>CM073328.1:9516601-18548292 GCA_037043015.1 Bryum argenteum | reverse complement strand
AAACCCTAAAACCCTAAACCCTAAACCCTAAACCCTAAACCCTAAACCCTAAACCCTAAACCCTAAACCCTAAACCCTAAAACCCTAAACCCTAAACCCTAAACCCTAAACCCTAAACCCTAAACCCTAAACCCTAAACCCTAAACCCTAAACCCTAAACCCTAAACCCTAAACCCTAAACCCTAAACCCTAAACCCTAAACCCTAAACCCTAAACCCTAAACCCTAAACCCTAAACCCTAAACCCTAAACCCTAAACCCTAAACCCTAAACCCTAAACCCTAAACCCTAAACCCTAAACCCTAAACCCTAAACCCTAAACCCTAAACCCTAAACCCTAAACCCTAAACCCTAAACCCTAAACCCTAAACCCTAAACCCTAAACCCTAAACCCTAAACCCTAAACCCTAAACCCTAAACCCTAAACCAAAACCCAAAACCCTAAACCCTAAACCTAAACCCTAAACCCTAAACCCTAAACCCTAAACCCTAAAAACCCTAAACCCTAAACCCTAAACCCTAAACCCTAAACCCTAAACCCTAAAAACCCTAAACCCTAAACCCTAAACCCTAAACCCTAAACCCTAAACCCTAAACCCTAAACCCTAAACCCTAAACCCTAAACCCTAAACCCTAAACCCTAAACCCTAAACCCTAAACCCTAAACCCTAAACCCTAAACCCTAAACCCTAAACCCTAAACCCTAAACCCTAAACCCTAAACCCTAAACCCTAAACCCTAAACCCTAAACCCTAAACCCTAAACCCTAAACCCTAAAAACCCTAAACCCTAAACCCTAAACCCTAAACCCTAAACCCTAAACCCTAAACCCTAAACCCTAAACCCTAAACCCTAAACCCTAAACCCTAAACCCTAAACCCTAAACCCTAAAAACCCTAAACTAAACCCTAAAACCTAAACCCTAAACCCTAAACCCTAAACCCTAAACCCTAAACCCTAAACCCTAAACCCTAAACCCTAAACCCTAAACCCTAAACCCTAAACCCTAAACCCTAAAACCCTAAACCCTAAACCCTAAACCCTAAACCCTAAACCCTAAACCCTAAACCCTAAACCCTAAACCCTAAACCCTAAACCCTAAACCCTAAACCCTAAACCCTAAACCCTAAACCCTAAACCCTAAACCCTAAACCCTAAACCCTAAACCCTAAACCCTAAACCCTAAACCCTAAACCCTAAACCCTAAACCCTAAACCCTAAACCCTAAACCCTAAAAACCCTAAACCCTAAAACCCTAAACCCTAAACCCTAAACCCTAAACCCTAAACCCTAAACCCTAAAACCCTAAACCCTAAACCCTAAACCCTAAACCCTAAACCCTAAACCCTAAACCCTAAACCCTAAACCCTAAACCCTAAACCCTAAAACCCTAAAACCCTAAACCCTAAACCCTAAACCCTAAACCCTAAACCCTAAACCCTAAACCCAAAAACCCTAAACCCTAAACCCTAAACCCTAAACCCTAAACCCTAAACCCTAAACCCTAAACCCTAAACCCTAAACCCTAAACCCTAAACCCTAAACCCTAAACCCTAAACCCTAAACCCTAAACCCTAAACCCTAAACCCTAAACCCTAAACCCTAAAACCCCTAAACCCTAAACCCTAAAAACCCTAAACCCTAAACCCTAAACCCTAAACCCTAAACCCTAAACCCTAAACCCTAAACCCTAAACCCTAAACCCTAAACCCTAAACCCTAAACCCTAAACCCTAAACCCTAAACCCTAAACCCTAAACCCTAAACCCTAAACCCTAAACCCTAAAACCTAAACCCTAAACCCTAAACCCTAAACCCTAAACCCTAAACCCTAAACCCTAAACCCTAAACCCTAAACCCTAAACCCTAAACCCTAAACCCTAAACCTAAAACCCTAAACCCTAAACCCTAAACCCTAAACCCTAAACCCTAAACCCTAAACCCTAAACCCTAAACCCTAAAACCCTAATGCCAAATAAGTGACGCATGCTAGAGTGCGGAGAAGATTGCATTTTATGGGTGAGGAAAACTCATACATTAGAGCCGTACATGCATGAAATTTGAGAAGCTGGACCTCTTACTTACAGCCATGGCTGTATGTAAAGCACCTAATTGCAAACCCAATTTACATGATAAGATCAAATTCAAGAGACATTCTACAATAAAAAGTCGATTGCAACTTGTGGGTGCCGAAATCGTATGCGATACAATGTTATATGCAAAAAAGTGTAATAGAGGGACTTCACAATTACAGCCATGACAATAACTTGATTAGAAAGGATTTAAATGAAGGAAAATTTATATTCTTTCGTCAAACGAAAGACATATTGACGACTGTTGAGTGGGTTGTAAGTTATGAGTGTAGTATTTTGTGCTTGGAAAGTTTGAAATTTTAAAACATGCAACTTTTTTGATACAGCCACGAATGTACTTAAAGTATAATACACCTAAAATCTAAGCCAATTTGCACACATATGGCAAATTAGCACACACTTGCCTATACTGTGGTGGGACCCATCGCCGGATCCCTCTTCATTTCCAAAAGTTCATTGAATACACACGCAAATGGCCAACCTAAATATAGCCACCATATACCAATACTCTAAATCACGCTTGAGATTACTGAACCTTGATTCTAAAGACATCTTAAAATAGAAAATCCGATCTAAAACGGATAAGAAACAAGCGGATGAAGAACAGAAAATCAATACTTCATCCTTTGATTTCTCATCCATCCATGGTCGAACGGGAGCACAAGATACCTTTTGGGAATCAAGAGAGGCTCCTCCATACTGTGGTTTGCCAAAATTCCCAATTTGACCAAATTTAGAAACATTAGTTCTTTGTGATCCTACATTTGACCACATTAAAAATCACTCAATCAAGCGACTAACCTAAACCACGCTCTAGACTACATAAGTAGAACCCCAAAACTATCTCAAGTGTTGATATTGGACACGAATTGGATGAAATATGGGCAGATGAAGTTTGAAAAACGATACTTCATCCATCCATATCTCATCCATACAGAGTCCGATGAAAACGCACCTTACCATCCTGGAATGCGCATGATATGGGCTACAACGTGCTGAGCCTAGAAGCCCAAGAAAAAGTCAACCAAAAAAGTCAGCAGTCAACCATGTACTTTTTAGAAAAGTCAAATTCACCATATCTCGCAAACCGTGATAGTGTATTAAAAATTTCTTGCATTTTCGGAATCGTAGCTATCGAAAATAGGGGGATAGGAAAAATCCCCCATCCCAAATCCGAATTCCTCGCCATCTACAAAAGTGCCCTAATTAGGGTTGGCACGCTCTATCTCCTAAACCGTAATCTTTTAGACAAAAATACAAACGCCACTGAATTCACAAGCCTCAATATAGGGGGGGTTTGTCAAAGAAAATCTCCGAAAAACCCTAATATGCAAATAGTCAAACTCCAAAAAGCAAAGTCAAACAGCCAATATCTCCCAAACGGCGATAGCCATTCATAATCCGAACGCACCATTGAGTTCCTAGCATAGGAAAATGGGGGGGTAGGTCACCTCAAAACTAGAAAATAAGTATGTCAAAAAGTTGGGGACACCGTTGTAACCCTAAACCCTAAACCCTAAACCCTAAACCCTAAACCCTAAACCCTAAACCCTAAACCCTAAACCCTAAACCCTAAACCCTAAAAACCCTCTTGGACACACGCTGAAACCCCCGAAGAAAAAAAAAAAAAAAAAAAAAAAAAATCGATTTTGATTCATCAAAATTTACCAAACGGAGGCAATGCATAACGTCCCCACTGATCAACCGTACAACAAATTGCCACCCATTTGGGACCCCTCCTCTAAAAACCACCGTCCACTAAGTCCGTAAACCGCGGAACACTTCTACAATCGGTAATGGCCCCTTGCCCCTAAAACCGTAGACACATCCAGTGTCCGTCCCGTCGGCCTCGTCACTAGACCCCTAGACTCCTAAACCCTAAACCCTAAACTCCACCCCCCCCGCCCCCCGTAGAGCGGATGAAGGTGGCTTTTCCGAACGATGTTCGAAACGAGTGCAGAAAATTCCTACTGGCTACAACCCTACACTCCCTAAAACCGCTCCGCGTCCCTTGTAGGCGTTCCCGCTGCGCGGTTCCGCGGTCGCATGCGGGTCCCCAAGTCGGCCTCCCGCCTCATTCCACATGAACCTCCACGGAGCCTCATAACTGACTGGCACCCACTCGACACAACCTGACCGGAGGTGGGGGGGGTCTCGACGGAGGAGCGGTCACGGCGGACGACCGGGACAAGGGGATCGGACGTCGCAGACATGGGCAGACGGGGAAGAGGGGGTTTAGGGGTTTCACGGTGGCACACATGAACAAATGGGGCGGAGGGGAGTATAGGCCGACGGTAGGGACGACTGGGCGGACGGGGCGGGTTGACCTGACTTGAGACCGGACTGGCGGGAGGATGGACCTGGTCGGCGGCTCGGGCGTGAGAGCGCTCATGACGGTCGTGCTATGCATTGGCGCGGACTGGCCGGACGACGGATAGAACGCGCTCTGCGTGGGAGCGGACCGACTTGGGAGTGGGGGCACACTGCCCGGACGACGGAGCCGACTTGCCGGACGTGGGAGCGGACGGGGCGGGCAAGGAAATGGACTGGTGGGTCGAGGGAGCGAACTGGCCGCACGAGAGAGCGGTCTACCGGGGCGGACGGGGCGAACGGGGCGGACGGATCGGACGTGGTAGCGGACTGACCGGACGAGTGTGCAGGGGGGACGGATCGAACGACGGGAGCGGTTTACGGATGCAGACGTGGCAGCGGACGGACTGGGCGTGGGAACGGACGGGCTAGACTGACTAAGTAATCACCGTGGACAGAAAGTGCTCTGCTACAGGAGGAGTGTCACCGGTGTCACCCGTTTTGAAAGGAGGTGTGACGGTGTAGTCAGCCTAAAAAACTCTTGTGCAAAGTAGACAACTTCCGTGCGGAGTATCTATACGCCTGCATTTGTATGTAGGAAGGGGGGGGGCATGTCACACCGATGTCAGCCCTTATGACGGAGGTGTGATGGGCTGTTAAGCGGATTCATGTTCGGTGCTATTCATGTTCGGGAGCAAATTCAAGCTTATTAAAGATTCCAAAAGCGCTCTACAAAAATCATGTGCACACAATGAACTTGAAGTGATTGTAGTACAAATGTCCGACCACGAAACATGGACATAGACACGAAAAGCTCATTTCCATCCATGCCTAATGATTCTTGCACGAGTAACCCCAGGTAACTCAAAATAAGGTTTTGCCGAGCTTTGAAAACCACGAGGATGTGCGTGTTGCAAGTGGCATACAAATGATGCCCGGGTGAGAAACGGCGATATTAACCTGTTTGACGGGACTTCGACAACTCCTAAAACCGTTGCCATTTTCGTTCTTTCGGTCCCGGAGGCTGGGTTTAGGGTTGTTTGATCCTTTCGACGTAGAAGCAACTCCGCCATTGGCCCTAAACCGTCATGTATAGAGCAAGATGTCATGCCGGTAGGATTAATGGCAGAGTTTCTCCCACCCGAAAGGGATCAAAATAACCCTAAACTCAGCCTACGGGACTGAACGAACGGATTTGAAGTTCTTGAGGTCCCGACCGTCACGCGGAGCAGTAAAAATTAGAAAAACTGTACTGAACTGTAAACAAAAAAAAAAAAAAACAGATTGTCCAGCTCGAGTAGGTCCACATAGGACATACGCCTACGGAGATCTCCGGTAAGGGATGCGAGTCTCCTGACCAACTCCTGAAGTCGATTTTCGAGAAATAAATGCCGAAGATTCTGCACCAACCCCAACCATCACTTGATGTCGTACTGACGAGAAAGCAAGAGTATTGAACAGCGATGACGCACGAGCCGTAAGGACGATGAAAGAATGACAGAATTACAACAGATGTGTTCGCAATCCTACCGGGCGAGTAGTATCCCACTCGAGTAGTAACCTGGTACTGTCTTGTAACCACCGACAAGATGCTGCAAGAGAAATACCTGTAAAGGGTGAGAAGAAGTCTACCAACGCCGACAGGGTTCATCAACGGTTCTCGAATATGCCATGATAGCACATGTAACTGTAATTAAATTCCTCTGTCCACTCCCTGGAACGAACCACCTCACATCACTGTACAGTAGAAAGGATCGGTCTATTCACCCGCTACCCTGGATTTTCGGACGGACATTCGAAGTGATAATGTAAGAGAAAACACACCTGTAAAAGTGAAGAACTCTAGAACGCCGACAAGGCCTGTGATGAGTTCGATAAGGAGCGGAAGGAAATAATACACGCTGCGGAATTTACCTTGTCGTAAGCAGCTTGAACACCAACTCGACCAGGATTATGAAGCCAAAAACTTTCACCAATATTTTATTGGCGGGGGGAGTGAGGTACCTGCTCCATTGGAGAAGAGAAAGCACGACGCCGCTGATAAGAATATTGGCCAGCATGTGGAGGCCCGGGTGCCGGCACAGAGGCCGTGGAAGCCTTGGAGACCGGGCATTCTTCTAGCCGCACAAATCCAATCCTGAACCCACCTCCAACGCCTATGACCGTGTGAGCACCGTGGAGAGATAGTGCTCTGCTACATGTGGACTGACAACGGTGTCGCCCGTTGTGAAGGAGGTGTGATGGTGTAAGTCACCCTAAAAGACTCCTCTGCCCTGAAGACAGCTTCCGCGTACGGAGTACCTATACGCCTGCATATCATTCGTGTGCAAGGGGGGGGGGGCATGTGACACCGGTATATCCCCTTGTGACGGAGGTGTGATGGTGTCTACCAAAAGGCGTGAGTTCCGAAAACCGTAACTCTGCATAATGCCTTGGAGAGCGGACATTCTTTTAGTACGAATAACACCGGTGTCACATCTCCGTGGGGAAGGTGCCATGGTGTAACCGTAGAAGTACATCCTAAAACCGCCCACCCCTAAAACCGCCTATGAATGTGTAATCACTGTGGAGACAAACCTCTCTCTGCTACAGTTGGAGTGACACCGGTGTCGCCCCATTGTCGAGGAGGTGTGATGGTGTACCCTAGACCCTCAAACGCAAAAAAACCCTGTGATACCATGAGGACTACCCTACACGTCACCCTAAACCGTAATGGGGGGGGGGACATGTCACACCGGTGTAAACCCCTTTTGACGGAGGTGTGATGGTGTATACCCAAAAAAACCCAAGACTGAGTGCAGGAATCAGTTACCCTATATAAAGCATCGGAGACATGCACCCTTGTAGTACAAATTTCACAGGTGTGTCACACCTTCGTGTAGGAGGGTGTCACGGTGTAGCCCGTAAGAGTACGATCCTAAACCCACACCCTAAAAACCGCCTATGTCTGTGTAATCACCGTGGAGGGAACGTGCTCTGCTACAGGTGGAGGGACACCGGTGTCACACCTTCCCGGGGGAGGGTGTCATGGTGTAGCCGCACAAGTACAACCCAAAACCCACCTCCAACGCCTATGACTGTGTGATGACCGTGGAGAACGTGCTCTACATCAGGTGGCCAAACACCGGTGTCGCACCTTCTCTGGAGGGGGTGTGATGGTGTAGTCACCCGATACTCTTGGGCAAAGTTGACTACTTCCGTGCGGACTACCTATGGGAGTGCATTCGTTCGGGGGTGTGTTTTTCACCCCCCTACAGACCGTGAAGAACCTGCGTGGGGAAAGTATGACTATGTAAAGACCGTGGAGAACGCTGCATTCCTGGAGGAGTAGTTAACACCGGTGTCACCCCTTCTGAGGCAGGTGTGATGGTGTGCTCAACCGCTTTCGAGCAAAGTAGACTACTTCCGTGGGGATAGCGGTTTTAGGGGTGCATCCGTATTGGAGGAGTAACACCGGTGTGAACTCTTCTGCTGGAGGTGCGACGGTGTACCCATTCACGAGCGAGTGCGATAAACATTACTATGTGTTAAGGCCTTGGACACGTGCAGAACCCCAGAACTGTCGCAACCCTTGCTAGCTCACCTTAGCTTACACCAACTTTTTCCCAACTCTAGCAAGTGTCACGAGCGCTAACTCTGCACATCCCCCACATGCACAAAGTTAGCTCTCCATACCAACCACCAAGCTCACCGCTTGGTTATCAATCCCTCCTACTCATGCAACCGGGACTCAACCCCTTCGTAGGTAGCCAATGGTTAGGTGCGGACTTCCACTTATGTCCAAGGCCCAACTTGGTGGCACTCCCATACCACGCGGCCTAACCGCACTTGGTGGTGTCTCCTCACCACCGCCCATGACCACCATGGTGACCCCAAGGCCACCAAGTAATCACAACGCCGGCGGTGAGACACCACCCCACATCGGTAGCACTCATGGTCCTCATTTTGCCTATATGAGTCCCCGTGGTGAAGCCCCAACACTAGCTCCCCACCGGGACTCACCTTGTCTTATGAGCCACCGTGGTGAAGCCCCAACACTAGCTCCACCCACCGTGCCTCATTTTGCACTTTGAGTCCCCATGGTGGAGCCCCAACACTAGCTCCACCCATTGGGACTCACCTTGGCTTGGGAGTCCCCATGGTGAGGCCCCAACACTAGCCACACCACTCGGGACTCCCACCTTGGTCACCACCAAGGCACCATGGGAGTGGGGAGGAGACCAGCCCTCCCCATAGTATACTCTGTGGGATTCGGCAGCCCCCTGGTCCTAGGTGAAGGGCTGGACCCTCACACCTCTTAGTTTTGGAAGACCACCCAATCTCCCAATGCCTTAGCCGCTGGAAGGCCCCGGGAGACTTCCCGAACCTTCCAGGGCTCGTATCTACCTCGTCCCGCATCCAAACGCGACGAGCGACCACTCTATCGACATCTACTCGTCAAGTAGATGCCGACAGACACCTTACTTGCCTCATTCCGACAAGTATTGAGGGAGTTATGCCCCTCTGAAGATTCGGGAGTCCCGGGCCAGCTTCCCAGTCCAGCACTGTCCCTGGACAGCACTCCCTTTAGTCCCACAATCTTCCAACTCCCATAACTTTTAGCTCACACCTCCAACTGAGGTGCTCCTTAGCATCCCGGAATCGTGGCAACATGAGCTTCTATAATCTCATGTCCATTCCCTCGTGGCTCCTAGTCTCCGTGGGTGAGAGGCGTCTCCAACGCCCGGGGTCCTCTCCCACACTAGGCCCACTTAGGTTCCCTTCACCTTGGCACTCCAAGGCCCGGGCGTCACTCCGGTGTCCCCCTTGGGCCCTTGGTGTTGCGGGCACTCCTCAAGGAGAGGTGCGCGACACTCACCCCCACCTAATGGAGTCGATGCCCTCATCGACTATACTTGTAGTCGGTCACACCAACTCTTGGGTTGCCATCCCCATTGGTGCAGCATTGTGTTTCACCAGGGCGCGACCCCCACAATGCACTCTCAAACTTTGGCAAAGTCTCAAAGGTGTCGTCACTAGGTGGTCCGTTTAGAACCCTGGACTTCTTCCAAGGCAACTAAACTACTCTAGACCCACCTACTTTGAGACCCTCTTGGATTGCCCTTACCTTGGCTCTCCAAGTTAGGCTCCACTAGCCTAACACTTCTTCCTTGACTACTAGGCTGGACCTCAATGCTTCCACCAAGTTGTCTTGGTTGCAAACCCAAGATGGCTTTTACACCACGACTCGATCGCACGGGGTAATGCCAAGTTCCGCCCAACTCGGATCCCACTATCTCTTTCGAGGCATGGGTTCATGACTCCCATGCACTAGCTTGCACTAGTTTGTGGGAGTGGCGCTTTTATGAGCACGCGCCATTACCTTGTCCCCCCCCGGACAAGCCCAAGGCCAAGGGACTTCATGGTTTTATCCACTCTTTCTCCTAGCCTTGGTCCCCATTACTCGGCCTTCCCAACTCGGTTTCACATCTCTATTCCCCTCTTCCACCAACTTAGCACAAGTACAAGACTAGGACTCCATCTCATACTCTTCTCTTTGCACACACCAAAGCCAAACTTTATTGCCAAATCCAAAGAACAAGTACAAGTGTTGTGGATCTACGCCCAAGCTACAAGTCATCCTCCCCACTACGGAGATTGATGTCCTCATCAATGCCTACGTTGCTTCTTGTTGGAGCTCCTATGCTTCTCAAAGTTCTCCACCACCTCCTTAGCATTCACCATGTCCTTTGCCGCCACCCACGTTGCTTCTTTCTCGTGGTATCCTCGCCACTTCACAAGGTATTCCTTGCTCTTGTTTTTGAGGTTCCTACTCTTGAGGATGGCCTCTACCTCATATTCCAAATGTTGTCCAACCAACTCTGGTGGTGGCCGAATCACTTGCTTGCGATCCGGCCACAAGGTATCCTCCTTGAATGGCTTTAACAATGAAACATGGAATGTTGGATGCACTTTGATCTCGGGTGGTAGCTCCAACTTATACACATCTTTGAACACCCGTTCCACAATGGGAAACGGACCGGAAACTTGGACATGAACTTTTGGTGTGAGGCCTTCGGGCATGGTGAAGTTCTTCACATTCAACAACACCTTTTGTCCCACCTCATACTCCACTTCACGTCTTCCGGCATTGACTTGCTTCTCATAGCGCCTTCTTGCCTTCTCCAACAACAACTTGGTTTTTTCCAACATATGTTCCCGCTTCTTGGCCAAGTCTTCACCATCTTGGTTGAACTACGGTGTTGAATGTGCCCCCTCGAGAGCTAAGTCGGCGAGGTTGGAGTGGCTCCACTCCATAGGCCACTTTGAAAGGTGACTCCTTAGTCGCCGAGTGTGTGGCCGCATTGTAATCGAACTCCGCCAACCCCACATAGTCTACCCAATCACGTTGGTCCGCACTCACAAAGTTCCTCAAGTATTGGTTCAAGACCCCATTCACCCTTTCGGTTTGCCCATCTGTTTGAGGATGAAAGGCGGTGCTAAATGTCAACTTGGTTCCCACCTTCCTAAAAAGTGTCTCCAAAATGCACTTGTGAACTTTGGGTCTCGATCGACACAATCACTCTTGGCAACCCGTGATGCTTCCACCATGCATCGAGAAAGATCTTGGCGGTCTCAAGCGCAGTTGCAGTTTCTCTAGTTGGCACCATATGAGCCAACTTGCTAAACCGATCCACCATCACTAAGATGGCATCATACCCTTGCGTCTCGGGAAGGCTTGTGATGAAGTCCATAGACACACTATGCCAAGGACCCGGCGGAATTGGCAATGGTTGCAACAAGCCCGCTTGCTTTTGATATGAAGCCCGGTTAAGTTGGCACTTCACACAAGTCTTCACAAAGTGGGTTATGTCATCTTTCATCCCCGGCCAATAGTACCTCCTTGACACCGTTGCAATGGTAGCCTTTTCTCCCCTATGGCCGGCTATGGGACTATCATGTTCCTCCTTCAAAACCAACAATCTAAGCTTGCCTTGAGGAACATACACCCTACTTTGCTTATACTTGAGCAATCCATTCACCAACTTGATCTCCTTGAGCTTCTTGCCCTTCCTAAGATCACCAAGCATTTGTTGTGCCTCGGGGTCCTTTATGTACCCCTCTCTTATCCGCCGTTCCCAATTGCCTTCACCCTTATACATGAGCCGCAAGACTTGGGTGGTGCTCATGGCATGAAACTCTTCCTTTCTACTTAGCGCATCCGGCACCACATTGTCACGGCCCGGTTTGTGGATCAAGTCCACATTCATGAGCGCCAAAGTATCATGCCACCTCAATTGTTTGGCACTCATTTGTGCTTGTGTCTCAAAATACTTCAAAGACACATTATCGGTGTAGACCTTAGTCTTGTGCAACCCCAAGTAATGTTGCCATGTCTTCAAACAATGCACCACCGCAAAGAGCTCCTTCTCGTGAGTTGGCCATCTCCTTTGACACCCATCCAACTTCTTGCTCTCATAGGCAATTGGCCTACCATCTTGCATCAAGACGCCTCCAATGGCAAAGTCACTTGCATCTGTGTGGACCTCAAAGGGCTTATCAAACTTTCGGGGAACTTCAACACTTTGGTGGAGATGACAACTTGTTCTTGAGTTCCTCAAAGGCTTGGTAGCAAAATTCATCCCATACTTGGTTCACCCCTTTTTCAACAAGTCGGACAAAGGCTTGGCAATCTTAGAGAAGTTGCGTATGAAGCGGCGATAGTAGTTTGCTAGGCCAAGGAATGACCTAAGTCCCTTTTGTGTAGAAGGCCGCTTCCACTCTTGAATTGCCTTCACCTTCTTCATGTCCGGCTTGATTCCATCTCCGGTAACCACATGGCCCAAGAACTCCATCTCAAGTTGTGCAAACTCACTCTTTTCCCCATTAGCATAAAGCTTGTTGTCTCTAAGCTTCATGAGTACCGCCTCAAGGTGCCTTGCATGTTCCTCGGCCGTCTTGGAAAACACCAAGATGTCATCGATGTAGACAATCACAAAGTCATCCATTTCCTCTCGAAAGATGGTGTTCATAAGGGTTGTGAATGTTGAGGGTGCATTGCACAACCCAAAGGGCATCACAAGGAACTCATAAGACCCATACCTTGTGCGGCACGCGGTCTTTTCCACATCCGCATCCGCAATGCGGATTTGGTAGTAACCCGACTTCAAGTCTATGCGACTAAAGTACTTAGCTCCCGCCAATCTATCAAAGAGATCATCAATTCGAGGCAAAGGGTAGTTGTTCTTGATGGTCACCTTATTCAAGGCCCTATAATCAATGCACATCCTAAGCTTGCTATCCTTCTTGTCCACAAAGAGGACCGGTGCACCATATGGTGACTTGCTTGGTCTCACATAACCCCTTTCCAACAAGTCGTTTAGTTGCTTCTTTAGCTCCATCAACTCTTTTTGGTTTAACCGATAAGGTGCCTTAGAAGGTGGCTCGGCTCCGGGTAGCACTTCGATCTTGTGATCCACTTCTCTTTCTGGGGGTAGCTCTTTGGGTAACTCATTGGTAAGCACATCCTTGTACTTGGCCAACACCTCTTGAATTTCTTTGGGAAGTGGTTGTTGCACCCCCTTCCCCTCATGCCCAAGTTGCTCTTCACGAGCCATCACCACAAATTGATGTTCCAACATTTGGTCTAAAGAGACCAAGTTTAATTTGCCCCCGCTATTGAAGGGCCACGAGTTAACTTCAACACTAACTCCTTGCCATCACGGCGCACCACTAACCGTCTTTGGCTTGCGCCTCACATCCACCGTGTGCGCCTCAAAGAAGGTATCCCCTAAGATGAGGTCTACCTCATCCATCTCACATAATGTGAAATTCTCAACAAACTCCAATGTCCCACACTTCAAGGTCACTTGCAACGCCACTTCCTCCGTCTTGTGCGGTTCGCCCTTTGCAAAACGCACATTGATGGGTTGCTTTGCCTTTTTTGCGTGGCAAGCCCAACTCCTTTGCTAGTTTGGGACTCATGAAGGAGTGCGTTGCCCTGTATCAACCAAACATGAGACATCTTTGTCCTTCACTTGGGCCTCAAGAAACAAGAGGCCCGGCCTTGGCTTGAGGCTACTTGCCTTGGCCACAAAACCTCCTTCTAGTATGCGGTCTTCAACACAAGCAAGACTTGCAATGGTACTCACCTTCTTGTCGGGGCACTCCGCAATGAAGTGGCCAATCTTGCCACAACCATGGCACCTCTTGGCCT
This sequence comes from Bryum argenteum, assembly GCA_037043015.1. Taxonomy (NCBI): domain Eukaryota; kingdom Viridiplantae; phylum Streptophyta; class Bryopsida; order Bryales; family Bryaceae; genus Bryum; species Bryum argenteum. Next base: position 18,534,695 of record CM073328.1, on the reverse strand, counting down.
TGGTGTCATCACCTTTGTCTCCCCCTTTAGATGGCTTTCCCCCTTGGTGTTCCCTTTTGTTAGAGGCTCCACCATCCACTTGTCCCTTGTGTTTGTTGCCAAAGCCAAACTTCTTGCGCTCTTTGCCTCGAGCCGCATTCCTATTTGATCCACTTTGTTGAGAGGGGCCACTTGACTTCCTCTCGGGTCCATCACCTCAATCCTTTCAACAATCTTGATGATGCCCCGCCACATCCTCGGGAAGTTTTGGGAACTTGAACAAGGCATCCACCACCCACTTTTGAAGCCCACCCAAAAAGATGCACTTCTTAGAGAACTCATCCATCTTGGGTGTGGCATTCATTTGGGCATTGAAGTCACGCACATAGGCCTTGAGAGACCCGGTGTGCCTCATTTGCACCAAATTCATGCCTTCCCTCAACTCCCGATACTCGGTGTGAAGCGTTCACTCAACAAGTCTTTGAAGCCACCCCAAGTCAAGTTTGCCACCAACTCCGGCTCTTGCTCCTTTTTGCTTGTCCACCATTGAAGAGCATGATCCTTGAGAAATGTCACCGCAATGGAAACCTTGTCCTCCTCATCCGGCTTTTGGACATCATAGTAGTTATCCATCTCAAGAAGGAATTCCTTCACCTTCCTTGCCTTACCAAGTCCCGAGAAGGTGCTTGGCATGTTTACCTTAGCCAACTTTTTGGTGGAAGATGAAGGTCGGGACCCTTGCATCATGAGGTGTTCAATCAACCTCTCTTGGCGATCCCTTTCTTCCTTCCCACGCTTGAGCTCTTGATTCACGGAGTCCATGAACTCAAGCATTCTCATTTGGAAAGCCAATTGAGGATCTTGTTTTTCCACCCCTTGGGAAGACTCTAGGCGTCTCGACCTAGAGCGCTCCTCTTCACCCAAGGGCTCCTCTTGAAGTGACAATTTCATTTGCTCATTGCCCTCACTAGTGGCGACTTGCTCATTGAGTCATGAGAATGAGCCTCACTTGTAGGATCGGGGTCTTTGTTCCCCCTCGTGCGTGGCCGCTTGGAAGCTCCGGGCTCATCACCCTCAATGGTCTTCTTCTTGCCCATTGCTCCTCACAACTTTGCACTTGGGTACTAAAAGCCGCGCTCGATACCAAGTGTCGCAACCCTTGCTAGCTCACCTTAGCTTACACCAACTTTTTCCCAACTCTAGCAAGTGTCACGAGCGCTAACTCGCACATCCCCCACATGCACAAAGTTAGCTCTCCATACCAACCACCAAGCTCACCGCTTGGTTATCAATCCCTCCTACTCATGCAACCAGGGACTCAACCCCTTCGTAGGTAGCCAATGGTTAGGTGCGGACTTCCACTTATGTCCAAGGCCCACTTGGTGGCACTCCCATACCACGCGGCCTAACCGCACTTGGTGGTGTCTCTCACCACCCGCCATGACTACCATGGTGACCCCAAGGCCACCAAGTAATCACAACGCCGGCGGTGAGACACCACCCCACATCGGTAGCACTCATGGTCCTCATTTTGCCTATATGAGTCCCCGTGGTGAAGCCCCAACACTAGCTCCCCACCGGGACTCACCTTGTCCTTATGAGCCACCGTGGTGAAGCCCCAACACTAGCTCCACCCACCGTGCCTCATTTTGCACTTTGAGTCCCCATGGTGGAGCCCCAACACTAGCTCCACCCATTGGGACTCACCTTGGCTTGGGAGTCCCCATGGTGAGGCCCCAACACTAGCCACACCACTCGGGACTCCCACCTTGGTCACCACCAAGGCACCATGGGAGTGGGAGGGAGACCAGCCCTCCCCATAGTATACTCTGTGGGATTCGGCAGCCCCCTGGTCCTAGGTGAAGGGCTGGACCCTCACACCTCTTAGTTTTGGAAGACCACCCAATCTCCCAATGCCTTAGCCGCTGGAAGGCCCCGGGAGACTTCCCGAACCTTCCAGGGCTCGTATCTACCTCGTCCCGCATCCAAACGCGACGAGCGACCACTCTATCGACATCTACTCGTCAAGTAGATGCCGACAGACACCTTACTTGCCTCATTCCGACAAGTATTGAGGGAGTTATGCCCCTCTGAAGATTCGGGAGTCCCGGGCCAGCTTCCCAGTCCAGCACTGTCCCTGGACAGCACTCCCTTTAGTCCCACAATCTTCCAACTCCCATAACTTTTAGCTCACACCTCCAACTGAGGTGCTCCTTAGCATCCCGGAATCGTGGCAACATGAGCTTCTATAATCTCATGTCCATTCCCTCGTGGCTCCTAGTCTCCGTGGGTGAGAGGCGTCTCCAACGCCCGGGGTCCTCTCCCACACTAGGCCCACTTAGGTTCCCTTCACCTTGGCACTCCAAGGCCCGGGCGTCACTCCGGTGTCCCCCTTGGGCCCTTGGTGTTGCGGGCACTCCTCAAGGAGAGGTGCGCGACAAGAACGGATTACGCCGGTGTGACACCCTCGGAGAGGGGGTGTAATGGTATAGTTGCATAAATTTCTAAAACCCCGAAAATCCCTAAACCCTCCCAAACCCTACATACACCAGTGTGACCTTGGCCATGTGTGTGACATCAATTACCCAATAAAATTAAAACATCGCTCTCCCTCTCACATTCACTTGATGGCATTTAGCAATTCCAGATACATAAAAATTCACCTTCTTTCCCATCATCTTCTTACCGACACACTTACTCAATACATATGGTACCTATCTAATTTATATTAATTAATTATTCTATTAGCATAAGATTGGGGGCCAAGGGTAAAATGGCGAGGCTAGGGGGTTAAACTTGGGGGAGGTCTTTGGATAAACGGGTATTTGGGAAAGAACGGGTGAGGGTGAGCATTGAACGGGGGTGTGGGCTGGGGATAATAAAGGTGGTGGGGGTACTACGGAGGGGGCTGAGCGTAATACGGGAGGGGGGCTGCGGTAAAAGGGGGGGTTGCTAGGAGGTAAAACGGGGGGCTGGTGGGTAATTCAAAGGTCTGGGGGGGATAAAACGGGGGTAATAGGGGGGTACTGAGGGGGATTAAAGGATTGGACGGGGGGTAGAAGGATTGGACGGGGGGTAAACGTGGGGGTGGGAGCTGAGGGCAACGGAGGGGGGGGGGTCACCTAAAGCTGGTCCCTAAAACCGCATTACACGGATCAGACATGGCAGCGACAGGCCCATGCCAAATAATAGCGGGCCCTGGCCAGGCTCCCGCAAGCCCTAAACATGCTTATGTGCGCGGGCCACGATATTATCGATCGCTTGTTGTATACATAAGGAAGCAAAAAAAAAAAAAAAAAAAAAAAAAAAAAAAAAAAAAAATCATAAAAAGAAAAGCGAACCCTAGACCCTCAAATGGAGGAGTATCAAAATATGTGTTACACTGGTGTAGCACCGTGCAGTGCAGGTGTGATGGTGTGATCTTTAGCCGTGTAAAACCAATGTGGCCCCTAAACACCACTACTACTGTGTTGGGCTTACCCGTCCTATTTACAACAGTGTGTACACTAAAGGTGTCTTACACGGGGGTAGCCCAGTTTTAGTTATGCAGGTGTAAACCCTAAGCCCTCAACACCGGTGTATCCCCTAAAACCACTTCAGGTATAATGGTGTGCCTATCACCTTCTTTCACATCGTCTACTAGAGTATTTTGTTGATTCCAAAACACCCTAGAACCCTGAAAACATTTCACAGCACGGAACTGTACCCTAAAACCGTAGGGGGTGTGGACACCGCACGTACGCATGGATCGTGGAACCGGCCCAAACCCACAAACCTAAAACCGATGACCCTTTCCATTGTAGCCGACATACAGTGATGGAGGGCGCGGACGAGGCTGACAAGAGGTCGAGTGACGAGTCGGACGAGGCGGACGACGGGTCCGACGAGGCGGATGACGGGTCGGACGAGGCGGACGACGGGTCCGACGAGGCGGATGACGGGTCGGACGAGGCGTACAACGGGTCGGACGGGGCGGAGCAGAGGCCAGACTGGGCGGACCACGGGGGTCCGACGGGGCGTACGAGGGGGGTCGGACGGGGCGGACCACGGGGGTCCGACGGGGCGTACGAGGGGGGTCGGACGGCGCGGACCACGGGGGTCCGACGGGGCGTACGAGGGGGGTCGGACGGCGCGGACCACGGGGTCGACAGGCGGCGTACGAGGGGGTCGGACGGCGCGGACACGGGGTCCGGCCAGGCGTCTGAGGGGGTCGGACGGGCGCGGACACGGGGTCGGACGGGGGGGCGGAGCGGAGGCCGAGGCCCAGGCGGACACGGGGTCGGACGGGGCGGACCACGGGGGTCGGACGGGGCGGACCACGGGGGTCGGACGGGGCGGACCACGGCGGTTGGACGGGGCGGAGCAGAGGCCAGACTGGGCGGACCAGAGGTCGGACGGAGCGGACTACGGCGGTCGGACGGGGCGGACCAAGCAGACCAAGGGTTTAGCTAAACCGGGCAAGGGCTCAATGGAAAACCTCGAACAACCCTAAACCATCTAATAGGTACATACTACATGTAATTATTGCAAAGAAAAAAGAAAAAAAAAAAAAAAAAAAAAAAAAAAAAAAACCACAATATTTAAAAAAGAAGAACGAACCACAAAACATTTGAACCCTGGAGAAAAAGACAATCTTAAATAAACACTCCTGCACCAAACCGAAAAATTCAAACCGAATATAGGTATGCACCGTGCTGTGGCACCGGTGTAAAACCCTAAAACCCTTCAACATTGGTGTAACCCCGTTATCTGTAACACAAGTCCCTAAATCTGAACCCTTAAGCACCGGTGTAGCCCATTCGAGTGACACCGGTGTAGCCCATTCAAGTGACAACGGTGTGGCCCTCTTGAGTGACACCGGTGTAGCCAATTCAACTGACACCGGTGTAGCCCATTCCAGTAACACCAGAGTAGAAACCGTCTTGTGAACCTAGTGTAGCCCCGTCATGTGTGACACCGGAAAATAAACCCGTTTCCCCAAACACCCGCGAGCATCCTAAACCTGTGACACTCGTGCAGCCCCATCAAGTGACAACCCCTGAAGCTCCGTCCTGTGCCACTGGTGTGTAAGTGAGCCGCGACACCGGTGTAAAGCAATTCTGTGTCACTGGTGTAGGCTGAACCCCCTGTATGACACCCAAAACTCCTAAACATCGGTGTAAGACCATCGTGTGACACCGGTGTTAACCCCTAAACCCCAAACACCGGTGTTAACCATAAAGACCTCCTAAGCCAGTGTTAGCCCAAAGACCGCTGAGACCAGTGTAAAACCATGCCTAAAACCCTGCCTAAAACCGCCTCTAGCGTGACACACCGGTATAACCCCTTGACACACCGGTGTAACCCCGTGAGAAACCGGTGTGACCCCGTGACACACCGGTGTATCCCCTTCCAGCGTGACACACCGGTGTCGCCCAGTCGAGCGTGACACACCGGTGTAACCCCCGTCCTTCAACACCAGTGTAACCCCGTCCTTCAATACCGGTGTAATCCCGTCACACACCGCGTGGCACACCAGTGTAACCCCGGGACATACCGGGTGTAACCCCATGACACACCGGTGTAGCCCCCGTGACACACCGGGTGTAACCCCATGACACAACGGGTGTAACCCCATGACACACCGGTGTAGCCCCCGTGACACACCGGTGTATCCCCCATGACACACCGGGTGTAACCCCACGACACACCGTTGTAACCCCGTGACGCACCGGGTGTAACCCCGAGACACACCGGGTGTAGCCCCGTCGAGCGTGGCACACCGGTGTAACCCCGTGACACACCGGTGTAGCCCCGGTGACACCGGGTGTAGCCCCCATGACACACCGGGTGTAACCCCATGACACACCGGTGTAACCCCGTGACGCACCGGGTGTAACCCCGAGACACACCGGGTGTAGCCCCGTTGAGCGTGGCTCACCGGTGTAACCCCATGACACACCGGTGTAACCCCGTGACACACCGGTGTAACCCCGTGACACACCGGTGTAGCCCCTGTGACACACCGGGTGTAGCCCCCATGACACACCGGGTGTAACCCCATGACACACCGGCGTAACTCCATGATGCACCGGGTGTAACCCCGTGACGCACCGGTGTAACCCCGCGACACACCGGGTGTAACCCCGAGACACATCGGTGTAGCCCGCCGCACACCGGCCAGAACCCTACGACACACCGGCCAGTAACCCGACACACGGCCAGAACCCCGCGACACACCGGTGTATCACTTTCCGGGGCCGCGACACACCGGTGCCGCCCGCCGAGCGACACACCGGCCAGAATCCCCGTGACACACCGGTGTATCCCTTTCCAGCGTGACACACCGGTGTCGCCCAGTCGAGCGTGACACACCGGGTGTAACCCCGTGACACACCGGGTGTAACCCCATGACACACCGGTGTAACCCCGTGACACACCGGTGTAACCCCGTGACACACCGGTGTAACCCCCCGACACACCGGGCGTAGCCTCGCGACACACCGGGTGTAGCCCCACGACACACCGGTGTAACCCCATGACACACCGGCGTAACCCCATGATGCACCGGGTGTAACCCCGTGACGCACCGGTGTAACCCCGCGACACACCGGGTGTAACCCCGAGACACATCGGTGTAGCCCCGTCGCACACCGCCAGAACCCCCCGACACACCGGCCAGAAACCCCGACACACGGCCAGATCCTTTCTGGGGCGTGACACACCGGTGTCGCGCCTGGGCCGAGCGACACACCGGGTGTAACCCCGTGACACACCGGGTGTAACCCCATGACACACCGGTGTAACCCCGTGACACACCGGTGTAACCCCGTGACACACCGGGTGTAACCCCATGACACCGGTGTAACCCCGTGACACACCGGGTGTAACCCCGAGACACATCGGTGTAGCCCCGTCGCACACCGGTGTAACCCCATGACACACCGGTGTAACCCCGTGACACACCGGTGTATCCCCTTCTAGCGTGACACACCGGTGTCGTCTAGTTGAGCGTGACACACCGGTGTAACCCCGTGACACACCGGTGTAACCCCGTGACACACCGGTGTAGCCCCCGTCCAGCGTGGCACACCGGTGTAACCCCACGATACACCGGTGTAACCCCGTGACACACCGGCGTAACCCCGTGGCACACCGGTGTAACCCCGTGAGAAACCGGTGTGACCCCGTGACACACCGGTGTCGCCCCGTCGAGCGTGACACACCGGTGTCGCCCCATCGAGCGTGACACACCGGTGTAACCCTGTCCTTCAACACCCGTGTCGCCCCGTCCTCTAACACCGGTGTAACCCCGTCCTTCCTTCAGCACCGGTGTAACCCCGACCTTCCTTCAGCACCGGTGTAACCCCGTCCTTCAACACCGGCGTAGCCCCGTCCAGCGTGGCTCACCGGTGTAACCCCGTGACACACCTGGTGTAACCCCTTCCAGCGTGACACACCGGTGTCGCCCCGTCGAGCGTGACACACCGGTGTAGCCCCGTCTGTCGCCTTTGGTGTATCCCCGTCCCGTGCCTAAACCGGTGTAGCCCCGTCGTGCGATACGGTGTGAAACCCGAGTCTTGCGATGAGACGGTACCATGTGTGTGCCTGAAACCGACGGGAGGAGTTACACGGGTGAGACCCCGTCTCAAGCAGGTGCCTTGGTGTATCCATCTACAAGGGGAGGCTCCAAAAACCCTGGATGCTTGTAAGGATGACAAACACGTGCATTCTTACAGTAGGGGTGACACCGGTGTTACCCCTTACAGGAAGTGGTGTGATGGTGTACCCATCGGAATTGCGAACGATATGGATCTCGGAGATTGGCCACACCACCCTAAAAACAACGTTACAAGAGGGGGCTGTAAAAATCAAATGGTGAGGGAGGCGCGGATCACATTTCTGGACCTAAATCCAAAATCCCAGTCAATGTAAGCTCGAATAGATTGTAATTTGGACAATCTAATTCAAAAAATGGCGTGCAATCTAAACACTGGTATAACCACCGTGTAAAAACGATGGTGGTGTAGACCCGGAATGCGGCACATCTAACTAGCGGCCCTGTGCAGTCGTGTGACACCGGTGTCAAAACCGACCTGTGACACACCGGTGTAGCCCCGACCTATTATGACACACCGGTGCTAAAAACCGCCTAAACACCTGGGACACCCCTGTTTCCCCAAACACCAGCAGCACCCCTGTTAACCCAAACACCTGGGACACCTCTGTTAACCCAAACACCACGGACACCCCTGTTAACCCTAAACACCTCGGACATTCCTGTTAACCCAAACACCTCGGACACCCCTGTTAACCCTAAATGTGTTAAAATCGCCCCCCTAAAACACCACTGACACCAGTCTAAAACCCTCCCTAAAACCCTCGTAAAGACACCTCTACCGTGACACCGGAGTAGTCCCCTCTTGTGACACCGGTGTAGCCCCAGCACGTGACACCGGTGTAGCTCCGTCGTGCGATACCGGTGTAAAACTTGAGTTTGTAGACAGGTACCATATGCGTGCATTCCGAAGGGAGGAGTTACCCCGTCTCAAGAAGGTGTTTTGGTGCACCGATCTACATGGGGATGCTGTGAGCCCCGTGCAGTGTTGTTGTAATGGAGAGTCCAGCCCTATCACACCGGTGTAGCCCCGACCTTTTATTCACACCGGTGTAACCCCATCGTCCGATGCTGGTGAAAAGACACCACAATAGGAACCGTCCTCTAAATTTGGTGTAGCTCTGCCATCTGTGACACCGGTTCCAGACCCGAAACCGCGAAACCGGTGTAGCTCTCTCCCTAAACACCGGTGTACCTCCCTCCCTAAACACCGGTGTAGCCCCGTCAGGTGACACACCGGTGTAGCCCCGTCCAGTGACACACCGGTGTAGCCCCCGTCCAGTGACACACCGGTGTAGCCCCGTCAAGTGACACCGGTGTAAAACAGTTTTTGTGACACTGGTGTAGCCCCCCTCCTGCATGACACCGGTTGCAAAAAGGAATCTTTGAGTGAACAACGGTGTGGCCCCGTCTCGTGACACCCCACAGGTGACACCGGTGTTACACCCACATGCTACACCGGTGTTAAACCGACTTGTGACACCGGTGTAAAACCGTCGAGTGACACTGGTGTAGCTTCTTACTGAATGACACCCGTTGTTGCACCCTGAACCATTAACAATGCCGACGGCTCAGAACCCTTGACACCGGTGTACCCCTGTCCTGTGACTATGCCTCAAACCCCGTCGAGTGCCTAAACCGGTGTAGCCCCGTCCTGTCATACTGGTGTATCCCCGTCCTGTCACACTGGTGTATCCCCGTCGTGTACCTAAACCGGTGTAGCACCGTCCTGTCAAACTGGTGTATCCCCGTCGTCGTGTGCCAAAACCGGTGTAGCACCGTCCTCTCACACTGGTGTATCCCCGTCGTGTACCAAAACTGGTGTAGCCCCGTCCTGTCACACTGGTGTATCCCCGTCCTCTCACACTGGTGTATCCCCGTCGTGTGCCAAAACCGGTGTAGCCCCGTCTTGTCACACTGGTGTATCCTCGTCCTGTGACTATGGTGTAACCCGGTCGTGTGACAAAAGTGTAAAAACGGACGTGTCACACCCGTGTGGATCGATCGGACGGGGATCGACCAAAGAAATGGACGCAGACGGACGGACGAGACGGACCAAAGAATGGACGGGCGGACGATGAGCCGGACGGGGCGGACGATGAGCCGGACGGCACGGACGGACGGGCGGGCGGACTGAAGAATGGACGGGCGACTAAAGAATGGACGGGGCGGACGGACCCGTCGGCCGGTCGGACGGATCACAGTCGGACGCGACGGACAACGGGCCGGACGGGAGTTCGCCCTTGTGAATAAAAAAACAGCAAAACACAGGACGCTGTAGAAATCAAACGGTGATGAATTGGAAGGCGCAACCTGCATTCTTGGAACCGCGAGAGAATTTCACACAAGATAGACACAACAAACGTGTGATTCCATCAAGAATTGCGCGTTTTGTCGAAGGGTGACACCGGTGTCTCACCATGGGGGAATATACCCTGGTGTCACCCTGGAATGCGCAGCATTCCGGTATGTTCTTACTATAGGTGGGACCCATCGCCGGATCCCTCTTCATTTCCAAAAGTTCATTGAATACACACGCAAATGGCCAACCTAAATATAGCCACCATATACCAATACTCTAAATCTCGCCTGAGATTACTGAACCCTGATTCTAAAGACATCTTAAAATAGAAAATCCGATATAAAACGGATAAGAAACAAGCGGATGAAGAACAAAAAATCAATACTTCATCCGTTGATTTCTCATCCATCCATGGTCAAACGGGAGCACAAGTTACCTTTTGGGAATTAGGAGAGGCTCCTTCATACTGTGGTTTGCCAAAATTGACACTTTGACCAAATTTAGAAACATTAGTTCTTTGTGATCCTACATTTGACCACATTAAAAATCACTCAATCACGCAACTCACCTAAACCACGCTCTAGACTACATAAGTAGAACCCCAAAACTATCTCAAGTGTTGATATTGGACACGAATTGGATGAAATATGGGCAGATGAAGTTTGAAAAACGATACTTCATCCATCCATATCTCATCCATACAGAGTCCGATGAAAACGCACCTTACCATTCTGGAATGCGCATGATATGGGCTACAACGTGCTGGGCCTAGACGTCCAAGAAAAAGTCAACCAAAAAAGTCAGCAGTCAACCATGTACCATTTAGAAAAGTCAAATGCACCATATCTCGCAAACGGTGATAGTGTATGAAAAAATTCTTGCATTTTCGGAATTGTAGGTATCGAAAATAGGGGGGTAGGAAGAATCCCCCATTTCAAATCCGAATTCCTCGCCATCTACAAAAGTGCCCTAATTAGGGTTGGCACGCCCTATCTCCTAAACCGTAATCTTTTAGACAAAAATAGAAACGCCATTGAATTCACAAGCCTCAATATAGGGGGGGTTCGTCCACGAAAATCTCCGAAAAACCCTAATATGCAAATAGTCAAACTCCAAAAACCAAAGTCAAACAGCCAATATCTCCCAAACGGTGATAGCCATTCCAAATCCGAAGGGACCATTGACTTCCAAGCATAGGAAAATGGGGGGTTAGGTCACCTCAAAACTAGAAAATAAGTATGTCAAAAAGATGGGGACACCGTTGTAACTCTAAACCCTAAAACCCTAAAAACCGCGTCCGATCGATCGACCGATGGACCGACCGAGCGACCGATGGACCGAGCGACCGGTCGGTGTCTTGCGCTCCTCTCTTCCTCTCTCACTCACCAACACTCCCTCATCTCTCCACTTCTCCCTTCTTCTTCCTCCTCTTGCTTGCATTTAAGAATTGTCTATTTTTAGGTACCTGACATTGTACCTACAATCTAAATCAGGGCATGAATCCACATGCCGATTTTGTCAGGGGAATGTCGGGAAGATCTTCTTTTCATAGAAGGGAATGTTTTACTCAAAAGATCTTATGGGCTTGGACACACATGAAAAATAGAACTTATTATAAATAACCCCTCATTGTTCATATGAATCTTAACTATCCATGAATCACTTGGAATTCTTTAGGGGTACAATGTCATGCTTTGATAGAATTTGCAATATATTTACATTGACTTATGATAATGAAAAATATTATAGTTACTAACCATTTACGGATCTAAGTATCTAAGCAAATTTTATTTGAATCCAAATGGGTGGTTGTTTATTTAACCCCTTAAGGCTAGGGTGGGGGGGGGGGTTTGAAGGAAAAATAAATGTGTTAAGAAATGTGAGTTTTCTAACTCTTGTAAACTTTCTTCCCAAAGACAATATAAAAACCTTAATTCTAAGATTAAATTGTTGTAGGTGAAAACTTGAAATCCTCATAACAATTAATAATTCTCTTGTAATAGATTAAAGACACCTAAACTTTCAATAGCAAAATAAAATTCTCATTTCTATTCTTAGTACTTATTTATTTGTATGGTTCCTTAAGTTTTATCTTACATGATAAAGGCCAATACTTATCTATGAAGATACTATTAGTCTCCTTTTATAATAAGTTATTCAATATTAAGCAAACCTTGTCATGTTTGTGATTAACCCCTAAAAATCTAGGAAAACCGATTCAGTTTTCTGAGATTTCGGGCAGCTCATTTCAAGCAATTAAATTGATATTTTTGCCTAAGATTTTTACTGGACACTCCCCATAGTGTAATGTGTATGTGGTAAAATTTGCAAAGCCAAATTTTAATTTTATAACCTTCATCTAGGAATTTTAGGTTTCAAGTCCAAAACGGGCACTTTAAAATAATTTTTTTTAAGTATTTTTTTTTTGGAAATATGTTCATCACCAAATTACTATTCAAATTCCGAAGTATCCAAAGTCAAAAAGTTTACCAATTTTACAAGGGCAGCCTCCAAAACTTTCAAAAACAATCTTCACAATTTCTAGTAATTTTACAATTTTTTCTTTCAAAAATTGCCAAAATTCGAGATTTTGGATTTTTTCCAAGATTTCTTTTTTCGAAATTCACATTATCATAAATGCACCTTCTCACCGTCGAGATTTTTCTCAATCTAAATATATCATACGTGGTGCTTGTTTTACTATATGGTTGTTTTTAGACCTTCTTTCATAAAATAATTTACATTAAGGTCAAAAAATGGAATTGGTTTCTAAAATTTTGCATGAGCGTACCCAACTTGATTACCTACATGGAAAAAAATGAGGGAAAATTGTTTGGAGTAACAATCATCAAGTTGCCCTTGGCACCATTTAGACAATGCCTCTCACGCAACGGCAAAAAAAAGTGTTGGACAAACTTTGATCGTTATGATCTCACAAATGACAAACATCCAACGGTTGAAATTTTGACCAGTCCTTTGTATACAAGTTAGGTACAAGATCTTACGGTTCAAAGTCTAAAACCAGAAAAAAAAGTTTCTCCATTTCCCCATCTCCCAACGAAGGTGAAAAATGGCACTTTTTGGTTTTGGAGGTCGAGGAAACGCTTGGATTTTTAGGGGTTAAAGGGGTTGGTGTGAAAAATTCATGATTTCAAACTAGGTTTTGTAATGTAGATGAGGTTTTCAACCCATCTTACATCTCGGAGGTAAAAAATAAGTTTAACAAGAATCCTTTTTAAATCAGATACATCTTGTCAAAATTTGAAATAGAGTACAAAATGGTTGATTGGGCCTTTAGTAGTTGAGCGTTAGAGTGAATATCCAATCATGTACTATATTGAAAGGCTATTAGCATCATATAAGTATATGAATATGTGAAGGAAAAAGACATATAACATAAAACTTACAATACAAATTCATGCAACCCAAATTTAGAAGAACAATACTACAAAGTATTATGTGCTAATATTTGTCTTTCAAGTGTATGTGTGAGTATGAAGATTATATTTCTATAAGACTCTCCTAAACATTTAACAAGTTACGTAGTGGTAATGTGTAAATATAGATTTTTCATTTAATTGATCTTGGTAGATGTTCATAACTCCTGAATAAATATGAGTCATGTCCACGTTTATGGCGTATGTTATTTTTTATTTTTGTAGAAAGTGATGTATCTTCAGTATCTTATTATAGCAATTCATAATACTACATGATCAAATATACAATGATATATTATTTTAAGATGCGATTAGTTGATATTGACCCCATTTGATTTATATGGCAATAAAATTTGTATTGAATAAAAATAATCTTTGTGGAAGCGTTTTCTTATCCTCAAGTAAAGATTTTTTATTTAATCTTATTTGACCCTTATGATGCTATGTGTTTTTGGCAAATGACACTAAGAACTTACACCCCCAAAATACCAAGTGCCCTTCACAGTGAATTAAGACATTAGGCTTGTTCCTAAAGTTTGCAATTTGGGAATTAAAGAAAAATACGCAATTTAAACTAAAAAACACATGAACATCATCCTATTTTCTCTTTTAAGTTGTTAAACATCAACATGCCATAAGTAGTACAAAGTAAGTAACATCTTCCGGACCATGATAATAAGATTAAATGAATCATCAATCAATTCGCAAAAGTAACTTAAGTATGGTTATAATTTATAGATAAAATAAAGAGATCTTAATCCCTAGATATCCTTGATGCGAAATTGCCTAAATTCTCCATGCTTATAAAGCCCCATTTGAAACAATGTTTAGAAGATCCAACCGTAGGATCTTAAAGTTCACTTGAGTTTTTAGTCACTTGTAAAATTTAAACCGTTGATTCTTTTCCATTAGTGAGATTGTAATGCTCAAAGCAAGCAGAATCTTATTTGGGCGGGAACCCCAAGTAGTGTAATCTGGATCTTGAAAAACTTTAGGGAGGGAGTTGTTAAGAAATTCAAAATGGTTGTTGGAATAAATTAGAATAGGGTTAGGGTTAAGAGGAGTGGCCGCCATCCTTAGCTCCCCACCAAGGCGGCTTCGGACGCCCACGCCGTCCGGGGAAATTTTAAAAATAATAATAATAATAAAAAAAAAAAAAATCTAAATTTAGAATCCGGTCGCTCCGTCCGATCGGTCGGCCCGACCGATCGGACGGAGCGACCGGATTCTAAATTTAGATTTTTTAATATTTTTTTTTTATTATTTTTTTAATTTTTTTTAAAATTTTTTTTCCCCTTAAATTCCGGTCGGGCCGTCCGACCGGTCGACGGCCGACCGACCGATCGGTCAACCGCCGACCGATCCGATCCGTCGGCCATTGTCCGGCCGATCGGCCGACCGACCGATCGGTCGACCGTTATCGATCTGACGGTTGAGGATCTCCGAATCAAATCTCATGGTCACCACGACCTTCGGTCGCCTCGACCGGGCGCCGGTCGGAGCGAATTTTCTCGGTCGCTCTAAAGAAGATCAGATTTGAAGGGCTTAGATGCGAGCTCCAAGAAGATCTAATGGTTGAAATTTTTACTGTTGTCGTAGTAATTCCATTTTACCCCCCGGACGCACGTCCGGATGGTCCTGAACGGACGTCCGGACGGACGGACGGACGTCCGACCAAAAAAACTCAAAAGACGTCCATATTGACATCCCTGATCAGGGTTCAACCTGGTATGTTGCTTGAACATCAAAGAAGTATAACTTCCCAAAAGTTGTTTAGATATAAACTTCCTGCTTCGCTCGATCATCCAAATAGTGCGGCATCGCAATGTCATACTTTCTAGCATCAAAGCTCCCATCATCATCATTGCACTATTGTGTTGGTGAATAGCAACTTGTTGCAAAACAACAACTACTATGAGAACATGACAAAGTGCCATAAAAAAAACAATAGCAACTAAGAGCCTATGTCTGCGGTCCTCCATGGTGCACAATAAAAACAATCAAGAATAAATTGAGGAAAAGAACAGATGAAAAGACGACACAGTGTCGAAGCACACACACAGGCCAAACGAAGAACACAGACAAAGTAACACACTCAAAAGAGCATTGGCTTCCAAAACCAGAAAAGAGAAGAGTGGAGGCGGACCTCTCTTAATTGCAGCCACCAAAATGGCCCCTACAGTGGTTTACACATGAAAGCAACAACAAGAACTCAACTACTTTCTTATTAATGACCATCGGGGCCTATTTGCATGCCACATAGGATGCATTCGCCTCCATTCACAATTGGCCTTGGCCCCAGTCTAAACCCTCTCTAAGAAGCACTCTAAACTCATGGGACCTCTTTTGCACTCAGTCACTCAGGTGCCATGGCCAGGTCCAAATAATGTCAAGTGGACGCACTGACCTTCCATGCATTACTCCACATACCATCAAACCATTTGTACTTACACCCACTAAAAACTTCCACTTTTTACTTACAAAATGCACAAAGCTCTACAGCAACTTGTAAAGTCATATTTTAATCAAGTACAGTATCACATGATAATTCTCACTCAGTATCCAAGATCCTGTACTACAAGTGATCAGAATGTCAACCTCTGTGAGTAAAAAATGCTCTGTAGCAGACTCTGAATTAAACATAAAGTTATACATTTTCCATGACAATCATCTACCTCCCACTTTACTTCAACTACAGTGTTAAAGCTCCAACATTTAATTTCATAGATAATTCTAAGATGCATGTATTTGCAGGGTGATCATCCCAGATATTCTGTTAACAGAAATTAAGTAAACTGAGGTGATTATATTTTCTGAGGCATCGAATTATTTTAAGCATCAGTCACTGAGTTTTAAACTAAATGCAAGGTTAGAAGAAAGGGTGTTTTTAACCCTTAATTGACATCCTTGTTTTCCACAAATTCGAGAGAAATGCAACCTCATTCTCTTGTGGCCTTATTTTTACAGTGAAGGTAAAACAATTTTGAGAATCGGAAACGGTGGTTATCAGAGTAACTTGGTGATGTGACCAATGCAAAAAAGATCGATCCAATCGGCCCTAAAATTTCAAAAAATGGCACCGTAGAGAAAAATATGTTTCTGTTGCTGATCATGAGTGAAAAATATCATATTGCTTTTTTGCTTTTTCCCCCTAGGGTCATTTTTTCTGAAAAATTGGCATCATTCAGCATGGTATAGAGACACTACTAGAAAAGGGTGTCAATTCTGACCGGGTTTTTTGACTCAAAATCGACGTCTGACTGCACCTGACGGCACTACATGTAGTCAGCCAACTAGTCGAGTACCTAGTCAGATCGGACACCCTTTTGGAATGACTACAGGCGTTCCCATAGGTTCGTTCCCTATGGAGTTTTTGAGACCTTGTTTGGGGGCTGCCCGGGCAGAGTGACGTGGCATAGTCATCTGACTACAGACAGTCATAAGGCCACGTCAGCAGTGACCATGTGAGGTGACGTGGAAATATGGCCACGTCAGCAG
This sequence comes from Bryum argenteum, assembly GCA_037043015.1. Classification (NCBI taxonomy): domain Eukaryota; kingdom Viridiplantae; phylum Streptophyta; class Bryopsida; order Bryales; family Bryaceae; genus Bryum; species Bryum argenteum. The sequence continues at coordinate 18,517,882 of CM073328.1, read as the reverse complement.
TGACCAAATGAGGTGACGTGGAAATATGGCCACGTCAGCAGTGACCATGTGAGGTGACGTGGACATATGACTGTCTGTAGTCAGATTGGCTAGAATTGAGACATGACTACTATTAGTCATAATATGCTGACAGTGTGTGACTAACCATAGTCACAAGATAATATGCAACTGACTACATAGAGTCATCTTTGGTACGTATTCATTGAAACGGTAGTCATGGGACTGACATACTCAAGTCTTTACTTCGCATGTGAGGACTACTCATAGTCCACAGGATGACAATCTTTAGTTATCTTCTTGTGAACTATGTTGTGTTTCCACGAATACCTGATGAGGTCTTTGATGACTTCAATGACTATAAATAGTCGTGAATGTACATCTCAATAGTCAGTTAGTTAAGTACTGCTAGTCAGTACTACGGGATGTTTAACTAGTAATTTGATTACATCTAGCACACAGCACGACTACAGTTAGTCATATGATGGGTTTCAACTGTAGCTTAAAAGTTATCTTTTCGGAGCGACAGTTGTGTCGCTGATGACTACGTGTAGACAGAGAGTTTCCAAATACTCTACAGAGGCTCACTACGAATAGTCATGTCTTCCAAAACATCTCTACAAATCCTGACTACGTACAGTCATGGCAATGAAACAATGCAAGCTTCATGACTATATATAGTCATTCTCTCTCAATACAGTCACTACGAATAGTCATGCATTCAACAACGGCACCAGCGTAATGAATATACCAAAACCATTATTTGTGTGGAAATGTTTGTAGACATTGACTAAGCATAGTCATATCTACGAACACGAGACTACGTCATATGACTACAAATTGTCATATCCCTACATATACTGACTATGGTTAGTCATGGTTTGCAAATATTGAGCCTGATAGGATGACTACATGTCGTCACCGTTTCCGATTACAGTACTAGAGAGGATGACTATAGTCTACTAGTGATAGTCCGGTAAAATGGCTAGATATACGCCTGCGCACCTACGACTACACGAGAGCGTCACGCCAGTTCGACAGCCTGGTTGAGGAATTCCAGAGGCCACAATATGTAGTTGTTTACTGCCTGCCCCATGTTTGTGATTGGAGGGTCGTCCATATTCACCGGTTCACAGAGCAGGTACGCATCGTCGTTGCTCTTTGTCACCTCCACGGTGGCCATTCCCTCCGGGATAGCCACACCATGGAAATTGGATCCTTCCAGGTTAATAACCTTCCCAAAGCCGACTACCATAGCCTCTTTCCCTTCACCAACACCCTTGATTTCTACAGCAGAGCCTCTGGTGATCCTCTCTCGCTGTGATGGAGCTTCCTCTTTTTGCCCGTCTGCCTGCATTCCATACAAACATGATTACATATCATAAGACAAGCACGGACGATGACTAAAGGTAGTCATACCGTCTCAAAACATGACTAGAGACCATCACATTCCAGAGTCGCACATGACGTTTGACAAATGCAAACCTCATTACTACTGCTGTGCCCTTCTCGTCATGGGGCAGGACTTTCCACATCTCCGCCTCGGTTCTGTCTTTCGCCACAATAGCTGGGTTCTTGAATCTCTTGGGCTTACTCCCCTTCTCTCGTGGCTGTTTTTCCAGGCCAACATCGGACCCCTTCTCTGTCGTCACCACCTGTTGCGCAGCAGCGGACGCCTTCTCCTTCCTTGTGTAAACTACCTTCTCTTTCTGTGAACGGTTCGTCTTGTGCTTACCCCCTAGTTTCGATTAGCTTTTGGACCTTGGTAGCCCTCTTCCTCTTCTCAGCGGCTGGACGAGTCTTCGGCGGAGAATTGGCAGTGTCGTCTGCTACCACTTCCTTCCCTTTCCTTCCTTTAGTCTCGAGGACGTCGTCATTGTCTCCAGATTCCTGCTCATATCGGAAGAAAATAACCACATTGACTGTTGGTAATCGAAAGGGGGGAGGGACATGTAAACTAATTTACTCATACTACGTCAAGTTGGTGACTGAAAATTGTCATTCAATGTGCGTGTATGACTACGATTAGTCATATCCCAAAAGTTTACCTCAAAGTTATTTCGTTCCTCCGGTTGTTGTGTACTCAGCATCCCGCGGCGTGGCGTGGTGATGTCGTCGTCCTTGTCGTCGTGGTTTATATCTTCTACCATTTTTGTGTCCTCCTTTGCGACATGATCCTATTCCCCCACACCGCCCAAGCACACAAACCATGTTAGGGCAATCAGAAAGGAATAACATAAGTTCAACCTTCGTCACTTCTTCTTCACAAAATTCAATGGTAATATTAGACTACTATGACTATGACTACTTAGTACTACAGATGACTACGGATGACTATCCATAATCCTATGATGACTGTAGATACCTTCTCCGCGTCCGGTGCTAGAGTGGGCATGGCACTGAGTCCCTGCTGTAGAAGTGGAGGATCTGCAGATGCAACACTTAGAACCTTCAAATGTTCTAAGATCAATTTCAGGTTCGCCTCCATACCCTCCATGCGTGTCTCGATGTCCGGGTTACTTTTCTGCGCCACCTTTGACTGCTTCGAAGATGAAGAGCGATGTCTGCACATGCTTCCCATCTGGTCAGTTAGTTCGGGAGCCAAAGACTCCGAGTACGCCGCCTTCTTCGACGCCGCACGATTTCCCTTCAGCTTCTCCGCTTGCTTGATCTTTCCCTCTTCAGCAATCATCGTGGAGAGGTTGGCCCAATGCTCACTAGATATGTGCTGTGGCTTGCCCGCCCCCTTAAGCAATAATTTCTTCAATTCATATCGCTTCGTCTTCAACTGAGACCTCAATACTTGGTGAAAAGACTCCTCCGTGACATACCCAAGACCTCCCTCGTAATCAAAGGTGGAGTCCACCTTTTTCTTAATGGCAAGTAGCATCCGGGTGCTGTAATGGTTGTAGTTGTCGACTGAGAAGTCCACATGCTGGGAATGGCCTCGCAGGCAGTCCAACCATTTCTTCCGGTGCTGACCGCAAGGCATGCCCTTCATGTCCACCTTGACTAGGTAGCGACGGCCACCATGGTCCTCTCGTTCGCGTGCCTCCTCCTCACAAGCTCGCTCTGCTGCCCGCCTCTTCTTGCGGTCCTGCGAACTGGCCTTCGGGCGCTTACCACTGAGGACTGCTTTCTGCTTCGCCTTCAGCTTCTTGATCTTCTGCGCAATGGCCAGTGCTACCATGTCGGGGTCCTCATCTTCGGAGTCAAAGTCTGATGAAGACCGATTGGATACATTGGATGACGATGGCGGCGGAAAATGTGGTACAGGCTCCAACCAGTTGTGCTCCTCCCCATCATCATAAAGCATTGCTGCCCGACTCATCTTCTTAATTGCAGCAAGTGGATTGTCACGGGTTTTCTTCTTGCTGCCGCCCTTGGGGACCTTGAACCTCTTCGGACATTCTGTATGTCGTTCCCCTTTCACCTTCCAGTGGATGGGGTCCGTGGACTTCACCCTTTCCTGGTAGAGCATGACTAGCATTAGTGAGATTTTGTAAAAGGAATACTACAATTACTCACATTCTAGATTGGGAAAAGTGGCCTTTTCTGGATGCAGGATACACATGTACGAACCTTCGATTTTCGTTTCGAAGGGGCTGGACCTGCTGTTGCGTCGTCCAGCGCCTGTGTTGGTGCGGATTTCGGGGGAGGAGGACCCTTGGCGCTGGATTTCTGCATCTCTCCGCAGAGAATCAGTAATGGCGTCTGCGCAACGGCAAACATTCTGCCATGGCCATAGAAGGCTTCGCAATGGTTGCCACCCCAGCTGCGGATGCGACTGTCTAAAGTTCTAGAGATAGTTCGTATACTACCTCTTAAGACATATGATGTGCTAAATGCCTAATACTAGTCAGATGCTTTGTGGAGATGACTAAATGTAGTAATTCAACGGGAATCTATGACTAAACATAGTCATATGTGATATGTGTAGCCTCACAGGACTGATTCGAGTACAAAATGGTTAGTATATGACTTTACTTAGTCATATAGAGAGAGTGATGACTAGAGGTAGTCCAATATTGAAAAGAAATTGCTCTCAATAGTCACGTTGGCATGGTAGACAACTAAAGATAAAACAAGTCTAATGTGACTATACAATATCAGCTCGTAAAGACACGTTAGTAAAGCCTTGTCACAGAGTTATTAAAACAACAAGCACGTATACGACAAGGCACGAGGGTATGTGATTGGAAACACGGATTGTGCTGAAGTCAGAATAGTCAGGAAATCTGAGTAGTGATGGTCGGGTGTTAGGTCTAAAGTTAGGTTTTTGCAATATCGACGTTAGGACTAGAAATTGTCATATGCGCGTTGTACATGACTGACGTAGTCACGAATCAAACTATTTCAAGACATTCTTGAGAGTGTTATCCTCCAACACAAGCCGACATTCCTCCTGCAGTTGAGCAGCCTTTTTCTGGATAGCAACGGACACTTCTAGCATTTCATGGAGCATGAACTGAATCTTAAAAACATTTATGTCTTTCTTTACTGCCCTCATTTCCTCATCTACATTTGGCCCCATGTTACGTACCTTAGGTTTTGAGGGCGCTCTCTTTGCTGCTTCGACTGACTCTTTCTCGTCTACGTAAGAGTCAGATGACGCCTCGTCCTCCTCAGATGACGCCGCCTCGTTCTCCGAGAGAAACTCTGCCTCCGTCTCCACTTCTTTAGGCTCGGATTCGGACGCGTCCTTCTTGGACTCCCGATTCCTTCGAGCAGTACTTGTCGGCTGCTTCGATGTGATGCGACTAGACCTCCTCTGTGGACTCACAGCCTCCCTGGACTCTTGAAAAATGTCCGTTAATACTTTAGCCATCTCATGCAAGGCTACACGAGTGATTTGTGGCATTCTACCAATTCCTTGAAAAACCTCTTGTACGCAATTGTCAGGTAAATTTGCTACCATCCTCATTATCTTTTCTACCGAGGCACTATATTCAATGGTCATTGTTCCTGGAATTAGGCAAATATTACTATTTACGTACGGGGAAGTAGTCTTCGGAGGAGATGTGGTGATTTTGGCAGCCGTAGTGAGGTTCTGAATACCCAACGACTTCAAAACGCGCTGGTTGAACTCCACATTCTTATCGCGCGCGAGCTCGTACGGGTTTGGAGAGGGCGCCTTCTCCTTCTTTGTCTTCCTTCGCGCCTTCCTACGCTTTGCTGCAGAGTCGTTGTCGCTATCGGACAGGGACAAAATTTCCTCCTCCAGTGGCAGCGGAGTTTTTGAGCGGGAGGGTCTGACCGATAGCAGCACGCCAGGGACGACCTCCTTCTCCTTCGTTGCCGACCGCGTGGCTGGACGCCGTATCGGGGGCGTTTCGAGCGCCTTCTTCTTCTGTAAAATGAAAAAATTAGTCACATTCTAGATTGGGATGACTAACATTAGTCATACAAATACAAGCACATGGCGATGACGGAAAAGTACTTCGTGATCATTCAAACCCTAGGAGTACTTGAACTGTTCGGCGGGCAAAATTGTGGGCGGCCAGCGATGCAGGTTACACAAGTTACACGAACCTTTGAACTAGGCTTCGAAGGGGCTGGATGTGGTGCTGCTTCCTCGGCGCCGCTTGCTTCCTTCTCCGCGCCGCTAGATTCCTCCTCCTCCGACCCGCTTGCTTCCTTCTCCGTCGACGTGCCCTTGCCTTCCTCCTCCGCCGCCTCTCCGTCGGATGCCTCCTCTTTGGACGCCTCCTCCTCCGACGCTACCTTCTCTTCGGACCCCTCCGCTGAAGTAGCGTTTTCTGACGCTGCGTTCTCTTCGGACTCCTCTCCCGACTGCTCCTTCGCCTCGTCCTCCTCATCCGATCCTTCCTCCAGGGCTGAGTTCTCCGATCCTTCCTCACTCGCTAACTTCTCCGACACCCCTTCCTCCGAGCTATTGTCCGATCGTTCCTCCGCCTCGCTCTCCTTGTCCGACCCTTCTACCGATGCTGCCACCTCCGTGCCCTCTGCCACCTCCTTCTCCGTGTTGTTCCTCTTGTCACTCTTATCTTCCTCACTATCAGTCCTCTCAATCTCTCGATCAGGTGGTGAAGGAAGGAGAGCAGACTTCCTAGGCGCCATAGCTCCACACAAGAGCTCTACAAATTACAGCAATTGAATAAGGGAGAATAGAAAACTGATTGGAGGCCATTTTGTCAACTTCGGGTTCTTCAAGGTATGTGGGTGGAGAGCTATCATGAATTTCCAACTTGATTGAGAGAGAGTGGCCTCGGTGATGCACAGGAGTGGAGAGGTTGTGCAATTGAGTGAGATATCATTTCGGACATGAAATTCAAAATTTGGCGGCTGGGTGCAATAAATGATCACCGCCGCCGTTTACTAGTCAGTCAATTTCTACTCATTACTAGTCCTAGTCATATCTTTGTCCAGATTTTTTCAATTGCTTTTTCTATTACTAAATATTTTATGTCATCATCTCCTGGACAGCCATGTGACCGCTTATTTGCATCAAATCGAACAGGTGGAGTACTTCACCTACGAGCAAAAGACATTCTTCACTACTAGATTCAATCTTCAAGGGTCCGTGCTTTCTCAGGTAAGCGCATAATTTTCTTTCACTACATAAACGGTCTATTTAGAAAATGGATAGTTTTGTTTTCTAAAAAGAAAGACAATGAACTTTAATATGTTCGTAGCCCTTTCATTGTAAAGATGAAGTTTGGTCCTTTTAGAATTTTGTCCGACCATTCATACCCATCTGCGTTTTTTTGTGATTGTATCAGATATGAATTTTCTTTCTCATTCGTGATAGAGGTCATAAGCAAAACTGAACACGTGGTTGGTTTTTTTAGTCATGCTCTTTCAGGACAAGACTAATATTATCATAGAATATACGTAACTTCGTAATCTATTTCGATGTCCCAGAAATTTTGATAGCTTTGGATTTCTATACTGTTCACAATGTGAGAGGCCGAATATTTCTGCGAGTCTGATGCTGGAATGAAGTACAGGTAGAAGGTCAAACTCTGGCGCACGTTTCCATTGCATAGACCAATAGGTTTGTTGTTATTCAGATGCAATTTTCTTTGTACATTCATGGTACAATTTTATTATATCTTAAAACACATGCGAGAATTTTTGGATTTAATAATTCCTAATATGATTGCATGTGAAACTAAATTGCATAAGTTGCTATGATCAGGAGTGGCCTCGGTAATGCACAGCAGTGCAGTGGCCTCGGTGATGCAAAGAAGCAAAGTTTCTTACTTACAGCGATTCGCCCATATGTATAGCTTTCACCCATATGAATATCACGCATTAACCTCCTCTAACGCACCGGATATATGACTTACTATAGTCGTCACGTTTTTGTGCAAGACTATGGGTAGTCAGATAATAACTACGAATGGTCCTATGCTACACGGATACGTCTGACTATAGTCAGAAGGATGCGAGACATTACTAAGTATAGTCACATGTTACGTGCAGATGACAGCCGCGGACTTAGATGCTTCGATGACATTCTTCCACTTCTTATGTTTTGTGTTCAGATTCTTTCACTACAATTACTGAGGTACAAAAAATATGTATGCATGCAGTATAGGCGGAGATCGCAAGTTAATATGGATCCAGCATCGTGTGAAGATCTTCTGCACTTGCAGTTGTGGGACATCGAAGAGAGAGAAGCGGACCTACGTGGTCTAGAAAGTTACCGTTGCCCATGTAAGAAATGCATGGGTGGAACTGTGGAAGAGTGGTTTTTAGAAAAACCATCCGAAGACACCTACGGAAGTACAAGCGCGATCCAGTTTTTAAGACATCCATTCTGGTACGGTACTCATGACTGTTCTTAATCGATGTTGGTGTCAAATGTGTGGAGATCCATAATGATTGCATTACTCTTTTGATACGTTCGTGTAGGAAATACAAAGACCTGTTGTATTGGCCGCAGCAATTGCTGCATTGAATTTCATAATTTCGAATCCTCTCCCGCTTGCAACGAGCGGACAAGGTACTTCGTCTCCCAAGAACAAAGAGACTCGTCATATTGGTGGCACAGATGGAGCCACTGTGCAATTGAGCACAGGCCCCATCCCAAAGCTCCACGTCTTCACATTCTCGAAGAGGAAGTGGCAGGTGAGAGTGTCAACACATCCGCACATGGGATGGAGCTTGTATGCTATGGAGCCAGCAAAATTAGGCGAAGAGTTGTTGCCCTTTGTTGGGAATGTTTTCTCAGAGGCCGAGGTCCTTCAAAAGTGTGAGCAGGACCCGCGATTTTTGAAATACGTAATACGCATGAAGAAAAACACGTACCTCGATGGAGATGTGTTGAAAGGAAATGTAGCAGGATTTATAAAGAGTTCAATTGGACGAGAGCACATACAGAATGTGATTTGGGAATATGTATCCTTGCCTACCCCATGGAATCCGTATACTTGGGGGTATATCATGACTGTAGCAGCGCGTGACATTGAAGTGGGGGAGGAACTTTTCACATCTTACCCTGTAAACTGATATGTCTTTCAGAGGTTGTTAATGAATAGGGTATCAGCACAGGAATTTGTACTCTTATACATCGTTTGATGACTCCTGATATTGATCACACCTGAGTGAGTAAATGCACTTATATGTTTTGTACATCTGACCAGTCTCACAATGGTCATGTTCGTGATCTAAGTGTGCAACCACCACTTTTCTCGTCGATGACTACTTGTAGTCCTCCTTTTCATACATATGACTAAATTTAGTCATATTGCCTTAGACATCTTGACCGTTTCCGACTAGGAATATTCAGTTGTTTATCATGTATGGCGTGGTTATGTTCTGCCCAAACCGATAAAATATAAGTCACGTTCGTAAGTGATGGGGAACAATTCCTCTACTCAAATCCATGGCTCTGACCATTACATATGTTCCGAACAGCAGTAGATCTTTTTTACATCGATATATGTATGCCTTACAAACTCATTCGAGTGTCTAAGTTTTTATTGTGCAGTCTAGTGCTACAGGCGAGAGTAACGATGATCGTGAAGACCTTCACGAACCAAACGAAACTCACGAGGGCAACACAACAATGCCAACTGCTTCAGAACATTTCGACGTTGCCAGGATGATTATGGAGTGCCTTGGCAGATACGATTGTGTCCCTCCACCTGATGACGACTCTGCGGATGAGGACGAAGTTGACGTTGCTGTTGATGACGACAACCTCCCTGACATATACCCAGATGACTTCAATCACATATCAAGTGTTCCACTTTACGAAGGATGTGAGACGAAGCTATTGGTGGCGGTGCTCCTAATTTTCAATTGTTTCACAGTACACGGTGTATCAAACACGTGTGCAGATGAACTATTGAACATTATCAGCGAACTTCTCTCAAAGGGCAACAAACTTCCCAAATCGCACTTGAAAGGGAATAAACTCATACGGACACTAGGGTTGAATTACAAGCTAATCCATGCTTGCCGAAACGGTTGTTGTTTGTTCCGAGGGGACTTGGCCGAGGCGTTGACGTGCCCACTATGTGGACAACAGCAATACGCATCGGAGAATAGTGGGCGGCCGGTGAAGATTTTGAGGCACTTCCCACTTATACCCCGACTACTGCAAATGTATCGATGTAAGGAGATAGCAGAGTTGAACAAGTGGCACACAACACGGAAAGACATACATGGCAATATGGAGTGTGTACCGGACTCAAAAGCTTGGAAACACATCAACGCTTTATATCCGGAATTCGCAGCTGACGAGAGGAATGTACGATTAGCTCTGGCCACAGATGGAGTGAATCCTTTTTCAAACCAGTCACTCAGCCACTCAACGTGGCCAGTGATACTATTAAATTACAACCTAACTCCTTGGCTAGTAACGAAACGGTTCTTTCTAATGCTAGCTCTCCTCATCCTAGGTAAATAGTTGTCATGTCACTCCGACCACGCTGTTATTCACATTTCTGCAGTTAGACGTATGGTGAAGTCAATTGATTTACATTAGTCGTACTCTTGAAACATATGCCTACGATTAGTCATATCTAGAATGACAGTGACTAATAGTTAACCCCGTATTCGTTAATTTGGCCCAATCCCATTTATATTTGACCGCACACTATTTAAATAAAAACACTTAAACAAGGCATAGTGACGTTATCAAATAATGTGGGTATGGAAAATAGTATTACTTTTGGTAGGTGAAAGTGACGGTTACATGAAATAAACATCATTTTGGAATCGTTGAAAATTAATTAAAAAAATATTTATATTGTATGTGGAAGAAAAAGAAATCCGGACCTTTAAAGAATTGATGTAAAGAAATACTGTAAAAGAAAAAGAAAGTACTGTATACGTAAAAGAATTCGGTTTAAAGATAAAGAAATGCTAAAAACATAAAGAAACGTGCAAAAATAAGGAATTATGAAAGATAACGAAACAAAATATTCAATAGAAAAATACAATATTATTCGTCGGTGGGAAAAATAGAGGTGTCAACATTAGAGGAGCAAATTTGTGAGGTGATTGTATCAACTCTTATTTGCGGACTTGTCATTCGAATAACCCAAACCCACCTCCCAAGTTTGACAATGAGGTCTCCCAAAAACGACCAGCGTAGCAATGATGGCGTCTTACAAATCACTTTTGAAGATTGCGTACATTCGGTACAAAAAAATTCCTATGCACCTTCGCGATTTGCTCTCATCTCGCAATTTCATTAACAAGGTGAAAACGTTGCACGACATGGAATTTACATTTTCCACGGATCATTGTGGCTGGCCTCTCTATTCCTAAAAACATCATACTTACTCTAATATTACCTAAATTGCTATGCATGTCCTTGTTACCTACTACATTGCAACGTACATAATTCCATCTCGTAATTTCTAAATCCTACTCCCCACAACTACGAGCTCCATATACAATTGAACGATGAATACTTTTAAATCACTCACTCGCATGTGTGGTTTGACCAACGTCGCTTTCTCTGTGATTCCTCTCATGCTCTTGGATTCGATGTAAATTGTCGAGCGCAAACAATATTTGGTCTCTCGGAGCAAATTGTTTCCTCCCTTTTGAAGGCTTCCAAGAAGCAAGAACACTATCAGTAAATATAGCATCCTGGGTTTTTGCTGAACGGTCCAACTTGTAACAAAACTCATCAATTGAAACCCATCCACGATACAACTCCTCAGAGGTTTCCCCACTATTGTCTGGAAGCCACCAACGCACATTGAATGACTTGAAATTTGGTTTTGTTGGATCCATTTGTGGATGGTTCATAACTTTCCCAAGCCATATTGGATCCTCGCTATCGTCTGCTGGTCTTACAAATACCAAAAACCCTTTCTGGATATCCCGCACGGTAGTAAATGAAGGCGGGGGTATGTCCTCCAATGTTCCAATATAATGAGGTACCTCTTCCTCGACGTCATCTTCTCCTAATACGTATTCCAGTTCATATCCTCTGCCAACTCCGTTCAAAGGTCCCATATCATCAGGCGGAAGTCTAGTTTGTGGCCAAAATCCACTTTTCAATGGAATGTCACCCTCATTCCTAGCAACATCCCTCATTGATATTATTGCATCTTGTACCCCTGTCCAATACTCCACATAGTGAGAATGTTCTCCTCTGAAAGCGGGAGTCACGTTGGCTTCCAACAATTGATTGTAATGAGCAATGAATCCATCGATACCCTTCAATATCTCCTCCTCATGCTTCAGTCCCTTTGACTTCACAACAAAAGGCTCCGCATCCTCTGGAGGCAACACAGGTTTACCTGTGTCGTCTGCCTTCCACAATTTTATGCCAGCAATATGGGTTGGTTTCCATATTTCCTCCGTACAAGCTAATTTATATTGCATCAAAGGCCAGCCGTCCTCGTTGATAAAAAACCTGAACTGACTTCCCTTGCTGTGGCCCTTCAGTCGTGTCTTTCCTGCCTCTGCCATATATGGTGCAATAAAGTGCTTGAAATCTGGAACTTCTTCGATTAGATGCGGGATCATAGGACCGTCTTTGTCTAAATCCATATATGATTTCATGAGCATTGGTAAAGTGGGATGATTCTTCTCCTTCAAAACCGTACTCCACCTCCCAAATGATGCATCAATGTCTTCGTGCGTATGTCCAACCATCATAAACAACACTACCACTTCTCTCACGATCCTTTTGGCCACCATCAACGACCAAAAACAAAAACAGAACTTGTTTTTATTCTCCCTCCAACAATTGTCCAGTTGGATGTGCAAAACCGGAGGTAGCGGTCGTGCTTGTTTCGGAATTTGTGGTGGTTCACGGAGAGATGCAAAACACATTTCTTTTCCGTTGAGTATAGCTTTAAACAGCGCGTTGCTTTCGCTATGATGAAACAGGCCTCTTGACGTAGCCACAGGCATCTCTTCTAAATCACGCAACAATTTGGCAACGGACCCAATTGTAAAATTACTATCACATGGAAACATATCCACTGAGTAGTGTGCGTACTTCAAATCACCGTGTCCATGTGCAAACATGCCTGTCACTGAAATCGGAAGCTTCGTCAAAGCATCCAAATCTTTTGTGCGAGATTTCAGGCATGGAAGTGCTGTTTTGGAGTGGTCCATCTTGTCATGCAATATACACAAAAATTCCAGAGGCCTTTTCTTAGAATGTGTTCTATCCGACCAATACGCAGCGCGTGCAGACATCTGGGCATTTGTATGTTTAGTGTACAACGACTCAAATTCCTTGTGATCTGCTGAACCCGGTACAGCTGATAGTTTCAACGTTTGTATCCTATCGCACTTGGAGCATCTCGAGAATGAGTCCCCTCTCCTTTTAATCCGATACTCTGCAAATTTTGAAGAGCGTATTCGACTTAACAGGCTTATTGACACTGGTCTTAAACCAACTTCAAGGTTCGCCTGCAAACATTTCCTACTTTCCTTAGTAACTACTATGAACTGCCAAAATGTCAAGTTTAACTGACTGAACTCATGTTTTGCAATATCAAGGTTACAAGTACCTTGTTTACTTGCGGAAGAAATTGATTCCACCGTATTCCTGCAGGTAAAATCTTCTAAGGAACGCGTTCACCTGATGGTACTGTGCAAGGATAAGGCATTCGGTCTGCGATGTTCTCAATCATGCTCTCCAAAATGAATGTGGCATGTTCCGTAGAGGCCCTTGGTTTTGATTTCCCTGTATTGCCATGAGGTCGTCCCCTCTCACCGTCTCGAGCCTGTTTCTCATAACGCCTGAATGTTCTATCTGATACCCCGTGGATGAGTTTCCACCCTTTGACACAAACTTGTTTGTATTCAATCATCACGAGATCCTCTTTGCCATCCTCTGAACGAAACTTTATTCGATGTACGTCAAGGTTTCTCGTCCGCTTTTCTTGTGTATCCTTCAAGAACATTTCTTGACGTAGTGACCGAATTATATTAGGAGGAAACATCCTAATGCAGTGACGATGGCAGCACTCTCCCATGTACAACTTTCCTATCTCCTCTTCAGAAATCCGCCACTCTTGTGTCTTCTTTGTTCGAAAAGGTCTTTTGGAATTGTCATACTTGCGTTTCCCTTTTCTGCCCAACTTCCTCATTTCTTCCTCGTGTACAATACAAGCATGCTTTCGAAGATGGTCATAGACACTAACATCATTAAGAAAAAGAGAACAAATAGGCCAACTTATACACATGTCCCATAGAGTTGAATCACCATCTACTATCGCACATACAACTATACCAAAGTTGTTGTTGCCTAGTTCAGTCTTGCCATCCACAGACACGATAGGATTCGTTATACTAACAAGGACATCTGCAAACTTTCTACCATCGTCGTATTTGGCTACTACCATTTGACCCTTCCAGTCATCCCGTCCAATATCCTCGCACTGCGGAATGGGAGAATTATCGATGATATCATTGGCGTTCACATCGTCGTCTCCAAGATCAGAGGTCGATGCACTTCCCTATACATCCAATCTCAAGAGCCTTTGTGAATACAACGTTCGTCGTATGACAATGGAAGTTCAATCCATAGTGAGTATTGTATTCCTTGAAAACGATATGTAATACATAAAGAAATTGAGGCTACCTACAAACCGTTGGTCTCAATTTATGTGATATGTTTTTGTCTCTTTTTCTTTTAGTGTAATCAAGTTCATCTGTTTGCCATATGGACAAATTTAATCAATATCTTTTACTGGTAACATCCTCTTTATTGAAATACGCTATGGTCTTAGTACTCATGATTTTGAGTGTCTCCCTAACTACCGTGCCTATTGTCAAACATTATTATTATTTTTCCCATCTAGTTAATAGGATCTGTTTTTTTCTGCCGAATTGCTCCTTGTTCTACTAAATTCATTGGATTTTAAGAATCAATCCTTATAAACTCTATGTTTAGCATAAAGCTTATAAATGTATTGTATGACTGGCGGTCTGTTCGCGCAAGGCCTTAGGGGAGCTTTTATGAGGGGGTATTATCTCAATTAAAAAAAGTGTTGCCACCTACATTTTTTGTACTTACTAATCTTACATGGATGTCCACATGATACACTTTGGAGACTAGGGTATTAGTAAATATATTCAGAATAGAAGGCAATACTTTTAAGATAAGGGAGTACCAATAACTTTAAGATTCAGAAGATTTCTTCTCTATAAGAGTGGGCTTATGTATTATCTCATTTGGGAGGCCATTACATAATCACCTTCCTATTATGTAGGCCTAAGATACGAACCTCATTCATTACAACTTTTCCAAAAAGAAGGCATTGCTCACGAAATTGTGGAGTTCAAAAAGTTTTTCGTGACCTCTTTTTTTAGGCCAATTGCGAATGGGCCTTTACTTCTGATACATTATTTGTTTTGTGACTACTCGAATGTACTAACCCTTAGAGGTGAGGAGCCAAAATAGCGAAACACCCTTAAAATTGTCCTCTTTTGATGCAAGATGCAAATTTTGTAATTTCTACAAGCTTTCAAGTATGTAATCGTACGATCTACAACTTGTAAAAAAAAAAAAAAAAAAAAAAATCCATGTTGTAGAATGGCAAAGTAATGTTTTGGGGGCCAAATAAATCGCTTTTGAAAGGAAATTTGACATTAGGCTCTTCAAATTCTTGTTCCTGGATTACTTTAGGTCGGGTTTAGATTGGGGCCAGGGCCATTTGATTTGCAAGGCCAAGAGAGGCCATTTTAGCTCTCAAGGCCCCCACTCCCTCATTAAAACATGAGCTAAACTCGGCCTGACATGGCCCAAAGGAAATGGAAAGGGATGCTCATTTTGGGAGCTCTCTTTTGAGAGGCTTGGGGCCATGTCAGTGGCTCTTACATGCTAATAGAAAACTAAAATTTTATAAGAAGGATACCATAAAATACTATTGGCCTCCATCCACATGTAAACTCAATGGGGCTGGCCTTAACTCCTACACCAATCGGGTAGCTCTATTTCAGTGACCCCAACCTTAAAAATTGGCCTCCACCGCAGTGTAAACCCGCCTTAAGGAGAATGTCAATGTAATTTTTACCCTCATAGGACCTATAAAACTTCAACAAATCCTTGATCTTTCACACGGAGGTATGCTAAAA
Source organism: Bryum argenteum (assembly GCA_037043015.1). Classification (NCBI taxonomy): domain Eukaryota; kingdom Viridiplantae; phylum Streptophyta; class Bryopsida; order Bryales; family Bryaceae; genus Bryum; species Bryum argenteum. The sequence continues at coordinate 18,502,351 of CM073328.1, read as the reverse complement.
TTCAAATACAAACTTCGAAGCTCAAAAATTAAAAAGGCATGTACAAAACTATTGAATCGCAAATCCAAATGGTGAGAACATGCCTTACTACCATTCCTAGATGTGAAAAAAACAAAACTTGAACTAAAGAAAAATCTAAATTTATGGTGGATTTATTAATTTTAGGTGTTTTGATCAATTTTGGGCTGATTTAGAGAATAAATTAGCACATACCGCACTTTGGGCAATTTTGGGCAGATTTTAATTAGTGTTTTCAAACATTGACCATTAGTATCCCATTTGAGGAATTTTAGAGCATGTGATGACTTTTTAGAAATCTATGGAAAAACTCTACAACCTCTAAAAGAATCCTACTTCATTCGATCTGAAAATAGTATGTCATAGTGTGACCAATGTCCAATCGACCCCATTTGGGCGTCACTCAACTATAGGGGCTAAGAAATAAAACTTTAGATACGTACCCATGCGCTAACATCGTCGTCACCGTCAAACTCAGTTCCATTTATGTGGTTTTCCGCATTATGCGAAAGAGAACCGACGACTTCATCTCCCGAATACGCGTACGGCTCACCAATGACTTCATCCATCATGCTTAGAGTAGTCGTAATAGGCGAGTCTGCCTATCGAACAACCGGGAATTCGCTTCAATCGCGCCACTGAAACAAAGGTCAACCCCAATAGCAACTGAACATGGACAGCGGAAATACTTCTGCACAGCATAAGTAGCCATAGTTCAGGCATCACAAAAATTGGCCTGCTGGTTAGGACTCAGGCCCCCAATGAGAAGGTCGTGGGTTCTATTCCCCACGCCGGCATGTGGTGCTCACCACCATAGTCCACCCAATTATGGTGGGGGGTCCTTGGACCTTGTTGTATGGGTACCTCAAAGCCCTTTGGGGAGATACCATGTCCGGTATCTTCAAGGCACATATAACTAGCTAGAAACTAGCGTAGTTATAGTATCCATCCTCGAAAGGGGTGAGTAGTATTGTTCCAATTTCACCTTGTACCAATTTACATCGGGTCATTAGCATTACGAACGGAAACTTCATTCACGCCGGCCCCTTACATAGAGATCACAGATTCTCTAAGTAACGTGGAAGAATAGTTGGTACCCCTCACACGGTCACACCCAAAGCGGCTGACCTCGATTGGGTGCACCCGCTTACGAACTGCAGTTCGTATTTGGATATAAAGTATAAACTGTATGACCCGGAGTATGTCACAATCGGCATATTCACTAACTGAATGCGCCTCACGGAACCGACTTGGTATACGTAGATTACTCAATATTCATGCGATTACGATATGCTCTTCCTAAGTACGTATGTTCAATTAATCAAAACAAAGCAATACATTCACTGCCTCGCGTACAATTGCCGCATGGAAAACTAACGATGCGCCACCTCCCAGCCGACGTTGGAGTCGACCACCGGAATTGCCACATATATTTACGAACTGCCGTTCGTAACTATCTCGATGAAACGCACATGGCACTAGCTCTTAGTACAGTACTACGAGTCAGCATATGATATGCCACCTCGTAGCTGTCCTCCAAGACGACCACCAGAATTGGCAGATGCATTTACGATCTGGCGTTCGTAACTAATTCGACGAAACTGACACTGCACATGCACTTGGTACAATACTACGAGTCACCATTTCACACGACACCTCCCCACCAACGTCGTAGACGATAACCAGAATCGGCACATGCATATACGAACTGCCGTTCGTAACTAGTTCGACAAAACGCACTTTGCAACTGAACTTGGTACAGTACTACAACTCACCATACAATACGCGACCTCCCAGCCGACGTCGTAGACGACCTCCAGAATTGCCACTTGCATTTACGAACTGCCGTTCGTAACTAGTTCGACGAAACTGACAGTGCACATGCACTTGGTACAGTACTACAAGTCACCAATCAACACGCCACCTCCCAGCCAACGTCGTAGAGGACCAGCAGAAATGCCACATGCATTTACGAACTGCCGTTCGTAACTAGTTCGATGAAACCCAAATTGCACCTGTACTTGGTTGAGTACTACGATTCAACATGCAATAAGCCGATGTTGTAGACGACCTCTAGAATTGGCACTTGCATTTACGAACTGCCGTTCGTAACTAGTTCGATGCAACCCACACATCAAAAACGTTACTTGAAACGTCTGATAGATGACGTCACGTCACTGACGCACTGTCAATGACACATCACACTGACATGCTGACATATGACGTCATTAACGTGACGTCACGCTCTGGTACAGCGCCTCCAGCGGAGAGGGAGGAGAGCATCATTTCGAAAGAGCCACAAATGAAATGAGGTCGGGCTTATATACTCTGGCATTTCAGCTCTGCACTGCCCTGCCCGTGGAGATGGCGTCCTTTCGCTGCCCGGGCACATGCTCCTAAAAACTACGGCTTCTTAACCGTGCAACGACGAGGCGGCCAGTAATAATTACTGTCTTGATATTTACTGCAAATGTAATTTTACATTCATGCGGATAGGGTGTCTTTCTGAATTACCACATAAGGTAGATACACCTATTATCATGCGTTTAAGGAATTTGCATATTTTCAATGGCATTTAGATGCTCATTATTCTACAACATATTAGCAATGCAAAAGAATGGTTGACCTAAGTGAAATTATATGCTTCTCATCCTTAATGAATAAGTTATGAATTTTCAAAGTTTGCGTGATTACACACCTATTTATGCGCATAGACCCCTCCTAAAAGCGTGTTCAAACACGCATCACTTCTTGGTGCCTTGTGCCAATCAATGAGTGCCTTTTGCGAGATTGATTTTAGAAATGAGATCTTGTTTGCACAAAAATAGCTCTGCATTGCTTGGGAATACATGTATTTATAGAGCTTCCTTTTGGTGGCGAATGGAAATAGATGTGTCTACCTTACAGCGTGACACGGAACCATGGATTAAACCAACCTATTAATCACTAAAATGTCGACATTTCTATTTTAAAATCGGATTGTTCTACTATACAAAATATTTTGTATAAATTTTTTTCATTTTATTTGGGAAAATCCAAAGCCTAGGAGTTGTAGCAAAAACAATGTCATTAATGGTTGGTTTACAGTATGGACCAATGTAGTCATGACCAAGAAAATCAAATCTTCTTCATGGTCATGGCTCTTGGTCAAGAGCCAAGACCATGAAAGATCATAAATGCAATTTTAAGTGCGTTGGTCACTATTTGTAGTGTAAAGTGGAATTAGACCAGGAAAGTTGAAGCTCAATTTTCTAATATAAATCCTCATCATTCTCTCTTTTACTATCCCATTTTCCCTCTTTTTTCTTAGAATAATTAAGTACTAGCCAATCAATGATTTTTGAGTATAAATCCTCATGGTCTCCTAGATTTTAGATGAGTCAAGGCATTGTTTCGACTGAACTATAATCTAGGTGACCATGAAAAAATTAATCACTATCCATAATTTAGCATACATTAGGGACCTCAAAATTATTGGTCATTCTCCTTTTTTCGAGGTGATGTAAAGCCAAACGGGACCAATAGTGTTTTACTCTCCAATCACAGATTTTATAATTCCATGGTAATGGCCCTTGGTCCATACTGTAAAGCGACCCTAAGATTCATCTATTCATCATTAAATTGTGATTTCACTCCATTATACATTTATACTTATATTCAATTGTTTTAGTATTAGATATTACTTGTCTGATATTTGCTCCTTTAATTGTTTCAAACTAATTCGTGTAGTGAGCAACATTGCTCAATTAACCCTTAAGAGCGCCGAATGTCGAAAATCGACATTTTGGATGAGGCCGGGGATGTTTGATATCCTCCCGTCTTCTCATCCCGTCGATTTTTCATCCGTCATTTTTTTTCACGTATTGGTAAAGGGGTATACTTTATTGTGGATGTTTTTACCGTGCCAAATTTGATATGCTCATTTTTGTAGAGCAATTTTAGATGGAGGCATTTTGTGTAGGAAGTGTATTGCTCTAGTTTTTGGGACAAAATTTTGCCATTTGGGCATTGTGGTGGGGCAGTCGGGCATGATAACTTAGGAGCAAAAGATATGAGACTAGAAAGACGGATTATGGTAAACATGTCATAATTTTGAAAGAAGAGGTGGGGTTAGTGAGTAATTGCTCCTGCCATGGCAGTTGAGCCTCCAATTTTTGAGCCACCACCCTTCAAAAGGAGCCAACCATTGGGAGGATGGTACTATGGGTCAGGGCGAAGCCGTGACAGGCACCGCGCTGCCCATGCTGCCAGAGGAGCAGTTGGGGCTTGGCGCCGGGCCATCAGGCCCCAGGCTTGGGCTGCCCGTGCGGGAGGAGGGGCGGCGACTACTGGTCGGGGAAGGGCCCTCAATGGCCGGACTCACGCTGCCGCAGCATCCAACGGGGCGGCAACCTGGGTTGTATCGCCAAGGGCTCGGGCAGTCGGGCGACGGGCAGCCAAGCATTTCGGGCGGTGGTGAGCACACGACGCTGGCGAGGCCAGCTGACCCTCGTGAGGATAAGGGAAAGGGGTTGGCCCAACCTGATGGCGATTGGGTGACTGGTGAATGGGAGCATAGCAACCCAGGGTTGGGCCACCCCAGCCCCATCTCAGCTCCAGCCCTCTCTGGCAGTTCTAACGGCAGTGAAGGTATGCCTCAGAACCCTCTAAACCTTATCCCTCCTCACCATACACTTTTCATGGAAAATACAGTTGTAAATGGGTCAAGTAATGGTGGGAGGGGTAGGGGAAGGGGGGTTATTCGTGAGCCTACACAATGGGATATTGGGCGAAGTTTCAAGGAATGCTACGCGGATAAGTATTGGGGCAAATTTCGTCCTAAGTATACTCATGATGATGTGGTGTTCACGGGACCTAGAGAGGGGCCCCCTTATGTTTTCCGGCGAATTTCACCCTTATTGGACTTGTTTCATAAGTTTTTCACAAAGAAGACTATGAGGAAGATAGTTAGTGAAAGTAATCGCTATGCCTCTTCCGTTGATCCTACAACGGGATTCACCAAAGGACCTAATGATTGGTGGCAATTGACGGTTTCGGAGTTGGAGGCTTGGTTGGGAATCTCCATACTAATGGGGCTAAAAATCTTGCCTAATCGTAGGTGCTATTGGAAGAGCACCGAACCATTTTATTTTTGCCATACCATTGCAAGTACTATGAGTAGGAATAGGTATGAGGCAATAACCAAATGTTTGCACATTCACGATGATTCTACGGCGCCTACCGATAGAAACGACCCTAACTTTGATAAGTTAGTGAAATTGCGGTGGCTATTTGGCTAATTGAGGAGGTTAGACTTTGTTGTATGACAAATTGGAATTTAGGCCAATTTGTCAGCGTAAATGAACTAATGGTGAGATAGAAGGGAATCTATGGTTACGGCATGAAGCAGTATATGCCAAACAAGCCGGTCAAATTTGGATTTAAAATTTGGGCCATGGTGGATTCGAAGTCCAAGTATCTCTACAATTTTCAAGTTTACACCCGAGCGGACTTGAAGAAAATTTTACGCACGGCGAAACCGGGGGAGGCTAAAACCGGTTATGAAGTCGTGATGGGGATGATGGAGGGCCTCCACCGGCGTGGCCACGTTGTTGTCACGGACAACTTCTTCTCATCTCCGAAGTTCTTTATAGATTTGACTGAGTTGGAAACTTATGCAACCGGTACCGTGCGTGCGAATCGGATTGGATTACCAAGCGATTTGGTGGACAAGCGGCGGTGGGCAAAACAACCTCAAGGTAGCTCGGATTGGCGTATGCATAGCACGGGTACGTTACTTTCTCTTGTTTGGGTTGATAAAAAACCCGTGCTTTTGTTGTCAACGCATGCCGAGCCGTTGGCCCCCGACCCAAATGTGCCCCTCACGGTACCCCGATATTCTCGTGGGAGGACCGAACACATACCCACTTCCCCCATGCATTTAGAGTACACCCGTATGATGCGTGGGGTTGACGTTAGTGATCAACTTCGGGGTGTTTATACGGCATTATCCAAGACTCATAAATGGTGGCATAGGCTTTTCATGTTTTTGGTTGACCTTGCAATTACCAACTCTTGGATCATCCATAAGGGGGAGTGTTTGACCTTGGATGAAACACCCCTAAACCATTTGGATTTTCTGACATCTTTGGCATTTTCCCTCATGGAAAATTGGAGGCAAGATAGGAGAGGAGTAGTCTCCCTATGCACATATACCCCGGGTGTTCATGGGCTTGAAAAGGTTCCACGAGCAAGACACCAATGTGCTTATTGCAAAAACAAGAAAAGCCTCACCAATCTTGTTTGCAAAGATTGTGGTGGTAAGTGGTATCACATGGGAGAGTGTTTCAACAAGTCCCATTTCACACGACGGAGGTAGCCATTCACTCAATGTAAGTTCTTCCAATCCATCATGTTCTTCCATATATGTTGGGTTTATTTATTTTTATCCCTTCTTATGTCTTGTTGTGTTTTTATTTGTCTTTTTTCTTATGTCTTATCATGCTACTTTATTTGTATTCCTTCTTATGTCTTGTTGTGTTTTTATTTGTCTTTCTTCTTATGTCTTATCATGCTACTTTATTTGTATTCCTTCTTATGTCTTGTTGTGTTTTTATTTGTCTTTCTTCTTATGTCTTATCATGCTACTTTATTTGTATTCCTTCTTATGTCTTGTTGTGTTTTTATTTGTCTTTCTTCTTATGTCTTATCATGCTACTTTATTTGTATTCCTTCTTATGTCTTGTTGTGTTTTTATTTGTCTTTCTTCTTATGTCTTATCATGCTACTTTATTTGTATTCCTTCTTATGTCTTGTTGTGTTTTTATTTGTCTTTCTTCTTATGTCTTATCATGCTACTTTATTTATATTCCTTCTTATGTCTTGTTGTGTTTTTATTTGTCTTTCTTCTTATGTCTTATCATGCTACTTTATTTGTATTCCTTCTTATGTCTTGTTGTGTTTTTATTTGTCTTTCTTCTTATGTCTTATCATGCTACTTTATTTGTATTCCTTCTTATGTCTTGTTGTGTTTTTATTTGTCTTTCTTCTTATGTCTTATCATGCTACTTTATTTATATTCCTTCTTATGTCTTGTTGTGTTTTTATTTGTCTTTCTTCTTATGTCTTATCATGCTACTTTATTTGTATTCCTTCTTATGTCTTGTTGTGTTTTTATTTGTCTTTTTTCTTATGTCTTATCATGCTACTTTATTTGTATTCCTTCTTATGTCTTGTTGTGTTTTTATTTGTCTTTTTTCTTATGTCTTATCATGCTACTTTATTTGTATTCCTTCTTATGTCTTGTTGTGTTTTTATTTGTCTTTCTTCTTATGTCTTATCATGCTACTTTATTTGTATTCCTTCTTATGTCTTGTTGTGTTTTTATTTGTCTTTCTTCTTATGTCTTATCATGCTACTTTATTTGTATTCCTTCTTATGTCTTGTTGTGTTTTTATTTGTCTTTCTTCTTATGTCTTATCATGCTTCTTTATTTGTATTCCTCATTATGTCTTGTTGTGTTTTTATTGAATTTCTTCTTATGTCTTATTGTGTTTTTATTTATTTCTATCACTTCTTATGTCCTGTGATGGTTATTTATTTTTATTCCAAAATTCAATCCAATACACTTAGGCTGATGTAAACCCTTTGTTGGCTGAACTACTAATATCGCTAGTTCAAAATTCAATAATTTACTTAAAATATAACGTCTTTGCCTAAATTTGACTCATTTAAACTTCAGTACTATAGTGTAAATTTCTGACGACCAAAATACGTGCTTGTTTAAGGCAAGGTTATGATAGACACGTACTGCAATTATTGTATTTTTAGGTGAAGTATGAGCTTTTACAACCTTCTAGATTTCTATATATGTGGCAAATAAGGTCATATTGCTTTTGAGATTCACATTTAACTATTATAAGAATCATTGCTTCCTGTATTAGAGAAAATTAATACTATTGTTTGCTGCTTTTTTATTGTAATTTTTATACTTGATGCTCCCTATAATGCAAATTGCATGTGGTAAAATTTGCAAAGCCAAATTCCAATTTTAAGTCCTTCATCTACAAATTTTATGTTTCAAGTCCAAAATAAGTAGCTTAAATTTACGTTTTTAATAATTTTTAATCTTTAATTATGTTCATAACCAATTCACTACTCAAATTCAAAATAGACGCAAGTCAAAAAATATACCAATTTTACAAGGGGAGCCTTCAAACATTACAAATACAAGCTTCAAAGTTTCTAGTAATTTTTGAATCATTTATTTCAGAATTTGTCAATATTTGGTAATTTTGAGTTTAAAAAAAATATTTTCGATATAAATTCACAAACTTATTAAGGCACCTAACCACTGCTTCTCCTACGGGATCCCCCAAACCCCATTTCGGGTTTACGAAATTTAGGGGTTAAATATGGCATGCTCATTGGAATAAATAAATGGAAAGTATAGCCGCTTTTACAGCATGTTTTTCCAATTTTAAAAAATAATTAAATTCTTAGACAGAAATTTATCATTGTTCAATTAATTGAATTATTTAAAAAGTGAAGGGGGCAGCCAAGTTTTTATTGGCAAATTATCGCCAATGTCTTACCTCATTTTTGATCTGGCTACTTATACACTAGGAAAAATGAGTAAAAAGGTGGATGAAATCGCCACAGCCTTATAGATGTTTAATCATAATCGCCACTAATTGGATGAAAGTACCTTGTAATAGATAAATTTGTGAATGAACATGTTGAAATGGATGATTTTGTACATATTTTCCTTACTTCGCTACATTCGTAGGTGCCAGTCGTTCTACCAACGAAATTATCATACATAAAAAAATCCCTAGAAGGGGGCGTTGATGGACCTAAGGCTGCGCCATAGCCTATTGCCGTGCAGTGATGGCATTGAATTGCCCTAAAATGATGACATTGCCGTGCATTTCTGGCAATTGTGGTTTTGACGGCTGCCCTTCTTCTTCCCTCTCATCCTGCTGCCTGCTACAAACCCTCTTCACTGTTTTCGAGGCTCCTGTTGCACAGGCGTACTTTGCACAACATTGTCGCAGAGGCGTACGTTGACGTGAGCATTCCGAGTGCACTGGGGACATGGTGGTTTCGCGGCACACTCGACGTCTGACTGTATAGGTAAGCCCATTGCGCAATGTCGACTGCTTTTGCAATTTATAGCGTTTGCCATTTCGCAATTTCAGTGTGCTAGTTTTGCTACGTCGACTAGGTGGTGAAATATTCCGTCGGACCTTGATCTGCGGCTTTGTCGCACGAGCGTAAGGCTTGTGTCGGTTAATCAACTTCCACGCGCTTGATCGTTTTGCAATCGCAGGTTCGGCGGCTCAGTAGGAGGTGCAGTGGCTTTTTATGCAACGCTTACGGTGCAATTTTGTGTTTCTGTGTTCGTTTTTCATTGGTCGCAACTTTTTGCGTTTTAATCGAGAGCTACAGGTTTGCCATTTCAAAGCCTTTTGTTTTTGTAAACAATTTGCTCCTTTCATTAGTTCTCCTTTCATTTGCTCATTTCATTTGGTAGTTTGGTACTATTGTATCACTTCTAAGTACGTGACATTTTGTTGTGGTTCTGCATTGTTAACTTTTTATGTTACTACGTTCAAGTTTATATTGGTATTGATTACATTAGCCTGTTTTCTAGAAGCTCTGTGTTTCTGAGGGTTTTGGAAAGGTAACTTGTAGAGGCTCAAGCAGACCGTGTAGTCAAATTCCGTTTGGAGTTGTCTGTGCGATGGTTGCTGACATTTGTAACGTGCAAACTTGCAGATTGATATCACAGACGAGAGGTACTTCAAAAGTCTGGTAAGCTCATCAGCTTATTACTTATTTTGCATTCGAATTACCGCAATTGTGAACATGAATGGCTATATCCAAATTTGCCAATGTGGTCGTTGTTTTCCCCTTAATTCCTTTATTTCCTCCTATTTTCTTTTGAGGGTTGATTCGCAAGATTGAAGCATTTTCGGAATCACAGTCAAAAGTCTTGGTCGCCAATAGGATCCATTGTCAGAGTTGCTTTTAAAATCAGACGTACGCATTGTGAAACGTAATGCCACGTCAGACTAGAGTGCAGGTTTCGAACGGCCGTTCGTAACCTGACTACACACTCCATAGGGACGATCACAAATGGCCGTTCGAAACCAAAATCTTATATTCAGAGCTAAGGCAATAGCCGTCCGTAACATGAAACCCGTTCGAAATACTAAAGAACTTTAGTAAACGCTTGCCCGTTCATAAACTGAAGCCCCTTTTCCAAGCGGAAATTCTAAACCAATCGAAACCTTTCAGTTTACACCTTGCCAAAAATTTCCAACATCAGAGTATACTACAGGATTCGCACGGCCGTTCGAATCCTCACGGTAGTACACCTTATATAGGCAATCATGACTGGCAGAGAGAGACCTGCAATTATAATCCTTAGGATTCGTAACATGACATGAAATAAAGAAAAGATTACAAACACCCGTCCGTAAGCTGAAGCAAGTTAAGGTTAAGAACGGCCGTTCGAAAACCCAAACCTTTCAGCATATCCTAAATTTCATACGGCCGGTCAAAACCAGTCACCGCAGCAAACTGCAACGTCAAACTATAAGTCAAGTTTCGAAGTGTTCTATAAATATCATAACATGACATGAAGTACAGAGCCGTTTACGAACGCCCGTTGGGAAGCGAAAGCTTAGTAAACGAAGCGAAAGCTTAGTAAACGCCCGCCCGTTCGTAAACTGAAACTAGTTTAAATTTAGATACTCTTAAGAAGCCTATGGAAATTTGTAAGTGTACAAAGTCAAAGATAATAGCCCCGTAGACTATTCTACAGTTTATGAACGGCCGGTCGAGACCTGACAATGTACTCCATATGGACATTCACAGATGGCAGTTCGAAACTATCGTTCGAATCATGACATTAAGTATAGGGCAGTTTACAAACGTTCGTGCGAAAGATGAAACAAGTTCAGTTTACGAACGGCAGTTCGTAAACTGAAAACTAGATCTGTGAATCATAAATAAGAGAAGGTAATTCGAAACATGTCGAAACACGTAGAACCTGAGCCAATTTCCAAAAGTTACCGATCGTGTCATGACAACCTATTCCATAGCATACTTTATATGCACTTAAATGGTATGCAGTAGTTAGCGATGTCTGAACTTGAAATATTTATCCTTATTCAGATGCGTCGAGTAGTTCGCGAACGCCCGGTCCGAAGCTTGTAGTCTATCCAATAGAAGTCACTGTCCGAACGTGTAATGTAACGATGTTTACTGAGAGGAATTCGTAATGGCAGTGCGAAACCAAAAATGTTAGGCTGTAGTTAAGTAATCAAGAGTCATTGGTATAGAGTCGCTCACATTTCCGATGTGGTTGATGAAATCACAGGAATGGAGGGCAATAGATTTCTTGTACAGACGGTCAATCTGTCGCCGTATATTAGAGAAGTGCAATTGTCCGAACTGGACGAGTCCATAAAAAGCGAAATCACATAAGAGGAGATTGCTGTAACACTGAATGGGGTTAGTAATTCAGCATGGTCCATACGTCCTGAGTGCAGTGTAGACAGAAATAACATTCTGTTTAAATTCGCGGTAGGAAAACCTATGTCGAAAGGTTTTCGATGGAAAAATTTCCGATCGGTGTCTGTGCTTGGAATGATGAGCAAACCAGGAGTACTGATTGTGACACTATGCTCGAATGATTCGATTGCAAAGTTAGTGGTCCGTATCGACGAAAACCACCCGTTCCAAACAGAGTATTGTTTCTCCACCATCTGGAATATGGACGAACCATGGAAGGCGCTGATGCATAAGGCTCTCGAACCTACTCTTTGCCACCCAGATGGTGCTTTTGACATTGCTCCTATTTGGACGTCAATGACGACCTTAATTGATAAATCTGCAGCGCATCTAGCGAGGAAGGCTCTGTTAGAAGCTCAATATGCAGTATTGAACTTTGGATTCGTAATGGGACGTGCAAAATCAAAGACAGATCCGAAGCCTACAATGCAGACAAGGAGGTCCGAAGAAGAGAGATCGCGTAGGCTGCCAAGGCTTGCCGTAACAGACCAGATGAACGCATCAGCCTCCACTGAGAGACGACGTGCGTCTACCGGCGCACGGTCCACAACTCCAAGTCTCCAGACGACACCTTCGGCGAGTACCGGCGCCAGGAGATTAGCTCCTCCAAGGAGCTCAAGGAGGGAGTCAGCATTGGCCTCCACTCAAGACGAGCAGGAGGCTTCAGAAGAAGCTCCTGCAGACAGCTCGCAGCTCGGCGACACCACTCATACCGCATCTGCTCAGCGAACACCATTGAGCAGGAGCACGGCTTCTGCGATGAGAAGCATCAATAACGACATCCTCGCAGTAGCAGACGCTCCCACAGGAGGAAGTGTCGTGATGGGCAACACACTATCGGTTCGTGATAACGACGTCCGAAATATCATAAACCCCAGGAAGAAGCCCGACAAGGTGACCTTGGTGGAAGCAAGAGTGTGGTCCTCTTATCCCGCGGCCAGAGCATTGGACGCTACAATCAAGATCCCAGACCTGTTGGTGGTGGAGGCACCAACGGAGAAGGTACAGAAGAACGACAATCCGGCCGCTGCGCTCCGCCTGAAGGCGAAGATCAACGATCAGTTCACGAAGGATTCCGACTACATGTATATATTCGGACGGGAACAAATCTTCGAGCTCGACATTACGGACATGGAGCCGACTGACCACAAGTCCGGCAAAATATACCGAGATTACGAAGCGGGCGGGTCCGAAGAGATCAAGCGATACCTACTGATGCACAATTATGTGAAACCAATCCTGACGGTCATGCCCAATACGCAGCGGAGACCGACCAGCTGGAAGGAGTGCGTCGAAGCGGGGAAATTCAAGATCATCAACGGCCAACATACTTGGTATGCCGCCAACGCCGTCCTCCTCGACGAGGGTCTCCGGACGAGCAACCCACGCCTCGAAGACTTGAAGGCGTGGGATGTGCAGGTTGTCTGGACTGATAAGGTGAGCCACCTGCACGCCTTGTCGTTCAAGTGCAACGAAGGGCAGAACGAGAAGAAGCACTTGACGTCGCTCTTACGAGCAATTCTTCATTGTCGGGTTCTTTATGAGCAAGAAGGCAAGCCGCCTCAGATCCGAAAGAACGCTTCAACAAAGAAGAAGAATGCCGAAGCCCCTGAAGTGACTGCGGAGCTGAAGATCAAATACGAGGTAATGAACTCACCGAATCAGCAAGTTCTCTAGTTACGAACGGGCGTTCGTAATCGAAGGCCTTCATAGCTGTCGATTACGAACGGCCGTTCGAAACTGAAAGTCACAGGAAACCATATCAATTCATTTCGTCGCTTACATTGCCCATGTTGTTGAATTTCAGTCCTTCCGAGAGCGTGCTTGTCAGTCGCTTAGCCACACGATAAAGCAGGAGAACCCGGACAAGCCAGTACACATTGAATGGGAGAAGCGTGGCGAGCGACAGATCATAATGGCGCCGGATCACGTCTGGTCGAAATGGGAACTAGTGATCAAACGGTATGAGTCGGGCGAACTAATTGACTTGGATACGGGGAAGGAGGTGAAGCAGTCGACCAATTTCAAGGAGCTGACGAATCTGCATAACATCCAATTATCATCGCTCCGAGGGCTGACGGGACTCAGCACGGAACAGTTGGAGAAAGCAGCGGACCACATTCTGGCGAAGCCCCCGAAAATATATATGGGCAAGCACCCTCGATGCTGGACTCGGGCGCAGATCTTGGACAAGTGGTGTGAGCGGAGGAAGTTGAAGGATGTCGTGATCAGAGCAATCGGCGACCGATACGCTTACATTAGGAAGTCGGACAAGAATAAATTCCTCGACGATAAGGGGAACATTCTGAGACAGAAGTGGCTTGACTGGAAGGTTAGAAGACAGTTCAACTCATGCATCATGGATAGCATACTCCGGAGTAATGGGATGCAGGAGTACATGAAACTGGTGATCAATGCGTCGAAGAAAACACCAAAATATCCCCCGAAGGAGGCCATGATTAGAATCGACCAGGCGTTCGCAAATAGGTACAGGGCATCCGATAATGGAGAAGGACGCTGGTCCGTGTTCGTGCTGTGGAGACTTGACACATTCAAGCTATCCGACAGCACATGCGAGTACGGTGTGGGCGGTCGCCTCGCCCAATCAACGAGGCCGTTCGTTCAGAAGATGTTGACGGCCGCGATTCTAGACCTTCGTCATTGTCCTTTATTTTCAAAGGACTCCGAACCAACAACAAGCTGGCATGAGATGACGAAGAAAATCACCAACCGGTGCGGTAAGATGGGTCTCAAACAGATAAAATGCTGGATGATCATCGCTCCATTAGAGCGCCAGAGCCATGTCGACATCATGAGGATGCAATTCTTCCAAGGGTATAAGCGCATGGCCATCCAGTACTTCTTCCAGAACGGGGAACCGTTTGGGAAGTCCAAGGACCATAATGTCTCCATTACTTTCCTGGAGAGAAAGACAATTCTGTCGAACGATGAACCCAAGTATTTCTCCGATGAAGTTGGTGAGGAAAACTTCTACGGTGAGAAATTCAATAAACGAGAGGTCTACCGCATCGAGCACAAGGGCTTCATCAACGTGGACGAGCCGGATGGAGACGTACCTTCGCCCGTTGCCCGACACACACAAGAGGACGACAACGTCCTACTCGCTTTGCGGCACAAAAGCAATTCGAGCTTGTCGGGTAAGTACCTACTCCTTTCCGGCTCGCCGTTCTCGAACCGCCGTTCGTAAATCGCATGGGAGGATTTGGAAGCCGGTGAGAGAGTGGAGAAGTCTACTTACGAACGGCAGTTCGGAACTTGTGCTTAAGCGAGTTAAGTGATTTCCAGTAGTGTTCCTACTTTGCATATTCATATGTGAATTGATGTGTATCAGATGTTGAAGAGAAACACGATCAGTATTGAGAACGATCGTAAGCGAAATAGCGAGCTGATGTTCAAGGCTGTTTCGGATGGCCCAGCCATGTGGTTCACGTATTTTCTGCCAGCCACGAAGGATGTGATGGGTGATAAAAATAACTTGTATGATCCCATAGGAGACTTTGGGGAGTTGACCAACTGGCACGTCGTAGAAGAGCTGGACATTGGGAGCTTCTACGAAGAGGATACGGTGCCGAATGAGCGCCCATCGCAATCAAGCACCGGAGCTGGAGCGTCAATGCAGCCGTCGCAGCAGAACGAGGAGGGTCCAAATGAAGACGAAACGGGTAACGAAGTGGGTACAGATGGTGCGGCGGAGTCCGACGACAATGCAATTTCCTTCCAGTCGAACCAAGAAGGCAATGACGATGTTGCTGAGTCTGAAGGCGTCGACGGTGACTCTGATACCGAGTCCAACCAGTCTCCGCGAATTTTGACTGACATCGCCGACGAAATGGAAGTAGGCGAGGACAACACTGAAATTCAAAGTCAGAGCAAGTTGGACAAGGGAAAGGGACCCATGAAAGACGATGGCAGGGGGTCCGCCCTCCAGATCCAAGCAAATCGGGTAGGCAATCATCGGATTGCAGAGATTGCTTTGGGGGCTACATCTCCAGACCTCCGCGAAGCTGGAGATGTGCGACAGCACTCAAGCGGAGTAGTTCGTGACGTGTCCGTGAACGACACCTTTGTCGACAACGCTGTGCCTCCGAGTCCCGAGGATTACCCGGACGTGGTCGCGGAGAGTGTGCGAGCGCAGGCCCCTGCGGTTGCACCTATTGTGCAGCTCATATCTCTGGACATCACGAGCCAAGCAGTCAACGCGAGAGAAGAAGCTCTCGCACAGACTGCGAAGAGGCTCGATCAGGAGGAATTGGAATTGGCGGCAAGAGCTCGCGCTGTGCAAGATCAGCGGGGGACCCTTGAAGCTTGGCGAGATGCTAATTCCCAGCTTGGGCATCTCCTCGATGCGGAGTCGGAACGTCTCGACGAGAGGGACACGAGACATTTCAAAGTCCGACAGCAGAAAAACGTCGAGCAGGAGATGGTCGAAGCCGTCGAAGCTTCCTCGCCTGCACAGAAGGCCGAAGCTGTGGCCAAGGCGGCCAAGGACGCACAAGAGAAGCTCGGAGCCGATGCACGGGAGGCCAAGATGGCGTTAGAGAATCCGCAAGACAAGGCCGCAGCAGCCGCGCAGGAGAAGTCCGCAGCCGAGGCTGCGCCACAGAAGGCAGAGGCAGAGGCGGCCCATGCCGCGCAGGAGAATGCAGTCGCCGAGTTCGCCGTGGTGGAGGTGGCAGTGGCCGATAGCGCGCTGGTGAATGCCGAGGCCGAGGCGCTTGCCCTTCGGGTTCAGGACATGGACGTGGATCCACCCCAGCAGCAGGTGCTTCCAATCCAAGACCATGCCGTGCAAACCCTTGGCCCGTCCGAGCATGCATTGGCGACGAGCGGAGAGGCTTCACGGCAACTTGCTCGAGATGTCCTCGCTGACTATGAACTGAAGGCCGCGAGGAAGAAGCGAGAACGCGAGGAGCAAGCACGCGACTTGCAGCGCTTTGTGGAGAGCACGTCCAAGCAACAGTCGCAAAAAGTTTGCATTGTCCTCGCTGGCGACTCCGACTCCGACGACGACATCGACGAGACAGTGCGTGGCAGGTTACTTGAGCGGTATAACTGCATGTACGTTGACGGGGCCAACCCCGTCAACAGGGTTGGTCATGTGCACATCCGTCCCGTCACTCACGCCGCAAAGCCAGATCCCGATGCCACTACGTCGTCGGCCCCCGCGTCAACGGTCCCGCAGACGCTTTCCGTGGAGGCAAGGATGGCGAGGGATGTCAAGACTGAAATAATTGAAGAGCAGTGGATGAGGAAGCGCAAGGCCGACTTTGACGCTGAGTTCGATGAGAGAATGAACAAGAAACTCACTGACCCAACATATACGGATAACCTCTTGCAGAAACTCATGGACAATATTGCAACAGGTCGTCTGAAGATGAACTTGCCGATGCCATCGTCTAGGGTCGACATTCTCTCCGAGATTCAGTCTGGCGTTTCAATTGCTAATTCCCCCTCCTGTATTGCACCTTCGCCACCGCCCCCGATCGTGGCTCCCATTCTCCCAGCACCACCGGTAAGTCCTCGGTAGCATTATTCCCACGATTTCCCCCCTGTACTCCCGAATACATGCTAGACGATACATACTAGACGTAAGTGCTCCCGTTTGTTGTGAGCTTATTGTTTCTTCTAAACAGGTACATGCCCCGATATTTGTCCCCGCACAGGTTGATTTTGCAGGAGAGGACCCCGCAGCTGCTGAAGGTCCCCCTAAAGTATCCAAAGGCTGAGGACTGCAGTGCGTTGATCAAGTGTGAATATCCTCCCGCACCGCGCGGTCTTCAGCCTTTCGATAGTTTTCATCTACGCGGTCCCCCAATTTTAGACATTTAGATAGACATCGTATAGATTTTGAACACACATTTTGAACACCGACTAGATGTTAGCTTTAGTTAGACATCAGCATTTCTCTATTTCTTGGTTATCCTTTTATTAATTGTTTTGCACCGCTCTTACAGTCGAGACCTGTACATATGTTTTGATAAGATATAGGAAAACTTAATCGGGTTTTGTCCTGTCGAGGAAGTCGGGCTTAAGAATTCAGAGTGCACATAACCATCGCGGACCCTTTAGGCTTGCACGCCATTGTTAATTTCCTTCCGGATATAATTGAAACATCCGAAAAATACTACCTACACACCTGCTCATTCGTGAGGGCGATTGTTCGTCTCATCACATATTTGAACTCGATATTTTAGCAGTCTTTGTAATCGTCAGGTTGTCCCTCGTGATTTGCCACGAGGCATATTCCGAGCCGTCACAGTGTCGTTTTATGTTGTGTTCATGTGCCTTCTAACACCGGGCCCATGTATCTCTGAAATCATTTTCAGACCGGTCGCCAAAAAAGGACCACAGAAATTCCAACCGTGGTACTCTCCGGGAGCGACTCCTGTGAATCTCCCCGTGGATTCGACGACGACGACAACGACTTAGCTGAAGGCTTCCGCGGTCTCAAACGTGGGCGATACTCTACAGGATAGTAGCCATTTATTATAATGATCATGATTATAGACAAAAAATTGAATGAAAAAAGATATAATAAAACAATGTCAGATTCTTAGGGGAGCAGATAGTGTACACATTGCCATTGATAATATTCTTCAATACATCTCCCCCCCTTGAAAATTAATCTGGGCTTCCCCACATCAGTTAAAATATTTTAGAACGGAAGTCACATTGACTTGGCTGCTTATTAATATAGACTATATTTGTAGCATTGTGGTACTCCATTGAGTGTAAATCCATAACCATGTGCTTACTATTTTTTCAATTTCAGTCCAATACAAATGTATTTTTTAGTTGCTACACTAGACCGCAGCCAATAATTCGCAGACAAGGGCAGAAAGGTACCAATTGCCGGGTCCAAAGCTTAACTTCATTTTCGCGTAATGGACTTACTTTTGAAGTAGCCCATATAAAGAAGTAGGGTGATGTATTCCAAAGGATTGGTGATAATAAAAAGAGCGTTGTGTTATTTCATGTAATATTTTGATCGTTAATAGATGTAACTTGTATCGCATTCATCAATGTAAGTTGCGACCTTTCAACCAAAGGACCGAGATGTCCCTAAACTAGTGTCGATCCTCGATCGTGGGATTGCAACTCGTCAGTGCCCCATAATCAGGAAAAAAAAGACCCAAGAGAAAAAAAAAAAAAAAAAAGACTCAAGAGATAAATAAAAAAAAAGAACTTTGCCAATGGACCGAGATGTCTTTAAACTATTGTACACGCAGCCTCTGAAGTCAAAATTCACCGTTGTCGCTCCATGGAATCTTCATTCTATCTTCATCCGCGAGTGCAGGAATCATACTTTCAGTCCAAGGAAGACTTCCAGGTTTCAGAAGTCCTTCCTACCAGAAGAGTGCCACGCAAGTGTTGGAGTTTAGACATCTTCAAGGCGCGTTCCAAAATCGGAAGACTCACTCTTTACTTTCAGAAGGCTCTTGGAGCGGTGGATGCGAGGCTGCGAGCAACAATATAGTCTTGTCAAGGAGGGTTCTTCTTGGCTAAGCGATGCATGTTCCGAGACGACCACTTCTGTTTCCAAAACCGCATTTCCAGACGGGCAAGCATGATACGTCTAGAAGTACTATCACATACGCAACGCACTGAAGTCGACCCCATCATCAAAATCACTTGAAGCAAATAAACTTGAACGGCTGCGTCTTCAAAACAAAATCATGAATCAACGTACTATATACGACGCTTCGAAGGGACACCTGTGCTTTTTCAACAATTTAGGTGATTTGGACAATGAGCTCCACTTTAATGTGTTGCATATGTAGAAGTGGTTGAGATTCTATCTAATTACGACCTTCCGGAAAAGCGGATTTGGAGTCTATAGTGCCGAGGTCGTATCGGTAAAGTATCCGCTCACACAAGCATAAAACCCCAATTCCGCTAAAATGGCACTATGCCATGTGCCATTTTGTCACACTAGATCTTACATTTGTGCTCATACAAAATGGTGTATTCTATAATATCACAATTTTTTTTTTAGTATCACTTCTTTATATACAATGTCAATCATTTTTCCTAATATCACCTTGAAATTCTGTTATATCACATGGTTTTTGAACTGCAGTTCAGAAAGTTGAGGTGTGCCATTTTACCGGAATAATGCCACTTTAACGGAATTGAGGTTATAAGCTTCTTGGGCAAGACTACGAAGTTCCTCGCATGTACAGCGAGCATTAACCTTCTGGATGTAAAGAGCCAGTCTGCCAATTTTGCAACAAGACTAGGAATTGGAAATCGCCTTTGAGAAATTTTATCTAACTACGTCACCGATAGGCAATATATTATAAACACAGGAGGAAATAGAGAAGTATAGCAATGTTTCAGGACTTCCAATGAAATAGACTACTGCTAATGAAAAATACATTGATTTCTGAGTCTCGTATCAAAATATGTTGCATGCAATGTATGGAAGTCCGGGACGACCCTAAACTAGCAACCACTCCATCTTTCCCCCCGGTGTTGCAAGTTTCTCAACAACTTGATCATCGTAAAGCAAACGAGAGGGTGGAATGTGTACATGGAGTGTATACAAAGCAGAAGTTGCGGGTGGACCAGTAAACAGCCTAACGAGGTCCGGAACACCCTAAACTAGCAAATACTCCATCATTGCCCATGTTGTTGCCTCAATTCCAAACAGCTGTTGAGAAGTTCAAGTGAAGCGGTGGAGTACACAAAACGGTGGAGTTCAGGTACACAAAGAAGGTAAGGCCAGTTGACATGAATAAAACAGCATTGTGAACTTCGTTGGTGCATACTTATATTGCGCTCATTGTGTGATCTTGAATTCCATTAATCAACTTGTGTATTATAATTGCAGTAACCGTCATCCACTTCCATGTTGAAGTGCTGGAAGATTACGACTGACCAACCTCTAGGCGGGTTTTCAAATAATCACTTACAAGTTCCGCTCTCTATCTGCATGATGAAAGCAATGGCAATCAAGAAAAATAAGAAATACTACCACATGGCAGACAATGAAGAGAGTGAAGAGAGTGAAGTATGTGGAGATTGGAAAGATTGTAATGAATTTCAAGTCATATGTTGTCCCAGCGATGTCGGAGTCAAAGGAATTAAGCACAATATATATATATATATATATATATATATATATATATATATATATATATATATATATATATATATATATATATATATATATGTGTGTGTGGAGGCACCTAGTCCATATTGCGCTCCTCACAAGAGTTGCTCACGGATATGGTGGTTGAACTGCTTTGATCCGTTGGCATTGTTGGAACAACATACCCTTTCAAATTCATTTCATTCTTCACATTCTCCACTAAGCCCTCCCACTCGACTTTTAGAGTTCCGGCTAGGTTTTGTTGATGAAGGAGAAGATATAGGAGTCAGACAAATGTGGACAATGCTTGAAATTCTTTTGCAAATATTGCATTGCTCATAATTATAGATCACAGTGCCCGCAGTATCTTCCAGTATCAAAAGGGTCATCTAGCAGGCGGCTCACATATTCTCCGTGCTCTCCCTGTCTTGCAATTTCATCGACCTTATCAACTTCAGCGTCTTGGGATCGGAAGGCTCCCTTTTCAAGTGTACTTGGTTTTGAAAAAAATAAAATAAAAAAATTGTTAGTCATTGGACCGTAAAGTTGTGGACATACACATTTTGCAGATAGAAATCTTCCACAAGTCGGAATAAAATCTCCCTCAATTCAGAGTACGAGTAGGTTCATAGAACAATCTTTGTAAGTTCCCAAAAGATTGGTATTAATAAAAACCACGGTATTGCACGATATGAGATTGTGATTGATGTTGTTTTGTTGGAATCTAAAATGATATAGAATAGAGTGTGTTGTATTGTGATGTGCTTTCAATTCAGTGAACGTTGCAATACATTTCAATCTATGTTACAAATGAGCAGGATGGACCGAGTTGTCCCTCAACTACTTTTGATGATGGGGATGCTGCTGTGTATTATATCATCTCCGAGCTAATTTAGTACATGCTGCTACAGAACGTATTTTTTGCAAAAAACTTGCTCACGTTACTTGTGTATTGTATGTCTTATGTTATGAACACCCTCACGGACTAAACCCGCCCACACGCTTTTTAAAGATTAGATGCGGGTTTTTTTGATGGGGGAGTATAGAACAGAAGACATATAATACACTAGCAATGCAAGCGAGTCTTCTATTGGACCGAGATGTTCCTAAACTACTTCGATGGTAGCGACGGTGCTGAGACGAGACAAGGCGGGTGGAGATTACAAAGAAAGTCAAGTAAACATCATACCGAACTGAGATGTCTATAAACTACTGTCGATGGTGAGGATGCTGCTGTGGATTGTGTCATCGCCGAGGCAATGGAGCACATGGGACAAGACATTGAAAGCACTGAGAGTATTTGAGACACCTGCTAGGTGACCTTGTTGACACTTGCAAAACATCGCGGGCATTGTGAGTTGTACTTTCTGACAATGCACTTTTTGCAACAGACTATCTCACATTGCTTATATAGTGTATGTTATTTGGACTGAACGCCCCTATCAACTGAACCCGCCCTCTCGCCTTATAGAGTTTCGGGCGGGTTTTGTTTATCAGGGAATCCAGTCCAAACAACATACATCTCTAAGCAATGCGTTAAAGTCTTTATGCAAAAAGTGCATTATCTGTAATCACAACTCACAGTGCCCGCACTGTTTTATAGTGTCAACAAGGTCATCTAGCAGGCGGCTCAGATACAATTTCTTCCACAAATATTCTATTTTCTAATCGCAAGACTCCCTATTTCAAGAGTCATGATAGAATCTTCGTAAACTCAAAGTAGGAGTTAGTTGATGGAACAATCTTTGTATTTTTCCAAAATATTGGTTATAATAATGACCACGGTGATGCACGAGATTTTATGACTAGGCGCTGCCTTAAGCTAGCATTGAACATGAAAGGAGCACTCACCGTTCATATTTTGCCATTGCTATCTTTCGAACTGTCGTTTGTAACAGGTCAAAAAGGTAAAATGGCAAGGTCAGAAACATAAAGATGAAGTCGAGGATAGAAACCTTTGAACAACCATTTGTAATACAACTAAACAAATACACTCACGAAATAGATTTATACCGTACATGTAAAGAATATAGAAAGAAGAGAATTTTTTTTTGAGTACTTTAAGACTTAAATTCAAGTACTTTAACACTAAGGTTTAACCCCCGAAATTCATTGAAAGCCAAAACAAGTTTTTGGCAATTTTGGGCAGAGTAGATGAAGGGTATAATTTTAGTATGTTTGGCTATAAGTTTTTTTTGGATGTGGTATTACATACAATGTGAATGGGATAAAATTTGTAAGGCAAAACTCGAGTTTTTTAATCTTATACGAAAAATCTTGGGTTGCAAGCCGAACAAAGGCAGTTAAATATTAGTTTTATTTTTTTTAATTTTTTTTTAATTTTTTTTTTTGATACATGTTCATAACCAAATTTCAAATGTGACCCAAGTTAAAAAATTTACCAATGTTTACAAGGGCAGTCTTATTAAATTTCAAAACCAATATTAACAATGCCTTACAAAGTCTCAGACACAAACTTTGGATGTTGTGATCTCTCAAATGGTAAACATCCAACGATCTATTTCTGGAAATGTAACTAAAAATAGTCTTAGGTACAAGATGTTACGGTTGGAAGTATATAAAAAATAAAGACAATTTGGTATACACCTCCGGGAGTGCATAGAGGTAGAAAGTCACAGTTTTGAGGTTTCAAACTCCCAAATAACAGCAAGGAACTGTGGGGGATAAATCAACTCTTTTTTGCCTTGCATTTTTCATACTTTCACACTATCTATGTGAAATTTCCTACATTTTGCTCGGACATACTATTATATGTGTTAAAAATAATATAGATTGGCCATTTTAACCAATATGTAGTAATACTAGTAATTAAAAATGTACATGTAAAGAAATACGGGTAAAGAAATATGTGTAGAGAAATACGCGTAAAGAAATACACGTAAAAAATACACGTCAAAATACGCTTAAAGAAATAAACGTAAAGAAATACGCGTAAAGAAATAGACGTAAAGAAATACATGTAAAGAACACGTAAAGAAATACTGTCTAAAAATATTTTTTAAAATAACTTTTAATAAATAGTTATTACATTTTTTTATTTTTTTCACAAGCAACTACTACTAGACGTTGCCATTATAATAGCGATTGGCCAAATTAAACAATAGAAAATTTCTTATACGGATTTAGAAATCTACCAATACTTGTAAAAAAATATACAATACATATACAAGAATTTACAATACGCGGAAGAAAATGTGAAATATTTGTGAAGATTTATACTGTACGTGTAAAGAATATCGAAAGAAGCGAAAAGATAATTGAGTACTTTAACATTTATAAAATTAATTTTTTTCCATTTCGTAATTGCAATTTTCATGTTTTTACACTATCTATGTGGCATTTCATAAATTTTGCTCGGACATACTATTAGACGTGGCCAAATTAATAGAGATTGGCCAAATTAACCAATACGGGGTTAGTTGGTCATACCCTGAAACTAGAGTGACGACAAAATGTCATTTCCTGAAAGACCATGACTGAAAGTAGTTATACTCTGATTTAAGTTTCCCAACATTAGTTATATCTAGAAATAACAAGACCAGCCGCAGTAGGATTATAACACAGCAGGACGAATGTTACTGTTAGCCGGGGTCATGGTATGGAGGTGTCCGAGGTACGGGGAAGGGGAAGGAAGAGGGGTCAGGAGTATGAGAAGACCGGGGTGGCCTTCTACCAGGGTTAACCCGAGGAACAGGGTATACTTGGGAACCGGCGACGAGGATACCCGTGGGTCGCCTAGGCAAGTTATCTCCGGGTTCAGGCGGGACTACGGTAGCCGTTGACTACACCCGTAATCACTTCGGTGATTGGTGTCGATCGGGTGTCAACCTACGGGGCGGGGGGGTGTCTTGTACCGACTGCGCCCAGGGTTACACTCGCGGTGGGGCTTCGCGATCGGTGTGCTTACTCCTCGTCCTGGTCCATGGCTCAGTTTCTCCGTGGCGCAGCAAGGGACTGAGAGGATGGCTACACACAACCACGGCGTGTTCGTCCTCCCGTGAGACACAACTGCTCCGAGGATTGCCACGGGCCTCGGCGTACACTGGTGTTAGAGCGGGGGATAGAAGGGGAAGGGTTAGCGACTAGATAGAGTAGCGTAGAATTGGACCGAGCCCGTATTGCATTGCATTAGTGAAAATGCCGAAATGGCTACAAGAGGTGTTGCGAGAATGTACTCATGGCTATCACTACTCGTGCGATCTGCGACTAGTGCTTGTGTAATTCTATCACTATTTATAATAAAACCTAATCTTCTGCTGCGCTGTTGTTGCCTTAACTGCCTGCGTCCGCGGTCTCGATCCTCGTGGCCCTGTCTATCTCTGCGACACTGCACCCCTCGGCCTCGAGCCCCGTGCGATCTTTGTAACTCCGTGGTCTCCCGTGGCTTGGTCTTGGTAATGATACCCGCATGCCATGGCGGGTAACATTTTGCCCTCCTTCGCAGAGTGCAATTCGTCCCGAATTGCTTTGTGTCAACGGCGTGTGGGGGCGGGCCTCTGTTCGGCCTGGCTTGTTCCCGGGGAAGTTGCCGGCGCGCGCTGCGAGGGGGTTCTTCATCGTTGTGGATCCTTCGAAGTGCCTCGGCCACGGCTCGATGTACCAGGACGTGGTTGCCACGGAAATTGAGCGCATGGGTGTATACATCAAACACCGTGCCTCCCAATGTCCTGTTGCAGGCTGGGCATTGTCGGCCTTGTGCCTCGGGATCTGTATAATGCGCGGCGAGGTCGGGATGCTCGTGGAAATATTTCAGCACAAAGTGCATTGACTCT
The DNA here is from genome assembly GCA_037043015.1 of Bryum argenteum. Lineage (NCBI taxonomy): Eukaryota > Viridiplantae > Streptophyta > Bryopsida > Bryales > Bryaceae > Bryum > Bryum argenteum. The sequence goes on along the minus strand of CM073328.1, from coordinate 18,476,863 downwards.
GTAGCCTCATCTCCGTCCTCGTCCGCGTTCTCGATGTTCCAACCCTCCTGTTCCTCCTGTTGGAGGAGGATTTGCCTGTGTCGTGCTAATGACAGAGGAGATGGCCGCGTTCGCAACGGGGAAAACGTGGGTAGGGGATTCGAGGGCGTCATGGGTGATTCTGCCCGTCGTGGCCATGGGTACGTACCATCGGCGTTCTGTCTCACCGGGGACTCATATCGTACTGGCGGGGACAGGACGGGGAGGTGATATTGGGGTGAACTCGCCGTGGTATGCTGCCGTGGAGATTGATGTGGCGTCTGCTCTTGGTCGGTGAACCCCTCCGGTATGTCGACCCTTTCTTCCCCTATCTGTGTTGAGAATTGGTACAAGTCTTCCCCGGAGTTCGCTTCCTCCTCCCTGTCCCCGGTTTGTGTGTGAGTGTGTTGGTTGTGGGCGGGCTCCTCGTATGCCTCATCATAATCCTCCTCATGGACGTGGCTCTGAGGTTGTGTTAACTCCGGCTTGTCCATGGGTTGGGGCTGTGCTTCCTCCTCGTCCTCGCCCAGGAAGGCTTCTCCTTGGCTGCCCCAGTTATGGTCGGAGCCCTCGAGTTCTAGGGCGACCAGGGCATCTCCTGTGCAGCGGTCGGGGAATTCCGCGGGAGGTTCCATGGAGGTGGGTGGTACCGACCACAGCATTTGGTATGATGTGGCTGCGATCACCCTGGCCGCGTTGTGCGTCCATGCCAGTTTGTTGGCCTCAAAGTTCTCCCGGGCGTTGTGAATCTCTTGGTGCTGTTGGTGTAGCGCTGTCAGGTCCATGGCGCTGGCCGACGGGGCCGTGGATTTCTTGGCTAATTCCTGTGTCAAAGCCTTGCACTTGGCCACGAGCTCGACCGTCTGCTGGTCCAGTCGAGAAATCCTCTCCCGGTCCCGAGTGCTCTGTTCCTCAAACGTTTTGGACCTCTCCGTGGCCGCCTGTAGTTCCAAATCCCGCGCCTCGAGCTGGTTCTGCAGGGAGGTCACTTGGCCTTGGATGTTCTCTGTGTGCAGCTGCACCTCCAGCTTGTACTCGTCCATGGCTTTGCGTGCCGCGGCCTGCGTTGTTTGCACGAGTTGTGTCGTATGACGCTTGTGTCGAGTCTCCCATTCCTTGTACTTGGCCGTGGCTGTCTGCTGCTGCTGCTCTGCAGTGTGGAGGAAATTCAGCATTTCCTCCATACACGTCTCCATGGTGCGCCTTTGTGTGTCAAATTCCGTGGCGCGGGGGCCGAACTTCGTGATTGTGGAGGTGCTGGCGACCTCCATGGGAGCTGCTGCTGTCGTGCCGTCCTCCTCCGTGCGTGGTCTCTTTCCCCGGGGTGTTGGCGTGGTGACAGGCTGCGCGGATTCTGCCATCTCGCGCTGTATGTCGAGGAAGGTGCCCATGGCCCAGGGATGGTGATTCACTCGATGGTAATCGAGGAAATGGCCAATAAATTGGGTCAGGAACGGGGCAATGGGGCTCTCGTACTCGTCACTCTGTACGTGCCCCTGGATTTGGTTAACTGCGTTCCTATCCACGAGCCTTCCCCAGTTAATTTTTTCGCCACGGCCTGCCATGATGCACAGTGCGATCTGCTCCGGGTGTACCGCATTGCAGTCGTTTCGGAAGAACACCTGGCTGAGGATGCCGCGGATGCGGCCGAACCATGGGTCCGGCATGTTGGGATTACTCCTCGTGATGTCGTATACATCGAACTTGTTCCCCCCCTTCATGGGGTACCCGTCGGTGTAGATCGTTGTGTCGGGCTGCGGGAGGGTGCTGGTCTGTGGGGACCAGCTCGTGACTCCGGTGCCGTCCCAGCCAAAGAACTGGTGTAGATACCTTGGGGAGTACCGAACAAGGACTCCCTCCACGACCCCGGCCACTTCCATGTTGCGGGGATCTTCTCGCTGTCTCTCCCGCATGGACTCGATGAAGGCCTTACAGCGCCCGAGGTCGATGTTCTCGCGGAGGTGGTTCGCATAGCGGAGCAATCCTGCCGTTGTAAGCCACTCCACATCTGGATATTTCTTCCATTCTGCGATTTGCCGCGGAATGTACAACGGCTTGCGTTCCCGGGGCCCGCCACGCGCCATGGCTTCGCAGACCTGCGTCAAGAGATCCGAACGGGAAGACAGGGAAGTGCAAGTGATGGCGGTGTATACAACTGACGAAAAGCAAGCACAGAGCTGAGACCGCGGCGGGGTGAGAGTGAGGTCTCTCCCTGGGGCACTCCACGGTATTTGTGCTCTCACTCGCTGTGGAGAGTGGGAAGGGGAGATGATAATGACCCTGTCCGTGGCGGCGGTCCTTTTTAAAGAATGTGGTGATGATGCCTCGGGGGTCGATGGTGCCTCGGGCGGATCCAGGGGGGTAATTATGGCATTGATTGGCCATGCCTCGGTAGTATGATGGTGATTCTGACTCCCCGGGTTGTTCCCATGGGTGGCATGTATGTGATTGATGTATGCACATGGGATGTGCATGGTCATGGCCGGGGTGGAGGGACGTCCCTGTGCAGCTAAGTCCCAGGGACTGACATTGTGGCCCTCTGACGATGCCCCCCCGTGTCCCTGAGTCTGTTCCCCGGTGATGTGGGTGTTTTCCTCGGAGTTTGGGCTTAGCTGTGCGTGTTTTCCCCCCCCGGGGTTTTCCTTGGCAGTGCCCGATGTCTTGGCTGCTTAGTGTGTCGGATGGTGTGTCCACGGGTTCCTCGGGCTGTGTGCCCTGGGTTTTTGCATCCTCGTTGCTCCCCTCCACGTCTCGGGCCTCGGCCGCCAATGTGGTGTGAATGTCCTGTAGGGTAAACGCCGTTGTAATTCGTGGTGCCGTGGCATAGTATTGTTTTAGCTTCGCCGAGTTCACAATTGTGGCATGGGGGTCGTAGTTAGTGTTGTTGACGAGGAGTACCGTGTTGTTAGGTAACGCTAGTTGTACTGTATAGGGACCATGCCAGATTGATTCGAATTTTGACCGTTTGAGCTTGGGGTCCCGGGGACACCAGAGCACTTGATCCCCCTTCTGAAATACTCGTAGGGGCTGCGTCCCTTGAAAATGTCGGGCAGCCAAGGTTTGTTTATGGAGTATGTTTTTTGTTGCTAAGGTGCAAATTTCTTCGAGATGGTGTAGGTCCCCGAGGCGGGCTGCCAGTACCTTGTGAGGCGCATAATCCCTGGGTTGCAAAGTCTGAAACGTTGGGACAATGTACTCCGTGGGTAGCAGTGGTTGAGTGCCATAGACCATTTCGAATGGGCTGGCATTTGTGGCGGTTTTGATGGCGACGCGGTATGCCCACAACGCAGCTGGTAAGCAATCATCCCAGTCTGCTTGATTGGCATTCACGAATCTTTTCAACATGTTGATCAATGTTTTGTTAGTTGACTCAGCTTGCCCGTTTCCCTGGGGGTAATACACCGTGCTAGTTCGGTGTTTGATAACATGATTGTCGAGTAGGTCTTGTATGACTGCGTTCACGAAATGCGTGCCTTGGTCTGATACTATTTCCAAGGGGCAGCCGAATCTTGTAATTATGTTTTCATAAATGAACGAGGCTGTGACTACCGCGGTATTGGTTCTTAGTGGCTTAGCCTCGACCCATTTCGTGGTATAGTCCGTGGCCACGAGGATGTACTTGTATCCCTGGCGTGTTACTGGCTTAATTGGGCCTACGAAGTCTAGTCCCCATCGTTGAAAGGGGCCCAGGGGTGGTATTGATTTTAATGGGACCTTGCCTTGATGCTGGAAGTTCGTCGTGGAGATTTGGCAGGCGTGGCAATTTTTGATGTACTGAATTACATCCTTGTGCGATGTTGGTACCGAGATCTCGCGGAGAGGATTTTTTTTTATCGTGGTATCGGGACCTGGTGTCCTCCCGCGGGCCCATCGTGGAGGTGTTCGATAATTTGTTCTTGCTTTGTTTAGGCGGCACGCACAAATGGATTTCTTGATCCAGCCCTCGTTTGTATAATTTTCCTTGGACCACGGTATAAGGCAGCGCCGTTTGTGCAAAACTAATTCGGCGTGTCCCTGTGAGGTCCGCGGGAGTAATGCCCGTGGTAAGGTAATGTATGATGTCGGTCCTCCCGGTCTTCCTCGTGTCCCCAGGGGGTCCGTGGCTATTTGTGCGGATTTGGACATAGGCCTCGTTGAACGAGTCGTCTATCCCTTCCGCGGTGGTGTTAGTGTCCCTGGAGAGGTAATCCGCCACAATGTGTCGTTTCCCAGGGACGTATACGACCTCAAAGTCGTATTCTAATAGGATCATGATCCATCGGGCTACTCTCCCTGTCACCAAGGTCTGATTCACGAGGTATGATAAGCTGTGGTGGTCGACCATGAACCGGAATTTTTTCCCGAGGAGGTAATGCCTGAATTTTTTGACGGCATAAATCATGGCCAAGGCTTCTCGTTCCGTAGTGGAGTAATTCCGCTCTGTTTGGTTGAGTAACCTGCTTGCATATGCCACGGGTTGGTCGTGTTTGCCGTTTATGTTTTGTGCCAGCATCACCCCCACGGCAATGTTGGATGCGTCTGTATGGACGTGGAAAGGTTTGGACCAGTCTGGTGCGATGAGAATGGGCGCGTTGGAGTATGCATGCTTTATCTTTTCTAACGCTGCCTGCGCTTCCGGTGTCCAATCCCGGGGGTAGACATACTTAGCGTGGTTCAAGGCTGTGATTGGGGCGGTGATGTGAGCTAGTTTCTCGATGTAGATTCGATTGAACTGGGCTAGACCTAAGAGTCTCTCGAACACCCTTCCGATTGGTTGGCGGTGTCATGTCCGGGATGTCTTTAATTTTTCGGGGTCGGGGAGTTTGCCGTGTTTGCATACGATGTAGCCGAGGATGACCCTGCGAAGTACAAAAACATGCACTTGTCCGCGTTGAGGCTTACCCCGTTAGCTCGACATGCGTGGAAGATTTGCCTCGAGGTGGGAAACGTGGTCCTTCATCTTCCCGCATACGGTTCCGTCGTCCAAATAGATTCGAAAAAACCGTTTAAGGTATGGTCTCGAAGATAAGCTCCATGACACGTTGGAATGTCATGGGTGCATTTTTGGCTCCAAAAGGCATACGCTCAAACCGGTAAGGTCCCCATTCCGTGGAAAAAATTTGTTTTGCCTTTGTCTGTTTCCGCCATGGCTACTGGTAGTACCCGCGAAAAGCAATCCAAGAACGAGTACATCTCATGCCGACCACTTCATCGATGATTTCCTCCATGTAGGGTAGGGGATAGTGATCCTTCTTTGTTCTTTGCGTTGAGTTTTTGAAATCCACACAAATGCGCAACGTGCCATTTTTCTTGGGGATAATTACCATGGGTGAGAGCCATGGCGCGGCATCCACGGGTGATATGAACTTTGCGTGGAGCAGTTTGTCAAGTTCGGCTTTGACCCGGCGGTAGTGATTCGGGTTCATCCTGTATCGTCGTTGTTGTACCGGGGTGGCTCCAGGGACGAGGTCTATGGTGTGCTCGGCCAAGGCATTGGGGATACCTTTTAAATCCTCGTGGTTCCACGCAAATATATCTCTGTATTCGTGGAACAAGGCGATGGCGGCCTGTTTGATGGCCGGGGGTGCATCGGTATTGATCTTGATATATCTCGGTTCTTCTGTTGTACCGAGGTTGACTAACTGTACCCGTTCCTTGGCCCCGTGTGTCCACCCTGTGACTGTCTCGTGGTGTAAGGCTGTCTTTGCGGGGACAGCATTTACCACTACCTCCTCGGCTATCTCTCGTGTGAAATGCTCGGGGATGTCCAATTTTTCTTCCTCTTGTACCAAGCTGGCTAAATGTATTTCCGCCACGGATACTAAGCTGGGGTGGACGTGGAGTACGAGGGCCTCTTGCTCGTTAGTGAGTTCCTCCGCGATCTGTCCCGGCCCGCGGTTACGTCTGGTTCACCTTGGTACGAGTGAGGCAACTATCCACGGGAATAACCACGGTCTTCCCTTGGCGTTGAATGTGGATCTGGTTTTTAGTCCAGTCGTGGATTGCCTGCATGTCACGTAACCAGGGTCTCCCAGGATGACCGGAAAGCCTTTGTCGTGAGGCATTTCTATTACCACGAATGTTGCCGGTGTCGACACTCCATGTATTGTAATCCCGACCATGGTCAGAATTCCCAGGGGAGTAACGGGGGCGTCATTTGCCATGCGTAGAATAAAACGGGCATTCCGAGGTTGGGATAACCCCAGTGCTTGTCGAACGTGATTGCTCATTACATTCACGCCAGATCCTCCATCCACGAGGACATTGGTCAATGTTTGTCCTCCCAGCTGGACGTGTATGACTGCAGCATCTGGGTCCATCGTCGTGGCGTTGACTTCTACGAAGGTGAGATCTGGTTTTGCCTCGGGTACCACGGTCCGTTGCAAATAGTGTTGCAATTCGGGGCTGATTTGTACGAGTTTGGCCAAGGTAATTGTTACGTTGGTCGTATCTAGGATTTGCTGGAGTGTGAAGTCTGTAGCACGCCCGTGGTCCGTGGCTACTGTTTCCAGGTCCCTTTGAATGTCCGTCCTCATATTATGCAACCGTTCCCAGTGGTTTTCAGGGAATGGGTTTCGGTGTTCTACCACGTGGTTTGGAGAATTTTCTTTTGACCTCGTGGTCACTGCAGAAGTTGATATCGTGGAAACATTTGTTTCCGGTCCGTGTACTTCGGTGAGTGTTACTCCTCCTCTCCTGTGGCCCGCGGTGTTTGAGTTCGGGGCCCCCGGGGGTTGACTGGTTCGGTTCTGTGCCCATTTCTGTTTTAATATCGGGCATTGGCTCCGCCGATGGTCCAGGCCTCCGCATTCCCAACAGGCATCCGTTCGGCCGGGTTGGAAGGCATCTACGTTGACCTCCTCGGGGTATACCGCGGCCGTGGTGTTCCTGGGTCGCCTTTGTGGTCTGGGACGGGAAGTCTTTGGTGGAGTACCAAAGACCTTCCATGGTGGGTTTTTCCACATGTGTCACATAATGGGGGTGCCGCTCGGGTATCTTGCCGCGTCGTGGGTAGTGGCAGTATGGGGCTCTGTGTTTGTTTCAAAGCCATGAGTTCGCGACTGATATCGTTTGCCGCGGAAAGTATTTCAGGCAACGTTTTTACGCCACGGATAACAATGCCTTGCTGTATCCATGGTAGCAGCCCCTTTTTAAACCATTCACACATGTATTCTTCCGTGGGTCGCTGGCTCAGTTTGTCGGCCAACTGCTTAAATCTATCATAAAATTTGTCCACTGGTTCGTTCGTGGATTGAGTAATTGATCCCAACGCTCGGAGGACTTCCGAGCTTGTTTTCAGTTTTCTGAATTTGTGTAAAAAACTGCGCTCCATGTCTTCCCAACTGGCATTGCTATGTTCGGATTCGAAGTCAATGTACCAGTTAATGTGGTTTCCTTGGAGCGTGGTGCCAAAAATATTTTGTAGATCCGTGGCCTGAAAGATGCCGTTCGTGCGGGCTATTACTTTGAACCTCCTGATGTGCCAATCTGGGTCCCCAGATTCATCGAACACGGGGTAAGGTATCTTTGGTAACTTGGCATGGGCATCAAGGCTCCCTGGGGTGTGTGACACAGTAGGTATTCCCGCAGGTACCACTACTGGTGCCGGTGAGGGCATTCCCGAGGTGCTTGAGCTGGCCGCGGCGTTATTTCCCTGGGGGATGGTTGCCGACCGCACTGCTTCTACTGGTTCTCCCGCACTTCTTGGTGTCGAAGCAATAACTTCGGGGGCGCCATTCCCCTGGATGTCTTGATATTTCAAGCTAAGTAATTCTAATTTGGCGTTGGTGGCCTCATTTTGAGCTTGACTAAATCCGTCATTTCTTTGCTTCATCCATTGTAGTAACTCCTGGTCTCATCTTCTTGTTGCACTATTTCTTCCATATCTGCAACCACATTTTCCACGGCTTTTTCCGCGGCGTGCCTTTTCGGGGGCATTTTCCTTCTTTTTCAGGCTCGTAGCCTAACAATCTCTTTCTTTTCGCTCTTTCTCTCTCTCGCTCTCTCTTTTTTTTTTTTTTTTTTTTTTTTTTTTTTTTTCCTACCTCAAACACTCCATCCCCAGCATGGTCGCCAAAATGTTAGCCGGGGTCATGGTATGGAGGTGTCCGAGGTACGGGGAAGGGGAAGGAAGAGGGGTCAGGAGTATGAGAAGACCGGGGTGGCCTTCTACCAGGGTTAACCCGAGGAACAGGGTATACTTGGGAACCGGCGACGAGGATACCCGTGGGTCGCCTAGGCAAGTTATCTCCGGGTTCAGGCGGGACTACGGTAGCCGTTGACTACACCCGTAATCACTTCGGTGATTGGTGTCGATCGGGTGTCAACCTACAGGGGCGAGGGGGGTGTCTTGTACCGACTGCGGCCCAGGGTTACACTCGCGGTGGGGCTTCGCTGATCGGTGTGCTTACTCCTCGTCCTGGTCCATGGCTCAGTTTCTCCGTGGCGCAGCAAGGGACTGAGAGGATGGCTACACACAACCACGGCGTGTTCGTCCTCCTGAGACACAACTGCTCCGAGGATTGCCACGGGCCTCGGCGTACACTGGTGTTAGAGCGGGGGGATAGAAGGGGAAGGGTTAGCGACTAGATAGAGTAGCGTAGAATTGGACCGAGCCCGTATTGCATTGCATTAGTGAAAATGCCGAAATGGCTACAAGAGGTGTTGCGAGAATGTACTCATGGCTATCACTACTCGTGCGATACTGCGACTAGTGCTTGTGTAATTCTATCACTATTTATAATAAAACCTAATCTTGCTGCGCTGTTGTTGCCTTAACTGCTTCTGCGTCCGCGGTCTCGATCCTCGTGGCCCTGTCTATCTGCGACACTGCACCCTCGGCCTCGAGCCCCGTGACTGCTGTAACTCCGTGGTCTCCCCGTGGCTTGGTCTTCGGTAATGATACCCGCATGCCATGGCGGGTAACAGTTACACTTGTTCTTAAAGCAGTGGACAAACATTAGCAATCTTCTTAAAGCCGCAGATTTTCTCTTTCACTAAAGTTTATGATGCTTGCTTTCCTCATTCCAGGGAAGGAGAGTGTGACGTCATCGAATATAGATGTGTATCTGGCCCCTCTTATCGAAGAGCTGCAGCAACTTTGGGAGGGTGTAAATGCCGTGGATGTCTCCGCCGACAGTCACAACACCAATTTCACACTCAGAGCAATATTGATGTGGTGCATCCACGATTACCCAGCATACGGTCTTGTTTCCGGACAAGTGACAAAGGGGTACAAAGGCTGTCTTGAATGCGGCCCTAACGTTAGTACTCGTCGATCAGCTTCACTGGGAAAGAATGTTTACCTCGGACATCGGAGGTACTTGCAGAGGAATCATCCGTATCGGCGACTGAGAAGAGCATTTGATGGCACGGAGGAAATAAGAGCACCCCCAAGGTCTCTGAATGGACGAGATATTGTGCGCCATGCTAAAGCTAGGTAGAGGTGGCTAGCAGCCAGTGATGAAAATAGAGAAGGAGGCGAGAGTGATGGAGTGCACCAGAGCGGAGTGAAGATGCTATCAGTTTTTTACAGTCTTCCATATTGGCAGGTAAGCATGCTTACGTTGTAAACCACCTTTCTGTTGCTACTCATGATATGAAATTGTTTTTTTGTAGAGTAGTCAAATTCTGAGAACACAACGACTACCTGTTGTCATGTACTGATAGATCGTGACTAACAGTAGTCATACATTGAGACCATAGGACTAACAACAGTCATATGCGGAGAACGCATGAGTAGGACTCCTCATTCTCAGCGAAAGCAGGAGTAACAGTGGTCTTACTCGGGAACATGCATGTTAGTAATATTAGTTATGTTCTGACGTAGGATGTGTTCTTCATCGCAGACTCTCATAATCAGGCATGTGCTGGATCCCATGCACTGCAAAAAGAATCTCTGCGAAAACATCATTAAGACAATATGGGGATTGAAAGACACACTCAAAGTCCGTCTAGACATGAAGGAGGCCAATATACGCCCCGAACTGCACCCTCAACACGTCGAGAGTGATACCATTGTACTACCGGCTGCTCCTTACGTTCTTACGAAGGTGGAGAAGGCGACATTCATCAACACTATCCGGAACTTAAAGACTCCCAGCCATTACGTGGGGCAGTTATCGAAGAGGATCACCCCTGATGGAGACCTTCGTGGGCTTAAATCACATGACTATCACATCATGATGCAGCAGGTCCTCCCTTTGTGTCTCCGGACATTACTAACAAAAGACGTTCGGGCAGCCATCATTCGGATATGCAGGGTATTTGTGCGACTATGTGAGAAGTCTGTGGATCCGTCAACAATGTCCGATTTGGTGGAGGAAAGAGCAGTGACCATGTGCATGATGGAAAAAGTATTTCCACCGTCATTTTTCGATGTCATGTCACATCTTTCAATCCACCTAGTACAACAATTAGCCATTTGTGGCCCGGTGCATACACGCTAGATGTACCCCGTGGAACGGTATCTCAAAACCTTAAAGGGATATGTACGGCAACGAGCGAAACCGGAGGGCTCGATGGCACGAGGGTATATCATGGAGGAGACGCTCGGATTCTGTACGGAGTACGTGAAGAATTGGAGCATGACAACACGGCGTGTGTGGGACGACAAAGAGGAGCCTACTATGAATGATGAAGTTCTAGAGGGGGACGGGAGACGGCGCTTACTCTCTTCAGAACTGCAGCAATGGATCCATGATTTTGTCATGAACAACGCTGAAATCATCGTAGACTACAGAGAGTATGCACCAAATCCTCTCTTGGAACTGCATGGAACTTGCGCTCACAGTACGGAAACAATTCTGTACAGGTTATCGTGCAAAAGATGACTACGCGTAGTCATTACTTGAAGGGGAACATCCATGCGTAGTCGTATTAGCCCCTAGTTTTATTTTGGAATGTGGTCATGCGTCGGCTAAGGAGTATGTCTGCACATAGTCATTCTTCCGCTGCGGAATGACTTCGCATAGTCATAGGCCATCTGTAAGGGCTTACAAATAGTCATAGGCCATATGAAAGGGCCTACAAATAGTGGTCATTGTAAAAACAGGCTAATGTGAAATAACGCAGTCGAAGTGCTGGCTTGCTACAGGCGTTATGCATGTGAAATGAAGCGACGAGAGGACGCCCGCAACATATTCCGTCGACATCAAAGGAAGAAACGCGTAGATTACCCCACCGACATACAGCACCAGCAATTGAATCAATGGTTTCACGATGCTGTATCTAACGATATGGCGACGGGGTCAGATGTCTCCGCGGACATCCAAGCGTTGCTGACCCCCCCTTCAGTCCAGGCAAAGGGATACAAGTCGATGTACGCATATGGAAATCATATCCGTGTACGTGGAATAGAAGCTGATATGGCCACATGTGACAGCGCAGTAGCAGCTACGTTCCTCCAATCTTGTCGCGCTAGTTCGCATGACCGCAATCTGAGGACAACAAATCTGGAGTACGTGGGGTGGGAGGACGAAATTCTCAGCGTGGACTACGGGAAATTTGAAGTTGTGGTGTTGTACTGTACGTGGGCACAAGCAAATAGAAGGGGGCTCGTGCTACAATGAAAACCGAAGAATATGGATTCACATTGTTCAGATTTGATCGGTTGGTTCCATACTCAGCGGACTCCTTCGCATTTCCCCTTCACGTACAACAAGTATTTTTCTGCGATGAGGAAGAAAACAGTGTATGGAAGGTCGTTTTACGCCGACAGCCACGTGGTGCAAGAGTGGAGTCAAGAGCTGCGGGAAGACCGGAATTGCAGAGTCTACGTTTAGGTAGAGACGAAGAGTATGAGGGCTTGAGACCTCACTACATACTCGTGGAAGCAGAAGTACAAACTCATGATCACGGCACTGCTAGAAGATTGACCACAGAGGAAGCCCAACAGAACTTGTTGGATTCCGAGGAGGATGCAGATGAGTGATAGGAAGCGTTGTCGATATATACGGTCGTGTAGTACGCGTAGTGTGAGAGATAGTGTGGACGAGTACCTGATGAGAATTAGCTACATGTTGATTTTTGTCGTATGAACGACTTACTCCTAATTATAGTCATATTTGTTGAACCGATGAGTGCATAAAAAAACCCTTGGGTTGACTAAATTATGAGTACCGTAGTCATAAGACAGGTAGGAATTTAGTGTAGACAATAAATTAGTTTTATTAGCGGAGATGAAAAAAAATTTAAAAACAAAAAAACAACTAACTGCCTTTTCACTAAGTTCTGACTACGACAGTCATAAGGCACGTAGGAATTTAGTGTAGACAAGAAATTAGTCTTATTAGCGGAGATAAAAAAAATAAAAAAATAAAAAAACTAACTGCCTTTTGACTAAGTTCTGACTACGACAGTCATAAGGCACGTAGGAATTTAGTGTAGACAAGAAATTAGTCTTATTAGCAAAGATGAAAAAAAATAAAATAAAAAAAAATAACTGCCTTTTGACTAAGTTCTGACTACGACAGTCATAAGGCAGGTAGGAATTTAGTGTAGACAAGAAATTAGTTTTATTAGCTTAGATAAAAAAAATTAAAAAAAAAAAAAACTAACTGCCTTTTGACTAAGTTCTGACTACGACAGTCATAAGGCAGGTAGGATTTAGTGTAGACAAGAAATTAGTCTTATTAGCGGAGATGAAAAAAATTGAAATAAAAAAAACTAACTGCCTTATGACTAAGTCCTGACTACGACAGTCATAAGGCATGTAGGAATTTAGTGTAGAAAAGAAATTAGTCTTATGAGTGGTCGAAAACAGAATTAAAAAAAAAAATTGCCTTTGACTAAATTCTGACTACAGCAATCATAAGGCAGGTGGGAATTTAGTGTAGAAACTAAATTAGTCTTATGGGTGGTCGAAACCACTTCTTATAAAACTACTCTGATGACTAAGTCATGACTACGGTAGTCATAAGGGATGTGTGAATATAGTGTACAATAGTAAATTAGTATATAGAATGGTAGGAAACGAAATAAAACATACGGATGTGGTGACTAAGGGATGACTACAGTAGTCATAAGACAAGTAGGAATTTAGTGTAATCACGAAATTAGTCTTATGAGTGGTTGGAACCAAAATAAAAAAACCATTGTGGTAGTCAGATGACTACAAGAAAATCATGCGTAGTCATATTGCTGCTCGAAACCTTAGTCAAGACGATGACTACTCTAGTCATATATGCGCTTGATGCGTAAATAACCACGTTCTCGGCGTTCCCCAACCGTAAAATCATCGAGGTGCCTAAAAATTCTGACTCCGAATAGTCGTATGACTGGCCCCCTACATTTTCCACCTCTATCAACGGTACGGCATCCTCACCGACCGGGAGATATTCTATTGGCACGAGAAGCACGACCTCCCATCCGAGAGATCGCGAGGGCCGACCTCTTCCGAGTCGGGGGGCGAGATGGAGAAGTCCGGGCGATGTGACTGGAGGGTCACCGGAACCAACCACTCGGCCGGCGAGGCTTGATGGGACCCGGCCAAGCGGACCAAAGACAAAAGACCGGGTGGCCACGTGTCGTGAGTTACCGAACCGAGGAGGCCAAAATTAACTCAATTTGCCCTTACAACCTAGCAAAAATGGTCCACCTTCCGGGTAACGTTCCACGGAGATTCTGTGAAGTGTGAAGACAAGACGAAATCCGGATCGATCACCGGTTTAACACTACAACGACCAACACATTACGGTATACCGGATCGGGAACGCAAGAGTTTAGACCGATCGGTTCCTAAACCAAAACCCCAGGGCAACGGTTGATTTCGATCCGGTTGCTCTTCTTAACTCAATTAGTATTTTGACCGGTTAGGGCATGTTAGTGAGTGATGATTTAATTTAACCTCCGTAAATCCTCGGAGGGGTTCTCCCTGTAAGTTTTTAACAGAGCACGGAAGGGGTACTCTCCTCCGGTTGATTAGGGTGACTGGAGTTTCACCTATACTCGTATCCCTCTCTCCCTCTCTACCCGGGGTTCTTCCCTTACAACTGCCGCTACCGCTTGGTTGATTTGCTTAAACGGTAGGTCACACCGGCAGCTGTCCGGTTCTCTCCTTCTCTCTGGGCGACACAACTTGTGATCCGGTCTGCAGTGAGTAGCATCCCACTACCCGGCCCACGAGGTTCCTACCACGCACACCGGTAGTTAACTGGCCTCCGGGGTTATGTACAACTCCCGTCGTGGACTTTCCTCACCCGAATATCCCATCCGGGGGGTGGTTATGCAGGGTGGTTTTACTCGCCACTCCCAATTCCCCTGTCCAGTCCGGTTGGAGTCACAACCTCCCCCCTTTGGCACTCGCTACAACACTTCCAGGACGCTCGGACTCCTCTCACTAGGACCTCTTACTGACGGAGTCACTCCTCCGGCTATCCCCTTCTCGGATATCTCAAACTCGTAACTACCAGACCAACAAGGGACTTCTGTACCCACAACCTTGATTTCAAAACCTCACTTCACACACAAGACCAAGCAAATCTCTCACACACACAAAGCAAGGACGCAAGGGTTTGGATGCAAAATTGGACCTTTACTCACGGGGTGGATCGCGGAAAGACCCGAAGGACTCGCAGAGCCTTGGTAAGTACTGAGGGGGTTCGGATTTCCGGGAACCCTATCAGATCCGGAATTCCCGGGCCTCCGAGATTTCGGGTGAGTGGCAAAAAGGCATCTACTATTTCTAGCTACTTCTAACCTAACTAATTACTAACTAAGGTCTTCTTCCCGGCGGCGTGGGGCGCTCGAGGGGTCCAGCGGCGGGGTGTTCCTCCTGGAAGTGCCTGCCTACTCGCGGGGGGTGTGCCCTGTGATCGACCGAGTGTCGATGTAAAACCTCGGGTTTTCTTTGTGTCCTCCGGCTCTTCCACCTGTCCCGGAGTGCCTTCAACTTTGATGGAGGGGGCACGGGTTGAACTTCGACTTCTTCCCGAGGCACCACGGGCTCCTCCTGCCGCTGCTCCCGAGGGGCCACGGGTTCATCCGATGATCTGTTCGCCCGGATCTCCCACCTCGTTGACTTGGACCTCCGGGTGAGGTACTACCTCCTCGACTTGCTCGGGGAGTCCTGCCCCTTCTCCTGTGACACCGCCAACCGGGTGCTCATCCGGTTGTTGAGAGGGGTTAACCTCTCCTTCCACCACCTGCTCCACCTTGGAGGGACCGGTTAATCCTGGTTCATCCGAGGTATCGCCTCCCGAGGGGAGTCGCGGCTCGTTCTCCTCCCCGTCCACCGGAACTCCACCATCAAGTGGAATCCCTGCTCCTCCGAAACGGGCGGGGACACTTCCTCAACCTCCATGGGCACCGGCCCCTCCGTGGGCACACGGGGGTGCGAGCCTCCTCTTCCGGAAGGGCTTCCGTCATCTCCACGTGGGGAGGGCCAACAACCTACCCGTAAGAGTCCGGAACTCCTTGAGGCAATCGATTGATCCCGGTTGTGTGCCTCTGAGCGGCTCCGAGGATTGGGGTGATTCGCTGATCCCAATCCGGGCATCATAGAAGGCCGCCTTCGTCGAGCCTCGGCATCCGGTTGCAACACCTTGAGGATGGAGTGCAACACCGTCTGTCGATGTTCTGCAAAGATCCGGAGTGCGGCCCCTGCTCCTCCTCCACAATCCTCCCGAGGGCTTCCACCTCCGGATGTGCCTCCGTGTCCGAGGGGTCCGGTCCACACTGGACTCCCACGGATGCCTTCTCCTTCGACCGGGCCTTGACACCGGCTCCACCTTCTCTCTCCTTAGCCGGGTCGTTTCTCATTGCATCTCCTCGGCTAACTCGGATACCTCTCCACATTGGGGGTGGAAGACCCGCTCGAGTCGCGCCGGGAGGTGAACAATTGTTCATTCTCCCGATCCACCTCCTCCATGGCTAGCCGGACGGGGGTGGAGGATACCCTCATTTGGGTATCCGGTAGTAGGGGGGGAAGCACCGGGTGGTGTTTCCCGTTCGGGGTTTCTGAGTCCTCTATGGGGACGACTCGGAGCCGCCACCGATCTTTGGAGTGGCCGGGGGGGTCACTCTCTGCTCCGGTAACTCGGTCGGGGAGGTGTGGCCCTCTCCGAGTGCTCTCCTCCTCTCGAAATGAGCGACCTTCTCTTCACCTTGGGTTGGCTCTCCGGATTGGCTCTCGCTATCGGGGTAGGAGCCGGATCTTGCATTGGTGCGGGGTCCGGACTTGGGGCCCGCTCCTCCTCGATGGCCCTCGGTGTGCTACCGGACTCGTGACCTCTTCCTCTTCTTGGCCTTGCGCTTCGAGGTTGGGCACTCTCCCTCCGGGGGGTCTCTTTCGGGTGGAGGCACCTCCGCAATGGCCCCGCTGCAGACCACCTCCTCGTTCGGGATTCCCTGTTTCTACGGGGGAGGAAGTCGGGCGGGAGAACGTCTCCTCCCAAAACCCGTCGTGTCTTTCCTCCTCACCCCTCGGGATGGTCTTGCCTGTCGAGGTGGGGCCTCCTCTTCTTCGTCGTCCTCGTCCCGGTCATCCTCCTCCCCGATCGGGTCTCCACCCGCCTCGGCTATCTCCTCGGCCCTTCGCTGCTGGGCTCTTGTCCTCCGGATGAGGGGGACGATCTCTTCTTCTTCTTCCTCCTCTTCCTCCTCTGCGTTTGGCATGAACAGGGAGGGCATTGGCTGGGGAGTCCGGGTAGGGTTCACCCGGCTACTTCCTCCTTCTTGCGTGGTGTCGAACCCTGTTCTCCAATATTTTTTGTTTTTAGCAATTAATTAGGAGTAAAAGAGTAATTTTAGCAAGTAGAAATAAAAATCGGTCTGCTTAAACCGGTTCGTAGATAGTAGTTTTGTGTTAGGATCCTTCCGGCTAACCTTAGGGGATTTTAGAGCCTACCGGATACCCTTGTTGATATCCGGTTGATACCCTGAGATGCCCGGATGGACCGGTTCTCCTACCGGGTTGATGACTGGGGCTGCCGGTCGACCCGGAGAAAGGGCCGGAAAACTCGCGGGCGCCCGACATAACCACCGGCGGCTCAATGATGACCGGGTAATTCCCGGTGTACGTCTCGGCGGCTGGGTGATGATGTCTCGGAAGGAGAACTCCGGTTTGTTGTTATTAGGAGCCGCCGCCTCCATTCTCGGCCATTCCATTCCCGCGCGTTTTAAGAGATAGAGCGTGATTGAGAGCTCGGCAATCCGAGAGAGTTGGAAAAGCGAGTTTGGAGAAGTTAGGGTTTCGGGAAGTAGGGTTTCTACCGGAGTCGATCCGGGAAAGAGAGAGAGAGGATATTTTCCGGCAGCTACAGGAGAGTAGAACCGGAGCAATGCCGAAGTGGAGGGAGGTGGTCCCATGGCGACCGGGGATGCCGATCCCCCTCAAGTCGGTGAAGCCGCAGGTGCCCGAGCTGCCACTGCACCAAGCGGAGCTGAGAGAGGACCTCCTCCGGATGGGATGCGCCGGGCTGTACGATGCCCCGTGGGATTTGGCGGACCAGGCCATCATCGAGGAGACCGCCACCCACCGCTTTCCCGAGATGTACGTGACGCACCCCCTGAGGGGGAAGACAGACAACTGGGGACCTCGCCATTGGAGGGCGACCTACAAATTTCCGGACTCCCCGATCGGCTACATCAAGAAGAAGGGCGACAACGGATTGAGGAACCGGTTCCGCAGGGGGCCGACAGAGAAGGACGGATTCAAACCGGAGGACTGCAAGGACCCCCGGGTGATGCGCCTCCTCCGGTTTCTCCTCCCCATACTCAGCCCGGACAAGCCCACCACCTGCACCGTGAAGCTGATGAAGGCCATCCTGGCGAACTACGATGGGCGGATGCAGGTCGGGTGGCACCACATCATCAGCGAGGTGGTGCAGCGGGAGTTGATGAAGATCGGAAACCAGAAGGGGTGTCCACTGGCCCCCTACATTTTCCACCTCTATCAACGGTACGGCATCCTCACCGACCGGGAGATATTCTATTGGCACGAGAAGCACGACCTCCCATCCAGAGATCCGCAGGGGCCGACCTCTTCCGAGTCCGGGGACGAGATGGAGGAAGTCCGGGCCACTGACCTGGAGGGGTCACCGGAACCAGCCACTCGGCCGGCCAGAGCAGTGGGACCCAGCCAAGCCGGACCCAGCACAGCACCCCGGGTGGCCACGCAAGAAGGAGGAAGTAGCCGGGTGAACCCTACCCGGACTCCCCAGCCAATGCCCTCCCTGTTCATGCCAAACGCAGAGGAGGAAGAGGAGGAAGAAGAAGAAGAGATCGTCCCCCTCATCCGGAGGACAAGAGCCCAGCAGCGAAGGGCCGAGGAGATAGCCGAGGCGGGTGGAGACCAGTCAGCGGAGGAGGATGACCGGGACGAGGACGACGAAGAAGAGGAGGCCCCACCTCGACAGGCAAGACCATCCCGAGGGGTGAGGAGGAAAGACACGACGGGTTTTGGGAGGAGACGTTCTCCCGCCCGACTTCCTCCCCCGGTAGAACAGGGAATCCCGAACGAGGAGGTGGCTGCAGCAGGGGCCATTGCGGAGGTGCCTCCACCCGGAAAGAGACCCCCAGGAGGGAGAGTGCCCAACCTGAAGCGCAAGGCCAAGAAGAGGAAGAGGTCAGCGAGTCCGGTAGCACAGCCGAGGGCCATCGAGGAGGAGCGGGCCCCAAGTCCGGACCCCGCACCAATGCAAGATCCGGCTCCTGCCCCGATAGCAGAGCCAATCCCGGAGAGCCAACCCAAGGTGAAGAGAAGGCTGCTCATTTCAGAGGAGGAGAGCACTCCGGAGAGGGCCACACCTCCCCGACTGGAGTTACCGGAGCAGAGGAGTGACCCCGCCCCGGCCACTCCAGCATCAGTGGCAGCTCCGGAGTCGTCCCATAGAGGACTCGTAACCCCCGGAACGGGAAACACCACCCCGGTGCTCCCCCCCCTACTACCGGATACCCAGCGAGGGTATCCTCCACCCCATCCGGCTAGCCATGGAGGAGGTGGATCGGGAGAATGAACAATTGTTCACCTCCCTGGCGCGACTCGAGCGGGTCTTCCAGACCCCCAATGTGGAGAGGTATCCAGAGTTAGCCGAGGAGATGCAGCGAGAAACAGCCCGGCTAAGGAGAGAGAAGGTGGAGCTGGTGCTGAAGGCCCGGTCGAAGGAGAAGGCATCCGTGGGAGTCCAGTGTGGACCGGACCCCTCGGACACGGAGGCACATCCGGAGGTGGAAGCCCTCAGGAGGATTGTGGAGGAGGAGGAGAGGCCGCACTCCGGATCTTTGCGAGAACATCGACAGGACGGTGTTGCACTCCATCCTGAAGGTGTTGCAACCGGATGCTGAGGCTCAGACGAAGGCGGCCTTCTATGATGCCCGGATTGGGATCAGCGAATCACCCCAATCCCTGGAGCTGCTCAGGAGGCACACAACCGGGATCAATCAGTGCCTCAAGGAGTTCCGGACTCTTACGGGTAGGTTGTTGGGGGCCCTCCCCCACGTGGAGATGACGGAAGCCCTTCCGGAAGAGGAGGGGCCGGTGCCCATGGAGGTTGAGGAAGTGTCCCTGCCCGTTTCGGAGGAGCAGGGGATTCCACTTGATGGTGGAGTTCCGGTGGACAGGGAGGGAGAACGAGCTGCGACTCCCCCTCAGGGAGCTGATACCTCGGATGAACCAGGATTAACCGGTCCCTCCAAGGTGGAGCAGGTGGTGGAAGGAGAGGTTAACCCCTCTCAACAACCGGATGAGCACCCGGTTGGCGGTGTCACAGGAGAAGGGGCAGGACTCCCCGAGCAAGTCGAGGAGGTAGTACCTCACCCGGAGGTCCAAGTCAACGAGGTGGGAGATCCGGGCGAACAGGATCATCAGGATGAACCCGTGGCCCCTCAGGAGCAGCAGGAGGAGCCCGTGGTGCCTCAGGAAGAAGTCGAAGTTCAACCCGTGCCCCCTCCATCAAAGTTGAAGGCACTCCGGGACAGGTGGAAGAGCCGGAGGACACAGTAAAACCCGAGGTTTTACATCGACACTCGGGTCGATCACAGAGGCACACCCCCCCCCGAGTAGGCAGGCACTTCCAGGAGGAACACCCCGCCGCCAGACCCCTCGAGCCGCCCCACGCCGCCGGAAGAAGACCTTAGTTAGTAATTAGTTAGGTTAGAAGTAGCTAGAAATAGTAGATGCCTTTTTGCCACTCACCCGGAAATCTCGGAGGCCCGGGAATTCCGGATCTGATAGGGTTCCCGGGAAATCCGGAACCCTCTGTACTTACCGAAGGCTCTGCGGAGTCCTTCGGGTCTTTCCTGCGATCCACCCCCTGTGAGTAAAGGTCCAATTTTGCATCCGAAACCTTGCGTCCTTCTTTGTGTGTGTGTGAGAGATTTGCTTGGTCTTGTGTGTGAAGTGAGGTTTTGGCGGTTGTGGGTACGGGGAAGTCCCTTGTTGGTCTGGTAGTTACGAGTTTGAGATATCCGAGAAGGGGATAGCCGGAGGAGTGACTCCGTCAGTAAGAGGTCCTAGTGAGAGGAGTCCGAGCGTCCTGGAAGTGTTGTAGCGAGTGCCAAAGGGGGGAGGTTGTGACTCCAACCGGACTGGACAGGGGAATTGGGAGTGGCGAGTAAAACCACCCTGCATAACCACCCCCCGGATGGGATATTCGGGTGAGGAAAGTCCACGACGGGAGTTGTACAGGGGAAAGTTGCAGCATGAGCGTAGAGCGTAGAGCGTAGAGCGGTGAGCGTACTTTTTGGTACTTTTTCGTGAATTTCTCCGCTCTCTTTTCAAATTTTTTTAGGAACATAAGGATCCTATTACCATTGATTTTGGTCCAAAAATGATTATTTTTAGCCAGAAGAACACCCCATTTCCGTGGAATAAGCTCCCACTTGCGAATGATTTATTTTACATAATATGTGAAATTGGGGCTGACGTCATTATTTAATCGAAAAAATGATTTAAATAATGAGGATTTATTAAGGTTTAAGTTCACTTCACTTTTATCAAATTAACAAATTTGTTTTTTGTTTGGGGTGTAATTAGGGCTGATGTCATCATTTAAT
Source organism: Bryum argenteum (assembly GCA_037043015.1). Lineage (NCBI taxonomy): Eukaryota > Viridiplantae > Streptophyta > Bryopsida > Bryales > Bryaceae > Bryum > Bryum argenteum. The sequence continues at coordinate 18,455,872 of CM073328.1, read as the reverse complement.
TAGAGTTACCTTGCTACAATTATTTAACCCCTAAACTACCAAGGCCTTCGATTAGGAGATTTGCGATTTCGGGCAGCCTAAGTTAAGATGTTAAACGTAATATCTTTGCCTAAGATTTTTACTGGATGTTCCCTATAGTACAAGGTGTATGTGGGAAATTTGCAAAGTCAAGCTCCACCTATGGGGTTCTTAAACGCAAATTTTAGTTTTCAGCCTTGGGGCAGGCAGAAAAAAACTTTTTTTTTTTTTTTTTTTTTTTTTTTTTGGAAATCTTTTCTTGATTGATTTTGTACCTAGGTTTCGAAATGACCCAAGTTGAAACTTTTACCAATCCTACAAGGGCACCCTGCAAAAATTATAAGAGCTAGATTCAAAGTTTTCTTTGATATTTCAGTTTTTTCTTTTCAAAATTTGCCAAATTCGAGATTAGAAAATTTTTGAATTTCCTTTTTCTTGAAATTCAAAAATACAAGAAGGTACATACCCGCATGTTGATTTTCTCCCTAAACCATATACAATAAACGTGGTGCATGTGTTACCAAATGCTTGATTTCTACCTCCTTCTAGTAAATAAATTCCATGAAGGTTCAAAAAGCAAAATGAGGGTCTAAGATTTTGCATGGGCATGCCTAACTTAGTTATATATATGGAAAAAATATGAGCTAGATGTTTAAGGTAATAAGCATCACATTTTCCTTTGCACCAAGGTGACTTAGGTCGAATGCTATAAAACCACCAACTTAAGCTTTTTGAGGTTTTTTTAGAATGGTTATTTTTTAGGTATATTTTTCCCATGTAAGAAAGAAATTTTCTCATAGGATGCAATTTTTTTCAAAATTTAACTCCCATTACATAAATAAATATAAATTTTCAAAGGCAAAAGTACTTGGTGACCCAAAACTAATCTGTAGACTTTCCCATTGTCACACCTAGCTGGTACAAATTTCCATTGATGATTCGACCCAAAACCACCAACTTTTTTATTGTTTTGATTGGTCTATTTGAATTGAGTGTCCTGACAATGCTAGTTCAGGCCAAGTGCGGTTATGGGGAGACCTACAGGTTGATACTGGGGGTGGTGGTGGTTTTAGGTACTTCTACCATATGTTTGCTGAAAAAAAAACCGCATCAACTTTAAATGTTATGATCTTACAAATGGCTACGATCCAACGGATGAAATTTCAGCTACTACTTCTAATAATAGATATCTCCAAGATCATACGGGTGAAAGTTAAAAAAAGTGTAAAAAATATTCTCAAACTCCAATGTTTACAAGGTGGTATGGAATTGCAAATTTGGAGTTTGGAGCTAACAAAACACCTTGGTAGTTTAGGGGTTAAGTGCCAAGTTTATATAATTAAATTATGATTCAAAGTTGTCTCATCGTGCCAAAGATAAAACAAATATACGTACAAAAATTTAAATATTGTTCTACAAAATTTGAATTGAAAATTCTTGAGCAATGGTCATGTAGATGAAAGAAAAATGAATAAATAATATAGAAATATATTATAGTAGAACACATCATGGAGAAGAGGCACTAGCGCGCCATAGCTGAAAAAAGAAAAACAATACTATATCTCAATTACAATTCAAGGTGAACCGGCATCGAGACTCTCGTCACACTGATCAGCCTCGATATCGAGAAATCTAAGTACTGTAGAGCGATAACGCCGACGCCGGCCATCTGAATGGATTGGAGAAGGTGCACGTATAAACTCTTGTGCTATATGCTCGGCATATGAAGGCAACGCAAACGAAGTAGGAGGACTGAGGTAGACATTTCGATTTCGCTGCAATCGATCTTCGAATCCTATTATTCTAAACAAGAAAAAAATGTTAGTAGAAGAATTACAAAAAATACATTTAGTTCAACGGATAACAAAACGCTGTTTTGAGGCGTACCGTAGTATATGCGTCGCGACTTCTTTGTTGGCGCGGCATCTTCTTCCGAATCAGAGTCGGTAGAAGAATCTTCACGCTCCGCTGGTTCCGGTACCGCTTCGGAGTAAGGCTTCAAAATAGCCTCGAAGATTTCTTCGTCGGGCTCCAATGCAATAAGATGTCGGTTCGAGCGTTGGCATGCAATGACAGAAGCACCTGCAGTTTGGCCAACAAAAATTAGCAAAAATTTGTTTTAAAAATAATATGGATTGACGAACGGTAGAGCTAGAGAACCTGTACTAGGGCTCCAGTCGCAAATGATATCACGCTCGTCTGATAGACACTCGACGAAACATTGAATAAAAGATGGGTCCTTCTCACGGGAGCCACGCCAAGGAAGCCCGCTAGGCCGCATAAGCTGCGTATCTGGTGTTGTGAAATTGGCCAATTCATCGTGTGCTTCGGGAAGGATGTCGAGCTCCAAAAACCGCAAACGACGAGTGCGGAAAGTGGACCCCTGCGGGCGTAAACCTTGATGTAGAAGCTACGTAATACGTAAAAACAGTCCGGACAAAAATTTATTATGAATTCTATTGTTAGAGAGAAAAACTCAAAGAAATCAACGAAGGAGAGTACCTCTTTGACGGTGGGGATGGAAGAAGCCATTGGAATGGGATTTATGCCCCACCAAACGCGAACGAGGGTGAAACCATAAATCTTGCTTTTACTTGCAAGCTTTTTCTCAACCTCCTGGTCTTTGGGAAGGAAGACTAGAAGAAGTCCATCATCTGTGAAATGACAATCAGAAAAAGCAAAGAGGTGGTCAAAATAGTCTGTCTCTCGCTTGTTCCACAATGGAACAGACTTGGGAGAGATAATTGGGACAACCAAGTTGTCCGGGACGTCGGCAATCAAAAGATCAATGCCGGGATGCTTAGGCTTCATTCTCATCTTCTCACAAGAGTAAGTACGTCCCACTCCGATCTGAAAGGGAAAAATAAATTAAACTAATGAGTATCCAAAATTGCGCATGAGTTAATAAAATCGAGTAAATAGAACATTTAAGTTTGCATAATATTACCTTACGTAGATCTTACGTTCCTCGTCATTCCCATTCCACAATTGTAACCAAAGCCCTTTGAAATGGCTGGAGACTTTGGTAGTACAAATTTTGTGGAGTCGCTCAACAGTCAAATCTAGCTCTTTGTCTTTGAAAGTAGTGTAGTGTCGGTTGAGCTGCATGGTACATAAAAAATATTGTTAGGAGAAATAAATGATTAAAGAGAGACTACAAAACTTGAATAGTGTCGAATCAAACATGTACCTCTTGTTCCCAGACCAAGCCATTCGCGGGATTGGCGATTGCAACCATCTTGTCGAACCTTTGGCCACGCGCGAACTTGTGATCTTCGTGATTGCCTTCTCCATAGCACTCCAAACTCCATGGCGATCCTCTCACTTTCGGGCACGATCGGTAATAAGTCGAGCAAGCAAAGATCCGAGGCTGCAGCGCATTGTCTCTCGCACGCGACAACGATTAAGATGTTAGAAAACGATTATAAAAACATAATACGCAAGTGATAATTGAAATAAACGTTAGAAACACGCATCGCGTAAAGGAATTTAACGAAAATATCCATTGTGAATGGATACCATGATGGTGATCGCGGTTTGTACTCCAAACAAATGTCGTAATCTTCTTTACTTATTAACCCGAAAAAGAAAGTTTGAATTGGCCGAATGTCCGAATTCTTTGCAACTTTGCAATGAGACTGTCTTGAACATGATCGTGTTCCGTTGACCTGTGTGAAACAGAACAATCATTAAAAACTTGTTTCTGGAATAAAATGAGAATAAAAACAAAATAAAATTATTGATTCAAATAACAACAACACTTACCAGTTGACGTCGTTCATGGCGTTAAGGAGCTTCGAGCATTGTCCACGCCCGTCGAGCGTGATACAGTCAACAGAAATGTACCAATCAGGATTAGTGGAATGGTATTTTTCGATATAGCCCATCCAGGCCGTCACACGGTGATTGCCTTCGTACACGTAGAAGTATTTGTTTCGAAACTGATGGAGATCAGTATCGGAAGACAAATATTCTTCGAAAACGTCATTAGCCGTCTTCCATAGTGGGTTTGACCAAATCGTATCATCCTCTCGGACGATGAAGTCCTTTCCGTCGACGTCGAATGGAGACACGTACAGGACTCGATCTCCATCACGATACCCTTTTACGAACTCATTTGCCAGCATCTCCACGTCGGAACTGACTATCGGGCGCACCTTTGGGTAGATCTTCAGTCGACACAAAGGAATCATAAGACGAGACTTGTTGATCGGTTTGGTGCGAAGGTCGATGAGGACTTTGTTGTAGTCACTCTTCTGTAGCATCCGCATCTCGTTTGCACTCCACATGGGATCTTTATTCTCCAAGTGAGGAGGCATGTGAACAATGCCAAGCTCAACCCCACCGGGGAGGCTTTGCGAGTTGTTTCTTTGTTGGAATGCGGTGCTTCATCCGTCGCCTCTCGTGCCGTACCTTCACCCTCAACATGTTGATTAGTCTCAAAGTTGGGCTGATCAGGGGACGGAGCACCCAAAGAAACATCGTCATCCAAATCAACGAAGTCAGGGAAAGTAGGCTGCTGATCCAGTTGGAGAGTACTTGACCCGATCTCCACGGGTGCACTCGTTGAAGGTGATACTTGCTCCGCCACGGGAACCTCGGATAACGTCATCCGAAAGAGAAGTAAGCAAAGCAAATAATGATTAAATCTGAAAATTGAAACAATATTCAAAGTCATATAAAAATTAAGTGATTAGTAGAACTTAATCACATGAGTGTAAAGAATCTAGTAGACATTGCAAATAAAGTCAGAAACTCAATAAGAAATCTTAACAATCCAAAATGAACGTCTACGTGCAAGAATCTCCCATAGCGGTAGCCTAAGACCAAACAACGACCAGATAATACAACAATCACACAAAGTTGCATGTCGAATCTGCCACTATCGGTATTGGGCTCCTCATTCTCAGAAATGATCTCAGCTTTAGGCAAGACCTGCACATTCCAACAGAAGATCCTATTTAACAAAGTTATCATCACAGGTCAACAATTTCAAATAAAACCACCATAACAAGGAAGGAAGCCATTTGATTTATCACTAAACTATTAGAATATCAACATAGAAACTGTCCCAACACTCAAGTGAATCGCCACTCTTCGGAGACATGGCAACTATGGCAGCGAAGCAGGGTGCCTGCAATCCTCTTCCAGAATTCCTCAATCCACCAATCAGCAACTTGTTCAAGGCTCTTCTCAACAAGTCCGGAAATTTGAATGGCAATGCTCGCGTGATGGGAATTTCCAGAGCGGCCACTTTCTTGGCTAGCAGAGGGCGATGCAAGGTCGGGCTTGCGAGAGACCATTCACAAGAGCACCTCGGAGGACCAGCAACGGGGGAGCACCGAGGGGGGAAGGTGCCTGCGTTGGCGCAGCCCTCTCCCGAATTTCCTCGTTCCATCGACCTGGCCTCCAACGCCATCACGGAGACATCGGCTGCTTTCACTTGCGGCATGTCTTTGCGGTCCTTCAAGTAACGACAGGGAATTCCTTGCAGATGAATTCAATTGAAGGTTCGTTCAAAGACCTTAAGCCAGGACAAGACCCGGTGATGAGAGCACCTCGCCGGACCAACGTTGGGGGATGACCGAGGGGGGAGGGTACTGCTGGCGGCGCAGCCTCTCTCCCGAAACTTCACACCATTCCTCACACGAGATCTTCACTATCGCGAGTGCGATGCAAGTCCGGCGATGGAGGAGCAGCAAGGGGGAGGGTGTCTGCGCTGGCGCAACCCTCTCCCCGAATTCCTATCAGTTGCGGAAAATTCACAGCATGAAAAGAACAGCAACCCCGTTCCACTGAAATTCATCAAACAATCGATGAGCACCAATTCTGATTAGTAGAGTGTTGAACTGATGACTCATGTCTCCATGCGGAACGGCACTTTCAACCTCCCCATCGAGAGTATTGTCGGGGTTGACTCCACCCCCATCTATCACCATGTTCACATCCTCGTTCAGGTGGACGCACACAAAAATGTGACCTGCTTTTGTGAACTGCAGCAGTGACCCCAATGATTCAGTGATTAACAAAGCGACAATTGACTTCCTAAATCTTATGTTTAAAGAAACCGACACAAAACTGTTAGTCACAGATGCAAGGATAGAGGTTCAGCTCATCATAACAAACTTGATTCATGGTACATACTTCAACGCAGCTATGATACTTGATGCAAGACTGAATATACAAAGAGTATCTACATGTATATGTGGCTTGGGTAGATGCTTACCTTGATGGAATTCCCAACGAGATTGATGACTATCTGCCGAAAGCGGCCAGGGTCACCAATGAGAATTTTCGGAACTTTTGCAAAAACGTAAACTGCCAGCTGCTCATCACCCCCGAAAAGAATCAGAGGCGGATCTTAAAAGGAAGAATGAAAATCAACTTCTGAAGAGGATCGATTTTAATGGAATGAACTACCGGCAAGAAAACGTGCACGTACCTCGATGCCTGAAGCCCTAGACTCTCCAGGGAAGAGAGAGAGCACTTCGAGCCCTCCCCCGAAATTTGATCGATCAGCACCTTAAATCTAAGCATGAACTTCAGTGGTCCAGCGTTGCGAGCATTTAAGGGGGGGGGGGCCTGCGCTGGCGCAGCCCTCTCCCCGAATCTTCACATCATTCCTCATACCAGATCTTCACCCTCACAAAGTGCGATGCAAGTCCGGCGATGGAGGAGCAGCGAGGAGGAGGGTGCCTGCTCTGGCGCAGCCTTCTCCCCGAAGTCCTATTAGTTGCGGAAAATTCACGGCATGGAGAGAACAGCAACCCCGGTCCACTGAAATTCATCAAACAATCGATAAGCACGGACTCTGATCAGTGGAGCGTCTCGACACAAGGGATAAGTGGAAAGGAACTTAGAAATGATGGACCAGCGTTGAGAGCACCGAGGGGGGGTGCCTGCGCTGGCGCAGCCCTCCCCCTAAATTTATCAAACGATCGATCAGCGCGGACCCGGCGTTGAGAGCAGCGGGGGGGGTACCACGCGCAGCCCTCCCCTAAATTTATCAAACGATCGACAAAGACGGACCAGCGTTGAGAGCACCGGGGTGTACTGCTGCCGTTTGCGCGCCCCCTCCCTAAATTGATGTAAAGCGTATGTAAAAGCGCCTCACGCTTCCATACTTCTCGAAGTCAAAGTGATGATTTCCATCATTTGGTGCAAATGGAACTCGGTCTCATTGACACCATCACTAACGCTACATCCACGAACAAGCGAGGACTTCATCACTCCCTGTTTTGAAAGTTTGAGATGTTGCGAAAACTTGAATGAAGCTCGGAACGTACCTTGGTCGGGCTAACATTGAAGAAGAGATCTCTAACTAACGATCGGTCAAGTTCACTTTGCTATCGGTGCCTTTGGACGCCCCGTTCCGTATAAGAATACTTGTGCTTTCGGCATCAAGTCGTCGTCTGCCTTCTCCTGCACAAAGTGTTTTCATGTTTTTATTACACAACAGACTTGAAAAAGTGTTTAGATGAGTGTGAGATTGGATTGAGTCCGTGCCGCTTGAACGCATCGAATGCTCTTTGTACGAGTAGAATGTAAGCTTTGTGGAAAAGAGAGTAAGATTGGACTGAGTACGTTCCGCAGAATGCTCTTTGATCGTTTCTTTAACGAGGGGGGAGGGTGCCTGCGCTGGCGCAGCCCTCTCCCCGAATTCCTCATTCCATCAACGAGCACCTTCAACGAGGCTGGAACACTGAGGACAGAGATACTTACAAGTAGAGACTGGCATTGAATTCAAGTTCAAAGTGTGAGCATCTATAACAGCAACAGCCAGACAATTGAGAAACGATTTGAGTTCACCGAGTAGTATCTGCTAGTGCAAACCTGTATTTTCTTGTCTGGCTCTAAGCTTCGATGATCGCCAGGATTCTCATGCACTCTCCTGACAAACTCACTAAACGGTATTCCACGAAATGAGTGAGGCCTTTGGTCCCCGCCACCTTCCTTGCTGTCACCCCTCTCCATGCCGGAAACCCCAGCTGCTTGATCATTGTGACCGAGCAGGTTCCTCTCTGATGTAGCATACGGAAGGTCGAAATCTAATCTTCCACGAGCGTATGGTGCTGTATCATGACGGTCATGAAACTCAGGTACAGACAGTGAGAACAATCTACAAAAGAAAAAATCATACTTCTCTCCCTCCGTAGACTAGGTAGTATGCCTGGAAGCAAGTCAGCTCTTAAAAAGCTGAATTTTGATTTCATCCGTACCGAGGATGTTGATTTCCTGCCCCCTTTGTTCAATGGGGATGTCGTCTTCATTTTACCTCCCACTCCTCCGTCTGCCCTCCAAAAGAATGCAAAATCTATGGAAGGTATGGACAAACGTTATGATGGCCATATGTGGACAAAGACTGTGACTACTAACATCGATGTCTATTTGGGGTTGTCATTCGGTCGTCGTCTTGTGTAGGTCATCTTCAATGTCACAATCCAAAGCGTGGATTTCTACAGAGGCCTCGAACGCGTGGCGAGGAGTGAACGAGGTCGAGTTCGAAGGCTCCTGCAAAGATGCTTTCCCTGTTGGAGATGCTCCACCTTCTACTTCAACTATAGTCTGTAAGATCTGCAAAGAACCTCCTATCTGTGTGGCCTCTTGTGATGCAAAAATCTTCTATGTCTTCGGAGACGATACCCAAGAGCGTGCTTGCGTCCATGTAGGCAATCATAAACATCTGTCAAAGTAGGAGCCCATAGGGGCACACGAGAAGATAATAGAGGACTTGATAGAACAACATGTGGACCGCAATCCGCAAGCTACCCTTTCTAAGATTGTCTTGAAACTAGCAAGGATGTCTTAGGTAACGTCTTGCTTCGCGAAGAAGATGACCCTTCCAACGTGCTTTACTCTGGAAGAGTGAAGCCTATCTTTGAATCTTTGCAAGGAGCTCAACTCCCTAGTTTAAAAAATCGTGTCTACACTTTCAAGTATCTACGCAAATATGGCGTTCTTGACGGTATCACTAAGCTAAGAGGGCTTAGCAATCGGGGCCTACGTGCAACGCAACATGTTTCTGGCCAAGGTGACGATTTCGACAAGGTTTTCATCTTCAAGATGTCCGAGGTTGACTGGCGGTGGTGTTGACCTTGTCCGCCGAATGCAACCTAGCGGTGACCTCGAACACGCGTGGATGATGTTCGACCACGTCAAACGAGTTACCTAGTGGACCACCATGGCATGCCACGTGTACGACCCTAATTACCAACGCGTACTCACCATTGCTTGCTGTGATTTCATGTCAGAGGCCGCAGATGCTCAAATTGTGTTCGGAGGAATCTCAATCATGTCATGGCTAGACATGGAATACACAAGCCCATGATTCAAAGGTTTCATGGCGGACAACGCTGCTTAATTGGACGTTTGTGCGTATCATATACGGTTCTGGTGATCCAAAGATACCCATGGAAGGCCAAGAGCGGACGTATTATTTCCATTGGGTGCAATCCCTTGAGAAACACACAAAAAAGTACATCGTGCATGAATTGCAAGATCAACACAAGAAATTGTGTAAGCAGTACAAAGATGCAAGCTCTGTAGCAGAAGCTGAAACTCGTTACCTCGCAATCAAGGCATGGTGGACATCCTCGGGCGCGGCCACTGAAGCAGGCCTCTATCATTTGAACCTTTGGCTTGCGTTTTGGCATTTTCGTTACAGGCAATGGGGTGGATTCATGGAACTGGTAAACTTTCAATCATCCTTTCAATATATTCTATTTTCTTGGGCTATCCCACCATGGGTACTCTTTGAGCAATTGCATTTTGGAACAAGATTACTAAGTATCTCGACTTTCTGCAGGAGAAGAAATATTCTCTAGAGGAATTAGCAGAAATGCCCTCTTGCAATCTCGCTGAGACCGTTCACAACAAATGGATGCAAGCATCTGGTAAAAGAGGTGTCGATCTGTACGTTGCAACCGTTGACGATTACGTTCGAGCATTCCTTCAAGTGGTGGCCTATTATCAATACCTAGAAGGTGGAGAGGGAGGCTCTAGACCCACAAGAGAAGAACTTCGTCTTCGAACTGAACTTCGGACAATCCAACGGAGAGCTCAACGAACCGGGGATCCAACGCCCCTGAACGATGCCATCTTGAAGATGCCTGGAGCCCAAAATTTCTGTACACGTGACGCGCACTTTGAAGGAGCGGAGGTATTTGGGTCAAGAAAACGGAAAGCAGATGTCCCCCTTGGCGCCGAAGAAGAAACTCATAGGCCAGACACCGTGATTTTTTCACGACCTCGTATGGGTCGTAGGGTGACACGTTCTCGTGCCCAAGATTTGAGCACCATCCAGGAGGAAGTGGAGGTGGAGGAATGCCCAACACATCCTCTTGCCCCGACTGGCATAGATTTTCAACGCGTGATAGCCGTGGAAGAGACTCGTGTAAACGAGAAGGTGTGGCACATTGCCCGACTTAATAAGGTTTCTGCAAAGTCTTGTTGGGCGCAGATGGCTGTCACTCGGAAGAAGTGCACATCCCGAATTGTCCAGAATGGGAAGAGCACCCCAGCTCCCACATACACAGGATTTTATACCCCGGCTCATAAAGGTAACCAGAAGGTGGTCGAACAGTTTTTTTTCTGTGCTGATGATATTGAGAGGCGTGTGAAAGGACATCGTCGCCGATGGATAGAGCCATTCTCAGATTACGTGGACCGACCACCTATCCCTTCGGTTTGGCCTGTGAAGATAGGAACGAATCTCACACGTTCCGAGATTGAAGCGTTGGAGAATGCGGGATTTCAACTTCCCCAAAAGCAAAGCCTTCCTGTGAGCCGCACGTTCAACAGTTCAGCCCTGCCACAAGATCTGTCACATGTTCCAATACCAGATAATGCAGACATTTATCCAAAAACAAGGAAGTCCAAGACCGTACGCCGCAACATCACTTCTGCGAGTTCCAAACACATGCAGAACATTGATTCTGCTAGAGCCATGAAGGCAACTATTCTGAAGGTAACAATGATACCTCAACCGGGTTTTGGATGCATCGTCAATTTGCAATCCAAACCAGCTCCGACGGAGTCAATTTATGATCTCACTATTAGTGCCCTCCCGGATTGCAATTGCCCGGCGTTCAAGGAGACAATGTCTAAGTTCGGTAGACGTGGGCAACCATTCCGACCTTGTAAGCATCTTTACTATGTCTATGTACAAGTCTGCAAACTAGAGGCCGACCATGACCTCTTCATGCATGCGCCTACCCTCAGTTTCAATGAGGTGAAAAGCATTCTTGAGAGTGGAATCTTAGCCCATGCTTAGTTTAGAGTCATTACTTGTCCTTATTAGTCTTCTACATACGTACTTCTACATTCATGAGTATGAAATACACAACTCTATGTAAATTCACAATTTAGTGAATACATTTATATATATAGTTATACCTATACCTATATATATATATATATATATATATATATATATATATATATATATATATATATATATATATATATATATATATATATATATATATATATATATATATATATAAATAAATTTGTAGCACGTTTAATTTCTTAATTCCTTGTCATAAACCTTCATTTTTGGTCCTTCCAAAAACATGTGGCCCTTTAATCCTCTTCAATGAAGTCTTCTATACACTTTAATCCCTAAAAATCCAAGAAAACCGATTCGGTTTTCTGAGATTTCGGGCAGCTCATTTTAAGGAATTAAAGTGATAATATTGCCTAAGATTTTCTTGGATGCTCCCATCTTTTGTAATGTGTATGTAGTAAAATTTGTAAAGCCAAATTTTAATTTTATAACCTTCATCTAGAAATTTTAGGTTTTAAGTTTAAAACGTGCAGTGAAATCTTTACCACTCCTTTGTATACAAGTTAGGTGCAAGATCTTACGGTTCAAAGTCTAAAACCAAAAAAAATAGTTTCTCCATTTCTCCATTTCCCAACGAAGGTGAAAAATGGCAATTTTTGGCTCTAGAGCTCGAGAAAACGCCTGGATTTTTAGCTCATAAAACTTGGTCACAAATCAATTTTTTCCTAATCTGAAGCCCACTTTGCACGGTTATGGGTGCTAAATTCCATGGTCATCAGGCAGGAATATTCGAATAATTTATAGAATATACCCTTTTAATTATAAAAAAAATTATTTTTAGAAATTTATTTTGTAAAAACAAATTTTCAGTGCTCAAAAATCTGAAATTGTACGCTCTACGCTCTACGCTCTACGCTCTACGCTCTACGCTCTACGCTCATGCCATAGAAACGCTCGAGTTGTACATAACCCCGGAGGCCAGTTAACTACCGGTGTGCGTGGTAGGAACCTCGTGGGCCGGGTAGTGGGATGCTACTCACTGCAGACCGGATCACAAGTTGTGTCGCCCAGAGAGAAGGAGAGAACCGGACAAATTGCGGTGTGACCTACCGTTTAAGCAAATCAACCAAGCGGTAGCGGCAGTTGTAAGGGAGGAACCCCGGGTAGAGAGGGAGAGAGGGATACGAGTATAGGTGAAACTCAGTCACCCTAATCAACCGGAGGAGAGTACCCCTTCCGTGCTCTGTTAAAAACTTACAGGAGAACCCTCCGAGGATTTACGGAGGTTAAATTAAATCATCACTCACTAACATGCCCTAACCGGTCAAAATACTAATTGAGTTAAGAAGAGCAACCGGATCGAATCAACCGGTTGCCCAGGGTTTTTAGGTTAAGGAACCGATCAGTCTAAACTCTTGCGTTCCCTGATCCGGTATACCAGAATGTGTTGGTCGTTGTAGTGTTAAACCGGTGATCGATCCGGATTTCGTCTTGTCTTCACACTTCACAGAATCTCCGTGGAACGTTACCCGGAAGGTGGACCATTTTTGCTAGGTTGTAAGGGCAAATTGAGTTAATTTTGGCCTCCTCGGTTCGGTAACTCACGACATGAGTGAAACTTTGGCGCCGCTGCCGGGGATTCTAAAGCTGTGAAGCCAAGAATTCCCTGGTGTAACGCTGAATTTCCTTTTTGTAGATCTGATGGGAGCTGCGGGAGATCGGACTGTTGGTGAGCTCGTCAGGACGAAGTCGCAAGTGTGAGTCGGACTGAACGAGGGAGAAGCCTGCTGAGGAATACCAGCAAGTTGCTTCATGACTCAAGGGCAAACCAGCGAACCGGACTCACGACGTGTTACCCGGTCTGCGAGAAGGAGTACCATTCCGGCAGTTACCCCAACTGCCCAAGCACGAGAGTTTCCGTACGGCCTAGAAGAAACACTATACGCCGCGCCACCGGAAGAGGTTGTTGCTCCTGTGAGGGAGTTGAACGTACCAGCCCCTCCACCGGGTGTGGAGATACTAGTTGCACCGGAGGAAAGGACGCCAAACCCCATGGAGGCCCCTGCCGGTCGAAGGAGGGCTGCTCCACTCACTCACCTGAAGTATAACCGCTTCCAAGGAGATGGTAGCAAGGACGTGGACGACTGGTTGCAAGAGTTCACCACCACGGCGAACGCCAACCAGGAGGATCCGGAGTCCCGGCTGAGAGTCTTCTCCGGAATGATGAAGGGGGAAGCACTCAAGTGGTTCATGGATGTTCCGGATGAGGTGCGCGAGAACTGGGAGGAGCTCACGGCGTTGTTCCTTCATACCTTCCGTGAAGCGGGAGGAGAAGCTAGAGCTCTGGGCCGGTTGAGCGAGATATCCAAGAAGAAGTCTGAGAACATCCGGAAGATGCAGGATGAGGTTAAGTCCCTGATGAATAAGGTCACAACGGACATTGCTCCGATTGTAGCCATTCAGTGGTACACAGCCGGTCTCCCGAATGAGATGGCCTTCCAGATCCGGAGAACCAAACCGGTTACACTCCGATTGGCGATGGAGGCTGCTCAGGATTACGAGGACTCGGCCCTGTCCCTGCGTGATCCGAAGAAGGAGAAAAATAAGAAGCAGCGCGAGAAGGACCGCAAGAAGAAGAAAGAGGAAACGGAATCGGACAGCTCCGAGGACGATAGTGCTGCTGAGAAGGAGTCCGAGGAGGATGGCGATCTGGACAGCGAGTCGGACCCCCCGAAGAAGTCCAGCAGCAGCAAAACCACGAAATCCGGTAAAGAGAAGGCGACCATCAAGATCAAGGTCGAACCGGAAGACAACATGAAGCTCCTCCTGGACGAACTCCGCGCCATCAAGGTCAACCTCACGGAGAACCGGCCATCCCGGAAACTACCTTCAAGTACCCGGTCGAACGTGTGGTGTTCACGCTGCCGTGAGCCCGGCCATTTCGCTTCGGACTGCCCCCACGCAAAAGCGAAGAAACCTGTCCATTTCGTGGAGGCAGAGACCGGAGTGGAGTACACCATGCCAGATGATGATGATTATGCGGATGGTGATGTCCAGTACATCTACCAGGTCCAAGCCGGTTACGGAAGAGGAAGAGGGAACCCCCCTCGACCGAACAGTAACCCAGGCAGATCCGGTCATGGACGGGGAGCTAGTCCTAACGGCCAATCCGGAGATCAGCGGAGTTACAGCTACCTGGACAATGTCCAGTGCTACCGGTGCGGACAGTATGGTCATTATGCGACAGGGTGCTTCAACGAGCCCTTGCAAGGTAACGGAGCTGTGCAAATCCTACCTTGTCAAAACTGCGGAGAGCATGGCCATAGGGAGACGAGTTGTCCAAAACCTCCGCGACAGAAGATTGCACCGAAGATGGTGGTGGAGCCACCCCGGGAGATGACTGCGCTGAACTACGCGCACACCGCCGGGGTCGACAATCCGCCTAAATGATGCCAGGAGGTGGAACTGCCGGACGTGGGGAGGTTCTTTGTGAACAAAGTCTCCACCCGCAGCTCCACCAAAGGCAATGCGGACTCCGGTACCCGGCGAAAGAAGAAGAGTACAAAGGCCAACCGGAAACGCAGTGATAGTCCGGGTGGCTACTCTGGGGACGTAAACCGGAGTAGCCAGCCACCAGTAGAACCACCCCCAGTAGAAGCAAAGAAAGGGGTGGAGTATGATAGGTTAGAAATAGACATAACTGATGAGGTCAGGGACTCCTTGCTGAAGGAGGGTCCTAAACCGGAGGCGAAGAAGGTCCGGTTCGTGGATAATCCGGTAATATTAAAACCGGGGCCCAAAGCAAGGGTGGATGAGTACGACATTCCTGCAGGACGTCAAGGATCAGCGCGCGAACGTCACGATCGGTCAACTCCTCCACGACAACGTCAACTACCAGAAGGTTATCCGGGAGGCTTGGATACAGAGAAGGAAAAAGAGGTACAAGCTTCCGGCGGTGGCAGTGAATTTTGCTGCCCTCGAGGATTACGGAGCCCCGGAAATTACAGTCGAAGTCGATGGCTGCAATATCCATAACGTTCCGGTAGATGGCGGATCCGGAGTTAACCTCATGCTGGAGGATACAGCGTACGATCTCGGTTACACGACTCTGGAGCGAACCGGCCTGGTACTGCGGATGGCAGACCAATCTCGAGTAGTTCCGGTCGGCCTTCTCTCTCAGATCCCGTCCCGTGTAGGAAAGCAGACCTATTTGCTGAACTACGTGGTGATCCGGGTGGACGAGGGAAGACCATTCCGAATGCTGCTTGGACGACCATGGCTCTATCTGGCCAAGGTAGTGGTAGACTGGGGAGAGAAGGAATTCCGGGTTGGGAGACCCCCTGTCCGGATTCCTTGGAAATACGTCGCTCACGAAGGAGAGACCAGTGCAACTGAGGATTACACCTCGGACTGGTCAGAGTCAGAACCGGAGTCCCAGGCGTGTTATCTGGTCGAGGAGTTTACCGGATTGGTGGAGAGGGATTTCCAATTTCCAGAGCAGGTCCCGGAGGAGGCACCACTCCTGCAGTCGGACCCACTCCGGGAAGGGAAGACCGATGTGGAGGACCGTTCCCTGGGCGAATCATGTACCGCGCTCACGGAGAAGTGGGTACGCCAACAACTGACTAACCCGGATACCCAACCTGTACGAATGGGGAGGGGGAGTCACTTGTCATGGGGGGCGTTGGATCCGGATCCAGAGGAGAAGGGACCTGAGAGGATCAAGAACGTAGTCTCACCCAAGGATTACGAGGAGATGGAAGTCCGGGCAGGACGGAAGTTCTACGTGGGGAAGACGTTAACCGCGGAAGAAAAGGAGGAATGCCGCCAACTGTTGGCGGAGTATTCCGACGTGTTCGCCTGGACTCCGAGCGACCTGAGGGGGATTCCTTCTCACCTGGGGGAACATGAAATCGATTTGATCGATGGAGCCGTTCCGGTGAGACAACGCCAGTACCGGCTGAATCCGAAGTACTCGCTGATGGTGAAGGAGGAGATAGATCGGTTGCTGGATGCAGGGTTCATTTACCCGGTCAACAACTCGGAATGGGTTTCTCCGATGGTGGTTGTTCCGAAGAAAACCGGGGCAGATGGGAAAGTGAAGATCCGTGTCTGCCAGGATTTCCGGGAACTCAATGCAGCCACCAAGAAGGACTACTACCCCTTACCCTTCACCGATGTCATCCTCGATCATGTAGCCAGTCGGGAACTGTATAGCTTCCTCGACGGATTCTCGGGTTACAACCAGGTATCTATCCGGGCTAGCGATCAGCTGAAGACCACCTTCACGACGGAATGGGGAACCTACGCGTTCAACCGGATGCCCTTCGGACTTTGTAACGCCCCGGGCACCTTCCAGAGGTTGATGATTGACATCTTTAAAGATTTCCTACGACATTTCGGAAGTCTTCATCGATGACTTCGCGGTGTTTGGAGAACGGAAGAGCCACCTCTCCCACCTTCGCCAAACTTTCCCAGCTGCGCAGAGAGACGGACCTCAAAGCGCATCCTGGTAAATGCTTCTTCGGCATGGAAACCGGTTTCTTTGTTAGGACATGTCGTTAGTCGGCAAAGGGTTGCAAGTGGACACAGATAAGGTCAAGGTAATCGACCCTATCTCCACCCCGGACGGTGCGGGAAGTTCGAGGATTCCTTGGGCGTGTCGGGTACTACCGGAGATTTATCGCTTGACTATGCACGGAGGGCGTCCCCTCGACGGAGTTCTTTGAAGAACAACGAGCCGTTCGTGTGGACATCCGAAACGGCAGTCGCGTTCGAGGATGCAAGAGGCGATTGGTCGATGCTCCAATCCTCTCCCCACCGGATTGGAAGAAGGAGTTCAATGTGACCATTGACGCGTCCGGATGGTGCCTAGGGGCCATCTTGTGGCAAGCGGACGACCAAGGGCGGGAGAACCCGATTTACTACGCTAGCAGGCAGATGAGCTCCGCGGAGCGCAATTACACCACCACAGAGAGAGAAGCGTTAGCGGTGGTGTACTCCTGCAAGAAGTTCCGGCATTACCTCCTCGGTTACAAAGTCGTGTTCCACACGGACCATGACTCCCTGAAGTACCTTGTCAACAAGGCTGACCTATCCGGGAGGATTGCTCGGTGGATCCTTCTCCTCCAGGAATTCGATTACGAGGTGAAGGTCAAATCCGGAAAAGCCAATTCCAATGCGGACTACCTCTCCAGGATGCGCGGGGACAAAGCTTTTGAGGATGTGCCGAGCCTTTTTCGGACGAGTTTTGGAAGGCACCCGGTCCTCTCCACAGGAGTGTTCCACATTGAACAGGCACCCATATCGGACTATCAGGACATCAGGGATTTTCTGAACACAGGGGAGTATCCGGAAGGTATGTCGAGGGACCAGAAGAGCGTGTTCCAGTACAAAATGGCACCCTACACCCTCCTATCTGGGATCCTTTTCCGGATGGGACGATGATGTCATCCGATTTGTTTGGAGCCCTCGACGAACGCAAACCGGTGATGGAAGCACTTCACGCAGGCGATTCGGGAGGACACCTCGCAGCGATGAGCACGGTGAACCGAATCAAGAGTGCGGGTTATTGGTGGCCCTACATCATCCGTGACGTGAAGAAGTATGTCCGGAGTTGCGACCAGTGCCAGCGAACCGGTGCCCCGCAGACTAAGCATCACTGGCCACTGACCCCCATCATCCCCTTAGCCCCTTTTGTCAAATGGGGGATTGACTTCATCGGTCCAGTCAATCCGGTCAGCAGTGATCGGAAGAGGTACATAATCCTGGCCACGGATTATGCCACCAAATGGGTAGAGGCCCGGGCTACAAGAGGAAACGACGCACGTGTAGCAGCCCGGTTCCTTTTCGAAGAGATCATGATGCGTTTCGGGTACCCCCTGGAGTTGGTGAGTGACCGGGGAAAGCACTTCATCAACGACATTGTGGAGGATCTGACCAAGAGGTATGCCATCAAACACCGGAAGACGACTCCGTATAACCCGAAGGCTAATGGTCTTACGGAGCGGTCCAACGGAATCGTTGGC
Source organism: Bryum argenteum (assembly GCA_037043015.1). NCBI lineage: Eukaryota > Viridiplantae > Streptophyta > Bryopsida > Bryales > Bryaceae > Bryum > Bryum argenteum. Next base: position 18,437,539 of record CM073328.1, on the reverse strand, counting down.
AAAATCCTCAGCAAGATGGTGTCGGCACACAAGACGGATTGGGATCGCAAGCTGCCATCCGCCATACATGCCTACAACACCTCGGAGAAGACCACAACCGGGAAGACCCGTTCTTCATGGTGTTCGGACAAGAATGCATCCACGGCATAGAGCTCAACATCGAGTCTCACCGGTAATGGCAATCCGGATGGGGAAAGAGTGGAGGATGACACCCCCCCTGATGGCCATTGACAACTTGGAGGAATTGAGGAGGAGGCCATTGAGAAAAATCGGGTGGAGCAAGAGAACCGTAAGGTAATCTATGACCGACGCCTTCCCCTGGATCATGGAATCCGAACCGAGACGCTGGTCTTACTGTACGACAGCCGGTTCATGGACTTCCCCGGAAAACTCCACACCCGGTGGATCGGACCTTACAAAGTCACGGAGGTCTTCGCCAATGGGTCATTACAGTTGGAGGATTTGCAAGGTAACCCCCTTCCAACCCGAACGAACGGATCTCGAGTAAAAAGGTACTACCCAGAATCAATTTCGGAGACAGAAACCGGTTCCGAACCGGAGGATGCCTCGGCTGATGATTCCAGTTAAAGACAATCATGTTGAGAGGACGAATGTGTTCGCGGGGACGCTCACATTTAAGAAAGGGGTAATGTCGAACCCTGTTCTCCAATATTTTTTGTTTTTAACAATTAATTAGGAGTAAAAGGGTAATTTTAGGAAGTAGAAATAAAAATCGGTCTGCTTAAACCGGTTCGTAGATAGTAGTTTTGTGTTAGGATCCTTCTGGCTAACCTTAGGGGATTTTAGAGCCTACCGGATACCCTTGTTGATATCCGGTTGATACCCTGAGATGCCCGGATGGACCGTTTCTCCTACCGGGTTGATGATCAGAAATTTGCCGGTCGACCCGGAGAAAGGGCCGAAAACTTCGCGGGCGCCCGACATAACCACGGCGGCTCAATGATGACCGGGGTAATTCGGTGTGTACGACTCGAGCGGGTGATGATGTCTCGGAAGGAGAACTCGGTTTCTTTGTTATTAGGAGCCGCCACCTCCATTCTCGGCCATTCAGTCCAGCGTTTTGAAAGATCGGGCATTGTTGCGCGCCCAGCAATCCGAGAGAGTTGTAAAAGCAGAGTTCGGAGGGGTTAGGGTTTCGGGAAGTAGGGTTTCTACCGGAGTCAGTCCGGGAAGGCAGGGAGAGAATATCTCCGGGCATTGCGAGAAAGTAGAACAAGCGATGCGAAGAAGAGGGAAGTTGTCCCGTGGCGACCCGGGATGCCGATTCCCCTCAAATCGGTGAAGCCGCAGGTGCCCGAGCTGCCACTGCACCAAGCGGAGCTGAGGGAGGACCTCCTCCGGATGGGGTGCGCCGGGCTCTACGACGCCCCGTGGGATTTGGCGGACCAATCCATCTTTGAGGAAACCGTCCCCCACCGCTTCCCCGAGATGTACGTGACGCACCCCCTGAGGGGAAAGACGGACAACTGGGGACCTCGCCATTGGAGGGCGACCTACAAATTTCCGGACTCCCCGATTGGCTACATCAAGAAGAAGGGCAACGACGGGTTGAGGAACCGGTTTCGAAGGGGACCAACGGAGAAAGACGGGTTCAAACCGGAAGATTGCAAGGACCCCCGGGTGATGCGCCTCCTCCGGTTTCTCCTCCCCATACTCGGCCGGATAAGCCAACCCACCGCACCGTGAAGGCGTGAAGGCCATCCTGGCGAACTACGATGGGCGGATGCAGGTCGGGTGGCACCACATCATCAGCGAGGTGGTGCAGCGGGAGTTGATGAAGATCGGAAACCAGAAGGGGTGTCCACTGGCCCCCTACATTTTCCACCTCTATCAACGGTACGGCATCCTCACCGACCGGGAGATATTCTATTGGCACGAGAAGCACGACCTCCCATCCGGAGATCGCAGGGGCCGACCTCTTCCGAGTCGGGGACGAGATGGAGGAAGTCCGGGCCACCGACTGGAGGGGTCACGGAACCAGCCACTCGGCCGGCGAGCTTGATGGGACCCAGCCAAGCGGACCCAAAGACAAGACCTCGGGTGGCCACGCAAGAAGGAGGAAGTAGCGGGTGAACCCTACCCGGACTCCCGCCCAATGCCCTCCCTGTTCATGCCAAACGCAGAGGAGGAAGAGGAGGAAGAAGAAGAAGAGATCGTCCCCCTCATCCGGAGGACATGAGCCCAGCAGCGAAGGGCCGAGGAGATAGCCGAGGCGGGTGGAGACCAGTCAGCGGAGGAGGATGACCAGAACGAAGACGACGAGGAAGAGGAAGAAGAGGAGGCCCCACCTCGACAGGCAAGACCATCCCGAGGGGTGAGGAGGAAGGACACGACGGGTTTTGGGAGGAGACGTTCTCCCGTCCGACTCCCTCCCCCAGTAGAACAGGGAGCCCCAGATGAGGAGGTGGCTGCAGCAGGAGCCAATGCGGAGGTGCCTCCACCCGGAGAGAGACCCCCAGGAGGAAGGGTACCCAACTTGAAGCGCAAGGCCAAGAAGAGGAAGAGGTCAGCGAGTCCGGTAGCACAGCCGAGGGCCATCGAGGAGGAGCGGGCCCCAAGTCCGGACCCCGCACCAATGCAAGATCCGGCTCCTACCCCGATAGCAGAGCCAATCCCGGAGAGCCAACCCAAGGTGAAGAGAAGGCTGCTCATTTCAGAGGAGGAGAACACTCCGGAGAGGGCCACACCTCCCCGACTGGAGTTACCGGAGCAGAGGAGTGACCCCGCCCCGGCCACTCCAGCATCAGTGGCAGCTCCGGAGTCGTCCCATAGAGGACTCGTAACCCCCGGAACGGGAAACACCACCCCGGTGCTTCCCCGCCCCTACTACCGGATACCCAGCGAGGGTATCCTCCACCCCATCCGGCTAGCCATGGAGGAGGTGGATCGGGAGAATGAACAATTGTTCACCTCCCTGGCGCGACTCGAGCGGGTCTTCCAGACCCCCAATGTGGAGAGATATCCAGAGTTAGCCGAGGAGATGCGGAAATTGGCCCGGCTAAGGAGAGAGAAGGTGGAGTGGTGTCAAGGCCCGGTCGAAGGAGAAGGCATCCGTGGGAGTCCAGTGTGGACCGGACCCCTCGGACACGGAGGCACATCCGGAGGTGGAAGCCCTCAGGAGGATTGTGGAGGAGCAGGAGGCTGCACTCCGGATGCTGCAGAACATCGACAGGACGGTGTTGCACTCCATCCTGAAGGTGTTGCAACCGGATGCTGAGGCTCAGACGAAGGCGGCCTTCTATGATGCCCGGATTGGGATCAGCGAATCACCCCAATCCCTGGAGCTGCTCAGGAGGCACACAACCGGGATCAATCAGTGCCTCAAGGAGTTCCGGACTCTTACGGGTAGGTTGTTGGGGGCCCTCCCCCACGTGGAGATGACGGAAGCCCTTCCGGAAGAGGAGGCTCTCGCACCCCCAGAGGTGCCCACGGAGGGGCCGGTGCCCATGGAGGTTGAGGAAGTGTCCCTGCCCGTTTCGGAGGAGCAGGGGATTCCACTTGATGGTGGAGTTCCGGTGGACAGGGAGGGAGAACGAGCTGCGACTCCCCCTCAGGGAGCTGATACCTCGGATGAACCAGGATTAACCGGTCCCTCCAAGGTGGAGCAGGTGGTGGAAGGAGAGGTTAACCCCTCTCAACAACCGGATGAGCACCCGGTTGGCGGTGTCACAGGAGAAGGGGCAGGACTCCCCGAGCAAGTCGAGGAGGTAGTACCTCACCCGGAGGTCCAAGTCAACGAGGTGGGAGATCCGGGCGAACAGGATCATCAGGATGAACCCGTGGCCCCTCAGGAGCAGCAGGAGGAGCCCGTGGTGCCTCAGGAAGAAGTCGAAGTTCAACCCGTGCCCCCTCCATCAAAGTTGAAGGCACTCCGGGACAGGTGGAAGAGCCGGAGGACACAGTAAAACCCGAGGTTTTACATCGACACTCGGGTCGATCACAGAGGCACACCCCCCGCGAGTAGGCAGGCAATTCCAGGAGGAACACCCCGCCGCCAGACCCCTCGAGCCGCCCCACGCCGCCGGAAGAAGACCTTAGTTAGTAATTAGTTAGGTTAGAAGTAGCTAGAAATAGTAGATGCCTTTTTGCCACTCACCCGGAAATCTCGGAGGCCCGGGAATTCCGGATCTGATAGGGTTCCCGGGAAATCCGGAACCCTCTGTACTTACCGAAGGCTCTGCGGAGTCCTTCGGGTCTTTCCTGCGATCCACCCCCTGTGAGTAAAGGTCCAATTTTGCATCTGAAACCTTGCGTCCTTGCTGTGTGTGTGTGAGAGATTTGCTTGGTCTTGTGTGTGAAGTGAGGTTTTGAAAACTGGTTGTGGGTACAGGAAGTCCCTTGTTGGTCTGGTAGTTACGAGTTTGAGATATCCGAGAAGGGGATAGCCGGAGGAGTGACTCCGTCAGTAAGAGGTCCTAGTGAGAGGAGTCCGAGCGTCCTGGAAGTGTTGTAGCGAGTGCCAAAGGGGGGAGGTTGTGACTCCAACCGGACTGGACAGGGGAATTGGGAGTGGCGAGTAAAACCACCCTGCATAACCACCCCCCGGATGGGATATTCGGGTGAGGAAAGTCCACGACGGGAGTTGTACATAACCCCGGAGGCCAGTTAACTACCGGTGTGCGTGGTAGGAACCTCGTGGGCCGGGTAGTGGGATGCTACTCACTGCAGACCGGATCACAAGTTGTGTCGCCCAGAGAGAAGGAGAGAACCGGACAGCTGCCGGTGTGACCTACCGTTTAAGCAAATCAACCAAGCGGTAGCGGCAGTTGTAAGGGAGGAACCCCGGGTAGAGAGGGAGAGAGGGATACGAGTATAGGTGAAACTCCAGTCACCCTAATCAACCGGAGGAGAGTACCCCTTCCGTGCTCTGTTAAAAACTTACAGGGAGAACCCCTCCGAGGATTTACGGAGGTTAAATTAAATCATCACTCACTAACATGCCCTAACCGGTCAAAATACTAATTGAGTTAAGAAGAGCAACCGGATCAGAATCAACCGGTTGCCCTGGGGTTTTGGGTTAAGGAACCAGTCAGGTCTAAACTCTTGCGTTCCCTGATCCGGTATACCAGAATGTGTTGGTCGTTGTAGTGTTAAACCGGTGATCGATCCGGATTTCGTCTTGTCTTCACACTTCACAGAATCTCCGTGGAACGTTACCCGGAAGGTGGACCATTTTTGCTAGGTTGTAAGGGCAAATTGAGTTAATTTTGGCCTCCTCGGTTCGGTAACTCACGACAAGATGGTTGTTTATAAGATCTTCGATGACTGCGTTGACGAAATGTGTGCCTTGGTCTGAGACAATCTCTAAGGGGCACCCGAAACGGGTAATGATGTTTTCATAGAGAAAAATTGTTGTTACCTCCGCAGTATTGTTGCGTAACGGTTTTGCCTCTACCCATTTGGTAGTGTAATCCGTTGCTACCAAAATATACTTGTATCCCTGCTTTGTGGCTGGTTTAATTGGACCGACAAAATCTAGTCCCCATCGCTGAAATGGTCCCAACGGTGGTATCGATTTGAGTGGTACTTTTCCTTGATGCTGAAAGTTGGTGGTTGCTGTTTGGCATACGTGGCATTTTTTAATGTATGCATGGACATCCTTGTGCAACGTGGGCCACCAATATTTGGCAGCAAGTATTTTCTGAATTGTGGTATCTGGTCCTTGATGTCCGCCCGCGGGGCCAACGTGGAGATTTTCGATAACTTGTTGCTGTTCCCCGGTGGGTACGCAGAGCCTGATTTCCAGATCGGCACCTTTTCGATACAGTTTATTGGCAATCATCGTGTAGGGTAGCGTGGTTCGCACAAAGTTAACTTTATGGGTACCTGTGATCCCATTGGGAATCCGCCCTTGGCTTAAGTAAGCCATGATGTCTTTCCTGTAGCCGGTCGGTGCTTCCGCGGTAACCATGGAGGCCTGCAGTGAGGCAGCTTGTATGTATGGCTCATTAAATGAATCATCAATGCCTTCTTCGGTAGCATTGGTGTCGCGGGAAAGGTAATCTGCGACGATGTGTCGTTTTCCTGGCACAAAAACTACTTCGAAGTCATATTCCATGAGAATCATGATCCACCGAGCGACTCTTCCGGTGATCAAAGGTTGGTTTACCAAGTAAGATAAACTGTGATGATCCACCATGAATCTGAACTTGTTTCCCAACAAGTAATGTCGAAATTTCTTGACGGCGTAGACCATCGCTAGCGCTTCTCTCTCCGTGGTTGAATAATTCCGTTCTGCTTGGTTCAATAACCTGCTAGCGTATGCCACCGGTTGATCATGTTTGCCGTTGACATTTTGTGCCAACATTACTCCCACGGCAATCTTGGAGGCATCTGTGTGGACGTGGAAAGGCTTGGCCCAGTTAGGCGCCAATAGTATTGGTGCCTGGGAATATGCTTGTTTAATTTTATCTAACGCTGTCTGTGCTGTCGGGGTCCAATCTCGGGGGAAGGAATACCCGGCATGATTTAAGGCAGCTATCGATGCCATCAGGTGTGCTAGCTTTTCAATATACATTCTGTTGAACTATGAGACACCAAGCAATCTCTGGACGCCTTTTTGATCTTTAGGTGGCGTCATATCTAGGATATCTTGGATCTTGGAGGGGTCGGGGAGTTTGCCATATTTGCAAACAATATATCCTAAGATGACTCCTGCGAAGAAAAGAAACATGCATTTGTCGGCATTTTGGCTTACCCCGTTTTCTCTGCATGCCTGAAAAATTTGTCTTAATTGGCTAACATGGTCTTGCATTCGCCCGTACACCGTGCCATCATCTAGATATATGCGGAAGAATTTCTTCAAGTAGGGGCAAAAAATCAACTCCATGACACGTTGAAATGTCATGGGTGCGTTTTTTGCTCCAAACGGCATTCTCTCGAATTGGTAGGGACCCCACTCCGTGGAAAACGCGGTTTTGCTCTTGTCTTGCTCTGCCATGGCGACTTGATAGTAGCCGGAAAAACAATCCAGAAATGAGTACATCTCATGTCCCGCTACTTCGTCAATAATCTCTTCCATGTAGGGTAAAGGATATTGATCCTTTTTGGTTGCCGCATTAAGTTTACAAAAATCCACACAGATTCGTAAGGCGCCATTCTTTTTGGGAATGATGACCATCGGAGACAGCCATGGTGCCGAGTCTACCGGGGATATAAACTTGGCCTCAAGCAGCTTTTCCAGCTCTGCTTTGACCCTGACAGCATAGTTTGGGTTCATGCTGTCGCGACCCTAATTACTCCAACTCTTCTTTTTCTTAGTGAGCCTTACTTGGTAGCGGAATCACGGCTCACTTAGTTGGTAGCAACCGGCCACGACTTTGCTAACACTTGCATGTGCCCCACACATACAATGTTAGCACTATTCTAAGTCAAGGTGTCCAACCCACCTTGACTCCATAACTCATTATCCGGTACTCATTACCCGGAACTCCCACCAACACATGGGCATGCCACTTGGTGGCACGGGGCGGCCTTCCACAAATGTCCAAGCTCCCAAGGGTGCTACTAATCACCCCCGGAGCTAACCGCCCTTATCCGTTGTCCAACTTCCCACTAGTCCCCTTCTACTCTTGTTTCTCACCCCATTCGGGACTTTGCCGGAAATCCTCCCGGAATCCGGCACTAGTTTTCCCGGGGACTAGTTTGGAGCGGGACTCTTTCCAACCCAATGTTGCGGGATGCTCAAGAGCATCCCACAATGCCCAAGATGTAGAAGTAAGGCTTCCTTTCCATGCCTCACCTTCTTGAGCCATTCCCGGTCACTCCCGGGAACCGGCACTACTTATCACGGGGACTAGCTTGGAGAGGGACACTTCCCAACCCCATGTTTAGAGAGGCTCCAAAGCACTCTCTACTTTCCACAAGGTGCGGGAGTGAGGCCCCATCCCAAGCCTCACCCCATGGAGTCACCCCGGCTCCTCAAGGCACCATGTGCAAGTGAGGAGGGAGACCACCCCTCCTCATAGTACTCTCTGGAGTCTTCGGTAGGCCCCCCCCTCTTGTGTTGAGGGGCCTTCCGTGACACACTTTTGTTTTGGAAGACCACCCGTTTTTGCCTTAGCCTCAAAAACGGGCCGTATCTTCTTCTCGGGCTAACTTGTAGCTCAGTTATCCAAATGGGACGTGCGATCCCATTTTCGACATCTACTCTTTGAGTAGATGTCAATGGACTCCTTACTTGTCCCAATCGGAGCTTGTATGTGGGAGCTATGCTCCTCTGAACATTCGGGAGTCCCGGGAGGCAGCAGTCCCGGAGTCCCGAAGTCCCGATGCTTTGGAGAGCCATATCTCCCAAAGCATTGCTTTGCTCCTCACGAGCCTTAGCATTTTGGAAAGCTCTTGTCCAGAGCTTTCCAAAGACATGCAACATGCCGCCATCCATGAGGGACGACATTTTGAGTCCCGAAAGGCAACACTCCCGAGTCCCGGAGTGTCCCGGAACGCGCTCCAACTTTGGAGAGTCATATCTCATGACTCACAACTCCAAATTGCGCGTTCTTTGGACCCATGGATGCGTGCTCAAACAAGGTTTCCAACCATGTAAGACACACCACCAAGTTTGTCCCGAGCACGACGCCATTGCGTGCTGTTTGCTCGGGACTCCCCTTGGACACTTCACCTTGTCTCTTGCCAAGCCCGGGGCGTCACTCCCGGGGTCCTCTCGGCTCACCACGGTGTTCGGGCATCCTTTGGAAAGGGATGTGACACATGCGGTATCGGCGTTGTTGCACTGGGTGAGCATTTGGTACCAGATCTATGGTGTGCTCGGCTAGAGTCCTCGGTATCCCCTTTAAGTCCTCATGCGACCAGGCAAAAATATCGTGGTATTCTTTGAAGAGCGCTATAGCTGCTTGTTTGATATCATGAGGTGCGCCGGCGTTGATCTTGACATTCTTTGGTTCATTTTCGGTGCCAAGGTTGACCAACTGCACTTGCTCTGTGGACCCATGAGTCCACCCGGTTACTATTTGTTTACTTAAAGCTTCGGTTGCCGGTGTTTTATCAATGATGACTTCTTCGGATACCTCGGTGGTGAACCTGGGTGGGATATCGAGGGTATCTTCTTCTGAAACTACGGTGGCCAAGTGAATCTCTGCCAGTGGGATTAGATCGGGGTCGGCGTGGAACACCAAAGCTTCTTGCTCGTGCGTGAGACCTTTCCCCCAGGCCGTGCCCGCCTGATTCCTGATCTGTTTGACTTTTTCTCGAGTGATGCAGCTGTCCACGGGAATGATCATCGTTTTCCCGTATCTTCAAATTCTGATCTGATTTCTGGCCCAGTCATGAATTGCATTCATGTCTCTTAACCAAGGTCGGCCCAAAATCATAGGGAAATTGCTGCTGTCTGGCATGTCGATAACGACGAAGGTTGCCGGTCTAGAGATACCGTGAGTTGTGATGGCCACAGTGGAAAGTATCCCCAATGGGGTCACCGGGGCATCATTTGCCATTCTCAAGACGAACTGTGCTTTCATGGGGTGTGGTAGTCCCAACTGTTGTCTTAGGTGATCGCTGATAACGTTGACTCCGGAGCCTCCATCAACTAATACATTGTCCAGTTGGTGTTGTCCTAATCGGACATGTATGACGGCGGCATCGGTGTCTATGGTTGTCGCATTAATTTCCACGGTTGTCATGGCCGTGATCGGGATTTTGTGCATAGTTTGCAGGTATGTTTGCAATTCCGGGCTGATTTTCAACAGATCAGCTAATGTGATGCGTACATCGGTTTTTTCTAATATCTGTTGCAGATCTGGGACCACCGCTGTTTCAAGGTCAGTTTGAATTTGTGTTCGCAGATTGTTCAATCGTTCCCAGTGTTGTTCTGCGAATGGCTTGCGATGTTCTATGACATGTTTATCCACTTTATCTGAGGTAGCTTTAGATCTTGTGGTTACCGCGGCGGTGCTTATGGTAGCCACGTTGGTGCCGTGGACTTCGGTGAGTGTAACTCCCCCCCTTCTGCTGCCTACATTAGCTTCGGTGCTGCCAGGGTGAGTCTTGGTGTCCGCGGTAGCACGGGTGTTGGCCCAACGCTGTCTCAACACAGGGCATTGGCTTTGTCTGTGGTGTGGGGATCCGCATTCCCAACATCCATCGCTTCTGCCAGGCTGAAACGCGTCCACATCGACTTCCTCTGGATACATGGATGCTGCCTTAGTTTGTGTGGGCCGAGTATCTTCCGTCCTGACGGGTGCATTTGAAAACCAACAACGTCCTGCATGGAGTTTGCCGCAAGTAGCACATGGTGTCGTTGTTGCCCGGATAGGCATTCTTGGTGTTGGCAGTGGAAGCAACGGCGCCTGTGTTTTATCGATGACGCTGAATTCCCTGCTGATGTCATTGGCAGCTGTGAGTATGTCCTGTAATGTTTTGACACCGCGGATAATGATGCCTTGTTGTATCCACGGTAGCAAGCCCTTTTTGAACCATTCACATAGGTAGTCTTCTTCAGGCTGTTGACTGAGTTTGTCGGCCAGCTGCTTGAATCTGTCATAGAACTTGTCGACAGATTCATTTCTTTCTTGCTGTATGTTGCCTAAAGCTCGAAGTATTTCCGAGCTTGTCTTTAGTTTTCGGAATTTCTGCAAAAAACTACGCTCCATTTCTTCCCATGTTGGTAGCAAATGCTCGGTCTCGAAATCGATGTACCAATTGATGTGATTACCTTGGAGCGTGGTTCCGAAGATATTCTGTAAGTCTTTGGTGCTGGTGACACCGTTGGTCCGTGCTATCACCTTAAATCTGCGTACGTGCCAATCAGGGTCACCGGAGTCATCAAAGACTGGGTAGGGTATCTTTGGCAACTTGATTAGTCGGTCTCGTTCTCTGGATGCCATAGAAGTGGTCATGGCAGGGTCGATTGGCGGTAGCTGTGATGGTCCGGCCAGGTTGACAATGGGTGGAGCAGTTGTAGAGGTTCCCACCCCTTGGAGATAGTGTGAGTTTAGTAATTCGATCTTGGCATTGGTGGCGTTGTTTTTTGCCGCCAAATCTGTCATTTGTTGTTTCATCCACTGGAGTAATTCCCTCGTGGTATCTTGGTCATCTTGGGGTGCGGCCTCCTCAGGTTCCGTAGTTTTCTCGGTTGCTTTTCGTGGAGGCATTGTGTTTTGTTTGGTGTTTTTATTTCCTGTTCTTCGGGCCGACTCAACGTTCCATCCCCAGCATGGTCGCCAAAATGTTATCCTGGGTTAGCGAAGGATGGAATGCATTACGAGCTCGGACACCGAAGATATCCTTCTGTGATTTTTAGATAGCTGAAGAGGGGCTGAGCCTTGCTCAGTTTACCCAAGCGGGCAAGAGTTGACTTCGGTGGTACAGGGAGACCGTCGTGGGAGACAGAGACCCTACCATGGCAACCACGGTTAATGCTGATACCGAGGGGGGAGAAGTGTTAACCCAGCGGGCAATAGCGTGGTAACTATGCACAAGTCCCGAAGCTCCAGGCTACTGAATGCCACCGAGGCTGTGCCGTGGGCTCGGGTACCTGTCAACGCTAATTTATGATAACCGCGGATAGCCCCACACAGTCAGACGCCCAAAAGTCACACAATCTTGAAGATGTGTTAGGGTTCTATCACAGCTAACCACGGTGTTCCTTGATAGCAGATCGGGTGAGTGAGAGAGAGAGAGAGATTCAAAGTCAGATATGGGAGAGGAAGGTTTCGGCTCTTAGCCTCTTTATTCAAACATCAGATCGAAATACATGTGAGTGTGTGTGCTCAGTGTATGGCGGACTATGTTTCTACGATGACTATCCAACAACACGAGTCCCTCTCTCCTATTTTCTACAACCTTTTATACTACGGCTGCCGCGGATATCCCTGAACCCGAACGGTGCCCTTATCGACTGCCGAGGCATCTGCAGTTAACTGCTGGTGCCTCCACCAAAAAGTGCTGCTATCCTCGTTGCCGCTGCTGCTCCCGCTTTGGCCGCCGTGGTTACCCGATGACGTCAGTCGGGTAACATCCGAGCAAAAAGCGGAAGAGGCAATCGGGCGACGATGGGGAGGATAGTTGGCAGGCAGGTATGAGAGGCGAAATCGCAGCGGTGGATCGAGAGTATGAAGAGGGCGGTCGAATTGCCCGTCTAAGTCAAAGACCGCGAACTCGCAGTGTAGCTCAGATTGGCCAATCGGATGGATCTTCAGTTTGAAGTTAGAACGGATGTTGGACCTTAAGTTCCTCATATATAACTATACATATATATATATATATATGCTTTTTTTAGATTGTATGGTTGTTGTTTTAAAAATGATGCAAATGCCACCATTGATCGATGGGGCCTTACTTTTGAAGTAAAGGGTTACAATCTTTTTTGATTTAATGTGCATTTCTTTTGTATGCTTGAGAGTGAAGACTATTGTACGACAAGTATGTAAAAATGTATGTAATATTTTTCAAAACATTAAATGTAGTCATGTAGACAATAGAATCTCCAAATGCATTTCGAGTATAACAATAAAGTACTACAGTAAACTATAACTACAATTTCTATAATAAGTATAAGTCCTATGAACCTATACTACATAAAGATGCCAAATTCAACTACTCATCAGGACCAGAGGATTGCTCATAATCGCTATCTCCCTTCACTTCAGCTCCACTAGATCCCGTAGGATCATATTCATAATCGCTTGGAACCTCCTCTTTGATCTTGGGTTTATTCTCTGGACATTGTATATTCCCATACTTATGCCAAGTATCAAATTCGGGGAGATTAACAGGGATCTTCGGTTTTTTAGGCGGAACAATTGGAACCGTTGCAGATTTCCGTTTATGCGACTTGGAAGTGCCAAGCATGTGCTGTAACCCCGTGGCACTACAAAGAACATTGGCATTCTTTAAATACCTGCCCAACGGTACATCAGAGTCACTAGAGATGCTCCCATATTTGGCTCTTGAAAGGGATACTAAACCCTTAGACGATTTCTCCAAGGTTGTCGTAACCCTTGTAGTAGAGTTTTGAAATAAAGCGCGGGGAGTAGCACATTGATCAGATACCTGATCCTTACTACCGGATGCAATATTCTCCGCGACCGGATCAGAGCTCATAGTGCCCGCAGTTGTGTTGCACGCAGTGGTCTTCGCATCTATCCCCTTCTTTTCCAACCGTAAACCAGTAGCGATAACAGGTAGGACGTTATTTGATTTGTCCATGCCGCCTTGTGTCATTAACCGGGCTAACGGCTGCTCATCATCTAGATCATCCGATGAAAGACCATGAGCGATAAAATCACCATTACCATCATGAACATTTGGAGCATCTTCATCATTTGAAGCGGGGAAGAAAGTCATATCATCATCTTCATCGCCAAATTCAAAAACATCATTGTCATTAGACTCTGATTCATCCTCGACAGCTTCCTCATCATTCTCATGTACTTGGTCTTCCTCTAAATCCAAGTTCTCTCTATACCACCGCCCATCATCACTCAACTTATCATTCGCGAGCAATTTCGAGTTGGAATATATGTAGACCAAGTCATCAGCTCTGCCCGGTAGTAACCGATTCCGTTTCTTGTCGTGAACATAAGAGTAGCTACTCGATTGCGTTCATGGTCGACGAGGACACGGTGCGTACTAGTATTCGCTTTGCAATTGGAAAGAGGAGCTTAGCACAAGCACCTTCAAACTCCCACCATGCATGTGGAGCTAGTTTTTGAGTATTAGGCTCCAGCATGTCATGGAATGGTGGACCCCTTACTCGAAACGCAAGAAATTCACTCACCACGTCTGCGTAATCCTCCGCGGGACATAATTTTTGTAAAACACGCTTGCAAGCGATTGTAAGATCGGGATCGTCGCCTAACTCTTGGTCGTGTAGTAAATAAGGATTTAAAAGTGCGGCAGCGCGCCATGTAAATCCGTTGTCATGAGCCGTTCCGATGGTAAAACTCCTCTTTGCGGTAGCCACCTCAAGTGGTTCCAATGAGATGGGCGGTGCGTGCAAAGTATGGACATGTCTCTCAAGATCACGCATAATATGCCATGCCTTGCCCGTACTAGGAGCCTTCTTTGTCGAATTCTCTCAGAGCGTACACCACGGGGGCAACCATATCCCGTAGTCTTTTGCATTGCTTCCAAAACTCATCGCTCAACACCACCTTCTTGACCTTACGTGAGAATATAAGCTTATCTCTAGCAGATACCGTCTTCTTCGAGGCATAGGCTGTGAACATAGGGTCAACAACAACTTGCTCCAATGATTCCTTGACCTCCAACAAGCGATCTATCATTATGAATTGACTAGCAAATCTTGTTTTCCCGGGCATCAGTAGGCTGAATTTCGCCTCGTGTTTACGAAACACAGCTAGGGGCATTTGTCGCCTCTTGATAAACTTGACCATTTTCTTCGCCATGACCAAAGTATTCGCCATCCATCCAGCCTTTTTCCCAATCCTCCAACAACAAGTCCATTGCATGTGTCGCACACCCTTGCATGAAAATGTGCGGATATTTCTCAAGGACTATTCTTGAGGCATTGAGCATTCCGAAGCATTGTCTGTGCATACTTGAACAATGTTCTCTGGTCCAACTTGTTCTATGTACTTCAACATGAGAGTTGACATGTACACCGCTGTTTTTTCTTGGCCAGTAGTATCGACAGCACCAAGAAAAAGCTCTCCGGCTTGAGTCACGAGCATCGCATTCACCAAAGGGCGACTAGTCACAGATAACCATCCATCCATAGTCAAAGTTCCTCCAAACTTCCGAAGGCTCTCGGAGAGTCTACTATCTAGTTTCTTTTGTAACTCCGTCTTTACTTCTCCTAACAACCTTGTCCGAATGTCATGGTAAGATGGTGGAGCATAGGATTTTCGAAATCCCGCAGTCTTCATCACGGCAGCTTTGAACGCATCATTGCGGGCTACTGAGAATGGTATATTTGCTTCGTAAAAAAATTTCGCCCAGAGTTTATCCAACTCCCGCCTATCCGCTTCTGCAAAAGTAGCTTCAATTGAAGATTGCTTCGTTTGCTTCATAGATCCAAACATCGGGCGAGTATCCCTTATTCCCCTCATATGCATGGAAGAAGCAGAGGTTGACCCTACCAAAAGATTTGTTGAATTCATGGGGGTGCCTAGCGAGGACCCTACACAAGAGTCACTCCTAGGGGTTTCAGGAATGTCATGTTTTGAAGCACCTGGAACGTCCGTGGATGGAGTGAGAGAACATTCACCGAGAAATAGTTCCAATTCTCAGTTATATGGAGGGAACTCCCCACCACATCTTAAAAATAACTGCCTAATTTCCCTAGGTAGCTTTGGGCAAAGGGCAGAACTCGAATCCCTATGTCCAGGAATCTTCTCGTACCCATAATGGGTGATGGTCTGGTTGGGGTACCCAAAAAGGTTGTCCCATGAACAATTGCACTCTATGCTGGTGTGACAAACATATCCATTTTTAAACTGTAATACAATAAGACTTCATTAGATGTGGTTTTAGTTGTCTATACTTATAATGTATCAAGAAAAAAAATTAAAAATTAAAAAAAATATTTTGAAGTAATTTTATTTGATTTTTTAGTTTGAAAAAGTAAGTCATGTCCCAATAACCTAAAATCCATAGAATCAAGCAAATGGAATATCAACCATTTTTATTTTAATATAATTTTTGAATATGACCTACATCTTCTTGTATAGAATACAAAATAATTTATTTGATAATAAAAAAATTAATTCATTGTGCACTATAATGCCTGCAAATCCCCAAATTCAACACTTTTTCCCTCATCTATGAATGGATCCAAAAAAAATAAAAAATCTAAAAGAAAATCTATAGGCATATATACTTTGATTTCAGTGAGGTGCATGATATTTTATTTTCTATTTTAGGGTCTTTTTACTTGATTAAAATGACTAAATTAGACAAACTTTGGAGGCTTTCAATAAAAATAACCTAATTAGTGTGTCCAAAAAGTGATACCCCAAGCTTACCATTGCCCTAATGACTCAAATTCCGACTCTTCTTCTTCGAAACAATTACACGACATAGTGAGCACTGTAGGAAGGACCCAGACGCTTTGCCTTCCTTCTCGATGTCTCTAAACCAAGGCTCATGTGAAGCAGGGCCCATTTTGATAAATAGGACGCCTCAAAGTCTTAAACAATGGTGGGACCGTGACGGGGAAAAAAATGGCAAGAGTTCCTTACGGAAATCCTCACTTCCGAACTCAATACCTACCAAGCAATGTACACATAAAATGAATTATGTGGCTCATAGCTCTTGGAAAGTGTTCAAAATTCGGAAGTGAAATGAGACTCAATGTGTCTTCTCTTATATACCATCCAACTCCGAATATGACCGTTGCAATTTGAAGTTGAAATGCTCCTAAACCGTTGGATGCTCAAAAGGGCCATCTGGTCGTTGGCGGTCGCAGGATGCGAGGGCCGGTCGCAGTGGCCGACGGCCGGTCGGCCGGACCGACGGCCGGTCGCCGGGGCTGACAGCCGGACCGACGGCCGGACCCAAGGCCGGTCACCCGCGGCCGACGGCCGGTCGCCCTGGCCATCCGACCGGTCGGTCGGGCCGACGGAGACCAATCCCGTCGACCAATGAACGCACCCCGTTGGTCATTTACCCTTGGTAAAACGACCAGATTTTCTAAGTCACGGACGGTCTTCGGACCCCTGCCGGACGTCCGCCGGACGTCCGGACGTCCGGACGCTGTGACATCCCTGGCGAGACGTGGTCTTTCATTTTGCCATAGACGGTTCCATCGTCCAGGTAGATTCGGAAAAATTGCTTGAGATATGGTCTGAAAATCAATTCCATAACACGTTGGAATGTCATGGGTGCATTTTTGGCCCCGAAGGGCATACGTTCGAATTGATAAGGTCCCCATTCTGTGGAGAAAGCTGTTTTTCCTTTGTCTTGTTCGGCCATGGCCACTTGGTAATATCCCGAGAAACAATCGAGGAACGAGTACATCTCATGTCCGGCAACTTCATCGATGATCTCCTCTATATATGGTAACGGATAGTGATCCTTTTTTGTTGCGGCGTTGAGTTTTCTGAAATCCACACAAATGCGCAACGTACCATTTTTCTTGGGAATGATAACCATGGGGGATAGCCACGGTGTTGCATCCACGAGGGAGATGAACTTGGCATGGAGTAACTTATCCAATTCAGCCTTGACTCGAGCGGCATAATTTGGGTTCATCCTGTACCGTCGTTGCTGCACCGGGGTCGCACCGGGGACGAGGTCAATGGTATGGTCTGCCAGGGCGTTGGGAATACCCTTCAAGTCCTCGTGGTTCCACGCAAATATATCTCTGTACTCGTGGAACAGGGCTATGGCAGCCTGCTTAATGTCTAGGGGTGCATCTGTGTTGATTTTGATATACTTGGGTTCTTCTGCTGTCCCAAGGTTGACCAGCTGTACCCTCTCCTTGACCCCGTGCGTCCAACCCGTGATGGTCTCGTGATACAGTGCCTTTTTGGCGGGGACAGCATTCACTACCACGTCCCCGGCTATCTCTCTAGTGAAGTGTTCGGGGATATCCAATTTTTCTTCTAACCCGGCTAACTGAATCTCGGCCACGGATATTAAGCTGGGATGAACGTAGAGTACTAAGGCCTCCTGTTCGTTTGTGAATTCCTCCGGCCAGTTGGTTCCTGCTGAGGTCCTGATCTGGTTTGTCTTGGCGCGAGTCAGGCAACTGTCCACGGGTATGATCACGGTCTTCCCGTGGCGTTGAATGCGGATCTGATTTTTGGTCCAGTCATGGATGGCCTGCATGTCTCGCAACCAAGGTCTTCCAAGGATTACTGGAAACCCACTGTCGTGTGGCATTTCGATCACTACGAATGTCGCCGGTGTGGATACCCCGTGTATTGTAATCCCAACCATGGTGAGGATTCCCAACGGTGTAACGGGGGCGTCGTTAGCCATGCGTAAAATAAAA
The DNA here is from genome assembly GCA_037043015.1 of Bryum argenteum. Lineage (NCBI taxonomy): Eukaryota > Viridiplantae > Streptophyta > Bryopsida > Bryales > Bryaceae > Bryum > Bryum argenteum. The sequence goes on along the minus strand of CM073328.1, from coordinate 18,419,601 downwards.
CGGGCGCTTCGGGGTTGTGGTAAGCCGAGGGCCTGTCGGACGTGGTTGCTCATTACGTTCACGCCAGACCCCCCATCGACGAGGACGTTGGTTAACGTATGTCCTCCTAATTGCACGTGGATCACTGCAGCGTCCGGGTCCATCGTGGTGGCGTTAACTTCTACAAACGTGGGATCGGGTTTTGCTTCGATCACCACAGCCCGCTGTAGATATTGTTGTAGCTCAGGGCTAATCTGCAGTAGTTTTGTTAGGGTGATGCTTACGTTGGTGGTGTCCAGCATTTGTTGCAAGGTGTGGTCCGTAGTACGTTCTTTGTCCGGGTGTCCAGTTTCCAGGTCCCTTTGTATATCCGTCCTCATGTTGTGTAGTCGTTCCCAATGATGTTCCGGGAATGGTTTCCGGTGCTCTACCACGTGGTTTGGTGGAATAGCCTTGGATCTTGTAGTCACCGCGGCGGCTGAGATCGTGGATACATTTGTTTCTTGTCCGAGGACTTCGGTCAGCGTGACTCCTCCTCTCCTATGAGCCGCGGGACTGGTGTTTGGCAGCCCTGGGGTATTACTGTTTCGGCCTTGTGCCCACTTTTGTTTGAATACGGGGCATTGGCTTCGTCGATGATCCAAACCCCCGCACTCCCAGCAAGCGTCCGAACGACCTGGCTGAAAAGCGTCCACGTTGATCTCCTCGGGGTATACCGCGGCCGTGGTGTTTCGGGATCGCCTGTGATCCTGGGATGGGGTGGTATTGGAGTACCAACATTTCCCATGGTGTGCTTTTCCGCAAGTTTCACACAACGGGGGTGTCTCCCTGGCATCTTGTCGTACCGAGGGTAGTGGTAGTATGGGTGTTTGTGTCTGTTTCAGAGCCAGGAGTTCCCGACTAATGTCATTGGCGGCGGAGAGAATGTCTGGCAGCGTCTTTACCCCACGGATGACGATACCTTGCTGTATCCATGGAAGCAATCCCTTTTTGAACCATTCGCACATATATTCTTCCTCGGGTCGTTGGCTAAGTTTATCAGCCAACTGCTTAAATCTGTCATAAAACTTATCCACCGGTTTGTTTGTGGATTGCGTGATTGATACCAGCGCTCGGAGGAATTCCGAACTTGATTTAAGTTTTCTAAACTTGTGCAAAAAGCTACGTTCCATATCCTCCCAACTAGCATTGCTGTGTTCGGATTCGAAGTCAATGTACCAGTTAATATGATTTCCTTGGAGCGTGGTACCAAAAATGTTCTGTAGATCCGTGGCATGAAAAATGCCATTCGTGCGTGCTATCACTTTAAATCTCCTGATGTGCCAATCTGGATCCCCAGATTCATCGAACACTGGGTATGGTATCTTTGGTAACTTGGCCTACGTGTCAAGGCTCCCGGGGTTGTGTGACATAGTGGGTACCCCCGTGGGTGCCGGTGAGGGCATTCCCGAGGTGCTCGAGCTGGCCGCGGCATTGTTTCCCCTGGGTATGGTTGCAGATCTTACTGCGTCTGTTGGTTCTTCCACACTCCTGGGCGTAGAAGCGATAACCTCGGGTGTTACATTGCCTTGGATGTCTTGATATTTTAGGCTGAGTAATTCTAGCTTGGCATTCGTCGCCTCGTTCTGAGCAGCTAGATCTGTCATCTGCTGCTTCATCCATTGAAGTAATTCTCTGGTCTCGTCTTCGTGTTGCACTATTTCCTCCATATCTGCAACTAAATTCTCCACGGCTTTTTCCGCGGCGTGTCTTTTGGGGGGCATTTTCCCTCCCCGTAGGCCCGTGGCCAAGAATCTCTCTTTCTGTCTCTTTCTGTCTCTTTCTCTTTTTTTTTTTTTTTTTTTTTTACTACCTCAGCACTCCATCCCCAGCATGGTCGCCAAAATGTTAGCCGAGGTACAGTATGGAGGTGCCCGAGGTGCGAGGGGGCAAAATGGGGCCAGTGGACGTGCGAGAACCGGGGGGCGTGGGCTTCGACCTTGTTCAACCACGGTCCGGGTATGTTAGGGCAGCCGTTGACCGGTGGCCGTAATCAACCTGCGATTAGTTCTGTCGGGGCAGGTCAATCCCGCGAGGGCAAGGCAGTGCTCGTCAAGCCGAGTCCCAGGGTTAGCCTTCTGTTCGGTGTTCTTCTCTTGCGTAACTCCTCGGCCACGGCAGGAGCTCGGATCTATACGAGGTTGTCTGTAGTGACTCCGCGGGGTGGCTTCGCGACCACGCAGTGCACGCTGAGACACACGGCTTCGACACAGACTCCCACGGTGCCACGGACGTCACAGGGACTAGAACTTCAGGAGACAGGATAGCAAGGGACGGAGGGGGGAGAATACAAGTAGAAATGGGGTTAGAGTAGAATTGGATTGAGTCTCGCTTGTATTGAATCGTGAGTGCCAAAAAGGGGTACAAAAGATCGCAACACTGTGCTTGCGGCTATCACTACATTCGTGCATTACAGGGAGCTCCCTATTGTGTAACTCTAACTCTATTTATAATAAAACCTAACCCTTCTGCGCTGTTCTCCGGCCTTAACTGCATGTGTCCGCGGTCTCGATCCTCGTGGTCCTCTGCTCACTGTGCCCCGGCCTCGAGCCCCGTCGATGCTGTAAAGTCTTGGTCTTCCGTGGCTGCTGGTCTTCGGTGATGATACCCGCGGTGTTGTGGCGGGTAACAGCGGTGGCGGCACGAGTTCGACGGAGTTGGGCGGTGGCGGCACGAGTTCGACGGAGGTGGGCGGTGGATCTGCTACAGTTTCGGTGATGAGCGGTTTTAAGGTGCACAGACTGCCTTACAACAACCATGAAATGAGCATCGCGACCCCAGTTGGAGCTTGACACAAGCAATAGCCGGAAGCGGAAATCCCAAGGTTGTGCTCAAGACCGTATCATTCTCGAGTCACCCAGTATGCAGAAGGATGCCGGCAGAGTTGAAGAATTTGATAGCAGAAAACGGAAACATCCATCCCAAGAATCCACGGAAGACAATGAAGCAGTCAGAGATCGACCAGACGTCGTCGAGATCGAGCCAAGCAATCAGCACCAAGCATCAACAACCGTAAAGGAACTCCACTCCACAACCCCTTCTCAAGTGGCGTTCGTTCCAAATTCTTCATATCGTGAAGTTGCAGAGATCGATCAGAGCACAGAACCTGCAGTTCATGGTAATGTACAAGATCACGATCACAATGTCGATTCTTTGGTGGACACAGGTTTGGAGGATTGTAGTACTATTGATGAAGGGCGAGGCGCGAAACGGAAACACGAAGCTATAACACCACCACCGGCGAGAAATACAACGCCAGGCACCTCAAGATGCCCGCCTTGTCAAGCACCGGCTTGAGCACCAGTTGAAGGCAACTGGGCCACAGCACAAAGTAGGGAGTACCGGAACGTGGATGTCCCTTTCTCAGATCAAGACAAGAGGTTGTCAGAGCGACCTCGATTGATGGAATGGGACATTGATAAAGATTATAGCCTTCTAGACCGTTACACGCATGTTGTGCCACCAGCATTGACGAAACTGGCCGCTGCCTTGCGCTCAATCTCGTTTTCTTACTCTGATTATGGGATATTTCGCAAGTTTGGGCCAGTACAAATGCTTCCTCGGGTACAGGAGCCACTTCTTCAGAGTCAGAGCAAGGCTAGTATGCTACTATCAATTTGGAAAATCCTTCATTGTATTGAGATCCTCGTATTTGGGCACAGGGTTTTATCATTCTCTGGTTTGCTTATTGACCTTACATGCAGGATTATGAATAGTATCTACTTGAGTTTGGAGTCTTGCAATTATTATTCTGTACAGAAATGAGAGTGTATATGTTTGTAGGATGTAGATGCACTTGTACAATTATTGCCTATCATTGGGGCTTCACCAGCCAGGTCTTTTATATTCGACCCTCTTTTTTATCAAATCTATGTCATGACATGCATGCGTGTATCACTCTTGTATGATTTCGGATAATTGGGGCTCTTAGTGAATAACTGATATCTGTAGTGGTTTAGGGTTTAGGGTTTAGGGTTTTAGGTTTTAGGGTTTAGGGTTTAGGGTTTAGGGCCGTGGTTGCGAAACCAAAGAACGATGACGAATTGATAGCTTGTATCCGATTTTTGTGTGAAGCACTACAGTGGTTGCACAAGAAAGGACTCATGCACAGAGACATCAGGTGGGAAAATGTTCTTCGTGACTGGGAGATTGCTGGACAATGGGTACTAGTGGATCTTGATGAGACTTCACGGAGTCAGTGCTTCGAGCCCCACCCTCTAGATGCCACTTCACATGCTCCGGAGATGACAGTTGGGCCTCATGATACCATGGTTGACATCTGGGGCATTGGGCACCTTTTGTTTACCTCAAATGTTCCACTAGATCCGAAGCTTTCAGGTTTGATGGAAAGATGCTTGCATCAGGTGCCATACCAAAGGCCTACTGCTGCAGAGTGTCTTAAGTTGCTTGATTTGTAGGTCTGGTAAGTGATGCAGAATTTTATGAAGCTGAAGCCTTCTTGGCGGTTTATCAGGAAGCTAAAGTGTTGTTTAGACGCAAATCTTCTTGGAGGTTTTTTAGGAAGCTTAAGTCGAAGCAGTACACTGTTGGTCACCTTCAATGGCTTCCTGCTTCCTTTCGCTTGTCGAGCATTGGCGCAGAATCTCGGTCTGTTTCTTCCTGATACTTGCGCCTTCCCATCGCTCTCAATAGATGGCCACAGTTTTGTCCGGATAACTCGTCCCGTTCATTCGAACAAGAACTGACCTTCCCTTCTAGGCATGTCGATACAGAGCATGCAAGGCCTCGTGCCCCGAAACAGGGCAGACTGGGGTAGAACGATTGCATCGAAAAGACAAGTTCCCACAAAACTTACTTGATCAGCCACACATCGCCCCCCCCCCGAGCCACAAGACTTTTTCTATGCGGGAAGATTGTTACAACGGGGAATCCCGCATGATCGTAGAAGAGAGCTCGCAAACACGCCGCTTGCATTCGCATGGCGTGTACTCGAACGTCGCCTGCACATCCGAACAGACCGCATCTGTAACTGCAAAGACTCGTTAACAGTGAACCTGTAGAGAAACTTGGTCGAGAATTAAGAATGCGAAAACCATGGGCGCGCGTCGTCACTTGAACAATACCCGCCGCGAGAGTTTGTGAATGTCATCGTTGACAACCAAATCTTCTACCGGTTTACGATCCGTTGTGAACGGCGAAGCGGCGATTTGGGCAAGAGATTAGAAAGGATCTCATATCAAAATTTTCACCACCGGCTTGGTTCTCCCCGACAACAGGTTCCAGCGCGAGCACTGGTAGGCGTCTTTCTTCCCCGCCATATTCCGCACGCCATCACTTTCGCATGAAACCCTTTCCATTCAATTCCGTTGAAGCCGATTGATACATCTTCACCGCCTCACGGTAGTGAGAGAGCGCATTCACGAGGAAGCTCTATACGATCACGACAGAATTGAGATACGCGGTATGCTTTCTTACGCGGGAGATTCAATAAGTCTCTTCCTACCAAAAGGTCGTAACATTTGGCAATCATAATGTATCCGAGACTCCCCACCGCAAATTCTTATGAGTACAATGTTGCATCATCATCTTCTTATTCATTCATTCATTTGTGCCACTTGACCTTGAGTGCTCCATCTTCAAACCCATGGAGCGCCGCGCAGCGCGCCCGCTCCGACTCGGGAAGGCGAGCGGCAGATTATTGAACAACTCAAGAACCTCGTTTCACCGCCTTCTTATTTGTCTCCGCTTTCTCGTTGAAGTACACACGATCTCTTTGGACTCTGCGGCCCACTCAATCTCTTCCCGTGCCTCCGCAAACTTGGAGTTTATCTCTTCAATGATCTCGTTCATTTCATCCCGCTTCACGGAGCACTGCGGCAAACAACCGCGAGAAGTGCCTTTTATGCGATCGCCTTTAAAGACGACGGTATCCAATGGGCTGGGCTCGACCATTGAACCCCAGCAGAATACTCTCGATGCTTTCCTGTAGATGCTCCTCTCACAGACAAGGAGACTAACATTTGTCGCACCGTCCCAAAACCCTGAACCCTAGCTAACACCCGACTCGGCACCATCCTCAATTCTTGCCCCTGATTACAATTCGACGACGACGAAAATGGTCAAACTCGAATTATAAAAACGTCGATGAACACGGATATTTCCCCTACAATCCGTAACAAAGCAATTGCCAAATTCGCAACGATACTCTATGTTGACTCTACAATATGCTGTTGAAGATTGTGCTTCTTCTGGACTGCACTAAGAGCTCCATACAACATTCACAGAAGACCAATCACGTGCTTTGCTTACCTGACTGCGGAACAACGAAGCGGGGTTCGGAATATACGTAACACGCAGAAGGGGCTCGTAGGGCTACGGCAAGAGCAGACCTAAGCTGGAGACGGAGACGACGACAGTTTCAGGCAGAATATACCGTGCCCCGGGGTGATCTGAACCGTCGATTCACAAGATTAGACGGTCAAGATCTGATGGTCGGTTCTGTAGTATCATCGGTTCATGCGCTCGGCCATAGCGGCTTATGTTCTCTTCTGTAGTCCCTCCCTTCGCATGCGTGCTTTCGAGACTGTATTGCGCTTTGCGACTCTTTCGGTACGTGCTTGCAACGGCCTTGCATTGCCGCTTCTCTTTTTGTTTTCGCGTCGGATCTCGTTTCTTTCTTGAGGTTTTTGAACCAGATAGGTTGGTACTTGCTTCCCCTGTGCCCATCTTAGGGATGCTGGTGCTTGGACTGTGAGTGTGGTTTGCGCTTGTTTGGTCGTTGTTGTTGGTTGGTCTGTGAGTCTTCTGAATTTGCGTTTTGCATGATGGTTGTTGTCGACGGCGGAGAAGTTCTTCCTGTTAGGTCACCTACCTAAGATATTAACACGCAGGATTTGTTTGAAGCTTCATCTTGGGGTTCCAAGCCTTTTACTTTCGTTTGTTTTTTTAAGTGTGGTGATCGAGCGAGGCGTTTAAGTATGTGTGTTTATGAAACCCTAGTTTTACCACATCACTTGTTGCTGTTTGGGGCGAGACGCGAGTTGTCTGATTTGAGTAGGGTAAGTCTTTTCTGCTTCATCTTCTATTTTGATATAAAGCGTGGTCTAGTAGGCATCTGCTTTACAAGCAGCCCAACATCTTCCAGCATCGATTGCGAGACGGTCTGAGTATTATGTTTCAGATAAGAGTGCATTTTTAGGGGAGATTTGACAGCTCGAGGGCGTCGGCTTCACGTATGATTTCGTCCGCAGACTTTGGGTGTGGAACTCTTCGGGTTGGGATGAAGAAGCTCTTATTTTGATTCAGGGTTATTTTCAAACACTGGTTGTTCGCTGTTTGCCAGGATCGAAAAGGGATGTCCAAGCAAGCGTGTTCTTAGGGTAACTCTTAGTTGGTTTTTCTGCGATTGTCTCGTGTGATTCTCTGAGAGTTGATGTCTTTGTGTGTCGCGTTGCTTTGCTTTTGTCCACGCAGGCTCACCATGGCTCAGGGCGAGCCGGGCGCCGTCGCTGGCACTGCCGATGCCAAGCCCAAATTCTCCTTCGCCATGCCCTCTAAGGTTTTCTCGCATCGTCGCCCTCCGTTGCCGCCCAAGGCGCCGTCCGAGCCCGTGGTGGAGTATGTCACCAGCGTTGATTCCGAGTCCGGTGTGGTGCTGGCTAACCCTCATGCTGGCGCCCGCGGCGCCCGCGTGGTGCCCAAGCAGGAGGATTCCTGGCGCCCTGAGACGCGCATGAAGAATATCATGCTGGAAGCGGATGCCACTCGCTCCACTGACGAGACTTTTGATATGGAGACCATGGACGCGGGACCCAAACCTAATGTAGTGTATGGACTTACGGTCATGCGCACCCGTGCGGAGGGTGAGGTTGTGGGGAGACATATTTCCTTGAAAGAGCTGGAGGATCAGAAGTTACGGGAAGATCTGATGAACTTGCCCGAGGAGGCGACGCTAGAGAAGTACGAGGAGTTGCCGGTCGAAGAGTTTGGGGAGGCGCTTTTGCGCGGTATGGGATGGGAGAAAGGCAAACCCATAGGACGGAACTCGACTGCCGTGATTGCGCCAATTGAGTATGCAAAGCGACCGGATAAATTAGGGTTAGGTGCGGTTCCGGCACCGCCGAAGGAAGTGAACAAGAAGTACATAAAGCCAGGTGAATCCAGGCCGAAGCCCAGACCAGACTTGCGGGTGGCTGCGAACGGACGACCTGGGGATGTTGTTGAGCAGATGGTGGAGCGCACTGGGAAATTTGAAGAACGCCATGGAAGGCCTAGTCGAAATGCTGAAGAATCGAGAGGAAGGAGCTCAGATGAGGATTACCGAGAGGATGAGAGGCACTCCAAGCGGAGTCATCGTCACCGTGAGGAAGAGGACGAGAGATACTCAAAGAGAGGCCATCGACATCGTGATGTGGAGGATGAGAGGTACTCAAAAAGAGACCATCGACATAGTGAGGGAGAGGATGAGAGACATCCGAAGAGAGGACATCGGCACAGCAAAGATGATGATAGAAGTGAGAGACGGGGCAGTAAATACCGGAGGGATAGAAGATAGGTAATGAAAGTGGGTGGTTCGGATAGAAGTGGCAATGTTTTTGTGGCATCCCGAGTAGAGAGACCCCCTTGGGATGACTGGACTTCCGAATTGAGGCCACTGCAGTGCACACGTCAACCTGATCACCTTCTAGCTTTGAGGGGTGATATCTAAAGCTCAGCAGTGAAAGAGTCAGGTGGCCGCGGAAGCCAATGACCTCCTTGCGTCACGAGTATCTTCAAAATGTAAGTTTTTCATCTGAAACCTGGACGCAGTGTGCACTGTGCAGTTAAGAGTTTCTTGGGCTTGGGCCTAACACGATATACATTTCAGCCAGCAAAGGGTGTGTATCTCAGGGATCTCAGCGGTCGTGATCGAGACGCTGCTGATTTAGCAGTCAAATGGGGGCAGATTCTCGAGGACGACGGTTGGTTGAGTCTGCCCTCGGAGCTGCACAGGCGGTTTCTGCTTCGCGAGGTGTATTGCACTAATGAATCAACTTCTGATAGCATTGAGAAAAATGGTTTACACGCATTTATTGATCGAGTGATCGAAAGGTTTAACCTCGTCAGCTGAAGTCGTCCAAGGCCCGGAACGCCAGTGAGACCGTGGTTTATGAAAGTCAGTACCAAAACGAATTCTATAGAGCAGCTTGCTCGATCCTTCCTGCGGATTCAATCATGTCACCCAATGTCGGGCCCCTATTTGGAGCGAAGGGTTACCTTGACTATTATCTACTTCCGCATCGCTGGGCCTTTGAGCTGTTAGTAGATGGCTCCGAGTTGAAGGAGCCCCAGGCAAGATTGGGTCCAGGCGGGGTCTACCACAAGCTCATTCCAGATGGGGTCGTTTCTAATCATGCGATTTTGGATTTCCGGACGAAGCGTCTCGTCGAGGCCAAGGCCGATGTGTTGCATATTGTATTTAGCGAGGATTTCGAGAAGGCAACTCTTCACCGCTCTGGGAGCTCGCCAAGAAAACTGATGTTGAGGCAATGAGGTAGGGAGAGCCAAAAGAATCTGAAGGCTGTAAAAAGCACAGTAATCAAGGTTAGCACAGTGGTGAGTGTAGTAGGCTCTGCGTAGGTGCGTAGGTTGCTTGTGATCGGGCAACACTTAAATTTTCGTCACAAGTTCATGTAGACCCGAGATCGCTCAGTAATGTAACGTAGTGGTTGCATGAGAGTAATCTTGAGTGAGTCTGTAAGTTCGTAGTCTGGAATGAAGAAGAGCAACATACTTCTTATTAAGGTACCACTGCAGCTTGTTGATCAAGAAGCACATGGTGAAACCTGGGTGCCGGCCTTGAGTGGAAGTGATAAGCGCATGGAGTGTGTTCTCACCCACCACATTCGCAAATTCCTCAGCTTCCATAACGCGGAGTATGTAGGGCAAATTAACTTCCTGATGCTGTACAGGCTGCAAAAACATATGGGGTTCAGAAACCACAATTGAATATCCCGCATTTTATAAACTGGGACTGTACGAAACGGCACCATACTCATCCAGGACTTGAACTTCAGCTTACTTTCAAGCTTGGCCCCTCAGTTTGCAAATTCAGCTCCCTACAACCTGGTCGCGGCCTCCTTAGAGGAGTCTTCACTGGGACCCTTCATGCGCCAAATGATTGACCTTGTACACGGATTGGAAACCAGCTGGTATTGCAGCTGCTTATCGGCCAGATTGTCCAGCAGGCGGCCTGTTGGCATGCCAAGAAATATGTACTGTCAGAAACCTTCACATACAAGCGAATTGATATGTAGAGAAAGCTAATATGTAGAGAAAGCTGACCTCCAGTGACATCATTCTCGATGACCAAGCAAAGCAAACTTCCCATTCTCCCATCGCTTCTTTTCATTCCCCAATCGACGTCGCTCTTTTGCTTACTCCCTTGCCACCGTGAACCGCAGCTTCTCTTCCTGCCCGGAAGACAATACCACTCTTAAAGCACATTCGCACTCCCAGAACTTCACATTCACATTCTGCCCAAAACTGTGCTCATATTTACATTTCCCTTTCACATTGGGGAGACAGCTCAGAGTACTATGCGGTATGTATCACTAAAGTTCAGTAATTGTGCTTCGTCAAACCCTAAACCTTGCGGGAGCGACGCTACATTAGCAGCTGCAGAAGCAGAGCAACGAGCACGGAAGAGCGCCGAATTGGATTGAACAAAGGATCTGGATGCTTGGATTCCCTGAATCACTTATGTAGGCATTCGCTTGGATTCCCTAAACCGCTTCTGGTCGGCTTCACTATCGAATACGAGAGAATCACAGCCTTGCCATCGAAATCTCCCTGAGTCAGGTGCACCTGAGCACTCACACATTGATCAGAACACTAATAGATTGCTGCAACTTTAAAACTGCAGTGGAAGTCGTACCTTAAATCCTACATCAATCGTACTCGGGAGCTTTCAATGACCATGTCGATCGGGACGTGGAACTATGACACTCAGACTTTTGAAAAAAATGGTTAATATCTCAAAGCATATGCTATCTGCATTGAATTGTCTGGACATGGCTATTAGGGCTCACGCAATTGCCTTTCGGGGTTTAACCTTCGATGCTAGATCGAGATTGGATACCTGCTGCGGAGGATTGGAGCCTGGCGGTACAGCAAAGTAGGGAGAATTGTGAGGCAAGCCCACACTCTCCACCAGTTTCCTCACGAAGCGGCTGGTGGCTCCGAAAGGCGCATTATCGGTCTTCACGGCCGCCACAACCACCTGCAGCACGAGCACCAAAAACATCCATAGCTGCTTTCTGCAATCCACCATCATGAATCCTACGCGTCCTCCTTTCTCCCTATGGAACCAATCACAAAGTCAGTATACAAAGTCTGCTCGGACCCATGATGAGAGCAAAGGTTGAGCGTTCTGGAGTCTCACTCAATGCGTCCCACGGTGAGTAAGACTCGCGACTCGCATGTCTCGCAATTTCCTCGTGCTTGTATGTGACAGTAGGCCTGGGCACACCGACCACAACCGCTCCCCGTGGGTCGATTCCCATTGCATCTTGAGTCGGTACAATCCATCGTGTACCCCGAACCACTCCCAAAACATTCGAAATTGCCCAAAATGCAACATTCGTCTCGGGAAGAATGGGACGACGAACACTATACCGGCAAATTTGCATCGAGAAAACACACACGAAATTCCGAAGAATTCCAAAACCGGACGAGAATCGCACGAGAAACGGCTCCCCGAAGGTCGCAGCAGTCTTCAAAAACAGCGATCCCAAATCTGGATGCATCCATCGATTGGCGGCAATTTAGGCGACGAGACTCATACCGATGCGTTCGCAGTGAAAAATTACGCGGGATAGGTCTAGAGAAATCCAAATTTGAGCGAAATTCGAGAAAGCTACGTGCATTCTCGAAGGCGGGGTTATACTGGTGTATCCCTGTGAAGTGCGGGTGTGTTCATAAATACCGAACACGGCAAGCAGACTACATTCTTTAATCTTATAGAATGAATTTTTAAGCGTTCATCCAGACTACACAGGACACGAATACATGGTTATAATGTTGTGGGCAAACATTATCACGGCCAGAGGTAAGAAACTTAATTACCTTTTCTCAGATGTACGCGATGTATTTTATTGTTTTATGACTATGCTCTGATTGGTTTTAGGTCTGAATAATCCAATGCTGGAGTGGTCACGGGGCAGGCCATTTTCGGAATTAATTGGGCAAGTTGAGACCCAAAATTTTCTCTAATGGGCAGTTCCGCGACCATGGGCAGTTCCGCGTCCATTAAGCTGTAGGGGTTAAGCTTCAGAAGAAAAAATGGCAATACAGGGTTGCAAGTGTGGGAGTACACACGAACAAGTGCTGGATTTACATAAAAGGCAAAAAACTACAGACTTCGAGGATTAGCAAATAGCACATGAACAGTTGTAGAGTCGAGAAGTAATCTGAGAATGCCAAAGTTTCAAAACTTTCACACGAAGTCCTCGTCGATCGTAGGAACTCTGAATCATAGACTTCCGTATGCAGATACACAAGCAGCTTGTGTCCCCACTCACTAAACCCTAGCTGGAAAAAGAGACTAGAAAATTATCGAAATTAAAGTTGATGAGAGAAAGACGGTAGAGGTGCACCTTCTGGAGGATGCACTAAAATAAGAAGACTAACCATGCCTAGAAAAGGAAGACATATGAGCCATTTCAGCAGGCGATAGTAGCGCATATGAAATGTAAGCGCAAACTCATCATAAAAATACAGACCGTTCTTGTCCACCATCTCCACAATTACACTTCCTGTGGTGCGCACCGACACACATGGTACCTTCACCTGATAAACACCAGGCTTTGTGTATACCTTGTTTTGCGCCAAACGCTTCGGTCCTTGGTAATTGCCTGGCACTAGAAGCGTGACCTGTACATGGAATGTGTTCGGTAAATTTCTTGGTCACAATGCATCACATGATCAACATTTCGCTCCGCCACTAACCATCAATGCTTCAACCCTTTTCTAACAGGGTGAAAACATCCACTCCTGAATGAGCATTCATCCAGCCCGCCAACCGAGGCGGCAAGTGCCCAAAACATACTATTGACGTTTAACAAACAACTCGCACACAGCACACAGCCTACGGAACTGAAGCTACAGTAGCTCGATCGTATCTGTAAAACAGTCAACGTTCCATTCTCAGCATAGCACATACCGTTACGTTGTAGCTGCCAGGAGAGCCTCCCATAGGTCGATGTTGATCGACAATTCTGAACTGCACCCAGAAATTACTTCCTGCCTCGTCCCGAAAATTCCGTGAACTAGACTGGATGAACACACCTTGACGGTTTTGCTTGCTTGCCACAACATTCCTCCCCTGTGACTGCGATGGCCAGGTCTATTTACAACCAATGAACGAATTAGCACATATCACCATCTTCTGCCATGAACCCCGCGGGGACATAGCCTTTACGTGTAACATGCAATTGTTCAAGATTCACCAATGAAAACGATGGTCACAGCTAGGGCCTCCGTGCCCATCAAGCAATCATTAAAACCTTGCACTATGCATTCATATCTCCTGATATAGTTGAATCATCTCTCCACAATAGATAATTAGGATATTAGAAACTGTTAAAATGATAATGAAATGGGCAGCAAATGTTATATGAGGCACGCTGAGACGAGTATCTTCAAATATAAAATCATTATAAATCAAGTACTCTAACGACAGAAAGATACAAGTTGCTGATGCGAAGTTTGGTACCTTGAGAGGATGATATGGGGCCGGCGTTTGGAAACAATAGACATTGCCGTTCATGGTAGTAACAATCAAATCTAAGTCATCGCCCCCATCCACATTGTCCGCAAGCACCATACTATACCTGCAGGTGACAATAGAAAAGGTGACAATAAGCGCTCAATGCATTGTGAGCCTTCGAATAGTGAATATGCCATACTTCAGGTAAGTGAGGGAATGTTGGTACGCCGAAATTAAGACCTCCTTGAGGCATCGGCATAGTATTACCTTCTCAAACAACTATCGACTGCAATAGAGTCGTACAGAAATATTAACCATCTCACTAAGACGACCTGCTCAAATACGAAAACTACAAACACAATGAAACAACTCGTTCACGTTCATCACACCAAATAGCTCTTTCGTAAATAGCAGTGACATGATTCTGTGATACATTTACTCAAAGTACAGGAGTATATATATCCAGTACCTATATAGGTAGTATTTAGGGTTTAGGGGTACATAAGATTGCTTCCGCATGTACATGTTAATGAGTATATGTGTAGAGATTTCAGTGTTCACGATTGACGCTAAAAATGTTGAGAAACTTACGAAGTCTCTCCAATGTCAATGGCATCAGCACAACCAGTAGACCCTTCAATAAGGTAGAAGTAGCCATCGAAAGAAGTCACAGCAATTGTCAGACCTTTCCTTTCCGCATCCCGCTTGTTAAGATCCACTAAAAGGGCAGGTGCCATGATTCGCCCATGTGTCTTAAAAGGAAACGGAGCAACAAATGAACCATCTGAGCCCCTAAGAACAAATATTTTCCCGGATGCAGTAGGAATTACCACATCTGTGTGACCATCCCCATCAACATCTCCAACAGTGGCCCCCTACACACCCCAATCACCAGTGCCATGTTATGTCTCAGACAATGTTGTCAGCGAGAGAAAATGAGTTCGACATCAGCGAAGAAGCAAGTGTGGAACATTGCAGAAAGGAGGAAGAATCTAGCTCGAAGATCGAATTAGAAAAAAGGATGAAAATGCACGAGTTGCTCATGATGGTGAATGTTGGAACCTGGGCAACAATACTCTTCAAATGGACTGTCCACAGCTCCTTGCCATCACCAGCCCAAGCAGCAACATTACCACGAACGTCAGCACTGACAATCTCAATCTTTCCATCATCATTGATATCAGCAGCTACGACTTGCCCTTGGATTTCCCCCATCAGATGGGGAAATGGTAACTTCAAAGTTCCTGTAAATCAGGCATATTAGTCCATCATAAATCTGCATCATTGGAGAACAACGAATCGGCTAAAACTGCATTCAATAGAGTCCACAATTTCATCTGAAAATAAAATATTACAAGATTTTTATGCGCAGTTAGAAATTTGAGATGACCCAAAGACCTATAGGCGAATTGGCAGTACCATTATGGTGAAGGACATAGAGAAAGCCAAAAGATGTCCCGACAATAATCTCCAGATACCCATCTTCATCCACATCGACCACCGTTGGAGAAGAATAGATGTATGCGCGATACGAGACCGAGTCTGTGCTGAGATCAAGCTCTGCAATCCACTTCACTTGCTTCGTATCCAAGTTGAAGACCACAATGGAGCCACCCACATATTTACCGATATCGAGTCCATCAGGCAGTTCTTTCGCATGATCCGGTATATCATAATACCTGTATCAGCAAAACAATGTCTTGTCAGAGATGAATGTGTTCTCAAAACCGCAAGATATACACATAGGGCACACTACAATGTGCAAGATATCTTTAGCATCTCAATCTTGGTTACCTCCGTATAACCATTTCCCTGTTTGGATGGACTAGGTTCAGTTACTACAGAATTATTGCTGATGCAAAATCAATAACAATGATAACTTCAAAATTCGACAGAAATCTTCGCACAAAGAAAAAGGGAGGAGTGAAGGGAACAGGTGCTTACTCGCGGTCAAAGAAATAGGAAGCTGCCACGATTAATTCATCCACTCCGTCGTTATCGATGTCTGCAATAACCTGAAGAAGCCCAACAACGCAATTAGAGATGCCCATAAGCACGTATACACACGCTAAACGTGTAACCATCCATAAAGCGATACAGGGCGTAAAGAACGTCTTTCAGCTCGCAAAGCTCAAGTAGTCGATGACCTAGTTGATGCATGCGTACAATTATAATAATCACAGAAAATAATCGAATAGTGAGTGTCACATTATGCAATTCTTACAGGAGTGCAAAGGATGTGTGCATCAATGTCAATGTAATCAGCCTCCTTAACATGTACCCCTTCCGACCAAGAGTCGTCAGCCCACATCGACTCATCCACGTAATCATCATAGTCATATGAGTAGTGGTCCGCAAGTCCTTGATTACCATGCTCTTCTGCAATTTCTTCGGCACTTCGAAAAACATCAAATGAGGAGTTTGCCTCATCCTCGAGTACGTTACTATCGTCATTCTCGACTGTTGCTTTTTGATTATCAACTTCCTCTAATAGCCGCCGACTCGTCACGTTCGGAGTAGGTAGATGATAGTTGTCGTTAACCAGAGGTGTAGATACAAACTGCTTATCTGTGTAGTTCATATCTGGTGAAGCGCTGGTTCCTGCACCACAACATGTCGTCAGCTGAATGTGTTCTCTTGCTGCGACACATATTCACCTGTCACTCAGCATCACAAACCAGAACCAGGACCTCCAGAACATGTCTTGTGAAGTTCGCGATTTTTTTCTGAATGGACAGGTTAGCTAGCTAGAACCCAATAATAGTGCCAACGACGTGACAAAGATTAGACACACCATAATGGGACTTTACGTAAGGATTTGAGAATCGTCATTTGGAAACGGACACATGCAGAATCTGAGAGGTTTCTTATTCACGCAAGTACTATAATGTATAAGACATATTTGTGGTGCACCTAAATTCTCAAATAAAGGTGGAACGATAGAGTACCAATTCCTCGAGAAGTGACATTATGATCAGTAATATTCGGCGTTAAAACTATGAGAGAATCGTCGTGAACGTCATTTTGAGTGCGATCTGCGTGGTCAGGGCTCAGACCCACAAACCAATCTTTTCGGACCCTCCTCCTCGGCACAACCAACTTCTCTCCCATTATAAACCCTGAAGCCCTTCACAACTTCCAAAAGTCAATTGCAGAACTGCCAATACACAAGATATTTCGCTACACGCTTAACCGTATATAAGTACAACAAAACTCTAACAATGTGGAGGAAAAGCTACACTGCCTCAACATGTATGTGCAACTGCCCTAGGTGCCACCAACAAAGTCAATCACCCACTTCAACAAAAACAGTTGCACAAGCTTCTGACTCATCAACTACCATGACATGAATGCAAGACTATTCTGATCCATCTATCAGTTTCCTCAGCTAATGCGAAGGTTTGCAGTTGTTCGTTCTTGGAATTTGAAGCAAATGCACAGCAATATTAACGAACGGTACATCCAAAACAACTAATAGCTTCAGTATTGGGTCAGAGCTGAATGTACCTGAAGAAAAGAACTTCACCATTAAAGGTCGCCAAAACAACTTCTCTTATACCGTCCTTGTCAATATCATACATTAAAGCACTTGAGTGTACAGTTGACTGGTGGTACGCAGGCCAACCTGCACAAGCGATGTAAGCGTTACAGAGGTCACATGTCCAGTAGTCACAAAAGTCATCCTTATCCTCCACTTGTTGTCCCTATTACCTAACACTAACTTCCTGGATAGATCTGGCTATTGTTACAGTATCACAGATTCGTAGAGGAACACCGGATTGCAGTTTGCAAAAGAGTGTACACCGAACAACAAATAATCCAAAATAGTCTTTGACGAAGCCCAGGCACGAACTCTAAACCCTCGATCACCACTGTAGAGGTAGCTGTGAAAGGTTCCTCGCCTAGACCCAATTTGAAAACCTTGCCAACCAGCGTTGTCTCAAATGAACCATAAACCAGGGAATATAAAGTAGAGGAAGGTGGTTGAAAACCTGGCAATTTTTCTCCATCAGAGCCTTCTAAGACTTCCAGGTAATGTACAAAGGAAGGAACAACAATCTCCAGTTTCCCGTCACTGCAGGAGGGGAGAATTGCACAGGTATTACAAGCAGGAAAAGTATCTGGTAACCCGGCATTGAACGGAGAAAATTGAAGATTTGTATCATGAGACGTGCACAGCACAGAAGCTAAAGTTATCCGATACTTCCCTCGCATTTTTCACTCATCTAATACCACGATAGACCGGAAAAGACCTAATTTCAAACGGAAAACTCAATTAATGTGCAGGCAGGCAGCACAGAGTTCATTAGAAAAGAGACCTCAGTTCAACAGCTAGTAATAAAAAATAGAGGATAGAAGATGCAGCATAGAGGTCGCAGAGATAGGCGCAAATGCTCAAGAAAGGATGAACGAGACTTTGAAATGGTCACCAGATCGTGATGTTGATTCTAGAGCATCTGCAAAGCTGGGAGAGATAGAGTGAAAGAGCAAAGTAATTGTGAACAGAGCAGAGAGCCGAGAAGGAAGGAAATTAAGCGAACAGCTGAACACCTCGTGTGAGAAAGGCGTCACGGGCAAAGGAAATGAGAGCCATAGGAGATGGGAAAGGCAAGGGGGTATACGTGTTAAGATCAGTGATAAGAGGAGTGGCGTAAATGCTGGAGCTGACCTCCGTCTGCCACCGCAATTCGACCTGCTTGGGACAGCGCGAGCTCGCGAGAGCTTCCTCATTCCTGCACAACAACAACACAAAACCAGCGGATTAAAAAGGAGATCATAATAAGATGTGGAGGTGTAGAAGGCGCCGGGAAGAGCAGGGGCGAAGGCGATCGAGGAAGACCTAAAAGGGAGGATGGGAGGATAGAAATATGGAAACAAAAGGAAGCGAACTTCAAGAATTTGAGTAAAAAGGATCATAGTAATCAGAAAATAGAGGGGGGGGGGGGAGGAGAATACAGAGAAGGGTAGGCGAGGTGGTCATCAGAAGCATTGTTGAGGAGGAATTTATTGCCGTCGACGTGATCCTTCATGTTGTCATCGTGAGCAACAGGGCGGCGAGGCGGAGCAGCAAGCGCACAGACGGCGAGAAGGAGGAGGAGGGCAGGAAGAAGGGTAGGCGCGGAGACAGCCATGGCGCCACAGACTGAATCACATGGCCGTCACAGACATGGCAACAATACGCCCTCAGAAGAGTTTAACACACGAACACACGCAGACACAGACCAGGATGATAGCGACCGAGTCCAAGGCCAAGCACAATTACAAGCCTCAACTGCAAGGAAGGCCACACTGCCTGCAAACAACATTCACGCCTTAACCCCTAAAGACTCCAAAGCCAGATTCCAAAGACTAAATCCTGACGCTGACTATCTTAACCCTTAAACGCCCGAGCGGCCCCGAGGGGGCCGTTTCCAACAGAATCTCCTCTATAGCTCTCAAACACAAGAACTTTTCACTTATATTTTGATGTCAAACTGGTCACCATCTTATGATGCATTCAAAAAGTGAATTTTTACAATTCAAATCACAATTTGTATGAAAGATTTTGTGTTTTGAAAGGATTGTGGTAGGTAGGTTGGGGTGGTACATAACCTTGTAGGAGGTTGCAAGTTCATCATTGATTGGTTCATTCATGATGCCCAAGTTCAAAAAGTGCACTATTCATGATGCCCAAGTCCAAAAGATGCTGTGATCCAATTTTGGGCTGCCCGTTTTAGACCCCAAGGGCGTTTAAGGGTTAACAAGACGATATGTTTTTCATTGAGTCCACCAAATGACTCTGTACCCCCTTAAAAGTGATTCTTGTCGTGCATTCAACATATTGAGTAATTCGGGAATTCCAAATATCGAGTAAATATTGCAGGTCCATGTCCAGGGCTTGTTCCATGCATATTTTAAAATGAAACTGATATATTTATACTTCCAAAAGATATCAAGTTGTTTGATTTCATTTTAAGACCATATCTAATGAAATTCCATGAAAATCTAAATTGGATTTCACATCATAGGCTTGTGATAATAAAATATGCGCCATGTTAAGAAACCTAAAATAAAAGTTGTTTCCACTAAAATGTATGCCATAAAGTCATACTTTTTGTATATTTCATTTTAAAGTACACTTCAATTTCAATTTGAAAATGATGGCATTTTATGATCTTTTTTGGGTACAAATACAAATATCTATGAGGCCTCATGGCTCGAAATTTGACAAAAATGACCTATAATGAGTCTACTATAAGATTCCAGAGTTGGGATGTGAATAAATTACTGTATTTGCGGTTGTATTACCGTTATGACCAACAACAAGACGATTCTTGTAATTGTGTTTAGATTTGGGAATAGGCTAGGAAATTTAGAGGTAAAATGCTCATGCCCTTTCGAGTCACCCAAAAACCCCTCGAAACCTATTTGTATGCAATTTAAAAGATTGGTATGAAACTAAAGGGATCAAAGTTCCAAATACAAGGTCTTGAATTCAACTCTTCTTATCATGTAATTCAACTATCAGATTTGAATAATTCTTTCTAATTTGCAAGATCATAAGGATTCACTACTCAAATTTGGTTTGTTGACTAAAGCCCTTAGGAGGTTCAAGTCATAAAAGAAGTGTCCTCGAGTTGTCAAAAGGGTTGACTCCAACTAATAAGTTATAGAAGTGTCTAAAAGGTGCGCATTGATTGCATATCCCCACACATGAATTATTATTGATCACTTGTTGATGAGTTTTCAAACCAAGAGTCTCTCAAGTCTATAATGCATAGTAAAGTGTTGAGTAACCAAAAATAGAATTTCAAAGTTGAAGGGGTATCAAAAAATACGATAAGCTTGTTTCGCAAGAGTCACTTTAAAGTTTGAGAAAGTGCCTAAACGTGTGTACCCTTTCAAAAAATGTCGAACCTTGTTTTCCAAAAAATTAAATTATTTTGCATTTTAGGGTTTGAAATAGTGTTTTATTGGCTAGAAATAAAAGCCGGTTTGCTAAAACCGGTCAATTAGCAGTTCCCTAGATTAGGAGCCCGACCGATGGGTCCAGCGGATACTTAGGTATACCGGATGACCCATATTCCGGTAGCCCTAGGTCCTGTCAGCCGTATGTTGGAAGTAATACCCCTGCGACCGGAGAAGCGGTCGGTGTACCTGTTCGGCTGGCAAGAATGGCGGCGCAACCGGACCTCGCCGGATTACTGCTTTTAAACCCTGTCGCTGCCAATTACTCCTACTCCGCGGATGATCCGTATGCGCTCGACATTCCTTCACCTTCGCGTGCACATTTTCCAGAGTCCACTAAGATATCTGTTGATTACGTCGACATTCTAGAGAGTAGGGTTTTACAGCAACCAAGTTTATCGCAAGAAGAAGGAGTTGCTGCAAAGGACATCCAGAAGAAGAGGAGGCAAGTTAGTAGTGAGTCAGCTGATCCGGAGGAGACAGGGGGAGAAGAAGGCTACTTGGATCCCGTTCCAATGCGGGATCCGGAGTCAACCTCGGTAGCCGCACCTGCTCCGGAAGATTGTCCCGACCCGGACGCACGCAAAAGCCGAAGATTAGCCACCAGTAAGGAGATTGTGCAGGGACCGGCACTTACCGTGCGACCAAGTCGACCGGTGCAAATTCATCAATCCGTGTTATCTGTTCTGGTGTCAAGGTTTGCACCGGAGACATCCAACCGGTCTACCTCAACCACCAGCAAATGAGCAGTCCGCTCATCGATTCCCAGACCGGCCTACGAGCTATCTATAGAAGGAATCCTGCAGCCAATCCGGTTCGCGCTTGAGATGGTGGAGGAGGAGAATCAACAAATTCTCCGCCTTATCAAGCCTCAACACTCTATTCCGGTCTCGTAATGTTGGGAGGTTTCCGGAGTTTGTAGAGAACCTGCAGAAGGAGGTGACCGAGCTCCGGATTGGGAAGATAGATGCCGAGAGGGAGACTAAGGCCTTATAGGAGAAGGTGAAGGAGCACGAGGATGTAATCTGGGGACTCCAGACAATCGATCGAACTGTGTTGTAGACAGTGGAGAAACTATTCCGGGCAGAAGACGAAGCCCATACCAAGGCTGCATTTTACGACTCCCAACTAGGGTGAATGAGACGACAAGATTAGTTGGACTACTCCGGAAGCACACCATAGGAGTAGAACAAGCCTTGAAGGAATTTCGGGTTACGACTGGTATGATGTCGTGTATGCTCCCCTCTCCCAGCCGGGGGGAAGAGGTCCCTCCGGTCCGCAACACCACACTGCTGGCCGACACACTGGTAGTGTTAGGGTCCCAAGAGCAAACCGGAGTAGCTACTCTCCGTGGGGATACCAAGGAACAAGGATAAACACTCTTGGAAGTGCCGAATCCACAAGAGCGGACCGGAGTTGCCACTTCCGGTGGAGATGCTGAGGGACCATGGGAGACATTCCTGGAAGTCCCAAATCTACAAGAGCTGACCAGAGTATTTATCTCTAGTAGGGATGTTGAGGAGCCGAGAGGGACGTTCCAGCGATTCCAAGCCCATAGGAGCCAACCGGACTAGCTACTTCCGGTGGGGGAGTTGAAGAATCGGAGGATACGTTCCGAATTGTCATGCGGTTACAGAAGGAGTTTGGTCCAGTCAAATGGAGCAAAGCCATGACCGTTCTGCCCCCCTCTTTTTAGTCTGCGTGCGCACACAGAAGCGAAGGACACGACTCCGGAAGCTGAGAACTGTTCAGAGAAGTCTACACCAACTGAAGCAGCAGGTTGGACTTCTACCCGGAGCCATGCCCGAGTTTGTACCCCTGCCCCAAAAATTGTTGACCCGGTGGCTCCGGACGTACTACATCCCGAGCTCCGCAGAATGAGGAGATCAGATCTGTGGATGTGCGTGCGCTGCCTCTCTCTACAGATGCGCCAGTGGTGGGCGAGCCCGCCACCTAGGAATTGTTAGATAGGTATTCGTAGGTAATTGTAAATAGAAATTAGGAAGTAGACAAAACTGTAGATGCTTAGCCTAGTCCACTTACTCCGAGAATCTCGGAATCCGGGAAATCCGGATCAGAGAAGGGTTTCAGGGAAACCCGGGAGCCACAAACATTTATCGGGAATTCAAAGGAATTCCCAGAGTCTTCATGTATCTTTGCAATTTGTGAGTAAAGGAGTAGTTTGCATCTCAGCCCTATTGTGTATTTTGGGACGTAGCTACGGTGTGAGCGGTGAGCGTTGAGCCATCAAATTTCAGCAATTTGAGCGGTGAATTGGTATATTTAGAAAAGAAATTCTAAACATATTTTTAACTATTTTTTTTCAGAATATTCGAAAATTCTTGACTTACTACCGTGGTTTTAGTGTTCCTAAACCCGTGGAGATGAGGCTAAAAATTCTGAAACTAGGTGCACTTAAACTACGTGCGGCAAACATTAAAAGACATTTAGGACTTTTTCAGAGTATACTACTGTCTTATCGATGCGAAATCAAAAGTCGAAGTTGTAAAGAAATTTATTTGTTGTTGTAAATAGGATTAAAGATATTGACTTCCGTGAAGTTGTGAAATCATGATAAATAACGTGTGGAACACACGATTACAGGAAAACATATAGAACGGTTTAGATGTGGATAACGGTTTAAGCCTTGTGACCTTTAGGTAGTCTACTCTGTAACTTGGTCTAGGATTCCCCTCTCTAAAATCATTTTCACCTCGTTGAAACTGAGGGTGGGCGCGTGGACGAAGAGGTCTCTATCGATATCAAATTTGCATACCAATACCAGCACAAAGTATATGTGCTTGCAATGTCTATACGGTTCGCCTTTTCGTCCTAACTTAGTCATCATTTTTTTGAACACTGGGCAAGAACACTCAGGGTTCTCACTAATAGATAGTTTATAGATAGACTCTGAATCCGACTCCAAAGCGATGATACAACCAAAACCAGGTTGTGGTATCATGGTCTACTCGAGTATTTTTGCCTCCATGACACGAGCTGAATCAATGTTCTTCATGTGCTTCAGAGTCACAACCTTGATGCGTCGAAGAACCTTAGACTTGCGTGATTTCGGGTACACATGAGCTTGGTCCGGCACTGGAATATGTGACAAGTCCCTCGGTGGAGCAGAAGTATTGAACGTGCGATTAAGTGGAAGGCGTTCCTTCTGTGGGAGCCGAAAGCCCGCATTCTCCAACGCTTCTATTTCGTCCCGTATTAGATTAGTCCCAATCTTCACGGACCAAACTGAGGGAATAGGCGGTCGACCTTGTTTCCGAGAGAACGGCTCAATCCATTTACGACGACTGCCCTTCACACGACGCTCAATGTCCTCTGGACAAAAGAAGAACTGATCAGTTTTTTTTGGACCTCTTGAGGACGCGGCCATACTCCGGTGTAAATTGGAGCTGCGGTCGCCTTTCCGTTTTGGACAATGCCGGATTCGCATTTCTTCCTGGTCTTAGCCATAATACCCCAACAAGCCTTGGATGAGGATTCCTTCAGACGGACAATGTGCCATAGCCGCTCATTCACTCTCGTCTCTTGGATAGCAATGACGCGCTAAATACTGGGTCCAGGAGAAGAAGACGGTTCCAGCGGTTGCTCTTGAACTTCATCATGTTCGTGCATAGTAGTGAGATTCTCAGCAAGAGCTCGTGTGACTCTTCTCCCTATTCGAGGACGTGAGTAGCTCACGGTATCAAGTCGATGAGTTTCATCTTCAGCACCAATGGGAACATCAGCCTTACGTTTCCTGGAACCAAAAACCTCAGCCCCCTCCAAGTGGGCATCTCGCGTAAAGAAAGCCTCTGCTTCAGGGAAGTCCATTACTGCCTTGTTCAGGCAAGATGGATTGCTGGAACGATTAGCCCGACGTTGGGCGGTGTAAAGACGCTCTCGAAGTTCTTCTACGGATGGTCCAAAACCACTTGCTCCGCCTTTGTTGAATTGATGGTAGCCGACCACTTGGAGGAATGCCCGAACGTAGTCGTCAACGGCTGCAACGTAGAGATCCCTACCCTTATTGCCAGACGCTTGCAGCCACTTGTTATGGATTGACTCCGCAAGGTTACATGAAGGCATCTCTGCGAGTTCTTCTGCCGAATATTTTTTTCCTGCAATGTACATACTTATTAGAAGTTTATTCAGAATTTTGATTTGTACTTAATATCGATTCAAAATAGAAAACAACCACATATAAAACCTGTCGTACTGCATGTAATCAACAAAGATATCGCAATGTAGATGTATACTTACTAATTCCATAAATCCAGCCCATTGTCTATATCTGAAGTGCAAGTACACAAGCCAATGACCCAAGTGTTCTAAACCAACTTCGGAGGTGGCCTTCGAGGACGCCCACCATGCTCTTATAGTCCAATATCGGGTCTCAGCCTCTTCCATTGTGCGCGCATCCTTGTACTGCTTACAGAGAATCCGGTGTTGGCCTTGCAATTCGGGCACAATGTATTGTTTTGTATGTTTCTCAAGAGACTGCGTCCAATGAAAATAATCTGTCCGTTCGCGGCCTTCCATGGGGACAGCGGGGTTTTCGGAGCCGTAGATGATGCGCACAGCGTTCGTAATGTTTAGTGCACAAATAAGGTACAAAACACTAAAATTTTCACTTTGGAGTGAAAATACTATCGACATGAAATTTTCAATCAAAAAATCACTAACTAGAAAGTTGTTCATCTTCATCTTAAAATCCCATCGTACCAAAAAAATTCATCTAAAGAATATTTTGGCGCAAATAGTAGCCTTATAATGGTGAAAAATGCCAACCATTTTACAAAGGAAAAATAGCATAAAACTCGGCCACTTGCACTCAAATCCATGCCTTATCTTTGATATATTTCAATCGGGTTAAGATATTTACTCTAAAACGAAACTACAATTGGAATTCATTCCGGAAAACAAAGTCAAAATCTAACAATGGATAAAGGAAATACAACTCTTCAAAAATCATTCATTTTTTTACCCTTTCATCGTTGAACATCATTGAGATTCCAATTCCAACCCTATCTGGATCAAAAATCTTCCAACTAAAAGTTTTTGGAATGCATCTAAAGATCACACTTATGTAAATAGATTCATGCAAAACTATTTTTGATGCTTGCAATGGTAAAATATGCCAGATGTTTGAGAACCCAAAAACAAAAGCTGCTTTTTACTCAATGGGTCTGCAATTCTTGCTACCTAAACTAGACTTGGATTGTGACCTAATTTAAGCAATTTTGTCCAAAACAGAGTCCGGATGAAGAAGTTATGGCTCTTTTAAGTTTTTGTCTCTCATCCAAAATGTTGTTTTTCAACGATAGGGGCGTTCAAGGGCTAAATACCAATCTTTTTCGGAAGCCAGGGAGGGGCATGCTTAAAGTAATCATGTAGGCGTGTCAACTCCGTGGGGGCGTACTAGTGAGATGTTGTACACACCAGTATGTCAAGTTTCACAAAAAAACTCTTTTTTAATTTTTTAATTTTAATTTTTTTTCACCTCATAGATTTGGGATTCATCATTTTTATTGAAAACATACAAGTGTCTACAGTGTCTCAAAAAACTCATGTTTTTTTAGCTAATAAACTTAGCATCATAGGTATCACTGAGTTAAAGACGCAACCTCTTGTCAGAAGTAACAACAAGTTGCACAATAGAGTTACCTACTAATCTTTATTCATCATGTAATCATCTGAGGCCTATAAACCATATGGGAGGTTTGTGATGAGCGAAGGTATAAAAAAAACTCATTGTTATATAAATAGGTAGTGTGCACTTGCTTCTACAGGCAGATTGGTTGCATGGACTGGACTGTTGGGGGGGAGGCACTGTAGGCAGATGTCAAACCTTTCGGCTCTTGTGGCATTAAAGAAACCTGGGCACAAAGATACATGTGCCGCTTCGAGTTGTACGGTTGGACGTAGATCGTGATTCATATTGTACCTCGACAAATGCTCCTTTTCTCAGGTAACCATCATATTTGACCATTATCAGAAACGCCTCATAGACTGCTTGATACTGTTCATTGGTCAAATTCCATAGCCGGCCTATCCTGGTACGCTGCCACCTCAACTTCCTACCCACTTGATCAATGTTGTCGTTGTCGCTTCGCACCCTGTACTGCACAATTACGCATAATATTGCTTGCCAAAACTTAGTCATAACGGTCACTAGTTTTGATGTTCCAAATATGCTATGAGCTCAACGAGCTATATCTAAACCATTCATTCCACTTACCCAAATTTCCCAATTAACAACTATCGCGCACGTTTTTGTAAACTCGACAATTATTTTGGGACAAATATTTATAAGACTTACAAATATTTTTCTTGGGAGTGGAAGGTCAAACAGGAGGCACGGCCACTTTTGATGTAGCGCAGGGAAGTTTGGATAACATAACAATTTGGAGGGGCAAAGTAACCGATAGTGTTATGAAGAGGCAAAATGATCACGAAAAGAGAGAGCCACAAAGTGGCAAGGAGTTGTATTTATAGGTATGAGGAACAACAACTGGAGTTGAAGTGGTAGATAGCTGCCATAAAGACTGGCTCACAACTGTTCTACAAAGTGGGCAACCGCCACTTAAACAACCGCTAATCATAGTAATAAAGGCTAACAGGAAATTAGCTAAAGTCTCACTTGGAGCTTTCTGACCCTTCAGATCCACTGCAGATCGTTATTCACAACAAAAGGAAAGAGAGCTGGCCACTGCCTCGGCCCCTGGTAAGTCGAATTTAGTTAACCCTAGAACGTCGGAGCCCATAAACGTGGCCTGAACTTTGATATGTCTTACTCTGAATCCTCCATTTTGCCACTTTACCTGAAAGTAAAATATTTTATTTTATTTTTTGTAGATGTGATCACATGCTTTTCATATGCTGTAAAAATTTCAGATTTTTTTGGGAAGATTTGAAATTCAGGTGAATTTTCAAAGAAAAACCAAAAATAATTCATATCAAATACAAATCACTTTCAAAAAATCTGAAATTTTTAGAATAAGGGGACATTGTAGTGAATAATAGCATGGTGTAATCCATGGTTTCGTGTCATGCTATATTTGAAAATTGAGAAAGAGACCCTATAGGCATGTAAACTTAAGGTGTCAGTAAATCACTAGATATTAGGAATTTCTTGAAATTCTAACTTGGAGTAGAAACAAGACTTGGTAAGATTCATTTTATGAATTGAGCTTGAACTCAAAAGAGATCATTTAGTTGCCTAAATTTGAGACTTAATAAAAGTAGGAAAAAGTTGCAGAAATGCACTTTGTGGTGATTTGTTTTTAAGCATTCTTTCAACTTTCATACCACATGTGATCTTAGGAAATACCTTAAATGACCTCAAATGAATTCCATGATATGCTATTATCATTCATAAATCCAATTACAAAAATCATGAATGAAATTCATCCCGCAATAATAGGTTACAGTGAAAATGTTCTGTTCATCGGACATAAAATGGCCGCTCCGACGTTCCAGGGTTAACAGAAGTGGTGAAACGATGGAGCTGCTGTCAACGCATGGCTGAGGCAAGCGTTGAGTGTCGTAAGTTGGTGTGGCGTCGAGGGCAGGGTCTGCGGAGTTGAACATTCCAGTGAGGATCGTTCAGTTTTTTGCATAGTCCTGGAAGGAGTCATTTCATTTCATTACATTTAGGGTTTAGGTTGTCACCACCTCAGGAGACCTGAGACTGACTTCTAGGCAGTTTTCCTTGTGCAAGCAGATTGTACTCGCTCGCTTTGCTTCCGCAGTTCCGCTAGCTCCTTGGCAACTCCTTTTAGATTGTCGGACACCATCCCGTCTCTCTTCTTCCTGTGTCCTATCTCCTGCCTGCATTTCTCACCTCTTGCCTGCCTTTCCTCGCTCGCTCGTTCAACTCCTCCTTTTCCGCAATTGCCCTTCCGAATTGCCAGTCCGTGTCTTGCCTATTGTTCATCTTGCCTCCTTCCCCTCGCAGCTGTTTAGGGTTTAGGAGCAACAAGGCTGGAGACCAGCCGTTACCTGTGGATTCTCTTTGCTTGCGTGTTTCTCATACCACCCTCCGCTGACGCTGAATGCTGCCAACGCAGCGACTCCACACTGCCAGCAACGCTTGGACTATCGAAGAATTATGAGGTTTCTGTTCTAGACTGAAGCTGTGCTACCACCAGCTCACATGACGTCTTATTCATATCGTCGTCAGCCTCGTCACTCTGGCGTAATTCATGGTGTCGATGGTCGGTGTGTGTGTCTCTAAGCCGTGGGTAATCCTCGCCGACGTTAACGTAAGTGGGTAATTGGTTTTTGTGGATGCAGGCAGACAGTAATGGTATTGCCCGCTGGGTAAGGATGAGTAGACAGGGATGGGATCGCCCGCTGGATAAAGTATGGATACACAGTGATGGGATGGGATTACCCGACGGACGGGGGATGAGTTCACGCTTGTAGGTCTGCGGTGTTGATCTCCACTGTCCTGTTGTAGAAATGGACCCGTCGGGTTTTAATACTGGCAGAGCGTCTGCAGTCCCGCTGGTGCCTCGTCAGGGAGTTGTCTTTGGCAGAGCAGCTGCGGCGGGGAAACCTGTAGGTGGAACAGGTGTATCTAAAGCTGGAGGAGGAACAGCTGGTGGGATGGCTGTCCCTGGAGCAGTGCCTGGATCGGGATCAAGCGCTGGTAGGCAGACATTTAAGGGTGTTAGACCTGGTGCGCAGGTTTCCAATCCGGAAACTGAACATAATATCAACAACAGGAAGCCCAGCCCTACTCGTATGCGGAAGCCTACTCCCGCGTCGACTCATCCTCCTATAAAACAGAATCCCGGTGGAGCAATCTTTAGCGACATCGAGCTACAGAGGTCAGTTTAAATTTGCACAAGTTGCGAGAAAATATTCAAGAGGACATGGTTGTTATTATGTTTATTCTGTCATGTTGCACTATATTTATCTTGATGTTGATGACTGTTATTTCATTTCGATAGTTTGATCTGTTTCTTAATCTAGTGCGAAGGCTGTTTCAGAGAAGCGAATGCCAAAGCGCAGAGACTTCTTCGATTTTCTCAAGGTCAGGAAACGTCCGTTGTAGTCTCTCAACCGACAAGTAGTCGTGTTGTAGGGAAGGCAGAGCATCGATTCACTCAGCGAGATGCCCGACAGCCGAGCCAAAGCCAAAAGCTTTTAGTAGATAATTCGCAGCTTGAGACGATGGAAACCGAAGCCCTTGGAGAGGACTTCAGCGACACCGAAGCCATTGTCGGGACATGCGAATATATGTGTTCTGGTAAATTTCTTTGTTTTATTCATTAGTTATCACGTGTCTCTGCGCCCTTTATATAGAACTGGCTTGTCGAAGTTCCATATTGAAATAAATCTCGAGACAGTTACTTTTAAAAAGATATAGCAAGGGGTCTTCATCTGCTCTTTGTGAGATAGCGATCAAGCAAATCATACACCCGAGTAGAGCTAGGAGATTGGTAGAAGGTGCTTTGACTTGCATGCTTCGTATGGTTTGTAGAAATCGAACGACACGAACGCGAAAGAAAAGGTGACCTTGACAAATTTGAACGAGTAGACGGCGACCGTAACCTTACCAGCGCTGACTTGGCAGTGAAGAAGGTACGGGCGATGCAGTGGTTTGTTAGTTACCTCAGTTGGCTTTGTTCCACTAGTTTATTATCGTATGCATATGCTCATGAAATTGTTTTCTGGGCTTCGGCATGAGACCCTTCCTGAATTTCTAAAACCTGTTTGAGTAAGATGATGTAGTGTTGAGATCACCCCATTGGTCTGCCAGCAGCATCAGTACAGTTTCTTACATTTTTTCTGCCTTGCTTTGCATTCATTCAGAAAGAGTGTAGTATGTGTTGTTGCATGAAGTTTGATCTTCTGTTGCCCTAATATACACTTGCGGTGGTCATGCAGTATACGCGGACTCCTTCTCGAGAACCTCACTTGATTCGTCCGCTTCCAGTTTTACAAACGACCATGAACTATCTTCTGTCGTTGATTAGTCAAGGTTACGACGAAGGGCTTTTAAGACTCCATAGTTTTTTGTGGGATCGAATGAGAGCTGTGCGCATGGATTTACGGATGCAACATATTTTCAATCTTGAAGCCATCAGAATGCATGAACAGATGGTATTCCCAGCATTACGAGCATAGCTTATCTCAAATTAACTTCTCTAAAAGCATTAAAAAGCATTCTGTAGGCGAGGGAGTATTGTATACAGTTTGTACAGACAATGTAGGATGTGCCACTTTATTGTCAATGGTCTAGATTTCGTTGAGATTCTCTGTTTCTGCGGTAGAGTTTATTAATTTTCTTCACTGGTGTGTCGTTTCAGATTCGATTTCACATTCTTGCAATGCATGAGCTTTGTGAATACAAGAAAGGGGAAGGTTTTAATGAAGGTTTTGATGCCCATTTGAATATTGAGCAAATGAACAAGGCTTCTGTAGATCTCTTTGAGATGTATGACGATCACCGGAAGAAAGGAATACAAGTAGAAACTGAAGCAGAATTTAGAGGCTATTACGCTCTGCTAAAACTCGACAAACACCCAGGTTACTCCGTAAGTGTACTCCTTCCTTGTCCGCCCTACTGCAAATATGTCAACTGTATATGCTGCATGTGTATTGTGTAGCCGCTTAAGGTTTTCGAAGAAAATAAAGTAAAAGATACTTTTTGCAGGTTGAACCTGCAGAGTTATCTTTGGATCTCGCAAAGATGACGCCAGAGATGCGGAACACTCCCCAAGTTCTGTTTGCCCGGGATGTTGCCAGGTTGGGGTCACCTTTTGTCGCTTGAATTGCTGGTCGTCAGTTTTATATTGGCTCCTTATTTATGTACTGTAAGTGTTTGTGAGCACGTTGATGTTGCCGTGCAAAGCGATCTTTACATCGCTGATATAATACATTCTCAGCGTGTGTTGATATTGTGAGTATCAAGGTCTAGGCAATTTGGCAAATTGAATTGGTTTGTCGAGTTACTGTGGTCATGTCTTGGATGAGTATATGTACACTTGCACTTCTTCAGAACGCTCCTTTGGGGATGTTTGGGATCTGCAACTTCTCGTGAGACATGCTATTCCGTAATGGTCCTCGTTGGCCAGTCCTATTGATTTTCGTGGTATTCAATGAATCAAAATAGGTTGACCAATATCCACCTGGATTTTGGCAGTTTCTCCAAATCTGCATCATCGTTGGAAGCCTTTGAAGAATGTTTATATGGACTTAGCGAAAGGATGCCTTGTCGGTGTAACCTTTGTTTGGCACATATATTGTGTACAAGATGGAGGCAGCTCTTGTGCTCTGCACTATTGCACTTGATGCTTAGATTTTTGCACGTTGATCGTTCTGAACTGGATTTGTCAGGGCTTGCCGTGGGTGCAACTATATCGCTTTCTTCCGTTTGGCGAGGAAGTCCACATACCTTCAAGCCTGTCTAATGCATGCGCATTTTGCGAAGGTGATAATAATTCAAACTTTCTGACTCCTTGTAAATATATGTATTTTGACTTGACCCACGTCTAGTTTATGGTTCGCAAACCACATGGAAAATTGTGGTAGTTGTTTTCAATGCAAGATTGGTGTTTAGTATTTAGTTGTATATAAGTTCTGTAATCCATGTTTTAGAGAAACCTGATTCCTAATGTCAAGAGTAGCTCGCAAATTTTGATGATTTTCAGCAGAATTGTTATTCATGAAGTGTTGTTACTTTCGGTATTGATGTGTGAAACTTCTTGTGTTTTATGCAGCTTCGAACGGAAGCTTTGGCAATACTTCATAGTGGTCTACAGAAGAACCAGGGCATCCAAATCAATCAAGTCGTGAAGTGGCTCGGCATGGAGGTAAATGATTCTCTGATGCTCATTCCTCAATGCATTGCGTCTACTGCGACGCGTCGCAATCGACCGTGGCTTATAACACATAATGAGACTTCAGCCTTTTACATATATGTTTTCTGCTCATTGTTTGACAGTTCACCTTTCGGTGACCTTTCGGTGGGTTATTTATGACCAGATTCTTATTCCTGGGCGCTTGAGAACTAGGATCAGATCAAAACTTGGAACTGGAATTCTTTACAGAAAGTTTATGCTTCTTTTTTTGTTTTTTTGTTTTTTTTTTTCTTTGACGATTAGGGTGAAGACATTGAAGCTCTGGCTCAATATCACGGTTTCAGCTTGAAGGCGTTTGAGAAATTGTATGCTATAAAGGATGGCCCTTTTCTTAATCGGGATGCTGAATACCAAGCTCGTCGCTCACGGTTAGTGGAATCCAAACGCTCATTAACTATTGTTGAGGACGTGGAAGGTAAGGGCCAACAACAGGTTGTAGTTGACAGTTGGGCCGCCACTCCGATGACACCTGGTATGCAAGAAGAAGAGATGCCTGATTATGAAGACGATCCGCCATCTCCTGCAGAGACTCCGCAACCATCTCTTGCGCTAAGGCAGTGGACATTTGCCTCAGCACTCTCTAGTCCGGGTACTGGTCAAGGGGTTGATGACATACGCATTTCCCCTCACGGAGCTATTTCTTCCCCAGGAGGCCAGACTACTTTATCTACAACTTCTTTTAGTTCAAGGACATTACCATTGTGGCCTGCTCCTCACCAAAATCATTTGATTTCAAAATCTTCGACAGAGAATCTAAGTCCACAGAGAGGCCGAAAGCGGGAATCGTATCCAGGGCGTCTAACTCAAGTCATCGACTTGAAGGAGGGATATAAGAAACTTGTTACGGTAGGGGGAGCAATAGACGTGGAACCGGAGGAAGAAGAAGACGATGATGTGATTGAGCCTGGCCCAACGTCAGAGGAGATAAGGGCACAGAAAGTGCTTGAGTGGGAAGCTGAAAAGGAGAAGGAGAGGGAGATCGAAAGAGAACGTGAGAGGAGAAAACGAGCGACAGAGGAAGCTGAAGCTGCTGCTGCGAAGTGGGAAGCGAAACTAGCTGCGGATGCTGAATTGAAGCGGCAGCAGCTAGAAGAAGAAAGGCTGGTAGCTCACAGAGCTGAGGCAAGCGCTGGGAAGAAACGACTATGGCTAAGGTAGTTGTTTTCATAGTTTGATGATGGCTGCCTTCGGTATATTACGATATTGTCTCTCCTGGTTCATAGCTACTGTTCTTTTTCACCTTTTTAGTTGCTGCTTCTCTTCTCGTGTTTTTTGCTGTATGGAGCAATTTGTGTTGGCATGTAGTTGTTTACCTCTTCTTTATGTTTTGCATTACATTGTCGCCTCACGTACAATCTTTAAACTGACACGCATGCCGATT
The DNA here is from genome assembly GCA_037043015.1 of Bryum argenteum. Classification (NCBI taxonomy): domain Eukaryota; kingdom Viridiplantae; phylum Streptophyta; class Bryopsida; order Bryales; family Bryaceae; genus Bryum; species Bryum argenteum. The sequence goes on along the minus strand of CM073328.1, from coordinate 18,385,676 downwards.
TCTGTTGCATTAGACGATGGAAACGCAGGGCTGCACTCATGGCAGAGGAGAAGCTTCGGCGCAAAATTAGAGCAGAGGCTGCTTTAGGTTCTCTCTCTGTTGGAGCTCCTCTAGCTGGTGCGAAATCGGTGAAAGACAGGGTGAGTTACTGTCGCCGACCATCCTTTGTTGCTTGGTTTTGAGAGCAACCCCCGCATACGGTTCAGGAAGAAAGGAAATCCATAGAACAGCTTGTGGTGAATCATGAAATAGCTCTAGTTATGAGTGCCAACAATGCAAACTACTCATCATTCAGAATTGCTTCATACTGGCAGGCGCAAGTAACACTCGTGAACGGTGGATTAGCGCGAATGACTGTTGACCACGTTTCAAGGGTGCGTTTGGAGAAAATCCGTGAAATGTGGAAGCCTTTAGATATCGCATCTCTAGTTCTTCCGTTATTCGAACACAGGTTTCCTTCTATTAAGTTCATTACATTCAAATTACTCCTGTCAGTGGGCGATACAGATGCCTCAAACACGGCTGGACGTTGGTTATCGAACAAGCTGTCAGAAAAGCAGCTCGTAGTTCCTGAAGTGCACCCAGATGGCCGTACGCCGGGGTTGTGGTTTGAAGCCATGAATGTTGATGAAGAAAACACATCCTATTCAAAGACTGCATTGCATGGTGCGAGTGGTCTCGTTTTCCTGGTACGGAAGGGACATTCTGTTGCCATGGAACGAGCTCGACTACATGCATTAGTGGGAACATTACCTGTTGGAGTCCGACTACCTTTACTCCTGCTTTACTCACCCAAAGAAAGTAACATTGAAGCGGAAACAGAGAGATTGAAGGCTGCTCTGGGGCTGTACGATTTTGAGGGACTTCGGGTAGGTTGGCAGAATGTGTCGCCTGTGTCGTCAAGCAATGATGGAGATTTATACAGTGATGGATTTCTTTGTGGTGGATTAGTATGGCTAGCTAACAGCTCTGCTTCACAACCTAACTTACGGCCTATACATATTCGCGAATTAGTTACAAGCAACCTAGATGGACATTGTAAGATTCTTATGGCAAGTTCCTCCTCAAATGTGACACCGGAGCGCTGCATCAGCATTTTCAACCGCTCATTGAGGTCAGCTGGTATGGAAATTCGCAAAGCTGTAGGTGCTGCTCCACCTCACTGGCCACCTGAAGAGGCCCTATCTGAAGTCAATGGTGTATTACCTGGTATATTACCCAAGCAAGGGTGGAATGAACCAGATCTGTTGGATCCAATTCATCAAGTTCTGCATATTGCTGAGCTACCCAGATTTCCATCTATTGAGCAAGTTAAGCCAGGCTCCCCAACTAGTGCGTGGGAGAACGTGCGGTATCAGAAGGTAGTATTATCAACTTATGCAGGTTGAACACAGAACTGCTATTAGAATGCTCATAAAAATTACTATCTGACCTTAGAAGTAATTGCACTTACTTAGCTTTGCTTATTCATCATCATAAGCGTTACCATTGCGCTTTGCCTTGTTGGTTTTGTAATGTATTCGCGTATACCACATTGCATAGGCCCTTGCAATTATTATAATTTGCATGATACGTGTAGATGATACGATTATCCGTGCCTGACATTGCAATCCATGTTATTGGTTATTGACATTGTTCACGTATCAACTGTCAGGTTGCAGTTGAGAGGGCTATGCAACGTTACTTAGCGCTTTTAGATGGGATAAACGAAGATCATCCGGTACTCGTTCGTCAAGCACAGATGATTATACGGAGAAACAGCTGTCTCGAGTGGACTGAGTCGGGACGTGTGCTAGTTCCTCGGTGGGCGAACATTTTCCAAGCCATCTATCAAAATCGGTTACTATTACTAAACAGTGAGCCCCCTCCTATTGTCTACGTAGTGTCAAAAGACGAAGAGGTAGAGCGAGCACTGGAACTGGATGAAGTAGAACAACAGATTCCATTTGCAAGTGAAATTGCTGCGGGGACTCCGTTTGGCAGGACAAGGCACGTCAACCTCATGTTTGATGATACAGAAGAACAAGAAGCCAGAAACGCTCTGCAAGAGAAGTTGTCTTTAGCGAACTGTTACACCGACTGGATGAGTTGGGAAGATCACGAGCGCACAACGTCCGTGAAGCAGCATGCAAGCCCCGAGAAGATGGAGGAGGACATGATGCAAGTTTCTATTCAAGGAAATACTTGGTCAGTCTTTTCGCCGTCGTTGGAGACATGGCCGGGAGGTCAGCCCGTGTCTTTAAAGAAGAGGCGATTATCACTCTCACCTGAGAGTATCTTCCTGTCCCTTCCCACAAGCGATCCTCCCCTGGCATCTGTTAGCTCGAGAGACGGCTTCGATGGCAATGACTTACAAGCGCCTGTGTCCCAAGGATCACCACTTCTTGAAGATGGTAAAGATCATGTAGTCACTGGTACATTTGGAACAAATCGCTTGGCTGAGGAATCACTTCTGGATACCATCTTCATGAAGCTGAACAATGACGTGGACCGCGTACTACGGCGCGCCAGTTCGGATATGTGCTTCTCTGACACTCAGGTTGCAGCTTATTTAAGTTCCGATGGAGCAATTCACAAGAGTGGTCAGTTTTACTCTGATAGCAATTGCTCTTATGCTAGGACTGGAAATACTGGAGTTGGTGAGCTTATTGAGCCACGTGTACCGACTAGTGGCAGTGATATAGGGAGCGTATACGATATGTTGGAAAGGTGCCGGAGGGTTCAAAAAAGTATCGATCGCAAGCTAGAAGATACTTTCGGCAATGTTTATGACGGTGTGCACAGTACTCCGTGATGTCAGGGGCTTTTATCGATTATTTATCCTTTTACCCAGTTTCCGTAGGCCCCTTCTCTTCGTTATCGGCAGACGGTAGTTCCGTAGTCAGACATATGGGATGTCTCTCTGCAGAAAAGATAATGTCTCTCTAAACATAACTGAAAATGCCTCCCCCGGCCCTGGCTGTAAGCCGATGAGGGCTTGTAATCTATTTCTTGCAATGAAGTTTCGTTCATTTGCGTGAAAAAAAAAGAGAAGAGAAAATGGAAGCAACTGAAAATTCTTTCATCTGCAAGAATGGTGGACAGGAGCGTCAGATTTGAATCTGGAGAGACAATCTTTGGGCCGGCTGAGCACCTGGAGCCTGTTCTGCCAGATGCGAGACTCGCGTCCATAGAGAGGAACTTCAGAATCAGCGCAGTACATTTACACGGCAGAAATGTGTCATACAGTATTAGGAATGCAGCACAGGAATTATCCCTGTTTCACATTTTCTTCCTAGAACCGTCTTTGTACTCAAGCCTTCTAGACACATAGATCCTAAGAAGTATAGGACTGCACATTGGTTTGAGGGTTGAATGGAGAATCATAGTTGAGGGTGGAGGTGGGAGCCCAACGAACGCACCTCTCACCACTCTGTAATGAGTTTATACATTCACTGATTTGTAATGAGTTTATACATCCACTGATTTGAACGGTGCAAAATCTGTGAATTAGATTTTGCTCAGTGTATTCTAATCTCCTTCGCGGCTTTTTTTTGAAATGTATCGGCTGCTAGTCGACATGTCTCCAATGATTTATTCTTTATTCTTGTGCTTTCAGTTGTGATGCTAGTCTTGATGCTAGCCGACATGTCTCCAATGATTTATTCTTGTGCTTTCAGTTGTGGAGTTGTTTGTTGAATTGTTGCATTATCGCACTCCAGAGCATGATGATACTGCTGAGAGCTTTCCGCAACGGTATGCTCCCATAGCATCCCTATCGAGGCTGCACTTTAGGTCGGGACCCGCAAATATTTTATTCATTTCGGCATCAATGGGACAATCCCTCACTATGTCTCCTCTAGGATCGCTGAGTATAAAATTAAGAAGAGTCAGGCTCGGCTTAGACCGGGAGTGAAAGGATTATTTCCTTGGTTTCTTGGCACTGACTTCGAGATCGTCTTCTGGTCCTCTTTTATGAAGAAAAACCTTGCCCCTTGACTTGAGTATATCTAGGATAGGGTTCCGCGTTTCCTAGAGGATTGTCTATAGTATGGGAATCAAAAGGCACCACAAGCCTTGGCTTGGAGGTTACGGCTTAGGCCCCCAATGAGGAGGTCGTGGGTTCCATTCCCCATGCCGGCGTGGTGCTCACCACTATAGTCCACCCAACTATTGTGGGGGGTTCTTGGACCTTGTTGTATGGGTACCTCAAAGCCCTTGGGGGGATACGATGTCAAGTATCTTCAAGGCACTAGTAACTAGCTAAAAACTAGCGTAGTTATAGTATCCACCCTCGAGAGGGGGAAGTAGTATTGTTCCAATTTCCCCTTGTCCGGTGGCCATCAGGATATTAGCATATTAGCATTACGAATGGACACTTCATTCACGCCGGCCCCTAAGAAAGGGACCGGAGTTTCTATCTATCTATGGGAATCTAAGTGCCTGACAAGAGCTTACAAGGACCTCGCCAACCCGGGCATTCCATTCTTTCTGAAGTCTATAGCTCGTCTTCTGCAATATAGTCGTGACCTGGTTGCCCTAGGATCCATTGAGGAATATGTTCTCCTCATTGATAACTCTCCATACAAGGACGTCTTAAACAATCCGATCAGTGCGTTTCACCCTCCAACTTTTACTTTGCATTTGCAGAAGAACCAATCGAGTCAGAAGCCCTTTCTTCTAAGTGATTTGCAGCCGTTACTGTTGGAGTTGAAGTCCTCAGGACAATCTATTCCTCAATTTTTTCCAAGTCCATGCCTATCATGGGCAAGCCAGAATGTTTCACGACAATCAATTGCACCCGAGGTTCAAGCAGCCTCTGCTTCCTAGGGTATTTCAAGATTGAAAAGTCTCCATCCATTTTCTCTAGGGGTGGAATTTATTTTTTTAAATTTTTATTTTTCTCCCGCACCTAGCTGCTTGGAAGTTGTCAACGCTTATCTTATCAGCAACGTTATGAGTATTGATCCCCTTGCTGACTATAAATTTAAAGGATATACATGGGTGTCTATCTGGATATTCCGTGGCATACTTAATTGAACTAAGGTTGTCCTTCCAGAGTAACTGTAAATTTTGAGGACTTCTTTTTTGTTTAGAAATTGTACAATTTGGCATATGATTTTTGACCTAATTATTCGATTGGTGGTTTTACATGTGTTCATTGTTACGAGCTGAAAAACCTTTTGATGCATTAGTCTCTGTCTTCTGTGAGTTTTTTTTTAGCATCCGAGTTACTGAAATTTTCATGCTCATTTGGATATCAATTGCCAATCGACTTGCTTTCCTTAGTCTTGCATTTCATTTAATGCCGGCTGACCGATGATATGATTCTCGTCATGCTCATTTTCACATTGGCTACTTGCTAACACGCTCCTCTTACTGTAGCTTAATTGTTCATTGTCAATTGCCCAACGATATGATTTTCGTCAAGTTTATTCTCTTATGAGATACTAGCCTAGAGGCTCTTCTTACTTTATCTTTACTCTTTATGTTGGTTGCCCGCTGATTATTTTCTCGTCCCTCCTCTGTTGTCGTCGTATTCCTTTCCATCTCCTTCTCTAATATTATTTTTATTTGATTTCTTACTTGTTCAGGAACATGTCCACGTGGATTCTATGTTTGCTCAACCTCATGACATCAAGAAATGCATTGTTCCATGTGTTTCGGGATTGCTTTGCTTCATTAATCCTAGTGCTGCCCTAGACCGTTGGAATGCTCATCGAAATGTTTTAAGGAGGCAGGGTCTCAAGAAGGTGTTTCAAGTGTCGCTGAAGTGATTCAGTGTTGGCATGTGGTCGAAAATGCCTATGCGAGACTTGAAGCCCCTTCTTAGTTTTCTTCTCCCATAGGACTTCTTCGGTGGGTTATCTTTTGTGTTTGGTAGAGAACATCATGAACAACCTGAGAATTATCCTTAGTGTTACAAGCTTCTCAACACTCTCTATCTCAAGCGCCAATCTCAGGATGTGTGCCAGCCTAACCAAGTACTGCCTCTTCTTTTTTCTCTTCGTAGGACTCTTTATGCTGCTTGCTACATGCGTTGGCCTTTTTAAGGAGATTTCAACTCATCAAGCAAGACTTCGTAATATTGTTACAAATATTCTTTCCTTGCTTATTCTTTATATAAGTTCAATTTTGTTTCGGATAATATGAAGCATTCTCGAAGGCCTGGACAAATATACTACGAAGTTGAACATGCCTTGAAATATGAGAAACTCCTTTATAGAGAATGTTCCTCCATTGAGGTTGTTGGCTGTAGGCTGGCTCTCTTCAAAACTTGTAATTCTTTTATGATTTTAATATAGAAATATATCCACACTATGGTTCAGCAATACTTTGCATATTTGGCACTTGTCGGCCGAGGGCCGACTTATTTATGGACTATGAATTTGTCCATAATTAGTTAAATATGAGTTCTTTAAAAATTCACCAAAATTGGGATTTTACTTTTTTCGAATTACTTTTTTGTACATGTAGAGAAGGTAATACGACCTGATATTATGGTTCAGATTTTCAATCCAATATTTATTTACATGCCTTTTTAATTGTTGAAAATGGGCCTTTGTATATGTATTTCAGAATACCTCCAACTGGAAAATTAAGCACTTCTTTGGGTTTTAAATGTTGCATGAGGGTAAAAATTGCATAAACATGTTCCTAACTCATCTAGGAAGAAGAATGTGAAGAGCCTCAATTCAAATATACCTCTTAAAATGTTACTATTGACCTTCAAAACATTGTTCTCCCTTTCCACAACAAGGGATTTTATTTGTTTATTTTGTCTCCAACTTTGAACACTATTTTCTCACAAACGGAGAGGAATTTGAGTTTAGGATTTGGTATCCATGATCTTGTACAAGTTTAGTTCAAGATCTTACGGTTATATTCTTCAAAAGTTTCCGAGACATGAAGGATCTCACCTTGCATTGGAAGAGGGAAGTGTTGAGGATGAAGTATGCAAATAGTGCCTTGAAACTTTAGGGGTTGATAAAGTCTTGGAACTTTAACGCAAGCTGTAAACAGTAAGATAATGAGAATCTTGAATTGGACCAACAGTCGAGTCAAAGTGTTTGTTGTATTGTGATGGAAGGCAGGCAGTGAGGCAGGCAGGCATTATCGGGATCCTGTTCGTCATGGCTTTCGTGAACAAAGGGAAACGCTACACGTTTCAGTATACGAAATGCTTCATGTCCCGCTAAACACGTCAGACGAGGAACAGGAGTAGGACGACCTGGCAAACCCACACATGTCGCGAAGCTGGACGGTCCGCTTCAATACCGCAGTCTTGAGCCAAGGGTGTCGTGACGCATCATCGAAATTCGCCGAACTGCCGGATTTTGGATCACTACATAATTTTCTTCACTATCCTGGGCTTGATGGAGCGGCACTTTCCAATTGGGCTTCCAGGCCTTCCACTGTGCCTCGCACTTATCTTCTATTCCGCATGTCTTTACTCAATCCATTGCCTCTTCCGTGGCTCCCCCGTACATGTACATTTCTTCAAGGTCGCATCTGCTATTCGCCTTTCCTTCCTTAACCTGGGCTTTCTAGTGCCGACAGTGTCCGACCCCGTTCAGGTGTATTTATCGAGGATCTGGACTTGTTGATGGGACAAAGTTCTTCTTTTCGCAAGCCTAGGACGTGCTCACGATGATGGTTCTCTCGAGGCTGGCTCCTGCTCGGAGCCTCTCCCGGACGAATTGTGCCAGTGTTAGGATTTTCTTACTCATTTTCCGTTGCGCGATCGCCCTTTTGTGTATATGTACGAGCGGTTTTTCGACGTTTGTACAATCTTCTGTCGTAGACGGTGCCAGTCTCTCCACTGCATCGAGTGATGTTTCTTCGAGACTCCGGATGGAACTTTACCGCTCATCGTTTCATTTTCAACCTGCAAAAAATTGGATGAACGGTAAGCTTTATCACTGTGGTTGATGGTTGAAACTTGTTCAGTTGGTGGGGTTGATGGTACGAACCAATTTTTCTACAAATTTGGTTTCTTCTGCAAACATCTGCATTCTTATCTGACAGCGGTTTGCCCAGTTCTTCCTAACCCTACTGTTGTGGTTTTTTTTGACATGGATGCTGCTCGGATTTGATTCTGCAGACCCGAATGGTGCGTCATTATATCCTACAAGAACTGATTGTATACTCTTAGCAGGCACAATGTTTTCTCCCATCATATCGCTGTTGGGTTGCAAAATCGATGGATTCGATTTTAATCGATTACTCGATCCTATTTAGGCAGGCCCTTGTCTTCTTTGTTAAATCCTTCAGCGTGGAGCATGTAGGTTCTGGTATACCAGCCAGATAGTATTTGGGCGCTTGGCTGGGGGTTGTAATGCCGTCCAGCATAAGGTTGAGCACACGAACCAACAGGAAGAGGGTACTCTTTTAGGGGTGCATCATTTTCACTCACGGTTTCCCTGATTACACTAACGTTCGGTAACGTACTACTTTTGCAGGACCGATGTTTTACAAGGGACTATATCATTTATTCTACCAATACAATCCGGCGGAACCTGTGTGGGGCAACCTTACATGGGGTCATGCAGTCTCAGAAGATCTTATTCATTGGGAAGATCTTGAACCTGCACTAACTTGCGACCATTGGTACGACGTCGGAGGTGTATGGTCTGGTTCCGCTACTATTCGACCAGATGGGACACCTATGATTCTCTACACAGGCAAGCCATTTGTGATCACCAACCTCTGGTCTTGACCTAATTTTAAATTGAGTAAAGTACCTAGGGCAATCACTTCACATTTTGATCCCAGGAGACCTTGATGTGGACAAATAAACAGGAGTGGCAGCCGACCTAGAAGAGACGCAGAACATTGCAGTGCCCGCGAATGCCAGCGATCCACACCTTCGCGATTGGGTTAAGCTCCCTGAGAATCCAGTCCTCAGGCATCCCGCTGGTATCGACAAAGAGGACTTCCGAGACCCTTCAACTGCCTGGCAACTTGATGATGGCTCCTGGAGAATGACACTGGGAGCTAGATTGGGGAAGGACAACTGGGGTCAAATTGGAATGGCTCTGCTCTACAGGAGTGATGATCTTCTGCATTGGGAGTTAGAGAAGAACGTTCTTCGCGCACTTCCTCAGACAGGAATGTGGGAGTGTGTGGACTTCTTTCCTGTAGGTTCAAGTGGGAAAATAGGGCTCGACACATCTAGTCGCGGACCTGCAGTTCGGCATATCTTAAAAGTTAGCTCCTTCGTTACGAAACGCGATTACTATGCAGTTGGTTTTTACAATAAGGTCACGGAGACTTTCGCTCCCGTCAACGGAGAGCTTGATGTGATCTATGGGTTACTTTACGACTATGGCAAGTTTTATGCTTCAAAATCATTCTTTGATCCTAAGAAACTGCGCCGCATTAATTGGGGATGGTCCAACGAATCTGATACCGAAGCTCAAGATATTGCCAAAGGCTGGGCTTCGCTGCTGGTAAGTAGGCTGCCATTGCAAATACGAAGTCGCTTAATTGAGCATCTAATGTACTTCAATATCTCACGTTTCTGGTATGAATTTCGCATCGCAGGCAATACCGAGGACAATGTGGCTTGATAGCAAATTAGGGGATAATCTCCTGCAGGCTCCAATTGAAGAGGTGAAAAGTTTGAGAGGTGATAAAGTATCAAGGACTGACGTCGACTTGGAGACAGGAAGTGTTTTAAAAATCGACGGATCTTCGGGAGGCCAGGTGAGAATGTTCGGTTAGAATGCACCGCGATCTGGTATGGTAGTGAGCCCCGAGTCTGCAGGGTCATTCTCAGTGTCGTTTTCATACTGTGTGGGTGTCTCAGAACGAACAATCACAACTTACAAGAACGAAGTCATGGTGGTCATCATTGATGGCCGCTAGAAGTCCGTATTCTGATAACAACAAACTAGTGTGAAGACATTTTCGGTAGCAAGGTTGCTCCACCCTCTCGTTTGCTATAGTTACTTACCCTTGAGAACGTTGCACATGTAGCTGGACATAGAGGTTGTATTCGAGTATCCTGACGTATCCAAGGTGAGCCCGGACGAAGATGTACACCCGGACACCCCATTTGACTGCAGTAAGGGAGGATCAGCCCAGCAAGGTGTATTTGGACCCTTTGGGCTTCTTGTCATGGCAGACGATGCTCTAATAGAGCAGACTGCAGTCTTCTTCTACATATCTCAGTCCAAAGCTGGACGATGGGCAACCCACTTTTGCAGTGACCAGAGCAGGTAAGACTTGCTTCAACCTGATCGAGGTCTTGTTTCATGTAGCTTTGTTTTCTGTACACCTGCAAGTGTCCGTGTTTTCCCTACTTTGAGTATCTGCATCCATGGGGAGGAATCTCTTAGCATGTATTTACCCACACTGTTACTGATTCAAGTAGCAATTGGACAGGTCATCTCTCTTGGATGGCGTGGACAGCTCGACATTCTGGGGAACTGTCCGTGTGTTGCCTTCAGAAGATTTTTTATCTTTGCGCGTGTTGGTCAGCCCCTTCTCCCCTGCTTTGATGTCCTGACGTGAAACTTCTCTAGCGATAAGCTTCTAAAATTCGTGTAGCAAAGGTTCCTGATTACAGACGCAAAGTGCCGTTTTCAATAACTAGGATTGAATATGTTGGATCAGGTGGATCACTCCATCGTTGAGAGCTTCGTGCAAGAAGGCCGCATGGCAGTCACATCTCGCGTTTATCCGACGAAAGCAATTCATGAGCAAGCTCACGTATTTCTCTTCAACAATGGCACTAGTCCCATCACAGTCAGGGAAATGAATATTTGGAAAATGAGAGGCGTTTGGACCACCCCTGATTCACCCGTTGGAAACCCTAAACCTTTCAATCCCAAACCTTTCAATCCTAAACCTTTTAATGGCGCGAAAAAATGACAAAGAAGCTTGAATGGTCAAGATGAGAGACCTTCGCACTGGAATCATCTGTGATATCACGATCGTACGAATACCTGTGTACCGTAGTATAAATTTCCAAAGTTCGAGTATTAGCTTTAGGATTAGGCTTCTAAACCTGCACAAATTGATGTGACAGTTCTGTTTTAAACGAGGTCCCCATTGTAGTTCACATTTTTCGGTACGACTAGATATTCCAGTATGATGTCTTTGAGTATGGCTTGTAAATACGCTCACTATTATACATAAAGTCAGGATACTGCAACGTACGGGATTATGTTTCACACATTCTTCATGGAATGGAAGTGTGAATGCACTTGATACCCGTAATTTTTTGGAATTCTCAAAGACTACAGTAGCTGGTTTCATGTTTGTTGTAAACAAAAGCTTCAATTTTTTTTCTTGCATGGCGAAAGCACAACGTGTTAGCGACAGCAGCGCTGCAGAGAATGGACCAAAATGCCGTGACTGGTCAACAATGGCCCAATTTTCAGCATGGAAATTTACTGGAACTTATCGGGCAATGGTTCGTGGCAGCTACCAAGGAGGCACCCTAGAATCCGTGGTGACCTCCCAAGGCTGGTTTTGATAATTTTGAATTCAAATTTGAAGTCTGCGACTCCAAGTTACCCTCGGAAGCCTACTCCTTGGCATTTGATGCCTATACATCAAAAAATTAGGGGGCTCATTACCCCACCTCCAACCTCCTTGGTAGGTGCTACGAACGCTTACCCAAACTTATCTGTGCAAGCAAATTACTAGAAAATCATTTCTCAACTTCTCTCCAAAGAGTTATGAATTTTTGAAGTTGGACATAGAAGTGAGTACATATACTATTGTATGGGGAAACTATTATGTATTTGTAAGTGAAAATTACTAGAGCTCCATTGTCCGCACTTTGCCATTATTGATTGTTACCCTATATCATATTCATATTTGGGTAAGATCCAAATTCGTGACTAAAAGAAATAAGTAATTTCCATGGCCACAAAAGAACTAAATTGTTCTCATGGACACAGTTTGTGATCGACCTCCCTTTCTTCCTTTGTGCTTCACCTCCTTGAATGTTTCAATTCTAAGTATCCGTGGTTACCAAGTACGATACATAGTTGAAATATGTACAAATAGAACATTCAAGTTCAATGTTTAACCCTTAAAAGTCCCTTGGGGATAGTATGTACGGTGTCGTATAATAAGGATTTGCTACCAACAAGAAACTCTAAATTGGAATCGTAATAGCTCACTAGAACCGCATTAATTCAAATGTCAACTTCTTCTTTGAACTCAAACCCATTAAAGGTGTGCATTCACTCCAAATACAACCAAAATACACCGTATTCTACTGGTCGCCACGGCACGCTGAGACCTGTAGGGGTTAACCCCAAAAGTTTCAAGGCACTATTTGCATGCTTTACCCTCAAAACTGCCCTTTTTGTGCAAGGTGAGAATTTTCAATTTATGATGTATTTTCAAGTATGTAAGTGCAGGATCTAGTACCAAAATTTCTAATTTCTACATGTATTTGGATATATAATTTTAGGTTTCAATTTTTTACCATTTGTGAGATCATAATGTTTAACCCCTAAACGCGCCGAATGTCGAAAAACGACATTTTGGATGGAAGGCAGCAACTTTGAATAGCCATATCTTCTTCATCCGAGGTCCGTTTTGGATGAAATCACTTGGGTTAGGTTCCAAATCAAGTCTAGTTTGCGTTGTAAAATTTGCAAGCCCATACAATAAAGTATGAATTAATGGAATGCACTTTAGTGAAGACAGCGCTTGCTTTTGGGTTTTCAAGCATGGGGCATGTATTACCATTGCAAGCCAATTATGTGAAATTAAAAATAGTTTTCATGATTTTTTTTTTCATGGTCATGATCTTAAGGTGATTCTTAACAACTTTGTAGTGTGAAGTTTTTTGATCCAAATGATTTTGCTATTGGATTTGCAATGATGTTTTGTCAACAGAAAAAGTGAGAAAATGGATGATATTTGAGGAGCTATATCTCCTTCATCCACCGTTGGATTTCAACTTAATTTTTGGGATGGCCTCCAATTAGAGTCTAGTCTAAGTGGTAGAAACCTTAACAAGATCGAAGGTGTTTTGAAGATAAGGCATGAAATTGAATGCAAAGGGTCTAGGTTTGGACTATTTTTCCTTTGTAAAATTTTTGGCAGTTTTTACCATTGCATGGCTTTTATTTGAGCCAAGAAATTTTTTTGATGAATTTTTGTTGGGTAAAGGACTTATTAAGATGAAGGTGAACATCTCTCTAGTTGGTAATTTTTTCATTGCAATAGGTATATTGGTAGCATTTCCACCTCAAAGTGAAAATGATGAAATTTTGCAGTTTGTTTTTAGTATTAATATGTTATGATCTTCCGATCTATAAGGCCTCATGACTCAAGTTTTGGTCCACATGATCTTGGATAAGTCTATTACAAGTTTGTACGGTTGAGATCTTAATAGCTTCTCTTGATTTTCATCTATGAGGATTTCTATGGAAATGTGCTTTTCTGCTAAAAATAGGCTGGCGCGTTTAGGGGTTAAAGTTGGAAAGAAAAGACTTTTCCCTTGTTGTAACGAGGGTGAGCGAAATTTTGAGGGCCAAAAAAACCATTTTTGGTAGTAAATTTGATTGGAGGCTCGTCAAATTCTTGTCCCTAAGTGACTTAGGAATATGTCTGTGCAATTTTTACACTCATACAACGTATAAAACCCAAAGAAATGCTTGATTATTTCCACAAATGTATGCTGAAATTCATATACAGAGGCCATTCTTCGACCATAATAAATGCATATGAAGAATGATTGGATTGAAACTCCAAACAATATGGTCATGCCTTGAAACCTACTTTGCAAGTAGAAAAAACCAAAATTGACAAAAAGTAAGATCTCAAATTTTGTTGAATTTTTGAAGCTTTTGGGATTCAATCGATTTTGGCAAGATTTTGAGAATAAATGAGCATATACTGCAATTTGGGTGCTTGTGGTCATATTTTAATTAGTGTTTTCAAACTTTGACCGTGAATATCTCCGAAAATATGAGGAATTTTGAAGCATGAAATGACTTCTCGGAAAGGTATGGAAAAACTCTACGACATGCAGAAGGTTCTAACTTCATGCGATTTAAATAAAGTAAGTAAGAGATTTACCAAAGACAAAACGACATAAAACAGGCCTCTTGAAACTTGAGGGGTTATGTACAAGTATAGTGACTTAAACACAGTTACTTTATAGAATTTACAGGTATATACATTGCTTTTTTTGTTTTTCATAATTCTTCTTTTAAAAAGTTAATGAATTAATCAATCGCAATTAATACAGCATGAACTTGGACAGACTTTACCCGGTGAGTGACAAATTTTTGAGAAAAAATATTTCTGAGAAAATATTTGCTACCAGAATTTTGTCCCCCAAGCTCCGAGGGCAGGACCGATTCCTGGCCGGGACCTAGCTAGCGCTCCTCCAGCTTCAGCGCTGAGAATTTACAGGTTTTGCTTCGATCATTTCCTATTGCGCTCTCCGCCGTCGACTTCGAGGGTTTTGGTTTCCGAACTTCGAGAAGAAGCCCATCAGTTTTTGGCTTTAAACTTCGTGAAAAAGTGCAATTTCTATTCAAGAGAGCCATTTTCTTCCAGTTACTGTACTTCCTTCTTGTACGTTGTATGAGTACCATTCATATTCTGTACATACTTGTACGTATTAATATGTAGTAATTGGTAACCATGGTTCAATCCACAAAAATTCTAAGTTAAAAGATAATCGCCTAAGGCCTGCTTTATATACGTTAGAAAGGAGAGGCCTCCAGAAGTCGGGAGCGAGGGAACAATAGAATAAAGGATGGAGAGCCAAAAAATAATGGAACACAAAATGAGAAGTTGGGAAAGTGGAAAAGAGAATTGGAAGTTGGGAAACAGGAACAGAGAATGGGAGGTTGGAAAACAGGAATAGAGGATGGGAAAGGGGAACTAAGAATGAGGAACTTCAAATGAGGAAATAGAGGACAATGGACCGAGCTAGAAACAAGGGAAGAGAGGACAATGAATCCAGAAGTAGGGAACAACGGACATGCTATGGTTTTTGAAGAGCATGGGGAGCGAGGATTGAGGAAACTAGGATAAGAGATAATTTCTGAAGAGCACCAAATAAATAGTTGCCCCTTCAATTGTACACGGTCCTTATGTATTATCTACAATAAACTACTTTTAACTTCACATAATCACCTTGCAATAGAAAGACTTAAATAATGTTTGAAAACTTAGGAACAGAAGTTGCCTTTACTAAAATGCACACGATTATATATTATACTCCATTGTATGGATTTGCAATTATTATCACACAAACTAAACTTGATAACTGACCATACCTAAGAAATTTTGTTAAAAGCCGAAGTCTAGACTCTAGACGAAGAAGTTATGTCTCTTTGTAGTTCTACATCTTGTTATCCAAAATCTTGATTTTTAACACTCACAACCTTTAAGAGTTAATATTTGAAAGGATGGGAGAATTACCTCAAATGCTTCACATAACACTTACATACACAAACCTCAAACTATCAAACAATATTTTACACTACAGTACTACACTAGATCATAAAGTTGGTTCTTTTGACACTAATGAGCAAAAGAGTTGAAGTGAAAAGTTTGCACAAGGAGTGAGATCTCATAGCATGTTCATAATTTTTTTGGCTTGACAGAACACCATTAAGATTAACCCTTAAACGTCAGACCCAGCCCGAGGGGTTGGGATTTTTTTTGAGAGAATCTTGCTCATAACTTACACTCCATTATACCAAATGGAATTTTTAGAATTCCAAACTGAGCACCTTAAAGAGATCTATACTTTCTTAGAATAGAGCTCAAGCAAATTAAAAACAGAATAATGCTAAAAATGGAGTTTAAAAGAAATTTTGGGTGTGGTATCAGGAAAGCATATGGCGTTTAAGGGCTAATATGATCTAATTTCTATTACTCATCATTCTTTAGGGGACTGTAGGTTGGCACCTATCACAGAAGGGCAGAATTTTGCCAAGAAGTAGGCTCGCAAGTGAGAATGTCCCGTGAAAGTTCCTGAAAGTTCCTTCATGATGAATATGATGGCCATATGTAGTGAGTTCAAAACTTGATGGCGGGAATGCGGGATCTCCATGAGTTTCTTCTACAGTTCCTCAAAAAGTCAAAATTCAAAAAGTGAAAAAGCTCACCTGGGAGTCCTGAGTTCAATTGTGGTACTGAGATGTTGGGCACACCCATGGTTGAGTGAATCACTCATGATGTCACGATGGCATAATCAAAAGGACAGGAAGATTCCCCAAGATGTCCCCATGATATAAAACTGCTTGCGTCTACAGAGAACAGATGTTAAAACCTTAAGTGATCATCGTGTATCGCACAGTAAAAGATAAAAAATTGAAAAAGCGTCACATCTTTGGTGTTTGTGAACGTGCCCCGATGACTGTTGCATGTATGCGAAGACTGGGCACAGCTAAGCGGCAAGCGCCACCATTTAATCTGAGTATTCAAGTACCGGTATTCAACTTAGAGGTCAAGTGCAAGACTCCATGCCATGCTTATGTATCATCGTCAATGTTACGTTTACTTAATGGTGCTGCTTTTGACGGCAAGCTGCAAATTGCGATAGCTGTTAGAAGTCGGCTTCCCCCGATGTTGAATCCGACAGCGACGACTCGTCTTCGAACACTCCAAAGTGTAGCAGCGAGTTGCCCCAGTTTAAAAGTCGTACGAGAAAAACGTGACATGAGAAGAAACGTGAGACGACGGAGAAGAAATGCGGAGGTTATATTGCCTGTAGTTGGTCAATTTCTTTGCGCCGGGTAAGTGTATCTGAAATTGCGTAAACGGAAGATAATCCTAGTCAGCTCTTTTCTTGTTCATCCGTCTGTGGCTTTGATTCTCTATATATTACAGCCACATTGGAGCAAAACAATGTGGGCATCTCAATCGTTCCAGCTGCACTTGGGTCATCACTCGGGCTCAAGATTGCATCCGCAATTACTGCTCATCGACTGCTTAGGTACATCCAAACTTTCGGTCGGCCGTCTGCATGCACTGCCTCCTTCAATCAACTTCTGCTCCTACTAATAGACCAGTATGAAGTAATGGAGAAACTGTCCGTGACGTGAGTGAATAATTTTGCATGTTTTGAAGTGGTTGGTTGTGGCCTGATGATTCCATTGAACTAGTATTGTAGGTCTACACGACAATCATGTTGAATTGCGGAGTGCAATCGGCGACATGGGTGCTGGGGCTGTTGATGGTGCTGAGCTGCTGCGTCTCAGCTCCTGGTGCTTCTGCTGAGATGGGAGTGAGCGAAGCATATTCTCAGAATGACACTTCCACGACAGTCTACTCCTCGGACAACTACCTCAGTTGCACGGTCGACCAGCAAGTCACCGTGAGCTCCACACAGGAAGTCAGCGATCTTATCAAGCGGTACACCAACTCCCGCAGCGACGAGGCTGTGCGGATTCGGGCCACTCATCGCCGATTTCACAGCTCCAATGGATTGGTTTGCCCAGGGCAACGAGGCAGCAGCTATGCTGAATACCAGAAGGTCAACCCGGCTGATGACTCGCTCACCTCTATCATGGTGTTGATCAATACGATGAATAAAGTTGTGTCAGTGGACAGTGAGCGCCACTTGGTAACGGTAGAGGCAGGAATGTCGCTGCGGGAGCTTGCACTTGCAGCCGAGGCGCACAACATGTCAGTTCCTGCAGGAGCATTCACCCCGTACGCGAATCTCACGGTCGCCGGTGTGGTTTTGACTTCCGCTCATAGCACGGCATACCGGAAGTCCAGCAGCTTGGGCGATCTTGTTAGGAAGGTGAGAGAACATATATTCACACTTGAAATGGTCAAGGTCAGACTCATGTGGTTTTGAGGTCAGAGATGTGTTCACAACATGGTCAATTCATTTTATGCTGCGCCATCTAAGTTGTCATGTCTCGCTTTTAAAGCTCTTTTTATTTGTTTATTATTACACTTAATTATATATGTATATTAATACAATGATGTGTGATGAGTCTTGTTTTAAGACTGATATGGAGGGCATGAGGATTAAATGATAATTATGAAGAGTAGAGAAATTATTTTAAAATCTCTATATCCCATAAGGCCCGTTCAAAAGTGGTACATATATTGTTGAATTGCTTATGTATTTATTATGCTTGAGAATTGTGCAATGTTCATTTGTACTTTGGAGTACAACCATATAAGAATCTAATTTTCTTTATACAATATATCATGATACTATCATACTTTTACTGATATCTTAACATATAGTATTTTTATGATACAAATTTCTGAAATTAAATTTTTAGTATCATAATAGAATTTCATACTTAGTCTTATATTATTTTATAATACAATATAAACCTTGCAATTTCTAATCTAGTATTCACCTAATCATTCCAATAATACAGCATAAACATTGTAACGGTATAACATTACTTGATAGTTAGATCTATATTTTATTGCGTGTTAAGGAGGTGGAGATGGCTCATTACACTTAAATGAGTTGAGCCTTCTGTTACTGAAATGTGCCCAATTGGAGCATTATTCAGGTGAAGTGGGTGAATGCGAAAGGAGACGTCATAGAGAGCGAGCATGGTTCGAAAGAGATGAGAGCCCTGGTGGGAGGATTGGGCTTGCTGGGGATTGTGACAGAATTTACGCTGCAACTGCAACCCAATTCGCGGACGGTGGTGGAGGTTCGAAAGAGGATGAACGATTCCAACTTGGTGGCAGACGTGATGAACCTCCTGCAGAATGAGACGCCGCATGTGATGGCGCTCTGGAGACCTGACCTGGACACGTTTTCAGCCCTCTTGTGGACACAGGTAGAGGAGGCGGATTATGATGCGGCAACTATGCCCAAGTTCTATCCCAATGGATCTATTGCCCTCATAACTCCTGTGCCTCAGGAGGGTGCCACTTCTCTGAAGGAGCTTGTTACTGCTTGGGAGGCCGACCTTTTGGATGAGTCGCCAACTGCGGACGTGTTGAACGCAGGTTAACCTCACCCCACGGAAGCTCGCTTTCATGACCCATCTGGTCTTTTGCACACCACACTTTGCTTCCTTCTAATAGTACTGGTACTTATTCATGTCCATCCTTGCATGAACAGCGATTTGCACGGCCAGCAACAGCTCCGTCGACGCTTTCTACTTTCAGGACGGCAATGGCACGCTGATTGATCATGCCACCATCCCCACGAACAATGCTATGGTTTCCGCCGGCTGCCAGCCGATGTGCGGCTTCGACGTTCACTACATGGGCGCCTTCTTTGAGGACGCAGAATTCACAATCAAGTTGTTTCAGTTGCAAGACTGGGTAAACGATGTGAAGCACATAGTGCGAACAGAGCTTGCGGAAGTTGAGGCTCGCCTTAGCAAGCGCTACGGCGAAGGCAAGGTACGTTGGTGTCAAATTCGGCGGACCCTATTGCAATTTCGGAGGAGTAATCGAATAAATCTAAGCTCTTGAAATTGTGGATGTTTCCAGGTCAAGCGTTGCATGGGGCCGGGAAACGTTGGGCTTCGATTTGGTCAAGGGAACGACGATTTGCTATCGACAAGCACAGGAAAAGAAGATGTTGTGTATGTATCATTCAACCAACGGCACTCTGTCTACATACCCAACCAGCTGTCGAAAGTGTCGACGATTGTGGAAACAATCGAGCAGCTGACGTTGTGCAAGTACAAGGGGCGGCCGCACTGGGGCAAGAACCATGAGCGCACTGCTCGTCACCCCAAGTGCAAAGTCCTGGACAATTACCCAGCTTCCAACATCGCCAAGCTCCTCAAGCTGCAGCAGAGGCATGATCCCGGAAAAGTATTCGAGCCTGAGCTTTTTAAGCAGCTATTGAAGAAGAGTGGCCCCGAGTACTCACCGCTATGTGCCCCACACTACTGGTGCTATTGCGCAGCTGACGAGCACTGTCCTACTGGCTTCCAGTGCCGCCCTTCGGCAAGCTTCTCCGAGTACAAGATTTGCAGACGAAATTAATCCTTAACGCCGAGAAGGGTGACAATATAGCCTCCATGTATAGTGAGACATAGAGGAATCCAATCTTGCATCCAGTAGTTACCAAGAGAGTTGCTTTCGCTCCAGGATTATTTAGAGCATTCTTCAAATCTCATAGTTTTGATTTGATACATATTATGTGGAAGTAGATTGTATGCACAAGTTCGGATGGAACAACATTCTTGTAAGGTCCCCGTCGTCTTGACGGAGAAGCTAAAAAAGTATCCCATGTCTACCATTTTCTCGAAGAGTATTATGTTTATTATTTTTATGTGTGCCTGTGTTTTTTTTAAATTTTCATTATTATTATTTTTAAAATTGTACTGCTTGTTTTTTTAAAAGAATTTTTTTTTTATGGATAATTCAAAAAGCATAAAAGGTAGGTACTAGATAGATTTGTACGTAGCTGGGTAGGTACGTAGGTGGGTAGGTACGTAGGTGGGTAGGAAGGATTGCCGGATCGATCACCCTATTCTTTTATATATATAGATAAGCTCCAAAGTTCATCTCTATCTGCATCTGAGTTGAGTTAAAATATTACAATGCAAATTTTTCATTAATTTTGTTTTATTTTTTGAAACAATTAACCCTTAAACGCTTAAGCAAGGCGGAGGGGCTTCTTTCCAACAAAATTTGCTCTGTAGCTCTCACTATACTCAATTTTTCACTCATAGTTTGATGTCAAACTCGTCACATTCTTATGCTGCATTCAAAAAGTGAAATTTTACAATTTAAATCACAATTTCTGTAAGTGATTTTGTGCTTCGAAAGGATTGTGGTAGGTAGGTTGGGGACTTGGGGTTATACATAACCTTATAGGAGGTTGCAAGCTCATCATTGATTGGTTCATTCATGATGCCCAAGTTCAAATAGTGCACTATTCATGATACCCAAGTCCAAAAATGCTTTGATCAAATTTTAGGCTGCCCGTTTCAGACGCATGGGCGTTGAAGGGTTAATGCATATTTTAGGGCATCAATACATAATGAACCAGAGTGAGAATATCACTCGGCGGAGGGGGTTACTTTATTCTGTTAATTTGTCACTTTTGAGTTGTGATATGACAACTTTATTCATCAGATTGATCAACACCATGATGAAGGTGAGCAAGTCAGCAGCTGCGTTGACCATGTTACTGGTATTCAACACAGCTGCTGCCTTGTTTCCCTGCGCAAACAAGGCAGTATTAGTAGGAGCAGAAGTTGATTGAAGGAGGCAAATGCATGCAGACGGCCGACCGAAAGTTTGGATGTACCTAAGCAGTCGATGAGCAGTAATTGCGGATGCAATCTTGAGCCCGAGTGATGACCCAAGTGCAGCTGGAACGATGAGATGCCCACATTGTTTTGCTCCAATGTGGCTGTAATGTATAGAGAATCAAAGCCACAGACGGATGAACAAGAAAAGAGCTGACTAGGATTATCTTCCGTTTACGCAATTTCAGATACACTTACCCGGCGCAAAGAAATTGACCAACTACAGGCAATATAACCTCCAAGGGGATATTAAGTATTTTGAGACAATTTGCAATCTCAATTTAAATCAGTGGTTAAAAATAGTAAATCTGGTGTCAAGTAAAATGAGACCGAATTGAAAATGAGACTCGAATGAACCCAACAAAAGAATGTAAGTTGAACCCTCGATACCAAAAATTCTATTAATATATTTGTTGATCATTAATATTCATTATTTTGAGACGGAAAGTATATTGAGACTACTTCACATCTCACTACTCGAGTCATAGATTGCAAGCTTCAAGGACCAAAAAAGTATTATGCATGATGAGTATCATTACTTCAAAGAAAAATATATACAAGAATGAATCCGATGAAAGGACATATTAATATCTATAGAGAAATAAAATTATCACAACACTAATGGAAGGAAATAATCCCATGGAAACACATTGAAATGGATAAACCATATTACTATAATTAGATAAATCATGTTTAGAGGTAGTGTCATACTACTCTAATTTGCATTGGCTACATCGCAATGAGAAAAGGTGTACCATTGAAACTAATATAATCTAATATAACTATATATTAACATGAAAACTACTCATCAAACTCGATAATTGAGTCCTTAATAATTGAAATTTGTAGCTCCGGTATGCACATCTTGGGATTAACGGTTTCAAGACAAAATCTTGGCTTCCAAGCTCCCATGATTGATGTTGTAGCCACCCAGGTTGGATCATAATCCATATCTTTACACCAAGAGTTACCTCTTCTTGTATCCCACCCTTCGTAAGTGTCAGGATTGACATGTTTAGAAGATACTGGCTTCCAATACTCAATGTGGATTTCTTGAGGATGCTCTACACTAACATTTGGGTTGCTCAAAGCACGAGCTACCCAAAATTTCTTGAGATCTCCATCAGCCGGACGTAGCACAAGTAGGTATCCCTCATAAACATCCCGTCCAACTCTGAATGATGCTTGTGGACGATCTCGTATTTGTCCTACGAACGGAGGATCAGCAGCAAATTCCTCGCGCAACTCTCCGTTATCTTCAAATCGATCCTCTTCACTTGGAGAGTACCTAGAAGTAGGCCAAAATCCATCTCTAAACGTTGATGGAGCAGGGACGGGTAAATCTAAAGCCTCACGAACTGCTTTCCAATAGTAAATGAATTGTTCATGATGTCTACGATAGTCGCCTGTTGGATCAGCATCCGCCAAGGACTCCCACAAGCTCACAAAACCACTAATTCCTTTTCGAATATCTTCTATATTCTTCATTTCGTTTGGAACTAATAACATAGGATCTCCAAGAGGAACGTGAGGTTGACCATTTGGCAAAACTTTCCACAACCTAACCCCTGCACTATCTTGAGGAAGCCACTCGCTATCCGTACACAGAATTTGTACTGCATCAAAGGCCAGCCGGAAGCATCTCTAAAAAACCTAAATTGTTGGGCACTAGTATGCCCAGATAACGCCTCGTCGCCATCACAAAGGTAACCTTTGATGAACGTCTTGAAATCCGGTACTTCCTCAATTAAGTGAGGAATTACCGGCTTATCCTCTGTGTCCATGAAAGATCTCATGAGAAGTGGAACAGTAGGGTAGCTGTTGGTCTTAAGCTTACTACTCCATCGCCCGAAAAGAGCATCAATATCTTCATGAGTGTGACCCACAATAAGGAAGTTCAAGTAAATCTCTCGAAAAACGCCCTTGTACACGAGCAGTGAAAAGAATGCAAAAACAAACCGATTCTTATTATCCCCGCAAGCATTATCTAGCTGCATGTGTAGCACCGGAGGAAGAGTCTTTCCCGGGATTGGAGCCTCTGGGAGAAGACCAAGCGAATCCAAGCACATGTCCGCCCCATCCAAAACAGCCTCAGAGAGAGGGCTACTTCTACCACCACCAAACAACTGCCTGGAAGAGCACTTCGGAGGAGATTCCAAATCTCTTAACAGTTGAGCAAATGAACCGATAGTATGATTGGAATCCGTGGGATATATATCGAGGCCGTAATGTGCGTAACGTACATCTCCGTGTCCATGAGCAATCATGCCTGTGATGGAAACCAGCAATTTCATGAAGGAATCGGTCGATTTACTCTTGTGTGAGAATTGCGGAGAGGCTGTTTTGGAATGATCCATTTTGTCATGAATAATGCACAAAGACGATTCGGGCCGTGCCTCAGACTCTGAGCGGTTACTATAATAGAGCAACCTATGCGCCATTTGAGAAGTATTATGACGTTTGAATTTGGCATCATGAAGAGCCCATGCGCGACTGCCTCGAGTACTGGATGCTCGAAGTTGTTTGATTTTGTCACATTCACCACAACGAGCAAATGTGTCACCCTTTTGCTTGGAATAGTACTCTTGGAATGATTCTTGCCGAATCCTACTTAGAGCAGAATTTGATATAGGAGGAAGACCGTGGACGACATTGATGGCATTCACCTCTGGTAAACTGTCCCTCCAGCGGAAGGAAGAGGGCAAGCACTTGGACACAACCTTCTCGCCCGTATCAATAGTCTTTGTTCGATGCGGCATGAGATCCGCAGCATTTTCCACAATGGCTTGAAGGGATGCTGTGGCTTGCAATGTCTGGATACGAGGTTTCTTTGAACCACAGTTTCCATGGTCCTCCGCTTGCTGTCCGTCTTGATAGGCATATCTCCACCGGAAAAATGTGGCACGTGACACTCCCATAATCAGGTACCACGCCACACAACACACCTCAATACCCTCCAACATAATCATGTCATTTCCGTCCGCCGCTTCATGGACTTGACCATGCACACTAAGGAGACAATGTTTTCTGAAGTAAACATCACCGCGAACATAGAACTGGAACCTCAGATCTTTAATTTTGCCTCGAGGATAGGGCTGCACACAGTTCTTTGGACAACAATAAGTTGTTGAAACAAAGTTGATGGACTCCGGTGTAAGAAAGTACTCCTTCTTAGCTGGTGAATCCCGAAGACGCCTATGACGTTTGCTCTCGTACTGGCGAAGACCAACTCGTGGTGGCCGACCAAAAACCTTGCAAGCCGCATTGAAGATGGCGCGTTGGTCGTGGTCGTAGAGGCTTGCTCCGTTGAGGAGCACAAGCGTTATTGGCCATGCACGCAAAGAGTAGATCCAACTGAAAGGAACCTCTGCTTCTAGTAATGACTCTGCTATCTGCACGCAGACAAAGTCGGATCCAAGAGGCCGACCACCAGTCTCTGGGACGACGCTAGAGTCAACCGATTGACAGACAGCTTTTGCAACTTCGACACCGGCGTCATTCAGAAGAGTGACTCGTTTCGACACCCATGACGAACGGCTAAAACCCTCGCACTGTGCAACTCCTTCAGGTAGAACTGGTGGACGGAAATCGACACCATTGCCAACAAAAGTCTCCATCCTATAAAAAAGTCGAAGATTGAAAACATTACTTAGTGCTTGTCTAATAGCATTCGAGATGATCAAACATGAAAACCGAGGCAAAAATACCGCCACAATTATCCCCGGCCCGTGGATACCAGACCATGGTTGGATATTATCCACGCACCGGGGATAAAACTAACCCTACAAGGTTAAATAGTTATCTCCGGCCCGGGGATAATCTTGCAACGGCCCAGGAAAAAAATATTATCCCCGGCCCGGGGATAATCTTGCAACGGCCCAGGAAAAAAATATTATCCCCGGCCCGGGGATAATATTGCAACGGCCCAGGAAAACAATATTATTCCCGGCCCAGGGATAACTGTTTTTCCTGGGCCGTTGCAAGATTATCTCCGGCCCGGGGATAACTATGCAACCGTACAGAAAGAACAGTTATCCCCGGGCCGGGGATAATATTTTTTTCCTGGGCCGTTGCAAGATTATCCCCGGGCCGGAGATAACTTTGCATCGGCCCAAGGAAAACATATTATCCCCGGGCCGGGGATAACTGTTTTCTGTGGGCGGTTACATAGTTATCCCCGGGCCGGGGATAACCTTGCAACTGCCTACCAAATAATATTATCCCCGGCCCGGAGATAATATTTTTGGCGGTAACAAAGTTATCCACGGACAGGGGATAACCTTGCATCCTCCC
Organism: Bryum argenteum; assembly: GCA_037043015.1. Taxonomy (NCBI): domain Eukaryota; kingdom Viridiplantae; phylum Streptophyta; class Bryopsida; order Bryales; family Bryaceae; genus Bryum; species Bryum argenteum. The sequence goes on along the minus strand of CM073328.1, from coordinate 18,360,198 downwards.
ACAAAAAGATTATCCCCGGCCCGGGGATAATATTATTTGGTAGGCAGTTGCAAGGTTATCTCCGGCCCGGGGATAGTATTAGTATCATTGGCAGTAGAAATATTATCCCCGGCCCGGGGATAATATTATTTTCGTGGGCAGTAGAAATATTATCCCCGGGCCGGGGATAAATTTTTTTGGTGAGCAGTTGCATGATTATCCCCGGGCCGGGGATAACTATGTAACCGCCCACAAATAACAGTTATCCCCGGCCCGGGGATAATATTTCAACTGCCCACGAAAATAATATTACCCCGGGGCGGGGATAATGGTTTTCTTGGGTAGATGCAAGGTTATCCCCGGGGCGTGGATAATCATAGAAGCATAGATTCCAGGAATAATCCCCATAGACAGTAGAAGTTATCCCCGGCCCGGGGATAACTTGCATTCTATTAATAGTAAGTGCTGAAACACTGCCATTCATGCCTTGCACTCAATTTGCGAACATCGCTCACCTGCGAATCGCAGAATTCGAAAGGAAAAGAAGGGCTCGCAACTGAAAAACCAAGCACAAAAATTAGTACCGAATACAGAAGTCGAAAAATACATGACGAGCAATAGTTTTAACTTGAATCATTATCAAATTAATGCAACAATACTGAAACCTCTAAATGCGAAACTACATCAAACGCACTGAGCACCAACTGAAACTTCTTCTACACAGATGCAACATTGAACCTACACACCGGAACGAAATATGAAATGGAGCGCACCTTGAAGCAAGAACGAGAGAGAGAAGGAAATGGAGGACACCTGAGAGACAGAGTATGCAACCCGAGCCCGACCTCAACGGCCACATCGTGAGAGTATCTCGACGCCCGAAATCGTGCAAAAAGCTGACAAATTTTGTCGCAATATGGACTTTGTCTTTATTACGATTCTAAATACGATTCCACTTTTGAAAACAGAATTTTGAAAGTATTAGGCGGCAACGGAATTTCGGCGGGAAACTGATTTTGGAGGGAACCCATTTCTAATTATCAATTATTTTTTTTTACAAACAATATTGTCTTATATTTTCACTATAAAATTGAACAATCTTTACATAACTATGAGAAGTGCAAAAAAAAATCCAAATTTGTATTACAGAATTTATGGAATAAACTATAATAACTACAAAATTAGAATAACATATATTATATTATATTATATTATATTATATTATATTATATTATATTATATTATATTATATTATATTATATTATATTATATTATATTATATTATATTATATTATATTATATTATATTATATTATATTATATTATATTATATTATATTATATTATATTATATTATATTATATTATATTATATTATATTATATTATATTATATTATATTATATTATATTATATTATATTATATTATATTATATTATATTATATTATATTATATTATATTATATTATATTATATTATATTATATTATATTATATTATATTATATTATATTATATTATATTATATTATATTATATTATATTATATTATATTATATTATATTATATTATATTATATTATATTATATTATATTATATTATATTATATTATATTATATTATATTATATTATATTATATTATACTATATTATGCTATATTATACTATATTATAATATATTATACTATATTATATTATATTATGCTATATTATATAATACTATATAATACTATATAATACTATATTATATTATATTATATTATATTATATTATATTATATTATATTATATTATATTATATTATATTATATTATATTATATTATATTATATTATATTATACTATATTATATTATATTATATTATATTATATTATATTATATTATATTATACTATATTATATTATATTATACTATATTATGCTATATTATACTATATTATAATATATTATACTATATTATATTATATTATGCTATATTATACTATATTATATTATATTATGCTATATTATACTATATTATATTATATTATACAATATTATACTAGTTATTCGATAGAATATATTACTATACAATACTATGTGATATGATATTAAACTATATTAACCTGTATACTATTGTGTTAAGTTATGTTATAATAGATTATATTTTCCTATATGATTAAAATTTATGTGAAATAAATGATTATTATTTTGTATTCTATTATACTATATTATACTATATTGTACTATGGTATACTAAAAAATACGATACTATACTTTATTAGACTATATCATACTACTCCCTCTGTCCCATTATGATTTTCCGGTAGGTTCTCTCAAATCTACCTCCAACGGTAGATTTGAGAGAACCTACCAGAAAATCATAATGGGACAGAGGGAGTATTATTTACTTCAATTTCCTATAATTTCCAATATTTTCCTATGTTATACTTTATTATATTGTATTATATTGTATCATAAAGTTTTTTTAATATTTTATAAAATATAGAAATTGTTATTTTATAATATATTGTATTCTAGTATGATATATTTTCGTATATGAAAATGAATTACATTATTTATGTTATGTAAAATTATATGATAATTATATATTATTATGTTTTTAAACATATTTATTTTATTGTTTTATATTCCATTATAATAAAATATCCTATGTTATACTATATTTTAGGACATTATGTTATGTTACACTATATTATGCAATATTAAATTTTATTCCATTTTGTTAAGGTATGTTGTGTTAGATTATAATTATTACACTATATGATTATAATTATTGTACTATATGATTATAATTTCTCAATTCATATTGGAAGATTTTAAAAGTAATTCCTTTTTTAATTTGCAATCATTTCTAACTTGATATTTAGTCCAATCCCCTTTAACCCTGAAATATAAAAAAAGGAAGACGTTTGGTATATTATAATATAGTATACTATAGTTTATTATCTTATATTAACGGATATTAAGTAAGATTTCATAAATACTATTATATTCTATTGTACTATACTGTATAATATTAAACTCTATAATATTATATCCTTAATATGTTAATTTATGTTATATTATATTATAATTCATTATATGTACCTAAACTCTTTTTTCATAATAGCAATGACAACTAGCTTGAGAGAATTAAAATTAGGCCTTTGAAGGCTTGGATTGAATGACTCACACATTAGAAATGCTATTTAGATTTAGTTCAAAAAAATCTTATTATGATATCAAAGAAGAAGAAAGGTGATGACGCTTCCAGCGCCTCTGACGGTGACGATTCGAACAACTCGGAGTATCGTGCTGCTTATCAGGCGGCTGGCAAGCAGGTCATGCAATCTCCGCATGCATCGCCCACAGCATAGAAAAAAAATAAACAGCTCTTTCAGTACGTAAGTTTATTATTTTCAATTGATAGGTATAACAAAATTAAATTAAGAAAAAAAAAAAAAAAAAAACCGTTCTTGGCTAGAACCATGTGAGTTAGTCGTTACAATTGCATTCTTGAATCTTACAGAATCTATTACAGCAAGGTCCTATGTTTTATTACAAGATAGTTTAATGTAATTCAAAACATCAGTACACAATTATAAACTTAAAAATAGAATATTGTTGATTAATAGATCAAGCCCTATAGTCTTACAAATATATAACATAGTTATTGTTTAATCCAAAAATATTTGTTCAAATAGAGTCGTTGGATAATGAAAAAGTACTTATAATGGTATAATAGTCTTGATGGGTTTTTTTTGAAGTAAATAAGTACATTAACATTTATGCTCAGACCATAGAAGAAAATGGATAACTATAAATGTAGGTTACTTCTCTTGAATAATCTATTATACTTTGTTAGTTTATTTTTCTTTTTATTAAGTACATGACTCTATGGTTTTATTGTTGAATAATATCAAACACAATAAATAAGTGTTACTTTCATTTGAAAGATCTATGATACCTTCAAATTTATTTTAATACTTGGTGTAATCATGGTACAGTAGATCTTTGGGGAATTTTCTTATTTCTATGATTCCTTATGATTTATTCTCTACTAAAAGAGCAAATGGAGATTAGTAATAATGTGTATTTGTCATACACAAATTGGATGAAATTTCATTTATTTGGTAATAAATTATTCCATACCTTATTTACAATATGTGTATTGCATCAATGTTTATCTACCATAGATGAAATAGACCATAGTTTCAATTTCATAATTACATTGCAATAGTATAACATGTTCTAATTGTACAATCAATACTCACATAGCTAAGGTTTCAAAACACAACCTTAGAACTGAAATGAAATTAGATTAAGAAATTTCATGGACATAACTGTACAAACTTATTTGACATCAATTTTGTTACCTAACATGGCAATTTTATGTAATTCCTATCTAAAATTACACTGATATTAAAACTTAGAATGTTTCAGAAGCTTCTAAACTTAGCATATAATACATAGAATTCTAATCTACCTAAACATAGGATCATAATTAACATGCAATTAAGCAATTATGCACTTGGCCAAGTGCGCTAATTGGCACTCAATAACAACAAGATTTTGAACGGAAATGTTTTTTGGAAGGAAAAAAATCCCAAAAATCCCTATTTTTTCTTTGCTATATTTTTGTGACAATATCATGGAATATTGGTTTTTCAATGTGTACATAAGTGAATAATTTTCACTAATTCCGTAAGATTGTGCATAATGTGCATGCACTAAACTTGAACTAATGAAAAATACTATTGATTAATAATAAATCTTTTGCCAAATCATGTTTTATTGCTTTGAGAACATTGCCAAATTATCATGTTCAAAGATTGCCAACATTTGTTTTAGTACTTTGTGCACCACATGTAAACTTCCATGTTGTACATATACATATGGCTCTATATATACTATTTTTGGCATTCATAAAACAAATATACTTTATAAGAGATATAAGGCCAACATGTACTATTCAACGAGAAAATATGGAGCATCTCGCTCTATATTATATGCAAATCTATACAAACAATTCATAACCATACTTAAGAAACTAATAAGTAATAACAGTAAAGACCATAATCAAACTATTAATGATAATACTATAATCAAACATGTATAATATCATAACCAAACTTTTGATACCTAATTCAAATATATCAATCAAACATAACAATCCTATCATTAAACCATCCGTGCTTCTCCCAATCCTTGTCAATTGTAGAATTTGTTGTGGTGGTGCAAGCCGTGGCAACCTGAATATCATTGAAACACAATATCATCATGGTCAATATTAATATAGTCTAACATAGTAATTTTTACTTGTTCAAATTTAAAAATAACCTCATGTGAAAGATGTTCATTAGTTAAAGAATCACGAATACAATGGTCTATGTCTCGGTAAATTCTATTACTTTTGTGGTATGTTCAAATTTTATTTAAAACTTCCTAAAATGACTTCATGTGAATCATGTTAATTGCAAAATCTCTAAACTAATATATTTATTATATCTTGCTAAAGTCTAGAACAATTTTTAATTTTAAGTTATTTTAAAAAATCAACAATATTTGCACAATCTTCAAACTGAATTTATACTTGTTATGTCTCGCAAAATAATACAATTCTTTTTAATTTCTTGATTTTTTACTTTTTAAATTTATTGATTGTTTCATTTTTTAAGCTAGGGGTAGTTGATTTCCTTCAAGGGGTGTGCGTGCACACATTCCTTGGTGGAGAAAGAGAAAAAAATTTTAAAAATTTAAAAAAAATTAAAAAATTAAAATTTTTAAAAAAATGGCTGATTTCCTCCAGGGGGGGTGCGTACGCACACCCCTGGAGCATTCCTGGAGGCAAAAAAAAAAAAAAAAAAAAAAAAAAAAATTGGATGGCTGATTTCCTGCAGGAAATGCTCCAGGGGTGTGCGACCCCTGCGTAGGTACCCCCCTTGCAGCAGAATCTGAAACAACGATGCAAGTCGGTTTGAACATGTCATTTGGTTCGGGATCTTCATGTGCTCCTTCAAGATCGTGGCAACATCTCCGTCTCTTCCGAAGCTTGTAGTATCCTCGAGACGAAGCACTTGCAGCGAGCACATGAGCCGGAAGAGCACACACATGAAGAGGAACACCGAAGTTTTTTGTACGGCCACGAGAAGACCGCAGCGATACTGAGAATGACGTTGATGTGAGGTACATTCACGATCGCGACGAGCGGTACCACCATGCTCGGTGGCCGATTTCCACCGTAAAGGTCGGGAGCGACATCCATGCCAGGATATGAAACGCACTTCCGAGCTTCGTTTGGAATCTGTTTGCACCTCGGAGAGACTCTCGGACGATTTTGTCAAGCGAGCGTCTTGCGCAGAGCGGTAGGTGTGGAGGATGTGGGAGAGGGAGAGGAAGGAGAGGCTGCGAGGATGCTCTCCGACATCTGCACCACTTTTCCCTTCTCTCTCCCTCGACCCTCCTTCTCCCCTCCCATAGCTGCACCTCTGTTGTCGCCGCCATTTGCCGCCACAAACCCAAACCCAAAAAAAAAGTTTTTTTTTTTTTTTTTTTTTTTTTTTTTTTTTTTTTTTTTCTTCTTCTTCTTCTTCTTCTTCTTCCCGCCTCCAGGGAATGATTCAGGGGTGTGTATGCACGCCACTTGGAGGAAATTAGCCATCCGTTTTTGAAAAAAATTTAACAACTTTTTAAAAAATTAATCGTTTTTTAAAAAACTTTTTTTTAAATTATATATATTTTAATTTTTTTGGTTTGTTTTGTTGCCTCCAAGGAATATTTGGGGTGTACATATGCACACCCCTTGAAGGAAATCAACCAACCTTGTATTTGAAACCTTTTAAATATTTTTTAAAACCTTTTAAATATTTTTTATTCTTAAATATTTTTTGCTACCTCCAAGGAATCCTCCAAATGTAACAAAAAAATGAATTCAAAATAAAGTGTTTAGTTGAGGAATGTCTGATCAAAGGTGTTTGTATTGCTGCATGAAAACAATTTTGTTGTATCTTAAGTTTTTTTTGAAAAATTTCTAATATTAAACATTCAAAACATTTGAATGATTTTAATAGAAGACTTTTTAATCTAGAGGTTACTGTTTCACTAATATTTGAGTTTTTGTTGTATGTTGTGAACCAGAAAGAGTCATGACGGCCCTAGTTGGAGGAGAAATCACAATGTATTTGGAATACAGGTTCCAAGCAACATTTGCATTATCCAATCTCCGAAGGCTCACATATTAGAATATATTGTAATGCAAACCGAAGCTATTGACGATGACCGGTTGTAAGTAGCATTAAATACTAGTATGTAATCCGAGTATTTTGTGTATGCTAGGTGTTTCTAGATGTATATATGTACTAGATAGTACAAGATCGCAAAGATGATTTGTAGACAAGTTGTTGCGATGGACATATGGATTCAATTTCATTGTATGGTCAGATTGTATAATATGGAATATATTTTTATCAAATGTCCATTGATGCCTAGTTTTGTAAACAATTTGGTGCTTACGTCATTCTGCTAACCAGGAATTATATAAACTACAATCTACACAAAACTTTTGCAGCATATAATATACATTTCAAATATCCTTGGACAAAGTTAATCATATTATTTATAGGAATTTATAACAAAAATACGTTGGCAATGCCATTAAAAGACTTCTTATATTACCACTTTTGACATTACGCAATATTTTTACATAACAACTTTTTTATAAAAAAATTTAAGTTGAAAAATTAAAAAAATCATTTTTGCACACAATGACCGTCGTAGTACCTCAAGTGCACTTTTAAATGGCCAAGTGCATAATTGCTTAATTGCATGTTAATTGTCAGTGTTTCTATCTTGAATACATAGACTTTTTGAAATTTTATCTGCAACTTAATGAAGAATATATGTACAAAAAAAAACATATGTAATTTAATACTAAACCTTTTGAAAAATCATTTTGGAAAACAACAAAGAATTTGCACTTTGTATAGTAGCATACATTTTGAAGACAAAGGTCTTTCACATACTTAATTCAGAAAATACTTTATAGAACAGACCTAAAATAGTTTTGTATTCAGAACTTAACCCCTAAATTACCTTGTTGCAAGACGATCTAAGTCACATAATTTCACTTTCCTTTAGATTAAGTTCAAAAAATTTCAATCTAAGTATTATTTGAAAGATTCAACCATAAGATCTCAAATTACACTTGACATTCCTCCACAGATTAAATTTAAACCGTTCATTCTTCCCCATTTGTGAGATTATAATGGTCAAAGTTGGCTGAGTTTATTCTCCTGCGGGGACCTCCAAAACTCGTTTCGGGTTTTAAAGAAAGTTAGGGGTTATAGATGATCTTCCAAGGAAACAAAAGTTCATTTTAATAGAACACCAAGTCAAATTCTCAAAAAAAAAAACAAAGAATGACTACGCATTCTAAACTTTGATTATGAATACAAAACTTTTTGCATACCAAATTTATTTAAAAAACCAAGTATTGAAATAAAAAAAGTAGGAAAAAAAAGTAAGCAATTTTTTTTTTTTTTTTTTTCTCCTTTCATTGCTATGACCATGAACAGATTAGTATTCTAAATTAAGACATAATATACTAAGGAAAGATGACTACTTTTGCGTACAAAACTAAGTGAAAATATCTACAAAAAATATTGAGAATGAATAGGCATCCAAAACTTTGATCAAATGTTCTAAAATATTTCAAATAGAGATTTTCCATTTCAAATACAAGAAGTACTAATTTTAGAATACAATCTGAAAATACATGAATTTTAATTTAGAATACAATTTTAGAACATACAAATACGTGGATAATTTTAACCGTATCAAACTAAGACAAAAATTGGTGATTATTCTAATACAAATTAAAATTCACTTTCTCAATACAGTCAAGAATTTAAACTTAGAATACAATTTCAGAATACTTGATTTTAGTTTTAGAATACTTGAGTTTAATTTTAGAATACAAATTAAGAACACTTAGAAAATTCAAACTTAGAAAACGAATTCGAATTCAATTAAGAATATACAAATTAAGGGTTTAAGATTCACACTTACCATGCCTATAACCATGTGCATGGGCATGGTCACCTACATGTCCATGCCCATGCATATGGTTACGGGCATGGTCATTAGAGTAATGATGGGGGTTGGTCATGATGACCCCCCCCCCCGCCGTCATTCCGTGCTCATTCGACGCTGAAGCATTCCCTGCGCTGTCGCCCTTTCTCTCCCTCGCTTTGTCGCTACTCCGCTCCTCCGTGCTCTGTCGGCGCATTTTCTCTCCTTCCGCTCTGTCGCTACTTCTCCCTGCTCCGTCGGCGCATTTGCACTTGCTGTACAGTTCGCTCGCTCCTGCGCTATTCATGCTGCCACTTCAATTTTTTCAACTTGTTTTTCCTGGTTCGTATTCGTGTTTGCTCCTTTCACGTGTCCAAGCTCGCCGGTGTTGCTCCCGAGGTGTTCGCCGCTGTTGCTGCTTTCTCGTGTCCGAGCTCGCCGGTGTTGCTCCCGCGGTGTTCGCCGCTGTTGCTGCTTTCTCGTGTCGAAGCTCCCGCTGTGTCTCCCGCTGTTTTCCGCCTGCTCCTGCAGTGTTCCGCGCCGCTCCTGCTGTCGGAACTTCGCAGTCGCGCTCTTGGTCGCTGTTCGACGTCCCAGCTGCTGCATTTGCCATAGTGCATTCGCATTTGGCTTTTTCAGGTTTGTATTTGCTTTGCTTTGTGTGTTTGAGGTTTGTATTTGCTTTGCTTTGTGTGTTTGAGGTTTGTGTTTGCTTTGCTTTTTGTGATTTCGGTGTGATCAGTTCTCAACGCATTTCAGGGTTTCGCAATTCAAGACGAGTTGCATTTCAGGGTTTTGCTCTTGCCTGATTTGCTCGTAGCTCCTTTCAGCATCTTGTTCATGGTTTGCATTCAGGTACCGTAGGGTTGATCAGAACTCATCACAGGATGCTAGGAATTCTGTTTTGGTGCTGTTATACTTTTAGTGAGATTTTGGCTGAATGAAGAGTATTTTTTTGCTGTTGAAGGTGGCTGCTTCGAAGGTGTGGTAACCCAGTATTAAACTGAACTCATCACGGAATAGGGTGACTTTGTCATTGCACATCCAGCCTTCACTAAGATTTTATTTCAGGTGAGATCCCAATTCGAATTGCTTTGTTTGGATTCATGAAGTCATTCGAATTGAGTGAAATTGTAACTGGAATCCTAAAATCTACGTCGTATGTAGATATCGCTTTCGTTTCACCTGATTCCATGTATGCCAAAGCAAATTATTTCCACCTTGGCCACCAATGTTATCCCCGGGGCGGGGATAACTCTTGTCAAAAGCTGTATAAATGGCTTATGAAGAAAGGAATTATCCCCGGCCCGGGGATAAAATTTCTCATTGTGCTACGAAAAGGCAAAATTGAGTTCAGATTATCCCCGGGGCGGGGATAAATCTTGCCAAAAGCTAGAAATTTGCCTTAAGAAAGAAGGAATTATCCCCGGCCCGGGGATAATAATCTAACTTGTGCAATAAAAAGACAAAAATGAACTTAAATTATCCACGGGGCGGGGATAGCTCTAGCCAAAAGCTGAATATGTGGCTAATGAAGGAAAGAATTATCCCCGGCCCGGGGATAATATTCGAAACTGTGCGACGTAAAGACAATAATTTCACTCATATTATCCCCGGGGCGGGCATAGCTCTTGCCAAAAGATGAATTTTTGGCTTATGAAGGACAAAATTATCCCCGGCCCGGAGATAATAATCTAAACTGTGCTATGAATGGACAGAAAGTTTATTCAGATTATCCCCTGGGCAGGGATAACTCTTGCCAAAAGAAAAATATTTTGCTTATGAAGGACAAAATTATCCCCGGCCCGGGGATAATAGTCTAATAATGCTATGAATACACATAATTTGAATTCAGATTATCCCCGAGGCGGGCATAACTCTTGCCAAAAGCTGTAGAAACGGCTGTGAGCAGAAAGTTATCCCCGGCCCGGGGATAACTTCTGCACGCAGAGCAGCTTTGTGAGCTCTGTATGCAGAAGTTATCCCCGGGCCGGGGATAACTTCTGCATGCAGAGAGGCTATGTGACCTCGGGGATAACAAATTTGTTAAGGCACCAGTATTAACGAGTTGTCATTTACGATTGCAGACAAAACGATGGCTCTCAGCGCCACAAATCCCCTCGACATGACTTTAGACAAGGTGGAGCACCCATTTGGTTTCAACCCGTTCCTCCGCGATAACGACGACGAAGGCCTTGACCTCTGGGTCTTCAAGGATGTAGTCGTCAGCTGGTCACTAAAGATCGTCAAGAACCATGTCCTCGTTATGACCAAGTTGGTCATGACGGACCCATTTCTTCCCTTACACCAGAATGTGAGGGTAACAGCATTCGAGGCACACAGGCAGAAGTACATGATGCTCAGGTGTGTCCTTCAACAACAGGACGAGGGTAGGGATCTCTACCACTTTGGGATTGTGGTAGAGGTGGGTGAAAACTGCGGAGCGCAGTTCGACCCGCATGGCTTCCTTGCAGAGCTGCGCAAGACTCGGCATGGCTTTCTCAAGTTCTGGGAGGACAAAATCGACAGCTGGGAGAACATCAACCAAGAAGATACAGTTCGTAAACTTACGACCATGCTCTCAAGGCTGTCACAGACGCATGAAGGGTCAAGCGAAGAAAGCGGCAAAGAAGAAGAAGGCACCCGCCGCGTCTGCGATTGTCTTTGCATACGGAAGCTTCACTCCGCGATCTAGTGGTTCTACCGGCACCTCCGCGAGTGCCTTCAAGAGGCGATGAATGATGCGATCGTTGCGGGCGGTGCCGCCCCAAGAAGAAGAGACAACAGACGGCTCCTCGCAACCGCAAGTCAAGGATCGGCCTTGACTTCCGTGAGTCGCATGATGCCGCCCGACGAGAAGAAGGAATCATCGAAACCTTCTGCTGAAGTGGCAGACTATGTGAGGTTTGCTTCTGAGCAGACAATCTTCAACCAAAGCTTCAAGGACTCTTTCTTGTTCAAGAAAGAACAGAAGCTGGTGCCCATTTCCCAGCTTGAGAGGGGAAAGGACGCATGGGTTGTGCGAAGTCTCGAAAGGGACATCGTTACGAACACCAAGGCATACCTCGCAATGATGGGAGATGTTACAAGGAGGCAGACGATCATCATCACGCCCATTGACACCAATGGAAACTTGCTCCCTAGGAGGCCAAGAACATGGGAGGAGATCAAAGATGGAAAATTTGCCATCATTGATGGCCAGCACTCCGTGGAAGCCTCGAGGGAGCTTCAGAACGAGCCCGTTACAGAGGACAGGAAGAAAGAGCTTCAATCGTGGTATGCCTACATTCTTTACGAGACCGACCCAAAGCGCCTTACAGCGATTTCGGCATTCTACAACACCACGAACCCTCTGAAGCACGCCCAGCCGACGTGGGGCAACCAAATAAAACCTGGAAGGTCTATTTGGATCGAGTGTGGGCGTCCATCCGCAAGCGTGAACGAGAACGCGACCCGGAATAACGACTCGGTCTACAATCCTACCAATTTTAAGGTAAGACAATACACCATTCCCAAAGATTATCCCCGCCCCGGGGATAATCCTCCTTCTGTTTCTGAGTTTGTTCCAGACGTATTCATTGTTCCTTCGCTCATCGCATTTAACCTTTTTTTCTTGTTTTCTCAGAAATTCACGGATCTTCTGTTAATCCGGTTTCGCAACATCGATCCCACCAAGGTCGGGAAGTTGATTTTGACAACATCGGACCTCAAGCACGAGATCCAGATTATCACATTTCCAGACAACATGTACGATAAGTTCGCAGAGTTCCTCGAACTTCATTTGCTTGGAAATCTGATCAACCCCGATACAGGCGCACCTTATCGCTTGAACCCGACGTACTTCACGCAAGACAAGCATCATGTGAGCCGGGAGCTCTTCAGGAAGTTTGGAAATCTCTCCGACGACGACATCGACAGGGTCATCACTTACCTTGTCCACGTTGAAACCGCCGAAGGTGCGCTGAAGTATCCAAGGTTGTCCTTCCACAAGACGAAGTACTTCCATCGCCTGAGCCACGCCTGTGGTGACTGGATTTTTTGTCAGAAGTGCAAGGGTGTTGTGTACCAAGAGCTGAAGGCGATTAGGCCATCTCTCCCATTCTTCCTTCCCAACGACGGAGGAGTATGCCATGAGAAATGGAAGGTGTGGAAGTCGAGGAAGGGCTTCTCGACGGCGTCGTGGAACATGCTGCTCAGCCACGTCGAGCCAAAATTTTACTCGACCGGATCGAGAATCGGGGAAGTTCAAAACGGCGGGGAGTTGAAGTCCTTGTACCCCAACGTTGAGGACTTCTTCAAGGGCTTCTTGCGGCATAAGTCCAAGCATCGGGAGTCCACGAAGGCTTTCGATCTTCGGACCTTCGACTCGAAGGCCATGACCATTACTGGCCAATGGTCAACCAAGGCGCTGAGGGAACAGTTTATTTGGGGAACATTTTGACTTGCGTGACATGACCTTCTCGCTTTGCAAGGACTCCAATGTGCGAAAATGTTTTTCAAAGCATTGGTAGCAAAGTTCGCGGTGATATCGAGTCCAGCATACACCGACCCTACCGTATGGGTCTGGATCGTGAACGGCGGCACTACGAAGAAGCTTGAGAAGCTGAAGGCGATGATTCAGCTCAGCCACCTCACCTACACAATGAGCACATCCAAGTACGTGGTGGCGAAAGTCGAGAGGATCTTCAACGCGCCCACCCCGAGAGATCCCAGAACGCGACGCGTGTTCATTGTCTTCTTGTTCAAGAAGACACCGAGGAAGGAAGCCTTCATCGGCACAAACCCGACGGAGTTCAAACCCACCCATCTACCGTATTACATCGATAGTGGGCACTTCAACGAAGCCAAGTGGTGTGCTAAGTACTCCGAGCTGCGGATGGAGTTCTACATTGGACTCATCCGCCAGTACTGCAAGAAGGGTGACGCAACACTCGGGATCTTCTCCGGCTCTAAATTCATGGTCGCCTCCCTGGTAAGCTCGACACCCAGCATCCTCATTTGTCTCGAAATAGACCCATTATCCCCGCCCCGGGGATAAATAGCTCCCCTTCTTTTATAACTTTCAGTGTATACCAGTGTATTCTGTGTTCTTTGGTAATCCCGCAAATTTTCGATTTCGCGTCGTTCTATCGATTATCCCCGGGGCGGGGATAACTTTTCCCTTGTGCATCACCGTTATTGATCGCTTCTTTTCTTCCCATGCAGATCCTGAAACATGCCTTTTATGGCCTGATTGACAATCACTACTACGGGGGATACTTACTCTCTGCGGATAAAAGGACAAGGGTCGACTATAGGGACTTCCTACACGATGACTGTCCCTACGTCCCCAAGAAGAGCTCTTCGTCCGACGAAATGCAGGACCTCAGCCTCGTCATGAGGGCTTCATTCGAAGGGAGCCAACCTTCATCTTCTGCAGCAGAGCCGGTGTCCGACATGGGAGCTGAGAGCACGCGGTCCCCTCAAGCTCAAGCTCCGGATATCGTGCAGACTCCTCGGAGAAAAGGAACAGCGATGCCACATCCAACGACTCCGATGGTGACGATTCTGACGATTCGGACTATCGATCGGGACGTCCAGCGTCTAGGCATTCCCGGTCAGGTCATCATCGCATGCATTGCCAACAGTGATCGAGCGGCATCGCCCATAGCACCGCTCTCACGCAAGCTTCGCCAACCGCACCATCACCGGAAGCAATGGAGACATCTCCTCGTATCTCCACTCCGATGGGTGATGAGCACCAGCGCAGGGGCACGATCACGAGACCCGACGCCCGGGAAGGAGCCCATGCCGATGATCCCTCGAGGCTCGATCGTCAACGACAATGCCTGTTCAATCATCTGCGGATGTTGTCGTCGGATCATCGGGCAACCCCGACTCGCGAAGGCCATTGAAACGCCGGCTCGATCTCGCAGCTGAGACCGGGGCACCAAGTCAACCATTGGATGGGGCGTCTTGCGCCATGCCCTCTTCTACTGTGGCGCCTGCGATGGACAGAACCCCTCAGAGTAAAGATCCTACCAGACGGGGGAGGCCACTCTATGCACTCGTCGCGCCCACCCACGTATTCATTGATCTCAGTGACGACGATGGCACTGATCAGGCGGATGAATTCTATGTTGTCGATGTCGCAGCTCCCGAACGCGAAGCCATCGTGCTCCCGACATCGACACTTTCGAGCTCCCGTCAACGTAACCGGCCCGTTGATGATTATGACCAGGCAGCTCTTGATGCTGGCACGCCTGTGAAGAAGGAGAAACCTGTCGTGGTGTGCAATCCCTCTACTGACCCAATGGCGAATGCAGCAGGTGTTGCGCCTCCTCCAGGTGCTCCGGGTGTGAAGGTTGAGGAACACTTCCTGGCAAACAACAGGAGGCTAGCCGAAGAGGCGAGACAGAAGAAGGAGAAGGCCCAGAAGGAAGCAGAGGACGCAAGAAAGATCGCGGAGGCTAACATCGTCTTCGAATGGCTGAGATCTGGCACCCCGATGCCATCGCACGTTGCTGAGATAATCGCTCGCCAGAATACGGATAATCCTTCCACCTCGGGCACGCCGAGTTCCGAGCCTACTGCAGATTATCCCCGGCCCGGGGATAATACTGCCACGACCACCGCGTCTGCACCCATCAGCGAGGTCGAGCCTTTGCCGCTGTCCTCGGGCATGGCCACACCAGATTATCCCCGGGCCGGGGATAATCTTGCTGCGACTGGCTCCGACGCCCAGGCGCAGCCCATTCCCTCTGAGAGGGAACCCGACCAGATCGTGTCTGAAGCTGTTGCTGTTTCCGATCAGCCCGATGCCGTTGCTGATTCTCAGGCTGCTGCCGATCAGCTTCCTCAGTCTGGAGATTATCCCCGGCCCGGGGATAATGCAGACTCTTCTGTTGAGGTGTCCCCTCCCGCCGAGGATCCTGCCTTGGATCCTGATTCATCGAGTGTGGCACCGGCTGCTCCAGTGGTTGAGTCTCCTCAACCACCCGATTTTGGTCTAGAACTTTCGCAGTACGACCAGCTGGTAAGTTATCCCCGGGCCGGGGATAATGCGGAGCCAAGAGTCGAAGTGGAGGAGACCAATCCTGAGCCCGTCGCGGCGCCGGTGTCCAAAGACCAGCAGTTGGTGGACTATTCGTCTAGCCCGACCAACGCGATTCAACCGCAAGTGCCATATGAAGATGTAAGTACTTTCACCCTCCCCCGCATGTCTGCAATAACTCGTCGTCGTCACAACCGTCATGATTTTGTCGCTTGGCCTTAACCCAAACCGATTCGCTTGCCTGAACTTCGCTTATTCGTCTATTTTCTCCTGCAGGAGATCGACGACCCTTATTCGTTATGATTTTTCTGGAGTTGTCAACGTTTGCTGTGGCGCGTCATGTATTCTAGATTTTCGGTAGTTTTAGTACCCAGCGTAGTGTTTCGGTCAGAGTTGACAGACACATCCCTTGTACATGATTGATGTAAATAAACTTATTTTTGATACCAATTTTTCTGCCTTCAAATTGGAGTGTGATTTGATTTTCCTCAATGTCTTTCTCAGTTCACCTCTGTGGGATTCATTCTGCGCCCACGGGCCGTGAGATTGCATCAAGAATCCGATCGATCGGCCCCAATGCCACGGATGCAATGCATGCCGTCATTGTGGATTTGCTCAGATCGCAGTGTCTCTGCTTTCAATCAGGTATCCTCAACATTATCGTTTCCTTTGATGCCAGGTAGAATTGGTTTCCCAATTTGAGTGTGTCCATGGCCGAGGTGCGCTCGGGCGACGGCGCCGCCTCGATGGTTGAATGTCGTCCTCGACATCAACGGGATACTTTGTCAGTGTGTGCATCTGCCATCGCTCGGGAGGAATTCTCCCATGTGCTCTCCTGGAGACCGGCTCTACGTGCCGGACATCCCAGCGAAGGTGCCCCCAAAGGCGGTCTTCTGCCGCCCGGGAGTGAGAAATTTCTTGGAGACCATGTCCGCCCATGTTGCGAGGGTTGTGATATGAAGTTCGATGAAGAAGTCCACTGTTGAGGCCGTCATCGACTACCTCTTCAGTGGACTTCCTAAGCCTTTTGAGATCCTCGGACAAGAGTCTTGTGGATTGGTTGAGGTTAGCAGAGGTGTCTATTTGTCGTACCCGACCAATGCTCAAAAGAGGATATTTTTGAAAACATTGTCCTCTGCGGTGTTCCCGCTTAGTAACGGTGCTGTTGTGTTTGGGTTGGATAACACTCTCCTCATAGACGACAGTCCTGAGAAGAGTATTTGCAACCATACTGGGAACGCCATTTTCCTCCAGCCTTGGACAAAATCTAGCCGGGAGGACAATACTCTGTCCGCCGTGCTTACTCCATGGCTACTTGCTCTTCTCGCCACTTGCAGGCCTGGGAATCTTCGGTCCTATGTAGACAATCATAGGATTGGTATTCCGCCTATCAATAAGTATAGCAATTTAGGTCGGTTTATTTTAGATGGTATGGCGCAGTCGCATAGGAACTTAGGGCGTACTTACGAAACTCCTTCATTTCCTGAGTCATTGTCCAGATGACGGTTAGTGCGCTCTTTATTCCTTTTTGAGGACACAGTAGATAAATATGTAAATGAGTTGCTATTGTATGAATATCATGGTTTAAATAAAAAAGCCGATTATTTTATCATCCTTTATGTACCACATCGCAATGTGATCAATTTCTTTTACATCATTTGTGGATGCTTGTTCACTTAGTATTGATGTTGATGATTGTTTCTGTTTTATGACTCTTTCTTTGTTGTCAGTTAGGACGTTATTTATGCCCGGCCCGGGGATAATCTCTGGAGGTATCAGCTTGTATGCATTGAGTCATATGTTCTCTTTATGTCGAGTTTGATTTCACTGGTTGTTTGCTTTATGTTCTTGTATGCTTTTTGGTTGTGAACAGGACGTTAGTTCTCCCCGGCTAGAGTTATCCCCGCTTCGTGGATAACTTTTCCATTTTTCTTGCGTCCATCTTTCTTGACCGACTCCTTGCATTTCTGGGTTTGTTCTACAGGTCAGGGCGCCTTCCACCGTCAAGGAGTCCGGTGATGAGGATGATGTCTCCAACCAGACCTCCATCTCGGAATGTTCTGTTTCACTCTCAGCAAGTGTTGCCGCCTCTCTCGCGTCGAGGCATTTTGATATGTTCACAGCTACGGACGCAGCATCCGCAACGATGGATTTTACAAGAGATAGTGTTGATGACAATGTTGTTGACAGCCCGCCGAGTCGTGGTCCTGTTCGGACTCCGGTTTGCTCTCCGTCTCCCCTGAAGCGGCTTTGTACATCACCATCGCGGAGGCGCTCTATGTCGCCCGATGCTCTAAATTCAAAAACACCTCAGAGGCAGCTCTACTCCGTTGTGGGTGCTATGGACGTTCCTTTGCGAGATTCAATTGTTCCTCCTTCCACCATTAATGTGGGTGGGACGTCCAATACATCACAACCCGCGTTCCAAGTCAACAATTACAACAGTAGCAGGACAACAAGATCCCTCGGCGGTGCCCCGCGACATCTTCGTTCAAAGGGGGATTTCTTGCCTCTTGCAAAGCCACTAGCATCGCGACCCCCACCATCAAGGCGAGCTTCTTGCACACCCCGGCCGTATCCTGCGCATGGAGAATCGGCAGCTCCTTCATCCTCTCGTCCTTCGCGTTCTCTTGACTCCCTTCGTAGGCGTGATGGGGAATGTTTTGACACCTGGTTTGCCCGTCGGAGTGAGACCTTGGGTACTAATTGCTTGCCAAACTCTCGTCGCAATGATCTTATTCGCGCGCTTATGAAGCAACACGAGGCCGAAGCCAAGTTGTTGGAGAATTCAACCAAGCAGAATGGCTCTAAATCTAAAGAGACCTAGCCTTAATGTTCCTCCTTTCTATTCTTCCTCCTCCGGTCTGATATCCTTCATCAGCGGGATATATTCAACATAATTAATGTGTTTCGCAGATTGGTGGAACCTAGTACATCTAAGATATCAGGGCTTAGCTAGTTGTGCTTACTTGAGGATAATCCCCTTCGTGACTATGCATTTATTGCTCTTCTGTGATTAGTATATTCCGCGTATATTCCTCGTATATTCTACAAACATTCTTTTAATTACTCTATCTTTAGTATTATTATAGGCACAACATTTAATGCCTCTACATTCATTCTCTGATTTCATTCTTTTACGATATATACCAATGTCAAAATATAGTGTACACTTGTACAATTGTACGTATTCTTCATACTTCAATACAACCTTTACTATGTCTTTCAACTATGATCTCACTTGAATCAATTGTGACTTCTCTGGGGAATTAATATGAACATGGTTCCTATATGATTCTTTACTATGTATTGTTGAATTTCTATTTTTAGAAATATTAAATTGCCAAATTGATCTCTACTTCCTCCTATTTATAGTAAGATCTCATTTTCAAATCTATTGCTTTGTGATTGGACCCTTCAACTCTTTCTTTTTGCTTAGCATGTTAATTTAAATTTCATATCTTTGAAATACTTCAACAACTTTTTCCTAATCCCCCGTGCGTGTACGTTTTTCAACATCTCAATATGTCCATTTTGTCTCAAAATAACGAATATCCCCTTCTCCGCATTTCTTCTCCGTCGTCTCACGTTTCTTCTCATGTCACGTTTTTCTCGTACGACTTTTAAACTGGGGCAACTCGCTGCTACACTTTGGAGTGTTCGAAGACGAGTCGTCGCTGTCGGATTCAACATCGGGGGAAGCCGACTTCTAACAGCTATCGCAATTTGCAGCTTGCCGTCAAAAGCAGCACCATTAAGTAAACGTAACATTGACGATGATACATAAGCATGGCATGGAGTCTTGCACTTGACCTCTAAGTTGAATACCGGTACTTGAATACTCAGATTAAATGGTGGCGCTTGCCGCTTAGCTGTGCCCAGTCTTCGCATACATGCAACAGTCATCGGGGCACGTTCACAAACACCAAAGATGTGACGCTTTTTCAATTTTTTATCTTTTACTGTGCGATACACGATGATCACTTAAGGTTTTAACATCTGTTCTCTGTAGACGCAAGCAGTTTTATATCATGGGGACATCTTGGGAATCTTCCTGTCCTTTTGATTATGCCATCGTGACATCATGAGTGATTCACTCAACCATGGGTGTGCCCAACATCTCAGTACCACAATTGAACTCAGGACTCCCAGGTGAGCTTTTTCACTTTTTGAATTTTGACTTTTTGAGGAACTGTAGAAGAAACTCATGGAGATCCCGCATTCCCGCCATCAAGTTTTGAACTCACTACATATGGCCATCATATTCATCATGAAGGAACTTTCAGGAACTTTCACGGGACATTCTCACTTGCGAGCCTACTTCTTGGCAAAATTCTGCCCTTCTGTGATAGGTGCCAACCTACAGTCCCCTAAAGAATGATGAGTAATAGAAATTAGATCATATTAGCCCTTAAACGCCATATGCTTTCCTGATACCACACCCAAAATTTCTTTTAAACTCCATTTTTAGCATTATTCTGTTTTTAATTTGCTTGAGCTCTATTCTAAGAAAGTATAGATCTCTTTAAGGTGCTCAGTTTGGAATTCTAAAAATTCCATTTGGTATAATGGAGTGTAAGTTATGAGCAAGATTCTCTCAAAAAAAATCCCAACCCCTCGGGCTGGGTCTGACGTTTAAGGGTTAATCTTAATGGTGTTCTGTCAAGCCAAAAAAATTATGAACATGCTATGAGATCTCACTCCTTGTGCAAACTTTTCACTTCAACTCTTTTGCTCATTAGTGTCAAAAGAACCAACTTTATGATCTAGTGTAGTACTGCAGTGTAAAATATTGTTTGATAGTTTGAGGTTTGTGTATGCAAGTGTTATGTGAACCATTTGAGGTAATTCTCCCATCCTTTCAAACATTCCTTTCTTTTTAGACCTTTTTTTTTTTTTTTTTTTTTTTATGAATGTTGTACACTTGTACCAACTTTCAACATTGCAAGGCTAATGTTGGAACCAAGATCAATTCTGATGAATTTTTTGGTGCAAGTATGTTTATATGATAAATGTGGAAATCTTTCTTATTAGTGATTATTAAAATGCAATGGGTTTGTATGCGGAATCTTCACTTCTAAAAGTAAAAAAAAAAGATGAAATTTCTACTCTACTTTGCATACTAATATGTTATATCTCGCAATCTATGAGGCTTTAATGCCTCATGACTCAAATTTGCTCTACAAAAACTTTAGCAAGTTTCCAACAAGAGTGTTTGATTGGTTATAATGATATATAGCTTTTCTTTGTTTTTATCAACATCTGACGCTTTTTCTCAAAATGTGTTTTTTGGCTAAAATACTCCCACAATGTTAAGGGGTTATATAGTTACTAGTAGTGTATGAATGACACTTTTGATATTATTTTGATAATACAAGTAAGGATCCTATTGTTCCAACATGACAACGTTTTATTTAGTGCTCATCAATTTAAACTATAAGGATACATGGAGCTGGTGCATTTCTCGATACCTTGTTTCCCGTTTTCCATCCTCTGTGCCCAGTTCCTAGTTCTCTGTCCCTTGTTTCATGTCTCCTGTTCTCCTTATTTCCTCATTCCCTGTCGCCATCTACATGTGCCTCATGCCCTCATTCCAACCTTCATTCTTTTTGTTTTGTTTCTTTTCTTGGCAATGTTGGCATGTTAGTTAAATATGATCCCTTATTCCTTGTTAGGATATGAGGAACAACTTAAAGCCTTCAAAGATATTCATAATAGAAGAACAAAAACATGGGAAACGAAAGGTTGCAACTATTCCAATTCAACTATTGTTCATTCTCCTACATGAGAACATGATTGGATGTACTTTGTTAAAAGCACATTGCACTCACCTCCTTCTAGAGGTTTTCTCCTTCAATGCTATCTCAAATATAAATACTAATAAAATTGATAGCATGGTTGAACATATTATGATGCGCTGATTGAGTAATTATGATTAATTGAAAAAATGAAGACAATACAATTATCATGGCAGTTGTTACAATCATGTCCAATGAGTTAGTCGATTCCTACGTAAGTGTTGAGCTAATTCTCATACTTCTACTATACACAAGATTATATTTGAGACTTCAAATCCTTAACCAAAAATAAATCATGAGAATAGATTCATACACTTGTAGAGTGATAGCCTCTTATAAATCTTTCGTGAGGTAGAGTGATACATTTTGATCTTGCATAGATGTTTAATTTTACAGATACAATATTAGAACATTAGTTTGGAGATTGGCTCTAAGAAGCATGGCATCAAGTTGGTGTAGAAAGGCAATGTCACTAGTTGTATTTGGACTAATGGGTGTTAGTGGCACGAGACTCTATGACGATTACCTCATCTTCAAGCAATGTAGCACGTATGCCTACATATAAGAATTTTATTGTAGTAATGTGAATAATAAAAGCATAATGCTATATATTTATATGACAACTACTCTTGTCACATTCTATTGTAGCTTGAACATCCAAATCCTTGGAATCATTTATATGATTAGGTCATCAAAATGTCAAGATGTCAGCCAGTAAGAAAGGATAGGTGAATTAAAAGGTTGAGTTGAGGCTCGATATTCTAGCAAAATCGAGAAGATAAAAAATAACCCTATTTTCTACTTTAAGCTTGAAGTAATCATTAAGTTGCAATCAAACTTCTTACCTTACACTATGTTAGTGAATACATCATTGGATTATGAATCAATATAATACATAGATTATAGAGTTTATACTAGTTGAAAAATATACAATAAAAGAGAAATTAAAAATATTTCATATTGTACAAGATTGACAGAAAAGCCATTGCAAAAGCACGTAAAGACAAGCGATTAACAACGTTGATAGGCGAGCAAATAAGTCAAGGACCATGGTATGAGGCTACAATGGTAAGTGCTCATGCAGGCCATTCCGCATTCTGCAATTTCCCTATACATGGAAGCCATGGTTTTGCTAAACTACATGTTCGAGTAGTTCGATATGAAGGTAAAAATATATCTATCAAACTATTTCAATTCACTATAACAAATAATCTAATGATCGAACTACTTAATCGATTATCTTTTTATGTACACAATTAATTTTCAATTAAATTTGGATAAATGATTCAACTTAGTGTGTTTTGTGTCATTTATGCATTTTTTGGCTAAAATGAATAATTTGTACTTTTAAGAAAACCACACTTAATAGTCAGTTTGGGTTGCCTTACATGAAAAAGTTCATGAATTACACCATGACACACCACTTGACATACATCAATGCATGTTGAAGCAAGTGCAAAAGGCTTTAACATTGGATATTTTATTCATCTCATCATTGAGTTATGAAACATGTTGCAACAAGAGTAACTTTATTGATACTCTCAATTGTCAACTTAGTGGTATAAGGCAACCTAAATTTACTATTTGGTGTAAGAATACCTACATAAATCATATCTAAATTACTAATTAGTGATTATAACGTTATATCCCTTATATGGTTGCAGAGAGGCTAAGTTCTCAGTTTTACTATGTATGGCCGGGTCAAGGACAATGGAAGATATTGGTTTTAGAAGCACTCATTCTCCAACCCAATAAAGAGGATACCATTCGCATTGATTTATTAGAAGAAAACTAGCAAATTCTCAACCATTAACATCTCAACCTTTTCTAAGTCACTCAAAAGCGTCTAGAACCCTTGTTGTACAGATTTGAAACTTTGGTAAGAAAATGTAAGTTTTCAAAGAGCCACCCATAAGATCTTGAAGTTAACCCCTACACATCCTTGATGTCCAAATTGACATTTTCAAGTGACAAGGTGAAACTTTAAGAGCTATAACTTCTTTATCCGAACTTTGTTTTTGACGAAAAATTTGGGTTGGATCCCAAAGCAATTCTCACATGTGTAAAAAAATATTGAAAATCTATCCAATAAAATAAAAAATTGTGGAATGCATTTTAGTGAAAGCATCTATCGGTTTAAATTTTTTTCAGATATAGGGAATGTCTTACCACTGCAAACCAATTATGTGGAATCAAATAAGATTTTTATGAATTTTTTTTACTTAAGTATGTTCATAAGATGATCTAACAACTTTGTAGTTGCCTAGTTGGAAGGTTTCTTATTAAAATAATATTGATGTTTTATATGCAATAATGTTTCTATATCGAGAAAATTGTAAAAGATCAATGTTCTTAGGAAGTTGTATCTCCTTCATCTACACTTGGAATTGAATTTCATTATATTGGGCTCAACTCCAATTTGAGTCTAGTTATTGTGGTAAGAATATTTGCCAAATCCAAGATGCAACAAAGATATGGAATTCATTTTAGTCCACGAGGTCTATTTTAGAACTCTTTATTTTGGTAACTTTTAGGGCAATTCTACCGTTGCAACGTGGATAATATTTTAACCATAGGATTTTTTAGTATAGAAGTATCATCAGTATGAAGGTGAACAACTTCTTGGTTGGAGATATATCGCAATTTGTTTCTAGATAGCAAATTCACATCAAAGTGACAAATGATCAAGTCGTAAAATCCTTGTTTAGTATTCTTGTTTGGTAATAATACGTAAAGACTTTGCAATTATGACTTTGAATTTGATCCACATGACCTCCAATAAGTCTATTAGAAATAATATGCTATTTGAACAGTTTGCATTCATTTTCATGTGTAACTCTTTTTTAATAATTATATTCACAACTAGACATTGCATGAACACATTAGGGGATAATTTGCATGATGATGTAATTGAATTGGTAGCAAATTATGTATATAGCAAAATCCTAAGCTTTAACTGTTGCCTAAGGGAATCGGCTCTTAAACCTTAAGGTCCATAATGAATGCCTTGCTTCTAAAGCAATCAACCATTTTATGGTCAAGACTCAATTTTGAAAGGTCATTACAACCAAAAATAGTATAATTTCAAAATTTCAAACTTTTATCGGAAATTTAAAGATTTGTGATTGGTATTTGCAATTCATGATGCAATCTAGAAAACTTTATTTGCATTCAAGATTTATATATATATATATATATATATATATATATATATATATATATATATATATATATATATATATATATATATATCATAACCCCAAGAATCCATAAAAATCAATTTGATTTTTTTGATATTTCGGGCAGCTCATTTTAAGCAGTTAAATTGATAGTTTTGCTTAAGATTTTTACTGGGTGCTCCCCATACTGTAATGTGTATGTGGTAAAATTTGCAAAGCCAAATTTTTAATTTTAAAACCTTCACCTAGAAATTTTAGGTTTCAAGTCCAAAATGGGCAGTTCAAATTTAGCTTCTTTGAAGTAATCATTTTTGGAAATATGTTCATTACCAAATTACTATTCAAATTTCAAAGTCTCTGAAGTCAAAAAGTTTACCAATTTTACAAAAGCACCCTCCAAAACTTCCAAAAACAATCTTCACAATTTCTAGTAATTTTACAATTTTTTCTTTCAAAATTGCCAAAATTTGAGATTTTGGATTTTTTCCAAGATTTTTTTTTTTTTGAAACTCACATACTCAAAGGCACCTACTCACATTCCAATTTAATCTCAAACTAAATATATCATATATGGTGCTTGTTTTACTATATTGTTGTTTTTAGACCTTCTTTCATAAAATAATGCACATGAACGTCAAAAACGTGAAATGAGTCTCTAAAATTTTGCATGAGCGTACCCAACTTGATTACCTACATGGAAAGAAATGAGAGAAAATCAGTTGAGGTAACAATCATCAAGTTGCCCTCGGCACCATTTAGACAATGGCTCTTAGGCAGCAGCAAAAAAGAGTGTTGGACAAACTTTGATCGTTATGATCTCACAAATGACAAACATCCAACGGTTGAAATTTTTACCAGTCCTTTTCATACAGGTTAGGTACAAGATCTTAAGGTTCGAAGTCTAAAACCAGATAAAAATGTATCTCCATTTCCCCATTTCGAAGGTGAAAAATGGCAGTTTTTGGTTTTTGGCTTTTGGTTCTGGAGGTCAAGGAAACGCTTGAATTTTTAGGGGTTAACCCCTGAAACTTTGTTTTATGTTTGGATTTGATAAGTCCAAAACAACGAGAAAATACATATCATATGTTTTGAGTCGTTATCTATTATTATTATTAAGAATTATGTACTCTCAAAAGTAAGATCTTGTGCCGAAATACTATTAGGGGTAGGGTGCAAAATCTTACATGGCTGAGTCATACCATTTTCGAGACAAAAGTTTTTCAGTAGTGCCCAAATTACAAAGTGGCCGTTGGTCGAGGTGAGAAATTTGCATGCAAGTTCAAAAGATTTGGAACTATTTTTAGTCACTGCAAAATGTTGGTAGTAGAAAGTATGTTACAAACAAGAAAGTATGTTACAAACAATCTGACTAGCAAAATAAATTAGTCTCTAGGAACTCTATCAAATTTCTTATTTTCAGCTATCCACGTGATAATGACAAGCTTTTCAAATATGTCAAAATTTCATATGATTGAGAGAAAATTTTGAACAAAAAAAGCTGGACGATAAGAAGAAGCAATGTTGTAATCTTTGTCAAAACAATATCAACACTAAAATTGTAATGTGCGGGAATTTATATATATATATATATATATATATATATATATATATATATATATATATATATATATATATACATTTATTTATTTATTTATTTATTTATTGATTTATTTATTGATTTATTTATTTATTTATTTATTTATTGATTTATTTATTTATTTATTTATTTATTTATTTATTTATTTATTTATTTATTTATTTATTTATTTATTTATTTATTGATTTATTGATTTATTTATTTATTTATTGATTTATTGATTTATTTATTTATTTATTTATTTATTTATTTATTTATTTATTTATTTATTTATTTATTTATTTATTTATTTATTTATTTATTTATTTATTTATTTATTTATTTATTTATTTATTTATTTATTTATTTATTTATTTATTTATTTATTTATTTATTTATTTATTTATATTGAAAAGACCATTAAGAATATGATCTCTTGTCAAACAGAGTTTCAAGTAATTACTAACGGTTCGTCACATTGCTTGGTTGTATGTTTTTTGCCAACTTATACAGATATCTCTAACTCTGAAATGCACCACATTGCTTGGTTGTATGCTTTTTTCCAACTTCATATAAATGTCTTAAACTTTGAAATCCGCCACATATTGAATTTGGATAACAGCACATAACTTTGAAGAGCCATATCTTCTTCATCCAAACTCTTTTCTTGACAAAATTTGTGAGATTGGATTTCAAATGAATTATACTTTGTTGTGGTGAAAGCCTTATCCTGATTCAAGATGTCATGAAGTTAGAGCATGAATGCTTTTGGTGGTTTCATTAGTTTCTTGCTTGTTGAAACATGTGTCATGTTTCAATAATCCAAGCCCATTTTTGATGAATTTTAAGGGGCTATATTTCTTTCTTCCATAGTTATATTATAATTTTATTTTTTGGAGTGAGATTCCAATCATAATCTAGTTTTAGTCGTAGAAACCTTGACCCAATCAAAGATGTATTGAAGATAAGGGATGGATTTGAGTGCAAAGGGTCTAGATCTGGACCATTTATCCTTTGTAAAATTTTTGGCAGTTTTCGCTAGTGCAAGGCTACTATTTGAACCATGATATTATATTGATCAATTATTTTGGTAGGGGAATGATTTTCATATGATAATGGACAACTTCTATCTGGTTGTTGTTTTTTGGTTGCAAATGGTTTGTTGGTAGTATTCTCACTTCAAAGTGAAAATTTTGGAACTTTGTAGCATCCGTGTTTTTTGCACTGATACAATATGATCTTGCAATCTATGAAGTCTCATAAGTAGAGTTTTGGTCCACTTGTCTTACAATATGTTTATTACAAGTTGGTATGGTTGACAAATTGTGTCTATAAAGTATTGTGGACACAATTCCTACTAGTGCCAGGTGTTTAGTAAGTGGCAACATGAATCAAACTTAGAAGATATGCAAAATATACACGATTTTTGGCCAATCGAGATTATAAATTATCTTGAATTAATATAGAGCTTTAAAACTAGAACTCACTCATATGTGTACCTATAACTTTTCACTCTAAACTATAGACTATGAATACATTGAAAAGTGAAATATCTCTCCTTCAGCTCACGCAGTTTATGGCGTTATGTGGATATCAAGCCACGTCTTGAGCTCCTCACAAAAAAATTGACAACCCTTGGAACTGCCCTTATTTTCGGATGCCTTTCTATTGACTCTCATCTAGACTACCCAAAAGAATTTATTGAATATCTAAGTAAATAAAGTAAATTTGGCTTTGAAAATTTTACAAGAGCGTATATTTTATTGGCTACATAAGGGAATTTGACGAAGAATATTTGTGCTTTAAGTAGGTTGCCTAATAGCCACAAAATTCAATAAGGATCTTATTGAACCTTAGAAGTTAATTTATGATAAATTTTAAAACAGTAAGTGTCTAACTTAGGAACCATATTCAAAATTTTGAAGTTGAATGGATCAAAATAGTACTTGAAGCACTTCGAACAAGAGTACATTAACTTTTGAGAACACTTAAGGAAGTGCCCACCTTTTCACCCCTAAACGTCACTCGCTAAGTTTTGCCAAAGAACACATATATAAACAAAGGTGTTTTGAATCAAGAAAATGATAGTCCTAAAATCATGATTTTACATAGGAATTAAAAATAGAGGTGTCGACCTCAATATATCACTTATTGCCACTCATTCTTCGCCCTTTGCTAAACAACCCTTGATATTCTAAATATCTTCATACTTGTATGGCCCATGGCGTTGCCATGCTCACTTAAGTACTTTGACCATGACCCTCTTGTTTTCTACTAGATCTATAATTAGGTCATTTTTGTAATTTCTCGTGATTTGGAGACCAAAATTACTTGAAAATTCAATATCTTGAGGATTGTTGTCCCGTTTTGCGATCCTTTTGTTTTCTACAAGATTAAAAAATAACTCGCTCTCAACGACAACTCATGCGTCCTAAACCAACCGACCGTGTTTGAGATCATAATGTCATTTCCAAAACAAAACAAATTGCCTGCCTTATATCATAAACTAGTATGGCCCATGTTGTTGCCACATTTATATTGTTTGTAATAAGGTCCTTTTGTGAATTTTGGTGATTTGGGGGCCATAATTACTTGAAATTTTAACATCTCGGAAACTGGTGATTCGTTTTTTGATGAGATTGTTTTCACAACCCTAGAAATAAACCCGCTTCAACCTCATGAGACCCGATCTGACTAGAAGTTTCTAAGATCATTATGTTACTTGCAAAATAAAACAAAACAAAACAAACTACTTGCCTTAAATAAAAGATGTGCAAATCATAATAACAAGCGTGAATGGAGGTCAGCTAATTATCACAATATTTTATTATTGGGTTTCCAAATGTAACCTTATCATATACGTTATGTAGACCAAGAACTAAGTCATGAAGCCTCATAGATTGTCAGATTATAGCATATTATAGTCAGCCCGCTTAAAACGGAGCCTTCTCCTATTTCAAACCTTACCAATGTCGGTGAAACCAAACACACTTCTACATAAAGTGGAGCTCATGCTATGTTAGTTGCTAGACAAAAGTTAGGTGGCTATATTTGCTTGGATGGTTCTTGTCCATAAGTAGGTCAACACTCAACATGTGATGAGGAATAGAGAGGAAAGTGCTTGGTTTCATGCCCCAAATATGCTCCATAATAGGCATCTACATGATCCCTATTGTGGAAATATCTAGAAAATATGATTCCACTTGGGATATTTTTCTATTGTATTTGTTGATGTAAGAAAAAAGTTCATATCTGATTCTAATAAGGAACAATGAAAACCCCTTAAATTCTTGGGAATAGGTGGATTGGTCTTACTCCTCAAAACATACTACAAAATTTCATCATTTGCACTTTAGAGTGGAAATTCTATCAACAAAGTCACTTCAAATAAAAAAATCTACAACTAAATCTACAACTATTTTATTTGGTTGAAGGGTGTTTAACCCCTAAAAATCCAAGAAAGCCGAACTGGCTTTTTCGACTTTTGGGCATGTTCGCAAAGTGGGTAAAAATCAATATTTGGAGTCGATTTTTTTTGTGATGGTAGGTATTCCGGAAATGTAGGTGTGGTAAAAATTGCAAGGGTAGATTCGTTTTTTTCCGATCTATGGAGTAAATTTTAGTTTTGAAATCCAAAACGGGCACAACGGGCTGGGTTGTGAGCCAACGAGAGAAGGGGGCGCAGAGCGGGCAGATAGGAGGGTTAGCAAGGGAAATTCTGCTTGGGCAAGGTGTTTAGGCCGGGTTTCTCACTACTCCATGATTGTTAGAATAGAAAGTGACAGTGGCAGCCCAACAACCTCCTAATTACTGACATAATCCGTTGGTTTAGTGATAAATTGTGAAAATAAACGGTTCCTTGGGAATGGCAGTGGCAACCACAAAGTTTGAATTTGAACATTCATGCAATTTAGAGTCTACCTGCAAACATGGAGAATTCATCAAATCTTCACAATTTTCAGTTTCATGAGAATTTTGAGGGGGTAGTGCACATACTCATGTCAAAGTTGAATCCAACCAAGAAGTGAGTATTAGCCCAGATTTGCCAGTAGATTTCCACTCTCGCTCATGTCAATTGTTACAACCATGCCAAAACAGTGAGGGATCAGATCAAGCACATCTACAGCTTCACTGTGACAGTAAGGAGTTCCAGCGATCATCTGGAGAAAGGTTCTGCAATTCTGCAGGGGAGAGGCAAATCAGATCAAGATCGTGGAGTTCGGCAAACACAGGTGCGGCACATCAGCCATGTCAACGTGAAGCTGTTGCAGTTCGAGGAGAGGTCACCGGGGTCCTGCAGAATTGCCAGGGGGGAGCAGCCGACCATTACAAACCTGCAGAAAGCGGAGGGGGTACAGAGAAGCTATGCTTTCAAGGGGCGGAGGACTTCATTTCCATCGCCGCAGTGAGTACAGCGGCGTCGCCGCAGCAGCTTGCGGGCAGTCGGAGCCTCCACTGCAGCGACGTTCGAGGAAGCCCAGGCGGCGAAGATGCGACGGCGACAGCGGAAGGAGGTGGGCAGCGGTTGGTTACTCGGGGAGGGAGCCGATCTCCAGTAGGAGTGAGAATCGATCGGCAAGGGCTGTCGACGGTGCTGCCAGGGAGCGCTCTGACCACACCGTATCAAGAACCAGTAGACGGAGTGCGACCAAAGCGAGCACGAGTAGAGTATCAGGAAGCAAGTAGCAATCTTGCTAATCGATTGCTAGCTTGGGGTCACAAGAAACACCTACAGGATCGGCAATTAGCAGATCTAGTGGCCTTGCTATCACCTGCCTACCTACGAAGTCTTCCAGTTAGAAAGAAGAGCCGGGTTTGGCCAAAAAATCCAGCACCTAGCAACTACCGCCACCATTTCTACAGACAAGTTGCACACTTGCTAGGCTGGGTAGAGCAAAAACAATTTGACAACGATTTCATTGAAATTGCTAGATCAGCATTTCCAGAGGCATAGAATGGGGAAACGAAGATTACGAGCGAAAGAGGTAGGAACCCTTGTGAATTTCATGTCATGATAATCAAATCTCAAGTGAATTAAGAATCTTTCAACAAATCTCATGAATAATCTTTAAACAAGTCTCATCACTATCTGATTTACCTATTTTGTGAACTTGTGGTTCGATTTGATCTTTAAACAAGTCTCATCACTATCTGCTTTACCTATTTTGTGAACTTGTGGTTCGATTTGATCTGCAGATGGAGTGGAAAGGGATCTCGGTGAGAATAAGCTCCCGGCTCATCCGTGAACCGACTCCGCCATCTCCATCTCTCACTTCGCCATCTGCAGATGGAATCGAACCACAAGTTCACTATCAAGATCTACCTGACCTAGGTCCAGGAGTGGAACTCATTCCATTGCAGAGCATGGAAGCAGAATTCAACCCACACTACCTTCTTTCTCAAGAACAAACGCATGTCGAATACAGTAGCGATGAGAGAGCCATGGACTCTGGAGAATCTGAACTTGATGCACATGAGGAGGTAGGACTCGAAGAATTACTTTGGCCCCCAGAGATGTTGATGCAGGCCCACAGCTACGGCTTGAAGCAACAGAAACGACGAGGGGGTGAGCATCGACTAGCGATGGAAATCCAGGAGCGGCGGAATGGAGCTGGGACCTCTGCAGAATACAAATACAGAAGGGGCTCCGAACACACACACGAAGTGCATGCGGAGGGACTCGGCAGCCTGTCAACGGTGCCACGCGCATGGACGGAGGAGATTCAAGATTGGACGGACCCCCAATCAGGGAGCGCTCACAAGGTCGGACCCTCTAGCGACGCCGCTCATCGCGCGAGCCAAGCTAGCGAGGCCGATCCATATCTGGATCCGAGGCCGGAGATGCAAAATGGGCGGAGGTGGCAAGGCGTTGGAGCAGCGCTTACGGACGTGGAGCCGCGTGGGCGGAGCTGGCAAGGCGCGCCATCAGGAGGGCCAGGCACGGGCTTGGAGGGCATACGCGCAGGCTTGGAGGGCGTACGAGCGGGCTTCGGGCTTCAGGGCACGGGCTCGAGACTGATCGGGGATTTGGAAGGCACGGGCTCAGGCCATCCCAACTTGGGCATTGAACCAACGATTTCTCCACCCAGCAGTCCAGGTATGTCTCTGAACGCTGGTCCAGCGTGGGGGACAATGGCATATGACGAAAATGATGACTTTGAGGTAGACAATGGTGACATAAATGAATTTTTTCCTAATAATGCACAAAGAGGTAATGAAAGTGAGGAAATGCCAAACATTGAGAGTGAATTGGAAAGTGATGAGGAAAATGAAAATCGGGGTTCCATTCATGATCAAACGGGCCTAAAATGGGAGTTTCGAGATGAGACTTGGAGAGACACTAATTTCACTTATAGTCCTCAACCCAACATTTTTAGCGGTCCTAGGAGAGGTCCTAGGAGATACTACCGCACTCTTCCCTCCTTCATGCAATTATTCAACTTCTTTTGGACTACTGAGATTTTGACTTCAATTGTTGAAGAAACAAACCGCTATGCTAATTGTCCAATTGATGCACTTGGTAACACTAAGGGTGGTCCACGTTGGACCAATTTGACCATTATTGAGCTCCAAGCGTTCATGGCTTTGGCTATTTACATGGGGCTTAGAGTGCAGCCAAATTATTATACATATTGGATGTCTGATGATTTATTTCGTTGTCCTATCATCTCTTCCATTTGCACTAGACAGAGGTTCCAGGAATTGCGGCGGTGTCTTCACATCACCAACGTCGATGGAATTGTTAGAGGGTCTGTTGGTTATGATAAACTTGGTCAAACTAGGTGGTTAGTAAACGCCATAAGGGAACGGTGTAAGGTAGGTTGGTATCTTGGTAAGCATCTAACCGTGGATGAGATGATGATTAGATACAAAGGCACTTACTCCCCTATTCGACAGTACATGCCTAAAAAGCCCCAGAAATGGGGCTTGAAGGTATGGTGCCTAGCTTGCTCGGTTTCGAAATATGTGTGGAATTTTGAGGTTTATTGTGGGAAGGATGACACAATGCCTCCTCTTCAACCGGTGCCTGTAGTAGATGATGCTAGATTGGCTAACAATGTGGTGGTTAGACTTCTAGAAGGTTGTTGGAATGTTGGTCATGTGATTACTATGGACAACTTCTTCTCTAGCATAGGATTATTTTCTTATTTGCTTTCTAGAGGTGTCTATGCAAGTGGTACCGTGCGTGCAAATCGGGTTGGCTTGCCCACAGCTTTGAAGAATGTGGCATCTTTCAAGAACGCTGTTCAGGGCACTCTTGTTTGGAAGATGCATGAGTCTAGGAAGGTTTCTTGTGTCATGTGGAAGGACAAGAAACTTGTTCTGCTCATCTCTACTCACAGTAACCCTATTCAGGCCCCATGTGAGAGGGTGGTCACGGTTCCAAGACGCAACGGTGCATCACGTGAGCAGATTCAGACATCACCCGTGCTATTGGAGTATACTACACATATGCGGGGCGTTGATGTAGCGGATCAACTCAGAGCCTCTTACAGCTGCCAAGTGCGTTCACACAAGTGGTGGCACCGAATTTTCTATTTCCTATTAGATGTGACCGTTGTAAACATGTACATAATCTACTTGGATTGTGTGGCAAATTACAACCTACATCGTAGACCTGTGCCACCCATGACTCACCTACAGTTCAAAAAAGGTCTATGTGAGGTATTATTAGCGGAATGGCCACTAAGATCCACTAAGCCTACTGACTTTCCCCCACCACCGCGAGAACCTGTTATTTGTATCCCTACATATACAAAATTGCGGCGTAAATGTGTGGTATGTAATGTTTGCTCGCCACATTATTATTGCCATATGTGTGGGGACAAGTGGATGTGCTTTCATAAGGGGTGTTTTGAGAGGTGGCACACCGCGCTTGCGGCGAGTCGAGCACGCAATCATTGATTTTGGGTATGTTTTTCCTACACTCGCTAATTTCACTAATCATATTGTTTCACAACTTCAAACTATATTGTTTTGAACTTCTACCCATGTTTTTTTTATATGTTTTATGACAACTTCTAATTATGTATAGTATTAGAACTTCTACCCATAATCTTTACAATTCCAAAGGTTTACCACCTTGCAACATTGACTTGCAAGGTTTGGGAGTACTCCCTGTGCAATCGAAGCTGCTGGTTCGAAGAGAGGATGGAAAGGCCACCTCAGCTGGATTCCGAATGACTTGGGACGTCGACCCCTCCATCTAAGCAGCCACGTGGGCGAGCAAGGCCCATTCAACAAGGCCACAACATGGAGCTGGGAGCGCTGCGGCCAGGGAGCAGAGAACACGTGCGACGTTCGAGGAGCTGCCATGGAGGTGGGAGGTTCCCCAACAAGCAAACCGCTTGGGCGGAGGGCTACCCCCCCCCCCATGCCATTGGCCCAAGTTCAGTCTCATTATTGCTAGTGCCCGTATCCAGCCATATATGTCAGAACCATTTATTTGTGTACAGTTCCATCAATGCAATGAAGCACTTTTGCATGAAGGGTCAGTGGCTCCAAGAGAGAGACCCAAGATTGCCTCTTTGCCCGTCTCTCATTACAAACCAATTTACATGACATTCTTTTGAAAATTCATAACTTTGCGAGATTTCAAAATTTTGGTATGCCAATTTCGCCCATGAATCACAATTGTATGTAAGAAGCTAATCACCGTTGGGATTCTCCAAAAAGTAAATAGATTTATCCCTATGCGGATTTTCAACAAACTTGGCAATTTCCGCATTTTCATACCTTTCGGGACAAAATAATTTATTTGAAGGCCCTTGAAGCATAGGGGCAAAAAAAAATTTTGCACACTTGTTCCCAACTTAGTTTCCTACAAGAATCTATGAACGGGAAAAAATTTTGGTGAAAAAATCGTCAACTCTCCCTTGGCACTAAGTAGACTTTGTCTCTCGGGCAGTCGCCAAAAAAAAAAAATTAGCAACTTTGAATGTTATAATCTTGCAAATGGTAAACATCCAACGGTTCAAAATTGGTACAGTATTTGAAAATAGGGTTATTTTCAAGATCCTACGGTTGGAGATCTAAAAAAAATAAATTTTTTATTATCAAGCCCCAATTCCCCCACGGTGGTCAAAAATGGCAGTTTTGGTGTTTGGAGCTCCAAAAACCGCTTGGATTTTTAGGGGTTAAGAGAGGAACTAGGAAGAGAGGATGGGAACAATGAACAAATAATGAGATTCAGGAACGAAAGATGGAAACTAGGAACAAATGATGGAAACTAAGAAGAGTTGGGGAACGGGGAACCAAGAAAGAATGATGGAAACTAAGAAGGGGAGTTGGGGAATGGGGAACCCGGAAAGAATGATGGAAACCAAGAAGGGAAGTTAGAGGATGGAGAACCGAGAGCCAAAGATGGCAACTGGGAACAAATGATGGCAATTAGGAATGAGTGTTTGGAGATAGGGAACCATTAACAAAAAATTAGGGGATGGAACATGCCATAAATCTTAAAAAGCACGGGGAATTGAGAAGAAGTGAAAACAAGACATCCTAAGGGACAAGGAATGTGGAACATGTAAAATGGGAGCAGACTAAGGAGTGAAGAGGAGATTAAGGGAACATGAAACAAGAACTAGGAACCAGGAACATAGGATAGGAACTAGGAACAAATAATGAGAACCATGAACAAATGATAGGTACTAGGAACAAGAAAACGGTAGGACCGTAAGGCCTCTATCTTACACTCTACATCTAAAAGAAAATCGTACATTAACCAATGTAATACAAAATAGTGAATTTGGTATTTGGTTTACGCTTCGTGCATTTGTTTCTTTTATTGATAAAATTGAATATGAAATAATATAAACTTTATGTAAAGTATACCCAATTATTTACAACCACAATATCTATACAAAGTGTAATATCCAATTTTCAATGATTAATATCTTATATTCAATGATTAATATTTAATATGCAATTTTTAATGTTTATTTTTAAATTATTATATGATATCCCTAATGTTCAATGTCTAATATTTGGGTGTGGTATTTTATGCTTGCTTACTATTAAATGTTGAAAATACAATATTTAGTTTAAAATATGATTGAACATTATTATATATAGACAACTGTTTCAATTTTAATATTTACATAGTGTATTTATTACAAAAGTTGTATTTGGATTATACACAATTGTTTCCAATAACAATACCCAGCATTGAAGAGTTTACAAATTATATCTTATTTATTTTGATTGATGTGTATTTGTTCAAATAAATCGTAGTGAGGTTGTATTTTTTGAAAACTTTGGTAATGTAGTTGGTAGTTTAAAAGCACAATATGTAGGTTTATGATGATCCGGCCAATATGCATCTGTAATCCCATATTTAGCATCTACTCTACGGGTGTTTGTCCAAATATAATCTATCAAAGAATTAGGGCTTCGCTGCTCTCCGCATTACCAGTGACGATTAATATCTTAATATTTTGTGATATATTTGTTCATACATATTTTATATGTTATGATTATTATATTTTTTTAGGAAATGGTATTAGTTTTGATTGTGCAATGCAATCTCTTAGATGATGTCTCATATCAGGAATATAGTATATTGATGTTTCAGGATTTATTTTATATGCAACGTCAGTTGCATATGCTAATGCGAACACTCCACATGATGAATTGTCTGGTTGTTGTAAATTGATGATTGCAAGAAGCCAAAAATCTGTACTCCACCTTGTCATCACACTCACTAAGAAATCCTTATTGAACTGATACTTTCAGTACTAGAGTGGATTCTCCAAAGTGAATTCAGCGGCTAATGGAATTTGAGAGCTCGAGAGCTACAGAGATGTCAATCTGGAAATCGTCAAGTAACAGGCCAGCCATAACAGGCCAGCCATAAGCTAAACAAACAAGCATCCACCCAGCAATATTGTGAAGTATATTGTCTTGAACATTTTGAAATGGTCGAAGGTCAATTTGGTCATAGAGAGAAGTTCATGATTCCAAATCTCGTTTGGCTACCGTGACGGGCAAGCCATTATCCAGCAACAACGTCGACATCTGTCGGTATCTCACAACGGAGCCAGACACCACTTTGAATGTGAAGAATCTGAACACAGTAGCTAATGCTATCCGGAGCTGCAACATCGCGGAGTCCTTTCCGACGCAAACCCGGGGACCAGCCTGCCACATTAACCGAACAAAGATAAGAGAATATCAATTATATCCATTACATATAGAATCGCAGTTAGCGTTCTCCATGAGAAAATGTCGGTACCCTCCTGAAGATTTCCCTCATAGAACACAGCCAGGTTGGTCTACGAAGAGATTTTTAAGCTTCTGAGATGATAATGACTAAGGAAGGAGGAGCTTAGTCACCTGAAATGCAACAAATTTGAAGGGCGATTCTTGCTGGACAACTCCATTGACGAGCCACCTCTCCGGCCTGTACTCAGTTGCATCGGGACCCCACAAGGCTGGCAAACGTCCCATTGCGTAAGGTGCATACATTATCATATTACCTTTCCTTACTTGTGTTCCGTCGGGAAATATGTCATCATCCGCAGCAGACTTCGGGTTCTGCACACAAATAGCTTGTAAATGTATCACAAAATTTCATCGACTGCAAAGATAAAGGCAAGGTAAGGCAAGGCAAGGCAAGGCATTACTTACCAATCCCACAACAGGGTACACGCGCAGAGTCTCCAGGATGCATGCATGCAGATAGTGGAGCTTGTGAAGAGTATCCAGAGTAAGCAGCTCCGAAAAACTCTGAATACTTTCATTAGCTCAGTATCCAAACTTTTCAGAGCCTCGGCGTCAATCGATCGAAGCTCCTCAAGAAGCTTCTGTTCTATGCGAGGGTGCAACGTCATAAAGTGCACGAACCATGACATGGTGAGGGCGGCACTGTCTCTGCCAGCGATAAGGAAGTTCAACAACGTATCACGGAGTCTCTTGCTAGTGAGCTGCTTCCCATCCTCGTATAGGTTACTGAATTTCGAGAAGAGGTCGTTTTTGTCCTGGAAGCAAGATACTTAGAGGTTTCAGAAGCTTGCAGAGAAAGTATGTTGTGTGAGGATGCTCAGGGTGAATTGGAGTTACCAATATTTGTGAGTCTGCTTTCCGAGCTTCCAGCACGCCGTAGATGAAGTCATCCACCACTTTTGCGCTCTTGGCAAGAGCTGCCTCTGGCCCAACATTGAGCAGACGCTGTAGCTTCCAGAACGGTCTGAAGAATCGGCTGGACGCGATCTCGTTCGTCTCTGCGAAGGCTTCCGCGAACGGCGTGATGGGAAGCTCCGGTTTCAAGGTGCCCACCTCGTAGCCAGACGTGACTCTGAATATCGAATCCATGGTAAACCTCATGAACAAGTCCTGTTCAGCGGTTCATCACACTTGAAAACTTCAGCTTCACATCCTCTTTACATCATATGAGCAGTCAGAAGAATCTCCAGCATTCTATAGGGCATCAGAGCTTGATGTACGTAAAACCTTCTGTAGAAACTAATGACCGATCGGCTGCCAGAAAATCTTTCTTGTAAAATTCTTCAGCAATATAGTATGCCCGATTTCGATCTTACAGCACCTCCTTATCGTCCACATGGGGATATGTGAATTTAGAGGTCTTTCGGTAAAATGGCGGTAGTCAAGTGTTATTTTGAATTTGTCATTTTCGTCACAAAGTATCATTTCAATGACATATTTGGAAATGCTTCCAAAATGACACCTATTCCTTCTCTGTAATATCACTATCATTGGAAGCTTCTTTGTATTGAATTCTAACACCCTAAATAGTACCATCATTGCAGGATATGGCCAATTGGGGTTCGTGCTGAATTTCTTTGGTCCAGATTTTCAAGGGCCCAACTGGCTCATCATATTTGAGAACTAGCCCTAATCAATAGAGGTAATAGGTCTGACCTGCATGTCCAGAACCTGATTTGTGGTAGCAGCGTTGCTAAGTATACACGCCATTTTCACAGAGAAGTCACGAAACACCACAGAACTGAAGTCCCGCAGCTTGGCAGAGGAGAATTCATAGCTCGCCAATCTCCGCTGCTTCCTCCACACCTCACCATCCGCGTTAAATATCCCATCTCCAAAAAATACGTCGAACATCTCGTGAAAGCTCTCTCCCTGAAACACCGCGCACACTCGAATTACTCAAAATTGGCCTTCCAACAATCAGAAAAGCCCTTGAACACATCATACCAACCTTTGGATAATTCTCGAAGTTAGTAGACTCGAAGTGCATCTTCACAGCTGACCCGGACAATGTGGAGCACATCCTCAAAACCAACTCGCAGGGGAAAGTAAACCGGTCATCTCGGAGGAAATACTCCAAAACCCAGTCGTTCATGTGGTCGTAATTCCGTAGCACTTCCACCGTCGCACCTGACCGAATTGTCATACCCCAGTCAATTCGTGACCATTGTAAGTTAGAAAATGCGCAGAGGATGAAGAGAATAAATACCTAGAATGGGCCACTGTACCGGACCTTTCCTCCCCTTGTGCAACACCCATCGATCTGCCGCTGCCCACAACAAGTAACTCACAATCAACCCTGCTCACGCTGCGAAGCCTCCCGCTCCGTTGCGAGGTCTCCCGCTCTCGTTGCCAAGCTTCCCGCTCACGTTGCCACGCCTCGCGTTCCCGTTGCCAAGACTCCTGCTGATCTTCTATCCATTTTAAAAGCTCCATCTGGCTCTGCAGATTGCGCTGGTTCTTGTGGAAGTCTCCCATGGACTTCACTTGCATTCGCTCCAAGCGCTCCCGCCCCTCGGCAAGGCGACGGGACGCCTTGCTTTTGATGCTTTCGATGGTTGCTGCGTGCCCGCCTGCTGCTCCAGTGCGGCTCAAGCATTGGAGCCCTAAACCCTAAAACCACCCCAGCCACGGAGACACGGAGATAGGATGCCGTTGAAAACAGAACTGTCCTCCTAACGTCCAGAACAGTCGTGGTGGCAAGACGAAACTGGAACTGTCCTAGTGACGAAATGGAATTGTCTTGTCGACGTACATACCATCTATGTACACTAAACCAGCTCCGACCTTGGTCGTCACTGGAATTATCTATGTAAAAGTTTTGAATAGGCTTCAAAGAGCATGTTGGGTAGAATGTGTAATTTGAGCGACTGGAGTGAGTGGAATTATTTAAGTATTTAAAGTATTGTAGAAATGAAGTATTAAAGTACTTGAAGTATTCGAAGTATTTAAAGTATTGAAGTATTTGAGGTATTGAGATTCGAGTATTTGAAGTATTTGAGGTATTTGAAACATTTGAAGTAATTAAAGTAATTGAAGTATTTGAAGTATTGAAGTATTGAAGTATTTGAAGTATTCGAGGTATTGAGAATTGGAGTGATTGAAGTATTTGAAGAATTCGAAGTATTTGAAGTATTTAAAGTTTATAAAGTATTGAAGTATTGAAGTGTTGAAGTATTGAAGTTTTGAAGTATTGACGTAATTGAGGTATTGAGAATTCGAGTAATTGAAGAATTTGAGGAATTTAAAGTATATAAAGTATTGAAGTATTGAAGTGCTGAAGTGTTGAAGTATTGAAGTATTGAAGTTTTGAAGTTTTGACGTAATTGAGGTATTGAGAATTGGAGTAATTGAAGAATTTGAGGAATTTGAAGAATTTGAAGTATTGAAGTGTTGGAAGTATGGAAGTATTGAAGTATTGAAGTATTGAAATATTGAAATATTGAAGTATTGAAGTATTGGAGTATTGGAAAATATTCCGTACGGCAGCACTGCAAAGACTAGAAAAGATCATTATTAACTGAATACATCACCATCGACTTTACCAAACAAAAAGGGTAAGATTTCACCAAGCAAATAGGGTAAGGACGTACCATCATAACCGAGAAAGTTGAGATAATGGTAATTAGAAAGCGCGACAAAGTAAAGCACATTCGATAGGAATGTCGACATGAACCCATGAACACATGAACCCATGGAGCAAACAGAAGATCTAGTAGGTGATCCCAAACGGCGTGCACATAAGGGTGGGCGCTAGATGATTCCTGCATTCATGATTTCCAATCTACATCAATTTCTGAAGAAAAAATACACCAAAAAACCTCCCCTTCATAAAACTGAACCTAGCACTCAGCAAAAGACCTTGTTCGAATCACCTCACCTTCAAACACGGAATTAGTTTGGTTAGGTGAGATGGCTCAAACAGGTCTTGCAGGTTGCTTGACTCCGGGACCAAAGGTGAGCTCCGAGCAGGGAGCTTATTATTCAACCACAACACTAGGAGCAATGCCTCCGCAACACTTTAGCTTTCGACGTCCTTCCGCAACAATTCATTGAACATGGGACTAGGACTAGCACACACGGTATCCGTAACAGTACTTGAAGGCAACTGAAAAATTTCAAAATTTCATAATCAGTAAAATGTCAAGCAAGTAAAATATAGTAAACTTTAGCACATAAGAAAAGATTTTATCTAAAACTAGAGGAAACGTAACCCTAGAAACGTCAGTTTCCAAATTAGAGTTTGTGAAGATGTAAGGATCTAGTGGTCACAAAGGTACAATGCGACCTCAAAAACAGTAGTAATATCACTTTGCAAGATACAGTGATGGAACAAGACGAACCATGTTGGGAAGCTCGATGAGCAAAGTCACAGCTGGCTCCCGGAGAAAAGTCTTCTGCTTGGCGAGAGTGATTATGTGCTCCACAATCTCATTTGCCAGCCCCTTCTCTTCTAAACTAGTGCCGTCACCAAGTATCCTCTTTGCTCGTATCAAAGACCCATACGCAAACAAGCGACCTAACAATCCATCTCTCGCATCCTGTGAAGTCACACAAGTACAAGGAACTTAGAAGTGATCACTGCAAGTAATATTAGCAGTTACATTTAAATCTTCAAAGGCATGCCAAGGAAAGATCCACCAATGATACACTGATTTGGATTCCCCTACATCACTTCCTTTAGTGTGTGACAGTTGCTCGACTCTCAGTTACTACTTTAATACTCTAGTAGCCCGACACGCAAAACGGTGACATACAGCAATATCCTTCCCTTAGTACCGACGAGGAAGAACATGTTGTTCAGAAAATTCCACTCCTTGGTGGACATTATTAGGCTAAGTACTCTCAGCTTCACCCTTCATTGGCGAGAGGAAAAAACTATGAAGTTGATCAAAGACCAACAGGTTATTCCTAGCGTATCAGGCCATCAGTTCCACACGAAAATCATATGAATATCTTACTTCCGACAAGAAATCCCTCGCTCCTACCCTCCTCACGAATTTTGACCACTCAGAATTTCCAACTCACCTGCTTTTTCATAGAAGACGTAACCTCTAGGTTCGAGGGTATAACCCGAAGCAAATCATCACCACGTAGAACAGGAAGAGCTTCAACTACCGCAGTCAACGCCGTAGAAAACCCCCGTCTCGCACACTGATCAGAGTTATCATGATAAATTTAGGTCGTGACCAGTTGACTGAAATGCTTCTGTGACTAGTCTATCACCTTCTTCTAAGACCTGTAGAGCTTGTTCCACTTTCTTTTCAACAAGCAGGACATCCAGAATATCTGGAAGAGCCTGGGCTCGTCTTTCCAGCTGGGAGGGTTCCTTATCATGCTGAGGAAGACCTTTATCTTGAGTGTCATCCCCAGCGGTATTAGTAGCCGGTTTGGAAGCACCACTTTCTGCCAAGTTACGAACAAGTGATGCCTGAGAATTTAGAGGATTGCGCATGGCAACTAGCTCACCCTCCAGGTCGGATATTTCACGAGAAGTCCTGCCACACAGTAGACACGATGAGGAGACAGGATGAGGAGACAGGAGAAAAAGTGCGGACATGAGCGAAAGTGAGGCTACTACCAAGCGTGCATAAGACCAACAGCGCTTACACTGTAGAAAGAAAGATGCCAGTGGTTTTATATTCCACACTGAGAGGTCTAAATAATCCTACAGAATCTACATGAAAGACACAATAGCTCTCCATAGTGCAATAAGTGTACTATCCACCATCGGAAGGTAAGCGAAACAAGCATCAAATTGTGTGGACCAGTTGGCCCGCTGTTCCAGACCAATGATGTCCAGGATCAGGCATACCTGCTCTATGAAACTTAAACACAACTAGGGCTGAATCGGACATAATTCAGAGCGGTGCTTCGAGGATGTGATGATTACGGCTCCCTGCGGATGAATCTACTGTCTATCACCGTAATAAGATACTATCATGATTCTACTCGTTTAATGAAGTCCACGAATAATAGTGAATCATACGTCATAGTGCCGATTAAGACTTCAGATTTAAGATCTTGCAGTACAGAATGCGAGGCTATCCTGATCCGAGAACACAAGGAGAAGTAACTACAACTCAATCCATCGCTGCTACCTACCTTCCTGTCATGCCTGAAGAATGTCCATAAAGAGAGGAATGAGTGTGAACCTTATGAAAGCTGCATAATTAGCATAAACACTTCTGCGCATTTCTTCCGCAGACGATTTCTTCAAATCCAAGAGATCATCGCACAGCTTCCGTATGCCCTGTCAACCAACACAAGTCGAGGTGGAAAACCAGAGTCAAATTGCAGAAAGCCCTAAACATCTCTCACGATAATTCCGAGAAGTGATTCTAGCAACGCATCATTAACAACCACAATTACATTAGGGTTTCGAAGAAAAGCAAATGGTCAGGGATTAACCTTTTCACTCATGGATTGACACTTCGCCTGAACATAGCCCTGGGCGTCAAAATCCTCCTTCTCGAACTTGGACAATTCATTCCAAAGGTGATTGACGTGATTTCCATTACCAACAGGCAGTGCGGTAACAACACCATTGCTACCGGCTGAAACTGCAGTACAGTCGACGGCGCTCCAGCGTTCCGATACCGAACGGACGGCTTCACGGAGCCCATAGCTTCAGTCAAAGATCACTCTCGGCCTCAACCGACCATACGTAGATCCAAGATTCCGCTAACCTAATTCTCTAAATTCAATTCTCCTTATCCAACTCCCGATCAATTCGAATCACAACCTAAAACCCTAAACCCTGCCTAAACCCCAAAACCCCAAAACCCCAAAACTAGAGCTGTACCTCCGATTCCACTTCGTCC
The DNA here is from genome assembly GCA_037043015.1 of Bryum argenteum. Classification (NCBI taxonomy): domain Eukaryota; kingdom Viridiplantae; phylum Streptophyta; class Bryopsida; order Bryales; family Bryaceae; genus Bryum; species Bryum argenteum. The sequence goes on along the minus strand of CM073328.1, from coordinate 18,315,545 downwards.
GCCACTAGCAGCGTACTCCTCCTGCTTCTCTCGCAACTCACACACAAGCGCAAAAGCCGCACCCTCCCGCACCCGCCATGTTCATAGACGAAAGGTTCCAGTAGATTTGCATTCCCAACGGAGTGAGACTCTGATTGGCAGTGTTGATACCAGAAACCACATCCTCTCCACCGCCCGCCCCTACGCCTAAGGGTTCACAGCAGCTACCAAGAGGATGAAGATGAGGATGAGCGTTGGATGGGGAGGGATAAAGGAGCCCCCTAATTTTTTAGTGTATTGGTTTAAATTGCCATGGAGTAGGCTCCTAGAGTAATTTGGGGCCGCAGGGCCCATTTCTGAATTCAAAATCATCAAAAATGGCCTTGGGGGGGTTCAAATTAAAATTCCAGGGATGGGAGGGAGGATGGGGTGGCACTTTCTCATCCTCTTGGTAGCTGCTGCGAACCCTCACCCCGCCCCTACCATGGCTGCAATCACCTTTGCTTAAAAGAGGTCTTTACCGCCCGCCCTCGCCTCTAAGGTGGCGCTTCACCGCCCGCGAAGCCTCACTGCCCTCCAACGAGCTCGCTTAGCGTTCGTCGCTAGTTGTCGCCGTTTCTCGTGGGTCCGAGCAGCAAATGCAGGGGCTGTGTTCACTCTCCGCGTTCGCTACCGTTCCAATTGGCCCAGGCATAGGGCACAGCGTGTGGAAGGATTGCTAGTGTGAATGCAGAATGAAAAAACTCAAAAAAAACGTGTGTAAGTGTGAGTGCGGAAGGAGATAGGTCATTGGACTTTTAAGCAAATCGTTGCTGGACCCAATACAAAGACTCTGTCATGATGACAGAGCCAATAAATGATGGAACTAGGAACGTATGATGGAAACCAAGAAGGGGAGTTGGGATGAGGGAATTGGGAACACTGAACAAAGGATGGGATCCGAGAACGGGAGTTTAAAGATAGGGAACCATTAATAAAGATCCCAATTATATAACAAGGAGTGAAAGGGATTAGGATTATAGAACATCAAAATGAGAGCAAAGACGGAGTGAACGAGAGATCAAGGGAAAATTGGAGGAGAACTAGGAACTAGGAACGAAGATAACGAAGGACATGCTACCCACATCTGGATTTATTACATGTTTTTTAAAATTTCCATTTGACCTTTTTGATGTCCATGTCTGGAGGACACAGGTAAGAACTTGTACAACATACAATGCATAATTGCACTATATGGTTCTATCATATTTTTTGTAGACGTGGTACATAGAATTCAATATTTGGTTTGTTGTATGTAGTGTGATGTATGGTTTCTTATACGATTGACAATATATAGTCTTTTGCATATAGTCTTAAGGTATAGGCTTCTGTGATGTCCCATACAATATACACATTAAAATAACTTCAATGTACAATCTTACATAGGATGTTGTAACATACAGTATGATGTCAATATATAATGTGATACAATGTGCTATGTACGATCTATATACAACAACACAAAAGATGACTACTTGCAATTAGCTCTCTAGATAGTGTTTTTTTTTTTTTTTTTTCAATTAGTTTAAATAAAGGGTCACATTTTAGTATTCTAGGTTGTAATTTGATGTTAGTATAGTTATACATACAAGGTGTATGTGATAATATTCTTGAAGTAAAAGTCAAAAACTTGGATTTTGTAGGCCAAGGTTAGTCATTAAGCCCAAATGGGGCATAGTTTCAAAAGTCCATAGGTTGCCAACATGTTTTTGAAGAGTTGCCAAGTTTTACATCAAAGAATTACAATTACTAACCACCTCAACATATTGAACTATTCCAAGTTACCTTGTTATTCAATGTGAGACTTTTAAGAAAGAATCCTAGCATGTAAGGTAGGTCTCAAAATGTGTTCATACAATCTACTTACTTTCTAGAACTTTCTTTTTGCCTATCCTACACAATTGCTTCATTCTATATAGGTGGTGATGCTCATAGCTCTCTTCTTATAGTACAACACCTCATCAACTAACATCTTTTTCAGCAGATATGCGATGTACAAGATATTTGCTTACAGCAAGTTTCAAAATAAGAAATTTTTAGTGAGGTTAGTAATAGTATAATTAGTAGTATAAGATATTGAGTGGAATAATAAGTGAATTTGGACTGCTCATGTTCCCACATGTAAAACCTATCTTGCATATTGTCTTCAACCAAGCCTACTGAGCCTTCATCATATTGTCTTCACCCTTGATGTTGAAAAGAGCCCAAAATGGGACGTTTGAGGTCGTTGAGCCTCGTATTTACTATTTACTGTATTTAGCTCGCATGAAGTTGGAACCTTTTGCCAATGTAGATTTGTCGGACCACGCCCCTCCCAATTATATTCTCTGTGCGTTTATTAGTGCAATAAACGTGCAAAAGTGACTCGTGTATCGTTCCAAGGATTATTTGAAGTAACCAAACCAGAGGAGCAACTTTGACAACGCTAAGCCCAACCTTTCCTACCCTTTTCACATATCCATACTCCTCTCCATACCGCACTCTAACCTTGATTGCCAAGGGTATCCCTTTGCTAGAGGGGATGAACAAATACTATTTCTCTTATATTTTAAGTGGCGGAAAATTCCACGTCTAATTACTATCCAAACACACAAACATCCAAAGGCATCCATTATCTCCTTACAACTAATCCGTATAGTACAGTTTAGCAGGTCACGTAGAAGATCCTAAAGTGATTCCAAGTCATAAAGTGGTTCCAACAAGCGTTTCCCTCACTCAGCAAACCTGATTCGACTTAAGACACAAGGCACTTGTCAACATGTTTAGCACAGCTTCAAACCCACAAATCCGATTTTGCAAGAGATCCAAATTTCTAACTCCCAACTTATAGCCGAAGACAGTAGATACAGACTTCTAAGTACTTGACCTCAAAAGGAGACAATATAAGAATCACATTCAATATATGCATAAGAGGTTGTTAATTAACAAGTAAGGAATAATTAGGTGGTACAACCTCCACCTAATATAAGTACTCAGAGAAAAACCCTAAGGCCTAAAACCCTGGTGGCAGCCGTCTACACTAGGCCTATACTTTGGAAAGCGGCTTGCTCTCCTAAAAAGATTCCTACCTACTGTCTGTATTGAAACTCGTGAATCTAATCCGAGTACAAATCCAGATCCTATTTCGCCAAACTATGGCCAAACTGTGGTCAACGAGGGGCCGGCTTGGATTGTTTTACAGCGGTCGCGGAAATCCGGCGCACCCTTATCCGCTTACTCTCCACATCTAGCTCCTAGTTGTTGTTGCTCTCAATGGAATATGTACTCTGCTCTGCCTGTAACTCCTCGCCGTCTAATATGAATATTCCGCCTTACTCGTGAAGCTTTTGGGCAGCCGGCGACTTATTCCAATCCTCCGCCGAGAGATTCTGGACCACAGAACGGGTGTTCTAGGCCGACGAGTCCCCTACAACAAGAGTGGTTGCCCCTTTGACTACCTTCTTGCCCTTGTCTTTGGTAGTGACAAGGTTTGAAGACCCTCCATCCGTCCTAGGCACAGTGACATAGGGAGGACAACTTATCGGATTCCTGGCCGGTGAGTCAAATGTTGGAGGCGGCCTTAATCCGGCTTCTTTTATTTGGTCCTAGACAGACTCGAGGATAGCAACCACCGGTTGATTATTATCCCCGATTCGATTGGTATAGGACATGGTAGCTTTGATGAACTACTTGAATGTATTGTTCTTGAATTCCTCGGACTTCCCGATTCCAGCCTAGTCTAGGTTGGAGTTCAACAAGGCTACGGACGGAACTTCGCAGATGCTTGCCAGCCGAGCGACAAGCTCATGTATGGTCTTCAGCATCGACTGGGACTTAATGAACGCCTCGTCCTTCAGCTTCACGACTTCCTAGAGCTATGATGTCCATCAGCATCTGGAACGCCTTCTGCTCCAAGGACTTTACGTCCTTGACGGTCGCTCGTTTATCAATGACCGTCTTCACGTCTGCCAAGCTGGTGATGCCGAAATCTTTCATGATGCCCTTGATAGCATCCTTCATCGCAAAATACTCTATCCCAAGACGGCCACTACGTTCATCATGGGATCTGCGTGCCCCTCCCAATTCTGATTGGACTGCCCGGCTGGGGTTTGGGAGACAGCCGGTTCAGGTGGTGCTCGCGCCTTAGGCACTAGAGGCCCTAAGCTCTCGCGCCGGCTTGGTGGTACCCTGGACACAAATGTAATGCTATCTCTTCTTTCCACTATAAGAAACCTGCGTTTTTAGTGATGTTGTAAATGATGTCTATAAAGACAATGTAGACATTAATTCGGATGTGTTATAGACGATAAGACATCCTAGACATGACAGATGTCTATACAGACATCTAAATAGACAGGAATATGTCTTAAGATTGAAGATGTCTTAAGGTAATTTTGGAAGGGTAAAAAGTGTGCCACGTGGGTGCCACGTAGATGACACATCAGCTTGAAGTGGACGGGCAGTGCCACATGGGGATGAAATTCATCATGATGTGGAATTTTACATGGTCCCACGAAAGATGACATGGCAGCGCCAGAATCCTAAGTGGACCCGAGAAAATCCGACGTGGCACCTGGAAAAATCCGACGTGGCACCTGAGAAAATTCGACGTGGCACGCGGGAAAAGTTGACGTGGACCCGGGAAAAGTTGACGTGGACCCGGGAAAATGACATGGCATGCCACGTCAGCATATTGCGGAGGTTTTATGCTCCTATCATGATAGATTTAGACATCAGTTAAGACAACTTAAATGTCTTGCAAGACATCTTAGATGTTGTACAAGATGTTTTGCGAGACGTATGCAATGTCTTACAAGATATCTTAGAAGACAATTTTTATGTCTTATAAGATGTTTTCAGTGCGTAGAATGATGTTTAGGTTGATGTCCTTATTAAATTTGTGATGTTTGCTCGGATGTTTGTAGCGACATCCCCTAGGACAACGATGTGAATATTTTGTGTTAAACATGATGTTTGCAACAGTGTTACTATTGATGTTTTTTGGGCATATGAAAGGACATCTAGGATGACATTTTTAGATGTTTATATAGTCATCAGATCCGTAATCCACAGACGTCTCACATAACATCAACTGTAAACACTATCACATCAAAAAGTATGAGTCAAACATATATTGCTTAGGTCATTAAAACCTCAGATAACACAAACTAGAATATTTACTAATACGCCTGTCAACAACTACGATATACTACGCACCCACAATCTGAACTCCGTAAGTCCCTCCACTACCATCGCTTGATGTCGATACCCGTATGGTCATGTGCATGTCCGGCCGCTACACATATTCAATAAGCCCGTATCAACTGCATTTAAAGAAGGGTTTGTAAAAGTAAAAAAAATCTGATTTAATTCCATTTAATTGCACTACCTAGGTTGAGATGGTTTACTTCCTAACCTCAAGATATCGACACAGTTAGTCATTCTTGCAAACATCTTCTTAGACATTTCTTCAGACATCCTTCTAGACATCATTAAAAACAACGTTATAGACATCTATGCATACATCTGTTTCACTCACCTACAAGCACGCATGTCGCTTCGCGGCCTCAGATCCTGTTTTGCTGCCCCGACCCCTTATGTCCCACCCTCCAAAACAGAATTTCATCAACACATTTAGACATCTTCATAGACATGCTCTAAGACATCTTGCAGACATCATCATAGACATCTTCTACAAGAAATCAAATACAACAAGTACTAGGGTTTCCTCCACAACAAATCAAATACTACAAGTCCTAGGGTTTCTTGTACAAGATGCTTTTGAAATCCAGTACCTCTTGAGTAGCAAATCTTAGCCACATGAAGAAGGAAACCTACTCTTGAGAGCTACTGGATTTCTACAAATACTATCCTCTTATTGTAGTTAACAATCATTCTGAAACTGAAAGGAAACAATTTTGAAATCCTTTATACTTTAAACACTAACTCCTTGGAAAAACTAAGGCAAAAATGAGCTTTGTAATTCCATTTGAAGATCTCATGACCTGACTATGGTGGCGGCAACAAACCCTAGCGACATGAAGAAGCAAACCTTAGCCTCTACACTCCCAACACTAACTCCTTGGAAAAACTAAGGCAAAAATGAGCTTTGTAATTCCATTTGAAGATCTCATGACCTGACTATGGCGGCGGCAACAAACCCTAGCCACATGAAGAAGCAAACCTTAGCCTCTACACTCCAAACACTAACTCCTTGAAAAAATAAAGGCAAAAATGAGCTTCGTGCGACCCCTAATTCTACTTAAAGGTCTCATGACCTAACTATGGCGGCGGCAGCAAACCCTAGCCGCCTCTGTTCATCTATTGAAGTCAATGAAAATCATCCCTGTAAATGGTTCTGGATGCTGTCGTAGATGTCATCTTCGACATCTTCATAGACATCATGTTAGACATTTTCATGAACGTCATCTTAGACATCCCTGCAGACATTATCATAGACATCTGATGACATCTTCACGGTTTCAACCACAACATATTAACTATAAAAGGTTTTTTTTTTTTTTTTTCTCACAACAAATCAAATACCAGATGCTTTAAAGTTCTTTCCACAACAAAGCTCGTATTGTAAGTCTTAAAGTTTCTTCCACAACAAATCAAATAATTTTTATCGATAGAAAAAATGTGGAATTACAATCATGAGACTATTTATAGTCTTCCATGGTGATAGGTTCTCTTTCAAACACTTAACTACCTTTTATTTCTACCCTAACTAACTTTCCAACTAACTTTCCTAATACTAATTCTATTCTAGAATTGTCTCCTAAACTGTATTAAAAAGCTACTTTCATAAATTCATATTTCTTGTAAATTTGCTTTAATTTTGTATAATATTTGTTGTTGATGATAGAGTAATGTATAATCTTGCCATTAGACTATAAGTAATCATTAAGTAATCAATAATATTTAACCCCTAAATGTCTTTGGGATATTTTTAACCAAAAACTCATTTTCAAAAAAAGTGATATAGATGAAAATAAAGATAAGCTATTCAGATCTCAACCGTACAAACTTGTAATAGACTTGTAGTAGATCATGTGGACCAAAACTTGACTCATGGGACCTCATAGATTGCGAGATCATAACATATTAGTGCGCAAAACAGGATACAAAATATCATCATTTCCACTTTGAAGTGAAAATACTACCAACATGAAATTTGCAATCAAAAAATCAGCAACTAGAAAGTTGTTCATTTTCATCTCAAAGACACTCTTGTACCAAAAAAATGCATCAAAAAAAAATCTTGGCTCAAATAGTAGCCTTGTAGTCGTGAAAACTGCCAAAAATTTTACGAAGGAAAAATAGTCCAAAACTAGACCCCTTGCACTCAAATTCATGCCTTTTCTTCAATATATCCTCAATTGGGTCAAGATTTCTGCCACTAAAAATAGACTATAATTGGAATCCATCCCAAAAAATAAAGTCAAAATCTAACGGTGGATAAAAGAGATCTAGCTCTTCAAAAATCATCCATTTTTTCACTTTTTTCATCGGAGAAACATCATTGCAAAGCCAATACCAAAGTTATTTAGATCAAAAAACTTCCAACTACAAAGTTGTTGGGATGCATCTAAATATCAAACCTATGAAACAAAAATCATGAAAAAATATTTTAGATTTCACATAATTGGCATGCAATGGTAAAACATGCCAAATGTTTGAAAACCCAAAAACAAAACTTGCCTTCACTAAAATCCATGCCATTTATTCATACTTTATATTATGAGTCTGAAATTTCTACCACATAAACTAAACTTGATTTGTGACCTAACCCAAATGATTTCGTCAAAAACGGAGTTTAGATGAAGAAGTTATGGCTCTTCAAAGTTTCTGCCCTTCATCCAAAATGTCGTTTTTCGACACTAGGGACGTATAGGGGTTAATTCCTTCTTGAAGTAAGCCAAAAAATACTGTTTATTGTTTTTGTTTTCTTTTTATATTTTCTTTAAGTATTCGAGGATTGAGGGTTATTAGAGACAGAGCCTAATCAGAGACCCGCGCCAATGGAGGACAAGCAGTAAGAGAAAAAGTTGATATTATTCTTAAAAGACCCTTAAGTATTGCCCCTTTTTAGTAAATGACGTCTAGGAGGATGTCGTGCAAAACATCTTTATAGACATCCCAGTAGATGTCTACGCGGACATTCATGCCTTACTGTAGTTATGGTAAGTTGAACATCGTGTTAGACATCTGACTAGATGTTGTATGACTTGTCAACTGGTCCGACGTGGAGTTTTTGTTGTCATGTAGATAAAGTGCTGTAAATAACTTTTTTAATCTATGAACACGTGTTTTTTGAGGATTAAATATCCACGAAATTACTTTTACTTTGAAATTCTATTTTCGGCACCATTGTTATCTTATAGATATTATATTTTAAGTAGAATATTTTTTAAATAATTAAATATTTTTAAATCATAAAAAAATTACAGAATTATAATATTCTAATTTATTTGAATATAATAAAAATTTACAAAATATATTATTTATTGAAATATAATTATATATTTTAATATTAAAAAAATAGACCAATGAAAAAATAGTGAGAATAGCCTGAAATTAGTATTTTCAGTATTGCCACGTCACATGATGATTTAGCATTAAAGAGGAAAAAAAAAAAAGAAAAAAAGTGTGATGTTTTTTTTCTACTTTTGAAAACAACTGCCCATTCACCTACTCTTTTAACATTAGAAATGATTTTTACCCTGTCTACCGGTAAATTTTGGTCGTTTTTACCTTGCTAGTCCAAAATCCCTTGCCGACGTGGCAGTTTGATGTCTATCGAGATGTCTTCAAAGATATCCATGTCTTCACCAACATCTTTTTGTTTGGTGATGTCTTCATACCCCTCCAATCCAAAATGTGCCCGTTAGACGTACAGACATCCTCCCGTCTTCGAAGACATCTTTTAAGACAGTAAGACATCACAAAATACATTAGACATTACACAAGACATCACAAAAAACAGGGTTTTCTTATAGTGTTCTCCACCCGAACTATTGGTGTAGTAAGTACCTCAGGAGCCGGATCCGGACAATCATCATCCGACCCGTCCTCGTCACCATCCGTATCCAATGAAGCCGCCTAGCCTTCTTTTTCCTCACTTGCCGAGTCCACGATTCCTTGGAGGGTCTACTCCACTCCGGGTCTCCGGCCACGTATTCTTCTTCTTTACAAGCAGTGAGTACTTCTTTCTTCCCGTAGAGGTGGTAGAGGAAAGGCGCAAGAGGGCTTTGCCGGATATTACCAATCTTCCCAACTAGCTTCAGTACGAGGTTCTGGATTAGGACACCCTAGTCGACTTCGCGCTCTCCCGAACACGCCCTCATGATGGTGTTGGCGAGCCGTAATGTAAGCCGGTGAAGCTTCTCCGTATGCAGGATCGGTGCCAAGAACGCCAAACAGGTGCGTGCCCTTGGGTCAATGCAGTAACATGCCATTTCACATACCATTTTTATTGTCAAGGACCGACCTTTGTATTTGAATTCCAACATGCCTCCATGTGAAAATTCAAGCAATTTCTTATAGGTCGTATGATGGTAAATATTGCACACATGTTTCTAACTTGCTTAGGAACAAAAATGTAAAGAACCTAAATTCAAATTTACTCTTAAATTTTTGTGAACACAAGAATTCATTTGAGGTTCACGAAAAACTTCAATCCCGTTTTGCAACAAGTGAAAAAATACTTTTTTCTCGACTTCAAATGTTATGATCAGCGTTTTTTCTACATTTTTTGATTCGATGCTTGGGTGGCCACTAAGTAGGAAATGGTAGCAAGAATTTGGCTGTATTGAAATTTTGTTTAGTGAAGTTCGTTGGCATTCAATATTGCTTGGCCATCGATATCTGGCTATATACAGGAATTGTTTTTGGCCATATGAGGCGACATGTCTGTTTAGATAGAAATTGCTTTGGCGATTACCTACTCCTTAGCATACTATTCTTGGCTACTAATTCAAAATTCAGAGATGTGACTTGGAGATTACAATTCAGAGCTTCAGACATTAATTCCTCACAACATGACTACCACTCCAAAATGAACCAGCTGACCCAAATGGTAACAAGCACTAGCAACCACCATCTGCTTTCGGCACTTTGAATTGCCGCAGAGCGTTTGAAGAGCCGCAAGTCAGCAGACGCCAACTCTACGGCCCTTGTTCATAATAGACCCCGGAACCTGCACAGAAACAACATTCAAATTAATATACCTTCCGCACATGAGTCTTCCACAGGTCGTATGCGGCATTATATGGGAAGTTGACAAGGCCATAGTGCTCTTGAGCATGCATCGCGACCACGAGGGGCAAATGGATGCTCAACTGGTTTCGCAACTTGTTCTTCATGAACGACAGAGTGCTAAAGGTCCTCTCATCTTCAACGCTGCCTAATACTGTGATGACAACCATCTCCACCACCTTTAAGTACTCGGAAAGCTTGTGTCGTAGGAGGCCGGATGCTTCCAGGCGTCGCCAAAGGCGAGTCAATGGATTCAGAGGCAAGTCGTCATTCATTGCTCCTTGAAAATTCGCCTTCATCTTCATGATAAACATTTGAGCTTGCTCGTCGAGCTTGTCAGCGGACAAGATAGGCTCCACACTCTTCAGCAATTGATCATTAGTGACTTCGTCTCCCTTCTTCTGGCCCTTCTTCACGTGCGATTTAGGGAATTTCATCGTATAAGCATACTGCTATTTGATTATCTGCAAGTGTCGTGTAAAATATGCCTCTGCTCCGGGAACTAGCCGATACTGTGGATATACAAATCTGAATGCATCGATGACGGTGGACGCTGGAAAACGCTTCTGCAACTGTGTTATGAGCACCTCTGCTGCACCTATAACATGGCCATTGAAGAATATTAGCACCTCTAAACTGATGTGTAAACAAACACTAAAATTTAAAAGTTAGATCGGACAATGTAAGGTGGTGAATTTTATCTTTACACATGGCCCTCACATCATCACAAATGCTTGCATGTAGCTCCCTAGAGATGGGCGTTGAACTACCTCTGTTTGCATTGAGGGTCACAGCTTGGATACTGTGATCACGTGGGGTAAAATACAGAGTCTCCCCAACTTGGATTAAGTCGAGAGCCGGGGTCACCCAAGACATGGGAATAGCATCATGTCGAATTTCATCGAGGGCATTAAAATCCTTGAACAAGTCCTGTTTAAATGCAATGACCTCATCCACGTACATAGCCTAGACCTCGGCAACACAGATTTGAATTGCAGTGACATAGTAGCAGACAAAGACCTCCTTGCTTTGAGAGAACTTAATGAGGGAGTGCGCCGACCGCAACATAGGTAGCAGACCTGCAAGGCCAAGCACGATTCTAAAATCGCAGAGGTAGGCCAAGTTCTTTGACGCTAGCTTCATGAGACCCTTGTCTTTTTTTCTTGCATTCCCGTCTCCGTCTGCTAAAGGTGCGACCAAGTCTCTTTGCATCTTCACAAGGAGTACTCTGTACTCGTTCATGACCCTCGCGGCAGGAGACAGCATGCTGATCCACCTTGTTTTAATGTTCTTCAAGATCTTTAGCCCCTTGGAGTGCATAACTTTTGCTAGCTTCTGATATTTCGAGGTGCCGTTTCGGTGAATGAGCAAAGAATGCATACAATGACTGCAGCATCTCCTCAATGCGTTGGACAATCGGAAGAGTTAAAGAGTCTCCACAACAAGATTTGTGCGATGGGCCTACACAAAGACAAATAATCACCGAACTGAATTTAATTACCACCTTTGAAGTGATCTCCATAGTAGACTAGTCCCAAACCCTGACAGCATGTAATTTTGCATGCATGCATGATCCCAACTAAAACATCTCTACAAAGTCACTGCCATGCATTTAACTCAAATATTCTAGACAATGATGCATTCAATTAGATCAGACTTAGATCAGTGCACCTTCAGAACATGCCGGACAACTTGAATAATGAACCTATTTGTGAAAAAATAATGAACATGACAATAAAAAGGAATTGAACATGGTGCAGTAAATGTTAGAAGAAGAGAGATCCTCACCATGCAATGAATGCCGATAATCCTTGGATTGTAGTTCATCTTTAGTTGTTGAACAACTCCAGTCCTCTTACCTTGAAAAGTGCTCATTCCACCTGCACAATCAATCAAACCATGTATCAACAAATTTGGGTAATTTTGTAACAGTACAAAAATCCAATATGTTATTGCCTCCACCTCTTCTCATTTCAGTTCTTTACCATATCCATTTCAAAACAAACTTGCTCCAAAACATGTTCAAAGATAATCATGTGCAAAGTTGAGACTCACTGGGGAGGATTACTGTTTACCTGCGCCAAATGAAGTAAGCCTCGCTCGTAGGTCTTTGTCTTTAACACCTCCATGCGTACGAATGGCATCGACTATCACCTTCGTCGTGCTCTTTGAGCCAGCACCAACAACCCGCTCTAGGGACAACAATATGGATTTCCGCTGCGAGTCTTCACAAACGTACCCATGAATGTCGATCCAGCTTTGAGTGTCAAGCATAGATACCTCATCACAGCTGATGGAGAAAAATCGAGCCTTCTCCATGATCACTTTTGTTTTCAATTGAACTTGTGCGAACAAACACTCCGCCAACTCCCACCCAGGTCCATCGGACCAATGCTTTTTCGGCAACTTGGGAACACCAAGAAAGGTGAACAGTGGCTGAAGGGCAGTATACTCCAACATATGACGTCCTTCACGCAACAAATGCAGGATGGTGGCAAACTGAATTTGTTTACGACCTCGCTCACCTTTCATAGCGGTGACTTGCTCCAGAACAGTTCTGCGGCTTCAAGTCGCATAAATGTGTTCATTCTTGACGTGCTTGCAATTAAGGTCTTGATACTACTGGCCCTTTCTGGTGCCGTTTGTCAGGTCACGTGTGGCTTTTCTCCTACCTCCATGCTTTTGTAGGGTGTCCCACTTAGGGCCAAGAATCTTCTCTCTACCTTCAATAGTTGTGCAAACAAGACACTTCACGGATTCATACAAGCCGTCTCCCCCTTCATGTAACTCCGCCCACGGAAGCCGTCTCCCCCTCGATGTAACTCCGCCCACGGAAGTCGAGCAGCCTACGTATCTTTCAATTTCCGGCTTGCTTCGTAGGATTTTTTCACCTACTTCTAAGCAGGCTCCTATACGTCGCAATCTTCGTCCTCCTCGTTGTCAAAGTCTTCAAAGTGATAGGTTTCTGGCAGCTTCTCATTCCCATTCTCTTGCATGGGACTGTTTGCAATGGACTCCTTTGACGACAGCGCAACGACTTCAACCTCCGCTTCTTTGCCTGTCTCTCTTCTCTACGATGACGAGGGACGTTGCACACTGACTGCCCTCTACTTTTGCTGCTCATTTTGGTAGTATATGGTACAAGTGATTCTGAAGTTGATCTTTATGTTGCAGAAATTTCACAACCATGTAAGCGCTCTGAACCAGAGGATGATCCCAAAGTTGGAAGCCTTGCAAAGAACCGATGCAACGACCTCCCAGGGGACATCTTCCTGAAATCCACACTTATTGGTTACAAATAGACACATGATAGAATAACAACGTCCAGAAAAGCAATTTCAAAACAATGTACGTGCTAGCAAAAGCCTCAATAGTGCACATGACAGTCATACACGTAAGAGCTCACAAGGCACACCTCCCAAAAAACCGAAACGTGCATGAAAAACCCTAAACGGTGCACGTAACATTTACGCAACTGAGAGCTTGCAAGAAACAACTTACACCTTGTAATTTGCCAAACCTAAAGCGCAATGTGAACCTCAAGGCCATGGATTTTGAAAGACTGTTGCAGACTTGCAGATTGCAGAATGTGGACCAACTTCTAAATCAGACGGTGGATGCTCGCAATTGACTTCTCTGGAGTTTGGACTTCGTAGACGGTGTACATTATCACCTCGCTCAGAAACCCTGAACACCCACAATCTCCTACAGCACTCATCCGCCTTCAACCTCATGGTGCCCCTAGTTATTGACTCATCATTCCCCTTATATTTTGTACTCTTTAAAGCTGTAAACCTCCTCATCTTTGTTGCGAGTGGAGACATAAAGAACATTTCTATAGTGTACATCAAATGTGGCGAAAGAAAATATAATCTCAACAATGTATAATGCAGATTCTGGCGAATTCGTTATGTGAGGCAAGGCGAGTTGTGGCGAAAATTGAGCAATCATGATAGAATACATAGTAACTTGAAAAACTGGGAGTGGCACCAATCTTCTCTTTTGACGGCCAAATGAGCGCAGCCAGGCGATACCAAAGTTAGGGGCGGAGATTGCAAGAGATGACTCCACGCGAAAGGATACCCAACCTACTCGAATGATGGCTTCTCAACAGTGGCGATTAGAGACACCGAGGCACCCTACTGAATGGCTAGGGATCACTTTTTAGCCAAAAAGGCATGTCACTAATGATTATTCCGCCTTTAGGCGATTTTTTGCCAGTAAAAAAATCATTATTTATGATCTCACAATAGGTGAGAAACTTGCAGCTAAGATTTGGAATACATGTACTTGGACAAGTTACATACAAGATGTTACAATTACATACTAGAAAAGTTGAAATATTTTATGTTGCATTGAGAGAGATGTTACAATTACATACTAGAAAAGTTGAAATGTTTTTTGTTACATTGAGAGAGGGTGGTTTTGAGGCCTTTTGGTAGTTTGGGGACTTTAGGGGTTAGAAGCCCAAGCCTACAAGTTCACCAGATTTTCTCAGAGCCTACAAATCCACCAACATTTCCCAAGCCTGACAAAGTCTGCGGCACGACTCAATCTTTATTTAGCGCCAATGCAATGCTTACCACATACAACTAAGGAAAAAATGGGGTGCTCAATTACACCACTTAAATGAAGCACGGGTTGTAAAATAATGCTGCAAAATGGCTTTGGTCACAAGAATATACCTAAAGTCTTTTGTGTGATGCACCCTCTATCTTGGAGTAACTGCAACACAACAAACCTTACAGCGAGTGGAGGCATGGAAATGAGAATGTCAATTAGAATCTCCAATCTCCAAGACGTCAAGTTTGTTCAAGTGACTAGCTCAAACAACTTCGTATCACATGGTTTCAGTAGTAAACTTCGGTATAACACTATGAATGTGACCGCTGAGTGCGTTGATAAAGTAAGCAACCCACAAAGGCTGACATGAAGAAGGTTCACAACACCTGCAATAGTATCAAAGAAACGGTGCTGAGGTCAAAAATAGGTAACCCTTCTGTTATTGAGAAACCTAACGAACTTCCTACAAACATAAGAATGAAGGGGAAATTAAGTACTAAACCACAAGATGGACACTTCAACTGTAATCAAGCTGACAAGTACATACACTAGTAAAGCATCGGCATCACTTCGTCCAAAGGACTTTGATGTTCTTTATCCTTCTAAGAATTTATTGCCGCGAGGTTAAGAGAAACGTAATGAGCAATTTTTTAAGGTAGTTTTGCAGGTATCAAATGGAGTCAATTCTGCACTGACCGTGTGAACCATGTTCCACTTTTCGAGTCTCCGGATTCGCATGTCAAGGTCCTCCAAGATGCACTCAACCAAAACTGAATGACCTTCAAGAACATCAGACCCCATACTGCCTTCCTGCAACAAAACTAGATGCAATTAGAAATGTAATCCAAAAATGTCCTCAACTAAATCAGGGAAAAACCTTGCAGCATAAATGAAGTGCAGAACTAGAAATAGGAAAAACTCTCAAAATCCTCAAATTTTTCCAAGCTAACTTGGGCTTGAACGTAATCCACCAGTTCCTACAGCCGAGCTGCTTGTGGATCCTCCACACCCTTGCTGGTTTGGCCCATTTCCAGTATGATCTCAATATATGGCTGCAAAGATTGTCACTAGTACTGTCTAGCCTTAAGAGATATAGTCAGAGAAAGGATCAAACTCAAGGAAGCGGAAGTATTTCTTACCAGAGTGGTGTAACTACCATCCAAGTTGAGAGTTGATCCTGCGGCTGCTATAGACTCTTTATTGGAGCCCTTAATCCGAATATATGGAGTCAGAATATTATGCAGCTGGTCCACTTCTATAAGAAGCTGGCATGATATCAATGACAACCAAGGAGAGCATAGTCAAACACTACACATAGTAAATCCGCTTGAACCCTTAAAGGACAACGCATGCTCGAGGGGCGTTCTTTTTAGTGTATTTTGGAAAGCTGTGACGTTTAAGAGCTAAAACGTTCAAGCATCAAAGCCTTAAAACACGCCTCCGTTATCTTACAGTATACATGAGCTGATGTGTAAAATGATCAGGCTATCAAGTTCTCAAAACATTAATGACTGCATATAAAAACAGTTCTGAAATACACTTCCATGCCAAGTATGATTCAGCACTAAATTCGAGCATTCCATGTCAAAGGAGAAACCAAAAGTACGTTTCCCAATTCAGCATCAGAAATATGGGTGTGCAAGAAACTTAAGGAGATAAGAAATCACCTTCTCATCTTGGTATATGGTTGCTATGGCCTCAATATACGCTACTGCTTGATAGCTGTGATTCAAAACATCCGTTGTGTTCAACAATTGTCATCTCTGCCTAAAAGTTGTGGACAACATATTATGCTAGAGAACACCAGGAGTATATCATGTGGAACCTAAAAAGCATGAAACGGGAAGGCTCATTATAGGGATCAAACAACCACATGAGAATTCATTCCGATGCCATATCGGGCTTTAAAAGCATTTCGCTTACCCGAGAGTCAAAAGTCCTGCTACTGTTCGGACACTGATGTCAAAATCCACCCTGGGTTGAATGATGAAATCTCCCTCTCTTATTGGCTGCAGAACGCAAAACATCACCAATAAGAACATAATAACCGACGATTAAGAGTCTTAAAAGCACCTAGATGACAAACGGTTGAAAGATGAGGTAACTAGGGTCTCGAGCTAGAGAACAAAACATAAAACGAACTTATTTGTAGAATACCTCACGGATCAAAAGCGCGAACCTTCATTCGCAGTTCCTAACGCGAATCCAATTGCTCTCTGTGTCGTTACCATTATTTGGTAGTCCTGGGAGATGAAAATATATGTTCGTGAACTTTTGCACAGTTTTGATAATCTTCTCTGAATCCAACAAGTTAACTATCTCCTCAAACAAAACCTGCACAGGGCAAAAATATTCCAGAGGTGAAGTATGGCCTCCGTACTGATATGAAGGCCTTCATAATAGTGGTGGACTTCCCGAAGTTCGACATCGATTGGAAAGACCATTCGTCGATATACCAGCTTCATCACTACGAAATGACGGTTTCAACTAGAATAACTCAGTGAACGCTACAGACCGTAGAAGAAGCATGCTGAGAACCGGTGAGTAAAAATCAACAATACCTGCTTACTGCTTTTCAGCACAAACATTGAGCTCTCTGGAGAATCAACATGATCAAAGTCATTGGTAATTTTCAACTGCAAAGTACACATTAAGAAAACGATTTACGGGGTCATGTTGAAGGGGATTACGAAGAAGAATCAGTCACTTCAAAGTAGATACTAAAGTAAGCTTGTGTATTCCTCGATTTAGCAGAGAATAAACTAAGAAAGACGTACTCTAGTTAGACCCAGAAACTCACATGTGCATGCACAAGATGAGGTTCAATATCTTGTTGAAACATAGGAAAGACAGTGGTCATCACTTCTTGTTCTAATACAAGTCGCCCACTTTGTACTAAATCTCCTTGAACTCTGGCAACAAGATGAGAGTGAACACCTCCAACCTGGGTAAATGTCAGATTATACTACTGTTACGCAGGTCTTAAACACTCATAAAGAAAAGGACTGCAAGATTCTAATAAAGCTGCCCACAATTTCTCGATTCTTGCATACAAGGCAATGTTAAGAAATATATTCTGAGTGATCTAGAAGTAATATCCCCTGAGATCGAATAATAGTTTACGATACGAAGCACCGCATTTTTACAACGTCAGCAAACGCTTGAAACCAGACTTCATGAGGAAGAAGACGTCCTTACTACAGCCACCCAGAGGTTCAAGAAAGGTCGAATGTTGGGATGAAGTGTGTATACACCCTCTAGAATAACCTGATCCATCCACACTTTTGTAATTTCCTCCAGTACTCAAGATGAAGTCGCAGATAAATAGCTACAAGGAAATCTGACATCATGAACTCTTTCATATGCAACAACTTCATTAACAAGACTGGGTCATTCGGAGCAACAAATATAGAAGACTGACCACACCACAATCTTCCGAGACAACAAGTTCCTTAGATCCACTTTGCTTATTTATCTCAAAGTCGAAGACAGGGACCCTAGTTGAAGAACGGGTTTTCAAATCTTCAATGTTCTGCAAATGCACACACAAAATAATAGATCAACCTTCCTTGGTCCTGACAACATGAGATAATCATTGAGCCAAGCAACACCAACTGAAGAATACTGCATCTACTTCTACCAAAATTATAAAAATACCCCTACAGTACATACTTGCGTCGAGAACCTTGGGATCCAAGAAAACAAAACCCAAGACCCCTGTAATAGTTGAACTTTTGAGTAACCAAATTACGCTGACCACCAATTACTCCTAAACTAAAACATCAAATTGAAAATACTAAAACTATATGATTTCGCTTTGTAAATTCATCTGCGTCTACCAATTACACCCAGGCTAAAAGTTCCCTGGCCACATTATTGATGAACATTTACATAAATACATCTGCCATAGAATTGTACTCATAGGGTGGATGTAATAAACTAGGAGTGGATTGCCACCTATTCTGATACCTATTTCAGACACAAATTCGCCGGATGAATTAGGAACAAATTTAATTGATGAAAACGAACAATTTACATCTTATCAACGTCTGTGGTCCTTCTCTTCAAAATACCTTCAGCAGAAGTGGCAAACCCAACGTACTGAATTCGTCATAGTTGGAGTCGTTTACTTTTTCGGCCTTAATGTAGTTCTCCATAGAAATAACTTCACATCCTACTATATTCGCCATCTTGTGTCCAAAACTAGTCTTGCCAGATCCACTCGGTCCTCATGTAGATGCGGGAGTACTAAAACACTCGGGACCTATTAACAAGGAGTTTCTAAGCAGCACAATAGATTTATTACCGCGACTGTCACCCTAACGACGTCTACTCCAGAAAGTTGATGCATTAAACCCCAGCCACCCTCGTATAATGTACCCAAGTTCATTATGCCGACATTGCATATTAGTTGCATCGTCTTCATCAACATGCACCTACATAGTTCACTTACCAATGCCAACAATAACTGGAGGACCTTGCGCATTGAAGAGTGTCTGCACAGAAGCATCGATAAGAAAAAGATCATGAGAATAAAGCAACCCCAAAGATACAACATCCATCCAGGCTGCAAACATGAAAAAAGGGGCAAACCCTACCTGTACCGCTTGCACAGCCAAAAGAAGGCCTCTGTCAAAGTCAAATGTCTCAGACATCGGGAGAAGTTTGATTGCATCTTTCGAAGGCATCACAAGATGATCTGAAACCCGAACAACGGAACTTGAGGAACCGCTGTCAGGTACACAATCATCCTCTGCAGATGACCACCTCAATGTGAGTCTTGTCGAACGATTAAATTACAATTCAGTATAATGATACGCTAGTTAGAGCTACATTGTCAATGTCAAATAAAAGTGCGTACAATCTCATTCGCCACAATCCGTTCCTACTCTTGAAAGAGCATTAAGGCGGCTCCCAGTCAAGTAAAGTGATGCAACACAAAGGAAGGAAAACGGATACGAGTGCAATATGGCAACGCGGATTCAACCTCCACAGGAATTTGTAAAATACCAGGATCCAATCACTTGGTCAACGTCCGACTTTGTTGGCGATCTCATCCAGGTTTCTAAGGTGCCCGGAGTCTTCAAAGGAACCACTTCTTTCAGCCGAATTGGAACTGGTGCGAATTTATCATTGGACTCTTTTTTATTCGGAGATGTCGAGGATTTAAGTGTTCGCGATGCAGTGAAGGCTGAAGTCGGCAGCGGCGGGGAATCCAAGCGTGGAAGACCTGTTTTATAGCCTTCACATCAACGTATATAGCCTATTATCTGATAAGCAACCGCCCATTGACCTAAGGGGCTCAATATTCAAGAGCACTAATCTATATAATAAACTCACTCACCAAGAATGTAAAACACTAGAAAAAGTGTACTGCAAACAAAAACAATCATAACCTCATACAAGAGACCAACAACTTCTAATAGACATCAGACATAAACAGTGAAGGAGTACCTACCTTTGAAATCAAGCACCATCTCCATGAACGATTTTGTAATCCATGGACCATCTAAACCCAACGCAGTTGCTTTGGTTGCGACCACCTGCTTCAAGGTTCCTCTTTCGAACTTAATAATTAAGTACCTCGACGCGACACCTAGGAGATTCCAGATAAGCATCCAACTCCGAAAAAATCTTCCAAAATTGCAAACAAGCTGAACCAACGATTGTCCGAAGAAATGTACCTTGCGGTCAGTCCCCTCAACTTGAATTAAGCTCTTGTTGATATCATCAATGGTTTCTATAGATATGGATATTTTGCCGTTATCGTATATGGTCGATTCTCTTTTGAAGCTCAGAGCGACCTGGTAGTCTAATGCTAAGGAGACCGCCTAATGTGGTCTTCCGGACCTGTTCAAGCAAAGCGGAACAAAAGTAAAACTTAAGGACAATAACCACTTATTCATGACTGTCATGAGCACCATTTGATGAGGTCAGCGTGATTGTCCACGTCTGTAGAAGAGTTCATAGATGTAAGAAGAAAGACCAATGTCAAGAATAAAATCTTGAACCTCAAATTCAGCTCTGGGCTTTATGATAAAATGTTTATCCACAATTCTTTGATATCCCTCTGCGAGCTCATATCTGATGCCACATTGCCTCATCCTGATCCAATCACTGATTTTTGCGGTGTCCTGCTGAGCCGGGGGTCTTAAGTACATCTCAATATATCTGAAGTTTTAAACAAAGTCCATGTTGGTTTCAATACCAAACCAGAAATTTGTGGCGTATAGGCCACCAGATATATACTGACCTAATTATTTTGTGACTCTGCCAAAGCGTGTCCAACAAGCCCACACTAAATTTTATTGAATCTGTTTTACTAATCGTAACCTTGATAGAAGATTTGAGACATTGAAAAAGGATACTTACTGCTCATGGCGCACATTTTCTGAACTGAACATCATCTCAATGGAAGTCTTCAGTAACTGAAAGTAAATGCACATAGAGCTCAGCTAGTCAGACTGATTCAAATGACATATACATCTATAGAGCACTCCAATATAGAGTTTGATGTATTTTAAAAGTTAAAACCAGAATAACTATCATATATAATAACATCTCGTGAAGTCATAAAATATGCACCTGCTTTTTGGACTTCAAGATGTAAAATGGTTCCCAAAGGCTTGCAACCACAAAACTGTTGCTGATCCTAATTTGTTGACAAATCAGTATGATAGTGCTCGCAATCATAAAAGTATATGGTAATGCGTTCATCACTATGATTAGTATGGTTGGGTCGGAATACCTGTGCATGACGAAGGTCTGGTTCAATATTTGTTCGAAACGCCGGGAAGATACTATCTATAAGTCGATCCAGCGATAAGGTCTTGCCAATGTCACGGCGGACTTTAGAAAGCAAGTTAAAATGAACGCCTCCAACCTGCAAATCTAGCTACTACATTAGTTCGAGTGTCGCTAGCAAAAATCCGCGAGCACACAACCCATATAACATGATCTGCAACAAGTATGTTGCGTGAAACAGCTCGGTCAATAATCAGAGTACATGTGAAGGAAGAAAGAAGAGGCTACCAAATGTAGTACATTTAACAAATGAATAAAAATGCGTACATCAAATTTATGACGTCCGAATCTACTTCACAATCAGGATACAGAAAACACTCACCAAGGCCACACGAATGTCCAACAAAAGACGCAATCTGGAATTTAGTGCGTAGATACCCTCAACGACAACCTAGTAGAGGAACGATGCATGAAAGACGACATGAGAATTCTGAAGTTGACCTACGTTGCAGCAAGCGAAGAACAACATATCCTAACAACTCTCAAAAAGTGAACCATACAGCAATTCATCATCAGAGGCTTACCACACCAGACTTCAGAGCTTCATGCATCAAAACAAAACGTGAGCGCTTCTTTTCATGGAAGTCGAATTCTAGCATCATTATATCATTCCCTTGGAGCAAGTCCTGTCGCACTTGAGTAAAATCATAAGTAACTAGCTACACATTGCATTATATACAATCAGATAACTCTATAAATTCCGATTCAACGAGGGCAGAGAAATGGACAATCGAGTTCCAAAATATCTGAAGCAGCTTGCGTGCTCATCTAGTTGGTTAGCAGCAGGTAACAGATGTATGAGGTGCCTGGCGAGGGTCTGCATAACTGCCCATGCATTTGAGCTGAGAAAGTACCTCTAGATTACGAATCAATTGTGGAAAATCAATTGCATCAAAATCGCTATTATCATCGACGAAGAGAGAAGATCGTGGTAGTTCTCCATAGTGACGACTACACCGCCAAGAATAGAGGCAACTTTTGTAGCGAGACTACAAATCACAGCAAAAGCCTTCAGTTAGAAAAGCTGTTCGCCACGCCCTAGTGATGTAAACAGTCAACATTCCTCACTAGACGGCGTAACAAGAGTTCTGAATCTTCCTTACAAGACTTGATTTGAATTCTACTCCGCATCGACATCAAAGAATCATACTTGTCTATTTTGCGGTATTGCTAAAGAGTATAGAGTTGACCAGCGTTCGAAATGTATCTTTGAATCATCCAATGCATAAAAGAGCCGAAAGTACCATTCACTTAAGACTTTCGAACACAATCAACTAGGATAGGAGGAGGCAAATGGTGGGACCATATTTCAGAAATAAAATGACGCTAAAGAATGTTACAGTCGTAGATTGTACAACAATGAATGTTTCGAGACGAGCTTTGCTCAAGAAACAAAAATCAGCTTCACATAAAAATGCTACGAAACCGGAACCCAACATTAGTGAAACGAAACACCCCTTTACACGATAAAAGTCATGAAGTACAACTCGAGCCAGATAACTATCAAAAGAGGTGCCCTGCAGCTTCAAACTGAACGCGCTTCGTATATACTCTATGCCTTGCTCCAACTCCAACTTGTCTAAAATCCAATCCGCTACAAGAGTAGGACTTGAAGCGTCTAACCAGGACTTTCCGGAGCCGCTTGGTCCGCCAATGGCGACAAGAACAGAGCCACATTTCTTGTCTCGGAGCTCTTGGATAGCACGCACCGTCAAGAAGTAGCCGTGGTCAAAAGTCTGCCAAGAAATTACTAAGTCAGCTGACTCGGGGACAAAAATTCACATCCATTCTTGATGAACACAAAAAAGCACTTGAGTTGACACACATCATTTGTGCAAATTGGGATGGATATGGTGGCACCCTTCCGAGTGCAAGACTTTCTTGACAAGACATCCAGCCGAAGCACTCCCTCAAGCAAGAGTACTGCTACGCTTTCTTCATAAGTACTCCAAATGTAGAGTCATGAAGTGCAAGAAGCGGATACAAGAACTAGAAGGTACTCATTCGGTAGGTAGCCATCACGGCACATGCACCGAACGGCAAAAAAGATGAAGGTACATCAGAGGAGATTGCAGAAGTTGAATAATGAGAAGAGAACTGAGATGAAAACGCATGAAGGCTTGTAATATAAACTTAGATAACAATAGCTATGATTGGCGGGGATCTAGAGATTAAAATTCATGGAGAAAGACTCAAATCTCGCAACCTATCTGGTGGAAATCGACGACTACAATTGGGAGACAACACTAGCGCGGATGAGTAAAATTTTGAAAAAGGCCAATCAAGATCGCGAGAGGGGGAAAACGAAGAGTGAAAACAGAACAGCAAGGAAATCGGCGCCATAGAATAGCAAGACAGCAAGGAGGGAAAAAGAGAGAGGACGAGGACGAGGAGGCGGCGGCAATGAAAGTGAAGAAGGCTCTCACACGATTGCAGCATCAATCTAGCGGTGAGAGGAAACAGGAAGAGGTGAATTTCAAAGAATGCCAAGAAGCCATGAGAAGGAAGTGAAGAAATAACTAAAGGAGAATAGCATAAATGAGAAAGAAACAAGGATTCAAATGAAATGGAGGGAAGGTGACATACAACGTGAAGAGGGAAAGAGGTGTGGACGGCAGAAAGAGCGAGGGAAGAGGAGTCGTCCATAGCTGCAGCATTCGGAGCATGGGCAAAGGAAATGGCCAAGCAATTAGAGAAGTATAGCATGCGGTACAACAGCGATGGGTGAAAAGAGAGAAATAAGAGAGGGAGGGAGGGAGTAATGTGGAGTGAGGATCGGGGTGCAGGCAGGCGGGGGGCGAGCCTCGCTTCTCCCTACCCGCCCATTCAGGTTGCCCGACTGCGTCAGGCTGAGCGGCCCTACGGCCTCCCCTTTGTCAGCGGCCTCGCCTCCAGCTCGTGTCAGCCAGCGCAGCCCCGATCCAGCATTGCCTGCGCTGCACGAGTGCCGTCTGACCAGCCCCGTGACGCGAGTTAAGTCCGCCCTGTCACATGCTTGATTCAGTCCGCCCGAGCTGCCACGCAGCCCTGTCGTTCGCCGTTCGCGGTTCGCCCTGCTGCGTACTCAGCGCCCTCGATACCCGGCCTAGAAAACCCCGCGCCTTGAGAACCGCATATGCAATCTGTGCACAGATTTTCGAAGGCCATCAGGAGGATCGAGTTTACTGTGAGCCATTTGGGCGAGGCCCTCTCTAGACGCTAAGTCCTCGAGCATGCCTACCTAAAGGGAATACCATATTAGCACACAATTTAACACACCATATGTCCTTATAAATATACTCATATGAAATCACAAATTGTATGTTTGTATGTGGAAACATAATTGTATTATAGAATAAATTGATTAAAAGTAATATTTATATGAAAGGGAGAATAAAAATGCAAAAATTCAAATTTTATTTCACAAACAACTCATGGTCACAATTTTTGCAAAAAATGGAGTTTGCTCCTCCCTCTACCAATGTCTTCGTAGCACAAATTTCACAAGTAACTTTAGGTAACTTGCGGACTATGGCCCGTTTTTGCTTGGAGTGTGCTAGGAGCATATGAGAGGGCCCCTTTAAAGGGGGGTGTGGGGTAGAACCTTCTCCTGTTTCCGAAATAACATGTTTCTTCCCATGTCCTATCCTTGTGCGTTTCACATTCTCTTGAATGAAAGGAATGGAACCTCGAAGAGGTAGATTGATTGTATTTGGCCTCTCAAAACTTGAAGGCTCCAAAAATGTCGCAATGCAAGCTTGAAGGGCTTGGAATTTCCGTTGCATCTCCTCTTCATTGTCACCATCCAAAGATGTTTTACATAATGTGTCGAGTTCACTCAACGAATTGAGCATCTTCTCACGCATCTCATCATTTGAAGTAGGCTTATCATCTTGTGCTTCCATTTGAAATAAACTCTCAACTTCATCTACTTCAATGTTGGCTTCCTTAGGCAATATTTTTTCAACAAAAGCGTCTTCCTTAGGCTCCTCAAGAAACTCCCGAACAATACATTGTACTCCATATATGTGCTTGCACGTAGAGACCCTATCCGGACAATTGCAATAGTGAATGTTTAAACACACACTATACCAAAGGGTAAGATTCGTCTCACTTTTGATACGAAAAAGAAGATGCTCTTTGTCAACCACCTCCATAACATCCATTGGAGAGGATTGGTAACCTCTAAAAATCCTCTCTCCTCCTTTTAGTCGATGTCGATGGGCTTTGTTATTTCCTCTTCGTATGAAACGCTCCGAATCGCCTACACAATACACAAGAAAAATTAAAATTATTATCATGTATTAAACATGTATGAAACTTGTCGTAATCAAAAACATTGAGAGAAATTTTGAAAATGCAAAAAGGATTAGACGACTTACTTATGCGTTGAGTCATTTTAAATTGACTCAACAAAGTTGGTTGACCCAAACGGGTGCCATCTTTGGCACTTCCGATAATCGCCACAATGAGATCTCTAAGGGACCGGTTCACATTTCCTTGGAGGAGTGTATACTTAATTAACTCCCAATGTCGTTCCACGTGATTTGTGGTGTCCATGCCACCATATGAGAAGAGTCTTCCAAACTTAGGCCACAATCTTCTCCAAGGCACATTAATTCCAGTCTATCCGGAATTAATGTATCTACTAAATGCCGGAATATGTTAAAATTCAACATAAAATCGTCTCAAGTTCTCATCGAAGTGAAATTCGTTTGGACAAAGCATCAACACGTGTAGAGCTCTCCATACACGATCTTTGTCTTCAAGAGGGACTTGGGTGAGTAAATTCTCACTCCATGCTTTCATCACATAAAAGTGACATAAAAGCACATTTCCACCAATTTGGATTTTTCTATCACCCTTATCAGTCCAACAAAAAACAACATTGTTTACAAATTTTTGGATTGCATTCAATGATGTTTTGTGCTTATCAATCGCGATAGCCGAAGGTCTAATTCTCTCCAATGACTCAAAAACATGAGCCAATGCTATTTCTATGACAATACCTTCGTGCCCTTGTTTTGTGTCATTACTACATAGCATATAGAACACCGGAATTCTTATTCCATCTTGATTAGGCACAATAGCGGCATAAAGTGACAATCCATATTGCTTGGTTTTAAATGTGGAATCCAAAGCCCAAGAATTGTTACCCGAAAATCGAAGAGCGGAAGCTCTCATGAACTCATCTTGAACCACCACTACAAATGGTCTTTTTTGTGTATCCTCATGTGTAGGCGCATACGGTTGATAGTAAAGAACTTTGCCTTTAGCTTGGAGTCTAGTAATCTCAATTTGGGCCCCGTCCCAATCATCCCTACGAAGTGCATCTACAAGAATGCAAACACCAAACATATGTAAATTAGAAGAGCAAAAAAACTATTAAGGAAAGAAAATGAAGACATCCTTCAAAACATGAAATCATAGAAGCAAAAGACATACCATTGATTCTCAAGGAATATGCAAGAATGTTTCCTTTTTGATAATGAAAAACCTATATATAACCCGTTCCAAATCCGTCGCCCGTTGAGAAAATAACTCTCGGGCCCGTTCCGATGGCGCTTCCACGATTCGTGGCGAATGCATGTATTTTAAATTTTCCATAACCCACGCAATCACATATAGGTGAACCGGAAGAAAAAACAGATCGGCGTCCGATCCCGGGTTATGGCCACTATGTTTAGAATGAACATAGATAGTGGCATGAACCGAGGTAGTTGAATACTTGGAAGTTTTAGGTTCTACTACCTTCATTTGAAATTTGCAATCACATAACCTAGAAGTTTTATCTCTTCTAGACTCTTTGTCATCTATGGGTTTCAAATCACCCCCTTTTCTATGAGGACGATTTTTGTTCCCACCCTATGACAACAGTAATATGTCACGGTTTTATTCTCCCACACACGGCAATTAAAATGCCTTTTCAAAACAATGTGTTTTGTGCACAATGCATCAAGAGTTGCACTTAATTCCTCCAATGGAACACTTACTACTTCATCCCAAATCTTCATTTCTTGACACACTTCACAAGAATTGACACAATCTTGTATGAATGAAACATTCATACCTCCCACGGTGATATCCGTACTCCATTGAGTACGAATGACATTCCTTGTCAAAGACAAAGACACGTGTTTTTCATTCTCATCAACATGGCCTTTGTGCACAATTGAACGCCAAAATTCAATTGGAGGTATTTGTCTACTCTTTGTATCTCTCAAATGAGACAAAGCAAAGACATCATGTACCTCTACAACTCTTAGTTTTCCTTGAATAGTTTTCTACCTCTCAAGTGCATGGGTTTCCATATTAGTAGATGTGGAACACCCATGAACATTTGAGAGGGGACAAAATTGAAGATTTGTATCAAGAATTTGTTGAAATGATTGAAATTAGTCACCTCTTATGCAATCAATCATAAGTGTGATGGACTGATCGATTGGAGGGTGAAATGTACATACTTTGGAAAAGTATGAATTAAAATGTCTTCATAGAATGAGGACAAAGACTCTTCATAAGTTGTTGGATTTGCAATGTTGATATGCTCTCCACCATTCACCAACAAGTCCTCCCAAGACTCTAAAATTTCTTCTACTCCTTCCTCCTCTTCCGTGTCGGAATCCCCATTCGATGATAAGAAATAAGTTTCTTGGAATTTTGAACCTTCATGCACACCTTCAAGAAACGCTTCCACTCCCACCAACTCACAGAAATCGTCCTCAAAATCGAATGGGTGAAAGTTGTCATCCTCCATGGAGGATGCATCATTCTCCATCATTGACACAAAAGCTTCAAAGAAACTCTATAAAAACAATCCCCACACATTTATAAGTAATGACATTTTAAGAAAATGCATACAATTTAATAAACAAACCCTAATTTCTCATCAACCCTAATTCTAATTTTAAATTTTGGGTTCTTCCTCTTAAGCTCACATGAAAATGCAATTAAGAAGTACACATTTAGCAATTAAGTACAATATTATCCAACACAATAACAAATATTGAGATTAAAAATTTGTGCATTACACTCTTCACACAAAATGAAGGAGCACTATGTGTATTTCTTACCAATTAAGTAATTTATAAATATGGAAGAAAGCAAGTAACATACCTTGTGATTGTGTACGTTCACTCACTCACTCACTTCGTGTGTTTGAATACCCAACAAGGACATAGAAATCGGTAAGGTGTGGAGGCCTTGAAATACATGAGAGAGCGCCCAAATGGCTCACAGTAAACTCGATCCCCCTAATGGCCTTCGAAAATCTGTGCACAGAGTGCATATGCGGTTCTCAGGGCGCGAGGTTTTCTAGGCCGGGTATCGAGGGCGCTGAGTACGCAGCAGGGCGAACCGCGAACGGCGAACGACATGGCTGCGTGGCAGCTCGGGCGGACTGAATCAAGCATGTGACAGGGCGGACTTAACTCGTGTGACGGGGCTGGTCAGACGGCACTCGTGCAGCGCAGGCAGTGCTGGATCGGGGCTGCGCTGGCTGACACGAGCTGGAGGCGAGGCCGCTGACAAAGGGGAGGCCGTAGGACCGCTCAGCCTGACGCGGTCGGGCAACCTGCATGGGCGGACAGGGAGGCGCAAGTCCTCTACTGTCCCGCCCTTAGAGGCGAGGGGGGGCGAGAGGAGGAATAACGAACCCTGCCCCCTACCCCATTGTTAACCGGGGATTTACCTAGCCAGTAAAAGAGTAAATCTTCTAGTAGTCTATTAAGTCCTGGGATGAAATCCTGTTCTGGGATGAAATCCTGTGCTCGGATGAAATCCTGTCCTGGGATGAAATCCTGTGCTGGGATGAAATCATGTTCTTGGATGAAATCCTGTGGATGGATGAAGGCGGCTAGGGTTGGAGATTAGGGTTTGGCGGCGAGGGTTTGGAGGAGTTTTTGGAGCTCTCTCTCGCTCTCTCTGTCGTGCTGGAGCTAGGAGCGTGTGTGTGGGTGTGTGGAGTGTTGGATAGTGACAGGAACGACGGCTTAGGGCAGTTCATGGTACCTGGAAGGACCAGGTAGCATTGCCAGGGCAGGAAATGCTTGTACCACTATCATTTTTTTTCAATGACATTATAAAAGGATTTGTATGTAAAGGTGTTAAACTTAAGTGTTGAGATTTCTGTGTTAGTGTTGGGAGCAGTATTGGGAGTAGTATTGAGAGCAGTATTGGGAGCAGTATTGAGAGCAGTATTGAGAGCAGTATTGCGAGCAGTATTGAGAGCAGTATCAGGAGCAGTATCAGGAGCAGTATTGGGTGACAGTACATATAGAATTTTTAGGGTTCCAGAGAGTTACAACATCATAGGTAAGGTATTTGGAGGGGTATGAAGAATACCACTTTCACACCCATGTCTAGTACAACAATACACAACGAAGAAGACTTGGATTGTCATATAAGAGAGGGGACCAGCGGCATTTCTTCCACTACGGATCGATCGAGATCATCCCTCATGCCGCTCTTCGACTGTCTGTCCTTCTTTCTTGTCCGTCCTACGCAAGGGGTTTTCCTTCGCCTACGTTCTCATGTATCTACGATCTTGTGTCATCACTATCCTCAGTCTGCCTACATTCCGCCCTCCGACATCCCTTGTTATATTTGCGGATGCACCAGGCGGATGTGCCCTATTCCCACGCCCTTCTCTCTCTCTTCATCCCATTATCGTGTGCCCAATATCACCTCTCTTGAATCCTGGCGCCTTCTCCCCTTCTCAACCACCTCTAAATTGTGTCAACATATATCACAAAGCACCACTTGGCAAACCAGCTTCATTTAAAATTAACCCCTACCAGGAAAACCGATTTGGTTTTCTGAGATTTTGGGCAGATCATTTTAAGAAGATAAATTTATATTTTTGTCTAAGATTTTTACTCGGTGCTCCCCATAGTGTAATGTGTATGTGGTAAAATTTTCAAAGCCAAATTTTAATTTTAAAACCTTCATCTAAAAATTTTAGGTTTCAAGTCCAAAACAGGCAGTTTAAAATTAGCTCTTTTTAAGTTTTTTTTTTTAAAATAAGTTCATTTCCAAATTATTATTCAAATTCCAAAGTTTCCAAAGTCAAAAAGTTTACCAATTTTACAAGGGCACCCTCCAAAACTTTCAAAAACAATCTTCTCAATTTCTAATAATTTTACAATTTTTTCTTTCGAAAATTGCCAAAATTTGAGATTTTGGATTCTTTCCAAGATCTTTTTTTGCAAAATTCACATACTCATAAAGGCACCTACTCACCGTCCAAATTTCTCCTAAACTTAATACATCATATGTGATGCTTGTTTTACTATATTGTTGTTTCTAGACCTTCTTTCATAAAATAATGTACATCAAGGTCAAAAAGTGGAATGAGTCTTTAAAATTTTGCATGAGCCTACCCAACTTGATTACTTACATGGGAAAAATGAGGGATAAATGTTTGGAGTAACAATCATCAAGTTGCCCTTGGCACCATCTAGACAATGCCTCTCGGACAACGACAAAAAAAAGTGTTGGACAAACTTTGATTGTTATGATCCCACAAATGACAAACATCCAACGGTTGAAATTCTAACTAATCCTATATATACAAGTTAGGTACAAGATCTTACGGTTCAAAGTCTAAAACAAGAAATAAAGTTTCTCCAATTCCCCATTTCCCAACAGAGGTGAAAAATGGCAGTTTTTAGTTTTAGAGGGTGAGGAAATGCTTGGATTTTTAGGGGTTAAATACTTCCCTCATCCTAAAATAAGTGGCATGCTTACTCCGAACCTTTGCTTCTTAAAACATTCTAGCTATCAATGAAGTTTGAGAATTATTTTACTTTTCTAGAAGCTTTTCCTATTGCATTCATGTTCACTTGAGGGGATGACTTTCACACAAAACAACTGAAACGTGCATACTGTAAACAAAAATTCTCACAAAGCCCAAAGGTTGTCTTGTAGTTGGATCACAAATTCTTAATTCAAAGTAGGGCTTCAACTTTTGTTGCAAGTTGTCTTTTTTGAGAGTACAATGAAATCCTATCAATAAATAACAATAGGGTGAGTGCAAAATGGCGCAAAAATTGGTACTACGGTGAGTGCAAAAATGGCGCAATAATTGGTACTACGGTGAGTGCAAAATGGTACAAGAAAAATAAATACGACTCATATTTTGGGACAGTATCTAGAAGGCAAAACACTCTTGAAGGTGTGATAAAACACATGAGGTGTATTTAAACAAGAAGGATAGTATTTGAAAGTAGTGGTTTCGGGGACCACCTTCAAAAAAATTGCCATGCTTTTAGAGCAAAAAGACAAGTAAAGGGCAATTATGCTTTATGGAACATCCGTGCTTACCATAATTGCACTGTTGATTTTTCTATCATACGTGATACTATAAGTGAGATGTAATTTTTTCAATCACTACAACAAATTTGTTTTTGCAAGCTTTGATTCATGCCTTCGTAATTTATGCATTTTAAGACTTCGTTTAGTTGAAAACTTAAATAAAATTTTGGTTAAAAATATCCTACAAAAATTGTTGAAAGAAAGTCTTGAAATATTAAAATAAAATAGGTAATGTAGTTGGAGCCTAGAATCACAAAGTTTCACACTCCTCGACCTTGATATCTCTTTCTATTATCAAATTTTCTCCAACATTCTACTTGAATTGTCTATATCCACCATAATCTTGAAGAAGAGAGAATAAAATTTGAAACTTTACGGAAGGTGGTAAAAACTCACAAACCCAAATTTGGTCAACAAGAACTTTTACACTTGATACAATCAACAACAAAGTCAAGCAAAAAGAGTGTAAAATCATCAAATTGGTGCACAACTCTAAAAGTATGTTAGTTTTAGGACATACAAATTCTAGATAAATAAAGTTGATTTAGAATTTAGCAATATCAAATAATAGATAGAATATAGAACATTGAGTGATGTTAGACATTAGAGTGTATGGGAGTTAAGAAAATGTATGAAAGACAATGTAGTTGTAGACTAGCTACATTAAGTGCCATAAAGTAGGAGGCTGGTGGCATAACCGCATAAGGATGATATAAGAAACAACCAAAGTGTCGGAAAGGAGCATGATCTCAGTGGATAACACAAGATTTGGGATGCAAAAGAATAATGAAGAAGCGCATTAGTGAGTTTTAACACATATCTCAGGGGACTGTGCTTTATGAAAGTGTTATCTTATTAACTTTCATCCAATATGTTAGAACTAGATGCTCACAAGGAGCCTAGTTGGATATACTGTGGGTGGAGAGTAATTGAACCAGTCTCTTGTCCTTCCACATCATACATGACATAGACCTAGATGAGTGCATACGCCCAATGTGTAGTACCTTGTGAGGTATTCTTGAAAACCGCAGTGTTCTTTAAAAATGTAGGAAGGCCTATGTGGTTTAGCCAGACTATTTGACAAGCATATACACCACAAGACAATAAGTAAGAAAACAAGCCAACACTAGAAACAAAGTTGTTTACAGTGAGACAATGGCCATGATCCCACAAGCCATCAACAAGCCTTATAACAACGTTGTGTGCTAATCTACCATCACCAATAGAACGTCGAGGCTTAACTACATCTCCTAACACTTGAGGAGTGATTACCTTCTTCCCACACTAAATCTTAAAATTCCATAGGAATTTTGAGACCGTGCAAGCTAAACACCATACCTTCAATCCCCATTTCTGCAATTTTTTAGGCATGTACTACCGAATAGGGAAATAAGTTCCCTTGAAACGAATAATCATCTCATCAACAGACAAATGTTTACCAAGATGCCAAGCAGAAGTGCACCTCTCTCTAACTCCATCAACTCATCAACGTTTTTGACCAATTTGTTATACATGGGATGCCCTCTAAAAATTCCATTTAAGTTAGTGAGATGCAAGAACCTCCTAAGATCTTGGAATTGGGCTGACAAATCATGATATTAGAAATCACTTTGCAATGAAATGAATCATCTTGCATCCAATATGTGGGACAATTGGGTTGTGATTTCAAGCCCATGAAAAGAGCTAAGGCCAAGAATGCTTGAAGTTTAGGCAAGGTAATGTTTTTCCACCGTCACCCTCTCTTTGTACCATTCTCAGCGTAGGGTATAGATGCATAGGTAATGGTTCCATAACAATGACATTCAACATAAAAAATGTCCAAAAAAGCCAAACAATGCCTTGAATAGAAACCTCCTTCTTAAATTGAAAGAGGGACCCATCCTAGTTCCACAAAACATCAAAGGCATGGGGTTGGAGAAAAAGCTAGACTCATTCCATATCTCATCACAATAATTCCATTTTATTTTGATTCAATTTTCAACTGACCCCACATCGTCACCATTACTTTAAAAATTATGTTCAACTACGATCACACAAGTAGTGACATTCAAATTTTCAACTATTTGGAAAGTTTTATGGGGTTCAACCAACGTCGCTCTAGAGCCACACCCATTTGTAGTTCAAGAAGGGACTATGTGATTCTCCTTTAGCTGATTGGCTACTCAGTTTCTTGCACCCCTCTCACCTCCCACTCGTGCTAGGATGCCTTGAGGTATTTCTTCCCTGTTGCTCGGTGCAACACAACCAATGCTTTGCATGCCTTGTGGAGAAACCTCACACTTATTATTACAAATGTGGCGGTAAGTATATGTGTCACTCTATAGGAGGCTGCTACAAGCATTGGCACGACGCCGTGCATGTTGTTATTGATTCCTAAGTATGTTTTTCTTATACAAATTGAATTTCTTTCACTCATAACATCAAAGAAATATACTGTAAAATAATATTTTTTCTGATTTTTGCTAGAATTTTGTTGCTCTATTGTTTTTCTTCAATCATACTTTTGTAGGATGCAAGTATTTGAATGTTGAAACACTTGTCCATAATCACATCGATCCACAATGGAGCTAGGCAATTTGTCAAAAGGTTGTAGTTTTGCGTTTTTTGTTTTTTATTTTGCATGAAGGTACATCCAAAAGGCCTTCTCAATCAATACAATTCCAAAGGTGGAAAGATGGTCGCAAAAGCCGGCCTAGGGAAGGGGTGGCGCGCCGATCAACGCGAGGCGCGCCAATCATTGGAGCCTTTAGGCTCCAGCTATGGCATGCGGGGTCGCTTGTTTGGCGAGGGCTTTCTAGCTAGGATAGATAGCTTTAGAGAGTCTACCAGCTCGGCAAAGGCCTCTAGCTAATCTTAGGAGCTCCATGTGCTTGGTTCCTACTCCCTAGGAGAGCCAAAGCGGGGATTGGATGGAGGGTACAATATGGCTTGGCTCGATGACCTATTTCCACGACTCCTTGCAGATAACAACTAACTTTGATCCAACTCTTGCAACCTTTTGCTTGTGTCTGGCAATTAATGTTGTAGAGGAGGGCATCTTGTGAATAACATTTATTGCGATTGTATGGTATTTACTATTTAGGCTTAGACGAAGTGCGGATTATCAATTTTAGCTTTGTAGAACCCTTATCTTCTCCTTGGTGGCAAGGTCATAGCTCCAAAGCCCTTATATTGACTCAATTTTCATTGCTTTAGATGTCCACTACAATGCGACCCCACCATTTGTATTGCCTTTCACTAGATGCAAAATGGGAACTGGAAACTAAGAATGGTAGCCAGCATTTGGTAGCTGCCCCTCTCCCTCATATCTAATTTGTTGGTGTTCTATCATTGCAAATTCATAAGTTTTGGAGATTTTTAAATTTTCTGATGAAATTTGTGCCCAAATATTTTGATGCACATCCTCACCGTCCGGATCTTGCAAATACCAAATTGGCATTACGCTATTCCAAGTTGTCCTAAACCTAGAATCTATGGCCATTCTAGACCTTGATCTCTCGAGAAAATTAGATAGAAGCTCAAAACACCAAATCGGATTCCAGAATTTTGCATGCATGTAGCCAACTTGGTTTTTCAAAGTTTGTTATCCCAAACATGAGCTTTCTAATCCGTTCCAATATAGTTTATGATATTTTAGACCATGAATTGATACATTAGCCCTTAAGTCAAGACCAACTCGAATCACGTCAATTTGCTTCTAGCCAGCCTCTATTTGATTGGATATCTAACTCATAAAGCTGGACCCTTTGGCAGGTTGTAGAGTTTTTCCATACCTTCCCAAAATGTCATCTCATGCTTCTAAATTCCTCATACTTTCGGAGATAGTCATGGTCAAAGTTTTGAAACCATTAATTGAAATTTGCCCAAATTTGCCCAAACTGCAGTAGATGCTCATTTATTCTCAAAATCAACTATATTAATTAAAAGACAAGAACTTCAGAACTTCAATTTTCTTTTGACATTCTATCTTTTTTGCAAGTTTTGTTTCTTTTTCATTTAGAGAAGGTAGTAAGGCATGGGGTCTTCCCGTTTGGATCTTGAATCCAACAATTCTTTACACGTCTCCTCAATTGTTGAAAATGGGCCTTTGTATTTCAATTTCAGCATACCTACATGTGAAAGATCATGCATTTCTTTAGGTTTTATAGGTCGCATGAGGGTAAGAATTGGTTCGTAACATGTTCCTAACTCACCTAGAAACAAGATATGAAGAGCCTCATGTCAACTTTCCCTTCCAAAATGGTTTTTTGGCACCCAAAACATTAGATTGCCATACTTCAACACGGAAATAAACTTTTTCTTCAACTTTGATTGTTACGATCTCACAAATGGTGAGGAAATTGAATTTAAAACTTGGTATGCATGTACATGTACAAGTTAGGTAGTGGATCTTACATACATCAACACTTGCCAGAATTCAAACATTTACATCTTGCATCAGAAGAGGGCAGTTTTGAGGGTTTTTGGCTGTTCTGAGGCTGCTCACCATTAGGGGTTAAGTAAAAGTCTGAGCTAGCCAGCGAATGAATTGTGCGTACGACCATGGAATTGAGGATCCTTCGATCGTCCGCTTGAAAGTCCTCACTGCTCCAAGACAGTTGGGCATGGTCGTCACGCATACTTTTATGTACAGTTGGGCCCGACCAGACGAGGACGCAGCTGCACCAGCTCCTTCGGGCTTTCTTCCTCTTATTTGCCACTTCCGCTAGCGTATCTACTTTCCGTGTCTGCGTGCGACTTCCACTTCCGGGCTGCAAGTGATTGTCCACCGCTTCTGACTTCTTCCTCCTCTTCAATTCACTTCAAATCTTGGCCATTACCAGCAGCACACACCCGTGCTAACGTCTCGCCCCGCTCCTTGCATCACCAGAGCAGAGCAGCCAGTTGCTCAGAATGCACCACTTCTGGCGCTGCTCTTGTATTATCCCTCAATCTACAGCTTCTGATGTTGTCTAGCCTGGTTTTGACTTCGCAACGCGCTACCACTGCCACAGCCTCGCCCTCATGTTACGAGCGAACGACCGCTGAGGATCCTCTTCATGTTCGTCTTCATCAAGCTAGCTCCCAGAGTGATCAGTTCGAATTCTCGCTATCCTTAATTCTGTAGCAGCAACTATTATAATCTGGTGACTTCAGGCGAGGGACATCGATCAGCAGCTAGTAATCAACACCAAGCAACGAATTGTTCAGGCATCAAAGTTTGTCTATCAGGTTGCAAGCAAGCAGCACGGATCCGGGGAAGGGGATGCTGGGCCCGATGGATGTAGGAGGCGAATCGGAGGTGAAGGCGAGAATTAGATCCAGAGCCAGCATGCAGATGGCCCAACGTCGCAGCGTGGCGGGAGTGGGCATTCTCTCGATGGTGCTTATGGCCATGTCGTGGTTCTACCCAGCCATGGCGGTTTCGGATTTGATTGAAGGTGAATTATCCTCGACAATAGACCTTTTACCCATCCTGCCATCACATCATTCAAACTTTAATTCTTAATTTATATTAGATTCAAATACTATCGTGCGAGATGGTATCTGTTGCAAGGGACGCGAAGTTGGACCCGAAGTAGGTCCTCAGCCGTCACCATATAAGAAGTTTATCAGAGTCTTCAAACGGCACCATGATCCTTGACGGTCCGCTGATGTAGTGGCAATGGGCGCGGTCAGTTACTGGGTAGTGAAGTTAGAGTGTTGTTGATGAATTTTGGGGTTACATAGCTTGACCTCTGAGGAAGTGACCCGCAGGGATTGGATTCGGTTCCAAACTTGTAGTAGAGTGTCAGAATTGCAGAAGTAGTAGCATGATGAAGTAGTGGGCATGGCATGATGAAACTTGGTTATGACTGCAGCGGAAGCACTACTGGCGTTTAAACGAGCTCAAACCGACCCGAGGGGAAAGCTGAGCAACTGGCAAGGTAATGACCCGTGCGGCCCCCCTGTGTGGACTGGCATTTACTGCACCCAGGATGCCTCCTCCAATGTCTCGCACGTCATTGAGATGTAAGCAATCCTTACCATACTCCTTCTGATACCTATGTTCTTTACTGGTGTATGATGCGTATGTATCGTGGAATGGTCAGCATAGTATGTATCGTGGAATGGTCAGCATAGTATGTATCGTGGAATGGTCACCAGGATGCTGAACGCCATATTGGTTAAATTGGCCAATCTTGTTGAAATTGGCCGCCACACTATTCAAATAAAGAGAAAAAATGAACTGAAATCACACTATTTGAGCCAATTTGGCCAACGGGATTGGCCAATTTAACCAATATGGCGATGCTGACTCTTTCTTTTTTTCTCGACTACGATACTAACTCCAGTCCAGTCCACTTTGAACTTTGTTTCTTCGTTTCGGTCCTGTCATCCTTTGTGTGCTGATACGATCCTCTGCACATGCTTGTGCTCCATGAGCACTGTTTCAGACGCGCTATGAATTTCCAATTAGGAGGGACGTTGGTTGCAGAGCTCGGGAATCTATCACGTCTACTCCGTTTGTAAGTCTGTAATCTGTATCTTCTGTGTTTCTTCCCTTCGTAGCTGCCACTATTATGACTATAAGAACACCAGCATGCTCTGAGCCAAATCTAATCAACAACGATGAACTCTTCCCTAGAACTCACCTTACAATATCGTCTGGAGTAAAGAAAATCAACACTTCGGGTTCCCCTGGTAGGATCCAAGTAAAGGACGGGTTCGAGATGCCAATCCAAATATCATATTTAAATTCCCAAGTTACTGTTGCTACTTGATAGTTTTGTGCAAGCAAGCCATGTAGAAAATATTCCCTGTAGGATAGACCACATAAAACTTACTTTATTTGTATCATACAACATTCAGGACCAGAGCATTGTCGTTACTGTGCAACTATTCTGAGACTATTTTTACGAGGTAATCCGGATCTTTCTTAATGACAGGAATGTGATGAATAATGGCTTGACGGGTCAAATTCCATCTACTCTTGGCAAGCTTGGAAATCTACTCCTATTGTAAGCTTCTAATTCGTCTTCTTTTTCGTTCTCATTCGGGTACTCGTTGCAGCTGGACACAATACGAACTGCAGATCTATTAGTATGCTTGACATTGCCGAGTATTGCAGTAGTTATTCTTTGATCAAATTCAGATTTTTTCGAATCAAGTCTGTGTAGCACCTGCAGGTCCTGTTGCAACTGAACTTGGTAAGTAATGCAATGGTGATAATCCACAGCTTGGTGAACAACAATGAACTGACGGGAAGCATTCCAGCGGAGCTTGGAAACCTGACCAGCATGACCCGTTTCCAGGTCGATGTCAATCGTCTCTCCGGACCCATTCCTCCCGAACTGGGAAACCTCACCAAGGTGAATCACCTGTACGTATCAGTCTCCTTCATATCTACTCAACTAGCGCTTGTATCAGAGATTTCTTCAGATGGTGACAGCATTCATCGAGCAATATAAACACAGTTGGTTGTCGTATTTTGCGAAGGGCCATTCGTCCTGGCTGACTGAGGAGACTCACATTAATCTGAATCTGCATTGCAATTTCAGATCCAGTCTCCACTTACTCCTGAATCTAGGTACCTAGCCGTTTTAGTGATAGCAGCAGGATTTCTGTAGGATAAAATTTGTGACGACAGTCACATCTTATCACTTGAGGTCTCAGAAATGTAATTCTTCGTTGTACTGCTTCATTTCCTCATGTGATATGTTGGTACGTCAATAGTAATCATGTAGGCGTCTCAATGCCATGCTGCTACTGCTGCAGGCACATGAACAACAATTCCCTCAATGGTTCCCTGCCACCAGATCTGGGAAGACTGAGCACCCTCGACCATCTGATTATAGATGACAATGAAGTCACAGGTCCCCTTCCCTCCACTCTTGCGAACATCCCCGGTCTCACCATCATGTAAGTAAGCTTGGTTTGTGAATCAGAGATTTTTACCATTCAGTTAAAAGCACTCTCCGATCAAGAGCAACATAGGCGTCGTCGCGTGAGGTGTGATTGGATTCCGTGTGTACATTGCAGACAACTAGATAACAACCCCATTGGTGGCTCGTTTCCGGACGCTTGGACGCAAATTCCTTCTCTCCTAAAACTGTAAGTAGCAGCATCTGCACGGTTCCTCAGTATCTTCGTTGATCGATTTCTCTACAATATTCTGTGCATGCGCGGGTAGCTGATGCCAATGTAGAACATGGAATGATTTGGAACGATCATGCTCGATTTGTCAGTTTCTGCCCCATGTGAAATATCCCAGCTGCTC
The DNA here is from genome assembly GCA_037043015.1 of Bryum argenteum. Taxonomy (NCBI): domain Eukaryota; kingdom Viridiplantae; phylum Streptophyta; class Bryopsida; order Bryales; family Bryaceae; genus Bryum; species Bryum argenteum. The sequence goes on along the minus strand of CM073328.1, from coordinate 18,275,389 downwards.
CAAACTCATATGAGTTCAACTGTTCGACTCTTCCCATTATTAGGAGTATGCGGAACTGTTCAATATCGGGAAGTACGCCCAATTTATCTGCCATGCCAAACCTCACTTTCGTGTAAGTAGAAATGCCAAACCTCACTTTCGTGTAAGTAGAAGTGCTCACCGATCATTGGAATCATGTAGTTCTATATCCCAACATGAAATTCGTTCTGCTTGCAATGGCATCAACAGAATAAGAACTTGCAATGGCATCAACAGAATTATTATATTTATGGGAGCTTAGAGCGGTCAAATGAAGGAGCAAAATATTGACACGGGTCTTTATGAGACGATTCGCCCGATGTTTACTGCTATACTTGGGATTGTTTGGACAGGGACATGAGCTACAATAACCTCACAGGACAGTTGCCTGGATCCATTCCCTCTCGGATGATTACCCTGTAAGCATTGCGCCTCATTATGCCTCATCTAACTTGCCTCATTTAACTGCTGCTAACATACCAATTGCGCCTCATTATGCCTCATCTAACTTGCCTCCTTTAACTGCTGCGAACATACCAATCAACGCTTGATGATTCCTCAAATCTTCAGCGCCAGTCTTTGTGCGCTTGAGCCACGCTTCAATGTAAGGCAGCCTTGTCGTGTGCCAACAGTAAATTTGTTCTCGACTTTTGCAGGGCGTTCAGCAACAATCAGTTGGAAGGAGGTGTGCCATATAACTACTCTACGTTGAATGACCTTCAGAACCTGTGAGTAACTTCTCATCGACGATCGAGTTGATCGTGCAAATACGCTTGCACAGCAGGATTGAGCTGAAAAAGAAACTTTTTTATCTGGAACCCAGCTAGAGGCTGGGGACTCTGTAATTGTTCTGATAAGGACGAATTGTACGCCTGCAGAGATGTGTCCAACAACGGCAAGCTCAACGGGACCATCCCACCGTTCGGGACTGGGGCGAGCTTTAATAATGTATCGGCGATGGTGGTCGTGTGAGTAATTCTACCTTGTTGAGTCACATATAGGCCAGCTTGAGTTATAGAATCCCTTGGATTGCAAAAATTAACATCTATAATTGTTATGAGTATGCACACGTAAATTGTGATGCCTGTGCTCGAGATTTCCTGCCTTCCTCCTGTAGATTGGACTGGGAAATCGTCCCAGGGCGAGAATGATAGAGTCTAATATGGAGTTGTGAACAATCTACTTCGCATTAGTCAGTTATCAGTGGACCACTCCTTCACTTGGGACGAACTTGTGCAACTACCGCTGACTAATTGACTAGGAAAGTAGCCGGTGCTGCAGCCTGGGTTAATTGTCATGGTAATGGTGGTGTCTTGTGCCAGTGATCTTCAGAATAATGCTTTTACAGGCTGGGATGCTGCCACCTCGGATGCCGCCACCCGTCCCAATAAAAAAATATGGTACAGCTTGCTTGCCACCCTTGAAAACTGCAGAATCAACGATGTTCATGCCCATTCTTGTACCGTGAGATTAGTACTAAGGTAGACAGAAGTAAGCGAGACTTAAAGAGAGGAATAAGTGACGGTAGAAATGTTGAAAGAAGATATCTATAAATATTCTGACGATTGGCCTACATGACAAGAACCATTTGACATAGGGATTGCAACAAGTAAAGGAAGAATATTAGACTAATGTTCGTGGTCTTAGTATCTTATAATGGATTGTAGGCCACATTTAAGTGCTGTAAGGCACGTAGTTGTGAAGATCACGTCGATAATAGAGATGATTGAGACTGTCGTGTGGCAAATCGTTAGGGTGGGTATTGGGATCGGTGACGGGAGCGAGCATAGAGTGGAAAAACTCGATCAAGATGTGTTCAAACATGATGAAGTAGAATGCGAGAGGGTGATGGAACATGGGGGTGGGGATGGGTGACGGGGGAAGGACAGGTTGACAGGAAATGCTGCAATGTGCGGGAGCAATGGGATTGTGGCTGCGCCGATGCAGCTGTTGGTGTGCGCAGAGACCAACTCCGTGCTGCAACAGGGCGTCTCGTGGGGGGCGTCAGGGCCGCAGGCGGGAACGCCGTGTCCAGCGGCGTGCGATTACCCGGCGCTGCTGGTGGCTGCGGACAACGCCACCTGCTGGTGTGCCACACCCATCACCGCCAAGATTCGCCTCAAGAGTCCCAGCTTCACCTATTTCGACTCTCAATACTTGACCTTCTTCCAAGGCTTGACAGCACGAGCCTTGAACCTCTCGCTCTACCAAGTGCGCGCCTCCAATACCACGCGTTTGCCGGGCCTGTACGCTCAGGACGTCACCTTGCTACTGTTCCCCCCTGCCCAAAATGCGTCCTTCGATGAGTCGGCGTTTGCCAACCTCTTCTCCCAATTCGCCAGTTGGAGGGTCTCTGCTGGCGACGAGTGGTCCTTCTCCGTCGCCGGGCCCTATGACTTCCTCGATTTCCTTACTGGTATGTAGACGCCCTCACGATCACGATCACGTCAACTCCAAATCTCTCTTCTCTTCTTGTCTGTTACAACTGTACCAAGTTCGCCTGAACCAATGTTATAGTCGTATTCCAGTTACGAGGTATAACTTAGAATATAGGAGCGAGAGAATGTATCTCTCAATATTATCTACTCCATATGGACGGCGAGCTGCTTTAATGACATGCTGTCTGCCTGCCTGCCCGCCTGCCTGCCCGCCCGCCTGCCTGCCTGGGGTGCGGATGCAGATAGTGCAGGGTCGAAGAAGAAGCTGGCGACAGGAGCCGTGGTGGGGATTGTGGTGGGCTCGGTCGCCCTGGCGTCGGTATTGGCTGCCCTTCTGACGTTTGCGCTCCTTCGCCGCCGTTCCAAATACTCGCGTTCCAAATTCGGTAAGGAAATTCTTCTTACGCGCTATAAGCACAAGCATAAGCAGACCCTTAAAACATGTTGTCATCCTTTGCCATTATCTGGCAGGCGTGTGCAAGATTCAAATAAAGATTTGCTATTGACAGTTATTATGTCCGTCGAAGCACGATGCTATTAGCTCTCAGCTCATTGAACGGATGGTGCTTAAATTCTCGCTTCTCGCATTGCAAGCGAGTGAGGTGAGCATTTCGCCTGCTAAAGAGTTAACGAAATGCTTAATGTTACTCTGCTGCTGCAACAGAGCATAATTTGCCAGCGGGAGTGGTCATCAAAGGAGTAAAGGGATTCACATTTGCGGAGCTGGCCAAGGCGACGAACGACTTCAGTGCCGACCATGAATTGGGGCAGGGCGGATATGGCAAAGTTTATAAGGGTGTTCTGCCTGGCGGGGTGATGGTGGCCATCAAGCGAGCGCAGGAGGGATCCATGCAAGGCTCCACCCAATTCTATACGGAGATTGAGCTCTTATCCAGAGTTCACCACAGAAATCTTGTATCTCTCCTTGGCTACTGTAACGATCGCGGTGAGCAGGTACTGAAAATACTGAAAGTTCCTCTACGCTGACATACTTAAATACATAGAAGAAAAAGTTGGCGTGAATGTAATGAATAAAGTGTTCTTTTAAACCATTTTTTAAATGTTTATGACCGAAGGTCGTAATACCACTGGTGGGATAGGTCATAACACCACTAGTGAGATTATTTAGCCCTCTCAAGGTGAAATCGTTGACTAGTCATTAGTATTTTGCTTTTGAGACCCATAAAACAAGGTCCAAGAACCCACTATCATAGTTGTGATGACCATAGAATATGGTGGAGAGCACGGGAATGGAACCCACAACTACCCATCAGGACTATGAGCCCCAACCACGAGACGAGGCTTGTGGAGCCTTACTGCACATATATACATACATGTAGGTATCGCGATATGTTTTAACAGGTCTGCTAGCGTCCGCCTTCACGCATAGCACTAAATGCTTCCGACTAACCTGCTGGTCGTGCTCAATGGTGGACGTGCAGATGCTGGTTTATGAATTTATGGTCGGTGGCACCCTTCGGGATCACTTAATACGTACGTTTCTACTTGCCTGGTCTGGGTTAAATCGGTGCTTATTTTATTTCATAGATATTTCACTCGAGAGTTTCGTGAGGTACCGCTTTGAATTGAAGAGTTACCGATTGAATACCGGACTAGGTGTTTGGTTACGACACCAACCTTTAACTACGACGAATGAAGAATGAAAGTCTACGAAACGCGTGCTGTGTAAGTGCACAGTACGTCCGCGGCTGCGCTGACTAGACATTGAACTGTACATGCATCCTGCAGCCACGGAGATTCTGGACTTTGGAAGGCGACTGCACATAGCGTTGGGGACGGCTCGGGGCATCTTATACCTGCACACGGATGCGGACCCCCCGATATTCCACCGGGACATCAAAGCCAGCAACATTCTGCTCGATGATCGGTACAACGCCAAGGTGGCGGACTTTGGGCTGTCGAAGCTGGCGCCCATCCCGGACCTGAACGGAGCCACCCAGGATCATGTGTCCACTGTTGTCAAGGGCACTCCGGTGAGTAGCGCTCACACTGCACCAAATACACTATTTTGTCAGTCCCGCCTTAACCTTACATCCAACATCCTCTAGCAGCTTAATACCCAGCAGTGGTGGCACTCAAGATGAGTGTGACCCGCTACCATCACCGAGACTATCCTCCGTTGGCGTTGTCGTATCCTTCTTTTGGCACCGTTGGCTTAACTACAATTATTCTTTTTCATAAGTATTTACCTTCGAGTCCTTCGTGGAAGTACATTCAACATCGTTATGGCGCATGCTCCCTTAGGCATGTACGTCGTGGATCGATCCGATCCGCATGTTAGTTTTATCCGACAGCAAGGGCGAGCTACTCCTCCTGATGCCCAGTCCATCCTGTACCCAGACCCAGCAAGATCACTCATGGCACCTGTAGAATTACGCTTGAATTTCATCGTGAGCGGCGGAGTTGAGCATGAACACTGATTGACGGTGGATTTGACGCTGGTTGGGATGGGGACGATTGTACTGTGCAGGGTTACCTGGACCCAGAGTATTTTCTGACGCAGAAATTGACGGACAAAACAGACGTGTACAGTTTCGGGGTGGTATTGTTGGAGATTGTCACAGGGATGTTCCCCATCGCATACGGCAAGAACATCGTGAGGGAGGTGAAGCGAGCGGTGGACCAAGGGGAGTGCATGTCCATTGCCGACCCGCAGATGGGAGCACCCCCTCCGAAGCAAGCGTTGGAGCCACTGTTGACGCTGGCGCTGGCGTGCTGCCAAAACGAGAGCGATGCGCGCCCGCGCATGGTGGACATAGTGCGCGAGCTGGAAGACATTCGCCGCCTCACCATGCCCCAGCTGTCCAAGGTGGACTCCGACACCTTCTCCATCGACATGGATCACTTCCAGCAGCCGCCGCCGGCGCCATGGCTCACGGGCAGAGCTTCCGATTCTGGTCGTGCAAGGTACTCTACACTGGAGCCTTCGACATCCGATTCCTTCCAGAACATGGCTCAGTACGGTATGGATCCTCACGGGAAAACCAACGACTTTCAGAGGAACATTATCAATCCCCGGTAGTCTATCAATTACTACTTCAGAAATCCACTCTGCAATATCAACTGTTGCCAACCCACAACGTCCGACCAGAAGTTTGCTTGAGCCGACCGCACTGCACTAATTTCCTTGCAGCATCCAGTTGTGGATGCACATGCATGCATGTTACCGCTTTACTCGTCGTCGAGGTGATCAACAGTAGGTTCCTGTCAGCTGTACAGTACGAGGCAAAGTCCGAGTAAATTAGTTGAGCAATTCATGGTCCTGTGCGTCTTCTTCTGTCCAGGAGGCGATCTTCCTACGATGTAGACTAAAACTCAACACATGGTTCAAAGATGCAAGCTGGTAGAGTACGCAGAATGTCATTGTTCCCAGACACTAGTATTTTCTCATTAATATCTCCTCGGGTCCTCGTCAGGGTCGTTTCATCTAAGATAACCGGAAATATGTGGGGAACAAGCAGTATCCGAGACTGATCGTGCTCCTTCAAATCATTAAACCAGAGGAGAATCTATTTCAATGTGAGTTGTTAAAAACCCAACTGATGTTACAGATGGGACAAGCCCAGAAATATGCAGCCCAGTACTGTGTCATCTCTGCTTCGACCCGGGCTAAAGTAAGTTTGGTGTGCCACTGATTCAAGAATGACTAATGTGCATGATCTGCTACTGTTTGGGCAGTTCAAGCGTCAAACTTGGTCCTTTGAAGTTTTAACTGCACAAGTAGCAATAAATAGTACGCTCGTCAATGTTCCATGATATGCTTACCTACTGACGGTCGACTCAATATCACTAATTAGAAAATAGCCTACAACGAGGGCAATATCTCAACTTAGATACAGTTTTGCGCAACAAAGCTTTCGCACACCCTAGTACATGTTGAACAAACGCACATTCTTTCATAATTCATCCTGATTGTTCCATGTTCCACTTGTTTCGCTTGGCGGTAACGGTACTCAATTTCAGCAACTGTATACTCACCTTTGCTTTAGCTGGGGTTACAGCTCGTGCCCCACTTGATGCGTGGTGACGACTCTGGGTCGTAGGAACAGTAGCAGCAAACAAATTACGATGTGCCTTGTCCTCCGCTCCACCGCTCTGAATTTTACGTACAAACCACAGCAACTAGATTAGCCGTCTTTGTGGTTGACCTGCGACTCCCGTAGTATAGTCAAGACTTAGTAACTCCTCCACAGCAATCATAGTAGCACTAAACGCTCCAAGAAGAGAGACGATCATCGGTTCACTCTTGTTGGTCAAAATCCATTGCAGCGATTATGATATCAACTAATAAAGGAGACTTAGAAGACTATGAAGACCACTATACTTCTACAATGAGGACTTCAGCATCCCAATATCTGCCAGAAATACAAGCTTAACGTACTGCTCAAAGAAAAGCACCTGATCATACATCACCATTGGTACGTGCCCTTCATGAAGATGCAGATTTGCAGTTTTCATCTTTGCACATCTCACATGAGAGTCCTGGCCAGTTGAATTCGCACTCTCCAAAGGAATACTAAACTTGTCAAAGGCGATCTCTTCACATGTGCCGTCCAGTTTCCGTTTACAGGGATTCTTGTTCTTAAATTGACCAAGATAAATCTCTCCCTCACAAGCCAGTTCTCCTAGCTTGCTACTTTCTGACAAGTTCTCAGATTCTGGATTTGTCTTACGAGACCGGGTCAATATAGAAGCATCATGATGATCGACCATCTTCGCATCTCCGGTAAAGTATTTTCCCACATCACTCCTGGCTATTTCGTCCATCCAAGGAGAAGGATCGTTTCGCAAGGAAAAGATCTCGTACTCACTGTCTGCATCTTCATCCAGGAGAACTACACCTCTCTGGTCTACTGCTTCAGGCGCTACTACTTCGGGGCTGGATAGATCAATTGGTGCAGGCGCTACTACTTTGGGGCGGGATAGATCAATTGGGTCAATTACTAGCCGCTTTGTCTGTCGATGTGCAGGCATTCTAGGTCGTCGAATTTCAAGTGCTGCCTTCACATTATTCTTGTATACGACCTGCTCCCTCACTGCGGGCTCCCTGACTGACCTGTAAGGACAGTACATCATCATTAATATAGATCCCAACATCAAAAATTACGTGTTGCTGAACAAAATTTCAAGGAACTCAAAGAAACTGTTTGTCAGATTCCGTGTTGAATGTCTTCCTATAAATGGTTCACACTGGAAATAAAGCAGAGCAACATTACCCGAATGCAATGGATGAAAGTTTATGAGCATGGGTATCTTGCATCAAACAATTGCAAGAGAATGGCTAGAATACCCTGATATTAAGTCTTTGACATGAACCCCAGAGGAATCTTTGCTGGCATTTGTGAAGTAATCTTTTAGATTACACCGACTTTCTAACTTCGTAGATGGGGAAGCGATTGGAAGTTTAGCCTTTGGAGTCGAAATCATAGCAGATTCGAGAGTAGGTATTAGAGTCATATCTTTCACTTCGGTAATACTCTGCATCATGATTACAGACAAGAAATATAGTACAAGCTTAGGTGTACGTCCACCTGACTATATAATACGATGAAACCAAATCAAGTACATTAAGATAAGAATTTACTGGCGTTACACCAGTCTACTACTGCCCGCCTAACTATTTGACATGGTGAAGAAACATTCGGCAATGTGATGATTGAGCATTGACGCAAGCAAGTGTTTGTATATCACAGATTTACACACGGGGATTCCAGTAGAACAGACATGATGAAACTTTACCTCGAAGCCCTTGAAGAATGCTTTCAGTCCTTCAAGGGATTCCCTGTAGCCCTCACAAGGTCTGATAGACTTCCGTAACCATTTGGACATGTACTGAATGTTTCCTGGCCTCTTAAAGCGATCATCTACAAACACACCAGCAGAGACAGAATTGTCGGTTACAAACATTGTCAAGTTCCCCCCGGATAACCCAGATCTGTGATATGGAACTTGGCTATCTCTAGTCCACTCACTTACAGCTGAACCTTCACATTTGAACAGAGTTCAAAATGGCATTAATACACTAAGATATAATTTTTGCGTACTCAATCACGAGTCCCTGACTGCTATCCTCTGTCTAGCAGCCACGTACCTAAGAGAAGTATGGCGCCATAATCATTGCGATGGCGAATGCAACGACCTGTAACAGTCGATAGGTGTGTCAGTATGTTGCAGAAACAAGCCTATAGGGTCCCTAGTGCATGTTATCAGACTACTTCATAGAATACTTCCATCTCCCGTTCATCTGAGATATTTAGGACTTCAAAAGGTGATCGATACGCGCAAGCACATTTAGGATAACACTGTAGTCTACTACTTAATAGAAGGCAAATATCACACACTCACCAACAGCCTGATTCAGTGCACGGAACGTTTGCTGGCAATACCATTCGTCTCCACTCAAGAGCTTTTTAAGAACACGGTTCTCCTGGTTATACTGCTTCTTCATAGTAACTTTGATATCCTTCCTGCAAAGAGCAAATAATGAAGATGTAATGCGAACAATAATGGCTTCCAGAAACTGCATGCATTTGCTATTGGAGTGATAGAAAGTGCGTTGATTACTTGTATACAAGAAAAGGGTCAGGATAGCGACTTACACGTTAGGAAACGGAATGCCGACTATCACCTGTGCCGCAACGTTAAGGAATCAAAACACAGAACGATGTAGAACGATGAAAAAGTACAATGAGCTCGCAGACAGAATCCAACAACTTGAATATGATCGAATGAACTTCGCATCTAAAGAACCTGCACTGTCTAGCACCAGCACAGTAGAGGGTACGAGGGCTTTCACGAGAAAAAACTGTCAACTTCAAAAAGAACCTAGGATCGATGACAATCCTAACTCGCAACGAAATCTTTTTGGAAATAATGACCTAGTTTTCCCTGCCGGCAATTGTGGTGCCAAAGGATACAACAATGCGAGCATATTTGTCGGCGAAGTCAATTCCCTCCGAAACCTGCACTCCTTCCAACAGTCCCCAATTACAGTTTGCATCTTTGAAGTAAAGTTTACTGTTATTATATACGATATAGATTCTAATGAGACTTGTCGCCACTAAGCTGACTTTCGCAACTGCTAAGCTGACTTTCGCAACTGCTAAGCTGAGGTTATTAATCAACAAGGTACAGAAAAATGAGAAATCCGAGTTATCTAGGACTACCAAATGCACATCACCCTTATTTTATATCAATTGCAGGTGTAACTTCGAAGTCAAGTAACAACACTAAGTCAGGCTGCTAATAGCCAACATGCGAAGAATTTGCTACTCACCTTTCCCCGACACACTGCCAAAAATGCGGCACCACTCGCTTTTCCTCCTGTGTTACGTGACGCATTCTGACGTTTCGAGTTTAGTCTCATCTCTGAACGTACTTTCCTAACTTTATTCGGTGTCCTTGTGTCCGAGTTGACAGCGTCGTAATAACTTTGTAATACCAGCTCAAATTGGTCGGTATTTCCACGAGGTTCTGGCAAAAACAGCGTGGCAAACATAGACGCCGATATTTTCTGGTGTCAAGGCTTTCAGTTTGCACAATATAAGTCTCACCATAGAGCCAACACCAGAAGTACACTGTGACCTAAATGCACACGTCAACATTTTAAACCTGGACTTTCGAGGAAGACAAAGGTGAGGATTTACCCACAAACAGCTCTTTTGTATTGGCCATCCGGCTCCACTGACCGGTGGACTTCCATCGAGCACATACTTTGTCCAAGAGCTTGTAGCTTGGGAAGAACGTAAGAGCGCCATCTGGAACGACCTTGAAAACTTCCTCTAGAACAATCCCCAGGGCATCCTTCCAGCCACAAAAATTGACAGTCAGTAAGGAAGAATAAGACAATGTGACAAACTCTGTTCGTCGAATTACATCTCAATATAATGATGCACCCGTCATATTTGGCAGTCAATGTACCCACTTGCTCCTTGCTTACCACATCACACCTTGGTTCACTCATAAGAACAGGACGGTTATCCAATTGAAACATGACTCCTGAGGGCACAGGTCTAATTGGATATCGAATGATCTGTGCGTGTGAACTCGTAGTGAGGTTGTAAGGGAGCTACTGAGAGATGTATAGGTACATTGCGTTAATGCCTAGATGCATTGATTTAAAGGCAATGCATTGTTGCCTCAACATGAAGCTCATGAAGACTATCTCAGATTCCGTCAGCTACAAAGTACCTGAAAGGCGTATCCTTCGGCGTTTTTGTAACTTGCATTCAGAGATATGTTGTCTGGCCCCGTCGACACAGCAGCAGCCCAAACCTGAAAGCAGTTATTATGAATGCTCAGTCACAACACTTCCAACACTATCATTACCCCATGAAACGCATTAATTACGAATGATGGCGTAGCGTGACCAAACCTGCTTCTCCATATCGACTACATGTGGCGCCTCCATCTGATATTCAAAAGGAACACCGAGCTCCGACGCGAAAGAATCCATAGGCGATAAAGTTCTGCAAGTACATAGTGATGAAAGAACCTGAAAATCCGCTATCAAAGGGAAAGTATTACATCTGTAACTATTGTCTGAGTACCATCCATTCATACTAACATATGACAGGAATATCCTACTCAGTGCTCTATTGTATGACTTGTGGTTGGTAAACACCATGAAAAGCAGCCACCACCAAGTTACTATATTTACCCTGACGTCAGAATTATGGACCGAGTGGAACTTGCGATGTCCTGAAAGACTACCCCAGGGTTCAAGCACCAAAGGCTGAGCATTGTAACCCACCCTGACACTGCCAAACCTGCAATAGGATGTGAATTAGTGAATTTCTGATTCTGAGATGCGGTATTGTCCAGATGTGCTGAAGATCGACTATAGTGCTGAAGATCAACTATAGTGCTTCAGTCTCGTTTCACAGGTCTGACCTTCATCTCGTTTCACAAATCTCTTCACGACCATCTGATAATCTTCAGCACGACGTCCATTGTCTAGTAGCATGAACTTGAGAGCAGAGAACAATCCTGCAGAATTATAGACTGGTTGGTCAGTATGTCAACATGTAAACATAATACAAATCAGAGCGCTCATATGTGGATCTTTGACAATTACAATGTTTCGCTGAACCAATCCATCTAGCAGACAATTGACATGATTTACAATGACTGACACGCAATGATGAGTAGCATGAACGACCTTCTAGTGCAGTTGCAGCGAGTCCACTCAGGCGATTCACCGTCTCGTCTGGGTTAGAAGACGCTCCTACGGCCTGCAAAAACCAAAGATAAGGAGCAAGAAGCCGGAATGTAGGATCATATCAAGCACATACATTCACCGATGATGGCACTTATATGTTCATCTTCACTAACATAAATATCAACATGAAGAGCAAAATCTCGAAAGTAGTAAGAAGCTTGAATGTTTAATTTACACACGGACCCCATAGATTTTCATACTAATCAGAACTACTCAACAGGCCAACAATTATAGACCCTTCTTTGTCATTCATGAGTCCAACCAATGCATTCAGCTCCAATATCTGATGACTTTCAACGATACTTGGGCACTTGACTTCTCGTCCTTCATATCTTGGAATAAGAGCAAAAATTACAAAAATTTCGAGAGTATCCGTTCTCTAGGAGCAGGATACCTTATAGAAATTGCTAAACAAACAGGCGATGAGGAGTTGACCTGATTAGAGGAGTTGATGAGGAGTTGAAAGGTTTCCAAGCATATGCCCGCAGCTCGAAGCTCCTGCACGGCTTTGGCACCCCTCCAACTATCACAAGACGAGGATTCTCATTTCAACAATTCAGATCAAGAAACCAACAGCAGGTCGATACTTGGCGTTGAGACTTCGTGATGCCTACCCTCGGTTCTAAGTAAGCATCCAGAAAACAGAGAAAAACACAAGTCGAATATGAACTAAGTGGTCAAAGAAATGCCTAAATCTTCTAGAACATAGTAGGGACGATAACCTTGACGCAAAATGCTCGAAGTCCAATTTTGACAAGTTGGCTTCTTGATAGTTTATCCAACCTAGCAAAGCCTACAGGTAGTCCCCCAGCCCAACACACATTTTAATTTCTGAGAAGCTGATCAGGTAATCACGTGCATTGATAGGCGATAATTACATATACATAGCTGCTCTAAAGCATCGATGCGCGCTTAAAACTCGATACTGACAAACATCACCACCATCAAGAACAATAAATGGTTGCTTCATACGTTATTGAACTCAAAGCGAGCGAGTTTCGACTGCCAACCTGCACCATTTCTAGCAACGGTGAGTATATGTCAGTTGTTTCATCTGAAGATGATAGCAGCTCCAGTTCCATACGCAAGTCTGCGGATCACAAGTACGTTAGCATCAACTGTCACATGTTGTCTTTACATACAACAAGGGATACATCGTTGCGTATTTTGTAACTAGCATAAACTAAATCGCCCCGAGTCATACCTTGCAGCAAGTTGGTCTCCAAATCAATGCTTCCTGCCTCTCGAGCTACGTCCTCAATATTGCTGCCACAGTGGTTATGAAGTCACTTGGAGGATACATGTAGAGCAACGACAAAACGCACGGCACTTTATACACACATGAGGGTTTTCTATAATACGAAGTGAAAGTTGTTGTAACCGAAACTTGACGACAAGGAAGCGAAAGTCATGGATGGATGCAGAATATATTTCTCTTGAACACAAAATTCCAACCCCTCCACAGTATACTATCCCAGTGCCCGGTAACCGAAAAGTCACTCCATGGGAAGAACTGAATCGAAACGATATGGACGAACTTACTGAGCTTCGTCCAGAATCACAATGGCTCCCTGTAGATTGACCTCCATTGCACGTCGAATGATAGGATCCAGTATATAGCTGTAAGGACAGAATACAATGTCTGCTTCTGCGGCCAGTGCCCGGGCTGCGAAGTATGCACAGCCTGCTCTGCAGTAGAAACGCAAGGACAGGCTTTTAGTAGGCCATCACTTATGACTTCTTGTACTACGAGATTGAGATGCAAAAGGGTGCGTCAAATTGGTCGTGGAGCTCAACATTCAGACCATACAACAAAACCCTAGTAGTCATCCCCTACAGGATGAACTCAAACATAAGGTGAAAGTTGAGACGTGCAAATTCCCCCTCGAGTCAAATGCTTCCACCCAACTGAAACACAGAAGTCCGCACCTTTCACCTTGTGTCCTAGACCTACAAGGTCCTCGATGTCGTGAACATCATTAGAGCCCCCCTTTTGCAGCGAAGCATGTGTCTTTAATTTCAACACGTTTCTGAAAGCAGAAACAATTCAGTAAAGAGTATCAGTCACCTCGTGGCACAGAGATGAATGCGTGATAACAAGTTGATACACCAAATAGTAGCTACTGTATTCCTCAATGGATCGAGAACCTTGAAAACATGACCCAACAGATCCGACTTGCACAGTGAGCCATACACATGCCAACAGAATTTCAGTTAACGGACAGCTAAATTGAGCCGGCCAGAAGATGACTCACTTGAACTGGGGACAGCAACTCTCAGCGTCTTTCATTAGAAGCTTGCTGCAGCGTGATTAATCGACGGACACAAATTAGAAGATCCTAGAAAGGAATGCAACTGTGAAATGCTAGCTTAGATTCTCAAAAGTGAAGAGTCACCCCACCAGTCTTCATCCACGTTGTTCTTCTTCACAACAAGTTTGTTCGTGCAGTAATGTTTTCTTGCACCCTGCCGGATGTCACAGATTGTAAGGGAGTTGACCAATAAAAAGAGGAGAGTTTAGTCAAGGTATGAAAGCTCGATGCAAGGAAAAGCCAGACTCTTGAATTTTTTAAAGTGAGAATATTTGGATGGCAATCTGAGCGTCTGAAAGACTTCATGTAAAAGCTGACCCACCAGAACTGCCATAGTTGCACGATACTTGGTCTTTCTAAATTCCCGAATGACCTGAGTAATCTGCGTGTGGGTCCTCCTGCATTTGCAAAGTGCCGATCCTTGAGTGAAGAACTAATTTCGAAACCAGAACAAATTAGAGGAGCAACCGTGAAGAAATGTCACCACAAATTTGAGTTCGTTGCGAATTGACCGACTGACTCACCCCTGCCCCCGAGATAAACAAAGTAATACAGCTGAGCGGAGAGAAACGATTGAAGGGATCACGTACGAAGCATAGTAGATGGTGGGGACTCTCCGTTTCTTGACCTGGTGGTTGTTGAACCTTCCAGGGGTGGAAACGTCAGCTGCTGGATTGGATGAACCCCCTACTCCAATATCAGGACCTACAAGGAAGAGCATTGAGCCATGGAATATGGCATACATGAAGAGAATGCGAGAATTCATTTGAAAGGAGAAAAGCGAGGACGATACCGGGCGGGAGATCGTCGTGGATGAAGCCTCCACCGTTGAGCAAGGGATTGACGGGAGCAGCAGGGGAAGGAGGCAGCGAGTGGAATTGCGCCTGCCAGGCCAAAGTAGCGCAAAGGAGCGCGAGCGTCTTACCGGAGCCGGTGGGGGACTCGAGGAGGGCGTTGACGGAGGCAGAACGGTGGGGGAGGCGCGATTGCTCAAGCGCGGCCAGGACCTTGCCCATGAAGGCCAGCTGCGGAGCGTAAGGCTTGTGGGGGAACTCCACGTGAACGCCGCAGATCTGGAACTTGTGCAGGGCGGGAGCGGAAGCGGCAGAGGCAAAGGAGGAGTTCGCCATAGCGAGTGACTAGTGCGTCGCAACATGCATGAGAGATGAAATGTCAGTAGAAGATGGAATCGTAAGAGTTGCAAAGTGCTTACGATCACGATGGAAGTTGTGGGCGACAGTGCTGGTGACCGTCGTTGTCACTAGGCACCCGCGCAACACTTGAATTGAATTGTGCGGGAGGCGAAAAGTGGGAGGCGCTGCTGAAAAGAGGCGGGAAATACCGTAACCGATCAACCCAAGTATGAATGTTCTTTCAAGCCCGGCCTGTTGCAAGCACGTCGACTGGTCAAAAATATCTACTCCCTCCATCCCATTATAATTACAATTGTCCAGTAGGTTTGTGAAGTAGATTTGAAAGAGCCTCTGAATAATTATAAAGGGACACAATGAGTATATCTTGAAGGCTGATAATCCGTTTGTTTGTGACAGCATGATCTCGAGGAAGGATGGAAAGATCGGATTGCATTAGGTGCCATTGGAAGCAAGTACTTTTGTAGTGTGTGGGCAACTATTGGATTTCGCATAGCGAAAATTACCAAAAATGACTTAATTTTAGAACTACACTAAATTTGATAATTAGTGTTGGATTATTATAAGATTTGAAAATGCTATAAGTTTTTACTTTTGTTTAAAAAAATTTACCAAGAGCATTGATTCTGATAGATAGATAGATAGAAAC
Source organism: Bryum argenteum (assembly GCA_037043015.1). NCBI lineage: Eukaryota > Viridiplantae > Streptophyta > Bryopsida > Bryales > Bryaceae > Bryum > Bryum argenteum. The sequence goes on along the minus strand of CM073328.1, from coordinate 18,259,580 downwards.
TCCAGTCCCTTTCTAAGAGGCCGGCGTGAATGAAGTGTCCGTTCGTAATGCTAATATCCCGATGGCCACCGGACAAGGGGAAATTGGAACAATACTACTTCCCCCTCTTGATTCTGATACTATATAAGGACCCCCATCTTGGCCAATATAGTGGGTACAATTATTGAACAGCAGTAAAAACTTATAACATGTTTATGTAAATTAGTGTATCTAACACTAATTATCAAATTTAGTGTAGCACAAAAACAAGAGAAGCCCAACCATGCAAGAATCACATCGTTTACCAAAAGTAAAAACATGAGCCTATAAGTGTAGAATCATGGTTTTTATTTTTATATTTTATAGTAGCAGGGACGGGCCTGGTCAAAGTATCTATGTGAGTGCCGCAATGATATTATTTGGCCATGTACCTTATTTGGTTTATTCTAGGTGGGACTTTGGAAGTATGAGCTATTGTAACAATTGCACATTTCAAAATGTCTTCATTTTCAAACCTTGATTATTATTAAGTGCATAAAACATCCAAAATATCACACATTTAAAGTTGAGGTACAAAATGAGTTTCTCAAAGTCGTATTTTTTTTTTTTTTTAAAAATTCCAACTACTTAATAATAGAGGTTCATGAAATGTGCACACTAGTTGCATTTCTCACATTTCTATCGTCCCTGATCAACCGTTAATGAATTTGTAAACTGTGAATGTTTCAACAATATTTAATCTTGAGCAACCAAAAACTAGACTTTGGGGTTGAAGAGACACCAAAATCATTATAGACTTTGTTTAGTAAGGGCCATGTTAATGTTTAAGATTATTTAAGGAAATGCCCAATTGTGTCGACTCTCTCAAAAAGAACATAGTTTTTTTTGGCTTTTATCAAGCCAATCGGCATTCAAAGTTTATTATTTGCAACACTTGGTTCAAATGAACATGAGTATTATTGCATATGGCAGTAAAGTTAATAATGTAGAAATATGTATTATATCTTAATTTCATGAAAAGTCATTGGATGACATTATTTCAAGGTCTTAAGGGTTAAGTGTACGCCAATTGATAAGTAAGCCTATGGGCATTTAAGGGTTAAGCAACTCTATTAATACTATCACCATCTAAACAAGCTTAACTGGTCTATTATCATGTGATTATAAAACTCCTTACTGCCCAATCAACGAGTTTTTGGTTGATGTAAAACATTAAGGTATGTCATGCTTAGAAATAGTACATTCAAAGAAACTAAAAACATGTATCAAAATCTTCTGAATCAAGACATATATAAAATTTACAAAACTCTAATTCAATAGTTACTAGTATGTCCTCGCGGCGTTGCCACACCCACTTAAATAGTTTCATAATGCCCCTCTTGTTCTTTCCGCTAAATCAATAACTAGGTTTTTTTTTGTAATTTTTGGTAATTTGGGGGCCAAAATTGCTTGAAAATTCAATATGTAGGAATTTGTTGGTAATTTGGGGGCCAAAATTGCTTGAAAATTCAATATATAGGAATTTGTCGACCCCTTTAGTGATCCAATCATTTTCCACAACACTACAAAAAACTCGCTTCCAACAACATCTCATGCGGTCCTTCATGAGACATGAGTGCTACGAAAGCACATGAGCATTCACACTGGTCACATTGACGCTTGAGCCTGAAGCTTGCTTGCTACGTTGATTCCCCCCTTTTTGTTTGAAATTCTATTCTCCGCAATTTCCCAACTGCTCACCACCTCCTTCGATCGCTACCTCCATCGTTCTCCGCCGCCTGTTCCATTCTCATTCTGCCTTTCATGCGTTTGTCGCCTGGTTGCACCTATTTCAGCTTCTAATTTCCTCCTCTTCCCCGTGCCCCATGGACACGTCCTCTTGGCTAGGGTTTTCATCGCTTGCCTGTTGATTCTCAATTGGTTCTTTGATCGCCATTTTCCTTTTCTCGAGGGGCCGACCCTTCTGCTCCACAGCAACTTTTCGATTCCCAGCATGCATGATGCGAGGCTTGCGGGCCGGCTGCACAAGGAGCTCAAGATGCTGCAAGACCCGCCCCCGGGTGTTTGCGTCTGGCCAGCTGACGAACATAACCTCTCGCGCCTCGAAGCTCGTAAGCCATTTCCCGTCCCTCCATCTGCTTCGCGTCGTTTCCTGATGGCGCTGACGTGCGGAAGGAGTTCACTGTGTTTTGCTCTAGCGCCGTACATGTCACTTCGAATCTGTACACTCATCCTCTCTACAGTGCGCTTACCATTCCGTCTCCACATCCCTCTTCAAATCTTTCGATGATTGTAGCGCACTTGGCAGACTTTCAAACTATGTCACAGTGATAGAGGGAGGATCCAAAATGGTCATTGTTAGCGACTCTGAGTACACTGACAGAGGTGCAGCATTCATTGGAGTTCGTTCGACTTACCATGCGCAGAGATTCAGGGACCGGATGGAACTGTATATTCTAAAGGCATTTTTAAGCTCGAGGTCGAGATCCCTGACAGGTCAGCTTCGTCATGGCAATGGTTCTCCTTGGTTTGCGTGGTTGTGATCACCCGCTTTCCATTAGTTGATAGTAGATTGGTAACTTGCACTCGTCCCAATCATATACTCACGCTCAGATCATTTTCATTGTACTGCAGGTATCCTTTTGAGCCACCGAACGTGAAGTTTGTCACTCCTGTGTATCACCCAAACATTGACAGTGGTGGCCGCATTTGTCATGACATCCTGAACATGCCTCCCAAGGTTTTTGCCTTTCGATCACGGCGCTCGAATTTGTTTAGAAGCAAGTTAACAGGGATTTGCGTAGCTCAATATCTTAAGGCTTCTCTCGTTATTGGAATATGTGTCGCCTCTGTGCTTTTGATCTCTTAAGGGACCAACTGATGACCAACTCAATATCGTTTTTCTCCAGGGGCAGTGGAGGCCATCACTCAATATCGGTGCAGTTCTGGCAAGCATTCGTGTGCTTCTTGAGGAACCAAATCATGACGATGGTTTGATGAGTGATATTGTGAGCGATCATCTACCTCAAAATGATTTATATCACATGAAGATGTTACCTGCATGAACGCTCGTTATCGATTTCGTCTGCACTTCTGTCCAATGATGTTTTTGAACAGTCTGCAGAATATAAGCATAATCGAGCTCTTTTTGATGACAAAGCTAGGCGCTCGACTGAGCGCTATGCCATGCAAAATGCAGCAGAAAGGGACATGGTGTTGTCTCCTGACAGAGACCAAGTGAAAGCAAGCGCATCTCGGTCGCCTTCAACAGTGAACCAGGTTAGTAGATATTGCACTTCGTGTGCTTTGGTGGGATATGCTTCCACTTAGCTGGCTTCTCTTCCTCTGGAGCTGAAGAGCACTTCAGAGTATGAAAACGTGACTGTCGGGATCTTTGCCTATCAAGCTGTTTAAAGTTCAATCTGTCTTGCAACATTACTTCTAGATGCCATCACAGTTTATTGACTTCTCGGTGCTTTTCTAAATCAGTACAATAACTCTTTATCACTCTGGTTCATCCGTTCCTAGATTGTCGATACATCCAACCACGACAAACTCGCAGGACCAGTTCTGAAGGAAGTTAACAGAATGTGTGCTCCTAAAGTATCACTAGATGAAGCACGTATAAGTAACCCTGGAGCAGCTGCCTCTAGTTTCACTCAACCGAGGCCACGTTCGAACTTTGCTGCAAAACTATCCCTGGCGAAGGGTAATACATCACAGGAAGTGCGTTTGGGCAGTGTTGGAGGTGCTGCACAGGCTGAAGTAGTTAGTTCCTTGAGCTTCAACATGGAAAATGAAATAGCTCGGGAGACGGAGGTCTTGTGTCCCTCTGGTAGCGAGAATGTTCCCCGACCAATTGGTGCGTATATTTGCAACTCATATTTGGGCTTGCTGCAGCTGTACCCACCCATGTCTCAGATATGCTGTCTTCTAAATGTAGCGCGTACATACGGATGAAATGTATCATTGTATGCAGAATTGAACGGCTCCATCGTCGTGGATGCCGGTATGGAAGCAAGTCATGGATCTGAAGATAATATTGTGGAAGTAGGCGGCGAGGGGTTGACAGGCAAAGATGCGGACAACTTTGACAGGAACGATTCAGCAATCTGTAATTTAACGAAAGAGGAGCAGCTGAAGACACAGACTTTCGCCTCTCAAAGTACCGAATCGACAATCTTGCCAGGTGGTCACTTCTTCGCCCCGAACATAATCAGTCAGTGTACGTATGGAGTTGGTTGAGAGAACAGACCAATCTGCGCACATGTGCTATCGCAGCTACTTGCTGGCCTGCAGAAGCGGTACCCTGCCGCCTGGGAGGCGCGCCAGCGGCCGTCGGCTTCCGTCCCAGGCGCCCAACTGCTGGAGGTATGCAGCCCAGGCGGCAAGGTAACGCGAGCTACTTTGCGTCCTCCGTCCACATCCTACGGAGAGCCCTCTAGCCTTGTGCACGGCCCGACAGCTCCTCTCAAATTGCCAGCCTGCTTCTAATTTCCTTATGCGGTAGTTGGGGCACCTATTGCACTGCGTGAAGTTTGCAAGTTATTGCCGATGATGTGCTTGCCAACCTTGTTTGACGTTCCCTTCTAACTTCTGAAGTTTACACATGGTTTTCACAGAGAAAGGGAAGAAGTTAACGCTTCCGAAATCGAAGTTACTGAAACTTTCTCGACCCCAGCCAGTGGGTTCTCAATCGTTTCAAGATAGCACTCAAAACGGAAGGGTTCTCCAGACTCAAAGTCATTCTAAGAGAGCGGCACAGGTACTGAAGGAGCCTGTCATACTTTTAGACAGTGAGAGTGACGACGACGATTTAAGAGTTCAGGGACACTCTGAAGGACTGAAACGTAAATTCGGACGTTCTTAAAGCCTTTGCCCAGATAATAGGCCACTCTGTGCCATAAGGTTCTGGCCTCTGGACGTGGAGCAGGTTATCTAAGATCAACATAGCCGCATCCGTATAAATTAGACAGAGTACATATTTTCAGGATTGTAGCAACATTAATTACTCAACTATGCCATTCTTGTATAGATCAATTTTCAAATATACACAGTACATCTCAAATATTGACTCAGGCTGATTCTATCGCAAGTAAGTGAAGTGTTTATAGTTTCTGAAGTCTTCATACTGACAGAAGATCGTACAGGAGTTTTCTGTAGTTACGATTTATGTTACAATTCGATGTGTTACAGAATATGGACATGAAGTTAGAGGGCTGAAACTGTTCAGCACTTTTTACTAGGATGTGCTAAGCTCCTGACTACACATACGGTTGCTAAAACATAGGTTCATTACTTTCTTTGTTTTTTAATTTTCATAGATTCCGGACTTAACAAGAGCCCTAGAACGTTCATCCAAAATCATCTTCCCAATTTCCTCACCATCCACTATAATGGGCTCCGACGTGGTCCATTTGTGTAAAACCACGAAGTTTAATATTTTTATTATAATTTAACTCTTTGGATATAATGATTTGAAATATGCACATATACAATCAACATAAAGATGGTTTCTTGCAAAACAATTTCATAGCAAAAAGAACAAAACAAATCTTGGAAAGGTGTCAAAGTTGCACCAATTGAACCCTTAGTTTAGTATCGTAGGCGCCCCTTAGATTTGGCACACTTTTGATGAATATTTTTCTCTTTTCCAAATATGAATTCAGCATCCTAGTCTACAATATTTTGGGATTTCGGCATTACCAATAAGTTTTATATACTAGGTCTTTTTTGGAATATTGGCATCATCCTTGGGTTTTAGAAACGGTCAATATATGATATTAGATTATAGTCAATACTACGCCCCTTTGTCATTTCATCAATATTTCCAAAGTAGAGTTCTTGGACCATTTTAGGGCTTAGTTAATAGAGTTTGGGCTTCTAGGTACCTAGACTCCAGTTGCTGTACTTGGGGTCCCCAATTCCTACAGTTGTTGCCATTACGCCAACACCAACTGCTCCTGTCCGCAGTTGCAAGGGTTGGGCCATTATACTTTCATATAAATTAAAACACACTTAACATTTCAATACTCTCAGAAAGGCTTATGCATATTGATACATCCAAGTAAATTTAATTGAATCCAGGTAATGTCATCTCAATGTTAATGAACTCCAAGTAATTAATATTCTTAGTATCACTTCAAAATTAACGAACTCCAAGTAAGTAGTTAACCCCTAAAAATCCAAGAGGACCAAATCGGGCTTTTGCTATTTTGGGCAGCCTAGATGAATAGGTTAAAAGTAATATTTTTGCCTAATTTTTTTAATAAGTGCTCCCTATACTGCAAAGTGTATGTGGTAAAATTTGCAAAGCCAAATTCCAATTTTTGAGTCTTTTACGACAATTCTTGGTTTGCGAGCCGAACTGGGGCAGTTTAAATTTAGTATTTTTTTGAGATTTTTTTTTGGAAATATGTTCATGACCAAATCACTACTTAAGTTCCAAAGGGCCCCAAGTCACAGAGAGTACCAATTTTACAAGGGCAGCCTCCAAAAGTGTCAAAAATAATCTCAACAATGCCCAAAAAAACTTCGTAGACAAACTTTGGATGTTATGATCTCTCAAATGGTAAACATCCAACGGTCAATTTTTAAATCAGATACTGAAAATTGGCTTAGGTACAAGATCTTACGGTTGGAAGTTAAATAAAGAATAAAAAAATTGTTTAGCACCCCTTGAAGTGCATAGAAGTAGAGAATTGGAGTTTTGAGGTTTCAAGCTCCCAAAAACACCCAAGGATCTTTAGGGGTTAAAGTGAGGTTGCCTAACTTCCTTGGTGCACTCTTAATCCATTTAATAATTAGTACATTCCTTAACCCCTAAACGTCCCCAATGTCGTTTTTCTACATTTTGGATGGAGGGCAGAAACTTCGAATAGCCATATCTTCTTCATCCAAGGTCCGTTTTGGATGAAATCACTTGGGTTAGGTTCCAGATCAAGTCTAGTTTGTGTTGTAAAATTTGCAAGCCCATACAATAAAGAATGAATTAATGAAATGCACTTTAGTGAAAACAGCTCTTGTTTTTGGGTTTCCAAGCATGGGGCATGTATTACCATTGCAAGCCAATTATGTGAAACCAAAAATAGTTTTTAATGATTTTTTTTTCACGGTCATGATCTTAAGGTGATTCTTAACAACTTTGTAGTGAGAAGTTTTTTGATCCAAATGATTTTGCTATTGGCTTTGCAATGATGTTTTGTCAACAGAAAACATGAGAAAATGGATGATATTTGAGGAGCTATATCTCCTTCATCCACCGTTGGATTTCAACTTAATTTTTTGGAATGGCCTCCAATTAGAGTCTAGTCTAAGTGGTAGAAACCTTAACAAGATCGAAGATGTTTTGAAGATAAGGCATGAAATTGAATGCAAAGGGTCTAGTTTTGGACTATTTTTCCTTTGTAAATTTTTCAGCAGTTTTTACCATTGCATGGCTTTTATTTGAGCCAAGAAATTTTTTTGATGAATTTTTGTTGGGTAAAGGACTTATTAAGATGAAGGTGAACATCTTTCTAGTTGGTGATTTTTTCATTGCAATAGGTATATTGGTAGCATTTCAACCTCAAAGTGAAAATGAAGAAATTTTGCAGTTTGTTTTTAGTATTATTATGTTACGATCTCTCGATCTATAAGGCCTCATGACTCAAATTTTGGTCCACATGATCTTCGATAAGTCCATTACAAGTTTGTACGGTTGAGATCTTAATAGCTTCTCTTCATTTTTATCTATGACGAATTCTATGGAAATGTGCTTTTTTGCTAAAAATAGGCTGGGACGTTTAGGGGTTAAGGTACACAAAATATTTCAGATTTTGTTCTACTGTAGTTTAAATCAAGTATACTATAATCAATATCCGGCAAACATTTCATAATACTTCAAATTTCCGACAAACTTTGAAGAAAATTTTGAAACCTTTACGCAATATCGAATCTATTAAATTTGCACCAAATTCGAGGGGCGCGTACATATTTCGGTGAATCTCAAGATTAATAAATCCTATGTAGTACTTGTGTTGTATAATCATAAGTTTTCAAGTCTACAAGTAATAATCTTTCTCAAATTTACAATTTTATTTGCGCAATTTAACCACTGACTATTGCGTAGCTTCATTTGTGCTGAAATACTTGAAATCAGTTTCACTAATCCCTACATTTCCTTGCTATTTTTGGAGCAAGGAGTCTCAAAATTGCCTTTCTCAAGTCCCGCGTACTCTCAGCCTCATGAATCAAAATTTTCTCTATTTGTAGACTTCCAACCGTAGGATCTTGTACCTTACTTGTTCTTGAGATGTTGCTGAAATCTTTAACAGGTGGGTCTTCTCCATTTGTGAGATCAAATAACGTTCAAAATTGATGCGGAAGTTTTTTTGGTCATGGTCCGGAACACGTAGTGTAAATGGTCCCAAGGGCAAGTTGAAGTTTGTTACCCCAAACATTTTCGATATATATATATATATATATATATATATATATATATATATATATATATATATATATATATATATATATATATATATATATATATATATATATATATATATTATTATTATTTTTATTTTTTTCATATAAGTTATCAAGTTGAGTACCCTCACGCAAAATTTTAGAGACTCATTCTGCTTTTTGACCTTATGCAAATTATTTTCTAAAAGAAAGTACCGTAACACCATAGCAGGTTCGCCACCTGCCGCACGAATATTTGATTTTTTTGAAAAAATAAGGTTCGCCTCCCAAAATATGATTTTTTTGAGATTCGTTTTCTTAATTATTTGATAAAAAATTATTCGAGTGCAAGAGATAGATGTACTTAAATTAACACCCCACGTGTTGACTTACTTAAGCGTTTATGATTTATCCACTGAAAGTCAGATCTCGTAGTTTCTAAATTTGAAAACAATGTACTGCTATCAAAAACCACAATTTATGGATGGTTCGTACAAAAGCCCACCATGACCTCTTTTAGAAAAAAAATTAATTTTGTATGTTTGTTTTTAGCAGCCACCAAGAAATGAGTTACTTTTATGCTCCCAGCATATCAGGTGTGTAAATAATGATAGAACTACACCTGGATGAATACCAGGCTGTACTTTCGTTTTTATTTTGGTACAATTTTAATGTTATTCGTTTCTTTTTCCTTGTAATTTCTGTTTTTTTACGTTTTCTTTTTTGAGAATTATTTATGAACGAACCTGCTATGGTGTTACCGTATGAAAATGACAGTATAATATTACAATCATTTCATTAGATATATTTGGTTCAAGAAAAAAATTGGATAGTGAGTAGGTGACTTCATGAGTTTGTGAATATTGAGGGAACAGAAAGAACAAATAGAAAAATAAATTAATAAAAAAAAAATATTAAAAATAAAAAAATACTAAAATCTCAAACTTTGGCAAATTTGTAAGAAATTCCTTAGAAATTACTAAAAGTAGTAAAGATTGTTTTATACTTTTTAGACTTGAAACCTAAATATTTCTAAATGAAGGATGTAAAATTAGAATTTGGCAATGCTAATTTTACCACATACATTTTGTGGTATGAGGATCACGCTATAAAAATCTTAGGCAAAGTAATAATTTTTTCCCTTCATATGACCGCCCCAAATCGCAAAAACCAAACTTGGGGTTTTAATGATACTTAGGAATTAACCCCTAAAGACCGGAGAGTTTTGATAAAAAACTTAGATGTGGTATAAAATATGGATTTTGTAACCCTTATGATGTAGCGCTCCAAAGATAGTATAAACACCTTAAACTCGAAAGTAGATCAATACGGTTAAATTTCATAAGATATGTCCTATATGCCTTATAAGTAATTAAAAAGAGTAAAACTTTGAAAATCAATATAAAATGTACTTTCTATTATTAGTAATTGGAGAATGATACGATTGGCTAAAATCACATATTATATGATAAAATGGAGAGAGGCCACGAGTAACCTATGAGAAACCTTACTAGTTCCTCAAAATAATAACTTTTCTTACATTAAGAGAACTTTGCCCTATTTGTGTTTGAAGGCTTATTGTGAACAATCTATGAATCCAAACAAGGTTCTGTATATTGGGTGTGGTTCCCAACTTACCAAACTTCTGCAATGTTAAAAATTATCATTTATATCCGGGTACAAATCCTCAAATTTTGGGTCGACCACAAAATGGTTGATTGGGCTCTTAGGGGTTAAGGATGAAATACTTGTAGGAGTGAATGTGGGAAAAGAGAGTATACGATATTATATTACATTGTTCAGTAACGTCATTTTGTACGCATAGCATTGTTATGCACTTACTTAACCTCCATTACTACGTAATATGTAATAAATTTTATCTCCAAATTTGAACAAGAAGTTACTGATTAATTGGACTCTAGTTGCTCTACTTCCTACATGTTGGCAAAGCGAATTCCATTTGCTGTTTGATACTCTATTTGCATGTATTCACAAGTACTCAAAGAGTGGCAAAGCAATAATTATAAGTCAGTAGTAAGGTAGGAGTGGTGAAAACCGTCCAGCCCCAAAAACCGCACAGTAGGTTTATGGGTAGGGTCTGTAGAACCGTCCGACTTGATTTGTAAAAACCAAAGTTTAAAAAAATCATGGTAAATTGGCCGGTTTTGGGAACATTTGAGGTCGGTTCACGCCATGAATTTGGTGGATTAATTGACTCTTTGTGGGTGGAAATTGCGGTTTCATGTCACCATGCACGATTGTGTCAGCACATGTGATTTTTATCACCATCCACTATTTTCAGCTCAACTATGCATACTGAACGGTTTTGGACAACTCCTATGTCAGGTAGTGAACCTTTTTTGATTTTTTTTGGGACATTCAATCTACAGTTTCCGGAGTACAACCTTGCAAAAAAGCCATCACTCTATGTTCGGGTAGCGGGACTCCTAAGACTCCAGATTCAAAAATTCATGGGAAATTATAGGATTACTCAAAAAAAAATTCTTTTCTGGGATGGATTTGCACTAGCTTTGCGGACTATCGAAAAATAATTAAAATTTTACACCACTATTCCAAGTATGCAAAGCTGAAATTCAGACGATTTTCACCACTCCTACCTTACATTCGAAGACTCTACATTTAGGGATATTTTATACGGGAGTCAAGGCCAACAAATCTCCAAGCCATTCACTCTCATTTTGAGGCCAGTGTGACTCAATGGGCCACTTAAAAAACACACTAAGCAATTCATAAAGTGCGGGCAGATTCCCCCATGTGTAAAGCCCTTGGGGCCAATCCATTCAAGGATAAACAAGGTTGTGTGGCTTCATCAATGGCTTGGCCCTTGTATAAGGAGGCCCTTAGAGAGGTAAGTAGTAGTTCTAAGAGGCTTGACAATAGTATGAGGTAAATACACAGACTAGAACTTCATACAACCACCATTCCTACCTCCAAGTACGAATGGCGGTACTACTATGAGTACATGAATACCTTTTTTTTTAAATTTCTTGAATATATCAAAAAACTCAAGGACAACATGGTAGCCTAGAAATTGCTTCTTGAAACATACACTACACAAGAGTTGTTTATTAGTGTTCCGTGGAGATAAGTGTAACGGGTAACTTTTGGTAAAAAAACACCATTTCTGAACTCTCTTAAGATTAGTGTTCACTTTGGGCCGTCATTGCAATCAATGTTTCATGCCTACGGGACTTGAAATTTAGTTTTAGAAGTTTACATTTTCCCTCACGCACTCAAGTCCATATGAGAGACTTTTTGTATTAGACCTTTGACTTTGTATTACTTTCTTAGCAATAGCCAACAAATTGTATTTGTAGTTGCCAATGATAAATTACTTACTTTCTAAGAGTAAGGATATGTAAAAGACCTGAGAAGGTGTTACTTTCTAGTAATGTAAAATAAGCTAGGATCTTATTGCATCCAACACTACAGTGATAATGTTGATTAGTGTTAGGTATACTAATTTACATAACTATGTTATAAGTTTGAATGTTGACTAATATATTTACCCCCAATATTGCTTAAGATGGGGATCTTTAGTTTAAAATCTAAATCAACATCAAATACTTACAGATTTTGAAATCTTACAAAAACACAACACTAATCAAACATTATAGTGTAGTAGTAAAGCGGTTTGAGTATACAAGGTGGGTGAAAATTGCCATTGAGGGTGTACTCGTCGGTTCAGGGGTTCCAATACTCGAACCACTTTTCTACCAGTGCAGGTAAGTGGGGTTGAGTAAAAAACAAAGGGTTACGGGTTTAATATGGGGTTCAGTTTATAGATTGTAAATTGTGGGCTAGAGCTATCTGGTGTTCTTGATCCCATTTTGGAAAGAAAAGTGAAAATGAAAAATGGATTACCCTCACGAACAAACACTTCTGGTTCTCACTTTGTTTCTAGGTAGCTGGAGGTGTTGGGACCCTGGGCTGGGCAATGAATCTTCCGCTGCTGGTGCACTCCAGCTCTAGCTTTGACGCCGCCTCGGAAATAACACATGGTGGTCTTCAATTGGGCACCTGCTTTTCCTCATCACCCTCGACCTGTGGCGGTGGAATTTTGCCTTCCAGAGCTTCTTCGGAGCATTAAGTTTAATGTTCCAAATTGTGTGGAATGATAACTTAGGAGAAGGGACATGGCATGAGGTGAGGATAATACAGTACTGGACGATGGTTAAGGCAGGATGGCACGCGGCCAGGGGCATGAGTGACGTTGGAACCGTACTGTACCTGGTTGTTGCAGGAATGACGGTTTGCTAGAGCTGGTCAGAATCTTCTGGGGGCGTAATTGATATGTTACATCACAACTCTCTACTGTACTGTACTGTAGTCACAGGGGCATGTGGGCCAAGAGCCTGCCCATGCACACGAGAGCGCTGTCCCCATAACTTAGGCCCTGCCTGTTTTTTTCTTCGTTGTTGTGAAAAGCTACAACGCAAGCACAGAACTCTCGTGCCGAGCACTGGTTCAGAATGGACTGATTCGGTACATTATCCCCTACAATACAGTTTCAAGGCTCTATTTGAAGGCTTTACTCTCAAAAGTATCCCTTCTCAATGCAAGGTAAAATATCTCATTTTCCAATATACTATGAGGTATGTAAGGGACGCTCTACATGGGGAGTCAATGCCAACAAATCTTCTAGTCAATTCACTCACATTTTGAGCCCTCTTGGCTCAATGGAGAGCACATTCATCCTTTGGTAAAGTGAGGGCCAATACCCCATGTGTAAAGCCCTTGAGTCAATTTGTAAAAGGGACTACACGCCCATGGGGCCATTTGTATTATTAGCTACATTCCATGTTTTTAATTTATTCACAATAAAATATTGTAGTAAAATAATAAATAATAAAATAATAATTCTAATAAAGTCAAGAGTCGGCTTTTAGGCCATGAATTGGCCTTCCATTCATGTATCTCCCAATTTTTGGAGTGCAATCCATGTCATAACTTGTCCCCACCCATTATAATATAATTTCAAAAAATTGGCCCTGACTCCGCATGTAAAGCCAATCACAAGAGAGGATATGGCCATGAATTGGCCTCATCGATGGCTTGGCTCCTCTTGTAAAGCAATCCAAACTGTAGGATCTAGCACCTAACTTTATATGTACGTGTCTATCGAATATCATATTCGATTTCCTTACCAATGCTCAGAACATAATGTTTTAAGTTCAAATGAAGTTTTTTTTTGCTTGTTGCGAAAGGGGTAAGTTGTGTTATGAGGGCAAAAATAACCAATATGGTAGGAAATTTGACATGAGGCTCTTTACTAGGTGACTGAGGAATATGTATATGCAATTTTCACTCTTAGGTGCCTTATAAATCGTAAAGAAATGCTTACATATTGACATAGAGGTCTGTTGAAATTCAAAATATAAAGGCCAATTTTTAATAATAAAAAGGCATATATAACAATATTGAATTGAAAATCCAAATAGTGAGATTATGCCTTAGTACTTCTTTTAGAGGTACAAAAAACAAAATTTGGAAAAAAAACAAAATCTCAATTTTTGGTAAATTTTCGAAGTAACTACAATCCAATTGAATTGAGGCAAATTTTGAGAATAAATGAGCAAATACCGTACTCTGGGCAGTTTTGGGTGGATTTGGGCAGATTCTGAATATTGTTTTCAAACTTTCATCGTGAAGGTCTTCTAAAGTATGAAGAATTTTGAAGCATGGAAGGTCTTTTTGGAAACATATGAAGAAACTTTACAAGAGGGTTGCAATCATGTGCTTTAAAAGTTGTAAACACATAGGCCTCACGAGAGGCGAATCAGTCCAAAACACGTCGCTTGATACATTAGGAGTTAATTGTTCATGAAGAAAGCTATCAAAAAAGGAAACGAGCTCTGTAGGCTTCTTGTTTACTAGAGCTCATGTATTGGTAAATCATAGTCGTTGCAGTCTTTAGGCACGAGGGTACACTGTTCACTTGCGAGCTCTGGCGGTGATCATGGATGGGACTATGTCGGAGAATAATGTGGTGTGGCAGCGGGCCAACGACCATGCATGTAATGTCAGTTTCGACGCTTAGTCTACACTTCTGCGGTATGCTAGCGCTACATTGACTCAAAAACTTGACTAGTCCCAAGACCATGTCGCAAGGGTGGGCCGGAAGACTACCCATATGGCATTGTCGGGTATGAAATGAGCGCGCTTTGAGAACACACATGGTGTCTGGCTCCAACTAGGAATAAGTCGATGAGAAGATGTGAGATAAATAGTCTTCAATCTTCTGTCTTGAGTTTTCAATCTTCAAACACGAGCCCTTTAGCCTATCATGTGGGTAGCTCTACGAGGTAAAGGTTTCGGTCGGGTAGGTAAGAAGAAACCACATGTTATCGGACGGGTAGATCGGGACAACAAATACGAGCTGCCGTCCGTAAGATAGGCTCTAAACTTCAAACCCACGGTGACTAGGGAACGCCCTCACCAGTAGGAACAACATATAAGATCAACCGTTAACCCTACTTTGTTGCCACAACACAAAATGAATATAAGTGTAAACATACAAAACTTGCAACGACTTTATAATGCATGAAAATAAGTACAACTAGCCTCCAAAGCCGGCTGGAAACAACAAGAAGGAAATCGGACCACAAACCACAATACAAACAAGAGTGTAAAGACCCTTCAAGTCTTCAAGTCTTGATGTATGTATATCTCCAACCGTCAACCTTCACTTCTACCTCAAAGGAAACCCTTGAAAGAGCAAACCCGAAACACAAAGGAAATGCTTGTTAAATTCAAATGGCTCTCACAAACAAGTCACAAATTCAATGATCAAGTGTAATAGCTTTTTGGAAAGCTAAAATCACCTTATAATTTTCCTCCAAATCTCAAAGCATTCTAAAACACTGTTCACAAACTGTAGGCCTCTAAAGATGTAGGCCGAGAGTAAGTCTATTGCAAACCTCTCCTTCTTTGAATCTCCATAAAACTCTTTACAATGCTCCAAATTATGAGTGCAAGGTGCTTATGGATAGAAGGCTTCAAGAACTACGACACCTACAAAGATTAAACCGAAAAAGAACTACTGGTTGATAATTAAGAACCCCAAAAAGTCGACTCCTCAATCAGGTGATCACAAATTATTTGGATTCTCAAAACTTTTAACTCTTATAACTTCTTACTCACAAGTCCAAATTATTAATGAAAGGTATTTATAGAAATATAATTGCACAAAGAACAACTTTACAAACTTTATTTCTCATAAACTTCTTACAAGACAACATCAACATACCTCACAAATCTCCTTCCTTTACAGCCTATAGTCACCACCTCGACACAAACTTCAAAGGAATATATTTTTCCCCTTCTTCCTCTTCTCTTTCCTCTCCACCTAGGGATAAGAGTGACTCTTCATCAACCCATACCCCTAGTTTAGGTCCCCTATAGAAGTCTAAAAACTTCATTAAAGTTAAACCACAATATCTAAATACCGGCAGTTCTAAGTTCTAATTGCCTTTATTTAGTACAAGACAATTATCAAAGCCTTGATAAACAAAGAAATCTAGTATACTAAGTAGAAGATATCACATGAAAAAATCTAAGAGATATAAATATTATTGATTGCGAATTCTGGTTGCCAAGCCGTGGACTTGGTGGGTTGGAATCAGTGGTCAATTGCCGTCCCGGCGGTCCGAGGTTCAAATCCCGTTGTGCGCATTGAGCGGCCGCGGCTTGGCACGCTAGATAGCTATGAAACCCAACCACTGGCCTATCTACCTCCGAGCTGTGCATGTGACAAAGATTTAACACCAAATGTGTTAAATTCAAACCACCGTGGTTCTAATCACAATTTAAGTGGTTTTGTTTTATTAACTAGCATTATAATAAAACTTACTATATACTAAAGGTGTACATGTTGGAAGTAATTTCAACACGACAGCGTGCCAAAGATGCTTAGGGGCCGAGCGAGCCGGCCAAGTCGATCAGCGTGGGCTGGCGAGCAACGCTACGTTCCAATGATCCATGCGGCCACAAGCCGCTCCAAAGTACCGCCGTCTACCGCGACCATGCACAAAACATATGGAAACACTTCACCTATACTTTACCTTCATAAGAATTTTCCACCAATTACATTTGTGTCACATGTCGCATTGCCATTGGTTATAGAAAACACTACTTTGTTAGAAAGAGCACAAGAAAACTTGGAGTTTTGGGGAGCTAGAATTCAAGAGACTCCAACTCTATTGGTTGGATTAGAGGGTTGCTGCATGGGGGTGAAGGTTCCGGCACGTCATCCCTCGCTCTCAGCTCCGCTTGTTGTATAGGCTGGCTATGTTCTAAAGTTGCAGAAGGCCAAAAAGTTGTTGATTTGACTTTAGTCAACCTCTTACTTGATATATTTAGATCATGTGATACTCAAAACATTTTGGAGATTATAGAGTTTTTCAAACTTTTCTAACAAGACCATTCATGCTTCAAATTCCTCATACTTTAGGACATATTCACCCTCGAATTTTGCAAACACCATTGGAGCATGCTAAAATCTTCCCAAAGTGCAATAAATCCCCACATATTCTTAAAAATTTGCCATAAAACAATTAAATCGCACTAACTTCAAATTGAGATTTAACCTTTTCCCTTGATTTTTTTTATTTTTTATTTTTTATTTTTTTATTTTTTTGTTTAAAAAGATTATCTAGACATGTTCTCCCCTTGGATTTTTTTACATGATAGTTCTACAAATGCCTTTTTAAGCGTCAAAAATAGGTCTTTGTATATAAATTCCAACATACCCCATGCAAAAAATCAAGCTTTTCTCTAGGATTTGTATGTTGCATAAGGGTGAAATTATATGAGCTTGTACCTAACTTTCCTAGGAACTAGAATTTGAAGAGCCTCAAATCAAATTTGCCTCATAAACTTTTTGGGCTCCAAAGGATTGATTTCCCCGTTGATGCGAAACATTTTAAAGCTTGTAGGGACAAGGCACGATGCACTATGGACAAGGTTCATTCACAATTTTAGGCACTTAAGTACAAGATTTACTCACAATTTTGAGATGGTTAGCCAATTCCAATGCCAAGATTCAATCTAAGGGAGTAGAAAATCTACTAGTTCAAGAAACTAACAATTAATTATTTTTTCCCCCTTTTTTTTTTAAACATTTAATGTATCAATCAATTGAGTAACCAATACAACATGAACCGGAGCAAGTAGCTTGCTTGGCTATTTTGGTATTTTCTCATGCTAAGTGCAATCAAGAAATGGACAATTGCCTAGACTCCCAAGCAAAAGCTTTTCTTTCTAGTTTCTTCCGAACTGCTGGCCTCCCAACAGTTCCGCTGTTACTCCCGTCCCTCCATCTTCGGCAACCTCCCAGTGGCCGCCCCGTTACTCCCGACTTCGACCAGCGCTTCACCCGTCATCGACAAGCTCGCGGTAGCAGCCCCGTTACTTCTGACCCCACCAGCACCATCCCTGCGCAGCCAACAAGTACCGCGTCGATACCGCCTCCTGCAAAACTAGTCAAGGTCCGCCAACGGAACTTGACCCGCCTTCCAGTTGAGTTGCATCTCCTCCCGAGCAGCACAGTCGGGAAGTGCAACCATTCTCCATCAAATTTTGCCACATACCTACTGACGGCTACAGTAGTTGAGAGAAGTTTACTTTTTTACTTGACGAGAGACTACAGGGAATATTTTTACCCAAACATGTCTGGCCATAGATCGTTTCTGCGCTGTGGCCACCGCATCAGTAACCTTGGTGCTCCAGTGCTCCACGTTTCTGCAATTTTCTAAAGGAAACTATGCTTTCTTCGATTCTATTATCATCCTATGCTCGGAATGATGCTACTGTTCAACAGTTTAGTGTACAGTGTTGCTAAATTGGGAAAATATTATCGCACATAGCATAATTCCTGGGCTCCTGGCTAATCGTACGTACTCGGCCGGAAGCTGCGGACCCCGCTCTCTTGCCCCCCTCGTGGTGCTGGACTTGACTAGGCCCCAGCTGATCATTATTCGCCGCAGTTCCTTCATGGCGGGCGGGTTCTTGGATTGCCCAAGCTGGCCACCAGCGTCTCGCTCCTCCTCGCCGCTTGGGACGAGGAAGCGTGTTTTTTGTGTGTGGTCTCATGTGGGCAGAAGAGATTGCCTCGATGGGCTAGGCATTTGCGCAGATTTGGCTTCATCTTCGAGGATTCAGTTGGGCGTTGGAGCAGGAGCAGGAGCAGAGGGATTAGGACCAGATTCGGAAGGTTAGAGGGGCGAGGATCAGGCTGCTGTTAAGACAATCAAATTTCATCCAGGTGCCGATGGTGTATCTTCTTCGTCTTTGCCAGCGTTCCAGTCGCGCATCTATGCATCTGCATCTGCTGCTTTTACTACACACTAGGTCGTTATTGCGCTTTAAACTGGAGGGACGATGGTTACAATTTCTGCTGCTGCCTTTGCTGCTGAATTGGTAAGACTTATTATGGATCATTCGCGATGAATGAAGCCGCTATGATGGGCTGCGGTTCTTTCCCATCTCACCCGAGCAGTATGCTGCTGCTGGTAGATTAAGTAAAGTATGCTCATGGATAGACGTCATCGAGCTGCCATTACCTGGGGTTTCCAGCTATGGTTGTGCCTCGTCAGGGTCGTCTGCTTCCGTCCCAGTGTTGCGATGGCGCAGCAGCCTTGCCCGCTAGACTTCACGGTGCTGGACAAGTTCCCCGCCGTGGCGAATCAAGCTCGCGTGAAGGACGTGCAGTGCTTGACACTGGTGGATGGGTTGGAGATGGTGATGGCGGCGTACCTGCGCAACACCTCTTACTTCCTGGTGCCTCCCGATGCGGTGCCCGCATGCCTGGATAGCTACCGGGCGCAGTTGCGGTCGCAAGGTACTGACGCCAATATAACGGAACTCTGCGAAGACGACTTACCCTCCTTCATGTCGCGAGGCACCGACAACTGCCAAGGAATTCAACGCTCCACGGACTTGGCTGCCATTGCATCTCGCTACTCGTCACTGAAGTCCACGCAGCAGAGCTGTTCCGGGGTATTGGCGGACTCTAATTACCACCAGAATGTGGCTTGTGCGGCGTGCATCAAGCAGGTTGCGGGATTGACGGCGGACTTGCGAGCTTTCAATAATAGCGGCGAGCAGCGCTGGTGCCAGAACTACTCTAGCATGTACGTTGCTGCCCTGATCAACAGCGCAGGCCCTCTAGACCCCCACACGGCGGCGTGCTTGTTCTCCATCTTCCCGGTTCGGTCAGGGGCGAAGAACCTCACTGGCGTCTACGTGGCCGTGGGCGCCGTTGCCATCGCGTTGCTGGCATTCGCCGTTGCCTTGAGTTTCTACTACAGACACCGCCGACGCAAGCTTGTGGAGGAGCAAGCATTTATCAAACGCAACACCGACCTCCTGGAGGGCTCCATGCGCCGGGGAGATGGATCTATCATGTTCACCATCGAGGAATTGAAAGCCGCGACGCACAACTTTTCTCGAGAGATGATCATTGGCTCGGGTGCGTATGGAAATGTCTTCAGAGGGGTCTTGAAGAGTGGTGTGGAAATTGCCATCAAGGTACGCACCAAAGTTGCCATCTCGTCCCTTTTGATGTTGCATTCGACGGGCTCTAGTGACCGCGCTCTTACATGATTTCAGTTAGCTATCTGTGAGTGGTGAGGACCAATTGATAGATCGATTTCCAATTGGGTTCATGCGGATCTCGGTTTGCAGAGATTCAAGAATTGCTCACCCGCTGGAGACAAGGACTTTGTGCACGAAGTTCACATGATATCAAGCGTGCGACACCGAAACCTGGTGAGAGAACTTACGAACAGTCAGACTTGAGGAGTTTCACGGGATTTCAGTTTCTGCCAGCAAAATGCCTCACAACGTGATTTTCTTAAGGAAGAATAAGCGCATAGTATCAAATTCACGTATCCAAAGTTGAGGGTCGGACATTTGAGCTGAGTTCGCATGACATGAATGTGTGCCTGCAGGTGGCGCTGCGAGGATGCTGCGTGGCCAGCGGAGGAGTGGTGGAAGGGCACCAGCGCATCATTGTGATCGACTATCTGCCTAACGGGAGCCTGCAGGATTACATCTTCAAGGCGAACAAGCCGCCGCTGGACTGGCCCACGCGGCAGAAGATCGCCATCGGCGTGGCCAAGGGGTTGGATTACCTGCACCATGGCGTGCAGCCTGCCATCCTGCACCGCGACATCAAGGGTAGCAACATCCTCTTGGACGCCGACTGTAACGCGTGCGTGGCCGACTTTGGCTTGGCCCGCTTCACGCCTGAGGGCTTCACGCACGTGTCCACGCGCGCCGCAGGCACGTTCGGCTATGTGGCTCCGGAGTACACCATGTATGGGCAGCTGACGGAGCGCAGCGATGTGTACAGCTTCGGCGTAGTGCTGCTGGAGCTCATCAGCGGGCGCAAAGCGTTGCAGGACGTGGGCGACTTCATGCATATTACGGACTGGGCGTGGGCGCTGGTGAAGGGCGGCAAGTGGGAGGCAGTACTGGATCCTCGAATGGGCAATCGCGGAGCGGCAGAGGACATGGAGCGGTTCGTGATGCTGGCACTCTTGTGCGCGCATCCGCTGGTAGCGTGCCGGCCTAACATGACGGGCGCACTGCGCATTCTGGAGAACGATCAGAAGCTGCCGAGTATTCCGGACCGGCCCATTCCCTTGACGGCCCTCCGCGAAGAGATCGAAAGGATCAGCCAGCGGCCTCAGCTTGGCAGCAGTGTTGGTACCGCGCCCACCACTGCCACCTCACGGGCGTTCAGTGACGATTCAGAATTCCGACTCTTCGAGAGTTCCACCTCGGAAGGTAGCAGTAGGCTGGATGGCAGATAACAAAACTAGAAATATAGCGCTCTGCCTCCATCCGAATCCTTCTGTGAGGCACTTGCTGACAGGAGTCGGAGATAACGCAATCACCAAACGCAAGCTGGTAGCTACTAATGCACATCTCCACCCGTCTCATGCACTTCCGGGAGGCAGAGTGAAACGGCAAGCAACAGCAACAGCAGCTCTGGGGTAAGTATCGGAATGTTGGAGCTTGCGGCTTCTTCCTGCGGTGATTGAAGGTAAATCCGAGCTGCAGGTGGCGCAAGTAAAGCAAGTAAACATTCATGCCATTGATTGGAAGACGGTGTTTGGTTTTAGTTTCGGATTATATTGACATCTGCCTCGAAGGCAGGTGTGGTGGTTTTGGGCCGAATACAGGGCTCAATCCATGTTCTGTACGGTAGCGTCGTGATTCATTTAGGGCCAACATTTGTCTTGTTTTCACGAATATCATTGCCAAATCCGGCTCTTGCTATTGCATGAGCGATGCTGGTATGTTGCGGCGTGCACTCCGCCAGCTTCATTTGATGCAATTGTTTTCCAAGTTCACCTGTGGAGATGTCTTAACTATGGTGGCAGACGGACTCCTTCTATATGGGATCTGGTTTTAGGGTTTGATGGTAATATTGTCTTTACATGACCTTTTGTCTCCCACACCTTGCGTCTCCTCTTCCTCCCCTTTCTCCTCTCCTCTCCTGATGCTCCTCTATTTCGTTTCAGCCTTTGTTCATCATCGTCCCCCCTCTGGCCTTTTCTCCCTGTCTCTACTTGATGGCGACCACATGGTCATGTATGCCCTTTTAGCCACTTCTTCGTGTCAGCTTCGGCGGGTTCCTCGCCATGGTCGGTCTCAGAGAGGGTGGTTTTAGAGAAGGTGGTCGTTGAGAGAAGCAATCAGGCCTGCCACAGATTCGAAAATAGACCATCGTGACTCCTGGCTTGGTTTCAACTTCAACTGGAGTAGGTTGAATTCATGTCGCAATATTTATGTTCTGCAACAGGAGTGGTGGTCCCATGAAGCTGCGAGAGATGCCACCCTTTCGATGATGGCCCATGGCATTATCGTCGACGACCCTGGATGCTCCTCTCGAGGCCGCGTTGGGCATGTTGGACGTGGCGATTGCGCTTGGCGTTTCATCTGGCATTGTCAGCAAGCATCATCGTGTAGCCCGGGTCCTCTTATGATCGGTTTCAGCGTTACCAGCTCTAATTCTCCACTCTGACAACAGCATTTCTCCAACAACATGCGATGTTTTGGGTGAGTCATCCTCACTAACCATCCGCAACGCCGTTGCTGGCTTCTTGCAAACTGTTGAACAGTAAAATAGACGGTTGCATGGAGTTGTCAGCTTCTTTGCCGAGGTAGTCATCAATACTATAGAAACCACCACGGCATGCTGCAGTGGATTCTTCTCGACTGGGTCTTCAGGACCCCAATTCAAGTTGATGCGCCCAATGCAAAGCTCAATGGGTATCAAACGGTCGAGCACAGGACCAAGTGCCACTTTGGTTTCAGAAGATGTCACTCTCAAAAGCACGGTCAGTGAGGTAGTCGAATGAGAAAGGGTTGTGCATCGGTGTTGTAACCTAATGGATGTTGTCCACAAAACCCTAGTGCTCCGATACAGGTACCCTGATTCCTGAAAGAAGAGGACAAAGTGGAGTCTGTTAGGTCGATCGCGCTGCTACTTCTGTTGTTAAACCTTGATTTCGACCTTGAGTCTTATAATGAAACTTGAGGATGGATCTTGAGGCTGGAGGCCGTTCCCAAGAGGATGCATGTCACGGGTATTGAAGCATCGTCACGATCCTCTTCTTGTGGATTACTACGTGAGTAGCAGGAGTAGTACAATCCAGATGCGTACTAACAAAAAGAAGTAATTGATCACAGCGGTGAATCACACGTTGAAGCTTAGCTCGATCCAAGTAGATCGTTAGGCTCAGAAATAAACCCGGGTTTGTTTTGGAACATGAGTGCAGTTGATGTGGCCATCTGGTCAACGCATGGCTTGCCAGAGAAGAGAAGGACTACTTCAAGTTACACGCTTGTTCTCTCTGATTCTTAGATCGGGGCACTTGCCCACGAATCTCTGCCGAAAGAGTGCATATCTTGACCCAATAAGTTGAAAGCAGCGGCTGGAGACATGTCTTAGTTCTCCGTCGTCGTCCAGGGTCTCACAGCGCCTGCTGAGTTAGGGATGCTGATGCTCAGTTGTTAATGACTGAGAACTTCGTAATTTAGTACGTGAAAAGGTATGTGTAAGCGGGGCTAGACGAAGGATGGAGTGTAAGGGTCTGATCAGGGTCGGGTTGCTGGTGAAAGGAGTAAGAACAGAAAGGTTGACGGAAGATTTCAATAGGAGCCTCACACAGTAGAAGGATTCTGTAAATTGTGGAAGGCAGAACATTTCCGCGTGCAACTCAACATGGGGATGCATTGCTGGTATGTCTGCCACTGTCGCCGTTGGAAGCGAGGTTGTGAGTAGCTCATAGTTTTGACCAGTTGTGCGTGTCTTTTTGCATGTGATGGATGAAGATCAAGGAAGGATACACCGGAGGGAGTGCTGCTGGGAATGGGTAACCCTCTCCTCGATGTATCTGCTGTTGTTGACAAAGGCTTTCTTGAAAAGTATGCTACTCTGAACTCATCATGTCCTACCTTTAATTTCTACCCAGTTCTGGTGTTCACTGTATATAATACTTTGAATGTATACTTACACCTTCGTAGGAGTTTATATCTGTATTTGTATAGTTCCCAGACAGTTTTTGAGCTGTAGTTCTGGTTTACTGACAGTCTGTCGTAAAATAAAACGGAATTATGGTTCTCCTGTATCTTATTGGAAATGCTGCAAACGTTGTAATGGTGGCTCTTGTATATAGATACGGAGTGAAACTGAATAATGCAGTTTTGGCTGAAGAGAAGCACATGAATATGTAAGTATATGCATGCATGGTAATGATCTGCATTAGAAGTTGTTTTAGGGTAGTGAAAGTTTTTTTGCAAGTCTTTCCTTTGGGCGCTTTGCGTCTGGAAGCCTGGGCATTGCCAAAGATAGGTTTCTATATTACTTCACTTCTATGCATTTGTTCAATTTTCAAGTTGTTAACACGCTTGAAAATCTGCCGGTTTGTAGTTCATTCCAGGAATTAATTTCGTTGTCTAGGCAATTGTGAAACGTATTCTGGCGCTCCATGTCTTACAATTGCTAGAATAATCCTTCTATTCTATCATGTAGGTACAAAGAATTAGCTCAGAAATCAAATACGACATACATGCCCGGAGGTACGGCATTATAGTTGACATCATTTTCTCCCTGATGTTGGATTTCAACTTATGCTGCAACTCACATACGGGATATGAGGCGGAGGGCTTGAATATCTCTAGGAATACGTGATTATTTGACTTTTGATGTAATGATATTGGGTGCAGGCGCAACTCAAAATTCAATTAGGATTGCCCAGGTACAAGAAGATCTGAACTGCTAAGAAATGAAAATATTTGGAGGTTTCTGCTTGATAGTATACAGACGTAGGTGCTGGATTAGAATCTGAACCTTCACAGATTTTTGCAATAAACTCAGGACCAGAAAGCGCAATCATGACTTTCGTCAATTATGCATTTTGGATCCCAAGTCTTGGTCGTCCATTGGCTCTTGACCTGTGTAGTGATAATGAATGATAAGGACTGTGTAGCGGGCAGGGCGAGCCCGGTTCGGAAGGATATTAACTATGCTAAACACTGTGATATCTAATCTCTGAGACAGTGGCTGCTGCGGAAGCCGAAGGCAACAACCTTCGTTGGAGGAATCGGCAAGGATGAATTTGGAGACAAGATGAAAAAACTTGCTGCTCTAGAAGGCGTCAATGTGAGTGCCATCAGGTAGCGCCAGTTGGTGCGCCAGTTGAATGTCTTTCTGAGTAAACACAGGAATAGCGCTAGTTCGGCATAACTGCATTCCTTGCATACTAGTCTTACTAGTCTTATTATAGCTGTACTTCGTGAATCCATTGCCATTATATCAAGGAATGGCTGAAGACTGAACCTTTTAAACCTTTCATGTTAATGGTGACAATGTTGAAGGTAGCCTATCATGTTGATCCTACCGCTGCAACTGGTTCATGCGCCGTGCTCGTTGTGGGTGGTGAAAGGTCAATTCTCATCTCCTCATAATCGTGCTTTCCCAAGCATTATGATGACGCTACTTATCTCTTTTCTACTAAGCAAGATGGAAGTCTCGTCTGCAGTTACGGTAGTTCAGCTGGTGAATTAGTCAGAGTATGATATAAGTGTTGACATTTCTTACAGTAGATATAATCCGCAGAATTAGAAGGGGTGTTAGTCCGAGATTGGTAGTCTACAACAGCCGGATGATGCACAGATGATTGCTTGTATTTCTGACTGGGCTTTTCATTTATATCTAGTCTAAGGTTATTGTGGAATTGGCAGGTCATTAGTAGCATATTTGGCAGCTGCAGGTATGTACAAAATTGATCACTTGCGAAAACCAGAGAACTGGGCTCTGGGTGAGTATCTACGCATTTCCGTCGAGCTCTTTTGTTGCTTTCTATCACACTCTTATGAAATATGGAATTGATTTCTGTTATTGCTGATTCCACTTCTATGGTGCTCATTCATCCATTTCTGGGATTGTCAAAGAGATGGGTTGAGTCATGCTGGGCAGTGAAGGGAGGGTGCAGTTGAGAAGGCCAGATATTTCTACAGCGCAGGATTCTTCCTGACTGTGTCGCCGGAATCACTGATGCTTGTTGCTAAGCATGCTGCCGCGACAGGGAAGGTATGCAAGTTCAAGATCTACCTATGCTTCCTATTACTTCCTTCAGAGTGGATAAATTGCTGCTCCTATGCAGTGAGGAGGTAATGTATGGACTAATATCGCATTTGAGGATGTTTTGCAAAGTGCGAAGTGCTTACAAAATGGAAAATGTATCGCAGACTTTTATGATGAACCTGTCTGCATCGTTCGTTTGTGAGCGGTTCAAAGACCCTCTCATGGCGGCGTTCCCGTGAGTAATCTATTACTGTCAGTATGCACTTTCAAGTTAATCAAGCTTTACCTACCAACTTTGAGGGTGCTATTCTTCAATGAAGTGTTGGCGACTACTACATTGTATTCCTCCTGGCAGGGTAGTTCAGATCTCGCCACTGTGCGTGTGTGATCTCTTTACAGACTTTGTTAATGTGCACCTTGAATTGAAGGAGGTGGCCTGGTTGTGGGAATGAAATAGGTACATTGACTATATATTTGGTAATGAGACGGAAGCCAAGACTTTTGGCAGAATGCAGGGGTGGCAGACCACGGACGTGGGAAGGATAGCTCTGAAAATGTCCGCATTGCCCAAGATCTGCGGCACGCATAAGCGAATTGTGGTAATCACCCAGGGCGTTGATCCTGTTGTTGTTGCTGATGACGGCAAGGTATTCTCACTCGCTCATTGCCAATAATATTAGACTGTATAAATAGAAGCTTGAGGCAGGAAATCGAAGAGAACGTTCCCATCTCATTGCCTGGTGAACAATCAAATTCTACTGAGGATCCTGTCATCGTCAATTCTTGCGGATGCAATTACTTCATTTCACGGCTTTGAAGTTTTGAAGGCCATCACAGTAACAGTGATGAGATTGTAATCTTAGAAACATACTGATTGATTATGATGATGATGCATTGATTCTGATAGGGGTTCAATAACTCAATGCATGCACCTATTGTCTGCCTTTTGCCAGCTTTTGATGTTCCCGGTGGTTTCACTGCCCAAGGAGAAGTTGGTGGACACAAACGCCGCAGGAGATTCATTCGTGGGAGGATTCATGGCGCAGCTGGTGTTCGGGAAAGGCATGGCCGAGTGCATACGAGCCGGAAATTACGCTGCCAACATTGTAATCCAACGTCCAGGCTGCTCGTTCCCGAAGAAGCCGAACTTCGCCTATTAGGAATCCCACAACATAGACACGCGCATGTGTCTACGTCACATCTATTTAATTCCTAGCTCACTTAGCAAGCAAGCGAGCTGCCTCTTAGTTGTAGCTTACATAGAACTGTACTAATATTTCCATATGCAAACCTCGAGAGAGAGACTACCACCTGGAGCCTGGAGACGACGACCTGTTTGTATCCCCGCGAAGCTGTTACAACGACTTTCTCGAGCGTACATGCATCCCTGTTACGTTGTCAAGAACTATATCAGCGCTCTGTCATGACAAGTAGTGACTGGCATGGGTGGCTGCCTGCATATTATATCTTGAAATGATCACGACAGACTCGGAAAGCTGCTCCGGATTGAAAGTGGTGAATATTCCTACTCTTCACAGGAACGTATAGTGTTACTCGCGGATGCATGTCTCTGGATCAGTATGACTCCTGTAAAGTGCAGTACAAAATTTTATTACCTCCCTTACATAAAATGAGTTTATCTTAAAGCATGCCTTCAGCTGATACATACAAATCACACCTCTGTGTGAATATTTAAGCATTTCTTTAGGTTTTTGAGGTAGCATGAGGGTAAATATTGCATAAATATGTTTCTTAACTCACTTGGGAACTAGAATGTGAAGAGCCTCAGTTTAAGTTCACTATCTTTTAAAATTGGTCTTTTGGGCACACAAAAATCTTCAAACCCATTTTGCAACAAGGGATAAACCTTGTTTTCCAACTCTGAATGTTGTGATCTCACAACCGGTAGGGAATCTAAAGTTAAGACTTGGTACACACAACCGGTAGGGAATCTAAAGTTAAGACTTGGTACACACATACATGGACAAGTTAGGTACAGATGTTACAGTTACATACTTGAGAATAAGAGTTGATAATTTCATCTTGCATTGAAAAAGGATGTCTTGAGGATGTTTGGCAATTTGGAGGGCTTGGGACTTTAGGGCTTAATCCCTAGACTTCCTTGGAGTGTTTGTAGCCAACACCTCATTTTCAAAAAAAGTGTAATAGATGAAAGTAACGATAAGCTATATCTCAACCGTACGAACTTGTAATATACTTGTTGTAGATCATGTGGAAAATACCATCAATTTCACTTTTTTCATTGTAGAAACATCATTGTAGACCCAACACCACAGTCATCTAGATCAATATACTTTCAACTTGAAAGTTGTTGGGATGCATCTAAAGATCACACTTATGTAAATATGTTTTTTGAAAACTATTTTTGATTTCACATAATTGGCTTGCAATGGCAAAACATGCAAAATATGTGAAAACCCAAAAACAAAAATCTTCTTCACTAAAATGTATGCCAAATATTCATACTCCATTTTATGGGTCTGCAATTTTTATCACACAAACTAAACTTGAAATGTGACCCAAGCCAAGTGATTTTGTCAAAATGGAGTCCGGATGAAGAAGTCACGGCTCTTCAAAGTTTATGCCCTTCATCCAAAATGTTGTTTTTGGGCACTAGGACATTTTGGGGTCAAAGCTTAAGAGAATTAGAATGTTATTGAGTGAAAAAGATTGAGGATATTGGGTGAGGATGTTGAGTGAGGATATTGATTACTAGGTTACATGTCATATATTAGCAAAGCCCTGTTGGTTCCAAGAACTAATTTGGGATGTTTTACATGGGAAGTCAAGCCTTACATGTACTCTACATGGGCTCAAAGGAGGGCAAAATTCCCTCTTATGTAATTGCTCCATTTTTGAGTTTCAAGGAATGGACCAATCACGATATTTACCCCCCCTCAACTTCATGTACAACTTAACTCCCATGTAAAGCATCCCTAAGTCCAATATCCAACAAAATTCAAGTTGAAAATGTGCTTTTATAAATTTATATAACGACAACTTCAAATGGGAGGGAGTGGCAGCTACTAAGGTGAAGGCACTCCTATTCAACCAAGTCTTATAAGTCATTTATGTTTGCAAATGTTGAAATAAAAAGTTGTTCCCCTTTTCAACAATTTAAAAATCCTTGTAAAAATTTGTGTGTTCATGCATGTTTATCTTAATTAGCAGTTACATGTGAGTGATGTGACCCTAGATATTAGGATCAAGTGAGGGCTAACTTTTCCAAATCACTTTTCACTTCAAATTTTGCATTCGACTTAAGATCATCAATCAATTTAAGATTCCCAAAGAACATCCATCACGAGTGTTTTTCTATTTCTCCACAAACCAAATAATTGAGAAGACATTTTGTAGTCTGTTCGCTATTATTCAACATTCCTTATATTTAAGAGGTTTTTGATGAATCTTTGCAAGTTATTTACTCTACTCATAATACAGTTAGAAAACTTTAAGATATTTTGGTAGGTTGTTTGTAAGTACTTCCAACGGAAAGGAAGCTAGTTGCCAATTTTGAGAAATCTAGGAGGTTTCGAAAAAGTTGGTTTGCTAGTTTTTGAGGCTGCAATGATATAAGCCTTGTGGTTATATATAGTAGGGTACTAGCCGATAACAAATTCCTCTTAAGAACTTAAGGAATTGTTTCTAAAAGTTTGAAAAGTCATTGTGAACTCAAAAATGATCAGATTTGAGAATCTTAAAGTGATTGGAAATCACATCATAGTATTCGATGATGTCATGGTAAATGATTGATTCTTTTTTGCATATTATTAAAGAGATTTCAAGTACTTCATACATTATCTTCCATTGACTACCCTTACTTTTTGCTTCAATTACAAGTACATTTTCAATTCTAAATTTAAAAGGAGCTTCCAATGTTGTTCTTAGGATCCTTGAGCTCATACTAGTTTAAGCATATATACTTATATATATATATATATATATATATATTTCTTGTGTATCTTTTGGCTTGCAGAAATCTCCTGATAAGTCCTAATAACTACTAAACTTTTCTTAAATCATGTGTAGGCCTTCTACACTACTACAAGTGACTTCCAAGAACTTGAAGGATAGTCAAAGGCTATTAGAGTGATAACTCTCATGACCCCACTGTCAATCTCAACTTTTTTTAGTATTCTTGCAAAGTTCAAACAAAGACATATTCCCTACCTTGAGTGTTGATTGAAAACTCATCAAGAAATCACTCCAAACCAAAGAACTTAAAAGAGGAAAATATTTAGATCATTCAAGGATGTGTTGAAGGATCCTAAGAACAACTTTAGAAGCTCATTTCAAATTTGGAAGTGAAAATGTAGATAGAAACTCCGGTCCCTTTCTAAGGAGCCGGCGTGAATGAAGTGTCCTTCGTAATGCTAATATCCCGATGGCCACCGGACAAGGGGACATTGGAACAATTCTACTTCCCCCTCTCGAGGGTGGACACTATAACTACGCTAGTTTCTAGCCTAGTTACTAATGCCTTGAAGATACTTGACATAGTATCCCCCCAAAGGGCTTTGAGGTACCCATACAACAAGGTCCAAGGACCCCCCACAATAGTTGGGTGGACTATAGTGGTGAGCACCACGCCGGCATGAGGAATGGAACCAACGACTTTCTCATTGGGAGCCATGTGCCTCAACCACCAAGCCAGGGCTTTTGGTGCCACAATGAAATTGTACTTGTAATTGAAGCAAGAAATAACCGTACGAGTCAATGGAATATAATGATGTATGAAATACTTGAAATCTCTTTGAAAGTATAAAAAAAGAATCAATCGTTTACCATTAAATCATAGAATACTCTAATGTGATTCGGAATCACTTTACGATTTTCAAATCTGATTGTTTTTGCGTTCACAATGAATCTTCAAAGTTTTGACATTAATTCCTTCTAAAGAGGAATTTGTTATTGGCTGGTATCCGACTCTACAGTGGGGTACAAAAATAACTCAAATTGCCTTTGAAGGCAATTTGTGATAGAAAAATTTGAAATGTGCCTATGTACTCAGAAATGATCGGAATTGCAATCCATAAAAGGGGTTGGAACCACTTGGAACCACATTGGAGTGTTTTATAGTATTATTGCAAAGAAGTTGCTTCTTTTCTGTTAGATTGTTGCAAAACTACAAATCTACATGCAGCTTCTACAATTAAACACTGTCACTTTTTGATGCAAATACAATGTTCATTTTCACTTGCAAATTTGATATGAGTGCCTAAAGTTGTTCTTCAAACACTTGAGCTCATTGTTGAATGTTCAAAAGAACTTGCTTTCCCTAAATTGTTGAGTTGTAGTGGCTTTGTGATGAGTTTCCAATCAACACTTAAGGTGGAAAATTGAACTTTTGATTATACTCTGCAAGAATGCTAAATGAATAATATTTTAAGTTGTGGTTCTTAGCAATGCCGATCATTTCTGAGTACACAATCACATTTCAAACGTATATTTTCAAAAACTGCCTTGAGAGGCAGTTGGAGTTATTGCTGTACCGATTGTACAGTACATTGCACCAAGATGAATCCAATATTTGATGCATTATATTTTTGAGATTAACAGGCTGTTATCTTCCATTTGCCATATTTGCCAAATTTGATAGGTTAACCCTTAAACGCCCATGGGGACTGAATCGGGCAGCCCAACATTGGATCACAACATCTTTTGGACTTGGGCATCATGAATAGTGCACTTTTTGAACTTGGGCATCATGAAATAGACCAATCAATGATGAGCTTGCAACCTCCTACAAGCTTATGTACAACCCCAACCTACTTACCACAATCCTTTCAACCAAAAAATCATTCATACAAATTGTGATTTGAATTGTGAAATTTCACTTTTTGAATGCATCACAAGAAGGTGACCAGTTTGACATCAAAATATAAGTGAAATGTTGAGTGAGAGCTACAGGGAAGATTCTGTTGGAATCATGCCCCTCGGGCTTGCTTGGGCGTTTAAGGGTTAATATGTTACAAACCGCCGAAGTTGTAAATGTTGAAGTAACTTGGGCGTGAGGGAGGGCATACACACTGGGAGGTGGGCGACTGGGCGTGTGAGCAGTGCCCGCGGAGGTTGCGGCTACTGGTAACTGAAGCAGCCAAACACAGTTTGACTTGAACAATGCCCACCGTCCACCTGCCCTCTCGTCACCACGGGCGCGCTTCTCGCACTCTCCATCGCCCTTTCCCTCCCCTCCCCCCTTCTCTTCCCTTGTGCTGCCGTTGTGCCCTTGTGATTGCTCTCCTCTTCTTTCTCCCCTTTCGATTCACTCTCGCGCTTCACCTACTTTCTTCTCTTGTCCCTGCACACAGGTTTGCCCCCGCTCGCTCACTCCCTCCCTCCATCCCTCCCTCCCTCCTTCCTTCTTTGCTTCATCCCTTTTGGCCACACCTTTCGTGTGCCTTCCTTTCTTTCTTCCTTCTTCTTCTTGTGTTCCTGCGCTGTTTCTGTCTCTTGTCTTTTCGTCTCTGGGTTCCAATTTTTCCATCGTTCCGCTTCTTGAGGGAGATTTGCGTGTTTTTGGGTGTGGTCGGTGTCATGCCAACCCCAGATCGCCATGCAGTGTGCCCTCTCCTATACACTCTTTCCTTGTCGCTCATTGCTCATGACGTATCTTGGAACCTTGAACAGGCTCAATGCGGACTTCTTTGGCGTGTTTGATCGTCGTAGTCGCTCTTATGGCGTCCTTCGCAGGTGGCTACGCCAACCACGGTCGCGTTGGCATCCACTCTGCTCTCGGTACATACTTCACGCTTGTCTCGTTTTGGAGCTCTTTTTTCTACTTGAGGACTTCATCATGAATAAGATAGCTATTCAGATATCATAGGCTTCTACCACGCTAGTGGTGAAGTGTCTTCCATTCTATGCCCTCGCTTCTGGTTAGGAAGTGCGTACTGAACAAATTGATGTGGACGGCAGACGGGCGCTGGCCAGATCTTGTGGGCCGTGATGCGGAGGAAGCCAAGACGCACATTCTGACCGAGAGGCCCAACTTGAATGTGCAAATTGTGGCATCGGGCATGATGACGACCATGGATTACAACACGAATCGGGTGCGGCTTTTTGTCAACGCCGAGCGGAAGGTTGTGAAATGCCCTACCATCGGTTGATGAGTTTGAGAAACGATTATATATTTCCGTTCCTAATTGGTGCACCTACTTTCCTGCTTCACCAGAAAGCAACACAAATGTGGTCCCCTGGATATGCTGTGCTCCTTCTAGCGGGGTTTTCCTTGCTGCTGTACATTTAATGTGATTTTGAATTTGGAGTTCTAATCTGCAATTTCGGTCTCTTTCTCTCTCGCATGACCTAGATGCTTCAATTTTCAGTTTCTTTCCATCGAACATGTCTTTCCGACGCTTAGCAGTTGTCGATCAATCAAATAGCTTTCCTCAAGAGCAGTTGCCAGGGGTCGAAAGTTGTCTCCAACATTTGGTTTGAACAAGCTCTAGCAATGTGCAGTGTTCCACAATGTTCTGTGTCGTAGGTGGGGTCGATTCGTAGTGGTAAAGGTTGCAGTTCTGGTCGCACTTCAGTGGCGTGTCAAAAGTGGAATTTTGACTGAGCGTTGGAATTGCGTTGTTTTAGTGTAGAAACTGTGTTGCGTCTCTGTTACCTCCTTCCTTGATGTCGTGTTCAGTCCCAACAAATTTATGTTATATGGTCAAGTGGAGGGATTCGGCAATTCTGTGGGAAACGAGGCTCGGAAATCCCTTCTCTATGTTTTTGTACTAGAGAAGCGGCAGTGAATTGCCGATTCGGCAGATTCGGTGGTGAGGTCACTGGAAAGCCCATAGGGCGAGCCAGCTGGCTGAACCATACTGCCGAATCGGCAATGTATTGCCGCTTCTCTAGCATTAAAGGACCAGAATCGGCAAGGCTGGCCGACTATGGACGGGCAGAATCGGCACTCCACCTCAGCTGCCGATTCTGCCTAAAAGAAATCGTCATAAACTGGCCGAATGGGACATACGATTCTTTAACGGGTATGTGATGAGTTGGACTTGCAAGAGCTACAAAGAGCTCTTTTTTGAAGAGAAAAAATGAGGACGTTTTTGTGCATGTGACAAGTTGGACTTGCAAGAGCTACAAAGACCTCTTTTTTTGAAGAGAAAAAAATGAGGACGGAGCTTAGATTTACGCACGTCCATTTCTAGGCTTACTTCAAGATGCGGATGCTGAATGCAATCAAACCAAATGGACTTCCTTGTGCAATTTTGAAACTTGCCCATGCCATTTAACGTGATGCCTCCAGAATCCCCCTCAAAGGTTACTATCGTCGTAAGCCCTTCGGCATTGGCGCCAATTTGTGCTCTTTCCGAAGTTTCGCTGATTCTATTAGCACCCGAAATTACTCAGTTCATATATTTCTCAACTACTTAACCCCTAAAGTCGAAAAGAGCCTGATTCGCGTCGTTTGCCCCGTACTTACTATATTTAGCCCGTACGAAATTGAAACCTTTTGCAGGTTAAAGAGTCTTTCCATAGCTTTCCGAAAAGTCATTTCATGCTGCTAAATTCCTCGTACTTCATGAGATATTTACGGTCAAAGTTTGGAAACACTGTTTGGAATCTGCCCAAACTGTGGTATATGCTCGTTTATTCTCAAAATCTGCCCAAAATAAATAAGATTGCTGGAACTTCAAAAATTCACCAAAAATTGAGATTTTACTATTTTACAATTTTTGTTTTTTGTACTTGGAAATAAGGTTGTAAGGCATGATTTCACCGTTTGGATCTTTTTTCCAATTATTCTTTACATGCTATTTTTATTACCAAAGAGGGACCTTTGAAGTTGAATTTCACCATACCTCCATGTGAAAGTTCAAGCATTTCATTAAGTTTTATAGGTCGCATGTGGGTAAAAATTGCATAGGCACGTTCCTAACTAACTAAGGAACAAGAATTTGAAGAGCCTCAGTTCAAATTTACTCTTAAAACTGGTTTTTTGGGCTAAAAAAAAACTTCAAACCCATTTTGCAACAAGGGAAAAAAACTTTTTTTCAACTTTGAATGTTATGATCTCACAATTGGTAAGGGATTTGGAACTAAGTTTTGGTACACACATACATGGACAAGTTAAGTATAAGATCTTACGGTTACGTCAAAAATTGAACATTTTCATCTTGCATTGAAAGAGGGTGGTTTTGACGAGTTACGACAGTTTTGGGGGATTTCGACTTTAGGGGTTAATTTCTCAAGCCCGAATTTGTTGAAACTTTACTAACCCCTACACACCCTAAGTCCAAAACAGTTGTGGCATGTTGGAAGAATCTTGCGTGCAGGTGGCATTGGTACAGAAATGGCAAGCTTTGATACGATTGCAGTAGATTTTTTGTTCATTGTTGTGATCTCAAGTGCAACTTCATAAATGATATATGATATCAATGTATGATGTGATGGTAATATTCAATATTCGATATACTGACCCCTCAATGGGTGTTGCACTGCAATCGCAAGTCCTGGCAAGTTCCCACAACATCGCTGGAGAATACATCAGTTTATGAAACATCACTGAAGAAACGGAAAGCAGGTCGAAGCAGGAGGCAGACACCGAACCTCACAGAAAGCGAACTGTACTACTAAATGCAGCTGGAAATGTACACCGCAGCAGACAACATACTAAAGAGTGAACGTGAGTCTGTCAAAATACAGAATGTTTCAACGAATTTTGGTACAAGATGGTGATCACTATGCGTAAAAACAGGCACAAGGCGACTGCAGTCCAACGCAACCAACCCGGTGCAGTTGCGCACCTTCAACTGTCTGTTGCTCATTTTGTTCAAAAAAATCCTAAAAGTATTTCAACCCTGTAAACGTACAAGCATGACGGCATCCCACCGGAAGGAAGCCCCCCTTATTAATCAACCCACCTCGCACCTTGTCTTCCAAACAGCCAGCTCTAAGTGAAGCATGACACTCGAGGCCGTGTGGCTGCCTGGCTCCAGACACGCTTGGCTGAGGCAACGTCAACTTTCAATGTACAAAAGGGCAACCCGTCCATCATAATCACAAATTGCCAACCGGGACAATGGCCCCATTCGTGGCATGCACCCTCCTGCTGCTGCTTTTCACATCATCATGTTCAACCCGGACAAGTCGTCCATTGGAACATCTAATCCCATGTTGAGGAAATCGGTCTGCTGCAGGGTATCCTCCAATTCAAAGTCTCCCAGCCATGAATTCATATCCTGTTGAACCATGTTCATGTCTTCCATGCCCGGCAGAGGGATGGTCGACAGGTCGAACGGGCCCTCTGCATCCGCCTGTGCTGGTTCTAGCAGGCCCGGTAGACTGGACTGCATCGCTGCTTCGTCCCTCCTCGCACCAGCGCCCAGGGCCTGACTTGACGCCCTGGCGTTCCCCATCGGGTGACTATTGTCTGCCATGGCAGTTCTGGGCACTGAGCTCCCCTGCATGGACTTCAACAAGGATCCTGTCTTTTGTCTGGGTTTCGTTTTGTTCTTGCGCTCCCCTTTCGTATTCCCCTGACTCGACCGTGCTGCTGACGCCCCTCCGTCCTTCACCTTCCCGTCCCTGTCCCTTTCACTTCGTTTCCCTTTGGTTCCCCCATACCCATTCGAGCTCAACGTATTCACATCGCGGGTGCTCGTGTACCCCGACACATCTTCCAGAAAGATCTCTCGCTCCTCAGCTCGTTCCCTGCTCTCTTCCTTCAAATGCGACATATCCATAGATCCTGTACAATCTGAATTCATTCTTTCACCACTTGCTTCTAGACCATCCTCCTTCGCCCTATTTCTGCCAGCATTAGGACAAGATTCCACTAGACTGGGCCGAACGCAAAATAGTTTATCACGTAGCGCGGGCTCAGTTAAACAACTAAGACCAGCCTCAAACTTCTGAACCCTTGCCAATACCCGTTTCGAAAATTCAAGAGCAGCGGCCCTTGCGGCTTTGCCAGCTGCTCCTTTCGTAAAACGGCCACACTGCGGCCAAAGAAGAGGCTTCTGTTAGTAAGTTACTTCCTGACGATCGTAATTCAGAAAAAGAATCGAAGTGTTATCCTCTTATCGAATGATTGCTAACTCACTTATGTCAAAGTCACATATGAGGGCCTGGCACTCTTGACTAGCACCAATACAAAACTCAAACTCTCATAATCACGCCCATCGGAACTCACTCTGGTATCCGAGCCTTCATATAAAGTTCTAACAAGTACATGAAAAGGGCAGCATTCCGGATTACCAGTTTCTTATTATACGCCAACTCCACAAATTTGTCCATGGCAAGTTTCTCGCGTGCCCTGCGGACAAGATTCCAAATGAGATTAGGGTAATAACCAGTTCGAACATGAATTAGCAAAGCTGGTGCTTGCGAATCAAGTAATAGAAAAGGTACAGCTCTGCTCAGACACTAAAAATCTGTACGCAAGACATGAAATTGGAGCGTACGGAAATGCACAATTACATGCAGTAATGATGGAAAAACAAAAGAGTACCTTTCGTCAGTCTCGCGCCTCTCTACAACAGCATCCTCAAGCTTGAACAACCGCTCCTTGTTACTCGAGAGCTGCCAGTGACACACTAATTACTGATTGAGAGCAACAATGATACTTATTGTTCCTTTCCCATCCCATCCCATCATAACAGAAACCATGTTCTGTTTCCTCATTAACACTAATCAGCGTGGACTTTTACCTGATTATTGAGATCGTTTTGCAATCTCCTCAACTCTTCACTTAGTTCATCGTCCTCCAACTCATTGAGATTCCTCTGAATACACTCAGAAGCACGAGACAAGTTAGACTCCACTTGTAGAACTGAATAGCTTAAAGTGAAAGTGGACCACATATAACATGAGCAAGTAGTCCACGGAGAAATATATTAAATAAAAGAAAACATGGAATTTCAACTTATTGACTCATATTGACACATCCATATCCGATATCTATCTGATACACAAATTTCTCACTTACCGGTTGCGCAGGTAGCACCCCGATGCTGCTCAACTCCAGGTGTAACCTGTCATCTAAGCTCATCTTTTGATATTGTTCTTCCCAATCCAACGAACCGTTTTCCATCTGGCTGCCAGATACTGGCTGGTGATCCCTTACACAATCTCCCACATCAGTCCAATCTGCTCTGCCATACTGATGGATATCGTTATCCGCAAGAATAACATCTTCATCTGCAAAATCACCAAAAAGCGGTTAGTCATCACCACTAACATAATTGTGACCTCTCAGGATATGGGCTCAAAATACTTACAATAAGAAATCAACTCTAAACAGCAAAGCTGTTTAGATCCATTTTAGTTTCCATCAAGTGGCACAGAGATCATTTGTACGAAATGTACAGAACTGTAAAGCAAGCACGAGCATACAAACTGGCACAACTTCAACACTTGGATTGCCATAGAACGTAAAAAACTTGAGAAGAGCAAACCTTGAACTTCACCCCAGAGTGGATCTCCTTGATCACCAGAGATAGGAGAGCATTCGCTGTAACCTCCATTATCTACATCCGATTCCCCTTCCGCATCTCTCCTGTCATAGTCGATCTCACTATGGCAGCTAGGAGGCAGCGGAGAATCTGAGTCCCGGTCTATACAGGTCTCATCAGATACTATCTGCCGATCATTGCCCACCCTTCCGCTGATAAAGGCAGACAGCAGAAGTTGAGACAATGAGAAAGCTTTATCATGTCGTCCTCTACTCCTTCCTCTCATGTAAATTGGTTCAGTCTCAGTGTGCTTCCGCATGTTCTTCAGATTCTTGCTTTCGTCACTTTCTATATCTGTCTGATGGAGACTGATAGACTTGATTGCTGTATCCAGCTGATCGTGTACAGCAGTATTGCTATTACCCGCTCGAGCCATCTACAAGCCCAACGATGAGGACTGATTAATATGCTATACTACACATCATGTAAATTGATGAACTGAGCAAAATCATTACAATGAATTGAGGTCAGAAAAAAGCATTCCCAATTCATAAACATATGCTAATTGGGACCAGAAATTTTCGATTGCAGCATGCTGCAGGAAGATAGTACCTCTACTGCGAACGTGGCTGCATAGACAAAACATGGCTAAGTAGACCAACTATAAGATGGATAAGAGGAAAAATATATGTATGTACCTCCCTGTGCAGAAAAGAAAGCTCATCCGCAGTAACATGAGCAAAATATGGTTCGACTTCGGTCCAAAAGGGACTGGAGCAGGCAGCAGCTGCACATACATCCAGGACGGCCAATTAAGTCGAAATATACAGAATATAAAAAGAAGCATAATAAGATAGGATCATCACAAGCTCCCAGAAGCCTTACCACTAAAGTCGACGGCCCGCTGAACCGCCTCCAACAACTGGTGACGGTCGTCATCTTCCTCACCTGGACATTCGAAAATACACTCTGAGTAAATATGACTTGAGACTGGCGTTCACCGGAGTAATGGCAGATTCATAACAAACAAGCCAATGTAGCGCTCACTCTAGAAGGGAACTGTAACCACAACAAACGAATCACAATCGTACCTGACAACACAGCAACGCTACTGCCCACAGCTACACGTCTCGGTCTGCCCAAAGCTTTGCGGTCGCTAACGGCTTTCTTGGTTACTGGGCGTCCAGGTCTACATATGTACAACATAGCGCTAACAATTACTGCAGAGAACGACTCTTGCCACTCCTCCAGTACAACAAGATTCCTTCACAGAAAAGACTTTAAGAGGCAAACACTAAACTCTATAAGGACACTCTAAGAGATTAGAGAAACGTCAAAACATCAACCACACAGCTACGACTTTACAAAGCTACTCATTAGTAAAAAAATACACTTCCAACCAACACCGTCCCCTACACCTGATCCTTAACCCAAAGATTGATTCCAGCTTCCACGACAGTCAGCAACCTACCCTGCTGGTTTTGACTCCACCGTCACCCTTGCACTCCTTGTCGGCTTTGCATTCAGTGGGGACGCCTCTACCTTCCCAGATGGCGAGCTCACCGCCAGCACCCGCGGTGTCACAGACCCTCTTCCAGTCCGTCCCTGCCGTCTTACCCCATCCCCACCTCCACTTTCTTCCTGTGCTAACACCATCTCTTTCCTGGTTGGCACCACCACAGTCCCTAGCTTTTGACTCATACCCGACAGTTTGTGCTTCCCCACCACAACCTCGTGTTTAGGATTTCTATCTTTAAACTTGTGGCCCTCGTCTAGGCCTTCGTCGCTCTCCGCAGGCCCCACGGAAATAAACAGCCGCTCCATCTGAGCCTTGCTGGGAGGAGCACCATGCCCGCCCGACAATCGTTTCGCCAGATTCGAACCTCCACTTGTAACTGCAGGGTTCAATCTCGCGCTTGAAGTCACAGCTGACGCACTTCCATCCAGCAAATGCGAACCTCCACCGCCAACCCCGTTTGCATCTTCCTTCGCTGGAACGGAGATGCTTACCGGGGGCATCGGATTCACTCGCCTTGCACGCGCCATCTTCTGATGTCGAGAACTACCCCAAGAAGCAACAGGAGGAGATGATGACCTTGAGGAAGCTGGCCTCTTCTTATGTACGAGACCAGAAGACACCTGCGGCTTGGGTGGAGTAATCACTGATGGCTTCTCACGAACTTCCGTGAACGAGGAAGAACGACTCATATGACCCGTCTGATTCGCGCCAGTGACCGAATTCGACCGTGGTGCTCTAGCACCCTTCGCCTTTGCTGTAATCCCAGGGCTACCTTGACGCCCTTCAACTCGAGAAACCGGTCTACAAAAAGACGACCATACTGCATTTAAACGTCTGCACACTTAAACAATTATGTTGCTTCCTCAATCTTAACACCAAGGACATCGAGTCTGAAAAAATAGCGAAAAGGTCCATCATTCATAGCTATGCAAATATAAACTACGCGAACGCCGCAGCAGCACACGTACTTGGCTCCAAGTTTGCCGTTCACACGCTCACGCTCAGTCATATCAAACCGCTCCGACTTTTCCAAAGCGTATGATGAGCCCTCGAGATCGCTTTTGCTACTACCTCGTATACTTGATCCATTAACCTGCACACCAGACTCCCCCTTCTGCACAGACGTTGTGCCATGCACAAGACCAGACCTGCCAGTAAGCACACCAATGGCACCTTCCATATCAGCAATACAAGAAGAGTTCAAGCTTACAGTACAACACCAACCCGCTCATGCTGCATCAGAGACAGCACCAGAGGATCCACTCCATAATACTCGGTTTCAGACTTCTAGACTAACGGTAGTCATCAAACATTCGACTACACTACATTGGTTATCCAATGATGCCACACTTCTAATTTTGTAATCATTAGTGATTAATCTTCTATACATCTGAAAGAGGGGAAGACTTATGTAATCACTTTGTCGTCCTTGTAAAAGCGTCACCGTTTTCTTGCCAAAGAAAAAGTAGATAATAGATTTATGAATACGATGTATAGAAGACCAGGTTATTAGGATTCACGAGCAAAGCGAAGTGAAATTCAGACCTTCTTGTTTCTTGGTTCTTACGGAAAGTTCATTTATCTAAACTACTCACATAGGTGAAATCTTGAGTACGTAGTCTTCTCATCAAGAATACAAAGTTACAGCAATCATGAATTTAATATTTGGGGCTAACACTAAAAGCTCATCTTAGAGAGTGCGTTGCGGGCGTACGCCTTAATTAGTAACCCAAGGTTTATTCAAATTCTCCAAGTATGTAAACGCACGCAGTCTAAGCACTAACCTGAAACCATGGCCTTCGCTGGGACGGGATCGACTATCGCCACCCCCACCCGCTCGAGCATTACTCTTCTGCTCCCGATCCCCATCCGTGCAACCATTCGCATTACCAAGCCCAGATGCATCTGCTTTTAAGGTGGCTGACCTTCTCCCTTTCATCTTTGCTTTCTCCCATCCGTCACTGCCTACTCCAGGACTTTTCTCCGTCAGGTCCCCTGGAGAGCTCAGGATGCTACTCGGCTTGGTGGTGTCTCGCTCCCTTTCTTGCACCGCTGGTCGCTGCACGATCCAATTAATCGCCCTACCCTCGGGCTGGAAAATAAACCCAAACGAAAATGTGTCACTCTCAAACATAATATACACACCATCCATCCGCCACTTTTACTAACTCTTACGCATCTCTTAAAATGAATCTAAACACTCATCAAATACATGATTTGACATATGCGCACTCAGCTGTCGAATGTATAAAGCCCACCCGCATACAATGCTGCTAATGAACACAAGCTTTCAGAATCATGGAGTATGAGGACATGATGAATTCTGCCATCGCACTTCCTCCGGCATGCGCTGGCACCTAAACAGACATGCACCAAAGACCTTTA
Organism: Bryum argenteum; assembly: GCA_037043015.1. Classification (NCBI taxonomy): domain Eukaryota; kingdom Viridiplantae; phylum Streptophyta; class Bryopsida; order Bryales; family Bryaceae; genus Bryum; species Bryum argenteum. The sequence continues at coordinate 18,217,204 of CM073328.1, read as the reverse complement.
GCAACGCCAAGCACAACAAACCGTGTGAGTCACCATACCCGTGCATCGGCCAACGAAGTTCGCATCCGCTTGTTAATGATTCCACTCTTACTCTTCTCTCCCCCCTTCGCTGTCCCGGAAGCCTCGCCACTGCTAGGAACACCACGACCGCCGCCTTTCGTCGTAGATGCTGCTGCACCCCTCGGACCTGGCCCTGGGTGTGAGCCACGATCATGGACCCCAGAATCGGCTTTGTTGCGTCTTCTCGATTGAATGGCATTCTGGAATCGATCAAGCCTTATCACCGCTTCCGAAAGCTGCCGCAAACGTTCCCTGCCAATGCACGTCATTCCCACCAAGGATTACATACGGGCCGCCCACACTAAACTACAAACAGTATTGCTCCAAGAGCTTTACGGTCAACACAATGCGAGCTTGCATAACTACAATTCCTCCCCTCCTGCTAGCATATCAGTGTTATTCCGACTTCCACAAACAACCAACGGCCCACACTACTGGTCAACGGCAGATTCTCAACCGCGCTAACTCGTTCGTTCGGTCCACTTCGCCCGCTTGCTTCGTAGCCCACTTGACATGATATGAGCCCAGTCGACGACGACAATGTCCTGGATTCATACCTGGCTCGGTGTGCGTTGTCCGACAGCGTGCTCCTCACCCGCTTGATTTCATCCGGACTGAAATTCTCGAGGGGCTTCGACTGCAAGCTTCCCAGACTCGGGTCATCGCTTTGTTGCCCGGTGGCGGCGTTCATGGCTCTGCGCAGCTCCACTTGCCGATTAGACTTGGCATCCGTCAAGGTGATGGGCTCCAGAAAGAGAACGCTCGTCAAAGACGGGAGCTCGCCATGAGAGCTCGAGAGCCCGCCCGACGCAGCAGCGCGGCCAGGCTCGTGACTCTCGCGGAAACTATGGGACTTATCTAAACTGGCAACCGAGGTCCGATGCGGCGGTCCTCCGCCGTTATGCAGACCACCGTCGGGGCTACTCAAATTGGAAGAATCCATCCTCTGCATGGATGCTGCCATGGTTGCGCCAGGGCACCACCACGGTGCCACTCACCGCGCTACCACATCGCCTTCACCTCGCTCGTCGAAACCTCCTCACATACTCCCAGCATCGACGCTGCAGCTGCATTGTCCAATAAAAACCCCAAGACTACTGACAGGCGGAGAAGAATACACCGCCCCACTGATTGCCGAAGAACCAGTCCAAACTACCTCCCATCCTCCACACCCGCGTTTACATACAGCAAAGGAGAACCTGCACAAACAACACCGGATTAGGAACCTGTAAGCGGGGCAAAGCACAAGGCATATCATCCAGCATCGTTATAAAAAACTGATTTCGGGTTGAAGATATGGCTTGCTGCCGTACGTAAAAGTGAAGCTCCAAAGCGACTATTTCAAGCGTGTGAAATTCTTTGTAAGGTGACCATTTTATCCCTAAGATGAGCATATAAGCTTTCGGACCTAACCATGCTAACGTCCAGCTTCAAGATGCGAATGCTGCTATGTCACTGAAGAAGTCATCTTTTTTAAGCACGATATAGAATCTATGCGTGATATAGCTGGGTTAGGTTTAAGAACCTCAACTTCAAAATTCTGTATCTCGATCGGGGCCCTTAAGCTGCTGAAAGCGATGAGGCACTATCACTGCTCCTACTACAACAACTACATGTACTACAGCAGGATTCAAAGGATGGGAAATTGACCTACTACGTAATCCCCAAATGAACTCACGGCGAAGCCACAGGGGAAGTACTTGCGACAAAGATAGTCATGTGCCAATGCACGATTAACACCAGCATGGCATTGCTAAGCACAGCGCAGGAGGGAATAGAGGATCCGCACTAATCAGCATATGTTTCAAACTCCAGTTCAGCCTTAACGGCAGTATATCACGATCATGCACACGAATCTATCACAAACACATGCACTTCGGAAACAAACCGGCTCCTAGGAGTTTAAGAATAAATGAAGACCCCCTGACTCCTACACCTCAGAGAAAAGAAATTCAACCTGGACAAACCCTCATCGGGTCCCCAAAGTGTGTAAATTGCGTAAACAGAGGAAAATAGAGGACGTACCGAAAGAAAAAGCGAGGAGAGGCACGTCATTACAGGGGTTGAGCTAGGGTTTGGTGCCTTGAGATGATCGTTCACGTGTTCCCTCTCCAAATCCTCATCCCTGGCCAAATTCAAAACCCCGAGCAAATCTAAACGCAGGTGAACCTGTCCACCATCGGCAGCCTTCGCGTTCTTGCTCTGCTTGCCAGGATGTGAAGGCGTCAACTGGGCCAATTCCAATATGAGGGATGACACATAATGCTGGTAAGTGCAGGAGGCAGAAGAAAATGCCGCTAATCATCCCGCGACGCAGGGGCAGGGAAGAGGGGGAGCAGGGCAAAGAGCACATCCACCACCAGGGATCAAGCTACTACCGACAGAGAAAGAGGCAACAAGGATGCGAAGGAGGACGAATGGGGAGTAGATGTGCATGAAGGGGGTGGGGTTGATGATGAGAGGAGGGGTGGATCAGCCTGGAAGGCGCACAGCTGCAGCCTGGAAGAATGAAAGTGCACTGAAATCAGCTGACATCATGCCACACGAAGAAATCGAGAGGTGGAAAAATGGAAACTCAGGCGGGTGTGGGCAAGCGGGCGGAGCGCAGGGGAGCTTTGAGCCTGGAATTGTTAGACGCGAGGGTCGTTGTCGCCATCGCTAGGGTTGCACACAGCCCATCGCCATGATCCTTCTCCCTCTCCCTCCCTCTCTCCCTCCTACTCTCTCTCTCTCTCTCGGCACTGTTGCTGTTCTTCTTCTCTATCGTCGTCTTTGTTGTTGTGAGGCTCGTTAGGCAACTTTGTCGTTAACTTGTGCTTCCCAATATGAAGCAACCCAATTGTTTTGTCCTCACATTGGAACCAAAATTCTGCACTTTCTGAAAATATGCAAATTAAGATAGACTTTTTCAGAAAACAAGTCCTGAAATTAATCTAGGGTCTAAGGTCCCTATGTAATGTAAGGTTTGACCATAGAGTAATGTAATCAAATTATCATAGAGTTAGCATTCTTGCGCACTTCTTTAAATGTTCTCAAACATCAACTTGGCATTGAGTTTTATACTATTTTTTTTTATTGCCTAACATCCCTCCTCTCCATAGTATTATCAAGACACTTCAAGTTTGCACATTGATCACCAATTGATTGGTGATCATAAAATTGAGAAATACAATCAATGTGTACCTTAAATCATCTTTCATCATTTACTACTTGAGCTTGATTACCAAGCAACCTTAGGCACTTGTTTTAGGCCTCAAAGTTTTAAAACCCTCCCTACCCTAGTCATCATCCAAAACTACATGGTCAAACCTTACAATCCTTTCCATTTCATCTACTTTCAAAAAGTCACAATTAAAATACGTGATATAATTGATCAATTTTATAATCTTATAGTTGCAACTTTGATCCCAAAAAAATCTTATAAATTCCTTCAATTTCGTAAAATGAGGTTTATTTAGGCTTAAAAAAAGCTTGGGCATTTAAGGACTAAGCTTAGTAGAATTGTATATTTTTCCATAGTTGCAATAGTAGAAATAGTGTTTTTACAATAAGACATATATTTGATGCCTCGGGCAAAAAGATAGGAGACACCATGTTATAGATTTTAGGTGTCATTATAATAATACCCTCAAATATATTTAATAATTAGTTAGAATAGGCACAACTCCAAATCATCATAGAAAATAGGCCAATCCAATACTTGATTGTCAATTAACTAATAAAGTTTTGAGATTTTAAGTTTAACGAAACCATTTCCGTGTCAATCCTAAACATCTTGAGTGTTATAATGAGATGCTTTATAAAACTAAATTCTAAAGTGCACTATAAATTCTATGTCATATTGGCCTACCAAGTATATTTTCAAAAATCTTGAGTATACATTGGAAAAACCACTACGTAACATAGCTTGCAATGCAAATCCAATTTTCTTCCGAGTAGAGGGCAACAATGAGGTCATGGAGTAAACGTAAATCTTGGCTCTAGTAATGAAATAAAAACACGAGTGTATTTAAATACCTTTTGGGTCATAAGTGCTATGCTTATCAGATATTTGAAGTGCCAAATTTATGTCCTCAAAAGTCATTGATGACAATGATCTCGCTAGTTGCCTAGTCTACATATTTGGTTTTTACGATACTAATGGTGGTTAATGTACTTTTCGAGTGTGATAGGATCTTCCATTCAACCATTGCATACTCATGTGTATCTGCAACCACATGCAATTGAATTTTGTAAAATGTGCACTTCCATACGTATGCCTTAGTACCGTCAAAGGCATGCCTGACATCAAGTCAACACGGTGCTTTTAGCACATCAATGTTGGAAACATGCGGAACAAGGTTGTGTCTAAATGTCGTCCCTATAATAGCAAGTCACAAAAGGTAGCGGTGCAAGGCTATGGATTGAATGGAGTAACTCTTCACATGGTGGTGGATCAACATCTACATTGTCATTGGAGGACCGATTGGAGGACCGGTTGTTTGTCGGCATCAAAGCAATCAAAGATGGTTGGAGTTAAGTACTTACTCTTATTTACGTGTAGGGTGGTAAAAATAATAGTTGTAATTTGGACCTTTCTCCTTGTGTTGTGTTATGTCTTTATATTGTCCAAGTCTCTCCTCAAATTTTTTACCTCCAATGTGCTCACTTCCTTCTTGTCATGCCTTACCTATTTTGTATAGTCCATGCATTCGTGTCATTTGACTTTCACATGGTTTAGTTTTGTTGCTTAAGTTGTCGCTCCATAAAGGCCAGACAAGGCAATTGTAATTGATGCAACAAGTTAGAGTCTATAACATGAGTTTCTAGAAATAACCTTGTTATGCACATTGCCAGTTTGGCCTTTTGTTGTGACAACTTGGCAGGCATGCTTGTCGGTTCCGCATGTGCAACGCCCCTCTAATGACTCATTGCCCTTGTAGTCAAGGAAAAGTTAAAGCCGGATGATGTCATAGATGTGTCTTGTCCCTTGCAGTTAGAATTTGGGCGCGTCAATGCAAGAAGGAATTTAGGATCAAAGCAAGGAAGGAGGCTGACAACGCCTACTTCATTAGCACCACTAGTGTTTTCCTACTCCTTGACCTAACATGACTCCTCGGCAAAATTAAGTCTGTCACTCAAAGTTGCATGGGTAATTACTAACAAAAATTGAACAAATTGAGAGGACATCTACGTGGACATTCACACAAGATGAGCTTCCAGTCGCATCGAGAAGTTGCAGTACAATAAGCATTTCAAGTAAGTAAAATTAACATGCAAGAGAAATTGTCCAATCTAGCAAGAGCATTATTAGGAAGCCAAAGGAAAATAATGAGTATGAAGGAATTGTGTCGGACCGTAAAATGTTGGGCTCTGCAATGATGGCTTTCTTTCTGGCATGAGCAATGGCGTTATAGTGATGGATTTGCTTTAATGTGATCGACAGCATGAAGGGGCCACAAGTCACCATTTCCTCATACACACAACACCATATCTAGAACACAAAATCTAAACACACTATGGGCAAGTTTGTGAAGGTCAATAATTATTGCTCCACATCACAATCCTTTGCTAGTTAAAGTTGGAGGCTAGAATGATCTAAATACTCACCTTGTACAGGGAGACATTATTCGGAGGTACATCTTCAGAACTGACCAATTCATGTGCGCGAAAAATTGTGGTTCGAAGCGAAAAATTGTGGTTCGAAATTGAGGTTGTACTTGCATCACAGACTAAGAATCCTTAGCCGCCAAAGTCAATTGATCTTGCAAAGTTGAGCTGGACTAAGAATCCAACCCTAGCACGGAAAGATTGAGCGACAATACTCTACACACTTGAGCACGACTGAGGTCATGATTTGTGATAAATTTTTAGTCACAACCAAGGCAATGAAGTTCAAACAAGTCAGGGAAAAAGGAAAGTGACCTATTAGGGTATGAGGAAGATGCAATAGTGACATACAAATCACAACCCCACAAATCACAACCCGCAACTGCAAGTTAACGTTGTATCTAGGGTCTCTAGAACAAGTTCTAAAATGTGCACAACCTACGTATGAGGATTACTACAAGCGTATGAGGATTACTACAAGCGTATCCGGTCTAGAATACGTGGCTTTAGGGGTTCGACGCTAGACGGGAGGAGTGTTTTCTCCATTTTCTTTTCTTGAACGAGAATAATATATCATGGGACACACATTTTCATAGTTCCAAAGTTCGGAAAATATACTGTGCGGTATATACTAAAATGGAGCCACCATATGGGGCCAGTTCCCTCTAGGGGTTAAAACCGAGGCTCCCATTCTAGGTTGGTGTTACCACCAGTCTGTAACATGTTACTATGTTGCCGCCCCTTTCAGCCTCTATGAAAACCTTCTCCTGAAGCATTTTATGTGTTCTGCTCCTTCCTCGGTTATCCTGGCAGACGAGCCTGGAGACTCCTCTCCCCTCCTCTCCTCTCCGCAGCCAATGTGGCCGTCCTATGTAGCCGGGCCCAGGGTTGAACTGGGAGTCCTTTTTCGAGATCCTAGAAAAATTCCTTTGCCACAAATCTTATTCCGAGTTTCATCAGTCAATCCTGTCTGACAGAACTACTTCAAACCAATGGCCTTGACAAGAGTGCAAGCTGTCCATAGAACGCCTTTGACCTTATATGATCTAGGTAGATCCCCCTACTAAACCTCTCTACAACAGTCTTGAATGTTTAATCACCGTGCATCAATATGCAAGAACATCAGCCTCAAATAGATCTACATCTCTTCTGCCAGCTCCTACTGCTTCTGTTCCTAGGGGTCCCATCATGAAAATTTCAGGACAACTTGGTTATCACTGAAAGCATGAACTGCCGACGCCAATGCAAAAACAGATGCGAGAACATTTATTACGGTGGACTACATCAGACCAGCACGGCTCTATTATTTGAAGCCTAGGTTATTCAGAAAATTTATTAACTCACAAATCACTAGTGATTTGAGGGAACTCAGCCTCCAGCAGCCTTAATACTAAGGTCTCCAGATTGTGAAACAGATGCCTTTCAAGCAGCTGGGATAGGACCTGCACGAGAATACAAAGAAGATTCAATAGTGAACGAGCAAACAACAATCTTAAACATTCAATCGACAAGTTGCTAATTGACACTTCAACCTGGGGCTACTGGAGCTGTAGAAACATGAACACCTCAAAACCCCTGGGAAATGCAAGCGTTTTATCTCCTGATCACGTACCTCTTATGGAGTATGTTGTACTCGGCAGTGATGCCAATTTGCGTAATCTCTACATGCCCTTCAATTCATGGAGCCCCGACATCTGCGAGAAGATGAGCAATATCAGTAATGTACGGATTGAAGGCAAGGCGTCCTACAATGCAGGTGTGAAGAACACTGAAGGCGCTTCTATACTCAGACGAATTGATCTGGTTGATCCAAGAAGATCACATGACGGGAGCTCAACAGACAATCGCATAAACAGTCGCTCGTGTAACCTAACAATCACTCTGGAAGTATTATTTGAACACCACGTAAATGAGGACATACTTGGCAGCACCGCAGAAGCAGGGAATCTTCACTTCCTCTAGACTAAACTTGTAGTCATACGTCAGCTCCTCCCCCACCCCGATGCGTTGCTTAGAATATATCACTACCTTTTTCTGACCTTCAACAGTGATAATCTTTGTGTAGCAATTTGGCTGCGTACAAAAATTGCGCTAGGTTAGAAAGAAACGGCCAAAGGTCTGACTGCCGGCACCAGTGATATTCTGTCTTGACCAAATCGAGGTTCAGTACAGCCCCTAGATGTTGGAGATCTAACGGCTATTTAAACAGTTCTGAAAACTCAGCAGCTATAAGCATCATAATGTAAGCTGGGTAGCTATTCTATGGGAAGACTAGGACTTAGGTAGGCCCTACTGTCTGTCGGCCTCCCGAGGTGGTCTACGTGAAGCAAACACATATGCATAATCAAGGCTTTAATGCGAGAAGCGTAGCTGTACTTCAAACCGAACAAAGATCGAAAGGAAGGTTAAAACAAGGACGCAACTGTTACTGGAGTATACATGCTCATCCAACAATGAGAACCTAATACAGGAAGCCTATGATTCGTAAAGAAAAACTACGTTGATGATGTTCCTAAGATCAGGTGCAGATTATGATTATACCAGAATCACATTCGGAAATGGTTCATACGTAAAATGAGTTTTCAGTCAACTATTCAAAGAGCTACCACCGTCAACTTCTAAAAAACTGAGCCCTCACAATACCAACAAAGCAAGTAGATACTTACATCACATGAATGGTTTATAAATCGTGCAAGACCTCCGCGCCGAGTTGCATCCAGCTGTGAACCAATAATCAAGCACAACAACTTTGTATTACTTCCACAGAGACAAGCTGAAGGAAAACAAGCATATGCTTAGCTTCCGTACGCATGATACTAACCAACAATGCTTCACATGCTCAACATATATAATTTCATCGGAGGGTGCGCGTATTGTACGCGACCGTTATTTTTGTTGCAAGAAATTTCTAGACGAAGTATTGAAGAATAGAAGGTCTTAAGGACTCTGTAATAGAGGTACAAGGAAGATGGAGTATACAGTATGCTCGTCATCAACGCGGAACATGTAACTGCTTCCAATACCAATCGCCTCATATCGCTTCTCTCGAATATCTGTAACCTGATTGTCACACAAGATAAGAATCAGAAACAAACTTTCCATATAACAAATAAAAGACAAGCATATCTGCAAACTGGATGCCAACAAGGCAATGACTTCATCGGCCAACAACTGACCGCCAGAAAACTATTCCCATTCACTCTTTGCTTTCTCACTAAAAGCAACAGAGATTCATTGATGCAATCCAAGTATCTTTAATAATGAGGGTTATTCAAATTTAATGAATCAATGATATCAACAGACCATAAGCCATGGTCATCTTAGAGACTTCCAGAGCTTTAGAAAACATTGAATCCACGGAATGATGCCCATCAAGAAATCAACTCAATGCAACCCCTTAAGGGCACCGCATCAGCTACGATTTCACGCCAACTATATCTGAGATGATCGAACACCGTTCACTATATTACTAGTGTCTTGTAAAGAGCAGCAAACCTGCCAAATTTATCCGGGTGCAAGGAGAATGCTTACCCTGTTCCGAATGATTTCACCGACGTACTCAATAACAAATTCTTCAGCGTCAATAGGCTCTGCAGCCACTAAGCCCCAATCATGGATCTTGCTCCGCTGAAATTTGAGTTGTTTCTTGCGTGCCTAATACAATCACAAGCACCAACTTTCAGTACATCACAGGCGGTTAAGCACCCAGGTGGTGCATTACATGTGACAACTCTTCGTACTTTGCTAGCTTCGCTCAGCAATATTCAGATTCGACAAGTCCCGAGCACACATAAACTGAAGACTGAAGAAGCACAATCATTGTAAACTTAAAAGTAATTACAAGTTCACTTTCGAGCTACCTTCAGCAGTTTGAAACGCAGCAAGTCAGAACCGTCAGCACCAAAAGCCAGCTTCCGCATATCCGCCCGATTCTTCCGGGCAGCTTGTAGACCTGCAATGCCAGCACTGCTTGAATTATTGCTGACATTAGTCTCTATTTTCTTACTAGCCCTCCTGAATTTCTTCACGTCTTGCTTCACGTCTTTTTTGATGACTACTTTCAGCCTCCTCTGCAACCTTCGTTTCGCTCTGTCACGAGCCCAAGTGCGCCACTCCCAACCAGTAATAGAGCATCGGGCACAACCGACTGAAGTTAGGACGGCTTTTGATTTTTCAGTGCTCGCTAACTTTACATCATCCTGAGGCTTCACATCCGGATGTTTAAAGTCATCAGAAACATGCGGTTTATGTTTAGCGATGGAGTGCTTGACAGCCTTCGACGTCATGATTGAAACTGTCTCTGACTTCTTGGCTGCTGATCCACTTGATTTGCCAAATCCAGCAGATGTGACCCTATGCGCTGCCAACCCAGCCTTCCCACTCTTTCTGGACTTAATACTTTTTGTCCTAGCCAGAAATGTCTTGCTGCTCTGTGAAATGAGATCCTCAGTGCATGTTGAGTCTTGTGACTTTCTCTGGATTTTGGGTTCAGTCTCATGCTCCAGCTTTATGGTATCTGCCTGCTCCTCACTAGACTGGTCCCATAAAGTAGTCCTTTGCCTTTTCAAATCCTCCCTATTTCCTTCCTTCACAAAACGCCTAACCTTTCCACGCACACTAAAAGCAGGTTTCTCATGAACTAGATAGTCCGATATGTCCTGTTTACTTTTTACTAAGGGTGTGTACCTCTTCACAACTGCCTTCTTGACAGGAACAAAGCGCCCATCTTTACCAAGAAGCAAGCTCTGGACTGAACCCTCATGCTCTTCGTTCAAAGAGTCGGTCGTGCCGACCTGCAGGCCTACAAGGTTCCTATTATCCGAACCTTCAAGCTCAAGTGAAGGGTCCGTCACCTCTTTAGATTCTGCAGCAGGCCGCGATGTTGGGCTGTTGACATCGACATCAATCGTATCGGTAAAAATAAAATGACTTCTAACTCTACTATCATGGTCCTCCCTGGTCTCTGCACAGAAGACGGGCTTCATCTCGTCAGCTTGTACCAACCCTGGTGGTTCAGCCTCTTCAGCAGCTTTCTTCTTCAATCTCTTTCTGACATGAAATGCGTCCTCTCCAGCTTCCACACTAATAAAATTACAAGATTCATGCCCGATCCTGTAATTCACGTCTTCTCTCTGTGTTTGAAAAGCTTGCTTCCTTACGGACTTTCTCTTAGATACTTTGCTGTCAGAATCAACCGTGAGGATCATTTCTCTGGAGTCACCTGGACCACTCTCAGGTTCAACGACCAAGGCCTCACAAGTTTTCTCCAGAGAAAGATTTCCAGGTGCTCTGGAGTCGAGTGGACTACTCTCAGATTCAACTCCCACAGTCTTGCTCCTTGTGTTAGCCTTCTGCCTTCGCGAACCTCGTACAAGCTTTCGGAGCCGGTCTCTTTGTGACAGGACAGGTACATGAAAATCTTGCACAACACTTCTCGATACATGCAGCTCTTCCTTATTCTTTGAGTGAGGAAGAGGTTCTTCGACTTTGTTCTTCTTTAACTTCTTCACCGTCTCTGCTGATTCCTTTTCCATATTCACTTTCACGGTTGCCGCGACGTCGAGTCTTCTTGCTTCATTACAAAGTATAATCTTAGAATCAAGTTCATCGATAGGTGCGTCACCGAAGTTTTGCCTTAGCTTCTTCGACCCTTTAGAGGGCTGGCAAAGTTCTCCACCGCTTATTTGATTAGTCGATTCTTTCCTCTTGCGCTGAGCAAACTTGGAGGCATCCTGATCCCGCATCAACGGATCGGACTCCAGGGCACTGGCATGATTGAGTTCATCAGTGCTTGAATCATCAGCACCTTTGATGATCATTCTTCCAGGTTCCTCGTCCAAGGGCTTCTTATATTCGATAATAACCTCGTCCATATGCCTCTGATGTTTATCAGGCATCTCAACCACGCCCTTCTTATGTTTCTGGAGAATATCGTCCACATGCTTCTTTGGTTGAATGAGACCCCTGGAAGAATGCTTCTGACGCTCCCCACGCACCTCCTCCCATTGCTTCTCAGGCTTCTTAAGTTTATGAGACTTCTCAACCACTTCCTTTTCTCTTTCCAACTTCTCACGAACCGTGTCAACACTCCTATCCCATTCTTCATGCGACTCCTCCAAAGGCTTCTGATGTCCTGGCTTCTCAATCACCTGCTTCTTACCACCTTCAGGCTTGTTAAGTTGCTCAAGAACCTTAACAACTCGCTTCTCACGTTCCTCAGTCACCTCCACCGGATGCTTCCTAAATTTCTCCGCCTTATCAACAAACTGCTTCTTACGTTTTTCAGTATTTTCAGGCTGCTCAGAAACCTTGACAGCACGCTTCTCACGTTCCTCAGGCACATCCTCCCGAAGCTTCTTAAGTTTCTCGGGCTTCTTAAGTTTATGAGGATTCTCAACCACTAGCTCTTTACTTCTTTCCGACTTGTTCCGCTGTTCGGTAACCGTGTCAAGGGGCGAAACCCGTTCCTCAGGCGCCTCCTCCAAGTGCTTTTTCGTCTTCACAGGCTTATCGAACGCTTGCCTCTGACTTCTTTCAAACTTATCATCCCCTTGCTTCTTCGGCTCCTCAGGCTTCTCGTTCAGTTGTTTCTTAAATTTCCCAAGGGTGCCGCCCATCTGCTTCTTAGAGTTCTCAAGTTTCTCAGCCTCTTGCTTCTGGGTCATCTCTTCAACTTGCTCCATAGGCCTCTCATCCAACTTCATACGTCTCTCCGGCTTCCCGTTCACAAACTTTGTAGATCCGTCAAGGTTCACAGCTGCCTGCTTCTTGGATCGAGCAAGAGGATCGGGACTGTAAACTTCACTTGAAGAGGGGACTGGCTTGAGAAAATCGTAATCGTCTTTTGTGGAATTCCCCTTGGCAATTAACACATTCTTGGGAGAATCAACGTGAGGATAAGCACTACTCTTCGAGTCATACTGAATGGAATCCGTTTTGACTATGTCCACCCTCTTTTCTTGACTCGGAGGATCGGGAAAATCTACAAGCAATAAGACATTCGCACACAGAAATTAACATCTTCGTTATAAAAAACAGGTTCATTAACATCCTACGCTATTCTGAACAGTTAAAGGACATACGAAACAATTCAGGAGGATGCAGAACGGTCCACCCAGAAGACAAATTCAAGCCTTGTATTAAAAAAAAGGCAGGTTCAAAGCAAGAGCAACCTGTAACTGTATTTCTCCATACAGGAATTTCACTCAGTAGAATTCTACAAAAATATTCATTACACTAACAAGGCGACAGGTATGGACAGAAGATTGAAAGACGATCTGCTGTTATAACGAGTTCGTGACATATAACAAGTTGAAGGTACCTGTCACCCCGTGACCACCATGATCCTCCATAGAAAGAGAAGGCAGAACATTTGCCTCATGAGCTCCTAGAGGGCTACACACCTGTTTCAACTGCACAACGCAACGGAGTACCACAGCGTTATCCAATGAAATTTAAACAAAACAAGTACAGTAGGTCGAACGAATACTCTATTCACGCCAGCCTCAAAACAGGCCTGAACTTATTACTTCCTTCTTCAAATATTGCCCGATGGTAAGTATACTAAGAGTATAGATGCATCATGAGCGTTGAAAAAGGAGAAGAAGTCTTCGTCCAGTCCCATAAGAACTTCGGCTACCCTATTGAAACGATAGGAAATAGAACTACCTGAACTGGTTGAGGTTGAGTAGACTCGTCATTGTTAGTAACTGGAGAAACACTTCTATACTTAGAAGCATTATAACAGTTCTCAAGTTGAGTAAGACCGCTGACACTTTCATGTATAACAGTGATCTTTTGTACAGAATGTCTAGGAGGTATTGTCGATCTTCCACAAGAACCCTGCAAATAAAGTCGAAGACATCAAAAACTAAGACCAAAAGCACGAATAATAAAAGTGTTCAAATTTTGACGAGATGTTTCTTGCAAATCGAAAACCTTGGTAGCCAAAGTCCACTTACCACGCCAAAACCTGGTGGCATATCTGGTGAGGAAATTGCTAATGGGTGTAGAAATCCAGGCGGACAATCGGTAGCAGGAATATCAGACGCAGTCTTAGTTATCTTGGAAGCGTTCATCCATTCTTGCAACAACTCAGCAATAGCCCCATCAACCAAGCTTCTTTGTGCCGCCTTTACAACAAGAGCATGAACTGCTTTTCTGGCAGAGTCTAGTGTACTGGATCGCAAGTTTGAATTAGAATTAGATATCGGGAGGCTTGGCCCGCCATCTTGCAGGGTGGTTGTCCGATCCTTTGCGGATAAGCTCGAAAAAAGGTCTCCCTTATTCGCTACTTCTAGTAATTGGCCAAGGGGCATAGGTGCTACGAGCTTTCCATAATGACAGATCTACATGTATAACATTGGGAACGTCAGATCCACCTTAATCAATCACATCATACTTGAATGCTTTCGATATCAGACTCATAGTATTGAACTAAGATGTGAACATTAAGAATGGACGAGGACGGAATGGACGAGGTAATCACTTCAAGCACACGATCGGCTTCAATAGCATTTAAATTGTACTAAATTGTCAACACGATAACGGCCATCCTGCATAATAGGGCGATATTCAAAGTTAAAGACAATAGCTTATGGTACCATTCTATTAACTAAGATATTGGGATGGACTTAGAGGAATGTAGTGAATATAAAACCTCAAGAGTATCGTAAAGGTGCTTTGATGTAAGCCATCGTCCTAGTTGCCATAGAGAAAAGAGTCCTTGCATAGAACCGTCCGCCCCTTTGTACTCCCAGCACTGCTCAGTCCAAACCTGATAAACACAGAATATAACATCAGTGAAGCGTTCCATGATACAGAACACATTTAAGATTATTATTGGACACTTCACGAAACGATGTCATTTCCAAAGTGACATCTCAAACCATAATATTCATTTGCGAAGGTTTGTTACAACGCCAGAAATAGAACAACTTCTGTACAAAGAAATGTGGAAGACAACCCCTTCCCACATGGACAACAACGCGTCTTCATAAAAGGGCACAAACTTCCTAAAAACACTTGAAAAAATCAAGTGTTTCTAGGAAGTGCATGCCTTAACCAAAAAAAAGTAAGAGAAAAATTGTAGAAGTAAGTGTCTGAGTCAAGTAATGAACCGCAACACAAGAACGAACTAAAGCAGATGACGACATTATTCAACTAACATACCTCTGTGGTATTGATAATTTGCAGTATATGAAGGCAAATTTGCAAACGTGAGACGCTGTAGCCAAAACATAGCTAGCGCCCTGGCGACTACCAGGTAGAGACTTCTATATCAGCCGAAACAAGAACAAGAGAAAGACTGCAACGAAGCAAAATTGTGTCATGCAATTTATATGCTGAAGCGGGCATTAGAATTCCTCCAGCAGCCTAAGAATTTCGAAGAAAACCACAGAGAACTTGCAGAAAACCTTTACCTGCTCAAGCATATAATCACGGGGTCTGGAATGGAGAAGTTGCAATGAAGCAGTTGGCGCACCAATAAGCATCTTCAGTTCCTGAGGTGCAGAATAGGCACCGTCTTGACGATGATACACTACCAAATCACCCGGTAAAAATCTGACATTGAAGCCTTCACGAAGAACCTCGAGGGTGAAAGGACCGCTGAGATAACTATATGCGTTATGATAAAACCAACCGTCCTCATGGTTGTCACCTGCTGCTCCTGCATCATTCACATCCCGCTCAGCACCAACTGCCTCTTTACAAGGTGCTAAATTTGCCGGCGCTGCTAAAGGGGATACATTCTTGGAATGTGAACCTTGCGAAATGTGGTCCGGCCTTCCTGAATGAATAGGTATTCTCGGAGCAATTTTTACATCTGAAGTAACCTGTTCCACCGGAGAACTCGAAACGCCTCGAGGGCCATCCCCTGGAGGGCCAAGCCGCTGCAATTGAGTTCTATTACTTCCAATTCGGAGATCTTCACTGCGACGACCTTCACCAGAACAAATCCGAGACTCAAATTTTTCATTACCCCTGACTTTATTACCATAATCATCTTGTAAATCAGGTCTTGTGGATCTGTTCTCAGCAAGTTGCCCTTCAGCTGCACTGGGACAAAACGGGTCATAATCCAAACTAAGGGACCCCGATCTGTGGGGAGCTCCTCTCTCCTTTCTTGCGCATTCCATACTCGGAGAGCGATCACATGCAACGTCCTCCACAGACCAACCGTGCCTTCTTCGCTTTAAAGCTCCAGTTGGTGTGGACTTCGTCGTCCAACCATGGTTGCCTTTACGGGAGGACCGGGAGAAATCATGAGTTTGATCTAGTGCAGCAACAACGGAAGCATCCCCAGTGGCCATATATGTGCTCCTCCAATAGCAAAGGACCAGTGCATGCGCAAACTAGCTGAAATGGGATATACTGTGACAGAAGGCGGTTCTTTCGAGGCACGGTGTCTTGTGCGTGGGATTGATAGGTCATTGAAAATTGCCTGTCAAACCTGCAGCAACGATTCCCACCAAACCCTAGTCATGCTCTGCGAGTAGACTTCCATAAAGAAGCCCAAACCAAGAGAGTTGACTGTATTCCCAGATACCTGATCCTCTAAAACCAAAAAATAATCACTCTGTCTTGATTCATTGAAAAGATTACGTACATTGCCCTGTAGGAGCTCCTGCGACAGAATTTTGAATGCATGTGCAAATGAAAGAGCGTCTCGGGGTCTCCGCGGGCTCACTAAGAAACTTGGAATTCCACAAATCCAATACGTTCGAGAAGATCCGAGTTCCAGTGGCATTGATTGCACTGAACAAAGATCAAAATTGCAGTCACGTACAATCCAACAAAAACCAAATTCAAGAAACAACCTGCCCTAAACAAGGCAAATCACCAAGAAAGAGGACGCACCTGCGCAGGAAAGTTCCGAATGCAGACAGAAACAAGCTGCGCACGCTACCGGTGCCAAGGCTCGGCACTCATACCAGCAACACGAGAGAATTGTGGCGGAACTTGGAATGACGCCGCGGGGTATAGAAAGAACAGGAGATTCGGTTATGAGCAAAGTTGGAATCTGAGAGGATACCGACAGCGCGGGCGGGGGCAAAGAAAGGAGGGAGGGGAGGAGCGAAGCAGGAGGGAGGGAGGGAGGGAGGGAGGGAGGGGACGGGCGCTGGGAGCGAAAGAAATTGGGAGAGCAGGTAGACGATCAGAAGCAAATTGACGTTAGGGCTGACAATTGGCAGCAAGATGGAGAGCAAGACGAGACAATGCTGCTACAGAAATGATAATGATACGAGAAAACAGCAGCAGGAGCAGCATCACCGTTGAAGAGACCTACGACAGTACTCCGCAACGAAAGGAAGGAGAACAGGACGAAAGGAAGGGTGATGAGAGCGTGCGTGCCTGCCTCCCTGCCTGCCTGCCCTCCTCTGAGTCCCACTGTCCAGTATCACACACTCACAAACCCCTTGCTAAAAAAGTGCCCCCTCCTCCTTTACTTATTCATGACAAGACTAACTGATGTAATAATAGCTCCGAATATCCCCATGTCAATAGAATTTCACAAGCAAAGTAAAATTGAGTTCAGCTCAATTGTTGCCTTTCACTTTTGGATCTCAGAAAAGAAATAAGGAAATCTTGCTTGTAGAACGAGAACAAGTTTGAATCCTTCTCCAATTTCGAAATACATATCTACTCGATTGGAATAACTCCAATCCCAATCTATGGCCTCATGACTCACATTTTGCTTCACATATCCTACAATAACGGGAAAATGTGTATGACTAAGATCTAAAAGGCTCACCTTAATTTTCATATATGACGCTTCTTGAAACTTCGTGCTCCTAGGCTAAAACTAGTTATAGATGTATAGGGGAGAAAGCCCCATTTCTCTTTTTCACTCGTATATATGAAGATTTGGTGAAAATTCTTTTGCTTAAGAGGTTTGCATTCATAAAATATGAAAATTAAGACCTTTATACCTCAAATTTCGTGGTGTTTTTGGGAGCTTGAAACCTCAATACTACACTTTTCAACCTCTATGGACTCGGGGGTATGTAAATTTATTTATTTTTACTTCTTTTAGAATTCCTACCGTAAGATCTTGTACCTAGTCCTATTTTTAGGTACTTTTCCAAAATTGACAGTTGGATGTTTGTCGTCTGTGATATTATAACGTTCGAAGTTGTTGCAAAGGTTTTTTTTGGCATTGCACAAGATGTGTGTTCCCAATAGTGCAAAGGGCATGTTGATGATTGTTACCTCAAACATTTTTCTTGTATGTTTTTCCATGTAGGTAAGTAATTTGAGTATGCACATGCAAATCTTGGAGTTCCCCCATGTTTCCAAGGAAGAACTAAAACTATTATTTACAGGGCTGTCAAATATCATCCTAGATGTACAAAATAGGCAAAACTTAACATTGTGTAATAACAAATTTAGATTAGAAAAAATTAGATGGCCTTCATGAATTTGTGATTTTCAAGAAAAATTCATTTTTAGAAATTTCCAGAGAATCAAATTTTGACAATGTTTGAAAGGAATTAATCATAAAAATTACTAGAATCTAGGAAGATTGTTATTGTAATTTTTGGAGGTTGCACTTGTGGATTGGTCAACCTTTTGACTTGGGTCACTTTGAAAATTGGTTATTGATTTGAAGTAAATTGAAATATTAAATTAAACTGCCCCTCTTGGATTGCATTCTGAGAATTGCCCTAGAAGATCAAAGAATTGGAATTTCACATTGCAATTTGTTGCACACAGACATTGTAGTATAAAAAACAACTAGTAAAAATCTTAGTAAAAAATACAAACTTTGATCCAAAAACCTAGGCTGCCCGAACTAGCAAAAGACCATTTTCGTCTTCAAGGATACTTAGGGGTTAAGTTGATATGAACTTGACCAAATATACATGTGACTCAAATTAGGTTGCTTAAGGATGCCTTTGTTCTAGAATGTCCGATTGATATTACAAAAGTGGTAGGATTAAGCACAATTTTAGCTTCATATTGCTTCATATTGACATATGATTTGATAACATTTGTTTGAGTAATGATAAAGTTTTGGCGAGCCAAAGGGAAAAACTTGACCAATCAAGAATTACCCAACTCAACCTCGAATGATGATTATGAGAGGTATAAGGATTATGAGTAGAGAGCTCTCAGCAAGCACTTTGCAAGGATATGTGATATGATAGCATTCGGTCTAGTCATTGTAGAGTTTTGGTGTGCCAAAGTTGGGCAAAACTTGGGCAACCAAGAATCACCTGCCTTATGCTCAACTTTTGTTAACCATAGGTGCAATGAGTGAAGAAGTTTCTCAAGCATAAAAAACATGTTGTTCTCAACAATGAGCAATGACAAGCTTTTGACAATGATGCGGAAAAGAAATATGAGTAGAATGATGCAAACTCTTCAAGGCATGTCATGTCATGTGTTGCCGGTTGGTATTGAGATTTCACTTTTGATTTCTTTTCCGATTGTGATCCGAGTACTATGAGGTGATCAAAGGACTCAATATGATGCAATGTGGTGATCAAGGTGCTTAATAAAGATGTTATGTGTGTACTTATTGGAACCGGTTAAACATTTCGGACAAAATGAAAAGACGGTATCGATTAGACATTTTGAGTATGCCTCATGGACATTTTTGGTCCATTCGGAAACTTTAAAGCCTCACCGCATCTAAACTATAAAGATTGTTGAAAAAATATGCTCCGAAATATACTAATTGATTTAGCTATTGCATTCACTTTAAATCTTTTTTTTTATGGATGTATAATTCAAATTTTATATGCCTCCAAACACAAACATAGAATATATATAAACATGGGTATCTTGGAGGTCAATATTTAGATCAATGAAGTTTGGGTATCGCTTAGCGAGTGAAGCTAGGTCATGAGCCATGAGCAATGAGCATTGAGCGGTTAGCAGAAACTCTTGAGCGGTGAGCTTAGTATAAGACAAAATTTACGAAATATTCGGAAATGAAATAGGTTTTATGGCTACTTTCCAAAATATCATGTGTGGTTGTTAAAGCCTATTACCGTGGGAATAGTAGCCTAAAACCGTGAACCAATGCATCATGTACAAGTCATGTCACGGGTTCACGTGCCATATTATAGAGGTGCCATGTTATAGAGATTCAACATAAAGAGCCTCAAGAAAAAAAAAACCCGTGTAAAGAAATTGTAGATTCAAAGTCAATAAAAGAGGACCTTAAGGTACGACTATACATATATGTTTCATTTCTTCAAACATGAGTAAGTAGTATTGACTATTATTTATGAAGCATAGGAGTCGTAAAACAAGTCTCTCAATCAAATAGAATACTGTAGTTGACAAAAACATGTGAATAAAATAGAATACTGTAGTTGACAAAAACATGTGAATAAAATAGAATACTGTAGTTGACAAAAACATGTGATATTTGAATATTTATATTCTATAAACGATACATATATTAAAGTAACACTATGTATGAAAATAAAATCAACTGGTAGAATGAACTATCTGAGCTGATTGTAGTAGGTGGATGACCTCCCGATAGCTCCAAGTTGGTGCATGCATGAAGATATCCTTTGTGTAGTCGAGTTTGCAGTAGTACCTAAGAAATAATACAAATGCTTGCAATTCACCCATTTCCCTTTCTTTCCGAGAGAAGTTGTACTCATCCTAGTGAAGTTAAGACAAGTACAATATGGAAAATTGCTGATGGAGACACGGTAGATATTATCTGTTGGAGCCGCAAGAGAAATAACCGCTCCATATCCAGGGTGAGGGACAACTGTCACTCCAACAATGCTATATCCATCCATGAGAGCCGAACTCTCCCACTTGTTTCTGTGATGAGCATCAGGAGCCTGAGAACTTCGACGAACAAGTTTTCCATACCTAGTTGGCGCATGACTATCAAGATTCTCGGGAATATGAATCCCAGAGAAAGGAAGCGGAAGATTAGGAATGGTTTTGAAAAGATTCCTTGATGACAAGGCTTTTCGCTGCTCTAGTTGGAATCCAGCATCCTCTAGTGCAAGAAGTTCCTCCCGGGATAAGTTAGTACCAATCTGGATAGGCCACACCATAGGTACCGGCGGCCAGTCTTTTACAAAAAAATTATTTTTTCCCATAATGCATCGCTTAATATTATCGGGACAGAACCCAAACTCCGTAAGCTCCAAGGTGTCTTTTCCGTAAGCTTTCTTCAGGCCACGATAAGTTGGAGCGCAAGTTGCTTGGCGGCCCTTGTTGATTTGTGCCTCACATGCCTGTCCAGAAGCAGCCTGCATAGCTTGACATTTCACCTGGGATTTTGGATTGGTGCGAGCTATGTGCCATTGATTAGGATCACAGTCACTCTCATGGACACCCGTCACATGGGTCACCTCATATAACGGTGTATTCAGAGACTCTTCAATACGTGCTCGTGTTGCCCGTGAAGAAGGACGAGGTACCGAGTAATTTACCTTATCCGGACGATGAGAGTCAAACTCTGATCCACGAGGTAAGTCAGATTTCCTCTTTGTAGAGCCAAATATCTC
Source organism: Bryum argenteum (assembly GCA_037043015.1). Classification (NCBI taxonomy): domain Eukaryota; kingdom Viridiplantae; phylum Streptophyta; class Bryopsida; order Bryales; family Bryaceae; genus Bryum; species Bryum argenteum. Next base: position 18,196,061 of record CM073328.1, on the reverse strand, counting down.
TGCTCCTTCCAAGCCAAAGTTTGTAAGGGGCAAGTCTTCGGCACCTGGAATAGTCTTCATTACTTCAGCCAAAAGATTGGGATCACCACTTCGCATTGCTGCTTTGAATTTTAGGGCTGTGTCGCTTGGTCCAGTCCCTCCTTTTCCACCCTTCACCCACGATCTGTAGTTTGTTATCTGCATGAAAGCACGAATAATATCGTGTATGGTGGCCTCATAAGGACAAGTCATCTTGTTTCCTGATGCCCTCTCCATTGTACTATGGACAGTCTCTGCAAGGTTGCATGTAGGAACCTTTGCTATCTCTTCCAAAGTTAGGTCCTCCAAAAAAAAAGTGTTTTGTTATTCAAATGGGAACACTTCATTCAAGAAAAAATAATATAATTGTATGAATCAAGAACTATAATTTCATTACCATCTGATATACTAAACTCACCATTTGAAATTTGCCACTCCATTGCTTGTATCGAAAGTGCCAGAATCCAAACCACTCTTGTAAGTGTGCCACACCATCTTCAATAGCTGCACCAAATAATAACCACCAATTTTTGATGACGTGGAATTGAGTTTCAGCTTCCTCGAAACTCTTTGCATTCTTGTAGGCTTGACATAGTTGCTTATGATGAGCTTGCATGGACGGTTTGATATACTTCTGCGTATACTTATCCAAGTTAGCAGACCAATGATAAAGACAGGTTTGCTCCTTGTCTTTCATAAGAGTATTGCCGTCCCCTCTTCCATCAACCTTCCTCACTGCAATCCAATTAGTTTGAGCACTATTTGCCATAAAGCCTTTGAAGTTGATACTCAAAACACCGTGCTCTTGCATCACAAAGTTTAAATTCTGCCAAAATAGAATTTGAGCACTAGCATCTTCTGATTACATGTCACAACATGCAATTGTCATGACCTTGCAATATTTGTTGTCATAGACATGGCAACCCATAGTCGTCCAATCATTTAGTCGCTTAACACGATCAAACATGACCCACGAATCTTGTAAGTCTCTTCCATGTTGCATGCGCTTTATAAGGTCAAAACCACTACCTTCAAGTTGAACGGACATCTTAAAGATGAAAACTTTGTTTTTTGTTTGGCCAGGGAATCTATTCTCGTGAACAAAAATGAAAGGATTATTCACCTTCAAAGCTTGTATGCTATCAATAGGCACACGATCACTTCGAACGAGTCTCTTTGCACCTACAATATAATTTCTGCAATTGGGAGAGGCTAGTGTTTCATACTTATCCACAATACTTTCTAAAGATGGTCGCTTTTCTCCAGGTGTGAATCTTTTGAAAAGAAAGTTTTCTAAAAACGCTCGACTTGCACCAATCATTATAGCAGAGTTCGTAGTGTTGGGCGTTCTAGAGACCTCTTTTGCCATGCACTGATATACTAAATCTATTGTCTCCCTACAAATTCCATCAGCCACAGGGTGCTTATGCTCGCCTAAGTGGATACATGCGCGACTCTCTATTGTAGGTGATGTCACATAGAAGATTACAGCATTGCATGTCTGAAGGCAAACATGAGGAGTATGGCAGACCTTGCATTGCAACGTTGATTTTGGAAGCAGATTTTGTCCAGCTTCAAATCGTGTTGGTGTCTGGCCAGTCCATTGCGTAGTATTGCATTGCCCCGAGTTTCGCATCATGTACTCACAAGCTTTATTAGAGCACTGTAGCTGACCAACGCAGGAGGATCGACGAAACGATATGTTGTAATCATTTTGAATGTGAGTTATCCTTGTTGTGCATCATGCATGTCCGTCGTGTTGCTTGTCCATCCCATCTAAACCTTTACCATATGTTTGTGGAACTCCTTGAGGCAATGAGGGTAGGATAAAGACTATGTTCCCATCATAACGTTGTGGCAAATAACTAACTTCTTCGACTCGAATGTTAGTGAAATCTACACCACTAAGTTCAAATTTGGATCGTCTCCTTTTGGAGGTTAGAACCAACGCTTCCATCATAGTGATTGCACTTGAGGAGAGAACATGATGTAAGTGTGGACGCCCACTAGACAAAGAAGAAGGATGAGAAGAAGTAGGCTTCGATGGGAGTTGTATTGTAGGAATTCTACTGGAAGAAGGATTGTTAGTAGGTACAGAAAAATGCACTGTAGGAAATGATTCGTCATTGGAGTGGCTGAGCAAAGTGATGATATTGTCCGAAGGTTCTATTCTCACAGAAACCGAAGTCGGTAAGTGGACAGAGGAAGTTGTTGAATGTAACATTGGAGTCTCAAACTCCCTACCGAAGACAAAGTACATGCCAGATGAAACAATCCAAAATCCTCCAGTGGAATCAGTAGTTTTGTTTTCGAGCAAAGTTCCTATCGAAACACCGGACTCATTAAACAAGATCTTTTCTACGAACAAAGATCCAGGAAGCAAATTAAATTTTGCCTCAAGCATGTGTTCATGAACAATAACCTTTCCATCTACACCTAAAGGGACTGTAAAAGATAGTCCTACACCACGAAGACAGAAGGAAGCCATTTTGAGAAGACCATGAAAGGGTTAGAAGAGAATGATGAGAGAAGGTAGTTTGAGTATTAATAGATTGTTTATCACTCGGAGTTGCATGAGTAGAAAGAATTCAAAAAGATTAAGAATAATCTTAACGTACTTAAAGTAGGTGAGTTTTTTAAAATAACGTAGTGGACATTATATTGTAGTCGTTTTTAGAGTTGCCAAGAATTAATGCCTTACATATCTTGGTAGTTGTATTGACGGCACGGACAAAGTATTTGAATAATAATCATGTAATAAGAAGATCAAATAAAAAATATTTGGTTTTATTACAAAAGGGTATATACTATACAAAATGGAAGATATGGTTTCGTAAATGCAATTAAGGCGTTTATGGATGTTTGAAATTAAAAGGGTAGAGGTGGCGTGCGCATTGATGAAAATGTTGTGGCAATGAAAAAAATTTAAGTATTTGTATTAGAAGAGAAGTTCGAACAGAACATGTCTGGAAGTTTAAACTAGACGCCAACCAGTCCAAATGCTAGACATTTGAACACCTCTGTCGGCACCGAGAGACGGGAGTAGAAAAAAAAAGCGGAGTGCACGCCGCTTTAGTAGTAGAAGAGAGCTTTTGAAATCACGGCTAAGAAGGGTTAGAAGTCGTAGAGACGAGAATGTAGTAGAGAGTGTTCGTGCTTTAACATTTGAAGATTGCGTTGTAGAACTTTTCAAAGAAACCCAAGTTCTATCAGTTGCGCCTGCATTGCAGCTGTATCGACTTCTTAGAATGCGGAGTTTAGATGATCAACCGTCACTTGGTGAGAGCGATGGCGAGAGTGAATCAAAGGTATTAGTAACTTGAATCTGAATTAGTTTGAAGAAATAGGAAAGTGGAGAATTTCAGGAGTTAGTAAAGTAAATAACATTTAGGATTGAAAGGGGTAGTAGCCGTCATGGCATTAGGGTTTAAGGTTTTTGTCCAAGCAAGTTGTTAGTTTTGTTTGGGGCTTTTTTTTTTTGTTGGTTTACGTGTGTTGAGCTCTTATTTTGCTGGTTTGCATTCGTTGTAAATGGAGAACAACCTGGAGATGGCGATTAAAGCAATCAGTGGAGGAGTTGCTGATGGTGGCGGCGAAAGACTTAGAGGACGAGGTGGCCGCGGAAGGGCTGCGCGAGATAGTCGAGGACGAGGAGGTCGAGGAGCTCATGATGGGGCAGAAGAAACGGTCCAAGAAAGCAATGACGACCTGGAGATCATCTCTCCAACACCATAAGCGGTGAGATTTCTGGATTACAGCTTGTTTAGCATTTCTGAACTTAGTAGAAATGGGGTATTTAGAAATCTTGTTTCTTGTCCGCGTGTGCGCGGACAGTAGTTCGGCTTCCTCCATTCCTCACGATTTTGGGGGTTTAGTGTAATTCTGCGTTTTAAGTGATGTTCGTTTTGCACCGGGAAATGTTGTTTAGTTTGTGGAATTGACGTCGGGATGGTCCGCGTGAACGCGGACTGTCGAAATTGCGAACATTCTGGTTTTTGAGACGGATGTCGGGACGGTCCGCGTGCACGCGGACTATCCAAATTGCGATCATTCTGGTTTTTGAGACGGTCCGCGTGCACGCGGCTTGTCCACGTAATAGGGATTCAAACCTTTTTGTAACGAAGTAATGTTGTTTTGCAGAATTAGTTCTTGGTCCGCTTGTAAGCGGCCCTCAACTAACATGCTCACAAGCTCTGCAACTTACAAGTTCTGCAGCGGTCTAGCGGCCGCAAGCAGAGCTTGCTTCGGATAGCAAGCTTTTCTTGATCCCACCTATAATTGCAAAAAAACTTCTGTTAGTTGAGGGGTCAATTGTCGTGCGCTATATATGTTCATTCTTTGATATGTTAATATCATTTATATAATTATTTTTTTTACAAGTACGACTTTCATTATGTGAGCAATTTCTGACTGTACTTTATATTTGCAGGTGAGTTCAACTCATAGGCCATTATCAACACTTCACGCCATTACCCCTGCCAAATGTGTTGAAACTACGGAGGTCCTTCCTCAACCAGAAGTTCCCGATGGAATTGACAACGTACTTGAGGGAGAGTTACTTCTCCGAAAAACACAAAAGAAGGATAATCGTGCTCTTCTTTCGAGCTTAACTTTAGCTCGAATTCCGGTACCTCTCTGTCGCATGATTTCCATGCCAAAAGTACGCCCGGTTAGTAAGGTCGAGATTCAGAAATTCGAGAATGAGTTTGTGCATGGTTATCGTATGGGCAACCGTGTTCTCTTTGTTTCTGCGTATGATTACAGAGGTAAATCGAAAGCCATTACGGAGGAGTAAATGGAGACATGGGATCCATACTGGATCGAGGCAAATGAGAGGTTTGAAGAGCTCCTCTCTAGGCAAGTGCATCAGCAAGATCTTCACTGTAAGATGTTGTAAGTATGGGATGACAATCACCGCCACAGAGCTTGGTGGAGGCACATCAACATGCACCATGCACATGAACAGAATTGACACTATTCTGTTGATACGTTTATTATCGATCCAAGAGAGAATGCTCGAGATGTTTTGAATGCAATGAATGACATCAATTGGTAAGTTTATTTCTACTTTGTAATTGTTTTTTTCTTACAAGTATTTTGTATCTTTCACTTCATCAATTATCATTTTATTTGTGCAGGTCCACTGAAAGTGACCATGTAAAGACCAGCCTTCCAACAAGAGTTCAACGGATCCGATCCTTTGGAGGACTCAAGCTTACTGATTTCAAAAATCTACTTACAGAAGAGGAGTACAAATCCTGTGAGAAATCGAAAAACCGAAATGTCACGGTCCCAACTTGGTATCCATTGACTCAGAAAGTCTTCATCGCTTTTCTTTATCGTGTAAGTTTCTTACTTTCTCCTATTTCATGAGATTTATTCAAATTCTTAAATTTGAGTTTTTATTTCATGACTATTTAATTCTGCTGTGCAGAGAGAGATCGCAGGTGCATCGGATGCAGCTTCCTGTGAATATTACGAGAAGACTTCCAAGGATCAACAAAATCCTCACGGAGTTTGGGACATGATGACAAAAGCTGCAACCGACCTTGTTGATTCCATTCAAAACAAGGACTTTGATAAGTACCTTGTAGTAGCTAATCCAAATAATGAAGAAGCTTTATTCACAAAGGTTTGTTTCCCACGTTTTTTTGACAATCAACTTCATTTCCTAATATAAATCTCATATATTTTCTTACTTTTGCAGATTAAAAAACATTACAGTTTGTATTCTAAGCCAGAAATGACTATTGACAAACTGCGATTAATTGCAACAACACCTGTCCAACTATGATTCAAAGCACTCTGGTTGACATGGTGGAATGCTCCCCCGACAATACCTGCAGCGTACAAGTTTCCAACACGAGATTCCAAAATTCCACTTGCAACGTGGATAATCAAGGCATCTTTTTAGGCCGAGGTAATTTTTACATTCAACTTTAATTCATTATAGTTTTATTGTCTTACTTTTATACTCAAACATGTACTTTTGTAATTGCAGCTTGAAGATCAACTTCTTCAAGAATTTGAAAAAATTCGTGAGAAGTTGGAACCGATTGACTGGAAAGCCTCCAGTGGAATCAAAACTCCATCTCAATATGTTGAGACCTACCGGATACTACTATGGGATAAGGCATTTTTGCCTTTTTTTTATCCAAGAGCAGAACCTGTGTACAAGAAAGAAATCAAGTTTACAAAATATCCAGGCACAGCTTCGGTTGTTGAGCAAGTTTTATGCAGGTAAGATAAATTCTATTGCTCTATACTATCTTTTCTATCCATTTCAAAATTAATGATCTTACTATTTCTCTATGTACATTGACTTCAGTATTTTCTTTAATTTCTTCAGATACATCAAAAGGGAGCTCATTGGAAAGAAAGCCATTAGCAAGAATTCCATGCCTGCGTACTTCTCATCATTTCTAAATAAGACCTCCTCCATTTGCTTTTACACACTTGCCCAACAGAAGAAGTTCAACGACAATGATCTGGTTGCCCGTTGTTGGTACCTGGATTGTTCTCCCACATTTACACCTCTTGAGGAGGTTAATGAGAGGACAAACATCAATGGTGGAGTTCTCATGCCTCTTACGAAAGAGGAAGCCGAAGATGAAGATACGGATCTAGTTGCTCAAGCACCATCAAAAGAGAGAAAGACATGGCCTACCAGGAAGAGAGCTTCCTCCGCAAATGTCCTACTGTCTTCAATTCCTCGTCCAACACCATTTGAGGTGTCTGGTCCTGCTACTCACGATTTTGATGGCACGCAATACAGTGCTCATATTTTGACGCAGGTCATTCAGCTGCATCTGCAAAAGATGAAGAAACACTTGCAACCTCATGGTGCAAGTACTTCTACAAATACTTCATCTACTTCCGTATACAACTTCATTCATAACGTGTCTATGTTGGATCTCACTTTGCAGGGAGCTAACGGAGTTGAAGGGAGAGATCCTCGTTGGATAGCACTTCATAGATTTATAGATGTGGTAAGCTTCTACCTTGTGCTTGTTGTACTTCATTTATTTTTCAGTATTTCTCCTACTTTGTAGAAATATATGACTTTATTCTTTTGAATAACAGGTTGGAGCAGGCCGCACACGTCGAGTGTGCTCTAAAGTTTGCCCTCATAAGGGAATTGACTTACTCATAGCAGACATACCTGAAGGCTTACCAGTCCCTTCTATCTCTTCACCGCCCTCAATTATCCCGTCTTGGAACAACATAGACAAGAATTGTGTAGGGTCAATCTTTGCATTTGCAGATGCATTTCTTCACGATGATGCTGTCCTACTTCAATTTCATTGCTTTGATTCCACCATGTCTGCTGATATTCTTGAGTGGACCTCGGAGTTCAACTTTGTTTTGAAGAAAGAATGGTGGGGTGTCCAAGATCTTCGCTTTACTTCTCTAACGGACAAGACAAGTGAGGTATTATATTGTATATCTTTCACGATACATTTTTTTCCAATCTTCTTCTATTTAGGACTAAAACTTTATTCAACTTCCAATTTTTTTTTAGACCAATTGATTCTGCATCAAGCTATACATCCGTGGTGGACCGATTTTATCACGATTTTCATTCCAAGAGAGTTCTGATTTCTCTGCAACTGTTACAAGGCTTGAGAAATGTGATTGCATTCTCAACTTCACATCTGAAAAATCTCAGCTTATGAATGGATTAGTTCCATGGAGAGGTCCTCGGGAGAAAGATTTATCATTCATGCAAGGCTTGATTGAAGTACTTTCAAAGCCTGGAGATATTATTCTAGATTGGTTTGCATCTACAGGTCATTCTTTATTTTATCTTCAGTTTTTATTTACTTATAGTGAACCAGTTTCTTTATCTTCTTATATATGCTTTTGGTTTTCGTTTTCAAGAGCTTTGGTACGTGCTTGTTACAATATTGGACGTCACATTGTGTTTCAGAGCTTCATCGGAGGCCCTCTCGGAGGCCCTCTCAACCAGTCCCCATGATACCTTTACTTTACCTTGTTATGCACAAGATATGGCTATGGCTTTAGCAGAAGCCCCCTCACCTCCTTTAGTTTGGAAGTGACGTACTTATAATCCTAAAGTGCATAGTTACATAGACATACATGCTGAGGAGGACAATACCTTCACTACCTCTTCAGTTGAGGGTAGTTCTGACTCCAACATATCTATGTAGTATTTCATATGTGCACATTTTGCTTTGATTTCTTATTAATTTCAGTATATGTTTATGTTTATCACGATTTTCATAGATATATGATTGCATATATACACAGTGATACTAATGTATGTAAATTCAAATTTTGATCAATCTTATTAAAAAATTGAACCCATATACCAAACCACGGTTATAGGCTACCTTCTCAAATAATTACTGTCTTGAATGTATTTCTATATGAAATTTTTGGCTCTTACACTAGGACATCATTTTGTAATATAATCATTTTACACGGTCATAGGTCCATAGTTGGTTACAATACTATGCGTTACTGCTCAAGAGTTTATTGCTCATTGCTCATTGCTTATGGCTTAAGACTTAGCACCCCTCTCGCTTAGCTCATCGAAGTGCCCACCATCAAAATTTTGTAACAATGAGGGTGAGAGTGTCACCCATATTTACTTGCTTAATTCCAATCAACAAAAAGTTATCATTATCTATATTTATATGTCAATATGGGAGGGAAAAAGATGAGAAGTTATCAATGGTCACAATAGACTTGGGAATACTTGTGTAGTTGTAACTACCATGATTTTTTAAAAAGTCACAACAATTGCCCCGTATTATAATTATCACTTTAGTTCATTTTTTTGAAGTGCAAGTCAAAAGAAAGGTCTCTCTCACCGGCCCTTTATATCAAAGTTGCTCATTTTATTATCATACTTTTCAATAATTTTATAAAACATTGAGTTTTTGTGTATATCTATCCATTATAAGCCTCATTGATCATTCTATATACCTCTAATGCTAATACCATGAAAAGACAAATCATTTTGAACTCCCACGATTTGATATGGACCGACCGAGCGACCGACCGATTGATGTCGCTCGGTCGGTCGCGCGGTCGATCGGTCGTTTGGTCCACGATTTGAGCGACCTATAGATCGACGGATCGACCGATCGACATCAGTCGACATCCCGGTCGGCGTCTTGCGCTCCTCTCTTCCTCTCTCACTCACCAACACTCCCTCTTCTCTCCACTTCCCTCTTCTTCTTCCTAATGCATGCATTTACGAATTGTCTATTTTTAGGTACGCGACATTGCAACGACGCTAGAAAGTGAGCCTAGAAATGCGAGCTTGCGAGCAATGAGCATGACTTTGTGAGCTTGAGGGAAAAAATATGTTTTTATAATTATATTTATAGTGAATAAAAATGTATATCATGATTAGATAAATTTATTATGTTGACAATAGATAAATTTATTATTTTAAGTAGAAATATACCCTAAAACCGTGGGTCATGGTTGTACCTATAACCGTGGAAGTAGACAAATTTTGTAGAAATAAAATAAGATAACTGATTGTAATGATTGTAATAATTTGCTAAATGCTTCATTTTACAGATCCACTCACCTCAAATGTAGTACCTAAAACCGTGGAAATACAAGGATAATGTAGGAGACAAGTGACATACTTGCTATGTCAATATTAAAGAGAATATCACATACTCATACTTATAGAAAAAAATCAAGGAGTAGATCTCCTCAACATGTAATAATAAAATCTAAGCATTTAGTTGCTAAGTATATAAGAGGTAAGGCTATGACTCTAAGGCTATAGCTGCAATACAAGAAATAAGGCTACAATTTCAAGCCTATGAAATAAATCTAAATATTCTCTATGATGATTTGGGCGCGTAGAAGGAGTTGCTTCACTTCGTTGAAACTCAAGCTTGGGTAGTGGATGAATGTGTCATCCTCACAATTCATCTTGCAAAAATAGCGAAAAATGTAATAAATATGTTTACAATTAACATATTGCCCACGTTTTCCAATCGATGACACAGCCATGTTTTGGAAATCTGGACACGTACACTCTGGGAAGTGGCTGATAGAGATTCGATAAACCTTTTTGTTTGGATCTCATTCAGATTCCAACGAGATCATTGCACCAAGACCTGGAAATGGAAGAAGTGTCACACTTGTGATGGTACCTTTGATGTTGCGTGCGCTTTCCCACTTATTCCGGTGTTCAGCAGTTGGAGCGCGTCCGTTGCGGCGAATGGACTTACTATTCCGAGTTGTTGGAAAAATGTCCGGATTTACCGGGCTTGGATGATTAAAGACATGTGCGTCAATACAGTTGGCCAATGAGAACATACGTCGAGGTGACATCTCTTTGTGATCTTGAAGTGTAAACCCTGCCTCTTGTAGAAGAAGAGTTTCATGGCGCGTCAAGTGAGTGCCACTCAAAACAGGCCATACTTCCGGAACATGAGGCCAATCTAGAACCCAAGGTCGTTTACTACCCTTTACACAACGCTCAATATCGTCTGGACAGAACCAAAAATCGGTAACAATCTCCTTGTTTCCACCGTACTGAGTTTTTCTACCTCTGTATGTTGGTGCAGGGGTTCCCTTTGAACCCTTTGCAATACGAGCACTACACTTAATATTTGTCGATGCTTGTTGGGCATGACATTTACAGCTCGATTTGTGAGAGATCCTAGCTATATGCCACTGTGACACATCACAATCAGACTCTAATGCTGTCGTCACATGAGGATTATCTTCGTGTATTGTAAGAAGTGTAGACCCTTCTCTCAATTCTCTATGAGATGCTGCAGACCTAGTTTGTATCCGGGGTTGTGAAAAGTTTACCTTGTCAGGTCTATGTGAGTGTCCATCATTACCGGGCGGAAGATCTAGTTTCCTTTTTGTGCTACCAAAGATTTCTTCCCCCTCCAGATGAGGAACCCGAGTATTGGCAACCTCAGCACCCGGAAGTTGGCCAACTGCTTCAGCAATTTTTTTTGGGTCACCAAAACGTGTTGCTGCACGTAACTTTAGTTCCTGCTTCGATGGACCCGTACCTGACAGATTGCCCTTCTTCTGGTACGCCCTGTAGTTGGTCATTTGCATTACTGCTCAGATCATATCGTCGCAAGTGGCCACATAGAGGTCATTGCCACGATTCCCTGACTGTTGCAACCACTTGTTGTGAACAGTTTCTGACAAGTTACAGGAGGGCATGTCTGCCAATTCTTCAAGGCTACGTCCCTGCATCAACACATACACAAAAATTTAACATGAATATTGCATATCACTGTATATATATGCAATTATGCAACCATATGAATATCTAAACAAAAGATGAAGATTGTACCATTTGCATAAAGCCTCCCCATTGACGGTAACGAAAGTGCCAGAATGCTGGCCAAAGATTTAAATCTCGGATAGATTCTTCAGATGCAGCTCCTGATGAAAGCTACCACGCCCGAATAGCTAGGTACTTTGACTCTGCATCGTCAAGTGTCTTCGAATTCTTATATTGCTTACAAAGGCGGTTGTGTTGCTCCTGCATGTTGGGCTTGATGTACTTTTGAGTATGCCGAATAAGCGACGTGGTCCAATGCAAAAGGCATGTTCGCTCTCTGCCCTCCATAGGTATCTTTGGATCGCCACTCCCGTAAATAATGCGGACTGCGTTCCAATTAGCTTGTGCACTGTCCGCCATGAATCCCTTGAAATTGGTTTTCTTCACACCGTGACGTTGCATAACTTCATTGAGCTCCCTCCACATGATACATTGAACCTTAGTGTCTTTCGATTGCATGTCACAAACAGCAATCGTCATAACTTTGCAATATTTTGTGTCATACACATGACACGCCATTGTAGTCCAGTCCTGAACACGTTTGACATGGTCAAACATGAGCCAAGTGTTCTGAAGATCACCTCCTGGTTGCATGCATTCAACAAGGTTGACACCACTGCCCGGACCATCTTCCAACATTTTGAATAAGTAAACCTTGTCCTTCCCTTGGCCCGGGAATACACTACTTTGTATGTACTCAAGTGTACTGTACCTCTTCATTGCAAGAATGTTATCAAATGCACTGCCCTTGCCCCCGCCTCTATTCATTGAAATCGTGTTTCTCAAATTTGGGGAACTGAGGTACTCAAACTTATCCAACACATTCTCCAAGTCTTTCCCTTGAAGCATCTCTTTTGCTCCAGATCCACTGTGAATGAGGTACTTATCTAAGAACTTTTACTTGCGCCCATAGCTATATCGAATTCTTCGCAGATTGGTGTTTTTGCGACTTCTTTAGCAATTAGACTGGATATTGTCTTTCACAGACTCACGACAAATACCGGTAGACACCGGATGGAGATGCACCCCTAAATGGATGCACGCCCTCGTCATATCGTTTGTACTAAGGACGTAGTATATACGACCGTCGTCACGTAAACTAAGACATGTTGGAGGAACTTTGCAAACTTTGCAAACTAAAGTAGATGTAAGAGGACGCGTTGATCGACTTTTTAAAAGGAGTGTTGGTTTGGCGGACCACTCTGTTTCATTCTTCTTTCCCGCTCTTGATAAGAAATCGCATGCATCATTCTCACAGACCAAATGACCGACACAAGAAGACTTTCTAAAAGTTAGTCCTTCTTTGTTGTGAATATTAGTTGTTATAGTTCGACACCACGCATGACCATCATATCGCTTATCCATACCATCCATTTGATTCCTTGAACCAGGTATGGAAGAATGACTTGGAGGCAACTCAAAGATGACATCTCCATTGTATACTGGAGGGAGAAATTGGACTTTATGATACGTAATCTTGTCATAGTCAATAGACGCAAGTTCAGTTCTAGAACCTGGAAGAGAAGAGAGACGTCTCAAGTATTGCATAATACTCGGGGGTTCTCGAGTATTAGGATGACATGGAGGCCGAGAAATGTTAGAATAACCTGAAGACTGGCCCAGAGTATGAACAGAATTAGACTGATCACTAACAGAACGTATAGTTGTAGGTAAAGGGACATCGCGAGAATGAACTACATCGTTAGGAATTTGACCTTGTGATGAGTCACTTGACAATTCCACTGCATCACCATAATACTCTTGTTTCACTCTTGATACACTTAGACCAAACGCCCTATATCTTCCGCTTGGAAGAAGCCAGTATTGTTCATCTTCGTCATGACAACTCAGTTGCAAAATAATTCTATCTACAACACCAGATTCAGAGAACACCTATTCTTCAATAAAAATTGAAGAGAGTTGTAATCCGAAGCGCACGTGTAGGATTTGGGCAGACACTCTAGCACGACCTTGTTCTCCAACTTGGAAAACAAGGGGGATTGGGTGACCAAATGCTCGAACAAAAGCCATATTGTAAACCGAACAGATGTTGTAAACAGGCGGAAAGAGAGCATAACATAAGCTTAAGAAACAACTATCAACAATGGAAGTTAAGTAGGAAAAATATCGGAATTATTGCATGCACTTTAAAAAAGTGAGTGGTATTTTATTAGATTCTAACAAAAATAGAAAGCGGCGCAAACCAAACCTTAGGTGAAGTATATGTTATTAATAATGGTTGTTTATCATTAAATAAAGTAAGGAGAATTAGAAGTAGGCATGCGTATCTGTGGTAACATGTGAGATGACAACAATCATATTATAAACAAAGAATATAACGCCAAAAATATATTTTTGGTAAGACGCCAATACGATTTTAGAGTAGCCGTCAAGTTACTGACAATATCTAGATATAGAATTAATTTTTTGAAATTCAAATTACATAGCCGCATGTTGTTCCGCGGAAATTCCGTACTCGTTTTCTGACAATTAACGCGGATGACAATATCTGAGTAACGGTGTTCAATTGCGAATGTGGTAGAATGTATTGGAGCTTGGAGTTTCACTCATTCTCAAATGCTTCTTGCAGGCACCACTTAGCGCAGCCTTAGCCGTCGTTGTGAAAGCTATTGTGGACACATGAAAGAGGGTAGTCATATTGTTAATCAATCGACGGAAGCAACACAGAAGCGGAAGAAACGAAGAGGTGGCACTAGTTTTAGTGGCTCTAATGAGAGGAGGCGTAGGGAGTTTAGGAAGAAGGCAGTTTTGAGTGAGATTTGTGGGAAGACTATAAGAACGGTATGTGAGATTGACGACAAGAGGATTAGATCAAGTAGAAATTTTAAGAGTGGTACACTAGATATCGCGGTTGTTGAGGAAAGTGAAGAGGAGGAGAAGGGAGTGCGATTTAAAAGATTGTCAACAATGAGTTCGGAAATCGAACGTGCGCCACAGAGCTTTGTAGAAGAGAGTGATTCTGATGACGAGACGGCAGGCGGGTCCATAGCTACTGTAATTAGTCTTCTTATTCAGTAAATTGCATGTCATATTGACAATGTATTCTTAGATCTTGTGTACATGAAGTGAAACATTTAGTGAAGTGATTGTTTTCAAAGAAATGGTAGCTTTATGAAAATTATTAAAGTTTCTGTGTATTTTGTACTGCACCTTTACTTTTGTAAAGGGAGGTGGCGGAATTATATGCGCCCAAGAGTACGATATGGAAGAGTCGGATAATGACGAGGTGAATAAGGATGAACAGTTCAAGACTAACGAAGCAACAACAACGAAGTTATTGCCTTGCCAGAAAAGGGCTCATCTGTCACACGCAAAGGTAGAAGAGACTTTATTTATTAAGTGTTAAATAAATAATCAAAGTTTTCTAAAAATTTAAAGCGATGATACTTGAAGTTGGCTTAAAGTATGGAAAAGTATGATACATTTTATTTATGGATTGAGATTTTATTTCATTGAAATGTAATATCACTATTGTTTAGTTTGTAAGTACTGCTTGCATTGGAAAGTCAAAGCAAATTATTATCTTAGTAAATATTCTACAAAATGCTCATGTGTTATATTCTTGTATTCTAATGAATTAAAAAATAAAATAAAAAGAATTGGCTCAATTAGATGATATTCCATTAACGCACTTACGTACTCATCCACTTTCCTAAGCACCTCCCAAACCCCATCCACCAACCATACTTTCTCAATTAACCTAATTTTCATATTAGATCTAGGATTGGCGGCTTGGCGGCTTTAGGGTTTAGGAATTTAGGGTTTAGGGATTGAAAGTGAGGTGAAGCTTGTTCACTTCTTGATCTTGTTTTGGGTTTTGAGTTTCTAGTTTTGAGTTTTGAGTTTTGAGATTTGAGATTTGAGTGTGTGCTTATTGAAGGAGAGGAAAGAGATGGAAGGTGAAGATAGCGTGGTTATGGCAAGCGTAGTTATGACACCGAGTGAGACTCAAGAGGAGCATGAAGTGGAGAGAGAAGCTGCAGCACCCAAGGTTAGTAGTCATGAACAAATTTCTAGTACAAGATGGTCGAATCTCGAGCCTTTCGTTGACAAAAGGCTGGTCGAATCTGGTCGAAAGGATGGTCGAATCTGGAGCCTTTCGTTGACGAAAGGCTGGTCGAATGGAAATGCTGGTCGAATCGAAATGCTGGTCGAATCTGGAGCCTTTCGTTGACGAAAGGCTCTTTCAATGTGTGCTGGGTGATTTGCAAAGCTCCTCTGCGATATGAAGAAGGAAAAGTACATCGTGAAATGCAGTTCTTGGAGGAGTAGTGTACCTCTTCGCTCTCAAAAACAGGGGATAGAAGCTCTAAGGCATCTGCAATATCTATGAGAGCCCATCGTCTCATCAAATCCACACCGCTTGGCTTCCCGATAGAAACAAAGAGCTCGCTATATCGAGAAACGAACACGTGATTACAATTTGGATTAGTTGTAGTATTAGAAAGTTTAATTACTCAAGAGCTACCCGCCTTCTACGTAAACCCGAGTTGCTCTTCGCTTAGATCTAAAACCGACTGGGCATCACTCCGGTCGACACATCGTAGGAACTTGGTAAGAACTCGGTTTTCGGACATTAAATAAAACCCGAGTTTCTATAGAAGTCGTCTTTTTCCTCCCCACTCAAAGTTCGTGTTGGAGGATACTTCAAAACGAGATCTATCTCCTCGCACGGCAATGGATCGTATCTTTAGAACTCGTGCTTGAGTTGGCAATGCTTGCGATTCAGATCGGTCAGGTAAAGTTCCAAAATAAAAAGACATTCAAAGAAGGTTAGGAGGGCATGTACTTCTTCTCATTAGAGCTTGGCTTCACTCACGATCAATTAGACCTCTTGTCACACTACGGGCAAGTTTGAGTTGCTTGTTTTGAAGGATTCTCGTTTGCCTACTTGAGGATCCCAAACAATCACAAGTTCATTGGATGCGAGAAATAGGTGACTGCATCCAAAGATGAGCACCTAGCTCCTGCATGAACAGAATCACTTGAATGAGATGTCTACTTCCGAAGCAGAGCGATTGCATGCTGCGAAGATCGACCAGATATATAGTAAAGACATTACCTGAAACTCGACGGGATGCTCCAGTGCTCAGAGAGAAATGAAGAAGTCGCAGTGACAAAGCTTTCCGACGAGACTCGCTTCGTTTAGCAATTGGATGGCCAAGTGCACGCCAAGTGCATGTCCACTTTTTTGTCAAGGTCCTAATAGCTTCCGTCACTGCGCCCGTAGGATCTCAGTCCAAGTCTCGATCGAAGTTAGGCTACAGTAAGAGCATGAGCGATGGTGTCAATCGAACAGGGGATATCATCCAGAGCGTGCGAGAGTTTGTCTAGGACATCAGCTGGTTCAGCTGGCTTTCGCAAGAGCAGTTACAATTATCCCTTCACCCCTTCCAACTGACATCTCCCAGCGAACAAGACGCAGCGAACTTTCTTTCCTTGGAACTTCGACCGAGACTGTTCGACAGCACATCTATCTCGCTACTCTCTTTCCTTTCGTGACTTCCATTTAGTTGTCAAATTTTGTAACATCAACATTGTTTCATTCTTATGCATATGTGCTTTCGTTGACGAAATGCAATACTTTCTGTGTGTTTTGTGGCATTTTAATTTGAGGTAAATGAATGTGTAAGTCATTGGGTTGATTGAATTACATGTTGTAGAGCCTTTCGTTAACGAAAGGCTATCTATGTGAGGTTTGTTTGAAGTTGGTTTTTAATGAGTTATTTTTTTATGGCATTTGTGCCAATTTTATTTTACATGTCGTAGAGCCTTTCGTCAACGAAAGGCTATCTATGTGAGGTTTGTTTGAAGTTGGTTTTTGATGAGTTATTTTTTTATGGGATTTGTGCCAATTTTATTTTACATGTCGTAGAGCCTTTCGTTGACGAAAGCCTCTTCTCATGATTTGATCATTCTAATTTTTAGTACTAATTATCCTTATGTTGTGGTGTTTTGTTATGTTTTGTTAGGATGGAGGTCCAATCCTTCATATACCCAAGTGCCCAGACACAGAAAATGACCCTGATGCGAGTGAGATTGCCCTCCGCAATATACAGAAGGTGGATTCGATCAATGTAATCAATCGGTTGCGAATCAAGCCTTCATCTAAATCACAATTTGTTATTCCATTATGTCGTTTGCGGTGTCTTCCTCTTGTACGTCCTATTAGCGAAGTTAACGTGCAGCGCTTGGAGAACGATTTCGTTATGGGATATCGAGATGGAGATCGAGTCCTCTATGTATCCATATACAATGGTGGAGATGCCGAGTTGACGGTTACAGAAGAAATTCGTGCATCTTGGAGTGCCCATTGGAAAGCAGCAAACGATGCATTCGAAAACTTTCTAGCTGCAGATGAAGATCTCAAGGTTTTCAGCAACAAAATGTTTTTTGTGTATGAGGGAAACCATCGACTGTCTGCATGGTTTTGCCACATCAACAAACATCATGGGGGCGATCCTGCATGGCATATAAGTGTTGATTGCATCGTTCTAGATGCACGGAAACAAAGTGGCATTCTTCTCAATGCCATGAGCGATATCAATTGGTATGATTTTGTACTTGTTTATGTATTATAAATCTAATTGAATTATTATTCACGTGGTTATTGTTTAATAATTTTTTGTATTGTTTGTGAAGGTCTACCGAAAACGATCATGTGAAGGCCGACTTAACATCCAGATTACAACGTATTCGTACGTTTGGTAATTTGAAGCTTGAGGACTTTAAAGACCTTATTTCAAAAGAAGAGTACGCCATTTGTAAAAAAGAAAAAGAAAAAAACCCAACATGGTATCCATTGACAATTGATATTTTTGTTGCATTTCTTTACAAGGTACAATTTTTCCATTCATTTCCTCTTTCTTTCATGACTATAATTGTATTTTTTCATTTTTTGATACTATAAGTCATGTACTACTGTTGCAGAGAGAGATTTCTGCAGCTGCTGATGAAGCTGCTGCAAAGTATCGGGAGAATACACCTGTGAATGAAAGAACAACCCCTGGAGTTTGGACAGCAATGACAGATGCTTCCAAGTTAAAGGTGAAAAATCTGCGATCAAAAGCTTTTGACAAATACCTAGCGGTGGCTAACAAAGACAACGGAGACGCCTTCTTTGATGAGGTATTTGTTTATTCATTTGCAATTCTCTGATTTATATGTACTTGGTTATATATATATATAGTTCTAACTTAGTGTTTTCTGAATGTGTTATTTGTGTAGATAAATTATCATTTTGCACACATGACCAATCCGGAAATGACTATTGAGAAGTTACAGAAGATAGTAACCACTCGAGTTGAACCAAAATATAAGACACGATGGTTGAAGTGGTGGAACTCTTCTAAGGATGCTCGGAAGAAGTTTCAAATTTCCTGATACAAAATCTCTTAAGGATACAACTCTTGATACATGGCTTATCAAAGCATCCTTTTGGGCACAAGTGAGTTTTTATTTAATTTTTATGTTCGATTATTTTGTCACTTATAATACTTTGGTTTTTAATAAAGTTTTGATTTATTGCAGTTGGAAGAGGCGATTGTAACTGGGTTTGTCGAGAAGGAAAAAAGTTGTGTTCGTCCCATTCAGAATGACGTTTCTGGAGGTCTTTTTAGCCCTGCTGAATTTGTTGATCGGTGGCATATTATTCTGTGGGACAAAGCTTTTTTGCCATTGATTGCAAAGTTTGCAAAGTCTACAGTTCTTACGACATTTTAGGGTGGAGACATGGCTATCAATCGTGTGATGTACCGGTATGATATGGCATCACCTTAAGAAACAATTAATTTTTCTTTTTCTTTTATTTTAAAATTCTAAGTGTTTCATGTCGATATTAATTCAGGTATTTTTATCGTGAAATCGTGACAAAGAATGCTCTTTCAGCAGAATTCGTCCCACCCATTCTTCAAACTTTCTTGGATTCTACATCCGAAGAATTCATGTATACACCTTTTCAATCTCGGAAATTTCCTGTTTCTCATCTACGAGCAGGAGGGTGGTATCTTGATTGTGTGGACGGATTTATTCCTCTTGGCGAGGAAAGCCTTGTTCAATCTTTTGACGAAATTCCGGATCTTCATTTGGAGAACTTGAACACTATTCTATGTGATGTGGAGAATGAAGATTTCGAGGAGCAACCTAAATGAAAACGATCCAAGAAGACAACCAACACATCTCCTGCCGTTGCAACTCGCTCTACAACAAAGGCAACCTCACGAGACTCTCCAGCAAGTGCTACGGTAGGATGCTCAACAGCTGGTCAGTTAGCCATTGTTTCAGTACCTTTACAACCTACTTTAGGCTCTGAGGTATCCAAGCGCAAAGTGACTGTACCCACTACAACTCTTACTTCTTCTAGTACAATTCGTTCTTCCACTCTTCTTGAAAATGCAGACTTGGAGGAACTTATTGAGTTCAAGCAAATGAACGGTGTTCATGATCCTATTTACGAGCGCATCCAGAAATTTATATCGGATGTGAGTTACTTATCACCTCTTTGTACTTTATGTATTGCAATCTACATTATTTAGAAATTGTGGCTAATAATTGTTGTCTTTTTAGGTTCGTACATCGCGACGTCATGGTACATCAAACATGACCGCAAATCATTCCGGACTTGACCTCATTATAGCGGATGTACCAGAAAACCTGCCAGTGCCACTTGTCTCAAGCACTACGGTACCTGAATGGAACAAGCGCTCAGAAGGTTACTTTGAGTACTTATTTTCATTTGCTGCTGCAAACTTGCATGACAATGCAATGTTGCTTGTAGTTCATCCAAATGATCCTACTTTGTTACTTGATTTGCGAAATTGGGCTTATACTTTTGAGTTTGAGCTGCTACGCGATTGGTGGGGTCTAAATAACCTCCATTTTTTTTCTTCGGTTGATCGTTCACAAAAGGTGCAAAATTCATTCCATAAACTTCTATTATTCTTATGTCATTTTACTTCAATATTTGTATTTCTAATACTTACAATTTTTTGTTTTGTAGACTTTGCGATTTTTCATCAAGGTTTATACTCGCACTGGTTCCAAAGCCTCTATTCAAGAAGCAAGTTTTTGGTTGGACTTGGGGTTTTCTCTCGAAAATGATGGCTACCTTCAGAACTTCA
Organism: Bryum argenteum; assembly: GCA_037043015.1. Lineage (NCBI taxonomy): Eukaryota > Viridiplantae > Streptophyta > Bryopsida > Bryales > Bryaceae > Bryum > Bryum argenteum. Next base: position 18,175,592 of record CM073328.1, on the reverse strand, counting down.
CAAACTCAAAGTGTCAACTCATGAATGATACAATTCCGTGGAGAGGGGCCCGTGAGAAGCATCCTAAGTTCATGCAGATTCTTATTGAGTCTCTTACAAAAGAAGGAGACATTGTTCTTGACTGGCAAACCAATACAGGTATTGCTTTTTTTTCCCAACTAATAATTTTTTATATGTTGATTTTCTTCTTTTTCTTTTAACACTTTAATTTATATCTTGATGTTCATTTTATACAGGTGCCTCAGTTTTAGCGTGTCATGACACTGGTCGTCATATCATTGCTCTGGAAAAAGACATTAAAATCTTCAATGGCCTTCTCAAGGGATTTGAAAAACAAGAAATCCTCCCATCTGTTTCTATGCCAACACGCCTTTCTTTTCAGGAACCTCCTCCACAAAAGAAGCAGAAGCGTATTGCTCTTTGTGCGTAAGTTTGATAATCAATGTTAATGATGTTAACTTATTATTTATATGATACATTTTTATTCTTGAATATTAAACTTACATAATATCTTGTATTTTCTGCAGAGGTTCATCTTTAAGAAAGAAACGGATACTTACAAAGGACATGTTTATTAGTCCTCCAAAAGATTTTTACCTACCTTCTTACGCTGAGAATCTTGCACAAGAATTTGTAAACGCACCTTCTCCAGTTCTTTCCTATCGTAAACGTTTCAATCCTATTGTTGAGACGTTTATTGATTTAGAGGTGGAAGAAGATAATAGGAGGTTCAGGAAGTGAAGGTAGTTCTAGTCCAAGTATTTGAAATGTTTTGGATTTGATTTTGTGATTAGAGAAGCAGGCTACATTCTCAATCACTCTCATGTTTAGTTTGGTTTTTTGGTATTTAATATTAATTATTCATACTATTAGGTTGATTTGTTATTTTCTTCTGAGTTTAGTAGGTCCGTATCAAATATTTTTCTCTTTGTATTGGTCTTATTTGTATGAAATATTTTCTTTAACATTGTCATTCACTTGTTAGTTCATGAATTGATTTGCACTTAAATATTTCTGTTTTTCTTGCATAGAGTGCTGTCAGCCCTAATTTAATTGGCCTTGTCTAATACAACAACAAAATTTTATAATCTTTTTTGAAACCATAATACATAACTTAATCATATGGTTGTATTCTTTGTTATTGTAATACATGAGTACTAAATAGTAACCAAACCACGGTCTTAGGACACTTTTTTTCTTTCATGCACAAAATTTCTAACATGATTTCCACGGATTTAGGGTACCCATATAAAAATATTCAACGTGTATTTCAAAAAAATTAGTTACAACTTATAAACTTTATGATTTGCCACCCACGGTTATAGGTCCAATCCACCTTTTATTTCCTAGTAAATATTTGGGTTCATATGCTCGCAAGCTCACAAGCTCACACTCCTAGGCTCACCTACTAGCAACCCTGCGCGACATTGTACCTACAGGCTAATTCAAGGCATTAATCTTCATGCCGATTTTGTCAGGGGAATGTCGGGAAGATCTTCTTATCATAGAAGAGAATGTTTTACTCAAAAGATCTTATGGGCTTAGACACATGAAAAATAGAACTTATTATGCCTAACCCCTTATTGTTCATATGAATCTTAACTATCCATGAATCACTTGGAATTCTTTACGGGTACAATGTCATGCTTTGGTAGAATTTGCAATATATTCACATTGACTTAAGATAATGAAAAATATTATAGTTGCTAACTATTTACGGATCTAAGTATCTAAGCAAATTTTATATGAATCCAAATGGGTGGTTGTTTATTTAACCCCTTAAGGCTAGGGGGGGGGGGGTTTGAAGGAAAAATAAATGTGTTAAGAAATGTGAGTTTCCTAACTCTTGTGAACTTTCTTTCCAAAGACAATATAAAAACCTTAATGCTTAGATTAAATTGTTATAATTGAAATCCTCATAATAATTAATAATTATCTTGTAATAGATGAAAGACATCAAAACTTTCAATAGGAAAATAAAATTCTCATTTCTCTTCTTAGTACTTATTTATTTGTATAGTTTCCTTAAATTTTATCTTATATGATAAAGGCCAATACTTATCTATGAAGAATACTACTAGTTTCCTTTTATAATAAGTTATTCAATATTATGCAAACCTTGTCATGTTTGTGATTAAAAGGGTTGGTGTGAAAAATACATGATTCCAAACTAGGTAGTACATGCCATAAGTAGTACGAAGTAAGTAACATCTTCCGGACCATGATAATAAGATTAAATGAATCATCAATCAATTCGCAAAAGTAACTTAAGTTGGTTAAATTTTAGATGAAATAAAGAGATCTTAATCCCTAAATATCCTTGATGCGAAATTGCCTAAATTCTCCATGCTTGTAAAGCCTCATTTGAAGCAATGATCAGAAGATCCAACCGTAGGATCTTAAAGTTAACTTGAGTTTTTAGTTACTTGTAAAATTTAAACCGTCGATTTTTTTCCATTAGTGAGATCGTGATGCTCAAAGCAAGGAGAATCTTATTTGCGCGGAAATCCCAAATAGTGTAATCTGGATCTTGAAAAACTTTAGGGGGGAGTTCTGAAGAAATTCAAAATGGTTGTTGGAATAAATTAGAATAGGGTTAGGGTTAAGAGGAGTGGCCGTCATCCTTAGCTCCCCACCAAGGCGGCTTCGGACGCCCAGACCGTCGTAATAAAAAAATAAAAAAAAAAAAAAAAAAAAAAAAAAAAAAATTTAAAAAAAATAAAAAAAATAAAAAAATAAAAAAATAGGAATCCGGTCGCACCGTCTGATTGGTAGACTGCCACTAGGGCGGCCTCTGACGGCCAAGCCATCAGCCATTTTTTTATTTTTTTTATTTTTATCTTTTTTCTTTTTTTTATCCTTGAATTTCGGTTGACCGCCGACCGCTCAGACGGCCAGGCCATCAGCCTTTTTTTTTTTTTTTTTTTTTTTTTTTTTTTTTTTTTCTTCCCTTAAATTCCGGTCGGGCCGTCTGACCGGTCGACCGCTGACCGATCGGTCGGCCGCGATCGATCCAACGGTGGGAGGCTGCGGCGATCGATCGGACGACCACTACGCTACCGGTCCCGGGCCAAAGAACGGTCTCACAGGCGGAAGACCGGTCGCCCAGGCTGACGATCATTCTGGGAGCCGGTTGCTCGGGCCGACGGCCATCCCAGAGGCCGGTCGCCCCATTTACTTTAAGTAAAAAGTCCAAAATCTCTAAGTCACGGACGCTCCCATAACCCCCTGCGGATGTCCGACGGACGTCCATTGAACGTCAGGACGTCTGGACGCCGTCACATCCCTGATCACGACCCGGGTTACTCTCCCTCCCACATTGTATTTTAAATCACCAGTAAATGAAAAGTCATTTTTACTCTTGTACTAGTATTGTAGTATACTAAGGAGAACAAATGATTTGGCACAAACACGCAACTCAAGTTTTAGAGAAAACTTGAGGGGTTCAGAAATTTTAGTTAGAACGCCAATTCCATTAAAATGACATAATCCCTGTAAAATGGCACACCTCAACTTTCAGAACTTTCTGAACTGCAATTCAAAAACCATGTGATATAACGTAATTTGAAGGTGACTTTATGGAAAATGAGTGACAATGTATATAAAAGAGTGATAGTATTTTTAAAATTGTGATATTACAAAATACACCATTCCATGTGAACACATATGTAAGATTTGGTATCACATAATGCCATTTTAACGCCTGAAGTCGAAAAGAGCCCGAATCGGGTCGTTTTGGGTCGGGTCAGCCCCGTACTTACTACATTTATTTTGTACAAAAATGAAACTCTTCGCAGGTTGAAGTGTTTTTCCATAGCTTTCCGAAAAGTCATTTCATGCGGCGAAATTCCTCATACTTTATGAGATATTGACAGTCAAAGTTTGAAAACACTGTTTGAAATCTGCCCTAAATTGCCCAATCTGTGGTATATGCTTGTTTATTCTCATAATCTGCCCAAAATAAATAAGATCGCTGGAACTTCAAAAATTCACCAAAAAATGAGATTTTACTTTTTTCAATTTTTGTTTTTTGTACTTGGAAATAAGGTTGTAAGGCATGATTTCATCGCTTGGATCTTTCTTCCAATTATTCTTTACATGCTATTTCTATTACCAAAGAGGAGCCTTTGAAGTTGAATTTTACCATACCTCCATGTGAAAGTTCAAGCATATCATTAAGTTTTATAAGTTGCATGAGGGTAAAAATTGCATAGGCATGTTCCTAACTCACTTAGGAACAAAAATTTGAAGAGCCTTAGTTCAAATTTACTCCTAAAACTGGTTTTTTGGGCTCACAAAAAACTTCGGACCCATTTTGCAACAAGGGAAAAAAACTTTTTTTCAACTTTGAATGTTATGATCTCACAGTTGGTAAGGAATTTGGAACTAAGTTTTGGTACACACATACATGGACAAGTTAGGTGTAACATCTTACGGTTATATAATTGAGATTACGTCAAAAGTTGAAAATTTTCATCCTGCATTGAAAGAGGGTGGTTTTGAGGAATTCTGACTGTTTTGGGGGCTTTCGACTTTAGGGGTTAACGAAATTGAGATTTCAGGCTTTTGGGGCAATGAATCTTCTTTAAGATCTGTGGGAAGAGGAAGCCGAAAACTCCAACATGCAACATCATATTTGGTCCACATCCAAGGGAAACTTACAGCCCCTACTCCCAAAAGTTGCCACCACCCATAATGGAGTGTACATTATGGGTGGTACGCTGTGTACAGCCATGGACTCCACCTCAAAAATATCCACGATATGTATATGCTTCTTATAAAGTACTTGTTTGACTGCTACTTGTACCCTGAGCCCTCGTTCAGGGGTCTACGAGACGCATAGTCTTCGTATGCCCTCCCAATCCATCATGCTCTAGATAACCCCCACTCACACAAACAATATTTAATGTGTTATGTAGAATATTTCTGTACAAACCATACCGTCATCTTCACCCCCATATGACTAAAAGCGAAGTAGATGAAACTAACTCAAGCTCTGCACCATACGTAACAACATTCCAGTCACCAGTGTGATCACACATGCAACAATATCTTCACTCTCAGATCAGCATGCTTGTTAACGAAAGGTATCATTAATGAAAGAGAGTAAGAGTACGCACGCGCTGGTCTGTCAATCTTGCAAAAATGTTGTGTCGTAATTAAGTGGTACAACTCTGCATTGAGAGGTTACATTTGAGGGTCCTACCGGCACTCATTTTGTGCAACAGGGCGGTATACATCCCTTTGCGCTACCCTTCGATAGGAGCGGAGCGGAGGGAGGGAGTGAAGAAACATGCAATACTATCGTGCGTTCAGTGTGTTCAAAATTAGAGCTCTGATTCCTGCCGGATGATAGAGCAATAATCCAGGATTGAAAAATCGTGCTAATTCTCACTGTACAAAAAAAGAACTTATTAAGCAGGTTTGTGGCCGTTCTCCAATTTGCTGGCCTTGAGGTCGCCCATAGGCACGGCGCCGTGAGCCAGAGTCTCGGGGTACGGCACGTAACGCTTCCAGAACCAATGTTTGGTCCACACCAGGTCCATTTCTTCGATGGGCACCCCCTTGGTCTCAGGGATGAAGAAGAAGGTGAAGAGGAACATGACCACCACCCAGGCCGCGAAGAAGAGGAAGATGCCCCACTTGAAGGTGCACAGCATGGAGAGGAACACCTGCGCGATGAGGAACGTGAAGAGCATGTTGGTGGACACCGTGATGGCCTGCCCTGCCGAGCGCGTCTCCAAGGGGAAAATCTCACTGGGAATCAGCCATCCCAGCGGCCCCCACGACCACGCGAACGACGACACGTACACGCAGATCAACACCACTGCAATCCACCCCAAGTACGGCTCCATGTAATTCCCGTGCAACCCTACCGCTAGAATGATGGCCACTGCCACCTGCACCCATGGTCAACCCACCCCAGTTATAGCCCCACGTCTTGCAGCACACTCACCTTCGCTCAAATTTTAGCTCCCCCAGTCACGATCCCATGCCAGAAACCATCCATGCTGTCATTTGAGGTAATTTTTGTGAAAGTTGTGGGGGAATTTCAGCTCCAACGCTTATTATACAGAATACTGAGTACGGAGCGAACGTTCAGAATAGAAGGTTCAAAGAGGCGGTGCATGTGTAGTGTAATTTAACCATGTTTACCTGAGCCAGGAACATCTGAACGCAGGCCTCCAGGAGGAGCGCGCGTCGACCCACGCGATCGACCACGAGGATGGCGACGACTGTCGCGAGCACATTAACAGCTCCGACGATGACAGCGGAGTAGAGCGACGCGCTGCTCTTGAAGCCCAGTGTTTGGAACAGCACAGGCGCGTAAAACATGATGGCGTTGATGCCCGTGAATTGCTGGAAAACCTGCATGATCATGCTGATGATGAGTTGCGGGCGGCTGCGGCGTCGCAGGATGTTGCGGAACGGGTCCTTCACGGCCGCCGCTTCATTGCTGGCAATGAGGATGTCGCCGAACTCAGTGTCCACATTCTCCACGCCGCGGATCTTCTGCAATACCTTCCGCCCGCGCTCCAGCTTGCCGCGCTGTACCAGCGAGTTGGGAGTGTCTGGCAGCAAGATGCCGCCCAGCGTGATAAAGGCTGCTGGGAGGCCGGCGATGGCGAGCGAGACGCGCCAGCCATTGTGGGCCATCTTCTCAGTGCCGTAGTTCACCAGGTTGGCGAACAGGATTCCAATAGTGACCGCGAGCTGGAACAGAATGTTGAGGGCGCCTCGCCACTTGGATGGCGCCATCTCCGACAAGTAAAGCGGCACGGCCTGATTGGCGAACCCCACGCCCCAACCCAGCAACACGCGCCCGATGATGAGCATGATGATCTCCTGAGCCGCGGCCGTGAACACCACGCCGAGGCAGAAGGCGATACCGGCAATCAGCATGGTGGCCTTGCGGCCCCAGTTGCGAGTGGTATAAGACGAGAAGAAGGTGGACACCAGCGCCGAGATGTAGAGCGATGACGTGAAAGCCTGCAGCTTCTGGTCATCGTATTTACAGTACGCGCTCTCCGACGCTGCTGCAGCTCGCTTCTGCGCTAACACTTTGGGGAAAAATTTCTCCAGGAACTCGTCCATGGACGTGACACCACCTGCACCCACGCCATGTCAGTCACAAATCGACGTCCAGCATCCAAATTAAAAAGCTGCAGAGTCCTCTACAGTAGAACCAACGCAAGTCCGGGGCTCACAATTACGACACCTCGTTCCCAATCCCATCGTTCAACAGAATTTCTAGCTCAAAACTCAGATGGCATGGAGCATCTAAGACATTTCGCGATACTGCAGGCATAAAGTCCAAGTAGTATGATAGTATGAGAATGAAAGTGCAGAAGCAGAAGCGAAGCAGCGAGGTTCACACCTGAAATTCCCACATCATAACCGAACATGAGGCCACCAGACGCAGCCACCACACACACCATGCACACGAAGAACGTCGTGCGCCCGGGGTAGTGTTTAATCTCCCCTGCCGTCACCACCCCTCCTCCCGCCATTGCGTCCCAAAACTTCCAACTCTCAGTTGAGCTCCCTGGCTGCAATTCCAATTCGCAGTCCAAACCTGCTTGGAAACGAAAGTGCAGCAGACTCAAAGGTAAAGAGCACCCAAGCAAGCAATGTTGTGAGCTGCCACCGAGGAGGTCTCACTGAGGCACCGGTGCAGGCGTGCAGCTTTTCCAAGCGCTCTGACAGGAATCATGAGCTCACGATTCTTCTTATAAGAACCAATCCTGGGCCCCACTTCAAAAGCCTCGCCCCTTCCTTCGGGGAAACCCTGTAAGAATGTGCATAATCCTTCCTTCATTCTTACTGCTGCAATTCCTTAACTTGGTCTATTTTCCCACACACACAAGTCTAGCCTGTCTTTCACTCGAAAAAGGACTAGGAACGGGGATTATTTAGACTGACTCTACCGAAAATCCCTTCATTCATCATTTACTTTGCAACCCCTCTCATTTGTGTGTGATGTACATACACAATCTGCAAATCTTGTGAAAGTCAATGAAAGGTATTATCGGTTCTCACTTCCAAATCGAGAACACCATTTTATACGACTGCATGTTTAGAACACCAGTCAAGAAGGGTTTTTCAAATTCACAACACTAGCATAAAAGTGGTTGAGTATACCACACGAGTACACCCCACAATGGCGATATAATCTCACCTTGGATGTAAATCACCACAAAGAATGTAATAGCTGGTATAGTGCATAGTATATTTAGGCCACTTTTCTACATGTGACATGAATTTAAAGAGATCTTCTACAATGTGCAACACAAAGAATCCATTCATCATTTAACTAATCATGAGGGAATTCTAACAATGTTTGCCTTTCAGAGTTGATCATAATATATGATCAATAAGACAAATTATTCTTGAAATCACATTCTACAACTACTGTAGCGATTAGGGGTAGTTGTGAGTACTGTAGTGTTTGGGGGTAGTTGTGTGAGTTCAATATTAGAGGATACTATTACAATACATTATATAGAAATGTGGGCAATCCCTCGCTGAGGAAAGGGTAAATATAAAATGATGTGAAATTGTGATGGGGAGGAAGTGCTGCATGTTAGAATGACTGGGGCGGGACGTGAATGGCAACGGGCGATTGGCTGATAGACTGTAGAGGCGTGCTGCAGGGTGCGTTGGGTGACCTTGATACGCCCTCTTCCATTTACGTGGCCGCACTCGAAGCTCTGAGACTGCAGTGCGTGTTGCAATTGGTAACTGGCATGGCAGGCCTGAAAGTATCAATTTCATATTTTCATAGAAAAAAGCAATGCTGCAAATGTACGACGATGGGAAACTGGCCTGCCCGGAGATTTTCGCATTCTGCTTACCGCTGCCACTGCCACCGTTTCGTGTCAGCGGCCGCTGTTTGACTACGTTGAATAGTCCAAAGCATGTGCCTCCTCCTTATTATCACATTTCCACCAGATCTTCTGCTGTATGTATGTCCGGTTGGATGAATGTGTACACGTGTGCATCGGACTGTTTTCAACCCTGCTTCTCCTTTAACAAAATAGTAGTAAGAGTGTACTCACATTCCATGTCATCATTTCCAATGTATGAATTGTCTACTGAAGTTTTTGAAGTCAGAACAACTATCTAGTAAATGAAATATCTGAATTTTCAAGAGATCCTACTTCTTTCTACCAAAAAAAATTGTGTATCTAGCCCCTAAAAATCCAAGCATTTCCTCGACCTCCAAAACCAAAAACTGCCATTTTTCACCTTCGTTGGGAAATGCAGAAATGGAGAAACTTTTTTTCTTCTAATTTTGGACTTTGAACCGTAAGATCTTGTACCTAACTTGTATACGAAGAACTGGTCAATATTTCAACCTTTGGATGTTTGTCATTTGTGAGATCATAGCAATCAAAGTTTGACCAACACTTTTTTTTGCCGCTGCGTGAGAGGCATTGTCTAAATGGTGCCAGGGGCAACTTGATGATTGTTACTCCGAACATTTTTCCGTCATTTTTTTTCATGTAGTTAATCAAGTTGGGTACGCTCATGCAAATTTTTAGAGACCAATTCCACTTTTTGACCTTAATGTAAATTATTTTATGAAAGAAGGTCTAAAAACAACCATATAGTAAAACAAGCACCACATATGATATATTTAGTATGAGAAAAATCTGGACGGTGAGTAGGTGCATTTATGAGAATGTGAATTTCGAAAAAAAAAAAATCTTGGAAAAAATCCAAAATCTCAAATTTTGGAAATTTTTGAAAGAAAAAATTGTAAAATTACTAGAAATTGTGAAGACTGTTTTTGAAAGTTTTGGAGGCTGCCCTTGTAAAAATTAGTAAAATTTTTGACTTTGGATACTTTGGAATTTGAATAGTAATTTGGTAATGAACATATTTCCAAAAAAAAACTTTTAAAAAAATTATTTTAAATTGCCCATTTTGGACTTGAAACCTACAATTTCTAGCTGAAGGTTATAAAATTAAAATTTGGCTTTGCAAATTTTACCACATACACATTACAGTATGGGGAGCATCCAGTAAAAATCTTAGGCAATAATATCAATTTAAATCCTTAAAATGAGCTGCCCGAAATCTCAGAAAGCCGAATCAATTTTCCTGGATTTTTAGGAGCCAGTGATCAAACATGATAAAATTATGCCTCAACTTTTCAAGTTACGTCACTTCACTATGGCCAACTTCAATTTTGCATCAAGCTCTGTTGGATCACGCGTCACTGTAAATCTTCTTGGATGAGAAAGAAGTGAGCTTCTACCTTATCCTACAACCAGCTCAGATGACAGAACACACATTCAAGAAGTTGTGTGCACATATTACTCACACTCTTGGCAGCGACACATACGATTAAAGTATTCTGGAATTTTGGATTAGAATCCTCACCAACTCAAGAAGGAGACAGTTGGATAGGATTGCAGTTGAGGTAGATAACCATGACCAAACTCTTTAGAACCAAGAATTAAAGTCCACAATCTGGACAAAAAAAAGTTTTACATGATTCAACATTATTTGACGCACCTGTCATTGTAATACCCACTTCAGCAACCTTTGAATGTTGGGAAGCTTACAATTACGTAGCCCTCCAGCATGGTAGTACTAGTTGTTTTCGAGGAAAAGTATACGTACGTCCTGGAGAAAACCCTCGAGCCTAGAAAGGAGACAATATTCAGTGCACTGCCAGGTCATATCCAACAAATATTTTCAACCCGGGTACTTTCTTAGTCTGTTTTTTGATGTCTTCATCCAGGAGTAATAGTCGTTGCCACTTCAGCTTGTGCGCTTGGAAAGTGGACGGGGGGGCATTTCTGGTGCCAATTACCTCAGCTGAAATGTACACCTGAGGAAGATGTCGGTATGGGACCTGCACAAGTGGAGTGTAGAGCCGTTTGGTTGATTTTGCATGAGGGTGGCTCCTGCCACTTTGAGGTGCATATGGATGACTTGTTTGATGGCCGGAAAGCAAAGGTGTACCTATGCGTGTTGATAGCAAGGAGCCGTGCATCTTTAAGTCCCCATCCAACTTTTATGGCCTTCATTTTGACTTTCAAGCATCGCACTCACCACTCCTATATCTCTCAAAATGCCTACATTTCGTTATTGGGCTCAGGATCATGCACATGGAACCAATCATAAAACCAACAATTCGATTCTCTTTAAACTAAAAGTTGCATGTCTTCTCTTATGGATGAAAGTGATCAAATGAGTAATAATATTTTCTTATTTATTCTCAAAATCTGCACAAAAAAATGTAAAATACCTATTTATGTTTTTTCTTTTTTCCATGAGTTGAAGAGGTACCAAGGTGTGTTCCTGTTGTTTGGATTCTCAAACACGCCAACTTCCAAGCTTATTCGTTTAATTCTAGCCTTTGTATTTGAATTTCAACATACGCAATTGATGTAGAACCTGAATGAGGCTTTTCTCTAAGTTTCATAGGTCCAATGGAATAAAAAGATGTGTAAACCAACTCCGTAAATATTGTTTCACATGAAGGGCAATTTTCATGCACATTTGGAACAAGCACCCTTCCTGCACACAGGGGCTAAACCGCTAAACCACACATGTGGGCAGTAGAGGAGATTTTTGTGTGAGGCAGGTAGTATACTTTTTGACATACAATAACTTAAAGGTAGTTGTGAAAGTGGGGATGGGTGGAATATTATACAGCCAATTTTCCAAGGACTGGTATGCACCTCTTCGAATGCATTCTCAAGTGCGATCACCTTTTAGGCGAGCATTGACAAGTTTTGATGCTCTTCCACGCCGTTTGCTCACCACTGAATTTACAATTCAATCAATAAACTTCTTATTGCAGTGCCTGACACGTGGAGGACAAGCTGGAAGATTCTCGAATGCACCCCCTGCCATGGCCTTATCCAATCACTGTCTGGCCATCTGGCGTTACATGTCAAAGGGAGAGTGCTAAAAAACTTGCTCAAATGAAAGATAATAATGGAGATAAATTTTATGCATGGGGAATGTAAGTGGAATGACAAACATAGTGAATTCATGAATTTTGGACTCTTCTACAATTTGCTATTAATTTCTGAAGAGAGTTTTATAGGTGTTTTTAAAATGGTGCCCTACTTTTGCACCCTACAATGTTTGTTGTGAGTACATGCTACTGTTGAGTGGAGAAGTATTAGTATCTTTGGGTCAAGACACCTAATGCTCCATTATTGGTACGGCTCTAGTTTTGATCACTCTCCCTTACATGGTCAGAAGTACGCATAGTTGAAATCTGACCCACCAGTTTAAAACCAATACTTTTAGTTTTAACTTCCTTCTTTGGAACTCGAAATGTTGTCGTGTAAGAATCACTGAGAGAGAACCTTGCTATACTGTACATGGTACTAAGTTAGTGGGGTTGTCCCCCAATTCTGAGTTATAGAGTTGACCTTTGTGGCTTCAAGGCTGGTGTGGCCATGGCATGACCTGACTTGAATTGTACATTACAGTACAGTTCAGAGGCAGGAGTACATGATCGAACATTCAGTATGTCACGTTCTTGGGAGTTTTATGGACAAGTGGTCACTGGCAGGAACAGATTCATGAAATGAAACTTTAATTGTTTGTTTCCTGGCAACCATCGATGCACTTTTCAATTCAACGAACAGTTCCTTGCGTGGCTGTTTACAATTCTGGGTTTCGCGAAAAATGGAAGATCCTCAGAATGCAGTCCTCTAGTACAGTTCTACTTTTACCAATGCATCAACTGTTCCACAGTAACAGTCAACATCCTTGAGAAAAAATCTTCATCATGAATAGAAATAAATCGTGAAAGGGATACCTTTCTGAGTCTGTTGCTAGGCGGTCCAATCACTGGTTTGTGTTGTCTTCCTTTCTGGTATTTTGCAGCTAGCAGAGTGATGAGCGTTTTACACAGAACTGTAGTCCTGTCCTATTGTAGGTTTGGATAATTGACTACTTTGTATTGCCATTCATTATTCTACTTGCTTCCATAATATTTTAGAATGCCGGTCAATCAACAGACGTTTGAATCACACTTTCGATCTCCGATGAAGTTGCTGCCAGTAATATTCGATCTAAGCTGTGAATTTTTTTGAATTTTAACAATTTTATAGAATAATTATTAGGTTTTCACGAACCTAGAGCATAATTAGGATGCTAACTTCTCCGAAGCCGTTATGATATATTATAGATGCGTAGCTCACCTGATTTTAGCGTACGAGGGAATGTTACAAACTAAGCTCTTCTGGTGCTTGAAAAGTCTGTGAGGAAACTCATCATGAAGTACTCCCTCTGTCCCATTATGATTTTCCGGTAGGTTCTCTCAAATCTACCTCCAAAGGTAGATTTGAGAGAACCTACCAGAAAATCATAATGGGACAGAGGGAGTAGTATTTTCAGAGGTAGGTATCAACACTAGAGGGACCTGGTTCATGGTTGACTGAATTCTCGACGAGTTGAAAGAGTGCGACATGGTAAGTTATGATTCAAGTAACAGGAGTCTTTACGATGACATGCAATGAGGTAGGCTAGAAAAGAGTCCAAAGTGTGTGTGTCGTGGCAACGGAGATGGATACGATAAGCGCCCACAACAGCTGCATGTGGTGCTACTCTCCCCAAATTAATGTGCTAAATGGTTTGCAAGTAACTTGAGAGGGAGGCACGTGTCTTGACAAGAATCTGGGAGGATAGTGAGATGTAAGCATGTGGAAGGAATCCAATCTAAGAAGTGGTGGATCCCGGAGAAGGGTGCAGACTGTGGGCTCGAGCCTTTGTCCTTTCCCCCAGAGCTTCAAACTATCTTCACTTGCTCCTGAATCTGCAATTGGACCAGAACTTGAGAAAGACCCAAACTCAGGAGAATGAAACATGTGCAGCAATGCGGCAAAAGTAGAAACAGGATCGACCACAAACCATCGTATCAGCTCAATCCAACCCATTTGGGTGATGTCCTTCATTGCATCAACATGCATTCGGTATCTGACATCATCCATAACAGGGTATTTCAGCATGCAGATTTGACAAGTAAGGTGTCCTCCTCGATAACCGAACGGATTTTGTTGTTAAGCTTTCTTGCTAAAATTGGTGAAATTTCATGCATTTTAAAGTATCATGATGGGTGCCCCGTAGGTATACGAATCTTTGTGAAGCACAAAATTAAAAATGAGGATAGGCACGGATCGAGACCCAACCGACCAACTTTTTCTAAAGTGAAAAACCAGTTCTCTCAGACTGTAATTAGATGTGAGGAAATAAAACTGCTAAACAACATCTTACAGTAGCTCTATATCCAGTGTGAAAAGGTCATATGCTTGACTTGTTCACGTGTGTGAATGAGTTTCAGCATGTGACAATTTTGTGTGACTAGCAGGTGAATAGCGACAATCGGGCCATCTGGCTCGTAAATGCTCAACAATCCACCAGGTGGATGATCAGTGTACAGTTCCAAGTTCCAAAATATCCAATTGCTGCTTTTAACTCTATAATAGTCATATTGTTCAATACATGAATGAGGTCAAAGAATTATATTTTCTACACATAAATTTTTATGCTTATGAGCAAAGAGAATATTTCCCTATCCCCTTCATATCATGTCTTTGCTGTTTGAGGACTTCCTTTCTAAAAAGTACACGTGAAGAATACAACCACTTCGAGTTCTCTTATTGTAAATAATAGGAATATTTCTTTTTCATAAAGATGATGTTTCCTTGATAACCTTCTCAATCCCTTGGAAGGTATGAGTACCCCTCAATGGCTCATAAGTGTTACTACCTTTTATGAAATACTTAATCCCTAAATGGTTCGACTCATTGGTAGAAAAAAAGAACACATTCTTATATAAGAGTCATTGATGGAAACGAAGGTAAGTTATTTCAATCTCAACCGTATAATCTTGTAATAAACATCTTGTTCATCATGTGGGTTAAATTTTGAGTCATGAGACCTTGATTGCATGATCACAACATATTAGTACTCAAAGAACATCACAAAATCTCAACATTTTCACTTTGAAGTGAAAATGCTACCAATATACTTATTGCAATCAAAAATTCACCAACTACAAAGATGTTTACCTTCATCTTAATAACACTCTTGAACAAAGAAAATCCATGAGAAAATTTTTAATGTGCAAATAATAACCTTGCAATGGTAAAAAGTGCCAATTTTTTTACAAAGGAAACATAGTCCAAAACTTGACCCTTTGCACTTAAATCTATGCCTTATCTTCAATACATCTTCGATTTGTCAAGGTTCCTACCACTAAAACTGAAATCTAATTGGAATCTCTCCCAAAAAATAGAGTAAAATCCAACGGTGGATAAAGGAGATATAAACACTCAATTAAGCAATTGTGCACTTGTACGTATAAAAGTGCACTTCTCTAAATAATCTCCAATGTGCACTTCAAAAACCAAATATATGGCTTGGTGAGTGGGCTCTTTGATAAAAAATTCCACTAGTTGAAAATCATATAGTTTTTGTACAATAATACATGTTAGAGAATAAGTAGTTTTACCTAGTGTCCTCAAGAATCATTTGTAATATTTGTCAATAGATATGGAGAAGACCTACTTGTGACGGGACACATAGTACCCGGAAAATAATAAACATGATAGATTTGTAAGTATACTTGTAGATACAAATATTGTTATTACTCCAATCCTTGTAATCATTTCTAACTATACGTCTCTTACTGTACCTTCACCGGGTACATTTAACTCGTTCATACATAAACACTTCATATCAATTACCACACAAAGCAAGGTAAATGTACTATCATTTTAATCTACTCCCCAATGGTATTTCATATTTTAGGCTGCCTGTAAGTGTTCATCGTCAATAGCTTCCGTTTGCATGGCTATATATTCCAGAATGTGTGCATTTGTGGATTGAGGAATACAAACTCTCCTCTCTACCTGCACTCTGTGTACTATGCGCTTCTTTGATGGTTAAACGACATTCACCAATACGGGTAGTTGGTCAAACCATGAAAAGATACACGCCTCCTTTGATACCCAACTATGCCTCTCATCGGATGGCTTCCACAAGGACTCCATGCAATTCGCATAGCGTTGTATTGTGGACCAAAGTATCTACGAGCCTCTGGACTCAAGAGCATGCGCACAATTTGATCGACAACGGTTATCTCGTGAGTTTCAGCAATAGTATTCTCCCTCGGTATCGAAGAGAAGCATCCTGAAGGTTGGGCGTTGGACTCATAGGATGGCCAAAACGGTGATGACTCATGATCGGCGTTGCCGTCTTTTTTTGGAAACTCTGCTATATATTGTTTCAACCTCTGTGCCTTATAATTTGCATCACCGTTGACTTTCACGTATTGCAATCTTTGAATACATATATCCTTATACGCAATAAAATCGTCTTACGTCTTCAGCTCCCGCTCATCCGCCGCATATAAGGTCGCAAAATCGGGTAGTTCGAACTTATTTGGAATGGATCTCAAAATCTGATCCCTTGTCTTCAAGCATCCTTGCAATAGTGCTTATGTTGGACCTTGAGCTTACAAGCATCCTCTCGATTGCTAGAATAGATCAATAGAATCTCATGTGGTGTGGAAATGTGATGCCAACCAATGAATCCGATTATGTCAATAGGTGCGGGGTTACAAACATTTTACAATTCCACACATTCTCTAAAAGTCGTACGCTTACAATTGCCTCTATGTGGGAAGTTCCCCATTCAATAAGAGTAAACATTTCCTTTAAAGAGTTCACATCTGACCTCTTCAAGGTGTTTCAGTGTTTGAGATACAACTAAATCGTTGATCAATATCTTCGTACATATGACGCACAATGAGGAACGACAGTTCTGCTTCCTGGAAGAACTCTAATCCAACCAAAGTTGCACACATTGCGAACATATAAATATTTTTGTTCTAGGGTGTGCAGTTGTCTGCTTGGATGCGTAATGTCGGTGGCAAGAATCTCTTCCTCGTTAATACGTCCCCTATCACATGTAATAATGTGCTCACGACTTGGTTGCTATCATGCTTGTAATGAGCTCCGAACCACACATCACTGTACAATCCAATTCCATGCACCAAGGCCCCGTATAGATGGGTCCTCACGAACCGGTGCTCGATTTTCTTCATGGTCTGACGTATTTGGGGTATCATAGTTGTACTCTGATCCAGGCCATCTACTATAATACGCATGAACATCTCAGGGTTGATATAACAAGACCTCTTGAATATCCAATAATGTCTACGTTCTTCCATTTGGTTGAGCACATGTAACATGAACACCTTTGTGATCCTTATCTTGGCATCGGCATTGGTTTTCTCTTCCATAACAAATTTGTCCTCCCAACAATGATAACATTTTGTGAACCTAGAGAGCGGGAATACTTGGACATGAGGATACCTCAAAAGCCACATCTTTTGGAATGAGCTCATGGATATGGTTTCGCCACTGCAAATTCTCTTCACCTCCTCGTTCGCGGAGTTGACTACATTAGATTTTACTGTATTCATCGAAGGAAGAAAAAGCACCAGGACCTCGATGTCACTCTTGCGACAAATGGATCGGTGGGGTTGAGGACAACTGAATTCATCCACGAAGCACTAAAAGCATGTCTCAGTAGCAGCAGACATTCTAGTACTCTCTCTAACTGGATCTCAAAGAGTATTACCGTGAATAGCCGTCACCCTGTCATATATCAAACAGTTCTTTTCGAAGTCTTTGAAATGTTGTTGTGAATATCCAACTGCTAGAGCAGCATAGCACGCATTGCAAACCTCTTTGCCTTCCAACTTTGTCACAAACTTATCTCTATGATTTCCATCAATTTGTGTATAGAACAAAACCAACAATTGCTTCACCCATGTACTCCAGATTGGATATTTAGACCCCATACATTATATCGCACATCGAAGATATACCTTGTCGGAACATCTATTAAACAATATCTCTTGCGTCATCCTTTTGCTATTGCATCTTGCACCCTTATCAATGTTACTTTTATTTGTGCACCATCAGCTCGTCTTGTCTTCCTTGCGACTCGCCTTGTCCTATCCTGCATTAAATATCGTCGGCGCATTTGTCTTAAAAATGCCAACCCATCACCATGTGGTAGATTTTCGATGTTGTTAGAAGGAGGTAGAATAAATGGTGAATTTTCACGTACGGGATTTCAAGGGTTTTGAAGCTTGACTACTTCTTTGTGATGTCTCATTGGAGCCCGGTGTGTGAAACTCCTCATGGAAATCAAATATCGAAGTCATCATTGGTACATGTGGCGTTTGAGATCCCTCTTCCCTTCATGCATCCATAATATTGGATTCCAAAGCCTCTGCATATACCAAAGAGCGGTCCCAACAAATCCTCAGTCCCCTAGACAATCCTAAACGTTCTCCAACTAAATCTCTGGTCCAATATAATTCATCATCTACATCAGTGACACGTACGGCCACCTCGGAGAGAAACAATCTCATTCCGTTCAATTCCATGCCACTTTGAATGCACTGTCCATGATCGCCATGCCAACTACCACTCCGGTATCAAAAAGCAATTCTACCCTAGTACTATTTTGTTGAGAGATACATATCTCAACTAATCCATCACGTAGTTGTCTTGCTCGTGTTGCCCGTAGTAATCGTGAACCTATTGAGCTGTTGAACAAGATATCACCTCCTCGGATGTCTCTAATTACGACATGGGTTCCTATTGTATCAATTTTCATCATAGTTGCTATCGCTTGATTATCAACCTGATATTCAGAAATAGTAATAAAAGAGTAAGAATTGGCTAATGTGAGGGATATAAATCTTGTGACAAACTTGATGTTGGACAGAGTGCCATGTGTTCACCTTCTACTACAATTCAGAGTTAAATTTATATGATTGTCACAATGTATGGACATTAGAAAGATATAAATGTACATATTCCTACGTATTATTAGGGTATACCCAAATCACATCTATCTCACTACCGGCCGTTGAATTTTGTACAAAGGTTACATATATGTCATAACCTATACTTTTGGTTCTCTTGAACCCCTAAACAAACAAATAGAAGTTTTACACTTCATCTTGTAGGGCAATGGTAAGCTTGGGGTATCACTTTTTGGACACACTAATTAGGTTATTTTTATTGAAAGCCTCCAAAGTTTGTCTAATTTAGTCATTTTAATCAAGTAAAAAGACCCTAAAATAGAAAATAAAATAACATGCACCTCACTGAAATCAAAGTATATATGCCTATAGATTTTCTTTTAGATTTTTAATTTTTTTTGGATCCATTCATAGATGAGGGAAAAAGTGTTGAATTTGGGGATTTGCAGGCATTATAGTGCACAATGAATTAATTTTTTTATTATTAAATAAATTATTTTGTATTCCATACAAGAAGATGTAGGTCATATTCAAAAATCATATTAAAATAAAAATGGTTGATATTCCATTTGCTTGATTCTATGGATTTTAGGTTATTGGGACATGACTTACTTTTTCAACTAAAAAATTAAATAAAATTACTTCAAAATATTTTTTTTAATTTTTAATTTTTTTTCTTGATACATTATAAGTTTAGACAACTAAAACCACATCTAATGAAGTCTTATTGTATTACAGTTTAAAAATGGATATGTTTGTCACACCAGCATAGAGTGCAATTGTTCATGGGACAACCTTTTTGGGTACCCCAACGAGACCATCACCCTGTACTGAAAGAAAAATTAAGAAAGAATTGAAGATCTTTGAGTTTTATCAAATAAGTCTTCATTTTGTCACCTTGTCCGACAATGTGTGAAAATGTTGTTCTATATTAAAGAGGTAGGTATTGTCGAGGTTGTAGGAGCATTCGTCCGCACCAACCAGCCGTTCACGTACCAGCCAGGGTGGCTATTGCGGCACTTGCCGGGAGTGATGAGCACGTAAGCTGTCAACCTCAGGGTTAGAGTTAGGGGGTCAACGAAGTAGGTGCCGTTCACGACCAGCGAGCTTCTTGTAGAAGCGTTGCATATCGACCAGCCAGCGTCGACAGTATCGACGGTATCCCAGTAGTGACAGTATCAAGAGCGTCGAGAGTATCGACAGCGTTGACAGTATCCCAGTATCGATCAACGAGTATCACCGATGTTGCGCAGAGCGTCCTCTCCCTTCTCCGAAATTGCAATGCTGCACAGGTGCTCGTTGTGAGTGTCTGAAGATTATCGCTGCGGCGCTTGCGGTGAGTGTGTAGATTGTCTCCCAAGCCCTCCTCCGCCCATTGAGGCCTTTAAAATATTCAAATTGGATTAGGAATTGCCAAAAGACGTGGGATAATGGGGCGATATTTTTTTAGAGACATCTTTTGGTCAATTTTTTGATGTTTTTCGGTGTTTTGGATGTTACAATGGTGTAGCATATTTACAATGCAAAGTTTACATCATATCTTGGAGCGGAAAGAATAAAAATTGAGAAATCTGGATTATTAAAGATATATAGAGAAAATAAGAGGTTGTTTTGTAGATTGCCCAAAAAGGTGTCAAAATGTGTAGACTTGGGGTAAATCATCTTTTGGCAAGGTACCATTAACACTTGTTTTACTCCACCTAAAACTTAAAGATCTTAAAATTTTTCGCTTTTCAATTTTTTCTACTACAAGATGTGATTTAATCCTCCAAGTTCTTTACTATTTGTCCAAAGATTTTAGAACATGTAAAGTTCACAAAACAATAAAACATAAATTGAGAATTTTTGACTTCGTATGTTTGCATTATTTTTTTCAATATGCTACACCTAATCTCCATCTCTAAAAATAAACATTTACGTATAATAAAAGTGAAGGTTTTTATTGTTTTAATTGTTGCATATTCAAATTCACATTTGAGTTTCGAAGACTGCAATATGAAAGAGACTATTCCTCAAATGTCGTGGATTGAGCGCGATTGGTGATTGACTGCGGAAGATACCAACTTAGTCGTATTATGGATTACAATTTATCCTATCGTCGAGGGACATTACGCAACCGCATTATGGAAGAGGTGTGGCAGGATCATTAAAATGCAAACTCTTCCTTCACACAAGATATACATCACGTGCAAATCAGAACCCGGTTGTGAATTGGAGCCGATATTACTCTCGAAGAAGTTGGTTTTAAACCAGTTCCGACAATACTATCGAAGACCACACGATTGCTGAATCACATCGATGCGGTCAAGAGGGGTTGGACATCTACACATCTGGACGTGCATGTTGTTTGGCGGAAGAATGTTGATGCATATATGGGACTATGACAAAAGTAGAGAATGCATCTTACGAGGCTCGTAAAGGATCATACAGAGTTTGAGGCATTGAAAGCCGCAAACCAGGTCCAAGCAGCCAGCCAGAGAGCTCCAGCAGTGTCAATCGAAGACAACCCTATTTTCAGAGTATTTGCAAAACTGCACGTCTTGAATTGTAAGCCATTATTACATTCAAGTATTCTTGCAACAATTTTTTAGGAAGCGTCTCAAGAACATCCGGTGGCACGGGCTACTAATGTTAAGTTGTGGTCTTACTTATGCTGAAAGACGTGGTCGCCTTTCAAAGCAGACTAGGAGCGCCTCTCAAAATATAGCGTCTACTTTCCACAATCAGCTAACTGCCTCTAATGCCGCTATTGACAGGTCATATGGAAAGAATCCATCATTGCGCGGACAAAGCAGCTAAATAACACGCCGTGGCGAGACTGTTGTTGAAGGTAAAACGCCTCAATCCGTGGTTATACCGGATGCAATCATTGAAGATTCGGTCAGAAGCAGATCAACGACCGGTGTACATCAAGTCTCTTGTACGGGTCGAAGATCGTTTCAAAGTCATGAGAGACCTTCAACATCAATAACAGGAGCTTCAGTGCACATATCACAAGTGGATGATGAGTCACTATGCTATTCGAATGAGGATGTTAATGGACAAAATAAAGATTGAGCTATTGTCTATCGTGTTGCACCACTTCGATTTGTAAATGGGCCTGTATCTACGAGAGCGGAGATTGCAAAAGGATCATTATTGTGAGCGATTAAGTTCAATGCCTATATTGATTAAATTATTGCGCCAAGGAATCCTATACAAACAGACTACCGTTTGTTATTGGAGAAGACGGTGGCGGAAGTTTACAATATGCTACACGATCATCTCAAGAGGAACGAAGTCAAGAAGCTAGTACTTTGTCTAGTGAAGTACATTTTCCGTACGACATCCGATGATGGTCAAGTTCACATAGAGCGGGTGTCATTTCCAGCCGAAGGTACTTCATAAGATTTCACACAAATATATAACTAGTACGCTTCGACCTTTGAACACAACAGTCATGCTTCTAAGAACACGTAGCTGCAGCAACACATAATTTGGAGGTTTGTTGATGGTCAACATGTCGTAGCTGCCTGTAAGCTCGCACATCAGCATTACGGAACATAGGTGCTCAACTGATTTGAGTATGAGTCTACTTTCATGAAGCGGAGGTCCTCTTTTGTGGTTTTTTATGATCTGATTATGTACATCTTGAAGTCACTAAGGCTCAACATGGCGGCTCATATGAAGAAACACCTTTCCACAATTTGCTAGGATCTGATAAAGCTTCGAAAGAATATAGGAATACTATAACAAGCCAAATAGTTTGATCCGCGCGGACGACGTTTGCAAAGCACGAGCTTTGATGACTGCACTTGTTGTTGTCCAGAAAAAACCTAAAGATGATGGAATTATCACCACAAAGACGTTGGCATCTAGATTGGTGAACTTGACGCATTAGGCTTAGAATCCAAGTGACAAATGCTTTGAAGCGATTCTTCAAGTATGCAAGGACTATAAGAATGGGCACTTGTTTCATAGCAACGGTGATGAGACTAAATAGAACGAGTTAGCTCACAAAAAGGATCTTGATATTACTGTGGATACGCGGCCAAATCGATTGCGGATGACTCGCGAATGGTTTAAGTCATTAAGTAGGATTCAAGATTCCATATATTTAACTATTGTTATAAAGTCCTACGCAACAAAAGCCGTAGTCCGGATAGTATAATATCCCCTTAAAAATATTATTTTGATGGAGTTGAAGTAAAGGATCCAAAACTGCAAACTCTTTCCGGTGCGGTAGAGTGCATTATAGGCAAAGAAGCGGTTAAGAATATGATTAGATGGAGGAGAATAAGGCGGCGTCACCAAGATCTACGGATGAGTTCTTGGTTTTACGTGTATCAAAGTTTTTTTCCCGGGGGCTAGAGCAACTCTAAGATTTTGGCACGTTACTGAATCCGATTACAAAGACTACATGGGCCGCTCTTGAGGTGAAGAATGTATCTGAACTCGACGATATACGTAACCTCATCCATACAATCATCAGCAACCATTTTGAGGATGTTGCACAAGGGGGAGTCGGCTACTATACTCTGCCTGGATTTGAAGATCTACTAAGCGCACGGACTTGGGAGTGGAAAATGAATGTGAAGTTACCAGGCGATAATAATGTACAAGACACTCTTCTTGTTCGATATAAGAGACGGCTATTCCGTTGATATACTATCTTGTTCAAGCATAAATACCTATGGGTTGTAGATTGTCGCCGGGGTGGAGGTCCATAAGGAGACAATGTCTGGACAAATGATTAGTAGTTTAGTACGTAAAAATCATTGAGGAGTTGAAGTTATGGATGTCAAATGTTGAACGATGGAATGTTGTGTTTTTACTTCCGCCTAGAGTATTATACACAACGAATATGTTGGTGAAGTTGAAGCTTCCAATGGATTTTTCTTATTTACGCGGATGTTCAATATTCCGATATACTTCAAAGGATTATCCACAAAGTATCCAAGATGTTGGCTCTTTTATTCAGGCGGTGGAAGCTACTCGCAATGTTCTTATTTACCTACATCATCCCACCAATTCAACAGCCAACTTGTATATTGTAGCTTCGACCGTACCACTTCCTTTAATGTTCCACGACCGCCGTAGAAATCCGAGAAGACTAGTTGAAGCCAATCTTTTCGAGAGATCTCTAATAAAGTTAAAAGCTTGGTCGGAGCATACATGTCTCGTGGTTGGTTTCTAGTAGCATGTAACATCGGAACTGCCGTCTCAATAATATTGATCTCAACGTTCAAAGGGAACGTCGTCATTGTCATTGAAGATTGTAGGAAGGAGGATTCCTTTATCCATGATGAATTATCATAAAAGTTAGGAGACCAAGTTGTAATGCCAATAAGAGTTACAATGACTTCGGGAAATTGGGTCGGCAATGGGACAACAAGTGAGGGTGCTCCAATAACTCTAACGTATGACAATACGGAAGCCGAGTACGAACGCTTAAGTTTTCATACAAGAAGGCCACGAGACCGAACACCAACAATCTCCACTTCTAAACATAATGAGTCTCCCGAAGCAAGTGGCGGTTATGAAGATGATGAAGAAGTTGCAACAGAAGAGGGAGAAGGAGGGACCGATTTTACGATATTGAAATACGATTCAGTACTGGAACCAGAATCTGAAGGACTGTCGACTGAACTTATACATTGACCGTTATTCCATCAACACCTCAATTTGAAGTTGCAGCGACTAAGACAATACTACGGATGAAGACGGATGGCGAAGAGACTATAGAGCACAACGATAGAGTTTCACAGACCCAAGAAGATAGTCTTTCTATTGGGATGGAAGCCGGAGATTATATTGTTGATCAATTTCAAGTCATGCAGAGATTGGTTGGAAGGTTTCTGGAGAGATCCAGTGGAGCAAGGTTCCATGATGCAGGGAAAACATGGCGGTACTTAGTCAAGTTAGTTGCCTCATTCCATGAGACTTTTGGTTCAGGATATTCATTCAAAGATGGCTTATACTTCGATGCAGATGGAATAAGACAAGTAAAGAGAGGAGAGTCTGGCAACTATACATATGAAGAACACACATCTGTTGACAGACTAGAAGGATCAGTGCTTGATGATGTGGTAAATGATATGGTATCTTGAGAACGTAATGAGCCACGCGATTGGCCTGTCATCCATGTAGATTATGATTCGTATCAATGTGTAAGAGATGTGCGTTTGTTTGGCACGGTTGAATAGAGTAGAGTGATTGGCGTTGGTTTTATTTACAACATTTAGATTATTATATAATTTTTATGTTTTGTTGATGTCTACGTTTCTCGTCAATTTTTTTGTGCATCGAGAGGTGGTATACTTTAAATACTGTTGATGGATAATAAACAAATCATGTTGTCACCTCAAACCGAGATAATTGAATAAAAGTTCGAAATAAACATTGTATATACATGAGTGCAAATACGCACAAACAATACATAATGAATATTGTAGTTATGTAGACCAAAAGGTACTGGAATTAAAGTGATCATGTATGTTCATTGGATATATTATATCCAAATAGTTTTCCATTAGTCACAAAAAGTCAAAGAAGTCAGGTTTCCATATTATAAGTATTACAGTATAACCACGATATACAGTCATTTGCATATTTTAATTTAGAAGATTTAAAAAATAAATTGGATGATTATGTTGTTTTAACCCCTAACTCTCCTTAAAACCCGAAACGGGTTTTGGAGGTTTTCGCAGGAGAAAAACTCAGCCAACTTTGACCATTATAATCTCACAAATGAGGACGAATGAACAGTTCAAATTTGATATGTGAGAAGAATTTCAAGTGAACTTAGAGATCTTACGGTTGAATCTTTTATATAATGCTTGGATTGAGAATTTTTGAGCTTAATCTAAAGGAGGTCAAATTTTGTGACTTAGACCATTTTGCAACAAGGAGAGTTAGGGGTTAATTGCACGCCAATAGTGCACTTTCCCAAGTGCTTGATTGGGTGATAATAGCTTCTCAAAATTCATCCATTTATTCACTTTTTTTCAAGAAAGAAACATTGTAGCAAATCCAATGCCAAAAATACCTGGAACAAAAATATTTTTTTAACTTGAAAGTTAGTAGCTTGTATCTTAAGATTATGACTATATTAAAAAATTCATGGAAACATCTTCTTGATTTCCCATAATTGCCTAACAATGGTAAAACATGCCCCATCCTTGAAAGCAGAGTTGCCTTCATTAAATTGCATGTCATTTCTTTATACTTCATTTATGGGTTTGCAAATTTTACATACACAAATTAAACTTGATTTGGGACTCAACCGAGATGATTTCAACCAAAAAGGACCGTGAATGAGAAAGTTTTGACTCTTCAAAGTTGTTGTAGTCATCCAAAATGTTGTTTTTTGACATTCCGCCCGGTCAACGCTTAAGTAAGAAATTGCAGAACATTATAGAGTTGAGATCGCAATTGTGATAATTATAGTTTTTGATGCAATTGAATCACAACTTGAATATTTGATAGAATGGTAATAGTTGCATGAGTTCATTGTCACCATTCACTTGCAAGATTCCATGCAAGCCACCATAATTGCTCAGGAAGATTTGAGATTTCCAGCATTGAAGAACCAAATATAGGGAATAGTAACAACAAAAAAAGGCATAACAAAAGTGTTAGAACATGTGGAGGGGTTCTCAATGTCCTTTCACCAAAGGTTGTCAAGTGAAGCAACATCCTCGTACTTGCTTTAGCAACATCATCACGCAAAATATGCAATGTTACTTACAATTTTGTATACTTAATGATGAATGTGATGCTAGAGCACATACCCATACAATGCTTTACCAATGTTTCCCATACTTGTATGATTTATATGGTCATACTAAAGGGCACTTTACATGGGGAGTCAAGGCCTACAAATCTCCAAGTCACTTCACTCACATTTTGAGCCTAATTGGCTCCATGGGCCACTTGGAGAACACATTAAACAATTAACAAAGTGGGGGCTAATTTTCCCATGTGTAAAGCCTCTGGGGCCGATTTGTGGAAGGAAAAAAAAGGCCATGGGGTAAATTTGTAATATTTACATTCCATGCTTTTGATTTGTTCACATTAATATATTTTAGTGAGATAATGATTTTGTATTAAAATCAAGCAACAACTTCTAGGCCATGAATTGGCCTTCCATTCTTGTATCCCCAACTTTTGTATTTCACTGCTACAAGCGTTTTTCAGTGCCCCCATACCTCTTGTAAGGCGGCCCTAAGAGTGATTCATAGTCCTGCACCGCTACACCACTGTTGCCAACCCAACAAGGCTTCGTGTTTCACTTGCTTACTTAAATGATGAGTTTTGAATAGTCAAAATAACAGGACTTATTTTGATTACTTCTGTAGAATAACTCTCGTTCAATTTTACTCAAACACACAATGCCGGGGATGGACCACATGGGTTGTTGCATGATCATTCTGGAACAGAAAACTAAACCCGCATGGGACAATGCAATCCTGAGCAGAGAAACATATTGTACACTGTATCACTGACACAAATCGTACTAACAAGGAGGTGCACTGGGCAAGAGCAGTCGGCGTACGTGGCCACAAAGTTCAAAAAGCCTTGAACCTTGCGCAACAATTTGAGTACCAGAGTACAGAACACCAATCAATTCAATAGAGAAGAGCACCACAGTACAGAACCAATCAATTTAATACAGATGAGCACCGTACTCCTCTAAGACAAAGTAGTGGTTGTGTGTGCAAGTGATCCAAAGTGTACTCGTGTCCCAGTTCCTATCTTCAAAAATCCTTCACAATCCTGGTAACGAATGAAAGGTCAAACACGCGATAATGCGAATTGCATCCCACACATACAGATCCTAAACACATGAATCGAAAAGGTGCCCAAGAACATTGAGATGAGGAGTACCAGGGGCACCTTACACACCAAAATAGTCAAACACGACCAGAATAACTTGGTGAGAACACATCCCTTCTTAGTGCAAAAAAACGATGGGATATATTTCACTTCAGAGGCTTTAACCAGAATTGGACGCTCTCCCCGTAACCACACTCCGCCAAGTAGCCAATGGGAATAACGGAAAGGGAAACTTGAGAGAAAGATTGAGCAACCATCCATTGCATCGATATTCCATCTCTCGAATTATAAGTAACCCTAAATCATGCAGTTCAATGAAGTTCGAGTTCATGAAAAGTGCAAACACGGTTCTACTCAACAATCCTGCTAGACACACCTGCCTGTTTATCAACTCGCGTCACCCGCCTGTACAAAAAGGGGCCCCGCAAACCTATAAATTCCTCATAACCAGTCAGCACTCTTCATTCGAATCAGCATTCCATAGACACCCTCACATCAAATGCACAACCGACAAAAACAAAACCCACTCATTAGGGTTACGAGCATGTGCAAGATTCGTGTTCAGCATTGGCCGTGAGAAAAAAATGCCGGCATGTTAGTGGACTGTTACTCGTACAGCTTTGCCATAGAAAAGCCAAATTCACTAATCCTACACTATCGTACCTAAGCCTTCACCTTCCTCATCTTGCCCAGCTCCCGTCGGATAATGGAACCCCTCTTCACGCGCGCCACCATGACCTTGAACCGGTCGAAGTCCGTCATGGCAGCACGCCTAGTGCGCACTGCCAGCTTGCGGCCCCATGCGCTGTTGGCCCACTTCTCGTCCACCTCGGCGTCCAAGTATGCCTGCTTGAGCACCTTCTTGGGGGGCGTGCGGGTGAGGTCGGGGATGGTGATGTCTGTGAGCGACAAACGCTTGAAGTTGATCTGCGTGCGAACCATGTCCGGGGAGTCAATGAGGGCCCTGTTCTGGTCGATCACGTCCACGATCACCACCAACTTTCCATAGTCGGGGCCGTAGTTGATGAGGGCCACTCTCCCGATCTCTACGAACCTTCGGAACACCATCTCTGCTGGCGAGGCAGGTGACGCGCGTAGCTGGGGCGGAGATGGTGATGGGCCTTGCTGCGAGGAAAAGAGCAATTGCAGTTCCGTGACTCTGTTTAGGGCAACCCGTGAACCCTAGTTCCACATCCTCAAGTCCAGGTCCTCAAATATAATCGCACGTGATATCCTATATGCTGTATGTTTAGGCAAAGCAAAAGTGCCATATTTGTCATATTAGAGCATCCTCAGTCGAAGCCCGCCATCAACTCCCTCCAACGGAACTTGACGGGTCGTGGCTTGAGTACCGGGAGGACTTGCCGGGTTGTGCACCCAGTGCGCTCCTGGGAAAGTCGATTCCCTTTGCAGACGTGGCTCCCTGTAGTGGTTCGCGTTCATTACCTGTGCGCTTTGAGATTTTGGATCTAGCTGTAATTAGCATCGCTCGCAGCAGTCAGGACTGCTAGCGGGAGGACTTTCCCTCACGGCAAATGAGGAAAATTTACAAAGAGCGGGAGGTCTTTTGACGAGACCCGCACAGTGACGGGAGGCATAGAGAGGGCGTTGACCCGCGCCACAAGCTCCTGCGCCCGCCTTTTGCCGATACAGGGAGCTAATCTCTCAGGACTGAGGATGCTCTTAAGTTCGTATTTTCACGAACATTCTTTTTTCCTACATGTGATTGATTGCCAATGTTGCATGTTGAATATACTAAGAATGACAATCAAAATATACATTGGTTCTGGTGATTCCGAATTCAATTTACATTCTATACAATAATAACTCTATCATAGTGTATATATTATTTATTAAACAAGTCCAATGAATAAATAAATAAGAACACCAAACCCTTGTAGGCATGGCGTGAAAAAAATGCCCGTTTGACCTACCCTTGATGATATGTCCATGGGACATAACAACAATGACATATGTCCAATGACCAAACACTTCTCCAGACTAACTTCTCCGAACAAATTTGATCTTGATAGTTAAGTATTTGTACTACAATCTCAATCAATGAATGTGATGCGCCCTAATTGTGATACACCATTGAAATGTGTTCTATTTCTATGTCTTCTGAAAGGAGAAACGCATCCTTGTTGCTAAAGCTCCCTAATCCATTTTCATGATCATTAATTGCTTCAAACTATCATGGTGGTATCGAGAAAGAGGGTGGTTTTGAGGAGAATTGGCAGTTTCGAGGGCTCTCTGGGGCTAGACTGAGGAAAGTGCATATAGTCATACAGTGTGTGGCAAAACCGAGTCAAACTCTTGAAATTCGTAATTTGATTAGCAATGTGGAAAACTTGGCAATAGATTTTTAGAATGTGTAAATTGTGCAATATAGCAATTTGAATGGGCTACAATTTGATGGAGAAGAAGTTCCTTCTTACATTGAAATGTACAAGAAAATTACATTTAAAGGAAACCATGTTCCTTGACTCACTTTTGCATCCACTATCAAAAAGCAACTCAATATTTTGTCCACTTGCCTTTAGCGGCTAAAACTGCTTGGATCCGCCTTGGCATGCTTTCATACAACCTCCTACACTCCTCTATTGCTAAAGAAGCCCAACACTCCTCAATACGCTCCCACAATTCTAAAATTCTGTTGGAGCCCTTTCATCTAAGTTAAGACGACGTTTGATCCCACCCAAAGATGCTCAATTGGATTCAAGTCGGGAGATTGTGCGGGCCACTTAAGAACATCAAAATTTTGTGATCTCAACCATTGCCGAACACTTTTTGTTGTATGTTTGGGATCATTGTCATCTTTGAAAAATCAAATTTGAAGGATCAAGATCATATGCGTGGTGGTATACAATAAATCTCTTTGCAAGATTTCTTTATATTGATGTTGATCTATTCTTCCTTCGATTCTACATAACATACCAGGGCCATGGAATGTCATGCAACCCCATACCATTCTTCGAACCACCGCCAAACTTCACAGTCTCTTCTTGCACTTGTCTTGAATCACAAGATTGTTCATTGCGAATCCAACACCAACTACGACCATCCGAGCAAAATCGATTTACCTTGGTCTCATCGGAAAAGATGACATGCTTCCCGATCACCAACGGTCCAATGTTGATGGCGCCTAGCAAATTCAAGTCGATCCTTAATGTGTTTCGGTTCAATTTTGGTTTCTTCGCTTCACTTTTGATCTCAAGCTCCCGCACGTAAAGTCCTTCGTGATTGTATCAACACTCTCACAAGTAACATGGCATTCCTTGCGTACATGTTGGGCAACTTGTGTAGCATTTTCAAAACCTCCTGATGTGACAGCACGAACACATGCTCTCTTCTGTGCATCACTTAGCACTTGTGGTCTACCACCACTACTAGCTGACAAATCACATAATCTCTTCTTTCTAAGTCTTGCAACATGGCTCGAGACACACCTGCAACTCATGTGCTACATCTCTTGTAGTCCTACCAGCTTGCAACATCACCAAAATGGAGTTATCAAGGTCTTTTCGAGTACTACCACAAAGCTCATCTAAGTGCACCATGGTCTGTCCTCACACTCTGCTTACAATGTGTACTAAGTTGACATGGAGTATGTCAAGATAGACACTTCTTGTGCCCATGCCAATCTGGTCATAAAAGTCTTCCATCCATTTTTTACCACTTCATTGCATTTATTATGGCATGCCATGCAAAACTGAGTCAAGCCAAGTGTATGTGTTGGAAGACATGTATCTCCTTATAACTTTTTTATATGTCACCATGGATGCTATGTCAAATAATACACTCCATATTATATGTCCTCCATGTTAAAAATGGTCATTTCATTTATTGAGTTGTTAGGAATTGACGGCCAAATAATCTCTTTCAACAAGGTTGACTCAGTTTTGCCACACACTGTATGGAAGGGGCCTAATCTGGACATACAGTATATCACATCGTCTCTCAACTTAACCCCTAAAATATCAAGGCCTTAAAATCGGACTGTTAGTGCAACATGTGCATGTACAAAGACCCAACCTTAATCAAGAGTCTATTACTCTATATGGGAAGGCCATTGACTGGTTTTCCCAAAAAATTCGGTGTGCAATTCCTGAGGTGTCTTTGAACAAATCACCCAAGCCAGAGTTCCTGTCCACAACAAGAGTTCTTTTCAGCTACAGAAAAGTGAGAAACATGTTTTCACAAAAATCTCGAAATAAGTACTTCTCTTGGTTCTAGGCAGCCCTTGAAGTTAGGCAGCGACTGAAAAATATAAAATGGTTACTTGGGCCTATACGGATTATCAGTGAAATACCCGACCATGTGTGCTAGCTCTGACTCGGACAACAAAAGTATCGAAATCCATCATCATCCGCCGATTGGCCAAAATCCTTGCTGTGTTTTAACATCGAAACTTCGAACATGCTTACGATCCGAAAAATCCAGTTGAGGAGAGCGAAAGTCTCATGCAATCTACTAAGATTCTGCTTGTACCCCACAGAGCACTGAACTAGAGTCATAACATGTATTTGCGAACTACGCTAGAGCTAGAAATAAAACCATCAGCAACATAATATTTGGTGCAGACCATGTGCACGCTCACCCTCGAGCTCCTCTACCACTTCCCTCTTGATAGCATGAGAACAGCAGCTCGCTACGCTGCAGATGTGTGGTTTCACGTGAACATTTGACCTTCCTAGTGCTGAGAATTTCTTCTCATACTTCGGGGACGCAACCAATCAAAATATGTGCTCCAAGAAAATTCCGAAATCTTGAAGGTGACCTTTTCCCAAAGAAAAAAGCAGCAGAGAAGAACAGGCATAAAAGCTGCGAGGTTAATTAAACCAGGAGAGCAGGCATGCACCGTAATATACAAGTTGTGCTGCTTTCATTAAGCTTGAGAGCATGATAAGATGCGAAGAAGCACCGTATTCGTTGCTCCTTGTGCCACCTTACGTGTAGATGATAAGAGCGTGCAGGATTACGTTTGTAACTGCAACTCACTAAGTGAACACATCTTCCCGATCGCCCTCTGCAGCGTCCTTCTCTTCCAGGTTACTGAACTCCAAAAAGTGTGTCGGCCTATGATCTTCATGATAAAATTCCCTCGGAATTGAGAGCTTGATACCGTACTTCATTCCAACGGAGTGCTTCACACCCATGAAATTGTAATTCCATGGACCGTTATCCGGAACCTGATTAATCAGCAGAAAGAGAAGTTAGCAATCCCTCCGAAAGAGAAGGAAACTGTCACTACCGCACAGTTCGGTATGAACAAATTTAGTGTCAAAATAAACGGTCTTAAGAAGCGCAAAGGACGCGAAGCTTACCATGTAAAATCCGAGGAACCGGTCACTCAGAAGCATCTGCACTTTCTCGTAGTGCGTGGGCAAGTAACCGTGGGGATTACTGCCGCTGTCCTTGTTAGCCCGACCCCATTCATACCCAGTCGGTGTCAGCTTGTAAGCTGTCAACGAGCAAGATCCTGGCGTAAAACTGCAGGTCAAGATGATGCACTTTTCTCCATCCCACTGCTTGTTGTTCTCCAACACACGAGCATGAGTAGTCAAATCTTGAGGTGAGAGTTGCGGTAGCTCATTCGGTTGAGTATGAAGCCAACCGAGAGGTTCCAGCTCATTCAAGAACTCATGCTCTGGTAGACCAGCAGGAAGATGGACCTGCTGATGTGTGCCCCACTGAGGAGGCATTACTATGCACCGAATCTCCTTCACTTGAGGATTATCAGGAGGACTCACTCCATACAAGTAACCAGCAATCTGGGTCCTCAGATCCGCAATACAAATGAACTTCTTCAGAACGTTCTTGGGCATAATGTAAGTGTATCCTGACTCCTGCATACCAAATAACAACCGCAATACTCAGTATAGGGACATAAAGACTCCACAGAAAATAGCAAGCACATATTGATAGGATGACTATAAATACATCAATAAAGAATAGCAGAATAACAACCTTGATGTCATCTGAGTTGACGTAGATGTGGTTAACGCGAAGATGGAGATTGGTGGCAGAAATAGCCCGCACTCGCCAATCTGTTTTGGAACCGAACGCTGCTTGCTCATAAGGACTCGATGTGGTTACAATCAATTCATCTCCATGAACATTCGTTGTCTTGGTTGTGACCGCAGTAAGCTGACTAGCCTCCTTCGCCTGGAACAGAGCAATTGCCAAAGAGTGAGTTACAGCGTAGAATTCTTTAGTTTCTACTTAGAGCCGATCAATAAGAAGAACACAGCACCAAGTCTCACATTCTAGATCGGCGAAAACAAACAACAATAAATGCACAAAGGATTATAACACTAACCTGTTTTTCAATCTCAGCAATCTGCTGCCGTTGCTGCGATGGAGGAGTAATCTCTGCACCGAGGATAATGTCCCGAATCTCTGACTGCGTCAATGCAGATGTGTTCACATTGTTTTTCTTCGCATAGTCTGAGAGTATCAAGTCTCTCAAAGCAACTTCGACCTTCATCCACTGATCGTCACTGAGGTTGGGCCAGATATGGTGGGGCTCAGTGACCACGGTCTTGTCAGGCTTCAACAACATCTTAGCCTTCTCATTATTGACATGAAGAGCTCTAAGAATGAGGATAAGCCTAGAGAACGCAGTGTATGACGAGATCGTCTTCAGCCAATCGTCGTAGATATTGAACAGGACCATTTGTGGCTCCGTCGCCTTCAGGATCAAATCGCCGAACTTCTCAATCTTCAGACAAGCTTGGAATGGCAACTGTAGTTCACTACCCTTGATGACAATGTTGGGGAAATCCAGAAGATGTACCTCCAAGGGATCAAGCATTCCCTTTCGTGTCACGATAATCTGCTTAGGTTGCTCTTCGACTGGAAGAGAACGTACCAAGGCAGCCACTTCCTCGGCTGTTTTCCATTTGGCTAACTGTCCCAGACGTTTCTGTCCTGCCCACACGCTGGTATGAATGACCTTCAAGAAAAGCTGCCCAGTCCTTGGGTTGAAGATGAAAATTGCACCATTGATAGGCTTGGTGGTCAAATTTCCTTCAAATGTCTTGTGAATGGTCACACGGTAAACGTTAGTATCGTCAACGAACCAGATGATCTGGTTGCTAAAAAGCTCTCCGTAATTTTGGGATGACAGGTAAGGCTCAGTAGGTTCAGAGGAATACAACTGCAGCCCCTTCCTTACACGCTCCCTCAGAACATATAGCGCCGGGTTAGCCTTCATAATCTTGTTGATAGCCTGTGCAAAAAGCGGTTTGGAACCAGGGAACCAGTTGCCGAAGGCAGCATGAAGATTGTAAGCTAAATCCAACCCAATCATCACCCCAGTAGGTGCTGGGTAGATAGACATGTTGTCAGTGGTATAATCCAAGAATTTGGCTCGAGTATACCGTTCAATATCATGAGAATCGTAGTCACCCCACCGCAACTGAACATCGATCCAATACTTGTTGCTGGCCTTCTGATCGAAGACGTCCTTCGACTCAGCAACTAGACTTGGCTTGCTCATAGGCCATTTGTACGCAGCGAACAGAAGGATGTCTGCACAAGAGCTGTTCATTTTGTAACTCTTACGCGGATGTATGGTTTCCTTCTGCACTGTTTCGATTTCCAAAGCATCCAGCTCCTGGTCAAGGACCTGGCAAAGATCCATAACCACACTCTCATGCACCTTCTGCCACAAATGTGCCCTGAAGATTTGAATGAGGGAAATCTTCAACGTGGGAATCTTTCCGTGCATGAATATGCCTGTCAAATCAAGTTGCACTTGGAAACCGACATACACATTAGCTCTGTTGATAGTCGGAGACCACCACAGCGTAAACCGCCGGTTCGGAATTTGATTCAAACCAGACCGTTGCGCATTCGTAAGTTTCTTGTACTTCATGGACTCCTCAAAACCTGACGCTTTTTCCCAGAAAAGACCTTCCCATGTAGGGAAGTATGTCCCCTTGAATAAGGTATGCTCCAAAATACCCTCCACACCACCAAGAGCCTGGATAACGTCAGTTCGGTAGTTGTTTAAGTTCCACAACTTCCCGTCGTGCCGTTGATGTGTCCACCAAAAAGGATTCTGCTTCAAAACTTGGTACTGCTTGAAATCAGTACGCACACGCCACCCTTTGTCGTAAGCCAGTGTGTGGCGATCCTTCTGAAACAACGTGTTGATACGTGGTATACCCCTGTCCCAGGAATCCTCAAGATCCTCCAAAGTCAATCTCCTATTCTGAGCCTGAGCTTCCTGCCTCTTCAAAGCATACTCCGCCCAAACACGCTGCGAATCAATGAACTCACTCTCCCACGGCTGAATGTAACGGTAAAGATTAGGAATCAGCTGCTCATCTTCATGACTCATACCACTTCGGAAGTGCGTTACTCCAACATCTGTCTGCTGACTGTATCTCAAATCACTCTGAGGGATCAAAATATGACCCATAGAGAGCATTCCAAGACCTCCAATTTCCTTGGGTGTATAGAAAATCACTGGAGGAAATCTGCTAGGCATCTTAGAGTTCAACCCAATCTTGATACGGGTCTGGATCTTGTTCTCACATTTCACCAGAAGATCAAGTAGCTCTTGCGTGTGAACCGTTGCTTCCCTGAAATAAGTCATCAGTCCAATAAGAGCAGTGTTCCACTTGTTAACGATCTTCGTAAACGTCGTGGATCCAGACGACATAAGAATCTGCCTGACACGATTCTCAAAAACTTTCAGGTGTTCATCGTCCACCCGAAGATAAGCCATGGCAGTTCGCTCCTTGGTCTGCTCATTCTGCAAGTTCCAGACGCCGTCCTTGCTGCCAAATGCTTCTTGCGTCATACGAATCTTTGGTAGGATACGTACTTCAAATCCGCACATGCTAAACAACAGATTGGGGTTATCCTTGCTGTAGACTGAAACAAAAGAGTTCTCCCATTCCAAGGTGGTAATACTTCGAGGAAGCCGGTTCTTGATATCCCAGAACACACTCCTACCGAGATTGACATCGTGCTTCATGAGACGCATCCGGGCATCCCTGGGCCAACACTTCTTGTTGTTGTAACCCACAATATTCTCATTGTTCGGATCTGGATGCTCAGTCAGATAACGCTGGATGAGATCTCTGGCCTCCTCATGGGTAAAACGGAAGAGAATGTGAACTTTATCGATGTACCGCGAGTAAAGACGGATAGGATGACGAGTCTCCACCTTCACGTCCCAGAAAGTGATGAACTCATTCGGCATCTGAGGGGGTCCAGCAATCTCACTGGCACGTGTCAGCCCCAGAACCAAAAGATCCAGTACCAGGCCATAGTACTGAACTACGAATGATGCAAACTGCAGCCCCTGAAGCAACCCATACGAATTAGTATGGCTCATATCTTTGTAAGATAGGACCACATTGTTCTTTGCTGTCACATAATCAGCAATGTTGTGGTCAAGAACCAATCGAAGAAGCCTGTTCAACATGGTCAGATCGATTTTGTCGAAAAACTTCTCAAACTTGGTCTGTAACATGACAACACACTGCCCGTCGCCGGTATCCCAGATGTCCTGCAGGTTGTTGATCCCTTGGCACCACTTGTAAACTAGCAACGGAGGGGGTTCCGAGTCTGCAGGCTTGATCCAGTTGGGGAACAAATGCCTCTTGTCGCCCTCGTACCACAGATACTGATCAAGATATGCATCAGTGATCTTCTCCAAAGGCTCGATCTCATAGACAGGAATTAGATGACTGTACAGATCCATAAACTCAATGCCGACCTCCTTGAAGGCTCGCTGTGTAAGCAAATGTCGTTTAATACGTGATAAAGCCTCGTGCGGGTTATCATACGCCTGCTCTATCAGCCCGAGCTCCTCCCTTTGCTGTTGATTCAAACGAACTGCCACACTGTAAGACTCCTTGAGACGCTCCAAGGCAAGAATCAGAAGCTTGGTGTCATGCTTGTACGAAAGGGGAGGAAAAGGGATGGGAGAAAACTTGCGGGATTCCAACCAATGAACTGTCGTGGTGTAAATGGCGACAGCCTCCTCAGGAGTGACATAGGGCCCATCCTTAAGATAATTATGCTGACGCTCCTGCTCAGCTTTGAGCCATAGACGTGTAAGACGTCCAAGATTCTTCCGACATACGGTTTTATCCACTGTGGCACCTCGTCGAATACGCTCTCTGTTGTAGTGAGCCACATTGGTCCACCAGTCGGCTTTCGACTTCACATACCGCAAGATCATATTCTCAATTGGCACAGGTAACCCCGGAACCTTCCAGGGAATATTTGCTTTCCAGCATCGCCAAGCCTCACTCAGATGTTGAAGTATGGTACGAGCCTTGTTCTGCTTAATACCCTCCGGCATAGCATCGAGAACATCATGCATGACTGCCGCTCTGAGCTCCAGGTCGAAGTGACTCTCAACCCGCTGCTTCGTCACAGTCTTGGCAACTCCCTTGGAATGACGACCTTCGAACTGTCGTGCAAGAAGATTACCCAACCATCTCTCTAACAGAGGCACGACACCTCGAAGGAAAAACAACCACACACGCCACATAGGTGCCCAAAATCCACAACCAGGTCCCTTACCAACAGGGCCAGTGTTGAAGCGATAATAAATCAAGTGCTTCAAATCCTTGCACATTCGGATCTGTCTCATTAGCCTGTACTTGTACCGATACATACCAGTCAACTGACCAACATGAGAAAACGTGTACTGTAGACCATCCGCAAGTTGATAGGCATCAACATTTCCAAGACGGAACTGAATGTTGGCATCTACAACCAGCTTCGTCAATCGCAAAATCTCCCGACAAAGATGGAAGGCATTCCCAAAACGAGACTTCTTCCTCTCCTTAGTGGTAAGAGTCTTCACAGGCTTAAGATTGAAGTTGTAGTCCAAGTGCAGGTAGTTCAGATTCTTCCTGTGAATCAGAAGATTCAACATATTGTATCCTTGCTTGCACACTTGTAGACCAGCTTCAGCCCAGTCCAGCTCTGTTGTTTGGAAAAACTTAGTCGCACGCAACGAACGGAACAGATATTTCTTCTTCTGACCTTTAGGTGGCCGATGATGGAGCTCGTTCAGAACGTAGCACTTCAAGAGCTTCTGGTAGCTCACACGCACCTTCACTGGGTAAGTCGGAGGGCAGTGTTCCTTGTACCAATCAGAAACAAGAGGAATATCCTCAGCCCGCCTCGTTCGACCTGACCGCATATTGAATGGACGCGGGGCAAACAACAAGGCAATGCCAGCAGCAGTCGTGTCAGTGTATTGCGGTACACTCTGCAGCAAGGGTTCGACACCTTCAGGTAGAGCAAAGTCGTCTTCATCTTCTTCCTCCTGAAATCCCTTCTTCTCACCTCGCTTATCGGTTTTGTAAAAAGCGATAGGGTGAATCAACGGATCAAAATAGAACGCGGGCAAATCTGGATCTTCTGACTTGATATACATAACCATCGGAGTGTGATACACGCCCAGCTTCACTTTCCGAGGACGATTGTTGTACAAGTGCGGGAATGCGATCCTGTACTCAGTACGCAGTGGAGAGCGAATAATGAGTTTGTTTATGTCATTAAACTCATTCCAGTCTTCATCTCCTTTCTCCATGTCACGGTACAGGGGTTCAAACTTAGGACCACCAGGAATGCATAAGTTAAGTGCTTTGGCCGTGAAAAATGACTCCATATCAAAAAGATAGAAGTAATTCCGATCAATCAGATCACTCAACAGCTGCCCAGCAAGACGATGAAGAGCGGCCATGATAGGCAAAGACAGATGCCAACGTCTGTAACTAGGCCCATTGATCAGCTTCGTCTTCACAAGAGGCTTATAATCGTAGAACCATTCATACACAGCCGAATCTTCATCTTCATCAAGCTCTAACTGGATAGGTTCCAGCGGGTCCACATCCAACAGATTGTCCGCATAATCCAAAGGCGGCTCTTCATCATCGAATGGGGGAAAACGCATACGCTTGAAATGGCGACGGTCTCTCTTCTCTCGCCTCATCATAATCCACATGGTACCCCACTGCGGACAGCAAGACAAGTCAGTCAACTGAGCAAGATCCTACGTCCAAAATTGCTAGGACGGCACACACATGAAGTCACGTGTAAGTAGGAAATGCCTAAAAGAGATCCAACACGAGTTCATGACTTCGAAAGACTTAATGGCATCAAAGTTCGAGGTTTCACTGAGAAAAAAATTACGACAAACAGTCTCAGACAGGGTCCTTACCTGAGCTAGAAAAATAGGTTCAACCACCCATGGAATCTCATCAACGAACGTGATAGCACCAGTAATATGATAGAGCACCCTCACGTCCCGAACTTGTTCCCATGGCATTGGCATGTTCTCCAACAATTTATAAACAGCATGGGGCACAAACTTCAAGGCTCCCAAGTACACCCGCTTATCATGACGATACTTCTTTGAGGACATGTCCCCGTGATCCCTGCGTAGTAATAACATCACAGTCAAGATTAATAACAAATTATCTCTGTCCGTCAAACTAAACATATGACCAAGACATCTGTCTTGCCCATGGAGAAACCCCAGGAGCTAAACAGTGTTATCCCCAGAAATGCACGAGGTTAAACACTTCTTCTGTTGGACTCAAAAAATCACCGCAAAGGAGCTACCAAATAATTTGAAAACCCCCAAACCTGCAACCTTGAAATTTACAAGACCCGTGCGAATCCTTGACCAAGTGAACGAAAACTTGAATGACAAAAAGAAAACTCACTCAAAGCTCTGTAAAACAATGCAGCCAAACAACCAATACAAACAAAACAACTACAACCTGGTTCATCCACAACTAGAAACCCCGCGCACCTGATAATCTTACGAACATGCTCGGGAGGCATATCCTCCTTCTGCGTCTCAACGAAACCAAACTTGCGCTTCTCGCCATATCGCTTGGTATTCAATTGCATCCACTTGCGGGCCTTCTCATCCAAGCGCGCTTCGGCATCAGCTGCAGCAACCGCGGCCGTCTGCTGCGGTGGTGGCAAGGGCGCCAACGGCAGCGGTGGCGCCTGCGGGTCCATCATGAAAGGTCGCACTCAAAACATGTACAGAGCTCCGACGACAGTAATCCAATACGAAAAGTGACCTCCTCTGAGTCGATCAAAAACCGAACCCTAGCCGGTCGATGAGGGGTAATGGGGCAGAATGGCAAGCCAGAGCGGAGGTGTTGTTCCCTAGTAAAGTGGCAAAAGCGCGGAGAAAAGCGCGGGCGTGTGGTTAAGAAGGGGGTGAGTAGCTTGGACATCAAGGCGGCAGCGTCACCATCCAATCGCCCACCGCCATAGCCAGAGCATAGCGGTGCTGGAGAGGCCAGGCGTCACACACGCGGGAAATAAGCGAATGCAACCCTAACCCGAACTAAAGGGGAGCACTTTCAAGGTTTCCGCACCCAAACGGAAAGCTTTACATAAGTGTCACCCAAATGATGATTTCTTAATATCTACATCTAATTTTATTTCATCTAGCATCTAACTTTTCTTAAGTTTCAAGATCAACTAGTACGCGTGTCCGACGTTGCCATGCCCACATAAATACTTTGATTGTGCCTGTCGATATTATCGTAAAAGGAAGAAAAAAAATTAAGCTTCTAGGCTCATGTTTATATTTTTGGTGGAATTTCTAAGGCTCCAAATGATGTGATTTTTGAGCAGTTGGGTTCATCTTATTTTCCTACTGGATCTACAGTTAGGTCCTTTTCCATAATTTTTGGTAATTTTTGAAACCATAAATACTTTGAAATTCAATATCTCAATATCCGTTGACCCCATCCGCAATACAATCATTGCCTCTATTCTTACAAAAATACCCACTTCCAACGGTACCTCATGCGGCTCAATCCAATCGACGATCCCCGAAATCATAATGTCACAAAACAAAACAAACTATTTACCTAGTAAATGAAATTTAGAAGACTATCGGCAAACTTATTGGACTCTGGCAAAGTGATTCACAAGTATAGTTGATCTATTCTTCAAAATATAAAGTGAGGTAATTACAACAAATTTTATTAATACGAAAAGTATCAAAAAATATAGACAAATTAAACAATTTAATGGTGTGAGGAGTAAAGAGGAAAGAGTTTGATCTAATAAGAGACTTGAAGAAACTTAGAATGCCAAAACTGAAGCTTTTTATCATTACTTGCATTTGATTCTTTTAATATGAAGAAAATATTATTCTTTTAATTTAAATTTTAAAAATGAGAATATCTCTACTTTTTAGAAAAGGCGATTGAAAAATTCAGCTCATTTTTTAAAAATGGATTTAGTTGTAAAAAACGACCTCATGTATTTTTCAAACATGATGGTTTTAATTACAAGCGTATTCATTACTAATCATTGACCCTTGAAAGGGGGAAGTAGTATTGTTCCAATTTCCCCTTGTCCGGTGGGCATCGGATTATTAGCATTATGAGCGGACACTTCATTCACGCCGACCCCTTACAAAGGACTAGAGTTTCTATCTATCTACTAATCATTGTGGTAACATCACATCAACAAATTT
The DNA here is from genome assembly GCA_037043015.1 of Bryum argenteum. Taxonomy (NCBI): domain Eukaryota; kingdom Viridiplantae; phylum Streptophyta; class Bryopsida; order Bryales; family Bryaceae; genus Bryum; species Bryum argenteum. The sequence goes on along the minus strand of CM073328.1, from coordinate 18,133,446 downwards.
CGTGGCTCAAATTTTAGATGACATATCAATATCAATCATATCAATTTTTAAGTGTCATCCAAAATAAGAAATTTCTTGAACACCATATATAAACTAAAGAATCTTTAGTATACCATTGTATTAGAACTTAAATATTATTATATTATTCGGCTGTGTGTCTCATTAATTTTCTTTCTTGAATGTTCAATTTGTGTTTACACCTAATACAGGCTGAATGTCATAGAATAACATCTTGGATGACAAGCAACAACCATAACTTCTTCATCCGTAGTCAATTTTGGATGAAACAACTTTAAGAAAAGGTACTTTGTCACAATTAGTTACCTAACCCCTTTTCGGGCCACTTTGCACAAGGAGTGGAAGCTCGTTATTGAGTTGAGGCCATTGAAATTGAGCTTCCTCATTGGTGTGGGAATTGAGGCTAGCCGCAAGGAGTATACACTAGGAGTGGTTGACAATAATATCTGAAGATATTCGTCATATACGAACTTCATTTTTGTGAGCAAATAAATGTCCTTGACATGGCCCCAAGCCTCCCAAAAAAGAGTACCAAAATGGTGGGTTCCCTTCATCTTCATGAAGGCCATGTCAGGATAATAAATGCATATGCATGACTTTTTTTCATTCATGGCACCAAGGGCCCATTTGCATACCACATGGGACAATTGGCCTTCATTCTCCAATGACCCTAGCTTTAGTGTAAACTCACCCTTATTAGAGACTCACTTAATCAGTTACTTAACACCTAAACATCTCATGGGAATAGTAGATACAATGTTGTATAAGTGGCATTTGTTACCAATAAGACGCTTTGTATTGGAGTTTCAATGGCTCACTTCACTTGAACTACGTAAATTTATATTTCAACTTCTTTGTTGAGATCAAACTCAATAAAGGTGTGGATCTATTTCAAATACAAGAAAAAATCATTGTATTTTATTGACAGCAGACGCACTTTGAGATGTTTAGGGGTTAACCCTTAAAGGTCTGAACAACCATATTTGGTTGCTAGAATACAGCGTATTTTGTTTGTATTGGAATGAGTGCACACCTTTAATAGATTTGAGTTCAAAGAACAAGTTGACATATAAATCCATGCGGTTATACTAAGCTTTTAAGATCTCAATATAGAGTTTCTTGTTGGTAGCAAATCTCAATTATACGCCACCGTACATACTATCCCCAAGGGACTTTAAGGGTTAACCCCTTCTCATGATTATGGTTTTACGTCAGTCGTAGACTTGCATATCTCGGCATTCAATGTGTGAGTTTTCTATAAATTCGGCACTTAAGGCCATTGATTTCCCAATCTTCTTGGTATTTGGTAGCGATAATTTCAATTAGTTTGTGACATATCTAATTTGTAAGTATGGTATTTGAGCTGAGGAATTTTTCTCATGGTTTTTTATGTTCAAGGGTGTTACTAAAACGAACATGAACATCTTTGTAGCATGTGATCTTCTCATTGCAATAGGTCTATTGGTAGTATTTTCACTTCAAAGCGAAAATGTTGACATTTTGAGATTTTTGAGTGGTGGTACATTATCTCGCAATCTTTAAGGTTTCATTACTCAAAACTTAACCCACAGTGTATACAAGATGACTACAACCGTGAAATCTTGGTTTGTAAGGTTGACATCTGAATAACTCATATTTGTTTCCATTTATGACATTTTGTTTGAGAAGTTGTTTTTTTGCTATCAACAAGTCAAACCATCTTGGAGTTGAAACCATAAAATTTTATAGAAAATATTCTGCAATAAGAAAAATGAAAACTAAGTTCATAAAATAAAGATACAGTATTACTAATTTTATGAAAATTTATTGTATTTCATTTTGAATCAAACCACTGGTGATAATCACATTTATCTAATAATTAGCTTTGTATTTATTACAGTTGATTCTTTTGAATTGTTTGTTATAAATAGTCTAATCAACCAAATAGATCTTCTCCATAAGTAAACTAGTATGTTCTTGGAGCCTTGTGACGCCCACTTAAAGACTTTGACCATGCCCCTCTTGTTTTTCCGCTACATCTAAAACTAGGTTATTTTCTTACAATTTCTTGGAAAGTCAATATCTTGAAACCCATCGACCTCTTTCACAATCTTTGTCCCTACCTTTACAGAAAACCTTGCTTCCAACAACACCTCAAGCGCCGCGATCCGACACGCCGTTTCCAAGATCATAATCTGATTCACAAAACAAACTACTTGCCTTAAATAATAGATGTAAATTTTTACCACATTTTTCATTTTAATTTATTATTTTACATTTCTATACATTAGTGTACCTGCATATTGGCCTTAGCCATTTTGGCAAAAATAAAGTCCTACATTAAGGTGCCAAAAATCTTGATTTCTTTTTTCAAAAAGAAAGGCATATTTCTATTAAAAAAACCGGAATTGCAAGAAAATTAGGTTTGCCGAACTCCACAACACAAAACTAATTAAGTACTAATTAAGTATTCGGCCCTTCAATGTCAAATGACCATGCAGGTAAAGTAATTGAGTTTCTCACTAATTTTTTTAATAATTTATTTCATGAGGAAGTCAACAATATAGATCCAAGAGTCATCGAATAACTCAAAATTTGAACTTGTACCTAAATTGCTATTTTCATTCTTAGAATTAGTAAGTTTATCCCAAATGCTATAGAAATAATCTAATAGTTCTACAATGAACATGGTTTTGAATTTTCTTCTTAATTTTTTCGAAACCAATTTTAAGTATCACAAGTGCCGAATGATGTTCTCTATCTCATTACATTACAATAATTGCGTAACATAATATGTTCTTTAAGTGAAGGACGAACAAAACAAGTCTCTATTGGTCAAAGTGAATCCTTAAATGATATCTTTTACTCTCTCAATCTGAAAATTGATTACTTTATAATCTAATAACACATTTAATAGAAAAGTTTGGTCATTGTATTAGCAGTAAACTTTTACAATCAAAATTTCAGTTTCACAGTGTTCAATAATTAATTTTGGTAACACTTTACATATCTAATTTTTTCGACCACTCTTTGATTCGCTTTATTGTTTCGTGTATTTGTATCAATTTTCTACAATAATTGAATACACATTAAGAAAATTGTAAAATCAATTCAACTTCTAATGCGGCTATAAAAAAAATAGGACATGATGGTGGTATCTAATAACTAGCTGTCAAAAACTAAAGTCGCCAAGATTTTTTTACTCAATCTCAATTGTTCTAACTTTGGTTTGATTTAAAAACAACATTTACTCCCAAATGGATTTGAAATGAAATCAACATTTACTTCATCGTTGAAAGAGACACCTACGATTCGTAAAGATATCGTGCCCTTTTGCTTGTGCTCCCATGTAGATAGGCAACAAGGAAAATTAATATTGATATGTGTTTTGATTGAGTTCTTGGTAGATGACAACGGATGGCCGGTCATATGTAAGCTAAAGTGCCCTTTAACCCCTGAACGTCCTTGGGGTATTTTTAGCCAAAAACTCATTTTCAAAAAAAGTGATATAGATGAAAATAAAGATAAGCTATTCAGATCTCAACCGTACAAACTTGTAATAGACTTGTAGTAGATCATGTGGACCAAAACTTGACTTATGGGACCTCATAGATTGCGAGATCATAACATATTAGTGCGCAAAACAGGCTACAAAATACCATCATTTCCACTTTGAAGTGAAAATACTACCAACATGAAATTTGCAATAAAAAAATCAGCAACTAGAAAGTTGTTCATCTTCATCTCAAAGACACTCTTGTACCAAAAAAATTCATCAAAAAAAAATCTTGGCTCAAATAGTAGCCTTGTAGTCATGAAAACTGCCAAAAATTTTACAAAGGAAAAATAGTCCAAAACTAGACCCCTCGCACTCAAATCCATGCCTTTTCTTCAATATATCCTCGATTGGGTCAAGGTTTCTACCACTAAAAATAGACTATAATTGGAATCCATCCCAAAAAATAAAGTCAAAATCTAACGGTGGATGTAGGAGATCTAGCTCTTCAAAAATCATTCATTTTTTCACTTTTTTCATCGTAGAAACATCATTGCAAAGCCAATATCAAAGTTATCTAGATCAAAAAACTTCCAACTACAAAGTTATTGGGATGCATCGAAATATCAAACCTATGAAAAAAAATTCATGAAAAACTATTTTAGATTTCACATAATTGGCTTGCAATGGTAAAACATGCCAAATGTTTGAAAACCCAAAAACAAAAGCTGCCTTCACTAAAATCCATGCCATTTATTCATACTTTATTTTATGAGTCTGCAATTTTTAGCACATAAACTAGACTTGATTTGTGACCTAACCCAAGTGATTTCGTCAAAAACGGAGTTTGGATGAAGAAGTTATGGCTCTTCAAAGTTTCTGCCCTTCATCCAAAATGTCGTTTTTCAACACTAGGGACGTTTAGGGGTTAAAAAGTTGGTCGCTAGAAAGCGGGAGTAAGCTTTGGAGCTAGTTGTAGAAGATTGACCAATGATGCGGGAAGGAGAACTCCTTGCGGTAAGATCGTAAACAGTAAGGAGGAAAGGTGATATACTTGGCAAACTAGATGGATTCATCAAGCAGTGAAAGAGCTTGTAGGAAGAGGACATTGGTGCTCGTTCCCACACATACGTATTGAATTTATCACGAATGTTCCCACACATACAAGGGAAGAATTGAGTGCTCACAAGCACTAAGTGGGCGCATCTTTGCATGCTCGGTGAACATGCGACTCATCAGCAAGCCTGCTGTAAAACACAATGCATCAATCTCCATACCACTGCAAGCATCCAATCAAAGCCGGCTTCACCACGAGATGATATAAAAAGCTTCACACAAGGTGTAATCACAACTACCAGAGCGTCCCTTAATCACCTCCTTTTCCTACACAGATTCATGTCAACACACTCCAAATCGATGCCCTTGGAAATAGTTGGAAGCACTGATTGAGCATACCTCTTTGATAAATAAACTACAGAAATTTTTAATCCAGCTCAGCTGCCTCGTTGCTAGCATGAGTTACAAAAAATCTTGAATCAGCTGCAATAAGCATAAAATAACACAAAAGCTCAAGAGTATAATATAATCTCAAGGTTGTACAACTTGAATCTGATTCATCATCTTGAATGCCTCGTATCTTGTGGCCCCTTGAAATTGTCTTTGAGTGGCCAAGTATATCTGATAATCAAAACCATTTCGTAAGGATGCTCATTGGTTGAAGTGTGATTTTTTGGATTTCAGAGAGAATCAAGAATCTGTTGAAGTAGAATATCCGAAGACCTAACTCACCGGGACATTCTTCTGCGTGATGCTTTTTCGTGTGAGAAGTTGGTTCGTCTTTTGAAGAATCTTTCCATGTAGACCCAAGGAATAAATTGATTATATAAAGCATGTAGCCCAAACTTAAAAATCAGCTCAAAAGCATCCTCTGGAGTTTACATTCTCAAAATTGTTCTGTACTTTTACTCCAACCACCTACAGTAATTGATGTAGGATCAGATTGACACTGGAATAAGAGTAAAAGCTCCACGTGGTCTGATTGGAATGATATGGAGCTCTCTTGTGTATTCATTGTATCATCTTGTCCTACACGGCGAATTTGTATATATTTAGAATTTTCAACTCTTTGCATTACATGGGCGTACAAATTGGAAATTCTGTATACATACGTTTGAGATGTATTTGGTGCCTGCATTGACTAAATAATTTCGGAGTAACACTACAACCATTGCAAAGTCCTCTCAAATGCCAATACTCAATCTTTATGTGTATAGAATACCACAAGAGTTGGGCTCATCTTCTTATATGATAAGTTACATCCAGTTGTATTGCATAAAATTCCAAGTGAATAAATATCTACAGTCTTTATCTCAAATAATGTGCGCATGATTCTGATCCAATAAGGGTAAGTCCTTACTAAGCACCATGCATTCTATTCAAGATTGATTTCAAGATGCTGCAAATTCGATTTTAACCCCTAACAATCTTTGGTCTTTTGATATTTCGAGTAGCCTAGGTTTATGGATGAAATTTAAAACCACTAACCGAATCTATGTTTTTTTAAATTTTTCATCTCCTACATCTTAAGTTTAAAGCTTAATACCAATCAAGAAATGACAAACATTTTCACAGATTTTGAGAGTATGGTAAAGTTTCAGAGCAAGTTTGTAATATGGTTGAAGGGGGTTGTTTAACGTACTTCTCTTCAAGTGGTGCTCCTATTATTGCTAATTACACTCCACCTGAACTTCCACATTTGGCGAAGAGCTTCTTAAGCAAATATCTGTTACACGTTGTAAATTCATCCGTAGAGTAGGACTACTTCAACTTGAGTTGCAAAGTTCATGAAAATCCCTTCCTGAACGCTTATTCAAAAGCATATTCTCTGACTTATTGCTTTTGTTGAACAGAATGTGCAAGAATTATACCCTGCAGACCAGGTTCGAGTGCAAGAGAGGTATCAGGGAAGGGAAGTGGAGAAATTTCCCTTAAAGAAAGCACTCTCATACTAACAGACCTTTATACCTCAAACATATGTTGTTTAGCAACATGCCCACGCGACAAAAACCTGGTTTGCGAAACAATCCCACATCAGAGGAGCCACCGGCCAAACTGCCCTTGGAATTTCCATCTCCCAATGGCTGCCTTCAATATTGGTGGGCTACCTCACTAGCTCACTAATCATTGGCCAAGTTACTAACTTATTGGGTGGGCAGAGGGAATAATCCAAGCATCCTCCGCCCATGGAGCCAATCGCCGCCCCGACGGCCCTCTATGTACCCTTTCCGCTGATTTCAGCCCTCATCATGGAAAAGGTAAATCCGCATCAAAGCTAGATGTACTTGAATTGGTAGATATGGTTGGCGGGAGGGCCTGGAGGTGGGGCGGAATCTAGGGGCACCGAAGATGGAGTCGCCTATAATTGGACTTGTGGATGGGGATGAATCCCGACGACGTAGACAGAAATCATTCGTCTCTTCTCACTCACATGCCCATCGTGATATTGCTTCGCCTACGGGGTTCCAAGTTTTTGAATGACGAGGGAGCATCGCCCGCTCTTTGCGACGGTGTGACGGATTGAAGCAGTTCTCCCGCCTGTGCCTGTGTCTGTTGCTCTCCTCACGCGAAGCGCTTCATGTAGGCACCAAGATCTCGATTTTTCGTGGAGAATTGCGGCTGTAGGAGGGAGTTGGCGTGAAAAGGCGGGAGTTGGAGGAGTGTGTATTCGTGCTTGTTTTTTCGAAGGTAGGGTAGGTGAAGAATGGAAAGAGTGTGTAGGAAGTTGGAAACAGAAGGAAAAAGCTTCAAGTTGGAGGAGATGGGAAGGACAGCGCGAATACAGCAGAGTAGGAGTTCTTGTTTATGGTGTTGTTGTGGTTTTCCAATACGTGGTTAGGGCGGACATTCGGAGGCGAGAGAGAAAAGGAGATTCGGTATGAGAGAGAAATTGGCGAGAGCAGTGCTGCGTGATTTGCGACAGCAAGGGCACGAGCATGTCGAGCTTCGGCGCGAGGGGGCGACCGTGGTTTTTTTCTGCTCCTTGTGTGGTACTCGATGCTATAACGACTCCGCCCTCGGCGATCATTTGAATGGAAAAGGCCATGCCCGTCATTACAACTCCATGCACGCCTCGGACGACGAGTGCAAGCGCAACTTCGATGATGGTAAGAATTTGGCCTCCGTGACGACGAAGTTAGGAGAGGACTCGGAGAAAGCTTCGTCATCGGCGTCGGAGGAGGACTGCTCCGTGACCGAGACGATCGGCGTGGGCTCGTCGACGACGTCGCTGAAGTGGATAGGCAGCGGGGAGCTTTTTATTAGAACGAAATCGACGGGGACGCCGTTCGTGGAGGCATCATGGTTTTCCTGGCAGGGAATGTACCAGTGCGCGGAGACGAGCTGGAATGACAATGATGCGGCTAGGATGGAGTACGCCGTGGTAGTGTTCCCGTACAGTGACGGAATTGGCCGGGGAGGTGACTGGCCTACGTTGGATTCGAAAGGTCCTCGGAGTAAAAGCACGCGCAAAGTGGACAGGCTTCGAACGCAAGTGTCCCGAGAGATTGTTATCTCCTCGGAGACGTCTACTGGGGCACGTCGGCGCAAAGCACCTTTGACACTCACTATCCGAACGAAGCCTCTCATGGAGTCATCGTCCGGCGAGTTGCTGGAAATCGATGGCGAGCCTGCAGAGAAGGGGTTCGAGATGGACGGGCCGGTCACCACGTTTCGCAAGATATGGAAACAGAAGCAATCCAAGACTCTGGACAGAACATGCTTCATCTGTCATCAGAAACTTCTTGCCAGCCAAGACGTCGCTGCTTTGGTTAATGTGAAGACTGGGCAGATGATATGCGGAAGCCGGAACAGACGAGGGGTATGTTCATCTTCTCTGTTTATCTCAGAATCAGATTTTCGTGTATAAGATTTTGAGGAGTCCTTTCATAATCTTGGACTCTATAAACAACAAGGCAAGAGTAGTAATTCGAAATTGATCTTATGACCTGTATGCGGAGGCGTTTGATGCTCACATTAGATCTATGTTCTGTTTATCGTACCATTTTCAGTCGGCCTGTTGGACTTGTTTGACTTTCGCCTTACAGGCGAGACTGTTTCGTAATATTTTAGTTTTCCTCACTCTTTTTGGTGCGTATTTTGCGAGACGAATTGAACGTTTTGTCATTCTAAGGTGTTTGCTTCTCATGCAGGTTTTCCATGTTTTCCATAGTGCCTGCCTGATCGAGTGGATTGTGTTCTGCGAAGCCAAAACGTGGAACGCATCATGCACGATAAGTCGTAAACTGAAGCGCCGCAAAGCTGTGCATACTAATGTCGAGAGTCAAGCGGGTGTTCGAACTGATTTTTGTGGAACCGAGACCGAGTTCACAAGTGAGACTGGCATCTTCTGTCCTGAATGTCAAGGAACAGGTGTCAGATTGGAAGGTCCACAACTCGAATTACCCCGTTTCCGGTTGAACCAAGTAAGTCAATTGTGGATTTGTGGTCGTCGGTCGTGGTTGAAATTCTTATAATCCATTGCATTCAAGGACTTATCTGTTATTGGTCCACTTATTCCAGGTGTATGAATGGGTCATGGAGCTCATAGAGACGCGAAAAGCGTTCATGGAGGAACAAGGAAATCCGTTGGGTCTGCTATTTGTGAAATCAGAGAAATCCAAGTCCCAGGTACTCTTTCCTCTTGTACAATCGTTATTTGACTCCCTGCTAACTCATTTTCCAGTTCCAATATCTATCCACCTGACCTCCTCTGAGCGACAGGTCAGGTCCAGGATTGTATGTACATGTAAATCTGCAAGGTAGCATTTAGTTGCGAGGAATGTCCTCACTCGCTCCCTTAAAAGTTTCTGTAGCTGGATATGTATAGAACCGTAATTGATCCCTATCTTTCTTGTTTTGAGAACTCAAGTCGTCTCATCATCCTTCTCGTATTGTGCCTCAAAAAGCGAGTAGCGTCTGTACGAGTGGAATGTATTCCAGTGAAATATTATCTAATTCACTTATTTCGAGGTGGTGAAAGTAGAAGTGCATGTGAAAATGAGAAATAGAGTTTATCTGATTCTGTAATACAACCTTTTTTCTGGCAGTGGTTCATTCTTTATCTATGATAGTCATGCTTTTAGCACTTTCGTGATGAAAATATGAGTATGCAATAATGAGTGTGGAGGAGTTTGTTTCAGAGCTGTTAATACCTTGACTCGTTACTACTGTTAGGATTTTGGAGATGTGTTTGCTAATATCCTGTTCTGTGGATAGGGTGTAATTCAATCACAAGGGTTCATCCATTGCTACTCGGCTGGAGGCTCCAGGGACCTGGTATCAAATTCGAAGTCCAGAATGAAGTGATGCTGAAGTGCACTTCATGTTTTTGAGCTGCCCGTATATGTTGAAGCACGGTAGCCAATTGACTTTGTAGAATTGCAACTCTCTAGTTACATACTGTACAACAACGTACGTGAAATACCTGGGCGATTCTTCTATGTATCATACCAGAGAACTGTATACTGTTCCAATCTGTTTAAGAGTTTTGTGTCTATATTGTTGATTGTCCTTGTACTACCACCGATGTAGCTATATCCATATCTGAATGCAGGAGCAACCTTGCCCTCTGGGATGCGGATTCACGTAGCTCTTGCTTTTTGTCCTATTTAGTAGGTTCTACTGAAATAAGCATGCTAATGGGCTTCATATGCACGACTTCATGTTGCTTAGATCAATGTGATGCTTGTAGTTGCTTCCTCACAAACTTCTAGTCGTTCTGAAAAAGCCGCCTCTGGTTTTCTTCGAAGAATATTCCCGATTCTGCAATGTTGCCGTATACTGTACATGTGCTTGTTGTTAAAAATTATTCTTGAGCTAATGTCCTTACCTCATTGATATTATGCGTGTACAAAGCTATCGCACTAGAAAAGAAAAGGAGAAACGGGAATGAATGGACTTCCATAACTACATGCATAATATGATTTTATTTAGAATGTTGATTGCGTAGAAGCTTGGCCCTTGTATCCTGGTAAGGGCATCCTCATGGACACGGAATACACTCCCTCTAAACCAAATTCTATCTTTTGACTGATTTAAAATTAGAAATTAAAATTATCATCATTAGAAGCGCATGTAAATGAATGTGAGATATTTCTCAAGAAAAAAATCCTCATACGCTCCCTCTAAATTTTAGAAATATAGAGGGAATAAGGGGGTCACCTACTTTTTAAGCAAGATTTGGTGCACTCTCTCTAAATTTTGAAAATGTGGTATTTTCAATGAGGGATTTCACCTACGTCCCAATTTCACAAAAAAAAATTCTTAAGAAATATCTCACGTTTATTTACATGCGCTTCTAATGATGATAATTTTAATTTCTAATTTTAAATCAGTCAAAAGATAGAATTTGGTTTAGAGGGAGCTTATTCAGTGTCCATTGAGGATGCTCTAAGAAATTACTATACCGTTTTCACTTCAACACCACGATTGGATTTCATAGAGAAATGTTGTTTGAAAACAGATATCATTGACAGAAAGGGTGAAATACTTCAATGGAAAAGGTAAAGTTTTTTCATATTATTCGTTGATATAATCGTGTATCCAAAATCAAAGTAATAGAATGGAAGCTGTCTTCAACGCATTTCGAATCGAAATGAAATGCTAACCAAACGATGGGTGTACTCATGTTCGTATGCCAGTCAGGACACAAAAGAGAGTCAGCGTTTGCACAAAAGGTCGGGTTGAAACTTCTAGAAACAATTCGAGGAACTAAAGGACAGAACAAGAAATCTCCAATCAGATACTTGAGGAGGAGACAAAAAGTACGTACCTCACCTGTATGTAATGACAACCCCAAATTAGGGCTTTCAGAATTTGAGAGTGTAATAATCAATTTGCAACAGAGAGGCAATGGTTTGCAGCAGCTACTAAGAGGAAAGACTGGTAGATGAAACTTCACCCTTAGTTGATCATCTCGATGGCTCATCCCTGATCTACAGATAAGAAGCACAGGCTTGGTAGCTGCCACGAATGCCAGAGGTGGACCCAGGCAGTGATTTGGTTTGAGATGCAACAGCATATCACGCACATCAGCATAACGCAAGGTGGTACGGAATACTAGGAAAGAAGCGCAGTAACTGATGTAGGTCTTTCAGATTATTCTAGAGTAATTGATTCAATTGGGCAATCCGGCAGTGGAAGGCAAAAGCTGTGAAGCAGTCGGGTGGCACCACCATTCACGCAAACCCACCATTCAAGCTTGCTGCACTTTTGTGAAGGTCAACATTAAATATGTTATTATTGCTCCTACATTGGTACTTGCATTTGGAAGTTACGTATTTCAAACCTTTCAACAACACATGTGGTTAATGCTAATGAAAGCATCCTTGACGGATTGATAAGATAATGCATTGCTATTGTTCTTACTGAATTCAAATGATAAATGGACACCCAGAGGAGGTTGCAAGCCCTTGAAATAAAATTAGAACCCGTAATACAAATTCGGAGGCTTTGTCCTCTTGTTAGTGTTTATTTAAAGAGGAACACTGCTCTCTGAAAAGGAGGTCCACTATTTTCTCAAAAGGAGGACTTAAATTGGGATTGTAAGGGAAGACATGTGAGTGGTTCTTCAAAATCTTCCCTTGATAGTGGCCCATGATTTTTCAAGGGCTTCTACAATGGAATCACAAGGACGGTCTTACATGGGAGTGCGCCTTAACATTGCATTATGCTTTTAAGCTCAATCCCAGGGTTTTGTTAGTACAAATTCTAAAATTATCAAGTATATATATATTCCTAATATCTGTTGGCAATTTAGAACAAAATGAATTTGTGCATTTTAATTAGCCATGCTGCTAAGTTCGTCCGAATGAATGGTCTTACTTGTTCCCTGCAGTCAGAGAAGTGAAGTACAACCGAAGATGACTAAATACCAACATATCGTTACTTCTGTCTAACCACATACAAAAGAAGTGGTATTGGAAAACGTCCAGCACTATAGTCATGTTCAGAAATGGCCACTGCACAACAAAGTTCCAAACGTTTGGTTTATGGAATATGGCCATCATGGTTGCTTCTTGTGGGTAAAGTTTGAGCAAAGTGACTAGCTTAGACACATCATGCTCAAATTCCTTCAACTGTTGCAACGAAAGAATTTAAAGCTAACATGCAAATGAAAATTTAAGCGAAAAAGTCTGTACAAAAGTGAAAAATTTGGGAATGGATCAGACTGCATGATCATGAGAATTTTGAGTGCTCTAGAAGCTTCAGGTCGACATTCCCCTGTAATCTATATGTTGATGGGCGATTGAGAAATGGAAGTATGCAGGGTTGACACGATAGGAGTTCCGCAAGCATGAGCAAGCGTGGACCTGATAGACGTATACGTTAACAATTACACGATCATGAGGAACATGCATGATTACATCGTGAATGTCAATTCTATTGCCACTTATAAATCCCCCTACAGCCACTCTGAATCGCCTTGTGACTTGGTCAGCATGGCTACCTCGGAGCAGCAGAAGTTTGATGCTGCTGGAGGGTCACCAGCTGCCATGCCTACTTTACAGAAGCTGCCGCTTTCGATCGTCTGCACTGAGGAATGCCAGCACGAGAGGAAGGCCTCGGGCGATGAGACGGTGGGCGATGGGGCTGTGGATTGTCGAGGTCGGCCCTGCATCCGATCCCGAACGGGAAATTGGCGAGCTTCGGCTCTCATCATGGGTGATTGTCATTCCCTTACACTGAACTTCGGACTCAAGTTCTTGGTGACTGTGAAGGTGAGAAGCCGAACCAGTTTGTTCACTGATTGGTCTCTGTGAATGCAATCGCAGGATGTGAAGCATGTGAACGAGTAGGCACTAATGCGATTGCCGCCAATCTGGTCGGATACCTCGCAACTGAGCTCCGAGAAGATCTAGCAGCCGCTGTGAAAAACGCCAACAATTGGAATGGCACAGTACGATTGACTCCAATCATCGCCGCTATCATTGCAGATTCCTATCTAGGTCGCTTCCTGACGATTGGCATTTTCATGTCTATCTACTTTCTGGTGAGCCTAAACATCTAATACTGCACGTCATTATTGTACTTCTTAGTACCAACCGCATCCAAATCATTTGTTGAATACTGCCATCGTCGTGTGTAAGAGAGCTCATTCGACTCACATCCCCATGCCAGCCGCATGCAGATAGTCAACCTGCAGTCATGCACATTCTTTGGTCTCAACCTTCAAAACAAATTAAAGAGCATTTGAGCGTGGGATAGTTGGGATAAATCTTGTGAAGGGTGCTCTTAAAAATTTTCATGGTGACAATCAATAGTATGTCCAGATCGGAATGAACACTGTGATAACACATTTCGTTATCAGCAGCATTGGATGGACTAGAACTGAATCAGCCGAGACGAGTACGTCGTGTTCTACGATCTCAGCATTTCTGGGTTGGTGCACGCAGGCGCAAATGATGATGACAACGGCAGTAACAGCACCGTCGCTGAAGCCTGTGGAGTGTGAAGGCGTAACGGCATGTCCAGCAGCATCAGGGTTACCAGTGACCTTCTTCTATGGGGCACTGTACGTGATGGCGCTGGGGGCGGGCGGGATCCGCGCGTGCGTGTTCCCCATGTCAGGCGACCAGTTCGACGTGACGGACACGACGGAAGCGAAGCGCAAATTGTCGCACCCGAAGTGGTATTTCATTGCCATCACGGCGGGCAACTTCGCGGGCGTTAGCGCGCTGGTATTCGCGCAGTCCCGCTTGGGGTGGTCGTGGGGATATGGCATTCCCGCAGGTCTGACGGCTCTGGTCCTGCTAGCATACTTCGCTGCGGCGCCGTGGCAGCGAAATCAGCGACCCTCGCCCGGCAGTAACCCAATCGTCCGCGTGGCGCAGGTTCTGGTGGCAGCTGCTCGCAATTGCAGAGCGGCCGCTCGTACCCAATTGGATGCCAATTCGCGCTCACTGCACATCCCCGATACATCGTAAGCACACATCCAACCTCGTACTTGGGACTGACCAAAACTGTCCAGTAACAATGTATCTAAGAATGCTTACAAAGAGTATGAGAAAGTTTATATATTTGGACTTCTGTTGAGTTCACATTGTTCTCAAAAGATTTGTTATATATTTGCATTCATATTTGGTTTTTAAAACATTCAATGTTTCTTACAATAGTTGTAAGAGTTGTCACATTAATCAAGTTGAGTTGACTAAAGAAGGTGTCACACAATCTACACTAATGAGGTCAATCATCACGATTAGCATGTTATATTGATCAAAGATGAATACTTTTATTGAAATTTGAGGAAGATTTGGTTAAGATCCTTTCAATCAAGCTTCTTAAAGATGAACATGTATAATACATCTTATGTTTTATATGACCTAATTCTACACAATCAATCTCTGTGTAGATTTCAATGTGATGAATATGATCATGATTGAAATCTGATCATTCATTAAGTGGTTATTGAATTTCAAAAGCTCGACCTTCATCTTAGATAGAAACTTACTTCTAAATCGGATGCTTCTATCTTACAGAAGATGCCTGGTCACTTAAGTACTAGATGAATTGAAGACATTCTTGGGTCTATCATGTAGTTCTGGGATGAAGTAAAAATTTATGCTTGGAGTAAAGCATTACGATAAGGCAGGTTTCTGCAGTTTGAAGATATATTGGATAATACTGCTCAGTGAGTTTTAGTTCATTGTGTACTCATCCACGAATTTAGTGAAGTCAGTAGTGGTGGATAGTTTCTCAACATGTGCAAGTTGAATTACGAATTCATGAAATGAGCGATGCAGGTTCTTGGACAAAGCGGCCACAGCAGGCGTTGACGAGGACGCAGGACCATGGAAGCGGTGCACGGTGACGCAAGTGGAGGAAGTGAAAGTGCTGGCGCGCATGATGCCCATCTGGATGACCAACATCATCTTCTGGGTGGTGTACGCGCAGGTAAACACGCTGTTCTTGAGCCAAGGCACCACGCTCGACCGCCGCATCGCCAGCTTTGAGATCCCCGCGCCCTCCATGCCGCTCTTCCTGCACGTCTCCATCTGCCTCTTCCTCCCCGTCTACGACAAAGTCGTGGTGCCGCTCGCTCGCAAGCTCACGGGCCATCCTCGGGGCTTCACCTTCTTGCAGCGCATTGGCATCGGCCAGGCCATCTCTGTCCTGCCCATCACCATTGCCGCACTCGTCGAGGTCCGCCGCATGCGCCTCGTGCACTTACACAGCGGATCACCTCTACCCATGTCAATTTTCTGGCTCTTGCCCCAGTTTGCTCTCATGGGCGTCACGGAGGCGTTTTTGTCGGTGGGGCAGATCGAATTCTTCACTGAAGAGGCGCCACCTTCAATGCGGAGCCTAGGCAATGCCATGGCGTGTTGCGCGAATGCACTAGGGTGTTTCGGCAGCACCTTGCTGGTGGAGATTGTGTCCAAGGTGACATCGCATGGGAAGTCTGGAGGGTGGATTCGCAACAGCGTGAATGAGAGCCATATCGATTACTTCTATTGGTTGCTCACTGTGCTTACTGTGATAAATCTCATAGTGTATCTCTTCATTGCTCGCCGATACAACAACAACGGTCATGAAATTATCAATTCTGAAACGAGAGCATTGGCTAAATCAACCTCCAGAGTTGACAAGCGAATTCATCCTGCGAGCATCGATTCCAGTTCATGATCGACCGTTTTTTGTTATGAGGAATTAGTAGAACAATTTTGAAACTCAAGTGAGCTTGATGAAAGTATGTGACCAGCAGATGTATAGATAGCTCACTGTTTTGTCACCATCTGCGCTTCACAGAGCATGTGATGACTCGCGATGACATATTGCAAGTGCAACATCAATTGCTTGAGTTGCAACCGTTACATAAATATATTATCGTTAACTCTAGTTAAACGTGTTTGTGTTGTTTTCTACGAACGTCATTTTTATACAGCTCCTACTTAGAACAAGGTAAATGCGCGAGGGACGGAGAAACTGAGTTTTCAGTGATATTCTCATCATTTGCATTTGATACACCTCTGCAATACTGACTACAATATTACTAGTGTTCTACTGGAGAATTTAATAAGATTCAGGAAAAATGAAATCTAAGAGTGCTCAACTGATGTGTATAAATGTAAGAAAGATTTTATGCTATAATTTAGAAAGCAAATGTCACTAACTTTCTAAAAATGTTAAGATCCTTGCAACTATGCCGGCGGTTGCATCATAGATACACTGCACGCACTCAAACAAGACTCACGCAGTCATGCCTACTAAAAAATTCAAGAAACCCAAACGATTTGAGCCCTTTAATTCACCAAGTTTGTCAGTCCCTTTCAAACAACAGGTTTGCTGATTGAATCACCGGTACCTTGTTATTGAAACGTCTCAAAACAAATTCGATACAGTATTTTGACTGTGCTCATGTTCCAACCATGGGCATGTTATACTGGAGGATGTTGAAAATCATGATATCTGCCGGGAAAACGTACAGGACTGCGCATCAGTTTTGAGGGTTACATGAAGAATTTCGGTCAATGAAGTGAAGGCGAGTCTGTTATGGGAGGTCCGTAGGTGGCAAACAAGAAGCAATCGGTGAGGTTACCCTTGACGAGCAAATACTTGGCCATGGAGCCTTCAAGCGCGAACCCTGCTTTCTCCAGAACCCGCCGCGACGCGCCGTTGCGCTGATCCACCACAGCCTCCACGCGCGCTACGCCCGCACCCTGCTCCTGCTTTTGGAACGCCAGCGCCACCATCTTTCGCACCGCCACCGTGCCCACCCCTTGCCCCCACTGCTTGCGCGCTATGCAGTACCCCAGTACGGCGCGGCACGAGTGCATGCCCTCTCCCACCTCCAACGTGATCGACCCCACTGCTTTCCCGTCCACGCAGATGGCCTTCAGCCACGGGTCCGGGACGGCCCTCGTTCTTAACCACTGGAGCGCATCGTTCACGTCTGTGTAGGCGTCCCACACTAGATACTTGGTCACTTCCTCGTCCATTGCCCATTCCAAAAACTCCGGCAGATCCTCCTCCGTGAACGTTCGCAGCGTCACCCTGGATTCCTCCATGCCCCTCTCAGCTTCTTCTCCTGCCAATAGACTAGATTATTTTACGTACGAAATGAATCCCTTCGATGAGGGGGCTATCCCTCCGATTTGCATGCTAATCTCATTCTAAGAACATCTTGCGGAAGTACAACCCTTATACAAACTATGTTGAGATTGGAGAGGTTTGACAATGAGACGATTCACGGTATGAGTCACAGTCACAAGGCGCGGTTCTTCAGTCTTAGTGCGAGCTGTGACAGTTGAAGATTTTTGACAGGCAATGCTTTCTTTTGTTCTCGACGCTCTTGCAATATGAAATGAAGCAGCCAGAATCCTGCTAACCTCTAGTAGCATTGCCCAAAGTCACCTTTTTTTTCCTTGGAGAACAAGTAAAGACTTTAGGAATACCGACAGTGGTATTAATTATTCCTTGAGAATGTCCTTGAATTGTCAAGTGAACTTCTGATTGATACTGTACTTCTATCAGGAATCCAAAACGCGAATGAGGCTGTTCCAAGTTTACAATATGTTGTCGACATCTGAAATTGCCAGAAAGGGCATTCGATCTTTCACAGCGACCTTGATGAATTGGAGAACATACAACAATAGATTCGAATAAAGATCGAGGGATTCGCTAAGCTTGTCGGTGATGGATATGGCGGAAGAGTAGAAAGCACACGATGTTGGAGATCTATCTTGTATTGAATGAGTTCATTATCTTCTGGGGTTGTAATTGTCCCCTCAGCACCCCCAAGTCGGAAAGTTTGTCTAGAGTAGTTTTGGTGGGTCGCGTGGATCTCTGAAACACCTTGAAGCTTACACACAAAGTAAATCCGGACATGTCCAACCATCACCCAACGTATTTCATACTACAAAACCTCCGTGTCGAGAGACGGGCAATGAACACATCTTCCTTTTCTACAGAATTACTTGTAAGACATTGTTATGATTGGGAGAAACTTTGCAGCCAAGATGCACCAATTTGTTGGCTGTTAACACACACAGGTGGCAGACTGCTGACATGGCAAGGCCAGCTGAAGCCATCAAGTGCAACGGATCAGTATGTTAGGACTCTGTTACGATTGAACTGATTGCTCCTCTTGAGAGAGCAAGTAGGCTGCGTCAGCAAGCATGTATTTAAGCTGAATTTTACAGTATTACAATCATCTGTTTATTGTCTCATACATGTGATTCTTCATGGTATCAGAGCAAGGCTCTGGAAAGTAGGTGTCCTATTTCAGGGTCTAGAGCTAGAAGCGTCTGTCCTAAGTTAATAGAGAACTACTAACTGAGACTGAGAGAAACAGTCAAGAGAAAGGAGGTGACTGATACTAACTTTCAAGAATGGCATTCCGAGAGAGTCAGATAGCAGATTCGTCCAAGCTTGAAGGCATTCCCAACTACTCAGTTTGGGAATTCAAGGTTCGAAGTGTCTTGAACAGGGATGATGTATGGAAGTTGGTAGACCCACCCCCAGGGGCAGTTGCTCCCACTGATCCTGCAGAGATTGCAGCTTTAGAAATACAGAAAAAAAAGGCACTAACAATCATAGCCTTGTCAGTTAAGGACAATGTCATACCTTATATATCTCACATAACAGAACCGGATGTCTGCTGGAAAGTCTTGCAAGATCTTTACTCTAACAAAACTAACTCAAGGAAACTGTTGCTTAAGAGGAAACTAACTAACCTTAAAATGGAAGAAGGCACCATTGTATCTCAATTTCTGCAACAGTTAAAAGAGCTTGTTAATGAATTAGCATGTGTAGGAGAAATCCTCAATGATGCTGAACTCGTAGAACACACACTAATGGCCTTACCAGAAAGTTTTGAAGGTTTGGTTAATAACATCATGTACCGTGAGACTCTTCCTTCTCTGGCAGCACTTACAGTCATCCTGTTGCAAGAAGAAACCAGACGGGAGCTGCGTGGCAGCAAGAAAATCGAAAATGAAGCACTGTTGGTCAAGAATGGTGGCCGCGGCACTACTCATCGCAGATCTAGAGATGAAGGAAAGAAACAAAAGAAGCCTGGAAGCATCTGCCATTACTACGGCAAGAAGGATCACTGGCTCCGTAATTGCCCAGATCTTGCAGCGGAGCTCAAGAAACAGCGAGCTAGCCACAAAGAGCCATCTGTCAACTTTGTGGACAATTTCAGCTTCAGCAGCAATGACCTCGGCAGCGGCGACTCCGATTCCGGAGGAGACGATGTTCCTGGTTCATGGAGTCAATCACAAGGTCGTCCTGTTCCAGTAGATGAGCCTGAGTTAGCGCTCAATGTGAGTGAACTTCTCCTAGCAAATCATTGGGAGAAAGAAAAAGATGAGTGGTTCATAGATAGCGGGGCAACTAGACATGTTACAAGGAAGAAAGCCCTTCTGTCAAATATCAGAGAAGGGAGTAGTTCAAAGATCAGTACAGCCGGAGGAGAGACGCTGAATGTAGCCGGAAAAGGCTCGGTGGACATACCCACCGTTTCTGGATGAATAACATATGAGGATGTTCTTTACGTGCCCGAAGTAACCAAGAACCTCCTCTCAGTCGGAACAATGATAGACAATCCAGAAAACCACAAACTGCTATTTGACTCCAAAAAAGTGTGGATACTTCAAAATTTTCCGTCGCCCGAATCTCACCATGTCGTCACAGAAGGAAAGCGTGATCCCAGGAACGGCCTACACAAGTTCAATTTACCAAAGTTTCTTGTTAACAGTGCTACACTGGAGGCTAAGGAACAAGAAGCAAGACTCTGGCACTATCGACTTGGCCATGCAAACATTCAGATTATACACTTCATGGCTCAAAAGCATAAGGTAACTGGAGTACCCCAGATCACTACCTCCAAGCTTTTCTGTGCAAGCTGCCAACTTGGGAAGCAGAGCAGGCAGCGTATCCCGCGACAACAGGTGAAGCTACGCCCTCCTTCTAGCTCAACAGGAGGATCTTCTTCGGTGCCCCATCCAGGAAGATCTTCCACTCGCACCTCAAGACCGCTCCAACTGCTCCATTCAGATATCTGCGATCCATTCTCAACTCCGTCACTCTCAGGTTCGAGATACATTCTCACCATCACAGATGACTTTAGCAGGTTCACATGGTTGTTCTTCCTCAAACATAAGAACGAAACACTTGCCAAGTTCAAGCAATTCAAAACCATGATTGAACTACACAAAGATCTAAAGATTAAGGCCATTAGATCTGATCGAGGAGGCGAGTACATATCCAAAGCTTTCCAGGAGTTTTGTGATGAACATGGCATATTACGTCAATTCACACAAAGCCACACTCCACATCAAAATGGAGTGGCTGAAAGAAAGAATAGGAGCTTAATGGAGAAAGCAAGGAGTATGGCATTTGCAAGTCAAATTCCTCCTCACCTATGGCCAGAAGCAGTCTCTACAGCGAACTACTTAATCAATCGCACTGCCACAAGAGCAAACTCAGGAGACACACCTTATGGGAAGCTTACAGGTATCACACCATCGCTACGTCACCTTAGAGTCTTTGGATGTAGAACCTTCGTCCTTAACACAAATCCTCACAAAAAGAAATGGACACAAAAATCTCGTGAATGCATATTTTTGGGATATGACCAAAACTCCCGAGGTTTTAGAAATTACCACCGTCCCACTCGCAAAGTCATCATTTCTAAAGATGTGGTTTTTGACGAGAATACCTTTCCGTGCAACATGCACAAGTCTGGATTAGACCATTCTAACGATCATCCTCAAAATTCGCCCATCTCGTTCGATGAGCAGTCTCCCACCAGTCCCTCTGAGTCTAATTTCAGTAAGCCTGAAACAAGCCAGCCTGCCATCCCGCAAGTCTCCAGCTCGCCCACCCAGCTCACTAGTCCATCTTTAGATCCACAGGTCACGAGTTCACCCACCATGACACCTGCTCCTGTAGACTCCACGCCAGATCCATTTTCTGTGCCCCAGACTCCGGAGCATCGTGCAGAATCGAGCTGTCAGCCTTCGGTTCCTGTTCACGTTCCTTCACCATTTCCCAACCTGCAATCTTATCCAATCTCGGACTTTCACATTCCACTGACACTAGATCCTGATAACTCGCACTTAGCACAAGTCCCTCTTCATACTTACGAACGATGAAGTTGCGTCCTCCCTGAGCCACTCCCTATCCAGGAAGAAACTCTGTCTCGTAGTATTCGACCTCGTAAGCTTCTCAGCCGGTTTGCTGATTTCGATCTCTACTCTGCTGAGACAACTTCGACTCTTCCATTACTTGAAAGTGTTCACACAGCGCTTCAGCATCTAGGATGGCTCAGTGCAATGCAAGATGAACTCTCTTCAATTCACAAGAACGATACCTGGGAACTTGTTCCGCTACCACCAAGTCGCAAAGCAATTTCCACGAAGTGGATGTTCCGTGTGAAAACGAACGCAGATGGATCCACATCAAAGCTCAAGGCGAGACTCGTCGCCAAAGGTTTTCAGCAGCAAGCCGGGACGGACTACACGGAGACTTTTGCCCCAGTTGTGAAGTGGAACACGCTTTGCACAATTGTGGCGCTCGCAGGTCATCATGGATGGCCGATTTTCCACTTGGACGTAAAGACAACTTTTTTGAACGGCGTGATTCACGAGGACATCTATGTGGCTCCCCCACCCGGGTTTGATGATTTCTCTCGACCTGGACTTGCATGCAAACTCAAACGAGCCCTATACGGGCTGAAGCAAGCCCCAAGGGCTTGGTACAGCAAGGTGGATGGCTACTTACTCAGCCAAGGTCTCACGAAATCAACCGCTGATGGAAACTTGTACTACTTTGAGGAGGGAGGTAAACTCACCTTGTTGATTCTCTACGTCGACGATGTATACATTACTGGTGATCACTCCTACCATATTGCTGAAGTTCGTGCTAACATCCAGCGTGAGTTCGAAATGTGTGATTTGGGATTGCTGTCCTACTCTCTCGGCCTGGAGTTTATTTTCGATACTGCCGGCATATTGGTCACCCAACGCCAATATGTACGTGAGCTACTCACGGAGTTTGGGCTTTCCGACTGCCGCCCTGCCTACACACCCATGCAGGAGAAACTGAAGTTAGAACTCGACATGTCAGCACCTTCTACTGACACTACGACTTACCAACGTATGGTGGGAAAATTGATCTTTCTCACTCATACCAGACCCGACATTTCGTTTGCTGTCGGTCTCGTGAGCCGCTTCATGTGTCCTCCACAGGAGCCTCACCTCCTCGCCGTGTCCTTGGTGGTACACCCATCACCTGGAACAACAAAAAACAACCTACTGTGGCGTTATCTTCAACAGAGGCGGAATACATGGCTATCACGGAGGGTACCAAAGAAGCTATCTGATTAAGAAGACTCCTGGGAGAACTGAAGCTACAAAATCTGCAAACTCCAACAATGATCAGAGGCGACAACCAAGGCAGCATCAACTTGGCACATAATCCAATCTACCACGGGAGAACAAAACACGTAGAGGTACGCCATCACTTCATAAGGGAAAAGATTCTCTCTAAAGAAATCTCCCTTGAGTTTGTACCTACTGGACAACAGTTAGCTGATGTTTTCACGAAAGCACTCGGGAGAATTGCTTTTGAGAGAATTCGAAGCAAGCTAGGGTTTGTCAAAATCAATGAGAAGAAACAAGCTGAATCGATTCCATGGAACTCGCAGCCGTCTGATTGATAGGAAGATGCTACAGATTGTAGAAATCGGGACACTTCTCTGCATCAGGAGGAAGCCCTTTGATTGATACATAGCAAGGCACAACCTTGACAGAAAATTAGCATACGAAACCCTAGCCTCTATTTCCTCGAAATCTTCAGCTAATAGGTACCTGTAGTTAGCAATCGCCGTCTTCCAATGTCGATCCAAGCCAACAGGTGTTGCTGCGCACTCTTTTCTCGAGTCGATCAAGGCGAAGGACAGGGCACTCCACTCCAGAGTGGTGCAAACGAAACTGTGCCATCGCTTGTTGATATAGCAAAGGCGCGGCAAGATCTCGGGAGCGCACGCAAGGACTGGCCATACCTTCTCTTCGACAAGCTCATCTGGCAGTGCAGGGATCAAACCTCCAGCGCTTGACCTAATATCTGCCTCCTCTTCCCCATCATACGACAACGAACTTGCAACGTCGCCACCAAGCGAAGTAAGTTCGGAGGAGACTGGAGCATCACCAATTAGGTCCTCAAAGAACAATTGCAATAATAACGAGGAAGCAACATCAGCTAATTTGCGAACGAGAAGAATCAGCACCCACAGAAAGAGCACGAGAGTTTGTCCAAGCGAAAGACTCGTAATCAGCGAGTGCAGATTTTCCACCGATTGTCCTCTGGGAATCGACATTGTCTGTGAATACCATAGCCAAATCGCCCAGCACTGTAGTCACATACTGGAGCGAGAGGGGGTGTTGGCTGTTAACACAGACAGGTGGCAGACTGCTGACATGGCAAGGCCAGCTGGAGCCATCAAGTGCAACGGATCAGTCTGTTAGGACTCTGTTACGATTGAACTGATTGCTCCTCTTGAGAGAGCAAGTAGGCTGCGTCAGCAAGCATGTATTTAAGCTGAATTTTACAGTAATACAATCATCTGTTTATTGTCTCATACCTGTGATTCTTCACAATTCTTGTAATAATTTCCTCCCCTTGGTGTTATGTCTTCCCAATCAAGTGATGTCCTATGTGTACATCGTCGACGATATGTTAAGGGGGAATTTTGGTCATGGTGCTCTTCTTTAAAGGTTTCTTCAGAGTATTTTTATCCCAAAGTGATGAGGCTCATACTGTGAGAACACTCTCCTTCGGAGTTAGTTTCGTGGTGTTCAGAATACTATGATTGGCATAATTATAGAAAATGAGATTATCACAATGAAAAATAAATAAAAAATCAACGGGTGAATAGTTGATGGCATCAGAGCTAACAAAACTCACAGTAATTGCAGAGTTGAGTGTACTACAGTGAAAGTAACGGTGCAAAAGTCTCGATAAATGAAATTGCTCTATGCAACCTAGAAGCACAGCAGCAACTACTCTTCCATGTCTAAATTTGGGATAGAAAGTGCACAAATAGTAATGGCATGATGTTTTCGCTAAAGTAAGAGCATCAAGTACGGTTGGACTACCTAAAAGCGCCAGGGGACCTAAAAGCGCACTGTACCTCATTTGTAGATTGTGAAAATACAGATGTACCTCATTTGTATATAACGCAATTGGGTCAATCTTGCTTAGCACTTTGGAATTCTGTATAAAATTCACAAATGCGAATTACATGCTGCAAATTTTTGCAATCCTCCTGAAAACCTATTTCGAATGTGGTCATAATTTTATTTTGAATTTACTAGTGCTAAAAATAGGTCAGATCTCTTAAGTCGGTGCTTTTAGGACACTCAACCTTACTCGGTGCCATCTGCTGTACCGTATAGGCGAGATATTCCATAGATAAGAGGTTTCTTATTGGTTCAGCAAGAAGAATAAAAGGAACAAAGAAAGAGGAAAAAAAGAAAAAGAGGACGTAAGAAAAGAAATAGGAGGTTTGATAACAGAAATTCGAACTTGAACTATTTATGTACTTACTCAAGAAGAAGATTCTTGTTTTTATAAATTGTTATTATTGATTTGATTCTTGATTCTTGTTTTTGCAGACGCTATACATGGGGAGTCAAGGCCAAGATAACCACGAGCCAATTCACACAGGTCCCTTTACACTATGGACCAAGAACCATGACTAAGAAAAATAGAATCATTTTCATGGTCATGGCTCTTGGTCAAGAGCCGTCACCTTGGTATATCAAAATTCAATTTGTGAGTGGCTTGGTCACTCTTGTAGTCTAAAGTGAATTTGGACCAGCCAGTTGGGCTGATTAATTTAATACAAAACTTAAAAGGGCAGATTTAGAGAATTACCTTCACATTTACCTTCCTACAATCACTCTTCCACCTTCTCTCTCTTCCACCTCATCTCCTTTCTACTTATCTCTTTTACTCCTCTCTTCTTCTCTCTTCTTCTCTCTTCATATTTTCAACTTTTCTAAAAATTTATGAAATTAGGGTTACAATGGAAGAGAGGAGGAGTGCACTAGTATTAATATTGGGCTTGTACAAGTATAGTACTTGTACTTCTGCTTGTACATGCTTAGCTTACAGATTGTAAGCATGCAAGCCTAGATTATGCAGAGAGAGGGGAAGAAAGTGGCAATTTTGAGCATGTTTTTGGAGAGCATGGGGAAAAAGACACGAACTTTGTAAAGTTTTGGAAGACAAGTTGAATTCAGGGACAGTTTTTTGCGAGGTTAATACACGGAGGGACAATTTTAGCAAATGACACGAGTTAAGTTTGTTACTTGTGAGAAATCATGTCGTTTTTGCATAAACAAGATAACTTATGAGAAATGCAATTTCTGCGGAAACAACAATTGCAATTTCATTATCTAGGTTAAGAACCGGTAATGATCATTTGCTTATTAGTGATCTTTATGCAGTTGCCGAATTTACGATTTCCATAATCAATAGGGAATTTTCTAAGGGTGTGAGAGAACATTTGCAAAAAGTTCCAGTTCAAATGCTTCGTGGATCTTAGTTTAGGGTTTTATTGAAGGGTTTGAAGCCTTTCACGACATTCTATATATAGTAGGTGCAATTGATCGGTCACACATTGTCGTTTTACCTCTTCTGGTTAGAGGAGAGGATTAATAGTGTCAAAAATCGTTTCACTTATCAAGGAATTGTCAATCACTAGAGGAAAACAGTGATTTGTCCCGCGTTATTTCGCGTCAAAAGTGACGTTTACCCAGACTAGTCAAAATTAGTGTGGGTAACTTGACCACAATGACTTTTTGCATGTTAATCGGTTTAACATACTTCCGTCACTATTCACTATGGTTTAACAGCGAGTGTCATAGTAACACTCATGGATTTTGGAAGAACAGAACCGCGTTAAAACAAACAGAACCACGTCAACGTTGACATGTACGCCCCCAGGGGGGGTAACTTTAGCACTTCATTTTTTACCCTCTAATAATATTTAAATGATTAAATATATTCATGATCCACGTAAGCACGTTTCTTTTAACATTGATGACGTTCAAAGTGACATGGGCGACGTTCAGTGTGTTACTTTTGACATATTCATAAATCCTACGTGGAATGCCCTGGTGATGTGGAAGGCTTATCTAGAGGATAGGGGTGACTAGGACAAGTTGGTTTTTGTCCCATGTGGATGTCAATAGTGACGTTGGCGTTTATTTTGACGCACAATTGTGTCACCGTATGTTTAAGCAAACGTAATGACATAGCTGACGTGTCAAGTGCATTTATGATAGGGTGACGTGGCAGTTCGGGTTTGACTTGGTCAATGATCCTAGAGAGTGTCAATGGTGACGTAAATGTCAAAAGTAACATATATCATTTTAAACTGTGCTTTAGGGTTAGGGTTTGAACTGCGGCGGCTGGGGTTTGACCTGCGTCAAAATTGACGCATGTGTCTAAAAAGACATAGGATGTGTTAAACATTGATCCTAAAGATGTCATCATGCATGCGTTTCTATTGACGCATGGTTGACGCCAGCGAGTCATTACTGACGTCATGTTACTTGTATAACGTGAACGTGTCACTAGTGACATGATCACATCAACACAAGCATGTGAAGAAAGACGTCTAGAATAATGTACTTTAGTCCGTTTAGAGGGATGACTTTCATTGGGGTGGATGAACAGAGGCGGCTAGGGTTAGCCGCCATAGTTAGGCCATGGTACTTTTAGAGAAAATATAAGCTAGAATCTCACTCTTGCTTTCATTTCTACACATTTTGTGTTAAGAGTTCTACAGTTTTAGAGATTAACGTGTTAGATTGTTAAAGTATGAGTTGTAGAGGTGTTGGAGTTTTACAAGTTTTTCTTCTTTCTTTGCAATTTTTCTTCTTCACATTTTGTGTTAGAGTTCTACAGTTTTAGAAATTAACATGTTAGATTGTTAAAGTATGAGTTGTAGAGGTGTTGGAGTTTTACAAGTTTGTCTTCTTTTTTTGCAATTCTTAGGTTGTTCAAGAGTTACATCGTGATGATCTCCATCACAGTTTGATTGCATGATGTGCCTTATTAAACTCAGCGTGTCCGTGGTAATGTGTGTTGTGCAGATCAAGAAAAATCAAGCATGAGGAAACCCATAAAGTTACTCTACGGCGGCTAGAGTTTCTGCATCAAAAGTGACGCGCCCGTCAAAAGTGACATAGGTTGTGTTAAACACTGTTTTTAGAGACGTCATCATATAGAGTACTTGAATGCGTCACTATTGACGCAGGTTTAACGCTAGCGCGTCACTTTTGACGTAGTGTAACGCAAGGAGTACCCTAGCACATAGCACATATATGTAGCCTTTTTACGCTTTACGCCATCAATACTTGCAACTTTGTACCAGTGGCTAATTTTCCATCTAATACAGCAAAAGCAGTGACCAGGTTTATGTTGCACTCCATTTCGTGTATGTTTCTGTCAGAGTGTGTTATGTTTGACGTTGCATTTACGTTATCGAATGTGTCCTGTAACGTCACTTTTAACGTTTTCATTTCCGTCATATTGCGTCATATTGTTTTTCTTTAGACACACATCAGCCATCGAGTTGCGTCGAATGGATGACGTGGCGAATGTCATCCTACATCTTGTCTCTTTACTTGAAACACTCTAAAACACGTGACATTCGTGTTTAAGTGCGTCAACTTTGACACGAGGCCGTGTTTCTTTTCACACATAACTTGATTACGTGAATGTCACCCTACGTCTAAAGACACATCCAAAACGCGTTAAAACAAACGACATTTGTGTTTAACAATATTAAACAACGTGTAAGGATGTTTTGAAAATCGTGTTAAAACAGAGGACACAAGTGTTCCTCAACGTCAATGTGGACACTATCTCCCGTTTCTTTTGACACAAACTCCGAACTTCTTTCACATTTTAGGATGTGGCCACGCGTCACGATCTCAGCCACCGAAATTTAAATGTCACGTCAAATTTCCGATGCCACATCAGATCAGATTTCATCCATCACAAGGATGAAAACTTGTCCCACGTGGCATGTACAAACGCGGGAAAAGCTAACGTGGAAAGTAATTTACTTACCAAGTTACTGACCCTCGGTATCTTACCCAACTGGAAAAATGTCATTTTAACACTACGTCATAAATCATTTGTCCCCGTTAACATTTTTTAACACTACACGTTAAACTTAAAAGACGTCCGTGACATTTTTGATTTATTTGCGTCACTTTTTCTATCCGCGTTAAACCACGTTAAACCGCGATAAAAACAAGTTAAAAACAGTGTCCGAGGACCCTGTTTTCCTCTAGTGAATGTGAATTACAAATTCGGGAATTACGAATTTCGTTGGGTTTGTAGTCTACATGATTGGGCTGTTTTCTAAGTTACAAAGATTAGACGAGTATATAAAGAGGATAAATTAGATCCCTACAAATTGACAAGAGATGCAACATATCCGGCAGACCATGGATATATTGTCTATTCAAAAGGGTGAAGACAAAATTGAAATCTTAAATTCAAACTGGTTGAAATTTTATCTCGTCATGTACACGGATGTGCGTGAAGAAGACGTTCGGAATTTTAAGGATAGGTGGAAGGTAATTATAAAGAGGTGTGATGTTCATTTGAGAAGTGTGCTGAACGCCTGAACCTCATGGCAACATGTATTATTTTCCACAATTTGTGCATTACAATGAAGAACGGTTTCAATGACGACTGAACTTTTGAAATGGAGAAGCAATTACAGAAAATAATTGAAAAGGATGCTTTAAAAGAATGACAAGAACTATGCGGTAAGATAACATGAGAAGATGAGGTAAAAATGTATAATCTTGAATAGAGTCGATACAAATGATATATATGATGGTGAGGTCGAAGCATTTCTAGTGAAGGAGAATGAAAATGCGGAAGACCTACTTCGATAAATTACAAAAATGCCTGAAATTTTGACAAAGAGTCTATGACTCTCTAAACTACAAAGTCAATCGTCTGTAATGTTTTGAGATTCTAGTTTTGATTCTATAGAAGATTATGACTTTTGTAGAATAGAACAAAATTTCGGTCAATGTTTTTGAGCAATTCTGTAGATTGTTGAAAAGTGAAAATGAACATGATAGAATTCCCTTCTTATTTCTGCAAAGCTCTTCAATCTTGCTTTAAGCATTCTTTTTCTTCTCTTCCGTAGATTGTGTTCGAGAAAAGGCTAGGTTGAACAATTTCAAGTGTTGTAGGTGGTGTACCAGAAGTCTTTTATTTTTCCTTGGCACTTGCACGAAACTGGTTGTGCGCACTTGCACGCTTAAAATTCCAAATATCGATTTCGTCAAACCACCTACATATATTTATGTTTACGGTCTATTTCCAAAATCTCATTTGTTATTTTACCAAATTCTGTACTCCGCTTAAACATTCTTCTACTTTTCTTCCAAGATAACTACGAGCGGTTAAATCCTCAAATTTTACCCACTATTCGGAGTTGTAATTTGACCTACATGTTCATATCTATAGTACAGAACTAAAAATGAGAAAATTGTTTAAAACGAGAAAAAAATGAGTCCAAATGCAAGTTCTCAAAAAATTTAGCATAAAAAAGAAAGATAATTCTAGACTTCTAGTACAAAGATTATTCGAAAGTTGTGCGAACACATGAAAAATCTGATGGTGGTTGGTATAAGGTAGGTGAGAACGCTTTGTACTTCACTCACGAAAGATCAAACGCCTTCATGCGTCAGGCGGTGAGGCCTATAAAACCGAAGACCTCCGCATCAGCGACCACTGCGCTTTGGAAGCAAGGGGGTAGGAGCCTCGCGGGCTCATCCATCTCTTCGATAATGCTCGTTTTTGCTCTCTTCATGAGAGTTTATCTCCTTTGATGGACGACCTCTTTTTGTAGGAGCAGATTTCGATGTCTTTCCTTCTTCTTTTTTCACATCTAAAATCTCCTTTCCTCTTGTAAATTCACACTATGAAATTTGGGTTACAATCTCCTCAAACTCTCTCTTATTACAAGGGAGTCTTTGATAGGGAGGTGAAGAGAGAGAGATGTATTAAGACGAGAAGAAAACAAATTTGGACCATGCTGAAATTGCAAATGACGGATTTCAGCAGGTACATGCTTTGGAGACATTCAGAGGCTTCTACTCAAGCGATCAATTGCGACAACCGATTCTTTGAGCAACGACATGAGCGACAATTGCTGTTTGGATTGGCATGGGTTCTATCGTGCGGGATACGCAGCTCCATCTTGCCAGACACCGCTCACTACTTTGACGATAGAACCCATGCCAATCGAGTCTTCAAAAGTCAAAAAGTTGTCCGAAGAAGAGAAAGAATGACGTCGCAGAGGACACCTATACTTGTATTGTAGAATAAAGACCACGGTTGGAGGAACTGCCTTGTAAAACTCCAGAGATGAAAGTCGCACAAGTTTTGAGAGACTTCAAGCGCTTGTAAGCTAAGCAACGAGAAGTTCATGTCGGAAAACGACAACGGCCAATCAGAGTAGAGACCGTGCGGCTGATAAGTGTTTTCGTGTCATCAGGTTCTATTCTATGCTCTGAACCCTCTCGATGTTTTAGTATTCCGCTTATAATAGATTTTTATCCGTATAACATAAAAGTTAAAGCTTTGTTAGATTCTGAAGCTTCCGTTTCTTTTATTGATAGAGATCTTGTCAAACGTCATAACCTGCCTATAATTCGTAAGAAATACCCCGTAGCAGTAGAGGTCATTGATAGTAGTCCGTGGATTTCAAAGAATGTTACCTACAAAACGAAACCTTTGAGTATTATCTTAGAAGAGCATCAAAATATTGTTGTATTTACTATCATCAATTCTCCCTTCAATCCTCTTGTCCTAGGTCTCTCTTGGTTAAAAATAATCAATCCAGATTTAGACTGAAAGACACAAAAATTAAAATATCAAACTATAGCTCCCTATTTTCCTTCGGATCATCCCAGAAATAACTTAAAGTCTTACTCTTACCAAGCCCAAAGATCCAAAATCAAAGCTCTACCCATCGTCGGTGTTCGAGCCTTATAAGGGCTGCCAACAAAGGAAATATGTTTTCAATTCATGCAGTTCCGTCATCATAACCTGTTGAACGACGAGCCAAACTACCAGATGAATACTATAGCTTCATAGCAAGTTTGGCACTTTGCTGCCTAATAAATAATATAAGTTCAAAAACTAGGTTCGGCCCCTTAAAATAGTAATTTGATAATTTCGGCAGTTTTCTCGTTTAGTTTGATAAAATTCGGCTTGCCATTAAGCCCACCTCTCTTCCATAGATTGACATGTTAGATTTGTATTCTAAAAGGCTTACAATGCTCTCTGGTTTATAGAAGAGGAGTAAAGTTGTATCCAACGATGCATGTGGGATATTTGAACTTTGAGGTGAAGCACCTAGTTAGTTTTCAATTTTTGAACATCCATAGTTTTTGCACAAAGTCTTCAAATGACATAAAATTTGTTGGAGGTGAAAGATTACTTGTATTCTAAGCTTTCCTTAGATCAAAAAATTTCCAAAAAATTGATCTTCTATGCACAAATGAGCTTCGAAAAACGGTTTAGAATGCATTTTGATACATGGACCTGTACACTGCTGTGTTGTTTTGTCAATATCTTTTGCATAAAAACTTTTTTTGACACAAAACTTGTTGGAGGTGGAAGAAGGCTTGATTTCTCTACTTTTGTTAGTTTGACAAAATTCCATAAAACTCCATCTTCTATGCGCAATTGGACTTCAAAAATCTGTGTCCAACACATTTCAAAAGCCTCACCTAAATTCTTGCTACTTCTAACCCGTATTGTTTGTGGACTAATGCAAGTGGGCTTGATTACAAAAAGAACATCTTCTCTCACTAAAATTCACATTTACCTTCCAACAAAGTTTGAAAACTAGTGTAAAGTAAGACATTCTCACTTTTCGGCAACTTTGAATTATAATTTATATAATATTTGGCAAAAGATGCCAATAATTTCCCAAAATTTTAGGGATCTATTTCTAGAATTATTATCTACCGAATCTGCTAGAAAACTATGGTATGAAGAATTTACGGAAGCATTCGAGAAGAAGAATGC
The DNA here is from genome assembly GCA_037043015.1 of Bryum argenteum. NCBI lineage: Eukaryota > Viridiplantae > Streptophyta > Bryopsida > Bryales > Bryaceae > Bryum > Bryum argenteum. The sequence continues at coordinate 18,100,805 of CM073328.1, read as the reverse complement.
TAACACACTTCCTCAATACCAACTCTATGATTGTGGCATCAAACTTCAAGAAGGTGCGCAACCACCATCTACAGTCTTTCGCAGAACAAGCTTGCTGCGTTACAAGATTACCTTCATGAAAATTCTGCAAAGAATTTTATACGACATTCCAAGTCACCTGCCGGAGCTCTTATTCTATTCGTCAAGAAGAAAGACGGTTCCCTCCGGATGTGCGTGGACTACCGCGCTCTGAACAAAGTTACAATCAAGAATCGGTATCGATTGCCGCTAATCTCGATCAAACAAAGATCTACACAAATATTCATCTTCGTGGAGCGTATAACCTAGTACGTAAGGAAGATGACGAATGGAAGATCACATTTCGAACAATGTACGGACAATTCGAATACAATGTCATATCAGCGCACTTGCCATCTTCTAGCACTTAATGAACAACGTATTCTAAGAGTTCGTAGACGATTTTGTTGTTTCCTACTTAGACAACATATTGGTGTTTTCCAAAAATGAAAAACATTACACTAACCATCTTTGGTTGGTATTGATTATTAAAGAAACTACGCACTGCCGGGTTATACACCAAGTTGGAAAAGTGCGTCTTCCACCAACCTGAAGTGGAATTCCTAGACTACATCATTTTTGGAGAGGGTCTATCCATGGATTCTAAGAAGATTCAAACAGTCATTGATTTGCAGAAACCAACTACCGTTCGAGACGTACAATGTTTATTTGATTTCGCCAACTTCTACCAAATTTTCATTCGGGATTACCCTAACATTGCTGCTCTGTTGACCAGATTGACTTGCAAGTATAAGCTTGATTTTAGCACAAAAGCAGAAGAAGCTTTCGAGATTTTGAAGAAAGCGTTCACGTCAATGCCTATTTTGACACATTCTGATTTCCAAAAGCCGTTCTTTTTATAAAATGATGCTTCTAATTTTGCCCTTAGAGCGGTTCTTTTACAATCCAACAATGACAGAGGGCCCATCATGTCCCGTTCCACTCGCAAAAATTTACTACTGCTGAGATCAATTATGAGATTTACGAGAAAGGGCTTTTAGCTATTGTTGACTATTTCCAAGAATGACATCATTTCCTTGAAAATGATCAATATCCCATACCAATTTACACCGATCACAAGAATCTTGAGTATTTTATGTTTGCGAAGGTGCTGAATTGTCGACAAGCTCGTTAGAGTATATCCTTGTTACGATTCAACTTTGTCATCACGTACTGCCACAGCTCTCAATAGATTCGTTCCAATGCGCTTTTTAGGCAAACATATCTTGCGCCTAAAGAAGGCAATGCAGCCTACGATCATCAGAGGACTATCTTTATCAAGCCTGAGCAACTTTAGCTCAAGACCATGCGCACCACAATCTCCGTGGATGCATATTTTCTTAAAGATATCGGAGTAAGTTTACAATCTGCTCATTTGGCCTTGAAATCCAAGAGCAAAACTAACACTTCCAATGTTTCTGAATCTCTATGTCGACACTCTTAAGTCTAGATTTAGAGGTTATAGATTCGGTATTTCTAAATCAACCTACTTCTGTATCAGTAGGTTCTTCGTTGCGTAAACACTCCAAGATAATGCAGACCCAAGATTCCAGTTTCGAGATGGATTGTTATACTATCAAGGACTAGTCTATGTCCTTGAAGACCCATGCCGACTTTGAGTACTCCAGTCAGGACACGATTTTTCATCGGCGGAACACTTTGGTTACAACAAGACCATGAAAGTGTTATCCAAAGACTTTAGGTGACCATAAATGTGGAAGATCGTGAAGGACTATGTGACAACATGTGACATATGTTCAAGATCCAAGATCCCTCGTCATCGGCCATACGGGTTACTTCAGCCGCTGCCAATTCCAAGAACCCTACAGACATCCATATCCACGGATTTTAGTGTAGATCTTCTAGTGTCCAGTACCTTTTGATATCATCTCCGTTGTCGTTGACCGGCTGACCAAGATAACACAATTTATTCTCTGCCACAAGACAATGATTGGAGAAGAAACAACAAGACTCTTTGCAGACAATGTCTACGGACTCCAGGACCTCTCTGACGATTTCATTTCTGATTGGGGAACACAATTCACATTGAAGTTCTGGCGATCCCCTTTAAAATTTTAGACTTATAGAACAAGCTATCTTCAACATACCATCCACGGACCGACGGGTAAACCGAACCATTCTATGAAGTGTTAAAGCAGTACCTGCGGTGCTGTTGCGGACGGCAACTCAAAAACAAGACTCGACACCAAATTGAGGGGAGACCTCAATGGAGACCAAGATAGAATAGAAGTGAAGGGATTCCTCACAGAAGACTCAAAATGGTACTTGAAAGAAGACAAGGAGAAGTAATATTGATAACAAGAGGATAGATACAACTGGTGTTGAAGAGAGTGAGGAACAACATCCTCGAGCTCTCTATATATACTATGTTAGAGGAAGCTTTCGTGGTAATATCCTGGAAGCAGCTATAGGGCCTTTTAGAGGCTTGGACGGCCTCCAAAATCTAGGAAAGCGAAGCCGAAGCTTCCTGAATCTAAGAAGTTTCCGGGGTAAGACCCAGGAAGCAACGATAGGATCTTCCGGAAGCTTAAAGGGTTTTGGGAATCTAGGATGGTGCGGTCAAAGCTTCCTATATCTAAAAGGAACTTCTAACAACTACTAGAAGATTCTATAACCAACTATAAACTTAACTACTAGATAAACATAAACTGGAAAATTCTTGTAACACAAGTGAACCACGGTAAACTCATGCGTGCGGATGACACCTAGTATGGCACGTCCGTGACAGGTGCACCATCAACTACCATCAAGACAATTGGGTGGAGTTGTTGGCGCTTGCCGAGTTCGCCTGTAACAATATGTTGCAGCGTTTTATTCAGCTTACATCTTTCTTTACAAACTACGGTCATCATCTCAAGATTGATCAATTCAATTTAAACATTTCTGATAATCGAGCTGCCACAGATCTTGCTACTCAATTGTCTGATATCCAGAAGCATATGAAGCAGAGCCTCCTCAAAGACCAAGAGCACCAGAAGATCAATGGTGACAGGTCTCTTAATGAACATTCAGTCATGTCCATTGGAGACATCAGATTTGATCAGATCATTACAAGCCTCTGGAAGGTCCTATGATTGCTTCTAGGATCTTACCCCAGTAGCTTTCTCTAGCCTAGTATATATAGAGAGTTGTAGGCAGTTATTCCTCACTCTCTTCAATACGAATTGTACCTACTCTTCTAGTTATGATATTACTTCTTATCTTACTTCAAGTAGCATCATGTGTCTTCTGTGAGGAATCCCTTTACTTCTCTTTTTATTTTCGTCTCCTTTCGAGGTCTCCCCTCAATCTTGTCTTGGATCTTGTCTTTGAGTTGCCGTCCGCAACAATACTATATCTCTCCATTGATGTAAAAATTGTGATTTTTTTCTTTTGGACAAAAAACATAAAAAAACAGTTCATATTCCCAAAACGATATGGAGAGAGAGTGAGGATAGGAGAAAAAATTCATTTTATTCTTTTCTCTATCTCGTCTGTCTACAATAACATCAAAAATATCATGATAAAACTTATCATTTTTTTTTGGGGCCAACGGTTGATTTTCAGACTAGCCGCTCGCTTGATTTCTATTGAGTCGAGCATTTTGCCTCGACTCAACAAAAAACTTGTTGGACCATGGCACATTATCCAATTGGCAGATTTTAGTAGTTTTTGGAGATCTCAAAGTTAGTGGCCATTCTCCTTTTTTCAGGGTGGTGTAAAGCCAAATGGAACAAAGAGGACAATACTCTCCAATCACAAATGACCATGGAGCCAATTCGTATTATTAACTACACTTCATGCTTTTTATTGGTCCACAATAAAATATTTGAGTCGAACGATAATGTTTTAATGAAATCAAAGGACCGCCTTTAGGCCATGAATCTCGCCTTCCATTCTTGTAACTCCCAACTTTTGGAGTGTGGGCGGTGTCTTAACTTGTCCCCGCCCATTATATTATGATTTCAGAAAAATTGGCCTTGACTCCCCATGTAAAGCCCTATGGGCCTTTTCAAGAATTTGACCAATCATGAGTGAGGTTTTCACCATAAATCGGCCCATCAATGACTTGGCTCCTCATGTAAGGCGGCCCTTAGTTAATATTTTTAGTGTTTTTTTTTTTTTTTTAACAGTTAATGTGTGCGAATAGAAAGAAGTATACTTTCAAGAAAATATATTATATTAATCTTATAAGTTGAGTGGATTGTGATGAGAAATGCTCAAAGTTAATAGTGAAATAGCAATGATTCTAATATAGGAATTGTTGGTTATCTACTCTGAATTATATAGTGTTGATAAAGAAAGGCAAAAGGTTCGTTTTCGAGTAAAGTCAAATTTAAAATCAATTAGAATCATCAATTAGCATTTAAGAGTAAGCAAGAGTAAGAAGATCATGATGATTGTGAAAAATCCTAAAACATGAGAGTCGCCTCTACTCTTCCTATTCACATCAATTTCTCATAGATTATTTAATGTACACGTCATTAAGTGCAAAAAGATGTGATTTGAGCTACAATCTTCCATTGGACATGATGGAGTTGACAGCGGAAATGATCGTATTGGGCCCTTCTTCCTTGTTCAGTCCGAGCATTGAGCTCAGCGCCCTGGCGAAGTTGTGGTACTCTGTGCATTTGATGTACACTGAATTCATCACTGCCATAACACCCTCCAACTTCGGGACTTCAAACAACATCTGTTACCATCAAAACATCCAAATCTTTCAATTAATTGCAAAAGATAACTCAGAATACATCACCAAGAAGAAGATTGTCTGAAGCATGCATACAAGGAAGTTGTATTTCACGAAGAATCCCTGACTTGAAAATCCTACTTGGAGCTAGGTACCACTAAAAAGATCATCGGAAGTAAAATGCTAGGCGGGCAAGGACGAAGACCTGAAAATGAGCCACAATTCGTTGCAGAAGCTTATTTGGCTCGGCTTTGACCATGGCTTCCGCATCACTGGCAATCCACCTCCATCCAAATCAATGCATCAGACATAATAAAGACTTTGCATGTACACATTCAGCAACAGAAGTTTCTAGACTGTGTTGTTTTGAGTGTAATGAAAGTTTCCTGCCATGATTTTAGTAAAAATCAAACCACGACCAATAAAATGTTAGTACGGCCATGTCGTCAGAAACGGGGCACGTTCCATGATTCGAAACTGTACATGGATGTACCACTGACAAGTATGTCGATTGATCAATCTATCTATGACATTATCACCAACTCAATGAAACTATCACCAACTTAAAGAAATTGACGTTGCTACCAACTATGGTTGAGCAGCCCAAAATGGCGCAGTGCCGAAAATGGAGCCCTAGTAATCTTCACTGTCACGTACATAATAGCTTCTCCATACAACAGTACCATGTACACACTGCAAAGATTATAGGGCGTCACTTTAGGGCACCATTTTAGGAACACCTATATTTCCATCTTTAGAAATTCATTACTTACTGTAGAAGAGTCGAAAAATGATGATTTCACTTGCTCTAGTTTTCTACTAATTTTCCACATGCACAAAAATTGCTTGCACTGGCAACATTCCTCTAGATTTTCTGTGCTGAAAATTGCGCCATTATAGGACACCTTACCATACTCCATCAAGTATCAGATAAGACTCGCTGATCTATGACGATTGAGGCAAGGATCTGTCGCCAGGTCAGGCATGTAAATAATCCTCAAGCTTGAAGGCATGAAAGATTGGTGGCTAGGATCAAAGAATTACCAACCTGTATGCAGCTTTTGTTCTGAGGTAATCTTGTTCAACATCAATGAGGTTCTTCACACATCCAATTATCAGGCGATCGTTCATCTCAGGCTCGGGCTCTGAATCCTTGTCAGCCCTTTCCCATAGAATCTGCACTAAAGTATCCTGTATAACAACACAAAGAAAAATTGCTGATTAAATACATGATGGTTAATTAGAGAGAATGAAAAGACAAAACGCATGATGACTACTAAACGCAACGTTGTTCATTGTACATTGATTACAATTTCAGAATCGGCGCTGGGTGACGAGTAAAGATGTACTCAGGAATTGAGGCTTACCTTTAAGCTAAATAGCTCCGAGGTTTCTTCCAGCCTTTGAATCCAGGATTTCAGTATTCCTGGAACGGCTTCAGGTGTTCTGTTTATCCCATTATCTGCATCACTGCAGCTCCAGGACATTGCTTGAATGAGCACTACCGTGATGTCTAATAAGAACAGGCCCGGTACAATGTACTAGAAGAATCATTTTGAATCTCGCTTCAAGAGAGATCTCATGCATGTCAATCATTTGATTGGCGTTTGCTTGATCATCTCTAGAAGGTTAAGCCAGGTTGTCTGAAGGGATTGAAGATCAGGAACTGGTCAAGTTTTGCATTTCTAATCTGCCTATTGTATAAAAGTTAAGCTAAAATGTTTGACAAAAAGACTTGATAAGGATAAAAAACCTGAGCAAAGACCAGCTGTGCCCGTCGCAGAAGACAACATCACAAACATCACTCACAAATTGCTCCATGCGTGGAACTGCCGAAACCAGTACCAACAAGCTTTCCAGAGTTTCCTGGTCCACAAAGCCACAACACCTTAGTTGGTAAGGTGAACCAAATCTTCTCGCAACTTCCTCGTTGAGGTTCAAAACGAGAAACTTTCGGACGCTTGAAAACATGCCGTCTCTAACAGCTCTTCGGACTGGCTCAAGAATAAATCTATACCGTGGACAACATTTTGTGACTTGAACCTGAAAGGTGCATGTGAAGACAGCTTGGAGCTTACTGGCAACAATTCTAGTGAATTGAGAATGGGGTAAGGATACTTGAGAACTTTGAAAATTGTCAATATCTGAGTAACAATGTTAAGATGACTCACTAAGTCATTTTCGTACAGGAGGATGATGAAATAATTATCTTATTTTTTGCACTGATTTCAAAAGCAAAAGCTTCATATTACAATCGAATTGACAGTTGCATTAGAGCGACGATTATGAAACTACTGGAGATGGAACACACTATCAAAAACTTGACAGTGTGTATAATGTTTCATAGTAATTTGCTTGAGTAGTCGCTTAAGTCATTATAAACGTAGGTCATGTATCTTACAACAATGAAGGAGGGGTCTTCGAGTTCAAGAAGTTGACAGATTTGCCGCAAGATATTCTCGAAGTAACTCTCATCAGGTGCTCGGTCATTGAGCTGCCGCTGGAACCATATTACGCATGTAAAACAGATTGCAACAACGTGAAAGAGAGAAGATTATTTCTTTGCTAGGGCCTGTGGCGGTCATGTGTTATCTTTCTCCAACTTTGCTAAGTTGACTAATTAAGAAGCTCAAAAAGCTGAGCTTGGGATAGTTTGATATTTTACTGAATGCAGCCCCAGTTGGTGAACGTGCAGCCCAGCCATGATTTTCAAACCGAAGACTTCTTCAGAAGAAATTTCGTGTGTTTTGCAAATAGGAAGACCATATCAAGAGAAGCCCATATTGTAGATTGAGTATGAGTATTACCGACGCCTCCTCTTGGCGTGTAGCAGAACTAATTGTTTCTTCGACCTCTTCCATTGTTGGCCGCTCTTTCAACTCCTCCTCCAAACGGCAGATCTCTTTAACCTTCTCATCAATCTGAAAGGCCATTGTCATCGAACACGACAGAAGTAATTACTCTACTTACTCTAACAGGACACTCGGACGGCGACAAATTCGAGAACTTTTGTAATTTGCATGTTTAAATGAAGTTTGTCGAGCTAAGAGGACACTCGTTTCAGGTCTTCTTTATATTGGCAAGACATTTCAAAACACCAGATTCTCATACGGTACTGAAAGATTAAAATCTGAAATCTAGGGATCGTTCCAGAATATGTTACTTCTCCATAGGTCCTCGAGTAAGATTCTGCAGACAATTAACTATGACCAGTCTTGTTGAATTGACCTAGAGAGGTCATGCAGAGCGTGATGTTCCATACACGCATTTGTGAACGAGTGAGGATAACATGCGTAGAGAATACTGAATTGGCAATTTAGTTCTTATGCACTTAAGTGCACCTGGATCTTTTCTGAAGGAGGTTGATCAATAGGGAAGACAATGATACCTCAGTTTGTTGTTTGCGGCTTAACAACTCCAGCGCTTTCTTTGTATCCTCTGACCCAAGCACCTTGTTCAAAATAATATTCTCTTTTTCACATATCTCACGACATAATTGTGCATTCTCGGCTCGAAGGTTGGATATCTCAGTCTCCAGGGTTACTTTCTGTCGCTCGTACATGCCTACCTGCGTTCCACCATGATTAGTGCTGAATGCTTGAAATTCCCTGAATACGAAGTATTTGACTACCATTTTGCAGACGTTCACAAAGCCGGGCGTATAAGGCAAATAAAATAAAAGGCTTACAGCACAACGATCCGCTACAGAGGCCGGAAATGATAATGTAATGACGAAGTGGAATGAAGTCCGTAAGTGAGCGATGCAACGAAAGCTCGCCGGGTCCTTCCCACTCACAGACCATATTGATAGCGCTTACATCATGTAGCGTCTTGCGGTTGGTGACTTTTGTCAAATTTCAGTATCAGAGAACTTACAATTTGAGCAGGCTTCAAGTCACGCTGCAAAAAGTTGGGCTCCAAGACTTCCCCATTTGTGTGCTGCGCTGATGCGACCTTATGCTTAAGCTTCTCATACACGTCCTTATCATTCACCCGATGACGATCCTCCTGTACGATCCAACAATTTGTGCGACCAGTAAACAATGTCTGCCGCGCCTTGTTCAAAATGATGCAATGATGGAGTAATTTTCCACATCGCAAGCACTTCCATAGTGAGCTAATATCTCTGACTTATTTCATCGAAAAGATAGATACTCTCTTCTGATATGATCCTTTTTAGTGGAGATTTGGTATTACTGACTAAAGCATTCCAGAGTAGGTAGACACAAGTACTACTCGCGTTGAGCTAGTATAATCAAAAGATGTAAACACACCTTCACCATGGATTCGCGCACCTTGTCTTGCAATTTCTGCAGTGTACGCTCTTTTGCCCGGCATGCATGTTCCAACTGGCTGTTGCTTGTACCAAAACCCAACAGACTCAGATTAATGCTTAGTGAGTTGCAACCAAGAAATAAGGTCGTGACAACTGGCAGAGTAATATGCCATTAACATGAAGATTTCCGTGATTGACTACCGTTTATCAAGAATACCTTATCATTCGAGAAATAGAACCACAGTAAAGGCGACACTGGAGACTGAATTGGTTTCTACCAGGTTAGAATATTCCAGGAGAAGTCGTACCGAATATAAGGTTCGATTGAGTCACAGATGATCTCTATCATCGGAGTTTTACATCGTGGTCTCTATACAGCAATCGCCGTTGACTTTACGCGGGCGTGTTTATATTCATAGAGATTTATGTACAATCTGAAGTGGACCGTACTAGATGGATTTACTCCCATATTTAAGGGACATGTTTCTGCAAGTCATACCAATGCTTGGGTTTCTTTTATGAGCACAGAGTTTGAGTTCGACTGAGATGTACCTGCAGCGCTGCATGAGGTTGGCATTAGAAGATTCCAACTTCTGGCAATCCCGGCGCAGAGCGGCGTAATTGCGCTCTGCAGCTGCGGCTGCAGCTTCCGCTCGTCGCTCAATGAGTGCTATCCTTTGCTTTGCCTCATCGTTCTCGCACTCCAGTTGTTGGATGTGCGTGTGGTTGCGGTCCTCCACCTGCCGTAATTCATCACCTTCTTCTAACAGCGCCTGTATCACATGCAGCTAAGCCATGAGATTCCCACTGAGAACTATGCGAAAAAATAAGGTGGTCTCTATAATCTCGCATGGTTAAGTATTATTGTATTCGTCTCTTCATGCTTAAGTCTGATTGTATCAACGTTCCAGTTGATTGGCATACCTGAACTAGCTTCTCTCGACGCTCGTAGTTATTGATGATATCAGAGAGTACGAGATGACAATCTTCTTCAAAATGAGAGCCCAATATGTTTGAACAGCGGATCGTTGGGAACCCATTCTGAGAGAGCACGTTGTTCACCTGTTCCCATTTGGATTGACGAACAATAGTCCTGCTGGGAGTTGGCTTAGTGGTCTCCAGTACTTCATCATCCTCTACTTCCGTCCAATCTTTCTCCCAGGAGCTTGTGAAGTTGTTATGTTTCTTGGTTCGCGCACAAAAACCGTCGTCCTTTTCGCGGTCTCGATCCGCCTGGCCCAAGCTTGACTGACCCCCTTCATATTCCTCCCTATCGTCATCGCATTGCTCATCTCTAGGCGAAACCGCAAGAGACCCACTGTACTTCCGATCTGAAGCCGGTGTCTCCCAGGTTCTGTTGATTCCTTCCTGGTTCTCTGGCGAACCCTGCCCTTCACAACTCCGAGGGTCATACTGATCTGTAGCTAGCTGGAAATTCGGGATACGTATCCTTAGATTACGACCTATTTTTCGATCCCCTGATGAATCTCCCCTTCCGTCTGATCTATGGAGTTGATCAGCTGGTAATACTGTACTTGCTTGATTCCTTGAAGATGTTCTTCTCTGATCTGGATCGTAAGGTGTTTTGGCGCCATGACAGGATAAATCCTCCTTTCGCAATGGTGAACCTCTACAGTCAGACTTCAACTCTCGCCCTCCCCTTGACGAGGCTCCTTTGTGTCGATCATGTTCGTGTGGTGACGAGGCCTTTCCTTGGCAATTGCGTAACGCATCCTTGATGCCACCTTCATTCAGATGCCTTAAAGAGACGGTAGCATCCTGCGCCGACCTTTCCCCGAATTCCTCAATGGACCTTCTAGTTTGCGCCGGTTGTCCCCAAGGCTCGCTTCTATCTGATAATGAAGATCGGGATCTAAATAAAGTGGGTTGTTTGGAGGGACTGAGGAGAGACCTGCTCTTGTCGAGTTGACTCATTAGCAGTCTGTTTCCTTCATCCTTGTCCGCCATTCTCTGCTTCAGAGATCCGACGCTTCCATTCTCAGACGTCCCAAATCGCAATTCCGACAGTTTACCATGGTCCTCCAGTGTCCTATTTACAAGTTTCCCCCCTGTGCTCTCCACTGCACGGTGTCCTCCACGGCCATGGTGGTTATCCTTTTCTTCCAGCATCTTCTCATCGTTAGCATTCGCAATAGCAGACCTCTCCCTTCCTCTCTCTAAACTTTCATGGCCCGCTGCCAAACCTTCCGGCGAACCACATCTCGATCGAGCGACAACAGCAACAGCATCAGCTCCAGACTGTGAAGCCGAAGCTGAGTGGCAATCGTCTACTTGGCCATCAAGTTCCGTTCCAGCAGGTGAGCTAGAGCTCCCGCTTGATAACAATATATCTTTGGGCGTCAATATGTCATGGCTCATTAGTCCGCAATCCGAGCTCACGTTTTCAGCAACTTTCGTGCCCAATCTTGTCGATCTTTGTGAAGAGCTCGTGTTGTTTCTTCGTTTAGAGCAAAAATCTTCGAACCAGGACTCAGAATCAGTTTGCCAAGTTGCATCCTCTTTCTGGGGATCCTCGTGGAAACTTGACAATCCCATCACCATAGCGAATTCAGTGACATCAACATTCTTCTCTCCATTACCGACAAGCATCTCCTGCAAGAGCGATGACTGACCTTGGTCAATGTCGTCCAAGGAATCTCGGACCTTGGTCATCCCGGTACTCTGAAGATCCTCCGAAAGCGATGGGTTTTGCAGCTCGTCCAAGAACGAAATATTTTGAATCAGATCCGAGGTCTGAATAGTATTCGCTAGACTGACAGCCCGGCCAGAGGAGCCTGACCCAGGCCGATTTAAGGTCCGTGCTTCTTCGACGTCGTCATCCCTTCGGTCGTCTTGTGTCAAATGATCCTTGAGCTCTCGCAATCTTGTAGTCGAAGACTTCTTGGTGCGAGATTTGTGCGTATTAGCATGCTGAAGATCGTGCTTATTAAGGAACGATGTCAGGCACTCCCAGCTGGTATCCATATCCGTATTGTTTACCGAATCCCCGTTCTGCTGCCCATGGTCGTTCTGTGCATCTTCAGCTGGCGTGTGCTTCTGTCGAGCTCCTACGTTGTCAACCTTGTCATTACCAAAGTCCGAGAGACCGTATTTCTCACTAAGAGTCTGGATAAATGATGCTAGGTCTTCCATACTTGAAGCCGGAACCGCTCCAAATCAAGGCAACAGAATTTGCTGCAATTACAACAATCGATTAGGTTCCACTTCACACTTGAAGAACTGGATAGTCCGAGATGTTTTATAGAGGTTTAAAAATGACAAGGTAATTGTCTCTGCCACATCGCTTCCAGACAGATACCCCGAGCTAATTTGAAATTTCCTCTTATGACCAGAGCGATCCGTTATATAACACAGTTGTAGTCCGTTATATGAAGTCGTAAGCATTGTAGACGTTGAGTGATGCAAGCTCTTATCCTGATGCGAAGAGTTTCTCGGATTTTGAGTTAAAGCGAAATGGAAGAGCATAAAACTACAGTCAATCGTAATTTGGCGTACCTCCACGAACGAACTCCTTTACATTGCACTCCTCAGTAGATTTATGATGCTGCATAAGCTCGGGTCGCCTCCACGTAAATTGCAATTAGGGCCACCACCATGATCTATATGCACACAAAAACGCATCAACAGACTTGTTTGCATGCTGGTACACATGCTACAGCTTTCAAGTAATTGCGGAAGCCATAAAGTATATCAAGTGTCAATCTTTAGGATATGTGTACATCTACCAGGGCATACTGCGGAAGTATGTAGTAAAGGACTCAGATGTCATTAGACAACAATCAGTTCACAGTCTACACGTTAAAAATTGGTGCCGTAGGTATGGGGTGCTTTCTCATCGATACACCAGCTGAACCAGCTGACCTCAAATATCAACCTAACACATGCAACAAGACGAGCTCCTAAACCTGGTCAATTCTTGATAGCGAAACCTTTCTCAGTCTTGCATTATAATTCATCGTTCAAGCAGCAAACCTCAGCCCTTGGAATTTATATATTTGGGTGAACTGAACAGCAATCGACGAGGTCCAGCAGGTAGAATCGTATTTCTTTGGAAGATCCTCAAGAAGCATAAAAATTTATCAAAGCAGAAAGATACGTTCAAGATGATGAGGATGACACGAAGTAAACCATTGCAACCTTCTCCGAGCATGTTGTTTAGCTTTCATAAACCCTAAGGTCACCTTCAAGGGCTTTTCAACGGCAAGATCATGATACAGTGGAAAACTCAGGTTTGTCAAAATGACAGGAATGTCAGCTAAAATATGAATTCACAGGTTCGCCGTCTTTACGATGGGAGTAAAAGGGTAGCAAAATGTTCAACAATCGACAAGCACTCTGTTCAATTTTACGAAATTTCATGATAATTCTTTCTACGTGACTAGCATTGACACATAAACCATGAGCAGGGAAGGGCGGTGGTGATGGAACAGACGGCCAGGTACTTTCTTGGCCCGCTCCGTCTTCCTGATTTAGCCGGCCGCCCTCGCCGTGGTCGCGCGGCTCTCGGCGATTCGAACCGACTGATCAGCACTTCGCCGTCGACGGCCTCGACGCCGCAACTGCCCGGACTTTGCCGCTCCAGTCCCCATCGTGCTGTCAACACTGAAGGTTATCGAATGGGCCCTCAGACCAATGAACGGAGAGAACCGGTAGCTCCTTACATATCGTCTAGTCGAAATCAAAATTAGCCGTTTAAAGTTTTTGGACTTAGGCTGAAGATCCGATAGAAAATGCAAAAATTAAGAAATCAACCGAAGCACACAGTAATAGCCGAATATCTACCCATCTCCTATGATGAGGAGTCGGAAAAATACCGATACAGTCATCTGTTCGCCGGATGAAAACCTGGCTATTTGTCCATTAACCGGAATGAGACCGTTCACTCTTTGCAAGGGACGGAAATCATCCAATAACGGATTAGGGCTTGCCACTCGCAGTTGAGCAACTCCCAACGGCGTCTCTCGCAACTTGCTCCCCTACTCGTTCTACTCGTTCAGCTTGCTCCTCTCCGGAAGATATGCTTCTACCACCTCTCCGCAACTCACTCGTTCCGACCTAAACTCTCCTCCCGAATGCGCCGCTCGGCGAGCACACCATGAGCCGACCTTTAGCCCAGACCTTTATTGAGGCGGAGATATGCAAAGATATGCGAAGTTGATATGCGAAGAGACAATTCGAGCAGCCGTTGGTTGTGAGTTCATAAGAGTCTTTATAGCTTCCTGAAAGAGAATAATAGTCCCAAAAGGTCTCTTTCCTCGATGGGTGTGTGTTATTGATGATGTTTTTGAGTGTGATAGCATCTTGTTGTTGCAGCTTTCTTTTCAAGCCCAGCAACAAGCGCTACTCCTCCCTGCTGAGCTTGCAAGCCGGATAGCATCTCCTATTGTGGCTCGTTCTATCAGAGGAAGCATCCCTGCTAGTGGTGACGATCGGTTGTCCTTTTCCAAGGTACGCTCTACCTTTTTTTTTTCATTATCTAACTCTAGCTTACATACTAAAATATATGATAGTTTATCAATCTTTCGATGATACTCTGATTAAGAGTATAAGCCCTACGGGTGCTTTGAAAGGAGGGAACTAATTCGTGGCATATTGCAAAATTACCGAGATCTTTAGGAGTCAATGTGCTATTCCTCCGGTGCAATTTTTTGGATTTTTCATTGCATGTACTTTGATGTGTTTGTGTGATTGATTGTTTCACACTCTTGTCATGCTTCCCGACTTGTCACGCTGTACTCCCGGTGTTGATTTCTGCTTTTCTTCATTGCATGTCTCTTGATGTATTTGTGTGATTGATTGTTTTTTTTTGTATTATTGTTTTTCTTTCTTTTTCTTCTTACATTATTTAGTTTGGTGCATCATCATGGCTTTTTTTACATGTGTGTTTGGATTTGGTTCGTTTTGGTTTTTGCTTCTTGTTATGGCTCTCATTTTCCCATTGGTTACTAAAAAACAAAAAGTCCTTAGTAATATGTTTTTAGAGCTGGAATACCTGGTGAGGAAAGGGAAATCTTGCCCTTTAACCACATTAGGTAGTATCAAAAAATCTGAAAATGCCATTGATGCTGCTAGGAGGGAATGAAAATATTTGTGGTACTTAGACTATGATTGGCTTGAATTTAATGCAACAATAGGTAGGGTATTTTGTAAAATTTGTAAAGAGAAAGGGGGGAGGTCCATTTTTGCAAAGGCAGGGTCAGTTAATATAAAAGTTTTTGCTTTTAAAGACCATGGTAGGTCAGATGAGCATAAGAGTTTTGTATGGGCCACGCAATCTGGAGAAAAATTTATGGTTAAAGCAATTGCGCAAGCTAATAGGACTTGTGATGAGGCAGTATTAAATCTTTTCAGAATTGCCTATTACATAGGAAAAAACACCATTCCATTTAACAAATATCCTCCTTTATGTGAATTATTTGTTAGAGTGAAGGCAACCATAACTGAAAGACTTTACCATGACAAGAAAGCATGCACAGATATGGTATTTTGTATTTCCAAAGTTATAAAAATAAAAGTACTTGATAGAGTCAAAAATGCAAGATTTTTTGGAATAATGATAGATGAATCCACTGACATTGCAGTAACTAGCCACTTGGTAGTTTTTGCTTCATTTTTTGAAGAAGGGTTACCAGTTTCAGTGTTTTTAGGTCTTTTATTCATTGCTGATGGACACAAGGATGCTGCAGTAATGTATGAAAGACTAATAGATTATATAGTTAAAAATTGCGGATTAGATTTTAAGAAATTTATTGGATTTGGATCTGATGGAGTAGCGACAATGGTTGGGAAAAAAAATGGAGTTTCTACAAGGTTAAAATAACAAAATCCTTTTTTGACTTCCGTTCATTATGTGGCACATAGAACTAATTTGGCAGCTTTAGAGGCTGCCAAGCATGATTCTTGCAAAGCGATTTCATGTGATGTTGACAAAGTATTGAACAAATCTGTTTTTCATTTTAAAAAGTTTTTTCAAAGGAGAGTTAATTTACAAGCTTTATAGAGTGAACTCTTGGATTCTGAGAGATCATTAAAAAGATACCACAAAATAAGGTGGCTATCTAGGTGGCAAGCCGTTACTTCTTTATGTGATAGTTTAGAAAGTGTAATGACATATTTTCGTGATGTGCCACATAAAAAAGATGATAAAGATGCCCCTTATTTGTATGAAAAGTTAAGGTCATTTAAAATGATTTATTGTTTATACTTTTTGGCTGACATATTACACATGCTTTCTTTACTTTCAAGAGTCTTTCAATATAAGTTTGTTGATGTCAGTAGTATTGGATCAATTGTTAGGGCTGAAATTACACAAATTAGAATGTTGTTTATAGAAGAAAGGTCAGATTTGAATGTTTGTACGTTTAATGAGGATTCGGGATGATATGTAATCCTTGATTTTGGCCATGAAGGAGGTTATTCAAAACGCCCTTCATCTCAAATTAGAGGTAAGTGGTATCATAGCGTTGAATTGATTTGAGATAGAATTGATCGTGATCTTGAAGAGGCTCTAGATTTTCAGAAAGCGTATGCTCAAGCTGTGATTGATGCTTTAGAAAGTAGATTTGAAGACAATGGAATCATGAATGCTTTCAAAGTTCTTAATCCTTGTAACATGCCATCAAAGTCTGTGGGATTGGGAAGTTGGGGTGTTACAGATTTAGAGGTTTTATGTTCTCATTATGGTAAGGAGCAAGACCTCGATGGTAAGAAATTGAGCCCTCTTATTAACCCTGATGCAGTAAAACTTGAATTTTTGTCATTTAAATTTCAAGCTACAACTGATTGGATGCAAAAGAATTTTAGAGATTTATGGAGTATGATTTCTTGGAATTCTTCACTTCAAGTAAAATATTCTAATCTTCTGATCTTAGCTAAAATTGCAAGTGTGCAATGTGCTTGTGAAAGAGCATTTTCTGTACAAAATTGTATAAAATCAAAATTCAAAAATAGATTAAAGACACAACATTTGGAAAGTGTTATGCGAATTGCTCTAGAAGGACCTGAAGAAGGTTGCGATTCCCTTCTTTTAGATGCTATTGGACTTTGGAAAAGCACCACCAAGTTCAAGTATTTGTATTCTGACCCTGAGAATTATTTGATTGACAATGCGATTACTACTGACATGCATGTTGATGTAGACATTCCTAACTATTGATATTTTTTCTAAATTTCATTGTATGTGGGTGGGGAATCCTTTCAAGACTTTATTGCATACGGTCTTGAAAGGGTTGGGAATCCTTGGTCCTAAATCGGTATAGGATTTTGTGAGGTTCAACTCCTCCCAAGGATCATGGTCAATCGAATGTTAGTTTTCTTGTTTTGGTTTCTTTTGGGTTAAAATTTAATATTTGAATGTCTTTTGGTGTTTCAAAGTGCTATTATGGTGCTTAAAGGTGTTGTTTTTGTAATCAAATGTGTGTTTTTGTGTTGAAAAGTGTTGTTTTGTGTTTGAAGCTTGCTTTTTTTTATGTTGAAAGGTGTTGTTTTTGTGTTTTAAGGTGTTGTTTTTGTATTGAATGGTGTTGCTTTTGTGTTTAAAGGTGTTGATATAGTGATCTAGTGTGGTGTTTTTGTGTTATAAGGTGTTGTTTCGGTCATTTAGGGTGATGTTATAATTGACAGCTTCAATAGTAATAACACTTGGCATTATTTTGAATTTTTGTATTGATTTTTTATTTACAAACCGAAGGAAATTTTACTATGTAGGATATTGACCGAATGCTTTTAAAAATTTTAGGACAAAAAACCGATCAAGGAAAAAAAAATTTAGGACATTGACCGATCTAAAATGAAAAACTTAGGACATAGCCGGCCAACAATGATCCTTGACCGAAGCTTTCAAAAGACATAGGAAAAATACTGAAATTTTCCAAAACCTCCCCGTTCACTGCCTCAGACCTTCGAAGGAGCTCAAATCCACGCTTTACTCTCAAAACTGCCCTTAAAATTTTCACTTTTATGACGTATTTTGGAGTTTGAACCCGTAGGCTCTAGCACCTAACTTGAACATGTTTCTGTATGCTAATTTTGGACTCAAGTACCTCACCTCACCATATATGAATTTAAGTTTACAAACGAGGTACTCCCTCTGTCCCATAATGTCAAATCGATAAGTTCTCTCAAATTCACTAATTAAGGTAGATTTGAGAGAACTTAATCACATGACATTATGGGACAAAGGGAGTATTATTTTCCCTTGTTGAAAAACAATAATGTATAGTTTGAGGGCCAAAATAACATTTTTTAGAAAATAAACATGACTTAGGCTCTTCAAGTTCTTGTCTTCAGGTGAGTTGGTAACATGTCAGTATAATTTTACCTCTCTTAGGACCTATGAAACCTAATGAGATGTTTTTTTTTTTTTTTTTCATGGAGGTATGGTAAAATTGAAGTTAGACCATTTTTCTATTACATTCACAAAGGCATGCAAGGAATTTTGAAACCCATGGAGCCAATTGGGCTTACAATGTGAATGAGTTGGCTTGGAGATTTGTTGACCTCAACCCCCATGTAAAGCGTCTCTTAAATGAGGTTGTAAATTTTAACCCTTCCAGAAGGTTCTAATTTTACATTTACAAGTTCTTTTAATCGTTATATATATATTTTAACGTTATACATAGACTAACATATCATACATTACCAAGAAATTCATATGTATAATAAAGAATTTGGATCAAGAAAAATAAACACACTTCTAAGGAACAAATTACTTGACGAGGTTTTTCGTTTTTACTTATTAACCCCTAAAGTCGGCTGAAGCTAAGTTCTAATTGTAGAGGATCTTGTCAAGATATCAAGGTTCTAAAATTAGAGCATAAAAGGTTGAAACTTTTAGTACATTTTAGGATTTTCTTAAATCTTTCTAGCATAACTTAAGGTTTTAGACTATTTATGCTTCAAAATTTCTCATATTTACATGTACTATCAAAATTTGGAAACGCTATTAGGTTGTCTTGAAATCGAGTGAAGCTAGGTCATGAGCCATGAGCATTGAGCATTGAGCAATGAGTGGATAGTAGAAACTCTTGAGCAGTGAGCTTAAAATGAGGGAGAAATTTACAAAGTTTTATGAATTGAGATTAATTTTATGAAAGTATAGCTACTTCCCAAAAGCTGATGTGTAGTTGTGAGAGCCTATTACCATGGAAATAGTAGCCTAAAACCGTGAATCAATGGAGCATGCGGAAGATCATGCCATAGGTTTAGGTGCTATATTATACAAATACATTACAAGAAAAATCGCGCATAAGATTTCAGTGTAATTTGTAAATTGATAATTATAAGAGGACCTTAATATACAAAATATACATAATTAGATGTTTAGTTTCTTCAAGCATGAGTTTGTAAGTAGTGTAGATTACTGTACCTCCATGCCATTTTGGGAGAAATCAACTCCTATTTTTAGGTGCCAAAAATTTAGAAATATTCTAAAAGTAGAAAAGACATATTTGTACTAATAATGTGGAATCACGAGGAAAATAGGTTTGTCGAGTTCAAAAACAAAAAATAAAGTAATTAATTGGCACTACAGTGCCGAAATGGTCATTCAAGTGCGGTATTGTCACGGAAACATGAGAGTCCTATAAACTAGTCTTTCTATCATATAGAATATTGTAGTTGACATGAAGATAGGAGATTTGAATGTTTATATTCAATGAATGATTCATATATAAAATAAATTTATCTAGTAGAATCAACTATCCAAGGTAATTATGGCATGTGGATGACCTAGCAATAGCTCCAAGTTGGTGCATGCATGAAGGCAAGAGCGTAGTCAAGTTTGCAAGATATAGAAGATCAATGCTCTGTTGGTGAGAGCAATGGGGAGAGTAAATCAAGAGTATGTTTAAACTTTTAATGTAAATAGATGGTATCAGTTTGATATGTAATGAAAAAATGCGTTAGGAACGAGAGATACTTAAGAATAAATTATTGGCTTCAAGACCTTTTAGAACGAAGCAATGTCAAGGATTTCTCAATCTGGTGAAGTAATGATTATTTTAGGGTTGAAAGGGACATGGTCAAGGTTTTGTAATATTAGTGATTGTAACGTCATGGTATTAAGGTTTGGGGTGTTAGTGAAGAAGAAATGTTAATTTCTTTTTGGAGTTTTCTTTGCTTGTTTCCTTGTGTTGTAGATGAAGAACATTTTTGAAATGGCAGATCGAGCGTCAACTAGTGAGAAACCTTGTTACATTGAGGGCAAAGGTGACAGAGATCTTTGATGTGCAAAGAGGACGAGGTAGCCGCAAAATAGGAGCGTGAGGTGGCTTAGAGAAAGGAGCTTGAGAGGCTCAAGAGATTCTGCAAGAAAGTAATGAAGATTTGGAGATTATCCCTTTAACACCTTAGGCAATATGAATCTGAAACATCACTTGGTGAACGTTGTTGAAGTTCATATAAATGGTGTGTTAGCACATTGTGTGTCTTGTCCGCGTCTATACGGTGAGGAGTTAGAAGTGGTCTAAGAACCCCTTTTCTGATTGTTGACTAGAGGGTACGGTTATGATATGGGTACCACTAAGACGCGTCTCATTATGTGTGACTTATGTGTAACTCATTATATATGTGCCAGAAATTTCTTTTTTAACTACATGTATACAACTATAGCCATGCCACCTATAATACCATCTGGTTAGAATAATTTTTCAATAATGTTTTTTTATCAAAAAAGTAGTCTAAAAAAATTTACACTATTTTGGAGGGGGTACCCATATCTGAACCGTACCCTAGAGTTTTGTTGTATTAGCGGTGTCGTAGACAAAGCCGCGTATACGCGGTGAAGGAAACAATGTAGTTTCGTGAAAAAAATTTATGGTTTCCGGTTTGAATCCGCTATGTGAGATAGGCGTGGGCGCGTGGCTATGGCCCGCATGCACGCGTTCTCTCTTAGTAATAAATTTACTAACAATATGTCTCGTTGATATTGCAAAGTTTTGTTGTTTTTGAGAAATTAGTACATGGGCCGCTTGCAAGCTGCCCACAACTAAAACTCTTTTATTGCAATAAACAACATTGTGGATGAACGGCAAAAACTTTGTATAGCCATATCTTCTTCATCCACAGTCTATTTTGAATGAAATCACTTGGATTGGGTCCCAAATCAAGTCAAGTTTGTGTGGTGAAGTTACAGACCCACACAATGAATTAGGAAGAAATGATTTGTATTTTTTTGAAGGAAGCTCTTGTATTTGAGATTCAAATATGGGTCATGTTTTACCATTGTAAGGCAATTATGGGAAATCAAAAAGATGTTTCTATGAACTTATTTTATAGAATCGAGATCTTAAGATGAAGACCAACAACTTTCTATTTGGAGAGTTTCGATTCAAATAACTTTGGTATTGGATTTGCAATGATGTTTCTACAATGAAAATAGTAAATAGAAGGATAATTTTTGTGGAGCTATATCTCCTTCATCTACCTCTTGATTTTGACTTTGTTTTTGGAATAGATTCCAATTAGAGTCTACTTAGTGATGGAAACCTTGAAATAATCAAAGATGTATCAAAGATAAGGCGTAGATTTTGAGTGCAAAGGGTTGAGACTTAGACTTTTTTTCCTTTGTAAAATTTTTGGTAGTTTTCACCATTGTAAGATTATTATTTGTGCAAAGAAATTTTTTTCATGGATATTTTTTTTCAAGGGATTTATTGAGTTGAAGTTGAACACCTTTGTAGTTGGTGATTTTTTTCATTGCAATTAGTCTATTGGCAGCATTTTTACTTCAAAGTGAAAATGTTGAGATTTTGTGAGTACTATATGTTACAATCTTGCACTCTATGAGGCCTCATGACTCAAATTTTGAGCGACACGATGTCCAATATGTTTACCGAATATTATACGGTTGAGATTTGAATAACTTACCTTTCCATTTATGACACTATTTATGAGTCTATGTTCTTTTTTCTATCAATGAGTCAAACCATTCAAGGGTTAAGCCTCCCTCCTCCACCACAACAGAAGCCCATGGAAGTTGTGTATCATTAAAACTTGAAGAGCCTCCTCAAAAGTGACAACATTCCATTTGCTTTTGTATGTAAGTTGTATACTTGTAAGGTCTACGCAAATTTTATGTAGATATTTCCTTGTTTTTTATCTTATTTCCCATTTTTATACCACTAAGTATATACTAAATTGTGTTTCAAAGCTTTTTTGGAGGCTCTCCTAGCTAGCCCTTACAATACCTTCACATGTCTATGCATAAGATTTGGCTATGGCTTTAGTAAAAGCCCTTTTACCTTCTCTAGTTTAGAAGCAATGTACGTATATTCTTAAAGTGCATAAATACATAGATATACATCCGGATGAGGACAATAACATCAATACCTCTTTGATTGAGGGTAGTTGTGACTCCAACGTATCTACTTAGCATTACATATGTGCACAATTTGCATTCGTGTATATGCGTTTGTATACCATCCAAATATCACAATTTATACACACATATATTTTTATATATACATAATTGCATATATACATAATGAGACAACGTATGTAAATTTAATTTTGATCTATCTATTTTTATAAATTGTACCTATATACAAAACCACGGTTGTAGGCTACCTTCTCAATTAGTTGAAGTCTTGAAGGTATTCCAATGAAACCTTTGGCTTATACACTTCCACATTATATTTCTCGTATAGTTATTTTATGTGGTTATAGGTCCACAGTTGGTTACAAATTTATGTATTTACTGCTCAGGAGTTGATTGTCTATTGCTCATTGCTCATTGCTCATGGCTTAAGACTTAGCACCCATGCCTCTTGTTACAACATAGCTATATTTTTACCAAACAACATGGCAGTGTCAAAAAGGTAACGACCAACTAGATCACCAACCTATGTGAGGTTAACCAACAAACACAACATAACTTACATAACAAAATATTTGGTTACTAGTTCAATGACTATTGGTTACTACTTACTACTTGTAGTTAGGGTCGCTTTACATGGGGGCCAAGCCATTGATGGGGCCAATTCATGGTCAAATCCTCTCTTGTGATTGGTCCAATTCTTGAAATTGACCCGAAGGGCTTTACATGGGGAGTCAAGGCCAATTTTCTGAAATTATATTATAATGTATGGGGGACAAGTTATGACACGGCCCGCGCTCCAAAAGTTGGGAGATACAAGAATGGAAGGCCAATTCATGGCCTAGAGGCAGTCTCTTGATTTCAATTTAAAAATATGATCTCACTAAAATACTTTAATGTGAACAAATCGAAAGCATGGAATGTAGCTAATAATACGAATTGGCCCCATGGCCTTGTTTATCCTTCTAGAAATCAGCCCCAAGGGCTTTACACATGGGGGAATTGGCCCTGCACTTTATTAATTGTCTAATGTGTTCTCCAAGTGGCCCATGGAGCCAATTGGGCTCAAAATGTGAGTGAATTGGCTTGAAGATTTGTTGGCCTTGACTCCCCATGTAAAGCGTCCCTTATAGTGTTTACCCGGAAGGTACCACAAGCCTTGGCTTGGTGGTTAGGGCTTGGGCCCCCAATGAGGAGGTCGTGGGTTCTAGTCCCCATGCCGGCGTGGTGCTCACCACTATAGTCCACCCAACTATTGTGGGAGGTCCTTGGACCTTGTTGTATGGGTACCTCAAAGCCCTTTGGGAGGATACTATGTCAAGTATCTTCAAGGCACTAGTAACTAGGTTAGAAACTAGCGTAGTTATAGTGTCCACCCTCGAGAGGGGGAAGTAGTATTGTTCCAATTTCCCCTTGTCCGGTGGCCATCGGGATATTAGCATTAGGAAAGGACACTTCATTCACGCCGGCCCCTTAGAAAGGGACCGGAGTTTCTATCTATCTATCTCTGTTTACCCGGAGACGGGTTAATAGTCTTACGTCATTCTTGTTATATTTTGTGGGCATATCATCAAGGGTAGGTCGAAACGGCATTTTATTCATGTCAACCCTACAAGGGTTTGGTGTTCTTATTTATTTAGTTCTGAGTCGACTGGAGGGGGTTAAATTGAATATCCAACGTAGATCAATTGCAACATCTGCAAGTGTTGCAAATTGGAAGACTTAAAAATGTGAAAGCCAGCAGCCCAATTATGGGTAAGCAATTGCACACGACACAGATCATGGGTGAAAACAGCGTCACTGTTGAAAATGATGCCAAATTAGTGTCTCCCATATTGCACAAAGTAAAGGAAGGAAAAAAAAGAGACTTAAACAGCGGGCAGAGGACAAAAAGGGTCTAATTTGTGAGAGTGTAAAAAAAGATGCAGCTGGTGGATGAATGCAAGTTCTTGGAACCTTTTTCCAGCTGCCCTAAAAATGGAGTCGACTTTGAAAATGTTCATTGAATGGCCTTTGACTAAAAATATAATTTTAAAAAATCTGATGTGGCTGCTAGCGAGAAATTAGCCCCTCCCCGAAAGCAGCAGGACGCCTTCTCTGCAACTTGACATGATCGCCCAGCTCGACCCCAGCTGTTTCTTTTCACGCGCTTGCCCAACTGCCCACTCTGCCCCGGGCAGCCTTTAAGTGAATCCGGACGAACTCATTACGGGAAGGTCATGATGGACGAAGATAGGACTTAGGAACATCTACCATCGTGCTTTAAAGGAATTTTGTCTCTTTTCAACGAGATTTAGATTTTTATTTTATTTTATTTTCTAAAAAAAAAAATTGAAATCCCAATTTTTGATATTAAAGAAAAAATGATTTTGCAAGATAACAGATTTTGGGCAGATTTTGAGAATATGTGGAAAAGCTTTGCAAATTCGGGCAAATTTCAATGTGACTTTTGAACTTTGAGAGTGAATCACTTCCAAAGTAGAAGGGAAATATAATTGATAATAGTCCTAACAAAATGATATGCAAAATCTTTAAATAAGTTGCAGTGAAAGTTTTACCTTCAGTGAGTAAAAGTCAAGCAAATGTTAACTTGAAAGCTATCACAAAGGGTATAATTACTCAATTGTAATACTTGGGATGGGGCATATGTCTCACTTGTTCTATTGTTCTCATACATACCTATTCATGAAAAAAGTGAGGCTACACAAGCCTCATTATATTCATTCAATTTATTTATTGATGTATTCATGCTATCTATTTGTTCAAATAATTTTAACCCCTAAATTTCCTTGTGTGTTATTAGAGCTTGTAACCTCAAAACTGCATTTTCTACGACTATGTACTCCATGGAGTTTGAACCAAATTTTCTAACTCTTTTTAGACGTCCAACCGTAAGATCTCATGAATAAGCCTAAGATTAGTCTTTGGTTCAGAAATCGACTGTTGGATGTTTATCATTTGCAAGATCGTAACATCTTGAGTTTGTGCAAAAGTTTATACTAATTTATTTATTTTTTTAATTAACCCCTAAACTACCATGGTGTTTTGTGAGCTCCAAACTCCAAAATTGCAATTCCATACCACCTTGTAAACTTTGAAGTGTGAGAATATTTTTTACACTTTTTGAAACTTTCAACCGTACGATCTTGAAGAGAACTATT
This sequence comes from Bryum argenteum, assembly GCA_037043015.1. Taxonomy (NCBI): domain Eukaryota; kingdom Viridiplantae; phylum Streptophyta; class Bryopsida; order Bryales; family Bryaceae; genus Bryum; species Bryum argenteum. The sequence continues at coordinate 18,075,285 of CM073328.1, read as the reverse complement.
ATTAGAGGTAGTGGCTGAAATTTCAACCATTGGATTGTAGCCATTTGTAAGATCATAACATTCAAAGTTGATGCAATTTTTTTTCAGCATACATAGTCAACTTTGTGCAAAGGAGAACGTGATGCTTATTACCTTAAACATCTAGCTCATATTTTTTTCCATATATATTACTAAGTTGGGCATGCCCATGCAAAATTTTAGACACTCATTTTGCTTTTTGATACCTCATGCAATTTAAATATTAAACGAAGGTAGAAATCAAGGATTTGGTAAAACATGCACCACGTTTATTGTATATGGTTTAGGGGAAAAATGAACGGTGAGTATACACCTTCTTGAGTTTTTGAATTTCAAGAAAAAAGAAATTCAAAAAATTCCAAAATCTCAAATTTTGGCAAATTTTGAAAGAAAAAACTGAAAAATCAAAGAAAACTTTGAATCTAGCTCTTGTAATCTTTGAAGGGTGCCCTTGTAGGATTGGTAAAAGTTTCAACTTGGAAACCTAAGTACAAAATCAATCAAGAAAAGATTTATTTATTTTTTATTTTTTTTTAAAGGTAAAAAAAAAGTTTTTTTTAAGGCTGAAAACTAAAATTTGCGTTTAAGAACTCCATAGGTGGAGTTTGACTTTGCAAATTTTCCCACATACACCTTGTAGTGTAAGGAGCATCTAGTAAAAATCTTAGGCAAAAATATTACTTTTAACATCTTAACTTAGGCTGCCCGAAATCGCAAATCTCCTAATCGGAGGCCTTGGTAGTTTAGGGGTTAAAGCTTGCTCCTACAAAGTTTGAGGGCTGCCTTGTAGAATTGATAGACATCTTGGATTAGGGCCTACATTTTTGATTAATACTATTTATTATTTAAAATCTACCCAAAACTGTTCAAACAGGAGTATATGCTCATTTATTCTTAGCATCTGCCCAAAATTGATTAGGTTCAAGAAACCTCATAAATTCACCAAACTTTAACTTCTGCTCAAGTAGGGTTTTTTTGTACATGTGTACAAGGTTTTAAGGCATGATCTCACCGTTAGGATTTCTAATCCAATTATTTTTCACATGCCAATTTTTTTGTCAAAGACTGACCTTTGTAACTAAATTTCAACATACCTCCATGTGATTAATCAAGCATATCTTTAGGTTTTATGGGTCGTACTTGTATGTTTTCACGGCGTTGCTACGCCCACTTAAATAATTTTTATCATGCCCCTCTTGTTCTTTCTGCAATATCTATAATTATGTCATCTTTGTAATTTTTCAATGATTTGGAGGCCAATATTACTTAAATATTAAATATCTCAGAATCCGTCCACCCGTTTTGCAAGTTTTTAAATCCGATCACTTCCACAACTTTACAAATTAACCCGCTTCCACCAACACCTCATACGGCCCGATCCGGCTGGCGGTGCTCAAGATCATCATGTCACGTCCAAAATAAAGCAAACAAACTACCTGCCTTAAAGAACAAATGAGGGTAAAAATTGGGTAGGAATTCACCTAGGAACAAGAATTTGAAGAGCATCACATCAAATTCTCTACCAAAATGGTTTTTTTGGCCCTCAAAAAACTAGTTATCCTTTTAATAACAAGTGAAAAAAGCTTTTACTCCAACTTTGAACATTAGAATCTTGGAAATGATAAGGAATTTGAATATGAAATTTGATACACATAGACACATAGAAGTTAAGTACTAGATCCTACGGTTTCCTACCTAAAAATACTTTGAAATTTGGAAACTTTTAGGGTGCGTAGAAAGAGGGTAGTTTTTGGGAGCTTTGAGACATTCTGGCAATTTTGAAGGAAGGCGACTCCATGGGATAATTAACCCTTAAACGCCCTTGGTAAAACAGGCAGCCCAAAATTGGATCACAACATCTTTTGGACTTGGGCATCATGAATAGTGCACTTTTTGAACTTGGGCATCATGAATGGACCAATCAATGATGAGCTTGCAACCTCCTACAAGGTTATGTACCACCCCAACCTACCTACCACAATCCTTTCAAAGCACAAAATCCTTCATACAAATTGTGATTTGAATTGTAAAAATTCACTTTTTGAATGCATCGTAAGATGGTGACCAGTTTGACATCAAAATATAAGTGAAAAGTTGAGTACAGTGAGAGCAACAGGGAAGATTCTGTTGGAATCAAGCCCCTGTTGGGCTTGCTTGGGCGTTTAAGGGTTAAAAAGTTAAGGGTGAAACGAAGAGAAGCTGAAACGATGCGAGTGAGCGAGTGAGTTGACATGCTTGACTTCCAGGGAATTAGATATGTTCGGCAAATCGACCCCAACATGATGTTGCATGAGCTGCGGAAGCAAATCACAAGTGGTGGCGCCAAGGGAAGTGGACTGCAGATTTTTCCACTGGAAGATCTGATCTGACCGTGACCGAGAGCGTGACCGGGAGCGACAAGTCCGGGGCGGGTGGGTGCGAATTTGAAAGAAAGGAGGAAGCCACAGATCTAAATCGAGCGCCATGTGACTTGACGTTGATCGCGCTCATTCTCGATCTAAAACGCGCGCGCTTCCTTCTTCTCTCTTCACTTAGCTTCACAGCTTCGTCACCCCTTTCGCTCCGTCTCTCCCCTAGTGTAGTGTAGGTCCTTTCTGTCTTCCCCTCCATCTTTACTCGGACTCCATGGCGTCGACTATGGTGCATTGTCAATCACCCAAAGCGTACGAGAATTTGGGATTCGGGAGCCCCTTCGGCCGCAGGAGCCGATTGTCGCTCGTCGATTCGTGGGTCTCCCTTCCTTCGCTCCGCCCCGTCCGCACTGCGAGCAGCAGCATTTCAAGCTCCGGAACGCCAAGCAATGCCTCCTCCCATCACTCCCGCGCTTCCAGCTTGGATATCAGTGAATGCAGTGTGGTTGGGGAGGAATGCGAGACGCCCAAAGGTCACAAGATTCCTGATGTCGACGTCGAGAATTGCCCTCCTGCTCCCAAGAAGGCCCGCGGGATGAGTCGCATGTCGTTGGCTTGCTCCTCCGAGTACGAGAGTTCTGGTAGCAACCACGACTTGTGTTTGTCGCCGTGCTACCTCTACTGAAGCCATCTATTCTTTATCCCCGTAGGACGATAGCTCTCTATTAGTATTCTTTTTAAGGCGTGGTGTTGGTTGTGAACGGCGTATAATGCCATCCAGACATTCATTTTTTCTCGATTTCCCGATTCTTGCGGGCTGGTTGCCTCATTCCAGGTACTGAGTCTCTATCACATTCCTCACTACGATATGGCAGTCTTTAAGACATTCATTCTCATACCGAACCTGATGTTGCGGTGATATTCATACACATGTCGAGGCGAATGCAATTCATGGTTTTTCATGTTTAGGTGACCCGACATTCGTGTTCGTTCTTCTTGAGAGCAAGAATCTTGGTCTGATATATGCTATTTTGTGACAGGTCCGTGGGCGCTCGTCCAATGATTCATCTTCATCTCGGCCCTGCTTAGGATGCCTTCCCCTGAACTCATTTTTTATGATAAATCCGCGAGGACAGTAGCCAGTGCTGGAATCTCTACTATTATGCTCCTCTGAACTAGTATACTTTAGTACGAGAGCCTGAGAGTTCTAAATGCTTCTCTATAATTCATCGTAGTTCAGCACATTGCCTTAAACTTGATCAGGCGATGGTTCTGGTCTCGAAGAGAAGCGGTTCGAGAGCAAGGGATTCCAGCAGTGATTACTACATCACAATCTACTTCTTCCATCCGATGAGGCTTTGAGGCCAGAGGGAGTTGTGATGCTTAGCGAGATTTGTCTCCCTCCATTTATTCATTAGTCTTACTCATTATTTGCAGCTTGGTGACAAACCTTTTGTCACGAGTGTGAGTGAATGGTTCCGATTTCGAAACCATACCACGTATTTTTTTATAATATCTATTAATATGAAACTGGCAAATCAATCGTTTGTCAATCTTCTGTCGACTTGATTCAGACGCTGAGTTGGTTAGGAGACTGAAGTGAATGAGTCATTTTATTGCATTTTGTCATATGTATGTCCAATATCCAGTGATGTCTGCTAGAATATCGTTCTGAATAGGCAAATTGAGCGGTTTCAATTGTTCCATGTTCTACGGTCAGGAAATTTGAAAGTCACGTTCTCTTCACATGAGAATAAACACGACAGAATGATTTAGAAGAAAATCGGAACGCCCGCTACAGTTGCGCTTCTTGTGAAGTACAACAATACTGAAGTTTTCTCGGAAGTTCTGATTATGAGATTGTTCTTAGTCTTGCATGAATTCCAAACCTATTCAAGCCACCATGAAAAAGGTGACGAGTACTTCAAACTCAACCTTCCCACGATAGTTTTAGTTTCTCTAATCTGCACATGGAAAGACCCTAATTATCACCCTCCCATATGCAAGTCTTGTTTTTCAGATTCACCATCAGTGTTACACTCATACAGTTCGGCTTTTTTGGCAAAAATTGTGTTGACTTTATATGTTGCTTACATGTATTTTGAAGGTATATAATCCCAATGCTGTGTTTCAGGACACATAGGAGTGGATGTACTGTACTGTACAGAGGTCAAAATTGAACTGGTCAGAATGTATAATCAGAAGCTTCAACATCACGGAATGTCATAATATTATACTTCGACTCAAAGATCATAGATAATTGTAATGTGATTTTAGACTGACATTTTATCTAAATACCTTGAGCTAAATATTATTCAGTCTTTAAACTGATTCCTTATTTCTATTCTTAATGTTGATGAGAGTGTATTTCTTGAAGATGTACTTCGGAGATGCGAGAGTCTTGATTTTCCTCTTTTTGTTTCTTGTTGTATCTGGTCCTAGTTGATTTCAACGCAACCTTGTGTAGTGATTTGAAAGAATGGTTAGTAGATTAATCAATAATTAGTGATGAAATCTGATGGAGGCCACTGGTGGTAGTTTTTACTGGCCATCAACTTTCCCAGCTTTACAAAGTACTCTGAAAGCGAGACCTGGTTTCGATGAAGATGCTGTTCATTCAGAATTCTAGCTTAACCCCTAAAGGTCCAGGAAAGCGAAAACTGCTTTTTGAAGTCCAAATTTCAGCCAACTTTGACCATTATAATCTCACAAATGAAGAAGAATCAACGGTTCAATTTTGGCAAGTGAGTGGAAGGTTAAGTAAACTTCAAGATCCTACGGTTGGATCTTCCAAATAATTCTTAGATTGAGAATTTTTAAGCCTGAAGTAAGGGAATGTCCATTTTTACAATTTTGCATCAAGGACCTTCAGGGGTTAAATAAATCTCTGACCACTATATCACATTCCAATAATTTCACAATATGGAGAAAGTGATATATTTTGTGGTTTCAAGAAACCGGTAAGCTTGAATTTTGTACCAATATGAATGGATTATTCCATGAGGATTGGTGGAATGACACATTCTTGGTGGAAATATTATTGAGGGGTCTTGCAAAAATATTAAATACTATTTTCACATGTTTGATGCATGCTTGTTATGTTAACCCCTAAAGGTTCTTGATGCAAAATTGTAAAAATGGACATTCCCTTACTTCAGGCCTAAAAACTCTCAATCTAAGAATTATTTGGAAGATCCAACCGTAGGATCTTGAAGTTAACTTAACCTTCCACTCACTTGCCAAAATTGAACCGTTGATTCTTCTTCATTTGTGAGATTATAATGGTCAAAGTTGGCCAAATTTTGGACTCCAAAAAGCAGTTTTCGCTTTCCTGGACCTTTAGGGGTTAACTCTTACCTGGGCCGAATGTTGAAAAACAACATCTTGGATGAATGCAACAACAATAGCGTCTGCATTTGGAGTTTGTAATGGATGAAATTATTTGATTTGGGTCTCAAATAAAGTCTTATTTGTGCGTTTAAAATAGTAGACCCACAAAATGAAGTATAGAATAAATGGCATGCATTTTAGTGAAGGCAACTCTTGTTTTCAAGCATGGGGCATGTTTTATCATTGTATGGCAATTACGGGAAGTCAAGAAGATGTTTTTATGGCATTTTGTTTTTTTTTTCCCCTCAACCATGATTTTAAGATGGAGGATTTTTTTGATCCACATAAAATTGGTACTGGATTTGCAATGATGTTCCTACAATGAAAAAATTGAATAAACATTTTGTCAGTTACTTTTGAGGAGCTATATCTCCTTTATTCAATTTTTTACAAACCTTGACAAAATCAAAGATGTATTGAAAATAAGGCATAGATTTGAGTGCAAAGGATTTAGTTGTGAACTAATTTTCCTTCAAATTTTTTTTGGCAATTTTCACCATTGCGAGGTCATTTTCTACGCAAAGACGTTTTTCTCCATTGCAAGGTCATTTTCTACGTAAAGACGTTTTTCTCTTTCTTTCTTTCTTTCTTTCTTTCTTTCTTTCTTTGTTTTTTTTTTTTTTTTTTTTTTTTTGTTCAAGGGTTTTATTAAGATGAAAGTAAACATCTTTGTAGATTTGTTTATTGCAATAAGTATATTGATAGCATTTTCCCTTCAAAGTGAAAATGTTGAGAATGTGTTCTTTTATCCACCTATGAGTCAAACCATTCACGAATTAAGTGAAGTCTACAAAGCCACTATGAGCATTTTACTGACATAGCATGTTAAATATATAATTTATCCATCTTCAAGTAGTTCAAGTAAAGTTTCAAAATTGGATCATTACATACATAGCAAAATTTGCGAAGCTGCCCCTCAAATCAGAATTTGTAAGTAGCAAAATTTGCGAAGCTGCCCCTCAAATCAGAATCTGTAAGAAGCAATGTGTAGCCGGCCGTACCGAAGTATGTCCAAATTTGAGATTCTATCCTAACATGATTGAAACGTATGTGATGACACCAAGTAAAAATCATTGCATCAAGGATTTTAAGGTAGGAGTGGCGAAAACCGTCCAGCCCCAAAAACCGCACGGTAGGGTTCAAATATTCATAGGAAATTATAGGATTACTCAAAAAATGTCTTTTTTTTTGGGATGGATTTGCACTAGCTTTGCAGACTATCGAAAAATAATTAAAATTTTACACCACTATTCCAAGTATGCAAAGCTGAAATTCGGACGGTTTTTGGGGCGGGACGGTTTTAGCCACTCCTACCTTAGTGAACCTCGCATTCTTATCATTTTAAAAACCCTCGAATGCCGACATGTTAGTTTTCAAAGATCAAAAAATCCTTCTGATGTCATTTTGGAAAATACCCGTGTCGCATTTGATCCTGATTTGATCTCTCATTTCTACTCGCTCGTGGTGCGGTGATGAACCACTTCTGCATTGCTCCGTGCAAAAATTGGGCAAGCCATACATGTACCAAGTATGGTACTAGTCTCATGAGAGTTACTAGTAAACAGAAATTCAGGGTTAATTGCTCTCTCTCTCTCTCTCTCTCTCTCTGCATTGATGTACATGGTGCATGTATCTGCATGAGACCATTAATGTGATCAAGATGTCATGCATATACTTGAGCCACTCATTTGAGTTTGAATCATGAACTGTAAGTTTCAAAAATAAAATAAAATATGTATTTTGATTTTACTATTTATTTTATCATGATCATTATTGAGTTTGAATGTTTGTACAACTACCTCCAGATTAATCTTGTTGGGCATGCACATACAGTTGAGTAAGGGTAGATATAGAAAAGCTAGCTTCATGAAAATAGTTGAGGACTAATTGGGTATGATAGATCTCTTAATTAATGAATACAATTAGGATTAAAAAAACAAACTAAGTGAGCGTCAACTTGTTTGGTTCGTTTCCCAAAAGAAAAACTTCTCTATGTTGTGATGAGCTATCAATCTTGCTCTTGGTTATTGAGTTTATAAGAAGAATTCCACAGCTACTGATATCAAGGCGGGCATATCCGATTGACGTATCCTTTAGAGTTTATGCCTAGAGATCATAACGCAGATGGTGTTACTAATAACCCTCCTTCATGACATAAAGATTATGGTAGTTTCTATCTAATCACACCTAAGATATAACTAACATGTCATTTCTCAAGTGGCTTTGAGATACTCATACAACACGGTTCAAGAACCGTAAACCATGGTTGGGTGGACTAGAGTAAGGTAGAGGCACCTATACCCGACCATTTAAGGATTTTAGCATATGATATTAAGGTATATATTTTTTTTAGAATTTTTCATGTGTGCAAACATAAGGTTCTTGTTGAATGCAAAAAGTTTCGTGATTTTATTTGCATTATTCAAATAGTTATAATTGTTTAAAGTGAAAAGTTGCTTGGAACCTAAAGTCGATCACATGCTCAAATATACAAATGAGGTACATGTGTTCTTTCAAAATCTAGGAATTGGGCTTGATCGGGTATTGGTAGCCGGTCGGGAATGGGTGCCTCTACCTTAATTAGCAATGCAATGTCTGAATCATTATTTGCACACTTTTTGGTATGAATAATAAGTAGGGTAAGAACACTTATCATGGGACGCTTAAGTCATTCAGCATACGTGGAGTGATGACATGTGTGATTTTATTGTTTTTCAGCAATTATATTATCTTTCCACATTTTTGTGGAATTTTCAAGCACTTAGATAAATGCCAGCAAAGTTTAGTATAATCTCACTCACAACCAGACACTCTAAAATCTAAGAATGGGGTACATTCAAGGATCAGCTAATCTAGAAAACAAGTGAGAAAATGTATGAAAAAGAGTGTCCGGTCAAAGGGGGGCGTCCGGATATAGATGCTCCTACCAAGGTAGGTTAGGTAATTCTACAGTAGGGGTGTCAATATTGCTCACAGGAATGAAATATTTGTGTGATAATTGTGTAAGTTAAGATAGGAGGTAGGTAACCAAACATTGGACCTGACATTTTGACAGAGAAAACCCCTCAAGGTAAACTGATAGAATGATTGATTGTAGGGGTAAGGACTCACAGCACATTGGACCTGGACAATCATGTCATACTCTGCATTTCAATATTATTTGTCATATTTTTCAACCTTGGCCTTGATTGGTTTAAGAGTTGGTTGTTTACATTTAGAATCATTCCTTCGACCCCTCATCGCCCCCACCTATTTTTGTACACAAACTTTAAAAATATCTTTCATGTAAATGAAGGTAAGTATCTCATTCATACAATCTTGTAAGCAATGTATTACTCCCTCTGTCCCATTATGATTTTCTGGTAGGTTCTCTCAAATCTACCTCCAAAGGTAGATTTGAGAGAACCTACCAGAAAATCATAATGGGACAGAGGGAGTATAAGTTATGTGGATCTAATTTTGAGTCATGAGGTTGCAAAATCATCATGGTTTAGTTCTCAAACAAGATTTTATCATTTTTATCATTTTCACTTTAGCCCCTAAACTACCAAGGCCTCCGATTAGGAGATTTGCGATTTCGGGCAGGCTAAATGAAGATCTTAAAAGTAAGATTTATGCCTATGATTTTTACTCAATATTCCCTATACTACAAGGTGTATGTGGGAAAATTTGCAACGTCAAACTCCACCTTAGGAGTTTGTAAACGCAAACTTTAGTTTTCACCCTTGGGGCGGGCAGAAAATAAAATTAAATAAATAAATAAATAAATAAATAAATAAATAAATAAATTATATATATATATATATCTTTAATTTTAGATTATTTTTTTATTTTTTTTTTTTTTGATCTTTTCTTGATTGATTTTGTACTTAGGTTTCCAAATGACCCAAGTTGAAACTTTTACCAATCCTACAAGGGCACTCTTAAAAAATTACAAGAGCTAGATTCAAAGTTTTATGTGATATTACAATTTTTTCTTTCAAAATTTGCCAAAATCTAGGATTTTGGAATTTTTTGAATTTCTTTTGTCTTGAAATTCAAAAACTCAAGAAGGTATATACTTGCCGCTCATTTTTCCCCTAAACCATATACAATAAACATGGTGCATGTTTTACCAAATCCTTTATTTCCACCTTCTTCTAGTATTTAAATTGCATGAAGGTTCAAAAAGCAAAATGAGTGTCTAAAATTTTGCATGGGCATGCTCAACTTAGTTGCATACATGGAAAAAAATATAAGCTAGATGTTTAAGGTTATAAGCATCACGTTTTCCTTTCAACAAAGAGGACTATGTTTGCTGAAAAAAAGATTGCATTAACTTTGAATGTTACGATCTTACAAATGGTAAAGATCCAACGGTTGAAATTTCAGCCCCTACCTCTAATAGAAATTCTCTTCAAGATCTTACGGTTGAAAGTTTTAAAAAAGTGTAAAAAATATTCTCATACTCCAAAGTTTACAAGGTGGTATGAAATTGCAATTTTGGAGTTTGGAGCTCACAAAACACCATGGTAGTTTAGGGGTTAAATTGAAAATGGTTCAAAAGAACCTTTAACAAATAGGAAATCTCCAACTAAAAAGGTGTTAACTTTCATCTTAGTAACAATCTTATACCCTAAAAAATTAATCTCAAAAGTTTCTTGACTAAATTAACCAAATACAAAAAGTTACCTAGAGCTTCTTAATTTAATACTCTTTTATGAGAATGATATGAGGTTCATATGGTGTCCATCTTGAAAGGGATTAGCAATCATGTACCACTAGTGCCGTATACGAAGGGCATGAACATCAACTAAATGTCAAATGAACACGCCGTTGGTGCCAACGTTCAAATGAATACATTTGGCATTATTTTCTTTTGTTCTCAAATGCCCTATAATTGTTTAACCCCTAAAGGTTCTTGATGCAAAATTGTAAAAATGGACATTCCCTTACTTCAGGCCTAAAAAATCTCAATCTAAGAATTATTTGGAAGATCCAACCGTAGGATCTTGAAGTTAACCCTTCAACGTCAGACCCAACCCGAGGGGTTGGGTTTTTTTTTGAGAGAATCTTGCTCATAACTTACACTCCATTATACCAAATGGAATTTTTAGAATTTCAAACTGAGCACCTTAAAGAGATCTATACTTTCTTAGAATAGAGCTCCAGCAAATTAAAAATAGAATAATGCTAAAAATGGAGTTTAAAAGAGATTTTGGCTGTGGTATCAGGAAAGCATATGACGTTTAAGGGTTAACTTAACCTTCCACTCTCTTGCCAAAATTGAACCGTTGATTTTTCTTCATTTGTGAGATTATAATGGTCAAAGTTGGCTGAATTTTGGACTCCAAAAAGCAGTTTTCGCTTTCTTGGACCTTTAGGGGTTAAGTGCCTTTGCGGGTGTACCAGCTCACTCATCCTAAATATTGTGAAGCAAACAAAACAAAGGAAAAGTAAATAAATAAATTTAAAATAATGATCTAGCTTAGCAAAGTGCAAAGTTTTTTTTTTTTTTTTTTTTTTTCATTCTAGATTTCTTGGGAAGGCTTATTAGTAAAGCGCTTGAAAGCGCTCAACAAAGAAATTTTGTTTCCCCTTGCTGGGCTGACTCTTTTTTGTCAGGTTCCTACAAAGACATTGGTGTAAAATGTCATGCTATACATGGTCGTTTAAATCAGACTTCCAGTTTTATTAAACAATAAGGAGAGGTTCTTAGCCGTGTTTGTTTCTACATGGCTTGTCTAATCATAGGGCCTTGCCTTGTGTTATGATGTTGTTTACTACTCTTTTCTTAGTACTTCTATCTTGACTTATTCTTTATGTATGAATAGGACAAGCGAAAGCAAGTCATGTAGAACTACTTAAATTTATCTTGCAACAAAGCAGAGCAGCATACATTCGCGCCCGCTCTTATTTGCGGAGCTTAATAAAAAAATTTAAAATAAAATAAAAAAATAAAAAAAATGAATATGAAGTTCACCTTCTTCATAATCAATACCCTTACACATACACTTATTGATTTGTCATCTCAAACAACCTCCAAATGTGTACTTCAATACACTTTTAAGTGGGAATAAAGTAACAATATCTTACTCATGAAAATTGTTAGCATATACATGATCTACTTGTAACTAAAAGCATCCCTTATCTTCTCCCTCGGAACAACCTTGCAAGGCCCACTTGGCCAAGGCGTCAACGAGGCCTCGGAAATAATAGGTGGGTTTGGGGGGAGAAGGACCCAACGTACATATGGTATGCAGTGAGGTCAATGAGTTGTAAAGTGCTAGGTGGCCCAATGTTATGAAGCAGGGAGATTTATATGGCTTGACCACTTGCTACAAGACAAGGGAATTGAGTATACAACAAGAGCAGTTTTCCTCACCGAATGGGTTTGATAACTTGACCGAGAGCGAAATAGCGGCCTCGCAGCACTTAACGGGAGCAAACAGCCTCGCGTCTAGAGGCAATTCCGAGAGCCTGCCCGCCAAGGGCCGTGGAACCCTCTTGGCGGGTCGCACAACGGATGCTCTAAGAAAAGAAAGAAACTTGACATAACATTGCCATGCTAAACAATGGTGTTTTGACCTCCAATACTTTCTTCCTTCTTTCTTTCTTTTTTTTAATGTTGGTTTTTGATTTTTTTAATTTTTTAATTTCTAAAATAACTAATTACTGTAGAATTAATAAACCATATGTGTTATCAAACACAAAATTATCACATCTCGCTCCTCTCCTGCACTCCCAGTAAAACTACACTTCTTCTTTTTCTTCTCTTCTCTTTCTCTTTCTTTTTTTTTTTTTTTTTTTTTTGAATTCTTTCTTTTTCTTCTTCCAGTTTGAAAAACAGTGGTCTCCCATACGTAAAAAGGGATCTCGACTGTAAAATGGCATTCAAGACTGAGATATACGAAGGGTTAGAAACAGGATCTGGTATCAAGAAAAGTCTTCTGAGAACAGGCTTTACGCAGCAAAGACAAGATGAGCAAATCGGGACAATGAAGATGGTGTGAGACAAGAATTTGAGTCAATCACACCGCCATCAACAACAAGAGAACAGATGCAATTGCTGCGAGCTGACACCCTCCTCCTCCTCGAGGACGGAGTGGCCAGCACCCCCTTCAGCAGCTGTCACCCACAAATTCATCAAACCACCCTACGCCACAAGTCTTAAACGAACTCGACTTATTCCATATTAACTCATAATCTCAGAGGAGGACAAGTGCTTAGTATCAAATGAGAGCGATTTTGTGTTCAAATTCAACACTGACTTTCCGAGGACGAGGACAAGTGGCTGTCGAGTAAGCAGCCCCATTTCCAAGCTCCTGCGTTTCGACACAATCCGTGTACAAGAATCTCAGGGGTTGTATTATATAAGTGGTGGACAAGTGGCTTTGTGGCCACCAGGCAAAGGATTCAAATCTTGTGGAAGCTACAAGACAAGCGGCTCCCGCAACTAAAGAACTGAGGCTCAATTTCAAACTTGAGATTCAGAATCTGCGTTTTCAAATTGTGAAGAAACACTGGCCTGGCTGCTGCTCGAAGTGACAGCTTGCTTCGAGCGTGGCCAGGCAGTATGATCGACCTGAAAACGTGCGCATGCCTTCGTGGTTAGTTTGTGGCCATTTCACTTCACTTTCCCACAAAGTTTTCACCCTTACTTCACTGGCGGTCTTTTCTGTTCAGTTACAGCTCAGCTTCATGTGTCCACAATTAGATATGTTTTTAAAATAAGAAAGGGCATTGGAGGATGCAACTAATCACGAGAAGATCTTCGCAAAAGGTGTAAGTGAAGGTGTCACGAGCCTTCGCAAACATTTTCAAATTTAGGTGCTTGATCATCTATATAAGGAAGTGTATGTTTTAAAATGGAAATTTTGTGATTTTTCAGAAGTTTGTAGTTGTTGATGATTGGTGTTACATTTTTAAGATTTGTAGATGCTATACCTTTTTTTAAATTTTTGACAAAGATATTTATCAAAAGTATTGATTCCAATACTATTGAGAGATTCTTATCTTGCGATCGATCGATATAAAGAGTGAAAATATCACTTAACCGTAAGAAAATTATAACATGCTTATGTAAATTAGTGCATGTACGCGGATCAACAACTCTTTGTGCAGTGAAGAGGTGGTTTGAGTAAACCAAGCAAATACACCACGTGCTACACACATAATAGCAACTTACATTCACTATGCATATGAATTGCCACTATGCACTGTGATCGTGTGGGTTACTCATTCTACAATGTTGTGTCAAATAACCAAATTAGAGCACCAGACTCCTATTAAGGCTGAGTGGAAATATGCTTCTTTGACCTATCTTTGATGATATGCGCACATTCTGTAATACTATTGGTGTAAGGCTCCTAACTCCTCTCATGGTGGAGACTATACTAATTTCCATGACCACCCTTTTGAGTTGACTTTATTTGGCAATATTTTGCAAATTGATGTAGAGTATTAACAATCGATAATGTTCTGGTTTAGTCAATCGCCAATTTGCAGAGATAAATTGGTTATTTGGTAAGGTCATGGATATGTCGTAGTGGTGGATTAGCTTAGATTCCCAATTGTCTTGTTTGAACATTGTAGCACTCAACTAGCACTATCCAGTAAGTTAGGCAAGAAATGTTTCAACTCTGGCCAAGTTTATCCATCTTACATAAAATGGTAATAAATTATCACTGAATGAGTTGTTAATTTGGTTGGTAAACTTATGGATGTGTATGCTTTGCACTCGATATGATTTTCTCACTTTCTTATCATAAAAAAGAATGCTTGTTGTTTGGGTCCTTGAGAGGCTTATTTTGGGACGTTCAACTTGGGAAATTTGTATATAACATCAAATTAGAGTTTTTAGGTGAGACTTCTTATTGATATTTGAGGTTTTCACCAAATTACTCTTTGAATGGATCACTTCACCATCATGTTGGGGGGCTTGTGTGGAGAGTGTGTAGTGGTGCCGATGCTCTAAAGAACTAGAAGTCCTACTAAGGGTTTATACGCACGTGAGATTCATTAACATGAAAAAGAGTCCCTATTTTTTTTAGAAAGCTGAAGTTTATGAAAAAAAAATCTGTATCAAATGAATAAACATCACGTTGACGAAGTTTTGGATGATAAGTTGACGGAATAGAGCGGACGTAGGTTTGGAGTACCATGACATCTACTTTGTGTACGCACTTAAGCAATGTATCAAGCGTTGAAAAAGTATTTTTCCAATAAAGGCCATGTATAGAAATCTACATTGGCAATGTAGATGTCATATCTTGCTCGGCAGGTCATGTGGATCCAAAAAATTGTATCATGGGCGCTTTCCTTTTTTTCCTCATCTAGTCCTTGCCCACGATGTCGCCTCTAAGGGCGGGAAAGTTGTACTTGCCTATGTCGTATTTGAGCGTAGATTTGTAGAGAGACATTGCGTCATCTCTAAGGAAGAGAAGGTTGTACTTGAGTGTGTTGTGTTTGTGCGTACTTTTGTAAGGAGAAGTTGGGATTTACTTAGAGTATTTCAATTGTAGGCATGAGCGATAATAGCATGTCTTCATTTCCCATGAATGTCCTTAACCCCTAAAGGCCCGAGGGGTTTGAAGAAAAACTTAGATGTGTTATAAAATATGGATTCGGTAACCCCTGTAAAGTAGCTCTCCAAAGATAGTATGAAGACCTTAAACCCAAATTAGATCTATACGGTTAAATTTCTTAAAATAAGTAAGATTTGTTTCATAATTAATTAAAGAGAGTAAAACTTTGAAAATCAATATAAAATGTAATTTCTATTATTAGTGATTGGAAATTGCTATGATTGGCTAAAATCACATATTATATGATAAAATGGAGAAAGGCCACAAGTAACCTATGAGAAACCTCATTAGTTTCCCAAAATAGTAAGTTTTCTTACACTAAGAAAACTTTGCCCTGTTTGTGTTTGAAGGCTTATTCTGAACAATCTATGAATCCAAACAGGGTTCTATAAATTGGATGTGGTTCCTAACTTACCAAACTTCTGGAATGTTAAAAAAAATTCCAAAAAAATATTTTTTTATTCAGGTACAGCTCCTCAAAATTCGGGATCGACCATAAAATGGTTGATTGGGCTCTTAGGGGTTAAATGACATATTTAACTAAATATGGACAATCCACTGTCTACAATTAAGAACAATAGTTGCAAAATGATTTCTAGAATCTAGGTTCTATGAAGATACTCTTCAAATATGTACATTTTAAGATCATGGATGGAGGGATCTCCCCATGTTTTAAAGTCCATAAATAAGCCCAAAGTCCATATTTAGTTAAATGATGCATTTAATAGCAATTGCAGCAACTGTTGCTTCAAACCTTTATACACAACCTCTCTATCACTTCTGTATGCAAGCTCAAAAGTCCATCCTCCATGTCACTCGTCAAGTCACTAATTTATGTGTCCTTTTTTATATTGCAAAACCAACCTTTTGTACTACCACAACACCGACTCTTTCATTGAGTGCGTACAGCCCCTAACTTTCAAGAATCTCCAAACTCAATTCCTAAGAGTAGGTGCTTTCCAATAGTTTTAGAACAAGCCTTCTAATTAGTTTCAGAATCTTGTTATACCTGCCCACAAGATGCAAACAATTGTAATCACTCCACCAAAGGAGTTGATGAGCAGCATTCAAGGGTGCAGGGACTTTTAGGTGTTGAAACATTTATAATCGTAGCTGCGTTTAGACTTCTGGGATCCTAAAATCAAGGGAATTAGCCCCAAACTCAAGGGAAATAGGGTGTGATGCCAATCATAAGCTGAAGGGAATCATTTATTTATTTATTTATTTCAGATGCTATTGAATGAAGCAATCAGCTATTAGAGCACTTGATTCAATCTTGTCTCAACACTTTGAATGAGATGGTCACTTGATCCATATCTACTTTGATGTAAGTCAACCCTATCTTTCAAATACCGAAGCTGCTACATTCATGTTCCTAGCAAGAAACGTTACTATGACATTTGCTTCCTACCTACTAAACTATCATGTTTGCAAGATGTGAATGAATAGAACAAAAATTTAGAGTGTGTACTGATTGTAAGCAAGTTGAAAATGAAAACATAGGCCCAACTCATGTTGAAAGAGTTTTGGACGTTTAGTGTGAAGTGGTGGAAATTGTTTAATAGTTTACAAAGGAAAAAGAGCTCAAAACTTGACCCTTTGTAGTGAAATGAATGCCATATCTTGTATACATTTTGAATTGGGAAATGATCATTTAGTTATCACAAAAAAAAAAAAATTCAAATTATTATCCAACTTAACCTAAACCCTAAATCTACGCACAATTGAAACCCAATAATGAATAAATTAAGTAAAGTTTCTCAAGGACTATGTACTTTTTTTTCAGTATTTTCATCATTGCAGCTCCAATACTAGAACTATTTTGATGATAAATCTTTTAACTATAAAGTTGGTGGAATCTATCTCAAGATCATACCTATGTAAGAAAAATTAATCAAAAAGTAATTTAGATTTCATATAATAGACTTGCAGTGCCCCATGTAAAAACCCTATCATAAAAGTTGTTTTAATCGGAATGCATGTCATTAATCCATATCTTCTTGGACGAATTTGCAAATATTACCACACAAACTAGACTTGATTTTGAATTCAATTCAACAAATTTTCTCAAATACGGACTTTGAAGGAAGAAGATACAACTTTTCAAAGTTTGAGCTTATCCTCCACGGGTCAACTATCAATGAAACACACCATATGAACTCACACGATACTAGACTCCTATATCCCTACAAGACTAAAATTGATCAAAGATTTCAATTACCAAGTTCTTGGATGTCGGTTGTATTGAAGCAAAAACTAAGGGAAGGTGGTATTAAATGGAGCAGTACCAGTAATGGAGCACTAGGCTTTCTAACGCAGAGGTTACATAACAATGGTATAATCTAATAGTGCCATGTAGAACTCCAAACATTATAGGGTGTCAAATTAGGGCAACATATTAGGAACACCTATAAGCCCACCTTAGAAATTTCATAGCAAATTATAGAAAAGTCCAATGAATGAGAGAATCCAATTTAAATTTCTCCCCACTTACTTTTCCTATCCTTTCAATGTTATCTCCACTACAGATTGGGAAATCTGAAATTTGAACCATTTTTGAGCACTCTCCCTTATCAAGTGCATGAATTTGTGGAAAATGTCTCTATAGTACATCATAAAACTCCGCTCACTTCATATGGCATGAGCACTTACCTCTTAGGCCTAATCACAGGAAGTTTACTGGGGAGATAGTACACTAATAAAACTGAAAAGAGAGCCAGGAGGGGGTGGTAATGGAAAAAGGTACACTAACATAATCAAGCTTATGACATCCTGTGAGGTTTAGAACATGATTTGAAAATTTGAAAACTCGACAATTAACGAGAAGACAGAGTTAATATGAGCTTGGAACAGCCGTCGAGGGGGTGTGCAAGAGCAGTAATGGATGTGGGGAATCCGAGCTAGGAATGGTAATGGTAGTTTTCATAAGGCCTTCCCGCAAGGGCCGTCGGTTTCGAGCGCGATAATTATTATGAGGAAGAGCACAAGATCATTAGATGGCCAGACAGCGGTTTTGGAAAGCGGGCACTTGGGATGGCTCTTTGGGTCTCATAAACACTAAATGCTTCATGATCTCTCACATGCACACATTTCACTTCAGATGATAAATAACATGTTATATCCATAGTGATCCTTGGAACTAGATCAAAAGCTTGGGACAAGTTAATTCAACCCAAACGTATGTATGTGACAAATAATGTGCACTATGTCGAGAGAATTTTTTTAGGGAGTGATCAATTTCAGGGATTTCGGTAACATAGCACAAAAAGAAACCACAAGACATTAAGTTTACATTAGTTGCAAGCTTTTGACATTTTTAGAAAAATCGTGGTGGCACTACAACTCATTCCCAACAGTGCTCACAAGTGTTTATATGATGTGCATTGACAAAGGCAACATTCTCGCGTGGCGACAAACTCCCCACTATGATAACCTACCGGAAGAGATGAGTAGGCATTTCTCCTCTTTCCGGATCGACTAAATTACGAACCGTGGAGTCAGCGCAGCTCCCACAACTCGTGTACACTCCGAATCCCTTGAAGGTGCCTCTCATATATCACCCCGTCCACCACCGAGGACTTGGGGTTTGAACGTGACACCACATGAAGCTCCAGACGCCGGAGATACTCCGACCATCGAGGCTCCACCATCGCGTCGGCAGACCAAAAGTAGACAACTTGGCAAATAGCATTTTGCAGCAAATTTTAGAAGACATCACTCAAGCGGTTGCAGGCGACATCATCGGTCTCCAAACTCTTACCCCAAACTCTTACCGATTTAGACAACCAAGCCGCCTTTTGGACAGACAAGCAGTAGTTTTCAAATAGTCAACATATCTTCTTATCGGCACATGGGGCAGCTAGACACTCAATGATTTTCACAATAATACATTTTTTTATTTTTTTATTTTTTTTTAAAGAAAAAAACCAATGAATGTATTGATGATTGAACCAATACACTCAGAACCAGGGCAGGAAGCTTGAAGTTCAAGCTCACAACTAAAAGCCGATTTCTTCGGTTGCTGTGGGAAATTTCCAGTGAATTGTGAGATGCCGATGAGAGTTGTGGTTAGAGATGGACATATGTACTTTGCACTGTTTGCAGAGTTTGAAATAACAGGAAAATATAGCTTTTTCCCACTAAGATCTTCCAGGCAGACAAAGATAGAAGGTTGATATAATGAAGGCAATAAATAAGAGTCATCGCGTGGGGCATGATAAAAAGAGGACTGCTGCCGATATCTATTTGTAACCACTTCCTTCTGCACCTCCTCGAGCAGACATCCAAATGAATGAATATAGCATCTGGGAGTATTGGAAGCCCACTAAAATTAATCCACATTGCCTTGCAATTTGCACATGGCTGAATTTAGGACGCCATCATGCCCATGTAAGACTCCTATTGCACTTGGAAGGCTATGGAAACTATTTTCTTGAGATTGCAACCCTAGCCAAATATGGACTCACTGCAAACGTGAACATAACTATCTATATGGAATCATGGGTTCGTGACTACTTGAACTCCTCGTCCTTAATTATTTTTTATTCTTATTTTGCAAAATCAATTAATGGAGAGAAATACATATATGAACAGGACTCCTGGTCATTTTGGCTCCAAACTTCTCATCCTTAATTGTAGGTGATGATGGAATGGTTTCTAAATGCTACTCATGGAGAGTCTTGAACTTGGTTGTAGTTCTCACTAGGTAACACTTTTGTCCGGGCTTTTTAAAAAAAAAAAAAAAAACCAATTAATGTAATAATTAATTGTACAATCAATATATATCAAGAACCAAAGGCAGAAAGGCTGCCTGTCAATGATTTTTTTGGATGTTTTTGAACCAAGTGTTGTCCATAACCAACTCCATGCTCAGACTCCTAAGCCCACGAGCTACCCCCACCAAGACTACTTGTTACCCAGAATATGGTCCCCCATTTTCCTGGCTACCGTCACCGGTACCCATGTCTGCTCATATCCTCCCCTGCCTGCTGCCACCCACCACTCCATCTTCAGTGACCCTCAATCTTCACAATGGGATGCCTGATGCTGGGATCACCGTAAATCAGTGCTACGAGCATTTATCAAGGCAATGGAGAGGATGGGTAAAGAGCCCCCTAATTTTGTGATGTATAGGCTTAAAATGTCGAGGAATTGCAAGTCTCATTTTTGAATTCAAAATCATCAAAAACGGTCGTTGAGGGTCCAAATCGAGAATTCGAGGGATTTTGAAACAAAGATCCTATCACCGATGGAGCTTCAAGAAACGCTGGTAGCACTCATTTATAGGCGCCCCCGATGCTTCCTCACAACCTCCTTAGCCCGTTGCTCCCTTCCTCTTCATTTTGAGTACCCCCTGCCCGCACTCACCTTCCCTTTCCCCTTGTTACCCACTTCGCCATTTCCAACAATCATGGAACAAGTGCCAAGCCCTCTAACTTGCTACAATCACGAACCTTAAGTTGCACAACCCTTCGCCAGAGAAGGTTATCTATACGCACATGTCGTGTCTTCCGCTATTGCAACTTCTTGGCGCTCCTATCCACCAAGTGACTTTTCGATAACCAATTCATGTTCAACCTGTCCAAGAGCTTGGGTGTCAAGTTCTCATGCAACTGAATCAATTGCGTTGTTCTATGCCAAGTGATGTTAATCGCTTCCACAAAGACCTCCCATATGCGAAGTTCCCTAAGTTATAGTGAACAAATCTCGTCAAAAGACACACTTGCATTCATGTCCAACCATACAATTCATATAAGTGAACTCTTCTCGAGGGTCTATAGGATTTTAGTCTTCTTCAACCGCCCTCGAAGACTGAGGCACCTCAACTAGACATTGCTCCTAGCCGAGATGATTATAGGCATCTGCAACCCCATGAAAGAGAAGAGCACCAATTGAGCATAATTCACGAGTGAAATACATTTTGTCTAGCTTCACTAGACTAGGGGGAAGTAGCTTATAGTATCTTCATGATTGCAGTAAAGGAAACCCTTTGTTTGTTCTCTCTTTTGGTATTATTCTTGTATATAGGATCTAACCACTAACCCAAGCCCTTGCTTATATTTGGTTTCACCAATCATAGGAAAGTATACCAAGCAACTTCATAATAGTAGCGTTGTTTATATAGTTCATCAATTCATATTTTTGCAACTATTTAAAAAAAAAAATCCGATACAATAATCTAGCTAGGACCCTACACTAGGTGTGAAGGAAGATTAATATGAGGATTGAAAGGTGGTAGGGATAATGGTGGCTACATTCATGGGGTGTGCAATGATCACTATATTATTAACTTGTATGCAAATCTAGAAAGCTTGCTATTTGATTATAGAGTCAAACTTGAGTCTTGTTGAGCATTAAGCTAAACTAAGTTTAAAACTGTTTCATTCTTGTTTTGTACCACCTCTTTGTTAAGTAAGTACTTGGATAGACATTCAACCACTGTGATTCCTGTATTGAACTAGATACAATAGAAATTCATAGATGATTTCTAAGACTAGTAGATGATCAAGCCAAATGAATAAACTATAATGACTATTTCTACTGTAAAAATTATATGAGTTTGCAGATAAAGAAATAGTCAAGATATTGCTGAGAAAACAAAGAATATTATTACATATGCCTACTCTTTTAACTTGATCTGAAGACTAAATAAAACGTATACCCATGTTTTCTTTCCATGGTGTGAATGCACCCCTTTCATCCAATTAAAAATAATGTCAAACTCAAACATTTCCAACCAATTTATAAAATAGGAAAAATAAGAATCATGAAAGCATGCACCGCTCAAGGGGATGAATTAACTTGATGAAGCAGCAAGCTCGTAAGTTCCTGCACCGAAATAAATTAAGCCCAGAATTAAGCACACTCATAAGAGCAAGGTCCCGGTGATGGCGGCGCTGTTTTTTTGTTCACGCAGCTGCCCAGGAGCCCGCGGGCAGGGAAGGGCAGGGCAGGGCAGCACGGACGGCGGAGAAGACCGTCGCCACTGTCGCGACTAACAACGCGTCGTGGCCGGCCCGTCCTGGCGACGCCTCCCCTTCGCGTTGCCTTTCCCTCGCTGGCGAGGTGCGCCAGGTAAGGGAAGAGAAAGGGGAAGAAGCATCCAGCCGGGGGTCCGCATATAATATGCTGCACCAGCAGCTACAGAATCCTTGCTCCTCATCACTCGAGCTCTTAAACCCCACCCCCTTCACTCATTCCGCTCTTACATCCTCCTCGCTTTCGCCTTCTCTCTGACACTCGCGCTCCTTCTCTCTTTAGTTCTGCGCTCGGTCGGGTAGTTTCTCTGCCTTGGCAATTATTCCCACATCATTAACCTTGCTTTCCTGTCTCTTTTAAACCCCGTCCCGCACTTTGGAGCTCGCAAATCGTGTTTTGCATCAGAAAATGTTATTAAAAATATTTACGAAAGTGTCGTGTGTAGTGTAAGCTTGCCGAACCGGTAGCAGCAATTTCTCGTAGGGTTATTGAGTTTCATTCTAGCAATGGCGCCCACTACTGTTTGTACCAGGTTGCACACGGATTCAGTCGACATGGGTGTAGGAAGACGACGTCTCTCTCTCGACAGCTGGGTCTGTCTACCCATTCTGTGGCCGGGGAGAATCGCGACCACGACTTCCCCACCAGGGAGCTCGGTGAAGGAGTTGAAGACGGTGAGCTTAGAGCCTGAGGCGCAATTGGAGACACCGACGACGCCCAAGTCGAAGGAGCACAGAATACCGGACGTCGACGTGACGTTCTGCCCGCCCGCGCCTCGGAAGCCGCGCGCCATGGCTCGCAGGCGACAGCGGGTGCAGCCCACGAGCTTTTTCAACTCACCAGATTTCGAGAATTTCATCGCACAGCACAAAGTCCCTGTGAACAGCTGAAGGCGCACCTGAGACTTGTTTACTCATTCTTGTACAGGCAAACGCTGGATGCTCTCTACCATCCCGTGGCGTCGTGGTCAACAGCGTGTTTATCACATTAGGGATTTTTTCTGTACAAACAAACGCGTAGGCGCCTTGTTGCACATTATTCTTGGTTTCGTCACCAAGGATGTGCAATGTGTGCAATTTTTGGTAGCTCGGACAATGAGAGACGACATGATGGTCAAGTTTAACCTGTTGTAGTTGGCGTGGAGTAGAGGTTTGGATCCTTCGTGGTTGTGCTGCTGGGGCGTAGCCTGGCATGAAGCAACCCAGGATCGTGTAATTTACAACTCTTAAAGTGAATCATCATGTCGTCTCTTCATTTTATGAAACTCTGTATCTGGGCCTTGGACGTTTGTCAGCTGTTCTTGCGCAACTACATTGTATTCTCAGCTCTTTTTGGAATGGTCACTGTTCAATCAACCGTGCCAACTACTTCCGGACAGGATGGCGTTCTTTGGAAGGACGCTGATGTGGTAGTGGTAATACTCGTGGTTGTCAGGGGTGAGTTCGTCGAGAGTGTAGGTCACGTCACAAGTTGCGTACACGCGGGGTGCGGCAGCGGCAGCTTTCAGAATAAGGCTCGTGCTTGGCGATGGAATGTGAAAGCGTCTGTCAGCGAGGGTGGTGGACAAGCACAGTTTTGCAATCAGCGTCGCTTGTATGTATGTGAAGCCGTAGCCTGAGTGTTCATTATTGGTCTGAGTACGTGCTTGTTGGAGGGGACATATCACAGTCTTGACAGGGCCACTGGTTTTGATGTGTATCTTGTCTTCGATCTTAGAGGTCATATGTTTCTAAAGCCCCTTTTCTTCTGATTCCGCCTTATAACAGGACCGCTATAGTGAAATGTGATTTGTTTCGCTGAAGGTCCGTAAGCCACTGGCGTTAAGAATGATGTTTGCTTTCAATCTTCTCCTGGAATGTGTGCTGGGATTGGCTTATTGCTACGGAAAGAACAGGAAGCTGAGGACTGAAATTGTACGCCGAGATTGGTATAGTGATAGAGAGATGATTCGAGTATTAGAATGAACCACATATTGCCATGTCTAGAAGAAATCGAAAGCAGTGTAAGAATATATAGTTGAACATTTTCGTTCAATGTCTTCATGTATCTAGTTTCAGGTTTTGTGTTAAACAAATGTGTTGTATATATCTATGGCCTAGATTTATGTATGGTGGTATTCTTTTGCAATCAAAGGACAAATCTAGGTAATTCTTCTTTTGTAAGTTCGCATCTAACTTAAGATCTTCACCCCTTATCTTATGCAATGCGTTATCTTGAATGATTGAGGACTATTTTGAGTTATCATAATGAATGCCTCTATAGTGATATTCAAATGTACATTATTCTTGTACAATAATTCTATGAACCAATTTGAACAATGGTTTGCAAACGTCTTATTTACTTTATTGAGATGTATGTCTTGTGCATTGAAACACATATTTTCAGAATCTTTGATTTGATCAAATTGATATTATAGAAATTATCAAAATATGCTATATGAATCATTAGGGATTATTCTGAGTTGATTACAATAAATATCTCCTCTAATAGAATATCATGCTCCTATCTTACTACAAATAGTTATATCCTTGATAAATAGACTTGGAAGATTGAGGAATATACTCTGCACTGCACTTCTATAGGTGTGCATACCGGTTTGTATTCACTATGAGGCCCTCTGTAGATTGCTATAGTGGGCCAATCGTTATCTCAAACTATTGGTGAGGCTCCGTGTAGATTGTCATTGTACTCACTAATGAGACCCTCTGTAGATAACTATAAGAGCATTGTGGGCCGGAGAGTGTAGTCAAATTTGGAGTGTAAGGAACCCCAGCCCACACACTAATCCCTATAACCCTGTCAAGAGGGTTTATTGGCAAAAAATGAATTCTATTATAAGCAAATGTGATTGGTGTGATTGGTGAGAGGCCTTTACCTCTGGCCTGGGATGGAAGTGCTACGTCCGACCGAGGGGTGCCTGTAGGGTTTTTGTGCAGTCGAGCGGGCCGGCGTGACGCACAGGGCTGGGCATGCTCTAATATGCCACTTGTTATCTCAAACTCTGTAAATTGTCAGTACGACCCGATTGTCATTTCAAATAATTGCTAAGGCCGCGTGTAGATTGCCAATATGGACAAATCGTTACCTCAAATGATTGGTGGGCTCTAATAGGCCAATTTTTATCTCAAACTCTATAAATTGTCAGTATGAGTTGATTGTCATTTCAAATAATTGCTAAGGCCGCGCGTGGGTTGCCACTATGGACAGATCGTTATCTCAAATGATTGGTGGGGCCAGTATGGGCTGATTGTTTTGTGAAATAATTCATTACAAATTTGGAAACAAATTGAGAAAATCCGTGGGATTTGAACTCACATATCTACATCTCCATACATGGCATTACGTTGTCACCGTAGGTTGACGTGCCATCTCAATATCCAAGGTGCTACTACTTGGAAGTTTCTATTGTATACGTTGGCGATAGTGTTGCACACAAATTTAAGTTGCACAATCACTTAAAACATGATGAATGCATGTGAAAAGTAATTTCTTTTGTGATACCACCTATACGAAAAATTATAAGGTGATAAAGTGTCCATAATAAGGATATTTTTGGAATAACGGATTGGCATTTTATCATCAGACAAGGGTGGTGCTGATATTTAAGATGCATGCAAAGTTAAATGGTGTTGAAATATATAATCATTCACTATAATCTCACATTTCTTCAACTATGTGAAGATTAGCTCGTCCCTTCAACGAGTTTCATTTGTTTCAAAACATTAACCTATGCACATAAAATATTGATCAGCTATCTTTGAAGCAATATTCAAATTTGTTCACTTGTTAACTACGTGCACTTCTTTTGAACATTACAAAAACATGATAACACGCTTCCATCCACGCCTCATGGCATGTTAGAATCTTTTGCTTGTGCAGATTTTTGTCATGTGAATATGAAGTGGGTCTATATCTTGCAGAGGAGCTTGTTTTCAGGAAAGAATATTCCTTTGTGATATCTTCTCACTTCTATTTGACCTTGCAGACCAATGTGTGAAATGAGGCTTACTACTTTGGTGTTTCTGAAATACCTTCATGTAGACTTCTCAATTCCTGAGTCGTTGCAATGTCATCTCTCTGAAAGACTCCAATTCTCTTACTCACATACTCATGGTTGTCATATTGGACAAATCGCTATTCATTTCATGTCCTATAGGACAAGTTACTATTTATCAAATGTATTTTTCAAGTACATGTAATGAATAGTAACTCGTCTTATAGGACATGAAATGAATACTTAGTGATTTGGCCAACATGACAACCACACACATAGTTCTACCTTGATTTGCTCTGCACTTGCCACTGTATTGCAATCTCTCTTGTGTTTGGACGACGTATTGTTTGGCAGTGTGACTCAATTATGGCCTCCTGATAGTGAGTTGCTTGTTGGTGACATGACGTAAGAGAGAGCAGGTCACGAAGTTTTTACAAGATGAGAAGTGGGGGTTCAATTAAAGCCTTCGGAATGGTGTTCAACCTACAATGTTGTCAAGATTAATGGAGGAAAATGTCAAAAAAGACCACTGAAATCATGAATAATTACATGTTTTCCTTCTAGTTGTTGCTTTTGGAGGCTTTGGATATTACACAATCTAAGTTAGAGGGTTAGGAGAGTGATCAAAGAAGATACGGATGCGGAGGAATGAGAGAGGGGTCCAACGTTGGCAATGAAAACAGCCCGGTGATTGAAGTGGGGATCCGCTCATGGCGACAAATCTCATTATAGCACTTGCAAGGCTCTTGTGTGATCTCTTTGATGCTCAGGTTGAGATTTTCCTGGGATCGACTGAGTATGAATCGCCTTAAATATGGAAATATAGGTCACATGGTATTGAGGTCTTCAGTCAAACGTATTTGGTAGTTACCTTCTCAAATATTCGATTGATGTACTGTATGAAGACAAATTAAAGATATCGATACCCGTCTGGAGGGATGTAAGGTAGAGGCACCTATAACCGACCACTTAAGGATTTTAGCACATGATATTAAGGTATATATTTTTTTTAGAATTTTTCATGTGTGCAAATATAAGGTTCTTGTTGAATGCAAAAAGTTTCGTGATTTTATTTGCATTATTCAAATAGTTATAATTGATTAAAGTGAAAAGTTGCTTGGAACCTAAAGTCGATCACATGCTCAAATATACAAATGAGGTACATCTGTTCTTTCAAAATCTAGGAATTGGGCTTGATCGGGTATTGGTCGCCGGTCGGGAATGGGTGCCTCTACCTTAGTTAAGAATCTCCTGCTCGTCAACTAGTCGAAGATGCCGACTCTGATGGTTCCCAATGCCTCCCAGACGATCTTCAAGGCCCCGACGACCTCCGTGTCGCTAGCTTTTGGACTCAGACAGTGATTCTGTTACTTCTTGAAGTTCTCCCACTGCCATTGTTCTCATTCTTGTATCAATTACCCCGGACAGGGATTTACCAGATAAGAATCTCCTGCATGCCCTTGGTCACTCGGCAGTCAAACATCATCAGACACTCTCTTTATGTTTCATATGAACATGCATATGACATTTGAAGGATCTTACTGCACTTTATACTTTTACGTACTAAGAAACTTAGAGTCAGTGATATAACTCTCTTAAGAAGAAGTAAAACTCCAAATGTATTTCTTGGCCGATGAGAATAAAGTGAATAGAGTGTTCGTTTGACCTATCTTATGTTAAAAATGAGTATTATTCGTACTACGTACATAATGTAGTTGAGGACTTGGTTTTTTTTTCTTAAGGATGGCACACGGAGCATGAAGCTCCTGGTAGTTTTGCATTAGGTGGCGAGATACATGCAACGAGAAGTATTTGCAGGTGGTTGAACTAAAGACCTCAGGATTGACTCTGGGGGATTGATGCCACCCTCCGCTTGCCTACCCTCCTTTGCTATGAACTTACGATTCAGTCCATTCATTGACTATAGTAATACTTTGGTAGCATGCACAATGCAAAATCTCCACCGTTGAGACTTTACACAGTTTGGTAAGGAATTCAAAACAGATAGAAGCATATTTTAACAACCAGGGAAAGGAAAATTGGTCAGAAGTAGGTGCCTTGAAGCATTGATGCCGAAATTGACTGATTCCACCTGAAGTGCAGCTTTTGCAACACAGGAACTGAGCCAGGGCTGCTGCTGCTGCATGTAAGAAAGAAAGAGAAAAGGCAAGGAAGGAAGGGCAGTGGAGATTGGAGAATGGGCATGTTCCCTCTGGCTGAGAACAATGACAACTTGACGCTTGGGGAGCAGCAGAGGTAGGCCTCAGTGGGACCTACGAACTTAAGGTGTGCCCTGCCAGCCGTGCTCTTCTGCGTCACACGAATTGGGCGTCAGTCCACACATGCCAAACGAGTCACCTTCCTGGTCAATCCCCAAAGGCGGCTCCTACATTCTCCTCACGTATTTACTCACTTCTTTCTTGCTCCTCAAGTTTACACTTTCTTCCCACTTCACGATTACCTGCTCCCTAGCCATTCAGAGCCATTCAGAGCCGGTGAAGTCTCACTTTCGACCAATCAAATGTAAGACTTTTTTTCTTACTTTCTTGACCGGTCCGGTGGGACTTCTGTAGTGTAAACCGGCCCTCATGTTAAGAAGCTCAATGTGGAGTGAGAAGCGCATCAATTTCAAAAGAAGTGTAAATTTTGCTAGAACATTGGACAAATTGGTATCATAGACTTTGGATTTTTTTAAAAACTATTATGATTTTTGCAAGGTGAAGTCCTAGGTGCACTTCAGGCTGAACACCCCAGATTGTACACAATGGGAATATCAGAATTTGGGGATAAAATTTTAGATCAACCTCATGGACAATTGCTCGTATTGTGCGATTCGTGTTGTTTTGTTGTTGCGCGGGGTTTGAGCTTGTCAGATAGATAGAAACTCCGGTCCCTTTCTAAGGGGCCGGCGTGAATGAAGTGTCCGTTCCTAATGCTAATATCCCGATGGCCACCGGACAAGGGGAAATTGGAACAATACTACTTCCCCCTCTCGAGGGTGGACACTATAACTATGCTAGTTTCTAGCCTAATTACTAATGCCTTGAAGATACTTGGCATAGTATTCCCCCAAAGGGCTTTGAGGTACCCATACAACAAGGTCCAAAGACCCCCCACAATAGTTGGGTGGACTATAGTGGTGAGCACCACGCCGGCATGGGGAGTAGAACCCACGACCTCCTCATTGGGGGCCTAAGCCCTAACCACCAACTGAGGCTTGTGGTGCTTGAGCCTGTCACTAAGGGCATCACCCCTAGTAGCATTTTCAAAAGACAGTGGACATGACATTTGTTGGATCGAGTTCCGAAGCAGTGACTTTGTTGAGATCCTTTCTGAGCAAAGGAGCCAACACCATGCAAACCAATCGAATATTCATACTGTGCTATTAACCAACCTCTTTTTGGTGGTGAAACTTATGTTCCAATTTCCCCTTGTCCGGTGGCCATCGGATATTAGCATTACGAACGGACACTTCATTCACGCCGGCCCCTTAGAAAGACCGGAGTTTCTATCTATCTATCTGGTGAAACTTAACTTGCAACGGATTGCCTTCGAGCGTTTCCCTTATATTTAGATGTAAGCTCAGAGGTCATTTAACACAAATGGTGCAACTATTAACCTCTCTCTGATGAACATTACACTATTCTTGTCATGGTATATTCCCTATGGGTCTTGAGGTACCCAAACATGTTACCTTTCCATAGGGTTTTGAGGTACTCATATAATGAGGTCCAAGAATCCCCCACCGGAATTGAATGAACTACGGGCAGTGCGCACCACACCCCATGGAGAAGGAAACCTACAACCCGCTCGTTGGGGCCATGAGCCCTAACCTCGAAGCCAAGGCTTGTAGTGCCTAGCCTTAACCAATATCTTAGAGCATGCAAACATTGAAAATGCCCCAAGGTAATCATGCATTAACCCCAAAAGTTTTGAGGCCTCAATTCTAAAATACACCCTCAAATCTTGCCCTTTCTCAATGCAAGGTGCAAATCTTCAATTTGTAACATATTCCAAAAACACAAGGAAATTTAGGGGTTGAGGGAAATGAACTATTAAAATTTGGAACTACACCATCAAATGGGCAATAGCTTAATCCCTAAAGGTTCTTGATGTAAAATTGTTCAAATTCATCAAAATATAATCAATCTAAACATTATTTGGATGATCCAACTGTAGGATCATAAATTTTATCTTAACCTTCCACTCCCACACCAAATTTGACCTGTTGATTCTTCTTCATTCGTGAGATTGTAATGGTCAAAGTTGGTTGGGAGCACAGATCCTCAAAACTACGATTTTCTAACTCTATGGATTACCGAGGGTGTGAGTTAGTTTTTAAAACCTTTTCTAGACTTCCAACCGTAAGATCTTGTACTTAAAAGATGTTTGGCTAAAGTCCAAAAGTATATTTTTCTAAATGTATGTTTTTCCGAAAGTATGCTTTTCCAAATATTGTTATTTGGATGCTAATCATCTGCAATATCATAACATCCAAAGTTTGTGCAGAAATTTTTGTGAAAATTGCTCAAGAGACATTGTCTCCATAGCACAAAAAAAGACTTGAAGATTGTTACTCCAAACGTTTTGGTCATATATTATTCCATGTAATAACTAAGCTGGATGCACTCATGGAGAATTTTGAAGACTCTTTATGCTTTTTGAACCTTCATGCAAATGATTTACTCGAAGAAGGTATAAAAATGACAATCTAATATAACATGTATCACATTAGTTGTAATTGGTTCTGGAAAAATTAGAAGGTATACCCAACATCACCCAAACCACCATGCATCAACCAAAATTAACTTCGAAATGATGTTGAATACAAGATTTTTTTTTCTATCCCAATTAAGCCTGAAAACAAAAGGTTAATAGAAAATCTTATTAAACTTGAAATTGAATTTGCAAGCTTTTGCACATACACCTTGTAGTATAGGGAAAACTTAGGAAAAATCTCAAAAAATTACTACCTTCATTTAGACTACCAATATAACCACTAATTGTCCTTAACCACTAAAGGTCTAAGCCGTAATATGGACCTCCAAACCCAAAATCTGCAATCTTTGACCAACATGTAGAGATTGAGGTAAGGCTGAAATTTTAATCATGTTTGAAAACTTCCAACCATAGGATCTTGTACCTAAGACTATTCGTAGTTCTCGTTTCAAAAATTGACCATTGGATGTTTATCAATTGAGAGATTATAACATCTAAAGTTTGTGTATGCAAAGTTTTTAGAATTGGGAAAATTGATTTTTAAAATTTTTCAAGGCTGCCCTTGTGAAATTGGTAATTTTTTTGACTTAGAACTTAAGTATGGTTGGGCTCTTGGTTCTGAACACATTTTCAAAAGAGTAAGTTTTAAAATTTTAAATTTATACTTGCTTGATCTCCACTTGTTGAACTTGAAACCTAGCATTTCAAGATGAATATATCAAGATTGGAATCTCTTTTTGGAAAATTTACCACATGTTCTTTGGGGTATAAGAGCACTTAGTAAAAATCTTACGCGGAAATGTTACTTTTAATCCTTAACTTTTCTTGAAGCGTGGAATGGGTTATTGCAATTTTGGGTAGCTTAGATGAAGGTGTTAGAAGCAATATTTTGCCTGAGATTTTTAGGAGGCCCTCTTATACCTCAAAGAATATGTTGTAAAATTTTCAAAGTCAAATTCCAATTTTTGAGTCTTCTTGGACAATCCTTGGGTTGCGAGTCAAAATGGGGTAATTAGAAGTAAATTAAAAGAACTTGAAATTCTTCTTTTAAAAAAAAATGTTAATTCCTAATTCACTACTCATTTTCCAAAGTTACTTAAGTCAAAAATTTTGCTAGTTTTACAAAGGGAGCCTCCAAAAATTTTAGAAATAATGTTCATTATGCCCAAAAAACTCGGCAGACAAACTTTGGATGTTACAATTTCTGAGATGATATGCATCCAACCGTCAACTTTTGAAACAAAAACCAAAAATAGTCTTAGGTACAAGAACTTAGAGTTTAAATTTATTTATTTATTTAATTTTTTAAAAAAAAAACACCCCCAGGATTGTATAGAAGTGGAAAATTGCACTTTTGAGGTTTCAAGCTCCAAAAAAACACAAAGGAAAGTTAGGATTAACCCCTTCATCTAGGCTACCCAAATTGCAAAATGAGTTTCTCGCTCTCTTGGGCTTTTTGGGGCTAAAAGCCAAACTAGCTTTTGCAATTTTTGGTTGCTTGGGTGAATTCAAGTAATTTAAACTATAACTTGGTGTGAGATAATTAATGCATACAAGGTGTGAGATAATTAATGCATACAAGGTATATGTGGTAAAATTTGCAAAGCCAAATTTCAACTTTTGAACCTTGTAATGAAAATTTGAGTTTTCAAGTCCAAAAGAACACTTTGAATTTAGTAGTTTTTTGAATTATTTTCTAGAAACAAGTTCATAACCAAATCTCTACTCAAATTTCAAAGTGACACAAGTAACAAACTTTACCAATCTTACAAGGCTAGCCTCCAAAAAAATTGGTTCACACCCGTGAGAGTGCATAGAGTTAAGAAGTTACTTGAGGTTTCAAGTATGGTTGCCCCTGTATAAAGAACATGTCATATTTGTTTCCATAATCCTTCACATACATACGAATTCTTCGTACTTCTAAAGTATTCAAAATATTCCGATAATAGGTGTTCTCAAGTATGAAAAATAATCTGTAAGTACGCATAAATTTAGCTAGAAATACGTAGCCGGAATCTAAAAACCCACGAATATTCCTAAAACTCCGGTAACCTTTTTTTT
Source organism: Bryum argenteum (assembly GCA_037043015.1). Lineage (NCBI taxonomy): Eukaryota > Viridiplantae > Streptophyta > Bryopsida > Bryales > Bryaceae > Bryum > Bryum argenteum. Next base: position 18,042,208 of record CM073328.1, on the reverse strand, counting down.
CAAGCCCCCAAATACACAAGGATTTATAGGGGTATGTAAGATGCTTCAAACACTTATAAAAAACTCTTACCTTGCCTATGTTTGAGGTTATTTTGAAAAATCCACGAATCATAATAAAGGGAATTGCCTAAACTTCATAAATCTTCACACTTCTTTTAAGTAAATTGTGACAATCTTCTTAGAAATTCAACATCCACCATGAAAATGTCTATTCGAGTCAATCCTATTTCCCACCATCAAAAAAATATTTTAAAAAATTACACCCACTACTTACATGCAAATCTCCTTCAAGTTAGAAGTGTATGGTAATTCTGCGCTATTTTGAATTTGAATGAGTGGCTATAATAAAATGAGATAATAATGGATGTGGGCAATTAACAGTTTCCGTGAGTTACTGATGAGGTCATTAGTTACTTTACGAACTGAAAGCCAAGTGGGGGGGGGGGGGGAGTGATGAATGCCGGATGACATCATCCACAGTTATGGATTGATGGGCCATACCCCCTCCTGGCCTTTGATGATGGCTCCCCATCAATGCATGCATGGCATGACATGCATGCATGCAATGCAATCCGGTGGCATGATGGGGCCTCCCTTTTTTTTCCACCTGACCTGCCCAGGCAGCCCAGGATTTGTTTTTAAAACTTTGAGTGTCCCTAGGCGGCCACTAATTACTAGCACTGCCCATGTATTAGCGTCCCGAGGTGTCACTAATTACCCCTAGTAATGGGGGTGCGCCCTTTGTATTTGAATTGCATGGCTGGAAATGATGAGAAGTTTCCATTCGTCTTTAAGTGCTCTGTTCTGTTCGTACCACATTTTGATGAATCTACTGAGTAATAAGTTTTACGTATTTTCTACTATACTAGTTATTTAACCCCTGAGGTCCCAAGTCCGCATAATTGATAAAAGTACCCTTTCTCAATGCAATATGAATTTATATTCACCTTTTAAAGTATTCTTTACTTACGTAAATACAAGACCGTGTACGTAATTGTCCATTTATGTGTGTACCGAATCTTAGCTTCCAATTTCTCACCAAATGTGAGAACATGTTATTCGCCGTTGATTTTATTTTTATTTTATTTTTATTTTGTTTGTTTGTTTGTTTGTTTGTTTTGTTTGTTTGTTTGTTTGTTTGTTTGTTTGTTTGTTTGTTTGTTTGTTTGTTTGTTTGTTTGTTTGTTTGTTTGTTTGTTTGTTTGTTTGTTTGTTTGTTTGTTTGTTTGTTTGTTTCAAAGTGGGTTCGAAGTTTTTTTGTGAGCCCAAAAAACCAATTTTAACACTTAACCCCCAAACGTCCCAACCTATTTTTAGCAGAAAAGCACATTTTCATAAAAATCGTCATTAATGAAAATGAAGAGAAGCTATTAACCCTTAAAGGTCCGAACAACCATATTTTGGTTGCTAGAATACAGCGTATTTTGGTTGTATTGGAATGAGTGCACACCTTTAATAGATTTGAGTTCAAAGAACAAGTTGACAAATAAATCCATGCGGTTCTACTAAGCTTTTAAGATCACAATATAGAGTTTCTTGTTGCCAATTTCCCCTTGTCCGGTGGCCATCGGGATATTAGCATTACGAACGGACACTTCATTCACGCCGGCCCCTTGGAAAGGGACCGGAGTTTCTATCTTCTATCTATCTTTCTTGTTGGTAGCAAATCTCAATTATACGCCACCGTACATACTATCTCCAAGGGACCTTTAAGGGTTAAGATCTCAACCGTACAAACTTGTAATAGACTTATTGAAGATCATGTGGACCAAAATTTGAGTCATGGGGCCTTATAGATCGGGAGATCATAACATATTCATACTAAAATCAAACTGCAAAATTTCATCATTTTCACTTTGAGGTGAAAATGCTACCAATATACCTATTGCAATGAAAAAATCACCAACTAGAAAGATGTTCACCTTCATCTTAATAAGTCATTTACCCAACAAAAATTCATCAAAAAAATTTCTTGGCTCAAATAAAAGCCATGCAATGGTAAAAACTGCCGAAAATTTTACAAAGGAAAAATAGTCCAAAACTAGACCCTTTGCATTCAATTTCATGCCTTATCTTCAAAACATCTTCGATCTTGTTAAGGTTTCTACCACTTAGATTAGACTCTAATTGGAGGCCATCCCAAAAAATTAAGTTGAAATCCAGCGGTGGATGAGGGAGATATAGCTCCTCAAATATCATCCATTTTCTCACTTTTTCTGTTGACAAAACATCATTGCAAATCCAATAGCAAAATCATTTGGATCAAAAAACTTCTCACTTCAAAGTTGTTAAGAATCACCTTAAGATCATGATCATGAAAAAAAATAAAATCATGAGAAATTATTTTTAATTTCACATAATTGGCTTGCAATGGTAATACATGCCCCATGCTTGGAAACCCAAAAACAAGAGTTGTCTTCACTAAAGTGCATTCCATTAGTTCATACTTTATTGTATGGGTTTGCAAATTTTAAAACACAAAATAGACTTGATTTGGAACCTAATCCAAGTGATTTCATCCGAAACGGACCTCGAATGAAGAAGATATGGCTATTCAAAGTTGTTGCCTTCCATCCAAAATGTCGTTTTTCGACATTTGGCGCGTTTAGGGGTTAAAGGCCGAAGGGGTTTGGAGAAAAACTTAGATATGTTATAAAATATGCATTTAGTAACTCTTATGAAGGTTTGTTTCAATGACAACATGAAGATCATAATGCTTAAATTGGATCGATATGGGTTAAATTTCTTGGAGTAGTAAGTGTTAATTTTACAATGAAATATAGAGATTGAAACTTTGAAAATCAATAGAAAACTCATTTCCTATTATTAGTAGTTAGAAATTGATATGATTTGCTCAAAATAACATATTATATGATAATATTTAGAAAAATCCAAACATGACCTAAGAGAAGCATGATCAGTTTCCTAAAATAGTAAGTGTTCCAACGTTAAGGAAACCTTGCCCTATTTGTGTTCAAAGGCTTATTGTGAACAATCTATGGATCCAAACAAGGTTCTGCAAATTGAATGTAGTTCTCAACTCACCAAAATTTTGGAAAGTAGCAAAAAATAACCCAAAGAAGTCTACAACTCCTTAAAATTCGGGACCAACCATAAAAAGGGTGATTGGACTATTAGGAGTTAAGAGTAAATTTGAAATGAGGCTTTTCATATTCTTGTTCTTAGGTGATTTAGAAACATGTCTATGCAATTTTTACCCTCATGCAACCTGCAAACTTCAAGAAATGCTTGATTAATCCCATGCAAGTATGCTAAATTCAAATACAAAGGCCCCTCATTGATAATAAAAATGGCATGTGAAGATTAATCGGATTGAAGATCCAAAAACTAAATATAAGGTTTTAAGGCATGATCACCTTGTTTATGCATGATCTCCTTGTTTATCTCCTTATATCAAAAAAAGAAGAAGTAAAGTCCCAGTTTTTGGTGCATTTTCAAAGTTCCTGTGCCTTGATTTATTTTGGGCAGATTTTAAGAATTAAAGAGCATATTATGCAATTTGGGCAAAATTTAAATCGTACCTTCAAAATTTGACCATAAATATTTCACATAAAGTATGAGAAATTCTGAAGCGTGGAATGACTCTTTAGGTAGGTACAAAAAAGCTCTACAACCTACAAAAGATTCCAACTTCGCATGTGATAACTATAGGAATGAAAGAGGCTGACAAAACCTCAAACGACCACAATCTTGCCTTAAGGGGATTAAGGTTTCTAAAAGAATTTAGCCAACTTCAACCCCTAAATTTGTGAATTTTTTGAAGCTTAAAACCTCCATGCATTCCCGGGAGTGTGAACCGAATCTTCTGACTATTTTTAGACTTGCAATTGTAAGATTTTATAAATAAGTCTATATTTTCATAATTGACCTTTGGATGTTTAACAGTTGCAAGATCGTAACATTCAAAGTTTGTGCTAAAGTATTCTTAAAATTTCAAGTTTGAAACTTGCTCTTGTAAATTTTGAAGGTTGCCCTTGTAAAACTTGAGGAAGTTTTGACTTGAGTCTTTTAGAAATATAGATAGAAATTTGGTTATGAATATATTACAAAAACAAGATTTCAAATAAATTTCAAAATTAATAGTTTTTTCTGCCCGCCTAGGGTGTGGAAACTAAAATTAGCATTTTGAACCCTAAATTTAGACTTTGACATTGCAAACACACCTAGTAGTATAGTTACGTACTTTGTAAAAATATTAGGCAAAAGTATTGATTTTAACACCTTCATCCAGCCAACCCCTAACAACAAAAAGCGAGTTTGGCTTTTAACCCCTAAACGTCCCCAATGTTGAGTTTTCTACATTCCAGATGAAAAACAGAAACTTTGAGTAGCCATAGTTTTTTCATCCAAACTCCAATTTGGACCAAATTACTAGGGTTGGGTTTCAAAACAATTCTAGTTTTTGTCATGAAAATTGCGAACCTAGACAATGAAGTATGAATTGATGGCATGCATTTTAGTGAACACAAATTTTGGTTTTGGATTTCAAATACAAGGCATTTTTTACCATTACAAAACTTTTAGTTTTGGATTTTAGATGTTAAAAAGTACTTTTTAAAATTTAATATATTAGTATGATCTTAAGATGATCCCCAACAACTTTCTAGTTGAAAGCTTTGTGATCCAAATAACTTTGGTATTGGATTTGCAATGATGTTCTTTCAATAGAAAAAGTAAAGAAATGGATGATTCTTGAGGGACCATATCTCCTTCATCCGTCGTTAGATTTTAACTTTATTTTTTGGAATAGATTCCAGTTAGAGTCTAGTTTTAGTGATAGAAACCTTGACAAGATTGAAGATGTATTGAGGATAAGGCATAGGATGTTTTGGACTATTTTTCATTTGTAATCCTTCTGGCAATTTCTACATTGCAAGGCTATTATTTGAGCCAAGAAATCCATTTGATCAGTTTGTTTTTGGTGCAATGGTGTTATTGAGATAAAGATGAAAAACCTTTCAGTTGGTGATATTTTCATTGCAATTGGCTTGTTGGAAGCATTTTTACTTTAAATTAAAACGATGAAATTTTGTAGATAGTTTTACATTATGATCTCGCAATCTATGAGGTCTCTAAGTCAACTTTTGGTCCACATAACCTACAACAAGTCTATTGCAATGAAAGTTTGTACGGTTGAGATCGAAATAGCTTAATCTCATTTTCATCTATGGCTTATGTTTATTCTATGAAAAATGTGTTTATGGCCAAAAATGCTCAAAGATGTATAGGGGTTGAAAGTAGATAGGGATTAACCATTACAATCTCTCAATCAAAGAAGAATCAATAGTTCAAATTTAGCCTGGGAGTAATCTCTCAAGTAAACCCTAATATCCTACGGGTTAGATCTAAATAATGCTTAATTTTTTTCTTTGATGCGAGTAGAAGGTTGCTTTTGGCAATTTTGCATTAAGGATCTCCACGGGTTAACTTGTAAAAAGTATGGAAAGTTAAAATCACTCTTTGCTATTTGGGTGTGCTTAATTCTTAGAGTTTTGTAAAGTCCAAATTAGTCTCTAAGGGTTTTGAAAAGCTCTTTTCACCATACTTCGAGCATTACAATCTCAAAATTGAAAATGAGTTAATAATTGAAACATGCTCAATTTATCAAGTTAACTCTACGATCCTACAATTGGATATACAATGTAACTTTTAGATTAACCCCTAAAGGACGAAGCGTGTTTTTGAGCCTTCAAAACCAAAAACTGAGATTTTTTGATGACTTTGTGCGGGTTGTGGGTATAATTTAATATTTTTTACTTTTTTGACATTTCAACCTTAATATCTTCAAAATAACTACCTCGTCTAAAACCATCTTAAATTTCCACCGTTGGATCTTTACCATTTGTAAGACCGTAACGTTCAAAGTTGATGCAAAAGCTTTTCTGCAACATCTTGAAGCTTGCTATTGTAAATTTTGGGGGGTGCCCTAGTAAAAGTGGTAGACTTTATGAATTGGGAACTTTAGAACTCAATTGGTGGTCTAGTTATGAAATCATTTCAAAAAAATTAAATAATTAAGCGCCAAATATAAACTTTCCAGAACTGCCCATTTTGGGCTTAAAAAAAAAATTGTGTTCAAAAAATTCTTAATTTGGAATTTGACATTGCAATTTGTGACACCTACACACCTTGTAGTGTAGGGAGCAACTATTAAAAATATTAAGAACAAAGATCACTTTCAAGTCCTTTATCTAAGCTGCTTGAAATTGCAAAAACCACTTTTGACATCCTTGGTCCTTTAGGGGTTGACCCCTAACCGTGTGAAAAATCCGATTCGAGTTTATGAGGCTTTTGTCAGCCCACTTTAAGGTGTTTAAATTAATAGTGTTTGCTCAAATTTTTACAACCGGTGCATAATCCTTTTATCTAGATGTGGTATAACTTTTCAGGCCAAATTCATATTTTTTCCATCTTTTACAGCATTTACTATGCCCGAAAGGGCTGTTCGAGCACGCCTCTAAACCAACAAGAGCTAAGCTAAAATTTGGGGCAAAGGTTTGAGTAAGTGAAGAACTGAAGATAGTCGGTTAAGGTGAGTGGGTTTAGAGTGAAATATCGGGTAACCATGATCTTAGAAGAGGAGAACGACGACACTACTCACTAAATGCACTATAACAATACAAATTTTAAGACTAACCTCTAAACCACCATAATTATGAAACAATTGCAAGCATTTGAATTCAAAGATCATCCATTGAAACTTGTCCTACTTCATCAACAATATGGAATCGGTCAATTTTTCAACAACAGTTGATTCCAACCTTTGTACAAACTCTTTACACAAAAAACACTCACTAACATCCTTACAATTTTACAAGCTTTCAATTGTTTAACATTTTAGAATCAATAAAGTCTTTACTTTTACAAGCATTCAATTTTTGTACATCCTAACAACTTTACAAGCTTTCAATTGTCCACCCCCATTCAGTGCGTCTAGAGGCCCAAAGCAATGCCTCTAGGGTCCCCAAGAAGTAAGTCGAGGGCCCCTAAGTAAAGCATTTAACATTTTAGAAACAATAGTCTTTACATTTTTACAAGCATTCAACTTTCTAACATCCTTATAATATTGCAAACTTTCTCAATTGTCTAACATTTAGTAAGCTCCAAGTTTATAATTTTTACAAACATTACACTCATTTCTATAAACAAGCTTGCAATTGTCTAACATTTTTTAGACATCTAAATTTCTAATATTATACAGGCATTGTTTGTCGCAATACGTTGGGGTTTAGTGCAAGTTGTAGTAGAATTCAGCAATACAAGTTTTTATTTTTTTATTTTTTATTTTTTATAATTTAATTTTATCATTATTTTTATTTTTTTTATTTTTTTTTGACAATGTCAAGTAGGAATAAGGCTCTGCAGCATCCACATGCCCAATTCAGAGAGGTAAAGCGAAGGAGGCAGTAGATTGGACGTGGCAGTGACCGAAGGTAGCAAGGTCGGTGGTGCGGGCTATACAACGGCATGCAACGTGCTAAAATGCAAAGGTGGCGAGTGCAGGAGGTTCGCAACAGCGGACGGACCGCGGAGCAATACGAAAACGTATGGGAACGCACAACCTCTCTTAGCAGACACAACTTTTTTTGCTTAGAACCCTTGGTCTCATTAGCCAGACACCAACGATACTCGTGTGCCTACGTTGTTTATTGGCATAGTCTCTCTTAGCATTTTTGGTAGGGGCATTCAAAGTATTCCTTCCCACTACTCTCTAAATTAGATTTGTAGTTATTACTATGGTCATGCCAATTCTTAATAGTTGCAGTGGACCCGGGCTAAAAATCATGAGTTCTAGTATATCGTGGCTGCCCATCTTAGAATTTAGCCAATTTCTTGCACTAACCCTTGGGTAAATCGTTTAAAATTGAGAATTTGAATTTCTGAATATAATTGTGCTCAAAAATTCCTCCACGCATAAGAGCAAAATCTACTCGTCCTATTTTTGAATTTATAAAAAACTCTATATGCTATGTGAATTCGGCCCTTTGAATGGACACAATGCCAATTTAGACCTCCCTGTAGAAAACAAACTAGATGAAGGTTCAAAAACTTGAATGAGCGCCTAAAATCTTGCATGCTTATCCGCAACTTGAGTACTTACGAGGAAAATAACAAGAGCAAAAAGTTTTGGGAAATAATATAAAACTTGTTGTTGGGACCATGTAGACTATGCATTTCGGGCAAGGACAAAAAGAAGTTTAGATTCAACTTTGAACGTTATGATCTTACAAATGAAAAAGATCCAATGGTTGAGGTTTATATCAACACTTTTAAATAGAGTTGGCTCCAAGATCCTACAGTTGAAAATCTATAAATGTAAACAAACTTGGACCACACTTCCCGAGAGTGTATAGTGGTTGAAAAATGCAGTTTTCTACTTGCAAGCTTCTAAAGACACACAAACGGTTAGGGTTTAAGATTTATAGGGCCTCAATCACATAGAGTCTATTGTGATGATTGAGCAGATTTGAGACACAAAACTTCAAGGGGAAAGCAAAGGGGTAAACTTTTATCCATTTTAGGATATAATTTGGTATAGTTGTGGAGAATTCACATGGTGTATGTGGTAAATTTTGCAAACTAAAAATCCAAGTTTTGAGTTGTTCAGGACAAAGTTTAAAGACGTTGAATAGCTCCTAGAAACCTAGTTGTGTCAGTAGATCAAGAAATATAAGAGCTCCACTTCCCGCAAAACCAATAATCCTAAAAAGTTGGCTAGCTACAATGTGGCTAATTTTTCATGGCTACACTAGAAAAATGCAACTAGCTATAGTTATAGCTATAGCTATATAATTTAACATGTGTATTGCCTATTTATTGGCAATCATCTGCCAACAACTGTCAATAATAATGATAGTTACCTCTAAAGAGTAAAGTCCCTCTACTTCCCTCGATTTCTTCTAACTTTGTCTTCCTTGTACCGACTCCGTTCGAAGCCACTACCTTGATCTCAAACGCCAATGCAGATCTGATGCCTACTTACTTCGTCATGTATTTTGTAATGATGAAACTTGGCGCCGTTGTTCTCGTGTGCATTAAAAGTTTTAAGGCCAACATGCCTTTGCATCTAGGCAAGTGTGCCCATGTGATCGAGGCGACACTCCTAGCCAAAAAGATGTTGACGATATGCATCATTGACGCATGCAACGTCCGCATCATTGATACAGAGGGTTTGCCGTAGTTCGTTTGTTGCTTCGACAAGTGCTATAAGAAGCGCGTTCTAATCAAGCTGACCAAGGATCCGACTTTTAACGGGATCAAGCATGTAACCGACGCTCAAGGACAAATGAGTGCAAAGATGTAGACACACCAACGCAATGTCGCTTGCATTGCTACACACCTAAAGAAGTTCAAAGATGGGTTCAACAAGAATCCGCTCCGTTGGTACCACTTCAACCTGTTAGAGTTTGTGGCTAAAAAATTGATTTTGTATCGCACATTTGAAAGCAATTGTTTTGAGGCGATCTTAACTTAGTTGTCGTTTAGCTCCTCATGCATGTCGTGAGTGAACCTGTGCAAGCACTATATGACGATCAAAGAATCATATAATGTAGTATATCAAGAGTACGGCAAGCTCATATGACATCCTATTCATATTCTTGTGTATTGACCTAACCTAAAACAATATTCGGATTATATAATACTTGGCCCTACGTTTGTAAATAAATAACATGAGGGTAGTGAACAACTACAATTTGGTCGTGCGCTTAGAAGCCGTCGAGCTCGGAATGCAAGCTTCAGCAAGCATTGGAATTTTTTTCTAAGTCAACTATTCCCATCGCCACCAAGTTCAACATCAATGAAGAGGAGCACGTCCTGACGTCTTACACCGATTCCAAGTCAGGTAGGAGACGTGCCATTGAGGGTGTCTTGACTAAGCTCCGGGAGCAATGGGCCGCCGACCTTAGTCATGTAGCTTTGGTCAACCCATTTGGGGCGTTGTTAGATCCTGCCAAATTTAAGTACATGGAGCATGTCAAGTCGTCAATAACTGCCATGAAGTGATGAAAACCATCAACAGAAGTGGCGTTAGTAAGGTATAATTGGTTCATGACAACAAATTCAAGAACTTCGAGTACCTCCTCAAGCTCAAGAATGTGTACGGCAATCGTTGGTCGTCGACAAACTTGGTTTGGAAGCGCCTATTGCAGCTATGAACCTGAACAAAGAGGAGTACCTCAAGATGAACATCAATTTTTTTAGAGGGCGGCTACCACGTCATCCTTAAGTTCCGGTTGAAGGCAAATTATTAATCGGTACGTTTGTGGCAATGGATGTCTATATCTAGTTGGTCAACATATAGGATATATTACTTGATCCATTGGCTCCCGCTCGTGATCTACAACGGCAAGGAACCGCCAAAGTAATGATGTTGATGGCCTTTACAATTACTGATTACCAAAATGACAAATCTAGTATGGTAACGAACTGAGTTGATAAAAAAGAAAATTATAGGGAACAATAATGAAAATTCCATGCCCCCTGCGTTGTACAACCATACCGACACCATTATATACAATAAACCCAAAAACAAACTATTTCCATATCAAGCTTAAGCTATTTAGCTAGCTAAAGCTATATTTGGGTGGGACTTCTCAATTTTGATAGCTAGCGATTGCAATATCCTTGAGACCACCTCAAAATATCTAGCTAGCTATTAATAGCTCTTTACCAAAGTGGATGCGTAAGAAAAATTACTGGCTTTAGCTAAATTCACAATTGTACATGGTGGCTAATGCGACCTAGTCTATTTCTAGCAAGGAGCAATGTGTCAGAGCAATTTCGCATCTCCTGAGGTATGCGCCAAGGTTATTTCCCTGTCCCCTACCTATTTCATCTCATAGGAGAAGCGCTTAGTATCGCTAGTAAAAGTTTGGTAGAAGACGGGGATTTGCATGGTATCAAATCGCCTAACTTAGAGGACCAAGAAACTATCATTGATTATGCAACCGATATGAGCTTAACAATTAAAGGTGAAGAAGGTAATGTGAGAACTCTTACCTCCTTGCTTCAGAGATTAAAAATTGTTTTTCGCCTAGAAATCAAATGGTCCAAGAGTGTGGCTTATTGGGTGTTTCAAATCCTCAACCTACGTGGCTGAATGATATGCCTTTCCAATGGGCTCAAGAGGGGTGTATCTCTAAATCTCTTCGCACCTCATTTGGTCTAAACCCTCTGGTTGTGGAAGTTGAAGATTTCCTATTTCAAAGAGTGTCAAACAAGCTCCATTCTTGGCAAACGACTCATCTTTCCTTTGCAAGGCGAGCGGTCATTATTATTTGGTTATTAATTCTTCGCTTTGGTATTTTGTTAGCATACGGAGTGGCTCCCTAAAGATTATTAAGGTTTGTAAGTGAAAGTGCTTGCAGGAACTTCCTTTGGTCTTGTACTACCAACCGGAGTTGCAATAGAGTGGCGTAGGAAGATTTTTACTTCAAAAGTTCAAAGGCAGTCTTGGTAATTTGGACCTATAGACTGTCTTCCATGCTCTTATGGTTAAGTGGATGCTAAATTACTCCTTCCAGGTTATAGCAATCTCCAAATTCTCCTTCGATATAAAGTTCTTCAAATCAAGCGTATTATTAAAGAGGGATGGCCAGACAACCCCAATTGGCTTTTCCTCAACAAACTCAGAAGTTCTTGAGGTTCTCGAGTGTGGTATAGGATGCTTAAGGCATAAAGACTTCTTAATCCAACTCTAATTGCAATTGAACCTTGGAATGTTTGCAACTTAGAATCGGCCCCCTATGGTATACTACTCAGCTCATTCATAGAGAGAATAGCTTCACTAGTAAAAGAATTTTTAAAATTATGAACAAAAGGCTCACCGTAGTAGGAGATTTTTGGAGGGAGGATTTGGAAGGTTTTATTCTGTGGCATATCATTCAAGCTGAGTACAATTTATTAGATGAAGAAAAAGAGGCTTTCCATGGTTTGATTAAAATCATCCCGTGTATTGGCACCAACTTCTCTCAAGAGGTGAACATCAAGCTATATGGACTTACAAAATTTTGGGAATTTCTGCAAGTATAAAAGACACGCATCCTATTTATATTCTCAAAACCTCGAAGGAGTTCAAGCCTCAACCGACCCTAAGATTTTTTGATGTTGAATATCCTACTAACTTTTCCAAGTTTGTAGCAGGAGGTAGGGGTTTTCTTCAAAGAGTAAACACCACCGTAGAAGGAGACTACCCCATTCATTGTAGACTAATGAGGGTGAAATTGTGGAGACTACTAACAACAAAGTTATAATGAGTTGACTAGGCTATAATATGTTGGTATTCTAAAGGGTTTAAGTTAATATGACCGGTGGCTTTGGAGCAATGAGTGTTACTTGTTTCATTACAATGCTAGAAAAGGTAGGCACTTGATGAATGCCCGAGACAAGCTTAAGAGATCCATTGCTGCCAAATGGAGTGAGCTTGTGCCTCCCTCCTTCAAGTCAAACTGAAAGGATCTTTGGAAGGAATTCCAAACCTCACAAAGAGGTGGCTTTCATGTAGTCGTTCTATTATAAAGGCGTGGCAATTAACCTTTAAAGAAAAAAAAATGTTCCTCGCAACAGACAAAAATTGTGTCTGTTGTCTGTCCAGAGAGTCATAATTGGACAAGCATAGTTTCTACAACTACCAAAGAGCTAGCCAAGCTAGCGGATTGCCGTTGCGAATAGAAGGCTAGGAGCGGAGGCTTGGGGCATAGGACGCAGAGTCGGGACCGGTTGTTGGGCACTTAACAACAACCAAGTGGTTGGCATTAGATGAGCGGAGCAGAAAACCGAAGACCGGCGATGGCCGCAAATAGACCAAGCTCGAGAGCTCCTCACAAGACACAGCCGGTAGCCATAATGGTATGAAGTTTTTGACTGCCACTCAATTCTGTAAATCACTAGGAGAGATAGACCTTGTCATCTAAAACTAGACCAGATTTTGGCTTACGACATGGAAGCTTTCATAGGAGGCCGACTCGGGTACAGTTTTGAGACTGCCATTGGACACGGATAGCAAGGTGCGACTAGAGTCTAATTGTAGGAAGGTCATCTAGAGAAGCACATAAAAAAACCAACTCTGATCTTGAATTGATTAATACATTGATTGTTTCAAAAAGAAATAAGCGTAGTTTATTGCAAGTAATTGAAGTTACGACCCTCTATTAGATAAACCATGGTGGAGGTTACGATGGCATCCGAGTCATAGTCTCATAGATGACAAATTTCCATGTTTCTAGAGAAAGAAAGAGAAAATAAAACCTTAGGATCCATTTCCTTGTGAAAATCGTCTGAGAGGGTCTCCAAAAAGCAGATAATCTTCATGCAACTCAACACATAATTATTTTTCGGGAGCCTGTAAGATTTAAGAGCATTCTAAGGGGAGGTGACAAGCCCTTGAAATAAAACTAGAACCCGTAATACAAATATGGAGGCTTTATTCTCTTGTCTCTGTCTTTTGAGGATGAATAATGCTTCCTCCAATGAAGTACTACTATTCCCTCAAAAGGGGGACTTAAATTTGGATTCTAAGGGCATGCCCACCCATAGGGCGCCCTGAACTGAATCGAGCAACTGAATTCGTGAATTCCATCACCTTGAATAGTGAGGGCAGAGGAGGAGCCCCACCCATGAACACGAACAGCTTGACGTAGCCGTGGTTCCACCGAATCACGTGTCAGCATCGGAGTTCGGAGTTTGTCTCATTCGGAGTTCAGGCCCGCCCACCTCCTTGCAAAACCCCTCCCTTTTGCAAGGTCACACTGAGAAAAAAAGGATGAATAGTAGTTCAGTTAAGGGGTTTTGCCGGTTGATGGGGCATTTCCGCCCTGAACTGAACTACTATTCATCCAGTATTCAGTTTGGGGCATGATGGGTGGGAATGCTCTAAGGAAAGACATGTGAAAGACCCTTCGTGATCTTCCTAGTGGCCCGTGATTGTTCAAAGGCTTCTACAGCGGAATCACGGAGACGAGTCTCACATGGGAATGGTCCATGGGCCCTTAGGGGCAGATCCATTGAAGGTAAAGCCTCCCCGCATGTCAAACGCTCCTGCCTTAAAACGCTCGCTTTAGAATCTGCACTTACGCCACCCACCACCCCAAAAACAGCCATCAACATCATAAGAAACCACCAAACATTCATTCAAAATGCACACGGATTCATCAAACATCCGCTTACTATTTCAACGAAGTCATAAAACTCGTGGTTTGTACTTCAATGAAGTCATCAAACATCCGGTTGAAATTCAGATGAAGTCAGCAAATCCTTCATCGATCACTTTGCCTCGCTGCAAAGCGCTCCACGCGCTGCATCCCACTTTCTTTGTTTATTCCACGTCCAACCTGTCGGTAGAATCTCCATCGTGGAGCTTTCATATTTGTTATTTTGCCCGTTAATTGCGACACATATGATGCGTGATCAGCTATTTGCTCTCCTGGTACTGCAGTCATCCCAGCTTTCATCGTGCATATATCAGTCTTTCTCTTACTTCTGGGCATTGTTGTGATAGAGAAACTAGGGTAAGGGGTCTGGGTGTTAGCAATGGGGATGTGTGCGATTCGTGGGCCGCGGGTGCTGGAGGATCAGGGGGAAGTGGAAGAGATGACGGAGCCGAGTTCGCCACGGAGCTGCACCACCATGAGCACGAGCTACACTGGATTCGGGAGCGCGACCTCGCAAGAGCTCGACGACATTGCGGAGGCGGTGTCCCAGTTCTATGAGGATGGTGCACTGTGGCAGCGGACGATTCCTCGAGGCCGACGATGCAAGCCTCTCTCATTTGCAGGCGTCATTCTCTACGATGAGTACGGCAATCTGCTTCCAGTGCCGCAAGACCAAGAGCAGGAAATGGACGAGTACTTCAGCTCGCAACGCAATCTCGCCGCAAATGAAGAAGCCTTTCGCAGCTGATCGATCACTTCATAGCTTTCCGATCTGTCAGGATCTGTGATTTCTCAATGACCGGCATTCACGGTTTATAGTAGATTTATATATACCCATTCTTTTGTACATGCGAAGAGAGGCTGTTGTAGACTACGATTTTTTGCAGTGCTGTAGATTGACCTCATACACGGATGCCCTTCATTCAGGGCTACTAACATGTTCATTACGCTTCTTCCCTTCGTAGATCTCTGATAAGATTTACAATCGCTGTTTTGACCTATCTGTACTTTTCTATAACTTGAATTTTGCAGAACCTTCACAACTGCAGAAGCTTTCGTACATTCAGTGGATCATAGCCATGAGATTGTGGATCCGTAACGCGCAATCTTAGCTCTTAATAGATTTGCAAGTCTGTACTTGTGCAAGAACCACAGCCCTAAGATTCTGAACCTGAACTTACACTTGCTTTTCGTTAGTTTATTCGTACCGATGCTGTCAATCAAAACAGTGCTCACTTGTTTATAAACTACAGCTGTATATATGCATATATTAGGTATAGACTTACGGCGCACTCTGTGGAAGTGTCATGGAATAAAGTGCATATTTGGATGTTGATATTTTAAGATGGCCACAATGCACGGGGTATCGTTTGCTATTGCTGGGCGGGTTGCCTTGGCATTATATTGTAAGTTTCAATACAATGGAGGGCAATGTAGTTTACTTCGTGCCTATGCCAATTAAGCTGGTTAACATAAGTCGTCGACAACAACTGACTCATCTTGTGTTAACGTCGTGGGAGTCAGGAAGCGGCTGCATGATTAAGCAGTATTGAATTGGGTTTGGCATGGCCTTAATCGTCAGGAGCTTCACATGCTAATGCACAGCTTGACCTCTGGATTACTGATTTTGCAGGAGCAGGAAGTCCTCCTGCCAATACATGGATTGAAATCACAAATTATTCGTACAAGCTTATATCTTTGAATTGCAGAGAATTATGTCCGGCTGCTCAGAAATCATGCTTATTATTGTTTTCTCAAGACCTTTGACCTTTACTTCCTAAATGTGCGGAATGTTGAAAAACAACATTGTGAATGATAACTTGGAACTTTGAAGAGGCATACCTTCTTCATCTAAGGTGACAAAATTTCTTGTGTTGAGAGACCCACATCAACTCTTGTATGTGGAGACCCATGTAAGAAAGTATAAATTCATGACATGCATTTTGATGAAGGCTGCTCTTGTTTTTGAATTACCAAACATGGGGTTACACCATTGCAAGTCAATTTTCTATAATCTTTGTCAAAGAAGTACTTATCATTTGAAGACGAAATCCAGTTACAAAGTTGTTAGAAGCTTTTGTTTAACACTTTTGAAAACATTGAAACTTTTGTTTCCGGATTTGCAATGATGTTTCTAAATTGAAAAAATTAAAAAAATACATGGTTCTTGAGGAGCTGAATTTCTTTCCTTCACACTTACATCTCAACTTTGTTTGTTAGGTTGGATTTGATTTTAGATCTACTTTTTGTGGTAGACTTCAATTCCATTGAAATTGTGAGGGAAATATGACATGCATTTTAGTGTAGGGGGTATAAATCCAAACATTTTTTCCTTCATCAGTTTTCGCGCAGTTTTGACTAATGCAAGGCTATCATTTGAGCCAAGAATTCTTTTGATAAATCTTTATGGTACAAGAGTGTTTTTGAGATGAAGGTAAAGAACACTATAGATGGTAATTATAGTTGGTAATTTTTGCATTGCAATATGTTTATTGGTAGCATTTTCACCTCAAAATAAAATGATGAAAGCTTATTATTTTTAAAAATTTTAAATTTCTTTTATATTAGTAGTTTAAGATCTCATAATCCGGTTCAATTTGACTCCGATCAGTCTCATGACAAAAAAATTGACTCAAATAACTTACAATAAGTCTACTACGGGATTATACGGTTGACAAATGAGTAACACACATTGATTTTTATTTGGAACATCTTTTAGAAAAAAAGTGTTCAGTGGCTAACCGTAGGCTAGGACGCTGAGGGTTTTGACAATAACAAGTTGGGCATGACCAAAAAATTGGTAACAACTAACAAGCACCTCTCTTTACTTAACCCTTAAACGCCTTAGGTGATCTGAGGGGTCATATTCCAACAATCTCCTCTGTAGCTGTCACTGTACTCAACTTTTCACTTATATTTTGATGTCAAACTAGTCACCTTCTGATGCATTCAAAAATTGAAATTTTGGAATTCAAATCACAATTTGTATGAGTGATTTTGTGCTTTGAAAGGATTGTGGTAGGTAGGTTGGTGTGAACCGCCGAAACGGTTCACGCTTGTGTGAATTGTTTTCTTTAAGCTTTAGTCTAAGTTATTCATATTCTAATTCCCTAAATTGAGACATTTACGCCAATTCTTCCGGTTCCCGGGAAATCTATGTTCTCGGATGGAGTTTTGTCTAAATGCCATGGCGTTAATCTAGTTTATTCTAATTTAGTAACATTGATGAGTGCCAAAGTATTATGGCATGTTTTCGGGCTTGTTTTATGCCCCATTATCATTCACAAATTAGCAAATATACATGTGAGTGCTGAAAGTCGTCCTAATTAATAATCAAAGGACTTAAGTAAACCCTGTGGATGAATTTTCCGGATGAACCGAAATTCATCTGTTTGGAATGAATGAAGATTTGCTCCATCCAATTAAGCCGAATGGGGTGAGAGAGGAGAGTTAGGGTTTCATGTTTTTGGGAGTGTGTGTGCATGGTTGAGATCTAGAATTGGTTTTGGTCACGTTTTCGGTGGTTTTTTTTGTGGAAGTGTGCGTGTGAGTGTAAGGGAAGTGTGTGGGTGTGATTTTGGGGGGAATGGGAGTTTTGGAGTAGGGTGATCCGTGGTTTTGGTGTCTGGGGTTGTCTAGGCAGCAATGTCGGAGCAATGTCGGAGGGGATCGCCAGCGACTGAGGCGCAAGTCGAGCACCGGCAACTACCGGGAGCCAAGAATCGGCAGTGGCAACGACGGAGTACCTGCGGGACGATCACAGCGAGCATTTGAAGGTCGGCATCATCGCCGGAGTGTCGAAGCAAGAGCAGTACGTTTCACCAGCAGTCCAAGGGCCGACCAACAATCCCGGCAACGGAATCAGGTTGCCGGTGTACGAATCGAGGGCTACTGGCGCTCTCTCTTTGCCAAGCTCTGCAAGGAGAGAAACGTGGACAATCTCATCACCGATGTCGGAAGCGGAGGTAGTGGTGTAGTCGCCGTGAGCGCAGCTCCTACAAGGCAAATCGGCAGGCGGTCACGAGCTCCGGAGAGGCAGCCGAGGCGATCACGACGACATGACGATTACGGTGAGGATCGGAACATCACCGACCAGCATCACGGGGACCAACATTGATCACGACCACGGCGACGACGACGAAGACCGGCCAGCAGTTCGAGGCGCCGACCATCAGCAGCGACGGAGGAGTTTGGCATCAACACAGCGAGACCACGCCGGACGCAACGCAGCATCGAAGGCGAGGCGACAGCGCTGATCGGCAGCTAGTCAACATCGAAACAGCTCGGCACAAGGGCCGATCATAAGGACACGACACTACCGAATCAGGAAGCAGTGACGACGGATTGATCCTTGGAGCAGAACAACGACGAAGGCGGATTGACGCGAGCGACCTGGAGCAGCATCGACGCGGAGGAGGCGGCGAGTTCGTGAGGACGGCGAACAAGGCGATCAGGACCAATACCGAAGGCGGTAGCCGCCCGGCCAGGAGCACGAGGACGGTAGCAACCTCGAAACCGAGGAGCTTCAGCACGTGACCGGCCAAGAGGAGAGGAGCGGCGATTTGGCAGTCGTGCTCGGCCTTTGAGCTCCAGCGACGGCGAATTGGGTTGGAGCTGCAAGCCATCGGGTCGGAGCAGCAGCGGATGCCCTGTCCCCTCCGTGTGATAATACGGAGGGTACACATGGGATATGAGTGAGGGAGCTCCTCCCTCCCCCTTCTTTTTACTTAAAATTTGTTCATGTTGTTTTCTTAGATTGTTTGTTAAGAGTTGGTGAACTTAATCTTGAAAATGGCAACATCCATTGCCCCAAAAATTATTAGTTTTGATCTATTTTAGCATTGCTTGCACTTGTGATTGGTGGTTGTTCTTGTGTTTGAATGTTTATATGGTTCTTGCTGAATTGTTGGTTGAGGTAGTCGTGTGCTAGTATTTACTGTGTGCAAGGGTAGTGCGGAAGCGCTGCCCATTTTTAGGGTGAATTGGTAAAACTTAGGTAAAAAATTAGGAATTTGGGGTTGACGCGAAAGCGCTGCCCAAAAAGTTCCAATCAAACCTAATTTGTGTCTAAACTAAGAATTGCACGTGTAAGTAATCATTATCCTTCATGTGGTAATGGGGTTATGTGAACCCGCGAAACGGTTCACTTTAGCGGGAATACATTCCCCGCAAGGTTTAGCACGTAATTGTCAGGTTTTCATGGTTTAATTAGACTTTTTAGCCCATTTCGTGGATTCATGGAATACCTGTGGTCTCAAATGAGGTTTTGGCACAAGCGGGCCGTTCTTGCTCTAATTTATACCAAATTAATATTTTTGATGAACGCCAATATATTAAATGGCGAGTTTTTAGTATGTTTTAGCGATTACGTATTCCTAAGTAGGGGTCGGGTTGCCCCATCTTGCCCTTACCTTCTACAAAACCCCTCATGTGAAGTTTGGTGCCTTTATCTTGCCTAATTGGTTAGGAAAAAACTATGGATGGAAGTCCGTCCAATTGGACGGATGAAATCCGCCCAATTGGACGGATGAAGCTTTTGCTTCAACCTCCCTGGAGCAACCAGGGAGGGGGAGAGTCAAGGGAGAAGCCGTTAGGCTAGTCTTTTTTGGGGGAAGAGGGGGTGTGTGTGTGTGTGAAAGTTTTCTTAGGTTGAACTATGCAAAATAGAGTTGGGTGGTCTAACACAAAAAAAAACTTGCAAGTAGGATGTGTGGATTCGTTGCATGTGGGTGTGAGTGGGGGTAGGTTGGAGGAGAAGATAGAAGGGTTGGAGTTTTCAATTTGGGAGTGGCGGCCGACTTTGAAGGACAAGGTCTCACGATTGACGAAGAATTGGGAGGCTTGCCTTAGAGATCTAGGAGCGTTGTCAAGTTTTCTTTCCAACAAGACCAAGCTTGCCCTCATTGGAGCAAGGACGAGGAAGAAATCGCGATTCTACCAAAGTACCCTTACTGGTGACGGCAGAGTTGGGGGGCCGACTTTGAAGGACGAGATCTCACGATTGACAAAGAATTGGGAGGCGTGCCTTAGAGATCTAGGAGCGCTGTCGAGTTTTCTTTCCAACAAGACCAAGCTTGCCCTCATTGGAGCAAGGACGAGGGAGAAATCGCAATTCTACCAAAGTACCCTTACTGGTGACGGCAGAGTTGAAGGGTCGGCTTTGAAAGACGAGATCTCACGATGGGCAAGGAATTGGGGGGCGTGCCTTAGAGATCCAGGAGCATTGTCGAGTTTTCTTTCTAACGGGACCAAGCTCGCCCCCATTGGAGCAAGGACGAGGGAGAAATCGTCGTTCTACCAAAGGGACCTTACTGGTGGCGGCAGATTGAGGGAAGCCCCATTTCATCCTCCTTTGATGTGATTGTGACACTTTTGAGTAGCTAGATTGTGTGTGCAACGACCCTAGTGGGGTTAGATGCATGAATGCTTTGGAAAATGGCAATTTGTTGCCCAAAAACATGTTTGGGTTGCAGCTTGATTTGGTGATGTTGTGTTATAGTTTCATGTATGAATGTGTGTTTTCTTGCTTGTGTATGCTGGTTTGATTGTCTTGTGTCATGATTTGAATTCGTGTGAGGGAATCGCGCGGAAGCGCTGCCCAAAATTCTCCAATTAACCCTAAAATTGTGTAGTGGTGGAGAATTGCATGTTTAGTCGATTGTTAGCACTCATATGTTGATTGGGTGCTTAGGCTTGAGGTAGAAGGTGCTTTGATGTGATTTGCAACCCCTTTTCAGCCCTAAATTGTGTGCTGGACCTCTTAGTCCATATGTGTTTTAGAGGCCTTAAGTGTTCCTTTTGGTCATTTTGTGCCCATAATTGAGCCCTAGGCCCTGGGTGGTCAAATGAGGGTTATTTGAACCTCCTAGGGAGGCTTGGCGGACTCAATTCACTGCTGGAGCTACTTGTTTTGCATTAAATGGAGACTTGAGTGAATGGTTGTGTCTTCTTGTGAATCCAAACTAGAAACTGCATGTATGTATGAAGTTTGGTGTCCATTGCTTGGAAGGTCGTTTTACTTGCATCCACCCCCACGACCAAACTTGTGGCTTAAAAACCGGGTCACCGGGATTTAGGCTTAAGGTTACATGCAAAGTAAGAAGAAATGATTTTAACCCCTAAAGATCCAAGAGGACCAAATCGGGCTTTTGCTATTTTGGGCAGCCTAGATGAATAGGTTAAAAGTAATATTTTTGCCTAAAAAATTTAATGAGTGCTCCCTATACTGCAAAGTGTATGTGGTAAAATTTGCAAAGCCAAATTCTAATTTTTCAGTCTTCTACAACAATTCTTGGTTTGCGAGCCGAACTGGGGCAGTTTAAATTTAGTAATTTTTTGAGATTTTTTTTTGGAAATATGTTCATGACCAAATCACTACCTAAGTTCTAAAGGGCCCCAAGTCACTAAGAGTACCAATTCTACAAGGGCAGCCTCCAAAAGTGTCAAAAATAATCTCAACAATGTCCTAAAAAACTTCGTAGACAAACTTTGGATGTTATGATCTCTCAAATGGTAAACATCCAACGGTCAATTTTTAAATTAGATATTGAAAATTGGCTTAGATACAACTCATACAAGATCTTACGGTTGGAAGTTAAAAAAAGAATAAAAAAATTGTTTCGCACCCCTTGAAGTGCATAGAAGTAGAGAATTGGAGTTGTGAGGTTTCAAGCTCCGAAAAACACCCAAGGATCTTTAGGGGTTAACATAAGTTAGATCTAGGTAAGAATTTGAATGATGCGCTGAAATTGTAGGGAGAATTCAAAGGGACATTGCTTGGAAGGCTAGATAGTGTTGAACTTCACCCCCATGGCCCAACTTGTGGCTTAAAAACCGGCTCACCGGAATTTAGGCTCACAGTTGGGGTTGTACATAACGTTGTAGGAGGTTGTAAGCTCATCACTGATTGGATCATTCATGATGCCCAAGTTCAAAAAGTGCACTATTCATGATGCCCAAGTTCAAAAAGTGCACTATTCATGATGCCCAAGTCCAAAAGATGTTGTAATCCAATACCGGGCTACCCAAATCCGTATAGCCTGACGTTTGAGGGTTAACTTTCAAGAATTTCTTAAATAGAGATTTTAAAGAATATTCTTGACTCGCTGGAGTAGAAGGAAGCTTGATTTGTGTCGATCTAAGTTTGGTCGGTATTTGATTTACTAAACTTAGATTCTATGAAGATAAAAACTTCGCACATTGTAGAGTTTTTTCATTCCTTCCCGAAAAGTGTCAACGGGATTTTATAACTTTGAGTGATTGAAACCCTTATTGGTAGCACTAAGTTACCATGTATCACCTCCTAGGTGGTAGCTGACTCGAACCTAGAGTCGACTTGACTCTCTAATTTGACTTTGGCACCCCATCGAACTCTTGTAGCCAAGATTCAGATTTGGATCTAGATCCAAATTTTATTCTCCATTTAGATCATGATCTTTCTGGTACATTTCTTTTTTATAAGTAAAGGCGTCCTTGTGTGGTTATACACATTGAGGTTATGCATATTTAGAAATGTAGTGGCTCTATTGTCAAATCAATCTTACCAATAGGTAGAGCACTTTTCCTCTTTAGGAGAAAATCTGCCCCATAATCAATTAAATTGCAAAAACTTCTTAAACTTGTGGGAAATTAAGAATTTTCTAAAGTTTTGTTGTTTCCATGCAATAAGCATCTGAGATATGATCTCGTGATTGAAAATTTTAGTTCATTAATTCTTCACATGCCTTTTTTTATTGTAAAGACAAGCCTATGTATTTGAATTTCAGCATACCTCTATGTAAAAATTCAAGCATTTCCTTGGATTTCATAGGTTGAATGAGCGTAAAAATCATGTAGACATGAACCTACTCACCTAAGAACTGAATAAGAGCCTTAGGTCAAATTTACTTCTGAAATTGGTTTGTTTCAACTTACAAAAACTTCACTTCCTCTTTGCAACAATTGAAAAAAACTAATTCTCCAACTTTAAACATTACGATCTCATATATGGTGGGGGATTCAAATTTGAGATTTAGTGTACATGCACACATACAAGCAAGGTACTATCTAGAAGACCTATGTATAGTTATAGAGTTTTAGAGTCCACCCTCGAAAGGGGGAAGTAGTATTGCTCCCATTTCCCCTTGTCCAATGGGCATTGGGTTATCAGCATTACAAACGGACACTTCATACACGGCAGCCCCTTAGAATGGGATAGGAGTTTCTATCCTTTCTCTCATCAAAAGTATAAAGTTATTTTGATTATATATCAATTAGTGCAGTCGACACTGAATATAACTTTTAGTGTACCAAAAAAATAAAGGTAGATTACGAGCACACACCGTATAAAGTGCGCAGTGCCATGTCAAAAGTTTTTGTTTAGAGCCATTAGAGATAACATTTATTCAACTTTCAAATGCCCCCATGTTTGTAGAATTTAATTAAATTGCAACTTATGAAGTACGTAAGAAAGGTAGGACACTTCTCTTCGAAAACACATGAAAATTCTCCAAGAGAAGTGTAAATACATTTAATAACATTAATATCTTTTAACTTACTTTTTAGTATCTACCTTTAGCTCTTATGAAGATCTTCACATGGTGAGGTTTGTTGCGAAAGAGTGTGATATAATATCGCTTTAGAAACCTCTTTTGATGTTCTTTACTTTTATTTGGCTCAAATTTACAAATATTGAACTAAGTTTGCGTAAGAAGCCTTGACGTTGTCTCTTACTAAAAAAGTTACGTACATATTTTATACTGCAATCATTGCTCATGGATTTTTTTTATACATGAGGTTTGGATGAACATGGAAGAGATAGTTTTGATAACATTTTCTATATTTCGGACACTTTGGTGGTAGTTTCATGTAATTTGGTTATTCGAGTCGGTAGTCATGATC
Source organism: Bryum argenteum (assembly GCA_037043015.1). Classification (NCBI taxonomy): domain Eukaryota; kingdom Viridiplantae; phylum Streptophyta; class Bryopsida; order Bryales; family Bryaceae; genus Bryum; species Bryum argenteum. The sequence continues at coordinate 18,018,158 of CM073328.1, read as the reverse complement.
ATTGAAAGCTACTCTTGTTTATCATGACACTTTAGCTAAAGTACAAAAGTCCAAAATTGAGCTTCTTCGTGGGTTCAATTCAATTTCCATCTCGAAAGCTATTACATATATAGAAAGTGTATTGAAATTTCTTTTATTAGGGATGGTTGAAGTTTTCCATTGTGTCATGCCTCAACAAAAGTAGCTTGTGATAAGAGCAATGGGTCAATTCTAGATAATATGTTTAAAATGTCGTAAGTCAAAATAGAATCTCCCGTTATTATTGAAATTCTTTTGAACAATGGTATGAAATACTCCATAATTTCTCTAATACAACTTGTAGTTGACAATTTGGGCCATTTTTTTGAATATGTCAATTGTTTGAAAATTGAGGTATGTTCCCTTGTTTCTCTTGTGAAAATATACTTTTGATAGGGCACCATACATCAGATGCACCTACGGTTTGAAGTGTAGATTCACACCTTTCTAGACAGAATGTAGGCAACCAACCTCATAGCAAGGCCACATCGGGCCACCAAGGGTGCAGCCCGATCCAACCAGCCAGCATGGGCTTGGGGGCTTGAATTCCTTGCTGGCCGGTGTGGCCTTGAACTAGTAGGCCAGTCCAGCAGGGGCACGGAAGAAAAGGGGGTAGTCTCAGTTTTCAAAAAATAAAATTTAAAAAATACAAAAAAATCGAGGTAATCGTAATTGCAATAACTTGTATAAAGTGAGGTAATAAAAAATTCAAGAAGAAATCAAATAAGAAATAAATACAAACTAAATCTATATTAAAAAAATTTAAAAATTTAAAAATAAGGAAGGGCCTCGGGCCAGTCGGTGGGGGCTCCAGCCGGACAGGAAGGGGGCCTGTTGGATGCAAGCCACCCCCCTCCCCGAGCAGGGGGAAAAGCGCCCCTTGTTGCTCCGGCGCCAGCCACTCATTGGTGTTTGGAGCCTATTGGGGCTACTCGGTCTCCGGTGTGGCCAATGTATGAGCCATAGCATCGTCTTTTGAAGTATTGACTCAGTCCCAAATGTTGCCATTCTCTGAACTGCTTGAAAACGCTAAGCTTAACCTACACAAATTCAAGCGTTTTTTTACTTCCAAAAGTAAAAACAGCAATTTTCTACCATCTTTTTGGAAATTGAGGTATGGTCAAACTTTTCATTGTTTTATAGTGGTTTCAATTGTAGGATCTGAAACCCACCTACTATCAGTACTACCATGTAATGTGTCAACCGTTGGATCTGCGCCATTTGTGACATCACAACAACCAAAGTTGGTGCAAAAGGATTTCTTGGCATTGTTTTTGAGATATTGTCTCCATGGTGTAGAGAGAAACTCGACGATTGTTACTCCAAACATTTTGGTCATTTCTTCTCCATGTAGGTAAATCAAATTGGGCATGCAAATTTTAGAGACTCATTTCATTTTGATGACCTTCATGCAAATTATTTTCCAAAAAAAGTTCCAAAAACAAAGATATAGGAAAACACGCATGACGTTAGATATATTTGGTTTGAGATAAAAGTGAACTTTGAGTAGGTGCCTTTTTGAAATTGTAAATGTAGAGAGAAAGAAAATTTGAAAAAATTCCGAAATCTCAAATTTCGAGAAATTTTGAAATAAACAATTTGGGAAATTAAAAAGAGGTTTGAAGATTGTTATCGTGATTTTTGGAGGCTATGCTTTTAAAACTGGTAGACTTTTTGAGTTGGGTCACTACGGAACTTGAGTAGAGATTTAGTTTTGACCATATTTCAAAAAGAAAAAAAAAAGAGAAAGAAAAAAAAAAAGAAAAAAGAAAAGAAGAAAGACTAAATCTAAATTGCTTGTTTTGGCCTTGAAACTTAAAATTATTAAATGAAGGTTTTGAAATTAGAATATGGATTTGCAAAATTTTCACATACACTTTGCAATATAGGGAGCACCCAATAAAAATCTTAGGCAAAAATATTACTTCTAATCCCTTCATCTAGGCTGCCCGAAATATCAAAATTTGTTTTGGCTTTCTTGAATCTTTAGAGATTTATTCTAAAAAAATCCTTGGCGGACTATGGCAAGGTGCTCTACAAGCAACAAATTGTGTTCAAGGGATGGTTTCAAAATTTCCAATGGTGTTATACTTAATTGATTTGATGCAGATGTTCATTTTAACTTCTTAGAGTAAGTGAGGCGCCAATCGGGTTGATCTAACTTTGGTCATCATCTAACTTAATATTCAAGGACCCTCAGAGGCATATTCCTTACTCACATAGGAACAAGAATTTGAAGAGCCTCATGTCAAATTGCCTATCAGGAATGGATTTTTGAGCCCCCCAAAACAACACAACGTAGATTTTATTTATATTTATTTTCAACCTTTGAACGTTTATGATCTCACAACTGGTGAGGAATTCAAAATCTAAGTTTTGGTATGCATGTACATGTACAAGTTAGCTACTAGATCCCACAGTTTAATATTTCAAAGCTTGTCAAAACTAAAAAAATTGCATCTTGCATCATAAAAAGGCAGTTTTGAGAGTGTTTGACTGCTTTGAAGTTGCTCACCTTTTGGGGTTAACCCCTAAATTTCCTTGTGTGTTTTTGGAGCTTGAAACCTCAAAACTGCAACTTTCTACTTCTATATACTCCCGAGAATGTGAAGATAATTTTTGAACTATTTTTAGATTTTCAACCGTAAGATCTTAAAACTAAGCCTATCTTTGGTCACTTGTTTGAAAATTCACCGTTATATGTTTATCATTTGCAAGATCGAAGCACCCAAAGTTTGTGCAAATTTTTTTACTGAAATTCCTAAAAACTTTGAAGCTTGCTCTCAAAAAGTTTGGAGGCTGCCCTTGTAGGATTGGTAGATTTTTTGACTTAGAACCCTTTGAAACTCAAATAGTAATTTTGTTATGAACATATTTTTATAAAAAAATATTAACAAATCTCAAAAACAAAAAGTTTTTTTCTGCCCGCATTGGGTGTGAAAACTAAAATTGGTGTTAAAAAACTCTAAAATTGGTATTTGACTTTCCAATTTGTTGCACAAACTCTTGTAGTGTAGGGAACACTTAGTAAAAATCTTAGTTAAAAATATTAACTTTAGCCCAAAAAACTGGGCTGCCCAAAATGGCAAAAGACCATATCAGTCTGCAAAGATAGTTAGGGGTTAATGCCCGAAGTTGAAACTTTTCCAACTTCTGAATTTTTGTTAGTGAGTCTTAATCATGTTTCATAATTTTTTGTTTACCCCTACTTTCCATTCACTCATATTAACCCCCTAAAACCGAGGAAATCCGATTTGACTTTTTGAGAATTCAGGCAGCTCATTTAAAGGGGTTAAAATTGAATTTCTTTGCCTAAGATTTATATTTGGTGCTCCCCATACTCTAATGTGTATGTGGTAAAATTTGCAAAGCCAAATTTCAATTTTAAAACCTTCATCTAGAAATTTAGGTTTCAAGTCTAGAACAAGCACTTTTAATTTAGCTTTTTTGAAGTATTCTTTTTCTAAAATATGCTCATTACCAAATTACTATTGAAATTCCAAAGTGACCAAAGTCAAAAAATTTACCAATTTTTAATTTCAAAAATTGCCAAAACTTGGGATTTTGGATTCTTTAAAGTTTTTTTTTTTTTTTTTTTTTTTTTTTTTTTTTTTTTTTTTTTTTTTTTTTCTTTCTTCCAAAATTCACATACTCATAAAGGAACCTACTCACCGTCCAATTTTTTCTTAAACTTCATACATCATATGTGGTGCTTGTTTTACTATATTGTTGTTTTTAGACCTTCCTCATAAAATAGTTTACATGAAGGTCAAAAACGTGGAATGAGTCTCTAAAATTTTGCATGAGCATACCCAACTTTATTACCTACATGGGAAAAAATGAGGGGAAAATGTTTGGAGTAACAATCATCAAGTTGCACCATTTAATCAATGCCTCTCGGACAACGGCAAAAAAAAGTGTTGGACAAAGTTTGATGGTTATGATCTCACAAATGACAAACATTCAAGAGTTGAAATTTGAACTAGTCCTTTGTATACAAGTTTGGTACAAGATCTTACAGTTCGAAGTCTAAAACATGAAAAAAAACGTCTCTCCATTTCCCCATTTCCCAACGAAGGTGAAAAATGGCAGTTTTTGGTTTTTAAGGTAGCGGAAACGCTTGGATTCTTACGGGTTTAGGTGGTCATTTCTTGCCATGTTTTCATGAAAAATAAGGAAAATATCATTGCCGTTTGCAAATAAAATTACAAAACGTATCCAATAATGAGTCGGTTTCGTGCATGTGTTTTGAAAATGTCCTTCCGTTTGTTTTTTTCCGTACTATTTGTTTCAGAGAAAAGAGTGGTGTAGAAAATAAATAATAATAAAATATAATTCCAAATAGATTAGCTTGTGTCGAGACATGGAGATGATCACCAAGGGAGGGGAAAAGTTGCTTGTGTTTGTAATTGTAGAGTGAAAGGGGCAGGCCCCAGGATCAGTTCAAAACCACCAAAGGTTTCATATTCTGAGAACTGAGTCCCTTTGGCTACGTGACTAGCTCGATGGCCGCATGTAAGCTCATCAGTTCCAAACTCTTCGTTGAGTTGGTTGTCAATGGCCCTTCTTTTGTTACGTTACAATTGATGGTTACAGGCAACCTCGAAAAGATTCCACGGCACAAACAAACAAACGAAAACATGAATGTATGAGTGCGAAGTTATTGAAGTTATTGAAGTTATTGAAGTTGGTGTGGGAGGTTCATCTCACCTGTAACCATCTCTCCAACCAACCACATTGATAATTCAGAAGCTGTCATGCTCGTCGCCAATTATGCGTTTGCTCACTTCCAATTCCGTGGTCACATCACCACTCTGTGTGGGTCAACCACAATAGTTACCGAGTACTCCGCTTCGTAATCCAAAACAGGCCCTCATGCTAGCTGGGTCTTCACTTGATTGCACAGTGGACTTTGTTTGCCACCGTAATCTCTTCACTGCCATTATTTCCATCACAAGGTTTTGCTAGCTTTGCATCGACCTGGGCGAGTCTTTCACAATTCAAGCCAGTTATGGAACTTACACCTCGGAGTCTGAATCTATTCTCTTTAGCATGATATACAGTAACAAATACAGAAACAGTAAATAAGATAATATATCCAGTGTGATTTTCTCGATTCGAAGAAACCACTATCTTACTCTATTATATGAGATTGCTTTAGCCAGCAACACTAATAGAAATATGTCATTCGTTTAAGTCTTGAGTTACGCACTCTATGTAGTTCAGGATGATTGAGTGATTCCCGGAATGACGTGAGCACGTCATGTAACTTGGGTCATGTAATTCTAACCTAAGTGGAACTAGTGTGGATCACAACCTTTACCCTGGTTACCGAAAAGAACTATATTGTGGTCGATCTTGGTTTGGATCGGCTCTCAGTTACTTAATATAGATTGCATGAAGTTGAAACTTTCTGCAGATTTGTAGAGTTTTTTCATACTCTTCTGGAAAGTCATTTCAAGCTTCAAAATTTCTCATAATTCAGAGAATATCCATGGTCGAAGTTTGATAATACTATTTGAAATGTGCCCAAAACTGTCCAAATTGCGGTACATGCTTATGTATTCTCAAAAACTGCCTTGAATCAACTAGATTGCACTAACTTCAAAAATTCATCAAAATTTGGATATTTCTTTTTTTCAAGTCTTGTTTTTGTACATGTTGAAAAGGTACCAACATTATCCCATTGTTCAAAATTTCTGATCTAATAATTTTTCATATGCCTTTTTTATTGTCATCCACCAACCTTTGTATTTAACTTTCACAATACCTCCATGTAAAAATATCAAACATTTCTATAGGTGACATAGGTCCAATAAGGGTAAAAATTGTATAGATATACTCCTACCTCACTTAGGAATTTAGATTCGAAGAGCCTCAATTCAAAATTACTCTTATATTTGATTTTTTGGCTCACTGAACACTTCAAACTTATTTTACAACTAGGAAGAAGAAGAAGAAGAAAAAAAACTTATTCAACTTTGAACATTAAGATCTCAGAGTTGGTAAGGAATCTGAATTTAAGATTTGAAACACACAGACATGTACAAGTTAGGTACTAGATCCTATAATTACATGCTCACAAATTTCTCAGAATTTTATTTCTTTGGAATGAAGGAGGATTGCTTTGAGGCTTTTTGGTGGTTCTAAGGCCACCTACCGATCATTTAGGGGTGGAGACGTAGAGTAAGCGTTTGTAGCAGCTACCAAGGAGGATGGAGGAGGGGTAATGAACCCCCTAATTTTTTGATGTATAGACATTAAATGCCAAGGAGTAGGCTTCCAAGGGTAACTTGGGGTTGGAGACCTCAAATTTGAATTCAAAATTATCAAAAACGGCCTTGGGAGGTCCCCACAGATTCTAGGGTACCTACTTGGTAGCTGCCACGAACCATTGCCCGCTGACGTAGTCTTTGAAGTTTCAAGAACACCACGGAACTTTATACAAAAACAAAATTTCTAAACAAACATTTTTGACACGTTTCTTAGGAGTTGCAAATGCTTGTCGACATTCCATGATACAATTTGCAATCCTTCGGTTGAACCTTTCTGACATCCATCTTGGAAGATGTACACTCTTTTCGATACTTGTATCAACATCCGGTAACTTTTCTCAAACACTCAAGTGCTTCGCAAACAACATTTTAGCTTTCGGGTAATGAATGAATATCTAGAATTCATCAAGGCATAATTCCACAATCTTCGTGGGGCAGGGCAGCCGCGGACTTGGTCGGTCGGTGCACTGTTGACGCCTGTTCTAATTCCTGGTTTACAGCACAGTTTTTCTCCTAATCGATGAAATTTTAGTACTCACCGAACCCGGATTTGAAGTGAGCGATACAATCAACGACAAAGTCGGTGGGAAACGCTACCACGCAGCAGTCGGTGTGAGCAGGATCACTCGGTGGTTTTCTGCAAAACTCCACAATATCCTCTTGACACGACAGGCGCGTCCCGCATAATAATAATATCTCCCTAATTCAATTCATAAAGGGTCTAGAATCAGATTCGACGCCCCTACAGTAACTGCACAGTGTCACCGAACTGGAAAAAGGCTATAATAACTGTCACCCCCTCCGACCTCATCAGCCACAGTCCTAGCAATTCTCACACCCACCTCGCAGCCTTTCGAGAGAGCTCTGGAAAGGGATCTCAACAGAGAGAGCTTTGCTTCTACAGTAGGGTCATTGCTTGGCTTGTGATGGGGATGTGTGCGATTCGAGGCTCCCTGGTGAGCAGTGGGGGTGGAGTGGACGAAGACAGTGAGAGCTTGACGCCCAGGAGCGCCATGAGCAGCAGTAGCAGCAGTGCTAGCAGCGACTCATCGCAGGAATTGGAAGTGGGAGGAGAGCCGGCTGCGCCGCCTGCCGCTTTGTGGCAACGCACCATCCCGCGAGGGAGACGCTGCCGGCCGCTCTCGTTCTCGGGGCTCATCATCTACGACGCGACGGGCAATCAGCTGGATTACTGCCCGCGACTGCCGCGAGAGACTCGCGAGGATCGGATTGACGACGATTGACACTCGTATTCCATTCCATTTCCAAGCTGGGCTCCTGAACTTCACTCTGGCTATGGCAGCTCTTTCTCTCTCTCTCTCTCTCTCATGCATTCTCTCAATGCTTAGCTCCGACTTCCATCTCGGAAGTAGCGATTGTGGATGCCCTTGCTTGCATTCTGTAGATTATGATGCACAATTTTGGTAATGCTTGTACCGTAGCTTACTATCACTTCGGAAAATGCTGAGCAGCTCACTCTGCTTTCATCACTTGTAATTCTGCCACTTTCACGTTATACATGCGCCTATGTATCTGTACATTTTTCTGCAAAATCTCTGTTGTGAGTTTTCTAGTGCTCTGATCTGTTTCATTAGATTTGCTTGCAAGAGTCATTTCTTGCTGAATTGAAGTTTTTGCAGTCTAAGTGAGATACGCACTTTGCATACCAGGTTATCTTCATTGGTTTTATATGAGGTGTCGGTGGTGTCAGGTTGTGCTTGCATGCAAGTGGTGTTCTTCTCCAATGAAGCTCCCTCTCTTCTTGTTCTACAAGTCTACTGTAATACTCTGTTATTCCTTTGTAGGTTACAAGCTTGAGAAGTATGTTGCAATACTAGTTTTCTTGATTGTGATTGAGGGCCAACATGAATGATCTCGAGCAGAAAAAGAGAATGAGTTTCAACAATCCTCGTCTCAGTTTTGTTGTAAAAATTTGTCATTCTACGATATGCTCAATATAATAACATTCTCATTGTGCATTCAATGCATTTTGTTTGTATTCGACACATCATTCATTCGCAAAAAGTACTAGGTTGTGGCAAGGGTGAACAAAACTCTGAATGCAATAGTCACTCTAAGCTCAATGACATCAACATTCCGATGATTTATGGTAACTGAGGTCCACCCAACAGTGCACATGAGATGGTGGAAACGATATAATTCTCGTTCGGCAGAGATTTTTTTTGCAAGATACTTAGTTGATGATGGGAACACCGGAACACTGGATGTATGTGATTCTGTGACGAGGGTACAGAAGGGAATTTATGCTTGGACCATCTTGTGTAACTGAATCGGAAGCTCGTGAGGGTGTGGATGCAGTGCAACAATTGGCGCGTTGAGAGCCTAGGCTAGTGCGATTCCGTCATTACTGCAAGTCAGCATGCATTATTGGAGTCGTACTGGCGAGAAAGCATATTCGGGAGCAGCCACACACAGCAGGTTGTGTGAATATGTTAAACTAGCTTGTTTGTAGTGATACATGTGAGCCTGCCCTGGGGAGTTGTTTACAAACAAATGGATTATGTCTTTAGCTGCCATAAGCAGCAGCTTTCTCAGATGGAGCCAAGGAGGAAAGTTAGGGTAGCCGACCTTCTTGGGCACCAACAGGCCATGAATTATATGTTGTGTCCTGAAACAGTATTATTATTATTGTTATTATTGTTATATTTACGTTCCGCCCACTAATGCTGCTCTCTTCTCAAGACCTCTGTTGGAAGTTTGTGCCGACCTCACTCTGCCTTCACTTCGAGTAATTTTGAGTTATGGTACTTAACCCTTAAACGTCAGAGCATGCCCCTCGGGCTTGGTTTCCAGTGTGTTTTCAGAGGGGCTTGACGTTTAAGGGTTAAACACTTGAAGGACATATTTTTTTTTTTTTTTTTTTTTTTTGGTGCCAATTAATATATGAGTAACCCATGCACAAGGAGCCAAAGCGACTTCTGCCCGGCCGGAATCTGCAGAATACAATCACAACAAGTAACCAGGGGCGTCAATGAGATTTTGGGAGATTGTTACAACAAGTATCTATCTAGCAGACCTACGTACCTAGCAAGACAGGGCGTTTCGAGTTCGTCCAAATTTTACTATATAGCCTCTCTTTCTTCATTAGGCGATAATTTTGTGCAACCAAAATTAGTGTCTCTCTTTTACTACTTTATCACAAGAGTTTTTTCTTCTTACGATAACCCCCAAGTTTCCCAACCTGTATTTAGCTTAACCCCTAAAAGACCATGGCCACCGATTCGGTTTTTACCGTCAAGGTCAAAAAAAATTTTTAGTCAACTTCAAATGTTACGATCTCACATCTAGTGATGATCCAACGGGTGAAAATTTTCACACTACTATTGATGGTAGTCTACTTCAAGATCCTTCGGTTGAAATTATCAAAAATTTCCAAAAATATTGAACGTACCCCCAATAGTACATATTGGTCAGTGTTGGGATTTCAAGCTCCCAAAACATTGTGGATCTTTAGGGGTTAAGAACACATTCTCAAAAAAGTGTCATAATGGAATCGAAAATAAGTTGTATGGATCTCAACTGTACAGTTTGTAGTATACTTATTGTGGGTTACGTAGGTCGAATTGTGAGTTATGAAGCCTCATAGATTGCGAGATCGTAGGATATTAGTACTCAAAGAAAATCACAAAATCTCATCATTTTCTCTTTGAAGTGAAAACGTTACCAATAAAATTATTGCAATAAAATAATCACCATATGCGTTGTTTTTTTTTTTTTTGTTCAAGGGTGTCATTGAGTTGTGGGAGGGGGATCCAAGAACAAGAGTTTGGAGATAGGGAATTAATACCGGAAAAAATGAAGAATGGGGAATCGGAATAGAATACAGGGAATTGAGAACAAGGAAATAGGGAATGGAGGACATGCTATAAATCATGCTACAAAGCATGGGGAACCAAGAAAAAGGGAACATAGGAGATGCTATAAATCTTTAAAATAGGAGGACCATCAACGAGAGAACTCGGATAGGAGGTCGTTTTTGAAGAGCACCAAATAATGAGCTTACTCATTGGGACGAGAGGGACCTTACTCACAAATTAATCAAATACTTTTTGTTTTTTTTGTTTATTTGCGTGACCAATGGAAACGAATATATACTAGTAAGACCTAGTATCAACCTACGGTACATTGCAATGAAAAGTTACCTATCATATCCCAATTTTATAGGCCATTTGAGGTTTACAAATTTATTGATGACGCTTGGAATGGAACATTTTACTCATAATCTCAATACTTTGCAACAAATAGGAAAATGGTAACCATGACAAGACATTTTTTGAGAGGAGAGGGAATGGGTGGACCCCTGAGCGGACTTTCCAAAACATAAGCCCAAATATATATTAGGTAATCGTTTTATCAAACCGGTTATCGGTGCAGAACCGGTTCAGTGAAGGTGGCGAGCCTATGAGGGCGAGCCAATTGGACAGAACCGGCTTTGCACCAATGACCGGTTCCAATAAAACGATTACCGGTCGGACGTAACTGGTTGGCCGTTTAGTTGAGCCGCGCAGGTGGTCTCAGCAACAGGTTACAATGCTGTCACATTTCACATTTGGGCAAGTGCTTGAGATTTTGGTGCTGCTTTTGTTCCTTTGTGGCTGCTACCTTCAGCAAGAAATAATACCAAAAAATGAAACTAATGCCCTTCCATAGAGGCTAGACGAGAGATGCTCACAAACGCCTTTTCGACAAAGGCTCAAGAGTGATGTTGCCTTGGTAGCAGCCCTAATCCATTCATTAATCTTATCTGAGACACAGCAGGAGTCGGGACACAGCGGGCGATATCTCACTGTAGCATGACCCACACTATAAGAAAACCCTTATTTTTTTTATGTCTAATAAATAACTTTTACACTAGAAGATCTCTTAAGACATCCTCCAAACATCTTTACAGAGATCTTGGCAGACATCCATGGACATCCATCGATGTCCGCCAAGATGTCTGTAAAGATGTTTAGAGGATGTCTTAGGAGATCTTTAAGTCTAAATGTTATTTATTAGACAGGCTCAGAGGCTCTCTAAGTAACTGTGAGGAAAATCGTTGTGTCGTTGTTTGTTGTTAAAGTTCAGTTGTTAAAGAACCTTTAAATACCATTTATATACCTACAAGAGATGGTAGAGAGAATTGTTTGAATTTAGAGATTGTTACCGTTTCTGAATTCTCTATAGAGGACGATATGGCAGGAGAGCTTAATGAGATTGAGCTTTCTATTATCGATGAACCTGATGATTGTAATCATGAGGCAACATTGTTGAGTGTATCCAATGAGCTCTGTAATGCGCTTGCTGTGAGCATGAGTGAGTCTATTGTTGTGCCAATCACTAAGTATACGGTAGTTGAGAGAAGCATCGAGTCTGTTGTTGATATGAGCAACAAAGCAGGTTTCGATTTTTTTGATGAGGCTTCCTTTGACAAGGTAATGTGCACCGCTCAAAAGAGCGGTATAACAAAAAACAACTCGTGGGTGAAAAAAAGGTTCAATGCTTGGAGAGAGGCTTCAAAATTAGATACCTCCGTTCCTTTGGAGGAAATTCCTCTTTGTAAGCTATCTGGGTTGCTTTGTAGGTTTTTTTATTGCTTGAAGAACAAAAAAGGCAAGCATTATCCTAGTCAAAGTGTCATGCAAATTTATAAAGGTTTCAACCGGATCTTTTGTGGCGTTCAAAGAGACCGGATTAATTTTCAAGGAATTAACGAGCAACCTTTCCTCATGCACACTCATCCGTTATTTGCTCACACTAACAAGTCAGTTCTTCTGGCGATGGAGAAGTCAATCAAGGCTAGTGCAAATAAAGCGAGACGTAAGGTTGATTACTTTGCTGACGAAGATGAGCGTAGGATTTTAGCGCATCCCATGCATAAACCAGATTGTGCTTACGGGGTGCAGAGGAGATTTGTCTTCTTTGCCACATCTGTTTTTTTTGTCAGAGGAAATACAGAACTGTGGAAATTGCGTGCAATCGATTTTCGTGCCAGCAGTGACGAGCGTGGGCGTGAGATGTTGAGGTTAGTTTATGCGGATTTGTGATATTTGAGGTTTTTTTGTGTAGGAACCCCCACTTACAAATGACCTTCAGCAAGTTGCATGTTTTTGGCATGATCAAAGATATACTAAGAAATTTTTGTGTTGTTCAATGTTCAGATATGATGAAACTATTTCAAAAAATCATAAGCCAACATTGACAAAATACCAGGAAGAGTACTTTAGGGAGCCTGTCTACTCGCATAATCCTGATGTGATTTATATATTCAAGGTTCTCATTTTGCATATGCAACACGTAATTCGTTATAATGGGAATATTCAGATTATCAAATTGAGCTTGAGTTGAGCCAAATGTATTGTGTGGGTACATTTAGCTCGACCCCACCTAAACCCACATTTCTCAAAATCAGTGAATAATACCATTATAAGGAATTACGTGTTGCCACCAATTTCCGAATCGACTTATCTTTTCATGTCTCCTATTACTCATCCCAAGGATCATATTTGGTTCAAGTCAAATGTCAACCTCGGAGAATCAACATTGCGGAACTTTGTTCGAGACATGGCAGCCGCTCCCGGTTTGAAGGGCGATTATACTAACAAAAGCGGAAGAGTAACGGGCATCACTCGGATGTGTGTAGCAAGAGTGCCGTTGAAAACCATTGCACTTAACACAGGGCACAAGAATATGAAGAGCATAGAACGTTATAACCGTGTCAAGGCACTAGATGCGAGAGCTGCACAAGCCCTTGCACGACCAGATTGTGGTGAAAGGTTGTTTGTGAAGCATTATGAAGTTGAAGTAGCGCAGTGGCATGCTGCTAATGGTGGCGTTCAACCTCGTCAGTCCATTCAATTCTGTGAAGTTAGCAATCAGGGAGCAAGGGTGGATATCTCTTTTAGTAGGCTTCCCGGTTGTAGTTTAACCCCTAAAGATCCACGATGTTTTGGGAGCTTGAAATCCCAACACAGACCACTATGTACTAATGGGGGTACTTCCAATATTTTTGGAAGTTTTTGATAATTTCAACCGTAGGATCTTGAAGTAGACTACCATTGGTAGTAGTGTGAAAATTTTCAACCGTTGGATCATCACTAGATGTGAGATCATAACGTTTGAAGTTGACTGTAATTTTTTTTTTGCCTTGACCGTAAACGCCGAATCGGTGGCCGTGGTCGTTTAGGGGTTAAGTGGAGATCCTGTTCTCGCTATTGAAAATGTGAGGAAGGAGACTGAGGAGTCCATTTCGCCCGCATGAATTTCTCGAGCTGTTGCTTGTGCGGAATCAATTCCTTTTGTACCAGCTTCAGAATCTCGAGTTTATTTCAGAGCAAGTCATAGTGCACCTTTGACTTCCGACACCGCACCTGTTGATCTTTGCAACACATCGAGTCCAACTTCAAGACTGACTTCGACTTTAGTCGACGGAGCCCTGGTGCTTCAAAATGCACCCATTACCACCAACTCCAACTCCTCAGAAGAATCCGTCACACGGTACACCTTCAACGCCTGCACTAAATTCAGCTTTACCTTGAAGTACACCTTCATCTAGTACGCCTTTGGCTACTCCCGCATCGCTTGTTGAGGAAGAAATGAGGTTTTGGTCGCAATACAACTTCAATGATGAAGGTGATAACGGCTCTCTATCACTTGATAGAATTGCTGAAGCACCGCAAGGTACCACATTTGCCATGCAAAGAAACTTGGCCTTGTTGCGAAGGGAGAATGCTATCTTGAGGGATTCTTTGGCAGCTTTGCAAGAGCAAGCCTCATTGCAAGGACAAGTTAATAAAAAGCAAGCTGGACAACAATATCAAGCCGCTCATCAAAACCAAGGTGCACATCAACAACAACAAGTTAGACATCATCAACAATCAACTCGAGTTCATGAGTCTTCAGGCAACCATCAACCGAATTTTCAGCAACATCGACAGAATCAACATGCTTCAAATGGTTATTGTTATCCATATATGGTAAGTACATTTAGGTTTTTTATTGATTCTTTTAGTGTTCTTGCTTTTCTCTTTTGATTTATCGTGATATATTGATTTCTAATGCAATGTGCAGGGTTCTATTGGGGTGGATCCAGTGCGAAATCAATGTTTAATTTCCGCCTTCCCAGGTACGACCGGGTTTGTTTCCTAATGTGGAGCATTCATTTCAAAACATGCAGCCTCACATTGCTCCTGAGATTGGTAATCAGGAACCTTCGTTCTTTAGTTTACTACCTCAGTTTCAGTCACCTAGCATTGCTCTAGTGTATGCAAACATTGTGTACAACTACCAAACATTTGATATAAGCCGGTTGATGGACCGTAAGCAGTTTTAGTGTAGTTTTGTGATTCTTGATTGAAAATTGGAGATATAGTAATGGATGTGTGGTAGTTTTCTCATGTAAATTGATAAAAATGAATTCAAACATTGCCCTCTGAAATGAAAAAAGACATATAGAAAAATAGGCCCCACATTTAACAGAAGATCAACCCCATCACCAAGACTTGCATATGAATATCGGAATCTTGATGCAGAACATGCTAAAGCATAGCAACATTAATAAAAGCATAACGTAGCATTGTAAGAAAAGTGTAGCAATGGAGTCCAGTCAATTTCAGAATAAAGAGACTGAAGAATTTCAGATATTATTTGTACTTACACTTTTGTCAGGGTCTAAGGAGCATGGCAAGCAGTGAGAAGAGCTTCACTGTGGCAGGGTGCATTTCGAGCACCATGTATGATGACGAATGAACGAATGAACCTAATACCGAGCCTTATGATTGTTCCGTGTAATTGTGTTATGTCCATCGAGGCTTCTGATTCTGTTCTTGTATCATGTGTCTTATGCCCATTGAGGTACATATTATGAGTGCTTTTCTCTATACTTATTTTGCACCTGCCGAGGCTACACTTCATCGTGGACCGGTTTCAAGTGATTTTTTCTTTAATTTTCATCATGATTTCGATGATCGTATGTTTATAACCGACTCGGATAGCGAGATTATTGTCTGCGAACGTGCATGCTGAAAGCCAATCATATACTGCCACCTCGGCAAAACAAAACGACCAACCGGTTACGTATTATAAAGTTGAGGAGCAGGAGATTTTGGAAGTAGACGAGGGTGTTATAGGTGATCCTAAACTCTATCTGCGTCACCAGATTTTAAGAGCAAATTCATAAGCTAGTGCTCAATTAATGGCAATGCTCGATTTTTCATTCATTCTTATTGTGCTCCTGGACAACCTCAGACAAGAAATAATCTTTGTCATGTTTGTGTTTGGTAATATATCCAAAACAAAAGTATAAATCTAGATGTAGTTGTAAATTTTTGTATGGATCATGAATGTCTCTACAAGCTTCTAAAGCCATGTTCGCACCTGGCAGTATGGGTGCGGTCTTTGAACTGATAAATCGGTAAAAGTAACTGGTCGTTCACACTTTTGGCCATTGTTATTCACCAAACCTACGTGGAGTCCTACATGTCACCCCGGTAAGAGCGGTGCTATGTGATTTGAGGACCGTTACTTTTGCGGATTATTTGCGATAACTCACAGTATAGTAGTTAAGTTAAATCAAGCAAATTTGTACATGTGCGGTTTCAGTGGGTGGTCTTACGTAATGGAGGCTGGAGGGTCGAATTACAAAAGAGCGTTGGTATAAATCACGGCAGTATAGTCGGCAACTGGAGAGGCGACGGCGGCTCTTCGTCGAGCGTCAACACCAGGTGAGAGTCCTATATAATTCGACTTGTCATTTGAAGACGTACCTGAGCAAGATAAATCGGTTGAAGGTATGTTGTCTCTCCATCTTCATGCATGTCCGGTTAATGTCCTGTTTTGTAATGCGATTTTTCTTGACTTCCGGCTTCCTGTTATCTGTTTCTGCGTCTATGTATTCGACATTCCAAAGTGTCAGTTGCACCCACATCAAACTAGTACTTTGTAGTCGCTGCATTCATGCTTGGGAGGGGCATTTGTCGGTGCAGAAGAGAAGCATTGCTTTCATGTGTACATAGTCTTTGTTTTGAACTTGTGCCAACACCGCAAGTATGCACTTGCGGTGAATTTTTTGAATTGACAGCAACATCGCTTGTATCTTGTTCATGTTTCCCATGACGATTACATACTCCGTGTTTTTTTTTTAAGTCTTCGAGTTCTGTGTTTCATGATTGTGCCCTTCCAGACAGCAACTACAGTTATGTAATGCACACATGTCGATAATAGGACCACTCCCGGCAGTGGTATTGGTAGAATAGTGGTTTTCATTTCATGTCATTCCTCTTTTTCAGCATTGACAAAGAGGCATCAGTAACTTGTTCGTCTTGTATTGCAGGATATCTAATCTCCGGAATGGATAGTGAAATGTTGTACCAAGTCTACAACGGTCCTACCTGCCACATAGCCCCTCCTTGTCCCACTGTGATGCCACTAGACGGTAAGTTTGACAGAATTTAATGAAGTCATGTAAATGTAGAAGTTGATTATTAAGTACATGGAGTAATTCTCAACTCTGTTCTATTCAATCCAGCATGGTGGATGATACTGTAAGAGTCTAGCTGTCAAAACAAGCAAAAACTACAAAAGAAATATATTGATCCAAGACTTAGGTTTACAATGAATAAGAGTCCCTTATATACTAATCTCTTGGCTCAACTGCCGAGGCTATACTTTAGCTCTACTGCCGAGGCTATACTTTAGCTCTACTGCCGAAGTTCTATTTATAAAATTAATAGCGAGTGAACATCCGAGCTTATTAACGAGGCCTTGGCCCATGACAAATACCTCCTCCTCCTCCTCCTCATGTGCTGATGAATTAACAAGTGTCATACAAGAGAATGTGCCCAAGGAATATCAGTACCAGACGCGCGCAACAAGCGCTCGTAATCGTCTAAGGCCATGACATTTTGTAATTGGCAAACAGGTTCCCAAGTAGGCTCCGGCCATCCCGTCCACTTTACAAGTAGTTGCCAACCGCGCCACGACGTCGATGTTGCAACACTCTTTCAACAAAGATACTCGTCCTCGCTAGTGGATGCCTCGAAAGCGGGATTGCTCAAAAACAACACCGGGCTCATTATCATGAGGTAGTTGGGAAGGCAACGGATCCTCACCGCCTTCTTCACTAAACTCACATGAAAAGCAGGATGAATACACTGACGGTGTATTCAAACGAACCGCATGTGTACCTCACGGACTCCAATACACGATAAGGAAGAGCAATCCAATCAAGCTTCTTGATTGGCGGGACGTGTTGATGTTCTTCAACTTCAACCACACACGATCACCCTGGGACGAAAATCCCTCGCCACCGAAAGGCGTCGTGTATTTCATCGGCGTTCTTGAGTCTCTTGCGCAGAATGGCCATTGCCGTTGTTGCCGATTCACTTGAATTACGCCCGATCTTTCAACAAGCTTGCGTCCTTTTCCGCCCGGTGACAACGAAGAACCCGCCTCCTCGGGTATAGTAATATTCATGACCGAATGATGATAACCGTGAGTCATAAAAAATGACATACCTATAGATCGCGATACACGATTATTCAACGCCATCATCGCGATCGCAAATCGAAAAGCCCAATCTTCTTGCTCAAATGTCGTGAAAATACGAAGATATGTTTCAAGCTCTTGATTCGCCCTCTCTGTTGCACCATCATCGTCTCCGGATGGAAAGTCGCCGACAACCGACGCGTAATCTTCATCAATCTGCATACTTCATCCCGTAAAGCGGACTAACAAATTGACTACCACGATCCGACACAATGTGCTGCGCAGCAATCCGTGATCTTGAAAAACTTGCTCTAAAAGTTTGTGAGCCACATCAAGTGCACGAATTGTCTTCATAGGTACAAGAATGATAGATTTGGACAAACGGTTCATTACAACCATGATATTTTTGCGATCGGCCGCTTGGTGCCAATCCGGTAATAAAATCAATGGAGCTCTCACCAAATCCGTGCGAGAATTGGCAAAGGTTTTAGCAACCCGCTTCGCGCTCCTCCCGCCAAATCTTCGATTTTCCACACACGTTGCGCCCGCACAAATCTCCGAACATCTTGTGTCAACTCAGGCCACGTATATTCACGTGCAATCAAGTCACGCGCACCCTCACGACCTGGATGTCCCGCTAGTGGTGAATCATGAGTAGATTGGATCAAACTTAGCGTCCGAAGAGGTTCGTGCGCCGGAATCCATATTCGTCCACGCCAACGCAATCGATGACTGAATCTACTGTAACACTCACTAATCGTGATAGGTAAGCCCCATTCTTTAGGTAGTCGGCGCCACCATCCATAACCGCCTTTCGCATCTTCCAATAACGATGATTTGTTTGGGGCAACATCCCATAACGCAATCATCTCTCTGCGTCAATAAATGGACATATGGGGACGCGGGGTCATTATCGACTCTATAGCAGAGCCTCTTTCTCGAATCGCATCACCATCCGCGATCCATGCGATTTAGAGACAACCTTCAAAGCGCCATCATCTCTCCGTCTAAAAGTCGATGATATCGATTCATGATTCGATCATCATCTGCGTGTTGGGAAGATCATGTTCCCGACGAGAAAGTGCATCCGATTGAACTTGATCCTTACCAGGCTTGTGACGATCTCAAAGTCAAAATCATTCAACTCGTAGGGCCCAACGATTTTTGCCTCTCGCTCAAATGTTGCTTCTTCGAAAATAAGCCAAATTGCGATGATCTCAACTCACTTCAAAATGTTGGCCAACAAGTAATGTACGCCACTCGCGGATGCAATGTACAATCGCTAGCATTTCCTTGTCATGAATCGGATAATTGGACTCCATTGGATTGTGTTTTCGAGAAATAAGCAACCGCATGCCAAAGTCCGTCCACCTTTTGCATTAAGGTGCCACCAACAAAGATAACCGGAGGAATCACATTCAATGGTTGTTTCCAAACCTGGAGTCCATTTAACGAAAGACGGTGCATGAATTAATGTCTCCTTCAATCGATCAAAGGCATGTTGACATTTCGATGTCCAATGGAAAGGTTGATCTTTCCGCGTTAGTCGAGTAAGAGGTTACGCAATGTTAGAATATCCATCTATGAATTGTCGATAATAATTTAGTAAACCTAAAAATCCACGAACTCCTTTCACTTTTGTTGGCGGCTCCCATTGACAAATTGCCTCAAGTTTTCTTTGGATCACCGCAAACCCCAACCGGTCTTCACCAAATATCCAAGATCTTAATAGCGCCCGCTTCAAACTCGCTCTTATCAAAATCAAGTTGAAGCCTGCGTTAGCAAGCTTACGGATGATCATGAGAATTGCATCACGATGTTCTTTTTGAGTATCACTATAGATCACCACGTCATCAATATACGCGGAGCAAAGATATATCCAATTCGTCACAAGATCCAATTGATATATCATTTGAAAAGTTGCGTGAGTACCGCGTCACCCAAACGGTGTGACCAACCACTCATATAAGCCAAAGCGTGTTTTTAACGCCGTCTTCCCACGTCACCTTCTTTCACACGTATCCGACTTAAACGCAGAGATTACATCAACCTGGAGATATATTTGGTCGCAGAAGAATGGATCTTAACGCCTCATCAATGCGCCGGAATCGGATAGCTGTCCTTCCGACTCATCTCGTTCAATCGCCGATAGTCAACACGTAATCGCAATCCTCCGCCAGGTTTCTTCACAAATATGACCGGAGCTGCTGCAGTGAATTACTTACGCGAATAAATCCATTATCCAACAACTCCGTAAGGTCTTGCGCAAAACTAATAATTGATCCTTGGACATCCGACAGCCTGGCATGGCGGGGATGTCATCATTAGTCTTCCTTCAATAAGATTGATCTTGTGATCAACCCCTTTCCTATGCGGGGGCAACGACTTTGCATCTTGTCGATTAAAAGCGTCAATAATCGGCATGAGCGGTCGGGGAGCATGTTGTGCCGGGTCCCTATACACCTTCTTTGTAGTGCCCTCACGGATGTCAACCAAGTGGCACTAAAAACCTCTACCTGGTTCACCGCTTCCGCAAAGTCAATCATCGATGCACGATCTCTTCAGATTGGCTCCAACGTAATCGGTCGAGTCTTCACAATCATCTTGAAAGGTTTTCAAATGCAAAACTCTTCTTTAGCAGGTCGAACACTTGCATCATGTCGCTCCATCCAACCTTTTCCCAAGATTATATCATCTATCTGTCCTGGAATATCATAGGCAACAATCCTCTCCTCCATACCATCAATATCGGCCATAAAATTTGCAATTTGGCAAATCATAGGCCGCTTCTTCATTGTCGTAACTTGCTCCAAAGATCTAGGTTGAATAGATGACGCATCCAACCCTCTCCGTCGAACAAATTGCTCAGACACAGTTGCAAAGCATTGGCATTCAGAATCACACAAAGCACGAGTAGATATAGTTGAGTTTATTAAAACATCAACATACATACCACCCGTGTCTAAGCTGTCTCCTAGATTCTTCAACTTTGACAACCTGCCTCCACGCCTCCGACTGAGTCTTATGTCGAAGAAGTCTGCTTTTTTTCCGACTCTACATCAGAGTCACAACTCTCCATCTCTTTGACCTCCTCTATCTTGACATTGCTCTTCTTTCTCATTGCGCGCACTATCGAAGTTTTGTCCGCGCTCTCTTTCTTCTTCTTCTCATTGCCTTCACCTTGCTTGGATGAACAGTCATTTGCACGGTGGCCTCGCTTCAAACAGAAAAAACAGCGTCCCTCTTGGCGACACCGTTGTTGTTCCTCCAAAGTCAGACGTCTCCGAAGCTTGCTTATTTGGACTGTAGGCATCCAATCCATCTCATCTCCATCTGACCATACGCGATTTGATGTCGCGATCGAGCCGCACGACCCTTTCCGATATTGCAAGCAATCAAGTTGAGAGCCGACCGCCAACAAAGCTTGGACAAACATACCATAATCGATGTACGTCATAGGTCCAATCATTGCGCGTTGCATCTGTGAGTTGAGAGCACCGCGAAGATATCCTATCTTCACCATATCCGGAACCATGGTAAGTTGACTCTCACCAAGCTCCTTCTCAAACTTGGGCAAGAATGTTGCGAATGACTCCCTACCCTGCTTCATTGCTTGAAGCCGATTCAATGTCGCTACTTCTTTGCATTTGGGTCGATGTAAACATTTGTCAAGATGTTGAATAAAAGTCGCCGCATTGCAACCACGTTGATTTTGGTAGAAAGATACTACCATCATCTGCGCCTTCGCGTCCATCCTCGAAAACAAGTATGCGGCTTGATCTTGAGGTGTATCAAGTACAGCTCCATCAATTCGAAGCTTGTTATCTGCTTCGACCTTCCATATCGGGTAGCCCTTGCGACTCCCGTCAAACTTTGAAATATCTGGCAATCGCTTGCGCAATGCGACGGCAGTTCCTCCATATTGTTGCTGCATCGATTGCGGCATCATCTGCGATGAAGACGGACCTCCTAAACTCGTGAATTGTCCAGCCGCTGGAGGCACCTGCGACTGTTGTGCAACCAACTGCTCGATAGCCAACTTCTCAGCTTGTTGAGAAGCTTGAAGTTGTGTGCGCAACCTCACGATCTCCTGTTGATAGTCTTCCGCCGTAATTTCTCCTTGCGCCTGCTGCTGCTGCTGCAAGATCTCATCATCGATCATCTGGGCGTTCTCCATCTCAAAAAGCAACACCTCTCAATCAACTCTTCAGGCTTCGCAAAGCCTTCAAATGCGTCCCGGTTCTGTGGCTATCTTCAATCACTACCACGAGGGTGGATAAGTTCCTCAATCTAATCAATGTCCTACTTTTGTCGTTTGAAAAAACAAGGGAGGATGAAGCCCTTGAGAAAATCAAGAGAAGTCTTGGATTATGTAAGAGTCTAATTTGTCAAAACAAGCAAAAACTACAAAAGAAATATATTGATCCAAGACTTAGGTTTACAATGAATAAGAGTCCCTTATATACTAATCTCTTGGCTCAATCTGCCGAGGCTATACTTTAGCTTTTTCGCCGAGGCTATACTTTTAGCTCTCATTGCCGAGGCTATACTTTTAGCTCTCATCGCCGAGGCTATACTTTAGCTCTCTTTGCCGAGGCTATACTTTAGCTCTACTGCCGAGGCTATACTTTAGCTCTACTGCCGAAGTTCTATTTATAAAATTAATAGCGAGTGAACATCCGAGCTTATCAACGAGGCCTTGGCCCATGACAGATACATACCTTTGAAATGCATGTTCTCCTGGTACTGAACCTGCAAAACACAGGAAAACACTTCAGCTGAAGTGATACATCTACTTACGCAGTGCACAGGCGGCCTGGGAATACTGCCGTGAGGCGCAAGAGTTTATTAGGCCATACAGTAATTGTTGAGGCCACGAAGGCCACCGGGAGCATGATGGCCGCTCAAATGAAAGATATTGCAAATGCAAGCCTTGAGCTAGAACGGTCAAAAATTGAGGTGCAGTTGAAGCTATTTACGGAGTAGATGGAATTTCAAAAGGAGAAAAACAGACGAATGTATGAGAACGCATCAATTGCAAACGAAAACGCAAGAATCGCTATTGTCAAGCAAGGTGAGATGGTGTCATGTTTGTCAAAGCTTTCAACTATGTTGAGTAACGGGTTGAGAATGTCAACCTGAGGAGAACATTCAGTTGGGGCACCTGGAGGCGATCCCCTGTTCGGGAGAGCACCTGCATCACTGTTTCCAGCGGCCCACGTCGGGTACAGTGCCCAGAAGCATGGAAGTGCCGAACCAAGTCCCGGCTTCAATTCCACTGAAGCACCTACGGCTACCACCCCTCTCTCCCATTTTCAGTCCCAATTGACTCTGACTCCCTCCCCTGTTCAGCAGCCATCGACTACTAGTACTGCAGAGACTATGGGAGGACCTGACGGTAACGCAGCCATAAACAGCGTTAACCAAAGGACAAACACTACTAGACTGACAGCTGCATGAACACCGTTACGAGAAAACACCGTGGCCATGAGGATACTATAGCTTAAAACCTCAACCCGTTCTTCTCGTCGACCTCTGCCTCCCCGTGCAGTGATGCCTTCTTAGAATCTATGGACAAGTCAATCTTCCGGGTTTAGAATAGAACTATGCATAGAACATCAGTTTCAGCTCGTACTTGTATGCATTCACTATGCAATGAAAGTCTCCTGCATTATATTATGCTTTGGTCTCTTGCACCTTGGAGGACTTGAAGTTCAAATGCATGCGTGCAAAGCCGTGCACATATTAATGTTGCATCCATACATCCTTTGAAGAGACTAATTGTAAGTTATGTGCATGAGGTTAAAGATTGCGAAGGTTTACCTCGGATGTCAAGGCTGCACCCCTCGTTGGGTGCTGAGGAACACTCCTAGCTGCGTATGCTTCTCAGTCCCTGCGGCATCAACAGCGGGGTCTTGTGCACCATCTCTAACATCTTCTGCCTTAGCCTCTTTGTCATGTACACCTCCATCGAGGCCCTCATTCCGGAGTACTTCAAGGAGCGCCTCAACCTCCTCATGCAACTGGCCGAGCAGATTGTTGTGAAGGATCGCACATGAGAAGATCACATCGGGGAGAAATGTCACAGCCAGATCGAACTTCATGAGCAACTCCTAGAATGATTGCTTGAGGATGCCGAAGGCATTCTCAACAACGCATCGGCCCCTCCTCAACCTCTTATTGAACAACCGATCTGAGACAGACAATTGCCGATTACTCTTATGAGGAGCCATCAACCAAGGGAGGAGAAGGTACCCCAAGTCGCCTATAATATTAGGGGAGAATCTATGGGCAGTGTAGTTCTCAGTCATCAAGTTTTTGTGCATTCCTAAATTGTAAAGTAAAGATCTGCGGAGCACTCGAGAATCATTTGTTGAACCTGGCATGCCCAAGTATAAATCTAGAAATCTCTTTTCACTATCCACAACCGCTTGGCAATTTCGACTGTAACCTCCACTCTTAAAATAATAGTAATCTGCAAGTTCAAATTGAGGCTTTGAGATTGCCACATGCATGCCGTCGATTGCTCCAACCACACCTGGTAAACCACTGACAAAGTTGAAAGAATTTGGCCTCGGTTTCTCTTAACCTCCAACCAGTTGGCCACATAATATGGTGCCTGAGTGTCTCATTTATCGCATTGACCACCTCTTGGAGCACTGTTGAAACGACCTCAAGACATCCGCCAAGGCCATTACTGTTGGCTTTGTCATGCGAAACATCTGCACCCACCTACAATTGTCGTACTACTTCAAGGAAAACCTGCAGAACTAGGTGGTCGATCTGGGCTTCACCCAGTACCCAATGTCATCTACAAGGAAGTTGAAAGACAAGAATAACTTGAAATGATTAAGAGTGGCTCGCATTTTGGTCTGGGCGTCGTGAACCTCTCCTCGTACATTTCCAGATATGGCTAGCATGAAGTCCTCATTTTTTTCAACCTCCATCGCAGGTGGCAGCGAAAGTGCATCATTGCTACTCAAGAGTAGTAGCAACAACCACGCACTAAAAGCAATAATGGTAGAGGGCTCAACTAAGGAATTCATATCTAAGGAGTCTCGGAACCTGTCCAAAACGAGGAGATACATGGTGTTAGCAAAGCAGAAGTTGCAACGCCCATGACAACGATCTGACCAAACGGAAGATAACCCCCAGTACAGAATATGACTGCAATCCGATGAACACTATAATGTGGCCGACAATATTTCCTACTTAGATGGGAGTGTAGTGGAGAACATAGACAGAGGAAGGGTAAATCCGCAGAATACAAAGGAAGAGAAGATTTCTGATAGGAAATTGAAATCATCATCATGCGCACCGAGTTGAATATGAGCATAAAAAAAACAACCATAATTTAGGAGGGAAAGGAACTCAATTCGGCCGAGTATGCATAGCGGAAGGAGATCGCCACAGTACGTGTGGTCTTCCTCTCCAAAACCCTAATAAGAACACCCGTAAATTGGAGAGTTGGGAGGACTTAAGAACGGCGCTCACATAATATCATCTCATGTTGAATCCTTAATGAATTTAAGGACAACAATACGGCAGACAATAACGGCAAGCAATTTACGTCAACAACGCGACCTAACAACAACTTCACAGAAGGGCCTAAAAGAGTGGATCACCTTTGTGCTCGGAAGGGCGATGAAGTTTACTGGGCTTTATTTGCCCACCGCTGATCACCCTCAAGATAGAAGAGAACGACCCCAAAGCGCCTCGACGACGGTAGAAAGTTGTTGATGACTTCGAGACAGGCACCGCAGACAGACCTTGCCCGCAAAATTCAGAAGATAGACCTTGATTCCACCTGCAAACACTGTCAGGAAAAGCAAGCGAACGATGCAAATGCAATGAGCAACGAGTCCAAACAACTCATGGACGTTTACGACACAATAGAACAACATAAACTATGCGACAACCGCAGATTGGAGATTGGAAAGAGGACGAGGGGGAGCAAGAGAGCCTACTTCATGTCTCCCACGAAGTCACAACACAGTGACAGGGACTACCCACTCCCCAGCCACAACAGATGAAGTGAGCAAAGACCCACTCTGCATATGTGACACCCTAGTAAATTTTTAGATGGTAAACCCTTACATCAACATTTCCGCTCATGATTACCCTCGTATGTGTGAACGATGCATACATATGTCTGCCCGTATTAATAGGAGTACTGAACTGTCGACCCCGCCTGTGTGAATATAGACTGGCTTTTTCTGAATCCAGAAACTACAGGTAAGTAGGGGCCATTAGTTAGGGCCAGGTCTGAAGGGCCCTTAAGGTATATTACTAATGTTGCACAATATAGAAAACGTGAAAGTTTCTTAACCTTTAAACGCCCGAGGGGATATATTCCAACGGAATCTGTAGCTCTCACTATACTCAAATTTCACTTTTATTTTGATGTCAAACAGACCACCTTCTTATGCTGCATTCAAAGAGTGAAATTTTGGAGGCCCATTACCTTGATAAACACGGCCTACAAAATTCTAGCCAAAGCCTTACATCTTAGACTCCAACCCACCCTTCCCGAGCTCATTTCCAACGATCAGACCGCTTTCATTCATGGAAGATTCATCCTTGATAATATGCTTGTTACTCATGAAGTCATAGAGTGGGCAAAGACCTCGAATCAAGATCTTGTTCTTCTTAAGTAAGACTTCAGAAAAGCCTACGATATGGTTAACCATGAGTTTGTCTTCCAAGCTTTAGCCAAAGTTGGATTGCCTTACAAGTTCCTTGCTTTAACCAAGCTATTGTTTACTAATGCTCGGGCGTTAGTATTGTGTAATGGAATCATATCCAAATCTTGACTTCCAGCTAGAGAGAGGCGTTCGTCAAGGGTGCCCCTTGGCACCCTATCTTTTCCTCTTTGCAGGTGTGAGCCAACAAATGTGCAACATTCATTTGTTTGGCTCAATGTTAATGTTTTGTCAAATGTTAGTTGAATATTGTGATATAAGTAGGAGGAGTTAAGGGTTTTGAATGAAAACCCTTAAATGTTAATTGGAAGGTTAGAAAGTATTAACTTTTTGAGAAGACTTTTTAGAGGAAGTGGAGTCAATTTGAAGATTGGAGTAGGGTAAGAAGAAAAGGGGTATTTGGTAGAGTAGGAAAATTAAACAATTAGATTAGGGACCCCACGATGGAAGCCCAAAGTGGTGAAGGAAGAGTGGGGGATTTGATGAGTAGAGTAGAAGGCCCCACGATTGAAGCCCAAAGTGGTGAGGGAAGAGTGGGGGCTATCCCTTTCCTTCAAGCCGACACTCCTTCGACAAACAAGATCAAGCTACAATCAATAGGTCTCTCATGGTTAATATCTTGTATGTTAGTAAAATTGTTAGTCCTTGTTGGTTGGCTTCCATGGTGATTATTTATCACCTTGTGGCAATGGAAGCCACCATTGACCCTCCATCCAAGTGGCATGGTGGAGGGATCATGGGACTTTTATATATTTATAGTGGTAGGTAGAGCATGGGCATGGGACTTGCTCCCTTGCATGGGTGGCAAGTTGGCTCCATTGTTAGTACTTACCCTTAGTTACCGGCCAAGTAAATGGCCGGGTTAAAACTTGAGAGCAAAGGTATTTAAGCCTTGCTCCCAAGCTTGTTTATCATCTCTTTGTAATGACCCCCTCAATCTAGTTAGAGTAGGAGAAGGAAGGCCATGGGCCTCCTTCTCCTCCATCTTGTTTGTCTCATATCTTGTTTGTCTACCTCTTCTTCTTTATAATGTTTAGTTAGGGTAGGAGTAGGGAGGCAGGTGAACCTCCCTCTCAATTTTGTTTGTTTACCTCTTCTTCTTTGTAATGCTTAGTTAGAGTAGGAGTAGGGGGGCAGGTGGACGTCCCTCTCAATTTTGTTTCTTTTGTAATAGGTAACTTGTGAGTAGAGCTTTCCAACGGTAGTAAGCATGCTCAAATCCGAGTTGTAGAGAGGGAGAAAGTTGCTCCCAAAGTCGGGGTGTCGAAAACAATTTCCCCCCGGCAGTGAACAAATCAGCTGTATTCAAACAGCAATTAGTCCCAGAGTTTTCTTGCTATGCTGTTGAGATTTCTAGGGTAGATAGAGCTCCAAGAGAGCTTTCCAGGGATATATGGTATGCCCCAATCCGATCTTTCAAAAAGGAGAAATTTGCTCCCAAAGTCGGGGCGTTGGAAAAGTTTTTCCCCCCGGCAGTGGCAAAAACTGCCACAGTCAAAGTGGAATCAGTCCTAGGATTTTCACTCTTTGCTCTTGAGATTTTGAGGGTAGGTGGGAAATCAAGTAAGCTTTCTAAAGAGCTATGGCACGCTTCATTCCGAGCTAGGATGACGACTTGGTGGCCCAAAAACCAAGGGGCACTTTCAAGGTCATTCGGCGGGGGAGTTTTCTCCTCATTTACCTTCTTGTTTTTTCCTCTTCTTCTTGTCTCCTCCGCCGGATGACGAGGAAAAAACAAGAAGGTAAATGAGGAGAAAACTCCCAAATGAGGAGAGCAGGTGAAGCTCTCAACGCAGCTGTTGAAAGTCTTATTGCAGAATCGGAGCTTAGCGGGATCAATCTGCCCAACTCCACCACCGAGCAAGCGATCATTCAATATGCAGACGACACAAACTTCACGGTGACATGTACAGATGGCAACTTATTAACTCTTACCAACACTCTCGAGAGGTTTCATAAAGCTTCCGGCCTCCAGCTCAATTGGGACAAAAGTGTGGCCCATTGGTTCTCACAAGAACCCCCTCCACCTTGGACTCAACGACTCCTATGTCAATGGGCCCAAGATGGGGTCTTATGACTCTTATCTAAGCTTTTAGGCACCCCATTTGGCTTAAACCAACAAACCGCGGACGTAGATGATTTTCTGCTCCAAAAAATTACCAAGAAGTTGAACTATTGGCAAACCACCCACCTGTCTCTATGAGGTAGATTACTAATCATCAACTCTATCCTCCTCTCTTCAATTTGGTACTTTCTAGGCATTTGGTGTGGTTCTTTGGTGATTCTCAAGAAAATCAGGACCCTTATAAGGAACTTCGTTTGGTCGGGAGCGTTCAATAAGTGCCGAACCAGGGTTTTATGGTCCGACTGCACTCTGGCCAAGTCAAAAGGTGGGCTAGGCCTTTTAGACCCGGAAGACGTCCTCCACGCCCTAATGGCCAAGTGGGTGGTGAGAGCACTCACGCCCGGTAACACCAACTTGCAAACACTGTTGCGCCACAAGATCCTGCAGGTCAAACCTACCTGCCCTAGTAGATGGCCTAAATTCCCAAACTGGATTCTCCAGTACAAATTTCGCTCAACTCACGGCTCGAAAGTGTGGAAGAGAATTATTAACGCATGGAGGAAACTCTCCCCCTCTATAGATGCCATTCCACCCGCAAACGCGGACGAGGTTAAGTCAACTTCCTTATGGTTTGCAACTCACCGGTTGTCTAGACTTCACAATTTTGATTTAAAGAGGATTCCCAGTCTTATGAGAAGCAGTTTGTCTCAAATCAATGATATCTGGTGCCCTAGGAGGCTGCAAATCATAGATTGGGTAGAAGCACAGAATAAGTTCCAACTAGAAGCTGTCGAAGAGGCCGCATACTTGCAGTTGATTGACTCTATTCCTCCCAAATGGTTGGAACTACTCAATAACCCAAACATAGAAGCTTCAAAAGAAGACTTTATTGGCATATTTGCAGATACAATTGCAGGTTTCGCCAGCATGGTGCTTCGGGCCCCAAGCAGCTTCACTCTCCTTGCTACAACGGAACCCAGGAGGTCCAAATCCCTTGCGGGGCCGAGTTCTTCGCATTAGGCGCCACAAGCATGCTCCAAAGAACAGCACCACTCATAGGGATAGCAAGGAAACATACGGACCGGTTTGCAAGAGTTCGTGTGTTGTCAGTCACTACTGGCTCCGCCAAAATTGCTAACATTGTATTGTGGTATACTGGTGTTAGTGCGAATTTAAGTTTTGACCTGGCAAAATGGAGATGGAGTAGCAAGTGGACATCCACAACGACCAGGACTAAACGACCCCCTAAACACAAGGGTCAATGCTTGCTCAGTTACACAACTAAAGAGGGCAGAGGACTCGTGAGACCCATCCACGAACTGAGCCGCTCCATCCCCGAGAAGTGGAAGGCATTCTCCCGAGCACGTACAAGCCAAATTGGCGTGAAGTCTGGCATGCAGCCAAGCCACAAAAGGAGACAGGGTTCTTATGGTCAGTTTATCACTATGCCATTGCAGTGAATGAATGGCGCCACCAAATGTGCCCACAAACAGACAAAAATTGTCCTAGCTGCCTGCTTCGTGTCCCAGAGTCAATTAAGCATCGATTTGTAGACTGCCCCAAAGCCACGTATACGTGGTACTATGCACAAACGATCTTTAACACTGTCATGCAAGTCCCAACACAAGAGGGCAAATGGGATCCTTTAGTTTGGCAGCAATGTCTATTGGGGTCCCCCCTCCCTCGCAAACTCAGAAAAGGTAACAGCATCTAGATGGTATTGAGAGGCTCAGTAATATGGGTGATGTGGTTGGATAGAAATGCTGATGTATTTGCAGACACCAAATGGCCCCCTTAGTTTAGAGAGGTACGAATTTGGGAATTTATGCTAGACATTATTCGAACAGCTTGGGAACGAACGATGCACCTAATACACACGCATCCCGCCCACATCAACAAGTTTCTGGACAAGTTCAATCGGAATTGGCTGCCTACGGACAAACTCGCCACAAGAGTTGAAACATCTCTGGAATAGAAAGCCACAAGACCATCTATGGGGGCATTCAGGACGTAGTCAAATCAAATAGCGCCAAGCTACTTTTCACAACATATTTCTGGTTTGAAGTGGATTCGGGGTGCAGACCACAAGATATCGAGCGTAGCTGTATAGAGCAGCGCAGGCATCAGGTGTGGAGACGCAGTGGCGTGGAGGAGGACGGCAAGGAGCAGGCAGGGCTCCAGCTGCAAGTCAAGAACCTGCGGCGAGACACCAGGATAGGACCAACTAGAGGGAGCTGATCGATTGGAGAGTATGTAGGATTGGGAGCACGTCGACGGAGCAAAAAGAGCTTGCGAAGGCGGAGGAGCAAATCGCCCAAGAGTTGCGGTTGGTGGAGAACCTCCACCACTTGGTGGAGGTTGTGGATGTTTAGTGGCTAAACTAGCCTGGTGGTTTAGTCTCAGAAAATCTTAAAAAGAATTTGGTTTAATTCTGCCGGGCTTTGGCTCTGGCTCTTGTATGTGTTTAACTTCAGTAAAGCATATACCGTTCAAGAGAAGAAAAAAAAAAAAAAAAAATAAAATAAATAAAATAAAAATTACGATTCAAATCACAATTTGTATGAGTGATATTGTGCTTTGAAAGGATTGTGGTAGGTAGGTTGGGGTTATACATAACCTTGAGGGAGGTTGCAAGGTCATCATTGATTGGTTCATTCATGATGCCCAAGTTCAAAAGTGCACTAGTTACATGCCCAAGTCCAAAAGATGTTGTGATCCAATTTTGGGCTACCCATTTCAGACCCCATGGGCATTTAAGAGTTTATAGTTACGATGGACCGCTTAGACTACTAGTTGTCGAGCTACTGCTCATGTTGTCCATAGCCAGCCCAAAAGAATATTCTTGCCTTATTTTTGTTTGGAGCTATATTGGAAAAACATATATATCTAAATGAAATATACAAATGTGTATGTAGACGGAAAATCTTCCGAGAATCAGCACGGACCATGCAATGGACGATTAAGCGATGAAGGATTGAGTTGACATAAAGATACTGGAATGAGGTAAGGTAGCAGGGGCTCATAATCGGGGGTCAGTCACAAAGGTGGTGTCCACATAATGAGCTGAGCTGGACAGAAATGATCATGCCATGCTGGCAACCTCAGCCAGCTGCACTGCACATAAGCTATAATGTTATTTATGTGGCACACGCCAAAATGTGCTCTGTGCACACTACTCGTGCATTACAATTGCAAAGCTGCATACAGCACACTCTCAACTACGCCTTGGCTCCTATTGCTGTCCTTCATATATATATATATATATATAGAAACTCCGGTCCTTTCTAAGGGGCCGGCGTGAATGAAGTGTCCGTTCGTAATGCTAATATCCCAATGGCCACCGGACAAGGGGAAATTAGAACAATACTACTTGCCCCTCTCGAGGGTGGACACTAAAACTAGGCTAGTTTCTAGCCTAGTTCCTAGTGCCTTGAAGATACTTGACACAGTATCCCCCCAAAGGGCTTTGAGGTACCCATACAACAAGGTCCAAAGACCTCCCACAATAGTTGGGTGGACTATAGTGGTAAGCACCACGCCGGCATGGGGAATAAAACCCATGACCTCCTCATTGGGGGCCTAAGCCCTAATCACCAAGCCAAGGCTTGTGGTGCCTTTACTGTCCTTCACATCATGATTCCATTACCATTCATATCTTGTGAGTTCAAGTAATTTTGGAATGGGAAAGTGAGATTGAATTTTAAATAATTTGTAAAAAAATCTAGACTTAGGTGTAAATATTTACAATATTGAACTTCCTTCAACTTCTAAGCTTTTTTTAATACCTAGGTCTAGATTTTTTTTACATATTATTTTAATTTCAATCTCACTTTTTTTTTGTTTGTGTTTGGAGGACACAGATACGTATAAGTGTGTTATTGTAGAGGGAGTAGGAGATGCATATGTATGTACGCTCATGCAACATACATAGGGAGTTTGGTAGTACAATGAGAATGAAGAAACCTAGAGCTACAGTTCCGATCAAATACCTTGTAAACATCAAAGTTGGTGACCAAATTGCAACAAAAAATTGATCTATTAATAAAATATGATACATATTCTCATCTTAAATTATTATATTTGCATAAACATCATTGAAAGAGTACAAAGATACGTGCAAACAAGACACTTCATGATATCTTATGACAAGTTGAAGCATCTACTATTTGGGGCAGGTAGTTTGTTTTGCTTGTTTTGTTTTGGAGGTGACATTATGATTTCGAGCACCGCAAGTAAGATTGGGCTACATGTGGTGTCACTAAAAGTAGATTTTTTTGTAAAGTTGTGGAAAAGGATTGAGTCACAAATTAGGTTCACGCATCCCAAGATATTGAATCTCAAAGTATTTATGGCCCCAAAAATACTAAAGATTATTGGAATGAGCAATTGAGCTTGGCAACACCACGGGGACGTACTAGTATATTATATAAGGCAGATAGTTTGTTTTGTTTTGTTTTTGACGTGACAATGTGATCTTTCGGTAAATAGGTGGAGCACAGGAGGTGTTGTTTCAACTTCCAAGAAGACTTTTTTGTAGAGTTGTGGAAAATGATCGGATCACGAAAGGGGTAAATGGATCCCAAGATATTGAATTTCAAAGTATTTATGGCCCCAATTATACTTGGAAGTATTTATATGAGTTTCACATCATCGCAAGGACAAACTACGTTATTGTTTAGAGCAAGTAGTTTGGTTGTGTCTGTGAGTGATTGATGTCATTATGATCTTAGGCACCCCCAGTCGGATCGGGGCGCATGAGATATTGTTGAAAGTGGATTTTTTTTGTAGAGATGTAAGCAACAATCAAATCGCAATTCCAGCCAATAGATATTGAATTTCCAAACATTTATGAGCTTAAAATTTTTGGAAATTATCTGCGTGAGCGTGACAACGCCATGAGGACATACTAGTTACTCCCTCCGTCCCATAATGATCTTCCAGTTACTATTCTTTTCTTGTCCCAAAATGATTTTCCTAGTGTGACATGGAAGAAGAGCCCGGGAAATGAATTCCATATTCAAAGAGCAATTTCATGGAAACGTGTGGAGAGTGTAGTCATCATGACAGTGGGCCCAAGAATTAAATAATAGAGAGTATTTTAGTACTCCCATGAAATTGGGGAGCAAGTGGGAGCTCCATGGCACCTTTGACCGGAAGGTGACGGCTCCATACATGTTGAGTTGGCACTCCCGCAATTACTTGGAACTTCTCCATTGCCGGTTGATTTGCAATGCTTTTTGATTGTCATGAAATTTTAAAAAGAGGAAATCCTTGTTTTGTGAGAAACAACATCATTTGCATGTTTGTTAAAGTGTTTATAATTTTAATTCTATTAATTTGAATTTCCTTCAATTTTTGCATACAACAATAAAAAATGATGTGTACCAACATGCTAAGTTGCCAATTTTTTTTAGGAGTTTTAAGAAAAAATTGACAAAAGATAAAGTAAAACCAAACTACGTTGAACAAAACCGAGTTTTTGATATAGCAAACTTTGGAATTAATTTTCTTTCGAAGAACAACTAATTTTTTCTTCAAACTTCCATGGTGACGTGTTGTATGTCATGCTCTACAACTTTCATGTATACGATTTTGGTTTTTATCGATTGATGCTTATGGTATGGTTGTTTGAATGAGAATGTTTCACAAAAGTACTTGGTTTCGTTTGTCACTTTACGTTGAAAAAAAAAACAAATATCACAACAAAATAGTTGGTTGGATATTGTATTGTGAATCTTTTTATTTCTTGACTTTTGATGTACAAAAACAAAGTTGCATTCAACAAGTCAAAGATAGGCTTTCCACCAATGTCGAATTCCCATATGTAAGGCAAAAAAATGTGAAGCATCACAAGGTTAAAATAATCCAAAGAAAATGTCATGAAAAGGTCACTTTTAATTCACACATAATTGTTCTTTGGTGAACCCTTAACCCTTGAACGGATCATGGGGTTGAGGCATACGACTCATATTGTAGCTCATATGGCAACTCAAATTTTTCACTAATTGAAATAAGCATATACTCTTGAACGTTGTTTCTACTCATGAAAAGCTTTAAAAAGTGCTTACCTATGAAATATGTGAAAATAACATACATGACATATGACGAGAAAGGGCTTACAGTTTGTTTCGTTCAGGGATTAAAAGATGTAGTCTTCCATTACATAGGTACTCACCAAAATGCTCAAATTATTGGACTAACAAGTGCATTCACTTGTTTCTACACTGAGCAATGACATCATCTTTGGGACTTTTATGATGTTTGGTATCCTTCAAGGGTAGCAAATTCTAAACCTAAGAGAAGGATGAAGAAGAAATACTCTCTAAAAGAAGGTTAAGAACAATGAAATTTAATTAAGTAGAAATCCTAATTGTATTGAAAAAATTCATACATTATATAATTTAATATTCTGATCAACATCAATGAAATTTACATACATTGTCAAGTTCTGACTTCGAAAAGACCACGTTGCCTTTTGGGCAATATTGTGATTTTGGTCAACTCGGTACGAGTTTTTATTTTTATTTTGGAATATGTGTCGTACAACATGTGTCCAAGGAGTACCTTCAATGTGCAACAATTTTCATAATTTTTAATCACATGGCTAAAATATTATTGCATGATAAGTCATTTTCTTTGATCTTTGGGCAATCTAGGTAGCTCAAAAAACCAATTTCAAAACTTTCTTACTTCAAAACTAAATTTTTAAAAAAGCTTTCTTAGTTGCCTAGACTTGTCCTATGATCAAAGAAAATGACTTATAATGCGATAATTTTTTAACCATGTACTCAAAAGTTATGAAAATCGTTGCACCTTGACGCTACTCCTTGGACACATATTGTGTGAATACTTCAAAGTAAAAAATAAAACTCCGTTACTAGTGACCTCACCAAAATGCCCTAAAAGGCAACTTGGTCTTTTATAATTTAATGACAATAGTCAATTTTGAATACATCATGGATGAAAAACAAATGATGTATGGATAAAGACAATTATGATTTGTTAAACTTGATTTTCTTTTAAAGTGCACATTGTCATTGCTACTACAAAATCCAAAATGAATTGTTGGACATAAGTTTCTATGAATACACCCAAAAGAAACTACATTAGCATGTGAGCAAATAACAATATGTGGAACACAAATTTACCAAAAAAATTATTTAAAGTGTTTTTGGTTTTTTTCATGTGCCCACCAAACTAAAATTCTAGGTGCTTCTACTATAAATTTCTTTCTCCAGTGAACTACATGTCACGAGTAGCGTCTAAGGCACCTTGTAATATGTTAATAGGACACTCTAAATTCATGGGCAAACGGCCTAACCTTGCTAATTTTGCTTTGCCCATGTGAGGAAGCTTGTAGTTGTTTCCCCCCTGAACTTTCATTACACTAATGAGGCAGTTTTGAAGAGAAAGAAAGACATCATTCAGTTTTTCTTTCTTCATCTCATTGAATGAGGTGACTACTGCATTGACCAACTCATCAATCACACTAGGTGCCTTTTGATGCTGTAGTGATTGAATGGCTCGGAAGAATCCAAGGTCCAATACATTTGTATCTGGACTGTTTGGTGGTTGGCACTCTAAACGAATCTTGAGTCCATCCTTATTACCTTCTTCAATCAAAATGGGATCATCTGGACTCGGATGCGGCTTTGCATTATCTTGTTGAACGTACACTTCAACCGGTCCGGGTTTTGAGCTTCGCGGCCATACTGATCTAATATCCGGAAACACGTTCTCTATCAGAATCCGTTTTGTAACCTCTTTTGTGATAGCTGAAATTGGCTTTGTTTCCATCGTACCAACTGGACGATTTTTGCTAGATCGTTTTGCTGCTTCTTGAAAAACAAGAGGATATATTCCAATTTTTCCATCAAAATATTTATTTCTCAAGTAATCAAACCGAGGACGAGCAACAGCTGCAAGGAACATCACCTTGAGAATGAAGCGCTTGCTTTTTGCAGTACGATGGGGCTCTTCTTCATCGGGGACCAAATAGAAACAATTGCTCTCTTGAGTGAGATAAAACCATTTTTCATCAATATGAACACGATCAAATGAGTCTTTAAATGTTGGAGACTCCGTGGTTAGAGATGATGGTTCAATCATTGATAGTGCATATTGAAGCCGAGATTTCTTGTTCGCTTCAGTAAGGAATGGCTTCAATGCACTAGAATGGCGATAGAGCTTCCCTTCTTTTATGCGTCGATGAAGTGTTGACTTGGAGATATTCATGGCACATGCCAAAGATCGAATGTTTTTACGTTGTCGCAACGGAATATCTTTGACAATAGCCACATCAATCTCCTTCCTCTTTCGTCCCGAATTTCCTTGAATACGAGATGATACATCTGCAAAGTCGTTTCCATTTGAAATGGATGTTTTTCCCCTTGCCCAAACACTACTAATTGTTCGAGTGGTGAAACCAAATCGATGCGCTGCACTTGTAATCGACCCTTTCTTCAGTGTTCCGTTGGTACTTTGAGCCAATAAAAATTCATAACATGATCGACGTTGCGCTTCAGTCATATTTGCCTTCTGGACTCGCAAAGAAACTTCAGGCTGTATTTCCCCTTCCATCCCTGCATAAGAAAGAAGTGGCTTTAAGACTGAGCCTTGCCTTTATTTTCAACATATGGAATATATACCATAGATGAAGAGATCTAAAGTCTAATTGTCGGGCGCTAATAGTATTCTTCTCAAAGTCTAAATCCAAAGCAATTTAACTCTCAAATATTGTGCAGACAACAACAAAAGCCGATTGACACACGCTAAGGTGCAACAAACATCACCGTTTACAGATTTTTTATGCGGCTGCAATGATTGTTCTAAACTTTAGCCTAGTGTAATGTATTCAACTCCAATTTCAGACAGAGTGATTCCAATTTCTCTGTCACGGTAAACACTAGAACCCTGAAGCACAAACCGCGATGATCTCCATTTCAGATTGAACAATTAGCCCATTCAATCACCTAGTTTCACTTAGAATATAACATCCGACAATCTTCCGATGTCGGCTGTTATCATTTCAACCAAAGTCTTCAATTCCAAACTAAACCTTCCTACCCCTGGAAAGGATAATATATACTCCGTACAATTCACATACACTCGGAGAATAAGCACCTCTCTGCTAAGCATGAACTCTAACTGTATTGAGTTGTATTGGATGTAGCTGTAGCAAATTCACATTTCTAAGCAACCGGACAACACCAGCAAATAACCATCAGGAATGAAAACGTACTGTAGCCCTCGTCAACAAGGTACTCTGTAGTTGACTGTGTGCCGATCACAGGTGCGAGTGAATTTGTTGTTGTTAGGCGGGAGCTCCTGCAGACATTGTACTGCGATAGTGCTGAAGTTCCGAGAGAAAGCACTATACTCAGCCAACAGCGGTGTGCCTCTGGCAACGCTTTGCGTACATCAGGTCGAACTTGTAGTCAATGCGTGAGAACACGTCCGCTACACTTGTGTTGTTCGAGATCATGCACACCGCTCTCTGCACCTTCGCAAGGTCACCACTTGAGACAACTGTTGGTGGCTGGTAGTTGATGCCGCACTTGAATCCGGTGGGGCACCAATCTACGAACTGGATGGTCCTCTTGGTCTTGATCGTGGCCACGGCAACGTTGACGTCCTTCGGCCCACAACATCACCTGATTTGTGATGATCTTTTTGGCATCAAATGAAGTGTAGCAACAAGGAAGGAACACATATTTTGAGAGAGCTGCAGAATTCCAGATGGCCACATGGGCAATCAGCCACGTATTGTAAGCACGAGTCACATGTTTAAAATACGAAATGTTGGACTTTTTTTGAAGAAGTAGGCTACTCTTCATGCACTTCTGGAATTTAGACTGAAGTGGTGACACAAAAATTAAGGGTCACATGACGAGACACCATGTAAATCGCTATGTAAATTGGTTCGTGCACACATGATACAACCGTCATGTTGTTGCTGAACATGTTTCCTAAACTCACTGTCACTGAATTTGCAAGTTCGCGTTGCTCACCGAACTGTATCAAGCTTTGGAGGCTATTTGACTTCGCACCTGACACCGAGGACCCACTTAGCAATTAATGCAAAGTCGGAATTTAGTTTCAGAATGAGTAAATTTGGCAATGTGGGGCCTGATGCCAGGAACTCATTAATTTTAGGGCTGTAGATTTCGGCAGGTGAGTTTCGTCACAATGCGCGGGAAATGCACAACTGAAGCGGGAATTGACAAGGAGCGCGCGAACAGGTTGATTGATTGGCCAGCGGTGCTCCTCCCCAAAGGCCCTCAAATCCCACATTTTGACCCTTCATAACTTTCATATGAAAAAAAATTCAAAACTCAAACTTGGAGGATGAATGGAGAGCATCAGTCTTTATTTTTTGCATAAAACAGAATATTAAAATATTGGTTTTTGGCCTTAATCTGGAATATTTAGTTGAACAAGAAGATCATTATGGGACGGAGGGAGTATAATTTATGAAGCATACTTAAATATATGTTTATTCTCCGAGCAGATGATATCCACAGAGGACGATATTCACCAAGTGAGTCAGCCACATGTTTACCGAAAGAAAAAGCAATCTACAGGAGCACGAACCAAGTTGACAACGACGGATCCAAAGTCAAGCGCACGGGAGTCAAGCGTGATCCGCAATGGATCATCGCGGCCGCTAATCTGGAAAACTTTCACAAACCGAGCAATAGCATATCATGGGCAGATTCAACAATGGCCGGCCCAACCTATTTTAACCATCCATGGCTACTGTCCTGGCGATGGCGAACGAACAAGACGACGGATGACGGAATCGGGGCTCAGACCTGTCACACTCCACACCTAAAGCTGGTGCAACCTACAAATCGGTTCATCGTCTCCCAAATCTACACACCTCTTAAGTTGGTGAACCACAGCTATCGACATTTCAACATGAGGGAAATTGTAGTTGAAACTCCACATGCACAGCCAAGCTCCTCAACATACCCACCGAGGTTGGTCCTTTCAGGACTTTCATGAGTCCCGATCGATGTCTTGCTAGAATTTAATGCGGTGGAAAAGGTACCTTTACGTATTCGTAGATGCCAGTCTGTTGAACCCGGTCGGTCCAAGTCAAACTATACCACCAAGTGGTTCCAAGAGGGACCCTCCAAACACAAGGAGATCATCACGGCTCTTATTAATTAATGCCGTGCTTCTTTGCAGTGGCATCTCTTTATGGCCACTGGCGTCTATAAACCCAGCGCTTCTCGACGCGGAACTGCTGAATTGATATGGTGTGGTAGGGTTTGATCGTCGGTAGAGGTGTGATTGAGCGAGTGGAGTGAGCTAGCTAGCATGGGGATGTGTGCCATGTACAGTTTTTGCAAGTATGGGGCGGGGCGAATGCAGCATGAGTACGATGACGACGAAGTGTACTCGGGCGGAAGCAGCAGCGACGGAGGCTTCGTGGTGGGGAAACAAATCAAAGGTGCTAGTGAGGCTAGCTACCCGGCGCTGTGGAAGAGGACCATCCCGAAAGGTCGGCGCTGTGAGCCGCTGGACTTCTCGGGGCTCATTCTTTACGACGAGCACGGCAACAGCATTCAATCCACGCCCACCTCGACACGCTCCTCCATTATCGAGTAAACGCCGCAGCTCTGGCAAAATTGATCAATGAATGCACCTTTTGCTGATGTGACTGCGTGGCCTGCAATTTTGTATAGAAAACTCCATGTCAGGTGCACTACTTCGTCCTTCGACGAAATCATCCTCGTAACGGCACTTCAGAATCTCAGTTTGGTTCTGGAGAGGATCTTCTAGTGTGGCAGCTTCAGCGCAATGTCCACTCCATGGCTGGATATGGTTCCTCTGGTTTTTGAGTCATACGAGAAGCTAGACTCTGTATATTATGTTGGAAACTTATCATTGTTTGTGATGCTACAAACATGAAAGATTTTCTGTGAGGCTTTAAACATGATCAAATTTTGTTTAAGTGATCAATGCATATTTTAGCTTTCGTGGTGATTGTTTTGATGTGATTTCTTTGACTGTTGAGCAATTGTGCACATTTTGAAGTTTCTCAAAGCAGAAAGGTGTTAACAATCATGGCTATCCTTATTTTATTAACAATTTTTCAAGTCTCATTTAATGTAAGAGTAGTTGCAAATGAAGGACTGAGGGGCCTTTTACAGAATGAATTGCTTATATATACATTGAATATTGGAAATGAAAATATGAATTGAATCAAGCAAAATCTTTCCTTTCCCATCTTCTTCGAAGAATTGTGCATGGTGATTTCTCATTATGATTGATCGCAACAAAGTTATATTGTATACAAGAAGCATGAGCATAATTGGGTTCTAGAACATAATCATGTCACAATTTAAAGAATAAATTACCATCATCCTTCTGTAGTCGTTATGGGGCCAAGGTCAATTTAGTCACTCAAAAGCCTCAATTAATCCACACTAAATAGTGAAATTTGGTTGCCCCAATTTAATTTGTTGAAAGCTCACACCATCTAAATAGTAATTACTCACGTGGTAATTTTCAAGAATTAATGAATCCTTAATATGAATTTGACACGCAATAATTTTAATATGTGTCTTTCTATCAAGAGTAAACCGATACGTCCCCGCGGTGTTGCCACATTCATACAAATAATTCCCAGTTTTTTTTTCATAAATACTTTGGAACCCAATTTGAATTCAGTTGTTGCCCAAACCCCTACGTAAAGAGCCGCTTCCAACTAAAATTGGACTTTTGACTTATTTGTGGACTTTCAAACATGGGGTATTTTCCATCCACAAGCCTAAAATTTATATATGTGAAGGATATATTCACAAAACCTAGATTTAGGCATCATTTTGTATGTATTGTTGTTAATTCTATTGTTGTTAATCCTAGATAAATATGCCATTAGTGTAGTTGCACTAAATTTGAACGATTAGTACTACGGAGTATAATATATTAGGGGTTCACATTTTGAGAGGTATAATACTAAAATCAAATCATTTGATTATGTTATTGACTGTGTTGTTGAATTCAAGAATGTGAACATATTCTACAGAATCATAAGATTTGATTACATGATTTTAGACGTCGATTCGAGCAGGGAGTGAGAGCCTTGGAACTTCCACGCATAATTAAATGAGTAAGTTGAGGTTGTGAACGAAATTCTAATGCCAACAATGTATCGTAGAGTTGTAATATGATATACAAGTAATACAACGCTTGCAATTCTATATTTTGAATTCTGCAATTTTCTTGTTTATAAATTGCAAACCAAATCTACAACTTGGAAATAAATAACATTGAATGTCTAAAGATGGAGGGGTATGGAGAAGAAATACAAGACAGTTCCTTCTTATAAGGAATTTATTGTTCTCAAGGAAATACACAAGAATGCCCACTTTCCCAACAAAACATGGTTTTCTTGACTTCTAGGAAGCCAACTTACAATAGCAATTCACAAATTGCATCACACTTGAGATTCAAAAAATAAAATGTTCAATAGTGCACTCATAAATATATCTGAAATAAATATTTCTCCACAAAATGTATAATTCCAACAATTCAACACAATAACATATACATGTAACAAAATTTACCATACACCTAAAGGCTACCTACTCTCTCCCCTTCTACATACAGACCTCATATGAATGGGAGAAATGACTCCCATTGCAAACGTAGAACATTGAGTTCTTGAAGAAGTAAAAGGTTGAAACGTGGTGGAATCGAAGTGGAGATTCGACAACGGAAACTGGCCGATGTATAGCGGTCCTTACAAGGAGGCAATATAATGGAATTCGAAGTTGCGGGCCAAAGGCTCAGGCAGAGGAGTTGGCAGAGTCCGTCAAGGCCTTCCACGCCGACAGAACCATGGCTTTCATGTGCTCAGGAGGGCCCATGTCGCCTTCCGGCACATAGGTCACCACCCACTCCACCTTGGTGGTTCCTTCGCTTGGCCCCGCGCTGAATTGCATCGTGCCCGCGAAGTACTTGTAGCGCGAATCACCCTTCAGCACCGTGTATCCCATTTTCTTATTTGCTTCGTCCACATGGTCTATACGCTCCGTCACTTCACTTGCCCACGTAATTGCTGCACCATCACAAACTATGTCAGAGCCACTAATTAAACAATGCCCTTGTTCGATTACTAGGGTGCAGCTATCCACGTATTAGAATCTGATCTAGGGACTTGTAATCGATCTTTGAGGAGATGGAGCAAGTACCCGGTCCCATCTTGACGACGCGGATGCTGCCAGGCTCGCCATGGCCCTGGATCATCTTGCTGGACGCGTAATATTGCGGCAATGCCTTGGTCAGAATGGCTTCCGCTTGCTTGACCGCGTTCCAAATGGCGTCAGGCGATGCCTCCAGAGTCTCCGTGACTGTCAAGGTTTTCTTTGAGTTCACGGCGCGCTCAAATGTCTTGAACACGATCGTCGCGATGGCCTTGACGTGCTCTGGAGGACCCATATCTCCCACGGGCTCGTACTTGGCTGTCCACAAGGCTTCCGTAGTCTCACCGTGTGGCACAAATTGCATCTCGGCGCTGAAGGAGCTGTAGCGCGGATCGCCTTCCAGAACCGTGTACCCCAAGGTCTTGGTGGCTTCCTCGAACTTGTCCATGCGCTCCTTCACCTGACCCGCATGCGGAATTGCTGCCATTCGTCCAGATAAACCAGCCGAAACATCAATGGACAAACCAAAATTTCAAATAAGCTACAGAATTTTTGGTTTAGAAGCTCTGCGTAGTGCCCTGTCATGAAAGAGCTCTTGAAGGGTTTAGAGAATGACATCCCTGTTTCACTTCCGAACAGTAGTGGAAGAATTCAGTTAATATTGCAGCGATCTTCAGAAGGTAACATGAGTTGTTACAGTCCATCATCTAAACGAAAAACGTGAAAACGGTGTTCTCGTATTCAAGGTCAATGAAAGGGTAGGTATAAACTACCGATGTCCACCTCAAAATTTACCGATCGCATTCAGAAGCAGACCTTACCATCTGAAATTGCAACTGTAGAGAGGATTTCATACACACCTGGACCCATGGTGATGACGCGGATGCTGCCAGGCTCGCCATGGCCCTGCAGGAACTCAGTTTTGGCGAAATACTCCGGCATGAGGTCGCAGAGGATCTTGT
This sequence comes from Bryum argenteum, assembly GCA_037043015.1. Classification (NCBI taxonomy): domain Eukaryota; kingdom Viridiplantae; phylum Streptophyta; class Bryopsida; order Bryales; family Bryaceae; genus Bryum; species Bryum argenteum. Next base: position 17,974,493 of record CM073328.1, on the reverse strand, counting down.
CGGCATGCTTGCAAGCCTCCCAAATGTCATCGGCTGGGGCTTGAAGCACCACATTGTGAGAGAGTGTCCGAGACATGGCCGGCGAATGGCTGGATCTGGATCTACTGGTGCAGGTGGTGAGTAGGGTACGAGAATTGATCAGTAAACCTGAAGGCGGCTGAATGAGCCTGGGATTGAAGAGCAAGTAGCGGTGGATGTACTGGAAGACCCTGAATAATACTACAGCTCGTGCTGATACTTGTAGTCGAGGTTTGGGTCGTCGTTCAAGAGCTTGGGGTTGACCTGTGACGGCGAACTGGGCTGACCCAAAGGCGACCCAGCCCATCAGTCCAGTCTAATTGAAGGCTCCAGCCATCGATCCCGAATTGACCCGACTTCAAGCGATTTCCAAGCCAATATCAGTCCTTCAATTTGACATACACGTCGGCCCCAGCCTCTGAGCAGAAACTTGATTCTTGATAATTAATAGATACTTAAAGACATAGCCATTGGTTCACTACACCGAAGGAACCATATCGAGGGCCACCGACACCCACAATGGCCTCGGACGGACGCTCCCACTCAAAACTGCTCCTTATTAGTGAGCTTGAACTAATTTGTACAATGTCTTCGAACTGCTCCTTGTGTAATTTGAACGAAGTTCATTGCTGAATCCTTCGATAATAGTTCTTTGTTTTGATAATTCTGGACGATTCTGTTCTACTATTCAGTTAGCATGTCGTTTTAACCCTTAAACGCCCATGGGGTCTGAAATGGGCAGCCCAAAATTGGATCACAGCATCTTTTGTACTTGGGCATCATGAATAGTGCACTTTTTGAACTTGGGCATCATGAGTCAACCAATCAATGATGAGCTTGCAACCTCCTACAAGATTATGTACAACCCCAACCTACCTACCACAATACTTTCAAAGCACAAAATCATTCATACAAATTGTGATTTGAATTCTAAAATTTCACTTTTTGAATGCATGAGAAGAAGGTGACCAGTTTGACATCAAAATATAAGTGAAATGTTGAGTACAGTGAGAGCTACAGGGAAGATTCTGTTGGAATCATGCCCCTCGGGCTTGCTTGGGCGTTTAAGGGTTAATTGAAGGATATGGCCAGTCCTGCTCCGATAATGGCAACAGGTTGGGTTAGTGAACGGAGTCAATTATGTACTTGAATTTGATATGTGTATAATTCTAATCATCACTTAACCCCTAAACTACCATGGTGTTTTGTGAGCTCCAAACTCCAAAATTGCAATTCCATACCACCTTGTAAACTTTGGAGTGTGAGAATATTTTTTACACTTTCTTGAAACTTTCAACCGTATGATCTTGAAAAGAACTATTATTAGAGGCAGTGGCTGAAATTTCAACCGTTGGATCGTAGCCATTTGTAAGATCGTAACATTCAAAGTTGATGCAATTTTTTTTTTTTCAGCAAACATAGTCGACTTTGTGCAAAGGAAAACGTGATGCTTATTTACCTTAAACATCTAGCTTATATTTTTTTCCATGTATGTAACTAAGTTGAGCATGTCCATGCAAAATTTTAGACACTCAATTTGCTTTTTGAACCTTCATGCAATTTATTTACTAGAAGAAGGTAGAAATCAAGGATTTGGTAAAACATGCACCACGTTTATTGTATATGGTTTGGGGGAAAAATGAACGGTGAGTATATACCTTCTTGAGTTTTTGAATTTCAAGAAAAAAGAAATTGAAAAAATTCCAAAATCTCAAATTTTGGCAAGTATTGAGAGAAAAAATTGAAATATCAAAGAAAACTTTGAATCTAGCTCTTGTAATTTTTGAAGGGTGCCCTTGTAGGATTGGTAAAAGTTTCAACTTGGGTCGCTTGGAAACCTAAGTACAAAATCAATCAAGAAAAGATTTCCAAAAAATAAAATTAAAAAAAAGGTAAAAATAAAATGTTTTTTTCTGCCCGCCCCAAGGCTGAAAACTAAAATTTGCGTTTAAGAACTCCATAGGAGGAGTTTGACTTTGCAACTTTTCCCACATACACCTTGTAGTATAAGGAACATCTAGTAAAAATATTAGGCAAAAATATTACTTTTAACATCTTAACTTAGGGTGCCCTAAGTCGCAATTCTCCTAATCGGAGGCCTTGGTAGTTTAGGGGTTAAATACTAATAATTTAGGGAATTTTTCATTCTTGCGCTTGTTCCTCTTTTGGAGACATTGAATTTGAGGGTTCCAATGTACATGCATATGTTGCGTAGGTACACGTAGCTGGCGTAAGTGTGGATGTTTAAAAGAAATTGAACTTCAAGCCTATTTCAAGGCTGATTATTTGGAGATAACTCACATGTTATTTCCTCAAAGGGCTTTTAAGTACTTGTGCTACACGGTTTATAAACCTATCAAGATAGTTGAGTAGATTAAGGTGGTGAGCACCATACTAGCCTCCATGAGAACCCAAAACCTTCCTATCTGGGGCCATTAACGGCAATTAACAAACCAATACTTGTGGTACCTTATACATGTGGATTTACACTTAATTATCAATTGGATGTTCATAAGCACTAATTTCTACACACCCTTTTCCGAGTGCCCCTATTCCCATATAAACCCATATTTCAACAAGCATAACATCACTTAAAAGAGACCGGATTGGTCGTTTCTTTTTCACACACATGTTTGTCTTCATTTCATTGGATGATTCTTGTCTCCAAGTAGGTGAGCATGTAATGGGAATTAAGAAAGAATACGCACAATTTCATGCCCAACTTATATTCCATTATAACACCCCAATACTCCTCTAGTTCAAAAAATCTCTCACGTGTAAATAGAGAAAAAATGTAAGATATATGATTAGCTTAATTGAATTGTTCTCAAATTAATGTATTCCCTTGTGTCAGGAAAACTTTTATACTACACTTTTGTGGAGAACTATGGAACCTCTTGAATGTATAGAAATAAGTTGAATCACCCTACAAGTTTAGACATCTTGTTGTTGGATGCGTCAAATAGTGTAAACAACTATCCATCTTACTTTGAACTTTGTCTCTAAATGTTTGATGTATTGGGGAAATTATTCATTTCTAAGATGCTACATTCTCTTTCATTCACACTTGACTATTTTAGTCGCTAGGATAAGAACTTAACAATTTAATTTTGAGCTTTTATTGAGCAGATTTTAATTTTACGCAACTGAAAGAATTATGAAGAGTCTTATCAAAGCTCTAGTCATAAGTCTTGTTTTCGAGTTAGTTAACTCATATGGCATGAAGAAGAATTTGAAACATAATTCAAATTCCTTTAAACATGTAATACTTCGTAACACCATCAAATTGAGGATTTCAAAGAGGTCTATTACAACGTTACAAGCCCACTACATCATAGGTGGCTAAAAGCTTGATGTATTTACAATTTTTTGATGTAAAACAACATCAAAAAATTGTAACCAATCAATTCTTTCTCAATTTAGTGTTTCTTAAATGATTTTTTTTTGAAAAGTTAGCCAACCCTTTGCATTCAATAGATATGATATGAAATTACTAATTGACTCTTGAAAAAGTGTATCGTTTCATAACCATTGGAGAATTTCTGACCTTTTGTAAGCTCTTTGTGCTTCTTTTCTACACATATTTTGCAAGAACCTCATAGTGTTCATGTTAGAAAAAATAGATGTGTGAAATTCTCAAAATATTGCTTAAAAGTTTCCTACTATAGAGAGACCTTGTTGTGCCTTAGATTGATGCATCATTAAGCATGAAAGTAAGTTGATTTGATACTTTAAAATGACAATTTGAGCTTGAGAATAATTCCTAGAGAATTTGAAATTAGAAAACATGAAAACTAGTTGTGATCTTGTTTTTGATTTCCAATGGCTCATTTAAAATTTCAAAGGTGTGCAGAAGTATAGGAAACCCTTTTTAGTAATGATTATCAGAATTCTCACATATTGAATACAACCCAAATCAAGATTTTGGATGGTAGTCACTCTATGCAAAGATAACAGGTTAAAATCAATAACAAATTCAACCACAATCCGACAATCATCAGTTCTTTAATTGGGATTTTGTTCATAAAGATTTCCAAACTACTCATGGAGTTCACTACGCATGCTTAGTGCACTCACCACAATTTCTCTTATTGTTATTTCTCAAGAAGTATATGAGTTGTGAAAGATCCAATTTGGCAAGTTTTAAGTAAACAAATTCTTAATCTCTCATTGCTTCTACACAATCCAATCATGCTCTCAAGCTCTTGAAATCTCCTATCAAATTGCTCACTTGTACAATCCGTCACTACTGCTTCAGAGACACTACTCTATCTTGACGTTGTGGATACAATGGCTGAAAGATGTGAGTCTAGTAGATGTGAGTCTTCATGTCCGCCTCCGGCATGTGAAGGCGCCGACAGATATGCACTAGGCCGTCAACTAGGCAAGGGCTCTCGTGGTGTGGTTTTTGAGGCTATTGACAAAATAGTAAGACAACTATGACTTTATGCTTTCCTTCAACTATGACTCCCATTTGATTTGCTAGAATACAAGTCACGCATATGAAGTAGAGGTACCTAATTTGGTAGCACACCTATTTTAGTTTCTAGTACAATAGTATATGAGACTATAATTCAAATATAAACTAGCCTCATTCATGGGAATTTCAAAATTTCTGTATGCAATAATCAAATTACCCATTCTTTAGTACGGTAGAATCCTTCCGAATTTTTTTACAAGAATATGTGAAGAATTCACGGTTAATATTCAACATGATGTCACTTCTGTACTTTGATTCTCTAAAATCTTGAAAGTGAGACTGGCAAGTGCCTTGATGAGTGCATGACAAGATTTTCATTTGCGGTTATTTGTACTAGCATCTATGCTTCCTCACTCATTTGCTTGGAATTTTGTGCAGTGTGGCAGGAAAGTTGCCGTCAAGATCCAAAGAAAACCAGATCATGATTGCCCGGGACACGATTGTATTGATGATTTACTGGAGGTTAGGATCATGCGCTCGTTGAATCACCCCAACGTTATGAAGCTCCTGGACGCATATCAGCTCGAGGATTACAATTACCTCGTTCTCGAGCTCATGCAGAGTGCTACTTTATGTGAGCTCATCGCAGAAAGGTCCATCCCTTTTAGCCCTGCTGACTGCAAGTCCTGGATGCAGATGATTCTGCAGGGGCTTGCATATTTGCACCAGAACAACGTTCGACACTGGTACTTAACTTGCTTGAGTTTAATCTTCTACTCAGAGAGCATCATTGTGACTGGATCCATCACTCAGTCTGTGTATAGTAATCACGTGAACCTTGGTGCAGCGATCTGAAAGCAGCAAACTTATTCCTCGGACTCGATGGGGTTCTGCAGTACGGAGACTTCGGAGAGTCCAAATATCTGTCTGAATGTGGTTGCGGACCAGAGGCCTGCATCATAGATGCTGGAAATATCTTCGTCAGACTTATTTTCAAAGATTATGATCGTAAAGTGTTAGCTGTAAGTTACTAGTGAGAATTTTGATTTATTGACGCATTCAATGTTGGGTCGATGACCGAGCTGGAAAATAAGGCCGTTACGGGTGTGTGGTTTCAATGAGGCAAAATTCATTATAATTATCAAGATTTTTACTTTCTCAATCCAACATTTCAATTTCATTGTTAGTTTACCAATCGATGCTAAGTATCTTCGCTATTGACATTTCCATGACTACATAATCAATCAATCTATATTCAGAAGTATAAGCATCGCTTTTGAAATCACAGTCAAGAAGAAAGAGTCTAAAATTGTCCAAAATGAATGAATATACTGTAACAGCGTGAATTCGAATGTCCGCCGATGGAAGATTTGTGTAGGAGCTTTCCCGACAAGACTGAGGATTGCCTCAATCTGTTTTATTATATCTATCATTTTGATTGGAGAAATGAAAAGAAGAATAGCGCTCAGGAAGCATTAGAGCACAGGTACGAGTTCAATCTACCAAACCTCAATCTCACTGTTTTCGGGATTGTAGCTAGCTTTTGTAACTTCCTTGGTTTTTTTTTGGTCGGAAGTCCATGGATGGTGTTGATTTAGTGCTCTCGCATCATCAGGTATTTTAGCTCCCCACCTGCGCCGACACCACCGCACTTGCTCCCACGGTGGCCAGAACCACAAAGCAGCGGCGGAGAATCAGAATCAGAAGATGAACCACCCTCACCGCCTCGCTCACCCTCACCGCCTCGCTCACGCAAGCGAAAGGGCAGGTTAGAATCTTTTGCATGTCATGAGTGTGTGCAATCTATCATTGTCCGTCTTCCACATCACATATACATGGATAAGATCAACTTTGTTAAGACCAACGTCTAGTTAAGAACATTGTCCATGTCCCTTCATTATGCAAATAGGCATTGTTTTGTTATGGTCAACGCTTGGATAAGATCAACATCTTTGTCTGTCCAAAAACGTTTATCTAATCCAAGCACCAGTGTAGTCAATATTTTCATCAAATTTTACCCTTGATACTATTACTTTGTTCAATACGATGTGGACGCAATTGAAAATTTTAAATCTCATGGATAAAGTTTGATGATAGCTTGAGGCCATGGTCATTATTCATCATTTAGAAGTTTTGAACTTGCAATTTACACAACCATGGTAATTATGATTGGCCTCAAGCTTTAGATTAGATATAAGCGATGTTTAGTCACTGCAATTGAGGGTAGTCTATGATGTTAGTGTGATTTTTGTATCTAACTATAGTTTAATATTTGGTTTGAGCAAGACCACCAATGCCTTCATTCTTTGGTGACATCATGGGAAAGAGAAGGGAGACCGAACCAGATTAGGGTACCCTAAAGGAATATCTGAAAGTAAGGATTTCCTCTTCTCGTTAAAGTAGAAAAGAACTAATCTCTATCCTCAAAAGCACCCACTTTCAATTGAAGGTATTTTGTTATTATGCAATATATCTTGAAGATATTACAAGTATGTAACCACAAAAAAAAAAAAAAAAAAAAAAAAAAAAAAAAAAAAAAAAAAAAAATCCTAAATTCAAATTTTCTCAATATTTATGAGATCAAATTGTCAAAGTTGCAAACATTGTTTTCTTGGCTCTTTTTTAGAAAGGTAAAGAATCCAATCTTCAAAAATATGTTATATTTGAGGCTCTTAAAATCTAATTCCTAGGTGAATTAAATGTATGACCACGTTATCTTTATCAACACAAGACATATAAAACCTAAATATATGTTTAAGTTCTCACATGGGAATATGTTGAGATTCAAAATAAAGGCTCATTTGGCAATAAAGAAGGCATTTGAAAATATATTTTGTTTAGACTCCAAATAATAAAACATGATTTAGACATTTAGTACCTCTTTTACATGTAGGAAAAACCAAAACTTGAAAAATAAAAAAACTTAAAGTTTTGATGTCTTTTTGTTTGGAATTTTTGAAAAATCAGTCGTTTTTTTTGGAATTTTTTTAGTATAAATGACAATATATCACACTTATGAAAAGAACTCAACTAATAGCACTTTTTAGCAGTGAGCGTGAATAACTTCTAAAGAATAAGGATGTTTGAAGTGTGCTCTTCTTAGAGGTTTATAAATTATATGGCCAAAATTTGAGACTTCAATTCTAATTCAAACTTTTGAAACTTTTTGCCAATTGTGATAGTTATACTTTATTTTTACTTTTATTTACAATCTATTCTTAAGTTAAGAACAATTTTACCATGAATGGTCAAAAAGTCATTTACAACGTAGAATTAATAAAGAGATCAATGAATACTACAAAATCTAAATTAAATTGTGACTAGGGGTACAAAATTGGCATTGATTCTTAATTTATCCCCCTTAATTTCGGAAGCTATGGTTAGGCTAGAAACATTGATTCTTAAGGGTGTCTTATATGAAATTGATTGTAAGCTATTTCCTTCTCAATCTTATGATCTTGTAACACCAGAAGAATAGTATCTCATCAATCGCTACGGGACAATAAACGAAAGTGTTTTAATTAAAATATAGTGATTGAGATTTGAGAACACTTTCGATAAGTGTCATTGAGTGTTTGTATACATGTAATACTACTAGTGAGATAAAGTCATTGTAGGTTGTGAGGTACAAATCTAGAGTCATGAAGCTTCATGGATTGCGGGACCAAACATATCAATACTCAACAAAGGTTACAAAAGTTCATCATTTTTACTTTAGAGTCAAAAAATTATAGACACATCTACCACAATAAAAAAATTCCAACTAGAAAGTAGATTATTTTTATCTTCGAAACATCCTTATACAAAAAATGCTCATCTTAAAATTAAATGGTTCAGTTAATAACCTTGCAATGGTAAAATTTGCCCTAAAAAATTACAAAATAATAAAAAGTTTAAAACCAAACCCCTGCACTAAAATGAATGTCATTTTTTCTTCCAACTTTGATTGAGTAAAGATTCCAACTATAAAAGAATCTACAAAAGAACCCAACAAAAAAAAGTTGACATTCAACATTAGATGAAGGAGACTCAGGTATTTAGGTCCCCAAGAATCATGTAAATTTCTCTATTTTTCCATCATAGAAACATCATCGCAAATCCAAATCAATAGAAAAAGTACTTCGATTAGAAATCTTCCAAATACAAAGTTCTTGAGATTTATCTTGAAGTTGTACTTATGTTAAAAAAAGTCACGTAAAACTACGTATGATTTCTCTTAATTGGCTTGCAATGATAAAACATGATCCATATTTAAACATCCCAAAATAGAAGTTGCTCTCACTAAATGCAGGCCATAAATCCAAACCATCTTGAATGAATTTTTAATTTTTTACCACATGAACTAGACTCAATTTGGAATCACATTCTAAATTTTGTTGAAAAAGTTGAGTAAAGAAGTTATAGCTCTTAAATGTCATCCAAAATGTATAATTTTGACATTTGACGCATTTAGGGGTTAGTAAATACGGCATTATAAAACTTTTGTAAACTTAAAACTTGAGAATGTAAAATTTGAGTCAATACAAGCTTACCAATCCATAAAGGCTTCACTTACCTTTGGAATGTACACAATTGGTTCATATGATTTTAATTAGAGTGTAGAGTCTTGTAGGTATATCATCAAGGGTAGGTCAAACGGACACTATATTCACGCCAACCCATAGGAGTCTGGTGTTCTTCTTCTTCTTCTATCAAGTTATCTTGAGATTATTTATAGTAAAGACATAGAGAGGAACTCTCACTTCTTGCTTCTTCTTCTCTTTTTGATTGGATTTTAAGCTCTAGGTCAAAATTGCTGTCTCCACACACTTAACTAGTTTTTAGTTGGACCTAGACACTAGAATTTGCAAAGACACTCTTAGAGGTAGCTACAGTGCTAGCCTTTAAAGTATGCTCGAAGAGGTAGTTTTAGTAAGGCCTTCCTTTAGATTGTGGAAAATACCAAAAAAAAACCTTTGCAAGGCTCATGCTTGGTTCTTGATGTATTTCTCAAACACTTAATAGGTTATTTGGTTTTTTAAAAGATGAAAGAATAAATTAAAAAAAAAATAGTTGTCTCCATGGCTTCTAAGTTCTAACATTTTTGTAAGGATGGCCTAAGAAAACATGAAATTATTGCATGCATTTGTGTATCATATGGCATGATAAACTTGAAAAGGAAATCTTGTTGAAGTAGGAGTTTTGAAATGCTTCCTTGTAAGGTCCCCGTCTTTCAGACGGGGAGCTCTTTATATATTACTTTAAGAAAGTATCCCGTGCCTACCATTTCCTATTATTTTTATATATGCCCGTTTTTTTTTTTTTTTTTTTTTTTTTTTTTTTTTTTTTTTTTTTTTGTATATACATAATCTCCAAAATACAGAAGAAGGTAGGTAGGTTGGTAAGTATGTAGGTTGATAGGTTTGTATGTTGGTAGGTTGGTATGTTAGTAGGTTTGTAAGTTTGTAGGTTGATAGGTTTGTATGTTGGTAGGTTGGTATGTTAGTAGGTTTGTAAGTTTGTAGGTTGATAGGTTTGTATGTTGGTAGGTTGGTATGTTAGTAGGTTGGTACATTGGTGGGTAGGAAGGATTGCCAAACGACGGACCCAAATTATATATATATATATATATATATATATATATATATATATATATATATATAAAGGTCTAAGTAAATTTTACATTTCTTATGCAAAAATAAGATGAACATTGGAAATGATTGTAAATTTGATAAATGGAGACTCTTGACAGTCTTCTCTTTTATTATGAATATTATGTTTATATAGTGTCTTGCTTGTCAAAAAACGTCTCAATTCAAAAAAAAAAAAAAAAACAAAATGCCCATTTGAGACAAAATGCATTTCTAAATGATAGCCAAAATAGCCAAACATGGACAAAAGATTCTTGGTTTTTTAAGAAGGAACTCAAAATTGAATTGAATGGAAGAGCAATTTTTCAATATTTCATCAAGTCAAAATATTAGCTTCATTAACATTAAGATTCAATCATGGATCAAAGGCATGCAAAGGAATTCAAGCACATGACTCCACAATTGCTATTATTTTCTTTGGTCTTTCACCCACAAAGGAAGAGATTCCAAAAGGGTACTCTAACCTTGACAACCTTTCTTGTGAAGATTGCCTCGGCGGCGGCAAGCTCCATCATGGCATATTTCTCGATTGTGCTCTAGATGACGCAATGAATTTTTGAGGTTGTGATGACCCAATGGAATCCTTGGAATTGAAAAGAGAAGCATTAGAAACCTTCAGTTGTGTTCTCTTATTCAAAATCTTAGATTTGCTGATTACTTGATGGTAGTACTTGGTAAGTGAACATGTTGAGAACCATCCTATTCAAATAAGCTTGGGCAGTGGAATGTGGAAATCCTAATTATATTCTTTAGAAATAGATATATACTCGATTGTAATCTCAATGCTTAATAATCTAAGATTTCAAAGAAATTGGACAAGGTTTTTAGATTTGACTTGAATTGAGTGTTTGATATAATATAAAACTTATAGCTCATATTGTTATGAGTTTAAAAAATGGTTTTATCTCTACTTATGCTTACTTTTAGTCACTTTATAGTTCTTTATGTGGTAAGAGTGCAAGTCTAATGAAAGGGCCTATTATTTTAAACTTGCCTAACACATTATGATGTTTTCTATTATTTTCATAATATGCTGACTTATTGTGTACTCTTCTTATTGCAAACCTTGTAGATCATTGTGTACACCTCTAATGCTTGTACTATAAATAGATGAATGGTAGGTAACTTTGTAGTTTAATATGTTTTCAATGTTTTTTGCAAATTGGCTTGTATGACTTTATAATGCTTGGTCAAAAATAGGTGCACAAAATATTTTGAGGTGCCAAAATTCCATAAAGTCTAATATCTCCCCATTTGTATTAGGAATGAATTTGAATTCTTTTGTGAAGGATCTCATAAAGTTTCTTAAATTTTTTCTTGAAACATAAAAAAAAGTCATCCTTTGACTTGCTCATACAAGGGAAATTCGAAGGTTGATACCCCTTTGGACCTTCAAGAATTAAGTGAATTATAATAGTATTTATTTCACAAAGGGCGGACAAAATTTATCGAAAGGAGTACTTTGCTTTTACCGTGAAGAGAAAATTTTATAGTACAATTACAAACTACTATGAGGATGAAAACTCATGAGCTAGTTATAACACAATTTTTACCGTTTGTAAAGAGCTTCGTTTGAGCCCTTACAAATGCATATCTTTATAGAAAATGGTATACAACTATTCAACTAGTGGCACTTGACCCAAAATTTCCTTGTGTTTTTGGAGCTTGAAATTTCAAATTTGTGATTTTCAACATGAAAAAACATGAGCAAGATATTTGAGGTGATTAGCATCACGTTTTTCTTTGCACAAAGTAGACTATGTGTGTTGAGAAAGGGTTCGCATAAACTTGAATGTTAAGATCTTACAAATGGTGAAGATCCAATGGTTGAATCACTACCTTCGATGGTAGTTCTCTTGAGGATCTTATGGTTGAAGGTTTCAAAAAAGCGTAAAAAAAAGTTCTCATACTCTGGACAAAGTTTACAAGGTGGAATGAAATCGCAGTTTTGGAGTTTGGAGCTCCCAAAACACCATGTTCATTTAGGGGTTAAGCTTCCAAATTTCTAATTTAACCCCTAAACGCCCGAGCCTATTTTTAGCAGAAAAGCACATTTCCATATAAAACGTCATAGATGAAATCAAGAGAAGCTATTAAGATCTCAACCGTACAAAATTGTAATAGACTTATCGAAGATCATGTGGACCAAAATTTGAGTCATGAGGCCTTGTAGATTGGGAGATCGTAACATATTAATACTAAAAACAAACTGCAAAATTTCATCATTTTCACTTTGAGGTGGAATTGCTACCAATATACCTATTGCAATGAAAACATCACCAACTAGAAAGATGTTCACCTTATCTTAATAAGTCCTTTACCCAAAAAAAATTCATCAAAAAATTTCTTGGCTCAAATAAAAGCCATGCAATGGTAAAAACTGCCGAAAATTTTACAAAGGAAAAATAGTCCAAAACTAGACCCATTGCATTCAATTTCATGCATTATCTTCAAAACATCTTCGATCTTGTTAAGGTTTCTACCACTTAGACTACACTCTAATTGGAGGCCATCCCAAAAAATTAAGTTGAAATCCAACGGTGAATGAGGGAGATATAGCTCCTCAAATATCATCCATTTTCTCACTTTTTCTGTTGACAAAACATCATTGCAAATCCAATAGCAAAATCATTTGGATCAAAAAACTTCTCACTTCAAAGTTGTTAAGAATCACCTTAAGATCATGATCATGAAAAAAAATAAAATCATGAGAAATTATTTTTAATTTCACATAATTGGCTTGCAATGGTAATACATGCCCCATGCTTGGAAACCCAAAAACAAGAGTTGTTTTCACTAAAGTGCATTCCATCAATTCATACTTTATTTTATGGGCTTGAAAATTTTTCAACACAAACTAGACTTGATTTGGAACCCAATCCAAATGATTTCATCCAAAACAGACCTCGGATGAAGAAGATATGGCTCTTCAAAGTTTCTGATGTACATCCAAAATGTCGTTTTTCGACATCGTGGGCGTTTAAGGGTTAAGATTTGACATGAATGTTCATCATTTGCAAGATTATAGCATCCAAAGTTATACTAAAAGGTTTTTGGGCATTGTTTCCACGGGCAAAGAAGGACTTGAAGATTGTTACTCCAAATGTTGTGGTCATAGGTTTTTTTCCATGTAAATACGCTCATGCAAACAATTAGAGACTGACTCGTTACGTGTTTGTTTTACCTTCATGTTGAGATCAAGTTGAATTTTATCTTGTAAAAGTAAACATGAATGCTTCCTTACAATAAACTCATGAAGATCAAGAGAATGAGTGCAAAAGGGCCCAATAAAACTCAGAAAGATACTTAACTTGAGACGGAGGAAATAATTCAAGTTTCCACATAATCGATGTGTATGCAAGGTGCTACAGTATCAGAGTTGTAAGTTGAGTGACAAAGTGTTTTGTCCATGAGAGTTATAGTCAAGTACTCCCTCTATCCCATTATAATTGTGCAATAGGTTCTCTCAAATCTACCTCGTGATAAGAGGAGTACGAGGGTGCAACGGAGGCAGACCTCAACTCAAAGTTAAGGCTTGTCCGAAGGGGGAGAAGCAGAAGCTTTACTGGACTGATGGTAAAGCTCGTGAGCCTCCACGAGGCTGGCGATGTCCTTCCGGAGTCCGTTGCAGATGTCCGGCAAGGCCAGCACCGGGAAGGGCTCTTCGATGAGCACGCCCACTTCGTCTACACAGAACAATGCGGAAGAGCTCAGAAATGTTGCCGGCACCGCAATCCAATCGCACGAATCCCACAGCGCGATGGGCAATGTGATATGCCAAATGATCAGAAACCTCGACGTCAACCTCGTGTAGCTCAACGGCAGCGGCGTCCCGAAGATCCGCTCGCAGTTCCCCAGACTCTCATGCAGCTGCGTTATGTTCTGATCCATACTCGCCTTCTCCATTTCTTGCATCTTTGAATTGTGCACAATCTCCGACATCATTTGCAGCACATAGTTACATGCGTGTGGCGCTGTCACCACCGCCTCCAGCTCCGCTTTCTCTAGCAACTTCGACAAATCTTTCTTTAGGTCCATGTCGTCCACCAATATGCTTTGCATCGTGTACGGAAACGTTGCCGCGTAGTTCAAGAAGCTGTGCAACTTGTGTGCGTCCGCCGGGTGCCGCATCCATGTCAACGCTTGCCGCACCATATCCCTCGTTCTGTTCACAGTTGTTCCCCATGCTTTTCTTGCCTCGTCGAATCTTGTGTACGATGAGTTCGTGCGGAATACGAGCAGCAGTGAGAGACACGAAGCTGTGAACGACAATGGCAGTGTCGAGAGGTGCAATACAGGCATCCACAATGGTAAGATTTCTTTCGTCATGACTGCCTCGTTGTAGCCGACGATGAGCGCGGCTATCGACGTTAGGGTTAGCACCGGCGGCCAAATGGCGTATACAACTCGCGAGGTCGTCATTGAGAGGAGATGACGGAATTGGCGAGTGCTGCTGCGATGCCGTCTCCAGTCTTCGTGGTCATACACTGTTCTTCTGTACTTCATTGCGTCCTCTTTCTCGCTATCGGCCACCTTAGGGTTGAAGTATCCTCTGTAATGCATTAGACATGGTTTGTCGTAATCCTGCGGCCATGTTCCAGGCATCTGGCAAAAATATAATCGTCTCCTCATGGCTCGGTTCTTTGTACTAAACCTTGCTCTTCCTTGTAATTGAGTCCACAGAGAAAGATGTTTCTCTGCTGGAAGTCGGAGAATGTTCACCGAGCAGATTGATGCTATCATGCGAAGCTTGGAAACCATTTGTGGCTATCTCAAGAATCGTGGTACTCAGTACTGTTTTTCCTGTTGCAGTGGCTTCCATGGTGAAGAGTGTAACAAAATTTCTGCTTGAGCTGCTCACTTGTGCAATTCATCCTCCATCGGCAATTATCAACACGGAAGGCGTGATGAGGACAAGCATCAATAACGCACCGTCATCTGCCACATGCAATTCCGTGAATTCTCCATAGATTGAATTTCCAACGTATTGGTTGCAAGATTCTTCCAGAAGCTAGTCAACAATCCCTACTGTTTCTTAATGTTCCTCCTTTGCAGGTCGGATTGGCGCTCTTCCATTCGATGGAAGTACATACAAATTCAGTACATATCTGGTGATCCTGAAGACATTATTTCTTGTTGTGTAAGCAGATATTCCATCTTCCTTGTCTTTTGGTTGAATTTTGCCAAGAGCTCACTTTACAGCTTTCACTCACTCTGAAAAGAATTGAAGCGATGGAGCTTGAATGTGTCATTTCAAGCAACAGAAATTTTGGAGACAGTGGATCTGATCTTTGGATCCAACTGGTTCAGTGAATTCAGTAACCTAAACTGGCTCCCTGGTACTGAGCCCTGCTTTGTCTTGATTTGTCACACATGGACGGGCATTCACAAGCTCAATGCCAGTGGATTGTGTACTCTAAATATGCAAACATATCAAGTGGCGTAGCAACGATTGGATGCCTTGGCTCGACATAGTGTATTGTCAACCATGCAGTGGAAACAGGAACGTCAGAATTGTACCACAATCTGAGATTTTTGACGGCGTTGTATGTGTTTCTGCCCTGCGAACAGACATGTCGATTGAGAATGGAGTGCATGAGAACAGCGCCATCGTGTGATTGATTAAAGAGAAGCTACAGTGAGGGATTAAGCCCAATCCTTTTTGCAATGCCTCAAATGTCTTAGTGTCAAGATTCATTACAATTTTATCACATTTTCAAGAGTTCTATTTTAGATGTTATATGTTTCAAGAGTTATATTTGAGATGTCATATGAAGGATGTCTTGCATTCAATGTAGAGATGATGTGTTTGGGACATGAACATGTGTACATGATCCTGATCTCCCTCATGTTATTATTTTCCAATTTGTGAGAATAGAAGGTCACAAATTATTTGTTTATTTATATTAAAGTCATTTACATGGTGTAGTGCAATATAAAGTTTCGGCCCACATGCTTACAAATAATCACCCAAACTGTTATGTCACATTATGAGCCGTAGTTGACAACACAATGTAACTTAACAACATAAGTGTTAACCCCTATAGCTCATTGAGTTTTTGCAATTTCAGGTAACCTAGATGAAGGTGCTAAAAGCAATATTTGTGTCTAATATTTTTATTGAGTGCTCCTTGATTTGCAAAGTGTTTGTGGTAAAATTTGCGAAGAGAACTTCTAATTTGTGACTATTCTAGAACGGTCCTTGGGTTGTGAGCCTAAGTGGGGCAGCTTAAAAAAGTAATATATTTTTTTATTTTTTTATTTTTTCGAGACATGTTTAGCACTAAAACACTACTCAAATTCCAAAGTGACTCAAGTCAAAATGTTTACCAATCTTTCAAAGGGCAGCCTCCAAAGATTTCAAAATCAATCTTCACAATGCTCAAAAAACCTTTAAAAAAATATTATGATCTCTCAAATAATAAACCTCCAACGGTCAATTTTTGGAACAATAACAAAACATAGTTTTAGGTACAAGATTTAATTTGTAGTTGAAAGTTTGAAGAAAGAAAAAATAATTGATTCACACCAATGGTACTGCATAGGGGTAGGAAATTACACTTTTGAGGTTCAACCTCCTAGAAAACACCAAGGAGCTTTAGAAGTTAAACCAACTCCAAATAGCCCAAACAACCAATTTGGGTCTATTGAAAACTCCCAATCCCTGTCACGCCTCACCTAAGAACAACTTTAACCCCTTTAGGAGAGTGAAGCCTATTTTGGGACATTTTGACTTTAATCAGCCTTTGATTTACTAAACATGGATAGTTCGATAGTTGAACTTTGTGAAGGTTGTAGAGTTTTCTATACCTTTTTGTGAAGAAATATTCACGCTTCAAAATTCCTCATTACCTCCATTCCATTAAAGTGGCGTTATTTCATGTGTGCTATTTTGCCAAAACTGTAATGTGCCATTTTGGCCTGCATTTTAAATGTGCCTTATATCGGCATTTTTTTTTATCTACAATTCAAGTTTGTTCATACTAGAAGATGGCACATTTTTAATATTATGCACATCCTTCATAATATCAAGTGGTTCTATAATATAACCAAAATTTCCTAAAATCATACATGTTGATGGTTTTTGACCTTTAAAAACTAGTCAAAGGGTTGCATAAGAGTAAAATTGCATGGACACGTTTCTAACGTGAAGAGCCAAAAGTCAAATTTTTTACCAAAGATGGATTTTTTGGTTCTCAATAAAATAGTTACCCTTTAGACAATAAGGGACAAAACTTTTCTTCAACTTTGAACATTATGATCTCTCAATTTGATTATGAGATTTGATATACATACATATAAACAAGTTAATTAGTAGATCTTATGGTTAGATTACTTACATACCTACCATTTTGTCAAAATTTGAAAACTTTCACCTTATATCAAAGTGAGTAGTTTTTGCCAGTTCTTAGACTTTCTTGCAGTTTGAGGAGGCCTAGTTGACTATAGAAATTAAGCCTAACTAAGGAATGGTAAAGGTTGATGTAAAGTATAGATTGGTTTGATTTTCCATATTCTCATTTAAATCAATCAATTGTTGATAAATTTTCAAATCAAGAGTGTCTTCAAACTACAATGCACGGTTGATTGTTGCACAACCAAAAAAAGAAATGTAGAGTTGAAGAATCACTAAATAGTGAGTACCCGAGAGTTTCTATAGGTGCTCCCTGTTGCAAAAAAATAATTAAATATTAAAAAAAATAAAAAAAATAAAAAAAATAAAAAAATAAAAAAAATAAAAAAAATTGCCTCTAATAAGTCAATTTGAACTAGCAATCTATCAGTTGTATTAAACAATAAGAATTTGAGTTGTAACCTTTGCAAATGGTAGTATAATGAAAGACTACACAATTTCTAGCTTATGAACATAGAGGGGGAAATGAAGGTTTTAACTATTCATTGTTTGAAAAATGAACGTGTAGGCATTTTTGAGTTGAGCAATGTGTGTGTCTTTAACCCCTAAAGGCCCATGATGTTTTGGGAGCTTGAAATCCCAACACTGACCACTATGTACTAATGCGGGTACGTCCAATATTTTTGGAAATTTTTGATAACTTCAACCGTAGGATCTTGAAGTAGACTACCATAGGTAGTAGTGTGAAAATTTTCAACCGTTGGATCATCACTGGATGTGAGATCATAACATTTGAAGTTGACTGTAAATTTTTTTTGGCCTTGACCGTAAAAGCCGAATCGGCGGCCGTGGGCCTTTAGGGGTTAAGAGCATGTGTAAGGCTGGAGGCATATTCTACACAGCCTACCATATAATTAATTTTAAATGTGAAAATAAGTTGGAGTTATCATTGATGAATGTTTATTCAACTAGGATACTTACATTTCTAAAGTAAATTACAAATAAAGAGGTTTTCTATCATAATTATTAGGTACAAACAAATATAGGATCTTAGTGATATAGAATTTGTCTTTCATGAAAAGAGTGTGCAACATATTAATATTTTGTGTAATATTGAACTAAAAAAGGCTTTTTCAATAATCAATGTAAATAAGAAAGTCATCATGATAGTTTGATGAAAGTTATTATTTGAGATCAACTACGATAGTATATAAGCATTGTTTCAGGAATATATTAAATAGAAGTAGCATCAAGAGTAAGTCAAGCAAGAGAGTGTTATGACTTTGAGGCTTGAAAAATAGTTCTTGAGGTTCATAACTTATAGTGGCACCAACTAATGAATGACAATGGTTAATGTTGAAATAACATTGAATATATATTCTAGACTTCACATGTCAACAATTGAATCACAATGAAATTTACAAATAATAGATATAAATTTTTAACAATTGGAACAAAGCCCCTTTCAAAGTCCTAATGCATTCTCACAGTTCAAGGTGCTTTATAATATAGAACCACAACCTTTGGAAACTTACACCCTTTATAAGATACATCAACTTCACGGAAAATTAAGACTTATTGCGGATAATTCATCTCAAAATCAAATAATAATAAATCAATAATAATCTATACTACATAATGCCATCAAAGCTTGAATTAAAAAACAAAAGTTCTTTGTAAACTCAATGAACTTTTCATAGAAAGAATTCACAATTATGGTACAAGAAACCAAATAATTTTACTCTCTAAACTTAATCCAAAACAATGATTGTATTCCCTTTCAAAAAAAGTTTAATTTGGCTTTTAATTTAACTCAAAATTGACGATTACCTCATGAATATTTGATTTGTTTAATTCCAATCGATCATTTTCATGTGAGAGTAAAGTAGGTGATATGATTGGTACAACAAACACAAAATGACAGTAAGCATCACAAATCCTTCTTGTAATCATCAAGGAAATGTTTTTTCACTTCTTATCAATTGTATTTATGATTTTTTATTAGAAGCTTTGACAAAGATGGTATATGTAGATGACATGATTATTGTGTATACTAAATGTTCATAGGAATCAATAATTTTTCTATGTGGCTCAAAATGCATTCTAGGCACATACAGACCACAAAAATAATACTCCCTCTGTCCCATTATGATTTTCTGGTAGGTTCTCTCAAATCTACCTCTGGAGGTAGATTTGAGAGAACCTACCGGAAAATCATAATGGGACAAAGGGAGTAATATATATAGGTATACTAACTTATGTATATTGTACTTCTGGACTACTTAAGAAAATTTTACAAGAAGCTAAGATGATAATCAACAATTTGTGATATGTATAATTTCTCATATTTATATAACTATATGGACTTGTAAGGCTCATAATTATGTATTTTTTAATATACAAGCTCATACATAATTTATAAAAGTGACATTTTAATTCTAATCCGCGTCCTAACATCAAGATAATCATCAAACAAAACTGTAAACACAAAAATAAATAAATTGTATTGATATGCTTATATGTTCAATATGCTCAAAATTGCCACCAAAAACATCCTTTGAAAGAGGAACCACAATGCCCTTCCCTTAAATCGAGAAACACCTGTACTACGAACTAACAAAGATTGTTCTACATTCTTCCTATATCTAAACCCTGCTCGCGTCGTCCTGTTTGTTTTTATTGGATCTAAAGGTGGTTTGAATTTTTCATGGATTCCATACCATCCTATTGGTGTGAAACTTTTGTCAGCTTTCACTTTTATAATGGCTATTCGAGAATAAGAGCCCACAAGGTCAAATGAAACACCTGAAACCATAGAAATGATGTTTCGTAGTGTGGAATTATTGGCTATACCCGTTTTATCAATTTGAATAGCCCTGTAAGCAAAGCCTTTAGTGATTGGAAGGAGATTTGTCCAAGTACATGTGATTGTAAGTGATTCGAAATCATTTGGTGTCAACTCAAGAACCAAAACGTCAAATACAACCACAAGTTGTAAGAAGTTTTTATCATGGTTCAGTGATGCTATTCCAGATGTAGATAGAGGGCTAAACTTGTTGAAAGATGCCAATGTAATACCAAACTCTTGTCCACCACCTTTGGCAACTGCAATAGTTACATACAAGTTTCTCATCTGTCCAGTTAAATAAAGGGGGCCCCCAAGTGGATTGTATGGATGCTCAGGTAATTTGAGACTTAGTGCATTTATGGTAAATGTTGGACGATCGTAACTAGCTAGTGAAATAAAACCAACATCTCGATATATCATTTGTGCGAGCATAATTGGAATAGTAGAAGCTCTATCCATCATAGCTTGTGCTTGAGTACTAGTTTTGAAACATTTCAACTTTACGGTTTTTACAAATGCATCTCCGGCATTCAAAAATACTTCAATGGGATTTGTGTATGTGGTTGGAACTTTTAATCCAAAGGCTGCCACTTTTTCAAGTTTTTTAAGAAATATGTGTAAAGCCATCCTAAATTCGTCTAAATTTAAATTACCGGGTCTTTCCACAATTCTTGAGTAAATATTTGCAACTAAATAAGCAATATAAGGGCCTGATCCGGATTGAACAATGTTTCCATAACTAGCTATAGGATATTGGGGATCATTGATTTCTATAAGCTTCATCATATCTTTGATGACCTTTTTGTTTCCTCCTCCACCACAACCACCTATTATGTATCACAAAGGTCATTTAAGATTTTTATTCATCATCATTGGTTTCGTAAAAAAAATTTAAGGTCATGACTTTCACATGCATTATATTATTTGAAGTTTCTAAAAATATTTAGTGTTTTCAATTTATGATAATGTAGTCAAAAGATTTATATAACTAGTTTCTACTTTTATGTATAAATACGTATCCTAGAAATAAGAATATTTTTTAAATAATGTTGTTTTTATATGATATATTGTATATATTAATAAAATTATGTATAAAGCACCTGCTAGATTTGGAAATGTTGTGAAAGCATAAGAGTCAATGCTAATAAGTGCACGATAATACATTCCTTTTTTAGCGTAATCATAGTAGTTTGTGATTAATGGAGGTAATGAAAGTAGTCTTCTTTTTTGATTGTTCTCTTGTATATTGATTGGTGAAAATTCAAACAATGTTCCATGTGGTGCATCATTAGGCATAAACCGGAATGGTCCAGGATTGATTATGTAAGCTCGAAATACAATTGTGCCAGGCAATACATAAACTTGGTTTACAAAGTTCTTTGTGGAAGCCGGTTGAATGATAAACTCTTTTACAACTTTCCCTCTTGAATCTATCACTAGATAACGAAACTCATATCTCAATTCTCCTTGTAAATTGCCTCCGGGAGTCCATCCATAAGCTCGTAGTGAATATGAAGTATTTTCAGCAACATTTGTGTTTAGAGGATATGCTTCTAGGTCCACCGTTCCACCTAAATATTCACAATAAGTAATAATGGGTTAATGATCATTCAAAAGTATTCTACTTACAATAATCTTAAATCTTGTGTTTTTGTACTAATACTTTCATCCTTTAGCTTTCATTTTTATTTTTTATTTTTTACTCAAATATATTAAACAACTGAGTGTAAGAATGCAAAACCTGAAGGCTCTTGTAAAACTGAAAAGATTATTGAGCCACTACCACTTGCAATTGGACTTGTTGCAGTGCAAGTAAAATTATATGTAGCTCCTCCTATAAGTGTTAATGGACTAATGTGTAGTACATTGTCTTCAAGTTTCATCAACTACAAACCACAACAACATATAAATGAGAGCCTTGTTTTTCATTGTTTAGGATCAAATCTTTTATACAAATAACATGACACATTACAATGGCTTGGTAGATATAACATTTCTGTTTACCTGCATATCCTTGCTTGAACGAGGATCGCTATCGGAAGTTACGGACCAATCATATAAACCGAATCCAGGACTACACACAAGTTTGAGCATGCGTGCTGATGGAATACCATAGGTTCGTACCTCTGCTTCATTATTTATGCTAGTTATCACATTCATTACATTAGTTGTAGGAATAATTAGCACAGATGCTTTTGCAGCACTTCGTGATGGATCTGTATATGGAGCTCGAGCTACCTATTATAAAAATAAAAAAAACATGAAATACTTGATAACATATACAACATTTTATCATATTAAGCTTGGTATCTCATCCTCACTCCATAATTCAACTGAACTATCAACATACAATAGTTTTTAAAGTACTACATTATCTTTTTTGAGATACAATCGAAATTGAGAATAAACTATCAATTGGTGACATGTTTATGAAAGATAGTTCATCCATTTGGTTTCTCATACTTATAAACCTTCAACAATTATTAATTGTTTTGTGAGGAAGTCCATGCTCTTAATATTTCATGAAAAACTAAAAGATTCACTACCTACATATCCATTATTATCCTCCTACTATACTTGGTGTACTATGGTCAACACTTCTAGAAAACAGTTTTCTTTACAACTTGTTGATTACAATTAAGACCGTCCTGAACAACTCATCTATGACTCAATCACAAATAACAGAGTCAAAAGTGTTGTAATGGACAAGTACTACAAGATGTTGTATCTTGATACTGTAAAAAATACATATATATATAGTACTTTCTCAATATTCTAAAGTATCAACCATTGTATTAAGGATATTGTCTTTGTCAAAGATGTAGGAACGTACCGTAACAGTGAATGTATAATTTGTTCCTAGAGTCCACCACGATGATTTTATAACAAGCACTCTTTTGATCGAACCGGGTACATCAAGATACAATGTAGAATCAAAGTGATCACTTAGAATGATATTGTCACAACTCCATGATATTTCAAAAGGATAAGGTTGATCGAATCCTGATTCGGAGATTGAATCGTCAGGGTCGAAAACTGCCGCTTCAAGATATAAATCTTCACTTATGTTGACTAATCTATTACCGCCAACGATCACAACTGCTAGTGGGGATGAAGTAGATTGAACGGTGATTGATGTTGTGGCTAAAAGTTGCGGTGATCCTTGTGGCCAAACCTTCACTTGGAAGGTGTAGGGTGTATTTGCACGGAGCATATTTCCGGGCAAATTCAAACTTCGAGCGTTCCATCCGATTTCATTCGCATTCAGAATTGATGGACCTGTTGATGACCACTCATACATCAACGCTGCTTGGATCAAAGGTTTCAAATTTATGCTTTTCACTTTATCATTGGATCCGCATGTTCCATCAAGTTGGTATGTGTTGAAATTGGCTAAATGAGCATCTGCTTCAACCTCAATCGTATCCCATCTCATAACATTTAATAAGGTTTTACGATCTCGGATTGATACCTGTAGATAATCTCATGCATTTTTACACTTATCTCCTTATATTGCTATAGAATTTAGTTTGATTCTATGATACTTCTTATTTAGATGAAATCAAAAGTGGAGTTTGCAATTCTTTGAGGAATATAAAATGCAAGGTTATGTTGCAATAGAATAGTATGGTATCACTTCAGGCAAGAGTGATATTTGTTTAGTTTTGGTTGTCTATGTTCAATTAACTAGATCAAATTTGGAATCACGCAGCTACATAATACTTAGAAGGTCATTAAAAATTTGTTGTCAAGAAGACTATAAGAATTCATTAGTTCCTATTATTAAAACTAGACTCTAATTGGAATCCATCCTAGAAAATAAAGTTGAAATTCGGCAATGGAGGAAGGAGATACAACTCCTCAAATATCATCCACTTATTCACTTTTTTCATTATGGACACATCAAATTGCATTGCCAATGGAGAGTATTTGAATCAAATAACTTCCAAGTTCCAACTAGGAAGTTGTGGAAATCAACTTAAGACCACACTTTTGTAAGAACAAATTCATGGCAAAACAACTAGTTCATGAAGAAGAATCTCTTAATCTAAAAAGGATTTGAATAGTGAAACATGCCACATGTTTCAAAAAGGAGAAACAAATGGAATTGCCACAAGAACTTATGCCATAAATTTATAACATCTTCAATTGGGATAATGCTTTCACCACTAGTAGACTTCATATGATATTCCACTCAACAAATTTCCTCAAAAATGGAGTTCAGATGAAAAAAATTTGGCTCTTCAAATTGTTGAATTGCCATCAAACTAATCACATTCAACGTTTGGCACATTTAGGAGTTGATTTCAGTGCTTTATGTTGAGTGAAAAGCCAATTTACATTTAGTTGTTGTGATAGAAATCTTATCTCAATCGAAGATGTTACAGAAAAAAATCATGCAACTTGTGCAAGGGGTTTACATTTTATCTTCTTATTCTTCATAGCATTTAAAGTAGATTTTAAATCATAAGACTAGTATTTGAGCAAAGAATTTTTGTTAGTACCTTTCTTTAGACCACGTTTCTTTTGAGATAAAGGTAACAACTTTCTAGTTAAAATTCCAAATTTGAATCAAATGAAAGTTATTAGAGTAAAATTAAATCTCTTGAATAACTTGAGTACTTGACATGAAATAAAGTTGATACAAAGTCTCTTCAAATTTTTAAATACGGTGTAAAAAATGGCTCAAAAAGATGTTTGATTCTTATGAAATTTTAGAATAAGATAATTATATTACTCTATCAACTACTTATGAGTGAATACAAACAAAAAGAACACTATATTAAACTAAATTCTTAAATTACAGCATGTAAAGAGGAGTAGTATACCTGAGGAATAGATGCACTAGTTGTTCGAACAACATGTTTAGCTGTGTTAGAAATTCCAAGGTAATTGGTGATAGTAACACTAAAAATATATGTTTGATCAGGATCTAATATTCCAGCATCTATTGTAATGATCATTTGCGAAGGCAAGTTTTCTAAGAATGCTCCCAAATTTGCAAGGTTGATAAGGTTGGCCGTACCCTTTACGCTATATTGATAATAAAACGATTGACCGATGGCCCCCGTTGAACTAGATGCATCAAGAATTACAGGATCACATACACTTGTAATACACGGGCCATTTAATTTTGCAATAGGAAGTAGAAACATGTCAATAATACCAAGAGGGATCCATCCAGTGATTGCAGTTGATGTATCTCCTTTAGCATATATGCCAGTAGAGATTGAAACATTATCACCTCCACTAGAGTCTAAAGACTTCAAATTAGGATAATAACCAAGTTGAATGATCATAGTTGTTGCATCTTGAAAAATACAATTTGGATTAACACCTATTTTTTCCATGAATGCAAAATCAAGAGTATTATTACATCGTTGCCATCCTGAAGCATATGTACTTGAAAGACCATTGAAACTTAAGTATCCAGCATCCGTAGGAATATCAAATTTTACAATAATGCTTCCTAGATCTTGGGAGAATTTTGCACTTAAAGCTATAGGTCTTGTACTTGACTGAATTAGAACTGAATTATATGTAATATTAGTGTTAGCATCCCAAATAATTGTGATATTCACGGTTCCATATGTTATTGGTGTAAAACTAATGTGTGATGTATACAAAGGAGCTATTGGCATACACCACCACGGTTCATGCCGAGGACTTTCTATAGTAGCATTTACAGTACATGGTGACACTACCAAGGCATCAATGAAACCACCATCATAGTAGATTTTTACACTTGGGATTGTGTAATTTGGATTACTTTTGGCATCTAGAGCAATAATTGTAAATGTTTCCAATTGACCAACTTCAAAAACTTCTGTAGGAACAGAAGTTTTAGTATTGTCTAGCGCTATCGGTCCTGGAAATACACTGACCTCCATCAAAGTTATGGTAGGACCACCGTTCCGACTAAGCCCATCACCTAAAACTATGTGGTAGTGACCAACTTTTACAGGAGTATGAGTTATCCAAAATTGTCCTTCTGTATCATTTGAAGCTACAACTATAGTATTGTATTTTGCATATGTGACATTGTTTTGGAAAACACAATAGATATCACTTGCATCTGTAATAGGATTATCATACTTATCACTCACAGAGATAAGCAAACTTGTCGTTGAATCAACATGCATAGGATAAACAGAATCTACAATGAGTATATTTGGCAACCATACACTAGAAGCACTTATTGCTACTTGATAAGTAAAGCATTTCTCAGATCCATTTCCATTTTTATTTAAGCTCACAATCACATTGTGTAGTCCAATTGTAGTTGGTTTCAATCTCATGGTATACGTAAAGTCACCATTATGAAGTCCAATGGATCTCTTTCCAACAACTTCGTTGAGCGGAATAGAATATAATGCTGCTGAAAAAACATCGGGAAGATAAAGATTATAAATTTGCTTATTTTTATATGAATCATATGGTTGCACGGTGATTTCAATGACTTCACCTGCTCTTATTCTTGAAATTCCATTCGGATCTAATGAGCTTCGGACAAGTTGTGTGTTCGATGCATTTGAAATATCAGGAATGAAACTTATAGTAAACCCACTATTTTTTACATATGTAAGAACACCAGTGTCATAGCCAGAAACCTCTACATATATATCTCCTACTTGTTCTTGTATAGGAATAGAAAATTGATACCACCAACCATCAACCTGGTTAACAACGTTAAAAGATGGTCCGTTTGAAGTTGATACAGTAAAATTTGGAACGAACCAATTTGGATTTGGTGTTGTAATAATTATTCCATCTTGATCACGAGGTTGTATTGAAAATTGTAAACTTGTATTTGAAGGTCCAACGACATGCATTAATGGAACAGAGGTACTTACTTCAGTAGTATCTGGACCAAGTACTACAGAATCTCTTATACTTGTTAAAAGTGTTACATCTTTTCCAAGTAAAGTCACGGGGGGAATTATTTGTTTACCACCATAACTAAGACTTATTGTGTATAAGTCATATATAGGACTGTAAGTGAACATTGTAACCCCATTACTCAAAAATGCAGATGATGTTCCATATTGAGTAGTTGAATCTGGTAGAAAGTGAATATCAAAGATATCGGTAGGTTCGCCAGGTATTATGGTACCTAATGCATCTCGTGTACGAACATAAAAATAAGTATTTTCTCCTTTCACAGCTCCAAATTCAATTCCAGCCCCCCATATATCGAAATTGGAAGCTACCGGTGGTAAATAGTCAACATTGGTGGAAAATGGGTATCCTTCATCAAGAATATCAACACCACCAACTTTTAAATTAACAAATATATTTCCAGCCATTGTTGGTTGAAATGTAACTGTAAAAAATCCAGTGGTTGAATTGAACTGTATGCCTAGATTTGCAGATGAATACAATGCACTTCGAGAAGGAACGTCCCAACTCATGCAAAATAAACTTAAACTACTAGTGTCTAATACGGAACTATCAGTTATATTATTTTGATGTTCATCAAAATATTGTATTTGAAAGGTTCCAGCCATGCCTACTACATATCCATTTGGATCGAAATAGATAGAAGCTGTAGAAGGTGCACTTGGAATGACTAATAAAATTCCATCATAAAATGGCCAATATTCATTTAGTGTGCCTTGTAGTTGGTAAATGCCTGCAACTAACACCATGTAAGTTAAGTCGTATGTACCATCACCTCGATCAATAACCATCATTGTATCATTGTCTTGACCATTATTGCCTCCATATTCAATGAAAAGAGATTGTTGTCCGGTTCTTAATTGATGACCGGCAAAGTCTCTTGTAATAACAAGTCCATGTCCATATTTACCGGCTGGAATAAAAACATCATCAAGTGATAACATTGTTTGTTTAGGATCAGCTGGCCCTACTAATGTATGTATCTTTCCGGAGTACACTAAAGTTGCATCATTTATAATCTGGATAAAAGTGTCATTCATACATGGAAAACTAAATCCATATGCCCCCGATCCTAAGCGAGTCATAGTATCTACTAGTCCAAGATGAGGAAATCCATCAACAACTGTGAATATTTGAAAAACATCTTGCTCATTTATTCGAATATTCCCGTATGCATCACGCGACCATAATGTGATGTTTTTTGTACTCATTACTACACAAGGTCGGAGACTTTCTTCATCTAAGATGCAATTTGGAGCTATTGGACCATTTTGAACTGCAATTTGAAAAGGAGAACCCATAATATCTACATTTGCTCTTTGAATGAAAATATCATAAAGGCCAGCTTTGAGTGGTGTATACTGAATTTGGAAAGAATTTTCGGATATGTACTTGGGAAATCCATCTTGAGGTACGATCACTCCGGATTGATTGATATTTTCACCTTTTACTTCAAAATATGTTTTTTTATCCGAAATAGAATTGTTTGCAAGATCATAAGCTAGAATGCCAAATGAGGTTGTTTCTCCGGGATACAATAGTACATTACTTGTTCCTATTCCATCACCAAAAGCAAGGCAATTGGGTCCATTGATTAAACCTGGTTTCACAAGAACATTTGATGTAGTAATCTTTGTTGAAGCTGCATCATGAAAGTCCCATATATTAGTTTGTGAATGAAAAAGTAAGGTCATTTTGTAATAGTACAACTTCAAAGCAAGCACAATGAATTGTCTATGATTATACTGACTCTTATTGTGCTTATTGGCTTGTACAATAATTCAATAAAGACATTTTTTTTTTTTGAAGATTTACTTATTAATAAAGTAATATTTCTAATTTTTTAATTTTTTCACTTAGAGAAATTGTAATTTTATATTTGCGATGTTATGGTCTCATCAAATCTTCCTTTATCATATAGAAGTGAGAAAAAATTGACTTTCATAAATTTTGTATCTTGCACAATTTATTTATGGAAAAAGATATTAGATAAGTATATTCATACATGAATATATATTGAGCACATAGTGCCCCGGTGTACTTGCCACATACTGACACAAACTTGATGCAGGGTCTAATGAAATTGAACAATTTGCTTGAATTGTTGTAAGATTTCCTCCTAAAAACAACATTGCTGATACTTCTGCTAGCGCTAAATCTTGAATATTGCTTATAGCATTGTTATAAATATCAAAAAACAAAATAGTGAAGGATGATATTTGACCAACAATTGAAATAGTTGATCCAGCACCTACAACCTATTTTTTAATATTGATCATTTATTAACAGTATAAAATAGCCATTTATAGGATACTCTATTTCATTCTATTTTTTATAATATGCATGTATTTCTCTCTCAAAAACAGACTTGGTATAATTTGGTATCATATCTTTGCATATCAAGTATTTTGGAGGCTTCGTTATAAGAACTTTATATTGTAACTCCAACTCGAATTGCTAACCACACACTAAAATTCACTACCTTAAAAAATTCCAAAGGGTTTTAAAAATTAGTTTGATCACCTTCTAAGTTCTTATCAAGAATTTCTTATCGATAAATTTCACATTTTATACTGTGACATTGTTTAAGAGGTTATGTTATACATACTTTTGTATTTGGTGGATACAATGATCCAGAGATTGTTGGAATTATTAGCCCTGCGCTTGGAATGAATATCTCATTTGCGTCATTTTTCCACACAATATGAAATGAATATGTACTTCTTCCACTTGCTTGTAATGGTAAGAAATTGAGCAGCCAATATACATATGGATTGCCAGTCTCTGTTGAATTTTGTTGATATCGATCCAATGGCACAATTGCTATTGAATTGTCAGGGTGAAGAATCCTTGCTTGAAATCCATCCACTTGGCTTTGAATATGATCTTGTAAATTGAGATAGTTGTCAACAGCTTGTACATGAACTTGGACATGATCTTTTCCTGCACGATAGGTTGTACCGTTACTAACCATCACCACTATGGTACTTTCAATCATAGAAGGAGCGGCAACCACCTATACATTTAGGATAGAATTCATTTTGATAAAATAATTATTAGAAATAAACCAATAAACAACTATCTACTCCTATTTTCTTGTAGTACTAAATATGAAGTAAAGTAGTATAATCATGACTTACTTTCAATGGATATCCTATGCTTCTTCCACCAAGTGGTCTGCTCAAATATCCAACAAGAATTAGAATGGTGAACGTTCCAGTTTTTATTGTATCGTATTGAAGGCTAAAGGTTCCATCACCATTATCAATAGAATTAACTATTGGTGGTAAAGGTGGATTTTCCACATGATTTGTTGAAATGATACTAAGTCGTACAAAATCACTTGTTGTTGATGGGCTATTCTGCAAAGCTATACCTCCTGAATCAATTAGTTGAACTACAATGTGTCCAGAAGTTCCAGCCATCATCAAACCCCCAAGATCACCAAATGCTATGCATTTGTCTGGATCAGGATCAAGTATTTCTTGTAAAATGGGGACCGTGAACTTATATCCACTTCCATCAACTGTAGTAATATGGGAGTCTGCAAGAATGGGATAAATGTTGCCGTCAAGATGTGTGAAGCTAACATTAAATGAAACCGATGGCGGTGGATTGCTGGGAAGTAGTTTCCATGAGATAGAACAAAAATGGTCATAAATTGGTTTGCCTGTAAATCCAATCATAAGACTTGGATTCCAACCTATAATAGAGAAATTTTGACACAATGTGATATCTAGATTAAGCAAATTATTGTATGCATCACTAATTTTAATATACATAGTATTCATGGGACACAAATCTTCTTCACATGCAGCAGCTGCTACAACTCCGGGTCCAAAAACTCGGAATGTCGACGGTGAAGCAGTCCCATTTGCTATAACAGATATATGAAAAGGTCCAAGGATAGAAGTAATAGAGTTGGTAATACTTGTATCAATGTAAGCTAAGTCTAAACTCATTATGCCTGCCATTGTAGGTGTACATGAAAATATGATATTGCCTCCCGAAATAGAGAACGACACTCCTCCTAGATTTGAAGGAACTATTGTAGGAGTGAGTTTTCGGATGTTTCTTCTATACATTGTTATCCTTGATGCATTTGATATTCCATTCATATATTTACTTAGTAAGTTTGGTGCATTTGCTAAACTAACTGGGTTTCCAAAAATATCACAAAGGAAAATCTTCAGGGTCATAGGCTTTCCAATTACAAGGTTAATACCATCTCCGATACCAACTCCAATTGGTCTTATTTGAGTTATGTCTGGTATTCCAGGGCCCACATAGCAATTTGAAAGAGATGCTATTGATTCATCAGGTGGTACCAAGAGTTCATTGTTTAAATACACATATAAATCATATGCTCCTGATTTTATTACTGTAAATGATATACTGTAGGTTGTATCTCCATTGCTTGTAACAATTGGTGACATAAGTAATAGTTGTTTATTCAGATCCTTTATCATTGTTAATTCATTGTTTAATTTATTGTTGCCATAAGATCTGTCCCCTGATTTCTGTATACTATTGTAATTTAAAAGACGACGTAAATGAGGTGGATATGTTCCAGCCGGTGCTACTATTGCTGAGACAAGTAAAGATTGTGAATAAGCTGGTTTATTTCCATACAAATCCTTAGTATGAAGAAGAAAACTTGATGATAAACCTTTGAAACCACTACTACGACTTGATGTAGAAAGTACACAACTTTGAACATCTAATAAAGCTGGATGAACTTGAAATACGAATGGACTTCCTGAAATATCGCTATATGTGGAATTCGAGTTGGATGTCCATGAGACATGTATTGAATAGGTTGCAGGTACTGATGAAATACTTGAGATTTTAGCAACCGCTGTAAGTGTAAAATCAAATAAATATACACAGTTTGAATTTGAAGTATCAAGCGAAGCCAAAGGATTTGTTATAAAAGGACTAACGCCATCTCCACTTCCATCAAAACCCATATCATCTGTTGAAATTGTTATAATTGGAATAGTGCTATTGTTGCACATTGAGATGTCTTGTAAATTTCCTTTTATGTCTACAGCTACAATCTTCATAAAATTCATTGCACCGGCAGTAATTTGAGCTGGAGCATTATTGGTTAGGATTTTTTTAGCTGGATCGACAAAAGATAAAAATGACAATGCTACGGATGTATTAGCAGGTAAAGATGAGATAATTATTGGTTGGCCAATTAATACACCTCGAATATCACCATATTTAAGGACTGCTGTAAACTTTCCTATTAAATTCAAAACAAAAAATGCTACGTAGTGTCCATCGTTTACAGAAACATTTGTTGCCTTTCCCATACTTGCATACATAGGTGTGTCATATGGAGAACCTCCTAAGTGGGCAATCACAACACTAAAGAGTCCTGATCGGTCACCATAACATAAATTATTATATTTATCCCTACAAATAAAGTCTATTGTGGTCTTTGTTCCTATAACTGATGTATATAAATTAGGTGTAATAATTGAACACAATGGTGGCCAAGGTGCAAGTGTTGCAATTTGCAAACTATTTGTTACAGAAATACTGTCACTCCCTAGTCTTGTGAAAACTTGGAATTGAATATCATCGGAATGAAAAACATTATACCATTTGAATATAATGTGATCATCAAAAATCGTACATGATCCTACTTGCCAAGGGGTGCCCCATTTGTCAAGTATTGAAGATGAGCAATTTAATGTATTGCGAGGAATGGAATTCCCGAACCTATCATTAATTGCATACATGGAGATAGTTCCATTCATCCCTGGAAGTGCATGATAGCGCATTGTTTTTGGCACATACGATATAGCAGCTAAATCAGGTCCACCACAAGTAACACCAAACTTTACTATTGTTAAAGTGTGATTATCACTTCCATAAATAGGTATAGCATAATCATGTAGTGTTGCCATAAGTGTATATGAACCTATTCGATTCAAAAACATAACGGCTCCATACATTCCTTTGGAATTGTTATGGAATGTTATTGTTCCCCTAATTTTCTCACCATACGTATTGAGAGCCACTATTTGAAAATAGTCTTTTTTGCTATTATAGTAGTTGTAATCCTGTTGATTACCAAAACTATCAAGGGCATAAAAACCTCCTGATATGATACTTCCCGCAACATATGTTGTTTGAAGATTATAACTAAGTTGAAAATATGACTTTAGCGGACTTGACCTTCCCGGGATGACATTGATTGAGATATTATTTGGAATTCCATTTGTAACTGTAATAGTTGCTATTGTTGCTGTCGTTGCCATATATGAAAGTGAATAAAAGCCATTGTTTTCATCAATAAGGTTGATGATATTTCCACCAGTCATAAATACTGCTGGTAGATTCCCACCTGTTGTTATCGTTGTACGAGGTCCACCCAAAGGTTCATTAAAGGCTGCAAGTTTAAATGATGCTCTTTCACCGGCAATAACTTCAAAAAACTGTCGGCATGTAGCAATAGATGGTGGAACACTATCACATCTTGGATAATAAACTATTTGGTTTTTTTGTGGAGTTGCAATTACAACAAGCTTATCTATTGGAGAAGGATACCCATTTGGAGTTTTGAGGTTTACAGTGTATTCACCAGGTAAAGGTGCACTCCAAGTTACTAAATAACGACCTCCTGAAAGATGTTGGTCTTCAATTGTAGCTTGTCCACATGTAATTACACTTGAAGCTTGGTTACACAACTTAAAGTCAAATCGGTCACTTGGAATACTTGATTGATCTCTAGCAAATCCATGAGCATCTTGCGCAATCAAAGAAAATGAAGAAAACTCTTCGACTACACCTTGAGAAACTTCTTCTACTTGGAGTTTAGCAAAATCTCCCGCAATCACTCGAAAAAATATTTTAGTAGAAGTTGAATCAGGATCAATGCCTAGGATAGAAATGCTACACAACCCGGTAGTATTTGGAGTCTTGAAAGTTACAATTGATGCCATAATAGGATGGGGTGTGATACTTAAACTTGATTGGGGTATCAAGTTGTTAGTAGGATCACTTATCAAAATAGGTATCGATGAAACATTGCCAAACCATATATTTCCATAAATGTCCCTTGGTGTAACATAGATTGAATACATTGAATTTGGAATAGGCTCAATACCAGTCACACCACTAATTGTACACATTCGTGCTATTGGACTACTTGCATCAACATGAATTATAGGCATACTTTCAATAGTTTTGCCAACAAGAGGTATTAGTGCAAAATAATCAGCCGCTATAGTAGGTAAGGTAAATGAAAATAAATATGGATTTGTGATAGTACCATTTGGTCGTATGTAGTACAAATTACATCCCCCTGAATACAAAGCGCCATTTATATCTTGGACACGAAGTAGGCGAGTTCCAAAGAAAGGCAAATCACTCATTAATGGATCAATAAGATTCCCCCAACTATCCATAAGAGAAAGGAGAAGGGTTCCATTATCTCCAACACTAAATTTTGTTCTGGAGAATGTTATGTTGTAATGTACAACATCGGGTGGTCCTATAATTGGTATGAGATTTTAATTGTCAAACTTCTGATGTATAGTGTAATAGCAAAGTTCATTTACTTATAGCCTTATATACCAATAAAATACACCATCAAAATTCTATTACCTATTCATCAAATATATAATAAAAAAATTCAAATGTAAAATTCAAATCCTAAATTAATGTAACTTTTACAAGACGTGTAATTATTACTTAGGATGTATAGATTATAAGTAAATTCCACCTGGTAAACAAGTAGCACTATAGGTTGCAATTTGTGTAGCATTATAAGAAGCTGAAATAGTTATATTTGTGGTGGCAATAGTTTGATTTATGCCAGGCAAAAGCTCAAAAATGCGACCATTATTGCTTGTGTTATATGTTTGATTATTCCAATGTATAACAAGAGGGATTGTTTTTGAGAGTTTGGATCCATCAATTGTATTTCCATAAGTATCCAATATCACTACCCATATTGGAGTAGATTGTCCAGCTATCATCCTTCCAACCATCAAATTCCCAGTGAAACCTGAAATATTGTCCATTATAAACTATCATCTAGAAGGTCAAAGTACACACATTCTAAATATAAAACATATATTTTTTGTTATTGATATTTACTTATTGAGAGGGTAATGATTTTTTGTATTATTATTCAAAGTTGACGAGGTCATTAATTTACATTTGGTTATAACTAATTGAAGTTATTGTCAAAACTTTGAACATTTGTCCAAATAAGTAAGTGTAGGACTATAATCATGCTCATCCCTTGACTTTGATAATCATTAATATTGTCAATTTTGAAATCTAACAACTTCCGAGTAAGAAATTCTTGATTCTAGTTGAAATAATTTTGGTATTGGATTTGCATTAATAGTACTTTGATGAATTTAAAAAAAAAAAAAAAATGGTCTTTGCAAAGTTGTATCTCATTTATCTACCATTGGATTTCAACTTTATTTTTTTGGATGAAGTCCAAACAAGTTTAGTTCTAGTGGTAGAAATCTTCACCCAATAAGACTTGTAGGGATTTGAGTGCGAGGGGTGTAGTTAAGGATTAGTTTTCCTTTGTAAAAGTTCCCGACAAGTTTTCCTTTGTTAAAGTTCCAGACTAGATTTCCTTGTAAAAATTCTAACATATTTCACTATTGCAAGGCTACTGTCTAAGTAAAAAAAATTTTAAAAATAAAAAATAAAATAAAAAATAAAAAATAAATAAAAAAAATAAAAAATAAAATAAAAAATAAAAAATAAAATAAAAAATAAAAAATAAAAAATAAAAATATATATAAAATTGAAGTATTTTTTTGGTTCAAGGGTGTCATTAAAATCCCTAGACGTCCCCATCCAAACCATAGCCTTGCAATGTTGAAAATTGCCTCATAGTCTACAAATGAAGATTGGTCCAAATATGAACCTCTTGCACTAAAATCCATCAAAACATATTAGATGACATTAAAACTTCTACAACAAAAACTAGACTTGAGTTGGATTCCAACCCAGAAAATAAAATTGAAATCCAACAGTGGTCATAGGAGATACAGCTCCTCAAAGACCATGCATCTTTTGGGTCCAGTTTTTGGACCCAAGGACGCTTAGGGGTTAAGATGAAAATGAACAACTTTTTAATTCAATTATAGTCGTTGGTGAGATTTTATTAAAAGACACAAATAATCACGTTGTATGTACAAAATATTACCTATGCTACTTGTTGTAAACGGGTGAATATAAAACCAATACATATTAGATCCAAGTAAGATATTTCCTGTAGAACCAATATATGCAGTTGCCACATATAATCCTGCCTTTGTTATTATAGTGCTTGCTGTAGCAGTTCCCAACCCAGCATTGACATTCATATAGGCAACCCCTCCTTTTTTATTTCTGAGTACTATAGTAATTGATGTATTCCAACCATTTAAATTGAAACTTGTATTTCCTTGATTGCCATATATATCTTGTAGTGTAAGTTGGGCTGTTATTGTATCGCCAGCAACTTTCCTAGTGATGTTTGTTGAAGACATCCCTATCAATGAAAAGTTACTATTTGGTCCTGAAATCATTCCGGGCAATACATTCAAAACGACGTTATCGGCGAGTAATGTTCCACCATCAACAGATGCGCGAATTATATACGAACCGGCTAGTGTAAGAACCAAAGGAAAATAACATCCAACACTTGTTCTTTCGAAGTTACATGTAACTTGAAGAATGGTTGAGCCACTTGGATCAACTATCTAGCAAAGGAAATTTGTATAATTACATATTATAGGAATACAATGCTAAGCTGAAAGATTTATTTAGTACATTGAATTCATTTTACACAATCTAAATTCAAATTTGTAAATAATGATTTATACACATAGAAAAAAGAAATAAATATGTACCTAAATATACAACTTATTTGAAGTCATTTCTAATTTGTACCTTTAACGATATTATATGTATAAGATTATACTTTGGAAGATTATCTTGGGAATCAACACTAAAAACCGTGGGTCCAACTGATATTTGGGTGTTTAAGTCAGGTTTTATGATAAAAATAGATGATGCTTGAGATGTAGTTAAAGCGTTTAAATTAAAACTGATATTGCCATTGGTGATTATATTATTTTCCAACATTATTGTTCCTGTATATTACATTGTACACAATATGTTAAATTGAGACAAAGTTTTAGCACAAAGAATATCATAGTATTATTAAAATTATTTTAATAATATCTAATTGATTTTGTATTTAGTAAGTGTTAGAGTGGCTCATTTGAATTGATGAGTTAGCTAGCTAGTAACTTGAACTTGCTATCAACCTACAGTACCGAAAAGAAGAAAAAAAAAAAAAAAAAAAAAAAGTAAAAAGTAAAAAGTAACATAAAGAATAAAAAATATGTATGATAAATAAATATAAATCAAAATTCTAAATTCTACACCCTTCATCTAGGCTGCCCAGAATAGAAAAACCTTTTTAGGTCTCAAGGTGTTTCAAGGGTTAGAGTTTGTAAAAATTTAAAATCTTGGACTCAACTACTCATATTCTTGTTTTGTCAACAAAGACCAACTATATTTGATGAAAATTTGAAATAGGAGCCATCAATGGCATCATGTCCAAGTGGTGCTCTAATAGGATGTTAAACTTTGAATTAACATATCTAAAGATTTGTACGGTTAAATTTTCTAAAAGTTGGTGAGTAAATTGTTGTAATGGACTTGAACGAGATCTCATAATTTAAAGTTATAGGAACTTCCACGCACAAGAAATATTATTCTGAGATTGTCTTGGACCTCCACTACCCGATTGGACCTACAAGAGCTCTAATATGTACTAAGGGCATAATCTATGTGGTTACAACAAATTACTTGAATAAGTGCTCTGTTTTAAAACACATGTTTGGAAGTAATATGCTTCATATACCTTCTGTAGGCTCTAGGTTTTTATATGTACAATATATACATAGGAGGGTGTTGAGTACAAAATTAATTCTAAACATCTATAATGAATGTCATTTTCAACCTTGTTTACTAATAATGGCACTTTTGATGAATCTAATATTAACCTTGAACTCTCTATATTAGTTTAGGCCAACATCTCTTAGGGGGGTTGCTTAGAAATTTTTTACCAAGCAATGTGCGGTATAATGTAGGAGGGTATAGTATCATGGTGTCTAAAAATTAAAAATAACTTTGAGATGATAGGGTGTACAAATTATTGAACATCCAATTATAAGTAGGACAAGTCCTTACTCGTGTCCTCCGGACACTGACATCAGAAAGGTCAAATTGAAATCCTAAAAAACATGTAATAAATCGAGATGTGGGTAGCATGTCCTTCGTTCTCTTATGTTTGGTTTCTAGTTCCTAGTTCCTAGTTCTCCTTTGATTTTCCCTTGATCTCTTGTTCACTCCTTCTTTGCTCTCATTTTCATGTTCTATAATCCTTATCACTTTCACTCCTTGTTATATAATTGTGATCTTTATTAATGGATCCCTATCTCTAAACTCCTGTTTGTTCCTAGTACCTATCGTTCGTTCATGGTTCTCATTATTTGTTCTACGTTCCTATCCTATGTTCCTAGTTCCTAGTTCTTGTCCCATGTTCCCTCAATCTTCTCTTCACTCCTTAGTATGCTCCCATTGTACATGTTCCACATTCCTTGTCCCTTAGAATGTCTTGTGTTCACTTCTTCTCGATTCCTCGTGCTTTTCAAGATTTATAGCATGTTCCATTCTCTAATTTTTTGTTAATGGTTCCCTATCTCCAAACTCCCGTTCCTAGTTGCTGTCACTTGTTCCCACTTGCCAATCTTTGGCTCTCGGTTCTCCATCCCCCCTTAGTTTCCATCATTCTTTCCCGATTCCCCACTCCCCAACTTCCCTTCTTAGTTCCCATCATTTGTTCCTAGTTTTCCATCGTTTGTTCCTAGTTCTCATCATTTGTTTGTGAATCTCATTATTTGTTCATTGTTCTCATCCTCTCTTTCTAGTTCCTCTATTTTCTTCTCGGTTCCTAGTTCTCCTCACATAATCCCTTGATTTCCTGTTTACTCCTTAGTTTGCTCCCATTTTACATGTTCCACATTCCTTGTCCCTTCGACCCCTTGTTCTATTGCTGGAACCTAATAAACTCTTAATAATGATCAAATACTACTGACAGAAACTTTTCAAAATCTTTAAAACTCTTCAGATCATATATACATAACCAAATGATGATGGCCATGATCATGACCATGACCATGCATGTATGGTGGATCACCAAGGAAGGAGAGACAAAACCCTAATTGTGTTCTTTTATATATAGAGATATGTAGGTGAATAATGTCATAACCATACTTTTATTGTCTAGGATACCCTAAAAAATAAAAATAAAACTAGAAAATGTTTTAGAGTCAATTATTGCACTGTTGACCTGCTTGGATGGATAAAAAATTGCGTGTAATGGTTGACCATTATGGCCCTTCTTAATCCCAAGTTTTTTCTTATAACAAAGTAAGGGTTTAAAAGATTTCTCTCCTTTTAGGATTGTAATTATTTGTACGGGCAAAGAATACCATAAATTGGAAAATTACGAAAAGATAGAGATCCTTCAATTCATCTTGGTCATCAAAATACCCCTTACAATAATACCCATTTGTTGCACGTAATATACCAAATCCCCTGTGGAGTCACCTCCCAAGCAACATCTATACGCATTATAGTTAATACTAGCTAAAGCAATAAGATGGTTCACTCTGTAATACAAAATTCAAACTCAAAATTCACACTTTGAACATTATTCCCTACACAGGTTGCAAGTAAGTTAAAGCAAAGTGTGAACTTAGTTTCACTTACCTTACATAAAAATTGGTAAGATACTAGTATCTTAAACAAAAATCAATATAGTGAAATAAAATAGTACAAAGTTAAGAGAAAGTACCAGTAACAGGTAAGAAGCGAATAGGAATAGCAGTGACCTTCCAAGTGCCTCCTAATTGGGAGCTAATAGTAAAAGGAACAGGATATGAGATGCTCGAAGGATCAACTTGTTGCAAGGTCACGCTGAATGGGCAAGGCCCTATTATTTGTGCAGAGGGCACAATTCCAGCTTGATCTGAACTTTGGATGATAAAGGGCACTGGCAGTCCAGGTGTATAGCCACTAGGTGCAAATGTTGTACTCACGTAGCTATATAGAGGTGATGGTGATGATGATACATTGAAGCTTCCAACTACACTTCCACCTAAGCTTTATAGACATCAAAATTACATTTATTTACAATAGATTCCCAATAAAACGTCTCACAATTGCACACCACTAAAAACCTGACCACATCTTCTACCTAAAATTTTACACCTTCTATATCCTTAATACCTCAACCATTATTCACTTAAAAGTTTGACATTCAAAGGCCTTCTCATACATCATGCTTCAAATTGACCATCACAACACTTAAAAATAGCACATGCCACATGCCACATGCCACATTTGCCGCACATGTCCAAATTGTCACATTTAGTGAAGCATTGACAGTGGAAAATCAAGCATGCTCAACTATATCTTTTAAAGCCTATCAAAAAACATGACCACTTCCGATTATTCAAATATACAACTAGGTGAGTTCAAACTATCAAAAAACATGACCATTTCCAATTATTCAAATATACAACTAGGTGAGTTCAAATCACATTTCTAAGATAGACATACCCTATATCAAGCACCTTCCAAAGACAACGTCTCTAATTGAGCCAATAGCATGTTATGTAATTTTACTATTACCAAGCTTACCACAGAACTTGTATGGTACAATACATTCATGGAACGATAATAGGAAGCTCCAACCATTTATTTTGGAAATTAGGTCAAAACAATATTTCTCATCTCTTTATTCCTCTCATTAATGTTAGTCAACAGCAAGCTCATCTAACATGACTACTCTTAACCAGTGGCTTGCTCATTAGGTTTATCTACTAGGAAGCTCCAACCATTTAGTCAAAAAAGTTAGAAAATTAGGTCAAAAAACATTTTGTAACCTGTCAATGTTAGTCAACAACAAGTTCATCTAACATGACTACTCTTAATGACTACTCTTAACCAGTGGCTTGCTCATTAGGTTTATCTACCAAGCAACCATATTCTGGTCATCCCTGGCCTTTCAAGCATGTAGGCGGTCAAAGGATTTCCATACTCAAACCTTTTGGTTGACTACATATGACAAAGCATAAAGTGGTCGGCATGAAAGAGTCAAAGATGAAGCTGCAATGCGTCTAAAGCATCTACAGAAAACTCCCAGTACAATCATATTGACAGATTGAGTGGCGAGGAAGGATGAGGACATACCAGCACAAGTAGGGTACATGGACGTGAGAGTATACTGGCCAGGCGTGGTGATAGTAATGCGAATGAGAAACGATGTCGGTCCTCCATAACCAAAGTATGTCACTCCATTGTTTACAGTGGCGTTCACCAAATCATCCGAGGGCCACAGATACGTCACCGTGATTGCTAACCCAATCCCCGTGTCGGTGCATGTGCACACAGGGCCTGCACTCAACCTCCTCCTCGGTATCTCTTCCTAACATCAACCAAGCCCTTTCAGTGTTCAGCAAATCATGCCCTCAGAAACTGCATAAGAATGTCAAACATTATTCAAGCCTCCCATACATGATCGGATCTGGTGCTTTTTGGATTCTTACATGTACATTCTAAACACAAGCTGAAGATGTACTCTAAAATCGAGTGAGTGCATTGATATCTATATCTACAGAGGGGGTCACTACTAGGTCACTACTAGGTCACTGAAGAAAGTTCACTCAATATTCTCTAGCTGGTGGAGATGATGGGCGCCAGCCCACAGCTTGACATGTTTGACAAAAGTGAATATTGCTACTCATTCAAGGTATGCAACTACAGAGTGTGCAATTAGAGAAGGTTGAGGAGACCTCATTCTCCTCGTACGCAGGCCCAAGTGGTGGTGAATAGTGTGGTGGTGAATAGTGTGGTGGTGGCATTAACTCCACAGCCATCCGAGCATGTTTCTGCCCTGCTTGGAAGAGAGTACGTCATCAGTTGAAACCTCTCCACTTCCTAACTTTCTAACTCAGATTACTCACGGAAACTCTAGTTCCGTGTAGATTTCTCAGATATCATCAGTTTGAATGAAGAACATTCCCCCCTATTATTGAGAAAACTCCTGAACCCAACCCAGGACTCCATCCTTCAAAAGGGCGAATAGCGCTGGGATTATAAAGGTTGACATTAGTCTCCAAAGAAAATAAAGTATAGAGCTTTGATGTACGCTGTGAAGATCGACGTTGAATCCTGTGTCGAATGCAAGTAAGTATCAACTTAGACAAGGGCAGCTACATTCTGGAAGCTTGGGAACCAGTGCTCTATATGATTCGTAAATGATTCGGTTGAGCAGGCAATTATGTGGAATTACCTGGAGAGATGGGGAAGTACTCTTGGTCATTCAAGGATATAGAAGAAGCTCCTTCATCACACTGGATGAGAAGCTCTTTAGCTGTGAAATTTCTGCTAGTCTGCGGAACAGCGAAGTGTGCAGGGCCAACAGTGCCATTTCTGAATCCACACGAGGGTGTGATCTGCTCCCAGTCCAATGACTGTGGGAAGACTGCAGGATTCAACGCCAACAACATATCCTCGCCGTAGCCTGACACCGCCTCAGGTACCAGTCGATCACCATCTGCATCACGAACTCAATCCTCAACTCAACGATCCTCTCCAAGTCCTAACAATTCCTTACCACCATCTAGCTTGACTTGCAATTTGCAAACAAAAGGTGATCCTCTGTTTGCGGACTTTAGGGTTCCGAGTCAAGATGGAAAGAAAAGCTCTTATATCTATCCATGCACATTTTTCAAGTGGTATATACAAGAGATGAGATACTACAAGCTTCATGCTACATTTAACTACTTCAGGGCTCCTCCGATGGCTCTGTGAAGAAGATATCAGCTCATCAGTTTGGGGATTTCTCGGATGCTAAGATCTAGCGACATAAATCTTCGATCGGCATTGTAACCATTTCACAAACCGAAATGTCCAATCCAAAACCAGTTTCAGTCCAAATTTCGTGAATCAGTCCAGATTCCTTTGAATATGGCATAGTTCAACCACAATCTGAGGCACTTCCATGGGGTACCAAAAAGAAAAAATTGTGTAAGTCAATATTGGCCTACTCCAGTGCTAATTGCCAATCTGGAATGGTTGGGGCACCCTGAATCAAGACCGTCTATCAATCAACATTAGACAGGTGATACTGTACCTTGTGATATGAGCCTCCTATTTGCACGGTCATAATTCAGTGCGGTTGTGTGTTCTGTCGGAGATGCATTGGGCTCAAACAGATGGGGATGAGAGTACCGTAGAAAGTGAAAGTGCCGAGGTCAACGGAAGGGTCGCCACTGCGGGAGAAGGAAAGATCCACGACGCTCTGGGTGGCAGAGGCAGAGGGCATTGTGAAGAGAGACTCCACCACGGAGTCACTGATGGGCCCGATGTGATCCGCAGCCAGAGTTGCGCCATCCAAGCCCAGATGCAGGAAATGGTTGGACACGGACCAAGGATACGTGCTGCCTGCTGCACTGGACTGCACTCGGATGCGCGTGCCGCCCTTCCTTGTGCCCAATATCGGCTCAAACGATGGCACCCAACCTGCACAGCCACACTATGAGCACCGCTGGCTACGGAATCTGATCGAACCTGGCAAGGATGACCGTGCTCACCTTCCGCCGCAACTAAGCCTGCCATGAATCCCAAGCTGAGCAGCACCATGGCTACCATTTTGGCAGCCATCGCCAGTTGAGAGTCACAATAGCAGCTACCACTTGCTCAAATTGTGAGCAACATGGCTCCAATTTTTATCACCGGCAGAATCTTCTGCGAGCCTGGGTAACAACTCCACATCTACTCTGGATCTTCTGCAGCATCCAACGCTGCAAATCAACAAGCTCCTGCAACTCCAGCGTTATCCTCACTTCTGAGACTTCGGAGTCGTGCACTCAAATCACAAGCCCTCTCGTCACATAACATTCTTTTCCATGCGACAATATAGGCACAACCTCAATCTTAATATCGTGCACAAATTCAACTTCAAAACAATAAGGCAGATACGCCATCATACATGACATTCAAAGACATTCAAAGACTTCTCGTCTTTCATTCATTCAAGACCACACACAAATTGGTAGACTATTGAATTGGAATGTTGTCATTTCACTTTATTGATATTCCCTAATTAGGTCATGAAACATTACGATCTCTTTCAACAACTACCCAATCGCCTTCGTTCAATCGAGTGGCGATATGGTTACATGCGATCTACTATGGTCCAGCGCGAGACTCTGAAAGATTATTGGGAATTGACACGTCTAAAAGGGGTGTCAAATCTCCAATTTGAATGATAATCAGATCAAACTACTGGCATGCGACAACTCTAGAGGAAAGCGAAGTGTGCGATGGTTATGACCACGAAGACAACGACGGACAAAACGAGACGGTTTCGTGGAATTATCAGAACACGCATTGTTGTTGTAATTCCTGCAGGGTCCAGCCTACAATTAGAATGTAAATCATGAGGAAGTGGAATGTGGAAGAAGAAGGAAAAGAATGAGGGGCAGCAGTTACGGAATGCCAACTGAAGTCTCACTAATTACGTGCCATTCGATCAATGGATGGGTTAAGGAATGTGATCCTGAACCGACACAATAGCCCTAAAAATCTGCTTGACTCATGAGGGTGGGTTATTGAATTGATGTGTTA
The DNA here is from genome assembly GCA_037043015.1 of Bryum argenteum. Taxonomy (NCBI): domain Eukaryota; kingdom Viridiplantae; phylum Streptophyta; class Bryopsida; order Bryales; family Bryaceae; genus Bryum; species Bryum argenteum. Next base: position 17,929,578 of record CM073328.1, on the reverse strand, counting down.
ACCCTTAAATGGCCTTCCACTCCCCAATGGGCAGCCCGAAATTGGATCTCAGCATTTTTGGACTTGGGCATCATGAATAGTGCACTTTTTGAACTTGGGCATCATGAATGAACCAATCAATGATGAGCTTGCAACCTCCTACAAGGTTTTGTGCAACCCCAACCTACCTACCACAATCCTTTCAAATCACATATCTCTCATACAAATTGTGATTTGGATTGTGAAATTTTACTATGTGGATGCATCATAAGAAGGTGACCACAATGATATAAAAATATAAGCAAAAAGTGAAGAATCAAATGAGCTACAGAGAAGATTCTGCAGGAAAACAGCCCGAGGGGCTGACAGGGCCGTTTAAGGGTTAACCCTGGTTGGAATTCTCGGTTGCTCCAACACAGAGTCCTCCAGTGTTCGGGAAGTTTTTGAGTTATAGTGGCTGATAACCGGCATTTCCCACCCCCAATCGGATGGACCGGCCAATGTGCTAAATCCATCAGCTGATAATGAACTAGCCGTCGGTTATGTTCTGGTCAAAGTGTGTTGTATAGATTGAGGGTCCTTTTGATTGAGAGCATGACGTGTCCCTTTTTCTCGCAAGTATTGATAGCTACTTAGGAACTACACTAAATAGGTAAATTAGTGTTGGAAAGAGTGATTGCCTATGGAAACACCAATTGTCAATTGTCTCCATAATGATAGAATACTGAATGTCAACTCTAACACTATTTATACCTATTTGTAATTATGAATGTTTACATAATTGCATTTGGTGTTAGGTGTATTTTTTTTGGTAAATTTTGGAATGAGGAATTGAAGGAAGAAAATTTGGAAAACCTCATAAGGTAATGTGCTAACATAATTTGCTAAAATTTTGGTATCTTGAACCTTCAAGAAATTGATCTTACTTCGCGGTGAAGCAACAACACCAGTGACACAAACCAACAATTCAAGTGCGCAGTAAAGCAACAACACCATGACACAAACCAACAACTCAAGTACAACGGATACAACAAAATAACAAAAATAACGTATGAGCAATGCGATTGAGCACAAAATAACGAATGAGCAATGAGATGCAATGAAGAACCTAGGATTTATGGGCAAGAAGGGCTTCGGAAACAAACATAGGAGTTTCAAAATAAGAGCATTTTGAGGCAACTCAAGCTTGCAAACCTTGCCGTCCATCATTGCGAACAATTGATCTTTGTAGTATGTCATTAGGGGTACCATTGTGAACAATTGATCTTTGTAGTATGTCATTAGGGGTACCTCTGCAATAGCAAAGGATTGGATCATAAATGAACGAGCTTGAGCACCAAGGGAGACCAAGCAAGAAGGAAGAGACCAAGCTATTAGAAGTTGCGCTTACCCTCATACAAAACCCTAACACTATTTGTAACTTCAGTTAACAATCAGTTTTATGAGTAACTTTTGCATCTGACACTAATCTTCATCTAGTACTAATCTCCCTATTTAGTGTAGCATGGTGTTCACTCTTACAGGATCAATAATCCTACTATCAATCCTACTATTGATGTTGCACAAACCTCTAAGAACACATTGTGCAAACACTTTATTCATGTTAACTTCATGAGAGATTCTTTTTTTATTTTAATTTGCACACTAAGCATGAAGCAGTTTTGCATCAGATGGTACACACATGCAACATCACGTATTCTTTGTAGGGTCAGATTTGATTTGTTCCCGGCTCCCATCAATCCCATCAATCGTTTCTAGTTCTCCCGGTTCCCATCAATCCCATCAATCGTTTCTAGTTCTCATTATTTATTCCTGGTTTCCATTTTTGGTTTCCACTTCCTAACCTTTGTTCCCGATTCCTAGTTTCCCTCCGGTGTTCCCTTGATCTCTCGTTCATTGTCTCCTTTTTTGCTCCCATTCTCCATACTTAATGGAATATTCATCTTCGAGGTGAAATTGCCAAAGCTGAAATTGTCAAAATACTCGAAGGTATGGACACAGGGTTTATGCAGGGTTCAGGTAACAGTCATCACAAAGACTGCGGACGGACCACTTTCGAAAACATAAATCATCTCATTCCTAACGAGTATACAACCAGAACAATGGCTTCAAATGCAGCTGAAGTCTCTCAGAAATTGTTGTAAGAGAATTTAAATGACATACTAATATCTCAACCTCAACTCACAAGGTTGAGAGCAAAACTACTTTCGGAGGAACCGAGAAATGAAGAGCAGAGATTAATCACATTCTGATTTGAGTTCCTTGATGTGCACCTTGAGAAATAAACTCAATCAAACAGTCAATGGATTGATATCGAAAGTGCAGAATCACTACAGTGTCCACCAAGTAACACTACCACTTCAATTGCATCATAAATCCTTCTCCTCCATTGATTTCTACTGTTCGATGCAGCATCGAAACCAGATACACAAATTCCTAGCTGCAGCTTCTAAAGAATAGCAGAAGCTCAGAGCTCACAGTTGCGCAAAAATCGAGAGCGGATTGACAAAATTGTAAGACCCTAACTGAATTTATTGAGAATATTCATACACAAAGTCATTCAGACCAAGCATGGTACTGACCGTCAAATACATAAGATAGAAAGTACCAACCACAGCTATGATGACCAAGATCTGCGTCGACGGATCCTTCATGAGCTCCACCAACGGCTTCGCCAAGCTGTACAATCCTCCCGACACCACCGTGAAGAAGTAGAATCCATAGCGGCGAACATTATCCCAAAACTCCTCCATCAAGGGGCCGCCGGGGCCCAGGGCCAGCGCGTGCTCGTCCGGCAGGCACACGAGCGCGAACACCGCGCTTCCGATAGCCAATTCGCGCGCATGCTCGGATACAAAATTCAGTAGAGCGCCATTTAGGGACGCGCTAAGCGATTGCTCGGACTCCGGGGTGGAATTGGTTGAGGAAACATTTGAGGGAAGGGTTGGAGGGTTTGAGGGAAGGGCGGGGAGGTTTGCGGGAGCTTGAGTTGTGAGCTTGGCTTGATTCGCACGGGGAATGAAAGGTAATCGAAGCCTGGAATTGGAAGGGTGGATTGTTGCGACGGGCGATGGATTGAGTAACGTTGAAATGGACGGCGCATGCCGCAACGTCGCCATGGCGCTCGTTTCCTTCTCTAAAACCCCCTCCCTCAACCTTCCTCTGTCTGTCAAGGCGGTTGAGCTCTCACCACAGTGAAGGACACCACCATTATCCGTGGTTGATGTCGATGAAATCCTCATCGATGGATGAATGAAATTTTCTGGCTTGCTTTTGCTTGGCCTTGGAAGATCTCTTTACTTGGACAATCACCTAGAATCACTATCCATTTAAAAAATTATCAAATTTTGTTCATATTCTTTTGGGGAAAATGAAAGCACTTTGTACTTGGAAGTGTACATAAGGGGAATTGCATTAGAAATAGGGCATAAAAAAACGGAGGAATTATGATAATGATTTTATGGACGAAATAAAATTGTTTGATTATCATGTCAATGCAAATTATAGAGGTCTCGTTGTTCAATAAAAACAAAATGTCCAATGTTTTTGTAATTTATTTATTTTTCACTACAAATGTAATTCAACTCATTCACTAGAGTTAGCCCTGAAGTTTTCATCCATAATTTTTCAATCACTTTATGCCAACAACTCAATTTAATATAGGAATGATTTTGAACCTACTTACAATGATTTTAACCTTTCAACTCATATGTAATCTCTACAAGTACTTAATCGTGTCCTCCAGACACAAACATCAAAAAGGTCATAATGAAATTTATAAAATGTGTAAAAAAATCTTGACTTAGTTATAGAAAAAAATATGAAGTTGGAGGTTTTTGGTGATGTTGAAATTATGGGATATGCAATCAATATGCAATGTTCCTACTCTCGGTTATCCATGTTTAAAGAGAGGAAGGAATTATGGTTTCAAAGAGGCGAATAAAAAAGAGTGAAGTGGTAATCTTTATGAATGTAAAGTGGTGGTTTTGGAGGATATAAAAAGAGGTACCTTTCCTTTTTTTTCCTTTTCAAAGGCGACGATAGGGCCACAAGGGTTTGAAGATGGATCCTCACAGAGAGAGAGAGAGAGAGAGGTGTGATGTTTTGGAGAGGAGTTTCTTTTTCATATGTTGAGGATGTTTTGAAGAGGCCATTTGGAGTTATATGTAAATAAAAGTTTGCAATCTGTATGTTTATTGTTCTTGAGTATATAGTTGATGGTCTCAAATGAAAGAAGTCCTATAATAAAGCTTTAGTAATCTTCACTTAGACATACATACTAGCTCTACCATAGAACACTACGATGTACTTAGTACAAACATTATAGGGTGTCACTTTAGGATAGCATTTTAGAAACACCTATTTTTTCAACTACAAAAACTTATAACTCACTATAAAAGAGTCTAAAAGTGATGATTCCACTTGCTCTATCTTTCTACTCACTTGCTATTTGATTTCTCGAGCTATTATTGAGCACCTTATCATGAATATAATATTATCCATGAAGTTTTGAGATTATTCCCAATACATGTGGCTCCTATCTCTTTACATGTCAAAATTTATCCTCCTCTCCAATTCCTTCAAGTACATACTAAAACTCTTGAATGATCACTTTCAAGTGCCTCTACCTAAACCCCTAAATTTCCTTGTTGCAAAATGATCTAAGTCACAAAATCTGACCTTTCATAAGATTAAGCTTAATAAATCTCAATCTAAGCATTCTTTAAAAGATTCAACCGTAAGATCTCAAAGTTCACTTTGACATTCTTCTCACATACCAAATTTGAACTGTTCATTCTTCATCGTTTGTGAGATTATAATGGTCAAAGTTGGTTGAGTTTTTCTCCTGCGGGAACCTCAAAAACCCGTTTCGGGTTTTAAGGAAAGTTAGGGGTTAAAAAGCGGATGGTGTCGTGATTTTCGAATGCTTTCATAGGTACGGTAGATGCAATAGGTATACATGTTTATAAAGCAGTGCTGCAGGAAATATCAGTAGGTTATCCTTAACCCATAAAGGTCCAAGAAAGCGGAAATCGCTTTTAGGAATTTCCGCAGGGAGAAAATTCAGCCAACTTTGATCATTATAATCTCAAAATTGGAGAAAAATTAACGGTTCAAATTTGATATTCCAGAAAAGGGTCAACTTAACTTCAAGATCCTACGGTTAAATCTTCTAATCAATGCTTAGATTGAGTTTCTTTGCACCTGAAGTAAAAGAAGGTTCTTTTTGATAATTTAAACAATTTTGTATCAAGGACCTCTAGGGGTTAAACTCCAGTTTATTATCCAATGGGAAGATTAAACGTTCAAGTCTTATCAAGTTGCAAGTAAGAATATATATGTTAAGATATATTCTGGCACATGGCACTTAGTTTCTATCTCAATAGTCTTTGTGTGTGGAATTGGTTATCTCACTATGATGCATGATGCTCTTGAAGGCTCCATGTAGGTCAAATGTTCTAAAAGCAATGAGTTCAACATTGTATGATTATCATATTAGAAACTAATACCTCAAATGAGTACCGCAATTATAAAGAAAAAGTCAAGGAGAATCAAATGTTTTAAAGTTTAATTAATCTTTTATTTCCAATTGTTGTTGAATGGGGAAGTTATATTATGGGGTCACAAAGGTTATTTTTAAAAAGTCGAAGAGAAGCTTGAATTTCTCCATGGGGTGTATTGGGATCCAAATACATGTTTATGAAGATAAAAAAAGAAATCAAGATATTTTTTGAATCAAAGGTACAAATTGTAAAAACATGCCCTGGTACCTCTTTATATGTGCAATTAAAAGAATAGAAGTTTAACCTCAGTTCATGGTTAGCTTTGAACCCCATAAAATCCAAGCATTTTGTGGATCTCCGAAACCAAAAACTGCAATTTTCTACTAATGTTATTTGTAAAATTGGTAATTATGGTTTCAATTTGAGTGTTTACTTGGGAATCTGAGTAGTCATTTGGTAATGAACATGTTATCAAAAAGAATTTCTTAAAAAACTAACCTTAAAAATGCCCATTTTGGACTCAAAAACTAAAGTATTAGATGAAGGTTCAAATATTGGAATTTGGCTTTGCAAGTTTTACCACATACACCTTGTAGTTTTGGAAGCACCTAATAAAAATTTCAGGAAAAAATAACACTCTCAACCCCGTCATCTAGGTTGCTCGAAATAGCAATATGCCATTCAACTTTCTTGGATTTTTAAGGGTCAAAAGTATGTGTAGTTTTTTTCCTGTTATCAAGTAGAATTTAAGAGTAGACCAGAATATGATGTAGTTTTGGGTGGACTTTCTTGCACTTTTGAGATTCAGGAGTAAATAACTTGTAAAGCATGAATAGTCTTTATCATTGGATATGAGAAAACTCTACAATCTATCACTATTTCAACTTCATAATGAGAAGCGAGTGGAAACTCAGGCTTTCATTGAATTTCTTTACTAATAGGGTTAAAATGAAGCATTCCAGAATTCTTGGGTAAGCGTTCATAGCAGCTACCAAGGAGGATGGGGGAGGGATAAAGGAGCCCCCTAGTTTTTAATGTAGTAGTTTAACCCCTAAATCTCCTTGGTGTTTTTTAGGAGCTTGAAACCTCAAAACTGCAATTCTCTACCTTTAAGCACTCGTGGGGTTGTGAACCAATTTTTTTTCCTTTTTTAAAACTTCCAACCGTACCTTAGAATATGCTTGATTACTGTTCAAAAAAATGACCGTTTGATGTTTACCATTTGAGAGATCATAACATCCTAGGTTTGTCTCCCAAGTTTTTTTGGGCATTGCGAAGATTGGTTTTGAAATTTTTGGAGGCTACCCTTGTAAAATTGGTAAACTTTTCGACTTGAGTCACTTTGAAATTTGAGTAGTGATTTAGTAATGAACATGTTTCAATTTTATTTTTTTTAAAAAGCTATTTTTTTAAGCTGCCCCATCTTGGCTCGCAACCCAAGGATTGTCCTAGAAGACTCAAAAATTGGAATTTGACTTTGAAAATTTTACTGCAGACACTTTGCAGTATAAGGAGGACCCAATAAAAAATCTTAGGCAAAAATATTACTTCTAACCCCTTCATCTAGGCTGCCCGGAATTGCAGAAACCCATTTCGGACTTCAAGGAGAGCTAGGGGTTAAATTGCCAAGGAATATGCTTTGAGAGTAATTTTGGACCGCAGACCCCATTTCAGAATTCAAAATCATCAAAAATGGCTTTGGGAATCTCCACAGATTCTAGAGTGCTGCCACGAACCATTGCCCAGAATTCTTGGGGTCTCAAACGGCCTCGAGTCTGCAAGTAAAGCAGCACTTTTCCAGCATCTCATGCATAATTTGGGTACCAGGCTACTGAAATGGAGTAACTCAGGGAGTACTTCAGACCAAGCAACACAAATATGCATGCAAACTAAGCTTACAGTAAAAATGAGAATCATTGCTACAGAATAAAAAAGTGAGGAAGGGCGTGGATGGCCTTGGTGGAGTGCACCGCAATGGAGGCGTGTCAAGCGATGACCATTGTGTACACTTGGAAAGAATTGGGAGGAGCAAATGCAGGACCCACTTGAATTGCATGGGGGCGCCTCCTCATCTGCTCAACTGCCTAAAACGCTCCTACTGCTTTCACTTTTCATACAAACAGGGGGATTTTAGGGCCATGTTTGTACTGTACTGTACAATGCCATTGGACTTTGTCCACTTCCATTACCATGCTTTTCTTGCTTGGTTCTCTCTATGTCGTAGTCACTCTGCTCTTGGATTTCAAATCGTACCAACGTACACGAAAAAGAACCTCTTTAGCAGTTTTGGATATGTATGGTATGGTGCTCTGTAATGGCTCAATTTTCAGAACGAGAAATCTACAGGGATGTCACCAGTGCAAGCAATTTTCGTGCATGGGGAAAACTAGTAGAAGAATAGAGCAAGTGGAATCATCATTTTTAGACTCTTCTACAATGAGTTATGAATTTTTGAAGTTGAAAGTATAGGTGTTCCTAGAATGGTGCCCTAAAAAGATACCCTATAATGTCTGCAGTGAGTACATGATACTATTGCGTGGGGAATCTATTATGTACCTCTGACTCAAGATTACTAGGGCTCCATTTTCGGCACTGCACCATTTTTGGTACTCCTACCATAAGTACAAGGAGCCCACTTCCGAATGCTGAAAATTCTGGATCCAAGGCTCGCTTCTCCTATAGTCCTATTGACCCTTTACCGTCGGGAAAGGCCCTGACATGGTTGCGACACTGTCGGAATTGTTTAGTCGTTGTACATTTCAGAGCATGTCACAAGCCCTGCTAGCAGGAATGGGTTATATATAAAAGCTCAAACTTTTAGGTTTCCAATTTTCTACAGAGTATGATAGTCAGATTTTTGGTGTTTTGAGGCCTGCACGGTGAGCTACACTAAATTTGATAATTAGTGTTAGATTATTATAAGGTTTGAAATTGTTATAAGTATTTACTTTTGTTTTTTTAAAAAATTTACCAAGAGCATTGATTCTGATACTGTATAAGGACCCCCATCTTGGCCAATATAGTGGGTAAAATTATTGAACAACAGTAAAAACTTATAACATGTTTATGTAAATTAGTGTATCTAACACTACTTATCAAATTTAGTGTAGTGATGTACATTACGTTTGATAAAATTTTATATGAGATTTTGTAAGTACATCTGCAGAGCTGTAACTGTGAAATCGGGCATTGCTTTAGGATTCTTGTAATGCAATCAATTTGATTGAAGTGAAATCATCAGTTTAGATATCAGGTGCATGTAGTGTTAAACAGAGCTATTTGATTGTAAGTGGAACAAGAAACGTGGAATTTATCAAACCTCAGTGCCCATCCTAGACTGGTAGTGTTGTTAAGAGTGTTGTGCTTGGTGTGTTGATATTCAAGTGTTGGTCTTGCATCATGATTGGTTTCCCAACACTTGCATATGAGATCTGTGATCCAATCATCAACACACTCCGGCACCTTCGGTCGTTGCCCCTCAATAACAAGATCTATTGTCACAATTTCTCCTTCAAAAGGGAGTTTCCCCGTCAATATCTCGTAGCATGTCATTGCATAACTATAAACGTCCGCTGCTCTTGTAAACAACTCCGGTCTCTCGCTTACACTTCTATCTCTACAAGCTTGCAAAATTTGGGGATCCCTCCAAAATCTAGTTTTCAATTACACCAATCGAGCACTTAAAGTCTGCTACATAGCAAATGTCATTTGAAACAAGTACATTGGATGCCTTGAGGTCTCTATGAACAATTTCATGTTTGTGCAACCACTCCATTCCACATGCACTCTCGTAGAAAAACCATTCCAATATCTCCTTCTCAAATGGATCACTAGTATAGCCACAATGAGGTCTCGAGCGGACAATCAGTTTCCTTAAATCTTCATCTGCTTTTCTCAAAAGGAAACCATGTTGACCACTTGGCAATAACACTCCCTCTACTACACGACTAACAAATGAGCCAAATGGGATCCTTGTTTAATGGACCATGCCCTGCTTTGCAAGTATCCATGAGGCCATTGTTTTTGTAGATCCTGTAACAAGGTCTCTTTTTTGAACATTTTACCACCCACTTTGTTTGCCTTTCAACTAATGTCATATTAGGCCGTCGAATAAAGACATTGAAGATCTCAGCGTGTGCACCTTCTGCAAATTTGTCTTCCACCACCAATGACCAACTAGATTCTGTGCGAAACAATATACCCCATTCAGGCTGCCATTGAAGGCTCTTGTACACTTTCCTGTTCTCTGCTGCGATTCGGTAACTAAGTCCATCAGCTTTTATTGATTTGAATAATTTGGTATTATATTCTCAATGATTTTTTTTTTAAATTTTTCTGAAAAAAGTAAAAAAATGCATGGTCACTAAGGAGTTGATTCTCCTTTGTCCATTGTTAAATTTGAGCTTTATTTTTGGAAATGAATTGTGATACAAGTCAATATTTGTAATAGAAAGCTTAGCCCATTCTAAGATGTCTTGAAGACATGGCATGCATTTTAGTGCAAACGGTTCAATTTTGAACTATTTTTCCTTTGTACTTTTGAGGCAATTTTCTCCAATGCAAGGTGTTATTATTTGAGCCCAATTATCCTTCTAGTTATTTCTGTATGGTTCAAGAGTGTTATTAATATAAAGGTGAATAAATCTCTAGGTGATGATTTCTTCATGTACAATTGATTTGTTGGTAGCATTTCGACTTTGAATGAAAATTGATAAAAAATAATTAGAGTCTACACATCATCAGAATCTTGTAATCTACAAGGCTTGATTGAAGATTTTTGGAGTCGCTTCTTAACAATTTGAAACCTAAACATTTACAAATAGGAGCAACCTTTACCCTCCCTTTGTGACGAGCTAGCTAGCCATATTACATTCAATTGGGAGTTTTTAGTAATTTTGGGGTTGAGTTTTGGGGCTGAATTTTTAGATTTTACATTTTGGGTTAAGGTTATTTGGGGCTATTGGTCTCAATTTTGAAATTGAATGTTTAAAACATGATAGTTTACGACCTGAAACAAGCCCTCAATGTGATGAGACCCTGGCCAAACAGGCGATATTATTATGGCTGTTTGGCCATAATAATATATCATTAATGATATTAACGAGGGGACAGAGCAGACAGCGGAGTCGCACGCAGAGCCAGAGAACATGCAAGGGTTCAGGATCGAGGGGTCCACGGAGCCAGTCGAGGAGCCAGCGCAGACATCGATCCGCACCGGAGCGCAATCGACCGCGCTATCACCGGGTTCAGGGGCGAAGAAGAAATGGTGCAAGAGGAAATTCACGCGGGGTTTGTGTTCCAATGACATATCCAAATTTTGTTTTTTTTTCTCTTCTTTTTATACCTATGAGTTTTTCAAATCTAAAATGCAATCGCCACAAGCTCTGTAGGTCAAGGCCTTGTCAAATACAAAGCACGACGAAACAAAGTGCCTTATATATTTTGATGACAACACTTACCAATGAGGTTCCATGTCATCACGCGGGGTTTGTGATGCTATGACATAAGCAATTTATTTATTTTTTGTTTCTCATTGATTTACACCTATGAGTTTTTGAAATCTAAAGTGCAATGGTCACAAGCTTTGTAGTGCAAGGCCTTGTCAATTTCAAAGCTTGACGAACCAAGATGGCTTATTTATTTTAGTGAGATCTGTTACCAACGTCTTTCCATGTAATCACGCGGAATTTGTGTTCCAATGACATATCCAAATTTTGTTTTTGTTTTTCTTTAATTTACAGCGATAAGTTTCTGAAATTTAAAATGCAATGGCCACAAGCTTTGTAGGGCAAGGCCTTGTCAAATTCGAAGCACGACGAAACAAGGTGCCTTATATATTTTGATGACAACACTTACCAATGAGGTTCCATGTCATCACGCGGGGTTTGTGATGCTATGACATATGCAATTTTTATTTTTTGTTTCTGTTTTATTTACACCTATGAGTTTTTGAAATCTAAAGTGCAATGGCCACAAGCTTTGTAGTGCAAGGCCTTGTCACTTTCAAAGCTTGACGAACCAAGATAGCTTATTTATTTGGGTGAGATCTGTTACCAAGGTGTTTCCATGTATTCACGCGGGGTTTGTGTTCCAATGACATATCCAAATTTTGTTTTTGTTTTTTGTTTTATTTACACCTATAAGTTTTTCAATCTAAAATGCAATGGCCACAAGCTTTGTAGACCAAGGCCTTGTCAAATTCAAAGCACGACGAAACAAGGTGCCTTATATATTTTGATGACAACACTTACCAATGAGGTTCCATGTGATCACGCGGGATTTGTGTTCCAATGACATATCCAAATTTTGTTTTTGTTTCTGTATTATTTACACGTATAAGTTTTTGAAATTTAAAATGCAAAGGCCACAAGGTTTGTAATGCAAGGCCTTGTCACTTCCAAAGCTTGACGAACCAAGATGGCTTATTTATTTTAGTGAGATCTGTTACCAAAGTGTTTCCTGGTAATTACGTCGGGTTTGTGTTCTTATGTCATATTCAATTTTTGTTTTTGTTTTTCTTTTATTTCACCTATAAGTTTTAGAAATAAAAAAATGCCGTTGCGGCGGCCGAGGAACAAAGCGTGCGCTGTTAAAAGGCGCGGTTTAGGCCAACTGCGCGCTCGGGACGCCGACGTATTGAACTCTTCATCCGACCCCTCTTAAAACACGGACCAAGGAGTCTAACATGTATGCGAGCCTGTGGGCGGCAAACCCATTGAGGCGCTAGGAACCTGACAGGTGGGAGTGTGATGAGAAAAGAGCCTTAATTAGGTCCGATTGTCCAATAGAATGTAAAAAGGTTTAAATTAGAATAGACAAATAGATAGGATAAGAAATAATAGGATGAAACAGCTTAAGGAAATAGAAAGGTAGATCTCAAAAGACCTACATAGGTACCTTTTCGTTTTAAGAGAGATTAAAGGCGTGGGAAGAGAAGCTATTCTTGTCTACACCTTTCTCTCCGTGTATTGGACTTCAAACAGTTTTAATATATTAATACAAATTATATTTTATGCTTTAAGATTGTTTGTAGTTTGATTGTATGAGTATATGAGTAATCTTATTACTCCGGGAGTAATAAGAAGGCGAGTACCGGAAGCGGACTCCAATAAAGAGCAATTGAAGCAAGAGGCTTCAATTGTGCCGGAAGCGGATTTCAACAAAGAAGAGCAATTGAAGCAAGAGACTTCAATTGGCGATTTCAACACTTAATTGTGTAAAGCATTTCTAATTGTTATTGAATTATTAATATACTTGTCAAGTTGATGAAATGCTTGTGTGAGTATGTTCGGCGATGAAGAGCGACTAGAGCGTAGACACACCAACCCACAAGTTGCGAACATCGCCACTGACAGGGATGTCATTCTCGTCGCTCGTGAGCCAGCCATCCGATCTGATTTTCAGTTTGTCAGCACAAAACGTTCGAACTCTTTCTTCCGCTATCGGGTTGCTTCCGTAGATCACACTCGCATCCCTGCTCACACAAACGAACTGGTGGCGTAGCAGTGGCGCCAGCTCAACAAGCTGCGTACAGACAATTTGGAGGTGTTTGGGCTCTTGTGTTTTTTGCTGCCCATGTATGGGCAACAGGTGGATCGCCCCATGAGTATGTCGACCCTTGCTTTGGTTTGTAGGTGGCGCCCAGATGAGGAGAACACAACGTGTGTTGATAAGTATGAAGGGGATTATCAAGTTATGAAGCCACACTTGTTTATGGTACTTACTACACTCATCCGTACAAAGAGCGTGAAAGAGCAAGCTGCTGTAAAATCTGCTATATTGGGTAACTATGACTATTCAGAGTTATTTTGCACAGTGTCAAGACTGGGCATTGAAGCTGCTGATGGAGGTGTAAAAGGGGCCTTTGATGCTTGTGCAAGGGAGATATTACGACAACAGATCCGAAGGACTCTGTTTGATGGGCCTCACCTTGCTGGAGAGTGTATGCATGCAGGATTCAAGTATGCAATGATGTTGTGTGTAGGATCACGCCTTACACCGAAGTCAGCTACGCATTCGATTTTGGCAACACTCACAACGCTCACTCCAGAGTTGATAGCCCCTGTGTTTGGAGCTGAGACTGGTGTTGACGCTGAAGATTTCCTGAATGTGTGCGCACTAGGAACTTTGCCATCAACCTTAGAAGAGCGATTCAGGCGAGTGGTCTGAGGCATGACCCATGCAGCACGCTATAAACTTTACAAATTTGTGACTGACTCAGATTAATTCTTGTTTGAACAAATCAGAGTGGCTTTGAACTCGGAGTGGGACAAGAATCGGCTACCGGAGGCATCGACATGCTTCGAAAGCATGACCATTCCAGCATATGATTCTGACGAGTCCATGGCAACAAAGCTAGCCTACGCTGCGTGCCACACCGACTACAGAAATGCGTAGTTTTGCATTACCATACGTTACCACAGTTTTTATAGTTAAATGCTTGCAAGCTTTGTGGGCAGCTCACTTGCCATGGAACAAAATTTCACAAACTTGTAGCAAGTTTATGTTGTTATTGCAGCATACATGCTTTGATTTCTATGCGAAATATGTACGGTTTTCTGTTGTATAATGCAGAAATTTGTCTTTGAATGATTAGTCTGTCAAGAAGATAGGGTTTTAATTCATCCCCTTAGGGATCGGTAATGTGGATTACACACCTCTGTGCCTTCTTACAAACAACATATTTTTTTGTGGTTGAAGCTTTTCGCCAAGTGTGTATGGAGGATCTGGGCTTTTAAAACAACAAATGAGATTGATTGGATAAGTTAAAAAAAAACTATACTTTAGACAATAGCATTACAGGAGTAGCATTTTGATGGCGATGGATTCAATTGTAGGATAAAGCTTGAGTAACATCTGCTATTATGACTTCACTTCTCCATATGCTAGCCAATATCTACAATCCTCATATTCTATGTAGTGCCTTAGATCTTGTATTCTCATTACAGTCTGGGTGTGCTTATCATGCTCAGAAAGACTAAATGAGTGTTGGGGTCACCCACTCATTCAGTCTTTGATAAACTTCAACAAACATGAATATGGTTAATGTATAAAATTTAAGACGTAATGTTATTATATGACTTGACTCAATTCACTAACTTGTTAATTATTCAGTATCAGAACGTTAAAATTTGAGGATAGAAAGTATAAAGCTGTGAGTGCCTAGTGGTTTTCGAGCCTTCTTTTGGAGGTTGGGTTCAACATTGCAAGCTCTCTAACACCACCACCTAGAGCAGTTTCGGTTGCAAGGCAGAGCAGAGCGATTTGACATGAATCATTTTTTATTAGTTTCATAATGTTCCCTATGGTTTTTATCTTTGTTGCCCCATACCAGTCACTTAGTGCTTTTTTTAATCGAAAATTGATTCTTGAATCTAGGACTTCCTTCAATAACACAGTAAAACAGTTGTAATCAATAGTCTTCTTAGGGAATGACATTGGTCTCGAGGGTTTCAATATACCTCTCAATATGATTGGAGGGGTCGTCGTGAGCTATCCCGAAGAACTTCGGAAGGTGCATGTGCATGCCCCGTGGCGCTAACCCCACGGGCATCACTATTGAAAGCCCTCATGGGGTTATCATTGCATCCGTCAGGTCAGGACCAACCGGGGGTACCGGGGCGCCCGGGTTGAATGGATGCGCCTTGAGAATAGGACCAACTGGGACCACCGGAATCGAGGAGTTTTTTAACTCTGAAGTCTCACCTTCCAAATCCTTGGGTTGGACTCCTACTAATTGACTAAATCTACTTCGGGTACCCCTGTGTGGTGATAAGTGACGGTACGATCTTCCCGATCGGAGTGTTACCATTGGTAATTGCTCATTTGGTCGTCATTGAATTTTGACTGCCGAAGAAATTAATGCCAATGTTACCCCATCAATGGGAATTTCAACCAAGGTAAATGGGAAGCTTGGAGAAACAAACCACAGTACTAACTAGTAGGTGGAAAACCCGACCCTTTTTGGACTAAGCTAACCGATGGGTCCCCCTAATAGACCGCGAAGACAACCTCTAAGTGTGAACTCCCATCCCGCTTGAGCATATATAATCACACGGTGAAGTTAACTAGTGATTTGCATGGTAAAAACCTCAATCATCAGCGGAGCCCGCAGAAACGCTCCTCCAAGAGTACCCAAACACTAATGAGGGAAAACAGTAGCCTTGCACCCCTACCCAGCCTTTTACCGAATTCCTCCTAATCACCGTGCACGTACTGCATTTAGCGGGAGAGGGCTGGAGCCTTTAGTCCACGGTCCCTTAGTGGTTGATAAGCACGGAGAGATATAATGATCAAGATATCGGGTTGTGCTCCCAATATCGAGTACGCCTCGGCACTATCATATCCCCCACTCATACTTCTCCCATGGGCAAGAAGTATTGGTCCCGGATCAATGTGGTTTTTACCATACAAGGTCACAAATACTTTTACCGGTTAAACATTTACCAAGTCCCTAAATTCCTTTGCCCTTTGATTAACCGGTATGAATTACGAAGCCTAAAAACATCAAGAAGTTACTAAGCTAGATTTCAACCTAAATCAAGCAACCGGAACCTCTAGGGACCCTAAAATGACCAATGAAAAAACCGGGCAGCATAAAAAAACCTTCAATTAGGCTTCGTGAGTTAATTTTTTAACACAAGTTTTTTAAACCCAAATGAACACAAATGGCCCTCCGCCCCTTACCGTGATGGTGCACGTCTTGCGAGTGGTAACCACTCAAGAACCCCGTGCCCGTTCTTCGATGGGCGGCTTCACCCGACCCACTTTCCAATTTCCCAATTGGACTTCCCGACCCACGAGAGGTTTACAAATGGTTTAAACAAATGATTAATTGGAAATTAAGGTTGGACCACAAAAGTCTTGATGGACGAGATTATGGGCAACCTGCGTGTTCAACCTGAAAACACAACCTCTCCAGACCGTTGGGGCATCACTGCCAACGATCTCGATTTCAAACGAAAAAAATGGCCACGCCGGTGATTAACCCGACCTCACCATATACAAAAGTCTATAGGAAAGAAATAGTTATTTTGCACGAATAGAAGTCACCCAACAACGGTGAACTTCTACTTTCGGTTGAAAAATTGCCGACCTAAACAAAAGTGAATCCTCACCCGAATAATCAGAACAATTCACTTCCGCGCCCGAGGGGGCTACGCCGGTGTCCCTTCCTACTAGGGTTGGGCACGAAGTGGTAAAAACACTCACCGGACGCCTTGTGAGAGAAGGCAGATTATTATAAATAGTAATCTGCCTTCAATCTTCCAAGACTACAATAGGCAAGGGGGAGACCCCCCTTGACGCTCAATATTTGAGCGGTAATACAAGCCAACCCAAAAAACTTCCTTGATACAAAAATTTCAAAAACACCCACTATTTACAACACAAGTGGGTTAGGCCAAATGGCAACAACCCCACTTCGTGTCCGGATCAGCCGGTTCACTAAGTTACCCACCCTCCACAAAATTCAACAACATAAAATTACAAAAACCTCGTCTGGTCTTGGCTACACAAACAAACCACGGTCACTTGCATATAATCCACATGCATACATGCAAGAAGTAAGATAAATGAGACTCGGTTTAAAAGAAAGCCGTTGTTTTGTCGTTGAAGTAACCAAGACTACATATTACTATATATAGTGATCTGCTCTTCCCTTCTCAAAGAGTGCACCTACATCAAACAAGGCCCCCTTGTGTAACTCCTCAAGCTCCAAGTCCTCTTCCTTCACACCACACAAGACTTGACAAGAAGATTAGAACCATAAGTGCGTACTTATCACATTCAAATCAACGAAAATTGCATTCACTAAAGTGGACTAAGTCCAAAACTTAATCAAAAATTCAAAGCAAGCTTCTTCAACCTAATTACTGTTGTGTTGTTCTCTGGCTATCGCTGGTCCTGAGAGGTGTCGTTCCACCCGGATCGTCCTGACAGCCGTTCGTGGCCGAATCTTCGTCGCGGACTGTCCACCTATCCCCGCCTATAACAAGGTCGTTTTCCTCCTTGTAATCACCGTGCTACCTTCGGGGTTGTCGATCTGCTGATAGCCCCCCGCCGTGCAAACCTGTGCCGACCGCTGCTTCACGATCCGTTAGCGTCGGTGGGTTCCCAGGTCGCTTTGTTCCTACGCTGTTCGCCGTCCAGCCCTTGTAGAGGTCGGCCTCTCAGAACCACACCGTCCGCACTACCGTCTCCGCTTTCGTTCACCGGAAAATACAATCACACGGAAACGATTCTTACTCAACAAAACCTGATCCAGGAGGAAGAAGAACCCAGATTTCATACACAACCAAGATCACTCCTACTCACAAATGAATACTCCCACAAACTCAACACAGAAAAAATTTCCTTCAAACAACACCACCACACACTTCTCTTCCCCAAAAACTTCTCACCCTAATTCCCACCCTCTCTCCCTAGTTGGAGACTTGGATGGTGCAAGTTTCATACATTTCGCACGGATGAAACTTTGTTCATCCGGCAGTTCATTCGCAGGATTTTACCAATTTCTTAGCTTATTAACTAGGGGGAAACTTGAGCAATTTATGAATGATGATAAAGCAGTAAAACATAACTAAACCTGTCATGAAACTTTGACGCAATTAAATATTACTAATATAGAATAGAATAACAACCACCGGGCCATCTAAGTAGACATGTCCAATTATCATAGAAATTCCGGAAATCGAAGGAATTAGCCTAAATGCCCCAATTGGGGATTTTGAACGTAAAAATATTGGACTAGCGCTTGAAGATAGTATTTCGAACAAGCGTGAACCGTTTCGGCGATTCACATCCCATTGGGCTCGGTTCCAGTGTTTTTCTCCATGTCGTGTGGCGGCATTGAGTCGATCCTAGTCTAAGTGCCCGAGGTCGACTGTTCGGGCGGCGAAACATTGTCATTCCTTGAATAAATTTTCTAGCCTTTGTTCTCCAACAAATTTGCTTTTGATTTTAAACTCTCCAATCGCTCGTTCTCTATGGAATCAAATAACAGTATTCCCAAGACACCAAACGTGCCTTTATTTACAAAAACTGTAGATGAAGTAATATCTTCACGGATTTTAGGGTCAAACAGACCTTTGTCTTTCCATACCTCTCCATTCAGCAAATAATTTGATAAAGAGTTGCTGAAATTTTTCACAAGTTCAGCATGTCCTTTTAAAAGAAGAAAAATACCACATTAATTTGTGCACGTATACTATGTAGACCATAATTTATTTATTTTTAATCAAATTATCTAAGATACGCACCTTTAGGAAGAGCAGGTCGTCTTTTATAAGATAAGTCATACTTTCGCTTCTCTTCTGCTTTCTTGTTTTCATAGAATTTTCCAAATCGATTAAGAATTTCAAATACTTCAGAACCATTGAATTTTCTCGAAAGTCTTTTGTGTCTATCTCCATTAATATGAGTTTCTTTCTGGAGTTCAGTATTTTGCACAAGCTTCTTACAAACCTTGCAAGTAATTCTTATTGTTCCTGCAAAAAACGAAACCATATTTGTGAATAATATTTATGGTAATATTGTGAGAATGTAGGAGGCTTTTCAAAATAGCAGGATTAAAGAATCTAATATGGTTGTATCACGTGAAGATAAGCGTTTTCAGAAAGGAGGATAATGTTCAGGCCAGCACATACTTTATCAACGAAGTTTCCACCTTTGCAATGAAGTCTCGGGACTCTCGAAGGTGGAAGATCGAACATGCGAGAGCTGACGGGAGCTTTGAATCATGGAATGCTTTTCGCCTGATTTTCAGCGATTTCCTCTGGCAATATTGGCAATTTCCGTCTGGCAATATTGGCAATTTCCGTCTTCACCCCAAGGAACTGGCGAGCGCAGTCTTCTTTCCGGCAACGGCCCGATGGGTGCGACCTGCTTCCTGAGAGTGCAAAAGTGCTTCTCCTGAAACAATCACGACGTTGGAACTGAAATGCAATGAAATGAGATCTCAACAAATGAAATGAGACAAACGAAAAAGAGGGAATGCGCTTACCCGTTAGCTGTGAGTTCGTCCTCCAAGTGCAGAAAACCGATCCGACAGCACGTGGCAGACTTGGAGAAGAAGTTGCAGGAAACAAAGAAGAGCGACGAGGAAGAAGCAACCAACGAGGGCCTCTACATTTGCTACCAACTATCTTTCAACTCTATCTTGGAATAAAAAAATCTACTTGATGGGCACTCAAATTTTACATTGAGGCTTTAAATAAACTATATTATCAATCTAAAACTCGAACATAAATTTTATTTACTCTACACACTTAGAAACTCCAAAATTCGTAGAGATACTGTAGCAACGTAGCTTGCCCTCCGTTCTCTAGTCAGAAGGTTGAGTGGTCCTTGAAACCAAACACGATCCCGTCCTCGTGTGTGTGTGTGTGTGTGATTTTTTTTTTTTTTTTTTTTTTTTTTTTTTTAAATTTCATTTCCATTATTCTGTTCCCCCGTCCCTCTCCCACATCACCTCCTTTTATGACTGTTTGTTATCTTGAAAGAAGTAGTCCATCAAAATGGGAAAAAACCATAAAAACCTTATAACGACGAATTGGCATCACTTGAAGTGAGTGTAGAGTGTATCCAAATATATATGAGCAATATGGGAATAAATGGGATCATGTAGGGTTTTTTTACAAAGTGCATAGAATATGTTAAAAATTTTAGTGCCACGGTTTTAGGATTTAGGTCTTGGGGTTCAACAAAAAATAACCTAACATTAATTGGATTCTGTTTAGAAGGGTTTTAGGATTTAGGTGTTTCCAAATATATGGGATAAAGCCTGTAGGCTTTAGGGTTCAGGGTTCGATTTGAGAGCCTATCTGAAGAGGATTGTTATTTAAAAGACCTTATTTTGAAAGCGATCTAGGTACCTTGACTTGAGTGATGCGTGTACGATTTTGGGTTTAGGATCTTACGGTTTAGAAAAAAAAAAAAAAAAAAAAAAAAAAAAAAAAAAAAAAAAATCACGATAGGAATTCGAAATCGAACCCTTTTTATAGTCAAAATTACGCCCAATGCAATTTGATTTAATAGAATACTCTAATGCATTGCCCACAAAAACCATCTAAAGTTTTGGGGTTGCACATGATACGTCCTAAGCGTCACAAGGCAACCGACAATTTGTTATTTCATTATTTATTGAAAACATTGCTTATTTTGGGTATTCACAACATTGTACAATCAAGACCAGGATTAGTGGTAAATTTTGATCAAAGTCTTGTGGTTCTGTTTGTGTAAAGATGGAAACATATTGTAGTTTCGACGTAGGAATAGATTTAAATACAAACATATGACATGATATATATTTGACGAAGCAACGGCATTCCCCACAATGCTATTAGTACTTGCTTTTAAGAACATCTTGTAGTTTCCACATATGAATAGATCTAAATATAAATGTCGGACCCCGTTTTTTTCGATTTTTGGCCATTATGTTCTAATGCGCATTAAGAATAAGTATAGTGTCTGGAATCCGACCTATGTATTTGCTAAGCCGTATACTATAAGGCAATTACGTTTTTACAAATAAAGGAATTAGTTAAACTCTAGTTTATGTTAAGTAGGACGGATTTGCCAATCCGTCTTCGCCCCCCGCACGGCTAGGACGCGTCTTTGTCGAAGGACGGATTAGGAGTTATGATGGTAGGTGAAGGACGGAGTGGCGAAGAATTTAATAATGGCGAGAAATCTAGAAGAGGCGACTCCGCACAGGGGAGGACAATTATGGCGGCGGACCATGTCATGATGGTCGGACTTAACTCCGCCCCCTCGATATAAGGCAACCCGTCCGCCCTTGTCGTCACTTGCTCCTCCTCGTTTTCGCGCCCTTGTCGTCTTGCGCGCGCCTCCGCCTTCGTCTTTCCGTCCTCCTTAGTCGCGATCCGCCCACCTGGCCGACCTCGGCCGGCGACTCTCTATTTCCTTGCGCACTTCTTTCCGATGGCAGGAACGGCGTCCGCTTCCGCTCAGGAGCAAGAGGAGCTGAAGATTTCCATCAAGCTCGTGTCGCCGTGTATTCCGATCGAGGAGAATGAGAAGAAGTCCTTGACGGAAGACCTCGAGAAGAACACGCGCACCGCGAAGAGGAAGCTCACGGCCGAGGAATACGAGAAGTCTCCCGGGGCGCAGAAGCTTCACGACATCGGCCTCGAGCATTCCGAAGAGGAAGAGTTGAAGAGCGGGGACGAGACTAACTCTCCGAGGACGAGTACGTGATCACCGACACGGCAAAGAGTGAAGGCGGGACGTATCGCAGCCGACGCCATCAAGCGGCCAAGCACGGAGTTAGTTCGCGAAGAAAGAGGTAGGACGTCTTAGAGGCCGCGATCAAAGGACGGCGGAGTTAGGGAGGTCGGATTGGTATCCGTCCTAGGCCGATATAGTGTTTTCTTTTTGGGAATGCGTGCCGCTTTTTGAAGAGTAGGCGCAGTAGGGCGGCGCCGCAATCCGAGTTAGGGATCTAAGTCGTTGACTTAGAAGTACTTATAGGTGGGAGTTTTGTCCACCAAAGCATTCCTTGCTCGAGTGTTAATCGAACCTTCTTACGCGCATATCGGGCGTGATCATTTCCTGTCTCCTTTCGGTTGAGTGCTTGGAAAGCCGGATCTACTTTGTGTGTGTGAGTTGGGAGTTAGGAATCCGGATTCTTTGTTAGATCGTTTTGTGGAATTGAAGTCGGGTTGGGCGTATTCTTGAGTGCCTTGTGTCTTGAAGCGGTCCAGGCGTCCGAGAGAGGAAAGCTAGCATGTTGTAGTAGACACTTACGGTGCAGGAGGTTCTGGGAGTACGAGTGTGTGAGGACGGATTCCAATCCGGCCTCCCACGCCTGTGACTTGGGTTCCTCTCGTAGTCTCGGAAGGACGGATTTAAGCGCAACACGTGACGAGAATACGCCAGACGCGTCTTCTAGCCGGATTCGGAGCTCTTGGAGTCCGTCATTGTAGTAAGGGTGATAGGGTAACCAGGACGGCTGCGTGACCGCTAGTTCGGACGGATAGGACGGATTAGTTGTGAGGACGTAATGTGTGCCTTAGTATGTGTGTGTGTGTGTGTAGAGTCTAAGTGTGGAAGTTTCCGCCACGATAAACATAAGGGAAATAGTCTTTGTGCGCATCCTCTTGCGAAGGGATACCTGCTCGCAAGGCTAAAACATAAGTTGGGACTAGGAACGTTTGTGGGTTTGGTTGTTTTAGCACTACTTGCCTTGGTCACTTCACGTAATCCCCGGAACGATACACGAGTCACCCGAACACGGGTTTTACACCAATAAACGTGTAAGGGAAGATAAAGTGAATACATGGCATCCGACATGTAAAAATTTTTGCGCCGCCACGCTGCGGGATTCTAACGGTGACCGAGTGGTAGTGTTAGTACGTGAGGACGGATTCGGATAGGACGTATTCTTTATCCGGCCTACTTGTGAGATAGTTCGCGTGAGATAAGGCTGAAGTGCGGTCGGTTTCTATTGTTGTAAATGAAGTACTAGAGAGTTACCTAGTTACTTCTTTATGAGTCGAAGGCACAAGAGGTGCGGGGACGTAAGGAGGTCCGTCCGGATTGGTGCTAGAAGGTCGGAAGGTGTGAGTACTCTCAATGGCCCGCCCCACGTCTAACGCGGCATCCAGATTCACGAGAGGAAGGAGGTATTGTGTACGTGTCCTTGGACGGGAGGACAGTGAACACAAGAATAGAAGAATCAACGCGGAAGTAACCTTCTTGGTTCCGGATCCCGAACAAAGCGGGAAGGAGGAGCCGGAACAAGAAGAGGTTGAGATGGCACCCCACAACCGGCTAAAATACAAACGATTGAGAGGAATCGGGAAGACGGACGTGGATGATTGGTATGGCGAATTTGAGGCCGGCGAATGCTAACGAAGAGACTCGGATTCTAAACATCGGATTTTTCAAGGATTGTTGAAGGGAGAAGCACCGAGGTGGTATCAAGATTTGAGGTAGCGGAAAGAACAAATTGAATACGCTCATTCCATTGTTCTTGCGAACTTTTAGAGAGGCCGGAGGAGAAGACCGTGCGTTGGGGCAACTCAACAAGATCTACCTCAGGTCGGATGAGACAGTCCGGAAGTACGGCCAGCGAGTAAAGGCACTGATCCAGAAGTTGACGGACAATGTCGCCCCAAAGATTCAGATTGCTTGGTATGTGGCCGGATTGCCGGAAGAGATGGGATTCCAGATCCGCCAAACTAGGCCGGCCACACTACGCGAAGCTATGGAGTCCGCTCAGAATTATGAAAATTCTGCAAATCTGCGAACATCCGTCCTCAAGGCTGAGAAGAAGAAAGAGAAAGAAAAGGAGGCAGCACGACGCAGAGGAAGACGGCATAGGAGTTCGGATGAATCAGAGCCGGGAAGTGACAATGAGGCCGGATCTCGAATACGACTCGTGAGCCGGAATCCTCTTCCCGCAGAGGAGGCCGGAATCGTCAAGACGACCGCACAAGTGCAAAGACACCGAGATTGGAGCGGGATCGTAGTGCACGCTTTGCATCAAAGGTAAAGAAGGAAGATGACGAATCAAAGAAGACGTTAAAAGGCATCCGGAGACTCTTGAAGCCATCGAGTTAATCTCGCGTAAGAGCGGAAACCAAGGAAGATGATTCCGGTCTCCGGGCAAATGTGTTCTGCGTCTTGTGCGGTGGGCGCGGGCATTTTGCTGCTGAACGCCCAAAACGTGTCAAGAACGTCCGTGACGTCACGGAGGAGGACGTATGGCAAGATGAAGAATCGCAGAGATGGACGAGCCGGTTTTTCAGATTCAACAATCGCACGGAAGAGGTAAACCGGGCGAGGGCGGCCACACCTCGGACTGGACTACCGGGCAAGCGACTCCAAGCACGTACATTTGGCCACGCACGCAGTCGGATTCGCTTCTCGCGGCAATGGGAACATTATGCAAATAATTGCCTATGGAAGAAGGAAGTGGGAGGAGGAGCTCCGCTACCACTACCGTGTCAAAATTGCGGAAAGTGGGGACACGTAGCAAAGGATTGCCCGGAGCCGGAAGTTCAGAAAGCACCGGTCAAACACGTCCAGATCTTACCGAGAGAGCAGACCGGCCTCAACTACGCGCATACGGCCGGGACGGAAAGGCCGGATAAATGATGTTTGGCTGTGGAGCAGGCGGACGGAGAGGACGTATTCAGAGTGGCCACCCGCAGCTCCACGCAGAAAGAGTCACGCCATAGTCGTAGGAAAAATAGGAGAAGCAAGAGGAGATCCAAAGAGAAGCGAGACACCGGGACGGATTGAGGATAATCCACCCGTCCCAAAGAGTTGACAAAGACGGCCACCTTTGAAAAGGGGGTGGAAGCAAGTGCATTAGACGTAGATATTAGTGCAGAAATCAGGGACTCGTTAGGTGACATAGCCGATGAAGAGGAGCAGGACGGTATCCCGAGGACGGAATCACCGGCGAACAAAGTGAAGTTCAATGACGTCCCCATCGTGATTAGTCCTCGTTTGAAGGTGGACGAATACGACATAGTCCGGACATTAAGAATCGATGGCTTAACGTCACATTTGGGCAATTGCCGCATGATAATATTAATTATCAAAAGTCGCTTCAAGGACGCTTGGACGAAGAAGCGTCAACGCCGGATCAAACTTCCGGCCGTGGCGACCGTAAACTACACGGGGGACGGAAGATCATGGAGCTCCGAAATTGAAGTTGAAGTGGAGGGTCGCATGATCAAGAAAGTTCCATGAGACGGGGTCCGGTGTCAACATAATCTTTGGAAGACACCGCACACGAACTCGGCTTCACAAACTTCGAGCCGACCAAGCAAGTACTCGTAATGGCCGATCGACGAGGGTGATTCCAGAGGACGGTTATCACTGCACTGGCCCGGATCAGCAAGTTCACGTACTTTGCTCAACTTCGTCATCATCGTGGTCGGCATTGGGCAACCGTTCCCATACTTTGGGAAGGCCGTGGTTGTATTTGTCAAAAGTAGTTGCTGATCGGGAGCAAGAGAGTTCGTCATCGGCAAGCCGTCCGCACGGATTCCTTGGGAGACGATCTCTAAGATGGGGAGACGGCTAGCTCGGACGGGTACACGGCATGATCGGTCGTCGGGCCGGAGGAGGAAGACGATGAAGTTTCAAGCTATTTTGTCACCCCAATTGACAGTCGACGTGAGGATGACTCAAGTTTCCGTACCGGTCGTAAATGAGGAAGAAGCCAACACGGCCGAGGCCGTGTATCAACCAAAGCAGAGGATAGGTCGGGAGAAGCAAGCGTCGATTAAGCGCAAAATGGGTTCGACAAAGAAATCTCGGACGGCCTTCTACCACCGATTGGGTTGAGCATTTGCAAAGTAGGACGGAAATGGTCCAACCTACTTCCAGATCCAGAAGAGGCAGCAGTGGATAAGGTAAAATCCATTGTAAACCCCAATGATTACGAGAAGACGGAGGTGATAGAGGAAAATTCTTCTTTTTGGGCAAGTCAATGATGGAAGAGGAGAGGATCTGCGTACATAAAGACATTGAGGGAATACCGGGACGTGTTCGCCGGACGCCATCCGACCTCGGGGGCATTCCGGCCTGGTTGGGGAGCATCGAATAGACCTCGAGGACGGAGCCACTCCGGTGAGGCGGAAAGAGACTGGGTGAATCCGAAATACTCACTCATGGTGAAGGACGAAATTGATAAACTCCTCGAGGTCGGATTCATTTATCCGGTGGACAACTCGGAGTGGGTGTCACCAATTGTAGTGGTGCCAAAGAAGGTCGGAGCGGACGGGAAGGTCAAAATCCGGGTGTGCCAGGACTTCCGCAAGTTAAACGCAGCAACTAAGAAGGACCACTTCCCGATCCCGTTCACGGACATCATCTTAGATCATGTAGCAGGACGGGAATACTACAGCTTCCTGGACGGATTCTCAGGGTACAACCAGGTCGTAATCAGGAAGGAGGATCAGCTGAAAACAACGTTCACAACGGAGTGGGGGACGTTTGCATTCAATCGCATGCCATTTGGGTTATGCAATGCACCAGGGACGTTTCAGCGCCTCATGATGGACATCTTCAGAGACTTTCTTCGACACTTCCCAGAGGTGTTCATAGACGACTTTGCCGTCTTCAGCTCAAGGACGGATCACCTCAGCTACCTGCGGAGGACGTTCCAGAGATGCAGAGAAACAGGGCTGAAGCTCCATCCGGGTAAGTGTTTCTTCGGAATGCTATCCGGCCTGTTGCTTGGACATGTGGTCAGCCAGGACGGAATCCAAGTGGACATTGACAAGGTCGTGGCAATACTTATACTGGTGGCACCTACAAACGTGAAGGAAGTACGTGGATTCCTAGGATGCGTGGGGTACTACGGGGCGTTTCATCCATAGCTACGCAAGAATCGCAACACCTCTCACGGAGCTGCTGAAAAAGGAGACGGAGTTCACCTGGACGGACGTCCGGCAGGACGCCTTCGAAAAACTCAAGCTCAAGCTCACTTCAGCACCCGTCCTCTCAACTCCGGACTGGGACAAACCATTCCATGTCACACTGGATGCATCCGGCTGGTGTGTAGGGGCAATCCTATGGCGCAGGCGACGACGAAAAAGGAGTATCCGATCTACTATGCAAGCCGGCAGATGAGTCCGGCCGAGCGTAAGTATACTACTACAGAGCGTGAAGCTTTGGCCGTAGTATATGCTTGCAAGAAATTCAGACATTATCTGCTTGGGTACCATGTGATCTTCCATACTGACCATGATTCATTGAAGTACTTGGTCAACAAGCCGGATTTGTCAGGACGGATTGCAAGGTGGATTCTCCTCCTCCAGGAATTCGACTACGAGGTCAAAGTGAAAGCCGGCAAGGCCAACGTTAACGCCGACTTCCTCTCCGCAAATGCAAGCAAGGAAGCGATTTCCGACCTCCCGGCAGTTTCCAGACGAGTTCTTGCAGGAGGACGGATTGGTCAACGTACACAGAGTACAGGACGAGCACCAGTCCGAATTCCAGCAAACAATTGATTTCCTCACACAATGTATACCCGGCCGGGATGACAAGAGAGGAGAAGAGCGTGTTCGTGCATCAAATGGCACCTTTCACTATGATAGATGGGGTGTTGTTCAAAATGGGTGCGATGATGAGTCTTTTTGTGGCCTTGGTCGAAGCAAAGACAGGAGGACGGTGATCCGAGAGCTGCATTCAGGACCGTCCGGGGGACATTTGGCAGCAGTGTCAACCATTGGCCGGATCCGACAGGCCGGATACTGGTGGCCCAGACTAGTACGGGACGTTAAGAAATATGTATCCTGCTGCGACCGAGTGCGTACAGACGGGTGCACTCCTCATTCAAAATCACCGCCGCTAACACCAATAATAATACCGCTGGCGCCATTTGAGAAATGGGGCATTGACTTCATCGGCCCCATTAGTCCGGTCACCGTTCGGCAACGAAGGTATATCATTCTGGCAACGGACTACTCAACCAAATGGGTGGAGGCAAAGGCAACAGGACGGAATGACGCTAGGACGGCCGCACAGTTTCTCTTTGAAAACATCATGATGCGTTTTGGAACACCGCTGGAGCTGGTGAGTGATCGTGGACTTCACTTCCTCAACGATGTCATCAAAAACATAACGGAGAAGTACTACATCAAGCATCGCAAAACAACTCCGTACAACCCACGAGCAAACGGCCTCACGGAGCGTGCAAACGGCATTGTAGGCAAGATGTTGAACAAGATGGTTTCCGCTCACAAGATGGATTGGGACCAGAAGCTCCCTTCGGCCGTCCACGCATACAACACGGTCGAGAAAAAGACGACTGGTAAGTCGCCCTATTTTCTCGTGTTTGGACAAGAAGTGTTGCATGGCATAGAAATGGAGGTGGAGACATACAGGGTGCTCGCAACCCGATCCGGCCTTCAGGTTGAGAATCCGGAAACAAGACTCCTGGCCATTGAGGATCTGGAAGAGGCAAGAAGGGAAGCATTAAAGCAAACGTACGCAGTACAGACGAAGCGCAAGTCGGATCATGACGGCCGGATTCCAAACGACCACAATATCCGACCGGGAGGACTCGTACTGTTGTATGACAACCGCCATAAAGAATTTCCGGGCAAGCTTCACACAAGGTGGATGGGTCCTTATCGAGTGCAGGACGTCTACGCAAACGGCTCATTGCAGTTAGCCGACCTGAGCGGAAATCAGCTGGACACAAGGGTGAACGGATCGAGGGTCAAGAAGTACAACCCAGAAAGTTTTTCGGACGAAAGTTCGGAATACGACTAAGTGTTCGCGAGGACGCTTCACAATTGAAAAGGGGGTAATGTCGGACCCCGTTTTTTTCGATTTTTGGCCATTATGTTCTAATGCGCATTAAGAATAAGTATAGTGTCTGGAATCCGACCTATGTATTTGCTAAGCCGTATACTATAAGGCAATTACGTTTTTACAAATAAAGGAATTAGTTAAACTCTAGTTTATGTTAAGTAGGACGGATTTGCCAATCCGCACTGGTCCCCCGCACGGCTAGGACGTCTTTGTCGAGGACGGATTAGGAGTTATGATGGTAGGTGAAGGACGGAGTGGCGAAGAATTTAATAATGGCGAGAAATCTAGAAGGCGACTCCGTACGGGGAGGACAATTATGGCGGCGGACCATGTCATGATGGTCGGACTTAACTCCGGCCCCCTCGATATAAGGCAACCCGTCCGCCCTTGTCGTCACTTGCCTCCTCGTTTTCTGCGCCCCTTGTCGTCTTGCGCTCCCGCCTCCGTCTTTCGCTTTCCGTCCTTAGTCGCGATCCGCCCACCGGCCGACCTCGGCCGGCGACTCTCTATTTCCTTGCGCACTTCTTTCCGATGGCGGGAGCGGGCGTCGCTTCCGCTCAGGAGCAAGAGGAGCTGAAGATTTCCATCAAGCTCGTGTCGCCGTGTATTCCGATCGAGGAGAATGAGAAGAAGTCCTTGACGGAAGACCTCGAGAAGAACACGCGCACCGCGAAGAGGAAGCTCACGGCCGAGGAATACGAGAAGTCTCCCGGGGCGCAGAAGCTTCACGACATCGGCCTCGAGCATTCGAAGAGGAAGAGTTGAAGAGCGGGACGAGACTAACTCAGCCGAGGACGAAGACGTGATCACCGACACGGGCAAGAGAGTGAAGGCGGGACGTATCGCAGCCGACGCCATCAAGCGGCCAAGCACGGAGTTAGTTCGCGAAGAAAGAGGTAGGACGTCTTAGAGGCCGGCAGTCAAAGGACGGCCAGAGTTAGGAGGTCGGATTGGTATCCGTCCTAGGCCGATATAGTGTTTTCTTTTTGGGAATGCGTGCCGCTTTTTGAAGAGTAGGCCTGGTAGGCCGGCGCCGCAATCCGATTAGGGATCTAAGTCGTTGACTTAGAAGTACTTATAGGTGGGAGTTTTGTCCACCAAAGCATTCCTTGCTCGAGTGTTAATCGAACCTTCTTACGCGCATATTCGGCGTGATCATTTCCCTGTCTCCTTTCGGTTGAGTGCTTGGAAAGCCGGATCTACTTTGTGTGTGTGAGTTGGGAGTTAGGAATCCGGATTCTTTGTTAGATCGTTTCGTGGAATTGAAGTCGGGTTGGGCGTATTCTTGAGTGCCTTGTGTCTTGAATCAGTCCAGGCGTCCGAGAGAGGGAAATCACGTGGTAGACACTTACGGTGCGGGAGGTTCGGGGGAGATGCAGTGTGTGAGGACGGATTCCAATCCGCCTCCCACGCCACTGTGACTTGGGTTCCTCTCGTAGTCTCGAAGAGGACGGATTAAGCGCAATACGTGACAGAATACGTGTAGACGTCTTCTAGCCGGATTCGAGCTCTTGGAGTCCGTCATTGTAGTAAGGGTGATAGGGTAACAGGTGACGGCTGCGTGACGACCGCTAGTTCGGACGGATAGGGACGGATTAGTTGTGAGGACGTAATGTGTGCCTTAGTATGTGTGTGTGTGTGTGTGTAGAGTCTAAGTGTGGAAGTTTCCGCCACGATAAACATAAGGAAATAGTCTTTGTGCATCCCCTCTTGCGAAAGGATACCTTGCCTCGCAAGGCTAAAACATAAGTTGGGACTAGGAACGTTTGTGGGTTTGGTTGTTTTAGCACTACTTGCCTTGGTCACTTCACAGAATCCCTGGAACGATACACGAGTCACCTGAACACGGGTTTTACACCAATAAACGTGTAAGGGAAGATAAAGTGAATACATGGCATCCGACATGTAAAAATTTTTTGGCGCACGCCGGGATTCTAACGGTGACCGAGTGGTAGTGTTAGTACGTGAGGACGGATTCGGATAGGACGTATTCTTTATCCGGCCTACTTGTGAGGATAGTTCGCGCGTAGATACGTCGTGCAAGTGCAGTCGGTTTCTATTGTTGTAAATGAAGTACTAGAGAGTTACCTAGTTACTTCTTTATGAGTCAGAAGGCACAAGAGGTGCAGGACGTAAGGAGGTCTGTCCGGATTGGTGCTAGAAGGTCGGAAGGTGTGAGTACTCCAACAAACCGCCCCACGCATTTAACGCGGCATCCAGTTCACGAGAGGAAGGAGGTATTGTGTACGTGTCCTTGGACGGGAGGACGGTGAACACAAGAATAGAAGAATCAACGCCGGAAGTAACCTTCTTGGTTCCGGATCCCGAACAGGCGGGAAGGAGGGAGCCGGAACAAGAAGAGGTTGAGATGGCACCCCACAACCGGCTAAAATACAAACAGTTCAGAGGAACTGGGAAGACGGCGTGGATGATTGGTATGGCGAATTTGAGGCACGCGGCGAATGCTAACGAAGAGACTCGGATTCTAAAACATCGGATTTTTCAAGGATTGTTGAAGGAGAAGCACTGAGGTGGTATCAAGATTTGGAGGTAGCAGAAAGAACAAATTGGAATACGCTCATTCCATTGTTCTTGCGAACTTTTAGAGAGGCCGGAGGAGAAGACCGTGCGTTGGGGCAACTCAGCAAGATCTACCTCAGGTCGGATGAGACGATCCGGAAGTACGCCGCCGAGTGAAGGCAGATCGATCCGAAGTTGACGGACAATGTCGCCCCAAAGATTCAGATTGCTTGGTATGTGGCCGGATTGCCGGAAGAGATGGGATTCCAGATCCGCCAAACTAGGCCGGCCACACTACGCGAAGCTATGGAGTCCGCTCAGAATTATGAAAATTCTGCAAATCTGCGAACATCCGTCCTCAAGGCTGAGAAGAAGAAAGAGAAAGAGAAGGAGGCAGCACGACGCAGAGGAAGACGGCATAGGAGTTCGGATGAATCAGAGCCGGGAAGTGACAGCGAGGCCGGATCTGAATACGACTCAGAGCCGGAATCCTCTTCTCCAGAGAGGAGGCCGGAATCGTCAAGACGACCGCACAAGTGCAAAGACCTGAGATTGGAGCGGGATCGTAGTGCACGCTTTGCATCAAAGGTAAAGAAGGAAGATGACGAATCAAAGAAGACGTTAAAAGGCATCCAGGAGACTCTTGAAGCCATCGAGTTAATCTCGCGAAGAGCGGAAACCAAGGAAGATGATTCCGGTCTCGGGGCAAATGTGTTCGCGTCTTGTGCGGTGGGGCGGGGCATTTTGCTGCTGAGAATGCCCAAAACGTGTCAAGAACGTCCCGAGACGTCACGGAGGAGGACGTATGGCAAGATGAAGAATCAGCGAGAGATGGACGAGCTGGTTTTTCGATTCAACAATCACTGGCAGAGGTAAACCTCAGGCGAGGCCGGCCACGCATCACCTCGGACTACCGGGCAAGCGACTCCAAGCACGTCACCGGGCCACACACGCAGTCGGATTCTGCTTCCTCTGTGGCAGTGGGGAACATTATGCAAATAATTGCCTATGGAAGAAGGAAGTGGGAGGAGGAGCTCCGCTACCACTACCGTGTCAAAATTGCGGAAAGTGGGGACACGTAGCAAAGGATTGCCCGGAGCCGGAAGTTCAGAAAGCACCGGTCAAACACGTCCAGATCTTACCGAGAGAGCAGACCGGCCTCAACTACGCGCATACGGCCGGGACGGAAAGGCCGGATAAATGATGTTTGGCTGTGGAGCAGGCGGACGGAGAGGACGTATTCAGAGTGGCCACCCGCAGCTCCACGCAGAAAGAGTCACGCCATAGTCGTAGGAAAAATAGGAGAAGCAAGAGGAGATCCGAGAAGAAAAAGACACCGGGACGGATTCAGATAATCCACCCGTCCCAGTAGTTGACAGTACGGCCACCTTTGAAAAGGGGGTGGAAGCAAGTGCATTAGACGTAGATATTAGTGCAGAAATCAGGGACTCGTTAGGTGACATAGCCGATGAAGAGGAGCAGGACGGTATCCCGAGGACGGAATCAGCCGGCCGAACAGTGAAGTTCAATGACGTCCCCATCGTGATTAGTCCTCGTTTGAAGGTGGACGAATACGACATAGTCCAGGACATTAAGAATCAGATGGCGAACGTCACATTTGGGCAATTCTTTGCCGCATGATAATATTAATTATCAAAAGTCTTTCAAGGACGCTTTGACGAAGAAGCGTCAACGCCGGATCAAACTTCCGGCCGTGGCGGACCGTAAACTACACGGGGACGGAAGATCATGGAGCTCCGTAAATTGAAGTTGAAGTGGAGGGTCGCATGATCAAGAAAGTTCCGAGAGACGGGGGTCGGTGTCAACATAATCTTTGGAAGACACCGCACACGAACTCGGCTTCACAAACTTCGAGAATGACCAAGCACTTAATGGCCGATCGACGAGGGTGATTCCGATGGGACGGTTATCACTGCACCCGTCCGGATCGCAAGTTCACGCACTTGCTCAACTTCGTCATCATCGGTCGGCATTGGGCAACCGTTCCCCATCTTCTTTGGGAAGGCCGTGGTTGTATTTGTCAAAAGCACTGGTTGTTCTGGGAGCAAGAGAGTTCGTCATCGGCAAGCCGTCCGCACGGATTCCTTGGGAGACGATCTCTAAGATGGGGAGACGGCTAGCTCGGACGGGTACACGAGCAGATCGGTCGGGCGGAGGAGGAAGACGATGAAGTTTCAAGCTATTTTGTCACCCCAATTGTGTGCCGACGAGAGGATGACCAAGTTTCCGCACCCGGTCGTAAATGAGGAAGAAGCCAACACGGCCGAGGCCGTGTATCAACCAAACAGAGGATAGGTATTTGGGAGAAGCAAGCGTGCGATTAATCGCAAAATGGGTTCGACAAAGAAATCTCGGACGGCCTTCTACCACCGGATTGGGTTGAGCATTTGCAAAGTAGGACGGAAATGGTCCAACCTACTTCCGAGATCCGAAGAGGCGAGATGGATAAGGTAAAATCCATTGTAAACCCCAATGATTACGAGAAGACGGAGGTGATAGAGGGAAAATTCTTCTTTTTGGGCAAGTCAATGATGGAAAGAGAGAGAGGATCGCGTACATAAAGACATTGAGGGAATACCAGACGTGTTCGCTCGGACGCCATCCGACCTCGGGGCATTCCGGCCTGGTTGGGGGAGCATCGAATAGACCTCGAGGACGGAGCCACTCCGGTGAGGCAGAGGCAGTACCGGCTGAATCCGAAATACTCACTCATGGTGAAGGACGAAATTGATAAACTCCTCGAGGTCGGATTCATTTATCCGGTGGACAACTCGGAGTGGGTGTCACCAATTGTAGTGGTGCCAAAGAAGGTCGGAGCGGACGGGAAGGTCAAAATCCGGGTGTGCCAGGACTTCCGCAAGTTAAACGCAAGAACTAAGAAGGACCACTTCCGATCCCGCTCACGGACATCATCTTAGATCATGTAGCAGACGGGAATACTACGCCTTTCCCGGACGGATTCTCGTGGTACAACCAGGTCGTAATGTCGGGAAGGAGGATCGGTTGAAAACAACGCTCACAACGGAGTGGGGACGTTTGCATTCAATCGCATGCCATTTAGGTTATGCAAATGCACCAGGGACGTTTAGCGCCTCATGATGGACATCTTGAGAGACTTTCTTCGACACTTCCCGGGAGGTGTTCATAGACGACTTTGCCGTCTTGACTCAAGGACGGATCACCTCGGCCACACTGCGGAGGACGTTCAGATGCGAAGAAACAGGTGAAGCTCCATCCGGGTAAGTGTTTCTTCGAATGCTATCCGCCTGTTGCTTGGACATGTGGTCACCAGGACGGAATCCAAGTGGACATTGACAAGGTCGGGCAATACTTGGCTGGTGGCACCTACAAACGTGAAGGAAGTACGTGGATTCCTAGGATGCGTGGGGTACTACGGGCGTTTCATCCATAGCTACAGCAAGAAGCGGCAACACCTCTCACGGAGCGCTGAAAAAGGAGACGGAGTTCACCGGACGGACGTCCGGCAGACGACGCCGAAAAACTCAAGCTCAAGCTCACTTCAAAGACCCGTCCTCTCAACTCCGGGTAGGACAAACCATTCCATGTCACACTGGATGCATCCGGCCGGTGTGTAGGGGCAATCCTATGGCCAGGCGGCGAGAAAAAGGAGTATCCGATCTACTATGCAAGCCGCAGATGAGTCGGCCGAGCGTAAGTATACTACTACAGAGCGTGAAGCTTTGGCCGTAGTATATGCTTGCAAGAAATTTGAGACATTATCCGCTTGGGTACCATGTGATCTTCCATAATCGACCATGATTCATTGAAGTACTTGGTCAACAAGCCGGATTTGTCGGGACGGATTGCAAGGTGGATTCTCCTCCTCCGGGAATTCGACTACGAGGTCAAAGTGAAAGCCGGCAAGGCCAACGTTAACGCCGACTTCCTCTCCAGGCAATGAGGCAAGGAAGCGATTTCCGACCTCGGGCGAGTTTCCAGACGAGTTCTTGCAGGAGGACGGATTGGTCAACGCACACGAGTGATGCAGGACGAGCACCGATCCGAATTCCGGAAACAATTGATTTCCTCACACAATGTAAGTACCCGGCCGGGATGACAAGAGAGAGAAGAAGCGTGTTCGTGCATCAAATGGCACCTTTCACTATGATAGATGGGGTGTTGTTCAAAATGGGTGCAGATGAGGAGTCTTGGCGCCGGCTGGCTGCGAAAAGCAAAGACAGAGGACGGTGATCCGAGAGTCGCATTTCAGACCGTCCGGGGGACATTTGGCAGCAGTGTCAACCATTGGCCGGATCCGACAGGCCGGATACTGGTGGCCCAGACTAGTACGGGACGTTAAGAAATATGTATCCTGCTGCGACCAGTGCCAGCGTACGGGTGCACCCTCATTCAAAAATCACTGGCCGCTAACACCAATAATACCGCTGGCGCCATTTGAGAAATGGGGCATTGACTTCATCGGCCCCATTAGTCCGGTCACCGTTCGGCAACGAAGGTATATCATTCTGGCAACGGACTACTCAACCAAATGGGTGGAGGCAAAGGCAACAGGACGGAATGACGCTAGGACGGCCGCACAGTTTCTCTTTGAAAACATCATGATGCGTTTTGGAACACCGCTGGAGCTGGTGAGTGATCGTGGACTTCACTTCCTCAACGATGTCATCAAAAACATAACGGAGAAGTACTACATCAAGCATCGCAAAACAACTCCGTACAACCCACGAGCAAACGGCCTCACGGAGCGTGCAAACGGCATTGTAGGCAAGATGTTGAACAAGATGGTTTCCGCTCACAAGATGGATTGGGACCAGAAGCTCCCTTCGGCCGTCCACGCATACAACACGGTCGAGAAAAAGACGACTGGTAAGTCGCCCTATTTTCTCGTGTTTGGACAAGAAGTGTTGCATGGCATAGAAATGGAGGTGGAGACATACTGTGGTGCTCGCAACCCGATCCGCCTTCCAGGTTGAGAATCCGGAAACAAGACTCGCGGCCATTGAGGATCCGGAAGAGGCAAAGAAAGGAAGCATTAAAGCAAACGTACGCAGTACAGACGAAGCGCAAGTCGGATCATGACGGCCGGATTCCAAACGACCACAATATCCGACCGGGAGGACTCGTACTGTTGTATGACAACCGCCATAAAGAATTTCCGGGCAAGCTTCACACAAGGTGGATGGGTCCTTATCGAGTGCAGGACGTCTACGCAAACGGCTCATTGCAGTTAGCCGACCTGAGCGGAAATCAGCTGGACACAAGGGTGAACGGATCGAGGGTCAAGAAGTACAACCCAGAAAGTTTTTCGGACGAAAGTTCGGAATACGACTAAGTGTTCGCGAGGACGCTTCACAATTGAAAAGGGGGTAATGTCGGACCCCGTTTTTTTCGATTTTT
The DNA here is from genome assembly GCA_037043015.1 of Bryum argenteum. Classification (NCBI taxonomy): domain Eukaryota; kingdom Viridiplantae; phylum Streptophyta; class Bryopsida; order Bryales; family Bryaceae; genus Bryum; species Bryum argenteum. The sequence goes on along the minus strand of CM073328.1, from coordinate 17,892,871 downwards.
GGCCATTATGTTCTAATGCGCATTAAGAATAAGTATAGTGTCTGGAATCCGACCTATGTATTTGCTAAGCCGTATACTATAAGGCAATTACGTTTTTACAAATAAAGGAATTAGTTAAACTCTAGTTTATGTTAAGTAGGACGGATTTGCCAATCCGTACTCTGTCCCCGTACGGCTAGGACGTGCTGTCAGAGGACGGATTAGGAGTTATGATGGTAGGTGAAGGACGGAGTGGCGAAGAATTTAATAATGGCGAGAAATCTAGAAGGCGACTCCGTACGGGGAGGACAATTATGGCGGCGGACCATGTCATGATGGTCGGACTTAACTCCGGCCCCCTCGATATAAGGCAACCCGTCCGCCCTTGTCGTCACTTGCCTCCTCGTTTTCTGCGCCCCTTGTCGTCTTGCGCTCCTGCCCTCCGTCTTTCTGCTTTCCGTCCTTAGCTGCGATCCGGCCCACTGGCCGACCTCAGCCCGGCGACTCTCTATTTCCTTGCGCACTTCTTTCCGATGGCAGGAACGGCGTCCGCTTCCGCTCAGGAGCAAGAGGAGCTGAAGATTTCCATCAAGCTCGTGTCGCCGTGTATTCCGATCGAGGAGAATGAGAAGAAGTCCTTGACGGAAGACCTCGAGAAGAACACGCGCACCGCGAAGAGGAAGCTCACGGCCGAGGAATACGAGAAGTCTCCCGGGGCGCAGAAGCTTCACGACATCGGCCTCGAGCATTCCGAAGAGGAAGAGTTGAAGAGCGGGGACGAGACTAACTCCAGCGAGGACGAGTACGTGATCACCGACACGGGCAAGAGAGTGAAGGCAGGACGTATCGCAGCGACGCCACTGAAGCGGCCGAAGCACGGAGTTAGTTCGCGAAGAAAGAGGTAGGACGTCTTAGAGGCCGGCAGTCAAAGGACGGCCAGAGTTAGGAGGTCGGATTGGTATCCGTCCTAGGCCAGTATAGTGTTTTCTTTTTGGGAATGCGTGCCGCTTTTTGAAGAGTAGGCCTGGTAGGCCGGCGCCGCAATCCAGTTAGGGATCTAAGTCGTTGACTTAGAAGTACTTATAGGTGGGAGTTTTGTCCACCAAAGCATTCCTTGCTCGAGTGTTAATCGAACCTTCTTACGCGCATATTCGGCGTGATCATTTCCCTGTCTCCTTTTCAGTTGAGTGCTTGGAAAGCCGGATCTACTTTGTGTGTGTGAGTTGGGAGTTAGGAATCCGGATTCTTTGTTAGATCGTTTCTGTGGAATTGAAGTCGGGTTGGGCGTATTCTTGAGTGCCTTGTGTCTTGAACTGGTCTAGGCGTCTGAGAGAGGGAAATCACGTGGTAGACACTTACGGTGGGGAGGTTGGGAGTACAGTGTGTGAGGACGGATTCCAATCCGGCCTCCGGCTGCCACAGACTTGGGTTCCTCTGTAGTCTCAGAGGACGGATTAAGCGCAATACGTGACCAGAATACGTGTAGACGTCTTCTAGCCGGATTCGGAGCTCTTGGAGTCCGTCATTGTAGTAAGGGTGATAGGGTAACAGGGACGGCTGCGCGACTGCTAGTTCGGACGGATAGGACGGATTAGTTGTGAGGACGTAATGTGTGCCTTAGTATGTGTGTGTGTGTGTGTAGAGTCTAAGTGTGGAAGTTTCCGCCACGATAAACATAAGGGAAATAGTCTTTGTGCATCCCCTCTTGCAAAGGGATACCCTTGCCCTGCAAGGCTAAAACATAAGTTGGGACTAGGAACGTTTGTGGGTTTGGTTGTTTTAGCACTACTTGCCTTGGTCACTTCACAGAATCCCTGGAACGATACACGAGTCACCTGAACACGGGTTTTACACCAATAAACGTGTAAGGGAAGATAAAGTGAATACATGGCATCCGACATGTAAAAATTTTAAGCGCCATTGCGGGGATTCTAACGGTGACCGAGTGGTAGTGTTAGTACGTGAGGACGGATTCGGATAGGACGTATTCTTTATCCGGCCTACTTGTGAGGATAGTTCTGCGTGAGATACGTGAAGGCTGCGCAAGTGCGGTCGGTTTCTATTGTTGTAAATGAAGTACTAGAGAGTTACCTAGTTACTTCTTTATGAGTCGAAGGCACAAGAGGTGCGGGACGTAAGGAGGTGCGTCCGGATTGGTGCTAGAAGGTCGGGAAGGTGTGAAAGTACTCCAACGGCCGCCCCACGCACGAACGCGGCATCCAGGTTCACGAGAGGAAGGAGGTATTGTGTACGTGTCCTTGGACGGGAGGACGGTGAACACAAGAATAGAAGAATCAACGCCGGAAGTAACCTTCTTGGTTCCGGATCCCGAACAGGCGGGAAGGAGGGAGCCGGAACAAGAAGAGGTTGAGATGGCACCCCACAACCGGCTAAAAATACAAGCGATTGAGGAGGCGGGAAGACGGACGTGGATGATTGGTATGGCGAATTTGAGGCACAAATGAATGCTAACGAAGAGACTCCGGATTCTAAACATCGGATTTTTCAAGGATTGTTGAAGGGAGAAGCACTGAGGTGGTATCAAGATTTGGAGGTAGCAGAAAGAACAAATTGGAATACGCTCATTCCATTGTTCTTGCGAACTTTTAGAGAGGCCGGAGGAGAAGACCGTGCGTTGGGGCAACTCGCCAAGATCTACCTCAGTCGGATGAGACAGTCCGGAAGTACGGCCAGCGAGTGAAGGCACTGATCCAGAAGTTGACGGACAATGTCGCCCCAAAGATTCAGATTGCTTGGTATGTGGCCGGATTGCCGGAAGAGATGGGATTCCAGATCCGCCAAACTAGGCCGGCCACACTACGCGAAGCTATGGAGTCCGCTCGTAGAATATGAAAATTCCGCAACTGCGAACATCCGTCCTCAAGGCCGAGAAGAAGAAAGAGAAAGAGAAGGAGGCAAAGACGACGCAGAGAAGAAGACGGCATAGGAGTTCGGATGAATCAGAGGGAAGTGACAGCGAGGCCGGATCTGAATACGACTCAGAGCCGGAATCCTCTTCTCCAGAGAGGAGGCCGGAATCGTCAAGACGACCGCACAAGTGCAAAGACCTGAGATTGGAGCGGGATCGTAGTGCACGCTTTGCATCAAAGGTAAAGAAGGAAGATGACGAATCAAAGAAGACGTTAAAAGGCATCCAGGAGACTCTTGAAGCCATCAGAGTTAATCTCGCAGAAGAGCGGAAACCAAGGAAGATGATTCCGGTCTCCAGGGCAAATGTGTTCTGCGTCTTGTGCGGTGGGCAGGGGCATTTTGCTACAGAATGCCCAAAACGTGTCAAGAACGTCCGGTACGTCACGGAGGAGGACGTATGGCAAGATGAAGAATCGCGAGAGATGGACGAGCTGGTTTTTCGATTCAACAATCGTCTGCAGAGGTAAACCTCAAAGCGAGGCCGCCACACACCTCGGACGGACTACCGGGCAAGCGACTCCAAGCACGTACACTGGGCCACGCACGCAGGTCGGATTCTGCTTCCTCTGTGGCAGTGGGGAACATTATGCAAATAATTGCCTATGGAAGAAGGAAGTGGGAGGAGGAGCTCCGCTACCACTACCGTGTCAAAATTGCGGAAAGTGGGGACACGTAGCAAAGGATTGCCCGAGCCGGAAGTTCGAAAGCACCGGTCAAACACGCCCGAGATCTTACCGAGAGAGCAGACCGCCTCAACTACGCGCATACGGCCGGGACGGAAAGGCCGGATAAATGATGTTTGGTTGTGGAGCAGGCGGACGGAGAGGACGTATTCAGAGTGGCCACCCGCAGCTCCACGCAGAAAGAGTCACGCCATAGTCGTAGGAAAAATAGGAGAAGCAAGAGGAGATCCAAGAGAGCGAGACACCTGGGACGGATTCGATAATCCACCCGCCCCAAAGAGTTGACAAAGACGGCCACCTTTGAAAAGGGGGTGGAAGCAAGTGCATTAGACGTAGATATTAGTGCAGAAATCAGGGACTCGTTAGGTGACATAGCCGATGAAGAGGAGCAGGACGGTACCCCGAGGACGGAATCAGCCGGCCGAACAGTGAAGTTCAATGACGTCCCCATCGTGATTAGTCCTCGTTTGAAGGTGGACGAATACGACATAGTCCAGGACATTAAGAATCAGATGGCGAACGTCACATTTGGGCAATTGCTGCATGATAATATTAATTATCAAAAGCTGCTCAAGGACGCTTGACGAAGAAGCGTCAACGCCGGATCAAACTTCCGGCCGTGGCGACCGTAAACTACACGGGACGGAAGATCATGGAGCTCCAAATTGAAGTTGAAGTGGAGGGTCGCATGATCAAGAAAGTTCCGATGAAGAGACGGGGTCCGGTGTCAACATAATCTTTGGAAGACACCGCACACGAACTCGGCTTCACAAACTTCGAGCCGACCAAGCAAGTACTCGAGAATGGCCGATCGACGAGGGTGATTCCAAAGAGGACGGTTATCACTGCACCGTCCGGATCGCAAGTTCACGACTTGCTCAACTTCGTCATCATCAGGGTCGGCATTGGGCAACCGTTCCCCATCTTCCTTGGGAAGGCCGTGGTTGTATTTGTCAAAAGCACTGGTTGACTGGGGAGCAAGAGAGTTCGTCATCGGCAAGCCGTCCGTACGGATTCCTTGGGGAGACAGTCTCTAAGATGGGGGAGACGGCTAGCTCGGACACACACATGTGATCGGTCGTGGCCGGAGGAGGAAGACGATGAAGTTTCAAGCTATTTTGTCAGCCCAATTGACAGGCTGACAGAGGATGACCTGAAGTTTCCGTACCCGGTCGTAAATGAGGAAGAAGCCAACACGGCCGAGGCCGTGTATCAACCAGCAGAGGATAGGTCGCTGGGAGAAGCAAGCGTGCAGTTAACTGCAAAATGGGTTCGACAGCAAATCTCGGACGGCCTTCTACCACCAGTTGGGTTGAGCATTTGCAAAGTAGGACGGAAATGGTCCAACCTACTTCCAGATCCAGAAGAGGCAGCAGTGGATAAGGTAAAATCCATTGTAAACCCCAATGATTACGAGAAGACGGAGGTGATAGAGGGAAAATTCTTCTTTTTGGGCAAGTCAATGATGGAAGAGGAGAGGACTGCGTACATAAAGACATTGAGGGAATACCAGGACGTGTTCGCCTGGACGCCATCCGACCTCAGGGGCATTCCGGCCTGGTTGGGGGAGCATCGAATAGACCTCGAGGACGGAGCCACTCCGGTGAGGCAGAGGCAGTACCGGCTGAATCCGAAATACTCACTCATGGTGAAGGACGAAATTGATAAACTCCTCGAGGTCGGATTCATTTATCCGGTGGACAACTCGGAGTGGGTGTCACCAATTGTAGTGGTGCCAAAGAAGGTCGGAGCGGACGGGAAGGTCAAAATCCGGGTGTGCCAGGACTTCCGCAAGTTAAACGCAGCAACTAAGAAGGACCACTTCCGATCCGTTCACGGACATCATCTTAGATCATGTAGCGGGGACGGAATACTACGGCTTCCGGGACGGATTCTCGTGGTACAACCAGGTCGTAATCGGGAAGGAGGAGGATCACCAAAAACAACGCTCACAACGGAGTGGGGACGTTTGCATTCAATCGCATGCCATTTGGGTTATGCAATGCACCAGGGACGTTTCAGCGCCTCATGATGGACATCTTCAGAGACTTTCTTCGACACTTCCCAGAGGTGTTCATAGACGACTTTGCCGTCTTCAGCTCAAGGACGGATCACCTCAGCTACCTGCGGAGGACGTTCCAGAGATGCAGAGAAACAGGGTCAAGCTCCATCCGGGTAAGTGTTTCTTCGAATGCTATCCGCCCGTTTCTTGGACATGTGGTCACCAGGACGGAATCCAAGTGGACATTGACAAGGTCGGGGCAATACTTTACCGTGGCACCTACAAACGTGAAGGAAGTACGTGGATTCCTAGGATGCGTGGGGTACTACAGGCGTTTCATCCATAGCTACGCGCAACTGGCAACACCTCTCACGGAGCTGCTGAAAAAGGAGACGGAGTTCACCTGGACGGACGTCCGGCAGGACGCCTTCGAAAAACTCAAGCTCAAGCTCACTTCAAGACCCCGCCCTCTCAACTCCGGATCGGGACAAACCATTCCATGTCACACCGATGCATCCGGTGGTGTGTAGGGGCAATCCTATGGCAGGCCGGCGACGAGAAAAAGGAGTATCCGATCTACTATGCAAGCCGGCAGATGAGTCCGGCCGAGCGTAAGTATACTACTACAGAGCGTGAAGCTTTGGCCGTAGTATATGCTTGCAAGAAATTCAGACATTATCTGCTTGGGTACCATGTGATCTTCCATACTGACCATGATTCATTGAAGTACTTGGTCAACAAGCCGGATTTGTCAGGACGGATTGCAAGGTGGATTCTCCTCCTCCAGGAATTCGACTACGAGGTCAAAGTGAAAGCCGGCAAGGCCAACGTTAATGCCGACTTCCTCTCCGCAGGCAATGAGGCAAGGAAGCGATTTCCGACCTCCGGCGAGTTTCCAGACGAGTTCTTGCAGGGAGGACGGATTGGTCAACGACACGCAGTACGGGACGAGCACCGGTCGAATTCCGGCAAACAATTGATTTCCTCACACAATGAAATACCCGGCCGGGATGACAAGAGAGGAGAAGAGCGTGTTCGTGCATCAAATGGCACCTTTCACTATGATAGATGGGGTGTTGTTCAAAATGGGTGCGATGATGAGTCTTTCAGGCCAAGGCGCGAAAGCAAAGACAGAGAGGACGGTGATCCGAGAGTCGCATTCAGGACCGTCCGGGGACATTTGGCAAAGTGATGTCAACCATTGGCCGGATCCGACAGCCGGATATCTTGGTGGCCGGGACTAAGACGGGACGTTAAGAAATATGTATCCTGCTGCGACCCGGTGCCAGACGGGTGCACCTCATTCAAAAATCACCGCCGCTAACACCAATAATACGGCTGGCGCCATTTGAGAAATGGGGCATTGACTTCATCGCCCCATTAGTCCGGTCACCGTTCGGCAACGAAGGTATATCATTCTGGCAACGGACTACTCAACCAAATGGGTGGAGGCAAAGGCAACAGGACGGAATGACGCTAGGACGGCCGCACAGTTTCTCTTTGAAAACATCATGATGCGTTTTGGAACACCGCTGGAGCTGGTGAGTGATCGTGGACTTCACTTCCTCAACGATGTCATCAAAAACATAACGGAGAAGTACTACATCAAGCATCGCAAAACAACTCCGTACAACCCACGAGCAAACGGCCTCACGGAGCGTGCAAACGGCATTGTAGGCAAGATGTTGAACAAGATGGTTTCCGCTCACAAGATGGATTGGGACCAGAAGCTCCCTTCGGCCGTCCACGCATACAACACGGTCGAGAAAAAGACGACTCGTAAGTCGCCCTATTTTCTCGTGTTTGGACAAGAAGTGTTGCATGGCATAGAAATGGAGGTGGAGACGCACAGTGGTGCTCGCAACCCGATCCGCCTTCGAGGTTGAGAATCCGGAAACAAGACTCCGCCATTGAGGATCCGGGAAGAGGCAAGAAGGGAAGCATTAAAGCAAACGACGCGCGATGCATGACGAAGCGCAAGTCGGATCATGACGGCCGGATTCCAAACGACCACAATATCCGACCGGGAGGACTCAGATCTTGTTGTATGACAACCGCCATAAAGAATTTCGGGCAAGCTTCACACAAGGTGGATGGGTCCTTATCGAGTGCAGGACGTCCACGCAAACGGCTCATTGCGCTTAGCCGACTGAGCGGAAATCACCGGACACAAGGGTGAACGGATCGAGGTCAAGAAGTACAACCCGAGAAAGTTTTTCGGACGAAAGTTCGAATACGACTAAGTGTTCGCGAGACGCTTCACAATTGAAAAAGGGGTAATGTCGGACCCGTTTTTTCGATTTTTGGCCATTATGTTCTAATGCGCATTAAGAATAAGTATAGTGTCCGGAATCCGACCTATGTATTTGCTAAGCCGTATACTATAAGGCAATTACGTTTTTACAAATAAAGGAATTAGTTAAACTCTAGTTTATGTTAAGTAGGACGGATTTGCCAATCCGCACTCTGTCCCCCGCACGGCTAGGACGTCTTTGTCGGAGAGGACGGATTAGGAGTTATGATGGTAGGTGAAGGACGGAGTGGCGAAGAATTTAATAATGGCGAAATCTAGAAGGCGAAATGCACGGGGAGGACAATTATGGCGGCGGACCATGTCATGATGGTCGGACTTAACTCCGGCCCCTCGATATAAGGCAACCCGTCCGCCCTTGTCGTCACTTGCCTCCTCGCGCGCCCCTTGTCGTCTTGCGCTCCCCCCTCCGTCTTTCGCTTTCCGTCCTTAGTCGCGATCCGGCCCATCGGCCGACTCGGCCCGGCGACTCTCTATTTCCTTGCGCACTTCTTTTCCGATGGCGTGAACAGCGTCCGCTTCCGCTCAGGAGCAAGAGGAGCTGAAGATTTCCATCAAGCTCGTGTCGCCGTGTATTCCGATCGAGGAGAATGAGAAGAAGTCCTTGACGGAAGACCTCGAGAAGAACACGCGCACCGCGAAGAGGAAGCTCACGGCCGAGGAATACGAGAAGTCTCCCGGGGCGCAGAAGCTTCACGACATCGGCCTCGAGCATTCCGAAGAGGAAGAGTTGAAGAGCGGGGACGAGACTAACTCCAGCGAGGACGAGTACGTGATCACCGACACGGGCAAGAGAGTGAAGGCAGGACGTATCGCAGCGACGCCATCAAGCGGCCGAAGCACGGAGTTAGTTCGCGAAGAAAGAGGTAGGACGTCTTAGAGGCCGGCAGTCAAAGGACGGCCAGAGTTAGGAGGTCGGATTGGTATCCGTCCTAGGCCAGTATAGTGTTTTCTTTTTGGGAATGCGTGCCGCTTTTTGAAGAGTAGGCCTGGTAGGGCGGCGCCGCAATCCGATTAGGGATCTAAGTCGTTGACTTAGAAGTACTTATAGGTGGGAGTTTTGTCCACCAAAGCATTCCTTGCTCGAGTGTTAATCGAACCTTCTTACGCGCATATTCGGGCGTGATCATTTCCCCTGTCTCCTTTTCGATTGAGTGCTTGGAAAGCCGGATCTACTTTGTGTGTGTGAGTTGGGAGTTAGGAATCCGGATTCTTTGTTAGATCGTTTTCGTGGAATTGAAGTCGGGTTGGGCGTATTCTTGAGTGCCTTGTGTCTTGAATCGGTCCAGGCGTCGAGAGAGAGGGAAATCACGTGGTAGACACTTACGGTGCGGGAGGTTTCGGGAAACGGTGTGTGAGGACGGATTCCAATCCGCCTCCCACGCTGTGAGACTTGGGTTCCTCTGTAGTCTCGCAGGACGGATTAAGCGCAACACGTGACGAGAATACGTGTAGACGTCTTCTAGCCGGATTCGAGCTCTTGGAGTCCGTCATTGTAGTAAGGGTGATAGGAACCAGGACGCCTGCGTGACCGCTAGTTCGGACGGATAGGACGGATTAGTTGTGAGGACGTAATGTATGCCTTAGTATGTGTGTGTGTGTGTAGAGTCTAAGTGTGGAAGTTTCCGCCACGATAAACATAAGGGAAATAGTCTTTGTGCATCCCCTCTTGCAAAGGGATACCCTTGCCCTGCAAGGCTAAAACATAAGTTGGGACTAGGAACGTTTGTGGGTTTGGTTGTTTTAGCACTACTTGCCTTGGTCACTTCACAGAATCCCTGGAACGATACACGAGTCACCTGAACACGGGTTTTACACCAATAAACGTGTAAGGGAAGATAAAGTGAATATATGGCATCCGACAATAAACATATGTCACGATATATATTTGCCGAAGCAAAGGCATTCCCACAATGCTATTAGTACTTGCTTAGAAAGGACACGAAGAGTCTACCGAAATATGTAGAGAAACATACCAGCTGTAGCGTCTACATACATATTGTAGTTTTTTTTTTTTTTTTTTTTTTTTTTTTTTTTTTCAGTTGCTCATTACCTAGTTTCTGTAAACCTCAAGCACAAAGAAATACCTTTGCAAGAAGTATTAACTTTTATACCTCCTCCATTTTGAGTCCGATCACGACGTGTTTTACGGTTTTGGAATGGGCTTGACATAGGTACTACGTGGATGCCTTATATCGTCGATGAAATGTCTATACCGAAGGTCACCACCCAACACCGTGACACCTTTTTTTTTGCTGGGGTGACACCGGTCTCTCTATAAGTAGAAGATACTGTAATGCGCCGCAATCCGGGCTCTACATCAGGACACCACTTTGTGGTTTAGGATTATACCAGTGTTTAGCGCCGTGGTCTACGAGTGTGATAGTGTGGCCCTAGGCCCTCTACCATATAAACCATATGGTTTATCAAAACACATGGTTTTGGAAATTTAGAATTTAAAAGACACAGATTACATTACTAGAATTAGCGCAAAAATTTCAGTCACGATAGGCCCAAGAAAATTGCAATTCCGGCAAGTACTGAATCAAAACACGCAATCCACACACCAGTTTAAATTCCTAGAAGAAAACATGGCGGTATCACGTTGAAATGCACTGCATTCTCATACGTTATTACTATAGATGCATTTCTAAATTGAGTAGTGCCATCGATTAGCATTTCGTAAAGAAGTTTTAGGGTTTAGTCATCTTTGGAGGCCCGTAGAATTCCGTCGGTGACGAAGTAACTAAGCTAATCACATTTCTGGAATCGGCGAAAAATGTCACTAATGATAGGCTCAACAAAATTGCGGTTCGGACCTAAAACGGATAAGATATCTCCTGATGAAGTTCAGGATGTACGTTTAAGGGTTTAGGCAACAAATCCCAAGTCCCGGGATTTTTCAGCACCAATGTATGCGATTTTTCCTCCTCTTACCACTAATATCAGGGTCGCCCAATAATTCATCCCCGTTCTAATGTTTAGGTTTTAGAGTTATAGCGTTACATCATTACACCGTTTAGAGTTATAACGTTACATCGTTACGCTGTTGTAGCGAATGTTTAGGGTTTTAGGCATTTCATCAACGAATTTGCAATCTGATTGAACCAACCTTGACCGAAATTTGGTGCTGATTCCAGGAATGTACTACAGTAGTAACCACCGAATCGACAAGGGACTCTCTGCACCCTACAACCGGATTCAGACATTACTTACATGCAAACAATCCGAAGTTACCCGCACATGCGACGCAAGGACACGAGTTCAGATGCAAACTTCAACCTTTACTCACAGATGCGAAATTACAAAAGAGACGCGAAGCACTCCGCAGGGGCCTCGCTAAATACTTAGGATTTCGGATTTCCCGGAAACCCTATCAGATCCGAAATTCCCGGAATCCGAGATTTCGGGGGTGAGTATCAGTAAGACATCTGCTATTTCTAAATAAATCTAACCTAACTAATCCTGAATTCTAACTACTACTGACGGCGTTTTGGCGGCTCGAGGTGAATGGCGGCGGTGTATTCCTCCTGGGGGCACCTTCTATCTGCAAAAAGAGACCTTTGCTTTGTCCTATCCGGGGTGACGATGGTAACGGGGAGTCGCAGGATTTACTGAGTCCTCCTGCTCCTCCACCGATTCTGGAGTGCTTGAAGTCTTGACGGAGGGGGAACGGGTTGGACCTCCTGTTCTTCTTGTGGGGCCACGGGCTCCACCGGTTGTACATGTCCACCGTGATTCTCCACCTCCTCGACTTGGGGCTCCGGTTGTGGGTCTGCTACCTCGGTGTGCCCGGTGGGCACCGACTCTTCTTCCTCGGTACTCGCAAGTGGGTCTTCACCCGGTTGTTGGGAGGAGCCGACCTCTTCTGCTGCTGCTCACTCGTCACCTGCAGGTCCGGATGTCATTACTTCGTCCTTAGTCTCATTCCTCCAAGGTGGTGTCGCATCTCGTTCCTCCATTATCTCTTCCTGCGCGTTACCAGTTCCTGGAATTTCACGATCCTCCGGAACGGATGCAGGCACCTCCTCGATTTGCATCGGGGTTGGTCCCTCAGTGGACACCGGGGGTGCGATTATGTCCTCCTTCTCTGCTACTCCGGATGCTCTCACTTCCTCCGTGGGCTCAACTTCCCGAGGTGGTGTACAGTTAATCGATAATCGAGATACCCATTCCCCTCCCCGGAAGAATTGAGGGAGATAAAGAACGTCGTCACCGCCACCGATCCAAAGAAATGCTTGCATTGCCTCCATCTCCGTTGCCACTTAATTCCACAGTCCTATTTTAAACCTCTTGTGATCTCATATCGATTTCGTGGATGACCAAACATGCATCTACAGTGTTCTTCTGAATCTTGTGATGGACAGACTGCTAGTTTCGGATCATTTCGGACCGTGGGACCCAATCATTAATATTCGAACATATATTATATTAACATAATATATTATAAATATATTATAAATATTATAATAGGTTAATATGTTATTATTCGTAGGGGACGTCGTAGGACCTTCTTAAGGGTTTTACTAATTCCTCATCCAAAGTAAAATGCGGGTCACACTAAATTCCGTAAGGACATCAAACACGGAAAACCCTCGCGAGAAGCGACCTGTGTGCTAGACCCAGAGCTCTCGTTTGCGACTGACAGATTCCTCGTCATGCTTATCGCCGCAGTTTCTTTTCGAGACTGCCACCATCGCACTCTTCATCATTAACTTATTTTTCTCACTCACTCCAATCTGTACAGTATTTCCTCGCAAGCCAAACGAGTCGAGAGAGGTATTGAATTGAATGCGCAACCGGCGCCACGACTTCGCCCAACTACCATTCCTCACACGTCATTGCCTCAACTTCCAGTACCTCCTCCTTTACCAAGTCCTCGCTCCATCTCCTCTCTCAGCGGGTAATTCCGTCGGTGCGCTCTTGGGTTTGTCCGCTTCCGGAACGGTCGCTACGGTATATCCTTCCTCTCCCTTTCTGGCCTTCTTGGGTAGCTGACCATTCATTCCCGAATGCACTAATTCTCTGATAGTTGCTTCGTCTCTATTTTCGTGCCGCTCGTGTGGTTTCGAATCGATTCAGGGTGGAATAGTGAGAGCCTCCTTTGAATTTGAGGCTCAAAAGCTCATTATCCACTTTCTTTGAGGTCGACCAATATACCTTGTTCACCTAACGCCTTCACCAACTCTGAATCTACGTGTGTGAGCCTCTGAAGAGGCTCATGTGGTCCAAGTGCTAGTGATTCTCCAAAGTGGGGTCATGGGCTCTTGTAGCTTCACGTTTTTCAAAATAGTGTAACCCTAAAAGTCTAAATTAAGCTTTTATAAATGTCCGCTCTGCCATGTTCTTTACTGATATGCGATTCTGCCTATGCTGAGCTTCAGACCTTGGTAAACCAGCTGGAGTCTGTCTAATCAATGAGCTCTATGATGTGAAACAGGTGACTGTAGCTACGGATGAGTGCATCTAAAGAAGGTTGCAATTGGAGAGCTATAAAATTCGCTAATGGTAACATGTGAAGGAGTTGAAGAAGAAGAAAGTCAGGTAGTAGTAGTTCGGAATGGGAAGCCGCACCTTTCAGCGGCGTCAACTTGCACCCTCGTCCTTTCGAAAGAAGCTTACCATTGAAGTCCAACGCAAGCTACAGAAGGTAATCAATCAATCACTGGAGAATTCACTTTGAATCTTTCTGAAAGAGCCAATGGAGCTAAAAGAAAAGCCTTGTGCATTGGCAGGCGTTGGATTCTCCGGCCCAGAGAGGAGAATTGCTGCGACAGCTCTTCACGGATGTTGCATTAGAAGTGGACTCTCGTGCACAAGGTAGGAAAGAATGTTGTTACAAGAAGTGTGTATGTAAGTGTGTTGTCTTTTATTGCTATTCTGAGTGGGGAATGGAATTGTTTGTAGAGAGGCTTTATGGCTCCTCGCAAAGTGTGGAGGATGGTGATCCTGTGACTGCAAACGGCAGTCAACCGCGTGTGTGCTTTTATGAAGTGTTTGCGCAACACTATGCTCAAGTGCCAGAGGATGGAAAAGAAATCCTCCCTTTGTTTCTCCGATTATGGAGTCAATCATTCGTTTCTCAAATATTTGCGCTTCTCTTTCACCGATGGGTGAGTTTTTCTTGCTCCCTTGATCATTGCTCCTTATCTCTATCAACTCCAAATAAGAGCAGAAATCTAGTTCTTCATAGTAGCTTCTAGAAAACATAAATCTTTTTTCTATCTGTATCATTTTCGCCGTTGGGAAGCAGCCACTTTTTGAAGCTGTTATCACTCAAGGAGTGTACTCTTTATTGCCAGAAAGTGCATTAGAGACTTGCTCATTGCATTCGCAATATACATTACCGTATAGCTGAGCATACATTCTTACTTTCATCGGTGTTTTACAAGGGTGTGCTTAGTAAAGGCGTAGAGATGCATTTTGTTGATTAAGGACATCTAAGTATCGATGGCTTAAGAGCCATCAATTTATCGATTCATGTTTTGGAAGGAGTTACTCTGATTTACATCAAAGTGGTGGAGTAGCTGATCAGCATTTTTTCTTTCGTGTCAGTTATTTGAAATTCCGAGAGAAGAGAGCGAAGGATTTTTGCGATATTCAACAGCATTCGTAGAAGGTGCGAGCAATATATTTTGGTACGACAAACTCCAACATCTAGTTTTTTCCATGAAGGCATATATTAAGTAAATTATACACGGTAGGTTCGACGTCTTATAGTACCTCCTTTGACTAACTTTCCTGCTTCTACGTTGCTGTAAAGGATTGATTTGCAGAGTAATGTTCGGCGGTTCTTCTCCATGTACCATGTAAGTTCACCCATTTTTATTGTATTGCCATTAATGTGTCAAGATTGAACATAAAGGTCTGTGTCTATATCTTTGTGGCTTTCATGTTCTTCAGAAACTTACCATGGTTCTGTCTATTGCAGTACACTTTTGAGGAGGTGGTTTTAGACTCGGTTCGTCTCTCAAGGGTTCCCGTTCAGGTGCACTTCCTTATTCCTCTTGACAATCACTTGAGCAGTGCATTTTGAGGATATCAGGGGCAACCTTTTTCGCTGATGTACTGCACCTTTTTTTTGCTTTTGAATGGACAGGCTCGACAGGATCTTCTTTTGTTGGTCTCTAGATACCTCTTGTACTATGAACCAGGTACCGGTTACCTGTTTTAGTCGGATTGATGGTGCTTTACAAGAAGCTTGGTTGTAATTGAACACAATTAAACCTCTTCTCATTTTTGCAGCCGATAAGCTTGGAGAGTATCTGAAGAACTTCCCCAAGACGGACAACGTCATTATTGAACCTGCGGACATGTTTGTAACGGAGTTGACAGACCAGGTGCACCTCCACTAAATAAACCATCTCTCTCCGGCTAGTTTTTTTTCTTTCATTGTAAGAAAGAGCACACAATTAGAAATTCCTCCAAGGCCATCGTCAATGTTCTTATGGTCTTGTTTCCAACTTGCAGCTACAAAAGGTGAAGGTGGAACCTGTGCTGCTTCATTATCTCACGAGTATGAAGGCTTTGAAAGGTATTGTAGTAGTTGTCTTCTGTTCTTACCCAGCAGTCATAAGGGACTCTTTACACAAAAACGAGACAATCATATTCGTACACGATCGTTCATAATTTCTGGTTGTGTTCGAATAGAGAGGTGGCAAATATATCATCTGATAGAGGATTGGTTGTGGTATTGAAGGTGTGGAGTTGCGGGCAACGACAAGTACACGGTTGAAAACTGCATTGTATTCCTTCACAGCTCCTGGAGGTCCCATGTACCCAACTCGACCAGTTCGACACGCGGCTTGGGACACTTTGGACGCTCTATTTCCTGTAAGCCTATCAACCCTTGCAAAATTGCCTACATCACCAAAAGTGGTCGAGAAAAACTTTATCTAAGCATTATTTAGAAGATTCAATCATAGGATCTCAAAGTTGACTTAACTCTTTACACACATGTCGATTCTACTTCATTTGTGAGATTAAAGGTGGCTGAACTTTTTACATTTTTGGGACCCAAAAAGGCATTTGGCTTTTCTTGGATCTTTAGGATTCAAGCCATACCGAGTTTCTTGAGCCATCTGACTGTACCATTATCATTGACAAATGTGCATATCAGTTGCTAAAGTGATGTTTGCTACATGTTGGCAGGTTGGAAAGCACTCGAGACATCTCATCAGCCTGTTTTTCCGGTTACTGCATCCATACTATTGGCCAGTATCAATCATGAACTTCACCATCACAACAATCAGGTCCATATTTACGAAGGTTGTCAACATTCTGCTGGAGATTTTTGCGTATGTATTGTTAGTGATAGAGCGAATTACAGGTGTTCGCCGCCATGTAGCACAGGAATAGGAGAGCGTTCGAATATATTGGTCGACTGAAACGGGCTAATTATTCATCTTTCATTGGTCTTGGTTATTGCAAACTCAGAAAGGTGTGTTGCCTTCTTCTCGGTCTTCTGCAGATGCCATCCGTATGTTTTGGTACTGTAGTAGTGTTCGAAGGGCCCTGGTTTTCAGGGACGGACATTTAGTGACGATCAGTAAACAAATCAGGAAATTTGTAAGTAAACAAATAGCTTTTTATTAGTTACATGCTCGCCCCATTCTGTTACATATCTTGTGATCTATATGGTTTTTAGTGATAAGGTGTATGGAAATACGTATGAAAAACTTGACCCGAATTGCAATCAATTGGCTGCAGTTTTTTCGAGGCATGCATATCATATATACGCTGTTGAGCACTGTTGGGGTTGAGCACTGTTGGGGTTGAGTTGTGTTGTTACTAGCATTTCTCTTAAAATGTCAAGATCCGCAAGTTAATGTAAACTTACTATCTTGTGGTTTCTTTTCATGTAATTGCACCAAAACCCTGGGATTGATCACTCCCCCAAAAAATTCTCTATATTTAGTGCACATTAATTGTTTCATCCATATGGTTGGATTCTCGAAACATGCCTTGAATTATCCTGCTAAATTTGAAGAGCACAATGTATTTCTAGTCTACTGTCATTGATCTACGTCTCTCCTCGAACATTCAAGGGTTAAACTCATCAACAACAATTTTTAGCATCATCTATGAAGAAGTTGAGATGTGTGTCACCTTGCTCGGTGTTGTAAACCAATGTTGATTTACAAATTCAAGAGAGTTGCCAAGTTATAATAAATCACTTGAATGTAAGTCAGTTGCGTGAACAAATGTATGAATCGATGGTTTTGTGATCAACCATGCAAGTTCCTTGCTACATGAACATGCGAAAGAGGCCTTACAAATTGCAAGATCATTGTGATTTTTATACTAAAAAAACAAAGTGAGATTTCATCATCTTTACCTCGAAGTGGAAATGCTACCAATAAACCTATTGCAATAAAAAAGTCACCACTAGAAAGTTTTTACATTCATCATAGTGACACTCTTGGACTAGAAAAATGCATAGAACAATTTCTTTGCCCAATATAGCCTTGCTATGTGAAGAGTGCCCATAATTTCATTGAGGAAAAATGTTCCAAAAGAAGACCCTTCGCATTGAATTCATGTTTTTTTCCTTGCAACATCTTAGATTGAGTTGAAGTTTCTACCACAAAACTCCAAAACTCGAATGTGATTAAAGTTCAATGGAACAAAAAGCAATGAAGTAGATACAACTCCTCTATAACCATGTGTTTCCTTTTAAAAATCTTTCTGTAGAAACATATTTACAAATTCAATACTCAAAATATTCCAACCAAAACAAACAAAAAAAAAATTAAACTCAAATTATGTTGGGCTTCATTCTAAGATTACTTTTATATATGATAAATCATATTATTAAAAACACAAAAGTCTTGGAATTGGCATGCCGTGGTAAAACAAGCCCCATGTTTGAAAACCTAAAGTAAAAATTGGCTTCACCAAAATGCATACATGGTTTGTATACTCACATATGGAAAATGACTTGGACCTATGTATTTCATGCTTTTGGGTGTGAAAAACGGAACAAATTGAGCTTGAAAACATTATTCAGACAGTTCATATTTCAAATTATTATCATATCAACCAGGTATTTCAATTTACTATGTCCACTCATTAGAAAATTCATAAAATAACTATTCTATTTTTCAGATCATTTGAGAGAGAAATATTTCATTTTTAATTGTGGACATGTTCTTGACATAGGGAACGTGGGAACGCACTGTACCCCAAGAGGAACGGAATTAGGGTTAGGGGAAAGAATTGGTGCCGCGAGAGGGGGGGTTCATCACGAGCGAGACCAGCACGCTCACCCTCTTTCGCCATCCCTCTCTCGAGCTCGAGCTCCAGCAGGCGTCGCCGGCGGGTGTGTAGCGTAGTCATCATGGTGAAGTTTCTGAAGCCCAACAAGGTGGTGGTGCTCTTGCAGGGCCGCTACGCCGGCCGCAAGGCTGTCATCGTCAAGAACTTCGACGATGGCACCAAGGAGCGCCCTTACGGCCATGCCATCGTCTGCGGCATCGCCAAGTACCCCCGCAAGGTACAGTCCTTTCCTCCCTCTCTATCACTCAACCGCTCACCAGCAACATTGCTTCAATCCGTCTAGGTTTAGGGTTTGACACGGACCTTTTTCCATAGACAGAGTTAGGGTTAGTGTGGAACTCGGGAGCCAGCGATGCATATTCAGGCTGTTTGTGTCACTGCAGCACCGCTCACTTTCCGAGCTTTCTTAGGTTTTCGACCGCAATCTGCGAGGTGCCCAGCATGTTCACAGGATTTCTTCGTCACTTCGCTTTAGCGAGTTTTCAAAGTGATGATCGGGGAATTCATGCACGTTCATCATCAAGATCGCGAGATGTGTATTATTGATAATAGGAGTGTTTCACTGAGTTGGGAGTAAGAATTGTACTTTTTGGTGTGTGATTGGATACAGGTGATCAAGAAGGCGTCGCAGAAGACCATCGCCAAGCGCTCCAAGTTGAAAGCTTTCACGAAGGTGGTGAACTACAACCACATCATGCCCACCAGGTATTTATGGTCTTGGTACATTGTGGGACTGTTGCTAGTGGAACATGTTTGTGAGTTTTTCGGCAGAGATTTTTTTCAGAATCGCGTTATGGTCGTGCCTCTATTTAATCCCAGCCTTACATGAAATGTTTGTCTGATTCATGGGAGGCCTATAGAAAACTGGAAGTTTCGCTGACAACACCTCTATCACTGGGTGCAATCTGATAGTAGCTTCTCAGACAGCTCACGTATGACGACCCTAGGAGTTTCTATAAATATCGTTTTGTTGTCATGACGCTTACGTTTAGTCGAGTGCAAAAAGCATACTTTCCTGTGTTAGTCGTTAGTATTTGCCAAGGTCCAAGTATATAAAATGAGTAGGAGTGTATAAAGGCCTTGATGTTTGTATGTCTTAGGTACACTTTGGACGTTGATTTGAAGTCCACTGTGACTGCCGACAAGTTGGAGTCTACCGCCACCCGTGTTGAAGCCCGAAAGGTATTCGCTGTTCACAACCTGCACTTTTGATCTACATTTGTTAATTTCAACAAGCGGACTGATGCCATCCTGCATTGATTAAGATCCATCTCTTTATGGTAAAGCTGTCAACATGTTCTAATTGGAACTTCATTTGATTTTAGGAGGGGTAAATGCACGTGTTAATCCTTTGTCGGTTTGATCTTTGCAGGGTGCTAAGGCAGTTTTGGAAGAGAGATTCAAGACTGGCAAGAACAGGTGGTTCTTCACCAAGCTTAGGTTCTGAGCATTTCAGAAAGCTATGGTCAGTTGTGAGATATGAATCATAGGATATCATTTGGTTTCTGAATCATGTCATCGAAGGAGAGTGAATGTCGTTACGTTCACATATGAAATTTTTACTCGCTTGCATTCCTTCATTCCACGGTTTTGGTAACTTTTCATGGGTTTTTACTGTCCAGTATCCGATAAATTGAACTTCTGGTGCTAAACAAGAGCTGCAAAATCGAATACCACATTAGCATGCCAGTTTATTAACCAAATATAACAGCACCTAACTGCAAGAATATTCGCACTTCATAAAGCTAACATTGATCACAATATAAAGCTTAATTTCCAACCACAAACGCATGTGCCATTATTTTTTGATCGATGTAGACTCAGACCTTGAAATGCCATATGAGGTCATCTCATCTCTCGTCTCTTGTTGCATTTACTTTCAGATATGCAGCAATAATAATGTCTAAAATAAAGAATGTCCATAATGGGAACCAAAAATATTGTTTTTTTTAACCCTCAAAGATTGAGTCTAGAAACATATTGCAGTCATACTTTGATAATTGTCAGCGGTTGGGAGCATACTTTTTGTTTAAGACTTGGAGAATAGTATCACTTAACAGTTATGGAGTGTGATGCCGATGATTTGTAACACTTATAAAAAATAACACTTAGAGTAATTTTAAAAGTAAATTCACAGCATTTATAGAAAAAGTGAATGAAATTATAAAATGTTGATTCACTATATATCTAAGTCCGTTGAGAGAATGAATCAATAGTAGTTTGGCAAGATTTTGCTACATGCCAAGGTTCCACTTCCTTTTCTAATGCTTCAATATTCCTAACGGCTAACATGGTGTCATTAGGTCTTTGCTCTAAAAACTTCTTCACAATTTGAAAAGTAGTACTTACATCTTTAAAGCCCACAACCTCTTCTACTATAGTGCGAGGATTAGCTTCATCGAAATCTTCAATATCTTTGTGCTTACTACCTTGTTGTTGGGATGAAAGCATTTCAATTATTTCTTCATCAGTACGCTGATAAGGGTTATCCAAATCAAACTCAAGCTCATAATTTAAATACTCTTGAACATCCATATCAGGAGTCTCAGTCTCAAAGGGTATCAAATGTAGTTATTTCAATACAACAACAACCTCCTCTACATCTTTCCTTTGTTGCTCTTGAATGACTTCATTTTTCACAAGAACTGATTTGTTTCTAAAATGGATTTCTAGAGTTACTTTGCACCTAGAAACTATTACTTGATCTCAAACTTATCTCCCTCCAAACTATGGTTCTTACAAAAAGCCCCTTTTTAGAAGGTTATCACTTATTGAGGTAATACTTAACAAAGTCGAGAGCATTACATAACACTCAACACATAACAATTTCTGGTGTTAATTTCAAGGAGCGGAAATCTCCATAACACATATAGAGTTTTAACACTTATCAAGGTGTGACTGTTTTGCAAAGTGTCATAAATGAAAATGAAGGCAAGCTATGTAGATCTCAACGGTACAATCTTGTAGTATACATGATGTAGGTCATGTGGGTCAAATTTGGAGTCATGAGGCCTCATAGATTGCGAGACCATAACATATCAGTACCCAAAAAACATCACAAAATTTCAGCAATCTTACTTTGAAGTGAAAATGTCATCATCAAACATATAGCAATGTAAAATTCACCAACTACAAAGTTGTCCAACCTCATCTCAATAACATTCTTGTACAAAAAGCATTCATCAATAAAATCATTGGCTCAAATAATAGCCTTGTAAGGGTGAAAATTGCCAATATATTTACGAAGGAAAAAGGGTCCAAATCTACACCCCTTGCTCTCAAATTCTTGCCTTATCTTCAAAACACCTTTGATTGGTTCAAGGTTTTTATTTATTGAACTAAACTCAATTTGTTCAAAGGTTTGAGGTTTTTATCACTCGAACTATACTCAACTTGGAACCTATCCCAAAAAACAAAGTTGAAATGCAACGACGGATGAAGGAGGTAAAGCTCTTCAAAGATCATTCACTTTTTCACTTTTTTTCATTGTAGAAACATCACTGAAAATCCAATACCAAAAGTAATTGGATTAAAAGACTTCCAACTACAAATTTTTTGGTTTTCATCTTAAGATCATGATTATTTTTTAAAAACTCATGATTTTTTGATTGATTTCCATAATTGGCTCACAATGGTGAAACATGCCCCATGTTTGAAATCTTAAAAAGAAGACCTGCCTTTACTAAAATGAACGCCATATATTCATACTTCATTGTATGGGTTTACAATTTTTATCACACAAACTAGACTTGATTTAGGATCAAACCCAAGTGATTTGTCCAAATCGGAGTTGGGATGAAGAAGTTATGGCTTCTCAAAGTTTCTGTCTTTCACCCAAGATGTTGTTTTTTGACATCTTGGGTGTTTAAAGGTTAAGAGAAACGTGGTCCTTATTGAACCTAGATCCTATTACTTTATGGTGCCCATTTAGTTTCAAAGTTTTGTTATTGGTTGCCCAACAATCCACCATGCATTATAATTTTGAGACACTCTTGATTTACAAATTCATCAACAATTGGTTGGTAACTTTCCAAGTATGAGAAATGCTATCATTGTGCACACTAGGCACACATTTTGATTTCCTGGAACCATGCATGCCAGCTCTAGTTAACAACCATTTTCATTGAGAGTTGCGTTCATTAGGATGCATGCCAATACATGGGTACTTTCTTGGATATGTCTGCAAACTAAACTTGATTTGGGAGCCAACCAAAGTGATTTCATCCAAAATGGATTGTGGAGAAAGAAGTTGTGACTCTTCAAATTTTCAACTTGTCATTCAAAATGTTATTTTCCAACTTTTGACACATTTAAAGTTCAAGGATCAAGAAGGTTTTCCAAATAGAGTAAGTTTTTTCACTTTTTAGTCTCCATTTATGATTTAAGACATGTAGTTTGTTTTGTTTTGTGACATCATAATTTGGGGGACCGCCTCTCGAATTGGGCCACATGAGGTGTAGTTGGAAGCGGGTTTTCTCGTAAAGTTGTAAAAAACAATTGGATCGCAAAACTGGTGTATAAGTTTCGAGATATCGAATTTTGAAGTATTCATGGGCCCCGAATCACCAGAAATTACAAAATGACCTCATTATAGATCTAGCAGGAAAACAAAAGGAGCATGGTCAAAGTATATAAGTGGCGTGGCAACGCCGCGAGGGCATACTAGTACTTAGACTTCCTCTGTCTCTGGAAAACACCACGATTTGATAAAATTGATTGATTTTTCCAATGATTTAGATTACTCATCAATATCTGAACATGGTTTGGCTGGTTTGGATTCATTATTAATATGAAACCTTGGTATCCATTTGAGACGGGTGTTTGAACCTAATCATGGTGTTTTTCTGAGACAAAGGGAGTATTAAAGAGTAGCAAATTATTTTTCACATGAGGAACATTGTTTTGTCACTTTAGGGATAAGAGTTTGTCAATTTGATGTTCGAAAGAGAGTTACAAGACTAGCAAAAACAAGTGATTCTTCACTAAGCTAAGGTTATGAGGAATTCAGAGAGCTTCATATGGGAAGTACGGTAGTGAGACGTGGGAATTTGAATAGGAAACAGAGGATGCAATCTATACTCCTTTCATTATGCGGTTTGGATGTAAAAGCAATGCGCATGATAAAAGTGAAAGATTAGTTAGTTCAAATTATGGATGACAAATATTACTTTGTCATTCATCGACGGTGATCAGTTTTCATTCGTCATTTCATTCATTAGCTCTCCTCGGTTCCTTTCGTCAACTTTTACTTTTTACTTTTACGTTTGGGTATTTACGGTCCTCTAAATGATTTATCACTATCCTAAGCGGATTTCCTCTCATTTTCCCTTTCCGGCCAATTGCACACAAAGGATCAGATTGATAATAAAAGGGTACAGACTCAAATGCTGAATAAACAACAATGGCGGCTCTGAACGTTGAACTTGAGTTGGTGAAATTGGAATTGGAAATGCTCACAGATGAAATTCAAGCCCTACAAACAGAACTGGAATATACTCTGCAATCTATTGAAAAAAATTCATTCAAGGAAGGAGTATTGCAAAACTTACTGGCTCACAAAGAGCGCTTTGAGTATGCCCTCATGACAAAGGAAAAAGAGAAAACTCTCTTGGAGAGAGAAGTTGCACGTATGTCAAGAGGTGGTAAGAAATAAGATTGATAGAAAAAAGTTGAAAAAGATGAAGATTGTTAGAGTACTCAACTAGATGACAATTAGTTGAAACTAGTTTAACCCTTAAACGCCCTTGGGGTCTGAAATGGGCAGCCCAAAATTGGATCACAACATCTTTTGGACTTGGGCATCATGAATAGTGCACAATGAATGAACCAATCAATGATGAGCTTGCAACCTCCTACAAGGTTATGTACCACCCCAACCTACCTACCATAATCCTTTCAAAGCACAAAATCACTCATACAAATTGTGATTTGAATTGTCAAATCTCACTTTTTCAATGCATCAGAAGAAGGTGACCAGTTTGACATCAAAATATAAGTGAAAAGTCGAGTACAGTGAGAGCTACAGGGAAGATTCTGTTGGAATCAAGCCCCTCGGGCTTGCTTGGGCGTTTAAAGGTTAAGAGAAATTGATTGTGAGATATTATCCTCTTTCAAATATGGGAAATTTTGAATTGGACGTCTACTATTGATAATTAAGAATTATCAATAGTCTTTGTTACATTTGTAAGCTTATTTTGATTACTTCCACCTCGCATTACATAAAGTTATATTTTAACCTTTTAACTTATAATTTGTAACAAGACAATGATTTCTTTTGTACATCTTTTAGGATGTTTGATATATAAATCAAAAGCTATAATGAAGTTTCCTCTTAACAATTTAAAAAGAATAGGATTTATTCAATTTAATATCTGCATGGATAAATTCACGATATTAGTACTAAATGTAGACTCTCACAAATCAACCCTTGGCCATATGCATCACCCGTTGAGTTGATTTACATGGAAGGCATTTCTTTAGCTCCTTCAAACACATATATTGCCGTATTTACATTTGAAAGCTTTGTATAAAATATCCATGAATCCAAATGAGGTGTGGTAAATCGATTATGAATCCTACCTTATTAAAGTCTTGTATCACATATTATATATTTTATGAATATTCTATTATCTGCCAATATTGCCCCTCAAACTTGAAAAATGACTAGAAAGTGATTAATTGGGCTTTTAGGGCTTGATAGTGCTATACAATATAACCCATTTTAAGACATGAGTATGTCTATGGCTTAGAAGTGATAACTTGGCATGGATGTTTCGAGCTTAATACTTTCTCATGTGTGAAATTTAAGTGTAAATGGCTTATTTCCATGTGAACAGTTATTATTTATCACAATCACAATAATGATCAAATTCATTCAATATTTAAGGTTCAAATATACATGTTGCTGTACACTTTTTAATTCAAATATATTAGTAACCATGCTCTTTTGGTGCCGATTACGCCATTTGTTCTCATGAAAGATGATTTCTTGTAATCATTGGCCGACAAGGGAGAACCGTGCAATCAATAATTACAAGTTTATCGTTTGTATGCGGATAGCATTTACTGAAATTCAACTTATGATCATTGGCTAACAAGGGAAAACTCTGCAACCGCTAAACACGGTTTTATCATCTCCATGCGGATGACATTCATTGAATCCAGGAAAACTTTATATAAGGAAATCCTATTCTTGTTGGGAGTTACAAAAATAATCAAACCTCTTTGTGAGACTCCCACCCTTCTCATCCCACCCTCCTCATCCTCCCACCCTTCTCATCCCACCCTCCTCATCCTCCCACCCTCCTCATCGGACTCCCACCCTCCTCATCGGACTCCCACCCTCATCGGACTCCCACCCTCATCGGACTCCCACCCTCATCGGACTCCCACCCTCATCATTCGACTCCCACCCTCATCATTCGACTCCCACCATCCTCATCGTACTCCCACCTTCCTCATCCTTCCTCATCGGACTCCCACTTTCCTCTCCCACCATCCTCATTTGACTCCCACCTTCCTCATCGGACTCCCACTTTCCTCATCGAACTCCCACCATCTCATTCGTGCGGTAGTTTTTACAATCCCCTCTTTAGCAGGGATTTATCCTATACAACATATGTGTAAATATGCTATGTACAATATTCAAGTATATACATTCAAGTATGTAACCATACTAGTTATAAGGAGAGTTGTCTTTTTCGACAACTCGACAAAGGGCGAAGGCCGATCGCCCTTTATCGAGTTATGGAAGAAGACAACTGTGGTTACAAGGCATAGTGAAGACAAGGTATCTAATGAAACGAAATAATGGACGGCCATGTCCGACCCCTGCGTTCTCCTTGACTTGTGCAGGCGCCATCATACAGTCTGACGCCTCGCTCAGACTTCATGCCAATCCTTGAATCGACGCAAACACACAACGAGGGAACATCAGTAACGAGCCACGACGACTTCCGTCACAAGCCAGTGCTGGAGGAAAGGGACATCCCAACGATAAAGTGTCGAAGTCGTTGAGAAGCAGGGACGGAATCATTTCGTCCGTCGGACCGTCGAGCCCCGCGCGCCTCTTCTCTGGCCCTTGTCTCTCTCGTCTCTGCCTCCCTCTCTCTTCTGTTGTCCCCCTTTACGCTTCTTCATCGCCATTGCTGTATCGCGTTCCTACGATCTTCCCTCTCGATCCTTCAAGCCTCTGTTGCAGGCATCTTTCTGTACGTGCCTCTTGTTCCCCTGTCTCTAGTCGCTAAATTTGGCACTTTGTACGTCATGCTTATAGTCCAACTCGTGCCATTGCTGGCACACCATCCTCCGTCCCTTTTTGCTGGCAATCTTCGCTGTTGCTGCATTTTTTGCATGACACTACTGTTAAGCTCCATTCATTGCTTTTGACATCTTCTGGAGACTATTTGTGTGTGATTGCCATGGTGTTGGATGATGTTAAGTCGATATGTTGGCTGTTTAACGGTTGGCTGAAATAGGTGCAGTTTGAATATTGTCGTTGCTGAATTTTCTGGATTTCGTGTAATCTGTTAAATGTCAGAGAAGCGTTTCGTAGTGATTGGATATTGTATTCGAAGCTGTTAAAATGATATGTCGACTGTTGACTTTTTAACTGTTTGCGAGCATTGTTAGTGATGGAATTTTGTTTTCTTTGGCCTTCGCCGCTTTGTGCACGGTCTTTAGGTGTATTGTATGAGATTATAATATGATCGGTGCTGGTTCTCCGCTAAGTAGTTTGGCTTTTGCTACTGAAGCGAATTCACGCCTGGCTGCTGAGATGTCGCCTACAATCCCGAGATTTTCCTGCAATATGAAACTCCTAGGGTTCCAATCAAGTATTTGCTTAACCGTCATCATGCAGGAGTGTTTCGAGTCGATCACTAAGCTTTTGTAGTTCGTGTTTGAAAACTTGTCGTCATGGCGCTAAGTATTAACATACAGCGTCAAGCTCATGGCGCATCTTCTGTCTGATGAATCACGTTAATGTGGATATTAGTGATTAGGATTGACGTTTGCATGGTGATTTTTTATTGTTTGTTACTTACGAAATCCGAAAGTCCATAACGATTGGCAGTGTCCAAAGATTTTCTACGTAGTCACGGTAGTCTTTGTTCTTTTCGGAATGGTAACACTGTTCAGTGGCTTACGCTGAAATCGTCTACCTGCTCCTTCATTTTTCATATATGTTAAGGGAAGAGGCTTTCAGTTTAAAGAATCTGTTGCAATTGCTACTTTTTCTTGCTTACCTACCTGATGAATTCTTAGTCTCCGTCAGAATTGCCTTACATGTAGAGTTTTGACTTTGAGATGTTTGTTTCCGGTGATGAGCCGTAGGCGGACGCACTACCTAAGAAAGTAGTATATCTATCTCAACAATGGCGGAGAAAATAGTGGAGAAGTCTGGTATATTGGAGAGAAAGGCCATCATAAAGAATGCCGACATGACTGAAGACATGCAGCAGGACGCGATTGAATGTGCAACTGCGGTATGGAGCATATACCCAAGAGTCTGTCTTTGAATTCTGTAGAGTCTCGTTTTCAGTTCTCATATCTAGCGCTATGCAATGAAAACTTTTCAAGGCTTTCAATCTTGTCTTCCCTCCTCAAAATAAATACTCCCTCCGTCTCAGGGAAACACCATGATTTGGTTCACAATAATACCAAAGTAATACAGACCATCCAAAACCATATACAACTATGTCGATGACCATGTATCTAGTCTAGACCATCGGAAAAACTATATCGATGAGTAGTCTAGATCATCGGAAAAATCAGCCATTTTTAGCAAATCATGGTGTTTTTCTGAGATTGTGGGAGTACCTATTAGTGACTCTCGATCGGGACTCTCAAAAATAAGTTACTGTATATCCTCTCGCTTGGCTTTGCCTGATAATTAGCCATCTTTGATCGCCTGTAAAGTCTACAGCTCACTGTATTGGAGATTCTCAGACCACTGGCGCGACCACTTTCTGTTGAAAAGTACTAGTGCTCCATGAAGGCTGTTTATATTGTTCGTTTATGCACTGGCTTCTCAGGCCATGATGCATGTCAAGCATCTCATCTGTCATTCCACTGTAGTGCGTTACGTCCGCACAATTATAAGGAGAAATTTTCTGAGGGTACAAAAGGTGCACCAGAGATTCGCAATCGAATCCCTAGTCTGTATTTAAGTCAACCATCTGACAACAGGCTGCTAATGAGTGAATACAGGCTGCAATTACATGCTTTCTTACATTGTTATCTGACCACTGGGACTTTATTCAGCTGTCACATGATTGAACTGGGGAGGGGTGGGAGTGGGTGTGAGTAAAGGCTCTCGACAAGTACAATGTGGAAAAAGATATAGCAGCGTACATTAAAAAGGAGTTTGATAAGAAGTATAACCCGACATGGCACTGCATCGTCGGGCGCAATTTCGGTGAGTATTTCTAGTGCGCTTCTTTTTGTCTAAGTGATTCAGAAGGCCCGTGTATTTATTCTACTAAAATTTTCACGTGTTCAAAATGCTGCAGGTTCATATGTCACTCACGAAACGAAGCATTTCGTTTACTTCTACCTAGGCCAGGTAGCTGTGCTTCTATTCAAATCCGGCTAGTAATCTGCAAGCAGCCCCATGGAAGTAGGGTTTCATTTCGAAAAACCTTGGTTCATGTGGCAGACTACTTATAACTGGAGGTTTTCATAGGAACGATGCAGCATCTGACAATGACCTGGGGATCTCCAATCTCTTCTTTCACTCTATTCCTTACCTTCTAAAGGACTAGAACCTTAAGCAGTTGCGTTAAGGTATGACTAATTCAGGGAGATGCGTCCTCTGCAAACTATGGGCTCAGGGTATGGATTAGCACGATGAACTTGGGGGGTCAGAAAGTTGGCAGCAACTTACATCTACAACCTATGATGTGGTATGCCTTCATTAGATGCTTTTGACACTGTTGCTGTAACACATTCTCCTGTACATGTATGCAACTGCATATGTAACGGGAACTACTAGCTGTTTCTTCGCTCAACACAATGGTTCAGGAATATGTGACTTGAACCATGGAAATCCTCTACAACCTGCTCGCCTGGCATTGTTAGCAAATTCGACAGACCGGTGTTGGGTCTCGCAGCTCTCCAGGTTGTGCACTACTACAGAAAACCAACAACGCGGTACACTGTTCCCCCTGCTGTGGGATTTTGTCTCAAAGACTCTTTCAGAGATTTTCAAATCCACTTGTCTGCTGATGCGCATGTTTTCCGTGGTTTCAACCTTTAGGACTAACGTAGCTCTGTCGATTGTTTCCCCAGAACGACCGCTCTGCCAACCTCCGACATATTATAGATTGCGTGTAAGTGCGATGACCTACTGCATATCAGCAAATGTGAGCCAAATAATTATTTGCGTTTTCGGCAACTCCGGGTTGATCCCTTTCCTCCAGTGTCATCTACATCTGAGTTTGTGAAGAGAACCCGGGCGATCAATACTATTTAATATCAAACCTAAGCGATCATACTGACAGATTTTGGGACTTGACATCCTTTCGAGGGTATATAGAGCGAGCGAATACGGTACAGAAGGGAATCAACACCTTCCATTCAGGATCCCTTTTTAAAATTCGCATGTATCAGGGCACGTGGTAGCATATCATGGCGACCTAACGAACAGCGATGAGGACTGTTGTTGCTACAGAGTCCTACATATTGGACCGTCAGTGAGCTTTAAGAGTAACGTAAGAATTGATATGTGATAGTTGATATGTGATAATTATCTTACTGCAGTGTCAAACGAGAGTCGTCGTAACCTGAAGTTTCGACTTGTCAGTGTGGTGGTAACCGTTCCATACGAAGCCGTTGCCGGCTAGAAACCAGTGTCTTGGCCGCACTGGCTTCAATTACCTTCTCAAAGTTTCAAAGCACGCTGAAGTGATCCACATGGTTTTAGCCCACGATGGTTCAGTGCGCATTGTGAATTTTTGTAGAGTTTGCTAATCCGCCTGCATTAAGACTGGACATGGGTATTTCCAAGGTTTCAATGGGAATTCGATTGCTCTGCATCTGAAACAAGGTGAAAAATCCTCTATGGTTATCAGTTAGTTTTAAGAATTGCGAGCGTTTCCAACTTTAATTAGTTATTTCCTGGATCTTTAATCTTTCTCCACACTTCTTCGTTAGTGAATTGACTGAGTTCGTCTGCATTTTTTATTAAATTACACAGCTCGCCGCAAAGTATGGAATTGGAGTGGTGAGGTTGTTCAAGCCCGGGTTGAGTAATCTCTCCTAGAGGACATGATTCACACATCATGCTGTACATTTTCAAGGATGTTAACTGCTCTGATGCTTACTTTATCCGTCCATTTAGCTACGAAAACTACATTGCAGTTTATGTCACGACTGCTCAGTCAGTTCAACATGTTTAAGATTCGTACAAAAATGGCTATCAGTGAGTTAGGGTTGAAGATTAGGTTAAGAAGCCTTAAGAACCATATGATGATTTAGTGTCCAGAAATGGACTACGTAAATATTTATGGTCCGATACATGAAAACGATCACTTGAAACTCCTTCTCAGTTGGGGAATTGTAATTAAGAAGGGAAAACGTCCCGTAATTATGACTTCTCACTCATGATTACACCTTTTTCATTATCAACTAACAATACATAAGGATAATTGTTAAATATATAAAAGTGAAAGTCCTAGAAAACTCAATATTGTTAATAAACTACGCTCATCCTAAAAAAACACACTATCCTTCTTCTCTTCCTACTCATAGAATATCAAAGGCGAAACACCATAGGGAGATAGTTCACTTTCGAGAAGATATGACTCTCCTATGCAACTAAATAGATTTCCCACCCAAATGTAAGAAATATCTATATTCCCCTTACCCAAAACT
Source organism: Bryum argenteum (assembly GCA_037043015.1). Classification (NCBI taxonomy): domain Eukaryota; kingdom Viridiplantae; phylum Streptophyta; class Bryopsida; order Bryales; family Bryaceae; genus Bryum; species Bryum argenteum. The sequence goes on along the minus strand of CM073328.1, from coordinate 17,861,814 downwards.
CCTAAGAGCCCACTTCTAGCCTTGTCATCAGAAGGGGCCAACAAGGTCAAGAAATTCAAATCCTGAAAGCTTGATATGCTGCCTTGATTTTCTAAGTTCATTGTATGGAGTTTGGACGGTCTTGACTTTATTAGTAAACACATGATTTTTAGTATTAGCAGAAAATTGCTGGTACATATAATTGATGAGTGCACTCCATTAGTATGTTGTGTAAAGATTTTTCCATTTCAGGGGGTGCAGAAAGTATGGATGCATAGATGCGAGCTTTGATTGATTGATTTGTTATAATCGCGGGTGCATGCCATGCGCACTGATGCCAAGGACCTTGCTTTGAGTTTGTTTCTGAGATCGAAAGAGAAATCATCATGTAAGCATCAAAAAGAGAATGGAGGTGAGAGGGAGAGCACATGTGATGATGATGCGCCCCATGATGGGGTGACGCCCGGTGTGGTGGCCTCTGCAGCGCAAGGATCCATGGCTATGAAGGTCTACAACACAGAGCTCATTCATCGTAAGTAGCATATCCCCATCCATGCTTTCTGCATCATTTTTTAGGAAAGGTGTCCCTAAGCGCACCACTCTAGGCATTAGAAATGGTCATTGACCGGCCTTAAAACTGCAAAAGACCTTTAAAAGTGGCCTCTTTCACAACAAGGTGTATAATTTTTCACTTTATATGTATTTATGGCTACGTAACCGTGAGATCTTGTACCTGACTTGTATGTGCATGTGTATGTCAAATTTTAGATTCAAATTCTTCACCAATTGTGAGATCGGAATGTTTGAAGTTGAAAATGAAGTTTTTTTTTGCTTGTTGAAAAAAGGGTTGGTATTTTTTTAAGGGACAAAAAAACCGTTTTTGGTTAAGATATTGATATGAGGCTCTTCACTTTCTTGTTTCTGGGTGAGTTAGGAACATGTCAAGTTGATGCAATATTTACCCTCATGGGACTCAAAAAACCTTAAAAAAATGTTTGATTATTCACATGGATGTATGCTGAAATTCAACTACAAAAGATGATCTTTGACAATAAAAATGGCTTGTGAAGGATGATTAGATTGAATTCCAAATGGTGAGATTATGCCTTAAACCTTGCTTACATGTACTAAAAATAGAACATAATTGATACACAAGAGTTGTTAATTAGTGTTACGAACGCTAATTGTGAACCGTAACACCAAATGTCACACGTCACCATAGTGTTACGACACTAATTGTCAAACCATAACACTATATGTGAGAGCATGCGCTCTAGTTTAGTCCATTTTCAATTACGTGTATGGTTTAGTGTCTATTCCTGTAAGGGGTGAGTAGTTTTGTTCTTTTACCTCTTTGTCCTGTGGTCATTGGAGTATAGACATTACGAACAGACACTGTATTCACGCCAATCTTCGACTTGAAGATTGGAGTTCTTATCTATCTATCTATCTATCTATCTGAGAGCATGCGCACTTTCTTGCAAGTGGAAGAATTTATTGGAAGTGGTGCAATCGGTGGCTTGAAGAAAAGACTAGGAACATTGATTGCAATGGCCGTCCAAAGTGAACACTATTCTCAAGAGAGTTGAGAAATAGTGTTCCCTATGAAAAGTTACCCGTTCTACTAATCTCCACGTAACACCAATCAACAACTCTTGTGTAATGGGAAGAATTAAATAGCAATGAGGTGTCCTCATGATTTTGTGAAATTTGAAAAAGAAAATTCTAGAAAATTTTTGAAACTAAAAAGACGTAAAATAGTTTGAAGCGTGCCCTTTTAAAATTACTTCAAACTTTATGGCATGCCTTTGTATGATTGGCAAAATCTAAGCTCAAGTCATTTGGTAATTTGGATACAAAGTTGGTGGATAACATGTTAAACTTTTATTATTTTTTCTGAATTTTTTTTTAAAAATCTTGAATTCAGATTTTTTCAGCTGTCCTATTTGCGCTCTGGAACTAAAATGTTTGATAAATGAAATTTCAACACCATGTGAGATGACAAGAATTTCAAAAAGTCATTTTTGCTTTTAAGATTCTCTAAAGCTTAGCGCACCGAAACACAACAAGGAAGGCATCCTTTGCATATTATATGCAAAAATTAATAGGACTGAAAATATTTTTGTTGATAGCCTCTAGAGTATTTACAAGTCAGCTTCATTCTATCACTAAAAAATGAATCAAAACTCAGGTTTATATTCGTATAATATTGTTGAGAGCTATGTGTAAGAACTTGTCAAGTTTTGGACCAAATTGAAATTTTTAATAAATCTTTTGGCCTTTACTGCCATCCATGCCCAACTACGTGTTGCGGTGCTCAATTAGAAATGTTGGAAGACAATATGTTAGCACCCATTTACAACGCCTTTCAATTTTTAAAACACTTATGTTATAAGTGTCAAAATTTTCATGCCAAAATATATCAGCCTCTTCAGAAATTAATGCAAAATGGGTTGTCAAGCTACCTAACCTACACACACATAGCCTCCACTTCATGCAACCTTTGTATTCTATCTATATATTCAAATTTACATGCAAGTAGAAGTCAACACTTGAATCAAGCTATATAAGCAATTCTTACAAAGGATGATGTTAATTGTAATTCACATTGTTATTCCACGTTGATATCAAATTGGTCAAAAGAACCCAGAACAAAATATGTTGCAAGAACTAATTAATTTTTTAAATACATGTATACTATTCGATGATACTAAAAGTGACACTTTTCTTAGAATTTCTTAGAATAGAAAGTAGGGTAGCACCGTGTGAGACACACAAAACATGTGAAGAGTTTATTGACATTTTGTGATCAAACCAAAGCAGAAAGAAACTCCAATCCAACAAAAGCATCCAAATCAACAAAGAAGCCGGGAACCAACAATAACAACGTACACCATGAAATATTCCTCAAAGGTAGAAATAAGGCACAGACTAAGATGCTCGTAGGGCAGAAAAGAAAATAGAAAATTAGAAAAAGTACGAATTTAATAATGAAATGGGTGGTGTATTTGCTGGCTGGGGGTGGTGGATTGCAGTGAAAGGCCAATGAAACATAAAAGAGCTGAAAGAAGTCAGAGAGAGAAATAAAGCAAGCTGGGGAGGAGAGATAGAGAGACTAAGAGAAGAGAAGAGGATAGAAATAAAAGGGAGAGAGAGAAAGAGAAAGGATTGATTGATTCTACATGAAAGCATCATGTTGAACAATGATTCTGTGTGGGTGCTGGTCATGCTCTGAAATTGTGACTGCGTTGTCACAAGTTGACCTAGGCATTGAGGAGCTCCGGGAGAAGAAGGACAAGATCAAGAAGGTGATGCAGTTGGAGGAGGAAGAGAAGGCCAACATCCAGCGCGAGTTGGCTGCCCTCACCAAGCGCTTGGCCGTCATCGACACCTCCTTGTCCCAAAAGTATGCCTATGTCGAAGAGTACGACAAAACCATCCAGGATGTCGAATCCGCTTACTCCAAGGTACAGAATTCCACCTGCAAAACATACTTCCCAAACAACATGCAAAGCATGGACCGTATCCTGGTGACAAGCTCCACATTCCTTGTGCGTGTGTGCAGATCTTAGAAAGCTCACAGGCTCTCCTGCATGTGCTCAAGACTGAAAACTCTAATCAGATCCTGCAAAGCGCAAGATAGGGGACCAGACTTGCTCACAGATTTCATTTTTGCCCATTCGGATAATTTTACCAAGATTCAGGGTTATCACAACATTCGCAAGTGCGTTTGTTGCTCTGAGAGAGTCAGTATCAGGAATTTAGAACGTTAGATCAACTAAGCCTCGAAGTAATCAAAAGATTGAGACATTGTGATATCAAGAGTTGTTCCAAATTGATGCATTCTATGTCGGCCGAATACGGGCATGCTCGGAACGACTTACCTCAGTAGATGCTTGATCAGGAAGTAGTATTCTGGAAAATCCCGTCTGCTTAGCATTACACCCACTTGCACTTTATTAGACGTAGAACTGGGTAACCCTATTCCTTCGGACTCGGTGAGAGAACTGGTGACAGATAAGGAGATGATAAGGAGAACAGGTGTGCTATCAATTCATCCTAACAGAAAGGAGACAGCATTGACCTTGACCATGTGCACAATAAGGCATTGATATTATCCTGGTTCACGAGAAATGAACACATCCGTGTAAATAGTTTGTCTCCACCTGAAGAGCGATTGTGAAATATACTACTTCTACTATGCTGACATATTCATAGTTAGAGAGAGACGCCAGCACTATTGAGTACTCTCATACGCTGATGGTTAAAAGGAGCTCCATACTGTACAACTAGGTGTAGTAAGAATTTCCCCATTCCAACAGACAGCCTCCTTGATGAACTTCGTATCAAGAAGGCACTCAAATGATGATTGCCCACATGAGCTTGCCTGAAAACTTAGATTGTTTGAAATCCTCTGAAGTCCATTCACTACCGTCATACATACATCCAGTCTCCAGTTCCTTCAGGCGGCTGCTACACAGATTGAGCCTTGGTTGGTGAAGTAGCCTGGTCACGTATCGAAGTCTTGAAACACAGTTAGAACCTTGTTCTTGTCTCGTTCAGTATTTAAGATGAATTCCTCGGTTGCTCAAATTCCAGCGCCTCCCCACAAATTATCTCCTCCCACCTGCCGACGCACTGCCTCTTCTAACTCTTGACAAAAATCTTGAGCAGCATCTGTGTGAAACGACCCACGAGTGAAAAAGAAGAAAACATTGAAGGAATTCCTTGCTGTACGTGAATTGGTCGTGCAAAAGAGAAATTACTTGTAATTTAAAGGTGAAACTGCTTCAAAATTCGAGAGAAGGCAAGTAAGAGTACCGTGTTTCATAGTCTCAGAAGGTGTCGATTCCTCTAAATAACCAACCACTTTCGCGGGAGTTCCAGCCACCATACTGCAAATAACGGCATATTTGAGTATGCAAAGTACGTAAGCAACCAACAGAGGAAAAAAACATGGAAAAAATGCAAATACATATGCAAGAACCCACCTATGAGCTGGGACGTCTTTCAAAACAAGAGATCCTGCTGCAACCATTGCTCCACGGCCAACCACAATATTACCAAGTATTGTTGCCCCAGCACCGATTAGAACTCCCTCCTGTATCTTCGGATGTCGATCCCCAGCATCTTTACCTGTTCCTCCAAGTGTAACGCCCTGACAAATACATACCAAAGAGTGAAACAACTCGTTACTAGTATCCAAATTCATGCCATTGCACAACATTGGGGCCTTATTCCAGAGGATCGCATAAGCATTTGAGCATCCAATCAACAATTGAGATGCACACAAGTGGTCGACCACAGGTGCCTTTCCGAAGTTTCTGTACAGGCCTCTTTAATTACCTGCAGCATCGAGACACGATCACCAATAATGGCTGTCTCTCCAATTACAACTCCTGTACCATGATCGAGCAGTATGGCTTTACCAATACGAGCCGCTGCCGAATCCATCACAACGTCAGTGATTCCGGCGATGCATGAATGAATGCCACATATATGCAATGGCAAGCCAACACTAACAATCCAATACTTAGCGTGATAGAGTGGATGAAACTGAGTTTTTTCTGAGCCAGCTCCTTCTACCAACTAAATCGACTCCATCCAATAACACATACTTTGTTCCTTTCAATGTAACCACTTTCTTTTAGTTCAAAGAATTTGCATACAAGTAATAAGTCAAGCAGAACAAGAACAAGGAGAAAAACTAACCTGGATGAATGTCCACAGCAAAGACCTGCACCAATAGAACCATTAGTGGAAGGAGAAGGAATGGGAAGGGATGTTTTCTGATATAAACAGTCCCTGATACATAGATTTCAGTAACTATCAAAACCACAATTATTTACGAAACCTTGAACCTGAATGCAGGACTTGGTTCACAACAAAATGCTCATTCACATCACGTAAGGAATAAATCTAGCACCACAATACAGTGTGCGATCAGAGAGCAACGAAGGCAAGAGAAAGAAGTGCACCTCACTCATACGAGCTTGTAAAGCAAGAGCAAGCACAGTTGAACCTTTGTTCCACAACCAATGTGCCACTCTATACGCTTGAAGTGCATGGTACCCCTGCATGATCCAAGATGAATTTCTTCGTCAAATTCGATATGATGCAAGTAAGACTGGAGTAGCCAGCGAAAATTGCACAGTGCATGTCAAATGTTACCGCATCAATAGCATGCTCACCTTTAGGTACAGCAGCGCAGAGCTATAGAAACGACACGAAGGATCCCTATCTTTCACAGCCTGCAGCAATTTCAGTATTCACAGTTACGACAACGTCAACAACCACATTCACTTGGCCGGATACAGTCGCAACTATGAGTCACGATATTCTGTACTGAGGCCCACCTATAAATCAGGCATACACTACCCCACCTTGCAAGTGGTTCAATTCGGCTCAATGAGCAACAGTCCGCTTGATAGCGAAGTATAACCAGTTCTAAATTACTCTTTAGTGTAACTTCATGTACAAAAGTCGAAAACAAGACCTACCAACGGGTGCATAAAGAGCTGAAAGTAAGCTTCAAGAGATATTTGAACAGTCTCGAAGGAAACGAACGGCACCCCAACCTCAACCTTACTCTTACTACGGAATCCCAAGATAAGGAGGTCACTGCTCACCTGAACATCTAAACGTATTGCTTGTCGAATGAATGGGTCAGTCATGAAAACGCCGTCAAACACATCCATGAGTTGAGTAGCCAGGAGCGTCGCACTTGTTAGGCGATTAGCCAAAACAAAACCCAGAGACCGCTCGAAGCATGGGTGAGCCAGTATACTGGCGTAAAGAAAGCTACTTAACAGCGGCTCACGCTCTGCCTGCCATACCATCATTATTTTCAGTACTCTATCCATAATGCACAATTCACCCCTACAGATGTGGATGCTCGCAAAAAAGAGCCTTTTCTAATACCATTTCCAACTTGGTACAGCAAGGTTTGATCGGAACTTTCATACCTCCAATCGAGCCTCAGCCCTTACAGCTGCCCAAATGGGATCGTACGATATCAGATCGTTCAGGTTCTTCCCTTCCGTTGGCAGTCTAGCAGACGAGCTAGGAGGAGTTGCTAAAGCTGGGGTAGATGGCAAATTTAAGGAATTCACATGGGATGCAAGAGCTTTAGCTGATGCGGTAGCTGCTGCTGCTGCTTTGGCAGCTGCTATAGTATTCATTCTTCCATTTGCCTGACCATTCGGACTCACAGGTGTTACCTGCATAATAGACGGAGGAACAAAAAAAACAAAGGTTACACACCGTCTCACACACAAAGAACAAGGTGGTATGCCACCACATTCTGATTCAGAGCACATTCACAGGAACTTCAGCGCATTTCAAACAACCACTTGTTAAGCATGAACGAGCCACTTGACAATCGTTACAAGGAAGGAACAAGAGCAAGCTGCCAGTCAAGCATGACTACCTGCACAAGTTCATCATTTTCACCATCAGACTCGTCTTCTCTACTTTGCAAGTACGAAGGAAACACATTCTTCCATTGAGCACTGTCCAATTCGGACACTTTGCTCACTGCTCCGTTCGTGTTCTTTGCAGGAGATGAATTTGACCTATAACTGTTTGTTACCCCGCCCTCTTTAGATAGCTCGCTTTCTCCACATCTGCAATTATACAAGGCTTAATGTACTGGAGCTTCTCACTCAGACTCCTACGATCACAAAAACTTCGACAGCTATTCAAAGAAATTCCGATTCCTACATAACAATTTCTACATAATTTACAGTGTGTCGTTCATTGACAATTCTATTTGTAAAGGTCGTTGAACATACGAGAATTGATCATTCTTTCGAGGCTGTTGACGCGATCCCTCCTGGTTGCTTGAGCCGTTCTCACCAGCAGATTCACCCAAGCACCGTGTAGTGAAAGTTCTCAATTGCGAACTTCTATTTTTGCTCAAGTCCATATCTATCTTCAACGTCGTAACGTGCTTATTTGTTGACGTTCCTCTAATAAAAGAGAGCGTGGGCTGATGTGAGGGGAGGTTCAAGCGTGGCTGTGCTAAGCAACCGAGGCCTGTACAATTTCCCTTTAGTAACGCCATATTTCGTGAGCTCCTCCACTAACGTCTGAACATTCTACTCCAATCGTCCGCACGTTCTACATTCGCCGATCCACTTTTCTTCTACAGAATATCTGTTGTGTTCTACGGCCCATACCTAGATCCAAAAGCAAGGTAGAATTTCCTCACAGCTTTATGAAAGCTCACCAAACTCCATACCAGTAATCAGAGAGAAGTTTCCGAGAAAAACATTCTCGCAAGAATCACTCTGTCGCGAACTTTTCACGAACCTAAAATATCCGCGAATATCCAACTCGGGGAGACATAAATTGCTGCAAGGAGAGCAGCTCGTTCGTGCACTGCAATTTCCAAAGCGCCGATGCTTCGAGTATCAAACAGAATTTGTAGGGAGGACGAAATAAGAGTTGGCTAGTTGCTCGTTTATTTTCTGATTTTTCTTCAAACTGGACATCATAAACAACTGGAAGAGGCTAAAAAGGCGCATACGAAGTGTGAAAAGCTCCCTGAACGAAACCTAAACACGCAATGCTCGTTTCCCTAAGCAAAACGAGAGCACGAAAGCCGGCCTCCCTCATGGATAATGGCTATGGCGTAACCCAAGCGTGTGTCTTTCACGTTTGGTCATCTCGATCCACGTCCTGTTTCATGTCCTCATCCTGCTCGTCAGGACCTCGAATTCTGTTCAAGTCGGCTTCTCTTTCAGGAAAATCTTTGTCCAAATGCGTTACTTGTAATATACCAATAACGCTTGTGACAATGGTGTCAACTTGAATTGGTTTTTTTGTATAGCAGGAGGCCCGACTGGAGGGTATTCGGCCAGGGAGATACCCTCCGCATCGGGTATCTCACCCGGCGGAATGCCTTCTGTTGGGGCTCATGCGGCGTAACACACTTTTCAGTTTCGGTTGCCCGGGTTGTTTTCCGGAAGTTGCGTTATGCCGTAATCCCCTCTCTAGAGCGGGCATCACAGGACGGGAGCACCCGTCAAATAAACGGTCCCGAAACCGGAAAGTGTGTTACGTTTGATTATTGTTTGAAGATGCTATACTAAGGGACGCTTAACATTGGGAGTCAAGCCGAGCATAGAGCGAAAGGAGGGTAAGTTTTTTCTCAATGCGGCAATGCATTGTGGTGGAAAACGTGAAGGAAAGATACTTGTAAAAGACTAAAATTGATACTAATGACGAATTTGATTACTTGTTTCAGATTTGTGGCAAGTTACAATTGTAGGAAGTTTTTGTAAAGTTTGTGATGTATGCTTGAGAGTAGAGTCGTTTGAAATTGTATCAAACATTCATTATTTGAGAAAACTATGGCACTTGTGCGTTATTCCTCTTTAGTCCTACTTCACCATACCTTTTTTTGTTGGTGAACCAAGGTACTCAACTAGCACTTTTTCATATTCGCACTCTTCGCACACTCTTGATACTTCTTCGTAAACACTCGATATGCTCAACCGTGTATATATATATATATATATATATATATATATATAATAAGAATTTCATTTCCTAATTGATGTAATAGAAGATTACATGCATTTTTGAGAAAAACAATAGCATCATCAACATTACCCCATATGAGTTGATTTTTAATTTATAGACTTGAGGATGGTATAAGTAGATATATTAACATGAGTAAATACAAAAATTCTATGCTTTGAGTAAATTCCATTCCAAAAAGTAGATGGTACTCGGAGAACTTTTTTTGCAACATGTCTGGACTAAAGATAAAATCATCACCAACTTTTAATAGATTGCCTATATGAATTACCTTCAAAAATAAACACACTTGACATCTATCCATGATATATACAAGAGTTGGATCTAAAATGAATTTTTGGTCTTAAATGATTGAGCAATTTATTTTTTCAAATTAAAAGGAAAGCTTTGTATACAAATAGTTTAGTGTATTGAATTAGAGTATGATAATTCAAATTTTTAAAAATACTCTTTCATGAGTCAATGCCAAATAAGATCCTATATTGCTCAGTGATATATGATTGTTATACGAATTTCTTTTTAGCACATCAAATTATAAGTTGGAAATGACTTTGATTATTTGTAATAATGAGAATCTGGTTTGACTACAACAACAATAACAATCAAATGGCTGATATGAAGTAGGTGTATTCTTTGAGGTACTCTTCATTGTCATACATATTCTTAAATACATAAAATTACATCAAAAGAAATTTGAAGTATAAGTTATGTTGATTACTTTGGTTCCAGTTTTCCACATATTTATGATTTAATCAGACTATTTGTTAAATTGTTTCTAGATTTTTATTTAATATTTTATAGTCTTAGAAACAATAAAGTTAAAAACTGCATACTCAATTTATTCATTTCTCTAAGCATGGTAATTTTAATTAAATAAAAAAATTTGTGTAGGAAAATGAACACAGTTTACATTGATTTGCATGTATATCAATCCAATGAATCAACCTAGTTGCACTTTTAAAAACTCAAGTCATATCATCATAATTATTTGAAAGTTGTAAAGCAATAACAATCCATATTATATACAATATTAGTCCGATAAAATTAAAGATCCATGCAATTTTATAGCATTTAGATGGAAATTTTTGGTCATCTTTGAAAAGTGGGAGAATAAGTGCAACAACAAATGGAATAAGTGCAAACATTCCAATTAAAAAGAGTAACCATTGCTCATTGAAACAAATTGGCTCATCCTCTTCTTCTTGGAGGCTTTTTATGTTTTCTTCATCCTTTCATACATAATGATAAGGTTAGAAGTATTCCAATTGTAAAAATGCTTATGGTGTTATATACTTCCTCTCCGGCACTATATAAATGAAAGCAATGCAAAATATACACCTTAATTGACTACAAAATGATTCCAGGTTTATTATGTTGGTTGTATATTATTGAGACAATTTCAAGAGTATCATTTTTGAGATGTGATTAAATTATAGAAATTATTAAGTGTATCACAATATTTCATTTTTCTTGGAATTTGTATTTGGTCGGTTTGATTTATATATTATAAGAAAACGATTATTTATATCGCTAAAGTAAAGGATATTCCAAATGCAAATGACTTTCTATTTATATTCTTATTAACTTGTTCATGATTAAAAGTAATTATGTTCTACATACATTGTTTAACTCAAGCGCAATCATATTTTGCCAAAAGCTTTTGATAAATAAATGAATTCGTATTCAACCATTGAGAACCATAATGATCATTCATATACTTGATTCATACTTCTGTTGTCGTGATTTTTCACATTCTTGTCATTGATATTTTTATTTGCTACAAATATTTGGATACTATATTCATATAACTAAACTAGTCCAACCATCAAAAGTGCATAAATTAGACTGTATAGAAAATTTTCTACCATATTCATACACAATGCTTACATAATGCTTCAAATCAAATATTTTTATGAAGTATATTAACAAACTTTTTCTTTAAGCCTTGTTGAAATTTTACCTTAACAAGATGAAGCTATGAGAGTAGTAATAACTTGAACTATAACTAGCTTTGTACTATCTTAAAGCATAAATGGCTATACATTAAAGTATTTTAGTAAACGTGATCATTAATCCCCTAAACGTCCCAATCTATTTTTAGCTAAAAAAACACACTTTTAGTAAAAATGACATCAATAGATATGAAGGTGACTTATTCAAATCTCAAGCATACAATCTCAAAGTGAATTAGTGTAGGTCATGTAGGTTATATTTTGAGTACAAAAATATCATTGCAAATCCCAAGACCTAAAATTTTCGGATAACAAAGAAACCCAAGTACAAAGTTGTTGGATTTTATACTTATACAAAAAAAGTTCATGAAAGATTGAATCGAAATTCACGTAGTTGGCTTTTAATGGTAAAAAATGGCCCACATTTGAAAACCTTTTCTCAAGCACTTCCCATACTAAAATGCATGCCATTAATTTGCACTTTCTAGGATGAGTTTGAAATTTTTTTACTTCAAAAATAACTTGATTTTGGACTCCAATGCGAGTTCTTTTATCCAAATTGGACAACGGATGAAGAAGATACAACTTTCAACGATTAGCTTGTCACCTAAAATGTCATTTTTCTACATTGGGCGTGTTTACGGGTCACTTTATGAAATCAATATGCAAGATTGACAATCAATCTCATGTAATAAGTAATTATGATTGTTGACATTGATAATTTAACCCCTAAACGTCCCTAGTGTCGAAAAACGACATTTTGGATGAAGGGCAGGAACTTTGAAGAGCCATAACTTCTTCATCCGGACTCCGTTTTTGACGAAATCACTTGGGTTGGGTCCCAAATTAAGTCTAGTTTGTGTGGTACAAATTGCAGACCCATAAAATGAAGTATGAATTAATGGCATGCATTTTAGTGACAGCAGCTTTTGGTTTTGAGATTTCAAACATTGGGCATGTTTCACCATTGCAAGCCAATTATGCAAAACCAAAAATAGTTTTTCATGAATTTTTTTTACATAAGTATGATCTTTAGATTTATTCTAACAACTTTCTAGTTGCAAGTTTTTTGATCCAAATAACTTTGCTAGTGGATTTGCAATGATGTTTCTACAATGAAAAAAGTGAAAAAATAGATGATTTTTGAGGAGCTAGATCTCCTTCATCCACCGTTAGATTTCGAATTTATTCTATGGGATAGATTCCAATCATAGTCTATTTTAAGTGGTAGAAACCTTAACCTTATTGAAGATGTATTGAAGATAGGGCATGGATTTGAGTGCAAAGGGTCTTGTTTTGGACTATTTTTCCTTTGTAAATTTTGAGGCAGTTTTCACCATTGGAAGGCTACTATTTGAGCCAAGATATTTTTTTGATGAATTTTTTGGTACAAAAGTGTTTTTGAGATGAAGATGAACAACTTTCTAGTTGGTGATTTTTTGATTGCAAATTTCATGTTGGTAGTATTTTCACTTCAAAGTGGAAATGATGGTATTTTGTAGCCTGTTTTGCGCACTAATACGTTACGATCTCCCAATCTATGAGGTCCCATGAGTCAAGTTTTGGCCCACATGATCTACTACAAGTCTATTACAAGTTTGTACGGTTAAGATCTGAATAGCTTATCTTTATTTTCATCCATATCACTTTTTTTGAAAATGAGTTTTTGGCTAAAAATACCCCAAGGACGTTTAGGGGTTAAACCTCTAACTTATGTACCATGAAAACATGGTTATCTAGAAAAAGTCGGTCAAAGATGCTTCCAGTAGCTGAGACATCGACCTCTGATTTATAGCTTGAACACCCTTAAGCAAATAAAGTGCACAATAAATCAATGAGAAGACATGGCACCCAAGTCTCACTGGTAGTCAATTAATGATTATCAAATAATAAGAGACGTCCTAAAACTTCCTTAAGCAACGTTTACAACAAATTATGCAATGTTACCATTTTGATAGGAATGTTCTCCTATAAATTTTGTCTATTTGGATTAAAACATTGTTGGATCAAGTACCAAGATATTGCTTCACTTTAGCAACGTTTTTACATAACATAAAAACGCCCCTCTCCTAAAGTAGTGGGGTTTGAGATAATTGCACAAAGTGTCGTCCAAGTGGTTAGTAAACTTGAAGTGATAAAAATGATAAAAGAGGTGTTGCAAACCAAAAGAAATACCCACATAGGACGGAGTTGTGCAAATATGCAAGCGCTTTCGGAAACATGTGCGGATGTGATTAACAGTCACAAGATGAAATAGAGATACACGGGTGAGACGAGTTGATATGAGTTACTCTCCGTGAGCTCAAAAACAAGGTGATACATGTTGTCGTGCTCAGATATGTTACAAGATTATACGGATAAGATCTGAATATCTTACCTTCATTCCATCTATGACACTTTTATTGAGAACATGGTTTTTGGCTAAAAATAAAGTTGGAATGTGTAGGAGTTAACGCATAAATTACATATAGTTACAAAGAAGATAACTCACTACAATTATCTTTGCTACCTAAACTACAACCCATGAGACACTTATAGGCTATAATTTCCCACAACAAACTACAATATGAAAATTAGAAAAGACTACTTGTAATTCAACTTATTAAAAACTATAAAGAGTTTCTTAGAATCAAAAAGCATTTTTTGACTACCCTAAGATCTAAAGAATATCCAACTCAATAACTTGAAATAATATTTTTAAGCATCATATACTATTGCTTTCTTTAGAAGTTTGGTCATTTCTACAAGAACTAAAAATCTTGTATACAAGTACATGACCTAATTGTCCAATCTAAAAACTAGCAATATCTACATGTTTGTGATTAAGAAAATCACAACACAATTAGATAAACAATTGCACAATCATTTGATTTTCAAAATATTGAGAGCTAAACCGAGTTCTAATCATCAGCTTGCACAATGTATGTGGCCATATCAAAACTTAATGGATCTTCAAAGATTGAGTTGCTTGCACAACATTGAATGTTGAACTTTGTGTTGACACCTTGTTGTTGTTCAACATCATAGGAATGTAGATTAGTGCAATCACAACTAAGAATAGTAGATTGAGATGTCAATGGTGCACATGACGTCACAGTGGAATTTGAATTGCCACTACAATCAAATGTTGGCGTTGATGTTTGGGATCTTAGAAGCCATCCCATTACCTCTTCCATATCTACAAGTCCATCTTTAGGAGATGATGTAGACTCATCACCATCTATTGGCATGTGACCCTGCTATTCAAACATGATATACTAAGTTACATATATTATCGCAAGTAAGTTACCACTAAGGCAATATAATTGAATCGATCCCTTTGTATTTGATGATAGTATATGATTATTGACCAAGTACCTCTTGTAAAATATTTTGATTAGGATAATAAACATCTATTACTCGCTTCCGAGAGACTCTTGTTCCTACATTTTGTTGACATATGTCATTAATTTTTACAGATATTTCATATATAAAAAAGGAAGCTAAAAATCTTTGATAAGGTCTCCATACACTAGGCCTCATCATTAAAAGCTAGTACATCCAATATAACCAACTACCTTTCAAATTATGTAGATGATACTAAATATTGCACAAAGCTCTGTATTGTACAAAGCTTTGAGGAGTTGATATTTGTGTTACATGAATGTCACGGTGCACTTCATTTTTATTTCTTAATATTCTTCATGCAATGATCATCGTAGTTTAACTTACGATTATGCTCAAATTCAACTTGATGTACATCGTCACTACATAGATCTAGCCTTGAGCAAGATGTTTCGAAGATCATGTTTGTCTTTAAATATGCCAATGTTGCAGCTCTGAACAAGACCTTCATCCATGGTTTTCCATATGCTATAAAATTACAATTACTCTTGTATATTACTGAGATAGATCAATCAAAGTGTAATAACATGGAGTGACCATCTTAATACAATGAGGGGTATATTAAGTTGGAGAGGTTGGACATGATAGATCTTGAGTCTCAATATATTATATTCATATGCAATATGGAGCGGGGATGGTATTAGGCATGTAGAACAAGATGAGAAGGAAATTGAGCATGGAAGAACCTCTCTTCGTCATCTTCGTCTTGCGATGCTCGCCTGGCTCGTTTCATTCCTTGTTCATAATGATGACCACTAGAATCATTCCAGGACTCAACCAGATGATGCTTCGTTCCTGAGGATGATGAGAATCCATTCACTGCTTTCACTGTGGGATGCGACCGTTTGGTGCATAAAGCATTGTATCGATTTTTAACGGCATTGTCTGTCCTGTTGA
Source organism: Bryum argenteum (assembly GCA_037043015.1). NCBI lineage: Eukaryota > Viridiplantae > Streptophyta > Bryopsida > Bryales > Bryaceae > Bryum > Bryum argenteum. Next base: position 17,846,056 of record CM073328.1, on the reverse strand, counting down.
TTACAAAACCCAACCGGACATTAGTCACATCCAAGGGTGATCTCTAAAATTTGTCACAGGTACAATGCAGGGTGATTCTTATCTCTAAAAACACTAACCGATAGTTTGTTTGGCCTCGTTCCAATCTTCACCTCATTTCGAGAATACAAGGCAACTAAAATTTAAGATGACTAAGATTTGATTACAGACGACTCTATTGATGTAGACAAACAACATCAATGAATCTAAAATAAAACGTCTAAAGCTATCTACAAGAATAGGGCTTGCATCCTCGAGTATTCTAAAATCTTGACCAATAAAATCTGGAGAATATCCTGAGATATCCCATTCATATGGTTGTTGGTCATACAAGTTTACAAGCAAGTGATTGTATTCTAGTATGTGAGTCATGGCAAATGTAACAAGAATGACAAGGAGTGGACATAGCTCACTAAAGAGCTTATCTTAGTGGACAAAAGTCTTACTTGAATTTGTGTAGTCATCGCTTAAAAATACTTGCAGAAATTGCAGGTATCAAATACTTGCAGGAATGACCAATTTTCATTCACCAAAATTTCAGGTAACTTACTTCAAGTGAGAAATATGACAGTTCACTTATGTTTTAGATAGACGTAGCTTGAGATGCTTCTAGACTTTTGAAAGTGTTTGGATCAATTGCAATAAATTCTGGTTGCTCCGATTTAAGTCTTAATGACATTGAATTTCAAGCTTAGTATTCTATGTATTCCAATAGTTTATGATTTTTCCAAACGTGTGTAATGGTTGAAAGTATGACATAATGGCTCATGGAGTTACACTGAGGTGTCCAAAATAGTACCTGCCAGGAACCATTTTTGCAATTTCTGTCCAGCGATTTCCAAATGCGTTGTGCCCCTACATAGCACACAGCAGTCACATGTCACTACAAGTAATCAGAATCACAGTGGTCTCAACGTTCGTAACTTTTAACAATACCTGAAGGAGAAGGTGATCTTCTTCTGCACTCCAGCTACTTTTGTTCATGCACATGTGAAGATATGTGCGCCATCTATGAGATTGCCAGACACACAAACACATGTATCAACACCATTCTCCTGCTCAAACCCTACCACAATCCAAGTGGCAATTCGACTCGTACCTCTTTCTGCACTCACGAGGTGTCTTTTTATGCATTTTGGCTGAGATGATGTGCCATCTGCACACAAACGTGTCAAGTGAATCGAAACATCCTGTACACACACTTCAGGCAAAAAAAATAAAAATAAAAAACAAGAAACAATTGAAGTTAATACTTCTTCGTTCCGTGTCGCTTGACAAGCTCTCGCAGGATCTCGTCCTCCTGCCGAAGTACACAAACACAACACTTATCAGAACAAATGACAATGAGCCTCATCACAACCTGAAGCTCTCACAACACACTACGAAATCCTCATCGGTGGTGTCTGTTCCTAATCCTCTCTGCTACGGGATAACGAAATAATTTCACTCTCCGGATCTATCATTGTATATGTGCCTGTAGCTTACGAGCAGTTCTTTTTCAATACTCGATCGAAGTCTACGAGCTACTGACACTAAATTTGAAATGGAAGGCGGGAAGGTAAAATGGCGCGGGCTTCACCTGCTCACTGAAAGTGACAGGAGGATCGGTGGAGTGCTGGGATAATGTAGGTGAGTCGGAGGGTGTAGCTACGGAGGAAGAGGTGGCGCCATGGCCATTGCAAGTAGGCTTTTCACACATCGATTCGCGCACGCGGTCGCACAAATACTGCGAGGGACTCGGGGTGCTGCTGCTTGTGCTATCGCGGATCATCACCATATCCGAGGACGCCATCGACAATGAAGCTTTTGCTAATTGTAGACTCTAAATCATTGCAGCTACTTTTAAGATTAAAGTGCCACAAGACAACACAAGTTGTAGCATCATGACATTTATTGGAGTTTTAGGAAATTTCCTGATCGCTTTCTATGTGATAGGTGAATGTACTATTGTAAATCAACAAGACTTTATGGTTACATTAAGGAATGTTGTCGTAGAAGATGAGACGTGATTTAGCTTGCGATTGTTGTAAAAGTGGATCATTAAATTGGTGTTTGATTCGAGTATTGGAGCAAAAAACTCTCTCAACATAGCCAAACTTTTTTGGAAACGAGATGGTAGAAAAATTGAGGGATTGGATGTGATTGAGTTGGTTGAGAGTGATGATGTTACACAAAACGAGGGAGTTTCATGAGCATCAAGGGAGTGGAGGTTAACCGTTTTTGCTTTGGCGGTTGACTCACGGTGAAGAAAAACTTAACCACATGATTTAACTATTGTTAAACCCAAACTACAAGCGCAACTATACAAGTACATAGTTGACAATGAACTCCTAATATAAAATGCAAGAAGTACACCATGCTATACTAAGTTATTTTTCTTGGTTTATTAAATAGTCAAAGTCTTGCCATATACCAAAAATATAAAAAATAAATAAAAAACACTTGCATTGCAGACAGAAGTACATGCGACTATTTTGTATCATTTAACCAATTGTTAGTATCTATCTCATAATTGGATATTTTACATTTCACTAGTTTTATCCAAACATACCTTGTGTCATTATCATAACAAGACTATTATACATTTTTGTTTCTACTTGTATAAAGTGACTTACAAAAAACATAGATTTTACAAGAAATACATAAACTTCTGTAATGAAATTGCGATAAAATTTTGATTGAACAACTTAAGGTGAGTTTGAATGTTACAATTGATCGATTTCGTAGTATATATCAAAATATTGTATTCCCGAATTATGATGGAATATACATGGAAATTTCACACACCTAAACATCTACAAACAATATTTGGCACTTAAAAATCATGACCTTAAACTTCATCACTATAAAAAAGATAAACAAAATAATCAAATACTCCTGATTCACGTGTTTTTTTACATACTAACCTTAAAAAAATGACTTGAGGTATAGATTTTATTTTTTTTTTACCATTTTAAAAATAGTATAACATATTTCGAATATTATAAATATTATCATCATTTGGAACCATAGAACCAATACTTTATTTGATACTCCAAATAAAAAGTCATCCATACAATGAAACATTCAAGAAAGAATTCATGGAAAACATCCAATTTCAAATAAAACATTTAAAGAGTGAAATTACAAACCTATTCTAAAAATTCAAATCCAAAATACCATTGCATGTTGTCATTACAAAAACTGAGCACATAATCACACCACAGAAGGATATATGACAATTAATTAAATGCAAATACACACAATCTCCTATTTATGAAGGCTTTATTTTTACCTCTAAAGGACCAAGATCTCAAAACTAAACTGCAAGAGGGTTTGGTCGTATAGGGATTAGATTAGTTCCTTTCCAAATTATGTTCAGAAAAAAATTGATTAGCATTTGTGTGCTCAACATATGAAGTCTAAGATCAAGCTAGAGTAGTCACACATTTTAGAAGGGGAAATTGTGTAAACACTTTCGCGGTCCTTCTCAAATGATTTGGATCTCTAGGGTGGGAACACCTATTTTTGGGCATTTAAGGAGGCATGTGTATTTCCAATGGGAATATAAGCTAACTATTTTACATCTTATCGGCAATCTAAAACCTGGTAGAATGATTTTTTCCCATTCTATATGAATATGCTATGATGTATAAACACCTATGTATTATTACAGCCCTCCTAGAAGCATGCACAAGGACAACTCACCTTTTGATGACTTATGTCCATCAATAAGTCCCTTTTGTTGAATTTGTTTTTGAAATAGAATCTTAAGTGCACATTAATAGGTGAAGAATTTCTTATAAATGCATGAATTTTAAGGAAATGGTTTCAGGGGCGAGTATGGTGTTCCTACCCTATTGTAACAATAAACCCTAAACTATCCTTCGAAAAGTACATACCTTTCCTTGGAAGCGAACTGAAACGGAATGAGGGCGGGAATGAAAGATGTATCTTTACAAAAATAAATGGAGTTCAAAAATGTATACAAACTGGAATGAGTGCCGAGGGACAAGGACTAGTTTGTGCGCTATCTATCTCCATGGTATCAAAGGCTTGCTAGTAGCCCGAATGAGTGTGGTGTTGATGTTGTTGATTTCTATTGGGACTGCACCGACAGTCCTCCGTTGGCAGACGAGGAGAGCGGATGATTGTGCTCACCTTCGTAGGTGACAATCAGCATCGTGGGGTCTTCCATGGACCGTTCCACGTGCTTCCTGGCTGGACACCCTCGTATGCTACTGCACTTGTAATACCCTCTGCACAAAACCAGGAAACGAAACCAGTGTCAAATCATGTTGAACCGAACAAAAAATGTTTAGAATGGGATACTAAAGAAAGAAATCTAAGATACGAAGCGCGCTGTACTTAGATTGAACAAGTAGTGTACAGTCGGACACTGGCAGTCCCGGAAGATGGTAAACGTGAAGGCGAAGACTGATATGCTCGATAAAGGGTTCAAGGTTTTGAAGTGGCTACTTTAGTTGATCGTGTTTTGGGACTTTAGCATTGCAACATATGGATTTGAGCTAAAGGTGGATGGGCGGACATGGTACCTTGGGTGTGGTGAGCCCTTGATGGGCTTCTGGCCATACTTGCGCCACGAGTAATCGTCTGGGGGAATGTCAGCCAGCTTGCTGCTGATCGCTCGCACGGTAATCGTCGTCTTCAACCGCAATTTCCTGTTCACCCAAACCTCATCCCTTTAGCTCTGAACCCCAAACCCGATTCCATGAACACAGCTACATCTACAGCTAAAAAGTTCGACCATAAAAGGCGAAGTCCTGGTCCCTAACCTACAGAGCTTCTTGTATCTAAAATAGAAGGAGCTCCTTCACGGCTCTAGATCAAAGAAGAGTAAGCCTACAATAAGATGAAAAAAAATTGAGTTCCCCATCAAAAACGTAAGCTCTAGTCCTTGACCTAATGCAATGCGGCTTCACTAGCCTCTACATGCCACATCAAGAGAGAACAAGTGGTGAATAAACTGCAGGAGAGGGCAACATGCTAATCACACATTCAGATCACGCCATTCCAATGAGTGTGAAACAGTTATGACATGTTAGTGATTTGCTTAAAGGTGCGGGCAGTGGAGTACCTGCGTTTGGTGCAGTGGCAGCGGCCAAGGATGGCACAAGTGGCGCCGTTCTCGTCCGACTTCCCGGAGCATTTCTTCCGGGAGTTCGAGGCTTGAGGGCGAGGGGGCAGCAAGGACTGGTCGAGCGATCGCTGGCTGTTGCGATCCGCGCTCAAAGTCGAGAACGACACAGTGGTAGCGGATTGCGGAGGGCCGGAGCTCAGGGAGCTCGCCGGGCTCTGATGCCCCTTGTAACCCCCAATCTCGTATTTGTTGAACAGATCGTATTTGTTGAAGGGGTTCGGTGGCAGCACTGGATGGTACCGTAACATGTGCTCCGGCATGCCTGCTTGTTGATAGCCGTGGAAACCAAAATGGTGCGACTTGTGCAGCATGCTGTGCGCCGAAGTCTCCCCAGCTGAAGACGGCGAGCCTTGCGGAAACACCTGTCCAGCCCAAAACATAGGCTCAGTCACTACAAAACAAGTGGCATTGCTAGGATCATTAAGAATTACAAGAGGATGAGTCCATTGAAGAGGGTGGGTGGGAGAGAAAAGAACCTGGTACATCATCCGCTGGAGCTCAGGCGAAGGGGGGGTCTTGGTGGGAGTGAACAAAGCAGGTGGTGGCCTTGGGGTGGTCTCCTGTCCCGTGGGATGGCTGCTACGAGGGTGATGATCGGAGTAGAAATTTGAGCTTTCTAAGAACACGCCGGCGTATCCTGCGACAGACGCGTCGCGCGACTGTCTACGGCGGAACCTGGCGTGGCCGGAGCGGCTGAGAAGCGAGACGACCTTCTGGAACTTGGATATGGCGGCCCCGGCCATGACATCGCATTCCTCCGGCGCCTGCGACTGCGCCGTGAGCGACTGCAGCAGGCGGCGCGCGCACTCGATCCCCATCACGGCCGCTTCCTTCACCTCGTAATCCCGGTCCCGCTTCCCCAACGTGAGGTTGTAATCTAAAACCTCCATAGCGCCCATAACGACCAACTCCCAAAAAACTCCGTTTCTACTCAGTTCCTCGTCTCCATCCCCGCAGCAGTCCTAAAACCTCGTTGATGGCCATACCATCCATCGCTACTGGAAAGTGAAAGAACAACATCTGCAACGAAGCTACTCATATCAGTACTGAGTACTCACAGCGAAAAATGCAGGCACGAGAAACAAGAAGTTGTCACAACGGTCACCTCCTTGTGTACTTCCGGCGTCTAATTCCGCCATCGCCATGCTCGCGAGCTACTTACCCCATCGCCAAATGGCAACTCTATTCTCTCGGGAATAGAAACAAGCTACGGTGACGTCGGCGACGCGGAAACGAAACTTCGGGCTTTGAATGAGTTCCACAACAATCACTGTACCATTCAACACTAATGATCTTGTGCGCTCGTGGGAGTGTGCGAGGAAGGGGCAGAGAGACACAGCGGCTATGGGGGACCCCACAAAGCCGATGTCTGAGCAAAACTCGCCGAAAGTTCTTTATTAGAGTGGTCGAAATCGGATTTATGGGTTCAGGTCCCAGGTCCCAGGTGAAAGAGGATTCCAACGCTGCACCCAAAAGGGCTTGATTTGGATAAATTACGCGAAAGTTGTGAAGGGTCAAAGTTGTGAATGGCCTTATATTGACTGCATGAATGTTTGCCAGGTGAACATTTGGCGTTCTGGGTCGCTGCATCGTGAAGCGCGAGCAGGGTTCTAGAGGGTGACCTGGTCGGCAGGTACCCGGCTACCGGCTGGCGGGGGGGATTACAGCTAGCCTCTTGTCCACCAACTGTACAGAACTGGAACTAGAAATGTGTTTTTGTTTCTTGCTTTTCTTGGCAGGAATTGATTTTGCTCTTTTCTGCACAGATTTTCCTTGAAGTTGTGTCCTAGTTCAACATTCAATCACTCCGAATAGAATGTTCCATTGTGTGGAATCTACAGCCTACCCTCTATAAATGTTGACTTAACAATCACAGAAATTATTTTGAACTATATTTCAGTTCTAACATTTATAAAATATGACCAATTTTAGGAACATGATTTCAAGAAAATAACATTCATAAATGTATACATTGAACAAACTTATGGAGTAAGATTTAACGGCCGGTTTACCCTACGATGGAGAATGTCGCCGGTTGGTCAAGAATGCTTGCCCAAGACATAGCTATATGAGGCAAATGGTGAATGTGCCGGGAAAGAATTGAAGGCATTCATTCTTAACAAGTCTTGATTCAATTGTCATTAAAATTAAGTGCCCGCATTACAACTCCTCATGTACAGTGGGATATAGAAATAATTTGAACTGCATTTGAGAGCAGTTTTTGAAAAAAGTTTGAAATGTGCATGTGTATACAATAATAATTGCAATTGCAAATTGTAAAAGGCTATGCAGATTCGTGAAACAAAGGCTTGTAAGATTCGCATTTATTGATAGAAAACTTCCACTTTCAACTTAACAACAACAGGATGCAAGCTTGAAAGTTACTGAACAGAACGAAAAGTATGAACCTTAAAGGGTCCATTTCTATTCTTTTTTCTGCATACTTTCCCATTTATCCCTTAAATCTTCGGCAGTGCGAGTAGGCTCAAATACTGATTCCCCCATCTTTAAAATTGTCGTCCAGCTCCCACCTTTTTCATTTACAGCATCTTGGAGGAATGTTGTCTCTTCAATACGCCAGTTCATCGCAGGATTGTTGGGCAGTATCTCTCTCGAAACAGGGGGCGGCAGAAGAAATTGAGGAGGAGGGGGCGGCGGAAATAAACGAGCAGCAGGTACTGGTGATTGTAAGGCAGCAAGTGCTGCTTCTTGTCCAGATGCTTGCGTTGCAGCAACTGGCGCAAGGACTGCACCTACTAGCACATGTGCTTCATCTACTGGCGCAAGGACTGTACCTACTGGCACATGTGCTTCATCTACTTGGGCAGGTGCAGCATCTATTGTCGTTGAGGTCTCCGCTTCTATTGCTAACATGCAGTCATAACAATAATACTCCCCGTCGGAGTCCGACGAGTCATTGTACTGACCGCTGCTACTACCGTCATGCATGGTGCAAACACAAAGGAATGGTAGAGAGGGAACACGAAGGAAGAGGGGGATAATGGAACAACAAAAAGCAAGAGGAAGAGGAGAAAGAGGAGGAAGAGGAGGAAGGTGAAGAAGATAAAGAAGATGATTTGCAGTGCAATGAGGTTTAAAAGGAAGTTAATTTCAAGTAAACTCCTAGTTTACTTCAAGTCTATTTTTAATTACATATCATGAGTAAAAGTTTGTGTATTTTCAACAGCACATGTGTTCAGTTAACTTGAGGTCCTAATGTCTATCTTCTAAAGCGCAGGTATTGAGATTGAGTTAACTTGAGTTAACAGTAACTACTTTAGTAACACATAGTTGTGCTTAATAGACAATCAGTTTACCTAAACTGGAAACTTATCCACATTATTTAATTGAAGTGTGGGTTCTCCGAAACAGTGTTTTCTTGTGCAGCCTCTTGAGGTCGGAGAAGAAACTTCATCTTCGAAGAACTCTTTCTCCAAAGAGTGCCGCCACGTAGGCAACCACGTCATTTTATCACCCATTAGTAATGTTCACCACAATGGCTTTTTTTGCCTAGTGTAAACACCAACCAGTTAAGAAGCACTCGTTCAACCAATGACAATTGAGAACTCCCCTTTGTTTCATGATAGGTAGACTTCTCCACCATAGTATGAACCCGCCTTTAGAATCATAGAGTAGAATTTTAACATTGTACAACTGTTAGCATTGATTCATTCATATTTTAGATGTACAGTGATGTATATCATCCGTTTAACACTTATGAAGTCAAAATTAGAAAGAGGGAAGTATCGTTTTGTTAACACTTAACACGTTTGACATTTTTAGTGTGCAATATGTAGGGAGTAAAAGAGAGTGAAGACTTAAGAGAGTTAACACTTATAAGTATAACATTTCTAGAGGGTAGGTTGTACTAGTCAATCATACTAACTTTTGCAATGATAAATAATGGCTCACTAGTAGTTGTTGGAAAAGCTTGCTATACTTATGTTTTGTCTTTGTTTATCGCGAATAGTACATGAAAATTGACTCCAAAAGTCACATCAACTTATAAAATGCTTAGTACTGAAATACTCCTTAGTTATTTGATTCCATATTTTAATTTCAAAACAACACTCTTATTAGGCAAAGTAATTACTCCTTTATTTGATATTAGGAAACTCAATGTAAATATGATGGAAGCTGAAATGTACTTCTAAGTCGTTATTGCACTAAACATAAAGATTTGAAGTGCAAGAACAGAGATGCCTAATATTAAGCATGAACTTGTTATACGAACATGCATTTGTGTGGCTATTCATCATCATCAACTCTCCTCTTTTTAGATGTGAATCACCAATAAAAGCTTGACATCATGATATATAGTCTCTACACTAATATTGAGTGCAAATAATAATGAATTAAGGAGGGATGGTATAAAGCCCATTCGTAGGGCATAAAATAGGTGCTTGCTTTCATATAGAGGAGCCTACCTCATTATAGCTCGCAAAACAATTATTTCTAGTAAACCTCATTGAAATTTAATAAAACACATGAAATTGGTATTCCTTTTTAAGATTTTAAAAAAAAAAAGAAATCATCATATCCAAAAAATACAAAGCTCAATAAGATCAACTTTAAATCACTCAACCCTTAGCTTCTAAACATCCTAACCTACATACAACCAAAAATCATCTCAAAGAAGGGTCACAAATAGAAATAAAGGTACTACCTTGTCGTAATCTTATTCTTGATCTCGTGAATCAAATTTTGAGTAATGAGGCCTCAAATAGTGTGAGATCACAATAAGTTACTACTCAAAAAATATAACTAGAATTTATGATTTTTACTTTGAACTAAAAATAGTACCAATAGATCTATCCCTATGAGAAACCACCAAAGAGAAAGTTGTTCACCTCCATCTCAATAAAACCCTTTCACAAAAAAAAAACCCATCAAATGCTTAGCTCAAATAATTGCCGTGCATTGGTAAAAACCACCCCAAAATTTACAAAAGACAAAAGTCCAAAACTAGACCCCTTGCACCAAAATCCATGCCATGTCTTCTTCACATCTTGGTTTCTTCCACAAAATCAAGATCCATATTGGTGCTAAAAATAAACAAAGTTGAAATCCAACATTGGATGAAGGAGAAACAAAATTTTCAAGAAACATGTGTTATCTTAGAATATCTAGTATAGAAACATCATCGCCATAGGATTTAACATAACAACCGCCTCAAAAAGGATCACCGTAATAGTTCAACCACCTTCACGCTTCAACATCAAAAGATAGATCCAACAAACACCCTATTCGCACTCGCCTTATAATAGGTGCAAAGTTCTTCTTCTCTCACGAGCATACACGTTCACTACCTTCAACAATGTGCCTAGAAATAAACCAACACACAATCCCTCCAAGATTTTTCTCAACACCGTACTCGTTTTTGTCACTCGATCCCTTAAAACGCAATCAAAGAAGTTTCACAGAATTACACGGAAATTTTCAACGAGCAAATGGGTGTTAATTTCGAGGCTCTTATTGTACTGTACTTCCATATATTCTTGAAATTTTCTCCGCAAATTTCTCGGGTGAGGGAAGCTGGTGGTTGACGAGGGGCTCCCTTTGACTGTGACCCAAGTTAGAGTGGAATGTACTGCTATCTACGACATGTTGCTTCATGTCAAAGTGTGTCTGTCTGATCACTTGTTTGTACATGATTGATGTCATACAACTTCATGTTACTCCTCCTCCTCCTGCTCCTGCTCTGCTCTGCCTGCAAGATGAGTGGTCACAAGACCCACCCTCTGCTTGATATTGCTTTGAATGGTCCTTTCAGAGCTCATTCTTTTGGGGAGTTTCACACATCCAATTATTTCGTACTGAACACCTGCTCCTCTCCTCTCATATTTTGCACCCTCTTTTCTTTTCCAATATACGCTTATTCATACTAAAAAAGCGACATGCAAAAGAAACTTAAAAGTGTCGCTATGATTGAGGGTGCATTACTTTATTTCCTTGTTGAACGTTGATGTTGTAGTCATCTCAATTTCAAAGTACTCCGGGGGGTGCGTGGTTTGAAATGTGAACCGACCACACTCTTGATTGAGAGATTTATGTTAGTTGTTGCATTTTATGTCATCCAAGTCAAGGCTGCGAAAAACCTTCTCTTTGGACTTGGTGCAATCGATGAACCTCTAGTGTCTTTGTTCATTGAGTATTAAAGTAAACGTTTTCATCATTTTTTTTAACATTCAGCGTGGTGATAGGAGGAGAGGATTTGAACAAAATAACTTGGGTTTAGAAAAGATCAAATTGATTGAGCCTTGCACTTGCAGCCGGACGAAAAGAACTCATCCTTTTACCTGTTGTACAAGGTTGTCGAAGTTCTATTATAATGTGATCGTGGAGTTTAACGTTTTGTGTCTAACAACAAGTACAAGCTCCTTCTCATATGTGATTTTTTTCCACTGCTATCACATGCTACAGGGATGATTAATTGATCCCTCAAAAAGTTTCTTACCTCCTTAGAGCTCTAGGTGCTATAGCATACGGAGAGTGGGCCTTGTTGGACTTTTGAACTCCCATGTGATAATGAATGCCTTGAAATAGTATTTTGACTTTACAAAACAGCAGGATGCTGATATATTTATGATGATGGATAACAAAATCATGACATGCACTTAGATCTTCTCAAAAAGCTAGTATTCGATTCCATAGTTTCCTTAATTTAGAGGAAACTAACAAACAAATTCTATGAAGCCAGTTTTGCACTTTTGTAGGAAATGAAACTTTAAATTGAAAAGCTACCCTTACTTCATTATCAATCTCATTGGACACTCTTGATTTATAGCAATTAAACATAGAGTATCACCCTGGATCGTGAGGGCGCAGGAGGAGCCCCACCCATGACCTCATGATTGAGTTGCGCCTGTGCCACGAACGATCCAATTGCGCCTCGCTCCACAAACATCGGCCAGCTTGACGGTAAAAACCAAGCCCCGTCGTTTCCTCCGGAGAAAATTGAGTTTTGTCGTATTCGTACTCAGGTTCGCCTTCTTCCCTGCAAAAGGGCTCGCTTTTGCAGGTCACACTGAAAAAAAAAGATGAATAGTAGTTCAGTTCAGGGGTTTTGCCGGTTGGTGGGGCATTTCCGCCCTGAACTGAACTACTATTCATCCAGTATTCAGTTCAGGGCATGATGGGTGGGAATGTTGTTAGTCGCCCAACTCACCCACAATGCGCTTGGGCTAGGATTGCAAGGATCTATTGGGTATCTTGTAAGGAGAAGTTGCGCATTGGATGGGATTCGTCAATGTTCTACATCGGCATTCATGAGAGTTGTCAACAATCTCTTGTTTCAATTGGACTATGCATGTTTGTAAGCAAAAATCTTGAGCCAAGGAAATACTCTCTACACTAACTAGTCAAGTACTCCTCAACGGAGCATGTTGCTTTCCAAATAATAAGCCATTTCCGACGAGCAAGATAGGAGACGCCTTAGGCATTTACCCCTATACGGATTGGGGCAACCCAAAATTGGATCACAACATCTTTTGGACTTGGGCATTATGAATAGTGCATTTTTTGAACTTGGGCATCATGAATAATCCAACCAATGATGAGCTTGCAACCTCCTCCAAGGTTATGTACAATCCCAACCTACCTACCACAATCCTTTCAAAGCACAAAACCACTCATCCAAATTTGTGATTTGAATTCTAAAATTTCACTTTATGCCAGCATCACAAGAAGGTGACGAGTTTGACATCAAAATATAAGTGAAAAGTTGAGTACATTGAGAGCTACAGAGGAAATTTTGTTGGAAAAGGACCCCTCGGGTCACCTTAGACGTTTGAAGGTTAATTAAAGAAACTTCTTCATATTTGAGCATCACGAGAAACCGAGCATATTCTTCCCATAAGGCAATTTCCAGCCTTCAAACTCATTCTAGAATGTACAGTACCCTCCAACAAGTGTTGCAACACACTCTGTTTTTTCACTTAAAACATATCCCATGGCCTGTTTTAGAATGGTGGTGTTGGCATGATAATCATCACATCTCCATGAGATTTTTTGCATCATGGAAGGTGTTCCAGTTACCTTCATACACCAAGCATTTTCTAAATATAAAGAGGCATCCATTGCCATGTGTCTACCAAAATTGCCATCATGCTTAAAAATCTTGGAAAAGGGTACCCTTCTTAATGTGATCACTTCTTCTCTGGGATATCAGATTTTGAGTATGTTTGAGCTTGGGAGGGTCCAGAGATACACATACTTGTTTGTAAGTCATCTTGATGGTACACATTTCTTAGAAAAGTTGTGTGCAACAAGTCCTGTTTGTCAAACATATTGTTTCTGTGTTGTTGTTAGGACCTTTTTTATCAAACTTTTTGTGGATGTAAGTGTTGTTTGAGGATTGTGCACCATGACAAGGAGTTATGTATCAAATGATATACGACACATGATAGTTGGTATGCAGAAAGCTGGCATGTTGGTGAGTGAAATTGGAAACATTGTAGGAAGGCCAAAATCGACTATTTCAAGGATTCTCAAGCGATTTAGAATTAGTGGCTCTGTATTGCCAACAAGTAGATCCGGTAGGCCGAAAAACATGAGTGATCGAGATAGGAGAAGGCTCCATAGAGATCTTAGTAATAATCGTCGTGCTTCTCTTGCAGAATTGTGCAGCAATGTGACATCTTCCGTGGGCATGTCAACTTTACGTAAAGAGCTTCATGAGCTTGGTATTAACAGTTGCATTGCAATGAAGAAACCATTCTTGAGTGACATACACAAGGCAAAGAGGTTGGCTTTTGCAAAGGGGCACTTGCATTGGACGATTGACGATTGGAGTAATGTGATTTGGACCGATGAGTCATCCTTTGAAGTTGGAAAACCATCACGCCAAATTCGTGTCTGGCGAAAAGCATATGAACGCTACAACTACAATTGCTTAGCACCTACATTCAAATCCGGAAGGACTTCAATTATGGTATGGGGTGCTATCACTGGCTCTTCTAAGTCTTATTTGGTGTTAATTCCTCCTAATAGACGCACTGCCAAAGACTTTGTAGAGAGAGTATCTCAAGGAGCATTAGAGCATTATTATTGGCACCATGACCACTATGAGCACCTCATTTTAATGGAGGATGGTGCTCCAGTACATGGTAGTAATATACAAAAAGATTGGAGACAGCAACTTGGATTGAAAAAGCTTGAATGGCCACCAAATTCTCCTGACCTTAATCCTATAGAGAATGTCTGGAAGCAAGTTAAAGATCAAGTGCAACAGAGAAATAGACCACGAAACAAAGACGAAATGTGGACATCAGTCAATCTGGCTTGGGAGGATATACCTCAAGAAAGCATCAAGAAGTTGATTTCAACAATGCCAACCCGGATGAAAGTTGTAATAGCAGCTCAAGGTGGTAGCACTCGATGGTAGTAGGTGTTCCATTTTACTGTAGAATATTTGTTAGTGAGTAAGACATATTGTAAACTTCATATCATATTAGGCTTCTATACTACTATAGCTTTGTAATGATACCTTATTTGACTTTATTTGATCAAATTTTGATTTAATATATGAGTTTGATTTCCTTAGCCTAGAATATGAATGAATGGAAACTATGAAAATACTTTAGAGCCACATAGAGGAGAATTTTACCTACATAGTATGCATCTTTGTAATACCAAGAATGTGAACAATGATATATCCTATAGATTGGTGCAATCAAATTTTAAAAAATCATCATATATATTTCTCAGTTAATTTTTTTTGAAATTAAGTGAAAAAGATAAAATAATTCATCAAAAATAGAGATTTTGTTTTTTAACATTGACATTTTATGAACACGTGAAGGGTCCATAACACAAAAGATTTAATAGGATAAATTTGATAAAATCCTCCCATTTTGAAAATGAATTAGAGAATTTCAAGAGTTCACAAAATGGTTGGAAGACTTGTTGGAGGGTACTGTACACTACACCATGTCCAAGCTACGATACACCCATATTCTTCAAGACTTTTATTTCTACATATATACGCCTTGTTTACTAGAACAAATCCACTTTTCATAACATTGGGTTGTTGATGACTTTGCCCATACACACAATTCTTTTTTTCTTTGCAAAACTCCCCACAGATTGCTCACACTCAAATTCACTCGGTTTGTGAGCAGACTCTCTCAACACATGCTCTTGTGACGACTTTCTGACTGAAGGTTCACCTTAGTTCACTCTAATTTTCAAATATGACATCTGCAACCCTGCAAGTCCATAGCCAATATTAGCACTTATCATTCAAGTCCATCGATAAGTCTCGAAGCATAGTAGCCAAGATGCAATCTAAATTTCTAAATTCAACCATATCTTAGTGGACGACATTACATGTAGGCAATAGGTGATAGTATTCACTATTGGATGAAAATCTAATTTTCCCATCCAACAATCGTCGTATAGGACAATAGTAAAGAAGAGAAGAAGCTAGCACAAGCTGTGCAGGCTTCAAGTGAGGGGGCACCAGATTGATGTGGCAGGCAATGGAGATCTGCAAACATGGAGTGAACCATGTTTGAAGACTTCCCTGCCAAACCTTTAGCATTGGCAGCAGTGTTGAATCATGCTCTGTCGTACATGAAAGATTTAGCCTGCCATAGTCAAAATTCTACAGCTATGAATTCTTCTTCTACCGGTATCTTGATGTTTTTTCTACATCAGAAGATTGAGCTCATAAACCAAAGACACTTCACTGAAGAAGAAGAAGATAGCTAATGTCTTGTGCATTAATAGCTAATAGCCTTATGAAAGTAAGTAACATCAACTGTTAGATATCTTCATTCAAGGCAATTTGTGAAAATTATATGTTTAGATTCAGTGTTTTATGAGATGAATTCAAGCATGATTGAGGTGGCAAGCTCTAGTGCCATGTTCATGCTCAACGTTAATTGTGAAGAAACTCAATAGCAGTGTTTGGCAGGGGGTTGGAGGGAACACTGAATGTACGTAAACACTAATTATCAACTTCAGTTTAGGTTATGTGGAGGCATGATATTTTGCGAATGGGAAAAGGACATTAGAAGAGAATGGAGGCCTATGAAAGGCCCCAAAGAATGAACAAGCATATTGGTCGTCATGATGGCTGCCCGAGGTAGGCGTGGTAGGCCCATGGCATGCAATGATGTGGCAGGTGATCGTACAGCTGTCAGAGTGAACCAACCAATCAGCGTTCAATGTCGCATTCTGAATCATGACTTGTAGCTCGCCTCTCCCGCGCAAACGTGCCACTTGAAGCGTAAGTTGATCCTCTTGCATTCTGTGTGGGATTTCTTGCCTTCTTTCTAGTTTTCGCGCTTCTTGTTTTTGCTTCACATGTAGTTCAGACTTACAGTTTGTTTATTGGTTTTCTAATTTTTGCTTCACGTACGTTTGAGGTTTAGAAAAAATGAGGCCTCGTAGTGAAATACAGAGCGTGATTCTCTATAATATGACAGATTCTCATGGAAATTGGGTGCCAATGAAAGTTGAGGTGAATAGTTGGGTTACTTTGATGCCTGGACGGAATGGAGGCCATGCTAAAGATGCAAGAAAACATGGTGGCTACAGTATGAATGGGAGCTACAAAGCAAAAGTCCTAGAATTTCGAGTGAAAGCCACATCTGTAGCATCTGTACGTGTTCAGCATGCGTATATGCGGCGTCACTTGGACCTAAATTCAGACATTCCGTTTCCAAGCACAATGGCTTGCAACTGTATGTTATCAATGAACTCATGTCCAATTGTCTCTATAAGAAATTGTGCACTTCTACTCACTACCGAGGCTGTTACTCATGTGCACAACTACGGACTACCGAGGCTATCAATGATGTGGAGTGAAGTTCGTTGGGTGTCATGGTTTGTTGGTGCTCAGCGTGAAGTACTTATAGCTATTGTCTTAGGTGTGAAGGAATGCGTCATATGTGTTGTTTTTAATGCTCAGTAATTAAGCACCAGACTTGATGTTTGTTATATTTTCTTCGTGTACATGTGTGTGTCATCATGTGAATGTATGTATACCATCACTTTTAGTCACTTTTACAGTTTCCATTTTGTGTTTTCCAGTTTTGCAAATTCCAAATGGTCTAACTACAAATTCTTTCATGTTATTTCAGATTTGTATCCATCCAATTTCATAGAGTGGATTGATCCAAAAAGTATTTTGGGAATTATTGTAGTTGTACATGCTGAGATAGGCGAACTGACACGAGGCAACCGATCACATCGAGAACTTTTGGACGATGGAGTTTTTTTCTACAATGCCTCATACTTACCTCGAACCAAAGCATATCAATTTGGACAATTGGATCCAATTCTACTTCCTGGATTTGATTCGTCAGAGTGGTCATTACCAAGTATGGCAACAAGTGAGTCTTTCAGGGCAAAGTTGAGGATCGATTTCCAGAATGTTATGAAACCTGCTACTGGAAGTAAGAGGACACACATATCATGGTTCATGCCTCTCGATGTGTTCATCGATTTGTTTGCAGCTGCAAGAAGTAGTTACAGAACGACCACGATGTGGATATTCAAAAACGCAAACGAAGAACTCTATCAATCTCTTATGGACAATGGCTGGAATACAAAGATTACCATCGGAGCAGATATCATCAAGTGTACCGTACACAAAGAGTCGTTAATCTTTCGTTATCATATTGCTCGGTCTACACTGTATGCTACCTTTGTGTTTAACCGTGAGCGGATGCTACCTAATTCTACGTGGGAAGCAATAGATCAGTCTGAGCCCATTCAGATGGTTGGTGTCAATTGTGAGTTTGGAGATTGGAATCAAGTTCTGGAAGTAGGATTGGCTTGGACTTTAATGGACATCAGACAAGAGATTCTTATACAATTGGGAGGTGCCGCTGAGGCTGATTTCAACATGTACATAGTTGACAAAGATAAAACAACCAAAATCAACACTCGAAATGAAAAGAAAAAAACTGCTTTAGATGTACTGCCGCCATTGAAGCTCCAGCTTATTTCGAAAGCTTAGTTTCTATGTATAGTTTTACACTATAGAAACTTCTTGAGATTCCATAGGTACCCAACGACTTCCTACCCTCTTGCATTTTGCACGCCAAAGAGCATTGTGAGCAGATGCACTTGAGTTAATTGCAGCCGCGCGCCGTGCTGCAATTTCTGCTTCTCGTTCAAGTTGTGAATCAATGTTTGTGGAAGCAATGATTTTTTCTTTGTTTCTAAACCTATGGGCTATTATTCTATACCAATGTTGATACGTTTGCAATAGTGGACTCTTCCTAGATTTCCCACCTGAGTGCTGAGTGTGCCTTTGATAAGCATTCTTAGCTGCATGATGCGAGTTTTCAAGGCCTTGGCAAGACCAAACAGCGAGGCTACCATACCGCCGACAAAAAGTAAGGCGTGCGAACGATGACATCTTCGATACGTAACACATTTTGCGTCATCACCATTCTGAATTTTCAAGCAAGTTGATAACAAAAGCAATCAAATAAGCAAATTAAGCATGTCTAAAAGCAAATCAATGAAGAGTGTTTTGTTACATTTACCATGTAGTGAGTAACGTGATGCTCTCCAAAGCACTTCAGGTAAGCACGACCCCATGTTTCAGCTTTCGTTTTAAAATCTTTACCTGATTGCACATCCGTTAATCTTTAAGTCAAGTAAAGGACGACGCGGTGCATCTAGTGCAATCCATTGATCAAGTCTCTCTTTTTAGCTTGCCCATTTCGCAAGAAATTCTTCTCAGCGTTTACAATGTCAACATAGAGCTTCCGAGGATTGGCGTTGTTTCGAAGATTGCCCGTGTTAGCACCCTTGATCTTGTCGATAGATTGAAATAGCTTGAGTGAATGGACTCCAGAGAATGATGGCTTGCTAGGAACCGAATTAGATTTACTTGATAAATCTTCATCTTTAAAGATGATTACATTTCCTCCATGAGCGCCTGTGAAAGACACCACTCTCTGCATTTCGTCGACAGCTTGTTTTTTGAGAGCTTCATCTCGAATTGTCCAGATGTGCATGAAATGGAGGTGCAATATTTTCTCCACCATTCTATTCAACGCATGAAGCGTGCACACATGCACTCTGTCTAATGGAATGGCTAGAATAGGCTTCCAGCGTCCTTGAGAATTAGCATCGAGATCGGTTTCACTGAAATTTGCTCGAGAATAGACCATTTGACCATACACACTTCCCCGCTTGTCATACTTTGCCGAGGCTTGAGCGACAGTTCCAACAACTGATTTCACTCGTTCTTGATTGCAGAATATGCAACTGTGTAAGCTATTGGGCCCCATTTTGAGTCCATACATGCATTTGAGTGTCTTCATATCAGCCGCGAGGTGCCACTCTACATGGAACGAGCCGATTCCAGGGACATCTAACAAATGGCCATCACTTTGTGCTTTGATCAACTCAGGGATTTTTGTTCTTGAAAACACCCAACTCAAAATATCATGAGTCTCTTTTGGTATTTGAAAGGACGCAATCGGCCAGATTTCTCGCTCGGACTGCACGGAGAAATATTCTGAACTATTCGGATCCAATGACGTGTCTAAAGCCCTGTTCATAAGCGTTATTGACACACGCTCCATTTTCTGATCGTGTACTAATTCCGCCTCATCTAGTTTTAGAACAAAAATCAAAGGCTGCCCCTGTAATTCTGTACCGATGCACAACAAACGAGAAGTTTAATGCTTAAAGAAAATAATTAAAATTAAAAGAAATTAAAAATTAAAAAATTAAAACAAAAGAAAAGAGAAAAGAGGATTAAAACATAATGCGGTAATAAGTTCATACCTTCTGGTGTGAAGTTGTACATGCAAACCATTGTTCTCTGTACCTGTTCTACATCAACAAAAAAACTGTTGCTCTCATTGAAACTGACTCGAACTGGCTCTTTGTTTTTGGCTCCTTCTTTTCTCGCTACCCTTTCATATGTATCGCAGATGGAGTAGTAGGCACCAACATACTCAGACAACTTCAAATTCAATTGTTGTCGAATCAAAGTGACCTTATGAGGATTTGGTAAACATCCGATCTTGAGGCCTTTACCCGCCAATCTCACTGCTCCAGTGAATTTTTTGTAAATGGCTCGGTAACCGTTCTGTGTGATACCATTAAGGTCACAAGTTTCCAAAATCTCTGGCGCTCCAACGTTTGATCCTATTTTGTTCATGTAATGATTTGCCATGTGCACTCCTACCGATTTAAACTTTGCGGATTCACACATTGTAGTCACTTCGTGAGTAGACAACAATGACGACAAGACCTTCCCGGTACCAGATTGAATCTCTTTGTTTCCACACAATCGCTGTCGGGATCCTGTTTCAGCATTGCTTTTTTGAACGAGTCTTGCTGTAGCAGGTACAAGTATGCTTCGTGCTAAGCGTAAGGAGCGTTTTGCATGACCTCCGGTTGGAGCCAAATCGCACACATCTTTCCTTTGTCGTACGACACTTCTGTATCCATATGGCGTTTTCACAAGTTTTGAAAGCCTCAACTCTCGTCGCCTCAAAGTTGACTTCACTCTTCTCAGTTCTGCAGTTATCCTCGACAACTTTGTTTCATGCTCATCTCTCATGGATTCAATAGCTATGTAGTAATCAACTTCTAATTGAAGTAGCTTATCCGAGTCTTGTGTAGATTTGTTGACTAATTCGCTTGTCCGTCCTTCATACAATGCCTTTGATCTACTGTATTCTTCTCGTAAATTTGATATCTCAACTTTCAGATCTTCACTAATTGAAAGCACCTGTGAAAATTGTGCTTCAATTTTTTTTCTTTCGGCACTTTCAGACAAACTTAATTGTAGCAATCTATCTCTCTCTTCAGTGGCAATACTCAAAATTCATACGTGTTCTCTGAGAGACTGAATTTCTCTCAAAGCCTCACTCAAGTTGAATCGAATTGTAGCATCTGCTGAGCACAAATTTTCCACATAGCTGTACAAACCTCTCTTTCCATCACCAACATACTCTAGGAGCTCACTCACAGATCGGAACGGCGGTGGTTTACCAGTAACAGGATGTTGAGGATAAATAGATCCATCAGTCCACAAGTCGATGTTAGTTCCTCCCGCTTCCCTCCTAAATGGAAATTCAGACTTTGATGTTTGCATCTCAATCTGACGACTACGACTAATCAAGGGTGCATATTTCTGAGCTATAGTTGCAGAGATCTTGTAACCACTAGAAGCCATGATGGAATGCTATAGTTGCAAAGAAAAATTTGACACGATAAGCGCGTAAGCGCACAGCCGCACATGTACTTGAATGAAAAGCTACAGTATTGGAGAATGTCGTTTTAGCACAATGAGACTGCCAGTGGGATCATGATACTAGTAGAAAGTAATCACGACAGAGGATGCTCCCGCCAAGGAATGAAGAATCACAAGATGCACCCGCCAAGGAATATGAACAGACGTGTACGACTGCAAGTTCTCAGTGTCACATCTATCATAGCTTTGTCACACACTAGAGTTAACCTTGAAGGGAAGTTAAGTTTGAAGTTGATATCATGTGTTTTGCAATAATATACTCTTATTTGTTCATCCTAAATAGTAATTAAGTTTGAAAGAGCTTGGTGGTCTTTCAAACTTAATTATTATTTCAAGAAAATAAATAAAAGTATTTTAAAGCAAAACACATGGTATCAACTTCAAACACAACTTCTCTTGTAGGTTCTCTCTTGTGTGAGTATTAAGTAGTTTTGACTTTTAGTGACGGTGTCACAACTTATTATGTGAACAAATGTGTGCTTGGTACCAAAAGGTGTGGTGCAGAGTGGTTACTCATAATATTTTGAATATTAACACTTCCAAAGTGTATATGTAATTTGTCTATTTGTGTAAAGCATAGTTCTAAAAAGTTTTTCATGTTTCACATACAGGAATAGCACAGAGAATCGCGAGAAGACTGAAAGAGATAGAGTGACGTGTGATGACAGCGCACGATTTGAGTTCGGAAGGAAAAATTGAATTGTAAAGCTTCATGATGGTTTCTTGGGCCTCTCTTTGAACTTCCATCATGCACGGCACGATCTGAGTGATCTCAATGGCTAGTGTAAACTGCAAGCCCGACAGCTGCCCCTTTCATGACTGCCCAGAGGCGAGCAGGGCCAGATTGTACCAAAGGGAAGCGGCCATCCTTAGGCCTCGATTCTCTTCTAATGCCTTAAATTGTGTGCTCCAAGTCAAGCTGCAGTTCCAGTCCCTCAGACCTACCTTGCTCACACATCTTGCCCATGCTCAAGTACAACATATTTTCTCTCAGGTTCATACTCCAGCTCAACAGCCCATTCTGAAGTGGAGGTATTACATGACCATGAGACCTTTGTGGACGTTCACTGCTTTAGTAGACCATGCACGATTGGATATCAAATGTTTTGCTGCAAGGTGGGTATCAGTTTTTCACTATTTTTTTAAAACACTTATCATTAGTAAATGAGATGAGAGTGTATTGGAAATTTTTGATGAAAATTTTATTGGAAAAGTTGTGATCTTTCTAAAATTAGGTTTGCATGATTATGCACCAATGTGTTCACAATGTAGTATTCACTAACCGTGTACATTAGACTTTATTATAGGAGGTACAAGTGTTGCCCTTTTCTTTGTAAGCACATACAGTTTGTGAAGTTTTGTGATCGGCTTGTTGACTTTTGTACATAGCGAGTTTCTTCTAAAGTGGTTGTTGTATTTTGGCTTCTTCTTTAGCCGCAAGGTCTGTTCTTCTCTTCATCTTTGTTCTTTCTCATAAAAATTGTCCTCTTCATTTTTGTTGCTTTCGACGTGTTCATAATAAATTCTTCCGGAGTAAGGCATTTAACGTGAGGAATCAATCTGAGTCTTAGAATTTTTTGGTTTCCTCCTCTGGAAGAAGGATACGATGGGATTTCAAAATACTGAATTGTAAATTGAATTCTACTTTTCAATTTACAATTTCCATCCATGCAAACTGCTGGACTTCAGAATTTGTGGGTAGACTATTTTTAGTTGGAAACCTCAACACCATGAAAATTATTTGAAGAAAAAAATAATCCTGAGCCTGATTTAGTAAGGTGGCCAGTAATGCAGCATTTTCAACATGGGATGTCACCAGTTTAAGCAAGTTTTGTTTATGGGGAAAATTAGTGGAAAGGTTGAGCAAGTGGATTCATCATCTTTGGACTTTCCTACAATGCTATCATATACCTCTAAGTGAAGATTACTAAGGCTTCATCATTCCATTATAGGACCTGCTACAGTCTAGACCACTCTACATCATTTTGACGCTTTTCTGGTTGGAAGAACTGAGCTTGTCTCCCACACGGATGTCGAAGTTTGCTGGGCACGAAGAGGCCAGAGTGCCAGACTAACACATCCATTTAGTGAGATCAGTCAAGGTTTGATCAGCGACTGACCATTAAGGCGTCAGTGAGGTCGAAGTAACTGACATTGGCTACAAAGACAATATGAAAAGCCTACATTACAGACATTACATAACCGGCTAGCTTCAAAAAATTTAAAGTGCAGATACTGCAACAGTTCTGTGGAAGTATCTTTTCATACAAGGAGGACAAGAGTTGAAGAAGATTTTCATTCAATATTTTGGTGCAAAGAACCCAATCTTGCATAAGTCATACTCCCTGACTGATACATAAATGCTTTCAGAATGAGGTATTTCATTGCGTTCTAATATAAATACCTCTTTTTCCTCGTGAAATATAAAGATCAACCATCAGATATGAAATATTGAGATGGTTCCAAAAACGTCTTAAAAAGTGCAATTAACATTCTCTGTTCGTTGGAAGTCAGAGGGGGTTCACATTTCAACTAGAATAAGGGAAATTTGGAAGTTTGTGACATCAACAGGGGATGTAGCTCAGATGGTAGAGCGCTCGCTTAGCATGCGAGAGGTACGGGGATCGATACCCCGCATCTCCAAGGGAATATTTTTTCCCTCCATAGTGATCGGAGTTTCTCATTTTTTTGTTGATGTTGTTGTGAGGAGTTTCACTTTTTATACAATCTGGTCAATTGTTAGGGAGTGAGTTCACGGGCTACCGAAAGAGATGAAATGCAAGACACTCTAGTACAGAATCTTGTATACTTGCGTTAAGAAGTTCTCAAAATTGGTACAGTGTATTTTGATGAGGGAGCGAATCCTGGTTTGGCAGCAAGGTGTTTTCACCTCGACATTGCCATCAGAATCCATGAAGACGAGGCAATTCCTACAGTTCACTTCCGCACCAGGACAGCCAAGCACAAAGGCACAGGGAGGAAGAAGCCCTCCGCTTTCGATTGGGCATACATCTTCTCGAAGTTGAGTCGAAGCCGTTCGAACAGCTTTTCGGCGAGCTCATTTCCGAGGTTAGCCGCAAACTTAGAGAACATCGCACCTCTGATCATACCTGTGAGGATCGTTGCGAATGATGTCACGTCTTTGAACATCGTGTCTCCTGCATTCTCAGGGAACGGGCAAAAATCTGGAAGGTATACCAATTTCTGAACTTCAAACCCCGATTCCTCAGCGATCTCTCGAATCTCGTCTACGCTCGGGGCGCATCCGTTCACGTTGTAAGTGTCCAGTTGCTCTTCCGCCATTACGCCCTGCAATCAATTCAATGTCAGAACCGGATTTGTACAACTCGGAGTGGTGTTTGATTGATGTTTACCTCGTTCACGAGCTCCTTCATTGCCTTCTCTAAGTGAAGCATGAATATTATGGTGTTGTCAGGGTACTGATTCTCCGGGTGCGCTCGCTCTTGTCGCCCCGTGCAGTACAAGGCGAGCACTCCGCCCGGTGCCATCTCCTCCGCTCGACACTCAAAGAACTTCTGCATGTCTTTTCGCAGCGCCTCCGCGAACGCCTCAGCCACAACAGGCTCTGAGCCATGGACGGCGATATGCCCCTTGTTGAATGCGGGCGACGCCTTGTCCGTCACCGATTTCGGTATCTGTTTGCAGCAAAGGAACTCTCTGGTGAATTGAACTGCTAACCTCTTCTGCTGAACATTGTATTCACAGATTTATATTCCTTCACCCACTACTTCAGATTCAAAACTGATTTGGATTTCCCTTAACGTTTTCGAACAACTTAAAGTCTGTCGCTGGAAAACGACGTACTCCCGCCATACCTCATGTACAATTTTCTCGTTTTGTGTTTTGTAATAACTCTTTACGAGGATTGCAAAGTTCGGAAACGGGAAAGCGAAATCAAACAATTTCCTTGTTAGAACTAACAAGGAAATTGTCGTGACCTTGTATTCCAACCTAATTAAGAGCAATGTCTTTTGAAACAAAAGTGGACGAATTCGATGGAAGACTGTCAACTAGAAGGGGCCTGTTTTCGAAATCATTGGTGAACTGAAGCAGCAAGTTATGAATTTACCTCGGACAAGAAATGGAGCGAGAGTGTGGAGATGACGACGTGCAAACTCGAGCGAGGAAACATGCGGCCATATTGATTGCCAGGAACTCCAGCAGCAAACCATTTCCTCTCCTCCGCATCACCTTCACTTGTAATCTGGTTAAACAATGAGTTGAAGTCGTTCAACGGCAGATCGGCGAAGTGGCAAACAACTTCTCTGTCTGGAATCATCCGCTTTCTCAGCATCTCCACCACGAACTTGGCGTAACCGAGCGTGACGGCGCCATTGCCGCATCCGAAATCCGCGTAGTGAATCGGCCCATTGCCCTCCGGCAGTGCAAACTGGTTCAAGAGGCTGTCCTCGAGGTAAGGCTGCAGCAACGTGCCGAAACTATGATTTCTCCATGATTCATCTGCCATTGCTGCTACTGAAACTGAAGCTCGTCGTGGATTCAAGGCTCGTGGCAACACCCCAGCATATGGCAAAGCTCCACGCCCCAGACGATTGATCTCCAGCTTGTTAAATGTGGACACCTTCAAAGTGCAAGCAGGAGGTATGTGTTTATACTGCAACATCCTTGTAGATGAAGCAAACAACCACGAGGATTCGATTCGTGGCGATGGCGATTCAAGCTGCTTGAAGGTTTCAACAGTTTCGGTGCACGAGGGGCGTTGTTTCCTTGAGAACTTCCTTCGCTTCTCATTGGTCAGCTCGGATAAATCTGTGTCGACATTCAGACGTTCTGGTTGTGTTGGATACCTGATTCTTGAGGATCTATTCCAGGAAGGCCTACCACACCAAAGCACTGTAGCATTCATACTATGTTTGACTTGCGTGCTTGAACGACAGAAATGTTTCTATCCTCTAGTAAAAACTAGAAAGAGTTTTTTTTTTTTTTTTTTTTTTTTTTTTTTTTTTTTTTTTACCCAAGTGTTACAAGCTCATGTCTCCTACAAGCTCATGTCTCCGGTGTTAGATGTTAGTAGCAAATAAGAAGTTTTAAATACAATCATACAAATATATCACCACACTCTGAGAATGATCAAGAAGGGTGATCGTCTTTCCAATTAGTTGAAACATCGTTTGCGGCACCACAATTCTTTGATCTGGAGGAGGAGAGATTCTTCTTTCTCCGGCGTCTTGACACAAGATTCTTTGTTTTGCTCCATGCTAACCTCTCGTAGTCGATGTGACCCATCCAAATAGCTGTTTTGACATTTTCCTTGGTCCACTACTAGAAATCGTGTTATTTGTGACCGGCATATATATGATTGTTTGGTACTTATGACTACAAAATGAATAAGAGATGACTAAACGTCATAAAAATCAATTGCCTATCATTCGCCTATCATTGACTTTCGGTTGCATCGGACACCGAACGAATAGAGGGCTGCAAGACTGCATCCACCTCTTCTCATTCCTCCTTCCTTACGTGGCTAATCGCAAGTCATTATGCAGTCATTGCCTTTTGGGACTATTAGTTAGTTTTCCCCCGATCCGACGTATCTTTTACATGTTTGGCTGACGTGAACATCGGAAAGTCATTCAGCAGTCATCTATTGTGAAGAACGCCAGTTAGTATTTCTAAAGGATCCCATGTAGCACGTTCGTTTTTTACCTATTTTATTTCTGTTGTAAATGAGTGCTGACATGGATAATGCAAAGTCATTTTGTTGTCATTTCATGTCGATTACTTCAGTTATATTTTTTTATGATCTGACGTGGCTTATTTTTTTTCCTATTTAGTTTCTCTATTTAAAAAATATTAGTTGATGTGGAAAATTTAGTGTCATTTTGTAGTTATATGTTGTTGAAGACTTGAGTTATATTTTTTTTAGAATCCGAACTTCCGAAGTGGCCATTCGGTTTTTTCGTCATTTATTATTTTCGATATATATTTTCTGAAGTGTATAAGGCGTAGTCATTGAGCGGTCATTTGATGTCAATAACCGCAACTTCTTCTTTTTTTAGATGAGATGTGCCTTTTCAGTATTTCCCCTCATTTATTCTATTTCTTATGTATTTTTTGACGTGGATAAATGGGAGTCATACTTCAGTCATTTGTTGCATTTTGCTCCAGTTAATGTTGTTTATTTATACTATATGGCTGACATGGCAATACAATTCTTCAGAATATCATTATTCTCATCCAATAGGGCTAACAGATGACAAATTTAGGCCTTGTGACAAATTTCATTAGTCTTTCAACATGACCGTAAGGTTGAGATAAGACTCATTAAATAATATGAAACTGAAATTTACAACAATTAGTGTAGGCAGAATGGTTATAAATTAGTGTGGTCTGCACCACCTCTCAGCCTCTCTTTTTCTTGTACCATTTTCTGAAGTTTAGATTACTCTCTTTCCTCTTAATCTGAAGCTCTCTTGTGCTTGAGTTTTTTATTAAAGTTCCTCTCTTCTCTTGATTACCTTGCACTTATTGGCTTTGGCTTAGAGTAGTTGATTCATAGTAGTTAGAGAAAAGCACAAACATTACTAATTAAACATACATCCTTTTTTTGTTTTTTTTGTGAGTTTAGGTGTTATGAACTTATGATGCCATCTCTGAGTAAGGAGTGTGGAGAAGAATGGTTGTGAAGGTATGTCATCTCCTTCCTTTCCTTTTTTCTGTTTTTTGCTTGTAAGGGCGGTAGGAAGTTCAAGCAAATGGTTATTACAAAACCTGAAGTAATGTTTTAGCAACCTAACACTTAAACAAAGATGAGAGAATACACACATGCCAATAATGAAGCTTACCAAAAAATTTCAGCACTCAATCTTCAAGAATAGTACCTCGGCACTCTTGAAAACCCTGATGTTGTCGGCGCCACCATACTAGGGCTGAGATTTTAGGGTTTTGATCTTAATACTATAGTACGACTTAGAAATGACTTGCAAGAACCAAAATATGACTAAAGTATGACTCGTAAGGAACCAGTTTTCATACGTTTCAGCACGCATCAGAACCACTAGTCCTAAATATATGACTTTGAAATGACTTGATCATATAGGAATAACTAGTAATTGACACAAGAAACAAGAAAAATCTGGTCAATTCGACCAACCATAATCGGACACGGGTTCGCCATGTCATCTCCCGCGCATCTACTTCGTATGTCGACGAACCACATTCCGCCACGCCATCAGTCGTGCCTTCGCTCTAGTCATAAATAAGTAATAACGGCTAACAACTACAGTCATAAATCAGTCACACTATGAATTCCATAACACAAGCCACATCATCATTCCCCCCTCTACATCGGATTTGGACCAACCAGAGTCGGCCACGTCAGCAGTCATGGCTACCCTACAGTCATAAATCACCAGTCACGCCTAAAAGCTATAGTCATAAATCAGTCACACAATGAACCTACAAAAAACTCGACACGTCAGCATTCCTGCCTCCACGTCATATTTGGACCAACCATAGACGGCCACGTCAGCAGTCATTACTACCGTATACAGTCATAAATCAGCCATAGTAAGATATTGAAAAAAGTTGACAAGTCATCTCTCGCGCCTCCACGTTGGATTTCTACCCCACCCTGCCCGAATCCCACTTCAGCTCCACGTTGGAAGCCACGTCGGATAATCCCGCTATTTGAGAATCCACGTTGGCAGCGGAGGCGATGACGTGAGAATGGATGAAATCGCAGTCATATGTACCATTGGGGAGACATGACTTGGTACCTATGACTACAGAATGACAAAAAATATCGAAACGACCAGTAGTCATATCTAGGCCGGTTTTGGTACGTATGACTGGAATTACAGTCATTTCTACAAAACATAAATACGACAATTTCTAGTAGTGGTCCACCTCAAGTTGTTGAAGAATAAGTCAGCTTGCCACAATGTCCAAAAAATCAAAGCCCGGTGTAGGAGCCAAATTCTACTTACATCCTTGAACCGGTTTGGCATGCAGTGGACAAAATTGCTATGTTTCCAATTGATGGTGATGGCTCTAGTGTTGCGGCGTTGATTAGGAGGTTGACTCATGCGGTTTAAGGAGTTGAACACACCATTCTGAAGTAATGCACGCAAATGAGCATTCCCAAAAGCAATGAAGGACGGTTTCCGTAGTGCTATTAAGGCAAATAATGCATTGTTGATCTAAGTATTGTTTAACTAGACCTCTCCAAGCATTGAACGCAACCGCCTTGTGCCAAATAGTCCAAATTAAACGGGCTTCTTTTCTCATAGGTTGGTTGTTCCAAGTGTTGAGCCACTTCAATTTGTAATTGGCAGGGTCACCACCATAGTCCACCCAATTATGGTGGGGTCTTTGAACCTTGTTGTATGAGTACCTCAAAGTCCTTTGGGGGATTACTATGTCAAGTATCTTCAAGGCGCTAGAAACTAGCGTAGTTATAGAGTCCACGCTCGAAAGGGGGAAGTAGTATTGCTTCAATTTCCCCTTGTCCGGTGGGCATTGAGTTATTAGCACTACGAACGAACACTTCATTCACGCCGGCCCCTTAGAATGGGACCAAAATTTCTATCTATCTATCTATCTAATCGGGGGGTAAGATTACACCCCATTTTATTTTATTTTTTTACAATCGAGGGTGCCTCGACATGTTGACTAAGGAATTATCTTCCTAACTTAGTTGAGAATTCCATTATGGGCGTTTCCTTATTCCAACAAACCGATGCGGGTCCCATGGTTTCAGATTTTAGCTAGATTAGAAGTTCTAAGTTTTAGAAAACCGGTACCAATGTTGTTAAATAATTTGCCAAACCAAACATGGCAATACAAAATTTCTTCCAAATTGGGGAGCTTAATAGGCTCAAGCTCGGGTAAAATAGATTTTTAAGCCCCAAGATGAGTCTATAGACTTGTCTTTTAGTTGATTACATAGCCAAATTTCAAGGCCAAAAGATTCACCAAAAAAAATGTCATTGAAAATCTACCATCATTGATAGCTTGTGGAATTTTTTTTCACTTCTGCCAACTTTGACAGCCTCCCAAAGATTTTATATTTTTAAATTTAAATTTGAATTTTTTGCCACGAAATTCTTGGAACAAAAACCTCGTTATGTTGAGAACACATGTTTAAAATTTTCAAGGCCAAAAGTTTGTTACAAAAAAGAAAGCCACAATCTACCAACATGTGTAGTTTGTGGGAAACAATGAGGGAAACCATTTCATTGCTACCAACTTCAACGTAGTAGTCTTTTTGGTTGTAGCTTAAAAGACTAAAGAACCAAAGGATTAATTGAGTTTTTTGGGAAGATTTATATACCTCCTTTTTCTAGACGTCTACCCTCAAAAGTCGAGTCCTTATGTTTACTTCAAACCCGAGGAACTGGAAATGGGGGATTGTACTGTATTGTTGTGAAGCCCTAAACCCTAAAACCTAGACTCACCCGTTTCCCCGAATCTCGTGCAGGGTTTAAGCGTCATCATCTTCAATGCATCGAGTTCCAGCAAGAGTGTAATCTCCTTTTGGCCCAGGTTGCGAAATGGAAACTCCATCATCGTCGGAGCGTCATCACAAGAAGAAGAAGAAAAAAACCTCCAGCTCTTCGACGACGACGACGACGACGCCGCAGGCAGTGTTGCAGGATGTGAAGATGGATTATGTTCCGTCAAAGGAAGGCTGCGCCCGTCCGTTCGTGACCTACTTCCCTACGGGGTTCGACCCTCTGGGCGATGGCGAGGACCACGGCGACGCCGCTGCGGCCCTGGCGAGCGTGAAGGCGTACCAGGGGGCCGACAAGATGAAGTCCAAACAGACGCAGCTCGTGGCGTCCACGCACGGCCAAGTCGACTTCGTGGGAATGAACTACGCCGGCGAAGCGGCTGCTTGGCAACCGTGTAGCTACGCTCTCGGTGTGTACAACAAGGAGACCGGTACTTTGCAGCTCGTGCCTCTCGCTGGAGAAAAGGTAGCTCACTTCTCTTTTCGAACTAACTCATTCTTTTAGGGTTCGGACAACCATTTTCACGCTCCTCGCCTCGAATGAGTACTCGCAATTTGAATTCTGGTGTATTACATCCTTAGTGTTTTAGTGTTTTAGTGCGATTTGAGGCTTAACCTAATTGCTATGGTAGGTCACTTCTCTTTTCGAACAAATCATAATTTTAGGACTTACTCACCATTTTCGAGCTCATTGCCTCTTTAATTCAAATGGTCCTGAATTACGATTCTCGCAATTCTGGTGTATCGCATTATTGTGTTTGAGTTTGAGTCGAGGCTTAACCTAACTGCTTTACGGTCTAGATTCTCAGAATGGAGCCAAGAGTTAGGGGCATGGAGTACGAATGGGCGGATGAGGAAGAGCAAGTGGAAGATACAAGAGAAGAGAATTTGGCGAAGAGGAAAATGTTGGTACAAACATTTGGCAGCCAGCGGAGCAGGAACCGGGTGAGTCGGCTGTCCAACTTTTTCTCAATGACTACTCATTCAAAGGAGCAATCTTCATGATGTACTTCCGCCTTTGTAACACCAATTCTGTGCAGGCACAACGAATGGAAAGGGGAATTGTGAGAGAGGACACCCTGGGGAACGTGGAAGAGATGGAATATATGTTTAAAGAGGCTGGTGAAAACGAGGCTCTGCTTTCTAGTGAGCAAGCTCTACAGCTGGCGAACTCCTCAGTTGTTCGCAATGTTCCGCCCCATGATGTTTCTGCAAACACGCCTCAAGGCGCCTACCCTATAGACCAAATGATCCCTGCAGAAGAATGGAGGAGTTTGGATGTGCGTGAATTGAAAGCAGCAGCTAAGAAGGCCCAAGAAGAGGAAGTACTTCGTCGACAAAATTACCCCAACTTCATTCTTAGTCGCCTTCGAAGAATCAGAGTTGAGGTAAGCGACGCCTGTTCCTTCACATACCTCACATGATCTTCTTCAAAACTCGTTTTAGTTATTTGTTCTTCGATAGAGCAACTATCTTATCCTGATATGCACATACCTTACTCCTCCACACTTTTCATCGATGTGCTCCACGCTGTTGCAGGGAGATAAGGAAGGCAACGAGCGGCGAGCAAAGATGTTGGTATACTTGAGGCATCTGTTCACGTTCTACAGTACACCGATTTTCGCAGTGAAAAATGCAGGTGCAGATCCGAGTAGATTCTCGCAAGAGACGGGCATTCCTGGCATCATCGTGTCCAGTTTTTTGGACCGTTTTACAGGGGAGGGTGTGGCTGGTCCTTCGGACCACGCAGATCAACGAATGCAGTCGAAGCAGCACAAAGATCTGCTGATTAGCTACTGCTTGATATTAGGCTTGGCTGTGGACGATTACCAGGCTGATCCCTATGACATGGCGCTGGAGCTCCGGTTATCTGTGCAAGCTATTCGGCCTTACTATAAGGAGCTCGGGTGCAAGTTCGATGCTCGCTCTGCCGCTGAAAGGAAAGAGCTCGGAGACCCTGCTAGTGCGCAGGGCAAATGGAAGGTCACTTTGCCTACGCCACTCAAGTTCCCTGAGATTGTCACTGCCAGAGGCAAAGGCCCCAGAAGGTGAACACCATTTAGCATTTAGTAAGTAGCCTTTAGCATACACTGTTCAATGAGAGAGAACCATTTTTGTGACTTCGAGTAATTTCTCTAATTAAGATGGAGCAATGTATTTCGATGATTGTTCTGTTTTGCGAATAGATTTCAATGGAGTACAGATCTTATGATTTTCTCGAGAACATCTGCTGTAACAGTCGTTTTGCAGGATGATGACTATTTCACAAACATGAACAGTGTGGTTGGTATTATCAAGCAACCTTCATGCTACCTTCAACAAACATCCTTCCACAAACATCAGATTAGGATCCACAGTGTGAAGCGACCCTAAGCTGCATAGCCTATATTCCCTAATATTAGGTAGTCTCGAGTAGGTTAGGAGTTCTTCTTTGACATCATTGAGGTTGGAACCTCAATTCCATCAAAATGCACATTTTAGGGTATTCTAATACGTATCTAATAACATAGATTTATTGTTGGTTTTTGACCTTTGAAACTGTTGGAGGAAAAAATTTCCTCAACGGCCATTCAAAATAGCAATGTTTCTTGTGTAGGCAATAGCTGCCCTTCAAGTGCTTTTCAAAGGTTAAAAACCATGAAAATCTCTCATTACTCTACACTATAATAGAATACATTTTTGTGAATTTCCATTCTCTATGAGCTAATCGGAGAACTTGTAGCCCCTCTAGAAGTAGAAATTTACCAATATGTATTTCAAAAAGGCGGTGAAAAAGCTAACGGACCTTTGCTATATACACCGCATGAAGAGTTTTAAAGATTTTGAAGAGTTTTGGTACATGGTATTTTATTGTTACTAAGAGTTTATTAGACCCTAATGATATAACAAGGAGTCGAAGGGACAAGGAATATGAAAAAAAAAAAAAAAAAAAAAACTCCAGTCCCCTGAAGGGAATATGTAACATAAAAATGAAAGCAAAGAAAGAGTGAACGAGAGATCAAAGAATTATATGAAGAACTAAGAACCGGGAACAAAAGATAGGAACTGGGAACGGAGAATGGAAACAATGAACAAATAATGATAACTATGAACGAATGATGGGAACTAGGAACAAAGGATGGAAATTAAGAATGGGAGTTGGGGGATGAAGAATCACGAACATAAGATGGAACCGAGAACGGAAGTTTGTATATAGGGTACCATTAACAAAATATTAGAGAATGGGACATGCTATAAATCTTAAAAAGCACTGGGAATCGAGAAGAAGGGAATAGAGAACATCCTATAAATCGAGGCCAAAGGATGAAAACCGGGAAGGGGATCTTAGATAGGGAATGTATAACAAAAAAACTAAGAATGGGGAACTAGAACAGAAGACTTGGAACTGGGAACAAGGGAATGAGGGAGAACATGCTATAAATCTTAAAAAGTAGAGGGACCATTAACCCTTAACCCCTAAACGTCCCTAGTGTCGAAAAACGACATTTTGGATGAAGGGCAGAAACTTTGAAGAGCCATAACTTCTTCATCCGGACTCCGTTTTTGACGAAATCACTTGGATTGGGTCCCAAATTAAGTCTAGTTTGTGTGGTACAAATTGCAGACCCATGCAATGAAGTATGAATTAATGGCATGCATTTTAGTGACAGCAGCTTTTGGTTTTGAGATTTCAAACATTGGGCATGTTTCACCATTGCAAGCCAATTATGCAAAACCAAAAATAGTTTTTCATGAATTTTTTTACATAAGTATGATCTTTAGATTTATTCTAACAACTTTCTAGTTGCAAGTTTTTCGATCCAAATAACTTTGCTAGTGGATTTGCAATGATGTTTCTACAATGGAAAAAGTGAAAAAATGGATGATTTTTGAGGAGCTAGATCTCCTTCATCCACCGTTAGATTTCGACTTTATTCTTTGGAATAGATTCCAATCATAGTCTATTTTAAGTGGTAGAAACCTTAACCTAATTGAAGATGTATTGAAGATAGGGCATGGATTTGAGTGCAAAGGGTCTAGTTTTGGACTATTTTTCCTTTGTAAATTTTGAGGCAGTTTTCACCATTGGAAGGCTACTATTTGAGCCAAGATATTTTTTTGATGAATTTTTTGGTACAAAAGTGTTTTTGAGATGAAGATGAACAACTTTCTAGTTGGTGATTTTTTGATTGCAAATTTCATGTTGGTAGTATTTTCACTTCAAAGTGGAAATGATGGTATTTTGTAGCCTGTTTTGCGCACTAATACGTTACGATCTCCCAATCTATGAGGTCCCATGAGTCAAGTTTTGGCCCACATGATCTACTACAAGTCTATTACAAGTTTGTACGGTTAAGATCTGAATAGCTTATCTTTATTTACATCTATATCACTTTTTTTGAAAATGAGTTTTTGGCTAAAAATACCCCAAGGACGTTTAGGGGTTAAATGCCGAAGGTGACCCGAGGGGTCATGTTCCAACAAAATCTCCTCTGTAGCTCCCAATGTACTACACTTTTCACTTATATTTTGATGTGAAACTGGTCACCTTGTTGCCATGCATTCAAAAAGTGAAATTTTAGAATTCAAATCACAATTTGTATGAGTGATTTTGTGCTTTGAAAGGATTGTGGTAGGTAGGTAGGGGTTTTACAATACTTGTAGGAGGTTGCAAGCTCATCATTGATTGGATCATTCATGATGCCCAAGTTCAAAAAGTGCACTATTCATGATGCCCAAGTCCAAAAGATGTTGTGATCCAATACTGGGCTGCCCAAATCCGTATAGCCTGACGTTTAAGGGTTAAGGAGAGAACCAGGGATAGGAGGTAGTTTAAAAAGCATTGAATAAAAAACTCATCCATTGGGACAAGGGGGATCTTACCAACAAATTAAACAAATACTCTTTTTCTTTTTTTTGCGTGTCCTCTAGACACGTGTATATACTAATTTGTGATAATAAAAAATATTCGGTAATATTAAAGTAATTGTATTGATATTATGAAGGACATACATTACATTAATAAAAAGAATCTTTTAAAAACATAACTAGATATGCCTCCCAAGTTTTAAAGAGCATGCCAAAGTGGTACATGGCCATGATTTTTTTGGACAAATCTTACTTCGTGTATATGAATTCCTACTGTCATCTTTCTATTATTTTCTATGAATCTATTTGAGGATCTTATTGCAGGGAGATATTTCACTCTCCAATTCTATTATGCATTTCTTTAAGAAAAATAGAACAAATTCTCACTCACGTTGCATATTCTTAGAGTTTATTATCATGAGAACTTATAACAATAACAATGTTAACAAAGTACTTTAGGAATGTGCTATCTTATTGCAGTACATGTGAATCAAATCTAGATCCTTAACCCCTAAACGTCCTTGGGGTATTTTTAGCCAAAAACTCATTTTCAAAAAAAGTGATATAGATGAAAATAAAGATAAGCTATTCATATCTCAACCGTACAAACTTGTAATAGACTTGTAGTAGATCATGTGGACCAAAACTTGACTCATGGGACCTCATAGATTGTGAGATCATAACATATTAATGCGCAAATCAGGCTACAAAATACCATCATTTCCACTTTGAAGTGAAAATACTACCAACATGAAATTCGCAATCAAAAAATCAGCAACTAGAAAGTTGTTCATCTTCATCTCAAAGACACTCTTGTACCAAAAAAATTCATCAAAAAAAAAATCTTGGGTGAAATAGTAGCCTTGTAGTCGTGAAAACTGCCAAAAATTCTACAAAGGAAAAATAGTCCAAAACTAGACCCCTCGCACTCAAATCCATGCCTTTTCTTCAATATATCCTTGATTGGGTCAAGGTTTCTACCACTAAAAATAGACTATAATTGGAATCCATCCCAAAAAATAAAGTCAAAATCTAACGGTGGATGAAGGAGATCTAGCTCTTCAAAAATCATCAATTTTTTCACTTTTTTCATCATAGAAACATCATTGCAAAGCCAATACCAAAGTTATCTAGATCAAAAAACTTCCAACTACAAAGTTGTTGGGATACATCCAAATATCAAAACTATGAAAAAAAATTCATGAAAAACTATTTCCGACTTCACATAATTGGCTTGCAATTGTAAAACATGCCAAATGTTTGAAAACCCAAAAACAAAAGCTGCCTTCACTAAAATCCATGCCGTTTATTCATACTTTATTTGATGAGTCTGCTATTTTTACTACATAAACCAGACTTGATATGTGGCCTAACCCAAGTGATTTCGTCAAAAACGGAGTTTGGATGAAGAAGTTATGGCTCTTCAAAGTTTCTGCCCTTCATCCAAAATGTTGTTTTTCGACACTAGGGACGTTTAGGATTTAAGACCTCAAAGATTGCAAGGTTATATTGTATTTGTGCTGAAAGAAATTTTGAAATTCAGCACAAATACAATATAATCTTCATTATCACTTTGAAGTGAAAGTGCCATGTCCTACAATTGAAAAACCTCCAACTACAAAGTTCTTCACCTTTATCTCAGCAAGACCCTCATACTAGAAAGGTGCACAAATTTTAGTATAATTAATAACCTTGCAATAGCCTTGGCTTTCTTGGATCTTTAGGGTTGATGACCTATACGTAAACTTGTTTGAGAGTACTGTGGGGGTATTGTACATATGGAAAAAAAGTATTTTTGTTCATGTAAATATACATGAACTCTCATGTGGTAGCCTCTCTCCCACTCAAGTAATAGTGAGCCCAAGTTACCATACTTCAAGGGCAACTTTGTCAAATTATATAAAATTTCATGTGCCGAAATGTTTAGAAAATTACTTACTGTCAATGGCAAAATACTAGGAACTTGTAAGGACATGATGTCAAATCCAAAAATAAATGTGCCCTCTTTGCCAACCACATTTTGATTGACTTCCATTGCTAAAAATAAGTATCACAAAGTGGGTCCAAGCAAGTGAATCCAATACACTAAATAGATAGAGTAGTGTTGAAAATATTAGTAGCCAACAAGAAACGCTAAATATCAATTGTTTTCATAGTGTTAAAGCACGCTAAATATCAATTGTCTTCATAGTGTTAGAGCGTGTTAGAGCACTCGAACATTATTTGTACTAATTCTAACTTTGAATATCTACAAAAGTGCATTTAGTGTTACATGAAAACTGTTGTAGAAATCTATATGTTACAGAAACATAGTAGAAAAGCTTGATTGTAATGTGACGAAACATTGACGACACAGGAATCAAACAGAGCAATGGACGGATTGAAGTGGACCGGTTAAAACATTACATAAACTGACTGGACTAGTTTAAACATTATAGAACAGAGCAATGGACGGGAAAGACTGCAGAGAGTGCGTTTTTATTTTGTCTGAGCATCTTTCAAACGAGTGGAGTATTTTCTGAGCTTCTTACACCCAATGCGCGGCACGTGACTCTGAGATTGGTAAGGGGAAATTGATGAGATAGAAGCTGAGCGTTTTAGTCAAAGTTGACAAAGAGAAGACACATTTGCACCATACGATACGGAGCTAATCTCCCTCTCATCCTAAATCGTATGTTGATGCACTGCTCGCATTCGTTCACCATCGTCAGGTTATCGCAGATGTTCGTGGACAATAGTAACTCAAAATGGAATTTTCTTCACGACAATTCCTGATTTTGTGCAATCAGATTGCATGACGGCACCTCGTATACTGGTTGCAGGGACTCACAACTAACAGTGTATGCGACAAAAACAGTCCTGGGAATAAATTTCCTTATTCATGATATAAAAAAACAGACATACAAAAGGTTTCACTTGGCCACTTCTCCTCAGGAGACAGACCAATCCTCATCACTATATGATGTACCAACACTATAAAAATGATAAAATAGAATGATGGACCTCAGCCATCCAACTCTTTCTCTCCCTTCAAATTCTTCTTCACATCCACCTTCTTTGACCCTGGAGTACCACGTGTCCTGCCTTGAATCAGAGGCAAAGGTGGACCAGAATGAGTGGTCTTGGACCCTGCCTTGAAAGTGTGAAATACCACAACGCCGCCACAAGGTAGTTCCTGACGACTACTTCCATCGCAAATGTAGCCTGCAGGACAGATGGAGCCGCCCCAAGATCCGGACGTTTTCATGGCCTTCTTTGCATCTGTCACATGCACTGACATGGCAAAGACAGCAGGCTTGAACGAGGCGACCACAGTCTCCACCAGAGTAGGCAGGTCCACTTGCCACGGATTGTAACCCATAGCTTCGAAGCTGGCATAGCTCAAACCATCTTCAGGAGTAACGTGAATGGTTGAATGAGCTCCTCCTTCAATTCCGTTCATTGAGTAGCCACAAGGATCAAAAGCAAAGTCACATATTTGAGACCCCGGCAACATATTGTCGATGTTTGCAGCCTTCGTCATGTCAGGACCTGTTTCCAGACCTGGAGCTTTGATAAAATTGCCTGCAGCCTGCCGATCCAGCTTGGTCATGCACATTTCCAATGTATACACTGACTCGCTCGCCACTCCATGATCCTTCGCGGTGTAGACATGCCAGTTCGGAAATTTGTCCTTCGTTCCCAGCACATACGCTTTCCCTCCACCGCCCAAGGTCCCGAAGTAATCCTCCAAGTAACGCACCTCGTCGTTGAAACTTCCATGAGGAAAAGGCTGCACAGCTGGAAACATGAACGTCCCTCTGGTGTACTTCACACAGGAAACTTTCAAGCCCAGCCGACCGGCAGCCTCAAGTAGAAGAGGAATGGCACGAAGAAGCTGTGTAGTGCCACATGTCTTGATCACCATGCGTTGTGGGTACACGAACAGGCTCGACTCGGAGAGCACATAGGAGTCCAGTTCAGTGTTGCTCAACTGTGCAACAATTGTGCACTCCGCAGCTCGCAGCATCTCGTCGAGCTCCGAGCGAGAAATGGCCCGCAAGCCTCGCCCATCTGGATCACAAAACACTGGCGCAGAGTGGAATTCAATGTCCAGACGCTTCTCGAAACCTTCGAACCCTGGGCTGGCTACAGGGCCTACCATGTCGGCAGACATCGAAATACTCAAATTCGCCCCTTCAGTCAGGAAAAAGCTGACTAGAGGCAGGTTAATGTGAAGAAGAATAGTGAGGAGAGAGTGTTGGAAGGCGATTCCCGAGCTGACTACAGCTTCAAGGGGGAAAGAAGGACTACTCTAAAAAAATGCTAACAGCCTAAATCGATATCAGGATGGCTTGCGGCAGCAGTTGGAGTATGCGGCAGTACGGAACTTCTCGCTTCCTCCGCGGGGGCGCACGTCCTCAATTACATAACCTAACGGACTCTCGTATTGCTTACTGCCTGTGGTCTCCATCATTGGACACGATTACCCTGCACACACAACAACCATAACCCCCGTCAACCAACAACGACCGTAAAACCTCAACAATCCCAACCTCATCAAAAATCCGAAGCGCTGCAAAACACGACGGCAGTCGAGAGCGGCACTCACGATAACTTCGTCGTCTTGACGGCTCGTGAAACCCTAACGTCAAATCGCCCCGCACTGAAACGGGTGTCTCCTAACCGTAAAAGCGCTTGCGCCAATCCAAGGAGAGAGAATTCTTGTAAATCAAAGCGAAAACCACGAACTCCAAAAGCGATTAAAGGCAAATCGCAGACAGTTCTCTCAACGGCGCCGTGGAAAGCAGCAGAGACATATGCAAGGAGGAAGGGCAAAGGCTTGCTTATGTAGGGGCGCTCGGACGAACGAGGGAGACTGACGAGAAAAAGTGAACGAAAAGTGGACGAACGT
This sequence comes from Bryum argenteum, assembly GCA_037043015.1. Classification (NCBI taxonomy): domain Eukaryota; kingdom Viridiplantae; phylum Streptophyta; class Bryopsida; order Bryales; family Bryaceae; genus Bryum; species Bryum argenteum. The sequence goes on along the minus strand of CM073328.1, from coordinate 17,805,420 downwards.
TCAGTACGAAGGAGAGAGGAAGCTGCCTCTTAATGATTACTATCTGTATGATTATTAAAAGATTTTCGTGGTATGAGTCATCGCCACGCAATTCCGCTGTTAACGGCACCCCGGTCTACCACCAATCTTCAGTTTATACTGTAGTCAACGTAAAGTAAAAGTCACCGTAAAGTAAAAGTTAATCAAGGGAGTAAACAAATTGAACTCCTAGTAAAGTTATGTAGCCCTAGGGTACTGAAAAGGAGAATTGGTTGGGGACGATCCGGAACGAAAACGGTTCTTGGATGTTGGTAAGCCTAAAAAAGTTCGAAAAGGTTGACAAGATTCACACAATCATTTGTTCTTTTTTATTCACCGTCTCCTTTGAGGCATTAGAAATTGGTGGAAGGCCCTCGTGGGCAGTGCCACTGCCCCTGGTAGAGAAGTACATGTAGACAGCTCACAACCTTGTCAATACCAATACCTCCACTCTGAATTGTGGTGGTTGTTGCCAATCAGAAACACGTCGAAGTACTCATGTGTCCCTTAAAAATTTATGTACTTAAAAATCGATTTGATATTAAAACTTCAAAGTAGTATATTAATGTACATCGCATAATTGAGTAATTGGACATGTTTATGATAAAATATTTATATAAAATTTCCCACTGAGCGTAGAAAGGGACTTCTTAGGGCGGGAAGAACTTGTGTGTGGCTTCATCAGCCTAGATTAATGTTTTTATGTACCCCGCAGTATCGCGATTGTGACATGTGCCATGCTGCCCATGCACTGCTCACTCCATGCCCCTCCTTGATTATTGTTCTCCCTATGAGCCTTAGAGGGCCTTTCCAAGAGCTCAAATACTTTCGACGGAACATAACAAAATGGAGCGATCATATTTGGAACAAGAATGTTACAATATTTCATGATTGATGATCTTAAATGGTTGCCACGCCTCCCAGTTGGATTTTTTGAAATATGGAATTTATATCTTTTTGGATCATGTGAAGAGTTATGAAACATTTGCAACTTAAAAAAACTTCATCTCGGTTCATAATTACATTTTACATGCATGATATAATGGTTATGATACACGAGTGAAGAGGCATGAAGTCTATATTTAAAAAGTTTCTAAGAAGTTGGATAATTTGAAGAGTTTTGGTTACACGTATTTGATGAGTTGATTAGATCTAATTATGAGCAGTAAATCAAAATATATTATCTAAAAGCTAAAGCATGGTTTTAACCCCTAAAAATCCTTGTGTTTTTGGGAGCTCCAAAACCCAAAACTACAATTTTCTAGCTCAATGTCCATGTAGAAGTATGAATCAAACTTTTGAGCAGATTTTGTACTTTCAACCATAAGATCTTGGAGGTAACTACCATCAGTATTACCACAAAAAATTTCAACCGTTGGGTCTGCGCCATTTGTGAGATTATAATGATCAAAGTTCATGTAAGAATTTTTTTTGACCTTGCCTGAGACACATAGTCTTCATGGTGCCAAGGGAGACTTGATTATTTTTTACCCAAACTTTTTTCTCATATTTTTTTCCATGTAGATAAGTAAGTTGGTCACGCGCACGCAAAATTTTAGAGGTTGCATGTGCATTTAGAACCTTCATGCAAAGAGATTAGTGGAAGAAGGTCAAAAAACGCAATTCATCCTTCATTCGGGACATTGTTGAACAAGGTCATGAGATTGTAGGATTTTCCAAATCCGCACGGTGAGGATCTCCCTTTGATAAAATCAATCTTTTGTATCAATTTTTTTTTTCAAAATTTTCAAAATCTCAAATTATGAGAATTTTTCATACAATAAACTACGCAAAATAAGTGAGAAATTAGAAGGGCATGAAGGGGATATTGGGACCCTGGACTGATTGGAGCTGCAAGGGCCTGCCATACCTCAATTTCCAATGAAAGACCTGAGAGTCAGTGATTCACATTCATGGTTGCTACAAGAAAGATGAAAATGCATTTATGGCCGGTTTAGGAAAGCAAAAGGATACGCTGCTTGAGTGAGCCATGTAGCAAGCAAATGGCATGTGAAATAGGGGCATGACTACATGCTACAGTAATTAGGAGCCTAGGGGTGAGCCTAGCAGAGCGGGTTTAGGGGCCAGTGGAAGCAGCACATGCTACTGTTTATGGTGGTCATCCTCGCATTGTTGGCGTTTCCTTTACAAGAATGCTGGGTTAGCGCTAAGCCCGGTGTAAACCCCCTGCCCTGGCCTCAAATGGGCTGCAAACCTTCCTAGCTACCCCGAAATCCACCCTACCTATGAGTGGCTGCGGGGCCAGCCCGATCTGCCCCTTTTGGGCCTCAAAACTTTTTTAAAAAGTAAAACTATTTAAAATTGGAGTTAGGACTTGCAATTTTTACCACTTGCAGTGTGAAGTATAACACACACCCTGTAAAAAGATTTCCCCCAAAATTTACTTTTTACTATGTAAATAAAGCTGCCCAAAAACACAAAAGGCCATTTCGGTTTTTAAGTATCTTTAGGGGTTAAATAATGAGATGAGCTCTAGAAAGGTTCCAATGATCTTCACCATATATAACATGACTTCATTTTAGAAGCTTATCCCGAAAATAAAGCTCATTTAGGATTTGAAGCTCATTAAGATTCCATGGTGTAATATTGCAAACTAGTATATACCCATGTCCTCTAGACACACAAGATAATGTGAATAATTTGTGAGAAAGGTCACCCTCATTTCAATGGGTGAGCTCTTTATTTGGTGCTCTTCAAAAATTATCTCCTTGTCCCGGTCCCTTGTTTGTAGTCCTGCGTGCATTTTAAGATTTGTAGCATGTCCATTTTCCCCTTGTTATCGGTTCTTCGTCCTTCTTCCTCTGTTCTCAATTTCCCATTCTTTGTTCCTTTCTTTATAGTTCCCATCTCCAAACTCCCATTTTGTTTCTCATCTTTTGTTCCTATTCCCCATCTTTTGTTCCCCGTTTCTCATCCCCCAACTCTACTTTTTGGTTTCAATCACTCATTTCTAGTTCCCATCATTCGTTCAAAGTTCCCATCCTCCATTTTTAGCTACCATCATTTCTTCCCGGTTTCCAATTCCCATCCCATGTTCCCTCCATCTCTCGTTCACTCCTTCTTTGTTTCCATTTTCGTGTTCCACATTCCGTGTCCCTTCAACTCCTTGTTATATTGTTCGGATTTAATAATCTCTTAATAACAATCAAATACCACTTGTGGCAAAACTTTTCAAAATCTTTAAAACTCTTCATGCAATGTGTATATAACCAAATGATGATGACCATGACGAGGACCATGGATTGCCAAAGACTGAAAAACACTATTATTTTATATCAAGAGAAGTGTAACATTAAAAAAAAAATATAGAGAGCGCATATATACATGCGCTTGTTATACACAAGGTACTTAATAGTCTTTATATATAGTCAAACACAAACAAGGCAAGATTTATTTCTTGAGTAGTCTACAAGTAAAATTGTGAATCTATCACTAGTAGAAAATGGTGTCCAATATTTGTCCATGACTACACGTCCGAAATTGCATTATTTTTTAATTTTTTTAATTTTTTTAAATTTATTTTTTTTAATTTTTAAGTTTTCTCTATAACTTTGTGTTTTTCAATCCATTATTACGATTGTCGGTTTTCATCGATATTTAGTGATTAAATACTTGTGTAGGTTAGTCTATTATACCATATCTACTTCTATAATAAAATATTGTTCGGCAATCCTTCCTACCCACCAATGTACCAACCTACCAACCTACGAACTTACCAACCTACCTACCTTCAGATATGTATTAAAAAAATATGAATAAAGAGAGAAAAAGGAAGAAAAAAAACTGTTTGAGGAAATGGTAGACACGGGATACTTTTTTGAAAGTACCATGTAAAGACCTTTCGCGTCGGGACAACATGAGTCATACTAGTATATATATATATATATATATATATATATATATATATAATGCCAGTAAGGTCCCTGTCGTGTCGGCGGAGAAGCTAAAAAAGTATCCCATGTCTACCATTTTCTCAAACAATATTATGTTTATTATTTTTATGTGTGCATGTGTATTTTTTTGTTTCTTTTGTTTCTTTTTTGTTTCTTTTAATTTAAACCTTTTTATTTATATTCAAAAAACTGAATAGAAGGTAGGTAGGTAGGTAGGTGAGTATGTTGGCAGGTTGGTACGTAGGTGGTCGGAAGGATCACCGGATCGATAACCCAATTCTGTATTATAGAAGTAGATATGAACCTAAGCCTACGGGTTCCCTTAGGAATATTTTAATTTGGTAAATGCCATCTCTTCATCATTATTTGAAGGATTTGGAAAAAGAAAACTTCTCAAAATCTCCTCATTGAGACGCATAGAACTTGTAGCTAGAGAGTAGGGTAGTAAATGTAGCATCCCTTTGAATCCGCACCCTTCCATAACAATCCTTTTGAATTTTTGTCATATATTGCCCCTTCCACACCATGACGAAGCTCAAAGGTACCTAAAGTTCAAAAGTTTTAAATATTTGTCGAGGTCTTTCCGTACAGTGAGTTGAAGACTTGTAAAAGTTAGGTTAACTCAAGTAGACAATATGCTTAAGTAGGAGTCGGGTGGGTAACAAGGCATGTTGCATTTAGAAAGACTTTGGAGGCTCGTTACCTTTGATAGGTCTAAGACCTCTTTTAACAAATCGCTACAAGTGCCAAATAGCCAGTCCATCGGAGAGATGTTTAATTTTCTTTGCATGGCTAAATGTAACATGTTTTTTTAGCGAGTTCCTTGCAAAGGCTCTTATAAGTTGTGTAAGATGTAACTCAAGGAAAAATGATGAGAGGCAAAGTATTTCCGTTTATACAAAATAGACCCTTCATCACCAAGTCCATCATTTTTGCGAAGTATTACACAAACCTCACAACCAAGCGAGGTGCCGCTTTGGCAGGATATCCCCCACGTTGGGCCTTTACCACGCGTGGGGTACATCCATCATCCGCGCCGCGCTGGTGTGCCCCCCAGCTCATCCCTCATTGCACGCCGTGTCCGCCCTCGCTGCCCGCCCCATCTCGTGCCCGGCCAGTTTGCTTTCCTCGCGCCTCCGCACCCGCTCCTGCTCCGCTCCTGCTCCGGCTCCGCTCCTGCAGCGGCTTCTCTCCTGCTCCGGCTCCACTCCTGCGGTGGCTTCGCTCCTTCGACGGTCGTGTTTCCTGCTGCCGCTGCCGCCCCATTGCTCAGCGTTCAATACCTGCCGCGGACTCCCAAACTGAGCAAATCCCCTCCGCGCACTAGGTTCATAAACCCTAAACCCTAAATGTTCGAATTTGTTCGAATCACAGACGACTTCTACTCATGAATCATGTATCATTCAATCATGGTTTAATGTAACTGGACAAGCTTCATCGCCAAGCAAGGAATTCAGCCCCAGTAGAACGAGTGCGAAATGATCAATTCAACTTAGAAAAAAATATCTTGTAAGAGAATGTATTCAAATTTGATCAACTGAAAGGTGCAGGTGCTTTCACTTTTAGATGTCAATTTCCTGGAACTCCAACAAGCGGCTGATTGGTAGAGATAATCAACCATGGTTCGATAATTCTCAACCTTGTTGATCCCTGAACGAAAATTCCCATTTCTACTCTGGCTACAACTTTATGACTTGGAACAAGACAGACTTTACGATGTAGAGCGCTATGAGAGGTCGACCTGGAACTTGGCTTTCTCATTGCCGCTGACCGCTATCTGATTACGTGAGGTAATTCTCTCACAGATCATGCATAGAGCCTGTGTTGCTTACTTACAGTTAAGGTCTGGGATGCTCAGTGCGGAGCTAGGTTCGTTCCTTAAATAATGTATCGTCCCTGCAAGAGCTGGTCATGTGATCGAGTAGCTAACTTGTGCTCAGGCACCCGTTAGTAGTGTCGGTGCTTGACCTGCTTCCTGACAATTTAGTGAGGGATTAAATAATTTCTGGTGCTCTGGAGTAAGTAACCGTGCACTAAAGCCGTTCATCCACAAATCATGAAATTACTACACATTGTGTAGTAGCATTCGAGTTTGCTCCGTCGTATTATCCAAATTGTGGTATAACCGCATTCCTACCTTGGTTTCATCAATGAGCTCTGTTAATAACTCCCAGGAATAGCGTGATTACTTCGTTGTCGCTCCTGTGCGAGTCTGACAAAGTTTATGTACATAATTCGAACCAGTGCGCAGTACATAGTTTGAACCTTGTCTATGACCAACGCGATTTCAAACCGGAGCGCTTCCAGGACACAAGCATTGGAAGTTGCAAGCCGTGGGCGAAGGCAGGTGAAGCTTGTGTCCATGCAAGCAGTAAATGCCAGTCATGTGTTGACATTATTGAATATTTTTCCAATGCTTTTGATATGAACTCTAATCCTCTTGCTTGTGTCCTTGCTAGGTTAACTTAATTTGATCTCGACATCAACAAGCTTACTTAGAAGATCTTGATCAATCACTATGTTGGAGCCAATCATTTCGGAGAATGAAGATGCGAGTTTCTGTCCGAGAGTGAGACATCCGATACCGAGCGATCACAGATGCATCTTCCTCCAAATATGAGGACAAATGGTACAAAACTTTCAATTTATAGTTACAAATGTATAATACTTGGTTATTTTAAATGTCCTTTTATATTGTAAGTATGTAGTGATGCATATTTCTTAGATTAGTGATTTTATCACCTTTTGATTCTAAAATGGTAATTTATTTCTTCTATGGTGTAGAGGATGGTTTGCCCATTGCGGATTTTGAAACTCATTATTGGTTTTTCAAGATCGAAAGGACCGAGAAGGCATTTCTCAAGCCTTTGAATGTCGTTATGAAGAATGCACTTGCAAATACAAAAATTTGAAGAATCTTCGGGTCATATGAAGAAGAAACACTCTCTTCATAGAGAAAGCGAACGGGGCGGCCACGAAAAAGTCATCGCATTCGAGTTCAAGACCACAAAAATGAATTCCAAAATCATGGGTGATGTGGAGAAACGGCTACGAAAAATTCACCATCAACAAATGGAGGTATGGAGGCAAAAGCATTGTCTTTGGAGTGAGATTGAAAAACATGCCCAAGATCGTGAGCCGTTGCCTAAACCTCTCCTTTGTAGCTTTCTTGATTCAAAGAAGATAGAAATTCCTGGAATTAGTGAATGGGGGGTTGGTTTGATTAATTCCCAACTATGGACTTCATTGGAGTCAAATGATGTATTCCTTCGAAAGCTCGCAACTTCGAGAGCATCAAAATATGCGCATGTGGTCAAACACTTTTCGAAGAATCACATTCCTCAAGAGCGAGAATTATTGAAGGAGGAATTGCTTGCGTTTCACAAAGACCAAGAAGTATTTTATTGGTATGTTCTTTTTAATCTATATGCGTTTGAATGATTTCTTATATCTTTGTATGTGGGCATCTTATTGTTTAATTTATACTTAACATTTAAATTGTTTTTCTTGGTGAAAGGTACAATCTTGGATGATAGAAGTATGAGCAAGAGATGCTCAATGTGGAAGAGAGTTTGTGGAATATGAAATCCACATCAACTAGGGTTAAGGTTGAGGAGAAAGTAGAGGATTACCGCGGTCGATATCCTCATTACTTCCATGAGTAAAGGCGTAACGTAGTTTTCTTTTTTAGCTTATGATGTTGAATTCAAATAATTCAATAAAGACCCTTTTTGTAAAGACTATGAATGTTGTGTCTTTTGAACAATCTTTACCTATGTGAAACATGATCCATAAAGATTGCAATTCAAAGACTACACACGATGACTGCTTATACTCTTATGTTTTTAAACGTATACAATACCTTGAAAACAATGCACCAAATAATACAAGGCAAACATCACTCTCTCGGCACTTAAACAGATGCTTTCTAACACAGTGCGGCAAGATATGCGCGGCAGGTATTGCTTTCCCACTGTTCTTTCTCGGAATTACTCACACAGTGTGGCATAATATGTGCGGCAGGTATTGCTTTCCCACTGTTCTTTCTCGGAATTACTCACACAGTGTGGCATAATGCGCGCGGCAGGTATTGCTTTCCCACTGTTCTGTTCTGAGTATTTCTCACTCAATGTGGCAAGATATGCACGGCAGGTATTTCATTTTCTTGGTATTTGTAGAAATGCAAGTCTCTAAAGCAATGATATGAGAAATGACATCAACAAATTATATTCATATAATTTGTATTCAATGAACATAGATAAATAACATACAAAATAAATGAAATTAAAATTTTACGAAATTGTAGCTTGTTTGAAAATACTTATAAAAATTAAACTTGCATGGAAATCAATAAGAATAATACTTATAAAAACACATTGAAAACATAGTATATAATAAGTATCTTATACCTGTACTATACTACTCACCCCTATTCTTTCTTGCTCTCCGGTGTTCCCTCCCTATGTAAATCTCCATATGGTCTCTGGTCCGCTTGATAGATTTTGAAGTAATATCCGTCCTTTCTTCAAAACGTACATTAGGGTGAAGTGAACCAACCGCATTTGATCTTCGTAAATTTCTCACATCAGTATGTAGCCTCTCAAGAATTGCGTTCGTATGTTGCATCAACAACATTCCTCCCGTAACACACTCTTCTTGTATCTCCTCTAGAAGTTGTTTCATCCTCAATGCAACTCTTTCCGGGGTCGTACATGTCAATGTATTTGTAATTGCCTCATCATCAGTATTACTATGTTTTTCTTCTTCTCTGTATCCATCACCGTTTGCGCCTTCTTCCAATTCTTCTTCGAAATCACTGATTTCATTTGGCTTCGAAAACAAACACAAAGCCTCTAAGCCGCCGCGTTGAGTGCCATAGTAAGTTCCACAATATTCTAGTATGGAACTCTCACGGCAATCTGGCAAAAACTTTAGAAGAATAGCAATCTGATGTTTGCAAAAATTACCTCTCAAAGCATGTTCACAAGAACAACAAGCGTAATCTACAAATGGATTTCCTCTAAATACATACCACTGAATGATAGTTCTAGGGGTTTGAGACCTCACTATCCATTGATTCTCCCAAGATGTTGGTTCTAGGACATCATCATTAGGAATGTGACGGGCTTTCTCAATACCCTTGCAGACGATTGCTTCAACTTTCTTGTTTGGAATGAAACCTTTGAGCTTTTGTTCTTCAATGTACATATAGTGAGTAACAATAGATTTTGTTAAACGCCACACCAACCAATCTAGTCTTCTTCCCGACGCTCCTCTTGTGAATTCACTAAGCCATCTCTTTAAAGCACTATGGTAAGACTCGATACTGTTGTTGGTATCCTGGTTTGCATGAGGTAATCGACGCAAACCAACGAGCCATAACTCTGCATATAAAGATATAAGTTATAATTAAAACTCAAAAATTGGAAACCAATGTAGATTTATGACAAAAATGAAATAAAGGATAAAACAAGATAATCCATGCAAAATAAAACTTCTGAAGTCAAAGAAGTTAGAGAGACGTACCATATATCTTGGCATAGTGTTTTTCAAAATATATTTTAATAGAAGGTACATCATACTCTTCGAATATCTTATTCATAGCAATCTTAGCCCGTTCAATAAAATGCTCTTCAGTTTCTTTGTACTCAATGCTGAGGTACAACACTTGTTGCATTTCCCAAAATACTTCCCACTTTGCAAAACTGTCACCCGGTATTCTTGTTTTACATTTTTCTTTCCAATTCTTCAGAACATGGAATGCACATAAGTAAATTTTTGCATCATTCCACACTTTCCTACAAGAACATCAAAATCAAAATTATAATTTCATTGCCAACCAATAAAACATTCTATCTTAAATGTAATTACATCAAATGCATAAAAAATAAAAAATAAAACAATAAGATACTTACTTGATTGCTTCTCTTTCTTGAATTGCATCGTCTACTATGAAACACGACGGTTTCCAATCAGAGTCCTCGTTGTTAATAAACAACTTTAGTGCCCACAACCAATCATAAATATCATCTTCTCTTTGTCGTGATGTGATAACCCATGCAATCGGGATTCCGTTGTGCCACTCATCAAAAACCACTAAAGTAAACAAGTGGTACATCATATCATTTGTGCCAAAGGTTGCATCCATAGAAATACATCCATCTTTTCCATATTTCAAAAGAGTTGCTTTTTGCCATGGTGTTTGAATACCAATAGTGAAAGGAACATCGTTTGAAGCGTCACCATTTTGAAAGTAGAATACTGCATCAAGATTTTCCAACCTCTACATATTCACACTCATCAATGCATTTTTATGCCTGTACCAAATACTTTTTTTTCTTTGATACTCATAATAACGAACATGCTTAAGAAGTAAAGAGTTGTCCTTCGAATGTTTTCTATTTTTTGTCCAACATTCATACCATACCTTCTTATGTTCTTCAAAAACTTGTCTGGCCGTAAGTCCATCATCCAACCGTTTAATAAGCCATGTCTTCAAATCTTCAGATATTCGAGGAGCTACCTCACTTCTCCTCGCTATTGAATCAGGATCCATCAATCCATGTGCAACTTCACCATTTTCCCTGGTATGGTCACTATGGTAGTAGATAACCTCACCAATATGAGGATATAATAGTAATTGCCTCACAGCAAATCGTGCTAAACATCCCCTTTTCTTGGATTTTTTATGTTTAGGATCAAATCGGTGATCTTCTTTTCCGTAAGGACAATAAAACCTAAAAAATACAAGTAGTTAATTCAATTTCAATTATAATAATATTTTTGTATTTTTCATTCAATGGGGTACTAAATAATAAACAAACAAATAAACAAATGAAATTACATACCATGTTTGAATAATAGATGAAGTTAATTGTATGCGTTTGACCTCTCTCTTGTTGTCCTTTGTATCTTCCTTGGCCCATTCAACCTGAAGAACCATCGTCCATGACTTGCCCAACAATAAAGTCATTAATTCGTTCCCACAAAATATACGCCGTCATCACTGTACAAATAGACGAGTCTTTTGTACCGCGTCTCGTCCCTTGAGTCCATACCAAATCTTCGTAATGAATAGGACCTTCACTTGGATATTGAATACATGGTATCTCTTTTTTTTTGCCCATGGTACTTATCTTACCTTACAAAACCAACAAAAAATAATGTTAATTGAAACTTCAACACACTCGGAAACTAACATGGCCATGAATTCTACATTACATTCAATCAATCCATACAATAGGCTTCAAACATTCACATTTATGGAAAACATAAGGAAATCAATTGTGAAACAAAAAAAGAACATATTGTAAACAATAAAACATAAACTTTAAGAAATTCAGCTAAATCATACAAAGAAAAAACATTTTATATGTGAGCTATAGTGTTATAATTGACCTACACAAATGTGTTTTATTGTTTAATTATATTATGTTTTATTGTTTAAAATATGTTCTTTTAGTGGTTTGGGGATGCGTAAATTAATTCCACAAACACATTATGAAAAGTAATCACATCAACTATGCAATACCTGGCACAACATAATATGCTATACAGTCTTTGGACACCTTCCATGCTTGCGTAAATGAAGGACACGGAAGATAATGCAATACCTGCTGCAAAATAAATGTGCCTTGGATCTCCCTGTCCACGCCCTCGTTTCATGCTCCAAGTTACAAGTGAAGAAAGGAACCCTAAATCAATACAAACATGTTATATAGTTTGTTCCGTAGTTTCGCATCCTAGGACCCACATTCCACATCCATCCATTTCATAAAGGAAAGAGTGGTTTGGGGACGCGTAAATCCTACACTCGCACCTCCTTCAAACCCTAACCTAGTTCAAACTTTGGGCAGCCAAAAAAATAAATTCTATTGGTCGTGGCAAATATTGTGCGGCAGGTATTGCAACATGAGCGACACTTCGCCATTGGATGTGAACTTCGACGGCATTCATCCACGCAAGCGGCGTGGTAAGTCCCAGCTTGGGGGATATCCTGTCCACGCCGCGAGGTGCCTAGTCACTTAAACTCTTCTCACTAAGTAAATCAACACCATATATGACCGAACAAGCCTTTGTTCTTCTATTCAGAAAGTCAAAGAATTATTACATAGCATTAGAAGACTAAAACAATCTATTATTGTTGTCCAAGGCTGATGATAATTGTGCAAATAATCAGCACCACTCAATTAGATATCGTCACTCCCGCTAGTTTTCAAATAACGATGGGTCATGGGACATTGAAAGCGACCGGAGAGGGGCTACGGCTACCCTGTTTCTTCCGAGTAGCAGGGCAAGTACTCTACCCATGTCCAATCCTCGGAAGGAGCCTCCAAGCACCATCGCAATTCGCTGCGTGGCTCCGGAAAGATGTTGATATTGCACTCGCTATTCAGGAGCTTCCCCACGGAGGTCACGTCCTCAATGCCGACCCCCGCCAAATCCAGGGACTTGAGCGCCCCTAGTTTCTTAAAGCTCTCCGGTAGCGATTGTAGGCTGTCACAGTCCGTCAACTTCAGCATCAGCAGCGATTGTAAGCATCCGAAATCGTCCGACAGCTCACTCAAGCTCCCGCAACCTGCAAACATTCACATGATCATTTGTAACATGTTAGATGAATTTTCCTACGAACACTTTTTGCACATCTGATGTAATTGCCGTCGATTAACTCGTTTGAAAACTCTCTAAACTAAATTTTTCATGGATTTTCATATTTAAAATTATGAACCCGATTATGGAAGTGTAAAAGGTTCATCTTACGTTCATATTGAAAGAAGGATGAATATTGTTTGTGATAACCTGCAAGGAAAAATCTGCATATTCGGAAGCATTTCAGTAGTACGTTTCATAGAATCTCCCGGTAAAGTTGATGAAGTTGTTGTAGATTACATGCGACGGATCCTCGTTTGTAAGCTCTCTAAATAAGATGGTTGAATTTTTTTCTGAAATGCAGTTTTCTGAGTTGAAGAAGATTCATGTTAAGTTCTCATTGAAAAGAAATGAATATGTTTGTGATAGAAATGGAGTTAAAATTTTGTACCTGCTAGGGAGAGAGTATGCAATGAGATAAGGCTACCAAATCCTTCCGGTAGCTTAAGCAAGCGCTCGCAGTCTTCCAACTGAAGCTCCCGTAGCGCAGTGAGAAGGCCAAATCCTTCTGGTAATGCAGCTAACGATTCACAGCCTGTCAAGTCCAAACTTTGGAGAGCGGCCAAGTGCACGAAATCCGCAGGCAGCGCATCCAGCTTCTTGCAGTACCGAAGCTCTAGAGACTGCAGCCTGGATAAACGGCCGAAGTTCAAGGGCAGCTGCTCTAGCTTCTCGCACAAGGACAAGTTGAGCTCTTGAAGAGAACACAAGTTGCCGAAATCGTCGGGGAGTCGTTCCAGTTGCCCGCATCGCCACAACAAAAGCCGCTGGAGCATCGTCAGCTCGCCGAACCTCCTCGGTAATGATTTCAAGCTCTCACAACCGTTAAGGTTGAGCCGCTGCAATCTCCGAGGGGCACAATTCAAATTGATGCATCCAAATTGGCTAACAATGTCTATCAATTCAAACAGCACATTACCTGCAATACTGACAGGTTGGTGAGATCCTCCGGCAACTCTTCCAGGAGCTTGCAGTCTTGAAGCTCTAGGGACTGCAGTGCTTTCAACTGTCCAAATTCGTCTGGCAGCCTCTGCAGATTCTCGCATGAATTCAGATCTAAAGAGGACAACATTGTCAAATCGATAAGCCATTCAGGAAGCTCCTTCAGTGACTGGCAGTCGTTGATGATCAGAGTTTTCAGCGCATCTGGAAACTGCAGCACAACACCAAAAGCATTTGATTACATAGGAGCCTCACAATCCAGCAATTATATGCGAGTTCATATTCTTTTCCTCTGCAAGCAATGACAATCTGGAATATTATCAGTAAATCGTAGTATGAGTGAAGCAAGTGTCGTTAAGAATTTGGCAGCAAAGGAGAGCTTGATATGCCAGCAACAACCAGCCATCCATGGGTGAGTACGTACTTGAACAAATTCGAAGTCCATGTCCACTTCGCACAACTTGAGAACCGCGAGCTCCGTTAGTTGCTCAATGTGTTTGAACGGCATGGATCCCTGCGAGATGAATACTTGTAGATGAGCAGGCACTTTTCGGCACCGCCCTTCCACATTCTGCTGCAGGATCAGGATGCGCAAGGACGTAGACAACTTGTCCAGCAACTCGGCCGGTAGCTCCTCCTTGCAGTTCCGTAAGCACAGCCCTTCGATTTCTTTCTTATCCTGCTTGTGCAAGCACAATATTAAGTTACTGTGATGTTTACATGAAGCATGATAGCAACAGTTATGAGCGGGTTACCCCATGGTCAGTCTTGAGAAGCGTGGGCAAATGGGATTCTCCGACGGAAAAGATTCGAAGCCCAGGCTCCAGCTTCCTGCCAAGAGACACCAGCAGATCGTGCACATGAACGCGAGCAATGACATCGACATCCAAGGACCGTCTCACAAAGGCGAGCTCCTCTAGAGCCAACAGCGGCTCCTCGCCAATGGCGTGAGTGACAATCTCCCACGGGAGGTCGAGGTAGTAGGTGATGATGTCCAAAAACGCCTGCTGCAGGGTAGGGGACAGCTGCTCGTACATGGACTCCAGCTTGCCCAAGTAGCTGCTCATGTCCTTGGTGCCCGTCAGAGGGTGCGAGCTTTGCAGGGACTTCAAAGTGTGCTTCCACGCTGATTCTCGGTTCCGTTTCTTCAGGTACTTGCCAACAAGCTCGAGCGCTAGAGGCATCCCACCACACGCTTTCAACACCTGGCTCACCTGCAGATGCTTGTCTGCAGGGGGTTCTTCAGTGCCGAAGACCAGCAAGCAAAACATCTTCATAGCTTCAGCGACATCCAGCTCCTCCACTTCGTACAACTCACTAACCAGGCCCATGTCATTCAAGACACTGCAGAGATTCGCATCGCGGGACGTGACAAGCACGCGGCTCTTGGGAGGCAGAGCAAGCTTCTCCGGTAGCAAGTACGTGAGATCACTAGGGAGAAGCACGTTATCGAGGTACAGGAACACAGCCTCTCGGCATTCTTTCAAGTACTTGCCCAGCATTTGACTGCCTTCCAGAGGGTAGCCAATCCGCTGCTTCTCCCCGGACAACCTCTCCAAAATACTGGCCTGCTCCAATCTAACATGTTATTTCCCTCAAAATTAACTTGCTTATTCTGTATGTCCCGAGAAAGGAAATGAGCATTTGAAACTGACCTGGAGCGAACAAATTTTAAAACTTTTGTCAGAGGATGAGATGTCTCCCACTTCAATTCTGCAGTGAGTCCGCCCTGGAAAATTAAGACGTGCGTATACTGCATCGCCGAGTGTTGACTTGCCGATCCCTGGCAAGCCATGGAGTACTACAGCTCGGACTTCGGCGTCTTCCAGCTGAAGCTTCGCCATCACCTCTTCTACCCTCACATCAAGCCCAACTGCACCTCCACCCAAGTCTCTATTATCTCAATACCCGGGGTCCCAGCTTTTGCACTTCTAAATACTACAACTGCAAAGTCATAATTGATGGTTTGAATGTACAAGGCATACAAAGTAGGAGAGATCGCGAGATCGTCATACTGGTGAGTTGATGAACTCAAATCTGCAATAAGTTTTTTTGACACTTACTACTTCTTATAACCATCTTTAAGTTAACGAAGATAAGCCAAGGAAAACTGCTTTTTGAGCTTTACTCATTTACATGAATGGAATAATGCTTGTGAAGAAAGTACAATGAGGTGATTAAACATACCCTTGTTGTCGGGATACGCTGGCGTAAACGGTGACAGTGGTTGACTCACTTGTTTTATCAACAACTTCTGATTTTTGTGAATACTCACCACAACTGCCAGATTGAGATCAGGATAAACATCGCTGATTTCTGAGGAGAGCTGTTGTAAGTCGCTCATAGTCGTATCGGCAAAGCCAAGCCTGTACTTGCAAGACATAATTGTGACCATTGGAGTATAACAAACAACGGGAGCACATACTTCAGAGAAAGGAATTCAGGTCACATTAAGGAGATGAGGCTTCAGTGGAAGTACTTGCTGAGCAGGCCTCGTCTCCAGTGAGCGCTGCAGAGGGCGACGCCTCGCGCAATGAGAACGGTGGCATCACGAAGTTTTTTATCTTCCTCGGGAAGCTCAGGCAGGAGGGCGCGGATGTGTTTGGCCAAGGTGCGCATGGACTTGAAGAGCGTCAAGCACGACTCGTTGTTTTCGTTTACTTTGTCGATTCGTCTCAGAACGTAAGCCACCATCGCTAGTGCTGCCCCTGCCCATGTCAGATTCTGAGCGCAGTCCAACAGATCGCATACCGCTTTCAATGATGCATCCGCAATCAACTTTGCACTGTCCACCTGACAGACACTAGATAAGAACATACATTACCAGATTTCCTCCTGTGTTGTTGATAGAATTCAACTAGTTACGTTAAATAGGTCAAATTGAACTAGGTACAATCAACATGCGCCAGTATGGCATGAGGAATTAAATTTTGAGGTTAAGAACAGGGGTTACCTGCGACTGAGCTTGTTGACATCTTACGCCCACAGAATCCAGCATACAACGGACATCATCGAGATTATTCTGCAGATTTTCTGATGTTTTCCTCTCCACGGTCCTTCTCTCCAAGACATCGTCTAAAGCCTGCAAATTGGTATTCACACGGGCATTTTCTCAAGAAGAAACAGCTTTAGAGCTTGTGAAACCAAGGAAGTAGGACGCTCGACACCCACCGGGAAACAACGAGTATCCTTGTCTTCGCGTACTGAACTCATCTCACTGTGAGTACTTCTGATTTAACTTAATATCAGCTCGAACGTTTCACGCTTTTAAGTGGAAGGTAATTTTGATCACACCTTCATTTTCATACGATTTCTTCAGATATCAAAATGTGTTGAGAAGCAAGGAAGAATTGTGGGCTATGAAACAGATAACCTAGATTTTAATCCATTTTCCAGTAACCCTGACTACTCAATCTCCAAGTTTCCACCAATTTTAGCAGAGCTTGCAGTTGAGCTCTGAAGATAGACAATCGCTGAAGAGTCTCTGCTGCTGCAGTATTTGCAACGAGGAATTAACTCCTAAAATCTGGTTCACAAGCAATTAGAAGCCCGGAAGATGATACTAACCTGCTCAATTTCGTCTAAGATTTCGTCAAGCTCGCTCATTTCTGTGAAGGTGAACATCTTCTTATTCCGAACTTCATCATTCTCTCCTTTGCTGCCGCCTTTGCTGTTGCCTTTGCTGTTGCCTTTGCTGTTGCCTTTGCTGTTGCCTTTGCTGTTGCCTTTACTGACTTCTTTGCTGCCAGGTTTACTGCCGCCATCCTGCGAAGGACTACAGTTGGGGCAAGAGTGCAGTACATCTTGCGAGCTCACGGGATACGGGCAGCTCATACAATTTCCCATTGCGCAGGAGAGAACTTCTCGACGACGTGGCTATGGACGGAGCAGGCTATTTCGCCATGTGGCGCTGCTTGACGACATAGCCAGTAGGAAGCCCTCGACTCTCACCCACAGAGCTCATTCCCTTCCATACTGGATTCCTCGGCTTCACTAAAGAGGAAGCATCGAAGCTAGCAATCGCCGTTGGTGACCAAACCAGACTGGGTTTAGGTTTCTCCTGCCTCTTCAATCTAAACAAAAAAGGACCCTAAAACGAAGGAAGCATCAAAGGTAACACTAGCTACTGTAGCAAAGCACAGTGCTATCAGCGGTGCAAGGACCAACGTTCTTATTCTAATCACATTCCTCCGGACGCAGCTCACCACGAAGGTGTCGCTGTCGGTAGAATCATTGACGCAATTGAGAACACTTCTGAAGTGCAGAAGCTCGTGTTAGGACAACCTCTGCAAGTGACAACGATCGATCGGCACTTGAATCGATGTGACAGCGGTGCCTGCAGATTAGCAAGGTGAAAGGCATCTACCATCTCAGTAGCCACCATAAGTCAAGTCGGCGGCTTGGATCGTCAACGACCTGATGCCAGACGAACTCGGTGTGAATGGGACCTTGCGACAAAGAGTTATTTCGAGGATGCTCCTCGTGTGACCGCAGGCTTTTGTGCGAGGGTGCATAATGCACGTTGTAAGGGAGAGTGCTCAATAATGGCTCAAATTTCAGATTTCTTAATCTGTAATGAAGTATACAGTGTGAGAAGTTTTTGTGTGGGAAATTAAATCGAAGAATAGTAAAAGTGGATTCATCATTTTTGAAGTCTTCTACAATTTACTATGAATTTTTGAACGTTGTCTCGTAGGTGTTTCTAAAATGGTGCCCTAATCTTGCACCCCTATAATGTTTGCTATGAGTACATGTTAGTGTTGAGTGAAGAAGCTATTATGTACTTATGGGTGAAGAAACCTAGCACTCCATTATTGGCACCACATCAGATTTGAGCACTCTTCCTTATGGAAGGTGTTAAATGATGCTCTTAGTTTGATACATCAGAGGGTTTGTAGCTTGATACATTGATTGGTATTTTTTTCAAGCATAAAAGGAATCAACTATGGATTCTCATAATCTTGACATTGTATTAATTGGGTTGACAATGATACAAATACTTTTTGAGATTCTAACCTCCCTAAGATCTACAATCTCCCAAAGTTTTTAGGGACGTTTGATGTGTGGAGTCAAACCGTACATGGGGCAAAAGGAGGGCAAAATGTTCTCAAGATGATTGATCCATTCAATGAAGTTTGAAAAATAAATCAATCGGTGTGAGAGGATTTTAGCCTTCCAAGCTTGACTCCACTTGTCAAGCGTCCCTACCTTTGATTAAACGCAAACGATCGTTTCGGAAGTTAAAACCTGTGAGAATGTCGCTGCATTATACGAAAGTGACTAAGTAACGTTGCATTAAACGAAAGTGACTAAGTAACGCTGCATTATACGAAAGTGACTAAGTAACAGGCGCCTGTATTTCGGTGCTACCAGTGTTTCTTGGAGCCCCCATCAGCCGATGAGATTTTTCTCCAAAATCCTTGGAATTTACCATTTGGACTCCCCGCCGACCATTTTTGATAATTGTTGAATTCAAATTTGAGACCTGCAACCCCAAGTTACCCTTGCAAGTCTACTGCTTGACAGAGAAAGCCTATACATCACAAAATTAGGGGCTCTTTACCCATCCTCTCCCTTGCCCCCGAAAAATGCTCGTAGCAATGAAATCGGTGATTCGTAAGTAACACGGTCAGTAAAGTGACTTAACCCCTAAAGATCCACGGCCACCAAAGTGGAGGTTTCCTATTTCGGGCAGCCTAGATGAAGGGGTTAAAAGTAATATTTTTTCCTAAATTTTTTACTGGGTGCTCCTTACACCGCAAAGTGCATGTGGTAAAATTTGCAAATCCAAATTCCAATTTTAGAACCTTCATCTAGAAATTTTAGGTTTGAAGTCCAAAAAGGGCAGTTTAAATTTAGTCTTTTTTTGAATTTTTTTTTTTGGAAATATGTTCATGAACAAATCACTACTTGAGTTCCAAAGTGACCCAAGTCAAAAAGTTTGTCAATTCCACAAGGGTAGCCCTCAAAAATTACAAAAACAATCTCACAATTTCTTGTAATTTCTGAATTAACTCTTACAAAATTTGTCAAAATTTAAGGTTTTAGAATTTTCCCAATTTTGTTTTTTTCTCAAATTTCAAACTCATAAAGGCACCTACTCGCCATTGGAATCTTTAATTAAGCCAAATATATCGAATGAAATGCATGTTTTACTATATCGTTGTTTTTAGACCTTCTTTTACAAAATAATTTGCATGAAGGTCACAAAAATGGAATGAGTTTCCAAAATTTTGCATGAGCGTACCCAACTTGATTACCCATATGAAAAAAAATATGGGAATTATGTTTGGGGTAACAATCTTCAATTTTCTCTTTGCTCCATGGAAACAATCTCTCACAACTAATGCCCGAAAAAACATTTGGACCAACTTTGAAACTTATGATCTCACATATGATAAAGATCCAACGATTGAAATTTCACATGGTAGTAGTGATAGTAGGTAGGTTTGAGATCTTACGGTTGAAAGTACAGATAAACAATAAAAATTTTGACCACGTCTCAATTCGAACAAGGTAGTAGAAAATCGCAGTTTTTGGTTTTGGAAGTCCAAAAAACGCTTGGATTTTTAGGGGTTAAGGCCCATTCGCACTTGGCCTTTGCAAAGAGCGTGGCTAAAAATTTAACACCCCCACAATTTGGGGAGGAATACGTTCTTTTGAGGAAAGGTGTCATCAATGAGGCTCGTAAAGGTGTAATCAATAGTGAGGGGATTACGTAATTGCCCCTCAAGTGGGACAATACATAAGAGAGGAAAATTTGAGAATCTTTCCAATATTGGTGCTCCCTTAAGTATTGCCTACTATTGCTCAAAGCTCTTTTGTCCTCCTAAATGTTTGCTAATACCCTACTCTCTAAAGTGTGCCATGTGAACATCCATGTAGGATTGGTAATTACTAATGAATGTAAGGTAGACAGACCCAAAACCGACAGGCGACCAATAACCGATCTAGCCCAATTCCTAGATTTTGAAAGGACAGATGTACCTCATTTGTATATTTGAGCATGAGGTCGGTTTTAGGTCGCAAGCAACTTTTCACTTCAAACAATTATAACTATTTGAATAATGTAAATAAAATCACAAAACTTTTTGCATTCAACAAGAACCTTATGTTTGCACACATGAAAAATTCTAAAAAATATATATACCTTAATATCATGTGCTAAAATCCTTAAGTTGTCGGTTATAGGTCTGTCTACCTTAGGTGCGAACACACTCTTTTTAATAGAGTTAAGACCCCCTCCTAAGACCTCCTCTAAGGCCAAGTGCGAACAGGCCTTTAGTGACATCGAGTCACCGACCCACTCCAGCGGGCATCTCTCACTCCCGCACAACGAAAGCACTTCTCGTTGTCCGAAGCTGTAACACCAACAAAGTGCGTATTCAAAATTCGGTAGTCGGTGGAGTAATCTTCATTCTTTTTCATGCGAGGATTCAATTTCGGGAGCAACTTCTGTAGTCTTGGGTTGAGATGTGCAATGTGACGAGAACGGAAGTGGGGCGTGGGGTTCTGTGACGGTAAGACTTACCGCGCTCTAATATGATGCTATAAAAGCCTCGAAATTGGTCAAATGTCGAGAAGTTTCGAGTCGCCTGCATTGTCGCATTCTTGGGTTGTTGATGTCTTGGATTGGAGTTAGGTCGCAGTTCTGAATTTTTTAAGCGTAGGGCATGAGACTTAGCCGGGTAATGAACTGACAACAAACGATGAGCTGCGAGTAATGTATGCTTCACTTTAGCTCTGTGATTGAACGACTGCTATCAAGGACATTCTGCTGTCTCGAATTTCCAGTTAAAAGGTGAGATCTGAAATTCGTTCATTTAGGCAGATAGAGATTTTAGGGTTTCGTCTCGGAAGAGGTCAGGCTATGAATGGGCCTCCAGAGAGTCTCATTGTTCAAATTTTGTCACTGCACGATACTGCTTTCCTCGAAGTAATAGTCCCTTATCGAGTTTTAGAGTGCATTTATGAAACCACTCTTGTTTTTGAGGCGATAGCCCAATGCAGTAGCGCCTCATGGATCTGCAGATTTGAAGTAGGTTATGGGCCTGATCTGTAGCCTCACGAACCTGCAGATTCAAATTAAGTCGAAGTATCAGTTCCGTAACGCACTTGGTTGCTTTTCAAAGCACTTTAAGGATTGCAAGTCATTCAGTAGACAGCCTGTGTGTTTCATGAATCAGCCAGATTGTCGAAGTTACTGTCCTCTAGAGGCTTGTGTACGTATGACATTTGGAGCTCTTTATTTTGAATGGGACATCACAGGTGTAGGGTTAAAGGTTGAATGCCGGCACGAAATTGAGCTGAGCGTTTTTTTGCAGATTGTAGCCAGCAAGCGACCAGAAAGGTTGCAGATTGTCAGCATTACAATGGACACACCAGCCATCGCTGGTGTGCTACCGGCGTCCATGCAGCTGCTGTCAAGCTCGCATCTCACAACGCTCTGGTCATCATACGGACACATATACCGGTTACGCGTGCGACTGGGGAGTAACAGCACCTCGCTCATTCTCAAGACCGTGAAGCCACCGGCGGTGAGAGCGGCCGACGAGTCCCACCTCCGGAAGCTGGTGTCCTATCGCGTCGAGCGTTACTTCTACTCAAAGCTCGCGTCCGCGTTGTCATCGAACCCGGCACGAGTGGCCAAGCACTACCCAGTGGCCAGCGACGACAGCCTGCTCCTGGAGGATCTGGAGGTCGAGTTTCCCGTGTCCCCGGGGAGCGGGCTGGGGTTGCAGCGCACGCGCGCCGTGTTGAAGTGGCTGGCTCATTTTCATGCCACATTCTGGGGGGTGTCGACTGAGGTGGCGGCTCTGCCCCCGCCGTGCGAGGTGGCCAGCCCCTCGGAAGCGCATGGGGCATGGGCGCAGGGCGGGTACTGGTACTTGGACACGCGTCAGGATGAGTACTCCTGCATCGGCCGCGACTGGAAGCCATTCCTGGATCAGTTCCAAGCTGCCGCTAGGCTGCTCAAAACGGACCCACGAGGAAGAACTCTGATTCACGGTGACTGCAAAGCGGCCAACATTCTATTCTCCTCCGATGCTGCGACATGCGCGCTCTACGATTTTCAGTACGTGGGGGGTGGGCTCGGGGCGCAGGACCTGGTATACTTTCTGGGGACGAGCGTGGACGGCGCCATTCTGCGTAAGAAAGGAGGAGATGAGGAGCTGCTGGGATACTACCATCAGGAGTTGATGCAGGCGCTGAACGCTCGCGGTGTTGCAGATGCGAAGCTCTTCACTTTGGAGGTGTTGAAGGAGCAGTTTGAGGTTGCGCTTGTGGACTGGATGCGCTTCATGGCTGGATGGGGACGGTGGGGTAATGCTGGTTGGGTCGACAGCAATGTGCGCTCCATTCTCAAAAAATGGGCCGAAACGCCACAGGAGTCTTAGTCTCCTGTTGCTTTCTGGTATCTGTAACAGTACATGATTCATTGCGGGTGCCGATCCTTGCAAACATTTTTCACATTAACACCCTTTGTCTAAGCTAAAAACATCCTCATTTGTGTTGATAAAAATTTCTTGCAAGTGTTGAATGAGTGCAGATTTGGCTTGCCATGAGATCGTCAATGGGACCTAAAGCATGTCCCACAAGTACGCCAACTAAACCAAGAACAGCCCATGCTCTGCTTCATGCGCATTCTCAACGAAGGTTGAACAGTCCAGGAATTCTTAATGTTATCAACATGAGAAATACTCACAAATAGCTACAATGTGAAGATCCAACTGAAACTTCACACTTTCAGTTGTATTTGAAGTAAACATTTGATAAAGTGTTTTCTGCAAGTTGGAAACAAAAAAGTCTGATACAACAAATCTGCATCATTCAAGTCCGTGTGAAGGGAAGTATGTAAACTGCCTTCCAGCATGTAATAGTGCACATGAACAAAAACATTGGAAATTCACAAATTTTCAAACAAATAAGTTCGTATTAACCCCTAAAAATCCCGGAAAATTGATTTGATCTCTTGAGATTTCGGGCAGCTCACATTAAGGAGTTAAAGAGTTAAATTGATAGTTTTTCCTAAGATTTTTATTGGGTGCTCCCCATAGTGTAATGTGTATGTGGTAAAATTTGCAAAGCCAAATTTTTATTTTATAATCTTCATCCAGAAATTTTAGGTTTCAACTCCAAAATGGGCAATTTAAAATAATTTTGGTTGAAGTATTCTATTTTTGGAAATATATTCATTACCAAATTACTATTCAAATTCCAAAGTGTCCGAAGTCAAAAAGTTTACCAATTTTACAAGGGTAGCCTCCAAAACTTTCAAAAACAATCTTCACAATTTCTAGTAATTTTACATTTTTTTTCTTTCAAAACTTGCCAAAATTTGAGATTTTGGATTTTTCAGAAGATTTTATTTTTCAAAATTCACATTCTCATAAATGCACCTACTCACTGTCCAAATTTTTCTCAAACTAAATATATCATATGTGGTGCTTGTTTTATTATATTGTTGTTTTTATACCTTCTTTCATAAAATAATTTACATTAAGGTCAAAAAGTGGAATTGGTCTCTAAAATTTTGCATGAGTCGAGTCGAGTAATGGTTGGTATTTATTGGTTTTATTTGTGATGGTTTCTTGTGGAAATCTGTCGTTACAGTATGTAAATTCAATATATTGAATGGCAATGTTGTTGTTGGGGTGTTGTAGAGGTGTGCCTTGGTGTGGGAGGCCGATTACACAAAGTAAGTCAGGTCGAAATCTTGCATTGCAGTGGCATCTACGTGTGTCGCAAGTGCAAGGGAGGAGCCAACTGGGTACCGTGTTATTTGGGGGTGCGCTGAGGTGCCTTTCGGCATTTATAAGTGTGTAACATCTAGACTTGGTGTTGGACAGGATGAGTTGTTTAATGGTTTTAACTGCCTGATTGTGCCTGGTAACTCTAAGTGCGTGGATGTTTGGGCGTCGGCATTTAAGTAAGACGTGTAGCCATGTGTCTACGTCTGTGGAGTTGCAGATAGGACATGTTTTTGTTGGGAATCGTATATGTCCAAAGAATAGTTGTTTTCGTGCGTTACCCATGTATTGTCCTGTGCGGAATTTTAGTATGCTAGTTATTTGGGAGTCTGTAATTTTTGGGTTTTTCCAGAAGGCATTTGAAGATTTTGCATGTATATCGAGATTGGAGGTCCATTTGTTTATGTTAGGAAAGTTTTGTGCTAGAATTGTGAGGTTGTTTTCACGGTCGTATTTGGTAAGGTATGTAGCTAGGTTTCTAACTGGCCCCTTATCTGGTCTGTGGTGCGGTCCAGGCCATATATCTTCTTGGTAGTAGAAAGGGGTGATGTGTGCAAATTTGTGGTTTTTTCGGGCAAATTTATAATTTTTTTCGTTTCCTGCTTTTGCTAGCTTATCTGCTTTTTCATTTCCGGATATGTTAACATGAGCTCTTACTTTGTGGAACATGGTGGGTTGTGTACGTATTTTTAACATATTT
This sequence comes from Bryum argenteum, assembly GCA_037043015.1. Classification (NCBI taxonomy): domain Eukaryota; kingdom Viridiplantae; phylum Streptophyta; class Bryopsida; order Bryales; family Bryaceae; genus Bryum; species Bryum argenteum. Next base: position 17,780,446 of record CM073328.1, on the reverse strand, counting down.
GTAATGGCGATGAGAGTATTTAGATCGGGGTGGTTGTTTTGTAGAGTAGGATGTGTTAGGTGTGTTTGTAAAACGTACAAGCAGTTTATGCAATCTGTAAATATGTATGCGGGTTCGTCTATGTACCTAGTTGTGAGGATTCTGAGTGTTTTGTATATGGCCATAAGTTCTGCCCTAAGGATGGTTTGTAAGCCCGGTAGTCTTTTTGATATTTGTATTTTTGGTTTTGTTGGGTTATAAATGCCAAAACCGGCGGTTTTTGAGAGCATATAGCCCGCTGCTGTTTTTTGTGGTGGTATGAAGGATCCGTCTGTATAATAGCTGTATTCTGGAGGGAATTTGATAAGAAGATGTGTGGTGTATTGTGGGAGTGGGGGTGTGCTTGAGAGGTTGGGTGTATGTGTTGGAGGATATAGGAGTTTGGTCCAATTTTTGTTTTTGTTGACTTTGGTGTATTCAGGTGTGGGGGGAATTTCTTGAAGGTGGAACTGGGTGATAGATAGATTTCTAAGAGTGGTTGTAAGATTATGTGTGTCTGCCGTGGTGGTGAGATGGTGTTGCTTGTGGTGGATGCAAAGGATTTGGATTGTGTTTGGTTCGGTGCGGGGTTTTTTGTGGTCAGTGGGTACGGTGGGTTGTTCGTATGTTAATGTGTCAGCGGCAAAGTGTGCTAAAACGTGTGTATCTGGAAACTCAGTTGAGTATGGTGGGTTGGATTGTGGAACCATTGCTTGTCTGGCATGACCACAATGGTCATAGCATTGGGGTTATGCTGTGCGGCTAACCTAGCCCAGTGAATACTTTGTTGCGCAGTTTCGTCGCTGTGTGGATGGGCATAACCAATTCCTTCCCATTTATAATGAAAGGCATGGCCATTGGAGCCAAATATCTTGTCACGTGGGAATGTGGAGTAGTATTTGGTGATTTGTAAAGGGCATGTTACTGGGGAGGAGAAATACGTGTGTGTTATGCGGAATGATGTAATGAGAGTGTCTATAATGGTTGTGGGGAGCGTGTGGTGGTCTGTTGTTTTCGGATTGCGTTTTGAGAGAGTGTGGTGGTATCGTTTATATAGTAGGATGATTTCTGTTTCAAAGGGTTGAGTTTGGGGGGGTTAGACCGTGGTTAGTGTTAAGGTATGTGTGGTATTGTTTCCATAGCCATTTGAGTCTTGATGTAGGGATGGTAAGGAGAAAGTGGCCATTTTTATCGAATAAATGTGTTGTTTCGTTTAGGATTTGTATTGTAGGAAAGTTTGTGAGGATGTCTTTGTCAGGGTTGCAGTCTTGTAGATGGATTTGCGTAAGGGGTATATTTGTTGGAGGTGGGATGAATCGGGTGTCTCTTGATTGTGATGTTGTGAAGTTAGTATTGATGATGTGTTTATATAATGTGTGTTTTTGTTGTGTGTAGTATTCGGTTAGAAGGTTAAGGTTGTTTTGTATGACGGTTGGATAGTTGAGTGGGAATAGTTCTTTAGGGGATAACCAAGTGTGGTATGTGAGTTGATTGTTTATTTCCCAGTGGCACATGTATTTGTTTGTGGAGTGCGTGATTTTGTATTTGTCTTTTTTGGTGTCTATTTTGTGTGCGGATATGTGGTGTATGGGGAAGTCAATCGGATTATTGATGATTTGTTTGGGCGGGGGTATTGTTGGTGTAGGTGGTGGGAAGGTTAAATGTGTTGGAGGTGGAGGAGTAGGTGGGGATATTTCGTGGTCATGTGTTATGTATTTGTTGTATAGAAGATGGGATGGTGAGTGTGAGTTGCACGGTTGTGAACATTCGGGGGTGCATATTTTTTGGCAAAATAGTTGTTGAATAAGATTGAGAGCGCTGCGTTCTAATTTACTAGGATTTTTATAGTATATTTTGAAATCTATAGGTGACATGAGGGTGGTTCCATTTGGGAGTGTGAGATGGCTTATTTTGGTTATTTTGAGAAGTAGTAGTTTATGTAATAATTTGAGGGAGACTTTTGGGATTTAGGTGGGGTAGGAGAATTGATGTCTGGGTCAGCCATCGCGTTTCTAATTCGGTGGCTTGGAGTTGGAAGTTGTCAAGTGTGCATTTGAGGTGTAGTCCACCAGCTTCTTTAAGTAGGAAGATTGTTCTTGTGATTGGGGAATGTATGCAATCGTTGTATTTTATTCAGGGGATTACTTGGGATCCACCATATTTTGCTAGAATGTGTTGAATGAGACCTTGGTAGATTGGGCCAAGTTTACCTTTGTCATTTAGTGCATTTGTAAGTTGGTCTCCAATGCATTTGAGGTAAGCATTTTTAAGGGAGAAAGCTTCAAGGCCAAAGTCTTCATGTGGTAATTGTGCAATGACATTTGCCGTACATTTAGGTAGCCTACATATTGTTTTTTGGATGCTGGTGATTTTCTTGTCTAGTTTTTTGATCATTGGTAGTGAGTAGGGTACTGCATAGAAGCTATATGCAACGCCTGCGCGTATGACTGTAACCACCATATTGATTTTTTGTTGCATTGTGGCAGGGCAGTTAGAGAGTTTTTGACATTGTTCAGTAAGTTTTTTGGTGGTTATGTGTGTTTGGAGTTTCCACTTGAGAGTTGGTACCATTTGAATACCGAGGTAGGGGTAGGCTTCATTTTGGTGTAGTGTTGGTAATGGTTCATTTTTGTAATTGATGTTTTGTGTTTGAAGAAGGATTTTGAAGGCGGTGGGTGTGAGTTTGGATTTGTTTGGGCAGCCGGTAACTGCGCATTTTGGTGTACCTACTTCGAGTCTAGTCTAATACTGAATTTTTCAATTTTATTCATTTGTGTTTGTAGCGCTTGAAGGGTAGCAGTGAGAGCAACTAGGTCATCAGCATATGGAGGAGAGTTAATTATTGTTTTTGATGTACCAAATTTGTAACCATGGTTTCCTAGTTGTAGCCATCTCAGAAGGGGTTCTAGGAATATGATAAAGAGATATGGGCTTAGTGTGTCGCCCTGGATGGTGCCTCGTTGGATTGGTATTGGTTTTGTTTTTCCAAAGTGTTCTCCAGTGTATATGGTGGTGGAATGTGAGTAGATGTTTCCAATTAGTGCAACAACATTTATTGGGTAGCCTAGGTCAGCCATTATTGCCAGTAGTCTAGCATGGTCTAAGGATCCAAATGCATTTTTGAAGTCGATGTACATTACATAAATGTCTTGGTTTGTGATTCTGGCATCTTCAAGTGTGGCTGTAAGAAGTTGGATTTGCCTAGAGGTACTTCTTTCAGCTCGAAAGCCTTCTTGGCTGTCATGAAGTATTTGGTGGCGTTCACCGTATGCTGATAGAATAAATGTAAGGGTACTAGTAAAGAGTTTGTATATTGTATTTGCGAGGACAATGGGTCTATGGTTGGGGAGAAGTGAGGGGTCACCTTTCTTGTAAAGAAGTATAGTAAGGCTGGTTTTCCAAGATGCAGGTATTTGTTTTTGTTTATAGCAGTGGGAGAAGAAGAGGTGTAGAAGGGTGTGGAATGAGTCAGGCATATTTCTGAGAATGGAGTTAGGAATTTTATCTGGGCCAGGAGCTTTGTTTTGTGAGAGATTTTTTAAGCAAATATCAAAAGTTTCCCGATTGTAGTATGTGTGTAGCGGAGTTTCTAGGGTACCTCTCTTTTCAAGAATAAATCCATCTAAATCATGCCACGGGTATTGGCGGACTACACATGTGCAGTTTTGGGGATGTTCTGGTTGTTAATAGCATGTTGGGATGGTTGGGCGGTTGGTGATGGACTGCTGCAAGAAGATTTCTTGGGCTATGTCGTCTGGGCTAGTCAGGATTTCATTGTTGTGAGTGGTGATGCAGTCTAGTGGTGGGGTTTCTAGGTTTTTGAAGACACGGTTGTTTATTTTCTTGGGGATAGTGTTATAAAGTTGTTTATATTTTGTTATGACCTTCTTGATGGATTGGCGGGCGTATTTTGTGGTTATGACCCTTGTTTTTTTGTTTGCGGTTTTGGCTAAATCTGCTAGTGTGTTTAGCCAATCTTTTTTAGTGTCATCTGTGTCCGGGGGGGGTGGTATGCTTGCATGTGTGTGTTGTTGTGTTTCTTGTATTATTGGGTGTGTTCTCCAAGTGTCGTTGTTGTTGGCTATGTAGATTGTTTTGCGAATTAAGTGGTATGTAGAGAGGTGTCTCTTCCAGTCTTTTTGTGATTTTCTTGGTAGAAATCCACCCTGATGGTTAGTTTGTGGTGTGAGAGTGGGGATAGGGGGGGCGGTACAAGTTTTTAGCAATGCTTCTGTGGTGCAGTTTATGAGGAGGTCTAATTGTGTACATGCAGTGGTCCATTCAGTGTTAGTGAGTTGTTCTTGTTTTAAAATAGTCGCAAGGTTATTAATAGACAGTGCGTTTTGTTCAGAGAATGCAGTATTAAATGAGTCTAAGTTGGCATGGGGATGGGGTTTAGAATACGAGGGGTTGTTTCAATTGATATTGGTGGAAGGCGGGCTATTAGTGTTTGTTGAGGTATGTGAAGATTTACCGGCGAGTGGTCTGAGTTAAGGTTTTGCGTGTGGTTGGTAGTGGAGGTGAAAAGATGGTGATTGGTGGAATTTATGTAGTAACCGTCAATAAGGCTCGATTCTGTATAGTTGTATCCGCCTTGTGTGGAGAATGGGCTGTTTGTAGGAATGTACTTTAGATTGAGACTATCGGTGAAGGTGCGCCATTGAATGTCTTCGTCTTGTGGTGGTGTTGTGGTATGTTCTTTTTGTCTCCCTATGAGTGCGATGTCTCTGTTAAAATCACCACAAAGAATATGGGTGTGATTTGGATGTGTTTGTATTTGGGTGGTGATTGTTTGCTGAATGGAGGGGATTAGTCCTTTATCTTTGGGACGGGACGACATGTAGAGATGGATAAGAATCCATGGTATGAGTGGTTTGTTCACAATATGTATGATTTGTAAATATGGTGAGATGTTTGCTGGTGTTGGGATCTTGGTGACATTGCCTGGGGAAGCATATTTGTAGTGTATTAGGGTGAGAAGGCCGCCTCTAGTGGGTGTGTATCTTAATCTTTGTTGTATACATCTAGTGAGGGCGTGTGTGTTGTTGAAGATGAGTTTATATTGTGGAAGCATACGTTGTATGTGTTTTGTGAATTTATTTGCAGTGAGTTTTGTTTCTTGTATGGTAATGATGGCGGGAAGGTTATCCGCGAGCTGGTGGATGTTGGGAAGTGCAGTATTGAGTGAAGCTGCATTCCAGGTAGTCATAAGTGTGCTTTGGTATGTAGTAATTTTGGATTGGGGTTGAAGAGGGGGAGTGGGCGGAAGTCGTGGTAGGTGTGAGTACTCGGGAATGTGTGTTTTACATTTTAAGGCTTCGATTAGTAGTTCTTTTGGTATGTATGGGAATTCAACCATTAATGTTTGTAGGTTTGCATTGTTATTTATGTTTGTGATATAATTATATAATTCATTGTGTATCGTGCGAGAGGGTGTAATATTGTGTTGGTGTGTTTCTAAAAATTTAGTGTAGAGGTGAGGATTATTTAAGTGACGGGAGGGGATGTTTGGTAAACGGGAAAGTTTGTTAAGTAATGATGTAGTCCATTCAGGAGTTGGGTTTGATAATATATGTTGTTCACACATTGTTAGTAGAGGACCAGTGGTGGTAATTAATGCGTATAGAAAATTTGGCGGTGGGTATTGGGGGTGGTTATGTATGTAACGTGTTAGACATGGGTATTTGTTTATACTTGTTGGGTGGTCGGGGTGTGTCGTTTGGATTGTGGAGGAGAATATTTTTGCGAGGGGTTTGTATTCTGGATATAATATGATTGTGCTCGGAATGAAGTATGTGTTGCTGTGTCGTCTATTTTTGGCGGGGTGGGTGTGTAGGATATTTGGCATGGGGCCTGGGTTTGGTTCGACGTCACCGCAGAGTAGGAGGAATAAATAATTTGGGATGAATTTGCCTTTGGAAGTTTTGGATTTTGGTCTGGCAAGATGTGATATGGTGTTTGTTTTAGGATTGGGCATTTTCGGATTTTCAGGTTTTGATTGTGTTTGGGTATAGGTTGTATGTGTTTGAGAGGGGGACCAATTTGTTTTGTGTATTTTGAGATTTTCCATTTGTTTGGAGTATTTATCTTGTTTTGTTGGGTTGGTTTTTGTTGTATTATTTATGAGATGGGGTGTGTTTTGGTGTATTAACCCCTAAAAATCCAGGAAAAACCGATTCGGTTTTCTGAGATTTCAGGCAGCTCATTTTAAGCATATAAATTGATATTTTTGCCTAAGATTTTTATTGGGTGCTCCCCATACAGTAATGTGTATGTGGTAAAATTTTCAAAGTCAAATTTTAATTTTATAACCTTCACCTAAAAATTTTAGGTTTCAAGTCCAAAACGGGCAGTTTAAAATAATCTTTAAATTTATTTTTTTTTAGAAATATGTTCATTACCAAATTACTATTCAAATTCCAAAGTGCCCGAAGTCAAAAAGTTTACCAATTTTACAAGGGCAGCCTCCAAAACTTTCAAAAACAATCTTCACAATTTCTAGTAATTTTACAATTTTTTCTTTCGAAAATTGCCAAAATATGAGATTTTGGATTTTTTCCAAGATTTTTTTTTTCGAAATTCACATTATCATAAATGCACCTTCTCACCGTCGAGATTTTTCTCAAACTAAATATATCATACGTGGTGCTTGTTTTACTATATGGTTGTTTTTAGACCTTCTTTCATAAAATATTTTACATTAAGGTCAAAAAGTGGAATTGGTCCCTAAAATTTTGCATGAGCATACACAACTTGATTACCTACATACAAAAAAATGAGGGAAAAATATTTGGAATAAAAATCATCAAGTTGCCCTTGGCACCATTTAGACAATGCCTCTCACCCAGCGGCAAAAAAAAGTGTTGGTCAAACTTTGATTGTTATGATCTCACAAATGAAAAACATCCAACGGTTGAAATTTTGACCAGTCCGTTGTATACAAGTTAAGTACAAGATCTTACGGTTCAAAGTCTAAAACCGGAAAAAAAAGTTTCTCCATTTCCCCATTTCCCAACGAAGGTGAAAAATGGCAGTTTTTTGTTCTGGAGGTCGAGGAAACCCCTGGATTTTTAGGGGTTAATTTTTTGGCGAGGCCGGGAGGCCGAGCTCCGTTTGGTTTGTGGGGGAGATAGGTTTGTTTTTGGTGTAATGTGTAGATTTGTGTTCTTGTTGTTTTGTTTAATGTGTTATCCCCAAGTAGCCCAAGTATAAACTTGAGATTCCTTAGTAGCCATAGTATGAGCTTGGGGTTCCCAAGAAGTTCAAGTACAAAAATATTTGTATTTATGACTGTGTATGTATTTTTATGTGTATGTGTATGTGTATGTGGATGTGGATGTGGATGTGGATGTGGATGTGGATGTGGATGTGGATGTGGATATGTGTATGTGGATGTGTATGTGGATGTGTATGTGGATGTGCATGTGTATGTGTATGTGTATGCGTATGTGTATGTATAAGTGTAAGGAGACCACCGTTTATAAGTGTGAGGAGACCACCTCTCGCCGGTGTGTATGGCTTTCTTTGTTGCATACATCTGGTCAAGGCGTGGGTGTTATTGAGGATTAGTTTGTAGTTTGGAAAAGTTTTGTAAATATTTAGTGGATTTTGTGGCAGTTAGTTTGGTTTCTTGTATTGTGATGATTGCAGGATTTGTTGGTGTGTTTGAAATTAAATCTTGGATGTTTGGTAGGGTTGTGTTTAGCGATGAGGCATTCCATGTGATGAAGTGTGTGCTATGGTTAGATGTTGGTATTTGTAGGAATTGCGGGGGTGGCAGGAGAGGGGCAGGAGGGGGGTGGGAGTATTCTAATAATGGGTCGTTGAGTTTTAGAGATTCTGTGAGAAGAATTTTAGGCAGAAATGGGAACTCTTCCGAAATGGTTTGTAAATTTGGGGGTGTATTATTTTGTTGAATGTATTCGTAAAGTTGGTTGTGGATAGTGTTAGGGGGTTTAAATAAGTTCGGGTTTGTGTCTTTAAAATGGATGTATGGGTGTGGAGTAGCAATGTGTCGTTCGGGTGGGTTTTGTAGGTGCATCATTTTATCCAATAAAATAGTCGTCCAGTTTGGGTTGGGTAATTGCATTAGTATGTGGTTGCAGGTCTCAAGTGACGGGCTTATTGTGACGATGAGTGCAAAGAGTATACGTGGGGGAGGGTGGTGGCGGTTTTTGTAAGTGTATTGGGAGAGGTGTGGGTAGGTTGTATTTTTTTCTTGGTGTTTTGGGTGTGTGGGATTTAAACATGGGGAGAACAAAGTGGCTAGGTGTTGGTATTCCGGGTGTAGTTTGATTGTGCATGGGAGGAAGTAAAGTTTGCTTCTTCTTTTATGTGTGTTCGGGTGCGTTTTTAGAATATTAGGCATACGGCCCGGATTTGTTTCGATATCACCACATAGAAGAAGTAGTGATATTATGTGGCGAGCGTTGGTTGTCATAGGGGTTTTCGGGTCTGATGGGAGAAATTGTTGTATTTTGAGTATATTTGGCATAGGCCCTAGGTTGGTTTCAATGTCATCGCATTTGGTTAGGTGGTATTTCCCGTTGTACACGTAATGGTATGTTTTAGCATTATGAGTATTTTGTTGTGTTTTGTGTGCTTATGTGGATTTGAGGATGTGTGCGTGTATTTGTAAACTTGTAAGTATGTCTTTTATATTATTTTGGTTTTTATATGTTGTATTTTGGATTATTGTTCTATAGGCGAGGCCGAGAGGCCTAGCTCGGTTAATTGTGTGAGTATTGATTTTTTTAGAGTCTTGTAGATGAGTCTTTATTTGGGCGAGGCCAAGAGGTCGAATTTGGTGTGTTTTGTTATCTTTTTGAGTAAACTTTTGTAATTTGTATGTGTATGTATGTATTTGTTTTGGGTGTGGTAAGGTGTCTGTTTGTTTTGAAGAGTTTTGGCTTTGTTGTGGATGATTCTTTATTTGGGCGAGGCTGGAAGGCGGAGCTTGGTGTGTTTTGTTATCTTTTTGAGTAATCATTTGTAATTGGTATGTGTTTATACGTATTTGTTTTTGTTGAGATAAGGTGTTTGTTTGTTTTGCAGGGTTTTGGCTTTGTTGTAGATGAGTCTTTAGTTCGACGAAGCCGAGAGGCTGAGCTTGGTGTGTTTTGCTGTCTATATGCGTAAACATTTGTAATTTGTGTGTATTTATGTATTTGTTTTTGGTGTGATGAAGTGTGTGTTTGTTTTGAAAGGTTTTGGCTTTGTTGTATATAAGTCTTTCTTTGGGCGAGGCCGAGAGGATGCGCTTGGTGTGTTTTGTTATCTTTTTGAGTAAACATTTGTAATTTGTGTGTGTTTTTATGTATTTGTTTTTGGTGTAATAAGATGTTCGTTTGTTTTGTAGGAATTTGGCTTTGTTTTAGGTGAGTATTTGTTTGAGCGCAAAATTGTTTACATATTGCCTTGGTTTTTTGTAATGTTTTAGAGCAATCAATACCTAAGTGTGTGTACGTCAATCTATCTTTTATAGGTTTAAGAGTGTTGATAAGTAATTGTTTGTAGAGAGTTGTGTTTTCTAGTATTTTGTTAATTGTTTGTGGAATATACGTTTTGTAGGTTTTTGGGACTATTGGTTTGTTGTTTCTTCTTTGATGTATCTTTTTATAGGCGAGGCCGGGAGGCCAAGCTCTATTTGGTTTACATGGTAGATATATTGGTTTTTGGTGTGAAGAGACGTGTGTTTTTGTATTTTGTAATCGAGTATGAGGCTTTATTGTTGCCTTTGTACGAGCTTTGGTGTGTCAAATATGCCCAGTATGTTTTTTTTGTTGTGAGGCGTAGGTGTTAGTTGTGTGGAGTGTCTTGTTGTTGCCTTTTGTGTAGAATTTTATTTGGGCTTGGATGAGATATAATTGTGTATGTGTGTTTTTGTACAATTTTTCAAAGATGGTTTTGTTTATTCTTGGTGCGGTAAAGGTGTGCAGTGATTTAATTTGTTTTGTAAGTGCGGGGTTTATTGTTGTTGTATCTATAGCGAGGTCAATAGGCCAAGATTGTTTGGCTTTATGTGATGAGTGGCAGTTGAGGGCATATGTGTCTTTTGTATGTTTTTTAGGGCAGAAGTTAGTATTGTTGTGTGTGGAATAGGATATATATTCTGGATATGTCCTAAGTTTGGAATAGCGTTTATATTTTGATTTTTGGATGGTGATTTTGTGTTTGTAGTGCAATTTTCTGTTTCTTCTTTTCTTTAGAGAAATGGTATAGCGAGTTTTAGAATGTAGTTTAGAGTGTGTGTTTGAAAGGGTAGTTTTGTGTGCAATGGGTATGGTATAGTAATGCGATTTTTGATTTTGTATGAAAAAGGAATACACATAATAATAAAAAATATCTTGCAATGATTGCGAAATCCTAGTACTAATTACAATAAATTTTTTCCTGCTTTTGGACGTCACTATCAAGGGCGATAAGGTGCGCACCACTTGTATCGACTACATCATTACGCTTTCCGGGTTTGCGAGGGCACCTCTCAGTTCTGAATCGATTTTATCGGCGTAGATTTGAGCTTCAGCACAAATGTCGTTCTTTACGTTGGTGAGGTCCGCTTAAAACTCCCTTCTGAGTATGTTGTTCTCTTTTGAAATGACGTCTTCCACGAGCGTTGTAATGTCGTCCTTGGTCAATGCCGGTTTGCTGGGTCCTTGTGCATTCTGAATAGCAGCTACAGTGTTAGCCAAGGCATTGTTCACATCCATGAAACCAAACTTTTTGAGTGTAGTTTCGTCCGATTTTGCGCTACCATCCAAACTGTTAGGGTGGGGTTGGAATTCCACCCATTTTCCACAAATTCTTGCGGATTTGCGGACTTGTTGCTTGTATACTGTAGCGTTCAAGCATTCCAGGTTGACTATGCCGCTGTGGAGAGGCGGTTTGGAGCGTGGGTAGAAAACTGATGCCACATTGTTCTCCCCCAAGTAACGCTTCAGCCCTTTAGTTGTTTCGTCCACCGATTTGTTGAGATTGAGGCCCTTGATTATGAGAACCAAGCAGTTTCGTTTGACGAGTGCATCATGGGACAAATGATCTTTGTTGGCTGCTGCAGGTCGTAGGAGCTCCCCGGCGATTCCTATGCGGCCTGTGTTGAGCTTGATTAGCTGATCTGGCGATGTGGTGACGAGCCATCCGAAGGATTCTCCTGCTCTCTTCTGTACTTGTGATATTTCGTATTCGAGGTTGCGTCGGAAGCTATCTTCCATGACTTCTTTGATGAGTTGGTGTGCCTCCAGGTCGCGTATGGAGTCGCTGGCGATCTTCACGGAAAGCAGGTTGCTGGGAGCGAGTGCATCGTACGTTTTGGCAATTTTGGCGATGGTTGGTGCCTCATCGTCCAGTGGAATGGCGAAGATTCGAGACCCGCGTAGCAGCGCCAAGCCATCAAGTGCTGGAGTTTTTAGGTGCAGTTTGACCATGCCAGACCATACTCTGTCCGTTTTTGGACCATGGCAGAGTATGGCGATTGGCTCCCCAATCTATCTCCTGTTTCTATCTCCATGGTATGTAATCGAGCTACTATTTTCTGCATAATAGTGTCTTGGCTGAATGGTGTCTTTGGTTTTTCGAAGTGAAGCAAAATGTGGTAGTCCAATGAAAGATGAGTTTCTGAATGTACCTCAATGTTGAACGGCAATTGCGTGACATTGACATGTTGTCCTGCTACAAAGTCAGGTCGAGTGGTTGGCCAGAGTTTTTGTGCAATACGCGGGAATGACATCCGTGTTGTGTTGAGCTCGTTTGCTTCGTTTGTTTTGTACCCCAGGCTTGTTAGTTCTTCTATGGACTTGGTGTTGATGAGAGGCGGCATACCAGCATCATACGCCAGGCGCTCCATGGTGGGATAGCCATACCATAGCTCGGCTAGCGATGGATCTATGAACAGGGAGATAGGCTTGTAGGTGCTTTTGGATTTCTTCTGCTTTGAAGGATTTTTTTCTATGGTGTTTCGTTTGTTGTTTTGAACAGCATCCTCCATTTCGATGTCCTGCAGGGAGGTGATAGCGGGAACAGACAGACCTGTCGACATGATGTTGTTGGGGCGTAAGTATTGTGTTAGCGGTTTTGTAGAATGGAGATAGAGAGAGTTTGTCATAGTGCTAGCATCTTGATTCTTGATAGGTAAAGACTGAGCAAAGTAGCTGTGAGGGAGTTTAGATTGGTTAAATGTTTTGTAGTAGTTTTCTTGGCCCCTCTTGGAAACAGTGATCTTCCAAGCGTTACATGGGGCGTTACAATGAACATTACATGTTTTTTGTTTATTGTGTTTGATAAAAACAATTAGAATTATCGAAAAGAGGTAGAAAGAAGGGAGATTCATACCTGGGAGTTTGCGTACCTTTATCGGTTGTGTCTTTGTTGATTGTTGTTCTCCGAACGTTGAGGGTGGGTGCATAAGCGGCAACACTTTTGCAGAAACTGTTCGGTGGTGTGGCTCGTTGGTGGTGGAAGCGTCACCTGTTGGCGCAGCGGATTCTTGATTTTCTTGTAGGCAGTGGGGGTGAAGTGACAAAACAGAGCCGGAGTATGGTGATCGACGGCAGATCACACGGGTTGGAGCTGGACTGTTGTCCGGAGGTGGCCTTTGCTTGAGTGTCGAGGCTCGCACAGTTCACGGCACGCAATCCAACTGCAAGGTTCGGAGTCAGATCCGATAATTCCGGATCGCAGCAGCTACCACACCTCGAGCTTCTGCCTCAAGAGATTACCACGGCAATGTCATCGATTGTTGTGCAAGCACACCAGGTTCAAAAAACATTGAGGCGCCCCAGCAAGCTACGCCTTCTCAGGCTCTTTCTGCACTTCCCCTCGACGCCACTTAACGTTCACTCAGGCATTGCAGCGCCACAAGACATCAACAATCATCTGTTAGGTACAATATAGAGGAAAACTTAAGATTTATGTAAAGCCAATCATCTACTTAAGGGTGTGGCACGTCCTTCATTCACTGAACACGAAATGAACCAAATAACCATGTGGAAGGCTTGGCATGTGCCTCACCACCTTTTTGAGATGTATTAAAATTTATAAATTTTGTCAAAGATATTACAAAATATTAATAATCCCATAAACATTAAACTAATGTGTAAGTGGATCGCTTTGAGAGTCTTACTTACAATCTAAGAATTGGTGCACATGAAACATTTGAAAACTTAAAACTGAAATTGAAAAAAATTGAAAAAAAGTAAGAATTTGAGAGGATGAAGTTCACAAGAGTTTAATGATGATGGCATCACTAGAATGCCATATTAGGAATTTTGGACTGAAATGAATTCTAGACTATTCAATTTTGTGAAATGATTTTGATATAAATTGAATTTTTTTGGGGGTATCCAAGTACCTTTAGATTCTCGTCAATCACCCGAATAACATTTTGGTTTTCATGAAGTGTCTCGTCACACATCCGACAAGAGATCCCCTAATATGGGACTTCTAGACTCCTACAGTCCTAAACATGTTTAAGTGGGAGCCTAGAACCAAAGCAATAACCAAAGAAGTGCACTGCGAGCGCAACAAAAACATTGCCTACTAAGGAGACATGAATTTGAGACAACCTTGAAAATTTCTTGGAGAAGAGAATGCTTATCTAGAAAGAAAACATGAATTCTAAAAGAAATCGTGAAGATGATTGAAAGTAGAGTTTGCTACGACATGTAAGATAAAGTGCTCAAAATTTGTACACTACCAAGTTGTGGAGTTAACTAGAGAAATAGCAAGGGAAGAAGATACTAGCATCCAATCCAAAAATCCAATGTCCTCATGAGCTAGATATTAAGATGGATGGCTTTAGAAACACTTATTATCCTTCCTTTAAAATAACAAAAATGATGAATTCATCATTATTGGTCTTTTACAATCTTTGCCCATGCTTTTTTTTTAATACTTTGATAGACCACTGACTAATGAGCTTGCAACAATAAAATTTAAGCAGTTATCAATCTGAAATACTTGAGAAAAATGGTTCAAAGTCGCAATTCCAACATTTTACTTTTACTTTATTCATTAAGGTAAAAGAGAAAGTAGATTATGCTAACTTATTATATAAGGCATGTATTGCAAGAAATCAATTTAGAATACATCCCACTTTTTTAGTCTTTGTGTCAACATTTCTTGTAGATGCGTAGTCTACATGTAGAAATGACCGTGATAGGAGCCAAGAGGTATATAATCCGTCATCACCTAGGAAGTGGCACGTATGGTGACGTTTATGAGGCTTTGGACCAAGTGGTAAGATTGCTTTCACCTCTTAATTTTTTCAAAAGATTGAAAGCCCGGAAATTCCACAATCTCTCGTTTGAACTTAAATTCTAGTGAACTTAATGCCCAAGTTTCAAGTTAATTGATATTTGTGGAAATCTAAAACATCTAAACTTACATTGTGTATGGAATTTGTAACATTTATACATAATTATGGAACTTTTTATAGACTCACAAGCTTGTCGCCGTGAAGAAGTTAAAATCTGAAGAACTCACTCCGGAAGACGTGGTTGTGGTAGCGGAGAATGTGACAACTTTGTCCGAGATACAAATTTTGGGCAAGTTGGACCACCCCAACATCATCAAACTCTTGGACGTGTACGAGCACGACAACCAGCATCAACTGGTTTTTGAACTCATGGACACTGATTTATATGCTCTCATCCGGGATCCAAGCATCCCTCTTACCTTTCCCGACATTAAGGCCTACATGCAGATGTTTCTACAGGGGCTTGCATATTTGCACCACAAGTCCATTCTCCACAGGTACTCAATCTCTCAATGAATAACTAGTCTGCACCTGGATTCATAGCTCTTTATATACTGATCACTTGATGTTGCAGGGATCTGAAGACCAACAATCTGTTGATCGGACGTGATGGCCAGTTAAAGCTGGCCGATTTTGGAATGTCTTGCTACTCCAAGAATGGTGTGGTGTTTAGCGCTCCAGAGGTACAAGCCAAGCCTCTGCTTTGAGAACATGTGAGCTTGAAGCTTTGTCAAGAAAATATATATATATATATATATATATATATATATATGTCTCGGATTTTCATGTGACCTTTGACTGATGTTTGGAATGTAGGTGTTTGTGACGATGTTTCGTGCACCTGAGCTGCTAAGACGACGTGCCACCAACTATGGACCAGAGGTCGAAATGTGGGCTGCTGGGTGCATCTTTGGCGAACTCATCCTTCGTCGTACATTTTTCAGGGTAAGTTAGACGTTTTTTTCATTTATAATCAACATGAGATCTATGAAGTAGCTAGAAAGTGACATGAGAAGATGTGTGTAATTGTTCAGGATATCGACAGGGCCAAACAACTTCGAGAGATTTACAAGAGGTTTCTAGTTCCAATTAAAACGCAGTCACAGTCGAAATGTAAGGAATTGGAGTATCTTCCGATGGAATATTGTCCAATTGAGTACTTGAGAAGAACGATCCCTGACGCAAGTGAGGATTGCTTGGATCTTCTTCAACAAATGTTTGTATACAAGCCAAATGATAGGATCACCGCACAACAAGCATTAGAGCACAGGTACTCCTTTTACCATTTTTCACTCATTCCTTTATTGTTTCCGAAAAATGCATGGTGCTAAGTTAGTGCTTGCATAATCAGGTATTTCAAGACATCACCATTGCCTACACCGATTGACTTACTTCCACGAAGATCCTCAACACAAGTCGCCTCAACCCGAGTTAGTGTTGGGCTTCCGCTCAGGGCACAAAAGCGAAGGTAAAAAAACATCCCTTTGAATGTCAGGAGAGTGAATTTATTTGTCTTTCACATATTGGAGTGTGAAGATCAGACTTACGTAAACTGTATGCATTGGATTTTAATGCGTTATATAATGTAAATGTAAATCTAACAATAATCGAATGATTGATTCAAACTAGAGCCTCACCGTTGTTTTTGGAAGGTATACCCAAGAGGGCACGCACGAAATGTTTGGTCCAAGCCAAAGCCTCACCGTTGTTTCCGGAAGGTATACCCAAGAGAGCACGCACGAAACTGAGGAGACTGGAGAACTTATAAGCTCAAGTTGGTCACTACCATGCACAATATGAGGATTCGGTAAATGCAAAGTCACAGGAGGCTTAAAATTTTCAAATCCTTGAAAGGAGAATCAGAAACTTGGTTGATAAATTGATGTTAAGAATATCATAATATCATGATTGGTATGAAAGTTGAAGAGATTGGTTTATAAAAAATTTAGACGTTAAAATATCTAAGAGTATCATGGTAAAGTATTAGCTGGCGGACATGTAAAAGTAACAAGAGCTTGTTCTAACAAATTTGATGGAGAATGCTCAAGGAAGTGCCCAAGAGCGCCCACCCTCTTTAATTAATATAGTTTGTGGCTTTCAACAAATCCGCTCGTCGCAATAATTTATCATATGCATGAGACAATTTTTTTTTATTTCGACCGATTTTGTAATTTATTTGAGTTTCTTGATTCAAGAATATATAGATAAACTTTTCAATGTGAGTGGTTCATTACTTACAGTTCAATAAATCTATCAATCATTTTAACAGGAGTTTTGACCACCTTCAACCCCATGCTCCCCTTGACTCCTCATGTAAAGCGTTCAGAAAGATTAAAGTCAAAAAACATAGGGAGTATATCAAATATTACTCTATTTCCAAAATAACATATTTCGGATAAGAATATTATATCAATTACTGCACAAGACATTGATTAGTGCAAAAGTCATAAATATAAAAATCCTACGATACCAATATAGACAACGCACCAATTCCTCCTCTAGTCATTATATCTACAATCACCAACTATAAGCAAAAGGATAAAGTACTTCTCTCCTATCCATCCTTCTCCATACAAAATCATCCGTACATGGAAAAAAGAGGAGACCGTCGGTCCAGTCGATCTCCGAAGCACCCGCGATGCCACTTGGCGAATCGCGGTGTGCCCAGTCGGACCCGCCACCTGGGTTCTCGGACAGCCACCTGGACGCCGCGCCTGCCACGTGGCACAAGGCATAGTAACTTACGCTGGGACGCCCGTCGCTCACAGTCGCCGTCGTCGGCATCGCCATTCTGCCATTCGAAATCGAAATGATCGGAGCTCGATTTGCAATTGCCTTTTGATCGATTCCTAGCAGTTTCCACTTCATTGATCGTTCCCGCGATGGCTGCATATGTTGCTGTCAAGCCGCTGCTTCCTGTTGCCTCATTGCGTCCTGCGTTAGGGTTTGGCCATGGTGGCCATCGACTACTTCATCGATCCAACCTCTTGCCCGTCTCATTGCGCCGGAGAGCATTGCCCTCCCTGCGCTGTAGCGCCGATGAGAATCCGGAACCTGCCGATGCCACTGTGAAATCCGAGGAGAAACCCGAGGAGCCTGTGAAGCACGTTGGTTCTTCAATTGAGGACTTCGGGGGATGGTCTCCAGATGGGCCAGAAGAAGAGGGCAGCTGGAAAGCTGGTATGATTAATGAGCCCTTCTTTTGGTCACAACGTTGTAGGAGCTTGACATCGTTTCTCGCAATGGTTGTAGTTGAGTTCATTCGATTCTGGTATCCTATCTTAGATTTTGCACTTGCACTTGTATTCCTGGTTCAATTCTGAATCACATTGCAGCGTGAGAAGCGAGGAGTGAGAATTGACAAGTGCGATGATATTCTATTATCATTGCACCTGGAAGACAGTAATGCGTAGGATTGTTTGAAGTAGTTGAGTGGGGTTATTGGTATGAGTAACTGCAAAGCTGGATTGTATTGTACTTTCGCGTTTGTTCTGTTCTTCTGTTATAATGTGGCTCATCCAGTGGGAGCAGTAATAATTTGCTTGCTATCGTTATCGGAAATGGAGGCATTGTTTAACTGTTGTCTGAGCTGTTTTGGCGGAGTTACTGGAGTGGCGAAATGATAGCATTAGCGTGATGAATCGCAGCATTTGTCGTTACAGTAATTTTAATAGACTCGTTGAGTTCTTTGACTTTCGTCTTGTTCCAAGTTTCATTATCCTGGTGTGATCAAAGCATATATTGATGGAGGTTGACGATTCTGAACGGTTTTGATTTCTTCTTGAGATCAAGTTGGCTACAAGAGGTCGATGTGGCTGTTGTGTTTGGCATTTGCTTCGTGTTCATCGTGATGGAGCTGGGTTAGAAAGTTCAATAGAAATCTTTTTCACCTCGTAGGAGGAGTGTGAGGAATGTGAATTCCAGGGAATATAGGAATATATGTACACTGTTTCTTCAGCATCATATTGCTTTTCTACCCGATGCAGGTGTCTTGCGATTTGGAGCGGGCGCTGTACTGGCCATTGGTGTTTCATTGATCTCTTATTCTTATTTTGAAAAGCAAGGTTAGTCACGTAACTTTTGTTATACTTGATCACCCTTTTTGATGCAGCTGGGGATAGTAATAGTTTGTCAATCTCTGAAGCAAATATTATTTTCCTAGTTGCTATTGAAGTTGATTATTCTTATTCGAATGCATCTTCGTTCAGGATTTAGTCATTGTTATCTTCCACGAGCATCATCATTGCAAATTTGACCTCTCACTTGTATTGCTGAGACCACTTTTGAACTTGTATTGTAGGTAAGAAGGTTACTCAAAGTCCGCCACCTCAGGCAAGCTCGCAAGAGACCAAAGTATTGGATAAATCTTCGCTGCAGCAAGAGAATACATCAAAGACATCATCGCCTGGGCGTGATTTCTACGATGATGATGCGACATTCGATGAGTTCTCTAAAAAGGATGATGATGACGATTTTGATGAAGATGACTACATTGTTGATAAACAGCAAGATCTGCACAGTACAGTATCGACAGAGAAACCAAACGTTACATCAGAGAAACCGGATTTCTCAACGGAGAAACCAAACCTTTCTACACAAAGGGAGCAGCCAAAGCAGAATGATGGGAAAGCAGTCCGTGAATCTGATTCAGGTATTTAGCACGTACAAACTGCGGTCTCTAATGCCGGTTGATTGGCTACAGAATAGGCTCAAGTAGCAGATGGAATCGGTATGGGTTTGAGGCTGTATGATGAAGATGGCTGGGTGGTGCCTAGGATGTATTGGGATCCATTCTCATTTGAGTTGCAAGTGCGAACCATCATCTCACAGCATTTTCAGCTCAGGCAGAGGCTTTTTTTTACAAGTAGGTCACCTGTTAGTATTTGTGGTAAAGTACCTCATGGCTTTATTTGCTTGACAGATACACAGGGCAGGGATTGGAAGGTTGTGGTACCAGCTTTTGTCGATCGTATGCACGAGCTGGCATTGACAGCCTTGCAAGCTCTGAAGGTACGTTTTCTCGTTTCATTTGGAAGAGTTCTCTCTGTGGATTCGCTAGTGCACCCATTTCTAGTGGTTATCTCGCCGATTCTTTCAAATCAGTTGTGTACAGCAGTGTATAATTTTGGTTGGCCACTTCGCTCCGGGCTTCTGATAATCTGCGAAGCCGGAGAATTGAGATCCTGTCCTTTGATACCATTCAATATAAGTTTGAACGCGACTTAATTTCAAATCAATCAATTTACGTGCAGATTGTAGAGGATAAAGTCGACCCCGGAGCTGTATGTACTCGGAGAAGTTACGCACGCTGGCTGATTGCCACTAGCAGCATATTGAATAGGTAAGCAATCAAACAAGCGTTTTTTTAGATAGCTATTTATTCCTGATTGTTCTTTTCAACTAAAGCAGTCACGGATCTAATTGGCATGTTCTTTGAGCAAGCAAGAAGATGAAAATTCATTTTCTAAGATACTTGTATGTCTTTGCTATGAATGTTTGCTTGCATCACCCCAAGCTCAAGAAGATACTAACAATGTCTTGTCGAATGTGTAGGAGCTCTGCCAACAAAGTGCTTCCCGCCATGTACATAGAAGAGGAAACAGAACTGGCATTTGATGACATTACACCTGAAGATCCTGATTTTGCTGCTATTCAAGGTTTGGGCAATCGAACATCTTACATGTTACTACGTTCCCCGTGTAGCAATTGCAGTGTTCCTTAAGCAGCTGCTTTGTGGAGGTACTTAATTCTAGCAGTTGGTGTGAGTCAGGTTGTCGGAATTGGTGCTTTTTGCACTCTGACACCACCTTGATCTAAAATCTGTGAGTACAGGTCTAGCAGAAGCTGGGCTGATTCCAAGTAAACTCTCCCACATGGATTCACACTCTGGTGAGGGTGAAGCTGGCCGTGTCCGTTTCTCCCCTGACAGGTATGCCGAAGAGTACAACGACTCATTAACATGTCTGTCAATGGTGGCTGAGAGTCGTGGACTACGCACACTTGATAGCGCTTCAAGTTTGAGGATGGACCATAGAGCAATAGATATGGCTTGAAGTAATGATACTGATTGTAATATCGGCATTCTTTGTGTTCAGTCCATTGACGAGGCAAGACCTTGTGGCCTGGAAAGTTGCCCTTCATCATCGCTCCCTTCCAGCTATCAGTAAAGAGGTAACCTGGCTTTTCTTTTGCAATTGTATTAACTAGTTTCGGACGAACATCAGCTGTACATGCTTTGGCGTCATTAGAATGATCACCGATCTCATTCTTATGGATTGTCACCTTATGCAGGACTTCCAAGAACAATCAGGATTCATGGACGCGGACCGCATTGATAGCAGTGCGTGGCCAGCAATAGTGAGCGACCTTTATTCCGGAGATACCAGCATCATTGCTACTGCTTTTGGTACAGATCTTACTTATGTGATCTGTTCTACGTAGATATGTACGCATTTGTGCACCGTAAGTTTGTTCCTGTGTTCTCACTGAAGGTGCTTCTTAATTTCAGGGTTCACAAGAATGCTACAACCTCAAAAGCCTGTAACAAATGGTCAAGCTGCGGTTGCCCTCGCATATGGAGATTCATCTGAGCAACTTGGGGAGGAGATAGCAAGGCTTGAAGCAGAGAAGATGGCAGATGACGCAGTTGCTGCAGACGCTGCTATGGAGGCTCGTACGCAGCAAGAGGTGAAGGCTCTCTTTGATGGGGAAATTGGTGCTGAGAGGAAGCGCAGAGAAGAGACTGAGAAGGAGTTGCAGGAAGCAAAAGCCACATTAGAAAAGGTTACAGCAGAGCGAGAGCAGGAAAAGGAGTCACTTGTGAAAAGCCAGGCGGCTGTTGAAGCGCAGAAAAACCTTCTACGTGAGATCCAGCAAAAAGTTGACGAGCAACTGCAATCTTTGGCTGCCGTTCAAGTAGAAGTGACGTATGAGAAAGAGAGACTTGAGAAACTCATTGCGAAAGCAGAAGAAGACCAGGAGTCCGTTTCCAAGCTGAAGACTGAAATTGAGGCCGAGAAGAAATCACTGATTCTTGCAAGGTAACACTTATACATCTTGCCATGTGAGAAGTTCCATCAACATTTCAACATCAGTTCAAAGACGTTTTCCTGACTAGGCTACTCTGAAGGAATTTTATAAGTGAGGGATGGTCTATATTGTAATAATATGACGTTTAAGTCTGGCGCGAATTCGTTTAAAACTGATTCACTCTCATCAAAATGATCTGCTTTAAAATGACATTGTAGATTACATTGTTTAGTGTACCGTCAACGACCTTACTGAACTTCGTAAGTTACAATCAAGGTGAAAACTAGCTGAATCGCCACTACCCATTTTCACCATCTTAAAGCTACGTAGACGTTCTTTCTTTTTACTGGCTACATCGTAATTAGTTGGTGGTTGATAACGTCAGGAATTCCAGATATCCATGGAATATATGTAAGTTTTTTTTAACAGAGCCTGATATTTCTATCCTAAGATTCTCTCTCCTTTTTTATGCTTAGTCCTACATCTATTTTGTTCCTTGCACTCAGCTCAAACTGGGCTTAGAGTCAGCTCACAACAGGTTTCTCACCTTCTGTCAGATAATCGACATATTGACTTGGGATTATCCCACAATCTATGGTGTGCTACTTTTACGTGTAAATTTAGTAACAAAGTTTTTCTTTTATATTAGAGTATGGGCCGAAGAGGAGGCCGAGAAGGCGCGGACACAGTACAGAGTTTTGGAAGAAGCCAGGGAGAGATGGGCAAGCCGTGGGATTGAAGTGAACGTAGACAAGTCAATCGACGAGGACAGTATACCAGGACCAAGTTGGCGCTACAGTGGAGGCAATACTGAACTCGACAAATTGCTTCACCGTGCACCCATTCAAGACATGATGGAGAAAGGCGAGGATGTAAAGACCAAGGTTAACAACGCTGTGCTGCGATACTGGCATGCATTCTCGGAAGTGCTCCGCCGGATTTACCAGACGATTGTGGAGTGGCTGGGGGGAGTTAGGTGGAGGATCACCCATCTCTCACAGGGCGCTGTGACATCTGTTAATGACAAGGTCCAGGACACCGGCTCTGTTGTCAGCGAGAAGTTGCGCGATGCACAAAGCTCAGTGTCGAACCTTTCTGCGGGTGCTATAGACGGAACCAAGAGATTTGCTGATGGCTGTAGAGTGGAAATTGGAAAAATCTCCCAACGCTTCAAGCACGACTGAGTTTTGATGAATTTTGATTCATAAAGCGGCTGGCAACCTTGCGAATGCATGCATGTGAACCTGTTCTATCCAATTCAGGTGCGAGTTCTTTCTTTCTACTGAACCCTCTTAGACTGCTGCATGAAACTTATGCATGGTGCGGAGTGTGTAGAGTATCGTTTACTAGGTCTGCCGGGAAAAGTTAGCACTGCGAGTAGTGAGGAGAGATTGATTTACAGTAAGTAGTTTTGTGAAACAACACCTTTTTGTATATTTGCTCATCAACTGAGATGATTCGTGTACTGTACAACCTCAGAGAGCAGTTGTATGATGATTTTTCATAAACGATGCTGAATGCTATTTGCGTGCTGTATAACGATGTGGAGGTTTATTTAATTCGAGGAGCGAAGTTATCAAGTCCAAATCATAGTATGACTTCATGCGATCATGAGTGATGGTTTTAGGCCCATTTCCAGTTTCAGAATACTGCACAACATTATCAATGAACTTGTCACAAATGCATAGAACTTATTGCATTTAACTATCATATGAATGAATGCTCTTGCCTATCAGTTGGTGGTCAAGAAGAAAGGGAAAATTTGGTGATTGCTGCTCCATTTACGATTGTTCACACAAGGATCTTTGAATTTCTTAAGCGAGCCTTCTGACTCAGTTCATAGCAGTATTCACACGCGTATGCTTCAAGGACAAGCCGAAGAATAAGCATATTTTTAAACCCCTGCCATGGGATTGGCATAGGTTTGAACCGTCATGTGATTTGTAGCAGTACTTACGTCAGCCTATCCAGTATAACCAGTTTGGATTCGAGCTTGTATCTACGTGATGCATTCATACTAATGCTCCACTACTAGTGACATGAGTTTAGTAGTGACATGAGTTCTTGCTTCTGGTTGGTGGTCGTAGTTCACAGCTACCAGGTCTTTATCTTCTTCCTTCCTCTTCTTCTATCCAGTATTTATGGAGCTTACGCAACACTTCTATTCCACTGCTATTACTTCTCTCGTCTTAGACTAGTAAGGAACTGACCTAGTTTTGAAATGTTCTGGTCTAGA
Source organism: Bryum argenteum (assembly GCA_037043015.1). Taxonomy (NCBI): domain Eukaryota; kingdom Viridiplantae; phylum Streptophyta; class Bryopsida; order Bryales; family Bryaceae; genus Bryum; species Bryum argenteum. The sequence goes on along the minus strand of CM073328.1, from coordinate 17,756,912 downwards.
GCTTGTCAGAACAAGGGATCGCATAAGGAGATCCGATGCGGTTTTATGTAGGAACACATGAAATCCAACAATTTTGTAGCTGGGATTTTTTTGGTTCGTATAATTTTGCTTACGGATTTGCAATGATCTTTTCATACTAAAGAAACTAATCAAATACACGGTTTTTGAGAAGCTATAACCCTTTCATACACCATTGGATTTTGACTTTATTTATTGGGTTTATTTATTTTTGAGAAGCTATAACACTTTTATACACCATTGGATTTCAACTTTATTTGTATCATACCCCAACAATGACTTTGTTCTCTAGTAATGTGGTCAAACTAAGGCTACCCTACCAAATCTCATCACAATTTGGAAGTTGAACTCCTCCTACCAATAATAGTATGTGGAAGCCCTTTGGAAGATATCATGTCACGTATTTTTAAACATTAGTGGCTAGGTAGGAACTACCACAATGTTCACACTGAGAGAAGTTAGTAGTTCACCATTGGTGTGATGACCCCCACACATACATAGTCACATAGACCTCAATAGAAGTTCTTCTTCTATTCAGAATTTCTAGTACCTCATCCATAACTCTTACTTACAACTAACGATCATCTTGCACAAAATCAAGGCAAAATATGACACTCCTACATTCATCTTCTTTATTTCACTCTCTAAAACCCTCACACCAATCCTCAATCCTTTCACTTTGCTAACACTTCCCTCTTCATCGACAAGCAGGAAGTTGCCCTAAAATGGTTGGAACCTACACTAAAAACCAATAAATGATTTGGTTAAGAGCTTGTCAGAACCAAGGATTTTCAGTGGAAATCTGAAGTTTTCGCTGATTCTTAACCGGACTATCCCACACCATGTCCTTCTCAATACGCCATATAAACTCACATTTGTCCGGTGGCTTCGGTGGCATCTACAACATCACAAGGAGAATCAGTCATGTCACAATTCTTGCCAATTGTAACATGCCCAAATATGAATTCTCTTCGACAAAGTTGAATCCAATCATCAAACATCAAAATCAAAAGTCATATGTGAAAACAAATACAAAAGTGGCCCAGTAGTATCTCTCAGAAGACCATTGGAACATGCTGGATTACATATTGTTATTGCTGCTTTTAGCGTATTTCAGTAGTTTCGAGTGAGAAGGAGGGTACATACAGCTTTGCCTCCAGGCGGGAATGATTCATTCCAGTACTCTTTGAGCCATCTCCATTCTCCATTCCAAAACACCGGTCGAGAATACCATTTCCTGCACACACCCAGTTTAAACTTTCAAGGCCTTTGACAAGCACAATATGTCTGTCCGGGATTTTCGAGCTTCCCTTGATCCATATCATATAGTTATCCTCTCCTCAACTGTTCCCTCAAATTTACGCAGCATGCTCACAATCAATGTACTCGATCGTGAGCGAACCATGGACGAAACAGTCTCAGAGAAGGACCATGGACACGATTGTAACAATGGATCATGAGACAAACGCACTAACGTTTTTGGTGGAGAGAGCTTACTCGGGGATCATGACCCGGGGTTTGTAAGTCGCATCTTCATTGTCACAGTTGATATGGCCGTGCATGGTGGTTCTGAATTGATCGTACGTCCAATGGAATGAATCCAGTGTCTCTTTAGATTGCGTTTTATGGAACACTGGTTCGCCCAGGAACACTTTCTCCCTCTTCTCCTGCACCATCATCATCAATTATTATGTACGATAGATTCATACCCTGCCTGAGTAGTTCTCCGTATGCTTACCCTTATTCATTGTGAATGGGACATATCCAGACTAAAAAAACCAAAAATCTGGCATGACAAAATGAGTTTCATTTGATGATACATTGATGTTACCTACTCCTTTAAACCATAGGAAGCATGCACAGTGCTTCACAAAATATACAAATTATACAATGATGTTGAAAAAGGCTTCGAAAGGCACCAGAGGATATCATGAAGAGAAAGAGTCAAACCTTTTCAAGGTCATGCTTGACGGGGTCTATGAGGTTCTTGGTACTATAATGTACAGAATGCTCTCTGGATTTGGATAATTCAAAAGGATCATAAGCCTCATTGATGATATCACGGAAGATCCTCCTTTCACCGACAGCCTTCGCGTAACGATCTTGCTCGTACCCTGCATGCATACCTCTACATTGTTAGATGCTTGATCTCGACTTAAATGACATTATTGCACATGGCTCTTAGTAAGTGGAAACTGATTCATATTTAGATTGGACAAGATGGAGGGGATCTATATGCAATGAATGTGATGGGAGAGAGGTGTGGAAAGGAGTGAGGAATGGGGGAGTTACGTAGTTTGCTGGAGATGTGGCGGGGCGAGAGCTTGCGGAGATTCTCGCTGATCTGGTCCTGGATGTTGTGGTACACCTGGCGCTCCCACGATTTGTACATGGCCGCCTGCTTGTCGCTGTGGCAATTCTTCTCGCGAGCAAGGAGATCATGGGTCTCCTTCATGACGCCGTCCTCGTTGGCCATGCCGCTGAACACCTCCTTCATCAGCTTCTGAAACTCTGCCTCCTCTTTTGCCTCCCGTAACGCTTGCGCTTTCAAAAACGCCTGCCCACTCCATCACAGACCTTGTCAATCACCTTCTCCAGTAATTAAAAAATCCGTTTAACCCTTAAATGCCCAAGCATGCCCAAGCAAGGGTTAAGGACACCCTCACTCCATAGCCTCAGCGCTAGAGATTTAGCAGCATGCCTGCCTCAGAGGGCGAAAAGTACCCATCTGATAGGAATGGAGGTTTCTAAGAAGTACACCAGTTTCCTTCATATTTCATTTACCTGCAAGATATGTTTTAGTATTAGATTGAGGCCAGAGTGAGAGATCGAGGAGAGACCTCGTACTCTTTCTCGGTATGGTTGACGAGGTCGCGCGGCATGGGTCGACCTGTCCAGTTGCGGCACATCCAGCCTCCGCCCTTCTTTCGGTTAATCTGGCCCTCCGGATCCACAATCCTGCAAAAATGCTGCCACCTTCCCACTCGTCACTCGCCATTCTCCACCAATGCATCTCCATTACCATCAACAACACTTGCTAAGTGCATTCACCGGTACAACTTAGCAATAATTGTCTTTACAACTTGTACTCATGATCTACTTCTTCATTCTCACCCCAAGATGTAATACACAAATGATTGTTGATTACGGCATATGCTTTGTTGCAACAGCACTCTAGATTCTCCCATCAAGCTCTTAAAGGTTTCCGTTTTTGCTAGTTCAAACCCCAGATTTCTTTGCACTAGTACAATGCCTTCGCGTTTTTAGTATGTAACCTCCAATCTTATTCAGCTGGCATTACTATATGAACCATTTGGATGAAGTCATGTGAGGTTCTGTTCTTTTGTGCTAAACTTCAACCATTCACATACCCATTCTTGCCATTAGCTACAGTTTTACAGGAGTTATATTTTCTCAGCTCAATTTGCACCACTTATCCTTCCTTTTACTACACCATGTTCTGTAGTAATCCGCTAGTTACACGATATGAAGCTCGTTCTTCTTATTGATGTGGCTCCGTGTTCTCTCTTCACGTCACAATACGAAGAACACCGATGCCGGATTGGGAATGTCTTCGAATGTCTTCGACTTTGAACGTCTTCGAACGTGACGAGGTGACGAGTTGGTGGAAGTGCAGGAGCAAATCATGTACCTTTTTGTCGCCGGAGGCAACAGCCTTGTGCAGCCGGTTGTGCGTGGGAGGGCCAGGCTTCTCGCCCTTGGTCTTGTGCGTCACCACGGTGTATTGCGGCACGCGCTGCGTCCAGTCGCGGGCATCAGGACGATCCGGCACCAGGGGGTCCTTGTACTTGTCCTCGTACGCGGCCGGCAGGGGCTCTTCTTTTCCCTTGGGAGGAGAGAGGTGCATGTTCCGGTAGAAAGGCATCTGAAACTCACCGAATTTCACCACTGTCTTGCCATCTTTGCCGATGCCCACCTCCGGCCGACTCGGAAAGCGCACGATCTTCTTGTTCAAGTACACTCCTGGCGGCCTCCATATCCCCTCCGGCTGCGACATCTTCACTGGTCCGCCCGGGTACCACTGCTTCGGCTTCGACGGGTCCGGGTCCAACACGAACTCCGGCGGCACGTAGTCTGGGTCCCATGACCCTCGCTTGTCCTCCTTCTCCTCCTCGTACCCCGGCTTCGGCATCGCACTCAGCCTGCCTTTCTATCTCACAAAATCCATCAACTCGACACTCCTGCCTCACCACCAGCTTTGACTTCGACCATTTTCTTCAAGGAAATCAACGCTTTCCAGGGCCATGTCAATGTATGATCAACAACAGGATTGTAATTCTCCTGTGCTCCAAACTTTTGCTGGTTGTGTCGGTACAAAATACTAAACCTCTTCCTGACAATCGCCCCAATTCAAAGCATGCCATATCTTTGAATCGCAAGCTCTGGGTGCAGTCTGAAGCATAGAAGACTTGGGTTCGGAGCTTCTCGCAGTTTATGTAAGTTAAGTTTCCATGTACAAAACATTTCGAATGTGACGCTCAACTCTGGATCATAATGCAATTCAGGTTATACACATTCTCAATGTGCTTCAGTGTTCGGATGTTGGACTGAGACTCTATGGGTATATCAGTTCTTGGTTCGAAAAAGAAATAATCGTCTCAGATTCAGCTTCTGCACCTTGATCGTTGTCAACAGCTTGTCCGTAATCCATTCTCTAAAGCCTTCGTTGCCCTGTATGTCGGACACCGCGGGTTGTTGCACACAAAGTTCCAGTCCCAGAAAATGGGCAAATTACCTCGGAGATATTCAGCTTGAACGTGTCCTCTTGTCACAAACCTCGACGAGCTGGGTAATAACAAAAATTCTGGCACCATTCCTCCTCAAAAGCAGGACCATAATCCACCGAAAATTTCGATAGCAAACATGTATCTAACCATAGTTAGCTTGGGATTATTGTGCGCACCACGGTGAGAAGAAATGGGATTCCAAGTTGCTTGTAGGAGTTTGCAGGTGCTGGAGAATGAAAGGATTTTTGTGCATGCATACTTGTGTGTGATGGTTGATTGGGGCGAAATGCAAGCATGCATGGAAGGGAAGTTAGAAGGGAAAGGAGGCAGCTGAAAGGGCCGGGGAGAGAAGCCTGCCGGCAGTCAGTAGTAAAACGGCCGGCGTGTCATTGTAAGCTTTGGACGAGTTCACGTGAATTGCGGGCTGCAACCGTCCCCGCCCTATCCTGCCTTCACCCTATCTCAACCGTCTCATGCATTGTTAGTGTTCCCTTTCACTAAACCCTTTCATTCATAATAAGCATGCCCTAAAACCCACTATTTTTAATGTTCTCAAGGTGTGTTGTGACTGTCACTACATGAGGAATCACTACATGAAGATTGTCTCATTGAGGTATAAAGCAAGAAGTTTATCTACCGATATCAAATCATTGTGGAGTTTATTTGAGCTCCTTGAGTTTAAAATTATCATCAAATTTGTTCTAATTTTCAAAGGAAGAACTATAAGATTTTCTTTCACTTGGAACTCACCTCTTGAAAATTTATGAGATGTATTTACAATTTGAGGTTGTGTATTGGTTCATTATGTTGCATTTTGATTGTACTAGTTGGATCACCAACAAGTCACGTTATTCTAACACACTTGTTCAGATCCACTTGCTACTCGATTCCACCTTTGGGATTCTTCCACGATCCTTTGATTTTTCATACAAAGGGACACATGAGTCTTGTTTTAAAAAAAATTCAAAAATCGATAGCCATTCGTTGACTTGCAAAGATTGTGGCGCCAACTTGAGCATGAGCGGCGTTTGTACCACCTATCACTTGGACATGAATCTTGTGGTGACATCATTTGCCATCTTGTACACTTGTGAACGTTGAGAGGTTTGCGTGGTGAGATATACTTGTTGCTAATTCTGACAAATACGAACATCTTTGTGTCTATTTTTCACTTCCATTTGACAGAATTAGTATAAAACTAAAGTGGTAGAGCCAAAGTTGAGTTTAAAGCATTGACTAAATATGGCTTCAAGCTAATTTGTAGTAATCAAGTGCAGAGTTGTCATTTATGAATAATTGTTTTCTTAAAGCATTTAATTTAGGAAGTATTATGCATCTATTCTCACTTCAGGTGAAATTCCTCAATATTTCCAAGAGTCTCACTTCTTATCACAGTTTACTATTATGCAATACCATTGAGACTTTTTGATAATAAGGAGATTTTGAACTTTCACCGCATCCCATACTCCCCTATAATCTAAAATCCATTTTGTAGGTTAGATCGAGAGTAGAACCTACAGGACAAACTCTTTATGGAATAGAGATAGTAATTTTTTGAGAGAAAGAATTGCAAGAACTCTCAATACATGAATGAATAGCCATGCATATATTACTATTGAAGCTTTTAAACTCAACAACGTGAATCAGATATTGAAATCTTATGATTGTAAATGGAGCACTTAGATTCAATTCCACATGTTTTTCAAATTGTTCTTTCTTATTAGACCGAAGAGACCCGAAGCGATGTTTGTTTTGATGAAGAAATATCTTGTGAAAATTGCTACTGGGAAACTCTTAACTCATGAGCATAAGTGATTGGCGAGGGGCAAATGCGGTGAGGCTCCGCCATGGATTCTATTGGAGAATGAAAAGGAAACCGCAGACAGCACAGCAGCTCTGGCTTGTGAGTGACTGTGAAAGTGGGGTACCACTTGTCACATGCTTCCTCACCACCCGCCACTTGGCACATCCGGAATGCCACCCTCCACTTTTTCTCATCTTCTATCTCCCCATTCCTCACCCAAATCGCAACACCCTCATCACTGTTTGTATGTTCAATCCCTTCTCTCGAAATCTCCCTAACAATACCTACTCTTGTTATCTTGCTTTCTTATGTGCCCATCGACTTGCTGCAATAGCCTCTGAGCCATGACATCCCTCAGGTACCGCTTCCTCTCTCCTTGTTTGATCCATTTCGACACCCTAGGGTTCAGACAATCCTTGGCGAGGGTTTAACAATTGATTGCAATGTACAGTTTTTGATTCATGGGATCAGGGTCTGGGTTGGAACGACACGCATTTGGGTCAAAGTCGGAGCCTTTTGTGCTGTATGTTTGCTAGAATGTGGTGGGGGTTTTGAGTGAGAGTGTTCGATGCGTGCAGGGTCTGCACCACGCAGCCGATTTTGTGGAAGCAATTACCAGCCCCGTGCTCGGAGTACATTGCCACCAAGGGTGGCTCAGTGCGGCGTCCTCAGAGGGTGGCAGTGAGGTCGGCTGTGGCTATCGAGCCACCCCGACAACGGCAGTCGGTTTGCTCGTATGATTTCCAACCGGAGAATTTCCCCGCTCCGCTGCCGAGCCCGGCGTTGGTCTACACCCGGCGCGACATTTCCTCGGTGATCCGGCCCCAGATCGAGCCCAACCCTGACGTTACGCCGTCGATCAACCCATCGCCGTCGGTGCCGGACCCGAATCTGCCCTCGCCGTCTGAGACCCCGACGCCAGTGACGTTTCCGGAGTTTCGACCGGACAGTACTCCGTCTGAGGCCCCCAAAACTCCGTCGCCTGGAACGGAGGTTCCGGATGTCCCGACTGAGGTCCCCCCGTCGCCGTTCCCCGAGCTTGAGCCCCCCACGAAGGGTCCTGCGTTTCCAGTGCCCCCACCGGCGGAGGTCCCCAGCACTCGTCCTGCGGAGGTGCCGTCGATCCCCGTGGAGATGCCGTCCGTGTCGCCGCTGCCAGGCGTGACGCCTTCCCCGTCGGAGTTTCCTTCCCCGTCGCAAGCCCCGCCGGAGTTTAGTCCTCGGATGATGAGCGTGAGCGATGAAGTGCCGCGCGGTCCGCCCATCCAGCCTCCGAACTCTCAGATCATCCCGCCACCCGGGCTGCCGGTGCCCACGCCGCCGCCGCAGTCAGCCCCCGTGCGGCCGCGGGACGCTGCACCGCCTATCCCCATTCCGAATGTGATGATCCGGCCGCCGGGAGAGTCGCCGCTGCCGCCTCCCGTGACGCCACCGCAGACGCCGACGCCCGACAGCCCACCCGGTGGCTCACCACCGCCGTTCCCTGGCACCGTGCCCATGCCGTCGCCCGGCCCTGGTCCCGGCCCCGGCAGCCCCCCCGGCCCTCCCACCCCCGGTGGCATCCCCACCGGCCCTCCCAGCTTCCCGGGCCCCGGAGCGCCTCTGTAATAAATCATTCCTGCAGGCTTATCCCTTGTACATCAGAGATCGTTGATTGTAGCTATTTCTGTAATTTGACGGAATTTTGATATTGTAATCTACGTGAGCTGATTTCAACTGTGCACATTACCCCATTTCTGCATTCAAGCGTCGGAAACGGATGGCACTTTCAATCGCGTTCTTGTTCTGAGAACATTGTATCTTCCTCAGTCTGCTCATTTTATAACATTTTGGAATTCTGCAGCACGTGCACATCACAAATCTAATCTAGTTGTTTCTGTAGTTTATGAAAATCATTATCATGGTAATTGCGGAACATAGTCTGCACGGTGCAGTTGCATGTTGCGTTCCGTCACTCATCTCTTCCATAGTGAGCAACAATCGCATCGACTGTTGCCAAGTGAGTAAGTCAATTGCCGGTGTAATGAACAAGCACGATAAGCAGTTGAAGGTGGTGAAAGGATGACCGCTTATATGTTTAGCTTGGTTCTTCCACCAATTTCTATCACTCAGAATTTGAGCCCACTCACTTGCATACCTCGAGTCCGCTTTCTGCGGTAATTTTGTAATAGTACATGCATTGTGTGGTGTGATATGGCGTGATTACCATCTAGCTAACTTCTCCGCATTTCCTGAGAATGTAAACTTATCAACATCTGTTCAGACACGAAAAAAGTTTCGAATATTTGCAATGCGGTAATTTTTTAGCATGTTTGCAATGCCGCACTCAACTTCATATCAATTAAACTCAATCCAGAGATCTGACTTACAGTAAAGTGCAATTCACTACGGTATGTCAAAAGGCGGAATTTGGGAGTACTTTAGTACATGGACTGGGGTGGTTTTGCCTTCATTCGATAGCATAGCAACAAGACGGATGATTAAAGTAACAGAAGGGAAAGTATGTAAAGTGCATGGAACAAGTGCCAGCATGCTTATTGTCTTTCGTGTCAGTGCGCGTTGGTGTCACTCACACGGTGTGCCAAATTAGGGTTCCGAATCTCGCTGTTAGAGTTCCATCACAATTGTCACTCAGTTCCGTCATACGCTCAGAATCTTAGCTGTGTGCGTGGGTTCGACAAAGTTAATCTTTCCGTAAGGACGATGAGATTGTGAGATTGCAAGCCAATTACTCGTAAGGCTTTGCTTGAGATTGTGATGCGAGTATCTGGCGATCGTCGAAGTGTACAGCTTTTGCTTCTGGAGTAAGAATAGGGTTTAGGGGTTTGGGGACCGATCAGATTCTTCTAGGGTTTGGGGTTGAGCAAGGGTGATGGCAGGGGTGCTGTCCGTGGCAGGGTTCAAGGAGCTGGTGGCCAAGTATGGCAAAGTGGCGGTGGGGGTGCATTTGACGGTTTCCGCGGTGTCGGTGACAGGGTGCTACACGGCGATCAAGAGCAACGTGGACGTGGGGGCGGTGTTACAGAGGTTTGGGTTGTACAGCGCTAGCATGGAGAAAGAGGAAGAGGACGATATTCACAAGTACGAGGCGTTGGCGACGGAGGGTCATGACGTGACCTTGGCGATCAACAAGGACGAGGATCGGCAAAAGGCTGTGCACGCTGCCGTTTCCGGAGGCGGGGCGTTGGCACTCGCGTTTCTCTGCAACAAAGCTCTTATGCCCATTCGCATCCCCATCACCATCGCCCTCACTCCTCCCGTTGCCCGATTGCTTGCCCGACGAAACTTGTTCAAAAACCCTTAAACCCGAGTACACTTGTATATCCACCCTTTAAATCCTTCAGAAAGCCACTGGATTCTTCATCTTCCCTTTCTTCGTCATCGAAGATCTCTTATGCTCGAAGCATCCTTTGAGCTCGTACCAGAACGGCATCCGTAATCCTTGATCGGATTACTTCATAGCTGAGGATTTTGCAGACTACTTTAGAGTCTTGATCATCCGATGCAATTCGCACTTTTGCTATCAGTGACGATGAGTTTATGCCACTAGAATTCAGAGTGTACACTCTTAAATGAATCGGTTTACTGAATTCGATTGTAAATCCCTTCCCAGCTGCTTATGCTTTGATGGTGTCTTGGAAGATGAGAGCTTTCAAGGTGGATGTGATGTTGGATTGCTAATTTCTTCAGAAAGATGTTGTATGAATCTTTCTTCTTGTGGGGAATTTTAGATGTAGTGGTTGTAAGTCACGTTATTCGCAGAGTTGGCTCGGTCTACTCTTGGACTGAATTGCTGTGTAGGCTCGAAATATTGTACAGAATCTGCTCTTTTCCGAATGCTATTCCGCTGACATTGAACTTCACCGGACATACATGTATTTTTTTTACAAGCTAAATGTGCACTAGACTCGAAAGAGTTGATATCTTCATTTCTTTATGGAGCTCCAAGTTCCAATACTTACTTGCTATACTTCAAATGCATTCTCATATTTAAGATATCACTAATTGAATAATATTGAATTATGTAGATCAATTAAAAGAAGGGCTCACAATTCCACCAAAGTTCCCAAATGTAGATTTTAGTTCTTGACTTTGATTATAGCTTCATCAAATATTGTCTCTTTTGAGAGTAAGTATTAAGTGCTTCCTTGTAATATGTTTCTATCCATGAAAGATGTCAAGATAATTGCAAAAAAGCTTCACAACATCCTACAAGATATGTGCACCTAAAAGTGATTCCCTTTATTAAACCCTAGAGTAGGATCATAAATGCTCCACTTGAAGCAACAACTATTACGAAAAATATTCAAAATATTGTCTAGTTAGAAATGCATATGGAATATATCATTTACTGAAGACAAATGGACTTAGTTAATGTAATTGGTCTAGATACTGGTGTGAAGATGCAGAATATACCGTGAACACCGAATGAAGAGTTAGCCTGCTCAACACCGAATGAAGAGTTAGCCTCCTCAGCACCGAATGCCGAACAAGCTCACGAGTTTTGGTTTTCTGAACAATTGGTAGCAGCGCGATGTGATGATGAACGATGGAGTGCGCAATGGCAGCATCACTGTTGCCTGCTCACGCTGCTTGCTTTAGCGGTCGCATCTCGATTGCAAGCTACAACAATACGATACTCCCCTGCTCTAGATTGTGCGCGTCACCTCGTTTCAACGCTTCGCGACACAATGCTGTCACGAATGTTTCATGGGCAGGTACGCCCTGCTGACTGGTTCTTCTTTCGTGCAGTTCTAGTTTGTAGCAGCAATGCGTCCTCTGCATTTTAATCAGTTTTGTCCAATCAATTGTTCAGGTGCAGAGTGTGGGTCTCTTTCAAATTCTTGTTTTCCTCAATCCGTGATGGCATTTCGCATAAGTGCTCAATGCCGTTGGGGTAGTAATATCAGCAGCACCTTTTTGGGATTCTGGATACTTTAACTCCTCATAAACCCAAGTAGTAAAGTTTTTAACCGATCTCCGATGTTGGTAATTTAATGACAGAATTAGGCTTTTTACGAGGCCATGAAATTCAAATGGTCGTTTCCAAACCTTGAGTTCTTGATCCATTTAGGGTTTATGTGGAATTGAGTCTCTTCTTTTGAGTGGAAACCGCTTTTATTAGGTCCATTTCTATCTGAAGCAGGCTATGTAGTTCAATGATCCTGGTGTTATAACTCATGGCCTCATAGGAATCATATTACATTCGCAAGAGCTGTTTGTCATCTGCAGACCAGGATTTTTTGTTTGTTAGGGTTGGCCTTGCTGAGCTTGAGGTTTTGTGCGTGAAGGGAAACACAAATTTTGCAGAGAAGGAGCGAGATTGTGTGCTACACGAGCCGAGGCAGTGGATGTAGTCATCCTAACGAATGGGCCTGGTGAGGTGGCGACGTGGGTGAAGCCTGTGGTTGCAGAACTGCGGCGAACATCCCAGGACAATGCTGTTGATATGCGCATCTCGGTATGAAAATCACTCAACTCTAGTGGAAACCTATGCTCTGTAAACTTGGTTAGCAAATCAAAATGTACCGACGTGTATTGTATTTGAAAATCAGGAAGGCTCTATGCAGATGACCTTGAACTAATACAATGGTTTAGTCAAGATTACCACACCTCAGATTCAACCATGTAACATCTTACAAGATTGAGGTGGTTTGCGTAACCAAATACCTCGCCGAAGTTGATGGCATGGCTAAATGCGTCACTAACACAATGTCATCAACTTCGGTGAGGACTTCATTTCCTGACAGCCTCGTACGCAGAAACTTCCTTCAGTGATAGAGAAACCACTTAACGATGTTAGACCCTGCAGGAATGTGGAACTCTATCTCATACTTGTGTTCAGCAGATTAATGAAGAGTTTCGGTTTTGTAGAACTTTCTCATTGTAGTTCTCATGTTACTCGAATTTTTTGTATGAAGTGAACAGTTATAGTCTCTCAAATGTAGATCAATAGAACAATTTATATCCTTGCACTCATGATGCAGCTAGTTTTATCTTTGGGAGGGACAGTTTGCTACTAGCGGTCTGCGTGATTGGCAAAGACCAGCTACCTTCCTCATGATCATGCAGATGGCGTTTGTTATTGAGCCACTTCATTGTGTGTAGGTCGTGTTAGCACCGTGCCCACATGCCTCTGGTGGAGAGCTTCAACTGCTCCAATCATTCGAGGAGATTGATCGATGTCAGGTCTGATGCACACAATTGTTACTGCAGGGTTCTTGCTCTGGCTTTTAGGTCACGCACACTGATTCCATTGTGTTGGATTGTAGGGACCAGAAGGATTTTTCTCACTCCTGCTTCTAGGTCGAACACAAGACAATTGGGATTGGCGTAAGCAAGGAGTGTGTATATTCCTAGGCGGCGACCAATTCTTTACGGTATGCATCAGCTACTTCATACGTTTATTTATTCCATGCTAGATCAAGATACCCCACGCCCCTGAGATTTTTTAGTCGAAGCATTGCGCTTGTTGCATTCTACTCGGACTCTGTTTAGTGTACTGGCTATGGTGGTATTATCGATGAGGCTGTATGGAGTTGACTAAGTTTTGGATTACGGATTCTGGTTCAGCTTGTGCTTGGATGGCGACTAGGTTACAAGACACTTATATATGCCGAAGATGCAGCACGATGGCCCGGGTACGTTCGCTCTCTCCCATTGATATGGATTCATCACCACTGAATGGAGGTACCCATTTTCATATTCTTGTTATGAAGTGATGACTATCATCTATAGTATCTATTCTGGACCTGGTGCAACGATCAGTTTAATGTGGTGAAGGTGGAAGCATCGGAGGGAAAAGTCATTGTTCTCAGTGAGGTTGGAGAATTCAGATATTTTAGGGAGTTTCGTACTTTAAGTTCGATAATACATTTTCAGTGAAATCTTATAAGGATGTCCATTTCTGTCATCGCATGTCCGATGGCATTTCAACATTCTTGAACGGTCCCTTCCTCTATTTAGAGGAGTTTCTATACTGCTGAAAAGTCCTTCAATTGGTCATTTTAGAGCCCAAGGTCTCGAGGTCCAGTGTGACGTTTGGCTATGGCATAACCTCTGCAGCAATGAAAATTGTACATGCCACTTCATCAGCAACAGAAACTGAGATGAAACTCTAAAATCTTAATACCACAATCCTAGAGCTCAAGTAGAAAATGCTGTGGGTTTATTTTCACAGGCTTCTGTTGTGCTAAAGAATGTTATGTTCACCTGGTGGGAGCAGATTGGTGGATGGATACATGCTGCGGTCGCAGGAAATTTTGGTAGGAGTGCCACAATGGGCTCGCAGCCGCTGCCAGGTAGTCGGAGACCTGTTCGCGGATGCAGTGGGAAGTGCACCTCCTTCAGTCTCCTGCCTTTCACCTCAGGCTCAAGACAAAAAGCCTGTCCCCATTGTTGGCCTTCTTCCTGGTTCCAAGGTACTCACACGCATTGCTTAGTACAATTATTGGCGGACCACAACATTGTCTAATTGTCATGGTTTCCTACAGCTAGTGCTCTTGAATATCAAGAATTGCTGTTGTTTCTGCTTCCTTGAAGCGTAACATTCTTTTACCAGGTCTGTCCTTTTCTTGATGAATATGCTTGCTTTTACGCCTGGTCTTCAGCTTGACATGCATTTCACTTCACATTTATTGCCCTATGTGTCAGTTTTAGAAAACATCTGATTGTTTTTGTAAAGAATGTTATGAGCACTCACACTTGTAATGGTAACGACAAGATATTTACTGGCTCCGTCTTATTCTAATTATCATATGTAGGGGAGACGTGATTTGAGTTGCAGATGTAGAGATCTGCTTCGAGATCAGAGAAAACTTGTACTTCCTACTTGAGTTGAGCTCTGAATCTGGTGAATTTCAGCTCTGAATTCAGTATTATTGTGCTCCTTTCTGTGATGCATCATCCTATCCGACGCAATTGTGCAGGATGCAAAATTGGCCATCGGTGTGCCCTATTTCATGGCGGTCGCAAACTACTTACATCAGCGGTAGGTCTTCTCTATGATCTTTCGAATACTCATATCTACTACTCTGTGTACAAGTAGGAAGAAAAGACTGGTTGTGTTGATCCTTTGGCTTGTAAGCGATGGGATGAGACATGTTCTTTCAACCCCGAGTACCTCGACCAAATTTCACTTTGGAAGCTATCGATTACATGAACGCCCAGAACTTGATTCGAACGCTGAAAATTTGTAGAACATGATCCTCTTCTTCTATGAGAGTGAAATTGTCCATTTATCATATGGAGGCTGGCAGTTCTATTTGATTTCAAAAACAGGGCTAGTTGGACTGATGTAGGGTGGGTGGGGTGGCAGAATAGTATGGGAGGCCAGGTGCGGTTTCTGTTGCCGTTGGCTCCCACTGTGACCGTGACTGAGCTTGAACACTACGCCAATGCAGCTTTCAATCCTCTAATATCACGTTTCCAGTGGGCTTCGGGCCACTTCGTCTCCAATGTGCATGGAGGAAGCTCAGTCAAGGCTGCGGAACTGGGCCAGTTGGTGACAGAGCAAGGGGTGTGTATAGAGATTCGACAGGAGTTTCCTCCATATTCTCTTTATCAGAGCTGCACCATCTGTCTCACAACGGTACTATTCTTCTCCTATTGTCTCAAGTCCATAAATTACAAAACGAACATAAAAAGGACAAAACTTACTGTGGAAATCAATGATTAATAACAGTACTTCTATCATGTACGGTGTCGTTTGCTTTCTGAATAATAAGTCCGTCTCCCTGAAGCTGTAAATCTAATGTGTAGCTATGGAAGTGACCATATCCAAGCTACATTTTTATCCCACTTTGATAGCTAACGTTCAGATCATATTTTGTACTGTTAAAAATTGTCACATACGATTTGAACAACATATTCTGAAGGCGAAGATCAATGATCTATTTCGCGAAACACCAATGTTGTGATCTGCTGTGAGTATCTCCTGGATGTGATTTTTACGTCAGAAAAAGAAATGATCAGATACAGTGTCAAGGTTTTGTATATGTGGGAATTTGAAGTTTATCATCTATTGATGGTACCTCATGCATACTTTCTTCGTGGAAGCATTTGTTGCCTGACTAATCGTTTTCACGTGCAGGTGGGTACAAACACTGCAGAGCTTGGGACGTTGGGTGTTCCTATGCTTGTGGTCCTTCCGACGTATTTCTTAGAGGTATTCTCACCGTCTATTATCCAACAGATTTGAGCAGTCTCCGGGTTTCCAAGAGCGAGCTGTATGGGCCCTTCTATTTAATTACCAGGTCCTGAGAATCATATCAGTTTGGCTTTGGCAAGTGCCTTAGTTGATGGTTACATTTGGATGTTGTGTGCAGACGTTTAGAGGGGCAACAGGAGGACTTCTGGGCTTACTATCAGCACTTCCCGGCCAGGCTGGTGCAGCAATGGCCCACGTCGTCAACCTTTTCATATTGAACAAAGCCGGCTTTATCTCGTGGCCCAACAGGTAACATACTTCGTTCCATTCTCAGTTTTTTTACAGCAGAAAAGCTTCTCGTAATTATCAGCCCCAGTTTGATTGATACACTTTGCTTTTCAAAATCTTCCAACAAAACAAGACCCCGTTCGCCTCAGTACTTTCAATGCCGTCCCATGGATATCAGAAGGCCTCGATCATATACAACAAAACGTTGCTCCTTTCTCCTTGATACAGTTCCTCTTTTGGAGCCTTGGCTCTGATTTTGCTAATGCGAGGGGTGTCATGATTCTGATGAGGAGATTTGCAGGTGGGCTGGAGAGAAGATAGTCCCGGAGCTTATCGGTGAGATCGATCCGACGGAAGTTGCAGCTGTTACCGCCGAATATCTGCAATCACCTGACCGACTCCTGGTCATGCGCAATCGCCTCCTTGAAATCCAAAGGGCACAGTCTGAGTGCACAGCAGGTCCAGCACAATCTATCGCCCTCGCCGTCCACCAGTTGTTGCGGAATGGAGCAGTAACTCTTCCTTCGTGATTCGGTGTAGATCGAACGCTTTAACCCCTAACTTTCCTTAAAACCCGAAACGGGTTAACCCCTAACTTTCCTTAAAACCCGAAATGGGTTAACCCCTAACTTTCCTTAAAACCCGAAACGGGTTTTGGAGGTTCCCGCAGGAGTAAAAATCAGCCAACTTTGATCATTATAATCTCACAAATGAGGAAGAATGAACGGTTCAAATTTGGTATTTGAGAAGAATGTCAAGTGAACTTTGAGATCTTACGGATGAATTTTTTGAATATTGCTTAGATTGAGATTTTTTGAGCTTAATCTAAAGGAAGGTCAAATTTTGTGACTTACACCGTTTTGCAACAAGGAAATTTAGGGGTTAACTCGAATTGTTATTTTTGCTGGTCAATCAACTAAAGATGAATATGATAAATCCAATTCGTTGTGCATGCCATATGTTGTCTCATTCAATGTTTGATAATGAAGTTGTAGCATTTGATTCATTAGCTCAATCTCGGGAGGTAGAATGCATGCATTAACCCTTTATTGACACAGGGGACCAAATTGGTCCTCGATCTGAACAAGAACTTCCTCAATCTCAACGGTGGCAAGTTCCGACATTTTACCTAATGTGGTCATTTTTTTTTTAATATTTACAGAATCAAGTTAGCTCGACACTCACCATTTCGGATTTTCGAATTATTTAATTATCTATGCTAAAATATGGTCAAAGGACAGTGAGGTCACATTTCTCTCAGAACAGTGATGTCAATTAAGAGTTAAAAGGTGTGTGCTGATTCCAAGTTGCTGTTGTTTTTGTTGGTTCTTCCTCCCTGCTTGGAGGCTTGGAGGCTTGGGAAAGTCCCTCAAATAGAAAGCCTACCATGAATCTCGGCAAGGGCAAGGGCATGCAACATTTTCTTCTTTGTTTTTTATTTCGAAGCCATTAACTGAAAATTTCAACAATTTTCATCTTCTAATCAATTTCCTAATTGTTTATTTGTTATTGTTGTGTTCATTTTGTGTAGAGACTTAGTTATATATAGTAAGATCCTTGAACCAAAATCTAGAACCCAATCCTTGAAGATCACCTCATAGTCCAACTTTGCATGTATAAAAGAAAAGAAGTTCACAAATATTTACATTGCATTGTTTGAATAGAAACCTTGTTTTAAATAGTCAAGGGTGAGGATACGGAGGATATTATACTTGCATAAAAAAAAAAAAATACATGTACCAATTAGTGAACGTAATTGTAATATTTAGAAATTGAAACGGTTAGGGATATCAAAAAATTGTTATTTTCCCACGGGCAACATGCATTATCAAATGAATTTTTACTTTCTCCCTGTCAAAAACCTATCACAAGAGTTTTAAATATTTAACTTTTGGTCAAAAGGAGTTTGAAGTGACAAGTGCCATTGTACCACATCGCTTGGTCATAGGCTTTGTGTCAACTTCTCACAAATATAGTATGACTTGACTAAGCAATGAAGTGAACAACTTGTTTAGATCAAAATCCTTTGTTCCTTACAAATTTTCCCTCACAACCCCTTAAGCAATCTATTTTTTCATTCTCATGTCACATATGTGTTCCCTAACCCTGCCTCAAGTGCAAGTGCCCATATTAGGTCCAAAATAAAATGTGCATTATCATTTTGTAAATAATAAAATATATTGTTTAGAAACTTTAACAACAATTACCCTAGTCAACTGGATCATGGATTTTCGAGATTGAGCCACCAAAGGTTATCACTACCTTGAAGTCCCTACATCAAAATTTCACCAAGAAAGGCATGCCCACCTCTTGTAGGCACTCAACTTTGAATTGCAACTTCTTCAAGCTCTAATCAAGATTCTCTTATGCGACACCGTCAACATACACAGAGACACACATTTACCCTCGAGAGAGACAAATGACATTGAAAAGGCAAATGTTCATGTTTTTTACTATGCATTTTACAGTATGGTCGGACATCCTGCTGAACTTGACGTCATATTGATATGTAACACGACAATTTAGAGAGAAATTATGGGAAGTGTGTTATGTAAGACAACCTTGGCTCTAATAAGGTTACCAAAGTGCTTGACCTAGTGTTCACCTTTTACATCCCATGCACTAGTCATGTATTTAATCTGGATATTGTATACATACAGGGTTGTCACATTGGACAAGTTACTATTAATTACATTGGACACATTGGACAAGTTACTATTCATTACATTGAACAGATTGGACAAATTCTATTGACCACCCTAAGATTGACCTGATCATAAGGATAGATAGATAGAAACTCCGGTCCCTTTCGAAGGGGCCAGCGTGAATGAAGTGTCCGTTCGTAATGCTAATATCCCCATGGCCACCGGACAAGGGGAAATTGGAACAATACTACTTCCCCCTCTCGAGGGTGGACATTATAACTACGCTAGTTTCTAGCCTAGTTACTAATGCCTTGAAGATACTTGACATAGTATCCCCACAAAGGGCTTTGAGGTACCCATACAACAAGGTCCAAAGACCCCCCACAATAGTTGGGTGGACTATAGTGGTGAGCACCACGCCGGCATGGGGAATAGAACCCACGACCTCCTCATTGGGGGCCTGAGCCCTAACCACCAAGCCAAGGCTTGTGGTGCCTTGATCATAAGGACAAGATATAAAGTCGTTCAAAGTGTTCAATGTGATGAATAGTAAATTGTCCAATGTGGCAACTATGGCTAAATACAATCCGCAAAAGCCAAATCGACTCATATATAGAATTCCTCTCAAAATTGGAAAAATCCATCGGGTTAATTGAACTACTTGTTGTTTATATATTCATCACATATTTCCTTCATTTTTCACTCCCTATAAAAAAAAGTGGATGGTAATTAAAAATAATTAATGCTATAATAGGTTGGTAAAAAGTTACTAAACTTGATATGCATTTTTGAGAACTTCATGGGTTGTATTAAACTTACTTGGAAGTAAACCCTAATAGCCCAAACGACCATTGTTGGGATAATTGGATGCTTTGAAGCCTTGCCACAGTTTAACCCCTAAAGGTCCAAGAAAGCGAAAACTGCTTTTTGGAGTCCAAAATTCAGCCAACTTTGACCATTATAATCTCACAAATGAAGAAGAATTAACGGTTCAATGAGTGAAAGGTTAAGTTAACTTCAAGATCCTACGGTTGGATCTTCCAAATAATTCTTAGATTGAGAGTGTTTAGGCCTGATGTAAGGGAATGTCCATTTTTACAATTTTACATCAAGAACCTTTAGGGGTTAACTTAAATAGTTTGAAACATGAAACAAAAGTTGGTGGGGTGGCTATCAAATACATATTTTGAATTCTCATATGATTGTATAAATATATTTCCTAAAATCCTCCAAATAGAAATCAGGCAAGATTTTTTCACATGCGATATTGAGGCCACTCTTTGCACCAACAAGCTTTAAGAATTGGCATTCCATTGGTAACCCCTCAAACTGCACATCAAATAAAATTTGTAATATGGGCAACAAGGGTGAGAGGGTCACCTATGGTTTGCTTTGTTAAACCCCAATATTTGAAATTTAAACATTCTATCATCAATTTCTCGAATTCATTCATGCAAATTGAATAGAAGAGAGCTTATTCCGTAACTTTGCTAAGAGGGAACTCTATGATAACTTTGACAACTTTCATGTTGTGTCAATCATCTCAAGAGATTTTTTTTAGAGTTGAGTTTTTTTTTTTGTATTTTTACTCAGTATAAGAAGTTAAAAGGTTAAAAAAAAAAATTTGTAATGCATGGTGAAAGTAATAGATACAACATTGCAAATTTAGCATCAAATAATATCTAGCGTATTAGTTCTAAGAAATCTATACATCCAACCTCAAGATTTCCATATTCTAAATTGCATGATTTGTCTACAATCGATTTCTACTATACTAGGTCATAGCTATCTGTTGTTTGATTGAGTACTTGACTGCCATTATTTTCCTCATCTTGTAATTGTTGTTCAATCTTGTTTCTTCATACCCCTTGATAACCGTGCAATTTCTCTCTCAAGGTGAGTCTTCTCTTTTTGCTTCACCATCAAGGCATACTCATACCTCTCTTTGTGCACCCGTAAATTCTCCAGTACTTCATTCTTTGATGAATTTCTACCAAGAGATTGTTTGATATTTTCAAGCTCTATTTTTATGTCTTGAATTTCATCTATACACATTCGCAACTCTTCTTTCATAAACTCAAGCTGAATGGCCACAATCGTCGCCATAGTTTTATTTTCAATATAAGTACCGTTCTTTCCGCAAATTGACCTTTCCTACGACAAAGAATTTGTAAACTATCGCAAGGACCACAAGCTAACCAAGAACAAAAGGACCAAGGAACAAAAAGACAGAAATAAAGAATAACACTTATGTTACCAAGGAGACATCATGTATATATATGTACACACGAGAGCACTACTGCCGAGAATCCAAATGTAGAAGACAAATTAAAAGTGAAGGAAACCAAGGAAGCTTGAAAGGTTAAAACCATGGATGAAAAATGATCACCATGGATGAATCAAAAATCAAAACTTTTCATCTATTCTTTGATTATACATTTGCATTTCTTTTACATCAAAACCACATAAGAAATGAATGTGAAGCCATAATGTATCAATTCGCCTATAAATACAATCCATGTAGGCATGGAACGACATTCACTCTTTCCCAATGACATAATCAAATTTTCTTGAATTGATGGTGTCTTTCTTCTTTGTAGATGTATTGAAATTTTGGGTGGAATAATTATAATTTTCATACCTTCTTTGATGGAAGTAAGATATCTACTACAAGAAATTATACTTAATTCAGAATCCAACCTTTTAACCCGTAAATCTCCTTGGTATTTTTGGGAGCTTGAAACCTCAAAACTGCAATTTTCTATCACTTTTATTCCACTATCTGTGAACCTAATTTCCTTCTCTTTTCTAATCCTCCAACCGTAAGATTTGACAGTACTGACAACACTGCTTGATCCATAAAACAACGATGCTCATGAATGGAACAACTTGGGGCAAGTGTGAGAGCAAGCAATGGGCTCTACACTCTTCGGGTAAGGTAGACAGACCTATAACCGACTACTTAAGGATTTTAGCACATGATATTAAGGTATATATTTTTTTTAGAATTTTTCATGTGTGCAAACATAAGGTTCGTGTTGAATGCAAAAAGTTTTGTGATTTTATTTGCATTATTCAAATAGTTATAATTGTTTAAAGTGAAAAGTTGCTTGGAACCTAAAGCCGATCACATGCTCAAATATACAAATGAGGTACATGTATTCTTTCAAAATCTAGGAATTGGGCTTGATCGGTTATTGGTCGCCGGTCGGGAATGGGTCTGTCTACCTTAATCAAGCACTCTTCAGGTATTCAAGCACCTGCTTCAATTGTGCTTCGCTGCAAGCAGCTTCGATCCGAGCGGGTGCATCTTCCGCTGCTAAACAGATTGAATCCACCCACACTCAAATCGGCCCAAATGGCGGAGATACTGTAATTGAAACTTTATGAGTATACTGGATAGATTCGTATGTCAATTGACATATACGTATGATAAATTCAGCACACGGAGCCAATAATCGATGAACATCTATACATGCATTTGACATACACATCTATCCAGATTTAGATGTAAGACAATGTTTTCATTGCTTGAGTGAAGGATATTTTTATCGAAAGTGAAAATTGATACTCTTGCAGACTAGAACATCACCTCGCTAAAGACTTGCAATTACAAATCATACACCTTCGATATAATAGCCTGCACTGAAGTGAACATTCTTCGATACTTCGCAGAAAAATCAATTCATTCAAACAGAAATTACAAAGCCGCTGGTTCAAAGCTTCCGTACTCAGATCAGAGTCGGTAGCTCTCAACATTATAATATGAAAGTCAGCAATCATGGTCCTCCATAAGAAAATGGAACGTCTACTGAGATCGAAACACCAAGTAAATTACAAATTTGAGTCA
This sequence comes from Bryum argenteum, assembly GCA_037043015.1. Lineage (NCBI taxonomy): Eukaryota > Viridiplantae > Streptophyta > Bryopsida > Bryales > Bryaceae > Bryum > Bryum argenteum. The sequence continues at coordinate 17,734,411 of CM073328.1, read as the reverse complement.
ATGCAGGGTCATCGGCACATGTACAGACAGTGTGCACGTTCCAAAGGGAGGGAGGCAATGCTAACTGTTCAAGGGGAGCAAGCAAGCGAATCATCAACAATAAAATGGCTTATGTCTGCTGCTTGGTGGGTGGACGACCCCTCTTCTTCGGCGTGGGTGTCGAAGTAGCAGCAGCAGCAGCAGCCTCCGCTGGAGCAGAAGAAGCAGCAGCAGCAGCTTCGGAAGGCTCAGGCTTCGGCTTGGCAGGACGACCTCTCCCTTTCTTCGGCTGCTCGGCAACTACTGGAACAGATGCACCTTCTTCAGACACTTTGGCCTTCTTGCTCACATTCTCGGTCTCCTCCGCCTTCGGCTCTTCAGCAGCTTTGGCCTTGGCAGGCTCTTCAATCTTCAGCTTTGAAGCGTCTTCCCCAGCCTTGGCCTTGGGAGGTCTGCCCCTGCGCTTTGGTGTCACAGGGCTGCCTGCCTCGGCTTCTTCCTCGGGAGGTGCCTCCTCTAAGGCCTTGTTCACTGCCTCCTTGGAAGCTGCTGCTGCTTCCGTCTTGGGAGCTGCTGGTTCGGATTTGGAAGCTGCTGCATCAGTTTTGGCTTTGGGAGGTCGGCCTCTTTTCTTGGGCTCAGTGGAGGGGCTTGCCTGCTCCTTGGCTGCTTCTTCTTTCTTCTCTTCACTCGTACCGGTGGACTTCTGCTTCTCGTCACTGGTACCGGTGTTCTTCTGCTTCGGAGGTCGGCCTCGTTTCTTGGCTGAGCCAGGGCTGTCGTTGCTGGTGGCTCCAGCTGCTGCAACGTCCGTTTTCACTTTCGCAGGTCGTCCCCTCCCACGCTTCGGCGTTTCGACCGCTACCTCGGTCTCTACCTCATCGTCATCTTCGAGCGGCGCTGGATTATTTTCTGCAGCTAATCTCGTCTTCGCTCCTTTCAGCTCCGGTCCACTGTACTTTTGCACCGCTGGAACAAAAGCAGATGACTGCACCAGCACAGAAAGCGTCAGAGCTTGCCATCCACTCTACAAAAGTGTGGATTCTCAGTCAACACTAACTAGTTTTTGTTTTGAAAATGATTATCATCCAAGACTATCGGTCACGAACTTACCCGATTTGCGACATCGATATGCTGGACTTGGTTTCCTGTAAGAGAAAAAGAGAAATCAGTTGATACTATTTAAGAGGATAATATAAGAGGTGATGGATTCTCGATGCACATACCATCGAGCATGGTTGCTGCAGCTTTCCCCTTCCCCCAACGATGATGGAACAGCCAGTTTTGAGGGAACTGCTCACTGTCTGCATCGACTGCAACTGCCTTCTCCAAAACCTACACAGAAACTTCAATCAGCTTCTTTTCTCGATTAAATACTGCCAATGTTCACAAGCATTCAATCTTCATACCTCCTTGATGACATTGTGTAATCTGATGACCTCCTCCTCCTTCAAGGAATTTGCAGGCTGCTCCGGGTGAATCTTGGACTGAAAAAACCATCTCACATAATTAGAATGACCTAATATTATGTTGTAGTTATTCGTTCACCATCCTATGCACCAGCATCCAGCATCCAAATAGACATGAAATCACATCATGCACATGGAATAGTAACTAAAAACACGACTTAATAGTGAATAATGAAAGTGATATAGTGAGCGAAGTAATTTCACAATCATATAGAGGCCATGGACTACCTGATAAAGCACTTCATCTGCGACCCAATTTCCAATGCCTGCAATGTACCCCTGCATTCACAAGCACATACTGTCAGTCAATCCTGCCGAAGAAGTGTACTCCTGAGAAGGCAACACACGAGAAATTCTTCAATTTCTTTAAGCCACCCCACTAAGATACAGTTACCATAAATGAAGAGAAAACTAGAAAGATGAGCCAAAAGAATCGGGGAAACGCAGTACCTGATCGAGAAGAAGGGCTTTGACAGCCTGTTTCTTGGCCTTCAGTGCTTCCACCATTTCCTTTGCACTTGGAAGCTCAAGATAAGCATCCGGACCAAGCTCAGAGATCGGAACCACTTTCGTAGGCTGCAAGAAACCAAGAGCAAGGAGTTAGAATAGGCAAACGATCACATACGGTATTCATGGTTTGGGTTTAAAAAACTCCAGATAAAACAGAACTACCAAATACTGGTGAGAAAAGTGATGTCAACACATACATTTTCGAGGAGGCGGACGCGAGCAAAACGACGCTTATCAATGAAGGCCACTTCCGTTCCACTATCCAACTGCATCCCACCATTCGATCTCACTAAGAACCCTTGCATACTAGTATAGTGGTAACAACCAGATTCAATAAACAGAAAAGTACAACCCATACAAAATACAATCACAAGACTGAAAAGAAAGCGATGATATGTTTGTAGTATGAGTAACTGTGACAGGCACAAAAACCACAAGGAAAGCATCAGAGAGGTGAAAGGCGCATACCACTAGATGAACTTTCGAGTAGGTTGTCGGAAACTCGTTCTCATCACTAACCTTGAAACTGTAACAGAAAAAAACGAAACATTTCATTAGAACTGAGACGAAACATTTCATTAGAACTGAGACGTCAGGCCTTCGTGAACTGCAAAAAAACATCAAGTGATCCATCTAACAAAATGTAACAGGCTGTCTACAACCCCTTGAGCACGAGAAAACTACTTACTTCCTGTACAGAGGGCCTTTAACACCCTTGACGATTATCGCCCCGCTCATACCTGCAGAAACCAATCCATCGACACAATTAGAAACGCAAGAAACCACCGACAAGCCATCAGAAGCGAAACCACAAAAAGATCAGACAAAAGAAAACCACCGACAGACCAATAAAAGTGAAACTGAAAGAGTCATTAACACAAACCACAGAAGCAACGAAAACGTAGGTTAGAGGAAGAGAGAACGCTTCCAAGAACGAAGACAAGTGCCCTCACACGATCGACCTAGAAACAAGAAACGACAAAAGACAAAACGAAAACGAAACAAGCTGGCCATTTCTCACACATCTGTACACGACTAAACCAAGCTCGTCAGCCAACATAGAGAGGAAGAAAGAACTATATACGAGCGAAAAAAACAAAGGAAAAGGGAGGTGGAAAGCTCGGTACACACCAAACTGGAAGGAGATGTGGGGGCCTGAATTGAGCTCCAGCCACATATGTTTCCCCTTACGGTGAGCCGCGACGATCTTCTTTCCAATGAGAGCCTCTTGAAGCGCAGACGCCGTCACGCCATCGATGACTTTCACATCGTTCTCCACAACTGCTTTCTGAATAGTCCCTCCCAGGCTGTAACTGTGCATGAGCCGGCGGGCTGCTTCGACTTCCGGGAGCTCCGGCATCTTGCTGGCTTCAGCTTCTTCACCTGCCGTCACCAAAACACACACACACCAAAAAAAAATTTAATAAAACGGCCACCACCACCACAGCAACCAGTTCTTTAACATACCAATCGTCACAAAGGTAAGACCTTTACACAAAACCCAATACAAAAATACCATTATCATCATTGCAATGAAAACGTTTCATCATCAAAGAACGGTTCTTTACAGGAAAAAAAACGATTGAAGACTCTGAAGCTACAGCAGCAACACAATGAAGAGCACACAATTCATGCAACGAGCAAACAAGCTGGAATTTTTCGTGCAATTGACCTGGAGCTGTATCGAATGTATCGAAAAAGAGAAGAGAGACAAAATAGATTAAAAAAAATAAAATGTGAGTGAGGATGCTGTGTGGAAGAGAGCCCTAATATAGCGGAGGAAGAGAAAGATGATACCTTGTGATGAAACGATGAAAATGTGTGCTACCTTAAAAACCACGGTTGCGCAAACCCACAAAGATGAATGGAATGAAAATGAGGTGCTGCTGTGGAATCTTATGTAGTAATCGTGGTAAGTGAGCAAATTAATACAACTCCAGTTTGATTGATTGATGCTGCTGCTGGCCGCTTCCCTCCCTCCCCTCCCTTCCCTTCCAACCAAGTGCGCATCACCACCACTTTTCTTCCTTCTCGAAGGGTTTTGGGGGGTTTAAGTCCTGGTACCCCTCTCCTCTCCTCTCCTCTTCCCCCCTCTTTCTAAATGAACCGTCCTTGTGCCTTCAAGCCTTTTCTCGATCTTACACCTCAGGGGATCCTTTCATGTTTGAAATTAGTGATCCGAAACTTGACTTTTTATTTTAGTATACAGATAATTATTTTAGTCTTGTAAAACAAGCTCTTTGGTTTGGTGTATTTAGCATTTTTGGGAGCTTCTATTCAGAAATAAGAGGGATCTTGGTTTTGATGTTTATGTTCATTTGAAAAGGTTTTTGTTGTTTTAATTTTGTGTGTAGGGAGGAAATTATGGTTCTACGTATGAGGAGTTATGAGTTACGAGGATTGTGTAAGCTGTCGGATTCAGAATGATCATTTTTGAGTGATGTCAGTTGGAATGAGATGTACTTGGATACTGGTTTTCGCGATTGGCGCTTTTTTTTTTTTTTTGTGAGTTTTTACGAGGATACGCGTATTGACTTGTTTGACGTCGTGCAAGGTGACGGTGTGAGTTGAGTCGGTAAAGAATTATCTGTCGGCGAGACGTAGAATTTTGGTTTTTTCGTAGGATATTTTTGTTGCTCAGGTTCAATGTGGACTGAGAAGGTATTGATTCGTTGTCCGCGAACGTGGGACTTTCAGTTTTGTTTTATGTTTCCTGACAAGATATTTTTGTCTTTTGAGGGTTCTTCAGTCAAAATGAAAGATATTGTTGTATTTGTTGATGTCTTTTCATCTATGACAAAATTAATATTAAATTTTTTGGCCTAGAAGGTGAATTCCTTAATTGTTTGACATTCAGTGAAACCCCTTGAGGTATTTAGTCTTTTTTTTTTTTTTGAGGGGTACGTTGGGATTGTTTCAAAGTCTCTTGCCTATACATAACCATGGTGTAATTGTCAGATTATATGTGAAATATCATACATATAATATTGCATCCAAAGTTAGATTATTCAATCTCTTTGAATTATCTAAAAAGTTACTACGCCGCCTTTATTGACTTTGAAGTAATTTTTGACTTTGAAACATAGGTCGTTGAGAATTCATGCAATGATATGGTTTAACTATTTTTACTTTTTACTTGATTATATAGGGTCTTATAATAAATAAAATATGGATGTTTTGCGTTAGCCCTAGTGATCAAAATGTTTATTTTCAAATATTATTTAGTTTTAGTAAATTGCATGGGCAATAAACCTAAACAAATCATTTGTAAGTATTTTGCAAGTCATATAATCATTAATATTTTCTTTCTTTTTTTAATCTATGTATATAACAGAATTAGGTCCTTCCTACCCACCGAAGTACCAACCTACCAACATACAATCTTACCAGCCTAGCTACCTACCTTGGTCTTACCAATCTTATAAATTACTCAAAAAAAAATTTAAAAAAAAAAAAAACAAATTAAATAAAAATAGTAGGTGAGTGTATATGAACTTACCCACCTACTTTCATCTTACTGATCTAAAAAATATATATATAAATTAATTAAATAATAGTAGATGAATGATCTCACCGATCTAAAATCAATATATAAAAACTAGTAAGGTACCCGTCATCTCAACGGAGGAGCCAAAAAAGTATTTGGTGTTTACGATTTTCTCCATCACTATTATATACATTTTTTTATTTTTTTATTTCATTTTATTTATTTTTTATTTTAAATGTGTTGGTTTTTCTTTTTTCTCTTTTTAAAATTTTTTTATACATAATCCACAAACATAAAAGAAGGTAGGTAGGGAGGTAGATTTGTATGTAGGTGGGAAGGAAGGATCGTCGGATCGATAACCCAATTCTATTATATATATATATATATATATATATATATATATATATATATATATATATATATATATATATATATTAGATGAAATGGTAGACATAGATACTTTTTTCCCGTAGCGACGACAAAGACCTTACTAGTAATAAATAATAGAAAAGTTCCTTTTCCAACATAGAAAGTTCATTTTGGATAAAATCAAAAGTTTGTAAAGGTGCAAAGTCAAACTACTCATAAAATGTTTTGACCCCTAATGGAACACTATACCAATTTATTGGGAATTAAGAATTTCTAAAGCATGTCTTGCCAAAAAAATTAGCATCTAAAAATAAATAAATCAAACATAAATAAATTGTACACCACAAATTTGGTGAGTCTTGTTTCACTTGCAATTTACAAAACTTCTTAAAACCTTGTATTTTTCTCATATTAAAAAATAATAATAAATAAAATAAATACTGAAAGTAGTACTTATTAGGAGCAACTTTGAGTTTGAGTTTCTAACACAATAAGGTAGCATTATTGGGAAACAATGGTAGAAACTCAAAATGCTCACAAGAGAAATTTTGTATAACGAGCAGCGACATGGGGGGAGGGGGCATCTTATATTCTCATGGTCATCTCTAATAATTTCAACCAAAAACGTTTATTCTATATATAGAATTTTATTTTTTAAATGGAGATAGTAGATATAGATGGCCAATTTCTAAGCACCTCATGTTAGAGTAAAAGCCAAATAAAGAGTTCCTCCAAGTTCTTTTTATTTCAAACTTGCTCAAATCATTACAAAGTTTCATTTTTATTTGTAAGCTATAAAGTTTTAGGACCTTCACCTAATATTACAAGCCTCATATATATAAATTTTTATACTTTAAATGCTTTGATGGCGTTCTTTGAAACTATGTGAGTTAAAATAGAAGGATTATTTTATCTATATATATAAAAGAACACGATTACCTGCTAGCGATCCTTTGCAGGTTGCCCGACCTGATGCAGCCGGTTTTCTTTGTTTGCCCTTGGTGATCCTTCCTGGTAGTAGGGTGGTTTGCTCATGAGAGTATACACGGTATGAAGAGTTTTAAAGATTTTGAAGGATTTCCGTAGGTGGTGCTTGATTGTTATCAAAAATTTATTAAATCTCATTGACATAACAAGAGTGGAAGGGACAAGGAATGTGGAACATGTAAAATGGAGCAAAGTAAGGAGTAAAGAGGAGATCAACGGAACATGGAACAAGAACTGGGAATTGGGCACGGAGAACGGGAACAAAAACGAATAATGAGAACCATGAATGTATGATAGGATCTGAGAACAAATTATGGAAATCGGGAACAAATGATGAAACCAAGAAGGGAAATTGGGGGATGGCCGGATGGGGGAGCCGGAATCGGGAACAAAGGATGGAGACCGCGAATGGGAAATTAGAGGTTGGGAGTGATTAGTAAAGAAAAAGAGAATGGGAAACCAAGAATAGAATAGAGGACAGCTGGGAAGTAGAGATCCATGGAATGAAGGATATCCTATAATTCTTATAAAGCAAGGAGATACAATCAACGAGAGAATCAAGGTTAGGGATCAGTTCTTGAGGAGCACCAAATAAAAAGCTCATCCATCGGGATGAGGGGGAGAAATTAATCAAAGACATGCATGGTCATGGCCATTATCAGTTGGTCATGTATACACGACATAAAGAGTAATTGTTCTAAAGATTTTGAAGAGTTCTCTAAATGGTATGTGGTTGTTATTAAGAGTTTATTAGATCCCAATAATGAAAATACAAGGAGTTAAAGAGACAAGGAATATGGAACATAAAAATGGGAGCAAAGAAAGAGTCACTTGAGGGGAGATCAAGGGAACATCGGAGGGGAACCAGGAATCGAGATTAAAGGATAAGAATTACGAAAGGAGGATGAGAACTACTAACAAATAATGATAACCAAGAACGAATGATGGGAACTACATACAAATGATGGAAACTAGGAATAAATGACGGAAACCAAAAAGGAAAGTTGTTGAAACACAAAAGAAATGATGAGAACGGGGAACGGGCCAAAGCATGGGTAACCCAGAAAAAGGGAACGTAGGACATGCTATAAATCTTAAAAAGTAGGAAGACCATTTACGAGGGAACCGAAGATAGGGTGTAGTTTTTGAGGAGCACCAAATAAAGTGCTTACCCATGGAACGAGGGGAACTTACTCACCAATTAATTGAATACTATTTTTAATTTATTTTTTGTCCAAAGGACATCGGTATATAGAAGTCCTAACCTATATCCTTCGGACTAGGACATCAAAAAGGGCCGATTAAATTTTTTTTTAAAACACGTAAAAAACTAAAAATTTAAACTCAGGTATAAAAAGAAATACGTAGTTGGAGGATTCTCAATAGGGTATAATTATTTTTTAAACCTAGGTCTGAATTTTTTACATGTTTTCATAAATTTTGATCTTACGTTTTTGATGTCCGTGTCCGGAGGACACGGGTTAGGACTTGTTCATTTATAAAAGAAATTGTTTTAAGCGACATCCCATGAAAATATTTCAAAATAGTGATCAAAAGGCGAACTTATATATAATATTTAAAATTATTTTAGTCTTATGATGAAAGCTCTTTGGTTATGTGTACTTAGCATCTTGAGGGTTTGAAAAATAAATAAAGAGACTCTCAATTTAGATATCTACACTAAAGAAAGGTTCTTGTTGCTTTTATGTTATTGATTTGTACTAAGTAAATGGTTTGACATACAAGGAGTTATAAGTTGGATTGTGAGGTTTAAAATTTTCATTTCTTAGTAACGTCAATAGGTGTACTTGTATATGAATGTTTGCTATTGACGCCGTTTTTGCACTTTAATGTTACGCTAACTTCTTTCGTCATCTTGCTCTATCTACGTCATTGCTTAACCCTTAAACGTCATATGCTTTCCTGATACCACACCCAAAATCTCTTTTAAACTCCATTTTTAGCATTATTCTATTTTTAATTTGCTTGAGCTCTATTCTAAGAAAGTATAGATCTCTTTAAGGTGCTCAGTTTGGAATTCTAAAAATTCCATTTGGTATAATGGAGTGTAAGTTATGAGCAAGATTCTCTCAAAAAAAAAACCAACCCCTCGGGCTGGGTCTGACGTTTAAGGGTTAAGCCAATACGTAATTCTGTAGGTCTTTTAGTTCTTGTCACTCGAAGAAGATATTTTTGTCACTCGAAAATTATTCGGCTGGACTAAAAAGCATTGTTGTATTTGGGATGTCTTTTCTTATGAGACCAAAATATTTTCATAATTAGGCCTATGAGGTGAATCTCATTATAATGTATGTTGTAAATCAAGCCAATGAGTGACTAGTTGTAAGGTAACCTAAAGCTTTCAATTTTGTTGTAGGCTCTCCAACAAGACATGTTTGTTGTTCAAGAATTACTCAATTGTTGTATTGTTGTACTTGATGATTTATTTTTATGTACAATGAACATAATCTTATACTTTGGTCTATAAGGTGAATTCCTTTATTGTGTGCCACTTAAGGTGTTCACCTTAGATTTAAATTGCTAGTGCGTGAAAGTCTCTCTATATATAATTGTGGTGTCCTATATAAACCAATTGTCACAAAGGTCGGACCTTTACACAAAACCCAATACAAAAATACCATAATCATCATTGCAATGAAAGCATTTCATCATCAAAGAACGGTTCTTTAGAGGAAAAAACGATTGAAGACTCCGAAGCTACAACAACACAATAAAGAGCAACACAATTCATGTAACGAGCAAACAAGCTGGAATTTTTTGTGCAATTGACCTGGAGGTGTATCGAATGTATCGAAAAAGAGAAGAGAGAGAAAATAGATTAAAAATAAAATAAAATGTGATTGAGGATGTTGTGTGGAAGAGAGCGCTAATATAGCGGAGGAAGAGAAAGATGATACAGTGGTACGTGGATAAGATCAACCTCATTAAGATCAACGTTTGTCCCTATCCCTTTATTATGTAAAGAGGCATTGTTTCGTTATGGTCAACGCTTGGATAAGATCAACGTTTTTGTCTGTCCGAAAACGTTCATCTAGTCCAAGCACCACTGTACCTTGTGATGAAACGATGAAAATGTGTGCTACCTTAACCCTAGAACGTCGGAGCCCATAACCGTGGCCTGAACTTTGATATGCCTTACTCTGAATCCTCCATTTCGCCACTTTACCTGAAAGTAAAATATTTTATTTTATTTTTCGTAGATGTGATCACATGCTTTTCATATGCTGTAAAAATTTCAGATTTTTTTGGGAAGATTTGAAATTCAAGTGAATTTTCAAAGAAAAACCAAAAATAATTCATATCAAATACAAATCACTTTCAAAAAATCTGAAATTTTTAGAATAAGGGGACATTGTAGTGAAGAATAGCATGGTGTAATCCTTGGTTTCGTGTCATGCTATATTTGAAAATTGAGAAAGAGACCCTATAGGCATGTAAACTTAAGGTGTCAGTAAATCACTAGATATTAGGAATTTCTTGAAATTCTAACTTGGAGTAGAAACAAGACTTGGTAAGATTCATTTTATGAATTGAGCTTGAACTCAAAAGAGATCATTTAGTTGCCTAAATTTGAGACTTAATAAAAGTAGGAAAAAGTTGCGTAAATGCTTTGTGTGGTGATTTGTTTTTAACCATTCTTTCAACTTTCATACCACATGTGATCTTAGGAAATACCTTAAATGACCTCAAATGAATTCCATGATATGCTATTATCATTCATAAATCCAATTACAAAAATCATGAATGAAATTCATCCCGCAATAATAGGTTACAGTGAGAAATGTTCTGTTCATCGGACATAAAATGGCCGCTTCGACGTTCCAGGGTTAAAACCCACGGTTGCGCAAACCCACAAAGATGAATGGAATGAAATGAGCTGCGTGTGGAATCTTATTTAGTAATCGTTGTAAGTAAGCAGATTAATACAACTCCAGTTTGATTGATGCTGCTGCTGGCCGCTTCCCTCCCTCCCCTCCTCTTCCCTCTTTCTGAATGAACCGTCCTTGTGCCTTTCAGCCTTTCCTTTCAGCCTTTCTCGATCTTACACCTCAAGGGATCCTTTCATGTTTGAAATTAGTGATCCAAAAGTTGACTTTTTATTTACAAATACAGATTAATTATTTTCAGTCTTATAATGAAAAAGCTCTTTGGTTTGGTGTATTTAGCATTTTTAGGAGCTTTCAAAAAGAAATAAGAGGGTTCTTGGTTTTGATGTTTATGTTCATTTGAAAAGGTTATTGTTGTTTTTATTTTGTGTGTAGAGAGGAAACGGTTCTACGTACGAGGAGTTATGAGTAGGACTAGTTCTACGTACGAGGAGTTATGAGTAGGACTAGTTCTACGTACGAGGAGTTATGAGTAGGACTAATTCTACGTACGAGGAGTTATGAGTAGGACTAGTTCTACATACGAGGAGTTATGAGTAGGATTGTGTAAGCTCTGGGGTTCAAATTGTTCATTTTTGAGTGATGTCAGTTGGAGTCAGTTGGTTTTGATGTTGGTACTTGGATAGGGGTTTTTGTCGTTGGCGCCTTTCATTTGAGTTTTTACGAGGATACAAGCATTCACTTGTTTGACGTAGTCCAACATGATGGTGTCAGTTGAGTCGGTAAACGATTATCCGTCGGCAAGATGTAGGATTTTGGTATTGTCGTAAGATATTTTTGTTGCTCAGGAATATTTCAATCCGAACTGAGAAGGTATTGATTCGTTGTCGGCGGACGTGGGACCTTCTGTTTTGTTTTGGGTTCCCCAACAAGATTTTTTGAGTGATTTTTTGAAATAAATTGTTCATTTTGAATAATGTCAGTTGGCATGAGATGTACTTGGAAACATGTTTTTGTTGTTGGCGCCTTTTTTTGAGCTTTTACGAGGATATGTTGACTTCTTTGACGTTGTGCAAGATGATGGTGTCAGTTAAGTCCGCAAAGGATTATCTGTCGGCGAGGCGTAGGAATCTGGTTATGTTGTAGGATATTTTTGTTGCTCAAAAATTATTTAATCCGGACTGAGAACATATTCATTTGTTGTCGGCAAACGTGGGACTTTCAGTTTTGTTTTAGGTTCCCCACAACATACTTTTGTCGCTTGAGATTTCTTGAGTCAAAATGAAAGGTAATGTTTTACTTATTGATGTCTTTTCATCTACGACAAAAATAATATTAAAAATTTTGGCCTTTAAGGTGAATTTCTTGATTGTGTGACATTCACTGAAACCCCTTGAGGCATTTACCTTATTATTTTTCTAAAGATCTACGTTGCAATTGTTCCAAAGTCTCTTGCCTATATATAAGTCTTCTATAAATATAAATTGTCAAATTATAGGTAAAATATCATATATAATATTGCATCCAATGTTTACTTCAATGTCTTTGAATAATCAAAAAAATTACTACACCAACATTATTGACTTTGAAGTAATTTTTTGACTTTGGAACATAGGTCGTTGAGGATTAATGCATTGATATGTTTTGACTATTTTTATTTATTACTTGATTATATAGGGTCTTATAATAAATAAAATATGGATGTTTTGCATTAGCCCTAGTAGTCAAAATGTCTATTTTTCAATATTGTTTAGTTTTACATGGGAAGTAAACCTATACAACTCGTATTTAAGTATTTTGCAAGTCATATGATCATCAATTTATTTATTTTTTATAATAAATAATAAACAAGTTCCTTCTCCAACATAGAAAGCTCCTTTTGGATAAAATCAAAAATTTTCGTAAAGCTGCAAAGTCAAACAACTCATAAAATGTTTTGACCCCTAATAGAACACTACACCAATTTATTGAGAATTTCTAAAGCATGCCATGCCAAAAAATGTAGCATTTAAAAACAAATAAATCAAACATAAATAAATTGTACATTACAAGTTTGGTGAGTCTTGTTTCACTTGCAATTATTTACAAAACTTCTTATCACCTTGTACTTTTTTTCATATTTTAAAAAAATTCAAAAAAAAAAAAAAAAAAAAAAAAAAAAAAAAAAAAATTAAAAAATAGTACTTATAAGGAGCAACTTTGAGCTTGAGTTTCTAACACAATAAGATCACATTATTGGAAAACAATGCTAGAAACTCAAAATGCTCACACAGAAAAAATTTATAAACAAGAGCGACATGGGGGAAGGGGGCGTCTTGAATTACCATGGTCATCTCTAATAATTTCAACCAAAAACGGGTATTCTATATTTTTTAGTATCGTATCTTTAAATTCAGATGGTAGATGTAGATGTAGATGGTCAATTTCTAAGCACTTCATGTTAGAGTAAAATTCAAATAAAGAGTTCCTCCAAGTTCTTTTCATTTCAAACTTGCCCAAATCATTATTATGTTTTCAATTTGATTAATGATCTATAAAATTATAGTACCTTCACTTATTAGAAGCCTCAAATATATAAATTTTTATACTTCTAATGCTTTGATGATGACCCAAGGTTCAAAAAAATTGAAACTATGTGAGTTAAAAAAGAGGGATGTATTATATTTACTTCTGGAATAAAATATTGTAAGGCGATCCTTCCTACCCACCAACCTACCAACCTACAAACTTACCAACCTACCTACCTACCTTCTTTTATGTTTTTGAATTATGGAAAGAAAAAAAAAGAAAAAAAGAAAAAAAAAGAAAAAAAAAAAAAAGAAAAAAAAAAAACAACAAAAACAAAAAACAATGACATATATAAAAATAATAAACATAATATGAGGAAATGGTAGACATGGGATAATTTTATAAAAGTACCATAGAAAGAGCTTTCTCGTCCGAACAACGGGTACATTTCTAGTACTGGTTCATTTATAATAAAATTTATTTCAAGCGACATCCCATGAAAACACTTCAAAATAGTGATCGTAAGGTGAATTTTTAATTTTCATATCGACTTAAAATTATTTTAGCCTTATAATGAAAGCTCTTCGGTTATGTGTATTTAGCATCTTGAGGGTTTAAAAGAGAAATAAAGAAACTCTCAATTTAGATATCTACACTAAACAATGGTTTTTGTTGTTTTAATGTTACACATCTATACAAAGTAAATGGTTTGACATACAAGGAGTCATGAGTTGGATTGTGAGGTTCAAATTTCTCATTTTATAGTGACATCAATAGTAATACTTCTATATGGAGGTTTGCTAATGACGTCTTTTTTGCACTTTTACAATGTTACGTTGACTTGTTTTGTCTTCATGCAATATATTTGTCATTGGTTAAGCTGATACGTGATTCCCAAACATGGGTCTTTCAATTCTTGTTAGAAGTTCCTCTGGAAGATATATTTGTCGCTCGAAAATTACTCGGTTGGACTGAAAGGCATTGTTGTATTTGTGATGTCTTTTCTTATAAAACCAAAATAATCTCATAATTTGGTCTATGAGATGAATCTCATCATAATTTATGTCGTTGATTAAGCGAAAGAGTGATTGGTTGTTAGGTAACTTAAGGCTTTGAATTTTGTTGTGGGTTCTCCAACAAGATATTTTTGTTGTTCAAGAATTACTCAATCAAACTTAAAGGTATTGTTGTATTTAATGATGTCATTTTATGTACAATGAACATGATATTATACTTTGGCCTATAAGGTGAATTTCTTCATTGTGTGCCCCTTGAGGCGTTCACCTTATTGTTCAAGAGATTTAAATTTCTAGTGCCTAAAAGTCTCTCAATATATAATTGTGGTGTCGTATATTTAATTTATAATTGTTAAAGAGTAAGCGAAGTGCTATGTATAATATTTACCTCCAAAGTTAAAGACAATGTTTTTAAATATTGTGAAAAAGTTATTATGCCAACTTTCTTGGATTGGATTAAATTTAAAATAATTATTTTAACTTGAAGCATAGGTCATGCAAAATTGATGCATTGGTATAATAAATTTAAATATTTTTATGTAACTATGTTGTGGTTGTATAAGTTCTAATGACAAAAAAATATGGCTGTATTTGTATTAGCCATGTTGGACGTAGCGTACTTTTTGTAATTTTTGTTTAGCTTCAAGTGAATTGGTGGTCACTAAAGTTTTTTTCTTAGAAAAAATATAATTTTTTTAAAGTGAGATCCTTCTTCAATATAAAAAGCTCCATTTGGATCAACTTAACTTTGGTGAAGGTGCAAAGTTCAACTACTGTACTAGTTTTATGTTTAGCCACTAATAGAAAAATTTACCATTTGATTGTAAATTAAAATTTCAAAGGCTTGCCATGCCCAAAAGAATAATACGTTTGAAATATCTTTTTTGGACACTAGGAATTTGGTGATCCTAGTATCATTTGCAAATTACTTAACTTCTTTAATTTGGCCTTTCACTTTTTTTGGATAAGCTTTGAAAGACAAACATGGAGAGAATTTATTTAGGAGCAACTATAGGCTACAAATTTTAAACCAATAGGATAACAATGCTAGAAGATGATGCTAGATACTTAATTCTGAACGTATTTGGGGTATTTCTAGCCGAAGTTAATTTTTCAAAAGAAGTGTCATGGATGAAAATGAGATGTGCTATTTAGATCTCAACCTTACAAACTTGTAATACACTTGTTGTAGGTCATGTGGACTAGAATTTGAGTCATGAGGCGACAATATGTTTACAATTTTTATCTTACAAATTTGACTTGATTTTAAGCCAAAGTCCAAGTGATTGTGCCAAAAACAGACATCGATGAAGGAGTAGTGGCTCTTTAAAGTTTTAGCCCTTGAGCCAAAACGTAGAATTTTGCTATCAAGAACGTAGAGGGTTAAGGATCTATAGGAGTTGAGTGGGTTGTCAAAGGTCAAAAGAACCTAACTAGATTTTACAAAACTTTAGGGGCTATTAGAGCCAAGATGATTCATGCACAAGAGCGTTTCACGGATGGAGATCATTAATTTTCTAGTTGGAGATTTTTGAATGGGGTAGGTTTGTTAATATCAAATTGAAGTGATAATGGTGAATTTTGATTGTTTTTGTTTTAGTACTAACACCATATAATCTCACAATCCATGAGGCCTCATGGCTAAAGTTTTTGTCCACATGACTTGCAATAAAAATATTTACAAGATCGTATCGTTAAAATTTACAATACTTATCTTCATTTTCATATATAATGACACATGTTAAAAAAATTCAATTCTTGGCTAAAAATGTCTTTGCACATTTAGAAGTTAAAATTAGAGCAATTTAATCTAGCAGATTAACTTCATTTAGCTCCAAAACCGTGAAAATGACATTATTCTATGTGCCATTTTGGCCCAACTCTAGTTAGGCCTCTAAAGAACATGTTCTTCTAACATCACTTTGGTTCTCTATATTATCAATTCCATTTTTTAATATCACTCAATCTATATAATCTCACCAAGAAATTCAATAATATCACACTGTTTGATCGTTTTCGAGCCTTAAATGTTTGAAAATAGCTCCTCCTAAACATCAAAGGGCAATGTTCGTAAACGGACGTTCAAGAAAAATTGCTCTTTGATGCCATTCGAAATCAAAGAGCAATGTTCGTAAACGGATGTTCAAGAAAAATTGCCCTTTGCTTTGATGCCATTCCAAAACATTTGAGGCTCAATACCCATCAAACTTCAAAAAAATGGTGACATTTGGATAGCGTAAAATGTGCCATTTTAAATCACTTGAAAATAATTCAAGATAAGGTTGGTTCTATAACAACTCCAAACTAAGTATCATTTAACTTCAGTTTTATGAAAGTGAAACTAAATATAACTTCAAATTCCATATAACTTTACAAGGGCGTTACTAGTGTGAACACTTTACTATATTTACAAGAACTCGAGTAAATCTTTTGGATGATTTCAACATTATCAAAAGAGAAGATTAGATAAGCATATTCTTAAATTTAGAGCGTTTTTCGATTCTAATTATTACTACCATGGCAATGTTACAAATATGACTGAAAAACCATAATTACATTTTCTATTAACTATGGGAATGTCACTAATGTAATTTGGAAACCATATCTACATTTTATATTAACAGTGGCAATGTGAATATATGATGGAAGAACCATATTTTGTATTAGTGATGGCAATGTGATCTAACGAACATATTACATAAGGAGTCAAGTTAGGTATGGAGTCATTAAAAGCCAACAATCTTTGTATTATTAGAGGGTAGTTTCGTGAACTTTAAATAACAAACCAATTACATGAGGGCTATTTTCTCCCTCCATCGACCTCATACATGGCTTGACGTACTCTCCACATAACATAACGCGTTTTGTGGAGAGCCAATCGTGCACGCGGCCGAACGAGTTCAAAGATCCGCATATGTTGTTGGTCTATTTCTTAGAATATCTCAAATGGACCAATCACATAAGCGGGTTCTTACCCACCTTCTTCCGCATGGCTCCCCATATGAACATCCTTAAATATTACTTCCTCTGTCCCATTATGATTTTCTGATAGGTTCTCTCAAATCTACCTTTGGAGGTAGATTTGAGAGAACCTACCGGAAAATCATAATGGGACAGAGGGAGTAACATTTTACAGAATACCTTCAAGTCTGTGAAGTCTTGGAACCTAACACACAAGACTTCAAGTCCACAAGTCTTCAGACAGAAGGGTCTTCATTGCCATGGAAGTCCACTGAGTGATTGCGCGGGACGACGGTAGTCTAGAGAGAGAGAGCGCGCGCGAAGGCGGGAATTCGCATTCAACTTTTTGCGACTCAGGCACAAGCATTTCTCCTAGCAACACTTCTTCTGAACCCATAATTCAAACTAGCCATTGTTCCCGCATTCTTTCCGCCTAGTCAATCGGAGTCAAGAGGAGCACCTGCGCATCGACAGCAGCAGGCAATTTTTTGCTGGTATATCCGAACTCTCTGCTGCTATTTCGTTTTGTTTCTACACTCTCTACATCGCACAGCTAGCTAAAAAACTTAATACGAACATGGGTTGTATCACAGAACCAACATTCACGGAACAAGCAGCAATGCTTTTAGAAAACGTTTCAGTCGCTTAATTGTAATGATGCTGTATTTTTCGAGTTTTGCTTGAATTCAGTATTGCGCATACAGTAGAAGATCGTTACAATTTTTTTTGGGTGAAATTGCGAGTGCTTTAAGCGACTGGGTCCGTGCTCGTTTGAGTTAAGAACGAAGTAGTAATATTCATGAACGGCGACTGGGTTTTTGTTTCCACAGGGAGGAACCGTTTTTGTTGGCTTGTGTGGTGTTTTAGAGTCTTCTGGTAGGCAAAATTTTTTGTGGGCAGGGGGATATTGCGAGATGGCGGGGCTTCCGCAATCGGAATTGGATCTAACCGGGGATGCGGTTGTCCCAGTTATTGAAGTACCGGAGATGAAAGGGGCAACGTCGACCGTAGTTGCTGGAGATGAGCCACAGTCTGGAAGCACTGGCGTAGTTCCAACTGCACCGGGTAACGTAGCAGCGGTCGAAACTCCTAAGCGTGGGAGGGGACGACCTCCTAAAGCGAAAGGGAAAGCGAAAGCGGCAGCGGCAGCTGGAGCTAGTCCTGGACCAAGCGGCAAGAAACGGGGTCGACCTCCGAAGCGGCAAGCTCTTGGGAAGGCGGCAGCGGACGAGAAGGAAGTCAAGGAAGACTCTGAAGAGCTGGAGACTGCGCAGTCCCCTGAGCCGAGGCGTGGAAGAAGCCAGACCGTGAAAGAAGAAACCGATGCAGAGGAAGAGAAACCGACCAAGGACGAAGGTGGACCAAGTGGAGCAGATTCCGGTACTCCAAGGAAACGAGGACGCCCACGCAAGGCAGAAGGTGCATCCACGAGCAGGGCAGGTTCAGCTGAGCCAAAGAGACCGAGAGGCCGCCCTCGGAAGGAGAAACCACAAACAGATGCTGCTGAAGTCTCCACTCCGAAGAAACGGGGTCGCCCAAGCAAGAGCCCAGTACCGAAGAAAAGAGGCCGTCCAAGCAAGAGCCCAGCAAAAGGAATTTCAGAGAGTCCAACTCCGAAGAAAAGGGGTCGCCCAAGCAAGAGCCCAACTCCGAAGAAACGGGGTCGCCCAAGCAAGAGCCCAGCTAAAGAAAGTCCATCTCCGAAGAAAAGGGGTCGCCCAAGTAAGAGCCTAACTCCAGTGAGAAGAGGTCGCCCAAGTAAGAGCCTAACTCCGGTGAAAAGAGGTCGCCCAAGTAAGAGCCTAACTCCGGTGAAAAGAGGTCGCCCAAGCAAGAGTCCAGCGAAAGGGATTCCGCAGAGTCCAACTCCGAAGAAAAGGGGTCGCCCACGCAAGGCCTGATGCATCTGATTGTTGTCATTGAAGCAGGTTGATGATATGTTCTACTGACGCTCGTGAAGTTTGCAAGTTGATTTATCGTCTGTATATTAGCTCAGTTCCGCTCGCTTTTGCTATGTGTTTTGCATCAGTTTATTCCCTTTTCGGGCCATTAGAGAATGAAAATACAGAGAGCCTGGCGATGCCCAAGCGCGACGTGTTTCGCATCATAAACACTTATTTTTAGTTTGATGCCCTGTTTCAATTTGCAATAAAGTTCCCTATGCGATTACAGAATCTTCCATGGCCAGAGTGATCGTGTATTTCATGTTTAGAGACTGGGTCAGGCTTTTGCATTAATGTTAACAGTATGAAAAGGTTTCAAGTTTCTGTACTATCCACTGCACGGATATGTCGTTTGGCCAGTATTGCGTTGTTTCAGGAATGTTTGTCGGAGACTAGAAAGGAGTGACCCTTTGAAATCCACAACTAACTTCCATCGTCATGACCTTATCTATGTAATGGCTACACTTCACTCCCTTGAGTACGAACTCGCCATAGTCTCTCTAACCCTTCTTGACGAAGCGTTTCCAGCTCGTGTCCAGCTTGTGCACGTGAATGCGCAGGTCAAGTCCTCAACGAAATTGGCGCAGCTGCCACGAGCGAAACAGGAAATTTCTGAGCACATATCGTTGGCAGCGAATCTAGAGTGATCTCTGTACCCACTCGAGGCTAGAAAAATATGCCGAAAGGAGAATCTGCAAAAGACGAACTGTAACCTCACGCTCAAACATAAACAGGTGTCCTCAGCTTTTATCGAGTCAATTACTTATCCCGTCGAGCCCAAATCCTGTGTGGAAGTATGTGTGGGCCAACAGAGCCAGAGCCCGAGGAAATGGTGATGCAAGTCGAGGATGCCGAAGAGTATCCAGATCCCGACGACACCATGATGTGCGTATGCACGGACGACGACAATGGTGGTGGGAAATTCCCTCCAGGCAATGATATGCCGAGTGTGGGCGATCCTCCCGTGATTTCGTGCCAACTACTGCTTCGCTTGCTGGATGACGCCCTCAATATGATGAGGTATCTTCTGCACCCACACTTCTTTCTCGGGATTTGGATGTTGTCCAAGCTCATTGTCAATCATTCCACTAGACGGACAATCTTCATTACTTTCAGCTACTCTTGATAGATCTGGTCTGTATGGCGTGAAGCAAGCACACATTCTTTCCATGAAAACGGACGTACAGCTCTATCATTAGCCATGCCTATGGATAATCATACCTTCCTCTCACATTATGCTGATTTGCTGTCCATCTACTCAAGAATGAGTCTGATGAAATCGTAGTAGTTCAGCTCTGTATTCTCGAAGAGAGACTATGGCTTCTGATAACAAGGTTGCATAGAGGTTAATGATCTCATTCTCGAATAGTACACAGAATGATAAAAATCCAACCTCTTTAATGCTCATAGTGTTCTCATTCGTCCATGTGTTCAATTAAATGACACAGATTGATACTTTCTTTAAAGTCTTGGCTTTCAGATGCCTACAGCACGTTACTGAGGGACTTATGATCAAGCTGGATGACATGAAGTTCACATTCCCATTTGATGTGAGAACTTACAATATGCTGACTCTGGAGTTAGTCGGTGATGTTGAATTCCATGTCTACTCTTCAGTATCAAAATTGCTTCCAATCTCTAAGATACAATCTCTAAGAGCTCATTCAATGGAGAGCAGGATTTGTATGAGAAGCTCCGGTGGCACGCCAATTGCTACTTGGAGTGGCAAGAGGCTGACACATCCAAGTTTCTGGAGTCTCAACAAGCCATCGTTGACTCCACCAAGGCTCTCTGCTATTTCTTCCTCAATGTAAGAAATGAGTTTTCAACTGAATCACGAATACTATATTTTTTCGTCCTTTTCCAGTATGGCATCTTTTGTGCTCAGAAAACGTAGAGCTTAGAGATTCGTGCCAAATTTAGCTTAGATCCTTTCGTACGATTGCCACCGTGGAATGAGTATATTCAGTTGTTATTGTGTTCTGTGAGTACATGTTCCTGCAGGCGATTAGTGTTCGAGGAAAATCGATCAATATTCTTTTCCTTTTCTAGAGATCAAATGATTAAAATTATTGAGGAAGAAAGTATTTGTCTGAATAGGCCTTGAACTCCAGTTTTAACCTTCAATCTCCTCAGCAATGGCTACCGAAGTATGTTGGTTTGATACTATTCAAGCTCCTGTCGTCTTCATTTTCCTTTGAACTGACTTCAGTGACAAGGAGTACCTTATACTCCTCTTGGATACCTAGTGTTATTTTCTCAAATCATTGCGTTCACCTTTTCATTCTACCAACGGTGTCAGTAATAACACCGTAGTGCGTACCCCTCCAAAAACGTTACTACAGGTAACATTGATTACTGTAGTAAGTGTGGGTGTGTAAGTACCCGAATGATGTTATAGGCTTGGTTCTATAACATCAATCTATTCTAATTAATATGCTAATATTTATTTTTCATGAGAAGAGGGGAGTAAAGGAGATAGACAAGAGAAGAAGTATGTCAGTTCTTTGAAGAGGAATTTCCTTCAAATATCAATAAGAAAAAAGAGGAATAAAGGCCTACAAAGGCTGATGTAAATAGAACACTCTATTTACCCCGTATTTTGATGTGCGTTAAGTGAGACCATAGGCGTTACTTCATCTCTTGTTAGAAATATCAAGTTGTTGTGAAATTGCATATGAGTCTAGTATACATTGCGTTATTTGGTTACCATATGTGGGTAATTTAACCCCTTAAGGCCTAAGGGGTTTGAAGAGAAACTTAAATATGTTATAAATTATGTATTCCATAACTCTTATGAAGCTTTGTTTAAAAAAAATATATGAAGAACTTAATGCTTAGATTAGATTGGTACGGTTAAATTCCTTGAATAGTAACTATCTAATTTGTAATGAATTAAATAGACTAAACCTTTGAAATTCAATAGAAATCACACTTTCTATTTTTAGTATTTGATATTTGATATGATTGGCTAAAACTTCATAATATATGATAAAATAGAAAGAGGCCATGAATGACTAACCAAAATACCATCACTTTCTCAAATAAGGAAGTTTTACAACACTATGAAAATGTTACCCTACTTGTGTTTGAAGGCTTGGTGTGATGCCAAAAGAGGTTCTGTAAATTGGATGTGATTCTCATGTTACCAAACTTTTGGGAAAGAAAAATTCTGGAAAATTTTATTTTTAGGTGTCTACAACTCTTTAAAATTTGGGATCAACCATAAAATGGTTGATTGGACTATCAGGGGTTGAGACATATGATTTGTTTCGCAGTTCTCAAGGAAGCATACGCTAGGAGCTGGAATCTTCCAGACCATACTACCACCTAGTGGCCGAAAGTTCTTCTTGGGTGGCAATTGGAAATGTAATGGAACAACAGAGTCCATCAACAAACTTGTGTTGGAATTGAATGCGGTACACTTTGAAGATCCTGAGGATGTTGATATTGTGGTTTGTCCTCCTTTAATCTACATTGACCAAGTCTTGAGCTCACTCACCAAGCGCATTGATGTTGGCGCTCAAAATTGTTGGACAGGTGAAGTGTAACATAAATAGTCTCTACTCAACCATATCAAAGAGAACATATTCAATATGCTTAAGAATTCGCTTATGTACTTTATGTTGGGGGTAAATACGTATGACCATTGGTTATCAAAAATATACTAAGGAAGCACCTCTCAAGAGGTGTCTTTTTCCATGCACAATGTTACTATGAGCAAGTGCTACACGTCAATTATTGTACATAATCTTGGCTTTATTGGAAAAGAATTATCACACCAGACATGTTAATGAGGCCATACAAAATTGTTGAACGGGTTAGATTGAATATGAGTGACCTCTACTCACCTCGTGGAAGTCAACATATTTAACATGTATAAGAATGTACTTATGTACTTTATGTTGGTAAATGATGTGCATTATTTATAATAGTTAGAGGGTAGTACCTATTGAGAGTGGCAATGAAGGTATTGAGTCGTGTCATTTTCAGTAGTGTATGTCAATTATTGTACATAATTGTGGTCCTAGTTGTTAAAAGATACTTATTTTACTCAAAACGATGACAATACCGTACTAGACTAATAGTGCCCTTCAAAAAACTTCTACACCAGTAATTTGTGAAAATTGATGGTAGAGGCCTTGTGAGTCCAAAAATAACCATAAAGAAGCCCTCAGTCATGTAAAACAACCAGCCTTTAAGTGAGCAATGAAAATGTGCCACCTTAAGTGTATTTGCTTTTACTATGGCTATATCGTGAAACTTTGATTCGATGCATATTTTTGTTGTTCATGGTAAACAAGACATTACAATGTGACTTATAATTTAGAAGCACCAACATACTTTCTATAAAAATTATTATTAGATGAGAACTTCCTATTTTCCACTTTTTACCTTGTAGACATAAATTTATTCCCAATAGGAAAGTACAAGAATAAATCTTCACTAAATACAATCATTTTAATTAGTAGCACGATTGATTGTAGAGGTCCCTATTTATTGGTATAGAAGATTACTCATTATAATTTTTAATTATTTATTTTGGAGGTAATCTCTTTAACATCTGGTAGCCTGATAAAGTGATAAGCATAGAAGTTTGTAGAAAACTTGACATGTAAAAATTAACTCATTCTTTTAGAGTACATGTATAAATGTGTATTGTTTTAAAGAAATCTAACTTTGACAATATTTTATATGGAAATGTTTGTTTTTCTAAGTTTGAATTAAGAAAATGAATACAAGTAAGTAATTATTTAGGAATTTAAAGATTATAAAAATCATCAAACATAATTACTATGTTGCTCATAATTACAATATTTGAAGTACTACATGAACAATTCTAGTGTGATTGTAAGGTTTCATCAAGTAAAATTGAGCATGACAATTGAAATTGTTTAATGACAATCATGTGAGGTAGTCATTTTTTGTAATGAGTTGACATTTTGATGAATTGATGTATAGGCAAGTGTGGAGCATTCACAGGGGAGACAAGTGCAGAGCAATTAGCAGATATGGGTGTGAAGTGGGTGGTTGTGGGTCATGCAGAACGCCGCCATGTCTTAGGCGAGACAAATTCTACTATAGCTAGCAAAACATCGTATGCTTTGTCCCAGGGCTTAAGTGTGATTATTGCTGTTGGTGAAACCCTTGATGAACGTGATATGGACCTCACTAATGATGTGTTGTTTGAGCAAATGCAAGTTAGTAACTTCTTTGTTATAGTATTTACTTACACAATAAGAGTAAACAAAGTTCATATTGTGATATTGAACCACTAATGAAGTTGTATTTATTCAAGTATACAGTATGTATACGTTTCCCAACATGGATAAACCTCTAATAAAGAGCAGTTTATGTGCGGCAAGAATAAGTTAGAGTAATATTGTTATAATTGGTGAAATATAGACAAAATATAGTGTTATAATAGAAATGCCTTGGAGGACCATTCATTGGTGGATTATAGCATATTGTCCTTATTATATTGACACTATGATTAAAATGTGTTCTTGCAAAAAAATTCTTTGTTTACATATTTATAATAACAAGAAATGATAGTTCTTGGTTGGCTGTAGAATATTAAGGCAAATCACCGGTTAACTTATAAAGGCATGAACGCTAATCTCAAATTATTATTTATAATTAATAGTAGTGTAATTGAATAAATAATGATGAATTGGATTGCAGCCATTGGTGAGCAAGATATCAGATTGGTCTCGAGTGGTGCTAGCTTATGAGCCTGCATGGGCCATTGGGACAGGGGAAGCATGTAGCCCCTCACAAGCACAAGAGGTACATATAGTTATTCGCGAGTGGATAAAGAAGAACACGTCGGAGGACATAGCTAATGGATTGCGTATTATTTATGGGGCGTCTGTGTCATCTTCTACTTGCAATGACCTTGCAAAGCAACCGGATATTGATGGCTTCTTTGTTGGTGGTGCTGCATGGAATGCGCAAGAATTTGCAGCTATTGCTAACGCAGTCAAAGTGAAAAAGGTTCGTATGAGTTACTACCCCACTCATTTTCACGTACATTTAAAAAGCTAAAAACATAAAAAGATAAAAAAATAAAAATAAACTCACTATAATTGCCTCCAAATTTCAACAATGATAATCACGATCTTGTTGTAGCTCTTACAAATGAGAATAAGGTAGGGTACTTAAAAACCGCATACTAGGAACATTTAAGCATTAGATACATTGAAGTTTCCAACTTCAAAATTAACAGACATTTAACTAATTATGGACAAATTCATAGTCCAGAAATAATGTCGGCTGTCCGCCGATATTACCTTCAGACTCCATCAGTAATCTTTCAAAGATTATAACTCAGTCAAATTTTGTCCAAATTAAACATATGAGGTGTTTTCTGATATCTACAAAAATGTAGATGTCAAAAAACACCTCATATGTTTGATTTGGACAAAATCTCAGTAAGTTATGGCCTTTTGAAAGTTGCTGCTGTGGGGATGTATCGGCTGGTTGCCGATAAAACTAAGGTTCTTCATTAGTTGCAAAAAGTCCAGAAGTTGCAAATAAGTCCATAATTAGTTAAATATCAGTTAATTCTACATGTTCTCTATTTGAAATTCTTATTTATTAAAAATATTAATATGGCATGGAATGTTATAGTGTTAAAACTTAAAAGCTTCGTGCATTACAATTGGTTTATGTTCATGCTTGTATACATGCCATGGGGTATTGAAACGGGGGAGGGTGGACCACTAAGAGATTTGGTTATAACAAAAAAATCTGCAAATGTGCAAATCTTTTCATTGGAGAAATTGTACGGCTGATTTTGTGAAGCTAGAAATTGGGGGTTTTCAGAGTGTGGATTTTGCGGTGGAGCAAATGGAGGCGATAGGAGAAACACCAGATCCAAAATGGCAAGAATTACTAGATCTCTTTGTTCAGGTATTTTGATCGTCCCATTAACTATTGTGCGAATAACATAACAAGACTAGCTTGAAAATAGGTATTTTATACACTAAAATGTAGAGGTGTGCCTTGTTGATCTATGCAATGGCATCCCCATACTCTTCATAGTGTCGCACCTTAATTCATGTACTCATCTATCTTCCCTTTATCATACCCCCTCCCTCATTCCTTTGAAAAGTCACTCTCCAATCCCATCACCATGAAACCCTACTATTGTAAAATGTACTAATTCTAAATCGAGTTAATGTGGGGGCCTTGTCATTTATGAGGGTGATTGTGGTGGGGCCCTATCATTGTAAAGGTAACCATAATAATCACTAAATTCTATTGTGGTATAAGGTATACACTACATGAATCACAATATATGGCATAATTTGTAATGTGGTTTGAACTTCTATAATTTGAGATAAGCGTTATACAAATTCATGCACTAGAACAAGCAAACCAAGGAATGTGTTCCGTTAGAGCGCTCATTACATATGGCAATAATAAGCAAATTGGAATGCATTTATGACAGCTAGAAGTGCTCAAAAGTTGCAATTCTTTACGCAACTTGTTATAGCCAACTAAGCTTGTGTTCAAAAGTTGAATCTCAAAATCAAATGTGTAGCCACTCCTTATACATCAAAAGTCAAACAACATTACAATGGCGTTTAAACACGTCATGAGACTCTTAACATAGAAAATTCAATAATCCTCTAGTTTTATCCAAAAGTAGCACTTACACCCAAGCCATAAAAAGAAGTAAGTATGTTGTTATAAGCATAAAGCCTTTTCGTTCCAAACCTAAATTTCGTTATAATCACAATACTCTTACAAAAGGACACGTTTTAGGTGTCGAAAAGCAAGATAAATGTTTGGCCTTCGACAAGTTTTTACCCTCAAATGTTTTTGAACGGAGTTTAGAGGGACGTATTTCTAAACGACTATTTGAAAACATTACCCTTTGATGTTCCTCAAGAACCGTTTAGAAATATTTGAAGTCAAAATCCGTAATGATGTGTAATATTACAAGATTCTTTCTTGATATTATAGAGGTATAGTGATAATACAAGAATAAAAGTGATATCATAGAGGGTAAGGAATGATGTTAGATGAATCTGCCATTTTAGAAGCACAAGTGGATGACCCTCCAAAATGGCCCACTCGCCAAAATGATATATGGAATAATGTTATTTCAACAATAATGACGTTCCAAATAAATTCTTTATACTTTTGACATTTTTTTTTGGTTTAGATTAGAGTTATAATAAGCACTCAAGTTTAATTGATTAGTTATATACTGTTCATGTTAAAATAACTCAAGTATTTGATGTTTACTCTCAATGTATAATTAAGAATGCATTTTGAAACAAATGGAACGTGGTACCTCATTTGATTTAAGGTCATGTTCTAAAATGCAAACCTTTAATGCCCACTAATTATATTAGAATGTCAAATAAAAATGTCAAAAGTATAAAGTGATGTAATGACAAACAAAAGGAGTTTGATAACATGGTGTGACCTTTCACAATCTTTGTTATGGAATTTTTTTTACTAATATAAGAAATTCTAACACTGATATAAATTAATTTGAATTAATTGATTTGGATCTCTCAAATATTGTAAAAAACTTCAAATTCTACTTTGTAGCTTGCTAGGCACATTTTAGAAAGTTCAAGGTTAGCTCTTGGTTTGTCAAGGAAGCAACTTTCTGAACCCGTTGTTTTACAAGTTGTTTACCACTAAAACCCAAGATACCTTGTGTCATTGATGTCCCAACTTTTTACTTATGAACTTTTTTCATACATACGTGACATAGCAAGTACATGTGTTATGCATTGGTTTTGACAATTGTGCAAGCAATTTCTACGTGTGACAAGATTAATAAAGATGGATTTTCTCATTGGAAAATATTTTACTAATTTTGCCAATTGCATGGTAACCTCACCACAAGTCCTCAACTTGTTATAAATGACTATGTAAATTGTGTCATTCTCACCTACAAAACACTATTTCTTATTTAGAATGGTTAGTCTTGTTCAGGCATCATATGTGAGTTATATAGCAAGTCTACTTATCAATGGAAGAGCTTAAGATTGACATGTATTGTGGGTTGAATGGAAGGATGGCAGTTTCGACATCTTGCTCTGAAAAGATTCACTACCTCATTGTTTGAGCAAGAATGTTTAGATTGGTACCGAGGCAACATTGAGTCTAAGCTTGAGAATGTACAAATAATCATACCTCTTAAATCTAGCTATAATTAAATACTTTAATCCTACGTCGTTGTTGTTATGTCCTGTGGGCACATCTCAAGGGTAGGTCAAACGAGCATTTTATTCACGCCAACCCCACAAGGGTCTCGTGTTCTTATTTATTTATTTGAATAATTCAATATTGTAGAACAAAATTCAAACTTTTCAAATTTGACAACCAAAATCTCTCATTTTTGTCGGCCTTGACTTGTTGACACCGAAGCTCTTTGAGATGAGCCTTGATGTCTTTCTATTCTAAACAAACTACTTGTATACACTCGTGAGAAGAAATGCAAGATGCTAATATTCTTGATGACGTTAGGCAACAAATCTCAACATAGAAGCAACTAAAAAGCTTGAAGGAGAGAGGGCTCAACGTGAAGCCGACTATTCTGCCTACATAGAAGCTGAGTTAGGGATTGTTCGTAAGACCCTTGGAGTAACTATGATTAACCTCTAAATTTCCTTGTTGCAAAATGGTCTAAGTCACAAAATTTGACCTTTCTTTAGATTAAGCTCAAAATATCTCAATCTAAGCATTATTTAAAGGATCCAACCGTAAGATCTCAAAGTTCACCTGACATTCTTCTCGCATACTAAATTTGAACCGTTCATTCTTCCTCATTAGTGAGATTATAATGGTCAAAGTTGGCTGAGTTTTTCTCCTATGGGAACCTCCAAAACCCGTTTTGGGTTTTAAGAAAAGTTAGGGGTTAAATACATAACATATCCATTGTTCTTGTAAGATTGTGTTCTTAAATTTGAGAATCAAAATTAGGATCAAAATTTTGATTGATCAACATCGATATTGCTTATTGGCCATTCTTTTTATCACATAGGATTCATGTTTTATCCGTAGGTGCATCATTTTTTTTTTGCATATTCTAGAAATTCCAATTTCAAGACTTTAAGTCGAGAGTTTGAATGACTAGGTGATCGCGAACAATCCGACTTAGCACAAGAGCTCTTGGAAAAGTGGACACAAGAGGAATTTAAAGCTGTTGAGGACCGTGAATTTGACATCTTCAACGCCGAGGTCAAAACACTTTCCTCTAAGCAACTCTCTTTTCTTAATCTCATCATGTAATCACTTTAGGACACTAACACACTCTAATCTCCTCAAAAGACCAAAGTATGTTCAATAGCTTACAATAGCGGATGGATACTAGACTAATTAACACGTATTTCGTTATAATGGGAATATTCAGATGATTCTTCAGCTAAACTGTATTCTTCAGCTAAAATCATTGAATATTCCCATTATAACAAAATACGTGTTAATTTGATTTGATAACTAGGAGATAGTAATTATATATAACTGTTCTATATTATTATGAAGGCTGTTGAGATTTGCTCTTGTTATTGCAGTTTGAACCAACCACAATAGAGAACCAAGAATTGGCGGAAAAGCTGTTGGATCAACAAGTAATTATTCATATTTCACATCAAAATCATCAATCAAATGCTATAATTTTTTCATTCTCTCATGTTGTTTAATACTTTGGTGTTCTTAGAAAGCCCAAAGGTTTGACAATTCAGCCACATATGAGCCTTAACCTCTAAATCTCCTTGTTGCAAAACGGTCTAAGTCACAAAATTTGACCTTCCTTTAGATTGAGCTCAAAAAATCTTAATCCAAGCATTATTTAAAAGATTTGACCGTAAGATCTCAAAGTTCACTTGACATTCTTCTCACATACCAAATTTGAACCGTTCATTCTTCCTCGTTTGTGAGATTATAATGGTCAAAGTTGACTGAGTTTTTCTCCTACGGGAACCTCCAAAACCCGTTTTGGGATTTAAGGAAAGTTAGGGGTTAAGAACCAAATTTTACAAAACCCGAATGCTATTATGTGCATTTGAATGAAAATACCCCGAAGGTTTCCGCATTGAGAAGAAAGCAATGTTATCCTATTTGAAATGGCATGGTATACGATCAAATAATTGTACCTACATGGCCTTGTTTTTTGAGTTGAAATATCGCATGGAGGCTTCGTAACGAGATGGGGGTATGGGGTACAGAACATGTCGCGGACGTGGGAGTTGCAGCAGCGGGGTAAGAATGGGCAAAGTGGCGAAGAAGTGGCTGACCTCATGTGGGTGTACGAGCACGATACTAAAACCAAAACTGAAGAACTCGCTGAATTGAGGGTACTTTTCTAAATCACTATGGTACATTAATCTTAATACTAGATGCATTTAACCATGTTCACATGCATCATATCACTAAATGTTGACATCATTAAACAACTCAATCGAAAATATATCTCCATTTTTTTCTTTTTTTCTTTTTTGGGTTTTTCCATTGCTTATAAATGTGGTAATGTGTGTGTCAATAGGTGGAAAATGATGTACTTGGGGAGAAATTGAATACGATGCTCCGCTACTATGTTCGCAAAGATCAAGAGGTTTGTTATTTTTCTCCATGAGTCCATGGTAGCATACTTGGATGACTATACCTTCTAATTCTCTCTTCGTACGGCAAATCTTGTCCCTCTAGTGGCATTCTCTTAGCCTACACACTATACATAATATTTTTTTAATAATCTTTTCAAAATAGTCCATTAACGTATGCCAATATACTTCCAGCCCTAGATTGCATGCAAGTCTTCTAAACTCCTATTGATGAGCAGCCTCAAAACAACCAAAAACCCTCAATATTGCCCTCTTTTGATGCAAGATGCAAATTTGTGTGAATTTTGACAAGTTCTTGAACCACTTACTGTGACTTCATGCAAGTCACATCAGGTTAACTTCATGTGATCCAAATTTGGGCTGCCTGTTGCAGACCCCATGGGCATGTAAGGTCTGACTAACAACTCAGAGGTTCATTAACCCTTAATTGACATCACTGTTTTGAGAAAAATGTGACCTCACTGTCCTTTGACCATATTTTAGCATAGATAATTAAATAAATTCGAAAATCCGAAATGGTGACTGTCGAGCTAACTTGATTCTGTAAATATTTTTTAAGAAAAAAACGACCACATCGGGTAAAATTTCGAAATTTACCACCGTTGAGATTAAGGAAGTTCTTGTTCAGATCGAGGACCAATTTGGTCCCCTGTGTCAATAAAGGGTTAAGAAGTTGTTGATGTGATGACAGGCAGCACGGAAAGAAGTGGAACGATTGATGGCTGCGTATGCAATTTGTGTACGTACACTAACCACTCGCTCCCGATTTCACCTACTACAAAAATTGCTTCCGCTGTTAACGTCACTACAGTTTTTTCTCTGCTCGAATTTGAGCCAAGATTGACCAGGTTAGCTTAAGTGACTTCTGTAATGAACTAGCCTGCGAATGATGCTTCGCAGGAAAAGAAGCGGAACAAATGGCAACCGTATTACGCAGCAACGCGCATTCAACGCTACTGGAAACGCTACCTCAAGAAGAAGAGAGGCGCTGTTGATCCTCCTAAAAAGGTACACCGATTCTTTTAACATTCAACTTCCTGTGTATGTATCATGCAGATTCTGATACATGGACTCAATCACTGCAGGGAGGCAAGAAGGGAGGCAAGAAGGGCAAAAAAGGCAAAAAATAGTAATTAAGCAGCCTGGATATGCAGGTGACGTACATCTTGCAAGCTCTCACTGCAAAATGCGATGTTTAGGATTGAATGACTAGAATGTGGATATGGTTTTCCAGTAACCGGGATTCATGTGAATGATCATGCAGGCTGAAACTTGAGGTAAAGCCTTAATTCGAACGCTGCGATCAAAGAGCTGTTACTTGTGCTATAGATTGTCGTGACAGTAAGTATGCTCTCTGCATTGTGACTGGGTGTCCATACTCTCCAGAGTTGCTGTAAATTACGGATTCGTGCTTTGTCGAATATTTCATGCAGGAGATCAATTTCTAGGGTTTCGTTCTTGTTGGAAATTGCATTGTATTCTTTGTTTTGGTCGTAGAGTATCAGGAATAGAGTCGATTGTTTACAGTTACTGGAGGAGCTTGAATTCGATATCTCGAGGTTGCATACAATTGAAGGGCGTTACAGATAGGGATTGTAACGATTGCGTTGGTCTTGCCAAGTGATTTGCCATGAAGGGACAGATGTAGCACTGACTATACACCTTGAGTGCTTATTACATATACTTCACTAATATTACATATTAGTACACTTGGGATCAAGAGTGTCAGGAAATGATTACGAGTGAACTTCACTTTCATGGAACAGAGGTAAGGATAGGATACCTCTTAACTTTTGGATGTAATTTGTGTGTATATTGGCTTTGGACCAATGAAGAAAAATGAAGATATGTATTAAGTTGAATTTGGCTAAATCTTCATTGAGTAAGATTTATAGTAGATTTGTAGTTGGAATTAAGCCTTCTATAAGATAATGTTGATTAGCTAATAATTCTTCTATTAACAACATTTTTGTGAAAGACTCTCATGATAAAGTTGGAGTCTGACCTCATTTGGCAAAAGAGCTATCTCTAATGGCTTTGTGAAGCTTACAATGTAACTGGTATGCTTTGTTACCGAGGGCCTTAAATTTCATAGTTGCTTCCAAAGTGACTTTGTTCTTTAAACAAATGGATTCTTTAGAAGATTGTTATGGATTCCAGCACACAGATTTTCATTACCTTAACTATTGTCATGTGAAGAAGACTTGCATTTTCTTTGCACCGACCTTTCTCCTCATTCAACCAAAGGAGAATGCATTTTTCATGCTCAAGATAGTTCACATTCTATGGTTGAAATGAACATCCTACATTCTCTCTTGTACATAAAATTTTATATTCTTCAAGTTGCTTCATACTATACTAAAGTCTATTGTGAGTACCGTAACTACAATCAACTGTACTAGGGTATTGAGTTTTTAACAAGGTTTTTGAGTTCTATTTCCAACTGTAAAAAAACCA
The DNA here is from genome assembly GCA_037043015.1 of Bryum argenteum. NCBI lineage: Eukaryota > Viridiplantae > Streptophyta > Bryopsida > Bryales > Bryaceae > Bryum > Bryum argenteum. Next base: position 17,701,286 of record CM073328.1, on the reverse strand, counting down.
ATGTTCATCTTTCATCAAATTGTCATTGGATGATTAAATTTTTATCAAGAATTGTTTATCGAGAATTATTCACCTTCAACTGAGATATGTATATAATCCATATTGAGTCTTGTACCATTATTACTTTATTAGGTGTTATGATGGACTTTTAGATATAATAAATATATAAATTTTTTATATGGTTGTAGTATAATATTTTAGAATGGAGAGTGAAATAATTTGAACAGTCATGTCAATTATCCCATGTTTCATTCTAAGCTCATCAAAAATTCTTCACACGAGCGCTATAACAAAAACACATTTTTGTGACTAAAAAAATGTAGGCATGATGTCCTGGTGATTAAATCTAAATTATATAAAGTTTGACAATTGATAGTCACTTGAAGTAAATTATATTACTATTTTAATCATGTTTGTAGTAATATAACTGAAAACAATCCTTACATCTACTTCAAATGACTACCAACACTCAAATTTTTAACGATTTAGGTTCAATCACTTACTACGATAGTATGACTACAGTTATTAGGCACAAAAACGTGTATTTTTGTTGTAGTAGAGGTACATTCTAAGATCCAAGGCACAAGTGTCAAAATTTATTTGAATGTTTTTGATAAACTCCTCATGGACTTGAATCCACTCCAACACACTACACAACCAACTTTTTCAAATAATTGAAGAAATTTGATTATATTGAACTCCACCGTCACCATCCCTGTCACTCTCAGGTTTAAAACTCCCGCCCCCGCCCATTTTGTGGTTGTCATTCTGTGCATCGTCTGTCCCGCCCTACAGAGTGACAGCCATGAATCCCATCACCGTCACCGTCATTTACCATACACTCCCCATTCTCCAGAGCTTGCTTGCAATTTCACTTAAAGAGTTACCGTCTGATTCCGGAGCTTGTGTGACTCCACATACCATGGCCCCAAAGGTGGATAGCGTTGAAGGTAGGCTGTCAGAGATCGCTCTCAAATTTGTACCTGAATCTGGTCACAGAAATGATCGACAATGTCTTTGACTGTAGAAATACTCTTCGATGGAGATGGATGATAATCAATTTCTTGAAAGTTGTCAATGGAGTTGCGGGGAATGGTTACTTTGTTAGAAAGTAAGAGTTGCTGTATTCCATATACGATTTGGTGACCATGGTCCTGATTCAAGAGATGAATACTTGTTCTTAATTGACAAGCAAGAATCGATAATGTTCAATTTGGTGATCTCCGGTTGTGGAAGTACTTTGTACATGGATCGGCTTGAGTGAGTGGCTTGTGCTTTATTCGATTTGGTGGAAATATCTGACAAGTAGGGGTACTCTGCATGTGGAAATGGGTTCGTATGAAGAAAGAAAGAGTTCGCTTGGCGTTTACGAACAGCGCATGGTAGTAGAGAGAATGATGCTCATGAACAAGTTTGTTGAGTTTGAAATTCCGTCGGTTTACTGCGTAGTGGATCTTTAAAGAAACTTGCACCGGTGGTCGACTAATTCTCTTCCCTGATGCTTGTAGGGACCATTCTTGATTACATAAATGAGGTAAGAACTCAGTACGTTTCAATTGTTCTCAATACGTTAATTTCTTGAATATGGTATGAGATTTGTTGCTACACTTACAAATCTCGCCGACGAGAGCCCGGATGCTGCTGCTTGTCACTTGAATACGATGATCAGCATCTTAGAGAGCTGGTCGAGTTTCTCATCGGCGTGCTGCCCGCACCCGATCGTACGCAAGGTCGATCTTGGGGGACTCCAAAATTGTCATTTCTGCTGGACATTCGAGCTTTCCTCCTGGAATTAATCTTGAAATATAGCCTTCACAAGAATAATGGCCCTTGAACTTTTTGCTTGGAAAGAGATGAAGTATGTTTGAGCCGGATTGTTTCAGCAAAACAGGCCCCTCAATGTTCAAATGGTGGCGGATGCATTACAAAAAGATGGCATCAAGAAAACAGCTGTGCAGAAGGCGATGGACGTGTTGGCAGCGAACGGGAAAATCTCGTTCAAAGATTATGGAAAACAACGAGTCTGTGTCGCTAACCAGAGCCAATTCGACATTCCAGATATTAATGAACTCGATGTCATGAAGAAGCAGAACGACCAATTACTTGCAGATGTTGCAGCCGTTCGCTCTCGTGTATCCGAACTCGAAGCAGGTCCTAATTACATCTGCAATCACCTCATGCTCATGGATCTGTTTCAATATGAAGTGTGGACATGCTGCATGCTGCAACATATACAACTTCGACGAAGTTCTTGGACCCTTGATTCATTCTGGCTTCGTATGAGTTCGGAACGACCCCAATGCTTCTCCTACCCCATTGCCCCAGTGTCAGTAATCAGCACGTGATTCAAGAAAGGACAACTTTGTCGTATAATCCTTCGATGCTCTTGTAGCTGGGCCTTGTAACTAATGATGTATGAAAATTTTATCAAGGATCATAAAGTTTTTTCAGTTCGGATTAAGTTGGTATCATAATTACAGGGTTCCAAGTTTTGACGTTCACCTGGAAAAATTCTGAGTATATTTTGGCTGGCCTGCGTTGGGTTGTACAGGAATAAAGTCTTCAGAAGCTAACCTTACCCTTGATGCAATTTGGGAGAAGACGAGCAAGCTCAACTTAGAGGTACTGGTCACGATGTTCTCTCTCCCTATGCTGGAACCGGAGTAGATATTTCTCGAAAGCCTATTAGTCTTTTTGCATTGAAAGTCGTGCAACAGAAATCAGCGGTGCCCTCACATGCCGTTCAAAATTCAGTTGCTCAATAGCAGGACACGGAACTCTGCCTTTGTTGCATAGAGCATCACGTGGAGACTCATTGAAGCTTCGGTTGGTTCTTTGGTGATCTTATGTTGCAATACTGCCTGCTCACAGTTTCACAATCTTTGATGAATTCATTTATTATTGTGCTCTGCAATGCAGCTCAAACTCATGGAATCGAAGGTAGAGGCATTGCGAGAGGGCAGTGTCTTGGTCTCATCTGAAGAGCGTCTAGAAGTGCAGGGGGCCTACAATTCCAAATTGGGTATATGGAGGAAGAGAAGGAGAATCTATCAGGAAATATGGGGTATGATTACCGAGGCAATGACTGAAAACTTGAAAGATCTTAAGGTACTTCAGCACATTGCATTCAAAATTTCTAGTTGTTGCACCGTTACTCTCGCAGAATGACTGTGTACGTCACATACACCTAGCTAGCACAGCATTGAATTCCTGAGGCAAAAAGTGCTGTAGGCAAATCGAGATCAGAAGTCAAATTAACAAGAAATTCAAGTTCTCTTCTTCGGAGCAGTTATTTCACCAAATTGCGCCTGCTGGAATCTTCGATGCAAACGTCTGACCTTTGACTGCCTGTAGAGTAGATTAGCCGCTTTTAAAGCATTCAATAGAGATTTGAAACTCCACCTATGATCTTCATTACTTCATAAAAAATGGAATCGGCGGCTCTTTTAACGCACCCGTGCTAAACATTTGAAACAGATCCTCGGGTCTGCATAGTACATGATTGTTTGCAAATGGCACAATGGCTCTTTTCAGGTGAGTGCTCACTGGCACTGACTCGAGATTTCTGCAGGAGGAGATTGGCATTGAGACTGATGAAGATGTTGGATGCGTTGTTACCGATTACAGTAACCTGGGAGTCAAGAAGCAAGCAAAGGGATGCTAAAGTGCATATCTACTCCGAGCACTACGTCAAGCGTAAACTAAAGCCTGACGGTCTTGTACACGGGGTTTCCCTCCACCCCAGACTCTCTATTTTGAAGTTGTTTTGCATGCTATCTTGATCAATTTTTTCATCAGAAAATTTGTACACTGCAACTAATCTGGCACCAATCACGAGTGCCAGTATACCTTCGCAGCAAGGGAAGACCCTTAACAAAGGCTTCAGCTGCCAGACTATGGTGACATACTGTCAAACCATATGCGAAGTCAATGACCCAACTTTCTTCTCCAGGCTAGAATCTACTCTTATCAATTACTGTAAGCTGCAAAGCGGACATTTTTTGTGGGAAAGCCAACCTCCTCATACAACAAGCAAGATCCTTCATTAGAATGTATCAAATAATGAGCTTGTAAAATGGGGATGAGAAATTTTGACTTGTACACCGCATATTGTATGCATGTGCAGCTAATTGTTGGAAAGAGTAGTATTAACCACATCTTTTATGTTCTAAGAGATTCATCATCTATCGGCACAATGAAGTACATTTTCAGATATTCCAGGGTTCTTGACATTGGATGCTTCGAAGTTCATTGCAACCAGTAAAGCGTACTCCCAACACTACAGAACCGATCCCTGTAAGCAATGATGTGAAAGGTAAAACACTGTTCGAGCACATTTTAGGCGACTTTGTAGTTGTGGCTGTCTGCAGATTGTCAGGGTCTTGGTGAACCTTTTGCGAAGCGGTCACTTCAACAGTTTTAGATTCATAAAAATCCATTACATACAAGGGCCACAGGTCTTGATATTTCCAGAAACGATTTGACTGCTAAAGCAACGAAAGCGAGCCTTCTCGCAGTATTTTGTTTTTTTTGTGTCGGATGTATCAGATTTCAAATTGGGTACTGAAAATGAAGCATGTTCTGTGAACTTCAAGATGGCACTTTGGCTTGCTAGTATACTCCAAGTTTTGGAGCAAATGAACTTGTTGATCAAGTTCTTTCAAAATCTTTGACTGTGACTTATTTGCTACGCTTATGCCTGGGGCAATTTTTGCAGATTGTCTAGTTGAGCACTATGCAATTCTTCTGATGCCTTTTCCAACTTCACTACTCTTCTCATTTTGTTTCTCAATAAAATCAAACTGATAAGTTACCCCGACTCACTAGAAGTTGTTTTATAACTTGATCACTATGACCTAACTATCCATAATGATGACTCAACGACCTTTTAAAGTTGTAGTGGACTATTTGAGTCATTGTGAACAAGTCTTAAAGGGCACCGTCTTTTTAAAGACTCAAAACTAAAAGAAACAATTGGTATCGGAATACATAGGTGCTTCCATTTGGACAAAGTGCAAGATTCCTTACTCCACAATAAGAAACAAAGTTAGATAACCGTAAATGTAGTCATCATGTCAAGAGCAACAATGCCAAATGACCAATATTATTAATCATCTGAAATGAATGTCACTTGTTTCTCATGACTTTTGTTTCACACAAGTAAATTCCCAAGAAGAATTCCAACAACTCTCCAGTTAAAATATTATTGAAACAAATTTGGTATTAAATCTGCAATGATGCTTCTCTACTGGAAAATTGGTAAATATATAAACTAAGACTCCTAGAGTGTTATGATACTTAGTCTCTTCATGACCTCTGAGGCATACATCTAAGGTTAGGCCAAACAAACACTCCTTTCAAACTGACCTTGAGTAGGTTTGGAGTTCTTCTTCACTCTTCACCAACTTCTTTTTTTCCCTTTTTACAATCAACTTACTCGAAATGATAATGAGATGTAACACTTAAGTAATATTACTTAATTTAGCCACTTTCCGATTATGAGAAACATGATTTCAAAGCTCCTCGCTAGTTCAATTTGTAATTGATCATGAGAAGCAATGATCATGGTGAACGAAACCATAGGGTAAGGGCATGATATGGGTACCCCCTCCAAATATAGTGTGATTTTTTAGAATTACTTTTTTTGGTAAAGAAACAATATTGAAAATATATTCTAACCAGATGGTATTATTGTTGACATGGCTATAGTTGTATACATGGGGTTGAAATAGGTATTTCTTGCACATATATAAATAGATCAGGCATAATGGAACGCATCTTAGTGGTACCCATATCATGCCCTTACCCCATAATACTCATCGTTTATATTTTTCTCAATTTGAGAACCTTTGGATTAAATGCTTTGTGGTTTTCCACAAAGAATCAAAAGTCTAAACATCATTCTCATGAGAGCATATTTGTTGATAATGGGTAGCAAGGAATAAAATCAAAAATGGTATCTCAATATCCATATTAGAAGTACTACCCACCGCTTATTTTGGAAATTTTTGTTTAGAGAATAATTGACATGTTCATACTAATTGTTTTTGGATCATTTATTCTTACTTATCTTGTTTGAAATTCAAAAATTGGCACAGAGTCAGAAGACAAGACAGCATAATAATTTTTCAAAGCATGCATATCCTTATCCAGGATGAATGAATTTGTATTTAGTGTAAAACATCACAAAGCAGTTCTAGCTTATTGTTGATATTATCAGATGCTTAACCCCTAAAGGTCCAAGAAAGCAGAAATCGCTTTTTGGAATTTTTGCAGGGAGAAAATTCAGCCAACTTTGACCATTATAATCTCAAAATTGGAGAATAATTAACGGTTCAAATTTGACATTCGAGAAAAGGGTCAAGTTAACTTCAAGATCCTACGGTTGAATCTTCTAATCAATGCTTAGATTGAGTTTCTTTGCACCTGAAGTAGAAGAAGGTTCTTTTTTATACTTTAGACAATTTTGTATCAAGGACCTTTAGGGGTTAATGTTGGAAAGATGCCAAAGTATTCGCTTTCCTTGTTTTAATACTACTTGGAAAGGGATCTTAACCCCTAAAGATCGAAGAAAGCCGAAATGGCTTTTAGGATTTCCGCAAGGAAAAATTTCAGCCAATTTTGGCCACTATAATCTCAAATTTGGAGAAAAATTAACGTTTCAAATTTGACATATGAGTAAAGGGACAAAGTTAACATGAAGATCCTACAGTTGGATCTTTTAATGGATGCTTCGATCGAGTTTTTTTGGGCATGAAGTAGAAGACGGTCCTTTGTGGTAATTTAGACAATTTTGTATCAAGGATCTTTAGGAGTTAACACAAAGTTGCCAAAGAACTTGAGAACTGTAAATTTTTCACACATGGGTTATAAAGTTGGCACCCTCAACATGTTTATTTTGCTTCCGAAGAAGTCCTAGGACATCCAAATCTCAAACTGGATGTTCTAGGATATCAAATTTATATTAAGTGACTCGACGTTGTTGTTTGATACCGATGACTTTGGAAGGTAATTAGAATTTGCAATAGCAAAAATATCCATAGATGCCATTGACGATCGTATCATAGTGATTAATGACTTTTTGGGTTCTTTACAATCACTAGATTTTGAAAAGAAGCGAATGAGATTTGATACTTCATCTATGGTGACGGGAGCCCCCTAAATCCAAAGCAAGCTATAGAAAGCTTTAGGGTTTAAAGGGAGTCCAGGCACTTTTATGTGCGGATACTTGCAAACAATAACAACATGTTCATTGTTTCTTGGGCACCTAAAGAAAACCTAATCTCAAGAAGAGGAGTAATTCCAATTGAATGCGCACATTGTGCAAAATTGAGGAACCAAAGCACACTTTTGTAACGTCAATCTTATCTAGAAACATTCATTTTTATTTTTTATCTTAACCCCTGATGCGGAAGAGGGCTGATTTGACTCTAGTCAAGCCCTCACCTACTAAATATAGATTGTATGAAGATGAAACTTTTTGCAAACTGTAGAATTTTTTAAACCTTTCCAAAAAGTCATTTTGAGCTTCAATACTCCTCATACATTAGGAGATATTCATGGTCAAACGTTGACAAGCTCATTGCATTAGTGAGATAGCTAGCTCCTAAATGTGACAAGTATCCTACACTATCGATTTCTTAGTTTCTAAACGAGAGGAGCTTCAAAACCAACTACCCAATTGCCCATCCATGTAACAATGTGCCCATGAGGTACATTCTTCTAATGTACGCAAGATTCCCAAGCGAACGATTCTAAAAAGATGCATGATTATAGCACGGTGTATCTTCCTAAACTCTAGTAACACCAAAAAGGTAACGAGGTTTTTGAGATGCTACGAATTGTAAACGTACGCCCATGCAATGTAGTTGATATGGAAACATATCTAATAGAGTTCGGGCATAGGCATGTACACCTAACATGGAGCACGAGACGACATGATGAAGTATAGCCAAAGCTTGCAAGGAAGAGGTGGGCAAGGAACGAAGCAACAAGCCCGCTTTTAGTTAGGGTCTAAGGCGGAAAAAAAAGAAGAAGAAGAAAAAAAAGGGGCTTTTTTCCAAAGTGTACCATCAAATGGAGACCACACTTGCATTGCATGGATGATGGCTCCCACAGGAATGGCTTTAAAGTACTCAAAAGTGGGGGTGCGTGGACGTCGCGCATTGGCCGCAAAGGTGCGTGTGTCCTTGACGGGGTTGTACAATCCCCAACATATCTAAAGCCCATAGACCTGCCAAAACGTGTTCCACCCCTCTGGACGTTATTGATGCAACGGAATGGGGGCATCCATCACTTGGTTGGAATGATGCCAAAATGAATGGAAGCAAAAACCACTGCTCATGAATAATAATTGATGCTTGCTTGCTTGCTTTCACAGCACTTTTTCCATTCTTTGGTGGAAAAAGACCCTTCTTCTTACACCCCTAATGTTGTAAGGCCTCAAAAGTGCCAAAAAGTCTCATAACAACCCTCGCTCATTGGAAGATGCAAAAAATTTCGGCTTTTAGGAGGATCTAGTAGCTAACTTGTAGATAGATAGAAACTCGGGTCCCTTTCTAAGGGGCCGGCGTGAATGAAGTGTCCGTTCGTAACACTAATATCCCAATGGCCACCGGACAAGGGGAAATGGAAACAATACTACTTCCCCCTCTCGAGGGTGGACACTATAACTACGCTAGTTTCTAGCCTAGTTACTAGTAATACTTGACATAGTATTCCCACAAAGGGCTTTGAGGTACCCATACAACAAGGTCCAAAGACCTCCTACAATAGTTGGGTGGACTATTAATAGTGGTGAGCACCACACCAGCATGGAGAGTAGAACCCACGACCTCCTCATTGGGGGCCTAAGCCTTAACCACCAAGCCAAGGCTTGTGGTGCCTTAGCTAACTTGTACATGTATGCGTGTGAAAGCTTAGATTCAAATTCCTCACCAATTGTGAGATCGTAATGTTCAAAGCTGGAATAACAAGTTTTTTCCTCTCCTAGTTGTAAACTCGGTTTGAAGTGTTTCATCAGCCTCTTCAAAAACTTTTTTCTTAGCTGGTTAGGAGTACCTCTGATCTTATTTTTACCCTCATTAGACCTATGCTACATATAGAAATGCTTGATTATTCACATGGAGGTATGTTGAAATGAAAATACAAAGGCTGGTCTTTGATGATAAAAAAGGCATGTGGAAAATTTTGGGATTGGAAATCCAAACAATGAGTTCATGCAGTGGTACCTCTACTACGTGTACAAAAAATAAAACTTGAAAAAAAGTAAGATCCCAATTTCTGGTGAATTTCTGGAGTTAGTGCGATCTAATTGATTTTTGGGGGGTAGATTTTGAGAATAAATGAGCCCATATACTGCAATTTGGGCAGTTTTGGGCAGATTTTGAATAGTGTGTTCAATTAGAGAATCTCGTTGATGAGGCTCGTCAACTCCTAAATGTCCAAGCCTTTTTTAGATCTCCAAACTCAAAAACTGCAATTTTTGACCTCCTTGTCGTGATTGAGGTAAGGCTGAAATTTTTGTCGTATTGAAGGAATTTCGACCGTAAGATTTTAAAGAAAAGTACTATTTGAAATATTATGTCGAGTTTCAACCGTTGGATCTGTACCAATTGTGAGATTGTCACATTCAAAGTTGATGCAAAACTATTTTTGGGCATTGTCCGTGAGACATGGTTTACTTTGTACAAAGGGAGATTTGATGATTGTTGCCCCAAACATTTTGCTCATATCATGTTTCATCTAAGTTGGAAACACCCATGCAAAATCCCGCTTTTTGAATTTTCATGCAATTTTTTTTCTAGAAGAAGGTTCAAAAAAAGAGATTTGAGAAAGCAAGCATCACATTTACTTTATTTTATTTGTAGAAAAAGTGAATGGTGAGTAGGTACCTTTATGATTGTTTTTGCACTTTGGGTTTTATGGACCTTTAGGGGTTAATGCGGTTTCATGCAGTCGACTTTTAGAGCATTGACTCATGAGAAAACACGAACAACACTAAGAATATAGAGTGGACCGCTATATATAGAAGTGAATGTATTTAACAAGATCATAAGGTTTGATTGTCGTGAAGTAGAGTGAAATTGTCGACAATCAAACCTTATGATCTTGTTAAATACATTCACTTCTTAGCCCATGAAGGTGAGCAGCCTCAAAAGCATCCAAAACCCTCAAAATTGCCCTCTTTTAATGCAAGATGCAAATTTTTGAAGTTTGACAAGCTTTGAAGTTTGAAACCATAGAATCTAGTACCTGAGTTGTATATGAACATGCACACCAAATCTTAGGTTCAAATTTCTCACCATTTGTGAGATCATAGCATTCAAAATTGAAAAAAAAAAAAAAAAAAAAGAGTATTTTTCCTTGTTGTAGATTAGCAAAATAAAGCTTTTGGGGCCAAAAGAACCATTTTTGAAAGCAAATTAGGCATGAGGCTCTTCACATTCTTGCTCCTAGTTTTATAGGTCCTATGAAGGTAAATATTATACAAACGAAGTTAGAAAAGAACTCTCGAAAAACTCTACAACCCGTGAAAGGGTTGAACTTCATGTGATTTTAAAATAGTATGTCAAAGGGGCTGACCAAAGTCAAATCAACCTGATTTGGGTCTCATGCTCCTTTCGACCATGCCCAGCCCGCCCTCTAGGCTGGGGTTAGAGTCTATTCTACCAGGCGAGGTTCCCCGGCCCACACAGTAACCTTGCAACCCGATTAGTCGGGTCGACATTCCCTAAAATGTCCGCTCGTCATATTTCCAACTTTTGGCTTCCCTTTTAAGAATGGAAGAGTGGCGCGTGGCGACCCCAAGATTGCGGCAACCCTATGGTTACAACAGCCGCCCTCATCCCGGTTCCCAACCCTACAAATCGGCGCCTACACGACATTTAGCCAACCTCATGTCCCACCCCAACGCGGAGGGCTAGGCATGCTCTCAGGGGTTTTATATATATCCATGTTCATTACAATCACTCCTATCAAATGACTCAATCACTCTTATCTCAAACGATTGATTAGACGATGTCGCATACGCCTCACCTCCATCCCCTTGTGCGCAACCCAAAGAACAAAAAAATAAAAAAACATTTCGTCATAGATAGATTCCTCTACACCCTTATCTAAAAGCAACTCTTTTGTGGCAAACAATAAAACCAAGTGTCCAAAAGATTCACACCCACACACCTAAGTGTCATTCCTGAATATACCAAAGTTTGTTTAACCTACAAACCTACAGAACCTACTATTTATTTATTTTTTTAAAATTTTTTTTTGCTGCCCCCTAATGCATGGCAGTGGAAGAAGAAAGATGCTCTTAAAAAGCAGAGCTGAAGAAATAAGAAGAAAACACATGGCGAGTGTACGAAATTCTCCATAGCTGCAAAGTGCCAAAGGTGACAGAGGCAAAAACTCAATCATCAATTTAACCCTACAAGGAGAAGAAGCATCTAAACCAATACTGCCATAGCTGCAAAAAAAACAAACAAAACCCAAAAAAAAATGGTGTAAAACAAAGGGAATCCGATAACTGCAAGGGGCAGGGGCTTGTTGACCTTGGAGAGAAAAAAATAAATAAATAAATAAATAAATAAATAATATATATATATATATATATATATATTCCAACTAGAATTATTAGGGTCCCTCTGCTCCTGATCAATCAATCAATTCATCAATCCCCTCTGCCACCATTTTTTTTTTTTTTTTTTTTACACATACGACCTCGAGATTGAGAGTCGCAGCAATGGACTGACTCTGACTCTAACCCATGCGACCGGTTTGTCCTCTGCCACCATTTTGACTATAATTATTATTATGATCATATTATTATTATTATTATCATATTATTATTAATTTTTAAAAGCAAAATAGGGTGTTGTGGGCTGGATTCCTGTCTGTCTGACTGGTTTTTTAATGGGGGGCTTTAACAGTGGAGTTGCTTAACTACAGTCAAAAGCGTGTGTTGTTTTTTTGTTACTTTGTAACGGACATGTTTTATGGTTTGGGAATGTTTCAGATGTTTTTTATTACATTGCTTGGGTTTTTGGTAAGAAGCAATGTACGGGCAGAATCGGGGTTTAGTTTAGTTTAATGGCCGGTTGAGTTTGACCGTTAAATGGGCAGCCCATACGGGCAGCCCAAAAGTTTGGGTCACAGCATCTTTTGGACCTGGGCATCATGAATGAACTAATCAATGTTGAGCTTGAAACCTCCCACAAGGTTATGTGTAGTGGGGTAGATAGATAGAAACTACGGTCCTTTCTAAGGGGCCGGCGAGAATGAAGTGTCCGTTCGTAATGCTAATTATCCCGATGGCCATCGGACAAGGGGAAATTGGAACAATACTACTTCCCCCTCTCGAGGGTGGACACTATAACTACGCTAGTTTCTAGCCTAGTTACTAGTGCCTTGAAAATACTTGACATAGTATCCCCCCAAAGGGCTTTGAGGTACCCATACAACAAGGTCCAAGGACCTCTCACAATAGTTGGGTGGACTATAGTGGTGAGCACCACGCTGGCATGGGGAATAGAACCCACGACCTCCTCATTGGGGGCCTAAGCTCTAACCACCAAGCCAAGGCTTGTAGTCCCTGTATAGTGGGGTACAGAAATAATTCGAACTGCTTTTGAAGGTAGTTTTTGAAAAAAGTTTGAAATGTGCCTGTATACTCAATAATAATCGGAATTGCAATTTTGTAAAATGCGTTAGAACCACATCGGAGTGTTTTATAGTATTAGTGCAAAAATTGTTTCTTTTTGGTAAATTCTTTTGTAAAAAATTAAAAGTCTACATGCTCCAACCATAATTGACCACTGTCACTTTGTGCTTCAATTACAATGTTCATTTTCACTTGCAAAATTGATATGAGTATCTAAAGTTGTTCTTCAGATACTTGAGCTCATTGTTGAATGTTCAACAATACTTGCTCCCTTAAAAGTTTGTGTTGGAGTGGTTTCGTAAAGAGTTTCCAATCAACACTCAAGTTTTCAATCAACTTTTTGTTTAGACTTGGCGAGAATGCTAAAAGAATTTGAGTTCGGCAATGAGCTTATGAAAGTAATCATCCTCACTATATCAAACCATCCTCTAAATCCTAGTAGGACATTTGTAGTGGTGTGAATGGCTTCACAAAGTTTTGAGAAAAATTAAATAGTCACAAGCACATTCTAAGACATTCCTCCTAGCCAAAAAACAAACAAGAAACATATCAATGATTCAATAAGCATGGGCTCAAGTATCCAAAGAACAACTTTAGGCACTCATATCAATTTTGCAAGAGAAAATTAACAGAGTAATTGAAGCACAAGTGATAGTAATCAATTGTGGATGGAGCATGTAGAATTTTAGTCCTTTCAAAAAAAAAATACCAAAAAGAAACAATTTTTGCACTAATACTATAAAGCACTCCGATGTGGTTCCAACGCCTTTTATAAATTGCAATTCCAAATATTATTGATTACACAAGCACATTTTCAACTTTTTTCAAAAACGGCCTTCAAATGCAGTTCGAATTATTACCCTACTGTACAACCCCAACCTACTTACCACACTCCTTTCCAAGCACGAAATCATTCATACAAATTGTGATTTGAATTGTGAAATTCCACTTTTTGAATGCATTAGAAGAAGGTGACTAGTTGGACATCTACATATATTAAGTGAAAAGTTGAGTATGATGAGAGCTACAAAGCAGATTATGTTGGAAAAAAGCTCCTCGGGCCTGCTTGGACGTTTAAGGCTTAAAGGCGGGCAGTTGATTTTCACAAAGAACCGGTTGAAGAGTTTAGATGTCACCTACAAACCGGATTGTTAGAAAAACAAAATATAAATTTGTTAACAAATGTTCATAAAATCCGACCAAGATGATACAAAATTAGTTGAAATTTCTTTGATGGAGGATATTGGCCGGTTAGTGTAAATTTCTCCCCTTGGTAAGAAGCTACTCAACCCCAAAAGATTCTCAAAACCCCACATGAGTCTTGGTAGTTTTGCATCAACTTTGAGTGTTATGAACTCACAATTGGTTAACATTCTACAGTTGAAAATTTGTATAGCACTTGTAGTAGTAGTTAGCATCAAAACCCTACATTTGAAAGTACTAGAAAAGTCATAGAAATGCCATTATACCTTCATATGAATAATGGGATTGAAAATCATAGTTTTGGGTTTTTGAGCTCCGAAAAGCACAAGGTTTGTGAGTAGAAGTAATCCCTACACAAAGAAATGATCATTTGCAATACTAGGGTATACAATCCATTAATGGCTTAAATTCCACTCTGCGAATTTTAAAGAGAAGTTAATAGTGTAAGCAATGTTTGTGAATGGGCAAAATGAGGGCCTAAGGAGGATAGATTAAGTAGAACCATATTTTTTTGTATCTTATACGATTTTGCTATGAACTTTTGGTGTGTTTTTAAAGTGGTACCCAAAAATGGCATGTGCCCTATAATTTTCATTGTGAATACATGAAAAATCAAATTGTGAAGGTATTATATCCCACTAGATATATATAAGTGAAATTGGTTCATTTATTTTAGCACTCTACTTTATCAATTTTTCAAGTTCAAAAAAATGTCAAAGGTGCTTATATCATGATAATTAAGAAGATCACTTGCACCTTAAATCAATTTTTTCACAATATTATTTAGTCACACTATTTTAATTCAACATTATAGTAACTCCATGAAGACTACACGATATAATCATATGAATACTCTTGTTTAAAAGTAGAATCACCGCAAGGCTATTTATTTCCAAGTTTTCCAACTTGGTATATTGGGAGTTGGGGTATCCTAAATTTTCATGGTCATGATCTTTTTTGACTTGATGGTGGAATTCAAAATAATTAGGCAACTGGTAATTCGGTCTAGCAAACAAACAAACAAAAATTTAAAAAAACAATAAATAAATAAATAAATAAATAAATAGTAATAATTGGGGTTGTACATATTTGCAGTGCATGTTGAAGGAGTTTGATTTGAATGGAGTTTTGTACATTTCAATTGGATCGTGCCAACAATATAATGTACGTCATGTCGCCACCGATTTGTCAAGCATGATAACACCATCTAACCACTCCGCAACGGCCCTTCCCTTCCCCGTAGTGAATCCGACCCATGTTGCCGTGATTTTAACCCCTAAAGGTCCAAGAAAGCGGAAATCGCTTTTTGGAATTTCCGCACGGAGAAGATTCTGCCAACTTTGACCATTATAATCTCAAAATCGGAGAATAATTAACGGTTCAAATTTGACATTCGAGAAAGGGTCAAGTTAACTTCAAAGTCCTACGGTTGGATCTTCTAATCAATGCTTAGATTGAGTTTTTTTGCACCTGAAGTAGAAGAAGGTTCTTTTTTATAATTTAAACAATTTTGTATCAAGGACCTTTGAGGGTTAAACGGAGCTTTGGAGTGCATACATCCATCATGTAGTTCTTTTCTTGTATAGTAGTCAAGTGTCCTCTATTTCAAGATTTCTTTTTGTATAAATTTGTTGGATCATTGTTTGGTCAACCCTTAAACACCCAGCCCCTCTGAAAATACACTAAAAAGTATACTTGGGCGTTCAAGGGTTAACGTGATATATCCTTGTAGGTGTACTTATTTATTAGCACTTATATGAAATCCTGGAAATGTAATGTAAATATGGGGAGCGATTTAGGATGATTTATATTGGAATGTACAACACGCTTTTGATCATAACATTGAAGTAATTATGGTAGGATATCTGTAACGCCTTCTTAGAGAAACAAGATCCTCAAATGTGTTCACATACAATAATTAAGTCGGCCACTAATGAATATAAATTCTTACTTCAACCATATAATTTATAGGAAGCAACGACTATGGCAGATTTTTAAATATCTCGCACTACTTCAAATTGTGTGTCACGTCTTTAGTAGCTACTCCAATATACGGTAGTTAGTCATTTTCACCATGTTGCTTGAAGAAACTTAATGAATCTCAACACATACATTGAAATGTTCAACTCTTAAAAGTTGAGTTGCTTAAAGAGATCATCAACTCTTTCTTTACGGATGTTCTTTGCCACTTTGGTACCATGGTCAAAATGCCTAAATGGTCAATTTTTGCCTTTCGGCTATAGCAAATGATGTTTTGCCTCTTGACTCTTTCAGTAGTTGTTGTCATTTTTTATGAACTCCGTTAACATTGCACACCACAATAACAAAGTCTAAAAGCTAAAAAATAGTCCAACTTTTATCCCACTAAAATATATCATCAAAGTACATTGTAAGACTTTTAGAAGATAATTTATCTTTTTACAACTTTGGACTTTTCAACGAAATAATGCAAAAGTGAGACAAAACTTAAATTAAAGAATCACACTTCAAATACAAAAATGCTATAATCTTTATATCAAGTACAAATGTCGTCCGCAAGAAACATGGATTAACTCCAAATTTTAGAAGCTTCTTAGTCCAAATCTTCAATAACTACTCGTATGCCCTCGCAGCTTTGCCTCAACCACTTATATACTTTGACCATGCCCCTCTTGTTTTTCGTCTAAATCCAAGTTCAAGTCATTTTTGTAAATTTTCGTATTTAGGGGGCCAAAATTACTTCAATGCCTCGGGATATGTCTACCATATTTGCAATCCAATTATTTTTCACACCTCTACGAACAAACCCACTTCCAACGATACCTCATGCGCCCCGATCCGACCAGCAGTTCTTGAAATCATAGTGTCACTTGAAAAACAAAACGAAACAAACTACTTGTCCCATATAATAGATTTACTATAATAGAGAGGTGTGGTATATCTACCGAGCCTTCCACTGATTAAGATTTCCACCAAACTTTGTGGAAGAAAATACTCTTAACCCTAAAGGCCATGCATTTTTTGGATCTCGGTAACCAAGTTGAGGGATGCTTTCACTTTAGTTTACATTTTTTGTATCCTCAACCATAAGATATCAAATTTTACCACGTGCACTAAGATTTGGTGTCCATGATCTTGTACAAGTATAGAACCTTCATTTTGAAACCTAAAATTTCTAAATGAAGGTTCTAAAATCTGGCTTCGCAAATTTT
This sequence comes from Bryum argenteum, assembly GCA_037043015.1. Classification (NCBI taxonomy): domain Eukaryota; kingdom Viridiplantae; phylum Streptophyta; class Bryopsida; order Bryales; family Bryaceae; genus Bryum; species Bryum argenteum. Next base: position 17,684,234 of record CM073328.1, on the reverse strand, counting down.
ACCACGTACACTATGGAGTATAGATAGCATCAAGTAAAAATCTTAGGCAAAAGTATCACTTTAAACCCCTTCATCGAGGTTGCCTCAAATTGCAAAAAGCCATCTAGGTTTTCTTGGCCCTTCAAAAGTGAAAGAAAATATTGTCGAAGAGCCTAGTTGAAGTACCACATTTTCTACTACAATAGTGATTCCGAAATTAATCCCTAAACTTTCAAGAGGTGCGTTCTAGGTTGGTTTGACTTTGGAATTGCAAGAAGTTGGAACCTTCTGCAAGTTGTATAGTTTCTCTGTAGTTTTTCCAGAAAGACCATCTGTACTCCAGAATTCCTCATACTTTAGGAGATATTTGCAATCAGAGTTCGATAATATTATTATAGCATGCTGAAATCTAAGGCCCAAAATCAATTAAATTGTAAAAACTTCAACAATCCACCATATTCAAATTTTTTAAAATAAAAATTGTTTTATGTACATATAATTAAGGGTTTGAGGCACAACATCTGGATTTACATTCCAAAGAATCTCATTTGCCTACTTCATCAATGAAAACCGGCTTATTGTATTAAAATTTCAGCATAACTCCATGTGAATAATCAAGCATATCTTTAGGTTATATAAGTTGTACAAGAGTAAAAATCAAACTTAACTCACCAAGGAACAAGGATCAGGTGAGCATATAGTCATATTTCCTACTAAAATCACTTTCCCCTTCAACAACACGGCAAACATCACTTTCCCCTTCAACAACAAGGCAACATCACTTTCCCCTTCAACAAATATTATTTTTACAACTTTGAACATTACGATCTCACAAACAACAAAGAATTCAAATCCAAGATTTAATATACATATATACAAACAAGATCCTACGCTTAACAACACTTCACACTATATTGTAAAAAAATGGAAGTTACACCTTCCATTGAAAAAGGGTAGTTTTGACCATAAAAGCATGCAAATACAATGGATCACACCATTTGACTCAAAAAAAAAAAAAAAAAAAAAAAAGCATGCAAATATTGCAAATATTGCCTAGAAACTTTTAGGGGTTAAAAAAATATTTTCTTAAGACCCAGTCAACATTAGATTGGGGGAGATTCTGATGACATCAGCAAAACAAGGTTACCCTAAAACACTGCATAGATCACATGTGGCTTTTTAAGTTCAAAATAATAAATCCCAAGTGGCACTCTCCAATTGGCCCACAAAAGGATTTTTGTCAACAAAATCATGACTATGCTCCAAAGCGTGGCAACACAACATTGGTATTGAAATATCATATTGGAAATGGCCCACACGCTTTCATGCTCTAAAAGGGAATATACTTTTCTTCACATCTTGGATTTCCCTTCCCTATTTCTTTTGATTTTGCTAAAAGATGGAATATATTAAAGCTTTTTAAGGAATTGCATTGCAATTTCATTACATGGTGGTGGTGGTTCTCGTGTCGTCGTTGGAGAAACCCAATTAATCCCTAAAGTCAAAATTGACCACAATCGACCACAAAAGATATGTTGTTGATTTTTGAAAATTTTCTTAAATTTTGCATGGATATATAAGTCAAGATTTTTTATGGTGGAATTTAATAAAAACTGGTAGGTGGACTACACTAAATTTGATAATTAGTGTTAGATTATTATAAGATTTGAAAATGCTATAAGTTTTTACTTTTGTTTAAAAAAATTTACCAAGAGCATTGATTTTGATACTATATAACCCTTAAACGCCCAACCCCTCTGAAAATACACTAAAAAGCATGCCCGAGGGGCATGCTTGGGCGTTTAAGGGATAAGGACCCCCATCTTGGCCAATATAGTGGGTAAAATTATTGAACAACAGTAAAAACTTATAACATGTTTATGTAAATTAGTGTATCTAACACTAATTATCAAATTTAGTGTAGTTAGACAGTTGTGAACAAGATCCTACACTTAGATTTTCTGAAATTGAATTAAGAATAACTTTGTTCACGGATTTTTGGACACGGTCGTATGAAGGTCACTGTAGAGGTTATGTTCTAGGGGTTGGCTATGGTGACTTTGTGATGTATAAAGAAGAGCATCAATACCTTCAAAGGCATGGATGAATAGAGTGTTCGTTTGACCTATCCTTGTATGTATGCCGTGAGGGCGTAACACGAATGGCGAAACTACGAACACCTCTTGGGGTAAACACTATGGTAGTTCTTACCTAGCCACTACACTAAATTTGATAATTAGTGTTAGATTATTATAAGATTTGAAAATGCTATAAGTTTTTACTTTTGTTTAAAAAAATTTACCAAGAGCATTGATTCTGATACTATATAAGGACCCCCATCTTGGCCAATATAGTGGGTAAAATTATTGAACAACAGTAAAAACTTATAACATGTTTATGTAAATTAGTGTATCTAACACTAATTATCAAATTTAGTGTAGTGTTTTAGAGATACTCGACATGGTATCTTTTCAAAGGGTTGGTGGAGGTACTAGTGTAGAGCTTAGTAAAAATACGACACTTCTACATTACTCTATTGATGTTTATTTGTATGGAACACAATAAATTGTAGTGTATTTGTAGTGGAGCGTAATGGCAAGCCTAATTTGTTCTTTTGTATTCTCCCGTCGATGAGGCTCTAGATGAAAACTTGGCTTAGTAGTAAGAGCGTAAGGTGAGAAGGTGCAATGCACGAAACTATGCGAGCTCAACATAGAGGCTGCATGTTAGACTAGTCTTTGACTTCAAGCCTCAATTGTCCTTTCAGAACCAACAATCCGTAAAGGTGAAATCTCGGTTCTTTAAGAAAAAAAAAATGTCTCTCTAATTCCAATCAAGTTTCAACCATGATGACTTTTCCAGGGTAATAGTTGTAATTGTAAGGCTTGCTTCAAAAAAACAAAAGTTAGTAGCAAAGCAAGGCCAAGCTCATTGGGCATGCTCTAACTTCACTACTTGCACCCTACGTTTGAGAAGCTAGTACTGGCATTCTGGACTAACCTTGCGAACAATGTCTAGAGAAAAGTAGCCACTTCCTTGCCAACTAGTGAAAAGGTCAAAATCAAAATTACAAAAAAGAAATCGGCAAACATTATAATAAATATTAACAATGTACGTTGAAAATAAAAATGTGAAAGAAAGCACAAGTTATTGATAATGCTAAGATATTTTCTTGAGCCATTTTGAACATGAAGTCAAGTTTGTACACTTGTAGGCACGTCTACATCCGAAAATTGTTAACAATCTCAAGCATCTCATCTAACGACGTACCCAAAAGTGAGATTTGTACTCGCTCTGTCCCATTATTATTGTCCAGTAGGTTCTCTCAAATCTACCTTGGGAGATGGATTTGAGCCCGAGAACCTACTAGACAATTACAATGGGAAAGAGGGAGTACCATTTTTGGTGTTTATTTTTTCTTGGACCAATAGTTCAAACATTTTGGCTGCCGATTGTGTGCTGCCCGAAGAAAAAACACAATCAACAAAAAGGCCACCACAGTTGACAATCCTGCCCCACACCTTCTATTCTTTTTGCTGCCCAAAGTAAAATAACCCCAATTACTGCAACAATTGCTAAATTAAACCAGACAAACGGAAGGGAAAAAGGGCATGTTCACACTTAAAAGTCTATTGTACCACGTGGGAAGCCATATTGCATTTTCAACATTGTAAAAGGAAGGGGGCCCCTTTTTAAACACATATTCTATTAATGGTGACTGATTCCACTATGGATTTTATTCTTCTAGAGGAAAAAAAATAACTTTTTTGTATAGGGGGCCACTTTGGGTGTTTTTTTAAAATTTTTAATGGGGGTCACCGGATACTTTTCAACGAAAGGGGGGTTTGCTTGAGGATGGAGCAAGATGGATGGGATGGGGGGCCTTCCCGAGGTAGGATGATAAGATCGAACGGAGCACATTGGATGCTTTCGTCTAGGATGAGAAACGGTGGATGGATGATAAATGTTGTCGTTAGTGTCACGTCTTCACGTCCCATGTCCATTGTGGATGAGAAAAGGGTGTGTTTTTATTCTATTCCCTCCTTCCCTCTCACTTCTTGAAAAGTTCACTAGTTCTAGAAGGGCAGCCTCCAAAAATTACAAAAACAATCTCCATAGTTTTTTGTATTATTTTTTTCTAGATTTGTCGAGATTTTGGAATTTTTCAAAAAAAAAAAACAACAAAAATTGTTCAGAAATCATAAATTTATAGAGGTACCTAATCATTGTTTACTTTTTTCCAAATTCAAAATTGTTGTTCTATGATTTTTTAGTTTGTCAATTTTGTACATGTGAGGCTAAATTTGACCTCGATGTAGAAAGTTAGTTTTTGCCTTAGGAACATAGGAGAACCCTAATTTTTTGCATGCACATACTCAACTTAGTTACCTGCATGGAAAAAAATGTGAGCAAAATATATGGGGTGACAATCATCAACTGGCTCTTTGCACCATTGAGATCACACATTCCGTACAATGCCCAAAAATACTTTTGCTCCAACTTTGAACGTTGGGATCGCACAAATGATAAACATTCATCAATCATTTTTTGGGACAATACCTAAAAATATGGTTAAGTACAAAATCTTACAGTTGGAAGTTGAAAATTTGTTTGAAAATTGTTACATTACCCCCGGGAGTCAATAGAGGTTGGAAATCGCAGGTTTAAGGTTGCAAGCTCCCAACAACACAAGGAAATGAAGAGGTTAAGGTATATTTTAGTAGTGCAAAGTACGTGAAACTTGTTTAATGTGAAACATTTTCTTCACAATATAAGGGTGAGGTTTATTTTAGAGAATGCCACAATAGTAAAACACAAGCTAGTTAGAATAACCAAACACAATGAAAGCACTAAAAAAGTACCAATAAAAAAACATCTAGCAATGCAAGCTATTTAAGTAGATACAGTATTTGTCTTGTTTTTTTATATATACAAGAAGTAACAACCATCAAAATAACATTAGAACGTTCTTTAAATATATACAAAAACCATCACTTGTGTTGTTTACACTGCCGGCTAGTAGTTTCGGCAGCCACCAGCTCAATTCCGTTCCCACATCCTGCTGAACCTGCTGACCAATGAGATTCGATCCTTGCGGAAAAATGGTGGAAAAATAGTCTTGCCTGTTGTGCTTCTTTGGTTGAAGATGGTACATTAAAAACTCTTTGGGCTATCTGCTGGGCGCCAAATCCGCTTGCTTAACTTAAACCAAATTTGGGGCTGCCCAGCAGGCGCAGCAGGGAGTGTAAACATAACAACTTACAAATATTTTCACCATTGTAAATGAAAGGACTAAGACTGAGGAGGGTTTTTTGGAACAACAAGTCCAAAGAAATTGGTTATAATGGACAATTCGCATGATTGATGTTTGGGCAACTAGAGTAAAAGTTTGGTCATGAGTTGTGCAGATGAGTTGAGTGTATTTCACAACTTGACTTGTAAAAAGTTCACTGATGTACAAGTATTCTTTGAAAGTAAGGTTGCGTGGGTTTTATAATTTGATTCAAAAGAGTGTTCAATTCTTGCACCACTTCATACTGATTGTTACCCTTTGGCACAAGTAGACTTGGTCATTTTTAGATCTTTGCGTAAAATATGATAGTTACATCTCATTGATTGGCTCAAAATTATTGGTGACATGTTGTTGGTGGTGTATGCAATATCAATCTCAATTATAAAAACTATATATATATATATATATATATATATATATATATATATATATATATATATATATATATATATATATATATATATATATATATATATATCATATTTTAATTTTCTAATGATAGAGAAGAAATGCCTCTTATATTTGATGAACTTTCGCATATCTTACTACTCTTAGCAAGTTTGGAGGCTAAAATGCATGTAAGCATCTATTTTTAACATAGTAATAATACATTACTAACATTTTGTTCAAAAACCCATACCATTTTTCTATAAAAAAACATAAAAAATAAAAAAAATAAAAAAATCTTGTTGCTCACTTACTTGAAATTTTTGTATAAATAAGTTGTTCTACATAAGCTCATTGTATTTATACATAAACAAGGATGCATTATTCGACAGTTATTGTAGATAACTCTAGTAAAAGACTTCAACATGAAGTATACATGAAATACTTCTCTCCAAACAAGAACCAAAATTTTAATTAGTCATCACTGGAAACATGAAGTTTGTACAAATCATTCAAGAACACACACGCAAATCCCTCAAAGCATGTCCAAAATTGCATCTTGTTTTGAATAGAGAAAAGCCAAATGACAACATCAAACAAGGATATTGCGACATCTATATTGGTTTACTTACTAAAACCAAAAAAATCATAACCTACACAATAACTAAAAATAGATAAAAAAATTAATCACCAATAACTATTTGTATCTTTAAAAACTCATAAGACCATTTTATAAAGACCATATCATTCACAAGATAGAGTCTTTGCCAAAAAAATTAAACACTCGCTTCCTCCAAGAATTTGGGTTCCAACACAACTTAAGATATTTTTCTACTAGAATTATGTTTCTATGTTCCTTGCTTCTCTCCAAAATTCACACGTCCACTTCATGGTACAAACTTCAAAATATTTTCCCCCCTTACAACTAAAAGATCTTCTACCATAGCTTAAATATCCTCCGAACATTTCCAAATTCAAGGAGTACATGTGCATCAAGAGCCGTATTTGCGGTTGAGATATTTGAAAAAATGCCATCCATGACTTGTGCAAGTACCGCAATAATTTAGGAATAGTGATTCCTGCGCGCTTGCTTGCATGCCATATCCTTGGTGGTATATTAACTAATCAATCAATCAATTGGGTGTATGATACCACGCCATAGTTAATTATCCTGCATGGGAAAGGGGGGGCACAATAATCGAGCGCATCGTTTGGGGGGTTATGCTGATGATGACGATGGTGCGGGCTTATGGATTTTCGACCACAAAATGGTTTCGTAACGCTCCTCCTGCCACTCGGATACTTTAATGGTAAACAAAAAGGACTAGTCAACTCCGATCGGATTAGTATCAACGCCCCCCATTGTTTGTTTGAAGAACAAGTGGTCACAAATATTAGCCACCTCATTGTTGAAAAAACCATAGCCTTCGGAGCTCGTAATACTTGGATATTGGTGTCTAATGATCTAAAGAGTTGTCATCTTATATATGGTGCACAATACTCCAAATAAACATATATCAAAATTCAACATTTCGGAAGAAGAAGAAGAACACCAGACCCATATAGGTTGGCGTGAATATAGTGTTCGTTCGACCTACCCTTGCTGATATACCCATAGGACATAACAACAGTGGTATAGGACTACTAACCCCTCAACATTTTGAACATAAGGTTAAATTTTTGATGAGCCATGACTTTCTCATACAAGATTGGGTTTTTTTGACAAGATTTGTTGAGTTGGAACCCGAAGTGAAGAATAATTTTGGTAGAAAAACTTGTAGGATTATCCAAGATGTTGTGAGGCCTCGTAACATTGATTTTGATCCACATCATTTACAATAAGTCTATTGAGAAATCGTACAATTGAGCTTGCTTTCATAAACATGTATAGTACCAAACAAAAGAAATTCAAAAAATAAATAGGTGTTGTTCGTAGTTTAATTCTAGACTAGGACCTCTAAGGGTTGAATATAGTTCATATTAAATAATCATTTAGCAAATAAAATGTCAATAATTGACTTTGTCTATATATTTAAAGATGGATTTTATTATATTAAACTCGCCTCTTCTAATATAAATACCACAACCTATTTCCAAAAAGAACCAATAGAGCTAATATAAGCCGCCAATGTCCTTTGTAATTGAACAAGAGAATTGTCCACGCCAACCTCTAATACATATCTCTTTTTTCCTGTTCAGTTGAGTAGAATACTATCTTTCTGTAGTAGTTTATCCAAGATACACCAAAGAATATTTCATTATTAGAGTTGTGAATGGTTCTAGACAATGTTGTTTTTAGGATTTTGATCCCCTTTTGAGGCGTGTTTTATTGTTTGTGTTTCATTTAGTGTAACGAGCCCGAAACAACATTCTCTCCTACACACAAACACTAAAAAGCAAATGGTTGCTTGAAATGCAAGTATAAGCACACAAAAGCTTGGAGAAAAAGCGACTAACCAACTAACGTGTTGACCCAAATTGAGTACAAATGTGTCGAATCATGACCCAATTTTTTTTTTTTGGGTTTAAGAGTAAGAGTCCCCGAGTCCGAGGTTCAAAACAACAGAAAATCCGTTTAGTGCACATACATGGTTGAGGTTGCTTGAAATGCACGGAGGCCCAATCCCGAGTCAAAATATGCCGGAGCGATTACCAAGACAACATCATCTCATGTTCATGTTTTTATGTGCACAACACGTCATTGCATTTGTCCCGTCCTTGGGGGAAGGTAGCTTTAAAAATTGGTAACGGAAACAAACCGCATGACATTTACCAACCGCAAGGTACCCGCAAATTCCAATAGATTGTGACAACTTCATAAATGTTCATTTTTAATGTTTCCATTTTAAAATCCTTTTTTTTTGGTGCCATAAATGTGGGTTTGAACATGCATGGCACTGTGAATCACATGTGTGGTTTATTATTATTCCCAGGGGTCCAAAAAGTACACCTAAAATTGAAAAACTTTTCACTTGATTGGAAGATAAGTTTCTATTGGAGTAATTGCAAAATAGTCTTCATGCAAAAAAGTGGGTCCTTTTTGTTAGAGGACATTTAATTGAAAAATAAATATCTCAACCATCACCACCTTCTGGTTGGTGGTGGCCAATTTTTGAAAATTAAAAATAGGGGCCCACCTTGCCCCTACCCTTGAAATTCTATTAAATTAAAATTGTTGTTGTTTTGCAAGCAGGAGTTTTCTTTTGATTGTATCAAAAAAGAGCTGGAAATTTCTATGGGTGTTGCGGAATCCTCAAAAAGGAGAAAATAGCCCATTTGACTTTGGGTGGACTCTCACTTACCGTATGGAGTTGATAGTTTTTGCAAATTCTAAAGTTATTCCTTAACCCTTAAACGCCCAAGCAAGCCCGAGGGGCTTGATTCCAACAGAATCTGCTCTGTAGCTCTCACTGTAATCAACTTTTCACTTATATTTTGATGTCAAACTGGTCACCGTCTTGTGATGCATTCAAAAAGTGAATTTTTACAATTCAAATCACAATTTGTATGTATGATTTTATGGTTTGAAAGGATTGTGGTAGGTAGGTTGGGGTTGTACTTAACCTTGTAGGAGGTTGCAAGCTCATCATTGATGGATCATTCATGGTGCCCAAGTATGAAAAGTGCACTATTCATGATGCCCAAGTCCAAAAGATGCTGTGATCCAATTTTGGGATGCCCGTTTTAGACCCCATGGGCGTTTAAGGGTTAACAACCTTTTCAACAATATCATCCATGCTTTAGAATTTATTTTAGCAGATAGTCACTTTACAAAGCTTGAAATACAATCGACGCACACTGAACGTTACCTTGGAGGCATTTTGTTTTGTTTTGTTTTGCAAGTGACACTACGATCTTGGAAACTGCTGGTCGGATTGGGGTACATGAGGTGTTGTTGGAAGTGTAGTTTCTTTGTAAAGATGTGGAAGACAATCACAAGGCGAAATGAGTTGATGGATCGCATGATATTAAATTTTCAAGTGATTATGGCCCCAAATCACCGGAAATTACAAACAAATCTAATTTTAGATCTAGCAGGAAAACAAGGGAATCCAACTGCGTACGTAAGAATCACTTTGTTTTGGAGCTACATAATTTATTGATTAAGGCATGTAGTTTGTTTTGTTTTGTGTTGTTTTGTGTGGTAGTGACATTATGATCTTGGGCACCGCTGGTCGAATCGGGCCGCATGAGGTGTCATTGGAAGCGGGCTTTTTGTACAAATGAGGGAAAACATTTGATCGCAAAACAGGTTAATGGCTCCCGAGATATTGAATTTTCAAGTAGTTATGGCCCCAAAAATACTGGAACTTATTGTATGAGGGTGGCAACGACACAAGGGTGTACTAGTGTAATATTTAAGGTAGGTAGTTTGTTTTCTTTTGTAACATTATGATCTGGGGGACTGCCAATCTAATTGTGCCACATGAGGTATCACTTGATGCTGATTTTATAGTAGAGTTGTGGAAAACAATTGGATTGCAAAACAAGTCGACGAGTCTCGAGATATTGAATTTAGAAGCATTTAAGGCCCCAAAATCACGAGTAATCACAAAAGTGACTCAATTAGAGAAACTTCTTATTACTTTTATTCTTTTTGTAGTCTACTATTTAAGGCATGCACAACATTTAGGATTTTGTTTCTTGGCATGATGATATGGGGACCGTCGGTTGGTTCGGGCTGCATGAGGTGTGGTTAAAGCGGGTTTTTTCGCATGACATGATGATATGGGGACAATTGGTTGGTTCGGGTTGCATGAGGTGTGGTTAAAGAGGGTTTTTTCGCGGAGTCGTGGAAAACAATTGGATCGCAGAACGGGTTGACGGGTCTTGAGTATATTGAGTTTTGAAGTATTTATGGCCTTCAAGATTACCGAAAAATACAAAAGATATATGATTATAAAAACTTTTTATTACTTGTATTCTTTTTATTATTTTTATAGTGACTTGCTTAAGTATCATATATCTATTATGGTTGCTATGGCTTCTCCCATTTAGCCTCATGGGCTTCAACTTCCACATAAGAGAGCCTTGTATGGATGATAGTCTTGTATACAGGGGAGGTGATTTCCTAGTGTTTTGCCTTGGTTCAATTTTTGTTGCCCATGGCACATTTTGGATGGTTCACTTTTCTCTTCACCTAGACATGGATTTACCACATTGGCTATCATGGATGTTCTTACACACCATCAAAAATATCTTGTTTCAAGATGAGCCATGCTGAACCAGTATGACGTTATGATGGTTTTACTAATACCACATAGATAGATAGAAACTCCGGTCCCTTTCTGAGAGAACGACGTGAATGAAGTGTACTTTCGTAATGCTAATATCCCCGTGGCCATCGGACAAGGGGAAATTGGATTACTTATACCACCATTCCACTAGGAATTAACTACACTAAATTTGATAATTAGTGTTAGATACACTACTTTACATAAACATGTTATAAGTTTTTATTGTTGTTCAATAATTTTATCCACTATATTGGCCAAGATGGGGGTCCTTATATAGTATGAGAAACAATGCTCATGGTAATCTTTTTTAAACAAAAGTAAAAACTTATAGCATTTTCAAATCTTATAATAATCTAACACTAATTATCAAATTTAGTGTAGCGCTTTCAACAAAATCAATATAAGAGTTAGAATTGTTAATTACCCTCCAAATATCCAATAAGTCAAGTGTGGACCTCACATCCCCTCTCAAAGGACCGTCAAATTCCATAGCAATTGATTACTCGATTGAAAAATCACTTTCACCCAAACCGCACGCGTGCTGGAAGGAAGACGTGTAGACGACGGAGACGTGGACGTTCGTCGAAGCCACCCATGACGGTGGAACGGAAGCTGCCCGTGCCTGCCCGTCCCCGAAAGAACAATTACGCACTAATCACGCTCTAATCCGTCGGAGCGTCGCAGGCAGGCAGGCAGCTTTTGCCTTGACGGGGTCGGGACTATAAGTCTCCAGCTTGCGGCCGTTCAGTCTTCGCAACACTCTATTTTCCAGTCTTCAAGCTTTCATTCGCTCTCGCTCTCGCACTCGCACTCGCGCTCGCATTCAACCATCTATCTCGCACTGTTGTCTTCCGGTACGGGGCTGGTAGGAAGTGGTAGGCGCACAGCAAGCTCGGATCACGCTCTTTCTATCGCTGCTTCTCTCTCCTCGCTGGGTTGTTGCATCGTTGCTCACTTCGGTGTGCTCGGTGCCCCACCTTGGCGCGGATTGTTTGCGATTCAAGGAGATCCGAGAGTTGGCGTTTCCGCGGATCACTTGCTCTTGCAGGCTAGGCACTGGGGCTCTGTTTCATCGCAGCTCGCAGTAGCAGGCTAGGCACTTGGCTCTCGCTCGTAGTGTCGCATCTCATCTTCCTCTCCTAGTTCGTATACAGGTCCGATCGGTAGCATTGTTCGTTCTTTCGTTTTGATGTTCTCACACTGCATCAAATATCGAAGGACGTGTGAGTCTTCCGTGTGGACCTCGTCGTGTTAGGGTCTTCTGTGTTGTTTTGCACTTTGTTCTGGTGATTCATGTTTAGAGTTTTTTAGTGTTGGTGTGCTTTTCACTCTGATCGTTCTCAGTGTCTAAGCGCTCAGTGTGTTCTTCTGCGTCTAGTTTCTCGCTGGTGCTTTGGTGATTTCTTGGAGGCTTTTTCTGCAGATTAGCCTTCGATTTCATTATTGCATGTACGCGGCCAGTCGAGATTCTTGCGTGGTAGTTCAGTTTGAGTAGTCTTGCCTCTGAGTTCCGAAGTTTGTTAAGCAAGTGTTTTTCAACACTGTACATACTACAGTAGCACGTTTGAAGTTTGTGCGGAGAGGATCGGACAGCGGTCACGATGGCAGCAGTGGCACACAACTTGGGCAGCAGTATGATGCCAGGGTATGGCATGTCTGCCAGTCGTTTCTACTACGACAACGCCATACACGATGGAGGGGGATTACCCACTGCCGTGAAGGACGATGGCGGGTTAGGCTTTCTGTTGAGCAACAGTATCATCTCCTCCATGAGTCATGAGGAGATGTTGCTGCGTGAGGAGAAACGGATCGCCGGGATAGTTGGGTCACCCGGCTCCTGTCTTTCCGAATTAGACGGCGAGCAGATCGTATATACGCCGTACATGGGAGGGGGACTAGTACAACATCAGTATGCTCCGTATGCCGCTCAGAGCGGATACAGTGACATATCTTATGGTGTGCCGAGTGTGTTTGGTTTGCCTCCTGGGGGAGGATGTAGTTTCCCGCCGCAGCATCAGCAGTCTGATGCCGCACAAAGTAGTATAGAATATGTTTCAGTTCCGCCCGTGGCCACCCCACTCTACCCGTTGCAGTTCATGGTGCCGCCGCAGCCGCAGGACATGGATCTGCAGAATTTGCCGAAGACTTTATGGAATTCTGTAGATTTGGGTCCCCGAGCTGTGGCTATGAAAAAGACGGCTGAGAAGCGCATCGGAGTGCCTCGAACGAAGCTCTACCGAGGCGTACGACAGCGGCACTGGGGAAAGTGGGTGGCGGAGATCCGGTTGCCGAGGAATCGCACCAGGCTGTGGCTTGGAACGTTCGACACCGCGGAGGAAGCAGCTCTCGCCTATGATACGGGTTCGTTACCTTCTGATACTCTTGTGTGCTCTTAGCTTAACGCTGATTTCAGTCTTGTGTGCACCTTAAGACAGTTTTCTCATGAATATGATGTCTGGGTTTGCAGCGGCATACAAACTGCGTGGCGAATACGCACGTCTCAACTTCCCTCGTCAGCAGGGAGATCAAGGGGTACTATCTGGCGGTTCTCAGCAGTCATCTGTTGACGATGGCGGTGTGCCACCCGTAGCAAGCAAGAGCAGAGCTCTAACGTCCACGTTGGATGCAAAGTTGCAGGAGATTGTTTACCAGAAAAAGCTTCAGGCGCAAATGGCTGGGGGCGACAGTAGTCACTCCCCCATCGAGCCTGTCCCACACCCATCTGGCAAGCAACCCAAGCAACAAGCATCGAGTGGTCACGTTACGAGTCTCTGTTCCCCTGCTGCGGGTAATGTAGACAACCACTTCATTTTTAGAGAAAGTGGCTACAGCACATCGGCATCAAGTCCCTGCCAGAGTCCCCCTGACTCTTCAGCGAGCGAGTCGAGGTCTGGGTACGTGAGTTCTTCACCCAGTTCGGATGTCACCGGAGCATCTATCGAGGACGACCAGCTCCGCTTCGACCTCACCAACGACCTCAGCGACGACCAGCTCGACATGAGCTGGGATGTCCACTTGACCGACACGGGAGAGTCTTGCTCTAACTCCTCCGTCGACAACATCTACTACGACGGGTATGACTCCCCCGTCGGAGAATGCGTCACTTCCGTCACCACCACGAAGAAACGAATATGTTCTTCGTCCACGCTCTCACCTCCCCGAAAGTACAACGTCTGGAGACAGTGTGTATGAAGCGGCGCGCATCTTGGTTGACAGTTCTGGTGCCACTTTTTGTTGAAACTGCGTTACATTGAAGACTTGACCTCATAGAATCCCGATATGATCTTGACGACTTTTTTTATCAAAGTCAAGACACATCAACCATTAGGAACCCATTAGAAACACCCGGAAGTCTCTTACGAAAGTCGCGAATTTTTGGTCGACGATAGAGATCACTCAACAGCTCTGACTTATTTTTTCCCAACAGAGCTTTTTAGGCAAAACGTCAAGTACCTTCTTTGTTACACAGTTGATACTTAATGTGGTGCCGACTGTAAGCCTGCCTTAGGCGAGCCCGGCCCATTACACATTGTAACCTTAGATTAGAGAACTTTTTACGGAGGAGAGTAGCGGCAGATCGAGACAGGATCATCATACGACCTGGCATGTTTTAGGCTCCGTTTGGAGCTGTCAAGGGCGATCGACGATTCTTCTCCGACTGCTGGACGATGGAGAAGACTGTTTCTGGATGCTGAAGGCTGGAGTGGAGTTTACTCGACAGAAGTTTACGCTGCGATGACGAGCCTCGGCGGAGGTTACGGATTTGTTTTGTTAGCTTGATTCCTTGCACGGATGAAAGCATGTATTGCTGTTCCATTTTGCTTTTCACAGCGATAGAGAGCCAACCCAACTCATAAATAAGCGGCGACCTCTATAGCTAGCGTGTTGCATTTCCATTTCCTCATTTCGAGGGACCACGCGGTTAGTTTATCAGTGATTGGCGAGGTACTCAATCAATTAGTGTTTGACGTACTTCGGCATGACTGCAGCATGTAATCTTTCCCTGATAAATAAAATACTCATGTTACCTCAAACTGTCGATTGACCCAGTCTGGATGATTCCTGCATTGATTGTACGAAATAATTGAGGTGGAGCTCCCTCTGCCCTCCATTCACTTATTCGTTTCGAAGTGGCAGGATCTGTCTGTAAAGTGGTGGGTGGAAAGAAGGTTCTGTTGCTTGCAGTATTAAATAATAGCATAAAAGAATACAAAAAGCTGGCCTGAGCTTATCTTGTGACTGTGCTTGGCGTTGTGCCCCCCCCTGACTTGGTCCTCTGGTGCCCCCCTTTCTGCAGTGATGAGGATAAGTGAGTCTTTGGCTTGTGGTGGTGCAGCTTGTGTTTACTGGTCTTGCCTGCCCTGGCACCTGCAGCACTGCTGAATCTCATTCATCCTCTGTGCACAGGGATTCCCTCTCCGTTAACGTTGAAGAGAATATTCCTTTCAACTTTCACTGTCAGCCTTTTTTGAATAGTGTAGAACTTATGTAATTTTGTTTTCCGCATTCTCAACACTCCCTTCATCTACAGTAATTGTTATTGATTATGGGAGTCAGAGATTCTTTACGAAACGTGCAATATATGATTTGAGACTTTTTCATCTTAAAATAATACACGGATGTTCCTCACCAAGTTTACTTCCATAAGCAATATAATATTGACTTTTATTCAAATAATGTGCTGCAAATGATAAATTGTGAATGCAAATGGGTTTGATTGAAGCTAAGAAAGATTATGTTCTTTGAGGGAGTGCACTCTCTACAAACGTCCTCATACATCGATCTGGCCCTTACTAGGCCAAGCTTCTATTACTTCTTGGTGCTGTTCTTTTACCTCTTTGTCCTGTGGCCATCGCGGTAAAGACATTACGAACAGACGTTGTATTCACGCCAATCTTTGATTTGAAGATTGGAGTTCTTATAGTTTTGGCTCCAAATTTTTGTTTTAAGTTGCTCAATGGTCCACCATGCATAATAATTTTAAAACACATTTTGTTAATGAACTTCTGAACAATTGAACTGGACTTCGGCATAATCAATAATTAATACGTTTAAATATTGACCATGACACATCCAAGATTTTAAAATGTATACTCAATTCATTTTGACTAGGAAAATCTCAACAAAAAAGCTCTCATGATTATAATTCTGTTGTCACTTTAGAAATGAGGGAGTTATAGTGGCAATCATAGCTTTATCACTACCTCAATATTGAAAGGGAAGTTTGTTCGTCCTGAAAAGAGGCATGCAATTATATCAAGATTAAATCAATGAAACCCAAAATTAGTTTAGGCTATAAGAATAGAATGGCTTATGGATAACTTTATGGTGAAACCACCTAAAAGCGGGCATCCATGATTCTTGCCTTTATAAAGATCAACTACTCTTACCTCTACCTCATGCGTACATAATCTACTTTTAAATCTCCACTTCTAAAATATGTATATGATTATTTTTGTGTTTTAAAATATCACAAAAATAGGGAAGGTTTGTCTTTGGAAAACAAGTAACCCACTCATTTTATCTCTCCAAGTATATAGATTTTTTGAATAATAATTAATTGCACGACAATTATAGGTGGTTACACCATTTGTGATTTGATATCGAAGAATTAATGGTTGCAATTTCTGTTTGCAAGATAATGTGAGAGTACGATATATCATATTGCAACTCACAAATTGCACTCTAGCAACCATTGGTACAAGATGATGCAAGGGTCAACAACTTGGGCAATTACACATATTTCCAAATGAGAGTCAGTTGTTTCCTTCCACTTTTGATAGCCAACCGTAATGCCCTTGTGGTCGGAAGCCACCTTTTATGAGCAAAGCCTCCTCTCGCGGAACAACACTAAGTTTAATGGTCTCACATGAAATTCCGTGTGAGAATAAGGTAGGATGTCCTAAAAGCGCCACCTTAGGCAATCTGCTGTATTTCTGGCAGTGATAAATTACGAAAAAAATACAACCACATTTGAAATAGATATTCACGAGGATTGCAAAAATTTGCAACCTGTAATTTGCTTCTGTGAATTTAATACAAAATTTTGAAGTGCTTCGGAAGATTTAATGCATTCGTGCGCTTGTAAGTGCCTATAGCTGCAACTTTCAGCGTCACATAACTAATATAATGAGAACACAGAAGTGAAACCTTGGTGAACGAAAAATGAAATTTAGGTGCAAGAGAAAAATGGGTCACACCGTGACCCAAAACGGTCCCCACAGAACCGCAGACGTGGCCAATGTGATCATGAGAATCTTTGAAATATCAACTAACATGGAAATCCAATTTAAGGTCCACCCATACATGCGCCCACCGCAACCTATAATTGCCCATTCCAAGTCTCAATCAAGCTGACGGTCCTGGTAATTTCGGATTTCAGTCCGCTTGGTGGCGGTTTTGGTACAGATGCGCCTATTGCTTCTAGGAGGGGTAGCGCTTTTAGGACATCCTACCTTAGAGCTTGCCACATTGAGTGTCAGGCGTTACGCCGGGTGAGTCTCCTAGTGTTGGGCTCCCGCCTAGCTCGGACCCTCCCTCGTCGGGCTCCCGCCCTCCTCGGGTTGAGTCCCTTCCAAGTGGGAGTCTCTCCATTGGAGGCCTCCCCTTTTCATAAGATGTGACATTATAGAAGGTGACATATGGACAGTTCATAAATGAGCCTTGATTGTGAAGGGAAAGAATGTGAAGAGAAGCCCCCACCTAAACCCCTAAACCCTTCCCGACAGAGCTCGTGATGCCCATTTGCGCGGCATCAATTTCAAAACAATCTCACTCCCAAACTCGAATACGAATTCACATTCAGTCTTTCGCAATTCCATTCTGAGCCACATTTCAAATCACAAGGTACCGCTGCTTTCATTCTATTCCTGCAATTTGAGCTCAAGCACTCTGAGAACTTCCTCTTCTTTCATTGAAAAGTTCTCACAACCAAATAATCACAAGCTTGTAGTCCTCGGAATGTACGTCAGGGTTTAAGGTATGGCGTTTGAGAGTTTGACGAGGAAGCAATTCGATTATCGCTCTGCCGTAATATGCAGGATTGTGTAGTTATTTCTCAGTGAAAAGAGCAGCTGATGTTACCTGGGTTGTGGGTTACAGGAATCGGTCTTGCCCGACATGGTTGAGGAGGAGACATCATCCGTGGTTACGGAAATGATTGTTGCTCCAGAAGTGAATGAGAGCTCATTACCTACCTCGCAAGAGAAGGCCAATGCAGAGGACGAGAGTTTGTTTCCGCGGGCACATGAATTGCCCGCTCGGCCACCTCGTGCTATCGAATGCAATTACACTCACTGGGTGGCTCTTGGTAAGTGCCTAACCTGAGAAGTCTCTACACCTTGATACCAATCCGGGTAGAGAATACTTAGAAGCAACATGAAGATTGTGCTTGCATCGGAAGATCAGTAAGTAACGAGGTGCTGTTGAAATCAAAATTTCATCACTCTTTAGGGTTTAGAAGTGTGCTTCGCATCGGAGATCAGTAGCAAGCTGTTGAAATCAATCTTCAGGGTTTAGGGTTTAAGAGAGGCGATCAATGTTGCGTGGGGCTAATAATGGTATATGCACATGGATGGAGGGTGCAGATGTGGGCAAAGAGTTTCACGATCAGTACATCTACAGACATGCCAACGGGTACGTATCTGACCTGTCTTGCTCACATCGAGTGCATGCTTAAGGTTACGTGAATGTCTGTATTCAAACACGAATGATGCTTTCCTTTGGTTCTTTATCGACATCAGCATCTCATTGCATTACCAGCACACGTTCCTTTGTTGCTGCAATTACGTTACCTGTGAATGATTAACAAGTCGGGTAAAGCCTGGATTGCACGAGTGAAAGAACCCCAGCCTCAATCCCTACGTGCTCCTACCATTCCCTCTTCACTTGCATTTTTAGCTTGGGGTCACTTTTGTTTGTACTGATATGGCTATGAGCAAGGATGAGCATGCTTGATCGGTCATTCTACACTTGCGAGTAGATTCAAATGGTATGCGGCAGTATTCAAAGTAAAGTTCGCTAGGTTCGTAAGAGGATCAGGTTAATTGTGTTGGGGCTGTGATTTGATGTTTGAGGAGGAGTCCGTGGAACAATGACAGTGGACCTGATGTGCAGGTTGTGTGTGATCGGTCTATTGCCAACCCATGCTGCCTTGAAGCCCACACCAGCAGTCACAGCTGTTGATTTCAATGTTGGCAAGCAGAACCGTGCTGATGCTAAAGTATCCGGAAAACGAAAAAAGGTATGATGCTTGCTTACTCTGCAAATAAGATCAAATCACGTATGATCCTGGTCCCACAAAGCTAAATCCCTCTCACATGCCAACATCAAACTATCAAACGAATCTGACGGTTGATCATTCCAGAATGCGATGTCGTTGGAGCCGAACTCGGTTCTCTGCAAAGTGATGGTTGGAGAAGCCTTTTTCATGATCAGGTCTGTTCTCTCTTTTCCTGTCCTCAATGCGTGGGGGAGTCTTCTTCATGTACAATTCTCATGGGGCTTATTTGGAAGCAGGTGTTGTGTTCGAGGAGTACTCCTGGAAGTTAACGAACGGCTTATCAAGGATCCTACATTGCTTAACAAGAGAGTAAGTTGTTTTTTCCTGAATTATCCTCTCAAAGGGGATATGACTCTCACTTCGAAGAACAAAATAAGAGACAATTGATAACCAAGAGTGCTCAAATTTTTTGCGGTAATTGAGCTCTAGGCTTCTTCACCCAAAGCTATACAATAGCTTCGCACTCCACCACTAACATGCACTCATAGTCAAATTAGGGCATCATTTTAGCAACACCTTTATGTCCACTTTCAAAATCTCATAGCAAATTGTAGAAGAGTCTAGATTATTCTTCCACTTACTTTGCCCATGCACAAAAATTGCTTACGCTGTTAACTTCATCACAGATTTCCTAAACTGAAAGATTTCCTAAACTGAAATGTGCGCCATTATAGAGCAGTAGTGCACCTTAACAAGCTGGTGTTGGCATGGGATCAGGCGGACACAGAAGGCCATATAGCGATAATGATGCCAAGACCAGAGGACTGGTTGAAAGCATCGAAGACTCTTCTCACGTTCGAGCAGTACAAGGAGCGCCGTGGCATCGTATGAAAAGAAACTCAACATCCTTTCTTTCGCACAACAAAACAAATATCTGTTGCTGGTCCAACTACAACCACCACCAGGGCTAAAGTGGAGGTACATTTAACCAACTTGATGTGCTGCGTAGCTCTAGATAATCCAACCGCAAGTACGGAGGTTGGAAAAAACAGTTACTTCAATGGTACACGATGCAATTAGTGGGTGTTGAAATCTCTCTCTCAGTACAGTCCCTTGCCTGGCCTACCAAACATGAAACCCTAAATTCACCATGTTGCAGAAAGACTCACTTTTCACAACCTATTATTGTAGCAGTCGTTTGACTGGTTTGGATGAATGTATGTACGCTTGAATGTATGAGTATACTATGTGCGGTTTGAAAGTCCAAAGAAGTGTGCTGCTGCAGTCATTGCAAGTGTCCCTGGAAACTCATATGATTTGAAATATGATTTCAAAAAGTCTATGTTAGAATGCTGCTGCTACCGTAGTAGTCTGTATGTGGGATTGGTTCCATGTCTGCAAAAGTATTATACTCGGTCTTTTGGCAATAAAAGTGAGGGTAGCTCCTTCGCCAAGATAACGGCCACTCTTTATTCTAATATGCATGGAGCCAGAATGCAACTGTTGATTCGAGAATAGCAGTTTCCTGATTAAAACATGTGCAGATGTTTTGAGGCTGCTGACGCTGCCTGAGCTTTAATGTGACGGCAGGTCATTCTTTTTATGTTTTTGGTTGTTGCTTTGGAGTCCGAATCACTCTGTCTCCCTTTTGATTCTGTTGACAGTTGAGAAAAATGGTACATAATTCTTGAATTAGAATTTATTATATCATTTCAGGGGTGCTTATAATGGGGGTTGCACATTGGGTTGGGTTTGGGTTGAGATTTCAACCCAAGTTGCCCAAATAAGCGCAATGGTGACAAATGGGGGTTGCACATTGGGTTGGGTTTGGGTTGAGATTTCAACCCAAGTTGCCCAAATAAGCGCAATGGTGACAAATCCACAGTTGAGATTATTTGAGCAAACTAATGTTAAAGTGTCAACTGGATGTATGTGGGGACCACAGTGGAGAAACTTTAGGATTGGGGGAATCACTTGAGCTTATTTTTCTAAAATTCGAAACTCTTCTCTTTGTGCGGTTGTCGGTTGAACTCAATTCCAACCAAAATCCCTCATTTTTTCAATTTGACCCTGTGTGTGCACACCCCGTGTGGGAATTTACCTTGTTGACTTCTTTTAGACTATTGTCAATCAAGCCACTCTATATTAAAGTATTCAATAATGGCTCAATTTTCAACATGGGAATCCACAAGGATGTTACGTGTACAAAGCAATTTTTATGTATGGGAAAAATCGGTAGAGCAAGTGGAATCATTAGTTTTGGACTCTTCGACATTAAGTTATGGATATTAGAAGTTATGTTTATAGGTGTTCTTAAATGGTGCCTCAAAGTGAGATCCTTTAATATTTGCAATGAGTACATGGTACTATTGCATGGGGAAGCTATTATGTATCTCTAATTGAAGATTGGTAGAATTCCATCATGGGACCTGCTCTATTTAGACCACTCTACTTCAAATGCCCATGTTTAGGAGGACTTTAAAAAAAACAAAAAAACAACAACATTGGTTTTTGTTGAAGAATGAAATCAAAGGGCAATTATTTTTAAAGTTTAGAATCAAATATGTTCTTGAACGGCCGTTCGGGAACAACAGTTCTTTTCAAGAAACAACAATGTTTCTGAACGGTTGTTTAGAAATATTTGCCTTCCAACAAAATATCTCTTAACTCCCGTTCGAAACGAGTCATGTTTCTCAACGGCTATTTAGAAATATTTGCCTTTCAACGAAATATTTCTCAACCGTCATTCAAAACCAGTCATATTTCTAACCGCCTTTGAGAAATATTGCCCTTTGACCGCGTTCAAAGCTCATAAACCATAAAAGTGTGATACCATGGAATTTTTGATAGTACAGAAATTGATTAATATTACGAAGTACGTGCGTGATATCAAAAAAAGTGCCATTTTAGAGGCATAAATATTCCTAAATTGTGGTTCAAAAATATTCTTGTAAAATGGCACGTTTTAGAAGATTTTCACAACAAATCACCACAAGACTTATAAACAATACAGCACCAACACCTATTTCTAGTATATTTACATTGTCAAAACCTCCTCATCCTAAACACATCATAGTAAAGTGCTCAGTAATGGCTCAATATTCACTATAAGGAATTTATCAAGATGCAAGCAGTGGAAGCAATTCTTGTGCATGGGAAAAATCACTAGACCAAGTAGAATCATAATTTTTGTATTCTTTTACAATGAGTCATGAATTTTTGAAGTTGGAAATATAAGTGTTTCTAAACTGATGCCCAGAAATGACACCCTATAATATCTGCAGTGAATACCGTACTTCATACCGTTGTATACCAAAACTATTATGTACATAGTGAAGATTACTAGAGCTCCATTATGGTACCTGCTCCAGTTTAGACCACTCTACTATAGTCCCCTATTTTCCCCACCCTCATTTTTCCATTAAAAACCTTAAAACATATAAATAATCTCTTGGGGCACTTTCTAAAAGGAATAAAGATTATGCACACCTGAGATTAATTAATCAATTCAAGCACACTTCTCTAGAAAGTTCCCCAACAAGCAGTCCAATACCAGGAAAAGGGTATGTCATAGCATGTGCCTAGGACAAAATTCTTTAGCATTTATTCAACAGGAGAGTTTTTTTTTGTTGAAATGTTCTTGAAATATGAAAATAATGATTTTTTTTATTATTTTTTTTGTATAAACCATAACTTTAATTTCATTGGAGATCATTTGTGGGCACATGCATTGGACATTTTTATTGGATATTGAGCAAATGATTGAATTTCTTACCTTTTGTGTCATCATTTAGTTTTGGTATTGGAATTTGCCACGTCATCATTGAGAGAATTGATTGATTGATTGATAGTGTTTGCACAAAATTTAATCATGGAGGTTATGTTTTATAGCTTGATATTGGAGGTTATTAAAAGATTTAGGTAACTCAAATCTCAAAAAATTGGCCCACAATGGACAAGAGGACTAACACGTATTTTTTTATTCAAATTAGTACTTTAATTTATTATAAGGAAAGAAAGTACCGCTTTTATAATGAGAGCCACGATCAAAAAAGGTTAATGCTAAGGACATGCTTGTGTCTAAAAAGATCAAGCTAAGGAAGATCATGCCAAGCTAAGAGGCCAAGTTAAACGTGTTATTCATCATGTATAAATTTGTATATTTGCTTAAAAACTATTCTTATTAATAGGGAAAAAGGATAAACTTATTAAACTGTGAAAGCCAAATCAATCATCTTATGGTTGATGCCCAAACAATCTACAGTCACATGTATTTGTAAACAACAAATTCCAATACTCAACTCTTCTTTAGTGAACTAAACTTAAATCGAAACATGTGTGAGTTTACATGCATATGTTCATGGTAAAGAGGTTGACAAATATAGATACTCATGTAAATCATTATTATTACGTGTGAATCAACTTTCTTACTCAAAAGTTTATACTAGATCCAACACAATCAATAGAACCTTAACCCCTAAAGATCCACGATGTTTTCGGAGCTTGAAATCCCAACACTGACCACTATGTACTAATGGGGGTACGTCCAATATTTTTTGAATTTTTTGATAATTTCAACCGTAGGATTGACTGTAAATTATTTCTTTTGCCTTGATGGTAAAAGCCGAATCGGTGGCCGTGGTTGTTTAGGGGTTAAGTAATTTTTCACTACTATATTTTATATTGAATCCCTCTATACGAAATACCCCTCTCATATCTCCATAGTACATGCTAAATTTCTCAAAATGTCGATTACGCGGGGAGCCCTACCTTTGAAGCACACGAGCTTGACTAAAATGTAGCTTGACATGAAACTTCATGATCCCGTTTTCCATCATCATTGGAAGCCATCTCTTTTTTGCGATGGAATCAAACAAGGAAGACAAACTCCCGAGCCTTTTTTTGATGATGATGATGATGATGATGATCGGTCACTTGAGCACATTCCCATGGTCGACATTGGCTCACATTCATACGAATATGTTGGGAGGGGTGGAAGCGCATTATTTTTCAATTTATTCGGTGAACTAAGAAAGTACGCGAGTGGGATTGGTTTGTCGGGCATGCTCTTTCTACCAAAAAAAAAAATCATTTCCTCGTCGGAGCAACACACAAGAAAATGTGATGCGCTTGATTGGATTATAGCGGAGAAAGTGGAACGCAAGGCACTAGCAAAATAATTTTTTAGAACCATTTTTTGAGGTTTGAAAAATCATAAAGGATTGAGATGTATAAAATGGTATTGAAATAAAAAGGCATGGCTTGATGCTTCGATTATTCAAACATTCAACATCAAAAGTATTGAGGATGCGTTTTGGCCTTTTTTGTCGGGGTTTTGAGTGCCGGAATATACTTGTTTTTCGAAAAGAAATGGAGGACCGTGAGGAATGTAAACAACTTATTCTAAAGAAGAGGCTATGGTTATTAGGGTGGTACAAAAAATAAAGGATTACTATTTATTAGTATTATTTGAATATTGGAAACAAATATCTTGGAGTAGCATATCTTTGACAAAATAATGTACGGACTCCAAGATGAGTTCGCCATTTTTATCTAATACCGTATGCCTCTTGTGTGCAATTTTTTACCGAACATGACGAGCACCTTCTTTACACTACTTTTTTTTTTTTATTATTATTATTAAGTTAAGCCAACTTCCAAATTTAAGAAGAAATTGCAAATTTATTGTGTCATGGTATGAAATACAACTGCAGCCAAATGAGAAGAGCCCAAGCAATGCAAGAACTAATATTACACCACAAAGGTGAGCTCAAGGCTTTCCACTCATCTCTATACATAAAAGAACACAATTTGCTATTTGTCTGTCTGTCCTTGGCGATTCATACATTTGGTCATGGTCATCATCATTTGGTCATGTATACACGACATGAAAAGTTTTAAATTTTTTGAAGAGTTTTCATAAGTAGTATTCGATTGTTATTAAGAGCTCATTTGATACCAATAATCTAACAAGGAGTCAAAGGGACAAGGAATATGGAATATGAAAATGGAATCAAAGAAGGAGTGAATTGAAGATCAAGGGAACATGGGAGGAGAATGAGGAATGGCGAATAAAAGATAGGAACTGAGAATGGAGGGTGGAAATGAGGTCCTGGATCAATTAATGAGAACAAGAAACGACTTTTGGAAATTAGGAACGAATGATGGAAACCAAGAAGGGGAGTTGGGGGATGGGGAACTTAGAACCGAGGACCGGGAAAAAAGGATGGGAACTAGGAACAAGAGTTTGGAGATAGGGAACCACTAGCAAGAAAATGGAGAATGGGGAATCGGAATAAAAGAGGGGGAATTGTGAACAAGGGAACAAGGGAACATAGGTTATGCTATAAATATTAATAAGCACGAGGAATCGATAAGAAGGAACGCAAGACATGCTATAGATCTAAGGAAGCAGGGGGACCATGAATGAGGGAATCATGGATATGTGGTAGTTTTTGAAGAGCACCGAATAGAGAGCTCACCCATTGGGGCGACGAGGATCTTACTCACAAATTAATCAAATATATTTATTTATTCATTTATTTTAATTTTTTATTTTGTGTGTCCGAAGGACAAGGTATATACTAGTAATTATATAACAGCTTTGCAATCCAATAGCGTATGTACTCATAATAAGTATTATAGTCCCTAAATGAGAAGCTCTAGAGTGACCCTCCAAACGACCATATTTGAAATCTGTGAACTCCATTTTTAAAAATTTGATTTTGAGAAATTCAATCGTAGGGTCTTGTTTATAATTGTCTAATTAGTCTACCCACTTCGTTTTTATCACATTTCATTGTACACTTCTTGAAATAGATTGAGCCAAAGTTGTAGTTTTTTTAAAGCAGCCCAAACTGACCCGATGCGGGCTTCTCTTTTCCTTACGAGATAAAGGTCCTTTCTAGGGCACCATTTTTGAAACATCTATTAGTTCACCTTCAAAATTCCATAACAAATTGTAAAAGAGTTCAACAATGGTGATTTCACTTGTTATATCCTTCCCCTTATTTTCCCATGCATAAAAATTCCTTGCACTATTACTCCTTTTACGTCCAAGAGGGGTCTAAAGCTTATAAACACAGTTTTTTGCAAAGTGTCATAGATGAGAATGAAGACAAGCTATCTAAATTTCAGCTCTACAATCTTGTAGTATACTAGTTGTAGGTCATGAGAATCAAATTTGGAGTCATGAGACCTCATAGAATATTACAAGATTGTAACACATTGGTACTCATAAAAGATCACAGAATTTCAACACTTTCACTTTGAAGTGATAATGCTATGAGAATAATTTATTGCAATGAAAAATTTACTGACTACGTCATTGTTCAGCCTCATCTCAACAACACGCTTGAACCAAAAAAATGCTTGGCTCAAATAATAGCCTTGCAAGGTTGAAAACTACTAAATTATCTTACAAATCTACACTCCTTGCACTCAAATTCTTGCCTTATCTTCGAAACACCTTTTATTAGGTCAAGGGTTTCACCACGTTTCCTAAAGTCTATTTAAAATCTATCCCTGAAAACAAAGTTGAAATCCAACACAAGATGAAGGAGATACAACTTCTCAGAAATGGTCAATTTTTTCACTTTTTTCATTGTAGAAACATCATTGCAAATGTAATGCCAGAAGTATATGATTCAAAGATCTTCCAACTACATAGTTGTTAGATTTCATTGTAAGATCATGACTATTTTGATTTCCCATAATCACCTCACAATGGTAAGTCGTGCCCCATGTTTGAAAACTCAAAAACAAGAGCTACCAATATTCTGTGATCCTATCTAGGGGTGAGGATTTAGCAATAAAAAAAGTCAATAGCAAAACCCTTAAAATATTATCAATTCCATGTCCAGACAACCACGGAGAAAAACATGCTTTGCAAGTTCAAGATATGGTTATTATGGTAAGGTGTCCTATAATGGCGCAATTTTCAGTACAGAAAATCTACAGGAATGTTGCCAGTGCAAGCAATTTTTGTGCACGGGGAAAATTAGTAGAAAACTAGAGCAAGTGGAATCATCATTTTTTGACTCTTCTACAGTAAGTAATGAATTTTTGAAGATGGAAATATAGGTGTTCTTAAAATGGTGCCCTAAAGTGACGCCCTATAATCTTTGTAGTGTGTACATGGTACTGTTGTATGGAGAAGCTATTATGTACGTGACAATGAAGATTACTAGGGCTCTATTTTCGGCACTGCGCCATTTTTCGCTGCTCTACCATACACCATTGTTCGGTGCTCAAAGAAGGCTTTGTTGTTTGGCACGGAAGTGAACACATGTTGGCATGATTCACACTCACTTTCAAAAGGGAACTACTTTTCATTCTTCTTTTTTATGACTAACATGGTACACTACACTGAATAGGTAGATTAGTGTTAGATTTTTATAAGATTTGAAAATGCTATAAGTTTTTACTTATGTTACAAAAAAATTACCAGGAGTATTGACTCCAATACTCTGGAAGGATCCACATCTTGACAGATGTAGAGGGTAAAAATATTGACCAACAGTAAAAACTTATAACATGTTTATATAAATTAGTGTATCTAACACTAATCTACCTATTTAGTGTAGTGGAGTGACAACCAACCTTGTTGAAAGAAAAAAAAAAAAAAAGAAAAAAAAAATAAAATTGACAGCCAATCATATGGTTTTGAGTATTAAATGGACTGCTGCCCGTAAATCCTGGTGGATGCAACATCAAATTGCTCGACTTGGATCTGCTCTCAAACAAAAGGGTACCTGACCAGGATCCTTTACTGAAGCTGACTGACCGAGTCCCTGCCCTGAGCGTAATTTTCTTCTCGGGCAGGCCTTGAACTCCCACTTTTATACTGTTGCGCACACGAAATTCTCAACTAAAATATGACCCTAATAGTCCTTTTGTGTCAAAGGGCAGAAAAACTATTGCAATGGCTATGTTTGTTTGTGTCACTAGTGCAAAAGTGGTTCTCTTACACGAAAGGAATATATCTATGGTAACCCATTATATACGAGCTTGGCACATTATGCACGAGCTCGTGTATGATGTGCCACTATGGGTATACTCTTCCCCTACGGGAGGATCACTTTTGCACACATGTGTGCATTGTGATTGGGCAATATACAATCTAGAATATACAATAGATGGTTTGCAGTATACATTTTACAATATATGTTAAGATTACAGGTCTATAATACATGGTTTGTAGTATTATGTTGTTTAGAACATACAATATACGATATAAGATTTCTAGTATATGATTTAAAATATCTTCTAAAGTATAATCATGTGATTAAACAATATGACATGTGTCCCACATGCAAGCACAAATGACGAGGACTTGCGACCAACTTTGTTAGGGGCATCACCAAGGAAGAGTACTAAAGAAAATTTCAGATGTCCCAATCTGTAATGAAGGTAATAATGGAAGTAATTTTCATGCATGGGGAAAGTAAGAGAAATGATAGTCATGATTTTGGACTCTTCTACAATTTGCTATGAATTTTTGAAGGCTAAGTCACAGATGTTTCTAAAATGGTGCCCTAATTTTTGCACCCTAAAATGTTTGCCGTGAGTACATGCCACTGTTGAATGAAAAAGCTATTATGTACCTCTGGGTGAAGAATCCTAGTGCTCCATTCTTGTACGGCTTCAGTTTTGAGCACTCTCCCTTATTGTCTACACCCCTCTGCCCAGAACACAATTTTCGCACCTGGGCAGTCACCTGGTCACTGACAACAGCAAAAGTCCAACTTGGATTTGCTTTGGGGAAAAAGAAAGACCAAGAGCCATACCCACATTTAACACTCACACATGTTTATTTGGCGTCCTGCTACTGCCCAGAAGACAAATTTCTGCTTGAGAAAAAAGGACAAGAAAAAAATGTAATGGCTAAGCTGTATGGGCCACTCATAATGAGTGACAGGAGCATCATGTGCTGCCCGAGTGCCCCACCATTTATGATTGGTCATATGGATAATAGTTGGTGGGCAATTCATTTTAAACTTTTAAAATTTTTAAAATTTTTAAAATTTCATAAGAGCACTTGATCATACTGAGAAGCTTTACAGTAAATATAACAGAAATTTGGCATATCATAATCAATGTACCTAGTGTTGTTGGGAATGACATAGTAATAATGATTTCGACCCTTAAATTTTCTTGTGTGTTTTTGAAGATTGAAACTTCAAAATTGTGAATTGTCTACCGCTATGCATTTGTGAAAGTGTGAAGAGAATTTTTTAACTCTTTGTAGACTTCCAACGGTAAGATCTTATAAGTAAGCCTAATTTTGGTCACTAATTCAAAAATCGATAGTTGGATGTTTATCTGTTGCAGGATGATAACTTCCAAAGTTTGTGCAATGTTTTTTTTTTTTTTTTTTTTGAGATTTCAGAAACTTTGAAACTTGCTTTTGTAAATTTTGAAGGCTGCCCCTGTAAAAAACTTGTGACAACTCTAACTTCGTTCACTTGGATATATGGGTAGGAATGTGAGTATGAACGTTTTTACCCACATTCCTACCCATATATCCAAGTGAACCAAAATTAAAAACTTTAAAATTGGAATTTGACATTGTAATTTTCTCCAAGCCCACCTTGTAGTATGAGAAATACCCTTGTAAAATTTTTAGGCAAAAAAATTGATTCTAACACCTCCATCTAGCTTGCCCTAAACAATAAAAAACCTATATGGCTTGTAAGAATAGTTAGGGGTTAAACGAACAAATGTAGTAAGGAATGATATCAAATATATTGTATAACAAAGCTATTTGTAATTGTCAGCAGGGTAAAGATGGTGTGAACATATAAGCCACTCTACCAATAAGTATACTCATATAAGCTACTTTCACCCACCTTCGGTAGGAATTGCCACTGTGGAGCAGACTACTGTGTTTACTTAACAAGCAATAATCTAGTCAAGAAATTGAAGCATGACGACAAATTCCGGATTAAGCAGATCTGACATTTCACTTGTGAGGATGAGGCTTTCAAGAAGCCGAATAAGCTATCTGAGAGGATGGTAGCCACTTCAAGACCTCCAATTGGGGTTAAGGGTTTTTGAGATACACCCATAAAAGTTAGTCTCCATGTCTTGAACGCACTCAAATCACAACATTGGTCATGCCTATTTATAGTGCCTTGAAGTCACCTGAAAAATGGTCATGCCAATTTCCATCTCTTGTTACCCTTTGATATTAGATCTTTCTTGTCTTACACTCATACTTTCATGAATGACTATGCAACACTAAAATCAGATTTTAGTGTTGAATGGTCCTACAAAAAGGCATGCCCACCTCTATGGAGTCTCCAACTCTGAGCTCCCACTCTCATGCTCTAACAGGGTTATTAAAGTCCTTGAAGCCGTATTCACTTTCTCACATCTTACAGAATAGCCCTTCAAGCCAAATTCACTCATTTGTAAAATTCTCGTCAATAGAGCGTTAAGTCCAACTACTTGACTGGAATATTGTTTGTTAAATAACAATCCTACTATTATGTAAATAGTTGACTCATTTCTAACTCAATTTATTACATACTTGATAATATATTCTAGTCCATGTATGTAAAGTGGTCAACTCCATTAAAGATGGGATTTAGTGTGGATTCACAAGTCATTTATACGTGGGATTCCACACTCCCTTATTCGAGATCCCCCTCTCACTATACATGAAAAAGTTGCTCTTATTCCTCATTGACTCATCAAGTAAGGTCAATATTCTCAAACTGCTAATAAAAATAAGGACTTTTACACACACCCTTTTAAAATTAATATTACTTTCAGTCAAATGCTATCAAGCCCACAAACCCGTGCTTAGATACTGCCCCTCCTGCCCGGAACACGAATTCTCAACCGCAAAAGCTCCGACACCGCCCGTGACAGAAATTTCCCCCGCGGGCAGTCATCACCTCCTTCCTCCCCTCTTAATCACAGTCACACTTCCAAGCTTTCACAGTCGCCATAGCCAGCTAGCAAAGCAAGCTACGATGTCTAGTCAAAGCATTTCCCCATCGAGGCCCTGTACCGCTCAATTCAGTACGATCGAGAATTTTCACTGTGAATGATCATAGCTAGCTAATCCGACGGAATCCTACGTTCATTTCGATTGCTCCTCGTGCCTGGCACGCATCGACTTTCGAGAATATCGATCCATTCACGCGCACAATTGAGCAAACATAAGCTCCATGGTGATAGCAATTGTACTGTTAATTGTATATTAACCTCAGAAGGGATTTATTACCAGTGATGGTAGTATCGAGCGTGTTTCGATCAGATGCTTGAGAAGCGCACCTGTGAACGTCCGGAGGCTTTGAATGCCTGCAGCGGACGGCTCGCTGGTGGGAGGAGAGGAACGGAACGGAACGGAACGGTGGTCCGTTGAATTGTGTGTGCGGAGCAAGTGTGCGGGTCCGTGCGGAGGGTGGCATCAATCGATTCAACGGACACTCTAAAAAAACCGTGAAGGAATTAGTAGTACTAGCGTTTGACTTGTTATTGATTGTGTGGGCTGAAACGGGGCTCCTGCTGCAGTGCTGCTACAGTAGCAATGTCGGTTGTTTTGAAGCTCCTTGCACGTTGTGATGAATATGAGCATGTCAGTTCAGCAGTGTCAGGTCAGTAATGCCCCGCTGCCTCAGTTGTTGTTGTCTTTGCGAGCTGACAACGTAGCGTATGGTGTAGACACCCCTCTCCACAACAGTAAGTAAGCTGGTTGTACAGCAGCTAGCGAGCTAGCGAGCTAGCGGGAGAGAGACTGCCTGGCACACATTCGTTTTCCGCGTTTGCTCTGTTCCCACTCGGCTAATTCGCAAGGAGCTCTTTTCCCACTCGCTAATCCGCGTTCAATGGACTGGGCTTCGATAACAATGTAGTGGAGACGAGTGAGTACGAAGAAAGCGCGCGCCATCGCTATTTTTGGGTTGTGCGCCTCGAGAATCGTGCTCGATGTGTCGGTGAGTGGAGGAGGGGGGGTTATGATGCGGGAGTGTAAAAGGCATTCACAACCGGGGAGCGGCGTGTGCGCCAGATGCTTAGAGGAGAGACTGTCGTGGCTATGGCGTGGGGAGAGCTTTCGTCACGACAACGAGGACGACAACGCCATGGAAGCAAGTACTAGTGCTGCTGCTTCTGCGGAAGGTCCGCCATCGTTGACGAGTGTGAGGCAGCAGCTGCAAGTGTTGGGAGTGGCGCGCCGACCGAGCCATCATCCTGGCCAGTCTAACGAGCCACCCCAAAATTCCAAGCCCATCATAGAGGAATGGGTGGCGTTTCACGCCCGCCGTCGTGGCGAGGGTTTGGAGCACGAGACCTCGAGCAAGAGCGACACTTCGTCTGGCACCGAAGAGCGGCGAGCTCAGAACCCAGAATTGCGCATCCTGATGAACGCGCACAAGATGCGGTCCCAGTCGCTGCCCTTGGACTTTCGGAGCGCGGAAGAGACTGCAGCGCGAGTGATCAACGAATGCGCAAACGAGGATGATGCTTACGACCTCGAAATGTATGAAGCTCCTCAAACGGAGCCGGAACGGATGGTTGAGTCCGAGCCGCAGCAGCGATGCTTCAGTCCCAAATGGCAGAGCCCGAAATGGGTGAAAGTACTGGCAAGTCCTATGACGTCGCGCAACCGCGTATTTCCCAGTCGATCGAAAGACGAGCACACGCGCAAGCGCAGCAACAAGCGCGGTGCCCCTCGTTTAGATTCTTCCGACTGGGGCTTCTCTTCCGAAGCTACTACGAATGGTGGATCGTCGCCGCTGTGGCGAGGATCATCGGGAATGCAGCAACGGAGCAAGAGCCGGTCTATGTTCTCATGGCTGCAGGTACGTTACATTCATTCTATATTATCCAGCATTTAATCTTACGACTCTATTGTTTCGTTTTTTCATCAGCTGCATTCCATTTTGTTGCGACGTACACCTCTCACTCTGATCCTTACAACATGATCAATCGAAAACTGTGATTTCTTCGTCTTCAAGGGTCGGGAGATTAGGGTCAAGAGTAGTTTTCAGTACAAAATCATTGTGAAGAATTTCCGGTCGTGTTAGGTTCTGGTGTATTCCGGTTTGAGACTGAGCTCAGAATGGAGTATTCTATCGTTCATGCTCCATTGCTGCTTGTGTTCTTCAAATTTAGCTTGAATCTTCCCGAACGATCTCTCCTAGATCTGGAAATACCAATAAAGTTTTTGGGGTTTCGCGTCAATCTTCCTAAGATCAATAAAATGGGCATTTTGTTCTCAAGGCAATACATTTTCACATGGGATGTTGTAGTTGCTGAACGGAATTGGTATTCTAACCCACAGTAGTCCTCATCGACTTGGACTTAGTGTCCTACCAGCCAAGATTTCGGTTTTTCATCAAACTTCCAAATCAAGTGATAGAATAACTACCTTAAGTATTCATCTGGAATTGGTTAATTGTAACACAATCGTCTGTTGTTTTCTGTGTATACATTCAAATCGGGTTACTTGCTTTCTAATTTCAGAGAACACTGAAAGTATTAGGGCAAGAGTTGAGAATGAAACCCTACCTCCTTTGACACTAGATTCTGTATAGCCTATGAAGCTCAGTGGTCTGATTAATGTCAACAGGACGCAGAGACAGCGAAGCATGAGCAAACATCGGAGCAGGTAACGTCGTCGTCGTCGTCGGACTCGTGGCTACGAGATCTCACCACGGTGGGGCACTTGCATGAGATCGCTGAAGAGCTGGAGATTGTGGAGGAGTCCAGCGAAGAAGAGGAAGAAGAGTTGGAAGATCTGGGCGAAGTGTCGTCGTTCGGCAAGTTCCTTCTGCAAGCTGCCCAACGACAGCCGAATGCACGTCTCACCAGGCTTGTCAGTGCACGACCTTGACGGGTGCATGCATCATTTGTGCTCTAACCACGGACGGAGCCATGTTAGGCAGCATGCTTTCAGTGCTTTATGACAAGTAAGGCTCTTTCTCTTGTACGATGTGATTGCAACACACTTTACGGTTTTGAAACACTTTACGGTTTTGAAATCGGGTCATTTTTGAGTGCGCATGCAAGATTCCTTGTCATAGTGAATGTAGGTTAGTGAAATCTTCATTAAGGATTGGTGTTCATCTTCTTGGGTGTGTATCACAAATATTCCATTGAGGAAGGATGTGATTTGGGCAACACATGTTTGAATTCTGAGGGTTGGGGTTGGAATTCAGCGAGTTTATTGTACCAACCTTGATGTTCATTGATTTCTAATCTTGATCATGTTGTTGTCCTTTGTGTAGGATTGCTTGATGGATGGCGGCAACCTTTCTCATATCCAAATTTGACAACATCTTGGTGAGGCCACATGATAGTGGAGTTTCTTAAATTGGAGAAAAGTAGGGCTTGACTATCCACATGGGTCATCCAAAGTTGTAGAATATTGAGCTTTCATTATAGGACTCCATTTTGTAAACCAAACACCCTTGAGTGTAAATAGATTGCAGCTTAGGCTCCCATACAATCACATTGGTATTTGCAAACCAATCACTTAGAGATGAGAAAATGGGTTTTTAAGAACAGATTTGTTCCATTGTTGGAACCATTGTTGTAAACCACATATACTTACAAAAAAGAAAAAATAGTTCTTGACATGACCACTTTGTATTGACCAACCTCAGTAGGTTTTGTAAACACATCGTTGAAATCATGTAAGAGTTGATCGTGCTTTTGCTAGTTGCCAACCGTATGTCCATGTTTGTATCAGATTTCATTGCAATAACACCGAAACTTTGTGGAACATAATTCCACCCTCCAAGAATACATTTTATAGAACTTTGCTATTCCGTGCTTAACAGAGTTGCAATTATCCACACCCAGGTCATTGGATATGGCCCGGATACACTGAGCTTCACTCAATTCAGGCTCTCATAGACCAGCCATAACTCACCGGCTGCGGCTCTGTCGCCCTGTGCATGACGATAGACAAGCACCAATTGACAAGCAAATGAAGACAAACTTGCGAAGACATGCAAATTGTATCATCACGAAAAGATAGTACGACGGAATACGGCAACTTAACTGCATGTAACGTTTAGCAGAGATCACCTTTTGCAAATATAATGAGCTTGTCAGCAGGCATCCTGTGTTTCCTGTCACTGATATAATGATCGAGTCCTCCACCGTCAGGAACACAGAGGGTGAGGTTCTGAGAGGAGAACGACGGCTTCCCACCTTGACGTCGTTGGATGTGAGAGCACGATTCTACATCCAAGTATCAGTGAATCCTTACATTTGCCCCAATCAATGAGAAACTCTGATTGCCTGTTAATATCATCAATAAAATTGTTCGCTCATCTGTGTGGCTACTCGGTCATCTGAAATAAAAGTGAAATGATAACCGTAAGCTGATTCCATTTATTCAATTTGGTTCGATGACCACACTTCATGAAGTGCTCCTGTTGAAAGTCTCTCGTAGTGAATGGAAATAGGATAAACGTTAAGCCAGCGAGAATGCCAGCAAGAACTGTCAAGATTCCGTGCGCCTGTTTTTGACTAAAATTCGTACACTGGAGACAACAGAACTGTAGAGAGGACTAAGTGTAGTTGATCCAATTCAATGTGATTGTTCTAGAATACAAAATCGTACAGAGGCTGATGAGTATCACTTCGATGAGGGAACACGCTCATCTTCCTCTTTCGTGGAGGCATCATCTTCCTCGGGCTTCGGAGGAGATTGCAATGCGTTCCTTAACCCGAACACGATGAAGAGATTCGTCAATGTCAGCAACGATTCAGCACCTCCGTGCAGCCAATCCACGTTGGACAGAGAAGTTCCATAGTGTACCTTGGCTGTTTGAACACGCAAAATCCAATTAGATCCAAACTTCAAGCATACTTCACAAAACTATAACTAAGATTTGACATGTGCAGATCAACATTTCGAACTTACCATAGATGCCTGCAGGAACTGCTCCAAGTCGAAGATCATCACCAAGCACAAAGCAAAACGCACTAGATTAATAATAGTAAAAAGGAGATGAACACAATGTGACTCAGGGACACAATACAAGCTCACATGCACTTGAAAAATATTCCCTTCTGCCGCTGCGGGAATTCTACGATACCAGTAACAAAGTCAACATCTAAGTAAAGAATTTAGCATAAAATAGGAACAATCTACAGATTTTCCTACGTCGTCAAGCTACCTTAAACCCTCCACGACAACATTGTCCTCAACATCACATCTCTCGAAATTGAATAAACTGTGCAACTCATACCTAAAATTAGTATGAAGAATCTAGTTATATCCAAAAGGTTCTCTACTAACCAACTGCATTGTGCTCGAAGACCTCAAATGCATTTTGTACCGACTGCAAGAATCGCCTTGAAATTAGGCCATGACATAAACGAAATCATCTCAAATGAATTGAGAGCGTGACATTACTTGTGGCGCCGACGAAAGCGAGCAGGAAGTAGAAGCCGAAGAGCGTGAGCTTAGGCGCAGTCTTGGATTTGGTGAGATGATACAAGAAGCCTAAGTAAGGGAACAACGACGCCGCAAACAAAGACGATGCAACACTCTGCTGGTCGGTGTTTGGCGCCCAGGGGTCCACGGGCAGAAACCCCGCCACCACGACTGCCTGCTGTCGCCTTCTTGTCCCCTTCAAATTGATGCCAATTCTACTCTGCAATGGAGCGAGATTGCAACCAGCGGGTTTGAGGCCGCTCCACGAAGCGCGTAGGAGCGGCGGCGAGGGTGTAACGATGAGGAGGCCGTGAGCGGCCATCGCCATCGCCATGGTCGCAGTCCCGCTGCGGCCCCTCCAAGTTCGATAAGTTTCCCACAAGCACCCTCGTGGATGAAACGTGAACGTTTTTCATCACATGAACGTTTTTCGTCACATTGTGTGAAAATTAAGTGTAAGTTTGAGAATCATGTCATTGTTTCATTAATATTTCATCATCTTCTTATTACAAGAGCTTGATTCATGTTCTCTTAAACTTGAATTAAAAATTTCTAAACATGAGATCTTTCTCCTCCTTTTATTTACATCTTTCATTGTTGCAACACAAGTAATTTTTTCATTAGTATTTAACCCCTAGATGGTTTGATTCAATTTTACAAAAATGAACACATTCTCAACTCTACAATCTTGAAGTAAACATTCATTCAAGGGTAAGTTATTCACATCTCAACTCTACAATCTTGTAGTAAACATTTTGTACATTATGTCGTTCGGAATTTGAGTCATGAGGCCTCATAGATTGCAAGATCGTTACACATTAATCCTCAAAGTATCACAAATTCTCAGCATTTTCACTTTGAAGTGAAAATGCTATCAATAAACTCATTGCAATGAAAAACCACCAACTACAAAGATGTTGACATTCATCTCAACAACGCCCTTGAACAAAACAAATTCATAAGAGAAGTTTTGTGGGGAAATAATAGCCTTGCGATATTGAGAACTGACAAAAATCTTACAATGGAAAAGTAGTTTAAAACTGGTCCTTTTGCACTCAAATCTATGCTTTATCTTCGATACATCTCCGATTTTGTCGAGGCTTCTACCACATAATCTAGAGTGGAATTGGAACCCATCCCCAAAAACAAAGTCAAAATCCAAGGGTGGATGAAGGAGATATAACTCCTCAAAATCATCCATTTATTAACTTTTTATTGTAGAAACATCATTGCAAATCTTCCAAAGTTATTTGGATCAAAATCTTTCAACAAGAAAGTTGTTAGCCATCATCTTAAATTCATGATTCTTTAACCCCTAAACGCCCAAGGGGGGGTAAAGCTCCTAACAATTGGTAATAATGCTGATTTTTTCAAAATTGCGTAAAAACAAATATAAGATGAAAATGGAAAATCCAACCGTAGGATTTTCTTTGGAGCATGGCAATTAGTATGACCGCCAAGTTGCATGCCATTTGGAGGTATGGATTTCAAGATCCATGCAAAAAAGGGGTGAAAGATCACACCACCAAAACTTCATGAAAAATCTCTTTTGCCCACTCTCACAAATTGAGAATCAAGGTTTTTACTATTTATCCAAGGAGGGAGTAGAGTAAACCCACCGAGGAGTTGAGCAAAAAAAACGGCGGATGAATAATCGATGGGATGAAAGCGGGGTTGTGCACCAAATATGGAGCCTCACATCTAGAATGTCGAAAAACGACACTGTGGGCGCTTAAGGGTTAAAAAGAAAAATCAAACAAACTTCTTATTGATTTTCTATAATTGTCTTACAATGATAAAACATGCCCCATGTTTGAGAATTCAAAAAACAAGAGCTGCCTTCACAAAAATGCATACCATTAATTCATACTTCATTGTATCGGTCTCCAATTTGTACCACACAAACTAAATTTCATTTGGAACACAAACTAAGTGATTTCATCCAAAATGTAGTCTGAATGAAGAAGTAACGGCTCTTCAAAGTTTCTGCCCTTCATCCACAATGTCTTTTTTCGACATTCGGCCCATTTAGGAGTTAACAAATTCTAAAAGTTCCCATAAAAAAAAAATCCCATTAATTTTCAACAAGTTCAAGAGGATCTCATCTAAGATGTGTTACTTTGTATCATTGCAGTAGGGAGGGGTGAGGCGTGAACATGGGCATATGTTCTTGCTCTTAAAATGTTAAAAGGTTTGGACTAGCTCCAACCAAGATATGTTTCTAAAGTAAGATTAGGGACCAAATACAAACTCAAAGCCTACTCTACTAAAATTAGTAGTCTGAATACACTAGCCTCTTTACCAAGGAGTACATTCTTAGAAGCTTTTTGCACCCACGTCATGGTATGTTTACGGGAGTACATTCTTAGAAGTACATTCTTAGAAGCTTTTAAGGAGTAAACTCTTAGAAGCTTTTTCGCACTCACGTCGTTGTCGAAGCTTTTTGCACCCATGTCATCGATATAGGCCCCTTCTCATGTTGATCCCCAAGATACTCATGGTCTCTATTTTCTACAAAATAAGAATTCTAAAGTTTGTAACATTTGGAAAAAAATCTTTTGTTCAAAACAAGGTACATATCGGAAACAATAAACAAGTATGCTTCGTATTTCAAGCTACCGGTATGCATTCCATGCAAAGCAAATACATGTACCAAGTCAGTTGCCTTTCGAACCGGATATGAGGAACAACATGACATGCTGACGACGAGGTCGAGTCATGTAAAGCAGAAGAGGACTGGTGGTGATAGGACCCCACTCCACGGCGAAAGGCCAAAAGGGCCCCACGCAAGTGGTGGGCATGGGTTCCAGAAGGGTCCAATGGGGAGTGTGTGGTGGGAGAGCGGAGCCCATTGGCAGGCACGGCCACGAGCAAAGCAGCCTTATCCCCATACCCGCTCGCCTACAGGATCATCTCCGGCACCATCACTTCCCCTCGACACCACCACCTCCGCTCCCTCGAAATCGAACCCCATTCTCTCGCACCCGCGTCTCCAGGTATACTCATCGCCTCATGTCCATCCCTATGTCCTTAGCGCACAGTTTTGCGTCGTTTGGTTTTTGCTCCATTCTACAACTTGCATTGGCATTCTTGTGGGCAGTTGTCATGCAATGCAAGAGAATGGGATCACCTCGGAATCTCGTGAAGTGTACGAAGTTTGTCTGATGGATGTGGAGTTGTGGGAATTGGGCAGGTGGTAATCACATAATTGAGAGGATGGCCATGGCGACCGCTGTCGCGAGCACCAGCTTCACCTCGCTGAAGAGGAGCACCGTCTTCGGCGCTGGAGTGCAGGGCCTGCGCGCCCAGAACGTCTCAGCTGTGAGGCTTGCGGCGGTGCCTTGTGCTTCGGCCAAGCTGTCGACCTCCACCGATGGGCTAGCCCAGCAGGTGGCTGTGGGCGCCAACACCATCGCAGGTCAGGACTTGAAACTCGCTCTTTCATTCCAAATCTATGGGATTTCAGTGTGTGGCATTGGTCGACTGGATTGTGAGTTTTTGTAAGGTGAATCATGACTGATATCATTGGATGGGCGGCAGGGGCGATGTTCGCTGCAATGGCGACGTCGGAGTCTGCGATGGCGTCGCAGCAGATGATGGCATTGGCGGAAGGCGACAACAGGGCGGTGGCTCTGCTGATTCCGTTGGTGCCAGCGATCGGGTGGGTGTTGTTCAACATCCTGCAGCCGGCGTTGAACCAGGTGGATAGGATGCGGAGCGCCAAGGGATTGGTTGCAGGCGCCGGGCTGGGAGCCATGGCGACGCTGATGGCGGCTCCCCACGCCGACGCAGTTCAGGAGATCGCGACTGTAGCCGACAGTGACTCTCGGGGGCTGATCATCATCGGGCTGCTGCTGCCAGCGATCGGGTGGGTGCTGTTCAACATTTTGAAGCCGGCGCTGAACCAGGTGAACAAGATGGTGGAGGGCAACCAGGGCAACAACAAGCTGAAGTCTCGGGCAATGGTGGGCGCGACGGGTATCAGCGCGGCGGCGGCGTCGCTGCTGCTGGCGCCACATGCGGAGGCGGCACAAGAGATCGCTCAGCTGGCGGACTCAGACTCTCGAGGGCTGGTGATCGTGGGGCTTCTGCTGCCAGCGATCGGGTGGGTGGCGTTCAACATTTTGAAGCCGGCGTTGAACCAGGTGAACAAGATGGTGGAGGGCAACCAGGGCAACAACAAGCTGAAGTCTCGGGCGATGGTGGGCGCGACGGGCATCAGCGCGGCGGCAGCGTCGCTGCTGATGGGTAGCCCGGAGGCGGAGGCATCAGTGCAGGAGATGGCCCAGATGGGCGCGGACACGAGACCGCTGATTCTGTTGTTCATCTTGGCGCCGGCGATCGGGTGGGTGTTGTTCAACATTTTGAGGCCGGCGTTGAACCAGGTGAACAAGATGGTGGAGGGCAACCAGGGCAAGAGCCCGAAGAGGAAGTAGAAGGGTTGCTGCAGGTTCACGAATGCTGCAGGTTCATGAGAGGATGCAGATGTCTCGACAGCTGGGCATCAGCCTTGCTCGAGACTGTATGAAGGAAATTCACAGGCCATGGCTTATGTCGAGTATATGGCAAACAGTGAGACTTGTTATCAGGGTAGGGGATTGTGTATATGGGGTCAATTTGTCGAATCAATCGTACTTTGCTGGCTAGATCAATTTGGGGACGAGCAGGGGCTTATTCCATCCAATTTTGTCGTCTTTGCGGCGCTGTATCGTATGTATTACTGGAAATTAAGAACATGCTGGATGCTGACATTTTACATCCACTCGAAGTGCGCCTGCTGTGTTCAACCTGCAGATGGTGGAACTCCAGAACGGTAACACTGCTGAATTATATTGTACACTATCGCATTTGGCTTGAATCATTCTCGTAAGAAGCAATTACTTTGCTGTATCGAGTTCAACGTCGGGAGTTGCAGATCGAACAGTCCGTCATCGCTGGATAAAGTGAAATGGGCAGATATTTGGATGTTAAAAGACACTATTCACTAATCGGCTGGCTAGTTTACGAGACAAGTTTTGAGATGGTCTCGTAGATTCACGCAGGACCGGAGATGAAAGTGATTACTCCGCAGTGGACCAAGGATGAAGGTCCTACAGAAAGTGGTCCGGAAACGGCTAGATTTTCAGATTGGCAAGTGGCGATGTGAATCTCATTTTATGTGAATCTCATTCATGTGAATCTCATTTGTGTGAATCTCATTTTTGTGAATGTCATTGGCAAGTGGCTACACGAATCGTCTCTAGCAGATGGGCAAAGTGGGCAAAGTATGGAAGAGATGGGACTAAGTGGAATTATAAATTTTGCATTAAAACTGAAATAGTTACAAACTTTGGAAGGGAAATTTACGAGCAAATTTACTACTAGTTTACTGCAGAGATTGGCAAGGAGAATTTGTGATTAGTCAAGGGAGAGCTTGCTTAGTATTGGGACATATAGGAATCAATTCACATATAGGCAAAAATTATCATATTGATTTGTGAGCAAATTATCTCTTCCAACTTTTTTGAGCATATTGACTCAGTGTATGAGAATGAATGTTCTACAGGCTAATAAATCAGTCGCCATCAAGAAATCGAAACCGGAAGAACTCTCGGATTGTAACAAATTTGTTAGAGATTCAAATCTTAAGCAAGTTGAACCATCCCAACGTCATCCAGCTCTTGAACGTATATGAGCACGACAAGAAACACCATCTAGTTTTTGAGCTGATGGCCACTGATCTTAAGTGCGATAATTCGGACCCGAGCATCACTCTTTCCCTTGCCGACTTTAAGGTCTACATGCAGATGTTTCAGCAGGGACTTGCATATTTGCATGAGAATTCTACCATTCACAGGTACTACAATCCATCAATCAGCTCTATTTCGATGCATGTGGCTCCATCACTTTCGATCGCTTAACTGATGCAACACTTTGAAACGAGACAATGCACTTTGATTGGACGAGATGGACAGCTGAAGTTCGCGGAGATTGGATCGGCCTGCTATTGTAAGGATAGGAGGTGTTCAGCACTCCACAGTTACAAGCTGAATCAATCTTTTGAAAACATGTGAGGTCAAAACATGAGTATTGATAATTTAGCTGACCTTTGATTGTTGATGGTGTT
The DNA here is from genome assembly GCA_037043015.1 of Bryum argenteum. Taxonomy (NCBI): domain Eukaryota; kingdom Viridiplantae; phylum Streptophyta; class Bryopsida; order Bryales; family Bryaceae; genus Bryum; species Bryum argenteum. The sequence goes on along the minus strand of CM073328.1, from coordinate 17,641,604 downwards.
CCTGGTGTTCGAGACAAAGTAGCAATCACCTGAGCTTGTAAGGGGTTCGCAGTGTATGGATCAGAGGTCAACATGTGGGCTGCCGGATGCATCTTTGCCACCCTCATCTCCCGTCATTCATTCTTCATGGTAAGTTAGAGTCTTTGATATGTCGATGTATCAATCTAGGTCTATGAAAGTAGCCGGGAGTGAGGTGTGTGTGCTCTTACAAGGTATCGACGAGGACGCTCAACTTAAACAAATTCCTAGTTCCAAGTGAAACGCAATCACATTCGATGTGTGAGGAGTTGGAGTATCGTCCAATCGATTACTTGAGAAAAGTGTACCTAAAGACGAATGGGAATTGTCTAGGTCTTCTTCAACAAATGTTTGCATACAAGCCCGAGCGGAGGACCACCCCCCAACAAGCATTAGAGCACATTTACTCATCTTACCGAATCTTCCATTGATTCGATCGATTTCCTTCTATTGCTCTTAAAAATCGCATGGTACTGAGTTGGTGCTTGCATCGCCAGGTATTTGACGAGCTCTCCACTGCGACACCAATTTCCTTGCTTGCACAGAAAGACCCACCACAAAATAACACATGGCTCTTTCTGAAATAAAAAAAGCGAAAGCGAATCAGATAAGAAGCCTTTACATGTCATACGTGTGCAATCAATGTCTGTTTTCAGATCACCCTAAACCCCAAGGGAGAAGTCTAGGCACTCGATTTGCGTGCTAACCATGGTGTAAATTGTTGAACGTGTCAATACGTTGACTATGGTCGGGGAGCGATGTACAGTACTTGTGGACAGTTTTTCCCTTAGCATCGCAGTAGATTAATCAACAGACTGGTAGCGACTGCCCTTTTGAGCAGAAACCCTAATTACCAATTAGGTAATCCAGCCTGTAAGCTCGTCTATTTCTGCAGCATAAAACCTGCCTTTTATCAATGAAGCATCATCTGGTTTGATCTTTTAATTCTTGACTTACTTCATGGTATCAGAGCGATGGTGATAGAGAGACGTCTAGCTTGAGGGTTGAAACTCAGCTTCGTGAATTTCCCTAGATCTCACATCTATCACATTGAATCAAAGCCAAATCGATTAGGTGACTGACACTCTAGACCCCGAGATGGCATCAAGAGAGAATCTGTTATGAGACAGCTCAAAACTTGATGGCAACACGAATTACAGCGTGTGGAGTTTTAAGATGAGTAACATCCTAAGTAGAGATGATGCCTGGAGACTCGTTGACCCACCTCCTGGGAGAGTAGCACCCACATCCCCTGCCAACATAGCAGCTTTAGACTCTGCGAAGAAGAAAGCTCTGACTTTGATTGCCCTGTCCGTATCTGACAAAGTCATACCATACATAGTAAATATTACTGAACCAGAAAAGTGCTCGAAGGTATTGCAAGACTTATTTGCAAATACTACTAACTCGAGGAAAATCTTCTTGCGCAAGAAGCTAACTCAACTCAAAAAGTCAGAAAGCTCCACCATGGCCAACTTTCTCTAAGAAGTTACCAAACTCATCAACGAATTCGCGTGTGCAAGGGAGACCATTCTGGATGACCAACTGGTGGAGCAAATTCTAATGGCCTTACCTCACAAGTTTGAAGTAATGGTCAATACCATCTTGTACCGGGAAAAGCTTCCAACACCTGTGGAGCTCACAACACTGCTCATTCAAGACGATCTCCGGCGTGGAAGTAGTGGATCTGGACGCCCTGACGAAGAAGCTCTCCTTGTCAAGAGCTTTGGGCAAGGTACATCGCACCGCAGGCCCACCACTATAGATGACGATGGGAAATCAAAGAGCACCAAGCCCAACAGCATCTGTCATTATTGCGGTCAAAAGGGCCACTGGCTCCGCAATTGTCTTGAACTTGCAGCAGAGGTTAAGCGACAACGGGCAAGCCGCCTCAAACAATCCACAGTCAATCTCGCCGACAACTTCAAAGGAGATGACTCCGATTGCAACGATGGAGTCCTAATCAAAGAGTACAACGATAGTTTTCCAGAATTAGAAATCGATGAACTAGCAATTAATTTCACTAAGATTAACTTAGCAAGTAGCAGTCAAGTTGAGTGGTTCTTTGATAGTGGTGCCTCGAGGCACGTGACTGGCCGTAGGAACCTCCTCTCAAACATCGAAGGAGTAAATCATTCAGTCATCAGTACCGCTGGAGGCGAAAGGATGAGTGTAGCTGGACAGGGGTCGGTGGATATTTCCACCACCTTAAGTGAAATAAAACTTGAAAATGTCCTCTACGTTCCAGGAGTCAGTAAGAATCTATTATCCGTAGGCACCATCACAGATGCAAAAGCAGGGTGCAAAGTCCTATTCGACTCCAAATCTGTCTGGATACTCAAGAATACCCCATCACCAGACCCCTGCGAGATTTTGCAACCGGAAGTAGGAAGAATCGAAATAATTTGTACAGATTTCGACTTCCAAACGACTTCATAAATTTAGCAACATCAGAATCCAAGCTAAACGATGCAATACGGTGGCATCGCCGGCTGGGGCATGCAAATTACCAAACCACTACTTACATGCTCAAAACCGCAAGGTTGTCAGTCTTCCTGCAATCACAAACCCCAAGACCTTCTGTACGAGTTGCCGCATCGGCAAACAACACAAGCAACAACTTACCAAAACTCGGCCTCCACAGCCTTCTCCTGGTGGAGCTACGGGTTACCAGAAGCTGCAAGCCGCTACAACGGCTGCGGTAACTTCTCGAGCCCCATAGCAATTCACAACAACAACCGAAAAGCCTTGCAAACACAACACCAAAACATCGAGACCAGTGGAATTGGTGCCGTCTGACCTCTGCGGCCCACAATCACTTGCCTCTATCTCTGGTTCCAAGTACGTTTTGACAATAATAGATGATTATAGCAAGTTTACCTGACTATACTTCTTGAAGCATAAGGATGAAACCTTGCCACGCTTCAAGCAATTTTGCTTGATGATGAAAGTTCAAAGTGGCGTGAAGCTTAAAGCCATTCAGTCCGATAGGGGTGGAGAGTACGTTTCAAAGGAGTTCCAAAACTTCTGCAATGAGTTTGGAATTTCAAGGCAGTTCACTCAAAGCTATACTCCGCATCAAAACATGGTAGCTAGGAGGAAGAATTGAAGTCTTCTTCACAAGGCGAGATGCATGGATTTCGAAAGCAAACTCCCGGCATTCATGTGGAGTGAAGCTGTCTCAACGGCAAACTAACTGATCAACAAGACATCTACACGAGCAAACGAAAGAGACACACTTTTCACTCGTCTCACAGGTACTATCCCGTGAGTTAGCCATCTCAAAACCTTCGGTTGTCGATCGTTTGTACTAGACACTAATCCCTCTCGGAAGAAATTACCGTTGAACCTCCAGAAAGGTGTTGATTTCGAAAGACGTCCAATTTGATGAAGATACTTTTCCCTGCAGACTCACCAACTCCACGAAGAATGTGCCAAACCAACTTGAAGAGGAAGAGATGACTTGGCCAAACAATCTGAGTGAGCCGACCTTGCCTGCCGTTCACCTCGACCCCACTCCAGATGGCATTTCACTAGCAGTCCCGGTGCCACCTACAGACTCCAACTCTCAGTCTTCCCATGCCTCATCTGATGGGCTCCCAACTCAAACCCTGTCTCAAGATAAGTCTCCCTCCCTCTCTCAGCAGTTTGTAGAGAAAAATACACAGGTCCCCAGAATCTCCTCTCATTCTTCGATTAGTCCAGTCAAATCTCCTGCTAGCTCTCCAATTAGTGTCCATCCTGAAAGCAGTCGTCTAAGCTCAAACTCAACTCCAATTTCTGATCTATCTGTCCAAATTCCCATTGAGACCGACACCTCTCACCTAGCTGACAGACCAACATTCACTTACCACAGTAGGCTCGAGTCTCCCAGTGAAGCACCAGTTGAAACTTCTCTGTCCCGTAGCACCAGATCTCGCCAACCGCCATCACATCTCTCAGACTTCTATCTCCACATTGCCAACCTTTCCTTGTCCGTTCCTCTTCCTGATAGTATTCGAGTCGCACTCCAACATCACCGATAGAAAGCGGCTATGGAAAGTGAACTGGACTCCATCTATCGCAATGACACATGGGACATTGTACCTCTGCCTCCCGGACGCAAGGCAATCACCACCAAGTGGATTTACAGAGTTAAGACTAATGCCAACGGTTCTCCTGCAAAACTTAAAGCTCGTCTAGTGGCAAGAGGCTACCAACAAAAAACAGGGACTGACTACACCGAAACTTTTGCCCATGTGGTAAAGTGGAATACCTTGAGGAGCGTGGTTGGTCTAGCACACAATCACACCTGGAGCATTTACTACTTGGACGTGAAAATTGCCTCTCTAAATGGCGTGATCGCTGAAGAGCTTTATGTCACTCCGCCCCCTGGATTCAACTGTACCGACCATCATGATCATGTGTGCCGGCTCAAGAAAGCGTTATATGGCCTTAAGCAAGCGCCCAGGGATTGGTATCACGAAATAGATTCCTATCTATTAAGCCAAGGACTAAGCAAATCAGTTGCTGATCCAAACTTGTACTTTCTCAGCACCGGCGGCCTCATCACGATCTTACTCATGTATGTTGACAACGTGTACCTAACCGGGAGCAACGACTCGAATATAGCTCAACTCCGCGCAGCCATCCAAACGAGGTTTGACATGAGTGACCTTGGACTCTTATCTTATTCATTGGGCCTAGAGTTTCAATTCACAGACTTAGGAATCAACATCACTCAGAGGCAGTATGTGAAGGAATTGCTTAACGACTTTGGCTTTGCCGATTGTCAATTAGTCCACACTCCGATGGCTGAAAAACTTCAGCTTGTTCGGTTGTTCCAAACATGTCAGCACCTAGCACCGGCTCTACCAATTACCAAAGAATGGTTGGCAAACTAATTTTCCTGACACACACATGTCCAGACATCTCCCATGCAGTTAATATTGTGAGCCGCTTTATGAGCAGCCCTCAAGAACCGCATCTGCAAGCAATCAAACACATTTTCAGGTATCTGAAAGACACAATTGACTATGCTTTGTCTTACCAGCGAGGGGGGGATGGTGCTATCCGTAGATTTAGCTAGGGACGCAGACTGGGCGGGTGACAAGCATGGCAAAATCCATGACATGATTTATTTTCTTCTTAGGTGGGACTCTAGTTACCTGGAACAGTAAGAAGCAACAAACCGTGGCGTTGTCGTCGACTAAAGCAGAGTACATGGCGATTACTGAAGGCACTAAGGAGGTGATTTGGTTGAGGCGTCTTCTCGGAGAGCTCAACATGCAGGACCTTAGTACTCCCACAATTTTGCACGGTGATAAGCAAGGCAGCTTAAACCTTGCATATAATCCCATCTATAATGGTAGGACAAAACATGTGGAGGTTCGACACCAATTCATACGAGAAAAGGTACTATTTGGAGAAATTGCTCTAGAATTTTTACCCTCTAGCGATCAACTCGCAGACATCTTCACAAAAGCCCTGGGCAGAGTAGCATTCCAACGAATCCGAAATCAATTAGGGTTAGTAAACCTTGCACAGTAACAACATTAATGGTTGCAAGAAGTGGAGAAGAACTGCTGGTGCCCGAAGGCTTTGAATTTCTTAGTGAGCTTTTGCTCAATACAGACAAGGAGAATCTCTCTCCAATGGAAATCACTCTGGACCAATTCGAGCTCATTCACCCTAAAAACTAGTCCACAATCTATATCTACTCTTATCTGTGTCTAGCCTCTGAGCAAGGAGTTCTTCATCAACTACCGGCGCTTCCAAGGGTCCATACCGGTGAAGAATAGAATTCCACTCATAGGAATCCTCTATCAAAGCTCGCCACCTTCTCTTCACTCCCCGGAAGCGAAGCAACGAAGCAGGAGTTTCAGCAATCAAAGGCCAGATCAGACTCTCTACAAGGTCATAAGGTAGCAAGGGAAAATAATTCTCGGATACTGGTCCGTCTCTCAACTCAGCCCAGTTCTCTACCTGCTCTGAAGACAAGCTGGGGAAATCATCCCGACTCAATCGAGCCTCTGAAAGTTCATGTTCATCCTCAATCAAGGAGCCTTCCCTTCATCGGCAAAACCACATGAAGACAACCACTACGAAGCTCTAAATGCGGTAACTAGTCCTATTCAATTTGAATAGCTTCATCTAGCTAAGCAGTTCTAGTGTTTTCTCTACAAAAAAAAAAAATGCTCATGAGAGGTCAAATACGTCTGCCGCCATAGCCTGGACACTTAGCTCCGAAAGTACTAAGTGAGGGGGAGTGTTGAACGTGTCAATATGCTGACTATGGTCGGGGAGCGATGTACGATGCACTGTGACGCTTTTTCATGTAGCATCATCGAGATTAATGTCAGATCGGTAGCGATCGCCTCTTTAGCGTAAAACCCTAATTATCAATTAGGTAATCCAGCCTGTAAGCTCGTCTATTTCTACAACATAAAACCTGCCTTTTATCAATGAAGCATCATCTGGTTTGATCTTTCAATTCTCGACTTACTTCATAAATGTGACAATCTAACTATAGTTCGATATTTGGTTGAGGCCAGAATTAGAATGGCGATGATCAAAGGAACTTGGGCGAAGCGATAATTGTTGAGCTCGAGCTCGAGATAGTCACCGCCATGAGCAAATATTCTTTTCATATGAAGTTATTCTTTCATCTCTCTTATGAAATGCCGCCAAATTCTTCTTACAAGAACCTTGGGTAAACGTGAGGTATAGGTGGGATATTAGCCCGGGCGCATTAAGGTCTATTCGCACTTGGCCTTCGCAAAGAGCATGGATAAAAATTTAACACCCCCACAATTTGGGAAGGAATGCCTTCTTTTGAGGAAAGGTGTCATCAATGAGGTTCGTAAAGGTGTAATCAATAGTGAGGGGATTACATAATGGCCCCTCAAGTGCGACAATACATAAGATCACTCTTAAGTGAGGAAAATTTGAGAATCTTTCCAATATTGGTGCTCCCTTAAGTATTGCCTACTATTGCTCAAATCTCTTTTGTCCTCCTAAATGTTTACTAATACCCTACTCTTTAAAGTGTGCCATCTGGACATTCATGTAGGATTGGTAATTACTAATGAATGTAGGTGGGAACACACAATTTTTAATAGAGTTAACCCTTAAACGCCCATGGGGTCTAAAACGAGCAGCCCAAAATTGGATCACAGCATCTTTTGAACTTGGGCATCATGAATAGTGCACTTTTTGAACTTGGGCATCATGAATAGTGCACTTTTTGAACTTGGGCATCATGAATAGTGCACTTTTTGAACTTGGGCACCATGAATGAACCAATCAATGATGAGCTTGCAACCTCCTACAAGGTTATGTACAACCCCAACCTACCTACCACAATCCTTTCAAACCATAAAATCATACATACAAATTGTGATTTGAATTGTAAAATTTCACTTTTTGAATGCATCACAAGACGGTGACCAGTTTGACATCAAAATATAAGTGAAAAGTTGATTATAGTGAGAGCTTCAGAGAAGATTCTGTTGGAATCAAGCCCCTCAGGCTAGCTTGGGCGTTTAAGGGTTAAGACCCCCTCCTAAGGCTTAAGGTACGTTCCCACTTGGCCTTAGAGGTGGTGTTAGAAGGTGGTCTTATCTTCTTAAAAGAGTGTGTGTCCACACCTACATTCTTTAGTAATTACCAATCCTACATGGATGCCCACATGGCACACTCTAAAACTTGGAGGACAAAAAAAATATTAGCTAGTATTTGGGAGGACAAAACATAGTTGAGCATTAGTAGGCAAGTGTTAAGGAAGCACCACAATTAGAAATATTCTCAAGTTTTGAAGACTTAAGAGTGGTCTTAGTTAATGGGGCCTTTGAGGAGCCATTATGTAATTGAGGCTACTTTTCAAGACAATTTTCCAAGCCTCATTGATGAGGGCTTCCCTAAGAATAAGGAATCTCCCCAAAATTGTGGAGGTCTTAAGTTTTAATGTATGCTCTTATCAAAGGCCAGGTGGGAAGGGGCCTTAAGCGTTCGTGGCAGCTACCAAGGAGGATGTCGGAGGGATAAAGGAGCCCCCTATTTTTTAATGTATTGGTTCAAATTTCCAAGGAGTATGCTCCAAGGGTAATTTGGGCCACAAACCCCATTTTTGAATTCAAAATCATCAAAAATGGCCTTGGGGGGTCTCCACGGATTCCTTGGTAGCTGCCACGAACCATTGCCCCCCTCCTAAGACCTCCTCAAAGGCCAGGAGCGAACAGGCCTTTAGGCAAGACTCGAATGAAGTATCATAGCGCCTTCTTCTTACGACAGGTGACTACGTGATGGTATCAGTTGGGAATCGAACGTCACAAATCTGGCTCAAAATGTCAAATGACTTCTAATTAATTAAAAGTGTATATTTGAATCACCATCGCCACGATCGATCTTCATGAAAAGTGTATATTTGAATCGCCATCGCCACGATCGATCTTCATGGTTGTTTGTATCTAAATGTTGCTGTATACTACAAACTCATCACACCTGCTTGCACTTTGACGAGCTCCACATTTTTCGAGGTGGATATCATTCAGCCGGGACATGGGCTCTGCCATATTTTGCGATGTTGCCACGATCCGCAAATCCACAACAAGCTTCAGTTTCAGTGGTAGCAGCGGCAGGAAAAAAGAGGATTCAAAGTCTAGGCACGTTGCTGCAGCCTTACCTTGAGGACAGCGTTCTGCATCAGTTAACACTGCAGGCTGAAAATGGACTGACCCACTACGCAGATTTCGGATGTGGCACAGGCGCCACCATGCTCAGTTACGCCAAATTTGCGGTTAAGAATCTGAGAACAGTGTTTGATCCCTACAGGAATGTGGGTCGAACGATATGATACAATTCTTCTCAATACTTACACGTTTCCTGCATGTAAGCCGCAGCAGATTCTAATTACAGGCTGAGGATACTCCGTAAGAACCCAGCAAAGTCTTCGATGAATTATCTGACCTCATACATCTGATAGAGCACTCTTGAGACAAACAAAAACTGGATGAAACAAGCACCTGCTGATCCCCAGATTGATCTGGCCAGCGAAATGCAATTGATTCGACAAATTGAACCCCATATACACAGTATCTTCAAGAGATACAATTCTCGTCGTCTGAAAATGATTGCCATGATCTCAACCCTGGCTTTGAGATGACGATCTCCTCTCAACTCTACATCATACAGTCTCGAGCAAGGCTGATGCCCAGCTGTCGAGACATCTGCATCCTCTCATGAACCTGCAGCATTCGTGAACCTGCAGCAACCCTTCTACTTCCTCTTCGGGCTCTTGCCCTGGTTGCCCTCCACCATCTTGTTCACCTGGTTCAACGCCGGCCTCAAAATGTTGAACAACACCCACCCGATCGCCGGCGCCAAGATGAACAACAGAATCAGCGGTCTCGTGTCCGCGCCCATCTGGGCCATCTCCTGCACTGATGCCTCCGCCTCCGGGCTACCCATCAGCAGCGACGCTGCCGCCGCGCTGATGCCCGTCGCGCCCACCATCGCCCGAGACTTCAGCTTGTTGTTGCCCTGGTTGCCCTCCACCATCTTGTTCACCTGGTTCAACGCCGGCTTCAAAATGTTGAACGCCACCCACCCGATCGCTGGCAGCAGAAGCCCCACGATCACCAGCCCTCGAGAGTCTGAGTCCGCCAGCTGAGCGATCTCTTGTGCCGCCTCCGCATGTGGCGCCAGCAGCAGCGACGCCGCCGCCGCGCTGATACCCGTCGCGCCCACCATTGCCCGAGACTTCAGCTTGTTGTTGCCCTGGTTGCCCTCCACCATCTTGTTCACCTGGTTCAGCGCCGGCTTCAAAATGTTGAACAGCACCCACCCGATCGCTGGCAGCAGCAGCCCGATGATGATCAGCCCCCGAGAGTCACTGTCGGCTACAGTCGCGATCTCCTGAACTGCGTCGGCGTGGGGAGCCGCCATCAGCGTCGCCATGGCTCCCAGCCCGGCGCCTGCAACCAATCCCTTGGCGCTCCGCATCCTATCCACCTGGTTCAACGCCGGCTGCAGGATGTTGAACAACACCCACCCGATCGCTGGCACCAACGGAATCAGCAGAGCCACCGCCCTGTTGTCGCCTTCCGCCAATGCCATCATCTGCTGCGACGCCATCGCAGACTCCGACGTCGCCATTGCAGCGAACATCGCCCCTGCCGCCCATCCAATGATATCAGTCATGATTCACCTTACAAAAACTCACAATCCAGTCGACCAATGCCACACACTGAAATCCCATAGATTTGGAATGAAAGAGCGAGTTTCAAGTCCTGACCTGCGATGGTGTTGGCGCCCACAGCCACCTGCTGGGCTAGCCCATCGGTGGAGGTCGACAGCTTGGCCGAAGCACAAGGCACCGCCGCAAGCCTCACAGCTGAGACGTTCTGGGCGCGCAGGCCCTGCACTCCAGCGCCGAAGACGGTGCTCCTCTTCAGCGAGGTGAAGCTGGTGCTCGCGACAGCGGTCGCCATGGCCATCCTCTCAATTATGTGATTACCACCTGCCCAATTCCCACAACTCCACATCCATCAGACAAACTTCGTACACTTCACGAGATTCCGAGGTGATCCCATTCTCTTGCATTGCATGACAACTGCCCACAAGAATGCCAATGCAAGTTGTAGAATGGAGCAAAAACCAAACGACGCAAAACTGTGCGCTAAGGACATAGGGATGGACATGAGGCGATGAGTATACCTGGAGACGCGGGTGCGAGAGAATGGGGTTCGATTTCGAGGGAGCGGAGGTGGTGGTGTCGAGGGGAAGTGATGGTGCCGGGGATGATCCTGTAGGTGAGCGGGTATGGGGATAAGGCTGCTTTGCTCGTGGCCGTGCCTGCCAATGGGCTCCGCGCTCCCACCACACACTCTCCATTGGACCCTTCTGGAACCCATGCCCACTTGCCTGCGTGTGGTCCCCTTTCGCCTTCCGCCGTGGGTTGAGGGTCCTATCACCCCCACATCCATCTACTTCGCATGACTGGACAACTATCAAGGTAAAGTCTTTGAATGTGTTTACATACATAGCGAGGTGGATTCAAAGAACAAGGAGGTCTTTCGGAAGGAACTTGCACATGCACTCTTTTTGAACATTCTTCACTTTTCCAACACACCACGTTATATACATAAACTTGAGTCACTTAAAAGGTTGAAACCTCAAAAGAGAAGGCCATAAGTTCATCATACTTGAATTTGTATAGCCTTATATGAAGTTGAGACTCACTTTTGTTAAATTCAAAGCATCACATGTGCCAATCTTGTATTGGGATTGTGTAAAGAGTAATTACAATTCCCTTTGATGAAGGTCAATCATTCACTTCCTCAAACTTGTTACTTACCTTCATTTCTTCTCCCTTTTCCCTTTTATCAAGTCATTCTTGTGGTTCACAATTAATTAAACGAAATTGAGGGTCTTGATTAAAGTCATAAAGAGAAGTTCTTACAAGTTCATACCACCTCATTTTTAAGATGTCATTTAACCCCTAAAGGCCTAGCAATTCAAATGGGCTTTTGTTGTTTCGGGTAGCCCATATGAAGGGGTTAAAATTAATATTTTTGCCTATGATTTTTATTTGTTGTTTGTTATACTTTGTTATACTACAAGTCGTATGTATGAGAATTTGCAAAGTCAAATTACCAACTTAGAAATTTTAACCGCAACGTTCAGTTTTCAAGCCCAAGTAGGGTAGGGCACTAATTTAATATCATTATATTTTTACTATTTTTTGATTGTTTGGTTGAAATTTTTATTGAAAATATGTTTAATATAATACTACTATCCAAATTTTTACAAAATCCAAGTTCAAGCTCTTACCAATTTTACAAGGGCAACCCTCAAAATTTATAAGGGTAAGCTTAACAGTTTCCAAACAACTTGGAAAATGGACTTTGAACATTATAATCTCACAAATGGTAAAGATCCAACCGGGTGAAACTTGACATGGTGTTAGTGCAAGTAGTCATTTTAAGAATCTTACATTTGGAAATTCCAATAAAAATAAATACATGAATCATACCTCAACTTGCGCAAAGTGGTAAAAAATTGTTAGTTTTGATTTGGAAGGCTCAAAAACACACTAAAGCCAAAAAATTGTTAGTTTTGATTTGGAAGGCTCAAAAACACACTAAAGCCTTTGAGGGTTTATTTCACGGAAGTATGACATATCACAAATCAATACACCGAACAGACGACCCCGGCATTCAAAGCAAGTGTGGAGGACCCCGGCATTCAAAGCAAGACACTGTAGACGACCCCGACATTCAAAGCAAGACACTGTAGATGACCCCGGCATTCAAAGCAAGTGTTGAAAATAGAATCATGTTCAACTCATATTACCATTACGAACGGACATCGGGATATTCCATCCGGATATTAGCATCCATCGGGGTATTAGCATTACAAACGGAAACTTCATTCACGCCGACCCCTTAGAAGGGGTTGGAGTTTCTACGCTCAACTCATATTGACAGCCCCTTAGAAGGGGTCTGGAGTTTCTACCTTCAACTCATATTGAAGAGATTCAAAGAAATGTATATACACTTTTAAAGATACTCAAAGAAATGTATTATTACTGAGGAATGTATGTACAAATACAAATATTCTCAAGCATCCAGGTTCTACTACCATCAAGTAAACAGCCAAGCTTCTTTAAAGTCTAGAAAACAAGATCTTGATAGCTTCCTCTTCACAATTCAAGACCCCAGGACTTCACTTTCCTCAAAATCATCTGGAGATTGCGGTGGTAGCCGGAACCAGCTTGAGCTCGTGGATTCTCTTGTACGAAGCTATTATTTCACCAAACTCTGGCTTAGACGAAAAGCTCAACTTAATTTAGATACACAATACATCGTAGAATGCACTCTAGTCTATTGATGCTTCTATAGATTCCATAGGGAGCTCAGAGGCGATTTGAGTTGGATCTCTCCGTGGAAGCAGATGTGCCGGTGTCGGTACGGGTGCACTCTTGAAATACCTGGAGTTTCAAGCAGTATATCAGCACCATGTATGAACAATCTTGAAGAAAGCCTTCGTGAAAGATTTTGTTTGATGAGTAGTACCTGTGTTCTAATGCTTGTTGTGAGGTGATCCTTCGCTCTGGCTCGAATGCAAACATTTGCTGAAGAAGATCGAGGCAATCTTCACTCGCCTCAGGGAACACTTTGCTTAAGTACTCGAGAGGGTAATACTCGAACCCCTGCGACTTGGATTTACTTCGAACGAGGAATTTCTTGAGAATATCTCGGAGTTGATCCTCGATGTCGAGACCCTGTCGAAGCAGACACACTCCTCAGCTACTTTCAGAGGTCTACCTCGATTGATACATCTATGAATCAAAACTCTAATTAACTTACCGTGAAGAATGGTTTGCTGAGGATGAGTTCGGCAAAGATACATCCAGCAGCCCACATGTCGACCTCTGGTCCATACGAAGTGAAGCCTATTAGCAGCTCAGGTGCACGATACCTCGTCACAAAGACCTGGTTGTTAATCGCCACAATGAGTCAGTCGAAGTGTATGGAGACAAATTAATCTCGTGATCTTTTCAGAGCAGTGACTTGACCTGCGCCTCTAAAAAGTCCAGCCCCGTGTCCTCGCAGTAGCAAGAGAGTCCAAAGTCCGCCACTTTAAGCTCACCATCAAGCCCCACTAACAGATTGTCGGGTTTCAGATCCCTGCAGCATGCAAGTGATGAGTATCCAAAGAGTGATGGATCGGAGCCTCGTGCATCGATCGATTGGAAGATTGAAATACCTGTGAAGGATGGAGTTCTTGTGCAGATATGCAAGTCCCTGCAGAAACATCTGCATGTAAGACTTGACGTCGGCCGGGAAAAGAGTGATGCTCAGGTCCCGGATGATTTCACCTAGATCAGTGGCCATCAGCTCAAAAACGAGGTGATACTTGTTGTTGTGCTCATATACGTCCAAGAGCTGAATGACGTTGGGGTGGTTCATCGTTTCACACAAGATTTCAATCTCACACGATTCTGTCAAATTGCCGATGAGCTTCTTAACTGCCACTGATTTCTGCGTCTGCAGAAATTTCAGAGCACAGACTGATTAACTACACATGCTGAGGAATGATACACATAAGAAAACAAATCATCTTCTCGATCGACGATGATGAGTGTTTATTGGAATATAATTCGTCTCTCTCAGATCATGCTTTTGATCATTCGCCTTCCTCATGAATCCCTCTACTAGCAGATTTTTAACAGGGCAAAACAAAGCAAATCGGAGAAAGCAAGCTTGCAAGATCTTACCTCTTGGTCGATAGCCTCGTACACAGCACTATATGCGCCTTCTCCTAGCAGACGACCCATGACATATCTTTTGGCATGACCCATACCATATCTTTTGAAGTCTGCTAGCTTTGGCCTTGCGAAGCCTGGGTGCTTTGGCTTTGCAACATTGATGCCCATAACTGCTTAACTTAGACTACGTGCCCAAGAGCAAATTAGACTATGTGCCCAAGAGCAACTTAGACTATGTGCCCAAGAGCAATGTCAATTGAGGTCCGACTTTGACGCCTCCTCTCAAAGCTTGTGAGCAAGAGCTATAATCACAAGTGATGAGAGATACGAGGTTATAAGTGACGAGAGATACGAGGTTTTATAGGCTCGCAACTTGATCGCCTGCCGAGACTTATCTTCTCGGTCGTTTAGGAATTTTATCACATGTCTCGGTACTTGGCAAGGCAAGGGCAAGATTCTCTACATTCCCTGGATATAAACCTTCAAAAGCAGTGAACAAATTGAGCAAAGCTTGAGAGAGACAGAATTGAGAGCGAGAAAGGTAAGTGCACAAGTGATGGAAGACTCGGGTTTTATAGTCGAGGAGCTTTTCTTCTGTCGAGACTTCCCTCTCGATCGTTTACAATTTTCCTCACATATATATATATATCTCGGTAGTAGGTAAGCAAGCTTTTCCGTTTATTCCTTTTCCGTTTTGATAATTCTTCGATACATGTCTCGGCAGAGCTTGGGTTTCACCGGGTACCCACGGATTCTCCCCAGGCAACTTTCAGAGCCTGGAAAATATGGGCAACATTCTTCCCAGGCACTTAAAACAGCTGATAACAATATCGGTGAGACTGACGCTTTCGTCCCCAATTTTGGAGGAGCCTGTGCTTGCTACTTTTTACACCTCCATGCGATTCTTCCGAATGAAAGCTTCATATGGACGATCAAGTCAAGTGAGCTACCCTAAGAAACAACAGCGTGGAATCGGAGATGTACGGCAACATTCCCGGTCGGATGTCGTTCGCTCTAGTCCTACAGCCGGAGCAGGAGCAAGTGCGCCTTACCGAACTTATGCTCACTTAGGACATGTTTGCACTATGGTGGAAAAGGTCACTGGGTGGTCAAGAATTTCATTTTCAATCAATTAGTTTGAGAATTTTTCTTAATTTCTTGACCAGTGGACTTCTCCATTGTACTGTAAATCGGCTCTTAATGCTCAATGCCATTTTACATTATGTATGTTTTTGTACTATGTAAACCCTATGTAAGAATGATGTAAGAAGAGTTTATGATATCTGGTCACTTTGTGCAAATTTCGTAAATAAACTCAAATGGGTAAAGTCATTCAAGTCTTATTATTTTTCTTTTATAAGAAATAAATACGTATAGAGATTCTTCCTTTTTATGGCAAGTGTCACGTTGTAAATGGCTTTTACATTTTTGCTCCAAGAGTGCTTCCATAGATTTTTCCTCATTACAGCTAGTGTCAAGTTGTAACTCGCTCAAATACTTTTCAAGGATCGAAGGATCTTTTCTCTTCATTCACCAGTTATCACGAGTTAATTGACACAAAGTCATGTGGCAAGTCAACAAAATAGTACTAGTTCATTGTATATGGATGTAAGTCTTTCTGATCAATCAAAAAGTCTTGATGTAACAAAATTGCTCTTTCAACGGGGACAGTTTTATCTTTTTAATATTTTTTAATATTTGATATGTTTGATGATGACGGATTTTATTGTGCTATAATCAATGAGAATATTAGTAGTCACATCAACAACAAGATATGTTGCAAGTGAGAAAACTATATAGCGAGGTTAGTAATGCATGCACACCATAAGTGTGGGATATACTTTTTTATATAATTACTTAATTGAAGTGTTGACAAGCACTCTTTGAAAACTTGAGGGTTTTTGGTACTTCAGTGTCACAATACTCGGCATTATTCAACAATTATAGTAACCAACTTAGAACAACACATTTCTTATAATACTAAAATCACAAATCATTTCAATTCATGGCTAAATGCACGTTCTTAGAAGATTTTGGACTTCCTCAAGAGATACACAAAGCTCTTCGAGATGGTGAAAATATTTAACACACTTTTAAACGTCAATTGTGATGGGCAAGGAATCTCAAGAATGATATAGGAGCTATGAAGGAGGATCTCTAAGATGTTGTTACCAGTTGAATTATTTTGTGTGGAATATGCCTTTCAGTAACGATTTGTCCTTTTTTCTTTTATATCTATGTTCTTTTACATCTAATGTATTATTCTAATATGTTAACAACTTACAACGTTGGAGTGGGGTTAGCTTAGAAGTCTATGCCTTTGAATTGCTCACTCTAATGATATAAATATTCAGTATATGAAGTACAACAAGGATTTGTATTAATGATATGATTGAGTAGTTGTTTGATAGATATATGCAAGTGATAACCTTCTTGTCCTAAGATGAACATCTCTTTTACTATAATTCTAAGAATGTACATATCTGTGATGAGAAATTCATAGAAGTTGATTATTTAGCAATTTCAAGAGCACTCAAACAAAAGTAGTATCAAATAATATCTCATCTATT
The DNA here is from genome assembly GCA_037043015.1 of Bryum argenteum. NCBI lineage: Eukaryota > Viridiplantae > Streptophyta > Bryopsida > Bryales > Bryaceae > Bryum > Bryum argenteum. The sequence continues at coordinate 17,624,765 of CM073328.1, read as the reverse complement.
TGCACATAAGTATTGGTTGCACCGCTTTCGGTACTTTTCAGACTATTTATTTCCAATAAATGAGAGTACATTAATCAGTAATAGACATCCTAAGTTTGTAACTGTAGCTTCCTATAATTAGTTATCCTACTTGCAAGATCATCCACCATTGTAGGTTATTTGTAATGTGTGTCACTTATTGATAGCCTTGTTGTAAGTTTATATTCAAGAATAGGTTTCTTCGAGGTCATAATGACTTATGTATGTACGTTTTCCATGTCTTACAACTTCATCACTACTACCGTATAGCCTAGCCTCTACCAATTTATGGCAGCAAATAATTAATTATTTTAAAATACAAGACTCTTCAAATTTTCAACTAATAAAAACTAGAATCTTTAAAGATTACATGTGATCGAATATGATCTTTTTCTAAAGCATTATGTTTCTTAACTCTATACTTATTAGGTACAAAAAAATTTAATAAACTCTAAAAACAAAGTGATAAAATCTATATGTGAGATTATTTTTTTTATTTCTTTGAAAATTTTATTCTTACAAAAGCGGAATACGGTAGAGGCCATAATATTGTATTTTGATTTTATCTATTGCAAGATATTTACTTTCTGAACTCTTTTTTTGTGACTTTTGAGGCAGTCTTGACCGTTGCAAGGTAGTTCTTTTTACCAAGGAATTGTTTGATAAAGTTTTTGGTACAAAAGTGTTTTTGAGGTGAGGATAAATAACCAATTAGTTGTAGGTTTCCTCAATGCAGTAGGTTTGTTAATATAATTTCTATTATAAAGTTAAAATGGTGAAAGTTTGAAATCTTTGTTGAGTAGTTATAAGTTATAAACTTGCAATTTACAAGGCCTTATGACTGCACATACAATCCATATGTTCTACAATCAAGTTAATGCAAGATTGCACGCTTAAGGATTAGATAACTCAAATTCAATTTCATATATGAGATTTCAAAATGATTATATTTTGAGGCTGAATGATCTTAGGATATATAGCGGGTAAGTTTATTCAAAACTTTAAAAAACTGTTGCAAAAAGTTTACATCAAGCTTGGAGATCATCGCAAAAAGTTTACATCAAGCTTGGAGATCATCGGTCATCAATACACAAGAATTTTTTTGAGAGTAGAGTCCTATTTATATTCATCTTAGTCTGTCTCATTTGAAAATGTCGTTTTTTTAATGTAAAATTTCCCAAAAAACGTTGAAGAAAATTTAGCAGAAATATCACGTATACTCTCAAATACAAGAAGATGAATGAGGACTTCAAATCTATTTGAGGCCAACAAAAATGTAGTGTTTGTTTTATTCATTCTTGGATGTTTATGCCTAAAGTTTATAACACCAATGGTGGAACTACTAACTCTTCTCCATTTGAATACATTGCTACTTCTTAACTTATCACTACACAAGAGTTGTTGAGTAGTCTTGCAAAGTTTAAATGCAACCAAAACACTAAACATGTTATATTGCCAAGGGCTTTGAGGTACCAATACTAATAATTGTAACTCAAGAGAAAAATAAGCAAACGTGAACAATGAGCACACATTCTAAGGACAACTTAAAAACCAAGATATATAGTTTAAGGGCCGATTTACATGAGGGGCCAAGCCATTGATGGGGCCAACTGATGGCTAAATCCTCCACTGTGATTGGTCCAATTCTTAAAACTGGCGTGAAAAACTTCACAAGGGGAGTTAAGGCCAATTTTCTAGAAATTATATTATAATGGGTGGGGGACAAGTTATGACACAACCCACACTCTACAAGAATGGAAGGTCAATTTATGACCTAGAGGTCATAAATTGTTGCTTGATTTTAATACAAAATTATTATGTCACTAAAATATTTTAGTGTGAACAAATCAAAAGCATGGAATGCAGCTAACTATACAATTTGGCCCCATGGCCTTGTTTTTCCTTCTAAATATCACCTTTAAGGGCTTTACACATGAGGGAATTGGCCCCCACTTTATTAATTGTTTACTGTGTTCTTCAAGTGACCCATGGAGCCAATTGGGCTAAAGATGTGAGCAAATTGGCTTGGAGATTTGCTGGCCTTGACTCCCCATGTAAAGCGTCCCTAAATATGAATTGAAATAGAGAATGACAAATCTTCTTACAAAAGTTAGAATACCGACCCAAAAATTCAAACAGTGCAGCTTTCGATGCAAAGGTTGAAGAAGTATGGGGACGTGCGTACCACCCAATTTTCCAACTCGAGAGAAAGTTAGGTCAGTGCAACAGGACAAAAGTACGTTAGCCTCTCTCAAGCGCAGACGCGCGGCGGCGGCAGCGGCAGCGGCAGCACCGCGAGTAGGCGACGACCCAGTCGAGCGGGCAAACGGCATCACCGAAGCGCGCACCAGTCAACGACAATATTGGCCAAGTCAAAATGCATCGGCCATCATCTGACTACATCGATATAGTGATCGTCCGAGAGCAGGAGGCGGCTCCGGAGGCAGAGAGCATCTGATCGACGAATTCGTGCTCCAGCCGGACCAGACGGATCGGCAACCGGGGGGGAAACGGGGGCATGTTCCGGGTGGGAAAATATCCAAAGCCCGCGCTGTGGGTCCCAACTTTGCCGCTTTTGCCGCCTTTGCCGCAGCCCCGCGCCTGCTGCTTTAGGGGAGGCTGGCCCTGCCCAACATCACCACCTCTGGCTCCAAACCCAGTGGTGCATTTGAAAACGGCTGTGGAAACACATTGACGGGGTTTGTGTGCATAGTCGGTACTCCTTATCTTGTGGCAGCACACATTTCGTGTAGTGCCGGTGAGTGGAGCAATTTGCAGCAGGGTTTGATCACTTTCGAGCTCGGGGTGGTGGAAGTGTCGATGTGCGTTGCCTAAGCGAGCGCGTCCTCACCTCTGGTAAGTTGAGCGACGCAACTCTTTTCCCGCCCTGGCTATGGCGTGTCGCTCTTGGGTTTGGATGTTGACTTTCCAGTCACTGCTCCTTCGCTAGTCGTACTAGTCGAATGCCTTCGAGGATCCTGGCGACGAGCGACTGGTGGTTTCTGAGTTGAGCTTGAATGGCATTGGGCGGCCCATTTTTTGTTCACTGTGACCGTGGAAACGGCCTTCGTGCACATGTTGGTCGGCACTCACATTCGCATGTGAGAATATGTAGGAATCTAAGCATGTTTCGTGCCGTCCTGGACACATGTTAGTTCTGATTCGAAACGAATCTAGGAAGGTGTGATCCAGAAAATCCGCGTGGCTGGAAGGTCGAAGGGTTGGAGGGGCTTCAATGGCTAGCAAGTGGACTTGTCTTCCCGCTCGCACCCTTCCGTATTTCTCGCGGAATCGTTGATTGTCACTAATCATTGTGTAGGGGTCACATTTTTCTTATTTGTCTGCCGACTCTTGACTGCCGACTCCTCGAGACTTTTGTCGGTCGTCTGCTTGCTCTACCTGCAAGTATTCGAGAAGTTTCGCTGTAGTCCTCTTTGCAACAGTGCTAGGGTTTGTGAAGCAACAGTGTATGCTTATTATGTGGTAAATTGGGTGCTCGCGTGGTGGGTGCAGTGCGGACAGGAGCAGGTTGTGAAATATTCTAAGAAAAAGCAAGCATGTGCCTCGAGATATGAGCACTGAATGGGTAACACATGTGTAGGGGCAGCTTGCAGGGCCGCATTCTTTGAAGGCTTTGCAGACGGGGGTAGTACTCGTACTACTTCCGCCTCCAAGCCTACGCACCAGTCTCCGGAATCGGAGGCTGCTGCGGCAGCGGCATCGGCCCAGCGAGCAACTGCTGAGAACGAGAAAAACCCTCGTTCAGGGAATTACGAAGCCCAGAAGAGTCTCACTGTAAGCGCTCCATCGGTGATCCAAATCGCGCCCACGGTCTACCCAACGGGAGCAGAGGCGCAGCAGGCATCTGTGGTGCCAGCGATGAGGAGGGGCGGGCTTAACCTGATTCCGGGCCAGAGCTTCACGCACTCGGTGCTGCAGCGGCCGACGGAGAATCTCAAGGACTCATACACGCTGGGCCGCAAGCTTGGCCAGGGGCAGTTCGGCACCACGTACCTGTGTGTCGAGAAGTCGACGGGCAAGGAGTATGCGTGCAAGTCCATCGCGAAGCGCAAGCTGATCTCGCAGGAGGATGTGGACGACGTGCGGCGTGAGCTGCACATCATGCACCACTTGTCCGGGCACCCGAACATCGTGACCATCAAGGGCGCGTACGAGGATCAGGGCGCAGTGCACCTGGTGATGGAGCTGTGCGCGGGCGGGGAGCTGTTCGACCGTATCATCCAGCGCGGGCACTACTCGGAGGCGCAAGCGGCGGAGCTGTGTCGTGTGATTGTGGGCGTGGTGGAGACGTGCCACTCGTTGGGCGTGATGCACCGCGACTTGAAGCCAGAGAACTTCTTGCTGCTGGACACGAGCGAGAATGCGGCGCTGAAGACGACGGACTTTGGGCTGTCGATGTTCTTCAAGCCGGGAGAAGTGTTCACAGACGTGGTGGGCAGCCCGTACTATGTGGCTCCTGAGGTGCTGCGCAAGCACTACGGGCCCGAGGCGGATGTGTGGAGCGCGGGCGTGATACTGTACATTTTGCTGAGCGGCGTGCCGCCATTTTGGGCAGAGACGGAACAGGGCATCTTTGAGCAGGTCGGTGAAATAATGTGAAGAGCTGCAGTCTTTCATTTGAATTGTATCTCCCACTTTGAATTGCAGTTTTTTAGCTTTCCTTCTCATTCCTTGTTATCAAACTCCAGCATCTACTTAAAATAAGAGTAGGCACCTATAGCCAGTGGAGAGCATTTAATCTACAGGAGAATCGGTGACTATCATCTTATCGTTGTTGTGGCAATCTATGTACTCTTTAAATGTGGAAGTCATCGTGCACGAGAATTGGACGGAAAAATGTGGGTATCTAACTCTCGATGCAAGAGGTGGAGGATATTGAATTCTTTTTACTTGGGTGCACTGCAGGTGCTGCGAGGCGAACTGGACTTCGCGTCGGAGCCGTGGCCGTCTATCAGTGACAGTGCCAAGGACCTGATTCGCAAGATGCTAGACCCCAACGTGAAGCGGCGGTTGAAGGCGCACCAGGTGCTGTGCCACCCGTGGATCCGCGAGGAGGGCGTAGCGCCGGACAGGCCGATGGACCCGGCTGTGCAGTCCCGGTTGAAGCAGTTCAGCGCCATGAACAAGCTGAAGAAGGTGGCGATCCGGGTGATAGCGGAGTTTCTGTCGGAGGAGGAGATCGCGGGGCTGCGGGAGATGTTCAAGATGATCGACACGGACCACTCGGGGTCCATCACGTTCGAGGAGCTGAAGAGCGGGTTGGAGCGAGTGGGGTCGAACCTGGTGGAGTCGGAGATCCGGCAGCTGATGGACGCGGCAGACGTGGACCAGAACGGCACCATCGACTACGGCGAGTTTCTGGCAGCGACGTTGCACCTGAACAAGATCGAGCGCGAGGAGAATCTGTTCGCGGCGTTCTCGTGGCTGGACAAGGACAAGAGTGGGTACTTGACCGTCGACGAGCTCCAGATTGCGTGCACTCGGTACAACATGGGCGACACGTCCATCGAGGACCTGATCCGGGAGGTGGACCAGGACAACGATGGTCGTATCGACTACAACGAGTTCGTGACGATGATGCGGAAGGGCAACGGCGCAGTGGGACGGACGACGTTGCGCAACAGCCTGAGCCTCAGCGATGCGCTCATGAACATCGGACCATGAACCAGCACGTAGCCAGCGAACGCAAGCCACCTGCTCCACAGCTAACGTCTCTGCATCTTGGCTTTCCAGTGCTGCGGGTTGGAGCTTGTGGCGTTGCTACAATTTAGAGTCATGATCCAAGTGGTTATATAGGTTGTGGTAAGAAAGACTGGATGGTGTGATGAGGACCCTTTGCAGAGTATGTACATGTGGTAGATGTAGTGGCAGGGGTGCAATTCAAGTAGCAGCAGCCACGGAGCAACCAATTGCCGGAGGCTGGAGACGGAGGAGTTGCAGTTGAGGATTCACAAGGTGCCTGCGTGACAGGAGCGGTCCATTTGTCGAGATGCATTCATGCCTCGCTTTCGATTGTCTGCTGACCTGTAGAGCGTTCCTGATTCTACGAACATGCAGATCTGGCTTTTAACTATTCTATTTTGACCTCATTTGTTGTACATGGAGACACCTTTTTGTCGTCCTGCTTTCTCTCTTCAATCCCCGAAATCTCGACAAATTTATCTAAATAGGCAAACCTGTTGCATTACATCACCTGCACCCAGGCTTTCGATCATGAATCTGTGCACCTCTTTAAGTTGAGAGCCCTGATTGTAATTACAACCCCACCCACTCCTACTGTTCCCTTTTGCATGTGTTCTAATGTGCTTCTGTTCCACTCTCCCCTCTTCTGACGTGAAGTCTGGAATAGCTTCCAATGAAGATTGCGGAGAGGTTTTCTGTGCCTGCCAATAGAGCAGGTAATAGTAGCTTTAGTGTGAACTGCAGTTGAATCGTGTCCCGTGCTTATGCGGAGGCCTCCTTCCCCAAGGCAGACCCAAGATGGTTGGGTGCTGGTTTCAGTTAAACAGTGGCTTTGCTCTTATGTTCAATACAAACTTTTAACATCCAAGCCAATTAGTGTACTCAAAAAATGTTATTCATGGATTTTTTTATGTAATCATGTTCATATGATGAATGCTCACAACTTTGAAGTTGGGAGATTTTTGACTTGAGTAATCTAGATTGTGGATTTGTGGTGAAGTTTTTACGATAGAAATACATTGATTGAGAATTGACAAAATTCTTGACCATATTAGCATTCTTATTGTATTTCAATGGTAGAAGACTAACATGTCACTATTCCACCACTAGGAATCTAGCAAGAGCAACTTCGTAAGCAATAAGTGATGTACACAGTGCGCTCGATTGACTATTAAATCTTACCATCTCAAGTTGATTGAATGCTCTATGGGTCTTTGCACGCAAGCACAATAGATTTCCCACCAAAAACTCAACATCTAAAACGACAGCATACACAAACCCTAACATGGTTCGAAAGGTCTTAGTGATAGCTATCAATCAGAGAAGCATACTTAGAAGATTTTCTTAAACCTTGTGCTTAGAAATCACGCATTACAGAATGTGTGACCAGGATGGTTACCACTGAAGATAGTACTAAACCCTACACAGTTCGAGAAATGAGCCGCTCAAGTCGAGTGAGGCATCAAAATAACATCACACGATAATTCAGACACATTAATTGATTGAAAAAAAAGAGAAAAGAAAATATTCACACGTGACCAAGGTGGTTGTCCACTTGCCTTTTCATATTTAGGCTCATTCGAGTTCCTGACTTCCAGGTGCACTTTTGGAATTTGGACTTTCTCAGATTGAATCGAGTCAGAAAATCTGGTGAAGATTGTCACGTGCTATGAGGAAAATTATCAGAACTTTCTTGAAGTTGACTCGAAATTTCCAAGTTTGAAAGTGGGATACTCGGATTACAGATTTTTGTGGGTAGACCTTCAGAGTTGTGCGAAAGCAGGCTTCATTAACCTTAACATTATGTCAAAAAGAGAAGATTATCGATAAAGAATCCTTCGAAGTGTTAAGCAAATTCATTCGCAGTTCCTAAAAGTCATAGATGAGAATTTGACGAGTCCTGGAGTTACTTATCGAGGAAAAATTATGCTTGTAAGAAAATGGACTCGAACCTGCTTGTCTACTGGTCAATGGCGTGACTATCATGAAGCTTCTTAGGTTGATTGTAGTAATAGAGGCGACTGATGAGCCGAGCAAGCTTTCAATTTCATCATAGAACTACCGGTGATGAATCGACCAGAAACAGAGACAACCCATTTAACAAAAAGCAGTTGCATTTAAGGAAATTTGTCTTCCACAATGTGCTCCAACTAGGTGAATATAAAACTAGATCTATAGCCGCCAGCAATCGTTCGTCGAATAAGCAACGCTCGCCACACCTGTAGATCATCGATATAAAACATGTATCTCGAAAGGCGGCCGATTATGGCTCTTGGAAAAAATCGCACCCCCGCACCTCATTCTACCTCATGTACATACTCTCACGGGGGTCATCGCCACATAACGTCTTACACTGCTCGACAAGCAACAAGCTGGACGTCGTGACCACTCGAATCGTAACAACAAAACACTGCTCCTGCATATCGACAGAAGATTGAATGCGGTGATACCCACACAGCAGATACGGTACCCGAAGCTGTTGACGAATTCGTGATATGCAGGAGCTGCGGGTGCTTGGAGTGCTGCTTCATTGATCCGACGGATGCATGAGGGCGTCGCTGAGGCTCAGGCTGTTGCGCAACGTCGTCCGTCCCACTGCGCCGTTGCCCTTCCGCATCATCGTCACGAACTCGTTGTAGTCGATACGACCATCGTTGTCCTGGTCCACCTCCCGGATCAGGTCCTCGATGGACGTGTCGCCCATGTTGTACCGACTGCAGGCATGCTGGAGCTCGTCGACGGTCAAGTACCCACTCTTGTCCTTGTCCAGCCACGAGAACGCCGCGAACAGATTCTCCTCGCGCTCGATCTTGTTCAGGTGCAACGTCGCTGCCAGGAACTCGCCGTAGTCGATGGTGCCGTTCTGGTCCACGTCTGCCGCGTCCATCAGCTGCCGGATCTCCGACTCCACCAGGTTCGACCCCACCCGCTCCAACCCGCTCTTCAGCTCCTCGAACGTGATGGACCCCGAGTGGTCCGTGTCGATCATCTTGAACATCTCCCGCAGCCCCGCGATCTCCTCCTCCGACAGAAACTCCGCTATCACCCGGATCGCCACCTTCTTCAGCTTGTTCATGGCGCTGAACTGCTTCAACCGGGACTGCACTGCCGGGTCCATCGGCCTGTCCGGCGCTACGCCCTCCTCGCGGATCCACGGGTGGCACAGCACCTGGTGCGCCTTCAATCGCCGCTTCACGTTGGGGTCGAGCATCTTGCGGATCAGGTCCTTGGCACTGTCACTGATAGTCGGCCACGGCTCTGAAACAAAGTCCAGCTCACCCCGCAGCACCTGCAAAGCGCCCATAAAAACTTAGTTCTTTGTTAAGTTCGCCCATTTCTTTTAGTGACAGCTAGGATTCCCAAATTTCTTCATATGAAGACAAGGCTCGTGCACAAGTCGATTCTCACTGTAAGGAGAACATGGTGTACACTGAATCTTTCATGAATGCATTCAGCCGGCTTTTCCTGGAGAAACTTGTTTCTAAAGAGACACTGGAGTTTGCTAACAAGGGAAACACAAAATTGCCCGCCGCAGTGAGGAATCCGTAGAAGATCAGTCTGCATGCAGGGTAAGTTCGTGCACTTAATTTGAAAGCGAAAAAGGAGGGTCAGACACTTCAATTATGCTCACTGACCTGCTCAAAGATGCCCTGTTCCGTCTCTGCCCAAAATGGCGGCACGCCGCTCAGCAAAATGTACAGTATCACGCCCGCGCTCCACACATCCGCCTCGGGCCCGTAGTGCTTGCGCAGCACCTCAGGAGCCACATAGTACGGGCTGCCCACCACGTCTGTAAACACCTCGCCAGGCTTGAAGAACACTGACAGCCCAAAGTCCGTCGTCTTCAGCGCCGCATTCTCGCTCGTGTCCAGCAGCAAGAAGTTCTCTGGCTTCAAGTCGCGGTGCATCACGCCCAACGAGTGGCACGTCTCCACCACGCCCACAATCACACGACACAGCTCTGCCGCTTGCGCCTCCGAGTAGTGCCCGCGCTGGATGATACGGTCGAACAGCTCCCCGCCCGCGCACAGCTCCATCACCAGGTGCACTGCGCCCTGATCCTCGTACGCGCCCTTGATGGTCACGATGTTCGGGTGCCCGGACAAGTGGTGCATGATGTGTAGCTCACGCCGCACGTCGTCCACATCCTCCTGCGAGATCAGCTTGCGCTTCGCGATGGACTTGCACGCATACTCCTTGCCCGTCGTCTTCTCAACACACAGGTACGTGGTGCCGAACTGCCCCTGGCCAAGCTTGCGGCCCAGCGTGTAGAAGTCCTTGAGATTCTCCGTCGGCCGCTGCAGCACCGAGTGCGTGAAGCTCTGGCCCGGAATCAGGTTTAGCCCGCCCCTCCTCATCGCTGGCACCACGCAGTTATTCTGCCGAGTCCCCACCCCTGCTGCTGGGTACACTGTAGGCGCGATTTGAATCACCGACGGAGCAATAACCGTAAGGCTCTTCTGCGGTTGCAGCTGCGAATTAGCTGAGGTTCTCGGATCGGAGCCGGACTTGTTCTGCTTCTCGGGGGCCGCGCTGCTGCTCTCAGGCTGTCGGGTCGATGCCACTGCTGCCGCAGCCTCGGATTCCGGGGACTGGTGAATGGGCTTGGAGGCGGCGGTGGTACTGGTACGAGTACTGCCCCCGTCTGCGTAGCCTTCAAAGAATCCGGCCTTGCTAGCTGCCCCTACACATGTGTTACCCATTCAGTGCTCATGTCTCCAGCTCATCCCTAGGTTCCACAGTTCAGAATCAGCTCCAGTACTGCACCATCCAAGCAACCACCCATTTCACTATATGATCAAATGCCATCGCTCGTGAGGTGGGCAAGCTAGTTGTCGAGGACGAGTATTTTCATTCAACTCAGTGGATATTATTTTCACAGATCGATCCAAGAAATACTCAGAACGCAACTTCCAAGCAAAGCAGTACTGTCGAAGTCAAATGAAACCGACACTTGGGCCAAGGTTTAGATTCGGCCATCGTTATCACAAAATGCACCATGAAAACCTATAATCGGTGCAGCATGAATTAGGTTATCAATCAGAAACACTGTAACCCAACCTTCCGCAATATCATCTGTAAGAACGAAACCTCCCGGAAGCGATTTTGAAACTGAACGCTACATCGATTGCGAATCTACGAGCCGATCGAGGAATGCGCAACAACCACAGAAGCAATGAGGTACAGATCCTCATCGAAAGTGGTCTTCGCGGATTTCGTGGATCGCAGCTAAGAATACATACCCATCACGGATTCAAATCAACCGCAAACGTTTGCCGGCAATCTCAGAAGGGACTACAATTCAAATAGAACACGACACCAAGACATGGCCAATCGGAAACTTTAGTACGAAGACCTCGTTACTTGCTCCTTTCTAAAACGCGCTCGTAAAAAATTGTCACCATCCAGACGTGATCTCCAAGGCAATGAAATTAGTATGACATTCGAAGTATCTAGCAACGACCATCCGAAACCCCGAGGGCAAGACGCCATAGCCATGGCCAGGTGGACTTGCGACGCTTACCAGAGACGAGATCGGTCAAACCGCGCATCAATCGCAACAATCCAGCTGCTTTTGAGCATGAACAACAACTCCTTCCAAAATCGTCACAAGAGAAAGACACACTCTCTCTCTCCCCCTCTCTCGAGATCACCCACACTAATACACAATCCGCGTACAGACAGACCTGAGCAGACTGACTAGTGTGCAGACTGAGAGCGATCTGGTGTGCGAAAGGCAATCCAGGACTGCTGCATCAGTACGTACGATGCCACTACCCTTCCCAGGCCACCACCCACCTGCAGCTGAGGAGCTCCCCCAGAAATGCCGGCGGGATCCAGGGCCCACAAACGCCCCGGTATGCGCGATCCGGAACGTGCGCCCTGTAATTCTCGCCGCGATCATCCGGTCTTGGTGCCGCCGTGCCGTGGTGGTGAATTCCAGCCCAGCCTTCCTTCTGCACTTGAATTCGTCTGAATTCTTTATCGTTTCTTTTGTGAGTTGCTTGCTTCGTAAGGGCGAAGTTTCTTCCTCATTGTCTGTAGGGTATTGTCCGAGTGCGGTATTTGACTTTTTTACACACATCGGATCGTGGATCGAGCATCCTTCCGCGATGGCATGAGCCAGTGACGATTTCGTCACGCACAGAGCCACTGTCATAGACGAGGTCATTCAAGCTGCCTCTGTCCATCTCCTTGGGAAGGGGGCGGGGGGTCGTCCGTCCTGTCCAGCCGTGGGTGGATGGTCTTCATCCTTCTGTTGTCGTTATGAAATCTGTTGTTGGATGAATGGTTTTCGTCCATTTGTTTTGACCGGTAGAGTGAAACTCATCACCCCTTTATATCTTTATATTGTACAATTATACCCCTCACACCTTATATACTTTGAATCTTTAGGGATGCTTTATATGGGGAGTAAAGTTGTATATCCATTTGGTTGAAGGAGGGAAAAAATCCCTCTCACATGCATGATTGGTTCATTTCTTGAACTTCGAGGAATTATTCAATCAGTTGAGAGGATTTTTTGACTTCCATAGGCCCCATGGTGGACTCTACTCTCCATGTAAAGTGTTCCTTAATAAACACAAGGACATGTTGGGGGGACCCCGGGTCCTTATAGGAATATTCTCATTTGGATAATGTCATATCTTCATTTTCAAGGGTTTAGGGAAAATATGGTTTCTAAAATCTCCTTATTAACCCCTAAACGCCCAAGGGGGGGTAAAGCTCCTAACAATTGGTAATAATGCTAACTTTTACGAAACTGCGTAAAAACAAATAAAAGATGAAAATGGAAAATCCAACTGTAGGATCTTCTTTGGAGCATGGCAATTAGTACGACCGCCAAGTTGCATGCCATTTGGAGGTATGGATTTCAAGATCCATGCAAAAAAGGGGTGAAGATCACACCACCAAAACTTTCATGGAAAATGTCTTTCGTCCACTCTCACAAATTGAGGATCAAGGTTTTTACTATTTATCCAAGGAGGGAGTAGAGCAAAAAAAAGGGCGGATGAAAAATCGATGGGATGAAAGCGGGGTTGTGCACCAAAGACGGAGCCTCACATCCAGAATGTCGAAAAACGACACTGTGGGCGCTTAAGGGTTAAGATGCATTCAAAAATATAGTTAGTTTTGGTCAAAGAGTTTATGAAGGGGTGCAAGATAATTTTAAAACCCTCAAGCCTTGCCATATGATTGATATATCTAAGTTTATGAAGTACGAGGAATACTACTATTGCATCTATATCAATATATATTTGTTTTATTAGGGACGCTTTATACAAAGGGTCAAGTCAAGCGGTACACGAGGGTTAAAGAGGTGAAAATCCATCTTGTGTGATTGGTTGATTTCTTGTGGTTCAAGGAATAAGACAATCACATGAGGCCGATTTATGCCCTCCTTCAACCCCATGTAAAGCGGCCCTTAGCTTATTTGCATCTATATACAAAGTGTCTTACACACAAGGATTAGTATGCCGTCGCGATGTTGCTTCAGCTACTTATATACTTTGACCATGCTCCTATATTTTTATGCTAGATCCAAACTTAGGTCATATTCTATGATTTTCTGGTGATTTTGAGGGCCATAAATACTATGAAATTCAATATCTTTGGATTTGTAATCCAATTGTTGCTCACACTCATGCGTAAAAATGTGTTACCAAAGACAACTCATGCACCCCGATCAGACTGACGGTGTCCAAGATCATATTATCAATTGCAAACAAAACAAAACATAAAAATAAAAATTAGTATTAAAAAGTCTCTACAATTAGGTCAATTTTGTAACTTTTGGTAATCTTGCTGCTCACACTCATGCGGTCCAATCCAACAAGCGGTCCTCTAGATCATAATGTTACAAAACAAAGCAAAACCAAACAAAACAAATTATCTAACTTAAACAATAAACTAGTACGTCCCCGCAGCGTTGCCACGCTCATACAAATAGTTTCTTTTATATTTGGAGCCATAAATACTTCGAGATTCAATATCCTGGGATCCGTCAACTTAGTTTGTGATTCAATCACTTTCCACAATTCTACAAAAAACCGGCTCTCAACAACACCTCATGCACCTGGATCTGATCAACGGTGCCCGAGATAATGATGTCATGTCCAAAACAAAACAAACTAACTGCCTTAAATAACATAGGACAATAAAAGTGGAGATACAAAAGTAGAAGTGGTAGCTTTTGGTAAACCAATAGTTCTCAAAGATATGAAAACTTTATAGTTTTGAGAAGAAATCATATAGAAGAGACAAAGAAATTTATAGAAACTGAATTAGTCGAATAAATTTTACACCTTGACTCGTTATCTGTATCAAAGCGTCCTACAATAAACTACTAACTTGCAAAGATGCATGGATACTCTCTCCTCTATAGTCTATATCACAATAATAGGACCTCGCCAAATTGGGGAAAGAATCATGATTTTTTAATAAAAAATACAATACCCTTTCAAAAGCTCAATTGTGAGATTCACCTCTTCCAATCTCTATAATTTTACCATAAACCACATTACTATTGTCCTCTATAGTCGTGCCTCTTGACCACCTAAAAATTTTATCCCTACTATTATTTGAAAAGGAAGATGATCTCATGGATGTTGTCTATGTTTGAATTTTGTACTCTTATAATAAGTTGAGAGAAGTAAAATTCAATCATTCATACAAGCCAAGAGATTTTTAGTTACTTCTTTGTGTGACATATTTAAAACTCCTTAGGGTTACAACTACTACCAACTTAATAAATTTTTGTTATCTTGGTCCTATTGTGAGGTGTAAAGAAGCCCAATAGCTTATTTTGGTAGTGTGAGCATTTGCCACCTTTTAAAATGTTGGTTATAGTTGCTTCCCAACCCATAATTGCATCTAACTGACCAACTTGTGATCAATGCAAAACTTTGTAGGGTTTTCACAATTAGAACCAATACATTTGAAAAATTTACAACTCTTTATGGATTAAGTCAATAGTTACATGCAAATTACAAACTTCATGTGGATTCATAGTTATTTTTCTATGAGCCTTCAGACACAAAGAGTGCAAGTTTTTTTTCATGGGCAGTTGTAAGGCACCAATTTCAACCAATCTAAGTTGAGCTTTACCATCATCAACAATAGTTTACATCAACACGTGGGGTAAAGTGAGGTGTAGAGGTTACCTCTAATTTTCTTAGTCAATCTCCCCTATTTTTACTTAAGAAAGGTTATTTCATTTACAATGACAAGGAGTGGTAGGATGGTAGTTTGCCCTAAAGCTGGTCACTCCAACAAGCTTGATGGGCTTCTGGCAATCTCCCTTTCTGCTTCCACAGTCTCAACGGCGGCCAGCTGCAGTTGCAGTTGATTCCCGTAGGAAGGCTCCAAATCCGGAGACATGTTCCACTTCATGACATGGCCATGAATGGCACTAAGTCGATGGTTCACGGATTCGACATGATCCTTGAACGCCATGGACAGGTCTGCCATATTTGATGCAAGCTTGGACATGGTGAGCTTCAATTCATCAATTTCCGATGAGCGCGCCTCCAGAAACTGCAGCCTGCTATTGAGGGAGCAATCCCGAGCCTGCATGCCATCCTTTAGAAACCCAATCATCTCATGCTCGATCGAGTACTGAACAATCTGCAGAATCAGTCACAAGGGTGTACAATACACTCACAGACTTGTTCTCCATATTCGCCTGCTTTTGTGATCTCTCTGCCAGTGGCGCTCGGACTTGCTCCTGGAACAGCAGATTAAAGCAGGAGACTTAGTTACGTTTGAATGTTCGGAGTTGCAACGAAGCCTTGATCAGCACGTACCGCTTTTATGGTTCGAAGTGACTCTCGAAGAGCAGGGAGCGCCAAGAAGAGCTTTCGAGGCTCAGCTTGCAGGTCTCGCGTTTTTCTATCCACTTTGTGCATGGTGTCTTTCTCCTTCAGCTGCCACTCCACCAATTCTCGATCCTTCTTTACCACCTCTCTGCATGCGTCATGAACTTACATTCGATACTTACATTGATTCTCCATTCTACATTGATTTTATAAGATATGAGATAAGCATTGACCTCCGAAGACGGTCGACATGATTCAACGCTTCTTCTAAGCTCCTTTTCTGCCTATCAAATAGGCTGCAAGCACACCATCAATTGTGCTCATATCAGAAAGTCGATCTTCACACACCCTTAATTATGCTCGTATCCTTGAAATCGCTCTCATGCCTCAAACAACGATGACTACGTGGGAACTAATGAATTTCTGATTGCCATGTATCGAGGTTCAAAGTTTTTGTATATATGTAAATGCAGCATCAAGAAGAGACTCTGAACTTTCTGCAGAGGCTTGGCTTCAAATATTTTGCATCATCCTCTAAAATTTTATTGTTTGATTGTTCTATAATCTAGGAATTTATCACTTTATTGGGTGCGATCACCTCTCTTTCTTCTTGAATGGTTGCGAGGTCGGTTTTACAATCATATCTTTCACTTTTTCCGGTTTTATCACTTCTTTCCGAACTTTTTGCAGGACGTAGTGCGGTATCTTGACGCATTGGATCATCTGGGATGCACCATAGTTAAAAGCTGAACTAAACTCTAAACAAGAATGATAAAAAAGGTCGTCACGAGTAGCACCTCAGTGACAGGTTTTTGGTTGAAGTCGCAGCTGCTGATCGCCCGCTTCATCCCTTGCACCTTCATCCTTGCATCCAATGTCTGCAAACCGTGTTGAGTTAGACGATGTTCAATCATTCACACCTTCATGGAGCGAAATGGTTATGGCACTCACCTGGATTTCATATTCCGTTGCACATTCAATCAGAGCCAGCTGCAGCTCTTCTACACTCGAAATCTCAGGAGGTGCCGAGCACGGACGCTCCTACAACCAGCTTTCAACCCTAACTCAGTCATTTTCCCCCTTTGCACCTCATGAATGGATGCAATCCTAGATGGAGCAGAGCCCAACACCTGAATGAGAAGAGCACCCGACGTTCTAGTGATGAGGGATTCGAACTTGTTCCGCAATGCTTCGGTGCCATTTAGCAGCGCTGGCATTGTCACTGGACGTCCACCTTCACCCAGTCGTCATCCATTAGCTTACACTATTCTTCTCTCGAAGTACGAACTCAAGCGTTTTGTAACAGAAAGGAAGGAAAAATATGATGGATTCAAGAGTAGAATGTGAGAAAAATAAGAGAATTCGTAGCTTATGACATGACTGAGTGGTCTGGATGGTTGAAAGAGCACCCAATCTCACTTAGCACGACTCCATGACTTCATGTCAAATTCTCATATGTGATATTGCCGATTGCGGTAACACTTTATTTCGGTTCTGCATGTATACCATGAAGGCTTTTCACAAGAAGACACGCACCTACTTCAAGCGTCTCAAATCGACACGGCCGATAGTGCGAGATGGCTCCACAATCAGTGACACTGGGAGCTTCCACATCAATGATTGTAGCTTTGTCCACTCCGGCATGCGCAAGGGTTGAAGCATGAGGCTCTTCTTTCAAGGATGGAGTTTGGATTCGATTCTCGACAACAGGAGATTGATGAGAACAAGAGTTCTCACTTACAGGGTTAGAGTGAGAAGGAGTCGAGGCATCGACTACCCTGAAGGAAGGCTCGGTCACAGCCACCTTGTTCACCAATCTCTGCTCTTGATGACACTCTGTGCCAACGCTTCTTTCGCAAGCTGCAGCATTCGATGCAGCTGGGGTTTCCACAAAAGAGCATGAGATGTTCTTCTCAAGCGCCGAATGTACAGGTCCAGATACTGTAGTAGCGTTGTTGGCAGGAGTCTCGTCTCCGTTGGAGACAGTCTTGGCCTGCTTCTGGGATCTTTCGAATGTGTCCAAGTGCCAGGAGGACATCATGCGCTCCACCCCATTGGCAATTTGCTCGATGGCATTCAAATTCACGCCGCGAATGCTGACCACGTCGTTCAAATTTTGATTCTCGTCTTGCTCCTGGAAAAGGTCTTTTTTCCAGGCGTCCGCGGGCTTGCCCTTACGCTTGTGGCCATGGCGCGTCATGGGTGTCAGTGGACGTCTGATCACAATGCGAGTCATTGCAACATCGCATCAGATTCTCAATCGGGTGCCGCGCCTCCGCCGTTGTAAGTGAAATTTGGAATAAGAGGTGCTTGTAACCGCCATCACTGCAGCGACTAAAGAGGGGCTCGTCAATCGAGCCCTAAACAATCGCATCCCGCAATTTCTTGAGGAGAGTGTGAGAGGAGGTCGACCAAGAGTCGCCCACCGGTACCGCGAACTCACACCTCTTTAATATCACAACCTTTTCTTTACTTTAAAGCGTATTCGTGAGCAGAAAAGGTAATCCTCTTCTGGCGTTGCTACTTTCTTCGACCTAAATCAGTGTACTGCGACATTCAGAAACGAGTAACACCAACTGAACTCAATTGACCGTATGAATAGCTTTTGCCCTTAGCACTACTTTCGCCATAGCTATCTGTCTGGCAACGGACTGAGCAATTTCTGAAATGTGTTGAAAAAGTGTTGAGTTTCCAATTGGGACATTGTCGTTGTAATGGAGTCTCTCGTGAAGCCCATTTCAGCACTCTCAATTTCGACCTGGGAGTTACCACAATGCAGCCTCCGAAAGCGGAGTCTCATTGCCCATTCGAAGACACGCAGGCTAATGGCGAACGCAATTCGGTGGAGTTTCAGCGGCCTCTGGACTCCCATGAAGCTCAATTTGGCTACCACCAAGAGCACACCGCGACATTCTTCCTTGAGAGTGAGGGCGAAAGGTACAATTGAGCTCTATCTCGGAACTTGCTGGCTTTTTATTGAATGGGTAATGGGCCGTGATTCAACAATCTTGTCGAGGATTTGAGCAATTGCTGATTGACACACCTACTGACACGCAAAAGGATTTCAACGACTGCTTCGGTTCAATTTGTATTGCTCCAATGATTGTTCCAAAAACACACAGAATTATCCATGATGATGAAATTTGTGTGCAAATTGCTACCAGTGCAGGCAATGGATTTCACAGTAGTGAAAGCGGTATCCACAGAGCTATCTTCCAAGTGGGCTCCTGCCAAAATCGAGAAAATAGTGCAAGCAGATAGGTTCACCCTTTTGATAGGTGTTCGCACTGTTGAGCAATCCGGCTGGCTACGAGTGTGCTGGAACCCCGCCTGTGCGCACATCAGTGTGGGCGACATGGCGGATGGTGTACCCTCAGCAGCTGAGGCCTTCTCGTTTGGAGAACAGCTTCGGTACCTCCTCAAGGGCCTTGCAATCATCGAGGTTCGTCACCCTAACCTCTGATGTGAATCTTGGATTCAAAACATGTTATTAAATCACCTCTCAAACAAAGTAGCCATATCAACGAGAGCCCCTCCATCAATGAGATAAGTATAAGAGATTTGAGCAGGGATTGAAATGACCAATGTGCAGGTGCGAATTCCGCAAGAGTGGGAGAGGGTGATTGAACTGAGACTTGGAGCGCGACCATCGGAGCCACCCGCGAAGCACATATTCGTGGAGATTATGGGGCGATACAGTAACGTTTTCTTAACGAATGCAGACATGGGAGTCCTTGCATGTGCGTACCAGGTCAGAACTAGTGATGCTCTGTACCGGATCATGATTCCATGTATCAAGCATTTGCATTGGGTTTGTCCTCATCGACTTGCAGTTTCTAGATGTGATTGGTTCGGCCTTCTAAGATTTGGAAAAAATCCCGTACATCTTGAAGGTTGGATCGAAGATGACGAGCGTAAGAATGGTGCAAGTTGGAGGGACTTACCGTTTGCCTCCAACAGCTCAGGGTTCTCTTCCATCGCTTTCAATGGGGTTCGTGCCAACATGCATTCGTGTGAGAATCATTCTGAAAGTTCACACAGGGGTCAATGAATTTGTCGGATGCTTGAGCTCATGCGGCTGAAGCTTTTTCTGTACAGGTTCATTAATTCGACCGATAGAAGCTTAGTCCTATGTGTTGGTTGTTGTCCTTCGTTTCTGATCTTCATCAAATTTGTCATGTAGAATGGAGGAGTGGAAGCTTATCACTAGTGCTACACAGGAAGCCAAACTTCGGAACAGTTTGGTAGGTTCTCAGAACTGACTTGATGATGGTAATGCTTAGTGGATGTATTCTTGAGCAGTCGGCTTTGGGAAGTGAATTTTATCATACAAACGCCTTTTCTTTTATTCAGGTACAAGCATTTCGAGGAGTCGGGCCGGGACTGGCGATGGAACTGATCTCCCGCTGTGGTCTAAGCCCTACAATGGTACTTCCTGCATATCTGCAGTCTTTCAAAGTGTCGAGGAATTCGATGTTTGTTGCAATACGTGGTGTTGAAGTGGGTTCTGTATTTGACGTTGCTCGCAGGATGTGACAGAAATGACAGACGAGGAATGGCATTCCCTGCACAATGTGTGGCTTGATTGGCTCAAAGTTTTGAAAGATTCGACTTTCAAGCCGGGCCTTGTTAGGTTTCTTCATTCTCTATTACATTTCCGCCCTTGAGGTGTCCTATCTTTTTGTTTGCTCTATAACGTGGGCTTCGATTCATAAATTTCTCGAAAACTGACTTCCTGTGTGCAATCCGATTCTGATTTGTGCCATGTGTTAGAAAATCATGGCAGAATTGAGAATCTCATTGTCATATTGATAAGCCACTGACCCTTAAGGATTTATGTAGGAGTACGGGGTCATACAGCGTTCTGGGCGGGGACAGCCCATACATTCTTTCCAATGAGCGAGGCTCTGCAGCTACTGTAACTACAATGTTAGATGACTACTACACCAGCGTTTACGAAACGGAAAAGTTTCAGAATGTGCGCTCAAAACACCACTTTATCCTTAATTTCGCGCTGATGTTTCATCCTCGCTATCTTCGAGATGATACAGAAATCAATAATACTAGTTCTCCGTTCAGTGCTGATTCTCTTGAATCTTTTTTTATCAAAGTTCATTTTGTGGACGATCCATGTTGGGCTAATCCGTGTGAGTGGTCCCTTTTGTAGTTACGGCAGCAGCTGGTTGCAAAAGTCAGTGCGGCTACAAAGAAAGCGCAATCGAAGGTATTGGATATTGTTCAATGTTTTTAGACATGTGTTCCCTGGCGTTATGGATGATCTTCCATGTAAGAATCATGTCTATAACAAATGTGGTGTGATGATGGTACCCAACATAAAGACTTTTTGATTCTCTTCAGGATTTCTTGTTTGATGGAACGACAATTTTGTGTAGGTCAATCTGTTCGAGGATCAAATCAAAGCCTCTATGGGATATGCAGCGATTGCCAAGATGGCCGACCTTCTGATGGCCAACTTACATTTATGCGAAATGGGTGCCGCATCAGTTACTGTAAGTGTTACCATCTTCTGTCCATTGTCTAACTTTGATTTTGTCGTAAATGATACTACTTCACCTGACAATATATCACTTTAGCTACCCGATTTTGAAACAGAAGAGCCAATCACCATACCGCTAGATCCACGTCAAGCTGCTCTCATCAGTGCTCAGAAGCTTTATAAGCGCAGGTAATCTCTTGCTTTGATGTCTATTCTCGTTATTTCTCTATTTTTCCTCCTTTTCCAGTAAGTGATTCATGGTGTGTAATTTTGATACGACAGTCAGAAGCTTAGAAAATCTGAGAAAGCCGTGGCGCCCTTGTTGGCAGAAGCCTTGAGCGAACTCACATACTTATCCGAGGTACGAGAGTCGATCATCCAATTTGCTATGTATTGTATCATTGAAAAGAGACTGTTCAAGCTATCAAATTACTGAAGGTTTGCTTCTTCATGGCTGGTGGTGGGTTAGGTTGAGAATTCATTACAGCAGCTGGACCAGTACACATCCACTACTGATTTGCGAAGTCTTGAAGAGGTATACTTCGGTCTTGACTTGACTTTGCTCTCATTTTCTATGACATGCTGACTAATGGGACATTTTGATGACCAGGTGCGAGATGAGCTGGTTGAAGGAGCTTACTTAAAGCCCATTGTAGCAGGTGATTGTGAAGGGGGATTTCGCTTCTCTAATGCCTGTTTGGTTTCTTTGGACTACCACTGAACACATGCGGGTTGCTGTAGGTACTCCACCTCCGTCAAGCAAACGTAAAAAGAAGTCATCACCTCTCGGCAATCTCACTGCTTATATGCGTCGCTTTACCTCACCTTCAGGTCAGACTGAAATTGCTTCAAAAGTCTCACTGTTCCTCAACCCTGTGAATGATAAATGTCCTTTATGCTGAGTTCATTGCAAATATGTTAACGCTCGACACTGGTTACCACTGTTATCATCTCCTCGACTGTTTCCAACTGAATCTGTGTTGTAAGTGCAGGCTACGAGGTTCTTGTGGGTCGTAACAATCGACAGAATGATGTACTCACTAATCGGGTGGCTACGGACTACGATCTGTGGTTTCACGCACGAAATATTCCTGGAAGTCATGTAAGATTTCATCGCTTTGCATTCTCCTTTTGAGTGATATGAATATAACAGCCACTCCGACTGGTTCTCAATTCTCAAACAAGCTTCTGCACTCTTCTTCTGCAAGATTTGGGAAATTGAGCTGATTCTCATTCTCGATTCGTTGGCAGACGTTATTGCGTGTGCCTCCTGGACAAAATGCAACAGACGAGGATCTGCAGTTTTCTGCCGACGTAGCGGCTTATTTTTCTAAGGTATGCCGAAGCCTATTCCATTTCACCATTCATCTGATCACTAGCACAATTGGATGCAGTCTATTGGACTATTCTTTTACTGCAGCAATTCCAACCATTGCAAACTCCTTTTGCTTATGCTCAAATAAATGATACTGGTTGTTAGTCTGTGAAACCTGTCATCAATCGAATTGATGTATATAATTGAGTTTTTGGCAGGCCCGAGGGAGTGGCAAGGTGCCAGTTTCGTACACGAACCCCAAGTTTCTGCAGAAGATGAAAGGCGGCAAACCGGGCATGGTGAAAGTGGAGAAGGAGACTGTCCTGCTCGGCCGGGCTTCAGATCCACCTGAACTACTTTCCCAGTTGATAGCAACTGCTTCGTAGCTTGTAAAACAGTCGTGTTCAAAGCAGGAAATCTCATCATTTTGAGAAAGTTTGTATCATTTTTTCATCCCAGCAACATGCTTCGTTAATGATTACGTGCCTTGGCTGTGAAAGCGGTTATGAAGTCTTGTATCGACGGGTATTATCGACTACCCCTGTCAGCTATCAATTACGTTACAGTCGCCTGAATCGTCCTGATGCATGATTGAGCTGATTTCACCTGCGGTTCCAAGGAGCTCTCAAGGCGTGGCAGGTGCAGAAGGAAGCCACCAAAGACTCGTCAATTCTGAGGTGATTTGCTAGATCTATGTTATATGATGAGGATTCCTGGTTTTGACACCTCATTAAGGTTGAGTGTCCTAAAAGCACCGACTTAAGAGATCTGACCTATTTTTAGCACTAGTAAATTCAAAATAAAATTATGACCACATTCGAAATAGGTTTTCAGGAGGATTGCAAAAATTTGCAGCATGTAATTCGCATTTGTGAATTCTATACAAAATTCCAAAGTGCTAAGTAAGATTTGACCCAATTGCGTTATATACAAATGAGGTACATCTGTATTTGTCCCCTGGCGCTTTTAGGTAGTCCAACCGTATAGTAGGAGTCATTCTGTGAAGAATGGAGCAATTGGTCAAGACTGACAATAATTTAGTTAATTTCTTTTCTTTCCATTTGGGTTGTTTCATGCTCCTCAAATGGAGGACATTTCAATTTGGCTGACTCCATCCATGAGGATCTGATATCTTGAGTTGAATTTATTTGGGGCTTCAACCTTACCTAATGGGCATTATTCCTTTGGAGGTTTATGACAAGAAACCATGGTTGCAAACCTTTGAATATTCTAAGTTAGTTCTCAGTTTAGAGCATTGCGCATATGTTGTCACCCATGATTTGAAGCCGCAATACATACTTCATGTTAGCAATTCTTGGAGTGGCCAAAGTGGGCCAAGAAGGTCAAAGTATTGTGCAAGTTGTAGAAACTAATCCAAGAGGATTTATTGTTTGTCTTTTTTTTTTTAACAATATTCTTTTAAGAAGGTGTGATTGTGTAAAGTACTTTGCGTAAGGTAGTCCATGCCTTGAAAAAATAATTTAGACATGAAATAAGCTTCCCCTTTGGTTGATGTGTGGTAGAAAATTATAAAAGAGTGGTGTAGTATGCTCGCAATTGTAGGGGTGATTTATGATGGGCACTTTAGTATCATAAACTCCTCTTTAACACATGAGACTACTCTTTTACAAAAGTAGAGAATAGTCAATGCAATATCAAGCGGTTGTAGATATAAATAAGAAGTAAAGTGGTCGTAGATATAAAGAAGTTCACTAGTATATACATTTATGTAAATGACACTTTTGCTCTACAACATTATGGATTGTATTGCGCCACAAGCGGTTCTAACTTATATAATACTAGTATGCCCTTGTGGCGTTGCTACACTCATACACATAATCTCAAATATTTCTAGGGCCATAAATACTTTAAAAATTGATATCTTGGGATCCGTCGACTCATTTTGCGATCCGATCGTTTTTCACAACTCTACAAAAAACCTGCTTCTAAGGACACCTCATACGCCCCGATCCAACCGGCGGTGCCTGAGATCATAATGTCACATCCAAATCATAACAAAACAAGTCAAATTACATGCCTTAACCCTTAAGTGCCCAGAGTGTCGTTTTTCGACATTCTGGATGTGAGGCTCCATCTTTGGTGCACAGCCCCGCTTTCATCCCATCGAATTTTCATCCGCCGTTTTTTTTGCCCAACTCCTCGGCGGGTGTACTCTACACCCTCATTGGGTAAATAGTAAAAACCTTGATCCTCAATTTGTGAGAGTGGGCGAAAGAGATTTTGCATGAAAGTTTTGGTGGTGTAAGGCAAAAAAATTGATGCAAAAGAGGTAGGCAAGGTAGAGAGCTTGCAAAAAAATGGCATAAAGAATTTTACTGCTGGAGTTGCTGCAAGGTGGATTGCCGCTATTTAATTAATTTTTTTTACGATCTGTTTCCAGATTCTTCTTCTATGCTTTCTTGTCTCTCTTTCTTTAGCAAAAATCATTTCTATTCAAGGCTCTCAAAAAAAGTATTACACCCCTAAAGTGAGGTGATGCTTGCTGCCCCTCCTTTTTTGGGGGCATTTTTTACCCCTTTTTTGCATGGATCTTGAAATCCATTGCTCCAAATGGCACGCAACTTGGCTTTCACAGTAATTTCCATGCTCCAAAGAAGATCCTACGGTTGGATTTTCCATTTTCATCTTTTATTTGTTTTTACGCAGTTTTGAAAAATTCAGCGTTATTACCAACTTTTTGGAGCTTTACCCCCCCTTGGGCGTTTAGGGGTTAAATAATAGATTGCACTATTAGAAGAAGGATTCACCCCCTTACTTTTAGGAGGTAAAGGGTATCCTTGCTTTCCTTGGCTTGTGACCCCATATTTGTGAAGGATGTCAATTGAGCGTACATGAGACTTTGTATATTAGAAAAGTGACAAAGGGTCAATTAGGAGTAGAAAATTCTTTCAAAAGTAAAAAAAAATATGTTGCCATGAACTTTTACTTATGTGCTTTTTTTCTCAGGTCTTGTCCTTTTTTGTTGTCTATTATATTAACCACCTTGGGTGAAGCATAGAGGGGATTAAGACTCCTCTTTATGTTTTTCTCTAAGAGAGGATCGTGGGGAAGATAATGGAAGATGCACCCGATGTAAGATGATTTGGATTACACTTTACAAGTTTAGAGGAAAAGTAATACAAGCTAGGCAGATTCATAGCGAGAAAACCAAACAAGACTTCTAGTGAAACATGCAATTCCACGTAATATAGTTTAATCAATAAGTATGCGTTGATAGTAAGGTAGGTATTTTTTCTATAAATACATGGAGCTGCATCAATATGCATGTATTTATATTACGTATACTCATAATTTCACAACATAGCTTACATTTACAACAATAGAATTGAAATTCCCAATCTAAGGCAAAACAGTAAATAATTCCCAATCTTAAGATCCTAAAGATGTACTTGGGGAGGATAAATTTATGTGACTTAGGGCCACTTTATACAGAGGCCAGGGCCGACTGGAGGCTAGGCCGGATTCAACAATTAGGGCTTGGGCCCAAGTTGGGGAGTTTGGGACTTGGTAAACCTTGTCCCAATTGCATCACTTGGGCCCAAACATTTTGGCGCCAAAACAATGCCACCTGAGATGCCACATAGGATAAAGTGAAGTTTTGGTCGGGCCCTAGTCGGGTCCTAGTATAAAGCCCTTGGGCCCGATTTGAAAGAATCGAGCCATCCTATTGGTTGAAATTTGAAGAATTCGGGCCGACCCTCAATCCGGCCCCAAGTATAAAGTGGCCCTTACAAACCTTGAGATAAGAGATTTCATACCCACTTGGAGCGGAAGATCAAAAAGCATTCAAGTTTTTGAGCTCCCAAAAACACAAGGAGCTTTGTGAGTTAATATATTCTTGAACAAATGTTACAAATCCAAGATTTTCAATTTTTCATCACATGATTGTCACAAGTTGTTTCCACAAATCATATCTTGATTAACTAATTTCTTTACAATTCTCAACACATAAGTAAAATATTTTTAGATAGGGGAATGATCACAAAATATTTGCATGAAGGGGACTTGGTCACACAAAAGCACCTCGTAAACAAATTAAGCTAATATAGAGTTTTTTTTTTTTTTTTTTTTTTTTTTTTTTTTTTTTTTTTAATTATTTGAAATGAGAGATTGACATTCTTCCTCTCTTTGCAAATATTTTAAAATTTTTTCTTCTATTTAGGGATATTTTATCTATACGCTCCCATAAATGAAAATTCTCCTATCACCAATTCAATTAATATTAGGAGGCAAATTTATCCCCAAATGTTTTTTTTTGGGGGGGCAGGGAGGTCCTGCCCGTGGGTAGCCGATGGTGGGCAGGCCCTCCCATGCAGCACGCAATCACACGATGGCTCTCTCAGGCCGTTGCAAGAGGGACCCTTGTAACGATACCAGACAACAACAAGGTCTGCATC
The DNA here is from genome assembly GCA_037043015.1 of Bryum argenteum. NCBI lineage: Eukaryota > Viridiplantae > Streptophyta > Bryopsida > Bryales > Bryaceae > Bryum > Bryum argenteum. The sequence goes on along the minus strand of CM073328.1, from coordinate 17,597,996 downwards.
TTCATCTTCTTCCTGTTTGCCCTCATCATCTCATCATTCAAGAGCTGAGATCATTGTAAGCTGAGCTTTTACATTCGCAACCATGGCCGGCGAACCCACTCCCATCGTTGGCCGATCCGCCATTGTGACGGCCTTCTCTGAGGGCGCCCGCAACTGGCCCTTCGTCTTCGGCTTCGCCTTCACCTTGGGCCTCGTCGCCTGGATGTCCAACAACTTAGACCGTAAGCCTCATCTAATTTCTTAAGCATTCCCCCACTCTCTTTATTCACGGCGTCATAGAAACAGAATGAATCTGACATGTGGGTGCAGCTCCTCAAGAATGTGTCGTGAGTAGATTGTCTTGGGCACGAAACTATCCCTCGTTGCATGCCAGGCTTCTTTGGGTGCCACTACAATATTAATTGGTTGTAATATCAGCAAGCTTGTAAATGAGAAGATGCAGTCGCGACTGTTTTAAAGTCATTTTATTACAGTTTTCCTCAACTCCTTCATCGTCTCTGCCACCTGGCGATGGATTAATCATGTCTTCGAGGTTGCGACCTTTGGATTCGTGCTCCTTGTTGCACATCTTGGTACAATATCAAGCAGTTGAGAATCCGCATGGACGGGTTATCTTTTCGAACGCTTCTATCATCAATCCAATGTTTTCTTTGGATCAAGTTATTCATAGGTCAAGAATGATGTACGATAGTTCTTTGGTGATGATCTGTTGTACGTTCACCCTACTCTTGGAGCTCAACGTTGTGTTTCGAAATATTATAGCCGAATGTCAAGAAGAGGTTTCTTCTTTCCGATTTGTGAGGATGCTAAATGCATGGTTTGGTTCTTGATGCAGCCAAGGAAGGTCAGAAGTCACCCTTCATCAATCCCAATGCGCACAGGTAAAGAAGATGCCCACTTTTATGACAATGCTCTAGCATCGTTCGCCATGATCTTGGATGAACTCACGGTTGATGAAAGCAGACTGTTTGTATAGAAACGGAAGAGAGGGAGTGGTTTTAAGATTGTATGGCGTGAATGTTTTCATCCTGAGAACTAAGCACTTCTGTGTTGTGTCGATTGGCAGATGAATTGTCAGCGACCTGATTGAGAAATTCTTGAGGCTGGACATTGATCGATCTGATCGAGTGTCGTGTTTCTTCATAGAATTAGTGTCTGAGTAGAAAGACTGCATGACTGTTCTGTGGGCAACCACTCGGTGACGTCCTACATGTTGAAGAACAATGAGAATCTGACGTTTCTGTAACTCAAACTTGATGTATTTGTGATGTATCGACATGTATAGATGAGGTACATTTGCACATGTCGCGAAAATGTCGCGAAAGCTCTACTACACCATACACGCAACATGTTCATTGCTCGATCAAAAGCGTTTACTATTATTAAATGAGAGCCCACCAGCAGCATTCACATGTCCTTTGCAACTCATGTATCGTCTCGAGCGTGAACCCTTCTGTGAACTTATCGCGACATATTTCATATTGTAACCACTTTGCTGCACCTTTTGAAAATTGTGCTGAAGCGAAATTATCTTGTCACGCCCTAAAAAGTAGACTCATCGCGACTGGACATGAACCAGCGTACAGGTCCCCATTTTGTGAGCTTCGAATTTTCCATACTCCACTGTAGTCTCCTGAATCACCAGAAGAATCCATGGAGGAGGCCAGACGCAAGCCATGAGATTAGGAGACATAACCTCTTCATGTTGACTGGAGAGTGCAATTATCATCCTGACTCACGTCCATCGCCACATTCTCTTATCAAGTCATCTTTTCAAGGAAATGCACCTCGATTAAATGTCGAGGGTGTGGAGGAAGATGAAAACATTGAATTGTTTCCGTTTGCATCTGTGAGTATGTTTTAGGGTTTCAAGCTCGCGTGAGGGTTGTTGATGGAAGAGTTGCATTGAGAGAGGGAGGGGGGGGGGGGTGGGGAGGGCTGCGATGGCGCCGAAGAAGGTGAGCATAAAGGAGCCGGTGAAGGAGGAAGTGAAAGAGGAGACTCCATTCTCGCCACCACCGGAGTCGCCAGAGGAAATCAAAGCGAGAATTGCGAAGGAGCGCGAGGATGAGCAACGGGAGCTGGACAACGCCTGGAAGATGATTCCGTATGTGGACCAGAAGGAGCTCGGACCTGGAGTCTATGCGGGCATGGACATGATGAGCTTGTTCAAGCCATGGCAGATGGTATGCCCTTCTTTCTCCTCTCCATCGAATTTCCCCATCTCTCGTTGCTTGCATCCTCCCAACAAATGATCACCTCTCATGAAGGCAAGGCATTGCTGACATTGCTAAACTCCGGCTGTTGCACATTCGCATGTTCTCAATTCGGAAAGTTGCAAACTTCAAGACCTTCCTAAATTCGAAACCTCAATTTTGTTATACTGGCGATGTTACAAGTGTCAGGTAAAGTACGGTTGGTTATGCTGTTCTTAGCCATTTAGTTACTCAATCTTGCCCTGAGCTACATAATCATGATAGTCTTCCTTCACGAATCACTTCCTTCTCCGACATCCACCATCTATTGAAGCTTGTTCTATTCCGGTGAACAATGGCACGCAGAAGATTTAGCTTGCAAATCAGCAATTTGCAAAATGGGTGGGTGTGGTTGTTATCGCACGATTTATACACAGTGTTGGGGTTTAAGGACCTCTTTATACCCGAAATTTTGATACTTTGTTGAAGTCTTTTGCTTTAGAATTATGCACAAGAAGAGACCTGACGTACTGTTTAATGCTCAAGCTTGCTTGTTGACAGGGAGGGCATCCGCATGACTTCTACAAAGCAAGCCGGCTGTCACGGCCAACCGATCTAGCAAAGCATTACGAATTTGGTGAGCTTCTGAAGGTGATGAAACAGCTCAGAGTATAAAAGTAGACGATACTCTTTCAGAGTTTCACCGAACATAATAATAAAAGTCATTTACAATCGCAGCATTGAATTTGACCAATTGGAAGTGGGTGGTTGACAGAGGCATGACAACAGCGTATTCGAACTGGAGGCATGGCGACAGCGCGAGTTTCTCAAGGATGCCATGATGATACAAATGGTCAAGATGTACCAGATTCAAAAGGAGCGCGCCAAATTCCAAAGCATGCCTCACTCAACCCATACTCCAAACAATATTATAGACAGTCACTCCATAAGAAATGACGACTTTCATTGTCTGTGATGTTTAAACGAGTCAGCGTGGTGCAGAGTTGCGGAAGCAGATTCGAAGAGAACAGCTAGCGTACGAGGACACTCTCCGGTGGCCACTCTCGCCACATGCAGTGAGATCGGGCTTCGAAACCGACGACGAAGAAGAAGCTCCTCAAGAGCCTGGGGAACCAGGAGACGGCGAAGTTCCTGAAGGGGAGCTGCCGGAAGGACTTCCTCCTGAGCCACCACCACCTGCTCTTGATGCATTTACCTCCGAAGCAGGCAAGCAACGATACCATTTCAGCTTTTTCCAGCCATTGTTGCATCATTCTCGACCTCCAGCACTACCAATGAAAAGAATCGTTACATTGCTTGAGAGCTACGGTAGAACTCCTACCCATCGATCCCTGATGAACGTTCGCAGTTGAAGAATAACTTTTTCCGGCAATTGTTCGCATTCATTCAACATTCTCCAATATTCTTGTCATAGAATACTAAGTCATACAACCGTGACTAAAAATCTTCGATTTTGAAACTGCGAGGGTGTCCAGCACCATCAAGAGGAAGCTACATGCTTGCGTCATAGCTGTGGTGGGATTTATATTGGAAGACTTAAAAGCCGTCTATTATCGAGCTTGAAAATGTTGAGACTTTCAAAAGTATATGAGCTGTTTCATTGGGTGCTTGTTGGGTGCAGGTGAGGAGGTAGAGGGAGCTCGTTCGGAGGCCGGCAGCAGCAGCAGCCCCACTTTTGAGAGGAAGAAGAAGAAGAAGAGAGGTCCAGCTCCTCGGATGCGCTACTCGTTGTTCCATTACGACATGCCGCGCCAATTGAAACGCGTGATTCCACCGTCTCCTCCTGAGAAGCCACCAGAGTACTCCACTCCGAATACCTTCCATTCTCCCGCTTGGGGTGAGCTTACACTATCGCCACTCTCCTATTGTGCACTGAAATAAGTGATCCCCTCCATAGATCTTTCACATGCTTTTGTAACAGGGAGTATGAGCGTCCCAGGCTCCATGATTTGACTTGTTTGTAAAATGTTGCAGTTAAAGGGAAGAAGGCACACGACGATGAATTGGCTCAGATGGTGAAAGATCTGGATGTGTGGGAGGAGAAGCTTCCAGGCGGTGGTGGAGGCGGTGGGGGTGGAAAGAAAGGCTCGGTGAAAAAATAAGTTCAAGCTTTAGTGACATGTTATGAATCTTATGTCTCTTTTCTCTCTTTCTCTTTCTCTTTGTTTCTTTCTCTTTATTTCTTTCTCTTTCTTTTTTTTCTTTCTCTTTATCTCTTTCTCATTCCTACTCTTGTACTGTACTGTACACAAATTCCTCATCAGTTTGATTGAACATCAGTTCTGATCATTGGTTACTGCCCTCGGCACTATTGCTTGATGGAACTTGAGCAAAGAATACACAGACAGTCAAATGTGAGGCAGTGTCATCTTTAATTCTTGTGTATTTGTAAATATAAAACTAAGTATACTTTCTTGGTGGGCAGCATGGAGACATGTTATAGATCTTGGTTTTGGTTTTTATCTGACAATATAAGTAATACGAAGATCACTCATTCCCAATGTTACAATGTATGAAAAATTGAGCTTCTAGACGAAACCTATGTTAAATTCCATAACATTGATGATTTGATAACTAGAAGTGATAGTAATAGTGCACAGAATCAGGTGTTTACCACCTTAACAATATAGTGCTCACATTACAATGGTTATTCACCACACGTACCTACTTTGATACTCACATCGAAATTGATTGTTTACACTAATGATGATTTTCTTCTGTTCCTAATGCAAATGAATTGAATGTACTTAAAACCAATGTACAAAGGTTTCCCCAAACTTATTGCACAAAGGCGGCAAAACAAACTTTCTCCTTTCTACATAATCATCATACAAAAAGTGGAGTCAGCCACTTTTGCGGCGGGCCGGTCAACTCTAAGCGGTACCTGACGACGTGGCCAAACAGCGAGAGGCCCAGTTGATACAGACGAGCAATCGGCGCACACTCGCCGCCATACAAGCATCAGGCAGATAGGATTGTCCGCACGAGGACCTCGTGGCCGGAACTTGGATTATTCCGAAAAAGATGGATGCTATCATTCCCACCTTGCTCCATACACAAAATGCCTGAGCACTTGTCGCAACTTACAACTCCACCAGTGTCGACACGATGGCTCCTGCAACCAAACTCCTTGCAGCATTGTCGCTGCTCCTGTTCTGCGGCACGTTTCTCATCACAATTCTTTAAACATGTGCATGAATTGCTAGCAATTGTGATTGCGTGATTGCTTATTCGTGAGTAGTCTTGTCTAATCAGTTGCAGGTGTTGTGGATGGAGCGGCGACTGGGAAGTTCAAGAAGTTGTTTGTGTTCGGAGACTCGTATGCTGACACTGGCAATCGCGACCCCAACAATAGCACGGCGACACCCATCGGGCCTGTCAACCAAGCGTGGCGGCCTCCGTATGGAATGACCAACCCTGGTTCTCCTGCTGGACACTTCTCGGATGGCAACTTGCTCACTGAATTCCTCGGTAAGTATCATCATCAACATTCTGGCGGAATGCATTCTCTCGTCGTGACTAGAATACTCTCACTTCTGACTTCTTGTTTATTGCTGAACGGTCACATTCGTCGAAACAAAGCTCCTTTCAGAGTGCTTGAACCTCCATAGAAATTGTATCGGACTGGTCCCGAAAGAAAAAGTACCAATCTCATGAGATTCGCCAGTGAAACTTTTCTAGCCAGACAACGAAGCCCTTCATTGCCGTTGTTTGCTGATCTCACATGTGCTATTCTGATATGTAGAGAGAGAAACGTTATGCTTCAATCTTTATTTCAATTGAGATCATTCGATTACTTACTCTTGCTCTAAGCTACATAATCTGCAATCGTCGGTAGTTCTAGCTTTCTCCTCTGCAATCGTCGGTAGGTCTTTCTCCTCCAGTCACATTCATCGTCTTTCCTTCCTCTAATGTTTTCTTCTCGCCGAGTTTATGGTCAGATTCGTTGGGATGGTTACTATCGAAATGCAGAAGAGCTTGAAGTAGAATGCTGCGCCAATTGCATGAATCTCGCCAATATAACAGATCTGACTTGTCAGTTGCGTTTATGAGATCTAGATCTTCTTTTGAAGGCAGAACCAGCTGTACACCTCATTTTAGCATGTCGTGTTTCTTGCAGCGAATTACATGGGGCTGAACGTATCGACATACCGGAGCTACACGACGAATCCGTCGACGACACCAACAAGCGATGGCATGAACTTCGCACTGGGAGGCGCCGGAGTGTTCGATAACTTGGGATTCACAAAGACGCGAGACCAGATCGCCCAACTCAAATCACTCATCGACAACAATGTCTACGATAGTAGCACTCTCTACAAAGAGTCCGCCATCCTGTTCGTCATATCCGGAAACGATTACGCCGCTTACACCCGAAACTTGCCAGGCTCAGTAAGTTCGATCTCACATTCTAGTATAGTCCTTGACATCGAAAAGAGCGCCGGAAACTCATCGGCATGGTGGAATGCAGGATCCGAATGTTATTGTTACTGCCGTGGTGGATCAGATGGTGAAAGACATGAGAACATTGTACGACATGGGATTTAGAAACTTCCTGGTTAACGAGATACCGCCGCTGGAGTGCTTGCCGTCGGCCACTGCTGCCGTTAATTATATTGCCTGTGCAGCTCCACTTGCTAGCGTCCCGCTTGCTCATAATTTGTATCTTACGGCGCAAGTGGCGCTCAAGCTTCCGTCTGCGAATGCCATCTTCCTCGACACGCAGTATGCTTTCTATGCCGTCATCAAGAGCGACACCTTAAGTGGTAAGACACTACGAAACTGCCCGCAACTAGTTATTGTCGATGCTGCATTTTGTCGGTACTGAACTCCGCTTTTTCTATGGGCATGTGTTGTCAATAACGGCTCTGAATGCCAACTGTAAAGAGTATCTTTCGCATACTAAATCTTCACTTCTAACCAGTGATAGAATGAACATAAGGAACCTCAATCTTGTTGATTTTAGCAATATAACACGTGTCATTTATCAATGAAATTTGAAAATTAGTTGAGCTTATCTAGTCCTAAATTTAAGCTACTCAATTATTCACTCTAGTCATCAGGTACATAATTTTCTTCTGTAGCCATAGTCTTTTGTGGCTTGTCTTTCAGATGGAGAAATTTGAGTATCACTTTGCCATTCCTATACTTGCAGAATAGTGGTATTTATATACTATCAGTATCCATTTAAGATCACCACTGCCCTTTTGTAATATTACTCTTTTTTGTAATACTTAATATACCCATTTCTATAAGCACCTCCCTGTCAAATCAGCAACCCTAAATCACGTCTTTGGTCATTGATCCAACCACCCTAAACGAGTTAAAAGATTTGAGGTTTTCTTACTGACTGTGCCATTTTCAGTAACAAGCAATGAATCTTCATCATGAAACCGAGATTATACATGTTAACTGGTTTGCTCATTCAATGTTCGACGTAGATCTAGAAGAATACTTCAAGGAAGACCTACATGTGAGCATTGAACGAACTTGCTAGATCTCAATCATGTACAACTTGTTTTTTTGTGCAGGGAATCTGTCTCCGCTGCGACCGTGTTGCGTAGCGCAATCGGGGGCGATATGCGGCGATTTGGACAGCAACAACAATCCACGCTACACAGTGTGCAGCTTCACCACTGCATCGAAATCTCCATTCTTCTGGGATGAGAATCATCCCAGTCAAGAAGGTTGGCGCAAGGTCTTCAACCTCTACGTCACCGACATCACCTTCACTCATGCACGAAGCCTTCCCAATTTCCTCAAGTGACGAACTTTACATTCTTTGACTTCAGCAGTTGCCACCCAAAATAATCTGTGTATGAGGTCCTCATGAGGCATGCTTTTGAGTTGTAATATTTGCCATAGATTCTTTTATTTATCTGTCAAAAGTGAGGAAGGTTTTGTTTTTCAAGCAAGATTTGTAAAATGAGAACAGGTGTTTGGGACTGATCGAATTGGCCCCATACCGAAACTGACGATCAATTGAGTGACTGTGCCATTGTGCCATGGAGTTGGAAGATCGGTTTCAAGAGCTTTTATGTGCCATTCAAATGATAGTTGGTACCTGTTTTGAGAATGATTTCAGGCATAGAAGTTGACCTCTCTATTCCCACTTTTTTTTGCTAATGAACTGTTGATAGTGTTGAGATTGAGATTATTATGACTAAATTATTCAGTTCTAAAAAAAAAAATTGGCCCTTAACCCCTAAACGACCAAGGCCTCCGATTTGGCTGTTTTGCTATTTCGGGCAGCCTAGATGAAGGGGTTAGAATCAATATTTTTGCATAAGATTTTTATTGGAAGTTCCCTATACTACAAGGTGTATGTGGGAAAAATTGCAAAGTCAAAATCCACTTTTGGAGTCTTTAAATGCAAATTTTCGTTTTCGGCTTTGGGGCGGGCAGAAAAAAACTTTTTATTTTTAACTTTTTTTTGAGATTTTTTTTAAAATTTCTTTTCTTGACTGATTTCATACTTAGGTTTCCAAGTGACCCAAGTCAAAACTTTTACCAATTCTACAAGGGCACCCTTCAAAAAATTACAAGAACTAGATCCAAAGTTTCTGTAATATTACAATTTTTTCTTTCGAAATTTGCTAAAATTTGAGATTTAGGAATTTTTTGAATTTCTTTTTTCTCAAAATTCACAAACTCATGAAGGCACCTACTCACCATTCATTTTCCCCCTAAACCAAATACGACAATTATGGTGCATGTTTTACCGAATCCTTGATTTCTACCTTCTTCTAGTAAATAGATTGCATGAAGGTTCAAAAAGCCAAATGAGTGTCTAAAATTTTGCATGGTAATGATCAACTTAGTTATCTACATGGAAAAAAATATAATCAAGATGTTTGAGGTATTAAGCATCACGTTATCCTTTGCACAAAGTAGACTATGTCTATTGAAAAAAAGTTTGCATTAACTTTGAATGTCATGATCTTACAAATGGCAAAGATCCAACGGTTGAAATTTTAAACACTATCTCTTATGATAGTTATCTTTAAGATCCTACGGTTAATATTTTCAAAAAATTGTGAAAAAAATTCTCATACACCAAAGTTTACAAGGTGGTATGAAATCACAGTTTTGGAGTTTGGAGCTCTCAAAACACCATGGTCGTTTAGGGGTTAAAAAAACAGCTATTATTGATTTTCCAATCTCAATTTGGTTAAACATTTACCAAAGAAAATGGATGTTTGAAAAGATGTCATCATTGTGATAAGTATTCATGAGCACACTTTGATTTGAGTTGGTTAATGAACAATTTTGGGTTGTGCACCTTGATTTGTAAGGTGGTTGTTGAACAATTTGAAGTTTTACAACTTGATTAGTGAGTTTGCTTGTGTCAATGTGAGTCATTTCAGCTGTCATAACAGTTATAAAACCACTCCAAATGTCATATTTTCACATAAAATGCTGCCGAATCAATCAAACTAAGGTTTTTCACTCTAAATCAATACATCTCAAGATGACACATGTATAGATTTCAAATCATGCAACTTCACGTTGAGTTCACATGTGTCATTGTAAGTAATTGCAGTATTATTAGTGGTTTACCACAAAATTATGTCGATGCTCATATATAAAGCGGACCCCCAATTCAACAAGTTTGAAGTTTCTTGTGAATGCCAAATCAATGAATGCATCGCAGTATGGCACATTAGCAAACTCTTGCGACTTTGATTGCTTGGGCTACAATGTACGTCCGTCTCTCGGAATGCACACATATTGAGATGAAGTGTCAATGTTCACACGTACAGTGGCGATTCATGACGCAAAGACTTCCTCGACCATTTTTGTGCTCATAATCCGACTACACTGGGCACTATTGCTCCAGATGAGATGCCAATCCGATTGCTTTGTCCTCTTGTTTTAGCCTCTCCACTGGACGGCCGGTTCACAACAATGGCCATATTCGTTAAATTGAGACTTATTACACTGAGTCTTTTGGATTTTTGTTTTTTATTGATCACTAATCCTATATTCATAAGTGACTTTTTCACTATACATGGGAAGGCTATCGATGACGTGACAACAATCTAAAATTAGAAACTCCAAAAAATTGTCTCAAAAGTCTAAACTAGTTGCTAAACTTTCAGGACAAAAGTCTCAAATATGACCATTTTGTCTCAAAATAACGAATATTGACTTAATTACAGTCTCTTTTGTAAATGGCGTTTGGACTTGAACTGCGAGTTATCTGATTCTAGAGGTTATCTATAAAGAACAAATCGCTGGCCCGCAGTCTTGTGTTTCAGATCACTGTGAAGCGCACGAGCACACCATTCGTTTTCCATTATTCAATCGCACTTAATTATAGATATAAAGTTTCAACTGATTCCGGAATTCCGTGGAAAATTTTGAATTTTAGGTGTAGCCCGGCATTTGGGAACTGCCGTGGCGAGTCATATCACATGTTGAACCGGCAGATGGGGGTGAAGAAAATTCATCATCAGTGTAGCTAGCACTGGCATCGTAGGAGCCATTGTCGGCAGCAGTACATGAATCAGATCGCGGCGACACGGACAACGCAATGCTCGAAATATTCTCGAAGGATTCTGCTCGTCTCCAGTAGCGGATCCTCTCAACATTCTGTGCGTGACTCACGCACAGATCATCAGTCCTCGGAAGTCAACTCTGTGAAGAATCGCTGCAATTGTTTAAACTACTGTTGCCTTTTGATGTACCCATAATTAGTGTGACAAGTGTAAGCTTCAATTTCACGCAGACCATAGAAACTAAGAGAGAGTGCTCAATACTGGCTCAAATTTCAGATGTCCCAAACAGTGTATGTTATTTTTGTGCACGGGGAAAGTAATGTGAAAAGTGCAAGTGGTACAAAGTTGTGATCATGTTATCCTTGAAGAGAAATCATTGACATTGGTGAGGAATACACTAGCATGTGAAAAGTGCAAGTGGTACGAAGTTGTGATCATATTATCCTTTAAAGAGAAATCATTGACATTGGTTAGGAATACGCCATCGAATACCATGAATGAGTAGAATAACAATTGGAGAGGTAGGTAGCTCCGATTGAGAGTTCATGATTGACCTTGACAAGTATTTTGTAATGTAAAATATTTACAAAGTACCAAAGAGCACATGATTCATGCATTTTTAACAAACTTGGTGTCATATGAATGTAATTGACTTTGTATACATCATCATTTCTTCAGAATATTTTATTTCTGGAACTAGCCCTACTCTGATGAACTTAGGTAATAGTATATATGCTATCAAAACCTGAGCTCAATGTGAATCTGAAATGTTCCAAAACAATCCAAACATTCAAATAATATGAGAACTTGGCACATGTGATTTTTGATGGCATATTTGATTAGCTAGGAAATTATGTAATGACAATGAATGTTGGGGCTTGAGGTTAAATGCCTATGAATCCAAATCATGCTGTACTTATCATGGCAAATAATTAAATTCTTTGTACATTACAATCTATATTGAAGTTTTTAGTGAGCCCAATGAACCAATTTTAAGAGTAAATTTGAAGTGTGGCTCTTCAAATTCTTGTTCCTAGTGAATTGAGAACATGTCTATGCAATTTTTACCCTCATGTGACCTATAAGACCTAAAGAAATGCTTGAGTTTTCACATGGAGGTTTGCTGAAATTCAACTTGAAAGGCCCCTCTTTGATAATAATTATGGCATGAAAAGAATAATTGGATGAAAAATCCAAACGCTGCTTTTATGCTCTAAAACCTATTTCCAAGTACAAAAACTAAACTTGAAAAAAAAGTTAAAATTCAGTTTTTGAAGTTGTGCAATCTTATTTATTTTGGGCGGATTTTAAGAACAAAGAAGCATATACCGCAATTTGGGCAGATTTCGAATAGTGTTTTCAAACTTTGACATTGAATATCTCCTTAAGGATGGGGAATTTTGAAGGAAGAAATGACTTTTCGGAAAGGTATGGAAAAAATCTACAATCAGCGAAAGGTTTCAATTTCATACAAGCTAAATCTAGTAAGTGAGGGCTGACGAGACCCCCAAACGACCCGTTTTGGGCTCTTTTGACATCATTTGTTAAAGTGGCACTCGAGAGAACTACTCCGTACATGTTTTGCCTGCCAGGGCAGTCATGTTGCTAGTTGTGTGAACGCCCATAAGTCCATTTCCCCTCAAATAGTGGAGATTATTTGGGCTTTGAGGTGCGTGCCAGGCCATCAGGTGGCGATGCTCTTACGTTCTGCTGTAGCCAGGAGTAACTAGTACCGCCATATCTAGTGAGAGTCAATGCAGGCCGTATCAATGTACCACATGCACTTGATAAAAAGGCAAACTTTGTCGCTTGCAGAACAGCAACTAGCTTTGACCGCAAGTTCGGAGTCCGCTACAAATTTTGACTAACAGAATGTTTTCACTGTTCAAAAATGGCATGTGCCAAAGATTCAGTCTGACTGTAACTTAATTACTAGTCAGTTACAACTAGGAAGGCAACACGCACGGTATCCAACTGTCGAGCATCCCCAGCTTCATCGCTTGAAACCTTGAACTCGAGAGCCCCCACTGTCTTCCTTTGACCGATCCAAGCATACGACCTCCACGGTTACCTTTGCTGCGACAGGATCGAACCTTCAGTCCGTCGACCTTGTGAACACTCGCAGTAAATTATCCCCTCGAACACGTTCAAGCAGTAAATTTCCTCTCGAACACGTTCAAGCAGTAAACTTCCTTTCGAACAGGCTAGGTTCGAGCAACTGGTAACTTTCCTTTCGAACAGATTCAAGCTTGTTGATTTCCCACCTGCCAACCTCAGAGAGCCGAAGTCAAGGAGGTCTATGCAGTAGTTAAGGAATTCGATTTATTCTGTTTGTCGTCCCGACAGCCTCCGACTGCACGAGCTTGGAATTCAGTCGATAGTCAAGGCAGCGCACGAACTATGGACTCCATCAGCTCAGCCCACAATTATGTTCAGGAAATTTCTGCCACCGCTCAATGAAATATAAACAGGACCAACATTGGACTTGAACGTTCAACCATACCAAACCTACTTGAGCAATCAGTCTACTTATCGATCGAGCCTGCTGCTTCTCGATTCACAGACTTAAATTCTCATATTTCACTTGTTCAAGAATCGAAGAGACTGAGAATACTTGGAGAATCATGGGTGGTTTTGGAGATGGAGGCGATTCCAAGTGGAAGCCTCCGAAGAAGTGCTCATCGACAAACTGTTTGGACGATGTTGGAGACCATCGAACATGTCAATTTATCCGTTACTTGCAGTTACAATTCACCGACCAAATCATGAACTGATCAAATACTCTATTGTACAGTTTCTGGACTGCAAATGAAGGAATTTTTTTACGATGATCCAGGTACTAGAAAGATATATACTTAGCTCACGATGAGCAGAGCTCTCGTGAGGTTCAGGAATTCTTCTTAATAAATGACTGAAGCACGGCTGGAAGTATTGCTTTGCGCAGCTACAGCTAAATATGTACTAGCTTCTATTACTTATATACAACTCGGCATCTTCATGAATGCCTGAGTGAGCTTTTTCTGTACGTCTTCTACGATATCATGATTCGTTCCGGGTTGGGTATTTTGATGATAAGTTGCAAGTATCAAGTCTGAAAAATTGCTGTAACTGGCTCATTTCACTCAATCACACTCCATTTAAAACTGTACTAGATTTTTGGTTTGATATTGAATGAACCTCGCTTTCATTAGATTGCCATGTAGACAGTGTTTTGACGTGAGCGAACTTGTTGTAATTATCTATAACTTCTTGATCATTCGAGTTGTTCATTCAAGTTTTGCCATAGATTACATAATTTGTAGTTATAGATTTTTCCACAAAATCTATGGTAGTTATAGATTTTAGAGAGTCCCAATCTCGCAGAAATTCCCAATTAAACGAATATGACCAGTGATAGTAGTAGGATTTCCTCTGTGCACTTTCTTTTCCAGAATCTGTCATGTCTCCTTTTTAACAACGTGATTTCAAGCATGTTTCATTAGGCTGATAGCATAGATCAAAATCAAATCGGTTCTGCTGAGTTTGATGTTTAGACATTATCTTGTATACTTTAGACAAAATTTAAGACTTCATGTTGTCAAGAGGGCTTTAGAGTCTGCGTTCATGTCTTTCGAATTTGGTGTCAGACATGGACCACAGTAGCTTTTCCCCTGAGTGGTGTCATGTACCTTCACAAAACTGAGATTTCTACTTTAACCCTTTTCTGGTGGGGGCCTATTGACAGGTGCATACAAACGTTCATGCATAAATTAAACATTTTTAGACGGGATCAGGGCCTTCCCGGTTGTAAAGGGTTAAATCTCAAAGATTTAAGGTTGTATAGGTGTATCAAGTTTTTAGATCATTCTTTTATCACTAAGATTGACCAATTAATCCATGCGAAGGTCTTCGATTTAAGAAACGTATGTGATGTAGTGCAAAGCAGAGGAGTTTTTTTTAAAACACATATCAGTGTCCGATAAATGACCTGGTCTTCTTCAAAAGTTTACCGCCAAATGGTGGATCAAATTTTGTCGCATTTAATTTAGAGGATTTGATTATTTTATACTTTCTTGTAAAGTGTCACATTAGAATTAGGCATAATCAAGTCCCTAACCTTAATTGAAACTCATGCATCTTTGCCCACAAAATGTCTTTTAGATTCAATTATGTAAGTAGGATTTGGCTTCTTCTTCAAGGCACTAATTTGTGGACTTCATGGTGCGAGAGCAATGATGCTACTTTCAACAACACAAGGTGTATTAAGGAGAAAGAGAAACTAGAGCTTTTTCCTTGAAAGGGGCTTATTGACTATGGTCAATTGGCACGACGCAAAGTTCAAATAAAAGTGAGGAGTTCATAAATCAATTTGGAGCGAATTGGTGCAAGAATGGAGTTCTAGCTACTTTGGTGAAGTTCTCCTCAATGGCGGCGCATGAATTCTTGAAGTTAGGTGTTCTTAGTCTCTTTCTAAAGAGTTCTTTTTACTTTATTAGGTTTTTAGTGTTTCTTTGTAGGCCCAAATGTATGACCGGCTACACCGTACAACACCGTTGTACTTTACCTTGGCAACTAAGGAAGTCATTTATTTGTAACAATTTTTTTTTTAAGAACTTAATATTCTTACTCAAAACCAGCTGATGGGAATTCCTCTACAGAAATTCCTCACAAAAGTTTCAGAATAACTTCCTTGGATCACACGGTATCAAAGGCCAAATACATTTTGCACAAATTTCTTAAAACCTCACGTGTCCAAAAATTAAGAAATGGGTCTGGATCACAAAAAAGCACATTGATGTAACAAAAGAGTTCATTTGACGTCACACATATAGTAAGCTGGCCAATCATGGCGCATTTTTCAGTACTGAAAATCTACAATGATGGTATGAGTGCAAGCAATTTTTCGTGCATGCAGAAAAGTGGTAGAAAGTTAGAGCAAGTGAAATCATCATTTTTGGACTTTTCTACAATGAGTTATGAATTTTTGAAGTTGGACATAAAATGGTGGCAGCTCTAAAGTGATACCCTATGATGAGTACATGGTACTCTAGTATAGAGAAGCTACTATGTACCTGTGAGTGAATGTTCCTATAGCATCATTGGGAAGACTTGCTTCATTTCAGATTACTCTACTATAACCATAGCTTTCCTGAAAGTGCGTATATTATGTACCATAGAATCTAACATTTGTACCTTTTAAAGTATACTCTATTAATGTAACTTCTTTCCTCTTTTTCTCTTTTTTGATGGTTGTGAATATGCCTTAGAGCTTCTCCAGCGGAGACTGTGGGAGGCCAAGAAAATGGTAACCTGCTGGCAAACTCGGAAAATAGAATCGCACCATTAACTCTGCAGCGGTAGCATGGAAGTCGGGCTCTGCCAAGGAGGCTCAGGGCACGGCCAAATCGCAAGATATAGAGAGCTCTGTACAGAGCACTTGAGAGCTGGTCAAAGCTCTATGAGCGTGTATTTTGCACTTGTGACAGGATAAGGCGGGTTTCAGTCTCCTCCATTAGAGCCACCGGTGGGTGTGGTGCCACTGGCCGGACAAGTCGGGCCTCTGCTACATTCCGCGAGCTCGGAAGGAGCCTCTCCCAGAGCCATTTCGCCGAGTCTCTGTTGGAGATGCTCTTATGAATCATATCAAGTAGAAAAATTGCACAAGTCCTGAGCACATTTCAAGAAAAACTTGAAGAATTGTGCATTGTGCTCATTTCAGGTGTTTTTTTCCTCCGGCCTTAAATGAGAGTACTTGAGTACATGATTTGAAATCCAGGGACGACGATAATATTGACTTGGAGAATACGATCTTAACGTCTGTCTCTATTGATGGGAAGTTGGGAACACGATGCACTTAGTTGTACTTTAGTGAGGTCTAGACTGACTTGACTGCTTGCTTTTGGTCATCAATACGTGTTTTTTTTTTTTTTTTTTTTTAACCAATCGATGTACCGATGAAGAATACAACAAGAACCAGAGGAAGAGTTTCCTCAGCGAGTAGCACTTTTTGTATTTTCAAAATAGATGAGAGATTGTGAGTAAAGACATGTTCCCACTTGGCAATTCGAAGGTGGTATTATCGGTAATAGCGGCCTGTAATATGTTGGGCATTCCGACCTGCGCACATTGGTGAACACCGAACCTACGTGTCAGGATAAGTGGGATGGGGTAAGAGCGGTTTTACAGAAAATTGCGGCAATTGTTGCTCGCCCACCAGAAGATAAGTGCAGCTCAAGTAGTTGTTAAATATCTACGGAATTCGGAGATTTGAGAGTTATTTGGGCGGTCATACGTAAAGGGGCTCGCGAGGTCCCCTTACGTAAGAGTGGTTTCTACAAATGAGCCGAGGTTTCAGAAAAGGTGGCCATGACAGTTGGGGAGGTGTTGGCACATCTGCGGCGAGGACTCCACATAGAAACAACTATGAAAGGAGGGGGGGTTGTAAACGAACCTTTAATTGTAATGTGCAGCCACCTCCCAGGTACAATCCTTGTTTTGATTGCCACTTCTCTTGGTTTTTATTTCGATCATGAACGTTGTTTTCAGATTCTTTGCTGAATGGTCAACTTCTCTTCGTCCTAGAGTTCATGACGTTGAAATTGAGAGATTTTGTTAGAGTCTATTTGCAGAAGATTGAAGAAGATGCAGACGGTCACACATTGTTTTGAAGTCATGAACTGTAACGACTGCAATTAGAGTAGTCCGTGTTTGTGTAAGGAACTCACCTTATACGGACGGTGTTTCATGCACTGGTTGATGTTGTTTCATCGATTTAAACTTGAATGTCGTTGATAATCCGGCCCTGCAGATCCAGCATTCGAAATGGACAACAGTGTTGATGTCGACCAGTCCTCCGGCCCCTACAGGCCCAGTGCTATTCTTGTTGACGGTTAGTTCCACCTTCCCTGTGTCATAAAATATTTCCATTTTTGATTCAGTGAACATTCTTTTCAATCACCAATTAACAATATAACGAGAACTCGAGTAGTGTTTTCCCTGAACGTGTCAAGGTGTATGAAGAGTTCGAAGAAATATAAATAGTTTCCTGAATTCGAATAGTGATTTCCCTCAACGTGTCAAGGTGTATGAAGAGTTCGAAGAAATATAAAGAGCTCCCTGAATTCGAATAGTGATTTCTTTGAATGTTTCAAGGTGTATGGTGGATACCTGGCATTTTGCAATGATCCACATGAGGCGGCTGACTATTATAAATAGTCCTGTATAGAACAATATGTACCTGCACACAAACAAACAACGTTCCGATGCCTAAATAAGTACACACATCACGATGGTATCGCAGAACTCTCACTGCCTTGCAAAGCATTCAGAATTCTGACTTCTGTGCCTCTACTTCATTTGTTTTACTTTAATGCAAATTTTTGCACTGTAGAGACAGTCATGCATAAGAACAGTTTTCTACCATGTATGTGACAATGACAGGGTCGAACTTTCCACCACCATATGGTCCAAGCCGGGCGATGCATCGTACAGGAGGAGTGTTCGGAGTAGCGCGACCTCCCCCACAGATCAACCCTCTTCATTCCAGCCCGGCTAAGCGGACCAGAAAGGACCGCGGGCCAAACTGGTTGCCACAGGAGATACTAGTTCTCATTCGTGCAAAAAGAGAGATGTACCTGGAGGAATTAGACACAGTAGATGGACGTGATCTCATGACTCCTGACAACACGAAATGGATTCAGATTTCTAACGACATGATGCGTGCCGGCTTTTCACCATGCTTGCGGGACGGGCCAGCGTGCAAGGCGAAATGGAATCAACTCATCCCGGATTACAAGCGGATTACTGATTATCTTGGTCGGACAGGGAGGAATGTGCCCGACTATTGGGAGCTGTCGTCGGCAGAAAAGAAGGCAGAGGGCCTACCTCGCATGTTTGCTAAGAATTTTACGATGCCATTCATGAATGGTTCAGTAACCGGCCACAGATTCAGCCCCCTCACGTCCGGGATCTTTTATCGCCAAGTGATGGCAACTACATGCCACCGTCTCAGCAACATCAGCAGGAAGGGGATGAGGATAGTGAGGCAGAGCGAGAGGATCCATAATTACGACAACTCCGTACAGGAGACATTTGAATCCAAGGATGCATCCTCTCAGCAGAAGTCTCCTCTTAGCAGCGTCTCAACGCCTGTCCAGCAAGCGAGGGCTTTGGGCACCGGAGGTAGCCCAAGTGCGCGTCCTTTTGCAGGCATTCCCCCCGGGATTACTCCACAGGTGCTCAGCTCATTTGAGAACACGTAAGTAGGACAAAGACGCCCCGGCAACACAGCAGTTCGTAGAAAAACGTAAGTGGCCACTCGGTAATCGCAGATGCCACCAAAGCCACAGGGGCTGTTATGGCATCCCAGATGCAAGAGATTGCTGATGCCTCTCGGGAGTTGGAGCGATCCAAAATAGAGGTCCAACTCAAGCTATTTACGGAGCAAATGGCTTATCAATGAGAAAAGTACCGTCGCATGTATGGGAATGCTAGTATTGCGAATGAAAATGCTCGGATGTCCATTATCAAGCAAGGAGAAATGGTTGTCTGCTTATCGCAGCTCTCAACAGTATTAGGCCGGGGGTTAACAATGGAGAACAGACAGTCCTTTGAGAACATGGCTCCAATTAGACAGCC
The DNA here is from genome assembly GCA_037043015.1 of Bryum argenteum. Taxonomy (NCBI): domain Eukaryota; kingdom Viridiplantae; phylum Streptophyta; class Bryopsida; order Bryales; family Bryaceae; genus Bryum; species Bryum argenteum. The sequence continues at coordinate 17,578,663 of CM073328.1, read as the reverse complement.
ACAGTTTAGTACATCAGCGCAGGGGTTTACAAACCCGGTGGGGATGATGTTCCCCGATCTGCGAGGAGAGAGCTTGATAGCCCGAGGAGGGCATGCATTTTGTCGCGCACCTCTCCTTGAGGAGTGCCCGCAACACCAAGGGCCCAAGGGGGACACCGGAGTGACGCCCGGGCCTTGGGGTGCCAAGGTGAAGGGAACCTAAGTGGGCCTAGTGTGGGAGAGGACCCCGGGCGTTGGAGACGCCTCTCACCCACGGAGACTAGGAGCCACGACGGAATGGACATGAGATTATGGAAGCTCATGTTGCCACGATTCCGGGATGCTAAGGAGCACCTCAGTTGGAGGTGTGAGCTAAAAGTTATGGGAGTTGGAAGATTGTGGGACTAAAGTGAGTGCTGTCCAGGGACAGTGCTGGACTGGGAAGCTGGCCCGGGACTCCCGAATCTTCAGAGGGGCATAACTCCCTCAATACTTGTCGGAATGAGGCAAGTAAGGTGTCTATCGGCATCTACTTGACGAGTAGATGTCGATAGAGTGGTCGCTCGTCGCGTTTGGATGCGGGACGAGGTAGATACGAGCCCTGGAAGGTTCGGGAAGTCTCCCGGGGCCTTCCAGCGGCTAAGGCATTGGGAGATTGGGTGGTCTTCCAAAACTAAGAGGTGTGAGGGTCCAGCCCTTCACCTAGGACCAGGGGCTGCCGAATCCCACAGAGTATACTATGGGGAGGGCTGGTCTCCTCCCCACTCCCATGGTGCCTTGGTGGTGACCAAGGTGGGAGTCCCGAGTGGTGTGGCTAGTGTTGGGGCCTCACCATGGGGACTCCCAAGCCAAGGTGAGTCCCAATGGGTGGAGCTAGTGTTGGGGCTCCACCATGGGGACTCAAAGTGCAAAATGAGGCACGGTGGGTGGAGCTAGTGTTGGGGCTTCACCACGGTGGCTCATAAGGACAAGGTGAGTCCCGGTGGGGGAGCTAGTGTTGGGGCTTCACCACGGGGACTCATATAGGCAAAATGAGGACCATGAGTGCTACCGATGTGGGGTGGTGTCTCACCGCCGGCGTTGTGATTACTTGGTGGCCTTGGGGTCACCATGGTGGTCATGGGCGGTGGTGAGGAGACACCACCAAGTGCGGTTAGGCCGCGTGGTATGGGAGTGCCACCAAGTTGGGCCTTGGACATAAGTGGAAGTCCGCACCTAACCATTGGCTACCTACGAAGGGGTTGAGTTCCGGTTGCATGAGTAAGAGGGATTGATAACCAAGCGGTGAGCTCGGTGGTTGGTATGGAGAGCTAACTTTGTGCATGTGGGGGATGTGCAGAGTTAGCGCTCGTGACACTTGCTAGAGTTGGGAAAAAGTTGGTGTAAGCCAAGGTGAGCTAGCAAGGGTTGCGACACATTTAGAGCCACCGGCCACAACATACCCAGCCATGCGGAGAATATGCCACCCCCTAAAGAAAACACAATCTACCAAGCGCGAAGGAATGAGCACCCTACTGTTGCCAACATCTACCCCGACTCGACAAACAGTAATGGAATGACTCAGGACTCCCCTACTACCGCTACAACAACTGCTACTCCACCCACTGCATCTGACCTAGGTGAAGCTTAACAACATTAACATCGACTACAGAACATCTGACCTTCTACCGTGCTGCCTCGTACGTGCAGCGCCTCCGTATCTCCCACCTGCCAGTAGACGTTACCTGTTAGTGTGATAGAGAGCATGGGAGGAAGAGGTAGAGTCTTCGTTTTTTAATCGCTCATTTCAATTACTGTTTGCATAGATGCATAGACTGGCTCAACGGTAGTCTAACATCTCTATTTGAAATAAAGTTTGGATTGTCTTTGTGGTAAAAAAAATGGATTAGTGAATGACATGAGCGGCCTACCTCAAAAGCTTATCATACGGAACAAAGCAGGCTCCTGCCCCTCCCTCCACTGAGCCTGCTGCATCCTATCTACAAAAACAGTGAAGCAATGTTAAGGTGCACCCCGTACTTCTAAAAGGAAGTTCCTCTGATGCAACTCTCTACATGGAATGGAGCAGGTAACATTTTGTAAGTGAGCACATGATAGATGCAATAAAAAAAAGAAAACAAAAATAGAGAGCGTACCTGAGCAGCTACGGATTCTGCCGACGTTGAGTACTGAGGTAAATCCCAATCTGTGACCTCTTCTCGGACCCCATCACTGTCGCTACATTGTCTGGGATATGTTCACCGGGTTCATGCAAACCACCTTCTTCAGCTTCCTCATCATCGACTACTTCACCGTCTAACCCTTCCTGCCGAAGTATGTGAAGTAGTTCCTCAACTTCATCGTGTGACTGGCGCAACAGTACGTTGTGCAATATTGCACAGCAAAGTATGACATCCGGCATGAAAGTTACGTGAAGGTCCGACTTTTCCAACAGTTCACGAAATGATTGTTTTAGTATTCCAAATGCGTTTTCTACTACGCATCTACCTTTTCGCAGCTTCTTGTTGAATAAAGACTCTGAAGCTGAAAGGTAGCGTGTGATCTTGTGAGGCACCATGAGCCACGGAAGTAGTGGATACCCAAGATCACCGATTACATAAGGGTTGTGACCGTCTACAGAGTACTGCGCATCGAACAAGTTGCCATGCATGGCCAAAGAAAATAAAGAAGAACGCCTGAGGACACGACTGTCATTAGTCGAACTAGGCATTTCCAAGTACAGGTCTACAAATTGCTTGTCACTATCTACCACCGCTTGGCAGTTAATAGTGTACCCGCCAGACTTAAAGTAGTAGTAGTATGCTGCACCAAATTGAGGTTTAGAAATAGAGATGTGAGTCCCGTCTATGGCTCCAACGACTGCAGGTAATCCACACAAGTTAGAAAACTTCGCTTGTGTCTCCCGCATTCTTTGACCATTCGGCCACATTATCTCTGAACGTAAAGTTTCATTGATTTCATGAACAACCTCCCGCAAGATTTTCGAAACAGTACTGCGTCCAATAGCAAACATCTCGCTGCAGATAGTTAGATTTGCATCGTGGGTTAGTTTAAATAGGGTACACGCAACACGAACCAAGACAGGAATGGCAAACCGGTACTTGGTGTTCTGCCATGCTACATGAGGCCGCAAAAGCTCCGCCAACTCCAACACACATGGCTTGGTCATACGGAACATGGAAACCCATCGTAAGTTGTCGTATTGAGTCAAGAGAAATCGGGAAAACCACGTTGTCGAACGTGGCTTCACCCAGTATCTAAGGTCGTCGTCAAAAAATGTGTATGTGGTATACAGTCTGAACGTGTGAAGTGTATCACGAAGTAACGATGTTGTGTCCACCTCGGTACTGTCCTTGTCAAGCACGATGGCCAACAAAGAGTCATCTTGTTCATCGTCACCTTCGAGCGGCAAAACAGCAGGTTGGAGCTCATATGAGTGGAGAAGCAGTGCCAACAGCCAGGTGGTGAAAGCCAAAGTGTTCAGGGGAGAAAGGAATGGGTCCATTGTCAACGTACACCGAGCTCCTGCACATACACAGGGGGATAAAAGCGCATCATCAAAATAGTTGTGAGGTAATCTCAAAGATATGCGATGCACGAGACCGGCACCTAAACCCTCACTGTAGAAATATCCGAAGCTATTACTGAATGATTGTCCGAAGCTTGTCATTTCCATCAGAAAAAACCAGACATAACGAACTCAACAACAACCATACAGAATTACAGTTCCAACCAACGCATTGACAGTACGCAAAATGAAAGAAATGAATATTGTATGCATATCTACGGGGATCTCACCACCTAAACCCTAAAGCCTCTCTGAAATGCACCCGAATCTGCACCTAACGAATTCCGAAATTGAAACCAATGAAAAGTCACTGAAGTCCTTACCTAATCAGAGGGGATGTCAACGGCGATCGCAACTCCGTGGATGGCGCAGCAAGTGCGCACATAAATTAGAGAATTGCCTTCAAAGAAACTAGAAATCACTTGAATTCTGAATACTGGAGCTATCAGAACCTTCCGACAAAAATAAAATAAACCGCTTCAAATGCACAAGGGAAGGAAACAACATAAATGAATTACGAGGACCAAGGCAAGGACGATCTCAGGATCAGACCACTTCACGTAACGCGCGAAGGATAACAGAAACCCAACTCGATCAACGCAGTGCCTCGACAAGAGGGAGACGGAAGTGGTCGAAGTGGGGCCCACCACATGCCCGGGCGTAAGATCACCCACCTCAAGTGTGAATGGTCAGTTAAAAAAGTAATCACTAAACAGTGACATGGCTGCCTTTTCGGATAAGACCCCCCATATGTGAACCCATTATAAAGTAATACAATATTAACCATCAGAATACCCCTGAGAATACGGTCAGCCCATGTACTGATCTCCCACCGTGTGAACACATTCCCTGTTTTGCATAATAGCGCTCTTTCCCTCAATTTCTCTATTTTACAAATTGCCAGGTGGGAAGGTCCCTGAATGCTAATCTCTAGCACTAACATATGTAGTAGCCACTATATTAAGGTAGCAAGTTGCAATTGGGCTGATTTCCATATGATCAGTACACTTTTTCGATGGGATTCAAATTTTCATCCTCCAATTGTGTGGATTTTTTTATTTTCTAAAAATAAAAAAATATATTTAGAAGACGGTTGCGTTTCTCATAGCCTTGTATCTTGCCAAAACTGCATCTAAAACATCGCAATATTTTGTTTGAAATACACTACCATATTCCCATATCTTACCAAAACTGTGTTTTAACCCCTAAAGATCCTTGATACAAAATTGTCTAGATTTTCACAAAGGACCCTCAGTCTTCTACTTCAACCCCGGAGAAACTCAATCTAAAGCATTAATTAGAAAATCCAACCGTAAGATCTTGAAGTTAACTTGACCCTTCACTCGTATGTCAAATTTGAACCCTTAAATTTTCTCCGAATTTGAGATTATAATGGTAAAAGTTGGCCGACTTTTTGCCTTGCAAAAATTCCAAAAAGCCATTTCGAACGGCTTTCTTGGATCTTTAGGTGTTAATCACCGCTCTTATTGTTTGAAAGACCCAACCAAAACTTCAAAACCTTAACCTCCTTTAGTAACCCTCCGGCTCCCCCGGTTAGCGTTCGTAGTAGATACGGTTGTAAATAAAAAGTTCTACTCCTACTGTAAGTTACTAATACTATTAGTTAGTGCATGTAATTAGCATCAACCACTAACGTTATCAGCACAAGTTTGTTCTCAATTTGTGCTTTTGAAGCCATTTTCTTTATGTTTTGGAGGTGACACATTAGTTACTTCTTTCTTGTCAATCTCTTGCTCACAACAAATACCAAGGAGGGTGGGGGAGAGGTAAAGGAGCCCCCTATTTTTTGATGTATTGGATTAAATTGCAAAGGAATACGCCCTTGAGGCCACATATCCCATTTCTGAATTCAAAATCATCAAAATTGAACTTGGGGGGTTCTCCACGGATTCCAGGGTGCCTCCTTGGTAGCTACCACGAACCATTGCCCCGGCTCCCCGGGCAGTGAATTTTCCCGGTGAGGGCGCAGGGCTGTACTCTAACTGACATGGATACTCCAATCTCATTAATATACTTTCATCGTGCAAGCTTCGATGTTGCCGACACCATCATCATAGCTTACAAGTGTCGGTATGAGTGGACGCGTGCCCGGCCACCACTGCCGCCACTCCCTTTCACACTCACTCGTGCTCCTTTTCGATGGAAAAATCTTCACTTTAAAGCCGAGCACTGATTCCCGGTGTTCTGGAATTCCAAAACCCGCGGAATTCTGGTGTCTGGAATTCCACAACCGCACGTTTTCCGGTCCTGCTGCTGCTTCAGCTTCCGCTGCCATCAATTAATCGTGCGCACCACTCGATCACTGGTACGTACTTCCTCGCAGAATAATCATGTATTCCTTTCGTACATTCCATAGTAAAAGTTGCGAGTTTCACAAAAGGAAAAATGCGGAAAAAGGTCGAGATCTCTTATTTCCTCTTTCACGTACATGATCGGCGTACGAATGTCCGATTTTTACCATGTGGGGAGAAATCATATGTCTCTTGAGAGTTCTTGAAATCCACCTGGAATGAAGCTAGTACGTGTACTAGTACTGAAAATTGAATGGCTCCTTCCTTGAAGAATGTCTGTCGAACGTGGACTAACCCTAATCGAATGTGGGTCACAACTAGTAAACACTAGTTCGTTAACTCACTGATTAATGCTGCTCATCTGATTCACATTAGTTTCAATACTATTAGGGTCAGAGAAACCCTGGAATTGTAAGAATTCATATGGAAAAGTGTGAAGCTCTCGAATGAGATATATTGACGAATGTGAGTGCAGAGTGAATCTTCAGAGAGTTATACAGTTCAGACTTGAAACCTCAGTTCTCCTAATGAAAGACCTTTAACAATTCTCACCAGTCTTACGTGTGACAAATATCAACGTTAATGGCGGTCTATTACGGGGCTTCGAGAAGGAAGTGGACAGCAGATCTATCAAGAATCCAAAAGTGAGAAGGTCAGAATCAGAAAGTGAAAAGTACAGCCTGATTCGTGAGTTCACAAGCGTCAGTCATCTTACTGGTCCCTTCACTCCCTCCACTAATTGTCAAAAGTCTACATAAAACACCAACAATTCTGTGAAACACTAATTCATAGTCTAACACTGCCCATTTAGCAAAATACAGCCAATGTAACAGAGTTGAAGTTTCTCACTTTCTGACACAGGTGATATACGGCGGTTGATCAGGTTCATCCAAAGTGTGATGTAAGCTATTTCACCCACTCAAGCTATGAAATGTACCCAAGTAGATCAGTGCGAGTAAAGAGGTGCAATCCAACTGAATCTAAAGAAGAAGCACACACTCAACCACTCTCAAAATCTGATATAAATTTGATATGATAACACTTCCACATGCACTCTGTCAATACGAAAGTTGAGTGTAGCTAAAGAAACGTACTAGCGATGGCTGTACGTACAAGGCGCCATTAATCTCACAGATAGGTACAATACTCTCGCCCCGAGAGTCTCTAACCAAAACTGAAGTCTTGCTCGATCGAGACTAACTTCATGAAAGAATATGTCTCAACCTATAAAACGAAAAATTCTCTACAGAATGATACATGTCATCGATTTACAATGCCGGAACCTGCATCAAGATTTGCAACGATGTGCTTGACCTTCAAGAGCTTGATTGATTTGCAGATTACAGAGTCGATGAGAATGGTGAACGATTTGAGGAGGCCGCCATTTGGAAGCACCGCCATCGCCTGCAGCACCCATTGATCGTTCGATCCAGCTCTTCGATCAGTAAACTAACTGTTGGCTGCGATCACTGTCTGCGAAGCTTCAGAAACTAAATACAGGGCACGATTCTCAATGCTGGGAGAATGTAATGTTACAAAATCGGCTGTTCAAGAGCGAGCGACATAAGAATGCTTGACTAACTTGCATGGTGGTGAGTCTGTGCGTTACCTTCTTTAACACTGTATTGGATTTGCAATTAATGGATATGTTTGTGGATTGACAGAGCCAGACAGACCGTGATCAATGTCGTGATGGACAAGTTGCGCCCGTTGATCCTTGATTCTGACACTGACACGACTGTATCCATTGCCATTGACCATCGCGGCACTGACCCACTTAGATGTTCTAGAATGGAAACGTCGTGATTCTGAAGCTCATTAACTCACCTTCTAGAATGGAAACATGCATGATTTCGTCGTAATTCTGAAGTTCAAGCGCATCGAGATTAGTTAACGAGTTTATACTAGTTTGTCAGCTTGTGCTTGAAGAATCAGTGATATTCTGAGGTTTTTTGTATCCTAGAAGTTTGATTCAGTCAACCATGAAATTCCAAAAGTTTTGGATATCAATGGCTTCTGACATATTTTCGACTATTTTGGAGAATCTGGGTTTTTCCGAATCAAGACCAGGTATGCTACGAGAGACGGTGTAAGAGTACGTTGTTAGGTTTTGAAAGGAAGTGAAGCATACTTTCTACGCTTTATATAATATTTTCAGAGTCTACGTTTAACATCATTACATAGAAAATGGTTTCTAAGAGTTAGATTTTGTGAAGATATTCTTCACATGTATAGATTGCAGGTCTGGGGATGGGGTAATCCCAAAGTTCATAAGTAAGTTTATATTTAGTTAGATATGCCATTAATCTATTGTTACTATAATTTGATGACATTGACAATCTTGAAACTCTACAGCCTTAAAGCTTAGAGCACGTAGAGCACGGCGCAGTTGTGGTTTTTGGCAAATCCTTGTTGGGATTGTGCATCATGGTCTCTGGCAAATCCTTGTCGGGATTAAATAAGAGAAAATGTGAACCATGCACGATGTGCCATGGGCAACAAAATGCTGTCGTGGTTTCTTTTGCACAATTGATGCAAGATCTTCTTTGAAAAATGCGTGTTCCTTTTTTGAAGTGTGATGTGGACATGTGTTTTTGGAAATAGATAATATTGAAGAGCAATAGAAGTGGACATCTCGGACAGGAGTATGTCAAAGGGTCATCAAGAATATTTATCATTGCTTAACTTCAACTAAAGGTCTAATCGACCAACTTTTTGTTGATAGAAGAGTTGAAACTCTTGAAAAATCCTTTATTATTGAACACTAATGATATTTTTGTGAAGTTATCGGTGTACTTTTTCTATTTTATCATATGCACTCAACGCCCTCTACAACAACCTCCTTGATTTGCCTATAAGTTGTTTGTTATCAAGGGAGGTTATTTCATGTGTTAAAAATGTAGAGAACGAGCTAGAATTTTTGCTATTATGGACCGCTTTATCATTTTCATCAAGTAAAAAAAAAAAAAAGAAAAAAAAAAAAAAAAAAAAAAAAAAAAGTGGGCATTAAGATGGGTTTTGCTTTTGTGCTAAAGGAGTGTTTCTTATTCTTTGAAAGAAATTCAAAGCCTATGGTGTAATGGAAAGTGACATTAGTGGCTAGAGATGTTGGTATCACGAACGTGTCATACCAAGTGTCATCCACACCTATGAGTATACCGTGATTCACTTGTATTGCAAGAACTTTCTAGAGTCTGTTTATTTAATATAGTTTGTGTGTCTAAGTTTCTGGAAGATTCTAGAATCTTCCATAGCTTTTAGGAGGTTCTATTAGATTTAGAAAGTTTCCACTTTACCCTCCTATATTCCAGAAGGTCCTATTGCTGCTTCCGGGGTCTTACCGCGGAAGCGTTTTATATTCAGGAAACTTCCGCTTTATTTTCTGGGATTCCAGAAGCTGTCCGTGCCTCCAGAAGGTCCTATGGCGGTTTCGAGGATCTTCCCTCGGAAGTTTCTTTTAGCCTAATAGATATAGAGAGTTGAAAGTTGTTGTTCTTCACTCTCTTAACCCCTAAACGCCCAAGGGGGGGTAAAGCTCCTAACAGTTGGTAATAATGCTGATTTTTTCAAAACTGCGTAGAAAAAAATAAAAGATGAAAATGGAAAATCCAACCGTAGGATCTTCTTTGGAGCATGGCAATTAGTATGACCACCAAGTTGCATGCCATTTGGAGCTATGGATTTCAAGATCCATGCAAAAAAAGGGTGAAGATCACACCACCAAAACTTTCATGAAAAATCTCTTTCGCCCACTCTCACAAATTGAGGATCAAGGTTTTTACTATTTATCCAAGGAGGGAGTAGAGTAAACCCACCGAGGAGTTGAGCAAAAAAACGGCGGATGAAAAACCAATGGGATGAAAGCCGGGTTGTGCACCAAAGACGAAGCCTCACATCCAAAATGTCGAAAAACGACACTGTGGGCGCTTAAGGGTTAAACACTAATTGTACCTATTTTCTAGTTATCAATACTATTTTCTCTTGTTTTACTTCAAGTATCATCAGAAGTCTTGTGTAAGGAATTCCCTCACTTTTAGTTTATCTTGGTCTCCCTTCCAGATCTCCCCTTTATCTTGTCTTGAGTCTTGACCTTGAATTACTGTCCGGAACAATTGAGTATTAAGTGCTACTTTTGAAGAATTTAGAGTTGAGTGTCATCTTGAAATTTGAGGTTATTTGAGAGAAAACCGACAATTAAGGAGTAAATATAACCAATCTAGATATTACTATTAGAATGATTGTTCTTATAGAGAGAGAATATATTCTTTAGTATGATTGGGTTCTCTTGAGTGAAGTTTTGGTCCACATGATCTGCCACAAGTCTATTACATGTTTGTGCGGTTGAGTTCTAAATAGCTTATCTTTGTTTCTATATATGACACTTTTTTAAAAAAGGCTAAAAATATCCTAAAAACGTTCAAGGGTTAAACTTCTTTTGGAGATTGTCTAAAAACTACCACACTCCTAGGTAGATTTGAGACAACCTTTAAAACAAACTTCATTGGGGGTAGTGTGAGTAATATTTATTAAAGTCATTCAAATTTAGAGGAAACCAACCCTCGTCCTATAAATGACAAATTATACTCTCAGAACTTGTCTTAAAACTCTACCAAACTTCATTTCCACAACATTTTCAAACCTATTTTGATAGTGGGAATTGGCCAAATTTTCACCCTACACGCCCAAGGGGTTTGGAAATAAATTTAGATGTGTTATAAAATATGCAATCTGTAATTTTTATGAAGTTTTGCTCGATAGACAAAATGAAGATCAAAAGGCTTATATCACATCCATACGGTTAAATTTCTCAGAATAGCAACTTGCAATTTTACAATGAAATAAAGAGAGTAAAACTTTGAAAATCATTAGAAAAAACACTTTTTATTATGAGCAGCTGGAGCTTGATATAATTGGCTTAATTAACATATTATATGATAATGGAGAGAAAGGCCATTGATAACCTAAGAACAACATTATTAGTTTTCCAAAATAGTAAGTTTTCCATCATTAAGGAAACCTTGCCATGTTTGTGTTTGAAGGCTTATTGTAGAACAATCTATGAATCGAAACGAGGTTCTGAATGTGGTTCTCAACCCACCAAACTTTTGGATAGTAGAAACAATTTCCAATTTTTTTTGCTACACCTCCTCAAAATACGGGATCCACCATAAAATGGTTGATTGAGCTCGTAGAGGTTAATTCGTTGCCCTCAGCTTCGTACCTCTTTCCGGAATCCAGTTCTGGGCCCATGTCCATTCTATTCATAAAAATGCAGGGACATGGACACTTTCTATAAGTGGGAGGGTCCAAGACCAGATTCCACTTCCCAGAAATTCTATTGTAATTTACCTGCCCCGGTTTAGAGTGACATAAATACCAGAGGAATCCTGAGGCGCTTTATTTTGTTCAAAATGAGAGGCTATGAAAATACTTGCGGAGGAAGAAATTGTGGTATCCATGCTTGCCCGACAAGCTTCCCTTTCACACCTGCAGCGACTTTGAGGCACAGTCCGGGAAGTTATCAGAGGTCATCCGGTTGAATCCTTTCACTTCACATGATCATCATCCGGTAATTGTGATTGATACCCCTCTTATACATGGGTGATACCTATGTGATAACCCTGTGATACTGGGGTATTTTTCAAAAAAATTAACCGGCGAAAAGCCTAAACCTTGAAACTCCATTCGGAAATTCTCAAAATCAATTAGCCAACTTGTAACTAAATGCTAGTACTCATCGTTCATTGCTTTGAGGACACCAATGAAAGTGTTCTCCAACAGTTGTCATAGGCCCCAGTATGTCAAGCTTATCATATACTCCCTCCGTTCCATTATTATTGTCCAGTAGGTTCGCTCAAATCTACCTTGGGAGGTAGATTTCAAAGAACCTACTGGACAATAATAATGAGACGGAGGGAGTACATATTTAGTATTTTCCTCAATATAAATAGAGAAGACTAGGAAGAACTGAAGTTTGTTATTTTTTTTATTTTTATTTTTATTTTATTTTTAAATTACCTCTTAAAGCAAGTGTTATTCTATATGTCACATTCAAGTACTTATGGGTTAAGTGCAGTCCAAAGTAACACATGGGGGGCTCCCTCTAAGGCTTTGTGAACACAAAAGTCAACCAAATTAAAATTAAATAGGGGAATTCTACAACGATATAAAGACACTCAATCCCTCAAAGTTGGTTTTTAACTAGCATAATTATTACTTTACAAACGTCAAAAATCTACTATCTTTTCTAGTCTCAATTTTATGAATGAGTTCGGATCTAGTTGAATGTAACATCCATATGTACTTATCAAAGTTTCACCAACATACTATTAGTTTATAAGTTTATGTATAGATTTACCAAAGTTTTACCAACATACCATTAGTCATTAAAGGCCTATTCGCACTTGGCCTTAGAGGAGTTCTTAGGAGGGGGTCTTAACTCTATTAAAAAGTGTGTGTTCGCACCTACATTCATTAGTAATTACCAATCCTACATGGATGTCCACATGGCACACTTTAAAGAGTAGGGTATTAGCAAACATTTAGGAGGACAAAAGAGCTTCGAGCAATAGTAGGCAATACTTAAGGGAGCACCAATATTGGAAAGATTCTCAAATTTTCCTCTCCTAAGAATGGTCTTATGTATTGTCCCACTTGAGGGGTCATTACGTAATCCCCTCACTATTGATTACACCTTTACGAGCCTCATTGATGACACCTTTCCTCAAGAGAAGGTATTCCTCCCCAAATTGTGGGGGTGTTAAATTTTTAGCCACGCTCTTTGCAAAGGCCAAGTGCGAACGGGCCTTAAGTAGTAGAAAATATTCAGTTTATATAGTATAACAAGTAGATTTGCATAGTCCTCATATCATACACAAATCTGTGTTGCATTAGAGTAAACTTTGATCATATTTATCAAATTGGTAAGTAAATAAGAAAACTCAACTAGGGGAAGGAATTTAAGAGATTGTGGTTGTTGCAAGTGTTTTCTATGGGAAGTGCATTCTTTTGACATATTTTGGATACCTACTATGATAGCTACAAATTTGGATTGTTTGCGACCGATTTCATTACAAACTAGGTTGCTTTTATTGGCTTATCACATTGTAACATTCTCCTTTTGAGTTGGTCATGCGATGATGAACATTTATGTACATTTATATTTGAAAGGAAATTCGAATTCTTGTTTGATTTTGACATCATTGGTTTTATAATCAACATAAAGTAGTGTCAAATCTAGCAAATACAAACACATTTCAATTCAATGAATGGCAATTTTTATTTCCTTAGAAGAGTCATACATGTATAAGTGATTATTCAACCCCTAAGAGGAGAGAGAAGCCCAAATCCGGTCGATTCGCTAAAACAAGTTAAGCTGTATTTACAAAAACTGAAACTTTGACTCAATATATCTCAAGACCGTACGGTGAAATCTGATAAAAATTGCTCAGAAAAATAATTAAATAGATATAAACAAGATCTCACTGTTAAATTCACAAAATATAATTTGAAAAGCTTTTTTCACAAGTTTCAGAAATGGCTATCTAAAAGGTCAATATAGAGCTTCTCTTTTAGGGGTTAAATTAAACATTACGCCTCCAAACTTGCAGCAACAAACCTAATCCAAACTATCATGATATGAGTGTACAATACAGAATGAACGAATTCCTTTTATGTTTGAGTATATGATTGAAAGTAAATGATAAAAAGCTATGATAAAAACTCTTTATCGTTTATTAACACAGAAACGACAAAGTTCATCTTCAAATCTATCATCATCGTCTTATTCTACTGTTCTAGTTGCCCTTTCGAACACATGCTCTCAATGCTGAGAAACATCCCAAAGATCACACAAGATCATTGTAGTACACTTTTTACAACGAACTACCTGGCACTTTTCTATTGGTATTGTGACTTTGATGGCTCCATCGCCAGTTTGCAAGCTGGCTTCGGAGCGTGCATTAGTGAATCTAGTCTAAATGTCGGTAGAGCTGGAACGCGGATGTTTGAGCAGAAAAAGATCAACTCCTAACTTTAGTACGAAGAAAGGCCCTTGATAAAGTGCGACCATAACTAAGACAATCAATGCAAATTCGAACAAGAATGTAACTATGCAAAATTCCATTCTTTATGCAAATCCTTCTTCGAGAAGATCAATAATCTTTGTACACTCAGACTCTCGAAGAATTGCTTGCAGTAAATTATGTGGGGGAGTAAACATCCTTGTTTCATCAATTAGGGTTGCATCGAACAGGATTATACTCTTAGTAACAGAAAACTAATGACAGAGTGACACCTGATATGCATCGAAACAGAACAATGATCCAGGCTACAGTATTTGTACCGACAGTTACCAGAATCGTAGTTCATCGATCAAAGTGGAGCTATAGAGCATTTGATTCATTGTCAAGTGACAGAAAATTAAGATTTGACAGAGGGTTGCAAAATCAGCTCAGAGTTGAGATCAATTTTTTTACAAAATGCGGAAACGATCCTCAAATTCATATGTACATTGGATTGCAGCTTCAAAGCTGAATAAATGGGCTATGTACTGTCAACATCCTCGGATGTGTGAGCAAAGAATCAGGCTACTTCACTACAAATTGCTCGATCAATGGATCGACAATAAAGCTACGAAGTGATATTCGAAGCTCTGAAAGAATGGAAAACTGTTGTTTCACTAGCCGTCGGACTGAATGTCCTCTCGGAAGAGCTAGCTCGATGAAGCTCTTACTAGCATTTCTTCGACCGGCTGACAGTTTAAATGTGTCTCGCTTCCGGAGCAAGAAAGCTCCCACAGCAACGACGGTTCTTGAAAGAATATTGCAAAGCTTTCGATGAAGCTCATACTAGCATTTCTTCAACCGGCTGACAGTTTGAATGTGTCTCGCTTTCGGAGCAAGAAAGCTCCCACAGCAACGGCGGTTCTTGAAAAAATGTTGCAAAGCTTTCGTGATGAGGACCTCAATTCGGAGGTCTCCATTTCGATGAGCCACCATCGCCCAACTAAGCCTTACAGGGAGGCCTCCACTTCGATGACCCACCATCGCCCATAACAGCTCTAGTCGGAGGCCTCCACTTCGATGCTCCACCATCGCCCAACACCGCCATCGATCGAAAATTCCTCACTGGACTCAAGCTAAAACCACGTACCAGAATCACTAGATCTTTCAGTCTAGTGCTAGATCGTTATGATCACAGAGAATCCTGTTTCAGGAATTGAATGTTGGTGGAATTGGTCGCAGGGGTGCGCTTATAAACGTTCCGAACGCGGATACAAAACGCCTTGTAAGACAAGCTTCAAGGTGGGAGACAGACACGGGGAGTAGTTCTTTTGATTCAAATGAAATTGTTCAACCATGTGGGCGTGGAATATACGAGTTTTGAAAAGTAACGCGATAGTGAAACTTATGATGACTGTTTTGTTATCGATTGCTAGAAGTAAGCTAGCAAGTTCAGTATGATCTGGGTCAACTGTGCTGATGGTTGCATGGAGTTTGCGAGCAAGAGCCAGCGCGAGGTTTCTTAGGAAATGAAGACTAGTACGGTAATTGATCTGGTTGCGGAGACCGACGACACGATGGTGGTGGGGAATTGTGCGCCGCCAGAGCGAAACTGCTGGAATCGACCAAGTGAGTCTGCGGCCATGGTGACGCAGAAATTCTCCCCCGCGGTTGCCGTGCGTGTATACCGTGCGTCAGCGGCGGCCCGCCAAAGGGCTGGGTATGTAAAGTGCTCTTTCTCTCCTAGAGACTTGGACAGAATGAATGAACTGAATATTTCTAAAGAATGAGCATCTATAGCCAAGTCAATGTTGACGTAACATTGATGATTTGGTGCCTTACTTTTTGTGTATGGTTTGTTACAAGGTGCTCTATCTTGGCTTGGTTAATTCTTTCCTTATCATTGTTTTACCAATGTACCCATTTACAAATTATCATTATTCTTGGATCTTGGTTTCGTCTACCTCACTGTATGCCATTACTTCCATCATCCATTCAAAATGTTACATTTCACTACTTCTGGAGTAAGTGCATTCAAGATGTAATACAATAGGGGCTTCGAGAACAAAAAATTCAAGAAAATAAAGAATTGATTTTGGGCATTCCACAAGAATGTAATAAAACTCAATTCCCTCCAAGTTGGTTTTCAATCAGCATACTAATCACTTCACAAAACAAAATAAAAGTTCCAAAATCTCTTTTAGTCTAGAGTCTGAATTTAGTTAAATGTGGCATCTTGCAAGAGATATTCAAAATTCGGATCTAATATAATTATGTTTCAAGCCAAACCCTAAATGCACTATTAAAGTGTGAACTTAACATGTTTACCCTGGTTGACTGAGGCCTAATTTGGATTGATTTAAGTTTGGTTAGGCTCTTGATTACTAACAAGTCGCAATCATAAAATTGTTATCTACAATATAAAACAAGACATGATGTAAAAGAGTTGCACGGGGTTCAAAACGGATCCCTGTATTTCACTCCTACGAGCGTTTTTCGGAGAGCCCATCAGCCAATGGGATTTTTTCCTCAAAATTTGTGGAATTCTCCATTTGGACCCCCTGATGACCGATTTTGATGATTTTGAATTCAAATTTGAGGTCTGCGACCCCAAATTAGTCTTCGAAGCGTACTCCTTGGCATTTACAGCCTATACATCACAAAATTAGGGGGCTCATTACCCATCCCCTCCCTGAGCTCCGAAAAACGCTCGTACCACTAAAATACAGTGATCCGTTCAAAACTCATCTGTCTGTGGGGTCACCTACAAGCCCCGCTTTTTTTTTTTTTTTTTTGACACAAATGAAAGAACTTTCATTGCATGAGATAATATACATCCCCAGCCACAAGTGGCCTGGGCACAAGACTACAAGAAATCTAGAAAAAAGAAAAAGGACTCAAGGACGCTAGGACAGGCTAAAGCTCAGTGTGGGAAAGCGCGAGCGGAGCGAGTGCCAGGCACTCGCGCGGCAGGGCCGCGCCCCACGCCTGCGCAGCAGCTTGGAATCTCAATGTGGAAACAAGCCCCGCTTTTCGTCATCAGGTGCGACTCGGCTGCTCGTAACTACCATAACAGCAGCTAGCCAGCCATTATAAGCAAGTGCTCCCGACACTTTCAAGAACTGAATCTTCCATGCAAGTGATGGCCAGGCAGAGGCAAGTTCTCCTGCAACAACGTCACTCATCCCAGTTCCTTGCCCCACAAGAATGTGCAACCGTATTAAATTAAAAGAACTACGATTCTTTTTTGTTTTGTCTGTCGATGCTGATGATAAATTGTGGTGCAAGAATGAAGGGAGAAATTCATTGACACTTACTGCCGACTATACCGCCAGGATGACTTGGCAGTGAAGCAATTCAATCATAAAACAGGAACCACCACACTGCTTCTTCATTGCTCTCGTTCTGAACAGTGAATCCACCATAGCTGCTGCTGGCTTTCAGGTTCACACATTCAAGAAGCAGAATTTTAGAGCAGATTGCATGGATTTCGAAGGAGATGGAGGGCACTCGAAGTGGAACCCACCGCGGATCAGGACGTGAGCTGCCATTGAAGCTTGAGGATTCTTCCCGGACACTGTAAAAGCTTCTTCTGCATTTGGTGTTCGGAGCTGCAGCTGCATCTGCCATTGAAGCTTAACGATTCTTCCTGGAGGTCGTGAAGCTTATTCTGCTTTTGCTATTCAGAGCTCCAGCTTCGTCATTCTGCTTCCATGTGTACCATTTTCGAAGTGATGATCCCTGAACTGAACTCAGCAAAGAGAAATCAACAGCCATTCAGCGGCTTGAGGATTCTTCCTGGACACGGTGAAGCTTCGATTTTGGTTTTTAGAAGTGCAGCTTCATTAGAGTGCTTCGATGCAGCGATGATCCTTGAGCTAAACTCATCGCTCCAGGGACCCTCAGATAGGAACCAACTGTATTGTATATCACTTTTCATCAGCAAAGACTCATTGCTTACACTCCATTCTTGTGCTGTCGCTCATGTGATTAGTTTTACACGAACTTCATAGCATTCTTACGAGCATTTGATATCATTGCAATAATAGATTCAATTGGTGTTGTGCAATCGTATGGTACTAGGTCATTGAGAACTTGCTTCCTCAAATTGACTATAATTCTGTTTTCACCTCACCTCACTTCCCACAGCATTGGTTGTCTCAGATTATCAATGATGAAAAAATGTGAGCAAGATAAAGAGAAGTTAGGTGATTAGTTGACCTAAATTGCCCAGTTTAATTGATTTTCCGCAATCGCAGCAAGGATCGGCAACCTTGACCCACAAACAGCTTTACAGCTTTCAGTAAAGCGCATGAAGCCCCTATTCAATAACAACATTCTGTCACGAAACATTCTTGAACTGCCATAGCAGAAGAATTTCTTTTCTGAAGTAAAAAATTATTAACACCTGAAATGAATGAGAGATTGTTATTCCTCCTTTGACTCAGGACAGGAAGTTGACCTCAGCGAATGTTGGAAGCATCTCTCGAGGTTGTAATGGAACTTCAACACTAATTGTTGACATGGCGCTTTATCACTTAGTGACAGTCTCTCACGGCACGGTTCAAATTGGAATCGCATCAACGTCTTGCGGGCTTGAGTATTCACACGGTGATAGTGAAGCTCTCCAGGGTTTAAGGAGCAATTGACTTAAATTGGAAGGAAGGAGTCCTTTTCCTCACACGACCATTTGCTTTCAAGAGGAATTTTCCATGCTGTAAGGTGGTGAGGCAATTCAAAGGGGCTATGTAAGCACGAGACCTTGCAAGGATTTGTCAAGGCTCGGATCTGGAGCTAATTGTGATAAGTGGTGCTTCCTAGTTTTGAGGGGTAGGCCAATTCTTCGCTTACAAAGCTGAAAATTGAAAAGGGTCAGCGATACGCGCTTGAATCGACTACTTGTGCGCCGCAAAAATCTTGATCCACTCCGCGCTTCCGACATGCTCCCCTGTTTCTCTCTCCTTAACCCTAATCCGCTGCTCCGCGAAGCTGGGGTTTAAGGTCAAGTGGGAGGGAATGAGACCCACTGCTCAGTAGCCTACCATTGTAATATTGGGAACACTTTTGTAGAATCTCTTTATATAAAAGAACACGATCTTGTGTGTCTGTCCTTAGTGATCTATACCTTCATGGTCATGGTCATCATCATTTGGTTATGTACACAGGGTATGAAGAGTTTTAAAGATGTTGAAGACTTTTCATAAGTGGTATTCGATTGTTATTAAGATT
Source organism: Bryum argenteum (assembly GCA_037043015.1). Taxonomy (NCBI): domain Eukaryota; kingdom Viridiplantae; phylum Streptophyta; class Bryopsida; order Bryales; family Bryaceae; genus Bryum; species Bryum argenteum. The sequence continues at coordinate 17,559,572 of CM073328.1, read as the reverse complement.
TTATTATATCCCGATGATATAACAAGGAGTTCAAGGGACAAGGAATATGGAACATGAAAATGGGAGCAAAAGAGGGTGTATGGGAGATGAAGAGAACATTGGAGGGGAATTAAGAACTGGGAACAAAGGATAGGAATTGGGAATGGGAGATGGAACGAGGAACAAATAATGAGAACTAGGAACAAATGATGGAACCGGGAACAAATATGACAAATCTAATTTCTCTTGAATTTGCCCTTGAATCCCATGGTTTACCAGGTACTTATAGTAGAGTGGTCTGGAGTCCCATAATGAAGCACTAGTAATCTTCACTCAAAAGTACATAACAACTTCCCCATACAACAATACGATGTACTCACTATATACATTATAGGGTGTTGCTTTAGCGCATCATTTCAGAAACACCTATTGATTTCCAACTTCAAAAATTCATAACTCATTGTAGAAGATACGAAAAAATAAAATTATACTTGGAATGCTTTATCTTCCTACTAATTTTCCCCATGCACAAAAATTGCTTCAACTCCTAAATGGAAGGGTGTTTGGAAAAGAATCAAACCCCAGAAAGAGTATATCATATAAAGTTGTTGTAGTAAAAGTCTTGAGGAACCAAATGATCCCGCAAATAGATAAAAGCTACATTTGTTGTATTGCAAGGGAGCCTAAATCCATCAACACAAAATTTATGATTGCTCCAAGGCAAGGCAAGCATGTGACTATGCCCAAACTATCTTATACACTATTAACCCCAATTCCGTTAAAATGGCATTATGCCATGTGCCATTTTGTCACACTAGATCTTACATTTGTGCTCATATAAAATGGTATATTCTGTAATATCACAATTTTTTTTGTAATATCACTTCTTTATATACATTGTCACTCATTTCCCCTAATATCACCCTAAAATTCTGTTATATCACATGGTTTTTGAACTACAGTTCAGAAATTTGAAGTGTGCCATTTTACCGGAATAATGCCATTTTAACGGAATTGGGGTTTATTATGATGGTCCCCAAACTTTTGGGAGTAAGTGGAATTGTCTTCTTTTGGCAACAATGCATTTTTGGTTCTATCTTGCTCTAGAAAGTTAGAGATGGAAATACTTTGCGGATTTCTTTGAGAGGATTCGTTCTTTAGGTTATTTGAATCTGGCGTAATGCCTAATGATTCTCTAATGAGAAATTGTACGTTCTAGTAGGAAAATTTAAAGTTTGGGAGGCCTTAATTGATGCCATTAAAAGGCATGGGTAAGAATCACTGACCTTGTGTATATCGATCATTCTCCAATACAAGGACAAATTCCTTCTTAAGTTTGATGAAGTGTTGGGCATGAATAAGGTAATTGTTAAGAGGGAAGAGATGGTTCTTAATTGGAAGGGGGTGAGCCTCCCATGGGAGATCTGGGAAATTTCGAGTGAGGTTTAGAGCTAGAAGGGTGTAGATTGAATTTGCGCAACAATACATGCGCTAGAAGCTTTCGACAGGCCTTTGAGTTATAACTTGATCAACACGTCGGCAAAGATTAGTTGAGGGGGTAGGCGCATGCAAGAGGACGCATGGTAGACTCAGAGCGCAATTGCTATGACAGGGAGGTGACGACAAGCTATAGGACGCCAGCTGAAGAGGCGCAACAGAAGTACAACGGCAGGAGCACAAGATGACAACGGGCACCAGATGACAAGGCAACCTCCTGCATAAGATGTTGCCACCATGCAAACAGACGCATGAAGGCACCAAGCTTCGGGCTTTACTCGTCACAAAGGTTTGAGGAGGGTTGTACACACTTTTTGTAATGTATGTCTAAATTGTCGAGTTCGACGGGGTCTTTGACCAGACTAAAAGATGCATCTAAAAAATACGATCATTTGCCTCTTCAATGTCGTATGCGTCCTCCGACGGTCAATGTCTGTTTGACTATCGTGTATGTATGACGTTCGACAATGTCGCATATAAAATTCCTAGTTTCGAGTGCAAAGAATACTGCCACCATGTATAGGGACTTCTTAGTCTTTCCAAACCCAATTTGCAATGAGAATTTTCTAATAAAACACAACAAAAAATCACTCTAACCAAGTAGGACACTACTCCGGTTTATGTATGCTCTCAATTGATTAATACATTAATTGGTTAAATAATTTGAAATTTTTTAAAAAAATTTAAAAAATAAAAAAAATTTACTTCCACTATCTACATCCAAAATAAATTTTCTGTGCTGAAAATTGAGCCATTATTGAACACCTTACCATAAACCTGGTCAAAACATGATGGTGGTGGGGTCGTAGCACGTGCAGCCTGACGCTCGATGTCAACCATGCCCTTGCAGAAAAGGCCATCGTCCCTTTTGGGCGCACACGCTCCCTCATTTGCCAGTCCAAAACCTGGCATCTGGCTCCCCACTTATAGAAACTATCACTATTCCATTTGAATCTCATCCACTGCCTGGCTCCATACCTCACCATTCATTCCTTTCAGCCGACGCGCTTTCAGTCATACCGACGTGTCTGCGCTCCCTCTTGACCGAACCAGCAGTCAATGAAACCTTTGAACGTAACCTTCAAGCTCAAGGCATGCTCGTGACACTCACACTGCTCTTTCTCTCTTAATACTAACTCATGAATTATTCGAATCCCATATAAGAATTCCAATTCTCCTCCATTCCTCATTCACTCTTTCCATTCTGGAATACAAAGTTGAACTCTAGCTAGTGCTCAGAAACTTGCTTGTGTTGAGGAATAGAATGTAAATCGATCACATTAGAGACACGGAGTGTCCATTTTTCATATGATTGGCGATTGAGGGTCTAGCTTGACTGTGCTTTTTGAGGACTTGCTTGGTTGTGAATTTGATCATCAGTTCGATCGAGCATATAAGAGACACGAAGTGTTCTTCGTTTTTGTTTGACTGAAGCGATTGAGATTGAGGGTCTAGCTTCTATTGTTCGATCAAAGACTTGCTTGGTTAAGAGTTTCTTCTTGACTGTGAGTTGGTTCGAAGATTATCTACTGCGGGCTCTGGTGATGGCTGCGGAAGGTGATGGTGGTGGCTCGAAGTGGAACCGTGCTTCTTGCAGTGAAGATTACGTTGAAGGTGATGGTGGCTCGTCGCGATGGAGGCCTCCGAGGCGTGGCGATGGTGGCGCCTCCAAATGGAGACCTTGAGATCGATCCGACATTTTTGTACAGCAATGTTTGATATCAAGCGGAAGTGATGTTTCCGGAGACTTGTTTTGTTACCGATCGAGGCTTCATTCTTTCGAGATATCGGCATCCGAAACTTTGTACAGTCTAGTAGCGAGCGATGTTTGATATCAAGCGAAAGTGATGTTTCCGGAGACTTGTATTTTTCTCCGAGGCCTCATCCTTTCGAGATGTCGGCATTTTTTGTTTGGGTCAATCGATGAGGTTGACCCCTTCGAAATAGGAGCATTTTTTACGACCCCATTTTGTAACCGAGGGGGTCTGATGTAGATCAGCTCGGTCTGAGCCAAAGGCGATGTACATATTGACCGCAAATTCAGCGCATTTATTCATTTTTCTTCTCATTCACTGAGCTTGTCTATATTGAGAATACATGTGTCGGAGGATTGTGATGAGTTATGCGTCTCCGGTCAGTCTTAAAACGCTTTCAGAGCTACTACAATGTCGATCGATTTCCAATTGTCGGTAGCAGTAACTTACCAATCATTTAAGTACTGTCTTTTATTTGAGCTTTATGCAAGTACTTATACAGCATTCAAATCACGAAGCTTCGAGGTGAGGATTGGCACCGGCGTTGAACTTTATGATCATGCCTCTTGCACGATGCCTCTTGGGTGAGATTAACTTGCACCATGTCAAAAGTTTTCAAAGGCTGCAGTAGAATTTCAAAGTACAGGCTAATTCAGAGAATGATAATAATATTTATGTGAGTCTTAGAGCAAATTTAGTTCCAATCAGATTCCTCTCTTGATAGCTAGGATCAAGTCTTGTACAATCGGATGTCCGGTGGCAATGCTCGTACAACAATGTGTCCTCACCTCAGTCTCAAAGTTTGCATGTACTAATTCATGAATGATGAAAATAAATATTCTCTGATCAACTTTTAAAACTCCACATGATGTAAAGACAGTCATGCAAAATAAGTGAGAGAAATCGATGACCGAGCAGACCACACCTTGGAAAGCAAAGCCTAGTTCATCTGAGTATCTGACTGAAAAATTTGCGCCTACAACAGGCGGATGACTGTAGCTGATTTTATGTAGCAGACAATCTCACTTATCTTGATTAAAAGAATGATGCCACTCAAACTGACAAACATTGCAAGAATCACCAGTGTCATTCTGTCATTTTTGAATCAGGACATATGATTGATAGTCCTTAATATGTACAGACAAATTGATTAATCAAACAGTGAGTGGTGTTCTCTCATTCAAAAATTGTCTCTCCAGGCCTGTCTTTGGCAGCAAATTCATTAATTTGCACTTTCAAGAGAGCTTCAAAATGGGACTTGATTATCCATGCGGTTTCTAATTTATCGTATTGAGTGTCTTGTCCACGTTTGGGCCGACTTGAGACGTTGTTTTTTTTAAGAATAATAATAAATGAATAAAGTTTTATTTTATTTTATTTCAAATTGATCTTGATTAAACAAATATCTTAAAAATTTGAGAAATACATCAAGAACCAAGGCACTTTAAAACATTGTCTTGCAGAGATTAGTGTTATATGTAGTACCATAGTAAGTTCCTCTACATACCATAGTAAGTTTCTCTACGAGGGAGCATCTTGATACTAGAGACCGACTAGTAAGCAACAAGTAGCCACTGGTAACCAAAAGCTTAATGTAACAAGGTACCTATACCTCAGGGGTGGGGAGAGTCAATCGATTGAGTCTAGGGAAGTTTTTTTTTCCTTTTCCAAAAGAGTTGGAGCTCTTTCCTTTTTACAAACTCCTTCGTAGGAGCTGATTCTTGTCAAATTGTTTAAGGAACCGCTCTTAATGTCAACTGAGGGTAGAGTTCAATGAGGCTGGTGCTTTTGAACTACGTTGTCTTGATGGCATACGTGTAGGCTTCACGTATGCGTTCCTCCCTAAGCTTTGGCGGCTAGGGTGAGTCTGTAACATAAGCAGCAAGAGTTCCTGTCAAGTCAAATGATCCAAATCACAGAGCCACATAGGGTGGTTCCGATTGTCTTGACTTTCTTTAGCTTTGGGGCACTGATGAACCAAAAATGCAATGTTGCCACAAGCCCACAACAACGTGTGCCAGACTGGCGTATGATTCTAAGTTTTCAGTTCATAATTACAAGTGCTAGCATGCTATTGATGTAATTTTGTGATGGAGGGTTATTGATCACAAAATTAAATCAATAGCATGCTAAAATATGAATATTTGCCTTTGGATTTAAAATTGAAGGGTGAAGCTTACATAGTGTGTGGTGTTTTATGTAGAACTTTATATTATAGGTAGGTGTAGAGATGAGGCAAATCACATTGCCTACTCTAATGGAGTAATGGCGTTAAGCAATGGTGTGACTTCAATTCATTTAGAGTGTAGTAAGTGACAATTGATCATACACTCATGAATGACGTACCGTTCATGTAAGCCTGCAAGCATTTGTTTTATTTTGTAATGGTGCTTGTAGAGTTTCTTGATGAGAAGGAAATGTGGAAAGTGAAAACCTCAATTCCGATAAAATGGCACTATGCCATGTGCCATTTTGTCACACTAGATCTTACATTTGTGCTCATATAAAATGGTATATTCTGTAATATCACAATTGTTTTTGGTAATATCACTTCTTTGTATACATGGTCACTAATTTTCCCTAATATCAACTTAAAATTCTGTTATATCACATGCTTTTTGAACTACAGTTCAGAAAGTTGAGGTGTGCCATTTTACCGGAATAATGCCATTTTAACGGAATTGGGGTTTAAAGCAATGGTGTGAATTTAGTTCATCCAGAGTGTAGTAAGTGACAATTAATCATGCACTGACTGATGAATGACATACTGGTCATGTAACTCTGCAAGCATTTGTTTTATTTTGTAATGATGCTTGCAGAGTTTCTTGAATAGAAGGAAACATGGAAAGTGGGAAAGTGGGCTTTTAAGTAAATGATAACAAGTATCAACATGCTATTGACGATGTGGTCATGGACTATTGGCATCTCCCTCTAGAGAATAAATCTTCAAGTTTGGAGTTAAGATTGAAGAGTGAAACTTACATAATGTGCGGTGTTTTTATGTACTATATCATATATAGAGGTGTAGAAGAGACTCAAATCATATTGCCTACAACCAATCATGCAAAGCCAATGGTAAAAATTTCGTTCATTCAAAACGCAGTTAGTGACTATTGGTTATGCAGTGGTGAAAGACATACCTTCCGCAAAACTCTGCAAGCACTATTACATTTTGTGATCATGCTTGCACAATTTCTCGATAAAAAAGGATTGTGGGTTATAAAGGAAGCAATGTGAAGAACAAGTCGTCACTTGTGAGAGCGTGAGAGCGCTCTCTTGTTTAAATGTTGTTAATAATGACTTTTATTAATGAAGTGTTTGCAAATCATGACATCTTGAGGTAAATTGATGAATATACAATGATTTAGTTTTGAATACAATTTGTATATTAGCGGTTAGTTGTTGCAAGGCCTTTGATGAGACGTTTAAGACCAACTTAAGCTTTAGGGTGTGGAAGGACTAGAGGAGGAAAAATTCCCCCTAGTGGATCCAATTGATGATGGAGAAGAACTAGAGGAGGAAAAATTCCCCCTAGTGAATCCTAAATTAGAAATAGGGTTAGTTGCTTAAATTAGAATTAAGCGTTTTACCATGAGCTTTGTACAACTAGTCTTTGATGTCTATGTTGTGTTTGAAATTTGAGGTTAGGTGGACCTTCCTCTCAATTTTGTTTCTTTTTATTTCTTCTTGAATTGCTTAGTTGTTGGTAGAAGATGGAGGCCGTGGGCCCCTTTCACTCAATTCTCTCAATCCCTATCAAATGTCTGTCGGTCTTTCCCTCATCAGTCGCTCAATTCTTCTTCAAATTGATTGAAATTTTTGAGGTAGGTAGCTTGTAAGTAGAGCTTTCCAACGGTAGTAAGCATGCTCAAATCCGAGTTGTAGAGAGGGAGAAATTGGCTCCCAAAGTCGGGGTGTCGAAAACGGTTTTGCCCTCGGCAGTGAACAAATCAGCTGTGTTCAAACAGCAATCAGTCACGGAGTTTTTTCCCTATGCTGCTGAGATTTATAGGGTAGATAGAGCTCCAAAAGAGCTCTCCATTGGTATATGGCACGCCCGATTCCGAGTTATAGGGAGTGAGAAACACCCTTCCAAAGTTGGGGGTGTTGAAGGGTTTTTCCGCCGGTGGTAAAAAGAAGTAGGCCCCAGTATTTTGACCATCAGTCCTTGGGTTTTGATCCTATGCATCTGAGATTTTGGGGGCGAGTGCAAAATTGACTTAACTTTCCAAAAAGCTATGGCACACCCAAATCGGAGCTAAGATGAAGCGATGGCGAGCCAAAATCCGGAAGAGGGTTAAAAGGAGGCCGGCGGGGGTTTTCTTCTTCACTTCCCCTTGTTTCTTCTTCATTTCTTCTCGTCTTCTCTTCTCCCTTGTTCCTCTCTTCATGTGTTGTTCTTGTCAATCCCCTCGTGACCAAAGGCTACTCCATAGTGGTTTTTTGGCTCACATCACCAATATTTAGTACTCGTGTGCGTCAAGAACGTGGGTTATGAAGGAATGAACGGAGAAAACTTGATGTCATCAATGTTTAACCCGTAAACGCCCAAGCAAGCCCGAGGGGCATGATTTCAATAGAATCTCCCTTGTAGCTCTCACTGTACTCAACATTTCACTTATATTTTGATGTCAAACTGATCACCTTCTTCTGATGCATTCAAAAAGACTAGTGAAATTTCACAATTCAAATCACAATTTGTATAAATGATTTTGTGCTTTGAAAGGATTGTGGTAGGTAGGTTGGGGTTGTACATAACCTTGTAAGAGGTTGCAAACTCATCATTGATTGGTCTATTCATGATGCCTAAGTTCAAAAAGTGCACTATTCATGGTGCCCAAGTCCAAAAGATGTTGTGATCCAATTTTGGGCTGCCCGTTTCAGACCCCATGGGCGTCTAAGGGTTAATGTTGCATGGCACACTTATTGAGGGTGAAATAGAGTTCTATAGTCTCCAACCTCACCCTTGATTATAATTTTCCAATATCACTCTCAAACCGTGCACAACCTTTTCCTTTAACCCCTAAACGTTGAATGTCAAAAACGACATTTTGGATGGAAGGCAGCAACTTTGAATAGCATAATTATCTTCTTCATATGAGATTTGTTTTGGATGAAATCACTTGGGTTAGGCTCCAAATCAAGTCTAGTTTGTGTTGTAAAATTCGCAAGCCCATACAATAAAGTATGAATTAATGGAATGCACTTTAGTGAAAACAGCTCTTGTTTTTGGGTTTCCAAGCATGGGGCATGTATTACCATTGCAAGCCAATTATGTGAAATTAAAAATAGTTTTTCATGAATTTTTTTTCATGGTCATGATCTTAAGGTGATTCTTAACAACTTTGTAGTGAGAAGTTTTTTGATCCAAATGATTTTGCTATTGGATTTGCAATGATGTTTCGTTAATAGAAAAAGTGAGAAAATGGATGATATTTGAGGAGCTATATCTCCTTCATCCACCGTTGGATTTCAACTTAATTTTTTGGGATGGCTTCAATTGGAATCTAGTCTAAGTGGTAGAAACCTTAACAAGATCGAAGATGGTTTGAAGATAAGGCATGAAATTGAATGCAAAGGGTTTAGTTTTGGACTATTTTTCCTTAGTTTGTAAAATGTTCGGTAATTTTTACCATTGCATAGCTTTTATTTGAGCCAAGAAATATTTTTGATGAATTTTTGTTGGGTAAAGGACTTATTAAGATGAAGGTGAGCATCTTTCTAGTTGGTGGTTTTTTCATTGCAATAGGTATATTGGTAGCATTTCCACCTCAAAGTGAAAATGATGAAATTTTGCAGTTTGTTTTTGATATTAATATGTTACGATCTCCAGATCTATAAGGCCTCATGACTCATATTTTGGTCCACATGATTTTCAATAAGTCTACTACAAGTTTGTACGGTTGAGATCTTAATAGCTTCTCTTCATTTTCATTTATGACGATTTCTATGGAAATGTGCTTTTCTGCTAAAAATAGGTTAGGGCGTTTAGGAGTTAATCTACTTGAGATACATATCTCACAAAATGTTTGAGTACATGTAATCTAGAAAGAGTACATGTAATCTAAAAAGCAAGCTAGGGCAGTGGAAGAAAAGGCACATTTTTAGAAGTGAACATTTCAAAGATAGATATTAACACACCGATTGTGTATAGACATTCTTCAAACTACAGATAGACATACCTACTACCATTCGCACCCGAACTCAAATCAGTAAAATTTCAATAATGATCGATGGATGCAGGAATTTTAGACAGTCGGCGCTTGTCTCATAAAGTGCACTATTGGGAGCAGGATTGAGACAGGACTCATAAAGTGCACTATCAGGAGCAGGACTGAGACAAGAGTGACAGATAAAAATTGACACAAGTGGACTGTAGGCAGACTGTAGGCATTGTCGGCGACAGAAAATGTCTGTCCGAACAAGACAGACGTGCAAGTGGATGAGACTCTGTACGTACGTCGACTGATATTGCAACCGCAATCAGTTAAATCTCGTCCTTCGCCAAGCACACAATTAACTTGTTCACTATCTGCCATCTGGCCACTTACTAGCTACTGCATGCAATTAAGTGGCTGCTCATCATAGCTTACCGTCACTCACAGAAACGAATGTATCTGGATTTGCATGTACAACTCAAGGTACGAACGAATTCCGTGTTAGTACCAAACGGTTGGTACAAACAATGAACATGCTACTGTACGGATTCAAATGATACTGTGATAATAGCCCGGGCGGGTCAGTTCCCAGACTACCAAATTGGCGGCATCGATCGATCGCTCATGCAGGTTCGTGTTACCTTGCTTATTCAGAAGGTCTCGCCCCTTCGACATGATTTTTTAACTTCGTCGCGCCTGATTGTACCTCTGAAAAATTGAAAGGCAATCAGGTTTGAGGTGCGAGTAGTTACGGTATTTGTTTCGGAGCTAGCTAGTTGTACAGATCCAGTGGTCACTCTGTTGTTTAGTCAGTCATTGGACGGTACGCTATGCTGACATGCAGTACTTAGTGTCCAGATGCTTCAGAAAGTTGTTTTTTTTCCCGTTAAATCAAACGGTGTAATAATTACAGAAAGTTAAAAATCTTCAGTTCTCTCATACCACCTCGGTCCCGTGTTCTTCAAAGTAGACAAAGAACATGTCATCCAAGAGTCTGTCACATGTCATTCAGGAGTCTTCAAGCTAGCATGCTTGTGTCTGGTTTTTTTATACAAATTACTCACGATGAGAAATCAATGAGTAATTTCGTGTGGACCCAAATTTGTACCAAAATCTATTATTTTCCGGCTTGACATCATGTAGATTTTTGATATGTAACATTGGCATGAATGTGTAGTAAGAGATCAGCTGGGTGAGCTTAATGAACATTCGGTTACAGGATCAAATTCGTGATCTTGATCTGACTTTCATCAGACTATTACAAACTAATTTCGGACTTTCGAAACATATTTTATAGTTATAGTCACTTCTTTTGTAAGGACTAGATTTTCTGTCCATAATCTTAAAGTAGATCACATCATTTAATATCATCAACAACATCAATGTGAAACGTTAGTTGTCTCTGGACACTCAGCCTTTTATGACAAATAAATCCTTGCAGACTGAGCGGCATTCATACCACATGTCGGCAAGGTGATAGTACATGTTCGTAATCTCCATGAACTTTACTTGGAAATAACAGCGAAACTGCTGCTGTGGTGCCTCGTACTGCGTTTTCTCTACTATTACAGAGATAGAGATACAATTACGGTTGTCGTACAATTTAATGGTTGCAAGGAGTCAACTACCTTAGTTACCTCCACTCCTGGTATCAATGCAGCTGAGTGCTACTGTAGTACTCATTCCAATGAGGGTGATGGTCTGGTTGGGGTACCCAAAAAGGTTGTCCCATGAACAATTGCACTCTATGCTGGTGTGACAAACATATCCATTTTTAAACTGTAATACAATAAGACTTCATTAGATGTGGTTTTAGTTGTCTATACTTATAATGTATCAAGAAAAAAAATTAGAAATTAAAAAAAATATTTTGAAGTAATTTTATTTGATTTTTTAGTTGAAAAAGTAAGTCATGTCCCAATAACCTAAAATCCATAGAATCAAGCAAATGGAATATCAACCATTTTTATTTTAATATGATTTTTGAATATGACCTACATCTTCTTGTATAGAATACAAAATAATTTATTTAATAATAAAAAAATTAATTCATTGTGCACTATAATGCCTGCAAATCCCCAAATTCAACACTTTTTCCCTCATCTATGAATGGATCCAAAAAAAATAAAAAATCTAAAAGAAAATCTATAGGCATACATACTTTGATTTCAATGAGGTGCATGATATTTTATTTTCTATTCTAGGGTCTTTTTACTTGATTAAAATGACTAAATTAGACAAACTTTGGAGGCTTTCAATAAAAATAACCTAATTAGTGTGTCCAAAAAGTGATACCCCAAGCTTACCATTGCCCATGATGGTGAGCCACATTCCAATGAAAAGTCCGTCCTGTAGTACCTGATGGAATGAAATGTTGTACTTGAACGCGGTGAGGCGCACAAGTCGTCGATCGCTCGCTGTTATCGTTTCTGTGTGTCTGTCTGTCTGTCTGTTATCGTTACTGACTCAACGCACTGAAAGTACTACGTTGCTGCAAGTCCTTCATTGGAGATCCAGCCACCCTTACTTTAGATTTCATGCATCTGGACGCACTGAGTAACTACTTTCACGTGCCTGGGGTTTGCGAAAATTGGACAACTCACTCATCGTGCGACAAACGCGGTTGCATTGGTATGTATAAGTGCATGAGTATCTCGTTACTGAGAGCCCCAATTCCAATAAAATGGCAGCCAAGGGAAGGCAAACTACTCAGTGTACGGTAAGATAGAGTATCTGAATGATTGAGATCTAGGCATTCAGTGGAAGAGAAATAGAATCACCAACACTTTGCATTACCATATTAATATGATTACATGGTTAGTTCAATAGTTTTTCAGGCTTTTGGGAACTTTTGGCCTAGCAACTTTTCAAAGAGTTTATACGATTTAATTAGTACAGACTCTTGAATTGTAAAGTATTCTGAGCTCAAGGATCATATTCAGAAAGTCAATTACATATGTATAATCGATGAATAATCAATGAAAACTAGAAACCTGGAAACAACGTCAAATACTGAACATTGATTTGATGAATGTAGCCTTCACATAAAATGGCATGTGAACTAACCCCCAATCTAATGGAATTTAGTATTGACACTGACTCGTCGCATTTTAGATTCTGTGGAGAAACGTTAGTGTACTGGAATGAAACAAGGAATGAAACAAGCCAAAATTATTGTGCATAGAATTTTTTATGATTTCGGTTTACATCAGAAATGGCGGAAGAACGATAATTATAATGATTGTTTTGATTTAATGAGTAGCTATGGCCTTGCAATTCAAAAGTAAGCGTAAGTGTTTCGAAACTTCCATTAAGGATTCTTTACTATGATCAAGATGATACGAAACGATCAAAACCTATGTGGAATTCAAGACGAGGATGAAAACTTGGAAAATATCTTATTAATCTTCATGATATCAGCCTCTGAGGAATTGCTTCTGGAAATCTTCATAATTGAATAAGCAAACGCACCAAGCCTGAGTATCAGTACCGACAGTTCACATCCATTGATGAAAAAATAACGTGTGCGATGCAAAGCAATCGATTAATGAGCTGCAAATTTGCTCGTAACTACAGAATAGCCCATGAATAGATGAATCTCCCCTATGTACACGTTACTTTTTCACTAATGTAAGTAAAAGTGCAAGTTAGAAAAACTCCAAAAGGAGGTGACATAAGTGTATAATTGAGTTTCTGTGGTTTTTATTACATCGCCAGAACTGATTGAACTGGCTCGCTATGAATGAAGCTTACTACTACAGAAAGACTGAAGGGCTAAAGCAACGATCGGTTACTTTGTTGCTTAAACTCCTGAGTGTTTTCTAGTAGTGTATGCTTCGAAGAATGGGAGCTAATCTACGTCGGACCACACATACGTCGGGGCCCTGAAGAATGGTTGTATGTCGGCAGCAGATACAGCAAAGAGTGAAAATGATCACCTCCGCATATGATCTCGAGTACCATTGCAGCTTAAATTTACATTGAAATGATCCCGATGATGGTTTTCGAAAATCACGAAGGCGGCTTCCATTCGGATGAACCTTCATCACCTTCGAGCCGCATGGTACAGGGAGCAGGGAGGTTTCCATTTCGAGGAGCCGCCATCACCTTCGCAGGTTGCAGGCTTCCACTTCGAGCCACCACCATCACCTTCCGCACCCATCGATCTCGTAGTACCGACAGTCAAGTTCAAAATTTGCAGTAATTATGAATTCTTTCAACTCCTGGTCGATGATAGCCGATCGATACCTCCAATTCTGCACTCCGATTACTGAGACTGCATATCACTGCCTGGACTCCGATCGATGATACCGACCTGGTCAATATCCCCCCTTCGATCGATCAGACTGAAGTTACCCTTCGATCGAACAGATTGTAGCTCCTTTCAATTGATCAGAATGTAGTTAGATAGCGATCGATCGATGCAGAGAGAATGGTGAAGAGCTTGGGAGATGGGAGAATGGTGGCCAATTCGGCAGCTTATATAGTAAAGATCGATTTCGGTAGTAAGTCATTTTCGTAAGTAAGCTTCCTAGGGGGCAGCCAGCCGCTAGAGCTCCTACAATTGACTTTGGGGCCGAGACAGACAGTCAGGCTCTGACAATCCCACGTCGGTATGACCGCAGCAACGCGTCAGTACGTCGATCGAGGGTCTCCTGTCCAAATGGTTGATCAATGGAGCTGCAGCGGGCGAATTCTTTGAACGATCGATGTCGACGAATTCCATAGAATTACATCGATATTGAATTTCCGTTTTGAGCTGCTGCTGCAGCAATTGTGCACAATGTTTTCCACTTCTAGCTACTACTGGGTTTCCTAGCAGGAGGCTCGTGGTCGCGACTTCGCGACCACGAGCTCTTTAGACGACTGAATTCTACAGGACTTGTACATGCAGGTACTACGTTTGACTATAATTACATGGTTCTATAAGTGATTCTCCGTACCTTCAGTATTTGAAATATGGTCTGTTCTTCCTTACAGTGGTGAAAAGGCTACTACACTGTTTGTTACGTAATGACAAATTGTATGGGAAGTGACTGTTTGTTGCATAAAGACAAATTGTATGGGAAGTGACTGTTTGTTACATGAAGACAAATTGTATGGGAAGTGGTGAAAGTTTTGAGCTATTCTTTTTTTGTCAAATTATTTCATTACAACAAGTACTATGACTATGTTAAGTTGATTATTGATAGTCTTCTGACTATCTTTGGAACGAAGGGAAAGCTTACTTATTGAGTAATTGCAATATTAAACTACAATAATTTCATCATTACCATGTTGATACGAGGAATATTTCACAAGTTAATAAGAATTAAAGTCATAGGACTCATGAACTTTACCAAACATTTTGAGCGACAGATGGACATTGAACAATATTGTTTGTAATTGCTGTTTATTTTGTAGATCTGAACTACTTCAAACTTTCATTTTGTCAAATTTGTAATGCAGGATGTGTACATTAAACATGATTGAAGTTATGTAAAGTGCAATTGATTGCACTTTTCCTTGCCAATTCTTAACAACATTTGAGCGTCATGCTTATTCTTGTTGTTCACTACATATTTAGGGTGTCTGGAAATAATATAGTACCTCCAAGCCATTCCCTAGAGAATCATAGAGTGACCTTGAGGAGACAAGCAGAAAACAAGTTGAGTGAGATGGATGAGCTTTGGATGGAGATGGAGCCAAGTAGGTGAGTAATGAGACTCCAAAGCCAACGACGTCACAAGGCATTTTAGCTTCTTGGTAATTGGGATGCATTAAGACAAATGAAGATGAGGTGCGACTACTTTTGTCAATGGGTGAGCAGTCACCTCGTCATTCCACTAGTCATGGATGTCGAGGTCATTGCTTCTACATGTGTCCCACATATTAACAGTGGTGAACTCCACTTCCTCCAACTCACTTGCTACTCACACCCAAACACCATCGTTCCTTTGAGACATCTATAATTAATGTATCTAATCAACCCCTAAATTCGAAGTTGGAGTAACTAACTAACTATCATACAACAATATCAATCCTTAAATGGCCATGGGGTCTGAAAGGAGCAACCCAAAATTAGATCACAACATCTTCTCGACTTGGGCATCATGAATGAACCAATCAATGATGAGCTTGCAACCTCCTACAAGGTTATGTACAACCCCAACTTACCTATCACAATCCTTTGAAAGCACAAAATCACTCTTACAATTTATGGTTTGAGTTGTAAAATTTCATTTTTTTGAATACATCATAAGAAGGTAACCAATTTGACATCAAAATATAAGTAAAAAGTTGAGTACAATGAGAGCTACAGAGCAGATTTTGTTGAAAAAAACCCCTAGGTTTCCTTGGGCGTTGAAGGTTTAATTTGTTTCCGATACCGATTGCCATGGCCATAGCGGCTATGGACACTTTCAGAGCCCGACACACGTCGAAACATGAATAATCGCTCCTGCGTCGTCTTGCGCAACGAAATCTCCTCGGTCAATCGATCACAATTGCTGTAGCAGGATTAAGGATTCAATCTCGCACATGATTCGATTACATCATCACCTGAATTTACGCCGAACGGGCCTTGATTCGACCAGCACTGTTACAAAAATGAGATACAGACTTTGAGATTACGATATCGAATAGCAGAATCCACTATTCAGTTCAATGATTTGAGTCGTGCCAAAAGTTACCTGTAGACAAGGAAGACTTGAATCCGAGAGGAAATTGCAGACTCGAGCTCGTGCTAAGGAATCTGAGGTTTTAGTGTGAGTATCTGATCGATCGCGCCGCAGTGAGTACATGATCTATCAATGCCTGTTCAACTACCAAGTGAAGGTCATCTTCTGTCTTGTTGCGCAGCAAATTGCATGTGTTGGTACATAGAATTTATGTTACCACACTAGAAATGTTTCCTCTATGTGTCAGAAAATCTCTTCTGAGATCTCAGATATTTAATTGTTGTCGGTAACTACTCAAGTCCGATCTCGCGGCTTGATACGATTATTGCAGACCTGTGCGCATGCAAAATGTTGGCTTCGAGCACACTGGTTTGATAGAGCATCGGCACAACAGACCCTCCCAACATTTGACATGATCAACACACTTCTCAAGTCGACAGTTTCAAGATAAGTCTCCCAAGGACCCAAACATCTGGCATCCTCATTCAAAGCTCATCATAAAAACAGGAGAAGGTTATTTAGAGTGCAAGCTTAAGGAGTTGGTAAACCTTTGAAATGCTTACTAAGCTAATATAATTTATTGTGAACCTCAATTCTGTTAAAATGGCACAATTCCTTGTGCCATATTGCCAAAGCCATGTTGTGCCAATTTGGTCGCGTTTCTGAAACGTGCCATTCTACCGGCATATTTTTGAACTCAAAATCTCAAAGATTTATGCTTGCAAAATGGCACGTTTTTTAATATCACCCACATCTTCCATTATATCAACAAATTTCTGTAATATCATCAAAAATTCCATAATAATCACACTATTTGATGAATTTTGACCTTCAAATTCTGTCGAAGGGCAGTTTTTTCTCAACGGCCGCTCAGAAATATCTCTGGTTTTGAGCGGCCGCTCAGAAAAATTTGCTCTATCATGTCAAAAAATGACAAAAACAAGTGTTGTTTTTTTCATTTTTTCCACCTTAAATCGTGCCATTTTACCATAATATTGCCAAATTAACGGAATTGAGGTTTGTGACAACAAGCTCATTGGGAGTGGCCATGGGAATCCATGTACTAGGAGATTGGAGTAATTGAGATTAAGCCAATTAGACTTGTCTCATGATAGTTATGAATGTTTGCGAGTGCAAGTCACATTTCTTCTTGAAACCAATTCATTTGGTTTAATGTAGGTCACCTCCTACTTGAATGCACATATTGTATGCTTGATGATCCTACGTGGTCATCGAGCTTGTCATTTTACAAAAAGTTTAATCTAGTGAGCTCACAATTCATCACTACATTGATTGTACAAAACAATAATCTACCTGTACAATGAATTCTCAAAAACGAATTATATTTTACACCACTGACATGAAAATCTGTATTGATTTATTTAAATATGGTGATTGCAGCAAAAAACATAAAACAAGCACACCTTTATGTGTTCTAGTAGTGTGTTTGTATATTCTGAGACTGAGTGATCCAAGCACTCTCAGAATATTCTACATCAGATTCTGATGAATTTGGTCGTTCTAACACGGAGTCAATAGTGGAGTCTTACTCGGAGTCTCAACATATCAATCAGTACGTTGACAAGTAAGAATAGTTACAGCTATGGAATGCCTCGTTCAAGTTACCAACTCACTACTCAATCGAAATCTCAATCCTCATTGCCTTATAATTTCTGCTTTTTCCAGATAACATAGTTTGAATGTTTGACAAGTGTGCACGTACAACAAAGTTTGCTAGTATTAATACGCACGAACATGCTATAGTACTGGTGCTCATACTGGGACTTTGATTAGTTTCCAGGACTGGTCTTTATTATCGGCCTTGTACTGTGTGAGTTGTACAAGAATATGTTACACGGTCATACGGTACAGTTTACCGCCCCTTGAATGTACATATTTGCACACGCTTAGAGTATATTCGCTCATGCAGTCATAATAGACCTTTCTTGGTACGTACCGGTATTTTTTATGTTTCTTTTTGTTACATTTTTTCAAGGGCCAGTTCACCGCCCTGCCTGCTGAAAGTCATGTAGGATCGAAAAGGTACAAACACCTGTATTTATTCATGCATTTAAGGCATCCGTTATACTTGAGTTTAGTACTAACTTATGTGAAGGAACTTGTTCAGAATGTAAGCAACACCGTGAACCTTGTACTTTGGGTCTCTCGCATTAGGCTGATTTTTCCGTGAGAAAGATTGTAACCTGCAAATGTACACTACTGTAATTGCTTTTTGGAACACATGTGATATCAGCTTCCGAATTTCATAACCAGATTTTTATAAGTTATAAAATTTGCTTCTATCATCAACGCTCTTCTGTAAAAAATCCTTGGACCACTCCATGGATGAGGAACTTTTTCACATGAAATTTGCTTCGTTTTTGAGCATGTTACCTTACGTGTGACTTACTATGGTTAGCTAATAGAAAGAACCAAAATTATAAAATAAATAAATAAATATACATAAATAAATAAATATTTATTTATTTGGTTGCACTTTAATGGTTAGAAAAATAAGTAAATATCTTAGAAGTGAGTCAAGCGACTAGTATGAAACCTAACTCAAAATTAGTACCTCATATGGAAATGAGGCACATTCCAAGGTGATGAAACCTGCTACTCGCTGCCCGAACATTCAGAATTTTGGTTTCAAAAAATGTTAATGTTTTGGAAATATATGAATCGATAGAAATCAACTGAAAGAAGAAGTTCAAGTCGATTACATCAATCATCCTGGGTTCAACAGTTTTGATTATTCGAGCATCGACTGCACGGTCCCGGATGCGCATGCTGAGCGAAACCGATCACGCATGAAGCCTTCAGCGAATCAGTTTGAAACTACACTATCTAGTAAGCGAAACATTCTCACGAGTAGGGGCTTCATCGACCTTAACCTTCCATAATTTGAGCAGATACATTTGACCCGGACGCGGATGCACTAGAACTGACAATGAATGAAACAAGATAGACAAGCTTGATGAGATAAAATCGTGCATACAGCACATTTGTCTTTGATTTGTGGTCTTTTTCTTACATCACCAATTCTACTGAATTGGATGGGACCAAAGAATGGCAGCTAATGTAGGCCCCCTGGTCTACAAACGGGGTCCTAAAGAATGATTGGGTGTATGAATGATCTCTAGACTTGATGTGAAGCCTCCTGAGCGAGATGATTGGAACATCATTCGCTCGGTCGCTCGCGACCGCAACTGGTCACTCACGGTGACTACCATTGCTCGCTGTATCGCTGTACAAAATTTGCTGATGAATTCGTTTCAGAAGCCCTTTCCGGGTCTCCACTTGGATGAACCACCATCACCTTCGCAATCGTCGAGGTCGCAGCTGTGCGAGGGAGGCCTCCATCGTGAAGAGCCCCCATCACCTTCGAAGTGGTGCGAGGGAGGTCTCCAGCGGGACGAGCCGCCATCACCTTCGCAGTCGTCGTAGTAGGAAGGCTTCCACTTCGAGCCACCACCATCACCTTCGGCAGCCATTGCAGGAACTATTCAACTTCCCGAAAACTTAGTCGACGCTTCTTCCCCAAATCAAGAATGCAGCAGAATCGCCGAACGTTGCCAAACTTGCACTTGTGTTGTTCAAATGATACACCGTCTTTTCTAGCTTTTGATCACTTCAGAAGTCACTTGAGGTCTTCGAAAGATTGCTCGAATGGTCCAAGGCTGTAAGTAAGTTGTGAACGAAGAATGGAGGCCAGTTCGTGCTCTTATATTAAAGTCGATCATACGAGCCTGTGTCTGGATTAGGCAGTCAAGCCGCGATTTTCGACACGGAGTGCCGGACCCACGTCGCTAGAAGACGAAGCGCGTCGGGTGTTCAAAAACTTGAGTGACATGAAGCGTTCCCGATGAAAGGCTGCTCAAGGACGGGCCATAGCAGCATGGATCGGGAAGGACTTGATAGTCAGCGCCACTGTTCCAGTCCGCTTTGCAGAATTCCAAGTTCTGTTGCTGAAAGAGCGACAATTCCTGGTTCACTTTTTGAGTGGACCCGGGCAACACGTGCCGGGCCTCTACAGCCCAAATGAAGGACTCTGCCCCTCTCGCTCCATTGTTGACTCGGTCAGCTCCTGGAAGTTGGAACTGTTCATCATTACAAGCACCCATCACTTGCTGAAGGCACTTAAAGCATTCTTTACATTAATTTCATGCTTAGGACCCTACTTTGATTCCAGATGAATCTCAAGGAGAATAAACCGAGGTCTTTTGTCGCATTAGTCGTATCTGAAGCAAGAGTCTTACTAGTTGAGCTTGAGCCTGGCTATGGCGGAGCGGCCTATGTAAGACTTGATAGTACAACGGTTGAAACATCAGTATGTTCTTAACAACGTCAGGCTTCTGATCGATGGGATTTCAGCAACTTAGAGTAGATAAATTTTACACGAGTAATCAAAACCAGAGTTGAGATTCAATCATGCTGTGATTAAAAGGTACAACGACCCTCCCGGTTCCATCAAAGTTTGTACAATTATAGTACAAAATCCCTCAAAACTTGTCCAATTTGATGAAACTTGTACAATAGTACAGAATTTGAGCCAGGCTGTCACAACATTATGTCAGTCAGATAATAACTGACCCGGACAGAGAACACAATGTTTTTTTTTCTGCTCCGTCGGTAGCCAACTTGCCACGATTCTTGAAGACTCCAGGAAGTCGGCAACTCGGTAAATTACCCGGATGATGATGGTTCTGAAATGGATGGTGCGCCGTATATTTGCTGACAGGTAACCTACAAGGAATGCGATAGCCGAAACCTAGCCTCGCCATTCTAAATTCAACCACCTTAAATTCTTAATGTGTTATCGACTGTACAGTGCTTCGATTGGTTCAAATTGTATAATAATCGATGGATGTATTCGAGGTTGGCAACTTGGCAACTTGGTTGCGAGTATTGATAAGATGCCTTCCAGTGATTCATCGTGCAATTATTCTGTGGCCACCAACAGTTGTTAATAACAAGAACGTACAGTACTTGATCCGGCGGTTACCGAATTTTAATTTTGTTTTGCTCGGCCCAAATGAAGGTATCCTTGAAGAAATAAGAGCTAAACTCCGCCTTGTATCGAATTTATGTCATAACTACAATGTGGTAACTAATTGCAGGGGGTACCGAAAATCAAAAGAGCTAGCTAGAGGTACTGCGATTCCGGAGGGGTGAGGTTTCAGTGCTCCGTTGCATGAATGTTTCAAAAATAAGTGAAAGTTCGACAGCGGGTGTCTTCTATGGCGAACAACGGAGATGTTGTGTCGGCAATGTCGGGTAGTGGCGGTCTGGGATCGGAGGGTCTTTTTTTACACCAATTTGCTGGTGCCGAATACCGACACTAAACGTTAAATTGACCTCCAATTATCAGAATCAACTTCTCGTGTGTCGTTGACAGGATCTTAGCGGGTAGTACTTAATGCACATAAACTGAATCTCAGCCCCTAACTTGCACTGACCTCATCGAACTCACCCTAGCGTGAAGCTGAGCGAATGCGAATGTTTCGACCAATTCCAGGCGCACATGTGCCATTCGTGTACAAGATAGTAAGACAATGTTGATCAACAAATGATGTAAGTGCGTAGAGCACCGTTTTTTAAGTTGGTGGTCAATGTACACATCGCCAATTCATTAGAATTGGGTCGGACCAAAGAATGGCAGCTAAGAATTTGTGTCTACAAACGGGGTCCCAAAGAATGGGTGTATGAATGATTTGTTCCGAATGTCGGTAACAAAGGTTAATGGCGTCAAAAAATCGCAGTGGGATGAAGTCTCGATCATCGCACACAACGGTGTCTACCATTGCTCGCAGTATCGCTGTACAGAACTCTCTGATCATCCCTTTCAAGGCCTCCACTTCGAGGAGCCACCATCACCTTCGCACAAGAAAGGCTTCCACTTGGAGCCACCACCATCACCTTCAGCAGCCATAGCGCACCCTAATACGAACACTGTAGGCAAAATCTTGGAACGGAATTGAGCTTTTCTCACTAGATCAGTACTAGATGCTCGGGAACTTGAAAGGCAGACTTGGTTCATGTACTGAAGACTGCCGGTAAAGTGTGAATGAGGAATGAAGACCAAACGATGCTCTTATATAAGAGATAGTGATCAGGCCTCTGTCGAATGAATCGGGGACTGGAGCGAGGTCAAGCCGTGATGGGAGACAGACAGTGAGTGACGCACAGTCCCCAGTACGTACGTGACGTCGATCAGAATGGAAGCGCGTCCGTCAGCAATTCTTGAAAGTTAGATCGTTGAGCAGCATGGAGCGTTTCCGATTCTAAGTAACAGTGAAGGAGGACGGGATTCACTTGCATGTCGCAAATAAAAAAGGAAAGTCGCAAACGACACCACATGACTGAGTGTCGCAAATGTCAACGACACTGTTTCGGTCCGCCTGAGCACAGTGTAACCGGACCAGTCCTGAGCTTTCTCTCTTGAAAAGTGGGACCAGCATTAGCTCGTGCCAGCCCAAATGGGGGACCCTGGCATTATTGACCTGGTCATCTTCCTAGCTGGGCGACCTAGGCCATCCTCACAATGATAGAAGGAATTTTCTTCTCCTTTGAAATTATTTATGACACCTACAATTAAGGTGCTAATTTTCATGTTTGCATTTAGGAATTCTTCAAAATGATTGTGGAGACTTCAAAAATGAAAAGATCAATAGTTCTGGTCTCCTCATGAGAATAAGTTTGTATGTGCGATTATATCTGTTGCTACAGGAAGTTGAACATCCATCACTTTCTTTACATACTTTTGATATTTGGATTATGTAAAGTCTCAATGAGACTGTATTATTACATTTAATTAGAGGAAATTTGAGAATAGCTTTGCTCTTTTATTGAAGTCTTTTTGTCTAAGTATCCCGAATCATAGTCTAGTCAATTCACAGTTATCGTGGACAATTTTGTTATCGTAAAGGACATGTGTTGAGCTCTCTACACGTACAAATCAGTCAATGCCTAGTACCAACCCTTGTAAGTCAACCTAGAAGTCTTCGTTACCGTACACACATATCGCTAACCAACTTCTTCCAAGAACAATGACAAGCTTGTTGAATTGAAGTTTTTGGCAATCACTTTCATCTAATTTTGAGCATGATGGGTATAATCATGGTTACATTCTTGAACTGAGAAAATCTTCCTCATAAAAAACACGCAATATATGTGTGTGAAATACACCTTAACCCCTAAAGATCCTTGATACAAAATTGCCTAAACTATTGCAAAGGACCTTCCTCTACTTTAGGCCCGGAATAACTCAATTTAAGAATTAATTAGAATATCCAACCCTAGGATCTTGAAGTTAAGTTGACCCTTTCCTCATTGGTAAAATTTGAACCGTTAATTTTTCTCGGATTTTGAGATTATAATGGTCAAAGTTGGCAGACGTTTTTCCGAGCGGAAATCCCAAAAAGCCATTAATTTTCGCTTTCTTGAATCTTTAGGGGTTAAACCACATTAAATACCTGGCACTCTCTTGTGCAGCGAGGGGGGGGCATTATTTTGAGTGATTTACTAGAGACCCCAACTCAATTCTGGTATATAGGAATTTCCTTTTCAATGGTCAGCTCATATTATTTTGGTTTTTAGAAATTCAGAACATGTCAGTCAATAATCACTTCTCCTATTATACAAGATATCAAGGATCCCACATCACAACTTGATCGTCGTTTCCACACCAGTTAGTTATAATTTTGTAGAAAATAAATCCCATCAATCTCACAGTCACAAACACACAGGGACCGAGGCTTCCCAAGTCCCAACAACACACTGAAACGACGACTGCGGTACATAATTCTGGAATAATGTTTAAAATTCCACCATCAGAATCATGGCAATGATCAACTTCAGACTGGCTAAAAATGGACTCAGCCAATGAACCAACCCGAGAATGATCTCCTACCTGCACTCCACAGCCAATGATTAACCTTGTCCGGACAGGTGAATATTCTTACTATCGCCCACTGTTGAGATCCGATACCATGATCGTCATGAATCTGGAGATCACTACCAAGCCGGCAAAAACTTTTAGTTACTCCTCACCGTAGGATCGAACTGATCGTGACGTTCATGCAGACGTTGTAGCGCTTTGAGATTGAGCATCTCCTATTCTAAGCAGCATAAATGCTCTCCCTCACTCTCGGATCGTACTGGTCAGAACGTTCATGTAAACACTGTAGCACTGTAGAATCGAACATATTATTCTAACAGAAAACTAATCATAATTTGCTTGCTTGCATTTATTGAAACATTCTCTGCAAACTTGCATGATCACTTTTTGTCGGATAATGAGATTCCACAGTGCTACAGCGTCTTCATGAACGTCTGATCAGTACGGTCCTAGAGTGAGGATTGAAGAGCATTCATGAAACTCAAATCATGAGATGGTCAACTCCAAAGCTCTGCAACGTCGGTTTGAAAGTCCTGATTGATTCGATCCTAGGAGGATCATATGCTTAACTTCACAGCTTTCTGCAGTGTCGGTTTGAGACTACCGATCGATGCGATCGAAAGGGTGTTCACTACGCTTAGAGAATCAGATGCATAAACTTCAAGATCCTGCAGTGACTGTGTTTTACAGTTCTGATCCTAGGGTCTGTGAAAGAGAGTGTTCACGAAGATTTGACGGATAACTTCAAGGTCCTACAGTGTCTACAATAATGTCCTAATCGATTCGCAACTTGGATCGGGGAGGAGCATTATCGAGGAGGAGCATTCATGGAGGTTGTCATGAATCTGGGAAGAGCTGAGCAGCTAAATATATGGCACTGCACGATGTACCACAATGCTAGCTGACGGTCTAACAAATCACGCTGCTTTTACTGCAGCGCGCAGTTCGATTGACAACTGTTCAGCTAACGCTTCGTTGTAAATGTTGTAGTTCAGCCTACAAGACTGAACGGATTGTTTTGCTGTAGAAACTGGACTTTCCTTGATGTGCAAGCCAGCACGAGCCGTTGAAAGTTCTTCTCTTGGCATTACTTTTTCAACCAGCATAATAGAATCGTACACTGGTTACAGTCAGACCTCTACAATTTGCAAGGATGTCGGTCACGCACTGAACTGTTCAGAACGATTCACCTGGAGATCTTATTGGAATTAGTCTGCAAAAATGAGAACACTCCTGAGTTTGTGTAACGCCGTAGTTGCAATGGAATGTTCGCCGTTCTAGAGTGTTGCACTAAATGGTCAAATTCTCTTTAAAGTGACTTTTGACTTCACAAAGACACTAAATTTGCTAATTTCTCATATGATTTCTCAACAAGAGAGAGCAAAGAGTCTCAATAATTATAATGGACTTGGATGTGTGTAAGAGTTTTAAGTGTCCAAATATTGTAGTACAGTGGAAAGTGCTCAGGGTTGTCTTATTAGACAAAATTCCTATTCATTTGTCAGACACAGTTTAGATGAGGTGTACATTTAAAACATTTTCAATGTATCAAATGTACATCTCATCTAAATTTTGTCTAACAAATGAATAGGAATTTTGTCTGATAAGACAACAGTGGTGGAAAGGTGTTTGGATATAATCCAAGATCAACTTTCATAGAGATTGGAGTCACAAGATTCAAATTCTGCTCAACTTCTTATTCACTAAAATATTGATTAAACATACATAAATTCTTGTAAGGTTCTACAATGTTGGCATTGCAATTTGTGATGTGCCAAAGTAGCAGTGATGAGGTGATTGTGTATTCGTTTCCTTCTACTTACATAGTATCTACAAATATATATTAGTGTATTACCCAATTATAGTAAGGTCTTATCTTCTCACATTCCTTGTGTGTTTGAGAGCTTGAAACTGCAATTTCCTACCTCTATGCACTCCTAGGGGTATATACCAAATTTAAAACAAATAAAAGACTTCCAACCCTAAGATCTTTACGTAAGTCTCTTTGTAGTTATAATTCCAAGAATTGACAATCAAATTTTTATCAATGGCAAAATCATAACATCCAAAGGTTGTACAATATTTCAGGGATTATTTGGAGGACATGATGCAGAGAGGGACTTGATAATTGTTACTCCATTCCAAAAAATAATTCATGTTCTTTTCATGTAGGTAAGTAAATAGAGCATCTCCATGCAGAATTGTCGTCTCATTTGGCTCCCCCATGCGCACGATTTTATGGATAGTGGCGTTGAGACATCCAAAAATTGAAGCAGGCTGTCTATCTAGAGCAAGAAGACAAGATTCATGCCCTGATAATGAGGATGGTAATAAAAAATATTAAAAAAAAGCGGCTCTAAACTGCCAATAAATTCGAGAACAGTACCTTCCTCGAAGCATGAGAACTGTACCGGAATAGCGGAATGATTCTGCAAGTGGGGCCTTTTGGTCTGCAGACATGCTGCACAAAAGCTTCAGATCCACGCTGTCGATATTAAACACAACAATTCTTTCCTCTAATTATTATTTTTTGTATTTCTACTTCTTTTCGATATTTCGATTCAATCTTTGGCAGCCAATCGATAACATTGCTCAAGCAATTCAAAATATTACATCACTTGTTATAAAATCAAAACTATATATAATGCAACACAACACTTTCCCTTGAACAACACTCTTACTTAAATGGATGTTTTGCATGGAGAGTCAAGCAGTACAAAGGAGGTCAAAAATTCCTCTCATGTGCTTGGTTCATTTCTAGAAGTTCAAAAAATAAAGCATAGTATCACAAGTTCAATTGCATCAAACTCAAGTAGAAATACTGTAAAATTGCTCTTGGAAAAGAATTTAGGCATATAATCTCAAATCCCAAATAAAGAAACTCGCATGTTTTGCCATAGATATAATAGAGAAATCCGCTAAGTAGTCCCCGGTTTGGACTCCAGTTGCTCTCTAGTCCATCATCTTGTGCCATGTTTTCAGTTATCCGCTAAGTAGAACGAATTGGGGACCAAATGCACCAAACCGGGACCAGATGTAAACTAGGGACCTTGACACATAAATGAACAACAATCGTGCCCCTCTGGTCTTTCATGCATTACGTTGCGGACTAGGCACCAAGTTGAACTCACGACCAAACTCAGAAAACCATCAAAATCATTTTTGAGTTTAGTCCCAAGTTCGATCTTAGAGTAAAAATTGGTGCCCAGTTCGACGTTTGGCCCAATCCAACCGAAACTTGGTGTCTTGGTCCCTAGTCCGTCGTCCTTAGCGGATTTCTCTATTGGAATAAGGATATCTAAATGTATTGTGTAAGATAACTACCCCATCAACTTACTCTAACTAAAGCACCACAATCTCATTGCATCTAGGTAATGAAAATAAAAAGTAAAAAATGTAAAGCATTTTTTATTGGTAGTAGACAAATTCCTTGAAACAAATTAACTTCAAATATAGACAGAAGACCCAAACCACCCATAATCCATAGCCTAAAACCAAAAAACTAAACCTCTAAATCGCCTTTTTTGTGATCTTCACCCTTACCTAAATGCAAGCAATGAGCCACTTCACTACATAGTGTATCTAGTGTGAGGTGATGAATAATGTGCTTACCCTTACTACCTTTTCAACACTATTTGTCAATTTGTGAGTATTTAGTGTTGGCTGCATGTGTAGTGACTACTTTTAGCAGCAGCCCATTGCACCTCGTCTCAAGTTTCATTTTCTTACTAACACTAGATATTCATATCTCAAAAGATCTCAATGTCAAAGTATTATTCTTTCTGAAATAGTCTTAGAATTCACATTTAGGGTTGCTTTACATAGGGGGGCAATGGTAAGCTTGGGGTATCACTTTTTGGACACACTAATTAGGTTATTTTTATTGAAAGCCTCCAAAGTTTGTCTAATTTAGTCATTTTAATCAAGTAAAAAGACCCTAAAATAGAAAATAAAATATCATGCACCTCACTGAAATCAAAGTATATATGCCTATAGATTTTCTTTTAGATTTTTTATTTTTTTTGGATCCATTCATAGATGAGGGAAAAAGTGTTGAATTTGGGGATTTGCAGGCATTATAGTGCACAATGAATTAATTTTTTTATTATCAAATAAATTATTTTGTATTCTATACAAGAAGATGTAGGTCATATTCAAAAATTATATTAAAATAAAAATGGTTGATATTCCATTTGCTTGATTCTATGGATTTTAGGTTATTGGGACATGACTTACTTTTTCAACTAAAAAATCAAATAAAATTACTTCAAAATATTTTTTTTAATTTTTAATTTTTTTTCCTGATACATTATAAGTATAGACAACTAAAACCACATCTAATGAAGTCTTATTGTATTACAGTTTAAAAATGGATATGTTTGTCACACCAGCATAGAGTGCAATTGTTCATGGGACAACCTTTTTGGGTACCCCAACCAGACCATCACCCAGGGAGTCAAGCTGCACATGGAGAGCAAAAACCCTCTCAATGTAATTGATCCGTTTTTTGTAGCACAAAAATGAAACCAATCATGTGGAGAGGAATATCCCCTCCTTCGGCCTCCTATATGGTTTGACTTCCCATGTAAAATGCCAATTAGTGTTTTTCCAAAAGTAACTTTTTTGACAGTTAGAGTGATATTCGCAATTACAATTCCTCACACTAAATACACTATATAGTGTAGCATCTCAGTAATCTATCCACTTTACATTCAAACTTGAGTTATCTTCCTACCTACAGCACTGTGCTTCAAATATCAACAAGAATGAACAAACAGGCCATTGAAGTAAACAGCTCCAAGTCTACTGAATTCCATCGTAGCTGCTGATTCCTATGCTGAAATTCTAACCCAACAAATGACGACAACAGGTACGACAAACAGAGAAAGCGACTAACTGAAAGGCAGGAACGTTTTGGACGCACACATTTGTCCAGTTCGCTCTAATTAGCATGTCACCTGGCGTGCTGACGTAGCATGACACCTACTGTCCCTAGTAGAGGTGAATTCATACGGCGTTGAAAATGGGGCGTCGAGTACCCTCCTTTTTCCAACATTGTCGGGCGACGGGGGCGTCTGGTCCCGGACCCGTCTTCGCTTCCGGCTACACTGCTTCAAGTTGACGCGTTTCCCAGTCATACCGACGTGTCTGACCCCCCCTCCAGTCAAACCTCACTCTCGTTATATAGTCCCATGAATCCTCGTCATTCCCATTCCATCGATTCCAGACTCACCCCAGAGCAGTGAAAGATCTGAGTACAGTCGTGACTGCGATTCATTCCAGAAACTTGAAAGAGCTTCTGTGGAACACCTATAGATTCTAACGTAGTCATCATTCCCATTCCATCGATTCTAGACTTACCCCAGAAAACGTGAAAGATTTGAGCACAGTCCTGATTCGGAGTGACTGCGATTCATTCCAGAAACTTGAAAGAGCTTCTGTGACTGCGATTCTAGTGACGTCCGAGCCTGCTTGTGACAGCGCTTTCTCAGGCATTAAGATGGGTGCTGAAGGTGATGGTGGTGGCTCCAAGTGGAACCGCGAAGGTGATGGTGGTGGCTCCAAGTGGAACCGCGAAGGTGATGGTGGTGGCTCCAAGTGGAACCGCGAAGGTGATGGTGGCTCTTCGAGATGGAGGCCCTTCTCGTGCTGTGGCTTCGACGACTGTGAAGGTGATGGTGGCTCCTCTAGGTGGAGGCCCGGAAAGGGATTCTGAGTTCACCGGCTAAGCAAGTCTTGTACAGCGATACTGCGAGCAAATGGTAGTCACCAGATATGCGATGATCATTGACTTCATCCTTCTGCAATTTTTTTTGTTACCGACATTAGGGAACAACTCATTCATATACCCATTTTTTGTGACCCCGTTTTTGTAGACCAGGGGGCCTGATGTAGAGACACTTACTTAGCTGCCATTCTTTGGTCTCATCCAATTCTGTAGAATCGATGATGTAAAAATCGAAAGACCACAAACTTAAAACAAATGTGCTTTTTGCACCATTTTCTCTCATTAAGCTTGTCGATCTTGTACATTGTCAGTTGCAATGCATCTCCGTTCGGGACGAATCAAATTTTGTCTAGGGTCGAGCTAGATAGTATCTGACTTCACAAGTGCTTCACTACCCGCGATGATTTTATGAAGGGCATGCACAAAGAACTGTCGGTGTCAATGTCGGTACACGGCAGTAGCCATTGAAGCCAGTATCGATCATACATACGTCATACACACGTCACTGAGGTTTACTAGAGCTCACTCTATCAGAAGAAAACTATGTACCTGAAAAGTTGTGAAAATGACCCTGAATATATTTTTTGAATGTAGTCTTGAATAAAGTGGGAGATTATGAATCAGATTCTTTAGCAGATTGTCTAATGATAACGACTTGCATCAAAATTGAATTGAAAAAGAGCTTGAACAAATCAATTATCTTCTAGTGGCCATGCCCAAAATACCATTCGGCCAATGTAACAAGGGCGATGGATTATATAGTCATCTTTATTTTGTAAGAGACAAAGAAAGAATGTGAAGGAACAAACCCCATGTTAGAACAGAATAACTTGTTTACTCTTTCTGATTTGGAGTAAGAGTGCAGCAAGTGCAAAGAAAGTGATAATAAGAAAATGGAAGTGATAAATATGCATGAGTTGTTGAGCTCAGTCATGTCAAGGACTTTGTCTCAAGGAACAAAACCAATAATACATTTAAAACAATTCAATTAGTTGAGTTTAAAGTATGTGCATGGTATTTTCTTAGTCACTTATAGTAGTCAGAAAAGGGTATAAGGATGTGGGTTGTACACAGTACTGTACGTTTCCCGTGATCGCCAGTCAGAAGGTTACATTCGCATGGGAGGCCATGCCAAGCAGGGATGTCAATATGGACGTCTTTTGAGTTTTTTTGGTCGGACGTCCGTTCGGGGGGGTAAAATGGAATTACTACGACAACAGTAAAAATTTCAACCACTAGATCTTCTTGGAGCTCGCATCTAAGCCGTTCAAATCTGATCTTCTTTAGAGCGACCGAGAAAATTCGCTCCGACCGGCGCCCGGTCGAGGCGACCGAAGGTCGTGGTGACCATGAGATTTGATTCGGAGATCCACAACCGTCAGATCGCTAACGGTCGACCGATCAGTCGGCGGTCGACCGGTCGGACGGCGGTCGACGGATCGGTCGGCGGTCGACCGGTCGGATGGCGGTCGACGGATCGGTCGGCGGTCGACCGGTCGGACGACCCGACCGGAATTTAAGGAAGGAAAAAAATCTAAATTTAGAATCCGGTCGCTCCGTCCGATCGGTCGGGCCGACCGATCGGACGGAGCGACCGGATTCTAAATTTAGAATTTTTTATTTTTTTTTATTATTTTTTATTTTTTTTAATTTTATTTTTTTTTTAAAAATTTCCCTGGACGGCGTGGGTGTCCGAAGCCGCCTTGGTGGGGAGCTAAGGATGGCGGCCACTCCTCTTAACCCTAACCCTATTCTAATTTATTCCAACAACCATTTTGAATTTCTTAACAACTCCCTCCCTAAAGTTTTTCAAGATCCAGATTACACTATTTGGGGTTCCCGCTCAAATAAGATTCTCCTTGCTTTGAGCATTACGATCTCACTAATGGAAAAGAATCAACGGTTTAAATTTTACAAGTGACTAAAAACTCAAGTGAACTTTAAGATCCTACGGTTGGATCTTCTAAACATTGTTTCAAATAGGGCTTTATAAGCATGGAGAATTTAGGCAATTTCGCATCAAGGATATCTAGGGATTAAGATCTCTTTATTTTATCTATAAATTATAACCATATTTAAGTTACTTTTGCGAATTGATTGATGATTCATTTAATCTTATTATCATGGTCCGGAAGATGTTACTTACTTTGTACTACTTATGGCATGTTGATGTTTAACAACTTAAAAGAGAAAATAGGATGATGTTCATGTGTTTTTTAGTTTAAATTACGTATTTTTCTTTAATTCCCAAATTGCAAACTTTAGGAACAAGCCTAATGTCTTAATTCACTGTGAAGGGCACTTGGTATTTTGGGGGTGTAAGTTCTTAGTGTCATTTGCCAAAAACACATAGCATCATAAGGGTCAAATAAGATTAAATAAAAAATCTTCACTTGAGGATAAGAAAACGCTTCCACAAAGATTATTTTTATTCAATACAAATTTTATTGCCATATAAATCAAATGGGGTCAATATCAACTAATCGCATCTTAAAATAATATATCATTGTATATTTGATCATGTAGTATTATGAATTGCTATAATAAGATATTGAAGACACATCACTTTCTACAAAAATAAAAAATAACATACGCCATAAATGTGGACATGACTCATATTTATTCAGGAGTTATGAACATCTACCAAGATCAATTAAATGAAAAATCTATATTTACACATTACCACTACGTAACTTGTTAAATGTTTAGGAGAGTCTTATAGAAATATAATCTTCATACTCACACATACACTTGAAAGATAAATATTAGCACATAATACTTTGTAGTATTGTTCTTCTAAATTTGGGTTGCATGAATTTGTATTGTAAGTTTTATGTTATATGTCTTTTTCCTTCACATATTCATATACTTATATGATGCTAATAGCCTTTCAATATAGTACATGATTGGATATTCACTCTAACGCTCAACTACTAAAGGCCCAATCAACCATTTTGTACTCTATTCCAAATTTTGACAAGATGTATCTGATTTAAAAAGGATTCTTGTTGGACTTATTTTTTACCTCCGAGATGTAAGATGGGTTGAAAACCTCATCTACATTACAAAACCTAGTTTGGAATCATGTATTGTTCACACCAACCCTTCAATCACAAACATGACAAGGTTTGCTTAATATTAAATAACTTATTATAAAAGAAAACTAGTAGTATTCTTCATAGATAAGTATTGGCCTTTATCATGTAAGATAAAACTTAAGGAAACCATACAAATAAATAAGTACTAAGAATAGAAATGAGAATTTTATTTTGCTATTGAAAGTTTAGGTGTCTTTAATCTATTACAAGAGAATTATTAATTGTTATGAGGATTTCAAGTTTTCACCTACAACAATTTAATCTTAGAATTAAGGTTTTTATATTGTCTTTGGGAAGAAAGTTTACAAGAGTTAGAAAACTCACATTTCTTAACACATTTATTTTTCCTTCAAACCCCCCCCCCCTAGCCTTTAGGGGTTAAATAAACAACCACCCATTTGGATTCAAATAAAATTTGTTTAGATACTTAGATCCGTAAATGGTTAGTAACTATAATATTTTTCATTATCATAAGTCAATGTGAATATATTGCAAATTCTATCAAAGCATGACATTGTACCCCTACAGAATTCCAAGTGATTCATGGATAGTTAAGATTCATATGAACAATGAGGAGTTATTTATAATAAGTTCTATTTTTCATGTGTGTCCAAGCCCATAAGATCTTTTGAGTAAAACATTCCCTTCTATGAAAAGAAGATCTTCCCGACATTCCCCTGACAAAATCGGCATGTGGATTAATGCCCTGATTTAGATTGCAGGTACAATGTCAGGTACCTAAAAATAGACAATTCTTAAATGCAAGCAAGAGGAGGAAGAAGAAGGGAGAGATGAGGGAGTGTTGGTGAGTGATAGAGGAAGAGAGGAGCGCAAGACACCGACCGGTCGCTCGGTCGATCGGTCGGTCCATCGGTCGGTCGCTCGGTCGGTCCATCGGTCGACATCGGTCGGTCCATTGGTCGACATCGTTCGGTCGCTCGGTCGGTCGCTCGGTAGGTCAATCGGTCGGTCCCTCCGTCAATCGGTCGCTCGGGCGATAAGCCAAAGTTTTTTTTTTTTTTTTTTTTTTCCCCTTGAATTCCGGTCGCGCCCTCCGACCGATCGGTCGGCCAGCGACCGCGTCAGTTCGATCGACCGAGCGACCGGTCGGTGTCTTGCGCTCCTCTCTTCCTCTCTCACTCACCAACACTCCCTCATCTCTCCCTTCTTCTTCCTCCTCTTGCTTGCATTTAAGAATTGTCTATTTTTAGGTACCTGACATTGTACCTGCAATCTAAATCAGGGCATTAATCCACATGCCGATTTTGTCAGGGGAATGTCGGGAAGATCTTCTTTTCATAGAAGGGAATGTTTTACTCAAAAGATCTTATGGGCTTGGACACACATGAAAAATAGAACTTATTATAAATAACTCCTCATTGTTCATATGAATCTTAACTATCCATGAATCACTTGGAATTCTGTAGGGGTACAATGTCATGCTTTGATAGAATTTGCAATATATTCACATTGACTTATGATAATGAAAAATATTATAGTTACTAACCATTTACGGATCTAAGTATCTAAACAAATTTTATTTGAATCCAAATGGGTGGTTGTTTATTTAACCCCTAAAGGCTAGGGGGGGGGGTTTGAAGGAAAAATAAATGTGTTAAGAAATGTGAGTTTTCTAACTCTTGTAAACTTTCTTCCCAAAGACAATATAAAAACCTTAATTCTAAGATTAAATTGTTGTAGGTGAAAACTTGAAATCCTCATAACAATTAATAATTCTCTTGTAATAGATTAAAGACACCTAAACTTTCAATAGCAAAATAAAATTCTCATTTCTATTCTTAGTACTTATTTATTTGTATGGTTTCCTTAAGTTTTATCTTATATGATAAAGGCCAATACTTATCTATGAAGATACTATTAGTCTCCTTTTATAATAAGTTATTCAATATTAAGCAAACCTTGTCATGTTTGTGATTAAAGGGGTTGATGTGAAAAATTCATGATTCCACACTAGGTAGTACATACCATAAGTAGTACGAAGTAGGTAATATCTTCCGGACCATGATAATAAGATTAAATGAATCATCAATCAATTCACAAAAGTAACTTAAGTATGGTTAAATTTTAGATAAAATAAAGAGATCTTAATCCCTAGATATCCTTGATGCGAAATTGCCGAAATTCTTCATGCTTGAAAAGCCTCATTTGAAGCAATGTTTAGAAGATCCAACCGTAGGATCTTAAAGTTAACTTGAATTTTTAGTGACTTGTAAAATTTAAACTGTCGATTCTTTTCCATTAGTGAGATCGTAATGCTCAAAGCAAGGAGAATCTTATTTGAGCGGGAACCCCAAATAGTGTAATCTGGGTCTTGAAAAACTTTAGGGGGTGGGGGGAGTTCAAGAAATTCAAAATGGTTGTTGAAATAAATTGGAATAGGGTTAGGGTTAAGAGGAGTGGCCGCCATTCTTAGCTCCCCACCAAGGCGGCTTCGGACGCCCACGCCGTCCGGGGAAATTTAAAAAATAAAATAAAATAAAAAATCTAAATTTAGAATCCGGTCGCTCCGTCCGATCGGTCGGCCCGACCGATCGGACGGAGCGACCGGATTCTAAATTAAGATTTTTTTTTTTTTTTTTTTTTTTTTTTTTTTGGTCGGGACGACCGCCGACCGATCAGACGGCCTGGCCATCAGCCATCAGCCAATTTTTTTTTTTTTTTTTTTTTTTTTTTTTTTTTTTTTTTCCGGTCGGTCGGGTCGACCGCCGACCGATCAGACGGCCACTGCTCTACCGGTCGCCCCGGGTTGGGCCGGTCGGCGGGCCAGTCGCCCGGGCCAAAAACCGGTCGCCCGGGCCAAAAACCGGTCGCCCGGGCCAAAGACCGGTCGCCCGGGCCAAAAACCGGTCGCCCGGGCCAAAGACCGGTCGCCCCGGCCAAAGACCGGTCGTCCGGGCCGAAGACCGGTCGCCCGGGCCGAAGATCGGTCGCCCCTTTTACCTTAGGTAAATAGTCCAAAATCTCTAAGTCACGGACGCTCCCATAACCCCCTGCGGACGTCCGGACGCTGTGACATCCCTGATGCCAAGGAATATTTTTGACTCCTGGTGACTCAGCTAGCAAACTGCATTGTTTTTATTCCTTATTGACGAATAAAATAGAACAAAGGATACGTTCAACATTGGAGGCCTGAATACATCTTCAACCAGACTCACAGTATTTTCTTGACAATCAGTTCTGATTGATCTCTCTGAAGGGATGCCGAAGTTACGGTCATTTGGGACTCGGTCACCAACATATATTTTCTTGGAACAATTGATGTGTTATGACCAGTATGCATCTCAATGCCAGATTCCAGTCGTGACAGGTAGATATAGATAACATAAGAAACATACAAGATTTTCAAAACATGAAGAGTCCCAGTATGTATTGACTTGCGTGACTCCTGAAAGTGGTACCTACCGAATTTAAGACCTGTACAGCACTAAGCATTATGAGAGTAACGAACTGAAGAATACGGACTTTCTACGAGTCACGGAAATGGGTGTAGATGCACAGGAGTACTGCGTGACCCTATGACCGCATTCTGCAGGTATTCCGTTCTGCACAATGTAGCATTAATGCAATGCCGTGTCCGAGAAGGAGCAGCAGTAATCTAGCGTTGACACCCTGCACCAAAATCCGCGGAAGAAGTTGGTTGCTGGGCGACCAAGCATCAAAAGCTTACAAATCTTTCGTCGGATCCTTGTGAAGAAGAGTGCAGTGTACAGTGGCCAAGAAAACCAGCACTTCGGACAGCTTGAGAATAAGATGCACAATCTTGAGTTCTGTACAGTTTGGTACTTTCTAATCATTTGATGGTGCTGGACATTGCGTGACCGGTAATCTGCTAATCGGATTGTCAGAAACGCGCTCGAGATTTGAACTGCAGATTATGCTTATTGTCGGTTGAAATTAATTAAAAGTAAGGTTGCTTGGACCAGGAATTACCTAGGTTGCTACCAGCTAGCTTTACCTAGATCGGTATTTAGAATAAGAGTTTCGCCGATTTCGCCGACAACGAAGACTGAGAATCCTCAATCAGAATTAGAATTCCGTGACGTCTTCAGGACAATCTGGTTCAGCTTTTGTACTACCTGGAAGAGAATTTTAGGTTGAAGAGAATTTTCTTTCAAAGGGTGATTGTACCCTCAGATGCAGTCTAATCGAATTTGGACAGCCGCTGAATGAAACCAATTATTCGCCCCGTCGCACACTTTGTTTTAATCTGTGATTGTTTCCTGGGTTTGTTTTCAATACAGCATTCCTGAATGATTGATTGCTGAAGAGCGTAATAAGACACAGATCGGAGGATCAAAGGCATGAATCTGTTGTAAGAACTGTTTGAAGGTTTGATCGGGTGAACAACGAAGGCCTCCATAGCCGTTCCGCCATAGCCAGCTATTTCTGCACTTCAGAGCGTATACCCCAAACCAATATAATACAGTCAAACTCGTGAAGTGGATCGCTATGTCACAACTTCAAGAACTATGTTTGTAACTGAAATGCTAAATAAAAAAGTCCAAAATATATGAAATGTGGTTCAAGTATACATGGCATTACATCTATGAGTACAATCTTAGGGGCAAGTACTTGTGTGGTACACTCGAACTATTTTTTATTAGAGTTGTTGAAGTTGAATTCATGAACTCATCAAAGAACTTTGCATTCTATTCCATTGAAAAACATCGGAACTACAACTCTAGGACACCCATAGCTTACTATAAGTTTATTATCATTGAAAAAACATCCATACTTGTATAGTAATATAACTTGTGACTGTAGCTTTGAAATGCCCCTATGTTGCTAGAAGAGCATTTGCACTGCAGACCATTTTAAGCCCGCAAACCTAATAATCCTGGGGTCTTCGAAGAAAACATGCCCCACTCCATTCTTTGTTGGTCCCTCCAAAACTATTTTTGAGTGGCAACAACCCCTCCGAATGGCCTTGGCCCTCACTCTTCGAAGGTCTCTCTAAACTCAAAAGTTCACCTCCAAAAAATATACTTTTTTTTTATGGTAAGCGTTCAATAAACTTCTTTAGTAGTAGGGTCCTTGGGAGGCTTATTTTGGGACTGCTACCTTGAAAGATGGGTAGATCATGTCAATTTGGACTTTTTGGGGTGGGTCTCCCCATTGTTTCCTCCAGAGTTCTCCCTCAACAAACCCATAAATCATTACATTGAATGGGCTTGCTTGGAGGGGCTACCGTGCCAATGCTCTAAGGGCATCACCACCCATAGGCGCCCTGATTATTCAGCTCAGTATGCAATGGGTGGGAATGCTCTAAGTTTATTATTCGGCGAGAAAACATCCATACTTATAAAGTAATTATGATGGTTGGACATACTTGATAAGCTACTCCAAATGCCAAGGGTGCCCTAGAGCTGACCGAGGTCAACAATTAATATTCTAGCTGAAGCCAGAGTGTCAGTCCGACATTTGGGGTGATGATGAACAAGGGCACGAGGAGGCGCCCTGGTCTATGGGCCTACCAAAAAGTAGAGACATGTCGTTAGTGCAGCAACAGAACCCAAAAATTCGGCGAAGTGATTGGTTACAAAAAGGAAAAAAAATCATTCGGGTGAGAAGACTGAAACAGTGTTGTTGACTACAACGGATGCTCGACTGCCCTCTCTCGTCCACAATGGCTGCTTCTCGTCCGACGTCGAGCAACGGAAACGCTTCTAGCTGCTCAAATATTTGAACAGCCGACGCGGTTTTCCCATTCTGACCGCTGACCGCGTATACTCCCCCATATAAGAGCTCCTACTGACCCCCATTCTTCATTCACAACTTACCTACAGCCTTTCCACAACCCAATCAATCTATCTTCCTCAGCGACTCACTCGAAACTTAAAGAATCCAGTGCAAGTACTGGTCCGCTAGAAGATTGTACGGCTGCATCAAACAAGGAAGCTTTCTGCTCAGTCGACTGATCGAACTCGGCCTGGAGGACATCGATCGACCATTTGCTTTGCTAGACATGGGTGCCGAAGGTGATGGTGGTGGCTCCAGGTGGAAGCCTTCCTATAACGACGACTGCGAAGGTGATGGCGGCTCGTCCCGATGGAGACCTCCCTCGCACCACTTCGAAGGTGATGGAGGCTCTTCACGATGGAGGCCTCCCTCGCACAGCTGCGACTTCGACGATTGCGAAGGTGATGGTGGTTCATCCAAGTGGAGACCCGGAAAGGGCTTCTGAACCGAATTCATCAGCAAATTTTGTACAGCGATACAGCGAGCAATGGTAGTCACCGTGAGTGACCAGTTGCTCATACCAGTTGTGCGGTGATCATAGACTTCACCCTGCTGGAAATCTTCGATCCCATCAACATTGTTACCGACATTCGGAACAGAAACCCATTCATTCTTTGGGACCCCGTTTTGTAGACCAGGGGGCCTGATGTACGTAGACACATACTTAGCTCTGCCATTCTTTGGTCCCATCCAATTCTTTAGAATTGGTGATGTACAAAAAGACCACAAACTTAAGACAATTTTGCTTTAAGCACGATTTTATCTCATCAAGCTTGTCTCTGAATCAAACTGTGAGGCTGTAATGCATGATTGTGCGTCTTTGTGAAACAATTTGCATCCGCTTACCTTAAAATTTCAGATCTGATAAAGCCATTGCAAGGCTGAGATTCTTTAGAAAATAATGCATGATTCTATCAAGGACATGCAAGAATTTGAAGTTCAAAATCGAGGGTGGAAAAGTCTGAAGTAACGGTACTCGGGACCAGCTTTCGAATGAAATTAGTCTTCGAAACTGGCTAATTATATTTCTCATGCTACAAATTGAGGAAGTTCCCCAACGTTCCTAGAACGCTTTCCTAGATGTTGCTTTGCTCCACCCTTCTCCTGTAAAAATATTTGCTATAAACATATGTAAAAATAATGTTCGAAGGGCTCTCCACATGCTCTCATTCTTTGTAATTAATGTTGAAGTATGACCAAGCAGTCCACGTGGCATCCATATGAACTCGGTCCAGGTGGCCACTCCAATTAGTCTACGTGGCCGCAGTCTCTACAGGGACAGCATCCAAGAACAGACCAACAGTAGTTAGTCAGTTCTGTAGCGCAGTAGCAGCCAGTTGATTAGAGATCCTAAATTATAGGATCATCCCGCTTGTATTTATGCTTTGATTTTGTAACACAAATTTATCTCATTGTTGCACATTCCATTCCTGTTTTTCTACATGGTATCAGAGCAGGTCCAAACAGTAGTCGTCAGTCCTTGCTATCCTTATACAAACAGCAAGAATCGAACTAGCTGAAACTGCTTCAATAGATCATAGCAGTGTGAGTTAGATCTAGATCTAAGATGGCCTCTAGGGACTCGTTCATTGGTGATCATGCTAGCAAGCTTGAAGGAATCTCCAACTACGCAGTTTGGAGTTTCAAGTTGCGTAACATGATGAACCGTGATGACATCCTGAAGGTCGTAGAACCACCTGCTGGTGTAGTAGCGCCGACTGCACAGGACGAAATTGACGCCCTGCAGAACTTGAAAACCAAAGCTTTGACTATGATAGCACTATCAGTTAAAGATAATGTTATACCCTATATATTTAACATCTCGGAACCCGATCGATGTTGGCAGGTGCTCAAGGACATGTATGCGAGCGGCGCCAACTCCCGGAAGCTGCTTCTTCGCAGAAAACTCACCAACTTGAAGTTGACAGAAGGTGCGAGCATTCCAGACTTCCTGCAGCGCGTCAGGGAGTTAATCAATGAGCTCGCTGGCATTGGAGAAACCATTGCAGATTCAGAAATTGT
Source organism: Bryum argenteum (assembly GCA_037043015.1). Classification (NCBI taxonomy): domain Eukaryota; kingdom Viridiplantae; phylum Streptophyta; class Bryopsida; order Bryales; family Bryaceae; genus Bryum; species Bryum argenteum. The sequence goes on along the minus strand of CM073328.1, from coordinate 17,519,017 downwards.
CGAACACATCCTAATGGCGTTACCTGGAAGTTACGAAGGCCTGGTCAACGCAGTGATGTACCACTCCAAGCTCCCATCAGTTGCAGAACTTACGGTGATTCTGCTGCAAGAAGACGTTAGGCGTGAGATCAGAAGCGGCAAGACTGGAGATCACGAAGCGCTGCTGATGAAGACCAAGAAAACAACTGGAGCTCGAAGGACTAACCCGGCAGCCTCAAACTCAGGAACAGACGACTCGCGCCAGAAGAAGAAACACGGCACAACTCGATGCCACTACTGTGGATCGAAAGATCACTGGGTCAAAAATTGCCCGGATCTGGCTGCGGAGTTGAAGATGCGTAAAGCTAAATGGGAACGACAGGACAACGCTTCTGTAAACCTGGTCAACAACTTTGACAGTAGCGATGAAGAGTTCGCAGAGTCAGAAACTGAACTTGCCGTTAATCTCTCTGAAATAAACTTAGCTGAGTCTAGCAATCATAGCGAGTGGTTTGTAGACAGTGGGGCATCCAAACATGTGATGGGGAAGAAACATCTCCGACCGAAATAGAAGAAGGTGGCCGATCCGGGATCGGCAAGACTGGCCGAGGAGAGACCGAATGTAACAGACGGGCAAAGTGGGTACATTTCCACTACCTCAGGCAAAATCTACTTCGATGATGTTCTTTATGTTCCAGGTGTCGCTAAAAACTTGCTATCTGTTGGTTCCATCACAGATGGAAGAGATCGACCCAAGGTCCTATTCGACTCCCAAAATTGCTTTGGATCCCGAAGGACTTTTCCTTCACCTCTTTGAACACAACATACTTGTCGTCAAGAGGAAAGCGTGACTCAAAGAATGGACTCTACAAACCATCGACACCGCGAATCGACATCGAATGTTGTTGCTATGGACTCGCATGACTCACTTTGACCATCATCTGGCACTCTGATTGGCCCATGCCAATTCAAGCTTATTGCTTTTATGTCCAAGCACAACATGGTTCGAGGCTTACCGGTGCTGGAATCCACAATTCCATTCTGCTCATCCTGCAGCGAAGGCAAGCAGTCTCGCACTCCCAAGCCAAGAACTCAGCACTCACGACCTGCAGACCCGAAGAGCATTCTCGATGGGAATACTCGAACAAAGACAAATGACCACTGAATTATCGCACGGTGACCTTTGTGGTCCTTTTACCACACTCTCTCTCTCAGGTTCCAGGTACATTTTATCTATTACAGATGACTATAGTAGGTACTCTTGGCTTTTCTTCCTAAAGAGAAAATCAGAGACCTTTCAGCGGTTCCAGGAGTTCAAGGTCATGATCGAACTTCAAACATCTTACAAGGTGAAGGCTCTTCGTTCTGATAACGGCGGAGAGTACATCTCCCGAGCCTTCACCCAGTTTCTTGCTGACTCCGGAATCACTCGCCAACTTACTCAGTCTTATACTCCCCATCAGAATGGGGTTGCCGAGAGGAAGAATCGAACACTCCTGAACAAAGCACGATCGATAGCTTTTGCAAGTGGGATACCGCCTCACCTGTGGACGGAGGCTGTGGCAACTGCGAACTACGTCAACAACCGGACATCAACCAGGGCAAACAACGGTATGACTCCTTACGAAAAATTTACAGGAAAAGTACCTTGGTGAGTCATCTTCGCGTGTTTGGCTGCCGTAGTTATGTCCTCAACACCTCTCCCACCCAAGCAAAGTGGTCTCCACGCTCAACAGAGTGCATTTTTATTGGGTATGATACAAATACAAGAGGATTTCGAAATTATCACATGGCAACTCGCAAGATTCTAGTCTCTAAGGACGTTCAATTTGATGAGGAAACCTTTCCTCTCATTCAGCGCTCCACCACCGACTCACTAGCTGACTCGGTGCTACCAGACTGGAGCAACTTTCTAAAACTTGAGTCTGAAGAAGCTGAAGCCTTACCGCCAGTACCTGCAGTTTCCCTCTCACCCCTCTCGGAACACAGAGCACCTGAGCAGGATGATTCTTATCCTTCTGCTTTCTTTGAAGACTCAAAGATATCATCACCGCCACACTCTGCTTCCCTTCAGGCCACACGAGCTCACCGAGCTCTCCCGCCTCTTCTGCGCGACACTCGCAAGTCAACATGGCCCACCCAAGGCGAACTCCCACCCACGGTGAACTCCCGATTCTCACCTTCGAGTGACATTTCGCCGAGAATTCCCAAGTTCAAAGACCGTCGGCCCTATCTCTGTATCTCCGGATATTACCACAGGTCCAGAAGGCGAACTCACCGTTGTGTTACCGCTGCTGCCCGATGGCTCCCATTATGCACAAGTCCCGATGCATACTTATGAGCGCCCAAGGTAAATCCAAAGACTGCTTCCTCGAATCCCTTCGCTGTTACCACTCGGAGCGGTCGCACTCCCAAGCTGCCTTCTCGACTTTCAGAATATCACCTGCACATTGCTGAGTCACCAGTAACACTGCAACTTCCTACGTCAGTGGAGGCAACCTTATTACACCCAGTGGAAAAGTGCTATGGGAAGCTGAACTTGCTTGCTATCTATCGCAATGACACATGGGAAGTAGTCACCTTACCTGCAGATCGCAAGGCAATCTCAACAAAATGGGTCTACAGAGTCAAGACCAATGCCGATGGTTCACCGGCAAAGCTCAAGGCCCGTCTTGTTGCCCGCGGATTTCAACAAAAGGAAGGACAAGATTACTCAGAAACATTTGCCCCAGTCGTAAAATGGAACACTTTGCGCACTGTAGTGGCTCTGGCAGGTCATCAAGGCTGGCCTATTTTCCATCTAGATGTCAAAACTGCATTTCTAAATGGAGTTATTACTGAAGATCTCTATGTTTCTCCACCTCCCGGGTTCTCATCACTATCAGGTAACCAAGCTTGCAAACTCAAAAAGGCGCTTTATGGTTTGAAGCAGGCACCAAGAGCATGGTACTCCAAAATGGATGCCTATCTCCTCAGTCAGCAACTCCAAAAATCCTCTGCCGATTACAATCTTTACTTCCATGAGGATCAAGGCAAGCTCACACTTCTCCTTTTGTACGTCGATGATGTCTACCTGACAGGCAATAACTCTTCCCACATTGCCACTATTAGATCAGCAATCCAAAAAAAATTTGACATGTCTGACTTAGGTTTGTTGTCCTATAGTCTCGGGTTAGAGTTTCTGTTCAAACCTGAAGGAGTTCTGATCACACAAAGGCAATATATTCGGGAAATGCTCACCGAATTTGGATTTGCGAACAGCAAACCTGTAGCTACTCCCATGGCAGAGAAGCTTCGACTTGTGCCCGATATGAATTCACCATTTGTGGATTCCACCCTTTATCAGCGGATGGTCGGGAAATTAATCTTCCTGACCCACACTAGGCCGGACCTCTGCTATGCCGTCAGCATTGTTAGCGATTCATGGTGCATCCTCAAGAAAAACACATCTGACAATCAAGCACATATTTCGATACATTCAAGGCACCATCGACCTAGCTCTCCTGTATCGAAGGGGGGAGAATCACACATTGCTTGGCTTTACGGATGCGGACTGGGCCGCCGACTTTCATGACAGAAAGTCTACTACTGGCTTTGTGTTTTACCGGGAGTACACCAATTACTGGAATTCACGCAAGCAACCAACCGTGGTGGCTCTCATCAACGGAGTCCGAATACATGGCAGTTACCGAGGGCGTGAAGGAGGCCATCTGGCTTCGAAGGTTGTTAGGAGAACTTGGCATAGAAAATCTGCATCATCCCACGACAATTCAAGGTGACAATCAGGGAAGCATAAGTATAGCTCACAATCCAGTATTCCATTCTCGTACTAAGCATATTGAAGTCAGACACCATTTTGTGAGAGAGAAAATTCTATCAAAAGAGATAGCTCTGGAATTTGTGTCCACAACTGATCAAATAGCGGATATCCTTACCAAAGCTCTCGGCAGAACCAACTTTGAGAGACTGCGATGCAAGTTAGGTCTAGTATCCACAAGCACAGGACCAATTGATAGAATTTGACGAATTTCAAGTTTATTCAATCCTGAGCCTCAGCCCGGTAGTACCAGAAGCCTCATCAGGAGGCACTATCTGCCACCGCGAGCAAACATAAGGACCCTCACACCTCTGTCTTATATACCTTCTTCTACTTTCTGCTTCTGACATTCCTGAAAAATCCTTTCTATTCTCTGTCTCGATAACCCTATAGCAGGCTAACTCCCAGCTTAGTCTCCTATCAGGCGTCACTCCCTTCAACCAATTTCGCAGGATATAGCCTTCATAACCCTGCTCAGGTGACCACAACATCGACAGTACCTTCCACTCCACCGTACCTCCAACAAATCGCCTCCAGGAAGCATTCAGGCGACGCAGGTTCATAAACAAAAGAACTGATGGAGGATTCGCAAGCAGGTGCCACACCCGCCCCTCAATTATTTCATCCGGCAGAAAAGGAATTAACGAGCCAGAAGAAACTCAACTCCGGCAACAAGGCTGTCTTGCCTCCACAAAAAGAACGAGAGGAGTTCGACGCAATCGACTCTCCGGTACAGACCTCCTCTTTGCTCTCCGATCGCTCTTCGTCTACAACGACGCGGAATTTTTCTATCAATCGATACTCTACGTACTTGAAAAGAGTCTGCAACAGGCATATCGCTCGCCAAGGCAAAAGTGTGACCATCAGCAACAAAATGCGAGTTCGCACCGATTGCTCGCTGAGAATCGACATGGCTGCAATCAAACGCTCAACCCTAATTGGAGCGAGGGGGGGTGTTGAAGTATGACCAAGCAGTCCACGTGGCATCCATATGAACTCGGTCCAGGTGGCCACTCCAATTAGTCTACGTGGCCGCAGTCTCTACAGGGACAGCATCCAAGAACAGACCAACAGTAGTTAGTCAGTTCTGTAGCGCAGTAGCAGCCAGTTGATTAGAGATCCTAAATTATAGGATCATCCCGCTTGTATTTATGCTTTGATTTTGTAACACAAATTTATCTCATTGTTGCACATTCCATTCCTGTTTTTCTACAATTAACGCCTGTAGTTTTGTGATTGGGGTCAAGTCCTTGTAAGGTTGTATAGATTGAGCATTAAGCATGAGCAACGTGGTCATGAGATACGGAATTGAATCCAATTCCCTTTCAAGAGTTGCGTACATCGATGCTCGACCAGATGTTAGTCAGATAATGATTGACCTAAACTCAAGAAGATCAACTGTCACAAACATGGCTTACATTGTAGGATTTGCCGTAAGAGGGCATGCATGGTCCAGAATTGCATATCGACTCTCTGACAATTATCTTACGAAGATCTCATTCAATTCGATCATTTTGATGTGGCTTTGTCTCACACGTACATGCGAAGAAAAATCCTCTGGCATGGTCAATAATTTCAAGGTCTCTCTAGACACAAGGCATTCATGGCTTACAGTTTTAAACGAAGAAAGTGACATAAGGTAAAATTGCACACAGAGTCTTACATCATGTCACTTTTTTGGTTCAAAACTGTGAGCTGAACACTTTTTTCCCACATTCTTGGTAAGCATGTCGGCTGTACGTCTCTATGATCGCCAGTCAGAAAGTTACATCTGACTAGCAGAACTTTCGTAGGAATTTTTGGAAGTCAACAATCAAATGACTTATCAATTAATCTACTGAGAAACACATCATGAAATAGACTGAGCAATTTCATTCTGGCAAGTATGTGACAAGTTTACGTTTTTCGTTGGTATACAAGACTTTCTAAACAACAATAGAAAGAGGAATGCCGCCCAAGCTACATTTAAAGTAGGTGCATGTAAAAGGGATTTGTATGCGAAATTGTGACTTCCAAAAATGATCCATCTTTGTCTCTCTATCAACTGAAGGTCTCTATCCATTAGTAGAAAAGTATCCAAAAACCACCAAACACTACACCAACGCGTACTACACTACTACACTCCATGTGGTGTTTTACACCCACTTTAGGAATTAGGATATACTAATGTCGTATAGTGAGGACATCTTTTTATTTTCTTACTTATATAAATTTTTGACACAAATAAAGAAGAACCTTCATTGCTAACAAGAGCTTTTTTTGCTAGATCCGGCAAAGCCGGACACAAAACCGACTATGCCGGTCATGTATCCGGGCCAAAGTACAATCCAACACTAGTGACGACACTTTTCTAGTGCTAGTAATCAAGATCATTGACAACAACCAATGCTTGTAAAAGGAGGAGAGGAAGTTGCCTATAAGTGGAGAGTGTTTTTGTGGGACGGAATGAATTCAACGCCATGCTTCTCTGCTAAAGAGCTTCTGCTAAGTAAGGCTTTCAAGAGGCCATGGCCATGGAGACTTCCCTTATTACTAATGCAATAATTTTTTTGGCTTTTGATAAGGGCGTCAACCATCATCAGATTGTCGATCTCTAATTGTCGCCTTTGTAGCTTTAGTCCATTTGTCTTCTCATCCACTATCTATTTGATGAGCTTTGATGCTTGGCTAATTGGTCCTCTCAATATCACTCAATTTGTTTGGTTTTACTTCATTTACTCGTTGACTTACAAATAATCCCCACGCAACTTGACTGTACTCTGGTTCTTTCAATCTGCCGCAATGTACAAATTGTATTATCGACTCGAGCTCAAATTCACACACATACAATTCATATGCTATGACCAATCATCATATTTACTCAATAGGCCATATTGAAGTCAATTAGATAAACACATGAATTCATTTGAAAGAGTATTTACAAATACCACTATGCTCACACTTGTTTATATGTTGTGAAATAAGCCTACAAATATTCACGAGGAAACAAGTTATTCAAACCAACATTTGACATCATCAGAAATTGATTATTCAACAATTTGTATAACTTCACTCAAAAATATTTATCCACTCCTATTCAACACTTCAAAGTATCATTATACACTCGATCAATTTACCGATTCATCAACTCTCGCCATATAGATACAAATAATCAAATAATGACCAATCAACTTACTTACAAAGTTACAATGGAACTTAATAATACATAATTATAATTGTTGTTCACTTACTCTCTCCACAACCTCTGCATGCATACAGATCCAAACTAGCTACTTGCCCTTGGGGGGTGCACCTTTCATTAAAACCTAGAATCATGTGCGTGCGCAGCCTACTTTTAAAACCCCCTATATACAATTTTTTTTTGTAAAATGAGGTAATATACATACAATCACAACAATAAATATACAAGTAACAATATGTATACCCAGAAAAAAATCCTTTCAAATATAGTCATTAACATAAGTATACAAATATACTTTTGCACGCACAAAAATCAACCCTTACAATATGTATAAGAAAATATTCTAACTTTCACGAACAAAGTCATTGAAAACTTTTTCATCACCTAGATGTAACTCATAAACATTTAATTCAGCAATATATGTCATTGTAGCCAATGCAATTATTGTCTCTAAGTCTACCATCAAATGATCAGTAAGATCATATGTCCACTTGAAGTTAGTCCCTTTTTGATACCAACATAAATCAATCTCCACATTTGATGAACGGTCCATCAGGTCAATTGGATCCCTATACTCCACCCAACGATTACCAAACTTTCTCCGCATCCTATAAACCCTTCCAAAAAACCAAACCTTCACATGAATAGATTTTTTTGGCCTCCCTCGTTTTTTCACAGTATTAGCTTCAGGTGTATTCAAAAAACACACACCACAGTCACAACCAAGCTTTAGCAAAGTATCATGGCTTCCGGGACTAAGGAGTTTAGGCTTCACATACAATATGCCAGCCTTGATTCAAGTCAACCGATCTTTCGACAAAGAAGGATTGCCATTCAATTGACTAACAAGTGTACTTTTAAAAATTCTAGACTCCCCTAGGTACCATTACGTAAGCCACAGTTGACTTTACATTTGATAGAGAGGAAATTTCAGCACCTTCATGTTCATCAACAAGAACATCCAAAGTATGTCGAAGTTGACTCTCCAACTCAACATCTTCATTTATGTGATCTTCAGCCAATAACTCCAGCCCTTCAATCTTTATGGAAGGATCTTTGCATGAATTTGAATTGCCTTCTTCAACACCACAATTCCCCTTTTCACCACCTTGTGTTACAGAATCATCACGCAATATGTGATCATAATCACATTCATCTTCCTCCATACTTCCAAACAAATGAGCTTCAATTTTTTTTCCATGTATCCATGGTTCTACCCACCAACTACCATCTCTCACAACATCGGGTTTCATACCCAATTCAGCACACAATTCTTGAGCCTCTTGAAATCCCAACTTCAAAGCTAAGACAATGAGATCGTCATTTTCCACACAAGAATAATCTCCCAAATCAGCAGCTTCTAATGTATAATTCTTCTCCAACTCAGACCATATGTGAGTTTGTTTCTTGTGAGCTCTTCCAAAACGTGGACCACTAGAATCAACCTCAAACTCCGCAATGCGTGCTAATGCTCCTGCACTTTCAACAAGATCAATCCCATCATAGCTCCTCTCGTTTGAAATCATACCACCAACTTTACTGAAATTTTTTTCACAAACATCCGATCCAAGCAAGCCAAATGGAACTTCTAAGTGGTTGTACTTATCTTTGAACAACTTGATAAGCAACAGAATATAATGGCACAAAATCTGCATATCTAAATAAGCTTGACGATTAATAAAATTTGTCTTCAAAGCATAAGTGTGTGTTCCCGAATGCAACAATAGTTTCCACAAACGGAGAAAAAATGATACTTTTGATGCAGCTTTACATCTATCAAACAAAGACAAGTGAGTAGAAAGAAAGATATCTACATATGTAGATACAATCTTTAAGTAGTATTGTGTACCCTTTGTCCTCTCCTTTCGATGTTGTGGTCTTTCTCAAAGTTCCAACAAACAATTTTGAACTTTTGTGAATGCAAGGCGTTGAACGGCAATCCAATTCTGTCGGTCCTCTCTCTTAATGTCTCCTTCCTGCAACCCATGCTGATCAACAGAAAAAGAAGCATATACAAGATAGATGTGGTTAAGGGATGCATGTTCGTTGCCTAAAATCAAATGACGTGTAGGTGAGTCCAAGGGATTTAATTACAAGCTTCTTCCCATTGTGCACAAAGTCTTGATCGTGTAAACCATAAGCATTGGAATTGCCTAACACCTTGGCACTAAATAACCATCCATCCCATCGAATTGTAAATCTAATACCATCAGTTGCCCCATAACCCTCAAGCATCAGCTTTCTCCTACGAGCATCTCCATCTGATGCATGACCTATCAAGGGACCAACAACATTCAACAAATGGATAGACCACAATGCCCTTACCTTTTCCCATTGTTTACGAACAAACACAGCATCAAAACGGTTGCAAGTAAGTTGAATTAGTATCACTAACCTAGGCAATCTAGGATGCAAAGGATTCACTATCAACACTCGGGCCTAATGAGCTCTAACATTCAATTTAAAAGCTTGCAAAATATTTTCATATCCCTCAAATTCAGACCCTAAATTCACAACAAAATTAGAGACACAATGATGATTTTCAGCAACACCACAAAATCCAACCAAAGTATTATCCCTAGCTATCCATCTCACAGCCTTTTTAACAACGGTTTCATCTTCAGCCACCATAGAACTGATAGAAGGTACCTTTCCAAGGGGGATATTTGCCATTTCCATAACAGATTTGTACACACCGGCAATATGGCAGAAATCTTCTTTACATTCTCCAACTTTGTATTTCAATCCATTTCGAAGTCCTCGCTCAAGTGGTGGTATCCAAAGAGGGACCAGCCATGTTAAGTGACAAGAAATGATGGAGTCTAGGACCACCCCATAATTTGATGGTCTCAAACATTGCTTTGGTTGTCTTGTTGTATCTTTTTGCCTTATCATCCTTTCCTATATTCTTGCTTATATCAGTAAGAAAATCCCATAATGACTCCTTACCTTCAAACTTACCATGGTTATGTGCCACAATGATATTGTGACAAAAAGCTTTCACATCACCTCTACCATGATACTCAGCTGAAGATTCACGCAATGATCTGACCTTCACAGAAAGAGTTGCAACTCGAACTCTTACTTGCCACAGATTTGACCGTAAAGACCTAGCTCCTTTCCGAGAGGATTGAGCAAGTTTAATAATTTCAAGCCTACCATAATATCCCAACCGGACACCTCTACTGAAATTTTGTTTACCTCTTTGAGTCTCGTTCTTTTTAGAACAATAAACCCTCATTCTAAAATCGTTTTCAGTAGGGATTGAAGAACAGTTAGAGCATCGAAGTTCAACAAAACCTTCACCTCTATTCAAAGAAGCGTGAGCACAATTTATATGACGAAAAGTCCCATTGATAACATATACATTGCTACCATTTTGAATATGAGCACGAGTGAAAGGTTCACCATACCAGTTCTTTCCTTTCTTAAGGTCGTCCAAGAATGGCTTTAAATCAATTGTCACACCATTATAGTCCCAACTGTCATCCCACAAACCCCAACATATGGACAAGAGATGGGAATATTTGTTTGATTGCTATAAAGCATGAACCCCATCATTAGTAGAAGAATCATCAACACTTGGAACACTTACATTCACCAAAAACGAACTTAAATCTTTTTGCTTAGGATCCTTTGGTGATGAAGGTTTAGACTTTAGAAGCCAGAACGACCTTTAGGTTTGGGATTTGATTTGGTAGAGCAACCACTAGAGATGTCTGAGACTGCATCATGATGGAACTTGCCAATGAAATGCTCACGCAAGTTAACCTCTAAAGATCCTGTTTTTGGAAAAAATTTCATCCACTTGTTATCAAAAGTACAACAAATTTTCACTGCCCCAAGTCTAGAATAATTGCCAACAGTGGCATCAACAAGTTCAAATTTACTTGTAGGAAACTCAACTTCAAAGAGTTTAATTCTTTGGAGTGCTTCTTCGACCCTAGACTTGTTCTCAGCCAAGGTTTCTTTGTTGTCATTTTTATAATCTGTTTTTGCATGCTCTAAGTTCTTTAGCAACCCGTGTGTACCTTCGTAATTCTTCAAATGTCCATCGGAATTTATGTGTAACCGTAAATAGTTAGCACACGCATCCCACGGCTTGTTGCTACCTAATCGATGATATCTCTCTTGACATTCATGACAGAAAAGATGGAAAAATACATTTTTCCCTTGATCCCTTATTTCCAACTCCAAAGCATCATGTCGCCCAAGTTTCTTAATTTTCCTTCTTGTATTGAGAATCTGAGGATGCCACTTCTAAACATCTTTAGCCAATGCCAACTTACTGTATAAACGACTTCCATGTCCAAGTACAACCCCACCAAGCTCTCGATTGATCACCTCAATTGGAGGTTCTTCAATTGGTTGGTTATTCATCTTATCATTTAACCCATTTACACAATCATCACCCTTTGAGGATGTAGTAGATGCCATCGATGACATTAGAGGCTTGCTAATACCTCCATCTGGAGTAACTATCAATCGGATGTGGACAACATCCCCTTTTATTTTCATTTTCTCTTCTTGTTTAGATGAAAAAACACTCCCTCCAATGCTCAACATCTCAAATGCAGATGTGGTAATTTCATCCTCTTTGATTGCCAACCTTACATCACTGTAAATGGCACCCAAAGAAGAAAAGACAAAACCCAATTGGGTATGTTCGTCATCACAATTTACAGAAACAACTTTTGCTTCTAACTCTTCAACTATTGCTTGAGATGATGGAGATGTTTAGTTTTTGTACTAGAAAATGGAGGTCTTTAACCCCTAAACGTCCCTAGTGTCGAAAAACGACATTTCGGATGAAGGGCAGAAACTTTGAAGAGCCATAACTTCTTCATCCAAACTCCGTTTTTGACGAAATCACTTGGGCTAGGTCACAAATCAAGTCTAGTTTATGTGGTAAAAATTTCAGACTCATAAAATAAAGTATGAATAAATGGCATGGATTTTAGTGAAGGAAGCTTTTGTTTTTGGGTTTTCAAACAATTGGCATGTTTTACCATTGCAAGCCAATTATGTGAAATCTAAAATAGTTTTCCATGATTTTTTTTTTCATAGGTTTGATATTTAGATGCATCCCAACAACTTTTTAGTTGGAAGTTTTTTGATCTAGATAACTTTGGTATTGGCTTTGCAATGATGTTTCTACTATGAAAAAAGTGAAAAATGGATGATTTTTGAAGAGCTAGATCTCCTTCATCCACCGTTAGATTTTGACTTTATTTTTTGGGATGGATTCCAATTATAGTCTATTTTTAGTGGTAGAAACCTTGACCCAATCGAGGATAAATTGAAGAAAAGGCATGGATTTGAGTGCGAGGGGTCTAGTTTTGGACTATTTTTCCTTTGTAAAATTTTTGGCAGTTTTCACGACTACAAGGCTACTATTTGAGCCAAGATTTTTTTTTGATGAATTTTTTTGGTACAAGAGTGTCTTTGAGATGAAGATGAACAACTTTCTAGTTGCTGATTTTTTGATTGCAAATTTCATTTTGGTAGTATTTTCACTTCAAAGTGGAAATGATGGTATTTTGTAGCCTGTTTTGCGCACTAATATGTTATGATCTCGCAATCTATGAGGTCCCATGAGTCAAGTTTTGGTCCACATGATCTACTACAAGTATATTACAAGTTTGTACGGTTAAGATCTTAATAGCTTATCTTTATTTTCATCTATATCACTTTTTTTGAAAATGAGTTTTTGGCTAAAAATACCCCAAGGACGTTTAGGGGTTAAAAGTTACCTCTTTGAATATAACCCCAATTCCGTTAAAATGGCATTATTCCGGTAAAATGGCACACCTCAACTTTCTGAACTGTAGTTCAAAAGCCATGTGATATAACAGAATTTTAAGGTGATATTAGGGAAAATGAGTGACAATGTATATAAAGAAGTGATATTACAAAAAAAAATTGTGATATTAGAGAATATACCATTTTATATGAGCACAAATGTAAGATCTAGTGTGACAAAATGGCACATGGCATAGTGCCATTTTAACGGAATTGGGGTTGTATCAATCACAGCTCCGTATGGCTTTATTGTTTCCACCGTTCCCTCCCCAACTGAATCACTTCTGAACACAGTAATTCCGCTCATGAATGTAAGCTTAATTCTCCTCCGTTTGACCTCAGCAAATTATGGAAAAAGAATTCTCTTGCATCAGATTTTTAAGAGCAACCAACTCCCAGTCACAAACATCTATCTTGAATTCTTGCCAAATCATAAGACTGCTTACCCAATCTTGACTCCAAAATTCACTAGAATTTTGAGTACTAACAAAAGCGATAAAATCTAAATGATTGAATCATTTGAAAGAATTGAATGTATTATTGTTCAATGTACCTGTATGTCTTAGTACATCCTGGATTCTTCAAGACCCCTCGCACCCTGTGAAATAGCAAGAATCTGCACGTTCCAACGCAACCAGCTCTTCTTGTACTTTCGAATCTGAGTGGTGCAACTAAAGGTTAGTGAGCAATTTAAACATGCATTTCTTAATTTGAATACCGTTTTAGGGTTGTTTAGGAATTTTTGGGCAGCGCTTCCGCGTCGTGCCACAAATCCTGTAATTTTGACCTAAAATTCAACATTAACTCCATAAAACCACCGTGTGATCCGGGCAGCGCTTCCGCGCGGTTTCCACACACGGATCCAATTACAACACAATGTAATCAAAACACCATAAGAAGCAAGAACACACAATCAACATTCAACACATGTGCAATCCCACATACATTAAGCATGAATATCAAACACAAACAAATGGTAAGCAAAATAGATGTTTTTCTGTGGAAAAAACCACCAATTCACAATTTAAATGTCAATGCCCATGCAAACATCAAAACAATTCAACAATTGAGAATGAAATTGAGAAGGAATGGCTCCCTTTGTCGCAAGCCAGTGAAGCCACCTTGGGAGATCCGCGATTTCTCCCTCTTTGTCGCTCTTATGACAACGAGCTTGAGCTTTTTGGAAAGCTAACTTGACAACGCTTCTAGCCCAAGAGAGATCTCCGCCAAAAGCCGCTTCAGTCGTCAACAATCTCTCTCCAAAGTCGGCAGTCTTGATTCGCACCTTGGCGGAGGCTTCACCAAGCCTCCCCCTTTTTTCTCCTAGTCACCCACCGACTCTCCTAGAAATTGCTAACTTCTAACCCTAATTGCAAATTCGATCTCAAAACATGAATGCACACAATAAAAAACTTAGATCCCCATACGGAGAGAGTGAGAAAAGAGAGACGCCCTAGCTCAACGGCAGGCAGAGAAAACTTCAAAAACCACATCCACACTCTATTACATCTACCTAAACTCATCCATCTAGACCTTCTAGGAGTTCTAGCCCCTTTCACACTCCTAAACTTCCTAGAACTTAAATTATGTCGATTATTAGTTCTCACAAGTCTAAATTAGCGAAATAGGACTCCAAGGAATTCCACTACAAAGGTATTTAACTAGGTCAAATACCAAACCTCACAAATACATATAACTTAGGATAAAATAAGTACGGAAATAGGGGTAATTGGGATTTACCCAACTCTCCTAAACACCCATAATTCTAACTGTGAATTATTAAATACTTCAAATATTCAAGACGTAAAGCCAAATCCCAAGAATTCCAAAACCACTCTAATTCCAACTAACATATGTCAGGTTTTACGACTGAATGGATAAAATCCATGATTAGCTACCACATAACATGCATAATTAGTCAAAACCTTGCGAGAAGGGTTTTCCCGCCGAGGTGAACCATCTTGAGGGTTCACAGAGCGCTCAGGCAAGTCGAAACGGCGACCGACGACAAGAAAATGAGTGAGCTCAACGAATTGTCCTAAAATCCTAATACTTCTTTTTAGCCTGATATTACCATGATACAAGTACATTGCTATTATAAATCATTCATCCTAGTTTCATCGAATATGACAACTTATCCTATGTAGAATGGTAACGCTATGATACAAGTACAATGGTTGTATACTTCTTAAAGGCCTTCCATATATATACGTAGGTACAAGATATAATATGTATACCATATGTACACGTAATATGGCAAGGTTCTAATCAATACCCCTCCTGTGCACTCACGTGTACTCGTACATGTTTACTACAATGCATTCCCCAAGTACTTGCCTTATAATTCCACGTTTAAATTGTGGAATCTGGCACTCGTGAATTTGCTCTCATAATTAATACAATAATTCAACTACGCATTCTATTGGGATACAATCACATCGAAAAGAAAAAAAATACTTACTGAGTGTCTTAAGTAGACAAATAACTAGGCACGACAAGCCTTGGTTTGATGGTTAGGGCTCATGATCCCCAATGAAGAAGTCATGGGTTCTATTCCCCATGCCGACATGGTGCTCACTACTTTAGTCTATCCAACTATTGTGGGGATCCTTGGACCTTGTTGTATGGGTACCTCAAAGCCCGCTTGGGGGATACTATGTCAAGTATTTTCAAGACACTAGAAACTAGCATAGTTATAGTGTCCACTCTCGAGAGGGGGAAGTAGTATTGTTCCAATTTCCGTAAGCCATCGGGATATTAGCATTACGAACGTACACTTCATTCACGCTGACCCCTTGGAAAGGGATTGGAGTTTCTATCTATCTAGACAAACAATTTGATAGTAAACAAACAATATGATGAACATATACAACAGTGATAAACAATAAACAAATTGATAATAAATGGAAATCAAAAAATTCGTATGATGAACATATACAACAGTGATAAACAATGAACAAATTGATAATAAAATGGAAATAAAAAGTTCACAGAATACAATTTCAGGATGTCTGATCCCAGGTTTGAACTGGGGACCTCTACTGTGTGAGACTAGCGTGATAACCGACTACACCAACCAGACAGGAGGTGCATTTGCGGATTCAGGGAAGCACTATGTTCGCACTTAGGTTCCACCAAGTAAGTTTGACTTGGTCATAGACAAGAGGAAGATCCTACGCCGTTAGCATCCAGCTCGATTTCATCCAAGAGCGTCCCGTCGCATTCCCGTCGTCGAGAACTCTGTTCAAAGTTTCGAGCAGCAGCGGACGCGGTTCGACTCCTCTCGACGACGTGAACCCCGATATCACCAACTCGAGCGTCTCCCCTTCTTCCGGTTTGACCACCAGCTCAGTCAATTTTCATGGCTCTTATACCTCCGTCAACGCCCCAACTACCATAACGACAAAATCATGCTAGTTTCATATAACTGCCTTCCATTCCTCCATCACTAACTACTAGTTCCAGCTTCTCATTGGATCAATCGCCCACAAGCTAGTATTCTACGACTTATTATTTCTTGCTCATTTAAAACAAGCTCAGTCAATTTCCTAGGCTCAAGCTCCGTCAAAGCCCCAGCCACCAATCCAGTCCATCTAACTGTTAAGTTTAGCACCTTTATTTATAGATTAGGGTTAAGGTGATACCTATACCCACGGCCTCCTGTGACCGTCTCTGCATCTGCGAGTACTTAATCAACTCACGTAATACTATTCACTCACTTACTCTCATCTCGAGTCTCTCGTTGCATACCAACATGGTATCGGAGCGAGATCCACTAGACGCAGATCTAGATCCAACGGTGGCTAAGCATGGACCCCATCTTGAGAGATATGTCGAATCGACAAAACTCGATGGCCGGAAGAATTACATTCTCCGGAGCTATAGGGTTAGAATGTTACTTATGCAAGAGTGTCTCGTGGCGATTCTTGAAGCCACTCCAACTCCCGGAGGCGCAGCTCCAAAGACTTCATCGACATAACAGGATCGCAAACTTCGGGCGTAGCAACATCGCAGTGAGAATAGCGGAGCAAAGAAGCGACTCCTCGGGATCTTTGCCGAATCAAGATCAAGCTGCGGATCTTAGTTTCTACGGTAAAAGACCACGTCATACTTCATATCATGCACTTGATCGATCCACCCGGATCCGGAATACACTTAAGAAAATGTACGACGTGCAAAGTCCATCTAGAAGACTAGCTCTTAAAGAACGATTCTACTCACTTAGAATGATAGAAGCAAAAATCAGACTCTCACTTGCAAGATACAAATTCTATCATCACCCGATTAGCAAGCCTTGGAGTAGTTATAGAAGACGAAGATCTTGTCGATCGATCTTTGCTAGCTTACCTAGAAGTTGGTCAACCTTCAAGGCTATACAAAAGGGCGAGATAGAAGTCCCTCTTTCTCTCGAATCGCAAGGCCTAATGCTTCATGAGGAGAGTTCGCAAATTCTAGACGGATCCCAAGACGAGAAGAAGTTTTGTACCGCAAAGCAAAGGCGATCGATACTACCGCCCTCCACACCATCGGGACTATCCAAACGAGAGGCGCCGCAAATGGATCCGCAGGAGGACGCCCAAGCAGAGGCGTTCGCGGTCGAGGTCGAGCATCGCCCGTCCGCATCCGCCGCCGCAAGTGCGGTAACAGCTGCCACCCGAAGCCGATCGCGACATTACGAGGATTGAGCGCGACACGTGATCTGAGATCAACCTATCGCAACTAAAGAACAACACGAGCTCTTACCTCGCGATTGAAGACGCCTCAAGACGAATATGAAGAGATCGAGGAGTTTGACGACACGCAGAGCGACTCTCAACGCCCGCATCGTAGCTTTTTCAGAAGAAGAAGAGCCGTGGTTCCTAGATTCAGTGCCGGCCGCATGTAACAGAAATGACAATCTTCTCTCGAACACAACGGTCTCCCCACCTCTAGCATCGTAACCGCCGCAGCAGGCAAGTTCTCCCGAAGAAAGAACAAAGGGACTGTAAGCTTTTCTACTTCAAAAAATAAAATCCGTCGATGACGTTCTTTATGTGCCAGGAGTTAAAACAAATTTGCTCTCGGTGGGATCATTAGCAGATCTAGGCCATAACATAATATTCACCTCTCAAAGATTGCCTCGATCTTCGACAAAGAAATTTCAGCAGATCCTCTTGCGGGCTCAACGTGACCCTGAAGCAAACTCTACAAGTTGTCACCATCCCTCGAACTCTTCATCGAAACCCGTCCTATCTGTCCAAAGACCTCCCACAAGTTTCCTCGAACCGCAGAATCGTGGCACCGTCGACTTGCTCACGTAAACCGCCAGAGCCTGTACCATTTAACAAACAAACATCTTGTTAATGGAGTGCCCAAGATACCCTATTTCAAACAACACTGCGACAGCTGCATCCTTGGCAAGTCACATCGGCTATCATTTCCTAAGCTACGGAGCACGTTTTCTGATCAACCTCTTCAACTAGTTCACAGCGATCTCTGTGGACCTTTTCCTATTGCAAGTCACTCAAATTGTAAGTACATACTTACTTTCATCGATGACTTCTCCCGAAAGTCCTGGCTTTATTTCCTGACTCACAAATCGCAAACCTTGTCCTATTTTATCAAGTTCAAAGCACTCGTAGAGAGTCCTCAACACCGAATCCAGGCTATTCGTACGGACAGGGGAGGAGAGTACATTTCAAATGATTTCATCAAATTTTGTTCTACACAAGGCATTCATCACCAATTAACGGCCGGATATTCTCCTCAACAAAACGGAGTCGCAGAGCGCCGGAACCGTTATCTACTCGAAGGCATCAAGTGTCGTTTGAGGAACACGATACCAAAGGGACTTTGGGATGAGATGGCCAAAGCTGTGAACTACATTCAGAATCGCTTACCTTGTCGAGCTCTCAACACTCGAACTCCTGAAGAAATGTTCACAGGTACAAAACCCGACTTGTCACATCTCCGTGTCTTAGGATGCATTGCATTCTGTCACATTCCCAAAGAGAAGCGAAACAAATTAGACTTAAAAGCTCTCCCTACCCTGCTACTTGGATACGACGAGCAATCAAAAGCCTATAGGTGTTATAACCCCCTGACTAGGAAAATCATTCTTAGTCGTGACGTGACTTTCAATGAAAACAGCTTTACACTTCCCTCCTCACCCTCGCAAAATCTCCAGGGTGTTCTAGATGAAATAAATCCTACCGTCTCTTCAGTAGCTATAGAAAATCCTCCTGAACAGCACTTTCTACCAGTTTTTCCCTCACAGTCCCTTTCACCACCCTCCTCCCCAACTACAAATCAGCCACTGCCAGATTTTTTACCTTCTGATATTCCATCTCCCGCTCACAGTCCTGGTCCTTCGAATTCGCTCGCTCCCTCAGTCCCAGGCACATCAGATCCCGCTAGCAGCTCTGATTTCGGAAATGAAGCACCTGCATCCCACATGCCCCAGCAACCTGTTCAGATTCCACCGCAAATCACTCGTGAACCAGCCTCAGGCAGTCTCACTAGACGTAGTACACGAAACCGCGCCCCAAGTATCAAACTAGGTGACTACTATGTCTTCCTGTCATCCGAAACTCCCAACTGCTACCCTGTATCTGCATTCTCTGTCTCAGCACATGATCAGCTACCTTCAGATATCAGTGAGCCTTCCTTTAAACAGGCCATCTGCGACCCAACTTGGAGACAAGCGATGCAACAGGAACTTGCAAGCATCCAAAAGAACAACACATGGATATTGGAGGATCTCCCCGACGGTATCAAACCCATAACATGCAAATGGGTATATCGCACCAAACCAGGCATACCAGGTACACCTCCAACCTACAAAGCTCGCCTAGTTGCACGAGGGTTTGAACAGAAACCTGGCATTGACTACGATGAAACATTCGCACCTGTTGTTAAGTGGGTCACAATTCGTGCAACGGTAGCATTAGCCGCCACAAACCGGTGGAACATCCATCACATGGATGTTCGTACCGCCTTTCTTCATGGAGTTCTCAAAGAACATGTTTATATGAAGCAGCCGCCGGGTTTCGAAGCTCCAGGAAATGAGGACAAAGTATGCAAACTTCTCCGCTCTCTATACGGCCTCAAGCAATCTCCAAGAGCTTGGTACGAGAAAATCGACTCCGCTCTCCGGCAAATAGGGCTCACTCGAAGCTCCTTCGACCCCAACCTGTATTACCTACACCAAGACAGACACATACTCATCGTCATGCTATATGTTGATGATCTTTTCATAACAGGTAGCAGCTCTGCATTAATTGATTGGATCAAGCAATTCCTACGTCAAACATTCGACATGACTGATTTGGGACAAATTCAAAAGTACTTGGGTGTACTATTTGAGTACCTGCCCCAAGGTATTCTTCTTCACCAAAGAGAATACACGACTTCTATTTTGGAGAGATTTTTACCTGCCAGACAACACACAGCAAAGGTGCCGCTCCCTGCCGGTACAACTCTGATAGCAGAAACTGGAACTCCACCAATCAATTCAACATCCTATTCCAAGCTCATTGGAAAGCTTATGTTCTTAACTATTACTCGACCAGACATTTCATATGCTGTCAACCGAGTCGCTTCATTCATGGCCGCACCGCAGCAGGCTCACATGGATTCCGCAATCCACATCTTACGCTACCTAAAGGGAACAACAGATTTTGGATTACTCTATGAGTATGACACTCCTCTCAATGTCCAAGGATACACAGATGCCGACTGGGGCACTTGTGCCGACTCACGCAGAAGCATTGGTGCGTACCTGTTCATCGCAGCTAATGGCTGCATCAGCTGGCAAAGCAAGAAGCAGATGACAGTATCCCGCTCCTCAACCGAATCGGAGTACCGGGCACTTAGTGACGGCGTACAGGAGGCTGTCTGGCTCTCCAGGCTATTACAAGAACTTCAGGTTCTGTCTCTCACTCCTACTCCTGTCCATCACAGCAATCCTGACATTAGTCTAACTATTCCTTCCTCGATTCAGATCCACTGTGATAACCAGAGCGCTCTTAAACTCGCCAAGAACCCTGTATTTCATGCTCGTAGTAAGCACATTGAAATTCATCACCATTTCGTACGTGAGAGAATATTAGAAGGAGAAATTGGACTAAAATTTATTAACACTGCATCGCAGCCTGCTGACATTCTCACAAAGCCTCTAGAGCGGGTAAAATTCGAGCTTCATAGAAACAAACTGAATCTCTTCAGTCTCGCTTTCCTAAAAAGCAAAACCTAACTCCTAACATACTCTTCAGCCTCCGAACTTGTCTTGAATGACTTATACAGTGAACCTCTATAACCCAATACCTGCTTACTACAATCCTCCCATGACCTATAAACTCCAACTCTTCTTCCCCGCTTAACCGCGTATAGCTTAGACTCTCTAATATCTAACCTCTTCCTGCTGTTGAAACTCGAAGTTGCTCTCAATCCTTCCTTCGGGCAGCAATCTGGGAAGCCGCATTGGGATATCACTCCCCCTGCTAAACACCAACACTGACTGTCAAAACGAGTACAAGCACGCAGGATTACCTGCGGAGGAGCTACATTTCTACAACAACCAGAGGCACCGTCATACAACTGTCTCACCAAACGATGCTGCCAATTCTCCGTCAACTTCCTAACGACGGAACCCAAGAAACCTAATCGAGACAGACGCTGCCTCAAACATTAGGTTACATACAGATATCACAAAAAGGAGTCTCAATTTCCCCTCTTACCTGTTGTCGCAGAACTACAATGCTGATCCTCTCCAACCGTAGCCGTTCTCACCAAAACCCGCTCCGGTGATTCACCAGCATACTCTCCTTCACGACGCACCATCACCGCCTCTACGTACTGCACGAGGTGATCGAAAAACAAGGCAATCGTCTTCAAAACCACCCACACAAGTGCAAGAACTGCGTCTACCCAACGGCGCCATAGCTGAGTATCCATCACCGACACACTCACGCAATCAAAAGGAAAACGTACTCACTCCAGCGTACGAGAATCATCCTAGAAGCAATCGGACAACAACCCTGCCCGATTGAGGGGGGGGTGTTAAGTTTAGCACCTTTATTTATAGATTAGGGTTAAGGTGATACCTATACCCACGGCCTCCTGTGACCGTCTGTACTGCGAGTACTTAACTGAACTCACGTAATACTATTCACTCACTTACTCTCATCTGAGTCTCTGTTGCATACCAACACTAACAGCTCCGACTGCTCCCTATTCCTCAAACATTGATTTCACAATTTACACACTAGCTCCAGCTTCTCATTCGATTCGTCGATATCAAATTAAGTTGACTTAATTAAAATCGTTGAATCTTAGCTAAGTCAAAATCCTAGGCTGGACCTCAGCCACAAAATTGATCCATCAATTTCAGTAGCATATAACAGCCCCAAGTGATTTCAAACACACACGATTCACATACTAGCTCCCGCTTATCATTCGATCAATCGCAGACAAGCTAGCAGTATAGTGATTCAAACTTGAGTATAGTACAGAATCATTGCAATTGTTGTGTGAGTCAAGAGCGACTTCTATAATTGACATGGGTGCCGAAGGTGATGGCGGTGGCTCGAAATTCAAGCCTTATAACTGCGAAGGTGATGGCGGCTCGTCCAAATGGAAACCTCCCTAGTAGAGCTGGGGTGATGGTGGATCCTCAAAATGAATACCTTGAGAGACATTCTCAGATTCTTTGCAGCAATTGATCAATTGCAGCAATTGTTCAATTGATCAATTCACTGCAATTGATCAATTGCTGCAATTGTTCAATTGATCAATTCACTGCAATTGATCAATTCACTGCAATTGATCAATTGCAGTGACTAGTTGCGCAAGTCAGGTACACGCAAGGGCGGCGATGTTTGAGATCGAACTTGAGAGACATTCTATCTCTCTGAGGCTGCATCCTTCCGATACATCTGCTTGCAACAGACGCTGTCGCACTGAATCGACTTCACGACAATTGGCACCGGATAAGATCAGCCAAAGCCTCAATTTCGACTCAATTCCGATTCTGGTGCTCGATCAGCTCGAAAGTGGCGTAGTTGAGAAGTTACACAACTAACAATGGATTTCAAATTAGAAAGTGATTGAAAAAACTCAGTGAAACTATTCTAGATTTTATAGAGTGCAGAACGAATAGGTAGTACTCAATTGAAAAGCACAAACACTTGCATCATGCACGATTCGATGCAAACGGCACACAGTAGCCAATTTAAGGAACCATTATTAGGTTTCAAGCAACCGGGTTCCTTAGGAAGTCGACTAGATTGTAGACCAGGAAGCCAGTCATGCATTCTTTGTTCCGTGTCGAAGGGGTTTCCGCCAAATTGGAAAATCTCCACCAAAGCGGCGAAGATCTGTTTCATTTTTTATATCTGGCTTTTGGCTAGATATGTTATGAATATATATATAAGAACTCCAACCTTCAATTGAAGATTGGCGTGAATACAGTGTCTGTTCGTAATGTCATTACCTCGATGGCCACAGGACAAAGAGGTAAAAGAACAAAACTACTCACCCCTTTCGGGAATAGACACTAAACACCACTTAAGGCAGAAGCTAGGCTAGGCTAAAGTTAACCTACATAGGGTAGTTTGTGGTACGGGTTGTGTTGGTGGAAACATTGGTGTTTTAGATGTGATTCCTTTCTTCTCAGGTTGAGTTGGAAGGGAGGGGTTGGTGGTTTTCTAGTTTTCTCTTGTGTAGGAGGATTAGAGCGGCGTATTGTATGGCTATGGTGTTAATTGATTTGAATGTGGTATATATTGGTTGTTTGGTGAGTTTAAATGTAGTTTCCAGGGCACTCATGGACGGTATGTGAGTGGTGCCTCTAGCGCCTGCAGTTATAACTATGAGCGGGTTAACTTTCCATCCGCGAGCGGCTATTGAGTCTAGTAGAGATTGATATTTGTTGATTTTGTTTGTGATGGTTTCTTGTGGGAATCATCGTTACGAAATATGTGAATTCAATGTATTGGATGATAACGTTGTCATTGGGGTGTTGTGGAGGTGTGTCTTGATGTGGTAGGCCTATTACGCAGAGTAAGTCTGGTTTAAGTCTTTCGTTGCAGTGGCATCGGCGTGTGTTGCGGGTGCAAGGGAGGGAGGACTGCAGCCTTTGTGTTATCGGGGGGTTCATTTAGGTGTTTTCCTGCATTTATAAGTGTGTAGCATCTTGATTTGGTATTAGAGAGGATAAGTTGTTTGATGGATTTAGTTGCTTGATTATGTCTGGTAATTCTAAGTGCGTGTATGTTTGGTTGGGGGCATTTGAGTAGTACATGTAACCATGTGTCTGCATCTGTGGAGTTGCAGATAGGACATGTGTTTGATGAGAACCTAATGTGTCCAAAGAATAGTTGTTTGCGTGCATGTCCCATGTATTGGCCTGTGCGAAGTTTTAATATACTAGTTATTTGGGAATCTGTGATATTTGGGTTATTCCAGAAGGCATTTGAGGATTCGGCATGAATGTCTTGGTTTGAGGTCCATTTGTTTATGTTAGGGAAGTTCTGTGCGAGGAGGGTGAGATTATTGTCGCGGTCATATTTGGTGAGGTATGTGGCAAGACATCTCACTGGGCCTTTATCAGGCCTGTGGTGCGGTCCAGGCCATATATCTTTTTGAAAGTAGAACGGGGTGGTATGTGCGAATTCATGTGGTTTACGGGCAAATTTATAGGTTTTCTCGTTTCCTGTTTTCGCAAGTTTGTCTGCTTTTTCATTTCCGGCGATGTTGACGTGGGCTTGTACTTTGTGGAATGTGGTGGGTTGTGTGCGTAGTTTTAGCAGGTTGGTGATCGCAATGAGAGTATTTTGGTCTGGATGGTTATTTTGTAACGTGGGGTGTGTTAACTGTGTTTGTAGTACGTATAGGCAGTTTATGCAGTTGGTAAAGATATATGCCGGCTCGTTGTTATATTTTGTTGTGATAATTTTGAGTGTCTTATATATGGCGATTAACTCTGCTCTGAAGATTGTTTGGAGGCCTGGTAGTCTTTTGGAGATTTGTATCTCTATTTTGGTTGGGTTGTAGATACCATAACCAGCAGTTTCAGGTCTCCAATGACCAGACGCTGTTTCTTGGGGGGGTATAAACGAGCCGTCTGTGTAATAACTATATTGTGGCGGGAATTTGATGGGGTGAAGTGAGTTGTATTGTGGTATTGGCGGTGTGTTTGACAGAGTAGGTATATAGATTGGAGGATATAATGATTTAGGCCAATTTTTGTTTTTGTTGTTGTAGTGTTTTTCGGGAGTAGAGGGGATTTCTTGGATCTGGTATTGTGTAATTGAGAGAACATTAAGTGTGGTTGTGAGGTTATGTATGTCTTCTATAGTGGTGATGGTATGACGTTTGTGGTGGATGCAAAGGATTAAGAGCGCGTTAGGTTCGGTGCGGGGTTTAGTGTGATTATCGGGTATAGTGGGTTCTTCGTATTTTATTTGTGTCTTTGCAAAGTGTAGTAAAACGTGTGTATCTGGGAACTCAGTGGAGTATGGGGTTGAATTGTGGAACCATTGTTTGTCAGGCATGACAACAATGGTTGTGGCGTTTGGATTTTGCTGTGCGGCTAATCTAGCCCAGTGTATAGTTTGTTGAGCGGTTTCTTCGTTGTGTGGATGGGCGTAGCCAATACCTTGCCATTTGTATTGAAAAGCTAGACCATTTGAGCCAAATATTCTGTCACGGGGGAATATGGAGTAGTATTTTGTGATTTGTAATGGGCATGTAACTGGGGAGGAGAAGTATGTGTGTGTAATTTGGAATGTTTCGATAAGTGTGTCAATTAGAGCAGTGGGAAGCATGTGATGATTTGTTGTTTTGGGATTACGCTTGGAGAGAGTGTGATTGTACCGTTTGTATAGTAAAATGATTTCAGTTTCGAATGATTGGGTAGGAGGGGTAAGTCCGTGGTTTTTGTTAAGGCATGCGTGGTATTGCATCCATAGCCATGTAAGTCTGGAGGTGGGGATGGTGATGAGGAAATGCCCAGTATTGTCAAATAGATGTGTTGTTTCATTCAAGACTTTTATGGTGTGAGAGTTTGTGAGGATATCCTTGTCTGGGTTGCAGTCTTGGAGGTGGATATTTAGGAGGGGTATGTGTGTAGGTGGTGGGATGAAACGATTGTCTTTTGATTGAGGTGGTGTAAAGCATGTGTTAATGATGTGTTTATACAATGTGTGCTGTTTTTGTGTGTAATAGTCGAACAATAAGTTAAGATTATGTTTTATGACTGTTGGAAGGTTCCTGGGGAATAGTATTCTAGGAAATAACCACGTGTGGTATGCACGGTTGTTATGGATTTCCCAATGACAAATGTATATATTAGAGGAGTGTGTTATGTTGTATTTATCTTTTTTGGTGGTTAGTTTATGGGCAGAGATGTGGTGTATGGGGAACGTAATCGGGTCATTGATGATTTCTTTGGGTGGGGGTCTTGTTGGTGTCATTGGTGTGGGGGTTGGGTGTGTTGGAGGTGGAGAGATGGGGGGGATTATTTCGTGGTTTTGTGAAATATATTCGTTGATGAGAAGATGGGTTGGTGGGTGCGTGTTGCATGGGTGCGAACAGACAGAAGTGCAGCTGCTTTGACAGAAGAGTTGTTGGGCGAGATTTAGGGCGCTTCTTTCTAATTTTGTAGGGTTCCTATAATATTTTCTGAAATCTATAGGCGACATGAGGGTGGTCCCGTTTGGTAGTGTGAGGTGTTTTATTTTGTATATTTTGTGCTTCAATAGTTTGTGTAGGAGTTTGATGGATAGTTTGGGATCAAGGTGGGGCAGAAGGATTGATGCTTGGGACATCCATTGTGTTTCTAATTCAGTGGCATCAAGTTGAAAGTTGTCCAGTGTACTTTGTAGGTGGATTCCGCCTGCTTCTTTAAGTATAAAGAGTGTCCTTGTGATTGGGGAGTGGGTGCAGTCATTGTATTTTATTCGGGGAATTTCTTTGGATCCGCCAAATTTTGCAAGGATGTGTTGGATAAGACCCTGGTAAATTAGACCTAGTTTGCCTTTGTCATTGAGTGCATTTATTAGTTGGTCCCCAATGCATCTGAGATAAGCATTTTTGAGGGAGAAGGCTTCAAGACCAAAGTCTATGGGTGGTAATTGTGCTATAATGTTTGCTGTACACTTGGGTAGGCCACATATAGTTTTTTGGATGCTGGTAATTTTCTTGTCAAGTTTTTTAATCATTGGTAATGAGTAGGGTACTGCGTAGAAGCTATACGCGATGCCTGCGCGTATGACTGTATCTACCATGTTAATTTTTTTGCTTGATTGTAGCTGGGCAATTGGAGAGTTTTTGGCATTGTTCAGTGAGTTTTTTAGTGGTGAGGTGTGTTTGTAGTTTCCATTTGAGTGTTGGGACTACTTGAATGCCAAGGTAGGGGTAGGCTTCGTTTTGGTGTAGCGTGGGTAATGGTTCATTTTTGTAGTTGATGTTTTGTGCTTGAAGGAGGTTTTTGAAGGCTGTGGGTGAGAGTTTGGATTTGTTTGGGCATCCTGTGACTGCACATTTGTGTGTGCCGACTTCAAGTCCTGTCCATTCACTGTATTTTTCGATTTTGTTCATTTGTGTTTGTAGTGTTGGAAGGGTAGAAGTGAGTACAGCCAAATCGTCAGCATAGGCAGCGGAGTTGATAGTTGTGCTTGATGTGCTAAATTTGTATCCGTGGTGACCTCTTTGTAGCCATCTGAGGAGGGATTCTAAAAATATGATAAAGAGGTATGGGCTTAATGTGTCTCCTTGTATGGTGCCTCTTTGGATCGGAATTGGTTTAGTTTGGCCAAAATAATCTCCTGTATATATGGTTGTGGAGTGGGAGTAAATATCACCGATTAGTGTAACCGCATCTTCGGGATAGCCAAGGTCTTTTATTATTGCTAGTAGTCTGGCATGGTCGAGGGACCCAAAGGCATTTTTGAAATCTATGTACATGATATAAATGTCTTGGTTTGTGATTCTAGCGTCTTCTAATGCGGCTGTGATAAGCTGGATTTGCCGTGAGGTACTTCTTTCAGCGCGGAAGCCTTCTTGACTATCATGGAGGATTTGATGTTGTTCTCCATAGGCGGAGAGAATATATGTAAGGGTGCTGGTAAATAGTTTATATATTGTGTTGGCTAGGGCGATTGGTCTGTGGTTTGGTAGGAGTGAGGGGTTGCCTTTTTTGTATAGCAGGATAGTGAGACTTGTTTTCCATGATGCGGGTATTTGTTTTTGCTTATAGCAGTGGGAGAAGAAGAGGTATAAAAGCGTTTGAAAGGAATCTGGCATATTTTTGAGGATGATGTTAGGGATTTTATCTGAGCCAGGAGCTTTGTTTCGCGAGAGATTTTTTAGGCAAATGTCGAAGGTTTCGCGGGTAAAGTATGTGTGAAGGGGGATCTCAGGTGTGCCTCTTTTTTCAAGTGTAAATCCGTCTAATTCATGCCATGGGTATTGTCGGACTGCACATGTACATGGTATCGGGTGGTTTGGTTGATAATAGCATGTTGGGATGGTTGGGCGGTTAGTAATTGATTGCTGTAAAAAGATTTCTTGAGCTATATCTTCTGGGCTAGTGAGGATTTCGTTATTGCGTGTGGTAATGCAATCTAGTGGCGGTGTTTCTAGATTTTTAAAAACTCGATTGTTTATTTTCTTAGGACTGGTGTTGTAGAGCTGTCTGTATTTGGTGATGGCTTTTTTGATAGATTGACGTGTATGTTTTGTGGTGATGGCCCGTGCTTTTTTGTTTGCAGTTTTAGCTATATCTGCTAATGCGTTAAGCCATTCTTGCTTATTTTCATCACTTTCAGGGAGTGGGGGCATATTTGTATGTGTGTGTTGTTGTATGGCTTGTAGTATTGGGTGTGTTCGCCAGTTATCATTTTTGTTAGCGATATATATTGTTTTGCGGGTTAGGTGGTATGTGGAGAGATGTTTTTTCCATTCTCTTTGTGATTTTCGCCGGAGGTTAGGGAGAGCCGTGTTTAGGGAACTTGCGTTCCATGTGGATATTGTTGTGTTTAATTGGATAGTATGTTGAGTTTGAGAGATGATGGGGTGGGTTGGTGGCAATGGGGGCGGGTGTGTGTATTCTAGAAGGTGTTCTTTGCATCTTGTAGCTTCAATTAGCAGTGTTTCGGGTAAGTATGGGAATGTTGTTTTAAGTGTTTGGATGGAGGTGTTGGTGTTTGGATCCAGAATGTGTTTATAGAGTTCTTTGTGGATAGATTTTGTTGGTGTAATAAGGTGTTGGTTAGTTTGTTGGAATTGTGTGTAGGGGTGTGGAGTAGTTAGGTGTCTCGCAGGATCATTGGGGAGACGTGATAGTTTGTTTAGTAGAGTTGTTGTCCAGTATGGATTAGGATTTGTTGTTATTGTTTGTTCACAGAGGTTTATTTGAGGTCCTATGGTGGTTATGAGAGCGTAGAGCATATTCGGGGGGGAGAAGTGTGGATGGTTGTGGATGTAACTTGTGAGATGTGGGTGTAGGTTGCAACTGTTTTGGTGTTGAGGGTGGGTGGTTTGTATGATGGGTGAGAATGTTGTGGCTAGGTGTTTGTATTCGGGGTAGAGTATTATTGTATTAGGTATAAAATAGGTCCGACTATGTCTTCTATGTATTGCAGGATGTGAATGTAGGACATTGGGCATTGGTCCTGGGTTGGACTCAATATCTCCACATAGGAGTAGAAAGAGGTAGTTTGGTATGGTATAGCCTTTGTATATTTTGTTTTTTGATTTTGTTGGGTATAATTGTGTGTGAGTTTTTAGGTATGTGGGGGTGTGTGCGTTATCTTTTTGTGGTTGTCGTATTTTGTGTGGAAAGAGAGTGTTTGGTTGGTTTTGTGTGCTCGTGCGTGATTGGTCGGATTTTGTGGTAATTCTAAAGTTGTCATGCTTTTTGGTTAATTTTTGATGTATTTGTGTATTGGCGAGGCCGGGAGGCCGAGCTCGTTGGGTTCCGTGTGTTTTAGTTATTTTGTTGTTAGGGGTGTTGCTGTATATTTTGGGCATTTTTGATATGTATCTTGGATGTGTATACTTATATGAATTCTGGCTATTATTTGAAGATTGGTGTGTGTACAATGTCTTGTTGATTGCTTTTAGGTAGATAGGTAGATTTTTATGGACTTTGTTTATTTGTACAATGTTTGTTGTGTGTATATTGTTTGTTCGGCCTATCTTTGTTTTGTTTGCCGGGTGTGTTTTAATATGATGAGTTTTAAGTTTATTTAGGGTTCTGGGGGAGAGTTTGTGATGTTTGGTTTGTGCGTGGAAATAAGTTGTGGTATTTATGTTATGGGGTGAGTAGCGTTTGTAGTTTTGTTTGGCCATTTTGTTATGGGAATTACGTGCATGCATTGTATTTGCGCCAATTTTTGGTAGAGGTTTAGGGTTTTTATAGTTTCTTTGGTAGGGTTTGTTTAGGTGTTTGGTTGTTATTTCCTTTATGGGGCTAGAGAGTGTTTTAGTTTTATCAATTTTATAGGAGGAATCTAATTTTTTGGGTTTTTGTCGGTTTATTATGGAAAAACCTAAGAAGCATGTATTTGAGTGGCTTTTGTGTTGTCTATGTGTGTCTTTTTTTCTTATGTTTAACCGGGTAAAAGTTTTGCGTGTAGGTGTTGTATTTGTGTTAGTTAATAGATAGAGTTTGAGGTTCTTATTTTTTTGGTCATCTATGTATTCTTTGTTTAGGTTTTGTTGTTTTGAGTTAATGTAAGTGTTTTGTTGTTTTTGTGTTGTTGAAATGAAGTGTTCGTACGTAATGCTATGAATTTGTTTTGTATATTTTTTTGGGTTAAATTTTGTTATGTGTTTATTTTGTAAATGGTTTTTATGCATGTAATGGGATAACAAAGAATAGAGGTAGCAATGACAATAATAACTCCCATATATTCTTTTGTATAAATACCCACGAAATTTTTTAATGTATTTTTCCTTGCAAAAATATAGATAATAAAAAGGCTGATATTTAGGTTTATATATTCTTTTGTTTAAAAAGCAAAAAGGCTTTAAATTGGGGCACATGATCCTACTGAGTGGGCGATACAGCAAAGATATGATATGATGATGATATCTAGGTAATAATGATGAGGGGGGGTGCTGCAGTAAAGCAGCTGTCTGCTTCCTGTGCCATCGGGGGGGAGAGCGGGCTTTTGGCTGCAGCTCGTCCTGCATTTTCATGGCTTCTTCTTTTCCTGCGCTTTCTTCATTCCTTTGCGCTCTGGTTGGTTCGATGCTTCTGTATGTGGGAGAGGGTGATCGCCTGTGTCGCATTGGGGTTTGCGGGCTTACAATGGAGCTGTTGGGCGTAGTTAGTTTGGCTGCGAGCCTGAGGTAGATGGCACCGGTAGTGCAAGTCGCGTTGTTGTGCCGGAAGTGATACCCTGGACCACCTTCATGCTTTGCCCGAGAATTTGTTCGAGGTTTGTGAGCGCCTGATGGAGTTCGTTGTGGAGTGTGTCTGCGTATTGGTGTGCTTCTGTGCTGATTTCGGCCTTGAGGCTCGCCATCTCCTGTCTTATCTCCTTCCGCAGGTCGGCGGTGCCTTTGGCTACTGCTGTTTCGACTATGGTGGTGAGTTGTGTCGGGGAGATGTCGTGGCGAGGAGCAGTTGGGGCGTTTTGCAGGGCAGCTACTGTCTCCGCGAGAGCCGTGTGGACATCGAGGAATCCGTATTTCTTTAGCAGGTCGTCTCCGGGCCTTGCCATACCGTCCAAGTTGTTCGGGTGTGGTAAGAACTGAACATGTTTGTTGAAGATCTTTGCTGACTTTTTGACGTGCTGCTTGTATACTGCTGCATTGAGGCATTCCACGTTAGCTATTCGGCTATTCCGCTGTGTGTGCTGGTGCCCTTGAGTCTTGGGAAGAAGATGGACGTGATATTCTTGGGTCCGAAGTGCTCCTGTAAGATTGCCTTGATTTCATCTGTGGATTTGGTGAGGCTCAGGTTCTTGGCGATGAGGACGAGGCAGTTTCGTTTGGCGACCTCGTCTTTGGAGAGGTGTTCCCTGCTGGAGACTGGGACTTGCATGAGTTCTCCTAGGATGGGTATTTTGCTACGTTTGAGTTTCTCTGCCTGTTCTGGGGAGGTCGTTGTGAGAAAAGCGAAGGTATCTCCTACTTTCTTCGAAACTTGTGTGATTTCGAATTCTTGTCCACGTTTGAAACTATCTGTAACTATTGGTTGGAATAGGGTATGGGCATCTAGTTCTATGAGGTTTTCGCTAGCTATTTTGACAGATAAGAGAGAGCTTGCTGCTAACGGGTCCCAGCTTTTGGCAATTTTTGCGAGGTGAGGGTTTCCATCGTCTAGGGTGAGAATAAACGGCCTGGTGCCCCGGAGGAGGTCGTATCCGTCAGCTATCGGGTGTTTGAGGTGTAGTTTGGCCATACCTGACCATGTTCTGTCTGTTTTGGGGCCGTGGCAGAGGATAGCTATGGGTTCCGCAATGTCTGTTCCTAAGTCAATGTTCATGTACTGTAATCGATGTAGGAATTTCTTCATCATTTGGTCTTGGGTGAATGGGGTTCTAGGTTTCTCGAAGTGGATTAGGATGTGGTAATCTAGGGCAAGGCCTGTAATTGTGTCTGTTTCAACATCGAAGGGGATTTGTGTCACATTGTAATGCTGTCCTTCTATTTTGTCAGGCCTAGTAAGAGGCCATAGTTTCTGGGCTACTCTCGGGAATGAATGCTTGGCTGTGAGCATTTCCATTGCTTCTGATTCTTGACATCCTGCAGCTATGAGATCAGCAATAGATTTAGGAGGTATGAGAGGCATACTTGTCTCATAAGCGAGCGTCTCCAGGGTTTGGAAGCCGAGCCAGAGGTCCGGAGCTGGTGGCGTGCAGAGGATTAGTTGGCTGCCTTGTGCTTTTTTCTGTTTGATGGAGGAGTCGCTACTGGTGGTGCGTTTGTTGTTGTGTCCATTGTCATCTATGTCCATTTCCTCATGTGGCGTGATTGCGGGCGAGTTCATCATCGGTGTGGAGCTGGAGGCTGCCATCTGCAATTGATCTGTACATGGCAAGTTTGAGTGTTGCATATGGTAGAGGTAAGATTCACATGGTATGAATTTGCATTTCTTTGTATCTGTTAGATTAGCATTTTTAGGTTTCTTTCTTGCTTGAGTAATTGTGTATTGTGAGCAAATCTGTTGTTGGTATTGGTTTCTACTTCCAACACCAAAATCAACATGGGCCCTCCCAAGAGCATTCGTCTCATGGGCGTGAGGTGGGTTGCATGATGTTGGTGTGGTGCTGAAAACGATCAAGTAACAAGGGAGATGAAGGAAGGTGATTTGCGTACCTGGTGTTCTGGAGGCGGCTTTCTGTGCCATTGGAAGCACTACAATTTGGAGTTGCTGCTGCGTCCTCGGCTGTCTGGCGCGTATGAAGGCCCCGAATTTGGTGCTGCTGGCGGCTGCTTCAGCGCAGGTGCGATTTTGCGCTCGACTTCGATTGCTTGTTGTGCTTTCGAGAGCAGGGAGCAGAGTGAAATTTGAGGGTGCAGGGAGATAACTACGGTTGCAACGTTCTATCTATTCCGATTCTAGGTTTTTGGTGGAAGATGGAGTGCTAGGGGGAGGTGCTGCTGCGGCTGCGATCTGCATCGACCGTGAATGCGGCTACGACTACTGCATTGCGATCTGATTTTCAGCAATGTTGTTACAACTACTGCACTGCAATCTACTTTTCGGCACTGACGGGAATGCGATCTGCCCCGTCTACTTTTCGACACTGGCGGGAATGTGATCTGCACCGTCTGCTTTTCGGCACTGGCGGGAATGCGGTCTGCACCGACTATGAACTACATCGACTGCGATCTAATCGATCTGCTAGCTGAGTTTCGAATGCGGTTATCTTACCGATCTGATGGCTGAATTTCGGCACTGTGGGTGATCTGGAGTTGCGGGACTCAGATCCGAGAATGCCGGGAGAGAGCTCCTGCGACTTCAGATGCGCTGCAGCCCAGCCTGCTGTTGCTTCCCTTGGCGCCAACACTTCGCCGCAACACTCACATGCGCATCTCCAACACTGAACGCAGGTCACCGTGAAACTACGAAGTTGCTCAGCTTCGCTACAACAATCCCAGCATGTTGCAGGAGGTAGATCAAGCTTCGTAGTTAGCTACTCTCCCTTCAGACTTGATTGAATCCCATGTACTCCTTTGATCTACTCAATGCAAAGCGCTGCGGCCATTCTCTCTTGATATGTTATGAACTTTCTATGATGTGCAAATCACTATTCACGTGATTTGGAGGAAATCTGTGCTCGCATTCATGATCATCATGTTCTACTAATTTCTAATCTGAATACTGTTACGCTTAGCTAAATAAAAACATCTGAAATATTGAGTTTTAGGGCTGCTTTACACTAGACGTGAGAAGTAAAAATAAATAGAAAAAATGAAAAAAGGGCCAAGAGGAGACTTTAAGATTCATTTGAGAATTCAAAGAAATGAGAACCTCAATTCGGTTAAAATGGCACAATTCCTTGTGCCATATTGCCAAAGCCATG
The DNA here is from genome assembly GCA_037043015.1 of Bryum argenteum. Classification (NCBI taxonomy): domain Eukaryota; kingdom Viridiplantae; phylum Streptophyta; class Bryopsida; order Bryales; family Bryaceae; genus Bryum; species Bryum argenteum. Next base: position 17,484,714 of record CM073328.1, on the reverse strand, counting down.
TTGTGCCAATTTGGTCGCATTTCTGAAACGTGCCATTTTACCGGCATATTTTTGAACTCAAAATCTCAAAGATTTATGCTTGCAAAATGGCACGATTTTTAATATCACCCACATCTTCCATTATATCAACAAATTTCTGTAATATCATCAAAAATTCCATAATATCACACTATTTGATGAATTTTGACCTTCAAATTCTGTCGAAGGGCAGTTTTTTCTCACCGGCCGCTCAGAAATATCTCTGGTTTTGAGCGGCTGCTCAGAATAATTTGCTCTATTATGTCAAAAAAATGACAAAAACGAATGTTGTTTTTTTCATTTTTTCCACCTTAAATTGTGCCATTTTACCAGAATATTGCCAAATTAACGGAATTGAGGTTTGAGGCTCTTACTTTACAAATTTGAGTAGAGCAGATAAGAGAAGGAAAGATTCACATGTACAATATTTTTGTCCTCAGTTGCAACAAAAGTGCATAATGATAAGGCCGCCCGAAATTTTAGTGAAACCTACCTCAAGAGGTAGGCCTGTCCTGTTAGCCAACAAACTAACAAGTAACAACCAATGATTTAATATGTAATAAAATGGTTATACAAAAAGCTCAACATTAAATCTTTTGGCCTTCTCTCATCACACCTAAAGGCCATGGCTTTTCAAGGATTTGTCTCTCGAGAATGAGCCGTGGCCTAAGTAGAGTTTGGCAGGAGGTTTCTTGTTTTTCACGCCGTAGGTGTTGATTTTGTAAAAAAACTTTTAGATTATCTAATAGAGGTGTTAATTTTTGAAATTAACCTCTAAAGGACCAAAGGCTCATGAAGAGCCTTTTCAAAGATCAAGTAGGGTAAGCAATTACTTATGCATGATCAAAAGATGAATTTGAGCGCGTTCAAACCAAGAAAAGGACTTATAACGATTTGGTATGCATGCATTTCAAGTATTGCAAGGATTGAGGTGATTCAAGAGAGAGATTGATGGTACATGGTCAGTTCGGCGTAGCGCGAAAGGAACGCTTGGCCCCAAGAGCTTAGAATTTCCAGAGAACAAAGTAAAGCACAAATGAAGGGCAATTTTAGTACATGGGCGGATTTTGTAGAACCATTCTTCAACCCTTAAAGGAAAATTGAACCGCTACCATTGAATGTTGCTTTGCATTATATCAATAGCCTCAACATTTGCCACCTTGACTTGTGCCATAATTGATCTTTGTAAGCTACTTGCAACGTATGTATCCCCAATGATGGTCGCTCCATGAGAGAGGCAAAAACTTTTGGCTCAGATCGTCCCTAAATCAACCACTTTCAAATCCTGTGTGTCCAATGACCATCATCTATATATATATATATATATATAACAGAACTAGGTCCATCCAACAATCCTTGCTATCCACCAACGTACCAACCTACCAATATACAAAGTTGTCAACCTACGAACATATATTGTCGATGTCGAAAATCGTCTCAATCCAAGCTCGTATAAAAATATATATATATATATATATATATATATATATATATATATATATATATATATATATATATATATATATATATATATATATATATATATATATGAATTATTCAATCGAAATCAATAAAAAAAATACTATCAAGAACAATCCGCAAGATTTTCGACGTCGATTATTTGTGGTTGGCTCTTTATAATGATGCAATCAACTTCTATCAGTTGTATCACAAGTGCCAGCTGTCGGGCGGCCTACCCAAAACAGTTTTTTCGAAACTCGTATACTCACTACCAGCCCAAACCTTTCATGAAATGGGGACTTGATTTCATCGAACGAGTCATGAAGACTCAACACACAGGCCGCCACTACATCGTGGTCGCTTCCAACTAAGCTATCAAATGGGTTGAAGCTCTCGCACCCCGCAATAACACGACCAAAAGTTGAAATGCAATGGGAAGATTTAGAGCAATAAATAACACAATTGCACCAATAATAATAAAAAATTCCTTAATCAATTAATTACAATAACAAGTAGTAAAGAGTATTTTGCTACCGAGGAGGCTTTTGATTTTGGAGAAGAGTAATTGAGGACATGTTCTTCTATTGGTGTTAGAGAGAAAAAGTTAAATCTCACCGTATGTTATTAGTGACCAAATGTATGTCGGTTGGCTATAACTTGCTCAAAATTGTCGTATATTCGCATTTATACGTAAAATTTGTCTAAAACCAGTAAATATCCATACACTTCTATGTTGTGGGCAGATCGCTAATGGAAAAGCTTTTATATTCTTTTTTTTTTTTGTGAGTTAAAGGGGCGTTGATTGAAAGACTACGGTCGAGATTTCCAGGTTTAACATATACTTAGTAAGAATTCCTCTTATTGCACTGTAAATAGATAATCATCGCAATATTTTAGTAGATCGTTGGCAGAAGGACTTTATCTCCTAGCTACGCATTAGACCATTAGTATTGCGTCAAACGTTATCACATACTCTAATAGCACCAATGGGTTTAAAAACCGAATAATATACTAACTTTAGTCTTGCTTTACATTTAAAAAGTACTAATTTTAATGATATATTCCCTTAACAATCAATATTTTAGTCAAAGGGTTGAAAAATGATGCAAAAAGATAATAGCCGTTTCTAGATCATCAATTAACTCAAAGGTTTTGAGATGGATTCAGTGAGAGGTAGTTTGTGTTTTAAAGTCACTGAAAACCCAATATGGTCATATTTTTCATAGTTTGTGCCTTAAATAGTTAAATCACTGAAATACAATAATGGTCATATCTTTGTACAATAGTGATCATGTTGCGTCCTTCTTATCCTATATTACACTCATATAATCTTAGAGTATCCTTTAAATCTTACATTATTCACTCAAAATGAATTTAAGAACATTCTCTTAAATCAGTATTATAATACCAACCTCATACCAGCTATTTAACACCCTTTTAATTAACCATCTTCCAAAAAGATATTAAATTTAACGCCCTCCCTCTCATGTATAAGACTGGTTTAACACTCTGACATTTCAACATTCGAGGTACTTCATCATCGTATGATCACAAGGACTAGCTACATGCAAGGCATAAGGACGAGTCCTCATACTCAAACTGAGCCGCTATGTTATAAGGTTCGTTATGTAGCTAACTTAGGAATGAATTAAGAAATTCAGGAAGCCCTACGTCCTCGTGTGAAAGCCGCACCATTATTTTATTTTTTTAAATAATTAGCTCATAGAGCATGTATTCCATGCTTTAAAGGAGATAATGTAGGATTTTTTTTCAATCTAGTGTGCTTTTGTCATTTTGCAATCATGAACTGAGATGGCGTTTCGAAATTCTTCTATTCATTTATTCTTTTACTTTTTTTACACTTTGTCTTTCTGTATTATTTATTATGATATTTTGTCTACTTTTATATAATACAAATGACTCTTAATGCACTATTTTTTTTTATTGCATCATGAAGTTCAAATTTTGCATTGTTCTTACACTATTTTCAATTTTTAAGCTTGTTTAACAATATATATTGTGTAGTAAACAACAACAATATATAATGCGTCATATCATTTTCATATCTACCATAAAAATGGTCTTTTTTTAAATGCGTGATATTTTTGTGAGAGCTTGATAAAGCTCATTTATTGTTTTTGTCCGTTATTGTTGCTTTTGTGGTTGACTTTGAAATTATAAAGAAATTCTAGGGTTGAATTGAATTGAATTGAATTACGTTTATTTAGGTTGTGGATACAATCACGGATGTTGGATGTGATTATTGTGGGACCATTAGTAAAGTAATTTGTATCAATATCAAGGTTTTAGGTTAATTTAGGATAATGAAGGACTAGAAGAGAAAGAAATTCCCTGATAAATCCAAAAATTAATGAGGAAGGTCTAAAGGAGGAAACGGTTTCTCTAGTAAATCCAAAGTAAAAGTAGAAATTGCTCTTTGGATTGAACCCGTATAATTTGCTATTAATTCCTACACAATTATAATTTGGTATTTATAATTGTATTTGCAATTTGAATTTTCCTGGTTTAATTCTTTTGATTTTGTGGTGATTGTTAAAGTTACATTCTTTCATGAAGGTAGTATGTTCATCCGTGAAGCGTGTTCGTTCGTAGAGCTTGAAGTAGTTAGCGCTAATTAGCCTTAAAAACTTCGGGCAAGCCACCCCAGAATTAGGTTAAGCCGCTTTTCGCCACACCTCGTGTTGTTTAAAGAGCTTGTTCCAAGCTAGTATCAATCAATATCTTCTCCTCTTGTTCATTGATTCAAGTTGGTATTTTTCCTCTCCCTCTTCTAATCTTTGATTAATAAGAGATGGAGAGCCATCAGCCTTCTTCTCTCTCATCTTGCTCCGCTCTTCCCTTGTTTTTATTCTTGCTTGTGTTTGTTGTCATTTTACTCATCTCCTTAAAGTACCTCTCCGTCAAATAGCTCTCAGTCCCTCGGTTTTTGTCCATAAAATTGAAATTTGGAATAATAGTAAATCTTTTTGGTAGCTTTCTATTGGTATATAGCTCGTTCAACTATGATCTGTAGGAAGAAAGTAATCACCTCCCAAAGTCAAGAGTGTTGAAGGTGTTTCTCGGCCATCGTGTAGAAAAACAAGCTACAGTCAAATGGCGTTGAGTTGTAGGATTTTATCTTATGCTTTTAAAATTTTCAGGGTCGATGTATAATGAAGTTGGCTTTCTAAAAAGATAAGGCACACCCAATTTCAAGCTAATATAGAGATTTGGCGGTCTGAAAACTAAAGGACACTTTAAAAGGCATTCGGCCGGGTAGTTTCTTCTTGTTTTTTCCCTTGTTTCTCATCCTCTCCTTGTTTCCTGTGAGTCGTAAAAATGACTCACTTTTAATCTTTTCAGGTTTTATTTATTTGGTTGAATTTAGAAACTAAACTTGTTCTAGTTCTATGTTTACAATTTACTTTAGCCATAATTGTGGATTATAGCATTTTCTTCTATTTAAGAGTTTTTTTAAATTTCCAATTCTGATTTTCTAGCCTCATTATGCACTACAGTCACACTAATTCTAACCGCAGTATTTCATTGATAGACCATACTAATTTTCTAGTCTGCACTAATTAATTGATAGTGATTTCTGCCTACAGTAATTCTACAAACAAAGACGACTGAACTGGACAAGAAATATACGACTTTGTGAACAAGGCAATTGCGAGGACAAAGACTGCCTTGGAATCTGAGTTACAAAAACAACTATCCATTTGTGCCAAGAAATACGACGGCAAATTCTTGGAGCAAGTGAAGATTCACTACGAGCTTTTTGAAGTGCCCTAGATGCATTTGGGGAAGTTGTGGAGCATGACTACTTCTGCCATAAACATTTCACCTAAGCTACTTTGGCTGGAAAGAAGAAACCGATCACCACGATCAAGAGAAGATTTGAAGTTCCTTAAACTTCTTTTTAATAATGATGAATTTAATTTGTTTTTGCATTAGGCGACTTTTTGGTCTTAAGTAAGTGATATTTCTTTTTTATATATCAAATTTCAATTTAGCTTCAAACACTTCTGAATTTGCTAGGCAATTTGCATTATACCATGTCATGTCAATCCAGCTACTCATTCTATAATCTTCTTGGTCCAGATTGCCGAAAATGCTATAACGCGTCTTCCTGACACTCTTCAAGAAACTACCTGACAAAAAAATTCCAGTTCGAATCCACAAGAATTATAATTCAGATCAGTAGCTCGGCTTCAAGGAAGCTATAAGACGATTTTTGTATGAATATCTCAAACATGTCCTTCTTCAATCTAAAGTTCTCTTATGCCTTTCGTTTCAATTTGCAAACTACACTGATCTGACAAACAAAGGTACTATGCTCACACCTGAAATTATTTCTATGTATGGGCCTGAGTACTTTGTGGAGTGTGGTTGGTATTTGAATTGCCCCCGCAATAGATGCCCAAGTTGGGAGGTGGAATCCAAACAACATTGATCCTGCATTTCTTCAGAAAGATGTGGTAGATTTGGACGACGGTCAAGAGACAACTGGAGTAGCCAAGGAGAAGAAGTCACGGACACGTAAACGCAAGAAGGAATCAGTCACTAAACCCACTGTTTCAGTAATTCAAACAACTCACTCTACTTCTCTCTGTACTCAAGCGACACAGACTCTAGTAGGTCTCTCTACAACCACTCAAGCTTTGCAGATTGAAGAATCATCAATTGAGAATGACTGTATCGCAGCACCGGTGATAGTGTCCGTACCTCTGCGGCAGCACTTTAGACGGTTTAGGGATGATGAAGAGGAAACAGTCGAAGACTGTGCGGACATCCCCGCTGCAAGGCCAATATTTCAATCTACGTTGAGTCAGAGAGCATTCGAAAACGACCAAGACATGACTATCAAAATTCCACTATTCCACAAATTCGACAGCTTAATACTTCATTTCTTGGAATGATGGTGGATCCTCAACCAACACATTCCAAAAATACCTCAAAGTGTTTGATTCTCAACAGCTCCTTTTTTAGGTGGATAGAGTTAAGAAGCTTGAATAAACCGTGGTCACAAGAATATATAGAGATGAAGGCATTTCTTGCTCAGGTAATTTCTTATTTATACTTTGGGTATGGAAATCCATTTCTATGTTGTTGTATCAATATTGATTGGTTAAGTTCAGGTTGTGCAAATGAGGTCCCTCCATTTAGATAGTAAGCTTATGGTTGCAGGTGACGATCCTATCATGACGGTTGATCTAATCATCGCCGGTTATCCTGAAGGTATAAGAGTCCCAGAAGTGTCTGATCCGCCACACGATGTGCCAAAATGCAATAAGCAGAATATATTGTTCTTAAAATGTGTCATGCAGTTCTCTACGAAGTTTCTTCATGATGACGGTGTTATGTTTATATTCTATCCGGATTTAAAGACAATTTGGAAAAGAGATTATGTCATATTACAAGCTCAAGATCTTCGATGAATGGAATGTCTTTTAGACTAAACCGCTTGCCAGTCACGTGAATTCCTCAGAAACTGTGAGCACCAAATTCACTGATATTCATTTTTTATTTTCATTTCAATATGAAGTTTTAATTCCTATTTTCATTTATATATTTCTACATTTTTTATTTTGCTCCTAACACTACTAGTTTTCTTGCGAACCAACATGTTCAAGGCAATTCTACTTGTTCGTTCACTTGGCATAAAAGTTGCAAGGCAGGCACTTTCACTCCTAATCAACTCTGACATGTATCCCAAATAAGGACCCAAATAATGAAATGCTTTACAATCTTCAGTCTGAAGAGAGCATTATTTGTAGGAAATCTGATGGCAAACCTTAGCGTGGAGCGAAACAGAAATCTGAGCTGCTTCTAAAGACAATAATCCATGGCATTTGCTCAGCAAATGGCATGATAGTGGATTTCAAGGCTGGAGTAGGTAATTCCCGCACTTCATATACTTTAAATCACTTTTCTTATTCTCTGGAAGATACCTTTTAAAGCTAATGATTCCTGTGGTAAGTGCTTCGGTCTCAGCAGCCATGACCCTGAATCAAAATATCTTAGCAATGGAGAGTGATTTGAAGCTTTTTGATGGTGCTTGTACCACTCCTGTCAGAACTACCTCAAACACCAGGTTCACGTGAACCTCATCAAGGAGTAATGGAAATTGCAGACAATTCCCGATTGCCGACGCCCCTTATGAATCCTTCTGTAAGTAAGTTATCTTTGAGTTACTTTAATTGAACTTCTACATGATTCAAGTATTAACACTACTTTTCATGACATTTGCAGTTGGGTGAGTCTGCAAAGAACTAGCAGTCTTCTTGATTTACTGATTCAAAGCCCTTCTTTTACATATCCACTTCCATGTTATGCACACGCAATGGCTCATGTCTTCTCTACTTTCACATTAGACTCTAGTGATGAAATATCTTCATCACCACGCTTTGATTGCAGAGTTAGGAAGTATTTCGGCCTCAGTGCTAGAGAGCCTGATTCAAACATTCCTTAGAATATTTTGTCTCCGCGGCCCTTACATTTTCCTATTGCTTTCTTCTTCTAAATTTGTGGTTTCATAATTGCATTCGTTCAGAAACTCAAGCTTTTTCAAGTCGTTAAAATGTTATGATGTCATCGTGCTCGTATGATTCATAACTCTCTCAATATACCAACCCTACAAACTAATGATGCATTGCATCTGCCTCTAATAATATGATCGCGATGACACAACCATATAATATTTTCTTAACATTGTTTTGTATGAACTTAATGCAATCTACATCAAATTATATAATCTGTTGTGATGAGCGACCTCGGAACCTTCTAGAACCTCTTACTTAGATCTTACTCTCCGGTTAGTTCGAGTTAAGTAAAAGTCTAAAGGAAAAGTATCTAAAATTACTACCCTAACTGGGGTATATATATGTGAACTATATACAGGTTCAATGAGATCTTTCAATACCAGTTATATATTGCTTCCTCTTTCTTCTTGCTCACAACACGTTATCAGCACGTGACTTTACCAGCCGAGAGTTTGATTTTAGTTTTCTTTTTGCTTTTCTACAATTTTTGGAGAGAGCTTGCATAGGGTACAAAGACCAGAGGACATCATTGCACAACGCATGCATGATAGAGTTTCAATCAGGCTCGAATTTCTCACCTTCATTTTTATATTATTATTATTCTTTTATATGCTTATGATGCACTATACTTTACCTTATTATTAAATTAGTTATATGGCCTAACTATAGAGAAGTACCTAGTTTCTTGCTATGTGTGTTCAAGTACGAAAATGATATCAACCAAGAGATAACACACTCGAAGATTCAAAGGAGGAAACACTCAACGACCAACGTGTGTAGTTGGAAGAAACGATCCTCCAACCTCCAAACATATCCTATTGTCGTGTCTTTAGTTTGGTTTTGTACTTGGGCGTATTTTACTGTCTAAGTCAGTCTAATTAGTCGGAGTGGTCCGGATCCACCTAAAATGTATGTTATGAGTGAGTCTTCTTGCATGTGCGGATCCTGGTTGAATTGTGATAACCTCACAAGCCGGAATTTTAATTCTAAGAGGTAAGTAACCTATGCCCCGCCCATATTGGGAGGATGCCCTGGCTGAAGGGAAGCCGGAATTTTAATTCACACGAGTGATACTGGTTGAATTGTGACCTTGTCATGACACGGAAGGCGAAACTTGAAGTTTCGAGAGGGCCGGGCAAGAGTGGTTCCCGCCCGGGATTCCCCTCGGGATTGAGAGAGCTATGTATGCTCCCGATGCACCCCGAGAGTCGATCGCCCACGGGCTCGCTTGCCAATGGCATTCACGCTTCCACTGTTGATGGAGAAGGTGAATTTGATGGTGATGATATACCGGGACCGACCGCCTTTACGCATTATCCATCATGGCGGACGCGCCACGGGAATGTAATTTGGCGGTGCTTCGAAGGCCTAGTTGTGGCATAAGACGCTCCCGCATAGTGATGGTAGCGATAAAATGAACAACAATGAGACTCGCTTGTTCGGTGGTGGTAGCGCATAGGCGCTCCCGCAATCTCATGGTACTTGTTGACGCCTTGGGGGGCGCCGATATCATCACCTCGGGGAGGTTCCTTACTTATCAAGGCTTTACATGCCGCGATACCTTACCTTGCATCTTTGTGCTTTGTTGAGATTCTGTCTTTGTTATCCTCACAGTTTATGTAGATGACCTCAATTTGGTGGGTACTGACGCATTATGCACCGAGGTTGAGGAGCTTCTCACTACTCAGATCGAGATGAAACTCCTTGGCCGCACTACGTTTTGTCTTGGACTTCAGGTATGCCATCTTCCCGACGGGAGTATTCTTCTTCACCAGGACACTTACACCAAGAAGTTCCTCAAGGCATTTAACATGTCCAACGCCAATTCCCTTTCCGCACCAATGATCGGGAGGAGCAGCACGAGAGACGACCCGTACCGACCTTGCGAGGAGGAGGAGAATGAGAAGGATGAGCAAAAGTACCTCGCTGTGGTCGGAGCGCTGCTTTACCTCGCTACTGCACACTGTGGAGCTAACGGCCTCTATGAGATTCCGATCTCTTCTCTCAGTACTCGTCACCGCAACCATTCAACATATTCAGCTGCCATACCTGACAAGAACAAGATTGAAGAGGACCCCTATTGCCTTTGCGAGGAGGACAAGGAAGACAGAGACACGCTGGTGGAAGAAGAACTTCTAGCATTTCACAACGCGTTCTATGAAGCAGTGTTATCAACATTTGTGATGGTAGTCAAAATCAAGCATAGCAGTTGTTAAGTTAGTGTATATTAATAGCGAACGATGACTTTACTCTTTTCACTTCAAAACATCGTGAAGTGTTTTTAACGAGGAAGATCATCGTTCGAGGAGGATTGTTGCGAAGTGTTCCTCAGTCGAGGAGGAGTGTTGTGATGAGCGACCTCGGAACCTTCTAGAACCTCTTACTTAGATCTTACTCTCCGGTTAGTTCGAGTTAAGTAAAAGTCTAAAGGAAAAGTATCTAAAATTACTACCCTAACTGGGGTATATATATGTGAACTATATACAGGTTCAATGAGATCTTTCAATACCAGTTATATATTGCTTCCTCTTTCTTCTTGCTCACAACATAATCACAGCCATTAGAAGTCTTTCATACAACTGTCATTTCAGACCAAAATTCTTCATCAAAAAATTTGAAATTGTATAAGTGACAAACCATAATCCATTGTCTTTAATTTTTATTGCATGATATGATTATAAGAATCTGAGAAGTGATTAAGTAATATTAACCCTCAGTCGCCCACTCGCCCATGTAAGCTTGAAGGGCTTCTACTCAACCAGTCCTTCTGTACCAAGTTTTAACTAAATATTTCTTATCATTCGAGTTACCTTACAATGCATTCTCAAAGTGAAATTTTACAAATCAAAATAATAAATGTGTAACTGGTTTGTGCTTTAAAATGATAGTTGCACAAAGGACTTCTTTGTTCAATTCAAAATCCTCTTATTACCTTATTATATGCATGAAAGAACTTTAGAATTCTTTGGTCATCTCATGCATTGAACATGGTCCTTAACAACTTGGATATTCAAATCTTCTAATATTTTGTGGTTTTGATCATAAGTTCATAACCCTAAAGCAAAGTCATCATAGATTGACATTGATGCAAAGCTCGCCCCGAATCTACCTTAATATTGAAGTCATAATGACGTTAGCCTAAATAAAGATAGGGTTGCCCTAAAACTCTCTACATTCAATATGTGAAAGTCCTCCTATACGCTCATAGGGACTCTATCCACGGTTTTAGGCACTTCTTTGGAAACTTTTTGTGCTAATTTTAAAATCTTAACTTTCCTAAACCTCTCACAACTTTCAAATATTTTATAGCAATATCCTCAAAACTTATAAGCGTTAGTCTAATATACAATTTATAAGCGTTAGTCTAATATTTTCATGTTCAAACTCCCCAACTAGGACATTTAGGCTAATTCTTCCGGTTTCCGGAAAATGCACGATAATTGGAAGGGTCTTGCCTAAATGGCCCGGCGTTTATTTAGTTTATTCTAAATTGGTAATATTAATTTGTGTCAAAATATCATGACATGTTTTTGGTTATGATTTGTGACTATATCATTATTCATAATTACTTAGATCCCTTCTATTTAATAATCTAAACAAAAATAAAACTTTGCGGATGAATGGCCGGATAAACAAAGTTTCATCCGTTTGAAACGGATGAATTTTTACCCCATCCAAGTCCAACTAGGGAGAGGGGGTGAGAGTTAGATCGGGGATTATGTTTTGGTGTGTGTGAAGGGAGGTATGTGCGTGAAAAGAAGAAATCAAAATTGGTTTTGTGTCACGTTTTGTGGTGGTTTTTTTGGTAGTGGAAGTATGCGCGTAAAACACCGAATTCGTCAATCTTGCACCCAAGAAGTGCAATGTAAATTTGCAATCCGTTTTGAACAAAATCTCTAATTTTTTCAAATTGGTATACCGAATCACTATCAATGTACAAACCCTATTTTCTTCATGACAATGTACACTTAATAAATATCATTGCAATAAGCAAAATTTCTATATAAGAATTTTTCAAACACTCATGATATTTTATCAACATTTTGGTAATGCATAGTCTATATAAGAACAGGCATTTATTGCAACTTAATACTCAAATACATTCATGATGAAAGATAGCTTTCATTACTGTACTTCAAACGAAAGATTACATGCTTTCTTGTTACAAATCAAGTATGCATGTGACACCGTCCAAACATGCATTGCACTCTTCACAATACGTATTGTAAAAAAACATATCACTGCATGTCTAGAAGAGTTTCCGCTATTAACTCGACTCTTTCTGATTGGTGGTAAATGTAACTCCTCGCCCTTTCTGTGGCCGCATCTCCCATGCAATTGAGAGGTCGGCATAATAAAATGCCGCTTCCACCACCATAGGATCTATTACTCTAGATGACACTCGGTGAAACCTTGAATTTTCCTCCAAAACGACCGATGCCTACACAAACATATGGTTGCCCTCTTCATCTACGCGGTAAAATCTCACCCCCTCTTGATTGAAGTAGAAAGCCTCATCTACTAGGATCATTGCATGCTCGGTCTTTGCCCATTCAAAAGGCGCCTGTGAAGACGTTGTGTCTCTTGAAAGCAAAAAAACCTCATGTAACCAGTTCTTGAGGTGCTCTATAAATTGGACTATTACCAACAACTGCTCCAATAATGCCGTGCTCACACCATTGGCTTTGAGGTGCCATGTTTACTATGTAGATATATCTGATAAACAAACAATAATTGGTTTAGGTATAAGAAATTAAGTTCTTAAGTAATAAGTTATCAGGTGATAATTTTACATGTATCTTTGTGATATATTTATAAATATTTATTATTTTAAAACTAAATAAAATGAAAAAAAAATAAAACTTTATATCTTTACGTTTGGTTTTTTCCAAAAGTAAAATTGTAAAAATAAAAGTTTGTAAGATAGAATTCAACAATGTTGTAAAAAACGATGATTTTACAAACACATTTAACTTTTGAGTTAATAGAAAAAAAATTGTCCGTTTTTGAGAAATGACAAAAAACCACAAATTACAAAAAACCTTAAGGGTACAAACCATCATAAATAAATTCAAAAAATGGTATTGCAATGAAACTCATGGGTTACATAACGCTTTACTTCAATAAAAAATTAATTTTGAAACAAACTTTAAAGCTCAAAATAGAAAAATTGATACTAAAACCACAATGACCCACAAACAAACAAAAAACTCAAAACTTGAAAATATTTTTGCAATGAAATTCTAAAATCTTAAAAGAAATACTATAATAATTGCAAAAAGTTCAAAAACTACAAACAACACAAAATCCTATAACTACATAAATGCATTCCAATGAAATCCTAAAACCCCAAAATAAACTACAAAAACCTATAAAACCAAATAACATTATGGAACAACAAAATATTTCAAACTTTGTTAATCTTTAAAGCTAAAAAAGAAGTTTGCAATGAAACCCTAATATCCCATGAATTTTTTTTATTAGCACAAAAAACCACGAAACAACAAAAATATTTAATTAGTATACAAAACCCTAAAGTTACAAAAATATTAATTTGCAATGAAACCCTAGTATTACAAGTTTATAGAAAGTTTACAAGAACTTGTGAAATCATGTAAAATTGAGATTCTTAACAATGAAACCCTAATTTATTTGGTACAGAAGGCTCAAGTGGTCATCATTTCTTATTATTCCAAAAAAAATCCACCTTCAAGTATTTGAAATTTGCAAGTAATGAAAATGAAATAAAGGGAGGGGTACTTATACCCTCCCCGTGCCGCCTTGACGTTGCCGCAAGGCTGGTGACTTGGGAGGGTGAGCGGCAACCCAACCCCGCGAAGGAGTCCGACGGTCAACCAGCAGGCGGTTAGGTCAGTCAGGCTGGGGCTGCCAGTTGGCCAGCCTGCCGTGCCCAGCCCGCTACGACGAGGCTCCTGTGGCCAGCCTGCAGGCGGTCAGGCGGCCAGCCTGCCGCGGCTAGCCACCCCCGGCTGGGGGACACTGCTGGGGGCCGCCACCCCTCCGCACGCGCGGAGGTCTGTGGTGCCGGGCGGCCAAGGGGCTGTCCGGCCGCATGACAGTTTTTTAAATTTTTTATTTATTTATTTAAATTTTTTATTTTTCTTTGTTATTTTTAAAAAATCTTTTAAAACAATTAAGAATTCATCTAAAACTTTTGCTGCTTATTACTTTTGCTCCTCATTTTTGTTTGTTACATGATCTTGTTTTCTTTTTTTCTAGCTTTTGTTGTTTTTTCTTTCTTTTCTTTTTTATTCTTTTTTTTTACTTTTAAAGGTTTGTTCTAGTTTTTGGGTTGGAAAGTTGCATCTCCATGTAATATAGTATGCATAAATAACATGCATGTAGTATTTATAAAATACTCAAAGCGACCATTTATTTCAAATTTTAGTTTACTTATGTGTTGTGAGATTTCCAAGTTTGTATGGCTCTAACTTACTTAGATTTGATAATATTGACTTGAAATTTTCTAGGAGCGCCGGTGGCACAATATTAATAGTTCCCTTGATGATTTTTGGTGTTTTAGAAATAAAATAGAATTTCCATAAATAAGACATTTTATAGTGAATAAAATTCATGGATATAACCTCATATTATAATCTACTCTCATTTGTATAATCTAACCAAAATACACATTTTTACATTACCAAAAAATAAAAGGGGATTCCTAACGTTTTTTTTGTCAAACGCTACGCAAGTAAAGGAATGTCCTAGGTCTTGCTTTAGTAATGTTCTTACAAAAACAAGTAAGGTTATTGTATCCATGAGAAACGTTGTTTAGAATTTCAAACATTTAAAATTGAAAACATTGCTAGAACAAGTATTAAGATGTTGCTTCACTTGAACAACATTTCCAAAAAACCTTGCAAATCCCACTCTTTTCTATTAGTGTTGTTTATAGATTTTCATACTTAAATACAAGGTTTGAAGTACAAGGGGCATGCACATATTTTTTCTAATAATAATTTATGCTTAGTATCAAAGATCCATTCAAAAATCTTCTTCAACTTTGTAATTTGTAGCAAGCACCTAGACTTGATTTGGAGTCCAATCTAAGTAAATCCATCAACATTGAATGCTCTGGTAAAATCTCAAGTCACCGAATGGATTTGAGCTTGTCATCCTAAGTGGCCAACTTGGATAATAGGATCTCATAGGTATTACATCAATTTCCAGTTCAAAATGAAGTGAACTTGATGATTTGATAGTAGAATTTTAAAAATAATGCTTACCTTGAGAGTTTTAAGCTTCACATCATGAATGACATAGTGTCTGTGGATTTCTTGTAGGTTGATAAAGATGGAGAATTTGGGTTTTGGAAGTCCAGTTGTTGGAAATCAAAATGTAGCACCTTCCAGAGCAAGAACAAATACGGTGGGCAGAAGACTTCTACGTAGTCTTGCAACGGATTTTGACAGACAAACCTTCGAAGAGCAATGGAACTTGAGTAGGCCTGATGGAGTTGTAGAGGCTCTTATAGAGGATGACGTATTGGTGGAGAAACACAACATGCAAGAATCAAAGAACGGCAACAACTTTGTATTCCAATATATGGTGTTTCAACGGAGTGAAACATCAAGATTCCAAATATTTCAAAACCACACCTTCTAGCCTAGTTACATTGCAATGCAGGTTAAATACATAGATGGCAAATGCCTTCAAAATGATATAGACTGTTATTAGTAGAGAAATTAGGTAGAAATAGATATTTAGGAAAGAGAAGTCTTACTTACATCATTGTAAGTTTATTTTAGTAGTAATCATAAATATGGTTGCTAACTCAAGAAGTATGTAGAAGTATACATTACATGTTTTTTTTGTTACAAAAATGTGATAAAGTTTTGGACATCTTGGCCATTTAAAGCACTTGAAGGGGTCTAAAATTTGGGAAATGAATGGTACAAATAAAAGTAAGACACATTGCATCCAATTATGAGGTTCAATAGTTACAAGAAATAAATATTTCTTTAGCATTTTGATATTAAAGTAGGATACCACATTCAAGGATGAAATGGTCCATCTAATTTCTCTAAATGCGATTTTTTGAACCATCCATTTGCAAGTGCATGATTCTACCCCCAAGTGCAAAAATTCCTAATTTTGTGTTGTAAGAGAGATCTAGATTATTTTTTGTCGAGTTTTTTGTATGGATGCGTTTTGGTTGTGCGTGTAGGATATTTTAGTAGGAAGGAGAGAGCCGCTAGCAGCTTACAGTGCGGAACAACCAGCGGATCGGAGCCAGTAGCTCCAGAGGAGGGCCATCGAGCAGTAAGGCTACCGGCCAGACCAAGGCCGAGACGAGCAACACAAGGGCCGGTGGGAGACGGAGCAACGACGGAGCTCGGCACGTGATTAGATCCGGCAGGAGTCGGCTCAAAGACCAGCATGACGATCGGTGCAGGGATCCGGCAGCGGCATTCAGCAGATCACAACGAGGACGGTCGAAGACGAGCACGACGATCGGTGCAGGGGTTTAGGCGACCAGCATCGGCCCAGTAGCAAGACGACGATCGCCGGTAGCAGTCTCCACCGACGGCAACGGAAGACGGCGGGGCGACAGCGATGGAATCGATGAAGCGGCAACCAAAAGAGAGCAGAGCGTGAGCCGCTATTCGGAGCAGCAAGGGCTGGACAGCGGTGATTCCCATCTCAACAACGGCGGAACCAATTAGGACGAGCACGATTACCGACTCGGCGGCGACCATCCTGGGAATCGGCAAATCAGCAAGTCCGGGGCAAAGCACGTGCTCGGCTGTTCGGCGCCGGATGAGCGAGACTGCGAGCAGTTCTAGGTAACCTCGGCAGTAGGACGGCAGCGCCGGACGAAGAGCAAGACGACGGCAAGCGAATCGGCGCCAGCATCAAAAGAGGAGAGCGGCACCGACACGGCGAGGACGGCCGCGCTGGGTAGGAGCGCCGGAAGCGAGGGAAGGCCGACAACACTACGGCATCCGCCGAGCATTCAAGATCTGCAATTGCTGCATTCATCGAGCATAGGTCCGTAGATACGGCAACGACAGATCATGATCATAATCCTAATCTTGAGAGCTGCATTCTGGTAGGGAGCAGGTGGTGTTGGATACGTCGGAGTCCGAAGGCAAGCTCGCAGTTGGAGTCGAAGGCAAGAGACGGCTTCTTCCAATCGAAGGCAGGAGATGCCCTGTCCCCTTTCCCCGTGATAATACGGAGAGAGGACAGGGTGCTATTACGGAGGGAGCTCCCTCTTCCTCATTTTTTGCTCTATCATTCATTATGTTTTTTTTTTTGCTAGGTTGTGTGGATTGAACTAGGCATAGTTTGTGAACTTATCTTAAGAAATGGCAACTTCTTTGCCCAAAAATTGGTTGTTTTAATTTGATTGGTGTTGCTTTATGCTTGGTGGTTATAGTTGTTTTGTTGGGATGATTGTACCTTGTTGAATTGCTGTTTTGAGTAGTTAGTGTGCACATTGTGTAAGGGTAGTGTAGAAGCGCTGCCCAAAGTTTAGGCTGAATTCATAAACTTAGGTTAAAAAATCGGAAATTTGGGATCAAGCGCGGAAGCGCTGCCCAAATTTTAGGCTGAATTCATAAACTTAGGTTAAAAAATCGGAAATTTGGGATCATGCGCGGAAGCACTGCCCAATTCATTCCGAACTTCATGGTTCATCTTGGAATGATTAAAGTGATTGTCTAGAGAGCTTGTTAGGGTGTCCATTGCTTGGAAGGATTGTATTGGTTGCACCCCCTCCCCCTCGGCCCAACTTGTGAGCTAGAACCGTACAATCGGGATTTACCCTCACATAATTGGTGCGTCTGCCGGGAGGGCGGGATGCTTTTGCTCTAATTTTGTTTGTTTTTTGTCTCTTTTTTTAAGCATTCGATTTGAAGAAAAAATACCAGCTTACCATAAATAGTAAGCTGTGATTTCTTGCACAATCCAAGTTTGAGTGTTTTGGTTCTTGCTTGGTGGTTTGTGTGCATTGGGCTTCGTTTCCTCATTGGCTGGGTTGCTTGGACTTATGGGGTTTAAATTGATTGAGTAATTAGTTTGAAGAATCTTGCTTTGAAGTTTTGGTTGATCCTTAGACTTGGTCCATTTGAGTGGATGCAAATTGCATCAATTTGAATCTAAACATATTGAATTGATTTTAATTAAATGGAAGCAAACTAGCTTGAAGTAAATTGATTTACCCTCACAGTTTTACCCTCACAGTTTATGAATCCCTGATAGATCTTTTTCTCTCAGTTCTCCATAACTTCTCAGTCGCCAACTCCATTGATGTCGAATTCTATCTATCCCTTTTCTAAGGAACATATTCTTCATTGCAGTTCCATGCATCCTCATACTACTCCATGGATTGCTTTTTACAGAGGCATTTCAGATTTCATCTCACTCTCATTTTTTTTTATATATATTAAGATTAATTTCAATTGACATGAACACCATAGAAATGAAATTTTCTATCTCTAGATTCAATTGCAATTCTTATTTTGTTTTGTGTTCCTTACGATTGATCTTCTCGTTCTTCACTTTTTCCAAAATCAATTGAATTCATTCACCTCTTAATTGATTCACGGCCACTCAATCCATACGGCTCAATCAATCGACATTAAATCATCGTCTTTCATAGTCCATCTTCATATACCATGGGAATCTAAAATCAACATATACTCTCCATTGATTTCATCTACTATAGAATGCTCACATTTACATCGATAGATTCAACTACAAAATTAACACTCAAATTCTATCGACTCTTCCTCTCTCTATACATCAGCAACCATAGCATTCACACATGTACTCTACGATACTCCATCTCATACCACTGACCATTCCTTCAGATAACTGAAATCACCGCACTGAAATTCAATTGCAAGAATCAACATATACTCAGGTTTACAATAGATTACCATTTGTATTTTACTGTTTGCATTACAATAGATCCTCTAAATTAACAATCACTCCACCAATGCTATTGATTTAATTTACAAATCTTCACGCTCACAATAAAATTTTATTTCCACTCGATCAATTCGCAGCACACTATAGATCCACTGCCAGCCTCTCTGCTGCAGGAGCTCTGCACTCTTTTCCAGACTGTCTTTCTCAATTGTCATTCTTATCCTTTTACTCTGAGAACAAATCTGTAGATAAGCGCCTAATTGCTGTTCTATTGATTTTTTAATTTTTTTAATTTTTTAATTTTTTTTTCATTAAAGAAACTCTCATTCATCTATTGATAAATGTTGTAAACTCCATAGAACAAGTTTACTATCAATAGTTGACCCATCAAGTCTGACTTCTATTCTGAGAATGCTCAAAATTGCAAAAAAATAGTGACACTGACATGCTTAAAGTATCTATAGATTAGATGCTACATCAAGTGATGGTGATCAGGACGAATAAGTAACTGTACGAAAAAGTTAGCAACAACTTCAAAAAGCGTAAAATTTGAAATACCAAACATTTCTCGTATTGTTGTTATAGAATCTCTGGTAGCTAATCTACAAATACATATTGCTACTTGTCGACTAATTTCCAATTTTCTATTTGATAAACTTGCAAAACCAATAGGAGAATTGGTCTTTAAATCTACACTTACTTATTCAATAATGTAATGAAAAGTTGTAACAAATACCCGAAATAAGTGTTTAAACCTCTCAAAATCATCTACTATGAATCTATGATGTAACCAACAAACTGATTCCACAAATGAATACTTTTTGGTTTGATATGTTGGGAGGAGCGCCCTCCGAAAGTTCCGGCTTTCTTGGCTTGGCCTTGGGCTTTCTTGGCTTGCCCACCTGTACCTACTATCCCTCCATATATTCAAACTCCCCGCTTACTAAGGGTTCTTCTTCTTGCCTCATCCTCTCGCACATCATCACATCACGTTATCAGCACGAAGCTCCACCGCACTTGAGCTCCCAATTTTTCCAGCGTTTTTGCATGCATGTGTTCTGTGTGTGAACGAGCTCATTGTCTGATAGGGAGTGAAATCAACTCAGCTTATGCTTAACTGCTATTTCATTACTGCTACAGAGCTCCGTACAACCTTGAGTTATCACACAAACGTTGAATCTCTCTACTTTGTCGAATGTTGGATGCAATTTCGAAGAGGATGTAAACTCCGTTGCCTGAGAGAACGGGTAGTAGCATCTGATTACGCACAACCTCATGACCTCCGAGCATTGTGGCATACATCTGCAATGCGAAACTTGTAAATCGAAACTCCTGATGGAAAACTAAGGCTATTCAACTATCGTTTACATAGTTCTACTTTCAGGTGTTTCAATAGCTCACGGAATCTGCAAATTCTTAACAACTCGTAGAAGAGAATACCCACTGCTTCACAGCAACATTCATTCATTCTTTGCAATAACACACTGGCATGGGTTGGATTGGAGTAGAGAATTTTATGAATATATGGTAGTTGCAAGAAAAACGAGTATCATATCCTAAATGCTTCTGAGCTGCTATGGTAACTTCAAGATCCTACAGTAGTTCCGTTTGCAAATGTATTTACATGGAAAGAGATGAGGAGATAAAGAGGTGGCGACGTCCTCCTTGCCGAGGGTTTGCTTTTTAGCTCCTTTGTCTTTGAGAGTATTGCCAACATCTTCGACAGAGTTGCTTGATGTGTAAATTGTGATGCTCACGACATCACATACGAGACAAGCTTTCCTCTCATAAGAACAAGAACAGTATCCGGTGACGTAGGAACATGGCCATCAACGCGGTCTTCCATGAACACAGCTTGCAAAACTGCAAGGGTGGCCTGTGATGGAGGTGAATCGATGGTGGTGGTCTTCGATTCCGGCAATATGACACTATAGACAGAGTACATTCCATCTGAAATCGTAGCCAAGGTACGCGTGGTGATCGACTTGTCAAAGGCACCGCTGATCGGGAACGTGTACCACGTCGCTTTGGAACGTGGAAGATGAGAAGACGAAGCTGCTAACGGTGCTGTCCTTGGGCGTGAAACTGACGGTCTGAAGCTGGGCGTCGTCTTGCTCGCTGCAAGAGCACCATTAAGAGCGTCATATTTGACTTACTCATTGCCCATAGCTCATTTCAGGCTTTCATGTGGCGCCTCCGCGCAAGTGGTGGCGGGGCAAAGGTGCAAGGAAGGACAATCAGAGGCTTCATCAATCTCCGAGCTGAGGAGGACAGCGATGAGAGCGTACGAAGATGTAGAGTTTTCTTCAGTCCTTCGTGCCGCAGAGGTGGTGGAACAGCGACTTGACTGAGGCATCAGCCGATTCGAGATGATTTTTCTACCGGCGGCCGGACCACAAGATAACATGGCTCGCGTGATAAGGCAGGAGAGTCATGTGCAACACGTGGAAGATGAGAACTCGTTGTTGAAAGATAAGCTAGAACTTACCGAGTCAAAGACGAGATTGCGAGAAGATCAGAACATCGAAATGAGCGATGATTCAGAATTTTGTGTGCATGTACATGTTCACTTGATCTGTGGTTTTGCTTGTGTTGTTGTCCGAAAGCGGCTGCTGCGGAGGATATGTCGGTTTGTACATAACGCTTGAGAGGATGTGGAATCTTTTCCCCTGGTCAAACATCATGTCGTCAGTCACACATGCGACTCATCTCAAGGTACTGTTGGTAAGCTATGTGCTTGATATGCAGATCTGGTCATGCAGAATCGTCGTAGGATGGCATGGGGAGTCACGAATTCATTTCTTGTGAATCCGATGTCATAGAGCAATGTTTGCTCCTAGCCCACTCTCGGAGTCAACTACCGAGACTGAGAGCTAATGGGATCCACTTTTCCATCGTGTATGGAAATGATGAAGAGGTTTTTGAGCATTGGTGAGGGCAGTGACGCCTTGCCACCGCATAGCGACAGCCAGACCTAAGCGTTGCATCATTCATGCAAGCTAGCCCCACTTGCAAAAGTGAGGAAGAGGTTGGGATATAAAGACATGAATGTCTCCCATGCCTATCCCTGTAAGAGGTGCCCAGACCTTCTTTTTTGGCCGCCGGCTCTAAAGCCAACCTTGGGCATTACTGGTTGTAGCACCTTGGGATGATTGTAATTGATACTACCTATTGACACTATCTACTGGAACTAGACTTATTTCCACGATGTGTGATGTGCATTTCAGGGCAAGCTTCGTTTACTACATTATTTGTAGAAAACCTACTAACTATACACTTCGAATTGGAAGTGTTGGGGACACTTTTTAGTGTCTTGGATTACAGATTAATTGTTATGTAAATGAGAGCAAACTAGGAGTCGTATGTCAAGAAGTTACAGAAGAATTTCAACATGGCGGATACCATCATGATTTTAGCATCAATGATCGGGAGAAGCAAGACCGGGGAGATTCCATACCGTCCCTATGAGGAGGAGGAAGAAGTTCATAGACCTAAATACCTCGCAGCGGTCGGTGCGCTTAGAACTGTATTTCGCAACGCATACTCGCCCGGATATCTCCTTTGCAACCAGTTTCTTGGCGGGATACAGCAGAAAACCAACACAGCGACATTGGATCGCCATCAAGCACTTATTCAGACAATCACAGCCACCTCCACCAACCACGCGGAACTACTTGCTCTCCACGAAGTTGCACGTGAAGCCGTATGGTTACGAACAATGGTAAGAGTCATTTATGAACAATGCAGATTGCAGGTTCCCACAGCTCCAACTGTGATTTTCGAAGATAATGTCGCGGCGGTAGCCCAAGTTTCAACTGGATTCATTAAATCAGACCGCGTGAATTACATCAGCCCAACTCTATTCGGGTATATGCAAGATCTTCTGAGTACAGCCCAAGTGACCATCATCAAAGTCGAGTCCGCGAAGAACATTGCTGACATGCTCACCAAGGCGTTACCTGCATATCGACATCGGGAGCTTGTCTTGAGTGCCGGCATGAGAACCATTCAAGAACTCGAAGCAATATAGGGAAGTACCCTTTTTCTCCTACCTGGGATTCATCCAGGAGGAGTTTTTAACGGGACTTCCTCGGACGAGGAGGAGTGTTGGGAGGAGCGCCCTCCGAAAGTCCCGGCTTTCTTGGCTTGGCCTTGGGCTTTCTTGGCTTGCCCACCTGTACCTACTATCCCTCCATATATTCAAACTCCCCGCTTACTACGGGTTCTTCTTCTTGCCTCATCATCTCGCACATCATCACATCATGATATACCTAAGTATGTTCCTAATCAATTTCATTCAGTTCCCTCTGACTCAACGTTCCATTCGCTATGAAAAAATCATGTCTTCTATATCAAACACTCATAATAATTTATTTTTCTTCGTATAGTTTTCTTAGTCACTCCCAATGATGATGTTGATAAAAGGAATATATTAAAATACACAGTAATATGAGGTTGTTGGTCAGTTATAATCTCTGAGTTTACTTTGAAGGCGCATTCAATGAAAATAATTGCAGCGATCACTTTACCAAATTTTGATGGTTCCATTGTCATATATACCTTTCAAAGCAAAATTCAAAAATTTAGTCTTAAGACTTTATATCTTCAATTTGGATTTCAATCTAAGGTCCGTGATTGAGTGAAAACAAACAATTTTACACTTATGAGTAATACAAGGCAAATGTGATTTTAGATGTTAAGTAAATGATCAACAAGGAGAAACTATACATAAAGTTCTTAAAACATCTATATTCTACTAGCGGTCTCACAAACAAAGTTTTTGATATTCAATTTTAATGAATGTGTGAATAAGAACAATATTAAAAAGAATCATGACTTAAAAGACCCATATTTTTTGTAAATTCCAAGGACAGATATTCATAATAATTTTATTCATAATAATTTTAACAGAGTGAGTTAACGAGAAGAAGTTGACAATTAAACATGCCTTAGAAGGCACATATCTATCCTCAAGCTCAAGGATAAGGTTTTTATTAAGTGAACATGTTGTTGAGAAGGAAAATAAAAAGTAACTATGTATTAGAGGCCCATGTGCTAGCCCCATTCTCAATGGCATGGTCAAATTCTCATGTAAAAAAAACCGATCCATTTCTATTGCATTAATGTAGCCAAGTAATATAAGATATGAGATGTGAAACTTGATCTAGGCTCAAAGGCACAAAAAATTGAAATATTTAGAGAAGTACACCCTGCACAATGCATTATCTCGATTTCACCATAAACATGTTCCTTTCACAAGAGAACAATGCTGGAATTGAAGGATCGACATACCTGACGCCAAACCATGCAAAGAAAACAAAATTGGTCTGAAATCAGTGATGGTGGAAAACTAGTCACGTTGATTACAAACAATTCTTGAAAGTTCAGTACATTACAAAATAATTGATAACATCACTTCGGTTACAAATAGAATGTCTATATCGTAATGAAGAAGCTCAACAACAATCTACATACAACCACAACCATATCTTGAAATGTGATCTAGATTCAAAGGCATGAAGAGTTTGAAATATTAAGAGAAATACACCTTGCCAAATTCACAAGCATAGAGAATATATGTAAAAAAATATTCATTACTCACATTATGAATCTCACATGCAAAAGAATAAAATTATTAGAAAGCATTCTTACCACAAGCATAAAATTCAAAACTTGTGTAAGAACAATACTAACAAAGTTTCAATTCCAAGATGCAAAACAAAATGGAAGTGCATTGGGAGTCGTTTGCATTCTATACAAGTAGACAAAATATTATAATAATTAATACAGAAAAACCAAACGTAAAGTAAAGAAAAAGAATGAATAGGGGAATGTGAGAGCGCCCTCTCCCTTTATAGTTACAAAATGACAAAAACACATTAGATTAGGAATAAAATATTACATTATCTCCCCTAAAGCATGGAGCACATGCTCCAATAACTAATTATGTAAAAGAGAAACAAACTGTGATGTTTGTGAGGGTTGCTACCATATCTCGGCAACCCCCTTCATTTCTAACCAACTGTGATTTTGTTGACAGATTGGTTGTCTCCAATTTGGTGCCACCAATCTTAGTCACGGCCGCTCCCTTATCCCCCAGCGGATGTCCGACGGTCGTCCAGCGGACGTCTAGACGTCTGGACACTGTGACATCCCCGCCCTACTTACGCTTACTAAAGTAAATAGTTGCGGCAAGTGATTTATACTAAAGTTGTACATGATCATTGCTTAGCAAACAAGTAGCAACATTCAAATTGGATGGTGCCAAAGTCCTAGAGGAGATTGATATCGACTCAAGAAAAGCCATGATTGCTTATTCCATGAGTAGAAACCCGTTTAGTGATATCCTCATAATTTGCTTAGATTATGTTTCAAGAGTTTTAGAAATGACATTAAATTGATAAGAAACTGAGGACATAGATTTTTCCACAACTCTATAAGACTACTTTTCCAAGTGATCTATGACACGGTCACACGGACTTCCCTAATGATAAGACCTCTACTCCTTATGGTCAATACACACATTTCTAAGTAGTGTATGTGCATATTGCAGTCTTGGGCGCTATGTTTTAATTCTTTCTAACCCACGAAATTGCATCGGATCTAGTATGGATCACTCTCAAGATCCTACGTGATGAGCTTAAGTGTAACGTAGAGGACATCACCTACTCAAATTTTCTTAAATATAGATTTGTATACTTTTTGAAATTTGAAACTTAAAATCTAACTTGAAATTTTCAAGTTTTTAAATGTTGAATATTTCATTTGAACACTAATATAAAATACTAAGAAATATTTTGACTGTTTTCATCTTTGATTCAACAATTTTTTAGAATTGGTATTTTTGGCTTCCAATAGAGTGCTTTCTCATTCTTTAACAAAGTAAAGAATCTTCTCTTTTAACTTCAAATATTATGATCTCACAAACCGTGAGAGAAGGGACAGATGATAGAAACTCCGGTTCCTTTTGTAAGGGGCCGACATGAATGAAGTGTCCGTTCGTAATGCTAATATCACGATGGCTAGCGGACAAGGGGAAATTGGATAGAACGGACACATACATGTGAGAGTTAGAGAACTAGATCCTACAATTTTATACTTTTGAACACATTAGAAAATAAAAATCCTTACCTTGCATGGAGAGTTTTGAGAGAAGCCTTAGTCCTTGCAAGGTTCACAACTTCATGTTGGACTTAAATGTCATTGTAAGAATTTAATGTCAAATTAGAAATCAAAGGAATTTTATAGTCTACTAGAAGTGGCAGTTCAGGATTGTTGAGTTTTATGGTGATTTAAAATCACCAAGTGTATATCAAGCATACAAGTAAGTTTATTCAATTGTCACTTATTTACAACATTTTTACAAATCTTAAAAGTAGAGTGTGATTTTATCTTGTTCAATAAAGACGTAAATAATCAAGTTCAACTCCTTCTGCTCACAAGTTCTAGGGGATTATTACGTTCATAAATGTAGGAAGTTTAATATCTCATTTTATTCTTTTTTTATTTTATTGTAATATTACAAAAAATATTAATTTATTTTGAATCTTTATGGAGGAAATGATAATCTCTAAAGACAAAATGTAAAATGTAGAGCTAGGAAGATGATTTACCAAAGTCTATTTTGATTGGCTCTATCTGTTTTGTGTGGACCATGCTTACCAATTGGATCTCTTTGTATATATACAGTTTCTCTGAAAACAACTTACACAAACTCCTCACTAATATACCTGGTAATCAATGTGGTTAACATTGTAAAAGTTTCTCAGATGTCAATTTTTCATTACTTTTAAAATTGCCAAAATAAGCAGATGGCATCATTCATGCACCCACCGCTTTTAGTTTTTAGGTACGCGCTCTCTTGTCGAAGTAGAATTCACATTTGATAGCTTCATTTCATCTCTTGTCATTTATATGAGTTAAATATGGAAGAGATATCATATTCATTATAATCTAGAGAATGAGGAAATATTAGTAATCTTTTCCTAGCTATCAGAGCATATCTTAAAAAATTCCTCAAAATGACATGCTTTCCAAATTTGCCTCAAGTATAGCTTTCATTAGACCTTTCTTTCATGTAAGTACACTTTAAAAAAAAATTAAGTCAAGGAAAAAGATAATAAGCAATCAAGGTTTGTATTGAAGAAAAGTTCATTGTTTAGGTTATACCAACTTCAGTTCATGTTATTGGAACAAAGCAACCACAAACTGTCTTTATAACCCTTTCCATAAATTGATCATCAAAGGCCCAAGAAAGCCAAAATGATATTTTGAAATTTGAAGCTATTGAAATGAAGGGGTTAAAAGCAATATCTTTTCCTAAGATTTTTATTGGATGTTCGTTACACTAAAAACTATATGTGGTAAAATTTGTGAGTTTTAAATTGAAATTCGACTTTTTAAATTAAAACCTTCATCTGCAACTTTGCAAATTAAAACCTTCATCTGTAGTTTTTAAAAACTAATACAAATTTCAACCTTTAATCTCCACAATATGGTCAAGGAATATTTGGAGGTCCAAGAATCGCCTTGGGCCTTAGAGGTTAAACCACATACAATCATGTAAGTGAAATAGTCTTTAACTATATTTCTATTTAGGCCTTAGAGGTTAAACCACACACAATCATGTAACTAAAATAGTCTCTAATCGTATTTATATGTAGACGAAAAAAAATTGTCCTAATATTATAATTAATCCTTCATTACTTACTTAAATTATGCAATAAGAAGACAATGAGTGCAAATTCAAACAGTGAGATCATGCCTTACTACCTTCTTAACGTGAACAAAAAACTCAATGCAAAAGAAAGTAAAATCTCAATTTTTGTTGTAATTTTAAAGCTCATGCTATCTAATGGCCGCTTTACACAAGGGGCCAAGCTATTGATGGGGTCAATTCATGGCCAAATCCTCTCTTGTGATTGGTCCAATCCTTGAAATTGGCCCTGGGGGCTTCACATGGGGAGTCAAGGCCAATTTTCTGAAATTATATCCTAATGGGTGGGGAGGGCAAGTTATGACACATCTCGCGCTTTAAAAGTAGGGAGTTACAAGAATAGAAGACCTTGTTGTGAGCAAAAAATTGCAAGAAAGAAGTGAGGAGAGGCTAGCCCTCCTGTGACTTTATATAGATAGGTAGAACTATAGTTTAACTTCGGTTTTAGTCATGATTTGCCCATGCATCCTTCTATAATTACTCCTTGTTAAAGGATGGGGCTAATCTCATGCACTAACTCCTAGTTATTGGTTGGTGCTAATTACATGCACTAACTTACAGTTAGTGGTTGGTGCTAATTACATGCACTAACTAATAGTATTAGTAACTTACAATAGGAGTAGAACTTTCTATTTACAACACTCCTCCTTGAATACTGAAGTTACTATACTAGTGTTTCATTGAATGTGCCTATACAACTCCTCCTCACACACTAGATACTTTGTTAAAAACTACCTTTAAGTAAAAATCTATCTCATAGGAAAAGCTTAAAGTGTAGAAAAGAGTGTATCTAGCTCAGCTCATGTAGAAGCCACATTCCAGCTGCTTGTACAAGTCGGCGATGGGTATGAGCTGACAAGGCCTTCGTAAGGAGATCAGCAACATTGTGGGTGGATTCAATCTTCTGCACTTGAATTTGTCCACTGGTCACCAAGTCTTGTGTATAGCTGAAGATCTGCGGATCAATCTGCTTTACTCGATCGCTCTTGATAAATCCTGCACCTACTTGTGCTACACATGTTGCATTATCCTCATATAGGATAGTTGGGTTGATAGGAGTCTTCAGGCCCGAGTTGGTTATCAACAATCTGTGGAGATTGCGAAGCGAGACAGCTTCTCGGGTTGCTTCATGTAAGGCAATGAACTCGGAGTGGTTGGTGGAGGTTGCCGTCACCGTCAAATTCACACTTTTCCAAGAAATAGGTGTATTACCATATAGAAAAATATAGTGAGTTTGGGACTTGTCTGTGGTGACATTAGACTTGTATCTAGCATCTCCAAAGCCAATGCGGATGATGTCGGATGATTCACTCTTGGTATTGTGAAGTCCCAAGTCTTCAGTACCACGCAAATATTTGAAGATATGCTTGACAGTGCGCCAATGCCTGATTGAGGAATTTTGATTGTGTCTTGTCAAGAGACACTCACAGTGAAAGAAATGTCACGTCTTGTAAAGATTGCTAGATACAATAGGGCGCCGATAGCTGCAAGATAGTGTGTCCTATCTATGAACTCTTTCTCCTTGTCTTGACATGGATGATAGGGATCATCTTTGGTGCTATTTCTGCCAATCATTGGAGCTGACAGAGGGCTGGCGTTGTCCATGTTGAATCTTTTCAACATCTTCTGAGTATAACTCGTTTGATGGAGAAAGATGCTGCCATCAACAAGGTGGACAATCTGCAAGCCAAGGCAATAGGAGGTTTTCCCTAACAACTTCATTTCGAAGCGGGTGGTTAGTAGACTTACAACGTTCTTGCATGCTGCCGGGGACCCGGGGTATCCACTAAGTTGATGTCATCAACATAAATGACAAGTATGGCAAAACTAGATGACTTTCTAAGGATGAAAATAGAAGGCAAACTCTGGTTATGGTGGAATTTATGTTGTATCAAGAAAGAATGTAGATGAGAGTACCACATTTGACCAGTTCGCTTCAAACCGTACAAGGCACGTTGAAGTTTGAGAGCCGAGTAGAACTTAGATGTGTTAGTCGAGAGAGATTGAGAGAGAAAATCAGGAAGTGACTTAATATAAAGCTCGGTGTCCATAGGACCATATAGGTAGGTTGTTACTACATCCAATAGTTGAGTTTCCAACATGTATTGGATTGCTATTCCTAAAAGATATCGAAAGGTAGAAGAATCCATGAGTGGAGAGTAAGTAGATGTGTAATCGATACTTGGACGTTGAGTAAAAATTTGGGCTACCAAACGGACTTTGTAGCGGAGAACTTGACCTTGAGCATTTATTTTCTTTGTGAAAATCAATTTGTGGCCAACTAGCTTGGTGTCCAATTTGGTCACAAGATGTCCAAAGACCTGATGTTTTCGCAAAGAAGCATACTCATGCTGAAGGGCTTCAAACCAACGTGGCCAGTCAGGTCTGGCCTTTGCTTCTTCTAATGTAAGGGGGTCAGTAGCTTCTTCTAAGCTAGATACAAAAGAAGCAGAGACTAGGGGCTAACTTGTAAACTTAGGTTTCTTGGCTTTAGGCAGTAAAGACTGAGCAGTATCTTGGTTGGGTAAGAGTTTGAGGGTAGACATACCACTGTCTGACAGAGGATTTCGAGTGATTCGAGAAGAATTATTGAAACCATCTGGAAGCTTTTCAGCTAGGGCCTCGAGATCTAGTAGTTTCCTAACTTCTAAGTTTGTGAGATTGATAATAGGATCTGGATTCATTGTGAAGGTTTGAGGAGCACAGAAAACAAGGGGTTGAAAAGGACCCGGAGAGATAAGAGAAAGGAAGACCTTTTCTTCAAATTAACAATTCTAGAAACAAGCCTTATGTAGGATGCCTGTCTGAAGGGACATATAACGGAATTTACTTAGGGAGTCAAATCCTACATAGATGCCCTCATGGCGATGAAACTCTATGCTCTTACGTTGGGGCTCTAGAACAGGGACCCAAACACGACATCCGAAGACTCTGAAGTGGGCAACACTAGGAGGTTGACCAGTTAAACTCTCAAGGAGAGAATGTTAAAGAAGTAGGTTAGGTCTATATCTAACCAATGTAATAGCATGCAATACAACATGTGACCAAAACGATGAAGGTAGATGAATATAGATAAAAAGAGGCCGGCTTATGAGTTAAATTTTCATTATGAAAGCCTCAGCCAACCCATTTTGAGAATGCTCATATGGTACATTGTAAGTTAGAGTAATCCCAGTGGCTTTACTGTAATCTTCAAAATGGGACTTAAATTCTTGTGCATTATATGTGCGCAAGAATTTCACTGGATACTCTGAGAAATAGGTTTAAAATCTTATCAAGGATGCTAGGATCTTAGAAAAGACAATGTTTTAGGTGCTTAGTAAAAACCCCAGCAGCATGAATAAGAACGATGAAGTACCTGAAAGGTCCAGATAGACGATTGATGGGGCCACAAACGTCTCCTTGAAGCCTATGAAGTGGTAGAGGGAGCTCTTGCGGAAGTTTCCACTCTAAGAGCTTAAGGATAAACTTTCTTTGAGCACACGCCTCGCACACTCCAAGCTTGTTGGCATCACTTAGACAGACTTCATGACCTGTTAAAACAGGTATCATTCGTCTAAGCATGGTCACTTCTGGGTGACCCATCAAGTGCCAAAGTTGAACCTTGTCAGGTATGGCAACTGAATATGTTGAATGGTCGTGTTGACCTGTACTAAGACAAGAGATTGGAATCTCAAAGAAGCCGTTAACTCTGCAGTGTGCAGTAGCTAGGAACTTGACTCCTTGCATCAGACTTAGAATGTCCTCACCGTTCCTGATCGCAGTCAGGACGTGAATTCCATGTGTCCGGAGGTCGCGAAAGCTGATCAAACTTCGGTGTGCTTCCGGGGCAAACATGGCATTGGAGTAGATGAGGGTGGCGCCTCCGGGGAGCTTCACTCTTGCCTGATCCTCATAGAAGATCATCTTCCGTTTTCCGGCGACTATCCTGAGCTCACAAGTGCGCCATGCGTCGGAATCATGTCTTGAAGCGGTGGGGTCATGCCTCCATGTTTTGGAATCATGTCTCGAGAAATCAAAGTAGCGTGTGCTACGTAAGATTGTATGCGTGGATCCAATGTCCAGCAAAGCCATGTCTCCATTGGATGTCTCCAATTGGATGTAAGTGCTCAAAAACTCAACTATGGCAATGTAGTTCTCAGGGTTAGTGCCATGAAGAGATGGGGCATCTAGAGAGTGTGACTCTCTCTGACCCTTCCGGAGTTCTTGGAGTTCTTTGTACAACTTCTCCGTGTATGCTCCGGTCCAGGAGTCAGAAGTCTTATGTCCAATTCTGCCACATCTTTGACACATATTGGATTTACAATCCCGAGTTAGGTGTCCCGGGCCACCACACTTTTTACACTCTCCTTTTCGGCATTCCTTTTGTAAGTGACCGTCTCTACCATACTTGAAACATTTGCGGGAAACGAGCTTACTAGAAGAGTGAGAGTCTGAATTAGAAGACTTATTTTGAGGCGTGGTGTACGGAGTTTGTTTCTGCTTCTGTTGATTGGACTTCTAACCACCCTTGGGCTTCCGTGTTGGTATCTCCACTGTGTTGGTCTCACGTGGCGGTTTGGCTTTGTTATTCTTCAGCAGCAGTTGTTGATGTTGTTTGGAGAGGAGCAGGAACTGTGTGAGCTCGCTGTAAGTCTTGAACTTCATAGTCTGGTATATCTGGGCCAGCGATGCAGATGCAGTTGGGAAGGTTGACAAAGTCTTGTCAATCATCTCCTCATCACTCTTGGGTTCTCCACACATATGTAGTTGAGATACAATTGTGAAGAGTTGAGTGTTGTATGATGAGAAGTCTGCAAAATCATAAATCCCTTAGATTTGCCCAGTCACCGCGGGCCTTGGGCAAAAAGACAGTTTTCTCATGTCGAAACCTCGCCTCCAGTTGCCTCTATAGATCTGCTGGGTCATCAACTTGTAAGTATTGTTGTTGAAGAGAATTGTCAATATGCTTTTAGATAAAAACGATTGTCCGGCTCTTCTGTGCGGCCGTGAAATTAGCGGGTACCGGGTAAATTAGAGTACCTTCTAATTCGTTAGATACAAAGTACGCTTTGAAGTCAACGCACTATCACAAAAATTTCTACCATCAGCTTCTAATTTAGGAAAAGTAAGGGGCTAGATACTCTTAGCTATTTTATTTTCTACTATGGGCTTAGAATCAGCCATGCTAGCAAAACTTAGAAGATAAGATACTATCTTATGAAGTGAGAGTAAAATAAAGGAAGTAAAGATAAAATACGTAAATTGATAGCGTAAAAAATGACTAATAGTACAGGAAACCGGCTGAGAGCGGTAGCGGCTGGCTCGGAGTAGCTGTCTGCGTGGGGGCTGTAGCATGCTCTGGCCTGTGCTGGCCAATTGGACAGCTGCTGGGGCCCGAGGGAGGCTGCTAGGCTTGTAGTGGCCTGCGGCTTGTTGCGGGGCTGTGACTGTTGGGCCTGCGTTGGCCCATCTGGGCTCCGGCGACCTGCTGGGCCCTGGTGACTTGCTGAGCCGCAGCCACTGCCCTGTCTGGCTTCCAGCACTGGCTGCGATACTGGCTGGAGCAGTAAATCTGTATTAGTATAGGAGTAAAGAAAAACCTCACCTCTAAAACAAACAGCTTCAAAACATAGGATGAGCACAAACTCGTGCTGATAACGTGTTGTGAGCAAGAAATTGCAAGAAAGAAGTGAGGAGAGGCTAGCTCTCTTGTGACTTTATATAGATAGGTAAAACTATAGTTTAACTTGGATTTTACCCATGATTTGCCCATGCATCCTTCTATAGTAACTCCTTGTTAAAGGATGGGGCTAATCTCATGCACTAACTCCTAGTTGTTGCTTGGTGCTAATTACATGCATCAACTAATAGTATTAGTAACTTACAGTAGGGGGTACGGTTCTGATATGGGTACCACTAAGACGCGTCTCATTATGTGTGACCTATGTGTAATTCATAATATATGTGCCAGAAATTCCATTTTTTAACTACATGTATACAACTATAGCCATGTCACCTATAATACCATATGGTAAGAATAATTTTTCGATAAAGTTTTTTTATCAAAAATGTAATTTTAAAATAATCACACTATTTTGGAGGGGGTACCCATATCAGAACCGTACCCTAGGAGTAGAACTTTCTATTTCAGACCTATTCATGGCTTAGATGCCGTTACTTGATTTCAATACAAAATTATTATTTCGCTAAAATATTTTAATGTGAACAAATCAAAAGCATGGAATGTAGCTAATTATACAAATTTGCCCCATGGATTTTTTATTCTTTCTACAAGTCGGCTCCAAGGGCTTTACACATGGGGGAATTGACCCTCGCTTTATTAATTGTTTAATGTGTTTTTTAAGTGTCCCATGGAGCCAATTGAGGTCAAAATGTGGGTGAATTGGCTTGGAGATTTTTTGCAGTTGACTCCCCATGTAAAGCGTCCCTAATTGATTTGAGGTAGACTTTGAGAATAGACAGCAGCCTTTAGCAGATTTATACATGCTCTAATTGTATGTTTAGAATTGCACAATGAAATTGTGAAAATCTCATGAAGTATAAGTATATGAAGGACAAATTTTGTTACTAAAAATATATGGGAAAACTCTACAATGCGCATAAAGTTTCAACTTCATACTATTTAAATTTCGTAACTAGAGCCTCACCAAAGGAAAGTTAACCTATTTAGGGCTTCTCTTACTTTTAGGGGTAGGAGGTGCCGAATGTTAAAATTTAGGAGAATTTTCATACTAGGGAACGCATGGACATAATATTTCCGAATAGGGGATTATCACAAAATATATGCAAAACAAGAATATGGTCTTACAAAATCACCTTAGATCTACTCCATGTTGAAGTTAATATGAAAAAAGTTAATTTCTCAATGGATTGAAACTCATATGAAGCTTCTTATTTTTGCTTGTGAAGCCATAGTGAGATGCTATTCATTTGACACTACGCAAATATTTTGCAATCTTCTCCAGAAACATATTTTAATATTTGTCCCCTTAAATGAAAATTTCCTTAAAATTTAAATAACATTTAAAAAAAAAAAACTAGAAACTTTGGAGAGCCATAACTAACTCTTTATCTAAGTCTAGGTTTGATAATATCCATTAACTTGATCCCAAGTTAAGTGTGGTTTGTATGGTAAAATAGCAATTCCATGCATTATGGGATAAATTTATTGCATGTATTTTAGTTTTGAATAAAAGCTTTTGTATTGTTCAAATTATGAAATATCTTTGTATATTTCTTTTATTTTTATATATATGCATGGTGGTATACTCAGCACTTAGCTTATACTTGGGCGTATAAATCCTGCTCTTTTCGAGCTACTATTCTACTGATCTTTCCACAAAGAAGACAATTCTACAAAAAATTTCTACTAGAATAGTTGTTAGTTTCTCTTCAACCAACCAACATATATCAACCCCTAAAGAAAAAGCTCTACATTGCACCTCTAGACGGCCATATGTGAAATCCGTGAATAATTGTTATTTGAATTTGAATTTGAGAAATCCAACCCTAGGATCTTGGGATATATTGAGTCAAAGTTTCAATTTTCTCAAAAACATCAAATTACTCTAAAACAAATCAACTACAATGTGTTCAATTTCAACTTTTTAGAAGTTAACCCCTAAAATAGACTAGCCCCAAAACTACCAAAAAGTCTCAAAACTTCCAAAATTTACTTTCTCTTCATGCAAGATGGAAATTTTCAACTTTCAATGTACTTTCAAGATATAACCATAGGATCTAGTACCTAACTTTTATGTATATATGTATATCATATCTGAGATCCAAATTCATTACAAATTTTGAGATCATCGTGTTCAAAGATGGAAAAAAAGTTTCTTTCCCTTGTTGTAGAAAGGCTAACTACTCTTTTAACTACTTCCAAAGAAAACCAAATTTTTGTAGAAAATTTGATGTGTGGCTCTTCAAATTCTTGTTCCTAGGTGAGTCAGGAACACGTTTATGCAATTTTTACCCTCATATAACCTGTAAAACCTAATGAAACGCTTGATTATTCACAATCATGGAGCTAGGCTGAAATTCAACTACAGATGCCAATCTTTGACAGTATAAACAAAATGTGAGAATTAATTGGGGGTTGATTATCCGAACAATGAGATCTCCTTATATAAATATACAAAAAATCAAACTTGAAAAAAAATTTTAAAAAAAAAAAAAAAAAAAAAAAAAAAAAAAAATCTCAATTCTTGGTGAATTTTTGAAGTTTCTCTACTTTAAGTAATCTTGGGCAGATTTTGAGAATAAATGAGCATATACCGCAATTTGGGCACTTTTTGAATAGAGATTTCAAACTTTAACAACAAATATCTCCTTAACCCCTAAAAGCCCGAGGGGTTTGAAGAAAAACTTAGATATGTTATAAAATATGAATTCGGTAACCCTTATGAAGTAGAGCTCCAAAGATAGTATAAAGACCTTAAACCCTAAATTAGATCTATACGGTTAAATTTCCTAAAATAAGTAAGATTCCTTTAACCCTTAAGCGGGCCGAATGTCGAAAATCGACATTTTGGATGACAGAAACTTTGGAGAGCCATAACTTCTTCATCCGGACTCCGTTTTGGACGAAATCACTTGGGTTGGGTCCCAAATCAAGTCTAGTTCATGTCATAAAAATCTCAGACCCATACAATGAAGTATGAATTAATGGCATGCATTTCAGTGACAGCAGCCTAGTTTTAGACATTTTTTCCTTTGTAAAATTTAGGGCAGTTTTCACCATTGCAGGGCCATAATTTGCACAAAGAAATTTTTCTCATGGTTTTTTTTTGTTCAAGGATGCTACTGAGATGAAGGTGAACAACATTCTAATTGGTGACTTTTTCATTGCAATAAGTCTAATGGTAGCATTTTCACTTTAAAGTGAAAATGATGAAATTATGTGATCATTTTTGAGTATTAATACATTATGATCTCGCAATCTATGAAGCCTCATGACTCAAAATTTGACCCACATGATGTTCAATATGTCTACGACAAGATTGTACGGTTGAGATTTGGATAACACACTTTTACCTCCACCTATGACAATGCTTTTGAGGATGTGTTCATTTTACTACAAATGAGTCAAACCATTTAGGGGTTAATAATCAAATAAAGAGAGTAAAACTTTGAAAATCAATATAAAATGTAATTTCTATTATTAGTAATTGGAAATTGCTATGATTGGCTAAAATCACTTATTATATGATAGAATGAAGAGAGGCCACAAGTAATCTATGAGGAACCTTATTAGTTTCCCAAAATAGTAAGTTTTCTTACACTAACAAAACTTTGCCCTGTTTGTGTTTGAAGGCTTATTATGAACAATCTATGAATCCAAACAAAGTTCTGTAAATTGGATGTGGTTCCCAACTTACCAAACTTCTGGAATGTTAAAAAAAATTCCAAAAAAATTCTTTTTTTTATCCAAGTACAGCTCCTCAAAAATCGGGATCGACCATAAAATGGTCGATTGGGCTCTTAGGGGTTAAGTATGAGGAATATTAAAGCTTGAAAGGACTTTTTGGAAAGGTATGGAAAAACTTTCCAACTTGCAACAGTCTCAACTTCATGCGAGCCAAAAATAGTAATTCAGAGGCTGACCAAACCCTAAACGACCAGCATATGGCCTCAGTCTTTACTGTTGATAGATACATGAGACAGGGACTTACCACCACGATAGATACATGAGCCAGTGCACAAGTTTCCGTGCAATAATATTCGACAACTGTGTGAGCTCAAATTCGTCGACGGAGGCCGTTTAGATTCTTATCACAATTGGCTTCTCCCTGAAATAGATTTCAAAATTCAATCAAGAATACCGAATTCTCAACCGTCGTTAATGTCTGAACAAGTTCACAGAATTTGCGGTATTCGTCACTCGGGATTCTCAAGTTCGGAGGTAATTTACCAACATCGTCAAAAAGTCGGCAAAAGATGGTGGTACTTTAGTTGCTCTTGTACCCGCAGTAACCGCGAGATGCAATGGCTACTTTCAGTGCTCACGTTCGGCCCCCACATTATGGTGGGGGCCAATTACATACTGCACGATCACATATCAAAGCCCACTCTGAATTGGATAAGATTCTTTATTATACTTAGCCTTAAACGAGATGTTGAATGATGAAGAAATTAGGGACTTCGATCAAGAGATTTTTTAGATTTTTTTTGGAGTAAATTTGATAAAACAACTGTCATTTTGAAACATTCTCAACCTTTTGTTTGCTTCCTTACTGAATTTGTTGATAAAAGACTTGTGTAGTACAAAACGATGAAATTAGAGTAGAAATTCTATCAACAAAGCTACCACAATGAAACATCCCCAACTAGATAGTTATTTGTTTTCATTTCGAGAACACTCTTGTACCAGAAGAATAGCCTTGCAAGGGTGCGAAGTGCCAAAAATATTACAAAGGAAAGACAATTTAGAACTAAACCCCTTGTACAGGAACGAATATCATATCTTCCTTTGTCATGTCTTGGATTAAGAAAATATTCTTTCCACAAGAAATAGACTGAACTAGTTGAGGATATCGAATGGCACAATTAAAAAGAAAAAAATTGAAAATGAATAAAGGAAGAGAAACCACTCTAATTTATGCAGATTATGGCAAGACTAGTTGAGTAGTTGAGAATTAGCGTGAGAAAAGCACCCCATGATTCCATTATTCCAAAATTCCCTGGTTCCAGACCAGATGGAATACAAAATAGAACGTCAAAATAGCTCATGGAATAACGTCAATTCAACTGGTGGTGCAACCACGGCCGTGAGATTCCGCATGCTCCTCATGGAGCCCTAAATAATATTATCCTGCATGACCTCTTAATTCAAACATTTGCTTCATGCTGCTTATCAAAAGCCTCAACGTCGACAACATTCAATGAAGATTGAGCTTGGTCATCGAATTGTACCTTCAATACTGAAGGCAAATACTCCGTACAAAGCAATATGATCATTCACCTACTTCACCTGACAAATATTGGAGACAGTTGACAATCACAATTCCGTGCGCATGCATCAAACGTATAACACAAGGAACCAGAACCACGATCTAAAGTCTAAGTCTAGGCTAAGCTGAAACTGTTAAACTTTAC
Source organism: Bryum argenteum (assembly GCA_037043015.1). NCBI lineage: Eukaryota > Viridiplantae > Streptophyta > Bryopsida > Bryales > Bryaceae > Bryum > Bryum argenteum. The sequence continues at coordinate 17,445,972 of CM073328.1, read as the reverse complement.
GGTTACTATTTCATGCTTTAATACTTTTGCAACTAAAGGAAAACTTCCGTGTAAATACTGCGAAAGAGCGGAAGGAATATCCAAGTGAATGTCAAAGAATTTAGTCCATGCGACTCGAGAAGCACATGTATTTTTCTCACTTCTGGTAAGTAGGAATACTGAAAATGCAATACAGTTTCAAGTTGGACCGAATTTCAGTGACCCAAAGTACTCTGATATTTCCAGTTTACAAATACCGACATGCATAACTTCCCACTGTAGGGCACGTGAGTCAACCTGCTCATGAGTCAGCAGATTTGTGCAAACGTCCAAAACATGAATCTAGACTGGTTAAATTGATAATACAGAAACGGAAAAAATCTAGTCGTATAAATACATATGAAGGGCCTCGTGTTCGGCGATGGGAGAGATAATAGGGTTTACTGTTCCGAGTGCGTTGCCAAATAGGGTTGACATTCTTCGCAAAGGCTGACTGTAGGGAAAAAGTCTATCGAAGTCCTAGAACTAGCTCGGAGAGAATAGTGCAATCAACGCACATCGAGCAACTTCCTCCGCAGGTTACTCCCAAAAAACACGAATATTCAGGCAACATCACTATAACGTATTGGTCAGTCTCCTTTAAATCTAGACTAGAATGTTGAACACTTCCTCGCCCTTTTTATAGAATCTGCTCTAACTACTTTCTTTTCTGACTTGAACCAATTAGCGTTTTAACCAATACTGGAGCGGTTGAGCCACAGCAGAATAGATCACAGGATTTCGTTAATATTTGAGTGTTCAGAAACAAAAGAGAGAATCTGCCTTACCACCAGACGCACTCTGGATTCCGCAAAATGTCGTCTTCTTGAGTACCGAGTTACCGACAAACGGCATCGATGCTCAGAATCCGCTCTGCACTCCAAGTGTTTTATTCTGGAGACATTCTCATACGACTTTTGATTCATGACCATGACCCTGGAAGTTCAGGATTATCAATCAAGTCATGTCTCGTACTCATTATTTTTAGAGTTGTCTGAGCCGGTATTTGTGTGTCACTGTCTGTGCTCCAAAGTCTGCAACATTGAGGTAAGATGTAGAAATTGTCTGCAACTTGGTCTTCGATCAGAGAGCTATATAAACGCATTCCAGCATTCACTTTGATCACAACATTCGGACTCTCAAGATCGAACGCATTCTAGCATTCTCTTGCTCACCATACTCCTCGAATACTAGGACCTTGGTTGTTCAGGATGTCAGGGGACGGAGGCGCATCGAACTGGGGCAAGGACGACGAGTGTCACTTCGACACAACCTTCGACGGAAGCTTTGACGGAAGCTTTGCAGGCCAGTCGCGTTCTGGTGAACTGTTTGTCGACAGCACGAGCATGAGCTTTCAGATGGAGACGGGTAAAGGCGATGGTGGAGGTTCTGACTACAAAACCAAGTGAGACGGGAGTGGAGACGTCCATGTACAGATTCTTTCATTTACAAATGCTGTGTTGACAATATAGCTCCCTCTTCTCCACTTTGTCGCTTTTCAAATCATCGCTCATCGTTGATTTTTGAAGCTCTTACCTTCGCATTGAAGGCAATAAGCCAGCGCAAGTTTCTCTGCTGTCAATAGACTGAGCTAATATCTTCTGTCTAAATGGATAGCTGAGAGCATTGTAGGCAATATTAATTAAGATGCTATTTTCTACTGTCTGTACGGATAGCTGAGAGTGATCACTGTCTCCGCACTTCAAACTTGTAATCTCAACCTATACATTCTGAAGATTCATTATTGTTGGCGTCGAAGTGTGTGCTTAAACTTGACTGTGCTAGTTTCTTTCTTTTCATTGTTTAGAACTGATGGTTGATGATATTACGTCTGATGGTTAGGAGTGTTGCATGTCCGTCAAGGTGTCAAACGCATGTCGCCTTTCCTTGACTAGTACTCCATGTCTTAAAAGTCTTTTCATTCCACTGTTCACGATTGGCACACGATTGCTGTTATCTCATTTATATCATTCCTTCGATTGCTGTTATCTAACTTCTATCTTAGAATAGTGACAAATCTTTGAATAGGTCCACGGGTGTGCTGTCAACTAGAGGTATAATTTTTGTAAAGAGTGTTTAGGAGAAGCGATGGTGCTTGGAACGTTTGGGGCTTTAAATTTCGAGTCCTTCAAGTCGGCAGGCATTTATGACTGAAAGGTCCATACTGTGCTCCCTCCCTCCGTTCAAGAGTGGCTCTGCTGAGATTTATTTTAGTTCAGGTTTTGCTGGTGTTAGCAAAACTCCCTCTGTTGAAAACTGTTGTACTTCTTGCCTTTTGCTTTGTTTCAGATTCTCTTGTTTTGATACTATGTGAAAAGGGATCGTAACCCATCACCACCAGGAAGGCTTTGATACAGTCGAGAAATGGCTAAACATTCATACGCTTGTTAGAGGCCTTGCCACCAGAATAGGGTTATAGTAAGTGCTCAATAATGGCTCAATTTTCAGCACAAGACATCTATTTGGAATTTTGAATGTAACTAGTGAAAGCAAGTTTTGTGCATAAATGGAGAAAATTAGTAAAAAGATAGAGCAAGTAGAATGATCATTTTTGGACTCATTTACAATGAGTTATAAATTTTTGAAGTTGGAAATATTAATAGATGTTTCTAAAATGGTGCCCTAAAATGACACCCTATAATGTTTGCACTGAGTATATTGTAGTGTTGTATAGCAGAGCTCTAAGCTACTCCCTCCGTCCCATAATGATCTTCATGTTGGCCTTCTTTTTTTGTCCCAAAATGATCTTCCAATTGCACTTTGTGATGTTGAAATTGGTCAAATTTGCCTTAAGATTGTAATTTGACACTAGCAAAACTACTCTAAGTGGTTGTTTTCGCTCCATCCATGCAAACATCAAGCAAAAGACAAATACAATGATTGAAAGCATTAATCTATACTTATAGTTTTTATTTTTTGCATCTCTTTGAGTATTTTCCAATTGAAGTAGATTAAGTTTTGGAAGCTGAAACAAAGGTCTATATGTGGTCTTAGGCATATGCTAAATGTCCACAAAATGGCAACCTCACACTCAACAATTAAGTGCTCACCGGTGTTCTTTAAACACGCCCAAAAATATTCACTTTTCAATATTCAAAAACTACATTTTAAAAGGGTTTCAAAACTTAATTTTTTTAGGATGCAAAGAGAACACCAAACTCTACATACTATGCAAATTGAGTCTTTAAAATTTTATTTTTATCCTTAATATATAAGATTTGGTATAACAGGAAGATCATTTTGGGACGGAGGGAGTATTATGTTACTTATGTACCTTTAAGTGAAGTTTAGTAGAGTTCAATTATGGGACTTGATCCATTTTAAACAACTCTACTATAATTGAGTCTGTGGCTTTTTGCAATACAAATGCAGTGCTTTAAAGGACTATGTGTACTTATGGGATACTGGTATATGCATCATTCCCTAAAAAGGGGTTGTTTGGAATATTTGGGGCAAATTGTGCAATTTTTGAAAGATATCCTTCGTCAATGTTTATTTTTTATTACCGTTTTTTTTGGTATTAGTGCAAGCTTGTCTCTGCCCAAAAAGATTTGAAGTAACTATGGTAAAAACACCTAGACTCGTATGCTTAATAGTTGTCCCTTGAAGTCGGAAAAAGAAATATTTTCATTGTTTTGATTTTGGTTAGGTTTATGTAGACTTTTGTGTTTTACTATGAAACCTTTTGCAAATTGTAGAGTTTTTCATACCTTTCCAACAAGATCATTCATGATTCCCTATACTTTAGAAGCAATCTGCTCTCAAAAGTATGAAAACACTAATAGGGCATGCTGAAAATTTGCCCAATATTTTATTATATGTCTTCATTTATTTTTGAGAAAATGCCAAAAATAATTACATTACAAAAACTTCAAAAATTTACAATAAACTAAAATTCTATTTTCTTTTATATTTTCCTTCTTTCATGTGTTAACCCTTAAACGCCCAAGCAAGCTCGACGGGCATGATTCCAACATAATCTTCCCTGTAGCTCTCACTGTACTCAACATTTCACTTATATTTTGATGTCAAAATGGTCACCTTCTTCTGATGCATTCAAAAAGTGAAATTTCACAATTCAAATCACAATTTGTATGAATGATTTTGTGCTTTGAAAGGATTGTGGTAGTGTGAACCCTTGAGATGGTTCACCTCGGCGGGAAAACCCTTCCCGCAAGGTTTTGATTATTTACGCGCGTTATATAATGTTTATTCTTATGTTTTACCCTTTTAGTTTCAAACCTCGGCATATAGTAGAAAGTCTTGGAGTCCTATCTCGCTAATCCGGACTTGTTAGAATCAAAATCCTCAATGGTTTTAGTTCTAAAAAGTTAGAAAGTGGAAAAGGGGTTAGAAGACCGGTGGATGAAATGTTGGATGGATGTAGTGGAGTTGGTTTTCTCCCTACCGTTGGGCTAGGGTTGGAGAGAGTGTGTGTCTCTTTCTCTCTCTCCCATGTGTGGGGGAAGAGGGTGTGTGTGTGTGTGAAAGTTTTCTTAGGTTGAACTATGCAAAATGGAGTTGGGTGGTCTAACACAAAAAAAAAAAACTTGCAAGTAGGATGTGTGGATTCGTTGCATGTGGGTGTGAGTGTGGGTAGGTTGGAGGAGAAGATAGAAGGGTTGGAGTTTTCAATTTGAGAGTGGCTGCCGACTTTGAAGGACGAGATCTCACGATTGACGAAGAATTGGGAGGCTTGCCTTAGAGATCTAGGAGCGTTGTCGAGTTTTCTTTCCAACAAGACCAAGCTTGCCCTCATTGGAACAAGGACGAAGAAGAAATCGCGATTCTACCAAAGTACCCTTACTGGTGACGGCAGAGTTGGGGGGCCGACTTTGAAGGACGAGATCTCACGATTGGCAAGGAATTGGGGGGCGTGCCTTAGAAATCCAGGAGCATTGTCGAGTTTTCTTTCTAATGGGACCAAGCTCGCCCCCATTGGAGCAAGGACGAGGGAGAAATCCTTGTTCTACTGAAGGGACCTTACTGGTGGCGGCAGATTGAGGGAAGCCCCATTTCATCCTCCTTTGATGTGATTGTGACACTCTTGAGTAGCTAGATTGTGTGTGCAACGACCCTAGTGGGGTTAGATGCATTTAACGCTTTGGAAAATGGCAATTTGTTGCCCAAAAACATGTTTGGGTTGCGACTTGATTTGGTGATATTGTGTTATAGTTTCATGTATGAATGTGTGTTTTCTTGTTTGTGTATCTTTGGTTTGATTGTCTTGTGTCACGATTTGAATTCGTGTGAGGGAACCGCGGAAGCGCCGCCCAAAATTCTCCAATTAACCCTAAAATTGTGTAGTGGTGGAGAATTGCGTGTTTAGTTGATTATTCTACCACTCATATGTTGATTGGGTCTTAGGCTTGAGGTAGAAGGTCTTTGATGTGATTTGCAACCCCTTTTCAGCCCTAAATTGTGTGCTGGACCTCTTAGTCCATATGTGTTTTAGAGGCGCTTAAGTGTTCTTTTGGTCATTTTGTGCCCATAATTGAGCCTTAGGCCCTGGGTGGTCAAATGAGGGCTATTTGAACCTCCTAGGGAGGGCAGCGGACTCAATTCACTCTTTGGAGCTACTTGTTTTGCATTAAATGGAGACTTGAGTGAATGGTTGTGTCTCCTTGTGAATCCAAACTAGAAATTGCATGTATGTATAAAGTTTGGTGTCCATTGCTTGGAAGGTCGTTTTACTTGCACCCACCCCCACGGCCAAACTTGTGGCTTAAAAACCGGGTCACCGGGATTTAGGCTCACAGGTAGGTAGGTTGGGGTTGTACATAACTTTGTAGGAGGTTGCAAGCTCATCATTGATTGGTCTATTCATGATGCCCAAGTTCAAAAAGTGCACTATTCATGGTGCCCAAGTCCAAAAGATGTTGTGATCCAATTTTGGGTTGCCTGTTTCAGACCCATGGGCGTTTAAGGGTCAAGAAGGTACTAAGGCCCGGTTCAGACTGGGACGTCTAGTGGAGGCGGACGAAATTCTCCGGCCTTCCATTGGGCAATGTGGAGGTTTCTTCCGCTAGGGCTTTCACACTCGAAGGACGTCCGGTTTAGGATTTTGCCACATAGGCACATTTCCCTCCAAAAATCCAATGTATCCTTTTGTCCACCGGACAAGATTTGGGGTCACCTTGGGAGGTGACCCCAAATCTTGTCCAATGGACAAACCAAGGTCTTCTTGCCTCCTCCTCCCCCTCCTCGCATGCACCACTGCGTCATCATCATAGGGTTTTGCCACGTAGGCGCCTTTCCCTCCACAATGTAGTGGACAAAATGGTGGACATCCGGTTTTGTCCGCCTCCACCGGACGTCCCAGTCTGAACCGGGCCTTAAGTCATACTCTTATCAAGTGGATTTTTTCTATGATAATTTTGCACAATTTTGACTTTTTCACCCTCATAGGTATGCCTTGCATGTATTTGAAATTCAGTGAAAGTTACATAAATATTTACCTAACCTCCTTAGGATTAAGAATTTTGAGACGTCTTAAACATAATTTATCCGTAAAAATGGTTCTCTTGTGCTCCAAACTTTGCTTTTCTTCTTAGGAACAACACAAAAAAGTTTATTTTCAGCTTTGAGCGTTACGAATGTCACAAGTGGTAAGGAATTTGAATCTACGCTTTAGTGTATGTGATCATGTACAACTTTGGTACTGAATTCTATGATTATAATCTCCAAAATACATTAGGAAATGACGACTTTTACCTTGCATTTGAAAAGGTAGTTTTGGAGGTAATCAATTGAAATTTGGCCTAGAACTCTAGAGATTAAACCATAAGCACTACACAAAAGTTGTTGATTAGTGTTATGTGAGAATTAGTGGGAATTACTTAAAGTCAATTATTGCACTTTTCTGCAACAGTTTTCATATCTACTAGGCGACCATTGCACTCAGTGCTCTCTTTCCATTTTCTACAGTTACGAATTCCACTATTCCATTGTTTTCTTCCTCTCCCTTTAAGTTTCTGTGATTTGACACTTAGTGTTCTATCTTGACAATTAGTGTTACAACACTGAGGTAACATGTGACACACTGACACTTAGTGTATCACTTTGCAATAACGATTGCAACACTAACCAGCAACTCTTTGAAGTAGAGAGTGTGTTTCATGATTTGTGCACACTAACGCAAACACTTTTTAAGTCATTTATGACTGCACAGAAGTTATTGATTGTTGTTATTTGTCGAAAGTCAAACATAATACAATTTTTCAACAATTTTAAGATTAGTGTTCAATTTAAGCCACCATTACAATTAATTTTCTTTGTCTTTTCTTGAAACCACCCATTGCATCACTTTCAATAAATTCCTCTCTTTTCAAAAGATTTCCAAGCTCTCACATTTAGTATAACTCCATATTTATCATTTTATTGTTTTTCCCTTTGATTTATCTCTTAATTGTATAACGAATACATCCTTGAACGCAAACACTAGGTGTCGAGCAATTCTTTTGTTTTTTTTTTTTGTGTAACTACATGTTTTGAAGATTAGTATTGTAACACTATGGCAACATATGACATGTAGTGATTCTCGTCGCAATTGATATTTGTAATCCTAATCAACAACTCTTGTGTAGGAAGCATGAATTTATTGAGCTAAATGATCACTATTAGTTTTCTCATTATTGATTGTAGCCATGATTGCCAGGTGAACGATTCTCTACTTCCAATCAAGGTCATGCACTTTCATTAAAGAAAGTGGACTTATTCAGTAACCACATTTTTGTATTGACCTGAAAAAGTGATGAAACAAACTCAGTTCATCTTTACAGAGCAACCATGTGCACAATGAGATCCATTCACGTTTGACTTGCAAAAAGCGAGAAGTCACCACCTTTAAATGAACGACTAGTAACAGTAAATGAAGCGACGTCCAACGTCACGCAAACAGTGATGGAGTCAATACATTGACTGTTTGGGCGAAAAACAATTTAAAAACAATGATGGGGTCAACGCCGACGAGCATAGTTCGATGACTGCCGACGGTCAACGAGCCCATGTCGCTAAAACTTGTGCATCATGTGTTTCATTCGAATAGTTTGCAACTGCCGCCACATTTGAAGGCATCATCGCAGTATAAAGTGAGTAAACTGTCAGTCGGCATCACGTTTTTGCTAATTTCAGGTGCTTACCCTCGCTCGCTGTACCGGCTGGTCAATGGTCCACATTGCGGCGAACCCGGATCAGATGGGACCCTCATTACGTCAAACGACGACCACTCCCCTGCCACTCCTACAATTGCAGATCCCACTCACTTGAGTACTACCAATCTAGTATCTCACTCTGAGCTTCTGGCATAATCAATTCTCCGGGAGTCGGCATTTGTCACACCTGCTGTCATCAGCTTTGTCTGTTCGCCTCATCAAAACCAGCTCGCCTACTGAAGCGGCGACCCTCAGCCTTCGCAAGGAAGGAGACGGGAATATGTGCTAGATTCCACTCAGACAGTTTCGAAGTCGGATTGTGCGATCTCGGAGAATGGGTGGTTGCAAGCTGAAGCTGGAAGTGGAAGGGGATGGTGGCGGGTCGAAGATTAACTGGGTGTACGTGGGTGAAGGAAAAAGTTCTGCTCGATGCAATCAGTGACTCCATTTTGCAAGTTCGGCCGACACTGCAATCAATTCAAGCATGTGTCCGTCTATCGATGCATTGTCAGTGACTTGCACTCAGTGTACTATACTTACTCAGTGTACTATACTTACGACTACAGTAGTTCTTGCAAATCCCTTTTCCGGGGTGATTGAAAGTGACAACATTACATCAGAAGTCAAAGTAATTTGCTGCAGAGTGGAGCACTGCGACTACAGTAGTTCATTGTAGTGAGTACATTACTTTTGGGCTGTAATTGTCCAATTGTAGAGCAAGTGACGATTTTTATGATAGTTTGGAGGGGCGCACTGAGAGCCCTTTTCTACTTTTCTTAGTGATCAGAAACTGGTCAACTGAGTTTTAGGATGAATTATACAATTCTGGACGATAATCCAGAACGGATCTACTTTTGCATTCTCTTGTGACTTGTCGTCATTGGTACATGCACCCCGGAAACTTTGCTTTGCCCATTTAAGTTTGCCCATGTGATGATGACTTAAATGGCACGTCATGGCGGTGCAACTTACGTTCTTTTCATTGACTCGAGGAAGGTCTCGGGAATATTCGCATTTTTCCAAGTAACTGCCTAAAGTTCAAGTTGTCAAATAGTTTCTAATTTTGTGCATAGAATGTCTCCTAATGCGGCTCGTGAGCTATGTCTTTTGTGACAACTGTATTTGAACGATTCTGTTTTGTACGATGAAGGAATCTTATTGCTAGAAGGTCGATGTGTATGAAATGAACATTCATATGATATATCAAGAAACATTGTTTCCAATGAGTTCAGAAAATTGCCACTCAATCACGGAGAAATGGTTTACTTCTCATATGGGGAGAACACCTATTATTAGGCATTCAAGGATTTACTTTACAGAGCCAAGTGCTGGATATCTTTTCATTGATTAGCAAATAGGAGGAAGACATGGAGGAAGAGGAAAATCCATTTTTAAATGAAAATCTGTTGTTGTTGTTGTGACTTTTTGAAGAGACTTTCCATAATTCATTATACTTGTGCGTGGGTGATTTTAATTCTAAATCGTCACGTTTCAACCTCGAACAAATGAAATGCTAAAACAATATAGTATATATACGAGAAATAGTTGGGTACCCCTCAAGTCCAGTGGGCCCACCTTTTGCCTAAAGTTTGAGCTACTTGTTGGGCATTTTTCTTATCTTATTTCTTGATATGATACATATTTAAAGTACCATACAATATCCCCACAAATTATTATTTTTCTAAAAATAAAATGGATTGAGAACCAAATAAGACAGAAAGTGAACTCTTGTCCATGTAGAGGTTTTTTTAAGTAAGTGTCACTATTCTCCAAGATAGATACACTCACAACAAAACACTAATATGAGTTTAGGCATGTTTAACTCTCAAGTATCCATAAAACCCAAAATGGGTTTGTGCAATTTTGGGCAGCCTATTATAAGGGGTCAAAATTAACATTTTTGCCTAAGATTTTTTCACGGTGCTCTTATAACACAAAGTTTACAAATTGTCAAAATTTGGGATTTAGGATTTTCTTTTTCTTTTTTTTTTTTCCTTTTTTTTTCACGATTCACAAATTCATAATGACACATACTCACAGGTCAATATTTTCTCAAAAAGTAAATATATCTAACATGGTGCACGTTTTTCTATATCACCGTTTTTTAAACCTTTTTCTAGAAAACACTTTGCATGAAGGTGAAAAAAGCAGAATGAGTTTCTAAAATTTTGCACAAGCCTACCCAATTTGTTTACGTACATGGAAAAATATGTGCCCAAAATGTTTGGGGTAACATTCATACTTCATCTTACCCTTGGCATCATTTATAGTATGTGTCTCAAGCAATGGTAAAAGAAAACTTTTGCATCAACTTTGAACGTTATGATCTCGCAAATGGAAAAGATCCAATAGCTGAAAAAATTAGTAGCAGTCCAAAAGCAAATAACGTACAAGATCCTATGGTCAAAAGTCCAAAAATAGAGATTTCTTATAAGCCCACATTGTCAAGCTCTAGTGCACAAGACTTAATAAATGTAGTTTGAGAGTTCTTGCTTTTTGAAACAAGGAAATGTAGGAGTTAAGAGGTGAGGTTATGAAAAGTTGTAGCAATTTGTATCGACGATAAATATGTGAACCCCCAAAGTCGAAGAGAGAGAGATTGTGGTCAATTTGACTTTGGTCAAACTCTCACTTACTAAATTTAGATTGTATGTAGTTGCTACTTTGGATTATTGTAGAGTTTTTCCGTACCTTTTGGAAAGTTCTTTTAGGGCTTCAAAATTACTTATACTTTAGCAGATATTCGTAGTGAAAGTTTCAATACAATATTCAAAATCTACTTAAAACTGCCCAAAATGTAGTGTATGCTCACTTATTCTCAAAAATGTGCCCAAATTTCATCCAATTGCAAAAACTTCAAAAATTCACTAGAAGTTAAGATCTTACTTTTTTTCAAGTTTTGTTCTTTTCACATGTAAATAATGTTTTTAGGCATGATTGAGACGTTCGGATCTTTATTCCAATTATTCTTCATATGCTATTTTTATTTTCTACAAACTTGCCTTTGTATTTCAATTTCAGCAGATCCTTATGTGAGAAATCAAGCATCTTCTTAGGTTTTATAGGTTGCATGAGGGTAAAAATTGCATGAACATATACCTAAACCACCTAGGAAAAATGTGAATAGCCTTATAACAAATTTTTTACCAAAATGGTTTTTGGGCCGTGGGCCCTCAAAGTACTACTTAACCTTTTTTAAAATGTGAAAAAAGCTTCTTTCCAACTTTAAACATTATGATGTTACAATTGGTAAAGAATTTGAATCTAAGATTTGAGATACATATGCAAATACAAGTTAAGTACAAGATCTTGCAATTACATACTCAAGAATACATCAGAGATAGGAGATACAAAGCTTTTTTCACCATGTTTGGCACAGCCGAACATAAGTTGACATTAAATTACAACCAAGGAAAACAAAACGTAGACAAAGTCCGCTACTCAAGAGTATGAAACCTGCTAGTGAGGATGACTTCCTATCCAAGGACTCCATAGTTGCACTAGGTTCCTCATTTATTCAATGAACTCACCTTCCTTCCTACCTATGTTTCTTCTTGTATGCTTCTTAAGTTTTGTGCCATATAAATTTCCCATGTTCTATTAAACCAATCCAATTTATATTAGAATGAATTCTAATTTCTCTTCACTGGCATAATTTCCTTCATGTCAACCTATCCACATGATTTCTCTAAGCAAGAGTCAAAGTCTACTAATATTACTAAGATTAAACTCCTAACTACTAGAACTTAGAGTTATAGTTGTGTCACTTAGAATACGAACTGTCATACCTTTTAAGGTTAACTATTTTGTTTCATTATTATGTATATACATGATTATGGTTTACCCTACATGTGTGTGATTTCCCGCTCATGGTATCAAAGCAAAACTATAAACAATGTGTCTTGGTCAAAAACATATTGTTTTATTAGAAGTCAAAAGAGAAGTGCATGAAGAGTTCCAAGAGGAATTTACTAAGGATAATAATTCTCCGCGTACGAAACATTTTTTTGAATTCATGGACAACATGATGGTTCTACTTTTACAAGAATTTACAAAATCATTAAGGTACACCTTAAAGTCACACATTCGTTCCAACCTCAATCAAGATCGCAATCAAGTGAACCTCTAGATTTTCCAATAAAAGATTCACCTTAGTAAGAAGATTTTCACCAAGATTACACACATTTAGCAACTACCTTGAGAACACATAGGTGATGACACCTCCGAGCATGAAGAGGAAGTTACTTAAAAAAATAAAGAATCTACTCCACCTTCTACTTTATAAAAACTAAAGAGAGTATTGAAACTATCAAGAAAAATAATTGAATATGTTCAAGATAAACCATCCAACTGAAGCCTTTTTCAAGACCTTGTAAACATCTTAAGCAAGTCAATATAATTGTAGTAACATTGAATAGCCCAAAAACCTAAAAAGAAGTTCTCAATATATCAGATCATAGCCACCAATGGCAAGATGCAATAAATTCAGAATTCAGTTTCTTAAATAAAAATAAAACTTGGACTGTAACGACTCTACGTGGTAGAAAACACATAACTTGAAAATGGATATTCAAAATAAAGTCTAACAGAATCTCGTGGTACAATAGATAAGTACAAAGCTTGCCTTGTGGCTAGAGGCTTCACACAAATTTCAAGACTTGAATTTAAAGAAACATTTTCTCCAGTTGTTAAACTATCTTCAATCCAGGTATTGTAGCAATTGCTACTCAATACAATTTAGAGCTCCACCAACTAAATGTAAAAACATCGAGTTGGTTACGCCCACCTCCAAATGAATCCCTCATCATGTAGTTTGTGAACCATTAAAATCTTTATGTTGACTAAAGCAGTCCATCCAAGCATGGTAGTTGAGATTGGATCAATATTAGATATCTTGAGGCTTTACAAGATTAGAGGTAGATGCAGGTATTTATATGAAAGGGGACTAATCTTCTGGTTTTATAATTCAAACTCTCAACGCAAATGACTCTATATTGACAAGCAACAAATTATCTCTTACTAAAGATATCAAACTAAGCCTTAATGATCAATTTGAGATGACAAATGATGGTAAAGCGCACTTCACCCTAGGAAAGGCAGATATAAGAAATCAACAAGAAAGATGGTTAATTATCCATCAACAAGATATATGAAATGGGCAATGGTAAGCTTGGGGTATCACTTTTTGGACACACTAATTAGGTTATTTTTATTGAAAGCCTCCAAAGTTTGTCTAATTTAGTCATTTTAATCAAGTAAAAAGACCCTAGAATAGAAAATAAAATATCATGCACCTCATTGAAATCAAAGTATGTATGCCTATAGATTTTCTTTTAGATTTTTTTTTTTTTTTTGGATCCATTCATAGATGAGGGAAAAAGTGTTGAATTTGGGGATTTGCAGGCATTATAGTGCACAATGAATTAATTTTTTTATTATTAAATAAATTATTTTGTATTCTATACAAGAAGATGTAGGTCATATTCAAAAATCATATTAAAATAAAAATGGTTGATATTCCATTTGCTTGATTCTATGGATTTTAGGTTATTGGGACATGACTTACTTTTTCAACTAAAAAATCAAATAAAATTACTTCAAAATATTTTTTTTAATTTCTAATTTTTTTTCTTGATACATTATAAGTATAGACAACTAAAACCACATCTAATGAAGTCTTATTGTATTACAGTTTAAAAATGGATATGTTTGTCACACCAGCATAGAGTGCAATTGTTCATGGGACAACCTTTTTGGGTACCCCAACCAGACCATCACCCAAATGAAAACTTATATTGTACAATTATATGCTAAATTGCAACCTATTACCTACACCTGTGTCACCGGGTATAAGATTAAGTAAAGTTATCCCAACGGCAAAACAATTCTTCAAACTCAAAGTCCCCTCCCGTACTCTCAAATGATTAGCATAAACACACAACTATAATTACTCTCATAAACACACAACTATAAATACTCTCAAAATTGTGCTTATACACTAGATAGTCAAGTCCAATAGCTATCCAAACCCAAGAATTCCCATCACCGAACTTTAAAACATACTATGCACAAGAACCTCATCCTATCGTATTAAATACCAAAAACAAGAAAAGCAAAACTCAGTACATGGCTTCTCGAATGCAAACAGGGTAAATGATTAAGATACTAGAAGATTGACGTGCGGATATTGTTCTATCCTTACAAGTGGTGTAATATCGTGGGGAAGCAATAAGCAACCAAGTGCAGCATTGTCGTTGACTGAATCGGAATATATGGCCTCACGAGAAGCTATTCGGCTCCGAAAGTCACTCTATGAATTGGGAATTTCTCAAATTAGCACCAACCCCTTTATACTTCAATAGTCAAAGTGCCATTGCACTTAGTGCAAATCCAAAGTTTCACTCAAGAAGCAAACATGTAGATGCTCGATATCATTTCACACGTGTGGAAGGGCTTGCTACTGAAATTGTACTATCTTGTGTACCTACACTTGATGTGAGAGCTGACATCCTAACAGAATCTTCACCTAAAGATAAACACATGCATTGCATGGAAAATTAGGGATGATCAATATTCCTCAAGTTAGACCTAATACTAAACAAGGTAAGTTGAAGCCCTTCTCATGTTTGTAAGTTCTTCAATCCCTCTAATCAATCGTAAATGTGATACACAAGTATGTGGGAGACAAGACAAGTTATGTATTTATTGTAACAATGTTGATAACTCTTGGAGTGGGAGAAATATAAAACATATAGTTTGCCCAAGACTATTATCCAAGACTCATCAAAATTTATAAAATTTCAAAGCAATAAATTAACTATGTTCAAAGACAACACAAAATCAAATCAAATCAATCTATAGGAAATTATTACACTATAAAAATAACTGAAAGAAAATTTTAAAGCATACTATTATGACATATAAGCCTACAACAAATCTTCAACAACAATTAAGAAGTAATATAGATCAAAAAATCAACTAGTGTCCTAGTGCCTTGGAGTGTTAGACTAACTTAGTATAGTCTAGAAATAAGTACACTAGTTAGATTTAGAGACTTTGACATGTCTCTTGTGTCAGAGGTTTGCCTTTTAAGTCTAAATTATCTTTCTTGTCCTATATGTTATATGTTGTAATGAAGAAGACCACAATATAATCATAAAAATAACCTCAATTCCGTTAAAAATTAAAATGGGATAATTTTGGTAAAATGGCACATCTCAACTTTATGACATATTTAACTAAAGATGGACAATCCACGGTCTACAAATAAAAAAGATAGTTGCAAAATGATTTCTAGAATCTAGGTTCTATGAAGATACTCTTCAAATATGTACATTTTACGGTCATGGATGGAGAGATCTCTCCATGTGTTAAAGTCCATAAATAAGCCCAAAGTCCATATTTAGTTAAATGATGCATCTTTCTGAACTGTAGCTCAAAAACCATGTGATATAACAGAATTTTAAGGTGATATTAGGGAAAATGAGTGATAATGTATATAAAGAAGTGATATTACAAAAAAAATTATGATATTACAGAATATACCATTTTATATGAGCACAAATGTAAGATCTCGTGTGACAAAATGGCACATGGCATAGTGCCATTTTAACGGAATTGGGGTTAAATGCAAATTACCTTGTTCCTACCAACAGATAATTCCAATCTTTTATTCTCCAGCAGTAAGAATGTGGCATGTCTCTCAATCGTGGACTAACATGCAAGTGTAATGACACGGGATGCTGCTGCTGTACTCTCCAGATGATAACTCCAACCCCAGCCTTAACAATAAGATGGGCCGCCCGTGTAGACATTGAGAATTCTGATCGCACATGTTACTATTCACGGACTTCGAAACCCTGATCCTAACAGTACAAGGATCGCCCTTTTACATGCTTACAGGGAGTGCTCAGCAGTTCTACAAAACCCAAGTGCACGCAATCTACCAGACAAGCACCACTGCAACACCTGGACCTTGCTCTCAGATCTCACCCTGACAGTTTGCGAATACCTTAGTCAATGGCATACAACACTGGAAACTACGCCACAAGAAGATCGAAAACATCGAGTACTCACCCTCCGTAAAGCAGAAACCTCCTGACGGACGTGGTGGATATCTAGCCGGTTTCGTTCGAACCCGCACCCGGCATTCTAGCGCATCAACCAACTCCTGCCTCCCGAAAGATTTGCGACGAACACCGCAACCTCAGCAAGGCATGGGGGCATGAGAGACTCAAACCCTTGCCGTCCTGCGATGGATCTAGGATTCTCGCAGATGCAGAGCTCCGATCATGATGGAGGCGCACGAAACCTCGACAGCGTGGTTTCTACGCACCCTTGAGAAGAGAGGAAGAGGACCGCAAGATCTGTCGGGAGGCTGCTACCCGTCGGATCAGTGCTACAGTAACGAAAGGAAAAGAAATGAAAGATTCCGTGGTCAACGGAGCGGGGTAACCGGCAAATGGACTCCCCATTTTAGTGCGCATCGTACCGTCCCCGAATCCTTCTCAGGATGCATCATTTGCCGTGTTGCTTGGAGGCCACCATTATTTACCCTAGGCACATGAGGCACATGGGTAGGCAATTTGCTTGGCTTGATCGGCATAGCTGTCCCCACCACGCAATCACTTGAGGGCATGTGGTAGGACGTGGGAGGCAAAAAGATCCATTGATAAGTGAAAGGGTAGAAAATCTGACTACCTAAAGGCCCGTTCGCATTTGGCCTTTACAAAGAGTGTGGCTAAAAATTTATCACCCTCACAATTTGGGGAGGAATACCTTCTTTTGAGGAAAGGTGTCATCAATGAGGTTTGTAAAGGTGTAATCAATAGTGAGGGGATTACATAATGGCCCCTCAAGTGGGACAATACATAAGACCACTCTTAAGTGAGGAAAATTTGAGAATTTTTCCAATATTGGTGCTCCCTTAAGTATTGCCTACTATTGCTCAAATCTCTTTTGTCCTCCTAAATGTTTGCTAATACCCTACTCTTTAAAGTGTGCCATGTGGACATCCATGTAGGATTGGTAATTACTAATGAATGTAGGTGGGAACATACACTTTTTAATAGAGTTAAGACCCCCTCCAAAGACCTCTTCTAAGACCAAGTGCGAACACGCCTTAAGGAAGCTCCTTATTTTGCTCTCTCTCTTCCCACATCGCAATGACGCACTCATTCCTGCAAAACCCTGTGCAGGCCGTCTGGGTTCACAGTAGTAAGTAAGGGTAAAGATGTGTTCATGAATATGTTTTTACTAAAACCAGGTTCGTAGGTGATTAGTTGTATGAGTTAAGGAATGGTAAACACACATACTGTAAACAACGGCAATCTCGACAATCTCGAAGGTCAAACTCCTCTATTTGGCTCCATTCGAGCAAACCTTTGAAGGTCAAAGACGCATATATGCCTTCACACACCTCTGTTTGCCTCATCTGCGCACGCCAATGCATTTGCTTCACAATTTTATACTTTATCTTCAGTTAGAGAGCTGCTCGGTACATGATACGATGCCGAAAAGTTTAATGTTGGTTGGAACATGTGAATGGCTGCTTTGGATGTTGTCTTTTACTGCTTCTGCATCTCTTTATTGAGCTCAATTTCTTGTGCAATCAGACATGTGTCAACAGAATGAGGATCTCCAGTTTGGAAAATATTTCGTAAATTTAAAATTACAATGTAACCAGTACTGTGCACTCGCTTAAAATGATCTACAACTTTGTTGTGCACTCGCTTAAAATGATCTACAACTTTGTTGTGCACTCGCTTAAAATGATCTACAACTTTGTTATTCATGAATAAATATGTCACAATCTGTGCGTGTCACTAACAAAATAGCTGCCAACAAGATGCAATACAACTTCTTAATTGTTTCCAACCAAACAACACTTTTCTCAATTTACATGATCACATGAACGAGGAGATCCAGATCGCTCAATAACAATAACTAGGTATTAACGTGGATGCAGTCTTCTCAGTATCAACGCCCAACCCCTCTAAAAATACACTAAAGAGCAAGCCCGAGGGGCATGCTTGGGCGTGGATGTTGCTTAGATGTGAGCCACGAGCCACGAGCCACGAGCAACGAGCGGGAACATGTGAGCGGCGAGCAAGAACATGTGAGCAACGAGCACGAACATGTGAGCAAGTCACTGTTCACATGGAAATTGTTCGTAAGTTCCCTTAAAGTAGTGAGAAATGAACGACTTTGTAGAAATTGAAACGAGAAATTAGTCTGTGAGAAAGGGGGCCTATAAGCGTGGAATATTGAAATCCAATGGTAATAGGGTATATAAATTGATAATTTAGGAATCCTTTATAAACACACTTATGAAAGCCAAAGGAAATAAAACGTACAAATAAGAAAAAGGGACCACAAGAAATATCAAAGAGAAAAAATATTAATAAAAACAAATAGAAACACACACATAAGATATGTGTCAGAAAAATTTGGAATAAAAACTTGGAAACCAAAGATTAAAGATAAACAGAAACAAAGGATATCAAATAGAGCGAATGGCAAGTCGAAGAAAAAAAAAAAAAAAAGAATAAAAAAAACAAAAAAGTAAAGAAAAAAAAATAGATATTAACGAAGACTTCTAGAAACAATAATAATGAAAAAATCCAAACTACGCAAATACAAGTAGAGAAACAGAGGACACATAGGGTATGGGGAAAAAAATGAAATAAAAAACTCTTAAAACAAATAAGTGCATAATGGTGAATATGCTACACATAAGAGAATAGATGGATCTTCAAGAAACTACTGTGGTTATAGTATATCATATATAACAAGCTCGGGGAATGACGATATATTGAAGATTTCATACATAGAGGTAGTTCTCAAGTATATCAAATATATCAAAACCATGTTAAGACATAAGATGAAATACTTGCCAATTTCTGCAGTCATTAATTGAATAGAATAATAACCAAAATTGTTGCCCTCACTATACTGCTACTTTAAGGTCTATATATATCAACTTGCAGAATAGGCTTGCAGTAGTTTGAAGGATTCACTCTTTCTCTACAACTCTAGCAAATTCTAGAATTTGCATGACCTTGTTGTAGGAATATGTAGGATGGTGAATGAACTTCTCTGTCTTATAGTTCATCTTACATAAGTATCGGAAAACATAATAAAGGTGCTTGCAAGGCACCCACTTTCTACTCGCTGCCTTAGAGCTCATACCTACAAAGTCTTCGCAAGTACATTGTGGAATAGTGCACACTGAAACAAGGTATGCCTTGTCTTTGTCATTGACAATGGTGATGACCACACCACACCCCGGATACGGAACCACGGTCACGCCCGTGATGTAGTATCCGTTCATGGCCCCTATTCATCCCTCTATTCTTGTGATCGGCGCTAGAGGCATCTGGACTTCGACAACACTTCTTTCCGAACCTGGTAATGGATGAGCATCCATGTGGTCGGGAGCATGGAATTGCAAACGTGGTATAGGAATATTCACCTGAGATTGGAACTTTTGCCGGGGTGACAATGCTTCTGTCGTAGTAATCTGAACCCGGCATCTTTGAGCTTCAGAACCTCTTCCCGTGTCAAATTGGTTCCAAACTTTACGCGCCAAAATAGAGGGACGATGGGCCATTCCAAAACAAATGGCCTTTTGCTACCCGTAACACAACGATGAATGTGGTCTGGGCAGAAAAAGAACTCGGCTTCAACATTGCGACCCTTCCTAACATCTTTCTTTGAACATGTCTGCGTAGGTTGGTGCTGTCCAAAGTGCCATGTGCCCCTTGTGAAATCTTGGTTCTGCACGCCTCCCTTGATATGGCTTGAAGCGCTTGACACTGCCTCCCCGAAGACTTGGGAAGTCGAGCAATGTGCCATTGCTTGGGATCATAGTTCGACTCCATCACCCTTGTGGTGTGAGGAACATGGTATTGGGGGCTTTTGAGAGACTCATCAATTCATTGCTTAGTTGATCTAGTGTTTGGCTTGGGAATGGAGTAGTTTACCTTATCCGGGCGATGTGAATCGAACTCAGACCCCGCCGGTAAATAGAGCTTCCTTTTTGTGGAACCAAAAATCTCAGCCCCTTCAAGAATAATTGGATGATTAGGGAGATCCCCAGCCCCGGAGAATGACTTCATGGCAGCGGCAATGAGTTTAGGATCACCGCTGTTTGTTGCTGCCCTTAGCATCAGAGCTGCTTTGTTAGGGCCCTTCCCTCCTTGTCCACCTTTGAGCCATTCATGATAGTTGGTGATCTGCATAAACGCTCAAACCATGTCGTCCATTCTTCCTTCATAAATGCACTCCATGGTATTCTTTGGATCGCATCAACCACTTGTGATGGACGGACTCTGCTAGATTACATGAAGGCATGCGTGCACGTTGTTCCAATGTCAAATCCTGCAAATCCAATTGATTTGTGAGTGTCATATTCAAGTGACTATGTGTCGTTTTTGTTAGAAGAAAGAACATGGAGAAAAGAAATTGAACTCACCAATATCATTTGGCCGCCCCATTGCCTATATCAATGGTGCCAAAAACCCAACCATTCTGATAAAGATGCCAAACATTCTTCTCTTGCAGCGCGAGAGGTAGCCCACCATGCACGAATTGCATGGTATTTCTCGTCAGCCTCCCTTTGGGTCTTCGCATCTCTATAATCACGGCAAAGTTGCTTGCACATGTTGATATTGCAACTCGGTTTGATGTACTTTGTGGTATATTTATCAAGGTTTGAGACCAATGATGAAAGCGGTACATTCACGACCCTCCATAGGCTCATCGGGTTTACTCGATCCATATGTACACCTTCCCAACCGCAATCCAATTTGCTTGGGCACTATCCGCCATGAATCCTTTGAAGTTGACATTCGGGACGCCATTCTCAGCCATATCCTTGTTAAGGTTCTCCCAAAAGTGAGTTTGAGCAACCATCATCTTGAAGTTCAGATTGCATATCGCAGCAGGCAATTGTCATTACCTTTGCAGTAAGCAATGTCGTAACGCGTGGCATGCCAACGTCGTCCACTCGTTCACTCGTTTGACATTGTCAAACATAATCCATGCATCTTGAGGTTTCCTCCCACCGCTTCACGAGGTCCACCCCACTCCCTTCCAGGTCCATGAGACATCTTGAAAATGAACACCTTGTCGTCACATTGTCCGGAAACCTATTCTCGTGCACGAACTTGAAGTGGGGATTCTTCTTGAGGTCGATAATCCCCTCCATGGGGGATCATAGAGGGTGTTTGCACGGGAAAAGAGAGCAATGCCACTGCCGGGAGTGAGGCTGCACACCCACTGTCTGCTCCGACAGTGGGCCGCGAGGGCGGAAGGAGGTTTTTTTTTTTTTTTTTTTTTCCTTAGATCTATTCTCGCGTGGGGGCAAGGTTACATCTAGGTTACATCGCATCCTTCTGAGTCCGCACACCCACTATCTGCTCCGACAGTGGGCCGCGAGGGTGGAAGGAGGGTTTTATTTTTTTCCTTAGATCTATTCTCGCGCGTGGGGGCAAGGTTACATCTAAGTTACATCGCATCCTTCTGAGTCCGCACACCCACCCATGCGCTCGACTCCGGGTGGGGCGCAAAAGCGAGAAGGAGGGGTTTTTTTTTACTTTGGTCTATTCTCGCGTGTAGGGGCAAGGTTACATCTAGCCATCTAGGTTAAATCGCATCCTTCTGAGTCCGCACACCCACCGCCCGCTCCTCCGACGTGTGGGCGCGAGGACGGAAGGAGGGCTTTATTTTTTTCCTCAGATCTATTCTCGCATTTTTTTTCCTTAGATCTATTCTCGCGCGTGGGGTGCGTCCGGTGATATGGAGCGAAGAGGTACAAGGAGTGCTTGCAGAGGGTGTTTGCGAAGAGAGCTACGCCACTGCCGGGAGTGAGGCCGCACACCCACTGTCTGCTCCGACAGTGGGCCGCCAGGGCGGAAGGAGTCAGGGGTTTTTTTTTTCTTCGGATGATGATATGAACGAACTTAACATCCAGAAACCCAGCTCTTAATTGCGGATTCGTGTTGCTCTTCTTTCAACTCACAATTTCCTGTCTGATTGAAATGTTCCATAGCCTCCTGTTCTGGCACTGCTTCGCAGAAGGTGACCAGAAGTCCAATGCATCGGTGTATTGCGAGTGATGAGTACCGTATCAGCTTACTACCTCGAGCGAATTTCATCTGCATGAACCGTTCTGCAACGAAGCTCTGGTCACTCTATATGTTGTCGATCGCAAGAATACCTTATACCGACCGGCGAGTTTCGACCTCCCGCTCGGGATCTGAAATACTTACCCATGCTTTTGAACGCGAATGAATCGGTTTGCCCTTGATACTTGCTGCGGCCTCAATGCCCTGGCAGTTAGTGGTGCAGGATCCGGACATAGTAATTCCGAGGTCCTGACGACGACTATGATGCTATCTTACGTAGAAGATGGAGGCGCCGATTCCGTCCGTGCAGTGAGCCCAAGGTCCTAATACTCGGCGACTTTGAAGTTACGGGAGATGATTTGCTAAACGTCGACTTACGAGTTCGACTTAGCGCAGGTCGGAGTACTCTGAATTCAGCTTTAGCAATGGCGAGGAAGATCTGAGAACTTGACCGCGGTGGTTGAGCAAGCTGGTCCTGCGATGCCGATGCCACAGCTCGAACATGGACTCCCACAATGCAAATTCGGACATGAGATCCTTTAACCACGCTGGAGAATCCGAAGAAGTTATGAAGAGGAAGCGTCGGAAGCTTGTGTGCTAGAATCCAAAAACTTCCTGATTACGTGTCTGAGGATAGCAGTTGAGAATCGAGCTAGTGGCCGATCCATGGAGCTAGAAGTCAGATCGAGCTTGTACTGTGCCGTTTAGGGCTTGATTGAGTCCCCTAAGTCACGAAGTAGAGGGGAAATGTAAGTCTTCTGAATGAAGGACCATGTGATTCACTCCACATGACTGATGACTACATCTAACATGTTTATAAAATCCCTTTCCGGGAGTACTTATAGAGTAACGAATGCAATAACTGCGGTCCAAACGTCAAGCAAGAATGGCAGTGTAATTACAGGAAAGTGAAGGCCATTGTGAAGCTGACTGGATGATTCAAGGTGTGTGCTCATTGAATGGAAAATAATGCAAGTACATCAGTTAGTAAACTGTGCTCTCGAATACATCTCAGCAATGTCTGGAACTATTCAGTTGCAAATGTGAACTACTCTGCGAATCGACAATACTCCGTCACGGCCATAATTAACCGAGGCTAGCTTGAGGTGTTGAAGCGAGACTCCGTTCAGCTTCAGGGAACACGAATACCACTACTAGGATTTGGCTCCTTTGCTACGTTTCTATTTCCATAAAAACTACGTTGGGGTGTAGCTCAAGCTACAAATTTAGCAAATACGTAGCTTAAGCTACACCCCAACGTGGCTTTTATGGAAATAAAAACGTAGCAAAGGGGGTCAAATCCTAGTAGTGTACCTGCAACACACATTTTCTTCACAAGATCAGGAAATGAAGGCACTTGTGCGTCAACGTTCACTGTAATTATGATGGATCAGAATGGCAGTCATAAATAGTGGGAGCGCACGTACCTTGGCAAACGAAGCCCTTGGGGACGGCGATGCGGCACTTCTGAGGGATTCCGAGTGCAATACGAGGCACCACGCCCTGCCTCCTCGCCACCGTGCCGCCCACCAGAGAGCACAAACACTTGGCTCGGCGCCGCCGCCGCCCCATCTTGGCCACATTCGCGGCAAAGATCGCTTGGACGGCATCACGGCCGCATTCTTCTTGGGCGCCATGCAGGGCACCAATCGGATGATGTCGCGACTGCCGCCGGCCGTGGACGTCAAGTCCGACGCCACCAAAGATCACCACACAGCGCCACGGCTACCGGGAGCTTCGACGACGACCGCAGATAAACCAGGTTGGATATCTAAACAATTAAGACGAGGAAGTGGTGCACATCGCAATGAGCGAGTGCTGATTGTGGGGATGAGTGGTGTGAGGACGCTAGCTTACATAGAATGCAGCTATGGCAGGGGCATCGAGGATTGGTGAAGTGGGTGCAACTAATCTCCATTGACTTTGGGCTCCATGAAGGCAGTCGGGAAGTAGCAACTGATGCGCCTCCTCTTGAGGCTGTCACTTAGATTATCGTAAATTTCTTGCTAGTTGACTTTAGTTTAGCTCTGCAGTCAGTTTCTCACCCACCACGGCTACTCCACTGACAGTTCAACGCAGATGCCTTCACTCGGAATCGAGCGCCCTTTCTGGCGTCAAAATTGTTTGCATTTCAGAGCTGCTATAGAAGTGACATCAACATAACAGAATGGAGGTCACATCCGTAAGGTAAGTTTTTGATTTTATGTTTGGCTCATTTGACTTTTCCAAGGAAAGTTCTTTACTAAACTTCAAAGTGGCGTGTATGTATCTTATGTGATGTGCATATAAGGTGACTTCTCTAATCTTCTTTCATCTCAATCGATTCTCATCCACCTTGGCAGCTTCTCTGTGGCAATAAGTTGAACATGCCCTTAATGTGGGATGACTCGTTTGGATGTATTCAACAAACACAAAAGTTGCATAAATAAAGGTTCTTATTGATCTCATTAGTTATCTTTACTCAAATTACAAGATCCCACTTGATTCTGCCATGAAGTTAACTTAACTCAAATTTCAAGATCTCACTTGATTCTGCCATTGTTAAAAGAGAAAATTTAATTGTGTATAATTAATATGATGAAGCAAGGACATTCATGGGAATGTGAAGATGGTGTATCTATATTCAATCTTGGCAATATGATTCATTGTAGCAACCAGCGAGGTACTGAAGTCAGCCGCCATCTCATATGCTCTTTTCTGATTACAGTTATGTGTGTTAAAATCCTAGAAAAATTCTACTTCGCAACTTTCATGTATGTCCACCTACACGGCAACCATGCTTGAAGAATGAAAGCAACAATGCTGACAATCCGAACAAAGAATATTGCAGCTACGAAAACCATCTTGTAAGAATGAAAGTAACAATTGTGACAATCTGAACACAGAATATTGCACGTACAAATTCCATCTTGTAAGAACAGAAGCTTTCAAATGAAATTTAACCTTCTGTGAATATCTCAATTTTCACCAAATTAATGTACCACGGCCATGGCCACCACGCAGGGCGTGTGCATGCATGGGGAAACCTACCTACAAAATGTTCCATTGACTATAATGAGCTGGTCTATTTTCTACGTGAGTCTATGCATTATTCGATGAAGTTGCACGTTGAGGCCCAATGTTACACATGTTTGAAAGTTCATCTAAGCAAAAATCATACACTAATGACTTAGCAGAATAGTATCTTGCATATTTCGTAAAATAAGAGGATTCCATCACTCAAGGGTGGGTTCAGTATAGTCATGGCGGATGCTCAATGTATGCAACCGTTTCTCAATAAACAGAAGAAAATCTGAGTGTGCATCATGCAGTACTAGGCCCATTTTTATTCACGACGTCATAATCCTTGTACATCGATGATTGGATTGCGGCACTATCAGAGGGACATTGAGTCTACCACGAGATTACGAAGTCCTACTTCTAAGTGCATGCAGGCTCCCCAACACCAATTTGAGATATGAAACTTCACTCAGCTTCAGGGGACGCGAATACCTGCAATATTGCAATATCATAAGACACTCAACATCACAATACATGCCATTGTATGGAAGGCAGGATAAGGTAAGCATTGACTGATTAGTTTTGCAATTTGTACCATCTCGCATTCCGTGTTGAGTCTCATTTTCCTTTCTAATTTCATTTTTTTTAATTACAGGGGCTACTATTAAAGCTTGCCAACTGATTGGTCGTCATGTATATGTCGTGCGCACTCAAGTCTGATTCAAGCATATATTCTTCCAGAGTGTGCTGAAGATTTAGCACAAGCGTTTCAGTCCGGTGTCGTTAGATATGTTCCTAGTCGAGCCGTTAATTGTGATCCTAGGGCCCTTGTGTTTATGGATAGAGAGGCTGTACTAGGAGATTCAGAGTCCTCGAAATCACATAGTACAAGTAGTGATTATAGCATCTCTTGAGTTTGAACGTCGTTTCCGACATTTGTTGTTAGATTTGATTTGATTTGATTGGATTTGATTATATATCGCTTCACACCTTTCTTTTGCACACTTCTAGCATAATTGTACTGGACCATCAAGGTTTGTTAATGGATTTAGGGTTTTATGTTCTTAGATTTGTCCACGGTAATAGGTGATATTATTTTTATTAATTCAAACTCAAAATTGGTCTCCCTAAATATAACCTGAATCTTCTATTAATAATATTTACATTCCAAAAATCCACGGTCATAGACACTATTGGCCAAGACTCTTTTCTTCTTTTCCCCAGTAAGTTAAATCCGTGAGCCTGCTCGTAGCTCGCTGCTCGCTGCTCGTGGCTCACATCTTAGCAGCTCCCGGAAGCCACGTCCATTACCTTCTGCCTCAAAGGCTGCTTCATCAAAGGCTGCGTCGTCAAAAGGTGGCTCATCGAAGGCTCCTTCAAAGTCTGGAGAGGCTGGGGCAAAACTGAACGAAGCGGAAAAGGCAGGAGCTTCGTTGGCTGGGGCGGAGGACAAGGACGGGGAAGCCGAAGAGTTCGAGGAAGACTCGGAGGACGACGTGGAGATCGTAGACGTAGACTCCGCCATTCTCAAATGCAGGGCGCCACCTTCCAAACTCTTGGTTGAGGACTGGATGAAGGAGTTCGAGTTGGTGGGCACGGGGCTGAATCCCAAGCGATTCAACACCACTTTCAAGAGTGATGAAGAGATGATCAAAGTCTTCGGGAAGCGGTTTGGGAAAGATGGGCGCGCAGGATATAAGTGGCAAGACTGTACCAACAAAGAGATTCTGGCAAGGGTGTTGGATCTTCACCCAATCATCTACCAGTACGACCGAGATCACATGCCCCTTTACTTGAAGGTCAAGTTCGCTGAAGGGATCATCCACGAGCATCAAAACGGTTTAGGATCGGTAAAGTAAGCAGCATTTGCCCAGGTGGTGAACAAGACCCAACGTACCAGACGTGGAGAGAAGCGTGCAAGGCTCGAGTATTGCAAGGAGCAAGGTGTAACGAAGATAGCGAAGGAAGAGATACAAAAAATTCAGATTGAGCCGGCACCGAGCAGTATGGGGCCTGCTTCGAACTCAAAAAAGGTAGCCTGTTCAGTACCTTCACCGTCTCAGCAAGATTTACACTGAAAATGAATTAACTTGAATTGGTAGTGTGATCCATGATCCAGCCTTGGTGGTATTTAGTTGGATTTTTACATTGGCTTTTGTGTTTGTTTTAATTGCAGGATGTTTCAGAGGTTTGTGCATCGAGAATACCTACTAAGCAGGAGGACAACCAGGGTACGTCAACAGCAGAGAGGATTCAGCGCGTGGGCGATATTGCAAGATTCTCGAGTTGGAGATCACGGCCAGTAAAGGTGCATATGCCACAACGACGCATAGAGTTAGAGTTGCAAGGGATGAAGTGAGGGCGACGGAGGTGAATGTTGTCCAACTCACAGCTGATCTTGCTGAGCTTGCATGAGAGGCCTAGGATGACGATTCAGACACCAAGTGGTAGCACAAAGCCGTCGAGAGGTTGAAGAACCAGGCCACCCTTAAGTTTGAGTCTGCAGCTGCTAACGTTATAGTAGCCGAGACTGAGAGAAGTTGAAGTAATTGAGGGGAGGAGCAAGGCGCGGCAAGGACAGGTAGCCGTGGTCAGCGAGGAAGCGTTACAGTTGAAGTTTGGGGGGCGGCCGTCCGGGTTGCATCCTTGGCCAATGTTTTACCCATTGGTACATGTAGAGGATGTAACTATAATACATGTAGTTGTAACGACTTGTAGCTTATGTAGCTTTGCTTTTCCAAATCATGATATTGTTGTAGCACCGTGCATGCACGTCTACCATCTGTGGTGTGCGCTTGTTGTCTTTGGAAAGGGTAATAGGTGTGTGCTGAAAAAGTGCCAAGCTATTGTCCATCCAAGTTGGCATCAGAGCTTTGGGTGGGGGAATCCATCAGAAGACATGGTGAAGGAAGCTGCAAAGATCGATTTGGACGGATCAATGACGTTGCTCATGCAGGATTGAGAGGACAACGTCAATGGACGG
The DNA here is from genome assembly GCA_037043015.1 of Bryum argenteum. Lineage (NCBI taxonomy): Eukaryota > Viridiplantae > Streptophyta > Bryopsida > Bryales > Bryaceae > Bryum > Bryum argenteum. The sequence goes on along the minus strand of CM073328.1, from coordinate 17,417,689 downwards.
CTGGAATTGGGTATGGATTCTGATTTTTATGTTGGTATGTAGGGGGGTGGAAGAGCATGGGGATGAAGTTGGTTTACATTGTGCTTGCTTTTTGCTATTTGCAAGTGCGGAACATGTTTCAATTGCAGGTTTTATATGCACTTGCCACTTGCAACACGGCCAATATGTATGTATACACAAGGTTTGTTTTGTTATTGTAGGTGTATTGTGGCCACCTTAAGTAGCCAGAAATGCAAGAGATGTACTCGAAGGGAGTTGTTAGGGTACTTAACAAAGTGGCTTAGGTTTTTTTGGTATTGTTTTGTGAATAAGAGTGCTTCCCGTGGTATGTAAAGATACTGTTTGTACTTCATGGGTCGAACTTTGTTATAGTGTACATTTGCGTGTGAAGTGAGTACTCGCATGGAGTGACGTAGGTATCGAGAGTAGTATCGAGTACAACCAATTGTATAATGGAGGTATTAGGAATGTAGTTTAGGTTGCTGAGATAGTATGTTTGATACTTCTAGAGTGCATAAAGGTAAATTATGTACAAAATGTATAACATGTGTACAGTGTGAGTACAATTTGAGTAGATGGGGTGCTGTGATATGTACATACATGTTAGTTTGAGTATGCATTAAGTGGTACCTCAAATAGTGATTTAAGCTTGCCGAACAAGTCTGTCTTCTTGATTTGGATTACGTACACGTTTAGGTACGTGTAGGTAGTATTACTTGTAAATATTTTTCTTATTCATTTGTATCCCATATCTGAATACATGGCTTGAAGTGCTCATAACGTATGTTAGTGGACTAACTGACTCAATTGTGAGAATGGCTTTAGCGCAACCAGCACCAAAATCCAGCCCGTTTAAGGCACCCATAGCAATGAATAAGAGTGACGAGGGGAAAACGCCGGAGCAGCTTGGAACGTCGGCACCCACAATTCCCAATCTCATGAATAAGAGTGGCGAAAGGAAAGAGAAGGAGCATGGACGGCCAAGAGCTTCAGCCGGTGTAACTGCAATAAAACCTGATATCGTAGCATCTAAACAGGTCCCCAATCTTCAGATGCCGGTTTCAGGCATTCCATGCCACGGGAAGAAACAGAAGGGCGTTTCTCCAATCCAGCCATCCACTTATCAAGGTTTGTCATACTCTTGTGCAATGTAAACATGCTTTTGTTTAGGATTTTACAAACATTGCCCATAAATCTTGACTTGAGAGAAATTGATGAACCAGGCTGTTGAACTTCTCGATCTGACACACGTGTATGTTGTTGTCAGGATTACTGAAGGGAATTCCAAAGCAGGATTCCGAATCCGATGAAGACACTGCTTCATCAAAGCGGGACGAGGAATCAAATTGTGAAGGCGAGGAGCCTGATGGAGGAGACTCACCTGCTCATATGAATCCGGAAACGCCGTTTTCTCCCACTAGTTCCAGGCCTCTAGAATCCTCCCCGTCTGCATCGTAGTTTTAGGTGGTGAAGAGGGGGCCCAGCACCGCCACCCCCGTCACCAACAAGGCTGTACAGGCTGGCAACAACGAAGACGATATGGTCATGGGATTAGCTCAATCAATTGAGAAGGAGAACAAATCGGGCATTGAAGTGCTCGGGGCTACGGGCTTTCTTGTGACAGGGGTTCCTGTGGCCAACCTAGTGGGGACAACATTAGTGCCAGTCGCTGCTGGTGCTTTAATTCCTGCAGTTGATGTGACTCAGCGTCCGGCTGTAGAGATGCGGACACCTGAAGAACAACTGCCTGTGGAAGGGAGTCGAGTGCCTATGGAGACCGATGAAGATTTGGTTGAGGAGCCGAGAGTGGAGAACGAAGTCCCCAAGGGCAGGAAGGCAAGGGGCTGGGATACACCTTTGGATGTGCAGGAAACAATAGAAGGTGAAGAGCAAGCTAGAGGAAAGAAGCAAAAATTGAAGAGCATCCTCCAAGTGGACAAAGGATCAGGGCGTACCGAGAAGGTCATATCTAAGACGGTGAGAACAAAGACGAGAGCCAGGCGATAGATTATGCTCTATGTATTACTGTGTTAATATAGCTATTTATATGGAGCGCGGAGCAAATGTGTACTCGATGATAAGTTGCTAACTTATTATCAATTCTTTTATACATATTTTGGGAACAAAGTTTACTTTTTATCGTGCCAATCGCACGTGACTTGGTTTGATGAAAATGATTTACCTAGAGGAATGGAGCCAGTGCCTGTAAGAGTTGATATGCTTGTGGAAGACCCATGCTCCATGGAACCGTTTTTTTACGTCCCAAGCTAGTTTTCTATCTGAGCACGTTGTTGTTGACAATCAACGCATATAACATGTACATGTGCAAGTATGTAGTAGTTTGAACCAATTGGAAGCATAAATTCTGAATTTATCTTGAATTCATTTTGAATTTTGGAAGTCGAAGTGGTAAGGGTATGAAAAACTGTTCAATCTAAAATGTCCGAAAATTTAAGGTAGAAGGTCTCTCCTGCTTGGAGCTACTGAACCGTTCCGTGACAAACTTCGAGCACTCAGGAGGACTGAAATTCTCTTCACATGACCTACACAAAACTGTTCGTGACTGAATTGCAAGTTGTGCATGAATAACGAGAAAATGAATAGGCTCTCATCGAGCTCATGCCAATTGCTACTGACTTGTGCTGCATCAACAAATGAGTTGCCCTCGCTTCAACATGAGATCCTGACTTTACCTAGAAGCACAACTATGTGGGCCTCGACTGTAGGATAGAGATTCAGACGAGTCTCAAAGATATGGATGAGGATATGTACTTGCCGGTCCCGACTCCCGAGTACACTTAATACAAATGATATACTCAACAGTGCAACACGATCCATCAGTGAGAAGTATAGAACTTGTGTTATCTCACATGACAAATGAAGGAAATGTTGGACGAGGTATTTGAACCTCAAAATGAATTGAACTATACAGGTACTAAGAAATACCCGAGTTGTACACCATGGAAACCATTTGCTATATAGTTTCCATCTAGGATCTACCTATCAACTCTCAGTATCATCTGTTGCCCACCACGTGGATAGGCATTGCTGGATCATTTCCATGGTCTCAGATGTCATTTTGTAAACCGCATTGTCTCCCCTTACAGTGTGAGAAGCCAGAATCATTAGGAACTTCACCGCCCGTACAAGTCGTGCTGGAATATAGGCCACTGGAAATTTGTCAAGTAATACAAAAGTGTTAGACCCTCTTCCGTTCTTTTGGTAGTAAGCTCCAACCACAGCAAAATCGCCTTTTTGAAATTCCTCTCCCCATGGGCAATGGAAGTCTTCTTGAACCTCAAACTTTGCCTTATGACATTGGAGCACATAAAACTCAACACCTTCATCATTGCCCTCGAATGCTAGAATCATGAAGTTGTCGCCGACTTGGACCAGGGTTGAGTTGCAATCGTCTAGGCCACTATGTAGCCAATTATCGGGATCATCGTGGGCTTTGATTTGCTCCTCCACAGCAACGACGTTTGATGGTCGGAGTCTGACTATGCGCCAATCTGCGACATGTGCCTTCTGCTCACAACTCCCCCACTCTTGGTTAATGCAAGGAGCACAATAACATGCCAAATCACAAACCATCAAGAGAGTAGGATCAGTCAACGAGCATCCAAAAATGCTATGTAATTGCCTAGAACTAGGAATAGTTTTGCACTTCCATTCGTTCACCCTATCAACCTCCCCAAGCCCAATATGCCAAAATACCCTTGATATCGGCACTTCTTTAGAGACATCGGAAGAACCTACAACTCGATGGGAGAACTTAGATTTCAAAAAATCTACACACTGTTGTGCATTGGCTAATTCGTCCTCTGGATGCTGGATTTGATGATTGCGCAATGCCCTCTTTGCCACGGCTCCAGCACCGTCCCACTCTCTTGCAACAGTAGTAAGCTGGAGCAGTCAGCAATAGACCAATAGTTATACCAAAACACAAGAAATTGAGTAGTCCTAAGTACCCTAAATAGTCATGGGTACTATTGAGTACCAGAATATACTCAATCTCTACTTATAATAACAATGGGCCAACCAGCAGTCCAACTGCCGACCCAGTTACGCTTACTCAGCAATCAAGTATTATTCAATAGCAGTCAAGCAATAATCTTGCACTCCAACCTCAATAAAAATCCAGTGCTACCAGAAGTAATGATCGATTATCTATACCTTTTCCGTGGCCACTACCAAAATAATTCCAACGCATAGTACATCCCGTAAGACCTGGATACCGAGCCACAAAATACATGGCTTTTGACCCCTTAAATTGAGTAGCGCACCCGTCACTGTAGACCCAATGCTCAGTAGGCTTTATACCTGCAGCCAACAACCAGTTCCAGTGCAACAGCAGACAATGTTGTACAAACAACGAATCATGTTTTTTGTCATCATTCACTAATATAATAATGAGTGTGTTTGATTATGTTTCCATCCTCAGCTTCATTCGTTGGAGGTGTCTTAAACAAAGTAATATGCACAAGAATGGTAATGAAGGTACTAAACCAATGCATGCTTTGCACCTCATTTTGAATCGCAAATGTATAATTTTCTGCAAAATCTATGTGAGATATTAAGACACTGGGAGGTACATTATCCATCATCCTTCTACACTCACCATCCTGCCAGCTTGCAATGAAGTTATGAGTGACAAATTGTTGCACCTTTTTCTTAAAGTATGTAACAAACTCGCCCGGGGATGTTTTCTTCAACACCTCCTGGATACGCTTCTTTTCATAACCTGATTCTTCGTGCACACCAACTACCTTCTGCTCAAAACATCTCCACTTGACCAACACATCAGTAGCAAGAGACATCTTTTGTGGACAAAATTTCACACTCTGAACCCCAAACGCGTTGCATTGACCCATTAGACAACTAAGCCTATGAAACTTATCAAGTTCCCCCTTGGGACACACACAAGCTTGCCACAATGAAGATAGTTGCTCAAATGTAATATTAGTTGCACCACAGCCATCAGTTCCACTACCACATACCTCACAGCCACATACGCAACCTTGATGACAGTGATTGCCCTTAGAGGTATCTCTGAATGTATTCAGAGCTTCCCTTAACAAATCCACTTCCACATGATACACACAACAACAACTATTTTGATCTTTGAGAGTTTTTACGTACCAGGGCTTGAGATATTCAAAAGATCGTTACTTTATGCGGCACTCAGGATGTGCTTCTTTAAAAGCTATAAACAATTGGGCCTACCACGAAATAAACAGATCAGAGTTAGTACATTAGAGTATACATTTGGATTGATCTGGCGTACCTATAATGTACCAATATTAGGTACTGAAAGTAGCATAGGAAAGTACTAACGACTACAATTTATACTAACTATGACCTGACCATTTTACATGTTAGTTTTAGTACAAGATTTTATACTCTTTATACTTTACTTCCTACCGACTATACTAAGAATACACGTAATTCTCTAAAACTGTAACCATGCTGTCAACGGATGTACCAAGAGTATATGAAGAGCTTACCATATATACTAAAGTTGTATTACATATGTACCCATACAACAACAATATTAAATTTACAACTATTACAAATACTAATTAGTACCGAGCATGCTCCCTACCTACTCTTCTACTACACCCATTTGATACCGGAAGTACTTATTGTAGCAAGCTGCAGTACTACGAGCCACTTACATTACTTCGTGACAACAACAAAAGTGCACATACAATCGTGATCACCTCTGATAAGCACAAGTAAGACTATGAAGTATCCATGTCAATACTTTGTATACCATTGTATATTTTGTTATGCATAACCACACGACGCAAAAAAACCTCACGATCGTGAAGTGCCATTCCCCTGACCAAAATAGAATAACAATCAAACCTGAGTATCCGTAAGGAAATGAGTCGCATGCACGATGTATTCATTCCTCCCTAAGCGACGGCGCGTCACATCCTTCTTGTTGGGAGACACACGAGAACTCCCATGCCACCATGCCCGCACAGTCTCCTTCACGTAATCAGACAAACCTACACGTTTTGCCCCCTCCAACAGTTTGTAATGCTCTTGGACGTCAGCACACACACTTTTTCTTTCCATCGCATTCACAATATTCCGAGGATGCACCTGCAGTAAGAATGAACAACTACATGAACATGATTCACAAATCGGATCTGATATTTCTTCATTGCTGCTGGCTGTGGGAGCCCAATGTTCCGGACCAATTCATCGAAACACATCTAACATGTAGTATGACAAACCGGTCCTTGAAAATTGTGTATCAAACTAATCATTAACCTCTAAACGCCCGAGCCTATTTTTAGCAGAAACGCACATTTCCATAGAAATCGTCATAGATGAAAATCAAGAGAAGCTATTAAGATCTCAACCGTACAAACTTCTAATAGACTTATCGAAGATAATGTGGACCAAAATTTGAGTCATGAGGCCTTATAGATCGGGAGATCATAACATATTAATATCAAAAACAAACTGCAAAATTTCATCATTTTCACTTTGAGGTGGAAATGCTACCAATATACCTATTACAATGAAAAAATTACCAACTAGGAAGATGTTCACTTTCATCTTAATAAGTCCTTTATCCAACAAAAATTCATCAAAAATATTTCTTGGCTCAAATAAAAGCCAAGCAATGGTAAAACCTACAGAACATTTTACAAAGGAAAAATAGTCCAATACTAGACCCTTTGCATTAAATATCATGCCTTGTCTTCAAAACATCTTCGATGTTGTTAAGGTTTCTACCACTTAGACTAGACTCTAATTGGAGGCCATCCCAGAAAATTAAGTTGAAATCAACAGTGGATGAGGGAGATATAGCTCCTCAAATATCATCCATTTTCTTACTTTTTCTGTTGACAAAACATCATTGCAAATCCAATAGCAAAAACATTTGGATCAAAAAACTTCTCACTACAAAGTTGTTAAGAATCACCTTAAGATCGTGACTATGAAAAAAAATCATGAAAAACTATTTTTAATTTCACATGCCCCATGCTTGGAAACCCAAAAACAAGAGTTGTCTTCACTAAAGTGCATTCCATTAATTCATACTTTATTTTATGGGCTTGAAAATTTTACAACACAAACTAAACTTGATTTGGAACCTAATCCAAGTGATTTCATCCAAAACAAACCTCGGATGAAGAAGATATGGCTCTTATAAGTTTTTGATGTACATCCAAAATGTCGTTTTTCAACATCGTGGGCGTTTAAGGGTTAACCTACAGTGACCTTCAAAACTGTCCCAATGTTTGTACATGTTACATTCAAAAAATAATGTAGGTAAGAGAAACTCATGGAATGGAATGTAGTAAATTTATTGAAATAGTACATACAATGTACTAATTGATTACAAAAATTCCAACAAAATTGAAGCGCTCAATGAGAAAGGAAAAAACCTAAAGCTACTCTGTACATTGGTACACTTTTGAACGTCCAACATGGAAATTCCTCACCACTTTGTCCATTTTCCTCTGGATTTTAATACAACTGCTATTCGTCTGGGCATTGATTCTATAAGTCTCTTGCAATCATCAACAAGTGATAGAAGGGAAGGTTTCTTCCACACGAGACCATAATTCAAGTATCCCTTTTGGTGGTGTGTCATATCGATTCAATCTCCTTTTCAAAATTGCCCATAGATTTTCTATAGGATTCAAATCGAGACCGAAAGAGCGAGGCCAAGATAAGACACCAAAAGGTTGCCTAGAAAACCATTGTTTCATACTATTCTTTGGTATGTATAGGTGCATTATCCTGTTGAAATATGACTCGATGGATCTAAATTATATTTTTGAATTGTACCATGGAGATGCTCCTCCAAGATTTTTTTGATAACCATCTTTGATTGAGGCGACCTTCAATTCTACACATCATGCCAGGTCCATGTATACACATACATCCCCATATCATCACAAGAACCACCACCATGCTTAAAAGTCGGAATAACGGTCCGCTCGGAAAGTTCTGTGGATCACGAACCCAACAACACCAAACTCTCCCATCGAAGAAAATCTGTTAATTTTAGTCTCATCTGAGAATATCACGTGACTCCAGTCATCAATAGTATAGTGCTCATACTTTCTGGCAAATTCTAAGCGAGCCCTAATATTACTGCGTCACAAATGTGGTTTCTTTTCTTTCACATGCGATTGCAAACCTGCTCTACAAAGTCCACGGCGTCTGAGAACTTCAGTGACTTGTACTCAAAAACTTCTTGCACATGTTTAGTAGCTTCTCTTGCAAAGAGACACCTTCCCTCTTGTTATACTAGTTACACAAGACCGCTCCATTGCACTTGTCAACTTGCGTGGTCTACCTCCAACTAAAAGCTTTGCATCTGGAAAATGCTTCTTACGGAGCCTCTGTACACTTGATTTACCAACATGCAAAGAATTTGCTATCTCTCTCACACTACAACCTTTTTGAAGCAAAAGAGAGTATACCTTGTTGCTTCCCCCAGGACAATGGTCTCACCATTTTCACTTGTGAAGCTAAACACGAAAGAAACAAATATATGACGCAAGAAGAACAAATACACACAACAGAACACAAACCAAGCAATTCACAATGCATGTACACTTCACTTGCTATGCATACAAGATTCACTCATATGTACTTTCAAAACTGTCCCAATGAAGAGAAAATATCTAGAGCTTCAATTCATGCACATACATGTAGAGACAAGTGGTAAGCTTTGCTCCTTGATTACCTTACTAATGATAGTATGTAACTAAATTGATGCCATGTCAGTCTAGCATGCAATCACTATGTGGTGACTCACCAAACTTTCAAATTATAAACATTGGGACACTTTTGAAGGTCACTGTATGTGAACCCAAAAACCACCATGAGGTGGCAATTGGTCACAAGGGGTTTTGAAGAGCAAGATTAGATGAGAAAAGAAGAGGGGAAGAAGGAAGACAAGAAGAAGACAAGGAAATAGGAAAGAAGAAGAAGAGAACCACCGGCCGGATGGCTTGGAAGTGGTCTCTACTCTTTTGATTGCCATTCCTTCGTCTTAGGTCCAAATGGGGCGTGCCATAGCTTTTTGGAAAGCTAAGCTCAATGTGCACCCGCCCCTAAAATCTCAAAGGCAGAAGATCAACGAGCTAAGACTGATTGGTGTTTGACTGTGGCGGTTTTTGCCACTGCCGGGGAGAAAACTTTTTCAACACCCCAACTTTAGAAGCTCATATCTCCCTCTCTACAACTCGGAATTGAGCATGCTTTATACCATTGGAAAGCTCTACTGGAGCTCTATCTAGTGTAGAAATCTCAGAGGAGTTAAAGAAAAATCGAGTGAGTTATGGGGGAAACAATCTGGCTGGCTTCCATAGGGCAAGAACAAGCTCTTATCTAAATAACAAAGGAACTCAATAAGGAGGAGGAAGATGAGTGAGGCAAGACAAACATTTTGAGAAGGCTCTCCTTCTCCTAACTACTAACACTTCAACAACAAGATCATTTTGAGAACGGCTCTCCTTCTCCTAACTACTAACACTTCAAAAGCAAGATCATTTTGAGAAGGGCTCTCCTTTTCCTAACTACTAATAATTCAAGAAAGATGATCAAGGTGAACAAAGAGGAAAAGGAGGCCCATGGCCTTCCTCCTCCTAACTACATAGATGGATAGGTAGGTGAACAAAATGAAGGAGAAGGGGGCCCAAGGCCTCCCTTCTCCTACTCTAACCTAAACTAAGAGGAAATGGAAGAGGTGAAAATAGCTTGGAAACAAGCTATTAAGTACCAAATGGGAGCCGCCAAAGAGGCGGCTCACCATAACCCTAACTAAGGCCTAAGCCCTAACTAAGCGTGGATGAATGACCGCCACTCCACGCGCTCTCCGTCTCGAAGCCTCCATCCTATCAACGACTTCATCAATGGATGTAGCTCCCACATGTTACCACAAGGTTAGATGAATGAATCTCTCAACAACCAAATTTCAAACACAACAAGGACATCAAAGACTACTTTCAGACAAGGCCCATGGTAAATTTCTAACCCAACTCCAAGTCCCTAATTCTTACGCTAATCAAACCAAGGATCCACTAGGGGGCTTTTTACCTCCTCTAGTCCTTCCTTATCGAACCAATCACTCCTAATCTAAACTAAGCTCAAAATTCATGCTAAATAATCTACCAAAGGCCTTGCGACAACTAATCTTTAATATACCTATTGCATTCAAAACTCAATTATCATAAATTCATCAAATTACCTCAAGATGTCATGGTTTGCAAACAATTCATTAATAAAAATCCATTATTAGTAACACTTAAGCAAAAGAGAGCTTACACGCTCTCACACTGTATAAACGACACTAGTAACATGCATATGAACCGCCGAAACGGTTCACGTTTGTTCGAAACACTATCTACAAGCGCTAGTATAATATTTTCACGTTCAAAATCTCCAATTGGGGCATTTAGGCTAATTCCTTCGGTTTCCGGAATTTCTAGGATAATTGGAGGGGTCTACTTAGATGGCCCGGTGGTTGTTATTCTATTCTAAATTAGTAATATTAAATTGCGTCAAAGTTTTATGACATGTTTTAGTTATGTTTTACTACTTTATCATTATTCATAAATTGCTCAAGTTTCCTCCTAATTAATAAGCTAGGGAATTGGTAAAACCCTGCGGATGAACAAGTTTCATCCGTGCGGAATGGATGAAAATTACTCCATCCAAGTCTCCAATTAGGGAGAGAGGGTGAGAGTTAGAGTTAGAAGTTTTTTTGGTGTGTGTGGGTGATTTTTTTTGGAAGGAGAGAAGTGTGTGAGGTGAGAAGGAGGATCAGAGTGTTTTTGTAGAAAGAGACATGATTTGAACTACATGATGAAAAAAATATGTTAGAAGAAGGTGTGAGGTGCTTGGTGGTGTTTTTTGAGTGTGTAGGTAGGAGGAGAAGGAGGAGAAGGAGGAGAGGTGGATCTCCCAACTCGGATCTGGATCTGCCGACTTTGGAGGGGCGTAGCAGTCAGCTCGTGACGAATTTGCGCACGCCCTTTGGAGGGGAGAAGCGCCTCAAAGTCCTCTTTCCAAATATACCTTGCACGTTGCATTTGAAGCAACAGATAAGGAGTTATAGCCGTTGGAAGGAGGAGGGGTGCTGCAGCCGCCGAATGAAGCAGCAGAACTTTGAAGGACGGTAGCACTCGGCCTCCAACGTTTCTGGAGCTGAGATTTTGGGATGACGTAGATCAGGTTGTATTGTTTCCAAAGACACCTTGCACGCTCGATTTGAAGCAACAGACAAGGAGCCATAGCCGTTGGAAGGAGGAGGGGTGCTGCAGCCGTCGAATGGAGCAGCAGAGCTTTGAAGGACGGTAGCACTCGGTCTCCAACGTTTCTGGAGCTGAGATTTTGGGACAACACAGATCATGTTGTCTTCTTTCCAAGGGCACCTTGCACGCTGGATTTGAAGCAACAGACAAGGAGACATAGCCGTTGGAGTGAAGGAGGGTCCAGAAGTGGCCGGAGGCAACATGAAGGGGGCCCATCCCTTCTCAATTCCTTGATGTTTGAGTGTTTTATGCAATTCGTTTATTGTGTGTGGTTAGAGAAGTAACATTACTTTAAAATTCGATGACTTTAGTCACCCAAAAAATATTGTGTTCTTTGCATTGATTTGGTTGCTTGAATTTGCTTGTTGGTTGTTGGAATTTGCTTGTATGTTTGTTTGAATTTGCTTGTTTGATTGTTTGAATTCGCTTGTTTGATTGGTTGAATTTGCTTGTTTGATTGGTTGAATTTGCTTGTTAATGTTTAGTATTACAATTCTAGTTTTCATATGCTAGATTAGTGCTGTAGTCTTTTGAATTGATGCAATTTGGAGGTTTTTGGTTGTTGTTTGGCTCATTTGATCCCCATAATTGAGCCCAAAGCCCTAGTGATTGATTGGAGGCAATTTGAGCCTCCCAACATAACAATTGGTGGAGTTTTATTCTTAATTCACTGGTAAATAGATGTCCATTGCTTGGAAGGTCAAATTGTTTGCATTCCTCCCTCACGGCCCAAATTGTGAGTTAGAACCGGAACACCGGAATTTAACCTTACAATGCATGGAATGTAGAATTCAATGAATTACTCCGATTCAATGCATCACTCATAAACAACACCCTGGGGAAGGCCCATACCCGATCTCACTTCTTCGATTGAATGCATCACTGATAAACAACACCCTAGGGAAGGCCCATACCCGATCTCACTTCTCCTTTATAGAAATACATACTGCGTTACTCAATTTGCACCGCACTTAGAGACGTAAAATGAATTAAATAGTAAAGAAATCGAGAGAAGGTTGCTCGTAAGTCGTAAGTAACGTACCTTCAACACCCTTGAAAGACAGGAAACCGCGTTCCTTCGATGCCTTCACTAACAGCCTAGGTTGTCATATCGGGCGTGTTGCGGTAATCGGGCGGGCAAAATGGGCGTACGAGTTGTCCCGGACAGATGGGCGTGCCCGCCCACCTTGATTGTAGGGGGTGTGTAATTTTTCGTGGGTAACAAACTTTGTAGTATAAAGTGTGTGTGGCATTTCACGCGGCCCGTACGCGGCGGCCAAGTGGCTTAATTTTCACCTAAACCCTTGCCACGTCGTTGTTTTTTTACCTAAAGTAAAAGTCAACAGCCGTTTGACCCTATTGGGCGAGCCACAACTCAATCGGACGGACAAGGCCGACGGACGGGCGGGCGGCGTGCCCGCCCGGTATGACAACCTTGCTGACAGCTTCGTCCAAAAGAACCCCTTTCTGCACAATGAATTCCTTCAAATGGACACCCTTCACTACTTGTAACTTGATCATTCCGGTAATTCCTAAGAAAAGTGGAGATCGACTTTGCCTCAGAAAGTCGTGGGTAATACTCCGGGAGCATCGGCCATATCCCGTTGTGATTTAGCATCTTCTCAATAATGGTGCTTTTATAAGTTGGCGTTTCGCATTCTTCGAGCTCCTGCATGATACAAAGAGCCAGCTTGTTCGACTTGCGAGTAGTTAGACGTTCTCCAATTCCACTTGTTTCTATTGAACCATGTATAGACTGCCGAGCAGTTTGAATGTTCACATCCCGCGCTACTAGCCTCCCCCGGTATGCACGCATTCTAAGTCTCGCACCTTCGGCTGAAGCCGCACGTTTGAATTCAGCAGCAGCAGCAGCGGCCGATCGCTCTTCCGGACCGGACCGGCTGATGCCAAGGCGACTCCGCATCCGATTGCGCTGGTTACCTATCCCCACCTAGTACTCAGATAACCAATACCAACTAAAACAACTACGACACGGCGACAATAACCAACATCAACCCTAACCCAACTCTGACGACGAGTTGCGCAGATTTCAAACCTCAAGCTCAATGCTGAAACCCTAATCCGATTTGAAAGACTGTCTCTACAACAAGCAGGCTTGAATCGAAGGACATGGACGCCGTCATCCTTGCAGAACACACCCACAAGAATCGGAGGAAGACGAACCTCCCCCCATCGGATCCATCCTAAAAGCGACGGCGCCAAAAGCCTGCAAAAGCCTGCAAAAGCCATCAATGTCCACCAACTAAAGTTTTGAAACGCGCGTCTTCTTCCTTTGTCTCTTTCTAAAATTAGAGGGCCGAGAGTACTGTGAGTACCCAACGGTAAAAATCCTTGAATTTTCCACACTTCCTGCAGGGATGCTTTGGCGCCACAAAATGGCTTGTGCTACCCACCGTCACCAGGGAATCCTAAATCTCTCTAGGAATCCACAAAAAAACACCAAAAAAATTTAATTTTTGACAAAATTAAACCATGTCAAAGTTTTGGCACTTTGACCGAGGTATATTGTAAGAAAAGAATGCATTTTAGGGAAGTGAGAATGCAACATGTTCAACATTAGAAGGTGCTCTCTCCAACCACATAATAATTTTAGTACTTTGCAACTTAATTTCAACATTAAATGAGTACTTTGTAAGGTTTTGATTGCCTGTAACGTACTTTTCTCAAAAACTATATGATCAAAATCCTCTATGTTCCAAGAGTTTTTATAAAGATTGGTCAATTGATTTGGATGCGTCATCACTCCTTCTACCTAAATCCGTTAAAGCATTAGTACTTGAAGATGCAAGGTGTAAAAGAACGGCCATTGAACGAGCAAGTTTACAGGAATTTGACGGCATAACCTACGTTTTGATCCACCCTAGCATGCTTCCACCCATAAAGAGTATCATTTTCTTCGTTACTTACTACTAAGACATGTTGATCAATTTGAATTTAGAGCTGAACTTACCTGGGTAGAGGTTATTGTTTAACCCCTAAAGATCCTTGATACAAAATTGTCTAAATTATCACAAAAGACCCTCTTCTACTTCAGGCCCAAAAAACTCAATCTAAGCAGTAATTAGAAGATCCAACCATAGGATCTTGAAGTGAACTTGACCCTATACTCATATGTCAAATTTGAAGCGTTAATTGTTTTCTGATTTTGAGATTATAATGGTCAAAGTTGGCTGACTTTTTTCCCTGCGAAAACCCCAAAAAGCCATTTCGGCTTTCTTGGATCTTTAGGGGTTAATGGACCTAAAAGACATGTACGCTCAATTTGAGCATTTGAAGTGACTAGATTTAATACTTCATCTATCAACTGTGGTGTCGGCTACGAATTAATTAAACGCGCAGGAACAAGCCGAAGACTTTGAATGTAGCTGAATTAACTCATCAGGTAAAAGAAGTACAGCAGTGGCACGGCCAAGTACAAGGGGGCCATCATTGAAGTGTCTGGCTATGGACATATAAGTACTACTAAGGTAGGAGTGGCTATAACCGTCCAGCCCCAAAAACCGTCCGAATTTCAGCTTTGCATACTTGGAATAGTGGTGTAAAATATTAATTATTTTTCGATAGTATGCAAAGCTAGTGCAAATCCATCTAAAAAAAAGAGACATTTTTTGAGTAATCTTATAATTTCCTATGAATATTTGAACCCTGCTGTGCGGTTTTTGGGGCTGGACCGTTTTAACCACTCCTACCTTAGTAACTAACGAACTCTTAATACCTGCCCTTTCTAATAGTGGAGGCAGGAATTTACTACTGACTGTTATCAACTACGGTTTGTTTGGGTCTAACTTACTACAATGGTATCATTCATTTCGCACATGATCTAAACTCAGCCACAATTGGAGAGAATCAAAGATTGAAATGGAGGCAGCCCCCACCTGAATATTCAATATTGTGAGGGTGACCCTCCCTAAGATTTATGCGCACATGGTTCGAAAACAAGATTTTAAAATATAATGAGCACAGTCAGTCGTTGTACAGTACATATTCTTAGGCATGTCAAAGGTACTCTCCACGCCAGAAGTGGGCATGAAAGCAAAAGGTGTGGGCAAGCGGGACCCTTGTAGGCGGTATCAGGTTTCTAATCATTCGCTAGTTACAATTAGGGGTGGTTTTGAGAAACCCACATATCAAACCACAAATAAAATATATTGATCTTTTCAATGAAAATTAAAAAAATAATTTAGGCAAAGAGCCAAAGAGGGTCACAGGTCTCGAGTAACCATTCATTCTAATTCACGATTCTCTGCGTACATGCCGCCATATTGACCAGCCTTTTGTCTGATTCCAAGAAGACGGAGCTCCTCACTGTCGGATTCTTCTAACCCCTAACTTTCCTTAAAAATCGAAACGGTCTTTTGATGTCTTGGGCAGCCTTAGTTTCTTAGTAAAAATGAATATTTTTGAGATGTTTTTTGGAATTGTGTGAGTTACATTGCAAAGTAGGTGTGGCAAAATTTGCAAAGTCAAATTCCAATTTTTGAGTCTTCTAGGACGATCCTTGGGTTGCGAGCCGAGATGGGGCAGCTCAAATAAGTAACTTTTTTGAATTTTTTTTTTGAAACATGTTCTTTACTTAATCACTACTCAAATTTCAAAGTGACTCAAGTCAAAAGTTTACCAATTTTACAAGGGCAGCCTTCAAAAATTTCAAAACCAATCTTCGCAATGCCCAAAAAAACTTGGGAGACAAACTTTGAATGTTATAATCTCTCAAATGGTAAACATCCAACGGTCAATTTTTTGAACAGTAATCAAGCATATTCTTAGGTACAAGATCTTACGGTTGGAAGTCTTAAAAAAGGAGAAGAAATTGGTCCACACCCCCACGAGTACTTAGAGGTGGAGAATTGCAGTTTTGAGTTTTCAAGCTCCCAAAAAACACCAAGGAAATTTAGGGGTTAAAACTTACGTGGCAGCCCCGCATCACGCACTCTCCAATAGCTGCTGTTCCAACTTAGGGCGCACTCACATGTGAGACCCGACCCCATAATTTCACTGTAGCTACCCATATTTTTTGAAGGGTGACTTTTCAGGGTGAACATTAAGGGTCACTTCCATGTTCATTCATGATGTTATAAATTAGTGTGTTCTTTTGTGGCTTATTCCCTGACAATGTAAACTTAGCTAAGTTCCATGCTAAGTTTACATTGTCAGGGAATAAGCCACAAAAGAACACACCAATTTATAAATCGGGTTCTATATTAATTTCAAGGGCTTGCCACCTTCCCTTGGCAAGCCCGAATTATAATACGGGAGCCCGTGATTATTATGTTGGGTTGGGGAGCATGTGAGTGGCTTACTTTTCTGAGACCCGATCCATTTTACGGGGTCGGGTCTCACATGTGACTGCGCCCTTAGGAGGCAGCCACTTCTTACATCGGCTACTAGTACCTGGATTTTAATGCACATGGGTCTTTACTACATGACAATCGGATGCATATTCCTTGTTGTCTGCTGTCGTACGAATGCCCTGGTTCTTGACGACGCCGTTCAACACGACATCTATTCAAAAATCCCCGAAGTCAGACCACCACTCTCTCCTCGGAATGTAAAGCTACCAGTAGTGCGTCGGGACCTCGGCAAGAAGAAGAGCGCGTCAATGATCGAGGTCGTTGTGACCTCACTCACAACATATAATAGAGCATCCTCCATTCATTCTTCCTCAACACCAAGCTTTGCAAAGCACCCAAGTGGTATTCACTACATACTACCGAGAGAACGAAGTCACAATCATCGAGCTCTTCAAAGGCCTTCTCCTCGATCTTGAATTGGTCTACCTGATCGAAGCTTTATCAAGAACTGCTAATACGTGCTTCCGAGTACACTATGGCAGTGTTGGGCGATGGAGGCTCATCGAAGTGGAAACCTCCGAAGCAGTCGGCTCCGATCGGCGATGGCGGCTCGTCCAAGTGGAGACCGCCATCCAAGTCACCGCTCGGCGACGGTGGCTCCTCGAAATGGAGACCTCCATCTCAGCGTGAATGAGATGGTGTTGGAGAACGTGCAAGTGATGGGTGCGACGATCGACTTCCGGAGCCTGTTAAGAGAACATTTCAGCGGATTCGTTTCTCATCCGAAAGAGTGAGAGCATGTGCCTGTCCGAGCTAGCTCTTGCGCTGGCCGACAGTGAGCTTAGAATCACATCGAAACGACGATTGATTATCCCAATTGCCGACGCTATGACGACCTCTTACCTAGTTAGAAATCCATTGTACAGTGTTTCTAGAGTACTCACATTCGTGATTCTTCATTTATTTTACTCCTCAGTAGCAGGAGGTTGTGACCAAAATTTGACAAAATTACTACCAATAGATTTCATCGTACCTGCTCCACATTGCTGAGCGCATACAGCTTTCCCTGATTGGATTATTTCGTGTGATTGCTTACTGGATCTGGATTCGTGAAAGAATCGATGTAGGATTTAAAATGTTGAATCCAAAATATCATTGAATTGTGAAATTAAAAGAAAAGAGTGAGCTGTAATACAAGTCTCTCTGGTTGTGGCCTAACACACCGAATGATGCACACACTCCTGAAACTGTTCGAAGCTGGAATACATAATTATTTCGCACACAGATATATAACCATTTAATATTAGAAGGAATTGACATCGAAACATTGATGGATTCATGCGAGATCAGCTTATGTAATATATGTTCATGAGTAGGAGTCTCTAGAGGCAAGGTCTACAAGCACGTGTGAGAGTCAAAAGGCTAGTTCCGACCAAGAGGCATTGAGCACGACGTTTTCAATTCGCAAAGAAGTGTAATTGTTTCACTTGGGAATATTGGAGTTTTGTCATTCTCTTTGAGTGAGTCACAATTCAACCTCTTTGGCTCTAATGGACGGGAATATTGTGGAAGAAAAGAGTGGAGAAAGTGTTTTTGAGCAGCATGTGCAATATAAAGTTAAACATGGAGGAGGAAGACAGTATTATAGTTTGGTATTGCATGATTTTTGAAGGAGTTGGAAACCTTCATTCGATTAAAGGGAAGATGGAGAGATATATATATCGAGAGATTTTGGAGTCGGAACTTATGGAGACTATATGCATGCAAGGTTTAGATGAAAAGAGTATTATTTTTTAGCATGATAATGAACCAAAGCATTATATCATGCTGCAAATTATATATTGTAAATTGGTTGCTTGTAAAGAAGTTCAAGCTTATTTCAATTGGTATTGATCACAACTCCACAATCGCTGGACCTCAATCTTGTGGAACACCTTTGGAATGAAGTAGATTGTCGAACGATAAGGTCTTGAGCAAAGAAACTGACTATCAAAAGTAATTTATGAGAGAAGATACAAGAAATTTGGTATAGTATTGAAGTTGATGTCGATAAGAAGTTGAAGTGCTTTCTGCCTGAACGATCTGGTGATGTTTATAAAGCAAAAGGTGACCATATTGAGTAATAGTCATTTGGATTGTTTAAACATTGCATTCTTGAATCTTAAAGTTACTTTGCAGCTTGTGCTATCATTTTATACAACTAACTAAATGTAGAATGTTTTAAGCTTTTATTGCGAAAATAATTGTACTTATTAGTTGCATATTTGAATTAAACAATATTTTGAATTCACATTTCAACTTCAAAAGTTGTGCTATATATTTGAACAACTATATGCCCTTACACACTTTTACATTCAATTTTATGATGTAATACGTAAGAATGGTAGCAAATTCTTTGAATTAGCTACCTCTGTATGCTATTTATGCTAGCCACTATATCTGTAACATCTGTCTTCAATGTTACGTCCACGCGTATATTATTTACTCAAAACGTGTATATTATTTACTCAAAGCGAATGAAAATTAAATTGGTTCTGTTGCAGCCACATGTGACTGAAATTCTTAAACGTCCTTAGCAATATGTTTCAGTAACTGTCAATAAAGATAGATAGATAGAAACTACGGTCCCTTTCTAAGGGGCCGGCGTGAATGAAGTGTCCGTTCGTAGTGCTAATATCCCGATGGCCACCGGACAAGGGGAAATCGGAACAATACTACTTCCCCCTCTCGAGGGTGGACACTATAACTACGCTAGTTAACTGTCAATAACCATCTAATGATTCCTAAAAGTACATATATGGGCATGTTGTTTGGTGGCCGAGTTCATGTCCCTCTAGTATGCCTCCTTCTCTGACTTCTATCTTTCCATAGGCCCGGACCCACCTCGATGACTAAGTACTTACGAAATAGAATTTTCAGTGACTATACCCAGTGCTCATTCCATATTTCCACGAAACCTCCTACTCCGCCAATCATTCTTGGAGTGCAAGATTCTAACTACCTACAAACTGTGTCAACTCCAAAGTGGGTCGTGCACTTCGAGTCATCATTGACAACCTCTCTCCTGAAACATCGGAGTGAGTATCCCTCACCTCGCCGCCGCCGCCGCCGGTCAACACGACATGTAACCATTCCTAGCCTTTTCTACTATCTCCAGTGAGTCGTTTCTCCCTGCCATTCATGTAATGGATCTCGAAGCGCAGGCAACACGTTGGACTGTCAACTGAAGCTATCCGCGTTCTTTGAAACAGAACTCAATCGCCCGACCTTCACTCCGTATAAATGAGCGCCATACTTTCATTCTTCCACAGCAACTCATTCCGTTTCACAGCAGTGATCAGCACAAACACAAGACGCTCACTGCACAAAGTGATCTTGATTAGTGAATATCACCCTGACCTGGTCCACTTAGTGATTGGCCGCCAGAAAACTCGACAAACCTGCAAGCAGTCGGTTCTCGATCATCCTCAACAGCTTTGCAAATTTCAATGGGAGTGATGGGCGATGGAGGATCATCAAAGTGGAGACCCCCCAAGCAGTCGGCTCCTCTGGGCGACGGTGGATCCTCCAAGTGGAGACCTCCATCAAAATCTCCCATGGGCGACGGTGGCTCGTCGAAGTGGAGGCCTCCATCGAAGCGTCAATGACTGTGACGAAGCAAATGGACAGACAATTGATTCAGTTGATTACATTGAGGGGTATCAGCACAAAATTGAGTAGATTCAAGCCCGGCAGCAGGCCAAGTCGAATACTTCATGCAAGGATGCATCAATCAAAGCACGAAATGAACCGCCGAGTATGAAGTACATGTGCTGCTCGAATTTTGACACTAGCTACCATTATTTCAAGTCATGAGCTTCAAACTCACAATTCTTTCGTACATAATGATCCATTTATTTGAAAGTTGAAAACATCCAGTTTCTGTACCCACTCATCGTTCAATTACAGGATGTTGTGACAATACTCGACATTTTTTATGCAATAAAAAGTCTTCTCGATTCGTTGTTCAAGATGTAACTTTTACAGTTCACATTGGAAATTCATGGCACCTATCAAAATTTTGTGTCATATGCCCGAGGTTAACTTTCTGGCTGAAGCTCCTTAGTTTCTGGTCTCATCGTATCTACTGGTACTCCTACTATTAATGAAAATGACCACCGGCTTTCAGTGATGAAGAGTAATAATAACTCCTACCACCCAATACCTCTTGATCAATTTGGATTCAGGACTGAACGCACTTGAATAGAGGTTTTTTTTTTAATAAACAGAAGATACTTACGATTGTGCGCATCTGAAATGACTAGAGGCAGGAATTTACTACTGACTGTTAAACCAACCACGTGTGATCTGGCCATCTGAGTATACTTCAAATGTAGTGTTGTATTGAAATTGCTGACGTCATATAACACGTAATCACTCGACCAAGGTCCTGTGTGTGCAATAATCATGTGGGTTATAAACACCTCCACTAGAGTCAGGAAATTGAATTCTTGGAACATTAAATATTCGAAGAATGATATCAGTTTATTCCTAAAGGGTACAGACTCCTCCACAATCGGATAGAATAAAAAGATCGGAATGGAGGCGCGCAGGCAGGCAGCCCCCAGGCACCAGTCCTGCTTTACTTGACATTCACTCATTGTACAGTACATTCTTGGGCATGTCAAAGGCAAGATTCTCCAAGCCAGGAGTGGACATGGTGGCAAGTAGTGTGGGCAGGCAGACCCCAAGTAGGCCTGTAGGCGTTTATTATTTCTTGATTCTCTTTTCCAAACCAAATTGAGTTGGTTTTGAGCAATTCGATGAGGGCTTGCAATGAATTACACTTTTGTTTACGTCGATTTCACAAATTATAAAATGGGTGGTCTAATATTTTAGATGATCATTGTACTGTACAGTGTATAATCGGGAATGATTGGCAACCGTGATATACCCTAAATAAATATACGCAAACTGGGTCACGGTTGCCAATCATTGCCGATTCTCTCCAGACATGCCGACATGCCGCCATTTTCATCTTGACCAACCTTTTGTCCGGTAGACTAATCTCTTTATTATTGTCAGATTCTCTTAATACGGACTCAGTGTGAGTATACAATTGGTTAGAGAAAGTGCTCAAATTTAAAGTGGAGCAGTACCAATAGTGAAGCATTAGGCTTCTTGACTAAGAGGTACATAATAGCTTTTTCACTCAACAGTAGCGTGTACTCATGACGAACATTATAGGGTGCAAAATTCACGCACTATCTTAGAAACACCTATAAGACTGCCTTCCAAAATTCATAGCAAATTACAAGTAGCAAATCATGAGTCCACTTTGCGTGGTCAAACTCGTTGCAGACTCAGACTCGCCTGCGGGGATTTGGCTACATCTGTCTACACTGCTGCGGTCTCGTTGATTTTATTTATGTCAAAGCTGATAAAAATTCGTCCTCATTTAACTTCAACCACGTGTTATTAAAATGACTGAAATTCCGTGAAATCCCTTTCCGGGGAATGTCTGAAATCCCTTAATATGTTTCACTACCGAACAATTGACTTTCTTCTAAAAGAAACGCACAATCTTTTCGCTTTGTTATTCGCCTGGACTGAGCGTTCTAATAAGGTGAAGATGGTGAAGTTCATCGGGAATTCGCTGAGTTATTCGCCTGGACTGAGCGTTCTAATAAGGTGAAGATGGTGAAGTTCATCGGGAATTCGTTGAGGGAAAAATATGCCGATCTTTTTGATAGATTGTCTGCCTGGCAGGTTGTGTTGCTCGGATGCTGAGTTTTTGGACATTGGCTGCAACAGAAGGCGGAGTGGTTGGTCAATTTCTTCGAGCACTGCTTTCTGAGTTCATTGCTGGTGGAGAAAGTGCGCACGGAAAGGGAGGGGCCGGCTCACACGATCTTGACGTCCGACTCGACTGGCGGAGCGGAGGTTGAGAACCTAGAAGGCACGCCGGATTTTGAAGTTTGCCTGCTGCCTACTGATGACGTAGTCGTAGATGACGATTTGCCTGTCCTCACGAGTCTTCCATGGTGTTTGCATGATCAGTCACGGTCATGAGCCTGAAAGAATTAGGAGGAAGAGCCGCCAGTTGTTCTAGTGCTCTGTAGATTGATTGCACCCTTGTAGACTATTGTCCAGCTTCACAGCTTCGGCCAATTTGCAATGAAAAGATGATCATTCTTCAATACCTTTTGTCATTGCTGCTGCTTGTTGTCTTGCTCTCGGTTGATGTG
Source organism: Bryum argenteum (assembly GCA_037043015.1). Classification (NCBI taxonomy): domain Eukaryota; kingdom Viridiplantae; phylum Streptophyta; class Bryopsida; order Bryales; family Bryaceae; genus Bryum; species Bryum argenteum. The sequence goes on along the minus strand of CM073328.1, from coordinate 17,394,853 downwards.
GACTAGTCCAAGCTTGCTTCTCAGAGTTTCGAATATTGTCCTTCCTGTGGCCTTCGTCAAGATGTCTGCGACTTGTTCCGTGGTAGGCACGTATCCGAGAATGATCTCGCCTGAGGCGACCTTCTCGCGAACAAAGTGGTGTCGCACTTCGATATGCTTGGTCCGGCCGTGGAAAATAGGGTTATGCACGAGATTTAAGCACCCCTGATTGTCACCAAGTATCTTTGTTGGCGTGCTTTTGTCCTGCAAGTTCAATTCACAGAGCAAGCGTCTAAGCCACACAGCTTCCTTCGCCCCTTCGGTTGTGGCCATGTATTCGCTCTCAGTCGAAGATAATGCGACAGTAGGCTGCTTCTTGCTGCACCACGTGACTGGTGTGCTCCCGAGATAGAAGACAAAGCCAGTTGTGGAGCGTCGGTCATGGGCATCTGCAGCCCAGTCGGCATCAGTATACCCAAGCAGGTTATCACTCTCCCCCTTCCGGTACAATAAGGCAAGATCTGCTGTGCCTTGCAAGTATCGGTATAGGTGCTTCACGGCTTGGGCGTGTGGAATTTGGGGATTCGCCATAAACCTGCTAAGGACGCTAACAGCATATCCTATGTCTGGACGAGTGTGGGTGAGGAAAATCAATTTTCCCACCATTCTTTGATAGAGGCCTAGGTCAGCTGTTGGAGCTTGCATATCAGGGACCAGATGCAGCTTTTCAAGCATTGGAGTTGCTGCGGGCTTGCATTGATCGAGGCCGAATTCACGTAGTGTGTCCATAATGTATTGGCGCTGAGTGACAAGGATGCCATCGGAGCAGGAGATGAACTCCAGACCAAGTGAGTAGGTGAGCAGACCCAAATCCGACATCTCGAAAGCTCCCTTGATCTCGGATCGAAGCTTGGCAATGTGAGCGAAGTTACTCCCTGTTATGTAGACGTCGTCTACATATAGCAAGAGCAGGGTAAGCTTGTCACCTTCAGCCAGAAAGTAGAGATTCGTGTCTGCAGATGATCGACGAAGGCCTTGACTTGCCAGATAGGAGTCCATCTTGGTGTACCAAGCACGAGGGGCTTGTTTGAGCCCGTACAATGCTCGTTTTAGCTTGCAAACCAGGTTTGAGCCAGGAGCAGCAAAGCCTGGAGGGGGGGTGACATAAATGTCCTCATCAATAGTTCCGTTTAGAAAAGCGGTCTTCACGTCGAGATGATACATGTCCCAGCTATGGTGTGCAGCAAGAGCTATAACACTCCTGAGAGTGTTCCACTTCACGACGGGAACAAAAGTTTCTTTGTAATCCAAGCCCTCACGTTGTTGGAACCCCTTCGCCACGAGTCGTGCCTTCAATTTCGAAATTGAGCCATCAGAATTGGTTTTGACACGAAACACCCATTTGGTGGAGATGGCAGTTCGGTTGGGTGGCAGAGGTAGCATGTCCCAGGTATCATTCTTGTGGATAGGGGTGATGGTCTGGTTGGGGTACTCAAAAAGGTTGTCCCATGAACAATTGCACTCTATGCTGGTGTGACAAACATATCCATTTTTAAACTCTAATAGAATAAGACTTCATTAGATGTGGTTTTAGTTGTCTATACTTATAATGTAAAAAAAAAAAAAAAAAAAAAAAAAAAAAAAAAAAAAAAAAAAAAAATTGAAGTAATTTTATTTGATTTTTTAGTTGAAAAAGTAAGTCATGTCCCAATAACCTAAAATCCATAGAATCAAGCAAATGGAATATCAACCAATTTTATTTTAATATGATTTTTGAATATGACCTACATCTTCTTGTATAGAATACAAAATAATTTATTTAATAATAAAAAAATTAATTCATTGTGCACTATAATGCCTGCAAATCCCCAAATTCAGCACTTTTTCCCTCATCTATGAATGGATCCAAAAAAAATAAAAAATCTAAAAGAAAATCTATAGGCATATATACTTTGATTTCAGTGAGGTGCATGATATTTTATTTTCTATTTTAGGGTCTTTTTACTTGATTAAAATGACTAAATTAGACAAACTTTGGAGGCTTTCAATAAAAATAACCTAATTAGTGTGTCCAAAAAGTGATACCCCAAGCTTACCATTGCCCATAGAGTCAAGTTTTGACTCCATGGCTGCTCTCCATCCAGGATGAAGAAGGGCGGATTCAACTGAACCAGGGAGATCCACTGAAGATGCAGCTTCCGTGAGATGGAGGTGGTAGTCGGTCAAGCGACTGGGTGGTCGAGCAGGTCGTCCACTTCGAGTAGTGATCAGGAAGGGATCAGAATGAGCTGCAGGAATTGTAGAAGAGCTCAACGGAGGACGACGTTGGTAGACGCGTAGGGTAGGGACATGTGAAGGTGAGGCCTCGATGTCCTGCAGAAGTTCTTTAGCTGGAACAAGCAAGTTGGAATTGCTACCGAGAGCGTTGGAAACGGAAAGTCTGCCGTCTGAAGAGTTTGTTGGTTCCTTGACCGGGACCAGTGGTGACGAGGAGCTAGAGTCAGCAGGGATGGAGGGCAGCTGATTCGAGGTCATTTCCGTGCGAGCAGGAGTAACAAGATTTTTTGGACTGTGCGCATGGACGCAACCGGTAGTAAGGTAGGCGCTCCACGATACGGAGCAGGATCACTAGCACATTGAGTCGCAGCTTCAATGAGAAACTCCCAGTCCTGGTAGTTCGGTGGAACTTGCGGTGATTCTTGAGGTAAAGAACCACCAGGATTCTTACAGAGAAAGGAGTACTCGTCAAATTTGACGTCTTTGGAGATCAAGATTCTTCGAGAAGAGCGATGATAATGACGATAACCACGCGAAGTAGCATCATAGCCCATGAATATGCATTCGTATGCCCTGGGAGCCCATTTCTTCAAGCTTGGTGAGGTATCCAACACGTAGCTCCCCGCACCAAGACTTTGAGGTGGTTGACTTGAGGACGCTTGCCTGTGAACCTTTCAAAAGGTGTGATGCCGCCGTTTGCACGGGTTGAAGTCCTGTTTGTAACGTAGTTGGCAGTAGCAACAGCTTCAGTCCACAAGTGCGGTGGAACCATGCTCGCAAAGGCCATGCACCGAGCCTTGTTGAGGAGCGTCCTGTTCTTCCTCTCAGCGACCCCATTTTGGTGAGGAGTGTAAGTTTGGGTCAACTGGCGCATGATTCCGAAGTCCTCACAAAAATTTACAAACGCGTGGGAGATGTACTCACCACCATTATCTGATCGAATAGCTTTAATCTTGTAAGGGCTCTGAAGCTCTATCATGGTTTTAAAGCTTTTGAACTTTGCTAACGTTTCAGACTTCTGCTTAAGGAAGAATATCCAGGCAAATCTGCTAAAATCGTCAATTATAGAGAGGATGTACTGTGAACCTGACAGGGATTTCGTTGCAAATGGCCCGCAGATGTCGGAATGCAGAAGTTCGAGTGGAGCTCTCGTGCGGCTCGAGCCAGTGCCGCTCAGCAGGTTGTGCCCTCCAGTGCTACGATGCGGTTGAGAGCGGGGCTTTGAAGCCCGAGACTGCTTGCCTGCGCAGCATGCTTCGCAGAAGGGCATCTGAGAGCTCAATGTAGGTAGGCCTTCAACCTTGTTATGCGTTGCCATGAAGGTGAGTACCTTTGGACTGGCGTGGGAGAATCTCGCATGCCACAGTGAGGTGAGTGTTGTTTTGGAGAGATGCTCTGCACTGTTGACCGCCAGTCGTGGTGGTCGGAACTTGTAGAGCCCGTTTCGTTTGTCTCTCTTTCCGATAGAGAGAATGTGGTGATTTTCTGGCGAAGGAAAATCGCGTAGTATCCAAACATGGTTTGAGTCGAAAAGCACCTTGGGTTTGCCTTTTCCGTCTGTGATTGAGCCAACGGATAGTAAGTTCTTTGCAATGCCAGGCACATAGAGAACTTCATCAAACTGTATTTCTCCAGATGCGGTGGGAAGATCAAGTTTCCCTTTGCCTGCTACATTTAGAAAGTCACCGCCAGCAGTGCTCACTTTGGATCCGGAGCCTCCTTCTACGTTTCTGAGTAGGCTCTTACTTCCTGTAACGTGCTTCGATGCACCGCTATCTACATACCAGTCGCTATACTGAGAGTGATCAGCTAGATTAAGCTCCGTCAAATTGACAGCGAGAGTGGTCTGAGTTTCTACAAACTCGTCCTCGCTACTGCTGCTCTCAAAATTGTTTACAAGGTTAACGGTGGCCTTCTCTTGTTGGCGTGACTTGCGATTCTTGACAAACGCAGCCAAAATCGGACAGTGCTTCATCCAATGATCAAGTGCTCTACAGTAATGACATTCATTGTGCTTCTTTCCTTTCTGGCGATTGTCATGGCCTCCGGAGCTGGTCTGACGAACATCACTGCTTGCTGGCCCAGTCTGACGTTGATCACCTCCTCCCCCACTTGTCTTGCGGCTGCTTGGGGTCTTGTTGCCGCTCTTGACGTAAAGAGCCTCATGCTTGCTTTCCCAGACCTCCCGGCGCACTTCATCTTGGAGCAGGATGACATTCAGTTCAGCCGGCGTTGGAAGTACTTGCTGGTACATCAGAGTGTTTACGATGCCGTGATAGCTTGCAGGTGGTAGAGCCATAAGCATGTGTTCCACCAATTCGGGGTCAGCGATCTTTTCTCCAATGCCCGCAAAGTCATTCACCAACTCCTTGACCTTCTGCAGGAAGTCAGACATTGATTCGTTTGTGTCCATCTTCAGGTTCGCGAGTCGACGGCGGAGCATGATCTTGCGGCTGTTGGTCCCGCTGGCGTAGAGATCGCGTAATGCCTTCCACATTTGATCTGGCTCAGTGATGTGGATGATATGTGGAATCACATGGTCTCTAACTGAGAGAGCAATAGTTGTGAGTGCTCGACTCTTGATCACCTGCAGTGCGTCAATGTCGGCCTGCTCTGTCGGTGCAACTGTGCCCGGTGGGGGATCGACAACCCTCCAGGAATCATCCCTGCTGAGTATATTTCGAACCTTGAATGACCAAACAGGGTAGTTTGGATATCCTTCAAGTTTCGACGTATCGCTCACTACGGTGATCTCCTTGGAAGCCATGCTACTATGAATCTACTGCCACTTTCAGAAGCTCGAATTCTTGCTAACAACACAAGGACTTAGACAGCTTTTCTATTTCTTGGAACCTCGCTCTGATACCATGAAGTGAATTCAAGAAGTAGAATGAACAGTGCAGATTTAACTTAATTTTCAGGGGACCAATACAGGTATATATATTGGGGAGGTGGATACGGCCCACTTCCTTTGGTTCACTCATGACCATAACAAGCATACGGCCCACTCTGTCTACGGCCCACTCTGTCTGTCTGTTGTATATCATAACGGCAATAGTACTAACACTCAGGTACGATCACTCTTATTGGAATAGATTCCAACAGTTTGGAGTTGCCGACTTCACCTGGCTAGGCAAACTTGCCTCCTTCTCTGACTTGTACCTTTCCATGGCTGACGTCGAGATAGTACTCACTCATGCCATGTGTCGGGGTCCACCTTGATAAGTTGTGTTCCACTCTCATAAAGTACAAAATAGAATTTCCAGACTGCCCAGTTCTCATTCCATATTCCCACGAAACCTCCTTTTCCGCCAATCATTCCTTGGAGCGCAAGATTCTAACTAAGTAAAAACCCAGTCAACTCCGAACTGGGGCATGCACTTTGGGTCGACATTGACAACCTCTCTCCTGAAACATCGGAGTGAATATCCTCAGCTCGCCGGCGCCGGTCAACACGACATGTAACCATAATTCCTATTCTACTACCTCCAGTGAGTCGTTTCTCCCTGCCATTCATGAGATGGATCTCGAAGCGCGGCCATACGTTGGACTGTCACGATGTCCGCGTTATTTGAACACAGCTCGATCGCCACGACCTCAACTCTGTATAAATGAGTGCCAGAATTTCATTAGTCCACAACAATCATTCCATTTCACCGCAGTGACCACTGACCAGCACAGACACAAGAAGCTCACTGCAGAAAGTGATCTTGATATTTACTCGATATCACCTGGACCTAGTCCACTTCGAGATTGACTGCCAGGAAGGTCAGCGGACTTGCAAGCAGTCGCTTCGCGATCATACTCAACAGCTTTCCAGAATATCATCATGGGAGTGATGGGCGATGGAGGATCATCAAAATGGCGACCGCCGAAGCAGTCGGCCGCTCTCGGCGACGGTGGGTCCTCCAAGTGGAGACCTCCATCGAAATCCCCCCTGGGCGACGATGGCTCGTCGAAGTGGAGGCTTCCATCGAAGCGTCAATGAGTGGAACGAGTTGATGTGATAGAAAACTGATCGAGAACATGCAGGAGTATCAGCTCATGTAAAGAGTCGAGGCCGGGCAGCAGGCCAACTTCGAAGATATCATACAAAGACGCATTTATCAAGCCAAGAAATGAACCGCCTTCAGAGCCGTCAGAAAGTGAAGTGCAAGTGCTGCTCGAAATGCACTCGCTACCACTATTTCAAGTCATGAGCTGCAAACTCACAATTCTTTTGTACATAACTAAAGATTCATTAGTTTCACAGTTGACAGCATACAGTAGAGTTTTATCCTATTTCTTTACCCACTCATCAACTGAGTGAAGGATGTTGTGGCAATGATTCGGCAACTTTTATTTTTCGTAAAAAAATCGGTTACATTGTTCAAGAGGTGACTTCTACTGTGCTCGTTTTGAAATCATGATATCCATCACTACATTTGTGCATCCAAGTTGTTAATATTCTTGTTTGTCACTACCTGTATATAGCTGTTCGATCTCTGTCACTAACATTGATGTTGACAATGTACATGAGGAAGTCTATTATTCCTTTCAACGAAATCCGATGAGAGATTGTAATTATTCCTCTCAACGAAATCCTTTCATTTGCGTTAAAAACAAAAAGAAACCTCAACTTCAATCCACCCCGGGAAAGGAAATAAAGTTACCATAAACCTCAACTTTCCTCCAGATCACGCACAAAGCCAAATGAATGGCACTTGGAGCCATGTGACTGAGTGACAACAGTTCTGGTACCACCTTGAGCGACGGGCACTTCCACGTACTCCCATCATACTCCACCAGAATTCAAATCATTAATAATGAAAGTATTGAGTAAATTGATCAGTCACCACCGACGACCTGTTGAATTCAGGACTGAGCTTACCTGGATACTTTTCTAATGGACTCAGAAGATACGTACGTTTGTGAGCATTTGAAGTGACAAGCATTTACCTCGTTGTGTCGGCTACAAACCAGTCGCAGCCACAAGCCGAAGATATTGAATGCAGCTGGTTTTACTCATCAGGTAAAAGAAGTATGTACAGTAGTGTCACGGCCAAGTACCAGGGTGCCATCGTTGAAGAGTCTGGCTGTGGGCATATACTACTCGTAACTAACGAACTCATGTCTGAGAACTGCCCTTTCCAATAGTGGAGGCAGGAATTCACAGTACTTCAGGTATCAACCACAAGCAGATCTGGGTCTACTTTGTCGTGTTATTCGAACATTGCCGACGTAAGCACGCGACCAAGTCCTCTGAAAGTCCCATGTGTTGCAATAAACACCTCCATTAGCATCGGGATTTTGAACTTTATTCAAATGGAATATAGACTCCTCCACAATTGGATAGAATTAAATAAGATTAGAATGTCCAGAGGCAGCTTTCCTCGATAATACTGAACCATTCAATATTGTGAGGGTGGCCCCTGCCTAAGTAATTCATGAGCAACTGTTCAATACATTCTTTGGCATGTCAAAGGCAAGATTCTACATGAGTGGACATGGTGGCAAGTAGTGTGGGCAGGCGGATCCCAAGAAGGCGGTTTGGAGTTTTTTTTTTTTTTTTTCCGAAATAATTAGAGGTAGTTCTGAGCAATCCGATGAGGAATTGCGATTGCATACACTGTTCTGGACAAAATAAAAATTAAGCCAAGACTGAACACACTTTCGTTCACCTCGAAACCACAAAAAGAAAATGGACCATCCCAATATTATATATATTCAGTGTTTCAAAAAAGATTTCAGAAATAGATATAGAAGGAAAGTGGTCACCTGGGAAGCCAATCATTGCTGATTCTCTGCATACATGCCGCCATATTGACCAACCTTTTGTCTGATTCCAAGTAGACCGAGCTCCTCACTCTCGAATTCTCCTGGCTGGATCTTTCGTGGCAACCCCGCATCACACACTGTACAATAGCTGCTGTTCCACCTCGGGAGGCGGTCACTTCTCCAAGTACTAAAACTTGGACTTAATGTGGGTCGTTACTAGACGACAATCGCATGTGCACATACATCGTGCGAGTGCTCTTGTTCTCGACGGCGCAGTTCAACACGACATCAATTCAAAATGCCGCCAAGCCAGACAACCACTAATCTCTCTTTAGAATGTGTGGCTACGAGTAGTGCGTCGGGACCCCGGCTAACAAAAAGCGCGTCATTTGAACAAATCGAGGTCGTTGTGATGTCACTCAAGACATATAAAAGGGCATCGACCATTCATTCTTCCTCACCACCAATCTTTTCACAGCACCCAAGTGGCACCTGATCAGCATACACTACACAACCTGCATCAACGGACACACTGAATTCTCACACAACTCCTTCTCCTTGAATTCGAATTGCTGTACTCGATTGAAGCTTTGTCGAAAACTTCTCGAATATACCATGGCAGTGATGGGCGATGGAGGATCATCGAAGTGGAAACCTCCGAAGCAATCGGCTACCCTGGGCGATGGAGGATCATCCAAGTGGAAACCTCCGAAGCAGTCGGCTACCCTTCGCGATGGTGGCTTGTCCAAGTGGTGACCTCCATCCAAGTCTCCGCTGGGCGATGGTGGCTCCTCGAAATGGAGTCCTCCATCAAAGTGCAAATGAGATGGTGTTGGAGAATGTGCAAATGATGGGAGAGCTGAACGACTTCCGGACATGCTAAGACAACACCACCTCGAGCATTTCAGCTGATTCATCTCTTATCCGAAGGATTGAGAGCATTTGAGTGTCCGAGCAAGCTCTTTCGCTGCCGACAGTTGAGCAAATTGCTACAATAGATAGTCCCAATTGCTGACGAACTGTTACTTCGTTGAAATTAAATTGTACAGTGTAGAGTAGTTACATTTGTGATTCTTAAGTTGTTGATTTTATTCACACGTCTTTATCAAGCTGTTGTGACCACAATTTGACAACATTATTACTACAATATTTTCACAAACCTGAGCGTGTAAGAGCTGATCAATTTATACTTTTGGATTACTTCGTGGGATCACTTCCTGAATCTGGTTTCGTGTGAGATCAATTTATCATCGATCAGTGTCGATAGCTCATGCCTGCATGCCCTGTAAATAGATCATGGAGGTGGACTCAAAAGATAAATCGGAAGACTTTTCGCACTTCATGAAATATCAGAGTTTCATAGCCATGATAATGTGCATTTTGAATGTATCACGGCAAATGCTTGAAAGAACTACTGTAGGAATCAAAATGTTGAGTTCGCTGAACATCAGTGAAGTGTTGAGTCATAGAATTTTATTTTTTTTGTAATTCGAACCTCTGTGATCGTGACCAGATTCAATGGTGCACAACGATGCTGAGATAATTCGAGGCTGGAGTAAATTTTTTTCATGCAAGCAAACATTAAAATGCTTCAAAATTGAATTTAGTAAGTCTCACAAAGTGAATGTCGCAACATTTATTGATCCATGCGTGACCAATGAATTTTTCACAAGCTTCTGTAATTAAAAATAGGATTTTTTTCATTATTTTTATGAATAGGATCTATGACATTCAACGTCAAGGAATAGAGACTGATGGTCAAATGTATGGGAAATGGCGAAGGTACAAGTTTATATTTTAGTATTTCTTTCGTTAGGAATCTGTACTAAGAATTTCGTGAGGAGCCTGGAGCTCATAAAGGGAATCCATGCCTTGAATTCACTCTTGAAGTTCTGCAGCTAGTACAATCACAATCTTCAGTCATGAAGTACCAGCTCGCACGGACAGCATTAAGTTGCAATCAACTCTTCTGCCGCGTGTGCAGAGTTTTCTCAACGTTTACCCTCACGTCGAACAAGTTACAAGATTTACAACCTTAGCAAGTGGTGTGATTCCAAAGACTCGTGCTGTCTATCGACTCGCAGTAAGTAAGATGGATATACATCACTAATCACTGAGTGGCTAAGTATCACTAATCTAAGAATGATTGCTGCCGAGAATAAAAAAATCTGGCGCTGCACAGTACTTTCTGGTGGATGTGTCAGTGAGTTTGGTTCACATTACATGACAGAAGGTGAAAGGACGAATTGACGTACACAGCGTCTTTAGATCGATAAGTGGAAATCCTATTGTAAAGGTAGATAGTTAGTTTCTTTTTTAGGCAAATATGTAATATTCGTCCGGAGGTGTACGTCAATGAGAAACATTCGCCGGTTACTCAGACCTGCCTGGTCAAATTCGTTGCGGGCACAGAATGGCTGGCGGGGAACTGCCACGAATAGACCTACTGTAACTGTTACCGCCATGGAACGTGAATTCCTTCACCATTCAGATCAACAACAGAAGTCATGTGGCAGTGTGATGTTTCACTTCCTGGAAGCGCCAAAGAAATATGCGTGGTGGTGGACCCATGTACTTCAAATCTTCGATACTTGCGTGTACCCACTACTGGTGACTCTCATGAGGTTATATTCTCACGAGATTGAACATCTTCCAATCATCCTTGGAGCACAAGATTCCTACTAATCTTTACTTACTACAAACTATGCCAACTATCAACTGCCTGGGGCGTCCAGTACGGACTTCAGACAACAGTATTACTGAAACTTAGGAGTGACTGCCCTTGGCACGCCGGCGCCGTTCAACACGACGCCCATTTGAAAATTCATACTCCACTACCTCCAGTCGTCTCTCACTGCCATTCATGAGATGGATCTCAAAGCGCGGCCTTACGTTGGACTATCATCGGGTCAGCGTATTTTGAGCTCAACTACGGGCTATAAATCAGCGCCAGAGATTCATTCTTCCACAGCAATCATTCCAATTTACCGCAGTGATCAGCACACTCGCAATCGCTCACTGCAGCAAGAGTTCTTGATAACTCAATATCACACGGACCTAGTCCACCTCGAGATTGGTGGCCAAGAAGGTCGACGGACCTGCAACCACTCGGTTCTCGATCATCCTCAACAGCTTTGCAAAATACCATGGGAGTGATGGGCGATGGAGGGTCATCAAAGTGGAGACCCCCGAAGCAGTCGGCTCCAGTGGGCAACGGTGGATCCAAGTGGAGACCTCCATCGAGGTCTCCCCTGGGCGACGGTGGATCCTCGAAGTGGAGGCCTCCTTCGAAGCGTCAATGAAAGGAACAAGTTGATGTGGCAGAGATACCTGATTGAGAACATTCACGAATTTCGTCACATGAACAGATTCAAGTGCGGATTCAAGCCGGTCAGCAGTCCAGCCGATTCAACGGCGCAGTAATCAAGCCAAGAAATGAATCGCCATCAGGATCGGCAGAATGTGGTATGGATGTGCGGCTCGAATTTCAAGCACTAGCTAACTACCACTAATTTAGGTCATGAGCTTCAAGCTGTTCAAGTTCTTTTTGTACATAATGATCCAGTATTTCGACATTTGACAGCAGACAGTAGGGTAATTCTAGTTGTTGTGCCCACTTATCAATTGATTAGGAATGTTATGACAATGATTCGGCAATTTGTATTAAAAAAAGTCAACGATTCGTCGTTGAAGAAGTAACCTCTACTGTGTACCTTGAACAAAGGAGAATGACCACACCCTTTAAGGTCCCCAAGACCCCAAGTGTACTAAATTTTCCGGAATAGTTAATGTTTATGGTATTCTTTATTATAGTTGAGTCGAAGCAAATGTTTCAACTCAATTTCAATCAAGTAAACCATGAGGCTCAAAAATCATTGATTGGCTTTATTTTTTTATTTTTTTATTTTTTTTATTTTTTTACAAGAATCTTGAAGAAAAAGGGGAGGGTTAAATTGTTAAAGAGAGAATGATGAAGATTTTTATTAGAAAATTTAGATTGAACTTGTCCCGGTCTAAATCCACTTTACACAACATGAGTGACCAAGCCACATAGTCACGGCTCTTAGCCAAGAGCCATGACCATGAAAATGATTTTAAGTTTCTTGGTCCATACTGTAAAGGGACCCTAATTAAAGCCTTCTTCAAAATTCAAGTATATTTATCTCCAAATCCCAATTCAGGCAAGTTGGTGACCGTAAGGTATGAATGATTCTACTATTCCAACATGTACTAATGTAGAATGAGAATGCTCAACTCATTAAATCGAGTGAGAATGCTTAACTCATTAAATCGATCGATATTATTCTATTCGTGACTTATTTGCTTCTGCAGATTCTCATCATACTCTAATAAGATGCATTGCGCATGACTGTCAGTGAAACGGACACGAGCACAATATAAACCCTTCGGTCAAAGATCGATTGGAATAAAGGCTCGCGCGCACTTCACTAACTAAACCTGAACTATTCAATATTATGAAGGTGGACCCTGCCTGGTAAAATCACTTTCCAGGGTGATAAATGAAAGAAGCAAAGTAAGTTATTTCTCCAAGCAGAGGTTCTGCTTTGGTACAGATGAATTTTTCAGTCAACAATACATTGAGTAAAGGAAAAGAATTTAAAGTAAGTTACAATGAATGTGCCGCATGTATGGCAACGAATAAACTCAGGACCTGGGTGATCTCATGAGCACAGTCAGTCATTCTACAGTGCATTCTTGGGCATGTCAAAACGCAATCTCCAAGCCAGAATTGGGCGTGGTAGCAAAGGGTGTGGGCAGGCGGACCCCACCGAGGCGGTATTGACTTCACGAGTGACCACATGTGGGGGCAGTTGCTCCGGCAACCAATCATTCCTTATTCTCTGCTTACACGACCAACCGTTTTGTCTGATACGAGTGCCCGTGCGCTCGACGGCGCCCTTCAAGACGACATTCAATCGAATATCCGCCAGCCAAACTACCACCCTCCCTTTGGAACTTAAAGCTGTGAGCAGCGTGTGGGGACTTCGGCAGGAACCACAAATCTCGGAGTGGCGGATAGGGCTCATGGCCCCCAATGAAGAGATCTTGGGATCCATTCCCCGCGCCGGCGTGCGGAGATTAGAAGTCCCGCCATTAGTAGTGATGACATCTGGCCTACATCCAATTGGTTGGAGTACAATTCACCCGGGTTGGAGTTTCACTTCTTCGGGACCTTCTTCGGGACCATTGGCTAACAAAGTGCGCGTCAATTGAACAGGACGAGGTCGGGTCCTTGGCTAACAAAGTGCGCGTCAATTGAACAGAACGAGGTCGTTGTGACCTCACGCACAACATATAAAAAAAGAGCAACGACCATTCATTCTTCCTCAACAGCAAGCTAGTGGTGATCAGCAAACACTACACTGAATAACCTTCAGCAACTGAGACATCGAGCTTGTACGATTACCGAGCTCCTCAGAGGCCTTTCCCCCGATCTCTAAGTCCGCTGCCTGATCAAAGCCTTGTCACTAGCTGCTGGCACTTGATTCCGAATACATCGTCACGGCAGTGATGGGCGATGGAGGATCATCCAAGTGGAAACCTCCGAAGCAGTCGGATACCCTTGGCGATGGTGGCTCCTCGAAATGGAGACCTCCGTCAAAGTGTGATTGAGATGGTGTATGAGAACGTGAAATCGATGGAGAAGATGATAAAATTCCAAAGTCTGCGTAGACAGCGATAAATTCCCAAAGTCGAATGGATTCATTCGTCAACAAAAGAACCGGTAGCATTTGAGTGTCCGAGCTAGCCCTTGCGTTGGCCGACATCTATGCTAATTGCATCAAAAGTACAGTACTTAGTCCCAATCGCTGACCGTGAACATACTTTAATAGAAGGTCAGCGATTAATATACTGAGATCGAGAAGTGGGTGCGCTGACTTTCAGAACGGCTCATGGAAGATCAGTAGCTTCGAGATCCACGGCACAGGCGAGGACACTCGATCAGGACACCACAATAAAAATATGTCGCGGTCGTCGAATGTTTCAATACCCTACTCACACGGCTGTTTAGCTAATTCATGGCTGACGTCGTCGAATGACGATTGTCGGACTCCACCTCGATATTGTTGGTCCACTCTCAGATAGTACGAAATTGCACTTTTTACTTGGGGCCATCAAGAGTCAAGATGGAATATCAGATGGTACTTAGGGCGAGTCTCCATGCTTGAATCGACCCGTCATATTTCAAGGTTTGTCCTGTAGCAAACCTTCTTTTAAAATTAGGGAGGAGAAATGATGGGTTGTCCTCATGTGAGGACCGTGCCGTGATAATCCTCCATTCGATTTAGATAAATGACAGAAAACAACTAATGCAAACTTCTCAAACAAAGGAATTCCAAAAAGCATCCTAAATTGAGGGAAGAATAATCCAAGATAAGAAATGAGGGTCACCCGTATTATTAAGTGGGCTTGCCAAGCCTTCTTAGTAGACCCGTCATCTAAAAAAACGAACCGCTTTTATTAATACGGGTCAAGTGTGTCCAAATTACATGCAAGCCACCCTCACCTTCAAATAAATACAGGTCAGTTCAAGCATGGGGACAGACTCTTATATGTACAATATGCATATGTTCCTGTATATTAGACATATTAGACATATGTACAATCTGCATATCCTATATGTACAATCTGCATATGTTCCTGTATATTAGACATACATGAACATATCTTTTGTATTTGCATTTTCAGACATATCCTTTGCCTATACAGTATTTCTTTACCTCTTTTCTTTATTAAAAAAAATCTTTATCTTCTCCATATTATATCACACATTGTATTTGCATTTTCAACATATAATCGCCACGTCGCACAGTCAACCATCACATTTAGCAATTGTTGAAATTATTACTATTTTCCATACCCATAGTATTTGAGACCCCCTCTATGTTTCACTTTACTCTATTTATTTGAATAGTGTGTGGCCAAATACAACGGGAATTGGGCCAATTTAACGAATATGGTGTTCACTACTGAAAAATTAGAATCTGGACTGCACTGCTTTCAATAATTCTAAGATCACCAATGCCAAAAAAATTTCAAAAAGCTTGGAGACACATTAATTGCAATATTTCTCTACAACTTAGGACACAAAATTAACAAGAGGACTATAGAGTACTAACCAACTAGACTGCGTTATAAGTTTTGATCATGAGTCTTGGACTCTAACCCATTCCAATTTAATTCTACCTTGGCTACAAAATGTCTCATAAGATGAGGAAGTTGTGGATTCTATTACCCATGCGGATGTTGCTTAGATGTGAGCCACGAGCCACGAGCCACGAGCAACGAGCGGGAACATGTGAGCGGCGAGCAAGAACATGTGAGCAACGAGCACGAACATGTGAGCAAGTCACTGTTCACATGGAAATTGTTCGTAAGTTCCCTTAAAGTAGTGAGAAATGAACGACTTTGTAGAAATTGAAACGAGAAATTAGTCTGTGAGAAAGGGGGCCTATAAGCGTGGAATATTGAAATCCAATGGTAATAGGGTATATAAATTGATAATTTAGGAATCCTTTATAAACACACTTATGAAAGCCAAAGGAAATAAAACGTACAAATAAGAAAAAGGGACCACAAGAAATATCAAAGAGAAAAAATATTAATAAAAACAAATAGAAACACACACATAAGATATGTGTCAGAAAAATTTGGAATAAAAACTTGGAAACCAAAGATTAAAGATAAACAGAAACAAAGGATATCAAATAGAGCGAATGGCAAGTCGAAGAAAAAAAAAAAAAAAAAAAAAAAAAAAAAAAAAGTAAAGAAAAAAAAATAGATATTAACGAAGACTTCTAGAAACAATAATAATGAAAAAATCCAAACTACGCAAATACAAGTAGAGAAACAGAGGACACATAGGGTATGGGGAAAAAAATGAAATAAAAAACTCTTAAAACAAATAAGTGCATAATGGTGAATATGCTACACATAAGAGAATAGATGGATCTTCAAGAAACTACTGTGGTTATAGTATATCATATATAACAAGCTCGGGGAATGACGATATATTGAAGATTTCATACATAGAGGTAGTTCTCAAGTATATCAAATATATCAAAACCATGTTAAGACATAAGATGAAATACTTGCCAATTTCTGCAGTCATTAATTGAATAGAATAATAACCAAAATTGTTGCCCTCACTATACTGCTACTTTAAGGTCTATATATATCAACTTGCAGAATAGGCTTGCAGTAGTTTGAAGGATTCACTCTTTCTCTACAACTCTAGCAAATTCTAGAATTTGCATGACCTTGTTGTAGGAATATGTAGGATGGTGAATGAACTTCTCTGTCTTATAGTTCATCTTACATAAGTATCGGAAAACATAATAAAGGTGCTTGCAAGGCACCCACTTTCTACTCGCTGCCTTAGAGCTCATACCTACAAAGTCTTCGCAAGTACATTGTGGAATAGTGCACACTGAAACAAGGTATGCCTTGTCTTTGTCATTGACAATGGTGATGACCACACCACACCCCGGATACGGAACCACGGTCACGCCCGTGATGTAGTATCCGTTCATGTGGCCCCTATTCATCCCTCTATTCTTGTGATCGGCGCTAGAGGCATCTGGACTTCGACAACACTTCTTTCCGAACCTGGTAATGGATGAGCATCCATGTGGTCGGGAGCATGGAATTGCAAACGTGGTATAGGAATATTCACCTGAGATTGGAACTTTTGCCGGGGTGACAATGCTTCTTGCTGTAGTAACTGGAACCCGGCATCTTTGAGCTTCAGAACCTCTTCCCGTGTCAAATTGGTTCCAAACTTTACGCGCCAAAATAGAGGGACGATGGGCCATTCCAAAACAAATGGCCTTTTGCTACCCGTAACACAACGATGAATGTGGTCTGGGCAGAAAAAGAACTCGGCTTCAACATTGCGACCCTTCCTAACATCTTTCTTTGAACATGTCTGCGTAGGTTGGTGCTTTGTCCAAAGTGCCATGTGCCCTTGTGAAATCTTGGTTTCGCACGCCTCCTTGATATGGCTTCAAGCGCTTGACACCGCCTCTCCCAAGACTTGGGAAGTCGAGCAATGTGCCATTGCTTGGGATCATAGTTCGACTCCATCACCCTTGTGGTGTGAGGAACATGGTATTGGGGGCTTTTGAGAGACTCATCAATTCATTGCTTAGTTGATCTAGTGTTTGGCTTGGGAATGGAGTAGTTTACCTTATCCGGGCGATGTGAATCGAACTCAGACCCCGCCGGTAAATAGAGCTTCCTTTTTGTGGAACCAAAAATCTCAGCCCCTTCAAGAATAATTGGATGATTAGGGAGATCCCCAGCCCCGGAGAATGACTTCATGGCAGCGGCAATGAGTTTAGGATCACCGCTGTTTGTTGCTGCCCTTAGCATCAGAGCTGCTTTGTTAGGGCCCTTCCCTCCTTGTCCACCTTTGAGCCATTCATGATAGTTGGTGATCTGCATAAACGCTCAAACCATGTCGTCCATTCTTCCTTCATAAATGCACTCCATGGTATTGCTGGACTGCATCAACCACTTGTGATGGACGGACTCTGCTAGATTACATGAAGGCATGCGTGCACGTTGTTCCAATGTCAAATCCTGCAAATCCAATTGATTTGTGAGTGTCATATTCAAGTGACTATGTGTCGTTTTTGTTAGAAGAAAGAACATGGAGAAAAGAAATTGAACTCACCAATATCATTTGGCCGCCCCATTGCCTATATCAATGGTGCCAAAAACCCAACCATTCTGATAAAGATGCCAAACATTCTTCTCTTGCAGCGCGAGAGGTAGCCCACCATGCACGAATTGCATGGTATTTCTCGTCAGCCTCCCTTTGGGTCTTCGCATCTCTATAATCACGGCAAAGTTGCTTGCACATGTTGATATTGCAACTCTGGTTTGATGTACTTTGTGGTATATTTATCAAGGTTTGCAGACCAATGATGAAAGCAGGTACATTCACGACCCTCCATAGGCTCATCGGGTTTACCTTATCCATATGTACACCTTCCCAACCGCAATCCAATTTGCTTGGGCACTATCCGCCATGAATCCTTTGAAGTTGACATTCAGGACGCCATTCTCAGCCATATCCTTGTTAAGGTTCTCCCAAAAGTGAGTTTGAGCAACCGCATCTTCAGAAGTTCAGATTGCATATCGCAGCAGGCAATTGTCATTACCTTGCAGTAAGCAATGTCGTAAACGTGGCATGCCAACGTCGTCCACTCGTTCACTCGTTTGACATTGTCAAACATAATCCATGCATCTTGGAGGTTTCCTCCCGCCGCTTCACGAGGTCCACCCCACTCCCTTCCAGGTCCACAGACATCTTGAAAATGAACACCTTGTCGTCACATTGTCCCGGAAACCTATTCTCGTGCACGAACTTGAAGTGGGGATTCTTCTTGAGGTCGATAATCCCCTCCATGGGGGATCATAGAGGGTGTTTGCACGGGAGAAGAGAGCAATGCCACTGCCGGGAGTGAGGCTGCACACCCACTGTCTGCTCCGACAGTGGGCCGCGAGGGCGGAAGGAGGTTTTTTTTTTTTTTTTTTTTCCTTAGATCTATTCTCGCGCGTGGGGGCAAGGTTACATCTAGGTTACATCGCATCCTTCTGAGTCCGCACACCCACTATCTGCTCCGACAGTGGGCCGCGAGGGTGGAAGGAGGGTTTTATTTTTTTTTCCTTAGATCTATTCTCGCGCGTGGGGGCAAGGTTACATCTAAGTTACATCGCATCCTTCTGAGTCCGCACACCCACTGTCTGCTCCGACAGTGGGCTGCAAGGGCAGAAGGAGGGGTTTTTTTTTACTTTGGTCTATTCTCGCGTGTAGGGGCAAGGTTACATCTAGCCATCTAGGTTAAATCGCATCCTTCTCGAGTCCCACACACCCACCATCCCGCTCCCGACGGTGGGCCGCGAGGACGGAAGGAGGGCTTTATTTTTTTCCTCAGATCTATTCTCGCATTTTTTTTCCTTAGATCTATTCTCGCGCGTGGGGTGCGTCCGGTGATATGGAGCGAAGAGGTACAAGGAGTGCTTGCAGAGGGTGTTTGCGAAGAGAGCTACGCCGCTTGCGGGAGTGAGCCGCACACCCACCGCCTCCGCTCCGACAGTGGGCGCGGGCGGAAGGAGTCGAGGGTTTTTTTTTCTTCGGATGATGATATGAACGAACTTAACATCCAAACCCGGCTCTTAATTGCGGATTCGTGTTGCTCTTCTTTCAACTCACAATTTCTGTCGATTGAAATGTTCCATAGCCTCCTGTTCGCATCGCCGCGAGAAGGTGACCAAGTCCAATGCATCGGTGTATTTGCGAGTGATGAGTACCGTATCGACTTACTACCTCGAGCGAATTTCATCCGCATGAACCGTTCGCAACGAAGCTGGTCACTCTATATGTTGTCGATCACGAATACCTTATACCGACCGGCGCGGTTTCGACCTCCCCGCTCAGGATCTGAAATACTTACCCATGCTTTTGAACGCGAATGAATCGGGCCGCCCTTGATACTTTGCTGCGGCCTCAATGCCCTGGCAGTTAGTGGTGCAGGATCCGGACATAGTAATTCCGAGGTCCTGACGACGACTATGATGCTATCTTACGTAGAAGATGGAGGCGCCGATTCCGTCCGTGCAGTGAGCCCAAGGTCCTAATACTCGGCGACTTTGAAGTTACGGGAGATGATTTGCTAAACGTCGACTTACCGAGTTCGACTTCGCAGGTCGGAGTACTCAATTCAGCTTTAGCAATGGCGAGGAAGATCTGAGAACTTGACCGCAGGTGGTTGAGCAGCAACGGTCCTTGCGATGCCGATGCCACAGAGCTCGAACATGGACTCCCACAATGCAAATTCGGACATGAGATCCTTTAACCACGCTGGAGAATCCGAAGAAGTTATGAAGAGGAAGCGTCGGAAGCTTGTGTGCTAGAATCCAAAAACTTCCTGATTACGTGTCTGAGGATAGCAGTTGAGAATCGAGCTAGTGGCCGATCCATGGAGCTAGAAGTCGATCGAGCTTATCTTTGTGCCGTTTAGGGCTTGATTGAGTCCCCTAAGTCACGAAGTAGAGGGGAAATGTAAGTCTTGAATGAAGGACCATGTGATTCACTCCACATGACTGATGACTACATCTAACATGTTTATAAAATCCCTTTCCGGGAGTACTTATAGAGTAACGAATGCAATAATCGCGGTCCAAACGTCAAGCAAGAATGGCGGTGTAATTACAGGAAAAGTGAAGGCCATTGTGAAGTCGATTTGGATGATTCAAGGTGTGTGCTCATTGAATGGAAAATAATGCAAGTACATCGAGTTAGTAAAGCGTGCTCTCGAATACATCTCAAGAATGTCCGGAACTATTGATTTGCAAATGTGAACTACTCTGCGAATCGACAATACTCCGTCACGGCCATAATTAACCGAGGCTAGCTTGAGGTGTTGAAGCGAGACTCCGTTCAGCCTTCGGAACACGAATACCGCAACACACATTTTCTTGGGAGGATCGGAAATGAAGGCACTTGTGCGTCAACGTTCACCGTAATTATGATGGATCGAGAATGGCGATCATAAATAGTGGGAGCGCACGTACCTTGGCAAACGAAGCCCTTGGGGACGGCGATGCGGCACTTCCGAGGGATTCGAGTGCAATACGAGGCACCACGCCCGCCTCCTCGCCACCGTCCGCCGCCCACCGTAGAGCACAAACACTTGGCTCGGCGCGCGCTGCTCGCCCCATCTTGGCCACATTCGTGCAAAGATGCTTTGACGGCATCACGGCCGCATTCTTCTTGGCCGCCATGCAGGCACCACCAATGGATGATGTCGCCTGCCGCTTCGGCCGTGGACGTCAAGTCCGACGCCACCAAAGATCACCACACACTGGCGCCGCCACTGACTACCGGGAGCTTACGACGATCGCAGATAAACCGGTTGGATATCTAAACAATTAAGACGAGGAAGTGGTGCATCGCAACGCAGCGAGAGTGCGATTGTGGGGATGAGTGGTGTGAGGACGCTAGCTTACATAGAATGCGGCTATGGGCGGGGCATCGAGGATTGGTGAAGTGGGTGCAACTAATCTCCATTGACTTTGGGCTCCATGAAGGCGGTCGGAAGTAGCAATCGATGCGCCTCCTCTTGGTCGTCACTTAGATTATCGTAAATTTCTTGCTAGTTGACTTTAGTTTAGCTCTGTGATCGTTTCTCACCCACCACGGCTACTCCATCGACAGTTCAACGCAGATGCCTTCACTGGAATCGAGCGCCCTTTCTGGCGTCAAAATTGTTTGCATTTCAGAGCTGCTATAGAAGTGACATCAACATAACAGAATGGAGGTCACATCCGTAAGGTAAGTTTTTGATTTTATGTTTGGCTCATTTGACTTTTCCAAAGAAAGTTCTTTACTAAACTTCAAAGTGGCGTGTATGTATCTTATGTGATGTGCATATAAGGTGACTTCTCTAATCTTCTTTCATCTCAATCGATTCTCATCCACCTTGGCAGCTTCTCTGTGGCAATAAGTTGAACATGCCCTTAATGTGGACAACTCGTTTGGATGTATTCAACAAACACAAAAGTTGCATAAATAAAGGTTCTTATTGATCTCATTAGTTATCTTTACTCAAATTACAAGATCCCACTTGATTCTGCCATGAAGTTAACTTAACTCAAATTTCAAGATCTCACTTGATTCTGCCATTGTTAAAAGAGAAAATTTAATTGTGTATAATTAATATGATGAAGCAAGGACATTCATGGGAATGTGAAGATGGTGTATCTATATTCAATCTTGGCAATATGATTCATTGTAGCAACCAAATGAGGCATCAAGTCACCGCCATCTCATATGCTCTTTTTCTCGATTCTGATTATGTGTGTTAAAATCCTAGAAAAATTCTACTTCGCAACTTTCATGTATGTCCACCTACACGGCAACCATGCTTGAAGAATGAAAGCAACAATGCTGACAATCCGAACAAAGAATATTGCAGCTACGAAAACCATCTTGTAAAAATGAAAGTAACAATTGTGACAATCTGAACACAGAATATTGCACGTACAAATTCCATCTTGTAAGAACAGAAGCTTTCAAATGAAATTTAACCTTCTGTGAATATCTCAATTTTCACCAAATTAATGTACCACGGCCATGGGCCCACGCGGGGCGTGTGCATGCATGGGGAAACCTACCTACAAAATGTTCCATTGACTATAATGAGCTGGTCTATTTTCTACGTGAGTCTATGCATTATTCGATGAAGTTGCACGTTGAGGCCCAATGTTACACATGTTTGAAAGTTCATCTAAGCAAAAATCATACACTAATGACTTAGCAGAATAGTATCTTGCATATTTCGTAAAATAAGAGGATTCCATCACTCAAGGGTGGGTTCAGTATAGTCATGGCGGATGCTCAATGTATGCAACCGTTTCTCAATAAACAGAAGAAAATCTGAGTGTGCATCATGCAGTACTAGGCCCATTTTTATTCACGACGTCATAATCCTTGTACATCGATGATTGGATTGCGGCACTATCAGAGGGACATTGAGTCTACCACGAGATTACGAAGTCCTACTTCTAAGTGCATGCAGCTCCCAACACCAATTTGAGATATGAAACTTCACTCGACCGAGGGGGACGCGAATACCCGCAATATTGCAATATCATAAGACACTCAACATCACAATACATGCCATTGTATGGAAGCGCGGGATAAGGTAAGCATTGACTGATTAGTTTTGCAATTTGTACCATCTCGCATTCCGTGTTGAGTCTCATTTTCCTTTCTAATTTCATTTTTTTTAATTACAGGGGCTACTATTAAAGCTTGCCAACTGATTGGTCGTCATGTATATGTCGTGCGCACTCAAGTCTGATTCAAGCATATATTCTTCCAGAGTGTGTTGAAGATTTAGCACAAGCGTTTCAGTCCGGTGTCGTTAGATATGTTCCTAGTCGAGCCGTTAATTGTGATCCTAGGGCCCTTGTGTTTATGGATAGAGAGGTCAGACTAGGAGATTGAGTCCTCGAAATCACATAGTACAAGTAGTGATTATAGCATCTCTTGAGTTTGAACGTCGTTTCCGACATTTGTTGTTAGATTTGATTTGATTTGATTGGATTTGATTATATATCGCTTCACACCTTTCTTTTGCACACTTCTAGCATAATTGTACTGGACCATCAAGGTTTGTTAATGGATTTAGGGTTTTATGTTCTTAGATTTGTCCACGGTAATAGGTGATATTATTTTTATTAATTCAAACTCAAAATTGGTCTCCCTAAATATAACCTGAATCTTCTATTAATAATATTTACATTCCAAAAATCCACGGTCATAGACACTATTGGCCAAGACTCTTTTCTTCTTTTCCCCAGTAAGTTAAATCCGTGAGCCTGCTCGTAGCTCGCTGCTCGCTGCTCGTGGCTCACATCTTAGCAGCTCCCTTACCCATGCCAAAGTACTGCTACCACCATAGTTCACCTAATTATAACGAGGGGTTATTTGGCCTTGCTATAATGGGTACCTTGAAGGCCCTTTGGGAGAATACCATGTCGAGTATTTTCAAGGCGAGTTGCACTAACAATTGCTTCTTCATGCAGAGTTTTTACCATGGTACATATAAATTTCTCGTTTGATGATATATATATTTTTTTTAATTAAAAAATAAGTATAAAATAAATAATATTATCTTACCACACTAGTAGAAATGTGACCTTGGTACACCAAGGACTATACCTATAAGTACACTCATAGTGGTGTTTCACACCCACCTTGATGCAGAGTTGTCTTATAAGACAACCCACTCTCCTAATAGAATCCACAACTTCCTCACCTTGTCACAATCTAGATGGGATGTACATCTAAAATGTCATCAATGTATCAAATGCACATCTCATATAATAAAATTGTGTTAGACAAATGAATAACATTAAGTAAATGTGAATAAATAAGACAACACTACTTTGAGAGTTTGAGATGTACTTGTGTGGTGTACCATAGACATCTTTCTATTAGTGCACAATGTGTACCCCATGACGATTCCACTACACATGTGGAAGCTTACTACATCACTTCTTAAATGTCGGCGTAAGAAAAAGTCATGGACGCGGACCCAAGCGGACCCAAGCACCAGAACCGTACTTCATAGAATCATAGCTTTTATACTAACAGTATGTGACCAGATGGACACACTACTAATGACTGCCCAATGGTCATATATTATATTCTCACGAAAGTTAGCCTCCAACTTCCTCCATACTTGGACCGCAAGATTCCAGCTTGATACGAAGTATGTCAACTACCAACAGGTGGGGCGTGCAGTTTGGGTCGTCATTGACAACATTTCTCCTGAAATATCGGAATGACCGTCCTCGCCTCGCAGGCGCCGTTCAAAACGACGTCCATTCCTATTCCACTACCTACTTCCATTCCAGTCGTCTCCCGCTGCCATTCATGAAATGGATCTTGAAGCGCGGCAGTGTGTTGGACTGTCACGGTGTCCGCGTCTTTTGAACACAGCTCGACTTCAATCACAATTAATGTATAAATCTGCACCAGACTTTCATTCTTCCACTGACAACAATCGTTTCATTCTATCGTAGTGAACATCATACACGAAAGTCGATCTCTGCAGCAAGTGATCTTCAAATCTCAATATCACCCGGACCGTGTCCACTTACAGATTGGCGACAAGGTCGAAGGACCTGCAGCAAGCACTCAGTTCTCGATCATTCTCAAAAAATTTGCGAAGTAAGATGGGAGTGATGGGAGATGGAGGATCATCAAAGTGGAGACCCCCGAAGAAGTCGGCTCCTGTGGGCGACGGGGGATCCTCCAAGTGGAGGCCTCCGTCTAAATCTCCCACGGGTGACGGTGGGTCCTCTAAGTGGAGGCCTCCATCGAAGCGTCAATGAGTGTAACAAGTCAACCCGATCAAGAACATTGAGCACATGTACAGATTCAAGCGCGCAGGCAGCGGGCTGACTCGAACATTCTGTACAAAGATGCATATATCAAAGCAGGAAAGAAACCGCCTTCATGGCCACCAGAATGTGAAGTGAAAGGGCTGCTCGAAATTCCTTCGCCACAAGTCATAAGCTCCAAACTCATGATTATTCGTTTGTACATAATTATTTTGACAATTAGCAGTACAGGATGATAGTACCCACTCATCGATTGATCTCAGGACGTTGTGACAATGATTTGGCATTAGATTGTATACAAAAGCTTTCAACAGATTGTTTTACAGTAAGTTCTACTGTGATTAATTTGAGTTCATGACACCCATCAAAACATCTGTGCATAATGGGGTTGGCATTCTTGTTTGTCACTCACTGTAGCTGAAGCTATCTGATGTTCAACCAATTCTATCTTTGAGCATATCTCACGAGCAAGGCACGCCTCTGATTGAGAAATTAGCAATACTTGGAGCCCTGAACAATATTTGGAACTCTCCACCCTCTGCATACTAATTCCCTACTGATTCAAATTTTTGACGAACTTACGGAATCACCGCTTTGACCCAATATCTGTGAACTAAGAAATTACGTCCATTTGTGAGCATATCAGGTGACCAGAATTTCACTTCATTCATTACATTTTCGTGCGGGCTACAAGTCATATGGACGCACAGGAGCCCATTTTGTTGTAAGGTGCTCGATAGCAGCTGAATACTTTGAATTTACGGTTATCACACTTAAGGTGAAAGCAGTACAGCGGTGCGACGGCCAAGTACCAGGGGGCCATTGTTAAAGTTTCAGTCATATCGTACTATATGACTGTATTATCTGGCACTTACGACCTTGTAGTCCGTGGGTTTACTCAGAGCTCCACGTGCTTTTCAGTCATTGTGGCTTGAGCGTGACTTCGTTAGAATTACGCTGATCTAATACAAGGATTCAAATGAACAGGTGATACTAATTACATTTAATGTCTGATCTTGATTGCCGTTCCCAATGTGGTGGGTGAAAACTAGAAACTTACTACAAATACTGCTGAGCCAGACTACCGCACGCCCTTCAAGCTACGAGAAGCACTTGTGCCGGGTCCTCGACTGACAGAGTGCGCGTCAAATGAAGAATTCGAGGTCGTTGTGACCACACTCAGAACACATAAAAGAGCATCAACCAATCATTCTTCCTCAAGACCAAGCCTTTCATAGCCCCGAGGAGGTGATCAGCGTACTCTAGAGAAGCTGCATGCATTCACGGACATACTGAACTCACACTTAGCTCCTCCGAAACCTTAGACTCCTTGATCTCGAATTGCTGTTAGTTCTCAATGAAGCATACTCGAAAATATCTAGCCCCGGCGCTTCTAGCAGTTGCATCCGTATGTACCATGGCAGTGATGGGCGATGGGGGATCGTCTAAATGGAAACCCCTAAAGCAGCCGGCCACCGAGGGCGATGGTGGCTCGTCCAAGTGGAAGCGTCCATCCAAGTCTTCCATAGGCGATGGTGGCTCCTCGAAATGGAAGCCTTCCTCAAAGTTCGAATAAGATGAGTAAATGGCGCACGACTTACCGAGCCTGCTACGACAACAAGACTTTAAAGAACCGTTGAATGGCTTGTTGCAAGTCGAATTTATCTCCTTTAACGCAGAAAGAGTATTTGATTCCCCGAGAGCTCTAGCTCTGACTCTGGCCGACAGATAGCTACGCTAATTGCATCGAAAATAAATAAGATAGACGTACTTGCTAGTCTTATTAATAATACGGACTAATAGCTTGTTAGAAGTTTGTTGTAAGTATTTTTAATTTGATTACATTCCTGATTCACGTCATTAGCAGGGTGTCGTGACCTTGCTACTAAAAATGTCATAGTACCTGCTCGAGAGAGCTGAGTATATATACTTGTCCCGACAGAATTACCTTCTGATTCCGATTTGGGGTGATGAGATTTAATTTGGGGGAGCTCAATGTAGCAGTGATCAGTGAAAAATTCGCATCAATCTCTTATATTTTGAATTTGATCGTGGAATCTAAAGTTATAAGTCAAAGGCCCGATTCAATTATTGAAACTTCTCAGTAGTATCTCATAGCCAGAAGAATCAATGCGTAATTTGTTTGTATTATAACAAACTTTTTAACGAATTGATGTAGTAGTCAAAAGTCGAAGTTTGAGTTGACCTCACCTTATAAAATTAAATCTCTCGGCGGGACCCCGAGTCAGATAGTTCCATCCGCTCTAAGATTAAGCAAATGTGGAAGAATCGTCTGAAATTGTGATAATGTTCACTCGTACTAAATTAAATGCCTGGTCAACTTCTTTGCAGACAGAGTCACCTGCAGACACTTGCCACATCTCTGCGGAGACTTTCCAAATCTGCATGTCCGAGGTCACTAAGTACTAACAAAAGTCTGTGGCCAACAACTCCTCAAAACTATCATCAACTGCCTCAGTTAGAAAGACGTAGAACTATTTTGGACATTTCCGGTTGTTGCCGACATCACATGCCTCGGCAAGTCTGCTTCTCCTTCGCCTTCAACCCCTTTTTTTTGGACATTTCCGGTTGTTGCCGACATCACATGCCTCCGCTGCAAGTTGAACAGATTTAGAAGATTCGTTTGAAAATGAGAAGGGCATTCACTGGTTTCTCTTACTTGCGTGATCAAACTAGTTGCAAACATAGACTCGCCTGCGTGGATTGCTACATCTGTCTACACTGCTGCGTGCCTGCGTCCACATGCACATTATTTATTCGAAGCGAATGAAAACTAAATCCATTGACTGCAGCCACGGGTGACTGGCTCAAGTTCCTAAACGACCTCACTTTGTTCCAAAAGTAACGAACAACTGTATAGTATTGACTTTCTTCTGAGGGAAGCACAATATCTTGGGCTCGTCCATTGTTGCCGACTCCACGTGCCTCGGAAGGTTTGCCTCCGTCGACCTCTGACTTGTACCTTTCCATGGCTGACGTAAGTTCGTACTCACTGATGACATATGACAGTTGTTGTTCCATCCTCATAAAGTACGTACTAGTAGAATTTCCAGTAACTAATAGACAGTTCTCATTCCATATTCCCACGAAACCTCCTTTTCCGCCAATCATTCCTTGGAGTGCAAGATTCTAACTGACTACAAACTCAGTCAGCTCCGAACTGGGGCATGCACTTTGGGTCGTCATTGACAACCTCTCTCCTGAAACATCGGAGTGAATATCCTCTGCTCGCGGGCGCCGGTCAACACGACATGTAATTATTCCTAATCTACTATCTCTGGCAGTGAGTCGTTTCTCCCTGCCATTCATGAGATGGATCTCGAAGCGCGGCAATACGTTGGACTGTCAAGATGTCCGCGTTATTTGAACACAGCCCGATCGCCACGACCTCAACTTTGTATAAATGAGTGCCAGACTTTCATTTGTCCACAACAATCATTCTATTTCACCGCCGTGACCAGCACAGACACAAGAAGCTCACTGCAGCAAGTGATCTTGATATTTACTCGATATCACCAGGACCTAGTCCACTTCGTGATTGGCGACCAGAAAGCTCGACGAATCTGCACGCACTCGGTTCTCGATCATACTCAACAGCTTTGCCGAATATCATCATGGGAGTGATGGGCGATGGAGGATCATCAAAGTGGAGACCCCCGAAGCAGTCGGCTGCTATGGGCGACGGTGGATCCTCCAAGTGGAGACCTCCATCGAAATCTCCTCTGGGCGATGGAGGCTCGTCCAAGTGGAGGCCTCCATCTAGGCTTCAGTAAATGTATCGAGTCAAATGGATAGACAATACTCAGGGGTACCAGCAAATGTGTAGATTCAAGCGCGAATACAATCTGGGCATCACAGCCAACTCGAAAATTCCATGCAACAATGTACATTCATCAAACCAAGAAATTAACCGCCCCCACGGCCGGCAGAATGTGAAGAGAATGTGCTGCTCGGACTTCCTTCGCCACCTGTCCAGCCATTAGCTCCAAACGCACAAATCATTTGTACATAATGATCATTCTATTTATTTGACAATTGGCACCATAGAATTTGATAGTACCCAAGTGCTCATCAATTGATCACAGGTTGATGTGACAATGATTTGCCATTACATTGTATACCGAAGCTTTCAACATCTTTTTTTACAATAATCAAGTTCTGCTGTGACTATTTTGAATTCATGACACCGTTCAAAGCATTTGTGCGTCATGGGGTCGGCATTTTTGTGTGTCACTCACTGTAGCTCTGTGATACCTGGTCATTGATGCTGAGCACAAACAGTGAGATCTTCGAGCGAATCTCGCGAACTCGTAAGGCACGTCTCCGATTGAGAAAGTACTGGGGCTTATTGATCATTTGGAGCCCTTCACAACCGAACGTCAAAAATAATTACTCCCTTTAAATCCAGATCATACTAATTAATCTATCGTAATGTACCCCAGAAAAAACTTACATTTGTGAGCATTTTGGGTGACTAGATTTTCACTTTGGCAATCGTTACATTTTCGTGCGAGCTACAAGTCACATGGCGCACAGGCACCATTTTGTAGAAAGGTGCTCAATAGTAGCCGAAGACTTCGAATTTACGGTTGTCGCACTTTAGGTGAAAGCAGTACAGCGGTGCCACGGCCAAGTACCTGGGAGCCATTATTGAAGTTCCTGGCCAAAGACAAAATGCACTATGGTAAGGTGTCCTATAATGGCGCAATTTTCGGCACAGAAAATCTACTGGAATGTTGCCAGTGCACGCAATTTTTGTGCATGGGGAAAATTAGTAGAAAACTAGAGCAAGTGGAATCATCATTTTTCGACTCTTCTACAGTGAGTAATGAATTTTTAAAGATGGAAATATAGGTGTTCCTAAAATGGTGCCCTAAAGTGACGCCCTATAATCTTTGCAGAGTGTACATGGTACTATTGTAAGGAGAAGCTATTATGTACGTGACAGTGAAGATTACTAGGGCTCCATTTTCGGCACTGCGCCATTTTTGGCTGCTCTACCATAATACCTAACCAATGTACTGTGATTGAACTGCCCTTCTCCATGTGGAGTAGGAAACTAGAGACACAATATAAGCTCTCTCAACAACGAGCACGATGTGGGATTGGTTTTCCTTACCTCGTCGTGTTGTTCTCAACTAACGTTGTTCTAAAGTATCGACAATTTTGAATTCATCGACAACTTTCAAGGACTATAATTCACTAGACCTCGTCCTTCAAAAGTCCTTTGCGTTGCACTGAATCCCTCAGAGTGTCACGAACAACTTGCAATACCTATTCACTAGACCTTGTCCTTCAAGAATACCTCGGTTAACTCATAATAGACATTGTAATTACTGTAAACATCATTCACAAGATGATATCATTTGACTTCTAACTTAATCATTAAAAACCCCGTGGATATCAAAATTGATCTAAAAGATTGAGATGAACCTTGCGCCTAATACACTTTCTTATACTGAGCTAACCTATTTTATAAGGTGGATCCTGCACAACGATTATATCAGCGCACCTCAATGACTTCTTCTTTCTTTTTTTCTTTTCTTTTCTCTTTTCTTTTCTTTCTTTTTTTTTTTTTTTTTTTACACAAATGAAAGTACTTTCATTGCATGAGAAAGAATACAACCCCAGCCACAAGTGGCTTGGGAGAAAAAAACAAAAAAAAAGTTACTAGTAGCCTCTAAGCCTATGACGCACCTCAGTGACTTGACATTACATTCTTCGGCATGTCAAAAGGTAATCTCCAAGCTACACTAAATTTGATAATTAGTGTTAGATACACTAATTTACATAAACATGTTATAAGTTTTTACGGTTGTTCAATAATTTTACCCACTATATTGGCCAAGATGGGGGTCCTTATATAGTATCAGAATCAATACTCTTGGTAAATCTTTTTAAACAAAAGTAAAAACTTATCTCATTTTCAAATCTTATAATAATCTAACACTAATTATCAAATTTAGTGTAGAAGTGGACATGGTGGCAGGCGGACCCCAAGGCGGCGGTTTTGGGTTTTTTTAATTTTTTCTGAAACAATTAGTGGTTATTCTTAGAAATCCGATGAAAGCTTGCATTCTAACACACGTTCGTTCAAGTCCAAAAAGTAAAATATAACTCTGACTAGTCAATTAAATACATTCACTGTTTAAAAAATAACGAATTTCAATGAAAAAAAGTAAAGTGGGTCATCTCGGTAAGCAATCATTTATCATTCTTGATTCTCTGCCGCCAGATTGACCAACTTTATGAGAGACTGAAACCAAGTCGACCAAGCTCCTCACTGTCAAATTCTCCTGGAACTTTCCATTAGAGAAAATTTGGGGTGTAAGGAAGGCCAACTTCCTTTTTCAATTAACGTCGACTTTAATTCAAAAAACAGGCCCTCCACCTTGTCACACAAAGTGCCAACATCATATCTTGCGCAAGTGTTGACCAATCAAAGCAAAATGAGTGAAAAGTATATAAAATTCGCGTACCCAGTGGAGGTACTGCTAGCACGAGTGAGAGCACCGTCCTTGGTGCGGCACCATCGGTTGTATGCCTCATGATGCCAAATGAGAATGACATGTTGTGCATACCGTGGTTTAGTGGCGGATGGTGACGGCCAATTTCAAAGTAATGGCGGGAATAATAGGCTTGCATATTTCTTCTTGCAGCCAATTTTCCTTGTCAGTGTTTTTTGTCGTGTTAGTCACTATGGAGAATCGGCGACCACAGAACGAGATCAGTGCCGTTACGCTGTTTAACACTCACAATGAGGCCGGAGAGTGGATACCAACGCGTTATGAGAGGTTGTCATGGGTGAGGCTGAATCCAGGGAGAAATGGAACATGGGCAAGAGAGGCTCGCAAGTATGGACGTGAGAGCATGAGAGGGTCCTACAAAGCCCAAATTGTGGACTTCAAGGTGAAGCATGTTGGCAACAAGGTTGCCATGGAGTCTGTGTTGGTTAGGCACGCATACCAGCGGCATCAAGTGCTCTTGGATCCTGAAATTCCACACGAAAGGGTTCCATGCAACTGTAAGAACTCGTGCATTGCAATTGTGATTCACCGTTAGGAAAATTGTTTTCTGTAACGCTCCGAACGTGTTTTTTATACTAATTTGTGTGATGTGCTCCGTGTTGGAAACAGATTTTGTTTGATCATTTTTCGAGGATAGGTAGACCCCGATTCTATACGGACCCATTGTGGTTCTCCACAGCGACATCGGGGAAGCCACTCGCAATGGCAGATCTTACAGCGAGCTTCTCGACAATGGAATTTTTTACTCTAATCTTGTGTATGTTCCGCCTACACCAGGCCTGCTCTATGGATCAGTTGAGCCACTCCTTTTGCCGGCGTTCACCGACTCGAGTGGCCCCTCCCCGACACGCACACCCGTAAGCGCGTTCGCTTTAAGTTGCGCCAAGATTTTCGTGTCGTTACAAAGCCCACCACCTGGAAGCCGAATGGGGCATTTGCAGTGGTTTTTACCATTGCATGTCTTTGTCGATTTGTTTGCACCTGAGGAGGCAAACATGAGGCGCACAGCCACCTTGTATATCGTTAAAAATCCATCTGATGAACTATTTTTGAGCCTCATGGATCCGGGTTGGCATCAAAAAATTGTATTTGGCAAAGATATCGTGAGGTGCACGATATTGATGCACACTGTTACCTTCAGGCACGAGGTTGCTAATGCCGGTAAAATCTAATCATCAAGCTTGAGAGGAGGAGGAGCGGGTTGTCAAGGAAAACCGATTTGGAGATTAAAACCCTAAACGCGGTTTGTTGTGCGCAACGCAGTACCATGGGGGCGATCGACGTTGTACGCAAATTTAAAGTATGGGAGAGAGCGTCTAGGGCAAGATGGTGTAAGTTGGCAATGATTGACCAAGTTCAAGAGGAGGATTTGGTGCTTCTTCCTTGTTTGTTTGGAGGTGATGATGTGGCGACGTTTGAAGTGGGGAAAACATGGCCGTTGTCACATATTCGTCGAGAGGTCCGCATTACGTTGGGGGATATTGTTCCAATGGATTTTCGATTCACTCGGAAACCCGGCGTGCGGTTGTCAACATCAATCGCAGCACACGAGAATGTCCATCCCGTAGCAAGAGTCCTTCCTCCCTGGGCATTCGAAATAGTAGGAGTTACTAGCTAGGTGAAATATTGCTTGCTAGGAAGAGTGACTTATCGGAAATTAGATCGTATTAGTATTGTTGATGCAAGTGCACGTGTACGAAGGCGGTCGGACGGACTTATACATATATGTGGCCAATGACCTTAAATCGTGATAGGGATCACCGAAAAGGTGGACTTTTGGTATTTATAAAACGATGCCTTTTTTTGTAGCGCTGCACAAATCCGGTGGCAACAACTACTTCTTTGTTGTGAGCATTTTGCATTGAAGGGTGGTCTTAGAATATGTGGTAGAATAAATGTTTTGAGTTTACAACGTGATGTTTCCAACAGGTATCTAAACAAGGAAAAAATGTTTCTTTTTTTCCTACACATGTTTCTGGGTAAAACATGTCTGGTTGGCCAACTCTAAACTTAAGGCGCTTTCAACTTGTAGATAAAATTTGCAATCTTCGCCTAAGCAGTAGGTGGAAAACAGCCTTTCTCGATGAAGGATAGGAAGTCTGATGAAGTTTGCGAACTTTCTGGAGAACCGAGTAGCTCATCTCCCAGTACTTGAGCAGACTTCGATGTCGCTGCAGATGTCTCATAGCTGCTGCTCGAGGATGCTGCTTGAGAGCTGTTGGTCAATCGAGACACTATTCCCTTCGGTGATTCAGAGTTCTCCTCCCATTCATGCTCCCTTACAGGCTCCCTTGCAGGCTTCCATATACGCGAACACGGTTCGGAATCAAGGTCGACTATGTCTTTAGGAGGTGGCAAGTACCTCAGCGGTTTAACGTCTATAAACAATGGTGGCTCAAAAGCATCTGGTGGAGGTCTGAAGGAGAAACGAGACCTGTTGGAAACATCATCGCTTCTGTGTGCTGCCTCATCGAACAGAACACAACTAGCATGACTAAGATATCATCCGTTTAGAGACAGAGTAGCATTCCAACAAACACATGGACAAGAGCATGTTGCATGCTTGAGCAATTCATCCCTCTTTATTTGAAAGTTAAAAGTTAATCGAAATTGAATATGGTTGTTTTATCGTACAAGTATTGATTTGCCTGGCGGACAGCTTCTGTGTATGCTAGTTGTGCGTTAAAAACCGCCGATATAGTGGTTGATTTTTTACCTGCCCGTTTCACTGGTGGTGCCCGTTTCTCTGGGTGTTGAATTGATGAACGCGGTTTAACGGGGAATCTCATTGGTGTAAAATGACATGCTGGCTGGTTTCCAAGAAGATCTTTATTTGTCACCTGTGGCTTTGGCGAGGCTGCTTTTGTAGGTGGTTCAGCTTCACTTTCTCCATCATCTTTGCTCTGTTGTGATGTTTCCAACGGTTACGAAAACAAGGTCAATGTGTAAATAAGGATTTTTCATTCCACACCCAAATGTTTGGCATTGACAAAATATGTAAGTCAAAATCATAAATTCTAACATTGCTTCCACCTTGTCCGGCGCGGCTAAACGACACAGTGTAATATACTTAAGCTCTCAGGAATCTGCGCTTGAGCACACTTGTTCAATCACGGAATTCACCTTTTCTAACGACCCACTGTCACATGATGGTGAGCCAACTAGGGAAGGACTGTCAGATGTACGTTCTACCTTCTTCTTGGCCGTCAAATTGGTCGCGGTGTCATCTTCATGCCCCTTCCTACGCTCTCCCTTCTTCTTGTCCTCCACCGCTCTAGCTTCTGTTTCCAACATACCACATCCTGCACAAGAACAAGTTTGCGTTAACGTACACAGTACGGAACATGTCCTTCACACATGTGCACTACCATGGGAAAACAAATGACATGGCTTAATTAAACGAGTGTAAGTTTCCTTACCGGCCATAGGCAATACAGTGCTATGTTGCTTCAGCACCTTAGCAGGTGGTTCACCCTCAGCTACGGTAGGAGCTGGCCTCTTCTTTATCCTAAATTGCTTGTCTTTCAAAAGAACGTCGTCGTCAAGTACTACTAGATTGGATGACTTGGACGCCTTGCGCCCCCTTTGATGATATTTGGATGTGACTTTGCCTTTCTTTGAGCCGGTCTTCTTTGTCATCTTTAGGTCCCGTCGTATGCTCTCCCTTCTTCTTGTCCTCCACTGGTTTAGCTTCTGTTTCCAACATCGCACATCCAACAGGACGGTTACAACATCGCGCATCAAGCACCACTCGCTCTACACATGTGCATGTGTACCGCCAAGCAATGAAATAGTCAAGTAAAACACGTGGTTGAATTTGTCTTACCACCTTGTCTTTCAAAGGAACGTCGCCGCCTTGCGCCCCTTTGACGACGTTGGATGTGACTTTGTCTTTCTTTGAGCCGGTCTTGTTGTCACCTTTAGACCCCTTGGTATGCTCTCCCTTCTTCTTGTCCTCCATCGATTTAGCGTCTGTTTCCAACATCGCACATCCAACATGACGGTTACAACATCGCGCAAATTCAACCACGTGCTCTAGAACACGTACATGTGCACTGGTATGGGCCAACATTGAAAACACGTGGTTGAATTTGCCTTACCAGCTTTAGGCGACGGAGTCTGTTTTGCGTCTTGTTTCGCTTCGGCTTTTTAGAGGCTGCTTCACTCTTTCTGGAAGCTTGTTCAGTAGGCGCTTTCTTGCGCTCCATGACCGGCTCTCCTACCTGGGCCGGGGCCTTGTCATCGGGTTTAGGGTTACCGTCGGGAATTTCTAAGAAACCAAACCCCCAAGAATCCAACCAAAGCATCGACGACCAACACACGGCGGACAATCACGAACTCCTGAAATGAGTTCTGGCCACAAACACCAGAGGTGAAATAAACAACCACACGATAATGGTACTATGCTGTTGGAAACAAACAGGAGATTGCAGAGTCCGCATGGTGTGGTTGTGTTAAGGTTTGGCGCCCGTCCTTCAGTTGCTATCCTATTTCCAGCAGGATTTTTGGGCTTGATAGAATACTGAGCTGCTTTCTCGGCTACGCATTTCTTCTGTAGCTGACTTAGCGCCTCTCTGAGACCACGCAGCTTCTCTTCTTCCTGGGCTATGGTCTTCGTGTCCCATCAATCAGTCCTCACATTCCTCCATTTTTCGTTGTTGTTTTCGCAATCTTCGCTACTGACTTGTCGTTGCTCCTTGTCGACACGCGCTTTCTCCTCCATGTTTCCGACTTTGAGAAAGTCCTTAGAAGCTTTGCGCGCATTCGTCCTTCTTGGAGTTTAGATTCTCATCTTCGGCTTCAATCTCCACCTTCTCACCTCCAACTTTGATAGTGCATCCTTCTTTGAGCCACTTCATC
The DNA here is from genome assembly GCA_037043015.1 of Bryum argenteum. Classification (NCBI taxonomy): domain Eukaryota; kingdom Viridiplantae; phylum Streptophyta; class Bryopsida; order Bryales; family Bryaceae; genus Bryum; species Bryum argenteum. The sequence continues at coordinate 17,358,485 of CM073328.1, read as the reverse complement.
TCAAGTGATTTTGAGCGAGCCCACGATCATGATGGATATTGCCTTCCGCAACTCCTTCAACTTCACGCTTGCCCTTCTCCTCACCACAGTCGGCCTTTTTTCCAACATCCCCGGTTTAAGGACTCCTTCAAGTAGTCAAGACGATCGTCGATGATGATGTGTGCAAGTTGCGGCTTCAATGCGGGAGGGCCCAACAGGGGATTGTTCTTCGCATGGGCATCTCGATCGGTGATCACCTTTTTGACTTGTCCGCCCAATTCACCGGATTCTTGCCACCCTTTCCATCGAAGTTGAAGTAGTACACGCACGCCCGTAAGAAGGTCTGGCTGAAGGCTTTGTTGTCAGGAGGCTCGTTGTAAACACGCTGGTACATCTTCACATACGCGATCTTGTGCATCTCCTTCGTGCACTTCTCCAAGAAGTACCTCGACTTGTTGACACCCGTCCCTCTCTCCCACCAGCGCTCATACACACTTACTGGGACCATGGCGTCGGTCACATCTTTCGGCAAGACTCCTTCTTTGCACAGCCCACAAATGCGATGAAAAAAGTCCTCATCGTAAACAGCATTCTCTCTTCCTAACAAGCACGGTGCCGACTCAAGAAGTTTCTCAGTAAGGAGAGGAGGAAACCCCTCTAAATCGAAGGGCTCCTCCCATGACAACTGTTTGGGAACCGGAATGACCCAGTTATCTTTCTTGCTAGGAGACTCCTCCCGCTTCTCTTTCAGAGCAGCTTTGCCTTTGACGAGACTCCTACTGCTACGGCCTGTGGGGGCGGAGGCCATGTTGGAAACCGCTACAAGTTCGATAAACCACACACAAGCGATAAACCTAAACTGGAAGACAAGCTCACAGCGACACAAGCTCGCAGCGACACAAGCTCACAGCGACACAGCGACCCTAAAAACAAGCTCACAGCGCCCCTAAACACAAGCTCATAGCGACACTTAGGGAAACATACAGCAGCGCTCACGACGTGTTGGAAACTATCTACCGCAAACAAACCCTAAGCTGCCGAAAACTACAGAAGCTCTAAGCGTCGCACCGACACCAAATTGCAACGAAGATCTACACCGCAACGAAGCTCTACACCGCAGCGGCACTAACACGGAAACGACACTAACACCGCAACTACTAACACGGCAGCGGCACGGGCACACGGCAGCGATCGACGTCTGAGACTCGGAGGTGGCAAAAACAAGCGGCCATCGAAACGGAGGGAGACACTGACGCAGTCGATGGAAACAAACTGCAATGGTGCATAGTTTAATTAAAAGTTTTGCACGTGGGAACCTCGGGGTGCTCGATTACTTAGGTGCTCGATTACTTAGGTGCTCGATTACTTGCCGTGTGAGATATTTGGGTATTTGATTAGGATCATCAGTGAATCAAATTCATTGATTTTGAAGGATTGTTGAAAAAAACATTGATGGCAACAACCAAGTGACTTGCAAGTTACTCATTGCGAAGTAATTATCATATGTGATAAACTGATGTGAGGCTTTGACGTAATTCCAAAGGGAAAGTAATCATCACTTGTAACGAACTGATGGATTAGAAGCTTTGAGCAAGTTACATGATGAAGTTGACATCATCAACTTGAGTGTTATGATTCGCCTCAAACCAACAAGTACCAACTCTTCCTACGGAGTGGTACCAATGTTTTTTCTTTCTCTAAGTTTTCTTCTAGCCTTTCAGAGTACGTTGTAGAATACGTAGTAGCCTCAGACTGAATACGTAGTACTCGCTATCTGTTTCCAACATGTCCAGACAACCGGCTCGTGCTTGCAGGAGGAATTCGGGAGATCACAGAGAGTCCCCGGAGGTGGAAACGAAGCATGTGCCTCGAAGAGATTGAGAGCCACGGCGGAGTAGAGAAGACACCGTCCGGAGAAGATGAGTTTCAAGAGCCGATCCCCCTTTGGATGGAATTCACGAAGACACAAGCGATTGATAACTGCACGCCCCCCGTGCTTCAAGGAAGGCACGGTGTTTACGATGCGCGATTCTTCACGGTTGTTGCGGGATTGTGCCCTCGTGGAACACCCGTGGATTAAGTTGCAAACCTAACGCAAGTCACTGAGGAGGAGATCAGAGAGAAATGGAAGACAGGCACCGATCCATACAGGTTTCCAATCAGCTTGTGTCTTGACAAAATCCAAGCAAAACAATTTTTTGAACACCACAAGCTCGTGTATGGTGGCTCTATTTCCAATGACCAATTTTCTTTGAGGTTCTTACGCGCTTGCTATGCCACATTTGTGCACAACCTGGAAATTGACTGGGTGTCAGAAGCGATCAAAAGGCGCAACACTCGAATAAGCCAAAAGAAACATAACCGCCACAAACTGGGACCTGTTGCGATCAGGGAGCAACTTGCGCACTTGTGCGCTATTATGAGCCATTTCTACACGACTACCACCGGGCGTAAGAGGACGAGGACAGGTTCTCCAACACGGCACAATTCGAAAGCGCTTGCGGAGGCAGAAGCAGAATTGTTGGATTATCGCCAACTCAGGGACAAAACAACTGCCGCGCACGAGGGTATTTTGAGGTCCTTGGCGGAATCAAAGGAGGCACTTGTCACTTGTTGTGAACCCGCGAAACGGTTCACTTTAGCGGGAATGCGTTCCCCGCGAAGTTTAGCGCGTAATTATCAAGTTTCCATGGTTTAATTAAACCTTTTAGCTCATTTCGTGAATTCACGGAATACCCATGGTCTCATAGGAGGTTTTGGCACAAGCGGCCGTTCTTGTTCTAATTTATACCTAATTAGTATTTTTGATAATTGCCAATATATTAAATGGCGAGTTTTAGTATGTTTTAGCAATTATGTATTCATAGGTAGGACGCGGGTTACCCCACTTCGCCCTTACTTTCTACAAAACCCCTAATATGAAAGGTGGTGCCTTTAGCTTGCCTAATTAGTTAGAAGAAAATAGGGATGAAAGTCCGTCCAACTGGACGGATGAAATCCGCCCAATTGGACGGATGAAGCTTTTTTGCTTCAACCTCCCTGGATCAGCCAGGGAGGAGGGGAGTTGGAAGAGAGGCCGTTAGGCTGGTTTTTTTGTGTGTGTGTGTGTTTTAGGAAGCGATTTTTTGGAGATCTAGGTTGTTGTCGCAAATTCATGAGTCCTAGCTAGCGGATTGGGTGAAAACCCCTAATCGTGTTGTGGGAAGTGCGTGCGGTGTTTTGGAGAGGAGTGTGCAGGTTCCTCGATAACGGCGGTCGCTGGCGGAAAAGTGCCGCAGGTGCAGTCTTTCGGAGGGGCAGCCTCGTGAATGGGCGGTGACGGCGTCGGAGCACGGTGATCCTGCATCATCGAGGAGGGCACCGACAGCGCTCGATCTGGACGGGGCGGAGGAGCGGCGGCACGAGCAAGGCCCCACCGACGGCGCTCGATCTGGACGGAGCGGACTCGGCGACGCAGCGAGCTGGAACCGCGATCGGAAGCACCCACCGACAGCGCTCAGGATTGTGAGTTCAGATTCGGCGAGCAGCGGGCTGGAACATCGATCGGAAGCCAGACCGCCGGTGTACCGGCGACCAGGGTAGCTCCGAATCCGGAGCCAGCGTCGATCAACGCCGACAGCCGAACACGACGACGGCGAGCCGATCAGCGCACCACGGTGGCGGATCGAGGGTAATCTCGGTGAGACGGCATCGACTCGACGGAGGTTGGGGACGAGCTCGAGGGCCAGCAGCTCCTCGACAGTTCAACAGCCGCATCGACAGAACCAGCCGGCAGCAGGTGGATCGGAGAAGGATAGCCGCGATCAGTCAGCGGAGGAGCGGCGACCACGAGGTCCAGTGACCCCAATCAGCATCGACAATCGCCGGAGGAGCGACGCAGCTCCTTGGCAGCAGCAGAGGAGCCGGCAGTTCCAGCCGGCAATTGAGGCACCGCGACCCGGCTTCTAGCACCGGCATCCTCGCCAGTATCGAGCAGTATCGGAGGAGACGACAACGACCAAACACCGGAGGAGAGTCGGACCCATCTGCCGCAGCAGCAACGGAACCCCTGTCCCCTCCGTGATATTACGGAGGGTAGACAGGGTGACATTAAGGAGGGAGCCCCTCCATCCCCTCTTCGCTTGATTGATGCATCTCTTTGCATTAGTAGATTGTGTGGTTTAAAACCAGTAGTAATTGTGAGTTTTATCTAAAAAAATGGTGATCTCTTTGCCAAAAAATTGTGTGTGGTGATTTGAATTGGTGTTTGTTTTGTTCTTGTGTTTGTCGTGGAAGGAGACGTATGTGCTGTACTTGCCTTGCTGTTTGAGTGATTGATTGCTAGGGTGCACCGTGTGTAAAGGGTAGTGCGGAAGCGCTGCCCAAAATCGGGCTGAAATTATAAAAAATAGGTTAAAAATTCGGGAATTTGTAATCGGTGCGGAAGCGCTGCCGAAATTTCACTCGTATTTTGTGGTTCAAAGTTTTTGTTCAATTGCTGAAATTAGGGTTTAATTTGGGAAGTACTGGGTCAAGCGCGGAAGCGCTGCCCAATTTCTCCTAGGTAACCCTAGTATCTTGTTTTAAGTGTATTTTGCATTGTAGAAATGAGTTATGAACGTGCGGAGAGGTTTTGATTGCCTTGGAACCAAGAATTGGAGATTTACAAGTGAATCTACCATTTTTGAGCTTAAATGGTGTGCTGTAGTAGTCTAGTTTGATGCATTTTGGGGGCTTTTGCTTGAGTTTAGGTCCTATTTGACCCCATAATTGAGCCCAAAGGCCCTAGTGGCTCAAGGGATGCAATTGTAGCTCCCTAGGATCAATTTTGATGGGTTTTGGGGCTTGAGTCACTCATGGAATTGCAATTTATAGGGATTAAATTGAGGGTTGATTGAATGATGGTACTTCTATGTTGAATTCAAAGTAGGAATTTTATGCTTGTATGAATGTTATTGTCCATTGCTTGGAAGGATTGTCTTGTGTGCACCCATCTCCACGGCCCACTTGTGAGTTAGAAACCGGGACACCGGGATTTGACCTCAAACTTGTGCTAAAGACCGAGAAGAATTGGAGGTCCGGTATGCCTCAGGGATACATTCTAACCCTATTTCTCCAAGTTGCGAAGGCACGAGCGCGAGCGCGTTGTCTATGCACAAGCTGTTGCAGGAACGACAGACATTGGAGAAATTAATCACAATGTCGGAGGCTGAAGAGCACGCGAAAGCTTCAATAAAATCTATTGAAGGGGGGTCGTTGGCACTGTCAAAACGCACTTTAGAAATGTGCAACGCTGCTGTTGTGGAATCTGAGGAGAAGGTACGTAGGCTCAAAACTCCTTCCTTCGTGCTCCGTCCGAGGGCTCCATTCATGTATCCAACAGGTACGTCCGTCCCTGCTATATGGAGAACACAACCAAAGTTGTGTGCGGGCTGCAAAAAACAAGGTTTTGTAGCGCATGCTGTGATTATTGCTTCTTGCGGGTGTGAGTACCACCCCGTATGCATTGCCCAACTGTTGGCGGATCAAAAATACGGTTGCCCACGTTGCGAAGATAAGTTCAGTGGTGCTTGGATGGCCCAATTTGGATACCCTCTTACTTCCTGGATGGAGAAGGACGTTTCCAACATGATGACAAGGTTGCAGGATGTAGCCGCCGAAAAACTAGGTGAGATCATTTGAATGGCGATACATTTTTTTGGAGTTATTTTGAATTGAATAGTGAATGTGAGTCGTAAGCAATTGCATAATGACATGCAGCCAACAAGACAATCATTACATAGGAAGCGATCCCAAATCCCGGTGAAGATGCGGCAATGGAGTAATACAGAAATGAGGGACGCACCTTATCTACGTTGCGAACATTCTAAAGTGCTCAACGTCACCACTATTTGTACTTAGACTATGACAGGCGTGTTGGAAACATCCTCGCGTTCAACTTCTCTCACCCAAGCATTACCTACTCGTACTCTATCTTCCCTCCACTTTCTAGCTGCCTCCATTGCATTACTTGCGTTATAGGCTATCCTCTTCTTCTCCATTAGAGCTGTCGACGCTGCTTGATTTTCTTGTGATCTGACGTTGCATGTTGCTTGCAATTGTTCTTGCTTAGCAAACCTGTGCTGAATATTTCTATACCAGTGCTGGTACTGCTGAACAATAGCACTTGTTTTGTCTTTAGTACCACCATGCTGAGTATGGTGTTGATTAGCCGCCTTTGCTGCATGATGTGACTTTTCCATGCCTTGATTGTTCCAGACAGCAAGGCTACCGTATGTTTCCACAAACCAAGGACCATGCCGCACAAGGTTATGCTGCAAAGCCAATAATAAGAGAAATTAGTGGGAGAATTCAAACATGTAGATATGCCCAGATGGCAGTAGGCTTATTAACCAAAAATTACAGAAGTATGCAAAAGTGGAAACTCACCATATAATGAGTGACATGGTTTTCTCCAAAGCACTTCACATAGAGCTCTCCCCACTTCTTAATTTTTCCTCTAAAAGTATCGATTTGTTGTTGATCTAAAGAAAGGCCCACAAGATATGGCAATATTGTTTCCAACGCTTGCCACATTTCGACTCTGTCCAAATACTGCGTACCTTGGTCGAGGGTGTTGTTTTCTGAGCGGAGGACATCCTTCCAAACCCGATCTTGTCCTGACCAAGTAGATGGTTGGAACATCCTGACTGCAGTCACGCCACTCAGGGAGGGTTTGATAGGAATGTTGCTGGAAACACCACTTAGCTTTGGATCCTTCATAATGCGGACGTTGCCACCATGAAGTCCAGCTGCTGACAAGCTCTTCTCCATGTTCTCTATGGCAACTTCTTGACGGGCCTCATTTGTCATAGTCCAAATGAAAATGAAATGCAGATGAAGAATCTTCTCCATGATTCTCGTCGACGCATGTAGACTGCAGATATGTACTCTCTCAAGTGGGATTGGTAGAATAGGCTTCCACCGTAACTCTCTGCTAATGGACAATGGTTGACAGTGTACGTTACTAGCAAATAAACCTCCATGCCATGTATGTTTCCTTCGTTTAGCCTCCAAAGTAACACTTCCAGCTGATCCCACCACAGGTTTCGTCCGCTCTTGATTGCAATAAATACATGAATGTTTGGCATTGGCTCCATGTTTCAACCCATACAAAGATTTGATTGTTTTCATGTCCGCGGATAAATGCCACTCGACTTGGAAGGTTCCAACACCCTCCACTGTAAGTACTTGACCTTCATCTTGTGCTTTGATCACTGCAGGGAATTGTGTTTGTTGGAACACCCACTGAAGCACTTCGTGGGACTCCTTCGCAACCTCAAAGCACGCAATAGGCCATATCTCTGTTTCAGATTGGACTGAGAAATACCTATCGTCAGTTTTCTGAATGCTAGTGTCTAACGCACGATTCATGAGGGTTATGCTAACCCTTTCAAACTTCCTTCCATGCATAATCTCCGCTTCATCCATCTTCAACACGAACACGGCTTGTTTCCAACTTCTGTGAATTCAAACAGATTGTTGGAGTTAATATCTACAAACCCATTAACCATTCTGCAAGACATCTCATTCAACTCTATCACGCTAAATTCTCAGAATTTTCTGTAGAAGTTAATTACCTTCCGTGGTAAAACCGTACAACTTCACCATAGTCCTTTGCACGTGTTCAATATCAACAAACAAAGAATTCTTTGCTGTCAAGACAACCCGACTTATCTCTACTTTCCTCTTCTTCTCTTTTGTACTTGTCATTGGAGCATTTGATTGAATCTCCAATGTACTTTCGATGTAGTAGTAGTCACCAACAAGATCCATCAACTTTGAATTCAGCTCTCGTCGCAACAAACTTACCTGATAGAAGACATATGTTAGCATGTTGGCAAAGTAGATCTACTTGAAGTTTGTTTTCAACTCATCGTAAATAATATCGATTTTGAAGACAATGTAAGAAGAATCATAAAATGGGGTGGATTCATCGATACCTTGTGCGGGTTTGGTAAAAATGTTGGCTTCAAGCGCTTGTCAACAAGTCGCACTCGCTCGCCCTTGATTGTTTTGTAAATCTCACCATATCCCTTCGAGATACTCCGGTCATATCACATGCCGCCAATATACCTTACGTTCCCAATTCTTCCCCAATTCTGTTGAGGTAGTAGTTTGTCATGCTAGTGGCAAGAAAAAGCTTTCGCGGTTCGGGACAAAGAATGCCCATGTCTCTCCTTGTGATAGTAATCGTCCAAGTGCTTGCCCGGTCTCATCTTGTGTATCCTTGCCACCACACAAGCGTTTCCTCCCATTCGACGTCTTGTTTCCAACATGCACAGATTGAACAATGACCCGGTTGTAACAAGCTTCGGATCCTTGCAATACGCGCTTTGGTCGCGCCTCCACACTTCGCTAAATCGATGAGACCCTTGATGCTCTAACTTGCATACCTACTGGAGTGTTCACTATCCTCTCTAACTTCCTCTGAAGCTTGAGTAACGCCTTCTTCGCTACTTCAAGATCCTGATTTAGTCTAACCAACTCTTCATCTGCAGCTTGTCGTCCCTCATCGAATGCTCATCGCAAGGCTAACCGCATGAGATTCTGTGCTATTCTTTAATTCTTGCTCTAGCGAAGAACATCGAAATCTCAAAACGTCAGATTCACTCTTCAATGTTGCAATCTCTTCTCTACTACTTCCAAGAAGTTCCTCCGAACGTAGGGTACACCTTTCATTAGCAACATCAACATCATGCCTCAAGAGTGCAATAGAGGCGCGTGTTTTCCTCAATTCACACTCCAAGCCCTTCACAACATCATTTGTATTAACAAGTTTCTTAGCATATCCTAATAGGCCAGATTCTCCGTGACATACAAATTCTAGAAGTGACTTCACACTATGAAACTCAGGTGGCTTTCTAGTGTGTGGATGTGATGGATACAAATTACCATCCACCCACAGGTCAATGTTGGTGGCTCCAGAATCTCTCAAGGCTGGAAATTGTGATTTCGGCACTTGTTCGTCAATTCCAACTCCTTTCCTCACCACAGGAGCAAATCTACGCTCTAGAGCTAAAGCTACTGAATAGGACTTACTACCTTGATCTCTATTGGTTACATCCAGAAGTGCCATAAGCGTCCCTAGGCCACAACTACACTCACTTCGAACTCTGTTTTCACCGCATAAGTAAATCACCGCTCAAGACCTGAAGCTATAAAACAAGACTGACAACCTTGACGGCTTGACCCCTGTTGGAAACATCCAGAGTTGCTATGACTGTTCGTAGTACCACTAAGCTAACTTCGAACACCTTTCCTGTTCACATGAGCAAGTCTAGGCAATACATGTGACTAAAGCTAATGCATAAATGTGGAGCAAAACTACGCTCAACTCTACTCTAAACTCCTTGACCTCTGTTGGAAACATGCAGAAGTGCCATGATATCCCTAAGCCACAACGAAACCAACTCACTTGGTGGAAACACGAAAGAGGCCAACTCATTTGGCGGAGAGCATTTGACTCGCACTCGCTCAACATTATGCCATGCAAACTAGGAGCAACATGAATGTAGCCAACTCATTTGGCGGGAAGCTATTCTACTTGTGCACAATTATAATTGGCATGTCCACGTGGAATGTGAAGTCAACCCAAAAGGACTTCCCCATCACCCTCTACAACGCCGCAGACGTTGATTTAAGGTAGTGGATTCCGTTTTCCAACGAGTAAAACCTTTTTCACGTTTACATTTACATTGTTGTGGTACTACGAGGTGGGCATAAAATAGTTTAAAGCATCGTTATTTTATTGAGCATTCATTGTGCCGGTACTCGTGCGGCAAGCACGGCCGTTGCCACCTCGGCCGCCACTCATGAATTCCGGTCCTTCTTAACTACCACATCCTTCAATCCGGTGGTCAACTAGGCCCACTACGTTGCCACCAAGGCCATGCCGCTTCTTCCCCATTGGCGGGCAGTTTTGATGTGAACTCGGGTCAGTACCATTTATATGTAATTTCAGCATTTATCGAAAAAAATTTATTGATTTTCGAGCCAAAAATACTGGCCTTCCTCACACCCCAAATTTTCTCTAATGCATGGCAACTACGTATCATGGACTCTACTATAGCCTCTGTTCCAACTTAGGAGGCAGTCCGTGACTTCTCAAGTTGTCTACCAATCTTCAACTTGAGTCTTCAGTGGACTAATCCAGATTTTCATACATGGATGTGGACTCTAGAATTACAGTATATGTGGACTCACTTTCAAAGTGGATTCATGGTTTTTGAACTCTTCTAGTACAATCTGCTATGGATTTTTGAAGGCGGTCTCATAGGTGTTTCTAAAATGGTGCCCTATTTTTGCACCCTACAATGTTTGCCGTGAGTAAATGCTACTATTTGAGTAAAGAAGCTAGTATGTACCTCTCGTCAAGAAGGCTATTGCTCCATTATTGTCACCACTCCTATTTTAGCACTCTCCCCTACCTTGTTTGGAGTCTTTTGTACATAATTATTAATGAAATTACATTCCAAAATTATTCTTTTTTTCATTATCTCAAAAAGTTGAGGTGTGCCATTGTCCAAAATAGTGTCAAGTTGAGGTGTGCTATTGTCCAAAATATTGTCCTTTTAACGGAATTGGAATTTTAATTTTTCTAGTTGTTAGAATTTGGTATACGTATTGACCTTTGTTTGGTAAATTTGCAAATATGTCACAAAATGGCATAGTCAAGAATGCAGAATATTGCAATTATATAACACAGTTGCAAAGAAGTGAAGAAGAAAAGATGATGGAATCGAAAGTATGAAATGAGTAAGGCAACGTCTAAAACTTCTCTAAATATGTACATCATGACAAGGTGAAGTAGTTGAATGTGTAGCGTATGACAAGGTGAAGTGGTTGAATGGTTGAGATTCGGTATGGGAATTTAACCCCTAAATGCACCGAATGTAGAAAAACAACATTTTGGATGGAAGGCAACAACTATGAAGAGCCATAAATTTTTCATTCTATGTTTTTGTTGAATGAAATCACTTGGCAAAGGTCCCAAATTTAGTCTAGTTTGTGTGGTAAAAGTAACAAACCCGGACAATTAAGTATAGATTGATGGCGTGCATGATAGTGAAAAACTCTTGTTTTTGGGTTTCCAGGCATAGGGCATATGAAATTCTTACTCACACAATCATGTACTAAACTTATCATAAATGATGTGAATCGAATCTTATAAATCATGAGGTTGCATAAACTCAAGGTCACAACGTATAAATACTTACCAAAACACAACAAGTTACTGAGCTTAATTAATTTCACTTTGGATCTCAAATACTAGAAACAAACTTATGGCAGTCAAAAATCCCCAACTTTCAACCAAAGGGTAGAAATGTGTTCGTGGAGGATGATCGACTTCGAGGTCCACACTGGTGCCGACGAGGACACTCAGGACAACACAAGACACATGGCGCCGTCGTCGAATGATTCATACCAGCTCGGAATGCCGTACTATTGAAACTTCCACTGTACTGAAATTTCTCCCGCTCCAAGGTAAGACAAATGTGAATGATCGTCCGAAAGTGTGAGAATCATTGGTCCATAACTACTCGAAGTTGAATGCCTGGTCAAATTCTTTGCAAACACAGAATTGCCTGCGGAGACTTGCCACACCTGCTGTGGCCAGTAATTCCTCAAAACTATCATCAACCGCCTCAGATACAAAGAAGCAGAATTTTTTGGGCCTGTCTGGTTGTTGCCGACATCACGTGCCTCGGCAGGTCTAGCTGCCTCCTTCTCGAACTTATACCTTGCCATGGCTGACGTCGAAGATGACGAATTAGGATCCTCCTCGAAATACTTCGGTTCACTCCAGAAAGTGTGGAATAGAATTAAATTCCACTGGCGGCACTGAATGAGCAGGAATTTCTACCGAAAGTACCTTCAGCTGGACTATGGCAATTCGGTTGAGATTTTCCGTCTGGAATTCCAACACCGTTCGTTTGTGACGAGAGAGAAAGTATGAAATACAATTTTCCACTGGCAGCACTGAAAGAGTAGACATACCTTTAGCTGGACCACGGCTGTTAGGTTGAGATTTTCGCGTTTGAAACAGACATTTGGAATTTCAACACAATTCGTTTGTGATTGAAAAAAAGTCTGATACTGCGCCACGGAAGGTAAACTCCTTCGCCAGAATCCAGAATACATGTGGCAGCTTACTCCTTCACTAGAACCTGAATATACGCAAGAAACATTTATGGAAGCCAGGTCCGTACTTCATAGCTAGCTTCTGTACTTGTGTTTGACCATATGGACCCAGTACTTACTAGTGACTGCCCAATACTCATGGATTATTCATATTCTCACGAAATATAACATTCTCTTCCTACACCCTTGTAACTGCCCCAACTCACATTCCATGAAACTTTCTCATCCTTCAATCATTCTTGAGCGCAAGATTCCAACTTACTACTCGTACAAACTCCTCCAACTACCGACCGGGCGGGAAATTTTAGTCGTCGTTGACAGCATTCTGAAACATCGGCTTGACTCTCAATAGCTCGCAGGCGCCGCTCAACACGACAGTCGTTCCTATTTCATCACCTCTAGTCGCCTCTCGCTGCCATTCATGAGACATCTGGATCTCAAAGCGCGGCAGTGCGTTGGACTATCATCATTCAGGTCCGCGACTTACGAGCACGGTTCGAATGCCACGACCTCAACTTCAGAGTATAAATTAGCACCAGACTTTGATTCTATCACAACAATCATTCCATTTCACCGCAGTGATCAGCACAGACACAAGGCGCTTGCTGCAGCAAGTGATCTTGATAACTCAATATCACTCGGACCTAGTCCACTTCGAGATTGGTGACCAGGAAGGTCGACGGACCTGCAACGGACCTGCAACCACTCGGTTCTCGATCATCCTCCACAGCTTCGCAAAGTACAATGGGAGTGATGGGCGACGGAGGATCATCAAAGTGGAGACCGCCGAAGCAGTCGGCCCCTATGGGCGACGGTGGGTCCTCCAAGGGAAACCTCCATCGAAATCTCCCCTGGGTGACGGGAGCTCGTCGAAGTGGAGGCCTCCATCGAAGCGTCCACTCATTCATTGAGTGACCATCAATTAAGAACATGCACGAGTGTGAGCACATGTAAAGATTCAAGCGCGGATATAGCCCTAGCAACAGGCCAGTTCAAAGATTCCATGAAACAATGCATAAATCAAACTAAGAAGAAATCACCTTCACGGTCGGCACAATGTGAAGGGAGTAGGCAGCTTATAATTCTTCCTCCACCAGTATTAACCCTTTTTCCGCTGGGGCCTCTGACAGGTGCGTACGAATATTTTCATGTATAATTGGACATTATGGTAAGGTGTCCTATAATGGCGCAATTTTCAGCACAGAAAATCTACTGGAATGTTGCGAGTGCACGCAATTTTGGTGCATGGGGAAAATTAGTAGAAAACTAGAGCAAGTGGAATCATCATTTTTCGACTCTTCTACAGTGAGTAATGAATCTTTAAAGATGGAAATATAGGTGTTCCTAAAATGGTGCCCTAAAGTGACGCCCTACAATCTTTGCAGAGTGTACATGGTACTATTGTAAGGAGAAGCTATTATGTACGTGACAGTGAAGATTACTAGGGCTCCATTTTCGGCACTGCGCCATTTTTGGCTGCTCTACCATAGTACACCATATCAGGGCTTCCGGATGGCAAATGATTAAAACTCTACAAGTCAGATATCCAAACTTATAATTTTTTTTAGTACAAAATGATCCATTTATTATATCAAGTTGACAGCGTAGAGTGTAGGAATTCTAGTTTCTGTATCGATTCATCAATTGTTCACAGCATGTTGGGACGATGATTTGGGCAATTATACTGTCAACTTATATTATACTGAAATAAAGTTATACTGATGGAGGAATTATACTGTGTCTGAACTAATATACTGAAATTTAAGCTTTCACCTCAGTCTAGTTTCTTGAAAATATTCATTGTGGGATGCGAAGCATTAATTTTGGGCATGCATGGATTAACATCCCTGTCACTTTACGTTGATGTAGCTCTTTCCTGATCTATATCATTGATGTTGCGAACAATGATCAATATCTTGGAGGATGTGCACTCAAATTCATGGCAGACAGTCCAACCGCAATCCACCATTTAATCTACCACTTTTGTTTCTTTTCAGATGACCATTTTCAAATTTCAATAATAATGAACCTACGTAGTGCCAGTCCATTTTCATAACAAAAGCTTGACGTTGCCTAAGTGAATGGAAGGTTATATTCTGATATGATTGTAACCAGTTTTTTTCAAGAACAAATTTCTATGTATGGTCATGGTTACAAGAGTACAAGAATATAATGTTGTATTTTCAAATTTCAAATTTGTACTTAATCTTCAAATTATACATGGTTACTTGCAAACTACTTACTATTCTTACAAATAACCATAGTTAAAATACAGAAAATTGATGTATAATTATGTAATAGATTCTTATTGCAAATATGATAATTTTCTTGTACTCCATTAACCACCAGTATGGTATGCACCGTTGCCACGAATATATTGTCAACATTTGTACTTAAGCAAGTCACTTTGAATAAAATATAAGATAAAAAATTAATTTATGATTAGGTCACTTTTGTAATTTTGGGTGATTTAAGGGCCATAAATACTTCAAAATTCAATATCTCAGGACACGGTCGACCCGTTTTGTGATCCAATTGTATTCCACAACTTAACCAAAATTACCCGGTTCCAAAAAACACCTCATGTGCACAGCTTGATCCGATTGGCAGTTCCTAAGATCATAATGTTACTCACAAAAAAAATTAAAACAAACCAAAACAAACTACCTCCCTTAAATAATAGATGCTAGTACTAGCGACCTCTAGTCATCACATGTCACTTCACTAGGTTCCCATGGATGGAGTGGATGGAAAAAGATAAATGGAGCAGGTGAGTACAAGGAGTGGAGCACCCTAAATGGATAAGAAGCGGTGAAGATGGTGAGGATGAGTATCCAAGAGTAAATGATGTTTGGTTACCCAATGATTCTTACCGTGATGGCAACCTCTAGCCTCAAGCCACTACAATAGGTCGTGTCGCAATTATGTGTATGGTAGTAAGAAAATAATATATTCTCATATAATTTTTGTCGAGTTCAAGCTTTTACAAAATATCACTTTCTCTCTACACAATAGGTTCTTACAAGTATGCATTTGAGCCCATTTGAGTTTTGTTACTTTCTCTCTCACTAAAATCTTGCCTAAATCATGCACGCACTTACGTAGTCAATTGAATGCCATCCGTGTGTACATGTGTCACAACGTCACAATGGTTCTAGTACCGACTTGACCACTGAGCACTCCCATCATAATGACCCTAATTACACTGGACATGAGATTTTAAGAAGGGACACAGGCTTGCAGTAAGGAACGATGTCAGCACCCTCTGTACCGCCAAAAGACTTCTTCATCGATTTGACCTCAAAAACTAACACATTCAGAAGGTAACCTAGCTAGTAGTAGGTTGTTATCTTGGACCCAGAGAACACTGTAACACCATATTCGCTTAATTGGGACTATTCCTTAAATTTGGGACTAAATTTATATTGAAATTCATAGTAAAAGAGTTATAAAATTGCTAGCTGTTCGAACTCTCACCCTATAAAATGCGACATTGTCAATACTTATCTAGTTACTATTATGATTCGGAAATTTATACCGGAAACCGTAAAACAAAAATAAAGACGATGTGCGTTCGCGCTTGTAATTCCACCACTGGGCTTTTCGCAGTAACCATGTGTAGGGTTTAACTTAACATTTGCAACGCGCGGTACCTACCTCCCTTTAGACAATTTCAGGCATGATTGATATGGGGCCAATAAACGTTCTCCCAAAAACTGCTCTTGCAATTGGGCACCCTTGCAACGGAAATAACTTAAAAGGCGATATTCGTTACATTGAGATGATTTGGAGTCATATTCGATCCGGGGATAAAGAAAAAAGGTTCAACATGTTCAATATATAGTGCACATATTGTCTCAATGTAACGAATATGACCATTTAAAGTGTACAAAAGCTACTCTTTCCAATGACATTGCAGAAGATGAAGTTGATAATACATTGATTGGTGCAATAAAATTTAATGTAAAAGTTCAAGGTACTTCCACATGAGTTTAAAGGTTACCGTGGGCTGATAGTGAGATGGAAATATGACAATACGTTTTTGTAGTAGACTTCCTATCCTCTTTATTCTAGGTGTGAGCCTAATACTTATGTTTTTCATGTATTGTTCTACCAGAATGTGTTTCTGAAGATTGACTTCATGTATCAAGTTGCACTCAAACATGAGGTCTGATTCTTTTAGTTCCGTATAAAGATGTCTACTCTACAAAGGTAGAGCCAATTTAAGGAATATCTAACTAATTATGGACTAATTAGAAAATAGTATCAACGAAGTGCTTGAGTCTCAGCTTCTGGGTAAGACGCTAGTGGTTGCGTACTGCTCAAACGAGTCCGTTGGGGTTCGAACGTGGACCAGCACGACTACAAACGTCTCACACCTTAACCACCGTAGGACTGAACGGCGTGGTGACGACGTATCCACCAATATCACATTTATACACCCATTGAACAAATCGCACCACAAATGGATAGTATATCTTGGTTTCTATAGTTAAGTTACAGTTACGTGTAGAGTTTGTGTCTATATCCGAAAGGGATGAGTAGTTTTTTTTCTTAAAACATCTTTGTCTTGTAGCCATTGAGGTAAATACATTACGAACAGATGTACAAGAGCCGATCTTCGATTTGGATACTGGAGTTCTTATCCATTGATACATCTGCAGACTTTTGAAAACGATATCATCTTGGTTCAGTCGGAGTTTATTACTATTGTATTGGTTGCCGACATATACTCATAGCATACGAAGAGTTCCAATCAATTTCAAGAAAAGATTTATACAAATCATAGTTTCCGTAATTGTACATTGCTATGTGAATTTCCTTCTTATTGGAAGATTCTCACTGTCTTTCACTGAATCTTTGTGAGCTGTAGATTTTGTGGTCTTAGTATGACACAAATTCGTATTTTTCAAATCCGTATTAATAGGCCTTTCTTCTCAACTATTATTTTATGATACACCAGCACTATATAGTACAGTCTACCCTCTATTGTTACCTCTCGAGAATAGATCAAAGTTAACCTCTATATAATTATGTTATCAGTTAATAGCTATAAAAGTACTTTTTTGAGCAATTTACAAATATTAATATTTATAAATTCATGCGTTTGTGAAGAGTTCATGTGAGAATTCCATTGAGAGAGGATGTAGTTTTGTAGGATGTCTTTCATTGTTAACATTTAGAGTCAAATTTACAAAGAAGGGAGGAATCTTCTGTTAATAGTCAATGTGCAATATGTGGGGAGTAGAAGAAATTTAGCAATTACAAACAGTTTAAATGGTACTTGTGAAGAATCTTATAATTATAATATTGGACTAAATCATAGCAAAAGTGTTGTTAATTACTGTAACGTGGAGACTAGTGGCCAACACCGAAAGTGACTGATTACACTGTAGTATCTCTGGGAACTCTCATGAGTAGTATTCGCTTTTGGTTCCCATTGCAGTCACTGAGACTTGTCTTCTCATCAAGATACAGATAGGTCCATTTTCTGTAAATTCTTTCTCAAGAAAATGCGTAATATACATTTTTCTGAAATCGAATATGCCAACTATACCTGTCTTTTGTAACAATTCTTATGTGGTAATTGTTTGTCAAATGATGATGGTTCAATCATTATGACGTAGAGCGGGAATGATTATTAGGGAATGTGGGCCTGGCGAAGGCCGGGTATAGTGAAGTTCTTGCACCTTTGTTCATAGTAAATTGTAGTTCATGAACTTAGCAAGAAAGTTAAGATTTTTAGTAGCTCTAAATCACCTCAGTGTTAGTGTAGTACCATAAACGGTTTTTGGCATGTATGATGTCAAAGAATGTTCTATAACTTCTTATTTAAATCAATTCCCAAAGGGATACATTATACAGCAGAATGCCGGATGGTCTACATGTATACTCGTATTGTAATGCACTACCCAAATCTTGAGACGAATGGATCTAAAATTTCTTACACTAAACTGAAGACGATAAATTTCATGTAATTTGTATATATTATTAAATCTAGTACAATACATCTACAGTTCTATACTAAGGGAGTGCGCAATATTCTGACTTATTGATTCTACAACTTATTAGTACATTTATTTTAAATTTTGTATCGTGGGAGTCACTAAGAATGTCCACTGCTCTTCATGGTTGACTTCTGCATGTACGATGATTGACAAGCATGTACAGCTCTACGACGATGACTCCATGTCTGAGATATATCTAATGACCTTGCGCTTGCAACGTTTATGCATTACCCAAACGTCAGGACTGGGTTTTACACGCTGCATATATGCAATCCATAGTCATGCAATGCAAGTCAAACACCAGTGAAATGTTTTTCACCATATCACATCATAAACCTCATCAACTTTGTACACAAAAATTACAAAAGTAGACTGCATTTAAAGAGTTACATACAGTTTTTTTTCTACTTTACCTTGCAATGATGGTACCGTTCATCGTCATCAGCTCTATGGCCCTGAGCATTGCAAATAATATAATCAATATTAGTGTCCACTACATGTTCCATATTTCCCTTACGGAAATGTTTGGTTCATGTGACCCATTCCACGGTCTTGTATGTCTTCAAAAATATTCCTCATTATTTTTTAACAAAGAAAAACCCAAAGAAAATATAAAATTATAAGTCCGCAAAAAATGTTTTATCGGGTAAAGTCCGGTACTATAAAGTGACTACCCTCTATTCACATATGCTATGAATAGCTCGTACGCTATAAAAGGCTATGGATATACGCAATCTTCATAGTGCTGAGGCCTGTCCGCAGCTTCATAAGACGCATCGAGTTGAAGTTTTTCAATTTCTCTGTAGGCAGACCCCACCCTTTCATTTAATGTGGGCAACATGACTCAGAACAATGAGAACGTGTGGTTAAGGCGAGTAAATGAGGGATATGGTAATGGAACTAACCTTAGGGACATTCTCTGCATTCAGTGAGTCATCTCGTCCCCGTAGTATGGATTCCTGCCATTCCACAGTTGTTTTCTAAGTTACATTGCTACAATGAGGATATAAAGAAAATTTTACATGTAAAAACTGAACGCACCTGGGTACATGGAATAACCTCTTCTGCAGCTGGTCGAATTCTCGGTGGGCATACCTCGGACCCCGACAACTCTGGTGCCGATGCAATGGAGGTGGTGGCTTGGCCCGGAAGTGGAGTAGACGGGGTGTCAGTATACTCTCCCCTACTGATGACGTGACTCAACCCAGCACTCCTGATAGTTTTTTCCGCTTCCTCGAGCTCCTTCTGTTTCAACTCAAGCTCCCTCATCAGTTTCCTGTTCTGCATCTCAAGCTCACGGCTTTTCAGGCGGTTAGCTCTGTTCACGGCGAGCTTCTTCTTGCTAATTGCCCTCAGTTGAATCCTCAAAGCTTTATCCTGCGACAACTTTTTATCACTGCCAGTCGATACTGTATCATCAGCAGCACCTTCTGACAACTCCGAAGACTGGTCTGTGGGATATTCCACAACTGTCTTCTTATAATGAAGATCATCCTCGTCACTATCGATTAAGATGGGATTCTCAATATTCGAAGGTTTCGGGCCAGAAATCACCTCCTTTACTGCCCGTAGTGCAGGTAATGGTCTTTGCTTCACGGCGTCAACAGGTAGAGCCAACTGGACAATGGCACAATCTTGTTCGATAGGAGCCTGAAAACCTTGTGGAATGGAGAGCTGGGTCTCCGGAATACGATGGTCTTCACCCTGCGATCCTGCATTCTCTGCCACTGGGCAATTGACCACTGCCAAATTTGGGTGCCCTTCAGCGCCCGACGTGTTCAAATGGCTGCTGCCACTGGGCGAAGGATCATCGGTGGGCGTAGGAACGGCAGCAACGTCATCGGCTGTAGGAACGGCAGAGGTGACTTCAGCAAGCGATTGATCGACTGGGTCAACCAAACTCCCTTCAATAGGTTGAAGCCTTGGAAAGCCAAAAGACGGAGTTCCATCCGTTGAAGTCTCACATGCCGGCGTTGGGACCACTGGGATATCAAATGACGTCGTCGCTGCGACTGGAACCCCACCAATTAGCGGTTCAGAGCCATCCGGAGACCGTCCCTGACGAACAAGACCTTCCTGAGATGCAGTCTGATAATCGGAACCTACAAAATCCCGACTTTCAGTTACCGGGTCTCCATGATTATATCCATCATCACAAGAGCAAACCGCTACGCCAAAGTTCTCCGGCTGCGCTCGTGCTAGCATCAGAGGCGCATTTGGGAGAAAACATCGAAGAAAATCACCTGAGCCACGAATGCGTCCCATCATCAGAGAGGACCTTTCCGCCGCTGCCATCTCCGTAGCCGTCCTATGGCCATCCTCAATGTCTGGCAGGATATTCTTCGAACTCTCGAGCAATGCTGCAAACCTCTCCGGATATGCGAGATCTCCTTCGAAGACCGAAGTCACTTTAGTCGCAGGTGAATACTCGGCAGAGTCTTTGCCGTCCTCACCTTCATCCGCATCGTCCCCATCTTCACCTTTACATACACGAATGAGTGAGTATACTTAGGTAAGCAGAAGAACTTAAACTTAAAGCAGCAGAAGAGCATAATTATAGAAATCAAAATATGAAGTGGGAAATACTACCAGAGTCTGAAAATATATCCTCGAATGTTTGGTGCACTTCATCATCCGCACATTCGCCTCTCCTCGCAGACTTCGGCGTCCTCCCTAGCCAAAGTACAAAGATCGAAATTTGTCGTGATGTCTTCGTGGCAACGGTGAGGCACTCTCATCCGAGTTCTCGGGATTCAGTGTACCTTTGGATTTCCAACTCGAGGCCATGATGATGCGAGACATCGGCGTTGATTTTCCGGGGTGGAAAAGGTGCAAAAACCCTGTTAAGTTACATCCGAACTTGTAACTGAAGGCTAACATATCAAGCGAATCTCCCTGCAGAGCGACAGCTATAGGTTTCAAACCATTCATCTGCCCAAAACAAAAAACCGGTTAGTGTAGGAAACCCTGCCACTGGGCCATAGCTTCCTGAAATTTACAACTGTTCGAACCATAATAATACAAATAGGACTCGCAATTGCAAACCGATATATGTTAAGACTCTCCGACAGTGGGCAATTGCCTAGTGGATCTACAAACTGAAATAAAAAATGTGTGCAGCCCTCACCACTGCAGTGATCATTGCCTTTCGACCCGCAGAATACGAGATAAGCTTCACAGGGGCTGTCATCTGAGGAGTTTTTGAAGCCGCTCAATGAAGTCTAGGTAGACCTCCATGCGCAGCTCATCCTCGTGAGATGGGTACTCTCGCACAGAGCCAATCTTCTTGAACTTCTCTTCACTACAGAGAACTTCTCTTCACTACAGAGAACTTCTTTCCAAGCCAAGGGTTGGCAACCGTTCTTCGAATAGACGAGGACAACAACCCCATTTCCCTTCTTAATCGTGCTGTTCAAGAAAAAATATTTCTCCGCCGTTGCCGCTATGTACTGAGATTCTTGCACTGTATAGTTCGGAAAATACGCTGTCAACGCGCGTTGCACTTCCTTTGATTTATTACAGTGCGAGATCACCAACCAGTGTGACGGGGGATGTAACAAATCTGCTGGCTTGATGCACGTCCAAGATGGATTTTAAGAATCGCGCCCACTCATAGCATCAAACTCGAAATCCTCCTCTTCCAGGAATTCGTCTATGGGACGGAAGTCTAAAATGCCACCCGCGATGTTCGATAACAGTTCGGTTTGCCAATCCTCCTGAGGTACTTCACCCCATACGTCTTAGTTTTCCACATGCATAACCTTTGAGAACTTCGTGAAATTCCGAGTTTTCTCCAATACGCCATACAGGGTGCAACGTCGGGTCGGAGAACGGGTTTCTTTTTCAGAACACGACTGATCTCCGCTAAAAACCCAAGCGGAGGGCTCTCTTGCTCGCGCCTCGGGTTGTCAGCTTTCATGAACTTCGCCGGGAGAGCTTAGTACCCCTCCCGGATTAACTCGTCCATGTGGGCGGAGTTGAAACCTATCTCCGTCTTGAAGCGTTGCCACACGCTCCGGATTTACGTCATCATCTATCCAAAGCATAGCCGGGTAGTACTTGTTTATCCAGCGAATCACGGCGTTCTTCTGCTTCTTTCTCGATCCACTCCTTCATCATCGAAAGCAGAATTTGTTCTTAGGTCTGTTGGACCCAATGTATACTTTGGGCGGAAGAACTACTTCTTCATTTTCCGGCGTTGGCGTCTGCTCACCGTTAATCTCAAGGCCCTATGTTATTCGTGCTACGAGCTCGGTCAAACTATACGTTCCCATACCACGGATACACTTGAACGTGTACGCGACGGTGTGTTTGCGTTCCCATGGCTTGACATCTTCCTTCCATTTGTTCCCCGTGTCCGGATTAATAAGATCGCCACTTTCGTATCAGGTGGAAGGCATCCATAATCGATTGTGCGCAAAGACATCAGGCGCACAAATAACTCGAAACTCGCCCGGATACTCTTTTGCGGTCTTGTTCGCATTCCTCTCTTTGTCATTGCGTTTAAAGTCTCCCACGCTTTCAATTGGAACTCCTACACAAGCAATAGCAACGAAGATGATCCTCAATTATTAACGTTGATATACACCTTAGCCGGTGGGCAATTGCCCTTTGGATTGCAAACATCAATCCAATAACGAACAAGAAAATGATAGATGACATACCTTCGGTTTGACTTAGATTTGCCATCGGAAGTTGGGTTACCGTAGTGCACCCATAGGTCCCGCAGCATCGAATGTGGAGGAGGTACTGCAGGGAGTCCGATGGAAGAGATTTGTGTTGTTCACCCTTCTTGAAAGCTCGACAATAAGAGGTTGTCATCCGTCCATACAAAATCGCATGTCCAGGTTCTGTATATGTCCTTCACAGTTGAATCGACGTCCTTACTTGCCAATAGTCTGGACGCCGCTGCCCACGAATGCTGCCCATTGATGCTATAAAACGGCAGATTCAAAGCATCTTAAATGCGTTCGGTTTCTCATCACAAATGGGCATGAGTGTAAGTGTGCGCTTCCGTGGGTGTCTGGGACGTCAAGAAGACTTGGAACAAGTGTCTACTGTGAGTCTTTGTGAAATGGGCGGTACTTCATTTCCTTCGGTGCGAGTCTCATACGTTTCACGTCCACTTTGGCCGTGAAAGATTGTCCCCAAATGTACATGGGCTTGACTCGGTCCCTGAACTCAATCAGCTCCTCCTGAAAAGTTTTCACATCTATCTCCTTGCCTTCGGGTACTTTCGTGGGGTGTTTCTTTGGATTCTTCTTTGTCTTCCTCTTCGGCTTCTTCGGTTTAGTTTCCTCTTGTACCTCCGTTGATGAACCGCTTTCTTCCCGAACCTGCTTCTCGGACTTCTTCATGACGCTTGGTCCGGTCCACTTCCTTTTGATTTTCGCAGTTGCTTTCTTCTGGCCTTTGGAATGTTTAGTTGAGACGACCTCCTCTACCTCCTCTTCCTCACTATTCTCAGTGGGCAATTGACTACCGGGCGTATTATCACCTTCAGCACTAAGAGGCTTGGTCGTATCTTCACGGACTTCGTCTTCATCATCCTCCATTGCCACTTCTTCTCCTTTTAGGTTCCGCCTCTGCTTCTTGTTCCTCATCTATTCTCTTTTGTTTGCCCTTCTTCTCGCGGCTGCCTGCTGGAGGACAAGCAATCGGTGGTGCGGAGGGCCTTTTTCGACTTCGAGGTGTGGCTTCAGCAGTGGCTTTCAGGATTACCGCCTTGTTAATTTCAGCAATTCTTCTCAGCAATGCTTCTAGTGTCCTCTTCCTCTGTAATGCTGACTGATTCAAAGCCCGCGTTTCGTCCTGGGGTAGAATAGGACCGCGGTGAAACTCGGATATTCCCTCGCCGTGGACTAAAAGGCTGTCTAAAAGTGGCCGCGGCTCAAACCTGTCTTCCTTGAAGAAATAGAGGTTGGCAACGCTACCAGATGCATTGACCAGCCATACAATGAGGTTGTCACCATGCACTTTTACATCCGTCACAGTAACGGACGCCATTGTCGTATACGCCACTTGAAGATGGGAGAGAAGATCTGCATTCACCACAACTCGTAGACGCACTCCACCGTCCTTGGGCATCTTCTCGCGGCTCCATCGACCATTGCCGAGGAGTGGCTAAAGCTCGCCAGATTGGTACTTCTTGCCCACATTGCAGTCTCCACGGACATTCACATCTCTAACTACATCGAACAACTTCTTCAGGGCACCTGTGTATGGAATGTCAGGCACCCTCTCCGTCTCCTTTCGCTTCTTCATCCCCTGTTACAGAGATGCTTGAAGTCACTAACAATGTCGCAAGTTCCAATGGGCAATTGCCCACTGGGTGCAATTTCTTGTCCTATCTACCTCTAACAAAAAGTTAATTTCCAGCTGTTAATTAATCTACTTCCCAACAAGAAGTTATGACCAGTGGGCAATTGCCTACTGGTCTGATGGAATTTTCATTCCAGTATAGGAATATTTGCACATTAAGTACCACTAAATGTCGCAAGTTCCAGTGGGCAATTGCCCACTGGGATCAGTTTCTTGACGTACTATCTAGTACTTTTCTAACAAAAAGTTAATTCCCATCTGTTCATTTATCTACTTCACTAACAAGTTAGGACCAGTGGGCGATTGCCCACTGGTCTGATGGAATTTTCATTCCAGTGAAGGAATTTTCGCACGTAAAATACACTAACAATGTCGCAAGTTCCAGTCAGCAATTGCCCACTGGGTGCATTTTCTTGTACTATCTCCTCTAACAAAAAGTTAATTCCTGGCTGTTAATTAATCTACTTCCCTAACAGGAAGTTAGGACCAGTAAAGTTAGAACCTGTCCAGTTTCTAAAATGCTACTTACGGCATTAAGATAAAACATTCTACAAACTTGGGAATTAGGAGCTTATATTGTAAAAACTTACAACTGACAAAGTCGTTGAAGATGTCCGCGAAAGAGAGATCCAAGTTCTGCTGGTAAAAGTCCTATTTGATGTTGCTAGATTTCTGCACATGAAAAGTTGGAAGTGTCAACATCTACAGAACGGTACGTATTCAAGAGAAAAGAAATGCTGAAAGTCACAGTGTCAGTCTAACAATGTCACTAACAAGCTTCAGTGGGCAATTGCCCACGGGATGCAGTTTCAGACTGAACTTGAATTCTCTGCACCACACACTAGTGCGACCCAACCACTTTAGTCTTCCTAAACGCCCTTCTCAGTAGTCAATTGCTAACTGGCTCCCTCCACACACTAGTACGACCCAATCACCCTCATCTTTGTAAACGCCCTTCCGAGTACTCAATGACTAAATTGCTAACTCGCTTCCTCCCTGAGTCAGGCCGACCAATAACCATGCTACTAAGAAACGCTATGGCCTACGAGACTAATCTGCACTAGAACTCCTTCGTGCTGCAAATTCCTCACTGCCCGAACTAATTTTGGATTAGTCATATGCATCACATACAAGTGCTGCCCGGTCAGTCGATTTTTTCTAAACGCCCTTCCCAGTCGTCAATTGCCCACTGGAAGTGTACAAATTTTGTACAAGTTGTACTATACGACGTCGAATTTAATTGTTTATACCATAATTATATAACTAGAATACAGTGTATAAAAATATTTACATCAAAAGAAATACGAGCTCGTGAAAGACCAACAATGTACGCTTCAAGAAAAAGCACTCACCGTTGCAATTACGTCTTCACACATGTAAAAGAAGATAAAAGAATACGTCGCCTGCAACTGGCAGACTTCAACACACCGCTGATACGGACCGGCTTAAGTCACGAAACCACTGCAGGCAAGCAATGATCCATTTTCAGACACGAAAACAAGATGTGGTGGAGTCGATGGACTAAGAATACACCAACACATGTAGCCTAAAGTACACGATCTGGTGCTTACCGATGAACAACATGTTTGACTGAAATGTCCACTGGTAGATAAGAAGCAGTACACAGTAGTGGTGTCCAAACTGTCCATTGGACTGGAAACACAGAGTTCTGAAATGCCCTCACATGTTTCTTCTTGATCCTAACCAGCCAGTCTTACTATTCCTCTCACAGATTACACCAAAACACAGGAGGGTGCAACAGAATAGTACCTTGGGTACTCAGACGACAAGTACTCTGAGCCTGAAATTGTGGTCACCCGAGATCAAGCGGAGAGGTCGAAAATGTTGGTGGGCTTCAGAGGTCGATGATCGAGAATTACTTTCTGATGGATACAACGTAGATTGATCAACTTAACTGGGTGCAGAACGTGCGCAAATGAGGCGAAGCAAGTGCTGCAATTATCCAGTGGCAACACACAGGCTTCTCAATCAGTATTTGAAACAGACACCTCTAGCTCACTCATGCTTCACAAACTGTAGATCATAATACGACTGTGTCCAGACTTACTATCTTCACGACGAAATGTCCAAACTTACTATCTTCATGACGAAAGTGCAATACTGATACGTTGTTGACCTTCATGTTTGTGACATACAACTGTAAGAAGTCTAAAAGTCACTGAGCCTCATTCAAAAGTAAGAATTCACTGCCTCGTAGACATCTTCACAATTGTAATGCTCACAATCTGCATTATGTTCAATCCATCTTTTACTACAAAATTTGGCACAGTCAAGTGGAAGGAAAGTGAAAGAAGGTTAAATGACTGAGATGCCAGAACCATAATCATTCCATGTGAGAATGTCAAACAACTAAGTCAACGAAATCGAGGTTACACATCATCGAAGTCGACCTGCATGTGACTGCAGTGAGTAAACAAGATTCCATTCTATCTCTAAAGTCGAAGTTCTGGAATATGGACAAGAGTTTTGAACTGCAACCTGGTGTCAGAACCCAATCTCCACACTCAGCAAAACGTACGCTAGTCTATGGACGCAATACACCATTCTTCAGATTGCTAGTAGATGGTGCTCATGAAGTCATACGAGGAAGTCGGCAATGAAATTCGAAACTCATGCAACGACGATGGGGGGCGGCCACATACCAGTTCGTGATTCACGTTACCAGCACCTCCAACTTCGAAACCCAGCAAGAAGCGAAAAGCAAGCCCCACGGCCAAACCCAGCAGCAACCGCAGAACCCCGACGGCAAGGGCGTCGGCCAAACCTCAGCAGTAACCGGAGAACCCCGACCAGCGAGCGCCACGGCCAAACCCAACAGCAATCGCAGAACTCTGCAAAGCCAGCGACACGGCCAAACCCCTGCAGCAATCGCAGAACCCCGCAAAGCAAGCGACACGGCGAAACCCCTCAAGCAATCGCAGAAATCCGACCAAGAAGCGCAGCGCGAACTTCACGGCGAAACCCTAGAACCGGGAGGGAGAGAGAAAATGCGCCGCCAAAACTCGTTGGGCCAGGTGATACCCGCGCCCACGCCCAGGACATACCCGCGCCCACGCCCGCATGATACCCGTCGCCCACGCCCGCCTGTGACGGTATCTTACTATTCTAGTAAGAGATTGAATGGTTGAAACTTTAAAATTAATAAAATTCAAATAACATCTTATAACAAATTCCTATGAAAGTGAACAAAAGTTAAATCTCAAGTGTGTACTTGATAAAAATATATCATATGCAAAACTTTGAGAAGTTGTCACAAATATAAATAGAAAATCTTCATTGAAAATTTAGTACATTAGGGCTCATGTGCACTCTAAAAAACGTAATTTGAAATCATAAAGATATAATCTAAGACTTGTCAAAAGAAGGGGGCTACTTGAGAGTTGTCTGAACTTAATAATAATAATAAAACTTTGTGCCCATAAAGGGTCGGTGTGAATAAAGTGTCCATTTGTAATACTAATGACTAGATGCCCAACGGACAAGGGGATATTGGAACAATACTACTCTCTTCTTGCATCCTCGTACGTCCTTGTACGTATTCGCTACCCTAAATCACTATCAGTGACTTTTTTATCTTAGAAAGTGATTTGTGGATTTGTGCCTATATACGAATCAGTTGTATAAAATAATTTATAACTTTCAAAATCTCACGTTTTACAAATTTTGTAATGTTAATACATATATGAAATTAACAAAATAAAGTGGAAACTAAGGAAGACGGGTACCCGTTCTCTTACCAATCGACCCAATATCGTAGCCATAATTAGCCCTGCTAAAATCTAGAAGTAGAATTTGGCGTCGCAAATTTTACCACGGATAGATTCTATGTTTCGCACACACACACCACATTGCAACCCAAATACCATAATTCAGTTGTTCCAATGAGGTGCCCAAAGTAGTAAAAATCCAAATAGGTTGGCCTTCAGGACTTAATGCAAAATATCTTTCTACCAAATTTGGCATACATAGTCAACTTTGTGAAAAGGGAGAGTTGATGATTGTTATCCTAAATACTTTGTTCATCTCTTTGTCCATGTAGATAACTAATTTGAGCATGCACATTCAAAGTTTTGTAAAATCATTTGGCCTTTTGAACATTCATCGACTTATTTGTCATAAAAAGGTATAAAAACAACAATATGGTAAAACAAGTATCACGTTCATTGTCTTTGAGTTGGACTAATAATGGATTGTGAGTACGTACTCTATAATTCTTCTCTTTTTTTACAAAATTATTTTCTAAAATTACAAACTATCAATTATTGAATTTTACAAGAAAGAAAATGTAAAATCACATTAAACATTGTAGCTTGTTTATGTAGAAATTGAATGTTGCCTTTATAAGATTGAAAAGTTTCGACATGGATTAGTTGGGAATTTGAGTAGTGATCCATAATGAAGATATTATGTAAGTAAAATCCTGTAAACACAAAGTAAATCAAAATAAACTTAAAAGCAAGTAATGAAGAACATAAAAGATAAGTAAAGAATACAATCTTAAAGTGCATGAGAGAAGCTTATGGAGAAAAAACAAGGTAGCGCAAAATTTACAAGACGAGATAAGAAAACACAACGCTATTAATAGCAATTGCTACTATGAATGTTTGACAAATCCGAGATGCCTCATGTAAGCACCTACTTTGTGATCTTTAGAGCTCATGCCTCAAATGTGAATGATGAAATCAAAATAAAAATTTTGATTCTTTTCATTCATCTTACCCCCGTTCCGTGTGAACATCCAATTACATAAGTTTGTACTTTTGACTTAAATAATAAATCTCTTCTTCCTCCCTCTAATGTGTTCACGTCTTTTTGAAGGCATCAAAGGTATGTATTTGGATCTAGAGGTTTTGACCTTTAGATGGAAAGTTAACAACCTTAATAGACTTGTTGTAAACCATGTGAATAATAATTTGAGAAATGAGGTTCTAAAGAGTGTTACATCATAATGTATTAGTACACAAATCAAATGACAAAATTCCATGACTTTTACTTTGGGGTAATAATAATACTAATGAGGCAATTGCATTAAAAAAATAATTCCGAAATGCCTAATGGATTCTTGTTCACATTAATCTTAGCAGCACCTTTTAACCATAAGTATTTTAAAAAAGTCAAATCTTGATTAAAAAGAATAACCTTACCAATGGTGAATATCGACAAAAAGTTTACAAAGGGAAAGTATTCAAAGGCTAGACCTTTTGCACTCAAACCTATGCCTTACCTTCAAATCAACTTTCATTGAGTCAAGGTTTGTAACATAAAAACTAGATTTTATTTGCTATTCATTACAGGAACTGCAGTTCAAAATCATCAAGTTTTCACTTTTTCATTGTGGAAACATCATTGCAAATCTAACACAAAAAGTAGTTGCATCAAGTAATTTCCAACTAAAAAGTTGTTAGATTAACCCACAATGACATGTGTTTAAAAACATATCATGATAATGAATTTCACAATTGTAATTAAAGTTGCAATCGGAATTGTAAAATATGCCACATATTTCAAGAAATAGAAACTACTGTTACCCTCATTAAACTTCATGCCATAAATTTTAAAAATCTTGAATTAGAATAAGAATTTTATTAGAAAAAAGTAGACTTGGTTTGGAATCCAATCCAATCAAGTTTGCCAAAATTCAAACTTAAACATTTTATAAAAAATACTAAAGTGAATAATTTTCCTCAAATAATTCAATTTTTCATCTTGATTTTACCACTAATAAAGTGAATGAAGCAATTTAAGTTAAATAAACTTGTCACCTTATCTCTAGCCTTACTATTACCCAACTCTAGTTCACTAACCTTATCCCTAGCCTTACTATTACCCAACTCCAGTTCACTAAACTTATCTCTAGCCTTACTATTACCCAACTCTAGTTCACTAACCTTATCCCTAGCCTTACTATTACCCAACTCCAGTTCACTAAACTTATCTCTAGCCTTACTATTTCCCAACTTCAGATACCCATACCTTATCCCTATATTCACTCTAAGTGTTTGCATGCCTCCCTACCCTACCATATAATGAGGATTAGCCATACTTCTTCTCTCATTTTTCTCTCGCAATGAGGATGAGGGGCGTGCAGTTTGTTTTGCGGTCACGACTTGACATGTGGAGGTTGTGTAATTCTGAAGTTAGTGATTGAGCAGTGCTCAAGAATTAAGGAACAAATGGCAATAGATTCCACGAATGGCTAAATCATGCAAGCTTTTATGAGTGTTAACCCTGTTTTAGTGGGTAATTCTGTTCGATTGTAACAAGGTGAGTGTTCTGCTGCAGGTTGGGTTGAATAGTGTGCTTGGAGGCGCAGTGTTCGTGACATCTGAGACATTCGAACTGGGTGGTGTATGTATGGTCCGAGGATGGAGGATGTGATAATGATGAAGCTTTGGTGTAATTGAGAGCTCGTTGGATTTGTGGTTTGCAGTCAATTCAAGGAGAAGTATTGGAGAAAATCAACAAGGAAAAATTATGTGAGCTGCCCCCTGGTAGGTGTCTTGCATCCTTCACATCAATCGTCGATTGGCATCTCCCCAGCCCAGGAAGATTCAGCCTTGTGACAGAAGTAATTTCGTGTTCGAGATACCATAGATGCAAAAATATATGCCACGATTACCAAGCTTCTTATTTTGTGCGGCTAGAACCAACAGGATGCTCGTCTACCTCATTAATTCTAGCCTAAAGTATTAGTCGATCACATTTAGTATGTTATTATAGATCGATAATCTTTTCATCCTCTGCCTGCGTTCTCTGGAGTAAGCTTGTAATTTTGTACTCTGTTTTCTTCCATATTCCTCTAATAGGAATCTCAAACATCAGATTTTCTCTTTAACAGGCATAGGTAACCTAAAGGCGCTAAATGTTCTAGCAGCATATGGGAACGCCTTGCGCCTTCTTCCCGAAAGCCTGACAAAGCTGGCATCCTTGCGAGACCTTTGGCTTCAGGTTTATGGTTGGTGGGTAACCTGAAGGCGCTAAATGTTCTAGCAGCATATGGGAACGCCTTGCGCCTTCTTCCCGAAAGCCTAACAAAGCTGGCATACTTGCGAGACCTTTGGCTTCAGGTTTATGGTTGGTGGGGCATGAATGCATTCTCATGTCTTTACGACTTGACATGTGGAGGTTGTGTAATTCTGAAGTTAGTGATTGAGCAGTGCTCAAGAATTAAGGAACAAATGGCAATAGATTCCACGAATGGCTAAATCATGCAAGCTTTTATGAGTGTTAACCCTGTTTTAGTGGGTAATTCTGTTCGATTGTAACAAGGTGAGTGTTCTGCTGCAGGTTGGGTTGAATAGTGTGCTTGGAGGCGCAGTGTTCGTGACATCTGAGACATTCGAACTGGGTGGTGTATGTATGGTCCGAGGATGGAGGATGTGATAATGATGAAGCTTTGGTGTAATTGAGAGCTCGTTGGATTTGTGGTTTGCAGTCAATTCAAGGAGAAGTATTGGAGAAAATCAACAAGGAAAACTTTGAGGTTGATAGTGGCGATTTAAAAACTTTGGAGCGTCACGAAGCTAATAAGTTGAACTCGTACACGGTTCTTGAGCTTGGCGACTTCTAAGGTTCGAACTCTTTTTCATTTTACCCTGGTTTTTCTTAAATGCTAGAGTGAAGCCCTCGTATTCATATCAAGCTTATGATTATGGTTATCGTAATATCTGGATGATAATGATACCAGCATCATGTGTGTGGATAGCTTCGTTTGTGTGATTGGCTTTTTGAAGGGAGGCAGCATCTTTTGTGAGGATTGTAGACAGTTTTCAAGGCTGATTCTGTTTTTCCACCTTAAAGTGCACATTGTTCAGCCAACCGCATGGCATTAAAATGATAAGCAATTCTATCAATGTTGATAGTGAAGGCTGTAAAGAGTATGCTCCATGATCACGGGTGTCACACAGCGTCAGGTACAAAGATTGATAACCAGATTCATAAAGTAGTAGATACAATTCGGAGTTAGAAGTAATTTACATTCACTTGAACTTCCGTGGGTTTGGGTCTTTGTAGCTTCCAAAGAAGAGTCAACGGCCGGTTCGGTGAGCCAGGCGGTGCAGCTCTCGTCGCCAGGGGCGCCGCTGCCGATTTCTTAAAGGTAATTCCTTGACTATTACCTTTAACTTCTTTCTCAACAATTGTGTTTTGCTTATTCTTATACTTATACTTTTAGTAAAATGTAAAATGTTATTGAGAACTCGGTTGATGGCTTATCTTCCCAAAAGGTTGATAAGTTGGATTCTTGATGTTCTTTGACAAAATTATAAAATATTATTTTTAATTTATTTAAGAACTCACTTGGTGAATGGTCTTCTCGAAAGGGTTGATTTTTCGGATAGTTGATGTTCTATTTAACTATATTTTTAATCAAATATAAAATGTTATTGAGAACTCGGTTGATGACTTATCTACCCAAAAGGTTGATAAGTTGGATTCTTGATGTTCTTTGACAAAATTATAAAATATTATTTTTAATTTATTTAAGAACTCACTTGGTGAATGGTCTTCTCGAAAGGGTTGATTTTTCGGATAGTTGATGTTCTATTTAATTATACTTTTAGTAAAATGTAAAATGTTATTGAGAACTGGGTTGATGACTTCTCTTCCCAAAAGGTTGATAAGTTGGATTCTTGATGTTCTTTGACAAAATTATAAACTATTATTTTTAATTTATTTAAGAACTCACTTGGTGAATGGTCTTCTCGAAAGGGTTGATTTTTCGGATAGTTGATGTTCTATTTAACTATATTTTTAATAAAATATAAAATGTTATTGAGAACTCGGTTGATGACTTATCTACCCAAAAGGTTGATAAGTTGGATTCTTGATGTTCTTTGACAAAATTATAAAATATTATTTTTAATTTATTTAAGAACTCACTTGGTGAATGGTCTTCTCGAAAGGGTTGATTTTTCGGATAGTTGATGTTCTATTTAATTATACTTTTAGTAAAATGTAAAATGTTATTGGGAACTGGGTTGATGACTTATCTTCCCAAAAGGTTGATAAGTTGGATTCTTGATGTTGTTTGACAAAATTATAAAATATTATTTTTAATTTATTAAAGAACTCACTTGGTGAATGGTCTTCTCGAAAGGGTTGATTTTTCGGATAGTTGATGTTCTATTTAATTATATTTTTCGTAAAATGTAAAATGTTATTGAGAACTCGGTTGGTGGCTTATCTTCCCAAAAGGTTGATAAGTTGGATTTTTGATGTTCTTTGATATAATTATAAAATGTTATTCTTAATTTATTTAAGAACTCACTTGGTGAATGGTCTTCTCGAAAGGGTTGATTTTTCGGATAGTTGATGTTCTATTTAACTATATTTTTCGTAAAATGTGAAATGATATTGACAACTCGGTTGATGGCTTATCTTCCCAAAAAGTTGATAAGTTGGAGTCTTGATGTTCTTTGACAAACTCATTAAATATTATTTTTAATTTATTTAAGAACTCACTTGGTGAATGGTCTTCTCAAAAGGGTTGATTTTTCGGATACCTGATCCTCTATTTAATTATACTTTTAGTAAAATATAAAATGCTATTGAGAACTCGGTTGGTGGCTTATCTTCCCAAAAGGTTGATAAGTTGGATTCTTGATGTTCTTTGACAAAATTATAAAATATTATTTTTAATTTATTTAAGAACTCACTTGGTGAATGGTCTTCTCGAAAGGGTTGATTCTTCGGATAGTTGATGTTCTATTTAATTATACTTTTAGTAAAATGTAAAATGTTATTGAGAACTCGGTTGGTGGCTTATCTTCCCAAAAGGTTGATAAGTTGGATTTTTGATGTTCTTTGATAAAATTATAAATTATTATTTTTAATCTATTTAAGAACTCACTTGGTGAATGGTCTTCTCGAAAGGGTTGATTTTTCGGATAGTTGATGTTCTTTTTAACTATATTTTTAGTAAAATGAGAAATGTTATTGACAACTCGGTTGATGGCTTATCTTCCCAAAAAGTTGATAAGTTGGAGTCTTGATGTTCTTTGACAAACTTATTAAATATTATTTTTAATTTATTTAAGAACTCACTTGGTGAATGGTCTTCTCGAAAGGGTTGATTTTTCGGATAGTTGATGTTCTATTTAACTATATTTTTAGTAAAATGTGAAATGTTATTGAGAACTCGGTTGATGGCTTATCATCCCAAAAGGTTGATAAGTTAGATTCTTGATGTTCTTTGACAAAATTATAAACTATTATTTTTAATTTATTTAGGAACTCACTTGGTGAATGGTCTTCTCGAAAGGGTTGATTTTTCGGATAGTTGATGCTCTATTTAATTATATTCTTAGTAAAATATAAAATGTTATTGAGAACTCGGTTGGTGGCTTATCTTCCCAAAAGGTTGATAAGTTGGATTCTTGATGTTCTTAGATAAAATTATAAAATATTATTTTTAATTTATTTAAGAACCCACTTGGTGAACGGTCTTCACGAAAGGGTTGATTTTTCGGATAGTTGATGTTCTATTTAACTATATTTTTAATAAAATATAAAATGTTATTGAGAACTCGGTTGATGACTTATCTACCCAAAAGGTTGATAAGTTGGATTCTTGATGTTCTTTGACAAAATTATAAAATGTTATTCTTAATTTATTTAAGAACTCACTTGGTGAATGGTCCTCTCGAAAGGGTTGATTTTTCGGATAGTTGATGTTCTATTTAACTATATTTTTAGTAAAATGTGAAATGTTATTGAGAACTCGGTTGATGGCTTATCATCCCAAAAAGTTGATAAGTTGGATTCTTGATGTTCTTTGACAAAATTATAAAATATTATTTTTAAATTATTTAGGAACTCACTTGGTGAATGGTCTTCTCGAAAGGGTTGATTTTTCGGATAGTTGATGCTCTATTTAATTATATTCTTAGTAAAATATAAAATGTTATTGAGAACTCGGTTGGTGGCTTATCTTCCCAAAAGGTTGATAAGTTGGATTCTTGATGTTCTTTGATAAAATTATAAAATATTATTTTTATTTTTTTTAGGAACTCACTTGGTGAATGGTCTTCTCGAAAGGGTTGATTTTTCGGATAGTTGATGCTCTATTTAATTATATTCTTAGTAAAATATAAAATGTTATTGAGAACTCGGTTGGTGGCTTATCTTCCCAAAAGGTTGATAAGTTGGATTCTTGATGTTGTTTGACAAAATTATAAAATATTATTTTTAATTTATTTAAGAAACCCACTTGGTGAATGGTCTTCTCGAAAGGGTTGATTTTTCGGATAGTTGATGTTCTATTTAATTATACTTTTAGTAAAATGTAAAATGTTATTGAGAACTCGGTTGGTGGCTTATCTTCCCAAAAGGTTGATAAGTTGGATTCTTGATGTTCTTTGACAAAATTATTAAATATTATTTTTATTTTATTTAGGAACTCACTTGGTGAATGGTCTTCTCGAAAGGGTTGATTTTTCGGATAGTTGATGTTCTATTTAATTATACTTTTAGTAAAATGTAAAATGTTATTGAGAACTCGGTTGGTGGCTTATCTTCCCAAAAGGTTGATAAGTTGGATTCTTGATGTTCTTTGACAAAATTATAAAATATTATTTTTAATTTATTTAAGAACTCACTTGGTGAATGGACTTCTCGAAAGGGTTGATTTTTCGGATAGTTGATGTTCTATTTAATTATACTTTTAGTAAAATGTAAAATGTTATTGGGAACTGGGTTGATGACTTATCTTCCCAAAAGGTTGATAAGTTGGATTCTTGATGTTCTTTGACAAAATTATTAAATATTATTTTTATTTTATTTAGGAACTCACTTGGTGAATGGTCTTCTCGAAAGGGTTGATTTTTCGGATAGTTGATGTTCTATTTAATTATATTTTTAATAAAATATAAAATGTTATTGAGAACTCGGTTGATGACTTATCTTCCCAAAAGGTTGATAAGTTGGATTCTTGATGTTCTTTGACAAAATTATAAACTATTATTTTTAATTTATTTAAGAACTCACTTGGTGAATGCTCTTCTCGAAAGAGTTGATTTTTCGGATAGTTGATGATCTATTTCATTATATTTTTCGTAAAATGTAAAATGTTTTTGAGAACTCGGTTGGTGGCTTATCTTCCCAAAAGGTTGATAAGTTGGATTCTTGATGTTGTTTGACAAAATTATAAAATATTATTTTTAATTTATTTAAGAACTCACTTGGTGAATGGTCTTCTCGAAAGGGTTGATTCTTCGGATAGTTGATGTTCTATTCAATTATACTTTTAGTAAAATGTAAAATGTTATTGAGAACTCGGTTGGTGGCTTATCTTCCCAAAAGGTTGATAAGTTGGATTCTTGATGTTCTTTGACAAAATTATAAATTATTATTTTTAATTTATTTAAGAACTCACTTGGTGAATGGTCTTCTCGAAAGGGTTGATTCTTCGGATAGTTGATGTTCTATTTAATTATACTTTTAGTAAAATGTAAAATGTTATTGAGAACTCGGTTGGTGGCTTATCTTCCCAAAAGGTTGATAAGTTGGATTTTTGATGTTCTTTGATAAAATTATAAATTATTATTTTTAATCTATTTAAGAACTCACTTGGTGAATGGTCTTCTCGAAAGGGTTGATTTTTCGGATAGTTGATGTTCTATTTAATTATACTTTTAGTAAAATGTAAAATGTTATTGAGAACTCGGTTGGTGACTTATCTTCCCAAAAGGTTGATAAGTTGGATTCTTGATGTTCCTTGATAATATTATAAAATGTTATATTTAATTTATTTAAGATTTCAGTTGGTGAATGGTCTTCTCGAAAGGGTTGATTTTTCGGATAGTTGATGTTCTATTTAATTATACTTTTAGTAAAATGTAAAATGTTATTGAGAACTCGGTTGGTGGCTTATCTTCCCAAAAGGTTGATAAGTTGGATTCTTGATGTTGTTTGATAAAATTATAAACTATTATTTTTAATTTATTTAGGAACTCACTTGGTGAATGGTCTTCTCGAAAGGGTTGATTTTTCGGATAGTTGATGTTCTATTTAATTATATTCTTAGTAAAATATAAAATGTTATTGAGAACTCGGTTGGTGGCTTATCTTCCCAAAAGGTTGATAAGTTGGATTCTTGATGTTCTTAGATAAAATTATAAAATATTATTTTTAATTTATTTAAGAACCCACTTGGTGAACGGTCTTCACGAAAGGGTTGATTTTTCGGATAGTTGATGTTCTATTTAACTATATTTTTAATAAAATATAAAATGTTATTGAGAACTCGGTTGGTGACTTATCTTCCCAAAAGGTTGATAAGTTGGATTCTTGATGTTCCTTGATAATATTATAAAATGTTATATTTAATTTATTTAAGATTTCAGTTGGTGAATGGTCTTCTCGAAAGGGTTGATTTTTCGGATAGTTGATGTTCTATTTAATTATACTTTTAGTAAAATGTAAAATGTTATTGAGAACTCGGTTGATGGCTTATCATCCCAAAAGGTTGATAAGTTGGATTCTTGATGTTCTTTGACAAAATTATAAAATATTATTTTTAATTTATTTAAGAACTCACTTGGTGAATGGTCTTCTCGAAAGGGTTGATTTTTCGGATAGTTGATGTTCTATTTAATTATACTTTTAGTAAAATGTAAAATGTTATTGAGAACTGGGTTGATGACTTCTCTTCCCAAAAGGTTGATAAGTTGGATTCTTGATGTTCTTTGACAAAATTATAAACTATTATTTTTAATTTATTTAAGAACTCACTTGGTGAATGGTCTTCTCGAAAGGGTTGATTTTTCGGATAGTTGATGTTCTATTTAACTATATTTTTAATAAAATATAAAATGTTATTGAGAACTCGGTTGATGACTTATCTACCCAAAAGGTTGATAAGTTGGATTCTTGATGTTCTTTGACAAAATTATAAAATATTATTTTTAATTTATTTAAGAACTCACTTGGTGAATGGTCTTCTCGAAAGGGTTGATTTTTCGGATAGTTGATGTTCTATTTAATTATACTTTTAGTAAAATGTAAAATGTTATTGGGAACTGGGTTGATGACTTATCTTCCCAAAAGGTTGATAAGTTGGATTCTTGATGTTGTTTGACAAAATTATAAAATATTATTTTTAATTTATTAAAGAACTCACTTGGTGAATGGTCTTCTCGAAAGGGTTGATTTTTCGGATAGTTGATGTTCTATTTAATTATATTTTTCGTAAAATGTAAAATGTTATTGAGAACTCGGTTGGTGGCTTATCTTCCCAAAAGGTTGATAAGTTGGATTTTTGATGTTCTTTGATATAATTATAAAATGTTATTCTTAATTTATTTAAGAACTCACTTGGTGAATGGTCTTCTCGAAAGGGTTGATTTTTCGGATAGTTGATGTTCTATTTAACTATATTTTTCGTAAAATGTGAAATGATATTGACAACTCGGTTGATGGCTTATCTTCCCAAAAAGTTGATAAGTTGGAGTCTTGATGTTCTTTGATAAAATTATAAAATATTATTTTTATTTTTTTTAGGAACTCACTTGGTGAATGGTCTTCTCGAAAGGGTTGATTTTTCGGATAGTTGATGTTCTATTTAATTATACTTTTAGTAAAATGTAAAATGTTATTGAGAACTCGGTTGGTGGCTTATCTTCCCAAAAGGTTGATAAGTTGGATTCTTGATGTTCTTTGACAAAATTATAAAATATTATTTTTAATTTATTTAAGAACTCACTTGGTGAATGGACTTCTCGAAAGGGTTGATTTTTCGGATAGTTGATGTTCTATTTAATTATACTTTTAGTAAAATGTAAAATGTTATTGGGAACTGGGTTGATGACTTATCTTCCCAAAAGGTTGATAAGTTGGATTCTTGATGTTCTTTGACAAAATTATTAAATATTATTTTTATTTTATTTAGGAACTCACTTGGTGAATGGTCTTCTCGAAAGGGTTGATTTTTCGGATAGTTGATGTTCTATTTAATTATATTTTTAATAAAATATAAAATGTTATTGAGAACTCGGTTGATGACTTATCTTCCCAAAAGGTTGATAAGTTGGATTCTTGATGTTCTTTGACAAAATTATAAAATATTATTTTTAATTTATTTAAGAACTCACTTGGTGAATGCTCTTCTCGAAAGAGTTGATTTTTCGGATAGTTGATGATCTATTTCATTATATTTTTCGTAAAATGTAAAATGTTTTTGAGAACTCGGTTGGTGGCTTATCTTCCCAAAAGGTTGATAAGTTGGATTCTTGATGTTGTTTGACAAAATTATAAAATATTATTTTTAATTTATTTAAGAACTCACTTGGTGAATGGTCTTCTCGAAAGGGTTGATTCTTCGGATAGTTGATGTTCTATTCAATTATACTTTTAGTAAAATGTAAAATGTTATTGAGAACTCGGTTGGTGGCTTATCTTCCCAAAAGGTTGATAAGTTGGATTCTTGATGTTCTTTGACAAAATTATAAATTATTATTTTTAATTTATTTAAGAACTCACTTGGTGAATGGTCTTCTCGAAAGGGTTGATTCTTCTGATAGTTGATGTTCTATTTAATTATACTTTTAGTAAAATGTAAAATGTTATTGAGAACTCGGTTGGTGGCTTATCTTCCCAAAAGGTTGATAAGTTGGATTTTTGATGTTCTTTGATAAAATTATAAATTATTATTTTTAATCTATTTAAGAACTCACTTGGTGAATGGTCTTCTCGAAAGGGTTGATTTTTCGGATAGTTGATGTTCTATTTAATTATACTTTTAGTAAAATGTAAAATGTTATTGAGAACTCGGTTGGTGACTTATCTTCCCAAAAGGTTGATAAGTTGGATTCTTGATGTTCCTTGATAATATTATAAAATGTTATATTTAATTTATTTAAGATTTCAGTTGGTGAATGGTCTTCTCGAAAGGGTTGATTTTTCGGATAGTTGATGTTCTATTTAATTATACTTTTAGTAAAATGTAAAATGTTATTGAGAACTCGGTTGATGGCTTATCTTCCCAAAAGGTTGATAAGTTGGATTCTTGATGTTGTTTGATAAAATTATAAACTATTATTTTTAATTTATTTAGGAACTCACTTGGTGAATGGTCTTCTCGAAAGGGTTGATTTTTCGGATAGTTGATGTTCTATTTAATTATATTCTTAGTAAAATTTAATATGTTATTGAGAACTCGGTTGGTGGCTTATCTTCCCAAAAGGTTGATAAGTTGGATTCTTGATGTTCTTTGACAAAATTATAAAATATTATTTTTAATTTATTTAAGAACTCACTTGGTGAATGGTCTTCTCGAAAGGGTTGATTTTTCGGATAGTTGATGTTCTATTTAATTATATTTTTAGTACAATATAAAATGTTATTGAGAACTCGGTTGATGGCTTATCTTTCCAAAAAGGTTGATAAGTTGGATTCTTGATGTTCTTTGACAAAATTATAAAATATTATTTTTAATTTATTTAAGAACTCACTTGGTGAATGGTCTTCTCGAGTGGGTTGATTTTTCGGATAGTTGATGTTCTATTTAATTATATTTTTAGTACAATATAAAATGTTATTGAGAACTCGGTTGATGGCTTATCTTTCCAAAAAGGTTGATAAGTTGGATTCTTGATGTTCTTTGACAAAATTATAAAATATTATTTTTAATTTATTTAAGAACTCACTTGGTGAATGGTCTTCTCGAGTGGGTTGATTTTTCGGATAGTTGATGTTCTATTTAATTATATTTTTAGTACAATATAAAATGTTATTGAGAACTCGGTTGATGGCTTATCTTTCCAAAAAGGTTGATAAGTTGGATTCTTGATGTTCTTTGACAAATTTATAAATTAATATTTGAACATTTTATGTGAGAATTCATTTTGTGGATTGTCTTTAGAAACCGTTGACAGTTCGGATTTTTAATGTTCTTTATAATGTTCAAATATTTTGTAATTATTTAATTAATGTATACAATAGAGATTATTTTTATCTTAAAAAGTATTAATAAAATCTCTCTTCTAAGGGGAAAAAGTGAAAATTTATTGTTAAATTAATTATATAATTCGGATAATAGTAAAAAAGTTTATAATTCCGTTCTTGATTCTAATTGTTTTTTTTATTTATTTTATTTAGAATGGCGAGCAAGAGAAGAGGAAAGAGACCGTCTAAACGGCGTCGTGAGAATATTACTTTACCGAGTGGTGAAGATTTGATATTAGGAGAAAATGAAGATTTCTTTTGTTCTGCATGTAGCAAAACAGTTGCTCGACAAGGACTTGATAATCATTTCAAGGGAAGAATTCACAAGAACATGGAGAAGTTGGAGTTGTTTTATCATTTTCTCTTGAAACAAGGTTTGAGTTGGATGGAAGGGAGAAAGAGTTTCAAGTGCGCCAAAGAGTGCTGCGAGAGGGAGAATTTGCCGGCACATTACGAACAGCTCGAACTTCATGTGTTCAAAAAACACTTCTCTATTGTTCAACCTGTTTACCCTGCTCCATCGCCTTCAGCATACAGAGGTTCTCAATTACCAAAGGACATTTATGGTAACCAAGGAGCAAAGCATACCAAGCAGTTTTGGAAGAAGTTCGATTTACATGCAGCCATGGGGAGTTATGAGAAACTTACAGCTCCAACCACTATCCTATCCAAAGGTACAAATGAGTTTCTTCTTCAGATTGTGAATGGACAATTCAATGAGACTGATCTGCAGGAGATGACCTCTTTGGCATTGTACCTTGAAAAGAATGGTAATGTTGTGAGGAAGGATCCAAGGAAAGAAGGAATAAAAGGTGGCACGAGAATGATGTGCCATGGTTTTCGCCATGCCCACGGCTATATAGGAAGGTAAGTTATATTATTTCAAATAATACTTTTATATTTTTTTTCAATTTTTGTTCTTGTTTATTTGTTATTTAATGTTTTATAATTATTTTTATATAAATATTATTCTTAAAAATGTTTTTTTTGATTTAAGCAAGATGACTCTCTGTTACCTTCATCTTTGATAAGCTAGCTTCTATGCTCTACAACCATTTGAAGTCATTATTTCCAATGATCTTGGAGCAATCGGAGATGATTTGGGCAAAAGAGAATTTTACAAATTTGGTGTTGGTAGAGTTGGTGAATCTCCTTACACAAAGAATAAGTGTTACGAAGGATTATTCTTGTAACCCTCATACCGACGATGAAGATCGAACTACGGCTTTTTTATATGGTTGGGAGCTGTTGGTAAGTATTCTTAAAACTTTACGATACATTTTTTTGTTTTTTTGTTTTTATTTTTTCTAAGTTTTTAATTGTAGTTATATTTTTTGAATGTAGGTACCGAAGATGATGCTGGAAATGAAACGAGGTTTTATTTTCCAGCTCTTGGGTACTATTTTAATCCTGCTATAGGAGATATTCTTCTGTGCAAGAGCAATGATATAGTTCATTGTTCGAAGACTACTGGATCCACTGGACAACTGGGTATTGCGTTGTTTCAGAAGTCTACATTTTTTCAAGGTTATCATCTATTGCAGCAGAAGCTACGTGACGGTATCAATGACCGTTTAACTAGCAGTTGGTTAGCCTCAAAAGTATTTTATGGTGCTTCTTTTTAGATTTTATTTCTTTTTACTTTTCTTTGTGTGTAGAGAAATGCACAATGTTGAATATTTTGTTTTCTGTATATAAATTTGGATTTGTATTTGGACTGTAAATCTTCAATACATATGTACAATGGTATTGTTTTACATAAAGTATTCTTTAATAATCTTGCATTTCATAAATGTACATTTTTTGTTTACTACAATGAAAGTAAATGTTCATATTATATAAATTTAATATATATTTAACAGTAAAAATTACAAAGTTCATAGCTTTTCCAAGGATCTCTGAGTTCTATTTAAATCAAATTTCAATTAATGATATGTTATTGAAGAAAATGTTTAAAATAATTCTACTATATTCAATTTACAGCTCTAGTATGCTCTTAGTCAACATTTATTACTTAAATAATTTTCTATAGAAATTGACTATAATTTAAGTGGCTAGTGTAAATGAGATGAAATTGTTATAAATGGATACATATTGTACTTAAAGAAGGAAGTGTTGCTCCAACTTTGAAGGTTATGAAATCAAAAATGAAATACATTTAACTGTCAATTTCGGAAAAAATACCTCAAAATTGGGTATGGTTCAGTATCTTACGGTTGGAAGTCTACAAAAAATACATATATTTGTTATGTACCTCCGAGAGTCTATAGAGACTAAAAGTCGTAGTTTTTAGATTTCAAGCTCCTAAAAATACAAGGAAATATAGATGTTAAATGATAAGAGACATGTTATTTGCTTAAAACCCTTTTTATACAACCATAGTATTCAAAGTTTGAAGATATCTCTGCTTGTTAAATTTCTGTCGAAGAGGAATAGTGCTCATTGACAAGGGTACGCATTATCTTTTCTTAAATTCAAATTTAATGAATAATTTGAACACAATTAAGTGGTTTTTTATACATTTACTTCAAAGGTACCAGACGATTTATTTCAAAAACCTATAGGAACACTAAGTATGCGGCTGGATACATGACAGCTTGCTCTAAGGTAACAAGCACCAAATAGACATGAAGAAATGCACGATACGTATAGATATCTGTATATGGCAAGAAAATAATATCAAACACCCGCCTCTTACCCAGAAGCTGAGACTGATACTATTTTTTAATTAGTCCATAATTTGTTGGATATTCTCCTTAAATTGGCTCCTCTACCTTTGTGGAGTAGACATTTTTCTAGATAAAGTATTTATACGAAACTATAAGAATCAACTATAAGCTGTTTGTGTGCAGCTTGATACATGAACTCAATCTTGAGAACCACATTTCCGCAGAACAATGCATGAAAATCATAAGTATTAGGTTCATACCTACAATAAAGAGGATAGGAAGTCTTCTACAAAAACATGTTGTTGAGATGAGAATATGACATTTACCCACAGTAACCTTCAAGCTTATGTGGAAGTACATTAACTTTTACATTAATTTTTATTGCATCAATCAATATATTATCAGCTTCATCTTCTGCAATGTCATTGCGAAGACTAGCTTTTGAACACTTT
This sequence comes from Bryum argenteum, assembly GCA_037043015.1. NCBI lineage: Eukaryota > Viridiplantae > Streptophyta > Bryopsida > Bryales > Bryaceae > Bryum > Bryum argenteum. The sequence continues at coordinate 17,313,932 of CM073328.1, read as the reverse complement.
TAAAGTTATTTCGAATGTAAGGGTGCCCAACTGCAAGATCGGTTTTTGGGAGAACGTTTATTGGCCCTATGTCAATTAACGCGAACGCACATTGTCTTTAATTTTCTTTAACAGTTTAGGGTTTTAAAAATCCGAATCTCAATAGTAGCTAGATAAGTATCTCCAATTTCGCATTTTATAACTCTTTGATAATTACTGTTAGATACAGTAATTAAATAATTAGTGTTAGATACAGTAATTTACATAAACATGTTATAAGTTTTTACTGTTGTTCAATAATTTTACCCACTATATTGGCCAAGATGGGGTCCTTATATAGTATCAAAATCAATGCTCATGTTAATTATTATTTTTTTAAGTAAAAACTTATAGCATTTCCAAATCTTATAATAATCTAACACTAATTATCAAATTTAGTGTAGTTTTTTCCGACTCATATTCTAATTAATACCAAAGTATCACATGGGTAATACATAATTACCATGGAAGAATCAAAAAGAATTACCGAAGAAGTTCATGAAGGGGAAAGTAGATGGATTCTCAGTAAAAAACTTCCCGAACAGTAGTTCTTAATGAGGAGAAGTTACATCATAGTAATTTCATTAATAGAAACGTAAATTCCAACTTCCAATCAAAGCGCAGCCGATTTCGAAATTAAGGAGCTGGGATGACGTGGGCCGGCGGCGCATTGGCGGTGGTTGCACTCACTGTCACCACTCTTCCTCATTCTGTCGTTGTTGAGCATCAACGATGTGGAGCACGCAAATCGTGTAGGAGCGTTTCTCGTGGCGTATCCTCCAACTGCACCGTCGGCACCCATTGCCGAACTCATGCTCTCGACTGCCGACTTCCAGCGAGACTTGGTTCCATGGCGAATCAACTGAGTGTTTCTCGTTTATGAAGGTCGACTAACTGCACTTGGAGGTCGACAAACTAGTCGAACCAGCTTTTTCGCTTCTGAGAATGTGTCGCTCCTTGCCGACAATGCTTCTTTTGTTACCTGGAAAGAACTCGCCCTCCTAGATCAGAAGCAGAGTCCGAAACGAGGGAGTTCCCCGAGCGAAGCTCACGTGAACCACTTACAGGTAAATGCTGTACCCAGTTTGTTTGCTTCCATCTATGATCGAGCTTTGCTATCATGGGTTATGTGCGCTTTTTAGTTGGTTGGTATCATCAGCGTGGGTTTTTCTGTTTATCGGCCTGTTGTCTGCAATGCATTTGTAGCGACGGTTTGAGTCCCTAAACTTAGTTACTCATCATTATGCGCAAAGATTACTACATTGCTGAGTCGAGTGTCGGGTTGTTCATGTGGAGTTGTTCTTTTTCATATTGCAGGATCAAAGGAAGCTGAGTGGTGTACGGACACCTTGCTACGCCTTAGAAGGCTGTCGTAAGCATCACATCGTGTACATAAGGTTACACCTTGTATTCATGAGGTTATGAAGGTCCACTAACTGCACGAAGAAAGAGATCTTATCATGGTGGTTGTGGTTTCCAGGACACAAAAAGGAGTGAATGCCAAGGAGCTTTTCCACTTGTATATTGTTTTGTGGATTCAAGACAAGCGTGTGCATCTGTTGGATCTTTGCAAGTTTGAAAAGGTAATGAACTACTCCCATTGAAAGCTCGTACATTTGTTTTATGATTGTCCTTCGATGATGATTACTAAAAGGTTCATTGGATTGAGTAGTTGTTCTCCTTGTGACCGAGGAAAAGTTGTTTTCGTATCTGAAAATGGATTTGTGGTTGCTTGTAGTGGTTCCGCTGATGAGCCGGTCCGTATCAGCGGTGTGTGGAAGCCTGGCAGTTGCGGGCAACGTATTCTTTTATGTTCTTTTACATGTGTGAAGACCTAATTGCAACGGTGAGTGCTTTCTCTTCAAGCGTACATTGTTGGTCTTTCACGAGCTCGTATTTCTTTTGATGTAAATATTTTTATAGTTTATTCTAGTTATATAATTATGGTATAAAAAATTAAATTCGACGTCGTATAGTACAGCTTGTGCAAAATTCGTATACTTCCAGTGGGCAATTGCCCACTGGGAAGGGCGTTTAGAAAAAATCGACTGACCGGGCAGCACTTGTATGTGATGCAAATGACTAGTCCAGAATTAGTTCGGGCAATTTTAGATATAATTCATCAGGTTGTCAAGAGTCTGTGAAGGAAATAAGAAACAAATTCTCTTGAGTCGGAATAGATTTCATCGTCGGTAGCTCCAAGTAAAAACAACCACTAGCCATGAATATTTGATTGTCCAATAAACGAATGTTCATTGTTTGTTGTTTCTTAAGTGGCAGTGGACAATTGCCCATGGCATTTGTCTCCCACGGAGTCACGGACATTAACTAGAGTCTTCATTTGTAAGGAGGCGTAAGAGCTGACCTCAGACGGTACATCTCGAATACTCAAGAGAGTTGTTTGAATCCTACGCTTAAGTGAGAAACTTGTTTCTAATATCTGAGCACAACTCACATGTTAAACACTAGGTAATTGATTAATTGAACAGGGTTGACAAGTTAAAAGCAGTGAGGAGTTTGCAGCATGGAGTTATGATGCAGATTAGTCTCGTAGGCATAGCGTTTCTTAGTATCATGGTTATTGGTCGGCTTGAGTCAGGGAGGGAGCCAGTTAGCAATTGACTTCTAGGAAGGGCGTTTATGAAGATTAAATTGATTGAGTCGCACTAGTGTGTGGTGCAGAGAATTCACGAAGTTCAGTCTGAAACTGCCCGGTCGTAACTCAGTATTATGAGTTTGTCAAATGTCGGAAGTATCTAGGAGACAACTACTCTAGAGTAGGAAGAGCTTCCGCCTTTAGTTTCTTGAAGTACATGACTAGACGAATACTCTAGAGACGGAAGTCGGAACAGCTTCCGCCTTCAGTTTCTTCAAATACATGACTAGTACACTTTTTGAGATATAATCATTATTATAGGGATTTAAATGAGTATAATCTTTGAAGTGTCAGTGGGCAATTGCCCACTGGATTTTTCTCCTGGAGCAGTCTGTGAAAATGTTAAGTGTGTAATAGCTGATCTTTGATGTCAGTTGCCAAATACTCATGAGGCGTTTGAATACTACGTTTGTTTTTAGTGAAACTTGTTCTGCAGTTCTAAGCACAGCGCTGCAGTGGGCATATTAGATTGTAGGCAATTGATCAATTGGACAAGGCTGATTAGTTAGGAGCACTGATGAAATCGCAACATCAAATTACGACTACATAGGACAAAATTGAAGTAATTATTGTAGTTAAGAATTGAAGTAATTATTCTAGTTAAGAATTAGTATAGAGAAAAATGATTGAATAGACTTTACTTGGGATGTATTAGACAGTAATGTTATTCTTTAATCTTGTAGTATAGTACTTAGGAAAAACATTGATACCGTAATAATCAAGCCTTTGTAGGTTAACATCGGGCTATGTGAAGATATCGGAGAGCGGATTAGAAGTGAGACCTGCTGCATCCTCACCATATCCAGAGGTGCGTTGTCTGCTTTAACTCTTGATAATAGATATGCTTCTACTACTAACCTCTGAGTTATAATTAATCTTGTACAAAAGTAGGAGTAAAAATGAGAACGAGTGACGAGCAATCACTGATGTTGAATTACAGAAGTCTACTGGGATTGGGTAAAAATGTCGAGTATGGAAGAAGTAAAAGTAGGATGCCAGTACCGAGCTTACGACAAGTGGGCAATTGCCCACTGGATCCGTAACAAGTGACAGTAATTCATCTTTGGGGACCACACCTAAATTATGTGAAGAAAACTGTATTGATGCATGTAGAGGTGTTACATGTGGCCCCTTTTGAAAATGCCAATATGTATAGTGTAGAGAATGGTATAGGATGCAGTAATGAAAAGCGGAGTAAAGTTCTAGTAGGCAGTTGCCTACTGGTAAACTACCCATGTATGCAAATCCAATTTTGTGCATACTTATTCCTCTAAATTCATTATCGGGAAGGATACTTGGGCACTGAATAGTAAGTGTACTCATAAAAGCTTGCCAGGTTCTGTACGACGGGAGCAGTGGAGGAATCACGAGCGGTTTACGACCAACCCCTACTGCCTTCCCAGATCTTTTTATATGCAGAGGTGCGATGACAAACTTTGAGCCTAACAGTGGGATGCGTGTTATCAGCACTTTGAGTTCTGAAGTAATTTACTTGAGAAATCATGATTATCATTATTTTATTATTACATTATCGAGTACTAAGAATAGTGTCATTGGTAAGCATAACAGAGACATTTGGCAATTGCCCACTGCATTTGTGACTTAACTCGTCCATGTAATGCACACTTTGAGACATGGTGAAAGTAAATCATGAAGGAAACGATGTTGATGTATAGAACGCCGTTAGAAGTGGCACATTCTAATAATGCCGAAATTGTAGAATATGTATACTATAAGAATCGTTGAATCTGCAATCACATAGAAGTTCTAAGGGCATTTGCCCATTGGAAGGAATACCCATGTATACCAAACCAACTGTGAAAATAGCGGTCATGCATTCGATCTCTAAATTCGTTAACGTCCGGGCCTGTCGAATAAATGCTTGCTGGAAGCATGAGTCAAAAGATGGCGGTTGTTGAAGGCGGTTCTTGAAGAATGTGCAGAGAACGTGGGTGTGGAGCATAAACTGTACAAAATCAGTCAGGCAATTATGGAGAGTGATGCATCTGCAAGCGACATTGTGAGATTGTAGTCAAAGATTATGACCACTTTCAATGTTAATGTATACCCATATTTGTTTAAATGATGATGTATCCAACATTTGGATTGGGATCTCGAAATCTACCAAAGTGGTATTGATATAAATTTGGAATTGAAAATGATAAGAATGTGCCTAGGATAATTAGGAATAATAAACTAAAGCCGCACTGTTATAACGGTACCCTTACAGAAATTATTTCGACTGAAACGCAGGGAAAACAGTCAGATTCAGATGATGCTAATGTCCTGTATCACATCGGCGACGAAGAGAGGCCGATTCCTATTTGCATCGGGATCGGTAGAGATGATTGGTGTAAAAAAGAAGTAACCCTTTTAGACGAGAAGGGAATGGTGGTGGGGTATGCGTTTGTAGAGTTTTCAAAAGAGTGGCAGTCTATAAACGGTCGAACAGAACTCGGAAAGGAGTATGTGGGAGTTGTCGTATGTGAAGTTGCTGAAATGCAAACAACATTAACACCTCGTACACTTCAGCGGTGGTCTACAAGACGTGTACTTTACGAAGGAGTCAGCCTTTACGATCATGAGCGTATATACAATGAAGGTCTAGATGCACGAGCAGCTCGCCTGGGGGATCGTCGAGGAAGTCGGCAGTATTTCTCTGTTCGTAATACTTCATGTCCTCCCAACAAGAAGCGAAAGGATGTTCTCATTGACAAAAAGTCGATTGTAGATACATTGACGAAGTCTTGCTGCAAGCGAGAATGCATAACGCAGTTTAGCCCAGCTCTTGTTGAGACATTACGCTACGAATTGCACCACGAGACAAAGAAGTCAAAAGATAGTATTAAATTGGCGGTTCATAAAAACTTCCACTATATACCAAACACATCAAAGAAAGTATGTGTTATAGAAGGGAAGGTTATCTGCATGGGTGCATGGCGAATGATCCACGGAGTGTCCAAGACAGATTTCTATAGGTATCGTGCATATGCGGCGAGTGGGCGTCGTGCACAAAATCATGGATTGTCGGTAGACGGAAGACTTGAGAAGCACAACTCAAGCAGTGCAGACAATGTCAATGATATTGACAAATACAGCTGAGTCGATGCCACACAAGACACGGACTAAAACAGCAGGGTTAATGAAAGGTCAGAAGGTGGTTCAAAGAATTCTTCCAACTGGTACAAAGTGGAAGAATATACTACAGGACATTAATAAGGTATGTTTCCATAAGTATCATCATTTTCCGAGAATAATGAAGTTGCTAGAAAAATAAGGGTTATGTGAGGTTGCTTATGAAAAAAAGAAAAAGAGAGTGGATTATGTAGGATGAATTTAAACTTTCCGATAATTGATTCTATTATAAAATCGTTTGGGTATATTGGGAACATGAGATATAGCACTGAATTAGATGATGTAAGTCGTGGTCAATTGGTAGCTTTATCATCGCAGATTTCTCCATGTGGACGAAAATGGTAAGTTCGAATATGAGACATTGATGGATTACAATTCTAAAACAATGGGGACTGTGTTGCAGATACAAAAAGAATGTGGTCAGAAACCCATATCGCAGTCCAGTTGTAGTAAGATTCGGAAAGAACACTTTTCGGAGTACCAGATTAAGCGACGAGGTGATAATTTTGCGCGGTGTGGGAGGTGTGACGAACAAACTGCACTGCGTAATGTCCACGCTCATGGTTCCCCTGGGTACAAACATGCGAACCAACTTCTCACATTTCACCTTCGGGAACAAGAAGCATCGCGTGCACACTATTATTTTAGTCGAGCTTTATCATGCTATCGCCCTGAACAAGTGTTGTGTATTATGCATGACAAAGTGGACCATTCAAAAACAGCTTCTCGATGTTTTGCGGCAAAGAACAAAGTTGTGGATGGACTTATGAAGCTTCCGATTTCAGTGACGGGAATGTTGGCGCACGGACACGGAGACAAGAAATACGCTCACTATGCCTTGGACTTGTATCCAGCAGATAGCAATCAAACAATTGGGTCTATTGCGAAACTACTTCGCGATCTCGAAAACCCGCCAAAGTCAGCACAGCCAGAATCTTTATTTTTGGGTGCAGGTACCACCGAGTTATACGAAGCAATACTCGGAGGTTCAGAGCAATGTGTTAAATCCATATTGAAAAAACCTTTCACACCTGCAACTTCGATCCGGTCGTTACCTCCCATCTTACACGTACAGCTTGACAATTGTTGGAAAGACAACAAAAGTCGACATATCAAATGCTTTTGGTCTTTCTTTGGTTGGCAAAAGGTATTTTTGAGGAAATTCAAGTATCGTTTTTATTGGTTGGACATACTCATGACGATGTTGATGCATCATTTGGACGGTGGAGCATGAAACTACGGGAGAATGATTATCCAACAATTCCCCTCCTGATGAAATCGTACATGGATTTAGATGACGAACCGTTTGTATCTGCCCTCATCGAAGAAGTTCCAGATTTTAAATCCTTCATTGATGGATATATAAGCGATGACGAACTCATCGGACATTCCAAGGGGCGACAATTTCGGTTTTACAGGAATGGTAGTGGATGGCCTCTGATGGAATATAAGCTGCGATGTACTGATGAGAAATGGTGCCCTGCCGAAGGTATCAAGTTATGGAAAGCAAACCATGAAGGGAAGCCCAAGTTGCCGCCGGGCACCCCACGTGCAGTGTTACCTCGTGGTATGAAGGGGCAAGACGACATTGTGAGAGGCATTAAAGGCTTCATACAACATTGGAAAACAGTAGGTGATGCAGACAAATCAGGAGAGTATACACGAAAATTTGCTCACGTTGTGGAGTACTGGAGTAGAGTGAATGAAGCATTGAAAGAACCAGAAATGGAAGCGGTGGATGTACTTTGCATGGGATTTTGGCCACAAACTAGACAATCATTTGAGTTACAAACATTATACAACGCAAATGGTGAGCTGCGTGACGAATTTGCAGAGAACGATCACTATATCGGACCAAGAAGCCTGAAACCAAAACCATCATTTCGGGTAGCCCGAGACTGTCGGGCTGGATATCTGTTGCTTGTACGCGCAGCTGTAGACAATGATGCACCTATATGGCTAGGAGAAGCTCGTTCAGACCCAATACTTACATTCGGTGATGTGAATGAGAGGATGATAAAAGTGCAGTGGTACAAGCCTTGCAAACGGCGAGGGAAAGAGTCATGTCCTTATGACAATTGGGACACTGCGGTAAATTTCAAATGGGAGATTGATGAGACATACGAGGAGCAAATGACTAGTGTCATTTCTATATTAACAGCGTGGATGCCGAAACGAGCAGAAGGATCCACAAGTGTGACCGTTCCAAAGCGTCACATTCTTCAAGCTTTAGCTAGAATAGCTCTTAGCATCAAAGCGTCCCCAAATGCTCCCGAAGTAGCTAGCTCGTCAGATAGTGAATAGGCTTATATGAATGGTTACTTATTAGAAACGTTTAACGTGAAGACGATCGTACTTGTTAACGTACTACATTATGTATTGAAAAACTCTGCTTATAAAAAAATATATATGTACATGGAAAAACAATAGTTTCATAACTGTTCTCTTTAACGACATTAATTACCATTGAATATCCAATTCCGTCAATTGGTATTTCATGTTCTATGAATATACTCACACTGTAACATTCAGAGGTAGTACAAAAGATTGGTGTGGAGTATACAATGTATCATACTAACTATAATAAACAAAATTAAATTTGGACACAAACTACGTTACGATGTTCTTAAAAATGTATGACTCCTCAACCTTATCCGAGATTAGCAGTGAGAACATGGTACAAACCTCAATAGTGTATGAATTTATCAAATGATGTGCGTAAAGATCATTGCGTTTATAGTTACGAGTGCCAATAAGTGAAATCAAATAATACATATATTTGTTTATGTGACATTGGTACATGAAGTTAATGCAAAAAATAATCAAAAGTACATTTGTCAAAAGAATATGGTCAGAGAGTGAATGCATAAATAGATATAGCATGAATGTGTTCATTATATTGATTGTCGGAACTGAATTTTGTATATGCCAAATATTGGAAACAACAATAAGCCGAGACTAGAAAAAAAAACTAGATTGTATACGAACTCGCTCTGTATATATTATAAAAATACTGCAGTTTATCTAGGATGGAACGTCACATACATGAAGAAAATAATATCATACCAGAAGACCAATCATGTCACACATTCACAAATTTCTTAAAGTAGTTATACGATTTACCTCGCTACAAGAGAGCCAGGTTAATAAAAATTTTAAAAAATGTAATAAAGAAATCCATGAGTTTCCTATTTTTGAGGGAAGCTTGGACTTCACTGTAGAGCATAAGAGCATGATACAACATTGTTAATTTTTTGCAACTCTTTCCAAAGTAACCTCTATCATAAAATAGTGTTACCAAATTCAAGTATATAAATGTCCAACTTCCGTAACTTCCATAACCTGTGACTACATCTACAAATGAAAACTTGGACGTTGGATTTTGATAGCGGGATTTTTCCTCCCGAAAACTTCAAAACCTTTACGTACACACAACCAAAATAGTCCCCAATTAAAGGAATAGTCCCAATTAAGCGAATATGGTGTTCTGTCCTCCATTTTTGATCAGTTAAATGGGCTGCCCAAAATTCTTCCACGGAAGTTTCGCGTGCGCTGGAAACTAGTAAAGGAGAAGCACATGCACCTGCCGACGACATTGAATCATTGGATAGCACACATTATGTAACAGAGCCTGTACAGTTGTGGCACGGCGGGCCATCGTTGAAGTACCTGTGGCTCTGGACCATGGAGTAGTAACTAACGAAAGTTCTCTAATCTCACTTCCCAGGAACTTACAATTAGTTGTCAACGAGCAGAACGTGCAACTTGGGTCTTCAGTGTCGTGTTGCTCTAAGCTCGCCGACGATTTTCAACACGTATACACTCGGTCAAATCTCTCGGACCTCCGCCTGCTCGACGTTTGGTTTCATAGTTCCGCTCGATCAAACAGACCGGCTGCTACGTGAACCTTAACATGTAAAAGAGCACCATCTGGAAGCTCACTCTTCATCAACAATACTCCTCTCAGTTTGGAGAAGTCAACATTATTACAGAACTGACACTAGGCGCTCCAATTTGGATTCTGTTATTGAAGGTGTTTTCTAAAGCGAGTAGTGTTCAGCTGACTCGAACTGAACACAGACCAGCCAACATTTCAAGTATACAACAGCTTTACAACAGCTTCGAGCTTTGCAAGTTGAATAATATAATGGCAGTGATGGGCGATGGGGGATCATCCAAGTGGAGACCTCCGAAGCAGTCTGCTGCTAAAGGCGATGGTGGATCCTCCAAGTGGAGACCTCCATCGAAATCTCCCCTGGGCGACGGTGGCTCGTCGAAGTGGAGACCTCCATCAAAGTGTCAATGAGTGGAACGAGTATAAAACTGATCGAGAACGTGCACGAGTATAAGCACATGTACAGATTCTTACATGTACAGATTCTTGAAAGCGCGGATATAAGCCAGGCAGCAGGCCAACTCGAAGATTCCATGCAACAATGCATTGGTCAAACCAAGAATGAATCGCCTTCACAGTCGCAAGAATGTAAAGTGAATTTGCTGGACGATATTCCTTCGCCACCACAAATCATAAACCCATAACTCATAATTCTTTTGTACAAAATGATCTATTATTTCAAAAGTTGACAGCATAGAGTAGAGGAATTCCAGTTTCTGTATCAACTCATCAATCGATCACAGAATGTTGTGATCACTAACCTACCACTTTTGTATTCTTCAAATGGCCATTTTCAATAATTAATAACGCACCTACGTAGCAACAGTCCTTTTCGATACCCAAAGCTTGTCATTGTCCATGAATGAAAGGTTACCAAGTCTTACTGCAAGTTATTTTTTATCAGCTCAAATACAAGTTTCTACGAATGGACTAGGTTGCCGGAACTCAAATATGTTCTCGTACTTTCAAATTGTAAACATCTTACAGTATGACTGAAGTCATTCATATTTACGAACTGATACTGTGTTTACAAATAACCACAATTCAAATAATTATATGGATGATTCCTGAAACAAGTATGGCATATTTCCTGTAACTGTGTGTAATTGTGTATGATATCAAGAAAATATGCTCATAACTGGTACCCTTCTGACACATCACATTCTTTCATCGTAACAGCAGCAGGTTTCTACAAGTATGTCTTGAACCCATCTGTGTCTTTCTACCTGCTTTCTTCAACGAAAATCTGCACTTTACCATGCACATATTCAAATGCATGTCCACATGTATCCCTGTGGATGTCACGATGGTTCTGGTTTCGACTTGAGCTTCAGGTACTTCCACGTACTGCCATTGTAATTACTGCGCATTCATGAGATTTTAATTGTCAATGAAAATAGACGCAGGCTTTCAGTAGTGAACGATGTCAACACCTCACTGTACCACCAAAAGACTTGTTCATCGATTTGACCCCAATACTGACAGATTCAGAAGGTAACCTGGATAGTTGTAGATAGTTGTAGGTTGTTACTATGGACCTAGAAAATACTTTCGTTTACGATCAGTCAAACTGCCTAGATTGATTCATCTTCAACTATGAAACAGCTAGTCGCGCGGCTAGAAACTATAATAAAAATATTTTTTTTAAAAATATATAAAAAACGCTCATGCACCTGCCGACGACATTGAATCTTTGAACAGCACACTTATGTAACAGACTCGTACAGTAGTGGCCCGGCCAAGTACCAGCGGGCGATCGTTGAAGTCCCTGTGGCTCTGGACCATGGAGTAGTAACTGACAAACTCTAACCTCACTATCCTTTCATATTATGTGAGAATTCGAAGCCAGGAAGTTGCTATTCAATGTCAACGAGCAGAACGTGCAATCTGGGTCTTCATGGTCTTGTTGATCGCCGATGTCGTTCAACACGTAAACACTCAGTCGTTCCTTGGACCTCCATTTTGCAGAGTGGTGGAGTGCAAGTAATATTGATTTTTTCTTATCAATTCTCAATCAATTAGGGAGGGTTACATGCTCAATCCACGCACAGAATTATTGTAGTCAACTTATTTTGAAGTGGATAAGGTAATTGTGGAAAATGTGCAAAACTTTGTGAGGGATTAGACCAATTGGAATGACAATTTTTGAATAGGTCTTTAATTGAATGATAAACTTAGATAATGGTTGTAAGTTAACCTCAAACAAAACACTCTCAAATGTTAAAAATAAAAGTTTTAGACTTGTTGCACTTCTAAAAATCATTTAGAACTTAGGACTCACACAACTTTTTGCAAAAAAGAGATCACCAAAAGTCTCAATACAGCTAATGGTTTTGTCAAATCAAGAACTATGCACATGAAGACAAGCTATTATGAAAAAGCTTACTAATAAAGTGATCAAATGTTAATGTTGTTTGTTACAAAAAACGTTAGTCAACCTCACTCGGCAAAACTCAATATCCACATACAAATCAACAATGTAAGATCCTCAAAAATTGCACGCATTATGCAAGCATCCAAGAAAGTGTGTTTTGCATAGGAGCCAAATTCCTCTTACTATTATAATTTGGGGGGGGGGGGGGGTTTGCGACGTTCTTCTCTAAGACGTTGCTTAAGTGAAACAATGTTTTGGAACTTTCTCATTGAACAATGTTCTCAAGAATATAAGCAACATTACCTAATCACCAAGCAACTTACGTTACTTATATTTTTGCAAATTTGAATTTGAAAAGATTGCTTGAGCAAGTACCAGGACATTACTAGACTTGAGCAACATTTATACAAATTATACAACATTTGCAATGTTGCAAACCCCAGGCTCTCTTCTAGCAATGTATCGATATATGAATAGCCTGTCAACTTCCTGTTTTACCACCAAACTTACGAACCAAGGTCGACATGGTGGACCCTGCAATCTCATCAATCAAGCAGTCAATCCATGTGAACGTCCTCCGAAAGGATACACATTAAACAGAATCACAGACAGGAGCTAGATGTCGGTAGCCGGACCCGTAGTGGAGAAGGCGACTGCAGTTTGTACGGTTAGTGTTCTGGAAACTCAGCCGGCGGTACTGACATCGTATGATTAGTCCAAATTGACCAAATAACTGAAGAATATTCCCATTCAAGCTAGTGACTCACTACCGTGTCACCGAGCACGCCGTGCAACTTTGGTCTTCAAAACTTGCTCTGATGTGTCGTAGCCGGCGCCGTTCAACACGAACTCCATCCTGAATTGCCCAAGTTCAAGAACCATACCTCAAGCCCATGCGTTTGATCAATTTCGGTCGCAGTCTCTGACTGCAGTCAAAGACCCGGGCGCGTCAGATCGAGTGGGGTAATATATAATGTGTTCTTCCTCACCCATCATCCTATCCCAGCTGAGAACAAAAGATATCTAGTATTCTAGATTGACCTCACTTACACAAGGTGCTCTGAGAGAGATCCAACTTTCATACTCATCGGAATCGAGGCAGTACGCTTCAGAGCTTTGAAATGGCAGTTACTGGCGACGGAGGATCATCGAAGTGGAGACCCCCGAAGCAGTCAGCCCCCATGGGCGATGGTGGCTCTTCCAAGTGGAGGCCTCCATCCAAGTCTCTCCTGGGCGATGGCGGCTCCTCCAAGTGGAGGCCTCCATCAAAGAGACCAAACTTTGATCAGTAACTGCAAATTATTCTTCGATCTCACGATGGATTCTTTTGTACAGATTCATTCCACAGTTAGAAGAGCTATTTACTTACACATCCATTCGGTCGATGATGTTGTGAGATGTACAGATTTGACAATTATAGAACAGACTCATTGAAACTGGGTCGTCATTTTATCGCATAGCTTCAATTCCACAGTCGGTGTTTTCTATCACAACAATGACACGGTCGTTTTCATTAAGATGACTGCCATAAATTTGACGATGGGATGCTCAGATGAGGTATAGTTTCAGTGATTTTGATATTGCATTTCTTAGACAAAAAAATGGACACAAAATTAAATCTATAAATTTGTGGTAGGATCACGATTAACGTTTAGAGATTACTCTTTATTGAAATTTTTTATCTTGAACATCCTCTAAACTATATCATATATCTCTTGTTAAGGAAAAATATGATGTAAACTACCAAATATTATTCTTAAAGTTCTAGAGGATAAATGATTCAAACCGGATTAAACTGGCCATTGTAATTATGGATGGGATGTTCTATTAAATTGGCCATGAACTTGGGAGCAATTGATCTTAATTCAATGCAATGAATGTCTCTTGATTTGTTAAATCACCTTGTTTTTGTAGAAATAGTGTAATTTGAAATGTTGTTGAAAAAATGTGACCAAAATGATGTAAAGGACTATTGTAGTAATGACATAAATCTTTGTCATTATAGATATGATTTAAATGATAGATACTAACTATAACTATTTTTTCAAATACCTTGAATAAGATGTTTAGAAGGTACTCCTTATTTTGCAAGGTGTATGTGGTAAAATTTGCAAAGCTAAATTTCAATTTTAAAATCTTCGTACAGAAGTTTTAGGTTTCAAGTCAAAAACTGGTAGTTTAAATTATTTTTTTATTTTTTATTTTCTTAATATGCTCATAACCAAATTTGTTCAAAACCAAATCTCTACTCAAGTTCCATGTTTGTCGAATGAAGTTCCTAAGTTGTTGGATATAGATATGGAACAAGAGATTAGTGAGGTGAGCCTAGTTTTTAGCCAATGAATGAATTCACTCACAAATTTCAGAAGTTGTTGTCAGTTGTAGATTACTAGTAACTACCTTATTTCTAAGCGTTCGCTCTTTCATCGGGGGTTACGTGTACGAGAAGATTTTGGTTGTGCATGCTTGACGTGGAACAAAATTGCTACAATATATGGTCCATATTTTAATGTAAGATTTCCTTGTGGTAAATCTTCTCGTCCTGCCAAATGAAGGTTGTAAGTTGTCAGTGATTAAAAGTGCAAAGTTAAACGGTGGTCATGGTCAACGTCACAAATGATTTAATTAAAGGATTACATACACTATCTAAACTAAGCATCTACTACGCAGCGGCGTTTGCAAGGCAAGGAAAGATATCATGGTCGCACCTTTGCGTGTAATGTTGTCAAAGGCTTGGGTTACATGGGATGCTTTCTTAAATACAAAATATTATAATGAAGCTTCTCATTGCAACAAATCTAAGCGTCAACAAATTACAAAACCACTATCAATTTTTTTAAAAAATTTCCGAAATATTCCTTTCAAAATTTGTCAAAATACAAAATTTGAGAAAAACATTTGCTTAAAAATCAAAAACTCATAAAGGTATCCACTCACCGTTATTTTTTTCCTTAATAAAATATAATAAACGTGATGCATGTTTTTGCAAGAATTAAAATTTTATACCTTCTTTTAGAAAGAAAAAAAAAAAGAAATAATAATGCATGAAGGTTCAAAAAGCAAAACTCAGTCTTTGAAATTTTTCTAGGGCATTCTCTACTTAGTTATCCCACATGAAAAGAATATGAGCAAAATCGTTGGGGCAACAATTGTCAATTGTCTATAGAACAATAGAACACTGTCTAAAAAATGTTAAATTAATGTATACATCAATTTTAAATATAATGTTTCACAATTGGTGTAAATTTAACAGTTGAAATTTGACATAAAATTTCAAATAGTAGTTATATTTAGGTTCTTACAGTTAAGAATCCATTTAAATGGTAAAGTTTTTAGCTTTACATCAACCTCCACAAGGTGCGTAAAAATATGAGTTTTTGAGTTAAGAGATCCAAAAAATGCTTGAAATTTTAGAGATGAAGGAAAATAATTAATAATGAAGTTTAATGAACATTATTTTCAAACTCTAAAACTTGAATCTAAAACAATTTTAAAGGTTTAATTTGGTTTTGTTTGTAGTTTTAATAATTAAAGTTTTAAATTTAAAAATCTTGTGAATATTGTAAATATAGTATGTACATATGGTATCAATGACACTAAATAATTTTAAATTGTTGCTATCTAGGTGAATATTTAGACAAGTATCTTATGAGAAATTTTGCAAAATGGGGTATACATTGAATTGCTAGAAAGCTGAGCCCACATTTACCTTGACACTACTTATAGACTTTGAATGATTTTATCTTATGATTTTTCAACCCAACTAGACACTATTGTAGCTAGATGGCCAATTCAAGCAAAAAAAATCGGAGTATTAATTTTTAGATTATCTATAAATATGGAAACTTTTATTTTTCGAAAAAAACCAATATTGGTACTCAACAGACTAAAATCGGTAAGAATTTGCTGATAATAAATTTGAAATGTCAAAAAGAAATTTATTATTTGACAATTAAGTGTCGACACATCTGTAGTATTTGCAAGGTGACACTAATTAAACTCGGCACTGGAGTCTTTGCTCAGAAACTGAAAATGATGTTCGGTAATAATGCATCAAAGTGAGTAGAGCCGACTAAATTGATGAACAGGCTTTCGACTGAACTGGGAAGGGGCTGTCATTATGGATTCTCCATATCCATGGCCGATTTTGTCAAAAGGGTACACAACAGTCAAGCCATGGCCACGCCCAAATTGTCAAAATGAAGACAATCGACAAGCCATGGCCATGCCCATTCCTGACAGACAAATATGGTTTCAGTTCCATTGCCCACTTGAATGAGGCTGTTCTGATATTTACTGGTAAAATGCAGGCATTGCTCAGCTCTTCCGTCTTTTTCTTTTCGAGTTTTTCGGATCATACACCACATTCATCGAGTTTCTTTGCTATATTTAGAAAATCCAACATGGCCTGAAATACAAGATCAACAAGAGCAGTTGATCACGACGAATCCCATCTCGGCAAACCCCATTCCAAATGCGGTCCTCACCAATAATCCAATAACCTACTACTGTATTGACTTTTGAGTTCTTCAGAATCATAGGATCCCGACTGGCACGGATGGACTCCAGACTGGATGATGAGAATCTAGCAACTACTGAGCATAAATGCACTTGTGGAAATCTAACACCATTCTTGTAGCTAAACATGCGCAAACCCACTTTTCAACAAAGTGTTCATATTCTGTTGTGCCATTCGAGGCCAAGACAACAGTGATTCGCCCTCTGTAGGCCCCCGCTTGCGAAGAAACGCACCATGACAGATTATAATCTCCGATAAGTCCGGTCTTGCACAGACAGTAATCTGACCTTTGGAAGCTTTAGCTTATGTACAGACCGCAACATTCAAATACGGGAGTGCCGCAGTCCCTTCAGGGGCACTTGCGGACCGCATTCCTTCGCGCATTATCTCAGGAAGGCGCCTTGGAAGTTGTAGCCAGGTTACACAAACCGGATGTCGGCATTAAACTGACAGCTCATTCCCGACAATTTTGTCTGATCGATGGAATATACGAGAGCTAGAGGGGCAGGTTGGGAGGTAGGGGCCTGACTGTAGTGCAAGACCACCTCGGCGAAGCTATCGGAGATAGCAAGAATTCCACCACCAATTCACAACAGACAAGGAAAAATGTCGGCCACGGAGCTTGAGGAGGAAGGCTTACAATGCGCAGTCGTGACTGTCTGTGTCGCCGTCGAATACCGAATGAATATAAATCCAAGACAACTCTTTAGCATTCAATCGAACAAAAAGACTTGAGCATTCTGCTTACGCTGCAACTTTCCTCAAGTCATCGAAATCTCATTCTAGTTCTTTATTTCTTAGAGCGTCACTATTTTGAGCATCTAGATCGAAGAAACATCAATCACCATGGCTGGACGAGGCATCAACGGCGATGGTGGTGGTTCGAAATGGTCCGCCGGCAATGGTGGCAAGTGCTGAACAAGCAGTCTCAAAATCTTCATGATCGATCGTAAAGACTTCATCAAGCACACACGAATTGGTGTCTATAGATCGTTACTTCAACTTCGTGGTTGGTTCTCAATCATATTACTAGTCCCTGTAAGAGAATTCGTTTTGTAAGCAAAAGTCTTCAGAGTGCCGTAGTGTACTGCTCTGCTCGAGTGCAGCATTTGCGTACGAAGAGATCAAGCCATGGCTAAACAGTGCAACAACGGCGATGGTGGTGGCTCCAAATGGACATCCAACAATGGAGGCAATCGCTAGACAAGGAGATTGGACTTGAAGATTCAATCTCTTGCATCTCAATCGACTAAGCAACTTACGGAGCTTTAAAGCTTTTCAAAGCCAGCCCATCAAGCACAAAACTCAAAGTTTGCCACTCAGAGATACTTGAGCTTCCGGGCACAATCATGCTGAGGATACTTGAAAGTGGAGAACTGGTAGACTTCTTCGAGATTTCGATACATCACATGAACTCGTTTGCGACATCGGCAAAGAGGAAGTGCCGTCACTTCCAAAATCATCGATGATTCTGTCGCGATATGAATGTTCAGCCGAATCAAAATATGTATCATAGCGTCGAATTCAAAGCGAAGATAGTGTAAAGTCGATATCTTGCTCCTTGTTCCTCTTTTATCCTTCCTCAATTCTTCCGCATTCATTGTAGTACATATATCATGTACTTACTCGATCTGTAACAATTTTGAACAGCAATTGCAAGGTCTTCTTTTCATCAATAAAGATAAGTTTGTAGTACAAATGATTGATCTCTGTTCAGTGCTTTTAAGCCGGAATCAAGTTTTTGGATTTCCAGGCAAGCTATTGCGCATCAACAAAAAGATTGAGATTCATTTGTTCACTCTTAGTGTGTATAGATGTTGATATTAGCTATCCAATGAGCCCTCGGGCACCCAAAGCAAGTATGCAATTTTAAGATTGTGATGTCTTTGGAGATTACCACCAACTAAAAAAACAAAAAGTTGTTGGATTGATTTTTATGAGGTTTTTTGCATGTCTTCTCCACCAAGTCCTCGCACAATCATAGTTTTTATTTACCAGAGTTGCATTACAAATGTTGTGGTCGGATTCAGCGCACTTTAGTTAAATGATCGATTTCTCATTCAAAAATGACTAAGTTGTCAATTTGATATGAAAATTTTGGAGTTTTGGCATTGCCCTCGGGTTTATGAAATATTAACTACTTCTGGATTGAAAGTAGTCCAGAAGTAAGATATCGAGGCTCCCATATGCCCATGTGGACAAGATACAGTGTGAACACAAAAATGTAAATTGGGGGATCTTTAGAGAATATGAATATAATCACATCCCCAATGTCAATTTTTGATCAGTGTAGTGGTCATTTCACAAAAAGGTCGGTTGAGTCAAGAATTTGTGAATGAGTTTAGATTCATTTAAAAGTGACAAGTTTTGAACTATGTTCTTTTGGGGATTTTGGCATCATTCTTGGGTTTTAGACTATGGCCAATTTTGTACCGTAGGGCCAAATTATTAAATAATATAAAAGGACACTATTACGGTTTTGTATGTAGTCCTTGGGCATGTATACATAGTATGAAGAGTTTTAAAGAGTTTGACAAGTTTCCATACGTCGTATCTGATTGTTATTAAGAGTTTATTAGATCTTAAGAATATAACAAGGACGCATAGGGACAAGGAATATGAAACGTGAAAATGGGAGCAAAGAAGAAGTGATGGGGGGATGAAGATGACTAGGAACAGGGTACAAAGGATAGAAATTGGGAACGTAGGATGGGAACAGGGAACAAATAATGAGAACTCCGAATGACTGATGGGAACTAGAAAATAATGAATGTTGGGAACCAGAATCGAATGATGGAAACCAATAAGGGAAGTTGGAGGATAAAGAAATGGGGACAAAAGTTGGGAACCATGAACGAGAGTTTGGAGGTAGGGAACCAATACGAAAAAAATGGGGAATCGTAATAGGAGACAGGAAACTGAGAACAATGGAACGAGGGAATGGAGGACATGTGTGAGGGCAAATACCGGTTGTCCGGTAATTATTCACAAGCGGCCGTTGGTAGGTGCAAATTAGTTACTCCGAACAATGGACTCCAAAAATTCTAAGAGAACAAGGTCATAACATACATTCATTGACACTAATCATTCACCATTACAACACCATCAAGACACCATAATTGCAATTAAAATCACACTAAACAATGGAATAAGAAGAAATACAACCGGACCCAGCTGCAGATGGACCTTTGGTCACCAAAATGACACGATCTCCCTTGTCCTTGCTCGTCTTGAAGCGAGCTAGGAGTCTATGGAAACCCAACGCAAAGGCACGTCATAATCGGAAAGCATGCAACGTGGTTCCTTTTACAACTCAAGATAAGATACGTCAAAGTTAGGACATCCAATTGCCCTCCACCGCGGTCATGCCTCCATTTAATTGATTGTCATTCCTCCGTTCGTGCTTCAGTAAGCGCAAGCCTAGGCTTTTTGTAAAGTTGGGTTTGAGACGCTTCTCTCCTCCATAGAGCTTTCGCAAATTCATCTCCACCTGACTACTACGCCTCCCCGAAGTCGGCAGATCTAGATTCGAGTTGGTAGATCCACTTCTCCTCCTTCTCCTCATACACACATCCCACACGCAATTTCCCTTCATAACCCTAGGGTCTCTCCCCAAAAACGCACTCTCTCTCCCTCCCTCTTAGGGTTCTCTCTTTTCCTCCAAGATGGAACTCATCCGGCGGCTTTCATCAAATCAACCCATTCACTAGTAAATGTAAATTCCCGAACTACTTTAATTAATAAAAGTTCACAAAATACCTAAACTTTAATAATTCTAACTCTTGAACATCTCATTTTACTAAATATCAACGAATAAGACGGAACTCATATAAATCATTTCAACATTACTTTCAAAACAAATCGTAATTATGGAAATTCTATCAAATAGTAAAATAAGCGCAAATTAGGCTATAAGCTATGGGAATGCCTTCCCATTAAGGTGAACCATATCGAGGATTCACAACATGCTACAAATCTTAAAATACACGGGGAACCAAAAAGATGGGAACGGAGGACATACTAAAAATCTTAAACAACATGGAGAATCGGGAGCAGGGAACGTGCATATTGATTGCATATCTCATAATTTCAACATCACCAAAAACCTCCAACTTCGTATTATTTATATAGTTAGGTTTAGATTTTTTATACATTTTATAAATTTAAATCTGACCTTTTTGATGTTCATGTCCAGACAACACGGGTAAGGACTTATTAGGTTACAACAACAAAAAAATTTGTGTCTAAGTTCAATAAAACTACTTTTGTCGCAATTCCCTTTTTTTTTTGTAGTATCAAAATGGATTTTCTATAAATAAAGAATTTCGGATTTTTCAACATCCAAAAAATTGACTTAATTTCTGCCAATGGTATATGATATAGTTGCAAACAAAATTATTATATTGTGTTGTATTCTATTTACTATCATCATTTGTTTTTATATCCAACTCTTCCTGGTAGAGTTATTAGATCATTTCAGAATTCAATTCTTGTGATTGGGGCTCCTAGCTACCACTTTTTATACTCAGGATGCGGTAGTTGGGACCTCCAATTGCTACAATGGCCGTTAGAAGCGTACATTTTATGGTAAATGTTAATTAGGAGTTGAACATGGCGGTGATTAACTCCCCACCGTCTTATCTCTACAATAATCATTAATCACATTTGTTATAATCACATTAGAAGTGCCAATGACACTCCACAATCTTTCAAATAACTTTGCATATAAAAAAATGTACAAATTGTCATTCTCTACAATCTTGTGTAATTCAAAATTCATAATTTCAAGCTCTCAAGAAGTTATTATATACGAGGTCAATATGAATAATTTACAATGAATGTATGTTTATGGTACATGAAATTGGCATACTTTATTGAAATCATAGAAGAATGTGTAAGAGGTTCCATTACTATAATAAGGTAGAAGAACCTAAATGTGGGTGCACCCACAAAAGCGTAGATGCTGAATTATGGCTTTTTTGAAGATTTGATCACCCTATATTTACTCTTACTATACCCCATGCGTACATGCATGTAGTGAGAAACTTTAATATAGATTAACTCTAATAAATTATCTATAATCAAATTCAAACAAGGGGAGGAACAATCTACATGTAATTATTTTCTTCCTTAAATCCATTGCATCCATCTAATCTTTCCAATCCCATCAATTGCTCTGTCTTATCCAACCTAGTAAAACACCTCCAATCTAACATTTCCAAGACTCAATAGTCACCACTCTATCAATTGCAATTCCTTTTTCTCCCATGGTACACATAAACACATGCATCACCATGCAATCACATACCATTAGACCATAGATTTTCTCACATCCTCAATTTCACATGATGCCATGGTACCTCTAGCACATACTAAGAAGAAGAACACCAGTCCCGTAAGGGTTGGCGTGAATAAAGTGTCCGTTCGACCTACCCTTGATGATATGCCCACAGGGCCTAACAACAGTGGTATATAGCACATACTACAGACTACTCAAATAGATTTATACTGTCCAACCTCATGCTCTCACGATTGATTTCCAAGAATAAAAATTTCATTGCTAGAATTTGACCTCATTTTGCTATGTTTGTGTTTTTCACAAAAGCTACGTTCGTGTTTTCACAAAAGCCACGTTTGTGTTTTCACAAAAGCCACGTTTGTGTTTTCACAGAAGCCACTTTTGGGAGTAGCTCAAATTACGTTCAAGTGGGGGTCAGATTCTAGAAGTGATTCCTCACTGTTTTAGTCCATGGATTTCACACATATGACCTCAATTCTTCACTCTCACTATTGATACATTCACTTCCAATTCTAGCATCCATACTCCATTCCTTCTCTACTATAGTCTCACAATTCATAAAGACAGACATACAATTGTTCATCGTATTCAACAATTCACCACATACTAATGATAAGCATTCTCCAATCATTCACACTAAGAGTCCTCAAACTCACTTCACACAAAAGCTTTTCATTTCCAACCATCCAGATATTATAATGGATCTCTTGACGACTACTTACTCTCTATGCACAATTCACTTGGTATACAAAATGAGTATTCTTCACAATTGAATTCTCTATCTCTATACACAGTTCACCACAAATCTATAGACCGACTTGCAACCACATGCTCCAAGAGCTTTCGACTGTCTTCTAGACTCATTCAATTTATTTTTTTTCTCTCCTATTACCTTAGATTCTATATACAGTTAACTGTCTAACCGTCCATCTATTGATGTTACTTCCTTTCATACATCGATTCTCATTCATTTATTGATTATTCTATGAAACCAACATAAACATGTTAACTATAGATAATTACACCACCAAGTATGGTTTTGATTGCAAAAATGCACACAAGGGCAAGAAATTTTCTCACTTGCACAAATAGATCTATAGAGCAATACTAGGGTGTCCGATTATGAATTAACCTATTTTAGTCACTCCTAAAGTATTTACTTATTATTGTACGTACTTCTAAAAGTCTTAAAAAAACTGAAACTTCATCTTTCACTAAAAAAAACAAGAAATCACTCATTCCACCACTCCAAGTACAATGAATCCCTTAAATGCATGAAAATAGGTGTTCATACCTTACGATTGTGAGAAGGTAAAAGAGACCTGATTCTCATAAAGGACCACATTGCCCAATACGTAAACTATTTTGTGGGGACGCGGTGCAGTAACAAAGACGGCCTATGTCATGATGTATCATAATGTAGACAAATGCCGAATGCTGGCGTGGGAGGTTGAAGTTCTCTGCATGTGTGAATGCATGCGAGAAGTACTTGACACGATACTCCCTGCTCCCCGCTCACCCTCTCCACCCGTTGGACGGTCCAAGTCTTGAGAGACGGTCATGCCATGTGAGACGGGTCGGAATCGCCAGAGGCAGCTCCAAAATTCCCTCTCAAATCTTAGAAAAAACGGGCTGTAAGTGATGATGTTGGGGAGCTTGTAAGAAAAGGAAGAAAAGTGTAGTGTACTTTTGCAATGACTCAAGCTTACACCCACTACACTAAATTTGATAATTAGTGTTAGATTATTATAAGATTTGAAAATGCTATAAGTTTTTACTTTTGTTTTAAAAAATTTACCAAGAGCATTGATTCTGATACTATATAAGGACCTCCATCTTGGCCAATATAGTGGGTAAAATTATCGAACAACACTAAAAACTTATAACATGTTTATGTAACTTAGTGTATCTAACACTAATTATCAAATTTAGTGTAGTACATGGAGGGTGTTTAGTTCATTACTCATGTACTGAGTGTGCTAGCGGGTGTAAAACACCACTTCCTCAAAAATTGGTAGCTTCATCGGTAATAAAACAGAAACCGGCAGCTTGATCAGCATTAAGGAGTGATGAGCACCTTGATGAATGATCCAAACTTGCACCGGCAAGGTATGCATGAAAACAACTTACGCGGGATGAAGAGAGCACCCGGTCGTAGATATAGATGAAGTACAATAGATGTTGGTGAGAAAGTCAAATTTAGTTTTGTTGCAGAAAAGCGTCAAATTGTAGAGCACTGCTCATACAGTTGCTCAAACAACAATGTGGACCAAAATTTGATTGATAAGCCTTATAAATTGCGATATCATATAATATATTTGTTCACCTTCATCTCAATAACACCCTTGAACCACGGAAATTTATCAAAAACAAATTCTTGGCTCAAATAATAGCCTTGAGATGGTAAATATTGCCAAAACTTTTGCAAAGGAAAAGTAGTCCAAAAATAGACCCTTCGCACTCAAATCCATGCCTTATCTTTGGAACATTCTTGATTGGATCAAGGTTTCTACTACTATAACAAGACTCTAATATGAATTCATCCCCGAAATTAGAGTTAAATTTCAACAGTGCATAGAGAAGAACTAGCTCTTCAAAAATCATTTATACTAAAACTATTTTCATTGTAGAAATACCATCCCAAATCTAATACCAAAATTATTCAAATCAAAAATCAACTTTCCAACTGGTAAGTTTTTGGAATATATGTTAAAATCATATGTATATAAAAATTTTGATTGTTTTTTATTTTTATTTTTATTTTTTGTAAGTTTTTGTTTTGTTTTTTGTTTCTTTTTTCTTTTTTCTTTTTTCTTTTTTTTCACATAAATGGCTTGCAATGGTAAAACATGTTTGAATCCCAAAACCAAAAGTTGCCTTCACTGAACTGCACACCATTGATTCATATAGTGGTATCAATTTTGTGAACTATTGTACAATTTCATAGACATATAAAATGTATTGTATTTTGACATCATGGACGTGTATGATTGGTTGGACTATCTGATTTATTAGGTAAATTGGTTCGTGTACTTCTTTGTTCCAATATTCTAATTCACTTCTAGTAAGCTAATTATAAGATTTTTGTGGTCGAATGATTGAAATTGTACAATAGTTCACAACTGGTATCGATTTTGGAATGATAAGTGTTTTTCTTTTTTGGTCCATTGCATTAATCAAGATATTGAAGGATTAGTAGAGCATCTCTACATGTACAATGTGAATGTATACTTGGACATACTTACGAACACACACTTCATTCATGCCGGCCTCTTAGAAGGGATTGGAGTTTCTATCTATCTATCTACTTGGACATACCTCGTTAGGAACTTGTGAATTTACCCCACTTTTGGCTCAAGAAGCACTAGTAGAAATGTGTCCCAAATACACCAAACACTATACCAACAAGTACATTCCATGTGGTATTTTACACCCACCTTGGGAGTAAAACTCCACTTTGAGGGTGTACTAGTGTGGTGTACTCAAGACACTTTCCTACTTATGAAGAGTGAAGGATTGACAACATCGCACCCACAAAGACTTCAAACCCAAATGTGAGGGCGTCCCACCTACACTTTGTTGAGAAATGATCTGCAGTTCAAGAACTTCCTTCAAAATATGGACGAAGGATAAATTTTTTAAAATATGAATGAATGTCATCCAAAAATCCAAATACTTTTCCAACAATACTCTGCTCTTGCAGTAACTATTATAGGTTACCTCCAGACACTCATGACAAAGTGGTTCACGAATAGAATTAAATAATAGATTATCAATATCTCAGGATTCAAAATCTACATTAATAAAATAGCTGTATTACTATGCAAAGCTGGGAGCCTGCAGTGTTTCCCACAGCCAGCTCACCTTTACCGAGCCTTACCTTGGATTATACAGTGTACGGTTGGAGATGCTCTCTGTGGTGAAATCCAGCTGTAGCAACTAAGATACGGCTCCCGGTCGTCGCAGTTTGCCAGCCAGTCCGGACGACACCCTGCCGTGACAGCAGTGTGGATCATCAGACCCACTATTTTCTCGCATTCTCCAGAGATGAAAAAAACTTCATGAGTAAAACTTCAGACTTTTCCAGCAGCCTGGTAAAGAAATGCAAGATCGAGATCCCTGTCTGGCATGTGGCCCCGGCGGTTTTGAGGCATGAGCAGCTCAGCTTGGACGATGGGGCTGAAGAATAGGAGCAACAGGACGCTGAGGCGAGGGCCCGAAGTGGGGTCCTGGGCAACCGACCAGCAGGCCAAAGGCAGCAGAAAGGGCAGATCGGTACTTCTTTGGCCCGCTCGCACTCCGTAGACCAGTTCTCGGAGAAGGAGTCAAATCTCCCAGGTACTCCTCGGAGGAAGGCGACGGTGAATCTGCTCTCCTCCTTTCTTTGATCTCTCTAGAAGCCGCTGCATCTCTAGATGTATCGCATTCTGTTTGCAGATTAGTCCATTTTCTTCCGGATCTTGCTGTTTTTTGGGACAGGAATCTCGCAGGGCTTGAGACTTTGCCAAGGAGTGCTTTAGTTGTTCTTGCTCTGATCAAGCCCGATTCTATTTTCCTACCAGAGCTCATTCTTTAGGCGTTACGATCCTGATCGGGAGAGCGAAGTGCGAGATCGTCACGAACTCCCAGGTCAAATCTAGGTCAGAATTGTTTCTGAACCTGGACACCACGAGTTTAGGGATTAGTACTAGTTAATCGGGGAGCCAGCGTTGTTCTATCCTCGTAGTTTTGGTGAAATTGGAACTATCGTTCTGATAAGAAAAGAATCTAGGTATGGTACTCTGATCGATCTGTTGTTTTCTGGTGACCGGATCTTGTTCATATGTGACAATTTATATAAGGGGGTTTTTATTTGCGTGAGACTAATGTTTACTCTGAATGCGAAGCTTTAGTAGCACATTGCAGTATCGAAGTAGCTACGTTTAAGCAGCTGCCAATTTTTCTTTGCGGCCAGGTGCGTTTCCACACCTTCATGGTCGTTGGACTACATTTGTCTGTTGTTCCTGCTTCCGGGATCCTATTTTGTTCACTGTACACATGCCCATGGCTTTTCTCTGGAGTGTCTTGTGTGAATCCGAGAACCTCAATATTCTGGAGGTTGATAAGTAGTGGCCATGGACATTTCTGCAATATTTATCCAGATTGGATTCAAATGCCTGATATTTTGCGGGTGAACGATGATAGGGAAATTCAGCCATTATCGTCGAAGGCTGTACATGGACTGTCTATTTCGGTGTCAAGATTGACAATCAACCAGCTAGTTCAGTTGTGATTAGTGTTTTCGAAAATGGGTAAAGGAGGAGGGAAGTGTGCGAGTAGGGAGCAGAGTGCGAGCACTCCGAGGCTTCCGAATTCAAGGAATCCGAAAACTCCTGCTAAGGCATCAACCTCGTCTGCAAAGCAAAGTACGAAGAAGGAGAAGGCCGTCAAAGATGATCCTACAACGCTGGTGCCACTAATCCCTAAGGTTCGTTCGTTTCTGCACTTTAGTTGCATTGCACTGTTTGAAGCGTCGCAGAGGAACATTGTTACTCGTCTTTTACATTTCTTGTAGTGAAATGCCTGAATTTTTCAGTTATGAGTTGTTTGCAGCTGTAATGTTTGTGTGTTCGATTTACAGGAAGAGAAGAAAGAGGTCCCTTCTTCCTCTACACCGAAAGTGGACGAGGACGATGGAATTGATACAAATGTGGTCACCTTTGATCAAGATGTGGATTACTCTGCCTCTGACTCTGGGAGGCTCACAAGAGGGTCGTCTTCAGAGATGCCTAGCGTCTACAATACTGCAAATGCGAGTCCTGCTCGCTCTTTCTCGAGCGGAGGTCGGAGCCCTGATACCGTATACCTCAGCGGTTCGGAGGATCTTCCTTCTTACAGGGCTTCACCTGCTCGTGTAGTGGAGAAACCTGCAGCTCTTAAGGCTGGTCAAAGCTCACCTGAGCCGGTTGGTGCCACCCAGCGCCAGGTCTACAATCCCAACAACGAAGATGATAAATTTTCAGCGAGAGGAGCATCCACCGCATCTTCCAGCGGGCCCAGCACTGGTGGCTTGAGAAAAAGACATAGCATGGCTGTGTCTTCGAGCACGACCCCATTTGAAGCCAGGAGTCTTTCGACCAGCAGTAGTTTTCCAGCACCTCGTCCGCAGGTAGAGGAGAAGCCGCAAGCACAAAGCTTGAGTCAAGCAACTCCTGTTGCAAAAAGTGAACCAAGGGCAGCTGAAGGATTAAGCATAGCAGCTCCTGTTGAAAAGAGTGAACCAACGGCAGTTGAAGGATCAAGCATAGCAGCCCCTGTTGAAAAAAGCCAACCAAGGGCAGTTGAAGGATTGAGCATAGCAGCTTCACCAGTGGCTATTGATGAACTTTCCAAGTCCAGCACTCCTTCGAAGGCAGAGACATCACCAAAGGAGGTTGACAACTGGGAAATGGTATCACCTGTTAGCAAGTCGAGAGATTTAGGTCCAGAGTGGGTCTCGGTGGGGAAGCCCAGTGCTACTGACACATCTCCTGAAGTGTCTCCAGTTCAAGGTGAGGCTCTTATTTTTCTTGCTTATTCAGTTTCTTACAGTGAGCATTATGATAACCTGCTCAATTCTCCAAACGGGCACCTTAGAGATTCATTTGTCAGTTATGTGGATGCTTTCATAGATTGAGCTCTATGCAATTTCTACGTCTTTGTTGATTATTCTGCTTGTCTCAGAGAGCAAAGAAGTGCCTGGATCTCAAGTGGGTGAGAAGGTGGGAGTGGAATCGACTGGGCAACCGCTACATTTGTCCTCAAAGGCATTAGCAGTACCTGCAATTGCAGCCGTAGCAGTACCTTCAATTGCGGCGTTAGCAGTACCTTCAGCTGCCGAAAGTAGTTCGCACTCTAGCACAGGTCCAGTTTCTTTTGATGAAGAAGCAGAAACTGTGAAATCTGTGGGTAGTGATCAATCAGATGAGATTGAAACGCGGTCGATTAATGGAGAGGGAGGCGATTATGTTTTGCTTGAGACTACAGAAAGTCGACCTGCAACCGAAACCAGAGAGGGAGGTTCTTCACAAAGCATCGACACCTCAGCGTTGTCAGAAGAGTTGCAGGTAAGACTACAATTACAGAGGAGGAATTCACACATTGAATGTAGAAACAGTTGATGGCAATGTGAGCTGATTAGTTGAGCTTGGTGATTTAGAAGGAGGAACAGAAGAACGACGAGCAGGTTGAGCTTCCAAGTCAATCACCTCATGGGACAGAAATGGGTGCTCCTGCTTCGGAGCAAGAGAGTTCTCCTGTTGAAGAGAAGTTCGAGGAGCAAAAGGATTCTGTGGCCTCAGCAGCAGATTTGGGTGTTGGAATCCCTGATGAGTACACAAGGATTAAGGAATCATTAGCGTCCGAAGAACAGGAATTGGAGCCCTTGATCAAGACGAAAGAACTCGAGGTAAGTAACATCTTGCCAGAAATTGCTGCACCTGCAAAGGTGGATGATTTTGAAGCTGCTTCGACTCCTACATCTCTTGATGACAAAGCCGCAGTGAAGGAAGAGGCTCTTCCAGTAGAAGAGGCCTCTCCCTTACAAACGAGTGCTGTTCCCACCGGAGAAGCAACTGCACCTGCCACTTCATCTGAGCCAGAGACTACAGTGCAAGCGCAACATTCCCCTCCTGTTGAGTCTACATCTGATGTTCAAGAGGTTTCTGGTGATACTGAGACTGTGAGGTCTAGCAATATTGAGAAACCTGCAGCTTTAACGGCGGATCCGAATAGTTGGAGGTCATTCAAGACGGAAATCCACAATGAGGCTTCCAGTACACCTGAGGTTGTTCGCACTGCAGAGACGATGACTGAAGCTTCCCCGGCGGTAGGAGATAGAGAGCTTCCCAAGGTTGCTGAAGAAGAAACTACTCCTGTTCCAATTTCTGCAGAAAAAGAGGTGTCGACTCCCATCACTGGAGATGAGACTGCCTCGACGCCAGTTGTTGAAGAAGAGATTGCCCCTGCTTCAGTTGTTGAGAAAGAGGCAACTGCTACACCCACTTCTAAGAGAGATTTGGCGTCTGCCCCAGACGTTGAAGAGAAGGAAGAGACCGTCGCTACTTCAATTCCTGAAGAGAAGGATTCCACTCCCCAAGACAATGAAGAGGAGACACCCACCGCTGCTGTCGAAGTGAAAGAGTTGCCTTCAGGTATGAGGGAGGAGTTGGATGCCCCAGGTGAGCAGGCACCAGCTGAGGCCGAGGAGGCTGCTCCTATTACAGAGGAGAAAGATCATCCGAAGGAGGTTGCCTCTGCCCCGGGTGCTGATGAAAAGGCGGCCCCTGCACCCGTTGCTGAAGAAGAGAGTATTCCAGTTCCACTTATTGCAGAGAGGGAATTGTCGGTTTCTAGCATAGGAGATGAGGCTGCCCCTACGCCGGCTACTGAAGGAGAGATTGCTCCTGCTCCGGTTGTCGAGAAAGAGGCACCCGCCACACCCACTTTTGAGAAGGATTTGGCGTCTGCCTCAGACGTTGAGGAGAAGGAGGAGGCCGCTCCTACTCCAATTCATGAAGAGGAGGAAACCGTCCCTATTCCAACTCTTGAAGAGAAGGATACCACTCCAGAAGTACTTGAAGAAGTCCCTGCTCCCCAAGTCAGGGAAGAGGAAGCAGCCACCGCTCCAGCCGTGGAAGAGGAGGCACCCTCCACTGCAGTCCATGATGAGGAGCCAGCAACTGCCCCAGTTGAAGAGGAGGCAGCCACACCTTCAGCCGATGATGTGAAGGAAACCACAGATGCTCCAGCCAAAGATGAGGAGGAAGCCAATGCTCCAGTCGTTGAAGAGGAGGCGATTCCTATTCCAGCTGCAGGGGAGGAGACTGCTCCTCCTTCTAAAGTTGAGCAGGAGACAGCTCCTATCCTTGAGGCGGGAGCTCCTGTCTCCCATGTTGACGAGGCGGCTCATGTTTCAAATGTTGATGATGACGCAGCCACCGTCGCGCATGTCGGAGAAGAACATGTAACTCCTGCCCCTGCTGTTGACGAGGAGGCAACTGCAAAACCTAGTGATGACTCTTGGAGAGCATTCAAACAAGAAATGGAAAATGAACCAGTTTCCAATTCTCAGGCCGCTCCTGTTGCTGCAGCTGCAGCTGCTGCTGTTGCTACAGCTGCTGCTAGTGCTGCTGTTGCAGAGAAGGAGTTGCCTGTAAGTATGAAGGAGGAGTTGGATGCCCCAGGCGAGGAGGAAAAGCCTGCAGTGGAACCATCCGAATCACAAGAGCGCGAGTTGCCAGCTAGTGTGGAAGAGAAGGCCATTGAGGAGGGTCCAGCTGACATGGAGAAACCTGCTGCAGAGGCTCCCAGGGAGGTTGAGGAATCGCTTGTTGAGGAGGAGAAGCCTACAGATTTGCCATCGGAGGTACAAGAGCGCGAGTTGCCAGCCGCTGCGGAAGGGATGACTTTCGACGAGAGTCCAGGTGAGGCGAGGATCGTCGACGATAGTCAAGCTGGGGTGGAGACACCAGCTGCGCACGCTCTCAAGGAAGCAGATGAAACTCCAATTGAGGAGGAGAAGCCTGCAGAGTTGCAATCCGAGTTGCAAGAGCGCGAATTGCCAGCTACTATGGCAGAAAAGTACATCGAGGAGGGTCCAGCTGAAGTGTCGACCCCAGATGCGGAGGCTCCCAAGGAGGTTGAGGACTTACTCGTTGACGAGAAGGCGGTAGAGTTGCCATCTGAACTGCAAGAGCGCGAGTTGCCAGCCAGTGCGGAAGAGAAGGCCGTAGAGGAGGGTCCAGCTGAGGTGGAGACACCAACCGTGGAGGCTCCCAAGGAGGATGACGAATCTCCAATCGCTGAGGAGAAGGCTGCAGAGTTGCCATCCGAGTTGCAAGAGAGCGAGGTTCCAGCCACTGTGGATGACGAGGTCATTGAGGAATGTCCAGCTGAGGTGGAGACACCCGCTGCAGAGACTCCCAAGGAGGTTGAGGAACCACCTGTTGAGGAAAAAGCTGCAGAGTTGCAAGAGAGCGAGTTGCCTGCTACTATGGCAGAAAAGTACATTGAGGAGGACTCAGCTGAGATCGAGGCACCAGCTGCGCAGGCTCCCAAGGAAGTTCAGGAATTACCCGTTGAGGAGAAGGCGGTAGAGTTGCCGTCCGAGTTGCAAGAGCGCGAGTTGCCAGTCACTGCGGAAGAGAGGTTCATCGATGAGAGTCCAGATGAGATGGAGACACCAGTTGCGGAGGCTCCGAAGGAGGTTGACGAATCACCTGTTGAGGAGGAGAAGGCTGCGGAGGTGGAAGAGCGCGAGTTGCCAGCTACTTTGGCAGAGAAGTACATCGAGGAGGATCCAGCTGATGTCGAGGCACCAGCTGCGGAGGCTTCGAAGGAGGTTGAGGAATCACCTGTCGAGGAGAAGGCTGCAGAGGTGGAAGAGCGCGAGTTGCCAGCTACTTTGGCAGAGAAGTACATGGTTGAGGCTCCGGCTGAGGTGGAGACACCAGTTGCGGAGGCTCCGACGGAGGTTGAGGAATCACCTGTTCAGGAGGAGAAGGCTGCAGAGGTGGAAGAGCGCGAGTTGCCAGCTACTTTGGCAGAGAAGTACATGGTTGAGGCTCCGGCTGAGGTGGAGACACCAGTTGCGGAGGCTCCGACGGAGGTTGAGGAATCACCTGTTCAGGAGGAGAAGGCTGCAGAGGTGGAAGAGCGCGAGTTGCCAGCTACTGTGGCAGAGAAGCACATCGAGGAGGATCCAGCTGAGGTCGAGGCACCAGCTGCGGAGGATCCAAAGGAGGTTGAGGAATCACCTGTTGAGGAGGAGAAGGCTGCAGAGGTGGAAGAGCGCGAGTTGCCAGCTACTTTGGCAGAGAAGTACATCGATGAGGCTCCAGCTGAGGTGGAGACACCAGCTTCGGAGGCTCCGAAGGAGGTTGAGGAATTACCTGTTGAGGAGGAGAAGGCTGCAGAGGTGGAAGAGCGGGAATTGCCAGCTACTTTGGCAGAGAATTACATCGAGGAGGGTCCAGCTGAGGTTGAGGCACCAGCTGCGGAGGATCCCAAGGAGGTTGAGGAATCACCTGTTGAGGAGGAGGAGGCTGCAGAGGTGGGAGAGCGCGAGTTGCCAGCTACTGTGGCAGAGAAGTACATCGAGGAGGCTCCAGCTGAGGTGGAGACACCAGCTGCGGAGGCTCCGACGGAGGCTGAGGAATTACCTGTTGAGGAGGAGAAAGCTGGAGAGGTGGAAGAGCGCGAGTTGCCAGCTACTGTGGCAGAGAATTACATCGATGAGGCTCCAGCTGAGGTGGAGACACCAGCTGCGGAGGCTCCGACGGAGGTTGAGGAATCACCTGTTGAGGAGGAGAAGGCTGCGGAGGTGGAAGAGCGCGAGTTGCCAGCTACTGTGGCAGAGAAGTACATTGAGGAGGATCCAGCTGAGGTCGAGGCACCAGCTGCGGAGGATCCCAAGGAGGTTGACGAATCACCTGTTGAGGAGAAGGCTGCAGAGGTGGAAGAGCGCGAGTTGCCAGCTACTTTGGCAGAGAAGTACATCGATGAGGCTCCAGCTGAGGTGGAGACACCAGCTTCGGAGGCTCCGACGGAGGTTGAGGAATCACCTGTTGAGGAGGAGAAGGCTGCAGAGGTGGAAGAGCGGGAATTGCCAGCTACTTTGGCAGAGAAGTACATCGAGGAGGGTCCAGCTGAGGTTGAGGCACCAGCTGCGGAGGATCCCAAGGAGGTTGAGGAATCACCTGTTGAGGAGGAGGAGGCTGCAGAGGTGGGAGAGCGCGAGTTGCCAGCTACTGTGGCAGAGAAGTACATCGAGGAGGCTCCAGCTGAGGTGGAGACACCAGCTGCGGAGGCTCCGACGGAGGCTGAGGAATTACCTGTTGAGGAGGAGAAAGCTGGAGAGGTGGAAGAGCGCGAGTTGCCAGCTACTGTGGCAGAGAATTACATCGATGAGGCTCCAGCTGAGGTGGAGACTCCAGCTGCGGAGGCTTCGAAGGAGGTTGAGGAATCACCTGTCGAGGAGGAGAAGGTTGCAGAGGTGCCAGCCTCTTTTGAAGACAAGCCGACTGAGGAGGGTCGAGCCGAAGAGGAAACATCAGCTGCGGATGACTCTTCAATCTTGGAAGAGAAGGCTGCAGAGCTGCCATCCGATTTTCCAGCCGTTGTGCAAGAGAAGGACATGGAGGAGAGCCCAGCTGAGGTGGAGACACCAGCTCCCAAGGAGGTTGAGGAATTACCTGTTGAGGAGGAGAAGGATGCAGAGGTGCAAAAGCGCGAGTTGCCAGCTTCTGTGGCAGAGAAGTACATCGATGAGGCTCCAGCTGCGGAGCCTCCCAAGGAGGCCGATGAATCTCCAGTTATGGACGAGAAGGCGGCAGAGTTGCCATCTGAGTTTCAAGAGCGCAGGTTGCCAGCCACAATGACAGAAAAGTACATCGTGGAGGGTTCGGCCGAGGTGGAGGGATCAGCTGCAGAAGCTCCCAACGAGGTAGAGGAATCACGTATTGAGGAGGGAAAGCCTGAAGCTTTGTCATCCGAGGTGCAAGGGAGCGAGTTGCCTGCCAGTGTGGAAGAGAAGGCCGTTGATGAGGGTCCAGCTGAGGTGGAGGCAGCAGCTGCGGAGGCTCCTGAGGAGGTTGAGAAATCACCTGTTGAGGAGGAGGTCGCGGAGTTGCCATCCGAGTTGCAAGAGCGCGAGTTGCCAGCCACTGTTGAAGACAAGGCCATTGAGGAGGGTCCAGCTGAGGTGGACACTCCAGCTACGGAGACTCCCGAGGAGGTCGACGAATCTCCAGCTGTGGAGGAGAAACCTGCAGAGTTGACATCCGAGTTACCAAAGAGTGAGGTTCCAGACACGGTTGAAGACAATGCCATCGAGGAGGGTCCAGGTGAAATCGACACACCTGCTGCGGAGCTTTCGAAGGTAGATGATGAGTCTTCTGTTGAGGAGGAGAAGGCAGCAGAGTTGCCATCCGAGCTGCCAGCCACTGTGAATGAGAAGGCGGTCGAGGAGAGTCCATCTGATGTGGAGACACCAGCTGCGGAGGCTCTGAAGGTGGTCGATGAATCTCCAGTCGTGGAGGAGAAGGGTGTGGAGTTGCCATTGGGGCCTGAAGCCATTGTGGAAGAGAAGGCCATTGAGGAGGGCCCAATTGAGGTCGACACACCCGCTGCGGAGGCTTCCAACGGGGATGTAGAATCGTCAACTGTGGAGGAAAGGGCTGTAGAGTTGCCATCCGAGATGCAAGCCCCTGTGGAAGGTATGGCGATCGAGGAGGGTCCAGCTGAAGTAGAGACACCAGCTGCCGAGGCCTCCAAGGAGGCCGATGAATTTCCAATTGTGGAGGAGAAGGCTGCAGAGGTACCATCCGAGTTGCCAGGCACTGTGGAAGAGGAGGCCGTCGTAGAGACACCTGAAACTCCTACCGATGAAAAGGATACGGAAGGCAATGAAAAGGAGGTGCCTGCAGCTACAACGGAGAAGGAGGAAGCCGAGGTAACAGAGGCAGAACATCCTGCACCGGCTGCCTTAGATGTTGAGGAGGCCGCTCCGATTGCTGCCGAGGAACCTGCAGCTATAACTGAGAAAGAGGAAGCCGAGGTGACGGAGTTGGAACATCCTGCACCGGCTGCCTCAGATGTTGAGGAGGTGGCTCCTGTTTCTGGTGAAGTGAAAGAGAAGGTGGCCGTCGCGACCGGAGATGAGGTCCCAGTGGTAGCACCAGTGGTGGAGTCGCGGGTATTTCCTGCTGCGGAGGAGTCGGTTGCCCCAGATGAGGAGGCGGTAGCCCGTGATGAGGAGACTACGCCAGTGGCTCTGGAAGCACATGAAGCTCAACCTGAGGAGACCGAAGAAAAGGTACCTGAAGCTCCAGTCGAGGAGAGGGACACTGATGCAACTGAAGCTGCAGTTGAGGAAAAGGAGGGTGAGGCACCTGAGGCTCCAGCTGAGGAGAAAGACGGAACGGCACCGGAAGCTCCTGCTGCGGACGAGGGCGAAGAACCAACTGAAGTTCTAGTTGAGGAGAAGGATGTCGCTCATGCAGCTGAGGCACCCGAGGTTGATGACCACGTATCGCCTGTCCTAGGTGCCGAAGATGCATCAGTTGATGAGGAGAAGATTGGAGGTGCATTAGGCGATGATCTCCAGGCGGCACCGGAGGTAGAGACCCGGGAGTTGCAAGTTTCAGAGGAATCTAGGGTCGACGAGGTGACTGCTCCCACGCAGGAAGCTGTGGAAGAAACCGAAGTTCTAGGCGTCGAGAAGGAAGCAGTGCCACCAGCGGAGGTGGAAGATCCCACGGCGGACGTGGAGCAGGTCGAACGTGCTGAAGTTGCAGCTTCCAATTTAGAGGATGTGCAGCAGCCTCTACCAGTAGAGTCTGCCCCTCTGGAATTGGCTCCACCTGTTTCCGAGATTCCTGCCATTACTGAGGCCATGCCATCTGACGATGTCGAGACTGCACAGGAAGATGTGCCGGTGGCTGCCGAACTTGCAGAGACAGATGCTTCCGAAACGATTTCAGCTCCAATTGAAGAAAATACCTTAGCCTCGTCTGACAGTGTGGAAGGTCCAGAGGTTGTGCAACGTTCTCTTCCAGCGGAGACTGAAGCTGTGGAATTGGCTACTCCGGTTGCCGAGGTTGAAGAGCCTGCTGAGAAGACCTCATCTCCAGTTGAAGATGTCCCCGCTGTATCGTCGGACAGTTTGGAATCAGGAGAGGCTGTTCAGGAATCTCTTCCAGTAGAGTCTGAAGCTGTGGAACTGGCCCAACCTATTGCCGGGGTTCCTGCGATTACTGAGGCTATGCCATCGGACGAAGCTAGTTCTGAAAAGGTTGAGACTGCTCAGAAGGATGTTCTAGAGACTCCTTTGGCTGGAGAGGATGATATTGTCGAGGATATATCAGCTTCAGTTGAAGAAACTCCATCGACATCGACGGACAATTTGGAAGCACCAGAGGTTGTGCAACGTTCTCTTCCAGTAGAGTCTGATGCTGTGGAAGTGGCTTCTCCTGTTGCCGAAGTTCCTGCGATTACTGACACTACGCCATCGGACGAAGCAAGCTCTGAACAGGTTGAGACTGCTCAGGAAGATGTTCCAGCCACTCCTGTGACTGAAGAGGATGGTGTTGCTGAGGATGTATCAGCTCCAATTGAAGAGATTCTTTCGACATCGACGGAGAATTTGGAATCACCGGAGGTTGAGCAACGTTCTCTTCCAGTAGAGTCTGAAGCTGTGGAAGTGGCTTCTCCTGTTGCTGAGGTTCCTGCGACTACGCCGTCGGACGATGCAAGCTCAGTGCAGGCTGAGACTGCTCAGAAGGATGTTCCAGAGACCCTAGGACCTGAAGAGGGTGAACTAACTGAGGAGATTTCAGCTCCCGTGGAATCACGAGAGGCTGTTCAAGAGTCCCTTCCAGTAGAGTCTGAAGCTGTAGAAGTGGCTTCTCCTGTCGCCGAGGTTCCTGCGATTACCGAAGCCATGGCATCTGACAATGCAAGCTCTGCAAGCTCTGAACAGATTGAGACTGCACAGAAGGGGGTTTCAGAGACTTCAGAAGGTGAAAACGATGCTCCTGCCGAGGATATGTCAGCTCCAGGTGGAGAAATTCCCTTAACATCGACGGACAATTTGGAAGTCTCAGAGGCTGTGCAACGTTCTCTTCTAGTAGAGTCTGAAGCTGTGGAATTGGCTCCGGCAGTTGCCGAGGTTGAAGAGCCTGTCGCGGAGATTTCAGCTCCAGTTGAAGATGTCCCCGCTGCATCGACGGACAGCTTGGAATCTCAAGAGGTTGTCCAGGGGTCTCTCCCAGTAGAGTCTGAAGATGTGGAATTGGCCCCACCTGTTGCTGCTGTTCCAGACGTCAGCGATGTTGTTCCATCAGACGAGATTCCAGAGGTACATTCTTCCGAAGTGAATATGAGCGTGCAGATTTTAAGATCGACTTACCGCTGATAAATTTGATACTGCTGAAGCTTTAGTTCAATCTTCCTTCGTGAATTTGGCTCCTTCTTATGTCGTGGTTTCTGCGATTACCGAGGTTCTGCAATCTGACGAAACAAGTCGTTTACAGGTCGAGACTGCACAGAAGGACGTTCCAGAAACTCAAGAAGCTGAAGAGGATGTTTCTTCCAAGGACATTTCAGCCCCAGTTGAAGAAGTTCCCGCTGAATCGTCTGACAGTTTGGAATCAAGAGAGGTTGTTCAGGAGTCACTCCCAGTGGAGTCAGAAGCTGTGGAAGTGGCTGCTCCGGTCGCTGAGGTTCCTGCGATTACTGAGGCCATGCCATCCGACGATGCAAGTTCTGTAGGAGTTGAGACTGCAGAGGAAGATGCTGTGGATGCACCAGAGGTTGCGCAACGTTCTCTTCCAGTAGAGTCTGAAGGTGCGGAAGAGTCTCCGCGTGTTGCCGAGGTCGAAGAGCCTGCCGAGGAGATTCCAACCCCGGCTGAAGAAGTTCCTGCTGCATCCTTGGACAGTCTGGAATCACCAGAGGTTGTCCAGGAGTCTCTTCCAGTAGAATCTGAACCTGTGGAACTAGCTTCTTCTGTGGCCGAGGTTCCTGCTATTGCTGAGGCCACACCATCGGACGATGTAAGTTCTGTACAGGTTGAGACTACACAGAACGATGTTCCAGAGGTTCGAGAAGCCGAAGAGGCTGGTCCTGCCGAGGAGATTTTAGCTCCAGTGGAAGAAGTCCCCGTTCCAGTAGAGTCTGAAGCTGTGGAAGTGGCTCCTCGTGATGCCGACGTTCCTGCGATTACTGAGGCCACACCGTCGGACGATGCAAGTTCTGCACAAGCTGAAACTGCACAGAAGGATGTTCTAGAGGTTCCTGAATCTAAAGAGGATGAACCTGCCGAGGAGATTTCAGCTCCAGTTGAGGAAGTCCCTGCTGCATCGTTGGACAGTTTGGAATCACGAGATGTTGTTCAGGAGTCTCTTCCAGTAGAGTCTGAGGCTGTGGAATTGGCTGCACCTGTTGCCGAGGTTCCAGCCGTCAGCGATGCTGTTCCATCAGACGAGATTGCAGAGGTAGGTTAGAAGCGAAAGAATTGACGATGACCTACCGCTGGAACATTAGATAATGCTGAAGCTCCAGTAAAATCTTATTTTGTGGAATCTGCTCCTTATGTCAACAAGGTTCTTGCTATTTCACAGGCCACGCCATCTGACGATGCGAAGACTGTAGAGAAGGATGCTCCGGAGGCTCCAGAAATGGGTGAAGGAGATGCTGCCGGAACGATCACAGCTCCACTTGAAGAAGTACCGGCCGCATCGTCGGACACTTCGGAATCACGAGATGTTGTTCAGGAGTCTCTTCCAGTAGAGTCTGAGGCTGTGGACGTGGCTACACCTGTCGCCGAGGTTCCAACCATCACCGATGCAATTCCATCAGACGAGATGCCAGAGGTAGATTTTGAAGCGAATTCTGATTATGCAGAAACATGTGAAGCTGCACCTACCGCGGGGCATTAGATAAAGCTGAAGCACCAATAGAGTTTTCCTTTGTGCAATTCTATTTCTTTGTGTTAGCTTCTGTTGAAGGAAGTTCTTGTGATTATTGTGACCATGCCATCTGACTAGACGAATTATTTACAGGTTGAGACTGCACAGAAGGATGTTCCAGAGGCTCCTGAAGCTGAAGAGGATGAACCTGCCGAGGAGATACCAGCTCCAGTCGAAGAAGTCCCTGCTACATTGTTGGACAGTTCGGAACCACGAGAGGCTGTTCAGGAGTCTCTCCCGGTAGAGACTGAAGCTATAGAAGTGGCTCCTCTGGTTGCCGAGGTTCCTGAAACTACCGAGGCCTCGCCATCGGACGATACAAGTTTTGAACAGGTTGAGACTGCAGAGAAGAATGTTCCAGAGGTTTCTGAAGCTAAAGAAGATGATTCTGCCGAGAAGATTTCAGTTCCAGTTGAAGAAGTCCCTGCTGCATCGTCGGACAGTTCGGAATCACGAGAGGTTGTCCAGGAGTCTCTTCCTGTAGAGTCTGAGGCCGTGGAATTGGCCGCACCTGTTGCTGAGGTTCCAGCCATCAGCGACGCTATTCCATCAGACGAGATTCCAGAGGTAGACTTCGAAGCAAATTCTGAGCATGTACAAAGAAGTGCACCCACCAGTGGATCATTAAATGATTCTGAAGCTCCAATAGTGTTCCCATGTGTGGAATTAGATTCTTCTGTTGACGAGGTTCATATGATTACGGAGGCTGCGCCATCTGACAATACAATTTGTTTACAGGTTGAGACAGCACAGAAGGACGTTCCAGAGGTTCCTGAAGCTAAAGTGGACGAACCTGCCGAGAAGATTTCAGCTCCAGTCGAAGAAGTCCCTGCTGCATCGTCGGACAGTTCGGAATCACGAGATGTTGTTCAGAAGTCTCTTCCTGTAGAGTCTGAAGCTGTGGAATTGGCTCCTCCGGTTGTCGAGGTTCCTGCGATTACTGAGGCCCTGCCTTCGGACGATGCAAGTTCTGTACAGGACGAGACTGCACAGAAGGACGTTTCAGAGATTCCTGAAGCTGAAGAAGAAGAGTCTGCGAAGGAATTTTCAGCTCCAGTTGCAGATGTCCCCGATACATTCTCGGAATCACGGGAGGTTCAGGAGTCTCTTCCAGTAGAGTCTGAGGCTGTGGAAGTGGCTCCTCCTGTTGCCGAGGATCCCGCGATCACAGAAACCACGCCATCGGACGATGCAAGCTCTGTACAGGCTGAGACTGCAGAGAAGGATGTTCCAGAGACCCCAGGAGCTGAAGAGGCTGATCCAACCGAGGTGATTTCAGCTCCAGCGGAATCACGAGAAGTGCAGGAGTCTCTTCCAGTAGAGACTGAAGCCGTGGAAGTGGCTTCTCCTGTTGCCGAGGTTCCTGCGATCACAGAAGCTATACCAGTTGAAACCGCAAGTTCTGTACAGGCTGAGACCACACAGAAGGATGTTCCGGAGACTTCAGCAGCTGATCATCCTGCCGATGAGATTTCAGCTCCTGTCGAAGAAGTTCCCGCTGCATTCTCGGAATCCCAAGAGGCTGTTCAGGAGTCTCTTCCAGTAGAGTCTGAACCCGTGGAAGTGGCTGCTCCTGTTGCCGAGGTTTCTGCGATCACGGAGGCTACACCATCGACAGAGTCAAGTTCGCATGTCGATATTCCTGGGACTCCAGAAGTTAGAAAGGATGATGCCGCCGAGGACATTTCAGTTCCTGTTGACGAATCTCCCTCTGCAGCTCCAGGCGATTCCGATGTCCAGGAATCTCTTCCAGTAGAGTCTGCAGCTGTGGAAGTGGCTGCCCCTGTCGCCGAGGTTCCAGCCGTCACCGAGGCTACCCAATCTGCAGAGTCAGGTATTGTGGAGGATGACAGTTCCAAAGCGGATTCGCTACACGTAGAAACTGGTTCTTCCGAAGCTCCAGAGCATGTGCAACAGTCTCTTCCAGCCGAATCTGGACCAGTGGAAGTGGCTTTCCCTGTTGCGGAAGTTCCTGTAATTTCCGAGGCTACTCAGTCGGACGAACCAAAGGTGGACACTGCAAATGCGGAGCAGGTTGAAGCTCCACCAGTTGCAGAAGGCGGTGTAGCTGAGAGCACTCCGCAAACAGATGCTCCCGAAGTCAAGAAATCAGATGACAATAGCTGGAGAGCTTTCAAAGACGAGATTGAGAGTGAAGGTGTCCCGCCTGCCCAAGCTGCACCCATTGCTTAGAGTGTGCTGCATGTTTAGTTTCTAGAGCATGACTCGCCTTTTTTGTGAGGAGATGCCTGTTAATGTATCGTTTAGTGTAGACTATTTATGTGAAACCCATGTGATAATAATCCGGTTGATAGTGTATCCTATTTTGTATTCTAGTGATACGTGCAGTGGGTTTCTCTGTATTGTTTCTTTGCGTCTTTCCATAGTAACAAAGATCCCGCGTACTTTTTTTATCGGACCCCATTGTTGATCTTTGACCAAAAAATTCTGTTTGCTTCAAACCACTCCTCGTCTGCATGTTCACTAGTATTTCTTACAGATCTCATTGACATTGTGCACATTGTTCCAATGATTCAGATGTGCCAACTAGTGAAGTATGTGGTATCTGATGGTATGCACCCTTTTGTGTGATTTTGATGGCTGAAAAACAGAACAAGCTTCCTAAAAGTGTATTGCAAGTGAGTTTTGTGAGAAACATGGAAGGCTGAATATTTTTATAATCATATATTCAACAGGCATACATACAACATGCTTGGTTTGATGACGTATGAGTAAAGAATGGTTTGTGCTGTAGAGTACGACGGCTTCACTTCGATGATGAGTGCACCAGATGGGAACTTTTTAATATATGATTATCATATTTCTTGTGGTGAAGCAAGTACAAGTAGAACATTTGCAGAATCTCTCTAAACCCCAAACCTCAGCTTCCTTTCACGCACATCACGTTCGCTGATGTCACATGGATGAAAGAATCATATGAATATCTGAAGAATACAAGGTGAAAGTACCCATTTGCAAGAAAGCCCCTGTAACTCTTGCATAAACCACCAATATCCATGAACTGTGCATTGTAACGTTGTAGTCTTCCGATTGATCTTGGATGGATGTGATTGTCACAGTAAAAACCAGATCTTCACAATAAAAAACTAGACAGTCATGATTTGGAATCCAACCCAATGATAATCGTCACAGAAAGCCGCCGCCGTACTGCATGATGAAGGAATTTCAAAATCATTCGCAGAATGTGCCTGTTGACCGCGATGGTTTAGAGACCTAATCCTGCGAAAAACCACCTCGTGAATACCGCAATCAGTATCCTTCACCAGATTCGAGGACGAGGACGGTCCCAGTCAAAACTGCCCCCACATTCTCACGATCAATGATCTCTCCGTCGAGTTAACACTTTAACTTTCAGCAGGCGCTTCATGGTGCAAAATGGCTTCGTTGAAAATGCAAAATGACACAGAAGGGAAGCTGGAGGATTCTACACTAAAGGATGGGAAACTATGCTAGATCATGTTACATATGGTAAGAAAGAGTCGCTGAATGGAATTTGAGGATGAAAGTTGTTGCCCCATGCACAGAAATTTTCTACTCCGGCAAAAATCTTGTCCGCATACCCAAGGGCATGCCTATCGGATACCGGCATAAAAATCCCGACAGTTTTGTCGTCCGCAACATTCGTTGAGTAAGGACCGCGCGCCCCGAACTAAATTAAGGGCCAGGTAGGGGCGTGCCCTTCGCCCCTGGGGGCGTCGCCAGCCCCTGAAGCGTCTCCTGAATTATGTTGGCGTCGTCACCACCAATTCTTTTTGAAAAGTCGGCCAAATTGAGGTCGCGAAAGTCATCGATTGAATGTGCACATTCAAGGATTGGAGAAGTATAAATCCACTAACACATTCCTCACTTCAACTTCAAGCTAGGTC
The DNA here is from genome assembly GCA_037043015.1 of Bryum argenteum. Taxonomy (NCBI): domain Eukaryota; kingdom Viridiplantae; phylum Streptophyta; class Bryopsida; order Bryales; family Bryaceae; genus Bryum; species Bryum argenteum. The sequence goes on along the minus strand of CM073328.1, from coordinate 17,270,660 downwards.
CTCCAAGAGCCTGATCGACATAGATTACTCGCTCATTCTAGATCGTTTGATAGTGTTATGGTTGGACTGAGCATCGAAGGTGATGGTGGTAGTTCAAAGTGTTCTACCGGCAAGTGCTAACTTTCGAACCACAGTTCAAAGCCTTTGATTGATAGGGCAAGACAGTCTTCCTGTGTAGCCATATATAGCTATACCATCGATCATCAGGCGATGGCTGGACAAGGCAACGCTGGCGATGGTGGTGACTCGAAGTGGTCCACTGGCAATGGTGGCAAGTGACTGACTTTCGAACCACAATTCAAAGCCTATGATTGATAGTGCAAGTTTTCCTGTAGCTACAAGTCTATACTGAGTGTTCACCATCGATCATCAGACGATGGCTGGACAAGGCAACGCTGGCGATGGTGGTGACTCGAAGTGGTCTACTGGCAACGGTGGCAAGTGACTGCCACAGTGCAGAGCCCTTGATTGATAGTGCAAGTCTATTCTGAGTGTACACCATCGATCAATCATCAGGCAATGGCTGGACAAGGCAACACTGGCGATGGTGGTGACTCCAATTGGTGCAGCAACGTTGGCGACGATGAGAAATTGGTGCTGGAGCTTCATTGATTGGTTGTTGCCAGTCCCATCAAGAAAAAGTATAGTTCTAAACTATGGACTGATAGATCCGATCAACAACACCGATCTGCAACGGCGGTAGATTCGTCAACTGAAGAATGGACTGCGCTTCGTGAGCAAGATTAGTTATGAGCTTCAAAGTGACTCACAATTTTCCTGTACAGAAAGACACACTTCGTAGTTATGAGCTTCGAAGTGACTCACAATTTTCCTGTACAGAAAGATACACTTCGTACCATTACATGTACTAGTTATAGTAGTAGTTCCTTGATAACAGGATGTTGTGACAAAGATTTGTAGGTATATATATATATATATATATATATATATATATATATATATGATAGTTTTCCATCATTCATATTGTTTGCAAACTTTATTTTGTGCTATGTGTGTGTATATATAGATTTCGGTTGATGAAATGTTTTCACGACCATCAAATTCTAGGATGAGATCCATTATTGAGCAACAACAATTTCGTCCCCATGCACGACTGGCTTTATGATCTTCCATGCGCAACTGGCTCTATGATCTTCGTTTATAAATTATCTCAAGTTCAAACTTGTTCTAATTGATCAGCATTGTGCTACTTATGGCTTCATTGTAATGATTATTGGTGAATGAATACCAGTTGTTTTATTCTCGTATCATTCTATTGTGTTCATACAATTGGAGATTTTACACCTGTCCATGTGTTGGTTTTAGTCATTGAATTGTATATGAACTTGTGATTCTGAATTGGAAGGGAGTTCAAGTTGGAACTTGGGCCTCAAGTGGTCAGGAAATTGCAATTTTTGGTTTTTGGAGGTTGAGAAACACACGTAGTCCTCTAAAAACTAATGAAGGAAAATCTAAAATAAAAATCAACATACTATAAAATATACTTTGGGACATATATCCCCAAATATAGTGAAAGAACAATAGAGTGATCACAAGTTAGCAAACAAACATACAAGAACTCACATAGTATAGAAGCATCCATAACCAAACGCCACACACTAATTGGACAGCCTCTTTTTAAGATTTTCTCACTTGTTTCTTAGATTTTACCGACCCTTGTGTGTATCCCATGCACACATAATTATACAGAGTGTTCGGTTACAGGTAAAACCATAATAGGCTTTTATAAAATTTCTATTTAGTTATCTAAGTGCTTTAACCCCTAAAATTCTAGGAAAACCGATTCGGTTTTCTGAGATTTCGGGCAGCTCATTTTAAGCATTTAAAATGATATTTTTGCCTAAGATTTTTATTGGGTGCTCCCCATACAGTAATGTGTATGTGGTAAAATTTTCAAAGTCAAATTTTAATTTTATAACCTTCACCTAAAAATTTTAGGTTTCAAGTCCTAAACGGGCAGTTTAAAATAATTTTTTTTAGTTTTTTTTTTTTTATAAATATGTTCATTACCAAATTACTATTCAAATTCCAAAGTATCCGAAGTCAAAAAGTTTACCAATTTTACAAGGGCAGCCTCCAAAACTTTCAAAAACAATCTTCACAATTTCTAGTAATTTTACAATTTTTTCTTTCAAAAATTGCCAAAATTCGAGATTTTGAATTTTTTCCAAGATTCTTTTTTTCAAAATTCACATTATCATAAATGCACCTTCTCACCGTCGAGATTTTTCTCAAACTAAATATATCATACGTGGTGCTTCTTTTACTATATGGTTGTATTTAGACCTTCTTTCATAAAATATTTTACATTAAGGTCAAAAAGTGGAATTGGTCTCTAAAATTTTGCATGAGCATACCCAACTTGATTACCTACATGAAAAAAAATGAGGGAAAAATATTTGGAATAACAATCATCAAGTTGCCCTTGGCACCATTTAGACAATGCCTCTCACGCAGAGGCAAAAAAAAGTGTTGGTCAAACTTTGATTGTTATGATCTCACAAATGACAAACATCCAACGGTTGAAATTTTGACCAGTCCTTTGTATACAAGTTAGGTACAAGATCTTACGGTTCAAAGTCTAAAACCGGAAAAAAAAGTTTCTCCATTTCCCCATTTCTCAACGAAGGTGAAAAATGGCAGTTTTTGGTTATGGAGGTCGAGGAAACCCCTGGATTTTTAGGGGTTAAAATATCACAAAAATGTGAAAAGATTGTTTCTCTAATTCCTAATTACTGAAACATAATAAATCCCACGTGCCAAGTATGGTGGATGGCTTAAGTGTCCGGTAATAGTTTCTTACCCTATGGCTGGTTACTATCGTCAGTCGGGGGTCACCTCGGCGCGCACCAACTCAGAAACTTCACAAAAATTCATCGGTAACAATAATCGGTAGCAGCCAAATCAGCAGCCTGAACACAAATGTCTGCATGCAGATGTCGGCCGTGCCGGCACTTCTCTCTTATCGGCCGCAATCTCCTTGCTACAAATACATCTGCCTCGATCACCCCATCATTCCATCCTCGATCAGTCACTCACATAGCATTCCAACAGTACCTGCAATTCAATCCAGCACTGATATCCATTCAAGCTAACCAGACGATCAGAATCTCGTCGATCGAACATTCTCGCCCAACTCAGAACTCGATCGATCGTTACTGGTTCAAGTGCGCTACGAGGATCGGACAAGAGCCTTGTTAGAGTCGAAGTGACGAAGATGGGCAGTGGAGGTGAAGGCGATGGTGGGTCTTCCAACTACAACTGGAGTTGGGTTGGAAGGAATGGTGGACAGCGCAACCGTAGCTAAACAACCGCATTGAAATCTTTGATCAGTGGCCTCCAATCTGATCGAAGCGGACGCCGAAATGGAAGCAAGCATGCATGCATGAAGCTGTAAATACCTCCGAAAGCGATATATTGAAGATTGTCAAATGTGGGATCGAAGGGCTATGTATGTATGCCTACATTTGAGTAGCGGAAAATCTCTTCTTTACCCCTCGGAGATCGATCTGTACACTGTACATTTTAGATTTAGATTATGTGATCATGATTATGCGTTGTACATTCTGTTCGATCCATTTAATACATCTCGTATTTCTAATTATCGTGGGCCGTGTGCAAACATTCTCATGGTAATCCGGGCCTCACTACTTTTTCTGCAGTTTTAAGTAGGTCCATTCCTTCGAGGCTTTGTTTGAAACAGGCAATGGCAGTATTTGAAGTCGGTATTGTAAAGTTCGACAATCTTGTAGACCTCACGTGGGTATCAGCACCGTCGATTTTTAGTATCACCCACTGCACTTGTCGTTAGAACCCTAATGATTGATTTCGGTTGATGGCTGTGACAAATCACATGCTGCTTTTGTTTTTGGCAATAACGCGAAGTGCGATGATATGAGCAACTGCCGATTGTGGAGTTACCACATATCGGGACACTTCATAGAAATGTCGGCACGTCCTTCATGAAATTTTCTGGAGGAAGAAAATTTCCTCAGTTGTAATTTGCTACACTAAAATTATTTAATATCTAGTGTTGTCTACACTATTTGACATTAAATCGGTATAATTTTTCACTTTTGATCAAAAAGATTTTGTGTTCACAAATTATAAAGTATGGCTACACTAAACATAATTTTTAGTGTAGCATTGTCGAAGATATCTAGACATTGAAGGTCACCTTCTCAACCTCTCGATTATTTGATGTTTTCTGAGTGCCGTAACCTAGTTACAGAGAGTTGTATGAAATAAATTGATTGAAGTAGATTCTTAGAATAAAAACTTAGTGAAATCGTATATTCCATCATTTGAAGGAGGAATATAATTACATCATTCGGTCTTCTAATGATCCATGCTATCAAATGTTCTGAATATGGCTAATCTCACAAAACGATTCTAAGACTAGGAAATTTTAACAACTTCCTAAAAGTAATATGAATGTGTAATTGATTTGGAAATGTACTTTCCATTTATTTTCTGTAAATTCTAGGTTTCCAGAGAAAGAATGAAGGTTATTATCTATAAAATATACCACAAATCATGAAATCCTGAAAGAAACTTATTTAACCTCTAAGTGCACTAAATGTCAAAATACAACATACCAGATGACAAGTTAAAACTTTCAAGAGCCATGTTCAGACGAGCCATGGCTTCTTCATTCATATTTTACAAAATTATTAGAGTTGGGTTTCAAATCATGTTAAGTTTGTGTTGTATAATTGCAACCCCAATCAAGTTGGTATGATTTTACAGCCTCCATTTTCGTGCAGGCAGCATTTGTTTCTGAGACATGAATAATCACACAACCAACTAAATGTGAAATCCAATATGATCTTTCTTACGATTCCTTTACAAATGCATGATCCTAAAATGTAGTTGGAAGATTTTTTTATCTGAATAACTATGGTATTAGTTAAGTTATTTTCCATAACCAGTGGCTCCGTTTAAGTTACCTAGTACATAACTGCAGTTCACGCAAAAACTATAGAGATAGTACTTCCCCATTGGTCAAGGATAAGGTAGTTATTAGACATGACAGTGCCTTCTTTGTTGATGCAACCATCTCTATTTTTTTCACCGGCATTTAAAATGACTTATCCTTAGAAAAAATTAAAAAATTGAAGGGATACAATTTAGTTAAGTATCCTCGGGAGTTGGGCACGCACCAACTCAGAAACTTCACAAAAATGAATCGGCAGCAGCCAAATCACCACCCTCCGAACAAGAATGTCTGCATGCCGACGTCGGCCATGCCGGCACTGTCTACTCTCCTGCTGGCCGCAATCCCCCAGCTACAAAATCATCACCCTCGATCTCCCTATCATTTCGTCCTCGATCTGTTCCTCATTCCTGACCTCCAGTACCTACAACTCAATTGAGCACTGACATCCAAGCCAGCTTAATTAACGATCGGAGTCTAATCGAACATTCTCAAGACCGAACTTGTGACAGGTTCATGTGCGCTACGAGGATTGGACAAGAGCCTTGTCGAAGTGACGAAGATGGGCAGCGGAGGTGAAGGCGATGGTGGACCATCCTACTTCAACTGGAGTTACGTTGGTTCACGGAATGGGGGACAGCGCAACCGCAACTAAACAAGCACACGGAAATCTTCGATGAATTGGGCCTGTTTGATCGAAACGGACCTCACTGATCCACCGGAACGGACATTCCTAACCAAGGAGGCAGAAGTTGTACATAGTTCCGAAATAAACCATGTGAATTTTGAAGAAGACAGTGGGAAGCCCTCTGTATGCCCACATACCAGATCATTCTCTTCTCTACTGGTCGGAGATCAATTTGTACATTTTAGCTTTAGATTCCACAATCATGACCACCTGTTGTATATTCTGTTCAATCCATTCAGTAAAATTCGTTTCTTCACTTGATTCAAATCTCATGAGCCAATTGGAGATATCTCCATGCCAATTCGGGCCTCACTCTCGCTAATATTCAACTTTCTCAGCAGTTTTGCGTATGTACATTGAGGACGTTCTTCTTCGACGGAGGCTTTTTTTGATGTCAATCTTTGATTCTCGTATTGTACAGTTTGATAATCAGGTAGATCTCGTTTGCATTATCTCATAACACGATGAGGTTATAATGAGGTCTTTTGTAGAGGTCCAGCTCATACGAAGCTCTCAGACTATCTGTTAGTAACTATCAGCATCCTCGATTTTCAATATCACCAACTGGAGTTGTCGTTACGATTGATTGTTGTCGATGACTGTGATTGTTTCCATCCTGCTTTTTGTCTGCAGTGACGAAAGAGCGATGATCTGAGCAACTGCCGACTGTGGTGTTAACGAAAGTCGGCCGGGCCACTTTCTAGAAATGTCGGCACATTCCAGTATTTGTAATTAAATCTCATCATGTTTCTTTGTGGAGGAAGAACGCACTCTTGTTGAAACCAGGAACTACTAATTTAACATAATACCTAAACGTGTCAGAATTCCTAATTGTAAAATTACTAAGAATAACATGATTCTAGTACATAGGAATGACCTGACCACATATAGTGACATGGAATTCACTGCATCATTCTGGACAACATTATGAACAGTAATTAGGACGTGGGGTTCGCCGAAACTTCCTGGTTCTCCACCACCTTTGCCCCGCATCTCATCGCAGACGACAGAGCTCGCTTCTGCATCAAGCAAGGCTGAAGCCGTGGAATTATTGAGTCCCGGCATCCTCCGACTAAACTGCCTTCCACAAAATCCGGAACTGTACCCGGTTTGAAAGTCACATGCTCGTCCAGAAGCGCATCGGTAGCAGAATAATCTTCACTCAGAGGTACAAAATAACTTCCCCATTCAAGGGCACCATTTCAGAAACACTTATATTTCCAAGTTCAAAAATTCATAAGTCATTGCAGAAGAGTCCAAAAGCGATGATTCCACTTGATGTATCTTTCCACTAATTTTCCTATGGACAAAAAATGCTTGCACTCGTAAGATTCCTAGAAATTTCCTACGCTGAATATTGAGCAATTATTGAACACCTTACTTTACATAAGTGTCGGTTAAAACTAGTGTTTTGTACAATGGTTATAGTTCGATAAGGCTTTTTTTTTTATGAAACTAATGATTAATGTATTAATCAATTATTGGAAGGCGGTTTTGAATAGGGTTACAGAAAGGTTTGTGCTACAATAACACATGTCTGTTTTTGTATGAGTCCGAGTGCGCATTCTCATTACATGACTTACAACAGTTGTTCGTGTAGGGATGGCAAGCCCCTCGTCCTTCACGCAACACCGGACTTCACTTAGCTTCACTTACGTTCAAATCAAATGTTCATGAAACAAAATTTGATTGGTCCAATCGCCATAGCTGGACAAAGAAACCATGGTTCAAAGTGGTATTACTGAGAATGGCGACAAGTGCTGAATAATGAATTCTTAGGCTCTATCCAAATAGAGCTGAGAGAAGAAAACGAGAGAAAAAATCTTTAAAAAAGAGTCTACTGTAATAGCAAAATGGTTTATTTTGTTTTTATTTGGAGCAAAACAATATATAAAATGATTAGTCGATATTTTTGAGATATTGTAATGAAGGAAGTGAACGAGCAAATAACCTGCACCCGACTCGGTACGAATCATTCACACTGTTGGCAGCCTACATCTCTAATATCGAGTGACTTGATGAAAGAGAATCTCAACAAGTAGCAAGATATAATGCTCCGGATTACAAGAGCATGCTGCGGAAACGTTTGCAGCAACAAATTGAGCAGAAGTCATTGCAAACCTGATGCTGGCAAGATGAACAGGCATCGCCGTTTAAGTCTTCTGCTTGCTGAGATTTAATTGCAACTTCCAAGTATTTCCGTCAGTCTCTCGGTTATCCATGCTCTATCGAATGCTGAATCTTTGTTAATCTCGAAAAGTAGTGGCACCCTCTCGAAAAATGTCCTGTTCAACTCAGATCTAAAGCAGTCCTATACAAATATTAAGTAGAGCTGAAGCCAGAAACTGAGCCAAACGCACCAGAGATCAAGAATGACAAAAAGACTAGCGTACTAAATATTACTCAAAAAGACTAGCAAAGAATCTTCACAAATGATGGCTAAAATATAACTGCAAGAGAGAGTAATGGCTACCTCAACACAAGCCATCAAGAAATGATTGCAAATAGGAAAGATCCATAATGGGGACCTGTGCAGCTTCAGCCGGAGTGTAATCAGAATCTAGAAGAGATAGCACTTGTCCATATGCTTCCAAGATGTTGGACTTGATGGGCTTGAAAAGGATCGACCTAGTCGAAGAGTTCTGTAGATACAAACCCATTTTTGATACTATCTCCGGTACTTGATTCTTCACAACTTCTTCGACATTAGCCACCATTTCCGCCAACTTCTCTGGTGTAGCAAAAGCTTGCTCTTTCAGGGCTTTAGGTAACTCAGAATCGCTGGGACGACTCCGAGTGGCCACCTTCACAGCTGTGACCTTAGTCATGAAGGACAACAGAGGCTCAATGGTGATCTTCGTGACTAACATGATGAATTGCTCGCATGTCACCTTCAGATTCTTTTCCAGCTCTTTCTTCGCATCGACTTGGTAATCCATAACTCGAGGAGAGAAGGTCCGGGCAAGGGATTGACTGCTCCAAAGCGAAGCCTGCCCTCGCAAAACTCGCCGCAGGTGCTCCAGCAAATGAGTAAAATCGAGCTCCTTGTGCGTTACTGAAAAGTCTATGTCGAACGGAGCTATCTGCTCACGAAGTATCAGAAGATGCTTGATTATAAAGAGCTGTCCATCCATTTGGGTAGCTCGCCTCTCTATCAACTTGCCCGATCTTTGAATAGAGGTAGAGCACATGTTGATTGCATCTTGAGCAAGGCCCGTGAAAATTGTAGGCTCTAAACACCGATACAGCTTCGAAAGACAGGATAGTGTCTTGTCCAAAGGCGGATACCAATTAGAATAGGAGTCTCTGCCCTCATCTTCGCTTCCAACAGCAGCTACCGCTGCTTGCTCCAACTTCGCTGGAAAATCTAAATCCTCGGAAGACGGCAAATAGTTGGCAATTTCGTCTCGCATGTGAGTTTGTGCACGGAAAGTGAGCCTCTCTTGTACATCAGCCAATGTTTTCAAAATTGTAGGGTGCAACCCCGCGACAGACTCCCGTCGTCTCCCGAGTTGCTCATCCAACACTTCCCCTTTTAAGATATCAACGAGCTCACAGAGCAGATCAAGATCTGCTACATGTATGAAGCGAGCCCGTAAGGTGTCATAAAGTGTCGTGCACAAGGGATCCAGCAAAGGAGCCAGGTTCAGGGGATCCATCGATGAGACTGGAAAGAAGTGGTCAAAAAGTTGATGCTCCAATTGACAGACCTGCAGGCGACAAGGAAATAAGAATCATAGCGTTGCATTCAATCAACTCTCCATATCCACATCATGTTTCTGAACATCACAAAGCACTCAGTAGAGAATGATCCGTCATTGACTGAACAATATACCAGTCTGAGTACTCCGACCAATGCCGAGGTGACTTTTTCACGTCAAAATGATTCAAGTCTCGGATCGGAGCAAACATACCTGACCTAGATACGCACACCCCGATCTTGTTAACGATGGCAGCGCCTCTTTTTTAGCATAGTCAGCAATTCGGGCCGAGACAACACCCTGGACTAAAGCAAGGCGTTGCTCGCAATACAACGCAGTCAGGTCCGCAAGGATCTGGCTATACTCCTTCCGAGATGCCCTGTCCTCGATCGCCTGCATCAGAGTCTTCAGATCACTCGCAGCCGCTTTAAACCTCACATACAGCACTGAAGTCTCAGCACCCTCGGTAATAGCACTTTTCCCACTCCCTCCCAAAGTGGAATTTTCTTTCACGGCTGCCTGCACCTGTGCCGATGCGTTCCTCAATACAGTGAGCACATGCGTCCTAACCATGCCCAAAGCACGCGACTGCAACTGCTTAAATTTAACAAGGTAGACACTGGAGTCGGCATACTGAGGATTATTCGTCACATATGAAATGCATTCATCCAGGCGCTTCAATAAAGGAAGGAAGTGGCTGCTTCCAACACTCATTGTTGGTGCATGGAATTGAGTGGAAATATTTTCCAGCTCGTCGAAGTAATTAAGCTTCGTTCGCAGCGCATCCGCAAACTCGATCAACCGCTCCTTCTCCATCACCAGGCGCTCGCAAGCATCGTGCAGCATCTTTGTCTTCGTCGCCACGGCCTGATGCTGTGCTTGCAAGTCATCGAACCGCGCTAGGGTTTGGTCCAGATACTCTAGAATTTCATCGCACGTCTCCAAATGCGCCGTGAGTGTGTTCACGTACTGTTTATACTTCTCCTCCGTCTCGGATTTCATCGCCGACTCCAGATCCGTGTACCACTTGTAAAACTGGTGCTGGCTATTAAGCTCCACCTGCTCGCTCGCCGTCGCCTCTGGCACTGGCGCCACCGGCGGTCGCGCACTAGGCTGCGCCGATGCGGCAACGTGAGGCGGCATTGGCCTCTCCCCGCAGCATTGAGCTACCGCGGCAATGGCCTCTAGCTGCTTCTCTGACAACGGCGCATTCTTCTCCCACTCCGTCGCAAACTTGTACCCGGACGACACTGCAGGCTTCGCCGATCCTCTCCGATCCATCCCCGGAGGTGTAGCCATTTCCCGCGACCTCTTACCCTCAAATCCTCTGTTCAACCCCTCGCCCTAACCATTCCCCCCGATCTATAACCTCAGAAGCTCAGTAGGATCTTGTTCCAAAGCCTACTGAAATCGCTTCAGCTCGGAATCTCCAACATCGCTCCCTTGATCCGCCACTCACCACAAAAACCGCATGAGAGCCTTCTTCCTGATCCAGCCTTCGCTTTCCACTTCGACTTCTCGTCGAACTCTTCACCCTTACTTAGCTGAGTGCTGGAATCTATGGAGGCTGAACATTTTAGAGTTCGCTTCCGTGCTATAAGGCTGTATGGTAGACTGCTCGGTAGATAATGGCACACTGAGGTGAAGTGGTGAACTCTGCAGTAGGTACATAAGAGCAGTCTTAGATGTACTCAAAGTGAACATTCTAGACTGTGCTTGTTTAGAAAATTTTACAAATTTAAAATTTAAGATTCATAATAAATTTTAGAAGGGTGTAAAATTGATGATTCAAGTAGGTACAATCTACTACTTACTTTGTCATGCACATGAATTGCTCACACAACAAGAAAATAAATTGTAGAGATTTTTCAAGGAAGTTGGGGGATTCAACCCTGTAGTTGATACAGAAGGTAATTGATACTCCCTCTGTCCCGTTATAATTGTCTGATAGGTTCTCTTAAATCTACCTCTCAAGGTAGATTTGAGGAAAACTTTTATACGATTAGTATGGGACAAAGGGAGTATAAAAGTACGTTAAAAATATTGGTGAATTTGTGAAATCATTTGTAATAGTTGATTTGAAACATGTCTATAAATTTATTTATTTTTAAATGTAATTCATTCACATGTTTATAGAACTTTTAAAAATTTGAACCAAGAACATATTAATTGCATATATGAGCATCTAGATCTAACCAGTGAAGAGAAGCAACAAACTAAAATACACAACAAACGGGAATAAAAATCAAATAAATAAATAAAATAAAATAAAGATTGAATCATTATATTCTTCAACAATAGAATGATATTTACAATATTTACAATTTTTGGTGCGACTTTGAGTTGTTTTTTGAAAAGTCTACATAGTTAGAATAAGGGAACCTAAATTTGGGTGGGCCCCCATAACAAGACAACCCGGAATGAAGATTTCCTTGGGATGAAATGAAGATTTCTTTGGGATGAAATGAAGATTTCCTTGGGATGGAATGAAGATTTCCTTGGGATGGAATGAAAATTTGCTTGGGATGGAATGAAGATTTCCTTGGGGTGGAATGAAGATTTCTATGGGATGAACTAAAGACTTTCTTGGATAGTATGTTCCTCATATGTACATGCAATAGGGTGGACGACCATAAATGTATCTAAATTAATCACTTCTAAAATTCTATTCTAGTATATTAAATATGTAAGTGCTTAACCCCTAAACGACCATGGTGTTTTGTAAGCTCCAAACTCCAAAATTGCAATTCCATACCACCTTGTAAACTTTGGAGTGTGAGAATATTTTTTACACTTTTTTGAGACTTTCAACCGTACGATCTTGAAGAGAACTATCATTAGAGGTAGCGGCTAAAATTTCAACCATTGGATCATAGCCATGTGTAAGATCATAACATTCAAAGTTGATGCAATCTTTTTTTCAGCAAACATAGTCCACTTTGTGCGAAGGATAACGTGATGCTTATTACCTTAAACATCCAGCTCATATTTTTTATTCCATGTATGTAACTAAGTTGAGCATGCCCATGCAAAATTTTAGACAATTATTTTGCTTTTTGAACCTTATGCAAATTATTTACTAGAAGAAGGTAGAAATCAAGGATTTGGTAAAACATGCACCACGTTTATTGTATATGGTGTAGGGGAAAAATGAACGCGAGTATATACCTTCTTGAGTTTTTGATATTCAAGAAAAAAGAAATTCAAGAAATTCTAAAATCTCAAATTTTGGTGATTTTTGAAAGAAAAAATTGTAATATCAAAGAAAACTTTGAATCTAGCTCTTGTAATTTTGAAGGGTGCCCTTGCAGGATTGGTAAAAGTTTCAACTTGGGTCAGTTGGAAACCTAAGTACAAAATCAATCAAGAAAATATTTCAAAAAAAAAAAAAAAAAAAAAAAAAAAAGAGTAATAAAAAAAGGTTTTTTTCTGCCCGCCCCAAGGCTAAAAACTAAAATTTGCATTTAAAAGCTCCAAAGGTGGAGTTTGACTTTGCAAATTTTCCCACATACACCTTGTTGTGTAGGGAACATCCTGTAAAAATCTTAGGCAAAAATATTACTTTTAACATCTTCACTTTGGCTGCCCAAAGTTGCAAATCTCCTAATCGGAGGCCTTGCTAGTTTAGGGGTTAAAAGTACCACAAAAATAAGAAAACTTTGTCTTTTTCTATTTCCTAATCAGTGAAAACAGTAAGTCACACGTGGGGGTCACCCAAATATGATGACATATATTGTGCATTTCTCACTTCTTTGATCACACACACAAAAAAAAAAAAAAAAAAAAAAAAAAAAAAACTTAATTATTTACCAAGCAACACAATGGAATAATATAATATTACAATGAGGCCAGCTCCTTACATTGTCAACAATTACTTCTTAATCAGAACTTGTAAACCCACATGGATAGAGTGGGCTCCTCTCTCTGTTGAATTCCACCAGAATGGATCCTCTTTTGTGAGATTCGAGGAAGGTCTATTCTTATTTGTTCCAATTTGAAAGTTGGCGTTATGTGTTTCGTATATGTGCTTCACTAAATATGATTTTCAATTATGAGTCCGTAAATTTACATTATTCTTGAGAAACTCTCTATTTGTAAGGGCCAAAAGTATTCAAAGCACAAAATAGTTTTAACCCTTGGATATCCAAGTGTTTAACATCTCGACAATATAAAGGAAATCTACCTTTTAGATGGCCTCATAGCAACATATTTGAACGGTTATTCATTCAAAAAAATTACATAGCTATACCTGATCAAGTGCATTACTCTACTGAACAATAATAATGTCCATTTGAACTATGCGTTGCATACAATAAGTTGTAAATGGAGATTGAGTTCATGTTAACAAAAAGAATTGAGAGTGAGGCCACTCTTGGGCTATTCCTCAAACGTGTTGTTAAGATCTCTTTCTTTTTGAGTACTATTAAAACGAAATAAACCAATGCAAAGCCCACACAGACAAGTTTGAGAGAGATCTGCTAACAACTCTAACACCACCAAAGCCTCAGCTAAATAAATCTAGTTCATTAAGATATTATAGCTCATTACATAAAAAGCATGAATTACTCCTCAAAAGTCCTAAAACACCAACGTGACTCTTCCCAAATCAACTTTTATGGCATTCTAGTGGCGGTAGAGCTCCAAAAGTCTACCATGTTTTTAGTGACTCCAAAATGTAAGATCCTTTCATCGCTTATCTCCCACAAACTTTGCACATTCTCCTCCAAAATTTGCATTGACCACCACTCAAGGAACTTGCTTGTCTACATTTAGCTCCATTATTAATTATGTTACCCAATGTACATGCATGTAGTAATGTAGATTGTGCACGCTTGTTTTCTATTATGGTAATTGCTGCTGCCATTCAACTCTGTGCTTTGCTGACATGCCTTGACCCCTACGCAACTTCCAAGGCAGTTGCGTAACGCCTACTGTACTTCATTCGGTCGAGAAACTCGATGATGCTGCCTCGGAACATCCGCTTCCGCTTTTAGTCGGGATATAAAGTCGGGAGGTTTTAGATCTAGTCGGATTTTGTAAATTCTGGAGGCTACGAATATGTCTGCAACGTCTGACATCGTTTGAAATCTCTCAACTCGAACGAGTAAATCTTCCGAGTTCTTCGGAGCGTTTGTAGTACTTCTCTGAGAGCCGAGCGTTCAAGCGAATGGGAAATTCATCGTCGTCTCCTCCCTATAGTTACGAGCCTCCGCCCGCGCGGCCGCCGGAGCGAAGATCCGCAATGAACAATCTGACGAGGTTCCAAGTGATTCCAGACAATTACGGTTCGGTGGAGGAGGTGCAGAGGGCTTTGGTGAACGCCGGTTTGGAATCCTCCAACCTCATCGTGGGGATTGATTTTACAAAGAGCAACCAATGGACGGGGCAGTGCTCGTTCGCGGGACGAAGCTTGCACGCGATCAGTCACGAGCGGAACCCGTACGAGCAAGGGCTGAGTATCATCGGCAGGACGTTGTCGCCATTCGACGAAGATAACCTGATTCCTTGCTTCGGCTTTGGCGACTCCACCACGCATGACAAGCATGTGTTTAGCTTTTACCCTGATCACCGCCCTTGTCATGGTTTCGAGGAGGCTTTGGCTCGATACCGAGAAATTGTCCCTTGTGTTCGTCTCTCCGGCCCTACTTCGTTCGCGCCCCTCATCAACGCCGCTGTCGACATCGTTGAGAGCAGTAGCGGCCAGTACCACGTCCTCGTTATCATTGCCGGTAAAGCAAATTCCTTTATCTCTTAGGGTTTCACCTTTTGCATTTCTTAGTGCGAATTCCTCCTCGCTCTTATCAGTTTGTATCTTGCATGTCGGAAAAAGGAGGAAGCTCTATTGGTACGATCTCCTTTCCTGCCAACCTTTGAACCATACTTGTTGCTAACCACCCGATCGCAGCGAGCAAGAAAATCCTTAATATCAAAAAATATGAGATTCAAACTGATCCGTAGACTTCATTGCAAAAAGATGAACTGGACTTTTTGTTTCAAACGGGAGGGTATAGACTGATGGGATGCAGTTTTGTACAGTCACATACCGACAACATCTGAATTTAGTGTAAATGTTGTGATGTGGGCTTGCAGATGGGCAGATAGACGGGCCGCAAGAGAGGGCGACAGTGGACGCACTAGTAAATGCAAGCAATTACCCACTATCAATAGTCTTGGTAGGAGTAGGAGACGGGCCATGGGACAAGATGCAAGCGTTCGACGACAATTTACCTTCACGCAACTTCGACAACTTCCAGTTCATCAACTTCACGCAGATCATGGCGAGCAACCTTCCTCCACAACAGAAGGAGGCACGGTTTGCTCTTGCTGCGCTCATGGAGATTCCTATGCAATATAAGGCAACGGCAGAGCTTCATCTCTTGAGCAGGCGCCGAGGCATATCACCTGGAGTTGTGCCTCGTCCTCCACCATTCATGGTTTCGCAAGCTCCACGAGCTCCATTCAACATGCCCTCTGCTCCAGCTCCTCCACCCAACACTGCTTTCCCTTACATCCCAGATTACTACCCTCCTGCTGCCCCACCTCCTCCTCTGGTTCCTGATGTGGCTGTGCTCGAATGCCCCGTTTGTATGACAAACAGGAAGGACATGGCATTCAATTGTGGCCATCAGACTTGCCGAAGCTGTGCCGATAGCCTAACTCATTGTCCGATTTGCAGGGCAGCCATCGCGACAAGGATACGCCTCTTTAGCTAAAGTAACATCTGATTCTGTATAGTGATTCTTTTGAAGCGCTTGTTCATATGCTCATGGCTTCAAGGTTACTGTTTATGCTTGTAGCTTATTCATTTTGGACAGGACTGCTTCCATTTTGGAGTTATGAGAGAGTGGGGTTATTTTCAGAGTAAAATAAAGTGATGATGATTCCATTTATGCCGGTTCTGTGATCGGTTGTATAATATCCCTCGAATTCTTGTCAATAAAACCTCTCTGTGATTTGGCAGTAACTGTTTGCTCGGTTTGAGTCCGGTGCTTCATACAATTTTGATGGAACCACAACAAGAAAAGTTCATCTCACTTATCAATCAGTAATTGCTCCACTTAAAATCTCCCTGAAATTCTCTGTATGGATTCTTTGTAAATAGTATCATCATCACTAACTATTACAGGTCCAATGTGATAATCTGAATAGAAGTTCATGTTTGTGTTCGTCAATGTATGCAATAAAAGAACAAGGCGCTGATCTTCCCAGATCTTAGAGCTGTCGGTTCAAGAATTAAGTAATGGATCAGCCCAGTATTGTTTGTATAGTGGTAATCTACAGTATGCTACAGAGACTGCCTTCTGTTCCATGTGATTTACACAAAAGGCTATCGAGGAAACAACTTTTACACGTAATGATAAATTTGTATACGCAGGTATGCTCAGAAGCATAGAGCTTCAGGTCTGCGGCACTTGAGGCAGTATCACCTCCTCACACGGCTGCGTCGTAGTTGATAGAGTCGGCGGCTTCATGGAGCCTGCAGTGGTGAACACTTCCGCACCAACACAAAGAATTACAAATTGAAGAATGCCTTATAGAAGTGGTAAGGGGATACCCCTTCCTGAATCGTCTTTGAGAGGATGACAAGCTCCTCTTCCCATTGCCTTTCAGAATTTACTTATTTATTTATTTGTTTTCAATAAAAAACAAGTGAACATTCTATAAAATGCTCCCCCCAGTCCGAGCAAAATTGCTACAACAGAGAAGCGGTAGTAGGATGCAATCGAAGTTTTTTGCCCTTCAACAGAGCTTGAACTAAGGATCCAACTGAAATCCTACAATACACCGGACTACGAAGGCAAACGACTAATCTAAAACGGATGCTATTAGATCGGCTGCCGAAGCTGCATCATCCCATGGTCCACTTAAGACCAGGCTCGTCTCGGTTACCTCGAGGGGGAGGAGGGGCCTTCGCAGCAACTACGGCTTTCTTCGCAGCTCTTCCTACCGCAGACTTCTCAAAATCTTCGGCTCGTTTTTGGGCGGCGATGGCGGCATTTGCACGGGCTTCATCAGATCGAGCACGGGCTTGCTCGCTGCTCACCTGTTGAGCTTGAGGGCGCTGGGGCTTCGCAGGAGCGGCAGCAGCTTTTCGCGGCGCTTGACCGTACTGTAGCGATTCAGCGTAATACTTTTGCTCCTCCTGATCCGTGGACCGGAAACGACCCGCACACACTCCCCCCATTCAAACCCTAATTGCCAGAACATCCATGCGACGCAGCACACCTCGTCACTAGGCCCCCTTTGCGTATTGGGGACCGACAGAAATTGGCCTCCTCTCCCGCCTCCCCGGCCCCCGACCCCGCCCCCTCCTCCGCCCCCGCCCCCTCGCCCAACTATCATCCGTCTTAAGACAAGAATTCATCCACCACGTTGGACTGGAGGTGTGACTGTCAGCATCATCATCTCTGAAATGCGTCATCTCTTCATCCATCTCTCCCCGCCCTTGCAGTATTTCATCCTACTTCTCGTCCAATATCCCAACATTGAGGGACGAGTGGGGCGCTCGTATTTCAGTGCTACTAGCGTTTCTTGGAGCCCCCATCAGCCAATGGGATTTTTTCTTCAAAATCCCTGGTATTTTCCATTTGGACCTCCGGATGGCCGTTTTTGATGATTTTGAATTCAAATTTGAATCCTTCAGACTTACTTCTTGACATCTAATGCCTAGACATCAAAAAATTAAGGGGCTCTTTACCCATCCCCTCCCTTGCCCCAAAAAATGCTCGTAGCACGGAAATACAGTGATCCGGACGAGTGTTTTTGTTTTAACAATTAGCGCAAGGCTTCGATGACATGTAAAGTAGAGCACCTGAAATGGCGAGCACCTGCATTCTATTATTTGGATTTTCAGATATTCTTGAAGGCGAGTGCAAAAAAATTCTATGCACCATATGTGAATATTACCTCATAACATAATTAGTATTTACATGTAAATAATACCATTATATAAGAGTTGTTAATTAATGTTACGTGGAGATTAGTGTAATGGGTAACTCTCTGTAAATAACACTATTTCTCTACTCTCTGAAGATTAGTGGTCACTTTTGGCTGCCATTGCAATCAAGGTTCCTTGTCTTTTCTTCAAGTCACCAATAGCACCATTTCCAATAAATTCTTCCACTTGCAAGAAAGTGTGCATGCTCTCACATTTAGTATTATGGTTTAACAATTAGTGTTGTTACACTATGATGATGGTGACGTGTAACATATTTAGTGTTACGGTTTGCAATTAACATAATTAACGTCTGTAACACTAATTAACAACTCTTGTGTATTGGAAACATGATCCATCTACACCCCACAATTACACCCGAGCTTGCCACCACGGGTGTAGTAGGTCATCGTTGAAGAACTTGTTCTTTGTTTTAAAACATGCAGCTTATAGTGTTTCTATCCAGTATCATATTTATATACATTTCATGAAAACATGAGATCGGTACATTCAAGGACTGCCTTACTCGAGGGGTCAAGTCATTGATGGGCCAATTCGTATAAATATCTTCTCATGTGATTGGTTCATTTCTGAAGAGTTAACTCGGAAGTTTTTTACAAGGGTAAAAGCCAATGCTCTAAAATTATATTTAATGAGTGGGAAACAAGTTATTATACACCCCCCTCCAAAAATTGAGAGATAAAAAAATTTAAAAAACCAATTCATGGCCTTGGGCCATTCCTTAATTTCATTACATACTTGTCATTTAACTCAAGTATTTTATTATGGATACATCAAAAAGCATGGAATGAAACTCATGATACAAATTGGCCTCACGACCTTGTGAATTGGCCCCATGACCTTCTTTTTTCTTTTACGAGCATTATACAGGGGGGAATTGGTCCATACTCTACTAATTTTTCAATGTGTCCTTCAAGCAATTCATTGAGTCAATTGGGCTCAAAATGTGAGTAAATTGGCTTGGAGATTTGTTAGCCTTGACTCCCCGTATAAAATGTTCCTTAATTCCTCCATCTTTCCGAGCAATTTAGCTCCACAACAGTACCAATGATACCACGATGGTTCAACTACAATCTAGATGTTAACCCCTAAAAGAAATAGAAGCCTCAATCGGATCAACTTGCTCTGAATAGATGCGATGTTTATATTGAAACTGAAACTTTGAATCAAGAATGCTTTACATGAGTAGTCAAGCTACGCATGGAGGGTCAGTCTAAAGCTTCTCTTTTTTTGGGTCAAACATTGTCTTGTCCACAGGAAGAACCGCTGCGGGATTCTCTCCCACATCCGATAACGAGCTCTGTCTGTCACCAGCTGCGCCAACTTTCCTGGACAACCGATTCGCTAATGTCTGCACCATCTATGGCGTGCGAAAGCAGCAACTTAGAAACATTCAATCACCCCCTGTGTCGCTTACTCCGATGGTTTCATTGCTGCTGCGGAGCATGCACCGCGCGAGCTCCGTCACCCGTAGCAGATTATTTAGGTTGCACGAGCATTGTGAGCACATCGATCGATGGCTCCGTTTTGCAGAGGCCATTTCCTCTCGGTGCTTAGGGTTTCGGCGTCCATTGCAGGTCTTAGCCAGCGATCAAGAGGAGAGTGTAAACATCAATTGCACATTGGACAGTTGCAACACTATTTTACACAAAAGTCGCAGTTAGGTTGTCGGTGAGCCACGAGCAATAACTTGTCGGTGAACAGAGTGGCTATGGCCGACGTGCGGCCATTTCGGTGAGAGCGCGTCAATCTAGATTACATTTAGTGTTTCTTCGATAACCTGTAGACTCTAACAGGATTGACTCGGTGATCAAATGGTCTTAAAGTGGATGGTTTCGGGTTTACTACAAATGGTTGATGG
This sequence comes from Bryum argenteum, assembly GCA_037043015.1. Taxonomy (NCBI): domain Eukaryota; kingdom Viridiplantae; phylum Streptophyta; class Bryopsida; order Bryales; family Bryaceae; genus Bryum; species Bryum argenteum. The sequence goes on along the minus strand of CM073328.1, from coordinate 17,250,497 downwards.
AGGGATTGCGTTCCATGTCAATCAGTCACTTCTACAGAAATTTTTCACACTTTATTTCCTTACAATTGAATGGAGAAATATTACAGTATGTCCAACAGTAGCTGTCGGTTCAAGAAGTGAAAGAATTGATCAACCCCGTATTGTTCCAATATGGAAGTACTCTTTAGTATGCTACAGAGGCTGTCTTCTGTTGTAAATGCTATTGAGGAAACAATATCTGTACAGTGTGATGATAAGTTTGTATACGCAGCTATGCTCGGAAGCATAGAGCTTCAGGTCTGAGGCACTTGAGGCAGTATCATCTCCTCACACGGCTGCGTCGTAGATGATAGAGTCGGCGGCCTAATGGAGCCTACAGTGGTGAACACTTCCACACCGACACAAAAATCTCAATTGAAGAACTAATGCTGTACAGAAGTAGTAAGGGAATGCCCGTTTTTGTATCAATGTCTTTGAGAGGAGGCTGCCCGAGCACGAGCTCCTCTTCCCATCGCCTTCAAGTGGAGCCTCATCTCCTCCACGGTCACCAACATCGAGAAGGTCGATTTCTAGTCCGAGATGCATATGACATCGATTAGATGGAGCTCGATAGAATGGTACTTTCAAGTCGATCAAGCTCTTGGGATGTCGACGACGATGCCAGGGGAGAGTTTCTCCACATCGACATCCATCGTGATACAGGCTCAGCCACGACCGGTACTCACAGGACGACCAACAGGCCATGGGACAGGCGGCGGTGGAGGGCGGTAAGTGTCGGTCCCCGGTTTGTCTTCGTAGGAGTCCATGTTTCTAGAGATACTAATTCGACTTAATATGCTATATGAGTAAACGCTATGACTGGAAATGACAGAGTATACCAGCAATACTATCGAAAGCCGACTGCAGAAAACCTCACAACAGAAAGCTCACGAGCAAGACATCCACTTCTCACTCCAAACCGATGGTCTACTTCGGAGGGTTGTAAGTGTTGGTTTTAGATCCGTCAGATTCGTAGTTGCTATCCGAATCCATGTTTTTTGCAACAAACATGTGCATTGGTCGCAGAACACTAGTGGCTATGAACCGAGGCGCTATATGTTTCAAGCTGCTGAAGATAACTAGAAGGTCACTTTGTTTCTTTCGGATTGTAGATGCTGTTTTTGGATCCGTCTTTCTCCATGTCTCTAGAGCAGAAAGAATGCTAATTGCGTCTGTACACAAGATCGCTTAAAACAAACACTAAGAACTGCAGAATGGAAGACTGTAAGCCTCACAGCGGAATTCTGAGAGTGGAGCTTGATGGATGATGTTGTGGAATGGGTCAAGAATTTATAGGACTCTCTCGATTGACTCACATACCCAAATGTCTGTGCATTGACCACTCAGACAAATTACCGAATGGCCTTTCCAGGCACCCACTCTCGACAGACATGAGAAATTTAACATATTACGACGACATTCGCGGCTTCTGAACTGGCAACTAGCTGGAGCCCAAATAATATTATATCAAAGGCTGTTTTGTAGCTTTTTTGGTACTGAGACAGTGAGACGCAAGGTAGTTGGTGAATTGCCATGAAACGGAACAAGTGCTGTCAAGCTTGAACTTTCTCCGTCATGTCCGGTGGAGCTAGGCAATTACCCGAGCTAAAAAGAAAAAGAAAAAAAGAGTGTAGGAACCCTTACAAGAAGGGACATAATTCTAAAATAATGAGGACTCCATGGATCGCCATTGGGGTAGCTACCCTTCCAAGTTGCAAGCACTCCATTGCAGCACCAAGTTCTCCTAGAGCGGGCGAGATACGGGGGCGGGCGAGATTCGGAGCTGCAATAGCATCCGTCCCGGTATCAAAATATGGAGAATGATATCCAAAGGAGATGGGCTTCCAGGAAAAGCTCCGCTGCTGCACTTGACAACTGGTCCTCCACCGCCAGTTTCTCAGCAGCTTGGCTTACTTGTCGATCTTTATCGAGTCGTAAATTACCACGAAGTTCATCATCATCAACGTGTTTGTTGTGCAGTACTGATCTCTTTGCTGAAAGTCGATTGCAATTGCCGCACTTGCATTAAGTGATTTGAACCTTATGTTTTGACTTTTATCGTCGTCGAAACTCCGTCATCATGACGACTGTGCAAATGACTCATGACGCAGACAATCTTTTACAATAAAAAGTCTGAGTTCAAGTAAGTAACAGACATCCATACAGTAAGTCCCATTACCTTACCTTATCCTCACTATCGACCAAGGATATCGAAAAATACAACAATTGACTAGATATGTCCGTGGAACGGGGAAAGGGTATCTCAAATCTAGTACCCTATCAGATCCGTAATATCCTTGGACTACGCTGCACTTACGTCGAACTGGGCGTTTGGTAGTTCTTGAGATTTTATAAGTGAGTACCCAGTAATGGAGTCATCGCCAGAGAGTAGGAGTTGACCAGCGGTGGTGGCGACGAGAGTATTAATAGCCGACACCTGCAAACGGCTTCACATCCACTTTCCACCTACTTCGGGACGCAAATGCGCCGCAGACAAACGGGTGTCTGCGTACAGACATAGAAAGCTTGAGTCCCACGCTGCCGACCTGCAGAACTTGGTTGAGCTCCGGCGCTTCGGCAGTTCGGCCCCCTCTCCGCCCCTCAAACGACTGTCACCAGTCTCATGACCACCGTTCGATGACGATCGTTCATCCACAGTCTCAAGACGAGATTTCATCCACTATCTCGTGACGAGGATTCATCCACCACGTCACACTGGAGGCCTGACGTCCGTCTGCTGTCACCATCATCCACGGAACGCGTCACCAATTCATCCATGTTTTGCCAACCTTGCAATACTCCATCCAATTTCTCATCCAACATACGAACTTTCCTTCTCCCCTACCAGAGATTGTATAAAAGAGGATTTTGAGTTTATATTGAAATCATGGGGGCACAACAGGGGCAAGTTTGAGGGCCCAAATGTCTGTCTATGGTGAAACCACCTATAAACGGGCACCTACCTAAAGGCGTGCACACAAGATTCTTTTTTTCATAAAGATCCAACCTCCCTTGCATGTACCTCATGCAAACATAATTAGGGTGCCCGTCTTTAGGCTACTGCTTCTAAAAATTGTATTTAATTATGTGTGTTTTTTAAAAATCACAAAAATAAGGAAAGTGAGTCTTTTCCTATTCCTCATCCCTGAAAAATAGTAACCCACTCATTTCTCTTTCCAAGTATAAAGATTCCCTCAATTTTCCTTAAGTGCACGACGATAGGTGGTTTCACCATATCGAAGATTTGAAGGGGGCAGGTTAGGGGCAAAAAGGTCAGGGGCTACGTAGGGGCAGGTTAGAGGAAAGTGCTGGAGGTCATGTGTAGTGTCTGTCAAGTTTCTGGCAGAAAGAGAATAATTACTTGCTGATATGAAGGTTATACAGTAATTGAAAATAACTTGTTTTTTCCATTGAAAAATATGCAGTTAAAAGTGTTCCTATCTAGTGGTACACACATTAACCCATAAGGTTTTAAGGCACAAATTGCATGTATTACCTTCAAAACTATCCTCTTTCAATGCGTCGGGAAGAAGTTTCATTTTACACTACTTTATGAAGTATGTAATAGTAGGATCTAGTATCTAACTTGTATATGTATATGCATATCAAATTTTAGATTCAAATTCCATACCGATCCTCATATCATAATGATGAAAGTAGAAAATGAAGTTCTTTTTGCTTGTTGTAAAAAGGGTATATTTTGGTTAGAGGTCCGAAATATCCAACATGGTAGAACTTTTGACATGAGGCTCTTAAAATACTTATTCCTATGTGATCTAGAAATTAAATTTTAACCCTCATGAAACCTACAAAACCAATTGTGACATGATGCTCTTCAAATACTTATCCTAAGTGATTTAGAAATTAGCTTCTAACTCTTATAAACCCTAAAAACCAAAAGAAATGCTTGATTCTTTACATGGAGGTATGCGGAAATCAAAAGTAAGGCCTATTTTAAACAATAGAAAAATGCAAAATTATTGAATTGAAAATCCAAATGGTGAGATCATGCCTTGGTACCTCTTCTACATGTACAATAAACAAAATTTGACATAAATTAAAATCTCAATGTTTGGTGAAATTTTGAAGTTAATGCAATTTAATTGAATTTGGGCTCATTTCACCATGCCCTAATAGTAATTTCAACCTTTGGCCGTCAACAACTCTTACTATGCGAGAAATTTTGAAGCACAAAAGGTCTATTTGGAATGGTATGGGTAAACTTTACAACCTACAAAAGGTTCCAACTTCATGCTTGAGAATTTGAGAACACAAAGGCCTTACCAAAGGGAAACCTATCCAACCTCTTGAAGCTTCAAGGGTTAAGTTGTACATCTTGAAAATATAAGGTTAGTACAACCAAGGTCGCTTTAGACAAGAAGTCAAGCCATTGGTAGGCCAATTCATGGAGAAATCCTCTCATGTGATTTGTCCAATTTTTGTAATTAGCTCAAAGCCTCAAATGGCTTTACATGGTAGTTGAAGCCAATTTTTCAATAAATTATATTTATAGTAATCCATAAATGGTTTGGCTCATTTGTAGCTAAAAATATTTAAAAAGTGTCATAAATAGATACAAATATAAGTTTTCCAATCTCATGTGTACGATCTTGTAGCAGACATATTTTACATCATATGATTCAATTTTTTAGTCATGAGGCCTCAAAAAGATCACAAAATTTCAACATTCTTACTTTGAATTGAAAATTCTACCAATAGAATTACAACAATGAAAAAATTACCAACTACAAAGATGGTCACCTTCATCTAAATAAAACCCATGAAGAGTAAAAAACCTTGAGAATAATTCCTTTGTGCAAACAATGGCCTTGCGAAAACTACTTCAAATTCTATAAAAGAAAATTTGTCCAAAACTAAACCCCTTGCACAAAAATGCATGCCATATCTTCCTCACATGTTGGATGGAATTAAGGTTTCTACTATAAGAAAAAGATTCAAATTGAAATCCAACCTAACAAACAAAATTGAAATCTACTATATGAATGAGAAACTTCTCAAAATCGTGTATTTTATTAATTTTTTCAACATAGAAACATCATTGCAAATCTATTAGATATTCAAAACCTTAGCTATTCAAAACCTTAGCTATTCAAAACCTTAGCTATTCAAAACCTTAGCTATTCAAAACAAGAATATTCCAACCAAAAAATTAGAGATTTTCATCTTGAAATCTTACTTATACACAAAGTCACAATAACCAAATTAGATTTCACATAATTGGTTTGCAATGGTCAAACATGCCTCATGTTTTTAGTTCGAACACTCTATTCACGCTGACCTCTAAAGAGGTTCGAGTTTCTCGTCTCCTATCTATGATACCATGATGGATTAGATAACCGGTCGAGCCGCGTAGCGGCGAGTCGGTTATCGTTCATAACCGGTTGTGCACTCTTTAATCACAACCCTTGATCTTCATGATCCAAGGGTGTAGGATACAAGTTGATAGGAGAGAAGGTTATGAGTTGTAATTTGTGATGGTGATGGGACGGGTTGCGCAATGGGATGAAGCCACGTAAGCATTGACAACGACAGCAACCGGTTATGGTTCAACTATTATCTAAACATTGTCTTGTCCACAGGGATGAACTGCAGCGGAATTTTCTCCCACTTCCGATAACGAGCTGCGCCAACTTTCCTGGACAACCGTTTCGCTAGTGTCTGCAGTCTGCACCATCTATGGCGCGCGGAAGCAGCATCTAAGATACATTCAATCACCCCCTGTGGCGCAAACTCCGATGGTTTCATTGCTGCTGCGGAGCCTGCACCGGGGGAGCTCCGTCGCCCGTAGCAGATTATTAGGTTGCACGAGCATTGTGAGCACAGCGATGGCACCGTTTTGCAGAGGCCACTTCCTCTCGGTGCTTAGGGTTTCGGCGTCCGTTGCAGGTCGTAGCCAGCGATTAAGAGGAGAGTGTAAACATCAATTGCACATTGGACAGTTGCAACACTATTTTACACAAAAGTCGCAGTTAGGTTGTCGGTGAGCCACGAGCGATAACTTGTCGGTGAACAGAGTGGTTATGGCTGAGGTGCGGACATTTAGATGACAGCGCGTCAATCTGGACTGGATTGGGCGTTTTTTAGATTACCTGTAGACTCAAGTAGGATTCAATCGGTGATCAAATGGTCGGTTTAGGGTTAACTGCATGGTTGATGGAGGGATTGTGTCAATCAGTCGCTTACACAGAATTTTTTTACTCTTTACTTCTTTAGTAACAAAATAATGGAGAAACATAGAGTATATCACAATATGTCCAACAATAGCTGTCGGTTCAAGGAATGAAAATTGATCAGCCCTGTATTGTTCCAATGTGGAAGCACTCTACACTATGCTACAAAGGCTGTCTTCTGTTCTATGTGCTATCGAGGAAACAATATCTGTACAGTGTAGTGATAAATATGTGTACAGAGCCACGCTCGGAAGCATAGAGCTTCAGGTCTATGCGGCACTTGAAGCAGTATCACCTCCTCACACGGCTGCGTCGTAGTTGATAGAGTCAGCGGCTGAATGGAGCCTGCAGTGGTGAACACTTCCACACTGACACAAAAGATTACAAATTGAAGAATGCCATATAGAAGTAGAAAGGGAATCTATAGATGCCCCTTTTGTATCAATGTATTTGAGAGGATGACGAGCTCCTCTTCCCATCGCCTTCAATTGGAGGCTCATCTTCTCCACGGTCACCAACATCAAGTAGGTCGATTTTTAATTCGAGACGCGTGTTGCGTCGATTAGATGTAGCTCGATAGGATGGTACTTCCATGTCGATCAAGCTCTTGGAATGTCGACGACGATGCCAGGAGGAGAGCGGCTTCGTTTTGACATCCATCAGAGACCATCAGAGGCTCAGCCATGAGCAGTATACACAGGACGACCAACGGGCCATGAGACAGGTCGAGGGTGGTAAGTGCCAGTCACCGGCTTGTCCTCGTACGACTCCATGTTTCTAGAGACACTACTTCTCTCTAATATGCTGTATGATGTAAACGCTATGACTGGAAAGTATAGAGTATACAGAGTACTGCAGAAAACCTCACCACAGGATGCTCACGAGCAAGACATCCACTTCTCACTCCAAAATGATGGTCTACTTGCCTTTCCGAGGGTTGAAAGTGTCAGTCGCCGGCTTGTCTTCATAAGAGTCCATGTTTCTAGAGACAATCATGTGCTGTATGATGTAAACGCTATGACTTAGAGGAACTGGGAGTTACAGAAGTAGCGAGCAGATACTAATGGAAGCCCACTGCAGAAAACTTCACAACAGGAAGCTCACGAGCAAGACACCCACTTCTCAATTCAAACCGATTGTCTACTTCCCTTTCGGAGGGTTGTAAGTGTTGGTTTTGGATCCGTCTTCGCAGCTGCTATCCGCATCCATATTTTTAGCAACAAACATGTGCACAGGTCGCAGGACGCTAGTGGCGCTATATGAGGATAACTACTGATAGTATTCACTCAAGTTTCTAGCGGGTGAAGACAACAAGATCACTACAAGATCACTTGGTGGACTTTGTTTCTTTCGGATTGTAGACGCTGTTTTTAGATCCGTCTCTCTCCATGTCTCTAGAGCAGAAACAATGCGTGTGTACAGAAATCCTAAGTATGAGAAGATCGCCTAAAAAACAACGCTTAGACTGCAGAGAGGAACACTGAAAGCCTCACAACGGAAGTCTAAGAGCAAAGCTTGATGAATGATGTCGTGGAATGGGTCTAGAATTTATAGTGACGATCGACCTCGATCAACTCACATACCCAAATGTCTGTGCATTGACCACTCAGACAAATTACTGATTGGCCTTTCCCGGCACCCACCTAAGGCAGACAGGAAAAATTTAACATATTAAGACGACATATTCGGAGCTTCTGAACTGGCAACTAGCTGGAGCCCAAAATATGTTACTTTGAAAACAGTTTCGCAGATATTTTGGAACTGAGACGTGAAGTAGTTGGTGATTCGCCATGAAACGGAACAAGGGCTGTCAAGCTTGAACCCTCCGTTTGAATCCGACCACATTCATGGACATGGCGGGCTGAATTCCGAGCAGCAACAGCATCCGTTCCGGCATCAAAACATGGAGAATGCTGTCCAAACATAGAGGGACCGTTACCGAAAAGCGGAGAGGAGCTTCCAGGAAAAGCCCCGCTGCTGCAATTGACAAATGGTCTCCCACCGCCAATTCATCAGCAGCTTGGCTACTCTGTCAATCTTTCCGGTCGAAAATTACTAGGAAGTTCATTATTTTCAACGTGTTTGTTGTGCAGTACTGATGTCTTTGCTGAAACTCGCGTGCAATTGCATCACTTGCATTACATGGAATTAACCTTAATATGCGTTAATATATATTTATCGTCATCGAAGCTCCGTCGTCATAATTTCAAGTGGGGGGGGGGGGGCAGATGACGCATGGCGCAGACATTTAATTGAAAGTCCAAGTTCAAGTAAGTAGCAGACATTCAGGCAAGTTCACCATAGGGTAAGTCCCTTTACCTTACCTTATCCTCACCATCGACCAAGGATACGAAAAATTGAACAGTTGAGTAGATCTGAAATATCCATGGAGCGGGTAAGGGTATCTCATATCCAGTTCTTTATTACATTCAAGATACCCTTGCACAACACTGCTCGTAACCTCGAGCTTGAGCTTTATGACACAGACTCAGGACGCTTGATTGTCGTCCTATCGAGGACCCAGCGGCGGAGTCGTCATCAGCAGGAACTTGCCCGCGGTGGTGGCGGAGACGGCTTAAGATCCACTTTCTACATACTCCAGACGCAAATGTGGCGCAGACAGATCGGTGTCTGTGTACAGACACGGAAAGCTTGGTACCCACGCTGCCGACCTGCAGAGTTTGGTTGAGCTTCGGCGCGTCCGCCCCCCACTCCGCCCCTCTCGCCCAACTCTCATTCGTCTTACGTCGAGGATTCATCCGTCTATTGTCACCATCATCTCCGGATCCTGTTAGTATCCACTTGCAGTATTCCATCCAATATCCAACTTTGAGGGACGAGTGTTTTTGTTTTTAACAATTATCACAAGGCTTGATTGACATGTACAGGTAGAGACTCTTGAAATGGTGAGGTTGCTACTACTATATCCTGCTATTTGTATTTTCTACTCTTGTGGAGAAGTGTAAAAACTTCTGATGCATCAAAAAAATGGTCTGATTTGGATATTGTAGGAGTATATTTGACATCATGCATTACATACGTGTGCATCCTTCCTTCATTTGATGTTCAAGTATGAATTCACAAGTCACGCTTTTCTTAAGAATTTTCCTTCTCCCCCACCTGAGAGAAACTACATCGTGTACATGAGAATTGAATGTACATCGAAACCATGGGGGCAGAACAGGGGCAAGGTTTAGGGCCCAAATGTCGGCCTAACTAAAATTTGAAGGGGGCAGGTTAGTAGCAAATGCTAGAGGTTACTTGTGGGCAGGTTAGGGGCAAGTGCTGGAGGTCATATGACGTAAATTAAGTCGACCACCATAGTCCACCCAATTCACAAGGCCATGAGGCCAATTTGTTATGTCAATTACATTACATGCTTTTTATTTGTTCACAATAAAATATTTTCGAGGTGTTCCCTCAATGAAACAAGCATCAAACAAACATTCAAAGAAATAAACACTATTGGGAATCAACATGCCGGTCCAATTATTTTACACAAAAGAAAAATAGAAACATACCAAACAATACTAACAATTAACTAAACAAAGAAGGTGTGGGAATAGTGGCGCAAACCACTTCTTCACTATAAACACTTGTTACAGGTAGAAGGAACGGCGTGGATTGATTGGTAGAACTTCTAAGATTTCTAATCGCAAGATTCTGTACCTAAGACTAATTTTCTATTATTGTTCCAACAATTGACACTTGTATGTTTACCATTTGAAGAATCATAACATCAAAAAATTCTCTCCCAAGTTTTTTTGGGCATTGTGAAGATTGTTTTTGTAATATTGTTAATTTTTTTGACTTGAATAATTTTGAAACGTAAGTACTAATTTGGTTATGAACATATTTTCAATTTTTTTAAAAAATATCTAATTTAAATTGCTCCATTTTGGCTTGCAACCCAAAAAATGTCAGAATATCATAGAATACTTGATCAAAAATTGGTATTTGGTTTTGCAAATTCTACCACATACACTTTATATTATAAAGAGCACCTACTGAAATATTTAGGCAATATCACTTATAATCCTTTTATCTAGGTTTTCCAAAATGGCAAATGCCAAAATTTAGTTCTCTTAGATCTCTAGGAGTTAAAGCAAGAGCATTTATTGTCCTGACATGGCCTCAAAGAAAGAAACCTTGAGGCCATGTTATGGCCTCTTACATGCAAATATATTACTTCAGTAAAATGATGTACAAAGGATTTATTGTAATAATATTGGCCTCCACTCTTACTCTAATCCAAATGAAGTTGGCCTTAACTCCTAAACCAATGAGGGAGCTTGGTAAGATGGTCCCAACCCCAAAAATGGCCTTGACCCCTAGAAGCATTGATTTTGGATATAATGATGGTTTTCCATCAGTTACTGGAACACTGTACATTTGTAACATGCCTGTAAATATGTACTTGTACAACGTACTGTACGTTGTGGTCAGTTTCAACACACGAGGGACGAAATGAATTAATGTAAACTGTACAATGCTTTCAGCAAGAGAAATAAAAATATTGTGGACTTTTGAACTGGGCTAGTATGTTCATTTTGCCCTTTCGGCATTTTGTGGGGTCACTACTAATAGTGGGGAAATGGTCACCATATCGAGAGTGACAAGAGAACGCTTCATCACATGCACTACACTTTCAATTCACCACAATTTTTTATTTTATTTATTTTTTTATTTTTTATTTTTTAAAGAATGATCATTGCCCATGTTTGTAGCTTGGGGTGGGATGTCTTCTTCTACTAGTATCTACACTTGCATTGGTTGTCAAGTAGACTATTGCATATAACCTTGGGCAAAGCTCTTGATTTTGTATGTGTTGTGCGTAAGAGAGCAAGGAGGTGCAATTGTAAAGCTTTGAAGCAAATCTTACCAATTTTTTTTTGCAAGTTTAGGAAGAGAGAAGTGAGTCTAAACTCTAAAGTCTCTCAAGAATGCCGAGAGGATTGTATAGTTAGAATTTAGGGAATTTCTTTTGTTTCATTTTTTGTGCAATGGCTCCTAATCAAGTTTTGCTAATTGAATTTGTGAAGCCAATAAGTAGAGAAGAACAAGTTTGAGTATGAGTTGTATTTTTAATTCAAAGCAATTTTTTTTTTTTCTATATCTCAAATTTTTAATTTTTCCACTCCAATCTTTGAAATTTTGCAAATTCAAACAATTCTAAATTTTTCAAAAATCAAGCATTGAGGTTTCATAATTTCTCCACTTTCAACAAATCCCAACATATAACTTTCCAAAACATTCAACATTCTTGGTTTGAATTGATTTATGTCGAAATTGACCACGAGGTAGGGTACCTGGTAACCATGGTGTATGGTATGGACACCTACATGCGGGCACCTACCTAAAGGCGTACACCCAAGATTCTTTCTTACATGTAGATCTAACCTCCCTTGCATGTACCTCATGCGGACATAATTAGGGTGTCCGCCTTTTGGCTACTACTTCTAAAAATTGTATTTAATTATGTGTTTTTTTTTTAAAACCACAAAAATAGGGAAAGTGAGTCTTTTCCTATTCCTCATCCCTGAAAAATAGTAACCCACTCATTTCTCTTTCCAAGTATATAGATTCCCTCAATTTTCCTTAAGTGCACGATAATAGGTGTGCATACCATAACCCACCCTAAATGTGTTCCACATTGCTTCAGAGACGAACTGCAGCAGGATTCTCTGATACCGAGCTCTGTCTGTCTCCAGCTGCGCCAACTTTCCTGGACAACCGTTTCGCATAATGTCTGCACCAGCTAAGGTATGGCGTACGGAAGCAGCATCTAGGAAGACGCAGTAATTGACCCCCTGTGTCGCTACCTCCGATCAATCCGATGCTTTAATCTTTGTTAATAGGCGAGCACCACAGGAGCTCCGTAATCCGTAGCGGATTAATTAGGGTGCACGAGCACATCGATGGCGCCGTTTCGAAAAAGCTATTCGCACCTCCTCTCGGTGTTTAGGGTTTCGGCGTTCATTGCAGGTCGTACGCAGCTAGGAAAGTGTAGACATCAATTGCTGATTTGACAGTTGCAACATTATTTCATATAGAAGTCGCAGTTAGGTTTTCGATGAGCCACGAGCGATAACTTGTCGGTGAACAGAGTGGCTATGGCTGAGGTGCGGCCATTTAGGTGACAGCGCGCCAATTTGGATAAGATTGGGTATTTCTTCAATTACCTGTAGACTGTAATAGGATCGACTCGGTGATTAAATGGTTGTAAAGTGAAGGTTCAGGGTTAAGTAGATGGAGAGATTGTGCTTCAGTTTAACAGTGGCTTCTACAGAAATTTTGTACTCTTTATTTTCTTAGAAACAAATTTAGTAACATTGAGTATATCACAGTATGTGTAACAGTAGCTGTCGATTCAAGAAATAAATTGATCAGCCCCGAATTGTTCCAATATGGAAGTACTCTACTCTATGCTACAGAGGCTGTCTTCTGATCTCAATGAAATTGAGAAAACAAATATCTGTACAGTGTAATGATAAATTTGTGTACGCAGCTATGCTCGGTAGCAGGGAGCTTCAGATCTATGCGGCACTTGAGGCAGTATCATCTCCTCACTGCTGCGTGTAGTTGATAGAGTCGGCGGCTTAATGGAGCCTACAGTGGTGAACATTTCCACACCGACACAAATAATTACAAATGAAGAATTAATGCTGTACAGAAGTAGTAAGGGAATGCCCCTTTTTGTATCAATGTCTTTGAGAGGATTACGAGCTCCTCTTCCCATCGCTTTCAAGTGGAGGACTCGTCTCCTCCACGGTCACCAACATTGAGAAGGCCGACCTTCAGTTCGAGACGCATGTGGCATCGATAAGATGGAGCTAGATAGGATGGTGCTTCCATGTTGATCAAGCTCTTAGGATGTCGACGACGACGCCAGGAGGAGAGCCTCCGCATCGACATCCATCATGATCAGAGGCTCAGCCATGAGCAGTATGCACAGGACGACCAACGGGCCATGAGACAGGTCGAGGGTGGTAAGTGTCAGTCACCGGCTTGTCTTCAGAGTAGTCCATGTCTCTAGAGGCACTACTTCACCTTAGTATGCTAGATGAAGTAACCGCTATGACTGGAAATTACAGAGTATGCGAGCAGCAGTTATGAAACTGCAGAAAATCTCACAACAGGAAACTCACAAGCAAGACACCCACTTCTCACTTCAAACTGATGGTCTACTTCCCTTTCCGAGGGTTAAAAGTGTCAGTCACCGGCTTGTCTTCATATGAGTCCATGGTTCTAGAGGCACTGCTTCACCTTGATATGCTATATGCTCAATGATTAAGAGGAACTGGGAAGTACAGAATATACGAGTAATACTAATGAAAGGCAATGCAGAAAGTTCACGAGCAAGACATCCACTTTACTAAAACCACTGGTCTACTTCCCTTTCGGAGGGTTGTAAGTGTTGGTTTTAGATCCGTCAGATTCGCAGTTGCCATCCGAATCCATGTTTTTAGCAACAAACATGTGCACAGGTCGCAGGTCGCAGAACACTAGTGACTATCTGCCGAGGCGCTATAATTATGAGAATAACAAAAACTCACGAGTGATCAGGCTGCGGAAGATAACTACAAGGTCACTTTGTTTCTTTCGGATTGTAGATGCTGTTTTTGGATCCGTCTCTCTCCATGTCTCTAGAGCAGAAAGAAAGCGAATTTCGTGTGTACACAAGGCTTAAAAGAACACTAAAAACTGCAGGGGAACACTGCCAACGGAATTTTGAGAGCGGAGCTTGAATGATGAATGTTGTTGTGGAATGGGTCTATTTATAAGCGACCTCGATTGACTCACATACCCAAATGCCTGTGCACTGACCACTCAGACAAATGGCCTTTCCCAGCACCCACCCAAGACAGACATGAAATTCTTAACATATTACGTCGACATAATCGCGCTTTCTGAACTGGCAACTTGCCGGGGCCCAAAATTTTAAATCATCAAAGGCTGTTTCGTGGATATTTTGGAACTGAGACGTGAGATAGTTGGTAATTGGCTTTGAAACGGAACAAGTGCTGTCAAGTTTGAAGCCGACCACATTCATGGACACGGCGGGTGAAATTCGGAGTGCTCAGCAACAGCATCCGTGCTCAGCAACAGCATTCGTTCCGGTATTGAAACATGGGGTACATTACTAACATCAGGGGACCATTACCAAAAGCTCCGCTGCTGCAATTGACAACTGGTCTTCCACCGCCAAATTATCAGCAGCTTGACTAACTTACTTGTCAATCTTCGGATTGAAAATTACCATGAAGGTCATTACTGTCACCGGATTGTTGTTCAGTACAAAACTGATGTACTCGTTGAAATTCATTAAGTAAAATGAACTCTATGATTTCATTCTTATCGTGTCGAAGTTCCGTCATTATAATTTCAAAGGGTAGACAGGTGACGCACGTCGCAGACATTATTTGTTTATTGAAAATCTGAGTTCAAGTAAGTAAACATTCAGGCAAATCAGTAAGCCCCATAACCTATCATTATCCTCACTATCGACCAAGGATATCGAAAAATTGAACAATTGACTATCTAGATATGTCCTTGGAGCGGGTAAGGGTACCTCAAATCTAGTACCCTATTAGATCCAGAGTATCCTTGCACAATGGTGATCATTACCTCGAACTTGGCGGAGAGAGCAGGAAGTCGGCCGCGGTGGTGGCGGAGGAAATGTCCGCCACACCTGCAAACGGCATCAGAGACACTTTCTGCAAAACTTCGAGACACAAATGTATCACAAACAAGCTTGAGACCCACGCTGATTGACCTGCAGAAGTTGGTTCTGCTCCGGCCCCTCTCCGCCACTGCGCCAAATGATGTCCGTCTCTTGCCACCCTTGCCGTATTCGTCTCACCATCCATCCAATTTATCATCCAAATGTTGATCTATCATCACTTGTTCATCGATCATCCATCCAAATTCTCATCCATCTCTCCATCAACCATCCGTAAACCTTTCATCCAATTATCCATCTAATCATCTAATTATCCATCTGATTATCCTTCCAATTATCCAACTAATTATTCTTCCAATTATCCTCCCAACTATCCATTCAATTTTTCAACATTGAGAGAGAAGCGTTTTCATTTTCGATATTTAGAGACATCTGAGAGGCCGGGTTTTGCTACTATTTTGCTAGGGTAAGTACGTCTAAATCCAGACGCCCCCATAATCGGACAACTAAGAATGAAGAGTTCCTTGGCATGGAATGAAGATTTTCATGGATAGTATGTTCCTTGTATGTACATGCAGTAGGGTGATCGACTATAGATTTACGTATATGAATCACCTCTAAGATTTGTGGTTAAATATGTAAGTGCTTAAAAATACCACAAAAATAGAAATCTTTTGTCCTTTTCATTTGCCAATCATTGAAAAATAGTAAAACACACGTGCCATTACTCCAAGTATGGTGAATGGCTTAAGGGTCCGAACATAGGTGTACTTACCCTAGTGCCAAATAATCTCCTAGTGAAACAAAAATGTGTCGCTTGGAAAGTGTTCGAGGGTCCTCGACCTCGTAAGGCCCGCTCATGCTTTGACGCCATTCACTTGGACGGTTCCTCCCTTTACGAGAGGCCCTACCAACTCGAATTTATTTTTGGGAGGTGACCTCCCGCGGGAATTCCCGGGTGAGGATATCTTACAGGGAATTAGCTGCCCGTGCCCGCGCATCATGGGGCTTTACGCCGGGAGAGGCCTCAGCAGGCGGGTCTCCCGTCACGGGAGACCCTCCTACCGAGGCCTCTCCCTTTACATTACACCCATCCATATTGGATATTCAGATTTTAGTCCACATGTCATGATTTTCTTAAGAACTTTCCTTCTTCCCCAACAGAGAGAAACTTCATTGTATAATAGAGGATTTTGAGTGTACATTGAAATCATGGGGGCACAACAGGGGCAAGTTTGAGGCCCAAATGTCTGTCTTTCTAAGATTTGAAGGGGGCAGGTTAGGGGCAAGAAGGTCAGGGGCAAGTGCTGGAGGTCATGTGAAGTACGTCTTTCAAGTTTCTGCAGAAAGAAAAAAATTACTTGCTGGAACAAAGGTTACAGTTGAGGGTAACTTAGGGTCCTTGTACTGTACTACAGTATGGATTAAGAGTCATGCCCAAGAAAAGTAAAATTATTTTATTGACTCATGGCTCATGGTCATGGCTCTTGATCAAGAGCTGTGAACATGATAATTCAAAAATATAGTTTTGAGTGACTTGGTCACTCATGTAGTGTAAATTGGATTTGGACCAAGACAAGTTTAACCCTTAAACGCCCAAGATGTTAAAAAACAACATTTTGGATGAAAGGCAGAATCTTTGAAGAGCCATAGCTTCTTCATGTGCACAATGATTTGGACGAAATCACTTGAGTTGGGTCCCAAATCAAGTCTAGTTTTTGTGGTAAAATCTGCAGGTTTATAAAATAAAGTATGTAACAATGGCATGCATTTTAATGAACGCACCTCTTGTATTTAGATTTTCAAACATTTGGCATGTTTTACCATTGCAAGCTTACATGCAAAACCAAAAATATTTTTTCATGAATTTCTTTTACATAATCATGATCTTAAGATAAAATCTAACAACTATGTAATTGAATTTTTATTGATCCAAATACTTTTGGTATCGGATTTTCAATGATGTTTTTACAATGAAAATAGTGAAAAAATGGATGATTTTTGAGGACCTCAAAAGAATGGATTTTAGTTGCGACAGTACTGCAACGGTATTTCTGCTAGTAATAAACAGTTTAGTGCGTAGGCGGTATTGCAAGGGTCCTACAGCGTACCATATATCACGAATCTGCAGCGGTACCTGGCGCAGTTTAATAAACCGCAGTACTGTTTCAGTTACTGATATTGTTGCAATATCAAAGTCATATAGAATACTGCAGCAGTATTGATTTAAATGCTAATGTTGCAGTATTGTTATAATTGCAAGGGATGCAGTATTGTTTCAATTAGTATTGTGTTATTAATATATTATTTTTTCAAGAAATTGTTTTAATCACTATTATTTATGTAATTGATATTTTATAATGTTCTTTGAATACAATGGTGCTTAATAAATATTCTTCAATCGTTTTTAATTTTTGTCATTCCGCTCATTCCTACTATTGTGTGATCGATTACAAAGGTGCAGAATGAATATGTTTGTTTTAAAATTTATAAGCATTTACAAGAAATTATCATTTCTCTGAAAATTTAGCAAAATTTGAACAACCTTTAAAATTCAACCTATCTCTACAACAACATATGAAGCATTGTTATTTCCACGCCATTTTAGTTCTTACCTATTTAATAACCTATGAGATTGAACATGCTCGTATAAACACATCAAATACAAGTCTTTCCTTGAAGTTTTGTCATGTTCAAGATTCTACTATGTTGCATCTTAAGAGGAGGAGGAGTTGTCCGTAATATTCACTTTGAATGGAAACACTAGCAAACCATTCTCTCCCTAAAAAGTTTGGCGTTGCACGTGTGAACATAGGGATATCTCTATAATTTGGAACTATACCTGGACATAATGCTAAAAACCCAAAAATTTGCATAGTCTGCAATCACAAATTAAAAACCCTTTAAAAATATTAATTTATTTATAAAAAAAACTATGAGAATAGTTTTGGGTATTGTAAACATACCTGAGCTTCCTCCAATCCATGTTGATTTGTATAAATATATTAGCACTCCTTTAAATGAAAAAAGATATCTTCTTTGATCGTTAGGATAATATGTAACTTTGGTTTATTCAAAAATTACTCACATTAAATTGAGTATTTAAAACTTTTGTAGATTAACTTCCTTGGAACGTAGCAAAGATATGAGTTCCACTTTCCAAAATATGTTAATTAAAGGAAAGCAAAAGATTATTTTGACAATTACATTCTGAATGATAAAAAGTACTTCTACTTGCTTATCCATACAAAATCAACGTTATAGATAGTTAAATAAACCTACCTTGTCCAATGCTTTATTATTTCCAATAGGAGGCAAAAATCCATCCATCTCCACAACATTGCATCTTAAAACTTCCAATCATGTGTTGTGTTTTATGATGTAATTTATATACTTTTATTGCTAGCGCGATATGAAATTTTCATTAGCGCTATATGAAGATGTTCGTACATATTAAAGTTATATTCCACGGGAGCTCCAGAGCGACAAATTGAAGTCAAATAATGTATCATATTGTGAACCTTGATAATCTTAAAACAAGACTTCTGCAACCTATGCAAATTTGTTGTAAATTAACGTACGCCGTGTAAAAAAAAAAACATAAAATAAAGAAGTAATTTATCCTCGACTTTGCAATCTTTCAGATTAAGAATGAACAAATTGCTAAAATCAACTCTATTATATATAAGATGTGAAGTTCACAAGACATACCTTTTAATTAATTCATCTGTTACATTTAAAATGTACTCAATGAATTCCTAAAAACAACATGCAATTTCATTCCATTGTAAAAAATTCACAATGGTTTCGATTATGAAGGTTGGCAATAATCTCTCTAAAGAATACACTATCACATGAAAAATGGATATTTGTCAGTAAAAATCTTACAATTATCTTTTATCATTTCATATTTTGAATACTTGATCCCATTTTAATTTTTTCCGGGAAAATAATGAACAAAGTTATGATTCTTTTAATAGGTATTAGTGTATTACTATGTTGAAAAAACATACCTGCATAATAGAATTGTGCTCGAAGGCGGCAAAGTTTGTATTCGAGCAAAAATATCCACCCTTGTCTCTGCCTGGCACTCGAAATTTAAAAAATTGGCTACAAAGCTTAATTGTAGCAAGTCTTTTGTCTAAGATTGGAAGAAGATCTTCTCTAAGCTCTTTAGAGACACCGATCACAATGTTCACAAGTGTCTTAAAAATTCCAAGATCTGCTTGATGGAGTAATTGATAGCAAGATAGGGATTTCCAAAGTTCGTTCACCATCCAACAAAATCTCACAACACACACTACGCAACAAAATACAATAATGTCTTCAAAAGATGTTATTTTTAAAAATATATAACTTTTTATTTTTCTTGTAGATATTTAAGTTGAAATAAAAAAAAATTCCTAGTAATATACAATATTGGCACTTTAAGATGAATTATTTACCTTAACCAGATGTAGAGAATGACTTTTGGACAATATAACTCTAGTTGTGCCTTGTGGTCTAATTAGGTCTTCATAAATTTCCTTTATTGAAGGTTCAGACCGATATTTACCATCCTCTCAACATTTGCCAACTCATTTGTAGGCACCATACAAGTACTACAAGGATATTGTGATTTATTGATGTCAAATGTACATGTGACCTGTGGAAGAAAAATTAACTTTATCTTTACATTTTTAATCAATAAATAAACATATAACCTAAATGAAGTAAATAAATAAACCAATAAGGTAAATTATCTGAAATTTAATATTTTAATTACCCTACAACCTTTTGGATGATCAATCACATAGGAGTATAACCTCATATAAACCTTGTGACCATTGCCGAAAGGATCCATAAGATTTTAACCGATGTAACGAATACACTAAAAAATAAGAAAAGAATTAAAAACCTATAATTAACATGTGCTTATAATATAAGTGGAGTTAATAATCATGTATAAATATGAAATTTCAAAACACAAAACACAAAATAATAGATAGGGTGTCTACGCAAAGATAAATTTAAAGAGAAATTCTTGTACAAGATCTTCAAGAAGTTGCTTGGTTTTTTTCAACAAGAAAAGAACAAAAATAAATATTAAGAATTTAAGAACACAATAAACTTACCTGTAACGGCTTCTTTGAATGACTTCTAGACATGTTCAAGACATCTTTGAAATGCTTCCAATTTTTGTACAGAGTTTAAATTTTGAGTTGAAAAATTAGGCAGTACAGCAAGAAGACAATAACCTTCTGGTTGGTGTCTTTGTTCACAAGCTATATTTGCAAGCGATAAGTATATAGGATGCCCACTAACTTTTCCATTTTCGAAGACTGATGTTTGGTGACTATAAAGAATTAATGGTGTTACAAGTCCATTACCATATTCAAAATTCACATGGTCATATGAAAAAAAACACATAAATATTTATAACTTAGTAAATAAAATGAAATAAATAGAAAATTATCCGATAATAATGTCCTAACAAATACAAACAAAACTTAAACACTTACTTGCATGAAATGCCACCACTTTCCTGTTGCAGGTGTGGAATATATAACTCCTCAACTTGCATCATGTTTGGTAACAGACTTGATATCAAAATTCTCAGCATTCATGAGTGATGAAAACAAAGTTTTCAAAGTTACAAGTGAATTGCGATCATGTAACTTATAGCATTGAATTTCTTGAGATTGTCATCCATCATCCTTGCGGTCGTACGATTTTTCATGGTTTTGAACGTCTACAGCGGATTTTACGGTAACATTTTCCATTTTGAATTAGGGATGAAATAATACATTTCTGAACAACTTGTCTATATCACTGTTAGTCAAACCAGTTGTATTTTTAACCATTCTAATCCATTATACAAGACTATAAGTTGAATTATAAGCATCAGTAGATGATTGAGTATAGATAGTTCAGAAAGGTTTTCATCAAAACAATCACTTATATCATCAATATTTATTTCATCCAATGGAAAACTTAAAGGTTGAGTAGGCACAGAATGTTCACTCGATAAATGAACTTCTTCTGAATTGAAGAAACTTGGTGTACCAAGCCTTGTTTTTGCAATATTTCTTTGACTCGCAAAAGATCTTGCACGTGGAATATCTTCTCATAAACAAGTAGCTCTTTGTGTGGCAAGAGCTCTCCTGGAACTATAAAAACAACGATATATGTTACACATATTAGTGTTCATAATGACAAATTGAAAAAATAAAAAATTAAATGAAAAAATAAAAGAAAAGAAAAGAAAATTTTGAACATATATTTGATTATTGAAAAAATCATTACTGAAAAATCACATAAATATATGCCACCTATGATTTCTAATATACATGTGATTATTTTGAGCTTAAAAATACCTAAGATGAAGTGAAATCTATTTTTTAAGTTAAACACTTGAGTTTTTTTTAAAATTCATAATGAAGAAGTTGAACTTTTGTTTCTATTTTTAGATTTTTTACATGAATCAAAAATTCAAAAATTCATTTAAACTTTGAAAAAATGAAGCTATAGTAGGCAAGCTAATAGAAAGCCTTGAAGCTTTGGTGGTTTAAATTTATTTGAACCACACCCACTGGCACAAAAAATAGAATTTTGTAAGCCAGTAGAAAGGTTTTTTGAAGATTCTATTTAAGAATCTTTTTCAAAATAACTTATTTCAATGACACTCCAAAAGTATCTCTTATTCAAAAAATATTCAAAATGTAAAAATAATAATATTATTAGCTACCAAAAAGTCATTTTCTTTTTGAAAAACTCACCATAATTTCAAATCTTCACAAAAACATTTGATATTATTTGAGCGTACGAAAAGCATGTGATTTCATAAAAATAAACAAAATTAATTTCTATTCTACTAGGTTAGAAAATACGTTTCCATTACTATGTACACATAATCTATATTGTAGATTGATTTTCCAAGAGTGCCTTCTGTAGTGTTCAACCTTATCTTGATTGCTCATGCGGACGAGTACTCTTGAGGCTAAATCCCAGAGTGGCAAAAGTCCCGGCATCCGACTATCCCAATACTCGGCAACTTCCAAACTGTTCCGATACTCGGGCACTCCCTGACTGTCTGAATAAATAATCCGCCCACCTTCTGCCGCTCCGGGCACAAGTGTCCCCGACTCTCCTTGCTTCACCGTATCGTCACCCTTGGGTGTAGAAGGTTCCGTCCCTTTAAACTCACAACTTGGGAGTCCCTCTCCCATTTAATCCCGCTTTCAGGTTTTCCCGACTTTGAGACTTGGCCGAACGAGCACTCGTCTCTCCTTTCACTCCTACCCTAAACACTTGTCAATCATCTTAATTTGCAAGTACTTGAAATTATGGCAACTCAAGAAGAAGGAACTGCTGGCGGCGCACATCTTTCTGAATATCGGCCGCATCCCTATCACTCACCTGCACAAACTCAAAGACATTCAAATTCGGTCTCACTTCATAACCATAAATCTCAAGGTATAAAGTTCATTTTTATTTTGATTTTTACATGTTGAGCTCACGGAGGTTTTAGTGTTTTCCGACAATTTCAGATTGCATATGACTTGGGGCTATGGCTTCCAGACAAACAGGGGTCGAATTTAGCAAGAAACATAGGGCAACGACAAACAACAGATCATCACGCTATGTTCTAGCAGTAAGGATCAGATTGTGTACGAGTGCAGCTCATCTTGCTCTTATGAAATGTCTACTTTAGAATGGAGAATGAGTTAGTTCACAGAGGGGAGCCAAGTGACATCGTTGTCGTAAAGAGCAAAGCCAGTGCACGCAGAAGCGAGTAACACACGATAGGCACGGACTACTTTGCGATTATGTCTGATTACGAACTGGAAGATTAGCAAATTTAGCGCTCTCCAATTACTGCGCGAGCCACCTCGAATGCCTTGAAGCTCAGGTGCAGTGGGCATGTACTTGCCACTCACAAGCGCGAGGGACATCACTCGTTCTTTTATACATTGCCGATCTGCTCCTATGTTAAGAAAGGTAGTGTGGCTAATAATGGAGATGACACAAGCATTCAGTACGCCGGTACACCAGCTCTCAGATTGTGGTCTGATTCTTAGAGTCAAACAATCTAAAGAGCGAGAACCATCCTGTAGTTCTCAGTATTAGCTTATGGGTAGATAGCGGTGGATATTGTCTTAGCTTCAGCAAAGCTTTAATATAGTGGCATGGTAATGTGATGCAGCTTGATACCCTGTTAACGAACATGTCCTATGTTTTCTTTTCTCACACTCACAAAGTACAACCCGAGGACATGTCTTTGCTTGACAAGGTTTTCCTCTTCATCTTTCATTTTTAATAAGCGTTAGATTCATCTTTTATTATCTGATGTTGTTCAGGATAATGTGGATTTTGTTACCAATTCGAACATTAGTTTCACGTCTTGGTGATTGAGAGGAGTATAACCTTGTTCGATTATGAACTCATTAAAGATGGCAATGGGAGGTGTGTACATTATGGGCAATTTGCGGGATACGCATGCATGATTGATGCCCTTCGTGGCTTGGGTGAATGTGATCAAAGACCTCAACCTTAGTAATTTGACGGTGTTTTTTTCAGTAATATGTTACTTTGATAATTGAAGGTGGACAATATTTGTTTTTAAGGTGTTAGATCCGTGTGGTTGATCATAATTAGGTTTGTAGGTTTACTGAGTCAGAGTTATTCTACTCCGTTCCTTTCCATCGGCTTGGCTTACATGTACACGAGCTTCTGTGTTGCTAAGCAGGCTGTTCTTGCTGCTGGAGAGGAGCTTAAGAGCTCGGCACTTCCTCAATACTTATATATAGCTCTGTAAAACAGAATTACCGTTTTCACAGAAAGTGAAACTTTGACTGAAGATATCTTACTATTTGTGCAAACAAATTCAGTAGAACTCGCGAGGTAGACTAATTGGATATATTTAAACAAGATCCTACATTTGAAGTTCTCAAAATAAAAAATGCACAATGATTTCTGATAGGACAATTCGGAGGGATAAATTCACATGATTTTTTTGGTATCTGCAGATGATGTCGGCGACACAGTTGCATTTTTGTCATTACCACTGGCGAGTTTGATAAGGGGATTATTGATCTATGTCGATAACCGAATACATGCGATGGGATTTGACGTCGAAAACCCATGTCTTGCTAAAACAACAGCTGCTCCCAAGACAACCAATGTTGCAGCTTAAGCTTGAAAGTAAATGGATTTTCTAGCATAACGAATTATAACATCATGTGAGATTGTGTCATGATTGTAGGAGGCATAACTGCAGCTCCAAGTATGGTTGAAGGCATGCATGTATGCGGAGCCAGAGGTGCAGTCACTAAAACCACGGATATCCCAGCACGAGATCTTAATATTGGCAATGGTAATGGAGGCGGTGGCAATCGTAACACGGGTCACCGGACTTCACTCAACAATATACAAACTATGGTGAGGAAGCTCCAACAGCAAGTGCAAAACCTGATGGCCTACAAGAAGTTGTTGCAGGTCCTTGTTCATCAATAATAACTCAACTTTCAACTTAACGTTTGTACATGGACTTGTATTTGTTCACATATGAGGAGGATTGCAAAACAGTTAATGCTTGGTCTACAAAATGAGAGAAATAGTATGTATTTATCTGAGGAGTTGATGAAAGGAAGCATTTTCAGTGCTTTTGACATTGGCGAGGACGATGTCATTACTCGAAAGCATTTTGACAGGGCTTGGACAGTAGGCTTAAAGAAGCGGGTCTTACTTAGCAGAAACAATCGTCGGGGCGGTTTTCAACAACAGCGCGCAATGCCTTGTAGCGGCTTCTAGACATTCCGAAGTCAATCAATAGCACTCTCAACGAGATTGCCATGTAGAAGGAGAGCATGACAACAGTTGGTACGAAGATTGCGGTTGGCAGCGTGAAGGAGATGATTCTTTTCAGTCTGACGCTTTCTGCGATGCTATTGGTTGTGTGAAATTTGGAATAAAATTCTCTATTTCGACAACGACATTAAGACTTTTGACATCTTAATTAGCCTGGTCTACCTATGTATTAGATCTTGCAATGCATGGCGGTTTAAACTTGAAAAACAAAGGATTTCATATACTAGAAATGGCGAGGTGTGCAGAATTCATTATGAACAATCAAGAGTACGTCAAGAAAAATTGAACTTGTAACTGAAAGAGATTTCTAAGGCATATACAATGAGGTCTTGGGTGATGAAGATGAAGAATAAGTGAATTTTTTTGAGTTATGTTAAGTGTATTTTCAATAGGCGAATCGATAAGAGGAGTTGTGTTTTTCTTGAAATTATTTTCCTAATTTGAATAATAGATTCTTAGTTTTTTCTTAAAGTTTTCTTAACTGCATCTTGAACATGAGTTATATTAAATTTTGGTCTTACCATTTTTATTGTTGTTGTCTCCAGGAAAAAGACGAAGATAAAGCAAGGATGGCAATGGAAAGGAGGGCTAAGGATGAAGTAGGAGAAGGTACACAGTCATTCATGTAGCTTTGATATTTCTCATATGTAATAGGAGGTTTTAATTTATCAGCAACTCAGAATTGCTTTAAGCCCGCATATATTTTGAGATGCATTTGTAAGTAAAATACAAATTTTTTGTGTTGTCATGTCAATCAGTTCACGTACTTACATGAAAGGTCAGGCTTTAGTATCTTGCAAAAATTTGCTGCTCTTGCGGATGATTTAACCACCAACAAAATTCTTTGGGATATTCACAGTAAATGAGATGATTTTTTGAGTTTAGATCTGTTAACTTGAACAATAGCATTAGTTGTTCTAGTGGATGTGGGCTCTTATATCGGATGTCGGTTCATTTGAAGTGACTATGTTATTTTGTGGGTTCTCATCCGGTTGTTGTGTTTACAGAGAGTACACCAAAAACTATCCAAGAGCAAAGCACGATGATGATATGAAGCCTTCGCTAGTCAAGTGTGAGATTACTTAGTAGAGGACGCAGCAGGATTAGAGCCTCCTTATTTGATATGGACTTGTGCAAATTCTCTAAGGATAAATGGCGATTGAGTGCAAGAGCCAATGCAAAAAAGTTCAACTGGTATTAAAAGAAATTTGTACTCATTTGAAATACCATCAAATGTATTGTTTGTGACACAATTTGAGTTATGTGAAATGTATTTATTTGACACATGTGAATGATGTCAAAATCTAATGCATAAAAACTTTTCAAATTGTCCAGAATCTATTCAGAAGGTCATTTTAGATATTATTCAATCCATTATTTTGGACATTCTATTTACTTGTTTCAATGTTGCCTCAATACTGCATCACTTCAAAAACAGTTTAAATTAATTGTTGCTGAATATTACTGCAATGATATACTATCAATACAATGACAATATCGTAGCAGTACAATTACAGCGCACAATACTATACGAAATTTGGATAAACATCACCATTGCACTTACACTGTGATTAACGTACTAGCCGCAATACTGCAACAGTACAATGTGTGTACTATACTGTTAATTGTTGGCCGCATTACTGTAACTGTACTGCGGCAAGACTACCACAATTGCGGGGAGGTCATGACTGAGCTTTATCTCCTTCATTCAGTTTTGGATTTCAACTTTGTTTTTTGGGATAGGTTCCATATAAAGATTCTAGTTTAAGTGGTAAAGACTTTAACCTAGCTGAATGTGTTTTGATGATTAGGCAAGAATTTGAGTGCAATGTGTGTAGATTTGGACCCTTTTTCCTTCTGAATATTTTGGCAATTTTCACCCTTGTCAGGCTATTATTTTAGCCATGTTATTCTTTGATGGATTTTTTCTGTACAAGAGTGTTGTTGAGATGAGGTTGGACAAACTTGCATTCTAAATATTTTTCATTGCAATATGTTTGTTAACAGCACTTTCACTTCAAACTGAAAATGCTGAAGTTTTGTGATTTTTTAGTACCAATTTGTTACGATCTCGTAATCTATAGTTGAAGGCTTCATGATACCATATTTGATCCACATGGCTTACAACAAGTATACCACAAGATTGTACGATTGATATTTAAATAGCTTCCTTCATTTTCATTTATGAAACTTTGCAAAAAGTTTTATTTCTATGCTCTAAACCTCCCTTGGGGGTTCAAGGGTTGACACAATTTTTTAATAGAAATCCTCATCATTCTCTCTGATACCCTCCCACTTTTCTTTATTAGTTTTTATTAATTGAACACTAGCCAATGAATGATTTTTGAGTCTCATGGTCTTCTTGATTGTAGTTGTGTCGAGGCATTTGCTTAGACTCAACCATATTCAACGAGACCATGAAAACAATATTCACTATGGAAAATTTAGCATATTTTAAGAACCTCAAAGTTAATGGCCCTTTTTCTTCTTTCAAGGTAATATAAGGCCAAATGGGACCAAGAGCATTTTATTTTCCAATTACAAATTTTAAAAAAGGCCATGGTCAATCTTCATAGTTCATAGTGTAAAGCGACTCTTATTGTTTTGAAATATATGCAACTTAAAGGGTTTCTATATAATAATAATATACAACTCAGTATCATACAACATGAAAATATAGGCATGCATATCCAATTCCGATCACTTGGTCAAGAATATGTATCTATGGAACTCACTTGAGAACAAATTTAGCTATGTTTTGAAGCTCATATTAGTCGAAGCCTAAAACCCAAGGCATGGAAAACTATTCTATAGTTCGTAGCTGAGTATACTCAACATGTGCATCTAATATGTATTGGATCAAGCGACTGGAATCTTGAAAATATGTTTTGATAATGATTTTTATGGTTTGCATTTAATGATGCAAGCACTGAACTCTTATTAGTGTGGTTATATAAGAACCCACATTTAATCATAATGTAATATTTTAATCTTGGTGTTCAAGTCCTTGTTCGTAATACACTTAATAATGTCCTCTTGGGGAGATTGTTTCTTTCTATCTGACCCAAAAGTATCATATTTAACTAGAGTGTACAAAAACTTCATCAAATTACATTTGTCTTTGTGCATGGTTTACACAATAGATCTCAAAGGTTACAATTGGGTTTGTTTTTTTTTCTTTGAAAAAAGAGAAGGAAACAATATAAAGCAAAAGCTACCCTCTCACAGGACAAAATTTGATGTCACTCTCAAATGGGGTCGATCATAAAAATACTAACAAAACACCATCCAACGATTATTATTCATCGATCGTCATCCATCTACCATCATCCATCTACCATCATCCATCTACCATCATCCATCTACCATCATCCATCTACCATCATCCATATACCGACTGTCAACCATCTACCATCATCCATATATTGTCATCCATCTACCATCATCCATATACTGTCATCCATCTACCATCATCTATATATTGTCATCCATCTACCATCATCCATATACTGTCATCCATCTACCATCATCCATATACTGTCATCCATCTACCATCATCCATAGACTATCATTCCTCTATGATCATCCATCGATTAGCATTCTTCTACGATCAACGATCAACTATCATCTATCTACAACCATCCACCAAATATCATCTATCCTACGATCATCCATCTACTATCATCCATCGATTATCATCCATCAACTATCATGCATCTACTATCACCCATCTATTATCATCCATCGACTATCATGCATATTGATACTCACTATCATGCATCTATTATCATCCATCTACTATCATCAATCTATTATCATCATCTCTCTACTATCATCCATCTATTATCATCCACCATCGGATAAAAGCTTCGTCGCCTGGTCTCTTCACATCCGGTAACGAGCTTGCCAGCTTCGCAAGTTTCCTTGACAGACATTTCGATCATGTCTGCAGCAGCGCTCGCAGACCTTGCGTGTCCGTAACTCGCGTCGGCCGATGGTAACATTGATTGCTGTTGACGGGCAAGTGTCGCGGAGATTAGACCGTAGGAGCGCTGAAAGTGGAGTCGTCAATGTGGCCAAGGCTACGTTGCTACGTGCAGCAGCAGTTTCCTCTTAGGGTTCGTGGTCTGGGCAGGGGTTTCCGCTCAATGCAGGGCGCAGTAAACAATTACGGAGAGAATAATCGCAGGGTTTGCCAGATAATTATTGCTTTGCAAGGACACTCAGTTTATTCAAATTAAGTTCGTCGCACTGACATAGCTATGGCTGAGATTGAGTTATTAGGGCGGAGCCAATGCAGGGCGCAGCTAACAATATAAGGGAGGATAATCGCAGGGTTTGCCAATTAATTATTTCTTTGCGAGGACACTAAGTTTATTCAAATTAAGATCGTCGCATTTGCATAGCTATGGCTGAGAATGATTTGTTAGGGCGGACCGTAACAGAGTTTTTCAATGTGGCTATGGCCAGCGACAATGTGGATCAGACTTTGATTCTCCGATTAGTTACTTAGAAAGGCCTGTTCGGAAGGTATCTTCTTCTTTTTCAACCAATCAATGTATCAAACGCTTGAGAAATACATTAAGAACCAGAGCAATTTGGCCTGGAGATCATCGATGGAGGTGTTGTACACAATGTCAATCAGGACGAACTTTGTATGATTTTTAGAAACAAAGAAACATAGAGACTATCCTATAGTATCTGCCGGTTTGAGGGGTCAAAAATTGATCTGCCCTGTATGGTATGGGAGAATTCTACAGGATGCGACAGAGACTGTCTTCTGTGTACTGCGATAGCTAAATAGTATCTGTCGAGTTAACAATATCTCTACAGTATAGTGATATATTTGTGTATACCGAATTGGTATGCAGCTAATGGTATGTATCGCCTCCTCACGTCGTAGTTGATGGAGTCGGCGGCTTAATTAAGCCTACAATGGTGCGCGAATGTGGAAAATACTTCCACACTGGCAAATGGAGGATGTCACATGGCGATAGAATGGGGAATGCCCCTTTCTGTTTCAATGTCCCCGGGAGGATGCAGACCGCCATGACGTCCAATACTCCCGCAATTACAAGATCCTTGAGAGATGCTCGTCTTTCCCAGTGGATGCGTCCCTTGCAAGTCATCTCCTCGACAATGTAGATACACACGGTCACCATCATCGAAGGAGAAGGTCACTCGCATGCGGCATCGAGAAGATAAGGCTCCATAGCATGGCAGTTCCATGCCAATCAGGCTCTTGGGACCCCGACGACGATGCCATCTCCGCATTGACATCCAACATGACACATGCTCACCCATGAGCGGTACTCACAGGACGACCGACGGGCCATGCGACAGGCGGCGGCGGCCTCGGCTGAGGGTTGTAAGTGTCGCTTTTAGGCGCGTCTTCAGGATCCATCACTGCACTACTTCTAACTTGATATGTTGCAGAAAAAGAACGCTACGACTCAAAATTCTAGAGTATGCTAAAACTGCAGAAAACCTCACAACAGGGACTCACGAGCTCCAACAACTACAGGACCTTCACTACTCACTTACAAATGATGGTTGTCGTTCCTACATAAACGTTGTTCTTCGAATTGTCTTCGCAGGTGCCATCGGAATCCATGACTCTATAAGAGAAACTAAGGTAATGACGCCGGAAAGATCACTACAACACTGAACCACTCAGAACCGGAAACTGCTGAGAGGGGGAATTGCAACAATTGAATGCGCTTCGAAGAATCCTGGCCCCACGATCTCCGCATCGACACACATGCTCAGTCCAGGGCGGTATCCACAGGAAGATCATCGGTGCATACAGGCGGCGGACTCGGCGGAGGGTTGAAAGTGTCAGTCTTGGGCGCGTCTTCACCCATGTCTACACAACTACTACTTGATATGTTACAGATAGTAAACGCTACGACTCAAAGGCACTTGCAATTGCAGAGTATGCAAGCGCACTGCAGAAAACTTCACAACAGGAAACTTACGAGCTCCAACAACTACAAAACCTCCACTACGCACTCAGAATTGGACTGATGGTTGTCGTTCCTACATAGACATTGCTCTTCGAATTGTCTTCGTAAACACCATCCGAATCCATGTCTTTAGAAGAGAAGCTAAGATAATGACGCCTGAAAGCTCACTACAACACTGGACCGAGGTACGCTGAGTGCAGGAATTGCATCAATTGAATGCGCTCGGAATGAAGATGGCTGGAGAATGGCTGAGTACAGAGATATATAGCCAGACAATGCCTCGGGTGGCTCACATACCAAAAGTCTGTCGCTGCCCGCTGAAAATGTGCAAGCTGACCAATCTATACAGACATTACTGAAGTCTGTATGAAAGACCATGAGCAATATCAGCAACATACGCAAGCAGCTGGCATAAAGTGCGAACACCCACCGTATGATTCCTAATTTGCAAGGCTGGCTAATGTCACGGTGCTTTTTACAGTGGCGTAATTTGTGCTGCGATGGAAGTTGTTCAATCAGACAGGCTGTAAACTCCGTTAGAGCTTGCCTGGATCTTACCGAAACGTCCAATTTGGCACGTCAAGCACCGGTATTGAACCATCGTGGCCCCGTTACGAAGACGGAGGCAGCGGGGCTGGCTGGCCGGTAAGCACGAGTTTAAAGTCTGGGGTGCAATATTAAAATAAATTGTATTTCTTCGATATGTTCAACAAATATCTTCATAATGGATGGTAAAAAGTGGTAGCCGGTTCCTTGTAATTTTACTTCTAACCTTCAGGTAAGTTTTATTAATAAACATCAGTGGCTTATAAGAATTGGGCTATAATAAATGAAATATTTAAATAGTGATTTTCTTCTTCTCTTATATTGTGCATTAATCACAAACTTGATGATTTGAATATGGTGGGGATTTCTGAAAGTAGCACATCGTTTTTCACTTACTGTTAAATTCCATGAATAGAATAAAAGTGTTGCTTTTTCATATCTTTTCTCCGTTTGAACTTAAGTCACACTTCTTTTCAGGTCACAACGATTACATGAAACAATTTTTTTCATAATTATGCAATTTCATGAGCAAGAAATACACTGAGGAGCCTTTCCACATGAAGTGCAGTAATCCATTGTGCAGTAATCCTTTGATCACAGGGTTCACTTTAAACCGGAGCTTCCTAGCATCGCTTAATCGGAAATTGGGCAAATGAGGCAACAGTTCAGTTTTATCGATTGCGAGATATCCGAGTCATTTACGGTGCATTTACGGTACCAACAATTTTTCCCCCTTGCACTGTTACGCGCATGCAGACAATAGTACTCTTACTGCCTGAGTGCAGCCTCACTCTCTGAGCGGGAAAGACAATGCAAGCTCGCTCCGGCTACCACTCCACTCATCACCGATCACTCACCACTCATCATTATTAGCTAGTCAATCTCTGACTCCAATTGCAAAATCTCCCGCATCTCAATCATCTGGTGCGTTGCTATTTTACTAGCTACTCTAATTAGCTAAAGGTTGCCCCAACGCTGAACAGTTGTTACTGGATTGCAGTTCAATGGTTGTCACGAACACCACACTAGAATTTATATTTAGTGTTGTCACTAATTGATATATAACCATTATGACTTTTCACTTTTGATCAAAGAATTTACTAACAATGTTCACAAGTTTGACTTTCTTCGGGTACCATATATACCTTCCGAATAATTATTATACCCTCTACTATTCCTTTCGGACCATATTTGTACTACATATAGATGTTAAACAGTGTTACGTGGAGATTAGTGTAACAAGTAACTTTTGGTAAAGAACACTATTTCCCAGCTCACTTAAGATTATTGTTCACTTTGGGCGACCATTGCAATCAGTGTCCATTGTCTTTTCTTCAAGCCACCAATTGCACCCCTTCCAAAATATTTTTCCACTTGCAAGAAAGTGTGCATGCTCTCACATTTAGTGTCATGGTTTGACAATTAGTGTTGTAACACTATGGTGATGTGTCACATTTAGTGTTACGGTTTGCGATCAACGTCGGTAATACTAATTAACAACTCTTATGTAATCATATTTCAGCTGATATCTATGATAATGTAAGAATTCAAAAAAAGAAAATCCATAGAAAATTCCATTAAAATCTCCAAAAAAATATTAATAAGGTATTTATGCATCTTAGACTACAAGATACCAAGTTTTTGATTTATCCAAGATTACCACATCAATCTGGATTCACATGAGATCAACGAGAACCCCAGGTACTTCGTGTGACTGGAAGTTTTCCCAATTTGATAAACATGGTGTTTATGTAGGAGTTGATTTTGGAAACGGCGTAGAGGGGTCTGTCCACCTTTGCACGCATGGGGAAAATCCTTAATCCACAAAGGCTCAAAGGGTTTGAAGAAAAACTTAGATGTGTTATAAAATATGAACTCCATAACTCTTGTGATGTAGTGCTCCAAAAATAGTATAAAGCCTTGAATCCTAATTAAGATCAATACAGTTCAATCTCCTAAGATAGGAAATATTTTTTTTATAATGAATTAAAAAGACTAAACCTGTGAAATTCAATACAAAATGTACTTTTTATTATTAGTTATCGGAAATTGATATGATTGGCAAAAATCATATTTTATACTATAAAATGGAAGGAGGCCACTAATAACCTATGAGGAACCTCATTAGTTTCCCTAAATAGTAAGTTTTCTCACACCAAGAAAACCTTGCCGTGTTTGTTTTTGAAGGCTTGTTGTGATTCAATTTTATCTAGGTAAACCTTCTCGAAATCAGGATCAACCATAAAATGGCTGATTGAGCTCCTAGGGGTTATGTTGGGACTTGGGACTTTAGGTAAAAAAAAAATTGACATCCTTGGTGCAGGAAATTTAACAGGTTATCCCTTATGTTCTACATTCCTCACACTTTTGTGTAAAAGTATCATTTATTCATTATTCATTTGCTACTAAGACATGAATGCTGAATCAAATTGACTATGGTCATTTCTCGAACATGTGAATGAGAGTTAACCCCTAAAAATCCAAGCGTTTCCTCAACCTCCAAAACCAAAAACTGCCCTTTTTCCCCTCTATCGGGAAATGGGAAAATGGAGAAACTTTTTGTTCTGGTTTTAGACTTTGAACCATAAGATCTTGTACCTAACTTGTATACAAAGGACTGGCCAAAATTTCAACCGTTGGATGTTTGTCATTTGTGAGATAGTAACAATCAAAGTTTGTCTAACACTTTTTTTTGCCGCTGTCTGCGAGGCATTGTCTAAATGGTGCCAAGGGCAACTTGATGATTGTTACTCCAAACATTCTCCCCTCATTTTTTTCCATGTACGTAATCAAGTCGGGTACGCTCATGCAAAAGTTTAGAGACTCATTCCACTTTTTGACCTTAATGTACATTATTTTATGAACAAAGGTCTAAAAAAACAATATAGTAAAACAAGCACCACATATGATGTATTAAGTTTAAGAAAAATTTGGATGGTGAGTAGGTGCCTTTATGAGTATGTGAATTTTGAAAAAATAAATCTTGGGAAAAATTCAATTTCTCAAATTTTGGCAATTTTTGAAAGAAAAAATTGTAAAATTACTAGAAATTGTGAAGTATGTTTTTGAAACTTTTGGAGGCTGTCCTTGTAAGATTGGTAAACTTTTTGACTTCGGACACTTTGGAATTTGAATAATAATTTGGTAATGAACATATTTTCAAAAAAGAATACTTCAAAGAAGCTAATTTTAAAATGCCCATTTTGGACTTGAAACCTAAAATATCTAGATGAAGGTTATAAAATTAAAAGTTGGCTTTGCGAATTTTACCACATACACATTATAGTATAAGGAGCACCCAGTAAAAATCTTAGGCAAAAATATCAATTTATCTTCTTAAAATGAGCTGCCCGAAATCTCAAAAAACCAAATCGGTTTCCTTGAATTTTTAGGGGTTAAGAATGGAAGAATGAAACAGATTTACTTTCAATTTTGTGAGGTCGCACAAATTCATTACGTGGACCACGAATGACATCATTTAATGTTTGCTCTTAGTACATTGTATTCTTGAATTGAGAAGCTACAACATACCGCTAAGTGAAGATTACTAGAACTCCATTATTAGACCTACTCCATTATAGAGCACTCTACTCTATTGAATTTTTTTTGAAGGAAACAGGATAAAAAATATTCCTCTCCCGTGTAACATCCATGAGGCTAGGTCATTTTGTTTACATAGCTACATAATCAAGATCATCGTCTCAGAACTGATTTTCAAATTTTGTACATAAATTAAATCTAAAATGGATTGAAAATATGTTCTCCCATTACGGTTTTTATATTGATTATTCAATTGGAGCGAATTGAATTTCGATGCTAAGATTCAGCCCAGGCTAGGGCAAGGGGGTACTGCCTGCATTCCTAAGCAACCCAAATTTGGGAGTGCAGTAAATGACCTGCATTCCTAAGCAACCCAAATTTTCACTGAAATGATAACTGACGTTGATTTTGTCTCCTGAGCATATATATATTGGAACAAATTGAAGAGGCTTCAATTGCAAAAATAAAAGGAACAAGTTGATCCCCAGCCGGTAACCGGCCAGGGCAAGACCTAGTGAAGAACCGGACTAGACATAGACAAGACGGACTGAACCGTGCTAGTGTCTCCTGAGCATTTGAATACACATTCACAAATTTAGCATTGACTCTTCTTGTAATAATGAGTGACCACCCAGCATTGAAATTGTTACATTCCTCCCCCCTCCATATACTTTCATACATTAACTGTTAAAAAAAAAAAATTAAAAAAATCTCAGTATACTATATAGCTACCCCTCCATCGAAAATATTGGCTCCAGTTTAAAAACCTGGAAATTGAACAACAAAAAATCAAATAAAAATAAAATCCGGTACAAGGACCCAAAAAAAGTGAAAAATTCAACCCCGGATCTCAACGATGATACCGGTCGGAACCGTTAAGAATGTCTGCACTCTGCAGACGAATGGGTGTCCTGAGAAACAGATAACCTTGAGATGAGCTTCGAGGAATAGTACCTGCACGCGGCATTGGCGGCTGGCCAAAGTTACTGCGCCTCGATGAAAGTAACTTGTTTTACTCTCCAAAACAGTCAATGTATTATTGAATGAAAGTAACGAAAGAAAAATAAAATTACAGGAAGAATTACTGACTCCGATCTCACCGTCCTTCTAAATTTAGAAAAAAATCTTTCACCGAAAACTCGTATTTGTTGGCACCGAGTGAAGCAGCGTGATTGATTTCGGAGGTTGAAACCAGTACTGGGATGGTATCAGCCAAGATATCTAACGTGGTCCTAGATTTGAGATATCAGTGGGGACGAGTAAGGATATCTCAAACTAGGACAGTGCGATATCCTTGCCTTCCACTTTGCAGACACTCTTAAAAAACATTAGGATTTGGCAGAAACATCATCAAATATGTAGGAAGAAGTTTGGGAGATTTTAAGTGACGAGCCATTCCTGATTGATAGTTAAAATTAATTTTCTTGTTGAGATTTCAACAAAAAAGTACTCACTCAGAACAGACTCGTGCTTCATCTCTTGAGCAAGCACCGAGGCATATCTGTGACTTATCTCAACAGTGCCGACAAAATTACCGATCGGAAGTCGGAACTGTTACAGACAAAGGATATGCGGCAACAGAACAGTACCTTGAGACGAGCTTCGAGGATGATTACGCTGGCGGGTGCACGCGGTATTCGCAGCTTGTGATTGGCTGGCCAAAGTTGCTGCTCCCCGATGAAAGTAACTTTCATATGCGTCAAAATAAAAGGAAAATTAATTACTGCTCCCATCGTCCTTGATCATGACCTAGAAGGTGCGCACTATCGCCGCTCCGGAGGCGAAAATCAGTGTTGGGAGGGAGGGTATCAGCAAGGGTACCTCAAATTCAGCATTAAACTAGATTCGAGATATCCTGTGGCAGGTAAGGGTATATCAAGTCTTGTATATTGCGATACTTGCTAAACCCTTTGCCTAACACTCGTTGAAACCGAGTGTGCAGACATGTTTTTTTTATAGCAGTCGGGGTGGGAGTAGATACAGACATTTGCAGGGGTGGGAGTAAATACAGACATTTGCAGACTTACTACGATTGATAACCCCATCCCGGTCAAAAGGAAGTTGATGGGGTGCTTTGTCAGAGTGCCAGTGAGACTCGCTCATCTACATAAGACTTCGATAGAAGCAAATTCATCGAGCATTTGAGTTATGGTCAGCATTCTCTTGTTGTGAGTGTGAGAATCAAGCCTGTGAGAGAAGCTCTGCGCAGTGAAGATTTTGTGCAGGAAAGGGCGTAAGTGTGAGTACCAAGCCTGTGAGAGTAGTTGTTCAAGTGCGCTCGCGAGGAATTCGTGTGCAGGAAGGACATAACGATAGCTGCTGCTTGTGGGAGGTTCATAGAGATTCGCAGAAGAGATGAATCCCGAGGACAACTCAGCATCCAGCATCTACAACCCGCAACCGAGGCCGGTCTCTTGGCCTGACCGCCCTATCTATACTGTCCGTCACTGAACGAGAGATGGACATCCATGCGTACGGGCTCGTTTATTGTCGAAGTTTCACGAGCTTGATCCGCACGCAGATAGAGCCACGTGCACCTGTGAGCAGAATTCTACCAAGTGTGATGTCCATGTACATTGCTGCGGAGGGCGATACAGGACATCCCGACTTCAAGAAAATCTATAAAGCGGGCAGTGCAAAGATTAGTCAATCAAGGTACTGCCAGACTATGAGGAAGCTGTCTCTCCTCTTTGTAGATCAAAAGTGTCATTCATTAGTTTCCAGGAACGGATACGAGCTCCCTAACAGGATGCTTAGTGCTCTCTCTCCGTGTGCCAATTGCCTTCCTCAATTGCCATTTCGGTGAACTAGACCAGTCAATGTCTATTTCAGAAGCCGATTGTTGTCAAAAAGAAGCAGCCATGTAATCATAGTGCTACACAATCACGGTTGTATACAGATTGATCATCGTGCTGCGAGAACATTGTTTTCTAATAAATACAATTTCCGAATACGAAGATCCACTGCCTGTTTGCTACTTTTTCTGTGGTTTGGCATTCAAAAAAAGAGCAAAGACGTAACAACTGCCGTTCCATTCATAACACAGTTATTATTCAGATATAACAACCTTTGTGTTTCGGACATCGTGTCCAAACGATTGCTACCAAGTCCAATTTTAGTGTCTGTCGTATCTATTCGGAGTGTGCAAGCCATTTTGACTCCCCGTTGCCTCAAGATCTCTCAGGGATATAGCCAAACACAAAATACCAATGCTCCAGCCACGACCGTAGAAATTACCAAAAAAAGTGCGAGAGAATAGACCTTAAAACTCACGAGATTTTCGAGCATTCGCCCTATCCGGCTCTCGCCGTAACTGATTATCCTCCTGTAGCTCGAAAGATCTGTAACGGACATGGCGAGACACGAAAATCCGATACTCCGGCCTTGGCCATGGAAACTACCAAGAAACTCGCGAGAAAATTAACCTCACCATCCTTGCAAACCCTGAACCCTAAATCTCTGTGAGACTCAAATACCTGGATACTCCGCACTTTCCCGTCGTTACCTCCGTCCGAGCTCAGAGCGCTTGATCGCTGGGACGTGGCCTGCTAAGGAAAGTGTGGCGACATTTCCAGTCCCCTTGCGCGTTGCTATTGCAAATATTAGCAGGGAAATGAAATTCGGCCGACTTGAGAGCGAAGAGAGCGACGACACGCCATCAACTCGTTCTCACGCAATTTCCTGCAAAGAGGAAGGCAATTGCTGGGCGAGCGAGTGTCTGTACAGACCTACAGACCTAATTTCCTCAACGTGTGCCGCAAGCTGGACTCTGATAGTGATTATCCCGTCTTATCCTGTGTCATAGGGCAACTTCGCAGCACAATACACGAATATTCGCGTTGCCCACCTCCCAAGTGCTCTGTACAGAGCTCTCTATATCCTGCGATGTGGCCGTGCCCTGGGCCTCCTTGGCCGAGCCTGACTTCCACGCTACCGTTGCAGAGTTGACGGTGCGATTTTGTTTTCTGAGTTTGACAGCGGGTTTCTTGCCTCCCAGAGTCTCCGTTGGAGATGCTCTAACTTAGTGCCAGAATATATTTTGTTCTATAAATCTCAGTCCATTACTCATACTACAAGATTTAAGTTTTTTTACTTGGAGATTATTTTGGAAGTTGGAACTCGAAATTCTTACAATCAATTCACGGTATGTGAAGTACGGTTAGAGTCTGTCCTTCATAACGGAAAACCTTTTTCATAAGTACAAAATTCTATGTACTATCATAACTAGGGGCACAAATCATTTCCACGTCCTCTGCTGTCTGACAACCACCTTTGTCAACTGAACTTTTCATCCTATCATCATCATGTACTTGAAGATTGGGCAGGACATTCTCTCGTGCCTGATTAATCAATGCTGTCTAATGAATGCATCCTTATGCTTATTCTTGACCTTGATTTATAGTCAGTGCAAGGATATTACAGTTCTGAGAAGTGGCCTATAGAAAAGCAAGGGACTCAGTCGGGGCAATTAACCCCTAAAGTCGAAAGCCCCCAAAACTGTTAGAACTCCTCAAAACCACCCTCTTTTTAATGCAAGATGAAAAATTTCAACTTTTGACATAATCTCAAGTACGTAATTGTAAGATTATATACTTAACTTGTCCATGTATGTGTGTACCAAAACTTAGTTCCAAATTCCATACCAAATGTGAGATCATAACATTCAAAATTGAAAAAAAGTTTTTTTCCCTTGTTGCAAAATGGGTTTGAAGTTTTTTGTGAACCGAGAAAAGCAATTTTAAGAGTAAGTTTGAACTGAGGCTCTTCAAATTCCTATTCCTAAGTGAAATAGGAATGTGCCTACGCAAATGACTTTTCAGAAAGCTATTGAAAAACTCTTCAACTGCAAAAGGTTTCAATCTCGTACGAGTTAAATATAGTAAATATGGGGCTGACCAGACCCCAAATGACCGGATTAGGGGTTAATTCTATGGTGGACACGACCGGTTGTCTAGAAATGTAGGAAGATGTGATTGGTTGGAAGGGGACTCCTCAAATGAGATTGGTTGAAAAAGTTAACACTTTCTCACCTATTAACTTTCTTCAAATCTATATTCCCCTTGTTCAACCTATCATATCCTTGCATGTACACTCGAAGGTCGTGATGCCAATGATGGAAGTGCCTTCTCCACCATGATACAATTCAAGACACCTATGGTTGGAATGCCATTTTCACAATAGTCATGGTAAGTCCGAGTTATATTGATGAAAGATACAAGTGGTAAACAAAAGCCGTCAACTTTTTGTCAACATGAGAGAACTCTAGAGGGCATGACCTCTCCAAGACTGGTTTCGAGTGAAGCAGTTACGAAGTTACAAAGGTCCTCAAAAGTTTGATTGATCAGCAAAGGTCTTCGTTTACAAATTGGCTCGAAGCGAGTTTGGCAAAGGTCTTCATTTACCAGTTGGCTAAAAGTGAGTTTGCGGCATTGATAATGAACCCTCTTCACCATAGTGTAAACCCTTGAGGGACATTCCCTAGCCTCCCCTTGTGAAAATGTAGTTACTATTCAAATTCAAACCCAAACCCAAACCCAAAACAAAAATTATAAATAGTAGGAACAAAATATTCATTACATTCCAGATTTACAATATTATTATAAACCCCACACCATCCAAAATAACAGTCAGAAACCGTTACGAATACCAAGGCAATGGATTCAAACCAATAAATGCCTTGCGGACCCGGCTACCTGGAGGCGGGTTCGAGGTAAAAGTGCTAGTTCGGTACACGCAGCGCGAATGGGGGACGCTCCTGGCGCGTGTCACCTGATATCTGTAGTCCCTGTCAGCGCCCCTTAGATCTAGCGCCATAACAGTTGGAATGTTGGATACACAGCCACCAACTTTAGTATGCAGCAGTGGTACACTCGCATATTTTATAAATTTTCCTAAAGGATCACAGTTTTGTTGGCTCTCATTGGTAGTGTACCTGCAGCAGGAGCGCCGTGATTTCCTCCACATGACCCTTCGGAAGTTAATACAGTTGGCCCGCAGACATTTCTAATATTTTTTATTCAGTCGGGAAGAAAGTAAAACAGACTTAGTCAATCTACTACAATGTATAAAGTTTATTACCCTTTACTGCGTTCCCTGCAAGCCCACCGCTTCTTTTTTAGCGAAATTCGACAGAAGCCAGAGACATAGCTGCAATGCAACAAAAGAAAAGGAAAGAATTGAAAAAGATAAAGATGAAGCGTTGATCCCTATATATACGAAAGCCTCGACGGTAGCAAATTCATTGAGCATTCGAGTTGTGGTGAGCATTCCCTGCGTGTAGGTGTGGGAATCAAGTCTACGAGAGGTTGTGCAGAGTGAAGATTTCGTGTGCAGAAGAACGTACTGATAGCCGCTGCTCGTGAGTGTAAGTATCAAGCTCGAGGGCACTCGTGTGGAGGAAGGACATTGATAGCTGCTCAACTTGTGAGAGGTTGATAGAGTTTTAGAGGAGCGATGGATGCCAAAGATGCTACCCCTGTCAGCGTCTACTGCCCACGTCCGCAATCGAGGCCAAACCGCCCTATCTATGTGCGTCGCTGAATGAGAGATGTTGAAGAATAGATTGCTCGTAGTTTATAAGAGCAATTAGTACTTGTTAGAGTATATATATATATATATGGAAACTTATACTTAGTATTCTAGAGTGTGGAAAGAGGCTGGTTCTAAGAGCAATAGTGAGGGGAGAGAAGACCAGCCCACTTTGTTGACTTTAGGAGGCAAGAAGACAAGTAGGTGGTGGCAAACACTAAAGGGGCACACATGTGAACCATGTGGGCCAAAGGCACTTGGAAAATGTACAAGAAGGCACTAGGAAGGTGCCATTAAGGAAGTATAAGTAAAGGCCTTTGCTAGAAGGCAATATCTCATTCAAGCATTCATTGCTCTACTTGTTTGTAAGCTTTGAGTGTGTTGTATTCTCTCTCTTCTTCTATTGAATCTCAATAGGTTATGGGCCCACTACTCTTGTAGTGAGGTTGAGTTTGAATACTTTTGGAGGCTTGGGGAGGTCAAGGAGGTGTTACAAGCACGTGGAGGGCTGATTTGCACATGTTGGAGGTCCTTGGAACTTTGGAGGTGCACTTGGAGCCGTTTTGGAGGTGTTTGGAACCATTTGGAGTGCTTGTGTGCACACTAGGGGCTGATTTGAGCTAGTGAGGTGCTAAGGAGGTCAATTGAGGCTCTTCTACTTACATTTGAGTGATTCGGAGTTGTAGAAGCTTGTTTGTGATAGATTGAGGGCTGATCTAGAGTAGTTGATGCACAAGTGCACAATTTGCAAGCCGAGAGGGTTGATTTGAGTGCTTAGAGGTGCAACCACACCTTGGGTGTGTGGTAGAGATCGAGATCTAGCATTTGGAGGTCACAAAGCTTGTTTAGGATCTGATTTGAGTAGGAGCAAGTGGATCTTGCTTGTTTGAGTGTAGAAAAGGGCTTTTGTACATTGTTTTGTGCGCAAGTGTGTTTACACACTAGTAGGGGGCTGATTTGAGTGTTTGGTAGCTCGTTTGAGTTGTTGGTGTTGTAAGGGCAGCGTGTGTGCTTGGCTATGGCCACTTTGGAGGGTGAGAGTGTTAGGGTACTTGAGAAGTTCAATGGCACCAACTTCAACTTGTGGAAGTTCAAGATGAACTTGACCCTCTCTTCCATGGACTTGTGGGAGATTATTGAAGGCACGGAGGAGGCTCCACCATCTGATGCAAGTGACAAGGACAAGAAGGACTATCAAAGGAGGGTGAGGAAGGCCATGTCCATGATTGGGCTCAATTTGGTGGATGCCCAACTTGCTCACATCAAGAGTTGCAAAGGACCAGCGGAAGCATGGAGGGTGCTTTGCAACATTCATGAGACAAGAAGTTTGGCCAACATCCTCTTCTTGAGGCGCAAGTTCTTCATAATCAAGATGGAGGAAGGCGCTGATCTTTTGGAGCACATCAACAACATCAAGGCACTCGCCGATCAGCTCGCTTGCTTGGAAGTGCCCATGAGGGAGGACGATATAGTGATGACGCTGCTTGATAGCTTGCCATCTTCGTTTGAGCATTTGATTACCACTTTAGAGACTGTGAGAGCATGTTATTGCTCTCTTTTGATGTTATTGTTTATTTGTTACTTTTATAAATGAATTGTTAATTAGCAAATGTCATTTTGAAGTAGATTGGTGAAATTAAGATAATTAAGTTTTGAATACAATATGCATGTTTGAGGATGGTTGTTGTAAGGCCTTGG
The DNA here is from genome assembly GCA_037043015.1 of Bryum argenteum. Lineage (NCBI taxonomy): Eukaryota > Viridiplantae > Streptophyta > Bryopsida > Bryales > Bryaceae > Bryum > Bryum argenteum. The sequence continues at coordinate 17,207,478 of CM073328.1, read as the reverse complement.
ATAGGATGTTTGGCATTTATTTAAGCCTTAGATTAGATTTAGTGTGGAAGGGCTAGAGGAGGAATGAATCCCCCTAGTGGATCCATAGTTTGATGGGGAAGGACTAGAGGAGGAATGAATCCCCCTAGTGGATCCTTAATTAGAAATAGGGTTAGTTCTTGATTAAGAGTTAGATGTTTTACCATTGGCCTTGCACAATTAACCTCGGGTGTTCATATTTGTGTTTGAGACTTGATTGTTTTGGTCTTGTCCAATTGACTTTGTGGTGGCAATTGTGAGTTACATTCGTTTGTAGGGGTTCTTCAAGGTGGAGGGCCATGGAGGATGGAGCGCCATGGAGGATGGAGCGTCATTCATCCATGGAGGCCTTAGATTAGGGCCTTAGGGTTAGGGTGAGCCGCCTCTTTGGCGGCTCCTCCATTTATCTTAAGAGCTTGTTTTCAAGCTATAATCAATAAATCAATCCATTCCCTCTTGTTCATTGATTCATGTTGGTGTTCTCCTCTCCTCTTCTAATGCTTAGTTAGTGAAGAGAAGGAAGGCCATGGGCCTCCTTCTCTCTCTTCTTGCTCCCCTCTTTCCTTGTTTTTGCTCTTCCTTGTAGATTGTTGTCATTTGCTCATCTCCTTGGAAGTGCCTCTCAGTCAAATAGCCATCAGTCCCTCGGTTTTAGTCCAAATCGATTGAGATTTAGGATGCTGGTAGATCTCCTCAGTAGCTTTCTTTTGGTATATGGCTCGTCCAATTCCGATCTGTAGGGAGGGAGAAATCACCTCCCAAAGTCAGTAGTGTTGAAGGTGTTCTCGGCCGGATGGTATAAAAACAAGGCCCAGTCAAATGGCAATCAGTCCTAGGTTTTTTTGTCCTATGCTTTTGAGATTTTCAGGGTAGATGCACAATTAAGTTGGCTTTCTAAAAAGCTAATGCACGCCCAATTCCGAGCTAGGATGGAGAAATGGCGGCCTAGAATCTGAAGGGTACTTAAAAATGCATCCGGCCGGTGGTTTCTTCTTGTTCTTTCCCTTGTTCTTCATCCTCTCCTTGTTTCCCTTCTTCCCTTCTTCATTTCTCTTGTGATCTTGATCCTTGTGACCAATTGCCACCCCAAAGTGGTTTTTTGGCTCACAAATTGGTGCGTTTGCCGGGAGCTTTCTTTGTAGGCTTGTTAGCCTTGTAGGTCCATTGCTTGGAAGGCAATTATCATATGACCGTGTTGCCCATTGAGCATAGTTTTGGGTTCTTCTCCTCTTCGAGTCGTCCCAGATGGCCGCCACCTGTGAGAGCATGTTATTGCTCTCTTTTGATGTTATTGTTTATTTGTTACTTTTATAAATGAATTGTTAATTAGCAAATGTCATTTTGAAGTAGATTGGTGAAATTAAGATAATTAAGTTTTGAATACAATATGCATGTTTGAGGATGGTTGTTGTAAGGCCTTGGATAGGATGTTTGGCATTTATTTAAGCCTTAGATTAGATTTAGTGTGGAAGGGCTAGAGGAGGAATGAATCCCCCTAGTGGATCCATAGTTTGATGGGGAAGGACTAGAGGAGGAATGAATCCCTAGTGGATCCTTAATTAGAAATAGGGTTAGTTGCTTGATTAAGAGTTAGATGTTTTACCATTGGCCTTGCACAATTAACCTCGGGTGTTCATATTTTGTGTTTGAGACTTGATTGTTTTGGTCTTGTCCAATTGACTTTGTGGTGGCAATTGTGAGTTACATTCGTTTGTAGGGGTTCTTCAAGGTGGAGGGCCATGGAGGATGGAGCGCCATGGAGGATGGAGCGTCATTCATCCATGGAGGCCTTAGATTAGGGCCTTAGGGTTAGGGTGAGCCGCCTCTTTGGCGGCTCCTCCATTTGTACTTAAGAGCTTGTTTTCAAGCTATAATCAATAAATCAATCCATTCCCTCTTGTTCATTGATTCATGTTGGTGTTCTCCTCTCCCTCTTCTAATGCTTAGTTAGTGAAGAGAAGGAAGGCCATGGGCCTCCTTCTCTCTCTTCTTGCTCCCCTCTTTCCTTGTTTTTGCTCTTCCTTGTAGATTGTTGTCATTTGCTCATCTCCTTGGAAGTGCCTCTCGATCAAATAGCCATCAGTCCCTCGGTTTTAGTCCAAATCGATTGAGATTTAGGATGCTGGTAGATCTCCTCAGTAGCTTTCTTTTGGTATATGGCTCGTCCAATTCCGATCTGTAGGGAGGGAGAAATCACCTCCCAAAGTCAGTAGTGTTGAAGGTGTTCTCGGCCGGATGGTATAAAAACAAGGCCCAGTCAAATGGCAATCAGTCCTAGGTTTTTTGTCCTATGCTTTTGAGATTTTCAGGGTAGATGCACAATTAAGTTGGCTTTCTAAAAAGCTAATGCACGCCCAATTCCGAGCTAGGATGGAGAAATGGCGGCCTAGAATCTGAAGGGTACTTAAAAATGCATCCGGCCGGTGGTTTCTTCTTGTTCTTTCCCTTGTTCTTCATCCTCTCCTTGTTTCCCTTCTTCCCTTCTTCATTTCTCTTGTGATCTTGATCCTTGTGACCAATTGCCACCCCAAAGTGGTTTTTTGGCTCACAGAGACCTTGAACATTGCTGACCTTAAGATGGAGTTTGTGGTGTCAAGGTTGATGCATGAAGTGTCCAAGAGGAAGGAGAAGGGTGCTCAAAGTGGTGAGGCAGCGTTGGTGGCGGCCCAAAACAAAGGGAGGATGCAAAATGGGCCAAGGACGTGCTTCAATTGTGGCAAACCGGGCCACATTGCAATGCATTGCTTCTTAAACAAGAAGAAGGAGAAGGAGAGTGCAAACCTAGCAAGCAACAAAGACAATGGAGAGGACTATGCGTTTCTAAGCGCCTTTGTTGCAAGCAAGGTGGAGAAAGAGGAGGAGCATGCTATGGCAATCAACGATGGAGATGACAACACCATGGCCACGTGGGTCATGGATTCGGGAGCCACCAAACACATGACGCCGCATAGGGCAGCGTTCCAAACGTATGAGGTAATTTCACCACCACGCAATGTGCACTTGGGAGATGATAGCATTGTGCATGCGGTTGGTGTTGGTACAATTGTTGAGGAGGCGATGGTGATGGGAGTGAAGCATAAGATCCACATGAAGGAGGTGCTCCATATCCCCAAGTTCAAGAGGAACTTGATTTCGGTTGTAAAGCTTGCTTTGAATGGTTTAAAGGTAGAATTTGATGATGATGCATGCCTTGTGAGGGCAGCCAATAGGAAGGTGATTGCTAGATTGCCTAGAGTAGGGAGTTTGTATGAAATACCCTTCTCCATGCATGAAATGGCAAATGGCGGCCAATGCCACAATCGCCTTTGGAGCTATGGCATAGACGCCTTGGGCATTTGAATGTCAAGAGTGTCAAGGCTCTTCAAAGCATGGTGAATGGCATGCAAATCAAGGATGGTGCATCAAATTCGGTTTGTGAGGTTGCATTGAAGGCAAGCTTTCAAGGACTCCATTTCCAAGTGAGGGAGGTCGGCGTGCAAGCAAGCCATTGGAGTTGATTCATTCGGACGTGTGTGGTCCATTCAAGACCATTTCCATGGGTGTTTCTTGTATTTTGTGACTTTCATAGATGACCTTCCGAAGGTGTGGGTGTATGTGTTGAAGTCCAAGGGAGAGGTATTTGCCAAGTTTGTGGAGTTCAAGGCGCTTGTGGAGAAGCAATCGGAGCACAAGATCAAGGCGTTTCGATCGGACAATGGAGGAGTTCACTTCAAGGCGTTGAGCGCTTTCTTCCAAGACATGGCATTGATAGGCAACTATCAACACCCTACACACCACAACAAAATGGAGTGGCGGAGCGTGCAAACCGCACAATTGTGGAGATGGCAAGGAGCATGCTACACCACCAAAACCTCAACAAGAACCTTTGGCGGAAGCGGTGGTTACTGACGGTGTACACACGAAATAGGTGCCCAACTAGTGCGATTGTTGGTAAAGACACCCAAGAGGCATGGAGTGGTAGGAGGCCTTTGATCGCACACATGCGTGTATTTGGTTGTATTGCTTATGCAAAGGTGCCGGATGAGAAGAGGACTAAACTTGATGCAAAGGGCACAAGGTGTTTGTTCCTTGGTTATTGTAAAGGCACCAAGGCATATAGGTTGATGTGTTTGGAGACTAAGAAGATCCTAAAGTGTCGTGATGTGGTGTTTGCGGAGGACGCTACTTGTGCGGATGCAAATGTGGAGATGCATCCAAGTGGGAGTTTGGAGCCACTTCACGGTGATTGTAGTGGATGCACCTCAATTTCAGCGCCGCTTGCTCGAGAAGTTGAAGAAGAGCAACAAGACAAACAAGAGGAGGAGGTTGTGGAGGAGAGGCAACCACAAGATGAGGAGATTGGAGAGGGCGCGAAACACAAGGTTCAAGGTACCCCGCAAGGGGAGAGGCGGCCGCTTGGCGATTGGTGGATGAACCACATTCTCCCACCACCTAGTGAGGTAGAACGTGCAAATGTGGCTTGTTTTGATGATCCTTTAACTTTGGGTGATGCTTTGCAAAGTGTGGATGCAAGCAAGTGGGAGTTGGCCATGCAAGAGGAGTATGGATCTCTAATGGCCAATGGCGCATGGGAGTTGGCCCCATTGCCAAAGGGCGCAAAAGTGTTGGTTGTAAGTGGGTGTTTAGGACCAAGAGGGATGCACAAGGCAACGTCTTTGCGTTATAAGGCACGCTTGGTGGCAAGGGCTTCTCCAAGTGGAGGGTGTGGATTTCCATGAGACCTTTGCACCCGTGGCCAAGTTTACCACCATACGATGCATGTTGGCGATTGGGGCAGCCATGGACTTGGAGATTCACCAAATGGATGTCAAGACGGCGTTCTTGAATGGTGAGTTGGAGGAGGACATCTACATGGACCAGCCCCTTGGCTTTGTGGAGGAGGGCACCCAACACCTTGTTTGTAGGCTCAAGAAGTCGTTGTACGGGCTCAAGCAATCTCCAATGGCGTGGTACCAAAGGATTGACTTGTTCTTCACGAAAGAAGGCTTTTCTAGAAGCCATGCGGATCACTCCTTGTATGTAAAGCAAACTAAGGAGTTCTTGTTGATTGTGATCATCTATGTTGATGATTTGATTATCTTGGCTAGTGATGATGCGGTGTTGCAGTGGTTGAAGGCCAAGCTTGAGAAGGAGTTTGAGATGAGTGATCTTGGGCCTTTGGAGTTTTGCCTTGGTGTTGCATTTGAGCGCAATCGCAGCGCACGCACCATCACCATGAGCCAAGGCAAGTACATCGAGGAGGTCTTTCAGCGGTTCAACATGGAGGAATGCAAGCCCATTGGCACCCCCTCTTGATGTGAAGGGTCATTGTTGAAGCTTTCGGATGAGGAGTTCAAGGAGGTTGAAGAAGAGATGAAGGCCATTCCATAGAAAGCGGCGGTGGGGTCGTTGATGTATGCAATGGTGGCGCAAGGGTGACCTTGCATTCCCGGTGAGCATGGTGAGCCAATTCATGGCAAAGGCTGGTCCTCAACATTGGATGGCGGTAAAACGCATCTTGAGGTACTTGAAAGGCACCATTGATTCTGTTGTGCCTTTGAGGTAAAGACCTTGAGTTGAAGGGATATTGTGATGCGGATTGGGTGGGTGATGTGAATGAGCGCCGATCCACGACAGGGTATGTGTTCTTTGTAGGAGATGGCGCAATCTCGTGGAATTGCAAGAGGCAACCCACAATAGCGGTGTCTACTACGAAAGCGGAATACATGGCGGCGAGCCATTCTTAAAGGAGGCATTGTGGCTGCGGCAACTATTGGAGGATGTTGGGTTTTGTGCGAGAGGAGCCACGGGCATCATGTGTGACAACCAAGGGTGTATTGCTTTCTTGCAAAGGATCCAAGCACGACTCTCGCGAAGCGCATTGATGTGCAACACCATTTCATTCGAGAGAAGTTGGAGGATGGAGAGGTGAGAACATGGTATTGCTCAACGAGAGGATATGGTGGGTGATGTGTTGACCAAGGCGCTTGCTAAGGTGAGGCACGAGAAGCTTACGAAGGCGATGGGATTGCGAGGTGGTAACTACTCGCAAAGTGGGAGTGTTGAAGAATAGATTGCTCGTAGTTTATAAGAGCAATTAGTACTTGTTAGAGTATATATATATGGAAACTTATACTTAGTATTCTAGAGTGTGGAAAGGGGCTGGTTCTAAGAGCAATAGTGAGGGGAGAGAAGACCAGCCCACTTTGTTGACTTTAGGAGGCAAGAAGACAAGTAGGTGGTGGCAAACACTAAAGGGGCACACATGTGAACCATGTGGGCCAAAGGCACTTGGAAAATGTACAAGAAGGCACTAGGAAGGTGCCATTAAGGAAGTATAAGTAAAGGCCTTTGCTAGAAGGCAATATCTCATTCAAGCATTCATTGCTCTACTTGTTTGTAAGCTTTGAGTGTGTTGTATTCTCTCTCTTCCTCTATTGAATCTCAATAAGAGAGACATCGATGCGGACACAGGCTCATTCATTGTCGGGCGTGATTCGCACACATCTGGATGAAGCCACATGCACCTGGGAGCAGAATTCAACCAGATTTGGGGTCCATGTCCATCGCTGCGGAGGGCGATGTCGGACATGCCACCCCGAGCACTTCTTTCAAGCATCGTGCAATGGACAGTGCAGAAATTGAAGGCACTGACACAAATTTAGGGAGTCATCTCTACTCCCTGCTTTCATTAGTTATCAAAAAGAAAAAAAATGCATAGTACAATCTCTGTGTGCCAAGCATGGCACCGGGATGGTGAATTAGACTACCGTAGCCTTCTAGCAGCTTCGACCATGCTCCATCGAATATTTAATTATTTTGAAAAAATGATGTTCGACACCTCCAAAATGAATTTTTTTTAAATCGGTTTTTTTGGAAAATAAATATTCATAAGTTCAATTTTCATCCAGAATCCTATTCATTTTTCATGGGCGCTTTGTACAGTATGCATTAAAGACTGGTGGCTGCTCTTTCATTTAAAGACGGGTGGCTTCTCCTTTATTTTGAATATTTCGAAATTCTTATATTGTAATATCTCTTTGTTTCGGCAGCCTGCAAATGTAATTTCCAAAAAAATTCGACTTCTGTTTTTCTAATTATTTATGAACGAAGCTGCTAGTAGGCTACGGTAGTGAAGGTCTAATTCAAAGACCGATTGTTGTGAAGAAGCAAACAGCCATGTGATCAGATTGATCATCATGTTGTGTGCACATTATTTACCAATGAATAAACTTCTCTATTGAGAAGAACTAAGGCCTGTTGTCAGTCCGTCTGTCGTTGTTGGCATTCCCCAAACAGAAAGATTACCTAACTATCAGCCGTTGCATTCAATGCAGTCGACTGGATACGATCCCTTTCCGAATACCAAGCCTCCTAGTTTTGAGTATTGACACCGCCAGATTGTTTCCCTGTTAATTGATGGATTTGTCATGGACATGGCCGAACACGAAATGCCAATGGTCCGGCCATAGCCAAGCCAGACTCACTCGCTGTTGCTTGGAAGATCTGTTATGGATATGGCCGAAACAGAGAGACTACCTAACTATCAGCCATTGCATTCATAACAGTCGACCGGATACGATTCCTTTCCGAATACCAAGCCTCCTACTTTCGTGTACTGACACCGCCAGATTGTTTCTCTGTTAATTGATGAATCTCTCATGGACATGGCCGAACACGAAATGCCAATGGTCCGGCCATAGCCAAGCCAGACTCACTCACTGTTGCTTGGAAGAACGGTTGTGGACATGGCCGAACACGAAATTCCGGCCATGGCCATAGGAACTACCAAGGAACTTGCGAGAGAGTTAACCTCACCAGCCTCGGAATTTCCGAGCATTTCTCTACTGTGCACGAAATCCTATCCGGCTCTTGCCCTCTCGCGTAGCAAACCCTAACCAAATACCTGGAATAATGCACTTGGTTATCGTTAACTCCGTCCGTGCTCGATCGCTGCAACGTGGCCTATTCAATGAAAGTGTGGTGACACTTCCCGTGGCCTTGCGCGTAACCATTGCAATAATCAGCGGGGAAATGAAACTCGGCCGACGATAAATCGGACAGAGTGACGACACGCGGGCTATCTCGTTTTCAGCAATTTCCAGCAACGGAGCAAGGCGATTTGCTGAGAAGCGAATGTCTGTACAGACATTTCAAAAACTTCAGCTGCAAGCAGAAACGATACGATACTGAGCGGGAGGAGCGCCTAAACGAGAGCAGACAAAACCCAAGCGCAGGACTGTATTGCACGAAGCCATCGATCCGACCTTCCGTCCGTCCAAACATCCTTCGATGGCTATCAGAACAGAGCCATCTATCCGTCCGCCAATCCGTTCGTCTTTCCATCCGTCCGCCATCTGTCCTTTCTTTCATCCATCCGCCTATTCGTCCGTTCTTCCATCCGTCCGCCTATTCGTCCGTTCTTCCATCCGTCCTGCCATGGAACAAAGGCATCCGTCCGCCCGTCCACTCAAAAATCATCATATTTGGAAATTGTAAAATGTGTTGCAATCACAATGAACTTAAAGGTCCCTTGGGGATAGTATGTACGATGTCGTATAATTAGGATTTTCTACCAACAAGAAACTCTAAACAGGAATCGTAATAGCTCACTAGAACCGCATTAATTCACATGTCAACTTCTTCTTTGAACTCAAACCCATTAAAGGTGTGCATTCACTCCAAATACAACCAAAATACATCGTATTCTATTGGTCGCCACAGCACGCTCAGACCTTTAGGGGTCAAATACATTATCAATACAAATTTACACACATGTTAGAGAAAAACATAGGAAGAAATTACAAACACTTCATACACTATTTACGAGCTAGTGTTCCCATCCATTGCTTCAATTTGAATGTTTTAGCATGCATATTGAAATAAGTGTACAAAGTTGATCAAGAGATACTTGAACTCATACTTTATCCTTTCGTATCACTTCTTCTAGAGTAGGTTTTTGATTAGTCTTGATTTTCTTATAAGCTTACAAAAAAGCTTGTAAGAGACCCCCACACAATTACAAATGCCACACTAGAACTCTAAGGATGGTGCAATTTGAGCAATACCTAGCTTCTAAACTTTAATTTGATCACTATTCTTGCCGCCTTTAGAGGATGAATCAATTATCCCTTTTATTGAGCTACATATATTCTTATCAAAAACTGCTTCACACCACAACATAAGAGGTACAAATCTCTCATCGAGAATGAGCCCATGTATCTTGAGATAAACTTTGTGTGCTCATTATTTGAACACTCAAATGAAAGCAATAGATTGAGACACTTGCTCTACAATTTCTAGTACTATAATATTTTGCATAATTGTGGCATTTGCTGAACCATAGTTGTGTTAACAAACAATTGTTTATCGTTGAACATTTAAAAATGTCTTATCTAATAGGCTTTTTGAAACTCGAATATCAACTCTAAATTTGCAAATCTCAAATTCATGAGAAGTGTTGCAGGTGATAGGACACTTTTAGTTCCTAACATCCTAGATGTCCAGAAAATGGCATTTTTGATGAATGGTTGATACTTTGAAGAGCAATAACTCTTTCAACTGAAGTTCATTTTAGGCGAAATTACTTTTGGGTGAATCCCAAATCAAGTGTGGTAAATATTGAAAATCCATCCATTTGATTTCATACTAAATATTATACTTATAAATTTTCTCTCATGAGAACAAAGTTAGATTTTGCATGATTGGCTTGCAATGGTAGACATGTTCCATGTTTGAGAACCCAAAATTAAAAGTTGCTTAAAGTAAAATACTTGTCATATATGCATACTTTCTTGGATGGATATGAGATTTTTACCACATGAACTAAACTTGATTTGGGACCCAATGCAACTTATTTCGCCAAGATCTGACTTTGGATGAAAAAAGTATTTGGCTCTTTAAAGTTTCAACACATTTCTACCTTTGTGTCAGGGACACGGAAACAGATGACAAGAATATCTGGAAACTAACGAAAACTGACAAGAGCTTGGATTAACAAGAAGAGTACACGAATAACACCAAGAGAGGTGAGCTAGAGCTCCAAGAGATGCGTTGTCGAGACTGAAGAACTCTTCAGCCTCGACTCCTATATATACTTCTAGAACCCAAGAAGCTTCTAGAACTTCTACCAGCTAGGATGCTTCTAGAACTTCTACGAGCTAGGATGCTTCTAGAACTTCTACCAGCTAGGATGCTTCTAGAAGGTTCCAGAGACTAGCTTCTAGAAGGTTCCAGAGACTAGCTTCTAGAAGGTTCTAAAGACTTCCTTCTAGAAGGTTCTAGAGACTTTCTTTCTAGAAGGTTCAAGATACTTCTAGAGACTTCCTTCAAGAAGGTTCCAGAGCCTATGTCCCTAACATCACCCCCTCCTTTAGCTTCGAGGTCTCCGAGAAGCAATGTTGTTGTGAGTTAATACCAACGCAGAAAAATGAAGATCTGCCGCATCACGTCTGCAATGAACTCCAATTGTTGTTCACGAGGTAAGTAGTTCATTGGTCCTTGAAGCCAACGGTAGTGGCCCACGCCTTCCACTTCCGACCAAGCATGAACCTCCGTGTCTTCATTGTGAAATTGTCCTGCAAACACGCCTTCTGGCACACCATTGAACGCAGGCTCCATTTCGAATACAATCACCAGCGATCAGTTGCTTGGTATCCTTCGTCGTTGTCGTGGTGCAGGCGGTTTTTCATCTCGAGGTCGTCTTCGTGAGTTTGCTGGTTGAGATGACATAACTGGTATACTTTCTATCTCTTGATTATCCATATCAGAAGACTAAACTATGGCTACTAGAAAATTTCTACTCAATCTTAGACAAAATAACTACATCAACTATGAATTTTTGTGGTGCACTCCCTCCCTTTTATGTTCCTGAGTGGGTAAGCGTCAGAAAGAAGCTATCGCCGAACCGGCTTGGGTTTACGAGGATATCGTTGATGAAACTCCTGTACCTTCTCTGGCGCGTTTGCGAGATTTTCGGCATCCTCCCATGTTCGTTCATTAATATCGTAGCCGCTCCAATGCACGAGGTATTCTAATTTTCCCCATCTTCGCCGTAAATCTAGTATCTTATCTACCTCGTATTCCTCATGGTTCTCGATTTCGACACTAGGTGGCGGACTTTGCATTCTTCCAGGAAAAATAGACTCTCGATAAGGTTCCAACAAGGACACGCGGAAGACTGGATGTACCTTCATAGCAGCTGGTAGCTCTAGCCGGTACGCCACTGGATTGATTTGCTTCTCGATGACAAACGGCCCCAATCTTCGATAGTCCAACTTGTCACATGGCCGCTTGGTTTTGATGTTTCGTCGAAGCAGCCATACCTTATCTCCAATCTTGAAAGTGGGTGCCTTATTCCGAAATTTATCTGCGGACGCCTTGTAAGAGTCTTGGGCAGTTTGTAATTGAAGTCGCAACGTAGCTTGAAGCTCCGATAGCTGTCTCACAAAGCCTTCTGCTGCCGGGTTGTTATTGGCCACTGGATTTAACAAATCAAGTTTCGGATAGTATCCATAATTGGCAAAAAACGGTGTTTGTTGAGACGACGCATGAAGGGTGTTGTTGTAGGCAAACTCGGCAAACGGTAGATATTCGGTCCAATCGTCTTGCTGGTAGTTGATGGTGCAGCGTAGATACTGCTCCAAGACTTGATTTACCTGTTCCGTCTGACCGTCAGTTTGAGGGTGAAAGGCTGAAGAAAGTTTGATATCCACTTTCAAAATCTCGAAAAGAGATTTCCAAAATTTGGAGACGAACTGAGTTCCTCGATCTGACACGATGTCATCTGGCAAGCCATGATAACGATATACATTATCAAGAAAGAGTCTTGCTGTGTCCTCGCCTGACGATGTCTTCTTGCAAGGAATAAAATGCGCCATCTTTGTAAGCCGATCCACCACAACAAAGATGCTGTCGAACGAGTTTGAAGGCGGCAGGTCCGTAATGAAGTCCATGGAAACTGAAGACCATGGTCGATGCGGAATAGACAATGGCTGCAGAAGTCCATAGGGGCGATGCCGAGGGTTCTTTGACCTTGAACAAATATCACAAGAGAGGACAAACTCCTTCACATCCTTCCACATTTGAGGCCACCAAAAATCTCGCGAAATAAGCTCCAATGTCTTGTTGTATCCAAAATGTCCTGCTGCTGGAAAGTCGTGGCGAGATTGGAGAACTCGAAGTCGTGTTGGTCCCTTTGGAATATATAGTCGCTCTTCAAAATACAAAAGATCTCCCTCCACCTTGAACTTGTCATTATCGGCACGCTTCTTGATCTCAAGAGCTACAGAATCTTTGGTTGTTACAGTGCGTACCTGGTCGAGGAAGTCCGCATCAATTGGCACGACAGCAACGCAAATTCTAAAATGTTCCGGTTTCAACAATGTGGTGCATTGTTGATCAAATGCTTCTTCCCCAGTCTTAGGCGTGAGATACGATCTCCTCGATAATGCATCCGATAGTCCTTGCTGCTTCCCAGGCCGATAGGTGATAACAAAATTAAATCGCGACAACGACATATTCCACCGAGCTTGACGTCGATTCAGGATTCGAGCCGACATGAAGTACTCCAAATTCTTGTGATCCGTGTATACGGTCACCGGATGCGCAGCGCCTTCGAGAAAGTGTCTCCACTCTTGAAAGGAATCTACTATGGCAAGGGGTTCCTTATCGTGGATTTCGTAGTTAATTTCCGCAGCAGAGAACTTCCGAGAATAAAACGCAACTGGATGAAGCCTCCCGTCTGCGCCCATCTGTGAAAGTACGGCTCCAAAAGCAAAATCAGAAGCATCGGTCTCCAAATAGAAGGCCTTTGCAAAGTCAGGGTGTAGCAGGACTGAAGCCGTAGTAAACGCCGTCTTGAGATCTTGAAATGCTCGTTCGGCTTGAGGTCCCCATTCTAGCTTGTCCTTACACGTCAATCGGGTGAGTGGAGCAGCGACCCGAGAATAATTCTTGATGAAGATCCGATAGAAGTTAGCAAATCCAAGAAAACATTGTACGTCTCTAACCGTCTTCGGAACCTCCCAGGATACAATTGCTTCCACCTTCTTGGGGTCCATCTTCAAGCCATCTGTAGTCGCAATGAACCCTAGAAACTCTATCTCGGTTTGGTGGAATAGGCACTTTTCCATCTTGGCGTAGAGTCCTCGTTCTCGTAGTTTCTCGAGGACTAAACGAACGTGCTTCTCGTGCTCCTCTTCGTTTTTGGAAAATATCAGGATGTCATCCAGATATATGACAACAAAGTCGTCAAGGTACTCCCGAAAGATGTTATTCATCATGTGTTGGAAAACAGCCGGAGCATTGGTAAGGCCAAAAGGCATGACATTATATTCAAAATGGCCATATCTTGTGCGGAACGCTGTCTTCCACTCATCTCCTTCCTTGATCCGTACGAGGTTGTAAGCTCCCCTCAGATCAATTTTTGTAAAGATCTTTGCACGCCCGAGCTGCTCCAAGAGACTAGAGATCAAGGGTAACGGGTAACGATTTTTCTTAGTTACCTTGTTGAGGCCTCGATAGTCCACGCACATTCGCAAGGAGCCATCCTTCTTCTTTACGAACAAGATCGGTGCCCCAGCTGGCGACTTTGAATGACGAATGAAGTTCTTCGCTAGATTTTCGTCAATATATTTTCGCAGCTCCGTTAACTCCGTTTGAGAGAGATATTAGATTGGGCCAAAAGGCGGTTGTGCTCCTTCTAGCAGGTCTATGGCACAGTCGTATGGTCGATGCTCCGGTAGCATGTCCGCGTTCTTCTTCTGAAACATGTCCTCAAAATCCTTGTATTGTTCTGGTATGCTTGCCGTCGAACTCTTCTCCGTGCTAGTTGGAGCTGCATAGATGACGAAGGGTGCTCTTTCTTTGGATGATCGTACGAACGCCCTTGCTCCAATAAACAATGGTTTCCCTATCTTGGGATGTCTACTAGGTTGGCTCTTAGAATGTTCTTTGGAAAAATTCATTTTCCGCAACTTCCAATCTATGGTAGGGTTATGTTGTTCTAACCAGGAGAGACCTAGGATGACAGGGTTTGACGGGGTTCTAATGACATTAAAAACAACGTAATTACTATGGTCCTTAAACGCCACCTCTATAGGTACTGATTCATGGGTGACACTGCCAGACAATAAAGGTCGTCCATCTATCACCTCTACATGAACAGGCTTGGATTTCTGTACTAGACGAATCCTGTGACGGTTAGCAAATTCTTCATCTAAAAAACAAGTAGATGCTCCCGAATCTAATAGCGCTAAAGTTTTGTGTTTTTGAGGACCAAGAGACAAGGGAATTGTAAAACAATGGGCAGGTTGGGCAGAGAAAGAGGAACCTGATTGTTGTCGCGGCATTGAATCGTCCAGCCGCACGGTTTCTACTGTGGCTGGGCATCGTCGTTTTCCGGGATCACCGCACTCCTAGTCTTAACAATGCTCCGGTTCTGCTTCTTGGAGCAATTTCCAACCTTGTGGCCTTCTTCTCCGCAGTACAAACAGAGTCCTTCTTCCATACGCCGTTTCTTTTCTTCTGGAGTAAGAGGTCTGACACGCACCGCGTTGATCTGCTTGGCTTCTGCCTCCGAATGAGAACTCAAATTGTTTGCCAACATACTCGTGGTGTAGCGATTCGTTTGGTATTTTTGGTATTTCTTGTCTGACGATATTTGGAATAAACGGTTGTCGACTTTTGACTTGGCTAATGGCTTCGTTGAGCGTTTGCGGATCGGGGGAGGGATAAAAGTAGGTCCTTCACATCATCCTCAAACCCCAATAAAACCGACTCACCAATGCTTCTTCTTTGATTGATGTCACTAGCTTGATTTGTCCGAAACCGATCGTGAGATCGATGCGAGAGCGCGTCCCTTGTCAGAGTGATCGGATCTTTGTTGTAGCCCATCGAACCTTGTCATGTTCGCCAAATGCTTCTGCAAATGCTTCCAAGAACGTCTCAAAGTTGCTCAGAATTGGCGATCATTTCTCGAACAATGGGGCAAACCACGACACAGCTTGTCCTGTAAACAGAGTTCCAACAAGTCCAACACGCGCCTCCTCCGTCGGATATCGTTCAGTTTCAGAAATCGTTATCAACCTGATTTGGTTGACAAAACCTCGAAACTTGGAACGCGTTCCGTCGAACTTGTCAGGAAGATTAACTCTAGGCTCCTTCCGTTGTTGAATCATTGGGTTTTGTTGAACTAAAGGTTTAGTCGCCTCCTCCGGTGTAGTAGCTTGAGACTGGTGAATCCTGGATGATGTTATCCCGGATGCTCCATCACTGTGAAGTCTTGCCATGGCTCCTTCTATCTCCGCTTGTCTCTGTGTTAACGTAGCAAGAGCATTCATGATGGCGTCCAATTTGGATTCCAAATTTTCAGCCATATTGACGTCTTGATCTTTGACCAAATCTACGAATGAAAAGAAAAAATTTGACAAGAGAACAATATTGGTTTAAAGGAGGGTACTCCGCAACCTCTAAAACGCCTCAAGACTCCAAGAAGAGGGGTAATCCACTCTCTCCAACAAGAAGGGACTAGCTCTGATATCTGTGAAAAGGTAGTCTCGACAAACTGTCAGGGACACGGAAACAGATGACAAGAATATCTGGAAACTAACGAAAACTGACAAGAGCTTGGATTAACAAGAAGAGTACACGAATAACACCAAGAGAGGTGAGCTAGAGCTCCAAGAGATGCGTTGTCGAGACTGAAGAACTCTTCAGCCTCGACTCCTATATATACTTCTAGAACCCAAGAAGCTTCTAGAACCCAAGAAGCTTCTAGAACTTCTACGAGCTAGGATGCTTCTAGAACTTCTACGAGCTAGGATGCTTCTAGAACTTCTACGAGCTAGGATGCTTCTAAGTTAATAAAAAAATTGATTGTAACATCAAAATTAATTGGTGATACTCCTATTGTAGAATCAATGTTATTGAAAACCGGTTTCAAAGCACAGTTCTAAGTTTTAATAAGCATGTTGCAACTATGAATTTGACCAAATATTCCACACCACTTTTTATAATTGGAATCATAAAACATCAAATCATATATTTTGTACTAGCAAATATTATTATTGAAGTCAATCCATTAATATTTTTATAAACACATTTCATATTTAGTTCACCCATGAGATATATTCCAATAATTAGGTCAAGATGGTCATGAACGCAAGGCCGCATCAATCACGCACTGCACACGAACTTTGCCGCTGCTGTCAACGCTACGGTTGATCAACCTATTTCCGAGCGCCTTCCTAAAATCGAACTCTACATGCCCAAATTAAACCGAGCATCCCACCACCGAAGTGGAGCTCATTAATAACTTGCCTCTTACACAAATGCCAAGTGCTTTCCTCCCTCAGGGTGGTTCTTGTCCACATGTGGGTTGGTGTGTGATGGACATTAACCCTTAATTGACATCCTTGTTTTCCACAAATTGGAGAGAAATGCAACCTCATTGTCTTCTGGCCTTATTTCTGCACTCAAGGTAAAACAATTTTGAGAATCGGAAACGGTGGTTATCAAGGTAACTTGGTGATGTGACCAATGCAAAAAAGATCGATCACATCGGGTAAAATCTCAAAAAATGGCACCGTTGAGAAAAAAATGTTTTGGTTGCTGATCATGAGTGAGAAATATTGTATTGCTTTTTTGGTTTTTCCTCCCTTGGGTCATTTTTTTCTGAAAATTGGCATCATAGAGCACGGTATAGGGATAAAGATGAAGATTTTTTATTATTTTGAAAAAAAATCGTCAAAAAAATAAAAAGAAAGGCCAAGTCAAAGAGCATTGACCATGGGATCACGTAGCCCCTACAATTTCGCGCGGATCACACAAACCTCAAGAAGGCGATCGGGAAGGAGCATTGGATTCGGAAAAACAAAAGAATAGGGGTGCCTTTGGACGAGATTTGCACCCTACCACTCTGTCGGACCCCAAAAGCAAAAACAATGACCTTGGTGACCAGTTTGGCCACCGGTGACAATTAAGGGTTAAGCAATGAAACGCACGGTTTAATGCCCCACCAATGCCCCATTATAGGAGTCTACTTGTCTCCTACTTTGGAAATTTATAATTAATGGAGAATTATTAAGAAGATTATGATTCAACTTGAACTAATTTTCTACTGGATTTGCTAATCTGAGGGAAAAATTTCATGTTTTAATTTTATGAAGAACTACAAAAACCCCTTAAATGCTCGGGAATAGGCATGTTGACCTTAGTTAAAGGGCCGCTGTGATTGTAAGAGGGCCCGACCGGATCACTGTAAATCAGTGTTGTAAATCAGTATTATGAGCGTTTCTCGAGGGGCAAGGGAGGCGTAAAGAGCTCCTAAATTTTTAATGTTCAGGCTTAAAATGGCAAGACTACTCTCTTAGAGTAATTTGGGGCTGCAGGCTCCAATTTTGAATTCAATATTATCGAAGACATTAGTGAGATCCAAATAGAAAATTCTAGGAATTCTAAAAAAAAATCCCATTGGCTGATGGGGCTCTGAGAAATGCTTGTAGCACTCTTTTACAGGCGTCCGGCCCGGCCAAGAAATGCAAGCCATGATTGTGATAAAACCCCACCCTCGATCAGTCTCATTCACCATCGTCATCTTGCTTGCTCCCGTCCGAGCTCACTTTCTTTCGCTCCGGGTTACTTCTCCACCCCACCATGTGTTTTTGCCGCTTTTCTTGAGTGAGTGTTTTGACAGAATTTTGTGCAACATCCGGTGGTGACTCCGAGTTTTAATTTCGAATGTTACGTGCACATGCTCTTGTTTTAATGGTGTCTATGGGATTTGCTTGCTATGGTATTTGATTATCTTTGGCTAGTTTCATGTTTCCCATTGGATGGTTTGTTCAAAGGGGTACACTCTATTATCATTGGATGATCAACTCAAACCTACCAATTTTTTGTATTGGAATTGGACCATGGCATGTGTATCGTAATTATTTTAAGCCTCCTTTGTAAGCACAACTTCACTCTCTAAATAAGTGTCCATACTTTCACACTAACATCAGGTAAACATTACAAATCATCTTATTCAAATAATCATATTATATGTATGTGAACAAGAGCATTTTATAACTTTGGGTTATAGGCTCAATTGAAGACATTGTTTAATATTTGACTTCTAGTCAATGAACATTTTGAAACAATATGTATAAAAATTACTCATTTTCAAATTCGTGTGTTTTCAAAAATACTCTCTTAAGAATTATTGGAATTATAGTGATAAAAATATATATATATATATATATATATATATATATATATATATAACTCTTAAAATTAAAATGAAAATCTAATAAATGTTAGTATGCCATGGCCCGTTGCCACGCCTACTTAAATACTTTTTTCATTTAAAGGTCTTTGCCCCCAATTTTCCCTATATTGATACTTGTTACCTAAAAAGTTTCATCTACAAATGGTCTTGTTACGATACCATCCGTGTCCCCGTTACGGTGTCACGTTATAATCCATGTCCCCGTAACCGTATGGTGTCCCCCTTACCCTATGCCATTTTCACCTATTTCGTGCTTCAAACATGACATCTCTCATTCTCCAAGTTTATGAATCACAAGATATGAATGATAAATGCACTTTATCTCCACAAGTAGAAAGATGTGTTCAAAGTTTGTCCATAACCACGTATATGTAATTACATAAAATTTGTCATTTTCATCATATTGATGAATTTACTTTTGCATGCTTCTATTCTCAATATCCACCATAAAATTGACTATTTGGAGATATTATTGAATATTCTAAATATTCCATTTCAAATTGCCTTAAATATTTCTTACAAAAGTGTGAACTCTTAGATACATATGGATGATATGCATGACGGCTCAAGTGTAAAACAAGCAATTTAAATTCAAAACCACCGAGAATGTGGCAAAGGGAAGGAGGGATTGGACATAAGCCAGCCATTAGATTATCTCCACATGTTCAAGGCACCATTTGCATGCATTACCTTCAAATATAGATAGATAGAAACTCCAGTCCCTTTCCAAGGGGCCGGCGTGAATGAAGTGTCCGTTCGTAATGCTAATATCCCGATGGCCACCGGACAAGGGGAAATTGAAACAATACTACTTCCCCCTCTCGAGGGTGGACACTATAACTACGCTAGTTTCTAGCCTAGTTACTAATGCCTTGAAGATACTTGACATAGTATCCCCCCAAAGGGCTTTGAGGTACCCATACAACAAGGTCCAAGGACCCCCCACAATAGTTGGGTGGACTATAGTGGTGAGCACCATGCCGGCATGGGGAATAGAACCCACGACCTCCTCATTGGGGGCCTAAGCCCTAACCACCAAGCCAAGGCTTGTGGTGCCTCCTTCAAATATACCTTCTTACAACGTAGAGTAAGAATCTTCACTTAACCCCTGAGCGCCCCCTCCAAAAAGCCCGAAAATCAAGGTGTGCAGACCGTGCCCAAGCTTATCGGGTGCCAATTCTACAGAAATTGATTATTTTCAATTTCACCGTTGAGAAACATGAAGAACAGGGATGCGAAGGTGTGGGAAAAATTGGGATGGATTTCACCGCACGGATTTGGTTTCTATAATGGTCAAACAATGGTTGACTTCTGACTGGCGGACACATTTAGTCCGCATGGGCGCTCAGGGGTTAAGAATGAATTTGGAAATATGTAATGGTAGGATTTATTAGTTTACTTATATGTGCATATGCATCCAAAAATTTAAACAAAAATTCCTTAACATTCGTGAGACCGAGACCGTAACGTTGAAAGCTGGAAAAAAATGTTCCATTTCCTTGTTATTAGAAGGGAAAGTGATGTTTTGAGGGCAAAAATGAACATATTTGGAATCATATATGACTTGAGGCTCTTCAAATTCTTATTCCTAGGAGATGTAACATTTGTATTTAACATTTGAATGACCTCTTTCAAAATGTATTAAATCTCTTTTTTTCAAAGGGTGTCAACTCTATGATACATATGAAATTTTCTCCTCAATTAATGTAAAGAGTGGTCAGTGGGTGATTAGTGGGTGATTAAGCATGATTGCTGAGGGCGTAAAGAAGAAGGTTTGAATTCAAAGCTACTATGAACATGGCAAAGAGAAGGAAAGATAGAACATGAGGCTAGTAAATAACTTCTCTAGCAGGGACCATGGAATAGGCTATTGGGAAGGGGCAATGGGGACCAACAGCTACCAAGAGAGAAGGAAGTATGATGGGGGAGAGGCAAGACTTCGCAACAACTACTAAGAGGGAAAAAAACATGATAAGAATCATGAGATGATGAGGCTTTTGACCTCCTTGGTAGCTACCACAAACGGTAAGGCATGAGGAGGGTGGGGGGATTTTACCTTTTCTATGCCTATTTATGTGCACCGACTCTTATGTTAATAGTGTATGGGGTTTGTTTATTGTGGTGTTGATTATATTTGGCTAGTTTCATGTTTCTCACGTAAGTGAGTGTTGAACTTTTTTACACAAGCTATAGGAAAACACAAAAATAAATAAATAATTTGTTTAACTAATCATATTATGCGTATGTGACCAAGAGCATTTTATGACCTTGTATTTGGTGAGCTCAATTAAAGACATTGGTAGATATGAACATCCGTTTAGTAGACATTTTGGAACGTAACCATGACTTGAATCAATGTCACATCTTGTATTCTTTTGAAAATGATTGGAATCATAATAATAAATAAGGCATAATAATACATAAGGCATAATAAACATTTGTTAGTTTGGTATCACTTTTCCACATGCACCGGTAATGTTTAAATCATTTCCGAAACAATAAAGGATTTTCTTCATCCAAAACTTTTGCGACGCAACTCTCCACCTTGTCCAGTGAAGTGGAACCATAGTCTGGGTTTGGTTTAAACCCTAGAGGACTATGAGACACAAAGTATCCTCAAAGAAAGTTTGCGAATTTTGTGTAAAAAATTAAAAGCCTCATACAAGAAATCACTACATACCGTAACACCATAGCACTTTCGTTCATAAATAATTCTCAAAAAAAGAAAACGTAAAAAAACAGAAATTACAAGAAAAAAGAAACGAATAACATTAAAATTGTACCAAAATAAAAACAAAAGTACAGGAAATCAGTAAATATGTACCGTAGTTAGGTTATCCAAGTATGGCCGCCAAAAATTGATGAAGAATGAAATCAAGATGAAAAGTTAAGTACATCTATCTCTTGCACACGAATAATTTTTTTATCAAATAACTAAGAAAACGAACCTCAAAAAAATCATTTTTTGGGAGGCGAACCTTATTTTTTCAAAAAAATTAAATATTCGTGCGGCAGGTGGCGAACCTGCTATGGTGTTACGGTAATGAAGTTCTAGGCAATCTTGCGAGGACTATAGAATTTGAGTTTGTTTTATCAGAAAGTGAAACATTGAATTCAAAATAATTCCCCTCTGAACTCAAACTAGACTCACAAAGTTTGTTTCTTGGTGAACCCACCTTAGTCCTAAAGAGGTTAATCCCTGAAAGCACAAGGGGTAGGATGCTACAACTTTCTTCTTAATAAACAAGTCAATGGATGTTTTTTACATTTTTTATAAGATAATATGAATTCATAATCTTAGTTTCTTGTAGAGCATTCATATGAGAACTATCCTTTGTGAGAGTAAATATTGTTTTACCAATGAAAAAGAAATATGCAATTTAAGAATTTAATGAAAAACAAGCATTCAGTTAACCCCTAAAGATCCAAGAGGACCAAATCGGGCTTTTGCTATTTTGGGCAGCCTAGATGAATAGGTTAAAAGTAATACTTTTGCCCAAATTTTTTAATGGGTGCTCCCTATACTGCAAAGTGTATGTGGTAAAATTTGCAAAGCCAAATTCCAATTTTTGAGTCTTCTACGACAATTCTTGGTTTGCGAGCCGAACTGGGGCAGTTTAAATTTAGTACTTTTTTGAGATTTTTTTTTGGAAATATGTTCATGACCAGATTACTACTTGAGTTCCAAAGTGAGCTAACTCAAAAAGTTTGTGAATTTCACAAGGGCAGCCCTCAAAAATTACAAAAACAATCTTCACAATTTCTAGTAATTTCTGAATTAACTCTTACAAAATTTGTCAAAATTTGAGGTTTTGGAATTTTTCCAATTTTTTTTTTCTCAAATTCCACAAACTCATAAAGGCACCTACTTGCCGATTGGATTTTTAATTAAATCAAATATATCGAAGGAAATGCATGTTTTACTATATCGATGTTTTTAGACCTTCTAGGAAATAATTTGCATGAAGGTCACACAAATGGAATGAGTTTCCAAAATTTTGCATGAGCGTACCCAACTTGATTATCTACATGGGAAAAAATATGGGAATTATGTTTGGGGTAACAATCTTCAATTTTACCTATGCTCCATGGAAACAATGTCTTACAAGCAATGCCCAAAAAAACTTCTGCACCAACTTTGAATGTTAAGATCTCACAAACGGTGAAGATCCAACGGTTGAAATTTCACATGGTAGTACAAATAGTAGGTGGGTTTGAGATCTTACGGTTGAAAGTACAGAAAAACAATAAATTTTTTGACCATATCTCAATTCAAACAAGGTGGTAGAAAATCACAGTTTTTGGTTTTGGAAGGCCAAAAAACGCTTGGATTTTTAGGGGTTAACAAAAAAAATTAGGGAGTTGACTTCAAACAAGCATTACAATATAATCACACTAATACATAGTGAACTAAAAAGCTAAGGTTTATAACTATCATCTCCTTCTTCAACTCTTTAAGTCACACATCACTATAAATATATGTAATAACCTTCATAAAAAGAATATTAGAGATTAATAGGAGGAGTTATCAATAACTCTTACACTATCCGTGCCTTTGTAATTTGTTTTTGATGCTGAGCATTTGGAGTTGATGCCCATCTCAAACCAATTCTGAGATATAATTGGTGTAGACTTTGGCCTCTAAAGTGCTAACGAAAATGCATTGCGAGACTTCTTTTAAAGGCTTATACCAAATAATCTACGTACCCAAATGAAGTTCCTTTAATTGCATATAAGACTATACTCACCAAAATTCTACTTTGCACATTCTTAGTTCCAAAAATACTCTCATTTTAGACCGAGAAATTATCGTTAAAACCTTCATGGATTGATAGGACAGGTGAGGGCAGAGTCACTCAAAGTGAGGGCAACATTAACCCCTCAAAATTTTGGCTGGACAATGAGGCGCAACACTATGGCAAGGTCAGCCGCTCAGACTACCCATTACTTTGCGTGCCTTTGTTGATCACCCCTCTTGATGCCGGAGCCACACTGCTTGTTTTTCACCACACTAAATAGGTAGATTAATGTTGGGAACAATAATAGCCGACGGATACGCTAGATGTCAATTGACTCCTTAGCGTTAGAACACTGATTGTCAACTTTTAACATGATTTGTACTAATTTGTAACTTCAAAAATCTACATTAGCACATTTAGTGTTGGATATATAAAACTTTCTTTTTTCTTTTTTTCTTTTTTTTTTTTTTTTTTTTTTTTTTTTTTTTTTTTTTTTTTTTTTTTTTGTGTCTGTGTGTGTGTGGTGAAGCAATGAACCTTTTGGGAATTCTAAAATCAATGCATGAGCACTTGAGTGTGATGACTTCTTAATACAACAAGTCATATGTTTGAGTGCCTTTGTGATTATCAACACATAAAGACAGCTTGGGTCTCTTAACCCCTTAAGGCCCGAGGGGTTTGAAGAAATACTTAGATGTGTTATAAAATATGAATTCAGTAACCCTTATGAAGAAGCGCTCCAAAGATAGTATAGAGACCTTAAACCCTAAAGTAGGTCTATACAGTTCAATTTTCTGAAATAAGTAAGAAATGTTTCAAAATTAATTAAAGAGAGTAAAACTTTGAAAAACAATATAATATGTAATTTCTATTATTAGTAATTGGAAATTGCTATGATTGGCTAAAATCACATATTATATGATAAAATAGAGAGAGGCCACAAGTGACCTATGAGGAACCTTATTAGTTTCCCAAAATAGTAAGTTATCTTACACTAAGAAAACTTTGCCCTATTTGTGTTTGAAGGCTTATTGTGAACAACCTATGAATCCAAACAAGGTTCTGTAAATTGGATGTGGTTCCCAACTTACCAAACTTCTGTTCTGTTAAAAAAAAAATCTCAAAAAAAAAATCTTTTTCTATCCAAGTACAGCTCCTCAAAATTTGGGATCGACCATAAAATGGTTGATTGGGCTCTTAGGGGTTAAAATTAGCAACACAAAAGCCATTGCTCATGCAATTGTCGACACTTTTAATAAAGATCGTCTCACATGAATGTTGCCAAATTCATCAATTCTATGTATGCATGAATCTCTCATATGAACATTCAGGTACAATATCATTGGTCAATACATACGTACATAAAACTAAAATGGTTGTTTTTGGAACAAGAACTAAAATGTAAAATTTAGAATGCATAAAACAAAATGAATGAGAAGGGAATCTTATTCTTATTTAGGAGGTATTTCCAATGTTGACTTTATAGTCCGAATAATACCTCTGCACCAATGCGGAGCAATTAGTCTAAATCCATTTAAGAAATTGCAATCTTAGTGAATGCCTATATCTCTAAAAGTAGATATGACGACCAAGAGAGAGGAACCCTCAGTGTTGAAAGATGTCGTGTTTGCAATGCAGAACTACTTTAAGCAAACAAGCAGATTCATGTAAATAAGAATCAACTTCTCAACAGAGGAATAGCACGGACTCGAAACCTTACATGTGTTAGAAGATGTGAGCGCTCAAGATGTCATCTTCTACAATGGACATGATAAATTAGGGGATCTTTTGGAAATCTTCAGGAAAATGAGCGCCACAGCTCTTACGCAAGATAAGACCCCACACCTCTACAACAAAACTCAATAGCCACAGTAAGTTCAACACTAAAAAATGATCTTTGTAGCTACATGTAAATCCGCTGACACGTAGATAATAAAAGCAATCAAGGAGTGTGGCATAAGCCCATAGCAAGAAGAGAAAGGAAGTAGTATGGCAAACCGAGGAAGATGAAGCAAATGCGGCGCTGGCTTGTTTGAAACCTTACCTTAACCCCTAAAGGTTCTTGATGCAAAATTGTAAAAATGGACATTCCCTTACTTTAGGCCTAAAAACTCTCAATCTAAGAATTATTTGGAAGATCCAACCGTAGGATCTTGAAGTTAACATAACCTTCCACTCACTTGCCAAAATTGAACCGTTGATTCTTCTTCATTTGTGAGATTATAATGGTCAAAGTTGGCTGACTTTTGGACTTCAAAAAGCAGTTTTCGCTTTCCTGGACCTTTAGGGGTAACACTTATTGTAACAACTAATGACATTTAGTGTTGTGGGTGAATAGTCAATCTAAGACTAATCTTCATATAACACTAATCGTCATCTGACACTAATCTTCATCTAACACTAGCATTTGAGTGGGGAGGGGTAAAGAGCTCCCTTGCCCCCAAGGGAGGGGAGGGGTAAAGAGCTTACTAAATTTTCAGTGTATAGGCTTAAAATGTCATGGAGTAAGATACTAGAGTAATTTGTGGCCGCAGACCATATTTCTGAATTCAAAATTATCAAAAACAGTCGTGGGGGGTCATATCAAAAATTACAGGAATTCTGAAGAGAAAATCCCATTGGCTGATAGGCCTCCGAGAAACGCTGGACCGCTGGTAGCACGAGTGCCCTTATGCGTCCCTGCGGTTGTTGCTTGACAGGACTCTTGCTGCTTGGTCGGCGGGCTGGACATGTGGCGATGCAGGCAACAGTTTGAATTTTCTTTGAGAATCTCCTTGTCAGTCAAGTTAGATGGTCAATGTTTGTTTCTACTTGCTCATTACGCAAGCACCATTCAGCACTTGATCACAACAATTCCCACCATGGCGCAGTTTTCATTGGCTCCATAAACACAGATGTATATGTATTCAGCTGAAAAATGATTTGACGTGCAGACGAGGTAATTACAGGTCCCGAGGACCGTGCTCATCATGCTATCAATACTGTCGCCTCAATGCGGCGGAGTCATCGCTTCATAAGCCTTCAATCGCATACTTTGCTCCCATTCTCAATCGCATAGTTTGGTAACGCCTGGCCTTTGAGGTCTGGATTGTGGTCATCCTCCCCGGCTAGCTCTTGTAGGTTTGCATCCAGGGTGTGTGAGGACTAAGTGAGCGGCCCTTCGCTTGGTCCTGCTTGGGGGAGGTTCATGGGTTCTAAAGACGCTACGCCCGTGAGCGTCTACAACCCACCGAAGACGCCCAAGCCACGACCCCCGCCTCCCCCTGTTTCCACATCTGGTGCTCGCTGACACAGTCCCCCTCAGGAGAAATGGACGTCGATGCGCAGAAGGTTTATCATTTTCGACGTCCCCAGAGCTTGATCGGCACGCAACTGCATGACGATGAGGCTACGTGCATGCATCTGTGTTACTGGTATAGGTTACTCCGAAGGACACGACTACATCTATCAAAAGAAGCACCCCCCCAAGCATAATCGGCACAGCCATCAGCCAATGAAGGGTTCTGACGGACAAAGAAGAAGCTGATGTCTAACGCCGTCTCTGCTCCTTCTTTCCTTATCGTCCCCCATGGATATGTAGAATGCTTGCTGGGTAGATTTTGAGATGGAGGTGTAGATTATAGGAGCTTCACTCCAGAGGTTGCTTTTGGTGGAGTGCATGTGAGAAGGTCAGTGCATCCACCCAGCCATGGTTAACATCCCTCTGGCCATCTCCTCTACCCGCCACTCACGGCGGAGCAGACCAGTCGTAGTAGTGACGCGAGATCGAATATTCTGTACAGACATTGCCTTCTACTAAATCATCACTTTTTTCTTTGGTTAAGAATTCCAGAGGTCTTCCGTCACTGTGTCTGTTGTTTGGCACCTAGAAACAGCTAGCTGCCGGTGCATACGTGATTTCAGGATATTTCTTCTTATACTTTTTTGGACGTCGAAAGTATTGTGCGATGAACGCAATTCATGAATTGATTAGCCGTATAATACTTGAACGTGCTATCATGTCCAGTCGTAGAGTTTGCATTACCGATACGGAGACGCACTCTACGAGTGTGCAAACCTGAGTGCTTAGAAGATCAGTTGTGGCCATTGCCATAGTCATGCTCCGGCTATGGCCATTGAAACTACCGAGAAATCTTTCGATATAATCAAACTTACAAACTCAGCAATCGCCTACGGCGAAATAAATCTTTCCTCTCTTCACCGCATTTGCCGAACTTTCCGTCTTAATTTGCAAGAATGAGAATTACGCTTTTGTCGAAGCAGACCCTAACGAACCCTAAATCTACTGAAACTCAAGTCGGCGATTGCTCTGCCCATCGGACTGCTGTAAACCACCTCAACGAGAATTCTCGGGAAGGGTAATGGAGCCTCGGACCGCAGGCCCCATACTCGAATTCAATGTCATTAAATACTAACGGAATTGGGGACTCGAAATTGAGAATGCAAGGTTTTGGAAGGAAAATTTCCATTCGTTCGTGGAGGCTCCTGAAATGGGTTGGAGGGGCGTAATACAGCGATCCCTGCCCGACGTAATCGATGCGGATGTCACGGCCTCAGAGCACTTGATCTTCGGGAACTTTGACAAAGCAAATGTTTCAAGAGAATTTCAGAGGCGAGGCGCGTCAGAGAAGCAATCCTATCCAGAGAATCGGAGAGTGAGCCGCGGTGAAGGCGAAGGGAAAGCAGGGGCCCGCTTGCTCACGCAAATTCGACGATTCTGTGTACAGTACAGACTTCCATCTTAAGCCGCACGGCTCCCGATGTGCACGTCGGATGGCAGAGGGCTCTCCCCTAACCTTCCGCTCTCCCTCCCTTCCCCTCCACCGCTCAGCTCCTAGTCTTCGTGGCATAACTGAAAAAACCGCCGTGGCTTCCAATGAAGGTGATTCATACGTCAGAGTGGCCGTCAGCAGTGACGGATAGCACGAGGCCCAAACATTCATCCAAATCTGGTTCTGTCTTCAGTGTTCCATGCTTTCATCCTTCTCACTACATTACTGTACACACAATTGCGGGGCATCATACTTAGAACAGGGATCGGGAAATAATTTCATCCTTAGTGGCTAAGATCCTATAGTTCTCTTGTCCAACCAGTTTTAGGTGAAACTATCCCCGCAATTGTCTCATTTTATACTGAGAATAGAAATTTCTTGTAAATTTCATCGGTTTTTGGCTTGTGTTTTCAAAAGCAACCATTTCTATCGGTTGATAATGAACTAGCCGTCCGTTTTTTCCCGATCATTGACCCAGAACGCGGAAGTATGTTGAAGTTATTCGGGGTGATCCTATGGTTAGTGTAAAATCAGGCAAATAGGTCGACATTTTTTTAATTCCATTTTGGAAGCTCAAGATATTGTTCATTTGAGAAACAAAAGATCACCCAAGTATCCCGTGAGTAACATCCAACTTTCCAAAGTACTTCTCTAGAGGAGAGACTCCTAGAGGACAAAGATCACAGATGAAACACATGAAACCTCCTTGGATACTAAGGGCCGCTTTATACGATGGGGCCAATTCATGACCAAATCCTCTCTTGTGATTGGTCCAATTCTTGAAATTGGCCCGAGGGGCTTTACATGGGGAGTTAAGGCTAATATTCTAAAATTCTGTTATAATGGGTTTAGGACAAGTTATGACAAGGCCCGCGCTCCAAAAGTTGGGAGATACAAGAATGGAAGGCCAATTCATGGCCTAGAGGCCGTTTCTTGATTTCAATACAAAATTATTTTTTCACTAAAATACTTCAATGTGAACAAATCAAAAGCATGGAATGTAGCTAATATTATGTTTTTCCTTCTAGAAATCGGCCCCAAGGGCTTTACACATGGGGGAATTGGCCCTCACTTCATTACTTGATTAACGTGTTCTCCAAGTGACCCATGGGGCCAATTGGACTCAAAATGTGTGTGAATTGACTTGGAGATTTGTTGGCTTTGACTCCCCATGTAAAATGTATCAACTTGGGTTGTGGGTACGTGATCTTACCCCTATTGTCGAATAGAGCCCATAACCAGACTTTGGAGTCTGGTTAGCCTTGTATTTACTACATTTAGTTATCATGAAGTTGAAACCTTTTGCACATTGTAGAATTTTCTCATACCTTTCCGAGAAGTCATTTTATGCCCCAAAATTCCTCATACTTTAGGAAACATTTATGGTCAAATTTTGACAACACAATTTTGAATCTGCCCAAACTGCGGTATATGCTCATTCATTCTCAAAAATCTTCCCAAAATCTATTAAACTGCACAAATTCAAAACTTATCCAAAAATTAAGCTTTTACTTTTTTTCAAGTTTTATATTTTGTACATGGACACAAGGTTTCAAGGCATGATCTTACCATTTGGATCTTTAATCCAATTATTCTTCACATGCCATTTTTATTGTCAAAGACTGGACTTTGTCTATGAATTTGAGCATACCTCCATGTGTAAATTCAAGCATTTCTTTAGTTTTTGTCGCATGAGGGTAAAAATTGTATAGACATGTTCCTAACTTACCTAGGAATAAGAATGTGAAGAGCCTCAATTTAAATTTACTCTTAAAATTGGTTTTTTGGCCTCACGTAAACTTTGAACCCATTTTGTTACAAGTGAAAAAAACTTTTTTTTCAACTTTGAATATTACGATCTCACAATTGGTGAGCAATTTGAAGCTAAGATTTGGTACACACATACATGGACAAGTTTGGTACAAGATCATACGGTTACAAACCAAAAGTTGTAAATTTTCATCTTGCATCGAAAGAGGGTGGTTTTTGAGGCATTACGGTAGTTTTGGTGCCTTTCGACTTTAGGAATTGAAATTAATCTTAACTCCAGACATCTTGGTCTATTTTAGTCTAAAACAAAAAAAAGTATCAAATATGTAAATGAAGGTAATATAAGTTGAATCTCAAGCGTATCAGCTTGTCTAAAACTTATCAAAAACAATGTGGATCAAATTTGGACGTATGAGGCCTTATAGATCGCAAGATCATACATTCATAGTGTATATGTACCAATAAAAGATTATAAAATTACATTCCTTTCACTTTGAAGTAGAAATGCTACCAAAAAACTTATTACAATAGATAATCACCAATCACAAAGCTGCTCATCTTCATCTTATAAATACACAAAAATAATTTTTGGTTGAAATAATAGCCTTGTAATCGTGAACATTTACCAAAATCAACAAAGATAAACTAGTCCAATAATAAACTTCTTGCACTAAAATGCAAGCCTCGTATTCAAAACATCTCAGATGAACCATGAAACAATTTACATAGGGAGTCAAGGCGTACATGGGGGAAGAAGGGCAAGAATCTCTTTTTATGTAATTGGTCCATTTTTCAAATTTCAATAAATAGGAAAATTCACATGAGAGGGATGTTTGATGTCCTAGGCCTCATTAATGGCATTCATGACTCCCAGGTAAAGTGCCCCAAAACTTGCTACCTTAACCCTAGAACGTCGGAGCCCATAACCGTGGCCTGAACTTTGATATGTCTTACTCTGAATCCTCCATTTCGCCACTTTACCTGAAAGTAAAATATTTTATTTTATTTTTCGTAGATGTGATCACATGCTTTTCATATGCTGTAAAAATTTCAGATTTTTTTGGGAAGATTTGAAATTCAAGTGAATTTTCAAAGAAAAACCAAAAATAATTCATATCAAATACAAATCACTTTCAAAAAATCTGAAATTTTTGGAATAAGGGGACATTGTAGTGAAGAATAGCATGGTGTAATCCATGGTTTCGTGTCATGCTATATTTGAAAATTGAGAAAGAGACCCTATAGGCATGTAAACTTAAGGTGTCGATAAATCACTAGATATTAGGAATTTCTTGAAATTCTAACTTGGAGTAGAAACAAGACTTGGTAAGATTCATTTTATGAATTGAGCTTGAACTCAAAAGAGATCATTTAGTTGCCTAAATTTGAGACTTAATAAAAGTAGGAAAAAGTTGCGAAATGCCTTTGTGTGGTGACTTGTTTTTAACCATTCTTTCAACTTTCATACCACATGTGATCTTAGGAAATACCTTAAATGACCTCAAATGAATTCCATGATATGCTATTATCATTCATAAATCCAATTACAAAAATCATGAATGAAATTCATCCCGCAATAATAGGTTACAGTGAAAATGTTCTGTTCATCGGACATAAAATGGCCGCTCCGACGTTCCAGGGTTAAGAATTACAAACCTCAACGCAGTTATGATAGTGTTATTCCAAATGTCATTTTGTCAATACCCTAATGTGCCATTTTGGCCCACGTTCTAAGACATGGGATTTACACATATATTTTTGAAGAGTAGTTTAGAAAAACTCGTGCTTGTAAAATAGCACGTTTTTAATATCAAGCACATTCTACATAATATCAACTGATTTTATAATATCACCAAAAATTCTTTAATATCACACACTTTGATGGTAATGGACATATGAAAACAGGTTAAAGGCCAATATTTCTAATTAACACTTGAAAAACATTGTTGTTTCTGAAGGGACGTTGAGAAATAATTTGTCAAAGGCCAAAATTATTTCAACGGCTATTGGAGAATAACAATTTCATTGGATTCCAATTCTCAAAAAATTTCCTTCAATGTCACAAACTCACAATAACCTATGTTATTTGTCTGGTTTTTTGTACCCCACAAGGCAGCATTTTAGCATAATAACGCCATTTCAACAAAATTGAGGCTTACACTTGAATTGAGCCTTACACTTGAATTAAAGCTTTCACTTGAATTTAATTATTCTCTAACAATGGATGGAGGAAATTCAACTCCTCAAGAACCATGCAATATTTTACAAATTTAATACGCATACTATTTAATCAATGTTTTGCAAAGTCATTTTGTAATTCTTCAAATTTCCAAAAAAGTAGACGCTTGTTAATTTATGCCAATCGGATGGTTTGTTAGGTACAAGATCATAATATTACAATTAAAATAAAAATAAGTAATTACTTCAAGGATGTGATTTTGCTACTTTTACACATTGGATATCCAAAAATAACACATATCTTTACGGTTAAAGCGTGCATTCTATAGTACCAAAGTACAATCTACCCTCTATAAATGTTAACCTTCAGATGTAAGCTGATAAGCTCTTCATAATGTTTAGAGTCAGTAACACTTAACATTTAATAACAAAATTTTAAAAATATTCAGAATTCAACGTTTATAAAGTATTAACATTGTCAAGAACGTGATTTCAAGAATATAACATTTTATAAAATGTATACATTCAACGAATCTAAACTCATGCAATGGGATTAAAATTCATGGAGTGCAACTTTGACATTGTACAAATGTTAGCTTCTATTCATTCATATTGTTAATGTATAGTGATGTTTATCATCTGTTATCATGTATAAATTCAAAAATACATGGAAGGGATATCATTTTGTTAACAATCAACCACTAAAGACCCAAGGGATTTAGAGCCATAAACTTACATGTGTCAATATAAAATATGTATTTTTGACTCTTCTGAAATTTTGATCTCAAGACAACATGAAGATCTTAATGCTTAAAATAGATAAATATGGTTAAATTTCTAAAAACAAACACCATTTGTTTTACAATGAATTAAACGGGGTCAAAATTCGAAAATCATTGATAAATCTATTTCTTATTATTAGTGATTGAAAATCGATTGGCCAAAGTCACATATTGTATGATCATGTAGAATAAGGCCACTGATAACCTAAAAGGTACACCATCAATTTTTTTTAAATAAGAAGTTTTTTTAACGCTAAAGAAACCTTGTTCTCTTTGTGTTCAAAGGCTAATTGTGAACATTCTATGAATCCAAAGCAGGTTTTATAGATTGGATGTTGTTTCCAACTTACCAAATTTTTTGGAAAAATAAAAAGTTTCAACTAATTTTTTATATTTTAGGACTAGTTATGGTAAGGTGTCCTATAATGGCGCAATTTTCAGCACTACTAAATCTACAGGAATGTTGCCCGTGCACGCAATTTTTGTGCATGGGGAAAATTAGTAGAAAACTAGAGCAAGTGGAATCACCATTTTTCGACTCTTCTACAGTGAGTAATGAATTTTTAAAGATGGAAATATAGGTGTTCCTAAAATGGTGCCCTAAAGTGACGCCCTATAATCTTTGCAGAGTGTACATGGTACTATTGTAGTGAAGATTACTAGGGCTCCATTTTCGGCACTGTGCCATTTTTGGCTGCTCTACCATAGCTACCACTCCTCAAAATTCAGAATCGATCATAGAATGGTTGATTGGGCTCTCAGGAGTTAATACGTTCAACATTTGTAGTGCACAATATGTGGGGAGTAGAAGGAAGCTGAGAGGGTTACAAACTTACAAGTGTAACATTTAAAGGGTGAATTGTAGAATATTATATATTATCCAAATGAACAGGTTGAACTCCACGTAGGCGGCGGCACACGAATGCCGTGTGGAGGCGGCAACAATAAAACTCGGGGAAAGTGCAGGGCGGTACTTACGTGCCATTCCGAGATTAGTTTCGCCATTTCCTTAACAAACTTCCCCCCTCTCATTCACTTTTTCCTCCTCAGTCAATTTTCTTTTGCTTTCTCTTCTATTCACTTTCCTGATGCGGGTGTGTCCTCGGAGCTTCCCTGCCCAGCGTCCCGGAAGCCTCGAGGACAACTACTCGCGCGCTTCTTTTTTTTCTTCTTCTCGTAATGCAAATGAAAGTGAATCTTAATGCAGAACGTGCCGGTGGGGTACGGGCTGTCATGTAAAAATTTTCCAGGACTGAAAGCTTGTGAGGTAATTATCGGAGGTGCTACTCGGCCGTTTTCTCCTTGCATTGTGCCATCACTGATTCACTGCCATGTGGCGGCTGGCTCACAAAGGAGAATGGGGATCGTTCTCTCCGAAATCCCCGCTGTAATTTGCGTGCACCCTGGGATCAAAAGCCATTCAAAGCCAAGCCATTCTCATATGCAAGCATTCCTCATCGCATTCGAGGTCGTCATCGCCTGCTACCTGTTGGGGATTTTGCATTGAGGGCGCGTGAGAAGTTAGCGTGCGACATTAGCTTGCTGCTGCTGGAGGAGGAGGTTCGGAAGACTCGCAGCAAAGATGGGCCGTGAGGACGCCACTCCCGTAGATATCTTTCGTCCGGTGCCGAAGCCAAAACCTCGTCCCGTTCCAACGGCTGGTGTTCTCCATGTGCGTACTGGCGTGGTGGGTGGCTGAGAGATTCGTCGTCAGGAGAGATGGACGTCGTGCGCGTGCTTCAACGTTCTCGGCGTCCAAGAGCCTGATCGGCACGCAATTGTCGATGAGGCCACATATCGGTGTCGATATATACTGAGAAGGAGACGGGACGACACCGCTGTCAAAAGGAGCAACTCCAAGTATACTTTCAAGCATTATGGCATGGCCGGCACAGCAATCGCAGCAACTCGAATTTCCTGTCGCTGCTCTCTCTTCTTCCGGTGTGCCATAAAATAGGATGTACAAGATAGAGGTGTGCAGATTTTTGGAGCTCCAACTCATACGCTTTTTCATGTTGTGAGCGTCATTTTTCTGTAGATACATTGTCTATAAATAAAGTGAGAGAATTTCTCTGACTACGAAGAAGAGCAGAGTCCTTGCATCACTCCTTTGGCAATCAGAAACAGAGAGTTTTTCCATAGCCACGCCACGATCTACGACGCTCTCACGGTCGTGCCCACTCACGAGTTGTTGAATGCTCGGACAACAGTCACCGAGGAACTTGCGCTAAAAAAACCTCTAAATTCTCAGAATGTCACCCGCATTCGCTAATCAATCAATCGCGCGTCTCTCCTCTCTCTCCCGAACTTACCGTAATTTCCGCAAGAATGACACTACTCCTCTTGTAAGAGCGAAACCCTAACCTGACAAAACCTAAATTTCACAGTCTCATCACAATGGCAAGGCAATCGTCCCGCCCGTCGTAAACGATGCGACCTTGCGACACTGAATCAAAAAGATCGGTCACTAAAATGTGGACAGAACGGTCGGTTACTAAAACGTGGACAGAGCAAAATTGAGAGAGCTCCGGAGGTTTCCGGAAGCTTCCAGATGAGAGGCGTGTGAGTTGTCCAATCCTATCCAGAGAAGGGATACTCGGCCTCGGTGAAGGCCAAGGAAGTGCCCCGGTTCTCCGCGACGAAGTGCACAGTCATCGACCAGATATCGCGGAGGTGTGAGTGTCCAGACCTTGTTTCCTCCGCCGGTGGAACCCTGCGCTCCGCCGGTGGAACCCTGCGCTGCTTAACCCCTCGCGCCCCCTCGCTACCCCCTCGCTCCCTCCTCGCTCCCTCCTCGCACCCCTCTCGCACCCCCCGTCGCTCTCCCCCTTGGCGCTCCTCTCCCTTAACTGAAAACCGACACTGGTTTCCAGTCAGACGGAAAGTTGACTGACTCGAGCGGCCGAGAGAGAGGATGATTTATGACATTCATCCAACTTACTGTGTCAACATTCATCCAACCTGCCGATTACATCCATTTAAATTTAGAGAATGGTTCGACTATTTTCCTAAAAAAGGTATCACTAACCCCAAAACTTTCCAAAAAAATAAATTCGACATTCTAGAATTCAACATTTTAGAATTCAACATTATAGAATTCAACATTTAGATGAAGGGCTAAAACCTTAACGAGCCATGACTTTTTCATCCTTGGTTTGTCTTTGATAAAACTCATTAGGTTAGACATTGAGGTCTTGTCTTTGAGGTAGTTTATTGCAAATCTAGCCAAGAGGGATATGAACTTATGTTATGCACTTTAGTGCAAGCATGATTTGTTTTAGGGTTTCAGATGGTGTGGCTTGTTCTGCCATTGCCATATTTTGAGTTGTATTTTTCTTTCTCATAGATATTTTTCCATATAAAATTGATCTAAGGATGAGGCTCATCAACTTTTAAGTTGAAAGTTCTAAAATTGAGATAATTATGGTATTGGCTTAGTAATGATTTTTTATATACTAAAATTATAAAGGAGAGATAAGGTGGGGATGAGCAAGGGATCATTAGGGCCTTGGGTAAGATTTAAAGCATGGAATCTTCAATAGGAGGGGTTGGTAAAGGCTTGACAACACCACAAGGGCATGGTAATATCTTATGTATTAACCCCTAAAAATCCAAGCGTTTCCTCGACCTCCAAAACCAAAAACTGCCATTTTTCACCTTGGTTGGGAGATGGGGAAATGGAGAAACTTTTTTTCTGGTTTGAGACTTTGAACCATAAGATCTTGTACCTAACTTGTATACAAAGGACTGGTCAAAATTTCAACCGTTGAATGTTTGTCATTTGTGAGATCATAACAATCAAAGTTTGTCCAACACTTTTTTTTGCCGCTGCGTGAGAGGCATTGTCTAAATGGTGCCAAGGGCAACTTGATGATTGTTACTCCAAACATTTTTCCCTCATTTTTTTTCATGTAGGTAATCAAGTTGGGTACGCTCATACAAAATTTTAGAAACCAATTCCACTTTTTGACCTTAATGTAAATTATTTCATGAAAGAAGGTCTAAAAACAACAATATAGTAAAACAATCACCACATATGATATATTTAGTTTGAGAAAAATCTAGACTGTGAGTAGGTGCATTTATGAGAATGTAAATTTCGAAAAAAAAAATTCTTGGAAATATTCCAAAATCTCAAATTTTGGCAATTTTTGAAAGAAAAAATTGTAAAATTACTAGAAATTGTGAAGATTGTTTTTGAAAGTTTTGGAGGCTGCCCTTGTAAAATTGGTAAACTTTTTGACTTTGGATACTTTGGAATTTGAATAGTAATTTGGTAATGAACATATTTCCAAAAAAAAAATACTTAAAAAAAAATTATTTTAAAGTGCCCGTTTTGGACTTGAAACCTAAAATTTCTAGATGAAGGTTATAAAATTAAAATCTGGCTTTGCAAATTTTACCACATGCACATTACACTATGGGGAGTGTCCAGTTAAAATCTTAGGCAAAAATATCAATTTAATTGCTTAACCCCTAAATGGTTTGACTCATTTGTAGTAAAATGAACACATCCTCAAAAGCATTGTCATAGGTGGAGGTAAAAGTGTGTTATCCAAATCTCAACCGTACAATCTTGTCGTAGACATATTGAACATCATGTGGGTCAAATTTTGAGTCATGAGGCTTCATAGATTGCGAGATCATAATGTATTAATACTCAAAAATGATCACATAATTTCATCATTTTCACTTTAAAGTGAAAATGCTACCATTAGACTTATTGCAATGAAAAAGTCACCAATTAGAATGTTGTTCACCTTCATCTCAGTAGCATCCTTGAACAAAAAAAAACCATGAGAAAAATTTCTTTGTGCAAATTATGGCCCTGCAATGGTGAAAACTGCCCTAAATTTTACAAAGGAAAGAATGTCTAAAACTAGGCTGCTGTCACTGAAATGCATGCCATTAATTCATACTTCATTGTATGGGTCTGAGATTTTCATTACATAAACTAGACTTGATTTGGGACCCAACCCAAGTGATTTCGTCCAAAACGGAGTCCGGATGAAGAAGTTATGGCTCTCCAAAGTTGGTGTCATCCAAAATGTCGTTTTTCGACATTCGGCCCGCTTAAGGGTTAAAATGAGCTGCCCGAAATCTCAGAAAACCAAATTGATTTTCCTGGATTTTTAGGGGTTAATGAAAACTATACCTATTAGTGGAATTCTCACTTAATTTGTATTGACTCTTTCATGGTTGAGACTTGAGACTTGACACCATACCAACCTTTGAACTTACTCCTTAGCAGTTATAGTCTATTCGTTTTTATACATTCTTTGTACATATCACACCAAATGTTTTTGGTTGCAATCTTTGTTATACACATTTGATATATATATATTTTATGGAGGCTATTCAAGGCTGACACAAGTACTTAAATATGACATTTATTTAGAAACAAGAAACCTAAGAATGCTACAATAGCATAATTTCCAAAAGCAAGTTACAAATAAAAAATCAAACAATAATTTCATTTTCTTTTACACACACTTGCTGTTGTAAATTCTTACACACATATTATAATCATAACAATTTGCAATTATAAATGCAGATCTCCTCCTATGATTTTTTTGTGTTGGAAGCATTACATCTCTTGAATTTTCGCACGTCCATTCAACACCGTGAACATAAATTTCTTTAAAATTCAATGATGCAATATTTAAACTTTGATTTTACATCAAATAGCTTCACTTCAACATTCTCATTTGCAATGTATTAGTCTTAAAGAAATGCCTGCCTTGAATTGAGATGTTATACCTTGTGATTAGCTCATAGTTACGGTGCATAATTATTTTCACAGTGATCCATGAACAAGAAGTCCACATACAAAAGCAAGGAGGTTGGAAAGTATCCAAGATGTTGTTTGATTTTTATATTTGAAGACTCAATTTTGGCATTTGTAACTTCTCAAGTTCAGGATACTCACAAACTAAACAGTCAAAAGTTTAAGATAAAACGAAAGTGTGTTAGTTTCTAGAGATACTTGTGGTGGTTGAAGATAGGATGACTTATGTAATTCTTTTGAACCCGCATTCTATTATGTCCGCATATTCTGAACAATGCCTCTGGCGATGGTCGTCGATGAGCTTCCATTTGAAGATGTTCGAAAGACTAGTAGCAGCCTTTGATTCCGTCCTTTGTACCACGAAACTCCAAAAGCAGGAAATTCTGTGATCTGTTGAGCATCATTGCCTGATATCATTGATGAATCGATAAATTTATTGGTCCAAGAAACGACGGCGTCTATTTTGAACTCTGGTACTATCCAAATGAACAGATCGTCTAGATTTCCACTCCACGTAAGAGGCGGCAGACGAATGGTGTGTTGATGCGCAGTCAACGATCCTTGAAGAGAATCGCCACGGAAAAGTACGGGCGGTACACTTGGCGATGGACCTTTGATCTTTTCCCGTTCTCTTCTATTATTTCCTTTAATCCCCTTCTCTTGTCTTTTCTTCGCTTCTCTCACCCTTTTCTGTTGCAGGCGTGTGCTCGGAGCCCCTGCCCGACCGGCTCCCACCGTTCTTTCAGGAGCAATTCTCATGCAAATTAATACTTTTCCGAGTAACGCGGATGAAGAGTGAATTATATTGTAGGAAAGTAGGCATAGATAGATAGAAACTCCGGTCCCTTTCTAAGGGGCCGGCGTGAATGAAGTGTCCGTTCGTAATGCTAATATCCCGATGGCCACTGGACAAGGGGAAATTAGAACAATACTACTTCCCCTCTCGAGGGTGGACACTATAACTACGCTAGTTTCTAGCCTAGTTACTAATGCCTTGAAGATACTTGACATAGTATCCCCCCAAAGGGCTTTGAGGTACCCATACAACAAGGTCCAAAGACCCCCCACAATAGTTGGGTGGACTATAGTGGTGAGCACCACACCGGCATGGGGAATAGAACCCACGACCTCCTCATTGGGGGCCTAAGCCCTAACCACCAAGCCAAGGCTTGTAGTGCCTGAAAGTAGGCATAATGTGCAGGCTTCTATCGAAAGATGTCCTGGGCTGAAAGCTTGGGCAAGTAATGTGCAGGCTCCTGTCGGGGAATGTCAAGGGCTGAAAGCTTGGGCCACGCTCGCGTCCACGTAAAATAAATATGAAAGTGCTGAGTGTGTGGGTGACCCGGAGTATGGTAGAAGTACCTAAAACCATCAGCACTCCCAATAACCGCACCTAGCCTGAACTAGCATTGTCAGAACACTCAATTCAAACTGACCAATCAAAACAATCAAAAGCTGGTGGTTTTGGGTCGAATCATGAATGGAAATTTGTACCAGCTAAGGTGGTTTTTGCATACCCTATAGGTTGATTACAGGTCCTGCAGTACTTTACTGTTTGAAAATTTGTATTAATTTGTGTGTTTTACAAAAAAATATAAAAAAATTGCAAACCTTCCTAAAAAGTATCTTGCCACCCAAAAAAAATTACCCATTATAAATAGACCAGCTACAAATGGGCGAATTTTCTTATGTTGGTGGTTATGGGTACTTCGACCTTACTACCCAAACCCTTTTTTTTCACTAAACCCCACCTACCCAGATGGGATGAGACGTCGGCTGAAAGCTTGAATGTGAGGGGTAGGGCTCGAGGCCGCTACCAGGCTAAGAGCATGCCGAGCCCATACGCTGGGCCGGGCTGTGGAGCCATGAATGTCGTGTGTGGGCCCCCAGCCCATACGACATCCCTCTAAGGCTCTAACCCGGGTAGTGGGGTTGGAGGGCCCTTCTTTTTAGCTCGTCATATCCACATTTCTTGCCGTGGCCCCTCTCAAACACAAAAATCTTTTAACCAATAATGGAGTGCTACGGGTAGTGTACTGCGGGAGTTTACTGCGGCAGTCGGCAGCGCGTGGCGGCGGCCCTGCTGGCCAGCTCCGCTGGCCCTCTGGACCGGCCCCCGTTAGGTCGCTTCGACCTCTTGCCCGGCCCAGCCGCTGACAGGCCTCGCCAAATTGAAATTCCCCGGCCCGGCGTGGCGAGCCGGGCTGGGCATGCTCTAACAAAACCCTCCGGCTTCTGTGGCGATGGACATAACACTGTTGGCACATATGACCTGTTGGCACCCGACTGGCACATATGAGCTCCACCGTGGAAGCGGACCTCGCGGGCAGCTATAGGGGACAGAAGTTTATCATCATTCGTCTAGTCTATTAAGTCTCCGATAGAGGAATGCTAGCCGTAACCTAATGCAGGAATTAGGTATTGGAGATAGATCTACTCTCCCCAACTGCTGTATAAAGACCTTGAATCTCTAATAAACAATTATCTATTTTGCCTCTCATTCACGAGGTCTTTCTTCATGGTATCAGAGCGAGGTTAGCAGCATACTAAACTGACCAGTATAACTCGAGCTCAAGCGTCAGTTCTAGTTGATTGACAGTCGAAGAACAGATCAGTGAGTGAAAGTACCTAAACTCCTATGGTGTTGAGAGATAGTATGATGGTTGAGAGCTCCAAGTTAGATGGTTAGAACTATAGCATATGGGAGTTCAAGATGCGCAATCTCCTCAACAGGGACGATGCGTGGAAACTTGTAGATCCACCCACAGGGACAGTAAACCCCAATTCCGTTAAAATGGCACTATGCCATGTGCCATTTCGTCACACTAGATCTTACATTTGTGCTCATATAAAATGGTATATTCTGTAATATCACAATTTTTTTTGTAATATCACTTCTTTATGTACATTGTCACTAATTTTCCCTAATATCACCTTAAAATTCTGTTATATCACATGGTTTTTGAACTACAGTTCAGAAAGTTGAGATGTGCCATTTTACCGGAATAATGCCATTTTAACGGAATTGGGGTTAGTAGCACCCACTGATCCTGTTGACAAAGCAGCGTTAGAGTTAGCGGAGAAGAAAGCACTCACTTTGATAGCGTTGTCTGTCAAGGATAGCATGATACCTTACATCGCCAATATCTCCGAACCAGATGTTTGCTAGAAGACGTTGAGGGATCTGTTTGCAAATTCCACTAACTCCAGAAAACTCATGTTGCCCAAACAATTGGTGACCCTCAAGATGAACAAAAGCTCTACCATGTCTAGCTTTCTTCAACAAGTTACCGAGCTGGTAAACGAGTTTGCAGCAGTTGGCGAAACCATTCCAGACGATGAACTTGTCGAGCACATCTTAATGGCACTGCCTGACTCTCTCAAAGTTTTGGTTAACACGATCATGTACATGGAGAAACTCCCAACTCCCGCAACACTTACTGCAACTTTGCTGCAGAACGAACTTCGGCGAAGTCAGAGATCATCGAGACGCACGGATACAGAAGCACTGCTTACTAAGAACGTTGTCCGGAACCCAACGAATCGGCGATCAGCCTCTGGAGGGGACGATGGGCGGCAGAAAGCTAACAAGTCAACCACCACGTGTCACTAGTGCGGACAGAAAGGGCACTGGTTGCGTGATTGCCCCGAATTAGCTACGGAGGTGAAGAAATGAAGATTGAGTCGCGCCGATCAGTCAACTGTCAACTTGATTGACAACTTCAAGGATGACGACCTCGACTCCTATGATAGCTTTCCAGATGTAGTAGCTGATTCATTCCTTACCGTGAATCTCACTGAAGTCAACTTAGTTCATAGCAAAGAAGAAGATTGGTATCTAGACAGTAGAGCTTCTAAACATGTTACTGGACAAAAGAATCTCCTTTCAGATCTCAAACGAGGGAATCACTCCAAAGTCAGCACCGCTGGAGGAGAAAAACTGGATGTAGCCGGACAAGGATCGATGAATCTTCCCACCACCCTAGGAGCAATAAAATTAACTGAAGTTCTGTACGTACCTAGAGTAACCAAAAACATGATCTTGGTCGGAGCAATCACTGATGATAAACAAGATCTCAAAGTCTTGTTTGACTGAGAACTGTATGGATTCTTCGAAATTTCCTTTTCCCGATTCCTGCAAAGTTCTGGCCTCAGGCAAGCAAGATCAAAGAAACGGCCTCTAGATATAAATTTCGTCCTCCAGACGAGATCATCAACATTGTCACTTCTGCCACAAAACAATACGAAGCCACTTTGTGGCATAAGCGATTAGGCCACGTCAATCATCAGGCAATCAAATTCATAGCGCTTCAGGCTAAAGTTACAGGAGTGCCGCAAATCAGGAGCCCACTGGACTTGTGCAACAGTTGCCGCCTTGGAAAGCAGCATCGACACCGACTCATCCAGCGTAAGCAGCAACTTTCAAATGGAGTTAACAATGGTGCTCCTCAGCATATTCGACCTTATACTTTGGCAGACAGGACCAGAACACGGCAACCTCTTGAACTGGTACATTCCGACCTTTGTGGCCCAATGTCAATTGCTTCCATCTCTGGCTCCTAGTACATGATGACGATCACAGATTATTACAGCAGGTTCACCTAGCTGTATTTCCTGAAGTACAAAGATGAGACACTACTGAGATTCAAACAATTCAAAGCCATGGTTGAACTTCAGAGTGAATTCAAACTTAAAGCGATTCGCTCAGATAGAGGAGGAGAATACCTTTCCAAGGAATTCCAAGATTGGTTCAACAACACTGGAATAGTGCGCCAATACACCCAAAGCTACACACCCCACCAAAATGGAGTAGCTGAGAGGAAAAATCGCACTCTACTTGAAAATGCAAGGTGTATGGCATTTGACAGTCAAACTCCGGCCTTCCTATGGAGAGAAGCATTGTCAACTGCAAACTACCTCACCAACAGGATCTCAACAAGAGCTAACAATGGTGATACTCCATTCACTTGATTCACAGGTACTATACCCTCTATTGTTCATATGAAAACCTTTGGATGCAAGTCCTTTGTACTGGACAACACTCCCAACCGCAACAAATGAGCTCATCGGTCAAAAGAGTGTGTGTTCCTAGGTTATGATGCCGACTCTCGAGGCTATAGGAATTACCATCGTTCCACCAGGAAGATCTTAATATCAAAAGACGTGGACTTTGACGAAACATGCTTTCCCTGCGGTTTGACTTCCACCACCGAGGTCTCCAATACCGAACCAGCAGAGCGGTACTTGACTTGGGCCACCGATATACTACCTGAAGTCATACTT
This sequence comes from Bryum argenteum, assembly GCA_037043015.1. Classification (NCBI taxonomy): domain Eukaryota; kingdom Viridiplantae; phylum Streptophyta; class Bryopsida; order Bryales; family Bryaceae; genus Bryum; species Bryum argenteum. Next base: position 17,163,898 of record CM073328.1, on the reverse strand, counting down.
AGACCACTTGTACTTCCCTCTGATCCATTGAATCAGCCCTCACCGTTCGAAACAGTCATATCCCAACCGCCTCCCACGACTCATTGACCGGTTAACGCAGAGCCTCCACCCCCTTTTTCTCCTCAGTCACCAAGCTCCCCTATTAGTGCACAGGTCCGAAAAATCTTACCTCATCAGTCACCCACTTTTGACCCTAATTCAGACTCTCTCCCTGATTACTCTAGTTTGTCAGAGTCCCTACACCACCCCTTTCCTATCCAACAAGAGTCTCACACTAGTTCACTCGGTCGAACTTCCACTCCTATCTCAGACTTCTCTGTTCACTTACCCATCAGCTCAGACCTATCTTATCTAGCACAGTTCCCGACTCATACTCATCAAAGACAAACTCCTGAAGTAGTATCTGAGCCTTCGAACCTTCACCGCAGCAACAGAACTTGCAAAGCACCAGCCCTCTTATCAAATTATCATCTTCATGTAGTTAACCAACACTCATGTGTCGCTCTGCCTGTCGACGTTTAAGCAGCCCTCCAACACCCGGGCTGGAAGCTAGGCGGCCATGCATAGCGAACTTGATTCAATATCCCGAAATGACACCTGGGACATTGTCTCCTTACCTCCAGGGCGCAAAGCGATCTCAATCAAGTGGATTTGCAAGGTTAAAACAAATGCAGATGGCACTCCGGCAAAGGTAAAGGCTAGACTAGTAGCAAAAGGGTTTCAACAACAAGCAGGGATAGACTATACCGAAACGTTTGCCCCCGTGGTAAAATGGAACACCTTGTGCAGCATTGTCGCCCTCGCCGGTCATCACTCTTCGAAAATCTATCACTTAGATGTTAAAACAACATTCTTAAATGGCTTGATCACAAAAGAACTGTATGTGAAGCCGCCACCAGGATTTCCCCGCTCTGATCCTAGCCAAGCCTGTCGATTGAAGAAGGCCTTGTATGGCCTGAAACAAGCACCGAGAGCCTGGTACTCAAGTATTGACTCCTACCTTATCAGTCAACATCTCACCAAATCTGGTGCAAATCCTAACCTCTATTACTTTGAAGATGAAGGCAAGCTCACCATTCTACTACTATATGTCGACGATGTGTACGTTACAGGCAGTCACGACTTACACATTGCTAGTATTCGAGCTAATATCCAAACTCAATTTGACATGAGCGACCTGGGACTGCTAACTTATTAATTGGCATTGGAATTTATATTTAGTACTTTGGGGATTCTAATCACGCAGCGGCAATACGTGAGGGAAATGCTCACAGACTTTGGAATAGCGGACTGCCGCCCTATACACACTCTCCTAGCAGAGAAGCTCAAACTCATACATGATATGTCCGCTCCAAGTACTGATCCCACCACCTATCACATGATGGTGGGAAAACATATCTTCTTGACGCACACGCGTCCGGACCTCTCCCATGCAGTGAGCCTCGTGAGCCGATTCATGAGTCATCGACAAGATTCGCACCTGCAGGCCATGAAACACATCTTTCGGTATCTCAAAGGCATTATGGATTCTGCTTTGTTTTACCAGCAAGGGAGAAAACTCACCATTTGTGGATTCACAGACTCAAATTGAGCAGACGACTCGTACGACCGCAGATCCACAACAGGATTCATCTTCTTTCTTGGAGAAACTCCTGTGACCTGGAATTGCAAGAAACAACAAACTGTGGCAGTGTCTTCGACTGAGGCAGAATATATGGCTCTTACCAACGGAACTAAAGAGGCGATCTGGTTGAGGCCCCTCTTGGGGGAACTCAAGATGCAGGATTTGTCAACTCCCACGATCTTGCATGGTGACAATCAAGGCAGTTTGAACCTAGCCTATAATCATATCTACCACAGCAGGACCAAGCACGTAGATGTTTGATACCATTTTGTGAGGGAGAAGGTACTCACAGGAGAAATAGCACTAAAGTTTGTACCTTCAAGCAATCAGATTGCAGACATCTTTACAAAGTCTCTGGGCAGAGTGGCTTTTGAAGGCATTCGTAAGAAATTAGGGCTAGTAACACTGTCCAAGCAAGAAGGTCCACAGGAAATAAGTGATGAAGCAACTACCAATACCCAAAGGCTTTCAATTTCATGAGAGAGTTGTTGCCCAAAACATTTTGGAAGGATACCTTCCAGCGGACCCAATTATGTCATAGTGTGACTTACTCAATTAAAATACGTCACCCAAGACCTATAACTGGCCATATCTATATCTAATTTTGGAGCCAGAAGCTCTACGTCAATCTCTGATGCTCCCGCAGGATCGTAACTGAAGAGCATGAAATTCCACTCGTATGAATCATCAATTAGAAGTCGCCACTGTCTACTTACACCTGTCAGTTGAAGGAGTGAAGCAGGCGACTTTGCTATCATCGGCCAAATTCGACTTTCTACAACATCATCTGAGAGGAAAGGAAAGTAATTTCCTATCTCTACTCTATCTTCAACTCGCTCTGAAGCGGCGACAGGTAGCATCTTCGCTCAACCTAATTTCAAGAAGAAACGGTGACCTTCGACCTTCTTCTTCGGTCGCAGTGTCTCCACACAATCGACCCAACCACAAGAGGATTGCAGCCGCCATACTCCACAATTGAAGGATCAACTTGCGAATATTGATCGCGTCTGCCCATCTTACTATCATATTTTGCTATTCCTATTGTCGAAATCCATCTGCAGCTCAAATTGCAACCACAACCGGAAACAAGACGCTTTACTCCAGCATCAAAAGCGAGGGGGAGTGTTGGCACATATGACCTGTTGGCACCCGGCTCGCACATATGAGCTCCAGCGTAGAAGCTGACCTGGCAGGCAGCTATAGGGGACAGAAGTTTATCATCATTCGTCTAGTCTGTTAAGTCTCTGATAGACGAATGCTAACCGTAACCTAACAATACGTAATTCGTTATAATGGTATTATTCACTGATTTTGAGAAATGTGGGTTTAGCTCGAGTCGAGCTAAATGTACCCACACAATACATTTGGCTCAACTCAAGCTCAATTGTCATCAATTTGATAATCTGAATATTCCCATTATAACGAATTACATGTTTAACGCAAGAATTAGGTATTGGGGATAGATCTACTCTCCCCACCTGCTGTATAAAGACCTTGAATCTCTAATCAACAATTATCTGTTTGCCTCTCATTCACGAGGTCTTTCTTCAAACACCGGGCAGACCCGCCTGCTCATTAAGTGACACTTTTGCTACAAAGGAAGTGGCGCTTTTGTTGCGAAGGACAGCATTTCACGATCAACAATTTTGATAACAGAAATTATAACTCCCCAGATCAGCATGCGATTTCCTTTTAGAGGATTTTCAGCATGTGAATTCTCGTTCACAGCCAGAATCAAATGTAGTTGGTCTACTTCACTCACTCGCGCTACTTCAACATCAACATTTCGTTACAACTTCTTTTAACTTGATTTATTCTGTTCGAAGGCTGTAAGGTTGCGAGGATGTAAAGTGATGTGAGTGGAAAAGAGGTGGTGGGTGAGGGGTTGGGATGGTGCACACTTTTTTTCACGGTGATCTTTGGACAAGAAGTTCACGTACAAAATCGAAGCCGTGCAAAATACTGTTTGGTCTTTATATTTGAGGACAATGTATTATTCTCAAATTTTTCACTTGTAATCAAAATAACTTCTCAAACATAGAATCAATCACAAACTAATCAATCACAAAGTTTCTTTCCACTTGTAATCAAGTTAACTTCTCAAACATAGAATCAATCACAAACTAATCAATCACAAAGTTAAGATAAGACGTGTGTATTAGATTTACAGCGATGCTTACAGTGGTTGAAGGTAAGAGTGGCATCTCACACACTTGAATAAAACCATATCGGAGTACTTCGTCTGATTACAATTGTTTCGAGATCTTTCAAACTTTCACCTTGTCAAAACAATCCAATTAGCATCTACTACGGTACTTCTCAAACATCTGGGACTCACCATATTGTTCTTCATGGTCAATTGCGGATGAACACGTTTTCTACATACAAACGTACAATGATCCGATTCCAGAGTCTCAGCAAAGGAAATCCTCGCTTGTTATGAACTCAATGTCAATTCCGTTAAATCTGCATGTGCCATTCTGCGATGTGAGATATGCGCAAAAATGCAAATCTTCAGTTTTGTACAATTTTCAATATTCAATCGGATGCATTTTGAATGCGAACTTGACATTATGTGCTACGAAGTCAGTGGTACAGTCATTTTCTGATCACTGAAACCACACATGTAGACCATTGACTAACGAGGTTGCACAGACAGAATGTGCATGAAACCAATTCACATTTTTGAACAACCATTCCGAAACTGACGGAGAGCATCTTGCATCATAAACAGCCAATTTGTCGGATTCTCACAAGAATGAGAAACTGGCTCGATCATCGACTCCTCTGCTCGCCAACGTAGACCCAAAGAATTTTCGATCCTCCACCATCGCCTTCACAGCCACCCTGCCCCATGTCGCTTTTCCGCTCAATCTGCTCACATTTGCAATCTCCACCCTCACTACTAACAGCTGCTTGTCTCACAAGCTAAAAGTACATCGATTGAGCCATTGAACTTCTTACAAACTTAAGAGTCCACAAACACAAAATCGAGAGTGTGCTCAGAATCGTGTCAATGTGCTATACTATTCCGAATATGGCAAGTTACGATGTGGACCTTGACAAGAGCACAGTAAGAAGACCTTCGATCCTCCACCATGGCCCGGCCCCATGTCGTTTTTTCGCTCAATCTGCTTACATGTTCAGTCTCTCTCCACTACAATTGCGTACTACAGCTGCTCTTCTTACAAGCTAAAAGTATGCCATGAGCTAGTCGATCGAATCTCTTTTTGCTTCACGCAAACTCAAGAGTTCAAAAAACAGAATCGAGAGTGTGCTCAGAATAAATTCAATGTGCTATACTATTCCGAAAATGGCCAGTTACAATGTGGATACTGACCAGCGCACATTTTTGTGCGTTGTCTCCGTCTTCACTGCAATTGCGTACTCTATCAACATCTACCTACAGTCTCACAAGCTAAAAGCACATCGATCGAGCAAGTAGATTCAAAATTCTCTTTGCTCCACTCAAACCCAAAAGCTCAAAAAACCACAGAATCAAGAGTAATCTATTACTTGCGCACTAGTGTGGATCCTGAGCACTTGCCTCTGATAGTACGAAAAGGACTTTCAATCACAGAAGTCGGTATTATGATCCATGTCTAGCTAGCTATGTCGGTGAAAATATCTGCTAAAAGAAGCACTTCGCTCACTCCGATCTCGACATCGACCGAGGATTTCGAAGGTGCAATCGAATCAAGCTGTCACCTATGATATTAGAGTGGTCGAAAGGAAGCAGTTAATTAATAGTATGTGGGGAAGCGTGGGTTTGGCAGTCACTAGACCTGGGGTTGGCGTTTGAACTCTTGTCGGGGGCCTGACAGAATCGTAAGCAATTGCATGTTGTTGACGGAATGGCAGTTGATGATCGAATTCAAGCGTGTGGATCATGTGGATTCACGCATCGGTCGATTGCCGACGTCAATACCTGACGATAGCCCAGCTAATCAATGATGCATTGCACGAGAAATAATTGTAATTTAATTGTGTGAATCGAACTGATACATGAAACTACTTCTGGACTGCAAGCGGTACAGAAGTAATGCAATGGGACTCTCTTAACCAATCAATTAACCAATTATTTCGGGATTCTTCAAGAATGTACAGTTGCTCAAATCCCCAACATTGATCTTTAATCGGCATAGTGAACTACTCCCTCCATCTTTTCTTAAAAAATAGAGATTTGCTTGCAAAGTTTGTCGAAACACTTCATGTTGTTGTTGTATGATTCTCTTCGTTCCAACAAACAAGTACAAACAATATTGATCTATCCTAATATTGAGCCATCTAGTAACTTTTACATGTATACCATTCGACATTCGTGTCGTACAAACCTGCAACACATGTTGCATATTAAGGCTCTAAAAGTTGAATCTTATTCACTTGTGATATTGAAATCACGATATTTCATTGAGAAAGAGGGAGTCTTTCACAGAACAACAAATCTGGAATTAGTTCTCGTCCAAATTTCATGAATGAGTCCAGATTCAGTTGTAATCGGCCATGACACCCACCGGTTCTTGCTTGCTGCGGGTGAATCGTGCTCTGGATCGGGTCCAGTAGGACTTGTATCGTCCGAATTCATCTGACAGCCGAGGAGCGTCCTTGTGGACGTGAGTCAGCATGCGATTGCAACAAGTACAAAAATTCATTGCAGATCTGATCTTTTGTTCCCCAATGTTGGCTCTTGAGAGGCAACAGGTGTTGGTATTTCTACTTTTTGCAGTCTCTTACCTGACTAAAGCTTTTCAAATGGTGAAATTCCATGCAGTCATAGTCATGTAGAGTGTACGTTATTGTGTTTTTCCTCTATCAAATTGCAATTATTATGCTCTCGTTTGTATCTTGCCATCAATCATATCTAGAGTAGCTTGCCATCAATCATTATAGGATTTAGAGTAGCTTGTCATCAATCATATTTAGAGTAGCTTGTCATTGATTATATTTAGAGTACTTGTCATTGATCATATTTAGAGTAGTTTCTACATGGTGGAATTCACAGTGTTATCAAATTCACCTAATTTTGTGTAAGTTTGCTTAAAATTTAGGGACACTTGTAGTCCTAGCAACCTCAAGGTAGCCATGACTTTAAGAAACATTGAGCGGCCCAACGTCATCTATTGCTCAACCCTCATACGCACTACTTCTCATCCATCCAAGGTGCTCTACCTCTCGTCCTCACTTGCTCCATTCATCGTCTTTCATGCACTCCATCCATGGGTTACCCAGATGGCTGGAGGTAGCCATAACTATAGTCTAGCCTAAAATTATTCTATTTCTCCACACATATGGAGTCTACAATTACTTATGCATTAGCTTTGTACATGTATTAAAATGTCTATTTGTTTATATATCCGTCTACAGCCATATATCAACTTGGTAATGATAAAAGTGAGATAATACGTCCTTACTTCAAATCAATTTCAATTCAATAAATTTTAATTGATTGTTAATTGAAATTTGCTTATACAACTTTCAAACTAAATTTCAATCAAATTAACCTCTGAAGATCCAAGAAAGTCGAACAACTTTTTTGGATTCCCATAGGAGAAAAATATAGCCAACTTTGACCATTATGGTGTAGCAAAATGAAAACGAATCAAGAGTTCAAATTTCATTAATGAGTATATTGTCAAGTTAACTTCAATATCCTACGGTTAGATTGATTTCTCCATAGAATGCTTAGATTTAATTCTTAGGGACCAAAAGTAGGACAGGTCATTCACAACAATTTAGACGATTTTGCATCGAGGATTTTTAGGGATTAACTATGGAGTAACTTCAAAACTATTTAATAACATATTACTATTCTTATTGACACACTTAAATGCTACAACACACTTGTCCTTCTTTTTCACCCTTCCCCCTAAATAATGTACCATAGTGTTGAGTGAGAAAACAAATCTTTACAGTATGGTCAATAATGGCTCAATGTCCAACACCAGAAATCTCCATGGATGTTACACAAAATGATTTTCCTTGTGCATGAGGAAAATCAGGTAAAAGATAGAGCAAGTGGAATCATCAGTTTTGGACTTTTCTGCAATAAGTTATACTAGAGCTCCATTATGAGACCTGCTCCACAACTCTACTATATGCCTTTGAGGTTGAATCCAGTAACCTTTGCGTCTTCAAATGTTCACTGCACCGTCGTGCAGAATAATTGTGAGGCCAACAAAAAAATGTCAGCTTTGCAAGGAGCTGCCAAGGATTCTGAAAGTGTAAACACATGCTTCAAGAACACTAAGTTTAGCCACTAAAACATGTGCTTCGAAAGCTCGTCTATGTCTACCACTAGACATTTCTTCTGCAAATCCACTTTGCTTTCAACTCAACTACTTCCAAATGGACATCACGAGAATCTTCAATCTCATCAGAAACAAACGCTTCTTGAGAATTTCAACACACGTGCATGTGTATACTCGATTGATTGACACATCAATTGTCAAAAAAATCACCAGATTAATTCCATCACTCACACTTTCCTTTCTGAAGATGTTCTATATCATTATTATTACTACTTTCCTTCTGAGGCCTTTCAGAACATGCACTTACCCCACTTTGTTGCATAAATCTTTAGCATACGTGGAAGTAGGTATCAATTTTCAGGATCGAAGTGGCATAATGAGATGAGCATACCGGTAAGTAAAATGGTGCGTGTTCAGTTTAGTTACTACATTGTATTAAGATCTGCACAGTAGAAATCCACTCACTTCCAATTGACGAACTCACAAAAGTTTCAGTAATCTTCGAATCACTTTGCTTTCTCTACACGGATCCCACAAATGTAAATGTTAGGAGCATTTTCTACATGATGGAACTGTGAAGTATGCGAGATCCATTTCCATGTATTAAACAGAACTTCTGTAGACCTGTGAGTTTGAGACTGAATTTGAACTGGGGTATACAGTATATTCTTCTTCATTACTACCTAGAAGAAAAGATGATAATGCGTAAAAAGTAAAACTCAAGAGCATTAATAATGTACGCAACAAAAAAAGTTAGCTACTACGATGATTCCAAGCCTGCCATTCTTCTTTTGTGGCGCAAAAGAAGCAACGTTCCTAATTGCTAAAAGAAAATTTCAGAAGTTCTTGTACTAGCCTGATATAAGCATAGTAAGTTCAAGATGTAAAAAAACGATACAGTTTGATGAACCTAAGGCCAAGAGAATGGCAGTTTCTGTAGTGAAACACCTCCTCTCTCCTTGGGTCAAAACAAAGAAAAAGGCAGGTTCCACTAAAATATGGTACTTAGGATGGGAGTAAGCTCTAGTAGCCAACATATACAGCAGCATTCACTACATAACAATCGTCATTCTTGTCTCCCATGGCTTCCAATGCCACTCCACTAGAGCAGATGAGACCTCCATCCACAACCTCCACATCCAATATCTCGCCACTGCACAACAATTTGCTTGTTTACGAATCTTCAAGGAACTTAAATCATAGACATTCAGTGTGTAAAGAGATGCATGATTGCTTGAGGGCGTTCGTTGCCTAAATCTCCAAATCGAATGATGAAGCATATGTCCATGACTTACTAAGGAAAGACAGCCTTCACTTTTTGAATATCCAAATCCTTCTGTACTGAATGCGGAACTCCCAGCTTCACCCTCAACTTCATTTGCTGATAACTCACTCCAGGAAGCGCACCTGTGATCACAAATAAAAAGAATGGACACATGAATTCGTTGCATCAAAGACTGCCACTGCCTCATATTGTCTGCTTAGAAATGTACATCATCAACAAGCTCTTGATCCTCGCCTCGCAAATATTAAGGACGAAACTTTATATTGCTGCAAAATCTTGAAAGATGGACATCAGATGTTGAGTAGTCGTTTCTACAACAATCATTCGATTAAGTACCATATTTGGAACAGTAATTCAATAAATGGATTTCGATGTGGGAAAATGTACCAGTTCGAAATGCAGGTATGGAGTTTGAGCTGATGGCATTCTTGCAGGCTCTCACGGCAGCCGCTGTCACATCCTGCCTGCCCATTTCCAACAACTGCCAAAAGAATGAGCTTAAGAACTCCACCATAAACATCTCTTACCAAACGATCCAGTCATTTCCATACTTTGAAACTCGTATCAGATGCCAATAGATCTTATTTCAGAATAACCCTAATTCATTCACATGTGTGAATGGCACAACAAGGAGCAAGATTGGAGTAGAATCTGCTTCACCAGCATCCTAAGGCTTGTCCAAAATCCGCCATGCAACGACCAGAATAAAGAATTTGATGGAAAGCACATTATATCCGAAATCATCACCAGCATCCATGTGAAACTAGAAGAGTATTTTGAAACAACCGAAGCATTTCTCCGGTGAGACAAGATAGCTTCTTATGATACCATTGAAGTACCCAAAAAATTCATATGTGTTGCTCTTACGCTCACTCAAATGGTCAGACGAGAGCAAGCTACTCGAATGTAGATTCATTGTCAGGTTAATTTCAAAATTGGCAGGTTGACATCAAGCTGCATGCAAACTCATTACTACCAGCAATGCTTCCTCATTCAGAATAAGCCAAATAACCCTAATTCCATCATGTTTGAATGGCACAACGAGAAGAAAATCTGCTTCATCACCATGGCCTTGTTAAAGACGTCTAGATTTACCATTCGATGAAAAGCACATAAGCATCATACGATGGAGGTGGAAGAGTGTTATGAAACAACCAAGCACTTCTTCAATAAGATTAAATAGAATCCTATAATCTCAATCTGTACCCAAGAAAATCACATCTATTGCTCTTCAGCTCACCCGAATGGTCGGATCAGCGCAAGAGATTCATGGCAAGAATGTGAACCCTATTTTCAAGAATGGCAGGATTGCATCAATACTGGAGCATTCGATGGGTTAAAGGGATGATAGAGGCATACCCATGCTGGTCATAGCCCGTGCCCATTTCGACAAACAGCAAGCGCAGGTTCTTGGCAGCATCGCCCGTGCATCCAGGCATGCCCGCCATGACTTCCAGCTTCCTCCGTTTGGCAGACGGTGTCAATTGCAATCCCACACGCAGTGGCGATGAAGAATGTGGAGCAACACTCGGCGATGGTAAACCACAAAACGATGTGGGGGAGAATTGGAGCAGCATGATTACGAAGAAACTTCTGCGCTTTTCTTTAGAAATGTGGTGATTGGAAATTAGGGTGGGCTCGTCGGTGCAGCTATGGCGAGCTTTGGCGAAAATTTCGCTGCTCCGCCATAGCCGGCCATGGCCTTTCCTTTCATTGCAAATTGTTGATGACTCCTTGGTGAAGTTTGATCCAATTTTCAATTTCTTTGCAACAAATTGATTGAGCTAGGTGCAATGTTTTGAATATGGCATTAATTAGAGAATAAGACAATCTATTTGGTTCATATACTCTTCTCCAAATGAAAAAAAATTGTATAATAGATGATCATTGTGATATTTATGCCATGTAAATGTAATTTGCATATGTTATTGTGCAATGTGCTGATATCTAATGTAATTGGTGTCAAATTTTCAAGTCATGTTTGAAAAGTTTTGCATGTCCCCTCCGTCTTAAAGCCTTCCAAGTGTGACTATTGAGGATGCCATTCGTGCTCCAATTTAGCGGCACGGGTATTATATACTTGAGCCCCAGTTTAAGATTTCAACCTTATAATTTTGTAATGGACTTATTGTCAATCAAGTGGATCAATATTTGAGTCATGCGGCTTTATAGATTGTGAGCTTATAATGTATTATTAATCATAATTTTACAAAATTTTATCATTTTCACTTTAAAGAGAAAATGTTATTAACAAAGCTACTACAATTAAGAACTCTCCAACTAGAAAGTTATTAAATTTTATCTCTAAAACACTCAAGTTCCAAAATGGTTTTTAAAACATTTCCTAGCTCAAATTATAGCACAACATCAGTAAAGATTGCCAAAAGTCTACAAAGGAAAAAACATCATAGCTCGATCCTTTGCACCAAGACCCATGCCAAGTAAAACACCTTGAAAACATCTTAGGTTGAGGTGAGGTTCCTACCACAAAAATAGACTTCAACTCAAATCCAATCCAAGAGATGAAGATGGAATTCAACAGTAAATGAATTCAATAGTAGAAATTGTGTCTTAATGTTGACTTGAATTATGTGTTAAGGGTCTTTTCACACTGTGTCTCAAGTGTGAAAAGAACTATCAAGAACCATGACCAAGAAAATTAAAATCATCTTCATGATCATGGCTCTTAAGAGTTGAATTCCAAGTATTTATGCCCTCATAAATATTGAAGATTAATTGTATGAGCATGGCAACGCCTGAAGGACGTACTAGTCTATCATTTAGTTTGTTTGTGACTTTATGATCTTGGGGACCACGGGTTAGATTGGGTTGCATGTGTCATTGGAAGTGGGTATTTTTGTAGGGGTGTAGGCAACAACCGGATTGCAGATCGGACCCCCCAAACTTGAGATATTGACTTTGAAAGTGTTTATGGCCGAGAAGATACCAAAAACTACAAAAATGACCTAATTCTAAATCAAGCAAAAAAACAAGAGGAACCCAACCATGACCATGTTTGAAGCTTTAGAAACTTTACCAAAATTGGAAATGTGGGCCTACAAGCATAGATCTTATTTTATTTTTAAAAAATTATTTTGTTTATTTTTTAAGATTTTATTTTCATTTTTTTACAGTAGCAGGGACACGCATGGTCAAATTATTTACATGGGCATGGCAACGTTGCGCGGGCGTTCTAGTCTATTATTTAAGGCAAGTAGTTTGTTCTGTCCATCATTTAGTTTGTTTGTTTTGATGCTCTTGGGCACCATCGGTCAGATCAGGCTATATGAGGTGTCCTTGGAAGCGGATTTTTTGTAGTGTTGCACGGAAAAACTGGATGAAAAATTTGGTCGACAGAGCCCAAGATATTGAATTTCAAAGTATTGGCCTCTTCAATATTGAAAATTCTTTGTATGAGCGTGGCAACGCCGCGTAGACGTACTAGTAAAACTTCAAAGAAGTAAAAACTTTATTATATACGTTTGTTGGCAAGAATAAAGAGACTTAGAAACCTTGTTACTTCGCATCTCTTTCATTAGCTTTTTGCTCTAGAGTAGGGCCTAGAGAGTATATCTAGTACCTATCAACATCTTATATTTGGGTGCTTTGGAGTAGTTTTTTGTGTGGAATTTATTTTGGTGCTCATACATATGCTTTTATAATTTTGTATGTATGCGTAATTAAGCTTTTACTCTCAATCTTCTAGTTATTCACTATACATTTTTCTCAATATCAGATATATGTTTCATATTTGAGACATAAGCAAATTTAAGAAAAAAGTAAAAGGTTAATTTTTAAATATGTAAAGGTCTTTTATTTTATATTTTCTATTTTGCTTTTCAAAGCATGAACATATCCCCTACTTAAAGCCTTAATTTTGGATAGTATGTACGATTTGTTATTATGTTGTTGAAATATATATTGGTAATGATAGAAGAAGAGAATGCATAGGTCATGAACATGGCATAAATTATTTATCGTTTATTCAATATGCCATGTACAAATTCAATGAAACGTAAGTACTTGACAGACATTTTTTTTGAGTGATTGTTTGGATGTTGAGTTGAATGATTCAAAGGAACAAAAATATAACATCCAATATTATCATAAAGTTTGTGAGAAGTTTTTGGGTTATCTTTTAGTTGAAAAATTTACCTAAAAAATAATTCAAAAAATTCTCACACAATTTGTGACAATAATGATATAATAATTTTGTTGCTTTAACCCCTAAATTTCCTTGTGTTTTTAGGAGCTTGAAATCTCAAAATTGCAATTTTCAACCTCTATGGACTCCCGGGGTATGTTACAAAAGTTTTTACTTTTTTTAGAATTCCAACCGTAAGATCTTGTAGAAGACCCTATTTTTAGGTACTTCTCCAAAATTGGACCGTTGAATGTTTGTCGTTTGTGAGATCATAACGTTTAAAGTCGCAGCAAAAGTTTTTTTGGGCTTTGCCCTGGAGGCATGGTGCCCCAAGGGCAAGTTGATGATTGTTACCCCAAATATTTTGCTCATATTTTTTTCCATGTAGATAACTAAGTTTTGAACACTCATGCAAGTGTTTTTGAAAGTATTTTGCTTTTGCAACCTTCATCTAAATTACTTAGTGGAGAGGGGTTGGAAACATGTATGGATGCTTAAATATATTGTGCAAAATGCTCATATAATAAAAAAAATTTAGATCCAAAAAAATTTGAACGGCGAAAACATGTGTGCATGTGATTGTAAATTTTGGGGGGAAAAATTTCCAAAAATTCCATAAACTCAATCACTTATGACTATTGAAAGGAAAATCATGTAAAAATCAGTAAAAAGAACAAGGGCAGCCATACAATATTAGACTCCTAAGTTTTTCTCAAAGGATCCAATATGTAGGATATGGCAGGGGCCCTCTCACACAAAACAAAACATAATATTTATATTGCATATGATCGATATGCCATAAATGAGACGCCCTATGTCGCAGGGTCTATAAATGACCTCTGACTTATTGCTTATCTGGCCAAGCTAAAGGACCAGTATGAAAAGATTTTTAAAAAGCAGTGGGCCTCCGTCAATTCCGAAGATGTTTCTTCTAACCGTTGCTCTGGAGTATGCCGGAAGTCTCTGTCGTCAGGGCCTCCCCGCTGGCCCATGCCCTGTCTAGGTTGCTTTGCCTTACCATACCCTATACGGGCCTTGTATCTCGCTCGAAGGGCCTCAATCTTCTGACGTCCTCATGTGCGGGTAATGATCCTTGTTCGTGGGCCTCAATCCTCCTTTGCGGATAAATTTGAGATAGTCCAGAGACTCTCTTGGAACAGTTCCAGTGCGTTAGTGCTTGTAACCGGCCTTCCTCAACCCATAAGAAATAATACATACGTTATAAAATAATACATGAAAGAGAAGCTCATGAGATTTATTGCACACATAATTATCATAAATATTTATGGTTTCGTAAATCATATGTCATTCATATATAAACCTCACATGTTTGTGAAAAGACATATTATGTAAAATACTAAATCAAGTTGACAAAATGAGTTATCCTCACACAATTTTATGGACAACGACGTAGAGCTAATTCTGTAAGCCACCTTTCGTAACACCCTTTTTTTGAGACACATCCATTTGTCACCACATTTGTGACAATAAAAATGTGGCTCGCAAACTTTGCACACAACACATTGCCGTCGCATTGAAGTCCACGTTGGTGTACAAATCACCGGTTGACGAGGTGCTTCAGGAATATCATTGGGTTGCATACTCCTCATCCTCCGATTCGCCAGAAGTGCTTCACACAAGCCTTCCTTGAATTGAAGATGTGTCATAGGTGTAACCGCCGCTCTTCCCCGGTTTACATTTGCTATACATTCCATGTAGATAATATACATGTTCAGTATTGTGACATCTAGCAAAAATTAAATATTCTATGCCACCATTTGTGACACCTCGATTGGAAACTATAGGAAGCTCTCAATTGATCGGCAACGTCGACATCACACATGTGAGTGGTATACTTTAGCAGAACCGGAGGTGTTTGAATAAACTCATGCACCGGTCCGTTGCAACGGGGAACACTTACTATTTTTTTCTAACATGGTGCTTGGATAGGGAGACTATGAGTAGAAAGTAATAATACCGGCCGCTTGTCCTTCCACATGACGCAAGAGATTGTTCAGCTTTCATGCATTCTCCACAAGGTAGTACCTTGTGGCGCATTTTTGAATGAAGCGGTATTTTTAAAAATAAGAGGTAACCCGATACGGTTTTGTCTTATGGTACCATAAGCGTACATGCCTTTTGATAAATGTGTTGTAAAAAGCCCAATGCTTGTGAAAAATTTGTCCATAGTCAGGCAATGCCCTAGTCCCCATAATCCTTCCAATAATCTCAAGACTACATTATGTGCTAATCTAGCGTCACCGATTAGAGGAGTAGGTTGAGCGTCATTAGATAAGAGAATGGGAGGCAAAATGTTGGTTTCCTTGGGCCACAATATATTTCAAAATTCCAAACATACTTGGAATTGAACATGCGACACACCAAACCTTCAAGCCCCATTTTTGGGGCTTTTTTGGCATATATTGGCGTATAGGTGAGTACGTTCCCTTGTAATGTATCATCATCTCATCTATAATCAAAAACTTTCCAAGGAACCATGCCATTTTTTACATCTCTCTTATAGCATCAACCAACCACCGAGTTTGCATAAACTTATCATACCCGGGGTTCCCTCTTTGAATTCCTTGCATATGAGTAAGATGTAAACATCTTCTCAACTCTATAAATCTAGCTCTAGTTAAAATGCTAGAAATAATTGGGCATTGAAATAATGCACTTTGCATCCAATAAGTCCGATAATTAGGTTGCACTTTGAGCCCCATATAAATTGACAATGTCAAAGACGCTTGTAGTTGAATAACACTCAAGTTGAATCATTTTGCACCCCCTTTTGTATTGCCATTGCCATCTAGAGATGAGTTGGCATATCGGTTTGTCTCTTCCACAATAAAGTCCATAATTTGTGAAGTCCAAAATAGAGTGAAGAGTTGCATAAAGGTCGGAAGAACTCGGTAGGTGGTAGAAGGGCCTCTTCTATTCCCCAAAAAGGGCATGGGCATAGGGTTATATTATAAAAAATATTGGGGTTGCCCCAAGTTTCATCCCGGAATTCCCACTTTATGCCGTTTTGGTTTCGGTCTAAATCCACACCATCTTCTTCACCATCACTTTCAAAATCGGAGTCAATCAATCAAATGTTATCACCACCATCACTATCATATGTGGAATCATTACCAATGTCATTGTGACCTACTCCAAGTGCTCCCAAACCAACCGCAATATAGAAATACAAAAGCTAAAGCATCCAAATACTACAAGCAAAATTTCATTATGTTGATGACGCAATTTATGTGAAACATTATTTTTTCAATTGTAAAAAGGTTGTGAGGGTTTACTAATTTATTTATTTTTCTATTATATTGCTTATGTAGTTGGGCACCCCAACTATGTAATTCACCATCACTTTCAAGATCTATTGTAGTGTAATAATACAAAATTCTTATACAATTTTCCATGCTTATGTCATCTGTGTCTTATATAAAAAAATCTTACATAATATTCCATAGAAATATCATATGTATGCGAATGTTGTATGAATAAAAGTCCCATGTTTACGTTTTGTGAATGCAAAAGTCATATTTCAATTGAATAATTTTCTTGTGATACATCATGCGTATAAAAATGACACATGTCAAACGTCAAATGACATAAAAATTCTCTCATAATTTTGTATACAAATGTTGAATTATTGAATAAATACATGTGTTATTGAGTATTTGGTAATTGATTGTTATGTTTTAGTGACAAGTTTTGGAAGCATACCATTACCAGCTGCATATTGGCTTGCGTCCACCCTGGCCTCTCTCTCGATATCCAGATCTATACATGGATTTGTGGATAAGTCCGCCTTTTGAGATTGGCGTTGCTCGACTGCTCGGCTCCTCCAACAATCTGCTTCCCTTGACCTTTGCCAAGATTCGCTCCGCGGCCAAGTTGTCTGCTCTGCTGGACTTCTCTGCACCGCTCGCCGAGTGCCGTATCATCACCTGCATCGTTGATCTCGCCGTGCCTTGTACTCCACACATGCTGCAAATTCGTAATCTCCTCATCGCCTTCACTAGTGGCGTCCCGACTACAACCTGCTCCTCCTTGTCGTTCTTCCCGTCTCCTTGCAATCCGTTGTATCTGCCGCTCTGTAGGTCCATTGTTCTTCTTTCTCTGCATGCCATAATTGTGAGCGTGCAAAAGCATTTCCGGTGGCCAGAGAATGTCCTTTAACCCACCTCCCACTTGTGATTCATTATCAGAGTCCTCTTCTTCTCTAAACTCGTCATAGCTGGAGTACGCATCCTGTGGCACTTCCTGAGAAGTGAGATAATCGGGATTCTTTAATGTCAGGTAGATTGAAGAGTTCCAAACTGGGACCAAGATCAGGAAGTTCTGATGGTGCTATGTGGAACTCAACCTCATTAGGAGGTGATGGCGACACAGGAGGTGTGTTCTCGCGTGGTTCATGATACAACCTTGCACCTCTTCTTATTGCTATCCCAGCCCATTCCATCTGCAATGTTTCATAGAAAGATATAAAAAGTCATGAGTATAGATCAATTTTTCAAATGTCATGAAAATCAAATCTATTACATTTGAAGTCATGAGATTTATTTACCTCCTTTGATCTCTTGTGTGACTTGCGCTTCGGCATGATTCCTGTCAGGCCAAATAGTCTTTGCTATGTTTGTGAATTCGTTGTCAAAGATGTGTTGTTCTCTCCAACCTAAAATATGTGTTGTCTGTCGGTAAAAGTGATGCCTGTAGTTTACTGATTCACGATTGGCTAGCCAAGCTCTACTCTTCTTACGTACAAGAAGACTACGTAGATAATCAAGAGAAAGTAGACTCTAAAGATCATGAACTTGTTGAGGACGCAGGTGCTTTGACTCCCCCATGCACGCAATCGTGATGCTGGATTGAGTGGACTCAACTCGATGAAGTCTGCATCGTGAATGTTGATGTTGTCCGCATCAACCCTGCATAGCTTCAGTTTCTTGTTTGCCAAATTGGTTCTGCTGGAGATGATGTTGTCGACCTTCAGCTTCTTGATCGAAGATCTTGTTGTTGACCTCCTCTTTGGCAAGCTCCTGGTAACCGATCCTACCGCTGACCGGGGATGTTTCAACCTCCTGATTACCAATCTTGGTGTCGACTTCCTGAAGGCCGGCCTGTAGGAAGTATTATACAAATAGTATGTAGCATACAGTACAATGAAAAGGTGTGACTCTTCCATTATAGAATGTCACTGTTAACTCTTCTTCTATATCATTATAGAAGAATATATTTCTATTCCTGTTCAACCAATATCTAATCAAGAATTTTTTGATTTCATGGATATGTTAGTTTCAAAACTATAATTACAAATGCATAATGAAGAGCAAATAATTCAATAATCTACAAATCATTTTAAACAATGACAACACATAAAATTGATATCAGCCATGTTATAAAATTTAATGGCTCATAATTCAACATATGGAAACATAGATTGACTCTCATTTTTAAAGCAGGAAAATTATGGTCTTTGGTAAGTGGAACGAAACACTTACCAGTGGCACCCACACGAGCAGAAATAGTTGCTGGAGCTGCCACATTGCCTCTCACAGGTGCAGGAAGCATCAATTTGTGGAAAGAACATGATGCAATGCCATTAACCATAATTAATAACTGCATTGAGAATTCAATTGTTTCTCATATACAGTCCTGCGAAACATCTCATGGAGCTTGGTTAGAATTAACAAGCATCTTTGCGTCACAAGACATAGTAACGAAAATGCACTTAACCCCTAAAGGTCCAGGAAAGCGAAAACTGCTTTTTGGAGTCCAAAATTCAGCCAACTTTGACCATTATAATCTCACAAATGAAGAAGAATCAACGGTTCAATTTTGGCAAGTGAGTGGAAGGTTAAGTTAACTTCAAGATCCTACGGTTGGATCTTTCAAATAATTCTTAGATTGAGAGTTTTTAGGCCTAAAGTAAGGGAATGTCCATTTTTACAATTTTGCATCAAGAACCTTTAGGGGTTAAAAGACAAATTGCTCACATTAAAAATGAAGGAATACACAAGTGTTGTAAAACACATTTATACCTTCAGAGCTTATTTAGAGCAGCTTCAGGCAGCTGGATCACCACTTCAAGATGATGAGGCTGTCATCATGTTAATGAGGAGTCTTCCTCAATCTTATCAATCCTTCATTCGATCCTTGCGTAGGCAAGTTGGGTTAACCTTGCAAATCTTAATCATTGATTCAATTCAAGAAGAGACTTTTATTAAAGATATAAGTTCTACCTCTGAAAATAATTCAGCACTTTATGTTGGAAAGAAAAATTTCAACAAAAGTAAGAAACCATTCTTTAACAAGAATTTTAAGAAAAATTCAGATTTAAAAGGTGAGGGCAGCAGCTACACACCTTTTGAAAAGAAGACACTTGCAGTTGAAAAGAAGTGTTTTCGTTCCAAAAAATCTGGCCACCACATTAAAGAGTGCAGAGCTAGAATTGCTGCAGAAAAAGCAAGAAGTACAAGGCAAACTAGTCTTGCCACAACAGACAATAAACTCTATGTGGTAGCTTCTACAAATCAAGAACACATGAATTCCACATGGTATGTGGATTCTGGGGCAACTCAACATATGTGTCATCAATTAAAAGGATTTATAAACTACACAAAGCGTCAAGATGACCAAGTAGTTTACTTAGGGGATGACTCCACATCCTACCTTATTAAAGGACATGGAGATGTCAATGTAAAATTGAGCAATGGAGAAGTTAAGTACATACCTGATGTATTATATATACCTGGCTTAGCAAAGAATTTATTTTCAGCCAAACAATTTGATCAAGCAGGTGGAGAAATTCATATCAAAGATGGACATTCCATCCTTATTAACAAGTTAGGAGAAAAAATAGCAACATGCAAGCTTAATCCGGATTTATATGAGTTAGGCCAAACAATTCTATCAAACAATATTGTCTTAGCAAATCCGGCAACAACTTCACTAAATTCAGCTGATTTATGGCATTTGCGCTTAGGCCACATAAATCAGCAAAGGCTTGGTCAAATTCAAAATATTTCAAAAGGAATACACCCTTTTGATGAAAAACAAATTACTTTATGTCAATCTTGTATAGAAGGAAAACAACATAAAGCCAAATTCCCTAAAAAGGGAGCTAGACGTGCTACACAACCATTGGAATTAATCCACTCAGACATATGTGGACCAATGCAAGTACCCTACACACACAAGTTATCTTTACTTTATAACTTTTATAGATGATTTCACTAGATTTTAAAATGGTGTGTCCGAATGAAAAAATCGAACATTATTAGGAGCAATACTTTCTATGTTATCTTATGCTAAACTGCCAAAAAGATTCTGGGGAGAAGCACTTCACACAGCCAATTACATTCAAAATTGAAGTCCTACCAAGGCCATACCTGCAAACACAACTCCTTATGAGTTATGGTATGGTACACAACCAAATTTATCTTACCTCAAGATTTCTGGTTGTCCAGCACATGTCCTTATTCCAAAAGAGCAAAGACGAAAGTTAGACTTTCATTCTTTTGAAGCAATATTTTTAGGCTATAGTGAAGAAATAAAGGCTTATCGTCTGCTGAATATTCACAATAATAAGTTAATTATTTCTAGAGATGTGATTTTTAATGAACTTTTCAGTTCACAACATTTTCTTCATGAAAACACTAATACAAAAATTTTAATCAGTGCTGATTTATTTCAGCATCAACCAACACAAAAAGGTAATGATGAACAATTACCTCAAAATCAACAATTTCAGCAGCCTCATGTATTGCAACAAGTTCAGCAGCCTCCACCAATTGAAGAACCTGTAAGTTCAATACAATACACTTTATTCAGTCCACCAGACTCTTCATCTTCTTTTCCATCAGACCCTAATATAACACCAAGTAACAAAGATCAAGATTTAAGTGCTGATTCACCTTTTGAAGAAGATATAACTTCTGGTTCTTCATCAAAATACGCTCTTCCAAGTTCCTTGGCTCGCCCTACAAGACAAACCAAACCTACAAGGCGATTACTTGAGTCAATTGCTAGACGTCCATCCACAAGGAAATCAAATCCAAGAACACATCAAGCTAATATTGTTTCTTTATGAATGGAACCTCCAAAGACAATGCAAGAAGCATTATCAAAGGTCAGATTGTAAACAATGGGAGGCAGCCATCAAGGCTGAATTTGATTCATTACATAAAAATCAAACTTGGAAAATTACAACATTACTACCAAATAGAAAACCTATAACTTCTAAATGGGTTTTTAAAATTAAGACAAAAGCTGATGGGACCTTGGACAAGTACAAAGCAAGGCTAGTAGTACATGGCTTTACTCAAATTCAAGGCATAGACTATACAGAAACATTTTCTCCAGTGGTAAAATTAAATTCTATTAAGGTACTACTAGCTCTTGAAACTCAATTCAACTTAGAAATACATCAATTAGATGTAAAGACTGCTTTTCTAAATGAACATATTGAAGAAGATATTTATATGACAATACCTGAAGGTTTGCCAACATCTTCTCCACACCAAGTGTGTAAACTTCAGAAATCCCTATATGGACTGAGGCAATCTTCTAGAGCTTGGTATCAACGATTATATCAGTACCTCATACACCACAAATTTCAAAGATTAGAATCAGATGCAAGCATCTACATTCAAAAACAATCTAAACAAAATTTTATCATACTAACAGTATATGTAGATGATTGCATACTAGTAAGCAATACAATATCACAAATAGAGCATAATAAAAACATTTTAAACATGAAATTTGATATGACATACGAGGGAGAACTCCACTATACTCTTGGAAATTCTATTCTAAGAAATAGGAATGAAGGCTGCACTTTCATACATCAACAAAAATATTTAACAAGAAAACTTGAAGAATATAACGTGATAAATTCAAACCCCTTAGCCACACCAATGCAATCAGGGATTCATTTATCCAAAGAAACTCCAACTCAATCACAAGAAGACAAAATTCTTTATCCCCAAGTAATTGGAATTTTAATGCACGCCATAGTCAACACTAGACCTGACTGTGCATACGCAATAAGTAGCTTGGCCCAATACTTGACAATTCCAGCAGAAACTCATCTTCAAACACTTAAAAGGATATTGAGATACATAAATGGCACTTTCCCCTATGGAATATGTTACAGAAAATTACCAAATGGTGACATACTCCATGGTTATTGAGATGCAGATTGGACTGGCAGTAAAGATACTCGTAGATCCACATCTGGTTATTGCTATATACTTGTTGGAGGTGTCATATCATGGGCCAGCAAGAAACAAAGGTCAGTAGCACTATCATCTACTGAATCTGAATACATGGCCCTAGCAAAAGCCACTACTGAAGCCACATGGTTAAGAAAACTACTCAATGAACTTGGGTTTCCACAACAAAAATCAACAATAATATATTCAGACTCACAAAGTGCTATTGCACTTACCCATAATCCCAAATTTCACTCTAGATCTAAACATATTGATACACAATATCACTATACACGTGAGCAAGTTTTATTTTAACAAATTCAACTAAAATACATTCCAACAACACACATGACTGTTGATATATTCACAAAGTCCTTGAATAAAGTTAAACACTATGAATGTATGAAAAACCTTGGAATGTGCCACCCACCAACACCCAAACAACAAACAAATATAGTTTTTACAAAGTCTCAATTATGTGGGAGAATAAAGCAACCTGAGATGGATTTGAGAGGGAGAAATTACTTATACAACATGTATAATATGTCAAAACCATCTCAACATCATACAATTCAAGCAAAAACAACTTATCACAATCAAAAGATAAGAACATGTAAAGAAACACAAAAATATTGCTTATACTGTCACAAATTTGAAGTTCAACTCATCTGTAAAGGCAGCTCCTTTGTTCCTACAAGTTTTTCAACAAATGAAAAACAAACAACAAACAGATCTATAAGTTATCAACTTCAACAATTACAAATGATACAAAGAAGATCAGGAGTGATCTACAACAACAATTAAACAAAAATGCACATGCAAATAAAAGGAGGAAAGGAACATACCTTTACAAGCTGACATGGAAGCAGAATCAAAGCGCTGATCTTCTGTCATCAGATGGAACTCCAACAACGTCGACCTTCTCGACAAAGCTTGCCGACTAGCCCTTCTCCGCCGCCTCAGTCACTGACCTCATCTCCGGCTAGAAAGCGAGCTCCTCCTGGGCAGCAATCTCAGCCGACTCACTCAATCCAGCTATACTACTCTCACGATCTAGAACCTCGAAGCACACAACTGCGACACAGCTTCGACGCCGACGAAGAGCAGCAACTGCGCAACTACTACGTTGTCAACCGCCTCTGCAAGAACACGATAAACTCAGTCGGTCGCCTTGGTGAGAAGAAAGAGAACAATAACCTGGCCAACGAAAGAAGACTATTTCACATGGATGAACGCACATGAATGATTTTAGAACACGTTAACTTTCATCTGTACACTATACTAATGGGAGTGTAGGAAGTATTATACAAATAGTATATAGTATACAGTACAATGAAAAGGTGTGACTCTTCCATTATGAAATGTCACTGTTAACTCTTCTTCATTATAGAAGAATATATTTCCATTAATATAATAATCTTTTACATTAAATCCTACCTCCTGAATTTTCCAACACGGCCTCTTGATGAACGATCGTGCTGACGAATGCGTAAGCACCGAGCTCCTGATAACTGAGCGCTTTGTACTGAGCACCAAAGGTGCTGATCTTGTTGCCCACTAACGTGAGTGAAGATGAGCCATGAGGTCGCTAATCTTGCAGTTGATTGACCTTGCACTGAGCACAACCTCCGGCCTCGCACTGAGCACTGCTGCCAACTTTGCACAAAGTACCACGATGTATCTGGATCCCAACTTTGACACACACTTCACAATCAATTCCACATCCGCTAACATGGTTACAAAGACCACTCTTGATGGTAAGACTCATGTTGCGGCTACTGACCTCGTAGTGTGATCGTGTAAATTGCATGTTCTTCCGTCAAATGCTGCCAATAGTTGTCCTATACTCCCCGCCTGTGTTCTCATCAAGCTGATCGATTGACTATATGAACTTGCTAGGTTGATGATGTTTCGCTCATAATCAAGTTGGTGTTATGAAACTCAATCAGTAGCCGAGATTCTGCATCAGTTCTTCCAACAGTGCCGTTTGGAAGCAATTCATGGAGAGTGTATATCTCAGTTTTCTCATAAAATGTACCGTTTCCTCATTGGAAGACGTTTCAAATTTTTAGGTACCTACATTTGTCATTTGGTACTTCATGTAAAACTGTAAACGTTTTCATCGTTTTTGAATGTGAACGTTTGAATTGCCGCATTGAAGAGTGCATTTATTGAGTGGGTCAGGAAAAGTGCCAATTGATTGAGCATTAGATAGAGTAGGGGGCTAAACCTCCTGCCATAATCCATTATTAGATTCTTGGGTTTGAGCTAAACTCCTCCTAAACCCCGTGTCCCCCTCAATTCTTTTTTACTACCCTTCATGCATGCCCAATTCTGAACTCCATCTCCCATTGGTGCAGAAGCTTGCCCGTTCTGCCCCAATTGGGGTTCAAATCTTAGAAACCGTCTATAAAACTCTAAATATGAATTTTCAATAAATTTTTTTACCACATGTACCTTGTAGTATAGGGAACACTCAGTAAAAATCTCAAGCAAAAATTCCATTTTTAACCCCTCCAACAAAGATGCCCAGAAACGCTAAAAGCCATTTTGGCTTTTAAGGGCCATTAGGGGTTATAATAGTATGCAAGTCATATGATTTCGTTTTGATTTATAATTTTTTTTTAATATATTTGAACAAAAATAGGGCAAAAGTGCTTCATTTCATAAACTTGCATTTCATAGTATAATAGGTGTATTCTTATTGGGTTATTATAGGCCTGCTAGTTATATCATCAGATCATATATAATTCTAGCCAATCATATTAATATTCAAGCACTAATAATGAAACCATGATATCTATTGGTTTCCAAAGTCTTGGTTTAGTCTTTTTAATTTATTACAAAATATGTTGATGTCACTTTGGAAAATTTCATTGTACTGGTAAAACTTTAAGAAAATATGACTTCATGTTTAATTTTAGACAAAACTTCTTAGGAGTTGCAGAATGCACATTTTAAGACCCATGGGCCTCTAGGAGTTAATAGATTGATTATTTCAGTGATGTGATTAGTTAACTTGTAGTTGAAAGAACTTCTTTTCAATGTGATCTAGAAGACTTCACTATGATAACAGACTTACAAACCATTAGTAACCTGGATGAGGATTTTTAATTCTTTTGCATTAGAATTCGCAAATTGTGTAGCAGTCATACATGATTGACAAATATCAAAACAAAAGTATAAGTATATTAGGGGTTGAGAATACAACATATTACATTATCTGGTAAAAATAATTGAACTAGGCCTAAATATTAGAAAAGCTTACAATAATGGTAATTAGAAGTGTGGTCACTTTTGACCTTGAGACCAACTCAAAACATAGCACTCTCTACATTACAATCGAGCCGTTTAGAAACTTGATGTGCCGTAATCAATTGCTACAATTCTAGGGGCTGTCAAGAAATGCAATTTTTGTGCCAACAAGGCAAAAAGTGCTTGCCATGTCGTTTTTGGCTCCCTTTTGTCCTTGTGCTAATTATTTTTTTGTGTAAAGCCTATCTTCATTGGCTTCTCAAGTTCTAGGCCTCCCATGGTCTCCATTGACATCCTTACCCTCTTGGCTTCTCAACTCTAGTGTAAAGAAGGTCTTAAAGTTCTCTTTTGAACCTTCCCATGTAATGATATTGGTAAACTCAAATGATGATGCTCATATGCAGATAGAAGAATTGTAAAGTATAATGTTTTTTTGATGATTGAATAAAAGAAATTAGTAATAAAATTTATAAAATTTAAGTGTTCTTTATAAGCAATGGAGGTTTGCGATGTGGCATAGATTCTATTGGTGGAAATTGTTGTGAAGGTTGAGGATCACGTGGCGCAATCCGGTTAGTGGTGTGTACGGTAGCGGCAATTAGCATATGTTTGTGTCATCCTGTAGCAGGCCACGACGACCCCGCCCGACAGAGGTGGTGAGTCTCGTACGCTGGTCAGGCCCTGTCAGCGGCACTACAAATGTGGTATTCCCAGCCTAGCCTGATGAGGCAGGTTGGGCATGCTCTTAACCGGATTCAAGCATCTTCAATGCATGCACGGCAAAGGCGGCCGACATCTCTTTACAGGGGCTCCGATTGGCAGGAGGCTTGTTGCAGCGCCCGGCTTCCCATCCTATCTACTCTATTTGCCGCTTCAAATGCTCCACCTCATGCACTTTTCCATTCACTTCATCCGTTGGCCTTCCATGTCATGCGTAAGCCAAGCCTTGAACCCTTCAATCGTCGCGATCGTGGCAATTCACTGTAGCAATGGGATGAGTAGCGGGCGCAAGGGAGTCTCTCAAATTGACGGCCAAGAGAGGTCATTTAACATGGCCATGTCCGCTTCTGTCGGTACAGTGTTTCCGTTGAAGCCCAGAAGTAGCCATTCAAAGACGGGCCGCAGATGATATACCAGATGATATACCAGTCTTGCCCCTTTTCATGCGTAGGATTGAAGATGCTCTTGTACCGGCTTTTTATACTTTTCATGCGTAGGATTGAAGATGCTCTTATACTGGCTTTTTATACTTCCTGCTTGTTGCGCACGAAAGTTGGTGAGCCCCCGAAGTACAGTACGGCAGGTTGTCACAGGAAGAAAGGGAGGGAGTTCTGATGACAACAAACATTTCAGTTCCCCCAGGTACAGGTCAGTTGTCCCAATGTTCGAATGTTCGGAGATTATTTGATTGTTTCCTTTTGACTACAATATTGTCAGTAGTATCAGCCAGGGCCCATTAGAAGATGTCAACCCAATAAACATTGTCACCTCAAGTCTCCTCTGCACACTAGTAAATAAGTGTTTTGAGTACATGACACGAGTATATCCTAAAATGGCATTTTATGTAAAACACCATATGGGGTGTACTTGTTGGTATACTGCGTCGCGTATTGAGGACACTTTTCTACTAGTGGCAGTATGCACAGAAAAATGCTATTATACGATAGGTGGAGAAAAATCCTTCTACACTGGAGTTGGTCCTGTTGGCCTTTATATGTGCGTTAGTGCTCACATGGCCTTGCAACTCATATGAATAGTAAAGAACAATAAAAACATCTGAAAGAGGGGCCGAACTAAAACGTGTTGAAATGAATGATGAAAGTAGGAGAATAATGAATGAATATCCAGTGAAAGGGATGAAAGTTCGACTTTGCCTTCGCTTTTTGGCTGCTACTGCCTATGATTGTACCCCACTGTACTGTACATGTACTGTACATGTACTGTACATGATGATCACCTGCACTGGGAGCCATGACAGTTACGACGCCGTCAAGACGAAGGCTGCCGACTAAGCGGCGGGGGATCCAGGAGAAGGGAGTGATGTTCGAGTTGCCTTGCAGCACAAGTTGAAAGTCTGTATACAGACTTTTGTGGAAAGTCTGTACAAAATATCTGCATGCGCACTTCGCCGCGGAAAGACGCAGACAAGACAGTTCATGATTCGCCACAGTGCATTAATTGTACAAGTTTTGTGCGTCCGAAGTTTCAAATAGAAGTATATTAGATCGAGGTTGCTCCGCAGAGAGACATGTGCAGCACATATTTGTAAGTGGCAGCAAGCATTGTTTCCATGGGAAACCGAGGAATTAAAGAGGGAGTGGAGCCAGATAGAGGCCTACAAGACAGCTTCCACTTCGTCTGTCGAAGCCTTCGGTCAGCTGATCGGTCAGCCGATTATTTTATGATGCTTTGAGGGTGCTCCTTTGAGAAGCGGTGTCATGTCCATCGCAACATCCACATTGACAGCAGTAGCACAGATGCATGCAGTTGACCACATCGACATGCTTTCGAACGAACGCAATTGCGTGCCGATCAAGCTCTCGTGCGCATCGATGTCGAGCTCTCTTGAAAGCGAGTAGCTCAGTATACATAGGGCAAGCAAAAGCTGCAGAGACGGGGGTAGGTAGGAGAATTGACTTCGGTCGAGGTTTGCAGATGCTCTAGGAATCATCCTCTTCGAAGTCCATCTTTCGTTCGATCGCTGGTAAACCTCCCACAAGCAGCTGCGCCATCCAGAGCTGCAGCTGGCGAGCCCCAAAGCGCGCCTGGGACAGACGCGGTGGCCCACGCCGAAAGGAGCGAAGCCTAGCTCGCTGCCGCCCACGTCCACATCCTGCTCCAAGTAATGCTCCGGGACGATGCTTTCTGATTGCGGCCACAGCGCGGGGGCATGCGTCATGGCGTACATGTTAACCATGACTGTGGTGTCTGCGGGCACGTACTGAGCCGCGACGCACACGTCCTGCGTGCGCAGACGCGCCCACCTCAGTAGCGGCTTCGGTGGGTGCAGACGGAGCGTGTCCTTGACCTCTGCCTGCAGATACGCTAAGCGCGCAAGCTCGAGCTCGTCCGAACAGGCAATCGCTAAGGCTGCGTCGACCTCCTTTGGTACCTTGTGCTGAATCTCCGGGTGTAGCACCATCTCCGCCTTCAATGATTCAGACAAGGTGGCTGTCGTGTCTGTGGACATTTCCTGCACCAAAGTTGATCGTCAGTTGCAAGATTCAGGGAAAACGCCGGCCGGAGAAAATCGCAAGAGCTCAAAATTCTGGACATTTTACCACAGTGGACGACAGGTGATCCTTACCCAGAGTACGGTGATCATGCCCTCGTCCGCCAGCTTCTTATCACCCGACAAGCCCAAAAAAGCATCTTGAACGAAGACAGTCTCGTAGCTCTCGTTCGCGTCCACTCGTTTCTCCCGGTGCTCGTCGACGGTTCTTGGCACCAACGCGGTGACCCTCGGCACGGGCATGAAGCAATTTAGGTGACCGCGCTGCTCGTCAAGGCACTCGAGAGCGGGTAAGTGATCGGCCTGATTAATAGCGCGTAGCGATTCAAACCCTCTATGTACCATACCGTTCAGTTCAGTGGCTTCAGGTGACCTCGTCTTGTGTCGGCGACCGAAGGCACTGCCCATGTTGTTCAAGGAAGCCCGCTGCAGGCGGTCACGAACTTGCACGCGTCCGAAATTCGCCAAGTCCTGAGAGATCGCAAGGAGCATGTGCTGAAAATTTACGCGCCGGGCGCTTCCTTGCGCCGCAATAGGCTTCGGCGCGATCATGTCGTTGACCGCAATCCGGCGAAGGCCGCGCCAATAGTCGCCGAAGGCCGCGAAACAGACTGCGCGCTCGAACAGAAGCTGCTGGACGCTTTGATTCACCAGACGATCTGCAAATGCAGCGCTGAGGAGCATCTCAGGCGCCGTCACCGGCTGGCTCGCAATCACCATCAAAGTCCCCTGCAGACTGAACGCCATCAACGCCAAACTCGTCGCCTTCTGTAAAACGGCGCGGCGACGGTTCTTCTGCCCTCCCATTTTCAGCATTGAACCGATGACCGAAAGTCTTCGTGGTCCGTGGATAGTTCGCTGCCCTCGTAGTCGCCCCCACAATAACCCACGAAGCGCGGCCCAGCACACAAACCCACCACACGCACTGATCATCCCAACACGAGCATGTTCAGCGGACCGTTCACGTTCGTATTCCCGAAGGCTTCCTGCAGCGGAGATCGCTCTTGCTTCACTCGCATTGGCACTGCCAACACCCACCATCCTCCCACTTGGCCTCCAGTGGCGAAGTTCATGACGATTGACCCGAACTCACACATTTACACACTCACAACACTACCACCGCAAGATCACTCGCTCACGCTCTGAATCAAAAAGTAAACTAACATTCTATCTCCGCAGAGGGAGGCGGGGGTGGTGGCGGAGGTGCATCTACTGGAGGGGGGTTGTAGACGCTTACGGGGGTCCCGTCTCTTGCAAGTCTCATTCAACCTCCCACAAGAAGAAGCAAGCACACACACCCTGAAAGTAGACCCACAATTGCTAGCAGGGGATAACGGGACTACAAATTAGACCTCAACTGCGTGATCAAATTCAAGCACGCAATTGCTTTCACAAACACACGCTCACGCTACAAGCAAACACACGTTCTTATGAATCTCCACGCATAGTAACTCGAAATTAAGATACGGAAGCTAGAGAGGAGGCAAGAGGGAGTGAAAAAGCGGTTGAGATGGGGGGCACGCAGCGGGGAACCTTAGTCGGATCGTGGCGGAATAGAGTACTTTATGTCCCAGGGATACAAAGGAAAGATGACAAACGAACTGCCTTTACTATGTCCCAAAATGTCACTAAAGCCCCAGGAACGCGGGCCAAAAACCGGAGAAGGGATTATGGGAGGATCCAGCTCGAGGGGATCCAGCTCGAGGGGACTTGGGGGACTTGGGGTGGGGTCTTGGGGTCTTGGGGGAGGGGGTCTTGGGGGAGGGGGTCTTGGGGGAGGGGGTCTTGGGGGCAGGGGGTCTTGGGGGAGGGGGTCTTGGGGGCAGGGGGTCTTGGGGGCAGGGGGTCTTGGGGGCAGGGGGTCTTGGGGGAGGGGGTCTTGGGGGAGGGGGTCTTGGGGGCAGGGGGTCTTGGGGGCAGGGGGTCTTGGGGGAGGGGGTCTTGGGGAGGGGGTCTTGGGGAGGGGGTCTTGGGGGAGGGGGTCTTGGGGGAGGGGGACTTGGGGGACTTGGGGTGGGGGTCTTGGGGTCTTGGGGGGAGGGGGTCTTGGGGGGAGGGGGTCTTGGGGGGAGGGGGTCTTGGGGGGAGGGGGTCTTGAGGGGAGGGGGTCTTGGGGGCAGGGGGTCTTGGGGTCTTGGGGGCAGGGGGTCTTGGGGTCTTGGGGGCAGTGGATTTATCCCATATCATTCGTAGCTGATTCCTCCGTCTTGTATCTTTGAGGCTAGCTCCAGCCTCAAAGATTAAATTTTTGTAAAATAAAGTGCTCTCGTGGGTCCACATGGCATCCCCTCAAGGGGGTCCATGAGACATGAGAGGACCTATATTGATTAATTAATGCTGCTGCATAGTGAAGGTCACTGTGCAGAAACATCTCACTCTGTTCCCATAAATCCAAACCACCCCGGATGTGGTCCAGTGGTCTTTCAAATAAGAGGCAATGTCTCGTTTCCTTTTTGCCCTACATCATTCTTCCTATTTTTTTAAATTGTTTATTTGAACCAATCAAACCCTGGTCTGGTGATATTAGGGAGGATTCGGGTGATATTAGGGAGGGGTCATGTGATATTAGGGAGGGGTCGATTTTCCCCATGGTTTGACATGCTGAGGAGGTGAGAGAAATACGTAACTGGATTTGTCGGCAAGGTGAGTCTAAAAATCTTTTCATTTACAAATGCCACATGGCACTCCCACACTATTTTTAATTAATGTAGGGATCGGAGAGATTGCACCAATCTGCATGTGGGCGGTATTTGCCGTCCCAATCCCCCACAAAACAGCAAAGTTCCGTTTACGGGTGTAACACTGGAGGAAAAACAAGAAAAGTCGACAAATGAATTCCCTTTGCTGGGACTAAGTCCCAAACCACACAAGAGGGAGAGGAAGTTTCACAAATTCCTCCAACATGGCACTTTGCCTTCCTTTTCCTTGTTTGTCTCCTTATAATGTGGGATTCCAAGCACTACACTAAATTTGATAATTAGTGTTAGATTATTATAAGATTTGAAAATGCTATAAGTTTTTACTTTTGTTTTTTTTTTAAATTTACCAAGAGCATTGATTATGATACTATATAAGGACTCCCATCTTGGCCAATATAGTGGGTAAAATTATTGAACAACAGTAAAAACTTATAACACGTTTATGTAAATTAGTGTATCTAACACTAATTATCAAATTTAGTGTAGTGCCTGGTACTTTTGAAATACATTTATTGTGCCCTGTCATGTTATTTTATTGCCATGTAGATCCCAAAAGCAATATCCAAAGCAAAATCCAAAGCTAAAAAGTTCTTCCATGTCATTGTTGCCTCTCCCCTATACTTCCTCTCATGTGGCAACCACTTGCTCATTTGAACCAATACAATTCATCCAACTCATTGCCTTTCCTCTCCTATCGTTTGGGCCTAAGTTACCCTCAGAAGTATGTTCTTTTTGATATTTGGAGTTGTTATCAATTAATATTACAAATCACTGAATTCAAACTCATGTAGTGGGACATTAAGACTCGGACTCAAAATCATGAAGTGTAACTTTGACATTGTACGAATGTTAGCTTTTAATCATTCATATTGTGGATGTATAGTAATGTATATCATTTGTGAACATTTATAAATGCAAAATTACCAAGAGGGGAGTTTTATTTTGTTAACATGTTTAACATTTTAATTGTGCATTATGTGGGGAGTAGAAGAAGGTTAAAATTTAGAGAGGGTTAACTTCTAAATATTCTTAGAAGCAAAATCAATTTTTTGTTGTTTGGGGTAGGCTAGATGAAGGTGTTAGAATCAATTTATTTGCCTAAGATTTTTACTAAGTGTACCCTATACTACAAGGTGTGTGTACAACAAAATGCAAAGTCAAAATGCAATTTCAATCTTAAAGTTCTTAACGCAAACTTTAGTTTTCACACCCTGTGCAGGCAAAAACAAAATTTTGATTTTTTTTTTTTAAAAAAGATTTTTTTTTTTTTTAATTTTTTTTTTTTTGAAATATGTTCGGAACCAAATCACTATTTGGTTTTCAAAGGGCTCTATGTCAAAATGTCTATCAATTCTACAAGGGCACCCCTCAAACCTTATAAGAGCAAGCTTCAAAGATTTCAGTAAAAAGTTTGCACAAACTTGAGATGTTATGAGCTTGCAAATGATAAAATCCAACAGTCAAAATTTGGACCATTAACTAAAAATAGGCTTGTTAATAAGATCTTACACTTGAAAGTCTAAAAAGAGTTGGTAATTTGGTTCACACTTTGAGGAGTACATAGAGATAGAAATTGCAATTTTGAGGTTTCAAGCTCCGAAGAGTTAACTCTTTTAACCCTTAAAGGTCCTTCCACTCCTCAATGGGCAGCCCGAAATTGAATCTCAGCATCTTTTGGACTTGGGCAACATGAATAGTGCAGTTTTTGAACATGGGCAGCATGAATGAACCAATCAATGATGAGTTTGCAACCTCCTACAAGGTTTTGTGCAATCCCAACCTACCTACCGCAATCCTTTCAAAGCACAAGTCACTCATACAAATTGCGATTTGAATTGTAGGATTTCACTTTGTAGATGCATCACAAAAAGGTGACCAGAATGATATAAAAAAATAAGTGAAAAATTGAGAATCAAAAGAGCTACAAGCAAAATTCTGTTGGAAAACAGCTCGAGGAGCTGACAGGCGCCTTTTAAGGGTTAAGTGTATCACTCATAGAGGGTGGACACCTAATAAAATACGAAAAACGTAAAGGGCCACCAGGAGCAGTGGAAGTTTTTTTTGCCAAAAGTAGTTCACACTACTCAGCAAGGGAGATTTTTTTAATTTTTTTTTATTTTTTTAACCAGTAGACATGCACGTAGCTAAGGTGGTGGCTCAAAATAAATCTTGATCTATCCTACTACGCCTTACCTCAAGCTTGTGCACCAAAAAGATGGAAGTTGAGTAGCCATTGTGAAAAGGGCATGGTGTTGATGAAATGAGGTGCTGCACTGCACAGGCACATCTTGGACGGCCTGCAGTTTAAGCCCGTGTTCCGGGGTATGAGTAAATTAACGAGAACAAGCCCTTGGCCCTGTAGAGGGAGCATTGGAAGACTGAGGGTCACATAATGATCAACAGGCCTTGGGTCATAGAGTAAAACTAGCTTCACAGATTGGCCCAGAAGGCTGACTGCTCTTCTATGTGAGGAGGAGACTGAATGTCTCCCGGTAAGTTAACTTCGCCTTCAGCAATGACTTCATCCACCAGAGAGTCCATGATCCTTTCAAGTATCAGAGAGGCCCTTGGACGGCCTGCACAGACACATCTTGGACACATCTTGGACACATCTTGGACACATCTTGGACACATCTTGGACACATCTTGGACACATCTTGGACGGCCTGCAGCACAGACACATTTTGGACGGCCTGCAGAGGCAATCTTGGACGGCCTCGCACAGGCCCAGAAATGAGTTATGCAATGATTGCATCATGCATGCAACATGCTTTAGGAGCAGTCATGCGCGTTGCAAGTCAAAGGGACAGAGATCCCCCATACTGTGCCCTGATCATCTTGCACCATGTGGGGGACCACACTAACTTACTTGTGTTTCACCACCCCTACCTCCAGCTTGATCTGTAAATCCTCATATCATGGCGTTCTTTTGATACATGGACCACACAAACCAGAAAGCTGGGTTGTCACATTGGACAAGTTACTATACATCACATTGCACATATTGGTGGACTTTATATCTTGGCCTTATGATTGGGTGAATCTAAGGGTGTTCACTGGTGTTGTGATTTGTCACATTATACACTCTGCTATTATGAATAGTGCAGTCTCTCACTTACTTAACCTCAGAATGTCAAAGCGGACATGAAGTGTCCTATGAATGAATTTGAGATTTGTTATTGGACGATAAACAACATTATTTCATCCAAAATTATCTTTCCAACTTCCTCATCATCCATGGTGTTGGGCTCGGACATTTCCAGGCTTAATATAAATAGAATGAAGTAGGACTCTATGAAGATTGTAGATTTTTCCCATACTTTCACGAAAAATCATTTTATGCTTGAGTTTTCTTATAGTTTAGGATATATTCACAGTTAGAGTTTGAAAACACTATTTAAGAAGTGCCCAAAGTGCAGAATATGCTCATTCATTCTCAAAAGTGCCCCCCGGAATCATTAAGAATGCATAAACTTTGAAATTTCTCTATAAATTGAAATTTTACTTTTTTTGAGGTTTTGTTTTTTGAGCATGTTGAAAAGGTACCAACACATGATCTCACCATTAGGTAATCAATGGTTTTTGGAATCAGTGGTTTTTTTGGCTCAAGCAACATCTCACTTCTTATTGCAAAGGAAAAATACTATCGTTTCAACTTTGAACGTTATGATCTTGTAAATGGTAAGAAATTTGAATGTAAAA
This sequence comes from Bryum argenteum, assembly GCA_037043015.1. Lineage (NCBI taxonomy): Eukaryota > Viridiplantae > Streptophyta > Bryopsida > Bryales > Bryaceae > Bryum > Bryum argenteum. The sequence continues at coordinate 17,128,491 of CM073328.1, read as the reverse complement.
TTTTGGTGTACATGAACACGTTAGTTACTAGATCCTATGGTTACATACTTTCTTGCAATTGGAAGAATTCATGGTAAGTGGTGCAATTGGTGGCTTGAAGAAAAGACAATGGACATTGATTGCAATGACTTCCCAAAGTAAAGCTAATCTTAAGTTCACTAAAAGCTAGGGCCAACAATATGTTGATATTCTGATCTTATAGAAATTTCGTTTTATATTAGCATTTGTAGTGATTGACATGGCCCCAAGCGAAGCAAAATAGATCTTCCAAATGGTGGTTTCTTTTCTTCTCTTTGGGGGCCATGTCAAGAAAATAAATGCACTTGAGGCACTTTCTTATTTATGGCCTCAAGGACCCATTCTCATACCACATGGGACGGATTGGCCTCCATTCTTCAATGGCCTTAGCCCCATTGTAAACCCACCCTTAGTGTCGTCACTATTGATGTGATAAGGCCTATCATAACGCCCTTTGAGAATTGATCTCAAAGAAAATGGTACACAAGAGATATATACATCTTCATAATGTATATATGTTCATTTTATGTTGCATTAGTACTTTAGTAAACTGAAAACATACCATGAAATTTGCGAGGAAAAAACACTACACAAGACTTGTTGATGAGTGTTATGAATGATAATTGCAAACCATAATACGTATGTCTGTCATATATATGTCACTTTAATGTTATAAACACGTACTTTGTTATAATGAGAGTATTAAATGATTTTGGGAAAATAAAGTTTAGCTCGAGTCAAGCTAAATGTACCCACATATGGGGTACTTCACTGAATCTCGACAAAATAACTAATTACTGATATCTTTAAATGATCATATCTTACTCAAATTCCGTCCAAATTGGGCATATGAGGTGTTTTTTGACATCTACTCTTTTTGTAGATGTCCAAAAACACCTCATATGCTGAATATTGACAAATTTTCAGTAAGATATGGCCATTTAAAAATATTGGTGATTGGTCATTTTGTCTAGTTTCAGTGAAGTACCCAATTTGTGGGTACATTTAGCTCAACTCAAGCTTAAAAAATCATTGAAGTGAGAATTTGAATATTCTCATTGTAACGAAATATGTATTTATAACACTAATCTTCAAAACATAATAGTAAATGTGAATGTTTGGAAATTCCTTGGAAGGGGAGGAATTCATTGGAATTGGTGCAAATGTGGTTTCAAGAAATGACAAAAAATATAGATTTCAACGGCAAGCCAAATTGAACATTCATCTTAAAAGAATTGTGGAATAGTGGAATTGTGGAATTGCGGAATTGTGAAATGTGGTAACTTTTGGTAGATAACACCAATCTTTGCATCCACGAATCGACAACTCTTGTGTGGTGCATATGATTTCAACTCCGCTAAAATGGCACGTTTTAACTTTGTGAATTATAACTCAAAAACTATGTGATATTACAAAATTGAAGGTGATATAATGGAAAATGAGTGATAATGTATAAGGAGTAATAATGTAATATCACAGAAGAAGTTGTGATTTAAGAGAATTTACCATTTTGTATGTGTACAAATGTAAAATTTGGTGTTACAAATTGGTGCATGGAATTGCATCGTTTGAACGGGATTGGGATTGAGTAAACGGGATGACTATACTCCAAGTGGCACAAAGGACCCAGGCTTGGGTCATTTGTGTTGGGGTATACCCATCCCGCTTACTCAAATAACATATGCATTAGTGAAATTGTCTAATGAGAAAGTAAGAAAAATTTTCAGCAAATTAAAGCCTATAAAATATATGTAAGGAAATTATAAAGATAAACCATTGAATTTAAATTAAAAAGTGATATGTGTTTGTCGTGAGTTACCAGACCGAGAAGACCAAAAACAACACAATTTTACTTATACAACCAAGCAAAATGGTTCGCCTTCCGGGTAACGTTCCACGGAGATTCTGTGAAGTGTGAAGACCAAATGAAATCCGGACCAACAACCTATGGACGCTACAACGACAGAAAACGTTCTAATCTACCGGATTAGGGAACTCGGGAGGGGTTGGGGTCGACTAGCTCCCAAACCCAAAACCCCAAGGAAAACCGACTTTGCGCGTCGATCCGGTGGTTTTCTAGATTGAACGGCCTCCTGTCCGGGAGGGGGACTTAGTATCTGTGGTGATTTAGTTTAACCTCCGTAAATCCTCGGAGGGGTCTTTCCTATTTATTTGGAAGAGCGCGGAATGTCGCTCCCCTACCGGTTGATTAAGGTGTCCGGAGTTCCACCCTTAGTATCTCGACTACCCTTTCCTTCTCTCTCGGGAGTTCCTTCCTTGCTACCACGCCACTATCCGGATTCTCACCCAAAAAAGGTGGGTCACACAAAGGTGGCCCGGTTTCCTCCCTAACTGAGCCAACGAGGGGGTTGTTTACTCGTGACCGGATCACGGTGGGTGGTATCCCGCCACTTAATCCATTAGAGTTCCAATAACATAGAACCGGGTTCGTACCCTACTACTCGCAGAGAGGCTTTCTCAACCGAACATCCCATTCGGGAGGTTGGCAATCAGTTAGCGTTTCTTGCTAACCCTAGTACCTCACCCCAACCCGGTTAGTGTATCACCTTCCTAGGTGACGACTACTCCCGGATATGCTCTAGTACTTCTCACACGGACCTCTCACCGACTCTGTCACTCTCCTAGAGACCTCTCCCGGGTTCGGGATTGCAACCACCGAATCTACGAGGGACTTCCCGTATCCACGACCCGACTCGGACATCAACTACGCACACACAATTACAAGATCACGACTTACACACAATCACGAATTTTAGGTGCAAAGATCAACCTTTACTCACAGTGCACGGAAACACAGAGAAGACCCGAAGGACTCCGCAGAGTCTTGGTAAGTCTGAGGGTCCCGGTTTTCCCGGAAACCCTATCGATCCGGAATTCTCGGGCTTCCGAGATTCCGGGTGAGTGGCCAAAAAGGCACCTACTAATCCTACCCATTCTAACCTAACTAACTACGACGACTAGTGTCTTCTTCCGGCGGCGTGGGTCGGCTCGGGGTTTGGCGGCGTATTCATCCCGGGAAGGGCTCGCCAACTCGCGGGAGGAATCTCCCTCCCGATCAACCCGGGGTGGATGTAAAATCTCGGATTTTTCTGCGTCCTCCGGCTCTTCCACTTTGCCCCGGAGTGCCTTCAACTTCGATGGAGGGGGCACGGGGTGGACTTCTCTCTTCTTCATGAGGAACCACGGGTTCCTCCGGTGCACTCGAGGGCCCACGGGTTGGACCTCAACTTCCTCTTGAGGGACCTCGGGCTCCTCCCGCCGCCCTTGTTCGCCGGATCTCCCACCTCGTTGACTTGGGCCTCCGGGTGAGGTATTACCTCTTCAACTTTGTTGAGTATCGCCTTCTCCCGTGACATCGCCATCCGGTGCTCATCCGGTTGTTGAGAGGGGTTCACCTCTCCTTCCACCACTGTTCCACCTCGGAGGGACCGGGTAATCCTGGTTCTCCCGAGGTATCCGCTTCCGAGGGGAGTCGCGGCTCGTTTCTCCTCCCCTCGTTCTCCGGAATGGCACCGCCGATCGTGGGATCCTTTGCTCCTTCAAGCGGTCGGGGGCACTTCTTCTATTTCCATGGGCACGGCCCTCCGTGGCACCTCGGGGGTGCGATTACCTCCTCTTCCGGAAGGGCTTCCCGAATCTCCACGTGGGGAGGGCCCCAATGACCTTCCGGTGAGGGTGCGGAACTCCTTTGGTCCAGTCCGCCAAGTCCCACGGGGCATCGTCTGACCCCGCGCACCCCATCCGGGAGGAGGTCATCCCTTAGCTCGCGGCAGTGCGGTGGAAGCTCGGGTGCACTGCGGCTTCACCGACTTGAGGGGATCGGCATCCCCGGTCGCCACGGGACCACCTCCCTCCTCTTCTTCAGCATCGCTCCGGTATCCTATAGCCGCCGGAACTCTTCTCTCCCCGCTTCCCTGACCGATTCGGTAGAGAAACCCTACTTCCCGAAACCCTAATCTCTCCAAACTCGCTTTTCCAACACTCTCGGATCGCCGAGCTCTCAAAATTGCTCTATCTCTCAAAACGCGCGGGTGGAATGGCCGAGAATGGAGGCGGCGGCTCCTAATAACAACAAACCGGAACTCTCCTTCCGAGACATCATCACCTGCGCTCGAGACGCACACACGGGAAGTACCCGGTCATCATTGAGCGCCCGGTGATTATGTCGGGCGCCCGCGAAGTTTTCCGGCCCTTTCTCCGGGTCGACCGTGGCTCGGTCATCAACCCGTAGGAGAACCGGGCCATCCGGGCATCTCAGGGTATCACCGGGTATCAACCCGGCTATCCGATAAGCTCTAAAATCCCATAAGGTTAGCGGAAGAATCTTAACACAAAAATTACTACCTACGAACCGGTTTAAACAGGCGGTTTTTATTCCTATTTGCTAAATCGGCTATTTTACTCCTAATTAATTGCTAAAAACAAAAATATTGGAGAACAGGGTTCGACATTACCCCTTTCTTAAATGTGAGCGTCCCCGCGAACACACATAAATCTCTCCAACACGATTGCCTTTAATCGAATCATCACCGAGGCATCCTCCGATTCGAAACGGTGTCGCCTCCGAAATTGATTCGGGTAGTACCTTTTCACTCGAGATCCGTTCGTTCGGGTTGGTAGGGGATTACCTTGCAAATCCTCCAATCTGAGTGACGCATTGGCGAAGACCTCCGTGACCTTGTAAGGTCCGATCCACCGGTGTGGAGTTTTCGGGGAAGTCCATGAACCCATTGTCGACAGATAGGACCGGCGTCTCGGTTCGGATTCCATGATCCCGGGAAGGCGTCGGTCATAGATTACCTTACGGTTCTCTTGCTCTACCCGGTTTTTCTCAATGGCCTCCTCCTCGGCTCCTCCAAGTTGTCAATGGCCATCAGGGGGTGTCATCCTTTACTCTCTCCCCATCCGGATTGCCATCACCGGTGAGACTCGATGTTGAGCTCAATGCCGTGGATGCATTCTTGTCCAAACACCATGAAGAACGGGTCTTCCCGGTGGTGGTCTTCTCCGAGGTGTTGTAGGCATGTATGGCGGATGGCGGCTTGCGATCCCAATCCGTCTTGTGTGCCGACACCATTTTCTTTGAGGATTTTGCCAACAATTCCGTTGGACCGCTCCGTAAGACCGTTAGCCTTCGGGTTATACGGAGTCGTCTTCCGGTGTTTGATGGCATACCTCTTGGTCGATCCTCCACAATGTCGTTGATGAAGTGCTTTCCCGGTCACTCACCAACCTGGGGTACCAAACGCATCATGATCTCCTCGAAAAGGAACCGGGCCGCTACTCGTGCGTCGTTTCTCTTGTAGCCCGGGCCTCTACCCATTTGGTGGCATAATCCGTAGCCAGGATTATGTACCTCTTCCGATCATCGCTTGACCGGATTATTTGGACCGATGAAGTCGATCCCCCATTTGACAAAAGGGGCTAAGGGGATGATGGGGTCGGTGTGGCGGTGGTGCTTTCGTCGTAGGGCACCGGTTCGGCGGCACCGATCGCAACTCGAACATACTTCTTCACGTCACGGATGATGTAGGGCCACCAATAACCAAGACTTTTGATCCGGTTCACCGTGCTCATATTGCGAGGTGTCCTCCGAACCGCTGCGTGAAGTGCTTCCATCACCGGTTTACGTTCGTCGGGGCTCCAAGCGGCGTCGGATGACATCATCAGTCCCATCCGGAAGAGGATCCCGAGATAGGAGGGTGTAGGGTGCCATTTTTTCTTTGGAACACGCTCTTCGATCCTCGACATACCTTCCGGATACTCCCCGTGTTTAGAAAATCCCCGATGTCACGATAGTCCGATATGGGCGCTGTTCAATGTGGAACACTCGTGGAGGGAACCGGGTTCCCTTCAAAAACTCGTCCGGAAAGAGGATCGGCACATCCTCAAAAGCTTTGTATCCGCGCATCCTCGGAGAGATAATCCGCATTGGAATTGGCTTTCCCGGATTTCACCTTCACTCGTAATCAATTCCCGGAGGAGTAGGATCCACGGGCAATCCTCCCGACAGTCACCTTGTTAACAAGGTACTTCAGTGAGTCATGGTCCGTATGGAACACGACTTTGTAACCGAGGAGGTAATGCCGGAACTTCTTGCGAGGAGTACACCATCGCTAACGCTTCCTCTCTCTGTGGTGGTGTAATTGCGCTCCGCTGAGCTCATCATCGCTCGCTAGCGTAGTAAATCGGGTTTCTCCCGCCCAGTGGTCGTCCGCTTGCCACAAGATGGCCCCTAGGCACCATCCGGACGCATCAATGGTCACATTAAACTCCTTCTTCCAATCCGGTGGGAGAGGATTGGAGCATCGACCAACCGCTTCTTCAGGTCCTCGACGCGACTGCCCGTTCGGATGTCCACACGAACGGCTCGTTGTTCTTCAAAGAACTCGCGTCGGAGGGGACGCCCTCCTTGCATAGTTTGTCGATAAATCTCCGGTAGTACCCGACGGCCCAAGGAATCCTCGCACTTCCCGCACCGTCCGGGGTGGGGATAGGGTCGGGATTACCTTAACCTTATCTCAGTATCCACTTGCAACCCTTGCCGACTAACAACGTGTCTAACAAAGAACCCGGTTTCCATGCCAAAGAAGCATTTACCGGGATGCGGTTTGAGGTCCGTCTCTGCAGCTATTTGGAAGGTTTGGCGAAGGTGGGAAAGGTGGTTCCTCCGTTCTCCAAACACGGCGAAGTCATCGATGAAGACTTCCGGGAAATGTCGCAGGAAGTCTTTAAAGATGTCAATCATCAATCTTTGGAATGTACCCGGGGCGTTACAAAGTCCGAAGGGCATCCGGTTGAACGCGTAGGTTCCCCATTCCGTCGTGAAGGTGGTCTTGGTGATCGCTAGCCCGGATTGACACTTGGTTGTAACCCGAGAATCCGTCGAGGAAGGCATCGATTCCCGACCGCTACATGATCAAGGATGACATCGGTGAAGGGTAGGGGTAGTAGTCCTTCTTGGTGGCCGCATTCAGCTTCCGGAAATCCTGGCAGACACGGATCTTTACCTTCCCATCTGCTCCGGTTTTCTTCGGAACAACCACTATCGGAGAAACCCATTCCGAGTTGTTGACCGGGTAGATGAATCCTGCATCCAGCAACCGATCTATCTCTTCCTTCACCATCAGCGAGTACTTTGGGTTCAGCCGGTAATGCCGGTACTGACGTTGTCTGACCGGAACGGCTCCATCGATCAAATCGATTTCATGCTCCCCCAGGTGGGAAGGGATCCCCCTCAGGTCGCTCGGAGTCCAGGCGAACACATCGGAATATTCCGCCAGCAGTTGGCGGCATTCCTCCTTTTCCTCCGCGGTCAACGTCTTCCCCACGTAGAACTTCCGTCCTGCCCGGACTTCCATCTCCTCGTAGTCCTTGGGTGAGACCACGTTCTTGACCCTCTCAGGTCCTTTCTCCTCTGGATCCGGGTCTAACGCCCCCCATGACAAGTGACTACCCCCTCCCATTCGTACAGGTTGGGTATCCGGGTTAGTCAGTTGTTGGCGTACCCACTTCTCTGTGAATGCGGTACATGATTCGCCCAGGGAACGGTCCTCCACATCGGTCTTCCTTCCCGGAGTGGGTCCAAGCTGCGGAGAGGGGTGCTTTCCTCCGGGACTTGCTGCGGGAATTCAAGTCCTTCTCCACCAATCCGGTAAACTCCTCAACCGGATAACACGCCTGGGACTCCGGTTCGACTCCGACCAATCCGAGGTGTAATCCTCGGTTGTCTTGGTTTCTCCTTCGTGAGTGACGTGTCTCAAGGAATCCCGGACAGGGGTCTCCCAACCCGGAATTCCTTCTCTCCCGGTCTACCACTACCTTGGCGAGATAGAGCCATGGTCGCCCAAGCAAAGATTCGGAAGGGTCTTCCTCGTCAACCCGGATCACCACGTAGTTCAAAGAAATAGGTCCGCTTTCCTACACGGGATGGCATCGAGAGAGAAGGCCGACCGGAACTACTCGAGATTGGTCCGCCATCCGTAGCACCAGGCCGGTTCTCTCCAAAGTCGTGTAACCGAGGTCGTATGCCGTATCTTCCAAAGATGAGGTTAACTCCGGATCCGCCATCTACCGGAACGTTATGGATATTGCGACCATCAACTTCAATCGTAATTTCGGGGCTCCGTAATCCTCGAGGGCAGCAAAATTTACCGCCACCGCCGGGAAGCTTGTACCTCTTCTTCCTTCTCTCGTATCCAAGCCTCCCGGATAACCTTCGGTAATTGGCGTTGTCGTGGAGTAGTTGACCGATTGTGACGTTCGCTACCGATCCTTGACGCCCTGCAGGATGTCGTACTCATCCACCCTTGCCTTGGGTCCCGGTTTCAATATCACCGGATTGTCCACAAACCGGACTTTCTTCGCCTCCGGTTTGGGTTCTCCTCAAAGAAGGAGTTCCTGACTTCATCAGTTATGTCTATTTCTAACCTATCGTACTCCACCCCTTTCTTTGCTTCTACCGGGGGTGGTTCTACTGGTGGCTGACTACTCCGGTTTACCTCCTCGGAGTAACCGCCCGGACTACCACTGCGTTTCCGGTTGGCTCGTATTCTTCTTCTTCTTCCGCTGCTACGGAGTCCGTATTGCCTTTGGTGGAGTGCGGGTGGAGACCTTGTTCACAAAGCAACCTCCCCCACGTCCGGCGTTCCACCTCCTGGCATCATTTGGGCGGATTGTCGACCCCGGCGGTGTGCGCGTAGTTCATGTGATCATCTCCGGGGTGGCTCCACCACCATCTTGGTGCAATCTTCGTCGAGGAGGTTTCGGGATGACTCGTCTCCCTATGGCCATGCTCCCCACAGTTTTGACAAGGTAGGATTTTGACGACGCTCCGTTACCTTGCGCAGGGCTCGTTGAAGCACCCGGTCGCATAATGACCATACTGCCCACACGGTAGCACTGGACATTGTCCGGTAGTCAGAACTCCGCCGATCCCGGGTGGGCCGTTGGAACTAGCTCCCCGCCCATGACCGGATGCGCAGGTTGCCGTTCGGTCGAGGGGGGTTCCCTCTTCCTCTTCCGTAACCGGTTTGGACTTGGTAGATGTACTGGACATCACCATCCTCATAATCATCATCATCCGGCATGGTGTACTCCACTCCGGTCTCTGCCTCCACGAAATGGACAGGTTTCTTTGCTTTTGCGTGGGGGCAGTCTGAAGCGAAATGGCCGGGCTCACGGCAGCGTGAACACCACACGTTCGACCTGGTACTTGAGGGCAGTTTCCGGGATGGCCGGTTCTCCGTGAGGTTGACCTTGATGGCGCGGAGTTCGTCCAGGAGGAGCTTCATGTTGTCTTCCGGTTCGACCTTGATCTTGATGGTCGCTTTCTCCTTACCGGATTTCGCGGCTTTGCTACTGCCGGACCTCTTCGGGGTCCGACTCATTTGTCCGGATCGCCATCCTCTTCGGACTCCTTTCAGCAAAGACTTGTCGTCCTCCGAGCCGTCCGACTCCGTTCCTCTTTCTTCTTCTTGCGGTCCTTCTCGCCGCTTCTTATTTTTCTCCTTCTTCGGATCACGCAGAGATAGGGCCGAATCTTCATAATCTCGGCGCGACCTCCATCGCCGCTCGGAGTGTAACGGTTTGGTCCTCCGGATCCGGAAGGCCATCTCATTCGGTAGACCGGCTATGTACCATTGAATGGCCACAATCGGAGCAATGTCCGTTGTGACCTTGTTCATGAGGGACTTAACCTCATCCCGTCATCGCCGGATGTTCTCGGACTTCTTCTTGGTGATCTCGCTCAACCGGCCCAGGGCTCGCCTCCCCTCCCGCTTCACGGAAGGTATGCGGGAACAACGCCGTGAGCTCCTCCCGATTCTCGCGTACCTCATCCGAACATCCATGAACCACTTGAGTGCTTCCCCTTCATCATTCCGGAGAAGACTCTCAACCGGGACTCGGATCTTCCGGTTGGCGTTCGCCGTGGTGGTGAACTCTTGCAACCGATCGTCCACGTCCTTGCCGCCATCTCCTTGGAAGCGATTATACTTTGCGAGTGAGTGGGCGGCTCTCTCCTTTGACCGGCGAGGAGCCTCCATGGGGTTTGGCCTCCTTTCCTCCGGTGCAACTAGTATCTCCACACCCGGTGGAGGGGCCAGTACGTTCCACTCCCTCACGGGAACAACAACCTCTTCCGGTGGAGCGGCGTATAGCGTTTCTTCTAGGCCGTACGGAACCTCTCGTGCTTGGGCGAGTTGGGGTAACTACCGGAATGGTACTCCTTCTCGCAACCGGGTAACACGTCGTGAGTCCGGTTATTTGGTTTGCCCTTGAGTCATGAAGCAATCGGGCCGGGTATTCTCAAGAGCCTCTCCCTCGTTTGATCCGACTCACACTTGCGACTTCGTCCGACGAGCTCACCAACATTCCGATCTCCCTTTGCTCCCACCGGATCTACAAAAGGAACTCGGCGTCCCACAGGGGGAATTCGTGGCTTCACGACTTTAGAATCCCGGCGGCGGCGCCAAAGTTTCACTCATGTCGTGAGTTACTGAGGACCGAGAAGACCAAAAACAAAGACAATTTTACTTATACAACCAAGCAAAATGGTTCGCCTTCCGGGTAACGTTCCACGGAGATTCAGTGAAGTGTGAAGACCAAATGAAATCCGGACCAACAACCTATGGACGCTACACAACGACGTAAAACGTTCTAATCTACCGGATTAGGGAACTCGGGGAGGGTTGGGGTCCGACTAGCTCCCAAACCCAAAACCCCAAGGAAACCCACTTTGCGGCCCCGATCCGGTGGTTTTCTAGATTGAAACGGCCTCCTGTCCGGGAGGGGGACTTAGTATCCCTGTGGTGATTTAGTTTAACCTCCGTAAATCCTCGGAGGGGTCTTTCCTATTTATTTGGAAGAGCGCGGAATGTCGCTCCCCCTAGGTTGATTAAGGTGTCCGGAGTTCCACCCTTAGTATCTCGACTACCCTTTCCTTTCTCTCCGGGAGTTCCTTCCTTGCTACTACACGCCACTATCCGGATTCTCACCCAACACAGGTGGGTCACAAACAGTGATGGCCCGGTTTCCTCCTAACCGAGCCAACGAGGGGGTTGTTTACTCGTGACCCGGATCACAAGTGGGTGGTATCCCGCCACTTAATCCATTAGAGTTCCAATAACATAGAACCGGGTTCGCACCCTACTCCCGGGAGAGGCTTTCTCAACCGAACATCCCATTCGGGAGGTTGGCAATCAGTTAGCGTTTCTTGCTAACCCTAGTACCTCACCCCAACCCGGTTAGTGTATCACCTTCCTAGGTGACGACTACTCCCAGATATGCTCTAGTACTTCTCACACGGACCTCTCACTGACTCTGTCACTCTCCTAGAGACCTCTCCCGGGTTCTGGGATTGCAACCACCGAATCTACGAGGGACTTCCTGTATCCACGACCCGACTCAGACATCAACTACGCACACACAATTACAAGATCACGACTTACACACAATCACGAATTTTAGGTGCAAAGATCAACCTTTACTCACAGGTACGGAAACACAGAGAAGACCCGAAGGACTCCGCAGAGTCTTCGGTAAGTACAGAGGGTCCCGGTTTTCCCGGAAACCCTATCAGATCCGGAATTCTCGGGCTTCCGAGATTCCCGGGTGAGTGGCCAAAAAGGCACCTACTAATCCTACCCATTCTAACCTAACTAACTACTGACTAGTGTCTTCTTCCGGCGGCGTGGGTCGGCTCGAGGGGTTTGACGGCGTATTCATCCCGGGAAGGGCTCGCCAACTCGCGGGAGGAATCTCCCTCCCGATCAACCCGGGGTGGATGTAAAATCTCGGATTTTGCTGCGTCCTCCGGCTCTTCCACTGTCCCGGAGTGCCTTCAACTTCGATGGAGGGGGCACGGGGTGGACTTCTTCTTCATGAGGAACCACGGGTTCCTCCAGCTGTACCTGAGGGCCCACGGGTTGGACCTCAACTTCCTCTTGAGGGACCTCGGGCTCCTCCTGCTGCCCTTGTTCGCCCGGATCTCCCACCTCGTTGACTTGGGCCTCCGGGTGAGGTATTACCTCTTCAACCGTCGTGAGAGTCGCCCTTCTCCTGTGACATCGCCATCCGGGTGCTCATCCGGTTGTTGAGAGGGGTTCACCTCTCCTTCCACCACCTGTTCCACCTCGGAGGGACCGGGTAATCCTGGTTCTCCTGAGGTATCCGCTTCCCGAGGGGAGTCGCGGCTCGTTCTCTCCTCCCTCGTTCTCCGGAATGGCACCGTCGATTCGGGATCCTTTGCTCCTTCAAGCGGTCGGGGCACTTCTTCTATTTCCATGGGCACCGCCCTCCGTGGCACCTCGGGGGTGCGATTACCTCCTCTTCCGGAAGGGCTTCCTGAATCTCCACGTGGGGGAGGGCCCCCAACAGCCTTCCAGTGAGGGTGCGGAACTCCTTTGGTCTGGTCCGCCAAGTCCCACGGGGCATCGTACAGCCCGGCGCACCCCATCCGGAGGAGGTCATCCCTTAGCTCCGCTTAGTGCAGTGGAAGCTCGGGTACTGCGGCTTCACCGACTTGAGGGGATCGGCATCCCCGGCCGCCACGGGACCACCTCCTCCTCTTCGGCACGCTCCGGTATCCTATAGCCGCCCGGAACTCTTCTCTCCCTGCTTTCCCGGACTGATTCCGGTAGAAACCCTACTTCCCGAAACCCTAATCTCTCCAAACTCTGCTTTTCCAACACTCTCGGATCGCTGAGCTCTCAAAATTGCTCTATCTCTCAAAACGCGCGGATGGAATGGCCGAGAATGGAGGCGGCTCCTAATAACAACAAACCGGAACTCTCCTTCCGAGACATCATCACCCGCCGAGACGTACACCGGGAAGTACCCCGGTCATCATTGAGCCGCCGGGATTATGTCGGCGCGCCCATGAAGTTTTCCGGCCCTTTCTCCCGGTCGACCCGGCGGCTCGGTCATCAACCCGAGAGGGAGAACCGGGCCATCCGGGCATCTCGGGGTATCGGCGGGTATCAACCCGGCTATCCGATAAGCTCTAAAATCCCATAAGGTTAGCCGGAAGAATCTTAACACAAAATTACTACCTACGAACCGGTTTAAACAGGCCGGTTTTTATTCCTATTTGCTAAATCAGCTATTTTACTCCTAATTAATTGCTAAAAACAAAAATATTGGAGAACAGGGTTCGACAGTGTTGGTAAGAAATTGTAAGGGAGAACACTAGATGGATTATGTATTTAGAAGAAAAAAATGGATGGAAGGAGAATTGAAGGGAAAAAAGTTAGATGAAGAGGTAACATAAAGCAAATAATGGCGAACAAGGATGTAATGTAAGTTTTTAAGATCCCTATATTTTTATGTAAAGTCTTGGAGGAAACTATAGCTTCATGATACTCTATGTATCCTGGAAGGTCTCCCACCTAGGTTGTCTCACATATAGATTTGGGACAACGTAGGGGAGATTGTAAGGGAGAAAAAGTGTCTGGAAGAAAAAGAGTATAGTAAACACCAAACCCTCCTCATTACTTTTCTATTATGACTTCTTTTGTCATTTTGTTTCAATTCCTAAGTATAATATAAATGTAAATATTAAGAGTTACATCAAGAGGAAGAGAAATCAAGCTACCTTATCAAAGTAATGCTTCAGTGGTTCCGAAATCCTCTTTAGTATCATAAAATGCTAGTAACAACACTACACAAGATGTTATGTGCAGATTAGTCTAATGGGTAACTTTTGGAAAATAACCCTATCTCTCAACTCTCTTAAGACTAGTGTTTAGTTTGGGCCGCCATTGCAATCAATGTCCCTTGTTTTTTCTTCAGTCCAGGAATTGCACTACTTAGAATAAATTCTTCCACTTGCAAGACAATGTGCGTGCTCTTACAATTAACGTTGTGGTTAAACGATTACAATGGTGCTTGGATTAGATAAACGTATTCGGACAGAGAAAAACAGACAAAAACGATGATCTTATTCAAGCGTTGACCATAACGAAACAATGACTCTTTGCATAATAAAGGGACAAGGGATAGTGTTCTTAAGAAGACGTTGATTTTAACGAGGTTGATCTTATCCAAGCACCACTGTAGTGTTGTAGCACTATGGCGACGTGTGACATTTAGTGTTACAGTTTGCAATTATCGTCTCTGTAACACTAATCAACAAATGCATAGTGCATGTGTGGTTTGAGTAAAGGGAACAAGTAGATTCAAAGTGGCTCAAAAGACCCAAGCTTGGGTCTTTTTAGCAAATTTGGGTCTACTTGTTCTCTCAACTCACACCACATATGCACTAGCGCGGGTTTCAAAAAGAATCTACTACGTATAAATGGTGTATGAAGATCTTGCATTGAAAAACAACCCACAAGCTTTGACGATGCAAATTGTACAAGGGTTGCCTTGTTATTCAAGAAACATCTACATATTTTATATATTGAAGGTGGATGTTGGTTTTGTGACAAAGGCACTGGATCTTGGGGATTGCCGGACAGGGGCATGATTCATGTGGGTGTGGCTACACTAAATGGCAATGACTGGGTCGTTGGTACAAGATGGTTAAGCTCTGGGGGGAAAGGGACTTACCAGCTCTGGGGGGAAAGGGACTTACCAGCTCTGGGGGAATTGTTAAGGGACTTGTCAGCTCTGGGGGGAATGATATTTGCTAGCTTAAGGTATAAGCTATCAACAGCTCTGTGAACATTACGAAAAGTCACCCAGGCCCTGGTCAATTTAAGTCAATGGCCACTTTAACCCTTGAAGGTCCTTGCAAGCCCGAGGGGCTGTTTTCCAAGAGAATATGCCTTGTAGCTCTCATTTTACTCAACTTTTCACTTATATTTTGATGTCAAACTGGTCACCTTCTTGTGATGCATTCAAAGAGTGAAATTTTACAAATCAAAACACAATTTGTATGAGTGATTTTGTGGTTTGAAAGGATTGTGGTAGGTAGGTTGGGTTGTACATAAACTTGTAGAAGGTTGCAAGCTCATCATTGATTGGTCCATTCGTGATGCCCAAGTTTTAAATGTGCACTATTCATGATGCCCAAGTCCAAAAGATGTTGTGATCCAATTTTGGGTTGCCCGTTTCAAACCCCAAGGACCTTCAAGGGTTAAGCCACCCCACCAACAACTTTATGTTCAAAGCACATGCAGAAGAGATATTGAATTTTCAAATGACTGTTATGTTCTCAAAAATGATCCAAATCTATATATATATATATATATATATATATATATATATATATATAAAAAAAAGAATTGAGTTATCAATTCGGCTATCCTTCCTACCCACCTACGTACCAACATACAAACCTACCTACCTTTTATGCTTTTTGGATTATGTATGAAAAATAATAAAAAATAATAATAATAATAATAAAAAATTATAACACACAAAAAACACGGGCACACATAAAAATAATAAAACATAATATTGTTCAAGAAAATGGTAAACACGTGATACTGTCGAGACGACGGGGACCTTCCTAGTTGCAAATAACTATCTTGTTCTCAAGATTGATTCAAAGTGCATTCAAATAATGTCGAAGCCTACTTCACTGAGGTATTCATAAAGTAGAAAACTTCATTTCACATAAATGGCTTGTAATGATAAAACATGCATCCTTTTTGAAAACTCCAAACCAAAAGTTGCCTTTACTGAAATGTATGCCAAAAGTGTACAAAAACTTGGATGAATTTTTTATTCCGTAATCTATTCTTTGGTTTGGTTCCAATAGAAGAGATTTAGTTTATAATGGACTTCAACAACTTAAATGAAGATGTTTTAATGCTTCAAAGTTTCACCTCGTCATTTCAAATATTTCCGGGTTGAAACAAAAATTCTTTTTGGTAACATTTTTAGTTGGAATTTGAAAGTCTACGATAAAACCTCTTGGTGGGTAGAATTCGGATATTTGTGAATGTAAGCTACATGTATAGAAAATGTAGTTTACCTCAGCATGTGAAGGTCATGATAAAAGTTATAGGTTAATGAAAAACATGTATAGAAAATGCTAGATCTACATATGATGTTTTATCCATCTTGAGCATCGCCACTAATGACTCTCCATGCATAAACTTTGAAGAGCAACTATTTATCTCCACATACGGGTGTGCTCACCAAACACACCTTAAATAAAGTCTAAAATAACCTCTAAGTTCCACTCTCAAGCATCTATCCCTGCCACGATGATAAATTTAAAGCAAAAATAGAAAGAATCGATAAAAAGTCTTATAAGTGCTCCAATTGCAAGAGCCATTCCATATATCTCTTATGGAGGGACTACCAAGTTTTTATTGCACACTAAGCATATAGATTGTGGCAGGTTTGCATCATGCGTGCAACAAGTCAACAGTGCCCTCTCAAAAGTATACATTCACAACAGAGATGATAGAACATGCCTAAATATTCAAACAATCACCATAGTTACAGAAATGATCCAAATTGCCAACTACAAATTGTATTTGAGAGATTATGTAGTATTTTATACCATTATTTGAATAATCTAATTATAACTAGAGATTCTATTTCAACATACGACTTTTTTAACACATTACCTACTATTCACCCTTAGCTCTTCTCACAAGCTACTTTTGTTGAGACATGACACAATAGAAAACTTCAAACCATCTCTAAATAAATCTATTTCAATACACTTTCTATGCACTTTCTTTCAGTAGAAAAATGAATTGAACTCACCAAGAAGCTCAACTTCGGACTTTTGTAATTTAGCTAAAGTGTCACGTGAAACAAGAGCAACTTCAAATGATCATGTTCATCCAAAACCCCATGTGTAAGAAAAATCCATGAGCAATGAGTGCACTTTAAAATATGTATGCACCCTTTTCAATAGGAGACAACGTTAAGGCTTCTTACGCAAACTCAATTTATTATTGTAAATTGGAGCCACATATATGCAAAGGGCATTAAAAGAGGTTTTTGAAGGGATACTAGTACCCTTTTTCTTAACAACCTCACCATATGTAGGTCTTCATAAGAGCTAAAGGTAAATACTAAAAAGCAAGTTAAAAGATATTAAAGTTATCATAAGAATTTACACTTCTTTTGGAGATTTTTCATGTATTGGTAAAGAGGAGTGTACTACCTTTCTTACGACTTTAGAAGTTGCAATCTGGAAAATCTTTACAAACATGGTGGTCATTTAACCCCTAAACGACCAAGGCCTCCTTTAAGGAGATTTGTGATTTCGGGCAGCCTAAATGAAGATGTTAAAAGTAATATTTTTGCCTAAGATTTTTACTAGATGTTCCTTATACTACAAGGTGTATGTGGGAAAATTTGCAAAGTCAAACTCCGCCTTTAGAGTTTTTAAACGCAAATTTTACTTTTCAATCTTAGGGTAGGCAGAAAAAAACTTTCTATTTTTACCATTGTTTAAAGAATTAAAAATTTAAAAATCATTTCTAAATTGATTTTGTACTTAGGTTTCCAAGTGACCCAAGTTGAAACTTTTAACAATCCTACAAGGGCACCCTTTAAAAATTACAAGGGCTAGATTCAAAGTTTTATGTGATATTACATTTTTTTCTTTCAAAATTTGCCAAAATTTGAGATTTTGGAATTTTTGGAATTTCTTTTGTCTTGAAATTTAAAAAATCAAGAAGGTATATACTTGCCATTCACTTTTCCCCTAAACCATATACAATAAACGTGGTGCACGTTTTACCAAATCCTTGATTTCTACCTTCTTCTAGTAAATAAATTGCATGAAGGTTTGAGAAGCAAAATGAGTGTCTAAAATTTTGCATGGGCATGCTCACTTTAGTTACATCCATGGAAAAAAAATATGAGCTAGATGTAAGGTAATAAGCATCACGTTTTCTTTTGCACAAAGTGGAATATGTTTGCTGAAAAAAAGATTGCATCAACTTTGAATGTTCCGATCTTATAAATGACAAAGATCCAACAGCTGAAATTTCAGCCACTACCTCTAATGATAGTTCTCTTCAATATTGTACGGTTGAAAGTTTCAAAAAAGTGTAAAAAATATTCTCATACTCCAAAGTTTACAAGGTGGTATGAAATTGCAAATTTGGACTTTGGAGCTCACAAAACACCATGGTCGTTTAGGGGTTAAAAGTTGAAGGCATATTATCTCCGGTGGCTCTGAACAAAAACTTTTGAGAGGGCACTATACATAACCATGTGATTCAAGTGAATTTTTATTACCTTAGAGTCATAGGAAGACTTTCGCGGGCAAGCAGCATTTAAGACTAGATCACACTAATTTCAGCTCAGACTCCCTCTAAGCAGTAGGTTGGTAGTGGCACCACATCTGTGGTGTGAATAGGACATCCCTCAAGCTAGGACTTACCCTAGCGCCTGCCCGCCGATACTCCCTGCCCAGCCAAAAAACGACAATTTTATTATTTTTCATTTTCTAAGGCCTTCATCTATTTTTTTGAATTTTGAGTTCTAAAATGGGATCTAGGACCTCGTTTTTCCCTTCGGAGACCCTACCATGGTATCATGGGTGACATCAACAATTAAAAAATAGGGGGCAAATTTACTCCCAAATTTTTATATGGTCGGGCAGGGTTTGGGGGGCACGGGCGGTGGTAAGTCCCAGCTTGGGGATGTCCTGCCAAATCGCCACATCTGTACTGTTTTTTTTTTTAAATTATCAATTACCTCGAAAGAGCTTTACCATAGAAAATTATCAGAGGTGACTTTTTCTGACTTTTTCTGATGTTTTCAGAGCTGTTCAGGCAATGTCGAGACTGATTCCATTGACAAATCTTCTGAATCTTGTTTGAGAAGGCAGCCGCCCAAAGGCTCCATGATGGTATACCGTTGAGCATCTTTCCTGGATGATTTGAGTGATAAGGAACAATACATTCTCCAAGACATATGGTTGAGCAGCCCAAAATGGCGCAGTGCCGAAAATGGAGCCCTAGTAATCTTCACTGTCACGTACATAATAGCTTCTCCATACAACAGTACCATGTACACACTGCAAAGATTATAGGGCGTCACTTTAGGGCACCATTTTAGGAACACCTATATTTCCATCTTTAGAAATTCATTACTTACTGTAGAAGAGTCGAAAAATGATGATTCCACTTGCTCTAGTTTTCTACTAATTTTCCACATGCACAAAAATTGCTTGCACTGGCAACATTCCTCTGGATTTTCTGTGCTGAAAATTGCGCCATTATAGGACACCTTACCATAGTGTAGCTGCAATCTCGGAATATGCACATCAAACTGCACTAATAGAAAAAGTGACTTGAGAACACCAGGCACTATACCAACTAAGTTAGTACACCACATTTACACTCAAAGTGGGGTAAAATGCCTCATATGCATTCAATTGCGAGGTGTATTCATGTAGTATACTCAAGGCCGTTTTCTACTAGTGCTGGCAAACCGTTTTCGAAAGGACGAACAAATTTCTCTAGTTGAACTCTCTACCCCATTGATGTCTTCATAAACGTTGCCGGATTGAATATTTTGGTATAGCATTGAAGATGACTTTTAGAGACTTCTAATGGAGGTTAGTCTTTGTACCAATATTTGATACCTTTTCTTTGTGTCGAACAAGAAAAGAGTAGTGAATCGCCGGGCAAGCCTCTTTGCCTAGGTACAGCATGTATTGGAATCAATTAATCAATTCATTAACTGGTTAAAAAATTAAAAAGAAAAGAGAAGTGAAGGCTGTCATTCCTTGGTAAGTTGCACATCTCTGCATGCAATTGAGGTTTCGTGTGTACACTGTAATTTTATTTGTTCATTAGTGCGTTGAAGATTCCTCAGTATCCTATAGTATCTTGAATGAAGGAGGAGCTCACTTCCGTAGCGCTGTGTGTTTTTTTTTCTATGGTAATGATTGCACATTAATACACATGAATCAAAGCATTGTATGCTTAACGGAAATTTTTGGATATTCCAAGGCAAATGGATATTGAGAAAGAATCTTATCTACCTAGCTCATATGTCTGAGATCGATTCTCCTGCTCAACTAGAGAAGCCACCTATGGGCACAGGAATTCGGTTGACGCACCACCTCCCACAACTCCTGCACGAGCCACACAACGAGCAATCTCATCCTAAAGTAGCTAGAAGCAACTGTTTCATCTTCTAGTTGAGCCTGCCTTTCCTGCGATCCACGAAAAAGGTGATTGGCAGCCACCGCCTGTCAAACCTGTCGAGGAACTTGTCCGCCTGGTGCGGATACTTCTAAACAAAGACGCCGCCCGAAAGGCATCAAAGACTCCCAATTGTGAAGTTGACGAAGCTCCTGCGTCCCACGGCAAAGCCGTGAAAATACCACCATTCTCCAAGTGACCCATGGAGGCAATTGGGCTCAAAATGTGGGTAAATTGACTTGTAGATCTCGTGGCCTTGACTCCGCATGTCAAGCATCCCTTAGAAACAACCTTGTACTAAAATACATATAAATCTTTCAGGCCCTGGCAACGTTGCTTATGCCCAACGCGCCGACCTCCATCTTCACCTGAAAATCCTCCTTTCAACTGACCTTTGGTTCATGAATGATGGGGCACACCGCCCAAATAGGTGACGTTTGCACTGGAGTTGTGACGCTGCAGGCACTGCCATTCTTATATGTAATTTTTTCTCCTTTCAGTAACATGACAGATTCAAAAAAGCAAAAAGAAAGATGGCAAGAAAAGGATGAGTAGCATTGACAAAATGACATTACCTTGGAGAGAGTAGTGCGGAGGCATTCCCAGAAACGGAAGTGCAGCCGTTGTCTGACTAGCCCAGTTACGTGAATCAAAATCTACACGGCACCACTCCCTCGAGATAGATAAGAACTCCAATCTTCAAATCGAAGATTGGCGTGAATACAATGTCTGTTCGAAATGTCTTTATCTTAATGGCCATAGGACAAAAAGGTAATAGAACATAACTACTCACGCCTTGCGGGAATAGACACTAAACTATATACGAAACTGAACTAAACTATAGTAACCGAGAGAATACTAATCTAAAGTAACCAAGATAGAACTATTTAGGGTGCGAGTGTTTCGGCAATGCAATAGGTGTTTTATGTGGGATTTAGGTGGATTTGTGGTCACCAAGTCGTGCAGTCCTGGGGTGGTTGAGGCGTGGGACGTTTGTAATTGTGTTGGTCCGAGTTCAAACCATGAGGGGGCTCGTTTGAGCAGTACGCATGGCTTGAGGCTTATATGGCAGGAAAATATTATGAACCACTCGGCCTCTACCCAAGAAGCTGAGACTGAAGCACTATGCTGCTAACAACAGTGGTTTGCACCACTACCCCCCCCCCCCTTTTGTTTGTCATGGTGGCTTGAAATTGGTGGAGAGGGTTTGGTGGTTTTCTAGTTTTCGTTTTTGTAGGAGGATTAATGCGGCGTGTCTTATGGCTATTGTATTTATTGATTTGAATGTGTGTTTGATTTAATTTTTGGTTAGCTTGACTCGACTTAATTAAGCCTTCGAGAAGAGTGGTGCCAAAACTACCAAAAACTCTCAAAACTGTCCCTTTTTAATTCAAGATGCAAATTTCAAATTCTGATAAGTTTTGGAATATGTATCTGTAAGAAGATATGCATGCTTTTTATTTTTTAGAGAAATGTGCTTGATAAGAGTCATCGAAATATTGAAATATAGGAAGAAATTCAATGGGAAATTGTCAATTCTTCACCATAACCTGAAAAGTCAAAGTTTTCTTTAAAAGATTCAAAATCCCATCATCTTCTTTTGAAGCGTGCTAAAGAAAGAATTCTTTCTATTGAGACCATCAATCAAAGGTCAAAGAATATTTCACAACTTCTTGAACAATTTGTACAAATGAAAAAACAACAAAAGAATAAATTACAACTTTATTGTATGGACTCAATACCAATGACACTCTTGACACACTAACGGCAATAAGTGTGCATGGGGCTTAGGCGCCCCCCAATGGCCGTGGGAATGTGGGATAGTTTCCTACTCCCTCCAAAACATGACCCGGTTTGGGTATGTTTTTCTCATTTTCTCTAAGACGGGGGGTCCATTGGCCCTCCCTCTTGCTAAATACCCCAGCTCCCTGTAAAGCACTCCACCAAGGCCCGTTCCCGGTCCTCTTTGTTGAGGCGCTACTCAAGGGGCACTTATACGAGGTTGAACACAAAATAAAATGCAACATATAGTGTTGTATTATGAGAAGTTACATGAAGCGCACTCATACTTACGAGAAGAAGTATAAGAATATTCGCACCGCACAAGTTTTTAGCCCCACGAACACCATTTTTGAAGGGGCCTTGGCTAAAACATGCGCCACCCTATCTCTTGTTGACATGCCAACACTATTGTCAAATAATAGTTACCCCCCTCCAAATAGCCATGGCCCTCAATCTTCCGGGGTCGTGCAATACACAAAAGTTTGTCTTCAAATAAGATATTCCCTTTTCATGGTGAGCATCTAATGAGAATTCTTGATTCTTGGGGTCCTTAGGAGGCTTATTTTGAAGAATGTGTAGATCACGAGAAATTGGAGTTTGTCAGGAGGGGCTCCCTGTTGTTTCCTCCAAATTGTGAGATATATCCTCATAGTGAGATGCAATGTACCAAGTGTGAGTATCAATTCATTAGATCCTTGTGGGGGTGCCACACGGATCCCACAAGGGGATGCCACATCGCACTTGCACTTTATGCGAAATTGAGGAGAAAATGCAAACCGTTACATCTTCCCTGACCTCACTCTAAGAAAAATTCAACTCTGAGAGAAATTCAAGGCAAAGGTACTCGTGAAAGGAACAATGCAACATTAGAGCATGCCCAGCCCTGTCCGTCAGGCCGGGCCGCTTTGCTGCAAGAAAACCTCGCAGGCGCCGCTCGGCCGGGCGTAGCCAATCCAGCCACCCTACCGGAGGCCACAACAAAAGGCTTCTAGCCAATCACATGCTAGAGGAAAAGGCCTCTCACCAATCGCATTTGATGACAAGCAGATTAAAATAGAAATTATTTTTGCCAATCAAGTCTCTGCCATGTGTCACTATTCCATTGGTTAATGGGAACACTAAAATGTGTGTGAAGGCACGGGATAACGTGGAGTTATAGTGTTCTAGAATTTAGGAAACCCCTACCCTCTTGACCGGGTTAGAGGGATAGTGTGTAGGTTGGGGCTCCTCACACTCCAAATTTGGCTCCACTCCCCGGCCCACAGTGCGGGCTGGGCATGCTCTTAACCCTTAAACGTCCATGGGGTCTGAAACGGGCAGCCCAAAATTGGATCACAACATCTTTTGGACTTGGGCATCATGAATAGTGCACTTTTTGAACTTGGGCATCATGAATGGACCAATCAATGATGAGCTTGCAACCTCCTACAAGATTATGTACAACCCCAACCCACCTACCACAATCCTTTCAAAGCACAAAATCATTCATAAAATTGTGATTTGAGTTGTAAAATTTCACTTCTTGAATGCATCATAAGAAGGTGACCAGTTTGACATCAAAAAATAAGTGAAAAGTTGAGTACAATGAGAGCTACAGGGAAGATTCTTTTGGAATCAAACCCCTCGGGCTTACTTGGGCGTTTAAGGGTTAACCGTTGCATTGACGGCCAAACAACTTTTTTTCTTGTCTCCTTGGTTTCAAGGGGGCAATGGTTCGTGGCAGCTACCAAGGAGGCACCCTAGAATCCGTGGGGACCTCCCAAGGCCGTTTCTGATATTTTTGAATTCAAATTTGAGGTCTCCGACCCCAAGTTACCCTTGGAAACCTACTCCTTGGCATTTAATGTCTATACATCAAAAAATTAGGGGGCTCATTACCCCTCCTCCATCCTCCTTGGTAGCTGCTACGAACGCTTACCCGTTTCAAGGCCACTTTATTGGAGCTGATCGATAAGCTCCGCATCCAGTTTCTCGCATTATCCCCATCCACTGTCTTGCATTAAGGTAGAGGCACCTATAACCGACCACTTAAGGATTTTAGCACATGATATTAAGGTATATATTTTTTTTAGAATTTTTCATGTGTGCAAACATAAGGTTCTTGTTGAATGCAAAATGTTTCGTGATTTTATTTGCATTATTCAAATAGTTATAATTGTTTAAAGTGAAAAGTTGCTTGGAACCTAAAGTCGATCACATGCTCAAATATACAAATGAGGTGACATCTGTTCTTTCAAAATCTAGGAATTGGGCTTGATCGGGTATTGGTTGCCGGTTGGGAATGGGTGCCTCTACCTTACCCCCCACCAGAACAATCCACCATTTATACAATTGACGTTGCCACACTCAAAACCTCAAGCTCCGGCAGCTTCGAAGAAAGTGGATTAGAAACAGTGTCTCTTCTCCCCCCCCCTTCTCACATGAAGGTAGGTTGCAATTCAAATACAAAGGTGGGTCTTTGACAGTAAAAAGCCGTGTGAAGAATTATTGGATTGATATTTCTTCTTACGACTTTTTTGGTGAATTTACAGAGGTTATGCGTTCTATCTGATTTTGGGTAGAATTTGAGAACATATGAGGATATACAACAATTTTGGGCAAATTTCAGCATGCCCTTGTATTGTTTTAAAACTTCTAGAGTCAATATTTCCTAAAGTGTAAGTAATTTTGAAGCTTGAATGGTCTTGTTAGAAACATGTGGAAAAACTAAACAAGCCTTGTAAGATTCAACCTCATAGATCTATATTTAGTAATTGAGAGATTATTCATAGTTAAAAGAGGATGTTTTGGGCTTCACTCTCCTATAGGGATTAAAGAAAAGGCACATTATGAATTCCAACTTCCAAGTTCGATGTACCCACGGTGTACATCATAGAATAAGTGTTTTTGGGTACATCTATTGATTTCACATCCAGAATTCACAATTGATTCAATAAATCCAAAATCAATAATTCCAACTGGTCCAATCTCTTCCATACTTTGCACATCTTAAAAAAAAACTCTTCTAACCAAGTCAAGTAAGTTGAAAAGTGAGTGTTTTCTTGATTACTTGATATAAAGTGCAGATTTCAAGGTAGAGCACAAAACACACTAATAATAGGTTGATAAGGACAAAAGACATATGGTTGGTGATTGCCAAATCTGTCAACTCTACTCTTTATTCGATTTAGTTAGACTTTGCAAATACTATTGCTTCGTGAGACATGAAACTACATCAACTAAAACTCTGTCAATAATTGCTCTAAGGTAATACAATCTTAGGATTTGAGATGATGAACAAGTGCTTACGCACATGTAATTTACTTAGTTCAACTCATCACAAAACCTCATTGTGAGGAAGAACCAAGTGACAACGCTAATCATTACATGAGTGTTGATAACACTCAATATCAACAACAACATCAACTATCAATCAAAGGATAATTATATCAACTCTAAGTGTGAGCCGCAACGTTAGATGCCAATTTTAGTAAAGAGTATTCATCATACTACTATAGTTCCACTTACTTTTGAAACTAACATCATGTGCACAAGCATTGGATCTACTATAAAGATGTGAGAGGAAACAACAAGATGAGATGAAAGACTTGATGAATTTACTTCTCTTTTACCCAGAGGAGGATTATCTTGAGAATTTTGGTGCAAATCCCACGTGGTGAGCTCTTCTGCAGATTTGCTCATGTGTCTCCATTATCAAGGAAAAATCTGAAAAATTAAAATCAATGAAATGTACACAGCAGTGGTAACGCCGACATTCTTCGCTTTCAGACTCGTTGACCTGAACCGACTGAACAATAAGTATCCTCACAATTGATATGACAAGGGCATGCCCACCCATGGGGGGCGCCCTGAACTGAAACAAGAACTGAAATCATCAATTCGGTAACCCTGAATCGTGAGGGCGGGGAGGAGCCCCACCCATGACCTCATGATTGAGGTTAGGGTCCACGGGTGAAAAAGCATGCTTGAAGTTCAGTTCAGGCCAGCACGAACATCGGCCAGCGGTAAAAACCAAGCTCCGTCGTTTCCTGCGAAGAAAATTGACTGTTGTCTTATACGTATTCAAGTTCGCCTTTCTTCCCTGCAAAAGGGTTCGCATTTGCAGGTTGAACTGGAAAAATACGATGAATAGTAGTTCAATTCAGGGATTTTGCCGGTTGGTGGGGCATTTCCGCCCTGAACTGAATTACTATTCATCCGTTTTTCAGTTCAAGGCATGATGGGTGGGAATGCTCTAAGAGCATGCTCAGCCCGCACTGTGGGCCGGAGACTGGAGCATTGTTTGGCGTGTGAGGAACTCCAAGAGTCTAGCCCACACACTATCCCTGTAACCTGGTGAAGAGGGTTGAGGTCTCCTAAATTTTAGCACACCATAACTCAAAGTGATCCCCTATCTTCACTCATATTTTTGTGTCCCCATCAATTAATGGAAGAGTGATACGTGGGAGAAAATAATTTCTATCATAATTACTTGTCAGCAAGTGTAATTGGTGAGCGGTCTTTTAAGTCCCTTGCCTTTCGCCTTGGGGTGGGGTATCGACGCCCGCTCCAGCAGCGCCTGCGAGCTTGGGACGGAGCCCAAGAGCTTGAGGTGGCGTGCAAGGTTGGGCATGTTTTAAGGCCTAGTCCTACGTCATTGTTGTTATGTCCCGTAGGCATATAATAAGGGTAGGTCAAATCTATATTTTATTCACGCCAACCCCACAAGGGTGTGGTGTTCTTATTTCTTTATTTATTTGATAAGGCTTACTATCACGCCCTTTCAAAATTTATCTCAAAAAACTTAGCGGATAACTGAAAACATGACACGAAACAACGGACTGGGGACCAACTGGGGACCAACTGGGGTCCAAACTGGTGACTACTTAGCGGATTTCGTTATTACCCAAAAAAAACTTAGGGGACAAACTATGAATATCACGATCTCTCAAATGGTAAACATCCAATGGTCAATTTTGAAACAATAACTAAAAAATTTCTGAGTTATGAGAGTTTAGGGTTGGAAGTTTCAAAAAAGGAAGAAAATTTGGTTTCACGCCCCCGGGAGTGCATAGAGGTAGAGAATCGTAGTATTGATGTTTTAAGCTCCCAAAAACACACAAGGAACTTTAGGGATCAACCTTTGACGGGCTGGATTGGGTTGCATGTCAAAGAACGACATTTTGGATGACAAGCAACAACTTTAGAGAGCCATAATTTCTACATCCAAAGTCTGCATTGGGTGAAAGCATTTAAATTGAATTCCATATGAATTCTAGTTTGTGTGATAAAAATTGCAAACTCATACAATGAAGTATGAATCAATGGCACACATTTTGGTGGAGGCAGATCTTGCTTTTTGGGTTTCCAAACATGGGGCATATTTTATTATTTTACCATTACAAGCCAATTATGTGCAATCCCGTTTTGTTGTTCATGAATTCTTTTTGCATAAGTATGATCTCAAGATGAAATCCAACAACTTTGTAGTTGGAAGTTTTTTGTCTTGAATGGTCTAGGTATTTACTTTGCATTGATGTTTCTATCTTGAAAAATTTGAATAAATACATGCTTTTTGAGGAGAATTTCTCAATATTCCATTGTTGGATTCTATTTTTGTTTGCTAGGTGGGATTTCTGTTTGAGTCAAGTGTTTGTGGTTGATACTGTAGTTCCATCCAAGATGTGAGGAAGTTATGGCATTTCTTTTTGTGCAAGGGGCCTATTTTAGGACATTTTTTCCTTCGTTAATTTTTGGTAGTTTTCACCAAAGCAAGGCAATTATTTGGGCATTCTTCTTATGGTTTGTTTGAGGGTGTTATTGAGATAAAGGTAACCATCTTTGTAGTTGTTGATTATATCACTAAAGTAAGAAAAAGTATTGTAATAGAATTTGAATTCTCAACTCCTAAAGGTCCAAGCAACCCCAAATGGGTTTTTAGGTTTTCCAGGGGAAAAAAATCTAGCCAAATTTGACCATTATGATCTCACATATGAAGAAAATCAAGTAGTTCAAATTTGATATGTGCATAATTAGTCAAAATAACTTAGAGATTCTACGGTTGGATCTTCCAATTAATTCTTAGATTGACTTTTTCAAGGCCTAAACCGAATGAAGAAGGTCATTATTGATAACTTAGGAAATTTTGCACCATGAACCTCTAGGGGTCAAGGCCTCGTAGATTTCAAGATTAATATATCTTATTTCATAGAAGATAGATTTTTTCTCCCTTCTCTCAAAATTTATAAAATACTTGTTCTTTGGGGATGAACTCAATTTCATTCAATGAGCAAACTGCAAATACACAGTGGAAAATGGCAGAAAATTGACATCCATATTGACTTGTTCCTCATGACAAAAGAGTGTCTGCTTAAAAATTATGCTTTAAGGGATATCAAAATAAATTGTTATAATTGTCACTTTTCCTAAACTTTTTGCTAATATGGTAGGTTATAGTATAGCTTATTACACAAAGAAAATCGACAAAAGTGTTAAATTATTTTGATGTTTTTAAAAGTACAAATTAAACAAGCTCTCTTGCCTCACTAGGAACAAGTCACTACGGAAGTCACTTTGTGTGCAATTTTCTACTAGACAGTGATAGTACATAATTTTGAACAAAACCAAATAGGTAAGCAAATGGGGCATCAAAAAAATATGTAACTTGAATAAATAAAAAATTGTTGTGTTATGTGGAAGAGTTTTTGGGGAAGAAGGTATTGTAAAAATGAACGCACCCAACAAGGAGTGGGGAGCTCAAGGAGGGGATTTATAAAAGAAAGCCACCAACGACGAGGGTGGAGTCCAATGGGGACGTGTGTTTATTATCATGATGTTTTTCAAGGAGCTTGCAATAGAAGTCAAATAAGAGCTTTGTGCAAATTCATGGTTTGCAAATTTCAATATGAAGTTGCTCTAGGGTTGGATCATTATGGGCTAGAAATCAAGGTTGGATTTACTAGTCTGCACTAAAATTTAAGGTTGGGTTGATATTGTACTTATCAAGAGCAAAATCATTGTTGATGATAGGTAAAAGTTTACATTACCACAAATCTCAATTACTTTAGGTTCATTTTACATGATTTAGTGTGTAGTGTAAAATTTGATACATACGCATCCCTAAATTGGGTTCTTTGATCGGGGACCCCATCAAGAGATGTATCACGGATTATATCACTAGTCATGTATACATATATGAAACTCATACGAACGATCAAATCAATTTGTATAAATTTGACTATACTCACCACTCTCTTATTAGTAAAAAGACCATAGACCGACCTATCAATTGGAGGCCTTGACATGGTTAAAAGTTGTTCTAAAGTTGGCTTATATTTTGGAACATGTTCACTACACGTCATTTCGTGTCCCTATTTCAACACAAATATGTCGAGTTCTAACTCCTAAGAGACTCTGCAACATGGTTTTCATATTGTACAAATCACTATTCATTTCATGTCCTATAGGACATGTTACTATTCATCACATGTACTTCAAAGGTACATTTGATATATAGTAACTCTTCCTGTAAGACATGAAATAAATAGTGATTTGTCCAATATGACAACCATGGTTAGCAAGGAAAGTAATGCAACATGCATAGGATGAGTTGTGATTGTTGAACTATTGCCAACCAAGTTAGCAACCACATTGAAGTGCTTCCCTCGTCTCCCCATCGTATGAGTTTCTCCACCCCATTGTTGTCTTCAAATACGTTGCCACCCTACAATGGCGCAAATTTTAGTTCAGAAAACCTGTGATGAAGTTGACCCTCAAACGTCATATGCTTTCCTGATACCACACCCAAAATCTCTTTTAAACTCCATTTTTAGCATTATTCTATTTTTAATTTGCGTGAGCTCTATTCTAAGAAAGTATAGATCTCTTTAAGGTGCTCAGTTTGGAATTCTAAAAATTCCATTTGGTATAATGGAGTGTACGTTATGAGCAAGATTCTCTAAAAAAAAAAACCCAACGCCTCGAGCTGGGTCTGACGTTTAAGGGTTTAAGGGAGAGGAAGTGTTTTGCTCCAAATACAAGCTAAATCTGCCATTGCGTTCTGGTATTGATACTATACAAAAAACTTTTTGTGCTTCTCACCGTACAAAGTCATGTAGAATGTTCAAATACTCTTTGGCCTGTTGTCTGACGTAGAAAGATCTCTTTCTTTTGCACTCTGCGAAATAGAGGGTGAGAATCTGAGAATCCTGAGAAGAATATGAGAATCTGAGTTTGAGAATTTGAAAATCCTCAGAAAAATTTGAGTATCCTCAGGTTATGTAGAAATGATGTTACGTTAACCCCTAAATTTCCTTGTGTATTTTTGGAGCTTGAAACCTTAAAAGTTTAAATTTTTACTTCTATGCGTTCTTGACGAATTTTTACCCCGATGCACTCTCGGCAGATTTTTACCTCTACGCACTCTTGGCATATTAATTACCTCTATGCACTATCAGGAGTGTGAACCAAATTTTCTTATTTTTCTTAGACTTCCAATTGTTAGTCTTGTACATAAGATTGATTTTGGTCGTTTCCCAAAATTGACCGTTGGGCGTTTATCATTTGCAAGATCATAACATCCAAACTTTGTGCAAAAGTTTTTACTGAAATTTAACCTCTAAACGACCACGGCCACCGATTCGGCTTTTACGGTCAAAGTCAAAAACAATTTACAGTCAACTTCAAATGTTATGATCTCACATCCAGTGATGATCCAACGGTTGAAAATTTTCACACTACTACCTATGGTAGTCTACTTCAAGATCCTACGGTTGAAGTTATCAAAAATTTCCAAAAATATTGGACGTACCTGCATTAGTACATAGTGGTCAGTGTTGGGATTTCAAGCTCCCAAAACATCGTGGATCTTTAGGGGTTAAGAAAAGTTTGAAGTTTGCTCTTGAAATATTTTAACGCTACCATTGTAAAACTTGTGAAAGTTTCATTTTGGGTCAATTGCAAATATGAGTAGGAATGTGGTTATGAACATATAACCCAAAAATGAATAATTAAATAATTAAATCATAAATTCCTCCTCACACACTGTCTATTATAGAAAATACCTTGTAAAGTCGCAGGCAAAAATATTGATTTGTATATCTTCATCTATGCTGCCTAGAGTAGCAAAAAGCCATTTTGGCTTTTAACCCCTAAATGGTTTGACTCATTTGTAGTAAAATGAACACATCCTCAAAAGCATTGTCATAGGTGGAGGTAAAAGTGTGTTATCCAAATCTCAACCGTACAATCTTGTCGTAGACATATTGAACATCATGTGGGTCAAATTTTGAGTCATGAGGCTCCATAGATTGCGAGATCATAATGTATTAATACTCAAAAATGATCACATAATTTCATCATTTTCACTTTAAAGTGAAAATGCTACCATTAGACTTATTGCAATGAAAAAGTCACCAATTAGAATGTTGTTCACCTTCATCTCAGTAGCATCCTTGAACAAAAAAAAACCATGAGAAAAATTTCTTTGTGCAAATTATGGCCCTGCAATGGTGAAAACTGCCCTAAATTTTACAAAGGAAAAAATGTCTAAAACTAGGCTGCTGTCACTGAAATGCATGCCATTAATTCATACTTCATTGTATGGGTCTGAGATTTTTATGACATGAACTAGACTTGATTTGGGACCCAACCCAAGTGATTTCATCCAAAACGGAGTCCGGATGAAGAAGTTATGGCTCTCCAAAGTTTCTGTCATCCAAAATGTCGATTTTCGACATTCGGCCCGCTTAAGGGTTAAGAATAGTTAGGGGTTAAAGTAAATGGTAGAATGATGCATAAGAGTGCAAGTGATATTTCTACAATCTAGATACTTTTGGCATTGGATTCTAAGTGATGTTTCTACAAAGAAAAAAGTGAAACTATGGATGATTTTTGAAGTGCTTTATCTTCTTCATTCACCGTTGGATTTCAACTTTGTTATTTGAAATGGTTTCCACTTAGAGTATAGTTTTTGTGGTAGGAAGCTTACTTCCATCAAAGATGTGAGAAAGACATGGCATGGTTCCAAAATGTTTCTGAGATAAAGGTAAAAAAACTTGTGAGTTGGAGATTTGGAGTTCTTTAGTTGGAGATTTCTTCATTGTAGTAGCATTGATGGTAGGACTTCTACTCTAAAGTGAAAATGATAAATTTTTTTAATCTATATCAAACCCTAAACCTCTCTAGTGTCAAAAAACGACATTTTGGATGAAGGGTAGAAACTTTGAGGAGCCATAGCTTCTTCATCCGAACTCTGTCTTCAGCTGAACAAAATTACTTGGATTGAGTTACAAATGAGGTCTAGTTTGTGTGGAAGATTTTGAAAACCCATACAGTAAAGTATGAATAAATGGCATGCATTTTAGTGAAGGCAGTTTTTGTTTTTGGGTTTTCAAACATTTGGCATGTTTTAGCATTGCAAGCCAATGATGTGAGATCAAAAATAGTTTCTCGTGATTTCTTATTACATAATTGTGATTTCCAAATGCATCCCAATAACTTTGTTGTTGGAAGATTTTTGATTCAGATGACTTTGATATAGGATTTGCAATGGATGTTTCTACAATGAAAAAAGTGAAACATTGGATGATTTTGAAGAGCTATATCTCCTTCATCCACCATTAGATTTTGACTTTATTTATTGGGATAAATTCAAATTATAGTCTAGTTTTAGTGGTAGAAATCTTCACCCGATCGAAGATGTATTGAAGATAAGGCATGGATTTGAGTGCATGGGGTTTAGTTTGGGACTATTTTTCTTTTGAAAATGTTTGGCGATTTTCATCATTGCAAGGCTACTATTTGAGCCAAGACATTTTTTTAGTAATTTTTTGGTACAATAGAGTCTTTAAGATGAAGATGATCAACTTTTTAGTCTATCATTTTTTTTATTGCAAATTCACTTCGGTAGTGTTTTCACTGACAATGATAGTTTTTTGTAGCATGTTTTGCGCACTAAAACATCACGATCTCGCAATCTATAAGGTTCAATAAGTCAAATTTTTGGTTCACATGATTTACAAAAAGTCTATTTCAAGTTTGTACGGTTGAGATCTTAAGAGCTTATCTTTACTTTCATATATGTCACTTTATTCAAAAATGAGTTTTTGGCTAAAAATAACCCAAGGACTAATAGGGGTTTTGGACTAATACATTATTATCTTGTAATTTGGAAGGCCTTATGACGCAGATTTTGGTTCACATAACCTACAATAAGTTTACGAGTTTGTACGGTTAAGATCTACATAAGTTACCTCCATTTTCATTTACAACACTTTGTTTGAAATTGGCTTTTTGGCTAAGATAGGTGGAGACGTCCAGGGGTAAAATTTACAATTTGTACGTCATTTATATGAAGAAAAAAATTGGGCTCTGTGAGGGATATTTTCTTGACCTAAAAAAATTCATACTTTTTATTCGTATGATTCAAAACTATTCAAGTTTTGACAACTCAAAAATGGGAAATTCATTCATTCTCTTTAATCTTTACCATTTCTAGGTTAATGGGTGAATTCATAAACAACATGTTTTTGTTTTACATAATGGACTTGCAATGGCAAAACTTGCCCCATGTTTAAAAACCCTTATACACGCAGTCACCTCTACTAAAATGCATGCCATAAATTCACAATATTTTGAATGGGTTTGCAAGTTTAACCACACAAGCTATACCACATTTAGGATTCAATCCACCAAATTTTGGAGATACTTTAAATCTGTGAAGTAACTCCGATATCCTCCTCTTCAATATCTTGAATCGTTTCAGCAACCTCTTCAATGTTATACAAATAGGCACTTTAAGACTAAATCCAATGGGACTCACCATTCAGGGTATAACTCAAAGTTCAATTAGAAACACTCATTTTCGAACATAGTGAGTAGAAAACAATGGCAAAACACGGACACTACGTTTCATTTTCGGATTCAGTTTATATTTATACAGGGACAACGTCCCAGAATTTACAAGTCACTGAATCCACAAGGGACTAGTAACCATCAGGAAATTAAGATATATCCCGTTATAATACCTCCTGCAGGTCAACTAAATTATATAGGCACATTATACACCTGTAGCATCATAATATAGAATTTCACATCTGTACAAAAACCTGTGAACCTTCCACTAGTATTACAAAACAGCAAACAGCAAAGCTTGCTTTCAGCAACAGTTGCTGCATCTGAAGAAGCACACCCACACTGCCTCCTCTTGCTTTCACACCCTCGGTGAAGCAAAAGCTCGTGCAGCTGAATGAACACACCCTTTCGAATCAAGCTCCCCTTTGGAAGCTTTGCTTTCAGAGCCTCATGGCCAGGAACAAGCCTTTCAGAGCCTGGGCTGGGCGCGGTTGTTGGACTGCTGGAGCTGAATGAGCACGCCCATGTTGTCTTTGGGCTGAAGGAACATGCCACTGGAGGACTTGGTGCTAGAAGGGAGGCTACCGACACCAGCTTCACCAAGGTACCCTTGCGCGGAACGGATATTATCAACAGCAAAAGAGACATGATGAATGCCGCCGTTCGGGTTGGCGTTCAGAAACTCAGCAACGGGGCCTTCATTTCCCAACGGATGCAGAAGCTCGATGGTGACATTCGGCAACTGGACGAACACTTTGGTGACCATGAGATCAGGATGGGCCACTGGATCGCTCACTTGCGCCCCGAATGCGCTCCGGTAATGCTCGGCAGCTGTGGAAAGATCTGGTACCGCGATGGCAATGTGCTGCAGTCCCTTCACTGCGAACGGGATGTCTTGAGGTGGGGATCTCACTGACCATCCCCCCACTCGTCCCCCGCTTCCTGCTCCCACATGCGCTCCCATCGCTTGCGTTGCGCGTGTCATTGTTGCTGGTCGGGAAAGATTGTTGAGAAGTCTTCCTGTTGCTACCATTGCTGCTCGTCGCAATGCTCCGGCCATGGCGAATAAAATTGTCGACGGATCTGATTTGAAGAAAATCACACAAGTTTACTAGAAGTTTCAAGTATACGCGGCGTGGAGGACTAGAGAATTTCGACTTGAGAGAGTTACGATAAAAGGTGTAAAAGTTAGACGGCAAGCAAGAACCGATCCTTATATTCCATGTTGACTACTTTTACTTTTGAAAGTAAAAGCTGTCGCTCAACACGAAGTAATGTACTAGAAGACAGCATCGTCAGCAGTTAGATAACAAGTACGCTACAACGAAGTAAAATTAATGTAAAAGTAGGCACAGACAAAGCAGGTATCTTCGCACATCAAGTGAAAGTAAGTAAAGCCAGGCACAGATACCTGCTCTCTTTCGAGCAGGTATCTTTGCACACTAGCACAGACAACAACACCAGACTTGTAAGATTGCAACCAGGACAGGATCTCCACTCTAATATCTCCTCTTATTGTAGCCTCGTCTTAAACTTTATCCTCTTGGAGGGTATCACACTAACTACCAGGACGAAATTACAAAATTTCAAGCGTGCATCACTACAAGTTCCTGCACAACGAAAGCGTAGAAACCAAAAGAAGCACAGAAAAAAACGTCATAGACCTTTGAATCCGTAACCAGGAAGACATTCTGGGATTTTCAATACAGATCTAGTACAAGCATTCTACTATCTCCGAATGGACCCTCGTAGACAAGCCTCATTGTCCTCTTTATAAGTATACCACAGTAGCTAAGAGAACAAACTCGAACTTCAGGGAGATTACAAAGCCTCAAGCGTGCACCACCATCATCAGCACCCAGATAAGAACGCTAAGCGAAAGTACTTACTCTAAGCACGAAACCATTTCCAGTACAGACGACGACGCCATTCTTTCAGTGTGCAACTAGGACAACATCAGCGTTCAAGTACGTCCAAAAACACCTCATCCACCATAACATCCCTTGCAAAGTACACCTCACTAGCTAAGAGAACGAAATCCAGGAAAATTACAGAAATTCAAGTACAAATTCCTGCTAGTACTGATGCACAGAAACGAAATGTCATTATGTAAACGAACAAGTTGCTCTGTAAATCGTCTTCTTCAACCAAAATCTCTGACAATCAACTGAGGCAATTGAGAACATCCAGTACTAGAGATTGAAAGAAATCGCTTCCGATGAGAGAAATGAGAACAACCGAAGTGGCTGAAGCCTCAAAGAAATAGCAACAATCGCAATACGATCCATAACGCGCATCAAAACGAAGTACTTCACCCTAAATTCTCCGCTAAAGCTAGCCGAGGGTTACAAACAAGCTTCCAAATACGAAATGCGATACTCTAGCCACTGAATTTCCGCATCTTAACACCTCAGACTAAGAATTGAACCGCTACTAGTGTCCAAAACCTCAGAGCAACAATTTCCAAGCAACAATCGCTCACCTTGAACTCGATTCCGCACGAAATTTGCCGCTTGAGCACTTAAAATGGAGGTCTCGAGGAGGCGAATGCGGTCACGGACACGAAAAGAGCAATTGAAGGCGGAGAGAGGATTGGAATGAAGCGGATCGAAGCAGGGGCGGGGTTCTTGTAAGGAAGAAGGTGAGTGTGCTTTGGGGAAACTTAAAGCCCCCTTTATCTTCTTCCTCCAGCTGGCTAGTCACTTACTAGTAGTCATTCTACTGAATATACTAAAGTTACACTTTTAACTGGTTAATTAGTTAGTTGGTTTCGTTTGTGACCGACACTCACATGCTTTGGGTGAATAATTGGAATTTAAACTCGAAAACAATGGTGATATTGTTCACACACTTGAAATTTTGTTGGTTCCTTGGGTGCTTCCTTGTCTCACTGTGTTATATGTATTTAGAAACACATGGGTTAATGTTTACACACTTGAAAATTTTACATCGTGTTATTGTTGATTCTTGGGGTGTTTCCTTGATTGTAACAAGATCCTTTTTTATAGTGGAAATCTTAAATATACTTGATTTGATTGGATCTTTGGATAATAAGAAACAAACCCTTTTTTTGAATTTTGAGCTTATATATAACATAAACAAGTTACCAACAAAAAATTATTAAAAATATGAAAAGTTTTAAAGTGTAAGTTGTAAATTTTAACTTTGTAATCAAGTGGTAATATGTCTTAGGACCATGTACTTTATTTTTGTACATAAGTAGCTCCTTTGCTTCAACGAACTGATGTTGTAAATGGAATTGGAGGTGTAAACTTAGTCAATTTAGTTGAAGATATTATACCTACTGATATTTTGTACAATTATGCACATCTAGCTGAAAGACACTTTAAGTAAGTCTTTTTCTCAATTCCCATAACTTTCCCAACAAGTTGCAAAGATCAATCCACAATATCTATATACGGGTAGTAAAATAAGGGCCACATCTCACCTACTCAATTTGTGCAATTGTACACATTTGATTGAAGTACACGTTTACCAGTCTCTTTCTGAATTGCCATAGCTTTCTCAACAGGTTGCATGCATCAATCAACTTAATTTTGGTGTATGTAATCAAACAAGGGCCACATCTCACCTACTCAGTTCTGCACTTTCAAGACTCAGTGATACAAGTCATTATTATTTTTTAATTTACAATAAGTTCAGTTTCAAAAACAACTAAATGTGAAATATAAAAATACAACAATACTCATTACAAAATACTAATTCAAGTCCAAATAGAGCAAAACCAGGTTCTGGATCCAAACAACATGTTAAAAACACTAACATTACCAACATCGATCATTAATCTACAGTGCAACCTCAAACCTATATATCACATCTTATATAACATACACTTAAGTAATTCTCAAACCTACACCACCCTTCGTTGACTCTAGAGCTTTAAAATCAAAACAATCACATTACTTTGGACTAGAACTTTTACAAGATGGAACTTAGACGTAACATATGTCAAAATTCATACAAAACTTATCAAAACTTAGATAATTATAAACAAGATCCTACAGTTGGATTTCCCAACCTTCATAAATTTCAGATATAGCGGGCTATGGAGCTTCTCCTTAAGGGGTTAAGGAACATGAAATTTACGAAGAAAAGCTCAAAGGGGGTAAAAAGGAAGGTTTAAGGATCACGGGTGAAGCATGAGAGTGGAGCAGCGTCCGGGGTCCACCAGCAGATTCCATCCCCTTCACTTGGACTGGTCGCCGCGTGGGGACCAATACCAGCCAGGGCCCAAGCATGTGAATCCCCACGAAGTCCCCCGGGGACCCACTGGGCCCAG
Source organism: Bryum argenteum (assembly GCA_037043015.1). Classification (NCBI taxonomy): domain Eukaryota; kingdom Viridiplantae; phylum Streptophyta; class Bryopsida; order Bryales; family Bryaceae; genus Bryum; species Bryum argenteum. The sequence goes on along the minus strand of CM073328.1, from coordinate 17,090,460 downwards.
CCCATCACATTCATTACAGGAACCCACTGGGTCCAATTGCGGGTCCAAAGTGGTCCGCCCTCGCACGCCACCCCCCATGCTTGCCCTCTTGCGCCATTGGCCCCCATTGTTGGAGCCTCTCGGAGAGAAAAGCCTCCCCTTTGGATCTTTCTCGGGTGCCCTATTAACATCCATCTCCCATCTATTTGGGGATGATTATCATTGAATGATCATTTTGGCGTAGGCTCATGTTTGTAGGCTCTTAACCGTCACCCAAGATTCTTTCTTCTTGTTATATTAAGGTTGGAAAACTATCAACCGTTCAAATAAGATGTTTCAATTGGTGCTCTAAGTTGACATTTTGAATGTAAGGTCATATCACTTTAACCCCTAAAGTCGACTGGGCCTAAGGGACGCTTTACATGGGGAATCACTTTATTTAATGTGATCTCCAATTCCAATAAAGTCAATAAAGCCAATTCCCCCAAGTGTAAAGCCATTGGGCCGATTAACCCCTAAAGATCCTTGATACAAAATTGTCTAAATTATCACAAAGGACCCTCTTCTACTTCAGGCCCGAAAAAACTCAATCTAAGCATTAATTAGAAGATCCAACCGTAGGATCTTGAAGTGAACTTGACCCTATACTCATATGTCAAATTTGAACCGTTAATTTTTTTTCCGATTTTGAGATTATAATGGTCAAAGTTGGCTGACTTTTTTTCCTGCGGATACCCCAAAAAGCCATTTCGGCTTTCTTGGATCTTTAGGGGTTAATAGAAGGAAAAACAAGGTTGTGGGGCCAATTTGTATTGTTAGCTACATTCCATGCTTTCGATTTGTTCAGAATTAAGTAATTTAGTGAAATAATGATTTTGTATTGAAATCAAGAAACGGCTTCTAGGCCATGATTTGGCCTTCTATTCTTGTAACTCCCAACTTCTGAAGCGCGGACGGTGTCATAACTTGTCCTGCACCCATTATAACATAATTTCACAAGATCCGCCTTGACTCCCAATGTAAAGGCCTTTCGGGTCAATTTCAAGAATTAGACCAATCACAAGAGAGGATTTGGCCATGAATTGGCCCCATCAATGGCTTGGCCCCTCGTGTGAAGCGGCCCTCAAACTGCCGGAAAGCCTAGGAACTGGCAAAAACTACCCACTTTTCATGCAAGGTGAAAGTTTCAACTTTTCAAAATTTGGGTAACTTATGTAACCGTAAGATATAGTACTCAAATTGTATGCGTATATGTATATCGAATCTCATATTCAAATTCCTTACCAATTGTGAGATCGTAATGTTCAAAGTTGAAGAATATATTTTTTCCCCTTACTTTGGAAAGGGTAACTAGTTCTTTAAGGGCCAAAAGAACCATTTTGGTTGAAAATTTGACTTGTGGCTTTTTACACCATTGTTCCTAAATGAGTTATGTACGTGTCCATGCAATTTTTACTATGATGGGACCTATAGAATCTAAAGAAAAGCTTGACTATTCACATGGAGGTACGTTAAAATTCAACTACAGAGGCCGGTCTTTGACAATAAAAATGGCATCTGAAAAAAAATTGGATTGGAAATCCGAATGGTGAAGTCATGCTTACCATCTATTCTACATGTGAAAAAACAGAACTTAAAAAAAGGTAAAATGTCAAATCTTTGGTGAATTTTTAAAGCTTATGCGAGTTAGTTGATTTTGGGCAGATTTTGAGAATACATGAGCATTACCATAGTTTGGGCAAGTTTGGGCAGATTTTAATAGTGTTTCAAACTTTAGGCGAGAGTATCTCCTAATGTATAAGGAATTTTTGAAGCGTGTCTCGATGACTTTTTGGAAAGGTATGAAAAACCTTCCAACTTATAAAAAGTTTCAACTTCATGCGAGCTAAGAATAGTAATCTAGAGGCTGACCAAACTCCAAACGTCCTTTATCGACCATGAATTGCAATTTTAATCAATCCTTGTATGCAAATTCATCAACACTTTCTTGATGATATTTCACTTCTCTTGGTCTCCGGTCCAAAATAAGAAACATTCATGTTTTTATCGGAAAAAAAATCCTCTTTGTATCTGAAGGTAAGTTGTTCAAATTACATATTACATTTTATTGTAAATGATGTGAATCAAATCTAAGAAAGCCCTATTATGTTTCAACAATCAATGCAAGGAATGATTTCTTCCACCATGTACAAAGTTTTCATAGAACTTTAGGCCTAGGTCTTTTATAAAAGTGTTGATGGCATTAGAGCATTCTAAGGGAGAGTGTTCAAAAATGTCTCAAATTTCAGATTTCTCAATATGTAATGAACATAGTAATGGAAGTAATTTTGATGCATGAGGAAAGTAAGTGAAATAACAGTCAGTACGGATTCACGATTTTTGGACTCTTCTACAATTCGTTATAAATTTTTGGAGGCGATCTCATAGGTGTTTCTAAAATGGTGCCCTAAGTACGTACCTCTGTGTGAAAAAGCTTACTGCTCCATAATTGGTACCGCTCCAGTTTTGAGCACTCTCCTTTAATGCACGCAACAAGTACATATCCTGGGGTTGATTTCTTCCATTTTTTATCCTAGTCAACATTATTCCAGGCTAGGCTACTGGAGCCGTATATTAAACTTAAGCTTGCGTGGACAAATAACCAATGTTTACAGGCTTCATGGGTCTCATACGTGTGAAGGACTTTTGAATGTTGGACTTTCCAATTTGAGGTTAACCAAATTTCTTTCTTTCTTGCATTGAGCAGGTCTTAGGGAGAGTTTAATGTTTGATTTTTATTGTGGAATATTCACTTTCATTACACAAGAGTTCTTATTAGTGCTAAGTTTTTTTTTTTTTTTTTTTTTTTTTTTTTTTTTTTTTTTTTTAAATTTTAGATTTGAAAATGCTATAAGTTTTTACATTTGACATTAACCCCTAAATTTCCTTGGTGTTTTTTTGCAGCTTGAAAACTCAAAACTGCGATTCTCTACCTTTAAGCACTCGTGGGGGTGTGGACCAATTTCTTCCTCCTTTTTTAAGACTTCCAACCGTAAGATCTTGTACCTAAGAATATGCTTGATTACCGTTCAAAAAATTGACCGTTGGATGTTTACCATTTGAGAGATTATAACATTCAAAGTTTGTCTCCCAAGTTTTTTTGGGCATTGCAAAAATTGGTTTTGAAAGTTTTGGAGGCTGCCCTTGTAAAATTGGTAAACTTTCTAACTTGAGTCACTTTGAAATTTGAGTAGTGATTTAGTAATGAACATGTTTCCAAAAAAAAATTTTAAAATAATCAAAAAAGTTACTTATTTGAGCTGCCCCATCTTGGCTCGCAACCCAAGGATCGTCCTAGAAGACTCAAAAATTGAAATTTGACTTTGTAATTTTTGCGGCACCTACTTTGCAATGTAACTCACACAATTCCCAAAAATATCTCAAAAATATTCATTTTTACTACGAAACTAAGGCTGCCCAAAACATCAAAAGACCGTTTCGGTTTTTAAGGAAAGTTAGGGGTTAACCCCTAATGGTTTGGCTCATTGGTAGAGAAAAGAACACATTTTCAGAAATCTGTCATAAATGAAAACAAATGTAAGTTATTTGGATCTTGACCTTACATTCTTGTTTAGACATGATTGTTCATCATGTGGGTCAAATTTTGAGTCGTGAGGCCTCATGTCTTGTAGGATTGTAACGTATTAGTACTCAAAAAACATCACAGAATCTCAATATCTTCACTTTGAAATGAAAATTCTACCAATAGACTTATTGTAATGAAAAAACCAACAACTACAAAGATGCTCACCTTCATCTCGATAAGACCCTTGAACAAAAAAAAGTCCATGAGAAAATTTTCTTTGTGCAAATAGTAGCCTTGCGATGGTGAAAACTTGCCAAAATTTTACAAAGGAAGAATAGTCCAAAACTTTACCTTTTGCACTCAAATCTATGAGTGATCTTCAATACATCTTTGATTTTGTCAAGGTCTCTACGACATGAACTAGACTTATATTGGAATCCATCCCAAAAAATAAAGTCAAATCCAAGGGTGGATGAAGGAGATATCATTCATTTATTCACTTTCTTTCAAGATAGAAACACCAATGCATATCCAGTACCAAAAATAGTAGGGTAAATGATATTTCAACTAAAAAGTTATTAGCTTTCATCTTAAGATCTCGATCATATAAGAAAAATTTGTGAAAACATCTTTTTGATTTCCCATAATTGGCTCACAATGGTAAAACATGCCCCATGTTTGAAAGCTCATAAACAAGAGTTGCCTTCACTTAATTGCATTTCATTTATTTATGCTTCATTGTATGGGTCTTCAAATTTTACTACACAAACTAGACTTACTTTTGGACACAACCAAAGTGATTCCATCCAAAACAGAATGTGGATGAAGAAGGTATGGTTCTTCAAAGTTGTTGCAATCATCCAAAATGTTGATTTTTGACATTCAGCCTAGTTAAGAGTGAATATTTTGACTTATTTTGAAGTTGTTCTAAAGATACTTGAGCCCATTCTTGATGATTCATTGATATATATCTTGTTTTTTAATAGAAAATGAGAACTTGAGGTTAATATTGTTCGACAACACATTGTTGATATATGAAAGAAATGTGATTAATGATTGGGCAAATTTGAGTGTGGCAAATATGTAGTGAAGGTAGCCGTTTGGGCAATTTGTGTGCATGGGCATAGTAAGTAGATGGTTCGACATACTTGAAACATCACTTTTGGACCCTTTGAAAATTTGTTAAATATCTTTGTTCTCAGAATGGAGCACTTTAAAATGTACACAACAATGACACCAAAAATCAACTTTCGAAGCTATTGTTTGTTTCTTGCAAAGTTCACTCTAGTGTGCCATTTTTGGTATCGTGCGTTAGCGCCCAGGTTTTTTGCTTCATTTGAATGATACGTAAATTTCATGCACTTGTAGATTTATTTTCTTAAGATAGATCAAAGGCAAGACCGTCCCAATGAAGAAGTTATATTTCAAGTAAAGAAAGAAAAATTTTAAAAATAAATAAAATCATGTAAAATTAAATAAATCAATGAGACCTTATCAAAAGAACGATATCTTAGAGTGCATAATATAAGGTAGTAACAATGCTTTCTTCAACTTTCTTTAAAGTCAATGTTATATTGAACAAAAGATTTATGAGGACAAATGTCAGAAATCCTACGAAGAGCTAAGATGCAATCTAATGGCAAACTTAGAGTAGGGCACGGCCAAGGTATGGGTATCACTTTTTGTCAAGACTAATTAGGTGATTTTTGGTTGAAACATGCAAAGTTCATCATTTTTGTCCATTTTTATCAATTACAAAGAGTACAAAATCATTTTAAAATATTGTATATATAGCTGGGATCAAGATGCACATTCCTAAGAAAAAAATTTGTTCAAATTTTCTATTTTTGGATCATTGAACCCTCCACAGTAAATTGCATATTGGTGGGATTTGCACGCATCATGGTGCAAAAATCGTTAATTGTTTATTTGTCAAACTAACTATTTTATATAATGCACAAGTACATGTAAGTCATATCCAAAAATGGTATAAAAAATGTGATCATTTGATGTATCGAATGATTGTTTCTTAGGATTTTGTGTAATTAGGACACAACTTACTTTTTCAACTAAAATACCTAATAAAAACTCTTAATATTCTTCAATGCGAATGATTTTTTTTAATTTTTTTTTGGTAGGCTATAAGTGCTGTAAATTGAAACCACATTTGGTGTTCTCATACTTAGCCCTTTCATGACCACTCCTGATTTGGAAGTCGAGGTTTTTTTGAGGTGTCTGGATGTATTTTGGAATGCATCAAACAAATGAAGGGTCAAAATTAAGATCCGACCGTATAAATGTGTAGCAAACTTCATATACATGCTAGTGGCCAAACATGGGTCAGATCTACCGTATGAACTAGAGTATTATGATGTTCCGAGTCAAGTGTAGTACATAGCGTATACATGACCTTGAAGCTTTTTACTAGAATTAGAGACCAGAATATCCAGATTTGGGCAAAACACATGTGGTCAATATTGTAGAGAGTTTAAAGATCTATCCAACAACACCATGAGCGTTGCATTTCGATCATTTATGAAACTGAAATTGTGAAAAGAGACCAAGAACCGAGTTCCTTGTATACGGTAGCGTACAAGAAATACATGGGATATCGTAGCAAATATAGTCAGATTGAAAAATCAGACATGGTCACATTCATGAGACGCCGAGCCTTGACGTAGAATCAGTGTGCAAACAACATGTGGTTGATTCTTTTTGGGGAGGATAAACGTATACGCTTTGATAGACGGTATTGGGTTGCCAAACGAAATCGACTCTTCTTTTGTCGACGGAGCCAATTGAGTAGTACCCCCATGTTCCCAAGGGACCCTTAGAATTGGTGTCATGTGTCCTCGACAGCCATATTTCCTGAATCTTTCTCACTTCTTTCCAGATCAGCTACCGCATCGCATACTCATCACCATGTATAAACAGTTCTACCAGGCGGAGTACGAGTCCAAATGCATCGTTGTTTTGTGTAGTAGATCCAGTACGCACTCCTCTTCCGGCGTTGTTCTCTAACCTTTTGCTGTTTCTACACACATTCTACTCAATCATGGAATAACCACACTTCAGCGACCATATTTGGTTGATTGGTCATGAAAGGGTTAACTTTATTTAGAAGATGGACATGTTTGACACACTTTCATAAGCTGAAATTGTACTTGGGACAACTTTTTTGGACACCCTTAGCTTAATTGTGCCCAATACTCAAATGATACAAATGATCCCATTCTAATTTCACCACCCAAATGAACTCAAGGAACCTCATACACCAGTTAACCGGCAAAAAACAAGAGTGTACACAAGAGTCCATATTTACTATTTCACAATCTCTTTCAAAGAATAGCTTCACCCCGACAACAAGAGCGGAATCTTTTGCATTGTTCCCTAACATAATTGCATCGTGGGAGCTATCCTCAACCATACGTAATGTAAACAAAATTGGGGCCTTATATCGAAACTGCAATGCACCCTTTGATTTAAATATTTGAGTGATGATCATTAGGATGATCATGCATTTGTAGATTAAATGACTACACGAGAGGGGTATGTATATTAACTACAAGCGCTTGCTTTTGCTTGAAGAACATAAGAACGTTACAAATATCACGGCGTCTTGAGATAACGAGGACCCACTTGAAGGCTGCAAAGCTCATCGAAACAACACCATAGCAATGTTCATTCTAAAGATGCCTCCCACCACACTGAAGATGACCATCGCTAATGTCGCCGTTGTCACGCAAAAGCTCAGATTCAACCAGCTGATTCCGAACATTCCATTTTACCGACTCACAACATCACCTCTTTTAGCTACACGGAAGTCTACACTAAGTGATCGACCAGTATCTAATCAATGATAACTCTTTGAATCTCACTGAATCTGTTCGACTCTTGCACAAAATTCTCATGGAAAATGATCACCCTGAGAAGATTCTAACACGCTAAAAAGGTGCTCATGGATGTGTCTCACAATCTTCTGCATATTTCAATTTTTGGGGAGACGCAGCAGCCAATGTACCGCATCGACAGGGAGAAAGACTCGAAGTTCAAATATTCACATTCAAGAGAAGTGGCATCCGAGAACGCAAAACATCCGTAGCAAGAGTTCTCTTTAATTTGCGATGTTCCTCGGACGAGTATTCAAAGTCATTGGTGCTTGCATAGTAATTGTCGGCCTCAGTATTCGATTTGAAGCTTCAGCATACCATGTAATTTTCACCACACTAATAGATTCGAAAGTTTTCACGATGAGAAAGATACTTAATTGCATGAACCGTGCACTCGCTTTACTAAGGCTTCATGTGGAAGTTAGCTTGGTACAGTCACCACTCCCGCTCTCTGGTCAATCCCAATAGAGTGCTCCTTGAGGGGGAGGATCTCCATCACAACGTCATATTGTAGTGTGAAAATTTTCAACCGTTGGATCATCACTGGATGTGTGATCATAACATTTGAAGTTGACTGTAAATTTTCTTTGGCCTTGACCGTAAAAGCCGAATCGGTGGCCGTGGTCGTTTAGGGGTTAACAATGATCGTTTGCGCACAAGATGCTTGGAATTTTTTCCTAGTGGTAGGAACCTCAATGCGCAACACCCCATGTCCCTCATCCCCCACATCCTCTTCCACCTAGGATATGTAGAATTGAAGGGGCATAAACTTGGAGCTCAACTCGCCCGCATTGTTCCAAATACTTTGTTGATCTTTGTTAGGCTCATACAAAAACTTGTCAAATTTGCCCCATGCACTCCACAAGTTCCAAGTTGCAAAGAATGCTATACCTCTGGAATTCATTACGGGGTTGGAATCAATCCAACTAATAAGAAATTATGATATGTTTAGACAATAACAATTTACTTCAAGAGACACAAAATAATCTTGTTTCAAAGAAGCTCCTTGGCGGCCCCTCGCAACTTTTTTGCACAGTGTAATTATTAGGGTTCAAATAATAGAGACCTTATGATTTCTTAAAATGCACAAAATCAAGACAGCATTGTCTAGGGCTTATTGATTTTCAACTTTTAAACTTTCTTTTATGGATTTGATTACATATATAAATATTATCAGATTTGTTAAATTATTGTCTATATTGACATGATTATTTTGAGTTGCTTCAATTTGATACTATCAACATCACAATGAGATTTTTGTTCAGTAACTTTGATTGATAGCTTGTTTACGATCACTGTTTACAATGCCAAAATTAAAGTTCTATAGTAGAAAGGGAAATTCAATATTGCATATGGCTTCGCCATATTTGTGGTCTAAGAACTTTTGAAAGAAAATGAAAACTTGAAATCAACATTGTTTGATAATACGTTATTGGTATTTGAGGTCTTCCAGAATACTTTCCTGACTACTTAAATGATATGTATTTATTTATGAGCTTGGTAGTATTCTTCTTTCAATATACTAAAGTTTACCAAAGGCAAGATTGTAATTATAAAGTAGTTCCAATTCCAACTAAAAGAAGATCCTTCTAGATCTTGTTATAGAAGCAATTTCTTGTGTTAAGTGCTCCTTTCTCACATTTTAGTTTGTGTAAAATAATCGTTCTTTTTTGAATTGATAATTGAGATTTTCACAATGAGAATGTCACACAAAGAGCAGGCAAACACTTAGTACTCAAAACTTCTTGATTTACACCATTTTCAATTTCAACACCCAAAAAAAAACCTCATAATAACACTCAACCAAAAGACAAGAGTGAACACAAGAGTCCAAAATTTATTATTTCACATTCTCTTTCAAAGAATAGCTTCACCCTCCATAACAAGGGTAATCGAGAGCCGACCCTATGAACATATTTGCATCGTGGGAGCTGCCGTCAGCCATCTGAGTAAACAAAATGGGGTTGTCCTTCTATCATAACTGCAATGCGCACTTTGTCTCTGAAAATAATGAGTGATGATCAGGGGGTTTAAAACTCGGGTGGTGGGGGCAGGCTTTACACAATCATCGACTAAATAACTACACAAGTGAGTATAACTACAAGGGCATCAAGCGTTTTTGCTTGAAGAACCATAAGAATGCTACGAAAATCAGGATGCCTCCGAGGCCTGAGATAATGAGCACCCACTTGAAAGCTGCAGGCTCATCGAACAATACCATAGGAATGTTCATTCCGAAGATGCCTGCCACCACACTGAAGATGGCCATCACGAATGTCGCCGTTGTCAGCAGAAGCTCAAATTGAATCAGCTGATTCCGAACATTGTCCTGTTCCATTGCACCCACTCACAACATCAGCTACAATTGATGGAAGGAACATCAACCAACTCTTTTATTACACTGTGCACATCCTCTATGAAGCTCCCTTAATGTAACGGAATTGCGTGCTATCTTCGGATCCCTAACTCACTTCGTGCCCTAGACTTGAGGAATGTTTCACTCTTTCATTAACCTGAAGCTATCCACTTAAGGATGTAGAAACAATTTATGAATGTAGCCAGGTGGAGGTTAGTTTCAAAAGGTACGATCCCACTTGGCATTACCAGTGGTGTTCTGGAGACTAACTCAGATATCTAGTTTCTATGTCTATCTCAATTCATTGCTGATATTTTAGCCAACACTACTGAGCTGTTTTTAGAGGCTAGTCTTGCCAAAGAGATACTCATCAATCGAATGTAACTCACCAGCTGTATGTTGATGAAGTCCTCAGTATCATCGATGTATTCCTTCAGCTGCAAAAAAGCGCAAAATGCTCATCAATTCTCACCTCCAAAAAGGCTAGTCAAGTTGCTGAAGTAGGCTTGCTTCTGTAATACTAAAATTTGCTTGGTTCTTTGACACATGTTATCGTGTATTTACTTCCTAGTAGCTTTGTTAACAACCAGATGTTTTGATAGCTATCTGAATACATCAGTTCCGAAACATTATACAGTGTGCCTAATAACCTATTTCGGTTATGACCATTCGTACCGATATACGTTTTCTGGTCTTCATTCAGATTCGTGAGGTTGATTGTACAGTAAAAGTGAGGGAGCAGGAAGGGTACCGAGGTCAACTTGTTGAGGGTACCATCGATGACAACAAAGTAAGCTTCCAAGAGCATCTCAAGCTCCTCGACTTCGGTGGTTCGAGAGCTCGTCATACTGTCATGCCTCGATTTTTGGCTGAAGCTCTTCTCCAGTCGTCTCTCCATGTAGGAAGAAGCCACAGGGGAGCCGACAGGAGAGACGGGCGCTGAGACGGAGCCTCCTGCTCCGACGTAGCTCAAGTGAGGCCCAGGCTTCTGCGCATCGAAAAAAGCGAAGTCTGCTTGCTGCTCCTTCTTGTCTGTTAAGTACATCTCGGCCATATCGCTGTCATCGTCCATTAATTGCTCAATCTCGTCTCGCACCTGCAATACATTCGAAACAGACAGAAAGTGTTCAAGGAGCTTGCATGCCTCTCAATACATGGCACATGGAGTGTATGATAACCGATAGTGAGCTTCGATTGTAACAACTTCATCTCACGGTGTTTTTGAAGCAATAACTGTCTCGTCTTTGTAGAAATCTAAAGCAAGCAAGTGTGGGACTGACCTTTTGTACACGCCTTGTTAAGGCGACGAGACGACTCTTCAGGCGACGGACATGCTCTAGATTCAGTGTGCTGATTTTCGTGGTTAGTTCGTCAAGGACTGGGTATACCTCCTCCTCCAACTCCGCTGCCTGCACAAGCCTGCAGTATTAGTACTCCGTATCATACCCTTCCATACTACCGTCTCCGAATTCAAACTCCAGAAGCTCAAGGTAGAAATGCCAGAGACTGATATGCTTGCATAAACCAATCTGTAGACCTAAATTGGGGAATGTTTCACTTGTTAATAGGTTCACAATTCTCGGGTCTTGGGGTTTGCTTAAGAACTCGAACTTACTTTGTTCCTGAATTGAATGAAGGGTACTACCTAATTCTTAAGTTGATAAATGTGAACCTATCAAGAAATGAAAAACATTCCTGAATTTTAGAACATGAGGTATGACTTTAAATCAGTTCTACAAATTGATATGAGCAAGAAGGCCGCCTTCTAGTATCTACCCTGCGCATGAGAGGATATGGCATACTTCGAGACTCGCATCGGTAATCACGATCCTGACTTGAAGTTGATGTTTTCGAAACCAGAAAGGAAAGGGAAGTAAACGAGGAGAATGTCGGCACTCGATCGCCACTCGATCCAGGCATAAAAGCGCAGGGCGCGTGAAGATGACCATCTCTCACTAAAACTGGTAAGAACTCTCACTTTCCGATACGGAATGAGCGTGCATTGTAAGGTCCGAATGCCATACCTGGGTATCCAAATAGGTGCAAGCGGCCTCAAGGGCGACTTCAAGCGCCCGAAACTCAAAAGGGAGGTCATCAGCAGAGGAGCCACTAAACATATCCCCATCATGGAGCGACTGTTTGCGCTCATCAGGACTAAAGAGCTGGCCCGTTTCAAAATCCTGAGCAGAATCGCGAACGGGCGAGTTACCCGAGGCCTTCCACTTGAAACTCACAACATCGGAACGATTCTTCATGAACAACCTTCGCTGGAGCTCAGTCACATACTCTAGCACGTAATTGTCGAGCGAATTCAACAGCAGGACCTCGTCTGCGGTGATAATGCACCGGATTTGCTCCAAATTGACGACGATGGCACGCTCCCGGCCCAGAATTGTGCTCGGGTAGACAAATAACGGGTCCAGGAGACGCAAATCGCGCGCGGGGAGGTCGCAACGACGCATTAGTGAGGCTTTGTCTACTTCGAGGATTTGCGTGCTGCCCGAAGGATCAATTCGGATCCAGGAACGCACGCCGTGGCCACGTTTCTTCACTGAGGTAGCTCCCTCTATCCCTTGGAACAACGGCCGCTTCAACACTGTTGTTGTCTCTCGCTTTGATACCGCGTGGTGATAATCCGACGGCCCTGCTGCTCCTGGCGGCCGCGGCGGCAACAGCCTCGCTTTCAGATCCGACATGGCTGGCTAGTACCTCTCCTCCCCTCCCAAAAAGAATACTCTAATCCAAGCTCATCGAACCCCACGCCCCCCTCAAAACCCAAACTCCAAAATAAACCACCCCCTACCAAAGCAAACTCTCAACCCCCGCCCTGATCGCGAAAATTCCCGAATCCTGTACCGCAACCGCCAAGGCAAAAAAATCACGAGAGATCCAATGCGGGAGATGAATGGAACTATCTAAGAGCCAAAATTTCCACCCCGCATGAGCTGCCTCGTATTCATCGGCGCACACAAAACTGACAAAATTCAAAGAATTGCTCTGTAATCCACCACAGCACGGATCGAGCGATCAAGGTCGCCGCTCATCCACAGCTAAAACGGTATCGGAATTCTCCGCCAAACCCACCGGTGATGAAACCCAAGTGAGCAATTGAGTGTGGAAGACCTCAGGCGTGGCGGGGAAGCTTTGAATATCCGGGTCTACAAACCTGCGCCAATTGGAACCCTAATTGTCACGAAGTCCGAGGGGTCTGGGAACTCCGAAACTTGGTTGTGGGTTTGCTTGCTTGCTGGAATGGGAGGGAAGGGGGAGAGACGGTGGGACAAGGGAGCGGGCGGGACGGCGACTGGGCCGTCGCGACTCGGGGCTGTGCGAGCGATTGAGTGGTCAGAGTCGGGGACATGCGGGCCGGGGGAGGGGGGCGGGCACCCGCAGTGGCAAGGGAGGCCGTTCATTGCGAACGGATGTGCCCGTCAATGGTAGGTTGGTGATTCCCAGGGAGTGAGACTTTCTGTTTGACATGCTGTAAAGTCAGGTTTGCTCAGATTGTGGTGGATGGTATATTCCTGTCATCGAGGTTCTTATATCCGAGGTATGGTTTAGCGAGTAGATATCTCGGCAATGAGCTCGCTCTGTAGGCCGGGGCGTGGAGCCAGGTTTGGAGTGCAAGGAAGCCCACCCCACACAGTATCCTTGTAACCCAGCCAAGAGGGTTGAAGTCCCCTTGATTCTAGCATCCCATAATTTCAAGTTTTCCCGTGCCTTCACTCACATTTTAGCATTCATAAAATGAGTAATTTGGACTCATAATCACACATTGGAATATGTAGATTCAAAAAATTGAATGAGTGCAAGTACTACGTGGCAGAAATTTCATTGGCAATAAATGGTTTCTATCATAACCTGCTTGTCAGAAATGTGATTGGCTAATGGCCCTTGGATGGTCTCTCTTCCTAAAGAATTCTCATCCCCAGTTGAGCACGGTTGGGAGGGTTTGACGCAGCCTAGCGGCCCGGCCTAACGCACAAGGTTGGGCATGCTGTAAGGGTATGAGCACTTCCTCCATACAAACACACACCACCCCGGCACATAGCAACCGAGAGTGAGAAATGCATGTCTCGAAGACGAGCTTGCATGGTTTATGCCACTCGGTTAATCACCTTCCACCTCTTTCACGCAAGAGTTTATGTGGTGCAATGCTTGCACTACCAAATGGATGTGTGCATCTTGTGAGAGTTGTTGTTCTCCAACGAGTCACACTCACATGCCTCACCAGTCGCCTTAGAAGTTATGGGCATGCTGAAAGTCCTAGTATGGTATTCAAAATAAAATTCCTAAACCGCAATAATAATACAAATTGACAAACTGCAAACTAATCAATTTGATATAGAATACGGGAAGTCAATATGTAACAATTATACCGACAATATCCAAAATTCAAATCCAAAAGTCAAATCCGATAATATCCAAAGGTCAAATCTTAAAGTGTCCCTATTGTGTTTCTTTTTTTACTTCGGGATATTTTTGGTATAATTATTATACGGACAATATCCAAAAGTCAAATCTTGCTAATAAAATTAGGTCCTCTTGTGAAGAAAAGAGTGGAATTATAATAGCAAATAGAAATTAAGTGCCTCACTTGCAACCAATCTACACTAGCTACCACACATGTCTCTTGGTTGGTCAAATAGCCTTATGAAGCTCATGACATGGGGCACCCATTGGTGATGTTTGACAAGTAGCTGTGCTATGTATTGTATGTTTGGACAAAATCATGAAAAAAGAGTGTGCTTTTAAAAATTATCAAAAAAATATACACATTAGAAAATGTAAAACTAATCACATGATAATCTATATGTTCCTACATAATGTGATGTGTATTTTTATTTTTAAATGGTTTATCTTTCAATTTATTTTTACTACACACATTGGAATATATAGATTCAAAAAACAAGTTCAATAATTACGATAGGAGGCACAACATATTTTTTATTTTAAATCCCTAAAGGGCACTTTACACTATGGACCAAGAGCCATGACTAAGAAACTTTTTTCATGGTTCTTGGTAAAGAGATATGATCATAAATAACAAACTTTGAATTTAAGTGGCTTAGTTACTCTTTGAAGTAGATTTAGATTGGAACATGTTTGAGTTCTATTTTCTAATATAAATCTCTTGGGGGCCATAATTTTTTTATGTACTATTTATGAATATATGAAGCATATATTTTCTAATATATATCCTCATATCCCAATATAAATCCTCGTATATATAAAATATATTTATAAAATCTTTAAAATATATATTATAACCAAATTCGTCAACATGTTTCCAAGGAAACCAAATCAAAAGTTTTACAAGCTTAACAATGGCAGCCTTCAAAATACACAAGAGCTAGCTTCATATTACAACTTCTTCTTTTAAGATTTAACCTATTGGCACGATCCTAGGATCCCATAGAAATATTCCATTCTTGTATATGCCATCTCTTCATCTCTATTTGTAGAGTAAAAATAAAAATTTCCTTGTTGTTGAGATGTATTTAACCCCTAAAAATCCAGGAAAACCGATTCGGTTTTCTGAGATTTCGGGCAGCTCATTTTAAGCATATAAATTGATATTTTTGCCTAAGATTTTTATTGGATGGTCCCCATACAGTAATGTGTATGTGGTAAAATTTTCAAAGTCAAACTTTAATTTTATAACCTTCACCTAAAAATTTTAGGTTTCAAGTCCAAAACGGGCAGTTTAAAATAATTTTCTTTAATTTTTTTTTTTTAGAAACATGTTCATTACCAAATTACTATTCAAATTCCAAAGTGCCCGAAGTCAAAAAGTTTACCAACTTTACAAGGGCAGCCTCCAAAACTTTCAAAAACAATCTTCACAATTTCTAGTAATTTTACAATTTTTTCTTTCAAAAATTGCCAAAATTCGAGATTTTGGATTTTTTCCAAGATTTTTTTTTTCGAAATTAAAATTATCATGTATGTACCTTCTCACCGTCGAGATTTTTCTCAAACTAAATATATCATACGTGCTGCTTGTTTTACTATATGGTTGTTTTTAGACCTTCTTTCATAAAATATTTTACATTAAGGCCAAAAAGTGGAATTGGTCTCTAAAATTTTGCATGAGCATACCCAACTTGATTATCTACATGAAAAAAAATGAGGGAAAAATATTTGGAATAACAATCATCAAGTTGCCCTTGGCACCATTTAGACAATGCCTCTCACGCAGCGGCAAAAAAAAGTGTTGGTCAAACTTTGATTGTTATGATCTCACAAATGACAAACATCCAACGGTTGAAATTTTGACCAGTCCTTTGTATACAAGTTAAGTACAAGATCTTACGGTTCAAAGTCTAAAACCGGAAAAAAAAGTTTCTCCATTTCCCCATTTCCCAACGAAGGTGAAAAATGGCAGTTTTTGGTTCTGGAGGTCGAGGAAACCCCTGGATTTTTAGGGGTTAAAATCATAAAGATTTTTCCCTGAGTTTTCCCACAGTTCATGTAGAGTTGAAATATGATTTTGAAGTTGCTCTTGAGAATCTTTTGGACCTCGGGGCCAGTCATTTCTTTCATCTCTCAAAAGTTGGGGCATAGGAATATTTTGAAAATTCTTTGGAGAAAAATTCAAATACTCCTAAAGTACCTATTTACATTTTATTTTTCTCTTAAACCAAAAAAAAATGTATTGTGATGCATATGTTACTATATCATAGTTTTCATACCACCTCTTAGAAATCATGTTCATGAATGTCAAAAAAGCGTAAGGAGTGTCTAAATTATTACTTGAGAAAACCCAACTTAATTAATTGCATGAAAATAAATACGACCAAAATGTTTGGGGTAGCAATCATCAAGTCTCCTTTGCACTATAGAGACAATGCCTCACGAACAATGAGCAAAGAAACTTTTGCACAAAGTTTGGATGTCATTATTTTATAAATGATAAACATCCAACACTCAATTTTGAAAACGTAACTAAATATAGGCTTACAAGATTCTATAGTTAGGAGTCTTAAAAAGGAAAGCAATTTGGTTTACACTCCCAATAGAAAACTATAGGATGGAGGTTTCAAGCTCCATAAAACAGTAAGAAGTTTAGGGGTTAAACCATATGCATGTTTGTGTATGCAACATTCGTAATCAAAACACGAAGTGAAGAGCATTTCTTAAATTATTTATTGCAAAATTATATAAGCAACATTCCTTTCTTACTTTTGCTTTGTCCAAACATAAATAAAGAACTTTATTTAGATTTGATAAATAATGTTGGATACACAAATCACCTAAACAATATTTTTTTCAATTTAAAGGTAAAATATACTAGGAATTATGAAGCATGAATGATCTCTCCTCTTTAAAGATTCGAAAATCAACAAGAATCACACACTCTAAAACTACTAAATGAGAGATTGCTCAAACTCAAAAGCGACCCAAAACTAATTGTTTTGTTTGATTATAGGGTTGATAGTTAACAATCATTACAAGATACAACCTCGTGCAAGTCATGGAACCAGATTTCGAATTGCTCTTTACACGTTTTGTAAGGATAGCTCTACCAACCACCCTCGGTAAAGTCGGTATGAATGTTGGCCATAAGAAATGGATGTTGCTAAGGTACCCCATTGTCACCTTGAGATCATGATGCATGTCCTCATACATTGGAGTTATCGAACAAATTACACAAACATGTAAGAGGTCAATTTTGCCAAATTATTTCACCCACATATACTTGGGCATCTCATATTTGAACTTAGGGGTTTAATCCTTAAACGCCTAGCAGTGTGAAAAAGACACTGAGAAACAAGCCCCTGGGGCTTGCTTGGGCGTTTAAGGGTTTAGGCTCCTTTCTACTTGGCCTTTGTTAAGAACATACATTAAAACTCAACACCTTCAGAGAATTGGGAAAAGTCCTTCTTCTTACAAAAGGTGTGATCAATGAGGCTTGGAAAAGTTGCATAATAGTAGCCTTACTTACATATGGCTCCTCAAAGGCCTCATTAACCCTTAAAGGCGCCTGTCAGCCCCTCGGGCCGTTTTCCAACAGAATCTTGCTTGTAGCTCATTTGATTCTCAATTTTTCACTTATTTTTTTATATAATTCTGGCCACCTTTTTGTGATGCATCTACAAAGTGAAATCCTACAATTCAAATCACAATTTGTATGTATGATTTTATGGTTTGAAAGGATTGTGGTAGGCAGGTTGGGATTGCACAAAACCTTGTAAGAGGTTGCTAACTCATCATTGATTGGTTCATTCATGCTGCCCAAGTTCAAAAAGTGCACTATTCATGTTGCCCAAGTCCAAAAGATGCTGAGATCCAATTTCGGGCTGCCCATTGAGGAGTGGAAGGACCTTTAAGGGTTAACTAAGACCACCCTTAAGTGTTCAAAATTGCAGGATCTTTTTAATTGTAGTGCTTTCAATTGCCTACAAAAGATTAATTATTTTTTGTCCTCCCAAATATTAGCTAATACCTTTTTGTCCTTCATTCTTTGAAGTTTGACACGTGGGCATTCATGTAAAATTGGTAATTACTAAAGAGTGTAGGTGGGGACACACACTCTTGAGAAGATAAGACCACCTTCTAAGACCAAGTGGGAACATACCTTTAGCACATTTGTGGCAACTAGGATCAAGTGATGAGTACTATGGTTGCGGCAACTTTTTGAAGCAAATGATTACATCTCATCTCTTGGCCAATGGTCACGTACCACACTACACAAGAGTAGTTCACTAGTATTACAAACGTTAATTGCAAACCGTAACACTAAATGTCACACGTCACCATAACATTACAACACTAATCGTCAAACCATAACACTAAACGTGAGAGCATGCAAACTTTCCTGCATTTGGAAGAATTCATTTGAAGTGGTGCAATTGGTGGTTTGAAAAAAAGACAAGGGACATTGATTGCAATTGTAAACACTAATTTTTCAAGAGTTGAGAAATAGTATTCTCTACCAAAAGTTACTTGTTACACTAATCTCCACATAACACTAATTAACAACTATTGTGTAGTGGCAGTTTCGCACCACACAAAGTACGAGAGAAAAACCAACAGAGTTCTTGAAAAAAAAGCGCTAGGCTTTTTAGAGCCACGTCATACTTATCTCCCGCAGCATGTGTTATACCTATTAGGGTATCGGCAGTTGCACCCACCTACTCATTGTGTCCATCGTAGTTCAAGTGCGTATAGTAGAGTAAGGCTCTAAGTTATAACCATACACCCTTGGATTGTGTTCGATCAAACACTTTCATTTTGGAAGATTCGGTACAAGAATGTCCAAATAAATAAATAAGAACATCAAAGCCTTGTGGGTCTGGCGTGAATAAAATGCCCGTTCGACCTACCTTTGATGATATGCCCACGGGACATAATAAGAATATCCATAGTCATATATCTTAAACATTGTTCACAATATCAAAGCCTGTTGGTGGCAAGTGGGATAAGGTAACCTTATTAACCCTTAAACGTCAAGCCCCTCTGAAAATACACTGGAAAGTAAGCCCGAGGGGCATGCTCTATGTTTAAAGGTTAACAATGCTTTTCGGTATTAAAGTTCATATCGTAACCTCTACCAAATTTAGGGCAGTAATTAATTAATTATTTCAAAAAGAGATTTTTTTAAAAAAAAATCAACCGTTAAAAATCAAAATCTTTTAAAATTACATGTGATTGAGTTTCATCATTTTTTTAAGCTTCACATTTCTTACTTTATAATTTTGAAAATTTTAGGTCTAAAGAACCAATAAACAATAAACTCTAAAAACGCGACGATGAATTCTAATGTGAAAAATAATACTTCTTTCATTTCCACAAAAGCAGAATCTCGTAGAGGCTATAGTGTTGTGAGCAATTTTTGAAGGCACCGAAAGCCTTGGCTTATCTCATGGCCCCCAATGAGGAGGTTGTGGGTTCTCATATCCATGCCAGCGTGGTGCTTACTACCATTGTCCACTCAACACTCGGCGTTCATCTCCTTCTTCTTCTCTAAGCAATTCTTGTGCATGGACAAAGTAAGGCGAAGGATAAACCAAGTGAATCATTATTTTTGACCTCTTCTCCAATTTACTATGAATTTTTGAAGCTCAACTACAGATGTTTCTAAAATGGTGCCCTAAAATTGCACCCCATAATACTTGCTCTAAGTACATGGAACTTTCATGTTCCTCACACTTTGTGAGCCATTACACATACAATTCTTACCACTTTTTCTAAGACAATTGTACCCTTTGTTAAAAATCCTTCAAATATAAAATGTTGGAGATTTTTCAAGTGTGTCTTTTAGTGTAAATTACAATAATATGAAGTCAATGCATGAGACAAGAGTGATTCCTACTTGGTGTCTAAAGTTTCAAAAGTGAAATGCTTTAGTCCTATATTTCAGATGCATGTCACTCATAAAGTTGAGGATCAACCAAATACGAACTACATGTCCATCTCAAGGAAAGTTCATAAAGATAAATGTCAATTTGATGGAATGTGACCCATTTGAATTATTTTTTGGTTGATTTTCATATTCTCGAATTTTAATATTGATCCTAACCTTGGCTTGGACTTGTGTCAAATATGATGGGGCTACAACACTTTGCAATATATCTCTTGCATCAATAGAAACCTTATATTTGTGTCGAATGTCTTAAGAATAAAAACAAAGGGAGTGATAATGTGACTTGAAGGTAAAAGATTGGTTGTAATTTTGTAAATATTTTTGGAACCATGAAGTTTGAATTGTTTGGATTAGAACTAGTGGATATAATAAAGATGAAAGGAAGAAAGCATGTGCAGCTACATATGTATGAATGTTTTGAAAATTTTGTACTTTCTAAGTCTAAAACCAACACAAAATTATAGTGGTTGAGGTAGTCACCAAATTGTATTGTTGTACTTGGAATGTCATTTGGAATAAAAAATGGCCTTTGTATGAATGGAATTGGTAAAGATGTCACACAAATTTTAAACGTATGAATATGTTAGGAATGACACTTACGACAAGCTACAAATTCAAGAATTTATTAAAAAAAATGCAAAATAGCTAAAAAAATCATGATTCCAATTGAACCAACCTCCAACAAGCTTTGCACAATATTCTAAAACATACACTTGGCCATTCACAAGTGACTTGAAATCTAAGAGTCTTGTAGTTTGAAGATTTTTGTTTTGAATAGTTGAGGCACTTGATTTGCAATGATGTTTCTATCCTGAAAGACTAGAAAAACATACATGGTTTTTGAACAGAAGTTTTTCATTCATCCACTAGTGGATTTTAGTTCCGTTTCTGGGGTTGTATTTCAATCTTGATCTCAATTCCATCCAAGACGTGAGAAAGTTATGGCAATCATTTTTGTGCAAGGGGTCTAGATTTGGACATTTTTTACTCTATAGACTTTATGGCAATTTTCATGATTATTTGCACAAAGATATTTTTCTCATTCCTTTTTAAGAGTGTTATTGAGATGAAGGTAAACATGCTTGCAATTGGTGATTATTTCATTGCAATAAGACTACTCGTAGCATTTTCACTTCAAAGTGGAATTTGTGATGTTTTTCAAATTACTGATACATTACGATCTCACAATCTATGAGGCCCCATGACTCAAATTTGACCCATATGATGTACAATATGTTTATTACAAAATTGTACTGTTGAGATCTAGATTACTTACCTTAGTTTCCATTTATGACATTTTTTTAGAGTAGGTTCATCTTGCTACAATTGAGTCAAACCATTTAGGGGTTAACCTAATGGTTGGACATTTGGTTGGTCCATAGCCACCTGCCCTAATATTCGATACATCCTTCTTCTGCTGGGCCAATAGGAAGAACTTTTAAATCTATTTATTGCTTAGTCTTGGGTCAAAATATCTTATGCATATGCAAAGGCACCACAAGCCTTGGCTTGGTGGTTGGGGCTCATGGCCCCCATTGAGGAGGTTGTGGGTTCCATTCCCCATGCCGGCGTGGTGCTCACCACTATAGTCCACCCAACTATTGTGGGGGGTCCTTGGACCTTGTTGTATGGGTACCTCAAAGTCCTTTGGGGGGATACTATGTCAAGTATCCTCAAGGCACTAGTAACTAGGCTAGAAACTAGCGTAGTTATAGTGTCCACCCTCGAGAGGGGGAAGTAGTATTGTTCCAATTTCCCCTTGTCCGGTGGCCATCGGGATATTAGCATTACGAACGGACACTTCATTCACGCCGGCCCCTTAGAAAGGGACCGGAGTTTCTATCTATCTATCTATCATATGCAATGCAAGCAAATTGTTTGACCATATCAGCTTCAATTTGTAAGCCATATATCAAACAAAAAGCTGCCCAGATTTGCCTTGTGTTTGCAGTACTCTATGGAGACCCAAATTGGGTCGATTGGATTTTGGTCAGCCTCCGACTTACTATTTTTAGATTGCATGAAGTTGATACTACTTGCAAGTTGTAGGGTTGTTTCATATCTTTCTCAAAAGTCATCGCATGCTCCAAAATTCCTCACACTTTAGGAGATATTCACTATCAAAGTTTGAAAACACTATTTCAAAATCTGCCCAAGTTTGCCCAAACTGCAGTACATGCTGAAAATCTGCCCAAAATTGATTAAAACGCAGAAACTTCAAAAATTCACCAAAAATTGAAATTTTACTTTTTCTCAAAGTTGACTTTATCACATGTAGGAAAGGTAGTAAGGCATGATCTCATTGTTTGGATTTTCAATCCAATAATTTTTTGCATGCCCTTTTAATTGTTGAAATTGGGCCTTTGTATTTGAATTTCAGCATACCTCCATGTGAAAGATGGGGCATTTCTTCAAGTTTTATGAGTCCAGTGAGGGTAAAAATTACATAGACATTCCTTACTCACCCAAGAACAAGAATTTAAAGAGCATCGTGTCAACTTTCCTTTCAAAAATGGTTTCTGTGGCCCCCAAACCTTACTTTGGCATTCTACAACATGCAATTTATTATTTTTTTTTTTTTTTTTTTATTTTTTTTTTATTTTTTTTTTTTTTTGTTAAATCGATTTCGAATGTTACAATCTCACAAATCGTGAGGAAATTGAACCTAGGATTTGGTGTACATGTTCATGTAAAAGTTAGGTACTAGATTCTACGGTTAAATACTTCAAAGCTTGTCAAAATTCAAAAACTTGCATCTTGCATTAAAAGAGGGCAAATTTGGCTATTTTGAGGTTGCTCACCTTTAAGGGTCAAATGCCCGGCAATAGGTGGTCTTAGACCATGGCCATCCGTTAAATTAAAATGGAAAAAAAATAAAAACACAACTATTACATGTCTGCCTTCATGAACAAGGGCCATTGTTCAAGCACAATATAATATTCACTTTTAGGGCACCCTCAAAATCCACCACATGCTGGCACTCCTAGCGTGCACAAAAGACCTCTCCGCAAGCATTTAAACCCAAGTTTCCTCATTGCAAAACGGTTCTAAGCCACAAAATGTGACTTGCCTTTAGATTAAGCTCAAAAAATCTCAATCTAAGCATTATTTAAAAGATTCAACCTTAAGATCTCAAAGTCTACTTGACATTCTTCTCACATACCAAATTTGAACCGTTCATTCTTCCTCATTTGTGAGATTATAACGGTCAAAGTTTGCTGAGTTTTTCTCCTGCGAAAACCTCCAAAACCCATTTCAGGTTTTAAGGAAAGTTAGGGGTTAATCTAGTATCTCACAAAGCAACCAAAGAAAGCTGCCGGGAGCTCTGATGGGTGAATGGGTGTTCACTTTGTTCAAGGACCCTCAACATGCATATTGTTTGTTCAGTGTTGATATTGAGTGGGAAGGGTGGCCATGCCCTCAAAGGTGCACACGAACTGTAGCTCTTTCAATTTTCACTAAAATCATGCAGAGTGGCCAAGTGTTCACGGCACAAGCCTGATATTAATTGAACATTTGAAACCAGGATACTTTCCGTTGCCCTTTTCTTATGATAAAAGTACAACAGGAGGGGAGTAGTTTGAAGCAGCAGAGGGGATGACACTTGTAAATCCATCTTTTACTGAAAAGCCCCCATTACAGGCATTGGAACACTTTTTCATGCAACTTATTCAACCCAATGGAGCCCATTCACGTGGCTGTGCTATACAAACTAAGAATATTCATCTACTGTTGATCCTACTTATGGCTTATCATTTTGATGTCTCTACTTGAGCAATCATCACGAACTTGTGAAAAGAACTTTCCTTCATTCACATGTAAGTCATGAGTCGTGACCATGATCATATGAGATAGAATCGGAGAGAGCTTTGAGATACGGTACGACTCTACTTATTTCGGAAATTTAATGAATTCGCTATACTTGAAACCTCAATTCCGTTAAAATGGCACTATGCCATGTGCCATTTTGTCACACCAAATCTTATATATGTGCTCACATGGAGTGGTGTATTCTGTAATATCACAATTTTTTTGATAATATCACTCCTTTATATACATTGTCATTCATTTCCCATAATATCACTTTCAGATTCTGCTATATCACATGGTTTTTGAACTGAAGTTCACAAAGTTGAGGTGTGCCATTTTAGTGGCATAACGCCATTTTTATGGAATTGGGGATTTGAGTAGTGGAATGAGTGCCTTAATGCTTTTTGGTGATTAGCAAGAAGAAAAGAGGAAGTTTAGCTATTCTTTCAATGTTTTGAAGTTCTTACAATAATAACTACAAATAATAAAAGAGACCAATATGGGTTAAATTAAATTGGATGCCCTATTGCATGAGGGTACATTGAGGGTAATTATAGAGTGATCAAATCTTCATATATGCACGCTCATGGGGGGAGGGTTGCCTTTAGGTTCTCCTAGCTTGAACTCTCTAAGAGTCAGAGAACTTTTTAGGGCATAGAGGGAAGTTGATGAGTTGGTTGCTTTTAATTTAAACCGAGATATATGAGTTGTGTGTCTAATCTTAAGTGCATATGATATTGCATGTTTATTCCTCTGAAATACTATGGGTAGCTTTTTTTTTTTCTTCTTCTTCTTTTTTTCACCGCTGTAGTCCACCCAATTATGCACTAGTGACTAGGTAGGAATTAGCATAGTGTTCACCCCGAGAGGGGTTAGTAGTCTTACCATTGGTGTAATGACCTCCAGGCATACAACAAAGGATAGGTGGAATGAACACTCTATTCACTCCGGCCTCTAAATAGGTTGGAGTTTCTCTCTGAACATAATTTTTGGTGTAGTACCTAAAAGATAAGTAACCAACATTACTATCTCCCCAAAGGATTATGAGCTACCCATATAAGACGTTCTTAGAACTGGTGGTGACTGGTGACCATCATGCCGACATAGGGAATGGAACCCACAATTTATTTAAATTTTAGATTCTAGAACTTGAATAACTTGAATTTCAAATCCTCCCAAATTAACATTTCTTCCAACTTTAACAGAACCCTTGTGACAAAAGTGTCCGTTAGTTCCTTCAACATGTAATAAAGCACAACAATAATATGATGCTTGTCCCTAAAGATACCCAAGACCTTTCGGTTTCGGTTTTCTTGGGATTCCCTCTTGCAGGACACCAAAAGTATGTTACGTACTCTCAGAAAAGGTACAAGTCTTGCACAATTCACATTTGTTCTCTTCAGAGAACAGCGCTTTATTTTCTTCCTATTTTGTATTACAGTACTCACCTGTATGACTGTCCTTTCAATGCAGTAGACTCCATCATGCAGGAGTGTCGCCAAAGCATTTGGCAACAAACGCAGTCGAAATGTGGATTGATTTCTACACTATCTTCCTGTACCTTCCTGCGTAGGAATACTCAAATGCTCAGAACTCTAGAAAGACGTCAGTTAATTCCGTTAAAGGCTAATCGCTCCATCACTATACAATACAAGAAAGTTGAAAATATCAAAAGATGGAAAATGCATTCAAAACACTCTACATGTGTAAGAATTGTTCATGTATTTTTCCTTGCAGTAATCTGCATTGGACATACTTTATCTTGGTTGATTAATCATTGCCATGAACATTGAGTAACATTATCTATACTTCGCAGATTTTTCATACTCAATAGACCTAAGTGAGTATGAAGTTCGTACTTCCGTGATTTATACCCGCCCTCAAGTAGGACGAAGTAAGAATCTTCGAGACGCTTGTGGTGCATATTTATGGTTTTAACATCATCATTATGGCGGCGGGTGGTGTTGATTCTGTCAAAACTTGAGGGGAGGGGTTCTTTGTTTAATTGGCATTGACAACATCCTGAGTACGTCTAAAGATAGTGATGCGGGACTGACGAGGAGGATAATGCTTCATCCACCACCTCTACATCCGAGTCTTGGAGGGCAATTCCCTCGATCGCCTTGAGAAGAAGATCGAGAGGAGGATTCGGAGGAGGTAGTACCAGAACAAGTACCTGATGAACTGTAGTCATAAGTTTCAGTAGACTCAACATTCTTCTTACTGCATGAGGTTTTGGACAGTAATGCAGGTGGATTTCTTCCATCCAGTGCCCACTCGTGCATGAATATGTACTGTGACTCAAGCTCGCCATCGTCTTCGAGGTCTGTGCAATGGATAGCGTTCTTGACCTGCAAGTTTCATGGTCATACAGTCTCAGTTATAATTTCAACGGGGCTTTGGAATTAATATTAAGTCAATGCTTCATCACAAGTCTGTGAAAGGAAAAGTTTCTGTCGAGCAGAGGACATAAAATACACGGGAAGCTCTGCTACTATCAAGTGTTTTGGTACCTTGTTTATACCAAACTCTGCACGTATTGTGCGAGGCCGAAGAGCGCGTGCCATGCAAGAATCACTAGGGCCACAAAGGTCTCTGAATTTGTTTACAGGATTTGCACAAGGATTATGTTTATCAGCAATCTCCATAGCTATAAAATCTCCAGAGGCAAGTTCAAATATCATTGCCTGGGAGCAAACCACATAACCAGGAATGAGTACTCTAGCTATTTTTAGGAGCTCATAAACGACTGACTGGTATCGAGGTATAAGAACCTAACGCCCTGTAAATCGCAATTGTAGATCTCAAGACATGGAAACACTAGAAAATCGGAGCGCCAACTTCATTTCCGTATTTTGATGGCCAGAGCGTGTCAATTTGCCAAATTACCTCGTTTAAGATGGCCATGATTCACTGATTTGGTGCTTATTTACCAGATTTTGTAGAAGCTTATTATTTGGTTAAAAGATCGTTACAAGAAAATCTGGGACAATTCCCCGGTAAACTTCATAAAACTCCATCGCTGATGCCCGTGTGAACTGCGCTAATTCCATGGCTGTAACTTGGAAATTTTCCATAATTCGACTTACAATGGCACCAGCAGTCCCTGCACACATTAAACAGACACTTAACGAACAGGTATTTATCCAAGTGCACAATGCGAAAGCTCTCCATGCGACAGGAGGTCCCTCAAACACATGGTCATCACCTTCGAACATCGTTACGAAGAGTCAAAGGTCACTTCTCAACCGGTTGTCTTTACATGCATTTTCAGCTCTAGTTAGTGAAATGGCAGTTTATTGAGTAGGGCCAAGGCGATACCTGCCATCATCGCATGTGGTTTTATTATCGCGACGGTGCAGTTAGAGAATCGCGCGCACATTCCAAGCTTCCTATTGATGAAGAAGAAACACACTTCCTGCGAACATACCGACAACCAGGTACAGTGCTTAGTTGTTATAAAATAGTCAAGCCTTTAGAATGTGTAGGCCCCATTATCCCTGCTACGATACAATTCTTTCAGTTGATCAAAGAAAAGAACAGACAGTTAATTTTGATAAGTAAATCTGGTGAGCATAGTATGATTGCAATACTGGACTTGACACCGTAGTCGACTTAATCCGTTACCATACGAGCAGACTCGTGCGAATCTGAACCATGACAAGCATTTCTGGTACAGTCAGTGCCAAATTGGGCGCGAATAGATGAGGGTGCCTTCATTCTTGCAACTTCAGTACTTGTAGGCCCTGACAAGAAAAATTGAAACACAAAGTTATGGACCTTTCATGAGCTTCCATCATGCACTTCACGTTATGCCTTTAGCCTCTACGTCAGTAATCGACAAATTCTTGAGGAGACATTTGTGCATGGAGGAACTCTTTACCAAGTAACAAGCGCCACCTGCAAATTGCATTTTCACCAACAAGTTCCATGGCCACGATTGGCCCACTAGCAACTAGTTGAGTAAGGCATCTGCACGCACAACGAAATTTACCAGCTCAAATCCGACAAGCACTCATTCGATAATCTGCATTCTCAAGACGATCATTTCAGTTTCAATCAATAGATCTTATTGAATAGCAAAGCCAAGAGACTCACTGGAAGAATGGCTTCCCCCTGTGACTTTTGTAAAACTCTTCTGCCTGTGGAAGAGAAAGCTGGCACATGCGAAGATTCTTGACAATGAATCCATTTGCCGTGATGCATTCCAAGATCCGCCCTGTGTGCTGGAATGCATCTGGTTTTATCATTGCCAGTGTCCTGAAGAAAGGATTCTATCGACAGATCAACGAATTTACACATTTGGTTCTTGAAAATTACCTACCATAGAATCAATGAAAATTCATAAAATGCTTGAAACCTTAGCGTTAGCAAATCTGAGAATTTAAGAGAAGATAATTACGTTTCCTGCAGCGTACGCAAATGCTTGCGGGTGAAATCATCACCGTAGTCCTCAATAAAGAGCTGTCGAGAATATACATAGATGGTGTTACCGATGTAAAGTTGCTCCAGAGACAGGGCAGGATAAGCAACTCTTCTCAAAAACGTCTTTTGATTCTTTATGTCAAACTGCATTTCAAACATACAAGATCCAGTTACTAACACGCAGGTTGAAAATTTTATCATCGTGATCCGGATTTCTGAGGATTAACTTAAAACTAGATGTAGCCATAGAATGAATGACAAGAACACGCACCTCTGATCAACAACTCAGGTCGTTTCTATTCATGTATCGTTGCCGATATCCAGATCGGAGGCAAGAGTGAACTCTCGACACGATAGTGCATCAAATGCAAATAAAGAAATGAGAGAAATGCTCAACACCAAACCTTGAAGGCACTCTAGGAGAAAAATCTAATATTAATGGCCTACTTCAACGCACCATCTCGATAGATCTGTCTGATGTGTGGTACATAAATTGATACTTCCACACTATCTCAGTCATCGGATCCAACCACCTGGTTATGAAAGCATACCGAGCTCCGTCGTTTTTTATTTCCTGCTACAGATAAAGTAGATCAGACACCGGTTCAAACAACTTCCCAGATTGCTAGCTATACAAGCAGCCAAATTTTAACATCAGCTACCACATCTGAATTGAAAACAATTATCATGGAGTGGAGTGAGATCCCGATAAAAGTTAGCTAAAATTTTCCGCCGTATCCACAATTGCGTCGATAAAGGCAACACCAGAACACTCAGACTCAAGCGGAATGCGAAAATTACACCTTCGCTTCTAATCGAGGGAGTGCAGAGAAACGTCTGCTTACCATTTGGCCACTCTAACACCACGTTAGTCGCACACGTTATTCCAATAACTCCTCAATTCAGCTTTTCACTTCATGATTTACCAGCACAGCAAGACTCCGCTAGCATCTTCAAGAACGACAAATACGCGAACACTCGGATCCTGCGCTTCACGATTCTTAAAAATAGCTTCACGCTTCTGCTCTTCACACTTCACTCGGATCTGCGCTTCACGGATCGCTTAAGCTGGGAAGCTACTCATGGCAAATTCACAATGGCTACTCAGCTGGAGCTATCAGCTTCATCAATATTTCAACAAAACGTCGTTTCCACACGCATCTCCGTTCTTTCACTCAGATTGCGCAATTAATTTGACTCCGCCAATTCACCGCAGCTAATTATTCACTCCTCAGCTACAAACGCTAAATTCATCAAGAAACGCGGACAGCATCTTCAAGAACAAGAGTCTTCTCACAGCAAGAAGACGTGATTCCGGTAAAGAAATTCCAGCTCGATCGTTTCCTAGAGCTTTGTCACCGCGCAGAAAAGAAAAGAACTGTCAATGCCGCGCGCGGTGGTGCAAAACCCTGACCACGGGGAGAGCTGAGTCGAAGAAGCAAAAGCTGGTGTGGTGGCGATCGGTCAGTGCAGATTGTATTGGCTCGCCAGGGAGGTAAGAGTCCACTGAAGTCTTAACTCGCTGCTTCAGATCAATAACCGACCGAAATTGGAATCCATGGCGCCGAAACGGCGCTAATCGCAAAGGCGCTTGAGATCCGCCCACGACGAAATCCATTACCAGCAAAGCGAAGAAGCTTAGTGTGTGCATACTCGCTGCATGAGAGCGAAGCTTTCCATTGATCACCATATTTGATAAATTGGGAAATTTTAGAGTGTCAAGGAGCACTTGGGATTTACATGGAACGATTGTGCATTCATATGTTGTGCTCATTTTGGAAAATAATCCTTGTATTTTACAATTCATAAATGCACATACATTCATGTGATTGACATAGACCTTAGTAGGAAGTAATATCGTGAGTAATAAAATCAACTACACTAAGTAAAATATGTTTATACTTTTAATTGATCAAAGTATAATTTTATGAATCATATGATATTGGCCTCTATCATGTACTTGTTTAAGAATCGTATTTGACGTTTCACTACTAAGAAATAATGCTTGAAATTCACACAAGTTACACCATCATTCTAAGTATGAGATGTGGGTTGATATAGTTACCAGGGGTCAAATCTTTGCGAAAGCATCTAAGGTGAACAGACCCAACATAAATATATTACATTGTTGAGGATTAAAACAATGTACTGTTCAATGACATCAATAGGCCCACAAATGTGTAACATCGCCACTGACATAGCCGAACATGCGCAGAAGCGTGTGATTGACGTGAAGGTCTGTCTGACAACATTGACCGGCCCACGAACGTGTACAATCATCAATGACGTAAACAACACACGACACGAACAAAATCGATTGGCCCACGACTGTAACATCGTCAATGACGTAAACAACATACGACACAACAGAGTTGATCGCCCACGAACATGCTTGCAATCACAATAGTTATCCTCCTATCATGAATGTCAGTTCACACTATTCAATGGTGTATTGGCAATCTAATTTGATTCTTTGATGTTATTGTTTTTGAAAAGATGTCTTTTGACTCTAATGGTTATGAAATTATCATTCTCAAGTGCTTGTTTGCAAATAGCGCTACCCACATCATGAAGCTCATAAAGTGATCATTTACAATATATTGAACAGTCAAGTAATTGACTCTCTAGTAATTTGCAAACAAACTAAAACACAATGACTTTATTCTTTCCCCACTAAAATCCAAAGTTTTTCATTTTTAAATTTTTTTTTTTAAACTAAGAGACTTTAGAAACAAAAATATCACAAGATTATCAACTATAACCATTTGAATAGTTGAATAGTTGAATCACAATTTACTCGAATAAATGGCACAATATTCCTTTACTTATCGATTAGAGAATGATATTTTTTGTTACATAAATTTTGCATCATGAAGACCACCTCTCACAAGCATACTTGCGAGTGCATATATTGTGTCTAGACGTAGTGAAGCTTACATTATCTGAAATTGTTGCATATCAATCACCAATTGATCAAGAGTTATCAGCTCTAGATTGAACTAAAAATCAAACTCTAACTTTTATCATAGTCATTAGACTCTAAATTTTATTCTAGTCCAACCTTCACCTACATCTCAAAGCAACTCGGTTTAAAGAAGAAGAAAATGAAAAAATCTTCCCTCAAATAATAACCTTGCAATTATGGACAATCGTAAAAGAGAAAATAGTACAAAACTAGACCACTTGCACTAAAATGAATGCTATAACCTCATTACATTTTCAATTGAGCTGAAATCTCTACTACACGATAAGTAAACATGAATTAAAATTCAAGCCAATGAATATTGTTGAAATCCAATGATGAATGAAGGACCATGTGATTTCTAAGGGAAACTCATTTGGAAACAACATGGCAAATGTAATACCAAACTTCTGTCAATCAAATTACTTCCAACTAGAGAGTTGTTGTACATCCTTCTAAGATCACACATATACAAAAAATAAATAAATAAATATATATATATATATAATATTTATTTTTTTTTGGAAATGGTATTGCAAAAGAAAAACATCTCCCATGTGATACATGTCAAAAAAGAAAAGAAGAATGCTTGTAATAAAACTCGTGCCATAATTCATGAAACAGTGGGTAAACTCAAATTTTTGCCACTCTAAATAAACTTAATCTGGCATTCAAAACAACAATTTTCATTAAGAGCCAACATGAAATGAAGAAGTTTGAAGTTTAACCCCTAAATTCCTTGGGATACTTTTAGCCAAAAACTCAGTCTTGAAAATATTATCATAGATGAAAATAAACATAAGATCTTAATTGTACAAACTTGTAATAGACTTGTTGTAAGTCATGTCGACCAAAACTTGACTCATAGAACCTTATAGATTGCGAGTTGATAACATTTTAGTGCACAAAAGAGGCTAAAAAAAAGATCTTGGCTTAAATAGTAGCCTTGCAATGGTGAAAAATGCCAAAAAAATTACAAAGGAAAAATAGTCCAAATATAGACCCCTTGCACTCAGATCCATGCCTTATCTTCAAATACACCTTTGATGGTCAAGGTTTCTACCACTAAAGCTAGACTATAAATTGAATCCATCCCATAAGATAAAGTGAAAATCTAATAGTGGATGAAGGAGATATAGCTCCTCAAAAATCATTCATTTATTCACTTTTTTCAGTAGAAACATTATTGCAAATTCAATACCAAAGTTATCCCGATCTTCCAACTATAAAGTTGTTGGAATGCATCTAAGGATCACATTATGTGAAACAAACTTCATGAAAAACAATTTTCAGTCTCACATAATTGACTTGCAATGATAAAGCATGCCAAATGGTTGAAAACCCAAAAACCAAAGTTGCCTTCACTAAAATGCATTCACACATTATTTCATGGATCTCAAATTTCTACTACACAAACTAGACTTGATTTGTGGCCTAACCCAAGTGATTTCATTCAAAAGAGAGTCTCTTCAAAGTGGCTCTCCAAAGTTTTTGCACTTCATCCAAAAAGTCATTTTTTGACCTTAGGGACGTTTAGGGTAAAGCTTGTCATCCAATATGACTACATAGGACGCTAAACAAATATACTCATAAACAAAAGCGGGCTCGTTTTCATGATACAAAAGCATACTTTTTGAGTAGATTTCTTTTTAAAAAGAATGTATGTTAAGTTAGCCAAATACAGTAGAGTGGTCTAAAATGGAGCAGGTTTCATAATGAAGCTCTAGTAATCTTCACTGAGAGGAACATAATAGCTTCCTCATTCAACAATACCATGTGCTCACTGCAAACATGATAAGGTGTCACTTTAGGGTACCATTTCGGAAACACCTATATATCCAACTTCAAAACTTCAACTCATCGTAAAAAAGTCCAGAATTGATGATTCCACTTGCTCTAATCTTCCACAAGCACAAAAATTGCTTACGCTCGTAACATCCCTCTAAATTGAAGATTGAGCCATTATTAGCACCTTACTATATAAAGAGAAAAGTCTCAGCATTTCATGGCTATGATAAATTTGGGTTGTATGTGAATGTTGCTTCTGGTCCATGCTTTATTGCATTTTGGGTCTAATAGTAAATATATTGTTCGAAAGTTTTCTTCAAAATAGTGTACAAAAAATTGTTCAAATGACGTGTTTATAGCAAAAAACTTTCCACAAGTGTAGTAGAGAATACAACATCCTACTACACCAATATCAATTGGGTAAGTATAATACATTCCCATACAATTTGCTTGAGATTGTTTCCTTACCAACACCAAAAAGAAACTTAAAGACATATATTACCTTCTAGAATGAGTTGCACAAACCTCCTTGGTTATTAGCAAGTTCTTTTTAAATGATCCATCTCACCTCCATACTATGGGACAACTTGTTTGCCATTTTTTGTACATGCATGGGTTATCAACGTCACAAACTCTAAAAACAACAACAACTCCCGAGGTTAAATAAATTGAACTTTCTCATGCACTATGGAGCTAAAAAAGCAATCATACTAAGACAAAAACGGTACGTTAAATTTTTAAAAATAAATAAAAAATAATCCTTGTCAAGTCATTCCCATATGTTGACCCAATACCCGTCAACACGTACTCATACGAAGGGGAGGGGTACCCCCGGCTTCCACAATTCTCTTGTTTTCTCGCACCAAGGGGTTGGCACTAGTGACCTATCAACGTTGGAAAACCCACCTCATTAATTAGGGTTACGCACGACCCATCCCCTTCACCAGATACTATGTCCTCGGCCGATGAGGACCCGTCATCAGGTCAGTTATTACACCTCCATTTCTCGCTTTGTATGGTTTTGCTCCTTAGTCATTAAACGGAGTACTTAAGTACACGGTGTATTTTCTCATTACTTTTTGTGGTTCAAACTTCACGTACTAAGGTCCATGTCAAAGGCGTGGGGAGTCCTGGTACGCCTGGAGAATTAATGACCGCTGCCAGCCCGTGGATGATAGAGCCTCCCCGAGAGCGAGCATAACCTTTTATATTTTATTCGCTTGGGATGGAGCCATAGGTTGCGAAATTGATAAAGTATAATGCGACCATCCGTGAAAATGACCTTAACGATCCTTGAACGATTTCGAAACACCCCTATCCCCTCCTAAAGGCATGGGTTATAAATGCACCCATGATATGTGTGCAAAGCTTCACCTAGCAATGTACCAACATGAATATATTTTCACATGATCACTAGCCATAGCTTGATTTTGGACTAATTGCAATTATTTTCACATGATCACTAGCCATAGCTTGATTTTGGACTAATTGCAATTATTTTCACATGATCACTAGCCATAGCTTGATTTTGGACTAATTGCAATTATTTGTTAGAAAAATGAATTTCAATTGAGTCTTGTGTTGGGCAAATTTTAAACCATGCCCTAACAACACTTTCAAACTTTGAAAGTGGAGATCTCCCAAAGTAAGCGGACGGTCAAGGCATGGATAGCAAGATATGGGAAAACTCTATGTTTCAACCCTATACGATAAAAATCGAACAAATGTGAGCGTGACCAAAGGCAAAAATGAGTCATGTGTTCAATGTCCACTAGCTCGATTTTGACTATGAGAAAGTGATGTATATACGGCTATGGAATATACGCTAAAGACCTCGTTCAAGTGAACTTTTGCAATTCGAAATCGATAAGGATTATATTATGTGGATATGGTAGTAATCAAAGTGAGGTGAGCAAACGGGTACTATCACCATGCCAATAACACGGCTATGGGAGGCCCAAGTAGAGCGATCATCACATGATGCAAAGGAAAATTGTGGTACAAAAGCCTAAGGATTGGTGACCGAGCACCCACGTGTGTGCGCAGAGGGGGGGGTAGGGCTGTCCTCCCCTGTTTGCTTAATTACGCCGTAAGTACCCTGGACATGACTTTAATTCCAAGTCCAGACCAGACCTATCAATTCAATCTAATCATGTCTTTAATTTGAGTGACCTCCTTGTGCAGTCTGCAGCCACAGCTCCTTTTTCTCATGCTCCAAAATTGTTGTCAAATTTAAGAAAAAAATTGTACCCAAAAAAATTTAAAACATAAAAAATGGTCTGGGGGTCTCATCCATGATGTAAGTGTCCTGCCTTCTGTTCCCATATGACATGTGAACCAGAGCTTACACATGCCCTCTATTCTTTCCATTGTAAAAAGTGGTACGTGCAAAGTTAATGCATCGTGGGCAATTTCTCGATCCGACACTTTGGTCAGGGCTCCGGAGCATGCAAGCCCCCAGCCAATGGATTCAATGCAAAATGAATGTTTTGTTTTGTTTTGTTTTAATTTTATTTTTTATTAAATTTTTTATTTTTTTGGGTTTAAGGGAAATGGGTGTATTGATCAATTGGGATTTGTACCAAGGAGGGGAGGGAGTAGTAATTTGGGTTCATTGGGAGGAGGAGGCTCTGGCTGATAGTGCTAGGGTGGGTGGGTGGTGGTGTTGCAGGCGGTCGCGAGCTTTTCTGTGCTTCCCCTTCACGGGAGCGCAGAATGAGAACGTGACCGGTGGCCAGTTGCCCCCTGCTGCTCATCATCTCTCTCTCTTACGTTGTTAAGACTTTGGTTTGACTTGCTTGGATTAGCTGCCGCGGTCAGTTTCTAACAGAAATTCCACATGTGGTGATGCATGTTGCCACACAAATTAGGTTATGACCAGCTTGCCACTCACAGAAGTGCGAGAGATCCTATCCTGCTTTGATAAGCATTGGCCACCATCTCAGGCCATGGTTGAGTAACAATAGAGAAATCCGCTAAGTAGTCCCCAGTTTGGACCTAGTTGGTCCCAAGTTTGTCGTTTCGTGCCTTGTTTTCAGTTATCCACTAAGTGGAACGAACTAGGGACCAAATGCACCAAACTAGGGACCACATGTAAACTAGGGACCTTCACATGCAGATGAACAAAAATCGTGCTCCTTCGGTCTTCCACACATCACGTTAGGAACTGGGCACCAATTTGAACTGGGACCAAACTCATAAAACCATCAAAATCATGCATTTTTGGAGTTTAGTCCCCAGTTCGATCTCAGAGTAAAAACTTGGTGCCATGTTCGACGTTTGGTCCCCAGTCCCACCGAAACTGAGCATTTGGGTCCCTAGTCCGTCGTACTTAGCAGATTTCTCCGATGGGCGGACGTTTTTACTCACATGCTCGTGCCCTGGAGAATGTAATAACTTGTTTACCCATAACGGGTTTTCTTAGGGACTAGCAATATGGAATTTTGATAAAAGATTATAGAGTTTCTGGGAGCAATTGAGTCTCATTAGTACCCATATTTTTTATTAAGTAGGAAAAGTTTGACCAAGAAATCTAATTACATCACATGTCAAGATGTGTAATTGGTCAATGGAACTGTATTGACTTGTGTTGTTCAAATGGTGTTTTTCCCAGGTGTATTATATGAGGAATCAAAGAGAACATTATTCTGATTCTTGGTAACTTAATATGAGAGCTGTGTTGGTTTCAGAAAAGAGGACTGGAAATTTAGGGCCGCTTTACACTAGGGGCCAAGCCATTGATGAGGCCAATTCATGGCCAAATGCTCTCTTGTGACTGGTCGAATTCTTGAAGTTGGCTCGAAGGGCTTAACATGGGGAGTCAAGGCTTATTTTCTGAAATTATATTATAATGGGTGGGGGACAAGTTATGACACCGCCCACTCTATTATAAGACTCATGGAAGCGTCTTCTTATAGATTAGTCTACAAGGTTTATATGTAATTTAAAACAAGTAGAGTATTGGTGTTACTTCTGCAATTGATCCTATACGCTATGTTACGAGTTATTGGTACTTAGGAGACAACAAACATGTGTTTCCTTATAGGAATTTCAACGTACTCGAACAAGAGAATTTTGAACCGTGAAGTGTAAAGTTTGGGTGCATATTGGTGTTAGGCAACACGCCAACATGGAAACTTGAACCCACAACTACCTCATTAAGGATTGTGCGCAATGGCCCATTTTACTCTTAAGTTGGTGTTGGGGAACTAAGTGTTTCATAATGGTTTCATAAGAAAATTACAAAATTTATCTACTCGAACTCAAAAATTTGTTCCACAAGAGACTCACTACTCAACCTTCACAAAGTGAAAACTCATATTCCGATAACAATGCACCTCCTTAGAACTTGGTATAGTCAATGGTAAAAACTATTGTTTTATTATTTTCAATTTAACCCCTAAAGATCCTTGATACAAAATTGTCTAAATTATCACAAAAGACCCTTCTCTACTTCAAGCCCCGAAAAACTCAATCTAAGCATTAATTACAAGATCCAACCGTAGGATCTTGAAGTTAACTTAACCCTTCACTCATCCGTCAAATTTGAACCGTTAATTTTTCTCAGATTTTGAGATTATAATGGTCAAATTTGGCTGACTTTTTTCCCTGCGGAGATCCCAAAAAGCCATTTCAATTTTCTTGGATCTTTAGGGGTTAAGTTCCACAAGATTTGGCTACACACTTTATCTAGCTGCCCAAAATGAATTGACGTCAACCCCTAAAAATCCATAAAACTCAACACGGGTTTTTGAGATTTTGGGTAGCTCATTTAAAGAGGTTAAAATTGATTTTGTTGCTTAAGGTTTTTACAAGGTTTTCCCAATAGTGTAATGTGTATGTGGTAGAATTAACAAAGCCAAATTTTGATTTTAAAACCTTCATATAGAAATTTTAGGTTTCGAGTCCAAAACAGGTAATTCAAGTTTAGCTTTTCTAAGTATTATTTTTGGGAATATGTTCATTACCAAATTACTATTCAAATTGCAAAGTGATCAAAGTCATAAAGTTTACCAATTTTACAAGGGCAACCTCCAAAACTTCCAAAAACATTCCTCACAATTTCTAGTACTTTTACAATTTCTAGTACAAATTTTTCTTTCAAAAATTGCCAAATTTTGAGATTTTGGATTTTTTCCAAGACTTTATTTTTCCAAATTCACATACTTGTAAAGTCAGCTACTCACTGTCCAAATTTTTCTTAAACTAAATATATGGTGCTTGTTTTACTATATTGTTGTTTTTAGACCTTATTTTATAAAATAATTCACATGAAGGTCAAAAGACGTAGAATGAGTCTCGTAAATTTTGCATGATGTGTACCCAACTTGATTACCTGCATGGAAAAAAATATGAAAAAAATATTTGGGGTTGCAATTCTCAAATGTCCCTTTGCACCATGCAGACAATGTCTCCCCAAGAATGCCCAAAAAAACTTTTGCACAAACTTTGAATGTTACGATCTTGCAAATGGAAACCATCCAATTGTCAATTTTTGGAATGGTAACTATGAATAGGCTTAGGTACAAGATCTTACGGTTAGATTTCAGAAAAAGTAAAAAAACTTGGTTCACACCCCTGCGTACATAGAGGTAGAAAATTGCAATTTTGAGGTTTCAAGCTCTCAAAAACACGAGAATAATTAAGGGTTAAGTGATATTAGCGCTTCATCTGGCCTGTCCGAAACACCAGATACCTCGTCTGGCTTCTTGGAATAGTTAGGGATTGAAAAGTATTTACAAACAACAGAGAAGGCATACTCACTTTTGTCTTCAAAAATTTGTATAAAATCACTCATTGCATATTACACAATTACCATAAGTCCTCACCATTTCTTTTTTAATGTAAAAAAACATAATTTTGTAATTTAAGAGCACCAAATCACCTTATCTAAAATAAAATAAAATAAAAATTGAAAAACAATTTTTAAAAATCTTGTCCTAATAACCAACAACATCATATGTTGTAGAATATAATTCTCTCAAGTTCCAATACTCAGAACATTATGATGGACCAATCAAATCCTTCTAAAATGGAATATAAGAATTACTAAATTTAAACCTAAAGATAACTAATGCATGCAGACATTCAAGAAAAATATCGGGTGAACATGTGGCACTAAACTTTGGCGGGAAGCCGTCTAAGCCTTTATTGTGATGTTGTGTGGCTGAGGTTGACAAAACCGAAGAATTATTTGTTTTAGGCCAAATACCAAAAAAAAGTAATAAGAAGGAATCTATATGGAATCAAGGGTCCGTTGGAATTATTGAAAAGATTATACATCCAACAATTTTCTGTACATTCATTTGGAGTCTTAACATCCAAAAGAATAATAAGCCACAAGAATAAAAGGGAGTTTTTACAATTTACATAGTAAGGTGCTCAATAATGGCTCAATTTTAAGTTTATTGAGATGTAACGAGTGGAAGGAATTTTTTGGTGCATAGGGTAAATTATTAGAAAGATAGAACAAGTGGAATCATCATCTTTGGACTCTTCTAGAGTGAGTTATGAATTTCTGAAGTTGGGAATATGGGTGTTTCTAAAATGGTGACTTAAAATGAAATATCAGTGAGTACATCATATTGTTGTATGGTGAGGCTATTATGTCCCTTTGAATGAAGATTACTAAAGCTCTATTGTGAGACGTGCTCCTCTTTAGACCACTCTACTATACGTAAACAATAATCGAAAATTATGTTAATAGTCTTATTGACATTTTGGGTAGAGATTTCTAATAGACAAAATTGATTTTATTACTATTAGAATATTTATTATGCAATTACCATATTGTTCAATAATGTAGTAAGAAAATGGAGCTTCTTCTGTTTATTGGATACGGTAATAGGATACTTCGATCATTCTTGATAAAAAGCATTTTTTGTTTTGTGTGTCCAGTGGAATTGCTTTGGATTCTTCTGATTGTTGACTTATTATTAACGGATGTATTTTGAGAATAATTGCTCTCCTACAAAAGTATAGCTCCAATGTGAACGGCATTTACTGCATTTTTCTATTAAGTTAAGTTTGTCGTTTAACTTCATTCATAATATCAAGGGCTTTCTGTACATAACACACTTTCCGGTTTTGGGCCCATTCATTTGACGGGAGCTTCCGTCCTGTAATTCCCGCTCCGGCGAGGGGATTATGGCATAATGCCCTTTACAATTTTCACCTTACAGGGAAAAAAATGGGCAACAAAAAAAAAAAAAAAAAAAAAAAAAAAAAAAAAAAAAAAATCATAGAAATTTTTTCGATGAACATTATAATACATAAGCCGTGCAGCCGAAACCGGAAAGTGTGGTACGCCGCAGGAGCCCTGACGGGAGGGTATTTTGCCGGGGGAGATACCCTCTACGTCGGACTACCACTCTCCGCGTCGGTACTCTCACCGAAACAGTCTGACGGTCCCCCATATCATAATATCCGAAAACAAACAAACTATTTGTCTTATATAATAGATAATAGCACTCTCCCTTAGTTTTTAAGCATCACTATAGTGAAGAGGTATGATATCCCTACTTGGCTTCTCACTAGGCTCCCTATCAAGTTTAGTGAAATGAGACACTCTTGGTTTAAATATTCCACAATTCTCCACTACGTTCCTAAAAGATGTAAAATGAGTACGGATTTGGCTTATATGTGTCTTCGAGAACCAATTTTCGTAACCAAGTTCGATGCAACGAGTTTTCCAAATGAGTTCACGACGGTGCAGAAATTATATCGGAAGCAGGGTTCAGGAAGTTTTTTGACTTATATTGGCTAATAACCGGCACTTCCCACACACAATCAGTTTTTCACATATTTCTTCTAGCAATTACCTTATTTTATATTGAGAATAGAAATTCATATGTAATTTTCATCGGTTTTTATCCGGTGGTTTCATGGATGGACCGGCTAGTGTGCGAAATCCATCGGCTGATAATGAACTAGCCGTCGATTTTTCTCGATCATTGATCAGAAGCAATTCGTTTTAGTCCTCCCACGCAATTAGGGCCACATTTACATGATGTTTGTCACTGTCATTCATGGTCTGATTGGTGCTACAACTCATATTGATGAGCAGTTACATTAGCTCACAGAAAACATTGTGCACCAAATAACATGTTGCATGTGTGCTTTGCTTGCTTGCTTGCATGTGAAATGATGTTCAGGCCACAACTCATCCTTTAATTTCTTTTGGGAATTATCTTAAAGTTATCATTTTATAACTTTGAAGTTGATGCAATAATTTGGACCGAAGTGTTCTTGTGAGTTTAATTATTTTGGTGCTCAGATGAACCAAACACCATAGCAAATATCTATACCAAATACATGTACGGAGTTCAAGAATTATTTGGTATATGATATCAATGTTGAGTAATGTTGTACCTACATTGGAGCATGAATGCCACATGTAACTAAATTTGGACTCATTCACAAGATTCAAACTCGCTCACTAAATTGAAATTGGAAAAAGATTTTGCCTTTTTATATTTTGTTAAGTGATAAATTTGCTAATTGAAAATCAACTTTGCTAGATTTGATTTGCGAGATTCATCTTGTGTAATCCTTGGATTTGATTTTTAATTTGGTTTAGTTTTGTGTTCACAAGGCCATGTGGGGGGCACGATGTGTTACTTCTTGATTGCTCTTATTCAAGAAGTAGTTGAATGTTGCATTTGGTTGTCTTGATTTTTTTTCGAGACATTAGAGATTGACAAATGATGCAATGAGGGTCTATTTGTATAAGTCATGAGATCTAGTACCTAACTTCTACGTGTACATGTATATGAAATTTTACATTCACTTTCCTTACCATTTGTGAGATCATAATGTTGAATGTTGGAGAATGAGTTCTTCCCCCTTTTTGTAAAGAGGGTAAGCAAACTTTTAGGGCCGAACAGACCATTCTTTTGTAGTAAATTTGACTAGATGCTCTTCAAAGTCTTGTTCTTAGGTGATTAAGGAATATGTTTATGCAAATTTTACCACTAGACAACCCATGAAACCTAATGAAGTATTTGACTACTTACAGGATGGTATGTTGAAATTCAAATACAAAAGCTATACTTTGACGATAAAATTGGCATGTGAAGAATTATCAAATTAAAATCCATACAATGAGAGCATGCCTTACAACCTCATTTACAAAGTTGAAAAAACAAAACATGGAAAAAAAACGAAACCTTAATTTATGGTGAATTTTTGAAGTTACTACAATCTATTTGATTTTGGAAAAAAAATTGAGAATAAATGAGCATACAATAAATTTGGGTAGATGCCATGACAGTGTTTTCAAACTTTGACCATGAGCATCTCCTAAATTATGAGGAATTTTGGAGCAAAAATGGATATTTTGGAAAGATATGGGAAAACTCTACAGCCTCCAAAGGCTCCAACTTCATGCGGTCTACATTTAGTAAATCAAAGGCTAACCAAAAGCCTCTTTAACCCTTAAAAGTCCCTTGGGGATAGTATGTACGCTGTCGTATAATTAGGATTTGATACCAACAAGAAACTCTAAACTGGAATCGTAATAGCTCACTAGAACCGCATCAATTCAAATGTCAACTTCTTCTTTGAACTCAAACCCATTAAAGGTGTGCATTCACTCCAAATACAACCAAAATACACCGTATTCTACTGGTCGCCACGGCACGCTCAGACCTTTAGGGGTTAAACTCTATGAATCAAAAGCCTCTTAAAACCTAGATTGAAGAGATCGATGAAAAAGTACTACGATTTAAACATGCACCTACAATTAACAAGACACAACTTTTCAAAATTCCACTTCGATTCTCAAATTTTCATAGAATTGGTAATGCTTCAAACTTGGTAAAAATTCTTTTGACTTTTCTTACCATCATATCCACATCAATTTGACTAATCAAACAATGAAATTTGTCACATCGCAAGCAGTTGACTAAGATTAGGGTAACTAAAGAGTTTTATTTCGATGGTAAGAACTCCACTTAAAGGTAAGCCCAAACTTTTTAAAAGGCAGGATACTCTCCATGCAATATCATTGGACATGCACGGGTGACATTATGGAAAAGCGAGGGAAACCAGAAGGGTGACGTGGCGAAACTCCCACGTGGCAATAAAAAACAAATTAGCTCATAAGAAAGCTCTTAACTTAAGATACATTAAAACGTTGGGACGTGCTGAACGGAAATATGCGTCATATGAAGTGGGCCCCACAACCCATTTTGTATGTGAGCGTTCCTGAAATCTTCATAAATAGCAATAAAATAATTGGCCGGCCACCCTAGTGGACTCTAAAGAGCGCCAGCCCTAGCCCTTCGTCAGAATCTACTGAATCAAGAATAAAAAATTTCTTGAATACTAGATTCTAGTGTAGGAAGAATCTAAATATTGAGGAAACGTAGATGGGCAGGGGATCACCAGGCTGGGGGTGGCATTAAATTTAGACTGCAGGGGGGTAAAGCCATGCTGGCGTCGCGGGAATGTTTTTCGTTGGTCTCGGGGTCCACGTTGGATGTGATGAATGAACAATGATGTGGATTGACCCCGGGAAAGGAGAAAATGGCGGGAGTAGGCGCCTGTTATTTTCCGTTGGGCTAAAAGGGAACTCGAAACCGCGGGAGAGCTCGGGCAGAGCGGA
The DNA here is from genome assembly GCA_037043015.1 of Bryum argenteum. Classification (NCBI taxonomy): domain Eukaryota; kingdom Viridiplantae; phylum Streptophyta; class Bryopsida; order Bryales; family Bryaceae; genus Bryum; species Bryum argenteum. Next base: position 17,046,710 of record CM073328.1, on the reverse strand, counting down.
TAACACAAAATAGCGCGGGAATAGGGTTCGCTTTCAGTGAGATAGCGGGGTGCGCATTTGCACCCGACCCGCGATCGCCCCACTGTCTTCTTCCCTTTGAATGTTCACTGAACGAGGGAAGGGGATGGAGGCCTCTGTTTTTGGGCAGAGAAAGGTTTTCCGTGTGGTAGCAACCATTTAGTTGGAGCCGTTTGAGCGATGCATTTCGTTGCTGTTGATGGATGAATCGTCAACGGGTTGAGGATGCCTTGTTTGGCGTCCGATCCCGTGCTTCAGAGCTCTTTATAGTTCTGTGTAGCGATTGTTCCAGGCTGCCGAATGAAAGGATTGTGTGAGCTTCAGTCTCCCTTCTGTCTCTCTCTCGTTGCAACACACTTTTGCGCGGGAGAGCTCCTTTTTCCCGAACTGATAGGACTCCACTTCACCTTAGTTTCCCGCGTAGAAGCTCGTGCATTGGTGGACGACGATGGCGATGATGGTGTAGTGAAGCTTGTGTATCCGCAGGTCGGTTAATGGTATTTTTGTGATGGATTTAGTGTTGGTGTGCTCCTTGTCGATATCTTTTCGTAAGTGATGGCCGTCTACTCTTTTTGATTGCTCGCGTGTGAGAGCAGTCTCTTTTCGCACAATTAGACTACTGACGAGATCTTTTGGAGGATTCTGTCGCGTTCTCAGATTGGAATACTCTGGTTCCATGTAGTGTGTGTTCATACCATCGCGTTTGGAGTGGTAGGACTCTGAAATATTGTTTGTGGTATCGAATGTTTACAGTAGTGTTGCGTGCGCGATTCTTGCTTTTGAGTGCATGTAGGAAGGATTTAGTCGGTAAGGTGTAGCCGTGAACTAGAAGGGAGAGTGATTACCGATCCGATATTGGCTCTCCTGTCGTAGGATTCTTGCTTCTTGTCTTTTGCTTCTTGAAAAGCGCAGGCCTGCTCTCCTGCAAGTCTTTCAGGAGACCAATGCCGGAGTAGCTCAGACGTGTTCCTTAAGCATGAGAGCGGCGCGCATGTCTTTGCTCTATCTTCTTGGGAATTGTCCAAACGTCCTCGGTTGTCTTGATAATGCAGAGTAGAGGCGACCTTGTTTGGTGCCCTGCTCTCGTGAGCTGGTGCATGCAGATCTGCAACGGGGTAATCCCGCGAGTATTGCCTCGTTAGTGCGTCCAATGCACGAGCAATGTCTGGCTCTAGGATTGAGGACTGGTTCATAGCAATTGTTAGGGTCGTGCTCTTAGCAGTTCCTTTCTCGTTGTTGATGCGTATCGATGCGTATTGTCCTTCTAATATACACATTCCATGTATGCGTTGTTTCAATCGGGCAGTCGTAACCTAACGTCATCTTCAATTGTTCTGCTTAAGCAGGGGCTGCTTTCGCGGAATCTTGGATATCAAGGTGGTGACTGACATCACCGAGTTTCTGTCGTATCTTTCAGTAGTCAAGATATGGACAACACTCCGTTTGCTGACCTTGCTGCCATCGACGATCAACTTGCTGCGAAAGACAACCCCGATTCGTGGCCCGCGTCTTGGCTCGAAGACCCGTTCAAGTGTGACTCAGAGGCGGAGATAGGTCAGAAGCGGAGTCTTATAAAGCTCAATTTGTCTTGTAATGTGTTTATATCATCAATTCTCTTGCCGCTTGTTAGCGATTGTTGATATCTATTCACTCTGGCTGGAGTTGTTCGCAGCTGAAATTTCCTGTATGTCGTTTGCAGAAATTGCCAAGTCTTTTTGGGATGATTTAACTCAGAACGATGAAGAGCTATTTGCCTCAACTCCACCAATTGCGAATGAAAGAGAGTCAAGCCCCTCTTATTTTGCAGAATGTAGTCAAGGTACCTTAGGCTGTTCCTTTGCTGATTGAAACTTTTTCGATTGAGAATCTGCACGGATGCGGACCTGATGTTGCCATTCCTTTTGACAGAAAGTGACAGCACATGCCCTGTCAACTACGATGCAGAGAACTGCGGGCGAGTTAAGAGGCGTCGAATGCTGCAGTTCTCTGGAAGTGGTGAGGAGTGTGTACCTGCCTCCTCTCCAGCTTTCGTACCCACGGCTACAAATGAACCCTCGTTTGATGTACGGTTCCTTACCCGTCAATTCTCCGAATTGTGAGGTTAATAGCTGTTTAGAGGAGGGTTCTAATGTCCCTGTTGTATCTGCAGAGCTGCGTGGTTTCGGAAACTGACAAGTTTTTGATGCCTGCTCCCTCGTCCCCAAGTAATATCTGGAGCCCTAAGAATGGTATAAATCAACTTCCGTCTCACATCGATTCTTCAATTGCTCTTGCTGCCTCTCACTGTCACACGTCTTTCAGTTCAATAAACATGAATTGCTGTATGCAGCTTCAGAAGTTGCTGAGAAGGGTACAGACGACAAATGGATGTCGAAGTGCTTGGAGCAGAAAGAGCCGAACAGTCCGTCTGATCAGGCGTAAGCTTTCAACCGTTGCGCAATCCCTTTTTCTCAACTCCATCTCAGCTCTTTGAAGTAGATATTGGCCGTACATAGAAACTGCTAACCGACATGTGCCGAATTGCAGGAAGATCGTGGTGCGGAGTGCCAATCACAGTGAGGCATCAGGTACTTCAGCTCAACAGCTCTCATGTGTAATTCTGCTTCAATAACATCTAGTATCGGAGACATAGTTCTGGAGCCGAGGGACTGAGCATTCTTTACTTTTGCAGGTGCGTCCGTGCAGTCATCACCATCATCTGAAGGCGAGGTTCTTCAAGGGCCTCTTACGCCATTTTCGAAGGGGTCTACTCCTGGTATATCTCTTTCCTCTCTTCATTAAAGAGAATCATACTATGTATAAAACATCTCCTTTCATAGATTGTATGGAAATCTGACCATCATAATTGAGGACATTGGCTGATGCATGGTCATACTGCAGGCTGGAGACCAAGCCCGCTAACTAGGTTTCGGGTTAAGGCGACGCCTGTCGCGTACCCATTTAATTTGGTGAAACCAAACAGCGCTCATAATGAAGTGACGTTAAGTGACATAAATCAGCGAATCAAGAGTCCATCACCAAGGCCTTCACGCCGCCTGCCTCCAATGGAAGATCAGAAGTCCCCGGGCCAATCCGGGTCAGGATTATCCGGGAAAGCAGTGGTGGCTTGCACCAAAATTACAACTGAAGGCAATGGTACCATCACTATCATGAGAACGCGAGGATAGAGTGCTCATCACTTCGCTAGAAAGGCAGCGAAGTGAAAATTCATTTCTGCTAGCCCAAAACACAGTCCAATTCTTACATGAGAGAGTTAGTTTCGTGTACATTCCTTCTCTTCTCAGACTGATATATTTGTCAAACTACCATTCAAGCCCAAGCTGGAGCCTGATGTCTCTCAGTGGACTGAGTTGAGTGTATCATACGAGCGCTAGGTAGATAGAAAGAGTCCTTTTCAGCCGCCCTCACACTTCTAGTGTATAATACGGCAAGCAATTTCCAACCATGTTGGATTTTAGAGACATGTACAGTATTGGTCTGTGACAAGGGCCCTGGACTTGAAATACATGATCAACAGTATTCTCATCAGTGTAAGAATAACGTCGTTCCTTGTGCAGATTCCTGATCCCAATAGAACTGAATCTGGCTTGGATGCCACTGAATATGTAACATAATCTTGTGAGTTGTGAAAGCAATGTACCCATTCATATGCTCCATGTCAGGGCGTGATAAATGCAAAGGAGAAGGTTCTTCATGGGCTGACAGCCTAGCTTCCACGTCTGGCAAGGTACACTATGCAACGACTTAATTTCTCCAATCTATTTTATAATATTATAAAATGCAATTGATCTCAGCTAACAACCGAGGGTCCAGATCTTCTGCGTGTGAAGCGAGGATGCGCGTTCCCGGCAAAATTCAAAACTCCCGGCAAAACGTCAGGTTCAAAAAGTACATTCCAAGTGGCGGGGTATGCCAACTCACCCAGGCTGCTTCCTTGTGACTGCCACCCAGGCAAGCAGCAGTCATTTACCGCCGTTCCTGGTATTAATGAATCTGGATGAAGGATTCTCATCACTCCACAGACTTTTTTGACGACATTTTCTTCTTGTCGTGGCTTCTCTTGGAGTGGTGCACTTGGCGTCTATTTTTCATGTTTTCTCACATGGGGCTGTACTGTAGAGTAGTATTTTCCTGTACGTACCTCGTAGACTGTACTGTGCGGCATGGATAGACTAAAATTCCACTTTTATTTTCAAGGTCTGGTCAAAGAACTTTGCCCTAGCTGGAGTCGACAGATGCATGCGATCTAAAAATGGATGTTACTCCTGTGAGAAAAGGATGAGGTAAGGAGACCATAAGTAGTTTTACTATTTGATTGCTGAGATATTTACCTTCAGGATTTGTTACAAATAGATATTTTCAAATCTAACTCCCTGACCCTAATTTCCATTGGCATATTCCTGATTGTGGCCAATTGGAAGGTGCCCTCACCATGCAGATGATCAGGTCCTCAAAGTTTCTATGGAAAACCCATGAAGTGAAGAAGAATGAGGGCTCCCATGTCACTTTTGAGGTAAAAAATTGGAAAAGTTAAAAGAAATTCAGCTGCAATCTCTTACTGGTTTATTTGGATGACTAAAAGTCCACAATAATCATGTATTATATTATTCAATTATACATTCCAAGTACACACTAACAACAATGATGTGACTATCAGTGGACTTTTGTGGTGAAAATCACTGGTAATTCCAGGTTCCACCATCATTACTTAGTGCGTGTTCTAGAGGTCTGACCCATATTTCCCTCGAATGCCATGGAGGTACAACAACACCCCTTCTTTCCATGCCCAAAACATTGGAGATATCACCTAACCAGGATTGTGGCATATTTAGGCAAATTCAAACGCCAGTCTAATTGCTGTTGACTGGTCGATTAGTACTGCTAATCATGATAATCCTTGTACTTAAAAAGGCTGCCTCACACTCCCTTTGATGGTTGGTAGTAACACATGCTTGAATGGTCAGAAAACGCATCATGATAACAACACAACCTCAATAGTGTGGACAGAAGTGAATATTAAATTGTTGTACATGGGCTACAGCTCTTAGTTTGACATTGCCAGTAGTTTATAACCTTTTCTCATGGTTTTTTGTCACAATCATATCGGGTATGAGGAACATCAAATTGGATTCCTACTGTTGGTCAGAGAGAGATGCTGATGTATCTAGTCAAATAATGCAAACATGCATATTTATCCAGTGTAGAACTGAGAAATTTCTACTACAATACAAAATGCTCACAGAATTGAACGATTTTCAAAAAATAGAGTATTTCAAATGATCAATCAATTTACCCGTAAAGTCGTGTCTAGTTTACACCCGTGAGCTTGGGGAACTCCATGCATACCTTCAGGGGGGCTTTGACTTGCTACTGGAAAACTTCACTTCTGTTCAACCTCACTTTAACCCCTAAAAATCCAGGGGTTTCCTCGACCTCCAGAACCAAAAACTGCCATTTTTCACCTTCGTTGGGAGATGGGGAAATGGAGAAACTTTTTTTTCTGGTTTTAGACTTTGAACCGTAAGATCTTGTACCTAACTTGTATACAAAGGACTGGTCAAAATTTCAACCGTTGGATGTTTTTCATTTGTGAGATCATAACAATCAAAGTTTGACCAACACTTTTTTTTTGCCACTGCGTGAGAGGCATTGTCTAAATGGTGCCAAGGGCAACTTGATGATTGTTATTCCAAATATTTTTCCCTCATTTTTTTTCATGTAGGTAATCAAGTTGGTTATGCTCATGCAAAATTTTAGAGACCAATTCCACTTTTTGACCTTAATGTAAAATATTTTATGAAAGAAGGTCTAAAAACAACCATATAGTAAAACAAGCACCACGTATGATATATTTAGTTTGAGAAAAATCTCGACGGTGAGAAGGTGCATTTATGATAATGTGAATTTTGAAAAAAATCTTGAAAAAATCCAAAATCTCGAATTTTGGCAATTTTTGAAAGAAAAAATTGTAAAATTACTAGAAATTGTGAAGATTGTTTTTGAAAGTTTTGGAGGCTGCCCTTGTAAAATTGGTAAACTTTTTGACTTCGGACACATTGGAATTTGAATAGTAATTTGGTAATGAACATATTTCTAAAAAAAAAAAAATTAAAAAAAAATATTTTAAACTGCCCGATTTGGACTTGAAACCTAAAATTTCTAGATGAAGGTTATAAAATTAAAATTTGACTTTGAAAATTTTACCACATACACATTACTGTATGTGGAGCACCCAATAAAAATCTTAGGCAAAAATATCAGTTTAAATGCTTAAAATGAGCTGCCCGAAATCTCAGAAAACCGAATCGGCTTTCCTGGATTTTTAGGGGTTAACCCCTAAAGGTCCAAGCGCTTTATGGAACTTCAAAACTTCAATAATTGCGATTATTGCCCACCTTGTAGAGATTACGGTAAGGCTGAATGTTTTACCAAATTAAAGGATTTTCAACTGTAAGATCTCAAAGAAAACTACTATTAGAATTATCATGTCAAATTTCACTTGTTGGATCTGCAGCAATTGTGAGATCGTAACATTCAAAGTTGATGCAAAACTTTTTTTTGGGCATTGGCCGGAAGACATAGTCTACTTTGAGCAAAGGGAGACCTGAGAATTGTTGCCCGAGATATTTTGCTCATATATTTTTTTCATGTAGATAACTAAGTTGAAAATGACCTTTTTAGACTGAAACCTAAAATTTCTAGATGAAAGTTCTAAAACCAAAATTTGGCTTTGCAAATTTACCACACACAATTTGCTCTATAAAGAGCACCGAGTAAAAATCCTATGAAAAAAAATATTACTTTTCACCTCTTCATCTAGGTTGCCCGAAATGGTAAAAACTGGTTTTGGGTTTTATAGACCTTTAGGGGTCAAGTCACATCGCCAAACCGAAGCAAAACTTCTTTCGGCTCTCTCCACTTACATAAGCACGTTTGCCTTACAATTCCAAGGTTTCTCTCAAATCTATCATCATATTGATTATGCAATAACCTCATGATATTATTAATATTTATAGTGCCACCCAATTGAAAGGGTAATTAGATGGTAGGGAGAGTACCGGAGTGGCAATGAGATGCCCTTCAAACAAGGCAGATAAGAAGCTCCATTATTGCCTCTGAAACAACATTGGAGTTTTTTTTCCAATTGTAAAAGTGTAGCCAGAATATTCTAATTGATTAAATCCAGGGCATAGAATAATAAAAACTGCAACCCATAAGGTAAAGGGGGGCAATTAAATCCAATTAAAAAAACTAAGAATGTGTTGGCATTTGACATTTATAAACAATTTGTCTGAATACCACCACCACCGCCCTTTTGCTAACCAGAAGGCTCAGGAGGAGGAGTAGCCTCATCGCCCCTCCCATTCTTTTTGCATGCCAGCTTCCTATGTGCATTTTTAGTCGTCTTTTGAGTCGCACATGTTATTGAATTAATTTGGGCGCAACTTCTTTTCCACAAGGAATGTATGGCTTTCCGAGTTTCTCAGAAAACATGCTTTGAATTCGGAGAAGTTCCTTTTTTTCAACGGAAAGTCAAATGGTACTTAGATCTCATTCATGGCGAAAAATGGATTGATGTACACTTTTGGAATGTTTACGATATCCCCTCTTTGTGATTTGAAGGATGGAAGGCTCCGTAATTGAGGTGTTCTTGCATAGTAGTGACCACAAAATGGAGAGCAAAGGGGGTGGGGATATTGCATTGTTTTTCCAAGTAAGATAGGCCATACCCAATTTCTACCGCTTGACCGAAAACTTATCAAGTTAGTATGTGAAGAGCAATACGGCACACAAGTTAGCAAATATTACATGTCCTCAATTTTTGTCTATGATAATGGGATATGTAATACTCTGCTCTAGAACGACTTTAATATGTACATTTGATTGGTATTGGGTCGAGTGGTAGGGATTGGGTATCCCTAACTTATCTTGTATTAAGTTAACCCCCTAATATTCTCGGTGTTTTTTTAAGAGCTTGAAACCTCAAAACTGCAGTTTTCTACTTCTTTGAACTATAGGGGGTGCAAACCAATATTTTCACTTTTTTTTAAAACTTCCAACCGTAAGATCTTGTATCTAAGACTGTTTCTAGTGATGATTCCAAAATTGACCATTGGATGTTTACCATTTGAGAGATCGTAACATTCAAAGTTTGTCTCCCAAGTTATTTTGGGCATTGTGAAGATTGTTGTTAAAGAATTTGGGGGCTGCTCTTGTAAAATTGGTATACTATTTGACTTGGGTCACTTTGGAGTTTAAGAGGTGGTTTAATAATGAACAATTTTAAAGAGTCAAGAAGATTACTTTTTTAAGCTGCACTTTTTTGACTTGAAAACTAAAATTTCTAGACGAAGGATTTGGAATTGGAATCTGAATTTGAAAAATTTACCGGATACACTTAGGAGCACGCAATAAAGAATATAGGCATAATAATGATTTCTTAACCCTTTATCTAGGCTGCCCGGAAGTGCAATAACCCACTTCAAGGAAAGTCAACCGTTAAAAAAAAAGAAAAAACGAAAGAAACAAAACAACCATTTGGTTATTGTTGAAGATCTCATTTGACTTTGAGTATGTGAGGTTGCATGGCTACAAACCTCAACTTACAACACATTTCATATTGATGAGGTAACTTGGGTTGATTAACCTCTAAAGATCCAAGAAAGCCTAAATGGCTTTCGGGGTTACCGCTAGAAAGGGAGTCAGCAAAATTTGACCATTATAATCTCACATTGGAATTGGAATCAACAGCTCAAATTTCATAGGGAGGTAAAAAGGCAAAATAACTTCAAGATCATACGGTTAGATTTTCTAAGTAATACTCACAGTGAGTTTTATGGAGCCTGAAGTAGACAAAGGCCATTTTTGATACTTTAGGCAATTTTACATGGATTAATTCTTCTATATATTTAATTTTTAAAATTATCAAGATGGGAGATTGTGAAGTGCAAGCACAGCTGGGCATGCCTTCTTTTTAGGCAAACTCATGTGGCATTGTCCCATAATCCTGATTAGTGTCAGATTGTCCCACATTCTCTCTCTCATTCATTAACCCTTAAACGCCCATGGAGTCTAAAACGGGCAGCCCAGAATTGGATCACAACATCTTTTTGACTTGGGCATCATGAATAGTGCACTTTTTGAACTTGGGCATCATGAATGGACCTATCAATGATGAGCTTGCAACCTCCTACAAGGTTATGTACAACCCCAACCTACCTACCACAATCCTTTTAAAGCTCAAAATCATTCATACAAATTGTGATTTGAATTGTAGAATATCACTTTTGGAATGCATCATAAGAAGGTGACCAGTTTGACATCAAAATATAAGTGAAAAGTTGGGTACAGTGAGAGCTACAGGGAAGATTCGGTTGGAATCATGCCCCTCGGGCTTGCTTGGGCGTTTAAGGGTTAAGGGACTCCCTTGACGTGCTTGGCGTGCCCTGAGCATGTCCCTGACCTCATTATGTCCATTCGGCCATCTTTTCGTATTCAAAATGCCTGGCTCACACTCTTTGGACGGTTTCCCACTCCAAAATATCAAGCTATATATCTTGTGAAGTCGCTAAGTTGACCCGGAAGTGAGAAAAATATATCTAACCGTACATTCTTACTATGAACTTACTACAAAAAAAAACATTTGTAAAAAATCCATAATTTGTTCTACTCCCTTTGTCTCTGGAAAAAAAAACATGTTTTGCTAAAAATGGTTGGATTTTCTTTAATGATCGGGATCAGAAAAAGAAGAGAAAGTCCAACCTATTTAGAGGCCCGCACGAATATAGTGTTTGTTTGACCGATCCTTGGATGTATGCCCGAAGGTTAGCACACCAATGGTGGGACTACTAACCCCTCCGGGGATAAACACTAAGCTAGTTCCTACCTAATCACTAGTGCCTTAGAGATACCCCGTATCCCCCCCCCCGTAAAGGACTTTGAGGTACCCATACAACGAGGTTCAAGACCCCCCACCATAGTTGAATGGACTATGGTGGTGTGCTCAAGATCACTTAATAATAACATGATTTACGTTACTCATTAATATCAAACCTTGGTTTCCTTTGTGAGATAAGGGTTTATACCAAATCATGGTTTTTCTTCCGAGGGTGTATAGTGCACTTCAAATGCAACTTAGACCTTCATACTTTGTATAAAAATACGCAATTCACTCCGTTTTAATGAGTTCATTTTTCTTTAGATTTATCACCATCTGTACAATAACATCACCACATAGAAACATACCAACAAAGCCCTAAGGACTCACTTTACTCCAACTGCAAAAATACAAACAAAAATGACAGAAAACACATTTTTGAGTGCTGTAAAATTCAATAAGATGTTACAGCCAACAACAGTACCAAGAACACTTGAGGTGGAGGGAGCGCTGGCGATGGAGGCCGGAGGCGCTCGCCCGCCGCTAAGGCGACGCGCCCTGTGACCATCGCTCCCGGCGCGTAATCCACCAGACGAGTTTGGAATCGTGAGCGGCATCGTGAGACGAGTCGACAGAGAGGCTTTTTGTGTTGAAAATCCCCTCCCACGAGGAGAACGAGTCAATTAGGGTTAACGATGGAATCTCCTAGAGCTACTTATCGCACGGCGTTGAACAGTGCTCCGAGGGCGCCACGGCCCCAGACTGTTCCGTACTCTGACACTCCTATCACTTTCTTGCAAGCCGCGCTGGCGACAGGGCGGTTCAACCGAGGACCTGCAGATCTGTTCCACCCCAAGGAAAGTGAGGTCCTGCCGCACGGCTCATTCCGTACTCACCAAGGGATGCTGGTCCGTGGGGCTGCCTCCTTTACTCTAAGTCAAGAGGACCAGACTACTGTAGCCACGGACAGCTCTCTACTTCTCGACCATGCAGTCATAGCTTGTGTGGTGGAGGGCCACATTCATCGAGAATCCGGGGCATCATGGTGGGAATCTCTTCGTGAGCTGGCTAAACCCGGAGAAATTCACTTCTTGCGTCACGCTGGCCCGCATTTTGCCTACGTCAAAACTGATGGGCGCGCAACGACTGAGAGAATCCTCACATTCGCCCTCCACCGCTTCTTGGGCGGAGCTGTCTTCTACCAACGCTGGTCAACGGGTTTCAATCCTCGCAGGCTCCTTAACGTTCTCTGGCCAACATGGATTACACTCCCGGAGCTGCCACTGGAATTTCACAATATCGCTCGCAGCATAGCTGCGTAGATCAGCCCTATATATGCAGAGGATAACGATGGCACGGTCGCATCCCCTCCACGCTTCTGTGTGGGGGTGGACATCAGCCAAGGTTGGATAACTAATGTGGTGGGATTCAGCGAAGCGGGCGGTAGCATACCGGTGGCTGTGCATTACGAGGGAATGGAGCTCAATTGCCATATTTGTGGCAATCACCAACACCCCACGAAGGGGTGCAGCACCGGGCCTTCACCTCGACCAGGTACAGAGACAATACAGTCAGGCCAAACTAAACTCTCTCCACAATCCGATGCATCCAGGACTCATGACTCGGCATCACGCCAGCAGTCAAACCCCTCTCAGCCGTCATCTGGCCCCCATCGTCCTAACAACCGCCGTCGTCGAAGGAGACAATGGAATGCGGTTCAGAACTCTAGGCTGGCTGAGTCCCCAGATGCAGAAGGCTTCTGGATGGTACCCATAAGGAGACGGCGCACGACATTCTTTGATGTTAGTCAGGCGGTTTCGGCCTCAACGCTCCCCCCAATCCTTCCGACCCCAGTGATCACTCAGGCTCCCCCTACCAAAACTCCCACGGCCTCGCCCGCGGGACCAACCAGCACCATTGCCCCGATCGGACAGAACGCGCCTTCATCTCGCCAGAATCGGCCAAGAAGGTGGGATGTCCCTCCATCAGCCTGCCAGGCCACTGATCCTCACCCGAATCTAGTGCAGGTTCCCCAAGCGAATACGGGTACCTCGGGGATCGCTGATCCTGATGTCGAAATGGTTGAAGTAGGCTCCCCACAGTACCACAACCCCTACGACCCGCTCAATGACACTTCTCGCAGCGGAGATCACTATTCTAACGGTGAATCGAGGATCACCCCTTTATACCAATGGAATGGGTTCGAAAAGGAATACCGCACAAAGAAACCGGCCCGCGGTGCCCAAGGCCCACACACGCAGGTGATCGGAGTCACATCAGCGATGGATGTTGATTCGGAGGGGCTGCCGGCACACGTCACTGCACCATCGGAGGCGGATCCTGTTCCAGAGTCCTCCAGGGTGATATGGGACCCTGCAATACCTGACACCGACGATGATCACTCGCAAATTCATCAGGCTCAGATTTTGGAAGTGCCACCTTCCGATGAGGCCAATATGATCCCTCCCCAGCCAATTGATTCTACTGACACCTCTGAAGTTCAATCTCAAATCTTACTCAAAGGTCGAGCTCCACCTAACGCCCAGGCGGTGTCGCAAGCAGTGCAGCCGTCGCCCAGCGACAGCGACCTGTTCGTGGACGCCGCGCTCCACCTGCCGTCGTCATCCATGATTTCGGATGAGGGGGAGGATCAACCTCCGCTTCCCTCCCAGCCGGCTCCCCTAACTCCATCGCCGCCAGTTACTCCGGTGGAGCCCGCGGGACGGGAACTGCTACAGTCCCCTACGGCGCATGCAGAATCAACTACGCCAGTATCTGAGCATTCTCGACCCACACCCCAAAGCATCGCCGGAAGGATTCTTTCTTTTCTCGAGGCTGCGGATCCGGCTACTCCAGCTGCTGAGGCCCAGACCACGATACCGCCCTCCATGAGGGTCACGAGAGCGGCAGCGCGACAAGTCACAACACCTGCACCGACCGGCCAGCCATCGTATGATGCCTGGGGCTTCAGGAAGGTGACTAATTCGAGCGGCGGGGGCGCCAATACTCCCTCGGGTGCTCCATGAAACTACAACTATTGACGATCAATGTGCGCGGCCTCAATGAGGATGCGGCCGTCGCCCACCTGCAGTCATACATCAAAGACTGTTCTCCTCCCCTGGACTTCGTAGCTATCCAAGAGCATAAGCTGCGAGGCCAAGCACTAACCCAGGCGCCTCATAATCTCTGGCGCCAAGCTCTTCACTTCGGCCTTGAGGCCACAGCCGGCTACGGCCACGACCCCCTGGAGCCTGGGGCGGGATGGGGCGGAGTCCTCTCGTTACTCCATCCTCGCTGGGCCCAGAAGGTAGGAGCCAGCGGTGCCTTGATGGATAATCGCGTTCAATGGTTAATTCTTACAGGGATGCCCGGGGGCGACGTTGGCATAGCCAATATCTACGCACCCAACGAGTCTCCCGCTCGATGCGTGCTCTGGGATTCCATTGCGAGGGAGTTGCCTCGTACATGCAGATGGATACTTACAGGGGACTTCAACATGGTCGAACGGAGAGCTGACAAGACCCGGGCGTGCGCCAGTATGATTCCTATGCGGGAAAGAATACTGTTCAACGCCATGAAGTGCGCACTAGGAGTGGAAGATCCTCCGAGGTCAACGACCAGCCTTCCCTTTTCTTGGGATAATAACCGGCCCAACACCGCTCGATCTCTAGCACGGCTAGACCGTTACTATGTCTTCCAGCCGAACCCAGACACCTCTGATCGAACCATTCTGGAGTACCGAATTAGAGGCAATATGGCTCGATCGGACCACAACCCGGTATTCCTGACAATTCAGCTAGCAGCCATCCCGAGGCGCGCATCACACTGGAAAATGAGTAGTGCATGGTTCGAGGCGGCAAAACCGGAGATCAAGAGAATCTGGAGCGAACTTTCCCCCACAACGTCGTTCTTCACCAAACTGAAACGAGTGGTTCGGTGGTACCGGGGGTTCTGTAAGGCGAAAGCCAACGCGCTGCGCACCGATGAGGCGGCCCTGATTTCAACTGTGGAAGAACAAACTGTAGCCTCCCAAGCCGACCCACTCAACGCTGCACTTCTCCAGGAATGAGGCGAGAGTCGCTTGAAACTACAGGAACTGCAAGATCGTCTCATCGAAGGGCGACGAGTCAGATCCAGAATTCGCTGGAAACTCAAAGGCGACTCAGTCTCCAAGGAGTTCTTTAGAGCTGTCCGCGCGCCTTCTAGCAACTCTCACATCGCGGCACTTAGGCTCGACTCTGGCGTCCGGATTACGGAAAGGGAGGAGTTGGAAACAGCCATCCTCGACTATTACAGGACCCTGTACGATGCCTCGGAAGTTACACCGGAGTCCACCCAAGCTGAAGCGGCCTTACTCGACCTCATACCGGCCACCTTCACAGCCCAGTGCCCGCAGCACCTTCTCCAGGCTCTCAACGCTACACCAGAGGAACCCGAGGTTTTCGCGGCCCTCAAAGAGATGGCTGCGTGTAGAAGTCCCGGACCCGATGGAATTCTAACAGAATTCTACGTCAAGTTCTGGGGTACACTGGGAGGCGAGTTCACCACGATGCTCCGAGAGGCGATCGCTGGCGGGGCTTTTCCTCAAGGTATGACGCACGGAGTTATAGTTTTGCTGCCAAAAGAAGGAGATTTTGAACGCATCCCCAACTGGAGGCCAATTACATTGCTGAATGCATCTTACAAACTCATGGCGAAAGTGCTGCAAATTCGTTTGCAAAAACTCTTGCCGGATGTGATACACCCAGGCCAATCAGCATTTCTACCGTCTCGCCACATTCTAGACACAATAATGGTGCAACATGAGACAATCGCATGGGCCAGAGAAACACAACAACCGCTCCTGATGCTCAAACTGGATTTTCGCAAGGCATACGACTCTGTTCGATGGAGCTTCCTCTTCCAGGTGATGTCGAAGATGGGACTCCCCGAACGTTTTGTTTCTATGGTCAAAATGCTACTTTCGGAAGCCTCGGCATGCGTCTCCCTGAACGGCCTCCATACTGCCGCTTTCCCCATCGGTAGAGGAGTGCGCCAGGGCTGCCCCCTGGCGCCTTACCTTTTTCTACTGGTCGCTGAAGCACTTGCGACAGCCGCCCACTTGGCCACGGACCAAGGCCTTCTTCGGGGAATCCGCCTCCCCAACGGTAGTTCACAGCAACTCGTGTCGCAGTATGCAGACGATGTGACATTTTCCCTTTTCGGAGCCGAGAGGTATCTGAACACCACATCATCCCTTCTGACGGCCTTTGGACTTGCGACGGGACTTGTGCTCAATCGAGCAAAATGCAGCATTTACTGGTATTGCCGCCAACCCCCTCCGGCGTGGATCGCTTCTTTCGGCTGCACTCTAGCGCCACCTGGTTCCCTCTCGAAGCTGCTTGGCACTCCGTTTGGGGTGTCCCTCGCTACCACCGATGTGGACCAGTTTTTGGCAGATAAGATTACTCTGAAGCTGAAATATTGGGCATCACTACACCTCTCCCTGGCAGGGCGCGCGGTGGTGGTGAACTCTGTGCTCCTTTCTACACTCTGGTACTTTTTAAGTATTTGGGGCGGTTCCTCCTCAATTCTGCGTAAGGTACGGGGGACGCTGCGCAACTATTTGTGGGCTGGAACAGAGGAACATGCGCGAGCAAGAGTCAGGTGGGAGGACTGCTGCGCTTCAAAGCGCATTGGCGGCCTGGGCATCGTCGATCCATCAGACGCATTGGTGGCTCTCATGAGCAAATGGATCGTCAAGGCGATGACACCGGGCCCATCCCCCCTCCTTATTCTTTTACGACATCGGTTATCTGGGATCCGCCCTCCGGGACCCGGCCCGTAGCCGAGCAGCCTCCACTGGACGCTGCTAACGAAGTTCTCTGCTCCGAATGGCTCCTCTTTATGGGCCCAACTCATCAAGGCATGGAGGTCCCTAAGCCCACAAGTAGCTGCACTCCCGCCCAGGTCATTCGAAGAATTGCAGAATACTCATCTGTGGTGGAATTCCCATTTCATAGGCAACAATTTTGGATTCACTCAAGCACGGGCGCGGCAGTTGGCCTGTAGAGGACTCTCTTGCTTACGGGACCTCTGGGTTGAGGACACCATGAACCTTCGGCCGTGGGCCGCCCTACAGCAAGACTTCGGACTGCTACACGAGGAGCACCGACAAATCGCCATCCTTCAGTCGAAGGTACCGGCAGAATGGAAGAGTCTGGGGCGTGACACACAACACCAAAGTTCCATGGGTGAATGGCTTGGCATTTTCGGCGAGGCATCTGAGGCTGTACCTGTGCTGGTGTTTCAAGCGACTACGCGCTTCCTTCCCCCTCTGCCACGAGCAGACCGGCCGTGGGTGATTCCCACGAACGTCGCGACATTTACAGTAAGCGGTACCACCTGTACCTTGCAGGAAATGCCGCTAGCTCGAGCTCCCCGTCTACTTACAGGCACCCTCGCCAGGATTCGAATCTGCACCGTCATTCCAACGGCCTCCAAGCCCTCGGTGTCCCTTCTGAAGTATCTCGCCCCTCTCTCGTCGCTGACCTTCGATCCAGGGCGTTGGCGCTGGCCTCGAGGCAAGGAATTCCACACCTACACGGCGAAGCAGGGGCGATGCTGGTTCAAACCGCGCACAGAACTCACTCTGCCCATTAACCAGAAATGGAGGAATATGATACCGCAGGATTTCACACCGGCCTGGAGCGAGGTATGGGATGTTTTGAGACCCCGCAAAGAGGCCGCATTCTTATGGAGTTTTTATCATAAGGCCTTGGCTGTCAACCAATGGCGCCATGTGGCATTTCAGGGCATCACAGAACTATGCACCTGCTGTAACCTTGGCGTTCCTGAATCCCTCACTCATGCATTTTTCGAATGCAATGCAGCAGTAGACGCATGGGCTTATGCCACGACCATCCTGCACCATCTTGCCGGAGAGGACTCATCCCCAATGCCATGGCCGAAACTGACGCTCGATCACTGCCTCTTGGGGTCACACCTTCCAGATGCCCTGGCCCCTTTCCAGCAGATGTGGTCCCTCATGCGAGGATCAGTGCTTTGGGTAGTGTGGCTGAGACGGAACGCTTGCATCTTTCAGAATGCACAGTGGCCCGTAATTCAGCTCCAAAGGGCCTTGTGGGACGCAACGATGGACCTGGCCAAGATTGCATGGGAGCGTGCCTCACGGCTAAAGCAGCAATCCAGTGCAGCTGCACAGCGCGCGAAGTGGGCGTTCTTGGCGACATGGGCGTCGTCGACCAGCATCTGCACTGTCAATGGTGACGCGATCCACTGGAACCATACTCGCCCCCCATGCGGGACGTTTTGCTAAGTCCTTGTTTTGATCAGATATGCAGGTATTACAGGTAGAAATTTAAAAAATAGGTATTCGCCGGCGAGGGTCACCAAGCCTGGTTTTGCTGGGTGTTGTATTTTATTTACTGCAATGGAATCTACACCATTTGTCTCAAAAAAAAAAAAAAAAAAACAACAGTACCAATAAAATCACCTGCAATAGTAACAACCTTGCAGCAGGGTTTTCTTAATGTCCAAAAATAATCATAACAATACTGAAAAGTAAAAATTCATGAATACTAATGGCTATGCCCTTGCATGTGCGAGTATGTCACAAATACAATTAACCCCTAAAAGTCCAGGATAACCGATTCGGTTTTCTGAGATTTCGGGCAGCTCATTTTAAGCATTTAAATTAATATTTTTGCCTAAGATTTTTATTGGGTGCTCCCCATACAGTAATGTGTATGTGGTAAAATTTTCAAAGTCAAATTTTAATTTTATAACCTTCACCTAGAAATTTTAGTTTTCAAGTCCTAAACGGGCAGTTTAAAATATTTTTTTTTAATTTTTTTTTTTTTAGAAATATGTTCATTACCAAATTACTATTCAAATTCCAAAGTATCCGAAGTCAAAAAGTTTACCAATTTTACAAGGGCAGCCTCCAAAACTTTCAAAAACAATCTTCACAATTTCTAGTAATTTTAATTTTTCTTTCAAAAATTGCCAAAATTCGAGATTTTGGATTTTTTCCAAGATTTTTTTTTTCAAAATTCACATTATCATAAATGCACCTTCTCACCGTCGAGATTTTTCTCAAACTAAATATATCATACGTGGTGCTTGTTTTACTATATGGTTGTTTTTAGACCTTCTTTCACAAAATATTTTACATTAAGGTCAAAAAGTGGAATTGGTCTCTAAAATTTTGCATGAGCATACCCAACTTGAGTACCTACATGAAAAAAAATGAGGGGAAAATATTTGGAATAACAATCATCAAGTTGCCCTTGGCACCATTTAGACAATGCCTCTCAAGCAGCGGCAAAAAAAAGTGTTGGTCAAACTTTGAATGTTATGATCTCACAAATGACAAACATCCAACGGTTGAAATTTTTACCAGTACTTTGTATACAAGTTAGGTACAAGATCTTACGGTTCAAAGTCTAAAACCGGAAAAAAAAGTTTCTCCATTTCCCCATTTCCCAACGAAGGTGAAAAATGGCAGTTTTTGGTTCTGGAGGTCGAGGAAACCCCTGGATTTTTAGGGGTTAATTACATTTCAGACTGATGGGTATGAAAATGGAAATGTAATTACCCGTGTATGTAAGAATATGGAATTTGAATTTGTACTTTGGAAGCTCATGATTAATTCCATGGTTTGGGTACGACTAATTGAGCACTTTTTGGGTACTTGCGGGGCATTCAATGGAATCCTATCACGGGTGTACTCGACTGTAATTTGGCCGTTTGAAGTTGGGGCGGTGATTTTTGTAGTTGAATTTCGGGTTTGTGGGGATTTTGGAATGATGATCATCTGTTGCTTTCTACTTGTTCAAAATGCCCAATTAATGATACAATAGCTTTGAGTTACAATATTATTATTATTATGGTGTTTTTGAATTTTACAAGAAAGTGGTGGTCAAAGGGAAGAACTAAAAAATTACATACATCACCTTCCTTTTAATAGATCAAAATTAAGGTGAGTGCCTCAGAAATGGTCCAAATTTGGTATACTGAAGGCAATTTTCAAAGCATAGTAGAATGCTTGTGAAAAATAATATTCAATTTGTTGTTTGATATAGAAGTATGTAACCCTAAACTAACTCTAGATCGCGTACGACACACAATGCTCATTCACCAATCCAACACAAGTATGTATGTTTTTCAAATTATGAATGGACTCTCTTTTGGAGAAATATAGCTTTCTCGTAAAATACTCTTTTAGAAGCAAGACGGGTTTTTAGTGCACTTCCCGTGAATGTTGTTTGCATTGCACGTAGGTTTGCGCGCTTGTAACTTGTACGGTTAAGATTATAAGCATGTATAGCATGGGTCGCAGTTTAAATCTGTACAAAAGTTGTGTGAACCTCAAGGAGGGGTTACCAGACAAGTTGTAGATTAGAGGATTTTAATTCCTAGTTAACACACTTGGTACTAGAAGATTTTTGTGCAATTATTCAAGCACATATGTATTCACAAATATAACACATAAGGGAATTGCATATTGCATCAGTGTGCACTTTGTATATTGACGAGTTCAACCTTTAAGCCTTAACTTTCCTTAAAACCCGAAACGGGTTTTGGAGGTTCCTGCAGGAGGAAAAATCAGCCAACTTTGATCATTATAATCTCACAAATGAGATGGAATGAACGGTTCAAATTTGGTATGTGAGAAGAATGTCAAGTGAACTTTGAGATCTTACGGTTGAATTTTTGAATATTGCTTAGATTGAGATTTTTTGAGCTAAATGTAAAGGAAGGTCAAATTTTGTGACTTACACCGTTTTGCAACAAGGAAATTTAGGGGTTAAATAACCTTAAAACCAGACACAGGTTTTGATGGTGCCCCCAAGAAAAAAAAATTAGCCAACTTTGACCGTTATAAGCTCACAAATGAAGACAAATAGAGTGTTCATCTTTTCTACAATGAGTAGAAGTAGAAGTAAACTTTACGATTCTACGTTTGGAGTTTTGATT
This sequence comes from Bryum argenteum, assembly GCA_037043015.1. Taxonomy (NCBI): domain Eukaryota; kingdom Viridiplantae; phylum Streptophyta; class Bryopsida; order Bryales; family Bryaceae; genus Bryum; species Bryum argenteum. The sequence continues at coordinate 17,026,834 of CM073328.1, read as the reverse complement.
AATGTTTAGATTGAGATATTTTGGTTATGAAGTAGCAAGAAGGTCATTTTTGAAGTATTTTGGCACTTTTGCAACAAGAATCCTTAGGGGTTAAGGGCGAGTTTACACTGCGGTGGAGAAGTATACTTGTCAAGAAATTAAGAAGAAATTATCAAATATGATTGGTTAAAATTGAGGCTCTTGAAATGTGATTGGTTGAGATTGTTCATCCCAAGAGGGGTTAGTAGTCCTACCATTATTGTAATGACCTCGGTGCATACATTGAAGGATAGGTCAAATGAACACTCTATTCACGCCTACCTCGCAATAGGTTGGGTTTCTCTTCTTCTTTTGATTGGTTGAAAATGAAATTCTTGACCAACCGGGGGCCTTCTCCACCATAGTGTAAACGAGCCCTAAGATAAGTGCAAGTAAGTATACAACTAAGGACTTATGGATCTTGCTTCCACACAAGCCAAGGATACGAAAGCTTACTTGCTAAACCGTCCAATTTTAGATTACCATGGTGAAATCACGAAAAGGGAAACCAACTACAAGATTGGATGCTCTCCATGCATCGAAAGAAACTAGCCAAAACCCCAATTCCGTTAAAATGGCACTATGCCATGTGCCATTTTGTCACACTAGATCTTACATTTGTGCTCATACAAAATGGTGTATTATGTAATATCACAAATTTTCTGTAGTATCATTTCCTTATTTACATTTCAATCATTTTCCCTAATATCACCTTGAAATTCTGTTATATCACATGGTTTTTAAACTGTAGTTCAAAAAGTTGAGGTGTGCCATTTTACCAGAATAATGCCCATTTTAACAGAATTGGGGTTCCAAGTATTCTCCACTTCATCGTTTGATTCCTAGATTTTAGACTTTTAACAAGTAATGTGAATTATGGTATACCAAAATTTTCATGTTACAAAATACATATTGGCACTTCCTTCAATACTATCAAACCCATCCTAAAGAGTTTCTTCTTCATTTATAGAGAAGTAAAATAAAAGATACATCCACTCTTACATTAGAACTTACCGTGACAAGAAATTGCTCCTTTTACATTTTTAGAAAGTGTTTCTAATTCTAAGTGCTTCACATTGGAAGATTACAAAATGCAAGATTACTATCAAGTGTTTCTAATTCTCATTGTATTAGTCATAGTGCGTTGTCACAAAAATTCTCACCTTTTCAATGATTCTAATGGTTTTTAGAATTACGGTTTGAGCTCAACACCAAACACACAAAACAACATCCCTCTTGCAAAGACACTAAAATTTCTAGAAACTTAAAACACTAAAATTCTGCAAAGCAAAACACAACAAACCAAAGAGAATCCAGCTTCGCCATTCAACTAAATGATTTAATGATAAAAACTAAAGCTCTCAATGAGAAACACAAGCTTGAAGCTAACCAACTTAATTCAATAAAAGATGAATCACAAAATGATACCCACAAGAGAAATTAATAATACCTGTGTCGAAACAATAATGAAGCAATTGATGAATCCTGAACCACCTTTGACTAGTGAATGAAGTCATTACCTGAATAAATTCATGATAAATCTGAGCTGACAACTTTATGCCTATCACAGCTTTAAAAAAATAATAGCAAACGGCATATCATTGTTGCTTCTTCTAATCTTTTCATTTTCTGTTTTTGTAAACAATCAATGTATTAATTAGTTGAGAGAAATACACTACAAACTAATCTTCATCCATTGTTGGGGGAGGCATCTTCAATAGTTCTTCATTTTGTACATCCTCCCACCAACATATTTGTAGCATTGGCAACCTGCAAAACAAAACAGGACAATTAGAATCAAGCTTATTGTAGGTCACTCTATCTGGTGTCGTCGTCTCCAAAGCTAGTGTAAAATAGATATACTTAGGGTTCTTCGTGACAAGTTTTGTAGTAGGAAGTGCCTATCTATTGACCAACACTGAGTTTGAATTAACTAAGTGGTGTTCAAGAGTAACATTTGAATTAGCCTACAAGGCTCAACCTACTTGATAAGAACAAGTCCATGGAGTCTGTATCATTGACTATGTACCAAGCAAAGTAGTAAGAATTTAAAATGTAGAATCATAGGATTGGTACACTGTTACTACATCTTGAGAAATTGTGAGTGATAGGTTCATAGTACAAGAGTTCATCACAAGAATGTACGGTTAATTTTGCCATGAAAAATAAATAAAAATGCAACAAGTGGTCTCTCGAAGGGAGAACATGCTTTGTCACTTCGGAATTGAACCACTGTTCCTCATAAGGTGTCCAGTAGATACGACCGACTTGACAAAAAGCAGCGGAAAAATCGAGCAAAAGGCAGTCCTCATTCCAAAAGTCCAGAATACACAATTGGGTACATAAGCCACACTTATGGAATTCTCTGATAGTAAACCACTTTGAGTTCTTTTCAATGCAAACTGTAAGAGATAGTGAATTTTCAGCTATCACACCTCAGGTAAGAAGACAGTTCTAAATCCTGAAAACAACCAAAGACTGCAATCTCTGACTTGCTAAACGCAAGACAATGAAAAATATGGAACAACAATGCCACATTCCCGAAGCCAAATCTCACACGTTTAGAAAGAGCTCAGAAAGATCGGACATGAGAGACAGGATGTACAATGCATACTCATCCCAGTTTCGATCTCCATCTTCACCAGATCTTGACAAACTGGTTGATCATCTTTACCCAGAAAGTCCAAAGACTGACTATCGAAAAAAACCCTCCGACATCATCCATCTTGTCTGACAAAATGGAGTAGTTTGATTTGTGAAACTCGAACCACAAAGCCCATAACATCTGGTGTGAGAATACCTCGAACATCAGGAGCTTCAGACTCATGTATTCGGGCAAGCAATGGTCGCTATACGAGAAAGCCGTCATACAGGCTCATGCATTTTGCAACTCTAGATGATGATGAAGAAGAAGCTGCTTACAGTGGTGGTGGTGCATGGGCTAAGCAACGCGGAGGAGCTCAATGTCGCCTTCCCGAAGCGCGTCCGCCACAATGACGGCCGTATTCAAGCAATTGGCGATCCATCGCATCAGTCGCCGACACACCGCGCCCGCAAACCACACCAGAAAATTCCACCCGGGCTTCATCGCAATCCCACTCACCACCTCCAATTCGATCTTACTCCCTCGATCAGACGGCTCCACGGGAACTAGAACTAAACTGAAGAATCGTGAGCCTGCGGCGCAGCCATGGCGGAAATGAATGGGAAATTCAGGAGGAGTAGCTATGGCGAGACGGAAGTGTGCACTCCATCGATCACTGCGCCACTACGTATTAATAACTGCATGGCCCCCGAAATAAGCGACAGCGAAAACGGAAAACAACAAACAAACGGGGAGAATGGCGATGCGTGTGGATGACTGGAGGGCCGGCGTGAGCGAGTGCGGCCTTAATTCGAACGCAAATTCGGGGGGTAGTGCGGCCCGTAAATTCCCGATCCAGGGACCCACCGGGAATTCTTCCCTGGTTGCCGGCTTGCGTTCCAAAGTGGGCAACCGTCGGTCCCTACCAGCTTGAATCTGGGCTAGGATGGGATTCTGATATGAGGTTTCACCGGAATCCGAGTTCGTATTCTGTGGCGAGGCTTGGTCTCCATCCATCCGTCCATCGCCTGTACTTTTCTTACGTCCAGGCAACTTGCAACATTGCATCAGACTAGTCAACTTGTTGTCGACGAAAAGTTCATACACTTGTTTGATCGATTCGAAGGAAAAAAATATTTGTGGGATTGTTGCTGCATGAGGGAATTGAATGGGAGAGTGAATCGCACGTGACGGCGGCTGCAGGCTTCCGGGTCTGTTGCGACGGCTTCATGGTTCATTCTACCTCGTTATTGTCACCTCCCTTCTCTTATGTCACACCCTTCTGAACCCTAAAAAGCGGAAGTGCCCAAAGTATGAAACATTTCATTTTCTGAACATGGCGAAGATTTTGAGTAAGGTAGGTATACGTCACCTACCGAGTAGGCCCACACTATATGAGGGCACCCTCAATCTTGATATGGCAAAGTACCCCTTCATCTGCATTTGGAGGGGAATTGTTCTCCAAATATGGCAGAGTCATTGTTGTAGAACCTACCTCAACCTAGCCGGCACATATGATGGTTACAGTGTGTGATGTGTATGAGGTTGGGCTACGACGTGGATGCGGCTCTCAACTTGCAATGTTGGAAAATGGAAATGACATGCAATTAAGTGAATAAGACCAAGGAATACGAGAGTTCGAACATGGCAATGAAGATGGAGTAAAAAAAGAATAAAATGTATTAAAACATAATCAAGAGGACTCACGTGTGACTCTTGAGTTCCTGCCATATTTGTAGTTGACTTGTTTGTGTGGTCGAGCTTTTAGGCTCCGCAAAAGAAAATAAATACACAAGAGAAGGGGAAGTGCCGAGCCAGAGGGTTTGTATGGAGAGTTGTTGTTGCCCGGCAAAAGTGCTGTTAGCGGGGCAATATAACGTATTGATTGAAGATGCCTTGAGTACACTCCAAAGTGGCGACTTACACCTAAGGTGGGTGTAAAACACCACATGGGCGTACTTGTTGGTATAGTGCTTGGTGTATTGAGAAGAATTTTATACTAGTATATCCTAAGGTGGGTGTAACATATATTTTGAGATTCCCGGGTTTGAGCACTTTGTAGAGCACTTTTTACTTGAATCAATCCTAAATTTCAACTTCAATGCGTCGAATTAAGGGAGAGTACTAAAAAATGAAGCAATACCAATAATGTAGCTCTAGACCTCTTAACGCACATGTTCATAATAGCTTCACACTTCAACATTACAATGTATTCATTCTAAACATTTCAGGGTGTCAAAGTAGGGCACCACTTTAGAAACACCTATTAGTTCACCTTAAAAATTCATAGCAAATTACAACGAAGTCCAAAATTTATGAGTGAATCCAACTTGACTATCCTTCCACTAACTTTCCTTATTCACAAAACTTACTTACACTACGGACTGAGCCATTTTTTAGCACTCTCACTTAGCTCATAAATTGCAAAGAATGAGAACGTACCAATGGGACCTTCCTCTCCTTCAAGTATTCAATGCTCAAATAACCTCGAATTCTTAATGCAGAACATGCCTTATTGTGAGATTCACGATATTAAAATATATGCAAAAAGTTCATAAAGGTTTGTTTTGGTTTGTTCTTTTTCAATTTTCATGACAGACTGACGTGCGAATACATTATTGTATCTTTCTCAAAAAACAAACTTTGGACAAAGACAATTGTCAACTATGTTTGATTGAATGAAAGAAACATCCACATGGAGATTGTCAACACAATGTTGATGGGTGGCACTCTCTTCCCAACAACAAGTTTGGAGCAATAAAACATACTTTTCAGCGACCCAAGATTTGCGCGAGTTCGTTGGGATCATCAATCTTGTATGCATGTTCACCAACTTGGTAATGATGTAGAGTTTTGGGATAGATGCATATACTTATGAGAAGTCACATCTTACCCACTCAACTTAATAATTATTTGAACTAGTTATCAATTCTCAAACCCAAATTTGCCATCACTTTATAGAAAACTATTCTTGATTTCACATAATTACTTTGCATAGGTAAAACATGCCTCATGATTGAGAACCCAAAAACAAAAGCTTCCTTTGCTAAAATGGATGTCATTAACCCTTAAGCGGGCCGAATGTCGTTTTTCGACATTCTGGATGAGAGCGGGGATGTTTGAAGTGCTCCCGTCTTCTCGTCGTCTCGATTTTTCATCCGTCGATTTTTTATCCCGACGGGTAACTGGGTCTAGTTTACTGTGGCAGTTACCCCATTACCATACAATATTTACACATTTTACAATTGTGATTTCAGTGGGAGGAGTTTTTGTTTTGAGAGGTGTTTTTTCAATTTCGGTGAATTTTTTTGCCATTTGGGCATTGAAATGGGGCAGTTGGGCATGGGATCAAAATTGCAAAAGAAGGGCACTTGGAAAGAAGGATTTGGGTGATTCAGTCATAAATTAGAAAGAAGTGACAGGTTTTATGAGTAATTACTACCTCTGAGTTGGTAAGCCACCATTTTGGCTTTGCACATGGAGTTAGAAAGGGCCAGCCCATTGGTTTTTGGACACAAGGAGGGTTTTCAAATTCAAACATTTAGCAAGTATGACTTCAACACACCAAAACCATACCATCATCAATGCACTAAATTTTGTATTTTGGTGCACCATTTGAACACCTACCAATGTCAAATTCAAATTTGAATCTAACAAAATCACAACAACAAAATCATGTTCCAACAACAAGCCTTCAATGCCATCAAATTCAAAGTTCAAAATACATGGACATGTGTGGCTCAAACCAACTTACTTCTACCACTTAGTGACAAGTTCTTTCTTCGCCACCACACATAAAATGGGGACATCAAATGAGCACTTGCTTCTTGCAGCAAGGGAAGAGATTGTTAGATGGGGCAAACATGAGAGAGGTTTGGGAGACAACCAAGTTGGTTTTTTGTTGGAGCTATTGAACAAAGAGGTTTTGTTGAGTTTGCCATGCTCCTCCAAGGTGGAGAAGCATGACACACCTGAAGGCCTCCGCCACTTGTTCTATCATCAAGTGAGCAATATCTTGGGTTGGAAGGAGAGGGTACCTGAGGGACACAAGTTTGGGATTAGTCCTCAACTCTATAGCTTAGTGAGGCAGATTTGGCCTAGTCAACAAGATGCCAACAACGAGGAGTTACTCAACACAAATTTCAGCAGGGATGGAGCAAGAAGAAGCCAGCAGCATTCCAGTGAGAAAACACTTGCTTCCACTTTGCTTTCAATATAGATTCAATAGCTTAGGGAGATCAATTCAACACTTGCTTCCACTTTGCTTTCAATTTAGATTCAATAGCTTAGGGAGATCAATTCAACACTTGCTCACATACAATTTTGATTCAAAAGTTGGAATTCATAAATCTAGCACCTACTCCCATACAACTTTAGATTCTAAATTTTCAATTCAAACATGCTCATCTTAGTCATTTACAGTCTAGGTAAATCAAAACCTTCAAATCAGGAATGGAGCAATATTTTCACCAAACAAGTTGACTCTAACAGAAGTTTTAGAGGAGAGACTTACCGGATTCATGAGACGCTGCGATGTTTGTTGCAGGCAAGCGACCAAGGCTACGGTGCCTCCTTGTTGGTGGGAGACAGAGAAAGCAGAGAGGTCGGAGGCAATCTGCCAGCCCCGACAGGCCAAGTGCCGCAACAACGGAATCACTTCCGACAGCGAAGAATCACTCCTACAGCGGAGAAGCTACTGAGCCGCAGGAGACATCACATGAGCACGTCCGGAGAGGGACCCCGCCGACAAGTTCAGTCCAAGGGAGCTCCGCAGGAGGAGTCCAGCCCGGCGAGGTGCAGTCAGGTACTCCCGAGCCAGCCACGGCGCACAAGATCGGCAACGGCGTCGGCGTTGATGGAGGGATCGACCCAATCCCAGGCATCCGATGCACCGTCAAGGAGGTCGACACGGGCGGTGAGCTTGAGCTTCCCAATCGCGGAAGCCTGTACTTCAATTGTGGAGGAGGAATCGCGCCGCTCAAGGCGCCACGCACCTGTCACAGTCGGCAGCATGAGGGAGAAGTTAACAATCACGAAAATCATGAGCGCTAGACCTCGCCAGTCCTCTAGTCAGTTACCTGCGTGGAGACCGACCGGGTGCAGCGGAGGTACGTCGGCAGCGACTACTGTTGGAGCTTCAAATCGACAGCGACTCCAGAAGATTTGGGAGGGCAAGATGATGTCGGCAACTCGAGATGCTAGCGGTGTGGCGAGGGAATCTCAGGTTGTTCGTCCACATGCGACGTGCGACTCCAGCCAATTCTTGAACGCGGAGCTGCCAATGAATATCGTGGAACCCATAGAAGTTAGAGTAATGCAGCGGAGGCAAGTAGATCTAAACAGTGAGATGGCCAAAGATGATGACGAGAGTGCACACCAATGGGTTAGGGGTACAGCAGTTAGCAGTTTCGTGAGTCCAGTCACTTCTACTTTGATATACGTGGTCAAAATCAATGATGTAAATGTGGAGATTCCATTTGGTGAGCTTGCCTCGATTCATGCACACATACACACACAGGAAGTTGAAGAGGGTGGTTTAGAGGAACCTCCAGATGCTTTTGTTCCCTCTGGAGATGAAGGACATGACTCCGAAAGCGACATGACTCTTGATCTTCTGCTCCTCATGGATGACCACGGACACAATTTCCAGCAACAACAAAGGGAGATCTCTTCGACTGTGCCCATCGATGCGCAGACTGAGGGAGGCGAGGTGCGAGGAGAGCTACCGCGATCTGTGGATCTGGCTGACGGGAGCGGAGGGAGCGACGTAGCGGCAGCGGCGTGCCTGGAGCTGCTAGCTAACGGGAGGATGACGGAGGACGCTTGCAGGCCACGTGGGAAGGAGATACTGGCTAACGGGCGGATGGATGAGCCCGTTGCTGGCCTGACAGAGGAGGATCGCATGCTTTGTGCGCCTTCGGAGGTGCAGTCAACGGGGCTGGGCAGAGGCCCCTCCTCCCCATCCGATGCGAGCGACCTTGGAGGGGCTGGTTGGGCGGTGGACCCGCCTGCCCCTCATTCGCCTGCCCTTCACTTCGACCCCTTGGGCTTCCAAAGCCCAGGGGGGGGTCTCTCCCCATGGGGTTGGGACAAGGAGGCATTCTGATGAGCAGCATAGTCCATCTTTGACAGGGCCTTTGGCGAGTATGACAGCTGATGTGGGGGTGAGAATACCTTCAGAAAGTCTAGATGATAATGTGGTAATGGGTAGAGAGAGGGTGGTGCAATTGGGCTTGAGGGATTGGGATTTTGGGCCAAGTTTCAAGGAGTGTTATAAGGATGAGTATTGGGGCCAATTTCGCCACAAATACTCCCATGATGATGTTGTCTTCACGGGACCTAGTGATGGCCCGCCGCATGTGCTTAGATCAATTTCCTCCATGTTAAATTTGTTCCACAAATTCTTCACAAAGAAGACTTTGAGGAAATTAGTGAGGGAGTCCAACCGCTATGCGTCATCCATTGAACCGGCCACGGGTTTTACTAGGGGGCCCAAGGATTGGTGGAGTTTGACGGTCCCGGAGTTGGAGGCTTGGTTGGGAACATGCATACTCATGGGTTTGAAAATAGAACCTAACCGTAGGTGCTATTGGAAGAGTGGTGATGAAGTAGGTAAATTTTTCTATTGCCAAACCATAGCTAGCACTATGAGCATGAAGCGCTTTGAGGCTATAACAAAGTGCTTGCATGTGCATGATGACTCTATGGCCCCGACGGATAGGAACGATCCAAATTTTGATAAGTTAGTGAAGTTGAGATGGCTAATTGAGGAGGTTAGAGTTCAATGCATTGCAAATTGGAATCTTGGCCAATTTGTGACCGTTGATGAACTCATGGTACAAAGGAATGTACGGCCACGGCATGAAGCAGTATATGCCGAACAAGCCGGTCAAATTCGGCTTCAAGATTTGGGCGGCGGCGGATTCCAAGTCCAAGTACGTTTACAAATTTCAAGTTTACACGGGGGCGGATTTGAAGAAGAATCTACGCACAGCAAAACCGGGAGAGGGAAAGACGGGGTATGAAGTCGTGATGGCGTTGATGGAGGGTTTGCACGGGCGAGGGCATGTTGTCGTCACCGACAACTTCTTCACCTCGCCCAAGTTGTTTGTAGATTTGCATGACTTGGGGACATACGCCACCGGCACCGTGCGCGCCAATCGGATCGGTTTGCCAAGCGACTTGGTAGACAAAAAGCGGTGGGCGAAGCAACCCCAAGGGAGCTCCGATTGGCGCATGCATTGCACCGGTACGTTATGCTCTCTTGTTTGGGTAGACAAAAAACCGGTTTTATTGTTGTCGACGCATGCGGATCCTTTGCCACCGAACCCGGATATGGCGCTTACGGTGCCCCGATATACCCATGGGCGGACCGAGCACATTCCCACTTCTCCGATACACTTGGAGTACACCCGCATGATGCGAGGCGTAGATGTTTCCGATCAACTTAGAGGCTTATATACGGCGTTATCCAAAACGCACAAGTGGTGGCATCGCTTCTTTATGTTTTTGGTGGACTTGTCTGTCACAAACTCGTGGATTATCCACAAGCGGGAGTGCTTGGACTTAGGGAAAACCCCTAAGAATCACTTGCAGTTTGTCACGGCTTTGGCTTTTTCACTAATGGAAAAGTGGAGAGAAAACCGAAGGGGCGTGGTTTCTCTATGCACTTATACCCCGGGCATACATGGGCTTGAGAAAGTCCAAGGAAGTAGGCACCAATGTGCCTATTGCAAGGACAAAAGAAAACTCACAAATCTTGTGTGCAAAGATTGTTTGGGTTTATGGTACCACATGGGCGATTGCTTCAACAAATCTCATTTCACTCAACGTAAATGAACATGTAAGATACCATCTCTCTTTTATTTCTCTTTCTCTATTCTATTTGCAAATAAATTTTTCATGTTTTTATGATAAACACATAATGCACTCCAGGGACTATGGTTCTGAATATTTTTGCCACTCCAGGGACTCTTGCATTACAGTCCATGACAACTCGAGTTTGTTTTTTTCAAAGTCCAGTGCGCATGGAGGGGTGCAACAGAATCCCTCATGTGGAGATAAGGCTAGATGTGGAGATAAGTCCCAACATAGAGGGAGGGGGGGCATTCGGGTAACTCCTTACCCCATCTGCAGTTACCGTGTCGGCCCTGCGAGCTCGCAGCTCCGGCCTCTGCCGTGTCAGGCGGCCTCCTCCGGCACTTACCGGGAAGCGCAGGGGACATCAAATGAGCGGCCCAGATGAGGCGCAGGTACTGCGATCGCAAGCTTTCCGTCCCTGCCAGCGTGGGCGTCACTCCGTCCCTGCCATGCGAGGCGACCATGCATTTAGTGCTTGCATGAGGCACGGCCAGCTTTTTGGAGTGTAGCGGATTTTGTGAGGTACTTTTGCATATAAATATGGTGTTATTCATTGATTTCACTAGTTTATTCCTTGGTGTCAGCCTTGTAATTGTCATCTTTCCGGTTTTTTCTTTATAAAAGCTTGCCCAATCACACAAAGCTTTGTCCACGGAGGACAAGAGCATGGGTGGGCAGGCTCCAAATAGTACCCATCTAAAACAAGAATTTGAAGCTACTTCCATTGCAAATAGCCGTGTGTGGAAATAAAAGGCCAAACCTTTGTTTTTTTTCTAGGAATAGCTTCATTGCTTGATGGCACTCACTATTCTAGTTTTGCAAATTTAGGTTCGAGGCAATATTCAATACGACTTTTCACTCCAAAGTCCAAAATTGGCTACTGCCCCTCTAATTCGAGCACTAACTTTTGTGCTTCAATCATATGGATGAAGCCTCACATTCACTCCAAATGGAATAAAAATTGGCACACCTAGTCTTTAGGCAAAGAAGATAAAGATCCTACGGTTTGATTTTTCATTTACTGCCTCTACTTTTTATTCTTGAGCTTGTCATTTTTTGAAGTTTTGGACCCCTCTTGGGCGAGCCCAATGGATCGAAACGTTTAGGGGTTAATTCATGCTTTATTTTATGAGTTTGCAATTTTTAGCACACAAACTAGACTTGATTTAGGACACATCCCAAGTGATTTTGTGCGAAAGAGAGTTTGGATGAAGGAGTTATGGCTCTACAAAGTTTCTCCTTTCATCCAAAATGTAGAAAAACAAATTTGGAGGTGTTTAGGAGCTAAAGGTTAACAACAGAAGGTCCAAGAAAACCGATTGTGTTTTCTTGCAATTACGGGCAACTTAGATGAAGGGGTTAAAAGTATTTTTTTTGCCTAAAATTTCGTTTTTACAGTGTGCTCCTAATAGTGCAAATTATATGTGGCAAAATTTGCAATGCCAATTTTAAAAGTTTAATCCATAAATTCTAGTTTAACCCATTAATCCAAAAAGCGCAGTTTAAATTTAGACTTTTTTTGAAGATTTTTTTAAAGGAAAATTATCATTACCAAATCATTATTCAACTTCTAGAGTAACTTAGGTAAAAAAGTTTGTCAATTTCAGAAGGCTAGCCTTCACAAATTACAAAAACAATTTTCACAATTTCTAATAAACTTCAAACTGTTTTTCATAAAATTTGTGAGAATTTGAGGCCTGGATTTGTTTTTTGTTTCTTTTTGTTTCTTTTATTTCTTTTTCTTTTCACATAATTCACAAACTCATAAGGGCGCCTACCCACTGTTTAATCTTCTCAGAAAACAACTATATCTAACTTGGTGCATGTTATTCCTGTAATGTTGTTTTTAGATTTTCTTCCAAAAAACAATTTGCATGAGTTCAAAAAAGCGGAATGCATCTCTAAAATTTTGCATGAGTGTACCCAGCTTGATTATCTACATGGAAAAATGTATGATAAAAATGTTAGGAGTGATAATCATCAAGTTTCCCTTTGCACAATTTAGACTATGTCTTTCAAGCAAAGTTCAATAAAACTTTTCAGTCAACTTTCAACGTTACGATCATACACGATCATAGAGTTGGGAAAGATCCAACGGTTGAAATTCAACCCGGTGCTGGTGCTCGTAGGAAGGTTCAAGATCTTACGGTTGAAGATACACAAAAAAGGAAATTGAATTGAATCAATCCTAAACTTATACAAAGTGCTTAACAATTGCACTTTTTGGTTTTGGAGGTCCTAGAAACACTTGGACCTTTAGAAGTTGAACTTTGTCATTGAATATGTAATATTCTTATTTTCAAGATTTATGGGCAAGTCTCTTTCCTTTTCTTTACTTCTTTAATTGCTTGATCTAGGAATGTGTTTTAGTGCAAAGTTTGCATATATCATTTTTTTATTAGAGATATGGTAGCTAAAACTTACAATTGGATTAACGCAGGTTTCATTTTCTCCCATATTTTTTCAATTACTTCGTATCATAATGATTCTTGCAACGAATTATTTAGACATATATTTGGTTTTTGTGATTAATACTCTCTAAGCAAACAATTTTCCATAACTCGATAGAATTATTTTGTATATATGGATACCATTGCGTACATATCACCTTATTGGCCATATTTTTGGAATTAAATTTTAAACTTCTGTTAACGTTTCCAGAAATTAGAGCAATGAGTCATTCAACATCTATCTTACTTTTGTAATCGATTTTTTTTACATTGAAAAGTGTCTAAGGTAAAAATTGCAATGCCAATCTCAAAACCTTCACTTAAGACTGAAAATTGATATGAAATATTTTAACCAATTGTGTGTATCTATGTTACTTCTTCAGCACAAGCATTACTTTTAATGTATACCCCTTTGAGGTGATATTTCTGTAAATGATTTTGTTGTATTCACAACTAACAAATAAGAAAATACTCTTGCTCATGTACAAAATAATTTATTCAATATTTTTCTTGAAATAGAATTTGTAAACATGAACAACAAACAACATTACTAAAGGTGAACAACAAACAAACATTAATAATCCACCTTTAACAAGGTTTAAATGTCTAAATACATAAAGATGTATTAATGATGAAGATAATATATTGGTTTAGACTTGACATTTCACAAACTTACGAAGATATGAATAAATAGGTACAAATTTAACTTTGTAGATGTAAAAACTTTTTTTGTATTACCTGAAGAAATTTATATTTATCATGATTTTTATTGATAAATTGTAGTTTCAAAAGCACAAGACTTGGTAATGTAAGCTTATAAGATTGAACTAATAAATGATACTGTGTTACCACTTAAGTAAGAGGTAAAATGTTCAAAATTTAACTGCTATGCAGAAGTGATTACAATCTTGATGATCGTCAAATTGACATGCTTAAGTTTTTTTCTTAAAATTTAATAATGAATAAATTTATAGGTAAAGGAAGATATGATATAAAACATAACCAACAACCCGAAAAAACTCTGACTAAATTGAATATCAGAAAAATTGAATGTTTTATTAATGATATATCTAATGTACGATTTAATGTTCAATTTCTGTTTCCTAAGTTTGTTTATCCTCCGACCTTCGTCGTACAGTATTCTTAAAATTTCTACACATTTTGACTTTCATTTAACATACAACGTTTCCATTTCTTCAATTCTTCTAATGTACTATTAAAGTTTATATTTCTCAAATTTTTTGAATCAAGTTATTGATCGCTTTAATACTTTATATGGTTAATAAGAAGTTCATCTCTCTCTCACTTTGACTTATCAATCAAAGCTAAGTTCCTTCTTCATTATTTATTGTTATAATTCATTTTGATGAGAGTGCTTTTACCATGTTTCCATATTATGTTTATTTATTGTGAAATATAATAATTGCATTGTTCATACAAAAGATTCCTGATTTAAGTACTAATGCTTCTTGAATCGTGATTTTAAAATGAGAGTATGCACTGCAGCACTGGAGCCTTATGGTGATATATCACTCTGAGAAAATCATATGTGAAGACTTTGAAGCTACAAATTGCTTATCTTCTCTCTAAAATCAATTATGGGTTTCTCTAATTGTTCTCGACGTAATGTAAATTGCTGGGACTTGACCCACTGAAAAATTCGTATACTATCCGTTGCACTTGAAACAAGAGTCTTCCAAGCTGCTAAGGTAACGACGAAGTAATATTAACTCTATTAGGGATTCTATATCGTCGAGTAAATTATTTAATTCCTTCATGTAATGTATTTGACTTAATCGCACTATTGACCTAAGAAACTTAAACTCAAAGCTACTCGACATGGCTGTTAGCACTTCATGATTACTTGTATGCCTCAGAAAGTACTCCCAACACCAATTAAGGACAAAATCATAATTTTTTTATATATCTTCGTTTCTAGGCGTTGTCATATCGATAACCTGAATTTGTGATTGGAAAACACAAGATTTTAATGAGCAACAAAGAGTAACAAGACAAAGGAAGAGAACGATATATATTTTCATGACATAAAATTTTTCTTTATAAATGTAAATTGATTCCAAAAATAAAGTCAAAGTAACAGATTTAACGCAAAAAATTGAATTTTAATACAAATTAAAGAGTTGTTTTCATTA
The DNA here is from genome assembly GCA_037043015.1 of Bryum argenteum. NCBI lineage: Eukaryota > Viridiplantae > Streptophyta > Bryopsida > Bryales > Bryaceae > Bryum > Bryum argenteum. Next base: position 17,011,769 of record CM073328.1, on the reverse strand, counting down.
CGTAGGTGCCATGGAGACGTTTACAACTCATGATTGGACTTTCATTTTCTTAATTTTATTTTCTGTACTAATACTATTACTATTATTATTAATACTATTGTATCATTTCAAGTTAAAATAAAACTTAAGCACTTGAGTTCGCTTAGGTAATTATTGCAATATTTTAAGATATCATTTGAATATTGATTTGTTTGTCTAATAAGCTTGCTTGTATCAAATTATGATTCATTCATTTAAATTGTGTGTATTTGATTATTGTGATATTTAAATTCTATTAATTGAATTTGGTGTTTAAAGCTTGTATAAGAACTTCACCTTGATTATGTTGAATTTTGTATAAAAATTTAAGATTGAATTTCTTGTCTTAATTTCAAACTTTGTATTGAAGAATTATTAAGGATGGCGGACAAAAATTCTTTAGAGTAGGTGTTGATTTTGAACAGTTTAAATTGGTTTAAATTCGTCTAATGTTCAATTTGTATGGAGGGTTGCTCAATGATTGTCAAGGACGGAAGCATCTGAAACTGCGCTCACTAACACACTGATACCGGTTAAGACCAATGTGAGTGAGTGCTGCATGCATTTAAAAAAAAAAATTACCTCGATAGTTTCATAGCCATACATGATCAACCCTACAAAAATGGCACCTGCAGCTGTATACATTCTAATCTAAACAGATGCAAGGATCTTCTCTGTCGTGACGCATTTCACGGACATGCCATACTGCATATTATCCACATCCCATGAGTTTACCGTGATCAGCCCTACTTCTCAAAGATTTCCTAGATTCCGTATATTTTGCAAGTTCAAGTTTTCTACAAGGTTCTAGAACCTTCCACTAATTTCCGAAAGCTTCCTCAAGCTTCCCTATAGCTCTAGTAGTTTCCGGAAGCTTCCACAAGCTTCCAGATAGTTCTAGTAGTTTCCAGAAGCTTCTCTAAGCTTCCGGAAGGTTCCATAAGGATCCAATTGTTTCCGGAAGGTTCCGCTTGACCTTCCTAGATTCCGGAAGCTTCCACGAGTCTCCGGAAGGTTCCATAGGAGCTTCTAGGACCTTACTCCGGAAGCTTCTTCTAGCCTAGTATATATAGAGAGTTGAAAGTCGTTGTTCTTCACTCTCTTCAACACCAGTTGTACCTACTCTTGCAGTAGGAGGCAAATTTTACCCCACCCTCTCCACCCCCACCCCAGCCTGGCATCTGAGCCACGCTCGTAGTGAAATTTTTAGACACTCCCGGCGGGGAGGGTCATTTGCAGTGACCAACCAGCAGCTTGCCGTTGGCGTCGCTCCGCTGGCTGTCAGATCCCAGCAGGTGGCCGTTGGAGCCACTGTTGATACCAACGGTGGAGATGCCCTTAGGGGTTTGCATCGCAGCGTATAACAACCTGGGCACGTTGAAGATGATCAAAGCGAGAAAATTATTGTTGTGAGGGCTTAAGATTTGTGGCGAGGAGGAAGTTCGTCAGTGTGATGCTGCGAGGACCCGAGTGCATCATAACCTGGGGCGTTTGTTTTCGGAGAAGCGGCGGTGGGGCCAAGTCATGGTGCATATAATGAAAGACACCGAGATGGAATTGTTGTGTATTTTGCAGGTGTGTGTCTGTGTGTTTTGCAGGGTGTGTGTGGGTGTTTTGCAGGTGTGTGTGTGTTTTGCAGGAGGGGGTTAGTGAGGAGGAGGTGGTGGGAGAGTGGATTGTGATGCGGCTGGAGGTATGGCGAGGTTATTGAGCCGGAGCAAGAGGTGCAAAAGCTCCGATCAACTAAAACCGATGACTTCACCTGATTACTTGAAGACGCTGCTCTACGGATGGCGCTACGAGTTTCTTCTGAGCTTTCTCTTGCTCTTGTTGCAGGTGGGGTTGCAGGGGGAAATTTTGGGATAATCATTTTCTGGGGCCGAGTTCCCGAGGCTGGGTAGCTGGCGAAACTAATCCTTTGCGAAGTTCACCCTCACAGTGCTTGAGAAGCAACCTCCTGGCAAACGCCAGGTTAACCAGAGCTTACGGCTTCTCTCGCGGCTCTGCTCTCGATTTTTAGACACTGACGGAGTCTCGGTTTCTGTGAAGGCAGTTGGAACCATGATTCGTGAAAGTTGTTCACTTGTGAATTTTATTGCCCCTTTTCCGGGTCTGGAGGGCTACACTCGAGGGTAGAAGGCCTTCTGGAACAGGCTCAGATCAGTGAAAAGAGAGAAAGTGAATGGAATGCTAGAGGAGTGCAGTCACAGCGGACACGACTGCCTAGGAAAATTACGAAACCGACGAAGAGTCAAGGTTACAGGAAATCGTCAGTAACGGAGATTTGTATGAAGGCGACTCGTTTTATCGAGAGAAATTCTCCGGGAGTGAAGGTTATGGCATCTACTCTGGTCACGGTCAAATGTGTATAGCAACGGTTGCGAATTGCAGATGTGTGGTGTACGAAGATAGATCTCCGCGGAGCTTATAATCTCGTGCGAATAAAAGAAGAAGACGAGTGGAAAACCGCCTTTCGCACAAGATACGGACATTTTGAGTATAATGTTATGCCGTTCGGATTTACCAATGCCCCAGCCATCTTCCAGCATTTGATGAAAGACGTTTTTCGAGAATACTTGGATAGATTCGTCGTTTGCTATTTAGACCACATTCTAATCTACTCCAGCAACATCGAAGAACATGAAGAACATGTGAAGTTGGTATTACAAAAGCTACGTGAAAGGGGTTTACACGCCAAAGTGGAGAAATGCGCATTCCACCAACCGAAGGTTGAGTTTCTTGGATATGTGATATCTAATGAAGGCCTTCTAATGGATCCGAAGAAAGTTCAAGCAGTGACGGATTGGGCTTCACCAAAGACAGTCCGCGACGTACAATGTTTCCTTGGTTTTGCTAACTTTTATCGGATATTTATCAAGAATTATTCTCAAGTTGCGGCCCCCTTGACCCGATTGACTTGTAAGGACAAGTTAGAATGGGGACCTGCTGCGCAGAAGGCATTTGAAGACTTGAAGATTGCTTTTACCATAGCTCCAATCTTAGTACATCCTGACTTCACGAAGGCGTTTTACATGGAAACCCACGCCTCTGACTTCGCACAAGGCGCAGTGCTCTCGCAAATGGGAAAAGATGAAAAGCTCCATCCTATTGCTTTTTACTCGAGGAAATTTTCGGCAGCCGAAATAAACTACAAGATTCATGATAAAGAACTTCTTGCTATAGTTGATTCCTTTCAAGAATGGCGTCATCTATTAGAAGGAGCTGCTCATCCGGTCGTTTTGTATACTGACCACAAGAACTTGGAGTATTTTACATCCGCTTGAGTTTTGAATCGTCGCCAAGCTCGTTGGAATATGTCTTTATCCCGGTTCAATTTCATTATCACATATCGGCCAGGAAAACAACAAAGACTTCCAGCTGCATTATCAAGAAGGGCGTATCTCGCACCAAAGGCCGGGGACGCTGCGTTTAATCAACAACGTACAACGTTGTTACACCTTGAACGATTTTGCCTTTGTGCAACGTCCATGATAAGAGTTGTTGATGACGACTTCCGTCGTGATATCCAAATAACATCTGCCCAAGACCCCTTGTTTTGTAAAACAAAACAGCACTCTGACAACGACAAGTTCAAGATTCAAGATAACTTGTTGTATTTTGAAGATCGTGTCTATATTCCGGAAGGACCACTTCGACTTCGTGTACTTCAGTCTCGCCACGACTTTCCTGCAGCGGGACATTTTGGCTTCAATAAGACATTGGAGCTTGTTTCTCGAGATTTCTGGTGGCCACAAATGTGAAAGGCTATCAAAGACTTTGTATTATCTTGCGATATCTGTTCGAGGTCCAAAAATCCTCGGCATCGACCCTATGGACTCTTGCAACCATTGCCGATTCCCCGAAGGCCGTGGTCATCTGTTTCGATGGACTTCATTACAGATCTGCCACCATCAACAACATTTGACGCCATTTGTGTTGTCGTGGACCGGTTCACGAAGATGGCGCATTTTATTCCATGTAAAAAGTATATATCTGGTGAAGCGACAGCAAAACTCTTTCTAGACAATATATATCGTTACCATGGCTTGCCGGATGATATTATTTCTGACCGGGGACCACAATTAATATCTAGATTCTGGAAATCGCTATTTGAGATATTGAAGGTCGACATCAAGCTCTCTTCTGCTTTTCACCCTCAAACCGATGGCCAAATAGAACGAGTTAATCAAGTGTTGAAGCAGTATCTACGCTGTACAATCAACTATCAACAAGATAACTGGACATCATATTTACCATTGGCGGAGTTTGCTTACAACAATTTTCTTCACGCGTCGACTCAGCAAACCCCCTTTTATGCCAATTATGGATACCATCCTAAACTTGATATTTTGGCATCAACCGGTGATAAGAATCCAGCAGCTGAAGATCTCGTCAAGCACTTATCAGATATCCAAGCTATTTTGAAGATGCCGTTACAACAAGCTCAAGATTCGTATAAGATTTCTGGATACCGGCTCCGAAAGCAATCTCCTGCTTTTTATGTTGGTGATAAGGTGTGGCTTCTTCGGCGAAACATCAAAACCAATCGACCCTGCGACAAATTGGACTATAGGCGACTTGGCCCATTCCATATTCAAGAGCAAATTAATCCGGTTGCATATCGGTTGGAGTTACCTGCTTCCATGAAGATACACCCAGTTTTTTATGTCTCTCTTCTAGAAGTTTATAAAGGGTCTACTATCTCTGTTCGATTACAACCATTACCACCAGCGGTTGAAGTAGAAAATCACGATGAGTATGAAGTCGAAGAGGTCCTTGATTCGCGGAGGAGAAGGGGAAAGTTACAATATCTTATCCACTGACAAGGATATGACATCAGTGAACGTACGTGGGAGCCAACCGCAAATTTGACAAATGCGCAGTTAAAGCTACAGGAATTCCATCAACGATATCCCGAAAAGCCAAAACCATATCATAGATGAAACTTCATGAAAACGTTTCTTCTACAAGTATATAAGATAGAGTTTTGGTATGCACAAAACACAACTACGCTTGATTGTTCGTTTAGTTTCTTGTAACCATTTCGAATTTACGAGTATGAGCGGAGACTCCAAAAGGATACTAAGATAGACTAAAAGTGAGGGGATTCTTCACGCAAGACTCAGAACGACACTCAAAGTAAGAGAATAAAGAGTAGTATTGATAACTGAAAAAGTAGTTCCAACTGGTGTTAAAGAGAGTGAAGAACAACGACCTTCAACTCTCTATATATACTAGGCTAAAAGAAACTTTCGGAGTAAGGTTCTAGAAGCTCCTATGGAACCTTCCGGAGACTCGTGGGAGCTTCCGGAATCTAGGAAGGTCAAGCGGAACCTTCCGGAAACAATTGGATCCTTATGGAACCTTCCGGAAGCTTATGAACAACACAGAAACCGCAAAGCGCAATCCTCGGAGAGGAGCGAGCCGGGGCCGCGGTCGCGACCGATACTCGTAGCAACGCGACGATTACTACAAACGCAATGACCGTCGCAGTGACCGCCGCGATGACACGCGTGATGACAACCGGCGTGATGATCGGAGGGACGAGCGGAGGAGTGACCGTCGTGATGACCGGCGAGGGAGCTCCAGAAGCCACGACGCCTCACGATCTTCTGGTCAGACCTCTAACCATAACTCACACGAAAACATTAAGTACGTGCCACAAGTGCGGGCGGCTTGGCCACTATGCCCGCGAGTGCCGCACCCCCGCATATTGGGTTGAAATGTACCAGGAACTTCAGAAATTGAAGGGGGAGAAGAGGGAAGTGCACACCCTCAATGCACCCTCTTTCTCTGAAGTTGACCCCGAAAATTACACAGTCCACAAGTCAAGTCTAGAGATTACATCCGATAGCGCCCTCCTAGATAGCGGGTCGACCCACACCATCCTTAGGAGTCCCGAATTCTTTGATGAGTCATGCATGCGCGGACCCTGGCAGAATTGTGATATACTCACGATTGCCGGAAGCCAGAACTTCAAGTTCCGGGAGGGCCGGACAATGATAGTATTGCCCGGGGGATTCCCCCTCGTGTGCGCCAAGGCGATGTACGCCCCGGACGCTCCCCGTAGCCTGATCAGCTACCGGGACCACTATGCTAACCGCATTTCCACTAAGTCGGGAGATGACGACGTCGTGCAACTGGTTCTACATCAAGGCACCAAAATGCTCACAACGGTACAAGCAAGCCCATCCGGCCTTTACGAACTCCGAATCACACCACTCAACTCTCGCCATTGCAACCTCACGGTGTTGCCCAAAGTACAACTGTGGCACCGAAGACTTGGACACCCGGACATTACAATTCTGAGGCGCATGCTGCCAGTTCTTGAAGGACACACGTTAAACCCCAGCGACGCCGATAAGGCCGACGACTGCAGTGCTTGCATCTAGAGCAAGTACTCCAAGCACAAGGTGCGATGGAGGCTACCCACCGAACAGCCACAGCCCCTAGGGCGACTCCACGGCGATCTCTGTGGCCCCATCAACCCGAGCTCAGGTTCGTTTCTCTATTTTCTTGTGTTAGTAGATGCATCGGATAGCCACGCTGAGGTTTTTTTACTCACAACCCGGAACATGGTTTTCCCGAAAATTTTGGCAATGTTAATTAGATTCAGAACTCATTTTCCGGATAAGCAGATCAAAACTCTAAGGATGGACAATGCTAAAGAGTTCAGATCGCACACTTTTGAGGACTATTGTACCGCAACCGGTATCAACCTCACCTACTCGGTCTTGTATGAACACTCTCAGATCGGGCTAGCCGATGCTTTCATTAAGAAGATCCAACTCATAACTTGGCAGTTACTCATTCATGCAAATTTGCCATCCACAATGTGGAGCCACGCGATTTTACATGCTGCTACGTTGCTCCGCTTCCGCCCAACCCTCTTGAATACTCAAACTTCGTTAGAGCTAGTCTCCGGCAGAACTCCAAACATCCATCACCTCCGGGTATTCGGGTGTCAAGTGTGGATTCCAGCGCCAGAACCTCAGATCCGCACCATCAGCGCTCACCGCCTTGAGGGCGTGTATGTTGGCTTCGACTCCCCTAGCATCATAAGATACTTAGAAGTTAGAACATGCTCACTTCAGAAAGCCTGATTCGAGAATTGTAGGTTCATTGAGAACGTATTCCCGAAGCTTCTTCAACACAAGAAGTCACCACCCTTGATGTTCCGAGCACCGGAGACAATGACGATGAATCCCGATCCGCGCACCGCCCTCACCGAAATTGAGGTAAAGAAGCTCCTACACCTCCAAACTCTAGCAAATCAGATTCCGGACAGTTTGTATTCGGGGAGCAGAATCTTGCGGAACCCGGCCCCTGGCTCCAGGTACCCCAACGCTAAGAAGCGCCCGGCGCCAGTATCCAAGGCCAAGAGTCCGAAGAGCCCGAAGACTGATCCCACAGCGCCCGGAACTGCAGCACTCGACACCGCAGCACCCGATCTTGAAGCGCACTTTGCAGATCCGGCACTCAGCTACACCGAAGAGGTAACATCGATAGAAGTAAAGGCCTTCGTAACCAGCCTACTGAGCTTAGACCCGGATTCCGTGACCCTCGAACAAGCTAAGGCAAGTCACGGGTGGCCACAGTGGCAACTCGCATTAGAGGCCAAGTATAATTCGCTTAAGAAATGGGAGGTGTTCGGGCAGCTCCACGAGAATCTTAGTTCCCGGCCCATATGACACAAACTTGTTTTTACTCGCAAAAGGAATGAGAAGGGCCAGATTGTGCGCTTTAAAATTCGTTGCGTGGCCCAGGGCTTCAATAAGCGCCCTGGGGTTGATTTTAACCAAACTTACTCACCCGTAATGGATTGTTCATCATTTAGATACTTGATTGCACTAGCAGTATAATTGTCTCTTGCTATGCGGCTACTGGATGTTGTAACAGCATATCTTTATGGCGAACTCGAGGAGGAGATTTACATCAAACCACCACCGGACTTCTTCAGAGATTCAGCACCACCAGCCAAGGGCAAATTTCATGGCTTACGACTGAGAAAGGCGCTTTATGGCTTGAAACAAGCCGGCCGCGCGTGGTACCACCACGTCCGCCGTTTTCTCACAACAAATGGGTTTTCTTGCAACCCAGCACTCCCATGCATCTTCATTTTATGCAAAAACATCGGTTATGCAATACTTGTTGTGTATGTAGATGACATCAATCTTGTAGGGACAACTCAGGTGTGCACCGAAGTGGAGACGCCGCTCAAAGATAAGTTTGAGATGAAAATGCTTGGAAGAACTAGTTTTTGCCTTGGCTTGCAGATTCACCACTTCCCGAACGGGAACATTCTGCTCCATCAAGAGACTTACACTAAGAAGCTTTTGAAGAATTTCAACATGGAAGAATGCAACTGGATGTCCGCCCCGATGATCGGCCGTAGCAAAACCGGGGATGATCCATACGGACCGAGCGAGGAGGAGGAAGAAGAAGTGGACAAGTCCAAATACCTCGCAGCGGTCGGGGCACTCATATACTTGGCAACTCACACACGCCCCGACATTGCTTTCACACACGCCCCGACATTGCTTTCGCCACGAGTGTGCTTGCAAGACATAGTCGCAAGCCAACACACCGACACTGGGCGACCATCAAACACTTACTTAGGTACCTGCGAGGCACGGAAGACCTCGGCTTATACTTCGACAAACAAGCGCCGCCTCAGGTAATGGGTTATGCAGATGCAGGTTTCAAGACTGTTGAAGTGAATAGGAAGTCCCAAACCGGCTACATTTTCATGAAGAACGGAGCGCTCATCTCCTGGAAGAGTGTGAAGCAGACAATCACCGCCACTTCAACCAACCACGCCGAACTAATCGCACTTCATGAGGCAGCCCGCGAAGCCGTTTAGCTACGCACCATGGTGAGTGTAATAAGTGAGCAATGCAGGATCCAAGTGGAGCAGCGGACCACGGTCATTTTTGAAGATAACGCTGTTGCAGTCGCCCAAGTGTCTGCTGGTTTCATCAGAGCGGACCGGGTGAAACACATCAACTCGACCATTTTCGGCTACATGCACTCATGCAGGACATTACCGAATCCGGCCAAGTCACGGTTACCAAAGTCGAATCTGCGAAGAACGTGTCCGATATGCTTACCAAGGCGCTCCCGGCGTACCGGCACCGAAAGCTGGTCCGAGCTGCTGGAATGCGGACGCTTTTGGAGTTAAGTCATTAGAGCGGGAGGAGGCACTCTTTTCTCCCCACCCGAGACTACTTACATTCAATGTAGTTGGGGAGTTTTTGACGAGGTCTCCCTCCGGCCCAAGGAGGAGTGTTAGGAAAGTACGATCCGGAGGATCCCAAACTCCGGGGTACTCTGGGCTTACCGTTAGATACTTAGCCATAACTGCCTTAGTGGCTGGAGCAGTTAATGCTCCGGCCTTAACCGTGGGCGGTAGTGTGGGCCACCCACTCCCCACCTTCATTTATTGTACTTCCGACTATGTAAGCACAGAGCCGACCCTTTTCTAGCTCACTCTTTTCTCTCTCACTCTCGGCTCCTCCCAACAGAAAAGCTCAAATCCCTAACTTGGCTGGTGGCTTCAACGATCCAATTTATTTCAAATTTGACTTGATTTCTCACAATTGGCACTCAATTTGTACATAATTTCACCTCCCGAACATATGGCATGGATGCAAATTCACATGCAAACTTTACAGCTTATTTTGGAGTTTATCCAGATTTCAGAAATGTGAAATTCATTCAAATTCTCAACCTGTAGAAATTCTGATCTTAGAAATCAAGGTCAACAACCGATTTGGTGAAGACAGTAGTCACAAAATCCTTCTCGGATCAGTAAAGACTCGTCTTTTTCCCCGATCACCCTTTGAAGATTCAATCAATGGCAGCAACTTGGAATCTTCACTATCGTCGCTCTTCTCTCGATCAGGCCAATGACACTAAACCACAACAATCGATCCACGATCCTCTTCACGCAGCGATCCTCCGCAACACCAAGGCTTCAGTATCGGTCACTTCAGTATTCCGGACTGGTGCAATTGTATTGAGCTCTTGCCGGTTGTACTTTATTCCTGCACACACCAGTTTCGGCACTTTTTCTCCACAATGCAATTTCGGCCTCTCTCTATCAATCAACTTCTCCCGAATGAATTCCTTTAACAGGAATATGCACCTTGATGCATTCAAATCAGCCACTGCTACCAGTTCAATCAATGTAGCTCAAGTCACCTCGCCATTTTATTTGTTTTTCTTCGATCAATTATACTTTATTGTATTTTTTAACAAGTTACTTTTCCTCATTCTTAGGGCACCAATATTCTCATGAAAAGTTCAATAGTCCTCAAAGCACATGATCAATTATACACTCACTCAATCAGAAACTAATGCAACCTTATCTTGCACTTCGTTCAGTTAGCACCTTTGAACTTCATCCTCATAGTAGTCACTGAAAATCTCAGAACTTCGATTGAAACTCTCTCGTCTTGGTGACTCAATCGATGCTGATCTTGCTTCCTTGCTACCGTTGGTCAGTCTCCAAACCCGAAATCTCAATTCTAGGCTTCTCTGTCTAGTACCTCTCGTTGCACTCTCTTCGTCTCAGGCAAGTGCCGAAACTCCACCCCTCGCCAGTCCTCCTGATTCAGGTTCGCTCAAAAGCTACACACTATTTGACGATACAAAGCAGAACATCACACACCGTCACCAGGATTTGAACACGATGACGACAAAAATGACACACATTATCAATGCCGTACAAATCTCACAGACTACTTCACATAATAACACAAAAGAGAAGATTTTAAAGATGAAAAGCACGACGAGCAATTTCAACTTCGAAATGCCGTCATTTTATTAAACACGGCAGGTGTACATACGTGCGAGAGGGTGCGATGGACGGGTGCACCTCTGCGAGGAGGTTTAAGCTTCTCATCCCCACCCTTTCATCCATACAAAGTTTCATTTATATTTTTTTCATTCATCCGCTCTGGTCACACTAATTTCTGCCGCACTAATTTCCTACTGTCAATACCTTTATTGCTACTTTTCTATTTTAATGATGTTTTGAGTAACTTTTTGATACTTTTTCACATATAGACTATTATATCTATCTAAAAAGTAAAAAGTTTCTAAAATAACTCTATAAATGGTAATAAATAGTTACTACAGTCTGCATTGTGTCTGGCTAAGTAATCGCGCATCAATTCACACCCATCTCATCTGCCGCTCAGAAACTTCGATGCTGACTTATGAAGATCGCCAAATATAGTCCGTTCACCTTCAGAGGCGTCAGGGCCACTATCACAAGATTCTTGACCGTCAACTTCCTCTCAAGAAAACAACTTACCGATCGGCTCAACTTTTCACACCCCCGCTGCTTCAACTCTTCATCGACAACTCTAAAAAACTTCAACTTCATAGAAAAGAGAGAAACTACTCTAAATTGAAAACTATACTAGAGACTAAAATGCCGAGAGGAGAAGAATTATCTTTCTTTTATCATCAAGATTGGAAAGCTGGTCACGTCAATCAATGAGAGAGGCAACCGGCAGAATTATTGCAAGCTAGGAAAATAAGTGCAGCCGGCACCGCATATAGTGTGGGCGGAGGTAAATTAGTGTCAGTGCTGGCATGTAGTGTAGGCGGAGGTAAAGTATTGGAATCACTAGCATATAATGTGAGCGTAGGTAAAATACTGTAACTCAGAAATAGTGTAGACAAAAAAATTGAATATCAACTAATTTCTGCGACTTGATAATTAATATGGTTTATCATTGAAATACTCCTCCTAGAATTAGTATGGGCAAAAAATAGAAATGACATAAATATAGAAAAAGTTTATAACTTGAATAGTGAGGTTAGAGATAAGTCTGACTACAATATATAATTATTGCTAGTAAATCACAATTAAAAGTTTCAAAAACTTTAAAATAAGATAAAATGCTATAGCACACAAATATGGCTAAATTAGGCTATAAATATAGAACTTGAACAAGGTTAATCTTTAATTTCAATTAAATACATAAAACTTAAAAAAAATATGAACTTGAGTCGTTTTTACGACTCACAGGAACTGCTGTACATTACGAGTCTTGATGTTGCATTTGTTCCGGACGTTGTAGTAGCTTGTTGTTTTCTTCACAATTTGCTTATCGGGCAAGATCCACAAGAGGTTACTTGGCTATTAGAGATCCTCCATACAGAAGACATGCAGGAAGATGTCAAAATGATTTGATTATCCACGGTGATTAACCCCTAAAGATCCACGATGTTTTGGGAGCTTGAAATCCCAACACTGACCACTATGTACTAATGGGGGTACGTTCAATATTTTTGGAAATTTTTGATAATTTTGACCGTAGGATCTTGAAGTAGACTACCATCGGTAGTAGTGTGGAAATTTTCAACCGTTGGATCATAACTAGATGTGAGATCATAACATTTAAAGTTGATTATAAAATTTTGTTCGGCCTTGACGGTAAAAGCCGAATCGGTGGCCGTGGTCGTTTAGGGGTTAAGATGGTCCACAAATGGAGGAGTTTTAAAGTGCAAGTCAGAAAAGGGTTGCCCTTGAATTATTCTTTGGTCATATGCGAGGCTTAGAAGCATAGTTAGTGATATATGGAAATGCATAAAGTTCCAAATGTTTTTACTTGATTATCATAAACATTGTTCCTCAATTTCGTTTTTATATTACAACATGAAAGATAGATTTGTTTGTTTATTTCAATTTTTTTTATGAAATGAAGTGATGATGTTCAATTATAATAGCAACTTTGTTTTGTCCATGGATGTGGCTATGTGGCAAGTTCTTCGAATTTTTTCAACTTAGGATGCCATTTTGCATAAGTTTGAGTTGAAGACAAATGAAGGGAGTAATTGAATCTTAAGGAAAGCTGAAATTTAAAGAGAGAAAAATAAAATCCAAAAATTCTTAAAATTGTTAGTCCAAGAAAGAGTCTTAAATGATCAATAATATAATACAATATTTGAGTTGAAATGAAGATCTGTAAATAAACTACGTAACACAATTTATCATCTTAAGTACAAGGTTACGATGATAAAAAGTTGTTACTGGGATCAATGGGAAGATTCATCGTCTCACTTAATTAAATCCAAAGCAATGAAAGAACCAGGAGGTATCAAATGGAGATTCCGTGCAGAGAAAAAAAGCCCTTAGAAATTGAGAGTTGAAACAACAAGATCACTCGTATACACAACATAGAGATTGAAAGAAAGGGGTGAAAAAATACTTTTTGAAAAGAACACTAGTATGAACCTTGAGCGACAATTTGGAGAGGTGAAGTAACAATCTTTGAAAACAACTCATGTGCACTTACTTTCAGAGTATCGCCATGGAAATCGATGCAATATTGTCAAAATGCATTGATTCACTTGAGTTTTGCATCTTGCTTGCGAACTCCAACAGTTGAGACGCTTGAAGTACACAAACACAAAAACACACTACCGAGACAATGAACTACATCATCGAAACCTCTGCCACAAAGTAAAAGCTTGCACCGCAAAGTGCACACAACAGATTGAAGGTTGGGCAAATAATAGTCTTTTCGAGATTGAGTTGCGTGACTGCAGCACTAAACTTCAGTTTTCAAGATTTTTATCTATATTTGGAAGGCAGCACTACATGTCCAACTTGATCTCTCATTATGCTACTTGTTGCAGCTACGCTCGATGCTAGGTCGGAAAGTTACACAAGAACAAGAAGCAGATGTGAACGGCGTTTATCGTAAGTGCTCGAAAACCGCATTTTTCTTTTCCCCTACAGGCAAGTGCGAATCGGGCAACAGACTACTTCACCATTTTCCATAAAAGTGAAAAATAAATAAATAGATATAATACATATATCAATCTTCTTATCAATCATGAGACTATAGAACTTTCTATCATATACTCTATGTAAGATAGACTTTTGAATTGGATATAGTAATAGAAGATCAAACAATACAAGATTTTTCATCATCGTAGAAGGAGTCAATATTTGTTCATTTTACAAAAGTAAACACTTACATAGCTCTAAAACCTTTTGAAATAGAATTTAAGATTTAATAACATAAAATGTAGCACGAATCAAAGACAACTAAGCTTTATCACATGTTTTACTCACCTATTTTATTACCTTCTGGATTTTATTTAAATCATGTTGAAGTGCCCAAGTTAGCTTTTTGTGATATTGAGTGCATGCATCGTCTGTTCATAAATTTTGACAAGTTGTGCAATAAATTTTACCTACATTTTTGTCAAATTGAATCCAAGATACATTATATATTTTCCCACACATTCTTTGTAAAATGAGCAAGATCAACATTAGAAACTTCAGATTGTTGTCGAATTACTTCATATATCTAAGGTGAAGATTATAAATGTGTAGGCCATACCCAGAAACAATGTGATAGGTTATATATTCTACCTTGCATAAATAGGCTATGTTTTAAAATAAATTTTGTTACCAATCAAGAAAAATAAGATTCGTCGTCTTGAAAAAACATCAAAAACATCAATATGACATAAATTACTATAATAGGTTGTATTAAGAGTATAAACATAAATAAGCTATGGAGAAGTCTATTTTCATATGTTGCATAGTATGCATTGAAGGAAAAGAGGTAGAGAATTTAATATGTCAGTCTCAACATATAGTCTGTGAATTATTTTTATGTTGTTTTTAAGAAGCAATATTCTAGTCAAAGAGTTGAATTATGACGAACAATCCCGGACCAAGTGAATCCGGTATTATTTGTATGAAGACGAGGCTTTAGGATGACCATAGAGGGTATGTAGGAGGATGGTAGCCTCTCACACACCTTCAATTGGGTCAATAATATTCAAAGTAGATACAAGTCCACAAGGGAACATACCCTGTAAGTACCGGATATCAGTCGTAGACCATGACATGAAAGTAGGTACCCGTGGTCGGTGACCGATTCCATTGATACCCGGCCTGGTCTGAAGCTGGGTCAAAGCTATCCCAAAAGGTCCTCCGGCAAAGGCAAGTCACCCGCAATCCAAGCGAATAATTGAATAATATTCCAAATTGATGGAGTTGGTGAGCTTTTATCCACAAACAATTGCACATGTTCTCAGTCCAAATATATCTCTGTCCCTCACCAGGAATCGCCCTCCATATGGTTGAGCAGCCCAAAATGGCGCAGTGCCGAAAATGGAGCCCTAGTAATCTTCACTGCCACGTACATAATAGCTTCTCCATACAACAGTACCATGTACACACTGCAAAGATTATAGGGCGTCACTTTAGGGCACCATTTTAGGAACACCTATATTTCCATCTTTAGAAATTCATTACTTACTGTAGAAGAGTCGAAAAATGATGATTCCACTTGCTCTAGTTTTCTACTAATTTTCCACATGCACAAAAATTGCTTGCACTGGCAACATTCCTCTAGATTTTCTGTGCTGAAAATTGCGCCATTATAGGACACCTTACCATATCTGCCACACGAGTGGCCTCCACTCACCAAAATCCATGGCTTTTGAAGATTTCGGAGGAATGTTCAGTATTTTAAGCACAATTTTCAGTATGGGAAATCTACATGGATGTCACTAGTGCAAGCAATTTTCGTGAATGGGGAGAATTATAGTACAACAAAGCTCCAGTAATCTTCACTCACAGGTACATAATAGCTTCTCTGTGGAACAATACCATGGACTTGCTACAAACATTAGAGGGTGTGACTTTGGGGCACCATCTTAGGAACACCTATATTTCCAACTTCAAACATTCATAACTCAGTGTAGAAAAGCCCAAGAATTGATGATCTTATAGAAACCCACTCAAACTCACTAACTCTAACTCACTTTTGCACTCAAACTGCTATTAGTACCTCGTGCATCATGATTTCACTTGAAAAAGGGCACCACAAGCCTTGGCTTGGTGGTTAGGGCTTAAGCCCCCAATGAGGAGGTCGTGGATTCTATTCCCCATGCCGGCGTGGTGCTCACCACTATAGTCCACCCAACTACTGTGGGGGGTCTTTGGACCTTGTTGTATGGGTACCTCAAAGCCCTTTGGGGGGATACTATGTCAAGTATCTTCAAGGCACTAGTAACTAGGCTAGAAACTAGCATAGTTATAGTGTCCACCCTCGAAAGGGGGAAGTAGTATTGTTCCAATTTCCTCTTGTCCGGTGGCCATCGGGATATTAGCATTACGAACGGACACTTCATTCACGCCGGCCCCTTAAAAAGGGACCGGAGTTTCTATCTATCTATCTATCTTCACTTGAAAAACTCTCTCATAATGCGTTGATTTCTCAATTTTCGAGCATGCCCATTGTAATAGGCATGAAGGCGCTCATCATCCACGGTGGAGGGCTCTGACGTTCTAGGGTTAAGTGTCAACAAAAAACTCATACCTCCCACTTTCCCTTATGTGGAGTAACCTTAGACAAGCTAATTCATTGCCATTGTTGGACAAGTGGCCACATTCAAAGTCTTAAACTAAGATTGAAGTAAATAAGTAAGGACACCAATCCCACACGAAAGCAAACCTCTAATATAGTGGTACCTGGATAAGATCAACCTTGTTAAGATCAATGTCTAGTTAAGAACATTGTCCCCCTGTCTGTATTATGCAAAGAGGCATTGTTTCGTTATGGTCAGCGCTTGGATAAGATCAACGTTATTGTCTATCCGAAAACATTTATCTAATCCAAACACCACTATAGTAAATTTGAAAAAAAAAATAAAATAAAAAAAATTAAAAAAAATAAAATAAATATATTTAGGTAGAAACTCCAGTACCTTACTAAGGGGCCCGCATGATTGAAATGTCCGTTCGTATACATATATACTTATACACATACATATGAAGGTCCTATGAAAACAAGCATCACATTTGCTCCCATTTCTTTGAGCTCTGGGCAAACGAAACAAAACTCCAACTTGAAGAAACACCAAAAAAATATCAAAGACTGCTGTTTCAGATTTCCACGTGATAAACCTGACTATGTATATATATATTAAAATGCTCCAAACAACACACATCTACAATATCAAGCTGATATCAGTACATCGTCTTCAGAATCTACAGTGTTCGTAGATATTTTGAAGAAACCTGCTATCCATCTCCAAGTGGAGAGGAGGGAGAGCTCACACATGCCACTGCCTGGAGCTTCGTTGGAGCGCTTCTTCAGGAAAATCGATCGGGTACGACGACTTCCGGTGCTTTCTTGCTTTCGATTGCACCATCATCACCCTACTCTTGTGTGCATGCTCGTGCTTGACTAGATCGCAAAAACATCAAGCCTCAGTATTTCGATTCCTCACAGATCTGAGCACCATCGCTCCTAAACAGTAAGCTCGCAAACTTGGGGGTTGATTCAGTGCATGCTCTCTTACAGTGGCGATTCGCACTAAGTTAGATCGAGCTATTCTGCGACCTAAAACATTCGTTTTTTCAAATCCACCGACCATCGCACTAGTAGCTAGGCTCTCGTCTGTGTAAAACACAAACTTTTGTTCTGTTGATTGAAGCTTAGAGCCGCAATTGCTTGATCTCTGTATTTGGAGTGTGATCGATTCGGTACTCTAAACTTCGTTGTTTGATTGATGCAGTTTGTGAATACTAGGGCACTTGGAGGATCGAATCGCTGTAAGTATCCCCTCGCATTTCAATAACCCTTGTTTAAGACGCTTGTACCTTGTATCTCGAGTCTGATTTGAATGAACATAAGTCCCGGCGACGATTCCGTTTTCTGGCTCTTTCTGCTCTGCCAACTCCAAGTGAGCTTCAAGTCCCGATCTGCACAACTTAACCTTCAACTTCTCGTTTAACTGATGCAGAATAACGGTACTCTTGGGCATCGGAACGATCAGACTTCACCTCCGATCTCTGTAAGTACCCTCACATTCCAATAACCCAAATTACGATAGCAATCTTTTGAATTGGAGCCATTCTCAGTAATCTTAGAGATTACTTTTTCTGGTACATCTCTCTCTCCCTGCTTCAGGTGCCTTTTGGGTTCCTTGCTTTGTATTCTGGTTTTAAATCATCCCCGAACCTTTGCCTTTGTATTCTGGTTTGCCAATCAATCTTTCCGGAAAGGGGCTTTCAGTGAATTGGAGGAAGGACTGTCGATGTCGATGTTGTAGCTTTATCTTTGGATGGAGGGATGAGTATTCGTTGAGTGTGTTTTTCAGGAACATCTAGCGATGGCGGAGCACGATGATAAGGAGGTGGTAGCCTTGACACAGAACGTGGGAGAAGTAACAATCGAAGAGAGAGGCACAGACTCAAAGGACAAGGACGAATCCTCGGGAGGAGTGATGGGATTCATCAAAGACGTCGGCCACGCAATCGGAGGTCTCTTCAGCTGGGGCGCCCCCGACGCCGACATAGCCGGGTTCAACATCCCCGTGATCAACACGAAGCGGTGTGAGATCATCATCGATGTGAAGATCACGAATCCCAACCCCGTGCCGATTCCCCTCGTGGACATGATCTACGATATTTCCAGCGACGGAAGGAAGCTCTGCTCGGGGACTATTCCCGATGCTGGCACTGTCCATGCTCATGGCCACGAAACTGTCAAGATCCCGCTTACGCTGATCTATAAGGACATCGTTGATACGTTTGATGATATTGAGCCTGGGCAGATTATCCCGTACCTCGCCAAGGTGCGCATCAACTCCCTTTGTATGATGATTCAATAGCTTGTTAGGAGAGAGAATGTTTAGTGAATCGGATGGGGATGGTGCAGGTGACGCTGCTGGTGGACGTGCCAGTGATCGGGAGGATCACCATTCCATTGGAGAAGAAGGGCGAGATTCCCATTCCGCACAAGCCAGATGTGGACCTCGACAAGATCGACTGGGATCACCTTTCGCTGGACGAGACCGCCGCCACTCTGCACTTGTCCCTCAAGAACATGAACAAGTTCGACATCGGTAACACACCTCTTACCCTTCTCTCTCGTATACCCCTAAACTCATCCATACAATAAACCGGTTCAAAACTCCATTGCCTACCACCATAGTCCACCCACCTTCTAAGCTTTTGACTGCTGTCTCATAAGCACCACTAACTCGAAGGAACTAGCTCTAGAGATAGACATGTCCGGCGTCTTTCAGGTACCACTAAGAACGAAATTTTGCATTCGAACTGAAATCTATCCTAGTATCCTCTACATGGCTGGCGGTGATAGTGAATATCCTCTACAGAGCTTCTATACGGTAAGTATGTCATTCATGTGATTGTAGGTATCTTCTATGTGGCTGATGATCATAGTGAGTACCTTCTATATAGCTGGTGGTCATGGATATTAAGAATCTCTGATATGATTGGTGGTCATAGGTGTGAAATTGGTGCTGGCATACACGAACATGCTAATTTTTTGATTGATTGCAGGGATCAATTCGTTCGAGTACGATTTGCAGATAGCCGACGTCTCCATCGGGCAGGCATCTCTGAAGGAGGCGACGGAGGTGAAGGGCGAGGGCGTGGGGAAGCTGCTGGTGCCCATCACCTTCCGCCCCAAGGACTTCGGCGGCGCGCTCTGGGACATCATGCGTGGGCGCGGCACTGGATACACCATGGTGGGCGCCATCGAGGTCGACACCCCTTTTGGTCCCATGCACCTCCCCTTCAGCAAGACCTCCGAAACCACCCTCAAAAACAAGGAAGACGGCGACGAGGTAGCCTTCTCTACACCCCCCCACTTCCCCACATTCTCCATAACAACCCTTCTCCCTTCCCTTTGTCCACATTCCCTGTTGGTCCGACCAAGACTTCTTACAACCAGAGATACCGAACCTTCTAAGAATCATATCCAACCACTTCATTATCACGATCGTTGAACTAGTATCGAAGCCGGCAAGGAATTGTGGTTGCATAAACACTCTTGGTAACATCAACTTTTTACTGTCGCATGCTCAAAAGCAACATGAGTTTTTTTCTTCACCTATTTTTCCACAAACCAACGGTGTAGAGACTCTGGTAGAGTCGAATAGTGAAAGGAAGAGAAAGCTATGTTTAGGAGTCGTTTTTATATCATCTAGCATGAAATGCAAAAAATGGTACTGATTTCTTTTATCAAGTGGTTAAGAGATTGTTAGTATGTAAGTCAGAATTTAGAATAAAAAACGAGGGGTGGTACTGCTTTTATTTGATTGGGGTGCAAGCATTAACGGTTGAGGTGATGGTGGTGTGCAGGACTGAAACGGAAACATGAAGCTTTGAAATGGAACTGTTGCTATTTGTATCTAGAGCTCCGCTATGTAACATCGTCTTATCTACTATCACTACTCAATGGTACAAAGTCAGGAAAATATGAGTTCCCAGATAAGTTGCTAGCTCTTTTTTGATGTTTCTATCGATCAATTAACGGAAGCTGGCAACGGGCTGGGCTTCAAAAAAAACACAGGGAAGGTTGAGAGCTGAATTTTGATGGCCCACTAGGATGGAATTGGCTCAGGGTTAAATAGGCCAGGCTTTTGCAACTGTTGGTACACCCATGTCCTTACTGCTCTGCTTTCAGGGAAGATTGAAAAATAATAATTATCGATCAATCATTGTGCCTTCATTGATTTTGTGTTTGTTGCATTCGAGGATGTTCTGTTTGGAAGCCTCATAAGGAAATGTGCATAATTAAGGCATACGCATCAATATGCTGAAATACATTGCTGTCAGTTTTAAATCAATTGCAACAATGTATTGAGTCTTTAACAAGATGGGAGTCTGAGATATTGAACATGAATGGTGGATAGTCTTTCAAGATCATATGCTCCACGTTCTTCTCTGTGTACTAGAGTGGTCTAAAACGGAGCAGGTCGGAAATGCAAACATTACTTTACATTGCATTACTCACTACTCACTTATTTTCTATTCTCAAGTGTAAAAATTCATACTTCACTGTAGAAGATTTCAACAATGATGATTCTACTTGGACTAGCTTTCTACTAATCTTCTCCATGCATGAAAATTGCATGCACTCTTAAACCTCTTCACATTTCGCTTGTCCTACAGGTCTCATGGAATGAAATATGGTAATGGAGAAGGAATTTGGTACTTGTTCTCAGTGTACCCAAAAAACCACGGTAAGATCAAAGTTTGAGAGAGACATGAAGGTTGGTAGCTGCACCCGGCACCGTCCTAGAGTTGTGAGCAATTGCCTCGTTATGTGTACAGTGGAGGGGTGCTTGCTTTCTGCAAAGCCTAGAGTGCTTCAATGGACCTATGATCAAACTACTAGTCTTTGAGACCTCTCCATCTTTTCTCCTTTAAGGAGCACATTTTGCTTTCTCATATAAGACTAGCTACTTGTGGTGATAAGTAATCCTGATACCACATGATGTTCGAATAATGGGGGTCCTTCAATTTCAACTACGAGCACAATCAGTTTCTTAAGGTTGGAGAATGCAAAGAAAGATAAAGGAGTATGATAAATAATGACTCATGAAGAAAATAACTAAATGACGAAGATGATAAATAAATTGGCCCTTCCAGCAGAGGGTGGCTCCAAGATTTGTCAACCTGAGGCAGTTCTAATACTCCAAAGTATAATTCATTGATGATCATACTGAAAGTATCAAACTCGCATTCAGCTACGGACAGATAAGGTGTGGTCAGTGCTCACATAAGAATTCCAAGTACTGCCGATACAATCACAAGATTCAATGGCAAAAATCATCAGCAAGATCCGAATGCTCAGTAAGGTACACGAAGTGGGCACTCATAGAGAAAAAATTCAAGAAATTTTCTGACGAACATATCGACAAATTAGACTGGGAGAGGTCTAATCATCTCCCACTAGAATGGGAGAGGTCTAAATCATCTTCCAGCTCAACACGGCCACGGCCACGAACACTTAGAACTGTAAATACACTACACTCATCTATCAACAGCCCTCTTCCTATATGGACGAGCCCCTAATGCAAGTAGAATCATTAACACTCACTATTCTTGCATAAGAAGCCATCCAGCAGGGCAGAGCTTATTCGACTCAAGAATCCGACGGGTGTCAACTTCCATTCTTGAGGCTCACAATAAACATAAATACTAAGTGAAAATTTTGTACTCTTGGGTATCTCTCAAATTTCATACAGCATGCCTACCTCAAGGTAGTTGGCTGGCGGGATCTGCAGCTCCTTGATAGCAGATCGGCAAGTAGCACGAAGGAAAGAGTATCCTCCGTTGATGACGAGTCGGCCAAACCAACCAGTCGAGGCATTGGTGCGGACAGTAACCTTGCCCACAACAAAAACCGCGTCTTGTTCATGAGCTTTGTCCAACTCCGCCAAGTCCTCCAGATTCTGGTCAGCTATGGTTCGTTGAAATGATATACTTCGAACAGCGTTCGCGTTTGCGTCTGGTTCATTCCGCTCCTCATTCTCAAGATACAGTCGAAGGCTTCTTATAGCCCGATCACGAAACTCTTCATTGTTGCAGTCGATCACATCCTGGTAGCCGTAGAATGCAACACAGCGATACACTCCCTTAAATCCCACCCTGCCAATGAAGAATCGGTCTTCGGGTTTTACTGTCCGTTCTGGTAAGAATCTTATCGTAGTAAAGACCAGAACTTGATGCAACGTTCGAACGTTTCGTACGTAGTGCGTTATGATTGGAGGCACGCCAAGAGCCAAGTCGCTGTAAAAGAAGCAAATTCCGGGTACCCGCTGTGTTCCCCCCTTGGACAGCAATGGAGCTAAGTTCTCCAGGTCCACCTTGTGCTCCATCTCGTAATTGAACTTCCTCCGTCTCCCATAATTCCAGCAGAGAGAAATTGCAACGAAGATAATGGCCATTGCGAAGGGCACCCAGCCACCTTGTGGTACCTTGTTCAATACGGCTGTGAAGTACACGCCTTCAATCGATCCAAAAACAAATAGGAATAGAAGTGCCAGTAGTACGGAACGTTTCCACACTAGTATTATCACCAGTGTTATGAAACAAGTGGTGATGAACATCACGCCTACCACCGCCACTCCTGCACAGAAACAAAACTTTCAAGCATTAGAATTGATCATCTTCAAAGCTGATAACGAAATTACACTTAAAACTCTCAGCAAGCTTCAGAATAGGGAAGGAACGTACCAAAGGCATTCCCTAGAGATCCAGCATCTTGAAACCCAAGAACCACTGCGACACATAGAACCATAAGAATATAGTTGATTTCCGGAGAATAAACTTGTCCTTCATTATCCGGAGAGGTGTGCACCATTTTAACTCGAGGGAAGCATCCAAGTGACATGCATTGCTTGATAAGAGAAAAGGTCGCTGTTATCAAAGACTGGCTGGCCACGATTGCAGCTGCTGTAGCCACGGCAAAAACAGGCCAATACACCGGCTGTGGGAGAGACTTGAAAAAGGCATTCTTATGATCGCCCGGGTGGGCTATCAGATACGCGGTCTCACCGGCATATGTGAGGATGCATGATGGATAGACAAGCCACAAGAACGCTACTTGTATTGAGCGTTTGCTGAAGTGACCAAGATCTGCATAAGAAGCCTCCGCACCTGCCAATAAAGCAGCAACGAAGTTAAGTCGAAATCGACATAGTTAGATATTGACGCAAGACGGCACGATGCACGAGCGTGAGAGCAAGATATGAGTGAGCGATTGATGTAGGTACCTGTGATACAGAGTACTACACCACCCAGTGCTACCCATCCATCCTTCCCATTTTTCCTGAAGAACTCGATGAAATAGTGAGGAGATAGAGCTTTAAATACTGAAGGGTCATACTTCACAACGTTGTAAACCCCAATCATTGGAGTAATCAACAGCCACGCGAGCATCACTGGTGAAAACAGAAAGCCGATCCGATTTGTACCAAACCGCTGCAATAAAAATAGTACCACCAATATGGCTGCCGAAACCCAGGTCACAACAGCTGCCCCATAAATCCGCGATTTTCATGTTAGCTATCTTCTCATGTCAAAGCATAAATACAAAGTGGGAGGACTCAACTCACTTTCAGAACGCTCTCATGATCACAGTAAAGGTAAAGTAGCAATGCACCAGCAACTATGGATGTGGCAAAATGAGAAACCAAAGGAACACTATCTGGATCAAAAACTTAAGGTAAACTCAATGGAAGTCCTTTCCAATGTAACATCCAATCTACTTCAGTATTATAAAAACAATGTTAGCACTGCTTACAAGTAGAGATGGACGGATCCTCGCTCTGAATTCCTGCCATAGCTGAGAGCACTGCACAGTAGAGCAAGTAGGATGTTGATTACTACAGGATATTCAAGACAACAACATTCAATGAAGCATGCACATCTACACAGCGTTCTGCGGATGTCGTTTCCTACATTGACTTCAAAACATGGATCAAATGGAACCATCTCCTAATAGAACTGAAAGTAGGAATGAAGATATAAATGTCTACCTGAGATGGCAGGAGTGAGTATGCCATCGCCAATGACGAGGCCGGTACCGAGCATGATTGTAAAGAAAAGGAAATATTTAACACCGTCTCGTTTCTCAATGAAACGTCGCAGGTTGGTAGCCAGACCCCCTCCGGATTCCAAATTCTCAATCCCTCCATTATTGTGTGATTCCGCTGGAGTATAGTCCGAAGCATCCCCAACCCTCTGTCCGAAATTGGCGTGCCTACATAAGATGGAATACACTGCAAATGTTCCACCTGCTCGATCATGCACAGCGGATTAGTTAAGACAAGTACCAGTACGCGCCTGAACTCAGTCGACCTGGTAGAGCAGGCAAGCCGAATTTACCACCTTGGTGCCCAGGCAGGTCAAGGATCAGGCCCTCTAGAAAATAATTGCAATAAAGACCTATCAAATGAGACGAAGGTAAAGAGGACGAAATTGTAGTATGAAAACCGTACCTTCACCATGGTCGTCGGCATTAATGACGATGAACCCATATTTTATCAGGGCCACCAGCGTAAATGTCCAGAATATCAGGCTTAGTACGCCTAAAAATTCTGTTTCTCCAGGGTTCGAAAGCTGGATAGTTGGCCACACGTAAAGAGGTGACGTGACCAGGCCTCCGAACACAACGCCAAGGGACTGGTATGCCAGGACAAATGTGCCCCACTTACTATAGTCCTGATTTCCAACCAGAAACGTATTGTTAGGACTGATTAACCCTTCAATCTAACATCACTTTGATCAGCATATGATCCAATTTCATGGGAACCAATCACGTGGTAGCTCTTATGACCGCCGACTCTTCAACGGACTTCATCACAGCCTACCGATTCATGTTTCGGCTTACCAACTCAATTCTGCTCTCTAACAACCTTATAATTGAAGTAACTTTGGTGACTACAATCACAAGAACAGAATCACAAAAAGTACAAAAGATAAGCAGATGAAGTTTCACTTGTCGTACCGATTACTCTCTAAGTTCGATAATACACTAACACATGATGCCTGATTCTTTCCGACCTCTCGAGTTTAGATGCTTTTCATGAAGAAATGTAGCAAACAATGAAGGAACATCATTTAAACTGCGCATCTTACTTCAAGTGATCTCAAACCCAGCGTAAGCTGAAAGGCGTACCTTTTTACCAGGAAGGACTGGGGCTAACTTAGCCCTGAACTTCACATCTGAAACAGCTCTCCGTAAGCGAAACTGCTTGGCATTCGCCTTCGAGACGTCCACGCCAGGGGTGCCATCTTCAATAACAACATTCAACTTCATGTCACTTATATTCTCCTCATCAGGTTTGATGGATTTCCAATTCTGATTCTCAGATTCTCCTCCGCCAGATGCTCCCAGTTCCAGATCCACTCCAGGTGAAGCCATGATCCCTGGACCGCCAAAGAGACTGACTTCACAGCTCTTTCAGGAAAGAGCAGCGAAATTAATGATCGGCTTGTGAAATTAAACCTTTGACCCTAGAAGGCCAACTCGGGTCTAGAATCCGTTTCTAGACTAACGTAAAGGCACAACGTAAAAGTGCCAATTCTGGCAAAGCCTCACCCCTTCTGAAAGTTCCGTAACAAGTACAGGGATACTGGGTACGCCAGTTAGCCTTGAACTGGAGGAAAGCAGGTCGTGAAGTGACATCAAGAAGATCGCTTTGGATTCTAAAGATTAAGCATTAGCACTTCTTGAAATCTCCGGCGTGAGGATGCACTAACGATAGGATCTGCTTTGGCGATAGAGCTCGCCGTGTGACGTGAGGAAAAGACCATAGACATGATATTAGTGTTCAGAAATTCGAAAAGATGAATTGTATCCTAGTAACTTCACTGAACCCCTCCTCCGGCGGAAGAACGCTTGCTTCGCTGCTGAGAAGAACCAAGCTTCCTTGACAGGATGAGGATGGGAATAGGGCGATGAGCAAAGCACCAGTCACTCTGCAATCTCGTATCCGTTCCAGCCATCCTTGACACTCTCAACTTCTCAACTTCGCAAATGAGTTACCGTATTTTTCAGGTAGCGACACTGAGGTCAGACCTCTTTCTTTTCGAGTCAATATCAATCCCCTTCCTTGCTCGAGTTCCAATGTAGGCTGTTCTGCTATTTCCACTGCTCCACAACTAGATTGCGGTTGCTATAGCTTGCTAAAGACAAGGCAGGAAGAGACTGCGTTTGCAATTCCTAAAGTAATTCCTGGAATCAAGAAAATAAGACACGTAAGTGAACAGCCAATGCCAGTGCCAACAATGATCTGCTGGTAATACATCAACGAGTGCCAAGTATTTGACTTCTGCTTTTGGAACCAAATGAACGCCTTCAGGAATACAACAAGTAATCGAATCCACGACAATCGCATCACATACCTCAAATCTAGCTATCCCGTCGTAACAACACAAAACGCGGATAGAGGCACACGAAAGGATCCAACATTTACGAATCCACCACTAACAAGACGATCCGAACCTTTGTCCACTAATCAAATAAAAAAACCGTGATCCATCTAAACTGTTTGCTGATTTGCCTCTACCGGAACGAACCGAAACCTTCGTCAAGCAATCAAAGAGACAAAATTCCATCTAAATCGCATAAAACACGACATACAACCGGAATCCGGCTTTCAATAAAAGGCCGTCCTACAAAATGAAGTGATAAACAAACTCCACACAACAGCGACAGAGCTCGCAAAAACGTCACCGCAGCAAAACAGAAGAAAAGAAGCGATCGTTACAGCAGAACGCGCAGTAAAGAAATAGAGGCAGATGAAGAGTATCCAATCTGTACAAATTGAACTCTGCCGAAACGAACCGAATTCTCGGACAATCTATTATCGCAGAGAAAATCACTATACGGAAAAACACATCCTTCATATCACCGATTCACTAAACTAACAGGAAAATCAATCGACACAATATCCACAGAGCTCGCAAAAACGTCACCGCAACAAAGAAACACAAATAGGAATAGGAAAAAAACGCATAGATTACTCCGACAGGAAATGCAAAAGGACAGCTTCGCATCAACGATTCAGACAAGAAGAAGGAAAGAAGTCAAATTCGTCATTTCGAGCTCAATCCAAACACTTCCGAATGCCAATTTTCACACAGAAATATTTGCCAAGGGATTTGCAGCTCGCCGCATTACTGACCTGAGAGAGAGAGAGATCGAGGGACGCAATACGTTAGAGACGAACGCAAGGATCCAGCATCGACATTTCTTTTAGTGTCGCCATCGCTTTAAAGACTTTCATTAAATCGTCAAAGCTTCCAAATTAGTAAGTTCACGAATGCGATGAAAGCTATGGGGGAGTTTGCTGAGAAAAGGCGACGGAGGGCTGACTGCAGGAAGGATTTGAAGGATTGAAGAGAGAATGGAATGATGCTGCGACAACAACAAAACGCTTTGGAATCAGATGATGGCTTCACTGGACCTTTTATCCTCGGTGGACGGAATGTTTTGTTTTCGTTCGTCCGTCGGTCGGCTGGTGATACGGAGTGATTTGAGGTGGACTTGCCGAGGGGTGACTTGTTTATAGGTAGATTTGCCGTGTGTGGCTCTTAGAAAATTAGGTCATCTGATTCATCGCCACCGCTCACCTGGTTGTTGGCGCTGATTCTATTTTGCACCTCAATGTTACTTTTATTTAACTCTTAAACGCCCATGGGGGGTCTGAAACGGGCAGCCCAAAATTGGACCACAAGTATTTTCTGAACTTGGGCATCATGAATAGTGCACTTTTTGAACTTGGGCATCATGAATAGTGCACTTTTTGAACTTGGGCATCATGAATAGTGCACTTTTTGAACTTGGGCATCATGAATGAACCAATCAAAAATGAGCTTGCAACTTCCTACAAGGTTGTGTACAACCCCAACCTATCTACCAAAGTCCTTTCAAAACATTGTATACTCATACAAATTGTGGTTTGAATTGTAAAATTTCACTTTTTGAATGCACCATAAGAAGGTGACCAGTTTGACATCAAATTATAAGTGCAAAGTCGAGTACACTGCGAGCTACAGAGCATATTTTGTTGGAAACAAGCCCCTCGAGCTTGCTTGGGCGTTTAAAGGTTATTCCCTATAGTTGACTGAGGATAGATTCCGTTTGTTGTGGCTTTAGTCACCCTCTTGTTTTCTAGATTCAGCTCACATTGATCTGAATCTTTTTGCAAGTTGTAGATTTTTTCTATATCTTTCCGGAAAGTGATTTGATGCCTCCAAGCTCCTCACACTCTAGGAGATTATTACGATCAAAGTCTGAAATCAAAGGTGGCTAGTTTTTTGAGGACCAAAAAAACCTATAGAATTGAATAATGTGTTTATCTAAATAGAAGATCAAACTCTTGTTTAAGAGCCCAAACTTTTTCCAATGAAGTTTTATAACTCCAATTATAAAACATGTCCTGTCACATAGTGTGGCTTTCATAAAATGCAGCGGAAAGCATTGCCACATATGGGCATAATTGGAGGCCCCAGACATTACATTTATAATGAGCTTCATTCCTAGAATACATTTGTGTGCTACTCGTACACACAATTGAGCAACTTGAAAGCCGAGTTACACAAACCTTTCACCAATTAGAAATGAGTCAATGACAAAGGAAGCCCAATGAACCATTTGACAAGGTGATAACCAACATCAGAATAGGTTTTCAAGGTACAATTGGATTATAGACATGCTCTTGATTTTGAGCAAGCAGAGAAGGTGGATTCATTCTAGGGGCATACAACGGACTAGGGTTGCTTCACTAGGTGAAGACACTTCATATTTCTGATTGTGGTAACTGGTGGGGATGCTTTCACACCATTTCAAACTTTTCATTACAGACTTACTGCAGCCTCTACGTAAACCGAGCAAACACCTAAAGTTGAACCCTACCCATGTGGACGAAACCAAACATATCACATCTTAAAGTGAAATCCATTAAATGCTATTGTCTTAGACACTACCCAGGTGGCTTAATTTGATTGAACACTTCGTGTTCACAAGTAGGTGAGCAGGTTATGGGAAACAGAAAAGGTCCAGATTCTACAGTGTATACTCCAGATTGCAGCCAGCTTCCGAATTCGATGTGCCTGGGACATTAGCGTGTGCCGTGTGGCCCAGCACTATGAGTGGATGTGAGCACTTTGTCACTTTACAATACCACCAACTTCATTTATGTGAAACGAAATAATCCTTTTCATTTGGTCTCTATCGCTTTTTGATGAGCTGGTGACCCACATTCCAGCTTATTTCATATCCTCCCTTCTTAAATTTTGAGCTACTGTACGACGAATGGGTTCAGATCTAAAGGACTTTGGAAGCACTTCGAACTCCGCAAAGTTCTATAGTTTGTTGTGGTACATGCGTCAGTGGCAGCAAGTACTGGGAAGCGAAGTGATGCTCAGGTCAACACAGAGCTTGTGGGCTAGTACCTGCGTAGTCAATCCGTCTTTGTGGGCCCAAAATTCAGGTCAGCTTTTGTTACCTCCGGTTTGGAGGTAAAGGCCCCTTCCCACTTGGCCTTTGATAAGAGCATACATTAAAACTTAAGACCTCCACAATTTTGGGGAAATTCCTTATTCTTAGGGAAGGCCTCATCAATGAGGCTTGGAAAAGTGTCTTGAAAAGTAGCCTCAATTACATAATGGCTCCTCAAAGGCCCCATTAACTAAGACCACTCTTAAGTCTTCAAAACTTGAGAATATTTCTAATTGTGGTGCTTCCCTAACACTTGCCTACTAATGCTCAACTATCTTTTGTCCTCCCAAATACTAGCTAATATTTTTTTTGTCCTCCAAGTTTTAGAGTGTGCCATGTGGGCATCCATGTAGGATTGGTAATTATTAAAGAATGTAGGTGTGGACACACACTCATTTAAGGAGATAAGACCACCTTCTAACACCACCTCTAAGGCCAAGTGGGAACGTACCTTTAAGTCCTGTACTGAAGTCGGGTTTTTCCTGTCAAAAAAGTCATGATTTCACAATCATACATACACTCAAGATGCCAAAGTCATAGAACTTTAATTATTAGCTCCTTACAGTATTGTACAGGCATGTTCTTTGAAAATAGATATTGCCTTGCTTTATATCCTCTCCATGTCCGTGGACGGTACTGGTCCAAAAACCGACTGACTTCAACTGCAAGTCGGAGCTCAAACACTTTCGGTATTTTGCACGAGTAGAATTACCAAAAACCTGCAGGAGGAGATGAGCATGAGAGAAATCAATCATCAACTGAACATTGAACTTTTCTAAGGTGAACCTCCTCTAAGTTGACAACATTACACCAACCAAGGAATTGCAATCATTCTTCAATTTAGGGCAAAACATATGCTTTCAAACAAGGCTTATAGAAAGAAAATGAATGGAGGGTTAGGGAGGACATTGTAAGATTGAATGCAAATTTCAGCCCTTATTCCATACGCTATGACCCCCAGGTAATACTATGGTCACAACAAATTTGTCAGAATATGATGTTTCTACCTTAGGTTTCATGAAGATGCTCCTGAAGCTCAAGCTTGGTTCAACATGTAAAGATCAATCTAGTTAGAAAATATCAATACTCCTACATGTACATGTACCAAGCTTTCACTTATAGCTATGAATATAACAAACTAAAAGAAGTAGTTCCTCTTTTTACGCTAAAAAAACTCCAATTTATTTATACATTATTCTCTTTGACTCCATGAGATGCGCGTATCAAGCCAAGATTTGATCTTTCAATCATGATGTTACGAACATGGGAGAGAGTTTGGAAGCATATTCCTACATTGGTTTTGGAGTTGCGTGTTGCCTTCAGGAGGATATAATCTCATCATCTTTTGGTCGTGGAAACAATCTGCATGGCATCCAAGTCCAAAACTCCAAGTTACTATCTGAGATGCTCCAGAGGACCCAAATTTTAATATCAAGAATAACATCAGCTATACCTTAAGCAGACAACAGTAAATAAAATCAACCTGACATAGGTGAAACTTCGATTTCAACCGAAACATCTCAGCTTAAATATGATTCAAACCTGACCAAGTGATACCGGTATAAGAACTATCATGATTTTTGAGTACATGAATGAGGTCTTGACTTCTGAAACAACAGAAGAGAAGGAATGAAACAGGGAGTTCCTTTCAGAATTACTTTCATGTTACAATCCCTCATCGGCCTGATTCCAATTTTGCAACAAACCATTTACAGAGGGTGTACAGAGCGAGGGTTGAGTGGAACCTTCCTTCTTGAGTGTTTCATTGACCTTCACGTGCACACTGAATAATCAAATGATTGTTTCTCAACCGAATTTCTTTTGCCGTAACGCTCCATGTTCTCCCTAATCTTAGCTCCAGTAAAAATGATAAAAAATATGCCATTCGCCAAGCCAACAACCCATTCTAATAATTAAAACTAAAGTAACGTGCAACCAAGATTCTCGGCACACAAAACTAGAAAGTGCGGATCCAAAAGATGTTCAAATAATGGTGTCGGAGCAAGTGCTCACATCAATCACTCAACGACCCTGGCAGCGATCTACAAGCACATGGACGATCTGCACAAAAAGAAGGGTTCGATTTCCTTGGCAGCCTTTTCACACTACTTCTCCTCGAACTACAAAACTTACTCCTCTGAAGGGAGGAAGAATCTACCAAGCAATTTGCCTGACTGACCTAGAATGCACCCACACGACTCATGTATTGACTGGTTCGCGTGTCCACTTGAATCATATCGCCTTGGTTCACGAACAGTGGCACGTTCACTACTGCCCCCGTTTCTGTTGTCGCTGGCTTCGATCCTCCTGCAGAAAAATATAGCATAATTGGTTAAGCACTCTTAAGTAATCTAAATACTGAGAACTGTGATACAGTAAGCCACTTAGTGATTAAAGTGCATGATGTTCAATACTAGGTCTGGCAGTGAGATAGACAAATCTATAAGCACTTCGGGTGATGTTGAACATGGATGAACATGTTGTTGATTGGCCTACATGAAAGGAATCAATTGATATAGAGGTTGTAACAAACAAGAGTGATGTTGAAATTGTTGAATGAACATGGATGGACATGCTATCATATGGCCTGTAAGAGAGAAACCAAGTGACATAGAGATTGTAATGATTCACTTCATTTCTGAAGAGAAGATCGGATTGTGGAATTCTAGAATATTAGAATCAGTACTTGTAACTTTGATATACCCTTCATGAACTACAACCAACCATTATATTGCATGTATTCATATGTTAACTTGATGATAGGAACAGAAACATTCTCTCATGATCCTTAGAGTCTCTTTACACTATGAACCAAGAGCTGTGAACATGATAAATAAAAAATGGATATTTGAATGGCTTGGTCACTCTTGTAGTGTCAAGTGGATAGACCAGGACAAGTTGAAGCTCAATTTTCTAATATTAATCTTCATCATTCTCTCTTTTACCCTCCCTTTTTCCTCCTTTCTTTTTGAATGATTGATTGAACTCTAGCCAATCAATGGTCTTTGAGCCTCATGGTCTCCTTGATTGTACTTGAGTCGAGGCATTTGCTTTGACTCAACTATAATCAAGGAGACCACGAGAACATTATCCATTATGGAAAATTTAGCATACTTTTGGGACCACAAAGTTATTGGTCATTCTCCTTTTTCAAGATAGTGTTAAGCCGAATGGGACCAAGAGCACTTTACTTTCCAATCACAGATTCTAGAAGGCCTTGATCAATCTTCATGGTCCATAGTGTAAAGCAAATATAGTAAACAGCAGGTAACAGGGGCGATGAAAACGTACCTTGAGCGGTGTCTCCCTTGAAACCAGGATCTGTTTGGGTTACCTTCACTACCACTGTGATAGGCAGCTCCACATCAATAACCTGCAGGCACGCAAGGCAAGATTCAATACGTCCACCAAATGAAAGCAGTGAACTAAAAAGCCCAAATAAAATAAGAAGAACGAAGAGCCAATACTTGATTGCCCATAAAAAGCCGGTAAGACATTCAGTAATTGTGAAAAATCCCCTGTAATATACATAAAAGTTCCTTGATCACTCTTATTTTCCATACCTTATCATTCCACAATAGGACCATACATTCCATGTTCTCCTTCAACCACTTGGTCTTGTCGCCGAGCTCACCAGCGCTCATCCTCGTCTCCTCAAAAGTGGTCTGTTGCATCCACAAAATATACTGAATGTTGTTGTCTTTAAAACAATGCATAACTGATTGAATCCTAAAGCCACTTCTAATCGAGACGAGAATAAGTAATGTAGACCTCATCATGGTGGTGACTAACGGAAAACGTAATAGTGTTCGAGGGGCATACCATATCCATGAAGACGTACTGGTCAGCATCCATGTACGTATACTGCTTAGCTTCCTTGGCAATGTTCGCTTCGTCCACCTATAGTTACATTCATTTTTCAGTCACGGCAAAGAATTGAACATATGTTATTTCAAGTGAGAGAAGGAGCCAGTTGCACCTGCTCTCCGGC
Source organism: Bryum argenteum (assembly GCA_037043015.1). Lineage (NCBI taxonomy): Eukaryota > Viridiplantae > Streptophyta > Bryopsida > Bryales > Bryaceae > Bryum > Bryum argenteum. The sequence continues at coordinate 16,977,941 of CM073328.1, read as the reverse complement.
TCTGAAAGTGCGTTCCACTGTGTTGCCGGTGACGTAGTTTCGCAGCTTGGTACGCACAAATGCAGCTCCCTTTCCAGGCTTCACATGCAAGAACTCTGCAAAGAACAAGATATAAGCATAACAACTCTTGTATCAGCACTGATAATAATCGATACCACATCTTTTAGAACCCCTTCAGAGTATCAAAGATCTACTATTTATCGTGTAGAGAACAGATGTATAGCTTTGAGCATGGAACATTTGGAAATATTAGTGCGGCAATAGCCCAAGACAGACATGTATCTTACTGATTGGTTGGAACCCGTAAATTAAGTGACGTGGACACAATGCAGGGCATCGAAAGCTCACCTTGCACACGCCATGGAGCTCCGTCCAGCACAATGTTGGTTCCGCCCCTGAAGTCGTTGCTACTTAAGGCGCAAATCTCTGCATTCAGAAGGACCTAGATTAGCTACAACCTAGACTGACATGCTCTCACTATTTGTACTAAAAAAGAGGTCAAGAACTGCTATACAACCACATTTCAGAAAGCGTACTGCAGCGAAGAGTCAACGATAACCATAATGGTGCTTGATTGTGATTCTAACCGAGAGAATTGTGATTACAGCCAGTACTTTTCAAAACAACAAGATAAGACGAAGAAAGATTTGCACATTACTGTAACACCTCAGCCGAACACAATACTCCAAAATCTTGCACATGTTGATATTAAAATGCACTTCTCAAATTAGGATAATCTATTCATGGCTTCCCAAAGTCTTATGATTCCTTACTCACGGTATCATAGAGTGGTGCATTTGAATCATCGTATGATTGCTGCCAAGTACATAATAAGAAATTTAAGAATCAAATACTACTCATTCTGCTACATAACGTTTACCATCGATCAGTTCATAATTTCCACAGAAAATGATCACTAAAACAAAAACCCTTGAACTCTAAACCCGCTTCGAAAATGGCAAGTAACAGCGATCAATGCAGGCACATTCTCCGCAGAAATTCGCATTGTTCTAGAGCCGAAAACTTAAGAGGAGACTAAATGCTCTGATGGATGAGAGTCACAATTAATTCAGCTAAAACCTTAAACCCCAAGTGAGAAATGCCGTAATGCAACAAAAAACAGCGACGGGCAACTTCGTAGAGCACAATCACATTGTTCTAGAGCTACAAACTCCCGAAGAGATTCGATGCTCTAGAGGATGAGAGTCACCATTAGGTGCACTTTCTTGAACTGAAACCTGAAAATCGCCCACAGCGACGTGGGGGCACTCTTCGCCATGATGCACATTTTTACGAATGAGCGCATTGACTTAAGAATGCGCTTCAGCAAAGGTCAAGTAACAGCGCCGAGTAGCTATCAATGCAATGCAATCACTCCGTCGAAATTTGCGCTTTGAACCCAGTAAGATGAGGCTCACAATTAAGTGCGCAGTAACATGAGAACGGCCCAAGGCAACAAGAAAGACCGACGGGCAGCTTCTAAAGGGGTACATTCTCTTCGCCATTGTTGACTTACCCAGAGTGGAGGACCGGCGAGTGCGCAAAGAAGGCCTCATCGACAAAGTCATAGCATATTGGCCGCTTCTAAACGACGTGGACGCCGCAGAGGTGACGGTGATCCTCGTCGATGAGAGAGATGCTGTCGCCATGGCAGCCATCCCTGCTCACAAAGTCCAAATTCGCAACACACAATGCTGCAAATTCCAAATTCACGACACAAATCGCGGCTAAAACACAACTCAATCCAAAAGCAGGAAGAGACCCATCGTCGAAGAGGATAGCCTCGTTACTAAGTAGACATTGCCAATTTTCCACCGTCCGATATGGCGCCCTCATCCTCACCATTAATGCCATTGGGAACCGTTCTCGAAGTGGGAACTCGGTTGTTCTCCGACAATGGAAGAATACGATGGCGGCAACCTGAAGCCCTACAGATCGTGTTTTTTCAAAGGATTTGACGCTGTAGTCGCGGTTTTCGGAAAGGATTTTGCGCCATGGCACCGTCGGTGCTCATGGTCCGTATCTCATCACATCCATGTACTCTCTTGAATTGATTGATAGCATTGTATGTTTGATTCGAGACTAATTTTGACGAATTGCGCGGGGTTTTGATGTTCGTTTGATCAGGTGGCGGAGAAGCCCAGTATCGCATCGTCTATCGCCCATTTCCTCTCACATGGCCGGGTACTACTTCTCTAAATTCATACGAATGAATTGGCCATGTGTGGAATCGTGTCATTTATTGGATATCGTCCTGTGTTGTCTGTTTAATAGGATCGGTTCTTGAAAATAGTGTTACCTGAAAATCATCAGGGTCGACTCTTGTAGCTAGCTGAATTGCCTTCATGCAGTGTTATGTTTTTTCTTATAATTGACACAGGCAACAATTTGTTGATTACTTCATGCTATGCAAAATCTGGCTGTACACCTACTATATATATCTAGAATGATTGCTCTAATCGCATCAGTAAAATTCTTCATATACACGTGTTAAGAGGGAATCGCTTCTTGATGTACAGTATACTAAAACATGTGTCTCCCGAAATTGTGTTTCGAGAGTATTGAAAGTGGTCTCTTGATTTTCATCTCGAGAGATTTTTTTATTCGTGTTCATTAGGGTTCAAACCTTGTCGTACTGTAGCTGCTCTCACTGTTTGATAGGACCGGTAATTGAAAACAGCGTTGCTTGAACATTGTTCCGTCGATTGGTCGGAGCAATTCGTGTAGCTAGCTGGTATGCCTCTATGCAGTCTCAATTTTCTTCTTACGGTTGATACTGGCAACAATAAGATCTTTCATGGTATACAAAATCTGCAAGCTACACCTAGAATGGTCGTAGTGATGCTTCTTTACATCCAAGTGTTTGGAGTCAACCAATTCTTAATAAACAGTGTACTACGAATGCAGTTCCTCTCGAAATTGTGTTTCGGGAATGATCGAAGTGGTCTCCTGCAGCGAGCCGATTTTCACTTCGAGAGTTGCTCAGTAGGGTTTAGGGTTTAAGTATTCTGCACTTAGTGAGACTAGCAACAGTTTTTGATTGTTAATCCTCTCAAATCGGCCTTACCAGATGTCAAGTAGAAGATCTTACTTGGAGGTTCATGAGTTTGATGGGAGCTTCAGGGGTTCGCCTGTTCGATTCAAAGTTACATCGGTCATTGGCCACGTTCTGAGGTGCGTAGGTGCCTATTAGATTTTTGTCTCTTGTATATTGATGAGGAACTGATGACTGGGAGATTAGGTTTCTAATGTTGAGTTCTGTTCCTTTTAGACGAAAGAATCATGAAATAGATTACAGTTTCGACTGACATATATTTGTCCTTTTCCTTTGAACAGCATAGACTTCCCTCCAAAGTACCAGAGTTGGGATGCCACTGATCCCTTGGAGCTGTTTGAGGCACCAACAATAAAGAACGAAGCCAATCCTAAGGTATGCTATTGTTTAGTCCAAATCTGAACAGCTTCTTATAACAGCTCGTGTATCATTAACCGTGTAGTTGCAAACACTGCATTCACTTATAAGACGATTTTGAAGTTACGTGATATGCACCATGTAGTAGTCTGTGGATTATCTAAAGCGACAGCTTATGGCTCATACAGGCTCATGTATGCAAGCATCTGCAACAAGAGGCTCGTGGCTGTGATTATCTGGTGCTATGGCTTGATTGTGATCGGGAAGGAGAAAATATCTGCTTCGAAGGTACTGAAATTTTTTCTTCTTCCATCTTTTCCCATGCTGAAGCTGACTTAGGCTTGTGGCTCCAAGTCGTGGTTCTTTTGATATCTGCTCGAAAGTTGGTGGTCATATGAGCTCATCTACTCACTGTCTGCTGTAATTTGCTATGGCATGTGCTTTCTGTCAAAATCATGCTAATGTAATCTTCCTTGTTTATGGTTTCAGTGATGGAAAGTGCTGTTCCAGTTTTGAGGAAGTTACCAGGGCAGCAAGTGTTTCGAGCCAAGTTTTCAGCTATTAGTGAGAAAGACGTTCGAACGGCAATGAGCACTCTTGGAGAGCCCAATAAGAATGAGTCATTGTCAGTAGACGCGCGCCAGGAGATAGATTTGAAAGTTGGTGTGGCATTTACTCGTTTCCAGACTCGATACTTTCAAGGCAAATATGGCAACCTTGACGCCAGTGTTATCTCGTACGTCTTTTGGGGTAATTCCCACTCCCTTTTTGCGTTTTGTTGTCGTGTTAAGGAGATATACGTTTAATTGAAACATCTGTTTAGCTACTTACAAGGTGTTATAAGCAGCAGAGTATCACATGACATGCATTGGGTAGACTATATTATGGCATAAGTACTTCAAAAAATGGCTCAAAGCTTCTTCACAGGCCATGGTGAAGCACAGAAAGCGCCATAGAGTACTCCCTACGCTCGGAAACAAGTGACAATTTCATCACTGTCGGAAGTAGAAAAGCCGCCACTTGTTCCGAACTGAGGAATTATTAGTCTTCTTTCTTTGAAATATTGACTCCAATATATTTCCGAAGGTTTGCAAATTATGTAGGAGCAAATCAACAACTACGAATAGGGCTTGGTTTTATTCAGTTTGGCCTGTACGGAGCTGAAATTTGTGGACTATTTTGCATCACATACATAACTTTGTTACCATATACTTGGCCTCACATCCACGAATTTCTTTCTACTAGTCTTTGCCGGTTATTTAAATTTGACATCTCGTTTGCTCAGGTATGGACCATGTCAAACCCCAACCCTTGGTTTCTGTGTGGAGCGTCACATCCGCATTACAACCTTTGTGCCAGAACCTTTTTGGGTGGTGAGGCCACACATAAGCAAAGGCGGTCATCAATTGATGCTGGAATGGGATCGCGGCCGCCTCTTTGATCGTGAGGTGATGAACACCTGCTGTCATTATTGCTTCAAAGTTTTGGATGCACCATCCTCGTCTTGGCTGGACTCATTTGTGTTTGGAATCATGTTAATCAGTATCTTAACGAAGATCGACAAGTTCTTCTGCACTGTCATCAGTAATCTAGGCTATTCCTCTTTACATTCTGATTGATTGACTGTTTTGTACTGCTCCTTTTAACTTTCTAGGATAAGTTGTTGACTGAAGTGGTGAACTTACACTATTGAACTATAGAGGAAAACAATTCGTCTTTAACAGGTAAATTATCTGTTTGGATGTTGTAGGCCGCAATGTTGTTCCAGAAGTTGGTATCCGATGCCAGGTCAGTTCGTGTGACGGATGTCACAAAGAAAGAAGATAGAAAGGCCCGTCCACACGGCCTTAACACCGTTGACATGCTCAAGGTGACTTCCTGAGCACTGCTCAGTTGGTTGTTTGAGCCCGTTCAAAGTTGGTTGCATGAGTCCTTCAGTTTTCTCCTGAATCCACCTGTTTGGATGGTGATGGAGACCTTTGGTAATGAGAAAAGGTGTACCATGCAATCATCTCGATCACTTCGAATGTGATGAGTTGCGAGGTTACCTTCTGTAATGTGAGAGATTTGCGATACTCTCTTTTAGCAGCCTGTTGGCCCGATGCTGGACTCATTTCCCATTACAGTGTACTCGTAGCTCATTGTCTTTGGCATGATGTCTGATTAATTTCTTGGTATCTGATGCAGGTGGCATCAAGTGCATTGAACATGGGTCCACATCATACCATGCAAATTGCTGAGCGTCTATATACACAAGGATATTTGAGGTATGTCCTAGTTTGAGTTTTGAACCTCGTGAGTGTTGCATTGCATCTCGGCCGATGCAATTCTTGGAAGATTAGCAGCTGGATTTCATAGCGGTTGGAATGCATCCTTATCGCAGGCACTCAATCTAGGTGCATTTAGCGTTTTAAGTCATCACTTCTTCGTGGATATATTACATGAACTGTTTTTTTGACGCAGTTATCCTCGAACAGAGAGCACAGCATATCCAGCAAGCTATGATGTTCGTGAGGCTCTTTCAGTGCATAGAAACCATCCAAATTGGGGGGACTATGCATCCTCTTTGATGTCTTTGGGTCCTCATCCTCCTAAGGCGGGGGTTGATGTAGGTGATCATCCTCCAATCACCCCAATGAGATCAGCAACAGAGTCAGAGCTAGGAGGAGGAGACTCCTGGAGGTTGTATGAATATGTCACCAGGCATTTTCTTGGCAGTGTGAGCCCTGATTGCAAATACACAAGGTGAGCTGGACATCTTCTGTTCCTGTTGTGATTTTTTTGCTCGATAATATCTTTTTCTAATATCTCTTATTTGATTGCTTTGTACTATCTATGTTGCCAGAACCAAAGTTACTTTTGCTGCTGGAGGTGAGAAATTCTCTGCCAGTGGGCGAACAGTGATCTCGCCGGGGTTCACTGCCGTGATGCCATGGCTTGCTGTATCAGATGAAAGTTTGCCACCTATTTCTGCTGGAGAATCGGTTCCAATGACAGATGTGGAACTCTACCAGGTCGGTTAGGATTTCGTATTGGTTATTGAACACTTCGTCGTACATATGGTTCGGCACCACTTGATTTTGCAACTTTCTTCCATCTTCAGTTCTTTTAGGATTGGTGAGCTTTTGGTCAATGTCAGAGCATTTTCAATATATTGTTTTGCTTCCCGCTTAGCTCTACACTATCGATAATGTAGTTCTTGATGTTTCAGGGGCGTACTTCACCTCCGGACTACTTAACTGAGAGTGAACTCATAACGCTAATGGAAAAGCATGGCATAGGCACGGATGCGTCAATATCTGTACACATTAACAACATCTGTGAACGTAACTATGCACAGGTAACATGATGATTTCTTGTCTCTGTTTTCGGGTTTTAAGACACATGGGTTTTACTATGGGTTACCAGTTGAGAGTACTGATCTTGGAGGGCTTTGCAGGTACAAGCAGGCAGACGATTGGTGCCGACACCGTTAGGGATTACTCTTGTACGCGGATATCAAGTAATAGATGTGGATCTCTGTCTTCCTGACATTCGTAGTTTTATTGAGAAACAAATAACGCTCATCGCCAAGGGGCAGGCAGAGTACTCCCGGGTGGTACGGCATGTTCTACAAGAGTTTGCTGCCAAGTTCACCTACTTCGTTGCTCAGGTAAGTCTATTATTGAACATTCACGTCTTCCTGGAAACCTAATTTTGGGATTCAGGATGACACTTCTCAATTTTCACATTCTTTTGGCCCTTGTTCTCAGATTTGGTAGTACATTCTTGTTTGCAGATTGAGAAGATGGATTCCCTTTTCGAAGCCCAGTTCTCTCCTCTAGCCGACTCTGGAAAGCCTTTAAGCAAATGTGGGAAGTGTTTGCGCTACATGAAGTACATAGCCATGCGACCCTCACGCCTCTATTGTCCCTCATGTGAAGAAGTCCATGCGCTTCCTCAGAACGGTCATATTAAGGTACAATTTATCATCAATGAAATATTCACCTAGAATCATCTATAGATTCGCACGCGCTCTTACCAGCGTAAGAGCGCTCTTATAAAGGCACAGATAAAATATAGAGTCACAGTCTATCCATGTAGCACATATCTTCACTGGTTCGGTTATAAAGTGAAGATATTTATATTTGCTTTTCGAAAATTATTTTCCACAGGGTGCTCCTATGTCCCATGTCCTCAGGTGCTTATTTTTGTGATTCAAGTCACGAGATGTCATCCTTCCTCATGAGCTCAACAAATTGTACTTTGCAGCTGTACAAGGAGATAACATGCCCGCTTGACAACTTCGAGCTGGTGCTATTCTCGCTTGCGGGGCCCGACGGAAAATCATATCCACTGTGTCCTTACTGTTACAGCAACCCTCCATTCGAGGGGGCAGAGAAACTGTTTGGTGGAGTGGGATTCAAGGGGGAACCAGGTAAAGGAGGCGGTGGGGGCGGCAAGGGAGGAATGCCATGCACACTGTGCCCTCACCCGACCTGTCGAAACTCCATGATCCAACAAGGAGTTTGTGCGTGCCCTGAATGCGACGGCACCCTGGTCCTCGACCCCGTGAGTGCTCCGAAGTGGAGGCTTGACTGCAACAAGTGCAGCAACCTCGTTTACCTCCCGCACAATGCTCACAAAATAGCAGTTTGTCAAGAACGGTGCGATGACTGTGGCTCCGCCCTTCTTGAGGTACGTCACAACCTCCTCATGATCTTATCATCCTTAATTTTGTTTACCTTCGCCCGCATGATGAATGTGTGATATCGTATCTTGAGAAAAAGAAATGGAGTATTTAATATTTTTCCAGAAAGTGGAATAAAGTCTTTTATATTTTTGTAAGAAAGAGGAATGGAGGCCGATATAGGATAAAGTAGAGTGTTATCATTTATTCAGAAAATTCTAGGGAATGTTTCAGGGTTATTTAATTCCAAACAAATGGTAGGCCCTTTCATACTGTATCTAGTTCTTAGTAGTTTTAGAGACAACAAACATGTCATTTGTAAAGGTGTTCATGAAACCTCACTTTAATTTGGTGGATTACTTTTAGTTTGGTGGACTATGATGGTTTAGATTCTCTTAGTAGGTAGCTGACAGAGTTCTTTGTAGTATGTCAGGAGTTGCACATGATTTCATCATTTTTATTTTTTGTTTACCTTTACCCGCATGATGAATGTGTAGTTTCTCTTTGAAGGTAGCTTGACTGAGGTGGATTTGAAGGACTGATTTGAATTGTTTGGAGGCAGGTCAATTTTAACAAGAACTCAACCCCGTTAGCAGATGGAGCGACCTTACACAAAGCGTGTCTGTTATGTGACAAGCTTCTGTATTCACTGGTGGAAGTAAAGCATGGTAGGTCGTTCTTTAGTAGGTCTGGCCGAGGGCGGGGTAGAGGTAGGGGTCGAGGTCGTGGTCGGCGTGGCCGTGGGCGTAGCAGGGGAAGAGGTGAAGATCCTCGGATGAGTTTCAGAGATTTCTGAGATTCTTCAACTTGACTTCAATCCCTAGTTTCTTGTTGATGCTTAATTCATTGTCATGAAAAGTACGGGGACTGATGCCTGGAACTTCATAATTGACCACCCTAAGTCAATCAAATGAGCATTCTAGTGATTGGGTATCTGGTCGCATCTTGATACGTGCCAAACATGATTGTCAAGGTTTACTTCTTGAGAGAATGATCTCATGCCGTAGCCAATTCATCAAGAATTACAGGATCTAAAGATTAACGTACACACTCACACATGAGTAAAGTCTGTACGTTACATCATACATCTGAAACTCAATTTGAGCTTCCAGAATTTGCAACATTATGTCGCATACCGAATTTCACTTGTCAATTACACCGACCAAAAGTACTGTTGCAGTTTCAATTCGATGCTGAATTGATATTTTAGTCCAGATACTCAGATTAGTCTCAGACTAATTTGTTTCAATATATACTTTTCATGTACGATGGTCAATTACAGCCTCTCAATTACGTACTTCGAACAAAAAGACTTTCTTTTCATTGTTGTAGTTTCACGATATGAAGGAGCGAATACTAATTTGTCTTCGGAGGACATTATGAATGGACAATGCTGGTGCCTATATTGAATATACTTGCAAATTCAAGCGAAGTATGCGTTGTGGAAGGAGCTCAATACTTGCCATTTCAAGCAGAGTATACATTGTCAAGGAGCTCGATACAAGAAACTAGTGGAAGTTCATAAGATCCTTCTCGTCCGCGTTTGATCGATCGTCCACGAAGAACAACACACTTTTGGTTGCAGTAATCTCCAGACTTCATCTCCTGAGACCTTCTAAAAATTATCTACTCTGAACACTCTAATTTAGAAATCCAACTTCTTCTTGTGATGCCTCTCCTTCTTCAATCGCCCCTGACTCTTCCCTCTGTTCTTCTTCTTGATGCCACCTCGTGCCTTCAACTTGGAGTCATTGCCACTCGGCGCCTCATCAATAGCCATAGAGGTTGACGTTTGCCCAACCCTTCCTCGAGTAGGTTCCTCCACTTCTGAAATCAGATAAACATACAAAGCTTAATCCAAAAGGCCTAAGCCAACTCCACAGATCCCAGATTTGGAGGCATGGCTAAACCCTAAATCTTCAGAACTTTCAAAACGCACAAACAATACAAGGTGCAAACTCTAAAACTTCAATCGTTATCGCAAAAGCGTCCTGTATAGAAATGTACACACAAAAGACCATAAACGAAGCTTTATCCAAAAGCCTTAACCAATTCCAATAATCCGAAAGCATGCTATAGCCCCAGCAAAATCCTGAGTCTTCGATTCTTTCCATATAACCGCTGTCATGTAACAAGTTTCCTCCGATTGTTATCGTCAAGGCATCAGGATATAATTTGTGCAAAACCCTAAACCGACTCCGATGATTGCTGACAGCCGACCGTTACGAACAAAGCAGAGAAGACGTGAGCTTTAAAAAGTACACTAAGACCTTGTTAAGGTCGGGCCACAATCAGTAAAGAGAAGCTTAAAACCGCAACAATTCACTGCCGTAACCCTAGATGCAGAACCCAAAAACCCTAGATGTTGATGATAGTGATTATAATGGATCATGCGGCCTTGCGCGGAACCGACTTTATTAAATGTGTTGAATAATCCGAGTTAGGGGAAAAGCACATGGACGGATAATAGGACATACCCATGGTTTCTTCACGTGAGCGCTTCTTCGGAAGCTCAACCTTGGGAGCCGCCAACGCAGCTTCCATGATGGCGTTCTTTCCGGCCTCCTTTTCATCGTAATGAGGCGCAACGAGCTCCCGCTTCAGCGTCCTCAACCGCTTCAACCTCTTCGACCTAATTGACTTCCCCATCTCGCTCCGACAAACTCTACAAAAGGAGCGTCAAAATCCAACTGTGGGCAAATGAAACGGGGAGAACGATTCTGAAGCGAAGTTCAGGAGGTTTGCTCCACTCCGCAGTTGCGGCGACGGCGTGAGCGAGAGGACCCTCGTGCGGAAAGGAAGGGCTCTATCTGGAGAACCACAGAAGAGTACGCTTGTTCATTCGTCTCCCTGGATGATAATTATGGTATTTTCATCCTCATTCATCGACATCGATTTCTAAACCCGTGGATCTGGGACTGCTCCAGAGGGAGAACGGTGGGCCTATTTCCGAGGCTAAGGCCCACTTTATACTTGGGTACCAATTGAGGGCCGGCCCAAACTATTGAAATTACGACCAATGGGATCACTCAAATTTTTCAACTTGGGCCCAAGGGCTTTATACTAGGGTTGGACCCGAACTCCCTTTTATCCTACGTGGCATCCTACGTGGCAGTTTTTGGTGCCAAAACTTTGGGCCCATGTGAGGCAATTGGGACAAGGTTTTTCCAAGCCCAAACTTGGGTCTTGGGCCTAATCGTGTATCACCATCGGATTTTGTGAATCTCCACCGTTGATTGGAGGATGGTGATTGGAGGATGGTGATTGGAGGATGTTGATTGGAGAATTGGTGGATTGATGGGGGCTGGAGCCTGGCCGAATTCCGGCCCACCTTCCGGCCAGCCCCACATCATGTGTAAAGTGGGCCTAAATAGAATGTCCTCACGGTCACATGAAACATGAAAGTTGAAAAATGAAAGTGTTATAAATATGAATTTTAGATGCATATAGTAGAGTGGTGTAAAATGAAACATGTCCCCCAATGAAGCTCTAGTAATCTTCACTCATAGGTACACAGTAGCTTTTCCATACAACAGTACCATGTACTCATTGTAAAAATTATAGAGTATCATTTTATGGTACCATTTTAGGAACACCTATATTCCAACTTCAAAAATACATAAATCAATGTAGAAGAGACCAAAAATTGTGATTCCACTTGCTCTAGCTCTAGGATAATTTTCCCCATGCACAAACATTGCTTGCACTCGTAACATCCTTGAAGATTTCCCACGCTGAAAATTGCGCCATTATTGACCACCTTACTATACATCCTGGTGTTGTATCCAAGATCATGTATGACTGTCCTTTGGTAAGGAGGATTTGAGAAAGTGTCAATTCTGCTCACACAGATTCTTAAATTTAGAATTTCTGTTTGTATTACATACAATTGATGGTTGAGGTTGCATGTCATGTTGTGCGTCCTTTTATATTCAGAAAATTATAGATTTTATTATGAAAGCGGGTTCTTATGTAGAGTTGTGGAAAATAAATTGAGGACCCATTGACGACATATTGAATTTAGAAGTATTTATGGCCCCCAAATCGCCAAAAACCACAAAGGTGACTCTAGATACTATATATTATTTTCATTATTTTTCATTATAGTAACTTACTTAAGTGTACAAATTTTGACAATGTATTCGTGGCAATGCCGTAGACAATACCAATCTATTATTTAAGGCAAGTTGTTAATTTAGTTTTGTTTGATTTGCAAGTGGCCCTATGATTTTGCAGACAGCTGGTCCGATTGCAATGCATGAAGTATTGTGGGAAGTGGGTGTTTTGTAGAAGTATGGAAAATGAAGATTTCATGAAACGAATTGACGGATCCCAAGATCTTGAATTTCAAATAATTATGGCCTCCAATTTACTACACCTTACTAAAAATGAACTAATTTTAGAGCTGGCAAAAAAACAAAAGAACCAAACCACGTAAGAATCACGTCATTTGGAGCTACATAATCCATTATTTAAGGTAGGCATTATGTTCATTTTTTTTTTAGATGTGACATTATGATCGCAGGCATTGCCGGTTGGATTAGAGAGCATGAGGTGTTGTTAAAAGCAGGTTAAGAGCGAGCTTTTCGTAGAGTTGTGGAAAACAAGAGTCTTGAGATATTGAGTTTTTTAGTATTTATGGTGTCCAAATTACAAGAATGACCTAATTTCAAATCTTAATTCACAACATATTCGTAATAGCGCAACAGGGCATACTAGTGTGTGATGATAAGGGGGTTGGAATGTATACGTGTACAACTAGATACATGAACCATTACCACAACAATGTACACTTTGCACCCTTAACTATTACTTTCTCTATGCTACGTCCTCTTTATTATCACAAACCATAGGGAATCAATGTGAGTTGTTGATAATCATCCCCTTGTGCCACAAGTTACTTGGTCAAGATTGCGAGAGTGTAGAAGGAGAAAGATGTGAGCGTTTGTAACATGTTTCAGTATTGGAGAGCATTGTAGGAGAGCAATGTGGGAATATTGAATGGTTAGAAGTAATCTACAATTCAATGATACCATAAATAAATCTACAATCTGATGATACGACAAATAGATCGTGTTTTAAACTCAGTACTTGTACTCTATAGATGCCATTCCTGAACTCCTCAATGGGACACATGTAAGAGTTAAATGGCACATTGAACTTCCATTGTGTGAAGTAAGATAGAATTACACAAAATTTGTAGGTGTGTAGGTATTTTTTACCTTAAAAATGAAAGTCTAGTCTTTACATCTTATTTGTACTATCTCATAGCAATGGGCTCGTCTCATCACTCACAATAATAATCAACTATCAATAAGTAAATGCAAACCAAGAAATATGCAATTCTCAAGCGAGAAGGCAAGAAGCACCTCTCTAAGAGAAGTGAGGAAGCACCAAGGGGTGTTGAGGATCACAATTGTATACATTGATATAAGACACGTCCACATAGAGTTTTTTAGAATAGCCAAGTAGTATCAATATGCAACTTGTATCTCTCACCTCCATGATATCACATCATAGACTTATTCGGTACGTAACTCCCTTTAGATTTAAGTTCTGTAGCCTGCGACGTCCCCTCTCATCGCGTGAGGGGTGTCGCAGGAGGGCCTCACGAACGTGAGGAGTGCCGCAGAAGGGACTCACGATATCTCACAAAAAAAACCCCGGCCTTCATTAAATCATTAATTCGACTTTAACATGTCTGGAATATGCTGTAGGAATATGCTGTACGCAGTGGTGAAGCTTTAAATTTTAAAGATCGGAAGGTTTAAAGTTCGAGATCACAGTCGATCACAGTCAATGCTGCATATTTACTTTTTTCCAATTTAAAATGTGTGTCAATGCGCTCCCGCGCGGGGTCACCGGCCAAGGCCGGGCATGGCCCCTTCGATAACAAAAGTAACTAAATCTAACCAATTAATTCAAAAAAACGTCAATAAAATTAAAAATAAAACAAACCACATGCGCTCCCGCGCGGGGTCACCGGCCAAGGCCGGGCATTGAAACTTTCATAACAAATTTGCCATTCACTACAGGTTTACTTCATATGAATTACAGTCAACACAGATTAGCATTTAACTTAATTACTAATAAGGATAGTCCGCGCACTTGATTGTGTTCATTTTTTAACTTACTTTCAGTCGAAGTAATGTCTGTTTCAGCTTCAATTTCTGTGTCAAGGTTCTCTTCTGCGAGAGTATCTTCTTTCTCCTGAACTTTTATCTCAACCTTCATATTAAAATAGAAATTAAAGTTAATAAGTACAAAATGAAAGCGAACTGCGAAAGCGAACTGCGAGGAAGACACGAACTCGGGGAAACAAATACCGAAACCCTGTTCCAAAGATAGCCTGACCGTCAAATCCACCTTACCAGATTGGACGGCTAAGATTAAATCTAAAGGGAGTTACGCCGTAAGAGGCCCGGCCTTGTCGAGCCTCACGGGATGTGGTACTTCCTCATCGGGTCGGGCAGGCCCTACCCCTCCTCGTCAGGACCTCACATCCCGTGAGGCCCTCGAGGCGGGGCCTCTTACTGTACACTCACATGTGGAAGTTAACAAAATTTACCCTTTTATTATCACATGCATTTGGGGTACACAAGGTTGTGATAATAAAGGGGCCAGGTGCAAACTATAATATTAAGAACCTAGTGACATGGGACCTAGTGACATGGGGATTTGAACCCACAACCACGTCACCTGACAAATTCACCAAATTAATATGGTCCACACTTGAGCAAGGGAATATAATTTGGGAGAATATAATTCCAGAACATTCTCCAAGAGGGGTGGTTTCCAATGCATTGAAGAAGAAGACGCCCCGCCGGCCTCCGGCGTCCGTCCAAGATGGACGCAGCGTGACCAGGCAAGCGGCATCTAGGGCTTTTGTCACGAAGCTGACAGGGCGAATCATTCTCACCCAGGCAAACCCAAATGGCCTAACCAACCCAACCAGAAGCGGTAAAAATATAACCGCGGTTAAGTTAGCCGCAGCATCAAACGCCTCCTCTTCTCGCTACACTGTCATCTCTTTCCTTTCGCCCCGATCTCCGTCCGCGACTTCCATTCCCCCTGCTCGGTTAGAACTCCGGATTATCTTTCCAAGGATACGAGCCTCGCTCGATTTGGTTCAGATTTGAGTATCTGAGTATTTAGCAATGGCAGCAGCTTTGTGTATAGGCCAGGCAGCAGCAGCAGTGCCGAGTGCCGGAGGGTTTGAGCACCGTCCCGATGGAGCTGGAGGTGCGAAATGCGGGTGCGGAGTGGGAGGAGAGAAGGTGCAGCAGGCAAATTTGGCCAGCAAGGGTTTCTTTTGCCCGCCTTGCATCTCCACTCGCTTTCCGCCGAATTTCGTGCGCCAGTCCAGCATTAAGGCGCGCCGCAACTGCAGCAACATTGGTGTGGCGCAGGTTGTGGCTGCCTCGGCTACGGATCGGAGCATTCCGGCTCCCTCTGCTGTCAAGGCCGCTACTGCGGCATTGACATCTGAGGTCGTCGACGGGCCGCGTGAGCTCGCCGACGAGGCTCTCATCTCGCTTCCTCGCAAGGAGGCCGAGATCACTGGTCGCAAGAAATCGAGCACTCTGGCTGTCCACGGGGGTGAGGCACTTGACTTTGAAAGCTCGTCACTGAGAGAATGTTGCTACGAGTCTTCAATTGGCTGTTGATTTGTAGCATTTTGCCTGGGAATCCGCTCAGCAAAGTGCGAAGAATCATGTTGTTGAAGAGTAGATACTCAGGGAAACTACGAGGTTTGCAGTAAGTCACGTTTTTTTTCCGGATTGTGAACGTCGAGACGAGCTGGATTTGAACATTTTCACAAATGCCAACATCTCCACTGTACATTTTATCTCAGAACAATTGCGATGAATTCTGCAGATCTGTTAGTTAGAAGCGAATCGTTTTCAAAGATGTCTTAGAATGAGATACACCGCTTGCACAGTATAATTTACTGAAAGATTCCCGTTGCAGGTGAGAGAACCGGGCGTCCCAAGGTGCAAGATACGCTGACCATACCAATTTGTCAGACATCTACTTACACATTCAAAGATACAGCTGAGTTAATCGCGTTTCAGGTACTTTCTTTCAGTAGTTCGAAGTGGCGATTACTCTTCATTTTGATGTGCGTGGAGGTTTTAGCTTCTGAAATACTGGTATCACCTTACGCAAGTCGAGCCTTATCGGGAATTCGTTTAAGCTTGGTTCATGTTCATGTAGGAAGGGACATTCAAAAGCTTTGAGTATGGACGGTATGGCAATCCGACCACAAATGCCGTTGAAGAGAAGATCAGGTTAGTTCTTCGTAGTGATGCTTCGACGTTTTCTGGTTTTTGAAAGTCTTTCTCTCAGGTGTCTAGTTCGCAGACCCGGAGGTGAAGTGAATGCATCAAGTTCCAGAATATGCTCGGTATGAAGAATGTGTGCCTGAGCTTGAGAGTTAATTCTCCGTGTTCCCATGCTCTTCTGGCAGCGCTTTGGAAGGGGCCGAGACGACATTGCTGTCTGCCTCAGGCATGTGTGCAGCCACCACCATGCTTCTTGCGCTTGTCCCAGCTGGTGGGCACATCGTCACTACAACTGATTGTTACCGCAGGACTCGCCAATTTATTCAGACCGTGCTTCCCAAAATGGGCATCACGGTAAGACCGATTTTCGTTCTGCAGTGAGGAAGTCAGTAGTGCCCTATCCGTTTACTTGCAATCTCGAGTTTGGCTACAATCTCCTTCTAGAGCTTTATGATTTATACCTCGTACAAGTGACTACGAGAAAAAGCTGCTGTGATTGTATTATGTTCATCGCGGAAGTGTAGATAAGTGGAACTAATAGTAATGTGAATTCTATGTTTTGCTTCATGACAGACAACTGTGGTCGATCCTGCCGATATCGCTGCTCTCGAGTCAGCGCTTGAGAAAAATGATGTACGTCTCATGTTCCATTGTTGTGTGCTGCTCGAGAATTTGACCTTCTTACTTACCCACTCTGTCGCATATATTTGTGAAAGTTACATTGATGGAGATTTAATTATCAGATGCCTCACAGAAGGTTATATTAAAAGCCTGATCAGGAATAGAGTCTCGCAAAGCTTGAAGTTGACCATTGTGATTGGATACTCAGGTATCAATATTCTTTTCGGAGTCGCCTACGAACCCCTACTTGCGGTGTATTGACGTAGAATTAGTTTCCAAGCTATGTCACGAACATGGTGCTCTCGTGTGCATCGATGGGACATTCGCGACTCCTGTCAATCAGCAAGTTTTAGCTTTGGGGGCCGACCTTGTACTCCACTCCGCAACCAAATACCTTGCTGGGCACAATGATGTAAGTTTCATCTTATGATTGCTTCTGTTAAGCAAGCGCTCGCTATCAGTAAAAGTTGCCTTTCCAGTGGTCTTTCAGAATATACACTGGTATACTAGTAGCTGTTATGTCAGCTTGTGCAACTTGTCTCATCATTTGACTTCCGTGAACTATCACAAGAACTGAGTAAGTATTTTCCAAACACAGGTTCTTGCAGGCAGTCTCAGCGGGTCCATGGAATGTCTGTCTTCAGTGCGAGCCTTGCACAACATCCTGGGAGGTGTTGTTGATCCAGTAAGTGCCCGCGGCAGATTATCCGAGTTGATGCGTGAACTATGAGGCTGCTTTTTACTTGTCGTGGGAGCACTTGGAGCTTTTATATGCATTCTGGACATATTCCATTAACCGGTTCTCTGTCATCTTGGAACAGAATGCTGCGTACTTGATCTTGCGAGGTTTGAAGACCTTGGATCTTCGCGTCAGGCAGCAGAACAATACTGCAATGCTGCTTGCATCCTTTTTGGAATCCCACCCTAAGGTACGCAATCTGGAAGATACTCGTCATGCATACTAAGCGCTGACTCTAGAGCTTCCGAGCCTTAACTCTTCTATTCTGTTTCAATTGCAGGTGGCACGTGTACATTACCCTGGCCTGGAAAGTCATCCAGAGCATCATATCGCCAAGCGCCAGATGAGTGGCTATGGCGGTGTCATCAGTTTTGAGGTACACACCACACGGCTCTCTAAGTTTATCACATTCCCATACTTCCCCTGCTATTTACTCATAAAGTAACACGTGTTTGGCTTTTGAATACAGATAGCAGGAGACCTGGAGACAACATCAAAGTTCATTGATGGTCTTCGGATCCCTTATATTGCTCCTTCTCTTGGTGGAGTTGAAAGCCTGGTTGAACAGCCAACCATCATATCTTACTGGTACTACTTCTCTTCCTCATTTAGATGCTTCTCTCCACTTATGTTTGCTGCTAGCATTGCATTAGATCTGACAGAAGGGCTTGTATCTTATGCTGTTTATTTTTTGCTTCGTGTCGTTTACAGGGATCAGAGCCCGGCAGAGCGAGCAAGACTTGGAATCAAGGATAACCTGGTTCGCTTCAGCTGCGGTATAGAGGATTACCAGGACATCCTGAATGATGTGTCCCAGTCATTGGATGCTCTGTAATGCGATCCAGCACCTCAAATCACTCCACGTAGCACCAAGCCTGCGTGCGACCTTATGATGTGTTCTCTGCTTTTAAGATGATCAATTTTATTGAATTTGGCAAAGCCAGTGCAGCTCTATTTGAGCAACCAATTGAGTTATCTTCATCTGATACAAACTATCAGATATTGCTTTTCCTGGACGTTTTACCATATGATTTTTTGAAGCGAGAGAATGGTTCTCTAAGTAAATGCTTATCAGTAATTGTAGGAAACGATTCTAAAAAAACAGAATTTTCCGCATACTAGGTGGAAACATGACTCCCCATTCAAATCGTCCGCTTGAAAAGGACGCAAATCAACTAATAAGATGGACCATCCTAAAGTGGACCACATTTATGACCTAGACTTTCAGATCGCGCATGTGCACCGTTTTTGGGGATTAGTGTGCCATTTCAAGAACAGAGTCCATTTCAAAAGTGATTCTTAGAACTTTACTTTGTATGCAACTTGATTCTCATGATCTAAAGTAAACAAAAGTGTGATTTACACCATGTCCATTATAATATACACTTATCCGACTTTGAAACGCATGATAAAACCCATGCAGGAAGTACATCTCTTAACAGAACCAGATATTCTAAAATTATGCAACTTGGCAAGTGGATTGCGAAACAAAAGTGGGTTGTCACTTTTTCCTTTACAGGAGAACTCACTCATGGTAACAACAGAAAGTGGTTACGCCGATACATCTATCTGGAATTTTCTTTTTGGCCGGACCGGGACAGTTACGAGAAATGAGTAAAAAAATTGTATCACTCAAAAGTTAGATTTTGTATGAGTCACCCGAATACTCCAAGGTAAAGTAGAACAGTCAAAACTGGCGCAGTGCCGATAATGGAGCTCTCGTAATCTTGACTTTAATAGCTTCTCCATGTTACAATACTATGTACTCAATGTGAACATCATAGTGTCACTTTAGGACACCTATGTTTCCAACTTCAAAAAATCACATCTCATTGTAGAAGAGTCCAAAATGATGAAACAACTTCCCTCAACTTTCTACTAAGTTTCCCCCTACATGATAATTGCTTGCACTTGTAACATCGGTGTGGATTTACTATGCTGAAAATTATGCCATTATTCACCACCTTATTGTAGTCCATGAGTGGCTCTATCCTACTAGAAAATACACTATAACCAAGTTGCATGCGATCAACATAGTTGGTGGCATGTCTCGTCTTTTATGCTTATACAATGTTGAAATAGGCTAATACATGCTTAAAATATTAGTGATTAACCCTTAAAGGTCCTTCCACTCCTCAATGGGCAGCTCGAAATTGGATCTCAGCATCTTCTGGACTTGGGCAACATGAATAGTGCACTTTTTGAACTTGGGCAACATGAATGAACCAATCAATGATGAGTTTGCAACCTCCTACAAGGTTTTGTGCAATCCAACCCACCTACCACAATCCTTTCAAAGCACAAATCACTCATATAAATTGCAATTCGAATTGAAAGATTTCACTTTGTAGATGCATCATGATAAGGTGACCAGAATGATATAAAAAAATAAGTGAAAAATTGAGAATCAAAAGAGCTATAGGCAAGATTATGTTGGAAAACAGCCCGAGGGGCTGACAGGCGCCTTTAAGGGTTAAGGTAAGTATCCTTCAGCACTTGAGACGAATGGACCGACCAAGTCTGCCCTAAATTAAATGTAACGATAAAATTTCAAGGAAAATAAAAAATAGCCAAGTTTATATCAATTAGCTTGTGAAACTTTCAAGTTTCACTTCAGATTTGAAAATTTAACTTGATTCCCTCAAGTTCAATTTTAAGTAATTTATGAATATATTCTACTTTTGATTTGAAAGACGATGACTAGAGATTAGTGAAAAGTATGGCACACTACTACCATTTGTTCTCAAGTGATGATTCATAAAAGGATCGCTACACTAAATTTGATAATTAGTGTTAGATTATTACAAGATTTGAAAATGCTATAAGTTTTAACTTTTGTTTAAAAACAATTTACCAAGAGCATTGATTCTGATACTATATAAGGACCCCCATCTTGGCCAATATAGTGGGTAAAATTATTGAACAACAGTAAAAACTTATAACATGTTTATGTAAATTAGTGTATCTAGCACTAATTATCAATTTTAGCGTAGTAGAAAATGGTGTCGGAAATTTGTTTGTAGTTACGTAGAACCGCTTGTATTTTTTCAATAACGTTGTGTCATTCAATTAATCATCACAGACTCCAATTTTCATCAAAATTTTAGTAATTCGATACTAGTGGAGGCTGGTTTACTATAATACTAAAAAATTATGAAATATTGATAGTTGTGTTGATTGATTTGAGGATACAAAGTTGTAAGAAAAAATAAGTGGTTCTATGTAATCTTGGACATGTAACTATGGGATAAATATTAAACACCATTTTCTACTAGTGAATTAGCGACTCTCCTGAGGTTCAAGGCTTAAATTATGATAGCAGCTACTATACTTCGTAATTCAAGTTTCAGTTATGAATTGGGCGAGCATATCAAATTTGAATTTGTGCATCAAATCCGAGTTTTACAACATAAAGACCAAAAGCAAGAAAAGAATGAGATACGTCACACATCTTTCCTGCCGGAATGTCATTCACACAAGACTCTCCTTAAGTGTTGACTTTGCACACTACAAGTACTCGTACAATTCTATTACAAAAGCTTTCAAAGAATCGCTCCCTTAAACTCCAAAATCTAGATTAGTGAGAATCTTATAAGAAATGAACCCAATTATACATCTGTAATTGTAGAAATATTACAAAACCAAAAAGTGGCCAGTGCATTGGCCACAAACAAGTCAAGCTAATTGCTCGCCGCAGGCGCTTCGTGCACAGAATAAGCGGCTGGACAACCCCATCTCAGTGACGCTACCTCACAGTTGAAGCTCATGGACGATTCCACATCCAAAAAGCAACAATCATATGGTAATCAATCTCTGGTATCTATATCACCGATATCAATCAACATTCGACATCCTCAACATATCCAGTTCGGTACGCTTTGAATTGAGCTCCATGCATGGCATCTGCTTTCGTTTCATTTTGCTCAACGAGCGACACGGTCTAAGTGATATCCCAATGATGAGGTTGATGGCGCCCAACAAGCGCAAGACGATGATGTAAATCGTAGTCCATCTGAGAGAGATCGGGAATTTGACTACTAGAATATGGCTTCATTTGCTTTCTTTCCATAAAAGCCACGTTTGGGGAGTACCTTAGAGTATGTTATAACATATTTTTGTTGAACTGTAGCTTTTGAAATCACGTTGTAGCAAAAATGTGTTAAAATGTTGTTGTAGCATAAACATGTTAAAATGTTGTTTAAGCTACTCCCCACATGTGACTTTTATAAAACGTAGCAAATGGTCAAATTCTAGTAGACCAATTGAGACCTTCGAAGATGTTGATGACATATGAGCACGATTGTTGTGTATCCGACAGAGTGGTGATACACACTCTAGTACTTGGATCAAGATTGGGTCGTGGAACTAGAGCTTGTGCTTCTACTGAAGCGTCAGTCAAGATCCGATCCTCGACAACTTCTTGGGACACACTACTATAAAGAGAGGTGTTTTGTAATATGGAGCAAACTCAATGTAGAAACCAAGTGTACAAACTGGAGTTTTGCCATGTGCTCTACATGACTAGCACATGGCAAAAATTTGCCATGTGCTAGGTAAAGTATGTGGAATTATCCACTAGGTAGGATTATGAAGGTAGATAGATAAGTTTTAAAGGTGCATGCCATGTCTCAAAACTCTAGGGGTTTAGGGCTTAAAACACTTTTCTCACAAATAATGTACTTTGCATTTAGATTTTGAAAATTAAGTCACAATGTAGATTAAGAAAAAATTTATAACGTATAATTGAAAATATACATCTTGTAAAAGTTTACATTTTGTGAAAAGTGTACATATGTAGCCTGTCTCTGTCTGTCTACACCTAGAAGTCTGCAGTACATTTGTTGGGCGAAAGCATGCTAGGGTGGAACACTTAGTACGTCACAATTCGTTTTTTCAGGAAGTAACCAACTACAAGGCCCAGTTTGGAAGTGATCTCAATCCTCAAATACCAAATTTTTTAGGGCCAATAATGACATTACTTATGAATATTATAAATTCATTGTACTTCACTTCAAAACATATAGACAACACTGCTAAATTTGTACTTTTACACCTTTTTTACAATACATCACAGTCTTCCAAAAAAACACAAAAATACAAAGTTTATGTTTTATACGGTGGATAGTACAAATTCACACACCAATTATGTAAATACATGTATAAAGCCTTCAAACGCACATTAATAATGTTGGTGGAATTCTGTTGCTCATGGAGATATTTACGGTCAAAGTGCTGAAATTGCTATCGGGTAGAATTCACTCAAAAATAACCCAAACTTATTCTTTTTTGCTCACGCCTTCTCAAGAATACCTTTAGCATGTGAATGAGAGCCAATTTGGTCAAAATTATTGTAATTTTATCACTTTTTATTTTTCACGAAAGTACAAATTGGTACTGTTAGTACCTCTACTGACTTCAAAATAACTCCCTTTTCTCATAAATAGGTCTAACATGTGTCATTGATCACCTTTAGAATTAAAAGCCGTTAGTAATTCTAGTACATTACCACAACTTGCATTAAATTTCATCCATTTTCCTTTAAGTTATTTGTAACCCTAAGAAATTTGTACTCAAAGTACCACAACACATTTTGGTCTCTCAAACCCTGTTGAATTCTAGTACTTTTTAGTAAATTGAGTTGTCCGAAAGTGCACCCACCTTAGTGTGCTTTCACCCTGCTGGGTCGCTCGATTGTGAGTTGTTCATCGGAAAAGAGTGTTTAGTTGCTTTTGTTTCTACTCTTCCGTAGCTTTGTCTGGTGCCACTGCTTTGTCCACCATCCTCTGCGCTTCAAACCAGGACAACTTTGACTGCAAATATTTGTGCGCTCTTTTCATTCGCTAGGGCGCCATTGTTGCTTCTGTCATACAAAAAATAAGGAAGACATCTTGCTACCGTGGAAGGAGTATCATTTGTCTTGTTGAGCTCCAGAAGTTTGCGAACAGTAGCAGAAGCAGACCCTCCAATTAAGTTTACGACCCTGTCCATATCGGTTGGTTGAGCAGCATCTTTCCTTACAAAAATCTTACCGGCTGGAGACTTCAGCATAAGGCGCAAGTTTGGGCTTCGTGTTCTACATGATAAACACCAATCGTTAAGACGCGTAACCATACAGCTGCCTAAATTGCAAACACAGAAGAAGAATAGTGGTGAAATGCTAAAACAATTACACTCCTACTCAAATTTGAAGTACTACATGACTACAGATTCAAAAATCTCAAACCAAACCCTAATTGAACAGCATTAGTATGTCAAAAAGGATAACTATGAAATAAATGTGGGACTCTTCGAATGCAAGTTCACATTTTCTTTGAGTTCTCAACTCAGTTGTATGGTGCTGCAAACAAACTCATCCTCCTTCTCATGGCAACTCCATTCTCCGTCAAAGCCACTCACCCCAACATCGATGAGTCATGCAATTTCTAACCTTGACATAAACGGAAGAAATTATATCATAAATGCACACAACATCCAGGTGGGCACAAACGTACGCAGAAGAGCCAAAGCACATAAGCATGGAAGTGAACAAGTTGTGGCAAAAGTGCATGCTTAATGCCGAAACAAGAAAGAGTACAACTGCAAACGACATGAAATATGATTACAACAAGAATGGAAGACTTTTAAGTAGGAGATTCAAGACTCATGCAATTGTAACTGTAAGATTTAGTACTTACTTAGCTTGTATGTTTGTATGTATATCAAATCTCATATTCAAATTCCTTACCAATTGTGAGATCATAATATTCAAAGTTGAACTTTTTTTTTCCCTTATTTTTAAAAGAGTAACTAGTTTTTTGAGGGCCAAAAAAAACCATTCTTGATATGAAGCTCTTCACATCCTTGTTCTTACATGAGTTTAGAACATGTCCATGCAATTTTTACTTGCATGCGACCTATAAAACCTAAAGAATCACTTGATTATTCACATTGAGGTATATTAAAACTCAACTACAAAGGCTAGTCTTTGACAATAAAAATGGCATGTGAAAAATAATAGGATTGGAAATCCAAACGGTGAGATCATGCTTTAGAACCTTACTTACATGCACCAAAAACAAAGTTAAAATTAAAATAATATCTCATATTTTGGTGAGTTTTTGAAGTTTATGGAATCAATCACTATTGGGCACATTTTGAGAATAAATGAGCATATACCACAGTTTGGGCAAATTTCAAATAGTGTTTTCGAACTTTGCCTGTGAATGTCTTGTAAAGTATGAGGAATTATGAATTGTGAAATGACTTCCTAGGAAGATAAGGAAAAACTTTCCAACTTGCAAAAGTTTTCAATTTCATGCGAGCTAAAAATAGTAAGTTAGAGGCTGACCAAACCCCAAACGACCAGAATATGACCTCAATTGACTTTAGGGGTTACGAGAAAAAAATATACGAACTCCTCATCCATGCCAACTTGGGTTTATCTTTCAAACATTTTGAATTCGGCAACCAATGGCAACCATGCTTAGATAGCAAAGAGAGAGACGTGACTGTGCCAGGAATTTCCCGTGCTAACTCACTATGTCTGAAATCAACTCGCACCCGCGATTCGTGCACGAATGTGACAGCCAAGACCCACAAATCGGGAACGGGTCCCATTTTTTCTCATCCTTCGGCGGATTTGCGTAGGCATTCAAAAGCATCGACATCTCTCAATACCCAGACTGCTCAAATAGGCGCCCTAAAGCCTTCAATCTGCGGTACTAAGCCCCACAGTATTACTCCTCATCCCCCATTTCATATTTCACACTCCGATCGCACCGACTAGATACAGGATCTAACTTAGTTCGAGTTCTCAGGCGCATTATCGCATCAAAATCGAGTAAGTTAAAGCTGTCCCTCAATTACTCCACAAGATTTCTTCCGCTCGCCATTTGATCTTGTGGGTTGCATCACTTTGTGCCCTCTCTCGTATCAATGTTTGTAGACATAGAAATAGAGTATCGGTAATTTACCCTCTATCTTGAAGATTTCATCTTCCGATCGCCACTTAAATGCGTGATGTAGCTTAAGCTTCAGCCGTACTGTTGCGTAAGTTACAGCTATTCCTCCAATTACGGTGCAAGCTCGCCAGTCGAGCTTGTGGGTTGCATCATTTTGTGGTTCCTGAGACTCGCTCCTGAACTTGCATGGTTAGGTAAACATAGTATTGTTGATAGACCATCCTTATTGGAGATTTCAGATTCCGATCGCCACATGTAGTTTACGTTTCAGCCGTGTTGTTCCATAATGATTAAGTTATACCTATTCCTCCAATTTTGCTATGGGTGAGCTTGTCAGCTTTGTGGGCTTGACACTCGTTGTACTTTGCATCGGTACACTCTGTGTAGCAATATTTGTGAATAGAGAAACAGAGTATTGTTGATAGACCCTCTTTCTTGCAGATTTCATATGCCACTTGATGCATCATATTGTTTAGGTTTAGCTTTGGGTTGCATCATTTTGGTACAGCCTGACACTCGTTTCTGGCCGAGTTGTATCTTACACCAGTACCCTCTCTTGCATCAACGCCAGTGGACAGAGAAACATAGTATTGATATTCACACCCACGTACTCTATATTGGAAGATAGTGTTCTTTGTCGTATTTCCTCTTAGTATATTTTGTCGTGCTTCCTCTTAATAAACCATGCCATACTTCCTCTTGGTAAACCATGTCATACTTCCTCTTAGTATATTCTGTCATGCTTCCTCTTGATACTGAGACTGAGTGGATTGCGGAGGGTTGCATTCTAGTGTCCATATACAAAATCTCGAGGACTGAGTATTCTCAATTTTCCCTTCTTACTAATTGACTCAAAATTTGTGATATTCGTTTCAGATCTTGGCAAAATGCTTTAAGTTGTCAAAATATTCTACAAAGAGTCGTTCGCTTGTGAGCAAAGGAGCAGCCTGTTGAGATGGTGGGGAGATCCGTGATTCAAGCAGCGACTGCAAGCGGGCATGCGCTACTGAAGCAAGCAGTGAGGGCACCAACACAACCACTGAAATGCGTCACAGTGGACGTAACCGGCACATTGATGGGGTACAAGGGCGCATTGGGGGACTACTATTGCATGGCAGCCAAGAGAGCAGGACTACCGTGCCCTGATTATGAGCGCATGCACCAGGGCTTCAAGGTGGCCTACAAGGAGATGGACAAGATGTACCCCTGCTTCGGGAAGCTCCACAACATCCCTAATCAAGAATGGTGGCGGATCTGCGTCAAAAAGGCCTTCTGTGAGGTACCAATCTCTCCATTCATTGTTGCTTTTGAGCCTCCAATTTGAGCTTTGATTGATTGATGTGTGGCTATCAGGCTGGCTATGACTACACCGACCAAGAGCATGATGCTGTCTTTCTACGAATCTACGGAATCTTCGGCTCGTCTGCTCCTTACCAAGTGTTTGAAGACGCGAAGCCCTTTCTAAGATGGGTACGAGCACAGGGTATTGTGGTTGGCGTTCTCAGTAATGCTTCGTACAGATACCGTGACGACATTCTTCCTCAATTAGGCCTCAAGCAGGTGCCGACTCCTCCTTACACTGTTGACTACACTTAACATTAGTTGTCGTTTGGGGCATCTCATTAGTAGAAGTTTAGAAACAAATCACAAAGCTGACATTCAAGGTAACCTGCTCAAAATTCAACATTCAGCCTGAGACATTTGTAGTGAGCTTAAAAGTAAAAGCAATTTTTGTGCATGGGCAAAGTAAGTAGACCAAGTGGAATCGTCACTTTCAAAATCTTTTACCACGAATTTTGAAGCTGGAAGTGTTTCTAAAATAGTGCCCTAAAATGGCACCCTGATGTGAGTACATGGGGAAAATGGATTGTCGAGCTATTCTGAACCTCTAGGTCAATAAGCCTAGAGCCGCTGTGACAAATGGTATTAGATTCTGTATGGAAGGTAACAATCGCAGGATTGTGATTGCTTGTTACTGATATTAGCTTGGTGCAGGGGGAGGAGTGGGATTTTGGTGTGTTTTCGGGGATCGAAGGAGTGGAGAAGCCCAACCCGGAGATATTCAAGATAGCGTTGGCAAGGGCAGGGAGCAACATCCTTCCTGAGCAAGCGCTACATATCGGAGACAGCCTGCGGAAGGACTTCGTGCCTGCAGCTGAACTGGGGATGCATGCGCTGTTGCTGGACCGATTCTCGTCTAAGGAGGCCCGTGCAGCCAAGGAGACCGGAGTGACTGTGGTGACTGACCTTCAGCAGTGCCAAGACTACATCGCCGCCGTCCAAGAGGAAGCTAAAGCCAGCGTCATGTCTTGAGCAGCCTTCTTTCTGCAGCCTTTGAGGTTAAAGAGCGAGCAACTTTCTGCAGCCTTTGAGGCGTAAGAGCTCATTTGCTTGCAGAGGATAGCTTCCAGGTTTATTTGATATGCTGATGCATTGTGCCCGGCTAAAGAGGACTGTGAGGGCTTCCTTAGCTACATTCTTGTATTATATGTGCTATCATAAATTCTGTCCGTGGAGATTTTCCTTTCTCCTCGCTAACACTTTGGTGTCAGACTCCTCCAAATATGGGTGCTGATTACACCAAGTTGACATTTGAGTTCTCTTCATTCTATTCAGAGTGACTTTTCTGAAAAGTCCCTGGCAGCAGGGTGAGTTCATTTCACTCATTCAAAGAGAAGCTTGAGACTGCTATCGAATTTATGACATTTAAATGAAAGCACTGTTAGGTCAGAGGGACCCAAACAGAACGGTGGATTATTTAAATGTGCAAATTCAAATTTGTTGGTTCGTCTGGATAAGAGTGCTCCATGCCCAACAGTTCTCATTTCTGCCCGAAGGTGTACCGAGCAACGAAGCTAGTAGTATACACATAGTTCCTCCATGTATCCAATTTCCCCTTACCAGGTCAGTGAATGGGCTTGGAATAACTGATGAAGGGCAGCTTGACATCTACAGTACAAAGCACGAAGAGAGCGTAATCTCTAGGCACTGCAGTACAATTCTACAGAGCTCTTCTAAGATGCGAATCTCCACGTCCACTATTGCTTGGAACAATACCAGGCAATGATACTGTGCTAAAGCTGCACCATGACGAAACGATCACGACCAGCTCCTCTTACATCACCTGGAGGAAACAGCTCTTGTCAGAACATTATAAAGCCCCTGTCCATCTACTTAAAGTTCAAACCCACAACAAATTGAGTTTGTCTTAGCTACTCCTCTATCTAATTGGCAGTATGAGTAGATCCTTGAAACTTGGAGAATAAATTACACTTACGTTTGAATTCGTGACTGCCTACAACACTTGATCGAGATAGAACTTCGAAAGGTTACACGTGCCAACGGAAAGAAGACATGCGCAAATGAAAAACCACTTCATTTTCGACTAGCAAACTTCATCGAAAGTGCATTTTTCTAGCTCCAATTCGACCTCACACAGCACCCAATCGGCCACATGCATCGACAATTGTGTTCCTGGTAACGTCGTTCGGTTGAACACCTTCTCTCTGCATTTGCTCGTAAAGCTCCAGCGCCTCCTCAGCTTTGCCATTAAGAACATAGCCCGCAATAAGTGCAGTCCACGAGTAAACATTCTTCCTGGGAAGACTGTCAAACACCTTTCGTGCATCCACTAAACTGCGACACTTGCAATACGAGCTGATGAGAGCCGTGCTCACTTTCTCATCTGAAAGAAACCCTGCAAACTGAATCTTATCGTGCAACCATTTGACCTTCGGTAAAAATTCAGCCCTCGTACATGCCTTGAGCACAGCAAGGAATGCCATCTTGTTGGGATGCATGCCAGCTTTCTCCATGGCTTCGAACCGTTCGAAAGCTTCATCACAGTGACCTGCCTGTGCATAGCCAGCAATCATATTCGTCCATAAACCTACGTCTTTTCTCGGAAGCTTATCGAACACTCGACGGGCATCAATCAAGCTTCCACACTTGCTGTACATTTGAACGATTGCCGTCTGAATACGAACGCTCAGCTCAAGTCCCGACTCGATAATCACTTTGTGAAGCTCTTTACCCTCGTTCAAGTGAGCAGGTTCGTTGCAGGACTTTAAAACGCTCAAAAATGTGGCGATGTCTGGTTGAACTCCCTCAACTCTCATATCGCTGAACGTCTTCAAAGCCCGCTCACGAAGTCCGGCCTGACAGTAGCCCTCGATCATGGCATTCCAGACAATGATATCCCGGTTCTGAATGCCAAGAAAGACACGATGTGCATCATGTGGACTGCCGCAACGAAAGTACATGCCAATGAGAGCGGTTCCGACACGTACATCGGAATCCAAACGTCTTTCGGAGACGAGGTTGTGCACTCGCTTCCCACTCACAAGGTCATCCGAGCCAGTAAAAGCTTTCAACAGGCTCAAGAACGTCACTCGATTCGGCCGCACGTGCTCGTCCTGCATCCGGAAAAAAAGGGAAAAGGCGTCCCCACGGCGCCCTTGCTGTGCATACCGCGAAATTGCGGCATTGCAAGAAATCAAGTTCCAACCACTTCTGCTCGAACCTCTTTCTTCCTCACGAACAATCCTCCCATTGCTGTAATTTCTCAAATCCCATTGCTGTATGCTCCTGTTGAACACACCACCGGTAGCAATAGCCCCTGTCCCTCCGTCGCCTCCATTGAGAAGGAGCCCATCGAAACAGAAACCCCCGATTCCTCGAGAAAGCGCAAAACGATCCGCTGCGGAAAGTTTAAAGCGCCACACGAGCAATCGCAAATTGTGCATCGCTCCGAAGGGCTAGCATTGGAATGGAGCTTCAATCAAAACCCTAATTCACTGGCTCAACAGCACATGCTCATCAAGCCTGAGAGAGACGAACCTTCTCCTTCTTGACTCGACTCTATATTCCGAAGCTACGGGCTCTCCCCCGACCCTTGCCCGATCGGGGTTCGAAGCTACAGCTTCGGAATCGAAGCTGGCTCATGAAGGTCCGGGACGTTTGTCAACTTGGAGCGGGGAAGCCAGGCTCGGGTATGATCAACCCTGAGGCTCGGGAGATGACTGTTGCGGACTTCACAGTCAAGTCAAGAAGGGAATTAAGAGGAGGATGGAAAAATTCGAGGTGTTTAACCCTGGAACGTCGGAGCGGCCATTTTATGTCCGATGAACAGAACATTTTCACTGTAACCTATTATTGCGGGATGAATTTCATTCATGATTTTTGTAATTGGATTTATGAATGATAATAGCATATCATGGAATTCATTTGAGGTCATTTAAGGTATTTCCTAAGATCACATGTGGTATGAAAGTTGAAAGAATGGTTAAAAACAAGTCACCACACAATGCATTTCTGCAACTTTTTCCTACTTTTATTAAGTCTCAAATTTAGGCAACTAAATGATCTCTTTTGAGTTCAAGCTCAATTCATAAAATGAATCTTACCAAGTCTTGTTTCTACTCCAAGTTAGAATTTCAAGAAATTCCTAATATCTAGTGATTTCATGACACCTTAAGTTTACATGCCTATAGGGTCTCTTTCTCAATTTTCAAATATAGCATGACACGAAACCATGGATTACACCATGCTATTCTTCACTACAATGTCCCCTTATTCCAAAAATTTCAGATTTTTTGAAAGTGATTTGTATTTGATATGAATTATTTTTGGTTTTTCTTTGAAAATTCACTTGAATTTCAAATCTTCCCAAAAAAATCTGAAATTTTTACAGCATATGAAAAGCATGTGATCACATCTACGAAAAATAAAATAAAATATTTTACTTTCAGGTAAAGTGGCGAAATGGAGGATTCAGAGTAAGACATATCAAAGTTCAGGCCACGGTTATGGGCTCCGACGTTCTAGGGTTAAAGAGCCTTGCCCAACAAGGCTGGAGTGCTTGACCAAACTCTCTGAAACCGTGGAACTGCCTTATAAGAGATTTATCCCCTTATTTCCCATTGTACCCCCTAGAAGTAACCTAGAAGTAACCTAGAAGTAACCTAGAAGTAACCTTGTGTTGGAATTTTTTAAGAAACTTCAAGTTAGCTAGGACCTCTACCCATTGCAAGAGTCACATATTTTAGTTTTTGATATTATGAGATTTGGATAAGTAGATAATTTCAAATTGTGTAAATTTCTCAACATTTTTCAGCACTTTTGACCTTTTTTTAGAAGCTACATTTAAAAGTGTCACGTATTAGGGGCATCCTCAATAGATTAGTAAGAATATGTTTGGCAACCCAATAAAAGAATATTTTGATAATTATTTGACCTCCATTGTAACTTGTTATTGTGATTTTCACATATGAATATATGGTTGGGCTCCGGGGTCTCAAAGATACCCGAGAACAATTTCAAATTTACATATGTCGCACCTCTTCATAAACTTTATGAGTTAAAAAATAGCTTCAGTTTTGAAAGTATCTAGAGGAGATCCTAGAATGCAATTAATTTTTCTTGAACCCTTCAAAATAGTGATGAAGAGATGACATTTACCAAATTAGAATATTCCTATAAGAACTTGAGGTCCCACCAAGACGTTCATATCATGATAATGAGAATATGAAGGGTATTTGGCAACCCAATAATTAATATAAAAAATAATTTAACCATGTTTTTCTCATCCCCGATGTCATCCCCATTGGCCGAGCTCATGTCCTAAAAAGACATGTCCGTAGACTTTGAGCATGCCCACGTTTTTATTTCTAGTAATTTTTGTAGGCCAAACAACGCAATTCTTGCACGGTTGAGGTTCTCTTGTAATTTTCTTGTTGCTCCATCTACAGTTAAATCCTTTTGTAATTTTTGGTGATTTTTGGGGCTTCAAATACTTTAAATTTCAATATCTTAAAAATGTGTGTACTCAATCCACAATATTATTGTTGCCCGCACCCTTACAAAATTACCCGCTTTTAATGACACCTCATGCAACTCAATCCAACCCGCCATCACCAAGATTATACTATCACAAATAAACCAAGCAAAACAAACAAACTATCTACTTCTATATTAAAATATTGTTCGGCAATCCTTCCTACCCACCAATGTACCAACCTACCAACCTACGAACTTACCGACGTACGAACTTACCAACCTACGAACTTACCAACCTACCTACCTTCTTTTATGTATTAAAAAATTATGAATAAAGAGAGAAAAAAAAAGGGAGAAAAAAAACCGTTTGAGGGAATGGTAGACACGTGATACTTTTTTAAAGTACCATGTGAAGACCTTTCCCGTTGGGACGACGGGAATCATACTAGTCTCTATATATAAAAGGACACGATTTTGTATGTCTGTCCTTGGTGATCCACCATACAATCATGGTCATGGTCACCATCATCATTTGGTCATGTATACATGGTATGAAGAGTTTTATAGGTTTTGATGAGTGTCTTTAAGTGGTATTTGATTGTTATTAAGAGTTTTTTAGATCCCTATAATACAACAAGGAGTCGAAGGGATAAAGAATGTCGAAAATGAAAACGGGAGCAAAGAAGGAGACAATAAACCGAAAATCAACGGAACATTAGAGGGGAATTAAGAACCGAGAACAGATTATATGAACTAGGAATGTAAGATGGAAACCAAGAACAAATAATGATAACTAGGACCAAGGAACAAATAATGAAAATTAGGAACCTCTGATGGGAACTAGGAATGAATGATGGATACAAGAAACGAATGATGTAAACGAATAAGGGAAGTTGGAGGACGGGGATCGGGGAACAAAAGATGGGAACCATGAACAAGAGTTTGGAGGTAGGGAACCAATAATTAAAAAATGGAGAATGGGAAACGATAATAGAAGACGGAGAACAGGGAACAATGGAACGAGGGAACGGAGGACATGCTACAAATCTTAAAACACGAAAACTCAAAAAATGGGAACAAAGGACATGCTACAAATCTTAAAAAACACGAAATTGAAAAAACAAGAACGGAGGACATGCTACAAATCTTAAAGAGCATGAACAATCAAGAAGCAGCAGGGAACTTGGATATTGATTGCATATTCTATAATTTCAAAATTACCAAAAACTCCAACTTCGTTTTTTTAAAAAAAAAATTAGGTCTTGATTTTTTACATGTTTTATAAATTTCAATCTGACATTTATAATCTCTGTGTCTAAAAGACACAGGTAAGGACTTGTCTACATCTATATTAATAAAAGAATACAATTACCTGCTAGCGATCCTTTGCCGGTTGCTCGACCTGATGCAGCCGGTGGTCTAGCCGTTGAGTTTCTTGATCACAACCAGTGTCGAAGGTTTCTTGCCAGTCCCTTTAGCAACCACTTTGCTCGAACGCGGCTGCATCACGGCGAGCCCGCACGCCCTTCCTTCCTCGACCACCAAGCTCAGCATCGCACCCGACTTCATTGTTTTCTCCGCCCTCGCCGCAACAACGTCCCCCGCACTGGCCGCGGATTCGCTTGTTTTGAGTGGCCGCTTCTTCAGGCGTCAAACTCGTCTTCCAGCGCGTGCCGGGCGTGACCAGAACCGAGGTGCGCTACACGCAGGGCCAATTGCATTCTCCCAATTACGAGGCCGTCTGCTCCGGCTCCACGGGTATCTCACTACCCTATACACAAGTCACATTGCTTCATTCCACCTACTGGGCTGTATGTAAGTTCTAGGGTTGAGCATTTTAGTATCAATAATGAGGATAGAAAATGGTGTCGGAATCAATCATGGCATTGCATCGAGGTGTTAGCATCCGTTTCTAGATTGCTATTTGTACATACGTTTCTGCCTTCCGGAACCGATGAGCTGCCATTGATAAATATTCTGAGAAGAGGGCTTGCTACTTATCAAATCGTTGGTTTCTGAGCATGTTGGGATTGGGTGGTCGCGAAGCACCAGCCTACGACCCTGCTGAGGTCGCCATTGCGCAGGCGCCGGACAACGACGTCCCTGCCGTTGGCTGCCGGTTCGCTTGCTTTGAGCTGGCTGCTTCTAGGGCGTCGAACTCGCCTTCCAGCGCGTGCCCGGCGTGACCAGAACCGAGGTGCGCTACACGCAGGGCCAATTGCATTCTCCCAATTACGAGGCCATTCGCTCCGGCTCGACGGGTATCTCACTACCCTATTCACAAGTCACATTGCTTCATTCCACTATCCGGATACGCGTCCAGCAGCGACTCGAAATTCACAGGATCCTATAAGAAACCCGTGTTTAATCAAACGGATTTTTATTGACGTAAATTACTTTTTATGTCAACATTAGCATCAAATGTAACACTAAGACGTTAGTTGCAACATCAAACTTAACATAGAACGTTAGCTGCAACATCAAACTTAACATAAAAATGTTTGCACGTCAATAAAAATCCGTTTGATTAAACACGGGTTTCTTATAGTGGGAGTACTGTACGTTCGCAGTTTCTCCAACAGGGCTCAGCAGCGACTCTACATTCGTAGGACTGTTCGGGCCCAGATCGGTGAGGTGTACGTCCGCGTCACATGTACCATCAATTCCATCCCGCTCTCTCCTTCATGACGAAATGCCTCAAACCCTATGGCATCTGCCGCACTTGACGAAATCCTCGCATCCTCTTGATTCACGAGTTACTTTGAATTGTTATGTCGGCGGTATTCTGATTCATATTTTTTTACTGCAGGAGGAGAGGTCGGAGCGGCCTCGTCCCTCGCGCCCAGGATTCTGCGGAGACTTTATTGACGAAAAGCGCATACAAGAAAGTGCTCTTTGGAGAAGATAGAACTGTGCCAGGAGAAGATAGAATTGTGCCAGGAGAAGATAGAACTGTGCTAGGAGAAGATAGAACTGTGCCAGGAGAAGTTGGCAAGACCGCTCTGAGCTTTCCTTCTATCCCGGAAAATGTAGCAGGTTAGTAGGTATTCACTGGATTATTAGAGCTGATGGAAACTCGGAGTTTATTTGCCTTTGCCTTGATTTACTTATACCATATCAGGTAATTATGAGAAAACTGTTAATTATCGATTCTTATTATCGCCTTTTTAAAATTTTAAATTTTCCTGCGGTGCACAATTTAATTAATTGATTTTTGTTCTCCTTGATGGCATGCAGAGTCTGTGGTGGTACAGTTTCAGATCAAGTGCTATGTTCTGGACCCAGATCAATTGGTGATACTTCTCTCTCGCATATGTGTTGGCCTCTTTTCTTATTTTCGAGTAAAGCCCGCTTCATTCACTAGACTTCGGTGCGAGTTAAGACCATTTTGGAGGTTCTTCGCGTGCGTCAGAAAATTAACCACGATCGGACATGTATGTTCATGTACTCAGGTCTTCGTCTCAGGAGGTTCGAAAGAGCTGGGTGAGTGGAACAACGGAGATGCCATTCCTGTAGCCAAGGAGACTCGCAAGGGCTGGAAGGGTCTGCGTGTCACAGTCAAGTTGACTGTGCAAAACAGTCAGGTATGTTGCGTTTTTGAAACCCTAGCTCAATGTTCGCGTATTTAGGGTTAGCTAGGGTTGATGTATTAAGGTGAGGGATTGATTGATATCTGATAGCATGATGTGTGGCTGATTATTGTTTGGTAATGTAGCAAGTGATTGAGTAATGTGCGACAATGTTTCGAGAGCCTAATTGGTGTATGATTATTTGTCAGGCTACGGTAGAAGTGGTTCCCAACGTTGCCTATGGCCTTTGAATTTCTGTAGTGAATTAAGTTGTGAGTAATGTGTGAGCAATTTGTGTGCATGTAGAAGATTGAATCCACTGGAATGATCATTTTTCTCTATCTAAGGTTTTGAAGCTGCAATTTTTCGAGGGCTGTGGCCATTGACATGCAATTCTTGATCACATTGCAGCGTGAGAAGTGAAGAGTGATCCTGAAGATCCTGCCCCGAACATTGATCATTTGATCCCGCCAAAAGAGAGGTGAGACTCCAATCTTCTTTTCCAATCCTGTGGACTGTAAACTCCATCATGCATTAGAGTAACTGTATTAACCCCTAAAGTGAATACTAATCTACTGTAAATACTAATCTAATGCGGTGTAGTTTTGTGCAGAAAGGATCTTTTGATGCAGTAAAGAAGACACTGCAATTACAAAGTACTGTTCTTTAACCCTTAAACGTCAGAGCCAGCCCGAGGGGTTGGGTTTATTTTTGAGAGAATCTTGATCATAACTTACACTCCATTATACCAAATGGAATTTTTAAAATTCCAAACTGAGCACCTTAAAGAGATCTATACTTTCTTAGGATAGAGCTCACGCAAATTAAAAATAGAATAATGCTGAAAGTGGAGTTTAAGAGAGATTTTGGGTGTGGTATCAGGACAGCATATGACGTTTAAGGGTTAAATACTTTAATTTTATTGTACTTCTAATGTTGTATGCTCATCATTATTATTTATTATATATACTTCTAATGTTGTACGCTCATTATAAATTATGCTCATGTTGTATGCTCATTATTATTTACTTTTATATATACTTCTACTGTTGTATGCTTGTTTATTCTCAAAATTTGCCTAAAATCAATTAGATCGCATGAACTTTAAAAATTCACCAAAATTTGAGATTTTACTTTTTTTCAAGTGTTTTTTTTTTTGGGGGTGTGTATATAAGGTACTAAAGCATGATTAGAATGTTTGGATTTTCATTCCAATAATTTTTCACATGCCTTTGTTATTGTCAAAAAGGGGCCTTTGTATTTAAATTTGAGCATACTTCCATGTGAAAAATCAAGCATTTCTACATGTTCTATAGGTCCTTTGAGGGTTAAAATTGCAAAGACGTAATCCTAACTCACTTATGAACAAAGAATTGAAGAGCCTCATATCAAATTTACTCTAAAAATTGGTTTATTTGGCTCACAAAACACTTCAAACCCAAAAATACGATCAATTAACAATATCCTCCATGGAATCAACCTTAAGTAACACGTGGCAACTCAGAACCAAACTTACAAAAGTACACTAATAGTATAATTAGTGTGAGGTTATTATAAGATATGAAAATGCTATAAAAAATTACTTTAGTCTATAAAGATTACTTCAATCTAAAAAGATTACTTTAGTCTATAAATAGGAAAGGTCTATAAATAGGAAAAGAATATAATAACCTTTATTAATTGATTAAAAATGTTTTATTGTAGATTGATTATGAAAAATATGGACCAATTTCAAAGTAAAGCTATAAGTATGCGCAACCTACGCGGTATGGCTAGAAATCATTATTCACGGTCAAAAAGAAACAAACAAGAAGCTTTGGTCCGACGTGCAAATAGTCAACGCGAACGCATGTTGCGAAACAAAAATGCAGCATTCGAAATTCGTGCATCAAAGAATAGAATGAAAAATGAACAGAAAAATCGCCGTGAACGTAATAAAGCCATAGCTCTTACTATTCGTAGACAAAGGCTAGAAGAAGAGGAATGTGCTAGGTCGTTGAAAGAAGCAGCTATAGCAACATATTGCTTAGCAATAGAAAATGATATTCCTTTGTTGCTGCAAATGTCAGATTGCATTTCAGGAACAATTAAAGAAGAAGTTAACCTACAATGATCCGTAAAAACCAAAATAGGTTTTTGCAAGTTTGAACAACCTAGATGAAGGGTAGAACCTTAGTATTTTGCACTATACTTAGGTATGAGTATAGTAATACAAACGATGAACAAGTGATAAACCTGGAAAGCGAACTTTTAATTTGGAAGACTTACAATGCAAATTTTGGTCTTTAAGTCAAAATTTAAGAATTTGAAACTTTTCGAGAATACTTTTGTTCTAAAATCAGAAACTCAGATATGCACCAGATCACCGTTTACCGTTTAAGACAAAATACACTTAATGTGATGCATGTTGGACTACATCATTAGAAAACAATCTCAATGAACGTTATTTTATTCTAAAAAATCTTGATAACAAATTCACTAATTAAAATGTAAAGTGACCAAAGCTAAAATCTATTCCAAGTTTGCAAGTTGAACCTCCTAAAGTTGTAGAAAAAATCCTAAAAGGATTTAATATTGACTATCTTTCAAATCTTGGGAGGATTTGAGATTATGAGACTCTCCAAAATGGAGTTTGCTCAAAAATCACAAAGCTAGAAGGGCAATTAACCCCTAAATGTGAGTGTTGCCCAAATCGACTAGATTTGACAATGTACAAATATTATTTTTCTTCTTCTTTCATTTTTAATAGTATGAAATTGAGTTGTTTAGATAGTGTGATTAGGAACTTTGTGTTACTTTAGGACTCACTTTATTGTGCTTTAATGGAAAATGGCTCGGTTCTTCCAATAGCTCGAATGAAACGTAGTGCTCGATCTTCTAGTGTGGATGATCAATTTAAGAGGAGGTAACAACAACTCAAGGCGAGGGCGTTAGCAAGCATCAAGAATCGTAGACATCGTAGACATCAAGAATAAAAAGCATGAGCTTTCTAAGAAGGATGCTATGATGGACACTGCAAAAGTCGACTTGATTAATGCATGGTGTATGGTTAGATGTTTTTTTGCGACAATAGATGGGTATGTCTAGTATATTGAAGATTATGGGCCATCAACCATATGGGAAATGGGGATACATGGACCAATTTGATGGATGGTGAGGAGGTCACGCATTCAAAGTATGAGCGCCTTGAGACAAACAAGGGCGCTATAGGAGAGATCCTAATATCAACTGAATCTCTACAATTTTATGTTGAGAATTTGAACTTAGAGGCTATTCCTTATCAGTTATTAGTAGCTACTATGAAGAAAGCACGACAACTGAAGGCAGAAACTAGCAAATTAGTTGAATAGGTGGTGTTTTTTTTCCTATAGAAGACAATTTTCATCCCGTCCATTCACCTTTTCTTCATTTATATAATTTTCATATGATATTGTCAATATGTTTATAATTGTATGTATAATGTATGTATAGTGTATGTATAATGTATAATGTATTTATAACGTATGTATAACGTATATATAATATAATATTTGTATAATGTATCATGTATGTATAATGTGTGTATAATGTGTGTATAATGTATAATGTACGTATAATGTATAATATATGTATAATGTGTGTATAATGTATAATGTATGTATAATGTATGTGTAATATAGGTATAATGTGTGCATGTATTGTCTAGCTTTTGAGGAATTGTATGTATCTTACTAAAAATAATTCTTAGAAACTTCAGTGCTATTTTTAGTGAAGACCACCAAGTTAAGAGCTACCACGTACCTTACTTGAATAAACAATGTTAATACTTTAAAAAATATATATAATGCTAAAGTTTTATTTGGATTGCAAGTTAGACAACTTGTACATTGCTGATATCATAGGCGTCTCATAGAATTTGCATAAACTCCACCACTCATGTTGACAGAGCACCCTGAAAGTCCAAGATCTAGACGCAATCGCTATGCACGAGAGCGTCGTGTGCTCCGCATCAATATTGAGCGGGAAGCAGACAATGAGAGACGGACACGAAGGCGTGAGGCGCAAGAAGAGGACGTAGCCGCCGCCACACGTGTTCACAATTGTCTGGCTCATGGTGTGTAACGAGTTGCTCAAACGGAAGTTGAAATAGCGGTGCGTGAGCACAACCGTCAAGCACACCAAAAAGCCAGTGCAATCCACCCCGAGATTCCACTGGCACGGCGGCCATTCGATGGTACTGAGGGGATCTTCATCGAGTCCTCAAGCGTATGAATGTACGATGTCGATTGTGTCGAGCCCTCCACTAGATGAAAGAGCGCATTATTGGGCGTGGGTCGACACGTGCAAATCCGCGGTTCACAATGTGCTGCGATTGTGGGAAGGTAGGCAACATTCCTCCTGTGGCAGCTCCACCCGAGCCGCTGCGGAGCCTTCTACAGGATCAAACGCCCGTTGCCAGGGCTTTTTGCACAAACGTTCGCGCCTACAATAGCGCTTTATCATTTACTTCGATGCTTGCGCATATCAGATTCACCCGGGGTGGAACCTATACTTTCCGCCTACAGGGCGAAATGGTGCACCAGATGGGCAGCCTTCTTCCGGCGGGGAACGAGAACCGCAAGTTTGTCCAGTGTACATAGCGGACAGCACCACTGCCCTTAATGGTCGCATGAATGTGTTCCAGAGACTTGATCGACGGATCTTGGGGGAACTGCAGACAATGCTGCAGGAGCCCAATCCATACGCACGCCTCTACATGCATGTTTATCAGCGATTAGATGCCGAGCCGGCCGCGGAGCTCTCATTGAGGCTCCTATCGTTGCGCACGCAAGATTGGCGTCGCTACAACCTGCCAACGGCTCATGAGGTTGGTGCTATTATGGTGGGCGACGGGCATGATGGCAGCATATCAGACTGCGACATTAATGTACAGAAGCGTGACGGGCTACTGCAGCGGATATCAGTTCTTCACTCAACATACACACCGTTGCACTACGTGCTCGTTTTTCCTGACGGTCAGCAGGTATAGACAGTTACTATGCTGTTATTAGGTATGGAATATAACTTCGCGGAGGGAGTCTTTGGGATTAATAATCCGCAAGCTGTAGAAGGGAGAGGCGGCGCTAGGCGAGTAACGCAGATGCAATATTATTCATACATATTACATCAACGCGAGCGCGGTGATCATATTTTTCTAGCTGGGCGCTTGCTGCAGCAGTACATGGTAGACGCATGGGCATGCGCGGAGCAGAACCGGCTGCAGTATTTCATTCATCACCAGACGGACCTTCGATGCGAACTGTACTCAGGGTTGATGGATGCACTAAACGCTCGAGATCACGACGCTGTACAAGTCGGCCAACGCATGATCCTGCCATCGACATTCTGTCGTGGTGATAGACAAATGAGTCAGCTATACCAAGATGCAATGGCCATTGTGCGCCACTTTGGCAAGCCCGACCTGTTTGTCACTTTTACGTGCAATCCGAAGTGGTCAGAGATTACGGCTGAGCTTAAGGCAGGGCAAACGCCGCAAGACCGCCCAGATTTGGTGGCTAGAGTGTTCAGTCTCAAGTTTGAGGAGCTTATGACCGACCTCAAGGACCGCAAAATTTTTGGTACTGTCGAAGGTTTCACTAGGGTCATTGAGTTTCAGAAACGTGGGTTGCCTCACGCGCACATTCTGCTCATCCTCGACCATGCATCAAAGTTGAGGACGCCCGAAGATATAGACTTTGCAATCTCGGCCGAGATTCCCAACCGCGAAACTCACTTGGAGGCATACGAAACAGTAACTCGGTGTTTGGTCCACGGACCATGTAGTAGACAACACCCTTACGCGCCATGCATGGATGAGGGGAGATGTACAAAGGGGTATCATAAGCAATTCCAAAGCGAGACGTGCGCGGATGCTGATGGGTACCCCGAAGACAGGCGACGCGATGATGGGTGTGTTTTTCTTGATTCGCAAGGACGCATTGTAAGCAATATATAGATCGTCCCGCACAACCTGTACTTGGCATTAAAGTTCAATGCTCACATCAACGTTGAGGTGAGTAGCGGTGTTAAATATCTGCAGCCGATACATTATAGAGCAAATCTAACTACTTTTTTGTTGCAGAGTTGCGATTCAATCTCTGCAGTGAAGTATCTCTTCAAGTACATTTACAAGGGCCATGATCGTACGACCGTGCTCATAGAGGACATCAATGAGATCAAGCAGTACATTGATGCACGCTATGTGTCTGTTCCAGAAGCGGTTTGGCGGCTATATGGTTTCAAAATGCACGATCATGCCCCGCCCATCCAACGATTGCAAGTGCACTTGCCAGATCAGCAACGCGTGATCTTTACCGCAATTGGCAACCTTGCACATGCAATCGAGAGAGAAGGAGCACGGAAGACGACATTAATTCAGTGGTTTGAAGCAAACCGTACCAACCCGCGCGCAACGACTGTGACATATCTAGATTTCCCATCCAAGTTTGTTTGGAATCCTCGCACAAAGGAGTGGAAGGATCGCGAGCAAGGGATGGCCATTGGGCGACTATATTTTGTCAATCCAAATGCCGGCGAGCGATTTTTCCTGCTCATGTTACTGACCGTGGCCACGGGTGCCACGAGCTACGACAACCTCAGGAATGTAGATGGGATGCATCACAACACATTCAAGGCTGCATGCGTTGCACGCGGGTTGTACGAGAACGACGACAAATAGGAGTTGTGCCTTCGCAAGGCGGCACTGATGCAGATCGGAGCGCAGTTGCGGACGCTTTTCGTGATGATTTTGACGCACTACCCACCAGTAGACGCACGTCAGCTTTGGGAGCGGTTTAGCAACGATTTGTCAGACGATTGTGGACATCGACTCCGTCAGACGGGTGGCGTATTGGATCCAACACCTGACTAGGTCACCAGTCTTGCGCTGAATCTGATCGCGCAACTCCTTCTTCCCTTCGAGAAGTCATTGGCAGATTTTGGTCTACCAGAGCCATTCTTTCAGATGGACGAGTTGTAGGGAAATCGCTTCATTGCAGAACAATTGGCGTTTGATGCCGCCGAATTTCGAACTGAGGCCGAGCGTAAAGCTGATACTCTCAACGTAGAGCAACTGGATGTGTACCACCAAGTCATGCAATCGTGTGAGCATAATAGTGGAGGTCCTGTGATGTTTTTTATCGATGGTCCAGGCAGAACAGGCAAGACCTTTGTTGAGAACCTATTGCTCAAATCGGTCTGTGGGCAAGGCCATATTGCAATAGCAGTCGCGTCATCCGGAATTGCAGCGTTGTTCCTGAGACAAGAAAGGACATCACATTCACGGTTCAAGATCCCGATCGAGCACACTCCTGCGTCTGTTTGCACGATCAACAAGCAAGGTAATCTTGTTGCAATGATC
Organism: Bryum argenteum; assembly: GCA_037043015.1. Taxonomy (NCBI): domain Eukaryota; kingdom Viridiplantae; phylum Streptophyta; class Bryopsida; order Bryales; family Bryaceae; genus Bryum; species Bryum argenteum. The sequence goes on along the minus strand of CM073328.1, from coordinate 16,934,551 downwards.
AGGCATGCGAAACTCATACTTTGGGATGAGGCACCAATAATGAGCAAGTTTTCCTTTGAAGCGGTGGACTGAACGCTTCGCGATCTCACCGACCGAAATGTGTCTTTTGGAGGTATCACGTTTGTGATGTGTGGCAACTTCCGACATAGTGCCGAAAGGCATGCGTCCCGACATTGTTGTCGCTTCGATCAAGGAATCTTATCTTTGGAGTCAGGTGCATGTGTGTATGTTGCACCGGAACATGCGTGCTGTAGTTCCAGAGCCAAGGGCCGATTTGAGAAACCGCACATTCGTGGAATGGCTGCTCGCACTCATGAGAAGACAATTTGCCGAAGATGAAGGAGCCTGATTACATTCGTTGTCCGCAGGCAATGATTGTGCCAGATCATACGTTGGATGGCCTCATCAATGCCATCTATGGGGGAATCAACGACGCCGACCAAAATAGACGTGAATATTTCAGTGGCCGCGCCATCCTTGCCGCACGCAACAAAATTGTGGCCCTGATAAATGCGGCGACGCTCAATAAAGTGCTTGGCCAGGTCTATGAGTTTCTGAGTGCGGATAAGGTTGATGATGTCAGAGGCATCGATACCATCCCGATCGAGTACCTCAACAACCTTGAAGTCAGTGGTTGGCCGCCACACAAGCTATCATTGAAAGTTGAGACGCCGGTGATGCTACTACGTAATTTGGATCCAGCCAATGGCCTATGCAACGGAACACGACTTACTGTTCGGTGCTGCTCGACTCGAGTTATTGCGGCTGAAGTACTCACTAGAGAACATGCCGGGTATGTTGCTTTCATCCCACGTATTGCCTTGATCACGGAGCAGGCAGGGCTTCCTTTTCCAGTGCGACGCAAGCAATTCCCAATTCGTGTGGCATACGCAATGACTATCAACAAATCTCAAGGCCGGACACTTCCTAAAGTCGGGATTTGCTTGACAAAGAACGTTTTCTCACATGGCCAACTCTATGTTGCTTTTTCACACGCAACATCTATTGAAAACGTGTCCGTACTTCTAGAGGCAGACTGTGTAGATCAGTCTGAGCACCAAATCATGCGAAATGTTGTCTATACAAAGGCATTTCGTTGAGCTTGCACAGTAGTGTTAGATTAGAGTCCTCAGCTAGACTTGAGATTTTGATAGCTATAGCACTATGCGATATATGTGATCAAAACACCACGAGACGTATGTCTTGGTGGTATAATATGTAGCTTGGAGGGTGAAGGAAATACATTTGAGTAGAGCACTTCCCTTTTTTTATACGATATTGAACGTCCTCCAACTTCTACTTTTTTTTTATACCTAGGTCTAGATTACTTACATGTTTCTTAAATTTTTAATTGACCTTTTTGATGTCCGTGTCCGGAGGACACTGGTAATGACTTGTTAAATACATAAAAGATTAGTATGGCCCGCAGCGTGCCACAGATATATTATATATTGTCTATTCAATATCTTGCGAACCGCCAACCCTTTTTGTAGTCCGATTTTTTTCTACAATCCTTCAAATAAAATTTGCTTTCAATGATACCTCATGCCTCATGATCCGACAAAATCATAATATCACTTGCAAAACAAACTACATGTCTTAAATATTAGATTCATGAAAAATTGAGACCTCCATTTGCACTCATTATTGCAATTGGTACATATCATGATAATGAGAATATAAAGGGTCGCTTTTGTAGCCAAATGAATCTGAAAGGGTTGTTTTGGTGAAGGGAAGGTAGGCAAAGACAAAAGGTGGAGAAGGGAAAATAGTGAGGGGAAGAATTAAGAATTTGAGGTCAAGACCTTAATTTTCACTTCCTATTTAAAATCATGATTTTATGAAGATTATAATTTCAATTATCATAATATCGATGAAATGCCAAACGAGTGGTCACAAGTGAATATTGCAAATATCATGATTTGGGGTGAATTATCAAATACTATTATCATGATTATCATGATATGATATTGATGGGCTTCCAAATGGGTGGTAAAAAGCGGGTATTGTGATTTTGCAAATATCTTGATTTTGGGTGAAAATCTCATGATATTTGGTGACTGCCAAATGCACCCTAAATACAATGAACAAAGGGGGGTTATTATATTTGCACTCCTTTTGATCCACACCCTTTCACAACCAACCCTTTAGATTTTTTTGCTATATTCCACCTTGTGCACAACTCATCACGTTGGAACAGATTCCCTCAATATTGCTCTAATCATCACTTAAAACTCACTTATTATGGAAAGTCACATTCTTGTTAATTTAAGAAATCATAAATATATTGTAGAAAAAGCTCATTAAGAGCAAGTGAAAATATAATTACATATAAAAATTCACTTCATATCTCAATGATAGAGAGAATTTAGGGGTCAAGAGTCATGTAAGTGGCTTTAGAGGGTTGCTACCTTTTGCAAATTAAGGGCCTCTTTTTGGCAGGTGAGATAGCAAAAATGACCCTTTCCAATGTAAGAAGCTCCATCCATGTAGCAAGTTCTTTAGGGTTTTCCAAATTCCCAATGATAGTAAGTAGTAAATTGTAACTTGCCATTTATTTACAACTTGTGATTTATTTTTGTTGTTGTAATATTACATTGTTTATAATTTAAGGCAAGTAGTTTGTTTTGTAAGGGACATTATTATCTTGGGCACAACCGGTCGGATCGGGGCGATGAGGTAATCTCGGAAGCGGAAATTTACATATGGGTGTGGGCAACAATCTAATCAGGAACTAGGTCGACAAATCCCAAGATATTAAAATTTGAAGTATTTATGGCCCCAAATATATGAAATCATTTGAATGTGTGTGGGAACACCACTGGGGCATACTAGTTGCTTTCTCAAGAAAGGTTTTTTCGAGAAAGGTTTTCTAAACTATTTAGGTCTATTCATAATGGAAACTTCACATCTAGGACATCAATGCATCAAATTGATAATTTCATTATGAGAAACATAAAGTAACCTTTCTATCCCCATGAATATTGTCTACCTCATTTCACACATTTATACACTTGTTCACTCACTCAAATCTTTTTTTACTTTATTCGAATAATTTCAAACTCTCAATGCAATGATATAACACTTCTAGTTCTGCCCTTGCCGAGAGTTTGGTCGAGCAAGGCTCTTACACACCTCGAACTTTTCCATTCTTTCTGCTACAAAACATACTGTCCTATACAAAACCCAGACAGATGCTGATTCTCGAAATCCGAACCTAAAACGGACCCTACCCCCTACCCGAGGGCGCTTCTTGACTTGACTGTGAATCCCTCAACAGCCATCTCCCGAGCCTAGGGCAGGAGTTGACAAACATCCCCGACTTTACGAGCGAGCTTTGGACCCAAAGCTGTAGCTTCTGTTGTAGCTTCGAACCCCGATCTTGGTTCGAATCCGCCTTGGATTTTGGTGTGCTACTGCCTCGGAATTGGGGTTCGGTCCCATGCCTCGGGGTCTGGTCCCTAGGCTCGGGGTTCAGCAGTAGTTGTGGGCTCGTGGTTTTGGTTCCTGGGGAAGTGCGGAACGGGACGAGTTGTCGGTATTCTGGTCGTCCGGGGGCGAAATCGAAGGATGTTGATGTAGTGTTAGATCGGAGGCTAATCATTTCCGTTTGTCAGTGCCGATTGCGTCTTTTATAGACTATTTTGGTGGCGAAATTGAGCCCCTTCAGACTTGTGGTCGTACTTTTGTGAAGCTTTTTCTTGAGTACGGAATGGTGTTGCGGCTCTCGCTTTTTGTTGTGTGCGTCTCGGTAGTTGGAAGTGATTGGATTCAAAAGCTCAGCCTCGAGAATTGGTAGGAGTTCGAAATTTTCCAGATGTCGACGGGATGCCTCGGAAGGAGGGTTAGCAGTGGACCTATATTAATGGACCTTTGGCGATTGATTACAGTAGTAGCTTGGACCTTGGAGCTTGAAAACATTAGCACAAACTCCTGTGTCTCTCAGAGCATCTGCTGTTGAGTCGATGCGCGGTATTGATTGACCGCTCGGTCTCGACACCATGGGTGCGACGGAAGAAGGTAGCACCCGAGAGGTGGAGCAGGTTGTGGTCGCGAGTACTGCTTTAGGTTCGGAAACTGAACCTGGTGCCGATACTGGAAGTGTCGAAGAGTTTAGGGAGGAAGAAGAGATTGCCGTGGACGGTGTTAGGGTTTCGGAGAAGGCAGTGCAAGAAAATCTTGAGGATGGGACGGTGAATACCGTATTGGAGGAAGATGTTGATATTTCTCCGAATGGAAGCAGTTTGACCTCATTAGCGTACATGCCGAAGGATATGGCGGTCCGGTTTAAGAACTTGTACGTTTATGACAACTCGTTTTCCGTGATACCGGCTTCTACGAGGCTTTTCAAGGCACTCAGGAAGATTAAGTACTGGTCGAACGAGGTAAAGTTGCTGCCTGATGAGATTGGAGAATTGACCGAGTTGGAAGAGGTGTATTTGAAATTGTCGCCAACTGGTCTCTCTAGTTTGCCTCCGCTTGGTAAGCTCAACGGATTGAGGGCTCTGGAACTGCACCAAGCACCTGTTCTTCCTTCTGCGGCCACTCTGACACGCGACATTGCTCAGATTCAGTCTCTCACTCGTCTATCGGTTTGCCATTTCTCTATCTCGTAAGTTGTACATCGAATCATTATGCTCCATCTTGTTCAAGGTTTCTGCTTGTGTCGTAGTGTCGTCTAGTGTCAGTAGCATGTTTTGACCATGGATTAGTACATATGGGAGTGTATGCAGAATGGTGATGGTTCTTTGTGTGCAATTGAACAGCTTGGGTTCCATGATGTCAGTGATGATCGGTTAGTGGGCTGATCTTGGAGGCGATTGCTGGTCTAAACACTTGGAGGACGTTAGAAGTGTGAGTGCTGACTATTGAAACTGTATATTCTGGTCACGAAAGTCACGAAAGGTCTGTGTCCTTTTTAGCTGGTCTCAGGGTTGTCTCTAGATGGCTAGAAGCTCACTTTTGTTTGATGATACAGGTGGATTCCTGCGGAGATTGGTAGGCTTACGAACCTGGAGGAACTAGACTTCTCTTTCAACAAGTTAAGAGCATTACCGAAGGAGGTAGCAGGACTTAGGGCTTTGAAGAGTTTAAGAGTGGCCAGCAACAAGCTGGTGGAGCTGCCGTCTGAACTTACTGAGCTGCCGAATCTGACTAGTATTGATGTGGCACACAACCGCCTCACTTCGTTGGATACTCTTGGTCTTCATAACATGACCTCATTGAGAGCTCTCAATGCTCAGGTACTTCGAGTTGCTTGTCCTGCCTAGCATCACTGAACCACCTTGATGCTTTGTGTCTAGATGCGCGAGCCTTCCGTGATATGTCAATATGTGAAGTTTGCCCTAGTGCCATGGGCTTTCTGAACGGATTTAGGTTATAATTAGCTTTAGTCTTTTAAGATTGAAGCCGTTCTTTCGAGTTATTTCTCCCATGTTTGGGTGCTCACGACTTTCAGTATTTGTGGTTTTGATTTCCAGTACAACAAGCTTCAGAGCGTTGGTCAGATCCCAGAATGGGTTTGTTGTCAGCTGGAAGGAAACAGTAGGCTGGAGGCGGACCTCTATGGCGTGGAGGCTGAAAGTATATTCTGTGGAGAGGACTATCAGTTGGACTGGGAGGTCTCTCCGTCCGTAGAAAATTCTCTTGTAGTCAAAGGTGAGGTTTAAGCACATAGATAGCTTGGCCACACTTGCAGGGACTAGTATGTAAGCATCAGCTAGGCAACTCTCGAATACTTAGTTCGTTCATTGAAGTTATACTTTGTCCAATCTGTTCTGATATTTCTCCTTTTGCAGCTGACGAGCCTTCTTGTCCACCCGCGAAAGGAAGTCCATCAAATCAGAAAGTAACGACAAACTTGAAACTTAGGCGCGGATGGCGAAAGCAGGAGAATCAGCAGTACAGAGCTAGACAGGACCGTCTAAACAGTAGCCGGAAACATCGGAATGATGAACCATGTGTTAGCAACGAGGAGGTCAATCATTCTGTGGAGGTAAAGTGGTTCAAGTCGAGTTTCTAGGTCTATGACGAAGTACACTCTCATTCTCCATGCACTCCCATGATTCTTCGACCTTAACCATCTTGTTGTTATGCAGGTTGACGACGTGCCTTGTGTAAGTTCCAGTGCGGACGAGAACGTCATGGATTTGCAGCAGCCGAATGCTATTGGTGACATAGAGAGAGATGGATGTGGGGAAGAGATTCGCGTTGATGTTGCAGCAAAGATGGAACTAAACTCCAGGATCCAATCTGAGATAGGTAGTTCTTATATTAAGGCAGGTCTGAACGGCGAGAAATCAAGAGGTGGAAATGCAGAGAGCTTGAGAGACGAGGGGTATCACAGTGACGTGGACCGTAGAGATTTGACAGATAAAAATAGGTCCAGGAAAGCCATTAGTGGTGATAGAAATTCTGGAAACGACGAAGATAATTCTTCTGTCAATTCTGAAGAAGGTAACGAAAAGGTTTTAAAGGTTGGGGCAGTCGTCAAGGAGGAGGTTAGATTAAGGCGACATGGTAGTGATACAGATAGAAACCCAAAGCCAAGTAAGCGACGGCGCTCTGCACAAGGGTTTTCTGAAATCTCGTACAAGTATCATAGTGAATCCTTGTGCGGGTTCAATGAGCGGCTGCCAGATGGCTTCTATGATGCGGGCAGGGATCGGCCCTTTTCCTCCTTAGAGGCTCTTGAAAAGGAGCAGCCCTCCCTCACTTCAAGAGAGGTCATCCTTGTTGACAGGTAGGTCCCTCCTTTGAATGCAGAGGGCAGGTTTTATGATCTCTACGGCATTGCAATATCAGCCATCCTTCGTGTTTTTCGTACGATCACAAGTACATGGAGAAGAAGCGCACTTTGAAGATTTTGGCGTGTAGGATGCAGTTTCTAGTGATGATAGCCTCTCCTTCATCAATGCATACATCATTGAGTAATTTTTTTTCTTTTTGTCGTTGGGGTGTAGGGAAAGGGATGAAGACTTGGATGAGATAGCACTTTCAGCTCAGCAGATGCTTGGAAGGTTGAGTTTGCCACTGCTCAAGGATGGGAGCAACAAGATGAAGCAAAACGTGATCACGGATACTTTTCAGAAGATATCGATGTTAGCATTATTTGTTTCTGATTGTTTCGGTGGGAGTGACAAGAGTCACAACGTTACAAACATGCGCCGGGCCGCACTTGGAGGCACTGCTGGGGCTCCTTTCGTCTGCTCTTGCAGCTCGAGTCTGAGTGCAGAAAGTTCCAACGGTTTTGTAGATAATGGTACGGGAGCATCATTTGGGGCTGCTCCTCTAAGCATGAATTTCCTTTGTGAGACTGCTGTGAAGGAGCTGAAGGCACAGAGGAGATCAAATGTGCTTCCTCTTGGCTCTCTGAGATTTGGCGTTTGCCGACATCGTGCAATTCTGCTCAAGGTTTGTATGGGGACATATTCCCTTTCTTGGACGCTTTGGACACATAGGATAGTCAAAGCATTTTCTTCCTCTCCCAACCTTTACCTTCCTTTTAATGTAGGGGTGACGATAACTCGAGAATGTGAAGAACAGTTAATAGCAGTTTGTAGAAGTGATTTACTGTTAGTCCCTCAAGTTTCTTCTCGACTGTACAATCAGTTCGTATTGCCATAGACATGAAACAAAATGTATTGATCAGTTCCTTGGGTCTGCAGTACTTGTGTGACAGAGCAGATCCCGTAATTCCATGCGAGCTGGTTCGAGGCTATTTGGATTACATGCCACATGCCTGGAACGTCATTTTGGTGGAGAGTGAGAACAGCAGCATTCGTGTTTTAGTTGATGGATGCCGTCCATTAGATATTCGCCATGAAAGCGATCCGGAGTACTTTTGCAGGTACTTCCTACCCGGATTTCGGACAACCCGTTTGTTGGCTTATTGCTCAGATACTCTGGAGAGGTTTTTGAGATAGTTTGCTTGGATTTTTGTGCTTCGAGATGTTATGATCAAGTGCTAGATTCTGTCCGTTCAATATTTATGGTCTTTCAGTTTGACTGAGGTTAGGTACTACGTTGGTGCTTGCTTACACACTCGCTTCGCATTTGGGGTATGTGTTGCAGGTACATACCTCTCAAGCGGTTTCTTTTGCCATCCGCTTTAGATGGGGATCAGTTACTGTCAAGTAGTGGCATTCCATCTCCCGTCTTGTTCGAGGAGATTGGTCAGGGTGCTTCAGGAGCCTCCGTTCGTCGCTGTAAATTTGGAGATCTCACAGCTGCAGCAAAGGTAAGATCTATTAGTCTTTGAAGTCTTCCGATGTTGAATCTTTTCCCGGTGACTGATACGTTAACCCTAAGTCAAATAGAGCCAGCTTCGGGTCGTTTTGTCTCAAAATAAAAATGTCGTTTTTCCAAAAAAGTGGAACATGGACTAAACATATCTCAAGATCCGTACGGTCAAATTTAGACTAAGGATCACTAAATGGACTACTTGGACAGTTTTAGACAAGATCCTGGTGTTGAAACTCTTAGAATCAAATTTTAGAAAAAAACTGAACATTGATTTCAGAAAGGATCACTTGGAGGTTGTTTGGGCCACTTGATTTTAGGAGTTGAATGTACAATCTGCACGTTTTGTAATTGTTAGTCGCTTTACGTCACGATTGTGAGCAGCACTAGGTCTTCTTAACGTTTACATATTCACTTTTCTAAGCCGTGAAAGGGTTCAATATAACATATATTTCACTCACCTCCTTCCTTGAAATGACAGGTGCGGCAACTTGAAAATGTTAGAGAAGGCTTATCTGGGAGGGGCCCAGAAAGCAGCTGCCTGAGTGAACTGCGCATTCTTTGCAGTCTTGGCAAGCATCCTTGCATCGTCGCCCTCTATGGCCATCAGTTCGTCTCGCAGTCAGACTTGGGTCCTCAGCTTATCATCTACATGGAACATGTCAAGGGAGGCTCTTTAGAGGTATAATCAATTTCTACGTCTTGCATGGATTGTCTCTTCTTCTTTTTCTCTGTTTAAGTAGAAATGGAATGAGTAACATTGGATTGCTTCATAGCAGAGATTACTTGCTAATCGTTTCAAATCGTATGCAGAGTATGATCAAGAAATTAGCGAAAGAAGGGACATCATTTATGTCCCCTAGGCTTGCTTGCCAAGTGGCAAGAGATGTAGCATGTGCTTTAGGTTTGCTACACTCCAAAGGCATTCTTCATAGGGACATAAAGAGCAGCAACGTGCTGGTAGATATGGACTCAATACAAGGTCCTGATGGGGGACCCGTCGTGAAGTTATGCGATTTTGATAGTGCCGTTCCCTTGAGCTCATCAGCTGCTCATACGTGCTACTTGGCTCATCGTGGCGTTCCCCCTGTTAATGTCTGTGTTGGTACTCCTCGTTGGATTGCTCCCGAGGTACTGCAAGCTATGTATGGAGGGCACCCTTATGGATTGGTACGTCGTCATTTCAACTGCCCTGAGTTATTTTATTGTGGGTAGTGATAGAACGATGAGCTTGAGTTCGTTTTGATTGTCTTTCTAGTGCACTTCATATATAACGAGAGGCTTACCTGATTTTTGTCTACATTCCGTCTTTTGATCAGTCGCTTTGAAGGGTTTTTTGTTTGATAGGTTATCCTGGTCACTCTGAGGAGTGTGCTAGTATTATTCTATTATGCAGAATATTAACGACTTCTTGTCTTGCAGGAAGCGGATGTGTGGTCTTTTGGCTGTCTGATAGCTGAATTACTCACTCTTACAGTTCCATATGCGGGGCTTAATGAGTCAGAGGTCCATTCTCGTATTCAGGTAAGGCATTGGATCTGCTTAACTCGTAATTGTAACTTTTTTGAGACTAGGTTCTGATTGAGAGCAAGTCATTTGTGCCAAATCTTAGTATGAGGTTTAGGGCTGTTTTCCATGCCCAGACGATACTGGCATTTAGCTAGCTTTCCTCTCGGAGGTGTCGTCAGAGTTGATATATAGCAATTACAAGTTATTCTTTTGCACCAGTTGAACACGTATTACAAAGAACTACGAAGGAAAAACGGTTCGAACCGTTTTTTCGTGCAGCATTATGAGCTTTTTCGGGCTCAATAGGTTGGTCCTTTTTTTTTGAAAGTCGTGAGGCTTCGAAGCTTAGCCTTCTGTAAGCCAATGTTCTGATTTCCCAAACAGTAGTGGTCAACTCATGCTTCGCTTTCTTGTCTTAATTTTGCTTCGTTATCAGTACTTCCCATTGTACCACCACTCTTTGTGGTATATATATAGTATACTGTTTTTTTAGGGAGTACATCGTATTTGTCCCATAGTGGCATAGCAACCAATGCCAGTTGTGTGGTTAGCTTCCAGTTTCATCTTATGTGCTTACTGGTAGTAACTTCTAATAAGTCTCGAAATGGATGTCTCTGAAATCAGATGGGCCAACGTCCTCATTTATCAACTGAGCTTGAGAATCTGGTGGCTCAAGCTTTTCCTGAGAAGAAAAGTTTTGCGACAACGGAGGACATGGAGCTCCTCAAAGTTTTGGTGAAGCTTTTCTATTCCTGTACAAATGGTAGTCCATCGCAACGTCCCACCGTGAAGGAGATTTTCACCACGCTTTCCGAGGTTTCAAGGCCTACCTCGATCAAAGTGGATTCTCCGTTTCAAGAGGAAGCTTCTGATGCGGCTTCCAACAAACAGGTGACTACGGGACCTAACGTCGTGAAACCCCTTGCAGAAGGGACGGCAGCTATTGAGGCAGGCGGAGAAAAGGAATGTTTACATCCTGAATCAGAAAGCATCTCCGATGCGAACCCTGCTTGAGTTTATCTAAATTAGCCCACGATGGGACGTTGGTGATGAGCAGTGTGCATTATTCGTCTTCTTGTAATTACTAGAAGTGAAACAGGACGGCGTTTTGCTGTTGTCAAGAGTTAGTACTTGTAGGTTGAGTGCACCAGGAAGCGTATCGTATTAAACAGGTATACTTGTGGTGCACAGTATCTGCTCAAGAGTTGCCTGTTGAATCGAAGGAAACTTTTTAGGATTCACTCTAATTGCACTTCTCATATGAAGGTTTTGGTTGAAATGCATGTACACAATGTACACAAACTGCTAGCAACTTACGGTATCTCTTGCTAGCAACTTACGGTATCTCTGGCTAGCAACTTACGGTATCTCTTGCTAGCAACATATGGTATCTCCTTCGTGGCTACATCCTTCGAGATTTATGAAAATATTGCTTTCTCTTTCAAAAAGCACGAGGAGTAGGTTTTTTGTGGGGGTATGTTGATAGTCTTGTCACTGTAGATTTGAGGTTTTTGTACACAATCAAAGTGATGTAGAGTTTGGCCTTTCAAAAGTTTATGTTTAGAGCAATAGGAGATTACATACCTTCAACTTTTGAAAGACCACCATGTTTGTAAAATCTATCCAAATAGTAAATTGCGAAGTACGTAAGAAAGATAGTGCACTTTTCTTTACAAATATATGAAAAATCTTCAAGGAGAAGTGTAAATTTATTTGATAACTTTAGTATCTTCAGTGTACTTATTAATATCTACCTTTAGCTCTGGTAAAGACCTTCACATGGTGAGGTTTGTTAGAGAAAAGAGTATTAATATCTTTTTAGAAACCTCTTTTGATGCCCTTTACATATACAGTATGTGGCTCACATTCACAAATATTGAATTCACTTGGCGTAAGAAGCAGCCTTGAAAAAGTTACATGCACATTTTAAAGTGCAATGATTGCTCATGGTTTTTCTTACACATGAGGCTTGGATCAGTAAGAAAGAGATAGTTTTGATAACATTTACTACATTTCAGACACTTTGGTGGCTGTTTCATGTAATTTGGTTCTTTATAGTGGTAATTATGATCATTTGAAGTTCCTTCTGTTTATGGTGACAAAAGTCCAAACTTGAACTTGCTGGGTACGATTCAATCTTATCTAAAAATAATTGCATTAAGAGAAAGGGTATAATAATAGCTTCCTCTGAAGATGATTGAGTCTCCATTGTGGCATGCCTGAGCATAAATAGCTCGTGATAAGAGTTAAGGGTTAAGAGTTAAGGGTTAAGAGTTAAGAGTTAAATAATATGTTCAAAAAGTGATCTACTAAAATAGAGTTTCTAGTTGATATTGAAATTTCTTCAAATGATGGTATGAAATAGTATATTATCTCTATAATACAATTTGTAGTTGGCAATTTGGATCATTTTTGTGAACATGGTGATTGTTTGAAAATTGAGGCATGTTCTCTTATTTCAATTCTGAATAGTGAGTATTGGTTGTTGACGAAATCCTCATTGGAGGTATTTTCCTCAAAACTTTATAAAATTTATTGTGTACTCAATAATGATCGGATTTGGATTTTGCAAAGTGTGATTTAAATCACATTAGAATGTCCTATGATATTATAATAAAATATCAATTCCCATTTGTAATATCGTCTCTATATATAAAAGAACACGATTTGCAATTTGGTCGGTTTGGTTGTCCTTGGCGATGCATGGTCATGGTCATGGTCATCATCATCTGGTCATGTATACATGGTATGAAGAACTCTAAAGATTTTGAAGAGTTTCCAAAAGTGGTATTTGATTGTTATTAAGAGTTTATTAGATCTTAAGAATATAACAAGGAGGCAAAGGGACAAGGAATATGAAACATGAAAATGGGAGCAAAGAAGAAGTGAAAGGAGGATGAAGGGAACATTGAAGGAGATCTAGGAACGGGGAACAAACGATAGGAATTGAGAACGGAGGAGGATGGGAACTAGGAACAAATAATGAGGACTAGGAATGAATGATGGAAACCAATAAGGGAAGTTGGGGGATGGGGAACTGGGAACAAAAGATGGGAACCATAAACGAGAGTTTGGAGGTAGAGAACCAGTAAGAAAAAAATAAAGAATCAGGAACCATAATAGAGGAGTGGGAACTGGGAACAATGGAAGAAGGGAATGGCGGACATGCTACAAATCTTAAAAAACAGAGGAAGCTAAAAAGACAGGAACGGGGGACATGCTATAAATCTTAGAGAACATGGAGAACTGAGAAGCAAGGAACTTGCATATTGATTTTTTGAATGTGTATTGATGTAGCTTGTCAAATCATAGGAAGTTTTGCTGGTCTTTTTGCAATATCATAACATTCAAAGTGGAGACACAAGTTTATTTGATAGTGCCCAAATTACACAATAGACAGTGCTCAAGGCTTAAATTTGCATGAGATTTTTTTATGTAGTTTTTTCTAAAAAGACTTGGTAGGAGGGAGCATACTCTAAAACTTTAGAGAACTTATGTTCCAAGACTTTCATCAATATTTTTATTCCCAACTAGGTAAGAAAATGCCAAACTTTCAAATTGTGTTAACTCTTATACGTCCTAGCCTATTTATAGCCAAAGAACATAATTTAAAAAAAAGTGTTATAAATGAAAATGATGTTAAGCTATTAAGATCTCAACTGTAGAAACTTGAATAGACTTGTTCTTGGTCATGTGGATGAAAATTTGAGTCATGAAGCCTTTTAGATCCAAAGATCATAGCGTATTGGTACTAAAAACAAACAAGATTTTATCATTTTCACTTTAAAGTGGAAATGCTATCAACAAACCAATTTGCAATTAGAAAATCACCAACTACAAAGTTTTTCACCTTCATCTCAATAGTAACTTTTTCCAAGAAAAAAATCATCAAAAAAATTTCTTAGCTCAAATAATAGCCTTGCAATGGTAAAAACCGCCAAACAAATTACGAAGGAAAAACAATTCAAAACTAGATCCTTTGCACTCAAACTCATGCCTTATCTTCGAATCATTTTTGATCTTCTCAAGATTTCTACCACTAAAACTAGACTCTAATTGGAAGCCATTCCAAAAAATAAAGTTGATATCTAACCGTGAATGTAGGAGATATAGGTCCTCAAAAATCATCCACTTTTTCACTTTTTTCATTGACAGCATCATTGCATATTCAATAGCAAAAATATTCAGATCAAAAAACTTCCAACTAGAAAGTTGTAAAGAATTACCTTAAGATCATGATCATGAAAAAAAATCATGAACAAATGTCCTTGGTTTCACAAATTCACATTAATTAGAAAAGAGCTAAAATTTAGAAAATGAATAGTGAGTGAATGTATTTTTATATTTTCAACCAAAAGAAAAGGATCTAAGACAAAGCTACTCAATATATTCAAAACTAATAAGATATAGCTTTGAATATTTCTTTCTTACCTTATATTTGTTACTAGTACAAACTTAAGGGAGTAGTTCTTGTTTAAACCCCCTAAAGGCCAAAGGGCTTAGCAACCTTCAACTTTCTCACACGGTGCATATCAATGAATTTTTTTTAAGAATTTTTAGAAGATGAGATGCAAAATTGTAAACGTAGGATCTTGTAAAGCACAAGTATAAAAAGCTCCATAAAAAAATTCAAAAATGTCACCTTTTGAATTAAGAAATTCAATAATTTTATGGACATCAATTATACAATGTCAAGTGATTTTGTCAAAACAAACTTTGGGTGAATTTTTTTTGTCACTTCAAAGTTTCCACCCTTCTTCTAGAATGTTGTTTTGTGACATTCCGAACAAGACTCCTACAACAATGATACCAAGACATTAAACTAAACAAATTACTTCAAAGTGCGACATCTTTAGAAGCAAGGGCTGTATCTGCTTGCAAGAAAGAAAAAATCACCTCTACTTATCCAAAAAATCCAAACCATATGTCTGTCAAGGTTCAATCATAACATGCAAACAACCAAGCACTTCAATTAGAAGCTTGAAACATCAAATAAGTACTAGGAAAATGGGACACCATATTCAGAACCACTTCTGCCAACACAAAATGCTCTGGAAAAGCTCAGCAATGTTCAAATTCAGCTACATCACTTCCATATAAATTAACTCCTAAAGATCCCAGAAAGCCGAAATAGTTCTTTAGGTTCTTGCAGGAAAAAAAAATCAGCCAACTTCGATCATTATAATCTCACAATCGAAAAAGAATCAATTGTTCAAATTTTACACCCAGATTAAAAGGCAAGTAAACGGCAAGATTCTACGATTGGATCTTCTATTTGATACTTAGATTAATCTTTTTTTGGCTTGAAGTAGACAAAGATCATTTTTGGTAATTCAGGCAATTTTGCATCAAGGATCAAGGCATTAAAAGATGAGTATGCAACTCACATTGGAGGTGGTGTTGTTCACAGCTTCTCAAGAGGAACACCGTCTCGTGTCCATAACACTTCTCCATGCCCTACTGCTTGCCAACACATTCTTCATTGCTGATGCAGATGATCCTTCGTTTCTCTCTCCCACTACAAATTGATAATGAACAATGCTCAAGATACTCATGCTGCAAATAGCGATTGTATCGAGAGCAGCAACTCCATTCACCAAAACTACTCACTGATCTCAAATATTGCAGTACACTTCACAATAATAAGCTCATGAACTCATTTCATGAGTGTCTTAAGGCTGTCATAGAAAGTGACTGCAGGCATTGTTAAAGCTCAAACACCTCATATTGGAAGGCGCATCTGTGCATTTCATGAATATCCTAAGAAACACAATTGTAAAGCAGTACAGAATTTGCTCTGATGAAGACTGAGCAAACCATACTGATTTCTTCAACCTCACTTTTTGCTGATTCTGCAGAATTCTAAAGTAGAAGTCAAGAAGGAAAACCTACCCTGTAAATTATGACAAAAGTGGTAAACTAAGATCTACAGAAAACCGCACTTTACATGTTCCATGACACATACAAAATCGAGTAGAAGGAACTGAGAAAGAAAAATTCCATAATCATAAACAGCTGAATAGCTGGGGTCAACTGGCACACAAATCTCACTCGCGGCTCCAACTGCAATCATATTAAGATTTTCAGAGTCTGCAAAGAACAAAAGAGTCCGAATGATAGTTCAAAGTGCTGCCCCTTCCGCAACATGCTGCTGTCCTGTGCGCTTTGACAAAAAAGATCAGAGCAGGTATGCAATAAACTGAAGTTACCGATGGAATAAGCACAAATACTCAACAACACAGAATGTGCTTGCAATAGCCAAATATACACACTTTTATCAAGAAATAACACAGAGTGCAATAAAGAATGTGAAACTCCTTCCTACACGATTCTACTCTCACAGCTAATTTCTGCGGCTTCAATCTGCTGCCGGCTGAATAAGAGGTTCTCTTACAGCAAAGATCAGGAGCGAAGGAAAGGCAAGCAAACTAAAAGATCAGCAAAGTGGTGTTAGTAACTCTAGCTGCTCTCAAGAAATAGATCGAGCTGGGTGCTGTGCTAAATGTAAGAAAGAAGAGGATCTCTTCGAACAAAGTGTGCCTGCAGCAAGGGTTTGATGCTCCTCCGAAAACGTGGCACGCTCTCTTGCTCAATAATCTTACATGCATGCAAGATCCGTTATAGCCTCGTCAGAGTGACCCTCCTGCTGATCACCATGCTCCTGATCTTTCTCTCCATCCGGGAAAGTGCTCACTTTCATCCATCCATCCATCACTATCCTTTTGCTTTTTTCTTACTTTTCTCTTAACAATGTAAGGTAGGGGAAAGGAGTTTTGAGGCCTATATGAATAGGGTGTTTTGATAATTGTATGTTTTATAATGTCCGTTAGGTCACTATACCACTTTTGGGGTTTTATTAACCCCTAACGGTCCTTAAAAAGCCAAAATGGCTTTTTGCGTTTCTTGGCATCTTCGTTGGAGGGGTTAAAAGTGGAATTTTTACTTGAGATTTTTACTGAGTGTTCCCTGTACGACAAGGTACATGTGGTTTAAAAATTTTGATTGTAAATTCATATTTTAGAGTTTTTTTAGACGGTTTTTAGGATTTGAACCCCGACTGGGGCAGAACGAGCAAGCTTCTGCACCAATGGGAGGTGGGGTTCAGAGTTGGGCATGCATGAGGGGTAGCAGAAAAGAATTGTGGAGGGCAGGGGGTTTAGGAGGGGTTTAGCTCGAACCCAAGATTCTAATAATGGATTATGGCAGGAGGTTTAGCCGCCTACTCTATCTAATGCTCAATCCGTTGGACTTCAGGAGGTCGGCACCAAGATCGGTAATCAGAAGGTTGGAACATCCCCGGTTAGCAGTAGGATCGGTTACCAGGAGCTTGCCAAAGAGGAGGTCAGCAGCAAGATCTTTGATCAAGACGCCGAAGGTCGACAACATCATCTCTAGAAGAACCAAGTTGGCAACAACAAACTGAAGCGATGCAAGGTTGATGCGGACAACATCAACATTCACGATGCACACTTCATTGAGCTAAGTCCACTCGATCCAACATCATGATTGCCTACATGGAGGGAGTATAACACATGTCTTTTTTCAAATATCCAATAACACATGTCTTTTTTCAAGAATTCAACATTTGTATACAAAAATTATGAGAGAATTTTTATGTCATTTGACGTTTGATATGTGTCATTTGTATACGCATGATGTTGATTTTGGAATTTTGAAATATATTGTGGCAAGGAAACCGGCATTCCGCCTCCCATTCTCTTATCTAATGACGCTCAACCTCCTTCTCTAATTTGTGACGCTAGATTAGTGCATAATGTAGTGTTGAGATTATTGGAAGGATTATGGGGACCAGGGCATTGCGTGACTATGGACAATTTTTTCACAAGCATTGGGCTTTTTACAACACTATTATCAAAAGGCATGTATGCTTGTGGTACCATGAGACAAAACCGTATTGGGTTACCTCCTATCTTCAAAAATACCGCTTCATTCAAAAATGCACCACAAGGTACTACCTTTTGGAGAATGCAAAGCCGAACAATCTCTTGCGTTATGTGGAAGGACAAGCGGCCGGTATTATTACTTTCTACTCATAGTCTTCCTATCCAAGCACCATGTGAGAAAAAAGTAGCAAGTGTTCCCCGTCGTTGCGTGAGTTTATTCAAACATCTCCGGTTTTGCTAGAGTATACCACTCACATGCGTGGTGTCGACGTTGCCGATCAATTGAGAACTTCCTATAGTTGCCAATCGAGGAGTCACAAATGGTGGCATAGGATATTTTATTTTTTGCTAGATGTCAGAATAGTGACATGTATATTATCTACATGGAATGTTTAGCAAATGTAAACCGGGGAAGAGCGGCGGTTACACCTATGACACATCTTCAATTCAAGGAAGGCTTGTGTGAATCACTTCTAGCGAATTGGAGGATGAGGAGTATGCAACCTAATGATATTCTTGAAGCACCTCGTCGACCGGTGATTTGTACACCAACGTGGACTTCAATGCGGCGGCAATGTGTTGTGTGCAAAGTTTGCGAGCCACATTTTTATTGTCACAAATGTGGTGACAAATGGATGTGTCCCAAAAAGGGGTGTTACAAAAGATGGCATACAGAATTAGCTCTACGTCGCCGTCGATAAAATTGTGTGAGGATGACTCATTTTGTCAACTTAATTTTGTATTTTACATAATATGTCTTTTCACAAACATGTGAGGTTTATATATGAATGACATATAATTTACGGAACCATAAATATTTATGATAATTATGTGTGCAGAAAATTTCATAAGCCTCTCTTTCATGTATTATTTTATAACGTATGTATTATTTCTTATGGGTTGGGGAAGGCCGGTTACAAGCACTAACACACTCGAACTGTTCGAGGAGAGTCTCTGAACTGTCTCAAATTTATCCGCAAAGAAGGATTGAGGCCTACGAACGAGGATCATCACCCGCACATGAGGACGACAGAAGATTGAGGCCCTTCGAGCGAGATACAAGGCCCGTACAGGGTATGGTAAGGCGAAGCAACCTAGACAAGGCATGGGCCGGCGGGGAGGCCCTGACGACAGCTCACAGCAGACTTCCAACATACTCTAGAGCAACGGTTAGAAAAAACATTTTCGGAATTGGGGGAGGCCCACTGCTTTTTAAAAATCTTTTCATACCGGCCATTTAGCTTGGCCAGGTAAGCAATAAGTGAGAGGTCATTTATAGACCCTACCCCATAGGGCGTCTCATTTATGGCATAACAAAGATATGCAATATAAAAATTATGTTCTTTTTGGTGTAAGAGGGCCCATGCCATATCCTACATATTGGACCCTTTGAGAAAAATGTAGGAGTCCAATATTGTATGGCTGCCCTCATTCTTTTTACTGATTTTTATATGATTTTCCTTTCAAAAGTCATAAGTAATTGAGTTTATGGAATTTTTGGAAAATTTTTCCCCCAAAAATTTACAATCGCATGCACACATATTTTCACCATTCAAATTTTTTTGGATCTAAATATTTTTTATTATATGAGCATTTCGCACAATATAAGCATTCATACATGTTTCCAACCCCTCTCCACTAAGTAATTTAGATGAAGACTGTAAAAGAAAAATCCTTTCAAAAAAAATTGCATGGGTGTTCAAAACTTAGTTACTTACATGGAAAAAAATATGAGCAAAATGTTTGGGGTAACAATCATCAACTTGCCCTTGGGCCCATTTGCACCATGCCTCCCGGGCAATGCCCAAAAAAACTTTTGCTGCGACTTTAAACGTTTCTATCTCACAAACGACAAACATCCAACGGTCCATTTTTGGAACATTACCTAAAAATAGGGTTTTATATAAGATCTTACGGTTGGAAGGCTTAAAAAAGTAAAAACAATTGTAACATACCCCGGGGAGTCCATAGAGGTTGAAAATCGCAGTTTTGAGGTTTCAAGCTCCCAAAAACACAAGGAAATTCAGGGGTTAAACATTGTGCTAGTCATTACACAATAGTTGTTAATTACTGTTATGTGGAGATTAGTGTAATGGGTAAGTTTTGGTAGAGAATATGATTTCTTGACTCTCTTATGATTAGTGTTCACTTTGGGCCGCCATTGCAATCAATGTCCCTCGTCTTTTCTCCGCGCCACCAATTGCACGAGTTTTAATAAATTCTTCCACTTGCAAGAAATTTTGCATGGTCTCACATGTAGTGTTTTAGTTTGACGATTAGTGTTGTAACACTACGGTGGTGTGTGACATTTGGTGTTACGGTTTGCAATTAACGTCTGTAACACTAATTATTAAACAACTCTTGTGTATTGACATTCACTTTGTTGATTAATGTAAGGTACATATATTTGCAAAGACTATGATTTTTTTACTTCTGATGAAAAAACTTGCAACAGAATGGTGTTTCCAATTGGGTTCCCTTGCGTTCTCTCGAGACATCCCCAACGTCGATGCTCCGTGTAGCTATGTCGTTTCTTGCTACTTCTTTGGCCAAACACTTCTTTCTTGCTTTCTGAGCCTCTTCTGAGACAATGTTGCGACGTTGTGACATGCCGGATTAAACGCTTGCGGAGAGGACTTCCGTGCACGCCAGGAAAGCAAGCTCACGGTCAATTTTGAGCATGTCCTAATAGCATGCCGTGCTTGTTGAAGATAGACACTTGACAATTATATTTCGGTTTGTGCTTGTTGAAAATAGACACTTGACAATTATTTTTTGGTTTGTATTCAGTTAACGAGTGACCATGCTCTAATAGTTTTGCAATAAGTTATGTATCAGAGCAGAGTACTACCTTCTGCACAAATTTGAATTGCCTTCTCAGTGGCCTTACAAGGCAATTTCAACTGCCTTACAGCGATTCAAAAATGAATTTTATTCACAGGGATACTGCTTCGAGTATGCATGGATGGAGCTCACTTGCTGTGAGCGGGAAACTAACCGAGATCGTAGAGGCCATGAAAAACGATAATTGAAGTATGCAGTTAAGTTTTGCAGGAAGATCCTTTGCTTGCATGTGGTTTTTTTTCATTTGTCTCTTATCAATGCTTGCAATGAGATTCTTCCGTTGCATTGTTATCAGGTTTTTAAATATTTTACTTCTGAAAGTAGATGTGGAGATTTTCATACTAGTGCCTTACTTTCAAGTTTTTTGTTGTGCACTAAAATGAAAAACCTAGGCATTGCTTGTGAACCAATATAGGCACATTTGCGTCGTCCTTGTATACTATGACATTGTTAGTACATCACCTATTTCACACCACTACTACATACCCTTGAAAACTTAATCAGTCTATAACTTCAACCCTAGTTAATCACATGGCAACACATGGCTCTGGCTAAACAGACAGGACAACACATGGCTTTGGATAAGTGCACGCCAACTCACATTCATGTGCATGTGAGAGGGCATGTTGAGAGATGTTCTCAATCTTCAACTTCATTCATCACTCTCCTTGTCTTTGAGCCAAGCTTTTTCTTTTCTCTCACTTAAAAACAACCAATATATTTTTCAATTGAGCACCACATCACGTGCAAAAAGCAGTATCTTATCCTTTTATGTGCCAACTTTGAATCGTCTCTTGAAATAAATGAGGATTTCATTCTTCAATGGACCATCTCCATCCATTGCTTTTACTCAACTTTGTTTTTTTCCTTTTGTCCAAACAATCAATGTATCAATCACAACACAAAGTGGATTCTTATCTATTGTATGGATTCTTATCTATTGTATTGGCTCATTGTCAATCTCCATTCATAATTCTCATTGTCTTGTAGTAGCCCAACTTTAATTGTGATTCTTTTCTTTACTACCACCAATGCTTGAATCGATCGATCGATCCCCGCTTTCACCTTTGGATTGTCAGATTCCACAAAATGATAGAGCTCTCAATCCTTTACGAGATTGCATGCTTTTTCACTTTTCGCTACATCTGTGCTATTGTTACCTTTTGGCACCTGAAAGACAAGGAATTGAGATCGTCGCGTTTAGCCATGTGGATGTGTCTTCTCTCCTTTGGCACCTGAAACTTCTGAAAGGTGATTGTGTCCATTGACTTGACTGCAGGTAAAGTCCCGGGTCCCTGGCTCGATCTTGTCGGGCATCGGGGATATTTCCACACAAGGACAACCATCACGAGGTGTATGTGGAACTAGTTTACTGGAAATCAGCTTCCTCAAATAATAATTAGTACTGTACCTCCTTCGAGATTGAAGTTTTTTTTTTTTTTTTTTTTGAAAACAAATGGTGATTTCCATTGCATGAATGAGGTTACACCGCTGCAAACCAGGCTGTGTTGTGAGCCGGCGACTGACTATTTTAGTTTTTTACCACATAATAACACTCAATACCTAGAGTATCTATAATCTGAGATGAGTTACTGAAAAGTGCCCAGGGGGGGTGGTTGGGGTTGCCATCTCACTCTACCCCCGGTTACAGAACAAAAAATGGAGGCCTGGCCCCAGATTCCATCGAAGGCGCTGCATAATCTCGTTCGCGTCGCTGGTGCCATGGTTGTGTCGCCCTGGGTGCTTGTCCACGCCATCCGAGCCAGATCAATCAGGGAGTCCCAGACTGACGAATTGAGTCTCTCTTTCGACCAGTTATCATCTGAGAAAACTGAAGCATTTCTGCGGATCCACATTGCCCAAATAATAACCCCTCGCATGAGAGCCCACAGTTCATGAAGATGCCGTAGTCTAACTGGCAGTTGCGTCCCTAACAGACACTGAGTCCAGCTAAGTCGGGGCCACGGCATCGTAGCAACCGATGTTTTGGCTGCTCGGTGGAGGATGGAGAATCCCAGTTCCCATGTTTCCTTCGCTGCGGTACACTCATAGAAGCAGTGGGGAATGCTCTCGGGAACCGCTGCATTACAACAAGAACAGAGAGCGGAGGTCGGAGGATGGCTCTGATTCCGCCATTGATTAACTGCAATTGCTTTATGTGCAAGGCTCCATAGGAATCTTCGCTTCTTTCCTTGGCGGGTCAAGATCCGGATCTCCTTCCGGTTGGGCTCAAAGTCTCCAGGGCCATGTGCTTGCCACTTCTCGGTGATTGTGCGTGTAAGAGTGTCCCTCGGTCTTCTCCATTTTCGACCCAGTCTGGCCGAATACTTGAACAAACACTCTCCTGGTCTCCATCGCCACCTGCCCGGGTCAAATGAGAGGCATTGGATCGGGGCCAGATACCTTTGAGAGAGTGATACCGGTGGCGTTGAGCGGTTTGGTGTTGATATTATCCTGACTCTGCAGATTCTGCCTACGACTCTCCGATCTAGTGGGATGGTCCCTGCATGTGGTAAGAGCTTACGGGAGTCATCCTCCACTTGGTATACCGAAACGTCTGTAGGGATCACCAGGGTGGTGTCACTGATGTTGAGATTCGGTCTAAATGTGTTGGTTGCTTGGAGTACAAGTGTCGGCAGTTCGAGGATGTCGCCTGTGAAGAGGCCCAGCCAATCCTTGTCCACAGCATGCGAGGCAGTAGTTTCAAAGAGAGTAGTCTACGTTGCTGGGATGCGGGTACTGTACAGGGCGATTCGTTGCCTCTCATCGTCCTGAAGCCGGAATTCCTGTTGGAGTACTTGCCATGATTTGACTGTCATGGTGCCCGGGGTCCAAAGATCTTTGAGGCTCCTAAGGCCTCGTCGTGCGAGTTGGCGAGCTCTAGTTTCCGAGAATCCGAAATCATTGCCAAGGAAGTGGGATGTCCACCATAGATCTGTGTTTTGAACCTCTTCAAAGTTGACAGGTGGGGTTGCATCGACTAGCGGGCTGAGGGCTCTCCAGGCGAACACTAGCCGGTTCCAGATGTGAGATCCCGTGGGTGCAGCAAACCGCGCTAACATGGTCCATTGGAGGCTGTTATGCCAGCCTGGGGAGCCAGGGGGTCTAATTGCCAAGAGCCTATGACGTAAGAGTACCTGCAGGGATGAATAACCAGGTTCCAAAGATTTAATAACCCATTTCCCCATGAGAGCAGTTAGTGCTTCATCGGGATCAGTTATGCCAAGGCCACCGACTCGCTTGCTGGCACAACAGTCATCCCACCGAACTCTCGTTCGTGCTCTCTCCTCAGTGCCTTTCCAAAGATAATTTCGTAGGGAGGCTCTGATACTTCGTAGCGCCGCTCTTGAACCGCCCCAAAGGCTCAGAAAGTACCACAGGGATGAGAGTAGGACCGAATTGACTACAACTGCTCTTCCTGCTAGGGATAGCTGCAGCTTGGACCAGTATTCTAGCTTCTTCGCAATCTTTCCACGCAGGAACTCATCCACATTCTGTGTCGTCAGGTCCAGGCCGAAAGGCTGTCCCAACATCTTGTGGAGCGCTTGTGATGTCGCCACAGGGCAGCCGAAGTTCGAAAGCCAAGGGGGGGCAGCATTGGTGCAAAACCAAAATATAGCACACTTTCTCCGATTGATGCGTAGCCCTTCTGATGATGTCAAGTCCTCAAGCATGGAGAAAGTCGCCTAGAGATACCTCGTGAGCCGAAGAGGTGAAGGTAGCGTCATCGGCAAATTGAGTAATTATCTCACGACGTCACACGCCGGGAAGCTTGATGCCTCGTAGGATATTCGTCGCCACTCCATCTCGAGCAGCTAGAGATAGTGTCTCAGCCACCACAAGTAGAGGTAGGGTGCCAATGGGCACCCTTGGCGGACACCTCTGCAGACAGGAAACGCTGGTGTACTTACCCCATTGAGAGAGACTGATGCTGACGCATCGTTTAGTAACATCCGCACCATCATGATGAACGGCTCCGGGATACCTATCTGTGTCATGGTGCGGAAGAGAAATCGCCAGCTTACAGAGTCATAAGCTTTGCTAAAATCTAGTTTTAGCATTGCTAGTGGTTGCTCAGACTCTGCTGCCCATGCAACAAGCTCATGTTGCACCATAACCGTGTCAAGGATGTACCTAGAGGGAAGGAAGGCGGATTGACTGTCGTGGATGACGTCAGGAAGTAGCTTCTGCAAGCGAATTTGGAGCGTTTTGGCGAATATCTTGTACGCCGTGTTGAGGAGGGTAATCGGCCGCCAGTTGGGAGCTGTTCGAGATCACCATCTTTGGGGATTAGCACAATTAGTCCCTTGTTCATATCAGCAGGTAAAGAGCCTTGACTGATTGAGGAATGGATCATTGCTGTGAAGTCATGACCAAGCACATCCCAGAATTGACGGAAGAATTCCACAGCAATGCCATCAGGGCAGGGGCTTTTTCCGGAGGCCATCGTCTTAACTGCAGCGTGAAGTTCGTCCATATCAGGCGGCGCTCCCAGGGCTTCGAGGCATGCTGCAGAGAACTTGGACCGAAAAATTGGAGGGACCACGGCTAGGAGGGCTGTCTCCAGGGCCTGGTGTTGGGCAGGTAACTCCACGTCGGCGTACATGGATGAGTAGAATTCGAGCACATGCCTTTCCAGGCCGTTTCTGTCTGTGATGCGGTTGCCCTGCAGGTCTTGTAATGCGGCAATTGGCGATGTTGCTCCCCGATCTCGAAGGGCCTTAAAGAATTCACGGCTCACCATGTCGCCCCGGAGCTTCCAGCGGATTCTGGTGCGCACTCGCCTTCCAGCAAGTTTCCGGTCCTGAAACCCCTCGAGGCTCAGTCGGCAAGTACTTCGAGCGTCCAGCAGTACAGTATCTGTGGGGGCAGATTGGGCGGCACGAGTTGATTCCTCAAGCGCTCTGATGAGGAGCTCTTCGTCGGCTCGAAAGGCACTAGCTTTCTGCTTGCACAGCCGGCGGTAGTATTTCGTAACCCGGCGTAGTTTAGCGAAGAATGGCAGGTCCGGCCTTGCTTCTGTCCAGATTCGGCAAATCATGGGGGCTGCTTCTTCGAAGTATTGAGTGCTCATTTTCCAAGAGGGAAGGTCTCCTTGGTTGATCCTCCAATTGGATCGTGGCACATACCGGGAGGTGGTCGGATCTAGTGACGTCAGCTCGGATGCAGTAGCTAAGTAGGGTGCGCTTGGGTGTCGCAGCTGACGGTCTGAAAGTGTAGAGTCGATCGAGGCGTGCTAGGGAGCGCTCCTGGCCTTGGCGATTGTTATCCCATGAGTATTGCATACTCCCTTGGGATCTGGGATTGTCGGTTACATGTAGTGCATGTTTCATGGTATCAAAGAAACAGTCGTTCTCTATATGGCATAAGCGGACTTGATCTGGCGACTTTTGTCCGCTCTCTGCTCTACCATGTTGAAGTCTCCAACTAGTAGCCATCTCGCACGACTTTGGCGGCCCCGAGTCATGGCCTCCCACAGGTAGCAGCGCCCTAGTGACTCGTTTGGAGCGTAGAGGTTGGCAATTCCCACATCACCTCCTGGGAGTCCTTGCAGCACAACCCAGTGAAGTCGGTTCGCCATCAGAGCTCCTGAGGCTCCAATGTATTGCTCCCACTTCGAGTGGAGTAAGGTTATTACTCCTCCGCAGCCGGCACCTAGATCGGTGTCTGAGTGACCGTAGCCCGGTGAGGCTTCAAGTGCAAAGGCACGAGCATGCCGCCATAATCTGTCACCGAGTCTGAGGAGGGCATCACCGCGAATCTTATGTTCCTGTAGAGCAACAATATCGAGAGAGGGCCTTGATGCAGTCAAGTAGGAGTTCATTGTTGCCACTGCAGACTCATCGTTGAGTCCCCGCACGTTAAATGATAGGAGGTTTAGCTTCATGGAGCAACTGGAGGAGAGGCGTCTCCGTCGTTCGATGTGGCGGGTCTCCTAAAACCCCAGACGTCATAGGGAGCCGGACAGTCGCTAGGGGACTGGACGCGGAGCCTGGCCGCCGCTCTGATGCTGCGGAGTGAGGAGGGGGGGGACGTCTGAGCAGCTGAGGTCACGATAGCCGAATCCGTCGTTTCGTCCTGGGCTGGTACGAGGTCTTGAGGTTCTGCAACCTCATTGTCTATCAATGACAATGTTGTGAAGGGTTCCGGTGGTTCCTCCAGTGCTAGAAAGGCTGCGATCTCTCGACGCATACTCATCGGTGAGGTGGGGGGAGCTGGTAGCAGCGTATCTGCATCCTCAAAGAGGTCGTCCTCCCCAGTCAGTTGGGGAGGGTCATGGATCTGCTGCCTGGGAATGTGCGTTTCCCCGGGGTCCGGGTTCTGTCCTGAGGCAGTGGACATTGCCGAATGTGTGTCCGGGGCGTGGCAGATTGCTGTCGCGAGTGACGGGTCCTCCGGTCTGCCTGGTCAAGGTAGAGAGTTGGACCTGCTGTGGACCTGTTGTAGGGCCTCAGTTGCCAGTGGGATTGGCTCGGCTAACATTGGGTCAGCAGTCGATGGCGGGTCACGCTCTGGCTCGACTCGGAGCTCATGTGAAGCCTGAGTTTCGGAGTCGGAGCTCAGCACTATGATGGGTGCTAGGCCCGGATCAACTATCACCACGTCTGATTCATGGGAGCTTTCTGGCCGGGTTGTTGGCATCCTGTTGCGTGCAGCATGTGAGTCGACCTCCATCGCAGTAGCCGCATCATCTGAGGATGTCCAATCGATGTTGCAGGTTGGTTGGAAAGTCTTCTTGGTCCTATAAACTTTTTCCCAACCGTTCCACTCATACAGTGGCGTTTGGCGGGATTCACCATTTGAGTAGTGATTCCCACTACGTTCCATGTCATTGAGTGGATCGTAGGGATCAAGATACGGGACTGAGGCTTCCGACATTACTGTGTCTGTGTGGTGAGGATTCGGTGGCGACGCCTCAACTGGCCTGGGCACCTCGTTCCGGATCGCGTTGAGGCTGCGAATGTTGGGAAGTAGACTTCGAGCATTGAGAGCGAATCCCGATGGTAAAAGATCTGGGCGCACGTCCCATCCACATGGCCGTGTACGGTGGCGATGAGAGGTGTTGGGCTCCGGGTTGGATGTCACTGGTATGAATGACTCCAGGCTCGGGTCCACTAGTGTTAGCGGTACCGGTCCCGTTGGGTTGGGCGCCTGCTGTATGTCCCATCCACGCGGTCTCGTCCTTTGTCTGGGAGGATTGGAGTCCTCGGTGCTCGAGGGCACTAGGATAAATGATTCCGGGCTTGATACGTGAGCTACTATTCTCTCTCCATTTCGGATTGAGGCTTGTGCCTGGGCGTTGACTGCACCTGGAAATCGACCGTTCCGGCGGCTGTGTCTCGGAGTTGGGCAGGTAGTCGGGCTGATCGACTGTTGGATCACCGGCGCTTGGTTTGCCTCAATCGGTGGTGATTGACGACGAGTGTTCACTACCGGGGTGAAGCCTTCGCGTGCAGTACGGGCCGTGGGCGTGGAGGGGGGCGAAGCGCCCTACGCCGTCTCGTCGTCCCGGTGGGCATTTGAGACCTCATTGGGCCGGTGAGTACTTTGGATGTTATCTGGCCTGGCTGCAAGGATTCCAATGCCAGTGTTGATGGGGTTATTCACCCCGCATCTCGGAGGACTCATGGTCGAAGTAGCGCGTGTCAGTGCCGATGGCAGGTGCATACGGTTGCATGATGTCATGGTGTGTTGAAGGTGGCCACAGAGTGCGCAAGAGAGTTCCATCTCATCGTATTGCACAGGAATTGTTGCACTGCCTCCAGTCGTACTATATCCCACCACCGTGGATACCCATCCTTTGTCAATATCTACAGCCACGCAGAATCTTGGGAAGGAATCAAAACCCCCGCCTCGATATTCCGTGATGACTGCACCAACTTGCTCCGCCACTGTTCTGGCTAGCTTGTGGTACTCGAGAGGTAACTCAGGAAGCGAGATCCACATGGGCCAGATGACCCCATGCTGCATGCGAGGGTTGAAGCTCCTGACCCACGGCTGGTACAGTACAATCCCGGTATCAAACCGATAAAGGCCGTTCATTAGAATGCGATCCGTGGTAGCTTTCCCATCTGTGCGAATATACGCATAGCGCTGCCCTATGATCGGTGGAAGTGAATCGTTCTCGGCCGAGCTCTCGGGCGCAGGTCTCCCACCACCGCCGCCCGTCCCTTGCACATTCCCGTCCAAAATCCTAGCGATGACAACATGATCTGTGAGAAAGGGAATCTCCCTTGCAATGGTGAGTTGTTCTTCGTCCGATAACGTTAGAGAGCTGCCCCTCTGACCAGCAGGCCGGCATGATTGCGAAAGGTGCCTCGACTTGGGCGCTCCCCATCCGTTTTGTGGAACGGGTCCACTGTTCCTCTATCCAATGACCCTGTCTGCATCCCCTTACGAATGATGTCGAGACCTGTGTCAGTCTGAACACTTGGGCTTGGTCCAGCGTTACTACCTTCCGGTGTGGTGACTACCGGTGTTCGGTTTAGGACCTCCCGGTAGGAGGCTTGCATACCTGCCATTCTCCAAAACCCTAATATTGTTGTTTGTGTTCTCCTCGTGGAAGCGGTTGCATTAGGCGCAACTGAGCTCAATCGAATCCCCAAGAGATAAGGCGCACGAATCTAAACACGGGAGCAAGAAAGGGTTTGAGTCAGGCAAGGTACGGCTTCCGCTGCCTCAGCGGCGCTGAGCGCAGGGCTCCGCCATCGCTCCGGATGTCTAGGGGGTTAACTTTGAAATTCTTAGACAATAAAAAGAGATTGAAGTTTTCTTGGCCAGGAAAGCATGAGTCCGGAATGTACGTTGCCTTTTTCTTCGACTTCTTCGATCGATGCCCCCTCCCCTAATGCGATCGTGACAGCAGACGATGATGCTAAACCGGAGCACCAAAGCCTCACAAAATGGAACCAGTAACAAGGAACGATGTTGTGAATGAGCCAATAACGAGGAAGGAACGTTGGTGTTTTGCAGTGCAGAAAGCTAGTCATGTGAAGTGGAATCATTACAGATTTTGTAAGCTTGTGGCGAGAGTAACCAACCGAATATTTTATTTTTGGATTTCGTAAAGCACAACCAAGCTCTTGGAATTGGAAAAGCAGAACCAATCTCACTCTACAAAGTGCTTTCATGTCACATGTATTATTGTCAAGTGAGGTTTACCATGTATGAATGAAGTAAATTCTCCATACCAATTTTTTGAGGATATAGCTTCCCAGTTGTTTTTTTACTCGATAAAAGAGAGACGCACATCATGCGTTACTTGAGCGGACATTTACTTGCTCCAATACATGACACTCATTGCAGTTTTGTAGTTGATAGTTGCATTTTTTTAAAACCCTAAACGGTGCTTCGATCGGCATAAATGATACTTTTAAGTTTAACCCAACTCACGAACGTCAACAACCAATGTGAGCAAGTGTGAATGAGCATTACAAATAAGATGTTGATAAATGAAAGAGAACGTGGGCTTATTCTTGCTCATGTAATACAAGGCTCTTCATTGAGATTTCCACCAAACTTGGTAGAATGAGACAACTAGCCCGCACGAAACTAATACAAGAAGCATCCACCTCTCGTCAACTGTGTATCTGCGCAGCTAGAAAATGCATTGCCATTGTCGACCAAGCTTTACTTAATGAAGCGATACGCTGACCTGACGTTAGAGCAACTTGCCTATCCACCCAAAAAGGTAGAAAATGTGAAAGTGATCGAAGAGATAGATATAATTTTAGAGCACCTTAGCTCGCGCGATAAAAAAGTGGGGGGAGAGAAGCCAGCCCCAACTGCTACAAGTGGCATGCCATATTGTATAGGCGCAACATAGTGTGGCCGAAAGAGGCCAACACATCCACACATGCTAACAAGTGAAACATAGCGTGGCGGAAAGAGGCCAA
This sequence comes from Bryum argenteum, assembly GCA_037043015.1. Taxonomy (NCBI): domain Eukaryota; kingdom Viridiplantae; phylum Streptophyta; class Bryopsida; order Bryales; family Bryaceae; genus Bryum; species Bryum argenteum. The sequence goes on along the minus strand of CM073328.1, from coordinate 16,904,157 downwards.
CACATCCACACAAGCTAATGGGTGAAGCATATATTGGAAGACCTCATGCTCTAATCTCTATCTCACTGTCAAGTTCAATGAATTAACCAAATCTCACAGATATTAACTTCTCATTCAGAATTTTACTAGTAAAGTAAGCCTTGCACTTAAGTGGCATCTCGCTCAACCTCCTCTAAGTACCTTCACTTAGTACTCCTCCTATTTCTCTTCTACCTCTCTAATGGTTTTGATGCACAGAGTTTACCGCATTTGATTATCCATGGCGGTTTTGCTATGGAAGATATGTATAATCAAATTTTCCAACTGATAACACATTTATTGCTTGTCAACATTTATCCATTTAATTAACCCCTAAACAACCATGGTGTTTTGTGAGCTCCAAAATCCAATATTGCAATTTCATACCACCTTGTAAACTTTGGAGTATGAGAATAGTTTTACACTTTTTTGAAAATTTTAACCGTATGATCTTGGAGAGAACTACCATTAGTAGAAGTGGCTGAATTTCAACCGTTGGATCTTTGCCAATTGTAAGATCATAACATTCAAAGTTGATGCAATCTTTTTTTCAACAAACATAGTCCACTTTGTGCAAAGGAAATTGTGATGCTTATTACCTTAAACATCTAGCCCATTTTTTTTTTCTATATATATAACTAAGTTGAGCATGCCCATGCAAATTTTAGACACTCATTTTGCTTTTTGAACCTTCATGCAATTTATTTACTGAAAGAAGGTAGAAATCAAGAATTTGGTAAAACATGCACCACGTTTATTGTATTTGGTTTAAGGATAAAATGGACGCGAGTATATACCTTCTTGAATTTGAGAATTTCAAGACAAAAGAAATTCCAAAAATTCCAAAATCTCACATTTTGGCAAATTTTGAAAGACAATATTGTAATATCAGAGAAAACTTTGAATCCAACTCTTGTTATTTTAAAAGGGTGCCCTTGTAGGATTGGTAAAATTTTCAACTTGCATCACTTGGAAACCTAATTACAAAATCAATCAAAAAAAGATTTCAAAAAAAAAAAAAAAAAAAAAAAAAAAAAAACAATAATAATTATTATTATGCGTGCCCCTAGGCTGAAAACTAAAATTTGCGTTTAAAAAACTCCAAAGGTGGAGTCTGACTTAGCAAATTTTCCCACATACACCTTGTAGTATACTTAGGGAACATCCTGTAAAAATCTTAGGCATAAATATTACTTTTAACATCTTCATTTACGTTGCCCAAAATCACAAATTTCCTTATAGTAGGCCTTGGTCGTTTAGGGGTTAAATAGATTTAAGTCACAATGATTGCCTACTACTGTAGTGAGTTTTGTAGGAGAGCTGAGCTAAAACTTGAGTATCTCAATCCTGCACCCTCACTAGACAACTTTGTGTAAACCTAGTTGAGATCATCCTCCTAGTTCTTCCTTCACTCTATTGTCTCTAACCATCTAGATATTCACAAAAATTATAAAAAGCTATAGACTCTCCAGGCTTGATGTATTGTTCTTCAATCAATAATACATTGACTGATTAAAATTTTAAAAATAAATACATGTATATAACTGGAGGTACATCCCCTTGGAACGAAAGATGTGCCGTCTATACAAGGAACGTGATGCAGTAGAAACTCATAGCTCACTAATGGGGTAGAGCATGGGCGGGATTCGTTTGGCACCCCCAAACTGCCACTACACTCTTATTATGATTCACTTGCCACGTTACAAGAATGGGGAACTATCCTCACACAAAGGTTGGAGAAACATTCACACATTCAAACTCAATATAGAATAGATTGTTCTCATATTGTACCCCACAAGTTGTTGGGGTCCTAGTCATGTTCTTTTCCTTGTCATGTGTCCACTTGTTGTGTCCAATTCAAGTGGATTGTAGCGTGTGAAGTAAAATGCATGATAATGCCAAGTTTGCACAATTGGGAACATGGCGGTTCTTGAGGAGTGAACTCCAAGTTTCCTAAGAATCAAATGATCTAGCCCTCACAATCCTAGAAGATGGATCTTTTTCTTTCCCCTCACCCCCTTTTTTTTTTATTTCTTTGTTTGTTTCAATGAGTCGATGTATTATCAACTCAAAAATACATTTGTACCATAGCTTATGTTCTTCTTGGGGAAAGAAGTGCAAGTAGCTATGTGTGTAGTATCAAGAAAGGGAGGGAAAAGAAGAGGTAGCTTAGACTAAGGAGCCCTAGAGGATGAATGATTATAAAGTGCAAGACGTTTGTGTTTGTAGGGTACCATAAAACCAATGATGAATTAACACTGGCTTTTTGGAGTTTTTTTCATATATTGGTGAAGAGAAGTGCACTACCTTTCTTACGTACTTCATAATTTGCAATTGGGATAGATTCTACAAACATGGTGGTCATTTGAAAGTTGAAAGTATGTTATGTCTTATGGCTCGGAACAAAAACTTTTGAGAGGGTGCTCTATTGTACAAGCCGGAGAGATAAGACGTTCCTCTAAAGAGGCACGCGCACAGGATTGATTCCTCCTCATCGGAGAAGGTTGCTTGCACTCGCTCGTCCACCACTTGTTACCCATCCCCTTATTCATTTGCTCGACAATTGCTACCAAGTTTGTTTTGGGCATTGTGGAACTTGTTTTTGAAATTTTTGGACGTTGTCCTTGTAAAATTGGTAAACTTCTTGACGTGGGTGTCTTTGGATTTTGAGTATTGATAAAGTTATGAACATATTTCCAAAAGAAAATATTTTTAATTTTTGAATTTTTTTTTGAAGTTACCCCACTTGGACTTGAAACCTAAATTTTTTAAATGAAGGCTAAAAAAAACTGAAATTTGACTTTGCAAATTTTACCACATACACTTTGCACTATAACAGCACTTAGTAAAAATCTTTTAAAAAAAAACTTTGAACCCTTAATGCGGGCTGCCCGAAATTACAAAAACCGTGTTTGTGCTAGGGTTTAAAGAAAACCATGTCCATAAACTAATGCACATGTAAAGTGAAAACACCCTGAACCACTGAAACCTGTTTCATTGACTTGGTAAAGAATCAACCTCTAAACATTCACCCCCATCCAGTCGGTTTAACCCTTAAACGTCAGGCTATACGGATTTGGGCAGCCCAGTATTGAATCACAGCATCTTTCAAACTCGGGCATTATGAATAGTGCACTTTTTGAACTTGGGCATCATGAATGATCCAATCAATGATGAGCTTGCAACCTCCTACAAGTATTGTACAACCCCAACCTACCTACCACAATCCTTTCAAAGCACAAAATCACTCATACAAATTGTGATTTGAATTGTAAAATTTCACTTTCTGAATGCATCAGAAGAAGGTGACCAGTTTGACATCAAAATATAAGTGAAAAGTTGAGTACATTGAGAGCTACAAAGAAGATTCTGTTGGAAAAGGACCCCTCGGGTCACCTTCGACGTTTAAGGGTTAAACAAGGATGGGCTAAAAGCATGTTTGGACTTTGGTGACACTTTCTATGGTTATTTGCTAAAGAGAATGGAAGGTCAAATTTTGTTTGTTTTCATTTGGTGGCGGGGACAAGGAATATGGACTCAAGGTTTCATGTGGTGTAAGCTAAACATAACAATAAAACACCATAATTTCTAAAAGCATGTTTGTCAACTCCACGACCATTTCATTCAAATTTAAAATCTTTACTCCAACATCCTTCCTTGTTAAAATCCAACAAGTAATAAAATAAAAACCTTAGTGTTTGCAATTGACACACTTGCATGTATAAATTGGCTAGTTCATTGTCGCCCCCCTAGAGTAGGGTCAAGTTAGTCCATTACCCTTTTAATATAACCCCTGTAACATTTTAACGCCCCAAGTTGGAAAGTTCGTATTAAGATACTTTGACAAAATGGCCTTGAATCTTATAGATAGTAAGGGTTTGCCCCAATCCAACATCAATTCCTAAAGATTAGCCCCTAAAGTCAAAAAGAGCTGACCGTACTTACTATATTTAGCTCGTACGATATTGAAACCTTTTGCAAGTTAAAGATGTTTTCCATAGCTTTCCGAAAAGTCATTCCATGCTGCTAAATTCCTCATACTTTATGAGATATTTACGGTCAAAGTTTGAAAACACTATTTGAAATCTGCCCAAAACTGCCCTAACTGTGGTATATGCTCGTTTATTCTCAAAATCTGCCCAAAACTGCCCTAACTGTGGTATATGCTCGTATATTCTCAAAATCTGCCCAAAATAAATAAGATCGCTGGAACTTCAAAAATTCACCAAAAATTGAGATTTTACTTTTTTTCAATTTTTGTTTTTTGTACTTGGAAATAAGGTTGTAAGGCATGATTTCACGGTTTGGATCTTTCATCCAATTATTATTCACATGCCATTTTTATTACCAAAGAGGGGCCTTTGAAGTTGAATTTCAGCATACCTCCATGTGAAAGTTTAAGCATTTCATTAAGTTTTATAGGTCGCATGAGGGTAAAAATTACATAGGCATGTTCCAACTTACTTAGGAACAAGATTGAAGAGCCACAGTTCAAATTTACTCTTGAAATTGGTTTTTTGGGCTCACAAAAAACTTCCAACCCATTTTGGAACAAGGGGAAAAAAAACCTTTTTTCAACTTTGAATCTTACGATCTCACAATTGGTAAGGAATTTGAATCTAAGTTTTGGTACACACATACATGGACAAGTTAGGTATAAGATCTTACAGTTACATACTTGAGATTCTGTCAAAAATTGAGAATTTTCATCTTGCATTGAAAGAGGGTGGTTTTGAGGAGGTATGACAGTTTTAGGGGCTTTCGATTTTAGGGGTTAAAAGGTTCATGATCTTTATGGAATTTGGGCACTTCAAAATATTGCATGCAATGGGCTTTGACCAAGCATTACCACATCCTACAGGGTTGAAAATGCGTCCTTTATCCCACTAGGATTTCCATTAAGCTAAAAGACTCATTCCATCATGATTTCAACCAAAGTTAATAAATTGCAATATGCTAGAGTGGAATACTCGTGGAGAGCTTGGTGAAAATACTAAGTTTTTTCAAGAATGTCATGACAATAGAAATTCGGAACCATTCCCCCCTCTCATCTATGGTATTCATGATGAAGTCTGGGTGAAAACTACGAAATACACACTATTAATTCAATAGTCTGGCCACCTCAATGAACGAAGAGTGCCAACATTTAGTTACAAGTTGGCCGGTTGATTTTGAGAGCTTTTATGTGGAGATTTAAGGTTTGGGCTTTTTTCTCTAGTTAAACTCATATAAAAACCTTAATATCACAAGGTTATTACATGGGTACCACCCACAAAACATGGGTATCAATCACAATTACCTAATGATCATATAAAGTAAAGGATATTTACCCTTAACCCCTAAACGTCCCTAGTGTCGAAAAACAACATTTTGGATGAAGGGCAGAAACTTTGAAGAGCTACAACTTCTTCATCCAAACTCCGTTTTTGACGAAATCACTTGGGTTGGGTCACAAATCAAGTCTAGTTTATGTGGTAAAAATTGCATACTCATAAAATAAAGTATGAATAAATGGCATGGATTTTAGTGAAGGCAGCTTTTATTTTTGGGTTTTCAAACATTTGGCATGTTTTACCATTGCAAGCCAATTATGTGAAATCTAAAATAGTTTTTCATGAATTTTTTTTCTTAGGTTTAATATTTAGATGCATCCCAACAACTTTGTAGTTGGAAGTTTTTTGATCTAAATAACTTTGGTATTGGCTTTGCAATGATGTTTCTACAATGAAAAAAGTGAAAAAATGGATGATTTTTGAAGAGCTAGATCTCTTTCATCCACCGTTAGATTTTGACTTTATTTTTTGGGATGGGTTCCAATTCTAGTCTAATTTTAGTGGTAGAAACCTTGACCCAATCAAGGATATATTGAAGAAAAGGCATGGATTTGAGTGCGAGCGGTCTAGTTTTGAACTATTTTTCTTTTGTAAGATTTTTGGCAGTTTTCACGACTACAAGGCTACTATTTGAGCCAAGATTGTTTTTTGATGAATTTTTTTGGTACAAGACTGTCTTTGAGATGAAGATGAACAACTTTCTAGTTGCTGATGTTTTGATTGCAAATTTCATGTTGGTAGTATTTTCACTTCAAAGTGGAAATGATGGTATTTTGTGGCCTGTTTTGCGCACTAATATGTTATGATCTCGCAATCTATGAGGTCCATCTTTATTTTCATCTATATCACTTTTTTTGGATATGAGTTTTTGGCTAAAAATACCCCAAGGACGTTTAGGGGTTAAACACCCATGGGGTCTAAAACGGGCAACCCAAAATTGGATCACAACATCTTTTGGACTTGGGCATCATGAATAGTGCACTTTTTGAACTTGGGCATCATGAATGGACCAATCAATGATGAGCTGGCAACCTCCTACAAGGTTATGTACAACCCCAACCTACCTACCACAATTCTTTCAAAGCACAAAATCATTCATACAAATTGTGATTTGAATTGTAAAATTTCACTTTTTGAATGCATCACGAGAAGCTGACCAATTTGACATCAAAATATAAGTGAAAAGTTGAGTACATTGAGAGCTACAGAGGAGATTATGTTGGAAAAGGACCCCTCGGGTCACCTTGGGCGTTTAAGGGTTAACCCTTAAACTCCCAAGCAAGCCCAAAGGGCTTGTTTCCAACAGAATCTGCTCTCACTCTACTCAACTTTTCACTTACATTTTGATGTCAAACTATTCACCTTCTCATAAGGCATTCAAAAAGTGAAATTTTACAATTCAAATCACAATTTGTATGAGTGACTGTGTGCTTCAAAAGGATTGTGGAGGGGTTGTACATAACCTTGTAGAAGGTTGCAAACTCATCATTGATTGGTTCATTCTTGATGCCAAAAAGTCCAAAAGATGCTCTGATCCAATTTTGGGCTGCCCGTGCCCGTGCAGACCCAACGGACGTTGAAGGGTTAGTTGGATGACTTCTGGAAACTTCCGGGGCTGTGGACCACCTGAGCCTTAAAAAAAGGGATGAGGGTATCCACAAGAAAAAGTACAAGCACTGGTGATTGTGGGGGATCCAAACGGTCCGTTTTTGTCCCTTGGTCGCCCTCTTTTTCCTGGCCATACTCTATCCTCACTCAAGTGTACCTACTCCTCCAATTTGGTAGACAAATTTCACAAGTTGACAAGAAAGTGCCATGTGTTATTGATTATATTCCCTCTTAGGGCCTCTTCACACTACGAAGGGGAAGCAATTAGGTTCCCTTTTCTATAAAGTGATAGATTGTATGCTTATGCTTTCAACCGAACACTTGTTACGGTTTAACCCCTCTAGGCATGGGAATAGGAAACCTCGGCTTTTCCTTACAATGAGGAAGTCAATGTTTGACTTATTAGTTTTTTTACACAATGATTTGTAAATTTTTGACCATAAGACAAGTTATATTGTACAAGTATAAGAAGTTCTACCCGTGGAGATCCTTGTGTTTTTAGAAGTTTGAGACCTCAAAACTACGATTTTCCACCTCTATGCAGGTCCCTGCAGTGTAAACCACTTTTTTTACTTCTTTTAGACTCACAATCGGATGATCATGTAGCTAAGCCTATTTTAACTTATCTTGTCTTGGGAGAAATCCAAACGGTTCTTTCTCAAATCATTCGGGCAATTACGATTGGAGCTAGAGGTTTGTAGAGGTTCACGTAAACCCTTCTACACATGCCAATGTTGGGCAAAACCCTCGTGAAATCGCCTCCTCGGTGGCGACTAGAAGCGGGACACTAAATACAATGATTGTGCATTCTCCAATAGAATTCCAAAATATAAAAGGGGGCTAATAAAAGTGTGCAGCGTATTTTATTTTATTTTTTGCGTACAAGCCCTTAAAATTTCATGGAGAGACTCCGTTGGGTAAAATGGAGGCGCACACCCCCAAGATTATTATTTTTTTTTTAGTTACAAGATTAGCTTAAAGGGGTGAAAAATGAAAAAAAACAAACAACTGGGGCCCCACTCCTGGAGAACCCAGATTGGATCAATGAAGCGGCCGTGCCGGAAGCACACAGAACCTCCCGATGAGCTGAAAAGCACATGGTAAAACCATTACATTATTTAGTGTAAAAAGACAAAAATACATGGGAACTTCTTTCATTAAAATAAACGAAGAAAAACAATGGCGTAATTTGGGCACAAAAAAAAGCATTCGGAGGTTGCACAGTGCAAATTGTCTGCCATCCTGGCAACTGATTGATTGAGTGCCCGGAGAGTCTTATCCGATGGCAGGCCGGAAACAACGCCAATTAAAATAATAAAACTAAAGAGATAAAGTAAAATCAAGCACAGTAGCGGCGGTACATGTAGAGCTTGTGCCGGTACATGAATGGCAGCCACGACAACGTGCATTCTGTATTTCTGCTGCAGTATGTTAGTACCTTCTCGGGAAGACTAAATGAATCTGTTCCAGTAGTACATGGAATGTGCATTCTTATATTCCAAAGTATTATCTGGCTACAGTACACTCCCTTCGATGCTCCTGAGAAATATTTATATTGTCCACAGACCTCTGCAGCTGTTTTATTACAGACCTTCGGGAATCTAGAAAAGTGACGCTATGGCTTACGTACAGGGCTTACGTACAGGTATAGCTTGCATTCAGAAGTGAATGTTAACCTGATTGTGGTATGTGTATGCAAAACGAGGTTCGATCCGAGAGATACCAACCGAGCAGGGTTCCGGGAAGTTTTTGACTTTTACTGGCTAATAACTGGCATTTTCTCACCCAACCGGTTTTTCATAGATCTCTTCCGGCAATTGGCTTGTTTTATACGGAGAATACTAGAAATTTATTTGTCATTTTCATGGGTTTTTAGCCAGTGGCTCCATGAATGGACCGTGCTAAAGCTTCGCTGATAATAAACTAGCCGTCGGTTCTTTCCCGATCATTGCAACCAAGGCTATTGAAAAGTCTAATGGGTGACAAGATTTTAAAGACCCTTTGCACATGAGGTTGATGGAGGTCTGACAAAAGGCTGAGTCGCCAGCCTCTTCGCAAGCGACTGAAAAATATGTCACCAACCATCGTTTCCGTCAACCACCTCGTTTGTTATTTTACCCTAATTTTTTCAACATGGCCAAATCGGGCAAGTATTCAGCTAAAAAATGAGTATCCAAAAAGAGGTGATATTACTGAATTTGGACGTGATATCAGAAAGTCTGTACTGTAATGATATCACAGAATGGAAAAGATTGATAGTATGGAATAAGGCATATTAAGATGAGCATGAGAAGCATGGAGAGCACGTTGAACTGGCGTCTATCTAGGCACTAGCAAGTGGGCACCGAACACCGACTATGACAGCAAATGTTCTGCGTCAGTGCTTATCGGCGCATGTGCGATGAATCAACAGCAATAAAGCGCGACGGGAATGGAATGGACACAATCACTTGATGTCAACCAGCACTCATCCAGCCATTCCTTTCCACTGTAAGTAATTTGTTTGGGACTTTGGACTCCGCCAGGGCCTGACTACAGTTCATGGAACATGCCCCAGTCCCCGAGATTGATTTGTTTGACGCGTTCGCCTCCATTTATACTCTGGATATGCTCTGCCTCGTCAAATTCCGTCGAAGATTCAGTCCGACCATCGACCGTTTTACAAGTGGAATGCTCCACCATCACGACCTGCAAAGGAATTTCTTTTCTCGAACCAATCAATCCCAAAAATACAGAATCAACTGTAGTAACCTCTGCACTGAAATAATGGAGAGGAAGATGAGAAGATAGGAAGGGAGCAGTTCACGGACATTTTGAGTCTTGCTCCCCCAACCCTTATCGCCACACTATACATTCTCCTTGATTGATCGATTTATCGTTACAAGCATATTCCTTGTTTAATCGATGGCGTTACGGTTCTCTCTGTGGTCCATACCCGGAGTTTGTTATACCGTACCTGCTACACTGCTGAGTTGAAGGAGAGTGAAGTCTGAAACGGAGCATTTGGACTCTGGTCAGCCTCGTACGTACTAAATATAGACATTATGAAGTTGGAACTTGTTAAGGATTGTGGAGTTTTCCCAAACCTTTCGGGGAAGTCATTTCATGCTTCAAAATTCTTCATACTTTGGGAGATATTTAAAGTCAAACTTTAAATAGATTATTTGGAAAGTGCCCAAATTGCAGTATATGATCATTCATTCTCAAAATCTACCCAAACATAAAAACTTTAAAATCCACCAAAAAGTGGGATTTTACATTTTTTTTCCAGGTTTTTTTCAATTGTAACCATATCCAACTTTGCTTGTGTTCAAGTCATTGGCGCTTCCTATGGCGGTGTTGTCCAAAATTCCTCAATTTGTAAGAGCATCAGCATCGCAACCCCTTCAATGCAATAATGAAGGGGTTTATTGAGAGAGAAATTTAGAGGGAACAAGTGAGAGTTCTATCACAAAAACTTCAATTTTAAATTTATGACTTAATTTACCCATATCCCGAGGTGGTAGTCCCGAAATAAGCCTGCTAAGAATCCAACTATCAAGAAAGTTCATTCAATAGCGTTGGCATAACCAACAAAGGATGGAGTGGGGCATGTTTTGGCAAAAGGCCCCTCAAAAATGGTGTTCTAGGGATGAAAATCTTGTGCGGTGAAAATGCTCTAAGAACAAGACCAAGTCATGGTCTTTAGCGTGAAAAATATGATTCTCTAATTAGAAGTGCTATGAGCATTTCAAGGGGTAGAAAGAGTAAGGATTAGGGGTCTAGAAAGCACTGGAATTTGTCTTTGTATTTTGCAAATTCTCCAAGAAAGTTTTGGAAGTTTTGAACTATAGATGTGATGTTTGATCGCATATATAATTATACCTTCTCCTAACATCCTAACTAAAGTTTTAAATTATAGATTTTGAAAATGTCTTTTTGGCAAAAATACCCAAGGACATTTAGGGGAAAAAATAAAAATAAATAAATAAATAAATAAATAGAAATTTATCGATGGAAGAATGAGAAACTTCTCCTCAAAAACCATGTATTATTATTTTTTTCGTTTTCTGAAGATAGAAACATCATTGCAAATCCAATATCTAAAATATTCAAAACATAAATTTTTTGTATTTCATCTTGAGATCATCCTTGTACAAAAATTCATGAAGAACTTAATTAGATTTCACATAATTGGCTTGCAATGGTAAATAATGCCCCATGTATGAAAACCCAAAAACAAGAGCTGCATTTACTAAAATGCATGCCATCAATTTATACTTCATTTTATGACATATTTAACTAAATATGGACAATCCACAGTCTACAATTAATAACAATAGTTGCAAAATGATTTCTAGAATCTAGGTTCTATGAAGATACTCTTTAAATATGTAGATTTTAAGGTCATGGATGGAGGGATCTCCCCATGTTTTAAAGTCCATAAATAAGCCCAAAGTCCATATTTAGTTAACCCCTAAAAATCCAGGAAAACCGATTCGGTTTTCTGAGATTTCGGGCAGCTCATTTTAAGCATTTAAATTGATATTTTTGCCTAAGATTTTTATTGGGTGCTCCCCATACAGTAATGTGTATGTGGTAAAATTTTCAAAGTCAAATTTTAATTTTATAACCTTCACCTAGAAATTTTAGGTTTCAAGTCCTAAACGGGCAGCCTCCAAAACTTTCAAAAACAATCTTCACAATTTCTAGTAATTTTACAATTTTTTCTTTCAAAAATTGCCAAAATTCGAGATTTTGGATTTTTTCCAAGATTTTTTTTTTCAAAATTCACATTATCATAAATGCACCTTCTCACCGTCGAGATTTTTCTCAAACTAAATATATCATACGTGGTGCTTGTTTTACTATATGGTTGTTTTTAGACCTTCTTTCATAAAATATTTTACATTAAGGTCAAAAAGTGGAATTGGTCTCTAAAATTTTGCATGAGCATACCCAACTTGAGTATCTACATGAAAAAAAATGAGGGAAAAATATTTGGAATAACAATCATCAAGTTGCCCTTGGCACCATTTAGACAATGCCTCTCACGCAGCGGCAAAAAAAAGTGTTGGTCAAACTTTGATTGTTATGATCTCACAAATGAAAAACATCCAACGGTTGAAATTTTGACCAGTCCTTTGTATACAAGTTAGGTACAAGATCTTACGGTTCAAAGTCTAAAACCGGAAAAAAAAGTTTCTCCATTTCCCCATTTCCCAACGAAGGTGAAAAATGGCAGTTTTTGGTTCTGGAGGTCGAGGAAACCCCTGGATTTTTAGGGGTTAAATGATGCATTTTTATGGGATTTCAATTTTTGCCACACAAACTAGAATCACTCTACAACTCAATTCAAGTGATTTTGTCCAAAACGGACTCTAAATAAAAAAGTTACGGCTCTTCAAAGTTTTTGCCTTTCATTCAAAATATTGTTTCTTGACATTCTGTGCATTCAAGGGTTGAAATTAAACACTAGTTGAAGAAGATACGACTCCTCAAAGTTTCAATTGGTTATCTAGAATTATGTATACCAATCCCTAAATTTCCTTAAAACCCGAAATGAGATTTGAAGGTTCACGTAGGAGAAAGTCATCCAAATCAACCATAATAATTTTACAAATGAAGAAGAATTAACGGTTCAAATTTGGTATGTGAGAAGAATGTCAAGTTAACTTTAAGATTTTATGGTTGGATATTTTACAGAATGCTCAAAGGAAGGCCAAATTTTGTTACTTAGGCAGTTTTGCCACAAGGAAAGTTAGAGGTTAACACTCATCATATTAAGTGGATAAGGACACAAATGATAGGTTAACCCCTCAAGTCAAAACCAACCACATTGTGAACAATTTGCTAAAAAATATATATTATTTTGGTAAAAATGAAACTTTAATTGTATATATCTCAATATCCTTAAATTTGATAAAAAAAAACATAGAATAGACTAATTAGATAGGTGTAAACAAGGTCTCATGGTTTGATTTCCCAAAATTGAATTAGGATTTCATCACGGATTACAAATATGGTCGTCTACGAGGTCACATTGGAGCTTCTCTTGTAGGGGTTAATTAATTTTTGTGTATACTCCCTTTGTTCATTATACTTGTAGAGTAGGTCTTCACAAATCTATCTCTCAAGATAGTATTGTGAGAGTCTAGTGGAGGATTATCAAGAGACAAAGGGAGTAGTCAATAAGATATGTAGACGTATAATGTTGTGCAAGCCAAAACGTTCTTCAAGATGTACCATGTTGATATGCAGCAAGTTTCTACACATTGATTCTCTTGTCAAACACTCACCTCTAGATTTGTACTTTGTACGATGAGTCATGAAATAGTTTATGTATTGCGATTATATCCTTGCATCCACAAGCTTAGGAATGGATAATAATAATAGAAGAGTCAATAATGGCGCAGTGTCAAAAATGAAGCTCTAGTAATCTTCACTCATAAGTACATAATAGCTTCTCCATATGTACTCGCTCCAAATATCAACATCCAAGAAACACCTATATGTCCAACTGTAAAAATTCATAACTTATTGTAGAAAAGTCTTAAGATGATAATTCTATTTGCTCTAGCTTCAATCTAATTTTCCTCATGCACGAAAATTACTTGCAGTGGTAACATCCCTACAACTTTTCCATTCTGAAAATTGCGCCATTTTTGACTCCCAAGTCTTCGAACACGTGTAAAAGAGTGCTACACTGCTACTAGTGATTCTCGGAGCCCCATCAGCCAATGGGATTTTTTTCTTCAGAATGCTTGAAATTTTTGATTTGACCCCCAACGGCCTAATTTTGATAATTTTGAATTCATAAATGGGGTCTCGGGCCCCGAATTAGATAAGAGGTCTACTCCTAGGCATTTTTAGCCTACACATTAAAAATTTAGGGAGCTCTTTACCCCTCCCCCTCCTTTACGTCGAAACGCTCGTAGCACTAATTTACGGTGATCCCAAATCTTCCCAAAAGTGAACTAGGTCAACATGTTCTTTGATTAACTTTGTCTCTGAACAAGTCAAGACTACACGCCTATCAAAGTCAACCATGAATGTTGACTTGATATATTCCATGAAAGTACAAAACAAATAGATAACAACAACATGCGATAAAAGAATGGCAGTTTTCTATGGAGATTCCTTTTGCACCTTATGTTCCGCCCAAGACTCCAGCTCCCCTCCCAAGACCCCCCTGCTCTCATCCCAAGACTCCCCTTCCTATTTTGCCAAGAGTCCTCTTGACCGTGACCAGGGGGTGAAAGATCATAGGGAGGTGGAGCTGGTAAATTCCCTTTTTGATTAAATATGTAAAGTCTTGCATAGAAGCCACTTTTATAAGGAGGTTATGGTATTTAAATCATTAAATATAATATTTAGTTTAATGGCAGGAGCATGATGTGTCATTTATATACTGGACTCAAGCTTCTGGGATGAGTACATTCGATGTCGACTTTTTCTGAGCATTGGACAAGAACGTTCAAAAATATTACTTTGCATCTCTTTTGAACCTTTAAAGCAAGGTTACCGAAGTACATGAATATTCTTGTATTATCAATTTTGGTTATGTACTTCTAGCTAAATTTATATGTACTTACAAATTATTTATCGTACTTGAAAATATCCATCAATAGAATATTCTAAATGTTTAAGAAGCAACGAAAAATTTGTATGTATGTAAAAAAATACCTAGAACAAATACAACATATTCTTTGTACTCCGGTAACCATGCTCTAAAGGACCAAACCTCGGAAGTGACTTTTAAAAGGGTCTACACAAGCCTTTGATGCTCTAGGGGTTAAGGAATTATGTATTAGAGAATTGTCTTGTTGTATTAAATTTGGTAGAATTGATGATGAATACGAAATTGATTCACTTGTTTTTGCAAAATGCTGCCAAAGTTTGCACTTTGATTTGATTCCTAATAAACCATGTGATTTTGAGGACCCTCATGCAAAATATCAAAGAGCCGTTATGCTTTGAAGACGTTCATGCTAATTATTTTTGAAAGGAAGGTATAATGAAAAAGGATCTACATTAAATTCAATAAATCATGCATAGAGTTAATCGTCTTTGCTTTAGGAAGAAAATGAATTGTCATTAGATATCTCTATAGGTTTGTTAATATTGGGGAGTCTTAAATAAGGTTCAAATCTTCTTGTTTAGTCTTTGATCAAGCTCGCCTTTACTCTATTTTTACCAAAAAGCTCAAATCTGTTGAAATTTCAACTCTGCATTTTGCACTTTAATCCTAAATGGTTTGACTCATTGGTAGAAAAAAAAAAAACACATTCTCGAAAGAAGTGTCTTATATGAACATGAAGGTAAGTTATTTTAATCTCAACCTTAGGTTTTTGTAATAGACATATTGTATATCATGTGGGTCAAATATTGAGTCATGAGATCTCATTAGATTGCAAGATCATAACGTATCAGTACTCAAAAAACATCACAAAATCTCAACATTTTCACTTTGAAGTCAAAATGCTACCAATATACTTATAGCAATCAAAAATCACTTACTACAAAGATGTTAACCTTCATCTCAATAACACCTTTGAACAAAAAAAACCCGCGAGATTTTTTTTTTTGGTGCAAGTAACGACCTTGCAAAGGTGAAAACTGCCAAAAATTTTACAAAGAAAAAATAGTCCAAAACTCAACCCCTTGCACTCAAATCTATGCCTTATCTTCAATACTTTTTTGATTTTGTCAAGGTTTCTATCACTAAAATGTGACTCTAATTGGACTCCATCCCAAAAAATAAAGTCAAAATCCAACGATGGATGAGGGATATTTTGCTCCTCAAAATCATCTATTAATGCACTTTTTTTTAAGATAGAAACATAGTAGCAAATAGAATACTAAAAATACTTGGATTAAGAAACTTTCAACTAAAAAGTTTTTAACCTTCATCTTAAAATCATGACTAGATTAAATTTTTTCGTAAAGCATCTTCACGATTTACATAATTGATTGACAATGGTAATACATGTGCCATGTTTGAAAACTCAAAATCAAGAGCTGCCTTCATTAAAATGCATGTCATTCATCTTGAATTCATTTTGTAAATTTGGAAATTAAATCATACAAACCTAAACTTGATTTGAGACCCAATCCAAGTGATCTCATGCAAAACGGACTGTGAATGAAGAAATTATGACTCTTCAAAGTTGTTGCATTCATTCTAAATATCAATTTTTGACATTTAGCCTAGTTAAGGGTTAATATATACAATACATGTATGTGATCACACATATTTTTACCACATATTGAAACAAATATCTAATAAATTATAATTTTGAATATTGGATATAGTCTCAATACATCTCCGATCAATTAAAGTAGATTACAAAGTTTTAACATTTAAACTTTATATATATATATATATATATATATATATATATTTATAATCTTTAAAATAAAAAAAGAAAAAGAAAAAGAAAAGGTAATCACTTACTAGCACATTTTATGGATTATATTTTTTTTTACAACTACAAGTCGATCTTGTGAAGAGATTTTAGAAAATGCTAATATTCCCCTCTTGTAAGATTTAATAATTTCGTTGCAACACAAACACAAGGTTTAAATATATCTAAAATAATTTTTGAAAAACTAATGTTACACTTTCATTGTGTAAAAATTCGAAAGATAATTATAAAAAGTCTAATCCTTGAAAAACTGAAATGATGTTCATGAGTTTCTAAATCAATGGGTTGTTAGGAAGAAAGTTGATCAATCATAAACAAAAAAAAATTAAATATCTAAAAATGCCACTATAATCCATTTACTTTTGCTTGTAAATAGGATATTAACTTCCATAATGAAATTTCCATTTATATGAGCCACTTGCTATTTAATAAAAAGTCACGAAACAAAGTTGAATGTACATTTTAATTTTAAATACATGATTAACTTTTACAAACCTTAATTATTACCTTTTGAACGTTACTTCTTGCATAAGATAGTTTGCGCAATTTAGAGAGCTACTTTCGAGCATTTACCTTTGAGTGTAATGGTGAGCATATTACTGCTGACATATGTTTGTCAATGGCTCCGGTGTCACCCGATATGAGTTCAATTATATGATTATGGTCTACACATTAGTTGATTTTACTTGCTCATTGTCTTTTGAAATCCATTTAAAAATATAAATATCTGTTGGTTTCAAATGTTCTTGGCACGAGGAAAGAGGCCGTGACAACTTTATACGTATAAAGGTTAATCACAATGAGGAACAATATTCATCAACTCCTCATCCACAAGATGGTGATAGTGGAGCAGTGGCTAGAGAACCTTGGCCACTAATGCCAACCTCAAGCACAATATCAAGGAGGAGGTTAGTCATTTCCATTTAAGCAAAGCAACTTTCGTATTTTATGATCAACTTCACTATATATATTTTCAACTTACGTTAAAAGGCATTGAAGTCCCTTGACCCTTTTTGTGAGCTCCCTTAGTGAAGAATTTTCGAAGTGCTTTATTTTAAATAATTTATTTTGTGCGAAAACTTATACTATCTTTGATTTTATTTTCTCATTTATGAACCTTATTTATATAATGACTTTATATAATGAGTAAATATTCACAAAGAGGTGGTATTGTCTATTTTAATTTTGCTACTTTTACACAAAATGGTGTATTATTAAATTCAAATCACAAGTACCAAATTTAAATCAATGAATGCAGTGTATTTATATTTGCTACTTGATTGATTGATTATTATCAATATCTCAAAAGACCCGGATATTTGATTTTTTGATGTTTTTAATAACTAGATCTTTCTTTTATATAATGTTGATGTTCTCACAAATTCCAAATAATTTTAAAAGTAGTAACTTCTACATAGGATTTGATATTAGTCTTTCTTTGAGGTTTTGTGAAGTTTAATATCATTAAAATCATGCATATATGTATGGGTATCATCAAGTATGAATTAATTTTTTACTTGTTAAACCAGTAATTATAATGTATGTGATTATATGTTTCTAAATAAGTATCACACACAAATTTTAACATGATATATCTTCAAACTTGAACTTATATATGATATACCTTTTAGATTGCTTAGATCACTTAACACCATAAACCCCAATCAACCGGTTGAAGTATGACGATCGTTATAGCATGGATCCAACATTTAACTTGATCGTTATAACATAGATCCGACATTTAACTTAAAAATAACAAGGCATTGTGAAAGCTATATAGGGTATGTAGGAAATGGTAGCCGCTTACAAATTTTTAATAGGAATATTGGTTTTTGAGATACAACCACCGCTCTTGGATTCTCAACTTTGAGTTGCTGCTTCTTAGACTCTAACAAGATTAGAGAAGTGCTTGAAGCTTCGTTCACCTTTTAACAACCTATGAAATAGACTTGTGTTCAAGCTCGAGACAATTCACAACATCCGGATCCACTCATCTAAAAATTCTTGACAAAATTGAAGTAAATTCAACTTGGCTGATGGGATATCCATTGTTAAAGCAATTGGCATTCAAATGAAGTCTAAAACTGAAGATCACTATCCTCCTCCTTGATGGAGATCACTATGGTCCTTCAAATGAAATCTAAAATCTAACTTCATTTGGATGCCAATTGCTTTTCTTTATTTCAATATATTTCATGATTATCACTTCATTGACTGCAAAACAAGATTTTCGTGCTCGACTCCATTCCAAAGCAAAGTCCAAATGAAAGATTCTCATCTCCATTCGTTTCGATATCGTGTGAGTTCGATAATGTGATCACTGTTTTTATGAATCGCCCCAAGAAGGGATTCATCAGATTAATACTAACAGTATTTAAACTCCGCTTTATACTCTTACTAACAGAAGGGCCCAAAACTTTGAAAGACCGATACTGATAGTATAACTCTCAGTGCGTTTCATGCTTCACACCCTTTGCTAACAGGAGGAACTCTCACACCACTGCGTTTTGACTTTGAATCTTCCCACTCTCAAAAGAGTCCCTTGTAAGCACCGGTGTAAAAACATATGTCGAAATTCATTAAAATGACGGAGTCGCTAGTGACAGGATGAATGCGATTGGAAGTCCTGAAATTCAATGCCTCATCATACGGTCATGGCAGTTCTGCAGAGTTGTGTACTGCTATAATGCTCTAATGAGAATCACGAGTGTACTTCCAAGAGTACAAAATAGAGTACCATAGACTAACGGCACTCATGAGTGTACTTTTGCCGTGATGCAGCATGCATTGGTGATATCAGCCTGACTACAAGGTCGCCGTCTGTTACTTCACAGTTATAATATGCGACGCTTCAGTTCCATGCTAAATAAATGAACATTCGATAAATTTAGTTTAATAACCGCTCGTATCATGCATACAGTTAGATCGTCATCAATACTATCGGCTTCTAGAAAACGTACACTGTTGACGGACTATCCATAATGCAAGTGTGCAAAACATGCCAGTGCTCGAAACTTGGCGACTCAGTGAGACAGGAGTCCAAAGCTCTGCAGGAAAATATGACTGGTAGCAGAGACCATATTGGAGAAGCAATCAAGAAACACCACTAGCCACCAACCAATAACCTTAAGAATGCCAAGTGATCGAACGTTGTGCTTCAATCGTCTTCAAGGTACCTCTTACATGGACATCAGCTATCACATTTGATAGGTCCATTATTCCTTCATCTATTCTGCAATAGCTGTCTTTAGAGTCGTAGACTCTTGTGATGCAAAACAGTAGCATAAATGAATCACAGAGGCCTACGACTCTAAGGATGGCTACGACAGAACATGCCATATCGTACCGCCTTAACCGTGTTCACCGTGAAAGCTGACGTTGCCGTAACCATGGGAGTCATGACTTTCAGAAACTGTCACAAGAAGCTCAACGACTCAATACACACCTCAAAGACAGAAACCTCACAGGACACACACTCACAAGCACGTACTACGTGCAAGAAACCGTTACGAAACCGTACTCGAAAAACTACAGTGATGAGCTAGATACAGCCGCTCACGCGCACTCAGCACAAGATTTCAAGAACGTCTGAAACTGAAAGCGGGACGGTTCAGAAGATATACCAACCAGAATCCACTTCTATCAAGAAAGATATATTCAGATACCGCAGCGTACTAACACCACAAACAACAACAACAACTCCTACTAAACAGTACTTTATACGGTTGTCAGACTCCATCTGAGACCCGGACGTACGACCGGTTATATCACCCCACCGAATGAACACAGTCAAATCACACCGCACTTCAAGGAGAGAGCTACTAAATTACCGCACTACGGAAGAACGCCGCCGCAAGCACTACAAACTTCAAGAAAGAATACGATCTCTAACTTCGCACTATCATAACACTCATTCTTGACTCAGCAGGAAGTTAAAAGCGGTGAGAGTAGTGACTCCCCGACCGTGCGACCGGCGGTCAGTGCGTGCGCGCACATGAGCTCCGCTGTCCCGCCAGGCGTTATTGCCGCACCTCATCTTTCTCACGAGGATCTCTCACTGAACGAGATTATTTTGGCATCGCTACCAACAGCTGGCCAAAAGGAGATACTCGCTCCTAAGATTTCCTTCTGCCTCCAAAGATTTCATATCATGCATTGACTGTTTCACGAAGAAAAAAAGAAAAAAAAGATTTCATATCATCCCGTGTCATCCCGTACAGCAGTTAGCAGAAAGGCAAGGCACTGTATATACTTACAACATCAAAGGAAATCAAAACAAACCTTATCGAACTAATAAAAATACATGAAAAGCACCGGCGCCAAATATTCCGAAGTAACCGACTCCGCTGGCTATGGCGAGAAGCTCAATGGATTGTCTGCGAACGTTCGTGCCAGTTTTATACGCCTTGAATCTCGCCTCTGCCATTGGTAGCCTGGATCTCGCAATTAGAGTGGGTAAGGGCCGATTCCCATGTGAGACCCGTCCCTGTAATTCCAGGGTAGAAGCCCTTGGAAAAGTCATGGGCCAATACCAAGGGAAGATTATGTACTAGGTAACTCAAAAGGAGCCACTGGTTATGGAAAATAACCAGTGGGGCATCCTTCCGAGCCGCGGGAGCGGCGAGGGAGGTACCCCACTGGATATTTTCCACAACCAGGGGCTCCTTTTGAGTTCCCAAGCATAACCGCAGTTCAAACTTTTAAAAAAAACTAATTTATCCCTTCCCGCAAACTAAAAAAAAATTATTCAAAAATCCAACAAAAATTCATTCATTCTAAAAATTAAAAAAGTTGCATGAAGTTGGGAATAACTCAATGGTCATCCTCAAAAAAAAAAAAAAAAAAAAAAAAAAAAAAAAAAATTGAAAAAAAGTGATTTATCCCATACTAATTGCAGGTAGAAAAAGACAAGGTATAAAAACCCCCCTGCTCCACACTAATTTACAAGTCGGCACATGAAGACCATTGATCTTCAAGATCAGTGGTGGTCGAGCAGTCAGGTCATAACGCCAGTGAGGCTAGCGTTATGGGAAATAACCACACTTCCCTTGGCCAATGGGGAGGTGCCACATCTACAGTTTTTTCCTGAACTGCGGTTATGAAGGGCCATTCCCATGTCTTCGCTTAACCCTTAAAGGTCTGAGCGTACTGCTCCGGCCAATATGTCTTATTTTTTGTGTATTCACATGTTATCCGGTCCATACCTTGGAGTCTACTCTAAAAGGAAGTTTGTATTTAAACAAATAGCTTTCTATTGATATATTGCTCGCCCCAATTTGTAACATACCTTGTGACCTACAAGGATTTTTGTTTGGAATTAGATACAACGTATGGAAGTACGTTTGAGAAACCAGACCCGAATTGCAATTAATAAGTTTAGAGATTTGCTCTGCATTATTTTTGAGGCATGCGCATCATAGATACACTTTGGAGTACGGTTGGGATTGAGTTGTGGTATCACCGGTATTTTTTAGAAAATGTCAAGAGCATGGAGCTATTTGAACTCACTGTCTTGTGGTTTCTTTTCATGCAATCTCACCAAAACCCTGGGATTGATCATGTCCTAAAAAATTCTATGGACATAGTGCACATTTATTATCACATCCATACGCTTGGAATCCAAAACTTGCCGTTAACTTTCGTGCCAAATTTGAAGAGCAAAATGTAATGCCTGCTCTACAGTCACTAATCTACACCTCCCGTGGGACCTTCAAGGGTTAGTATCCAAATTTAAGTCCTCATTTTGAGTAAATAATGTTCCTCGATTTGAGGGAGCACTTTTCGTCCTCAAAAAGCCAGCGACAAGAGGACAAAGCCTCCAAATTTGTTCTAATTTTATTTTAAGGGCCCTTGAAATATTACGGGCTCCCGCAATACAAAGATAGTGTGCGACAGAGCTTGTCTTCACACTTATGATTACTTAAATTACATGAAAATGAGCAAGTGGTAAGCAAAACTTTTGTCATATTCACCTGCGGTTTAATCTTAGAATGCGGTGGCAGTGAGTAGGACAAAAGCTTTGTCCACCCACCTCCTTATTTTCAAGCATGACTGGTCTCACATGTGAAGCAACCTGTAATTTGCACCTTGAAAAATGACCCGGACGGGTCTTACATGGGAATGGGCCCAAAGTGGATGAGTATGAGCAGGGGGAGATATTTTATGTATGGGATTGAGGACAAAGATTTTCCAGCCAATCAAAATTGACAGAGAAAGTGGTTGTACAGTGACAAACAAAACCGAGTACAGTTATGACTCACTTCCATTCAAAAAATCATATCATAAGCATAAGTGAGCCAAATTCAAATGTGTCTAAACAAAAATTGTAGTGCATAATGTATCACACGATGCTAAAAAGTTTGAAGTAGAGTTGAATTGGGGTTTGGAAGATATCAAATGTCAAAGTAGACTAGCCATTGACTCAGTTTTGTTCGAAGTTGCTTAGAAAGCTTTCAAAATTTGCACAATTTAGAATGAAGCCAACTTTCTTGTGCATTGCCTGTAAGGTAATGCCAAACATCACCTTGAACATGTATATGCCTTTCATCAACAAAAATCAACATTTGTGTGCTTAAAATAATATTCAAATTATGAAAAAAGCAGATGACTATTGTAAATATGGCACATAATAATCCTTTATGGAATTGATAGCACGCAATGTTAGTGGGCTTTACAAATGACCTATACAAATCAATATTGGCCATTATTGCATGTATTTCATTTTTTATTTGAAATGTTTTCAATCTTGAATAAAATCCTTTATAACTTGATTGTTTATATTGGGATGATGTGATGATTTTCTTATTCAACCCTATTGATGTTCCAGTGATGATTGATGAAAGCTTTCCATCTACTACAATGATTTCACTTACTTGCATTTTAGTGAAGCCATTTCATAAAAATTCTAATGCTTCATCTTGACCCTTCTTTAATTTTGATGCTAAAAATACTTATAATTTGCAATTTTTGTGCATACATGTTCAGTAAGAAGAAAAAGGTTTGTTGATGCTAGAAATGCAAATTATAAGTATTTTTAGCATCAAAATTAAAGAAGGGTCAAGATGAAGCATTAGAATTTTTATGAAATGGCTTCACTAAAATGCAAGTAAGTGAAATCATTGTAGTAGATGGAAAGCTTTCATCAATCATCACTGGAACATCAATAGGGTTGAATAAGAAAATCATCACATCATCCCAATATAAACAATCAAGTTATAAAGGATTTTATTCAAGATTGAAAACATTTCAAATAAAAAATGAAATACATGCAATAATGGCCAATATTGATTTGTATAGGTCATTTGTAAAGCCCACTAACATTGCGTGCTATCAATTCCATAAAGGATTATTATGTGCCATATTTACAATAGTCATCTGTTTTTTCATAATTTGAATATTATTTTAAGCACACAAATGTTGATTTTTGTTGATGAAAGGCATATACATGTTCAAGGTGATGTTTGGCATTACCTTACAGGCAATGCACAAGAAAGTTGGCTTCATTCTAAATTGTGCAAATTTTGAAAGCTTTCTAAGCAACTTCGAACAAAACTGAGTCAATGGCTAGTCTACTTTGACATTTGATATCTTCCAAACCCCAATTCAACTCTACTTCAAACTTTTTAGCATCGTGTGATACATTATGCACTACAATTTTTGTTTAGACACATTTGAATTTGGCTCACTTATGCTTATGATATGATTTTTTGAATGGAAGTGAGTCATAACTGTACTCGGTTTTGTTTGTCACTGTATGTCCCATCTATTGTCTTATTTTTTTATTTTATCGAACCAATCAATGTATTTATCAATTGCCATTGTCTCATTCAATTGAAATGGAAACTTTAATTTAACTGGGTCAATAGCTATGGAAAATATTGGCCCTTGGACCACCACTCAAATTTAGGAGACATGCCATGGCCATGTCTTCATGCAAATTACAAAATACCCTTGCAACACATGGTTTGGTCTTGTTGGAATCCATGCACTACTCATACATGACACCCATGCATTTGTTCATCGAGGACCGTGTTATTCTTCTTTCCCCTGCACTTGGAAATCTCTTGGGATATGCTATTTTGTACCCCCAATCATGGCCGGGTACTAATTGCAATCCCCTAGAATTTCCAAATATGGAGGGGCTAATAAAAGGGTGCCCCGTATTTTTTTTTAAAATAAGCCTTAAAGAAAATGAAGATCTCCTAGTATAAAAAGGGGGCATTAAAAAATGTATAAATTTTTAAAAAAAATGAGGGGTCAAAAATGGAAAAAACCAAAAAATTTGAGGCCCCACCCCGGATTGGATCTGGTGAGCGGCCCAATCATTTATTTATACCTACTTGAGTGTGAAACTTGCGTATCTTGCTATGAAAGTGGTGCCTACTACGGACATGTGTTGTTTATTGAGTATTAAAATTCCAATCTCTAGCCTTATTTAACCCCTAGCTTTCAATACTCTATTTGCATGCTTTACCCTCAAAATTGCCGTCTTTCCGTGCCAGATGTGAAGTTTTGAATTTTGACAAATTCTCAAGTATGTTACCATAAGACTTAGTTTGTAACTAGTACATGTACATGTATACCAAATTTTAGATTCAAATTTCTCACCGTTTGTGACATCATAATTCTCAAAGTTGAAAAGAATGTATTTTTTCCCCATGTTGTAAAATGCCAAAGTAATATTTTGGGGGCTAGAAAATCCATTTTTGGTAGAAAATCTGGTATGAGGCTCTTTAAATCCTTGTTCCTAGGTGTGTTAAGAATGTCTCTGTGCAATTTTTACCCTCATACGACCTGTAGGAACCTGTAGAACTGCTTGATTATTCACATGGAGAAATGCTGAAATTCAAATACAAATGCCCGTTTTCAACATGTAAAAATTTATTGGATTGATAATCCAAATCGTAAGATCATGCCTTATTACCTTTTCTACGTGTACAAGAAAAACTTGAAGAACTTATAATGTCAATTTCTGGTGGTTTTTTGAAATTTAATCAATTTTGGGCAAATTTTAAAAATAAATGAGCATTTACTGCAGTTTGGGCAATTTTGGGCACATTTTAAATAGTTTTTTCAAACTTTGATTGCGAATATCTCCTAATTCTGGAGACTTTTTTTTATAAAATGAGATCCTTTTGTGTTACTACACTCGTAGAAATACTAACTATGGTAGGAATACTACTATTCAAAAGTGTTGTCTGGAATGACATAGGAAATTAATGTTTAAACACCCTCGATGATATACACACAGTATACAACGCCAATGTTGTATAACTACAAACCCCTCTCGGGCACTAACTGTAAACATTATAAGAGAATGTTGTACCCGTATATTCATCCAAGACATTTGAAGAATACTAATCGTCTTACTCGTTTGTAAATAATTGCATTCTCACAATCTTAGGGCCACTTTACACAAGAGGCCAAGCCATTGATGGGGCTAATTCATGGCCAAATCCTCTCTTGTGATTGGATGAGTTCTTGAAATTGGCCCGAAGGGCTTCAGATGGGGAGTCAAGGCCAATTTCTGAAGATATATTGTAATGGGTGCGGGGCAAATTATGACACGGCCCATGCTCCAAAAATTGAAAGATACAAGATTGGAAGGCCAATTCATGGCATAGAGGCCGTTGCTTGATACCAATACAAAATCATTATCTCAATAAAATACTTTAATGTGAACAAATCAAAAGCATGGAATGTAGCTAATATTACGAATTGGCTCCACGGGCTTGTTATAACTTCTCAAAATCAGCCCCAAGGGCTTTACACATGCGGGAAATGGCCCCCACTTTATTAACTGTTTAATATGTTCTCCAAGTGGCCCATAGTCCCAATTGGGCTCAAAATGTCTTGCCCAATTGTCTTAGAGATTTGTTGGCCTTTACTACCCCATGTAATAATGAGTCCCTTAGATTGTGCAACCATCAAGATTCACAAAGTATTGTGAACCACGATTTTTCTAACTTGCCATGCCATATTAGTCCCATTCCGAATATTTAACATGTACACATATATCTTATAGTTGGCCACACTTGAATTTGCAATGACCATGATCCCGCCATTGGTGTGATGACCTCCAGGCAAACATCCAAGGATAGGTCGAATGAACACTCTATTCACGTCTATATCTAAATAGGTCGGAGTCTCTTCTTCTAAGAGCCTGTCCCCATGCTTGAACCGACCCGTATTTATTTGAAGGTGAGGGTGGCTTGCATGTAATTTGGAGACACCCGACCCGTATTAATAAAAGCGGTTCGTTTTTTTAGATGACGGTTCTACCAAGAAGGCTTGGCAGGCCCGCTTGATAATACGGGTGACCTTCATTTCTAATCTTGTATTATTCTCCGCTCAATTTAGCATGCTTTAAAGAACTCCCTTGTTTGGGGAGCTTACAATAGTTGTTTTCTGTCTTTTCTCTAAATCAAGTGGAGGGTTATCACGGCACGGTCCTCACATGAGGACGACCCATCATTTCTCCTCCCTAATTTTAAAAGAAGGTTTGCTACAGGACGAACCTTCAAATATGACGGGTCGGTTCAAGCATGGAGACTCGCCCTAAGATAGGAGTGGTGAAAACCGTCTGAATTTCAGCTTTGCATACTTGGAATAGTGGTGTAAAATTTTAATTATTTTTTGATGGTCTGCAAAGCTAGTGCAAATCCATCCCCGAAAGAAAAACATTTTTTGAGTAATCCTATAATTTCCTATGAATTATTGAATCTGGAGTCGTAGGAGTCCCACTACCCGAACATAGAGTGCTGGCTTTTTTGCAAGGTTGTATTCCGGAAACAGTGGATTGAATGTCCCAAAACAAATTAAAAAAGGTTCACGAACTGACATAGGAGTTGTCTAAAACCGTTCAGTATGCATGGTGGGAGCTAAAAACAGTGGATGGTTCCCAAAACCGGTCAGTTTGAGCTTAAAAACAGTGGATGGTTCCCAAAGTGGACGGTTCTACAGACCCTACCCCTGAACCTATTGTGCGGTTTCTGGGGCTGGACGGTTTTCACAGCTCCTACCTTAATGACCAGCCAGACCAGGAATCCGCCCTTCTTACATCAGTCTGGCGTTGTCGGACTGGATAACCAAAGTAATCCACCTAATTATAGGTACAATCATGTAATCTGCAGCGGTGCAGCCTATTTGCAATACCCTATAAATTATTGTAAGTTTTTGAAACAAGTGTACTGTCCAACAGTCCCTTGGAAAACTCAGCTGTCGGCTAAGGACACTGAAAACTTCATTAAAGTACCATAGAATATCATTGATTGGTACCTCCATACATGACAACTTCAACTAATCTTGCACTCTCCCAATGGAAAATATTTGGACATGTTTCATCAAAAGTAACTCATACTTGCAACTATATCATGATCGCACCAGTCTACCAGATATGTCAAAATGATTCGCAATACCAAGAAAAACATCTCGGACAGATAAATTTCAGTTAGTTCACCGCCCTTGTACTTGTTTACATATATAGTCACGATTGCACAAATCCACACAAACATTGTAACACTAGTGGAAAGGCGGTGTGAGTAGAGCCATGAGTAAAGTCATAGTGGCATATTCAAGTCATACTCTGGCTTTACTCATACCACCTTTCCCACTATTGTAAGTTTGTGTATGAGATTCATAAACCTTTGTCTGGTGGGCATTGTGAAGACGAACATGTACTCTATTCACGCCTGCCTCAAGAGAGGACCAGAGTTCTATGTATGAGATGCTAGTGTTGTCCTTGTACATGTTTCAACAAGTGTTGTGCAAGGATTTCTTGAATCTAATAGACACTAGCTTTGAGATTGATTTGTGATATCCTCCCATCATCGGTTTCAACTTGTGGTGAACATCCAAAGAGTCATCTGTAGTTCTCTGCAAAGTTGATGAAATTCAATTGAATAAATCTCTATCAAGTTGATAGAATCAGATCGAAAGAGGTCAATACTGTAAATTTGAAGAAAGAGTAGTTTCAAACTGATTGGATGAATGGGAGCACTACCACAGATCTTAATCCTGAGAGAATATTGTAGCTCTTAATGCTCAACAATTGTGTATGTTGCTGTAAGATTGGTTTAAAGAGTACACAATCAATCGACTTTCAAAACTCGAACTCAAATGACATGACAGACTCTATGCTCAAGGAAAGTCTCATGTGCTCTATTATGTTCTTCAAGCTTAGTGTGTAAAGACAACTGGATACAATCGAGTTAAGATAGATGGTAAATTCTAAAATGCAATGTGAGTGGAGGAAGGAAAGGTACCGAAGATTAATTAGGTAGTAAAGAAACTGATTAAATGGTTGACATGTAACATAAAAAAAAGCTCAATTATTCTCACTTCACATGATATCACATTGTTAAATGCAGAACCGGCACATTCTGCCGAATGTGGAGGTAAAATTAAACTTGCAAAATATCCAACTTTACTTCCAATTCTGCAAAATGCACCTAATTCTGCAATTTAACATAACGGGCCTCTCTTAGCACATCTTGCACAGTTTGCGGTCGTCAGTCTCGTCCTCCGGGCTCACCCCAACGTGTTCCAAGAGAGGCCCGTTCTCTAGTACAAAATGGCACTGATACAAGCTTCAAGCTTCTTCCGACTGATTTTGGGGTTTTGAGACTAGTGTTCGTGTGATTGTGAACTCTTCTGAAAAGGAATTAAAAAGGACTGCAAAGAAAGAGATCCAGTATGACAACAACACACATTTTTGAATTCGACACAAATACTGACGAGGAAGAAGAAACCATCAGAGTTTTTCAGGTGTAACTAAATCAAATTAGCAAGTTTTGTGTAATGTCCTACAGAGAATGCAGCTTTTGGCAGAACTCATTTCATAAAATTTGAAGTAGCACCATGGCACACACACAGTTGACTAATTTGCACTTTTACAAACAAAGCATGGAAGATATCAGATACTGCAAGAAGAGTAATTCTGTTATAGAGACAAATATCAGCTGTTCAACTTAACTTGACGCTTGCACTCACATTAATAGGTTTTTGTACAATATTTCGATATCTTCCCTCTGCAATATCATCATCGTCCAAACTCTCGTACGATGGTCACTTGCAGTATCAAACTGAAAAAGGCCATTCCTGTAACTTAATCTAAAAACTATCACATCAGTTGAATGAATGGGAGCTCTCATGGAGAGAATTTGTATAGTCTGTATCAAAGGAGAGGATGAGAGTTCATGTTCATGTAGCTGTGCAAGCTTCTGGATATTTGCGTGTGTTCACTAAGCAAGCTTACTAAAAAGTTAATTTGTGTTCCTTCTGTCTCTGGAAAAACAGCATGATTTGGTTTAGACACTATCTCACAAAGAATGCAAGATTAGATATTAAAGAACAAGTCTTCATGATATTTTAAGCCTCATGCTGATTGGACAAAAAAATCCAATCATTTTTAGCAAATCATGGTCTGTTTGTTGTTTAGAGATAGGAGTATTGATGTTCTAATTTACACAGCTGACTCTAAAGATCTTGAACTTGAAACTCCAGACCTCGAAAGTCATCATAAACTTCACAGAATCCAAGAGAACTCTCACCTGCTTTGTCGGACAGGAAGCAACGACGGCAGATTCACGAGGAGAAGGTTTGTGGAGATGATACATGATATACTGCCGATGTTTCAAGATTGAGATGCAATACCATACAACACGTATTGCGTTACAACAGGGATATTCAGATTATCCAGGCTGTTGAGTTGAGCTTAAGTCGAGCTAAATGCACTCAAAGATTGGGTACATGACAAAACAACTATTCATTAGCATTTTCAAATGGTCTTAACTTACTCAAATTTTGTTTAAATTGGGCATACAAGGTGTTTTCTGACATCTACTCTTTCTATAGATGTTCAAAAACACCTCATATACTGAATTTGGACAAAATTTGAGTAAGATATTGCCATTTAAAAATACGGATGATTGGTTGTTCTGTCCAGTTTTAGTCAAGTACCCAATCTGTGTGTACATTCAACTCGACTCGATCTAAATTGTATTTTCCCGAAATCATTGAATATTCCCATTATAACAAAATATGTGTTATACCACTAATATAGAATTCTCACCTAGAAATGTAAAACCGATTCCGAGAAGTTCCGAAACAAGATCAATCCTAGAACGTTTCGAAAATTCTAGGTTGTCAAGATTTAAGGACTTGTTTGCAGCGACCATTTTTCTAATGCAGTGCGAGAAACTTACTCCTTCTGGAACAGACTGATTGAGAAACAACATGAAACGATTGTATTTGGATCGAACGAGAACGTCGATCGTTCTTTGTAAATCTTGTTCCTCATTCCACATCAAATTCTTCTGAGGAAGACAACATGCAATATAATTACTAAGTTAACAGGATTGAGGGTACTAACTATGATGCAACATCAGTTTGTTTGGACTTTTTAAAAGCTTCAGAGATCGTCATCTTTGAGCTTATGACCACCATCGTGACAAAGTACATCATATTCTCGAAGTAGCCCTGTGAGGATCCGGAATCCTCATGGAAGGGCATTCAAATCTCGACTTGTCAAAGAGGGTGCTGTTAACCAAGGTCCCAAAAGTTGTCGTTTTGATGTCGGGAGCGAGCTGTGGTGCACCATTTCTGGACTAGACTAATTTGCAAGTAGCAGATGCACATTTAATGAGACCATTGAGAACTCAATTGCTACAAGTGCATTCTGTGAATTAAACTCACAGATTGTTGTGTTGGAATGTATCCTTAATGTAGATGTCATTTCACAAGATCTAGCCTCATAATAGATTCTCTTTGCCTCGAATATCTCCTCGTCCTTAAAAGGTCAAATAGTTCTTCAAGGTACGGCATCCAGGGTGGCATGCCTCATGCTCTATTACGCATGGACTAGTAAGGTCCCCGTCGTCTCGACAAAGAAGCACTTTATATAGTACTTTAAAAAGTATCTCTTATCTACCATTCCATATTATTTTTATAAATGCCCGTGTTTTATATATATATATATATATATATATATATATATATATATATATATACATTCCTTCTTTCTTTCTTTCATAGACCTTCTCCCAGAATTGTCATTCCGAAAATATAACTCACCTCATTTTGTCAAATCGGCCATTTATTACAGAGATGGGCTTAGTAAATAAGATGGAGGGGAATCTCTAATTAACCCCTAACTTTTCTTAAAACCCGAAACGGGTTTTGGAGGTTCCCGCAGGAGAAAAAACTCAACCAACTTTGACCATTATAATCTCACAAATGAGGAAGAATGAACGGTTCAAATTTGGTATGTGAGAAGATGGTCAAGTGAATTTTGAGATCTTACGGTTGAATCTCTAAAATAATGCTTAGATTGAGATGTTTTGAGCTTGATCTGAAGGAAGGCCAAATTTTGTGACTTAGACCGTTTTGCAACAAGGAAATTTAGGGGTTAATTGTACTCCACATGAATCTTAGTATTATGGCATATGCGACATTGCCAAGTAAGATTCAATGTTCCAAGCTGTTTCAAGCTTCTCTGCGAGAGTTCTTTTGATTATGAACTCATTTGGATTTTGGACAGAGTATGGAAGTAGGAATAAGAACAACAATGGCTCAAAATGAAGAACATGAAACATTCTCTTCGTAAACATTCTCTTTGTAAACATTTACGTACTTAACCCCTAAATAGTTCGTCTCATTTGTACAAATACGAACATATCCTCAAAAAAAGTGTTATAAATGGAAAATAGGTCAGTTATTCAGATCTCAACCGTACAATCTTGTAATAAACATATTGTACATTATGTGGGTTAAATTTTGAGTCATGAGGCCTCATATATTGCAAGATCGTTACATATTAGTACTCAAATAACATCACAAAATCTCAACATTTTCACTTTGAAGTCAAAATGCTACCAATATACTTATTGCAATCAAAATTCCATCAACTACAGAGATATTTAACTTCATCTCAATAAAACCTTTGAACAAAAAAATCCATGAGAAAAATTTCTTTACTCGAATGTTGGCCATGCAATGTTGAAATGTGCCAAAAATTTACAACAGAAAATTAGTCCAACACTCAACCATTTGCACTCTAATTTATGCCTTATCTTTGTTACATGTTTGATTGTGTTAATATTTCTAATACATGAACTAGACCCAAATTGGAACCCATTTTAGAAAACAAAGTTAAAATCCAATGGTGGATGAAGGAGATATAGCTCCTCAAGAATCATTCACTTATTCACTTTTTTTTTAGATAAAAACATCTTCGCAAATCCAACACCAAAAATATTTGGATTAAAAATCTCTTAGATGAAAAGTTATTGGCCTTCATCTTAAGATCATAACTATATAAAAAAAATCATGAAAGAATCTTTTTGATTTTCCATAATTGCCTCACAATGATAAATCATGCCCCATGTTTGAAATCTCAAATGCAAGAGCTGCCATCAGTAAAATGCATGCCATTTAATCATACTTCATTGTATGGGTTTACCACACAAACTATACTTGATTTGGGACACAACCCAAGTGATTTCAACCAAAAAGGACTTTGAATGAAGATGTTATGGCTCTTCAAAATTTCTACCCTTCATCCAAAATGTCGTCTTTCGACATTTGGTACGTTTAGGGGTTAAGGGTTAAATGTCCATGGGGTTTGAAAGGGGCAACCTAAAATTGGATCATAATGGTCATCTTCTGGACTTAGGCATCATGAATAGTACATTTTTTGAACTTGGGCACAATGAATGAACCAATCAATGATGAGCTTGCACCCTCCTACAAGGTTATGTACAACCCCAACCTTGCTACCACAATCCTTTTAAAGCACAAAATCACTCAAATAAATTGTGATTTGAACTGTAAAGTTTCACTTTCTCAATGCATCATAAGAAGTTGAACAATTTGACATCAAAATACAAGTGAAAAGTTGAGTACACTGACAGCTACATTCTTACAGAGCAGTTGGAAAAAAGCCTCTCGGACTTCCTTGGGTGTTAACCCCTAAAGGTCCTTCCACTCCTCAATGGGCAGCCCGAAATTAGATCTCAGCATCTTTCGAACTTGGGCAACATGAATAGTGCACTTTTTGAACTTGGGCAGCATGAATGAACCAATCAATGATGAGTTTGCAACCTCCTACAAGGTTTTGTGCAATCCCAACCTACCTACCACAATCCTTTCAAAGCACAAATCACTCATACAAATTGCGATTTGAATTGTAGGGTTTCACTTTGTAGATGCATCACAAAAAGGTGACCAAAATGATATAAAAAAATAAGTGAAAAATTGAGAATCAAAAGAGCTACAAGCACGATTCTGTTGGAAAACAGCCCGAGGGGTTGACAGGCGCCTCCTTTAAGGGTTAAGTTAAAGTGTTAAGCACCATTCTCTTGCCCAATTCCCGACCGAAGAACTTGGCAGTTTTGGACTCACCTCACCCCCGTCAGGATAGCTTCAAGATAATGTTCAAAAATATCACGAAAGATATCACGAAAACTGTCACGATTCATGAAGTTTTGGATCATTTACAAAACCTAGATTTCCTGACATTTCTCACTTTCTCCACAGCTTCAGAAGGGCATCAAAATGGAAGGCTCAAAAACATGACATAATAAATTAATGCAATGTAATAAGCCTCACAAAAATGATCATGCCACGAAAGTGGACGCTTATTATAAAAGAGAGAGTACATTTTAATGTAATAACAACATAACTGTACTACTTCCAACAGTCACTAGAGTACAGAATAGATACCAACTTCTTACTTACATATATATAAGCTCTGAAAATTGTAAAATCTACCGACATGCTTTAAAAGTCCCAACCTACTCGCACCGACGAAAATGACCGTAAGAATTTTCAGTATGTTCGAACTGTAGTCCTACAAACAGCGTGATCGAAGACCACATTCAAATTTGAATTTCAGTTTGTGGCTCCATGCTGCCTTAAACTGTCAGAAACTCTGGGATGTTTTTGGTGTTTTTTCAATCAGTGCGTGTAATCTGAGCCATGCTGGAACCAGTCGTCGATGGAAAGATCCGGATCAATGTAAGCTCCGGACGAGGTGGAGACGTTGAATGGGCCGGTAGTGGGGATGGTGGTGCTCGGGCTCCTCATAGATTGGCTAGACTGCGATCCGCCGTCCCACCAAGTGGTCGAAGAACTGGCAGTGGTTCTGAACGGCTCGCTCTTGATGAGGGTGTCGAAGTGGGGCCAGAACGCTGGTGGAGCTGGTGCAGATGGGGCTTGGCTCGGGACAGGTTGTGGGACTTGCGGGACCGGACGGAGAAAGTTAACCGGGCCAGCTCGCTTCGGCTGGGGACGCACTGGAGTCGGCGGGGGCGGGGCGATCCCGGTCAATCGATGCACAGTCTCCTTGAAATCACTACTCGTCGTCTCCACCACCGTCGTCGGCACTCGCCGCGATGCCCTCGACCGCCGCTTCATGACTAGTACTCCTCTTGACGCTGATCCGACGACTCTTGATTTCTGCTGCAATGCACTGTAACCGCTGGGGCCACTTAACGACGACGATGTCGTTGCAAGGCACGTCTGCAGTGTTTCCACCAGCGATGGCCGCTGCTACTGCTGCTCTACTACTGCTGTCGCCTCTTGACTACTCTGATGCAAACTTCCGGATTGCCAATTCTGCATTGACTCCCATGGCCAATTCTTAGCTATGAGCTGCCATGCTTCTCCACTCCTCCTGAGGCATGCTCAGCCTTGACCATCGGTGCAGTTGCTTAATCGTCAGAGTCTCAATGAAATGCCAGCAATCAAAGAGATTTTACAACTTCAGGATGACTGAAAGCTTGCTAACTGCTCACCGAACCAGATTAACTGCTCACGTGGGTTTCTGTCGATGCTCTGAGACCGTTAGCTTGTATCGATTCTGGCTGATTCAAATCTGAATAAGTTGATACCATTATGTCAGAACGTGTTGAGTTCATATAGGCAAGTTTCGGAAAGGCATTTTCTGACTAGAAAATTGTTTCAGGGAGGGAGGGAAAGAAAGGGAGGGAGGGATGGTCAATTCAAAAGTCACGAAGTTAGCGGCATGAAACAAACAAGGCCGAAATTTTCTTGATCAGATGGGGCCCCGCCAGTGAGGGCAGTCAAAGGCGCAAGTGTTGACACCGTGTTGACCCGGTAGGATTTGTACCGACATAGATTACATAATCATTCAGATGAAAAGCTTAGAACATACATCTTCTGCCCTGCCTGCTCCGTTTAACTGTTTGCCTTGCCCGACAAATTTGATGCTTGAGAATGAAGGAAGAAAAGCTTCAGTCTCTTCGCAAGCATATATTATGCAATCGCTCCCGTCTCTGGAAATACTTTACACATGCATTCCCCGATGCAAGACCGCTAACCGAGTCATCTTGGAGTACAGGGGTGGAGACGAACTTTGCGATGTCGCAGCGAGAGTGGGTGCTGATGCTCCATTCCGGTCAACAGCATGCTTCGAATCTTGACTGGTGTCGAAGCATCTTCGCAAGAACAAGGTGGTGCATAACTGCATATACAATAAACTTTTGTCAATTTGAAGTTTGAAGATTCGTGGCGTATCCATATGTGCTTCAAACACTTTAAATGAGAGTGGTTTCAGAGTCACTTTATATTGTAAATGAACTCAAGTGTGTAGTGGAAACTAGGGTCACTCTACACCATGATTTTAAAAATAGGATAATTTTCATGTTCACGGCTCTTGGTCAAGAGTCTTGATCATGAAAAAGTCAAAAATGCAATATTGGCCTGCAATGTCGAAGGTCGTTTGGGGGTTTGTTCAGCCCCTTATTTACTATATTCAGCTCCTATGAAATTGAAACCTCTTGCACTTGAGGAGTTTTACCATACCTTTCCAAGAAGTCATTTCCAGCTTCAAAATTCATCATACTTTAGAAGATATTTACGGTCAAAGTTTGGAAACATTATTTGAAATCTGCCCAAAACTACCCAAACTTCCGTATATGCTCATGATTATTTCTCAAAATATGCCCAAACTATCCAAACTTCCGTATATGCTCATTAATTCTCAAAATCTACCCAAAACTACCCAAACTTCTATGCTCATTAATTCTCAAAATTTGCCCAAAACTACCCAAACTTCTGTATAAGCCCAAAACCACCCAAACTTCTGTCTTTTGTATATGTCCAAAACATATGTGATGTAGTATGTGACCACAAACAATCATAACATGAGTGTAAAATGACTACCAACAATCATAATTTCAGTCATTTACTCTAAGTTGCTCTCGATAATATGATGCTATTGAGTCATAGTTAGTATGACTCCCATAATTATAAAACCTCAAATCTATAGTAGTATAAAGGCCCGTTCGCACTTGGCCTTTGCAAAGAGCGTGGCTAAAAATTTAACACCCCCACAATTTGGGGAGGAACACCTTCTTTTGAGGAAAGGTGTCATCAATGAGGTTCGTAAAGGTGTAATCAATAGTGAAGGGATTATGTAATGGCCCCTCAAGTGGGACAATACATAAGACCACTCCCAAGTGAAGAAAATTTGAGAATCTTTCCAATATTGGTGCTCCCTTAAGTATTGCCTACTATTGCTCAAAGCTCTTTTGTCCTCCTAAATATTTGCTAATACCCTACTCTTTAAAGTGTGCCATGTGGACATCCATGTAGGATTGGTAATTACTAATGAATGTAGGTGCGAACACACACTTTTTAATAGAGTTAAGACCCCCTCCTAAGACCTCCTCTAAGGCCAAGTGCGAACAGGCCTTAAGCACACTTTGGGGACCTCAAAGTTAGTGGTTATTCTCTGTAGAGTAAAGTCAAATGAACCAAGAGCATTTTACTAGAGCTACAATAACATATTTTAGAGTTCCTTGGTCATGGGTGATGGTCCATAGTATAATGCAACCCCAACTTACAATATAAAATATTTGTTATGATCACAACCAACCGATGTATTGTGACTTATCAAAGAGCAATTGTCCCTGATAGACCAAGAAATTGAGGATACTGAAATTCAAGTAATCATTCACAGAAGATGAAGCATTATGTAAGACACATGAATCCCACATAGTATTGAATCCGACATAGTATCGATTCCCACATAGTATCAAAAATCAACCACTAATAGAAAATAACACTGAATGTGACATCGGTACTAACTTTGACTTGTCTGTAATGAATCAAAGTGCCTATTTTAATTGTATTTCTAATTAGATAAGAATAAATTATTATATTTGTCACTTTTATTGAAATTTTACTAATCTATTAGGTTGTACTATGCATATTAAAACAAAAAGAATGTAAGGAATAATGACAAGTATAATAATATATTTTGATGTCATTAGAAGCACAAGTAAAACATAAACTCATTGTCATTACGGACATGTTATTACGAATGTCAATTTTAGTCCAATTTTCTAGTAGTGAACCTTTAAACTTTACTTATAGAGTGCTCAAAAACCAACCCTATGAATGGATGAGTTTCACGTACTTGTGAGAGACATTATTGGTGTCTAGTTTAGCATGCATCTCTAGCTATGTGCACAAAGGGGCCTCTTTAGAAGTTTTCATTCTTTCATTTTTATTCATTCTACTGCATGCACAAAATTGATAATTTCTGTTGAATCACTCTCCTAATTACTTTGCTCATCAAAACTAATTTTCTCCATGGTTATTTTTGGCACAATTTTGTTTTTTATCTAAATTCATGTTGTTATTAAGCACGTTACTTCATTTCCACGTCTCTATTAGAAAACAAACCACTACATTATTGTGGCATTCTTTGTGAGCCACCTGTACCTGATCCACTTGTTCATGCCTAGATTTTGGTGGGCATACATCCAAAGGTAGGTTGAAGAAACACTTTGTCCACATCCATCTTAAAATAGGTCTAGACTTCATTGTATGTTTTTTATTACAATACAAGTCCTTACTTGCGTCTCCGAACACGGACATTAAAATGGCCAAATTTAAATTTATAAAATGTATAAAAAATCCAAAGCTAGGTTTTTTAAAAAAATACAAATTTGGAGGTTTTTGGTGATGTTGAAATTATGGGAAATGCAAGTTTCCTCCTTCTCAGTTCTCCATGTTGTTTAAGATTTATAGCATGTCCTCCGTGTTTTTTTAAGATTTGTAGCATGTCCTGCATTCCCTTGTTCCATCGTTCCCCCTCCTCTATTATAGTTCCCTATTCTCCATTTTTTCCTTATTGGTTCTCTATCCAAACTCGTGTTCATGGTTCCCATCTTTTGTTCCCAGTTCCCCATCCTAGAACTTCCCTTCTTGGTTTTCATCATTTGTTCCCAGTTCCCATCATTCATTTCTAGTTCCCATCAGTCATTCCTAATTCTCATTATTTGTTCTTAGTTTCCATCCTCCATTCTCAACTCCTATCTTTTGTTCCCCGTCCCTAAATTCCCTCCGATGTTCCCTTCATCCCCCTTCAATTCTTCTTTGCTCCCATTTTCATTTTTCATATTCCTTGTCTCTTTGCCTCTTTGTTATATTCTTAAGATCTAATAAACTCTTAATAACAATCAAATACGACTTATGTAAACTCTTCAAAATCTTTAGAACTCTTTATACCATGTATACATGACCACAGGCAACCGCCGTACCACTGGGAAGGATCGCCAAGGATGGACAGAAAAAACCCTAATCGTCTTCTTTTATATGTAGAGATTCCTTATACACATGTTAATCTCTTGCATAAAGTTAACCTCTAAAAATCCAAGCGTTTTCTAGACTTCCAAGACCTAAAACTGCAGTTTTCTACCATCTTGTTTGAATTGAGATGAAATCAATTTTTTACCGTTCTTTTGTGCTTTCAATTGTAGGATCTCAAACCTACATACTATCAATACTACCATGTAAATTTTCAACGGTTGGATCCGCACCATTCTGGAGATAGTTGGTGCAAATCTTTTTTGGGCACTGCTTGTGAGACATTGACTCCATTGTTCATAGGAAAACCTGAAGATTGTTACCCCAAACATCATGGCCATATTTTTTCCATTTAGGTAATCAATTTGGGTATCTTCATGGAAAATTTTAAGAACTCAATCCACTTATATGACCTTCATGCAAATTATTTCCTAAAAGAAGGTCTAAAAACAAAAATATAGAAAAACATGCTTTAAGTTAGATACATTTAGAGTTAGATACAGATAGATACAGTTAGATAAGTTTAAGAAAAAAACAAAACAATGAGTAGGTGCCTTACCAAGTTTGTGGAGATTGAAAAAAAAGAATTTTCGAATAATTTTGAAATCTCGAATTTTGATGATGTGATAGAAATAAGTTCTCATAAATCACTAGAAATTGTGTAGGTTGTTTTTGTAATTTAGAGGCAGCCCTTGTAAAGTTGATAAACTTTTTGACTTGGGTCACGTTGCAACTTGAGTGGTGATTCGATTATGAACATATTTCAAAATGGAATTAAAAATTTAACAAAAAAAAAAAAAAAAAAAAAACTACCTTCAATTTGCCCACTTTAAATTTGAATCTTAAATTTTTGATATGAAGGTTCTAAAATTGGAA
The DNA here is from genome assembly GCA_037043015.1 of Bryum argenteum. Taxonomy (NCBI): domain Eukaryota; kingdom Viridiplantae; phylum Streptophyta; class Bryopsida; order Bryales; family Bryaceae; genus Bryum; species Bryum argenteum. Next base: position 16,864,298 of record CM073328.1, on the reverse strand, counting down.
TTTTGCCACATATACTTTGCACTGTAAAGAGCACACAATAAAAATCTTAGGAAGAGATATTAATATCAACTCCTTCATCTACGCTACCCAAAATGTGAATATTACTTTCATGATTAAAATCTTCATGTGATTAATAACAAATTTCTAGTTGGAAGTTCTCACATCCAAATACTTTTGCTATCAGATTTGCAATGATGTATTGTCAATGAAAAAAGTGAAAAATGGATGATTTTTGAGGAGCTATATCTCCTTCATCCACCGTTGTATTTCAACTTCATTTTTTGGTATGACTTCCAATTAGAGTCTAGTTTTAGTGGTAGAAATTTTCCCAAGATCGACAATGCTCCAAAGATAAGGCATGAATTTGAGTGCAAAGAATTTGGTTTTTGACAATTTTTTCCTTTGTAACATTTTTAGCACTTTTCACCATTGCAAGGTTATATTTTGTGCCAAGAAATTTTTCTGATGGCTTTCTCTTGGGTGATGGTTCTATTGAAATGAAGTTGATTAACTTTGTGGTTGGTGTTTTTTATTGCAATTGGTTTGTTGGTAGAATTTCCACACCAACTTGAAAATGATGAAATTTTGCAGTTCGTTTTTAGCACTAATACATTACGATCTCTGGCTTCGTGACTCAAATTTTGGTCCACATAACCAACAACAAGTCTATTGCAAGTTTGTACATTTGAAATCTTAATAGCTTATTTTTATTTTCATCTATGGCACTTTTTTTGAAAATGTATTTTTTGGCTAAAAATAGGTTGGGACGTTAAGGGGTCAATATCTACAAAAATTGGAAAAGTTTCTTCTTTGTAAGATTGGGGTTATGATCAACTTTACTTGCATTTACATGATGGACACTACTTAGAATAAAACCTACTTCTATCATAGATAGATGTTTTGTTGTCAATTTTTTGGTGCGTTTCCGATTGGGGATTTCCATGTTCTCAGAATTTCATCAATTTCTCAAATAGGGACTTCACACTCCAAGTCTCCAACTACACAAAAGAATTCTTGATTAACCCCTAAAGGTTCTTGATGCAAAATGTAAAAATGAACATTCCCTCACTTTAGGCCTCATAAACTCTCAATCTAAGAATTATTTGGAAGATCCAACCGTAGGATCTTGAAGTTAACTTAACCTTCCACTCACATGCCAAAACTGAACCGTTGATTCTTCTTCATTTGTGAGATTATAATGGTCAAAGTTGGCTGAATTTTGGACTCTAAAAAGCAGTTTTCGCTTTCCTAGACCTTTAGGGGTTAAAGTATGATTTGTATAAAGTTCTGTAATTTGTACTATACCTTTGAGTTTTATTATTCATTTATTATTGATTTAGTGTTCGACAATAAAATGCTATAAATGTCAAATTTTGACAGAAGTCTCCAAGATTCACAAAGAAGTTGATTGTAGTAGTATAGAAACTTGTCTCCTAGATGTACTTGGGGTATTTTTAGTCTTGAAAAAGTGTCATAGATGGAAAAGAAAGCAAGCAATTTAGATCTCAACCATATAAACTTGTAATAGATTTGTTGTAAGTCATGTCACCCAAAACTTAACTCATGAGACCTCATACATTGCAAGATCGTAATGTGTTAGTGCGCTAACTAGACTACAAAATTTCATCATTTTCACTTTAGAGTGAGAATGCTAGCACCATAGAAATTGCAATAAAGAATTTCAAACTAGAAAGTTGTTCATCTTCATCTGAAAAGCACTTATGTAGAGGAAAAAATCATCAAAAAAAATATCTATGCTCAAATATTACACCTAATATTGTATTTAGTGTGTGGTTATGAATAATGTGCTTACCCCTCCTACCTTTCTAACAATATTTGTCAATTTGTAGGTAATTAGTGTTGGCAGCTTTATGTGTTGCCGCCCTAAAGTCTAATTCTAATCTCAAGTTTCATGATTTTTTCTTACACTAAGTATCTATATCTCAAAACATCACAATGTCAAAATGATACTACTTGGAAACCAAGTTTCTATTCCTTTAAAAACAGTTACTTTATTGATTTTAAATTGCCATTACATGTTTCAACCATTATAAGCTATCATAAACACCTCTTGACTCTATCTCTTTCTCTTTGTCTCCTTTTTGTATACTCTGTCTTGCTTTGTGTTGTTGCTTTGTCTTTATAACTCTTGGCTTAGATTTGTCTTTTTGCTATCTTATTAATGAGGAAGTTCTCTTTTATATAGTTTTCTCCGGTGATAGGAGACTATTCTTTTATCCCTAACTGCTTAACTACTTTTGGTCATAGGCCCAATTCTATGCCATGGAACCTTCCTAACTACTAAACTACTTTTCATTTTAACTATTAATGAACATTGTTCGAAATATTCTTCTCCATATAAAAAACTATCTTGTAAAATCAATGTCTTACGTACGAAGTAATGTATATTTATTTTTCTTGGCTTTTAATAGGTCCCAATACTTATAATCATCCCATTTTTCAATTTTTCCAAAATTATTAAAAATATATAACTCGCAGCCATATTTTTGGCTCTCTTCTGAAATTGATAACTTCTCCATTACAAAAGACGTATAAGTTTTTACATTCTTGAAGTATTTCTTGAAAGTCAAAGTAGGCCACTTTTATGAACTTCAAGCGAATATTAAAATATGCGGTTAACATTTATTCCCCTCTTAAAGAAATTGAACTTTCGTGGATCATGAGTTGGTATATTAAGATTGGGATATGGGGCGGTGAAGTCAAATTCCTTATAAGTAAAAAGCTGAGTTTTGGTATTGTGATACATGTTTTCTAAGCCTTGAATAAAATTTCTTTGCGAAGAGCGAGTGGAACATTTGAGTGGTTGTGACCAAGGAAATCCAACCATCCACCCTTTATATCGTAGAAGAAGTGTCTGTTGAAAGTTGTTAAGTCTAAGAGAGCTTTGTCAAATAAAGATTGTTGGTGGACCAAAAGCTATGACGTTAGGATTGTTGCAAGGATGATGTGAGGAAAGTAGATATGGTTTGATCACATATTGATTAGTGTAAGCTATAATACCTTTTTTAAGACAAATAATATGTGTAAGTAGTGTAGGCTTCTATAATACCTTCTTTAAGACGAAGGTTACCAATTGTCATACACTTCTTTTGCATTTTGAGTATACTTTTTGACTTTTCATGTGAGTAAAAGTCCATTTAACTATTCGTTTTTTGATATAAGTGTCAATGTAAGCTAAATACGATTGAAACGGTTACTATGTGAAAAGGTAGGGAATGAAAAGGCATAAGTCAAGTGAAAAGACATGAATAGCGAAATTGAAAATACAAGTAGGAATAGAAGTTCATTTTTTTTCTTTTGAACACATAAGAGATAATGATGTATCTAGGAACACACTCAAAATATATAATACTTGAAATCAAATCAAGTTTATAATAAAATAAAAATTGGAGCTTATAAACATTGAATGAGTTGGATAATATTTATGGAAGTTATGAAGATTGTTTGAGAGTATTACGAGATTTCAATCCACAATGCTTATATTAAAATTAAAAGTATAAATATTGTGGATGTTGGTTTGAAAATGCTTTTGAAGACTATAGCCTTTTTAGTACAACAAGTGAGTTGTATGCAAACCTTGTTGTTAGGACTCCGTCAAGGATTTGTGCCAGAAGTACTGAAACAAGATAGCATGTAAATAGGTAAAATGTGCAGTTGGGGACACAATCCCCCCACTACCTTTATATAGGTCGGTCGTTCCCGGCGGTTGGCCGTTGAGCTAACCATCAGCGGTCCGTTGGTGGTTTCTATGCCCACAGGTCCCGCCACGTTGGCAACCGACCTCTCTACTCCTAACATTAACCCCCCCCCCCCGCCCGTTTAGATCCGTCTGGTGGACAAAGGGCGATGGAGTGTAATCGCTGAAAATCGTTAACCGGGAGAGGCGCATTCTAAAGGTGACCCGCCGGTTCCTAGGAGTCCTCTTCCAGGCCTTATCCCTCCCATGCCACGAGATACCATACCTTATGGTGTCGGCCATGAAACCGGAAATCAAGTATTTGGCGTACCTCCCATTCCATGTCACCGGCTTAGGTAACGATCGGAGGGGGAGAACGGCGAGGACGACCTGGAATAATGTCCGGCCGGTAAGGCTCCAAAACCGCTACATGGAAGACGTTGTGAATGTTGAGGGTGGCACGCAGCTTAAGGCGATACACCAAGTCTGATAACTTGGCAACAATCTAGAATGGACCTAAGAACTTGGGCTCCAGCTTCTTGGACAGCAACGTCGTGGCGATATGCTCACCACGAAGGAGGACACCGTCGCCAACCTTATACATAAGTTGGTCTTGCAATTGGTGGTCGTAATATTTCTTGGCGTGCTCCCTGGCAATGCTAATCATTGTTTTGATTTCCTCGTGTACCTCATGCAGCATCCGAACACGTTCTTCTGTCAACGGAATTGTTGAGACTGAGGGCGGTGTGAAAGAGAGGGTCGGGTGAAATCGTAAGTGGCATAAAACAGAGAATAACCAGTCGCCGAATGAAGGGAGTTTTTGTAAACAAACTGAGCCACCCCAAGAAGGTCTGCCCAATTATCTTGATGTTTTGTTGTAAACAGTCACAAAATCTGCTCCTGTAATTGATTAACACGTTATGTCTGTTCGTCTGAGTGAGGGTAGAAAGCTATGGTTGATGTTGGTTGAATGCGCAGAAGCTCTTGGAGCTGAGGGTAGCTAGGGCGTGAGCAGAGAGCGGTGAGCGGAGAGCGGTGATTAGAAAAATGACACTGCGGAGAGCATAAATATGACCAAAATTGGAAGATTTTGAGTATATTCTGAGAATATCAAATATAATACCTATTACCGTGGATTTTTTATATTTTATATTTGAAACTTTATATGTAATATTTTGCCTATAACCGTGGATGTTTGGACCTGTAACCACGCATATTAAACCCTTCTACATTTTGATATATCAAACTTAATCTTAAAGTTTCCAATTTATAATTTCCACGTAGCACACTTAATATGACTATAAGGAAATGCGTTTAAAATCGACCATGTGCGGGGGAGAAGTTGGAGGTCGTTTGCAACAATTTTGGCTAATTTCGTTTAAATCATTTCTTCATCAAGTACAAAAACGTATGACTAATTGACAAGGTAATTAACAAGTTCATGCAAAAATTGACAACCACACAAACTTGGCATATTTAAATCTACGAGCAAGGAAGCATGCTAATTATAGCTACAAGAATAGTAATAAACAAGTGGATTGGCATATATATTATAATATATAAATCATATTATCAAGGATTATAAACTCGTAACACTTACAACAATATATCATCATATGCCTAAATCTGGCCTATAAGTAATAGTACCAAGAGAAATAGAGCTTAGGTAGTAGCATGTAGTAGAATACCCGACTCTAATGCTAACTTGATCTCATTGAAGCTGAAGGTTGGTGCGTGAATAAATAGATTCACGTCAGGATCAAGAGCACACACGGTTAAGAGAATGTAGTACAAATGCTTGCACGGTCGAAAATGCTTCCCTTTTCTACCGAACTCTGACATTGTAACCTTAAACGCATCGCAGTTGCAATCTGGATAAGAGCTGATCACCACGTTGTAAACGGATTCCGTTGGACTTGGTTTGGACTGCAAACGAACAACACAGCCAAATCCAGGTTGGGGTATCATGGCCACCTTAAGAATGGTCGCGTTCATCGCTGCTGCAGAACCGATATTCAATTTCATCTTCGAAGAGGGGACCGTCAAACTCCTTGAATATTCTTAGACTTCCTCGACTTGGGAAATACATCCGGATTGGGCGGAACCGGGACATTTGAGAAGTTATGAGGAGGTGGAGGGGCATTGTTGAAAAGACGGTTGGGTGGCAAGGTTTCCTTTTTGGGGAGTTGAAAGCTTTGCATTCTCAAGTGCAAGGATTTCAAGAAGAGTAAGCTTGGTACCAATCTTGACAGGCCAGATATTTGGGATTGGTGGGCGATCAATCGTATTATTCAAAAACGGCTGGATCCACTTGCGGCGAGATCCCTTCACACACCTCTCGATATCATCCGGACAGAAAACGAGGCGCATGAATTTCGAGTCGGGCGCCTTGTAGTGTTGCCAAACACCGAGTAGGTTGGTACCGGTGTGCTCTTCGCGTTTTGGATAAGTCGATTCTCGCATTTCTTCTTCGTCACGACTGTTGCGCCCAACAAGATTTGCGGAAGATCTTTGGAAGTCGGGCAATATGCCAAACTCTTTCATTGACCTTCGATTCTCGCTGACGCTTGTTACTCGACGAACATCTCTCGCTACGGCGACGGGTTGGCAAAACAACATCTTCGAACATCTTTTGGCGTCTCAGCGATTGGAGGTAGGGTACTTGTGCGAGCTCTAGAGACCCTCTTCCCCACACGAGGATGAGAGAAATTAACGGTATCTGGTCGATGCGTTTCTTCTTGACTCAATCGGAGATCAACATGACGTTTTTTGGAACCAAATACTTCCTCTCCTTCCAAATGAGCATCCCGGTTGCAAAACACCTCAGCTCCTGGCATGTCCATGACCGCCTTGTTGAGGCACAAGGGGTCCCCTGTACGATTTGCACGTCGTTGGGCAGCCCTCAAGGCATTCCTAAGACGTAATTCTTCGACGCCGGGTCCATTGCCAGCAGTACCTCCAATTTTGAAATGGTGGTATCCAACAACTTGCAGAAATGCTCGCACGTAGTCATCCACGGCTGCAACGTAGAGATCCCCACCGTTCTTGCCGGATGCTTGCATCCACTTATTGTGGACCGTCTCCGCAAGATTGCATGATGGCATCTCGGCGATTTGTTCTGGCGTAAAACGTTTCTCCTATAAAAAATTGAGGACAAAGATTTCAGCACATAAAATCATCAGTTGGCATTAACTTCATGAACCAATAAAGAAATAATTGTGACTAGATATTATGGAAGAGAACCTACCAATTCCATGAAGTTCCCCCACTGCCGATAACGATAATGCCAGAATACAAGCCAGAGGGTCAGGGAACGAATTCCGATTGAGATCTTTGCTCGGCCGATGTCCACTGGCCTTGATAGCCATGAACCTTGTTTCAGCTTGACCATTGAACTTGCATCCTTGTATTGTTTGCACGAGAAGTCTATGTTGATCCCTGCGGATCATGAACAATGTCTTGTTTGGTGTGTTTTTCCATTGATTGTGTCCAATGGAATAAACATGTTCGTTCACGACCCTCCATTGGGATGCTTGGATCTCATTTGCCATACACAATCCGAATAGCATTCCGGTTGGCTTGTGCCTGCATCCGCCATGAAGCCTTGAAATTGAGGATTGGGAATCCCGTTTCGCCATTACATGGTTAAGATTCTTCGAGAAAAGGATTTGTGCTTCTCGATCCTCGGATTGAAAATCACAACATGCGATGGTCATGACGCGCTTGTATTTGAATCATAAACGTAGCAGGCCATTGTGGTCCACTTGGCAATGCGTTTAACATGGTCAAACATGATCCATGCGTCCTCAAGTTTGCCACCAGGTTGCATCCTGCGGACAAGGTCCACTCCACTACCTGGTCCAACCTCGGACATTTTGAAGATGAACACTTTGTCTCCGTCATCGCCTTGGCCAGGGAACACGTTGCGCTGCACGTACGCCCAATTACTAAGTCCTCTGAGCTTTGTGATACCGTCCATGACACCAAACTTACGGAGATATCGAAACGAAGTCACACGGTTCCTTAAGGCCGGGGAATTGAGCTCTTTACAGCTATCAAAGACGGGCTCCAACTCTTGCAGCGTGAGAAGCTTAGGTTGTTCATCCTCATTGCGAAGAAGGTAGTTGCCAAGCAGCTCTTTGCTAGTCTCCAGAACTATCTTGGAGCATGTTGCATGTGGTGTACGTTCGACTTGCTCTTGAATAATTTGGTCTATGGTAAACTTCACCTCTCTGTCGTCTCCAATCTTAACGGGATGGCGATGTTCTCCCAGATGAATGCATGCACGTTCTTGATCATCTGCGCCGTGAACATAGAATATCTTGGCATCACAATTAGAAATGCAAGACGGAGGCTCCTTACAGATCTTGCAGACAATAGTCGATCTTGCTGGTGGACATAATCCAATGAGAAAGGAGTCCTTGGAGGTTCCTTCAAATTCCACTTCGTTTGTTGCTAAAGCTTTATCCGTCCGCTCCAAGTAATTGCACTTGTCGTTGACGCATTTGAGGTGGCCAACACAGTTCGAGGATCGGAAAGACATTCCAAGAGAGTTGCTGATGTTGGTGGTCATGGTTCTCGTCCAGACGTGACCATCATACCGCTTATCCATGCCTTCCATCGAGCGAGCATTTTTGTGAACGGAAGCAGCAGCAGCAGGGGGTAGAATGAAAAGAACATTACCATCAAATTGGGGAGGTAGGAAGTCAACCTTGTGATTCGGATTGCATCATAGTTGATCTTCTTCAACATTGTTTTGCTTCCCGACATGCGCGATTTGCGGAGGGAGTCTAGGATGTTTTTGTTGTTTTTGGAAATAGAAAGTTGTAGGGAGGGTATTTGTAGAGAATGACGTGAGTCTTTGGGAGATAGTAGATGGAGATGCGATTTGATGGGGAGCTTAGTTGGTCGGAAAACTAAGTTTCTCTCATCATCGATGAGTCGACAAATCTATAGTGTGGCGAATACGGCTCTATTTTTGACACGGACTACGAGGTTGTGTAGTCATGGTACAAGTTGAAGACTCACGTGGGGTTAATAGAACTGTAGATGCTTCAATGACTGACGTAGAGGTGCCATAGAGTTTATACTTTCCAGGAAGGAGATGATACACCTCACGGCCATCCTCGTCACTGAAAGCATTGACAACTACAGAGTGTTGGAGCTCATTAGTGATAGGATCAAGGACATCGCGCTCGAGCCACAACGAGGAAGTTTCATAGCAAAATCGAATAGATAAGCGATCAGGGGGAATACGTAGAAGACCATCAGTGTCTGGACATAGAAGGAGGGGCAATCCTAAACTGGCAGCACGAATTTCAATCATCTTTGCTGTGGACGCTGCTTTGCTAGACTCGGCCATTGAACTCAAGACGCAAAAGTTGACAGTTAGAGAGAGGTGCAGGAAGAGGGAGGACGTAGTTTTATAGTGTTGGAGAGTTAGTAATGTAATACGACCTATGCAATCATGCATACCAGCTGTTGCACAACAAGTTGCATATGGAGGAAGTAGGACATATTACATATTGATAATATATTTATTTCTAATTTGGAGTTTTAACTTTTAAAGGAGAAGTTCACCAGTGACCTCCACGCAAACCATATATGAAATATGCAAACAAAGTTTCTTTGAATAGATTGATTCAATTGGAGTTAAACTTCCATTTGGGGTAAAGTATAGGAGAATAATTCAAACCAAATGATATAGTTATATATATACCAAACGGGGAAGCAAATCGATGATGGTTTGAAAAGGTGACGGCGGCCGTCTTTGTCAGGTTAGTTCTATATTTGAAATGGCGTTTAGTTAATAGATTAGCCGATATATATTAGCCAAATTTTATAAGCCTATCATCCAAATTTTATAATCCTAATTATCATTAATTCGGCTATTATCTAAAATAGTAGCTCTGCAGTTATAGATTAAAAGGAAGGTCTTTAATAGCGCTGTGACGACCTGATAACTGACTGCCGTCATATATTTATTACTTAACAAGTTGTACGACAGTCAGAAATAGTCATAATTTGAACACTACCAAAATAATGGTTACAATTTTCACGCTACCAAACATAAGGTACAACAAAATAAGCTCTCCTTGATTATATCTTAGCGCCGGCAAATTCAGTGTATTATTGGATTGAGTTATCTCTTACGATAAATATCTCGTGATTGAAAAAGTGTAGATTGATTTGGTATATCTATGGAATTATGAAGATTATGCCAGCTGAAGAATATTCATTATCTCAGACCTGACTAAGATATATAGGGTCTGTACACTTCAGTTTTTGGTAGAGATGATCACTAGATCGAGAGCAAGAGCAGATAGGGAAGTGAGGAGGACCATTGCAAAACAGAGGCGCAAAGAGAGGATGCAAAGGTTAGAATCAGGAGAGAACGTCGAGACTCCGTATAATTTGCGGCAAACAATGGGTAGACAAGGGGGTACTTCTTCTAGGGGTACAAGTAGAGGTTCCAAAGGAAATAAGGCGTTTGATGTCTCGGCGGTTGCTCCCATCGTTCTATTTCCAATTACAGAGGAAGAAACTCGTGTTTACGAAGGGAGAAGTGAGGTGTTGTATATTTTCAATCCCAATGATGTTTTTTTAATTGCAATCGTAATGTTATGTTTTATGTAGGATTATTAACACGGTTAAGGCCCATAATCATTCTTTGTATTAACATCTATTCAATCAGAGTACTTTGCCGTTTGTAACAAGTTTAGCTTTTGTTTGCATTCAAATCATGTTTACAGGTCAAGTTCTTAGCTAATGATTACTTACCCATTATTGTTGTAGACTCAGCGTAGCAAGGGAGCATTTGATTGTGTTGATGAAGGTCTAGACGATTGTGAAAACGACATGGATAATGATCTGCATAATTATGCAGAAGAGGTATATACTTCCAGCCATATGTTAAAGGTTACAATTGCGTATCGTTTGAGTAGTTAACAGTGCATCGTATCGAGAAGATAGGATTTTCAAGGGCGAGGGTTTTTAATGGTTTCCATAAGACTAGCGGAACCACCCAGTCGGACCTTGAAACAAAATGATCTCTTTCAATTAGATGTTGCTCCCAAAACCCGTCAAATATTCTAATTATCTACCCCAACCCCTACCACTACTACTCGACAACACCTTTTCCCTCCACGCCTCCTTGAAGTCTATGTAGCTAGTCTCGGTGCCGAGAACCATATTCTCCATCTCCGAATGTGGTCTGTACTTTTGGATAGTACCAACACCCTCTCCCTTTACGGTTTGGCAGGACATCCCCTAAGGTGGTACTTATTAGCGTGCTTGCCTTCTTGCCCCACAACCCTGCCCGGCCAAATAATAATTTGGGGTAACTTTGCCCCCTATTTTTCATTGGTAGATGTCACTCATCATGCCACGAAGGGGTGCTACAAGAGTAAGATGGGCTCTTAAATCCCATTTCCAAACTACCAATCTCAAAAAAAGTGGTTGAAGGGTAGCTTCGGGTTCCATGGAAGTGGAGCCTCTTTTCCACTTACACGTTCATTTCCAATGCCCTACTTTCATTATTGGCAAAGGCGCACCTAACCCACCAATCAGTACCAAACAGTCAGTGCTTCTTTTTTCGTTCGCCTGATTCCCTCTTGGCCAGTAAAAAACCCTTACTTCTAAAATGTGACCCAACCTAGTTTGTTGAAAAAAAAAGTTCGGTTCAGTTTGTTGAAAAAAAAATACAACGAACAGTACACACCAAACTGATGGAAAGGCCGAAAGGCGCACCTAACCCCAGAAAGTGGAAAAAGTGAGCTCCCTGCATAGCCGACCTCCGGCACAGCTCTCTCATCGCACTCCCGACTCTCTCTCCCATCGACACTCCCGATTCTCTGAACTCCATTGTCGATTTAGAGTACCTCTCTACTGCTTCCGATTAGAGTCAGCAAATCCTTTTATGCTGCTATGTCCGCATTAGAAGATTGACCTCATTGCTCTTACGAACTAGAAAATGTGAGGATATACGCAAGGTCTGTGATCAACATTGCCAACTCATGTAATTGTTCCGATGTTGCAGATAAACGAGATGGAGTTGGAGATCACGCACACTACACTTTCTGCAATGCCTGAGGTGCGTAATCATCACAAAATTTTGTGGTTCAATTTTAGGGTTTCAAGTTTGAAGTTGTCGTATTCTTCCTTTGCCACTTTGCCTAGAATATGCTGTCTCGGTACCGAGATACTATCAAGCAGCTTAGAATAAGTATCACCGTTCAGCTCCAATCGGGAGAGTGTATTGAATTCTCGTAGTTTTAAGCTGCAAAGTGTGGCGGTGGTGATGAGAATGAGGCCGCACAGATAACATCGAACCCTGTGCATCTCGCGGGGACCACCACGGGATCACATCGATCCGGCTTGTTCAATCTGGCGGAATTGTTCAATAGATCCTCATTTGCAAAATTACTTTCAAAAACCTCAATCTACTATGAGCATCTTGCTCACGATGGTGACATTTTGTGACAAGTAGGGTGGACGGAGGCGGGGAAAACTTGGATTACGTTAGATGCACGAGAGCGAGATGGGTAGAGCGATGATTGGGAAGTGTGTGTTCATGGATGGTCTTTAGAGATTTCTTGATCTTCACGGGCGGTGGGGGTGGATGATGTGCATGAGTCTTGAAAGGCTGGTTGTGTTACGGTTGGTTTTGTTAAGCACATGAAAAAACTCGCACAAATTCAACAAAGAAGAACAATGGCGGGGGTGGGAACATGCGGAAAAAATCCGGCGACTCCGCAACAGCAGCACTGCGGCGCAGGATCGGGTGGGGCAAGTGAATATGGACGTTTGAACTCATTCCGTCCGAACGACCTGTTTACGGTGGGATGGAGCCGAGTCCGAGCACGAAAAAGACCAAATCGCACGGCAAGGTATGGTGTTGAATTACTCGTTAATTTGCATTTATTTGTTCCTATGGAATATGGCATTCAGCGAATGTGAATGGCAACCTTGGGGGTTATGAAATGTGCTCGTTATGGAATGTGCTTGTTCATTTCAAGGGAGCTGCTGGAGTCGACTTGAGCCTACGTCCATGTCTTTACCAGAGTGTACTAGGTGATCGTGAGTGTTGTGTGGTAGGGATCGGATACATGCGGGGACCGTGTGGAGTGTGGAGACGTTGCTCTTATGAGATGGCATGGTTCGTGGGTGGGCTCTGGCGTGCATGTTGCCTTGGTTGGGCGAGTGTTACATTTCGTTGCTCTTGCTTGACCTACCATGCCTCGCTGCATGATTTCGTTGCCGTGTTTTCTTGTCGTGATGGTGTGCTGGTTTGGTGTTAGCTGAATTACGACAGGGAACAGAGTGAGGGAGATGGTCATGGAGGTGTCTACTAGATTCAGAGTGGTGTCGATGTTGTTGTTAATGTTGATGAGTGTGGGATTGAGTGATGGTGCTGAGTTTCACCGCCCAGAAGCAATCCAGCTGCGAGTCTCCAAACGCCGAGTGGGTGTCAGCTTGTCGACGAATGGGTTCTGTGGATTATACTGTCTCGGTACCGAGACACTATCGAGCAGGTCAACGTTCAGCTCCAATCAGGAGAGTGCATTATTTTCGTAGCCTTCAGCTGTGGAGTATTGCACACCGCCCGATCTGAAATTTTACGCTTGAGCAATAGAATCCCGATTGGCAAATTGATAGTTCGGTGAGAGAGTGTAAGCTACGGGAGAATCATGAGTCATTTATCAGCTTGCGAGGAAGTGGGCCGCATCGTTGTCTGAACAGGTTAATTCCCAATGCGGGTAATGTATCGAATAGTGACTAGTAAGCTACCTAAAAAGGAGCTTGCTCATGTAAATCGGAGGGTCCACCGGGAGAACGGTTCTGTTCGATAGGTCCCGGACGATCTAGCGATCTGCTGCAGTGCAGTATGACTTCGGCTAAGTTAACTACGGTCATCAGCTTGTCGACGAGTTGTTGCCTAGATATTACTGTCTCGGTACCGAGACAGTATCAAGCAGGTGAGAGTGAGTATCCCCGTGCTAAAGATTGTCCGTCAAGAGGGCGCCAAAGCAAGCGCAGTGGCTAGGGAGGATGAAGTTGTTTAGTTTATCAACGACCTCCATTTTAAAATTGGTGGGCCTGACATGGCACCTACAAAGCGCAGATTTCATCCCAACACTCCTGGAATAATCATACTAACCCCATTCCCCTGATCTCTCTCTCTCTCTCTCTTTCTTAGCCCTCAACGATCAGCACGTAATGTATAATTTGTGTAAGTAGAGTCTTGTTTTGTGAGATTTTTCAGTTTTCTACTATCAGAAGAGTTACTTGTCAATGCAAGTGGACGTTTTGATGCTTTTAAATGAGTCGATGATTATCTGAGGGCATTTTTGGGTTTGCTGACAACAACTGTAGCTTTGTCGAAATTGAAAGCCTTGCCTTGCAATTCCCCCCTGGCGTTTGTTTACTTGCGGGGATGGATGTCTCGGAAGCGGTTATACGTTAGATCAATGATGGCGCTTTGTGAACGTCCGATTTGGATATTTGGAGCTCTACTCTTGTTTGATGTTCTTCAGACAACGTATGTTATGTTGGTACAATGGTACCTTTGTGTTCTTTGGTATAAGATTGGAAGTAGCTATATACATATTGAGTTAGAAGGGTTGCTAGCTATACGTTGGACATCGACCTCGAGTGTATGGGTTGGGGTGTTGCACTTTATCTTTTTTCTTATTATTGTAGTAGTTTGTGTCCATAATTTGTTTCGTAGCTTTTGTTGGTGATGAATTCATTGCGGGTTGTACTATCGACTCTTTGTTGATATATTTTCTCTCTTGGCCTATGTATCAATGTTGGAATTTTTGGGATTTTGCTTTGAAGAAGAGTAATAATGAGTCTTTGCTTGGCTTTGTATTACTTACTAGAGATTACTAGGCGTTTTTCTTTTGTAAAGGGTTTAGGATTTAGGGTTTAGGGTTTGTTGATTTTGACGAAATGCCTGTCTCGCATCAGAGACTCATATCGGATGTCATGGATGCTAGTCTCACGAAATGCCTCTCGATGCACCGAGACTCATATCGGATGTCATGGATGCTAGTCTCACGAAATGCCTGGCTCGATGCAGAGACTCATATTGGGGATGTTGGTTGAATTGACCAAATCGTGATGAGGTCGTTTGGGATCTTTGGTTCGGTTCAATATGTCAACAACTCTTTGGTTCGGTTCAATATGTCAACACCTTCGATGTCACGGGTGCACACCACGGAATCTTCTTGAGAGAGCGAGAATTTTGTTGAGATCTAGTTGTAACAAGTTGGAATTAGTATCACTTGGTTAATCGTTGTGATCATTGATTGATTTTTCTCATATGCTACACATGGACAAAGTGAGAAAGACTACTATGGTGGAGACGCGGCCTCTTTGATCGAGAACCACGTAAGTGTGTAAAGTTCAATATCTCGATGGCGATTTTAATGTTGGCGGTAGATTTTTGTTTTGGCTAATGATTTTCAATTCGTTTGAAAATGTCGTGTGCATTCTAGTGAGATTAATCTTGTAGATAGTTTGATTGAGTTAATTATTGTGGACTTAGTTATACCTTATACCTTGGTCCTTCATCATTTAAATATTGAACTTTGTTTTGTAGGTACAGAGTCTCGCTGCCCAGGATTTACCCGCTAATTCTTCACCAGTAGTGATTGAAGCTTCAAGAGAGAATGCCATTGATTTAGATTCTGATGAAGGTCAAGATGAGGCTGAAGAGGGGTTTGAAGAAAAAGATGCATTTGACGGAGATGAAGATGACATCAGATCCCGCCAGAAATTGAATTCTGTGACCACGATCTGTCAACTGAGAGTCCAACCTTTTAGTTCATCGAGGTTCAATATTCCCCTATGTAGGATGTTGGCCATGCCTATAGTGAGGCCAACACTCTCCACTGATCTTGCTAAATTAGAGCAAGAATTTATCCATGGCTATAGAGAAGGCTCCTCTGTTTTCTATGTGACAATAAAAGATGAAGAAGGCAAAACATATGAGGTTACTCAAGCTCATAAGGCATCCTGGGGTCCCATTTGGAGTGCCAAAAATGAAGAATTCAATTCTTTTCTTCAGTCCGTTCCGGAGTTGGCTAATTTCAAGAATTTGATGTTCTTTGTATGTGACGGGAACCACAGACGCCAGGCTTGGTTAAATCATATTCAAAGGCTTCACAACAAAGAAGAAGCTTGGCATTACTCAGTCGATAGCATCCTCCTTGACACAAAAGGAAAAATTGGTGTTGTTATGCAAGTGATGCATAACATTAACAAGTAAGTTTTATTTCTTGAGTTGAATTCTTCTCTATGTAAAATACTTTGATTGCACCAGTATTATAATATGCTAATGCCCTCTCTTTGATTGATAATTGCAGACATACTGAAGACTCTCACGTTAAGACCAACCTTGTTCACACCCTATTTAGAGTTCAGAAGTACGGTCTCATGCCACTTGAACAGTATCAAGATATATTGACTCTATCGGAGATCAAGAGGTGCAAGAAATCTCAAAATGCAAAGAAGACGTGGTATACATTGAATCTGCATGTATTCACGAACTTCATCTTCCAGGTATGATCTATATGTAAATTGGCGCACTTTCATATATTAGGGATGAGGATGTCTCCTTTGCTGATTTGGGTATATGTTTTCACTAAAAGTACAGGTGACGTTTGATATATTTTGTATATTGTTGTATGCAATTTGTTTAACATATGATATATTGATATTAACTTAATTAATGTGTAGAATTATAGCCTTTTCAGTGACAAAGTCTACTTTTTTTGCAGCACGAACTTGGACTTGCAGCAGATGAGGGTGTTCGACAACTCGTGGAGCAATCAGATGGAAATGTGTCCGCTGCTGAAAAAGCAGTTGCGATGAAGGTCGCTACTAAAAAGAGAGCCGAGGCACTTCATAAGAAAATGTCAAAACTAGTTGCTGTAGCAAACCCGGAGTTGACAGAAGGATGGCTTCGAGAGGTATGAACTCTATTTCTAAAATCCATTTTTTATTCTTCAATTAATACTATGACTCCCGTGGTTCTAATAAATCGCTCTTTTTTTTACAGATTGGGCGCCACTATAATCTTAACTCGATAACACCAGAACTAAACATAGAGAAGCTGCAGTTGATTGTTACTGCAAAAGCATCTGCCGCTTATAAAATCAAATGGTTGGAATATTTTAATTCTTCTGCATCAACACGCGAGGCCCGCAAAGTGCCCCCAAAGCCCACCAACGAGGAGAAACTGGGTGTCTTCCTTGCAAAAGCGTGCTTTTGGGCCGGAGTGAGTTTGTTATATCAAACTGTGTTGATTTTATCAAATGAGTGAGTTCGTTATATCTGATATTTTGTAATTACAAATAAACATTGATTTCCATATAATCAATTCAAGTAACAATACTCCTTCTTTTCCCACAGATATCCGAGGAGGCTTCGATTATCTTTGAAGAAATTGTGCGTCAAGATAGACTGGTTATCGATTTTGAAAAACCTAGCGAGCCCTTAACTTTGGCTGCATACATCGAGGACTGTAGGATGAAGTTATGGGACAATGCGTTCCATACTTTCTTCCGAGGGCAGGATGCTTTTAACAAAACTCACGAATTTGTGAGTTTTAATGGAACCGACTTGATTGTGCGAAGAGTACTCTTTCGGTGAGTATTTCTTTCCAAATTTTATTGTTCTTATATTTCGCTTAGTGATTTAGTTTATCGTGTTTAAAACATTTTGATTGCAAGGTATACATTTATGACCTTATTTTTACTCGCAGGTATTTCAAGTACGAACTCTTTTCAAAAGGAGCAATAAGCAAGGAAGATCTCCCCATATTTCTATCTGCATGGCTTGATAGGTCAAATTCAACGTGCATGTTCTCAGCAAATCAACAGCGCACGTGGTCAACCTCGCACCTCACGGGAGGTGGATGGTACCTTGACTGCGCTCCCAGTTTCACTCCTTCCTTTGAAACTGAACTAAGGAAGTCAAGGGATGCAGTTGGAGAATCTGGTGTTGAGATGGTTGATTTACAAGGCATAGAAGACGAGCATGAGAGGGCAAAGGCGCTCTCGCGACGTCTAGAAGAAGATAGGAAGAAAGCGCTTAAGGTGAAGGAAGCAGAGGAGAAAGCGGCACAGAAAGAAAACGAGAAACTTCAGAAGTCTCTGGAGAAGATTAACAAGAGGGGGAAAAAGAAGATGAACCCTCCTCCAGAGCCAGAAGGTAAAAGCCCACCTGGGCATAGTCCCACATACGACTCTGGTTCTCATGCTCCAACTCAATCAAGAGGAACCAAACGTGATTACTCTTATGAGCAGCTAAGCCAAGGAATCTTTGTTTTCACATCAATTGAGGAGGATGATGGCCAAGTCGGAGAGTGGATACAAAATAGCTCACTAGAGCAAGTCCTTGGTGGCGACACGGGCAACTTTAGCCCTTTATTTGACGATTTGAAGAGCTTCATTTCCAAGGTACTACTGTGTTTAATTATCTTGTGTTTATAATTGTTGGACATGTCGACCCCTTTTTGATAGAGTTTTTGGCTAATTCCTTAAGATATTTATTAGTTCTTTACTGCATTGATGTGGTAAGTTTCATTTGAATTCATGTATGTCTCTTTCTGTATATTATAGCTCCAAGTTGATTAAGTTGCGCATACTTTATTGTTTTTTCGAGCTTTCACATAACAAAAACATTGTTTATTCATGCGCAACATTCAAGTGACAAAGCCCGGCGTTATAAGGGATGTGCTGCGAATGTACCCTGCGTAGACTTGATTCTTGCAGATCTTCCAGAGGGTCTTCCTGTTCCAGGAATTTCGAATCCACCTTCGTCTATCCCTTCCTGGAACATAGAATCTGAGGATTGGTTACAAACACTCTTTGATTTTGCAGACCATCACCTGCAAGACGATGGAGCAATAATTCTATTTCATCCATTTCGAATGACTACGAAGTCAAAAATACTTGGAAACTGTTCCACGTATGGATTTGTTGTTCGTAAGGAGTGGTGGGGTATGAACCGCCTTCACCTGACGTCCCCAATTAATCAAGCCTTAACGGTATGATTAAGTTTGTAAAACTAACTTTCCATTTCACTTGTTGAAATATGCATAATGATTTTTATCTTCTGTTGTAAGTAAACTAATAAACCTGTTTTTGTAATTTGCAGACCATGAGGTTTGGGATAACCTTAGTTGTAAGGAGCATTCCAAGGGTGTCTGCCTCCAGATTTTGCTTTCAACACATCCCTGCACTAGACCGTCTCGGTGTTGATGTGGCACGTGATGACATCCTCCAGAGCTTGGTGTCAAAGGAGGATCAACTGATGGATGGACCCATGCCATGGCGTGGTCCTCGTGAAAAATCCGTCGTTCTTATGCAGATGCTCATTGTGGCAACTTCTTCGCCTGGAGATATTGTTCTAGACTGCACTGCAGCTACGAGTATGTTTACAGTCTCTTCCTGTTTATATAGGTAATTGTTAGCAATTTCATATTAATATATTTCATTGGTGTTTGAAAGCTGAACTTCATTGTTGTTTTTATCTTGCAGGAGCTTCTATTCATGCGTGCCGCAATGTGAACCGTCACATTGCGGCATTAGAGGCTGATGCGGCAATATTTGATGCCTTGATTGCTCCTCTAATTCGATTTTCTCCTGCTACTGAAGGGATATCAAGAGATGTTATATCTGAGGATCCCGATAGCGAAGTCATTGTTGTTCAGAAGATCGTGAAGAAGTCAAGGTTTAGTAAGTGAGTATAGCTATATTTCTTACTACTAGCGTTATATTTTACTACTAGCGTTATATTTTATGATTTACTTGTGTATGTAGCGGTTTTATGAACATGTTGTCATTTGCATTTGCAGAAGCGGTAATTTGAGATACCCTATTCACCGCCCTTTTTTTTGTGACCCTAAGTTCTATCCAAGCCCTCCAAAGTCTTGGGAACTCCCTTCGTACGCAAATGACGCAGCCAATCAGTTAGCGGAAGGTGCATATCGTACATTTACACCTAAGAAGTTGATGCTAAGAGGTATTGAATATGTTGATTTAGAAGCTGTTGAGTCTGAGGATGAAGGCTCTTCAGGGGCAGAGAGTTCGTCCTGAAGTCTCTTTGGCATCATCTGATTAAGTTATGTCATTTTGATTATATGTTTTACATACAGTTTTATGTCTTATTGCCTATATGATATTATCTCTTTGTTTTTGATTGTTCAGTGTTCTTTTTGTGCAATGATCTTCATGAATTCTCTCAGATAATGTATTCTATTTTAAAATTTGTTCATAAATATAGGGTTCATTTTCTATTCTTTGGTACTAGACATGTGTATTTCAGAATATTCACTCAATGAGCGATGAACGTTACATATTTTGTTATAGAAATCTATTCTCAAATCTCAAAGCAGTCACGGTCATTTGATGAGATTTGAAAACTCGTTATGTGTACCCACTTGTCTAACTTTTCTTATAACAATCACTCCCTTCAGTTCTCAAAATTCCCCCCAAGTGCATGTACCTCGGACATAGGCATAATTTTTTCCCTAAAATGTTTATTTATATTCAAATTTTACTACCTAAACCAAGGTCATAGGGTATGCTTCACTCAACAATAAATTCCAAAATTTCAGAAAATGTACCTCACCGCTTACTAAATAGCTTTTTCCACAAAGAATGACGTAAACCCTAAATACATAAGAACTGTCATATTCACTTAATAATATTGATTATCTCAGAAGTGGTGAACTAAGACCCTTTTCCAATACACACGGGAGCAGAATCATCTACCACGGGTTTGGGGTACTTAATACCCTAAAAATAAACAATTAAACATTTTAATACAACCCATTAAGCGGTAATAGGGTCTTCATCTTCGATAAAAAAAAATTCAAATCGTGCAAAAAATTCACGCTCACTGCTCTACGCTCACCGCTCTCCGCTCACACCCGTGCATTCCCCTCTTGGAGCTAGCGCATAAACTTGAAACAAACACCGGTCCCCAATCCGAGATGAATTCCATAGGAGTTCCATAGAGTTTCCAAACGTGTTGCAAGTAAAGTGCGGCAATGTCGGCTTCGTCCATAGTCTCCGTGGTTGGAATAAAATGGGCTAATTTGGTATTATTATCCACCATCACCATAATTGAGTCAAAACTAACATTTAAGGGCAGGTAGACAATGAAATCTGTGGTGACCTTTTTCCAAAGAGCATCTGCGGCCGAGATTTGGTTGCAGCAAGACGTAACGAGCAGGTGGAGTTGGTTTGGAACGTTGACAAGTGTTGCACCCATTGACATACCGGTGGGGTGGGTAGGCGTAATGGGTAACGGACAGCTAGTAAAATGTACGGGAAACGAGATCCATCATCTTCGAGCGTTCTAAGTGGCAAGCTGCCCGAGCGTCGTGTCGGGAGCTGAGAATCTGTCGCCGAAGCTCTTCATCCTCTAGAACTACAATCGCATTCTTAAAAAAAAAATGATGTCATTACCGTAGGAATAATCTTGCAGTTGGCGTTGAATGTGGCCTGGAGCCTCTCCAAGACCCGTCATAAAAACGTGCGGACCAATACTAAAGCTGCGTTCGACAAAGTAGCCTCTCTAATCCGCTAAATAATGCGGTCGTTGATCTAAACCAGTCCCACCGTCTCCAACATGGCAAGCTGGAAAAGGGACTGAGCATGCCCATTGTCGTCAGCACCCGTATCAAAACGGTGTAAAAGCAAATTAGCACGGACGTTAAGTATCCAAGGGGCGGTGCTCAATGACAAAATTATATAATGAGAGTAATCCTGACCACCGGGCTTAACGACGGTTGAGAGTCTTAGTGGTAAAAAATGGCTCCAGATTCTTATGATAAGAATTGACCCGAATTTGATGGGGGGCCCTCGAGGTACACCCGCGAGTCTTGGAAAGCGAGTACAATGCTGAGGAGTTCTTTGTCGTATATATCATAATATATATCATAATTCTGCTCCGCAATGACATCTTTGAACTCTCGTATACACAAGAGTGCAAGTGTTCAACAGTGCCGTGTTGGAAGAGTATACCGCCCATAGTAGTGTCAAAGGCGTCAGTGTGCACAATTAAAGGCTTGTCAAACTCCGGGTGAAGCAAAATTGAGCCTTCCAGGAAACGTCGTCGTAACTATCTGAGCGCATCTACCGCAGCTTGAGACCACCCGAAAGGCTGGTGCTTCCGAGTCAGCTAAACAAGAGGCACCGCAATGTGAGAGTAGTCCACAATAAAGTGCCTACAAAAATTCGCAAACCCCAAAAATGTCCGTACCTCGCGAAGATTCTTTGAAGCAGGCGAGTTCTTTAAGGTAGCAACTTTGTTAGGACACATTTCAGCCTATGTTTGGAGACGATCAAGCCTAAGATGAACTCCATCAATGAAGGATGAAATTCATATTTTGATAGCTTGGCGTAGATACCATGGTGGTGAAGGCGCCGCAACAACTCGCGAACAACAGGACAGTGCTCCTCGATGGTCTTTGAGAATATGAGAATGTCATCCAAGTATATAATGACAGGGATGTCAAGTAAATCTCCAAATACCGTTTGCATGTGGGTTTGAAATTGTGTGGAACATTTGTGAGACCGAACAGCATTAGGAGGTACTCGTAAAGGCCGTATCGGGTCTTAAAGATTGTCTTGTACTCGTGGCTTGCCGCCATACGTACTCGATCATACGTTTGACGGACGTCAAGCTTAGAGAACATTGTGGCACTAACAAGCCAATCTGTAAGCTCGGAGATTAACGACAGCGGGTACCTGTTCCAAATGGTAACTCGGTTTAGGTTCCTATAGTTGATTCATACCCGCAGACTCATGCCCCTCTTTTTTTGCGTACACAATCGGCACCGAGACCACGGACTGGGATAGCCGGATCCAGCCCTTTCCAAGGTGCTTGTTGATAGACAAGTTGGGTTTTATTGACGATTTTGGAGAAGTTAAATTGAAGAAAATTCCAGCTTTTTGCCGAGATTGAGTGTCGAAATGGGTATTTTTGCATGGAAATTGCTAAATTAGAATGCAAGTTGGATTGTTAGAAATAGTCAAATCAGAGATAATAGGGGATACCGAGTTGGATTGCGAGCTAGTGGGAAGTTTAACAAGGAAGCCGACTTGGGCCATGCGTATGTAGATGCCGAATGGGCAAAAGGATAAGGAAGACCAAAAATGAGGAGCAGCTATCCAATTAGAAGAGTTCTTTAACTAAGGCCCAAGTAGGAATTAAGTCTAGTTACTAATAGAAAAGATAAAACCCGAATGGAGGCTGTGAAAATGGATAAAAGCCAAATTTGGAGTGTGTAAAGAGTGATAGGGGTGAGTGCCAAGTAGGAGGACGGTTAGAGAGGTAACCATTGAGAAGCATAAAGGCAATATTTCCGAGTGGAGGAGGACCGATTGTTTGAGATAAGCTTCAGGCGTGTCCGACCCAAATTTTGTTGTGTCTTCGTTTTCTTTGTGTTTTTGTTGTTAGCATAACAATCTGGATTGTTGTTGTGGAGAGTTATGATGAAGTTGGATGTAATTTGATTCATAACTAAATGAACATTTTGTGAAAATGTGAGAGTGTTACAAATTGTGATGGAAATTGAAGTTATAATATGAACACTATTGTATATAATAAAAGTATAATTTGTATTCCAATCGATCTGTTGTGTGTGGTGTCATTGTAGTCCGATTTGAAGTTTGTGTTCAATTAGGGATTTGAGTGTAAGTCAAGGAAGATGAGAATGATTATAACAAGTTAAAAAGTCGAAAATAGCTATTTGAAATTGTCAAACTCATGGAGATGGAGAAGAAGAACAATAAAAAATCCAAATCAGTAAATAGAAGATGTTGCTTTTGTATTGTCGTAGCTATAACAAGTCAAGTTGTGAAGTGAAAGATATGATTTGCAAAGTAGAGATTGAAAAGAAGGCAGGAAGCCAAACTGGATTTTTAAATGATTTTACTGAAAACACCAAGTAGGTTGGTGTGCCGACTGGGAAGGAAGCCAACACAAGAACCAAATCCTTGATTGTACAAAAGATTAAGGCCGAGTGTTGTTTCTATTGAGTAGGAGAAAAGGACAAATTGAATAAATTAAAGCTTGAAGATTAAGAAGTAACCGAGAATTATTCCGCTTTAATTAATAATAAGTATAAGATATAAGCAAATTAGTAATTAGAACGAATTGGGAATTGAGCTAATATCTGTAGAAAATTTTAAGAAGATAATTACCTTTTTTGGCTTTGATTGCAATGACCTAGTTGTACTTAATTTAGATGTATCCCTATTTAAACATCACCTCCTTTTAATCGAACTTTACTATCAATTTTTATTCTTTAATAAAGAAACTAAAATAATACCACAGTGCTCATCTAGGTAATGGCGCAACTCCTCCAACTCCATAGGTGACATTGGCCGCAGGCCCATATTCCGAGGTTCCTCGCCTTCCTCTATTGCTTCCTTTTATCATTGCCTGAGCGATTCCGCAATAGTAGTTCTTATACCACAACTTTGTCAACTTTCCAGTAGCTTATCTTACTTGGGCACGTAACAAGGCTCATCAAAAAGCAGCTTTCAACTGCGACGTTAAGAGTCGCCTTCCCGGCATTGTCGCGATTAATTGCTGACGTGCTGCTCCGTCACCTTAAGGAACGTCGTCACTCGCAAGGCATGAAGCTCTCTCACCCAAGCAACAAAATACGTTCCAACACCCTCTTGTTCTTCAGTATGTCGCCGGACTTCCTCAACTATCATGGCCAAGTCGACATCGTCCTGACAATCTTTCCCAATCGCTCAGGCGAGTTCCAAGTCTTTAGACTCGTACTGCAAGAGTCTTCTGCAATCGTCGCACAAACGAGCGCTACTCGGAGATTCAGGCAGCGGTGGTGGACACTTAATCTAACACCTACTTGAAATCGCCATGCTACTCGCTTGCGAGACATGCTCAAGCAACTCGCATTGCAGTTCTACAGCAATTCATGAACATGGATCCTAAAACTACTCATTATGCTAGGACTTCGTCAACGATCCGTGCCATGAGTGCTGAAACAAGATTGCATGTAAATAGGTAAAATGTGCAGTGGGGGATACAAGCCTCTCACTGCCTTTATATAGGCCGGTTCATCCCTACGGTTCTTCGCTAAGCTAACCGTTAGTGGCCCGCTTGGACGGCAACCGACCCCTCTACTCCTAACACTTACGAGAATGAATTGGAAGCCATGGATAAATTCCAAATCTCGTTGTTTGCATTAGAAGTGGAGGAATAATTACGTGTGGATGTATCCTCATGATTGTTTAGAGAACACTAGATCATAAAAAGGATAAACCTCAAGTTGTTGAAGTAGATAGAAGTGGAGGAATAATTACGTGTGGATGTATCCTCATGATTGTTTAGAGAACACTAGATCATAAAAAGGATAAACCTCAAGTTGTTGAAGTAGATAGAAGTGGAGGAATAATTACGTGTGGATGTATCCTCATGATTGTTTAGAGAACACTAGATCATAAAAAGGATAAACCTCAAGTTGTTGAAGTAGATAGAAGTGGAGGAATAATTACGTGTGGATGTATCCTCATGATTGTTTAGAGAACACTAGATCATAAAAAGGATAAACCTCAAGTTGTTGAAGTAGATAAATGCCTATCTTTCAATTAGAGTATTCATACGAGTTGAAAGAAATTGCACTTGACTAAAAAATACACAAACAACCTTAATTTTCAACCTCAATCAGTGTTGATTTTACTTCTATTTGTGACCGTGATTGCATAACTCCAACCGAATTAGACTCTCTCAATCAAGAACTTCCCAATCTACCTTCCTCGGGTACCTTTAACCCGCTTGGAAAAGGCTTCACACCAATATACCACATAAAAGTTGACACTTCTTTTAATGGTTGTGTATCATCTTGCCAAACAAGGCAAAATTTGGTTTCGGTATATATATTTTTAAAAGAAATATGGCAGAAATCTTCCATACATTTTGTAATGTTGTCGCACAGAAACTAGAGGATAGGCAAATTATCGAAGATTTTGCAAAGCATGGCGAAACATTTTTATATGTTGATAATAACAATTGTATTGAGAGATTTGAAATACTCGAGTGTATGCTTCATTTTTAGAGTTTAAAAGCCGCAATTTATCTAGGCAAGTATGTCTTGGAAGTTGGTGTAAAGCTTGGAGCTCTTCCAAAAGTAATTTGAATAAGCTTATGAGAAGTTCAGGAAAAAGAGCCGTTTTTAAGAGTTTAATCCCAAGATTGAAGTGCTCAATTTCAATTTGTATCTTAGAAGAGCGTTTGGTAGTAAGAACTTCGAGAACGAGTGGCATTGAAGAGGAAAGTCGTTGTACAGATTAGGATTGGCCAACCGTCATTGTGAAATCATGGGGTGGGTAGCTACGTTTGATGGCGCTTTGGCGGAAGCTAGTTGAGTGTTGTTAATGAGCTCAATTATGGCAGTGTTAGCGTCTGTGAAAAGAGTGGTGGGTGGATCATCTTCGCCTCAATCGCTCTTTGAGTTTGCGCGAGCTGTAACGTCCTCCTCGTTGAACTAGAGGTGTGCACGTTTTTGCAAAACCTTTACAATTGTAATCACATCTTGTAGTCGGGCTCGCTTAAATTATGTATTTGGCTTGCGAGTGTCACTCTTGGTAGTGAGAGAATGAGTGCGTACTGAAAGAACGGCCGGTATATGAGTGGCGTCTTTAAATTCTTTGCTGACACGTTAGTGTGGTTGAAATTAGGGTTTGTAAGAGGGTCGTGTTTTGCAAGTACAACGCCGAGTAATAGTCAGCGATGCTTCGTATGGATGCTTGCAGTGACGTACTTGTGGCGACCGTCGGGAATAGCGTTGTTTCGGCTGCCAGTGGTGCGGTTGCCATTGCTGAGATGTTGTGGTTGCCAAAAATGGCGAGTGCGATTGCTGGGTATCGAGATGAAGAAGGCGGTCGTTGGTGTAGTAGGCTTTCTACACGGCTATAGTCTTGGATCTGCTACCACATCCATTCGAGCAGAGGACAAAGCCGCCTTCTGAGGAGCCATAGAGGTTAGCTTTGACGTCTCCTTGGCCGCATCACGATCTACTCCTGTACCTACATATAAGTACCTACATATAATCTCGCCTGTATTTGCATTGATGGAAAATGGCTATGGATAAACTGCTCACCGCAGAACACGTGAGTGCCGCCATCGGTGTTTGGTGATTTTTCAGCTTTGCCAAGTGCGCCCTAGAGAAACTTTTAGATTGCTACAATGGTGCTTTCGGATTAGTTTTCGGAAATTATAGAATGTTTTAGATTATTTTTCTTTTGTAAAATGTTTGGAACTTTTCACTATTGCAAGGCTACTATTTGAGCCAAAAAAATAAGTATTTGTATTAACTCCTAACGTCCGCTTGCCTCAAAATTGCCAAAATGTCTCAAAACTAGCAAAAATTACCCTTTTTTGATGCAAGGTGAAAGCTTTTCAAATTTTGACACATTTTTAGGTATGAAACCGTAGGATCTTGTACTTAACTAATATGTGTATATGTATATCAAATCTTAGACTCAGATTCTTTACAAGCTCTGAGATCGTAATGTTAAAAGTTGGAGAAATTTCTTTTTTCCTTGTTGTAGAAAGGGTAACTTGATTTTTTAGGGTCAAAAAGACAATTTTTGGTAGAAAGTTTGATATGAGGCTCTTTGCATTCTTGCTTTTGGGTGAGTTGGGGACATGCCTTTGCAGTTTATATCCTCATACGACCTATGAAACCTATACAAATGCTTGATTATTTACATGGAGGTATGATGGAATTCAAATGCACAGGCTGGTCTTTGACAATAAAAGTGGCATGTGAAATTAATTAGATTGAAAATCCAAACACTGCGATTATACCTTCAAACCTTAAATACATGTACAACAAATCTCCAAAAAAAAAAAAAAAAATTAAAAGAAAATAAATAAATAAATAAATAAGTTTAAAAAATCTAAAATTTTGGTTAATTTTTGAAGTTCCTGCGATATAATTAATTTTGGGCAAATTTTGAGAATAAAGGAGCATATACCGGAGTTAAAGCAGTTTTGGGCATATTTCAAATAGTGATTTCAAACTTTGACTGTGGATATCTCTTAAAGTATGAAGAATCTTGAAGCAAGTAATGACTTTTTGGAAAGGTATGGAAAAACTCTACAGCCTGCAAATGGTTTCAGCTCAATACAAGCTATAAGTAGTAAATCAGAGGTTGGCCAAATCCCAAACGACCACAATCAGGCCTTAGTCCACTTTAGAGGTTAAATCAAATACCTAGACCTAACACTAATTTCTACTTATATCCACATCTGAAATGCTCTGTTAACTAAATACCAAAACTAATTCGGATTTGTAAAGAACTAGATCACAGTAAACATCAAAATAATAGATGAAAATCAAAATAAAATGATCATAAAAATAAAAATACATAAAATCTTACCATCTGCAAATACCTTAGTGAACCATCTTACCATCAGCCAATAACCTGTGTTGTTTAGCCTGTGTCCTTGATGTCAAAAAATACATTTTGAACATAAGGCTCAAACCTTGAAAAGCCATAACTTCTTCACCTAGACTAAGTTGCTAAGGCCTAATAATAGATTGCAAGATCACCTAACTAAAATTTTGATTTGTATACCCTACATCTAGTCTATTACTAGTTGATACGATTTTTTACAATTTTTACAAGCTTACCTTGATTTTTATTGATGACACTTTTCCAAAAATGTGTTTTTTTGGCTAAAATTAGGTTGGGACATCTAGGTTTTCAAATAACTTATGCGTGACTTTTGTATGTATATTCTTTATAAAAATACCTACATCCATCTCACAAATGTTTACCTTCATTGACATAGTGAAAACTGAAACCTCCTAAGAGGGAAAAAGTTGTTTCTTCAATTATACATAATTAATGTTATACTCATTTTGCAACAAGATTATGTGAGGATGGAAGTGGTAGTTATACTAATACTAAATAATAGTTATTGGGTGTTTTGTGCATGAGTAGTTATTGCATTCAATAATAATCAAATGTATTTCAAGCAAAAGCAACAATATTGTATGCAAGTTTGCATGACTAAGTCATTCTTAGTCATATAAAGATAAAGTCAACAATTACACGACAAAGTAAAGTGCAAAGTGTTCAATTTGTACATTTGGGAGACTAGATTCATCTAAGTTGATACCACTTGGTCAAGTCTAAACATCATGCCATTATCGCCATCAATTGCACATTTGCTAAGCAACTTTGAATATTTTACAAATCTGCAAGCTCGAGGTTTGTCATCTTTTACTACAACCATGCCATTGTAGCACACTTAGAATATGTAACATGAATAACATGGTAAACCCACCTAAAGGCAGGCACCCTAGATTCTTGCCTTTACAAAGATTTAACCTCCCTTCCATGTATCTTATGCATGCATAATTAGAGTGCCCCCGTATAGGTTCCCACTTCTAAAAACTCTACTTAATCATGTGTGTCCTTTAAAACACCACAAAAATATAAAAACTTAGTGAAATAGTAACCTTTTTCCTTATCTCCTTTTCCTATTCCTTATCTTTAAAAACTAGTAACCCACTCATTTCATCACTCCAAGTATGCAGAACTCTTAAATGCACGTCAACAAGTGGTTTCACCATAGTTTTTGAACATAAACAACGTTCAATTGTTCGGTCTGCTTGAACAACTTCTTCCAAATTCAGTTCAATATTCTCTCTTCCTTCCAATTCTACATACTGGGAACTAAAAAAAATGAATAAGATTAAAAACTCCCGTTCCTTTCTAAGGGGCCGGCATGAATGAGGTATCCGTTTGTAATGCTAATATCCCGATGGCCACCGGACAAGGGGAAATTGGAAGGGGAGCTAAAAACTCATTAGTACCTGCAAATATGCATTCTCCGCCCGCAGCTATGCGAGCTTTAATTGGCAATGAAAACGTGGTTCTACAACTACGTCGACAAAACCACCTCCACTTTCTCCACGGAGCACCTGATTTCCGGATGCGGACACTTGGAATTTGACTCCGAGTCCGTAATAAAATACCATAGACATGCGTAAACTTATGAGTGAATGACCCGTTCGAAAACATTGGAGTTTGACTGGGCGGACCCCATTTTTTTTTTTATCTATTTTTCTTTGCACATGCGCATCATTGCATGCACTGCGCTTGTCTCTTGTATTGTTTACATGCATTTACCCAAAACAGACCGTTTAAGTGGTCGTACAGTACCCTCGGGATGATTTACGAATTCAGCAGTTTTCGTAACCAATCTCAAGAACTTCGAATAATGCATGTGCACTCAAAAATGATCCGGAATTACAATATAGTTTACTACGTTCACAATACGGACTTATATAGTTATGAATGAAAAGGATATTGGATATTACAATACTTTACATACCATCCACAAATGGGTGTTACCATGTTTTCCTTGAATTTGAATGTTCATTCTATCATGAAAATTTCAAATGAGCTTACCATGTTGTTTCATAGATACTAGATCTCGTTCTTGTTGTACAATTTGTATTAGTTCCAATGTGGAGTGGGTTTTGAATGAGGCGTAATTTTTAATAAACTCATATTAAAGTTTATAAAAGCCCCCCACACTAATACAATGCGAGAATTGAAATCGAAGCATGGTGAATGATAAATTGAGTCGTTCCTCTCATGGACTTGTTGCTAAACTCAAATTTGTTCACTATTCTTGCCTATGGCTTCTTAATACATGGTAAATGCTACGAAACATCTTATTAAAAATGAACCACTTCAAACCACACCACAAAAGGAAGTGATACAAATCATACATCAAGAATGAGCTCTAGTATCAACTTTGTAAGCTCATTTAAAAATTTCATGTGAGAATGAACATTCAAATATAAGTAAAGGATGGTAACACGTATTCATAGATAGTATGAAACGTATTTGTAATATTCAATATTTTTTTCATTGTTAAGAGTGTTTTTTTTTTTTTTTTTTTTTTTTTTTTTTTTTTTTTTTTTTTTTTTTTTTTTTTTTTTTTTTTTTTTTTTTCTGGAATGTAGTATACTCCATTGCAAGTCCGACCCACTTTACGATTTTAAAATCGGATCATTTTTGAGTGCACACGCATCATTCAAAGTTGCGGAATTCGTAAATCATCAAGAGGGTATCGTACTTTGATCCCCATACCACCATTCATTCCATTGTGGTTTGCGAACGTGGAAGTCAAGGTTTTGGGTTCCTGACTTTTACTCCCGGCCAAAGCTCCAAAAAGTTGGAGGTTGAAATTCATGGACTCATGGATTGTGGATCCAACCATGGTCACAAACTCTACAAGTTTGTATGTGGTTCCTCTTTTTTCGCGGGTTTTGATCCTAACCCTTTGCAATTTGTGGTCGTCTATATATGTTGGGTGACATTGTTGGACATATTTGGCTAAATGTCCTATGTAGTCTTCACATAGTTGAAGAAAAAAATAAGGATTGCAAACTTGAAGTGGTTATTGTGATACTTTTTGCAAAATATATGTCTTGTAGGAATTTTGATTTGATTCTTGATGGCTTAAAACTTTACAATCGAATTTTCAGATAAATGCTTAAATTGAGAGTTTCGAGGCATGTAGCACGGACTCACAAACTCAAGATAAGAAGTTTTGTTTGTCCAGGTAACCTGATTCAAGAACTCTTACATTGTACGATTTGCACAAAGATAGAAATTTTTCAATTTTTGATGTCAAATCCAACAACATACAACTAAATTAAAGAAGAATGTTTTAACCCCCAGAGGAGAAGCTCTACAATACAAATGGTTTTTGAATTCAAGTTTGAAAAATCCAACCGTAGGATCTTGTTTATGACCATTTCTTCAATCTACCCTCGGGTTTTTATCAAATTCCATCGTACAGATCTTGAAATACTTTGAATTGGAGTTTTAGTTTTTGCAAAAACAACATATCTTTTTTGAGCTATCAACCACCATGGTCCTTCAACTTTAGGGGTTAAAAAGCCAAAGAACAATGTCCGATATAAGAAATATGTAATCTTGGAACATATCCATAAACATAAAGTAACAATGGACCTCTTGAACTCCGAATTTTAACACTTCCTTGTATGAAACAAATAGGTACACATTGTATCAAGTTTTGGAACTTTACATCCTTCAAATTTCCGATTCCTTCAACTATACAAACCACCGTATAATTTGTCAAAAAAGATAAATCAAGTGTCATGCTATGGCTAATGCATGCATTGCTTAATTTTTGATACAACAAAAATAAAGGTCAAAGGTCAAAGTGAGTCAAGATGCTCTTACAAATTGAAATATAGTTCACATCTCAATGAGGAAAGGATATCGACAAACCTGAAGTGTAAACCATAATAAAGGGAATTTTAGAGAAAGAACCATTTGATTTATAAAAAGTCAATTTTAGCATGACATCGACCAAGACATCATTCATCAAATAGAGAGTCAATTTTTATATATGAAAAAGCCTATTGCATCATAGCTGCTGTTAATCCTTACAGGACCAGATGAGTCCTTGAATTTTAGGTCCTGGAATCTTTTGTTTCCTAGCTCAGAATATTCTTTGAGTGGACTCATTCTAGTCGTAAGCATGATCTCTTTCTAGTCCAACCAACCGATTGTTCAACTAATCTGCAGCCACTCTGAAATTAACCTCTAACTTTCTTTAAACCCTGAAACGGGTTTTGGAGGTTTTCGCAGGAGAAAACTCAACCGACTTTGACCATTATAATCTCACAAATGAGGAAGAATGAACGGTTCAAATTTGGTACGTGAGAAGAATGTCAAGTAAACTTTGAGATCTTACGGTTGAATTTATTAAATAATGCTTAGATTGAGTTTTATTTGAGCTTAATTTAAAGGAAGGTCAAATTTTGTGACTTAGATTGTTCTGCAACAAGGAAATTCAGGGGTTAAGAAAACAAGGCATTCAAAGGCTTCAAGCACTCTATAAGGTTAGAACTATGTGAGGGTTGTAGAGTTCTCCCATAACTTTTCGAGAAGACTATCCATGCTTCAGAATTCCTCTCAAAGAATTCCTCTCAGGAGATATTCACTCTCAAAGTTTGAAAATACTATATGAAATCTGTCCAAACTGCAGTATGCTCACTTATTCTCAATCTTAACCAAAGTCAATAAGATTGCAAAAACTTCAAAAATTTGTCAAAAATCGAGATTTTATTTATTTCCAAGTTTTGCTTGTTGTACATGTGAGTAAGGTTTTAAGGGGTGATCCCAGTACTTGGATCTTCAATCCAATTATTCTTCACGTGCCATTTTTATTGTCAAAGCCGGGCCATTGTATTTGAGTCTTAGTATACCACCCCTTGAAAATTCAAGCATTTCTTTATATATAATGGTTTGCATGAGAGTAAAAAATTGCATAGACATGTCCCTAATTCACCTAGGAACAAGAATTTCATAACCCTCATTTCGAGTTTAATTTTAAATTGGCATTTTGGGCTCCCAAAAAAATTTGAGCCCTTTTTGCAACAAGAAAACACTCTTTTTTAACTTTGAACATTATGATCTCACAAATGGTACGGAATTTAAATCTAATGTTTCTTTAAACATGTATACATACAAGTGAGCCACTAGATCTTGCGGTAACATACTTCAAAACTTCTTGCAAATTAAAAATTTATGTCTTGCATCAAAAGAGGGCAATGTTGGGGTTTTTGGCAGTTTTGAGGCGACCCTCATTTAGGAGTTAAGGTAATGTTAGCATTCTTACAACATGTACTTGCAAAAGTGCATCTTTCATGGATATCTACTCTTTTTGCAATCTCCCATAGAATGGGCTAGAAGAGGTAATGTGGACTCCTCAATACTAGCTCAAATTTCTAGCACGAGAAATCTGTAGTGAGGTTAATAGTGTAAGAATTTTTTGTGCATGGGAAATGTATGGAATCACTGTTTTTGGACTCTTTTATAATTGGTTATGCAGTTTGGAAGCTGGACCTATAGGTGTTCTAAAATAGTGTCCTCTATAATGTTGCTTTGAGTACGTGGAAAATCAAATTGCAAAGCTATTATATACCTCTAAGTAAAGAAGCCTAGAGCTTCATTTTTAATATTGCTCCATTTTAGAGCATTCTTAGTGAAGTTAGTAGTGTTAGTAATCTTTGTATGTTGGCAAAATCACTCGAATTATATATGAAGTGGAATCTTGAATTTTGAACTATTATATAATTTGCTATGGACTTTTAAAACCAAAATTTTAGGTGTTTCCGATATAATGATGCCTTGAAAGGGCACTCCAAAATGTTCATTGTGAAGACATGGAAAATTGGACTCCGAAGCTATGGTGTATCTCTAGTCAACCATTATTGAGCATGTGTCAATTTTGAGCCGTTTGCTTTAAGATATCATGACTTAAGTAGGGATCACTAAATAATTCAAACTCTACTGGCTAATAGTCTCTATTTTTCATCTTTAACCGATTTTTCACACACCTATGCTACAAAATGCCTTAATTTATACAGAGAACAAAAACATTCTAGTAGATCAGATCAATATTTAGTCAGTAGGTTTAGGTAATGACCCCTAACTTTTCTTAAAACCCAAAATAAATTTGGCTGCCTAGATGAAGGGTTTAAAAGTAAGATTATTTCCTAAGATTTTTTAATGAATGCTCTTTATACTTCAAAGTATATGCAGTAAATTGTATAAAGCCAATTTCCAATCTTAGAACCTTCATCTAGAAATTTGAGGTTTCAAGCCCAAAAAGAGCATATCAAAATAGTAATTTTAAAATTATTTTTGGAAAATTTTCATAACTGAATCACTACTCAAAGTCCAAATTTTTTTACCAATTTCATAAGGGCAACCTCCAATAGTTTCAAAAAACAATCTTCACAATGCCTTGAAAAAATTGGGAGACAAACTTTGGACATTACAATCTCTCAACTGGTAATCATCCAACACTCAACACTTGGAACATCAACTTAAAATAGTCTTTGGTACAATATCTTACAATTGAAGCTCCAAGAAAAGAAAAACAAATCGATTCACACCCCAGGAGTGCATAGAAAAAGAAAATCGCAGTTTTGAAGTTTCAAGCTCCCAAAAAGGCTATTTTCCTTGGAAATGATAACGAACAAGCTGTCGGAATTTGCGCGATCATTGGACTCGGACATATGTAAATTAGAATGGTCTCATGTTGAGAATTGGAATCATATTTCATGAACTTATGGTGGCCAGTACTGAAGGTGCCTCTGGAGTCACATAAATTATGCATGTATGGCAACATACCCTGGTACTTCACATATTCCTTTGCATAATAGCAAATTCCCTTTCTCATGAAAGCTCATTATTTTAAAGTGTAGGGCATAGCCCATCATCAGCATTGCTCCGTTCACACGGCAGTTCACGTTTGCCCACTTGCGAACCCGTGTAGATTCTTGATGCAAAATTGCCTATATCGTCAAAATTGCACTTTTATCTATTTTGGGTTTTAGAAAACTCGATATAAGTATCAATCAGGAAACCCAACCGTAGAATCTCAAAGTTATCTTGACATTTATGTCAAATTCTGACCGTTGATTCTTTTTCATTTGTGAGATTGTAATGGTCAAAGTTGGGTGAATTTTTTATCTACGGAAATCCCAAAAAGCCGTTTCTGGTTTCTTGGATTTGTAGGGGTTAAGCTAAACTTCTAAAGGTGAGTGAGGCTCAATTTGGATTGAGTGGACGTTGGTCGGCCTTTGACTTAGTAATTCAGATCATATGACGTTGAAACATGTTGTAGTTTGTGGAGATTTTCCATGGCTTTTTCAAAAGGCATCTCATGCTTCTGAATTCCTCATTCTTTAGGAGATATTCACGGTAAAAGTTTAAAAACAGTAATTAAGATTTGCCTAAAATTACCCAAACTACAGTGTATCCTCATTTATCCATTATCAGTACTGCTCTAGTTTTAGTTTTGAGCACTCTCCCTTACGACCAGGTTGCCCAGATCAATGTAAATTAATGCAATGAAGATAAATATACAAAAATAATCTAATAATACATCAATTGATCAATGGGGAATTAGGGACCTTTTGCGATTGTACAATGTCATGATGCATAGGTACTTATATATTCCCCTGAAACTTCCCAAGAATTTCAAATCAATGTACTATTCTAG
The DNA here is from genome assembly GCA_037043015.1 of Bryum argenteum. Taxonomy (NCBI): domain Eukaryota; kingdom Viridiplantae; phylum Streptophyta; class Bryopsida; order Bryales; family Bryaceae; genus Bryum; species Bryum argenteum. Next base: position 16,828,465 of record CM073328.1, on the reverse strand, counting down.
CAAAACAATGCCCTTCCCCTTTGTTGATTTTAGTTGATTTTAGTGATGCAGGAACTTCATCGACAGATTCTCACAATTTGAACTATAATAGGTTCTCACAAATGGATTGCAATTAATGTCATGGGCATCATATTGCAAACAACGACATGGTCATAATTTTGGGGCCAAAGTTTAGGGGAACGTACACTCGAGTCTTCACCTAAGTCATGCAATATAAATACACTCATTCTGAAGCGATGTGTTACCTATTTATGTGCATATATAAATTCATAAACAATGAATATATAATGTATTAACATAGTCATAGTCATTGGTAAGTTCTCAGAATTGTACAATAATAAGCCTTTCTATCGTAATCATTTGCAAAGTGCTAGTTTTCAATAGTTGATCCACTAGAAAAGAAAGTAGGAAAAATTACATCAATATGTTTCTGGCCGAGTAAACATTTATCATTGTGTTTTTAGTGAAAATGGACAATTTACTTAGTTGGTTATCGCACATTGATTGTTTTGTCAAGTGTGAAACGTCCCATATGAGTTATTCCATGAGAGCTCAAAATGAAACATGAAAAATGCCCCTAATACGAAACAAACGATCTTTTTTGACTCAAGCTAGGTCCTCAATTACTCACACGTGTGATAAACTAAACACACGCCACGTCGGAGTAGTATTAATCCAACGTGTGCAGGCGGCCGTCGAGGACAAGTGGCGCAAACGAAAAAACGGGAACCGACGAAAGCGTCTGTCGGGATACATAACGTCGTCGGCACGTCGTCCGTCCAAGCGGTCCACGCGGTGACGACGACTACCAACGACCAACGACCAACGGGGACTGTTGCTACCGCCTGCTGCTGCTGCTGAAGCTTTTCTTCCTTCATTCTCGAGCATCAAATTCTTCTTCGGGCAAGGCAAACCAATTTTATATAAACGGAGCAGGAAGGCAGGCAGGCCGGAAGAAGATGATGTATGCTCTAAGCCTTGAGTTTCCTTACTTCTGATTATTTATGTAATCTATGTCGGTACAATGTTCCTACCGCGTCAACACGGTGTCAACACTAGCGCCTTTGACTTCCCTGGGCGGGGCCCCATCTGCTCGAGAATTTTCCGACCTTGTTTGTTTCATGCCACTTCGTGACATTTGAATTGACCATCCCTTTTCCTCCCTCCGTGGAACACTTCCCCATACAGAAAATTCCTTTCCAAAACTTGCCTATATAAACTCCACACGTTCTGACATGACAGTACTAACTTAATCAGAGTTGAATCAGCCATCTTCGGTACAAGCTAACAGATTCAGGAACGTTGAAATCATTGGGAGGACCCAACATACGGTGTCTTCGGTGAGCAGTTAGGAAGCTTTGCATGTTCACAGAGGTGATTAACTCAACCAGAGCTGAAGTCATCGATCAGAGCTAACAGTTTCAGGAAGCTTGAAACATTGAGAGCATCGACAATTCGGTGATCAAGTTAGGAAGATTTCTGTCATCTGAAGTTGTAACTTGCTCTTTGATTGCTGACTTCCAATTTAGAGACTGACGAGATCTTGAGCAACTGCGCCGATAGTCAAGGCTGAGAATGCCACAGGGGGAAGTGAGAAGGGTGGCAGCTCATGGCTGAGAATTGGCCATGGGAGTCAATGCAGAATTCGCAATCCGGAAGTTCACAACAGAGTAGTCTAGAGGCGACAGCAGTGGTAGAGCAGCAGCAGCGGCCATCGCTAGTGGAAACACTGCAGACGTGCCTTGCAACGACATCGTCGTCATTGAGCGATCCCAGCGGGAACAGTGCATCGCGGCAGCAATCGAGAGCCATCGGATCGACGTCGATCGGAGGAGTAGTTATGAAGCGGCGGATGAGGGCGACGAAGCGACCGCCGACGACGGTGGTGGAGGTGACGAGTATTGAGTTCAAGGAGACTGTGCATCGATTGACCGGGATCGCCCCGCCCACGCCGGCTCCTGTGCGGCCGCAGCCGAAGCGCGCCGGCCCGATAAACTTCGTCCGCCCCGTCCCACAAGTCCCACAACCGGTCCCAAGCCAGGCCCCATCTTCATCAGCTCCACCAGCATTCTGGCCCCACTTCGATTCTTTCATCAAAAGCCAGCCCCAGCTCGGTACGCCGATCGGAACCACTGCCAGTTCTTCGACCATGAGTTGGTGGGACGCCGGATTGCAGGAGTCTAGCCATTCTATGATGAGCCCCTCCACCACGACCACCACCACCACCAGCCCATTCAACGTCTCCACCTCGTCCGGAGCTTACATCGACCCGGATATTTTTAGCGACGACTGGTTCCAGCAGGGCTCAGATTACACGCACTGACCGAAAAACACCAAAAGCATCCCAGAGTTTCCGAAAATTCAAGGCAACATGGAGCCACAAACTGAAGATCCGACAGACAAATTTGAGAGCAATACAGTGATGCAGTTTTCGATCGCAGTGTATATAGGACTAAAATTCGTGTTATCGAACATACTGAAAATTCTTACGGCCATTTTCATCAGTTAGAGTAGGTTACAACTTGAGCATGTCGGTACATTATACAATTGGCCAGATGATACCAACTTCGCCAGAAGTTGGTATCATCTTCCTTACTGTAGAGATTGTTGGAAATAGCACGGCTATGCCATGAAAGTTGTTATTATTACACTTATACGTACCCTTTCGTGGCATGATCATTCATTACATTGCATTTATAAAATAAAATAAGATTCTTGTACATACCCCTCTGAAGTTGTGGAGAAAGTAGGACGGAGGGAATCACAGTTTTGTGTTTCATGTTCGACAAACTTGAAGCTGGTAGAATCTGAGGTCAAAGTAGGGAGCCAGACATTTGAAATGATATGTGGAATGTGATTCGTATGCTTCTTTCTTGAGCTCGTCACTCACAATCTTCCGTTCCTCAGTCATCCTTACGGAGCCATTTTTCTTACTAAACAGCCAATTTGACAAAATGAGGTGTGTTAACTTTTTAGACCTGACATTTCTAAGAGAAGAAGTATAAATACCACTGTGGATGTGAAAACCGAATTTCTATGAGCAAATGAGAGTATGATTCTAATTTCCATGCATAATATTCTTGAGCTTGAGACATGACGCCCTGGATGCTGTACTGGAAGAACTATTTGAGAGCACTCTTCTCAAGTCAAGATGTAAATGGCTTCCATGAGGTTTCGGAATCCTGCAAGAGGAAACTCACACGGCTGCTTCGAGAATGTGATACGCATTTCATAGTCAGAGATTTGCAGTGGGTGGTTGAACACTCACATTTCAGGGAACGCAATTTCAAACTTTCTTACTTCTGAATCTACCCCCGTTGCTTCCTATTAAAATTGAGGTCAGATATATTTGACCTTATATCGGAAACGATACGTTTGTTTGAAGAAAGTATTTGAGCGGGTGAGAGATTCCTTGGGTTCTTCACGATGATTTTCGAGGTCTGAAGCTCAAATTCAAAGGTCTTTGGATTCAGTTGCTTGAATAAAGAGTAAGCTTGGATGGATTTACAGGAACGAGGATCTTCAATGACCTTTGCAAGCAGGGTTGTCTTGTAAAGCAAATTTCCGATTCATTTGTCAGACACATTTTGGATGAGATGTACATCTAAGACGTCTACTTATGTATCAAATGTACATCTCAAATTGAGATCCAAATTGTGTTTGACAAATGAATAGGAATTTTGTCTGATAAGACAACACTGATTGTATAAATTGCAGATGATTACTCCACAGAAGCAAGATATTGGAATATATTGCAGAAACTTATCAAGTAGGTGCAATCTTCAAGTTGACGTGGACACACTCGGGAAAATAGAACAACTGAAATTTGTCTTTGTATGAGATAATTACTCTTCTTGCGATTTTTGATAGAGTGATAAGATCATGAACTTGTTGGAAAAGTGTGTTGCTTTTAAAACGAATACATGTGTATCAAGATCCTCAAGACTTGGTAGTATCTTCATGCTTTATTTCTGATAGTGCAAGTTCTATCATGTATGAAAGGTGTGCAATGCTACTCTTGCAAATTTTTAGATGTATTTTGATAAAGTTGAATTCTCTCTAAAATATTCTTCACACAAAACTTGTAAACTTAAAAAGTTGAAAAAGCCATAGAACTCCCAAAAACCCTCGAAATTGCCATTTTTCAAAGCACAATGAGAATTTAAATGTACTTTGTAGTATTTAATTGTTAAATCATGTCCCTAACTTGTACATGTACATCAAACCCAAACCCCTAGATGGTTTGATTCATTGGTAGAAAATAGAACACATTGTCAAAAAAATCTCACTGATGGAAAGAAAGGTAAGTTATTCAGATTTCAATCGTATAGTCAGGTAGTACACATATTGTACATCATGTGGCTCAAACTTTAAGTCATGAGGTCCCATAGATTGCAAGATCGTAACATATTGATACTCAAAAAACATGACAAAATCTCAGCATTTTCACTTTGAAGTGAAAATGCTACCAAAAGACTCATTTCAATGAAAAACCACCAACTACAAAGATGTTTACATTCATCTCAATGATACCCTTGAACAAAAAAAAAAAAAAAAAAAAAAAAAAAAAAAAAAAAAACATAACATGATAAAATTTCTTTGCTCAAATAATGACCTTGGAATGGTAAAAACTGCCAATTTTTTTACAAAGGACAAATAGTCCAAAACTGAACCCTTTGCACTCAAATCTATGCCTTATCTTTGTTACATCTTTGATTTTTCTAAGTTTCTACCACTAGAACTAGACTGAAATTGGAATTCATCCCAAAAAATAAACTCAAAATCTAACGATAAATGAATGAGATATAGCTCCTCAAATCATCCATTTATTCACTTTCTTCCAAGATAGAAACATTGTTGCAAATCCAATACCAAAATATTTTAAGATTTTAATAATTTACTTTATATTAAGATCATGATTATGTAAAAAAAAAATTATGAAAAAATCTTTTTGATTTCCCATACTTGCCTCACAATGAAAAAATCATGCCCCATGTTTAAAGGGTCAAAAATAAGAGTTGCAATTACTAAAATGAATACCATTTATTCATACTTTATTGTATAGATTTGAAAATTTTACCACACAATCAAGACTTGAATTGGGACCCAACCCAATTGATTTTATCCTATGGGACTTAAAGAAAAGCTTAACTTCTTACATAAAGATATAATTTTGAAATTCAAGTGCAAAGTTGGTTTGTGATAAACAAGGCCCTTGTAGAATTCTTATATAGAAAATTCGAAAGGCACAAACATGCATTAGTGCATTTTTCACAGTATAAAAATGAAACTAAAAATAAATAAATAAATGAAAATCTCATAATTTGGTGAATTTTTGCAATTAAATTGTTTTTGATCAAACTTTAAGTATAAACAAGATTATATCACTAATCTAGTCGAATTTCTACTTCTCCCTCACATCACTTTAACTTTTAAGATTAGATAAGTTGTAAAGTGTAAAGAATGTTGAAGCATGAATGGTCTTGTCAAAAATATATAGTTGAATTCTACTATCTGCAAAGAGTTTTAGATACATACCCTAGAAGTGTGTAAATGCAACCCCAACAAAGGCAAAACCATCAACAATGACAATATTGAATTATTAAGGGGGTAAATGCACGGAAATAGGTGGTTCGACCTACTTACTTGCCAAGCCTCGAGAATGGATGAATGAAAAGATAATAAACGAAATTCATCCATCAGCTTCTTCCTTCGTCTTCTCCTTCCTTCTCCCTTTCGTACTTCGCTTCCAAGGTATCGGTGGAGGCAGCGAGTCCATTGTGTTATTGCTGCATTTTCAGCTCTGTTCGACCAAACCCTAAGTCGATACGGTCGGTGCTCAAAAGCCATAGTTAGTTTCCTCGAGCACCATGGCGGACGTTGCCGACGATCTCTTCAAGGAGAAGAACCCGCCTCCTCTCGATGAGGACGACATCGCGCTTCTTAAAACCTATGTACGTCCTTGTTTGCCATTTTTAATCGCCTCTGTACCTTGTTTTCTGATTACCGATTTGTCGTAAATTGGAGGACGTGCGTGGATTAGGCAATCTGAATCCGTTGCGATTGCTATGTTGTGTTGGTCGTCTTATTCGCGTAGAATTTTCTTTATGTTAGGGTTGGAAATCTTGGAGCAACTGAGCTGGTCCTGCGCCTGATTAGGTCTCTTTGTAGAGTAGGATTTGTTTCCTTGGCTGATCCTGATTTGTTGTTAAACTACGCTTGCCCTACATGGATGATATTTGCACTTCAAGAACACGTGAAGGAATCTTTTCAGCATCCGAATTGTTCTGTGCCCTTTGCTTAACGGCGAAAGATTTAGGCTGTGTAGCGTTGTTAGACTTTTCTGGTTACGATTTAGTTCAGCTCTTTTTGGCTTTTAATGTAATGATCCAGTGGCCATTCGGTTGTGGTTGGGGACCTTGTCGCCCGTGCTTGTTATCTTCCAGTTCTGAATGGTGTATTGAGTTATGCATAAGATACAATCCTCAAATCGAATTTCTTTAGTATTGTATACAGGCTCGTCTTGCTGAGATGAATCCGTCGATCTTTAACCTCAAAACGTGTGTTCTTTCTGTGTACTGAGCTCGACGCCAAGTGCCTCGAATCATCAGTTTAGGTCTTATTTAGTCTGAAGTTCAAGTTGACATATCAGCTTCAAGATGTTATTTGATACTCGAGATTTAGGGCTTGGTTTACTCGTCAACTTTCGATCTGTTCTAAGCGAGTGATTATGTTCGAATTGCAGGGCTTGGGCCCATACGCCAACCTTATTAAGAAAACCGAGAAGGACATCAAGGAAATGGCTAAGAAGGTCAACGACTTGTGTGGTATGATGTCCATTCCACTCCTATTGTTCTCTCCGGGAATAAAGAATCTGGCACAATCATAGCCTTAGTGGTTGTTTGGAGGAAATGTGAATACACTACTTTTTCAGCCAGGGATTCGCTGCTAGTTACTTGTCTGTAATTGTCAAGAGAACTCCACTGTTGAACTTTTCACTTGCAATCTGTTTTGCACTGAATTTCTGATCGTCGTTTGATAATGTCTGAGCAGGAATCAAGGAGTCAGATACTGGGCTGGCAGTTCCTAGTCAGTGGGATCTTGTTTCTGACAAGCAGATGATGCAAGAAGAACAACCATTGCAGGTGCATAGACCCTGGAAACCTTAGAATGTGGTAACCTTGGTCTTCTCATCAAGAAGTCGAGAATGTAATGTGTATTCACGTTACCTTTGACCGGTAATAACTTTCACTGTCATGATGCCAGGTTGCTAGGTGCACTAAGATCATCAATGCTAATACGGACGACTCCAAGTATGTCATCAATGTGAAGCAGATCGCCAAGGTACCACTTTGTTTTCCCTTTTATTCAATTTCCAATGTTAGTTCATGAAGCCGCATTTATCTTATTAGCGCACATATGGTGTCTTTACATATCGAATTATTCTCGTTTTTCTTCGGCTTACAATGCATAGTCAAAACTCCTGCATGCAAATACAGAATTTGTGTGAGCGCTAGAAAACACTTGTTCTCATCCTCTTATGATTTGTTGACACTCGGTGTGGAGACTTTTTCAGTTTCGTGATTAGTTATTAACTTTGTGTGGTGGGCATGCAGTTTGTTGTTGGATTGGGAGAAAAGGTGTCTCCAACAGACATAGAGGAGGGTATGCGTGTTGGGTATGGTCTTTATATCTCAACTATTCTTACGCAGCTGATTTTCGTTTATTTACGTTACGGCATGAGTCGAGGGAATCTCTTGCTCTGAACTATTTGTTAGAGCAATGTAAGATGATGGTTTACAAGAGCTTCTTTTTTAACTGAGACTTACATTCTTCTGTGGGATCACGCATTGCAGGGTAGACCGTAACAAGTATCAAATCCAGATCCCATTGCCGCCCAAGATTGATCCCAGTGTAACGATGATGACTGTGGAGGAAAAGCCAGATGTAACCTACAATGACATCGGTGGCTGCAAAGAACAAATAGAAAAGATGCGGGAGGTCAGTGGGACCAACTTAATGATCTGATATGATCGATCTATTCGGATGTTACCAACCTTTGATCTGCTCCCTCTACGTTTAGCTGGATATTTCAGGATCTTCTAGTGTTCAACATCTGACATCTGAATAGACTCCGTATGATTCCTTGTATTGTCGCTGCATCTGGAGCTGACTTTGAGAATATGTGGTTGTCATCAATAGGTTGTGGAGTTGCCCATGTTGCACCCAGAGAAGTTTGTAAAGTTGGGTATTGACCCTCCCAAGGGAGTTCTCTGCTATGGCCCTCCCGGAACCGGCAAGACACTGTTAGCCAGAGCTGTGGCCAACAGGACAGACGCTTGCTTCATTCGTGTAATTGGGAGTGAACTTGTTCAGAAATATGTAGGAGAAGGAGCCCGGATGGTTCGTGAACTCTTTCAGGTAAGATGCGAATCTCTCTACCTACACTCGGCATACCTCACATGCAACTTCTAAGTGCTAATTTCAGCGTGAATGTTTGAACGACACTGGTACCGTTTCACTTTTTGTTAATGTTCCTGTTGAGTTCTGGGCCTCTTAGTTTTTGGCAAACTCTAGCCTTTAGATCTGAAGCTCAACCGATTGTTTTCCGTGGTGCAGATGGCTCGTTCGAAGAAAGCCTGCATTGTCTTTTTTGATGAGGTAGATGCTATCGGAGGTGCCCGGTTCGACGATGGATCAGGAGGTGATAACGAGGTGCAGAGGACTATGCTTGAAATTGTGAACCAACTTGATGGTTTTGATGCTCGTGGTAATATCAAAGTGTTGATGGCAACTAACAGGTAAACTATCAATCATCAATCCGCAAGTATGTTCGTATTGGGTGTTCGAGCCGTAGTAGCACTACTTCCAAGTCGCTGCAGGGTGTTCTATTCATGATTGTATTGGTGCGGTCAGAGGTTCATTAATATGCTATTTCTGCAGGCCTGATACTTTGGATCCAGCGCTTCTGCGACCAGGCCGATTGGATCGTAAGGTAGAGTTTGGGTTACCCGACCTCGAGAGCCGAACCCAGATTTTCAAGATCCATACGCGGACTATGAACATCGAGCGGGACATTCGATTTGAGCTCCTTGCACGCCTTTGCCCCAATTCCACAGGTCCTATCTCATTTTTCCAAATCCTTCGCTGTAGTCTCATTTTCTTATGGTGAAACCACTTCTTGCCTAGAGAAAGATCTGACCTCCCTTGCATGTACCTCATGCACTCATGCGTACATATTTAGGGTTCCCGCCTTTAGGCTTCTGCTTCTAAAATTTATGTGTGTTTTAAAAAACCACAGAAAAGTGAAAGTTCGTCTCTTCCTTATCCCTGAAAATAGTAACCCACTCACTCTCACTCCAAGTATATAGATTTCCTCAATCTTCCTTAAGTGCACAACATTAGATGTACCGAGGTCTTGGTAACTGATACAAATTGTGGTGTTCAGGGGCCGATATTCGGAGTGTTTGCACAGAGGCAGGCATGTACGCCATCCGGGCTCGCAGGAAGACGGTCACTGAGAAAGACTTTTTGGAGGCCGTTAATAAGGTCATCAAAGGATACCAGAAGTTTAGTGCGACACCTAAATACATGGTGTACAACTAGGCTATGTTGTTACTTTGAAAGTGTTCATATATTTCTGAGATGTCTTGGTTCGTTGGTGGTTAGACTTAGTAATCTGACTTTGTAAAGACGCCGAAGAGATGATCTCTTGGCAGGGATACATTGGAATTGTGATTCTCATTTGCCACTTTGGGAGTAGAAGAGTTCAGTTGTCTCGTCAAGTCGTCATACGTGCAGTAAGATGTGTATGTGGATGGAGGAGATTCAGCCTATCGCCGTTTCATATAATCAATTTGCTTCATTTTCCAATGAAAACGTGACCAGAGATTCTTTAAATAATTGTTTCACAATTTTTTAAAACACACAACCGCGTGCTCAATAAGGTAGTGTGCTTAATAAACCATCAATTTTCACATTGGCAGGTTCATTGTGGGTGGTCAAGGGAGTCGATTTTGGTACATGTGGAAAATTTGTTGGAAGCAAAACAATTGAAATTATTACTTTTGGATACACCTTGAATTGGATTTTGGTGTTGTAGGGCACCAAAGACCGGTTAGTCTAAATTGTACACATTGTGTATTTAAAAATTGGATGTGGAAGCTAGAATGTACGTCTTGGCTTAAATGGGGCTAGGGTGAGTTTTTTCAACACTTGATGGATTTTGAGCAGTTACCTTAACCCTTAAACACCTAAGGTGTCTGAAATGGGCAGCCCAAAATCGGATCACAACATCTTTTGGACTTGGGCATCATGAATAGTGCACTTTTTGAACTTGGGCATCATGAATGATCCAATCAATGATGAGCTTGCAACCTCCTACAAGGTTATGTACAACCCCAACCTAGCTACCACAATCCTTTCAAAGCACAATATTACTCATACAAATTGTAATTTGAATTTTAAAATTTCACTTTTTGAATGCATCACAAGAAGGTGACCAGTTTGACATCAAAGTATAAGTGAAAAGTTGAGTACATTGAGAGCTACAAAGCAGATTATGTTGGAAAAGAGCCCCTCGGGTCACCTTAGGCGTTTAAGGGTTAACCCCCAAAAGCAAAATTGAGTGGATTTGCCTAAGAAACAAAATGTTGTTCTTGCAAAAGTTTATGAGCTTTGATTAATTATATATTTTTAAAAAAGCGTAGGGTCAAATTTGATTAAACTTAGAGGGTAATCAAATTAGATGGTTTTGATCAAGATCCTACGGTAAGATTTCCAAGGAGAAAATTCCAAAAATATTAGTGCAACAATTTTAGAAACAGTGGTTTAGAAGTTACTATAGAGCATTTGGATTTGGGGTTGACCACTTAAGTCGAAAAAGAGCCCGAATCGGGACGTTTGGGGTCTGGTCAGCCCCATACTTACTATACTTAGCTCGTGCGAAATTGAAACCTTTTGCAAGTTCAAGAGTCTTTCCATAGTTTTCCGAAAAGTCATTTCGTTCTTCTAAATTCCTCATACTTTATGAGATATTTACGGTCAAAGTTGAAATCTATTTGAAATCTATTTGAAATCTGCCCAAGACTGACCAAACTGTGGTATATGCTCGTTTATTCTCAAAATCTGCCCAAAATAAATAAGATTGCTGGAACTTCAAAAATTCACCAAAATTGAGATTTTACTTTTTTCAAGTTTTGTTTTTTGTACTTGGAAACAAGGTTGTAAGGCATAATTTCACCGTTGGATCTTTCATCCAATCAGTCTTCACATGCCATTTTTATTATCAAAGAGGGGCCTTTGAAGTTAAATTTCAGCATACCTCCATGTGAAAGTTCAAGCATTTCATTAAGTTTTATAGGTCGCATGAGGGTAAAAATTGCTTAGGCATGTTCCTAATTCACTTAGGAAGAAGAATTTAAAGAGCCTCATTTCAAATTTACTCTTAAAATTGATTTTTTGGGCTCACAAAAAACTTCAAACCCATTTTGCAACAAGGAAAAAAAACTTTTTTTCAACTTTGAATGTTACAATCTCACAATTGGTAAGGAAATTGAAACTAAGTTTTGGTTCACACATACATGGACAAGTTAGGTATAAGATCTTATGGTTACATAATTGAGATTATATCAAAAGTTGAAAATCTTCATCTTGCATTGAAAGAGGGTGGTTTTGAGGAGTTCTCATATTTTTGGGGGCTTTCGACTCTAGGGGTTAAATGGGAAGAAGCACCAACTCTTCAAAAGGAGTCCACTTGTTATTATATATTCCACTTATTACTATGTACTATATTGTCCACCAAAAGGGGTTAGTAGTCTCATTCGTGACTTGACCTCGACACATGGACATCTAAGATTAGGTCAAGGGAATAAACAGATGAAAATCACTGAAAGTTGAATGTAGAAATCGAAGACCAAATTCCCATCAAGTTTTTGGACAATTAAACCATATGACGGGACCCAAAGGTCGCAAATATACCTAACATCAACTTTAAAATTATATTGCACCTGATCATAAACCCAATTGGAAAAAAAAAACAAAAATTTCTATGTTTTTGGATGTATCGCAAAGAGGAGAATATAATGTGCAGCCTTTGATTTCCAAACTCTGTAAAGAGTGATGAAGTGATGACATTTACCAAATACCCAAAACCCTATGGGAACCGGGGTCAGGCCAATAGGTGTAATTGGACAATATATGATAGAAGGTTTTACATGGTTAAGCTCCAAGAAGGCCTGACTACATGACTTTTAGAAATAGAGAAACATAATTTTTTCCTAAAAAAAATTGTGCTCAAATATTGTTTGCCCAAAATTTGACAATGTAGAATAGATTTGTGTGAAGATGTTTCTATGTCCTATTATTAGTGTCATGATGTTATGCACATAAGAATAGGTCCAATGAATACTCTATTTGCCCCAGCTTTGATGGAGGATTTGGTATATAACTTTTGGAGTTTGCTCTACTTACTTTGAAGGTTATTGTTGGAAATTTTTAAAAATACTCCTCTCTCTTTGAAAAACACTATGATTTGCGAAAATTGGTTAGATTTTTTTGTTCAATAAGCAGGAGGCTTTTAGGAAGCGAGTCTTAAAATTTTATTAGGACTTGGTCATTAATCTTGGATTCTTTGTGAGATGAGTGTCTAACCTCTAAAGGTGAGTGAAGCCCAAAACGGGACGATTGGACTCTTGTCAGTCTCGTATTTACTAAATTTAGACAATATGAAGTTGGAACATTACAAGGATTGTAGAGCTTTCAAAATTCTTCATACTTTAGGACATATTCACAGTAAAAGTTTGAAAACATTATTTGAAAACGTCCTTAAAGTGCCCAAACTGCGGTATATGCTCAATTATTCTCAAAATTTGCCCAAAAGCAATTAAACAACAAGAAACATTGAAAATTCACCAAAAATTGGGGTTTTACTTTTTTTCAAGTTTTTGTTTTGTGAGCATGTAGAAGAGGTACCAAGGCGTGATCTCATCATTTAGATTCCCAATCCAATAATTTTTCACATGCCTTTTTTTTGTCAAAGACCGGCCTTTATATTTGAAATTCAACGTACCTCCATGTAAAAAACCAACCTTTCCTCTTGGTTTTAAAGGTGCAATGAGGGTAAAAACCATGTAGACATGTACCTAACTCACTTAGGAACGAGAATCTAAAGCGACCCATTTCAAATTTCTTTTTGAAATTAGACTCACAAAACTCCTTGATCCTTATTGCAACAAGGGAAAAATAACTTTGTTTTCAACTTTGAACATCACGATCTCACAATTGGTAAGGAATTTTAATGTAAGATTTAGTTTACAGGTGAATGTACAAGTTAGCTACTAGATCCTACAATTACATGCTTTAAAACTTGTCAAAAACTGAAAAGCTGCATCTTGCATAAAAAGAGGGCAATTTGAAGGGCCTTTGGCAGTTTTGAGGCCACTCTTCGTTGGTGTTTTCCAGAGACGGAGGACTAATACGCCTTCCAGGAAACTTCTGCAAGTTCGATGGAATGTGATTGCAGAAGAGGTCGGGGCTTGAAAGTAAAAAGCTTGAAGTAAGACTTTTTTACTACTCCCGCGCTTTTCTGCATCCTCCTTCGCATTAGGTTTTGCCGCTCAGCCTTGCCTGATCTGGTTCTCGCAATCTGCAACGATGGCGGGACAAGGTGCATCCGAGCCCGCAGTCTTCACGGAGCTTGAGGCAAGTGCCGCAACTACCGCTTTCCCGTTGTCCAAAATAATTTGCATTCCACAACAAACATCATGCCTCCAGCCGATCTAGAAAGACTAGACTCAGTCTTCTCTCGAGACAACAAACGCTTATCAGCACAATTCGAAAATTAGACTTGTTTCCTGATAGGAAGAATTGACAATGCTGAGTCTCGCCATCGCAGGTGGAGTTTATGGCCGAGGACGAATCGATCAACATTGTTCCTAATGTTCGAATGGATACGCTTCACATGATTTGTGTACGTGCCATTTCCCATTTCCTGAAGCATTACGGTTGCGAATTTTATCGAAGTATTGCTGCTTTTAGCTTTTGCGAATACGGACTAGGATGAATGCGAAAGGTAGTGGATTAATTCTGCACTTTTTTTGAACATTTCAGGGAGACTATGGACCATTCAGGCCTCAAATACCTGTGACAGTACCGCTTTGGCTCGGCATAGCGATGAAGAAAAGAAGCAAATGTCGAATTCAACCACCAGATTGGATGTCGGTCGGTGAGTAACGTGGTGAGGTGGAAGAGAGGACTAGCTGATGCAGATGTGGTGATTATTGGATGAGTTTACGATTTTTGCTCATGCAATATCGATTGCTGTTCATGACAGTTGCTGATTGGCACAGAAAGGTTGACGGAAGTGCTGGAGATGGAGAGGGAAGCTCCTCGTGAGTTTCAGCCGTTGCCTTTCCACTACGTCGAGATAGCCAAGCTGCTGCTTGACAAGTAGGTTGCCATGTCGATGTGAAGTTCCTGTTTGGTGTTTGTGAGGTTGCTTCTATGACCGCTTTTGAAGATCTCTCTTTTCATTTGCGGTCAAGTTATAGGTCAACAGGTGCTTTCTTTTTAATTCCTTCTACTGTATGATTTAGTGTCTTGTGCTTAGAAAGGCTCCTGAAGCCATTTTGTGTTGAGGAATGAAGTTTGAGGAATTTTTGTTGATTGTGCTTTTGTGTTTCTGCATGTGATTAGTGCTCGGGAGGATTTTGAGAACAATTACATGGTACCCAATCTTGACTTGCTCGTTGCCACCGCTTCTTGATGTACTTGGTTCACGATGCCGGTAGCTTGCTTTGCGATTGGAGAAACTGCACATGAAAGCCGGACAACCTTTTGATTCTGAAAGTTGTTGTAATTGGACAGGTGCAGTCATTGCTTGAGGATATCAAAGATGTGAGATGGGACAAAGTGGAGAAAGGTCTGAAAAACTTGTCTGGTCGGACTCATGCTGTCAAGGTAACGATCTTGCTACTGATTCCCTGCCACTTCTGATTAGCCATCGTAGTCAACTTGATACTAATTGGATCATTAAACCATTGTCGCATTATGCTTATTCAAAATTTTCTACTTAAACAGCGCTCTTATATTCGCTTTCACTTTTATCAACTTCGGGAAGAGGTCTTGTAAACTGATTGCGCAAATAATGTCGTTTCTTCAGCTAAAAAATCTTTCTGCCATGGAAGTCAATAGGATGCGGGCTTTTACCGTCAGAGCCCTTCAAAGCTTCTTCAAGCATGACAACGACGATATGATGAGGCAAACTCAATCGACAGACCCAGATAGTCAATCAACACTTACATCTTCAGATCGCTTGCCTCGTGTATGTTCTCAAGATCTCATTTCTTTCAGTTTAGTGCTTGGATATTGTATTGCAATACATGGAGTGTGGACGATTGGAAATGTAGGTTCTTATGATGCCTGGAAGTAAAGAAATAAGTCCGTGTCACGGATAACATTTGGATAAGGTGGGAGACATTGTGTAGCAGTAAAGATATGGAATGTGGATCGGTCGGATCTCGTTGTTAACTTCTTCCGTATTCTAAAAGTTCATGTGTTCTGGTGTATCAGCGGGCATTGCGGCCTCGTTGACAATAGTGGTGTTGCCGAAGCTAGCGAATTCCATTAAGAAGGTACGTGTTCCTCCTTAAATCATGAGCAGTTGCATTGCCTGTAACTGAATAAACGTCCATGAAGATTTTTTTGATGTGTTTTATGTATGAATTTTATCACAGCCAGTCGTGACTCATCACTAACGTTCAGACAATTGTGTTGCTTCCAGCGCGCTTCTTCGTGGAGCGTGGATGCATTGACGGGCATGGAGGCAATAAAGCGTTGTCCACATGCCCAGAGGTGGCGACAAACTAATTCAGTCACTTGTCGAGTAGTTTTGAGAGCGTCAGTCTGAAAGTGCTTTGGCCCCCACTCCCCCAGTTCCTCAAAAGCTCTTGAAGTGATTCTGAAGAGGGAGCACGGACACGTACTGAATACTGAAAACTTGAAGCCTTGAACATCTGGAGTGCAGGATTTTAGTGTTGCAAGTAGCGATGACATTGTCGACAATCATTGTGAATACAGAAATCAAGATTCTGAAGCATTTGAGCTATAGTATGTTAACTACCTACTGAATCTTGTCGTGTTCCGGTTTGTTTTTGAGCTTGCAAATTTTTTGTTTGGCTCCAGTGAGCCTACCGTGGCGTGATTCATACGTGAGTGCTGAAGCTCTCTCCACTTTGACATAGCTGAACGCAGTGACGGTGGCACTATTGCAGTTCCCACGAACCTCTGCCCCATCAATTTATTTCAAGACATCAGAATATTAAATTTAAGTGACAGATGTACCTTTGCAGCCCCCATTTGCCTCCGTACGGTCAGCCCTGGAGAAACCTGACTTTGAAAAGCTTCAACTGGCTTGAGATTGTTCAGAGTGTCCAGATAAGGTAGAATGCCCTTAAACCGCTCGAATAAGGGATTGAGCATGGTTGTGGACTTCGTGTGTATTATTTGTAATTTTTCTCTGATGCGAAAACAGGAGGGAGAGTGAATGCAAAAATTTCCAGAATTAAATAGCAAAAACTGAATTTACTACAAATTTTTGAAGTCAAAAGTGTACATGACCTTAAAGTGATCAGTAGCCTCTCTTTTTTATGTGCATGACCTCTACTAGTTGTTGGTCATGGTTGAACCTTAAACCGTGAATCAATGAGTCAGGGAATCTACCCAATTAATCCAATCAGATCTCTTTAAATAGAATAAAAATAATATTCTGTAATTCCAAATATCAGACATGACAGGAGCAATTAAAGATTCAGAGCATGGGCGGCTGAAGGGTGGTCTACTGATTGGTTTTGGGGGGGTGAGCGGTTTAAGGGCATTCTACCTTAATATCTTTGTATCCTGCCTCAATATTGCACACTGAAGTAATCTTGAACGTTATGTTTTTAACAAAAGTGTACTACCGTCTTCGTTTATGCGTCTTACACAAACAGACATAGAAAAGTTAATGGGTGGACAAAAATATGTACCATATGTAAGAATTAGATTGGGAATGAATTAATTGTTGTGAAGGAAAAAGTGATACATGTCTTTTAGTACCTGGTCAAAAGTTACCTTCAAAATCATGCATGGTAATTGAATTCTAGCAAAGCAACGTGATCAATGTATAAAGTATTTATAAAAGGGACCCATGCATAGGGTATTTATAAAAGGGACCCATGCATAGGGTATTTATAAAAGGGACCCATGTATAGGGTATTTTTAAAAGCAATGTATAGGGTATTTATAAAAGGGACCCATGTATAGGGTATTTATAGAAGCAATGTATAGGGTATTTATAAAAGGGACCTATGGACATGGTATTTATGAAAGGGACCCATGTATTTGGTACGTATGCCAAGAAGAAATAAGTAAATGCCAACCTTGATGACATGAAATTTGTAATGTGCCACCAAAGTGGAAAAAAAAAAACAATCTATCCCAATATAGGGGTATGTTCTACCATAAAATGTATGCCTATATAGATATGATCCCAATAGGTCATAACATTCCATTTATAAAGTTGGCTTCTTTCTTGTAAGAAACTATAACCTCATAGCATATGTAGATCGATTGCCTTCATTGTAGCTTGCTAAGTGCTCAAATGTTTTCACTTCCATAGAATGATTCAACAACTTCCAAAAAAACCTTCAGACTTTAGAAAGACCACCAAAAAGTCTTAAGTATGATAAAATCAATACGTGGTAATATCTTGTCCTTGTACTTGCAAATACTCCCATTAAGTTTATGATAGAGGTTGTTTCACAAATACTCTAAAATTTGAGACAAACCTACAAGACAAACTTTATGGGACAAAGGGAGTAACTCAAAAGCCATGTGGTTGTGTATTCAATCCTAAGATGGCATGATACATACATACATACATATATATATAGAAACTCCAGTCCCTTTCTAAGGGGCCGGCGTGAATGAAGTGTCCGTTCGTAATGCTAATATCCTCATGGCCACCGGACAAGGGGAAATTGGAACAATACTACTTCCCCCTCTCGAGGGTGGACACTATAACTACGCTAGTTTCTAGCCTAGTTACTAGTGCCTTGAAGATACTTGACATAGTATCCCCCCAAAGGGCTTTGAGGTACCCATACAACAAGGTCCGAAGACCCCCCACAATAGTTGGGTGGACTATAGTGGTGAGCACCACGCTAGCATGGGGAATAGAACTCACGACCTCCTCATTGGGGGCCTAAGCCCTAACCACCAAGCCAAGGCTCGTGGTGCCTGCATGATACTTACTACTATTTCCCTTGCAAATATGAGGAGGGGACACAAACCTAGTTCCAAAGGTGCCTATGAAGGATATCTGTTCTTTCATGAGCATCAATAACCAAGTAAGATCCAAAAAAGTGTTTAGCCTACGTATAATTGTCAACCACTATTGCTAGCACAAGCATCAAGAATAATAGTTACAATACTCTTATCACATGAGTTAACCCTTAGAGGTCCTTGGGGTCTGAAACGGGCAGCCCAAAATTGGATCACACCATCTTTTGGACTTGGGCATCATGAATAGTGCACTTTTAAAACTTGGGCATCATGAATGAACCAATCAATGATGAGCTTGCAACCTTCTACAAGTTTATGTTCAACCCAACCTACCTACCACAATCCTTTCAAAGCACAAAATCACTCATACAAATTGTGGTTTGAATTGTAAAATTTCTCTTTTTGAATGCATCATAAGAAGGTGACCAGGTTGACATCAAAATATAAGTGAAAAGTTGAGTACATTGAGAGCTACAAGGCAATTTCTGTTGGAAAAAAGCCCCTCCGGCTTGCTTGAGCCTTTAAGAGGTAATCTCCATAAACACTTTCTTCACGAAACATTGATGTTCACTTGTTCTTTCTATAAACAACCATAACAGGAACCTTCCTGAACAAATAGCACTTGAACACCTTCCAGAAATAGAAGGCAAGTAAGAACGGATTATGATACTCGAGCACCCAGATCCCCTGGCAGGAACATGGCGATCATAATGAGAAACCACCCACTCGCGCATCCTCATTAACTCCCACTCAGGCCACAAGTCCAAGGCCCTCCCTACTATTCCTCCATAAAGCCAACAAAAGCTTTTTTTGTAACATAAATGAGAGAAAAGCAAAGCAAAAACAATCCCAAGCCAGCCTTCCGCTGTTTAATGCTCGATCAAGTTGGTTGGGTCTCGGCTTCACTCCCCTTCGGACCCCTTCGATCGGAGCTGCTCGTAATGATCGCGAACTCATGCCATCAATCTCCAGCCATGTCTGCTCTGGCAACTCATACGTGCAGGCAGTGCCAGAGCTGCCCTCGTATCAAGTGCCAGAGACACCATCAAGTCAAGCACCTGTGCAGGAGCTTCCTTGGACTTGGCAACAATTTGGCTGTGACCGTTGTCTGTCTGTGCTGTCAATGACTAGCTTCCGGCCTTGAAGGTTTTGCTGGCTGAGTGCTCATTTGCGGCTGAGTGGCATGATGTTGTCGATGCTCGGTTGCTCCGAAGAGGACGTTAAGGTTGATGTCAAGCTTGGGTACCCGCGTGTTTATGCCAAGCTGTGTCGACATGAGGACTCTGCTGGCTTGCCTATTCCTTTCATTGAGAGCCCGCCGCAACGGTTCTTGCCCTACGCTCCTCACGCTGAAGATGTAAGCTATCTCTCCAGTAAAAGTCGGGACTATTTCGTGATTTGACTGTTCAAGGACGGTTGATTCGAGTTTTTGAGCTTTTTTCTGAACTGATGTAAGTTGTTTCCATTGGGAGTGTGCTTGAATCGCATTCTTCGTAAACAACCTCAGTGCCGCTGCCCTGGATTATGTATCTCTGAAACTGCTCCTCACCAAGCTTGGTTGTACGCCGCTTAAATCTGGCGCTGTGCGATCAGTGTGATAGTTTTGTTTCCGGGGAGTGAGGAGGTTGGAAAGTCGCTTAGTACTGTAGTAGAGGTCGCCAATGGGCTCCGTTGAGCCGACTGCTAATTACACGTTTCCTCGGCTGGAGCAGAATCTGAGTCCGAATTTTTGCAGGTGCACTAGAGATGTACAAGTTAGAACTTTCGATACGTGACCACTGTCAGGTAAATTTTCTACTTAGGAGTATAGTTGTTGACAGTAGTTACTTGTGTTGCAGTTCCAGCACCTGAAGGATTGGGATAGCCTTTTTCCTGTCGTCGCCGAGAAGGAGAGAGATTCATCCAACATTCGAAAGTTTGTGGAAGAGCTATGGCAGCAGCTTGACCACCTCGGGTAAGTAAGTAGTACTCTAGTGTGAATAGCCTAAGAAACAACATCATTCATTTGTTCGCACCATTGAAGGCAGGTGTTAATCAACGTAAGAATGTCTGCATCGACTAGTAAGAGATGTGCACTGATTTGCAGGAATCATGGGTTTTATTGCAGAAACGCAGGGTTCGATCCTTCGAAATTTAGAGTGGATCCCTACGGCAATGTGGTCTACTGGAATGCAGACCCGTCGTCGCCACTGGCGTGGGATATTGATCACTGGTTCCCTTCCTCTCGTGAGCTCTCTTTCTTCCTTACCCTGGCAGAAAAGTGGAGGTTTTTTTATAGTCCGTTCACAACAATATAGTGTATCATGCCATATTTAACTCCTTCTAGACTTCCATTAACTCGATTCCATGTACAAATATGAGCTATTGGGGAGAAAATCATCGGAGTCCCTTCACGATGTACAACTATTTGGATCCCTGACGTCGATTCTTAATCCACGTGCACAAAACTGAAAAGAAAGGAAAGAAAATGGGTTATTTTATTAGAATGGCAACAGACCCAGTGTCATTATTACATACCGGATCAGTTATATCGTCACAATGTGCCATTCTGGTGGCATGTCTGGTTATGTTTCCAAAATGGCACCCGCAATACCATCATTGCTTGTGAGTAATATCACAATCCTTGTGATATCACCTTCTTTTTGAAAAAGATTCGATCCCATCTAGAACATTACCATTTTGAAGGAATCGAGGTTGTATATAGATTTCGTTTAGTTTTCCTGATTTCTCCAGATTTAGTTAGCTGTGGAATAGAACCTGACCAAGTTTTGGGTGGGAATCAAAAAGGAGGAGGGAAGACACAAGTGCCGAACTTACGAATAGTGCAATGGCAAGCATTTTTACGGAAGAGGAACCGCCTTGAGTTTCTAGTCCCCTGGTGGGATTTGCAACATGGGTGCTCCATAAACCAATTCCTATCCGCCTTCGCTGCAAAGAACGCAGATTTCAGGTAACTACCCCAGAACCTCACACTAGCTCGTCTGATAGTGTCGGCATCAACAATTCGTGCAAAGATGGTCGGAGGGAGCCTCGGTATTTCGATCTAGTACGAGGGGTTAACTGAGACTGTTCAATCTGCAGGAAGAGATCGTTTGCGTTGTTCTTCGCAGGGGGTGAAGACGAGTCAGTGGCCAGAGAGCATGTTGGCGAGTGCCGGCCGTGGCCGCAACACTTCCGTGAGAAGAAGGCCCTCTGTGGATTAGCGGCAGCCGCCGTCGTCAATGTTAGTACCACCGCTGTCTCCAATGGAGCTCCAGCTGCGAAAGGTCTCTCTATTGCAGTCCTTCCTGAACATCCTCTATTGTATTTCATGTCCGTTTGAAAGCGGTGCAGTCAGAATGAGAGGGTTAATCTGAGTAGGTTAAGCGTGTCGTTTGCCAGAGGCGCAATTTAAGCGAGATTGGACCGTGGAAGAAGAGGAAGCTGTCAAGAGGGGCGTGAGTAAATTTGGACGCAGCAGCTGGAATGAGATCAAAGCAGACGATCCCACTCTTGCCAATCGATCCGCAGTTCAGATCAAGGAAAAGGTACACCCCTCACCATATCTGGACGTACTCAGGAGATTTGATTTGTGGAGCCTTTTGGAGTGTAATATCCAGTACTTTTATGCAGTAATATGTATTCTGAAATCCCCAAATTAATAAGTTTCATTCATTTCGTGATGTTCTCCATTAGAATTCCTATGTTGGAGTTCACCCGCGCTCATATGTAATGCTTGCAGTTCCGGTTGATGAGAGCGGTCCCTCGGAGCAATGGAACGTCACCGGTGGGCAGCGGCCGAACTGAGCTCGGTGGACGCCAGTCTGCTGCCACAACTGCCCTGCAAAAGGTAATGTCTAATGTTGATGGACACTGAATTCAGAGACACTGAGTATAATGTCGGTGAAAACTTGTCACTTAAATCACGAAATTTATGCAGCTTAAACATGTCTTTAATCGTCTTCATGTGAAAACCGCTCATAGCCTAATCTATAACTAAAGATGCGTGGATTGCTTCGAACTAGGACATGTGCTCTTTCAGAGGGGATTGGACTCCGTGACTGAAATTTTGTTTTGCAGGAGCTTCGAGTGAAAATTATGCTGGAAGAAGAACGTTGGGAGAGGTTGGAAGAGATCACGCAGTTAGAAGAAACTGTAGTGAAACTGAAAGCTGAGAATGAGAAGGAAAGAGTGAAGGCTTTAGAGCTGGAGGCGGAGCTGAAGAAGCGCAAGCATCGTGTGGAGAAGCAACGCAAGCTGACCGAGAGCCGATCGTCTTATCGCCTCTGCCTCGAACGAGTGCTGCGTGATACCATGCACCAGTACGAAATCCAAACCATTTGCTCTGAATCTCGCCTTCATGAAATTCGTATTGAAACCCCAAATGAGACGAATTGGCGTTGTTCCATGTGCCATTTTGCACGGATTTATGTAGATTATAAGTGACTATGTTTTCCCTCTCTCGAATCTCACTGATCATTTGGCTACTCTATCTTGCCATATGCTACACAAGTCAGATCATTTGGCTACTCTATCTTGCCATATGCTACACAAGTCAGAGAAGTTTCCCTTTCTTCAATTCACCATCTTTCCTACTTTCCAACTATGCCATTTTGCATTCTCATTTACACAGTACTACAACATTAGGGTCTACTTAATGAAGATTGTCATGTTAAATGACAATGGTGAGATTCATGAACCTTCTATGGATACCCTCAGAACCCTTTGGAGGTGTCACTTTGTTGTTTTTTAGTTCCCAATAACGTAATAGGATCTAGTAAGAGAGAAAAGTACTTATTGAAGAGTAAATTAACCCTTGAATTCTTGTTTAGTGTTACGAGTGGTGTGCAATATTATGCAAGGCTAGATAAGCCTCCATTCCTATTTCTTCTTGATGCTGAAAGGTTCGTCTGGGTGAAGGGCGGTGGCATATAAGGAGCAAGCGGAACTGACCCAAGAAGCATGCAACGTCCTCATAGCCCGCCTAGACAGCCAAAAGGCGCTATGTGAAGCCATGGAGAGTGAGCTTCTACAGCGGCACGCCACACGAGAAACTCTAGAAGCTGCTACATCTGGCAAAAAAATTGCTGCAATGCCGACATGTGGGCGGGATCTCGTGAATGTGAGCAGTTGTGTCTCTCTTCGTGTCATGGAGGCAGCAAAGGATTGTAAGGATGACCACTATGAGAGAATCATGTCTGCATTGAGTGAAGACGAGGTTGACGACACGACGCCTACCCTCTCACGCCAGCATCAACGGAAGTCTCTCGTTCGACATGCCATCAAAGGTAACCATTGCTATGACCACCTCAAACGCTACGTATGAATTTTCAATAATTATTTAAGTGCTCACCATACGCTCCTTGTACAAATGCAGAGTATTTAACACAACCAAGGATGAGAGTTCGACGGCATGAAGAAAGATCTAGCCTACAAGAGCAGCAATACAAGGCCGACAAACAAATTCCAGGTACCATACTTCGTGGTTAGATGAAGAATCTACCTATCACAACGTGCACTGTTGCACTTCCATTGGCGTTATTTCATGTGTTATGGATTCATGTATCATGCAATTGATTGCAATTCTCCCATGCCAAATCTCAGCCATTGCGCATTTGTACTTTCTCTTTCTTTGGCCACTTTCTACTCTAGAATTAACTGTCTTTCTTTCCTTTCAAGTGTGACATTTTGTTGCATAGGTGCAATAATACAAAATTGAGGTTCATAATGGTTAATGTCCAACATGCTTGGTAGCAAAGTATTTGGTCCGATCAATATGAGAAAGTGTTATGTACATAGTGTTAGAGCAAGTTGAACGATGACAAACTTGTGACCTCATTTGAAATTGGCTTGCTCATGTGTAGATGACAGTTCTAGCGACAGTGACTTCGCCGACGACGAACTGAGTCCAGCTCCTCAAATCTGCTACACTGACGAAGACAATCGATTAGTGAGGGAGTTGTGCAAGTTCTATGACGGACCCATATCAGAGCTGCGAGACTTTTGTATTCGCAACTCTAAACCAGGTGAGCACCTTGATCGGGTCTTGGTGATGTCTTGCTCTAAGACACCACCTTCAAAAATATCCTCAATTCAGTCCATGTGCCATTCAAATACACCAAAAGTGGGTGAAGCTACTATGTTTCAGTACAATCAATCCTAGAACATTGAAGATATTAGGAAGTGTGGTGATGACCTTTCAATGGTATGACAAAATGACACTTGGAATTGCTAGTTTTTAACAAAATTGTCCATGAGTACAAGTGATCGTGCTTTTCTTACAATAGATTTTAATCATGCAGCTACTCTATTGTTTCATAAGTGTCATGATATACATAAACTCAAGTTCCTTTCTATTATTCACTTTCTACTCTGAGATCTATCATCTTTCTTATTTGTGCCATTCATTCCGTGTTTTTAAGTACGCCAATTTGCAGCAAAGATTTCCAAGCCGCATTGACTGGCACCTTACATTTGAACGTGCGGCATCACTGCTGCAGGTGATAGGGAGTTTGCGGGCGAGGCAGCGCTTGACACGCCGACGGCTGGAAGCGCAGGCGAGACGTCGAGGTCGGACTCCAAACGAGAAGTGCAGAAAGATGTGATCATGGTGCAATCTGAGACCCTTCCTGACACCACTGCAGCCTTGCAACACAAGCAGGCCTACTTAGATGAGCTTCTGCAGCACATCCGCTTCCAGATCCCCACTCCTGAAACCAAAGGACAGACCATTCAAGCCCATGTCGATGAGCTTCTTGAGCAGGTTGGTTCAGTTCTCTCATGAGAATTATCAATGGCAAGACCATGACTGGTATACCATCTTCATCTCCTTCGTGCATCAACTCGAAGACCAAGAAGAGTATGGCACTTACAATCCTCAAAAACCTGCAGGTATTGACGACTCATCTGGAAAACATGCGAGGCAGGAAGAACCAACAACCGAACGCCGACACTGTCGACAATGAGGAGAAGGTGAAACGAATGGGGAAGTCGAACTTGGACAAATGGCTGCAAGCGCTTCTGGTGAAGGGTATGGAATCGGCAGGGTCGTCACCGGGGCATTACTCTCCTCGTCAACTCTTGTCACCAACGTTCTCTCATATCAATCTCATTGCCATGCGTGAGAGCCTGGACCGTGCGAGACAACAACAGGTCAGCATCCCAGTCTTACACATCCCCAATATGGCTCTCCCTAGCCACAGCTGCAATCCCCTTTTCCGAACACTATTCCAAAAATGTTAGGAAACACATTGGGCTCCCGGAATGGCTTCGTAAACAAGATATGAAGTAAATAGGAATTACCATTGGGGATCTATAGAATGTACAAATACTCAAATTTCACAAAGTCAATCTTCAACAACGCAGAAACCATCATATAAAACTTCTGTTCCAGATTACTTATATGAGTCCAGATTTAATTGAATGTGGCATGGTAGCAAGATTACAGGAAGAACAGTGCAAGTGATGAGGAATCCGGTGAGCCTGCAGGACACTAGCAGAACGCGAGGCTTAGAGTCGGAGAACTTTTAGAAACCCGTAACGGAATGTAAAGGACACTCAGAGTTGTTTCTTTATTTCAACACTGCTCTCTTGTGTTTCGGAATGAAAGAAAATAAAGAACATGCTTAACTCGAAATCTGACAGAAACCGCACGCACTTGGGCTCAGGAGCTTGTGACGAGAGATAGTGAGAGACCCAAAAGCTTGCGAGGCGCTTTGCTTCGGAAGTTGAGCGTGAAGCACCACCAACACCAACCGGAGCTTGAATGCGCCATCTTCTCACCAAAAGACACATATGATGGTGAGCAACCAAGTAGAGCTGTGAGTTTCTAGTCATGCCGCCATCAACTATTGATGCGTGTTTTACATTTGGTCCTCACTTTACGGTTGTCATTTCAAAAGATACTTATTGAAATGAAGGTGTACAATATTTGTTCTAGATTGCTGCAATATTTATGTGCATGTATGTTGTCTCTACTTTAGAAGTTAGGTAGGGACTAGCATAGTGTTCATTTCAAGAGGGGTTAGTAGTCCCGCCATTGATGTGATGACCTCCAGGCATACATCTGAGAATAGGTTGAACAAACACTCCATTCACGTCGATTTCTAAATAGATTGGAGTTTTTCTTCTTTTTCCTCTACTTTAGGGAATGAAAGGCATGATCATGTTGCACTCTGGAAGTTGTCAACCACTTCTTTGATTTATCACTTCCCTCTTTCTGTAATTTACTTCTGAAACATGTGTTCATTCGTCTTTTGATTTATCACTTCCCTCTTTCTGTAGTTCACTTCTGAAACATGTGTTCATTCATCTTTCCTATGCTTGTCTTGAATTGACGTGATCACAATGTATTTTTATCCGAAACAACGATGTCACAACTTGGTCTTGTAAGCATCAATGAATGCTGATTCTAAAAACCCTTTTAAAGACTTGCATCATGATTTTTGTGGATTCTTATTGGGATTATATGTCCCATTGAGAGTTCCATCGTGCTGCTAGTTTGTGAAGTATGTCTGAAGTATAGTTAAGGTGGGAGACTCAAGTGTGAGACATTGTTGTTGCTATTTGGAGGAATCCCTCTCATTGGTGCATCCTACATTACATTCATTTGGCTTAATGAACTTTGATATATGGTGATCAAACGATATGTGAAGCATCTAGTCTAGATGGAATAAGATAATTTGACCTCTTGAGATATAGTTTATTATTTGTCATTGTGACTGTTATTCCATTTTACCAAATTTTCATGAATAATCAACTACGATGTAGGTTACAGAAAGAACTTTATTTGAATGTTTTAGAAGTCTATTATAAATAAGATTTGACCACACATTATTTTTCAACATTTTTACACATATTGTTGAAATAAACTTTCAATAATATACTATCCATAAACTACATTGATCAATATAGTGCAGTTATTCAATATAGTGCAGTTAGTCAAGGAGTTGAGTTAACCCCTATATTGACAAAAGTTCTAGAGATGAGAGTTGCTTCTACAAACTGTATTTAGCTGTATTTAGCTTAAACACAAGGTTCAAGGTTATTCTATGGAATGTGAGAAGGTAAACACCACTTCAAGCACTTCAATAACTTTTTTAGAGTGTAAGATGTGGGAGCTCAAAGTTGAGGATCCAAGAGAGGTGGGTATGCCTTTTTGTAAGACTAAATTTAAAACGAGAATTTGATTTTAGTGTTGAATAGTCATTTGTAAATGTATGAGAATAACATAAGAAAGGATGCAACATTACCACTTTTACAAAAATTCATGATAATTTTTGTGGTTTGAGTGACTTCAAGACACAAACTATGAAAAATATGACCATGTGTTTTGAGTGACTTCAAGGCACGATGTACCTTTCAATCAGTGTATCTCAAAAACCTTTGACTCGATTGGAGGTATGTAAACAACTACCATCCTCCTACAAACCCTATTTGGTATTTCCAATGCCTCGTCCTCATACGGAAAATATTGGATTCACTTGGTCCGAAATTGTTCGTCACACTTCAACTCTTTGAGTGGAATATTGGTTGTTAAAACCTTAACTATGAATACAATTTTCTCTTGTAAGTTTTCTTGTTTTCAAGACCTTGGAAATAGTCACTAGCCACCCATGCCTCTAACCAAGCCTCTCACATTCTTACACTATGCTACGCTAGAGCTTTTGGCTTCTTATAAGCAACACAAGAATTGCTCCTCACTATTGTCATTTTGAATTTGTGAGGTGAAGTGGGCCCCCAAATATTATTTTATATTTTAGATCCCTCCTTGGAATCTTAACCTCTAAAGATGAGTGAGGCCCAAATTGGGTCAATCAGACTTTGGTGAGCTTCTAAATTACTATTATAAGATTGCATGAAGTTAAAACCTTTTCTAAGTTGTAGACATTTTCCGTAGCTTTCCGAAAAGTCATCTCATGCTCCAAAATTTCTCGTACTTTAGTAAATATTCACAATCAAAGTTTGAAAACACCAAGTTTTAAATGTGCTTGAAATTGCCCAAACTCTGGTATATGCTCATTTATTCTCAAAATCTACTCAAAATTTTGAACGCCATGATCTCACATGGTGAGGAATTTGAACCTTATGTGTTCATGTAGAAGTTAGGTACTAAATCCTACGGTTACATACTTCAACACTTGTTGAAATTCAAAAATTTGCATCTTGGATCAGAAGAGGACTATTTTGAGGATTTTTGGTTGTTTTGAGGCTACTCACCTTTAGAGGTTAAGGACTTAGAGTACCGACACCCATACAATCAATCACTTGCATGCAAAAATTGATATTGAGGGTGAAAATTTGAATTACGTACATAGAAAAACCTAGAAAATTTCAGAAGGCCACCTATCTCCACAACAAAGCACAACTGGTGTTGTGGTAGTCTAATCATCTACCAAGCTTCAAAGCAGGTGCTAAGCAACGTCAAATGTGCATATGAAAACATATGAGAACAAACATATACAAGCAGAACAAGGTTGATTTAGTGCTTAGCAAGATTGCGTTCAAGTGGAGATTTTTAGTGGGCTCGTGAGAGGTTTAGGGTTGTTGTATCACTAATGTGGAGGAAATCTAGCAATCTAATTGGTGGATGGCAAAAGTTTGGCCTCATTGCCTTCACACTAAAGGCTAAAGTCCAAAGGTAAAACTTGTAGGAAGTGTCTACATACCAAGACTTTTTGAAAGTTTTGGTACTAGGAGTGTGGGCTTCCAACAAGAGTTTTGGGCACGATGAAAAATGGAAACCAAAGTCTTGTTGAGAGGCCAAACTTTTCGGAAAGCTTTTTGGGATGCCATAAAGTGCTTCAAAACCCTTTGCGACTTGATTTATCCAATCAAGAGTTGGTTTTCTAAACACCAATGATCTCAAATGAATCCTAATTGCTTCACGACACTCTCTTACATTGATAAAAGTTATACTCAATCCAACCTCAAATAAATCACCAACCATTTGCAATGAATTTCCACTTGTTAATTGAGCAAGAGTTATTGCAATCGCTCCACACTAATACTTTCTTTGAAATGTGTATCCTTCTTCTTTACAATAGACCCTAGAGGAGTACATAAATGTTGAAATGTCACGCGTTTCCAAACATTACTATCTGAAAATGACCTGAAAAGCATCCTATCTAAGAAACCTCCATATCTTTGATAATGCCAACATTTTCTTTGATAATTCACCCTCCATCCTTGTGTAATAGAAGTTGCCATCATCATCATTCGGAAATTTTGTTGGAAAATTGCAAGTTCTTGCAGTGCCAAAATGCCCAAAATGACATTAGCCTATGACTATGAAAATTGAACTTAACACAAAAATGCGTTCCCTTCTAGAATCCGTTCCCTTCTAGAATCCATGATTAGAGAGGTAAGTGGAGAATTTCAGAAATTGAATCAACTGATAAAGAAACAAGTAAATTGAAGCCAAACAAATGGTATGGATTTGGACTTTGGGCTTGGCCTTTGGAGGGTTCATATTATGGTTGTCCAAGTTAAGAAGCCATGAGAGTTCATGGCCAAAGCTTTGGACTCCGAGCTTGGCCTTTGGAGGCTTTACACTATGCCTGACCAAAGGTTCTAGTTACAATATTTTATTTACTATTTTTAATAAATTTCTTCGGACTCTCAGCAAAGTTTGGACTCTCAATCCCACGCTCTCTCAACTTGGACGGCCATAGTGTGAAGCAGCCCTAGTGAGGGGCACTTGAAATATAAGGTAATTATATGCTAGTTGTGAGCACTTGAAATAGTATGCTAGTTGTCAGTGCCAGCTCCCAGAATCGCCTAGTGGTCGATCGAATAGTCGGGGAATCATTTTGCCATCGGGAACGAAACGACTACGATGCTCCCGTCGCCTCACCACCAGCCCTCTTGCACTGGCCATGGCGGTTCAATCAAATGGACCGTTTGCAGACATCGAGAACCAGCTTCAACCCTTCCAGGACCTCGAGAACCGCCTCCTGCAGACACACCGCCAGGAAGTGCGAGACCGGAAGAACCGTGAGCGATTACAGTGGGCGAGAGCGCAACCGGACCCTGCCCTCGAGGGCTCCAAAAAGATCAAGACCTGGCTGTGCGGGAACAAGCAAGACGGCGAGGACGGGTGCTTCAAAAAGGCCTGGAGCTCGCTGAGCAGGACTGGGCAGCAACGCTGCACTGTCGGCGACGACGACGACGACGACGACGAGGACGACGACGGGGGAGCCTGCTTTACAGAGATCAGGAACTTGCTCTACATTGAGAGTAGCCCGGTTCATAAGAAGGCGCTGGAAGAGTATCAGCGCAAGGAGAAGCTGTTCACTTCCCGAGTGGAGCGGAAGACCAAGAAGGTGGGAAGCCTGAAGAACGAGGTGTATCAGATGCTTGGGTTCTTCTCGGTGTTTCAAGGCGTTGTGCTTACTGCCGTGGCTCAGAGCAATCTCTTGCACTGCAACAATAAGTGGAGCCCCATCGTTTTGTCGGTACTGGCTAGTGTGTTGACCATCGCTGCCGTTACCCAGAAGTTGTCCCAGGTCTCGTCGCTTCAGAAGACTATCAACTCTGAGGAGCGCTCCTTGAAGGTCTGCTCTTTTCGTTGCATGCAAATCCTTGTTCCAGTTGATGTCATGTGCAAGAAACTAACTTCTACTATACTGGCCGTTTATGCTGCAAAATGACATAGGTGAGAACGTTCAGTGACAAATCTAGAGATTGAAATCTGTAGCCTATGACAAGATAGAACAACTAAATGGTTAAGTTTTGGCATGCAAATTGCACGATTTCACGCAAATTGAATGGTACATGGATGAAGGTTGATTTTATGGGATGGATATCTACTGTAAATGATCTGATCCTGGAATGATTGGACCAGATTGCGGTGCGTAGAGGCCAATCACTGCGAAAGGAAGGGAAAGATTTTGTCTTCGGGAATAAGGCTAACAGCAAGTGGAACGAACCACCGAAGGAGCATTTCTGGTGGTACACGGCCATTGTCCTCAGCTTCCTGTTCCTCTTTACGGTCGCTTTTCCAGTTTCGCATTGGCGAATCCTCTGCTATCCGGGTCCCAATCCTTACTTGCCCTAAGTCTTCTCCAACCTCTATTTTTGCAACTGGTGAGTCCAGACACCCAATCTTTACCGTCCACTTCTCTTGTGTACCTCAAATCGAGTGGAAAATCAATCATTATTATAGGTTTGTGTTAGTGATATCATCCTACTTTATAAATATGAAGTGAACTCCATTGCCCACTGTTGGGAGTATGTGGTGCCCACCATCGTAGTCCACCAAGTTATGGTGGGTTCTTGTATCTTGTTGTTTTGGTACTTCAAAATCCTTTGGGGTTTACATGTTTAGGTGTGATTATCGTAGATTATTTCAAGAATCATGGCGACCGTCAAGATCAAATTGAAGAACGAATCAGGAGTGAAGGTGAAGGTGAAGGAAGGGAATGCGGGCATCATGAGGCTTGTCACCACTCTAGATGACAAAAAGACGTTTGAGATTTCCCACGATCCCTATGCCACCTACCGTGAGTACACCCTCATGTTGCTGCCTGACAGGACAGCGTTGCGGACAATATCCTCCGATGACTTCAATGATTGGAAAAGAATCAAAATCTATCGAAGTGCCAACGGTATTTGCGATTGGATGGGGACTGATGCTAGGGATCCCTCGCGCCGACGGTCAATGCGTCCTTCTACTCCTGTAGATGTTGGTACAAGTGCTGCTAGTACTAGTGTTGTTGGTACTAATGTTGTGAGTGCTAATGGTGTTAGTGTTGGTAATGGTGTTGCGAGTGGTGCTAATGTAACTCAGACTACAAATGGAGGACGATCTATATGGAAGTTGTGGCAGAAACCTTAAATCCATCAAAGATGTAAGGAAGTTACAGCATTCATTTTCAGGCAAGGGGTCTAGGTTTGGACAATTTTTCCTTTGTAAAATTTGGGGCCTCATGTCTAGAGATTTGACCCCCATGACCTATACAAGTATTCTATAAGATCATATTTTTTAGATATTAGTACCTCTCTTCCATTTTCACTAGTAACGCTTCAAACACTGATGTTTTTAGAGTAAAAAGACCTCGGGCATTTAGGGGTTAAGAGATGGTTTCAACACTATGCAAAAGTTTGAGTCTTTTGACAGTTCCAGTTCCATGAGGCATATGTTGTTCGAATGAGCAATGAGTGTGTAAGTTTGAGTCTTGTGGTGTAGAGAGCGTTCCAGTGTGAAGAATAGTGCATGCAAATGTTTATATACCTAAGAACAAGAGGATTCTAGGATGACTGGTTTGTGAATTCCATGCAACAGAGGATGTAAGGACACTAGTTCAAGGGTATGGAAAATGACATTCTTGTTCTAAATACAGTGGTCTTCCTCCATTTCCAAATTAGGGTCATCCTGAACACGTTCTACTCATTGCATTGGAGATGGTTGTTTTAAAGAGATACAGATGGGTTTGTGAACCTTGTCCATGAACCTTGTCCACCTCGTTCTGTGACTTTTTGAATCGTATTTGTTTCAGAACGTCACAGAACGTTCCAGAACTGATTCTCAGTTCGATTAACCTAAAGAACGCGGAACTAAAAGAACTCAGGGCATAATCGAACTGGAAATGAATCATAACACTTATTTGTTACTCGGAGGTTTCAACTGAGAAATGAAAGCAAACTCGGAGCTTGAGCTTGAGTCAATGCAAATCCCATTCGTCCTTTCAGTCCAAAGTCAACCTTGAGAACTCACTAAGAAGATACT
The DNA here is from genome assembly GCA_037043015.1 of Bryum argenteum. NCBI lineage: Eukaryota > Viridiplantae > Streptophyta > Bryopsida > Bryales > Bryaceae > Bryum > Bryum argenteum. The sequence goes on along the minus strand of CM073328.1, from coordinate 16,795,437 downwards.
GAACACAGATCGATCTCGTTTGTCAGTCAGATTCACGATTCAAATTCTTGCGAGAACATGAAACGAGAAGCAGAAAGAAGTTGGTTCACACCATTGTGATCAAGATGAGTAGCTGGAACTTTGAGTAAGACATGACGAAATTTAGGCCCACAATGGCGCACTTGGAATGGTTGGTCTTTACTACAAAAGCATCTGTAGCTATGTACAAGTCTTCTTGTTGAAACACGTCCATAACCCAGCCTCACACTACTAGTTCATCCTCAAGATAACAATACTCAAACGTAAACTCTGTCTTGATCCGTTGACACCTGCACAGTACCAATGCCACGGCTGATAAGGAGTCTACTCAATGCCTGGGGTAGGAAAAGCAATTGATTCTCATTCTTTGATCAATAGTGGTTGCAATTGAGTAGTCCTTTGAACCCCGTGAGCCTTTGCAGAAAGCCTAACCTAATTGAGTACAGAAGGCAAAGTGGATGAAGGAGTAATCGTACCAGCCTTGTTGGTAGTCATTGTGGACGACGTGGAAATCGAAATACACGTAAGTTCCAGTTTCGAACTCATCTGTCGTGATCTTTGGCTCTTCGTGACGTTGAAACCACGTGTTATATTTCTTATGGTACCGCCATGACTGTTTTTTCAACTCCCGAGCTGCCAAGTATTGCTGGTAAGTCCCCTGCAATCAAACCGCCACAAGGTCAATACGATACAATTAGCAAAAAAAGGATCCTACCACATCAACATTAGAACCTCAACATACCTGCTGATAATAAAAGGCGTAGAAGAGCACGTCCTTGTCAAGTCGTTCCCAAAGGACTGGATTATCGATAATAGGGGCTTGCGTTTGCGGATACGAAGCAGGAGTAATGGTTGGATGCCTCTGCAAAGTGCACGACACCAAATTAGCCCTTGAACGCCCAGCACTTTCAAAGATACACTGAAAAGCAAGTCTCTCGGGCATGGTCGGGCATCTTGCACATCCAGAAAATGGGAACTCGGAATGTCTTCAAATAAAGATTAAAAAGGTAGGTAGATAAGTACCGGAGTGTAACTCTTCGGCCTTTCAGAGTCCTTGGGAAGTGGTAGGTTTCGGTAAGCATGTTCTAAAGCCTCGTGTTGTGCCACAAAATGTTCGCGTCCCAAAGCTGGTGAGATATTATCCCCAATGGCGCCAAGGTCTGTCACACTTCGTCGTCCAATAACACCTGGGTTCATTGACGATTGCAGATGGTGACTCTGCTGCTGTTGTTGTTGCTGCTGTCCTGGGGCAAGATCTACATCTCGAGATTGCTGACTGTAGTCCGCCAGTGAACCCGGTGTCCCGACCTGCAGAGTAGATTTGCCAGACCAACTGTCACCTTCTTTGCGTCCCTGCATCACACAACAGAGGTTTTTCGTTTCTTGGTTGGCTCATATTCATTCGTTACTCTCCTTCCTTCCTTTTCACCATGTACAGATTAACCACTTGCATGCCATGCTACCAAGCTTCCAATTTCCAATCTTATCGAGTACAACCCACATAACACGAGTTAACGTCTGTTTCAGCTTTTCAGGCTCTTGTTTTCAGTCTGTTTTGATTCATTAAGTAGAGAATATTAACTGATCCCTAAGCTTGGTTTGTGTTCTTTTGGCCTCTCTAGTAGTACTCCACTATCTAGTCCACTTTATCTGCAAAATCAACGAGGGCATCACTAGCATTCGCACTAGTAGAGATTATCAACAGAAGTTACTACTCTATCTGTATGGGGACTGTTTATAAAGAATGTGCCCATGACGAAAAGTCAAGAATTTCCAAATTAGTCCCTCATTGTTCTTAGATAATTCCATGCCCTTAATTATTGCTTATCAAATCTTCTCAGTCCGATAACAGCCTTGGAATCATCAGCATTTAACAAAATTGACGACATGTTGATTAAAAAGCACCACGAAGCATCACGCGAACTAAGTACAAAGAACTATCGCAGTAGGAAAGGAATGAGGTATTACGGAGACGTCGAAGGTGTCGGAATTTTTCAGATCATCGTCGCTGAAACCCATGCGATTGAAGGCAGAACCCAAAGAGGCGACCTCAGCACCAGACTCTTCAGACGACTTCAGCAACTGCGGAGGCATCTGTTGCTGTGCTGATTCCGTTCTTCTACTGCTTGAATCTACTGACAACAGAGACAAACTCGTCAACACTCTGAATTCATGCCACTAAATCATCAAGTGAAATACGAGCCAATGGAACGTGGATGCTTGCACACATCTAAGAAACGACAAAAATGCAAAAATGCAAAATACATGTGAGTAGAAAATACAAAAATGCCCATACTGTGCTTATGTGAGTGCAATGAAGTTCACCGAACTTGAATACAAAGGACGGAACAAACCATGTTCAGTTGGAGAAGTGGCAGACGAGACAGACACTTGCGTCAATTGTTGTGGAGAAGAGGCAGACAATCCCTGCGATGGGTTCGTTGAAACAGGCGTGGATGAAGGAGAAGGAGATTGGGGGCTTGTCACTAAACCAAGAGACGGTTGTCGCTGCATGGTTGAGTTTTGAGATCCTCCCAACATCGAGTTTTGCATATTCTGCTGCTGCTGCAACATCTGAAGCTGGGCCTAAATTCACAACAGTCATCTCCACAAGTAAGAAAGGAAGAAATTGGTAACCTGTACCAGATTCACCAGTGTAAGGTATTCAAGTAATAATCCGCAAAGAGCTCGAGTTACTTATGAGTTCTGACATGCCAAACGAAAGATAGAGACTGGTGAAATACAGAAAAGAAAAGGCACCTGCTGGAGAAGATTCGCCTGTGGAGCAGAAAGACCAGGAGGTTGTTTCAGCGATGAGCTTGTAAGCTGAGAAATTTGCGACCCGCCTGTAAGCAGGGAGGCAGCAGAGTGACCTTGTTGTGTCTGCTGATACCGTTGTAGAAACTTCTGTTTCTGGTCCGGCATGATTTCAGAGCGCGGGTATGGTCCCTGAGGAAATCAAACAGAATAGCTGTAGATATAATATATCCTCATGCATAATACGTAACAGAAAGAGCCATACGAAAAATTGCCTTACTTTTGACTTGCATTAGACCAGTCCTAAAACTAAGGAAAAAATACTACCAAGTTCGTTTGACAGGATCTGTGCGGAGGATTGCAATGCAAAGGTCAGCAAATGTAAACCTTACCGTTTCTTGCGAGTTTGCAGAATGCGGCCGCCACTGTCCGCCCGCAACAGCTGGAATATTACCTCCTACGATATGCAAACGTTCAGATCAGAAAGCGAGCATTGGTACCATGAGACAAGTATCAGCTAGGGGGTATACTCTAAAGCAAAACAGGACTCCAACATGAATGATGAAGGTTGTATAACTGCTAACCTGTAAACAAACGAGTGCTCGGGAGACCAGTTCCTGATCCCCCTATGCCACTGTCACTCAAGCTCTCGGATCCAAATACCCGGCTTCCACTACCTAGATAACAAAACATCATTCATGAGCAAAACAATGGTGATAATTTGAAAGATCACAAACTAAGAACACAACTCAGTTTACAAGTACAAGCAAACGGCAACAAAAACAAATATACGTAGACAACGTTACACATCACGCACCTAACGTTCCAGCAAATTGCTGGGACAAACCGCCACCTGTGGCAGGTCTCTCATCACCACCAGTAAGAACAAGCCTCTTACTCAAATCCATAGCTGGGGGTACTAAGGAGCTTCCGTTCAGAGGTGTTGCGGCAGGAGGAGAAGTCTGTCCCCTGCTGTTATTTTCACCCAATCCCGGTCCTACTCGCCGTCCAGTCAACAAGCTTGTATCTTCCTCCTTTGTTCGACCTTGTAAAATGGCTGGTTGTAGAGCAGGAGTTGTAGGTAAGGATTTTACTGCCACAGGCCTTGCAGGCGATATTCCAGTTGGAGTGCCTGAAGTATACATAATCGAATGTAAACAGAAGCATGATGATAATCCAACAGCATATGAACAGAGAAGTAACGCCATAACTTCTTAACCATGCACAAATGTGTAATGAACGGCTTCTCGAGCCAATTCCATTCCCGTCACTATAGCTTACCAGTAGAACTCAAGTTTCCAAGTTGGCGCGATAAGGATCCCGCTCCAGTTGAAGGTGAAGGAACCCCTGCACTTGCCACTGGGCTAACACTAAGTACAACTGCCGGAGAGCTTGAGTTTGGAATACTACTGGTGGGAGAGATTAGTAACATAGGTGCACCTCGTGTCCGACCTCCTGGAGACTCAGCAGATGATTCTGAGGAAGGCATCGTGTCATCGATTGGAAGCGATTGTGATGATGGAGAAACAAGGGGGGATACTCCAAGCGATGAGGCCGGGACCTGCACCAAAAAAATTGATCATTCACAACTATCCCTGTAAAGAAAAAGCCTTACATCACAGTCGTTCCGAAAAAGATAGAAACTAAATATTGGTTAACGAATCAGTCTTTCAGAACTATCAATCGTAGATACAGAAAAAAGTCAAAGAGGGATCGTAACGATTGAAAGCCACTTTCTATCATCAACGAGAAATTCTTCTATGTTAACGATGACAAACGACCTTAGCAAGGTCAACAAAATAGAAAAATGAACGATGCCAAGATCAGTGATAACCTTGTGACAAGTGTACTTGGATTAGAGTTTGATTCAAGCTAAACCAACATAAAAATGGAGGAAGCAGACAAAGTGCTTCTCATGTAGCAAACGTCATATGAACAAACAAAAGAAAAGGAATTGAGTGAGGCAAGTAACAAGGAGTAAGCATGTAAAACATGTAAATTATACGATGACGAAAGACCACTTACAGATTGTACGACAGGTAGAGATATGGTAGGTTTCAAAGCAGAACCAACAGGAGAAACACCGACTCCAGCGGCTGTAGCAAGTGCGGCCTGATTACACCAAAGGAACATTTAGTATACGAATTGACAGAGCATACCCTGTAACGAAACAAAGCGTAATTTTAACATTCTAGAAAATTGAGACAGAGTAGACGATCTGTTACTGTGCCTGCATTATCTAACACAAACCTAAGTGGCCTTTGAAAGCGTGCCGACCCAATGTCATGAGTTATTCGATAAGCCATAGCAGTACTCTGTAGTTTTATGCTTCAGATGCGGAAAATGAAACTGTCAACTACACTGTCTTAAAGATGTAGGGTACCAATGACAACCTTCAATTGGTGTACTTTATACGGTTATTCTTACAATCCAAAGTCATGTGACGCGCCCCTATCTCATTAACTGAACATGATAAAACAACCACTTCCCATCCGAAGTATATCCGGAGGAATGACACAGCTGACGAACACAATACGCCTGTCCGTTAGGTACATGATCCATTTCTTGATGGTGGACCTCTACTTTCTCCAAAACATCTTTGAGAACATGGCGCAGAAGTACTAACCTTCTCTTTGACAACAATGGAAGGAGCAACATTTGGTATAGCCTCCAAATTCTCCAGTGCATCCAACTTATCAAGAGGTAAAGATTGATATGTATCGTCCACATCTTCAAAAGAATCAAAGTCATCCTGTCATCAAAATCAACCTGTTACTGCCGAGAATACATAAGATATCCATGAGGTGTGCCATCTGCGCTTCGAATTAGCGCTCATCAGAAGGTTCTACGAGTCTAACAATGAAAGCACCGTCATCAATTTCTGCCGTATGACCGGAGTGAAGGTGGAAATCATGGATACATGCAACAGGTATATTTGTCATCCGGACAGTTCATACCACAAAGTCGCTACTTACTACGAAACGACGTAGACTACTCGATGAAGGGAAGGAAAAAACACATACCTGATTACGTTCAACATAATCCTCGACCAGATCTTTCACATCGACCACTTCTTCGGGAGAGAGCTCGTCATTGTCCAACAGACGCAAGATTAATTCCAGCTTCTGGATGTGCAATTTATGCCGATTGATTGACTCCTCTAGGTGGGTCTGATCGTCATAACAGTGCGAGCAGAGGTAAGTCAAAAAATTGCATATCCTTCGAAGGGTCTGAGAACTGTGTGTTACGAACCAAGATTGCAAAAACAAAAAATCACTAATTTAAACAGACCCTACATTAAGCTTGAGGGAGTTAGACACAATACCAGACGAGGAGGCTGAGCTCTTCCCTTTTTGACTTGAAGATTCTCCATCTCTGCCTCAAAAGAATCGATCTGACACTCCAACTCACTAACCTGCCAAAAACAAAGAAGCGTCACAACAACAGTAAGTCGCCAAGAACAACCAAAGCTGTTGAGCACAAGAAAAGGTGAGACATTAACTTTGGCTTGACAAGAGGAATATACTTTCCTTGGACCAGTACACAGAGAACATGGAGATGGAGGAATTCAACGAACCATATTGTTCAGCCAATCTCGTGACTCTCCTTTTGCTTTATCTCGTGGATCCTGCTTACAAGTAAACACAACAAACAGCAACTTAACCATTTTTGCTGATAGCGTTGATCCATCAATAGTCAAAACACAGAACATAGGGTTATAACTACAAAATGTTTCTCAGGCTTTGACTTGGAAATAACAACAGTACAGCTTTAGCATTGTCGCAAAAGATGAGACGAACCGTTTTCGGTTGCTGGCCCAACCCTTCTTTAGAAAAAGCTTTGGTTTTGGTCTCTTTCTCACACACTTTAAACCGTTCCATTTCTCGCTCTATCTGCTTCCGAGCCTCAAGAAGAGCCTGTAACGCAAACAATACAAGGGGGCTCCAAATCAAGCACCATCCAGTAGCAAGTACCCGTCTAATATATAGATGACGAAAAATGAATATAGTAATGACCACTATCATCTGATCCAGTAAGAATTGACTACCTTCTTGTCTTTAATCTCACTAGATTGGATCCACATCTTGATTTGGTCCCGATACCGCTGGAGCTTCTTAATCTCCTTCTTTAAATCAGCCTCAAATTTCTCCTTCTGATTTGCATTTTCAGTGTCGTATACCTGCAATGCTCGGAACACATTGTTAAGAACGGCCTCCACAAACAAACCTTACAAACCAAGCGTTACGATTCCAACCTCTCATTCTCTAAAATAGAATAACTGCTGTCAAGACTCGATGAAGGAAATGACAAATGAAGACTGCTGCAGATGAACACAATTTGAGCAGAATCCACGCTTTTCTGAGAGAGGTCGGTAATGTGGCAATAGACATAAAATCTCTTCCATGAAAAAATCGGACATGGATTAGCTAATTCACCTTGTTCCAGATACTATCAAAAACATCAACACCTTCCTGGACTTTCTTCAGCACTTTGTCAATTTCGCCTTGTAATTTGCGTGTGGCCCCCATGATGTTGCCACCAGATGAAACCCGAATGTATTATACACAGTACTATTATTCAACAACCGTTGTTGAACTATAAAAGCTGTAACCGCCTGGTCACCTGTCGTTTACATTTGAGTAACTTCACGTTAATCCTGCACATTCAAAGTGCGGCGAATAACAATAAGACTCCCAAGACTCAAACACCGATCGAAAAAATTAAGAACGCTCGCAATCAACACGAAAACAATCCAAATTAAAGACACATATCAACGATCACTGAATGTATAAAGCTGCACACTACCTAAATCTTTCCAATCGAAAAATCAATGATGCTCTCAACATTCCTAACGTCCTGCTCGAAAATTCGAAACGAAGACAAACTCATAGATCTAGCTTGATGAGAAAAGTTAAGAAAAAGACGAAATGGCACACTTTCGAGAAACATCTGAGAAGCATCTAACTAACAAAACCCTAAAGCGAACTGAAAAATGTAAGTGTAGATGTTACATTACATTCAAAAAGCTCAAGAGGACAAGGGACAATACCACAATTGCTGCCATCGAGAGAGATACGATCCAATACCTTCAGGACGCATTTAGGGTTTGACAGAAAGGCCAGTAATGCACGCGATACAGAGCCAAATCGGGCGCAAATGGGGTCCCCAGAATGCTAGCGATGCGGCGAGGAAGTTGAGGGTAGTGTACACGATCAGGAATTTTGAGCTAGAGGCGCAATCGAGTCGAGAAATCGCGTCAACGCTCCAGTTTGTTGGTGGATGATTTCGTTTCGAACTCGGTTGTTGCGGTTGTCTTCTCCCCCATACAAGGGCCGTTCCTTTCACGTTCTCATACTCTCGCTTCTCGTTCCCTGAATTTGGGATCTCTCCCTTATTCTCTTATTGGTCAAACCCGGATCATATGATGACTCATCAACAGTTTAGATGACTTTGTCAATAATGTATAGCTTCGGCTTACACTGCGTTGTTCAACTGAAAAGCGTGACCTATGTGGTTCTATGTGTTTTTATGTGAATTATGAAATCGTTTCTACCGAGGCTCTCTTTACATAGATAGAAGATAGATAGAAACTCCGGTCCTTTTTAAGGGGCCGGCGTGAATGAAGTGTCCGTTCGTAATACTAATATCCCGATGACCACCGGACAAGGGGAAATTAGAACAATGCTCTCTTTACACTACAAATGAGAAACCTCATGTCAAACTCCACCTCGGTCCTAGCCCATATTTGAGAGGTCAATGCTTGCTAAGTCATGGCCTTAGTGTGTAGTGTTAAGTAAGAGAAGAACAAAAGTTCCCATGTGGAACTATTTCTAAAACTATCTTTGAATATAATATTTCAATTGTTGAAGATATATAGAGCAATGCCCTTTGGATTTATGGTTAGACCCACCTCATTGAGGTAGGCTGAATCATAATTTAAGGGGCTCTCATCATTGTGCACTTTTGTTATTACTCATGACAAAAGTATTGTGCATATCATTCTTTTCTCTTCTTCTCTCTTGGACTTGAAAAGTCGAGCTTAAAGTAGTGATTCTTTGGCTTCTCAAATTCTAGGTCTCCCATTTGTATTTTCTCTTGGCTTTTCACCGTAGATTACCTCTTATGTTATTTTGTTGACAAATTTATTTTGGAGAATCTATTTTGATGTATTATTAAAAAGTTACTTCATAGAGACGACCTTGTAATTTATCAATCTTTTTATTGGAATTCATATTGCAATTATTTGGTCTACGTAAAATAGATAGTCTTTTACTGTTTTATCTTATATGATACAAGTCTTATCCTTACCCGTGTACTCCTAACACGGACATTGAGAGGACATGGACATGGAGAGGACACGGACATCAAGAGGACACAGACATCAAAAAATTCAGACCTAGGTATATGGAAAAATGTACATGGTAAAATTCATACCATATAAAAAATAAAAAAATAAAAAAATAGAAAACGAAGTTGGAGGTTTTTGGTGATGTTGAAATTATGAGAAATGCAAAATCCAAAAAACATAAAAGAAGGTTGGTAAGTAGGTTGGTAAGTTTGTAGGTTGGTAGGTTGGTACAGTGGTGGGTTGAAAGGATCGCCGTATAGTATTTTATTATAAAAGTGGACTAGTATGATTCTCGTCGTCTCGACAGGAAAGGTCTGTACATGGTACTTTTAAAAAAAGTATCCCGTGTCTACCATTTCCTCAAACAATTATTTTTCTTCTTCTTTCTCTCTCTGTCATGGGCCAAGGCCTCGTTGATAAGCTCGGATGTTCACTCGCTATTAATTTTATAAATAGAACTTCGGCAGTAGAGCTAAAGTATAGCCTCGGCAGTAGAGCTAAAGTATAGCCTCGGCAGTTGAGCCAAGAGATTAGTATATAAGGGACTCTTATCCATTGTAAACCTAAGTCTTGAATCAATATATTTCTTTTGTAGTTTTTGCTTGTTTTGACAGCTAGACTCTTACACTCTCTTTATTCATATTTTTTTAATACATAAAAAAAGGTAGGTAGATGGTAAGTTCGTAGGTTGGTAGGTTGGTACATTGGTAGGTAGGAAGGATTGCCAAACATGGTATTTTATCATAGAAGTAGAAGTAGAAGTTTATAAAAAGGATATGACTAGTATGATGTTAGGCCCCACAACAATAGAAAGTCAGAACTCTAGGAGCCGATAAGTATTAAGAGCCAATAGCCAACGCTAAGGCTAAAAATTTACATGACGGTGAATGAGTCAATGAAGAGCCAAATGTTCTTCATGGAATTCATGTTTGATTTGATGAGTTTTTTTCTGTTGGAACCTTATTTAAGTTTATTTCTAGTCGTAAAAATTGTAGGTCATTTCAAGATAGTAGAATCTATGTCATGCATTTTGTGAAAGCAATTTCTATCTTTAGGTATCTAAACATGGGGCATGTTTTGACATTGCAAGTCAAATATGTGAAGGGGTATATTTTCTCATCATTCTTTTTTATATATTGATTTTTGAATAAAGTTCAACAACTTTTTTGGTTCAACAATGTTTTTTTATTGGGATACTTTTGACATTTGATTGGTAATGATGTTTTTATATCGAAATAACTGAAAGAACACGTGGACCTTGATGACTTGTATATTCTTTATACATTGTCATATGTCACTTTTAGTTTAAACCCTTGAATGCCCACGTGGCTTTAAAGCCCAAAAACACTCAAGATCTCAACTATTCAATCTTGTTATAAACTCGTTCTAGGTTATGTGTACTCAAAAAGATCACAAAATATCATCATTTTCACTTTGGAATTAAATTGCTACTAATAAATCTATTGGAATGGAGAATTCACCGACTACGATATTGTTTAACGTTATCTAAACAATACCTTTGTACAATAAAGATTTCATCAAAAAAACTCTTGGCTCAAATAATAGCCTAGCAATGGTAGAAATTGCCAAAACATTTACAAGAGGAAAATATTTCAAATCTACAATGGGCTTGTACTCAAATTCTTGCCTTCTCTTTCGAACACCTTTGATTGGCTCAAAGCTTCTATCACTTGAACTATATTTTTACTGTAACTCATCGAACAGACAAAGTTGAAATCCATCGATGGATGAAGGAGATATAGCTCCGTGGAAAATCATCTATTTTTTTGTTATTTCATTGAAGAAATATATCAATGCAAACGAAGTACCAAAAGTATTTGCATAATAAAATCTTCCAACTACAAAGTTGATGAATCATAACTTAAATTTATGATTGTGCAAAATAAATTATGAAAAAATGTCGTAGATTCTGCATAATTGGTTTGCAATGGTAAAACATGCCAGATGTTTGGAAACCCAAAAACTTAAGGCGTCTTCATCAAACTCCATGCAATTATTTCATACTTAATTGTATGTGTCTCCAATCTCCAGTACACAAGTAGACGTGATTAGGGACCCAATTCGAGTGATTTTGTTCAAAACAAACTTCCGATGAAGAAATTATGGCTTGTCAAAGTTTCTGCATTTCATCCAGAATGTCGTTTTTTGACATTTTCAGCTTTTAAGGATTACCAATAATCTAGTTTTTGTCATATAGATCATAGCTCAATGCAAGATGTTTTGAAGATTAGGCTTGCATTTTAGTGCAAAGGGTCTAGTTTTGCATTGTTAAGATTTAAGACAACTTTTACCACTGCATGGATAATATTTTAAGAAATCTGACATTTTTTATGACATTTTTGAGAATGATTGAGGTGGAGTGGAAAAACTTCGTAGTAGATCATTTATTTTTTGCAATTTGCTTATTGCTTTCTCCACTAACTTTCAATAAACCTCTCTCAACTAAATGTATCTAAAGTTACCTACGCAAAGAATAGCTAAGAGATACACCAAGTTTCGTGGAATGCTACTGAAACATTGAATTTCTGGTGAACGCCAAAGTGGCAAAGTTTACAAAAAGTGTCAGAGAGCTCTTCCAATTACGTGCATTCTTATGCATGGGTGCATCCTGTACATGATAAATAATAATGATTCTTTGTGCAATGAGTCTATATTACAAGTCTCTACAAGAATGAACAGTTGAAAACTTAAGAAAAAGAAAACACAAAATTTTACACGTAGCGTCTCTTCCTTGGAGGATAAGATTTGTCACACACTTTTACCCTAAAAAGAATCGATTCATCAAACACCCTAATCTACCAAGACTCCGCCATGCCTTAAATTTAGTCTCCAATTTTCAAGTCATCAAGTCTCTTTCAAAGTATGCAAACCATTCAAAATGAATGTGACTCAGTACAAGGTCAACGACTCTCAAAAGAGTGGTCACGGCGGTTTTACCTCCTCATGATCTACAAGAAGAACACCTCTAGTATGTAACTAACAATGATAAATTTAAAAGGAGTTCTGCTGCAGTGATCACGTTCTATGAAGAATATACTTGACAACTTCATAAAATGAAACTACAATTCCAGTCGAAGGCGCAGCACGAGCGATTCGAGGCCCAACACCCATAAATAATCCACGCATTCCTCCTCGTCTGCACAAAAAGTCCACAGCACGAACTACATGAAAGTGATCTCTTTGACATCATTAACCTGAAACGATATTGTCTCCATTTCCAGAAAGGTGTTAGAATAGAAAAATCAAGCATAGTGGTGAGACTCTTTCCAAGGGAAATTAAACCCATCCTTCTCCATGAATGAGAACGAACCACTTACTGCCAGATTTCGGTTAAAGTCCGTCGAAGAGACATTGAGATAGCAGCTGCAGGATCTTTCTGTGCAATTATCCACAATACCATCGAACAGAGTATTACAAGCGTTGCATCGTCGTAGAACCCCATGACATAGTGAGAGATCTCACTCATATGCCATATGGCCATGAAGATTACAAGACCGTAGGCTCAGTCTAATTGGTTGAGTATTAATTTTCAAAAAAGGATGTTGCTACGTCTTCAAAAGAACTCCACAATGTTTCAAGTAATTTTCTATTTGTGCACATCCCGAGTAGTAATAGCTATGCCGCACAACAGCTTCTATTATAGCTATGTCATACCTCGATTTGGCGCCAAGTTTTGACAACATCAAGAGGACAAGTAACAGCTGCTGCAATACCGCCTGCAAACATACCTCCTGCAAAATTCGCTACCATCACTCTTCCAATTTGTGGGTCAGCTTCCGCAGATTCCAGGAAAAAGCCTCGCGCCTGCACATGATCGAGCTTTAGCCTCACAAACACTGGAATCCATGTTTCAGAAATGGAGTCTGCATATATTCCATGCAACGATTGACTTTGAGATGGTTGTATCTGTACTTACGCTGAAGCAAAAGTCCACCTCGAATATGTTTCTTAGTAAAATTAGCTATGCAGGAGTTACGTCGAACATGGTTGAAATAAGGTACGAGGACGGTAGCATACATATATCCATTGAGCTCAGTTAAACTGTTATCGAGAGACTAACCAAAAGTGCCATGTGACTTTACGTCCATTCAGCGTTATCACCTTGTGAAAATGTCGGAACGTGAAATAACACTTCAAGGCAGCAAATGGACTGTATTGCGAAGAGTGGAATACGGACGGAAGGGGGAGTGGGCTTACAGGTTCTAGAACACTCCAGCAGATACCAGAGAATGGAACGTCCCGGGCAAGCTGTGCTCCAACGCCGGTCCACAAAACTCTGATCCTCTGCACTGGCACCGGCAAATTTGTCTTTTAGGCGAAAGTAATATTCTAGCGAGCAACGTCAGAAGCATCAAATGAGAACTGAAATTCCAATAGCACCACTGACCAAGGTCGGGAGATCTTACATCGGCCGCTACTAGATTTACTCACACCTCGCAAAACTACGGCTATTCCGGGCAGTTTTCCAGTTCTTGGATCTATTTGGGCCTGCAATCATACACACATCGAACTTATTACTTTTGTTGGGCATGCGGACCAAAAAAGCACTCACACCAACTAGAAGCAGGAACTCATCAACCATATCCACGTCTTGAGCATATTTCACTACTGAATTACATGCCATGCAATATAAAGAGTGACTGATGCACAAAGCTTCACCTGCATTCGAGTTTTGGCAAGTTCAAGAGGCGAACACACAACAACTGCAAGTGATCGTGCAAAAGAACCAGCTAACAATGGTGCATATGGCTTCAGATCCAGCATGTTTTCATCTGAATATCGGCATAAGGCTTCTCGGAGCAGGTCATAACATGGCAGATAGATTCCCACCTGATTCAAGCATACCAAGTGAACACATCTTATAACACCTACAGTGATCAGCAATGCTTCACATACAAAAGTTGGCTTAAGACACACCTAACATAGCAATCATTGCTAAGGAACAGAGACAGTTCGTTAGGAATCAGAATCATACAGTTGGTACGGAAATTGCAAGCGAGGCATTGAGTCCTCTCCACAAGCGAAAAAATCCCTCCTGCACACCAAAATCATCAAATCATGTAATGCAGCGTGTACACGGTACTCCGCACGAGTAACCTCTGCTCAGTAATAGAATCTATGAAAGGCCTACACTAATTACTGGTAAACGCAATGCGAAAATAGAGGTGACGATCACCACCTCCCGAGCAACTCTCGTCATGACATCAAATGAGTTCTTGTACTGTCGAGGAGCAGGACAGTAAGGAGATAGGCCTGGAACAGTAGTTCGAGGACATGTTGGTGGACACCGTCCATCGTAAGACGCCTGCTCAAATTTCCCAAAGTAGCATATCTCAATACGGGATTCATGCATTTAAAACTACCCTACAATCTAAAGAGCGCTTCAGACGAGTGTAAGATACTACAAGTTTTTCACTCAATGTACATCGTAAGATACTCAGAATGATCATATCAAGCAAGAAGGTGGCTACCTGAAACGACTTCAAACCTTCCATTTCACATGCCTGTTGATAAGTTACTCCTGCTCCTTGCGCTTGGAGTCTAGTCTGCATTGACAAAACTCTCTCGCTTCGTTAACCATCAATGCTGGTGTGACCCTTTCAGAAGAGAGTGAAAAAAGACCACAGATACAGGCCACGAAAGCTCACCTTGGCCACATCGAGGGGATTGACAAGAACTGCTGAAATGACTGCAGCTCCAGCAGCTGAAATAGCCTTCTCTTTCAAATCCACATTCCTAATAGGGGCATCGGCCATGAAGGCACTCCCCATCCTCGATCCAAGTATAGACCTTATTCCCGCAATTGGATAAAGTCCATTCTGACAGGAATCAAATTCCACCATTGCCTCATAAATGGACTTCCCAAGCACACTCGTCCATTGCTCTCACATTCTGTTTCCCTCCCAATTTTCGGCCAGCCATTCTGCACAAAGTCCAGATCGAAATATTTCAAATAACTAAACATCGTGACAGAAAGCCCTAACCAGCTCAACGGACAATGAATGCACAAACACTATTACCACTGTAACGTCCGCTCGTCAGCAGATGATCATCCTATACAAGAAAAGTAAGCATAATAAGTTCTCACGATGCTGCTAATTCATATATTTTCACCAGATTCTTGTTACTTGAGCTGCCAGAAAATGTACGTCACATTATCTTACGATGCTGCTAATGCATACATTGTCTTCAAATTTTTGGTAAAACATGAGCTCTTCCAAAGTCACCAGCAAATGAAATTCCCAAGCAAGAAAAATGTGCACGACGAATTCTCACGATGATGCGTATTCATACGATTTCACCAGATTCGTGATCCTTGAGCTGCCAGAAAATGAAAGACAATTATCTCACATTAACTGTCTTCAAGTTAGAAATGATTCAGCTCCTAAAGCAAATGTGAGAGTGCATGTAAAGTATTTGTCGCATGTTACTGAAATATCAGCATGAAATCGGCAGATCTTTTCTAAAAAAGCACGCGAGAGTTCAAATCCATGATAATAGAGAAGGTACCGAAACATTTACGAGGATGCGACGATGGAGTGCTTGAGGGAGTATAATGAGATGATTAGGGTTCTGTGGTCACTTTGAAATTGGCGATTCCTCGATGGCTGTTGTTGTTGTTGCGGCGGTGCTACTGTACTTACTAGAAAGTGACTGATTTCTGTACTTACCACTGAGTAACTGATTCTTGTGCTTGTGGAGTGCTTCAAAATGACACCCTAAAATCTTCATTGCCTGTACATGAAGAATCAGACTTCGAAACTAATTTATACATTGTTCTTGAACGGTACATATACTCACCTATGATGAAATATAAAGCTCCTTCAAAATGCATGTGAGCCCTCCTCACACGACTTTATGGGTACTGAGGTGATATTGAGCACTCTACCTTTGCACAAAGAACTAAAATCACTAAGAGGGACAAGTGAACCGAGTACACGACTTCCAAAATTTTTGTGTTAACCCCTAAACGACCACGGTCACCGATTCGGCTTTTACGGTCAAGGCAAAAAAAAATTACGGTCAACTTCAAACGTTATGATCTCACATCTAGTGATGATCCAACGGTTGAAAATTTTCACAATACTACCAATGGTAATCTTCTTCAAGATCCTACGGTTGAAAATATAAAAAATTTCCAAAAATATTGGACGTACCCCAATTAGTACATAGTGGTCTGTGTTGGGATTTCAAGCTCCCAAAACATTGGGGATCTTTAGGGGTTAAGCTCCATCGAAATAAATTGAAGCCCTCCATAGTGTTCAAGAATTCTTTTTTTAGAATTTTGAAACAAATTATAGGAGTGTTGAAAGTGATGATTTCACTTGATTTAATCTACCACTTACTCTCTAAATGCTCACATGGTTAACTCCATCACAAACTTCTTGATCTACAATTGTGCTATTATTGATTGGTGCACCTTATATACATAGAAAAGTTATTGTTATGGTTGTGTTTGTTCCTTTCTAGAGTTATGATCGGTGGACCAAATATATGATGTTTAATATACAATATATGGTTATAATATATGATATACAGCATACATTTTAACCCCTAAATGTGTCGAGTGTCAAAAAACGACGTTGTGGATGAGGGGCAAAAACTTTGAAGAACCATAACTTCTTTATCTAGAGTCCGTTTTGGATTGAAGCACTTGGGTTGGGTCTTGAATCAAGTCTAGTTTTTGTCGTAAAATTTCTAGACCCATTCAATGTATTATGAATAAATGGCATGCATTTTAGTGAAAGTAGCTCTTATTTATGAGATATCGAAGAGGGGGCATGGTTTACCATGGTAAGGCAATTATGGGAAATTTAAAATGCTCATTACTGATTAATGATCTCAAGATAAAGGCTAACAACTTCCTAGTTGGAAGATTTTTTGATCCAAATAACTTTGTTAGTGGATTTGCAATGATGTTTCTACAATGAAGAAAGTGAAAAAACTCATTGCAAGGCTTTTATTTGCACAAAGAAGTTTTTCTCATGGATACTTTTTGTTCCAGGGTGTTATTGAGATGAAGATAATCATCTCTATAGTTGATGATTTTTTCTTTGCAATACGTATTTTTGTAGCATTTTTACTTTGAAGTGAAAATACTAAGTTATTCTAATGTTTTTTTGAGTATTATCACATTATGATCTGGCAATCTATGAGGCCTCATGACTCAAAATTTGACACACGTGATGTACAATATCTTTACTACAATATTGTGTGGTTGAGATCTAAATAGCTCACCTTTGTTTCCATTTATAACTCTTTTTCACAATGTGCCCTTTTTTATACAAATGAGTCAAACCATTTAGAGGTTGAGGTTTGAAAAATACACTGTATAGTATATCTTATACATTTATGATTAAGCATGTACTAAATGCTCTAGAGATTTAGTAGTATCTCTACAATGGTAGTCACTTCAAAATTTCTTGACCAAAAGTCAAATAACCTGGATTCTTGCTTGGAGTTGTAAAAAGGAGGAAATTGGAAGATATTATCTGTAGGCTGCCTATGCCAAAATTTTGTATATCAATTTTTTTTTTTTTTTTTCCAAGTTAAAAAAAAAAAAAAAAAAAAAAAAACTTCATAGTATTAGTAATATTCTAGAGTATTACTTGAGCTTTGTTTTTTCCATGCCATGTTCCATATTAAGTGCAATGTATGACTCGTTGAGTAGTTTGTACATTGACCTTGTCAATGCACAATCAACTTAAATCACTATGTCTAAGCGAGCATGCTTCTTCGGATGATGAAAATATTCGAAGAAAACCTTCAGAATAGCATTGACCCCACCCCCGACCTCTCAGAAGACATTGTCCACTCTAGGTGATGGCAACTCTGTTAACGCGGTATCAGAATAGCATGTCTCAATTTTCTTAACCCCTAAATGGTTTGACTCATTAGTAAAGAAAATAACACATTCCCAACAAAAGTGTTATAAATAGAAACCAAGGTAAGATATTTGGATCTAAACCGTACAATCTTGTAGTAGACATATTGTATATCATGTGGGTCAAATCTTGTGTCATGAGGCCTCCTACACCGCAAGATTGTGACGTATTAGTACTTATAAAACATCACAAAATCTCAACATTTTCACTTGGAAGTGAAAATGCTACCAATATACTTATTGCAATAAATAAACCACCAATTACTACATTTTAACTTTCATCCCAATAACAACGTTGAACAGAAGAAAGCCACAAAAAAATTTCTTTGCGCAAACAATGACCTTGCAATTGTGAAGATTGCCAAAAAACTTACAAAGGAAATAGTCCAAAACTCAACCCTTTGCACTGAAATCTTTGCCCTATCCTAAATATTTCTTTGACTTTTTCAAAGTTTCTGCCACTAAAACTAGACTCTAATTGGAATCTATACCAAAAAAACCATCATCCATATTTTCACTCTCTTTCAAGTTAGAAACATCGTTGCAAATTCAATACAAAAAATAGTTGGCTCAAGAATCTTCCTACTAGGTACTTGTAACCCTCCATCCTGATCATGACTACTTAAAAAGCTCATGAAAACATCCAATCAATTTTCCATAATTGCCTCCCAACGGCAAAGCATGCCCCATGTTTGTTAACTCAAATTCAAGAGCAGCCTTCACTAAAATGTATGCCATTTATTTATTCATACTTCATTGTATGGGTTCGTAAAGTTTCACCACACTAACTAGACTTGATATTAGACGCAATTCAAGTGATTTCATCCAAAAGGCACTAAGGTTGAAGAAGTTATGACTCTTTGACGTTGTTTCACACATCCAAAATGTTGATTATTGACATTTGGCGCGGTAAAGAGTTAATAACTTACAATTTAATTGATCAAAATTAGATTTTTTTTACAATTTTGGACTTCAAAAATAAGGGGAAAAAAAAAAAAAAAAAAAAAAAAAAAAAAAAAAAAAAAAAAAAAAAGAAAAAAGAAAAAAAAAAAAAAAAAAAAAAAAAAAAAAAAAAAAAAAAAAAAAAAAAAAAAAAAAAAAAAAAGAAAAAAGAAAAAAAAAAAAAGAAAAAAAGAAAAAAAGAAAAAAAGAAAAAAAGAAAAAAAGAAAAAAAGAAAAAAAGAAAAAAAGAAAAAAAGAAAAAAAGAAAAAAAAAGAAAAAAAAAAAAAAAAAAAAAAAAAAAAAAAAAAAAAAAAAAAAAAAAAAAAAAAAAAACAGTTTAGGACAACTCACAAAAATAGATCATCAATGCTCTATTGCCTTATCAACAACAGCATATCAAGGTTTGAAAGAACCCTTCACATTAGTTATAATCCATACTGACTACTTTTAAAGTTCTTCGGAAACTCAACAAATGAGTTTCAAACTTTCACTTGAGTTACAAACACAATTATGTTGTACAATGTCAATGGAAACACTCCAATCTTTATATAAATTGAAGTGTTTTGGGTTTGTCAAGCTTACTAGACCATAACATTCATGTCACTATCGCCAACATCACTCAGAAGACTACATTCATCAATACAAGTGAGTTTGTTGTGGTGGAGAGACGTCGAACCACTTGAGAGGTTTGTTGTAATGTCTTGTGTATCACCATGTTCGAACCCTCTAGAGAAGTCGTCAATGATTGCTTTTCCGCATAGCATCAATACAACATCATGCATTTTAGGACGTTTGGTTGGTGTATAATGCACGCACATAAGTGCTACACTTATAACACGCATTATGGCTTCCACATCCATAGGAGAATGTTTCATCTTAGGATCAATAAGTAGCATTGTTGCTTGTGCTTCATGTTGTTTCCAAGCCTTTGAAATACAAAGTACAAAACATTAGTGGTTGAACAAGTATTTTCTGTAAAAGAACATGAATCAAAATATTTGTATCTAGATTGTACATACAAGTTATTTATTCAAGGTTAGTATTTTTTGTGAAGAAGCACAATAATCTTATTTTGCGGTGATTAGTTAGGGACACCAATTCATGTGAAGTGAAGACATCAATATGATAAAGTCAAATTAGTACATCACTTTGTAATAAACTCAATCAATTAATTGCATGTGTTGTAAAGCGTCTAGCTACTCTCCTACTTCAGCATTTGTGTTCAATGCACATGAGTGAGTGCACACTCTTAACTCTTGGAGGTCTCTTCTCTTGTTTTGGAGCTTCTCACATTTCTAGGATAATACTTACCACCACAAAGTCTTTTTTGATCAATTTGTTATTATTTCAATACATAGCTAGTAAAATTTCTCAAACATTTGAATATTTATTCTTGCAATTAATTTTGTCACCCTCTCGAGTCACTATGATACATAGATTGCTATTTTGTAGAATGTGAAGATTAAACCTAGTATATGTATGGTTTTCAATGTGCTTTGGATAGGATAAGAATAAACTCTCGGTGGTTACAAAATTTAGACATGAACTAATATAAAAATAATACTTATAGGACAGCTTACATTTAAATTATCTTGGATTGTATAATATTACTGCTACTATGGCAATTCCTTGAGTTGAGCCTTCACTCACTTGCACATATCAAAAAATTACTCATTGACTTCTAACAACATCGCCATTAGAAGCTTCTAAGTTCAATATTTACTATATACATATATATGTATAATTCACCACAATGCATGAAAAAAGACTATATATAACATTTCAATATAGAATATATTACTTCAACCCATATCAATGACTGAAAAGTAAAAATATAATAGGATTCATAACATACGCCCACTCAAGGAGGTTCGTATAAGTATAAGTAGCGCGAGGTTTTCATAAATAACTAGAAATATATATATATATATCAATAAATTGTTGCATGTAATATCTCAAGAAAAATACAAGAAACGTGGGAGTACCTAAACTTCAAAAATGGTATAGGCACTACATATATCAAACTAAGTCAACTTTTACTCAGCAATCCTCTATCACAATGAAGAAATTTTAACCCCTAACTCTCCTTGCTGCAAAATGGTCTAAGTCACAAAATTTGACCTTATAGATTAAGCTCAAAAAAATCTCAATCCAAGCATTATTTAAAAGATTCAACCGTAAGATCTTAAAGTTCACTTGACATTCATCTCATATACAAAATTTGAACTGTTCATTCTTCCTCAGTTGTGAGATTATAATGGTCAAAGTTGGCTGAGTTTTTCTTCTACGGGAACCTCCAAAACTCGTTTCGGGTTTTAAGGAGAGTTAGGGGTTAATGGTCAAAGACCCAAAAAGTAATCAATTGATTTTTATACTGTAGATCAAACTTGATTTTTAAAGTCTAGAAAAGATAGTAGATATTTTAGCTTTTATTGTACTCTTTAGTATATTTTGAAATATGAAATAAAGAATAATACAAATTTGTACTTATTTGGGTTGTAAAATCTTACCCACTCTCGCAGATATATTTCTTCTTCTGATTTTTGAGGATCGATATTTTTTCTTCCACTCACAATTTCAAGAGCCACAATTCCAAAACTATACACATCAACTGATGTGGAAACATGACCATGAAGTGCATACTCTGGAGAGCAATATCCTCTGCAAATCAACAACATCTTGTTATTTTCACACCTATCGTAGCTTTTTGAATACCAATATTGTAATTCACAATTGCGTACATGACATTGTTCTTAAGTAAACCCAAACAATGTTTTATCTCTATAAGTTTCATAGAATATTTACTAGACTTAAGGATGCCTTATATGGGGAGTGAAGCTAAGCATGGTGCCGAAGTGAGGAATAAATTTCGTCAATGTGATTAGTCCATTCCTAGTACTTCAGAAAATAAACCAATCATGGTAAGAGGCTTTTGGCTCTTCATGAATCTCATGTTTGGCTTGACTCCCCATGTAAAGTGTTTCTTATCTATAGTTTTGATCTTAAATGTAGTGTTTTGTACATCAAGGGGTATTCTTTTAATACTCCTTCAATGATTCAAGCCTCCTCAACTAAAATAGAGCCCCATTGTCAAAGTTTTCAAAGTTTTGAAGTACAAAAGAATGTAGTTACATTTGACATATTTTTCAAAATAGAAAAATACATAGTATTTCTTTCTAATTATAGTTGAATGAATATTTAGTAAACTTTTAGCTCTAAATTTCATCTTCTTTGGTAAAGAGACCATCCAAGATTTTGTTCTTTTTTAATACAATTTCAATAAATTCCAAATAAAAACGAATGTTAAGATATATTCTTGATTTACTCCATGTTCAAACGGTTACTCCAGCTTAATGTAAAATGCAATACCTTGTTCCTGCAACTTGCATCAAAGTCAAGTGCGATGCCTCACTTGCGAGGGTAGGATATAGAAATGCCAAACCAAAATCTGCAATTTTGGGCTTGTAATCCTTGTCTAAAAGAATATTGGCTCCTTTGATATCTCGGTGGATGATTGGTGATTGTAGGTCTTCATGAAGACATGTAAGTCCTCTTGCAATACCCAAAATGATGTTGAATCTTATACTCCAATTCAAGAGAGGAAACTCAATAAGCCTTTCGGAATCGTCTGCGATTAAGGTAATATAAGTGTATCATATAGATGTCCACGAAAATTTCAAAAACTTCAATAAGAAAGCATAAGAAACAATTATAAGCATAGTGAAACCAAAGTATACCGTGTTGCCACAAGGCCTGAGGAAGGTTTTTGTTTTCCACATATTCAAATATCAACATGCGTTGATCTCCATCACCAAGACAACAACCCTTCAATTTCACCAAATTACGGTGCTTTAAGCCTGAAATGACCACAACTTCATGGAGAAACTCGGAGAGCACTTGATTTGAGGATATTGTCAATTTCTTCACGGCCACATTTGTGTTGTCTTTGAGCACCCCCTAATTTAACAAAAATAGTGAAAATCTTAGTTATTATTTTGAAAATTTCACACGTTGATCAATGTCAAATATTATCTAATGCATCAATGAATTGGTAGAATTCCTGAACGGAACAAATTAGATTACTTCAATGCAATGAAGAGTACCATATACCATTATTATAAATAAAAATTTGTGTCAAGTGAGTTATATTCTCAATTGCCTAGTCATACATTGGAATATGTAAAAATGGTGATCTTCCACGATGTCCAAGTGCAAAAGATAGAATCACTAAAATGAGACACAAGATCAACATGAAGATTACCTTGTAAACTATGCCAAATCCACCCTCGCCAAGCTTGTTGTTCTTGTCAAAGTTGTTTGTTGCCAACTTTATCTCTTTAAGAGAGTATAAATTGGGTTTCACTTCATTTTTTTCAAATTCTGAGTATCATCAAGCAATAATGTCTATAAAGCGCACCTTCTTAATCTCATGTGATTACATCTACCAATAATCTTTTAGGAGATTAGAACATATTGCAATAAGATCAATACCATGTTTTTGAGTCCTAAGTCCAAAATGCAATTATAGACCATCAAAAATCTATCAATATAGAACTTATATCAATATTCACTCAAATAAGTTACTTGAAAGGGTTGAAAAACATATACCTTTCAGTATAATACGTAAAGACTTGATTCTATGCATCAATCTCCATATAAATGTTGCACCAACCAAGAGTATAAATACAAAAGATAATGATGTGGTGGTTGTAATGATGATGATCTTCTTCTTAGGGAAGGTGCGCTCGACTATTTCAACTCAAAAGTCAACAAACACATGTAAGTATCATTAAAACCACCACTTGCCAAATAATTTGAAAATGACACATTTAACTACTTATGGACTGGAAGCAGTCGAGAAGGAAGGCAACGGGGTCCCCCATACTCATGTGAGTAATATACAATGTTAACACGAAATTGTAAATCGGGGGATCTTAGGAGAATATGAAGATACTCACATCAGGATGTAAATTTTGAATCGGTGTAATGATCATTACACATAATTGTAATTTCCAAAATTTGCTTCAGTCCATAATTCTTGAATGAGTCCAAATTTAGTTAAATGTGGCATAGAAGCTCAACTTGACATTTTCACTTATTTTGTATCACTCTAAATAGACTAGAATTTTCAAATATATTCAGTTGTTAAATTCTTCTTGGAATTAATTATCTTGACCAATGTAAATGTTTTGGTTGAAGTGAGTTTAAAATGGTAACCCAATCTCTCAAAGAACTTGAATTGATGTTTTTCTTTTCATGTAATTTGGACTCAATAGATGCATTGCATAAACAAATTCAAGAGAGGAAAGCATGAAGAATGAAGACAGCTTTCCACTCTTAAAATAAAGAATGAAGAAATGTGACTTTCATTTCTCAATTTTCTCAATGTAAGTATGTAACACTTATGGTAAACAACATGAAATTTTGTAAAGATTTTAGTTTAACTCTCACTAAAGCTGAAATGAAAATTGAATTGATAATACTGCATTAGTATGTTCAAGCTAGCAAATTTCTCTTAAAGTCATGTAAAGATCTAGTAATGCAAAATATGAACGGTTTCAGATTTAAAGACATAAGTTTTATCTTAAATAAAAAGTGAGTGGTTCATCTTGCAGAGGGCATCCATGATAATCTACAATCTCTATTTTTTGATTTTAGTATCTTACTAAAATATTGAAGTCTAGACCATAAGAGAAGGAAGGTCCCCAAGTTGTTATAGTTTGATATTGTTGTATACATGATCATTCTTAAAGATAAAATCATTTGGCATGCATGGAAAGAGGAGTGTAGATGTTGTACCATCAAGTACAGAAGATGATTCATTGAACCGGCAAATGGTTGCTAAGAATCCATCATAGATGTGGTCGCAATAAGGATTACCTCCAAGGCTGCCAGGATTTCGCACAATGTCAGAAATTAATGTGGACACATCCTTAATAAGATGTAACAAAGTTCCCTACTCATCATAGACTAGAGTTACATACTAACATACCTCAAGAAAAGATAAGAGAGTAGAAAATTTTATACGCCTACAAAGTAAAAGTTGGATACTTACAATAGTAGACTTGAAACTTCAAGGTAAGTAGTTGATAAAGGCCCATCGGTTGCATATTTCACGGATTTGAGATTATTGTTTGTCAAATATATATTTGACAATCTGTTTCCTTTAACTTGAAGAATTGGTAGATGCAATACCTCATATTGATTGTGATCGCTGTTTCTAAAGAGTATACACATTCAATTGTTGGCATTGTAGAAAAGGGTAAGTGAAACTTGCAGTTGCAAAACTGAGAGTACTACTTCAGACAGAAAATTCACAAGCACATAGAGGTAGAAATAACCTTAAGATTTATTATCTACATTCACTTTGAGCATGGTCAACCTAGGGATATGCATTGACATGAAAGAACGGAGGAATT
Organism: Bryum argenteum; assembly: GCA_037043015.1. Classification (NCBI taxonomy): domain Eukaryota; kingdom Viridiplantae; phylum Streptophyta; class Bryopsida; order Bryales; family Bryaceae; genus Bryum; species Bryum argenteum. Next base: position 16,770,046 of record CM073328.1, on the reverse strand, counting down.
TAGTATAATTTTCTAGGGAAGGTCCTCACAAGTGAGTCAAATTTGTTGCATTGAGTATCTCTGATGGAAATATTCCAGTGAAGTTGTTATTTTGCATGAATCTGAACATATATCCACAAAGATATATTAGTACAAAATATTAACTTTTAAATAGAAAAATCGTGAATAAAGTAGTTCAAAATTGTCTACAATAATGAGTATCTTTGAGAACTTTGAGCTTTGTACAACATAAAAGGTTCAAATCTTACAGTCTTTCAAGTGATGGCATGTATCCTTCGGAGGTGTTGAACATGTCAAAAGCGAAAGTCTTGAAATGATTATGAGACAAATCTAGTTCTGTTGGGTTGAAGTAAGACCCCATGAAAAAATTTTCATTGAAATTGTTGTGACTAATATTCCTGTAAACAAGTAAAATATTCAGTAAGTATGTAAAAAAATAGGTGCTTCTTTAGTTTCACATTGCGAGGCATCATGTTTTATTTATTTGAGTACACAATCCCTAACAACAAAGAATTTGAATATACATCTTTATCAACTAATGTGTTGCTCACTTTCTGTTATGGAGATTTATTAATCTGTAGTTAAAAAGCATTACAATTGCAAAAAACCCTTATTAATTAGTGCTAGATTCTAATACAAGGTGCATTTTCAAATTCTATGACATATTTTAATGGATTCAAGCATGTAATATAATACTATACTTGTATACACAAATGCAAACCAAAGCTTAGATGCAAATACCTTACCGATTGTGAGGTCAGAATTTCCAGAGTAGGAAGATAACTTTTTTCTCTAATTCTAGAATGACAATAGAGCATTTCGAAAGCTAAAAAAACCTTTTTCAAGGAAAATTGGGAGCTGAGGCTTTCAAATATCTTCTCTTTTGTTGAATTAAGTGTAAGTTGACATGACTTTTACCCCATGACATGGAAAATAAAAAAAGAAGCTGGATTTTTAACATAGGGGTATGCTTATATTCGAATGCAAAGGCCAGTCTTTGACAATCTAGAAAACAGACTAAAAAACGATTGAATTTAGGCATCAAGAATTCTAAACCTTTGAAACATGTCTTAGTATAAGTTCTACATGCAAAAAAGTAGGATTTCAAAAAGAAGCCAATTAAATTCTGATTTTTGGTGCATTTCCAAAATGACACAAGACATTTATGCATAGAACATTTGACATAAAATTATGTCATTATAAATATCAAAATATATATTATCACACAAGTTCATGTCATTTTGAGCATGAATAACTTTAGATATTCTGGACATGTTATTCTAGAGAATATTTTTGAGCGTTATTTCTAATAGTGTATGATGTAATAAGATATGACACACTTGAGAAACTCATTGCTCTTTTGTGAGTTATATAGATTATCTAACCCTGAGTATATGGACCTTCCACTTTAAACCCTAATTCTTCTACAATGAACCCAAATCATGTAGAGTTAACAAATTAGCCATAGTTCAAAACTAAAGAACATGAAGTAAATTAAATGAATAATGAATTAAGTGAATAGAAAAGCCAAGCAACCACATGATGTATGTATAGATGTTGACTTAACTTATTCATTCATTATACGATGGAACTCTAGATCAAGAAATAAAAGTCATGATAGCCTGATAGGTGGAACAACTTAAATGGCTTGTACGGATCAATACAAGCCATTCAAACTAAGGTCCCTACACACCCATTAATATGGCTCTTAGTACCTCTGTTTTGAGATTACAAGGTACATTTAAAATTGAACAAAGTTGCCAAGGGAATGGCAACCAAGCGGTTTACTACAAATCTACATACAGAATAATTCCATTCAAGCACTTAGGTTCATGATCCAACTTACCTTTGATGTGACAATGAAATAAAATTGTAACAAGTTGAAGCTCGATCTTTGATATATTGTCAGTTTACTACATATGAAATGTGAATTTTACTCCTACAAGTTTATCATTTCTTACTTATAATACTAATAGGAAACACCTCTTTTAGAATAAAATCTATAGGATTTATCTCATTTCTAAGCTTCACATTATAGTATTTAAGAATGTTGATCTTTGAACCTTGTATGTAATAGCTCTGTGTACAAAATTTCTACATGTAGCATCACCAAACTACTTTTAGAGTAAAGAAATAGTAATATTGCAATGAAATTACCTAAGTACAAGATTTACAATCTTACACAAAGTAAGAAAGTCTATTGTTCTTGTAAGAGATACACCATATTCATTGTAATGAAAAATTGCATGATTTTGAGAAAATACATTTTATCTTGAGTCGAGCTAATTGTACCCACAAATTGGATGCTTACTCAAAGTGAACAAAACTACAAACCATTGATACATTCAAATGGTCATAACTCACTCAAATTTAGTCCAAATAAGGCACGTGAAGCATATTTTGCCATCTACTCTTTATAAAGATGTCAAAAAACACCTCATTTGCCCAATTTGGACAAAATTTGAGTAATTCACGGGCATTTGAAAATGCCAAAGATTGATAATGTTGTTTAGTTATAGTGAAGTATCCAATCTGTGGGTACAATTTAGCTCGACTAGAGCTAAACTGTGATTAAATTGGGAGGTTCAAAATCTCCTAAAATATCAAATATGGTGTTAGATGCTTCTATCCATAATTTCCTTCTAATGCTTAAGTTAGTCTCCAATCAAAATTATAATTAGTTTCACGTACATAAAACATAGCAAATTAATAAGATAACTTCCATAGCATATATGAAAAAACATTACAAACCCATCTAAGTGCACTTGTAATCTTACATTGAAATTAGTTGGGAGTTGTACAAGTCAAATTCTGAAGATAGAGTTCCACCTAAAGAATTGTTACTCAAATCTCTGCACCGAAAATGAGCGAAGTTAGTGCTGCCCGGCATACATACATATGATGGCGGGTCATCTGAATTTGGCGATAGACGGAGTTAGAGCTCGCTCCCTGTACATTACCAATATACGAATCTCCGCCATTGCATCTCTCAGGGTGAATGATTTACTTACAGCTGTTCTAGGTAGGGCAATTGAGATATCTCAATCGGCACTGGTCCCGTTAGGTTCGAATTGTTTGATATTACCCTGCAATGAAACATATGCACGTCGATGTTTATAGTCGTCAACACAACCGGGATAATAATTGTCAAATGAGTTGAAATTCCTGCTAGAAGACTACGTTCCGAGACTTACAGCACTTCCAGATCTGTCAGATTGCCTATCTCAAAAGGCAATTCTCCAGTTATCCCTTCGAAGCCACACTGGAACGGATAATAATAATAATGACAGGAAGAATTGCTTCCAGTCAACCTGCGATTATAAGAACGTTAACCGATGAGTGCTTTCATCGTATATGACCAAAGATTCGACGTGCTACACTCCAAACTATGAGGCTTGCCAGTTACCAGGTAGCCCTTCGAAGTCAGATACATCTATGAAGCCACATAAGGGCTCAACAACGTCGAAGTAAATGCAGCCACTAAACAAGCTGCGATATCAAGTAGACATATCGATAAAAAGTGTCCAGTCAACGTGTGTGCTACATCCGAAACCAACAAGGATGACAACCTGGAACCTGGCTCGAACCACCATTCACTTGAAGGTGCTAGATCAGCTAGAAACGACAACAAAATTGTTTCCAATCCGTTGACACTCGGATGAGACACTCGGATGAGACTGGAAATTAAGTGGCAAGCATGGACAAAGGATCAAGCAACGAGATTCTCTACGTCACGAAGAACGAAATGAATACACAATTGAAGGACTGCTGCGGGGACGCGTACCCGAGGCATGCATTCATCATGACCAATTCAGATGGACACTTGTGACCTACCATATTTGTGTCACAGCTATGTCCAAATAGTTGCCTGTTGCGTTTGTTTCTTGAAGCCACCCTCTGCAAAAAATTCCACGCCATGCCCCTTGAAATATGTCGTTAATATTATATGGTACTTTGTGGGGAAATCGATCACATGGTTTGACGTCGGAGGTCCAGTTGAGGAGGGTGGCCAGCTGAGGGTTCAGAGGCGACCATTTTGTGCGAATGGCGTTCAGAGCATCCACTGCCACAAACATGATTCATGTACCGATAAACAAGTGATGGTGATGAAGACGAAAGCGAAGCTATCATAAGCACAGGCAATTTTCTTTACAACAGTACTTGCACTCAATCATTCAGAATGACATCTTCCATGTGCTGGCTCGATTGCAAAAGAACCCTGCACAGACTCTTAACTGGAGTTGGGTTCAGTCTCCATACTCATACTTATACTAGTACGCCTGAATACAGAACCAAACTCATGCAACATGTGATCCCACCCCTGCAATTTCTCACTTGAAATGGAATCCAGGAGTTTAGTTTTCTACTACTTTCATTGGTGCAAACATACTGCTTGAAACACTGTCGGAAAGTCTTTAACATGGTTTCGCACTGGTGATATACCAAGTAAGCATTCTAATAATGAGATATGAAACAAGCATGAAGGATACCAACAGACTGACTGTGTTGTCGAAGAAGTTGATCACTTGGAGGCTTTCCGGCAACCAACATGGTACAATATTGATGTGACGTTTTGTGTAGGTACCTTCGTAATCTCGGTACACAGGGATGACTGGCAAAGGTACCCCGGTGGGAGTGGGTGCCGGAGCAGAGGCGGTGGTGGTGTCGCAATGAACGCCGTCAAGCAGGAGCGAGATGCAGAAGACGAACACAAGAGCCATGACCAGGAGACGGCGTCCATGGCCCAGCGCCTGCCGACAACCAGTTGTCGTGGTTAGAGCCATCGGCATAGCCATGTGGCCGGATCGGTTGCTTGCAAACGGTCGACTTCAAATCCCGAGTGGCAGGAATCACTGCGAGTACAGCACGGTATCACCAGATCAGCAAACTTTAACTCCGAAGTGGGGACAAATGCGTGGAGTTGTGCTGATAAGCGGCGGACATCGGTCGCAACACCTTCTTCGGAGGAAGAGAGTGTACCGATTCCAGTGTTGACTCTCATGCCAGCTGTTGCTCCAGCATTCGATCGGTAGACGATAATTTTGTAGTGGGTCCAGCGCATGGGTATATTAACAACTCTTATTGTAATCTCCAGAACTGTATTATATAAAATGAAGAGATTCGTAGGTGAGTCTACCCTTGAGTCATATTACAGACAGAAACATCGATTTGTTTAGTGTTTAACTGTATGACTAAAAGTCAATACACTGAAGTTCCCCTGTCAGATGTGAGTACAGGAGAATCGTACTAACAGATGGTTTACTTCCAGTACAGAAATTGGAATACCTTCGATGTTGCATCTTGCTGAAAGTGGACCTTTATGGTAAGGTGTCCTATAATGGCGCAATTTTCAGCACAGAAAATCTACTGGAATGTTGCGAGTGCACGCAATTTTGGTGCATGGGGAAAATTAGTAGAAAACTAGAGCAAGTGGAATCATCATTTTTCGACTCTTCTACAGTGAGTAATGAATTTTTAAAGATGGAAATATAGGTGTTCCTAAAATGGTGCCCTAAAGTGACGCCCTACAATCTTTGCAGAGTGTACATGGTACTATTGTAAGGAGAAGCTATTATGTACGTGACAGTGAAGATTACTAGGGCTCCATTTTCGGCACTGCGCCATTTTTGGCTGCTCTACCATACATGTATGCGAATGTCAGCATGTAGATCAAGCCTTCTGTTTAATATCCCTGGTACCATTTAATCCGCTCAGGTCTCTGAACAGCTCAAAATCAGGGTCACGGGGAGTAGGTTTTAGTGCTGTCATCGATGTTCCAAAGGTCAAGGGTGATGATTTTAGACTTTGAGTAGTTTGGAACACTATTATGTCTCCAACTTAGAAAATTCTTCACTAACATCTTTGGGATATTGATTCATGTTGAAATCTTGTATAGACACTCCCCATTCTTATCAATCCATCAACATCATTGGAGGTTAGTGCATTGTAATCTACAATTCAAATATCATCGTTCGGGTTCTGTAATTGAATCAAAATAAGTTCCCAAATAATAATTATTTAGAATAGATTATTTTCATGGACAAGTATGAGGCCATTGCACGGACCAATTAGCTTTGAGTATTGGCATTCCATAAACAACCCCTCAAAATACCTACCACCAAAATTTTGCAATGTAGGCAAAGAAGGTGAGTAAGTCACGCATAATTAACTTTCTCAACCTCAATATTTGTAGTCAAAAAAAGCTAAATATATACTTATGTGTTAACATCTACAACTCATACTTGTATGCTGTTGGGAGCTTTAACCCTTAAACGCCCATGGGGTCTGAAACGGGCAGCCCAAAATTGGATCACAACATCTTTTGGACTTGGGCATCATGAATAGTGCACTTTTTGAACTTGGGCATCATGAATAGGCCAATCAATGATGAGCTTGCAACCTCCTACAAGGTTATGTACCACCCCAACCTACCTACCACAATCCTTTCAAAGCACAAAATCATTCATACAAATTGTGATTTGAATTGTGAAATTTCACTTTTTGAATGCATTAGAAGAAGGTGACCAGTTTGACATCAAAATATGAGTGAAATGTTGAGTACAGTGAGAGCTACAGGGAAGATTCTGTTGGAATCATGCCCCTCGGGCTTGCTTGGGCGTTTAAGGGTTAAACCTTGAAGCTCTTATTTGCCCTTATGAAATTAGTAAACTTCTTGACTTGGGTGACCATGGAACTTATTAACCCTTAAACGACGAGGGTGACCCGAGGGGTCCCTTCTCGCTGTTCTTGTTACTATAGCGCCGTAATTGGCGGGGGTCAACGGTAGGATGCGGTATCCAACTGGTTGGGGCGGGACAGGGATTACCGATCAGTTGAAGCGGTCAAGAATTGTGGAGTCATCTGCTCACAGCATCGATCCTTGGCGTTTCGGCCATACGTAGAGCGAGTATCGTCGCTGCCCGGCGAGGATGCAATCTGCAGGGAAGTGCCGTTCAGCTTTGCCGTTGCGAGGCGAGAGGGTCGCTTTTGCAATCCTATGTCAGACGTGATTACCGAGAATAGGTTGTCCGCAGCTCCGGAACTCGTTTAGTTTCCGTTGCACAACCGTTGAAACTCAACGGCTTCGTTATGGTGGCGCCGTGGGTGTGCGAGAGGTGTCGTGTTGATGAGGTTGAGTTTAGGAAATGCCTCACAGATTGGCTCATTAGCGAGCAAAATCAAAGTCAAACAAATGTGGATGCTTGTATGCGCTTGTTGGAGGAAGCGTATCTGCTGTCATTGCCTCTTCCGCCGAGAGTTGTTTTACCAGAAGTGCTCGGTCCCAAGAATTTTAGGTTTCTGTTTCGCAGGTACATTGCAACGCTGTTGGGGTGGACCGAGGGGCGTGAAGAAGGAGAACAAAACAATTTCAGCGATTCAGTGAACAAATTCGTCAGAAAGATTTGGTGGCCAGATGAGGGGGCAGAGGCACTCCACCGCGCAGGAACGTACAATCTGCAATCTGGGTGAGTCTTCCTACCTCGTTTCAAATTTAGGGTTTGAGATGTAGGAAGCAATGCTTGAACCAATTCGATCCGGCAGTGCGCTAGCCAATCGACAGGAGTTTCCAGCCAAAGCCGAGGTGCTCCAGACTTGAGGAAACGGAGTGGACATACTTGCAAGCGATATTGGAGTCGGCAAGGGCGTCCCTGCTGATCAGACGAGCCAGCCGTTGCCTGCATCGCGCGGAGAGCAAATGAGCAGACACGACGGGATGCAGCAACACCCTTGAGCAGCCCGGTTCGGTGAGTTTCCTGGCACTACTTCAAAAGTTAGTAACGCTTGCTGCTGCTTGTTGGTACGTGAACGAGTCTTCGGGCCGCGTCAGACTCGCATGCATTTCTTCCATAGATTTTTGCAGCTCGTTTTCAATATGCATTCCCAAGCTCCGAATCAGGTGCGGCGTAGCTAAGGCCACAGAATTGCGTCCCAGTGTTCCAATTGCCCGACTTGGACTTGTCGATACCCATTTTGCTCATGAGGACCATCGATCCTGGAAACTGTCGAACGTCAGGTAGTAGAACGTGATTTTGCAGAAAGCCGAATTGTCGGATCTCTCTATCGAGCTCTGGCCGCTTGTCCAAGCCCCTCTATCATCTCTCATCCCAGCCAGGACTCGATAGAGAGACTCGATATAGAGAGCCAATTTGAGGATTTGCAAATTAAAAAATAAAAAAAAACATGTCAGAACAGAATCGTCAACGTACGGGCACAGTCCCGAAGATTCAGAGAAGGATATTATAAGCGACAAAGATTGCAAGACCGTGGCAACAACTGTAGTCACCGGAACTGAAGCAACCTAGCTACAAGTTCAATTGTAGCTCTAGATCATCAAGAGTACTGTCACCGGCGTGTGGTCGATGTTGGTACACTCCTGAAGGTCCTCCTACTGCGCCGGCAATGTCAGCATCTCTTGTTTCACGCTTCAGCTTGCCTTCCATGATGATGCCGCTCCTTTACAACAGAGCAGTAGCTTGAGAGTCTCGATTGGGACTAGGCCATAGACTCGCTCGTGAGTGTAGAGCAGCTGTTGTGTCCGTGCCCATCGCTGCACAGTCACGCACTTCGTTTTCGACAAAGACGGCGATTTAGTACCTCTGCTTTTGCTTCGTCTCTTGTTGCCGACTGTCTCCTGTCGTCGCTGCTCGTTACCGTAGCGCTGATGCAACTCTGTCTGATTCAGGAACGTAGAGGCAGCACTCTTGGAGCGGAACCAGGGGGGAGCAGCATGGGAGCGCAAGGTGGCCTTGACCAGCAGCTGCTGGTGCGGTCCAGTGAATTCCCAGCAGGCCGGTTGGTAAGGCAAAGATTGGAGCTGGGTGCTGATGGAGAGATTCTGCTCAATCAGTCAGTTGAAGGACTGTCGTGTCCTGGTGTGCTGAGGGAGGGCAGCAGTTCATTTGCGGCACCTCCATCACATGACAAGAGTCCAACCCTTCTTCAGAAACGCAAGCCTGTTAGGAAGCAACGCACAACCCCCCAATCAGGTATGCCCTTACCCCAACCTTCATTTCCCGTGGCTCTGGATTCTTTACTCAAGAATCCTAATGATTGCCTATTTTGGTGGATTGGTGCAGGAAAATGAATGAGCGCCGATGGATGTTTTGTTGGATGCACTTAAAGATGATAGTATATGTGCCCTAGATTTAGAAGCTTCAAGCAATTTTGAGCAAATGTGGGCTAGTTTTAGTGTACCTACTAGTACTAGGAATGTGACATTGAGAAGTGACATTCATAAAAATTTGCTCACACCACTATATGACGTAGGATGCTTGGGACGTTCATGTATTGTGCTTAGGAGTGAGTTGTGTATGTATGAAGTGATTCCCATAGATAGTGAGGCCTACTCATTGGATATGTTTTGGGGTACTAATGTACTATTGTGGGTGAGTATTTTGATCCCATTCTTGCAATTGACATGTTTAGAGTTATGTTGTTTGGGCCATGGGGAACATTCAATGTTCCTGAGGCCGTTGTGAAACTACTAGATGAGAATGTTGACACAGGAAAGGGAAGTGAGTTACAACTTTGGGGTTGTAACCTTAGAACCCCTAGTCCATCAACTAATGATTCTAGTGATTGCACTTATGTTCCTGGGCAATCTTCATCCGACATTTCTAATGACATAGATAAGTTGGATAACATGGATTTGACACCAAACTCTAAGAAATGGTTTGTGAATCATTCTAATGTAACACATGAATTAGGGTTGGATTGTAATATTTCATTCACCGAATTCTCTAACTTACCGTGAGCGGTTTGCCCCCGGGATGTGGAATTCTCCAAGTGTAGATATTCTCTCACCAATTTGGAGTAGAGGTAATCAAAGGTTAGTAAATCCCTTGCCCAAGTGTAATAATCCACTAGACTTTTTTATGTTGTTTTGGCCTAACAATGTGTTGTTGAAAATCGTGAGAATGTCCAATTTGTATGCGGCTTCAAGCAACGGAGAAGGTAAGACCCTAGGTGGAGAAAAATGGGTCCCATTGACGGTAAAAGAACTTCTCAGGTTTTTTGGAATTTTGATGCTAATGGCCACTAAGAAGGTACCGAATATTAGATTACATTGGTCAGGCGCATGGGATGACTTATTTTTGACCGAAAAAATTAGAAGATGCATGACAAGAGATAGATTTGAAGAAGTTTTGAGGTGTTTACACTTAGTAGATAATAAGCACGTAATTACCGATAAATCCCACCCAAATTACAACAAACTCGCAAAAACCGAGTGGTTAGTAAAAGAACATAATAAATTATGCTCTATGTATTATGATCCGGAACAAAACGTATGTGTCGATGAAATGATGATTAAATACACGGGTAAATACGCACCAATCCGACAATACATGAAGGTTAAGCCAACACAATACGGCCTAAAAATGTAGTGCTTAGCGAATTGTGAGTCTAAATATATTCAAAAAATAGAGATATATTGTCGGGCGTTGGATTCGGTCGAAGAGGACAATGTCGGTGGCTGGGTTGTGCTAAATCTCATGGCCAGTTTAGAAGGTAAGGGGCATATCGTCACATGCGACAATTTTTTTACTTCACCAAGTTTGTTTTGGACTTTGTTGGAGCGTGGTATATTTGCGACAGGAACATGTAGAACCAATCGTATTGGGTGGCCGCAAGCACTCACAAACTCGCCGTCCGGGGGATCTCGGGGACAACTTTGGTACCGTGTCTATGCAAGCGGGAGGATGTGCGCCGTTACATGGTACGATAACAAACCCGTTTTGTTGCTCTCAACGGCGTGTAGCCCGGTAGATACCCGTAAATCCTTGTTTATAACCCGTTGGCATATAGGGGGGAATATTGAAATCCCGGTGTTGTTGCATTATCAAGAGCACATGCGGGGCGTTGACGTGCATGACCAATTGAGGGGTTATTATAGTTTGCAAAGAAGGGATCATAAGTGGTGGCATAAAAAAAAATTCCACATCTTAATTCAATCGTTTTTAAATGCATGGATTTTGTACAAGAAAGCAATAGTAAGTAGAGGATCTATATGTATTTCGCATTTGCAATTCTATGTGGAAATTGCTAACTTGTTGACTAAGGTGCCTGTAGAAAAAGCCACATGCATGCCCGACTCGCTTGTTCCAAATCCCGGGAAGTTACACTCACCATGGCGTGGAAAGGGCACGAAGCTCGTTTACGACGTGTATGTGTGGTTTGTAAAAAAAAAGGTCAAAGGTATTGTCCCACATGTAATGTGTCAGTTTGTATGGATGAATGTTTTGTGATTCATCGGTCTAACCCCTAACCCACTTATTTATTTGATTTTGAAATTTATACTTTGAACTTCTAAAAAAGAATGTGTATTACCACCTAATAAAATTGTAGGTGTTTACTTGGGATACTTGGGCATCTCAAGTAATTACTTGGGGTACTTGGGGTACTTGGGCAATTGTATTGCAAATGCATTCAATGTGGATTATTTGATGCAATTGATCCATCTATGTCACACATTTTATGTTTCACTTGACGTATTTATAATAAAGCACCTTTTATTTACCAATCTCATTTTCTTTTATTCTCACCACTCCATTTGAATTCATACTACATGTGAATATATTGAAAGAATGAGGTTTGCATTGAGCTATATAATATTTATATGCTATGCAACTTTTGAAATTCTGAGGTATGTATCCATCCCAGTGCTTGCTCTGTGGGGGAGTTAGGTCCCAGTCCCACACTGCCTGCTGCTGGACCAGCTTCGATTGGCATCGTTCCCTTGGGTTTGTTCCCTTCGAGGGCATCGTTCCCTTCTGTTCCCATGCTGAGTTCGTTATTTGGCTACGAGGCTGACCCCTTACAATAACCGTAGCGACCCGTCCCGAACCCGGCTCCCCGCATCGCAGGTTTAGCGGCCTGCGCCTCGCTGCGGCAGTCTCCTCCCCGTCGCCCTCCATCGCAAGGCCGGCAAACCTCCGGGCCGAATACGGAAATCCTCCTGTCTGTTCATCATCGCATACTGTAGACTGCCCGCAACCGTAGGCCTCGTCCTTTAAGGGTTAAAAATTGATTTCGTGATGAACATATTTTTTGTTTAAAAAAATAAAAAATAAAATAAGTGCCCATCTTTAACTTGAGAGGTGAAACCTAAAATTTCCAAATGGTGGTTCAAAAATTGAGATTTAGCTTTGCAAATCTTACCACATACACCTTGCACTATAGGGAGCATCCAATAAAAGTCTTAAGCAAATATATTACTTCTAACCCCTCTATCTAGGCTACCTTAAATCCTTAAAACTAGACTTTGTATAAGTAAAGCTTTTAGGGTTGGAAAATAAGCCATAAATGATGTAGTAGTTATAGATAGTCACAATTTTTAAAAACATAAAAACGTCAAAAGCTCTTGTAAGATTGAGAACACCATTATAAAGTTTTTGAATCATATAAATGAATTACTATTACAATTAGTATGTATCAAAGTGAATTTAAATGTATGAGGGTCCCTACAGGTGACTCTTTATCTATCAATTGCTGAAAAGTTGTCATATTTTTCATTGTTTTTATGTAGTCTTGAGTTTCTGTGCACTTGCCCTTTGCAAGCTTCCTAAATGACATAGTAGTTCTTTTATGCTTGAATGATAATTAGATTAGTGGTAAATGACTCTATAACATATGTTTAAGGAGGGACTTGTTTTTTATTAAGTATAAACTAGTCATTCTTTATGAAGGACGGTTGCCCAATATATCTTTAACCCGAATTTTTTGCATAAAGTGCATGATTTATAAAGTGACCTAAAAGGCTGAAAGTGCTACGTTTTTGATAAATCTAGAAATTGCTATGCATTGTTTTTCACATGGAGAAGACCCTAGTAGGTCCAACTACAATACCACACTCTAGTAGAAATTTGAGAAAAACTACAACCAATTAAATAGATAAATAAATTTGATGATCACTTCTAGGCCATAGTAGACACATTACCCCCAAGAATATTTATAGCCCTTGTAGCTCAATGACAACTTCCAAGGCAAGAAACTTTGTTTTTTCATGCATTTGTTAAGGTAGCAATGATATCAGTGCCTTACATCCTATTGTTAGATTTACATAGCTACCACTCATCTACCATAGCTTCCTCACCACCCAAATGCTTTAATTGCTAAATAAGAGTGAAGGCAGTTTAAGGTCGTTTAGACTTTGGTAAAGGCTTCCAATAACTAATTATTGAGATCTCATATGAATTTTGAACTTTTTGAGGATGATAACGTTTTCTCATATCTTTCCAATAAGACTATCTATGCTTTAAGATTTCTCAGACTTTTAGAAACATTCTCTCTCAAAGTTTGAAACCACTTTTAGGGCATACTTTAATTTGCTCAACACTGTAATATATTGTCTTAAATTCTGAAAATATGCTCAAAATCAGTTGAAATGCAAATATTTCAAAATTGTGCCAAAAACTGACAATCTATTATTTTTTACAAGTCCTAACTCGTGTCCTCCGGACATGGACATCAAAAAGGTAAGATCGAAATTTATGAAAACATGTAAAAAATCCAGACCTAGGTATAAAAAATAATTATACCCTATTGAGAATCCTCCAACTACGTATTTCTTTTTACACTTGAGTTTAAATTTTTAGTTTTTTACATGTTTTAAAAAAAAATTGATCGGCCCTTTTTGATGTCCTAGTCCGAAGGATATAGGTTAGGACTTCTATATACCGATGTCCTTTGGACAAAAAATAAAATAAAAATAGTATTCAATTAATTGGTGAGTAAGTTCCCCTCGTCCCATGGGGAAGCACTTTATTTGGTGCTCTTCAAAAACTACACCCTATCCTCGGTTCCCTCGTAAATGGTCTTCCTACTTTTTAAGATTTATAGCATGTCCTACGTTCCCTTTTTCTAGGTTACCCATGCTTTGGCCCGTTCCCCGTTCTCATCATTTCTTTTGTGTTTCAACAACTTTTCTTTTTGGTTTCCGTCATTTGTTCCTAGTTTCCATCATTTGTATGTAGTTCCCATCATTCGTTCTTGGTTCTCATTATTTGTTAGTAGTTCTCATCCTCCTTTCGTAATTCTTATCCTTTAATCTCGATTCCTGGTTCCCCTCCGATGTTCCCTTGATCTCCCCTCAAGTGACTCTTTCTTTGCTCCCATTTTTATGTTCCATATTCCTTGTCTCTTTAACTCCTTGTATTTTTATTATTGGGATCTGGGTGGAAGCACACTACGGTGGCTACACTTTCGGCCAACCTAGAATACCAAAAAAGTACCTAAAGTCAAAGCTCAAGTTTGTGGGAAATGGGAATAGGTATTATGAGTACTCAGTGCTATAATTAGTACTAATCTACTGACATGGACAGCCTGGGAGTGGCGCGGAGTACGCATAGACCGCGGCTAAAGTAACTCACTTTATGGCCCACCAACTAATCATGGCCTGAACCGGTGATCACCGGTAATCGCGGTCAGATGACCGGTGATCACCGGTGATCACTTCGTCTCGCACCTCAGCTGCCAGCGCTTTCTTCCTTATTCTCCGTGTCTGCTTGCTCGGCGAAGCCCTAGCCGTTTCGCTCTAGCGGGTTGTAGGAATAATGGAATTTTCGAGTAGCATCGTAGCTGTGTCGTGGAGATGTCTTGCAATCCGGGTTGGTAGTTCGAAATTGCAGGGATCGTTGGTGCGTCGTCAATGCAGTGTACAATCGACAGTGTCCAAGGATTCTGGATTAGCAGAGAGCACCCCAGCTTTTGCGATTCTACTGTAGAATGAGGAAGAGAATTGTAGCGTTATTCATTCGTGGTTGATTAGATGGGTAGGAGTGTGCAATGTGCACCACCATTTGTGCTCAATGCAAGTGAGGTGTGAGAGAAAATGAATCATGATTCTGAATGATTGGGGGGGATTTGCGCTTGAGTGTCCATAATTCCCAAGATTTGAGGGTAAAGCGAGGAGAAGCCGCCACCTTTCTTCTCACGCGAGCGGGGCTGGTGTAAGGGAGTTTGAATTTTGAAATTTTGAGTGAATGTATTCATGGCGGTTGTTGTGAGTAACTTAGTATTTCATGGCGGTTTTTTGAAGTAGTTCGTCGCCATTTCGCGAGCTGGGGTTTCAGTCTTCCATAGCTGCCAGTGCTTTCTTCCGCCAGGAGTTTCTCGTTATTGTTCGATCCCATTCAGTTTCTCGCTTTCTTCTGCCAGCGCTTTCAGCCGCCAGGAGTTTCTTGTTATTGCTCGAGCGCATTCAGTTTTGTGTAGTCAGCGATACCTCCGTGGTTCATCCCAATTTGTTTAGGTTTCGTGTAGTGGCAGGTCTCGGTCTGCGTGACTTGCTCCCTACTCGGCAGCGTCTCTACCACAAATTTCGCGAGCGCTAGGTTTAGAAGATCACCTCGGCGTTGGGTTTGCTTAGTTGAACGTTGGAGCTTGAGGGGTTTCTGCTTGCACGGTTTTAATTGGGCAACGGCAGCGGCATGGCTCGCGGGATGAAGGTATGCCGGGGTGGTGAATCAGAGGTCTTGCGCGTACAGGCAGCAGCTCGGCAGCGGGAGGTTGTTGAAATGCGGGAAGATGAGGGTGATGACGAGGAGGAGGAAGAGGATGACGACGAGGAGTACATGGACATCGACGAAGCTTTGCGGAAGTTGAAGGATCCGCCTCCGGTGTCGGGTAGAGAGAATTAGCCTTAGGAAAACTCTGGGTTTCTAGCTGCACCTAAGTCAGTGGAGAAATAGGAGAAATAATTAAACTATGTTAAAAGAGTTATCTTAAACAATACATAAACACTCCCAGATATAAGTTAAAAGATTAGTTTAGAAGTCATAAGTAAACTCTAATTCACATTAGGTTAACATAATTAATTAGAAGTAATTAAACAAGGATTAGTTAAACTAAATACGATTAATTAAAATTTGTAATCTTAATTAGTTTCTAACCTTAATTAAGTTAATTAAACAAAGTTAAAGTTAATTAATTAAAAATAGTATTAAACAAACATGATTAAGGTAATTATTTCTAATTACCCTTAACCCCTTAAGGTCCTTACCCTTAGATACCTTGCCCCTTTTATACCCTCTCCTATAAGACCCTTATCCTAGATATACCCTTGGTATACCCTTTTGTTAGTTTAAGTAAACTCTAACCGTGGTTTTCCTCTTACTTTGGTTAATCACTACACCTTCATACAAAATTAGAATCAAGCAAGCAATATGTTGATAGAAAGCCACTAAAACATACTACAAGCATACCAAATCTCAAGTCTTGAAGGTTATCACACAAAACTCTATGGACAGTAAAAGTTAGGCGATCAAATTTTCAAGGCAGCAGACCTTTCTTCACTAAAAAAGGTGCCAACTACACTCAAAAGCTCCAAAGTTAGTGCGTGATAGCTCTATAGAAAGCTAACAAGTTATATTACAAACCCTCTTAATCTCAATCTCAGAAAGATCACACAAAAGTTGTGAGGTCAAATCAAAAACCGTCATCTCAAAACCGATCCCATGTTAAGAGAGGAAGAAACCCTCTCTACTTCAAATCGGCACCACGGCCTCATACTATCTTCAAATCACACACTTGATAGCTTTTTACAAACACAACCTCAAGATGCACAAACCCTCCAAATATCACACTTAGAAACGGTTTTTACAAAACGTAGTGACTCCTCGAAGTCACGGTAATCAAAAATACATGGCAGCAGACCTTTTTGTACTCAAAAAGGTGTTGCTCCTTCACTACAACTCATCTCACCACGCTTGATAGGTTTTTACAAAGCTCATGACAACATCTAGAGCATACTCAAAGCTCATATCCAAACTCCAAAAACACAATGTCCACCACTCTCTCAAAAACCGCACACCACACTAAGGGGAGGAAGAAGAAGAAGGGGACCACCTAGGCCCCATGCCATGCCCATATGGCATCTCCTATACCATTGGGCTTGCATCGTCAGCCTCATCTACTCCCTTATCAACTTCTATTACTCTTATACAACTATTCTATCACTTGTTTTTACATTCTACCTTCCCAGTTATCAATCCAAAGATTGGATTTTGACTGAGAGTAATAATAATCACTAACATTCTATTAAAACCAACATCAAATAACTCCATCTAATAAAAACTCACTCCATCAAGTCATTTAAGACTTAAAGGTATCCCTTTGGCGTAATAAATTTGTCGCGGCTTCAAATATAATCGCCAAGTCGCGGACTTGGTTGGTTGGCTTGATAAGTCGATGCCGCATTCTGTCGGTCCGGGTTCGAATCCCGCTGAACTCGTTGAGCGACATTATCGGCTCGCGACTTGGCTCTGCTAGCGACCAAACGGCAGGAAATAATGCCACCAACCGGCGCTCCTACCTCCAGACTGTGACAAGATGCAGTGCCTCCAAGATACAGGCCTGTCAATAAGAATTTATTATCCATTCTTCTAAGCCTATACTGTGGTTCTCACCACAAAATATATTTTTAATCTATTAATACACTCATATATTTACCACGTACCAGGTACATGGAAAACTATGAGGTTATCAACTTATATTAGTTTTTTACAACATGTAACTGATATCATCACGACACCGGTGCTGATGTACGATGACTTCGTCAAAATACACAAGCTCGATGGTAACAACGGCACAAACCCTCACCGACTGAAGGCCGGGGACGTGCCTGAGGAGCAGATCACAGCCATTTTCGGCAAGCGCTGCAGCCGTGCTGGATACAAGTGGCAGGAGATTCGGCAGAAGGACATACTAGCCAGGGTCCGCAAATTGCATCCGATCCTCTACTCCCACCCGGTGGATCACATGCCTAGCCACGTGAAGCTGCAATTCGCATACGGCATCGTGCTCGAGGCGCAGCTTGGAGCTGACAAGATTGACTGGCCTGCATTCGGCCAGGAAACGAACAAGAAGCAAAGGAACACGGCTGCCAGAAACAGAGCTCGACTTCTGTACGCCAATGCTACTGGAATGCGATACACGAAGCAGCAGTTCAAGAAACTGAAGATGAACGCGAAAGGCGATTTCGGGCGAGCGGGATCCTCAAAGCGGGTAAGTGTTCCCAGCCACTGCCTTGTGTTTACAGAATTGTATACCTAATGATTTTTTAGATACAAAATTGTGATTTAGTGTGGGCTTTGTTTGCAAGTGAAGCAGGAATAAGAGGTGTGTGCCTCGAGAATCCCCACTCGCATGGAGGAGGATTTTGACAACAAGGTCACCGAGCGGGTGGCACGTTTGGAAGAGTTGCTGCAGGCGTTAGCAGACGAGCTTCGTGAGGGCAAGAGCAACCTCACCCTCGCAAGACAGTTACGTCACGATGCAGGGGAGCAGGCGAAGGCCTTCAACATTTTCTTGCAAGAGATGGACAACCAAGTGGAGGCCCTCGATCCAACAGATGATGCTTTCGAGGTGCAGTTGGCACTGCTGAAATCCATGAGAGCCAAGAAGGAGGAGCGGTTTTCCGGCTTTGTTGAAGTAGCAGACTTGCGAGCGAAGGAGCTTGAGGAATTGGAGGAGAGCCTTCAGCTCATGCAACGGCAAGTCCAAGTTTTTACAGAGGAGCGTGAGCAGCTCAAGAATGGCAGCCGCCCGAGTTCACTCCAGCCTTGGCCTGTTCTGTACCCTAAGGGGAAGGCATCCAGTGATACAGAGCTGCTGCAGATTTCAATTGGAATGTGCACGTGCTGCGAACGGCCTTTCCCAAACTATGATATTTGTGTTGCTAGTTGCCTTCACTTGTATCACTCGTGGTGTGCCATGATGGTTTTCGGAAAACAAGCTAATTGTGTGCGGGGAGGATGTGAAGCTGTAGCAAATTGTGGCTGGCAGAAGAGCTTCGGCTGGGCTTCTCGTCTCGATGGAACGACACCGAGGGAGGGGGAGGGGGTCTCTAGTCGGCCGATTGCCTCACCACTACACATCATCGATTATGTTGCCGGTAAGTTTCGCTCTCAATTCTTGTTTTTGTTATACCAATTGCCCGCTTTAACACCAACTGTGAAGCATATTCAGTGTTCTCTTTCGTGACATTGTAGGTAACATTAGTTCGTCCTTGTACAGTGAGTATACTCTTTCAGTATCTTCAAGTACTTCGTTTCAGGAGCTACTGTAGTTGCGTGTGACAAGATCTGAGTATTGTTATGCAGTAGTCAGCGTTGTGACCATTATAGGTAATCAACTGTGAGTACAGGAGTGCAGTGTTGCTCTGTAGTTGGTAGTCCATGTACTTTCTATGTGTTTCGACTGTGGGTGTAGTTGTTGGTTTTGGTATTACAGTAGTAGCATCATAGTATCAGTAGGTGCGAAGTGACCACAATATGTACTCACTGACCAACTTAAGTATTTTAGGGGTGCATAAGGGTATTGTTGGTGCCCCTAACTTCCTTACTTGGTACAAAAAAGTACTGACTGTGTACATGCACGTGAGTACTAATGTGGTATTGCATACTTTACTGTATCTATAGGTACATATTGATACCAACTTTGGTATATGGGAAGGCACACTGAGTACTTCGACAATGGTACACTTAGTATCAACTTGTCATTTGCGTGATACTTTATAGTACTTTTGGCACGTAAGCGGATAATAATAGTCTGTGGGGTTCACAAATACTGACCTACGATTACAAAATAATGTGTTCAGCTGATACGTTAGCAGGTTTTCTGGTTGATAAAATGTTAGCCTGTGGTGTTCTTTTTTGTTTGCAGGTCCTTCAGGGACGCCCGCAGCAGTCGGAGGGGTGAGCAAGAAGGACTCGCCACGTTTGGTGCATTTGGCTGCGCAAACCGAAAGGCGTGGTCAAATTCCCATGCAGCTCTCGGGACCCCGAGGCGGCATAGCACCAGTCGGCGTTGCCACAAATAATGAACGGGGCGATGGGGTTAGAGAGGATGCTCCAGCGCGCGAAGATGTCCGTGCTGGGAAGAAGGTTGCGGATGGCCGAGCAGCCGCGCCCTTGCCATCTCCCTCTGCTGAACCCTTGTCAAGCCAGCGACCTGCTGGGAGCACACAGACAATGGGAGCACGGGCGCCACAAGGGAAGCAAACTTCAACTCCTCATGCTGCCATGAGGAAACTTCCGACGGTGAGTCCTGTTGTACAGTCGCCCAAGCCCCGTCGGTGTTCATGGCGCGGCGTCAGCAACAAGCCGGGCAATTCTTAGCGCCACGCCCGGTGACCCCAGCCAAGCGTCCAGGAGGTCCCTCTGAGAGTAAGGAGAGGAAGAAGCTGCAAATTGTAGAGCATCCTCCTGCAGACGTTGTTGATCTCCCTACGACCCCAACTCCGGGTTCGGCTTCCCCTGCCGAACCCCCTGTTTCCATCAGTGGTAAGAGCTAGTGTTTGCTTAGTTGTTTGCGATGCAATTTGTGTGGCGCAATTCTGAAATTGATGCTCCTGTGTGTCGGTTACGTATGCAGGTTTACTGGCTGCTATTCCCAACTCGCCCGATCGAGATTTGCGCCAGTCGCCCGAGCAGCCTCGATGGGAGGATACGGCAGTGATGGATGAGGACACCTCAACGGCTATGGAGCGGGCAGAAGACCAAGAAGACCGAGAAGCTACAAAGGAAGGAGTGAGTCCTCTGCAGGAAGTCGCAGAAGCGACGCAAACCATCGTCCAGGAGAAGAACGTTGAGGAGGATCTTCAAATGGAAGAAGAACCTATCGATGATGTGCAGGTGCAAGAGCCTGCAATGGACGAGGGTGTAGAGAGAACGCCAGATTCGCAGGCGCTTGAGAGTGAAGGGCAGACAGACGGGGCCAACAACAGCGCAGAGGTGACCCTAGTTTCGAGCGGCATTAAGACGAGATCACGCAGACGCAGTCGCGAGGATACTCGGTCACCATCTGTGAGCCCGGCAAAGCGACCAGCCCGGCGAGCTGTGGTTCACCCAAGAGATGCAGTGGAGGCCATGGACGGTCCAAGTGACAAAGCAGCCGGCAGATCGGGAACGAAGAAGAAAATGAAGTAGGTTACTTCTTTTCCTCGCGAACAGGCTGTAGTTAGCAAGTACACGGGCAAGAAGAAAGGGGCAAAGCAATGATATAGGCCGTGATAGTTGGGGCCAATTTTGATATTATGTATGCTAGATAAGTGTCAAGCTTATCAGCTTTTTTGTCGAGTAATAAGAAACAGGATTTAGGTTTCATGTATGTTTGTTCATGTATATGGTTGCAGTGTGATGGGCAGGTAACATGGTTTGATGCATCAGACATTTCTAAGGGAAAGGAACGACACCCTTTGAAAGTGGAGGTTCTCGTGGACGGCCCTTGCCCCATGATGCCTTTCACTTACGTGACAAGTAGCATTGTTTCAGAGAATGTGGTGCTTGATGCGGAATTAGAGACGGCTTGCAGATGTAAGAAAACAGGATTGTTTGGCAGGGTCCCAAGACTGTGGGTGTGCAGTAAGAAATGGGGGGTGCTTCGCTTACACGGAAGAAGGCCGTTTAACAGATGACATGCTTTCTGAGGTAAGACAGTAGTACACGATGGTACTTAGTAGTACAAGAATGGGGTGTTATGTTCATTCAGTACTCAGAATGCACAGAAGTAGTACTAAGAGCGGTCTTAAATACTGTTTCTTGTAGATTTGCTCCAACACTTTGCGAATTGCTTGAGCAGGAAGCGCCGGAAATAGCGTATTGTGATCCAGGCGAGGGTTGCTTGATCAAATTGGTGGACTCGGAATGCGACACTGAAGATGCACGACTAACGTGTCGGGGACACGTGCCTCGTAGATTCATATATGAATGTAGTATGAATTGTGGGTGTCACATGAGCTGTGGGAATAGGGTAATGCAGAGAGGGATGCAAGTGACAGTTAGCATATTTTGGGCAGGAGAGAAAGGGTGGGGAGTTAGGACGGCAGAACCGATACAGCGCCCGGGGAACTTTTGTTTTTGAGTATTTTGGTAAACTGTGCACGGTAGCTGAGCTTTCGGAGAGACATGCCAACAGCCCATGCTTCGGGTGGTACACTGTTGACCTTAATGGTGATTGGCAGGTTGAAGCAGGGTCAGATGATACCACAGCATTAAGCATTGACGGGTTTGAGTACGGGTCGGTAGCTCGGTTTGTAAACCATAGGTGTGAGGATGCTAACATGTTGGATTTTCCAGTGCGGATTCATAGGGCAGACCCCCATGTTTATCATGTGGCTTTTTTTGCAAGCAGGGACATAAAGGCCGGCGAAGAGCTCACATGGGTTCGCACACTGAACTTGCTTGATCGTACCTTGCTTGAAGTTGGCTTAATGTATTATCAAAGTATTGACTACTTGATTCTCAATTGGGTTGCAGGATTATGGAACTGAGTGGGACCAGAAGGGCCGATGGCCCTGTGCCTGCGGCAGTTCACTTTGTCGATCAAAGACAGGCAATAAGGCAACACTGGACCAGATTTTGAAAGCGCGGCGAAGTTACAAGTAGTATGTAGTATATTGTAGGTTACAAGTAGTATGATGTACAGGCAGTTTGTATAGTTCGTTGCGCAGCAGTCAACCCACTTTCGGTTTAAAGCCAGACTTAGCATAAAACTTTGTATGCAATTTGTTTCGGATTCTCCAATAAAAACAGCTTTGTTAAAGACAATGCATCCCTTTAGGTCCTTCTATCGGTCAGACTGAAAAAATTGTGTGCCTTCTACTCTAATTGATATGTCAATTTCCAGAACAATATTCCCATTGTGCCACAAGTATTGGTTAAAGTATCGTAATCACATATTGCGAGTGAGTGTATGGATGAAGCTGAAAGTAGAATTATAATACAAGGGTTAAGAAGTGTTGCGACTATGAATCACTCATCCTCTCTAACATCATCTGTAGTCCACGAAACTTCAAGGCACTCCCTAATCGCACTTTCGGTCTCCTGACCCAGCTAGTATACGGCCGATTGACCTTTAACACGATGTTGGGCAAGCACCATAGGGAATTTACAAGTTCGCACTAAATCGGCAGCCACATGCACTATTGGTTTGGGATGTTCTAGTAACACGTATGTGTTAGAACCGGAGCCATACTTTTGGTAGTACCGACCAGATACAAGAAAGTCTCCTGTTCTACAATCTCCACCCCACCCGTCGATGAAATCCTCCTGCACTTCATACCGGGTCCGCGTACATTGTAAGACGTAGAAATCAACCTTTTCAGGGTTTCCTTCAGGCGCGGGGATCATGAAATTATCCCCAACCGCAACCATGCATGCCGAAGATGTATCGACACCAGCAAAATCCCAATTACTGGAATCATCTCTTGCTTCAATCTGCGAGCGTACAGGTGCAGAGTTTTCTGGCACCAAGTTTGCCACGCGCCACGGCTTCACGAACAAACAACTTCGTTGGATCGGTTTGGGATGATCCCATTATAGAATGTAATCTACGTGAGCCCTTGATGGTTTTGCATTCCCAACCGTGAGACCTGTCTACGTCACCACGTCCAATGTGCCAGAACTTACGTGATATCGGAACCTCCTTAGATTGCTCGTAGGAGCTTTGAGCCCTTTGCGAAAACCGTGACTGCAAAAAGTTCACACATTGTTCCGCATTTGCCAACTGGTCCTCAGGGTGCTGGATCTGATGCGTTCGAAGTGCCCGCTTCACTACCGCTCCTGCGCCATCCCATTCACCTACCAGACAGTCATCAGCGTTAGTACTCCAGTATTACTTTACTAGTACTTTACTAGTACTTTTCTAACACTTTTTAGCTATTTTGCTAGCATTTCTCTAGTTCTATGGGTATCCTAGCAGAATTGATACAAACAAAGTACTAATGAGAACTCGAGGGGAATACCTTTGCCATGGCCGGATCCGAAAAAATTCCAGCGCATGGAGAAGCCTGTTAATCCAGGGTACCTCGCAACAAAATACATCGCTCTTGATCCCTTAAATTGAGCCGCGCAGCCATCGCTATAGACCCAGTGCTCGCTCGGTCTGCATCCCATACCCAACAACCACTTCCAATGCAAGAGCATGCAATGTTGCTCAAATAGAGAATCATGCTTTTTATCATCTGATATATAATAATGTGTATGTTTTATTATACCACCTACATCACCATCCACAGTTTGGGGCACTTTGTATAAGGTGATGTGAACAAGAACAGTTATGCTAGTTGAGAACCAATGCATAGACTGAACTTCGTTTTGAATAGCAAAAGAGTAGTTTTCGGCAAAATCTATATGAGAAATGATTACACCATCTGGAACATTGAGCATCATCTTTCGGCATTCCGAATCTTGCCAATTTGCTACGAAATTGTGAGTGATGAACGTCTCTACCACAGATTTTGCGTATGTAACGAACTCAACGGGGGGGGGGGGTTTCTTTGAAAACCTCCTGGACTCGCTTTTTCGGATTTCCTGCGTCATCTAGCCCTCCAAGGGGCACGCTATCGAAACATCTCCACTTAATCTGCATATCGGTAGAGGTAGACAACTCCTGTGGACAAAAACCCAGCTTCTGGACCCCACAATTGTCACATCGACCCATCAAACAATCTAGTTTGTGCCATTTATCAAACTCCCCCTTCGGACAAACACAATCCTCCCACAGCAATGTTAATCTCTCATAAACATGGTCATGTGCCTGACATGGACTAGATCCATCTCCACAAATGTCACAGATGCAATTGCAGGAATGGGAAGTATGTAAACCCCTCGCCGTCGCCCTCATTGCATTCAATCCCTGTTTCATAAGATCCATTTCAACGTGGTAAATACAACAACACGTATTCTGATCCTTTAAAGTTTTAACATACCAAGGCTTCAAGTTCTCAAACGCGCGCTGCTTAATCCTACACTCCGGGTGCTCTTCCCGAAAATTTAGAAATAATTGGGTCTGCCACACACAATAGTACCTCATTAGTACACTTCATTCAATATATAATACCTATACTACAACATAATACGGATTATACCAGTAACTAGAGTACTACTTGGGACGATAATACAAAGAACAAACCTCGTATTCGTTATAATGGGAGAAGAACAATCTCCCAAATTAATACATGGAGTTCAATCGAGCTAAAATTCACTCAGTTATTGGCCACACCGTAAGCATATGCATTCTGAAAATAAAATTTCCATTAAATTGGGAGGTCCACTTAGATCAAAACATTATGTAGAAAGCATGTCATGAGATGAAGAAAATAAAACAGAGTGATTAAGACCCTTGTGTT
Source organism: Bryum argenteum (assembly GCA_037043015.1). NCBI lineage: Eukaryota > Viridiplantae > Streptophyta > Bryopsida > Bryales > Bryaceae > Bryum > Bryum argenteum. The sequence goes on along the minus strand of CM073328.1, from coordinate 16,744,917 downwards.
AGCAATATGATAAGCACTTGTCGTAGATTGGATCAACATCGTAATATGAAGAATTGGATTGCATCAACCCATAATTTGAATATATAATAGGAAATGAACAAAATACAATATAATATGTAATTCACTTACGACTATATATTAGAATACAAACTAAAGGGTCCAAGAGTCGGCTATCGGATGCATAGAGCATCATTGATGGAATACTACTCTTCTGAAGATGTGGCAAGTTCTCCCAAAGAGGCCTTGATGATATTGATTTGAATTTCAGGTATTGAAATAGTCATATCTTGCCCCATTCCGTCGTCCCCCCTAGGTTGCCTTGTTCTAGATTTCCATGCTGTGAAAATGGCATCCGTACTTTGAGATGAAACGTCGACGCCTCTCTCCACCGTCCAACGTAGCTTTTTGTTTACATCCCAACATGTATAATACTTTTGAACATCCCTATCCCGTGATATGGGACGAAAGAACTGGATTTCTACGGTATTAGGTAAGTCTGGGTTTGAATTTGGATCAGACATAGCACGCCCTATCCAAAATGGACGGCCATCTGTGCCACATGGATGTAGTGCAACAAAATATCCCTTGTGTTAACCGAATATTCCCTATATTCCCTAGGCTAAGTGTTAGGCTGGTCGATACCCGGCTGGTATCAACAGGGAGGTGTGTCAGCAGGCAGGAACAGTAGCTTCATCGAGTCCATCGACTCTGTCGAAGTCGACAGACTCTGTGGATCGACTGGTCGACCCAATCGACCAATCGACCTGGAGGATAGGTCAGACCTCTCGGTCGACCTTCCACCTATATGTACCCCCTTCTCACTTGGAGAAGGTGCTGTTGTTTTGTATGAAGTCTTTTTCTGCCTTATTCCAGCCTCTCTTGTATATCTGTCTTGGTATCGATTGTATCCCGATCCTTTTTCTGCTGTTAGCGATTGGTTCCTAAGTCTAGTCGATGGGAGTAGAGGAATTATTTGTCTCTTGATCTAGTCGATGGAAGCTAGGAGTCCAACGTGCTAATCGATTTGTATCTAAATCGTTTAGTTATTGAAGGTGATGAGTCGATTCCTTCTCCCATCGATCAGACACTACCTCTTACGGATCGATCAGAAGGTGTGATGCATCGGCCCCACAGTAGACAGTTGATTTAAATGAGATTCGTTAGACTGTGGAAAGCACAGCTAACATTTGGCGACCATGCTAAGTTCAGCTCAGATTTGTGCGCTACGGACGACCTAGCATTTGGATCGATTCACATCGCTAAGTGTCTAGTTGTCGTTATCCTCAAGGGCAACCGCTCTTTGTTCTCAACGCAAACACAACTTTTAGCAGTAGATCTGTCAACCACGGCGTCGTAAGGCTTAAAAACCAACCAAGGGACTTGCACTCGATTGACAGAAAGTCGATATACTCCTGGAAATAGATCAGATCAAGCAATCGAGGGGAAGAGACTCACGGTGCCAACGAGCAAACCGCATGAGCTCCCACGAAACGATTGCAGCATACTAGATCTGGAGGGAAACGACCGTCATACGAGATCCAGATCTAGATCCAGATCCAGAATCGATCTGAGACTCAAATCTAGATCTAGATCTCGATCGAGAACGCAGGTAAGACTGCCGCGATCCCCATGGCCAGCCGACGAACACGGGCTGCGGGTCTGCCATTACCAATTGAAGTTCCTACCGAACTTTTTGCGAATTCACGGTTCAATCGGGAATTACGCAACTTGCAATCGGATCTCAACCCCCCTACAGTCATTTATGGTGCTATTCCAGATAATAGCCCACATACCAACTACGATATCCGTAGACAAGTTTCCCCATCGACATCCCAAGAGGCTTCACTGCAACATTACATGCATTACCCTCGGGCGATGGTAAACACACCGGAGGGTGCCATATTCCACACAACAGCGGTCCCGATGAATCAAGCCGTCATGATGGAAACTCATCGAGCAGCCGCGCATCACCCAATGTTTCTGGCAACAGCTGATCGATATACACAGCCCACAGTCGCAGTGCAGATCACATCGACCCCACCCTCACCGCGCCGGACTTGGGACAAGGAGGAGCGACTACCTGATAGACCCTCCAGCGCGAGCTATCGACTTGTCAGGTACGAACATTCCCCCCCTGTCAATTCGACCGAATCACAGATGGAAGAAGAAATTCGACGCCTCCGCCACAGTCGAGAGGAGTTAGATACCCGCCTAGCTTCCCTTCTTGAGCGAACCAGACTAACCTCTGAAGCCCAGAAGCCTTCCGATTCAAGCCGACCACCCAGTAGACCTCATTCCCCAAACGTAGACGAGAACTCCCTCCCTCAACGGCGTGAGTTCGACCCGTCCTTAGTTAACCGCATTCGGACAGTATACAACTCCGAACCGAGTAGACCAATGCCAAACCCACAGGCATCTCATCCGAGCAACCGATCCCACGAACCGAACATTCTCACACTCGATGGACCACCTGTATCGACGTATCCACCGAGCCTCCCTCAGAGATTTTTGCTGCAAAACCCAGGAGTCCCTCCACCGACGTATCCTCCGTCAATTCGTGCCCAGCAACCCATACCACCAGTAGGACTATCTCAGCCGACCACCATTGGGTCGACTGTTCCACCTATCCATCTTCATCAATCCCATGGAACACAAACCTCGTTTTTACCGAATCCATACTCGATTCCCAGCGACCCCCTTCTGCAAGCGCATCAACCCGTTCCTCACCCCTCCGCACCGCCCGTTTGTGGAATGTGTGGTACATATGGACATTACGCACAATATTGTCCATGGTACCCTCCACCGCAACCTGTCGGGTATACAACCCCGACACTACCAAATCCACCCGTTTACCCGACTGTTTCCGTCCCATACCCTGTCCACTCGACTGCCTCTGCTCCACTTCCTCACCATCCCGTCTATCCCGGTGCACCGCACCCTTCATACTCGATGATGGGCGTACCGACCCGCACAACCGCAAGGAAACCAGTAGCAATGCCCACCTACAAAGAAGGTAAGTGTGCTATCACCCATGTTCAGCGTTTTTTGAATGCATTAACCTTGAACGGGGAAACCGATGAGGCCATATCGATTGCTTTGTTTGGGAACTCGCTAGTCGATGCCACCAACTATAATTGGTTTAACACCCAGCGACAGTCGAACCCTCACCAAACCCTGGCTGAGTTGATCGATGCCTTCAAGTATCGATACCAGGACATCGACAACGATGACCAGGCTTATTTAAAGTTTAGGAGCCTTAAGCAGGAACCAAAGGAATCAGTCGATGATTATTATGAAAAAATGATGAAACTCGCTAGTCAGTTTGAAGTCCTACCTGCTGATAACTTTCTACTCAGCAATCTTCGAGCAGGCTTGTTGAAGTACCTGCAGGTCGCGACCGTTGGCCTCCCCAGATCGACGCTGGCTCAAGCAAAGAACTCAGCTAAGCTAGCTGAGAGCGGACTTCCGAAGGAGCCCACAGCAACAACCGCTGGAGACCGCACCGACAAGCCACCACGAGTTGTATGCAATCGATGCAAAAAGTCGGGTCACCTGGAGAAGGATTGCTGGCTAAACCCGGAGAGCGAGATCGGCAAGCGACGAGCGGCGCAAGCAAAACCTACGGCCCCAGTAGCGGCAGCGACCCCGACACAGCAATCGACAACGTTGGCTCATCGACCCCCTCGCGACACAACACCACGTCGAATCTTCCCATGTTCATTATGCAAACAACTCGACCATCTGTCGCACATGTGCTACATGCTGAAGGACCCGAAGGTGGTCAAATTCTTAAACCAGCAAGCAAAGGAGCCCCGCCCGAGCACCTCCACAGTTGTGATCGAAGAAGTTCCAACTGCGACCGTAGGTGTCCTTACGGTCGCAGCCATTACGCGTAGCCAATCGACACCAGAACCGCAATCAACGAGTGAACCCCACGGGCTTACACCGTGGACGGTTCAGGAGGAGTTACGCGATCGAATGATGCAGGAAGTGCAACTCCTCCAACAGGAATTGAAAACACAAACACCAGCGAACACTTCCCAGGACGAAGGAAAACCCTCCAACGATTGGGACTTGGAGGCCTTACCTCAACAGCCGTCCACTCCACGTTCGCCTCCTCAGACGTTGACATCCCCAACCGTCGACCCAGCGAACAACCTCATCGACCCGCTGCATACGAATCTAATTGAACAACTGCAGGATTGCAAACTGCAGGTTTCGCTCAGGGATCTCCTCCAACTATCTCCACTCCTCAACAAACTGATTTGCGATCGACTCAGCCAGTCTGGCCAAACGGACCCGACAGAGGCGACTAGTGGTAGCCCAGAAGACATTTCGATAGCCACGGCAGCGGTAATCGACAAGCACATGCCTGTCATATCGATATCAGTGGGAAAAAATATAGTGGAAGACGTATTGATCGATGGCGGTTCAGGCGTCAATGTCATCACAGACGATGAGAGGAGACGTCTAGGACTCGCAAAGCCATCCCCTGCACCGTTCAATCTGAAGATGGCTGACGGCACAGTATCGCGACCCAAGGGATTAATCCGAGATGTAAGAATTCACATCCATAGCATCCCATACATTGTCACCTTGATCGTAATCGATTGCTCAGCGGTCAAATCGGATTACCAGATGCTCCTTGGACGACCTTGGCTCCGCCATGCCAAAGTTATCCATGATTGGGGAAACAACGAGGTTCAAATCATGGGCAACGGCACAGTCAAGACAGTTAAGATTAACCGACAGCTGGGGTATGAAACGGTCACCCCTCAAGCGCTGGTCTGCTACAACTTCGTCGAGGGCATTACAGACGAAGAGGAGGCGATTCTATTAGCGGCTGACCCCGGCCTACACACACTTGGGACCATCGATTTAAACTTCATCCACACAGCCGCAACGGCCACGACACCGGCACCTCCAGCAGTCGATCCATCGATGGCTACCATGATCGACCCCATGGAGCCGCCGTCGACTGTCGATGACACACCCGCTCCCACCAAGAGCACCCAGCCCCAGTCAACTTTCGTCGACAATCACCGCCCTACCCAGCGCATCCGCCACTACCCAGGAACGATGTTAGTCGACGAAACTCCTATCAACCCCGTATTCGTTATATTTGGAACATTTTTATCTCCCAAATTAAAACAAGACAACGGATGAAGCAAAAACCAACATTTAGAGGGGTTTCACCGTATGCATATGTACTCGGAATTTACTAATTTCTATTATATTTGGAGATGATATGAGACCTCTTGCATCTTACAAAATATGTTTATCTTAAAAAACGTTTCCAACCATACACATATTTGATACGGTACATGTCAAGATTAACATACCAACAAAAAATAATTTTTTATCAATTGATAATAATGATGGAGTCAACTTAAACAATCTTCTTATACAAAGTAAGTATATTGAATATGGATAGTAAATAGTACAAAAATATAATACTCTATATACTAAATATCAATGTAATATATATGTCAATACCAAGTTTAAGTACTAACACACCTACTTCCACAATAAATACTATATACTAGATGACTACTCTTGAGAAGATGAAGCAAGCTCCCGTAAAGAAGCCTTGATGATTTCGACCTGCTTCTTGGGTATCGTAATAATTGGGTCTATACCTTCACTGCTTTCTTCGTCAGAATGCGTAATTCTTGATTTCCAAGCAGTGAAAATAGCATCTGTAGGCTGTGAACACACATCTACACCTTTCTCAACAGTCCAACGAAGCTTTCTATTTGTATCCCAATCGTGTAATGCTTGAGAATTTCTTTGGAGCGTGACATTGGACGGAAGAATCGAATGTCAACCGTATTGGGTAGCTCTGGGTTTGAATTTGGATCAGACATTGCTCGCCCGAGCCAGGAAGGTCGACCATCGGTGCCGCATGGACGTAGTGCAACAAAATAGCCCTTATAAAGGTCACGTCCAACTCGAAATGACGGTGCAGGACGATCACGTCTCGGGCCAACAAAATGATCATCGTCGTCGTACTCTTCGCGTACATTCCCTTCTAAAGTAAACTCATCTTCCATAGCTTGTGCAAGTCGAGTTGACGGCCAAAAACCATGTTGTAACGGTAATGGTTCCTCCAAACTTGACGGAATCCCATATTGCGACGATGCAAGTACATCCATGGGTATAGAAAGAGCATCTTTAACGCCGCTCCAGTAATATGAGAGAGGCTCGTACAATCTCCGTGATTCAATTGACTCACGTGATAATCGTTCCCAATGATCAACAAAGCCTGAAATCCCTTTCACCACTTCAGGCAAATGGCGCATCTCGTTTGGACGCATTGCATCCGGTTCACCACGTGGCCATAAGGATCTGCCTTGGGAATCCTCTTTCCACAATTTAATTCCAGCATGATCACCTCTAGGCAGCCATTCCTCGTCGTGACAAAAAATCTTGTACTTCATTACGGGGCATCCACTTGGATCCATGTAAAACTTGAATTGATGCGCCTTCGTATGCCCAACCAATGCTTCATTGCCGTCTAACATCCACTCTTCAATGAATTTCTTGAAGTTCGGAACCTCTTGAACGAGGTGTGGAATAACTGGAAGTTTCTCAATCCTCATAAAAGATTTCATGAGAAGAGGGATGGTAGGATAATCCTCCTTTCGCAACGCCATGCTCCAATGCCCAAATAACGCATCAATGTCATCATGAGTGTGACCAATGAGCATAAAATTCACATAAATCTCTCGGAATACTCGTTTTGCTATCAAAAGAGACCAGAAACTGAAGACAAATCTATTCTTGTTATCACTCACGGCATTATCCATTTGGACATTCAAAATCGGAGGCAAAGGCTTTCTTTGGAACTAGGATGTCGGGAATAGGGCCTAACGGATCCATACACACATCCGAACCTCTTAAAAGAGCAAAGATACAATGGATGCGATGGAGGCTGTGAAGAGTAGTCTAGATGAGGACTTAGGTGCGACTTCCGGATCCCATGAGTAGTTTTGCAAATGAGCCGACCGTATAATTGGCATCATGTGAGTAAACATCTAGTCCATAATGAGCGTATCATTTGGTCTACATGACCATGAGCAAGAATTCCCGTAACTACAAGAGGTAACTTCATGAGTCCGTCTAAGTTCTTCACCTTATGAGACAAGGCAGGTGACGCTGTTTTCGAGTGGTCCATCTTGTCATGCATAATGGTCAAAACATCTTGAGGGGACTCCTTAGACCTGAAGCGGTTGAGGTAGTACAAGTCTTGGTGCGCATATGCAGAATCTAAGTGCACATTCAACTTCCTCGACCATATAAGAGATGATTGTGTCCCAGGAAGAGTGAGCTTCATCAGTGATTGTAACTCATCGCACTTGGAGCAACGCGCAAAATTGTCCCCCGATCTTTTGGCATAGTACTCTGGATAGCTGAGGCGGCGAATCTTACTAAGGTTTGAAGTTGACACCGGCGGAAGTCCACACTCTTCAAGGTGATGATCAAGAAGAGGAATTTGGTCCTTCCACTTAAAACTTGAAGGAAGTACCTTGGCAACAACCTTCTCCCCTGATGGAAGGCTCCGGGACTTGTGAGGCATGTGATCGGCATGTCTATCAAGTATTGCCCCTAAAACGGCAGAAGCAACAATCGTATGCCTCCTAGGCTTTCGCAAGCTCGTGTTCCGTGCCAGAATCGGGCCTCATGACCATCTCTGCCGCATTCAGGCGTTGCGATAAAACGTACCGTTGCTCACGCCCATAATTTTCATCCACGCAATTTGACAAACATCAATACCCTCTAGAGTGACCACATTTCGCCTTTCGGCGTTTCTATGGAACTGCCTGTGGACATCGAGTTTGACATGATTCTTGAACTGCACAGATGTCTTGTCGTACATGCGACATCTGAGAACCTTAATCTTCTCCCTTGGGTATAGTTGCACACAATTGTGCCTACAGCAGGTATTACATGCGACCGCATTGATTGACTCCGCTGTCATCAGGAACTGTGCTTTGCGCGAAACTGGAGTAGACTCATTCCTTGAAGAATTATCATAGGATCGAGTTCGAGATGACCCCTGTCGCCGACTACGTTCCCGGACCCATCTGTTGTAAACATCTTGCTGACTATGGTCAAAAAGACTAACACCGTTAAGGAGAACTTGCTGGATGGGCCAGGACTTGAAGGAGTATATCCAGTCGTCTGGATCCTCGACCGCAACAAACAACGTTGAAACTTGCACCACAACTAGGGAATCACCAAGTAAGCCATTACAATCAGGTACAGCGCCAGATCGTAGATTTCTAAGTAAACCCTCAGCGATTCTCAGTCCTTCGGAATCAAGCATTGACACAGTCCTCCCTGTCCAGAGTCGTGGAGGGACAACTTGAGCAGCAAGTAAACCAGGATTCATAGGAGCATCGACGAAAGCGTCATCGTCTGTAGAAACATCCATCATGAAAGATGTCATCGTAAGGTTAGAAACTAATTAGACAAAAACATGGTCACAACACCAAGACTGTATAAGAAACGAACAAGTGTAGTTTAGCTCGAGTCGAGCTAAACTGACTAAGAGAAATTCTTCTACAGTTTAGCTCGAGTCGAGCTAAACTGCATCAAGTAAATTATAAATCAGTTTAGCTCGAGTCGAGCTAAACTGTCTCAGGGACAGTGCCATGAAGAAGTGGAAGCTTAGGTCTGCCCTTTGGATTCGCATAACACCAGGTAAACAGAATCGCTATATACAAACTCCAGTTTAGCTCGACTCGAGCTAAACTGTTTGAACGAACGCCTAGAGCAGTTTAGCTCGATTCGAGCTAAACTGGACACCTGCGTGATATACAGTTTAGCTCGAGTCGAGCTAAACTGCGTCAACATGCGGCATACAGTTTAGCTCGAGTCGAGCTAAACTGCGTCAACATGCGGCATACAGTTTAGCTCGAGTCGAGCTAAACTGCGTCAACATGCGGCATACAGTTTAGCTCGAGTCGAGCTAAACTGCAGACATGCGTGACATACAGTTTAGCTCGACTCGAGCTAAACTGGACACCTGCGTGATATACAGTTTAGTCGAGTCGAGCTAAACTGCGTCAACATGCGGCATACAGTTTAGCTCGAGTCGAGCTAAACTGCAGACATGCGTGTGTGAGAGCGTGTAAGCTCTCTTTTGCTTAAGTGTTACTAATAATGGATTTTTATTAATGAATTGTTTGCAAACCATGACATCTTGAGGTAATTTGATGAATTTATGATAATTGAGTTTTGAATGCAATAGGTATATTAAAGATTAGTTGTCGCAAGGCCTTTGGTAGATTATTTAGCATGAATTTTGAGCTTAGTTTAGATTAGGAGTGATTGGTTCGATAAGGAAGGACTAGAGGAGGTAGAAAGCCCCCTAGTGGATCCTTGGTTCGATAAGGAAGGACTAGAGGAGGTAAAAAGCCCCCTAGTGGATCCTTGGTTTGATTAGCGTAAGAATTAGGGACTTGGAGTTGGGTTAGAAATTTACCATGGGCCTTGTACAAGTAGTCTTTGATGTCCTTGTTGTGTTTGAAATTTGGTTGTTGAGAGATTCATTCATCTAACCTTGTGGTAGCATGTGGGAGCTACATCCATTGATGAAGTCGTTGATAGGATGGAGGCTTCAAGGACGGAGCGCATGGAGTGGCGGTCATTCATCCATGCCTTAGTTAGGGCTTAGGCCTTAGTTAGGGTTATGGTGAGCCGCCTCTTTGGCGGCTCCCATTTGGTACTTAATAGCTTGTTTCCAAGCTATCATCACCTCTTCCATTTCCTCTTAGTTTAGGTTAGAGTAGGAGAAGGGAGGCCTTGGGCCCCCTTCTCCTCCATTTTGTTCACCTACCTATTCATCTATGTAGTTAGGAGGAGGAAGGCCATGGGCCTCCTTTTTCTCTTTGTTCACCTTGATCATCTTTCTTGAAGTGTTAGTAGTTAGGAGAAGGAGAGCCCTTCTCAAAATGATCTTGTTGTTGAAGTGTTAGTAGTTAGGAGAAGGAGAGCCCTTCTCAAAATGATTTTGTTGTTGAAGTGTTAGTAGTTAGGAGAAGGAGAGCCCTTCTCAAAATGATTTTGTTGTTGAAGTGTTAGTAGTTAGGAGAAGGAGAGCCCTTCTCAAATTGCTTGTCTTGCCTCACTCATCTTCCTCCTCCTTATTTAGTTCCTTTGTTATTAGGATAAGAGCTTGTTCTTGCCCTGTGAAAGTCAGTCAGATTGTTTCCCCCATAACTCACTCGATTTTTCTTCAACTCCTTTGAGATTTCTACACTAGATAGAGCTCCAGTAGAGCTTTCCAATGGTATAAAGCATGCTCAATTCCGAGTTGTAGAGAGGGAGATATGAGCTTCCAAAGTCGGGGTGTTGAAAAAGTTTTCCCCCCGGCAGTGGCAAAAACCGCCACAGTCAAACAGCAATCAGTCTTAGCTCGTTGATCTTCTGCCTTTGAGATTTTAGGGGCGGGTGCACATTGAGCTTAGCTTTCCAAAAAGCTATGGCACGCCCCATTTGGACCTAAGACGAAGGAATGGCAATCAAAAGAGTAGAGACCACTTCCAAGCCATCCGGCCGGTGGTTCTCTTCTTCTTCCCTATTTCCTTGTCTTCTTCTTGTCTTCCTTCTTCCTCTCTTCTTTTCTCATCTAATCTTGCTCTTCAAAACCCCTTGTGACCAAATGCCACCTCATGGTGGTTTTTGGGTTCACAGCGTGACATACAGTTTAGCTCGACTCGAGCTAAACTGTATATCACGCATGTCTGCAGTTTAGCTCGACTCGAGCTAAACTGCTCTATGCGTTCGTTCTGACAGTTTAGCTCGACTCGAGCTAAACTGCACACATGTGTGACATACAGTTTAGCTCGAGTCGAGCTAAACTGCATGACAAATTACAAGATTTGTTCCGGGTATTCCGGCGTATTTTACGGATTCAATTAGAACTCAAAGTGTCCGTTACTATCAGCGCCCTCCCATTCTATCGACACAAGCAGGAATCAAAATATACTCCTGTACCAACGTAATCGTCAAATCAAAAGAAAATGTCAACGATAACGACTCCGAATGCATAAAGGTTAAGTACAAACCATTACAATACAACCACTGAAGAGAAATTATCAACTACTACTACTCAAGATAAGGAGAAACGTATGAAGGATAATGAAACAAACAATGCGAGAAGCTGTGCAAAGCAAATTGAACGACACACAATCATGCAGAAATGCAAGCGCCAAACACGTACGCGAAGGTAGAGGTTGAGCTGAAGAAAGCGCGGAGAACTTCAATACGTCAACTGATATCAGCACACTCGGAGATTGAGAAAAAAAGAATCATTCTGTCCTGGATTTCGAAGGTCATTGCGTAGCGCAATGTCGTTTATGCGGTATTCCAGAAATAATAAATGGGAGGGAATCGACGTGTGGATAATTGAAAATTGGCGGGAAATCAAGTCTCGACAATCGAAAATGGCGCGAATCAAGTGTCTCTGATTAAAAATGGGCGGGAATAAAAGGGTCGACATTTGAAAATTGGCGGGATTGGGGTTATAGGGTTTAGGGTTTAGGGTTCAGGGTTTAGGGTTTAGGGTTTAGGATTTCTGATTACAGGAGGGTTATAATTGTTATAATTTTATACACGTAGTTTGAGGTATACTATGTTAGCAAACACTCACTAACAAGATAAATGTTTAGTTAAACTACTTAGAAGCAATACAATGGATTCGACTTCTAATTATTTTATCTTTCCGAATCGAATATCCTAAACCTCAGACCTTTATTTCCAAATAAATTTTCTATACAATATATTCGATGCAATATTTACCTTAAGGTGAAGTCTTATTAAGTATTAAGCTATTATCTTATCTATAAGTTTAATAATACTACATTTTTTTTGTGTATGCACTTGCTAACAATTCGTTATTGAATGTTAATTATTATACAGTTCAAATTATTTCTATCCTTTGCTATTTCTCGTTTAAAATTGCTGATTAAACATAATTTTTATTAAACTGTGTTTGCTTATTTGTATATGTTATAATTATAAATAATTTATTAAAATATACAATATTCATTGCATATTATATTATATACTATTTATCTATAAATGAAAAATTAATCTTTGAAATTGTAAGTTCATGCAATGTCAATGCAATCTTTGAAATTGTAAGTTCATGCAATGTCAATGCAATCTTTGAAATTGTAAGTTCATGCAATGTCAATGCAATCTTAGTATATTGTTTAGAGTATCAAATTGTTTGAGCTATAAAAAATAGTGATAAAATCAAATATTCTTACTTTAAGTTTTAAGAGATATCTTTAAACTTATGTACGATTAAAAATTTATACAATTTGATAAGTAAATTTGTAAACCCTGTTAAATACACTTTGGATTATTTAATGAAATTCATTTGGATGTACATAAAAGTTTATATTTATGTTGAATGTCAATGTATACATGCTCAATGGTATATATCTAATTTAATATTTTTGTAACATAGAGCTTATCAAAATAAGATTAGTTCTGAATGTTTTAATTTGATTTGTAGATGTTTAACATTACAATTAAATTTCCTATCGAAATGTTCAATATCGATTGGAAATATGCACATTTCGCGTTTCAAAAATGCATTTCTCAAATACAACCAATACAATCATTGATCTTTAATGTTGAAATTCTATTTTGCAAATTTTAGTCAATTCTAAATTACCTTTACCTATCGACTCCCTACGCATTTCAATGTTTTTAAGCACAGTGTATAGTCTAAGAACTATTATAAACTTTGATCCTTCCAAAGCGATCGTTATCTAGTGATTTGCGTTATATTTAAGTACAAAGCATTTTGTACGATGTCAAATATAATAGGTCATTGTACTGTATGCATAAGTCCCGAATGTTTTTTTTATCGAATGAAATGATTTTGTGTTTGAAATGAAAAGTTTTTTTGTAGATGTTGTCTTTCCACACCGTCATATACATCTGTACAAGTGATTATAAACATTACTAGCACAGTAAAGTCAGATGTTGGTATTGATTATACACATTTAATGTACATTAATTTTGCGTTTATTCAAAAAAATGAGCAGTGTGACTATTTGAAAACAAAAAACAACAATATTTGTTGAGTCTTTTTACAAATTTCTCCTTTCAGCTCATATTTTACGTGATTCAAATTATCGAGATTCACAAATGTAAGTGTTAAAATTATTATTACATGTGAACAATCTTTTTGAGTGATGAAATTTAATGTCGTATTTCTATTTTAAAAGTGACTGTTCTTCAATAATTTATTCTAGTACCTTATAAATATATTTAAACGCATACTAATGAACAAAAATGGTTTTAAATGAACATGCAATGACAATAAATGTACAGAAATGATCGTTGTACAGTGCAGATAACAATGTAAGCCAATCTGTAAACTAATAGATGCTTTTATATTTTTAAATTGTAATCATAGTCATTATATTATCAAAAATATTTCTTTTTTGATGTATGTAAATTGTAAAATTCCATACAATAGGCAATATTTATAGCTTATAGTTTAAGAAATTTATTGAATCCTTCTATGCAATACCATGTCTTTCAATTACAGTTTTATAGTACTTAATATCATTAACTTATATTTGACATCAAATAAATCGAAATTTGCATTTGTGCGAACTTTCACTATTCTTCCTAGTCTTATTTATGAATCTCTTATCCTTATCTATTTATAGAATTACTTATCGTTTTTTTTTAATGTTGGTACTTTCCCTAATGTAATTTTTGAATTAATAATTCAGTTATTAACTTTTGTTGCCAAATACTCTATTTATAGGATTATCAAAATTTGAAAAAATATCATATATCTCGAGAAAAAACTTTTAAGAGAAGAAGTTTATTGAGAACTGCTTCTGAATATATGAGTTTCTCGAAGACGTAAAAAAGGGAAATGATACATTGGGTTTAAGCTTGACGTTTTGGTGACACTAAAACAGCCATTCAGAGAATGACCAGAGATTGATTGATGGTATCACTAAGATCACTAGCCGAGAAACATGTATCTTGAGCATTTTTAACCCAATTTCTATTTTAATTGAAGGTGAAGACAAGGAGCTAACACTAGCCAACATTGAATCAATAGTGTATGAATTTGACTTTCAATATAGCAATAGTGATCATACAACACCGTCATCGTAACTGAATAAACCATCCCATATTACTACTTCAATCTGCTTATTCTTATTAAAATAAGAAATGTATTTCATATGTATTAATAATTTATTCCTAACCTTCACTCAAATAATCAATTATGAAATAGTAAATTTATCAATTTTAATACCTAAATAACATATCTATACAAAACTATATTTATTGGATTCCCTATTTATTAATCTTTTAGTGTAAATAATAATAATAATTTAAATTTCCAAATAATCTATTTATTGACGAATTAATTCCAAATTCTATATTCATAAGATCATGTATTTCTTGGCGGATCAGTTCTCTAAATTAGATATATATATATATTTAGATGTATTAATATATTTAGTACATAGTCTAATCAATAATCCTTGATTTCTATGTGTATTCAATAATATTTTTAAGAACAATTATCTTTCAAAATATTGTATTTATAAGATACTTTATCTTCTGGTGACTAGTTTATTATATGGAATTAGTTTTATTTAATTATTTACATTGACATATTTATGAAAAGTCCATAAAATATCCCCAGATTCACAAATTTAATGTGTATTATATTATCTCTTCATTAAAATTTAAATTTTCCAATAAAATATTCATTAAAGATATTGTTTATTAACGAGTAATACCAAAATAACTTATTTACCAATAATTTAGATTTATTTTATTTTTATTTTATTTTTTTTTTTATTTATTTTTTTTTTGGTGACATATAGAAGACTGAAGTGTTATGATAAATAGTGATCATTTTGATTTCTAATTTTTTTAAAAATCACATCAGTTTTCTATTTGCAACTCTTGCCTTTGAATAGGAATCCCATAGATCTTTTCATACTCTACTGCCATGTGACTACAGTACAAGGAAAATATTCACGTTTTTGAATTCATAGCATATGAACTTACGGTTATATATATTTCTACTAACAAACTATTTTTTGTACTTGTAAATACTCATCATCTTAAGTTGTACATACTTTAGAAGTACACATATTAATATTTATAAGACAATATGTGGTATAAATATTTTTTTATTCGTTATACTGAAGATGATCAAAAAATACACAGTAGTTAGAAAGTCAACAACCTCATACATAGAATTTGTTTTACTCTAAATTGGTTTTTCATGGAGGTATTCAGCACGGTATAAAAATTAAACATTATAGATTTTTTTTTACAAAAGATAGGGAACAATGTACTCTCTACATATCGTGTTTAATCCTAAGAATTCGAAGTTCTTTACTGTACTAAATTTAATCAAAATTTTGTTAAAAAACTTCCACTAAAATCCATGGCATTTACTTAGTTAAAATTGGGACAAAACTTGGACATGAACATAGTCAAATCTAAGTCAAAATTTAGCCAAGAATTAGTAAAAAAAAATTTATTCAAAATAAGTTAAAATGTAACAAAATTGTAAACAATAAATAATTAATAACGAAAGTAATTAACGAAAGTAATTTTTTTGCCATGCCCATGATAATATGCATGGGCATGGTCATGTACATGGTCATGCATGTATGTATGTATGTCCATGTGCATGGCCATGCCCATGCACATCATCATACGTATGAAAAAGTACTGTGATGGGATTGGACGTCCCATCACCGCCGCCTTCTCCACGGAGTCCCATCCCACCCCCCACTTACTTGCTCGAGGGTCCCGTCCCCCCCCCCACTTACCTGCCATTACGAGCAGTCTTCCTGTTGTCTTCCTCGTTGCCCTGGCTCATGCGCTCCTCGTTTTTACTGAGGTTTTTTGTTTGCCCTGGCTCATGCGCTCCTGCATTTCTTCGTTTGCCCTGGCTAATGCGCTCCTGCTTTTCCTCGTTTTCCCTGGCTCAGCTCCGCTCCTGCTTTTTCGCTGTTTGTCGTGCTTTTGTGAGTTTATTCTGCTGTTTCTAAGGTCTCATTCTCCAGGTTTTACTGCGCCTACTTTCTGGGAGTTAGCGCCACTGTCTTGCACTTGTCGTCTTGCGCGAGCTGGTGTTTTGTCGTTTTCCTTGTATTCGACGAGGAGGTTCTTAGGTTTTTCGCGCCATTTCTTGCTGGGCACTGCGTGAAAGAGTTCTTCGCCGGAAGGAGTTCGTGGAGCGGCAGTGCTGCTGCGAGTTCGCGGAGGTCGGCGGTGTTGCTGCGATTTCGCTCGGCGGCGCAGGTGCTGCTGCGAGTTCGATTGGCGGCGGTGTTGAGCTTAGCGTCGGTTTTCTGCTTCTGCTCTGCTACTGCATCATAAAGGTTAGTAATCTTTTGCGCGTAGTTAGGGTTTAGCGTGGTTTTTTTTGTTTGTAGGCCCGTCTGTGTGATTTACGAGCTCATAGTTTCATGTCCGGTCGGGGGGAGCGGTCCGCCCCTTCGTGGGTGTGCACTGGTCCCACGCGACCTTGGTTTTTGGTGCAATTCTGGTGCAATTTTGGTGCAATTCTGGTGTTTCTGGTGCAATTGCTGGATTTTTGAAAGCATTCGCCGATGATGTATTCATTAATAAATAACGAAAGTAGGGGGCTCGAAGACTGTTAGATACCGTCCTGGTCTTAATAATAAGCGATGCCGACTAGGGTTTGGCGGGTGTTGATTTGATGACCCCGCCAGCACCTTATGAGAAATCAAAGTTTTTGGATTCCGGGGAGAGTATGGTCGCAAGTTTGAAATCTAAAGGAATTGACGGAAGGGCACTACCAGGAGTGAGATTGTAGGTAGATTCGAAATTTCTTTCAGTGACGAAATTTGTGAACTCTTACTTGTGAGAGTTAGGCCGGGAATAAAAATTGCGCACTTCAAGTTAGAATTTGCAGTAACTTGTATTTGAATTGCTTGTAGTGAATCTTGCGGGAGATACAATTGCTGTAACGTCGAGATAGTCGTATTTGGAGAAGAATATCGAGGTAAAGTGACAGAAACGCTTGTGTATGAGTCAGTCAAACTGGACTTGCTATGATTGTTTGTAATTTTCTATTCCCGCTTTCATTGTTCATTGTTCATTGTTGTGCATTGTTCTTAGCACTCATTTCAAGATTCAATGCTGATGCTTAGGATTGAAGCTCGTACATGTTTGAATTTCACGTAAGGTGCAGCATGTTATGCTGAATTGCTTAATCTTGTTAAAAGAATGCCTACGCTTCAGCTTCGATGAAAGTATCATTAACATCTGATTCCAATTCCATATGTATTCACAGAACTCTGAATAATACACCACAAATACTTACAAGCAAACGTAGTTCCTCACACACCTCCCCAATCCATGACCAATCACATTCTTGTGCAGGTCAAGCCCAAGCGGAGTGCATCACAGAAGTCTACCCCAGAATATACAAAAACAATGGCAGACAGGTGATAATCATCATCAACAAAAATCCACTAACTAGCATGCAAGTAGTTCGGTCCTCTAAAGTTTACAGTAATATGTCCCTACATGGAAGCGGCTACAGTTTAGCTCGAGTCGAGCTAAATCAGAGTGGACAATCTTCTCTACGCGTTTAGCTCGACTCGAGCTAAAGCTGCGAGAATCAATCAGCAACTACGGTTTAGCTCGAGTCGAGCTAAATCAGAGTACATGTTATTTACGATTTAGCTCGAGTCGAGCTAAATCAGAAGTTGGCATCGTTACTCTCTGATTTACCTCGACTTGAGCTAAACTGTAGATGGCACCAGCCTCTACAGTTTAGCTCGAGTCGAGCTAAACTGCTGTAACTGTTATTAATTCATAGACTATTCATAACGCAGATAACGCATATATAAACGAAATAAATATGTAAGAACACTAAAAAAACAAGAGACCAAAAGAAAACCAACATAGACGAACGTACATCCGTCAACAGTTTAGCTCGAGTCGAGCTAAACTGAATGTGGCACCAGCATCTACAGTTTAGCTCGAGTCGAGCTAAACTGTATCTTGCACCAGCCTTTACAGTTTAGCTCGACTCGAGCTAAACTGAAGCTTGCACAAGCGGACAAGCCTCTACAGTTTAGCTCGAGTCGAGCTAAACTGTTGCGATTGTTAGTACTTCATAGTAACTCAGAAACGCAGTAACAAGATCCCGGAACATAACACGACTTCCCAACACGTAACAACCGAATAACATAAGACCACACACTTCCAAACAGCAGACAGACATCCATAGACAGTTTAGCTCGACTCGAGCTAAACTGCAAGTGGCATAAGCCTCTACAGTTTAGCTCGACTCGAGCTAAACTGCAAGTGGCATAAGCCTCTACAGTTTAGCTCGAATCGAGCTAAACTGAATCTAGCTCTAGCCACTACAGTTTAGCTCGACTCGAGCTAAACTTTGTTGCTGGCACGAGCCTCTACAGTTTAGCTCGAGTCGAGCTAAACTGTTGAAGGTATTCAGTCAAAGCTTTCAAGCTATATGGAAATGAAAACGTAAAGTTCAGTACAAGTACTAAAAAGAACTATAATCTATGCTTCATGGATATGAGGCCACTATCAACTAACACAATGTCCAATCACAGGATGGAGAAGGCACGTGTTCAGGAGGCGCTCCAACACTTCTTCAAGCTTAGGCCATCGGATATTGACGAGGACGATGGCGATGACACAAAGCAGTTGGACTGCTGGGAATTCAAGGACCCATCCAAAGTTGTGTCCTGGTCGGCCAGATGGATTCCGTATACAGCATTCCTTACACTCGTCGTGACCTATGAAGGAAATTTAGAAGACCCCATTTCCATCGACATGGATTCCAAGCTCACGGACTTCGATCACGAAACGGAGAAAGAAATCATTGCTACATTAACAACCTTCAAGGAGAAGGACAAGGAGCAAGCATACAACTACACCATTCTGATCGATATCAAGCAGACTGGTTTTGACCTAAGCTAGTTAGTAGAGAGTCTAGAGCCGTCCAGTTTCGACGAAATTAAAACCACACTGAAACAAGATATGCTTATGAAGGCATGGCACACCAAACAGGGGGGAGATCTGAAGGCAAAGCAGCTCGCCATCAAGCTACGATCCGTAGTCTCTGCCCTCACACACGCTGACATTACGGCAAAGACTATACACCTGAAAGGGAAAGCGCCACTGGAGGGATCTGGGCTGACTGCAACCGGGAGCGGCGTACAGAGCAGAACCCCAACGCGCCCGCAACGTGCAACTAGACCCACACCAACAACCACCACGACTACAGACTCGCCTCTAATAAGGAGAGAAGCTCCCGTGAAAAAGTCGACCGAGGCGAAGAAGAAAAAGAACATGCTCATCCCCGAGGAGGATGCTCTAACGGCTTTGAACGATGCTATTAAATGCATTCCTAAGAACGTTAACACCGTTGAGGAGATCGACTTCGAGAACGTCAATCTCATCTATCAGAAGTTCTTCACGGACTGTCAGGACTGTTTCGTATTTCCGAAACCTGACACAAAGATAGAGGTCGACTTGATGAGGATGATCGAGTCCCCTCCCGAATGGACCATTCGAGCTTTCGAGAAGAAGGGCAAAACAGACTTGATGAATTATCTCATCAATATGCCCGACAGGTCCCAGAAGCAAACGCTCTGCGTCATGCCCAAACTGGATGTGAAGCCGAACGGCTTGGAAGATATGCAGGACTGCGAGTTTTGGATCATCAACGGCCAACACAGCGTTGCCGCCTCGAAGCAGATGCTTGAGTCCAAAGTCCCAGAAACGATTCGCCAAGACTTCCGGGTATGGTCAGCTTTTGTAGTTTGGACAAAGGATGAAGCCAAGCTCCGCAAGATATCGGCGTTTTATAACAGAGTGAACCACTTCACTCCATTTAAGCCGACTTGGGCATCAAACATCCTTGCTGTCCAAACTGTGTGGGAGAACTACGGGCGCCCAGCGAACAGACATGCAGCAGCTGGGGTGGCGGATAAGCGCGTGCAAACAAAGCGATTTGTGTCACAATTCGCAAATTTTGACGTAAGTGGTACCTCATGTCGCATCACACCTATTTTCTATCATAGCAATTTGTTCCCCGTAACAGTTTAGCTCGAGTCGAGCTAAACTGCGATGACAGTTTTGCTCGACTCGAGCTAAACTGCAATGACAGTTTAGCTCGACTCGAGCTAAACTGTCGTTTCTGCTTACTAAACTAAAGATATGCACACAACAGAAAAAGCTTCCGCTCTCTTCCACTCTGACATTTTGTGGCATTGCAGAAATTCGTGGACTCCATTCGACATAGGTTTGCCATGATTGATGTTGCCAAGGCCCAAGGAGAGGTGAAGCACAAGGTCTTGTCCCTTACGAATGAGCTGAAGATTATCACCTTTCCTGAAGATCTCTGGAACCTGTGGGCAGAGTTGATTGGAAGTGTGGCCCAGGGGACCCTTATCGACCCCTACTCCTTGAGGCAGCTGTGTGACAAGCCAGGGTTCAAACCAGACAGCGATCAAACCTTGTCGAGGGAATTCTTTAAGAACCTCGGTAACCTTTCGGAGTCAGACCATAGAAAACTCTGTTCACATATGTTGAATAGGTCAGGTCCGTCACGTAAACTGGAATACCCAAAGGTTACACTCAAACAACCGGTAACGCTTCTTGAAGATTGCTACTCCGTGAAGGAGTACGTTGAACGGTTGAAGCGTAAGGCGACCGCCCAGCTTCAGATCCACAAGATCAGACCTGAACTGGGAATCTTCAAGAACAACGAGTTCGATGTGGAGGCGTGGAAGAAATTCAAGAAAGACTTTCACGTCACAAAGGCCTCAAAGCGCGCTCTCCTAGAATGGAGGATACCTGATAAGTACTACGCAGATCAGAGGCAAACCCAGCACAGGAATACCAGCTGGGAAGACCTCTCTCCCTACGCGAAGAGGTTCTTCGAGGTGTTTCTGGAGAAGCGCGAAAAGTTTACTGGCCCTGTTGGTACTCTTATATTCCGTTCCTTCGAGCGCAAAACACCACAGAGGCTGAAAGATTGGCCTGAAAACAAGTGGCCAGAACCTGCACCCGAGATGAACGTCGGGATCATCGACTTCAGATTGGTTCCGGGTAGTTGTAGTACCTCAGCTGATTCCTCGCCTGACCACCCATTCTTCGAAATGTTCATGGCGATCCTATCGTCCCAGAACAAGCCAGCTCTGAAAGATGTTCCCTGCTGGTTATTTATTTGCGGGGGTGAGAGTGAATATGCGCAAGTTGAGGCGCTCGCGACTAATCCCTCATTCTTCCCAGGGAATTATAAGCTGATCCCGTCGATGTACTATCCATCCCCGAACGAACGGCTCGCTGGATACAACGCGAAAGCAAAACAAGCCTCAGAGCCTGTGCGTCTTCTCTTCATGATCAGGGGAAACGTGAACCTCGCGCGTATGCCTCAGGCCGAGTATCGCGCTCCAAAGCACGCGCTATACGAGAAGCCACGGAAATACAACGAGTCACGGTACCACATGTACCCGATCGAGTTACGGATGGATTTCTATTTGCAGGTCATCCAGCTATTCTGTCAAGAGCAAGAAAACATCTTTCTTGTCTACGCCGGCGGGAAAGCAGTCTGCGCAAGCATGGTAAGCTTCGCTGCAGTAAAACTCGATAATTTCTCTCGCGTAGGAACCCCTACAGTTTAGCTCGATTCGAGCTAAACAGTCTAGCTTGTTCCCAAACCATTTCCGCTTCTTACAGAAGATTTCAGTTCTTGATGCTGCACTGTTTTCTTTGTAGATGTTGTCTCTCGACGCCTACGCTATATTCGACGCCGAAGATAGAGAGGACATCGACCAGGCGTACGATGAAGGGCTTACTCTTGATCCTACAGACTTCTCCGTGAACGGGTATTTCGTCGACAAAGTCCAGTTCCCGGAGGTTGGCACCATGCTCTTGAAAGGCAAGCGCAAAGCTGTTATGTCTTTGGATGACGAAGCCCTCGACGATGAGGCGGACGTCCCTGACTAGGAGGACTCTAGGTCAAGTGGAAGGCAACTTCACGGTGAAGGCAGCACTTACAGCCTTGGTTCCGGAGGGGATGACGAAGAGCATTTCATGGAAATCGACACGACCCCTCGGACACCGCAGGAGTCACGGACCGCTCCCGGGCGAGGAGGAGGCAGAGGGAGTGCAAAGCGGAAACGTAATCCCCTGTCGAGGGACTCACCCTCAAGTAGGTTCAAGGCCGAGGAGAGTGCTGAATTGGCAGCACTACAGCGCAAGGTTGAGGAGGAGATGGCACACCGGAAAAAGTTGGAAGAGCTCCTCAAACAGCAGAACCTTGAGCAGCGGGAACGCGAAAAGAGGGAACAAGAACGCCATGACACTTTGATGCAGATGATGGAGAGTTTAACGGCTGGCCACGCATTATCTTCGGTGCGGGCGTGGCAACCATCGCTACCCCCGTGGCCGATCCGCATCCCCGCAACCACTCCCGTCTCGCCGCCTCCAACTACCAAGCCTCCCGCAACTACGCCTTCCTCTCCTATGCCTGAAAGAGGACCAGTAGGTGACGAAGAAGAAGAATCTCCAGGTCCTCCTTCAACTTAGATTTTGGATCGAGTGTATAGTATTTAAGCTGTAAATGCCGGAAAACACATATACATGTGAAATTTTGTATCAAACTCTGAGACATTTTTTTGTAATTAATACAGGCCTTTACTATTTTGCAGTTTAGCTCGACTCGAGCTAAACTGTTGCCCTTTTTCCTATCTGCTTCTTGATGGCTCCCTTATTCTATATCCTCCATCTTACAGTTTCCTGATTCCATGAATTTGTATTGCGTTGCCAGATGTTAATTTGGATTGAAGCAATCGATGTTCGATCATGGATGATGTCACGCTTGAATGTTATCACCATGAGCGGGTTCCATCGGTGGAGGACACACTCAAATTGCATGATGTCTCACATACACAGAATGTTGTTGCTGTCCGTGATGAGATAGATTGCACTGAGCAGTCACTCGGGTCAATGGGTGTCCAAGTTGACTTAGAGGAGAGCAATTATGATAATCGGTATTTTACATTCCACAAACATTGCTCTCACCCATGCCTTCGTTGCGATGTGTTTTATATTTCCGACCTTGAATTCATCGCACTTTTGATGTGAAAGCTCCCCAGTAATTTTGTCGTGGTGCGCCGTTTTCATTTCAGGTCAACGAAGCATCGGTCAATGATTTAATTTCTAGAGAAGACATAGGTCGGGTTCCAAGCAAATCCTCCGGTACTTGGTTAAATGTTGTTCTCGACCTCAATGGTATCCTCTGCAGTTGTTCCCCGTTTTGGGAAGCTAAAGGATCTGTAATCGTGACTTCCGTATTCACTCGGCCCACGTTGCCAACCGAGGTGGGGAAGAAGCTTGTATGGGTGAGGCCCAACCGTAAGGACTTCTCTCTCGGGTGGCATCGTTTGCTACCATCACGGTTTGAGTTCGATGATGAGAACAACCACGAAGCCATTTGTGATTTTCTCTTGGTCCCATAATCCCTATTAGACCACTACGAATTCTTGGTCAAGAAGGCGTGACATGATTCCTTTGAAATCGGTGGGAGCGGACCATTGTTCATGAAGGAACCGGGAACGAAGTCTATCTTCCTTAAGACATTGTCAGCTCATCTCTTCAATAGCTTTGATGGTTTTTATACAGAGGCTAATACGCTCATCATAGATGATAGTCCGGTGAAGCACGTGCTTAATCAGCGGGAAAATGTTATTTTACTACCATCCTGGTCTCACAAGGACAATAGGGCACACGAGGATTCTATTTTGTTAGATGAGGTTTTGCCGTATCTGTTAGAGCTCCATGAGTTTGACGGTTCCCTTAGCAAGTTTCGGTCATCGTTACCATTTGGACGTGCCATGATATATGATGATCGTGCATCATTAGATCTGTATAATGATATACAAAAGGCATTAATAGAATGAAAAATTATTTTTATTCTCTTGTCAAGTAATTTTCGACCCCTTGATTTTAATTTTAATTTGTATCCTAGGATGTAAACATCCCGTAGTAGCTTTGTAGGACTTTTCATTGATTTCTGAATGGTCAATTTGGAAAATTGTTGAAATAGATTACGCAGGGTGATTGTCGTACTTCTATGGATTCTTTGATGAATGCTGCGGATTTCGGGCCTTCACTTCGGAGTAGAGGACGATTATTGCAGTCTGCTGAAACGGCTCAATCTACCATGGATTTTTCAACAATGGCAGTAGAAGATGGAGTAGTTAACAGCCCTGTCACTAAGTCAACACCTCCAAATGTGTTGCAATCGGCTTCCCCTGTGTCGCCTCCAACAATAAATCAGATTGGTTCTCCTCTTCAAATTACATGTACGCCTACGAAGCGTATGTTATACAACATGGATTTTTATGATGAAGCTTTTGTAAAGGTTTGTTCCACTGTGCATTTAGTGCTTTTGAGTTAAGTATTTGCAAGAACGAGTAACTATTTGTAGATCTACTGCTTTACACTCTTATACGTTACACAATTCTTAGACGTTGTACTCTTATACTACCTATTGCATGTATGTATCTATTCGCTCGTTCACTTAAAAGAAATGCCATCGTTTTTTTTTTTTTTTTAGGATCCTATTTTGGAGAGTCCAAATGCATGTCCTTTGAAGTCTACGGAACAACGAGCAATCAAGGCTTCGTCAGAAAACCGCCGTCACTCGCTACCTAAGTCAAGCATTGAGGACCGGCGTCGCGAAAGGCTGCAACGCCTTCTTGATAGTCCATTGATGCAAGACAATGATTCTAGCTGGACACGACGGCGTCAACGAGCATTCATCCAATCTCGTATTGTTGCTTATGGTGGAACTCCGTAGTAGTTACAGCTATTAACTACAGAAGTAATTTTGTATAGATTTGATAGTCATCACTCGTATATGGCATATTTTGTGAATCATGATTGATACTTACAAGCGAATAAATGGAATATTCTTTTATTCCCATCCATTTCTATCGATTGTTTAGAGCTATGTCTCTTTTTACATATATTTATATCATGTTTGATGCATCATCTAGTACTTTATGCTTAACATTCATAGATATTTCAGATGATTATCTACTCTTAAAACTCCCAAAGTCCTGCATATTTCCCAATATAACGAATATGGGGTTTATCCAGCAAAAACTACAGTTCATGGACATCCCTCACTGGAATCTGAACGAGGACGATCGGCTGGAGCTTATCAATGTTGGAACAGCAGCCGACCCGAAGTACTTGAAGCTCAATGCGAACTTAAGTCAGACCCATCGAGCCAGCGCGGAGTCCTTATTCAAGGAATTCATCGACATCTTTGCCTTTTCATACGAGGACCTCAAGGGCATACCCGAGCACATCGCTACTCATCGAATCGAGCTCGACCCTACTATTTCCCCGAGCCACCAGGCGCGGTACCGCATGAATCCGAATTACGCGAAGGCGGTCAAGGAGGATTTGCAGCGATTACTCACGGCTGGATTTATCGCTCCAGTCGATCAGGCCTCATGGCTGTCGCCGATCGTTGTCGTACCAAAGAAGAATGGAAAACTCTGCATCTGTGTCGACTTCCGTCGACTCAACGCAGCCACCAAGAAGGACCCGTATCCGCTGCCCTTTACGGATGAGGTACTCGACACAGTCATTGGCTATGAAGCTTACTCGTTCATCGACTGTTTTTCAGGCTATCATCAAGTCCGCATTCATCCGGACGATCGACCAAAGACGGCCTTTATCACCGAATGGGGAGCATACGTCTGGGTCGTCATGCCCTTCGGACTAAAGAATGCCCCACCAACCTACCAGCGAATCGTCAACCAGATCTTCCGAGAGTATCTGGACGACTTCATGAAGCTCTTCCTAGACGATTTCAGCGTCTACAGCGATATCGACTCACATATTTCCAAGCTTCGACTGGTTTTTAGTCGCTGCCGACAATACGGAGTTAGCCTCAACCCCGAGAAATGCATATTTTATGTTCCCTCAGGGGTGATTCTGGGACACATTGTGAGTCGAGAGGGAAAGTTTCCCGACCCAAAGAAGATCCAAGCGGTCGTGAATATGCCGACTCCTAAGGATGTGAAGGGCATTTAGAACTTCAACGGCTTGGCGCAGTTCAATCGATGCTACATCAAGAACTTTGCGTCGATCATGGAACCGATCACCAAGCTGACTCGAAAAAACGAACCCTTCAACTGGACACCTGCCTGTGAGGCAGCATTCCAGAACATCAAGGAAAGGTACAAAACAGCCCCGATCCAAACGGCGTCGACTGGAAGCTGGAATTTCACGTACATACGGACGCTTCAGATATTGCAGTCGGCGCAATGCTCGCCCAGAATCCAACGGGAAAAATCGACCAACCGATCGCCTATGCATCTCGACTCCTCAACAAGGCCGAAAGGAATTATACGACCACAGAGAAGGAGGCCCTTGCTATGGTGTACGCAGTCAACAAGTTTCGACACTACCTCTTAGGTAATCGATTCGTCTTCTACGTCGATCACTTAGCCCTACAGTACCTAGTCAACAAACCTCAGGTTTCGGGTCGATTGGCCCGTTGGCTTCTTCTCTTCATGGAATTCGACTTTACAGTTGTGTACAAACCCGGCAAGACGCATGGCGTCGCCGATGCCCTCTCGCGAAACGAGGGCGGTGAACCGGCCATCGGGATACCCGACCAACCCAGTGTGGCCCAATTATTCACAATCGACTCGGACTGGCTAGGCCCGATTACGGAGTACCTTACCACTGGTACGTTTCCAAGTCACCTGGCGACGGAGGCTCGAAAGCGGCTGGCACACAAAGCCATTCCTTTCCAGATGATCGACGGCCGTCTCCATCGATTGGGGAAAGACCATCGACTGCGACAGGTACTCACCGGGACGCAACCAAACACCATCCTGCAAGAATTGCACAAGGGCAACGCAGGGGGCCATTTTTCATACGACATCACAGCCAGGAAGATACTCGACGCGGGGTATTGGTGGCCGACCTTGTTCAAGGATACGGTCCGCTACTGTCGATCCTGCCACGACTGCCAGATGACAGGAGGACTTCCCAAGTCGATATCGACCAAGCTAGTAACCCAACTTCCAGCGGAACCATTTATGAAATGGGGACTCGATTTTGTCGGCCCTGTCAAGAAAACTCGACACACTGCTTGTCGATACATCCTAGTCGCCACCGACTACGCCACCAAATGGGTCGAAGCTCGAGCTTTACGGGGCAACACTGCTAAGGAGACAGCCCAATTTTTGTACGAGACCATTCTCACTCGATTCGGTTGCCCTCTACACCTGGTGAGCGATCAAGGCGGGCATTTCATCAACGAGACCATCCATACGCTGACGGAGCACTTTCTGCTTCGACATACAACATCGACAACCTATTATCCTCAGGGAAACGGTCAAGCGGAGTCGACCAACAAAGTTATCGTTAGGATGCTCCAGAAATTGGTGAATGAGAATCGAACGGACTGGGACATACAGCTACACACGGTACTCTTTGCGTATCGAACACCATATAAAGTGGTGACCGGTCATACTCCTTTCCAGCTCGTTTACGGGCTAACGCCACTTATGCCCACTGAATACATTATCCCGACCCAGAAATCGACTGGCTCTCTCGATTACGACACCAGGCGTGTTCTAGCGGCGCGGGTCACTGACCTGGAAAAATTGGACGAGCATCGACTGGAGGCTGCAATACACCACGGCGCCCGACAGTGGAACCGAGCTCAATGGGCCCAAACCCAAGGTCCCTCAACCCAATTCAACGTCGGTGATTATGTCCTATGGCATCCAAAAGGTACAAAAGATCGACCTGGCAAGCTGCGAAGCAAATGGTTCGGACCTTACCGCGTCCAATACATACTTCCCAACAACACCGTTCTGCTGGTCGGTATCCAACACTTCGACCCTGATCCTATCATCGTCAACGTCAACAAATTGAAACCCTACCGAGTTTTAAACTCCGACGCCTTGGACGGAATCCCACGCCCAACCCTCAGCAAATCCAGCATCAAGACCATGCACATAGAAAACGAAGACGAAACGGGCAAAGCCCCAGTCGACAGTTGCATTCCCGTCGCCAGCATTAACAGGTCCACGACCAGTCAACCACTGCTACCAACCCCCATTACCGCGCGCGGGAGTCCACATTCGAAAAGGCACCAACCACTATTAGGTCAGCTCTTTATGATGATGGCAGCCCCTATATCTTCACTCGCTCGCCATCCCTCGACTACTGCTCATTCCCTCGAGCACGAGGCAGTCGCCATCGCCATTTCTGTGCTGCAGGATCACTTCCGTGTGCACCACCAATCCAGGCGACCTCGACGTAAGCCGCTCGGCCCCCTTCACGACAGCATACACCGCTCCTCCAGGCGATCGCGCACACCACCAATTCGAGCCGCACCTGCGATAGCATCGAAGGAGCAGCGACGGCCAGTGCTGCGTTTTTTACCAAGTCTCGAAGACCTGCGTTTGCCTCCTCGTGTGAGTACACAGCTGCCGTTTACAGAGAGCGAGGAGAGGCGCCTTAGTTTTTTAGGGTTTGAGGCTCCACCATCATTCGCACCACCACCGACACGGACCGAGCCGCGGCGATCCAGCAGACTGCTATCCGAGGCACTCCCAGGCGACCTGCCTTCTGCTATACGCAGCACAAGTGTAGACGCCAACTCGCCGTTCTTCGCACGACGGGAGGGACACAGCAGCATCGATCGAGCGGAGGAGCAGCAGCCGACATCGCTAGGGTTTCAAACACCCTCGCTCGAAACCCTCGCCCAGCCAGTTTGTGTCAATTCTTGTGTGTGCAGCGAAGCTTCTACACGGCGCATGGTCCGCAGGAAGTCGACTGACCCACACTCGCGACGAGAGATGTCGAGATATCCAGCTCCTCGACCGGTGCCGATCCGGACGAAAGATGGCCTCTATCACTGCTTTCAGTCGACCTTGCTGCCGCCGCTGAAGGCATGGCGGGAGTACGCAAAGGAGCATCCGGAGGAGGACGCCTTCATCACCAGCCTCGGCCTACAGCAGTTCCTCGCACTCGATTGGGACAACACCGAGCGAGCCCCACGCATGGCACTGATCGAGGAATTCGCCAACGCTGCAACATACACCGAGACGACCATCACCGCGACAGTTCGATCGAAAGAAGTCGTCATCACACCTCAGATTGTAAGTGACAAACTACACCTTCCCATCGGTGTGCTGCATCGCAAGGAGGTCTTGCAGGAATCCGATTACCCTCCCGGTCGACTTGAGGAGTACTTGATCCACAGCAAGAAGGGCGAAGGCTACCTGATCGACGAGTGCCTGCCGAAGCATCAGCCTCGACTGTCTGCTCTCGTCCTCGGTCTGGGATTCAAACGCAAGCCGAAGTACATCGGCGACTACGGCTTTAATGTGATGTGCTCGGCGGAGGCCCTAGCGATTCAAGGAATCCACTACGGCTGGGCATCATACATGTTCGCATCGCTGGTTGACGAGGTCGGCAAAATGCAGCTCGGCAGCAAGCATTGTCCAGCGGGAGAGATTTTCGATCGACTACTCGAGGACTACTTCCCCAGCACTGAAACGGGTTATGAGCACATTCCACTGTGGAAGCAAGACATTCGCGATCGCAAGCGTGCTGCGCAGAACAGCAGGAACAACTACCTCGGGCCGCGGCATCTCCGGTGGCAGGGCGGGTTAGGTGTCGATCGCGGTTCGAAGATGCCTTCAGCTCCGGGATCGCTAATCGAACCCGGCGTGTCCAATTCCGATTCGGAGGCAGAACCGGAGCCGACGGAGACACCAAAGGGCAAATCTCCCCTCAAGGGTGGATCGAGTTGCAAAGGGAAGGCACCGAAGCGCCACACGTCTCCTTCGCCCACGAAGCCTCCAACGACACGGAGGGAGACTCGATCCTCGCACAAGCGGACCCGTGAGATAACCCCACCATTCAAATCGAGCCGGGGTAAACTCACGACATTAGGTAACCTTCACCACTCATCAGAGGCATCCGCCACCGACTCCGAGGCCGCGACCACACCACCGCCATCACCAGCTCGTGCTCCACCCAGTGGATCCCTACAGGACGACTCGCCTCTGATGTCCAACGAGCCATTTACAGACATGCCATCGCAGGAGACACCCACACCACAGACAGAGTTTCGGGCGCCCCCACCAGTCACACCAACACCTCCAAGCCAAGGCGGCCCTTCGACTTCTGCTTCACCTTCATCCTCTGCCCTAGGACCATCGCTCTCACAGAATGAGGGATTGCGCGCGAAGATGTTGGCGGCTCGATCGACCTTCGAGGCCCTGGAGCTGGAAACGGCCAAGGTCGACTCCCTACTCGAGGAGAGGTCCCAATACATCACCAACCTCCGCGAACAGGTCCAGAAGCAGCAGTTCGAGCTCCAGCGGTACATCAGCGATCTATCGGTAGAACGCCAACGACTCAAACGGACCGAAGACCGATTGGCCCTGAAGGAGAAGGATGTCTTGGACGCCATGGCTGATTTCACAAAGTTGAAGAAGGACAAAGCCGCACTCCAGCAGAAGATCGAGGATCTGACCCAGGAGCTCAGGGTGGCCCAGCACGGTTACAACGCAATCAAGCACGAGGCTCAACAGTAACGCCCAGAACTACCGCTGAATATCGAGGCTGCTCAAGAGACGCGCGCTTTAAAGCCGAAGGCTGCTGCCGCAACAGCGGATCGACGCGCGTGACGGAAACGAATGGCCGCCTCGACTCGGCCTTGAAGGAATTCGAGGATCGAGGCGTCCAGCTCAAGAAACGCGACGACCAAGTCCATCACCTCCGACACCGTAAACATCGTCTTCGTGACAAGGCACGCCAACGCATCCAGGTACTTCATCGCATCCTCAAAGCCGAACGTGCGAGCTCGCGCATGTACCAGGCACAGCTTGACAAGTTACAGGAGGCACAACCGACTCTCGAGATCCCACTCATCGATGATGAGGAGGATTCAGAGACAGAAGAACGCATCGACCTCCGCCTCTGGGAAAACCAGGAGACATCTAGCGATGAATCCTTGACGACAGACGTAGAGCTGTCCGACTCCGACTCACTGTACGAGGCTTCCGATGACGACGACACCCCGCCCGACAACCCGCCAGACGACTCGAAAGGTGACCCCACAGTGGAACCCAGGGACGACACCACGCCTGATCCAGCGCCGGCCCCGTCGACTGAACCTGCGGGTGGTACACAGGAGTCGACAACAGAGGCACCAGGCAACGCCCAACCCCCGAATCTGCGAACCGACACCGCACCAGTTTCGACTCAGCATACAGCAGCTGCGGAGACGCAGACGCAGACTGCAACCGACGTACCTCCAAGGAGCCCAGCAGTCGAGCAGCAGCAGTCGACTAAGCAGCCCCCAACGATCCCCGAGGCAACCCCAGCTACGCGTTCAGACGACACTCCACCGCCTCTCAACCAGGATGATTTTCCATCGTTCAAACTTAGTGCTGACATTTTGCCACCGCAGGGCCATCGCCGTAATCGGCTCGACCCAGACGTTTTCTCCTTCCTAAGCTCACCGGAGGACCCTCGACAGGACCGATTCACTGCCCCACCAGCGTCAACTCCCACCTCGGCGGGCCTACACGCCCCTCCATCGTCCCCATCGACTGAGTCCGTTGAGCACCCGACAAGTTCAGAGTCCCCAGGCGACGACATCGACTATGCCCACAAGCCCCCTCGCAAGCTGGCGAAGGAGTTGTTTGGAGCAACGTCTCGTCTCCACATCCCATCCTAGTTTGCAGTCCACAGGAGTGTACTTAGTGCAGAGGGAGGGCAATGTTAACCGAATATTCCCTATATTCCCTAGGCTAAGTGTTAGGCTGGTCGATACCCGGCTGGTATCAACAGGGAGGTGTGTCAGCAGGCAGGAACAGTAGCTTCATCGAGTCCATCGACTCTGTCGAAGTCGACAGACTCTGTGGATCGACTGGTCGACCCAATCGACCAATCGACCTGGAGGATAGGTCAGACCTCTCGGTCGACCTTCCACCTATATGTACCCCCTTCTCACTTGGAGAAGGTGCTGTTGTTTTGTATGAAGTCTTTTTCTGCCTTATTCCAGCCTCTCTTGTATATTTGTCTTGGTATCGATTGTATCCCGATCCTTTTTCTGCTGTTAGCGATTGGTTCCTAAGTCTAGTCGATGGGAGTAGAGGAATTATTTGTCTCTTGATCTAGTCGATGGAAGCTAGGAGTCCAACGTGCTAATCGATTTGTATCTAAATCGTTTAGTTATTGAAGGTGATGAGTCGATTCCTTCTCCCATCGATCAGACACTACCTCTTACGGATCGATCAGAAGGTGTGATGCATCGGCCCCACAGTAGACAGTTGATTTAAATGAGATTCGTTAGACTGTGGAAAGCACAACTAACACCTTGTAAAGGTCACGTCCAACTTAGAATGACGGAGCTGGTCGATCACGTCTTTGACCTACAAAGTGGTCGTCCTCGCCGTACTCTTCACGAAGTGTCCCCTCCAATGTAAACTCATCTTCTACAGCATGCGCGAGACGAGTTGATGGCCAAAACCCATGTTCCAACTCCGGAGCTTCTTGAAGAGTTGACGGGATACCAGGTTGCAGGGATATTAGTGTATCCATAGGTATACAAAGAGCATCCTTTACGTTGCTCCAATAGTATGAGAGAGGTTCATACAGTCGCCGTGATTCGATTGACTCACGTGATAATCGCTCCCAATGGTCAACAAATCCTGAAACTCCTTTCACAATCTCTGGCAAATGACGCATCTGCATTGGTTGCACAGCTTGTGGTACCCCCCTAGGCCATAGCGATCTACCCTCTGAATCCTCCTTCCATAACTTAATGCCCCCCTCATCACCTCTAGGAAGCCATTCATCGTCATGGCAAAGAATTTTGTACTTCATAACAGGGCACCCACTTGCATCGAGGAAGAACTTGAACTGATGCGCTTTTGTATGTCCAACCAATGCTTCATCACCCTCCAGCAACCACTCTTGAATGAAAGATTTGAAGTTAAGAACCTCTTGAACGAGGTGAGGAATGACAGGAAGTGACTCTAGCTTCATGAAAGATTTCATGAGAAGAGGGATAGTAGGATAATCCTCCTTATGCAAAGCCATGCTCCAACGACCAAATAATGCATCTATGTCATCATGAGTGTGACCAACTAGCATAAAATTAACATATACTTCTCGAAATACCCGTTTGGCTATGAGAAGGGATTTAAAATCAAGACAAACCTATTTTTGTTATCACTAACAAACATTGTCCATTTGTACATTTAATATAGGGGCAATGGCCTAGGTGGAACCAAAATGTCTGGAATCGGGCCAAGTGGATCCAAACACATCTCTGAACCATGAAGAAGAGCTGCGTAAAGAGGATGCGAAGATGCCTCTGTAAAAAGTTGTCTGGAGGTGGATTTTGGCGGAGCCTCCAGATCGCGTAGCAGCTTCGCAAATGACCCCACAGTATAATTTGCATCATGTGAGAAAATATCTAATCCAAAATGCGCATAGCACTGATCTACATGTCCATGAGCTAAAATGCATATCGCTAGAGGCAATTTCATGAGACCATCTAAGTTCTTCACCTTGTGGGATAAGGCAGGGGAGGCTGTCTTCGAGTGGTCCATCTTGTCATGCATAATAGTAAGAACCTCATGAGGCATCGTCTTTGACCTAAAACGATTGAGGTAATACAAATCCCTATGAGCAAACGTTTCACATAGGGATCACGTAGCAGCTTCGTATCAATGTGCGTCTACCATTGACCCGACCCTGTTCTTTAACCCATCGGTTGTACACATCCCGCTGCGTATGGTGCAAAAGACTAACACCGTCCAAAAGAACTCGATCAATGGGCCACGACTTGAATGAGTAAATCTAGTCGTCAGGATTGTCCACAGGCACAAACAAAGTTGAAACTTGCACCACAATAACAGATTCACCTAGGGGTCCTGAAGAATCAGTAAGGGCACTGGATCGTAAATTCCGAGGTAAACCTTCGGCAATTTTGAGACCATCTCTGTTGTGCAACGCCACAGTTCTTCCCGACCAGAGTCGAGGTGGAACAACCTCAAAATTTGGAATATCCGGGTTCACTGGGGGAACAACGGACTCGTCCTCAGCGGATGAGGTGCCCATGCTGCAGATGCACAGGAACATAGATATAAGTTATAAGAAAGTCACATTAAAGTCACAATAGCTCAATTCGAGCTTAACTGCACAACTTTGCGAAGTAATCAAATGTAGCTCGAGGCGAGCTAAATTGCGCGACTTTGCGAGGTGCTGTAATTTAGCTCGAATCGAGCAAATGCTAAGTTTCAGATTTCAAGAACCTCTACTGTAATTATTTAGTTTAGCTTGAATCGAGCTAAACTTCACAGTCTAAGGATTTAATAGAGTAAATCAGCTCTATTTTCTTTTTAGCTAAATTCTGGATTACTTAGGGTTACAGTTTAGCTCGAGTCGAGCTAAACTGAGTTACATATTGGGCGAGGGTGATTCATCAGTTTAGCTCGACTCGAGTTGAACTTACCAGATTTCAAATGATTGTAATGAAATCGTTTAGTTTAGCTCGAATCGAGCTAAACTTCATAGTTTGAGGATTACAATATTTACATTAGCTCAATCTTCATTTTAGGTAAACTCAGACATACTTAGGGTCACAGTTTAGCTCGAGTCGAGCTAAACTGAGTAATATATTGAGCGAGTGGGGTGCCTTAGTTTAGCTCGACTCGAGCTAAACTGAATGTATTTTAATCCTCTCATAAGCAAACGTCTAGTCTAGCTCGACTCGAGCTAAAATTACCAGATTTCAAGTGATTGTAATGAAATCGTTTAGTGTAGCTCGATTAAAGCTAAACTTCATAGTTAGAGGATTAGAATATTCACATTCTCTCACTCTTCTTTTTAGGTGAATCCAGACATACTTAGGGTCAGGGTTTAGCTCGAGTCGAGCTAAACTGACTTACATGCTGGGCGAGTTTGATTCATCAGTTTAGCTCGACTCGAGCTAAACTTACCAGATTTCATATGATTGTAATGAAATCGTTTAGTTTAGCTCGAGTCGAGCTAAACTTCATAGTTTGAGGATTACAATATTTACATTAGCTCAATCTTCATTTAAGGTAAATTCAGACATACTTACGGTCACAGTTTAGCTCCAGTCGAGCTAAACTGAGTAACATATTGGGCGAGTGGGGTGCCTTAGTTTAGCTCGACTCGAGCTAAACTTAATGGATTTCGATTCAAAAGCAAGTGTCTAGTTTAGCTCGAGTCCAGCTTAACTGAATGGATGTCAATTCTCTCAAAAGTAAACGTCTAGTTTAGCTCGAGTCGAGCTAAACTGAAGCACAGTTTGCGCCATTTGGATTCCGTAGTTTAGCTCGACTCGAGCTAAACTGGTTAATTTTTTAAAAAATCTATTGAACGTTTTGTTTAGCTCGAATCGAGCTAAACTATTATGTCTACGTTTAGTCATAGTTTAGCTCGAGTCGAGCTAAATCGCTCGACTTTGGAAAGTCCTGTAATTTAGCTCGATTCGAGCTAAATTCCTCGACTGTACAAGCCCCGCAATTTAGCTCGAATCGAGCTAAACTGCTACACTCTGATAGTCCTGCTATTTCTCTCGACTCGGGCTAAATGACCTCCCGAGAATTACGGCGCATATTTCGGAGTACCGCTTTCTTCATTCCCTGAAAGCAATAGTTTTGCACTCGAGACGGATGCAATGAAAACGAAGGCTAGCCTGCACTTACATCGAAAACACAAAATCTGAAGCATCACAGCAACGGCGTCCACGACACATACGGAACGCTCTTCTGGGTTTAGGGTTTATGACGCCGAAATTGAATTGTAAAATGCAAGAAGCACGTACGATAACAGAGACACAATTCACTATACTGCCATGTGCGTGGAGTCTTACCTTGACGCTTGTGTGGAGCTCATCTTGATCCCTACGTACAGCGTGCTGGAATCTGAAACGCCGACGGAGCCAAAAACCCTGAAGGAGGAGCATCACCTTCAGAAAATGAGGAAAAAGGAATCAACATGGCCACGTTCTCAGAGGTCATTCAAATTCGTATGGCCTTTCCCGCGCTCCACCTTATCTCGAGATGAGGCGGGAAATACAAATGCGATTTGTCAGGAAAATCGATGGTGAGATGAGGCGGGAAAATTGCTTCTCCCTATATTTCTACATAGAAGTAGAATCCGCGAATTCGAGCGGGAATCCATCCGCCATTCCTGCCTACTTCGACAAATTCTGTACATTCCTGCTACAAGATCAATTGTAATATTACACGCATTGGCCGAAATAGGCTTCCAATGAAAGCATGCATTTCAAAGTTATCATGCCATTATTGACCATGCAATCAAAAGTTCGTCGTACTCAAATACTTTAAGTTTGAAAGTAATAATCTTCTAAGTTAGTAATACTCATTTTCATCGTAGTTAGGAAATAAATTTACAATGTTCTATTCAATGAATAGAGAAACGAGTAATTTAATTGTTTTTATGGACATTGAGGATTATGTGTATAGCTTAATGTGATTCGATTCATTATTAGTCTCACTACATGGGGTTTTATTGCATGTAGATATAGTATGTTTCACATGTCAACTTGAATGGATATATTGTATATAATGGATTGTAATTATTCATCTTCTCCACTTGGGTGTTTCCTAAGCGTATTGTGGCATTTCAAAGTCCCTCATATTGAATACATTTAATATGAGTATTACTCATAGTAAGTCATGTTTCGTAAAAAAATTGGTTTTATATATGATTCATTGTCAATAAGAAAGAGATTCCTCAAGAACATAGAGATATTGAATTCTCAATAATAATATAAATCATATATTATAACATCAAAATCAAGGTATGAATGTATGGAATATAATGTATTCTACGGGGAATATTTTGAAAACCTCATAAAGAATTTTAGCAAAATGGTTAGCTTAAGGTATAACAACATGGAAAAATAACTCAATTGGACCATTTTGCACACAACATAAACCCTAAACCCTTAACCCTAAACAATAAACCCTGAATCCTCAACCCTAAACCCTAAACCCTAAACCCTAAACCCTAAACCCTAACCCCTATATCCTAAACCCCAAAACTCGAAATCCTAAACACTATACTGTGAAACCTCAATACTTAACTTGGATTGCTAAACATCACATACAACATCTACAACATTACGAACACTTTAATTGGTATGTTTGCTTCCACTCATAATTTTAGGCTTTTGTTCATCTAATCATCTTGCGAGAGCAAGTCTATAATTATTCTTAATTATTTATGTTAGGTTTTATGCACCAAGTTAAGTAACTTTGATAGAAAGTCTTAAATTATCTATCAATTCGTGTGCAAATAGTTAGAATAGCTTGCTATGTTACATAAAAGCATATACCAAAATATTTGATCAATTATAGGTGACCTTATGTCAAGGATTTGAAATAAAGAACTTGAAACGAAATAATCATCTTAAGTGAAATAGATCCTTACATCCATAACGGACATTAATGTATTATGGTCACCCTTTAATGTGTCTGAAATGTGCTCAATCTTCCAAATTAATATTTTAAGCACTTTCTCTTCATCTAAGCTTTTTAGTTTAAATTATATACGAACGTAAATAGTTATTAGTAATAAATGATAATAACATTCTAATTGTAGTTATCTATAACCATGCTATAAGAATGATAACGTTCGGAATTATGATTAAATTTTGCACTATTTTCATAATGATGTTAAATAACGTACTATAAATTACTATACATAATGTATTCCTATAATAATGTATTAAATAGGCATAATTACCATTATAGGAAATATTATATATTTGTAATAAATCATATACTTGTACATGTAATTTCAATGTAAATGTATATTTGGAATACATGGCATTATTTAGAAATATGTAGTGATTACTTATGGACAAAAGTTAGAAACTAAACCTATTATATTTGAATGCAATACTTATGTACCTTGTGATTTTTAAACTTTAGAAAATAAACCACGTATGAGGATTTGAATTCAAGAGTGATACTTATGTACATTAAAATGATTGGACAAATCTTGGAAATTACACACTTAAATCTTTACTAAAGAATACTACGTACGTATAGGATATACTAATAAAAAAGTCATAATGATTTCACATATTAAATATTGTGCTAGAGAAAAATTAGGCACATGTCAAGGAATAACGAAATTTAAAATTTAAACCACAACGAAATCTTTAAAATTTAAACTTCAACTTAGTTCTTATAGCATTATTTAAAAAATATCCATAAAAAACCTGATGTGCCATTAGCCGACAGTCTACAATAGCAAGTACCCGATTGACTCAATGGAGGAACCAAGCGTGGAGCGGAATCACGGTGATCAATCCTACATTAATCTATCGATGAAACGATTGTAGCACCAACTTCGCGGGGGGAAGCAGCCTCCAAGTGCTCGATTCGCCACACATGGGCCAATTCTTGGTGTGACTCCTGCCTCTTCACTTGTCGATAGGGTTAAAGTAATTCCGCTCCCACTTAATCAATTGCGGTAACTAAATTGCGCACGGTGCTTGAGCAAGCTCGTCATGGATACGGGTTCCCCACGGTGTTTCTGACCGCACCTCGAAGCGCTTGGCAAATAGACGCGTCTTAACTTTTCTTGGTTGAAAATGAACTTGGTAGAAAATGGTGACAAGAATCGCAATGTAAATTTCACATACTAAAAATAGAGTACACAATATTAAACATCAACTTAGTTCCAAAAAATTGACAATACTAAATAGAAAACCAATATTGATACAATTAGAATTAAACTTACACTATTTGAATTAGTATTCTAATGTTGCTCTACAAATTATGAGTAATAAAAGTGAATGGAAACCAATAATAATACAATCAGAATTAAAATTAGTGTGTTTGAATTGAGAATCTAATGATGTTCTAAGAAAAATGAATTTAGCGTGTTTGAGTAATAAAAGGGAATGAAAACCTATATGATTACACTTGAAATTAAACTTAGCGGGTTTGAATAAACATTCTAATGTTGTTTTAAAAAATTTGTGTAATAAAAGTGAATGAAAACCTATATGATTACACTTGAAATTAAACTTAGCGGGTTTGAATAAACATTCTAATGTTGTTTTAAAAGATTTGAGTAATAAAAGTGAATGAAAACCTATATGATTACATTTGAAATTAAACTTAGCGGGTTTGAATAAACATTCTAATGTTGTTTTAAAAAATTTGAGTAATAAAAGTGAATGAAAACCTATATGATTACACTTGAAATTAAACTTAGCGGATTTGAATAAACATTCTAATGTTGTTTCAAAAAATATGATTACTAAAAGTGAATGGAAACTTATATTTTAAAACTTAGAATTAAATTTACCGTGTTAGAATTAGCATTCTAATGTGGTTCTAAGAAAAATGAATTTAAAAAGAGAATGAAATAAAATTTACAAGTTAGAAAATGTAATTACGAGTAATAAACTTGGAGAGAAATTTTTTGGAAGAAATCAAATTTTAAAATTTTTTACCTCAAGCAAAGAATGAAAGCCTCGGCAGTAAAAATGATGGCCTCGGCAGTTAAAATGATGGCCTCGGTAGTAATCATCATGATTGGATACAAATCATGAATGTACCACCGCCGACTTTCACCTCCTCCCCCCTTTCTCCTTACTTTCAGGTTTTTGTTTTTTCCTCTCTCGTTTTCGCCCCGCTTTTGTCGCTTCCGCACTTCCCCTTTTGCGCTTCGTAGTTGCTTTTCGTCGTGTTTGTGTAGTTTCTCTGTGCGCAAGTGCGCGTAGCGCCTGTGAGTAGCAGGGAATAGAAGGTGGTGTTTTTTTTTTAGCTCGTGGTTGGATTAGTCACTTTGTAGAAGTTTAGTGCTGCGCTCCTCTCGCAGTTCTGCGTGTGAGGATCTGGGGTTTGCTTGAAGTTTGCGGTGACGTGAGAAGAAGCGCTTTTGGAGGAGAATCATCTGGAAACTTGTCGCGGTGGGAGGAGTGACGCTGGTGCGAGGAGAGTCGCAGCCTCGCAGGGCGAGGAGAGAGGCTGTTCGAGGGAAGCGCTTCTGTAGGGGAGGAGTACAGGTTGCCTTCGTCGTTGCTTTTCGTCGGAGGAGGAATTGCATCGCCGTGTTAGGTGGTGCGACATTTTTCGCAGTAGGTACGTTCTTCACTTCTGTGGTTTTTTTGGTGATTCTTTTCAGAGGTTTTGAAATTTTTTTTGCTTGTTGAATGGATTGTCAGCACACTACACACTTGGAATATAAAAAGTTCTAGGGTCTTGCGGTTTTAGGGTCTTTCGGGAGCACAGGAAGGTCCGATAAGGGAGTGTGGTCGGGGAGCTTGTTGCCGAAGTGGTGAGAATAAGCATCTGCTCGTTTTGTTGCTACTTTCGAGCTTCGGATTGGAGTACTTGCAGGCTCTGGGAGAGGGTGATTGGGCCCGTAGTCGTGTATTTTTCACGTCAACCAAATCACAACAACAACACGCTCAGGTACCACTATTGTCTCCTGAGTATCAATTTGTCGCTCTTGAACTTCTTCCATCCATTAGGAGGAGCCGTGTGTCAAAATTCTGCTTAGTAGTGGTCACAAGTTGCCGTCAAAGAACCTCTTCCTCACAACTTTGTAGCCCCCATGTGGCATCAGGTGTCAGTAAGCAGTCCCTCTCAAAGCGATTTTGCCTTCCCACTCTTTCGTGTTGAAACTTTGCAGCCTTCATTTGTTTAAACTTGCCTTACGTTAAGAGATTTCCTGAAACACCAAGTGATAATTGAATTATCTGAATAAACGAGTCCAATACATAGCAACATGCTTATGATACCTTTAGCAATGCAACAGAATTGTATAATGTACAGACGATTGAAGCTGGATTGAATTATTTCAATTTCTTGAATGATGAAACATTAGAAATGATGTTTAGATGCTTTGATATGTTCACTTCAGTGACAACAGACTTCGTAGTTTGCATTTCCAGGAGAGATTCTAGTAATTCTAGTCACATAACAGTTTGTAATGACAGCGTAGTATGTGATTATAAATTGATGTTGGAATCGCAGCAAAGTTTGTAGTTTGTAATTGCTTCTGTTTTGAACAGTAGGATCGTATGTTTTGCAGATATACAACAAGGCCAAAGAAGACCATCAGGAAGTTGAACCTTCACAAGAATGGCTGGAATGGGAGAAAGGTGCTAAGCCTGATCATTCGGAAACATGAAACCCCCTCTAACTTTGTAGAAATGGATACTGAGAAGCAGAAAGTTTAGCTCGAGTCGAGCTAAACTAAGCTTTTAGAGTATGTAGAATGCACCTGGTGGGTAACGAGATAACAAAACGTAATTATAGGGCCTCAGTTTAGCTCGAGTCGAGCTAAACTATAGATTCTAACACGCGGAAATGCTAACTCAGTTTAGCTCGACTCGAGCTAAACTGAGGCCCTTCATAGATTAGAATGTAATTTATTAAGAAAAAGCTACAAATTTAAAGGTACCCTTAAAGTATGAGGTTTAGCTCGATTCGAGCTAAACTACACGTCCACGTCAGAGACTGTTGATTTCTACTGAGTTTAGCTCGAGTCGAGCTAAACTGAACAGATATTAATGGACTCGTATGTCTACGTTTAGTTTAGCTCGACTCGAGCTAAACTGTAAACCTGAATGAGTAAGACTAAACCTATATAGACCAGAGGTAAAGTGTAGTCATACGAATCGTTAGACCGTAAAGTTTAGCTCGATTCGAGCTAAACTAAACGAATAGATAAGAAAATAAAAACATATTCAGTTTAGCTCGAGTCGAGCTAAACTAAAACATCCAAGTCGCCCAATAGTTGACTCAGTTTAGCTCGACTTGAGCTAAACTATGACTCAAAATAACTAAAAACTTACCTAAACATGAAGATTAATAAAAAAAACATATCAATCATTAATCTGCAAAGTTTAGCTCGATTCGAGCTAAACTGAACGAATAGATATTAAGAGACAGTAAGATTCTATTCAGTTTAGCTCGATTCGAGCTAAACTAAGGCATCCAACATTCAAGTATGTAACTCAGTTTAGCTCGACTCGGGCTAAACTGTGAACCTGAATATATCAGAATTATTCAAAACGAACTTAAAAAAACAAAATAAGCCTCAGACTAAAGCTTTGTTCGAATCAACCTAAACTAAACAATTCCTTTATAGACTAAGGGAATATAATCAGTTTAGCTCGAGTCGAGCTAAACTGAGGAATCCATCTCGCCCAATATATAACTCAGTTTAGCTCGATTCGAGCTAAACTGTGACCCAAAGTAAGTCTGAATTTACATAAAAAGAAGAGTGAGGTAATATAAATAGTGAAGTCCTCAAACTCTGAAGTTTAGCTCGATTCGAGCTAAACTGAGACCTCAAGTAAGTAAGAAGATACAAAAAAGAAGAGAGTTGATGTTCATATCCTGGATCTCTGAACTTTAGCTCGATTCGAGCTAAAGTGAACAATTACAGTACAGACTTCTGAAATCTATTATGTTTAGCTCGAGTCGAGCTAAACTTAGATATCATCTTCGGCCAATATGTTCCTCAGTTTAGCTCGATTCGAGCTAAACTTATCCCCTAAGTAAGTCTGAACTTCCGTTAGTATAAGAGTGAGGTAATGTAATAAGTCAAGTCCTCAAACCTTGAGTTTAGCTCGATTCGAGCTAAACTTAGACCATAAGTAAGTAAGAATATACCAAATAAAATAGGGTTGATGTGAACATAATTGATCCGTAAACTTTAGCTCGAATCGAGCTAAACGAAACATCTCAATACCAGACTATTGAGATCATTCAGTTTAGCTCGAGTCGAGCTAAACTGAGGTATCCAACTCGCCCTATATG
Organism: Bryum argenteum; assembly: GCA_037043015.1. Classification (NCBI taxonomy): domain Eukaryota; kingdom Viridiplantae; phylum Streptophyta; class Bryopsida; order Bryales; family Bryaceae; genus Bryum; species Bryum argenteum. Next base: position 16,701,955 of record CM073328.1, on the reverse strand, counting down.
AAGCTCAGTTTAGCTCGACTCGAGCTAAACTTCGACCCTATACTAGTAAGAATATACATTCAATATTGCTAACTAGAAATGTTGAAGTAAAACTCGCTAACTATAATGGTCCGATTGTAAATAAGTTTAGCTCGACTCGAGCTAAACTTATACCCTAATCAATAAACCACAAAATATGAAGTTTAGCTCGATTCGAGCTAAACTTCACAATCACAAAAGAGACTGATGATAACTAGTCAGTTTAGCTCGAGTCGAGCTAAACTTTTACGGTCACCTCGAAACCATTCACTGAACTCAAATATTTCTTGATGAATGCAGTGAGCAGAGAGTGAAGGGCTTGCTCGCCCACTTCTTCAAGCCAAGGGCAGCGGTGGATCAAGACGATGATGGCGATGATACCTTGAACCTTGATTGCTACGAATTCAAGGACGCAACCAAGGTTAAAACCTGGACAGCGGTTTGGGCTGCGCACACGCCAAACCTTACGGTCGCTGTAAGCTACCAAGGGCCTGTGGCTGATCATATGACAATCGATGTCGACACAAAAATCACCGAGCTTGATTGCGAGTCGGCGGAGGTGATCAAGATCATTTGTTCTTCTCCAGGGTCGACCCCTTACAATTTCACCCTAGCCATCAACACAGTAGCGACGCCCTTCGATGCTGTAGCAATGGTCGAGAGTTTAGAGGCATCACATTTCGACGAAGTCAAGTCCACTCTCAGAGCTGAAATCCTTGAAGGGAAGTGGAGGTCGAAGAACGATGGGCCGCTCAAAGCTAAAGCTCTATCCTTCAAGCTAAGGAACGTCGTCAACTCCATCATTCAGGCATCTGTTGCAGCGAAAGCCAAACAAGTAGCTCAGCGACCTCTCTTTGAGCGTTCAGTCCTTACCGGGACAGGGAGTCCCATAGATAGCAGGACCACCACACGAGTCCAGCCATCAACCCCCAGGGTAACATCCACAGGGGGGAATAGTTCTGGAACCCCTGGATTGTCATCGCCTCAAAAGAGACGGTCGAGGAAGATAGCTGATGACGCGAGGAAACGCAACAAGCTCGTATCAGAAGAGGACTTGGCAAACGCTATCAACGACGCCATCTCGGAGGTCCCTATGATTCTCGACAAGGTAGAAGACATTGACTACACTAACTGCAATGTCATCTACCAGAAATTCTTTTCGGACTGCCAAGACGCATTCGTCTTCGAAAATAATCCCCAGCGGAAATTGGAGATTGACACCATGAAGATGAAGGAAGCACCAGCGTCGTGGACAATCCGAGCCTTCGAGAAGAGGGGGCAAACCAGCCTCCTGAACTACCTCATCAATTTGCCGGACCGGTCACACAAGCAGACTCTGTGCGTCATGCCCGACTTGAAGTTCAAGCCCAAGGACGAACGGGATATGACGGACTGCGAATTCTACATCATTAACGGCCAAAGACAAATGCGTCGGCTGCGTCGAAGGAGATGATTCAGAAAGACACCGTCCCCGAGCCTATTAAGAAGGACTTTCGGACTTGGAATGCGTACATAGTCTGGACTAAAGATGTGGACAAGCTGCGCAAGATTTCAGCTTTTTATAACAGAGTGAATCACTTTGCTTAGTTTAAGCCGACGTGGGCAACGAATATCCTTGCTGCTCGGAAAGTGTGGGTAGAGTTCGGGTGTCCTCCACCAAAACGCGATGCAACTGGGGTAGCAGGGCTTCGAATAAAGCCAAAGCGAGCTGCAAGCCAAGCAATCGCTTACGATGTAAGCATTTCTGAACCACTGCGTCAAATGTTTAGCTCGATTCGAGCTAAACTGCACATGCAGTACTGTTTAGCTCGAATCGAGCTAAACTGCACATGCAGTACTGTTTAGCTCGAATCGAGCTAAATTTAACATGCAGTACTGTTTAGCTTGAATCGAGCTAAACTGCACATGCAGTACTTTTTAGCTCGAATCGAGCTAAACTGCACTTGCAGTAATGTTTAGCTCGATTCGAGCTAAACTGCACATGCAGTACTGTTTAGCTCGAATCGAGCTAAACTTAACATGCATTATTGTGAAGAAGGATCCCTTTGGTTTAGCTCGATTCGAGCTAAAATGTATAGCCGCATTCGAATCTAACTCTACTTACCTGTACTCGATTTTGCAGAAATTCTTCGCGGCTGAAAGCGAGAGGTTCTCAATGATCGACGTTGTCAATCATCAAAGGGAACTAAACAAGAAGGGCGGCAAGAAATTGCTTACCCTTACTAACGAGATCAAGATCATCACTGCACCAGAGAACCTGTATAAGCTCTGGGAATCGGTGATTACATGCGCCGCCCAAGGAGACCTCGTCGACCCCGAGTCCATGGACGGATCCAAGTTCAAGGACAAGGAGGGCTTTCTTCCGGACAGTGATACAACTCTCAATCGAGAGTTTTTTAAATTCCTTGGCAACCTCTCCGAGAGAGACCACGAGAAGCTCTGCAGGCACATCTTAAACGAGTCAGGGCCATCGAGGACCCTGAAATACCCGAAGGTTGTTCTCAAGCAACCTAAGTCTCATCTCGAGGACTGCTACGTTTAGAAGGATTACGTAGAACGATTGAAGCGCAAAGCTATCGCGCAGCTCCAGCTTCACAAGATCGATCCTACGCTCGGTATTTTCAAGGGCGACGAACTTGACGTTCAGGCGTGGAAGAAATTCAAGAAGGACTACCACGTCACAAAAGCGTCGAAGCGAGTGCTTCTCGAGTGGGGTGTTCCGGAATCATACTACGCCAACCAGAAGGCGACTATGCACCGGAATAGCAGCTGCGAGGATCTCTCGCCATACGCGAAAGAGTTCTTCCGCGTATTCCTTGAAGTCCGAAAGAAATTCCAACCTTCGAGTGAAATTGCTCATACTCGGTTCTTCCAAAGGGAGAACCCGATGAAGCTTCATGACTGGGAAGCAGGTTCCTGGAGTAAAGAAGGCGAGGACATCAATTTCGGGATCATTGACTTCAGACTCATTCCTGGAGCTGCTGGAAAGGCGAAATCTACTGTCGAGAAACCGTTCTTTGAGATTTTCATGAACGTTCTCGGAGGACAAGATAGGCCTTCTCTCAAGGCTGTTCATGTCTGGCTGTTTATATGTGGAGATGAGAAGGACCTTGAGCATGTACAGCACTTCGCCAAGACCAGTTCCTTCTTCGATGATGTGGAATACGAGTTGATCCAGTCCATTTACGAGCCTGCCGTTAACGAGCGTCTTGGAGAATTTGCGGCTAAGAGTAGGCAGGCAATGGAGCCCGTGCGACTTCTCTTCCTCAAGCACACATCCGTGAGGACCCGCGGGGAAATTAAATCTATCTACACAGCCTCCAAACACATTTTGTACGAGAAGCCCCGAAAATACAATGAGGTGGAGTACAGCATGTTTCCCAACGAGCTGAGAATGGAATTCTACCTTTAAGTCATCAAGCTTTTATGCGGCCCCAATGAGTCTATCTGCCTTATCTATTCCGGATCAAAAGCCGTTACAGCAAGCATGGTAAGATACAGCCCAGTTTAGCTCGACTCGAGCTAAACGGGGTCAGTACCCTTCCCTTCCCTGAATCACTTCAATTCCTCTGACATCATTGAAATCCGGTTCGGTCTGCTCTGCTCATAATATAGTTTAGCTCGAGTTGAGCTAAACTATGTCATTCCATGTCCTTCAAGCCGCATTTATTTCATAACCTTGATTGCATTCTTGAGACTGAAGTTTAGCTCGAATCGAGCTAAACTCAATCAGTTGCATGCTTCCAGAAAATGATTGGATTCTTGCACATGTAGTTTAGCTCGAGTCGAGCTAAACTACGTGATACCTCTGATACTTCTGATTTCCTTCTAAGTTATGAACTCGTTCATTTCCTTCGTAGCATGTAGTTTAGCTCGAATCGAGCTAAATGGCTTGGTCTGACTTCTCATCGTCGTCCTGCAGATGATAGCGTCTGAATCTTTCGTCATAGCCGACAAGGACGACTCCGTTGACATACACCAGGCATATCAGATCGGTGTTAATCTTGATCCAAATGACTTCAGCATCAACGGATATCCTGTTGATGCTAATACCTTCCCTATCATCGGCAGAGCCCTCATGAAGGGAAAAGCTAAGGTGGAAGCTGATGACGATAGTATGAAGGGCGATGACGGTGAAGGAGAAGAAGATGTGTCGGACCCCGTTTTTTCGATTTTTGGCCATTAAGTTCTAATGCGCATTAAGAATAAGTATAGTGTCTAGAATCCGACCTATGTATTTGTTGAGCCATATATTATAAGGCAATTACGTTTTTACAAATAAGTGAATTAGTTAAAATCTAGGTTGTGTTAATTAGGACGGATTTACCAATCCGTACTCTGTTCCCGTACGGCTAGGACGTGCTGTCAGAGGACGGATTAGGAGTTATGATGGTAGGTAAAGGACGGAGTGGCGAAGAATTTAAATAATGGCGAGAAATCTAGAAGGCGACTCCGTACGGAGAGGACAATGATGGCGGCGAACCATGTCATGATGGTCGGACTTAACTCCGGCTCCCTCGATATAAGGCAACCCGTCCGCCCTCGTCGTCACCTGCCTCCTCGTTTTCTGCGCCCTTTGTCGTCTTGCGCTCCTATCCTCCGTCTTTCCGCTTTCCGTCCTTAGCTCCGATCCGGCCCACTGGCCGATCTCAGCCCGGCGACTTTGTATTTCCTCGCGCACTTCTTTCCTATGGCAGGAACGGCGTCCACTTCCGCTCAGGAGCAAGAGGAGCTGAAGATCTCCATCAAGCTAGTGTCGCCGTGTATTCCGACCGAGGAGGATGAGAAGAAGTCCTTGACGGAAGACCTCGAGAGGATGGGGTTAGCCGGCCTGCTGGATACACCCTGGGGTTTGCGCGACGCGGAGATGGTGCGCGAGATCAAGGTCGGCGCGCCAAACCAGTTCGAGGGGACGGTTAGAGGGAAGCCGGCTTCCTGGACGGCCGACCACTGGAGAGCTGTTTACGGCCTGACCGTAAACAACGGAGTAGGGTTGTGCGGCCGGAAACACAAGTGGGCGAAGAAGGCGTTCCACGGGGATCCGCACAAGAACAACGGCTACTCAATAGAAGATTGCAAGAATCCGAGGGAGCGCGCCGTCATCAAGTTCTTGGCGCCGATTATTCACGGGGAGAAGCCGCACCGCATCACCGTACGGCTGGCCAACACCGTCCTGGGGTCCTTGCGCGGCGAACGGGAGGCAGACTGGGGTATGATCATCCGCGACTTGGTCGCCCGGCTTGCGGAGAATGTAGGTAAAACCCGTCCTAGCCCTATTACTCCTTTCCTCTATCACCTGTACAAGAAGGAGGAGGTGCTGACGGAAGAGGAGGAGTCGAACTATGAGATCGCGCTGTCGTCGCAAAACAACGGCGTGTTCGAGTCGGAGGAGAGTACGGATAGCAAGGCCGTGTACTCGGAGGAGGAGGAGGACGAGGTCGGATCAGACGACGGGGACGTCCCACCGGACGCGCCAGAAGAGCCAGCTCCGGAGGCAACCCCACCGCGGACGGGTCCAGAGGTAATCATCCTTCCGTCCCCGTCCCCTCCCACGAACCCGACCGAGGCCGGAACTCAGACTGAGAGAGGGCAGCCTTCGAGGCCGGTGGATGAAGGGGAAGTTACGGCCGATTGGGAGAACCCCATGAATCCGAACGACCCCCGACTCCCCCCACCTCTCAGTCCGTCCGCCAATCACCTGGATCCCATGAGGCGAGCATGGCACCACTTCACGGAAGCCAGGTGCCAGTACTTCTTCTATCAAGGACTGCTGGCGAAGCTATGCCAAGAATTTGGAGTGAAGACGTTACTGGAGGTCAAAAAGAAGTGGGACTCCAAGCCGGACGAGGAGCAGTTTCGAGAAATGGAGAAGCAAGTGACCAAGCTGATCTTGGAGAATAGACGTCTTCGCGAGACGGTCAGAAGAAGGGAGGAAGAACTCCTGGTCGGAAGGCAGGCCGTAATCACGGCAAACGAGCAGGTCGTAAAGCTCGTAGAAATCTGCGAGGTTCCGGCCGAGGTACTGCAGAAGGCGAACCTGTTCGAGGCCGGAATCCTGGAGTCAGAAGTATTCAAGGCGGAGACCTTCAAGAAGTTCCTCTTGGCGGCGAAGACGTACGCCACGAAGGTTGAGAAGAGCAACGCCGAGGTCAAGGTGCTGCTCGACGCCGTCCGGGAGCAGATGAAGGAGGTAGTCATGCCGGCCTTCACTTCTACTCCGGCCAAGACCCCGCGGCCGGATGCAGCGAGGACGGATGCTGGGCCCTCCAGTCCGACCGACACGAAGGGCAAGGCGAAGGTGAAGACGGAGACGGACGCACCCGCTCCAGCAGACTCTCCGGCCAAGAACACGCACACCGCGAAGAGGAAGCTCACGGCCGAAGAATATGAGAAGTCTCCCGGGGCGCAGAAACTTCACGACATCGGCCTCGAGCACTCCGAAGAGGAAGAGTTGAAGAGCGGGGACGAGACCAACTCCAGCGAGGACGAGTACGTGATAACGGATACGGGCAAGAGAGTGAAGGCAGGACGTATCGCAGCAACGCCACTGAAGCGGCCGAAGCACGGAGTTAGTTCGCGAAGGAAGAGGTAGGACGTCTTAGAGGCCGGCAGTCACAGGACGGCCAGGGTTAGGAGGTCGGATTGGTATCCGTCCTAGGCCAGTATAGTGTTTTCTTTTTGGGAATGCGTGCCGCTTTTTGAGGAGTAGGCCTGGTAGGCCGGCGCCGCAATCCAGTTAGGTATCTAAGTCGTTGACTTAGAAGTACTTATAGGTGGGAGTTTTGGCCACCTAAACATTCCTTGCTTGAGTGTTAATCGAACCTTCTTATGCGCACATTGGGTGTGATCATTTCCCTGTCTCCTTTTTAGTTGAGTGCTTGGAAAGCCGGATCTACTTGGTGTGTTGTGAGTTGGGAGTTAGGAATCCGGATTCTTTGTTAGATCGTTTCTGTGGAGTTGAAGTCGGGTTGGGCGTATTCTTGAGTGCCTTGTGTCTTGAACTGGTCTAGGTGTCTGAGAGAGGGAAACTGCTGTGGTAAAACACTTACGGTCTGGGAGGGTCTGGGAGTATAGTGTGTGAGGACGGATTCCAATCCGGCCTCCAGCTGCCACAGACTTGGGTTCCTCTGTAGTCTCAGAGGACGGATCAAGCACAGTACGTGACCAGAATACGTGTAGACGTCTTCTAGCCGGATTCGGAGCTCTTGGAGTCTGTCATTGTAGTAAGGGTAATAGGGTAACCAGGACGGCCTGCGTGACATGCTAGTTCGGACGGATAGGACGGATTAGTTGTGAGGACGTAATGTGTGCCTTAGTGTGTGTGCGTGTGAGTAGAATTTAAGTGTGGACGTTTCCGCCACGGTAAACATAAGGGAAAGAGTCTTTGTGCATCCCCTCTTGCAAAGGGATACCCTTGCCCTGCAAGGCTAAAACATAATTTGGGACTAGAAACGTTTGTGGGCTTGGTTGTTTTAGCACTACTTGTCTTGGTCACTTCACAGAATCCCTGGAACGATACACGAGTCACCTGAACACGGGTTTTACACCAATAAACGTGTAAGGGAAGATAAAGTGAATACATGGCATCCGACAAGATGATGATGATGTGGAAGAAGTTGCCTCTAGTGCAGGCGAAGACGAAGCGGAAGGCAGTGCGCGTCTAGCAGGGTCGGCTGAGGTAGACGCCTCTCCTGTGCGGATTCGACAGCCCGATTTCCAGAATCTCCCGCAAGACAGCTCCGACAATCTGCGCAATACACCGGAATCGCGTAGCGGTTCAGCGCGTGGCAGGGGTTCCGCAAGTCGAAAGCGGAAAGGCTCTGCAATGGCCAAGGAATCGCCGAAGTCAAGGTTCTCCGAAGCAGCGGTGATTTCAGAACTGCAGAAGAAACTTGAGGAAGAGCAAGCCGCGATTGTCAGAATGGCTGATGAGTTTCGCGCTCGCGACGCTCAGCGCGAACAGGAGGCAAACAAAAGACACCTGGATATAATGGATATGTTTAGTAGAGCACTAAGTGGCTTAAATCCATCTGCACTTCCTCCTCCTCCTCTGCCTTCTGCAATTGCAGTGCCTAGTACTCAAAGTTTAGATGCAGGTACTTTCCATGGGGGGCAACGCCCTCTTCCTGACACTGCACCTCCAGCCACTGCTATCGTCGAGCCAGCAGTGCATCCACCTACGTCAATTCCGCAGAATACTGACTCTGAGGCTGAGGTGCAAGAGAATACCACAGGTCCCACTTCTTCTTAGATAATGGGTATACTGTATAGTTATTGAGTTGTAAAAACCGGTAGAACACTTTTTTTGATACAAACTCTCAAACATTTTTTTGTAATTAATACAGGCGTTACCACGTTCATTTTAGCTCGACTCGAGCTAAATTGCCCATCAGCCACATAGGCATTGTGTTCGGATTCACACTCCTTCCACCACACTTCATCGTGTTTGCCTGATTTCAATGACCTTGTATTGCGTTGAACAGATGTAGAGGATGAGGATGAAGATATCGATACTCCGGTCATGGAAGATGTATTTGTTGATCTTGTTCGCCATGACTCGCATCCTCCCGAGGACACTCCCAATTATACTGAAGCATCGCTTCTCGGCAATGATCCTACATTGGGTGATGATGTAGATTGCACCCAACAGTCGCTAGGATCAATGGGCCTTCACGATGATGACGAGATGAGCAATGACGATATCCAGGTACTTCTCATCAATCCATTCTGATCTTTAGAGTTCATCGAATATTTGTACTAGAAGATGTTGTCTTTGAATTTATTAAACCTCTCGCAGAGAAACCTCAGTAATGTTGTCTTGCTGCGACGTGCTTGCTATCCAGGTTAGGAACGCCACGGTCTCTGAAAATTCTAGTAAAGAAATAGGTTTTATTCCAAGAGAGTCAAGCAAAGCTTGGTTAAATGTTGTCATCGACCTCAATGAGATCCTCTGTTATTGTTCCCCAACATGGGAAGCTAAGGGATCCAGAAACCGTGACATCCAAGTACACTCGGCCGCGGTGCCAACTGAGGTGGGGAAGAAACTTGTGTGGGTAAGGCCCGGTTGTAAAGACTTCCTCTCCGGGTTGGCAGCGTTCGCCACTATCACGGTTTGGAGTTCTATGATGACAACAACGACTGAAGCAATTTGTGATTATCTCTTCGGTCCGATAAAACCTATTGAGCCATTACGAATTCTCGGTCAAGAAGACTGTGATAGAGTGCCCGTGCGGAATGTTGGGGGCCGAACTTTCTTCATGAAGGAACCAGGAACCCAAAAAGATAATTTCCTTAAGACCATGTCTGCCCATCTTTTTAATAGCTATGATGGTCTATATACAGAGGCCAATACTCTCTTTATTGACGATAGTCCGATTAAGCACATGTTAAATCTTAGTGAGAATGTTCTTTTACTGCCTTCGTGGACTTCCAAGGTCAATAGGGCTGAAGAGGACTCCGTTTTACTAGACGAGATTTTGCCATATCTCATAGAGCTACACGAGTTCCCAGGATCACTCAAGGAGTACCGCACATCCCATCTTTTTGGGCGACCTATGTTTTACGATGATAGAGCAACTTGTTTTATATATGCTGACATCCGAAGGGCCATGTCAGATTAGCAACGATTTTATTGTTTTTGTCTACTGTGTGCCGTACATCCATTTTTGTTTTTATTCTGTTTTTTTTCACCCTGGTTTCGATTTTCCTACATTGTAATTAACAAGTTTTGTTAACTGTATAGATCAGAGTGAAGTGTAATTAGGAGTCTAATTTTGAATATTGTATGTTGTGAATGAGCTCAACTGACAACTGTTTATCTGTCGATTGTCGTGTCAATCATTTATAATAGGTTCCGCAGGGGGGTTGTCGTGCTTCGGTAGATTCGTTTATCAATAGGGAGGGAGTAGGGCCAACACTCCGGAGTAGAGGTCTATTAATGCAGTCAGCTGCAACGGCTCAGTCAACCATGGATTTCTCCACCATGGCTGTGGACGATGGAGTGGTAAACAGTCCCGTGGCGACCTGTCAAGTACGTGACTTGGATAAGTCGCCTTCGCCCGTGAGGTCACTTTCAGTAGGTCATAACGTTAAACAGATCGAGAATAGATGTGGGCGAACCAATCGCGTGTTGTATGACGAGGTGGACGTTACTCAAGATTTGTCACCAAAGGTTAGTTTCCTTCTCTCTTTCGAAGCATTAATACCGATTTCGCTGTAATCTGTGCTATGAAAATGGTTTTAGGTTCCTAAAGTATGAAGTACAATGCTTTCATAACGAGAGCTTACTTTAGCTCGAGTCGAGCTAACTTCGATGCCCGCCCAAGATACATGAATAGGTATGTTACCCGCTTGTAGTTTCCTTAATTTGCGGAATTGATCTCTAAGACGGAGTTGAATTCATTATGTGCAGGAGGGACCTTCAGAGCCCCAGTCCCCTCTTGGTTTCTCGACTGATGTAAAAGAAGCGACCAGGAGTCTTTCCGAAACGCGCCGCCACTGGCTTCCTAAATCAAGCATCGAGGATAATCGAAGACGACGGTTGCAACGACTGTTGGATAGCCCTATGATGCAAGATAATGATTACGGATGGACACGTCAGCGTCAACGTGCGTTCATAAAGTCTCGTATCATCGCATATGGTGGAACGCCTTAGGTAGTGATAGCTAGATCACTGTTGAATACAATAAATAAACTATGTATTAATTACTCTTTGAGTAATTTATCATATATAAAGTTTGGAAATTTCAATAATATTCTCAAACTCTCCTCTTATACTATGGCTTTTGTGACGATTAGCACTTTTCAGCAACACCTCGCACTTAATACAAGTGCGAAACCCACGTTTATAACATCTCCCTATCATATTTAGGTTATCAAATCATTTAAATTGTACAATTTACGCGCCAAACGTACAGCTTTTAGGCCTCAAAAATCCCTTTCAATCTCCCAAAATCCTGCATATTTCCCAATATAACGAATACGAGGTTAACATGGTACAATGCTGAAGACACAAAACGATCAGAGTACATTCATTGTACATAGAAATAGTATGAGGACATTAACATTATACTTTGTAGTTCCATGATGGAGTTAATCGATCATATGGTACTCACAATACACAGATGTAGTACTAAGAACGGTCTATAATACCTCTACCTACAATACCCACACTACAATCAATGATTGCATTGAAATACCATAATACATAGACAAGTAGACACACGCACCTACCAGAGTACACAAAACGTCAGACAAGTAGCTGAAGTAACTACAAGACTATCAGGCATACCCTAAACGGTTACAGTACTAATCTAGAGTAATACCAACAACGAAAGCTTGATACTATAGAGTACAAGGGTTGTACGCAACAGGTGATCATAATAGCAAAGTACTTCACCCTCGGCTGTCCCAGAATAGTTTAGTAGAACAAATTTAACAATAATTGTACTCAAATCGCACGGAGTGGTACTAAGCAAGCATCAAAGTTCAACAACAACAGAACTAATAAACACTATCGTGTACGCAATGTACAGAAGCTACACCTCAATCACGAATACTCACAGAAACACACTAAACCCAATCGCAGTTATCTCCGAAACCCTAATACTGCTCCTGTGGCAACCAGAAACCCCTCCCGAAGCAGGCAGACCACGCCAAAACTGGTAGTAGACTACAAGGCCAGACAAAGAGCGAGATCACGGCAAAGAAAGTCTATGATGAGAAGCAACAACAACACAGAAGCAACAACAAAGTGCATTTCGATTGGAAAAACCCTAAACCACTTCAGAGAGCTTTCGGCAAAGAATTGCACCTGCGTATCGGTCAAGTAGTGCATGGCATGTTCAATGTACTCGTTCCGCCGAATCCGTTTCCGTGTGACGTCCTTTTTGTTTGGGCTTACACGAGTATGAGCGTTCCACCAAGACTTAACAATATCTTTGACAAACTGTGGCACGCCCTCCCGTTTTGCTCTCTCACGAAGGTCCAAGCTATTCAAAACAGAGTCAGCAGTTCTCCTACGAAGGGCATCTCCAATATTTTGGGGATGCACCTGCAAAACACGAGAAAGAGCCAGGTGGCCATCAATTCCTTCACTCACTGCAGCATCGAGAAGAGCGCCCTTTCTAGCTAAGCAATTCTTTGAGTGAGCACTCTTCACTGATTGTAACTCATTCCTATAACTACCCATAAACTGATGAATAGATCGCGCCTCAGCTGGTCTAGAATAATAGTGAGGAAGCCTCGGCCAAATATCACTATGATTCAGTAACTTCTCTAAAATGTCAGACTCATTTTGCACTGTAGCAAGAGAAGCCTCGAACTCCTGCATGATCAAACGAGCAATCTTATTCGCTGAGCGCGAAATCGTGCGCTCCGCCATCCCTCCAGATCTAACAGCAAGAGCACTCGCAAGGTCCGCTTGTCTGTCCCTCCAAGCAGCTTGGCGCAAGCGAGAGCCCTCTGCTGCGACGACACGGTCGGCTTCTGCTAACTCGGCAGCGACTACCCTCTCAGCTTCGACTTGTTCGGCAACCGCAGCACGCGCTCGCGGGCCAGACCGCTTCATTCCAAATCGTGTACGCAATCTGTCTCTCGTGTTAGCCATAACGTCATAACGTTGTTTGCTATTCGCAAAGTCTACAGCAGCATGCAAACTCGTCCGGATTTTAGTGAAACATTCGAAACACAAAGAGAGAGATGCTCTTCCGAACCTTGCCGGAATTCAAGGAGGAAGACGATCTCACATAAAGTTTCATGAAACCAAAGATAGTCGAGAATTTGCGAAAGCTAAGCGAATAACGGCGATTTCTAATATTATCGATGCTCCAGCCGCCGCTGTCAGAGCTGCGCGATGCGCGACTCGCTAAAGTTAAAGCCGATTTCGGTACTCTTGGTACGATGGAATACTTATCGTCACGTTTCGCGTAGTGGCAGATGGCATGCAAAAAAAGCTAATGGCGGGAATCCGAGGAGTGGCCCTTAAAGCCACCGAGCAGGCAAGGTTTAAACCGCAAAAAAAAATTAAAATTTAGTTATTTTGAGTAAGATATTGCATGTCAATGGTTTTTACCTTTGACCGTAAAATTCTCAATTACAATTTAAGGTCACCCAAAATTTGATAACAACTAATGATAGCAAAAAACATGCTCTTTCCTAATCTATAAATCGTGGAGTACTTTAAACCCTAATTCTATGATTTTTGAGTACTATTGTGGTTTTTCCTGGTACTGTTATGTGCGGTAAAATTTCTACAAAAGTATTCTTTTATTGGCCATCCATATTTTTAGATGTATGGACCAATGGATTAGAACAATTTACAAGTATTGTTATTGTCTCCCCAAAAAAAATTTGAATTTTAATAATAAGAGCAATTAAGAATAAGCCCTTGAAGTTGGCTACTACCACAGTTTAGAATTTGAATCGTACTTTTTGAGCCACCGTAGTGTGCTTCCACCCATCTAATAAACTCTTAATAACAACCACATACCATTTAGAAAACTCTTCAAAATCTTTAGAACAGTTACTCTTCATGTTGTGTATACATGACCAACTGATAATGGCCATGACCATGCATGTCTTTGATTAATTTCTCCCCCTCATCCCGATGGATGAGCTTTTTATTTGGTGCTCCTCAAGAACTGACCCCTATCCATGATTCTCTCGTTGATTGTATCTCCTTGCTTTATAAGAATTTTATGATATCCTTCATTCCATGGATCCCTACTTCCCAGCTGTCCTCTGTTCTATTCTGGTTCCCCATTCTCTTTTTCTTTACTAATCACTCCCAACCTCTAATTTCCCAGTCGTGGTTTCCATCCTTTGTTCCCGATTCCGGCTCCCCCATCCGGCCATCCCCCAATTTCCCTTCTTGGTTTCATCATTTGTTCCCGATTTCCATAATTTGTTCCCAGTTCCTATCATACATTCATGGTTCTCATTATTTGTTTTTGTTCCCATTCTCCGTGCCCAATTCCTAGTTCTTGTTCCATGTTCCGTTGATCTCCTCTTTACTCCTTACTTTGCTCTATTTTACATGTTCCACATTCCTTATCCCTTCAACTCTTGTTATGTTAATGAGATTTAATAAATTCTTAATATTAACAATCAAGTACCACCTACGGAAATCCTTCAAAATCTTTAAAACTCTTCATACCGTGTATACTCTCATGGGCAAACGACCCTACTACCGAGAAGGATCACCAAGGGCAAACAGAGAAAACCGGCTGCATCAGGTCGGGCAACCTGCAAAGGATTGCTAGCAGGTAATCGTGTTCTTTTATATATATAGATTTTAGTTTCGTTTGTTGTACATGGAAAAGAGGTATTGAAGCATGGTCTCACCAATTGGATTTTCAAGTCAATGATTTACACAAGCTTTTTTTATGGTTGAAATTTCGCCTTTGTATTTGAATTTAAGTGTAAACATTTTAAGCATTTTACTAAGATTTATAGACCTACGAGGGTAAAACCAATCTAGACTAGTATCTAAGTCACTTAGGAACAAGAATTTAAGAGCCTCTGTGACCTCATATTTTCTTTTCAAATTGAGTGAATTTGCTCACAAAAAACTTCAATCCTCTTTGCAACAAAAAAAAACTCAAGAATCGTAGTTTTTTCAACTTCGAATATTACGATCTAACGAATGGAGAGAATCTAAATCAAAGATTTGGTGTACATGCGCATGTTCAAGTTAGATACTTATCCTACAATTACATACTTCAAAACTTGTCAAAAATGGAGAAAGTGCATCTTGTGCACATCAAAAGAGAATAGTTTTAAGTAGTTTTGGCCCCACTCTCCTGAAGGGGTTAAGGAACTCACAATAAGTATCTAAGAATGAAAGAAGAGAGCAAGGAGGGGGCAAGGGAGCATCCTCCACACCTTGCTGAGGGTGCCCCTTCTACCACCAAGTAGGTACAGACCCTTCCCAGGCAAGATTGTGGTAAATGCAATATGGTCTCAGAGTTAGGTACAGATGCCATTCAAAACTTGACTCAACATTCTGAAACTGACCCATGCATCGTAGTTACTCCCTTATTCCCTCTGTCCCATTATAATCATGTGAGTGATGCGGTCATACTATGATAGTGCATCAGATCCCTTGGGAACTATGAAGTCCGGCGCCTTTGGGCCAGATTATTAATGGGATGGGTGACCTCTCAGAAAGTTCTGTGTGGCATCCATTTAAAAAAAGGCACCACAAGCATTGGTTTGACCCCCTATGAGGAGGTTGTGGGCTCTATTCCCCATGCCTGCTTGTTGCCCACCACTTTAGTCCACCCAACTATTATGGGGTCCGTGGACCTTGTTGAATGGGTACCTCAAAACCCTTTATAGTATACTATGTCAAGTAACTTCAAGGCACAAGGACTGTTACCACTGTAACGTGAGCAGATGATCATCATCCTACACAAGAAAAATGTGCACAAAAAATTCTCACGGTGCTGCTTATTCATATATTTTCACCAGATTCCTGTTACTTGAGCTGCCAGAAAACGAATGACACAATATCTCAGGATGCTGTAACGCATACATTGTCTTCAAATTTTTGGTAAAACATGAGCTCTTCCGAAGTCACCTTCAAATGATCTTCCCAAGCAAGAAAAATGTGCACGACGAATTCTCACGATGCTGCTTATTCATACAATTTCACCAGATTCGTGATACTTGAGCTGCCAGAAAATGGAAGACAGTTACCTCCCATTAATTGTCTTCAAGTTAGAAATGATTCAGCTCCTAAAGAAAATGCGAGAGTGCATGTAAAGTATTTGTCGCATGTTACTGAAATATCAGCATGAAATTGACTTACAGTTCTTTTTGTGAAAAAGGCACGCGAGAGTTCAAATCCATGATAGTAAAGAAGGTACCAAAACATTCAAGAGGATGCGACGATGGAGAGCTTGAGGGTGTATAATGAGATGATTAGGGTTCTGATGACACTTTGAAATTGGCAATTCCTTGATGGCTGTTGTTTTTTTGTTGCTGCCGAGCTACTGTTCGTACTAGAAAGTGACTGATTTCTGTACTTACTAAAGTTGTGAGTAACTGATTCTTGTGCTTGTGGAGTACTTAAAAATGACACCCTAAAATCCTCATCGTTTGTACATGAAGACTCAGACTTCAAAACTATTATTTACCTTGTTCTTGAACGCTACATATACTCACCTATTATGAAATATAAAGCTCCCTCAAAATGCATGCGAGCCCTCCTCACACAACATTATGGGTACAGCATCTCAAAGTTCTAATGCCATTGATCCAAAGTTGAGTCAATGTTGTGATTGGGGTATTGAAACATTTGTAGGGTGCAATATCTTAATGATACTGAAACATTACAAAACATGTCAGCATTACACAATAACTACTATTCAAGTGTTGTTATGGTATTATATCGGTTTTTAATGTTTCAACATTATAAATTGGCTATTGGACAACGTTGTTCACTTCTTCCTTGTTCCATTATTGAAACACTGCCGCGCATTCAATGTTATACAATATTTTCATGTTCTTTTATTGAAAAAGTACCAAATCAAAATCACTGATACAATCTTATGTAAGTTACATGTCAATGCAACATCATATGTTGATTGGGTATTATAATGCCAATTATTTAAATACTGAAAGAATTTCACATTCAATGTTGTCATGTTTTTCATGTTGCTTCATTGAAACAATATCACATCAAAAGTTGTGAAATAATATCCTATCAAAAGTATTGAACCAATATCACATCAAAAGTAGTGAAACAAAATCACATCAAAAGGAGTGATACAATATCACATCAAAAGTAGTGATACAATTGTATTTGTATTATCAATGCAACATCTCACAATGTGTATGTTCACATTTTATGCCAATTTTTTTGAAATCCTCTACATCGAAATGGTATGGAGTAACAAGCTTTGAACAATTGGACACTTTGAAAGTCTATATCTATACAAACTAACTAAAGAAGCTCCTCATCAAAATCAATGAAATAGCAACTATGAATATCAATGAAGTTCCCTATACTACACCAAATATCAAGACTCTGAATCATCAAATTCAAGGTCATTGGCTAAGGACTCTCACTCATCAAATTCAAGGTCATCAACTGCAATCTTGTCAACTAAGCGAATTCTCCTCATGCGTGAAGATTCTTCAATCAATTTTGTCTCGGCTTTCTTCATTTGTGATCTTGCAGTAGACATGTCCAGGGGGTTGAATGTCTTCCCCAACATTGCTACTTCCAACTAAAAACAAATGCACAACCACAGAGTTAAGTCCTTGAAATGACAAAATTGTCAAAAGTGTCCAAATTGTGATGTCCATTTCTATAATTGAATCTGTTGAGAGTATCGAAAGAGAGAGAGAAGAACAAAACAAGAATGAGCGAAAAAGTGAGTGAGGCCTTGAGAGCCTTGGGCTTTATATGATCTGGGGGTTGGTGAAACAGGCGGCGCCTTAACGGCACTCGGAGTCAACTGCAGTTAACTGCAGTTAACCGCAGTTGTAGTAGGTGGCTAACTCCCAACTAACTGCTCTACTCTAATAACTCTCGGGAGTTCCGGTGGTCCTCTATCTCTACAAGGAGTTCCGCGAGTCGCTTATCACAACACTCCTCCTCGACTAAGGAACACCTCGTTAAAAACTATGCCTTGAATAAAAACCCTGTGGGAAAAGTTCGAGGATAGAAAAGAGTGTGTCCTTTACAAGTCTTGGAGCGAACGCATGCCAACGGCTTGAACAAGTTGTTAGCCTGGGTTTCCGGTATGGAGATGGCCGAGGTGTACAGGGAAGGTAAGAACGGGGAAGGATGTGAGGTATCCGGACCCGTGGCTTGTATCCACGGTTGATCCCCGGGGTTCAGGGTAAGTATGCCCGACGTGGCTCTTGTTATCGCGATCGGGAATGATTGCTTCGACCGAGCGAGGTCAACCTTGAGGTGTCGGGGCCCTGGTTTGAACTGCCTGGGGCTCCGGGGCTTGGTTCCGCGGCGTTGTTTCCCTGTCCAGGGTTCCCCGGTCCAAGTGTATTCTCCACTGCACTGAGTCGAGGGAGCTGATACCACTTAGCCTTGCAATTTCACAGCAGTCCTGGAACACAGATGGTTCTATCCAAGGAGCCCACGGTACCGCGAGTGGCGTGGAAGGAGAAGGCGAGTCAGCAAACAAGCAAGGAAGAGAAGGGTTTAAGTGTAGGTAGACAATAGCAATAGCATAGTGTAGAAAGAGGAGCGAGCCCTGAGTTGGTATTGAATCGGTGAATGCCGAGTGGCTACAAGAATGTGTGTGCGTGGTGTTCGTGGCTATCACTCTATTCGGGGAATTCAGGAACTGCTATTACTGTAATTCTACTCTCTACTTATAATAAAACCTAATTCCTCGCGCTGTCTTGTTGCCTTAATGATTCTGCGCCCGTGGTCTCGATCTTCGTGGTCCCTGTCACTGTGCCTCCGGCCTCGAGCCCCGTGGTCGTCGTTATGCCTTGGTCTCCCCGTGGATCTCCTGGTCGTTGGTAATGATACCCGCGGTGCCATGGCGGGTAACAGCAACCCAAGAGTTGGTGTGACCGACTACAAGTATAGTCGATGAGGGCATCGACTCCATTAGGTGGGGGTGAGTGTCGCGCACCTCTCCTTGAGGAGTGCCCGCAACACCAAGGGCCCAAGGGGGACACCGGAGTGACGCCCGGGCCTTGGGGTGCCAAGGTGAAGGGAACCTAAGTGGGCCTAGTGTGGGAGAGGACCCCAGGCGTTGGAGACGCCTCTCACCCACGGAGACTAGGAGCCACGAGGGAATGGACATGAGATTATGGAAGCTCATGTTGCCACGATTCCGGGATGCTAAGGAGCACCTCATTTGGAGGTGTGAGCTAAAAGTTATGGGAGTTGGAAGATTGTGGGACTAAAGGGAGTGCTGTCCAGGGACAGTGCTGGACTGGGAAGCTGGCCCGGGACTCCCGAATCTTCAGAGGGGCATAACTCCCTCAATACTTGTCGGAATGATGCAAGTAAGGTGTCTATCGGCATCTACTTGACAAGTAGATGTCGATAGAGTGGTCGCTCGTCGCGTTTGGATGCGGGACGAGGTAGATACGAGCCCTGGAAGGTTCGGGAAGTCTCCCGGGGCCTTCCAGCGGCTAAGGCATTGGGAGATTGGGTGGTCTTCCAAAACTAAGAGGTGTGAGGGTCCAGCCCTTCACCTAGGACCAGGGGCTGCTGAATCCCACAGAGTATACTATGGGGAGGGCTGGTCTCCTCCCCACTCCCATGGTGCCTTGGTGGTGACCAAGGTGGGAGTCCCGAGTGGTGTGGCTAGTGTTGGGGCCTCACCATGGGGACTCCCAAGCCAGGTGAGTCCCAATGGGTGGAGCTAGTGTTGGGGCTCCACCATGGGGACTCAAAGTGCAAAATGAGGCACGGTGGGTGGAGCTAGTGTTGGGGCTTCACCACGGTGGCTCATAAGGACAAGGTGAGTCCCGGTGGGGGAGCTAGTGTTGGGGCTTCACCACGGGGACTCATATAGGCAAAATGAGGACCATGAGTGCTACGATGTGGGGTGGTGTCTCACCGCCGGCGTTGTGATTACTTGGTGGCCTTGGGGTCACCATGGTGGTCATGGGCGGTGGTGAGGAGACACCACCAAGTGCGGTTAGGCCGCGTGGTATGGGAGTGCCACCAAGTTGGGCCTTGGACATAAGTGGAAGTCCGCACCTAACCATTGGCTACCTACGAAGGGGTTGAGTCCCGGTTGCATGAGTAGGAGGGATTGATAACCAAGCGGTGAGCTTGGTGGTTGGTATGGGGAGCTAACTTTGTGCATGTGGGGGATGTGCAGAGTTAGCGCTCGTGACACTTGCTAGAGTTGGGAAAGAGTTGGTGTAAGCTAAGGTGAGCTAGCAAGGGTTGCGACATCCATGGCACTCCATACTCCTGGCCCTGTTTGTTTATCCTTAGGGACAGTGGCGTAGTAAGATGCTTCAGCCTCGTCCGATGCTTTCGCCAACCTCCTCTGTAAATAATTTATAACGTAGTTAAAAGGTGCAAAGAATCAAAAGCAAATTATTACGATATAGCACATAAAAATGAACCTACCGCATACAAGAATTTGACGAAAACGTCAAGTGTAACCGGATACCAAGTTTCTTTTTTGGCTTTGGCGTTTTTGCAAATTCTGTAATCCTCCGGGGAGATAAGGTCCTTGAAGTCCTCGAGTTTCAATTTTCCAAATTTTCTCATGCGTTGCAATTTCGCACACAGACCGTCTTCGACATGGTCATGTTCGGTAGACCTACACAGCGGGATCAGAAATTAGAAATAGCCAAGTGAAAGGAAAAAAAAATAAATTTTCGAATGAATGTGACAAGAACTTACCAATTTATGTCGTTCATGGCGTCTAGAAGGAGATTGCTCTCTCCACGAGAATCGAGAACGATGCAGTCAACTGAGATGTACCACGAAGGATCCATCTTGTGGTACCTTTCAATGTGACGCATCCAGGCAGTAACACGGTGGTTACCTTCGTACACATAATAATACTTGCCACTGAGATGTTGAAGATCGGGATCAGACTCCAGCATCGTCTCAAACTCGTCATTTGCAGCCTTCCACAGAGGATTAGACCACACTGCATCATCGGCACCAACTATTTTCTCTCTCCCTTTCCTATCAAAGGGAGAAACGTACATCACCCGATCGCCTTCCCGATAGCCTTTGTTGAACTCATTCTCCAACTTCCTCACGTCTTGTTCCGATATGGGATGCACCTTAGGATAACAGACGAGCCGACACAAAGGAATTAGCATGCGAGACTTTTTAACAAGTTTGAACCGAAACCTGTTAATGATCGCAATGGAATCACTTTTGTGAATCATTCTCATTTCGTTTGCACTCCAATCCGGATCCTTGTCTTGAAGATGAGTTGGCATATGGATTCTTCCAACATTGACACTCCCAGGCAAAGGTGTGTCTTCATCTTCGGAAATAGCGTCGAGTCCATCATGATCGTGCACGGCTTCAGGATGAGGCTGAGTTTTGGAAGGACTCTCTTCCGAGAATCCACTGCGATTGTTATCAACATTTGCGACAGTTTTGAGTAGCTGTCCATCTCCACCGCACGAGAGATTTTGTGGAGAACTAAGAAGACGCGGGATAGTTTCGTCATCTTCATCGGTATGGTCTTGAGCTAAGGTCATCTGGCAATATAGAAACGAAATACAACACACCACCAAACAAAATGAGAATGTGTCAAATTAACAATGCGATTAAATTATAAAAATATAGCTGCATTATAATTAAGTACATGATGAACTCATCATATCATCGGACGATACAACTAAGGTGAGTGCAATTTCGAGGCAAGTCGTGGAGAGCGTCTTGGGGCAACTCTAGCTAATGCTTTCGCCTGGATACGTCTAGCTTTGGCCTCATTTAGTTTTATTTTCATGTTAACCGCTAGTGCAACCCGATCAACGTCAACACGAGAAGTGAGACGGACAGGGGAGACAAGAGGAGGAGTTTCGGGAACCGATGATAATGGTATGACTAAACGACGGGACTCTACTACATCCATGACATGCACTCTTAAAGTTGACAAGTCGCTGTCAGCATCAGATTCCTCTTCAAGAACAACTTTCTTGCGCTTTAAAGGATCCTGGAAAACCACACGAAAGCAACGGTATGTCAATTTACAGAAAGCATACACCGACAGCAACACTCACCATTGTCTTTCAAATTTTTAAAAATAATAGAACAAGATTATAAAAAAATTATATCCGTAATGTATATAGATGTAATCATAACAACTAACAATTGTGACATAAAAGTATTCACTCAAATCTAAGGTTCACTGCGCATGATAGATTGCGGATAGCAAACCACACCACACTCCAATCCACCAGATCATTTGCCAAAACAAACAGAAGGCGAAGACACCCTCGTGATGACCCACAAGAGCTCTATGAGTGCAAATGACGCTGGATCCTCGCAAGCAAGGCAGGGCCTTCATCCCTCTGCCATGTGCTCCGCAGCATCACCAACCTCAAACGCATCACACACGAACGCGAGGAGCGTGACAGGAGGCTCCCGAAAACCACAGCAAGGCTGTCAAATTCGCAATAATGTGAGGATACAAATGACGATAAGAAAAGAATCCGGCTGCGCACCCCCAGCCTTGCGTCGACGCAAGGCTGCCACGACTTACACCACTTCGGGGATACCAACAAAACGCAGCCACAGCTCATCACGCAATGCACACGCCAGGCTCCGTCAGTGGTGTCCCGCGAGCGCTCTGGGGTGGCGAATGAGCAGGATCCTCGCGGCAAGGCAGGGCCTTCATCCCCCTGCCATGCGCTCCCCCACATCACCAACCTCAAACGAATCAGAATTAAACTCCAGCGTGACCGGAGTGTCACGAAAACCACAGCCAAGGTGTTAATTGAGCGGTTTCAGAAAGATTTCAAATGGAAACAAAAGAATGCGGCAGCGCTCTGTCACTGGTGTCCCGCAAGAGGTCTCCGACTGCGATCCTCGCAGGCAAGGCAGGGCTTTCATCTCATACCATGGACTCCCCCGCATCGAACCAACGCATTCGAGGACTTACAAGCTCCGGTGTGACAAACACACAACTTTGTGCATTTCAGGAAATCTATGCTCACCTTAAAGCTGTTGAAGTAAAAAGCTTCCAATTCGGCGCGCGATTTGATGGCCCCCCGTTCTGATTGACAACTATGTGATCTGTAATACTCCGCGTAAAACTCCGCGAACAAGCTGGACTCGGACGATTGCTTACTCACATTCTGCAGATCAAACTCGACGTTCTCTTCCTCTGCCTGATTCGTTACTTCATCTTGTTCCCCCAATCTCGCCATTTCTTCCTCGACTTGTTCAAAGGCAGCTCCTTCCTCCAACCCTAACTGGACATTGAAGAATCACTCATAATTCAGGAGCAAAGGGAGGCCCTGAAAGATCATCCTTCTTATCCTGATTGTTGATGTCCACTAATTTCCAAATGCTAAATTCAGCTTCCAGTCTACCAAAGCAGGATCTTTGACTTGGCGGAGCTCTTCTGGAGCCATCTGACAGAAGTCTACAAATATATTCCTGCCGAGCTCTTTACTTAGCTCATTCATCCTACACGTCCGATGGTGACTAATATTGGGTTCTGACGAGGGCGGCGCTTGGCGGAGACCGGCCGAATCGAGACGGCCAGGCGGAGGTGCTGCGGACTTTGTCGCAGAAACGAGCTCGGAGGGGACGATCTATTCGGGGGATGGCCAGCTCGGCGGGACGAGCAGTTAACTGGTGGCCTACTCGACTGATTAAGCGGGGTTAGGATCGGGGTAGCAGCTGGTTGGTATCAATTGAATGACGGCCATCGGGGTTTGGTGGAGCTGTGCCTGCGGGTACTGGGTACCATGCGCATACCATGGGGCTGCCATCGGGCTGCCATGGGGCAGTCATGGGGCTGCCAATGGCCTGCCATGCGGCTGCCATCACGACTAAACCTACTCTTAAACTTACTAGTATTTTACCTCGTCCGCAAAAAAATTATCAATACAATGTACTTTATTTTTGATAATCGCACTTAGACAATGCAATCGGTTTCAATATGATTTATATGTATGGCAGGAAGACAAACGTATAATTATTAGTTTTAACATTCATATAGAGATCATGAAATCTCGTTTTCTATTTTTCCAAGAAACCCTTATGTTTACATCTTTCTCTCATACATTTGAATACGCATGTTACGTATAAATCAAGCCACTATCAAAACCATGTTTGCACTCAAATAAAATTTATTACTCAGACCTGGGCCCTTCTATATCATGTATCCATATCATGTCAAAACTCATAACTACCTCATATTAAAGAATGAACTCTTGTTGACGGTATACTTAACCAGCCCTAGGTCCTCCCAGAAAACCACGAAGTAGGGTTTCTCATATACCTCCTGTAATTCTTCGGCGCTTGTTTCAAGGCATTCCGCTGCCTCATTATGTGTCCTCTCTTGAGAATCAGCTTCTGCTCTGTCGCCAATGTTAGTGACTCTTTTCTCTTCAAAAGTTGCTGCTTCATCTCCTGACACATCGGCTTCCTCTTCCAATCCAATTCGATCCTGAAGATAACCCATTTTGTTATTAATCCAAATACTTGCTCCAGAATCTATTGACCTTTACAAATATCCTCAGAATTGTAACATACACTACGTTATTACCTCATGTATAGAGTCCACCCTTCCATAGTCATGCCCATCCACGCAAAGAGTCTCAGTAGACGTCCTGATCTGCCTGCTACACCCTTCCTCCTCCTCTTCTTCACCTTCGTCCGTCCCCAAACTCTCTTGGACAGTGTCGAGGTTGAGCGAGCGCATCTTGATAGTCCGCCTAAATGGCGGTAGCACATCATCGTCGATCAGTAAATCGTACCCGTCTGGCTCCCGATCATCGCCGCTTGAGCTTCTCCCATCCCGCTTCCGCAAAGCACTTCGCCTCTGTGCTTTAGAATTGGTGAACTTCGTACCACCCCTCCGCTTCTTCTTTCTCTGACCTATTTCCATCCCTCTCTCGCTGCCGCTAGCAATTTCGTCCATGCTACTTGCAATGAGATAACTTCTCTCACGTTCCACCTAGAGAGTCCAAGACTTCTCGCTGCAAATGAAGAGGTTGATCCATGACATTCAACTCCATTATATAAGTTCCTCCATGCGGCTACGAAACCCTAAACAGCCAACGCGTATTCCCTAACCCCCGCTATCACGGTGTCTGACAATCCAAAATAAGCTAACTTATGACGCATCTATTATCCAACTAAATCTCTGACAATGGCTGCCGCCGTCACTTTACTTTTTACACCTACTTGATTTATCGACGAATCTAATATTTTTAAACGTAAGTACTAAATGCAATTTTGTCAGTTTAGTTTATTTAAGAATTATAGGTAATGTGCTTTCAAATTATCATGCTCACGATTAAGAGTATTTGGTATATGTACGTTATATTATAATACGTATGCAAACACCGTACACCAACTTCACGTATTTGAACACTGCAAACGCACCTCGGACTCTCTTTCACAGCGCACTTCTTGATGTTGTTTTCTTTGCTTACGTCTATGATGGCAGCCTCCACTCCCTCACCTCCCGCTGCAGACGTCATTGCCATTAGGTCTGAAGACAAAAGTCCTCCCATCTGCATTCCTGCGGGGGTGGATGGTGTGGCAGAAGTCACTCCGTCTTGGCTAGCAATTCGTTTTGGTTTTGATGAGTCCTCTCTCTAGTTAGAGAAACATGTCTTGGATCCAACTACTAATCTTGTTCAGTACTCCGTCCTTGTTGAACCAGTCGATCTAGAGAGTAATTGTAGAATGTATAAGCTACAGCCCGGACAGTATCGACTGTTCGGCTTGACAGAGTCTGTTATGAACGCCTCCACTGTCCTTCTCACTCCTCGTAGTTCTTCTACTATCTCCACAGTTGTTCCTGTTCTTGCTCCTGTCAAGGTCGAACCCGGACTCGAAGTCCGAATCGATATTTCGGATTCATCCGACGATGAAAGAAAAGCGTCCATTCAGTCCCGTCGTCTATCATCCAATCTCCCTGCCCCCTCGTCTGGTTCTGAACACAGTCTCAGAACCACCCCCTACTCTCTTTCCGCGTCCAAAGTCATAAAACCCAAAAACATTCTTTCTTCGCTCCATAGACTAGGTAGTATGTCTCGCAACAAAACTATACTCAAAAAAATTGATTTCAATTCCATTCGTACTCACAGCGTCTCTTTTTTACCCCCCACTTTCAACAGTGATGTCCTCTTCATTCTACCTCCCGTTCTACCAACTACTGCTGTCAAGGTAGCCAAATCTATGGAAGGGATGGACAAAAGATACGACGGTCATGTGTGGACCAGGACAATGACTACTAACATCAGTAACAACCTCGGTTTGTCTTTCCGCTACTCTAATTGTGTAGGTCATCTTCAATGTCACAATGAGAACTGCGGCTTCTTGCTTCGACCAGACCGCAGAGCACAAGTGAATGAGGTGGAGTTTGAGGGTTTTACCAAGGACCCCTTCTCGGTCGGCCAATCGCCTCCTCCTTCTTCAACACTGGTCTGTAAGATTTGCAAAGAACCTCTCGTTTGTGTTGCTGTATGCCCTTCTAAAATATTCTACGTATTCGGAGAAGAGAGTCAAGAGCGGGCGTGTGTGCATATCGGTACGCACGAACATCCTGTGAAGGTCGGAGACTACAGATGTGCACGTAAAATAATTGATGCGTTAATAGAGGAGCACGTAGAACGTAACCCACAAGCTACCACGTCCAAAATAGTCATGGAGGCAAGCAAGGACTTACTCGGAAACTTACTTCTCCGTGAAGAAGGTGACCCTGTGTCACGGACATGCCATACTGGTATTATCCACACCCCATGAGTTTACCGTGATCAGCCCTACTTCTCGAAGATTTCCTAGATTCCGTATATTTTGCAAGTTCAAGTTTTCTGGAAGGTTCTAGAACCTTCCACTAGTTTCCGAAAGCTTCCTCAAGCTTCCGTATAGCTCTAATAGTTTCCGGAAGCTTCCACAAGCTTCCAGATAGTTCTAGTAGTTTCCGGAAGGTTCTCTAAGCTTCCGGAAGGTTCCATAAGGATCCAATTGTTTCCGGAAGGTTCCATAAACTTCCGGAAGGTTCCGCTTGACCTTCCTAGATTCCGGAAGCTCCCACGAGTCTCCGGAAGGTTCCATAGGAGCTTCTAGGACCTTACTCCGGAAGTTTCTTCTAGCCTAGTATATATAGAGAGTTGAAGGTCGTTATTCTTCACTCTCTTCAACACCAGTTGAACCTACTCTTCCAGTCATCAATACTACTCTCTGTTCTCTTACTTTGAGTGTCGTTCTGAGTCTTGTGTGAGGAATCCCCTCACTTCTAGTTTATCTTGGTCTCCTTTTGGAGTCTCCCCTCAATCTTGTCTTTGATCCTGCCTTGGAGTTGCTGTCCGCAACAGTTTGAAGAGAGTGACTGACTACATTCTGGTCCGAGAGATTCTACGTTTAGTATTTCCTATAGAAGTTTCGTTTTAGAATTTTCATGAAAGTTTTTGCATGGACTTGAACCGACTTCCGTTATCACCAAGTCCTGTTGTTCTAGAAGTACGTTTTCTCTTTAGATCAAAGACTGAACTTAGAGATGTCCTCATCCGACAGAGAAGTGAAGAATTCTATTTGAACCATTTGAGATCACCTCTTCCTGTCATTATCCCTAGAGTACAGAACGGAAATCTTTGTTACTTCATCTACTTGTGAATCTTCAAGCTTTTGTATTCCAAGATGGGCGACTTATCAAATCTCGAGATGCACGATATGATCGCCATGATACGACAACTACAGCAGGAGAATGCCAACATACGGCATGCCATGGAACAACACCAAGCGGCTCTCACTCAAGTCCATGTGGCAGCCCCTGTCGCAAACCAAGTACCACATCTACAAGCACCTAAAGAGCCTCGAGTGAGCTTGCCAGACAAGTTTGATGGCGATCGCACTAAGCTTCGAGATTTTGTCAATCAAATTCGACTTGTCTTTCGTCTCCAACCTCAAAGATACTCAACGGAAGAAATACAAGTCGGGTTCATCGGGACCTTGCTCACCGGAACCGCGTTGTCGTGGTTCTCATCGCTCTTGGAGAAAAACTCTCCAATCTTGGCAAGCCGCGACCAGTTTTTGGAAGAACTGAGCAGAACGTTTGGAGAAAGAGATCGAGCACTGGTAGCGACTGCAAAACTCCGTTCCCTACAACAACGTTCGCGCCCAGCTTCAGCATACGTTGCAGAGTTTCAACAAATTTCTTGTGACCTGGATTGGAACGATACAGCTCTCATCACCATGTTTCGATGGGGACTTCGTGACGATATCAAGACCTTGTTGCTGAACTTGCCCAAGCCAACTACGCTATCGGAGGCTATTACTCAAGCAATCGACTGCGACAACCGATTGTTCGAGCAGCGGCAAGAGCGGCGATTGCTCTTTGGATCGTATCGAGCGGACTACGCGGCCCCATCTCGCCAGACACCTCCCCACACTTCAACGATGGAACCCATGCAAATCGACACTTCAAAAGTTAAGAAGTTGTCCGAAGAAGAGAAAGAACGACGTCGCAGAGAACACCTATGCTTGTATTGTGGAGAAAAGGACCACGGTTGGAGGAACTGCCCTGCAAAACTTCAGAGGTCAAAACCGCATAAGTTTCGAGGCACTTCGAGCGCTTCTGAGCATAACCACGAGGAGTTCATGTCGGAAAACGACAACGGCCAGCCACAGTAGGGACCGTGCGGCTGACAAATGTTGCCACGTCATCAGGTCCTATCTTATCTTCTGAACCCTCTCGTTGTTTTAATATCCCGCTTATAATAGATTTTTATCCGCATAGTATAAAAGTCAAAGCTTTGCTAGATTCCGGAGCATCTGCTTGTTTTATTGATAGGGACCTTGTCAAACGTCATAACCTGCCTATAGTTCCTAAGAAATACCCTGTAGCAGTGGAGGTTATTGACGGTAGACCGTTGGTATCGGGAGATGTTACCCACGAAACTAAACCTTTGAATATTATCCTAGACGGTCACCAAAGTATTGTTGTTTTCAATATCATTAGTTCTCCCTCGAATCCTCTTGTCCTAGGTCTTTCTTGGTTAGAAATGGTCAATCCAGATATAGACTGGAAAAAACGTAAGCTAACGTATCAAGCTTTAGCTCCCCATATGCCTTCAAATAATCTGAAGTCTTGCTCTTACCAAGTGCAAAGATCCGAGGTCAAAATTCCGCTGATGGTCGGTGCCAGAGCCTTTATGAGGGCTGCCAAAGACGGGAGTATGTTTGCAATTTATGCAATTCCGTCATCACAACCTGTTCAAAAACTAGCTAAACTACCAGCACAATATGAAGAGTTTTCGGACGTGTTCGAGAAGAAGAATGCTGACACACTTCCTCAACACCGACCCTATGATTGTGGCATCGAACTTCAAGAAGGAACGCAACCGCCATTTGGTCCGATCTACAGCCTTTCGCAGAACGAGCTTGCTGCATTACGAGAATACATTGATGAAAATCTTGCGAAGAATTTCATCCGACACTTCAAATCACCTGCCGGAGCTCCTATTCTATTCGTCAAGAAGAAGGACGGTTCCCTTCGGATGTGCGAGGACTACCGCGGCCTGAACAAGGTTACAATCAAGAATCGGTATCCATTGCCACTTATCTCGGGACTCCTTGACCAACTCGGTCAAGCAAAGATCTACACCAAGATCGATCTTCGTGGAGCGTACAACCTAGTACGTATCAAAGAAGGTGACGAGTGGAAGACTGCATTCCGAACGAGGTATGGACATTTCGAATACAATGTTATGCCTTTTGGTCTTACCAACGCACCTGCCATCTTCCAGCACTTAATGAACGACGTTTTCCGAGAGTTCCTGGACGACTTTGTTGTTTGCTACCTCGACGACATATTGGTGTTCTCCAAGAATGAAGAAGATCACACCAACCATGTCCGATTGGTATTGAAGAAGCTACGCGCTGCCGGGTTATACGCCAAGTTGGAAAAGTGCGTCTTTCACCAACCTCAAGTCGAATTCCTAGGCTACATCATTTCAGGAGAGGGTCTATCCATGGACCCAAAGAAGATTGAAACAGTCGTTGATTGGCGGAAACCAACTACCGTTCGAGACGTACAATGTTTCCTTGGTTTTGCCAACTTCTATCGAATCTTTATTCGAAATTACTCTAAGATTGCTGCTCCGTTGACCCGATTGACTTGCAAGGACAAGCTCGAGTGGACTACAGAAGCCGACGAAGCTTTCGAGGTTTTGAAGAAGGCGTTTACGACAGCGCCTATACTCACGCATCCTGATTTCCAGAAGCCGTTCTTCCTAGAAACGGATGCTTCTGATTTTGCCCTTGGAGCGGTCCTTTCACAATCCGACGACGACGGACGCCTCCATCCTGTCGCGTTCCACTCGCGAAAATTTACTGCTGCTGAGATCAATTACGAGATTCACGACAAGGAGCTTTTAGCTATCGTCGACTCTTTCCAAGAATGGCGTCACTTCCTTGAAGGTGCTCAGTATCCCGTCACAGTTCATACCGATCACAAGAACCTTGAGTATTTCATGTCTGCCAAGGTGCTGAATCGTCGACAAGCCCGTTGGAGTATATCGTTGTCGCGATTCAACTTTGTAATCACGTACCGCCCCGGCTCTCAACAAATTCGTTCCGATGCACTTTCTAGGCGAACATACCTTGCGACTAAAGAAGGCGATGCAGCATACGACCAACAGAGGACTAACCTCATCAAGCCTGAGCAACTTCAGCTCAAGACCGTGCGCACCACAATTTCAGTGGATGCATCTTTTCTCGAAGATATCCGAGTAAGTTTACAATCTGATCCTTTGGCCTTGAAAGTCAAGAGTAATCCTAGCGTCTCCAATATTGAAGAATCTCCATGTCGGGACTCTCAAGTCTCAGATTCAGAGGTTATAGATTCGGATTCCCCGAATCAACCTGCTTCCAGTTCACGGGCTTCCACGTCGCGTGAAACTCATCAAGATGATGCAGATCCAAGATTCCAGTTTCGAGATGGGCTACTATATTATCAATGACTACTCTATGTCCCTGAAGGCCCATGCCGACTTCGAGTGCTCCAGTCTCGACACGACTTTCCATCGGCAGGACACTTTGGTTACAACAAGACCATGGAACTGTTATCCAGAGACTTTTGGTGGCCTCAAATGTGGAAAACCGTGAAAGACTATGTCACAACGTGTGACATCTGTTCTAGATCCAAGATCCCTCGTCATCGGCCGTACGGGTTGCTTCAGCCGTTGCCGATTCCAGGAACCCCATGGACATCCATATCCATGGACTTTATTGTGGACCTTCCAATGTCCAATACCTTTGATTCCATCTTCGTTGTTGTGGACCGGCTGACCAAGATGGCTCACTTCATTCCCGCCACAAGACGATTACCGGAGAAGAAACAAAGAAGACTCTTTGTAGACAATGTCTACAGACTCCACGGCCTCCCCAACGACATCATTTCCGATCGTGGAACGCAATTCACATCGAAGTTCTGGCAGTCTTTGTTCAAGATTCTGGGCGTGGAGATCAAGCTATCTTCAGCATACCATCCTCAGACTGACGGACAAACCGAGCGCGTCAATCAAGTGTTGGAGCAGTACTTGCGGTGCACCATCAACTACCATCAAGACAATTGGGTGGAGTTGTTGCCGCTCGCCGAGTTTGCTTACAACAACACGTTGCAGGGGTCTACTCAACAGACCCCTTTCTTTGCAAACTACGGTCATCATCCCAGGATTGATCAATTCAATCTAAACATTTCTGAGAATCCAGCTGCCACAGATCTTGCTACTCGATTGTCTGATATCCAGAAGCAGATGAAGCAGAGCCTCCTCGAAGCCCAAGAGCACCAGAAGACAAATGCTGACAGGTCTCGTAAGGAACATCCAGCCATTTCTATTGGTGACAAGGTATGGCTACTGCGTCGAAATTTGAGAACTCGCCGGCCATCTGATAAACTCGACTACCGTCGCCTTGGACCATTCACAGTGGTCAAACAAATCAACAAGGTGGCTTACCGGTTGGAGTTACCGGCCTCTATGAAGATTCATCCAGTTTTCCATGTATCTCTCCTTGAACTGTACAAGGAATCTATGTTACCGGGCAGGATTCAAGAACCTCCTCCACCGATCGAGATGAAAGGCGATGAAGAATTTGAAGTCTCGGAGGTTCTAGACTCTCGCATCCACCGTCGACAACTCGAATATCTTGTGCATTGGCAGGGCTACGACGTCAGCGAAAGAACCTGGGAGCCTGCCTCAAACCTCAAGAACTCTCCTGAGTTAATTCAAGAGTTTCATCGCCGATACCCTCGAAAACCTAAAAGCGTTTAGGTTCAATGCATCTGAATCGCCACCGGCACCAAGTCTGTAAGTTTTCCTCTTGGTGCAGGTGCAGATGCAGAGACTTTGAACCAAAACAATGGGGGTATCGACGAGGCGACGACGCGCTTGTCTAGCTCAGTTTTACAGGGGCAGGCCATCGAACTCACGTCGGCCGAAAATTTGGTAAGGCCGCGAGCGCCACCTCGCCGATGTCTCAAGTCGCCAACCACATGGTTTTATACCCGTCCGTTGCTTTGCGTTCTACCACGTATCCGTAAACAACTCACGACTTTCCGCCGCCAGCGCCGACATTCGATTTTCACGGTATTCGTATCCCGTATATTTACTCTTTTTGTCTAATCCACGTGAAACCCACGTGAACATTCTCATTTCATGTTTTATTATTCGTTCGTGTGGGAACTCGTGGAACTCGTTCCTTGAAGGGGGGGTGATGTCACGGACATGCCATACTGGTATTATCCACACCCCATGAGTTTACCGTGATCAGCCCTACTTCTCGAAGATTTCCTAGATTCCGTATATTTTGCAAGTTCAAGTTTTCTGGAAGGTTCTAGAACCTTCCACTAGTTTCCGAAAGCTTCCTCAAGCTTCCGTATAGCTCTAATAGTTTCCGGAAGCTTCCACAAGCTTCCAGATAGTTCTAGTAGTTTCCGGAAGGTTCTCTAAGCTTCCGGAAGGTTCCATAAGGATCCAATTGTTTCCGGAAGGTTCCATAAACTTCCGGAAGGTTCCGCTTGACCTTCCTAGATTCCGGAAGCTCCCACGAGTCTCCGGAAGGTTCCATAGGAGCTTCTAGGACCTTACTCCGGAAGTTTCTTCTAGCCTAGTATATATAGAGAGTTGAAGGTCGTTGTTCTTCACTCTCTTCAACACCAGTTGTACCTACTCTTCCAGCCATCAATACTACTCTCTGTTCTCTTACTTTGAGTGTCGTTCTGAGTCTTGTGTGAGGAATCCCCTCACTTCTAGTTTATCTTGGTCTCCTTTTGGAGTCTCCCCTCAATCTTGTCTTTGATCCTGCCTTGGAGTTGCTGTCCGCAACACCCTGTAACCTCCAAGCTCACCCTCCAGGAGCTAGAACCTATCTTCGATCAGTGTAAAGAGTTGAATTCTCCGAGCGTCAGGAATCGTATTACCACTTTTAAGCACTTGCGCAGATACGGTGTCCTCGATGGGATCACCAAACTTCGAGGCCTCAGCAATTGGGCTTACATCCAACGTAACCAGTTCCCGGGCCAAGGAGATGAAAGTGATAAAGTTTTCATTTTCACGATGTCCGAGGTCGGCCCCGGAAGCGGTGTAGACCTTGTTCGTCGTATGCAGCCCCAAGGCGACTTGTCCCACGCGTGGATGATGTTCGACCATGTTAAGCGTGTCAAGAACTGGACCACCATGGCGTGCCACGTTTATGACTCAAAAATCTGCCGCATTCTTACTATTGCATGCTGTGATTTCCAGTCCGAAGACGGAGAAGCTCAGATCGTCTTCTGGAAGAACCTAAACCACGTCATGGGCAGGAACGGAGTGGAAGCGCCGCAGTTTCAAGGGTTCATGGCCGACAGTGCGCAAGCCAACTGGAACGCTGTGCGGATCATTTACGGCTCCGGAGACCCTAAAGTCCCTATGGAAGGCCGCGAACGAACTTGCTACTTCCATTGGACGCAATCACTAGAGAAACACACCAAACAATACATCGTGCACGAGCTGCAGGATCAACATCGACATCTTTGTAAGCAATACAAAGATGCACGCACCATGGCTGAGGCGGAGACAAGATACTGGGCGATCCGAGCATGGTGGGCGTCGGCGCATGCCACCTCCGACGTTGGATTAGGTCACCTCGAACACTGCCTTGCATTCTGGCACTTCCGATACAGGCAATGGGGTGGCTTCATGGAACTGGTGAGTCCTCAGCCACTGTACCAATTATGTACCGAACTTCTATGTTTAGGAAATCAGTAAATTTTATTTATTTTTTAATCATAGAATATTCTTTTTTTTAACGATTATATTAACAACATTTTAAAATATTTGAAATTTCTAAAAATCTATTTTTAGATGTGACTTTCGGTGACGAAAGTCTAACCCGCTCAAGATATCGTGATCAACTTTTTTTGTTATTAAGTCAAATGTCTTTGCACCTTTCAGGAAAATAAATATTCTGCAGAGGAGCTGGCGGAGATGCCTTCATGTAACCTTGCGGAATCTATCCATAACAAATGGTTGCAAGCGTCCGGCAACAAGGGTGGGGACTTGTACGTTGCAGCTGTTGATGATTATGTTCGTGCTTTCCTCCAAGTTGTGGGTTACCTCGACTTCAACGGAGGTGGCAAGGGTGGTAGTGGACCAACATCCGAAGAACTCTTACTTCGTCTTGCCCATAAAGCTCAACGAACCGGCGATCCATCAGGCCTCACAAAGGCAGTGTCTGACTATCCAGGAGCTGAAAAGATTTGTACCCGAGACGCCCACCTTGAAGGGGCCGAGGTGTTCGGATCCAAGAAACGTAAGGCTGATGTTCCGATTGGAGCTGATGATGAGACGCACAGACCTGACACCGTGAGCTACTCACGTCCCCGAATTGGGAGAAGGGTTACCCGAGCCTTGGCTGAAAATCTGAGCACTATCCATGAAGAGGATGAAGTTGAAGAGCCACCGACATTACCATTACCTTTTGGTGGACCTAGTATTGAACGTGTGACTGCTGTTCAGGAGACTAAAGTAGACGAGAGGTTGTGGCACATTGCCCGTTTGAGGGAGAATTCTGCCAAGGCTTGTTGGGGTATCATGCGAAAGAGTAAAAAAAGATGTGACTCACGAATAATTCAGAAGGGGAAGGCGACCGCAGCTCCAACTTACACCGGAGTATGGCAACGCCCTCAAGAGGGGCCAAGAAAAATTGATCAGTTCTTTTTTTGTGCGGATGATATTGATAGATGTGTGAAGGGTCATCGTCGCAAGTGGATTGAGCCATTCTCTATAAGCAAGGATAGACCCCCTATTTCTTCAATATGGCCTGTTAAGATAGGGACTAACCTCACACGTGATGAAATGGAGGCGTTGGAGAATGCGGGCTTTCGATTACCACAAAAAAAACAGCTTCCTACGAACCGCACTTTTAATAATGCTGCGCCACCAAGAGACTTGTCCCATATTCCAGTCCCGGAGAAGCCGGACGTGTTCCCGCGGTCAAGAAGATCGAAGAACATGAAACGCATTCCAGCTATGACTTCAAAGCACATGAAGAACATTGAGTCTGCCACCTCAATGCGGGCCAAAATTCTGAAGGTGACCATGATCCCGCAGCCTGGTTTTGGGTGTATCCACTACTAGAAAATTTCGCTGCGAATCAAGTGATTTGGAAGAGAAATCTGTTGGTGAAAAGTCTTGAATCGGACAAGTTGATTCGCCGCCCAGGGACAGACTTCTCTTGGTACTTGTGGTGAGTCGAGGGGCATGCCACGTCTGCCGGCGTGGTGTACTGCCATCGTGGCGGTTTGCCACCATGGCGAATCCGTCGTGGCGAATTGATGTACCGGCGTGGGGATTGAGGAACTGGAGCAGGTGTCCGGTTGATGCACAGGCGACTGTTTCCGATTGAGGAACCGGTTCGGTGAGTCCAATTGAGGAACGGTTGTGGTTAAGTATCCTGAGCGTCTGCAGGTTGAGAACCGGATGGGTTTAGGGGTCCGGGCGGGAGGGCCCGACGACAGTTAATGACCATCGCCATCAGAAGGAGTAATGTCGGTCAGCGTTGACATTATGTTCCATTAATTGTAAGCTGATTCCGTGTTGACCGGGTGGTATATTCGCGACACGTGTACCGGTTTAGATACAAGGTCCACGGTTGGATGGACACACACGTGTTGTACATCGATTGGTAAGATATTTGAAGATATCGTAGGGTTTCTGAAGCCAAATTAGTGACTGACACTTGGTGTATCAATTGTGTAGACGACAGAGGTGCCAGATGTAATATATACATGGATCGTCAGGTATTAGACCCGTAGACATTTAGAATCCATACCCATTCTTGGAAATGCAATCCTGGAATAAAGTAGAACATAATTTCAATTTAAATATTGTGCTTCTCACATAGGCAGGGTGATGTATGTAAAAATCCAAAAACTGCACAACCTGCTACCAGTAGGGCTGCATACGTCGACTACACCGGCTGATCTTCCGGTGTGTGCAACTGTAAGACTATTGACGTGCACTTCTAAAAGGACTATACGAATTCCTGTTATATCCGCTGTATGTTGTTCTCGCAGGGTTAGGCATGCCCCAAATTCGACATCCAATGCATCCTCGTGAAAATTCAGCCACGTCGAGCGATCACCTAGACTGACTGGAGTGTGGAAGGATCCCGACAAAGAATCCTGAACCCTGTTACAAAACCGTTGGTCTATAGTGAGAATCGTGTGATTCGAAACAATTATCCACGGCAAGAACAGAGACTGGTCTCAATATTGAGTGCGCATTAGAATC
Source organism: Bryum argenteum (assembly GCA_037043015.1). Taxonomy (NCBI): domain Eukaryota; kingdom Viridiplantae; phylum Streptophyta; class Bryopsida; order Bryales; family Bryaceae; genus Bryum; species Bryum argenteum. The sequence goes on along the minus strand of CM073328.1, from coordinate 16,665,499 downwards.
TCACAAGGAGGACAGGGAACAGGATTGAATCGGGTGACATTCCTCCAAAATGGAGTTATGAATCATGCAGGGTTTAGTGGCACATGGAAACGACGACGTAGTGAACAGGTCTACGTGATTTCGCTTACACATCTGAGGGACTACTGTGTGGGAGAATAATACCTTAATATTCACGCACTTTCTTCTTAGCCGGTCGACCGCTCCTCCGCCGGATGGGCTCCTCGACTGCATCATGTGGAACATCTTCAGGTACAGATACGGGTGCAGCTTTCTCTGTCATTGTATCCTGTCGGTCATGTGCAGCTAGGGAGTGAGCACGGACCATCAGATGAGTGCAGCATGTGTGTACCGTGAAGTGCCAGAATAATCAGTGTTTTTGAGCTCTAGTTCAAAGGACCAATTCATGAAAATAGTCAGCAGGTCCGTAAGGGAAGTGGACTTACCACGGGAATGGAGTCCTCAGCTGCGGAGGTGACCGGTGGAATGTGGACGACTTCTGGATTCGAGGTGACCCGAGATGTCGGAGGAGGTCCGTCATTGCTGGTGGACGACACATTTTTCTGGCGGAGGACCTCTAATTGTGATCGCGATTAAACCGGATAAGTTTGACACCATCTGGAGTGTCGGACACTGAGCTGCGTATGAGGTCGTCAATCTCCTTCCAGATGATGTCCTCTATGGGATTACAATTTGAACCAGAGGATTGTACCTTGGGATCAGTGGCATCGGAGGGAATATCCAAGGGAAGGGGGGTATTCGCAGATATAATACCATCTTGATCTTCAGGTTGTGCCTCCTGTCCATGTGTGTCAGATGCTACCTTGCTCGCGTGAGGGGCTCCAGTCTCGCCACTTTGCTTACTCCCTGCTGCGGAAGCGGTCACGGATCTGGAGGTTACTGGGAGGGGTACTTTGCGGCTCCTTCCACCGTAGCCCTTATCACGATGCATTTCATCGTACACTTCTTCCGACGTGGGAGAACGTCGTAGTCGGCGCCGCAGGCGCTCAGTTATACCAGCTTCCCCAAGCGGACCGGTTCTGCCCTTGCTACGGCGGCAAGAATTCGCGTACCGCATCTGCTCACTCTTCACTCGGAATTTTTCGCTTCCTTCGAGCTGCACCAATTTTCTCCAGATTGTTTCATCCACCCACATGGGACGCTCTTGTTCCATTTGTATCATGCGAATGAGCTCGTGCCGGTAAGAAGATAAGGCACTGCCGATACGCGTACGAAGCCATGTAGGGTTCAGTGGTTCACTGTAGTCGAAGTCTTCCTCTAGCCTTCGCAGTAGAACCTCCATAAGGTGAAACGGCTGCTGCCTTATGTCTACATAAGAAGGGTCGAGTCCTCTCACGATTTTCGAGAGAGCATCGTTGAATGCGGTGACGCCTAGTCCGTATGGCCTCCCCTCCGAGTTCACATTGACAAGATGCGGCCGCTTGCCTCTTTGTTCTCTCTGTGCTCCGTCCTCGTCTCTTGACGCCTCCCTCTCTCGCCTTCCCTGTCTCTGTACGCTATCTACTTTGAGAGGTAGACCGGAGAGGAGTCTCGCTGTACGTGGACCTGCAAGGCTCAATTCCCCCTGCCTCTGCGAAGATTGCCTGTCCCGCATTGAGTTCGTGTCGTCATCTGCGGATCCGAGAGTCGATGGGCGGCTGGGAGTTGGTAGTGTTGGTCCAGTGGGAGTTAGTGGTGATAATGAACTCCTTCGCCGTTCCCTATCCCTGTCACTGGGAGATGAATGATTCCGGCTCCCGCTGAAACTGAATCTGCCACTTGAGTCCTCATCTCCACGAAAAGACGACCGTCTATGATTTGAGTCTAGTGAAGAGCGCCGACGACAGGGACTCTCATGCCTTGGCCGATCCCGGGTCGAGCCACGCCTTCGTTCAGGGGACGACGATATATCTGAATAGCTACTGCGGCGGTGCCTCCCGCGAAAGTGTCTCTGTCAAAGAAGGAACAGTGTCATGCATAACGTCTGAAGTTTGAACATGATGTCATACATTCCGGGAAGTGCGGAGATTGACAGCAACTAAAGTAGGGAGATTAATAAGGTAGTGTGAAATTACCTCTTCGCGAGGATGATCGCGGTCTAAAGAGGGGCTGCGGGAGGAACGATGATAATGACGAACACGGGTGTCCCGTCTCCAATCTTCGCAGTCACCCCCGGGATATGTGGCGACAGAGTCATCGTGAGGGCGGCGGTGACTGTTGACGGTTGGTTTCGGCCTCCTAGAGAGGTGAATCGGCGAGGGAATCCGAGTAGACCGGTGAGGCAGACGTCCATCATCTTCCTCCTCGTGAAAAGCGTCATCAACATCGGGACTCTGGTACGTGCAAACCGGGATTGAAGGAGATCTGTCCCGATCTGATTGACGGGAGTCTTCCATGGACTCTGAAATTCAAGGAACAGTATGTGAGGACATGGTAAGTCATGGTCGCATAAACATTGCCAGAGGGAGCATATATTATCATGGCAAATGCATAAACATTGCCAGAGGGAGCATATATTAACGGCATTTCAATCATTAAATGCTACAACAGGGAAGATGTGAACAAAGAGATTGATCACGTTATAGGGACTGAATTAAACTTACTGTTTCCGCCTCCTTCTGCAACAAAAGCAAGCAAACAGATCGTTAGAGTCACTAGGTGGAACTATATACGGACTGCAGGTTTACTACTTAGTACGTCAGAGATCATCATAGTAATGTCTGTGATATGTGGCGACCGAGAAAGATACAGTACCATGTACGTACCAGGAATTTTCGAATCAGATCGAGGCGGTGGGAGCTCTCGAGTTGAAGCATCCGGCTCGGGAGCGACAGACGCGTTTCGACGCCGAACTGATGCCATGTGCTCCTCCAAGACCTCCTCGCAAGCGTCACGAGGCGGCAGGCGTTTCTTCGCAGCTTGTCCGCTTGGGAGTACACCCTCAGAGGAAGGGGCAGGCTGTTCTCCCAATCCCGCAGAGCACATAACATGTCCTCGCCCCGTGAGCTCGCCGAGGCTCCGCCACCAGTATTGGACTTTGCCGATGGTTTCTGACACGACGCCCACGTTTGTGGGGCGCGTTTTGTTTTCGGTCCGGGCGCCATCAGTTCTTATCCACGAATATGTGTTGGACGTGCGATGCCTTCCACGGGCAAACCAGTCTCAGGGCCGCAGAACTAAGTAGACACGAGAAGTTCACAAGGATCAGAGTTCAAACTAGGGCACGAACTAAAGAATCACAGAACAAACGAAGGTAGAGGACGGAAATCAGAAAACGACATGCATCTTTTGAATATGTTATCTGAATTAAGCATTACATAGCAAGAATTCAACGTGCGCAATAGACTGAATTCGGAAGGATCAATTACGCAAACCTTCTTGGAGAGGGGGGGTTATTAGATCAGCATGGGGCAGATGACCTAGCAGCCACCACCGCAAAAGACGAGCTCATGCCCACGAAGGACACGGAGACAATGAGCAGAAACGGCGCCGCCAAACAAACAAACGATGACCTCGTCTGTAGGGGCGCACCCACGGAGAGATGAGAGACCAAGGAGAGGAGATGCACGAGGTATACGGGGCCAATCTCTACCTGATTGAATTGGGAGAGAAAGCTGTATCGGGCACAGGTGCTAAAGAGGTGAGAGACGTTGCTAAGTGCTTGAGAGGAGCTGCGGATGTGGAGATGTAGAGGCCTACGCTGCGGAAACCAGTATCCTGGTATAGGACTAACCTACCAGATTAATGGCCACTCCTCACGATAATAATGGGACTCATTCATTCTGTACTGTAGGCCTCCAAGGACAAGTACAGATGGTCATAAAAGAAGGAATTATCCAATCATTGGATGGAATTTGGTACAAAACCAAAGGGCTGCGCCATCCTCCCTGTTCTCTTCGTAGCCTGGAATTCTGACAGTGAGGTTACGCGCCAGGGACTTTGCAGCACACAAGGAAATGAAGTGGGCTTCATGAACAGTGCCATGCAAACCCTACCACGAAGGTTCATGTCGGTCTTAGACGAGTCTTCATACTTAATGCAGATTCTGTCTGCAACGGATTAGCCCGCGAACGTTATGCAACGGTTCCAGGGCTTTCACGAGTCCCTCGCAGAGATTCATCTGTGGTCCTTCTGCACCATTCCCGCCCTAACGTTAACAGTAGCTTTACGATGTTGGGTAGCCCTTTGGGTCGTTCATATGACAACACCCCTTCTCTGAGAACCGGCGTGATCAGGTCCAGGACCGGGAGGGTGCCGCAAACTGTTGTGGACTTGGCGTAAGATGAGAGTGAGGTTCAGGAGATAGGTCTTAAGATGGCGGTGTGATGAGGAGGGGCGCCGAAGAGAAACCAGCAGGACTGACGACCAAAAGCGCGGGATTTGTCGGAGGAGCTCGGATGCGGACTTGGGGGAGTTCTCTCCGTGGTAGTACGCACGCCGTTGGTTCAGCCTCGCCGGCATCGTTCTCGCCAGACCGAGGCATTCATAAGTAAGTGTCAACTCTAACCACGAATTCCTTTCTAGGGTTTAGGGTTGTGTCTCATTTGCACTACTTAGAACTGCAGTCTAAAATGTTCTAACGAGGTCATGGAATCAGGTGGTTTAGGAGGAAACCCTCATTTGCAGGGGGTAGCAGAAAATCCGCTTCGAAGTATATTACTGCATTGGCATGGCTGAGGAACAACCCTCTCAGTCGGACATAGGATGGAGCAAGGGCGAAACAGTGTGCCTCATTTTCATGGAGAAGATGCGAAAATGGGCCTCTGAAACCAAGGTGGAGTGGGGAATGAAGTCGGAGCAGATTATCGCCTTCAACAAAATCGGGTGCACATGCAAACATTTCCGTCAGTTCTTGAAAGATCCAGCAGTGGTGGACGACAAGTTCGACTATTACATGGAGTACGTCCTCATGTCTCGGCCTTGAAGCGGGTCTGCCACTAGGTGAGTTTGCTTTTACGAATTCTTGTAGTTGTGAAATGGGTCATTGCGTTATAAAGGGGACTGAATTCGTCGGTAGATACAATCTGTCGGAATTAGTCTGCTCACGGTTTAATGGTTTCCGGTGATTTGTTGGTAATATGCTGTAGCGCTCTTACTGATTTTATTCAACTTCCGCAATCTTAGTTGTATGCGTGCAGAGTCCTCAGAGAAAGTCGTTCCCTATCTTACTTGTCAATTACGACTTTTAGTTTTATCCATTGCGGTTTGCGGAATGATGGCTAACACTGATATCATTTGTTCGCAGGGAATTTATTTGCAGCTTTTCAAATAGTGCATCCGCGCCAAATCGTGACAGTAGAGATAAGGTCAGTGATCAGAGGATTTCGGCATCATGAGGCACAGGCGGCTCTGTGCAGCCTTCTACATAGAGAGGCATATAGCAAATCAGTTGGGTCTCCCGGAGTACCCCTGCGGTTGTAGGAGATGCCGCGGCGGGCGAGTTCGAACGAGGGATACAGTTTCGAGACATCATAGACGATTCGGGAGGGATCTGTACTTGCCACATCCTCTTCTGGTAAGCAACACAGTATCGATGTTTTGATTGATCCATTCCCACGTGTCAACACTTTGCATTGTGCTGAGCTGTTCCATGGCCTTCAACCGTGATTTTCGAGCAACATGGTTTTCGTAGAGTTTATAATCTTCTGAAACATTGTGAGAGCCCGATCACGCAAACATCAGCATCAGACATGTTAGAGCATCATACGCATTTATTAATAGAAGAATTCTAATGGTTTTTTAATCGTCTATGACTGCAGTCTGTCCAAGGGCAGCCACTTCGGGGTCCAGGGAGGGCTGCGGGGAACCAGGGTCGACGCGAAGATTCGGATTCCTCCTGGTCAGAGGAAGAGGAGGACGAGGAGGACGAACACCGTGAGGACGATGTAAGGGCCAGGGATATGGCATACGACGCGTATGGCCGAGCCGATGCATTGCACCGTGAGGCATCAGCAGATGTTAACTTCGAGTTCCGACCAGTAGAGGATGAGGAGGCACTCGAAGGAGATGACGACATAGATTTTGCCAATCTTTTAAGGGAGTGTGAGGAACCAGTTTTCCATGGCTCGACAGAGAGCAGGATGCAATGCGGCATCGTACTTCTGACGCTGGCCACCGTTTTTGGCGTTTCCGACTCCTTTCTCACGGCTCTGCTCAGCTACCTTGCAGGTACAATGCTCCCGAAAAACAACGTGATACCCAGGTCCAGTTACGAACTTAAACGAATGGTTCGGAGACTTGGGCTTGAACACCAACGTATTGATTCCTGCCCCAATGGTCATTTCTTATTTGAGGGCGAGGAGAACGTGGCAGTCACTGAGTGTCCCTTCTGTCAGCACCCGAGATATCTACCAGGGTCTTCACGTGTCCCTTTTGCTGTCACGAGGTACTTCCCGACCATCCCGAAGCTGAAACGCCTGTTTAAGTGTCCAACAATAGCCGAGCTTCTTAAACATTTTCAAGACAATGCAGGAGACTCTCAAGTGATGACTTCCATCGTTGACAGCTTTCAGTGGAAGGAGGTCTCGAGGATGTACCCCGAGTTTCGAAACCTTGAGACCAGCCTAAGATTGGGCCTTGTTGCAGATGGAGTTTGCCCTCATGGAAACCAGAGCTCCAGACATTCGACCTGGATCGTCCTCCTGGCAATCTATAACTTCCCTGCGTGGCTCTCAACCAAAAAATTCTTCCTCAATTTATCTATATTGATACCTGGACCGAAGGCGCCAACATCTGATACGATTGACATCTACCTGAAACCACTAGTACGTGAACTGCTTGAACTGTGGGATGGTGTGCCGGCGCTTAATATGAGCAAACCAGTCGGGGAAAGAAGGTTTACGTTACGTGCCATGCTTTTGTGGACAGTTCACGATTTCCCAGCCTTGGGTTTGATTGCTGGGCAGGTTGTTAAGGGATATGTGGCCTGCCCAGTGTGCGGTGCAGGCACTTGCGCGCATTACTCCCAAGCGCTCAAAAAGATGGTTTATTTAGGTAACCGTCGGTTCTTACCTGAAGGACACCGGTTCAGACGCGCTAGGACGGCCTTCGACAACAATCAAGAACACGCCACGTTCCCTCGACGCCGAACCGGTGCCGAGATCCTGGAGCAGGGCAGGTCTCGAGTTGCTTGGCTCCGCGATGGCGGTGTCGAAGATTCCCCCGAAGACCCTGTCAAGGAGCACGGTATCAAGAGAGTCAGTATCCTGTTTGCACTGCCTTATTGGAAGGTCAGTGCCTTCAACTACTGTTCACGTTCCTTAAGTGTGTCATTCTGTTTTTATGTTCTTATCTCTTTTACCAATATTTGTTGATCGCACACGAGTGATCTTAATGGTACAGAGTCCTTTGCTGCGCACGGTTCAGTTAAATTAGCAATGTCCTTTTTCATGCACCGGCTATGGTTTCCTGATACAGCGCGCACGTGGTATTTGACACGAATAATCTCTTCCCAGATATCATACCGTAGGTTCTGTTTAGATTTAACAGAATTATTGTTTGATGGCCCTGTCTTCGCGGTTGTCTCGAATGTCTGATACATTTGCTTGTGATTTCCTCATCTGGTTGTTAGACTAAGTGGTAAATTACTCAGGTTGTTTGATTAAGTGGCTAATTATTCAGGTTGTTTGATTAAATGGTTAATTGTTTGATAACTCTGTCTTACCAGGTTCTTCCGGGTCTTAGTGATCAGGGAGGCTGATTTCTTGATATCGTGCGTGTGAGATTCCTTGAGTTAAACATTCCGGTATTCTGTCATTAGATAAGTAGACTATGATTCAGAACCTTAGTTAAAATGAATTCTTCATACTGTTGTCATGTTTGCAGGAACTCCCGGTCAGAAATCTTGTCGACGTAATGCACGTCGAGAAGAACGTGGCTGAGAATTTACTACGCACCCTGTTCGGAGAGAAGGATGGACCAAAAGTGCGCGTAGATCTCGAGCAGCGTAACATCCGCCCACACTTGTGGATCCGTAGAGAAGGGAGACAGAATCAGCGTGCCTTCTTACCGGAGGCTCCCTACGTACTGAGTAAGGAGCAACGCGGGATTTTTTTGGAGACCCTCAAGAAACCTGAAGCTTCCGTCTCATTTTTCGAGCAACATGCACACGAAGATCAGTAAAGGGAAATTGATAGGTCTAAAGTCTCACGACTTCCATGTCCTAATTCACGATCTTATGCCGTGCATGAGGAACAGTGGGTGTGATCATCTCGCTATGGTCGTTGTTCGCGTAAGCCGGCTCTTCAAGCGGATCTGTTCAAAGCGGGTGGACTCTGCCGAGAGAGAGGCTCTTTTCGAGGAATGTGTGGAGACGTTATGTGTTCTTGAGAAAGAAATGCCTCCTGCGTTCTTTGATATCATGGTGCACCTCTGCATCCATCTAGTCCAGGAGCTGTTCATCTGTGGTCCAATTCATGTCAGGTGGATGTACCCTTTCGAGAGGTACTACAAAACCTTGAAAGGGTATGTGAGGAACCATGCTAAACCAGAGGGTTGCATGGCCAAAGGATATGAGGTCGGTGAGGCTTGTGGCTTTGCCACTGAGTATATCGGGCAGAATCAGTCCTCTGTTAAAAGAGTGTGGGACTCCGAAGAGGACCCTGTAATGAACGATGTTATGCTTGAAGGAAAAGGAAAAGATCGAGTTTTAGACGAAGTGTTGTTGGAGCAGATGCACGATTTTGTCCTAGACAACGTGGATATTGTCGAGCCATACCGTGGGTAAGATTCGGCACTTTCCATTGCAATTCCATCGTGATGTAGCTTAGAATTTTCTGCTGGCTTCATGAAGGGATCAGTTCACCTTCGATGTGTTAGATTTTTGACTTCAATTTTGTCATATGCATTGGTTCTTTTCCCTTACCCCGAGTAGCTACCAGCCTTCATGTTGTTCTCGCCCCACCCCCGATAGAAACCCCACACCTCAGTACTTCTCATATTTCCCGCATTGCAGCATGTATCATGAAAACTTGCCACTTGGAACACTGTACTCTTTTTTTATTTACACATGAATATCTTGATTTCCTCCCCCTGTTTTCCCATCATTCGGTGCTAGGTCACGCAGGCTCTGATACAGTCAGTGGTGTGTCCCTTTCAGTTTTCCATGTAAGTATTTTGATAATCGAGTTCTAATTACTACATTTCGTCATTCCAAGATAATTGCAGAACCTTCCAAGTTGAAGTAGAACAACGTGCCTCTGATCGAGCACGTTGGCGTGCGAGACACCCTCGGCGTCAGGGCGTTCGTGCCCCGAATTTCCCCCCCGATTTGGCCTCTATACCTCCATTCAGGGAATGGCTGTGTGTCAAAATAACCTCAGAGAAAGCCGAAGGTCAGAACATAGATCCGGTCGTCGACGCGCTGTCCCGTCTCCCATCTCCTATGGCCACACGTTACCGGTCAATGTACGGCTACGGGTATCACTACCGAGTACGCTCAGCTGAATCTGGTTTGAAGACCTCTGACTCTGGAATCGCTGCTACATTCCTCCGTGAGTGTCGCTTTGGGCTTCGGGACAGGAATCCGGTTATCGCCCCCGTGGAGTATGTAGGACACTTAGAGGAGATTGTGGAACTCAACTACACCGTCTTCCGTCAAGTGGTGCTGATCGGCACCTGGGTCAAAGCCAATTACAGGGGAGCCAACGCCACGGTCAAGAAGGATAATTTCGGATTCACCATAGCCAACTTCACACAAACAATCCCATTCGGTCGGGATTCCTTCGCGTTCCCTCAGCAGGTGGAACAAGTATTTTTCTCTGATTGTTTAGAGGCACCGGGTTGGAAGGTTGTTGTTCGCACCGAGCCCAGAGGGAGATGCGTCGTTGCAAGCAGGGAGGATGTTGACGATGGGCCGCTATTTCGCCAAGGACGTGACAATGATTTCGCTGGATTGCGTCTCCCAGAAACTCTATCGGAAGATCCTGTGCCCCCCTCGGAAGCTGGAAGGTTCATTCGACTGTCTGACGTATTGGACGATAATACACCTATGGAGGACCTGGCCACGTTCGACGCAGACCTCGGAGATTCTTCTGAGGAAGAGTAATTCCCCTAGATCCGGCTCGACCAGTTATCCATGTAAGCACCAACAATCACACTTCTCAGACCAGTCATGTGATGTTTCGTAATTTACTTCAGTCAGAATTGTTTGCCCTCATGGACCATAACTATGCTGCAACAGCCCCTTGTCTTTCCCAGCATGTTCCAACATGGAGATGAGGCGTTTTTAATTAGAGGCGTCGGACCATTCTAACATGTCTCAACAGGGCTGACTGAGCTGCGACCTAGGAGCGTCTTTGAGCTCCGACAAAGACTTATGGTAAAAACAACTTCAATTACTTGATCTTCATGTCGTTCCACCATCCCCATCGATCCCCAACGGAGTCTTTCTAGTTAGGACTCGACAGTATCATCGAATCCCTTCCTGTTGTTCATGTTCATTTTCAGCATCTACAGTTATTTTTTTGCCCCCACTCTGTTCCTGAAGGACGTTTTCCTTTCAACATTTGTTCGTAGCATGTCCACATTAGTGGCAGTATGGAGTTATTCTACATTGGACCTCTAATTTTTAACATGCTTTTTAATATTGTGTTATTTGTTAATTTGCTGAATGTATCGTTTCAAATGTGGAATTGGGAACCCTTGCTGCCGTATTTAAATTAGACACTACACCTGAACCTGCGATCCATGCACAACCTTGTGTTGCTTTCTATCCCTAAACTTCTGATCAATGTTGTATTAATTCACTAGATTTCGCAGGCTTCTCTATATGTGCATTCTAGATATGGTGTCTTAACCTGAAGCCCCAGATTGTCGCCTAAACCAGTAACATGTCACATGTGATTAAATTTTTGATTTAATTTTGATACAATTGGACTGGATTGCACCCACCCTCCATGCTGATAATACTCCTCCCAAGTCCCCTATGTTCATGCGGAAGGAGATCTTTTCCAAGTGGACAGCTTATGGCAGACTCTGTACATGCAGCAGCGACAGTTGCACAAGTGCAGATGGAGTACCTAAGAAGCTCATGTACATAGAATCCCGTACTCTGTAGCCAATGGTCGTCTAGCTGTTCATTGTGAGACATGGTGCAATTCGCTAATTTTTCGGACAAGTAGCATTCCCGACAGTACCCGGCAGATAGTATGGTTGCTTTCACGCATGAATGGTTCCGGGTCTCGACCTGACCCTCAGTTTTGATGGACTTTGTAATTCCTTTTCTTATAATAAAAAAAAAACTTTACCGGCAAATTGTTCGCAATCTGAATTGTCCACATGTTCATCGTTTTCACTTGTTGGACATCCCAGACCCCCATCTGATTTCCGTTGAGTACCCTGTTTTGGCACCCTAACCCTAATCTCGAAAATGTCTTTGTAATCTTCCTGCCTGTTCGTAGAGGACGGAGGTTACTTCTGACATGCGGATCAATCGGAGCGCCACCAAGTACGCATGAGGTAAAGAACAGCCACGTCACCCACACTCTCTTGATAACAACTGCATTATAAGAGTTTTCACTTAATCCCACCCCCCGTCTCTGAAGCCACCCTTTCGTGGTTCCCTAAACAACTAAACCAGATTTGATCTGTAGGAATCAACAGTCTTAAGTTGTCTCTTTGTTAATTTTCACACCATTTTCTAGTAGTGATCGTAGACTTGGAGTCGGATTCGGATGCAGTTTATAGACTTTCAATTAGTAAATTCCCGGATTGCTCATGCCCAGTGTTCAAGAAAACAATCTCTTCGTTAGGACGGAGAGATCCATACCGACCTTGCAAGCACCTATACTACATCACGGTATTGGTTTGCAAATTTGATCCGGATGCAGACCTCTTCATCCACGCGGCCACTCTTAGTTTTAACGAGGTGAAGAAGATTCTGGAGGGAGGAATCCTAGACCATGCTACAGATTAGAATGCCTTATATCTTCTCATCTACGTACGCTATGTGTTAGTCTTATGATTGGGTGCTCTACACTGTATGTGATTATTTTTCACAACTTATTAAAAATAAGTATACCAGTACCTACATGTACAGCAAACCTTGCCAAGTTGTCTGACTCGGAGTACTATTCACTTAGAAATATTACCTTAGAAACCTCTTGACATTTAAAAATTTCTGATTTACTGTCGAGTTTTGTAGCGAAAGTCTAACAAAATTCAGGGAATTTAAGATTTATTCCCACGGGTTTGGGTCACAAAATCCACGGTGATAAGTGTAGAATATTCGAATATTCCCAAGAATATTCAAAAATTATTCTCAAATTTTTTTTAAAAATCTATTTTAAGAAAATTTTTTACTAAAAATACAAACTCAGCCCTAAAAATTCTAAATCTTACCGCTCACCGCTCACCGCTCACCGCTCAACGCTCACACGGTAGCAACGTCCGGTACCGACGTTGACCAGGTCGAGTCGATCGTCTTCGTTGTGGTTCCAGTGGACAATGTCCATGTACTGGAGCTTCTGCTGGATGGGTGTCTCATCGAGCGGCATCTCTCCTGGCGTGTGGGGAATGTCGACATGTGGAGGTCGGGTCATCTGTGGCTCCATGGGCGGGCCTGTGGTGTCGTCTATAGGGTCGATCTGAGTCGAAAGGTACCGGTCGACTGGAACCGCTACCTGCAGTGAGGCTCGGGGTTGTAATGCTGGGTCGACATGTGCCTGGGAATGGGGGTCGACCGTTTTCGGTCGGTATGCCGGAGAGTCGGTCGCCAGGAGATTCCAGTCGATGGTACCCAGTAGGTGAAGGTCGGGGTCGGATGCCAGTAGTATGGCTTCTTCCTCATCTGTTATGCCTTCAACGAAATTATAACATACGAGGGCGTGTGGTGTAACCGCCTCGTACCCCAATTCTCGATTGATTTTGACAGTCCTAACTGTGCCATTCCCCATGATTTGCACTTCATTATTACCCCAATTATGGATTACCTTAGCATGCCGGAGCCAGGGTCGACCCAGCAGCAACCGGTAGTCCGATTTGACTGTCGAGCAGTCCAGCACCACCATTGTGACTACGTAAGGTATGCCATGGATGTAGATCCTGACATCCCGTAGTAGCCCTTTAGGGCGGGCTAAGGTGCCGTTTGCCATCTTCAAATTGAAGGGGGCTGGAGACGGTTTGGGAAGGCCTAACCTTCGACGCTCCTCCTCGGTGATCACATTGACCCCAGAGCCTCCATCGATAAGGGCGTCGTCGACCACGTTCTTACCGACCGACACTGATATTACCGGCATGTGTCGATCGACCGTCTCTGCAGCGGCTATGACGACTGTTTCAGGTAGAGGGTCGACCGTAGGGAGTAGTTCGGGTGACGCTGATTGGTGTAGTCGACTCCGGACTAGGGCAGTGAGTGCCGGTGAGAGTTGAAAAAGCTCTCTTAGGGACACCTGCAACTTGCTGTCCCAAAACCGCTGGTGTAACTCGCTTAATGCCGACTCGGTCGAGTCGGGTATGTTCTGGTCAGAGTCTGTCGGCGTCGTGTGAGGCGAAGTCGGTTGCTGTGGTAGTGCCTCTGAATCCCAGTCGGTTTGCAGTTCGTCTGCTCCTGGCTGTGGATATGGAAAAGTCGGGGACTCGAGTTCTGACTGGAACTGTCTTACGTCCTGCATCATCTGGTCTCGCAGCTGCTCCTGTGCATGCCAGTCGGGTTCATCCGGTAGGTTCTGGTCGCGTAGTGTCTCCTCCTTTAGTATCTTGCTCCGGGTTATGGCAGCTACTGTCACGACTCCTACCGAAGTCGATGGCGCTTCTTCTATGATCACTGTCGAGGTGGTTGGTTTCTGTTGACTCAAAAATTTGACCACCCTTGGGTCCTTCAGCATGGGACACAAGTGTGTCGGGTGGTCCATAAGCTTACACAGGGAACAAGGGAAGATGCGTTTCGGGAAGGTAGCCCGCGGGGGTCGACCCGTCGGTCCTGCTGACGATTGGGTAGGAGTTGGTGCTGCAACTGCCACTGTCGGTGCTGCTGCTGCTCGTCGTTTTGCGAAGTCGCTCTCCGGATTCCGCCAGCAGTCGCTCTCTCCATGTCCCGATTTTTTGCACAAGTTGCATACAACTCGTTTTGTCCGGTCGACCTGATCTGGTCGGGTGGCATCAGGGGTTGGGTTGGGTTCCTTCGGTAGTCCGCTCTCAGCAAGCTTGGCTGACTGCTTTGCCTGTGCCAGGGTGGATCTGGGTAGTCCAACTGTCGCTACCTGCAAATACTTCAACAAGCCAGCTCGAAAGTTGCTTAGTAGAAAATTGTCGGCTGGAGGGACCTTGAACTGACCAGCCAGTTTCATCATACGCTCATAATAGTCATCTACCGACTCCTTAGTGTCCTGTTTGAGACTGCGGAAAATGAGGTAGGCTTGGTCATCATTGTCAATATCCTGATACCGGTATTTAAAGGCCTCCATTAGACCCTGCAGGTCTTGGTAGGGTAGGGTCGACCGTTGGTTGGTGAACCAATTATAATTATTTGCATCAACTAAAGAATTACCAAACAGGGCAATGCATATATCCGGATCGGTTTCTCCATTTAGCATCAAAGCGTTGACAAAACGGTTGACATGGGTCATGGCACACTTACCTTCTTTATAGGTCGGCATGACCACTGGTTTCCTGGCAGTCGTGCGGGTTGGGTATCTTCTTTGTCGGATAGACAGTGTGGTGGGGATCGCTCGCCTGGTAAGTAGCGGTATGGTGGTACCGCACTGTCGGATAGACGGCGGTACAGAGATGTAGATCTTCTTGGGAGCGGCTGGGTAGGTCGGTCCTACCGCCGTCGGATAGACAGGCGGTACTTGGAAGTCTTTGTCGGAACGGCTAAGTAAGTCGGTCCTCTCTTTGCCGAAAGTAAATGCTTGGTGGTGCGGACACTGTGTCTTTGTTGGTGCAGGTGCCACTAAATAGAAGCGATATTCAAAAGTATGACCGGGGTGTGACAAGACGTACACACCGACGGATGGGATAGGGTGGTCGGTCGGGTGACCGTTTGTATAGGTGCGCTCGGTAGACTCACACTGCATAGGTAGGGGACTGTGGGTCTACCGGTCGACCATAAGTCTTTGGTGAGAATGGCCGGGAATAAGTCGAGGATGATACAGTGTGGCGATCATTTGGGTAACTAAGACCCGTTGTGCATTTGTGCTTTTGATGACGGTGTTGGGTCAAAGCCTGTGGGGTCGACATTCTATGGTCGGGTAGATGGTTGACAGGCGGATCTAATGTTAATACGTCCGGTGGGTGCGTGCAAATGTTGGGTAAGGCGGGTCTGACTGCTAGCGGGTCGACTCCTTGATTATATATAGTCTGGATCTGATGGACCGTATGGGGGTCGAACTCCTGTCTAGCAGTTGGGGAAGGACTTTCTTCTAAGGGTGTGCCCGGTCGGCTCACCATTGGACCAGGAGAACTAGGTTCCTGGTAAGATGATGCCGTCTGGGTGTTCCGACCTGGTCGGGTCGGGTGCTCCGCCTCGCCCGGGTTAGACAACAGAGTGGCCAGACGGAGATCGAGTTCGGCCCGACTACTACGTAGTAAATCAATTTCGTGCTGACGCTCTTGCATAATGATGGACGGGTCAGGATTGTACCTGACAAGCCGCTGGTTGGCACTAGACGGTCGATCAGGAAGTGGTGGTTGGTCGTCTCGGTTCTGTCGGGGCGTTGATGGGTTCGAAATCGTATGTCTCGCCACACTAGGTCGGGTGTAGTGATCCGCTGTTGACGATGTTAGTGGCAAATTGGCCACAGGTCGGGTCGGGTCGGTATACCCGCCACGATTCATTGGAAAAGACGTTTCGTGAAAGACTGTACCTTCTGGGACGTCCGTCATACCTTGGGTGTATTCGACCAGGTGGTGCAGGGACGCTTCATCCGACGTGGATGCAGAGACTTGTCTTCTGACGCTATATGTCGGGAGGGGTCGCCCTTGGGGTCGATCGTCGGGTGTCTAGAGATGGATTTATCCGGGATCGCAACTGCGCCATTCCCGATCTGATCTGGAATTTTCCATCTGGTCGGGTGGTAAGTCGATCGGCTCAGGAGAGAGCGGGCAAAGACGTGCGTGGACCCGTCATAATGGTGACGTGTCACTTTCGGATCGAGATCCGATTTTTCGGATCTCGATCCGCATCTAGATCTGAAATCAATCTGGATCCGCGGTAGAGTCCGAGGTGCGATGCCGCTTGGTGGTGTTTTGTGTGAGCTCACTTAGTTGCTCTTTTGGCACCGTGAGCTTCTTCCACACACCGCTCTGATTTCTTAGCACTCTTAGACGACTCTACTTTTCTTTGGATAGACACGTAGCCACTATGATCTCCGAGGCGCGTTTTAGCTATGTTGCCGTACTCTACCTGACTAGATCAGATGCTGTTGAGTGTAGGAGACAGATTTTTATCGAAACCTTGATACCAACAACTTCGTGTCAACCGACCGGTAGGTTGCATACTCCTAAACCTCTATAGCGAGACACTTTTCGGAGCGATTTGTGCAGGTCGACATCCGGGTCGGCATGCTCTACACGATTTCTACTCGTTTACAGATCCAAAATGCTGGACCAGACAATCGCACGGTAGCCCAATATTGAGGGAGATCTACCTGCTCTACTTCAGATCTGCGCGATCTGGAAACAATAGAATCGAACTCAAGCATAGGTCGCCAAATGTTAAGGGGGTTTTTCTGGAAACACACCCTAACGAGTCTAAGTTAGTTTCCTACTAGTCGCAGTAACGTTGGGTCAACAAAACTGCTACTAACAAGAAGGGAAGAGGGTTGAATCTACCGACTAGTGAGCATTTGCGGGACCAGACAGCTTTAGGTCGGGTCTGCTGAACACTAGAGAGAGAGAAAATACAGGATTCTCACAAACAGATCAGAGATCCTGCAAAACAAAGTCGGCTAGTCTATTCAAACACACACAACGAAAGAACAGAATAGAAGAGTATGCAAAACTCCGAGGTTACTGGCAAAAAGAGGATAGATTGACTAGCAACAACTCTCACGAAGTGGAGAGTGATACATATAGTCGGCTGGGTCTGACTGGCTGTCAGATCCAGCTGATCATAATAGGTCAACCGACCTGGCCGACTAGTCAGTAACACGTCGGATGTCTAAACTGAGTCAGGGACTCCAAAAACTGCCAACTAGACATCCGACCTGCTGACGTCTACCGGGTATCGACTACCGGTCTATAACTACCGGGTATAGACTAGACTAAAAATAGCCTAAAGAATATACTACGAATATTCTGTTAACACTGCAGAGCCAAACAAGGACTATCAACCACGGACATGAATGCACTGTTAAATTTGCTCTTTGATTCCCGGTTTAATGTCAATGAAGTCACTGTGAGAAGTGCGAATGATGTTGATAAGTGGGAACAGAACCTGTACAATTCAAAAGATGTAAGTATTTGGCATTTGAAGTTTTGAACCTAGTTTGATTTCTTATTGTTTGAGGTGTTTGAACATGTTAACCCCATATTCGTTATATTGGGAAATATGCAGGACTTTGGGAGTTTTAAGAGTAGAGAATCATCTGAAATATCTATGAATGTTAAGCATAAAGTACTAGATGATGCATCAAACATGATATAAATATATGTAAAAAGAGACATAGCTTTGAACAAACAATAAAAAAAGGATGGGAATAAAAGAATATTCCATTTATTCGCTTGTAAGTATCAATCATGATTCACAAAATATGCCATATAAGAGTGATGACTATCAAATCTATACAAAATTACTTTTGTAGTTAATAGATGTAACTACTACGGAGTTCCACCATGAGCAACAATACGAGATTGGATGAATGCTCGTTGACGCCGTCGTGTCCAGCTAGAATCATTGTCTTGCATCAATGGACTATCAAGAAGGCGTTGCAGTCTTTCGCGACGCCGGTCCTCAATGCTTGACTTAGGTAGCGAGTGACGGCGGTTTTCTGACGAAGGCTTGATTGCTCGTTGTTCCGTAGACTTCAAAGGACATGCATTTGGACTCTCCAAAATAGGATCCTAAAAAAAAAAAAAAAACGATGGCATTTCTTTTAAGTGAACGAGCGAATAGATACATACATGCAATAGGTAGTATAAGAGTACAACGTCTAAGAATTGTGTAACGTATAAGAGTGTAAAGCAGTAGATCTACAAATAGTTACTCGTTCTTGCAAATACTTAACTCAAAAGCACTAAATGCACAGTGGAACAAACCTTTACAAAAGCTTCATCATAAAAATCCATGTTGTATAACATACGCTTCGTAGGCGTACATGTAATTTGAAGAGGAGAACCAATCTGATTTATTGTTGGAGGCGACACAGGGGAAGCCGATTGCAACACCTTTGGAGGTGTTGACTTAGTGACAGTGCTGTTAACTACTCCATCTTCTACTGCCATTGTAGAAAAATCCATGGTAGATTGAGCCGTTTCAGCAGACTGCAATAATCGTCCTCTACTCCGAAGTGAAGGCCCGAAATCCGCAGCATTCATCAGAGAATCCGCAGAAGCACGACTCACCTTGCGTAATCTATTTCAACAATTTTTCAAATTGAAAATTCAGAAATCAATGAAAAGTCCTACAAAGCTACTACGGGATGTTTACATCCTAGGATACAAATTCAAATTAAAATCAAAGGGTTGAAAATTACTTGACAATAGAATATAAAATAATTTTTCATTCTATTAATGCCTTTTGTATATCATTATACAGATCTAATGATGCACGATCATCATAAATCATGGCACGTCCAAATGGTAACGATGACCGAAACTTGCTAAGGGAACCGTCAAACTCATGGAGCTCTAACAGATACGGCAAAACCTCATCTAACAAAATAGAATCCTCGTGTGCCCTATTGTCCTTGTGAGACCAGGATGGTAGTAAAATAACATTTTCCCGCTGATTAAGCACGTGCTTCACCGGACTATCATCTATGATGAGCGTATTAGCCTCTGTATAAAAACCATCAAAGCTATTGAAGAGATGAGCTGACAATGTCTTAAGGAAGATAGACTTCTGCGTTCCCGGTTCCTTCATGAACAATGGTCTGCTCCCACCAGATTTCAAAGGAATCATGTCACAGTCTTCTTGACCAAGAATTCGTAGTGGTCTAATAGGGATTATGGGACCGAAGAGAAAATCACAAATGGCTTCTGTGGTTGTTCTCATCATCGAACTCCAAACCGTGATGGTAGCAAACGATGCCACCCGAGAGAGGAAGTCCTTACAGTTGGGCCTCACCCATACAAGCTTCTTCCCCACCTCGGTTGGCAACGTGGCTGAGTGAATACGGAAGTCACGATTTCTGTATCCTTTAGCTTCCCAAAACGGGGAACAACTGCAGAGGATACCATTGAGGTCGAGAACAACATTTAACCAAGTACCAGAGGATTTGCTTGGAACCCGACCTATGTCTTCTCTAGAAATTAAATCATTGACCGATGCTTCGTTGACCTGAAATGAAAACGGCGCACCACGACAAAATTACTGGGGAGCTTTCGTCACTGGTGCGATGAATTCAAGGTCGGAAATATAAAACACATCGCAACGAAGGCATGGGTGAGAGCAGTGTTTGTGGAACAGAAAATACCTGATTATCATAATTGCTCTCCTCTAAGTCAACTTGGACACCCATTGACCCGAGTGACTGCTCAGTGCAATCTATCTCATCACGGACAGCAACAACATTCTGTGTATGTGAGACATCATGCAATTTGAGTGTGTCCTCCACCGATGGAACCCGCTCATGGTGATAACATTCAAGCGTGACATCATCCATGACTGGAACATCGATTGCTTCGTCATCCAAATTAACATCTGGCAACGCAATACAAATTCATGGAATCAGGAAACTGTAAGATGGAGGATATAGAATAAGGGAGCCATCAAGAAGCAGATAGGAAAAAGGGCAACAGTTTAGCTCGAGTCGAGCTAAACTGCAAAATAGTAAAGGCCTGTATTAATTACAAAAAAATGTCTGAGTTTGATACAAAATTTCACATGTATATGTGTTTTCCGGCATTTACAGCTTAAATACTATACACTCGATCCAAAATCTAAGTTGAAGGAGGACCTGGAGATTCTTCTTCTTCGTCACCTACTGGTCCTCTTTCAGGCATAGGAGAGGAAGGCGTAGTTGCGGGAGGCTTGGTAGTTGGAGGCGGCAGAGACGGGAGTGGTTGCAGGGATGCAGGATCAGCACGGGTAGCAGTGGTTGCCACTGCCCGCACCGAAGATAATGCGTGGCCAGCCGTTAAACTCTCCATCATCTGCATCAAAGTGTCATGGCGTTCTTGTTCCCTCTTTTCGCGTTCCCGCTGCTCAAGGTTCTGCTGTTTGAGGAGCTCTTCCAACTTTTTCCGGTGTGCCATCTCCTCCTCAACCTTGCGCTGTAGTGCTGCCAATTCAGCACTCTCCTCGGCCTTGAACCTACTTGAGGGTGAGTCCCTCGACAGGGGATTACGTTTCCGCTTTGCACTCCCTCTGCCTCCTCCTCGCCCGGGAGCGGTCCGTGACTCCTGCGGTGTCCGAGGGGTCGTGTCGATTTCCATGAAATGCTCTTCGTCATCCCCTCCGGAACCAAGGCTGTAAGTGCTGCCTTCACCGTGAAGTTGCCTTCCACTTGACCTAGAGTCCTCCTAGTCAGGGACGTCCGCCTCATCGTCGAGGGCTTCGTCATCCAAAGACATAACAGCTTTGCGCTTGCCTTTCAAGAGCATGGTGCCAACCTCCGGGAACTGGACTTTGTCGACGAAATACCCGTTCACGGAGAAGTCTGTAGGATCAAGAGTAAGCCCTTCATCGTACGCCTGGTCGATGTCCTCTCTATCTTTGGCGTCGAATATAGCGTAGGCGTCGAGAGACAACATCTACAAAGAAAACAGTGCAGCTTCAAATACTAAAATCATCTGTAACTAAAGCGGAAATGGTTTGGAATCAAGCTTGACGGTTTAGCTCGAATCGAGCTAAACTGTAAAGCAGTTTAGCTCGAGTCGAGCTAAACTGTATGACAGTTTTGCTCGACTCAAGCTAAACTGCGATACAGTTTAGCTCGACTCGAGCTAAACTGTAGGGGTTCCTATGCGAGCGAAGATAATCAAGTTTTACTACAGCGAAGCTTACCATGCTTGCGCAGACTGCTTTCCCGCCGGCGTAGACAAGAAAGATGTTTTCTTGCTCTTGACAGAATAGCTGGATGACCTGCAAATAGAAATCCATCCTTAACTCGATCGGGTACATGTGGTACCGTGACTCGTTGTATTTCCGTGGCTTCTCGTAAAGCGCGTGCTTTGGAGCGCGATACTCGGCCTGAGGCATACGCGCAAGGTTCACGTTTCCCCTGATCATGAAGAGAAGACGCACAGGCTCTGAGGCTTGCTTCGCTTTCGCATTGTATCCAGCGAGCCGTTCGTGCGGGGATGGATAGTACATCGACGGGATCAGCTTATAATTCCCTGGGAAGAATGAAGGATTAGTCGCGAACGCCTCAACTTGCACATATTCACTCTCACCCCGCAAATAAATAACCAGCAGGAAACATCTTTCAGAGCTGGCTTGTTCTGGGACGATAGGATCGCCATGAACATTTCGAAGAATGGGTGGTCAGGCGAGGAATCAGCTGAGGAACTACAACTACCCGGAACCAATCTGAAGTCGATGATTCCGACGTTCATCTCGGGTGCAGGTTCTGGCCATTTGTTCTCAGGCCAATCTTTCAGCCTCTGTGGTGTTTTGCGCTCGAAGGAACGGAATATGAGATTACCAACAGGGCCAGTAAACTTTTCGCGCTTTTCCAGAAACACCTCGAAGAACCTCTTCGCGTAGAAAGAGAGATCTTCCCAGCTGGTATTCCTGTGCTGGGTTTGCCTGTGATCTGCGTAGTACTTATCAGGAATCCCCCATTCCAGGAGTGCGCGCTTTGAGGCCTTCGTGACGTGAAAGTCTTTCTTGAATTTCTTCCACGCATCCACGTCGAACTCGTTGTTCTTGGAGATTCCCAGTTCAGGTCTGATCTTGTGGATCTGAAGCTGGGCGGTCGCCTTACGCTTCAATCGTTCAACGTACTCCTTCACGGAGTAGCAATCTTCAAGAAGGGTTACCGGTTGTTTGAGAGTAACCTTCGGGTACTCCAGTTTTCGTGACGGACCTGACCTATTCAACATATGTGAACAGAGTTTTCTATGGTCTGACTCCGAAAGGTTACCGAGGTTCTTAAAAAAATTCCCTCGACAAGGTTTGGTCGCTGTCTGGTTTAAACCCTGGCTTGTCACACAACTGCCTCAAAGAGTAGGGGTCGATAAGGGTGACCTGGGCGACACTTCCAATCAACTTTGCCCACAGGTTCCAGAGATCTTCAGGGAAGGTGATAATCTTCAGCTCATTCGTGAGGGACAAGACCTTGTGCTTCACCTCTCCTTGGGCCTTGGCAACATCAATCATGGCGAACCTATGTCGAATGGAGTCCACGAATTTCTGCAATGCCACAAGTAATGTAAGATGTCAGAGTGAAAGAGAGCGGAAACTTTTAGCTTTCGTGTGCATCTGGAATTCAACAGATGTATATACCTTTAGTTTATTAAGCAGCAACGACAGTTTAGCTCGACTCGAGCTAAACTGCAATGACAGTTTAGCTTGACTCGAGCTAAACTGCAATGACAGTTTAGCTCGAGTCGAGCTAAACTGTTACGGGGAACCATTTGCTATGATAGAAAATAGATGTGTGATGCAACATGAGGTACTACTTACGTCAAAATTTGCGAATTGTGACACAACTCGCTTTGTTTGCACACGCTTATCCGCCACCCCAGCTGCTGCATGTCTGTTTGCTGGGCGCCCGTAGTTCTCCCACACAGTGCGGGCGGCAAGGATGTTCGATGCCCATGTCGGCTTGAATGGAGTGAAGTGGTTCACTCTGTTATAAAACGCCGATATCTTGCGGAGCTTGGCTTCATCCTTTGTCCAAACTACGAAAGCTGACCATACCCGGAAGTCTTTGCGAATTGTTTCTGGGACTTTGGACTCAAGCATCTGCTTCGAGGCGGCAACGCTGTGTTGGCCGTTGATGATCCAAAACTCGCAGTCCTGCATATCTTCCAGGCCGTTCGGCTTCACATCCAGTTTGGGCATGACGCAGAGCGTTTGCTTCTGGGACCTGTCGGGCATAT
This sequence comes from Bryum argenteum, assembly GCA_037043015.1. NCBI lineage: Eukaryota > Viridiplantae > Streptophyta > Bryopsida > Bryales > Bryaceae > Bryum > Bryum argenteum. The sequence goes on along the minus strand of CM073328.1, from coordinate 16,642,354 downwards.
TGATGAGATAATTCATCAAGTCCGTTTTGCCCTTCTTCTTGAAATCCCGAATGGTCCATTCGGGAGGGGACTCGATCATCCTCATTGTGTCGACCTCTATCTTTGTGTCAGGTTTCGGAAAAACGAAACAGTCCTGACAGTCCGTGAAGAACTTCTGATAGATTAGGTTGACGTTCTCGAAGTCGATCTCCTCCACGGTATTAACGTTCTTTGGAATGCACTGGATAGCATCGTTCAAAGCCGTTAAAGCATCCTCTTCGGGGATGAGCATGTTCTTTTTCCTCTTCGCCTCGGCCGACTTCTTCACGGGAGCTTCTTTCCTCATTAGAGGCGAGTCTGTAGTCGTGGTGGTTGTTGGGGTAGGCCTAGTTGCACGTTGCGGGCGCGTTGGGGTCCTGCTCTGTACGCCGCTCCCGGTTGCAGTCAGCCCAGATCCCTCTAGTGGAGCTTTCTCTTTCAGGTGTATAGTCTTTGCCATAATGTCAGCGTGTGTGAGAGCAGAGACTACGGATCGCAGTTTGATCGCGAGCTGCTTGGCCTTCAGATCTCCCCCCCTGTTTTGTGTGCCATGCTTTCATAAGCATATCCTGTTTCAGTGTGGTTTTAATTTCGTCGAAACTGGACGGCTCTAAACTCTCTACTAACTGGCCCAAGTCAAAACCAGTCTGCTTGATATCGATCAGTATGGTGTAGTTGTATGCTTGCTCCTTGTCCTTCTCCTTGAAGGTTGTTAATATAGCAATGATTTCTTTCTCCGTTTCGTGATCGAAGTCCGTGAGCTTGGAATCCATGTCGATGGAAATGGGGTCTTCTACATTTTCTTCGTAGGTCACGACGAGTGTAAGGAATGCTGTATACGGAATCCATCTCGCGGACCAGGACACAACTTTGGATGGGTCCTTGAATTCCCAGCAGTCCAACTGCTTCGTGTCGTCGCCATCGTCCTCGTCAATATCCGATGGCCTAAGCTTGAAGAAGTGTTGGAGCGCCTCCTGAACTCGTGCCTTTTCCTGACTGTAAATGGAGAGTGTGTCAGTTGATGGAACGGTTCATATCCATGAAGTATAGATTATATATCTTCGTAGTACGTGCAGTTTAGCTCGAGTCGAGTTAAACTGCAGCTAAGCGGTTTATTCAAAATATAATCGACTGAGCTGAACTTTACGTTATCATTTCCATATAGCTGGAACCTTTCCCTTAGACCATGAGTTAGACTCTGATTGAACACTTGCAACAGTTTAGCTCGACTCGAGCTAAACTGTAGAGGCTGGTGCCAGCAACAGTTTAGCTCGAGTCGAGCTAAACTGTAGAGGCAGTGCTAGCTACAGTTTAGCTTGACTCGAGCTAAACTGTAGTGGCTTATGCCACCTTCAGTTTAGCTCGAGTCGAGCTAAACTGTTGACGGATGTCTTTCTGCTATATTGAATTCTGTGTGGTCTTTTGTTATTTTTGTTTTCTTACATGTTGGTAAGTCGTACTTTATACCCTTATCTATATACTGCGTTATCAAATAACTATCAGTTGTTAACAATTGCAACAGTTTAGCTCGACTCGAGCTAAACTGTAGAGGCTGGTGCAAGCTACAGTTTAGCTCGACTCGAGCTAAACTGTAGCCGCTTCCATGTAGGGGCATATTACTGTAAACTTTAGAGAGGACCCAACTATTTGCATGCGAGTTAGTGGATTTTTGTTGATGATGATTATCACCTGTCTGCCATTGTTTTTGTATATTCTGGGATAGACTTCTGTGATGCACTCCACTTGGGCTTGACCTGCACAAGAATGCGATTGGTCATGGATTGGGGAGGTGTGTGAGGAACTACGTTTGCTTGTAAGCATTTGTGGTGTATTATTCAAAGTTCTGTGAAAACATATGGAATTGGAATCAGATGTTAATGATACTTTCATCGAAGCGGAAGCGTAGGCATTCTTTTGACAAAATTAAGCAATCCAGCATAACATGCTGCACCTTACGTGAAATTCAAACATGTACGAGCTTCAAGCCTAACCATCAGCATTGAATCATGAAATGAAGTGCTAAGAACAATGCACAACAATGAAAGCGGGAATAGAAAATTACAAAAAATCATAGCAAGTCCAGTTTGACTGACTCATACACAAACGTTTCTGTCACTTTACCTCGATATACTTCTCCAAATACGACTATCTCGACGTTCCAGCAATTGAATCTCGAAACCGATTTCACCGAGTGTATCTCCCGCAAGATTCACTACAAGCAATTCAAATTCAAGTTACTGCAAATTCTAACTTCAAGTGCGCAATTTTTATTCCCGGCCTAACTCTCAGAAGTAATAGTTCACAAATTTTGTCACTGAAGGAAATTTCGAATCTCTCTACAATCTCACTCCTGGTGGTGCCCTTCCGTCAATTCCTTTGGGTTTCAGACTTGCGACCATACTCTCCCCGGAATCCAAAAACTTTGATTTCTCATAAGGTGCTGGCGGGGTCATCAAATCAACACCCGCCAAACCCTAGTCGGCATCGTTTATGGTTGAGTCCAGGACGGTATCTGATCGTCTTCGAGCCCCCTAATTTCGTTCTTTTTGAATGAAAACATCATCGGCGAATGCTTTCGCAAAATTTCGTCTCTAAAAAATTCAAGAATTGCACCTCACGAATGCCAGCAACTGTCCCTATTAATCAGAACTCCGATTCCGAAGACCAACACAAAATGCAAAGACACCTGGCGCGTTATTCCTTGCTAATGTATTCAGACTTTAGTACTCTAATTCATTCATAGTAACGTCGCCGACTCCGCGTCCCGACCAGCGAAGGCCAGGAGCGCGCCCTCGGCAGAAACAAGGTCGCGTGGGACCAGAGCACACCCACGAAGGGGCGGACCGCTCCCCCCGACCGAACATGAAACGAAGACGGGCTCGAAAATGACGAAGACGGGCCTTAAAACACCAAACACCAAACTACGCTAAACCCTAAACTACGCGGAAAGCAGTACTTACCTTTACAATGCAGTAGCCGAGCACAAGCACCTGCGCCGAACTCGCAGCAGCACCTGCGCCGAACTCCCAGCAGCACCTGCGCCGCCGAGCGAAATCGCAGCAGCACCGCCGACCTCCGCGAACTCGCAATAGCACTGCCGCTCTCCACGAACTCCTTCCGAGGAAGAACTCCACCTCGCAGTGCCCAGCGCAAAATGGCGCCAAAACCCTCCAAACCTCCTCGTCGACAAATACAATGAAAACGACAAAACCCTGAAAGCGCGCGCAAGAGGACAAGTGCCTGACACCGGCGCTCACTTCGAGGAAATAGACGCAGCAAAACCAGCAGAAGGAGACCGCAGCAAATGCAAAAATAAGGCAGAAAAGCAGGAAAACGACGGAAAAGGAGGAGCGCAGCTGAGCCAGGGCAAACGAGGAAGACAACAGGATGGAGATAACTGCTCGTAATGGCAGGTAAGTGGGGGGGACGGGACCCTCGCAATCGCAGGTAAGTGGGGGGGTGGGATGGGACCTCCGTGGAGAAGGCGGCGGTGGTAGGACGTCCAATCCCATCACGAGAACTTTTTCATGCGTATGATGATGTGCATGGACATGGCCATGCACATGGTCATACATACATACATGCATGACCATGTACATGACCATGTACATGACCATGTACATGACCATGCCCATGCACATGATCATGGGCATGACAAAAAAATTACTTTAGTATTTATTTTTCGCAATTTTTTTACATTTTAACTATGTTTTGAATAAATTTTTTTTACTAATTACTGGCTAAGTTTTGACTTAGATTTGACTATGTTCATGTCCAAGTTTTGTCCCAATTTTCACTAAGTAAATGTCAAGGATTTTAGTGGAAGTTTTTTAACCAAAATTTTGACTAAATTTAGTACTCTAAAGAACTTCGAATTCTTAGGTTTAAACACGATATGTAGAGTACATTGTTCCCTATCTTTTGTAAAAAAAAAATTCTATCATGTTTAGTTTTTATCCCGTGCAGAATACCTCCATGAAAAACCAATTTAGAGTAAAACAAATTCTATATATGAGGTTGGTGACTTTCTAACTACTGTGTATTTTTTGATCATCTTCAGTATAACGAATAGAAAAATATTTGTACCACATATTGTCTTATAAATATTAATTTGTGTACTTCTAAAGTATGTACAACTTAAGATGATGAGTATTTACAAGTACAAGAAATAGTTTGTTAGTAGAAATATATATAACCGTAAGTACATACGCTAAGAATTCAAAAACGTGAATATTTTTCTTGTACTCTAGTCACATGGCGGCAAATTATGAAAAGATCTATGGGATTCCTATCCAAGGCAAGAGTTGCAAATAGAAAACTGATGTGATTTTTAAAAAAATTAGAAATCAAAATGATCACTATTTATCATAACACTTCAGTCTTCTATATGTCACCAAAAAAAAAAAAAAAAAAAAAAAAAAAAAAAAAAAAAAAATAAATCTAAATTATTGGTAAATAAGTTATTTTGGTATTACTCGTTAATAAACAATATCTTTAATGAATATTTTATTGGAAAATTTAAATTTTAATGAAGAGATAATATAATACACATTAAATTTGTGAATCTGTGGATATTTTATGGACTTTTCATAAATATGTTAATGTAAATAATTAAATAAAACAAATTACATATAATAAACTGGTCACCAGAAGATAAAGTATCTTATAAATACAGTATTTTGAAAGATAACTGTTCATAAAAAAATTATTGAATACACATAGAAATCAGAGATTATTGATTAGACTATTTACTAAATATATTAATACATCTATATATATATATCTAATTTAGAGAACTGATACGCCAAGAAATACATGATCTTATGAATATAGAATTTGAAATTAATACGTCAGTAAATAGATTATTTGGAAATTTAAATTATTATTTTTATTCACATTAAAATACACTATTGATTCAATGTTGGCTAGTGTTAGCTCCTTGTTTTCACCTTCGAAGTAGAAATTGGTTTAAAAATGCTCAAGATACATGTTTCTCGGCTAGTGATCTTAGTGATCCCATCAATCAATCTCTGGTCATTCTCTGAATGGCTGTTTTAGTGTCACCAAAACGTCAAGCTTAAACCCAATGTATCATTTCCCTTTTTTACGTCATCGAGAAACTCATATATTCAGAAGAAGTTCTCAATGAACCCCTTCTCTTAAAAGTTTTTTCTCGAGAGATATGATATTTTTTCAAATTTTGATATTTCTATAAATAGAGTATTTGGCAACAAAAGTTAATAACTGAATTATTAATTCAAAACTTATATTAAGAGAAATACCAACATTTAAAAAAAAACGAGGAATACTTCTATAAATAGATAAGAATAAGAGATTCATAAATAAGACTAGGAAGAATAGTGAAAGTTTGCACAAATGCAAAATTGGATTTATTTGATGTCAAATATAAGTTAATGATATTAAGTACTGTAAAACTATAATTGAAAGACATGCTATTCCATAGAGGGATTCAATAAATTTCTTAAACTATAAGCTATAAATATTGCCTATTGTATAGAATTTTACAATTTACATACATCAAAAAAGAAATATTTTTGATAATATAATGACTATGATTACAATTTAAAAATATGAAAGCATCTATTAGTTTACAGAGTTGCTTACATTGTTATTTGCACTGTACAACGATCATTTCTGTACATTTATTGTTATTGCATATTCATTTAAAAACATTTTTGTTCATTAGTATGCGTTTAAATATATTTATAAGGTAGTAGAATAAATTATTAAAGAACAGTCACGTTTAAAACATAAATACGTCATTAAATTTCATCACTCAAAAAGATTGTTCAAATGTAATAATAATTTTAATACTTATATTTGTGAATCTCGATAATTTGAATCACGTAAAATATGAGCTGAAAGGAGAAATTTGTAAAAGACTCAACAAATATTGTTGTTGTTTGTTTTCTAATAGTCACAGTGCTCATATTTTTGAATAAACGCAAAATTAATGTACATTAAAGATGCATAATCAATACCAACACCTGACTTTACTGTGCTAGTAATGTTTATAATCACCTGTACAGATGTATATGACGGTATATAAAGACAACATCTACAAAAAAACTTTTCATTTCAAACACAAAATCATTTCATTCGATAAAAAAACATTCGGGACTTCTGCATACAGTACAATGACCTGTTTTATTTGACATCGTACAAAATGCTTTGTACTTAAATTTAATGCAAATCACAAGATAACGATCGCCTTGGAAGGATCAAAGTTTATAATAGTTCTTACACTATACACTGTGCTTAAAAACATTGAAATGCGTAGGGAGTCGATAGGTAAAGGTAATTTAAAGTTTATCAAAATTTGCAAAATAGAATTTCAACATTAAAGATCAATGATTGTATTGATTGTATTTGAGAAATGCATTTTTGAAACGCAAAATGTGCATATTTCCAATTGATTTTGAACATTTCAATAGGAAATTTAATTGTAATGTTAAACATCTACAAATCAAATTAAAACATTCAGAAGTAATCTATTTTGATAAGCTCTATGTTACAAAAATATTAAATTACATATATACCATTAAGTATGTATACATTGACATTAAATATAAATATAAACTTTTATGTACATCCAAATGAATTTCATTAAATATTCCAAAGTGTATTTAACAGGGTTTACAAATTTACTTATCAAATTGTATAAATTTTTAATCGTACATAAGTTTAAAGATATCTCTTAAAACTTAAAGTAAGAATATTTGATTTTATCACTATTTTTTATAGCTCAAACAATTTGATACTCTAAACAATATACTAAGATTGCATTGACATTGCATGAACTTACAATTTCAAAGATTGCATTGACATTGCATGAACTTACAATTTCAAAGATTAATTTTTCATTTATAGATAAATAGTATATAATATAATATGCAATGAATATCATATATTTGAATACATTATTTATAATTATAATATATACAAATAAGCCAACACAGTTTAATAAAAATTATGTTTCATCAGCCATTTTAAACGAGAAATAGCAAAGGATAGAAATAATTTGAACTGTATAATAATTAACATTCAATAACGAATTGTTAGCAAGTGCATACACAAAAAAATGTAGTATTATTAAACTTATAGATAAGATAATAGCTTAATACTTAATAAGACTTCACCTTAAGGTAAATATTGCATCGAATATATTGTATAGAAACTTTATTTAGAAAGAAAGGTCTGAGGTTAAGGATACTCGATTCAGAAAGATAAAATAATTAGAAGTCGTATCCATTGTATTGCTTCTAAGTAGTTTAACTAAACATTTATCTTGTTAGTGAGTGTTTGCTAACATAGTATACCTCAAACTAAGTGTATAAAGATTAACATTTTTTTGACCAATAACAATTATCACCCACCTGTAATCAGAATCCTAAACCCTAAACCCTAAACCCTATAACCCCAATCCCGCCAATTTTCAAATGTCGACCCTTTTATTCCCGCCCATTTTTAACTGTAGACACTTCAGTTCGCGCCCATTTTCAGTTGTCGAGACTTCGGTTCCCGCCAATTTTCAATTATCCACACGTCGATTCCCTCCCATTTATTATTTCTGGAATACCGCATAAACGACATTGCGCTACGCAATGACCTTCGAAATCCAGGACAGAATGATTCTTTTTTTCTCAATCTCCGAGTGTGCTGATATCAGTTGACGTATTGAAGTTCTCCGCGCTTTCTTCAGCTCAACCTCTACCTTCGCGTACGTGTTTGGCGCTTGCATTTCTGCATGATTGTGTGTCGTTCAATTTGCTTTGCACAGCTTCTCGCATTGTTTGTTTCATTATCCTTCATACGTTTCTCCTTATCTTGAGTAGTAGTAGTTGATAATTTCTCTTCAGTGGTTGTATTGTAATGGTTTGTACTTAACCTTTATGCATTCGGAGTCGTTATCGTTGACATTTTCTTTTGATTTGACGATTACGTTGGTACAGGAGTATATTTTGATTCCTGCTTGTGTCGATAGAATGGGAGGGCGCTGATAGTAACGGACACTTTGAGTTCTAATTGAATCCGTAAAATACGCCAGAATACCCGGAACAAATCTTGTAATTTGTCATGCAGTTTAGCTCGACTCGAGCTAAACTGTATATCACACATGTGTGCAGTTTAGCTCGACTCGAGCTAAACTGTCAGAACGATCGCATAGAGCAGTTTAGCTCGAGTCGAGCTAAACTGCACACATGCGTGACATACAGTTTAGCTCGAGTCGAGCTAAACTGCTCTATGCGTTCGTTCTAACAGTTTAGCTCGAGTCGAGCTAAACTGGAGTTTGTATCTAGTGATTCTGTTTACCTGGTGTTATGCGAATCCAAAGCACGGACCTATGCTTCCACTTTTGCAAGGCACTGTCCGTGAGACAGTTTAGCTCGAGTCGAGCTAAACTGATTTATATATTACTTGATGCAGTTTAGCTCGACTCGAGCTAAACTGTAGAAGAATTTCTCTTAGTCAGTTTAGCTCGACTCGAGCTAAACTGCACTTGTTCGTTTCTCATACAATCTTGGAGTTGTGACCATGTTTTTGTCTAATAAATTTCTAACCTTACGATGACATCTTTCATGATGGATGTTTCTACAGACGATGACGCTTTCGTCGATGCTCCTATGAATCCTGGTTTACTTGCTGCTCAAGTTGTCCCTCCACGACTCTGGACAGGGAGGACTGTGTCAATGCTTGATTCCGAAGGACTGAGAATCGCTGAGGGTTTACTTAGAAATCTACGATCTGGCGCTGTACCTGATTGTAATGGCTTACTTGGTGATTCCCTAGTTGTGGTGCAAGTTTCAACGTTGTTTGTTGCGGTCGAGGATCCAGACGACTGGATATACTCCTTCAAGTCCTGGCCCATCCAGCAAGTTCTCCTTAACGGTGTTAGTCTTTTTGACCATAGTCAGCAAGATGTTTACAACAGATGGGTCCGGGAACGTAGTCGGCGACAGGGGTCATCTCGAACTCGATCCTATGATAATTCTTCAAGGAATGAGTCTACTCCAGTTTCGCGCAAAGCACAGTTCCTGATGACAGCGGAGTCAATCAATGCGGTCGCATGTAATACCTGCTGTAGGCACAATTGTGTGCAACTATACCCAAGGGAGAAGATTAAGGTTCTCAGATGTCGCATGTACGACAAGACATCATGCGATTCAAGAATCATGTCAAACTCGATGTCCACAAAGCGGTTCCATAGAAACGCCCGAAAGGCGAAATGTGGTCACTCTAGAGGGTATTGATGTTTGTCAAATTGCGTGGATGAAAATTATGGGCGTGAGCAACGGTACGTTTTATCGCAACGCCCAGAATGCAGCAGATGGTCATGAGGCCCAGTTACACGGGAACACGGGCTTGCGAAAGCCTAGGAGGCATACGATTGTTGCTTCTGCCGTTTTAGGGGCAATACTTGATAGACATGCCGATCACATGCCTCACAAGTCCCGGAGCCTTCCATCAGGGGAGAAGGTTGTTGCCAAGGTACTTCCTTCAAGTTTTAAGTGGAAGGACCAAATTCCTCTTCTTGATCATCACCTTGAAGAGTGTGGACTTCCGCCGGTGTCAACTTCAAACCTTAGTAAGATTCGCCGCCTCAGCTATCCAGAGTACTATGCCAAAAGATCGGGGGACAATTTTGCGCGTTGCTCCAAGTGCGATGAGTTACAATCACTGATGAAGCTCACTCTTCCTGGGACACAATCATCTCTTATATGGTCGAGGAAGTTGAATGTGCACTTAGATTCTGCATATGCGCACCAAGACTTGTACTACCTCAACCGCTTCAGGTCTAAGGAGTCCCCTCAAGATGTTTTGACCATTATGCATGACAAGATGGACCACTCGAAAACAGCGTCACCTGCCTTGTCTCATAAGGTGAAGAACTTAGACGGACTCATGAAGTTACCTCTTGTAGTTACGGGAATTCTTGCTCATGGTCATGTAGACCAGCGATACGCTCATTATGGACTAGATGTTTACTCACATGATGCCAATTATACGGTCGGCTCATTTGCAAAACTACTGCGGGATCTGGAAGCTGCACCTAAGTCCTCATCTAGACTACTCTTCACAGAGCCTCCATCGCATCCATTGTATACTGCTCTTTTAAGAGGTTCAGATGTGTGTATGGATCCGTTAGGCCCTATTCCTGACATCCTAGTTCCAGCAAAGCCTTTGCCTCCGATTTTGAATGTCCAAATGGATAATGCCGTGAGTGATAACAAGAATAGATTTGTCTTCAGTTTCTGGTCTCTTTTGATAGCAAAACGAGTATTCCGAGAGATTTATGTGAATTTTATGCTCATTGGTCACACTCATGATGACATTGATGCGTTATTTGGGCATTGGAGCATGGCGTTGCGAAAGGAGGATTATCCTACCATCCCTCTTCTCATGAAATCTTTTATGAGGATTGAGAAACTTCCAGTTATTCCACACCTCGTTCAAGAGGTTCCGAACTTCAAGAAATTCATTGAAGAGTGGATGTTAGACGGCAATGAAGCATTGGTTGGGCATACGAAGGCGCATCAATTCAAGTTTTACATGGATCCAAGTGGATGCCCCGTAATGAAGTACAAGATTTTTTGTCACGACGAGGAATGGCTGCCTAGAGGTGATCATGCTGGAATTAAATTGTGGAAAGAGGATTCCCAAAGCGAGATCCTTATGGCCACGTGGTGAACCGGATGCAATGCGTCCAAACGAGATGCGCCATTTGCCTGAAGTGGTGAAAGGGATTTCAGGCTTTGTTGATCATTGGGAACGATTATCACGTGAGTCAATTGAATCACGGAGATTGTACGAGCCTCTCTCATATTACTGGAGCGGCGTTAAAGATGCTCTTTCTATACCCATGGATGTACTTGCATCGTCGCAATATGGGATTCCGTCAAGTTTGGAGGAACCATTACCGTTACAACATGGTTTTTGGCCGTCAACTCGACTTGCACAAGCTATGGAAGATGAGTTTACTTTAGAAGGGAATGTACGCGAAGAGTACGACGACGATGATCATTTTGTTGGCCCGAGACGTGATCGTCCTGCACCGTCATTTCGAGTTGGACGTGACCTTTATAAGGGCTATTTTGTTGCACTACGTCCATGCGGCACCGATGGTCGACCTTCCTGGCTCGGGCGAGCAATGTCTGATCCAAATTCAAACCCAGAGCTACCCAATACGGTTGACATTCAGTTCTTCCGTCCAATGTCACGCTCCAAAGAAATTCTGAAGCATTACACAGATTGGGATACAAATAGAAAGCTTCGTTGGACTGTTGAGAAAGGTGTAGATGTGTGTTCACAGCCTACAGATGCTATTTTCACTGCTTGGAAATCAAGAATTACGCATTCTGACGAAGAAAGCAGTGAAGGTATAGACCCAATTATTACGATACCCAAGAAGCAGGTCGAAATCATCAAGGCTTCTTTACGGGAGCTTGCTTCATCTTCTCAAGAGTAGTCATCTAGTATATAGTATTTATTGTGGAAGTAGGTGTGTTAGTACTTAAACTTGGTATTGACATATATATTACATTGATATTTAGTATATAGAGTATTATATTTTTGTACTATTTACTATCCATATTCAATATACTTACTTTGTATAAGAAGATTGTTTAAGTTGACTCCATCATTATTATCAATTGATAAAAAATTATTTTTTGTTGGTATGTTAATCTTGACATGTACCGTATCAAATATGTGTATGGTTGGAAACGTTTTTTAAGATAAACATATTTTGTAAGATGCAAGAGGTCTCATATCATCTCCAAATATAATAGAAATTAGTAAATTCCGAGTACATATGCATACGGTGAAACCCCTCTAAATGTTGGTTTTTGCTTCATCCGTTGTCTTGTTTTAATTTGGGAGATAAAAATGTTCCAAATATAACGAATACGGGGTTTGTTGCAATTATTCGCCTTTTTCCTTTTAGAAAACAACTTTGAAGATCTTACAAAGGTGGTTGTTGAAATTGGCTAGGGTTGGCAACAACAATCTTTATCAGAACCTGGTGAGCCGGAGGTTGTGCTTCATCACAAAGACCCTATCCAAGCTCTTGCATCTCTATTTGCTGCACCTAATAATGCTGAGGGTTTCAAGCTTGCTTCTACTATTGTATTAAACAATGATGGAGAGCGGGTATTTTCAACACCACATACATGTGAATGGTGGGAAGCTATGGAGGGAGCATACTTAACCCTTAATTGTTGATGTCACTCATTTCATCTCAATTATCGCAAATGACAAAATATTTTGTGATTGATCGATTTGCAGAAGCATGTGGGATGCGAAGGAAGTGTAGTGGCTCCTCTCATGTTTTATAGTGATCAGACAAGCCTTTCCAATAATATGAGAGTCACTGGGTATCCACTTGTGATGTCTATAGCAAACATCTCCTGCGAAAAACGACAAGCAGATGAAGGACATGCTCTATTAGCAATCTTCCCAGTAATTGCTTCTGATACAGGTTCATTAGTTCACCAATTTATCATGTATTCACCAATTTATCCTCATAGCATAAAATCCTAAATTTGAAGTGAGTTGATACAATAAGTTCTGATATCAATGTGGTTTTATCCCATGATGTGCAGGCAACCAAGAGTCATTGCATGTTAGACGACTGAAACTTTTGCACAAGTGCTTGGAGATTGTACTCGCACCACTTAAAGCTGCAAGTTACAGGTAACCTTTGAGGGATGGGATCTTTGACAAAAGTTGAATCAATGTAGCAGAAAGTAGTAGTATTGGACATGTTGCCTCGGTGGTCACTAACATTTATGTTATTTTGTGATAATTTGGACATGTACTAGGGGGCTTACATTGATTGATCCATTGGGCATACCGCAATTTGTATATCCATTGCTTTACGCATATATCTGTGACCATCCCGAAGGTTGCAAGGTGGGCTTTTATTTTGCTCATAGTATGCATTTCTATTTGAAATTTTGTAATTTTCAGCAGTTCATAGACATATATGGCCCACATTGTAAATACACATGAAGATTAAAGTTTTATATGTGTTGTGTATACAGGTTACATCAACCTATGATACAAATTTTTGTAGATTTCCATGCAGCTTATGCCTCTGCCCTAAGGAATACCTCAACAATGTGAACAAAGCATTTGAAGCTCGAACTGAACAAAACATGAAGGAGATTTATAAGAAGATGCAGGATATACCCAAACATCAATCAGATTCCATTTCAAAGAGGTGGTCCTTGCATGCTGTGGAGGTGAGAATATTCCTTATATTAGTAGAACAAATGTCAAAAGCTTTCAAGTTGAAATTGTCAAAAGCTTTTATAAATCCTTAGTTTGAAATTTAGAGTTTGAAATTTGAACTTCGAGACTGTATAGAGAAAATGGTAGATGTAGTCCATCATTTAAAAACTGCATAGGGATAAATATTTATGCAATTTTATTGTGGTATGTACCAGTGCTCTTTGTGGGGCTTCAACGGTGGAGAGACAACTATGGGAAACCCCTATAATGCATTACATGTGGACATTTTGCACCAAAGTGATTTGGGGATCTTCAAAATGTTGGTTGGCATCATCAGGGACATTGCAGTTGAAAACCCTCGTGCACACATTCTACAAGAGCTTGACAATCGACTGGTGAGACTAAAAGAAGAAGCCCGCTTTGCACATTTTCGCATTCCAGGCAACGAGAAGGGAGGTTATTTCTCTTCACAAGCCAACTTTGCGGCCTTTGAACATAGGTCCATCATGCAGGTATTTTGTCTACATAATATATTTGCTTACACAATTGTGTGTTTTTTTTTAACTCTCATGTAGCATGAGCTCAAATAATGTATCTCTTCTGTTATTAATATGTACAGGTGATTATCTTTTGTATGGTTGGCTTGTATCAGGATCATATCATTCAAGCTATGGTATACTTTTTGGAATGGTATGTATGTGCTTGTAGAAGCCCTTCCTATACTAAGAGAAGCCTACAAACCATGGAGGATTTGATGACAAGGTAATTGACAAACCCGTTCTCCAGTCGAGGTTTATTTACATGTCCATTTAACTTGTAAGTTATGGTGTTTGAAAATTTGGTTTGTATTTTACTTTATAAGTTAATGCAAGAGATCTTATGCAACCTTTTTATTTGTTCAGAGCAATAATGGCCTTCAAGACGGCTTTGATGGAATGGCAGAAATCAAGTTTTAATACAATCAAGATTCATGCCATGTCACATTTTGCTTCATCCATTCGAAGATCGGGGTTGCCTTGGGAATACTCTACTAACATGTTTGAGCAGATGCACATTGCTCTTATGAAGAGAGCATACAGGGCAAGTAACAAAAGAATGGCAAATGCGCAGATCATTAAACACAACCGCAGACTTGAAGCTCTAAGAATTGCTAAGCGAGAAGTTGAATGTGTGGAAAATTCAAAAGTTGACAAGAAAACAACTCTTCATAAGGTAATTATGCAAAGTCCTATACTTTTGGTCTATAGGTATGATTTTATTCAATCCAATTGGATTGTCTCCAAGTGTGAGGTCATTTTCTATAGTTGTGAACGAAGTGTGCCCTGATTCCAGGCAGTAGAGATGAGCATGAATATCATTGGTGGAGTAGCCTTCAACATCCACAGAGCATGGCTACGAAGGGACATTGTTTCCTTATATTGCACACCAAGTTCGAGCACTGATGAAACAAGTACGAGAGGTTATTCTGTAGCGGTTGTGCCTGCACTTGTACAAGATTTGGTGAAAGCACAACCGGAGGTCCGCGAGCACTTGTATGAGGCTTTGCGTGCATATGAGGTAGCACATGATGTGTGCATTGGAGAGGTAATCACACTTTTACCAACTGAAGTACACTAGATTAGGAATTTTGTGTGGATGACCACATGAAATTACTAACTTTGATTATAATTTTTGGTTTTTTCTTTTTTTACTTTAGTTAGAACTTTATCAAAGTGAATCAAATTTGTATTGAAATTGATTATGATATTAACTTCAGTTATGTACAGGTCTTTGGTGTGATAAAGTCAGTGGCAATTCCTCCTGGACCAGGAGATGACTATGGTGATTGGGCTATGTATGCAAGAGCGACACATGACTTTCATGGGGGTCCATGGTTTAGCAATGTGACATTGCAGATGGAAGACCTTGAACATTCCTCTTACACTTGTTATGGACAAATTCATCTTTTCCTTCATTGTGCTAATTGTCGACAAAAGACAGAGGATGGGTATACAAACATGAACTTGGATCTTGCATTTGTGCGTCCATATTACGTATTGGACTCAGACGTATTAAGCACCATCACACAATGCACACAAATTACTTGGACATTCCCTCAAATCTTGGGCAGGGAGGAAACTACTAAAAGGCAAATCCGATTGTCAAAGTACTTTTTGATTGACATTCAAAAGATTTTGAAAGTTGTACAAGTAATTCCACATTTTGGAGACCGACTCTGTGATGCTGGCCGGTATTTTGTTAATAAATGGAAGTTTTAGTATCTTGGTTTTAATTTGATCCACAATTGCCATTGAGCATTTACTTATTCATGACCAGTAGCTTTGAAATTGTTCTCTATTCGTGGTGTTGAACCTTTTGAGCGTTATGTGACGATATTTGGATGCTTTTGTGCAGGCAAAAAGATGTCTTAGTCTCACCCCCTAAACTTAGGATTGGATCAGAAGGGTTGGAAACCTCGAAGTCCAAGAAACAAAAGTCTACTGGGAAGAAAAAACACGAAAAAAGTGGTGACCTTCAGATTGTAGCTCTAGATGAATTACCAAGACGAGAGCACCTTGACGGAGGTGTTTCCACAATAAATCGAGAAAAAAGAAGAAAAAGAAGAAAGGATCTATTTGAATGGACTAGGGCGGATATTGATACGAGTCCATCAAAAGAGGCAAATGCTTTGGAAATAACGCCTAGCAAACGAAGGTACCTCGTGTGACTTTTAGGCTTTGTTATTCATCATTTGCGACTGAGTCTCTAGATTGTAAGGGTTTTCTCTGCAGTACTTAACCCTCTAGATCGATTGAACCTCCATCACACTATTTGTTTCAGGATCGTATTATCGCTCTAGCCATTAGGTACATTCTAGTAGATTGATTGATAACCATCCCCGCTATAGGTTGAAGGGAGACTAAGGTGGCGCAATGCACCCGACACAGATTACGTGACTCGTTCAACAATTTCCAGTATGCAATACCGATTCTTCTCTCGTATGCTCGAGAAAAGTCAAATCCGTGAAGGAGAAAGGAGATCCAGAATTGAATCAGGTTCACAAAAGTTGAAACCCGAGTCAAGTCATAAGAAAGAAAAATCCAAGAAGCGTCAAGATACAAACCCCGATAACCATGATCGGGAGAAGAGGTATGGCAATGGTACTCATTTTGTCACAATTCGTAACCGTCTTGGGGCAAGAATTAGAATTGGCGGATTACATCCGAGCTCTAACGATGGGTTGATATTTATTCATTGGTTGAAGTTGGACGTCTTAGCAAGTTATTAACATTGGTAAGAGGCATGTCTTCTTGTCTCGAAACAGGGATCATATTAGATAAGTACTGCTGCAGTGCGAGAATGTTGAGATCCTTGTGCTCATGTTTATGTTCTCAAACTATGTTTGTCATTTCATTACTCTTGATTTCATTTGTCGCAGCAGACACTTTCGTAAGTCTTACAGTAGATATTACAAAGTATGCTATAATGTGGCAACCTCTTTAATCGAAACTCGATCATGTAAATGTTGGATCATAACATGTTCAACGTTTAAATTTGATTGGTTTTAGGTCTTTTCGGTGTGAGAATACGGCCAGTTGTTAACTGTTTCGTTTGACGATAGCTTCACTGATGTTCTCTAAGTTGTAGGGTTTCTTGCATATGTCATAATACTCAAGTTTTTGCAATAGATTGATAGTCACCGGTTTTTTGTTGGCAGCAATCAAGTGAAGGCAAACAATGGCGATTCTCTCAATGATGAAGAGCTTCCTAAACAGGCTGATGTTGTAGTAAAGGTTGCACTCTTGTCCTTAATATATAGGAATTCTTACGGATTATTATTCTAAATGCCCCATCAATACTTCTCTTTTCAATATTACTAGAATTAACACCTAGCTTACTAAGTCGAATGTGTGCGAAAAGTTTTTAATCGATTAGGATGAAATAAGTTTGTAACGCATGATTCATTGATGTCCTGGCAGAAGCCCAGCAGGAGTGCACTTAGGAAAAAGGCTAAGAAGAGGTGGCTACGTGAACATGGACAGGTTAGTCTCTTATTGCATCATTCATTTTAAAGTTCAAACACATGCATATGTCGACACTTAGAAACTATAGTATAGCTTGTCTTGTTGTCCGTCTCTGAATCCTCTCTGTCAGGAACATTATAAACATGGCTAGAGCTCTGAGTCCTATTAAATTATCAACGCTTACAGTTGTGACTGTCTAATACCTTCACTTTTGCGCTTATAGAATGGCATAGTTCCAAAGAAAGGCGATATCAAGGCACAGCCAACGCAGATAATAGAGCAAGCAGGAGCGGATTCGAGTGAATCTGAAAGCTCGGAGGATGAGGCAGAGTGAGACGGGGGCTGTGGCAGAAATAGAAGCAGAAGAGGAAATTCTACCTAGAATAAGTACTCCTGGTCACATCCGCTTTGCGCCTGTTGACGGTAAGATTAACTTTTATCAACGATTAATGTACTGAGTGTGGCCAATCGACACCTTCTTCAACTGCTTATCTGCTTCATACGAACAGTTTTCTATCTTATATCTCATTGTCCTACTCAATGTGTATATGATGCAGATGCCAGAGATGAAGAGCGGTCTGCAGCAGTAAGCTTTCTCAGCTTTGTTAAGTGAAGTATCATAAAACATAGTGTTTTTAACTTTATTTTATTCTATTGTCATGATGTAACTTTGTTTTGTTGCAAAGAATATCGATTTCGAAAATCTTCCTCTCCCTAGCCGTGCTCGTATAGTAAGCTTCGAATTCATCTGTGATATGTGTGCCAGCCTGTTCATGCTCCAACACAACATTGTTTCAATGTAGAATCCAATTTCCAAAAAAACATCTCATATGACCACAATAATACCATGATATTAGTATGATATTATTGAACTCAACTTGATATAAAATTAGACTTGACATTGATTCAACATCCTATCAACTCTCACCATCAACATATTTTAATAATACAAGTTGTTACAACATCCCTGCAATCTTGTACCAAAAAAACTGCAATAGTATTGACATGAAACGTTGAGAATATGGAAACAATTTTATGATTTCATCAATTAATCAATCTATATGTGACAAAGCCACTTTTACATTGTATCAATAATTGTTCCACACATTGCCATAGCAATAATTGAACATGACCATTGAATCAATAACCTAGTACAACATAAGAATCAACATTTCCCCAATGTACATAGGTATGTTTCGATCAACATTGAATCAACAACCATGTCAAAACAATACTGAATCAATATTTTTTGCGGACGATCCTTTTTTGAGATGAGAGTTGATATTGAGCACTCTACCTTTGCACAAAGAACTAGAATCACTAAGAGGGACAAGTAGACCGAGGATGCGGGTTCAAATAATTTCGTGTTAAGCTCCCTGGAAGTGAATGGAAGCCCTTCATATATACGGTTCAATAATTCTGTATTTAAAAATTTGTAACAAATTGTAGGAGTTAATGATTTCACTTGATCTAATCTAACACTTTCTTTCTAAATGCTCACATGTTTAACTCCATCACAAACTTGTTAATATGAAATTTTGCTATTATTGACCTGTTCCCATTATATACATGGAGAAGTTGTTGTCAGCCAAAAACAACGTTGTGGATGAGGGTAGAAAGTTTGAAGAACCATAACTTATTTATCAGGAGTCCATTTTGGATTCAAGAACTTGGATTGGGTCTTGAATCAAGTCTAGTTTTTGTGATAAAATTTCCAGACCCATGGAATGAATTATGAATAAATGGCAAGCATTTTAGTGAAGGTAGCTCTTGTCCATGACTTATCAATGGTTTATCATCCTGAGGTTTATCACTCTCTAAATGCTCACATGGTTAACTCCATCACAAACTTCTTGGTCTAAAATTGTGCTATTATTGATCGGTGCACCTTATATACAGAGAAAAGTTATTGTTATAGTTGTGTTTGTTCCTTTCTAGCGTTATGATTGGTTGACCAAATATATGATGTTTAATATACAATATATGGATATAATATATGATATACGGCATACATTTTAAGTTTTTAACCCCTAAATGTGTCAAGTGTCAAAAAACGACGTTGTGGATGAGGGGCAAAAACTTTGAAGAACCATAACTTCTTTATCTAGAGTCTGTTCTGGATTGAAGCACTTGGGTTGGGTCTCGAATCAAGTCTAGTTTTTGTTGTAAAATTTCTAGACCCATACAATGTATTATGAATAAATGGCATGCATTTTAGTGAAAGTAGTTCTTGTTTATGAGTTATCAAAGACGGGGCATGGTTTACCATCGTATGGGCAATCATGGGAAATGTAAAATGCTCATCACAGATAAATGATCTCAAGATAAAGGCTAACAACTTCCTAGTTGGAAGATTTTTGATCCAAATAACTTTGGTAGTGGATTTGCAATGAAATTTCTACAATGAAAAAAGTGAAAAAATGGATGATTATTGAGGAGCTATATCTCCTTCATCCACCGTTGAATTTTGACATTATTTTTTGTGATAATTTTTTATTAAAGTCTAGTTTTAGTGGTTGAATACTTGAAATAATGGAAGATGTATTGAAGGTAAGGCATAGATTTGAGTGAAAAGAACTTACTTTTGGACTATTTTTCCTTTGTAATGTTTTGGGCACTTTTCACCATTGCAAGGCCATTATTTGCACAAAGAAGCTTTTCACATGAATACTTTTGATTCATGGCTGTTATTGAGATGAAGATAATCATCTTCGATATTAATGGTTGTGTCTTTGGAATTCCTATGTTTCTAGCATCTCACTTCTAAGTGAAAATACTGAGATATTTAAGTGTTTATTGAGTATTTTTATGATACGATCTCAGAAACTATGACGCCTCATGACTCAAGATTTGACCCGCATGCTGAAAATATGTTTATTACAACAATGTATGGTTGAGATCTAAATAGCTTACCTTTGTTTCCATTTGTACCTTTTTTTCACAATGTGCTCTTTATAATACAATTGAGTCAAACCATTGAGGGGTTGAGGTTTGCAAAATACATTGTACAGTATATCTTACAAATTTTATGATGAAGCATATACTAAATGCTTCAGAGATTTAGTAATATCTCTACAATGGTAGTCACTTCAAAATTTTCCTGACCAAAAGTCCAATAACCTGGATTCTTGCTAGAAGTTGTAAAGAGGAGGAAATTGGAAGATATTATCTGTAGGCTGCCTATGCCAAAATATTGTATATCAGTTTGATTTTTTCCAAGTAAAAAAATAAAATAAAAAAATAAATAAAAATAAAATAATACATATATATATATATATATATATATATATATATATATATATATATATATATATATATATATATATATATATATATATAAAAAAAAAAACTTCATAGTATTATCATAGAGTATTACTTGACTTTTGTTTTTTCCATGCCATGTTCCATATTAAGTGCAATGTATGACTCGCTAAATAGTTTGTACATTGACCTTAACAATGGACAACTAAATTAAATCACTATGTCTAAGCGAGCATGCTTCTTGGAATGATGAAAATATTTGAAGAAAACCTTTACAATAGCTTTGTCCCCACCGCCGACCCGCCCAAAAGAAATTGTCTACTCTAGGTGATGGCAAATCTGTTAACGTGGTACAATTGTATCAGAATAGCATGTCTCAATTTTCTTAACCCCTAAATGGTTTGACTCATTAGTAAAGAAAATAACACATTCCCAACAAAAGTGTCATAAATGGAAACAATGGTAAGTTATTTGGATCTAAACCGTACAATCTTGTAGTAGACATATTGTTTATCATGTGAGTCAAATCTTGTATCATGAGGCCTCCTATATTGCAAGATCATGACGTATTAGTACTTATAAAACATCACAAAATCTCAACATTTTCATTTTAAAGTGAAATTGCTACCAATATACTTATTGCAATTAAAAATCACCAATTATGACGTTTTGACTTTCATCTCAATAACACCGTTGAACAAAAGAAAGCCACAAGAAAATTTTCTTTGCGCAAACAATGACCTTGCATTTGTGAAAATTGCCAAAAAACTTACAAAGGAAATAGTCCAAAACTCAACCCTTTGCACTCAAATCTATGCCTTATTATAAATATATCTTTGACTTTTCCAAAGTTTCTGCTACTAAAACTAGACTCTAATTGGAATCTATACCAAAAAAACCATCATCCATATTTTCACTCTCTTTCAAATTAGAAACATCGTTGCAAATTCAATACCAAAAATAGTTGGCTCAAGAATCTTCCTACTAGGTAGTTGTAACCCTTCATCTTGATCATGACTTTGTAAAAAAAGCTCATGAAAGCATCCAATAGGTTTTCCATAATTGCCTCCCAACGGCAAAGCATGCCCCATGTTTGTAAACTCAAATTCAAGAGCTGCCTTCACTAAAATGTATGCCATTTATTTATTCATACTTCATTGTATGGGTTTGAAAGTTTCACCACACTTACTAGATTTAATATTAGACGCAATTCAAGTGATTTCATCCAAAACGGACTAAGGTTCAAGAAGAAGTTATGGCTCTTTGACGTTGTTGCACACATCCAAAATGTTGATTTTTGACATTTGGCACAGCAGAGTTAATAAAATTTGCAAGTTAATTGATCAATTTATTTAATTTTTTAACAATTTTGGACTTTGAAAATTAAAAAATGGAAAAAACTTTTGGAGTGCTCAAAAACAGATCATCAATGCTCCGTTCCCTTATCAACTACAACATGTCCAAGGTTTGAAAAAACCCTTCACATTAGTTATATTCCACACTGGCTACTTTTGAAGTTCTTCCGAAACTCAACAAATGAGTTTCGATTGATTTAACACAACCTTGTACAATGACAATGGAAACACTTCAATCTTTACCTAAATTGAAGTCTTTTGGGTTTGTCAAGCTTACTAGAGCATAACATTTATTTCACTATCGCCAACATCACTCAATAGACTACATTCATCAATACAAGTAAGTTTGTTGTGGTGAAGAGACATTGAACCACTTGAGAGGTTTGTTGTAATGTCTTGTGTATCGCCATGTTCGAACCCTCTAGAGAAGTCGTCAATGATTGCCTTTCCGCATAGCATCAATACAACATCATGCATTTTGGGACGTTTGGTTGGTGTATAATGCACACACATAAGTGCTACACTTATAACACGCATTATGGCTTCCACATCCATAGGAGAATGTTTCATCTTAGGATCAATAAGTGACATTGTTGTTTGTGCTTCATGTTGTTTCCAAGCCTGTTGAATACAAATAAGATATGTAGAAAACATTAGTGGTTAACAAAGAATTTTCTAAAGGAGTCCACGAATCAAAATATTTGTATCTAGATTGTACATACAAGTTATTTATCCAAGGTTAGTATTTTTGTGAGTGAACACACCAATCTTATTTTGCGGTCTCTTCTCTTGTTGTGGAGCTTTTCACATTTCTGTGATAATATTTACCACCACAAAGTCTTTTTTGATCAATTTGTAATTATTTCAATACATAGCTAATAAAATTTCTCAAACATTTGAATATTTATTCTTGCAATTAATTTATGTCATCCTCTCGAGTCACTATGATACATAGATTGCTACTTTGTAGAATGTAAAGATTTAAACCTAGTATATGTATAGTTTTGAATGTGCTTTGGATGAGATAAGAATAAACTCTTGGTGGTTACAAAAGTTAGACATGAACTAATATAGAAATAATACTTATAGGACAACTTACATATAAATTATCTTGGATTGTATGATATTACTCCTACTATAGCAATTCCTTGAGTTGAACCTTCACTTACTTGCACATATCAAAAATTTCTCATTGACTTCAATCAAAATTGCCATTAGAAGATTCTATGTTCAATATTTACTATATATAATATTCACCACAATGCATGAAAACAAGACTCCAATACAACATTTCAACATAGAATACATTACTTCAACCCATATCAAAGATGAAAATGTAAAAATAAAATATGATTCATAATATATGCCCACTCAAGGAGATTTGTTTAAGTAGCTCGAAGTTTTCATAAATAACTAGAAAAAAAAAATATAAATAAATTATTGCATGTAATATTTCAAGAAATATACAAGAAATTGGGGAAACCTATACTCAAAAAACTCGTATGGGAACTCTATTTATCATACTAAGTCAGATCTTACTCCATCACGATGAAGAAAATTTTAATGCTCAAAACTCCAAACTATCTTTACACTGCAGTTCAAACTTGACTATTCAAGTTTAGAAAAAAATTGTAGATATTTTAGCTTTTATTGTAATTTTTGGTATATTTTGAAATATGAAACATATCTTTGATGATAAAAGAATTACACAAATTTGTACTTATTCGGGTTGTAAAAACTTACCCACTCTCGCAGATATATTTCTTCCCCTGATTTTTGAGGATCAATATTTTTTCTTCCACTCACAATTTCAAGAGCCACAATTCCAAAACTATACACATCAATTGATGTGGAAACATGACCATGAAGTGCATACTCCGGAGAGCAATATCCTCTGCAAATCAACAACATCTTGTTATTTTCACACCTATCATAGCTTTGTCAGCATGAATATTGTAATTCAAAAATGCCTACATAAAACCGTTTCTAAGTAACCCCAGACAATGTTGTATCTCTTTAAGTTTCATAGAACATTTGCAACACTTAGGGATGCTCAACATGGGAAGTCAAGCCAAGCATGAGGTGGAAGGAGGGCATAAGTGCTGTCAATGTCATTAGTACGTTACTCGTACTTCAAAAACTCAACCAATCACTCTGAGAGGATTTTTGTTCTTCATGGATCTCATGTTCAGCTTGACTCCCCATGTAAGCGTCTCTTATCTATAGTTTTGATCTTAAATGTAGTGTTTTGTACATCACAGGGTATTCTTGTAATACTTCTCCAATAATTCAAGCCTTCTGAACAAAAAAGAGCCCCATTGTCAAACTTTCCAAAGTTTTGAAGTACAAAATAATGTACTTACATTTGAAATGTTTCTCAAAATAGAAAATAACATAGTATTACTTTTCTTATCATGGTTGAATGAATATTTAGTAAACCTCTAGCTCTAAATCTCATCTTCATTCATAAAAAGAGCATCCACAACTTCATTCTTTTTTATACAATTTCAATACAATTCTACATGAAATTGAATGTTAAGATTTATTCTTGATTAAATCCATGTTCAATCGATTACTCTAGCTTAATGTAATATGCAATACCTTGTTCCTGCGACTTGCATCAAAGTCAAGTGCGATGCTTCACCTTCAAGAGTAGGATATAGAAATGCCAAACCAAAATCTGCAATTTTGGGATTGTAGTCCTTGTCTAAAAGAATATTGGCTCCTTTGATATCTCGGTGGATGATTGGTGATTGTAGGTCCTCATGAAGATACGTAAGACCTCTTGCAATACCCAAAATGATGTTGAATCTTATACTCCAATTCAAGAGAGGAAACTCAATAAGCCTTTCGGAATCGTCTGCAATCAAGACAATATAAGTGTATCATATAGATGTCCACGAAGACTTCAAAAACTTCAACAAGAAAGCATAAGAAACAATTATAAGCATAGTGAAACCAAAGTATACCTTGTTGCCACAAGGCCTGAGCAAGGTTTTTGTTTTCCACATATTCAAATATCAACATGCGTTGATCTCCATCACCAAGACAACAACCCTTCAATTTCACCAAATTACGGTGCTTTAAGCCTGAAATGACCACAACTTCATGGAGAAACTCGGAGAGCACTTGATTTGAGGATATTGTCAATTTCTTCACCGCCACATTTGTGTTGTCTTTGAGCACCCCCTAATTCAACAAAAATACTGAATATCTTAGTTATTATTTTGAAAGCTTCACACTTTGATCAATGTCTCTTATCATCTAATGCATCAATGAAATGGTAAAATTCCTAATTGAAGAATTTAGATTACTTCAATGCAATGAAGGGTACCATATACCATTATTATAAATAAAAATTTGTGTCAAGTGAGTTATATTCCTATTAAGTGCCTAGTTATACATTGAAATATGTGAAAATGGTGATCTTCCACGATGTCCAAGTGCAAAAGATAGAATCACTAATATGAGACAAAAGATCAACTATGAAGATTACCTTGTAAACTATGCCAAATCCACCCTCGCCAAGCTTGTTGTTCTTGTCGAAGTTGTTTGTTGCCAACTTTATCTCTTTAAGAGAGTATAAATTGGGTTTCACTTCATTTTTTTCAAATTCTGAGTATCACCAAGCCAATAATGTCTATCAAGCGCACCTTCTTTATTCTCATGTGATTACATCTACCAATAAACTTTTAAGAGATTAGAACATATTGCATGAGCATCAATACCATGTTTTTGAGTCTAAAGTCCAAGATGCAATGATTGACCATCAAAGATCGATCATTATAAAACTTGTATCACTCCTCACTTCAATATTAAGTTACTTGAAAGGTTGAAAAACATTTACCTTTCAATATAATACGTAAGGATTCAATTCTATGCATCAATCTCCATATGAATGTAGCACCAATCATAAATATAAAAACAAATGATAATGATGTGGTGGTTGTAATAATGATGATCTTCTTCTTAGGGAACGTGCGCTTGACTATTTCAACTAAAGAGTCAAAAAACACATGTAAGTATTGTTAGAACCACAACTTGCCAATATGAAAAGCTGAGTTTGACATTTGCACTTATTTTGTGTGACTCTAAATAGACTAAATTTTTCAAATAGGGTGAGTTCTTCGATTTTTTTTGGAATTGAATATCTCAACCAATGTAAGTTGTTTGGTTGAAGTGATTTCAAAATGGTAACCCAATATTTCAAAGAATTTGAATTGATGTGTTTTTTTTTTATTTTATTCAATGTAATTTGGACTCAATAGATGCATTGCAAAAACAAATTCAAGAGAGGAAAGCATAAAGTATGAAGACAACTTTCCACTCTTGAAATAAAAAAAAAAAAAGAAGAAATTTGACTTTCATTTGTCAATATTTCTCAATGTAACACTTATGGTAAGAAGCATGAAATTTTCTATAGAATACAGTATAACTCTCACTAAATTTGAAATCAAAATTGAATTAATTATATTGCATCATAAGTATGTTCAAGCTCACAAATTTCTTTAAAGTCATAAAGATTTAGTAATGCAAAATATGAACAATTTCAGATTTAAATACATAAGTTTTATCTTAAATACAAAGTCAATGGTTCATCTTGTAGAGGTCATCCATGACTATCTACAATCATTATTGTTAATTTTAGTATCTTACTAAAACATTGAAGTCTAGACCATAAGAGAAGGAAGGTCCCCAAGTTGTTGTAGTTTGACATTGTTGTATGAATGATTATTCTTAGAGATAAAATCATTTGGCATGCATGGAAAGAGCAGTGTAGATGTTATACCATCAAGTTTAGAAGATGATTCATTGAACCGGCAAATGGTTGCTAAGAGTGGATTCTTAATTTGGTCGCAAAAAGGATTACCTCCAAGGCTGCCAAAATTTCAGACAATGTCAAAAACAAATGTGGACACACCCTTAACAAGATGTAACAAAGTTCCCCTATACATTATAGACATGAGTTACATACTAACATACCTCAAGAAAAGAATAAGAGAATATCAAATTTCATACCCCTACAAGGGAAAAGTTGGATACTTACAATAGGGGACTTGAAAATTTAAGATTATTAGATGATAAAGGCCCATGGCTTGCGTATTCCACAGATTTGAGATTGTTGTTTGTGAAATATATATTTGACAATTTGTTTCTATTCGATAGAAGAACTGGTAGATGCAATTCCTCATATTGATTTTGATCACAGTTTCTGAAGAGTATATACATCCAATAGTTGGCATTTTAGAAAAGAGTAAGTGAACCTTGCAGTTGCAAAGTTGAATGTACTACTTCAACAAAAAATTATACAAGCATACATAGGTCTAAACAAGCTTAAGAGTTTATATTTTTTTATATATATATATTCACTTTATGCATGGTCAACCTAGAGATATGTATTACCATGAAAAAATGAAGGAATTGAGTCTGAATTTCTAAGTAATGTACTCACAAGAGAATCAAATTTGGTGATTTGAGTATCTCTGACGGAAATGTTCCTGTGAAGTTGTTATTTTGCATGAATCTAAACATAAATCCACAAGAGATATATTAGTGCAAAAAATAATAATCATGAATATAGTAGTTGAAAATTCTCTACAATATTGAGTATCTTTGAGAACTTTGAGCTTTGTACAACCAAAAAGGTTCAAATCTTACAGTTCTTCAAGTATTGGCATGTTTTCTGCAGATGTGTTGAATATGTCAAATGCAATGGTCTTGAAATGATTATGAGACAAATCTATTGAAAGTGGTTCGTAGTAAAACCCTGTGAAAATTGTTCCATTGAACTTGTTGTGACTAATATTCCTGTAAACAAGCAAAATATTCAGTAAGTGTGTAAGAAAATACGCTCTTCTTAATTTCACATTGCGAGGCATCATGTTTTATTTATTTGATTACCTAATTCTTAAAGGAACAAACAATTTGAATATACATCTATATCAACTAATGTGTTGCTCACTTTCTCTTAAGGAGATTTATTAATCTGTAGTTGAAAAGCATTACAATTGTGAAAAACCTTTAATATTGCCCGATTTCAATACAAGGTGCATTTCCAAATTTTGTGACATATTTTAATGGATTCAACCATATTACATGATATTGAACTTGTTCACACAAATGCAAACCAAATCTTAGATTCAAAAACCTTACCGATTATGAGATTACAATGTTCAAAGTAGGAAGATAACTTTTTTCCACTAATTCTAGAATCCCACTAGAGCATTTTGGAAGCTAAAGAAACCACTTTCAAGGAAAAGTGGAAGTTGTGGCTTTCAAGAATCTTCTTTTTTGTTGAATTAAGTGTATGTTTACATGATTTTTATCCCCATAGGACAAGTAAAACCAAGAAAGAAGCTTGACTTTTAAAGTAGGGGTATGCTAATATTCCAATGCAAAGGCCAATCTTTGACAATCAAAAAAGCCTATTGAAATACGATTGAAATACGATTGAATTAAGAATTTTCAACCTTTAAAAGATGTCTTAGTATAAGTTCTACATGGAGAAAAGTAAGATCTTTGAAAAGAAGCAAAAATGTGATTTTTGCTGCATTTTTTAGGTTCATGCGATATCTTTGATTTTGGGCACATTTCAACAATGCCTTGATTGCTCTTCTAAACTTGCACAGTGAATAATTCCCAAAGTATGAAGACTTTTATAACGTGCATGAATGGTCTTGTTGGAAGGGTTTGGAAGATCTCTACAATATGTAAAGAAGTTTCAACTTCATACAACAAAAATGAAGCCAGTGTGAGCATGCCTAAAGTCAAGTGATTGAATAAGGCTCTCTTTGACTTTTGAAATTAGAATTAATGGTACCAATGTCAATTTCTACTTTAATATGCTACATATTTCTTATAAATGAAGCCTTGGTTTGATTTGATATCAAATTTGAGTGTATAAAGTTATGCAAGTTTTCTAGGGACAAAGTATTGTAATATATTCATATCCTTAGTCGATCCAAGGTCCATTCATGTTAAAAGTTTGGAATTCACACCGGCTAGAGTATTATATTGGTATCATCACTAGTAGACTTACTGTTCAAAAATGTTCTCTTGGAGGACTAGTCCAAAAAGACACAAACCATTTATATTTAGAATGACAAATTTTTGTTGTTGTTATAATTATAAATATGTATATAATAACACAAGTTTGTGTCATTTCAAACATAAATAACTTTTGTTATTTTAGACACATTATTCCGGAGAGTATTTTTGAACGATACTTCTAGTGGTGTATGATATCATAAGTTAATAACATAAGTATCATAAGTTAATAACATACGAAACACTTGAGAAACTCATTGCTCTTTTAAGTATATGGACCTTCCAATTCAAACATAAATTCTTCCACAATGAAACCCTTATTTTACTACGATAAACCCAAAGCATGTGGAGTTAACAAAGTATCCATAGTTCAAAGCTAAAAAACATGAAGTACATGAATGAACAATGAATTAAATAAATCATAAAGCCAAGCAACCAAATGATGTTTGTATAGATATTGACTTAACATATTCATTCAGTGTAAGATGGAGCTCTAGATCAAGAAGTAAAAGTCATGGTAGATTGAACAACTTACAGATGAAATATTGAAAGCTCCTTGCGGGATCTAAAATTGAATGATCCGTAGAAGCCATTCAAACTAAGGTCCCTACACACCCATTAGAATGGCTCTTAGTACCTCTTTTCTGAAATTACAAAGTATTTCTATAATTGAGCAAAGTTGCAAGAGCAAGGGCAATCGCAATCGCAATCGCAAAGCGGATTAGCACAAATCTAAATTTAGAATAATTTCATTCAGCACCTAGTTCCATAATCCAACGTGCATATGATGTGACATAATGAAATAACATTATAACAAGTTGAAGCTCAATCTTTGATAAATTGTCAATTTATTATCAATCAAATCAATGTGTATTTAGTCCTATGAGTTTATAATATCTTACTTATGATACTAAAAGGAAACACCTCTTATAGCTTCAAATCTATAGCCCTATAGGATTTATCTCATTCCTAATCTTCACATTACAACATTCAAGGATGTTGATCTTTGAACCTTGCATGTGATAGCTTTGTGTATAAAATTTCTACATGTAGCATCACCAAACAACTTTTAGAGAAGGCAATAGTAATATTGCAACGAAATTACCTAAGTAGGGGATTAACAATCTCACACAAAGTCTATTGTTCTTCTTGTAACAGATGTTTCTCTCCATAATTCCCTCCTAATACTTAAGTCAGTCTCTAATCAAAATTATAGCTTCACTTACAAATAACTTAGCAAATTAATAAGGCAACTTCCAAAGCATAAATTACATATCATTACAAACCCATCAAAGTGCATTTGTGATCTTACATCCATTTCAGTCGGGATTCGGAGAAGTCAACTTCTGAAGATACAGTTCCGCTTAAAGAGTTGTTATCCAAGATTCTGCACCAGAAATTAGCAACGTTAGTGCTGCCCGGCATACATACATATGATGGCGGGTCCATCTGAATTTGCCGATAAACGGAGTCAGAGCTCGCTCCCTATACATTACCAAAATTACCAGTAGACGAATCTCCGCCATTGCATCTCTCAGGGTGTAAGATATACTTACAGCCGTTCTAGGTCGGGCAATTGAAATATCTCAATCGGCATTGGTCCCGTAAGGTTCGGATTGTTTGATATTACCCTGCAATGAAAAATATGTACGTCGATGTTTTTAGTCGTGAACACAACCGGGATAATAATTGTCAAATGAGTTGGAATTCCTGCTAGAAGACTACGTGCCGAGACTTACAGCCCTTCCAGACTTGTCAGATTGCCTATCTCAGAAGGCAATTCTCCAGTTATCCCTTCAAAGCCACTTACTTCGTCGTCCCACGAGGAGCCAGAAGGCCTCTTTATCAAGCTGCGATATCAGGTAGACATATCGATAAAAAATGCCAAGTGAACGTGTGTGCTACATCCGAAACCAACAAGCCATACAACCTGGAACCTGGCTCGAACCACCATTCTCTTGAAGGTGCTAGATCAGCTAGAAACTATAACAAAAAAAATTCCAATCCGTTAAGACTCGGATGAGACTGGAAAGTACGTGGCAAGCATGGACAACGGATCAAGCAACGAGAATCTCTACGTCACGAAGAACGAAATGAATACTCAACTGAACGACTGCTGCGGGGACGTGTACCCGAGGCATTCATCATGACCAATTCAGATGGACACTTGTGACCTACCTTAACTGTATCACAGTTATGTTCAAATAGTTGCCTGTTGCGTTTGAACCCTCACGGATCGCTCTGCAAGAAATTCCACGCCATGCCCCTTCATATATAAATTCATTATCATAATCGGATAGTATGTGGGAAAATCCTTCACATGGTTTGACGTCGGAGGTCCAGTTGAGGAGGGTGGCCAGCTGAGGGTTCAGAGGCATCCATTTTGTGCGGATGGCGTTCAGAGCATCCACTGCCACAAACATCATTCATGTACCAATAAACAAGTGATGGCGATGAAGACGAAAACGAAGCCATCATAAGCACAGGCAATTTTCTCTACAACAGTACTTGCACTCATTCAGAATGACATCTTCCATGTGCTGGCTCGATTGCAAAAGAACCCTGCAGACTCTTAACTGGAGTTGGGTTCAGTCTTCATACTCATACTTATATTAGTACGTCTGAATACAAAACCAAACTCATGCAACATGTGCTCCCACCCCTGCAATTTCTCACTTGCAATGGAATCCAGGAGTTTAGTTTTCTACTACTTTCATTGGTGCAAACATACTGCTTGAAACACTGTCCGAAAGTCTTAATCATGGTTTTGCACTGGTGATATATCAGTTAGCATTCTAATAATGGGATATGAAACAAGCATGAAGTCTACGAACAGACTGACTGTATTGTGGAAGAAGTTGATCACTTGGAGGCTTCCGGCAACCAACATGGTACAATGATGTTGTGAGGTTTTGTGTAGGTACCTTCGTTATCTCGGTACGTAGGGATGATTTTCCTGGTGGGAGTGGGTGCCGGAGCATAGGCGGTGGTGTCGCAATGAACGCCGTCAAGCAGGAGCGCGATGCAGAAGACGAACACAAGAGCCATGACCAGGAGACGGCGTCCATGGCCCAGCGCCTGCCGACAGCCTCTTGTCGTGATAAGAGCCATCACCATAGCCATGTGGCCGGATCGGTTGCTTTCAAACGGTCGACTACAAACCCCGAGTGGCAGGAATCACTGCGAGTACCGCGCGGTATCACCAGATCACCAAACTTCAACTCCGAATTGAGGACAAATGCGTGGAGTTGTGCTGATAAGCGGCGGACATCGGTCGCAACACCTTCTTAGGAAGGAGAGAGTGTACCGATTCCAGTGTTTGGTCGAAGCAGTGTAGACTCTCATGCCAGCTGTTGCTCCAGCATTGGGTAGGCGATAATTATCTAGTGGGTCCAGCTCATGGGTATATTAACAACTCTTGTTGTAATCTCCAGAACTGTATTATATAAAATGAAGAGATTCGTAGGTGAGTCTACCCTTGAGTCATATGACAGACGGAAACCTCGATTTGTTTAGTGCATGTAAATTATAGGTCTAAAAGGCAACACAGTGAAGTTCCCCTGTCAGATGTCAGTGTAGGAGAATCGTACAGATGGTTTACTTCCCGTACAGAAATTGGAATACCTTCGATGTTGCAACTTGCTGAAAGTGGAACTTTACATGCGAGTGTCAGCATGTGAAGCAAGCCTTCTGTTTAATATCCCTGGTACCATTTTATCCGCTGAGGTCTCTGAACAGCTCAGTATCAGTGTCTCAGGGAGTAGGTTTCAGGGTTGCCATTGATGTACCAAGGGTGATGATTTTAAACTATGAGTAGTTTGGAACACTATTATGTCTCCAACTTAGAAAATTCTTCACTAACATCATTGAGATATTGATTCATGTAGAAATCTTGTATAGACACTCCACATTCTTTTCAACCCTTCAACGTCATCGGAGCTGAGTGCATTGTAAACTACAATTCAAATATCTCCATTCGGTTCTGTAATTGAATCAAAATAAGTCCCCAAATAAAAATTATTTAGAATGGATTATTTTCATGGACAAGTATGAGGCCATTGCATGGACCAATTAGCTTTGAGTATTGGCATTCCATGAACAACCCCTCAAAATACCTACCACCAAAATTTTGCAATGTAGGCAACGAAGGTGAGTAAGTCACACATGATTGACTTTGTCAACTTCAAAGTTTGTAGTCAAGTAAGGCTAGATATATACTTATGTGTTAAACCCTACAACTCATACTTGTATGTTGTTGGGAGCTTGAAACCTAAAAGTTGTTATTTGTCCTTATAAATTTGGTAAACTTCTTAACTTGGGTCACCATGGAACTTAAATACTCATTTGGTGATGAACATATTTTTTATTTAAAATAATAAAAAATAATAAAAAATAAATGCCCATCTTTAACTTGAGAGGTGAAACCTTAAATTTCTAAATGGTGGTTGAGAAATTGAAGTTTGGCTTTGCAAATTTTACCACATACACCTTGCACTATAGGGAGCATCCAATAAAAGTCTTAAGCAAAAATATTACTTCTAACCTCTTCATCTAGGCTACCTTAAATCCTAAAAACTGGACTTTGTATTAGTAAAGCTTTTGGGGTTAAAAAATAAGCCAAAAACAATGTAGTAGTTATAGATAGTCACACTTTTCAAAAACATAAAAACGTCAAAAGCTCTTGTAAGATTGAGAACACCATTATAAAGTTTTTGAATCATATAAATGAATTACTATTACAATTAGTATGTATCAAAGTGAATTTAAATGTATGAGGGTCCCTACAGGTGACTCTTTATCTATCAATTGCTGAAAAGTTGTCATATTTTTCATTGTTTTTATGTAGTCTTGAGTTTTCGTGCACCTATGCCCTTTGCAAGCCTCCTAGATGACATAGTAGATCTTTTATGCTTGAATGATGGTTAGATTAGTGGAAAATGACTCTATAACATATGTTTGAGGAGGGACTTGTTTTTTATTAAGTATAAACTAGTCATTCTTTGAGAGGGATAGTTGCCCAATATATTTTTAACCAAAATTATTTCCATAAAGTGCGTGTTTTCCGAAGTGACTTGAAAGTGCTACGTTTTTGATAAATCTAAAAATTGCTATGCATTGTTTTTCACATGGAGAAGGCCCTAGTAGGTACAACTACAATACCACACTCTAGTAGAAAACAAATTACAACCGATTAAATAGAAAAATAACTTTGATGATCACTTCTATGCCATAGTAGACACATGACCCCCAACACTATTTATAGCCCTCGTAGCTCAATGACAACTTCCAAGGCAAGAAACTTTGTTTTTTCATGCATTTGTTAAGGTAGCAATGATATCAATGCTTGTATCCTATTGTTAGATTTGCATAACTACCACTCATTTACCATAGCTTCCTCACCATCGAAACGCTTTAATTGCTAAATAAGAGTGAAGGAGGTTTAAGGTCATTTAGACTTTGGTAAAGGCTCTCAATAACTAATTATTGAGATCTCTTATAAATTTTGAGCTTTTTGAGGATGATAACGTTTTCTCATATCTTTCCAATAAGACTACTTATGCTTTAAGATTTTTCGGACTTTTAGAAACATTCTCTCTCAAAGTTTGAAAGTTGAAACCACTTTTAGGGCATACTTTAATTTGATCAACACTGTAATATATTGTCTTAAATTCTCAAAATATGCTCAAAATCACTTGAAATGCAAATATTTCAAAAAAATTGCCAAAAACTGACAATCTATTCTTAAATTTTATTTATTTTTGTTTTATTTAGTTTTATTTGTTGTACATGTAAAAGAGGTATTGAAGCATGGTCTCACCAATTGGATTTTCAAGTCAATGTTTATACATGCCTTTTTTATTGTTGAAAAATTGCCTTTGTATTTGAAATTCACTGTAAAAAAATTAAGAATTTCTCTAAGATTAATAGACCCTATGAGGGTAAAACCAATCTAGACTAGTACCTAAGTCAATTAGGAACAAGGATTTGAAGAGCTTCTGTCACCTCAGATTTTCTTCTTAAATTGGGTGATTTGCTCACACAAAACTTCAATCCTCTATGCAACAAGGAAACTTAAGAATCTTAGTTTTTCCAATTTCGAATGTTATTATCTCACGAATGGTGAGGAATCTTAATCAGAGACTTGGTGTACATGTACATGTTCAAATTCGATACTAATCCTACAGTTACATACTTCAAAACTTGTCCAAAATTGAAAATTTGCATATCGCATCAAAATAGAATAGTTTTAAGGAGTTTTTGGGCCCACTCTCATGAAGGGATTAAGGAACTCACAATAAGTATCTAAGAATGAATGAAGAGAGCTACCAGCCACTCGGGCAAGGAGGGGGCAGGGGCGCATCCTCCACTCTTCGCTGAGGATGCCCCTTTCTACCACCAAGTACGTACAGACCCTTCCAAGGCAAGATTGTGGTAAATGCAATATGGTCTCAGACGGAGGTACAGATGCCATTCAAAACTTGATTCAACACTCTGAAACTGAGGCATGCATCATACTCCCTTACTCCCTCTGTCCCATTATAATCATTCGAGTCATACCAAGGCTACTACACCAGATCCCATCAGAACTTAACCCTGGAACGTCGGAGCGGCCATTTTATGTCCGATGAACAGAACATTTTCACTGTAACCTATTATTGCGGGATGAATTTCATTCATGATTTTGTAATTGGATTTATGAATGATAATAGCATATCATGGAATTCATTTGAGGTCATTTAAGGTATTCCTAAGATCACATGTGGTATGAAAGTTGAAAGAATGGTTAAAAACAAATCACCACAAAGTGCATTTCTGCAACTTTTTCCTACTTTTATTAAGTCTCAAATTTAGGCAACTAAATGATCTCTTTTGAGTTCAAGCTCAATTCATAAAATGAATCTTACCAAGTCTTGTTTCTACTCCAAGTTAGAATTTCAAGAAATTCCTAATATCTAGTGATTTACTGACACCTTAAGTTTACATGCCTATAGGTCTCTTTCTCAATTTTCAAATATAGCATGACACGAAACCATGGATTACACCATGCTATTCTTCACTACAATGTCCCCTTATTCTAAAAATTTCAGATTTTTTGAAAGTGATTTGTATTTGATATGAATTATTTTTGGTTTTTCTTTGAAAATTCACTTGAATTTCAAATCTTCCCAAAAAAATCTGAAATTTTTACAGCATATGAAAAGCATGTGATCACATCTACGAAAAATAAAATAAAATATTTTACTTTCAGGTAAAGTGACGAAATGGAGGATTCAGAGTAAGACATATCAAAGTTCAGGCCACCGTTATGGGCTCCGACGTTCTAGGGTTAAGGGCCATAAGGTAGGATGTCCTAAAAGCGCCACCTCCCCCTAGAAGCGATAGGCGCATCTGTACCAAAACCACCAGCAGGTGGACTGAAATCCGAAATTACCGAGACTGTCAGCTTGATTGAGACTTGGAATGGGCAATTATAGGTTGCGGTGGGCGTATGTATGGGTCGACCTTAAATTGGATTTCCATATTAGTTGATATTTCAAAGACTGGATGCTTGGGAGCTAAAATAGGTTTTTCGTGAAACACTTTTCCAATGTTAGCATGGCGATTCATGCTCTAGAGGAGGGCAATCAAATCACAGCCGCCACACATAATTCCATTCCAACAATAGCCATTTTGAATCCCAAACGTGTCCATGATGTACACAGCCGGATGCACAGAAATGTATCCTCGCAAACAGAATTTGGAGGCAGACGCAGCTTAAATGGTCTTGATATTGGTTTGATCTCACAACTGAGAGAAGTGAGTACTGCACTTTTTGAAAGCAAGGTCGGACGTGCTAGCAACGCTCTGTACTGCACTTTTTGAAAGCAAGGTCGGACGTGCTAGCAACGCTCTGTACTGCACTTTTTGAAAGCAAGGTCGGACGTGCTAGCAACGCTCTGGTTAGTGTTGTGCTTTCACTTTATGCACTCCAATACCATGACTTCGAACTCGTTACTAATTGAAAAAATGTTATTGTCTTCTGTAGGTGCGAGCAGCAGCCATGAGAATGTCTACAGTGGACTTGGGAGGTGATGATGAGTTTCACTACTCAGGCAAAGAATCAGACTACTCATTAGAAGCTGGTGGTGAGAGCGGGGAGGAGCGACACTCAAGCGGTAGTGATGAGGATGTTGGGCATCAATGCACACAGCCAGGTGACTATACACCCTTGGAATTGGCACAACGCCATCGAATCCGGCCAAGGGAGAGACGTCGAGGAGGATCGGCGGTGCAATGCTCTGGTCGCAATGCATACGGGCAGAGCCTCCACCGAGTCGTTGTGGGAAGTGGAGGGGTGCGGTCCGCTTCGATGGGCTCGGAGGTGCCTGAAGGCGGCCTGTCGGCAGTACCTCGACGTCTGCGGTCAAGGAGACCTTAAGGAGCCGGGACTCTAGAGCAGTGGCAGCGCGGTGGCAGTGTGGCCACCGTTGCTGGCATCAACTTGTTTACAAACCGAGCGCCCCGTTCTGCACAGCTGAGACCCCTCCCTGAACCTACAGGAACCCCACACACCTCGCAGCAGCATAGCGGCCCCCAAGTCCCACGAGTTAGAAGACGACGGATTCGAAAAAATGGGAATTGGACTGACGAGCAATTGCACATGGCATTGGCAGTTGTGGATGATGGAGAGAGCGTAAAGAAGGCGGCAAGGGACCATCACATACCTTATACTACATTCCGTAGCTGGTGCTACGGAAAAACGAGGAGTCGGAAGAGAGGAGTAAAGCAGTGCTCAGCCCTGAAGAGGAGTCCCTAATTGTCGATTTTCTGATCCGCATGTGTGACCGTGGATATGGGCTATCTCCTAGCGCATTGAAGATGAAGGTTTACGAGATAACAAAGAACAAGGTGACGCCCTTCAAAGACGGAATTCCGTGTGGTGGGTGGATGCGTTGGTTCAAGCACCGCCACCCTGAATTGACAGTCAGAGCTTCGCAAGGACTTGAGATTGCCCGGCGAGCAAAAGCCTTATCTCCTGAAAACGTTCAGTCACTCTATGACAACTTGGATGAGCTCTACAACTTACACCATTACCCGCCCGAGCGCATCTGGAACTGCCACGAGTCCGGCGCCCAGGCAGGTAATGTGCAATCTTATACACACAATGCAAGGTTTAGTCTAAAATCCATGCCTATAGCTAAGTCCCAACAGTTACGTGGAGTACAACAAGCTAGCCAGCATCATGAAATAATACATTGCAATATCTGTTAAGCTTTAGGAAGTACCAGCCTTATTGTAATATCATGTGTCTTTGTTATTCTTCAGAGCGTCATTAGCTTGATTCCCTTCGAAACATCGTACAACCTGCAAGGGCACTTCAAGTCACGCTTTCGTGCAGAGGGTACGTAACATAAACCTGCAGCTAGCACCCAGCCTAGCTAGATAATGAAGACTGCATTCTTTACCAGAGGCCACCACATACCCGGCCAAGTCTAATGAGTTTCTAAATGATACATACAGTCGAGTAGCTAATGTCATGGTCTTGAGGGACGAGTCAAGACTCGCAGACTTGTGGTGAAGTCTAACCAGGGTCCTTACCTTAAACCTGCAGTACGTGAGTTCACGCCGCATGCTGCTTCTGCTTCCAGTCTACACCGCAGCTGCTTCCCGTAAAGTTATTGTACACCGTGAACAGTGCGATTAGATTAGAACTCGTAGTGTAAACAATCCGCCTCTGCAATGTTTGCAGACCGTGTGATCAAGGAGTTTTTTCTAAGTCATCCTCATACCATCGATTAGTATAAAAAAGCATAACTCCTCACTTGAGATCAACACATAAAGAGATATGAACCCATAAGCTAGAAAATCATTTACTTATACTGATCATCACTTACAGATTCTTTAGCTCCTCGTGGAGCTAGTTGAGCTTTCTCCACTTGTGTTTCATTCTGTAGCACATTTCGAAAGATTGGAAAGATCAGATAAGGTGAAACCACTATGACTAGGGCCGTGTATGAGGTTCAGACGTATATGAGGATATGCAAAGCGTTTAGAGAAGATATTATCCTTACTTCTCGCTTCAATCGGGTCATCAAATACTCACTATCCCTTTCAGCCTAGCCAGATTACGATTGAGCTGATGGATCTCCCCAGTCGCATTTTCCTCAGATTTTAGTTTCTTCTCTTCAGCATCCAATGCTCGTGCGTCTGCAGCTCTAGCATCTGCCTCAGACTCTGCCTTGAGTCGCATTTCTTCTTGCAATCGAGTCTGCCATGGGAGCCAGAAACACCTGGTCCAATAACTACAAGATTCCATTTGACTACATCTTTCAAACTGGGAATAGGACAGATGAAAGCTAGCAGCAGAAAAGTCAAGTTCTGTTATGATACCTGAAGTTCATGGCAGCGCTTGATCTGTGAGCGAACCATCTCTTCAGTCCTGTCGGTCGGAGTGGGCCAAGTTCGATCTTCGGGCGAGTGTTG
This sequence comes from Bryum argenteum, assembly GCA_037043015.1. Lineage (NCBI taxonomy): Eukaryota > Viridiplantae > Streptophyta > Bryopsida > Bryales > Bryaceae > Bryum > Bryum argenteum. Next base: position 16,602,951 of record CM073328.1, on the reverse strand, counting down.
AAGTTGTTATTTCATGTGGGGAAAGGCAGTCCTAAGTACATGCTCATGACTGTAAACAATGGCTGCAGGTAAGAATTGTGGCGGGATGGTTATTGCCCGCACTGGAGCTCGCCGCGTTCAAACCATCGTCCATAATCAGAGGGAATGGTTATCAGTCTTAGCTTGCATAAACGCTGCAGGCAAAGCAATACCATCGTTTTACATTTTTCGAGGTCGGAGTTTTAGGCAATATTACATTCAGCTGTGAAGGCGATATTTGTTACATTGAGACGATTTGGAGTCTCACATTCGATCCGGGGATAAAGAAAAACGGTTTAACATGTTCAATATTGAATCTTTTTTATAATTTGAGGCTTTTACCTATTAATATACATGAATACCTCTAGTGCCCAGAGGTTGCATTAAAGTTTTATCCCCGGCCCGGGGATAAATTCACCAGACCTAAAGTATGCTCAAAGTCTCAAAGTGCACATATTGTCTCAATGTAACGAATATGACCATTGTGTGAGCCGGGCGCAACGATGGCGATGCAACAAAGAGCTTGGATGACTACATACCTTTTTTCTGCATGGATCTCCCATTTTATTGCGTCAATCCAACAAACTTACGGCATTTCTCCCACGCGGAGGCACCTGCTCATCCTGGACGATCACAATAGTCATTGCACATTAGAAGTTGTGAAGGCAACAAAGAACGTCGGACTAGACCACATTACCCTACCCTCTCACACCTCACATGCTCTACAGCCGCTAGATGTCGCTGTTTTCAAACCATTCAAGCAATTCTTTCGGGAGTACCGTGACTTCTGGATGTCTCGGAACATCAATCAGCCTGCAGGGAAGGAGACGTTCTATGATGCTTTTTTTGAAAACGTGTTTTTTGGCTGAAAATAAGCAGGGACGTTTAAGGGTTAAGAGTTAAGCACAACTGCATCTATGTAACTAAGTTTTCTTTTCGTCAGTGAAATAGAATGTTAATCAGTACGGCCATAGAGACGTGTCATTTACGTACAAACTAGGAGTAAAAACTAAAAAGAGACTGGTGACTCTGGATAATTATGAATAGCGTGTTTGTCAAATTTGGACAACGCGGTGTCAAATCTGAGTGCCCACATTAGATTGTGCTATATGAGTTGTATGAGTAACATGCCCGTCAAAAGATCGATGTAAGATGACTACGAGTAGTCATATTTTCAGATCGAAATATTTCAAATAACTAAACATCGTGACTGAAAGCCCTAACCAGCTCAACGGACAATGTATGCACAACGACTATTTCCCTGTAACGTCAGCAGATGATCATAATCCTATACAAGAAAAATAAGCATAACAAGTTCTCACGATGTTGCTTATTCATATATTTTCACCCGATTCTTGTTACTTGAGCTGCCAGAAAATGTACGACACATTATCTCACGATGCTGCTGATGCATACATTGTCTTCAAATTTTTGGTAAAACATGATCTCTTCCGAAGTCACCAGCAAATGATCTTTCCAGGTAAGAAAAATGTGCACGACGAATCCTCACGATGCTGCGTATTCATACAATTTCACCAGATTCGTGATACTTGAGCTGCCAGAAAATGGAAGAGAATTATCTCCCATTAATTGTCTTCAAGTCAGAAATGATTCAGCTCCTAAAGAAAATGCGAGAGTGCATGTGAAGTATTTGTCGCATGTTACTGAAATATCAGCATGAAATTGACAGATCTTTCTAAGAAAAAGCACGCGAGAGTTCAAATCCATGAAAGTAGAGAAGGTACCGAAACATTTAAGAGGATGCGACGATGGAGTGCTTGAGAGAGTATAATGAGATGATTAGGGTTCTGATGGCACTTTGAAATTGGCAATTCCTTGATGGCTGTTGTTCTTTTGTTGCGGCGGTGCTACTGTACTTACTAGAAAGTGACTGATTTTTGTACTTATTAGTGAGTAACTGATTCTTGTGCTTGTGGAGTAGATAGATAGATAGATAGATAGAAACTCCGGTCCCTTTCTAAGGGGCCGGCGTGAATGAAGTGTCCGTTCGTAATGCTAATATCCCGATGGCCACCGGACAAGGGGAAATTGGAACAATACTACTTCCCCCTCTCGAGGGTGGACACTATAACTACGCTAGTTTCTAGCCTAGTTACTAATGCCTTGAAGATACTTGACATAGTATCCCCCCAAAGGGCTTTGAGGTTCCCATACAACATTCGTTGATAGCTCCGCCGCAACCCCCATTCCTGCTACTGCTCTTGCCATCGCTTGTGGAGTACTTCAAAATGACACTCTAAAATCCTCATTGTAAGTACATGAAGAATCAAACTTCAAAACTATTATATATCTTGTTCTTGAACGGTACATATACTCACTAATTATGAAATATGAAGCTCCCTCAAAATGCATGTGAGCCCTCCTCACACGACTTTATGAGTACTAAGTTGATATTGAGCACTCTACCTTTGCACAAAGAAGTAAAATCACTAACAAGGACAAGTGGACCGAGCACACGGGTTTGAAAAATTTAGTGTTGAGCTCCATTGAGAAAAATAAATGGAAGACCTTCATACTATTCATTTTCAAAATTTTGTAACAAATTGTAGGAGAGTTCAAATTGATGATTTCACTTGATCTAGTCTAAGACTTCCTTTCTAAATGCTCACATAGTGAATTCCATCACAAACTTCTTGATCTAAAATTGTGCTATTATTGACCGGTGCACCTTATATACATAGAAAAGTTGTTGTTATAGTTGTGTTTGTTCCTTTCCAGCGTCATGATTGGACGACTGAATATATGACGCTTAATATACAATATATGGTTATAATATATGATATATGGCAACATTTTAACCCCAAAATGTGTCGAGTGTCAAAAAATGACATTGTGGATGAGGGGCAAAAACTCTAAAGAGCCATAACTTCTTTATCTGGAGTTCGTTTTGGATTAAAGCACTTGGCTTGGGTCTCAAATCAAGTCTACTTTTGGTGATAAATTTCCACACCCATTCAATGAATTATGAATAAATGGCAAGCATTTTAGTGAAGGTAGCTCTTGTTTATGAGTTCTCAAAGAGGGGGCATAGTTTACCATCGTATGGCAATTATGGGAAATTAAGAAGCCTCTTTAGAGATTAATGATCTCAAGATAAAGGCTAACAACTTCCTAGTTGGAAGATTTTTTATCCAAATAACTTTGGTAGTGGATTTGCAATGATGTTTCTACAATGAAAAAAGTGAAAAAATGGATGATTATTGAGGAGCTATATCTCCTTCATCCACCGTTGAGTTTTGACTTTATTTTTTGTGATAAATTTTTATTAGAGTCTAGTTTTAGTGTTTGAATACTTGAAATAATGGAAGATGTATTGAAGATAAGGCATAGATTTGAGTGAAAGGAACTTACTTTTGGACTATTTTTCCTTTGTAATGTTTTGGGCACTTTTCACCATTGCAAGGCCATTATTTGCACAAAGAAGTTTTTCTCATGGATACTTTTGATTCATGGGTGTTATTAAGATGAAGATAATCATCTTTGAAGTTAATGGTTTTGTCTTTGCAATTCGTATTTTCGTAGCAATGGGCAATGGTAAGCTTGGGGTATCACTTTTTGGACACACTAATTAGGTTATTTTTATTGAAAGCCTCCAAAGTTTGTCTAATTTAGTCATTTTAATCAAGTAAAAAGACCCTAAAATAGAAAATAAAATATCATGCACCTCACTGAAATCAAAGTATATATGCCTATAGATTTTCTTTTAGATTTTTTATTTTTTTTGGATCCATTCATAGATGAGGGAAAAAGTGTTGAATTTGGGGATTTGCAGGCATTATAGTGCACAATGAATTAATTTTTTTATTATTAAATAAATTATTTTGTATTCTATACAAGAAGATGTAGGTCATATTCAAAAATTATATTAAAATAAAAATGGTTGATATTCCATTTGCTTGATTCTATGGATTTTAGGTTATTGGGACATAACTTACTTTTTCAACTAAAAAATCAAATAAAATTACTTCAAAACATTTTTTTTAATTTTTAATTTTTTTTCTTGATACATTATAAGTATAGACAACTAAAACTACATCTAATGAAGTCTTATTGTATTACAGTTTAAAAATGGATATGTTTGTCACATCAGCATAGAGTGCAATTGTTCATGGGACAACCTTTTTGGGTACCCCAACCAGACCATCACCCCAATTTCACTTCAAAAGTGAAAATACAGAGATATTCTAATGTTTATTGAGTATTATCACCTTACGATCTCGCAATCTATGAGGCCTCATGACTCAAGATTGGACCGACATGATGTACAATATGTTTACTACAATATTGTATGGTTGAGATCAACTTACCTTTGTTTCCATCTATAACTCTTTCTCCAGAATGTGCTCTTTTTAATACAAATGAGTTAAATTATTTAGGGTTAAGGTTTGCAACATATATTGTATAGTATTTCTTATACATTTTATGATGAAGCATATACTAAATGCTCTAGAGATTAGTACTATCTCTAGAATGGTACCTTACCACCATAGCGGGTTCATTCATAAATAATTCGAATTTAAAAAAACGTAAAAAATTAGAAAATATAAGCCAAGAGGAACGAAAAGTTGAGAAATTTTGAGTTACTGCAACAATCAACTGGTTGAGTTCTTGCAACAGTTAGAATCTTTGGTTCATCTCTCTTCTTTGCATAGGATTTTTTTTAAAACAAAAGAACGAATCTCAAGAAAATCTATTTATGGCAGATGAACCTTATTTTTTTGAAAAAATTAAATATAATTTCGTTGAGGACCGAACTTGCTATGGTGGTACGGTAGTCACTTCAAAATTTTCTTGACCAAAAGTCCAATGACCTGGATTCTTGCTAGAAGTTGAAAAGAGGAGGAATTGGAAAATATTATTTGTATGCTCCCTATGGCAAAATATTTTATATCAATTTGTTTTTATTTCCAAGTTTTTAAAAAAAGAATTATAATATCAATCATAGAGTATTACTTGAGCTTAGTTCAATATTCATATATAACTTTGTTTTTTCCATGCCATGTTCCATATTAAGTGCAATGTATGACTCGTTGAGTAGTTTGTACATTGACCTTATCAATGGACAATCAACTGAAATCACTATGTCTAAGCGAGCATGCTTCTCCGGAAGTCCGGATGATGAAAATGTTTGAAGAAAACCTTCACATTGGCGTTGTCCCCACCGCTCCCCCCCTCCAAAAGACATTGTTCACTCTAGGTGTTGGCAACTTTCTTAACATGGCACAATTGTATCACAATAGCATGTCTCGATTTTCTTAACCCCTAAATGGTTTGACTCATTTGTAAAGAAAAGAATACATTCCCAACAAAAGTGTCGTAAATGGAAACCAAGGTAAGTTATTCGGATCTAAACCGTACAATCTTGTAGAAGACAAATTGTATATCATGTAGGTCAAATTTGTGTCATGAGGCCTTTTATACTGCAAGATCATGACATATTATTACTTATAAAACATCACAAAATCTCAACATTTTCACTTCGAAGTGAAAATGCTACCAATATACTTATTGCAATAAATAAACCACCAATTACAACGTCTTAACTTTCATTTCAATAACACCCTTGAACCAAAAAAAAGCCACGAGAAAAAATTCTTTGCGCAAACAATGACCTTGCAATGGTGAAAATTGCCAAAAAACTTACAAAGGAAAAATAGTCAAAAACTCAACCCTTTGCACTCAAAACTATGCCTTACCTAAATATATCTTTGATTTTTCAAAGTTTCTGTCACTAAAACTAGTCTCAAATTGGAATCTATACGAAAAAAACCTTAAAAATCATCCATATTTTCACTTTCTTTCAAGTTAGAAACATCGTTGCAAATTCAGTACCAAAAATATTTGGATCAATATTCTTCCTTCTAGGTAGTTGTAACCCTTCATCTTGATCATGATTATGTAAAAAAACTCATGAAAATTTCCAAATGATTTTCCATAATTCCCTCCCAACAGCAAAGCATGCCCCATGTTTGTGAACTCAAATTCAAGAGCTGCCTCCACTAAAATGTATGCCATTTATTTATTCATACTTCATTGTATGGATTTGAAAGTTTTACCGACACTAACTAGACTTGATTTTAGACGCAATTCAAGTGATTTCATCCAAAACGGACTGAGGTTGAAGAAGTTATGGCTCTTTGAAGTTGCTGCACACATCCAAAATGTTGATGTTAAATTAATATTTTTTTAAATAATTTTGGACTTTGAAAACAGAAAAATGAAAAATAACTTTAGGAATGCTCACAGAGATAGACCCTCAATGCTCCGCTGCCTTATCAACTACAACATGTTGAAGGCTTGAAAACGACCCTTCACATTAGTTATAATCCATATTGACCACTTTTAAAGTTCTTTGGAAACTCAACAAATGAGTTTCAATTGACTTAACACAACCTTGTACAATGTCAATGGGAACACTTCAATCTTTATCTAAATTGAAGTGTTTTGGGTTTGTCAAGCTTACTAGGCCATAACATTTATTTCACTATCACCAACATCACTCAATAGACTACGTTCGTCAATACAAGTAAGTTTGTTGTGGTGAAGAGACGTTGAACCACTTGAGAGGTTTGTTGTGATATCTTCAAGTGAATCGCCATGTTCGAACCCTCTAGAGAAGTCATCAATGATTGCTTTTCCACATAGCATCGATACAACATCATGCATTTTGGGACGTTTGGTTGGTGTATAATGCACACACATAAGTGCTACACTTATAACACGCATTATGGCTTCCACATCCATAGGAGAATGTTTCATCTTAGGATCAATAAGTGACATTGTTGCTTGTGCTTCATGTTGTTTCCAAGCCTGTTGAATACAAATAAGATATGTACAAAACATTAGTGGTTAACAAAGCATTTTCTGAAGAAGTCCATAAATCAAAATATTTGTATCTAGATTGTACATACAAGATATTTATTCAAGGTTAGTATTTTTGTGAAGGAACACAATAATCTAATTTTGCGGTGTTTAGTTAGGGTCAACAATTCATGTGAAATAAAGACATCGTTATAATATAGTCAAATTAGCACATCACATTGTAATAAATTTGATTAATTAAATTAATTGCATGTGTTGTAAAGCGTCTAGCTTCTCTCCTACTTCATCATTTGTGTTCAATGCACATGAGTGAGTGCACACTCTTAACTCTTGAAGGTCTCTTCTCTTGTTTTGGAGCTACTCACATTTCTGCGATAATATTTACCACAACAAATTCCTTTTTGATCAATTTGTTATCATTTCAATACATAGCTAGTGAAATTTCTCAAACATTTGAATAATTATTCTTGCAATTAATGAATGTCACCCTCTCGAGTCACTATGGTTTATAGACATGAACTAATATAGAAATAATACATATAGGATAGCTTACATATAAATTATCTTGGATTGTATGATATTACTGCTACTATGGCAATTCCTTGAGTTGAACCTTCACTTACACATATTAGAAATTTACTCATTGTCTTCTATCAACATCGCCATTAGAAGCTTCTAAGTTCAATATTTACTATATATATATAATTCATCACAATGCATGAAAAAAGACTATAATATAACATTTCAACATAGAATATATTACTTCAATCCATATCAAAGCTTAAGAAGTAAAAATATAATAGGATTCATAACATCCGCCCACTCAAGGAGATTCGTATAAGTAGCCCGAGGTTTTCATAAATAAATAGATAAATAAATTGTTGCAAGTAATATTTCAAGAAAAAAACAAGAAACTCGGAGTACCTAAACTTCACAAATGGTATTAGCACTACATATATCAAACTAAGTCAACTCTTACTCAAACAAATTTTAATGGTCAAAACCCCAAAAAGTAATAAATTGATCTTTATACTGCAGATCAAACTTGACTATTAAAGTCTTGAAAAGATTGTAAATATTTTAGCTTATATTGTACTCTTTGGTATATTTTAAAATATGAAACATATCTTTGATGATTAAAGAATTATATAAACTTGTACTTATTTAGGTTGTAAAAACTTACCCACTCTCGCAGATATATTTCTTCTTCTGATTTTTGAGGATCAATATTTTTTCTTCCGCTCACAATTTCAAGAGCCACAATTCCAAAACTATACACATCAATTGATGTGGAAACATGACCATGAAGTGCATACTCTGGAGAGCAATATCCTCTGAAAATCAACAACAACTTGTTATTTTCACACCTATCAAAGCTTTTTGAATATCAATATTGTAATTCAAAATTGCCTACATGAAATTGTTTTCTAAGTAACCCCAAACAATGTTGTACCTCTTTATGTTTCATAGAATATTTATTGCACTTAGGGTCACTTTACATGCGGGAGTCAAGCCAAGCATGGGGCCAAAGAAGGGCGAAAACTGTGTCAATAAGATTAGTCCATTATAGGTACTTCAAAAAATGAACTAATCACGTTGAGAGGATTTTGGCTCTTCATAAATCTCATGTTCGGCTTCACTTCCCATGTAAAGCGTCCCTTCTCTATGTTTTTGTTCCTAAATGGAGTGTTTTGTACATCACAGGGTATCCCTTAATACTTCTCCAATAATTTAAGCCTTCTCAACACAAAAGAGCCTCATTGTCAAACTTTGTAAAGTTTTGCAGTTCAAAATAATGTAGTTACATTTGACATGTTTTTCAATATTGAAATAACATAGTATTTCTTTTCTTATCATGGTTGAATGAATAATTAGTAAACCTTTAGCTCTAAATTTCATCTTCATTGGTAAAGAGAGCATCCATGATTTCATTCATTTTAATACAATTTCAATACAATTCTAGATAAATATGAATGTTAAGATATATTCTTTGATTAAATCCATGTTCAATCAATTACTCTAGCTTAATGTAAAAGCAATACCTTGTTCCTGCGATTTGCATCAAAGTCAAGTGCGATGCTTTACTTTCAAGAGTAGGATATAGAAATGCCAAACCAAAATCTGCAATTTTGGGATTGTAGTCCTTGTCTAAAAGAATATTGGCTCCTTTGATATCTCGGTGGATGATTGGTGATTGTAGGTCCTCATGAAGATACGTAAGACCTCTTGCAATATCCAAAATAATGTTAAATCTTATATTCCAATTCAAGAGAGGAAACTCAATAAGCCTTTCGGAATTGTCTGCAATAACGATAATATGAGTGTATTATATACTTGTCCACGAAAATTTAAAAAACTTCAACCAATCATAAAAAGAATTTATAAACATAGTGAAACCAAAGTATACCGTGTTGCCACAAGGCCTGAGCAAGGTTTTTGTTTTCCACATATTCAAATATCAACATGCGTTGATCTCCATCACCAAGACAACAACCCTTCAATTTCACCAAATTACGGTGTTTTAAGCCTGAGATGACCACAACTTCATGTAGAAACTCGGAAAGCACTTGATTTGAGGAAATTGTCAATTTTTTCACCGCCACATATGAATTGTCTTTGAGCACCCCCTAATTCAACAAAATTCTGAAAATCTTAGTTCTTACTTTGAAAATTACACACTTTGGTCAATGTCAAATATCATCTTATGCATCAATGAACTAGTAACATTCCTGAATTGAAGGATTTAGATTACTTAAATGCAATGAAGAGTTCCATACTAAATCAGTGTCAAGTGAGTTATATTCTTAATTGCCTAGCCATACATTGAAATTTGTGAAAATGGTGATCGTGCTCGATGTTCAAGTGCAAAAGATAGAATCACTAAAATGAGACACAAGATCAACTATGAAGATTACCTTGTAAACTATGCCAAATCCACCCTCGCCAAGCTTGTTGTTCTTGTCAAAGTTGTTTGTTGCCAACTTTATCTCTTTAAGAGAGTATAAATTGGGTTTCACTTCATTTTTTTCAAATTCTGAGTATCACAAAGCAAGATAATGTCTATCAACCGCACTTTCTTTATTTTCATGTGATTACAACTACCAATTATCTTTTAAAATATTAGAACATATTGCATTTGCATCAATACCATGTTTTTGAGTCCCAAGTCCAAGATGCAATGATTGACCATCAAAGATCTATCAATATAAAACTTATATCACTCCTCACTTCAATCAGTTACTTGAAAGGGTAGAAAAACATTTACCTTTCAGTATAATACGTAAAGACTTGATTCTATGCATCAATCTCCATATGAATGTCGCACCAACCAAGAGTATAAAAACAAAAGATAATGATGTGGTGGTTGTAATAATGATGATCTTCTTCTTAGGGAACGTGCGCTTGACTATTTCAACTGAAGAGTCAAAAGACACATGTAAGTATCGTTAGAACCACCACTTGCCAATATGAAAAGCCCAGTTTGACATTTGCACTTATTTTGTATGACTCTAAATAGACTAGATTTTTCAAATAAGGTGAGTTCTTAAATTTTTCTTGGAATTTAATATCTCAAACAATGTAAGTTTTTTGGTTGAAGTGAGTTTAAAATGGTAACCCAATCTCTCAAAGAATTTGAATTGTTGTTTGTTTTTCCCGATGTAATCTGGACTCAATAGATGCATTGGAGATTCAAATTCAAGAGAGAAAAGCATGAAGAATGAATGAAGAAAGCTATCCTTTCTTGACATGAAGGATGAAGAATTGAATGAATGTGACTTACATGTGTCAGTTTTCTCAATGTAACACTTATGGTAAGAAGCATGAAATTTTGTATAGATTTCAGTATAATTCTCACTAAATTTGAAATTTTAATTGAATTAATAATATTGCATTATTAGTATGTTTAAGCTCACAAATTTCTCTAAAAGTAAGGCAGATTTAGTAATGCAAAATATGAACAATTTCAGATTTAAATACATAAGTTTTATCTTAAATACAAAGTCAATGGTTCATCTTGTAGAGGTCATCCATGACTATCTACAATCATTATTGTTAATCACTAAAATATTGAAGTCTAGACCATAAGAGAAGGAATGTCCCTAAGTTTTTGTGGCTTGACATTTTTGTACGCATGATTATTATTAGAGATAGAATCATTTGGCATGCATGGAAAGAGCAGTGTAGATGTTATACCATCAAGTTTAGAAGATGATTCATTGAACCGGCAAATGGTTGCTAAGAGTGGATTCTTAATTTGGTCGCAAAAAGGATTACCTCCAAGGCTGCCAAAAATGTTGTTTCAGACAATGTCAAAAACAAATGTGGACACACCCTTAACAAGATGTAACAAAGTTCCCCTATACATTATAGACATGAGTTACATACTAACATACCTCAAGAAAAGAATAAGAGAATATCAAATTTCATACCCCTACAAGGGAAAAGTTGGATACTTACAATAGGGGACTTGAAAATTTAAGATTATTAGATGATAAAGGCCCATGGCTTGCGTATTCCACAGATTTGAGATTGTTGTTTGTGAAATATATATTTGACAATTTGTTTCTATTCGATAGAAGAACTGGTAGATGCAATTCCTCATATTGATTTTGATCACAGTTTCTGAAGAGTATATACATCCAATAGTTGGCATTTTAGAAAAGAGTAAGTGAACCTTGCAGTTGCAAAGTTGAATGTACTACTTCAACAAAAAATTATACAAGCATACATAGGTCTAAACAAGCTTAAGAGTTTATATTTTTTTATATATATATATTCACTTTATGCATGGTCAACCTAGAGATATGTATTACCATGAAAAAATGAAGGAATTGAGTCTGAATTTCTAAGTAATGTACTCACAAGAGAATCAAATTTGGTGATTTGAGTATCTCTGACGGAAATGTTCCTGTGAAGTTGTTATTTTGCATGAATCTAAACATAAATCCACAAGAGATATATTAGTGCAAAATATAATAATCATGAATAAAGTAGTTGAAAATTCTCTACAATAATGAGTATCTATGAGATTGAACTTTGAGCTTTGTACAACCAAAAAGGTTCAAATCTTACATGTTTTTAAGTATTGGCATGTTTTCTGAAGAGGTGTTGTATATGTCCAAAGTGATGGTCTTGAAATGATTATGAGACAAATCTACTGAAATTGGGTTGAGGTTAGACCCAAAAAAAGTTCCATTGAACTTGTTGTGACTAATATTCCTGTAAACAAATAAAATATTTAGTAAGTGTGTAATAAAATAGGTGTTGCTTAATTTCACATAGAGAAGTATCATGTTTTATTTACTTGATTGCATAATTCCCAAACAACAGACAATTTGAATATACATTTGTATCGACTAAAGTGTTGCTTACATTCTCTTATGGAGATTTATTAGTCTATATCTCCAAAAAAATCCCATAATGGTACCCAATTTCAATACAGTGGACTTTCAAATTCCGTGACATATTTTAATGGATTTAACCGTTTAATATAGTACTGAACTTGTTTACACAAATGCAAACCGAATCTCAGATTCAAATACCTTACCGATTGTGAAATCCGAATATCCAAAGTAGGAAGATAACTTTTTGTCTCTAATTCTAGAATGATAGTAGAGCATTTTGGAAGCTAAAGAAACCATTTCAAGGAAAATTGGGATTTTTGGGAGCTTTCAAATATCTTCTTTTTTGTTGAATTAAGTTAATGTTGACATGATTTTTAGCCCCATTGGACATGTAAAACCAAAAGAGAAGCTTGAATTTTGACGTAAGGGACTAAGGGTATGCTAATATTCCAATGCAAAGGCCAATCTTTGACAATAAAAGAAAAAAACAGATTGAAAACAATTGAATTAAGAATTATGAACCTTTAAAACATGTCTAAGTATCAGTTCTACATGCAAAAAAGTAGGACTTTTAGAAAGAAGCAAAATTGTGAATTTTGGTGCATTTTTAAGGTTCATGCGATATCTTTGATTTTGGGCACATTTCAACATGCCTTGACTGCTCTTCTAAACTTGCACAGTGAATAATTCCCAAAGTATGAAGACTTTTATAACATGCGTGAATGGTCTTGTTGGAAGGGTTTGGAAGACCTCTACAATATGCAAAGAAATTTCAACTTCATACAATAAAAATGAAGACAATGTGAGCATGCCTAAAGTTAAACGACCAAATACAACTCTCTTTGACTTTAGGATTTAGAATTAATAGTACCAATGTCAATATCTACTTAAATATGCCATATATCTCTTATAAATGAAACCTTGGTTTAATCTAAAATCAAATTAATTCATGTGTATATAGTTATGCAAGTTTTCTAGAGATAAGGTATTGTAATACATTCATATCCTTATTCCATCCAAGGTCCATTCATGTTAGATGTTTGGAATTTAAAACAACTAGAGTAGTACATTGGTATCATCACTAGTAGAATTATTGTCTAAGAATGTTCTGTCTAAGAACTAGTCCAATATTATCACACAAGTTCAAGTCATTTCGAACATGAATAGCTTTTACTATTTTAAACACGTTAATCCAGAGAATATTTATGAACGTTATATCTAACAGCGTACGATGTAGTAACATATGATACACTTGTGAAACTCATCACTCTTTTGTGAGATATATAGATATTCTAAACATTTTATAATTGACCAAAGGGAATGGCAACCGAAAAGCGGCTTAACACAAATCTAAATTCAGAATAATTCCATTCAGCACCTAGGTTCATAATCTAACTTACATATGATGTAACATAATGAAATAAATGTATAAGAAGTTGAAGCTCGATCTTTGATAAATTGACAATTTATTATATATCAAATGTGTGTTTTACTCCTACAAGTTTATCACCTCTTACTTATGATACTAAAAGGAATCACCTCTTTTAGCTTTTAATCTATAGGATGAATCTCATTTCTAATCTTCACATTAAAGTAATCAAGAATGTTGATCTTAGAACCTTGTATGTGATAGCTTTGTGTAGGAAATTTCTACATATAGCTTCACCAAACTACTTTTAGAGGAAGGCAATAGTAATTGCCCAATGAAATTACTGGATTTACAATCTTACACAAAGTATGAAAGTCTCTTGTTCTTCTTGTAAGAGATGTTTCTCTCCATAATTCCCTCCTAATACTTAAGTTAGTCTCCAATCAAAATTATAGCTTCACTTACATATAAGACAACTTCCATATCATTGCAAACCCATAAAATTTGTGATCTTACATCAAATACTGTGGGTACTTGAAGGAGTCAAATTCTGAAGTTAGAGTTCCGCTTAAAGAGTTGTTATTCAACCATCTGCACCGAAAATGAGCAACGTTAGTGCTGCCCGGCATACATACATATGATGGCGGGTCCATCTGAATTTGGCGATAGACGGAGTTAGAGCTCGCTCCCTGTACATTACCAAATAGTCGGATCTCCGCCATTGCAACTCTCAGGGTGAAAGATTTACTTACAGATAATCTAGGAAGGGCAATTGAAATATCTCCTTCGGCACTGGTCCCGTTAGGTTCGGATTGTTTGGTATTACCCTGCAATGAAACATATGCGCATCGATGTTTGTAGTCGCAAACACAACCGGGATAATAATTGTCAAATGAGTTGAAATTCCTACTAAAAGACTACGTTCCGAGACTTACAGAGATTGCAGATTTGTCAGATTGCCTATCTCAGAAGGCAATTCTCCAGTTATTCCTTCGAAGCCACACTGGGACGAATGATAACCGTCACAAGAAGAATGGCTTCCATACAACCTGCGATTTTAGAAAGCTTAATCCATGAGTGCTTTCATCGTGTATGACCAAAGAATCGACGTACTACACTCCAAACTATCAGGCTTGCCAGTTACCAGTGAGCCCTTCGAAGTCAGGTAAGACAACGAAGCCACACCAGGGCTCATCAACGTCGAAGTAAATGCAGCCACTAAACAAGCTGCGATATCAGGTAGACATATCGATAAAAAATGCCAAGTGAACGTGTGTGCTACATCCGAAACCAACAAGCCATACAACCTGGAACCTGGCTCGAACCACCATTCTCTTGAAGGTGCTAGATCAGCTAGAAACTATAACAAAAAAAATTCCAATCCGTTAAGACTAGGATGAGACTGGAAAGTAAGTGGCAAGCATGGACAACGGATCAAGCAACGAGAATCTCTACGTCACGAAGAACGAAATGAATACTCAACTGAACGACTGCTGCGGGGACGTGTACCCGAGGCATTCATCATGACCAATTCAGATGGACACTTGTGACCTACCTTAATAGTGTCACAGTTATGTCCAAATAGTCGCCTGTTGCGTTTGAACCCTCACGGATCGCTCTGCAAGAAATTCCACGCCATGCCCCTTCATATATAAATTCATTATCATAATCGGATAGTATGTGGGAAAATCCTTCACATGGTTTGACGTCGGAGGTCCAGTTGAGGAGGGTGGCCAGCTGAGGGTTCAGAGGCATCCATTTTGTGCGGATGGCGTTCAGAGCATCCACTGCCACAAACATCATTCATGTACCAATAAACAAGTGATGGCGATGAAGACGAAAACGAAGCCATCATAAGCACAGGCAATTTTCTCTACAACAGTACTTGCACTCATTCAGAATGACATCTTCCATGTGCTGGCTCGATTGCAAAAGAACCCTGCAGACTCTTAACTGGAGTTGGGTTCAGTCTTCATACTCATACTTATATTAGTACGTCTGAATACAAAACCAAACTCATGCAACATGTGCTCCCACCCCTGCAATTTCTCACTTGCAATGGAATCCAGGAGTTTAGTTTTCTACTACTTTCATTGGTGCAAACATACTGCTTGAAACACTGTCCGAAAGTCTTAATCATGGTTTTGCACTGGTGATATATCAGTTAGCATTCTAATAATGGGATATGAAACAAGCATGAAGTCTACGAACAGACTGACTGTATTGTGGAAGAAGTTGATCACTTGAGGCTTCCGGCAACCAACATGGTACAATGATGTTGTGAGGTTTTGTGTAGGTACCTTCGTTATCTCGGTACGTAGGGATGATTTTCCTGGTGGGAGTGGGTGCCGGAGCATAGGCGGTGGTGTCGCAATGAACGCCGTCAAGCAGGAGCGCGATGCAGAAGACGAACACAAGAGCCATGACCAGGAGACGGCGTCCATGGCCCAGCGCCTGCCGACAGCCTCTTGTCGTGATAAGAGCCATCACCATAGCCATGTGGCCGGATCGGTTGCTTTCAAACGGTCGACTACAAACCCCGAGTGGCAGGAATCACTGCGAGTACCGCGCGGTATCACCAGATCACCAAACTTCAACTCCGAATTGAGGACAAATGCGTGGAGTTGTGCTGATAAGCGGCGGACATCGGTCGCAACACCTTCTTAGGAAGGAGAGAGTGTACCGATTCCAGTGTTTGGTCGAAGCAGTGTAGACTCTCATGCCAGCTGTTGCTCCAGCATTGGGTAGGCGATAATTATCTAGTGGGTCCAGCTCATGGGTATATTAACAACTCTTGTTGTAATCTCCAGAACTGTATTATATAAAATGAAGAGATTCGTAGGTGAGTCTACCCTTGAGTCATATGACAGACGGAAACCTCGATTTGTTTAGTGCATGTAAATTATAGGTCTAAAAGGCAACACAGTGAAGTTCCCCTGTCAGATGTCAGTGTAGGAGAATCGTACAGATGGTTTACTTCCCGTACAGAAATTGGAATACCTTCGATGTTGCAACTTGCTGAAAGTGGAACTTTACATGCGAGTGTCAGCATGTGAAGCAAGCCTTCTGTTTAATATCCCTGGTACCATTTTATCCGCTGAGGTCTCTGAACAGCTCAGTATCAGTGTCTCAGGGAGTAGGTTTCAGGGTTGCCATTGATGTACCAAGGGTGATGATTTTAAACTATGAGTAGTTTGGAACACTATTATGTCTCCAACTTAGAAAATTCTTCACTAACATCATTGAGATATTGATTCATGTAGAAATCTTGTATAGACACTCCACATTCTTTTCAACCCTTCAACGTCATCGGAGCTGAGTGCATTGTAAACTACAATTCAAATATCTCCATTCGGTTCTGTAATTGAATCAAAATAAGTCCCCAAATAAAAATTATTTAGAATGGATTATTTTCATGGACAAGTATGAGGCCATTGCATGGACCAATTAGCTTTGAGTATTGGCATTCCATGAACAACCCCTCAAAATACCTACCACCAAAATTTTGCAATGTAGGCAACGAAGGTGAGTAAGTCACACATAATTGACTTTGTATCAATCAATTGCAATAGACTTATATGTATGTGTGTATATATAAGTATAAGTATTAATAAATTCTATCAATCAATTGCATGTATTCTTTTAACACTTCTTCACTTACTCAAGCCTTCTCAACAAAAAAGAGCCCCATTGTCAAACTTTTCAAAGTTTTGCGGTACAAAATAATGCAGTTACATTTGACATGTTTTTCAAAATAGAAAAAATCATAGGATTTCTTTTCTTATCATGGTTGGATGAATATCTGGTAAACACTTTGCTCTAAATCTCCTCTTCATTGGTAAAAAGAGCATCCATGATTTTGTCCTTTTTAGTACAATTTCAATACAATTCCAAGTAAAATTGAATGTTAAGATATATTCTTGATTAAATCCATGTTCAGTCGATTACTCTAGCTCAACCTCTAACTGTCCTTGTTGGAAAATGGTCCAAGTCACAATATTTGACCTTTCTTTAGATTAAGCTCAAAAAATCTCAATATAAGCTAAAAGATTCAACCGTAAGATCTCAAAGTTCACTTGACATTCTTCTCACATACCAAATTTAAACTGTGCACTCTTCCTCATTTGTGAGATTATAATGGTCAAAGTTGGTTGAATTTTTCTTCTGCGGAGCCTCCAGAACCCGTTTCGGGTTTTAAGGAGAGTGAGAGGTTAATGTAAAGTGAAATACCTTGTTCCTGCGACTTGCATCAAAGTCAAGTGCGATGCTTCACTTTCAAGAGTAGGATATAGAAATGCCAAACCAAAATCTGCAATTTTGGGATTGTAGTCCTTGTCTAAAAGAATATTGGCTCCTTTGATATCTCGGTGGATGATTGGTGATTGTAGGTCCTCATGAAGATACGTAAGTCCTCTCGCAATGCCCAAGATGATATTGAATCTTATATTCCAATTCAAGAGAGGAAACTCAATAAGCTTTTCAGAATCCTCTGCCATCAAGACAATATAAGTGTATCACATAAATGTCCACGGAAATTCAAAAAAACTTCAAGTGCATAGGAAACAAACATAAGCATAGTGAAACCAAAGTATACCGTGTTGCCACAAGGCTTGAGCAAGGTTTTTGTTTTCCACATATTCAAATATCGACATGCGCTGATCTCCATCACCAAGACAACAACCCTTCAATTTCACCAAATTACGGTGCTTTAAGCCTGAAATAACCACAACTTCATGGAGAAACTCGGAGAGCACTTGATTTGAGGATATTGTCAATTTCTTCACTGCCACATTTGTGTTGTCTTTGAGCACCCCCTAATTCAACAAAAATACTGAATATCTTAGTTGTTATTTTGAAAACTTCACACTTTGATCAATGTCAAATATCATCTAATGCATCAATGAACTGGTAAAATTCCTTGAATTAAAGAATTTAGATTACTATGATGCAATGAAGAGTACCATATACCATTATTATGAATAAAAATTTGTGTCAAGTGAGTTATATTCTTAATTGCCAAGTCATAAATTGGAATATGTAAAAATGGTGATCTTCCACGATGTCCAAGTGCAAAAGATAGAATCACTAAAATGAGACACAAGATCAACTATGAAGATTACCTTGTAAACTATGCCAAATCCACCCTCGCCAAGCTTGTTGTTCTTGTCAAAGTTGTTTGTTGCCAACTTTATCTCTTTTAGAGAGTATAGATTGGGTTTCACTTCATTTTTTTCAAATTCTGAGTATCACCAAGTAATAATGTCTATCAAGCGCACCTTCTTTATTCTCATGTGATTACATCCACCAATAATCTATTAAGAGACTAGAACATATTGCATTAAGATCAATACCATATCTTGGAGTCCTGAGTCCAAAATGCAATTATTGACCATCAAAAATCTATCAATATAGAACTTATATCACTACTCTCTCAAATAAGTTACTTGAAAGGGTTGAAAAACATTTACCTTTCAGTATAATACGTAAAGACTTGATTCTACGCATCAATCTCCATATGAATGTTGCACCAACCAAGAGTATAAAAACAAAAGATAATGATGTGGTGGTTGTAATAATGATGATCTTCTTCTTAGGGAAGGTGCGCTCGACTATTTCAACTCAAAAGTCAAAAAACGCATGTAAGTATCGTCAAAACAACCATTTGCCAATACAAAAAATGACACATTTAACTACTTTCGGAATGGAAGCAGTCTGAAAGAAAGGCAACGCGGATCATCCATACATGTGAGTAAGATACAATGTGAACATGAAATTATAAATTGGGGGATTTTAGGAAAATATGAAGATACTCACATCCCAATGTAAATTTTCAGTTGTTGTAATGATCATTCTACAAAATTGTAATTTCCAAAATTTGCTTCAATCCATAATTCGTGAATGAGTCCTGATTTAGTTAAATGTGGCATAAAAGCTCAATTTGACATTTTCACTTATTTTGTATCACTCTAAATAGACTAGAATTTTCAAATATATTCAGTTCTTAAATTCTTCTTGGAATTTATTATCTTGACCAATGTAAATGTTTTGGTTGAAGTGACTTTAAAGTGGGAACCCAATCTCTCAAAGAACTTGAATTGATGTGTTTCTTTTCATGTAAATTGGACTCAATAGATGCATTGCATAAACAAATTCAAGAGAGAAAAGCATGAAGAATGAAGACACCTTTCCACTCGTAAAATAAAGAATGAAGAAATGTGACTTTCATTTCTCAATTTTCTCAATTTAACACTTATAGTAAACAATATGAAATTTTGTAAAGATTTTAGTTCAACTCTCACTAAAGTTGAAATGGAAATTGAATGAATAAATATACATTAGTATGTTCAAGCTCACAAATTTCTCTTAAAGTCATAGAGATTTAGTAATGCAAAATATGAACAATTTCAGATTTAAATACATAAGTTTTATCTTAAATACAAAGTCAATGGTCATCTTGTAGAGGTCATCGATGATAATCTACAATCATTATTGTTAATTTTAGTATCTTACTAAAATATTGAAGTCTAAAACACAAGAGAAGGAATGTCCCTAAGTTGTTGTAGTTTGACATTTTGGTACGCATGATTATCGTTAGAGATAAAATCATTTGGCATGCATGGAAAGAAGAGTGTAGATGTTGTACCATCAAGTACAGAAGATGTATCATTGAACCGGCAAATGGTTGCTAAGAATCCATTATAGATATGGTCGCAATAAGGATTACCTCCAAGGTTGCCCAAGATTTTACACAATGTCAAAACAAATGTAGACACACCCTTAAGTAGATGTAACAAATTTCCGTTACTCATTGTGGAATAAAGTTACATAATAAGTTATTAACATACCTCAAGAAAAGAATAAGAGAATAGCAAATTTCATACGCCTACAAGGTAAAAGTTGGATACTTACAATAGTAGACTTGAAAGTTCAAGGTTTTTAGATGAGAATGGCCCATCCCTTGCATAATTCACGGATTTGAGATTATTATTTGTCAAATATATAGTTGACAATTTGTTTCCTTTAACTTGAAGAGCTGGGAGATGCAATTCGTCATATTGATTTTGGTCGCTATTCCTGAAGAGTACACACATCCAATAGTTGGCAATTTATAAAAGAGTAAGTGAAACTTGCAGTTGCAAAGCTGAGAGTAGTGCTTCAAACAAAAAATTTACAAGCATATACAGTTATTAAAAAACCCTAAGATTTATTATCTACATTCACTTTGTGCATGGTCAACCTAGAATTATGCATTGACATGAAAAAATGGAGGAGTTTAGTATGATTTTCTAGAGAAGGTACTCACAGGTGAATCAAATTTGTTGCATTGAGTATCTCTAATGGAAATGTTCCAGTGAAGTTGTTACTTTGCATGAATCTAAACATATATCCACAAAGATATATCAGTGCAAAATATGATAATCCTGAATAAAGCATTTCAAAATTGTCTGTAATAATGACTATCTTTCAGAACTTTGAGCTTTGTAAAGTCAAAAAGGGTCAAATCGTACAGTTGTTGAAGTGATGGCATGTAGCCACTATAGTTGCGAGCATTATACAATGCATTGTTGTTGAATATGTCAAAGGCTATTGTTTTGAAATGATTATGAGATAGATCTAATACATCTGAGTTGAAGTAAGACCCTGTGAAAAATGTTCCATTGAAATTGTTGTGACTAATATTCCTGTAAACAAGTGAAATAATCAGTGTGTAATAAAAAATAGTTGCTTCTTCACATTGCAAGGCATCATGTTCTATTTAATTGATTACATAACTCCTAAACAATATAAACAATTTGAGTGTACATCTATATCAACTAGTGAGGTTGCTCACTATCCCTTATGGAGATTTATTAATCTGTAGTTGAAAAACATTGCAATTGCAAAAAGCCCTTAATAGTGCCCGATTTTAATACAATGTGCATTTTAAAATTTTGGGACATATTTTAATGGATCTAACCAAATAATATAATATTGAACTTGTTCACACAAATGCAAACCAAATCTTAGATTCAAATACCTTACCGATCGTGAGATCATAATGATAAAGTAGAAAAATAACTTTTTTCCTCTAATTCTAGAATCACACTAGAGCATTTTGGAAGCTAAGGAAACCATTTTCAAGGAAAATTGGGAGTTGTGGCTTTCAAATATGCTCTTTTTTGTTGAATTAAGTGTATGTTGACATGATTCTTAACCCCATAGGGCATGTAAAACCAAGAAAAAAGATTAATTTTTAACGTAGGGGTATGCAAGTATTCCAATCCAAAGGTCAATCTCTGACAATCAAAAAAGTAGATTGAAAAACAATTGAACGAAGAATGCCAAACCTTTAAAACATGTCTTAGTATAAGTTCTACATGCATAAAAGTAGGACATATGAATAGAAGCAAATATGTGACTTTGGTTGATTTTTGAGGTTCATGCAATGTGATTGATATCACAAGTTTATGTCATTTCGAACATGAATAACTTTTGTAATTTTAGACACGTTATGGAGAATATTTTTAAACTTATTACTAGCGTAATGATATAATAACATATGACTTACTTGAGAAACTCATCGCTCTTTTGTAAGTTATTTTTAGATATTCTAACTTTATAATTATGGACCTACCGGTAAAACCCATAATTTTTCTTCAATAACCTGAAATCGTGTGAAATTAACAAATTTGCCATAGTCCATTGATAAAAAACATGAAGTAAATGAAATGAATATTGAATTAAATCAATAATAAAGCCAAACAACCAAATGATGTATAGATATTGACTTAACATATTCATTATGTATAAGATAGAGCTCTAAATCAATGAATAAAAGTCATGATGGGTGGAACAACTCACAAATATGTTATTGCAAGTCCGGAGGTTGACTTTAACTTCAATGATCCGTACAAGTCATTCAAACTAAGGTCTCTGCACACCCATTAGTATAGCTCTTAGTACCTCTTTTCTGAAATTACAAAGTATTTCAATAGTTGAGCAATGTTGCCAACACAAAACGGTTTAGCACAATTCTAAAATCAAAATAATTCCATTCAGCACCTAGGTCCACAATCCAACTTACATATGATGTGACATAATGTAATAACAATATAACAAGTTGAAGCTCAATCTTTGATAAATTGTCAATTCATGATAGTTACACCAAATGTGTATTTTAGTCCTATGAGTTTATAATATCTTAATTATGATACTCAAAAGGAAGCACCTCTTTTAGTTTCGAATCTAAGGATTTATCTCATTTCAAATATTCACATTATCGTATTCAAGAATGTTGATCTTTGAACCTTATATGTCATAGCTTTGTGCCTAAAAGTTCTACATGTAGCATCACCAAACTACTTTTAGAGAAGGCAATAGTAATATTGCAATGAAATGACGTAAGTAGGGGATTTACAATCTCACACAAAGTCTATTATCTCCTTGTAACAAATGTTTCTATACATAGTTCCCTCCGAATACTTAAGTTAGTCTATAATCAAAATTATAGCTTCACTTACAAATAACTTAGCAAACTAATAAGGCAACTTCCATAGCATGAATAACATATCATTACAAACCCATCAAAGTGCATTTGTGATCTTACATCGTATTCAGTCGGGAGTTGGAGAAGTCAATTTCTGGAGGTAGAGTTCCATTTAAAGAATTGTTCTTCAACCATCTGCACCGAAAATGAGCGAAGTTAGTGCTGCACGGCATACATACATATGATGGCGGGTCCATCTGAATTTGGCGATAGACGAGATTAGAGCTCGCTCCTGCACATTACCAAATAGTCGGATCTCCGCCATTGCATCTCTCAGAGTGTACGATTTACTTACAGATAATAAAGGCTGGGCAATTGAAATATCTCCTTCGGCACTGGTCCCATTAGGTTCGAATTGTTTGATATAACCCTGCAATGAAACATATGCACGTCGATGTATATAGTCGAAAACACAACCGGGATAATAATTGGCATATGAGTTGTAATTCCTGCTAGAAGACTACGTTCCGAGACTTACAGCACTTCCAGATTTGTCAGATTGCCTATCTCAGAAGGCAATTCTCCAGTTATCCCTTCGAAGCCACACTGGGACCCATAATCATCACTGCAGCTAGAATTGCTTCCAGACAACCTGCGATTACAAGAACCTTAACCGATGAGTGCTTTCATCGTGTGTGACCAAAGAATCGACGTACTACACTCCAAACTATCAGGCTTGCCAGTTACCAGGCAGCCCTTCGAAGTCACGACAGGTAAGTCCACGAAGCCACACTAGGGCTCATCAACGTCGAATTAAGTGCAGCTACATAACAAGCTGCAATATCAGGTAGACATATCGATAAAAAATGTCAAGTCAACGTGTGTGCTACATCCGAAACCAACAAGGATTACAACCTGGAACCTGGCTCGAACCACCATTCTCTTGAAGGTGCTAGATCAGCTAGAAATGATAACAAAATTGTTTCCAATCCGTTGAGACTCGGATGAGACTGGAAATTAAGTGGCACGAATGGACAAAGGATCAAGCAACGAGATTCTCCACGTCACGAAGAACGAAATGGATACTCAACTGGATGACTGCTGCCGGGACGTGTACCCGAGGCATTCATCATGACCAATTCAGACTCACAATTGTGACCTACCTTAATCCTGTCACAGTTATGCTCAAATAGTCGCCTGTTTCGTTTGAATCCTCAAGCCTCGCATCGCTTTGAATTCCACGCCATGCCCCTTCATATATATCATCATCACCAAAATCAGCGGCTAGTTTGTGGGGATATGGATCACATGGTTTGACGTCGGAGGTCCAGTTGAGGAGAGTGGCCAGCTGAGGGTTCAGGGGCGACCATTTCGTGCGAATGGCGTTCAGAGCATCCACTGCCACAAACATGATTCATGTACCAATAAACAAGTGATGGCGATGAAGACGAAAACGATACCATCATAGGCACAGGAATTTTCCTTTACAAAAGTACTTGCACTCATTCAGAATGACATCTTCCATGTGCTGGCTCGATTGCAAAAGAACCCTGCACAGACTCTAAACTAGAGTTGGGTTCAGTCTTCATACTCATACTTACTACGTCTGAATACAAAACCAAACTCATGCAACATGTGCTCCCACCCCTGCAATTTCTCACTTGCAATGGAATCCAGGAGTTTAGTTTTCTACTACTTTCATTGGTGCAAACATACTGCTTGAAACACTGTCCGAAAGTCTTAATCATGGTTTTGCACTGGTGATATATCAGTTAGCATTCTAATAATGGGATATGAAACAAGCATGAAGTCTACGAACAGACTGACTGTATTGTGGAAGAAGTTGATCACTTGGAGGCTTCCGGCAACCAACATGGTACAATGATGTTGTGAGGTTTTGTGTAGGTACCTTCGTACGGTTGGTATATAGGGATGATTGGTGGCCCGGTGGGCGTGGGTGCCGGAGCATAGGCGGTGGTGTTACAATGAACGCCGTCAAGCAGGAGCAAGATGCAGAAGACGAACACAAGAGCCATGACCAGTAGACGGCGTCCATGGTCCAGCGCCTGCCGACAGCCTCCTGTCGTGGTTAGAGCCATCACCATAGCCATGTGGCCGAGTCAGTTGCTTTTAAACGGTCGACTTCAAACCCCGGGTGGCAGGAATCACTGCGAGTACAGCACGGTATCACCAGATCAGCAAATTTTAAGTCTGAAGTGGGGACTAATGCGTGGACTTGTGCTGATAAGTGGCGGACATCGATCGCAACACATACTTCGGAAGCAGAGAGTGTACCGATTGCAGTGTTTGGTCGAAGCAGTGTACACTCTCATGTCAACAGAAGGTGGGTTGGGAATGCGATTAATTGTGACGGGGTGACTCTACCCTTGAGTCCAGACGGAAACCTCGATTTGTTTAGTGATTTAACTATATGACTGAAATTCAACACATTGAAGTTCCGCTGTGAGATGTCAGTACAGGAGAATGGTAAGATGGTTTACTTCCCGTACAGAAATCGGAATACCTTCGATGTTGCAACTTGCTGAAAGTGGAACTTTATGATACATACATGCGAGTGTCAGCATGTGAATCAAGCCTTCTATTTAACCCCTAAACGCCCAAGGGGGGTAAAGCTCCTAACAGTTGGTAATAATGCTGATTTTTTCAAAACTGCGTAAAAACAAATAAAAGATGAAAATGGAAAATCCAACCGTAGGATCTTCTTTGTAGCATGGCAAGTAGTACGACCGCCAAGTTGCATGCCATTTGGAGGTATGGATTTCAAAATCCATGCAAAAAAGGGGTGAAGATCACACCACCAAAACTTTCATGAAAAATCTCTTTTGCCCACTCTCACAAATTGAGGATCAAGGTTTTCACTATTTATCCAAGAAGGGAGTAGAGTAAACCCACCGAGGAGTGGAGCAAAAAAAAGGCGGATGAAAAATTAATGGGATGAAAGCGGGGTTGTGCTCCAAAGACGGAGCCTCACATCCAGAATGTCGAAAAACGACACTGTGGGCGCTTAAGGGTTAATATCCCTGGTACCATTTAATCCGCTCAGGTCTCTGAACAGCTCAGTATCACTGTATCAGTGTCTCGGGGAGTAGGTTTCAGGGTTGCCATTGATGTACCAAGGGTCAAGGGTGATGATTTTACACTTCGAGTAGTTTGGAACACTATTATGTCTCCAACTTAGAAAATTCTTCGCTAACATCTTTGATATGCTGATTCATGTTGAAAGCTTGTATAGACTCTCAACGTCAGTGGAGGTGAGTTCATTGTAAAATACACTTCAAATATCTCCATTAGGTTGTGTAGTTGACTTTTTATAAGTCCCC
Source organism: Bryum argenteum (assembly GCA_037043015.1). Lineage (NCBI taxonomy): Eukaryota > Viridiplantae > Streptophyta > Bryopsida > Bryales > Bryaceae > Bryum > Bryum argenteum. The sequence goes on along the minus strand of CM073328.1, from coordinate 16,576,569 downwards.
AAATAAGAATTATTTAAAATATATTATTTTTATGGACAAGTTTGAGGCCATTGCATGGACCAATTAGCTTTGAGTATTGGCATTCATGAACAACCCCTCACAATTATACCTACCACCAAAATTTCCCAATGTAGGCAACCAAGGTGAGTAAGTTATGCATAATTGACTTTGTCAAGTTCAATATTTGTAGTTAAAAAAGGCTACATATATATACTTGTGTTTTTTGGGAGCTTGAAACCTAAAAGTTGTTATTTCTACCCTCATGCACTCCCATGGTGAAAACCAATTCTTTTTGTTTTTTAAACTTTCAACCATAAGTTTTTGTATCTAAGACAACTTTTACTTGACCTTTGGCTTTTTGTTATTTAAGAGATCATAACATCCAAAATTTGTCTCCCAAGTTTTTTTGGGGCATTTCAATTGCTTCCAAAATCTATTGAGGTTGCCTTCATAAAATTGGTAAACTTCTTGACTTCGGTCACGATGGAACTTAACTACTTAAGTAGTGATTTGGTGATGAAGAAATAAATAAATAATTATTTTTATTTTTAAAAAAAAATCTTTAAATTAAGTACCCATCTTCAACTTGAAAGTTGACACCTAAAATTTCTAGATAGTGGTTTGAAAATTGAATTTGGCTTTGCAAAGTTTACCACATACCCCTTTCACTATAGGGACCATCCAATAAAACTACTAAGCAAAAATATTACTTCTAACCCCTTCATCTAGGCTACCTCAAATCCTGAAAAGTGGACTAACTTTTGTGTTAGTAAAGCTTTTGGGGTTAAAAGATAAGCTGAAAATGATGTAGTAGTTATAGATGGTTGCACTTTTAAAAAACATAAAAACTCCAAAAGCTCTTGTAAGGTTGCAAACACCATATTAGTTTTTAAATCATGTAAATGAATCAATCATCTATTATGTATCAAAGTGAATTTATAGGAATGGGGGTCCCTATAGGTGACTCTTTATCTAATAATTGCTTGAAAAATTATCATATTTTTCATTTATTTTTTTAGATCTTGAGTTTTTGTGCATCTCTACCCTTAGCAAGCCTCCTAGATGATATAGTAAATTTTTAATGCTTAAAAAATGATTAGATTAATGATAAATGGCTATATAGCATATGTGTGAGGGTGGGCCTTGTTTTTGACTCAATAGAAATTAGTCATTCATTGTCAAAGATAGTTGTCCGGTATATGTTCAACCAAAATGATTTCAACAAAGTGTGGGATTTTGAAAGTGACCCGAAAGTTCTAGGTTTTTTATAAATCTAAAAATTGCAGCGCATTGTTCTTCACATGAAGAAGGCCCTAGTGGGGCCTACTACAATACTACACTCTAGTAGAAATTTGAAAAAAATTTGCAATTGATTGATTTTATGAAATTAGATAAATAACTTTCATAACCACTTCTACGTAATAGTAGACACATTACCCTTAACACTATGTGTAGCCCTCCTAGCTTGAAGGCAACTTCCAAGACAAGAAACCTTTATTTTCATGCATTTGTTAACCCCTAAACTACCAAGGCCTCCGATTAGGAGATTTGCTATTTTGGGCAGCCTAAGTGAAGATGTTAAAAGTAATAGTTTTGCCTAAGATTTTTACTGGATGTTCCCTATACTACAAGGTGTATGTGGGAAAATTTGCAAAGTCAAACTCCACCTATGGAGTTTTTAATCGCAAATTTTAGTTTTCAGCCTCGAGGCGGGCAGAAAGAAACTTTTAATTTTTACGTTTTTTTTATTTTTATTTTTATTTTTTTTAAAATCTTTTCTTGATTGATCTTGTCCTTAGGTTTCCAAGTGACCCAAGTTGAAACTTTTACCAATCCTACAAGGGCACCCTTTGAAAATTACAAGAGCTAGATTCAAATTCTTCTATGATATTACAAATTTTTCTTTCCAAATTTGCCAAAATTTGAGATTTTGAAATTTTCTGAATTTCTTTTTTCTTGGAATTCAAAACACAAGAAGGTATATATTTGCCGTTCATTTTCCCCCTAAACCATATACAATAAACGTGGTGCGTGTTTTACCAAATCCTCGATGTCTACCTTCTTCTAATAAATAAATTGCATGAAGGTTCAAAAAGCAAAATGAGTCTCTAAAGTTTTGCATGAGCATGCCCAACTTAGTTATATACATGGAAAAGAATATGAGCTAGATGTTTAAGGTAATAAGCATAATGTTTTCCTTTGCACAAGGTCGACTATGTTCGCTGAAAAAAAGATTGCATCATCTTTGAATGTTATGATCTTACAAATGGCTACGATCCAACGGTTGAAATTTCAGCCACTACCTCTAATAATAGTTCTCTTCAAGATCATATGGTTGAAAGTTTCAAAAAAGTGTAAAATATATTCTCACACTCCAAAGTTTACAAGGTGGTATGGAATTGCAATTTTGGAGTTTGGAGCTCACGAAACACCATGGTCGTTTAGGGGTTAAGGTTTCAATGATATCAGTGCCTTACATCCTATGGTTAGATTTGCATAGCTTCTACTCATCTACCATAGCTTCCTCACCATTTAAGCTCTTCAATTCTTATAAGAGAGTGAATTCTTATAAGAGAGTGAAGGCGGTTTAAGGTCGTTTTGACTTCGGTAAAGGCTCTCATTTACTAATTATTGAGATCTCAAATGAATTTTGTATTCTTTGAGGATGAAAACGTTTTCCCATATATCTCCAATAAGACAATTTATGCTTTAAGATTTCTCAAACTTTTAGAAATATTCCCTCTCAACTTGAAACCACTTTTAGGGCATGATAACTGCCAAAACTGCAATATATTGCCATAAATTTTCGAAATATGCTCAAAATCAATTGAAATGCAAATTTTTCAAATTTTTGCCAAAAATTGACAATCTATTTATTTGTTTTTTTAGTTTTTTTAGTATTTTTATTGTACACGTAAAACATGTATTAACCCCTAAACGCCTCAGCCTATTTTTAGTAGAAAAGCACATTTTCATAGAAATCGTCATAGATGAAAATGAAGAGAAGCTATTAACCCCTAAATGCCCAAGAGGGGGGGGGTAAAGCTCCTTAAAGTTGATAATAACGCTGATTTTTTCAAAAACTGCGTAAAAACAAATAAAAGATGAAAAGTTGCTAAGTTGCATGCCATTTGGAGCTATGGATTTCAAGATCCATGCAAAAAAGGGGTGAAGATCACACCGCCAAAACTTTCATGCAAAATCTCTTTCCCCACTCTCACAAGTTGAGGATCAAGGTTTTTACTATTTACCCAAGGAGGGAGTAGAGTAAACCTGCCGAGGAGTTGGGCAAAAAAAACGGCGGATGAAAAATCAATGGGATGAAAGCGGGGTTGTGCACCAAAGACGGAGCCTCACATCCAGAATGTCGAAAAACGTCATTGTGGCGCTTAAGGGTTTAAGATCTCAACCGTACAAACTTGTAATAGACTTGTCAAAGATCATGTGGACCTAAATTTGAGTCATGAGGCCTTATAGATCGGGAGATTATAACATATTAATATTAAAAACAAACTGCAAAATTTCATCATTTTCACTTTGAGGTGGAAATGCTACCAATATACCTATTGCAATGAAAAAATCACCAACTAGAAAGATGTTCACCTTCATGGCTTCATCTTAATAAGTCCTTTACCCAACAAAAATTCATCAAAAAATTTCTTGTCTCAAATAAAAGCCATGCAATGGTAAACTACCGAAAATTTTACAAAGGAAAAATAGTCCAAAACTAGACCCTTTGCATTCAATTCCAAGCCTTAATTTCAAAACATCTTTGATCTTGTTAAGGTTTCTACCACTTAGCCTAGACTCTAATTGGAGGCCATCCCAAAAAATTAAGTTGAAATTCAACGGTGGATGAAGGAGATATAGCTCCTCAAATATCATCCATTTTCTCACTTTTTATGATGACAAAACTTCATTGCAAATCCAATAGCAAAATCATTTGGATCAAAAAACTTCTTCACTAAAAAGTTGTTAAGAATCACCTTAAGATCATGACCATGAGGAAAAAAAAAAATTAAAAAAATCATGAAAAACTATTTTTAATTTCACATAATTGGCTTGCAATGGTAATACATGCCACATGCTTGGAAACCCAAAAACAAGAGCTCTCTTCACTAAAGTGCATTCCATTAATTCATACTTTATTGTATGGGCTTGCAAATTTTACAACACAAACTAGACTTGCTTTGGAACCTAACCCAAGTGATTTTATTCAAAACGGTCTTTGGATGAAGAAGATATGGCTATTCAAAGTTGTTGCCTTCCATCCAAAATGTCGTTTTTCGACATTCGGCGCGTTTAGGGGTTAAAGCATGACCTCACCAATTGGATTTTCAAGTCACTGATTTACACATGTCTTTATTATTGTTGAAATATCGCCTTTCTAAATGAACTTCAGTGTAAAAATTTTGAGCAATTCTCTAAGATTTATAAACCCTCTGAGGGTGAAAACAATGTTCCGAAGCCACTTAGGAACAAGAGTTTTAAGAGCCTTTGTCACCTCAAATTTTCTTCTCAAATTGAGTGCTTTTGCTCACACAAAACTTCAATCCTCTTTGCAACAAGGAAACTTAAGAATTTTAGTTTTTCCAACTTCAAATGTTACGATCTTACAAATGGTTCAAGGAATCTAAATCATAGACTTGGTGTACATGTACAAATTAAATACTAATCCTTTAGTTACATACTTCAAAACTTGTCCAAAATTGAAAATTTGCATCTTACATCAAAATAGAATAGTTTTAATGAGTTTTTGGCCCCACTCTCCTGAAGGGATGAAGGAACACACAATAAGTATCTAAGAATGAATGAAGAGAGCTACCAGTCACTCGGGCAAGGAGGGGGCAAGAGAGCATCCTCCACACCTTGCTGAGGGTGCCCCTTCTACCACCAAGTAGGTACAGACCCTTCCAAGGCAAGATTGTGGTAAATGCAATATGGTCTCAGACGGAGGTACAGATGCCATTCAAAACTTGATTCAACACTCTGAAACTTATGCATGCATCATACTCCCTCTGTCCCATTATAATCGTCGAGTAGGTTCTCCCAAATCTACCTCTCGCGATAGATCTGGGAGACTATACTAGACAATTATTATGAGACAGAGGGAGTATCACAATTCACCTTTGATATTTCTAGCTATTACTCTACTACTTCTCGGTGTATACCTTATCTTCAAAAGCTTGAATGAAAAAGTTGTTTTCCTAGCGTTCCCATCATTTATGAATGTAATAATTTTCAATTAAATGGTTTTCATTTGAACTAATTACTGTATTAATAATTGAACCAATACATACAGTGAACCATGGCAAGTTGCCTTGCCCAATGAATGCTCCTTACAATGAGGATGGTCGAAGATGTCATGATACTGATGGAGAATTGAAGAACTACAGTAGTATGATTAAGCACTACTGCATGTATCATGTATGTCAATAAGTTTACCTTTTGTCAGTGAAATAGAATGTAAATGAGTACTAGGGCCATGTACACTTGGCATTATGTATGAACGAGGAGTAAAAACTAAAAAGAGACTTGTGACTCTGGATATGAGTAACGTGTCGGTCAAGTTTGGACAAGGTGGTGTCAAAATTGAGTTTCCACATTTGATTATGCTATATGAGTAATATGAGTAACATGTTCGTTAAAAGATGGATGTAAGATGACTACAAATAGTCATGTTTTCAGTCATTTACTCTTAGTTACTCCGAACAATATGACTACGTCCATAGTCATAAAACCTTAAAAATATGTTGTAGTGAATTAAAGTAACATGCTCAGTAACCTTGTAAATATCATATCATTGCCAAGAGAATGTAGAAAGGTCGTGGGAGATCCATGATATCTGACACATACTTTTTGAAGACGACCCTGAACAAATTCTGAGTTTTATGAGAAAAAGTAGTGTGTGTTTCTAAAACCGTCTACTCTTAATGCGAGGTATATTGGGAAATGGACTAAAACATTTTCCATTGAGGGATTGGCCTACTACTGTGCAAGTTACCTTAACATGTGTCACATCCTCACACAAAAAAAAAATCTTGAATATATGTATTTAGTATCAATCTTGAATATATGTGTTTAATATTTATGAGATCTCAACTCTAGACTTGTAGAGTACGTATAAATCATGGTCAATATTATATGTGTATTATCCTTAAAGAGCTTCCACCATTTGTGAAATTACATACCCCATTACTATTAATGGTTCAAAGTTTAGCATGACAATTTCAAGTGAAGTTACCCATGAGAGTCATGTATCATGGTTGTCATATTGTACAAATCACTGTTCATTTCATGTCCCATAGGACAAATTACTATTCAACACATGTACTTGAGAGCTACATTTGATAAGTAGTAACTTGTCATGTAAGACATGAAGTGAATAGTAATTTGTCCTATGGGACATAAATGAATAGTGATTTGTACGATATGACAACCATGTCATTTGTGTGCATGGACAAAGTAGAATATTGAACAAAGTGAAATCATCATACTTTTTGAACTCTTCTAGACTGATATGGTGTGAAGTTGAACTTGTATGTGTTCCTAAATAGAGTAGCCTTGAATGTACATACGGTCAACTACATTGAAAATCAAGCCTTTTCCAAGCTATTATGCACCCCTGCAAAGTTCACTCCACGGACCATTCTTGGAACTGCTCTAGTTCAAAGCAATCTACACCTGATGTCTTGATCCAGTGTACTCAGACTTCATCAATAAAGAGCAACATACTTCACACACTTTAGAAATCATTGCGACGGGAATTCAAGGCTCGTCGATTATAGAGGGACGTCAGAGAATAGGTGAGTAAATGAGCCCCTGACTTACTGCAACTTACAAGCGGCACATTGACCCACTCTTCTCCAGCGAGCCAACAATGAACGACCTGACAAAGCTAAAATCCTGACATGCACCGAAGTAATTCTCTTCAACAAACTTTGCTATAAATCCGTCGCCAGAGTGCCCAAGTCACACAACGTAGTACCAGCACCAATTGACTGTTCTGTTGTCCATTCCAAATCTTTTGTTCATCCGATCAGCAAGCCAGTCACTATGAAGCTCCAGGTGGTCGCTGCTCTGTGCTTGCTGCTCGTGGCGGCGATGGCGGTGACATCGGATGCCGCGGATTGCCAGATCCTGAAGCTGAGGCCGTGCGTGGCAGCCAGCAAGGATGCCAACATCCCCGTGGACGCCGCTTGCTGTAATGCTATCCGTGCCCTCGGCCAGGGCCCTGAGGGAGCCGCTTGCTTGTGCTCTCTCCTCACCAACCCTCTGGCTAAGGCACAGGGAGTCGTGCTCAAAATCGCCCTCGGCATCCCCAAGAGGTGCAACCTTCCTGTCCCCAAGGGATACGTCTGCCAGGGTAAGTACACTGCACTACTGTACTATTTGTTCACGTACTAACTGCAGCATGCAGGCGTGTACAGTAAATTCCTTCATGATCTGACGCTCTGGATTGGACTGCAGGAGTTCGCGTCCCCGGAGGCTAAGCGACTGTCTGCATGCAGCCAGGTCCAACGTCTTGTTCGACCAGGAACTTACTATCGGTTCTGTAATCTAGTATAATAACGGCATTCGGCATTATAAAGCTAGAGGAAACGTACCTCAGTGTAGAATCTCGGTAACTTTGAAGTTGGATCTCCTGACTGTTTCCAAAGTCATAACTGAATTTTCGTATATATGTATCACCCAGATTCATTCTGTTGGAACATTTTTCGTACTGTTGGCTATTGGAGCACACAAATCTCAGCCGCATTGACTTGTTTAGATTGAATGATGATTGAGTCCATTTTACCTGCAGCGATTGATTGAGCTTGAATGTCACAACAATTTCAAATCATCTCGAATTGTTGCAACTCAATCGATTGTCCGTAAAGTGCGAGGGAGTGCTCATCTAGCCAGACGAAGACATGAAAAAAATATAGCGTTCGTTTTGATGTACTCTAAAGAGATGGAGTATCAACTTCTGAAAGTGTAGTTATGAGGGTTGGCTAATTAATTGAGCTTGAGAGTCGAACAAGTTGCTACAAACACTACTACAATTCTACAATTTGAGGGGGTTTGTAACCTATTCTTCTCAAACGTTCCTCAAGTTTAGTAACATTTTGGAACTTGCTTGAACAATGTTCTTAAAAAAATAAGCAACGTTATCGAATCACCAAGGAGCATAATTTATAATCCAATTGATTATTTTCTTGAGAAAGTTCCAAAACATTGTTAGACTTTGGCAAAGTTTGCACAAAAGCAACGTTTGTAAGTTGTAACATTGCAAACCCCCTCTTTTCTAGGAGTGAAAATGGTGAGTATGAAATGCATGAAGATACTCTTGTTGCATGACTGAAGTTTCGTGTGAACTCAATGATTTCATGAGTCTGAAGAGAAATTGTTAAAAGATTCATGATCTATCGTGGTACAACACCCTTTGACATGATTACAACCACTGAACTCGAGTGACCCATGTGCCGTTTCCGTTTGTGAGCCTTCGAACATGTAATATTCAATCTTCTTTTTCTACTTATTTTTCTTATGATGTCATTGATGAGTCTGATGACCTATAACATCTTAAGTAGGGAAAGACCAATATAGCTCAGTCTTGTTTATGGTAGCAGTGCCAAAAATGGCGCAGTGCCAAAAATGGAGCCCTAGTAATCTTGAGTCAGAGGTACATAATAGATTCCTCACGCAATAGTATCATGTACTCACCGCATACATTATAGGGTATCTTTTTAGGGCACCATTTTAGGAACACCCATACTTTCAACTTCAAAAATTCATAACTCATTGTAGTCTTGTAGAAGAGTCCAAAAATGATGATTCCACTTGCTCTATTCTTCTACTAGTTTTTCCCATGCACGAAAATTGCTTGTACTGGTGACATCCTGTAGATTTCTCGTGCTGAAAATTGAGCCATTATAGAGCACCATAATTACCATATATGAAATTTCATTGATTTTATGAAAAATTTTAAAAAATTCGTAATATATTTGTTGAGAAGAAAATCAATGAACGAGCACTAACACTTACCATCACCATTTGCTTAGTGTACCTTCAAATATAATAAATTATTTATTTCAATCACCCACACGCAAGTACAGAAATAGTATATATTTTAGAGTAGTCATCGGTAGAAATTAATGTACAAGCACCAAACATTTAAGGGTGCTGGACGGCTCTATTCTCAATAATTCAGAGACTATTTAGAAAGAGTTCAAAAGTTATGATTCCCATTGTTAACAGCATATTTGTTATGTTGAAACATTCTCACATATCAATTTAATTACATAGAATTGTGCAAATCTTGGTCGTAGGATGCATATGTGGCTCACAATCTATTGCGCCCAATGAAGAGGTGCTACATGGCCCGAGTATGTCTTCTGCGATGCTATGCCAATGAATTGATAACAGCTAGCGTGAACAAGTACACAAGAAAATTTTGCAAAGAGGGATTCTTGGTCTAAGAGTCTCATTTTATGCAAATAATCTATTTAAAATAAAATTTCTCATTGTTCCGATTGTAATTATCATTGTAAGTTCTTAAATATATAACAAAAAAATTCTAACTTCGTGTTTTCTCATTGCTAACTCCTGAAAACAATAGGTCACTCATTCCACCACTTCAAGTGTAGTGAATTTCTTAAATGCACGACAATAGATGTTCTTACTATATAGAATGTCTTAAGTCCCATTAGATCATGTGAGATCACTCCCCGCAAAAAGGACAGAGTCTCAAAAAAACAAACCACTCCTATGCATCACCCAACCCTTAATTGATTTTACAGGAACCCGTAATATTGCAAGGACTTGCCATGCGGAAGTGGCAAGCCCTTGATGTATATATAGGACCCGCCTTACAATTTTAGAGCCTTTGTCCTCTTGTGTGTGTTTTTTGAGGTTGAATAGTGCTCTCTCAAATGGAGGACCACTACAGTTTACTCATTAACCCCTAAACGTCCTTGGGGTATTTTTAGCCAAAAACTCATTTTCAAAAAAAGTGATATAGATGAAAATAAAGATAAGCTATTCAGATCTCAACCGTACAAACTTGTAATAGACCTTGTAGTAGATCATGTGGACCAAAACTTGACTTATGGGACCTCATCGATTGCGAGATCATAACATATTAGTGCGCAAAACAGGCTACAAAATACCATCATTTCCACTTTGAAGTGAAAATACTACCAACATGAAATTTGCAATAAAAAAATCAGCAACTAGAAAGTTGTTCATCTTCATCTCAAAGACACTCTTGTACCAAAAAAATTCATCAAAAAAAAATCTTTGCTCAAATAGTAGCCTTGTAGTCGTGAAAACTGCCAAAAATTTTACAAAGGAAAAATAGTCCAAAACTAGACCCCTCGCACTCAAATCCATGCCTTTTCTTCAATACATCCTCGATTGGGTCAAGGTTTCTACCACTAAAAATAGACTTTAATTGGAATCCATCCCAAAAATAAAGTCAAAATCTAAGGGTGGATGAAGGAGATCTAGCTCTTCAAAAATCATCCATTTTTTCACTTTTTTCATCGTAAAAACATCATTGCAAAGCCAATACCAAAGTTATCTAGATCAAAAAACTTCCAACTACAAAGTTGTTGGGGTGCATCTAAATATCAAACCTATGAAAAAAAATTCATGAAAAACTATTTTAGATTTCACATAATTGGCTTGCAATGGTAAAACATGCCAAATGTTTGAAAACCCAAAAACAAAAGCTGCCTTCACTAAAATCCATAACATTTATTCATACTTTATTTTATGAGTGTGCCATTTGTACGACATAAACAAGACTTGATTTGTGACCTAACTCAAGTGATTTCGTGGAAAGCGGAGTTTGGATGAAGAAGTTACGGCTCTTCAAAGTTTCTGCCCTTCATCCAAAATGTTGTTTTTCGACACTAGGGACGTTTAGGGGTTAAGTTTGAACTTTAAGGGAAGACATGTGAGTGGTTCTCCATAGTCTTCCCTTCATAGTGACCTATGATTTTTCAAGGGCTTCTACAGTGAAATCATGGGAACGGGTCTCACATGGGAATGGGCCTTTTGGGGTCAATGATGAGCGCTAATATCATACAGTATCCGACAGGCGATATCAGTTCATGTCAGACCGGACTGTCAGTTTTAACACGCAGGAATAAACGCAAGAAGCTGAACAAGGCACCGCGGCCAGTGTGAGAGTTTTCTCTACCATATGATGACAGTCTGCAATACTTTGGCGAAAGCTGGTTGTGAGTATCACCTTTTTACTGTACTGCTGGTACGTCTTTTCGCACATGCGGATCATGTCAACAATCGTCACCAATCATCAACGTCGATTCAAATCTGCACTCTTCGCACTTCCATTACTCCAGACCTTATCACTTACGCTGCAGGCATTCATGTTCGGATCTACAATCCTGTCACCTCGAAGGTCCACTTCGTCCACGAAGTCTGTTCACCAGAATGAATCTGGTGAATTGTGATGCTGCTCTAGCTTCACTCCCGACCGTAGCTGATCTGATTGCTGAGGTCTTGATTCGTGTTGCTGGCAGGCACTTGTCATGAACGAAACAACTCGAGAAACGAATCTGGTCAATGCTGACGAAACAACTCGAGAAATGAATCTGGTCAATGCTGATGCTGCTCTAGCTTCACTCCCGATCTTAAGGTCTTGGATTTGAGCTTTCAACAGCGTGCGTTTGGCAGGCACTCGAAACAACTCGAGAAATGAATCTGGTCAATGCTAATGCTGCTCTAGCTTCAGTCCTAATCGTAGCCGATACGATTGCTGGAGTCTTGGATCTGAGCTATCAATAACGTGCCGCTGGCAGACACTCATTGTGAACGGATTAACTCGAGAAATCTTTCAACTGTTTCCTTCTCGAGCTCACAAAAAACAAACGAAAAATATAAAGTTGTTTGTACAGAATGTAAGTAGGGAGAACAGTAAGCCGCTCTGGCGCGGGAGGAAGATCTCCTACTATAGCAGATCAATTAATTTGAGCATTCTATCAGCTGACAGTGACCAATTCAATTACCGGTAATCATATTGTGATAATTATTTGCCAAGGCTCATAGAGTGACAGTGAAGAATGTCGGAGATTGACGAGAAGAGATTGACGAGTAGATAATTTGTTCTGCTCAAATTATCTACGCAGATAATTTGAGCAGAACATAACACGAAGACCAATTTGAGTTTTTGGAGCTGCTAAAGTTCAGCTGAAGAGCTTACTGCAAACGAAGGTGAATCGTTCGTAAATTAATCATGAGGGACTGTCCAGGAGAAGACGTAGAGGGACCAATAGAGGATGCCTTCATTGCGGCAGAAGAGGAGCGGCTTAAAGAGAGGCCATACTTGCATCGAGTGATGGCGCTAATCGTGGACCGAGAGAAGATAGAGAGCCAGACGTTACGGGATCTTGGCAACAAGATCTACCCGCACCCGCCATTGAAGCCATGGAACGTTCGGGTGCTATCTCCCAAGGAACGGGAGCGCAACATAGGCGAGCTATCGGAGATGGACAAATTTAAAAAGGACACGGCGGTGAAGTTGAAGCCGCGGCACAAGCGCGTCATGTCGGAGTGCGGCCGCATAGTGCCGCCGAAGCCTAAAGCGCGCCGGTGCTCGCAGAAGCCCAAGACGGACAACTGGTTAGGACGCAGACGCTCACGCGCGCGAGCGGTGACGCTGGTCCGCCGCGCGTCAGATAGCGGCGCTCTCCGCGGCTCCTCGCTCCTCCAACGCGGGTCCATCTTCTTGGATCACAAGAGAGAGTCCATCCGGCGAGCTACGGCGCGCAGGCAAACCATGCTCTCGGCGCAAACAGGAGCTGCGGTCTCCAAAATGGAAGCTGCCAAAACGCTAACGGGTGTGAATAGGGACAATGTGGTGGACATGTCGGTCGCAGTACAAAATGTTACCGACTCCTTTGGCGCGCTGAACGCAGATCACCTCCACAAACAAGCGTGGGGCAAGATAAGCCCCACTGAGTACTCCAGTATGCCGTTCTACGACTGGAAGATCTACAAGTCCAACCTGCCCTACACCAAATTCGGCAGGACGGAGGATTACCTGCAAAGCAATCTGAGCAGCTACAAAGCGGCTCTGCACGGACTTCCTGTTTGAGAACCGCGACCAAGTAAGCTGCTCTAAAGATACACACAGGATGTTTCATATCTGCTCCAAATCTCTGCGATATCCACCAACTTCTTGATCCATCGAACGTATGTTAATCTGCCAAGACTTGTTTTGGCAATTTGAAGTTGAAGCCAATTATCTCGACCACAGTACGTAAAAGAAAATCAGAAGCTCCTACCAGTACGAGGATCATAGTGTTGTGATCTTAAGATTGTTGAAAACGACATTTACTACAAAGATTCGAAGAGCACGCGTTCAAGCAAATTATGAGGAATAGAGCAGCCAATGTCTTTGATTCAGAATGTAGGCCTTCTCGGTCGCATACACCAACGTCGGATGACACCACTGCACAAAGGTCCAAGGATGTTGGCAACATAAATCTTCTCAGAATTTAGAAAAAAGAAACAGAGTGTCAATGGCAGAAGAGAAAATTTGTTGTTGAGCTCGAAGGCTTCATAATTAACATAAAAGCCAGCAATCAAGGTGGTTTCACAAGATCAGCGGCCAGGCGACGCACACGCAATTGATGCGTGACGTCGTGCAGAAGAGTAGCAAATTGAGTCCCCACGCAGGTGTGACGTCTACAGCTTCCTCCACCTTGCAACCGAATTGGATCTTGCAATCGCACGCTCGCTACTTTGGTTTGACGGGGGCAGCTTTGAGGTCGACGTTCAGGGGAGTCCTCGAAGGTGATATTGATACAAGTTGAGTCTCTTTCATCGCTCGTACTATTGTTACTTGTTGTGCTCGAATGTTGCTTCTTACAGGAATTGTTACTCTGCGGCCTTAGCTGTTGTCGGTTTGGAACATGGACAGTCATGGGACGAGGGCGGTTACGACCACTGCATGACGTTTGGACGGTGCTGTAGCCACCATAAAGACGTCGAGCTCCTCCTCCTGCTCCACCAGCAGCAGCAGGTTTCACCTGTTGCATGAGGCGAGCGAGCTGCGTGCGCGCTTTCGTCAAGTCATGCGTCAATGTGGAGATTACGTCACAGAAATTCTCTCCTCCTGAACCACATCCTTGCTCTCGTAACCTTCTCCGTTGCATCCGTTGCATTCCACTCTGAGATTGTTATCGCCTCTTCTCACCTTCGAAACCCTAACGACGATCCCTTTCACCAACAAATGTTCTTGAAGAGCAGGTTCTATGAATGGCGAGGATGGCAGACATGGAAACGAGCACATAATTCTGAAGATTTGGGGACAGCAACGGTCAGTGATCATAGAACCACAGTTAGACGAGACTTCGTTATCGTCATATTCCGTAATATCACGGTCAGGAGCCACATCAAAACCATATACTACCCTCATACTGTAACCTCCCTATTTATGTGAAGCAGGGTCTTCTCGTCGATTGGTCTCAGGACCTTGTTCTTAAGCACGATGAAATTATAAAGGATTCAACTTATTGTTTTTTGAAAGAAAGTACTCGGTGATTAGTGAGCTAAAAATACAAATACACTCCCAAAAATTAAATGTGTAAAATCACGAATAGTTTATGTTTATAATGATTTCTTTACACAAAATACAGACCTTTCTACACCATAGAATCCACCCCTTCCTCCAAAGATTCAAGACCTTAAGTCAATCTCATGGCCACTGTTTTAATAGAAGCTCACTGGGTCAATTAGGGGTTTCAAGATACCACCATATGTACTCCACATCAGTGCACCTCATTGATAGTGATATGCGATATCAATTCAACCCCTGTTATCATGGAACTGTCATAAGCGGAATTCAATTGAACACGGATGTTCCAAAATACTACAGGATTTGAACTTCAAGGTATTATACCTCCTCAAACGAGCACAGATTACGTGAATCAAAGTCGGAAACGAACTCAAAACACACGAATCTAAGTAAGATGCAGCTTCAAAGCTGAAAATGCAAAACAGTAACCCAACACTCCCAATGCAATGATTCAGCCATTCTACATTAAACCTCACCTTATGTGTCTCTCACTGATCCAAAGGGCTCGGTGTAAGCTGCTGTAGGATAATCGCACTCCAAGAATAAACACACGCCGGGACCGATCTTACAGCCCCTAAAACCCTAATCTCACGTATAGTTCTGAAATCAAATCCGACCACAATCGAAGAAACACAAAACTCCCATGGACAAACTGAATACCCTCGGGCACTAGATAGAGCTGCAATAAAATACAAAATAGAGACGTCAACATACACAAAGAAAGGAAACGTTCGGAACACCAACAGATCAGGAACTACGTCAAACAAAAAAATATCCCCAAGCTCAATTCAATCACAAGCGCATAGTGGAGCTTACGATACTACGTGTATGAATTACATTGACGCAAGAGATCCTCTTTCCACTGCACTTTTAAAAAGATTACAGAATTTGTTGGTAATAATCACCAACTCCCCTGCTTGTGGCCGTTCTAAACCTAGCCGGCACCCTCTCCAAAAAAACTTAGGCAGCGGTAGCCTCCTGAATAGGATACTCAAAAGTGACTTCCTTTCCAGTCAGCTTCTTGTACACTCCCGCATACGTCTCCAACTTGTACTCTGTGCTGTTACGTTCCTTAGGGTCTAAGTACACACGCATGATGCGAGACCCGTCCAAACGAAAACGCACCCTCTTGCCTACAATCTCTGAGGGGTGGACCAAATCCTCGAGGATAGCCTCGTGGACAGCGGTCAATGTCCTGCTCCTTGGCCTGTTGGTTGCTGAACCCTTCTTAGGAGGTCTCAAGATACGCCTGGTGGCAATCACAACAACATCCTGCAACAAAAAATATAACCTCAATCATAATCCAATGCTCTGATTAAATCCGAGGAGCAAAAACCTAAAGACAGGGCTTCTCACCCCGGAGCAACTAAACCCTAATTTTTCGTGGGCTCGACAGGGAAATCAGATGCCTGTCCTAACTGTGAAGAAATGCTGCAATGATACTTTAGATGTGTCCAGATTGCTACACTCTGAAATTTACGAGAAACTGAGAGGATACAAGGAAAGGGCGGCCGAAACCCTAATTAGGTCAAGAAAATGAAGGAAAGCAGATGACAAACTCAAAGGAATAGGCGAAGTTCAAGCTTCAAACCTTGCCGCTGAACTTCTTCTCGAGCTCCCTGACGAGGCGAGCGTGGATCTTCTGGAAAGCCTTGCGCAGGCGGTAAGGCACATGGATGATGATGGCCTTGCGATTGCCGGAGACATCGACTTCCTTGGCGGAGTTGATGAAGAGGTCCCGGAGCTCGCTCTTGAGCTCGGAGTTGGTGGACTCAAGGTCGAAGAGGGCCTGGGCGACAGACTCCTCGAACTCATCGGGCTCCTGCCCTTTCTCCTTCTGGATCTTCCTGCGCGCGGTGAATGACATGGCTGCAAACGGAATGTACCCCGAGGAGAGAAGGGGATGAGTTGATTCTGCACCGAAGCCGCTGCTTGCACAGCAAGGGGCGCGAGCGAAAGAGAAGTCTCTGGAGGCGCTAGGGTGCCTTTGTCCCCCACGAGTATTGCGGACCCCCCTCCCCGCCGCTAACCCGCGTCCGCGGTCGCGGTTCCCTCCTGCGTTAGGGTTCCGTCTTCTTTCCTCGTCCTACTCGAACTTTCGTTGACGAACGTTGGTCAGAATCGGTGCTCGGTCGTGTGGAATACCTTTCGTCATGTTAACCCTTAAACGTCAGACCCAGCCCGAGGGGTTGGGTTTTTTTTTGAGAGAATCTTGCTCATAACTTACACTCCATTATACCAAATGGAATTTTTAGAATTCCAAACTGAGCACCTTAAAGGGATCTATACTTTCTTAGAATAGAGCTCAAGCAAATTAAAAATAGAATAATGCTAAAAATGGAGTTTAAAAGAGATTTTGGGTGTGGTACCAGGAAAGCATATGACGTTTAAGGGTTAATACAAGGATATTGGGACAGCGCGAAAATTTCATTAAAACTTAGGCGTGGCAACCTTTATTCCTTATGACAATAGCACGAACAATGAAGTAGTGGTTTACAAATCAAAACTTTATGCCAAAATCATCTCATACTTGAAATAATAATAGTGCATTCTAGAAACTTCGTTATTAACCTCTGAAAATGCCAAATGTCAAATTATGACATTTTCTATGACGAGGTGAAACTTTGAAGAGCCATAACTTTTTCATCGGGAATCTTTTTAGATGTAATGATATTTTTAGTACTTATACGTTATCATCGTGCAATCTAACAGGCTCCATGACTCAAAATTGACCATATGACCTACACTAATATTACTACACAATTATATAAATGGGATCTAAATAATTTACCTTTATTTTCATCTAGAACACTTTTTTCGGAAAAGTGTTTTTTGGCTAATGATAGGTTGGTATGTCCAGGGGTTCATGATAAGATTTCAACTAGTATTTTAGTTATTTATTACTTATACAATACAGATCTAGAAATCATAAATTAGGAAACTATTACTAAAGTCTTTATGTTTCCTAGATGACTAATTTTTAATTTTTATAAAAAATCAACTCATATAGAAAACCCACAAAAGTGATCACGTATACAAAATTTGAACTGAAGGGAACTTTTAGTAACATGGGTTATGATATTTAATAATTTTTATGGAAGATTTTGTAAATATAAGTCTTTCAACTCTTTGTTCATAATTATTCAAAACTTAACCCATCTACTATGCATATGTGTATGTATATGTATGTGTATATTTGTGTAAGTTGGAGCTTCTTTTGCACTGTTAGGTTAGTGGGGCGTTCTTCAACCTAAAAGGCATAAAAATCCAAACGTACGCGCCCCACTCCGCGATGAATGTCGTTTTCGGGCAGTCAGCTAGGTGAATGGGCACCTGATAGTACCCAGAAAATAGTCGATAAAAGAATACGCATCGTAGCTGATAACAATGTCAAATACCTCATTTGTAAAGAGAAGAGGATAGGGGCCTTTTTTGGTAGCGGCATTGGGTCGGAGGAAACGGAAGCAGGTGCATAATATGTCATTCTTCTTAGGGAACACGACGATAAGTGACAGCCATGTCGTCAAGTCGAATGGAGCAATGAATCCTGGTGATAGGAGTCGTTCTAGGTCGTCCTTGACGACCTCAAGTGGCGGAGTTAGGGTTCATGTGATATGTGGCGTAGTGACTTAGAGAGATTGTTGGGTCGAAATTCATCCGATAGGTCGCTACATGCTCCGGGATGATGTAGGTTTTTGTGGGAGAAGGCGAAGATGTCGATGAATTTTCTAAACAAAGATTCCGCACCGGTTCCTACACGGGGGCTCAAGTTAGAGTCCAGCTTTAGGAGCTTAGGGTGGGTAGCTATACCGGCATTGAGGAGGTCGAGTCGATCGTCCTTGTTGTGATTCCAATGAGCGATGTCCATGAATTTCAGCTTCTCTTGGATCGGAGTCTTGTCGAGTTGAACCAATAGTATTGTGGCTACTATTCTCGTTCAGGTCGACTAGCGGTGTAAGTAGGTTGCAATCAATGGTGCGTACTGTGTGTAACCTAGGCCGGCCGCTTGTAGCTCGGTCTGCTCTTTGTGAGTAAGGCCTCGACAAAATTGTAGGAGATTAGGGCGCGTGGTATAGTCGTCTCTTTGTCGAGCTGTCCGTTCATTTTTACAATCTTGACGGAGCTATTGCCAATGATTTGAACCTTATTATTGTCCCAACTTTGGATGACTTTGGTGTGACAAAGCCACGGTCGAAGCATGAGCATTAGGTAGTCGAATTTGATGGCGGACAATCCAAGACAACCAAAGTCACTATGTACTAGATGTAGATGCGAACATCTCATATAAGCCTTTTTGGTTAGGCAATGGTGTTGTTTGCCATTTTTAGGTTGAAGGGTGCTGGTAAAGGCTTTTGTAGTCTTAGGCGTCTACGCTCATCTTCGGTGATGATGTTTATTCATGAGCCACCGTCGATCAATACATTGTCGACCATGTTCTTACCGTCAGCTACGGATATGAACGGCATGTAATGGTCGACTACCTCGGCGGCTGCTGACAACACCTTGTTCGTTATGAAGGCGGTCGATTGAGGCTCAACAGTAGGGTAGGGTCGAGACAATCTTGCCCCCATCATCGTATTAAGAGTGGGTGAAAGCTCTAAGCTTACGAATTGAGACCTCCTGTGAGCCAAAAAACCACACACAAGTGGCATTTGGTTACAAGGGGTTATTTTAACAGTGGACAAGGGAAAAAGGAAAAGAAACAACAAGAGGAAACTTGGAAGAGGATGAACAACAAGAAGACTTGGAGGAGGATTTCCCCCACCGAATCACTTGGAGGTGGCCCTTAGTTTTTGGGCCACTATTTTTTTGTTGTAACTCCACATGGGGCGTGCCATAGCTTTTTAGAAAGTTAACTTCAATGTAGACACAACTCTAAAATCTCAAAGGCAAAGACTGAAAATCCTAGGACTGATTGTCGTTTGACTGTGGCTCTTTTTCCACACGCCAGCCGAGAAACACCTTCAACACCCCTATCTTTTGGGAGGTCATATTTCCTTCTTTACCTACTGGAATTGACTATGCCTCATATCATTGGAAAGCTCTACTAGAGCTCTATCTATTGTATAAATCTCAAGATCATACAATTAGCACTCTGTGAATGATCTTCAATTAAAGACAACTAATTTGTTCACCGCCGGGGTGGGAACTCTTCCAACACCCCGACTTTGGGAGCCGATTTCTCCCTCTCTAACAATCAGATGAAGACATACCATATGAGGTCATATCTCCTTCTCTACCTACTGGAATTGAGCATGCCTCATATCATTAGAAAGCTTTTCTAGAGCTCTATCTACCCTAAAAATCTCAAAGGTGTTGAAGAAGAATTGAGTACGCTATGAGTAAAAAAAACGAATTGCCTTTCATGGGGTAAGAACAAGATACTAATTAGTAATCAAACCGAATAAGGGGTATCAAGATTGAACAAGGAAAGACAAGGCACTTGAGAAGGAGGCCCACGGCCTTCCTTTGCCTAATCTAACAATAGAGCCCTAATAATGAAGATTAATGTGAAAAAGAAAATCAAGGAGACAAAGAAGACGAACAAGGTGGAGGAGGAGGCCCATGGCCTTCCTCCTCCTACTCTAACTAGATTGAAGAGATGTAAGAAGCTTGGGAACAAGCTCTTAAATACACAATAAGGAACCGTCGTAGAGGCGGCTCACTCTAACCCTACAAAGGCTCAAAGCCCTAATCTAAGGTCTTCGTAGATGAATGTTGCCCCAACTTTATGACGCTTCGTTCTTCAAACACACCAACTCCTCCACCGATTCTACAAATGAATGTAACTGACAACGGCCATGACGTAGTTAAATGAACAAAACCAATATAATTAAATCAGAAACACAAATATGAATATAAAAAGTTAATTACGCAAGGCCAACGGTAAACATCTAGCTCAAAGTAAAGCAACTAATTTCTACGCTAAGGATCCACTAGGAGGTTTTTTACCTCCTCTAGTCCTTCCTCATTACATTAAGGATCCACTAAGGGGCTCTTTTCCTCCCCTGGTCTTTCCTTATCAAACCAATCACTCGTAATCTAATCTGAACCCAAAATTGATGCTAAATAATCTACAATACCTAAGGTCTTACGAATATTCTCTTTTAATATGCATAATGTGTTTACAACTTAATTATCTTAATTTTGTCAAATTACCCCAAGATTGCATTGTTCATTAACATTTCACTAACAAAACGAATGGAAAAAACTTACAATGAAACAAGAGAGCGGAATCAAGCTCTCACATCTCCAGTTTGTAATCTTGTATCTGGTCAACGAGCTGCTCATGGACTGTATTGACTTGGCAGGAGTCGGGTCGGACAATGCGTGTCAAGGTGAGGGTGGTTCTTGCGGCAGTGCTAAGGTGTCCCAGTCATGTACAACCGCGTCGGGTCGTGTCGCGGAGTAGGCCAACGCTTCTATTTCAGCATAAAATTGACGGACTTCTTGCATGATGTGCTCGCAGAGCTTTTTGTGGGCTGACCAATATTTACCTCTTGTGGCGTGTCGGTGTTCTAGCGTTCTCGTGTGAATAGCTACTCGTGAAAGCGGTAGTTGAGACTACGCTTACTATGGTATTTGACAGGTCTTGTATGACGATGCACTAGGCGTGACAACCTTTGTTTGTTGGTTGATGAATCTGATGACTCCGGGTCTCGCACCATTGAATGTAGGTGAATTAGGTGGTTGATTAATTTGCAGAGGTAGCACAGATAAAATCATCGGAAAAACCCTCCCTAGGAAGTCGACCCTAGGAGCTATATGAGGTTGGTGCAAGTGTGGTGGTGACCACTACCACAATCAAAAACCCTGTTTTTTTAATGTCTAAGTTAGACATCCAAAATGTCTGAGGATGTCCACATTGATACTTTGATGTTTAAGAGGACATCAGAATTTGTTGGATGTATGATATGATGTCTTAGAAATTTAGAGGACGTCTTTCAAGTAAATTATTATGTGACGTGACAATATCAAAAAACTAATTTCAGAGTATTCTCATTTTTTTTCTTGGTCCATTTGTTTAATAATATCAAAATATAAACTTATATCACCAAAAATATGTTATGTAAATTTTAATTATATTTAAATGAATTATAATATTATAATACTATATTAAGATTAAAATATTAATTTTTGTGAAGAAAAAGATAGTTAAATAATTAAATAATACTATATAAAAATTTATAATATTAGTAAAAAAGTGATGGTGCCAAAAAATAGAATTTTAAAATATAACTAATTTAATGGATATTTAATCCTGAAAAAACACGTGGACATAGATTAAAAGAGTTATTTACAACGCTTTCACCTACATGGCAACAAAAACTCCACGTCGGACTACTTGACCAATCATACAACATCTAGTCAGATGTCCAACATGATGTCTAACACAATGTCTACGAGAATGACTATAGTCAAGCATAAATGTTCGCGTAGACGTCTACTGGGATGTCCATGAAGATGTTTTACACGACATCCTCTTATACGTCATTGACCAAAAAGCGGTAGTACTTCACGATATTATGAATAATACCAACTCTTTCTCTTACTGCTCGTCCTCCATTTCACCATCAGTGTTTGAAATTGTTGCAGCAGTAACATAAGACCGTCCTGTTGGCGCCAGTCTCTAATTAGGTTGTGTCTCCAAGACCTGCAGTTGTAAGCCCTCGAAGTTTGCGTCGTCATTGATTGCAATTTCATTTGCAACAGGTCGTCGATGCTCTAATACTATACGCCGACCTCGGACGTCTGTTCAGCATATGATCTTCCATCCGTGTCTTGTCGGGTCATTGGAGAAAAAAACTTGTTGACAATGCAAGAGGAATGCAAATGAATCTGAATGCACCTTATTGTCCATGTGGTTGAAGTTTACCATGCTAAATCCGTACTTGTCTTGCTCAATACTAGGCACCCGCAAATCCGCCGAGGTTCTTACCCATTTGCATAGCATAACCGTCGTGCACTGGTTATGGTAATCAAGCTCTAGTATCTCCTGTATATATCCCACATGCTCAGATGCATGCTCAATAGGCCTCCGACTGCAAATCCCCCAACGTAATTGCTCTATAAAAGTGGCCACTATACATGAGTCTCGAGTAACAAGGCCCTCCTCCGCTGTCCGCACCCCCAAATGCATCCCGAATGCGTGCATTTGCCGATAGGAAATTGCAAACCTCTCTAGAGGATAGCAATACTGTATGACGTCCCCGTCGAGACGATCACCGGCCGCTTCTGCCTGCATCACTCGTGCCTTTAGTCGATCTGCAAAGCATGGCAAATCCCTCAGCTCAGCAGGGTACGTCACAGCTCTAGAAGGTCGTTGACGTCTTGACCGTACTCAAAATGTTTCTTGTTGTGGAAGAAACTCTATAACTTACTATACCTGCTTTGCTATGGAATGAACTTTGAAGCATCAGGTATCTAATTTGTTGTGGAGGAAAACAAAAAACCTTCTATAGTTAATGTGTTGCAATTGAAACCCTGAAGATGTCATCAGATGTTTGTGATGATTTCTGCAAAGATGTCCAAGATGACGTCCATGAAGATGTCTAACATGATGTCTGTGAAGATCACTACTAGAAAACTATGACCGAATCAACAGAAAATCAACTGATTTCTGTTGTTCGGTGCACTGCAATGACCGATTTGACAGATTTTTGAACTATTTGAAAAAATCAACAAATTGCTACATTTATTCTGTTGATTTGAATAGTGTGATGACCAAATCAACAAAATTTCAGCAAATGTGGAATCTATTGGGAATCTTTTGGGAATCTTATGCAAATTTCTTGGAAATCTGTTGGAAATCTTTAGGAATCTTTAGGAACCATTTGGAATCTTTTGGAATCTTTTGGAATATTTTGGAATCTTTTGGAATCTTTTTGGAATCTTTTGGGAATATGTTTGGAATCTTTTGGGAATATGTTTGGAATCTTTTGTAAAATATGCTAAAATATTCAAAAATCTATTGGAATATTATAGAATCTTTTAGAATATTTTGGAATCTTTTGCAATTTATGAACTCTATTTTTTAACCTCTAAAGGTGAGTGAGGCCCAAATCGGGTCCATTGGACTTTGGTCAGCCTCTGACATACTATTTTTAGATCGAATGACGTTGGAATCTTTTGGAGGTTGTAGAGTTTTCCCGTAGCTTTCCGAAAAGTCATCTCATGCTCCAAAATTCCTCATACTTTAGGAGATATTCACTGTCAAAGTTTGAAAACACTATTTGAAATCTGCCCAAAATTGCCCAAACTGCGGTATATGCTTACTTATTCTCTAAATCTGCCCAAAATTGATTAAAACGCAGAAACTTTAAAAATTCTCCAAAAATTGAGATTTTATTTTTTTTCAAGTTTTGTTTTTTCCACATCTAGGAAAGGTAGTAAGGCATGATCTCACCGTTTGGATTTTCAATCCAATACTTTTTTACATGGATTTATATTTTTTGAAATTGGGCCTTTGTATTTGAATTTCAGCATACCTCCATGTTAAAGATTAAGCATTACTTGAAGTTTTATAGGTCCTACGAGGGTAAAAATTACATAGACATACTCCTTACTCACCTAGGAACAAGAATTTGAAGAGTCTCATGTCAAATTTCCTTTCAAAAGCGGTTTTTTTGGCCCCCAAAAGTTGCTTTGGGCATTTCTCAAGAAAGAAGGAACTAAAAATTATTACCCCAAATATTTTGGTCATAATTTTTCCATGATGCTATTCCATCTAGGTTTTGCCCTTACCTCCTCTTTCATTTAGGGGTAAACTTATTCATTCACAACTTATAAAAAGAAAAAACAAAAAAATAAACAAACAAAAAATCAGCGGACTTTGGCGGCCAATTTGTCATGGTATAATAAATTTTTTCAAAGAACTTGAGACTAAGAAAAGTTGGAAAATCAAGTAAAGTTAAATCCCCAAAAACTCTTTTGTGATTTGGAGCCTCCATTCAAAAGTTATAGAAAGATTTCAAAAAGAGGGTTGCAAGAAATTTGTTTTTGATATTTTAAAACACCCGCTTTGAATTCCGTCCATAACTTTTGAATGGAGGCTCCAAATCACAAAAGAATTCTTGGAGATTAAACTTCACTTCAATTCCCAACTTCCATTAGTTCAAAGATTTTTGCAAAAAGTTATTCTACCATGACGAAATGGCCTTCAAAGTTGGCTGAATTTTAAGACTATGTACTTAAAGCATATATAAATGACAAAAAACAAACACATGTACATTGTCTTTGGTGGATGGAAGGTTGGTCGAGGCGATGGCCAATAACCGTAAGGGGGGGAGTTCCGAATCCCATCGGCCGCATGACTCCCGAACGGGCCGTATGACTTTCGAACGGACCGCATGACTTCCGAACGGGCCGCTGCCCGGGCCTCGGGCAAGCCCGGTTTTTTGAGCTGCTGCCCGGTATCTCGGGCAGATTTCAAAAAAATCACAGAAAATTCCGGGCAGCGAAAAAAGTTTTTTTTCTATTTTTTTCTGTATTTTTTTCAAAAAAATTTAATTTTTTAAAATTTAATTTTTTTCTTTTTGTAAAATTTGTCCAAATCAACAGAAATTTTGAGCAGATTTTTGTTGACTAATGTCCAAATCAACGCGTCCAAATCAACAGAAAAAATCAACGCTTCTCTGTTGATTTCGACGCTGATTTTTCTAGTAGTGGATGTTGAAGATGACATTTACGACAACATCCATAACCATCTATAAGGATGATTTTCATCGACTTCAGTGGATGAACAAAGGCAGCTAGGATTTGCTGATGCCGCCATAGTTAGGTCAGGAGACCTTTAAGCAGAAGTAGAGGCCGCACGAAGCTCATTTTTGCCTTCATTTTTTGGAGAAGTTAGGGTTCAGAGTGTAGAGGCTAGGTTTGCTTCTTCGTGTGGCTAGGGTTTGTTGTCGCCGCCATAGTCAGGCCATGTGACCTTTAACCCCTAAAGATCCAAGAAAGCCGAAATGGCTTTTTGGAGTTTCCGCAGGAAAAAAAGTCAGCCAACTTTGACCATTATAATCTCAAAATCAGAAAAAAATTAACGGTTCAAATTTGACATATGAGTATAGGGTCAAGTTCACTTCAAGATCCTACGGTTGGATCTTCTGATTAATGCTTGGATTGAGTTTTTTCGGGCCTGAAGTAGAAGAGGGTCCTTTGTGATAATTTAGACAATTTTGTATCAAGGATCTTTAGGGGTTAAGTGGAAGTAGAGGTTGCACAAAGCTTATGTATGTCTCAGATTTTCCAAGGAGTTAGTGTTTGAAGTGTAGAGGATTTCAAAATTGTTTCCATTCAATTTCAAGATGATTCTTAAGTACGATAAGAGAATACCATTTGTGGATAGAGCTATGAAACATAGACTATTTGAGAGCTACTGGATTTCAAAAGCATCATGTACAAGAAGAGTAAGTAACTTCTTGTTTTTTCACAATTGCAGAGAGGCAGCGAAACACGATCCGAGGGCGCGAAGAAAAAATGAAGCGACATGCGTGCTTGTAGGTGAGTGGAACAGTTGTATGCATAGATGTCTATAACGTTGTTTTAAATGATGTCTGGAAGGATGTCTTAACAAATGTCTAAGCAGATGTCTGCAAGAATATCTAACTGTGTCGATATCTTGAGGTTAGGAAATAAAAAATCTCAACCTAGGTAGTGCAATTAAATGGAATTAAAGCAGAAATTTTTTACCTTTACAAACCCTTCTTTAAATGTAGTTGATATTGGCTTATTGAACATGTGTAGCGGCGGGACATGCACATGACCATACGGGTATTGACAGCAAGCGATGGTAGTGGAGGGGCTTCCGGAGTTGAGATTGTGGGTGCGTAGTATATCGTAGTTGTTGACAAGCGTACTAGTAAATACTCTAGTTTTGTGTTATCTGAAGTTCTATTGACCTAAGCAATATATGTTCTACTCACACTTTTTAATGTGACAGTGTATACTGTTGATGTTATGTGAGACATCTGTGGATTACGGTTCTGATGACTATATAATCATCTAAAAATGTTATTTTAGATGTCCTTTCATATGCCCAGAAAACATCAATAGTAACATTGTTGCAAACATCATGTCCAACACAAAACGTTTACATCGATGTCCTACGGGATGTCGCTACAAACATCCGAGCAAACACCACAAATTTAAGAAGGACATCAACCTAAACATCATTCTACGCACTAGAGACATCAATCTTGACATAGTCCTAGGCACTGGAGACATCCATCTTGACATCGTCCTAGCCACTGGGGACATCAAGCAGGAGACATTGATGTCTAAAGTGATGTCTAACAGCAACGTCATTTGACCCTAAAACCCCCCAAAACGTTGCTGACGTGGCATGCCACGTCATTTTCCCGAGTTCCACATCGGATTTCCCGGGTGCCACGTTGAATTATCCTAGGTCCACGTAGAATTTTGCCGCCGCCACATCACATTCCACGTGAGCACCAAAAAGTCCACATCAGAGTGTAATTCATTGCCATGTGGCACTGCCCCTGCACATGGCGCTGATGTGTGACCTACGTGGCACACGTTTTACCCTCCGAAAGTTACCGTCTAACCTTGATGACTTTAGATGATTCTGCATGTCTAACTGGATGTCTTTGATGTTTACCTTCATGTCTTGGATGTTAAAATGTCCGACATCCACTTGCTTAATGTCAACGCGTTAGATTTAAACATCACAGACATCAGATTTAGACATTAAAAAAAAACAAGGTTTTCTTATAGTGCTACCAACTGCAAAATCCCCCTAGTACCGTCCGTGTGAGCAAAGTTGTCATATCAGAAAAAGTTCCTATTTGTTTTTCAGACACAATGGAGATGAGATGTACATGTGAGACGTCTTCAATGTATCAAATATACATCTCATCCAAATTGTGTCTAACAAATGAATTGGAATTTTTTCTGATAAGACAACACTGCCTGCAAAGCTCAGATGCTTTACATTTGATCCTACTATCCATTTCATTACGTTGAGCAATGAAGATTATAGATTTGGAGTATTGGACGTCCTTTGAATGAGGGCCATGCCACATGAGAAGAAAGGCACTCAGTTGGATGAATTGTATTGGTTCAAATGAGCAAGTGGTTGCCACATGAGAGGAAGTATGGGGAGAGGCAATAATGACATGGAACAACTTTCTAGCTTTGTATTTTGCTTTGGATAATGCTTTGGAATCTACATGGCAATAAAGTTACATAACATGACACAATAAATGTATTCCAAAACTACTAGGCACTACAGCTTGGAAACCTACATTGTAAAGGAAAAAAGAAGGAAAAGGAATTAAGGCTAAGTGCCATGTTGGAAGGCCTTGAGTGTTATGACGTAAAGATAAAAGTAAATTTGGCAATAAGAATGAGCAAATTGGAAGCCCATAAGAAGGTAGCATGGAAGGTGGGGGGCTAGTAGGATCGAATCCTATCCAATAAACACACACCATGTGTCATATAATTATATGGTGGCTCATTCACTTCTAACCCCAATGTAGAAGTATAAAAAATGGGGACTTTTGTCACTACGTCAAGTTCATATTTTCAAATTTTGTATGTTGATGTATTATTTTAAGTAAGTACACAAGTCTTAAAACTCATGAAAGAATGTGTGATTTGAATATCTTATACAAAAGTTATGAAAAGACAAGACCTCATATAAAAAAACACTCAACTTCCCAATGGTTATTTGGAATCACAAGTACCTCTAATGAGCTTTTTATTTATTTATTTTCTACAATTGAACAAGCAACATCTATCATTAAATAACAATCATGAATAAAAATGTGTAATTCACTTTCTCAAAGAAATAACACCTAATGTAATAATAATTTCATTAAGATGACACTTTTGACTAAATTTGGTCTATGCAAAGTCTAAAATTGATGAAAAACAAATTGGAAAAAGATTCCTAAAATCTAGATTTTGTAAAAATACTTTATGAAGATGAAAACGTGAAGAGGGAATTTTGGAGGGATCCTCTCATGAATGAAAGTCCAAAATTTCATGAAAAGTTCAGAATTAGTTAGAGGTGACATTAAGTGTTGCATTGTCTGTTTGATTTCTATCCAACTCAATGAATAAAAGATTGTAGCTTGTTGGAGGCTTGTTAAAGACATAAACTATAAAAGTATTTAAATTCATACAAATGAGTGGAGTTTTTAAGAATAATTTGGATTTATGGTAATAATAAAATTTGCAATACTTTAGGGTGACTTAATATCCTGAGTCACTGTCACAAATGCCTAATAGTTTGACTTGGTATTTTGAGGAGCTAGACAACATATATTTACAATGTATAAACATGTGTTAATACTTAACCCTAAAACGCCTAGGATGTCAAAAAAAAGACATTTCGAATGAAAAACAAAAACTATGAAGAGGGAGATCTGGTCGGAAATGGGTGCCTCTACCTCAGCCAAGTGACATCAGGCACTTCTTCTAGATTATCGAGACACTGAAGGACCATCATAAGATTCCACTTTCTCAGAAAATCTTGGATAATTTCCAATTCCCAGATTCTTTGAATCCAGGTCCTCCACTGATCGGTAAGTAAGCCAAAGCACTGAATATTCTGTGGTCTACTTCCTCAGCTACTCGATGAGAAAGCCAGAACTCTGAAAATTCTCACGCTTCATGTGTTGACTTGAAGTCACTCTGTCTGTAATGGGCTCGGTCGTTCCGATCAAATCGTGTTTGTGACTTTCAACAAGTGTAACAAGCTGTGACCCCAGCAGAATCTGCTTCACTTCAGGATGTATTGTCCAAGTCATTGATATATTTTATGTTCTGTACAAATATTAGCTTCTCTTTTATCTTTTTCTTTTTCTCTTTGATATGGTCAAAGTCCTTTGTAATGTCTTTGACCCTCCAGTCAAGGTTCCATAAGGAGGTTGAATTTCTTTGTACTTGTCCAAGGCATCTTTCATACATATACGTTTGTTTCTGTACTCAAAATGTGTGATTTCACACATGCATGGCCCTTCAGATAGTGTATTTCTTTGTTTGTTTATGATACCATACTACATCATGTAACTACTTTTGGATTTGGAGCAGTTGAGAAGTAACACAACGAGCTCCCCGTGACGTTGTGAAGAGTTATAAGTTAACTCATAAGAAAAATTTATTCGAAGGATTTTAACTCTATATTTTCACTCTATATTTTGTGAATGGGTTCAGAATTTGGTGATTATGGCATTAATGGGTTAACATTTGAATGAAGGTAAATAACTTTCTACTTAATGTTTTATGGTTGTAATAGGTAGGGTAATAACATTCTGACTCTCAAGTAGAAGTAATGGAATTTCAGGATCAATTATGAATTCTACTACTTTATGATTTGTCAATCTATGTGACCTCATGACTCCAACATATTCCTCATCATTTTGAATATTTATTAAAGAACAGTAGAGTTAAAATCTTAAAAAGCTTGATTTCTACTCTAACAACATGGACATTTTTACATGATATGGGGTTTCTCAGATTTACATATTTATGGTCTTAAATTTATGATCCTTCAAAAGTTAGTGGGACAAAACCTAATGATTTCAGTGAACCTAGATTTGGTTTGAATGGTGTTATTAGTTATTACCCCATAATGGCACTTTGGGTTCTCATAAAGTTGCAATTAACCTTTAAATGTCCAAATCTATTTTTAGCCAAAGACACATTTTCAAAAAACGTTACTTGTCGACATTGTTTTCACCCTCATAGGACTTATAAAACCTACAAAGAGGCTCCAATTTTGACATGGGTGCTTAAATTCAAATACAAAGGCAACTTTTCAACAAGAAAAAGGCATGTATAGATCATTGACTTGAAATTCCAAGTGATGATACCTTAATACCTCTATTACATATGTTAGTTTTATTGCATGTACAATGAATAAAACTAAAGAAGAAGGAAAACCTAAGAAGAAAAAAAAATAAAATCAATTTCTCATGAAATCTTGAAAATCACATTTTAACTGATTTTGGGCACATTTTGAGAATTTATGAGGACATATCATAGTTTTTGCGCAAAGTTTAGCATGTCGTAGAGGTGGTTTCAAACTTTGAGAGTGAATATCTCTAAAAGTATGATAAATCTTGAAGCATATTAAATGGTCTTATTGGAAAGATATGGGAGATGTTTTGATCCTCAAAAAAGCTCAAAATGCATACAAGATCTCAGTGTTGATTCTATAGTTGAGAGCCTTTACCGAAGTCTAAACGACCTTAAACCAAATTTACTCTTCTATAGGGTTTATAGTGTTTGGATGATGTGCAAGCTATGGTAGATGAGTAGCATCTACGTGATTCTAGCAATAAGATGCAAAGCACTATATCATTGCAACCTTGACAAATGCATGAAACAAAGAAGCTTCTTACCTTTGAAGTTGTCATTGCATTACCACGCCTAGAAATAGTCTTTGGGGTGACGTGTCCACAGTGGCTTAGAAGTGCTTATAGAAGTTATCTAGCTAATAACACAAAAATCATTTAATTATCACATTTTTCCAAATTTCTAGTTTTCTACAAAAGTGTGGTGTTGTGGTTGGCCCTACTACTGTAGGGCCTACTCCATGAGAAGAACAATGTTATTTGCGAATTTTGGATTTATTAAAAACGTAACACTTTTGGGTCATTTCAGAAATCACGCACTTTATGGAAATCATTCTAGTTTAAAATGTATCGAGCAACGGTCTTTGACGGAGTATAACAACTTTATACTGAGTCAACAACAAGGCCTCCCTTAAAAATATGCTATAGAGTCATTTACCATTTATTCAATCATCATTTGAGCATTGGAGATCTACTATATCATCTAGGAGGCTTGCAAATACCAAGAGTGCACAAAACTCATAACTTTGTAAGAAGATGAAAAATAGGGCAAATTTTTGATCAATTTTTCAATAAAGGATCGTTGTAGGGACGCTCATTCATTTGAATTGCACTCTAATGCATTCTAATATTTGATTCATCATTCTATATGATTTAAAAAGTAATCATGTTGTTCAAAACCTTACAAAGCTTTTGGAATTTCTATGTTTACAAAAAGCGTCAACATTGATAACCACCACATCCCTAACTTTCAATTTATTGTTTAACCGCTAAAGGCCCGAGCAACCCAAAATGGGCTTTTGCTGTGTCGTGTAGCCTAGATGAAGGATTTAACATCAATAATTTTGTTTAAGATTCTTACTAGATGTTTGCTTTACTACAAGGTATGTATGTCAATATTAGCACAATCGAGTTCCAAACTAAGATATTTTAACGCAAATTTTAGTTTTTAAACCCAAATAGGGCAATTTGAGCAGCTTTAAGTTTAGTCTTTTTTTGATATTATTTTTTGGAAACATGTCTATGATGATACTTTCACTCAAACTTTCAAGAATTCCATGTTCAAGCTCATACCAACTTTACAAGGCCTGCCTTTGAAATTTACAAAGAGCAAGATTCAAAGCTTGCAAAAACTTTTGACACATCAACTTTGAACGTCATGATCTCACAAATGAAAAAGATACAACGGTTGAAATTTGACATGGTG
The DNA here is from genome assembly GCA_037043015.1 of Bryum argenteum. NCBI lineage: Eukaryota > Viridiplantae > Streptophyta > Bryopsida > Bryales > Bryaceae > Bryum > Bryum argenteum. The sequence goes on along the minus strand of CM073328.1, from coordinate 16,544,453 downwards.
TTTGTGGAAGTAGTCATTTTGACGATCTTATGGTTAAAAATGACCAAGAAAGACAGTAAATATATTCAATCATACCTCAACTTTCATAAAGTGGTCAATAATTACAGTTTCTGGTTTTGAAGGCAACAAACATGCTTGGGCCTTTGAGGGGTTGAACCCTACAACACTTTTTAACACAAAATCCACTTTCTGGGATTATGAGCATTGTAGATGAAGGGGTTAAAAGTATTAATTTTGCCTAAATTTTTTATTGGGTGCTCCCTACAGCCCAAGGTATATGTGACAGAATTTGCAAGGGCAGATATCACTTTAGAACATCTTGAAGATTTCAACTTTCAAGTCGAAAATGGGAGCTTAATTTTGTGTTTATTTATATTTTTCATTTTAAAAGTTTTTTATTGAATTAGGTTTATTACCAAATTACTACGTAAGTTAAAAGATGATCTTAACCAAGAAGTTTACAAGGGCAGCCCCCTAAAATTTCCATTCGCATGTAAAGTTCCACTTTCGTTGATCACATCATGTGCTGCAGCAAGTTGCAACATCGAAGGTATTCCAATTTCTATACTGGAGGTAAACCATCTGTACGATTCTGCTGTACTCACATCTGACGGGGGAACTTCGATGTGTTGACTTTTAGTCATTTAGTTAAACACTAAACAAATCGAGGTTTCCCTCTGTCAAGTGACTCACGGGTAGAGTCACCTACGAATCTCTTCATTTTCTAGATTAAAATTCTGGAGAATAATCAGAATACGAGAAGAGATGTTAATATACCCATGAGCTGGTCCCACTCGACAATTATTGCCTACCCAATGCTGGAGCAACAGCTGACATGAGAGTCTGTACTGCTTCAACCAAACACTGGAATCCGTACACTCTCTTCCTCCGAAGAAGGTGTTGCGATCGATGTCCGCTGCTTATCAGCACAACTCCACGCATTTGTCCCCACATCGGAGTTGAAGTTTGGAGATCTGGTGATACCGTGCTGTACTCGCAGTAATTCCTGCCACTCAGGGTTTGAAGTCGACCGTTTGAAAGCAACTGATCCGACCACATGGCTATGGCTCTAACCACGACAAGATGCTGTCGGCAGGCGCTGGGCCATGGACGCCGTCTCCTGGTCATGGCTCTTGTGTTCGTCTTCTGCATCTCGCTTCTGCTTGACGGCGTTCATTGCGACACAACCGCCTATGCTCCGGCACCTACTCCCACCGACCAGCCAAGGCCTGAAATCCCAATATATCAGAAGTACGAAGGTATCCACACACCTGAACATGTTCAAAACCTCACGTCATCATTATAGCGAATCTGTTGTTGTCGAGCCTCCAATTCATCTCTACCTGCTAGATTGTATCTGTTTGAGACGTCACAACATAATTACTCTTAGATAACAACTCGCTTGCATGCTCTAGGGAGCATATTCGTTCTAGTAATTCATCATCGCTTCACTTTGCATTGCCAAGTTAAGTAGCACATCACATGCTTAAAGAATTTGGTGTTACAAACTTCAACATATCAAACTTGAATATATTCATGTGGGAGATGTTCTGTTGGATTGCATCGGTGGGATCGGAGAGATTCATGTTTGAGTATGACCATTGAAACTGAATCCAATTAGAACCTCTTGAGAGTTATATTGCAGCTGAGCCAGGGCAGGCAAAGATGTCATCCTGAATGATAGAGTGCAGCTACTAGTATGCTTCATGTGCGTTTATGAGTTTATCATGCCAACAGTCATCATCAACGGTTCAACTCTATCATCAGTTGTTTAATGCTGGATGAATGGTTGTCGCAGTGGATGCTCTGAATGCCATCCTCACGGAATGGTCGCCTCTGAACCCTCAGTTGACCACTCTTCTCAACTGGACGTCCTCTGTGAAACCATGTGAAATATATCTCCCCACAACCTTGAGCGACTTAGCTGGTTCGACGGCTGTACAAGGGGCATGGCGTGGCGTTTGGTGCAGCGTAGTGCCCTATCGGACAAACTCAACGGGCGACTATTACGATGTATTTGTGACAGAGTTGAGGTGAGTTACCTCTGTTGGACTGATTTGGTCATCATTACGTCCTCGGATATTGATATTTTAGTGGTTCGTCAGTTGACTGTGTATAATGTGGGTTTGTGTTGCACACTAGCAGAGTTAAAAATGCAAAACGAGTTAGTGGAGTACAAGTTAAGATAGTGAATTCTACAGAATATGACAAGGGATGGGAACCAATTTAGAAAATGTAGCGTACTGTATGAATGCTTTATTTTGCCTACACTGACAAATCACTTAGTACACTCTACATGACTTTGTGCACCATGGCACATCGAAATATTCAAAATTGAGTAGAATTTATTTCTCGTAGCTCCTCTTTTCGTGAAGGTTTTATTGCATGCACCTGCATGTTAATTTCTATCTCATTTGGGACGTAAGGGAAACAATTATCATTTCTAGCGCCCTCATGAGAATGGTGGTTTGAACGACTGAATCGCAAGCCTTATAGATTTGAATGTAGCAAGTTGAATCTTCGATCATACAGGATGAAAGCACTCATGGAATAAGCTTCTTAAAACCGCAGGTTGTCTGGAAGCAATTCTAGCTGCGGCAGTGATAAGTATGTGTCTCAGTGTGGCTTCGAAGGCATAACTGGAGAATTGCCTTCTGAGATAGGCAATCTGACAAATCTGGAATTTCTGTAAGTCTCTGATCAAAATCTTCAAGCAGGGATTTCATTTGGCAGTTACCATCGTGGTTGTGTTTATCGCCATAACCATCAACTTGCATATATTTCAATGCAGGGTTACCAGCGGGAATCCAAATTTAACGGGGCGAGTGCCGGTTGGGGTATTCCAACTGCCCAACCTAATTTATCTGTAAGTGAAGCCAATCCTGCGACAAATGCATTAGAATAGAATTTCTGTTGTTTGTGTTCAAGTGTTCGGGCACATCGAACTCCGCCGATCGCTAGATTGCAACGGACCGGCTACCATATATTAGCATGCATGCCGGTAGTTGCAAAGCCCTTGTTGCTGCAGTAGTAACAATGCTCTTGTTGCTGCAGATATTTGCAGAACAACTCTCTAAGCGGAACTTTACCTTCTGACGTTGTCAGCACTAACTGCCAACTGCGACAAATGTGAGATCATGAATGTACTATCACTAATACGTTTGTTACGGTGTGAGTGTTGGTAGTGAGTCATGATTTTAGTTGCGATGATTGCCCGTATTAAGCTGATGCATGTTGGATACTTGGATTTCAGAGATGTCAGCTACAACAATTTCAGTGGGAATCTTGGAGTGAGTCCGGAGGGATCAATCTTCTGCCCCACTCTCGATACTCTGTAAGTTCATCATGCGTGCAAATGCTTATCAGTCGACAATCATGTATACGATTCAATACTTTGATGGATCATCACATGCTCATGTGCTTTCTCAACTGATAAGTGTGATGTATAAAATGTGACACAACACATTGTCGAAAGCAGAAATCCGAAGAATACATGGTTTATGTTAATAAGTGTTTCTTATTTTCAATTCAAGAATGATTCTCAAATTATGTAATGAAGGTACTCGATATTTCTTGAAGGTAAATTTAGTGCAGAATACACTCTTGCCTCATAATGCAATAATTGTAAGTATTAAGAATGTTTATCATTTCTTTGTAAATAATAAGTGAGATTTTTGATAAAAAAGAAACAATCACGATTTATGACAACAGAAATGAAATTTGTGAATGAAATTTACAAAGTAGAGATCATTCAACAAATTTTTGAATACTTATCAAAATTTATTATATGATCTAGCTAGGATGTGTATTTTGGCTTAGAAAATGACCTTAGAAAGTAGAGGTGTGTACAAAAAAAAAAATCAGTTTTTTATGTTTGCACATATCTTGTTGAGCGTATATACTAAGTTACTATTCAATAATTGAGTGTATTTTCTGCTTACAAAATGTGCTAACTTTTTAATGCTTGTGATAGATATGCAAACAATAATCGACTGGACGGACCATTAAATTTTGAGAAATTGAACGCCACAACAAGTCACATGTATGACTTCTTCTCCTTGATGGTCCAAAATAGAACTTATGATTGATCATACAAAGTATGGATTCATATCGAAGGTTTTAGGTTGGTTGTCAAAGGAACTTTATCCTTGTGTATATACAACTCTTGACTGAACACATTTGTTGATTGTACCATGATAAAGTTATCGACAATAATTTGATTAAGCAAGCTCTTGAAGAAAAATAATGCAAAAAATAATACTTGGTGGACTATATAATATTCATGCATGAAATTTAGAAAGAAAGTAGATACAGTCTATGTTCCTATTCCAGTTAGGTTCTTTGAAACCAATAATCTTTTCAATTCATATATGACATTGTTTACTAGAATTTCTTTTGATTTGACGAATTCTTTGAAGAGATACCATGACATGAAGTACTTAAGAACAAAATCAAGAATCTCTTGCCTCTTTTAGAGATTTGCTTTAATTAAAAGATATCATATTGATAAGCCAATTTAACATCTAATTGTCAGAATATGTTTGTGAGATTTCATGTTCCTCAACTTATTTTCTTGTTGAATCCATGATTTTTGAGTATCAAAATTATTTTCCCAAGATAGATGTGTTGGAGACTTTTAACAACCTCAAGTTCATAATAGTTTCTTCCAAATTGGCCCTTAAAAGTCTAGTAGTAATATCTGCTCATACAAGAATATCATGGACAAGTTTTGAGTACATCATTAACAATGTTAAACAAATAATAATAATTAATCACATGTAGATCTTAGGAATGTCACTATCAATGAGTACTTTCATATTTCAAATCGTATTTTCTATACCATTGTGTGTTTCCAAATGTTAGGAACTTAATTCCTTGAAGTATTGCAAAAGATTAAAAAGGATTAGTGATAATATTAGTAGTAAAGAAATAGCTCTTCTGTGAGTATCCACAATTTTGTTCACCGAAACTAGTTGGTAGAGTAGGGATATCAGAGCAACACAATGATGTTAAGAAATGTGGCCTTCAACTTGTATTAGAGTACAAAGGTTATACTCATTAAATTTACACAACATGAGGTTCTTGGGATTCATAATGCTACTTTTGTGCACATAACAACTTGTTGCACTTTGCCTTCACTTCTTTTGTCCTTTAAGAGTTCCAAAGTGAAATAAGACTTGCAACAGTGTTGATTTGAAAAATACGAACTTTATAAATGACTTATAGTAATACATTATGTTACAATATAAGATCACATGCACCTTATTCACTTGACTTGATTGTAAATTTGCTATCAAAGCTTATTTTTGGTATTGATTATGAATATGTTTCTTCTTTTGCATGCAGAAATCTCACAAGTAACCACTTCAATGGAGCATTGTCTATTGGTCCTCTATTTTCAACTTATAGCTTGGATATATCTAACAATAATATAACGACTATCCACTTTGGAAATTCCAATAACACTTTCATTCAAAGGCTTGGAAACTTGTAAGTACCCTCCAACTTATTTGAATCAATAGCCTTTTCCATTGTCTTTGATTCCATCCGTATGTTGCTTCTACTTGTAAAGGTGGTCTGGAATCATAATTAGGGCTTCTATAGTGTTCAATTTGATATCACAAGGTAATTAATTCAAGAAATTGGACATTGGTCATTGGTCGTTGGTCATTAAAGTGGCCATCAATCATTGTCAAGAAAGTGTATTGAAACTTACAACCAGTATATGTGGGTACTCCTAAAACAAGTTACTATTCTAAAAAACTTACCTTTGGAGAAGTGAGAAAAAGTGTGCCCATGTATTAACCAAGAAGTTCTACTACTTGTCCTTTTCACTTCTTGATTAGCACCTTGATATTGTCCTCACTATTTTTTAGGGCGCCACTATGATACATGTCTTGGAATCAACCATATGAAACAATTTGATTGCTTTGGCATATTAGCTGTGGAAAATCATTTCCATCTACTTTCATTTTACTATGTAATGTTAACCTTGATTAATCGTTACAAGATCTAGAAGTAATACAACTATCTTGTAATTTTGTTGCGACAGGAATATTGCCAAAATTCAACTGAGTGGACAACTCCCAAATGAGATCCTGCAAATGCGGACCTTATTTAAATTGTAAGTATCAAACTTTTTTTGTAGATTAATTATCTTCATATGTCTACATGCACGATAATTGTGTTTTTATAGTTGACATCTTACGGGGTAAATAATACCATTTGAGAATGATAAGTACTCATTCTAATAGAAAGACATACATTGAAGAGGAAAAATATGAATATGCATGTCTTGAACAACAAGACTGTTTCTATCTACACTATCTCAAAAAAGATTTTAATACCTCTCTTACTTAGGTGTTCAAGTTTACTTTAGAAACTTAAGAAGATTTGTTGACTGTATGTCTTACTGTATCAGTTTATCTTTATACTTACTCAACTTTAAAGGTGTGGTTTGATAACTCAACAGTTTCATATCATATGTAAGAGACTTTGAGAGAGGATTATACATCTATATAGTAAATATATAAAAAAAGAGTCTTGTAAAAACTAGTATCAATGAGGCATATTGATGGTTTGTAAGTGTGCAGAAATCAAAGTTTTGATAGGTTTCTTGTACCAATCGGTTTCCAAAACCTCAATAAGGGTACTTTAATTACATCATTGTAAGTATTGAATTTGGAAACTATGAACTATTTGACATACAGAGAGCCATTATATCATACCATTGAGTAATTTTGAAATATATCTATGCTAACATTTTATAAATTTTATATATTTGCATGATCATTAAAATTTCATTAACTTTGATTAAAATTTAAAAAAATCAATTAGGGTGAAGTGCTTATTATGTAGGATTTGGTTTCACTAAACAAGTATTTTTTCTTGGATGCAAGTTATTTATACATCTTTCTACTGAATTCTCATGTATCTAAACATGCTGCCATGGCTATCATAAGTAATGGAAATGTAGTTTGAAGTTATAGGTTGCTTCTATTGAATCAAATTGAAGGTGCCATTGCAGTATGAGTACATGACAATACGTTTATGAGATGACTTCAATATTTATTTGTGCACATATTTGGTGCATATTTTATATTCAAAGATCCTTGCATTAGTGATTCTATAGAACTAGAAAATTGTGTTTCATGACTAATCCATAATGATTCAATCAAACAACCGTATTCTAGTTATTGTAAACTAGATTTAGAACCAAGTTTGTTCATAATTATTTTTGTGACTTCACAACATGTAAGATACCTCCAAGAACTACATCTAAACATTGATAGAGGCATAAACCGTAAGAAAAGGTAATAAACCATTATAAAAGAGAGGAAGATCTAATATCTCTGGAACAAAGTTGTTTTATCTTCCAAATATTCACACCCAAGCATATACCATGCTTCATTGTTGGTAAGCTAGGATATGTGTATTTTGAATAATCCATTGTGTTATTATTGGGTTTTGCAGGAATATTAGCTACAATAATTTCAGTGGAACATTGCTAACAGGGCCTTACTTGAACCCAGCAATATTGGATGTGTCGAATAATAACCTTACAGACATTGTTTTTGAAAAATTCAACTCATCTACAACAAACAATGGCAGTGTCTACATGCCCTCCCTTCAAGAACTGTATGCCTCAAACCTTGTTGGTCCACAAATAAATGAAGATTAAAGATTTCAAAGAAGTATATTTTCAATAATACAATAGCCAGCCAAACCAGGGGTTGAGTGCTTTACGAGTTTTTACTTCAGACCTGGCTTTTTGAAGTCTTACCTTACGAATCAATGTCGATTTTCATCCAGATTTATGCAAAATAACAGATTGCGTGGGGCATTTCCAGCTGAGATACTCCTTTCACCAACATTAAAAACTTTGTGAGCTCTATATCAAGAAATTATGAAAATTCTTTTTTTTTACAAGAATTGTTTGAAGTCTCTTTCTGTTCATTAAGATGACAAAAGATTAGTGCGAAAACGAGTAGATTAAGAGCTTTGAACTCTCATAAGGATGATATGTAGGTAGTTTTGTGGATTTTGTAACTTACGTATCACTTTGATTATAAATATGTTGCGAATTCAATTTGTACTTGGAAGATGCTAACGTTTGGCGTGTATATATTTTACAGGAATTGTGATCAAAATGGATATGAAACTTTGAAACTACCAGATCTTCAAATCAACAACTATAATTTGTCTCATTTATACTTGACAAACAATCAATTTAGAGACTTGCAATATGCAAGCAAAGGGCCACTTACATCTCAAAACCTCCAATATTCAAATATATTATTGTAAGCATTCATTTCTTACCTTTTAGTTTGTGAATTTTGCTACTTTGCTACATATTATAGTTTGAGGGATGTCATTATGTGACCAAATACATATTGAAACCTTAGAGCTTAGTATAATGTAATGAATTGAGATAGATATAGCTTTATTTATCGATCATCAAAAATTGGCAGTCTTGGAGGCAATCCTTATTGCGATCAAATCAAAGATGAACTCCACTCTACAGTTTGCCGCTTTAATCAATCATCTCCTAGACCTCTTGGTACGTCATCACTTTCACTCTCTCTATGCACATTACATTTGAATCATAGAAATTGAAATCAAGTGTTGAGTTGTGTTCGATCTCAGTTTATATAGCTTTGTAAAAAATCATGCTCTTAAAGTAAATACACACCAGGTTGTTGAGGAATCAAGTGAGTTAGGAAGCTTGCATTAATTACTATCGTGTATTAAAATGTATCAATCACATTTAAAATCAGGAAATAATTTCTTGGCAATAAAATTGTAGAAGGAAACTAGAATTTCATCTAATTTCTTGATGAAGCTCTCTGAAGAATGATTTATATCATGAATTTTACCATAAAAAATTATCTACAATTAAAATTGTAATGATATATTTGAATACCTCAAATATTCATATTGAGTTCTTAATAAGTTCGTTGCATGTACAATAGCGAATTTTTTTGAAATATTAGAATTGTATATTTTATTAAGGGGATGAAACCTTGATACAAAAAATTGTTTTCCAAAATCACCCTTTATAGCCTTGAAAGTAATAGAGCAAATCTCATACGCACATGTGCACTTTCACGTAAATTGAATTCATGTAAACTACTTATACTCATATTTTTGAGGGTAATAGTTATACGCAACTCTGCCAAGAACAAGATCATTATTGCAACGACCACATCATTATCATTTGCTCTCATGCTTTTGGTGAGTGCTACATATATATGGAGGTTGATGCATAGAATTGAGTCTCTACGTAACATATTAAAAGGTATATTTTTCTTTGGCCATTTTCAAGTCATCTATGTAGTTGATTTGTATGTTTAGAATTGCTTTAAATTCTCTCTAGGGCGCACTACTTTTGTTTATGTTATGCCCTACTAGTCTCACAATTTGAAGTATTGTGTGAAGTTTGTTTTGAGCTTCTCTAAGATTATTATTGCATGCAATCTTACAGCACTGCATGAAGTTGTCACTTATTGGGGTTAACAAAATGGATGCTCGCAGAATTTGAGAAAAATGAGGTGCAGCCCAATTTATACTCTTACAAAGATATAAAAGTGGCAACCAACAACTTTGACAAGAACCATAAGCTTGGAGAAGGTGGATTTGGTGTAGTATTTAAGGTACCTTTATTTTCCCTACATCAATTCCATGCAAATTTGAGTTTATATTATAATTGAAATCAATGTCAAACAATCTCTTTGTCAAGTATCATGCTACTCAATACTAAATTGGCAATTAGATAATGTTATATCCACAACAATTGTGTATTAATTAAGATGAAGTATTTAAACATCTTCAATTCATAATGATAGTGGATACATGCATTCTAGAATATGAATACTAAAGTAAACTAACTCCTATTAATCATTGTACAACAGGGGAAGCTTAAAGATAACACGGATGTGGCGGTGAAAAAATTGATTATGTCATCGCAACAAGTACTCTCAGATTTTTTGCATGAAGTTGTGATGATTGCCGGATTGAAGCATCGCAATTTAGTCAAGTTAAAGGGTTGTTGTCTTGGAGATGGAGATCAACGCATGTTGGTGTTTGAATATGTGGAAAACAAAAATCTTGCGGAAGCATTGTGGCCACACGGTATGCTCTTGACCTTCATTTTGCCCATAATTATGTTGTTTCTAAATGTATCTTAATGCTAAAATATTGTGACTAAGATACAGATACTTCCGAAAGTCTCGTTGAATCTCCAATTAATGATTGGAGTACAAGGTTTAATATAATATTGGGTACTGCGAGGGGACTTGCATACCTTCATGAGGAGTTGCAATCACCAATCATTCACCGCGACATCAAAGCAGCCAACATTCTCTTGGACAAGGACTATAACCCTAAAATTGCGGATTTTGGTTTGGCATATATGTATCCTATGCTTGGAAATGAAGCATCACACTTGACTTTGATGCCTGAACAACTTGCTGGAACAAGGTGAATATCTTTTGAGCCAAGTTGTCATCTTTTGATCGTACACCAATTTAGGTGTGATTAAGTGTGATTTAAAATTTTCATACCATAATAAGTTAAGAGGCAAGTCATGATCAAATTGTAAAACTTGTACTTAAAGAAAATAAGGGTACTTCATATGATATGCTCGAATAGAAAATGAGCCTTGAACAACCTACTTTGACTTCAGGTGAGCTTACATATTAATTTTTTACACCATGAAGTTAATCTGTAGGTTTAAGACTCTTTCCATGCCTTACTAGCTAGACCACTCTTATTTTTCATACTTTAGGAAATATTTCATGACAAAGTTCATAATTGTGGGCAACGGGCAATGAGATGTTCTCAAATCGAAGAATTTTCTCATAAATTCTCAAACTCTTCCGAAAAAGAAAAAAATAGCTCAGAGAAACTTCAACAATATATACTAAGGTGAGAGTTTTACATTGTTGTATGTATCATATAGATACACCATAAATGTTATGCAACAGTTTTTACAATGATTCTTTAGTGATAGAAAAGAGCTTCTTTGTTGATATTGTAGCAGACCATGTGTGAGAATTGATGAGTATCATATGTGAAGCATTACGTGAAGTTACTTCAAACCTAACTCATAATTTGGATTTCAGAAGTTTTCAGTCATACTTGCCTTTACCAATGGTTGTTTCAATTTAGAGAAACATTTTAAATTATCTCTTGTTTTGTGATAAGAATTAGCAATCATTCGAACTTTGAGCAATATAATCTCTCAAATGGTGTGGAATATGTAGCTACACGTACTCACTAGGTACTAGATTCTATGGTTACATTCATAAGAACGTTGCAATTGAAAGTATTCATCTTAAAATGAAAATGGAAAATATTGGATATAAGCCTTATTCCTTTTATAATCAATACTAATGTCTGTAATAAAAGATTTAAAGAAGATAAAAACTAACCATGTGCTCTTGTTTTTACTATAGAGGATATTGTGCCCCCGAATATGTACTTCACGGTCATATATCCACATCGCTTGATGTGTATAGTTTTGGAGTTGTGGTGCTCGAAGTTGTGAGTGGAAGAAAAAACTTTGAGACTCGAAGACCGGAAGATGAAATGAATTTGCGAGAGTGGGTAAGTAACTTCTATCACACTTTTACACATTTACAAACTTATGAATTATATTTTGATATATGATAAAGTAGTAATCTGAGGGCTAGTTTCTTAATATATCACATTTCTCATAGTACACTGAAGGCTGGTTTTCATGTTTGACTTTGATGAGTGTAAAATTTTCTTTAATTTCAATCAAAAAAATGTCAAAGAATCAAAGAGGGACTATTAAAGCATAAAGTGGCCTCACGTTGTTGTAGACATTTAATTTCTTGGTTTAGAAGCACATCTTGAGTACTTTAATTTGGGAATTGGATAATTCAACTTTCCAAAAAGTGTTGTTATTTACTCACAATTACATTGAGAAAGTGTATTCAATATTTAGGTTCCAATTTAATATGGAGAGTATTAGTTGAATTGTAGATTATTTGTATGCATTTGTAGACCATCAAGGCGAATCCTTGATATTAGGTCTTAGCTAGTATTATAAGTTGCATTTGCAAATCTTAAAAGGATTGTCATTTAATATTTTTAATAGTATCTGAAATACAAAAAGAATGGCTTTAAATACTCTACAAAGTTATTAACCTTGTATGTTAACTAGTCTAACTTTACTAAATCAATAAGCAGTATTAGGAAGAAAAAAAAGAAAATTTTACACTAGATATAACCCGTCACATTATATGTGGGTGGACCCAAATATCTCTTTAACAAATATAATAGGTAAGGAGAGCTTCATTTTATTTTAAACATTTGATTTTTTTATCATTATGTGAGTTAAGAGGCATTTGTTGAAAAATCGTATGTATTCTCGCAATGATTTGAAATCTTGATAAGCCCAACATATTTTCTTGTAATACAAATAACTTTAATCTAATCAAGGTATCAAGGATTTATACTTTCATTTTTGTACTTTGTTGGTTAGGTTTTATTGATATATTTTAATAATGTAGGTTTGTGTCTTTCAACTTTATAATAACTATGCTAAATTAACTAGTTCATTAGAAGTAGTACATGATTGACACATGGAGGGCTCCACATTTGTTTGTGTATAAGTCAAAGCTCAAATTAGAGAATGTGAGTTGGGGATCCTTTGAGGATACGAAGAATCCCTAATGTAGGTTTTTAGATAGCATAATAAGGATTCCACAAAATCAAGAAACCCAAAAAACGGCTATGGTTGAGATATAGTTGAATATGGCATAACTCTTGCCTTCCATTGCTAACCATCTAGATATCATACTTGGATTCCAATTCCATTTTGTGTTATTTTCTTTTTCTTTTTTATTTTAAAAAATAGATTAATTATATATATATATGAAAAATATGACATTTGGGTAGGAACTAGTGCCCTTGTAATTTATTTATTATCTATGGCCTTATAAGTTATGTTTCAGATCAAATGGTTATGTGTTACTAAAGTTCAATGTCTGTTGCTTCTATGAAATAGGCTTGGAAACAATATGAAGGACAAACTACAATGATGCTTATTGATCCCAAGATGAAACACTCCCCAATGGATCTGGAAGCCATGGTGCGCGTCATAAGTGTGGCACTTATGTGTGTGCATTATAAACCAAGCAAACGTCCCAAAATGCATGATGTTGTATCCATGCTATGCGGGAAGATGATCATTGAGGACTTTTCAAGAGCATTTGAGTATGGAGAACAAGTTCAAGATGGTACATCAGACTTCTACATGGCAAGTGGTACAACATCTTATGGTGGCATTGAATTGTCGTGTATAGATGAATGCAATCTATTAAGTAACAATGATCTCAGTGCAATGTATGACATGGAAAACACATCTTGACAACGTAATGACAATTAGGTTGTAAGGAGATACTATAGATTTTTGTTGAGGCAGTAAAGCCTCTAACTAAGTAAGCCAAAAAGGCTTTAACTAAGTAAGTCAAAAAGTTTCTTGTATTAACGGCACTTTGAGATCCATGCAAAATTTGTACTTTTTATAGTTTAACTTTTTTGCTTTGTCTCTTGTTAAGTTTCTTACTTCAACTTTTTCCTTAGGCCTCTCAGATGACTTGTTTTATACTGTTGTTTATAGGTACAAGTTGTTGGAATTTAATGTTTGCATTTTTAAAATGCATCACAACTTGTGTAGGTCATAGTTTTATTTTATTTTATTTTATGCTATGCTAACTTGACTTCCTAATTTGCACTTTTTGACTTACCTAGTTAAGGCCTTTTTACATTCCTAAGGGCTCTTTCTATTTTGTGCCGAGAGCGTACGACATTCCGTTGACTATTCTAGGTGCTATTCTCAATAGTGATTAGTTTTCTCTCCTCAACTACACAATTAAGTAAAATTACACTTGGCCAAGTGTAATACCATTACAATCCTGCACGCTCAAAATTAGCATAAGATATTAACTAAAGGTTCAATTTCCTTATGATTATGGTGAACAAATACCTCTTCAATTTTGACTTTAAAGAGAGTTATTCCCTTGTCATTGTGCATTATGGTATAGAAACTTACCAAACAACAAATACAAGTTCACAAATTTGAGTCAATTTTAACCATAGTTATCTCGCTAGATTCTTAAAATTGTACTAAATTCTAGAAAATATTTCTTTAGGAATTTTTATCCTATAATGTAAATAATATTCTTCCTTTCAAACTCAAAATCAACAGAAAGATATGTTTGTCATGTTGTAGAATTTGAATCAACTATAGTATACGACAATAATCATGAGATCCGCACTTCGGCTATGACAATATGTACTTCAACAATAATAATACATGGTCGTGGTGAGAGCTCTTACAATTTTGGTCATTTTTTATTTTGTACCACAAAGGTTACTTTGGTGGAATTGTTACAATAAGATGGCTGTATCAGAAGAATCTATACTTGAAATTCAATACAAACTTAAATAATTGTAAGCGAGGCACTACCTACTCTGAATGAGTATCTAACCTAAAAATAAGGGTTTATAACAACTTTTTGTACAACTTATCTTATCAGTAAAAAATATTGGAATGGGATTCCATTCAAGTATACAAGATAGGCAAACATGGTTGTCTTATTTGACATTGTCGAACGTCATACAAACACAGACACAACAATCAAACCGACATTCACCCTCCGAGGAGCGAGAGGACATCGAAGATGCAAGTGTTCTTGTTTTTACTATGCATTTTCTTGTATAGTTGAACTTTCCCGTCGAACTCGATGTAGACAAACATGTTGAAGATGACATTTTAGAGAGACATAAATGAAAGTTTGTCATGTACGACAACACTCCACCCAAGTGTAGAAGTACCAATTACTATTGTAATGGGATTCCGAAAATTTTAGCTCCGGCAAATGATTTTAGGGCCTTTATGTAATTTTTTTTTTTTTTTTAATTTTTTTTTTATTTTTTTTTTAATTTTATTTTTTATTTTATTTTTTTTATTTTATTTTTATTTAATTTTTCTCGGATAGTTTAGAACATGCTTGTTTTGTAAAGAATTTGAGGTATTCGGAGATTCCGAACAGTGAGAGTAAGGCTTTTACCTTGTGAGAATTTTGGAAACGATTTTTTGAAACTTAACAAAATCTCTTATTATAAGGAATTTTTTTTAAATTGCGGTAAAAAGGGAGGGGTAGCAATGAAAAATATTTAAAATTGCAGTAAAATGGGAGGGGGCAACAATGTAATGTTGGGCTTGAACTTTAGGAGGATGGGTCCAATATCTTGCAAGGTCTTTCTGCCACAATTGAAAGGTGTCATAAGGAATTGCATTAAATAAGACAAAGCTAATTGGGAGTCCATGGCATGAAAATAGGGGTTGCTTGGCTCTATGATACTTGCTAACATGCATGTCAATGTGGGTGGCTGATATAATGAAATCCCTATTCAACATCCCTTGCCCTATGCTAATGTATGGCACTAACCATGATGTTTGTCTCTTATACAACCCATATTGCTATTGGCTTAGAGGGCAAGTTGTGTTGCCTTAGTTGGGGTTTGAAACTACAATATGCTATAGATAATTCTATATCTGGAATTTTGAATTTTTACCATGCCTACTTTATAGTCTAACTCATATGTTGTAGACATTTTAATCCTAGATATTATTGTTAACCCATGCAACAGAGGTGCCCCAACCCACAAAAAGTCACTTTGGTTTTTGAAAATCTTTGGGGGTTGAAAATCCAAATACCATGCAATTTTCTACCTATGTGCATGGATGGGGGTATGTATAGACCAATTGTGTCTACTTTTTTAAGACCTCCAACCGAAAGATCTTGTACCTTATCTAATATGAAAGTATTTTACAACCCCTGAATGTCGACTATTTGTAAGATTATAATATTCAAAGTTTGTGGAGATTTTCTTTTAGCAAGGCTTGGGAGAGATCATTTGAATTATGCAAAAGGGAGCTTAATGCAAAATGCAGGACCCAAACAAACGTCGAGAGGCCGTCGGCTTGGTCAAAAAGTGCTGCCACGTAGGCCATTTGGAGAGTGACGGCCGGTGGACTTTTGCTTCTAGTGTGAAGGCTCGAGAGGCCGAAACTAGGGTTTCCTGCAATGTCATTGGCTGAAATCGACGGCCTCTCGACCTTCGGCCATAGTGTGAAGTGCCCCTTAATATTGGACAATGTGTATACTTTGCTCATATTTCTGTTCAATGTAGACACCTAAGTTGGATATGCACATGCAAGAGTTAATAAAAGAGTAAAGACTCATTATTCTTGTTCACTCTCTATCCCTATAGTTTTTCAAAAGGAGGTATATAAACAAAAACATAGTAAACCACGCATGAAGTCAAACAATTCCTGGTTAAGGAAAAACTCGTGACTAGGTACTTCTTTAAGTTTGTAAATTTACCCAATCTTTTTTTAGAAACCCCTAAATCTCAAAATTTGATAATTTTGAAAGATAAAAAATGTAAAAATTCCAAACATGTTGAAGCTTGTTCTTATAAATTTTGAAGGCTACCCTTGTGCAATTTGTCGGATTTTCAATTTGAGTCACTTTAATATTAGAGTAGGAACCAACTAAGAAACAAGATTCAAAAGAAAAGAGAAGGGAATCACAAACCAGAAGTTTTTTTGGCCCTACAAGGACTTGAAACCAAAATTTGGGTGTAAGAATCAAACATTGGAATTCGCCTTTGCAAATATTACCACATAAATCTTGTATGTATTGCCAAATCTCCACTAAAATGTAACTCAAAAAAATAAAATTAGATCTTACATCTAAACTATTCAAAATGGCAAAACACCATTTTGACTTTCTTGAAACTTTAAGGGTCATTTTATATGATTTTAAGCACCCTTGGATTAGATTTATACTTTTTGTTTTTCGTTTAGTAAAAGTAAGTACTTTTCTTGACTTTTGACAGCTCATAATGTACTCTCGAGTGGAATGAAAAAGTGCACAAAAGTTGATGTTTTCTTCACTTGAGTATCTCGGGAGATACTTTGAAATCCAATAATCACAAAAATTCTCGATGTAATTTTTGTACAAACTCCCTAGAAAAGGGTTCATATTCCTCAACTAATCAATCTTGTAATAATTTGTATAATCATCCGAAACGTACTACCAATAAAGAGAAAAGCTTGTGGACACTTTTGTCCGCTTTATCACCTTGGGGTTAAGAGTAATTATATGGTGATACTCGGAATATCTCTCGGCTCTTTTTTGAGGCAAAGAATTGTTAATTTCCTACAAGGTTATGTACAACTCAACCTACCTACCACAATCCTTTCAGAGCACAAAATCACTCATACAAATTTGTGATTTGAAATGTAAAATTTCACTTTTTGAATGCATCATAAGAAAGTGTTCAATTTGACATCAAAATATAAGTGAAAAGTTGAGTATAATGAGAGCTACAGAGGAGATTCTGGTGGGAACAAGCCCCTCTGGCTTCCTTGGGCGTCTAAGGGTTATATACATCTACTCAAAGTTAGTGAGAAGAACGAATAATCATTGTCCTACATAGAATCCCAATTACATGTGGTTGCATTTCTCATTTGGTTGTATTTCTCATTTTCCCATTTGGCTGTATTTCTCATTTGGTTGTATTTCTCATTTTTACAATATTGAGTAACTTTTGTTTAAGAATTGCTTCAGTAAACTACTACTAGACTAAAAGCGGTTTAGAAGAAAGACATAAGAGGCTCCCCATGGTTACGTGAATACAGAATAAACCAATTGAAATAGAAATTCCATTTCAAATTTAGAGATTCCACAAGACCATACAGAATCAAAGAATGATACTCAGATCCGCCGAAGTCAATGTTCAATCAACACACTCAGTAGCCACTTCACAAAATTGGAAAAATTCAAATCTCTGTGAATCCAGCTTTCTCGATTAAGTCCGTATCAAACTAATTATGGCATAGAAACAAACAAACAATGACAATGACGAAGAAGGGTTCGATCGTAAGCAATCACCAGCTGTGAAAAGCATGGATCATGAATCATGGTGTGGACTTTGTCGTGCAGACGATTGAGGATGAATGCGTGGGTTGTTTGTGGGAGTCGGGCTTTGTATCGGTGGTGCTGTGCCATCGACAGGAATTGGAGTTTAATGCCATAAAGTTGTCAAGCATGTCCTTCTCATAACGTGATCCTCTGCAGCAGAACCCCCTTTTCTTTCTTTCTTTCTTCATTTATCTCATTTCAACGTACATGCCTGATAGCCTGGGCACACCAAGGGTCCAGCAGCCCCAGCAGCCCCAGCAGCCCCAAAACCCCAGCCCTGCTTTTGGGGCGGGGGGTAGGGGCCTCCAGATCCCCTGGTGGGACTGCTGGAGGTGCTGGAGGCAAGGGAGGGCCTTACCTCCAGCAGGGGGCCTCCCTGCCCGGCTGGAGCCTCCGCCGACAGCGGGGGCACTGCTTTTTTATTTTTTTAAATTTTTTTAAATTTTTTTTTATTCGCCATGAGATATTTTTTGAAAAAAAATTTAAAAAAAAATATAATTTTTTAAAAGGGGGCCGGCTGCCCCCTTTTATCCCCTCACCCTGCTGAACCGACCTGCTTCCAGCAGGGTCACACCGGCCCAGGAGGGGTGCCAGCCCACCAGCAATGCTGGCTGGACTGGCTGGGCTGGTGACCCTCGGTGTGCCCAGGCTATGAGCGAGAGGTGTTTGCCTTTGAACATCGTGATATTACGAGATAAACCATCGTGGCCACTTTCATTGAAGTTGCTGACCTTGTAATGCGTCACGTTTATTTTGTACTGTGGCTGGTAGCACATTAGATTAGACCAATTTCGGATAGTCCTAAGTACGTACTTAATATAGTAAAACTTTGAAGCTCGTCTTTTTGAGATTGATTCGTTTGAGGTATAATGTTTTATTAGAGGTACTTTCTCAGGTGGTTGGTGGGACCAATGCTTTTAATAGTACTTTTGGACCATCCAGCTTTTGTAATGAAAAGATCATAAGGGCCGATTTACACCTAGGGGACGGGCCAATTCAGCCCGTTTGAGGGCTGAAATCCTCACTCGTGATTGGCCGAAAGGCAAAAATTAGGCCCAACCCCCTTACACCTAGAGGCCAGGCCAATTTGGTGTCAGAATTTTTTTAATCAAGAAATGCAAGTTCTGACATGGCCCGAGCTCAGTGAATTGGGTGCACCGAGAATGGAAGGCCAATTCTTGGCCTGGGGGCCAATGTCAGATTTGTCTAAAAAAACCTTTTTTTTATAAAAACATTTTTTTTTCACCAAATCAAATCCGTCCGTTTTTTGAGAAGTGCTGATTTTTTTTGGACTTTATTGAATTGGCCTGGCTTCTTGGCCCGAAGGCCATTACATATGGGAAAATCGGCCCCCATTCTAATCATATTATAATGAGGACTTGAGGCCGGCCCCAACCCAAAAATGGGCTGAAATTTCAAGCAATTGGCCCCAAGAAAACTTGGCCCGGCCCCTAGGTGTAAATCGGCCCTAAGTGTCTATCATGTGTTTAAGGTCATCAGGAAACTGCGGGCTGACGTATTCCGTATAGGACCAGTAGGGTTCCCATATAGGAATAACAGCTGCGGAGTGATATATACAATGCACTTGAAATTACAATTAAAAATAATGTAAAGAGCGTTATTGTGTCAACAATACAATGATGCAATACTGATATGCATTCAATATGACCTTAACTTTTAGAGTTCTGACTTCTAAGCCCGTATTTCTATTATTTACCCCCAAAATTTCCCCCCTTCAAGTGCCGAGAACGGATTTTGCAATCTATCTGGCAAAAAAAATTGGGATTATTCTCGTGGAGCTTTTGATCGTAGGACTCAATACAATTCTTTCGTTACAAATTTACAAATCATTCTCAAAAAGACGATAATTGGCAGAGTAACTTGCTCACATTGTAGAAGAAAGTCGAAGGTTGTTATTCCCTTACTAAGGCCTTTAGGGCGGGTTAATGCTCAATATATATTGGTATGGCTAAATTCTTAAAACATTAAGCATTTACTTTTCAAAGAATAAACGAGACTAAAATTTTAAAGCTCAATAAAAATCACACTCTAATATTTAACATGATTTGCAAAATTATTATTTTTTTATTAAATGGTAAAAAACTAATAATCTGAGGAGAATACCAATATATTCTTAACTACAATAGTAAGTTCTTCAGCATTAAGCAAAACCTCCCCACTTGTGATCGAAAGATTGGTGTAAGCAATAGAGTGAATAGACTATGAATATAAACTAGGTTATGTAAAGTGGATATGAATCCCAACTCACCAAATTTGGACAATAAAACTCCTTGTCCGGATATCAATTTATTGAGAAAAACTCCTCAAATTTCACAATGAATCGATTGTATGATAGTTGATCCAGTTCTTAGGAGTTAAAGTTATATAATTACATTTGAAATAAAATAAACAAAAGTCATCTACTGCTACACCAACTTTAAAGTTTGACTATTGATACATTTTTGGTACCGATAATTGTTCAAGAATTAACTATTTTGGTGTGCTCCCCCTAGTGGACACGACACATTACCTTTCTAAAGCTTCACATTATCTGAGAAAAGCACAAAGGAGAGTCAAGCTCACAATCATTATTTGCTTCGTTCGAATGTTGCCACTCTGAAACGTAATTACACACTACCGTAACGCGTACCAGACCCTCAGTCTCCGACTCGACAGCTACCGTCAAAGACTCAAAGTCTGCCCTGCTTCGACCAAACTCTGCCAACAATAGAAACCGCTCTCTCTTTCTTGGCAATCGCTACCCTCTCTTCTCCCAAAGAAGGATTGCCTGGGCATCCGCTGTAGCGTGCGAAGCCCCACCAAACTATCAACACCACACGCAGTCCACAAAGTACTCCCCACTATAGGCTTGGACTTTGATGGTCTGGTGATTCCGTGCAATCCTCACTGCGATTCCGGTCTCTCGGGGTTCAACCTCCGGTGTTTGCAAGCAACCGATCCAGCCTCATGGCCATGCTGATGCCTCTAACCGCGCCAACTGACAGTCGGTAGGCGCTGGGCCATGGACGCCGTCTCCTGGTCATGGCTCTTGTGTTCGTCTCCTGCACCTCGCTCCTGCTGGACGGCGTTCGCTGCAGCACTACCACCCATGCCCCGGCACCCACTCCCACCGACCAGCCTTTGCCAGACATCCCAATATACCATCAGTACGAAGGTACCTACACACCTGAACATGTTAAAAACCTCAAGTCATCAATGTACCGATTCTGTTGTTGTGAGCCTCCAACTCATCTGTACCTGCTAGCTTCTATTTGTCTGCGACGTACAACAGATTTAAATACACTTGGATGCTAACTTGCCTGCATGCTCTAGGGAGCGAATCTGTTCTAATGATTCATCAATGCTTCACTTTGCACTGCAAGTTTAAGTAGCACCCCACACGCTTAAACATGCTACAAATTTGAACTTGAGCTTGAATTTACTGCATGCGAGGGATGATTGTTCAGTTGAATTGCGTCGGTCCGTGGACATATTTCATGGTCGAGTACGTTAGAGATGATCACCACTGGAACTTGATCCAATCAGAAATTCTTGAGCGTTTAGTTGCAACTGAGCCAGGGTAGGCAAAGATGTCATTCTGAATGAGTGCAACTACTAGTATGCTTCATGTGCTTTTATCATGCCATCAGTCATCTTCAACAGTTCAACAGTATCATCAGTTGTTTGATGGTGTATGAATGGTTGCCGCAGCGGATGCTATGAACGCCATCCTCATGAAGTGGTCGACGTTAAACCCTCAGTTGTCCACTGTTCTCAACTGGACATCCGACCTCCACCCATGTGAAGTACCTCCCCTCGTAACCTTGAGCGACGTTGCTGGTGGTTCGTATCTGGGGGGTTGGAGTGGCGTTTCGTGCGCACCAGTGCTTCATCAGTCAAACTCAACGGGCTATTATTATAACGTATCTATGATAGACTTCAGGTAAGTTACACTTCTTGCATCGAGGAAGTCACCGTCAAGAGAATGGTAATATGAACCAGGTTCCGGGTTGCAGGCCTTGTGGTTGCGAGTGTAGTATGTTGAATCTTTGGTCACGAACGTCGTAATAGCTAATCGATTTACCTTCTTGAAAATCGCAGGTTGTTTGGAAGCAATTCTAGCTGCGGTTCTGAGGATGGGACATTTTGTGGCTTCGAAGGGATAACTGGAGAATTGCCTTCTGAGATAGGCAATCTGAACAATCTGCAATCTTTGAAAGTCTCCGATCGTACTCACCTACCAGGAATTCCAGTTCATTTAACAACTGCCATACGGGTTGTATTTACGATTGCTATAAATAATCACCAACGTGCATATGTTCCGTTGCAGGGTTATAAGAGACAATCCGAATCTAACGGGACCAGTACCGGTTGCGGTATTCCAACTGCCCAGGCTAACAATACTGTAAGTGAAGCCAATCCTGCAAGAGATGCATCAAAAGAGATTTTATGTTTGATTGTGTTCAGCTGTTCAGGCACCTCGAACTCCGCCAACAGCGAGATCGATTGCAACGGACCTGCAACTATATATACATTAGCATGCCGTTGATTGCAAGCTCTTGTTGCTGCAGTATTAACAATGCTCTTATTGCTGCTCTTGTTGCTGCAGAGGGTTGCTTAACAACTCTGGAAGAGGAAGTCTACCTTCACACGTGCTCACCACAAACTGCCAACTCGACTTCATGTGAGATGATGACAACTGTACTTCTACTAATGCACATATTAAGGTGTGACTATTAGTATGGTGTCATGATTATAGCTCTGATTATTTTCTGTATCAAGCTAATGCATGTTGGATAACAATACTTGGATATCAAAGATGTCAGCTACAAGTCAAGTTTAGATGTTCACTATACACTCTTGCCTTATAATGCGATTGTGAGTACGAAGAATGCTATTTAATTATGAAGAATTTTAGATAGGTGACTTATGTTCATTTGCATTAACCCTTAAAGGTCCTTGCAAGCCCGATGGGATGTTTTCCAAGAGAATATGCCTTGTGGGCACGGCCAAGGTATGGGTATCACTTTCTGTCAAGACTAATCAGGTGATTTTTGGTTGAAACATTCAAAGTTCATCATTTTTTTCCATTTTTATCAATTACAAAGAGTACAAAATCATTTTAAAATATCGTATACGTAATTGGGATCAAGATGCACATTCCTAAAAAAATAAATTATTCAAATTTTTTATTTTGAATCACTGAACCCTCCACAATAAATTGCATATTGGTGGGATTTGCAGGCATCATGGTGCAAAAATTATTAATTTTTTATTTGTCAAAGTAACTATTTTATATAATGCACAAGTACATGTAAGTCATATCCAAAAATGGTATCAAA
The DNA here is from genome assembly GCA_037043015.1 of Bryum argenteum. Lineage (NCBI taxonomy): Eukaryota > Viridiplantae > Streptophyta > Bryopsida > Bryales > Bryaceae > Bryum > Bryum argenteum. The sequence goes on along the minus strand of CM073328.1, from coordinate 16,521,082 downwards.
ATGTGCTCATTTGATGTATCAAATGATTGTTTCTATGGATTTTGTGTAATTGGGACACGACTTACTTTTTCAACTAAAATAGCTAATAAAAACTCTTAATATTCTTCAATGCGAATGAATTTTTTTTTTGGGTAGGCTATAAGTGCTGTAGATTGAAACCACATTTGGTGTTCTCATACTTGACTTTATTTAAAAGATGGATATGTTTGACACACTTGCATGAGCTGAAATTGTACTTGGGACAACTTTTTTGGACACCGTTAGCTTAACTGTGCCCTTGTAGCTCTCATTGTACTCAACTTTTCACTTATATATTGATGTCAAACTGGTCACCTTCTTGTGATGCATTCAAAGAGTGAAATTTTACAAATCAAAGGCTCAAAGCACAATTTGTATGAGTGATTTTGTGCAAGGTTGTCATATCGGGCGTGTTGAGGTAATCGGGCGGGCAAAACGGGCGTACGAGTTGTCTCGGACGGACGGGCGTGCCCGCCCACCTTGATTGTAGGGGGTGTGTAATTTTTTGTAGGTAACAAACTTTGCGGTAAGAAGCGTGTGTGGCGTTCCACGCGGCCCGTACGCGGCGGCCAAGTGGCTTAGTTTTCACCTAATCCTTGCCACGTCGTTGTTTTTTTACCTAAACTAAAAGTCAACATCCGTTTGACCCTATCAGGCGAGCCACAATTCCATCGGACGGACAAGGCGGACGGACGGGCGGGCAGCGTGCCCGCCCGGCATGACAACCTTGATTTTGTGCTCTGAAAGGATTGTGGTAGGTAGGTTGGGTTGTACATAAACTTGTAGAAGGTTGCAAGCTCATCATTGATTGGTCCATTCATGATGCCCAAGTTTTAAAAGTGCTCTATTCATGATGCCCAAGTCCAAAAGATGTTGTGATCCAATTTTGGGCTGCCCGTTTCAGGCCCCAAGGACCTTCAAGGGTTAAGAAAGAAAAAGCTCTCTGACAATGCCATTATAAACTGAAGCGATTGAACGAAATACAAAACACCCATATTAAAAATATTAGTACGATGTTTAAAGTTTTAAATTTCTTGATGTGTTGTGTTGAATTTTGAAATATAAATGAACTAGGTCATTACTCCTTGTAGTGCCAATATTGATAAGAGATTGTTGTCTTTGGAGTCATTTTAATATGTTAAAACTATGGCTATTCCATGTCAATGAATATATTGTTTCTTGTTGAGACTATTCCATCTAATTAAGGAAGTTTCCAAAAACTGAGGCGATTCTTTGTAACCAAGGGCTAAAGCCATTCTATATAATAGGACTATTTTTCATGAGTAAGATAGTTTATGTAATTGAGGCTATGATTGTATTCTTCAATCAAATTGAGAAACTTCGCAGTAGGGAATAGTCTTTTGTTACATGGATAGTCTCAATTATAAGGAGACTTTTGTATCTTTTAATCATAAAATAGGAGAGAGCTAATACATAAGAAATGGAGAACTTTTCAAATGTCATTATCAATGAGTACTTTCATTTCTTTAATTGCATTCTCTATATCTTTGTTTGCTTCATAGATCTCTCTTAACTCTGCTATCTTAGTTTCTTTGAAGTGTTACAAAAGATTAAAAAAAGATTAGAGATAAATACAGAAATAGCTCGTCCATGAATGTAGACAAGTTTTCTTGACCCTAATTGGTTGCTATGGTAGAGATATCAAAACAACACCATTAACTTGAAGTCAATAAATCTAGCCATAAACTTGTTTTAAACTACAATGTCTATTGGTCCTTGACTCTCTACATTAGGGTTGGGTGTATCTAATAATAATTTAACCGGCATCCACTTTCTACTTTCGGATAACTCCAACAATTTTTTGCAAGACCTCCTTAAGTTTGTTTGTAAGTTCCATAAACCATCTTTGCTAAATTTTGAATGAACAACTTTTCTATTTTGTATTCCATCCATATACTCGTTTTACTAATAGAGGTGGTGTAATATCAAAATTATGGCTTGCATAGAGTTCATTTTCACATCATGAGGTTATTACTTCAAATATTTGGTCATTTATCATTGGTGGTCTCAAAAGCCATTAATCACTATCAACACAAAATACTGATACACTGACAAAAATCATATGTGGGTACTCGCTTACTATATTTCTACCGTAACACCATAGTAGGTTCGTTCATAAATAATTCTCAAAAAAGAAAACGTAAAAGAACAGAAATTACAAGGAAAAAGAAACGAATAACGTTAAAATTGTACCAAAATAAAAACGAAAGTACAGGAAATCAATTAATATGTACCGTAGTTAAGTTAACTAAGTATGGCCGCCAAAAATTGATGAAGAATGAAATTAAGATGAAAATTTAAGTACATCTATTTCTTGCACACGAATAATTTTTTATCAAATAATTAAGAAACGAATCTCAAAAAAATCATTTTTGGGAGGCAAACCTTATTTTTCAAAAAATTATTCGTGCGGCGTGGTGGCTTAACCCGCTATGGTGTTACGGTATCTAGTGAAGTATATGAAAAAGCTATATGTTTTTTCCTATGGAGATTTTTCATTTTTTCCTTAAAAATCATACTCTTCATAAACTGTCATTTGGAATAGCTTAACCCCTAAAGGTCCGAAGATCCAAAATGGGTTTTGTGATTTTGAGTAGCCTACATGAAACAGTTTGAAGTAATAATTTTGTTCAAGATTTTTAATAGATGAAACGGTTTGGAGTAATATTTTTGTCCAAGATTTTTACAAGGTGCTCCTTATACTCCAAAGTGTATCAATGTGGTGAAATTTCCAAAGCCAAAGTCTAGTTTTGAAGCCTTCATGTAAAAATTCTAAGTTTCAAGTCCAAAAAAGGGCGAGTTTAGATTTTGAATTTTTTTAAAGAAGTATTTTTATAACCAAATTAATATTTGAGTTTCTAATTCAACTAAGTCAAAAAATTTGTCAATTTCACATGAGCAGCCTCCAAAGATTACAAAAACAATCTTGACAATTTCTAGTAATTTCGAATCAATTCTTACAAAAATTTCAAACTTTGAGATTTGGAAGTTTTTCTAAAACATATTCTCAGCATTTAGACACCTGTAAAGGAACCTACTTGCGGTTCAATTTTTTCTTGGACTAGATATATCTAATATTATGCATGTTTACTATTTTGTTGTTTTTAGTCCTACTTTTAGAAACTAATTTGCATGAAGGTCAAAAAAGGGAATGAGTCTCTATATTTTGCACGAGCATACCCAACTTGATCACCTACATGGAAGAAAATATGAGCAAAATGTTTGAGTAATGATCATCTAGTCTACCTTGGCACCATGTAGACTATGTCTTTCGATCAAAGCCCAAAAGAAGTTCTCAATCAACTTCAAAGTTATGATCTTACGATTGGTAACAATCCAACAAAGTTGAAATTTTACTTGGTATTATTTTAGGTAATTAGGTTGAATATTATACAATTGAACATACAAAAACAGAAATTTTAATTTAATCCTAACTTAACTTGTATAAGGTAGTCAAAAATCGCAATTTTTGGTTTTCGAGGTCCAAAATACGCTCAAACCTTTAATGGTTAAGTTAAATAGCCATAGGATGTTAACACTTGCAAAACTTTAAAATTTGCAACTTTTGCTATATATTGTTGGACCTTGGTGTCTTTGTATAAAACCTATGAACTATTTGTTCTTGGCAGAATATTTTCACTTATGAGGGTAAAATTATGTAGATATATCTAACTAACTTAAAAACAGGGTTGTCTTGTGCAAGAAACTCGGCAGGATGTCGAACACGACATGTCAGACATACAACATACCCTTTGTTTGAGAATATACCATATTCCTAGAATATACTTAAAATATTTTATAATATGCCCACATATTCTTGGATATTCGAGCATATTTCATCCAAATTATATAACGTACCAGACACCTGACGAACACGACGAAGAGGACAACTCGACAGACATTGCCAAATTGTGTCAAAGAAGACAACCCTGCTTAGAAACAAAAAGTTGAAGGAACTCAAGTTTTTTTTTTTTTTTTTTCTTCTTTTCTTCCTTTTTTTAGTGTGAATGTATAAATCATTAGATCAAATTGCTTCAATAAAAATTTCCTGAAATGAGAATTTTCACCATATATTATGAAAAGGCAATATTTGAGGGTACATCAAAGAATTAAGGCTTATGGACTTTAAAGGTCAAAGGTATTCATTATTACACGTTGAGTCAAGCTCAAGATGGGGCCGAAGGGGGAAAAAATTTCTCTAAATGTAATTGGTTCATAACTTGCTGTTTAAAAAATGTACCAATAACATTGAGAGGATATTTGCTCTCCATCGGTCCCATGTACGGCTTGACTCCCCATGTAAAGCATCTTTTATGTATAGAAATGATCACAAAGGAAAAAATGGCTTGGTCGATTAGATGTACTAAGAGCAGTAGTTATACATAATCATGGGTGTGTAAAAACCTTAGTTGTAATGCCTATCATGGACCAATCAATTTTCATGAACCATCTTTGCTAAATTTTGAAGAAGCAACTTTCAATTTTAATTTCCATATATTGATCGAGGTGGTGTAGAATCAAAATTATGGTTTGCGTAGATTTTAGGATTTAGTATCTAATAACTTGAATATGTACATGTACACCATATCTTAGATTTAGACTCCTCACCATTTGTGAGACCGTGTCACGGACATGCCATACCAGGTGTCATCCGCACCCATGAGTTACCGGGGTGTACTTATTTTACAAGTACTTTCTAGATTATGTCTATTTAGTATACTTTGTGAGTTTAAGTTTATGGAAGGTTATAGAACCTTCCCTTAGTTGTTAGAAGTTCCTAGTAGATATAGGAATCTTCCACCACACCATCCTAGATTCCAGAAGCCCCTTAAGCTTCCGGAAGATCCTATGGTTGCTTCCTAGCTCTTACCCTAGAAGCTTCTTAGATTCAGGAAGCTTTCGCTTTGCCTTCCTAGATTCCGGAAGCCGCCCAAGCCTCCGGAAGGCCCTATGGTTGCTTCTAAGATACTACCACAGAAGCTTCCTCTAGCCTAGTGGGCGCATTTTAGGTTGGAGTATCCCCAAAAGAACAAAAAAGAGTTCCGAAAAGGAGTGGAAATGAGTACTAAAAACTATGCACTAAAAATTATTGTATTTTTGGAAATTTCAAGCATATGAGCACTTAGATATAGTAGTATTTGTATGGTAATAATAAAAAAAATCAATTAAATGGAATTTTAACATGCATTTTGGATTGTGGAAATTCACCATGTAAATTGCACTTTTTAAAATTCCTAGTAATACACTTGTTTGCACTACACACTTGCAAATGATAAAAATATGTCCCTTGAGCATTCTTTCACCTTTACCTCGAGTTTCATGGTCATGGCAAAAAATAAACTTTTCCAGATGAGTCCTTTTTACCCTTTTTTAAAAACATGACAGTTCTGGATATTTTATTAAAAGGACTTATCCGGAACGGAAGGTGGTCAACAAAAATTTGTACGTTTGGATATAAGTAAACTACACTAATATGTGTACCTTATTTTTATAATAGAGCTACCAAAAATTTGTATGAAGGTGATCCTATAGGGGTCTAAGTAGAGGGGGGTGGGGAAAAATATGAGTGGGACAGTCCTTTTGGACACCCTCAACCAGACTATCACCCTAATATATATAGAGAGGTCGAGGATATTGTTCTTCACTCTCTTCAACACCAGTTGTATCTACTCCTCTTGTTATCAATATTACTTCTTCTTGTCTTCTTTCAAATACCATCTTGAGTCTTCTGTGAGGAATCCCCTCACTTCTAGTCTATCTTGGTCTTCATTTGAGGTCTCCCCTCAATTTTCTATCGGGTCTTGTCTTTGAGTTGCCGTCCGCAACAGACCGTAACACTCAAAGTTGAAAAAATAAGGTTCTTTTCCTTGTTGCAAAAATGATTAAAGTTTCTTGTGAGCAAAAAAACCCAATTTGAGAAGAGAATTTGAGGTGAGGCTCTTCAAATTCTTGTTCCTAAGTGACTTAGGTACTTGTCAACATTGTTTTTACTCTCATAGGACTTATAAAACCTACAGAGATGCTCCAATTTTTACATGGGTGCATAAATTCAAATACAAAGGCAAGTTTTCAACAAGAAAAATTCATGTAGAGATCATTGAGTTGAAATTCCAAGTGATGATATCTTAATACCTCTTTTACGTGTACAAAGAATAAAACTAAAAAATAAAAGAGAATAATTATCAATTTCTCATGAAATCTTGAAAATCACATTTTAATTGATTTTGGGCACATTTTGAGAATTTATGAGGACATATCATAGTTTTTGTGCGAAGTTTAGCATGTTGTAAAGGTGGTTTTAAACTTTGAGTGTGAATATTTCTAAAAGTATGAAAAATCTTGAAGCATACTAAATGGTCGTATTGGAAAGATTTGGGAAAGAGTCACTAGAGGAAAACAGTGTTTTGTCCACTGTCACTTTGCGTCAAATGTGACGTATACCCAGACTAGTCGAAATTAGTGTGGAAAAGTTGTCCGCAGTGACATAGTGCATGTTAATCAATTTAACATACTTCTATCACTGTTGACGTTGGGTTAACAGCGACGTTAATAGTGACTCGTTTGGATTTTGGAAGAACGATTTTATGTTGAAAATAACAGAACCACGTCAACGTTGACATGTACGTCCCTTAGGGGAGGTAACTTTAGCACTTCATTTTTTACCCTCTAGTAATATTTTAATGATTAAATATAGTCATGATCCATGTCAGCACGTTTCTTTTAACATAGCAGACGTTTAAAGTGACATGGGTGACATTCAACTGTGTTACTTTTGACATATTAATGAATCCTACGTGAAATGCCTTGGTGACGTGGATAGCTTATGTGGAGGATATGGGTGACAAGGACAAGTTGGTGTTTGGTCCTGGGGGGTGTCAATACTGACATTGGCGTTTTTGTTGACGCAAACTTCTGTCCATGTGTGTTTAAGGAAACGTAATCACGTAGCTGACGTGTCAAGTACATTTATAGTAAGGGTGACGTGGCTATTAGGGTTTGACTTGGTCAATGATCCTAGAGAGTGTCAATGGTGACGTGCATGTCAAACGAGACATGGGCGACGTTCAAGTGTGTTACTTTTGACATATTCCTAAATCCTACGTGGAATGCTGTAATGACGTGGAAAGCTTATGTGGAGGATATGGGTGACAAGGACAAGTTGGTGTTTGGTCCTGGGGGTGTCAATTGTGACGTTGCTGTTTTTGTTGACGCAAACCTCTGTCCACGTGTGTTTAAGGAAACGTAGTCACATAGCTGACGTGTCAAGTGCATTTATGGTCAGGGTAACGTGGCTATTAGGGTTTGACTTGGTCAATGATCCTAGAGAGTGTCAATCGTGACGTGCATGTCTAAAGTGACATGGGCGACGTTCAAGTGTGTTACTATTGACATATTCCTAAATCCGGCGTGGAATGCCTTGGTGACGTGGAAAGCTTATGTGGAGGATATGGGTGACGAGGACAAGTTGGTGTTTGGTCCTGGAGGGTGTCAATTGTGACGTTGGCGATTTTCTTGACGCATTTGTCAGTGTCATTGAAAACGTTAAATGAGGGATGAGATACATGCTCAACTGTGTTATAATAAACAGCGTGTGTTCGTGTAACGTATTCTAAAGCGCTGCTTCTGAGATCATTGCTCACTATCTGAAGAATCCCCGAGAAGGTGGTCTGATTCTTCCTCGTCAACGTCCGCTGCTACTAGCTCCTCTACGTGCCCGTTTACAAGAGACCCCTGTACTATGAAGTCCTCTGCGTGTGAAGGGTCAGTTCTACACCTCTTTATCTTAGTGGGACGTGATGAAATTGGGCCGGTAGTTTGTACATGATCTGCATCGTCTTGTTCTTCAGCGAATGCGCGACCTCCACGACTGCCTCGAACTTCAACCTTGCACACCACTTTCCATGGCCCTTCGTCCGCTACAAAATACACTTGCTGGACGTGAAAGGGGAACGCAAACGACGTTGGACCCAATGGTACTTTGTAGTGATCTGCAAAATTCACCGATAGAAACCCGTGCGAATCCCGCTTCATTGTTGCTGCGGCACCTCCTATTCTCCCTTTAACCCATGAACATACTAAAACTACTACGCAAGTACGTCTATAGTCTAATTCGAGTATTTCTTCAACATGGCCTACGTATTCTTCCGTCTCTGCCCCTACATCGTTCGTAAAGGTTGCATGTACGCCACTGTCCATTGTGGCGCTTGAAGCTTCAACTGAGCGGCAACGGAAGTGCATGCCATAAGCCTTCATTGACCGATACGCTGTCGCATTCAGCGCGGGAGGTCTGGACAAATCATACGTGGTTTGGTCGATGCGCCTCGATCGAGCTGCACGGTCGGTGTCAACCGCTATTGTTAGCCAATCTGGAAATGGTTGGAGAGGCCGCAGCTGTGAAGGCGTGTCAGACGCTTTCCGTCGCCTTCTGGCGGGTCTTCCACGATGGCTCTGGCGGCGTAGTGACGTCCTCCAGTTCTGCTCCACCTCGTACGCCCTGGAGTGTGCAAATAGTATTGGTCACTGAGTTTAGGTCAGAACATTCTTTTGACGCTAATGTGTCAGACTAGTAGGAAATTGTGTACAAAGTGACGCGTTTTAACGTGTTTTTACGCATTTTAACGTTGGTTTACGTCAATTTTGTAGCGTTAGTATTAACGAATGTGTCAATTCATGTTTCTAATGACGCATGTCCCACGACAGAGAATATACATTGACGTAGTGCGCATTTAAGGGCATAACTCATCACCTTCTATAGTGCTGAAGTGTGGCAACGTTTGAGACTACAAAGCTGTGAATCCAGTCACGAAGAGTGCGAGACATCACTCGTCTTATTCCCTTGCTCTCCACCATTTCATCGTGCATTGCCTGGTCTTCGTTTGCATCCCACACTCTTCGCGATGTAGCGTTGTAACGTTCCATATACTCTGAGCAAAATCCCAATGTTTCTTCCATAGAATATGCCTCTGCCATGCAACCCTGTGGCCTAGCGTACGATCGCACATAATCCTTGAGGGTCTTCATGTACCGCTCCATTGGGTACATCCAGCGGCTTTGAACTGGGCCGCATATGAAGAGCTCTTCCATGAGATGCACAAGAAGGTGCGTCATGATCACCATTGATCCTAGAGGGAACTCGCGCTCAATCATACAAAGCGTCTCCGAAGCGTCTTCCACATACTCTTGTTGCTTTGACGCGTTAACTGTGCGATTGCACAAGCGTCTAAATACCCTGCTGACCCTCATGATACAAGATCGGACATCTGTATTCATATCAACATTACGCAGAGCTAAGGGTAGTATCTGCAGATGCAACCCCACGTAAGAATACTGGTCAGGAATATGATGAACGTATTTGGTGAGGTACCATATTGGTAACACGAATTGACAATTACAACGAGGTCTGAAGTAACGTTATAATGCGTTTCATGTTGTTTAACTTAACATGCAGAAACGTGCTTTGACGTTACGTTTAATTACATTTATTTACTCTTCGTTCCTGTAACGTTACTTTGCGTTGCATTACGTTTAACTTAACATGATGAAACGTGCATTGACGTGAAATAACGTGTCCAATGATAGAAGGGAACATTTGCTTGCAAAGTCTATAGTACACATACCATGATTCTGAAAGCAAAGTTTCGTAAAGAATTTGTGGATTTAAGATACCTATTGCATGAGGACGTGAAAGTCATGGGATTTAAGAAATCGCAATCTTCCTTCAGACACTCTTTTGTAAATTGCTCCTGCATAATTTTGTGGCACCTTTGTTGATCCTATTACTCCAAGCATGTCTGTCTTTGCTCGTGGAAGGAGGACATAAGGTGCGTGCGGCATGAGAAGCCGGCCGTCTGCACCCTGTGCTTGTCTCAACCAAAGGTTTGACTTGACTCCCATGTCCTTGAAGTCCAGTCGTCCTCGTGGGTAATCAGTCTCCCCAAACAAAGTCTTTATTATATTTTCGCATAGGTTCTTTTCGCAGTGCATGACGTCTAGTGTATGTCTTATGAGCAAGTCCTGCAATACATTCAAGCCCATGATCCAGAGTCCCCATACATGTGTATATATCCAAACTAGGAACACTAGCAACGTCACTTGCATATGACTTAGCGTTCAGCAAGATATCACTTTCATCTACTGGGATGCTGGTTGACACAGCTTTACGTTACATTGCGTTTAGAATGACAATACTTAACACAATTTTACGTTTTCATCTATTTAAAATGACAGATGTTAACACAATATAACAGATACGCTACGTTTATAATGATAGAAACTCCCATGATTATTGTTGGTTTACTTTGACGCTTGGTAACACAATTTGGTGTGACCATGTGTTTACTTTGACGTTGGTTAACATGACTCATGCTGAACGCGGTTGTGCACATTAAGACCTCTTTGCATGTGAAATAGCCGTAAGTTATGTCACACACCTTCCAATACGGGAGAGAGAAAAGCACTGAAAGTCTCTTCACTCCGTGCGTTCTCACAGGATCCGACGGACCCTCCGCCCTTCCTCCCGAGGCAAGGTATGAGTCCCTTTCTCGCGCAAACCGCATAACGTCTTCGCCGCTCATCCTAAAATTAGACACCTCTTTCTCTTCAAGCCCGTTGAATTGCAAATCTGTACGGAACAGATGGTCCTGCGGAAGTCGTTGCCGTGCACCTACATATCTTCTCTTTTTTAGGGCCTCTCGCGCTTCTAGAAACAATCTCAGGACCGCAGACGGGGCAAGCTTTATAGCCCTTAGTTTGTTGTCCAGAAATCAAACCATAAGCGGGAAAATCGGAAATTGTCCATAAAAGGAGGCCCCGAAGAGTAAATCTCCTGTGTGCACCATGTGCTGAAGCATCTATGGCTGGTACGCCTTCCCATAACTCCAGTAATTCTTCCACTAGAGGCGCTATAAAAACATCTATGTTCTTGTCTGTTGGAGAATCCTTGCCCGAAATTAGAATACTCATCACAATGAAAAACCGTTTCGTAAGCAACCACGGTGGGAGGTTGTACATAACCAAGAGGATAGGCCAAGTAGAATGTGACGTGCTGCGGACCGAGAAAGGATTCATGCCATCAAGAGAGAGTGCCATTCGTATGTTGCGTTTTTCCGCCTGGAACGTGGGGTCGATGACTCCGACGTGTCTCCATGCGGGACTGTCAATGACGGTTTCCATTTTGCCTTGGCCATCATTGTCTATTCCCACCTCTCGCTCCGAATGCCATTTGAGAAGCTTCGCAATTGTAGGAGAGCTGTACATGCGCCTCAACCTGGGAATAAGAGGGAAGTGCCGGACAACCTTCATTGGCGTTGTCTTCGTACCTTTACATGACGCAATCCAGGAACACGTCAACCGTACGTCACAGATGACATCATGAAACGTGTTGTGTTAAAAGTGACGTACCTTCTCGGTATCTGCCTTTTCCACAGTGTGGACATGATTCCTTGTCCTTGTGCTCACCCCCAAATAGAACACACCATGACGGACACGCATGTATGATATTGTATGCTAGTCCAAGTGCCTGCAACATCCTCTTTGCCGTGTAATGCCTCGCAGGCAAGACGTTTCCTTTCGGTAGCAGCTCCTCTAACAGATAGTGAAGTAGCTCATTCACAAAAGCATTGCTCACACCATGTGTTGTGCACAATGTCATGATGACAACCACTGCTGAAATTAGGCTCACCGAACTGCCTGGGTACACCGGATGTCAAGCCTCTGAGTATAGTAACTCCAAAGCTTCGATGCTCGTGTCTTCAAGCTCTCTCTCAATGATGTCCTCATTGGCCATATTGCTGGAATCAAGCGTCATCTCTTGTAACTCTTCTGCAGTGCGCAAAGCATCTTGAAATTGTTTGTGGACGTCGTGGTCACCAAACGCATCTGAGTCGGGATCATCGGGTAGGACATTGACAAACTCCTCGTCGTAGCTGCGTTCGTTGTCGTCTGTCCATTCCTCTTCGCTGTAGTACTATGCCCCATCCTCTGGGTACCCCCCTGGAGGATCTCCTCCAATCATGGAGCGGTATAGAAATTTGTCGCGTCCGTAAGAAGCTAGATGCCTTGTTATTGCCCGCACAGGCAAACGTCGGCCTCCATGACAATACGTGCATGGGCATAACCACCATGTTATGGGAACATCTTTACTTGCAGCAACTTGAAGTTCGTGGCGGTGAATGATTTCCGCCGTCGATCTCCATTTGCGTTTTCCATGGGATGTCACCATCTGTGCGCACAACAAAGTTTAAGTGAAGTAAGGATTAAGCCTGCTCGCTGTTTACTGCTGCTCAAACAAGTATGTAGATTATATTAAACTGTGTTTAAAATGACAGTAGAAAACATTTCAGAAGACGTCACATCGAGTTTCTTCGCGTTCCAAGAGACGCAAAATAACGTGCAGCAGAGATCTTATGTTATGTTACATCATGTTTCATATGACGCGAAATGACGTTTCAAAAGACGCTCCAGTATATCACATCGTGTTTCTAGCGAAGTTATGTCTTGGAAGACGTCTCAGTATGTAAAATTGCCGACTCAAAAGACGTTACAATATGTTACTTTGCGTTTCAAGTGTCGCAAAAGTAAGGTCTTACAAGTCCTGACATACTATCAGTACATCCTTTGCCAAAAATCGGTTCATTAAAACAATGACATCATGACTTTGACTTTCACATGGAACATGGTTAGAGGTTCACAGTATACTATTGAAAGTTTGTATTTCACACAATTCTACTAAACTTATAGCCTTAGACCTTAGAAGACTGCTTCGAATCTGAACTCAACCATTTCTTAACAACCGAACGTATTCCGCTAGCGGACGCAATACAAATTCATCGTGAGCCCATTGGGATTGGCTCAAACATAGAGCATGCTCCAATCGCAAAGCCTACATTGTAGCATACGATCTAGCAATTGACTTATAAAGTTCCGGAATTTTGCCATGCCTGCTACATTCCGAGAACTCGACAACATCTGCGAGATAGAGCGGTACACGCTCACGGAGCTTCAACTGACGCAAGTTCACGTCATAGAAGACATTTGATTATGTTACATTGTGTTTCAGGTGACGCAAAATGACGCCTTGGAAAATGTCATAGTATGTTACTTTGCGTTTCTAGTGACGCAGAATAATGTCTTAGAAAACGCAACATTATGTAACATCGTGTTTCTGATATCGCAAAGTGACGTACAAAAATTCACTTATTCAGATTAAATATTCTAAAGCATATACACTTTAGAGTAAGTGAAATTCTAGTGTGCAACCTCTATGATTCTACAGAGGATCGCCAGAGGGTTCTGATAATTCGGGACCTAACATCAGTTCAGATTGTCGTAGCATTTCTCGTGATAGTTGCAGCATTTCCGATGACTGTCGTAGCATTTCTAAAAGAAATTTCTTCATCTCCACCTTCTTCCTATGTGAATCCCTCAAGCCAACATGGGCCTCTCCGATGTCATTCCTAGGAAAGGTTTTTCTTATTATGCGGTCATGCAAAGAACTCTTCCTTTTCAATACGCCTTTCCTTTCCTTCCCCACATGTCAGGAACAGGCTCTCCAAGTCACATATTGCCCAGAATTCATAGCAAGGCAAGAAAGACTCTGCAACAAAGAGGACATATGACAACATCAAATGCAACATTTGACAACATCAAATCGTACTCTCGATGCACTTAAGAAATTGTGTATGTTGTGAGAAAAAATTGAAAAACGCGGACGTCATCCTTCTCCTAAAGACGTTTCCGTGAACGCGTTAAAATAAGTTACACATTTGTTGAACAGTGTCAAACAACATGAAAGTTGTCACAGGACGCAATCCAAGAACACGTCAACGGTACGTCACAAATGACGTCATGGAACGTTTAAAGTGTGTTCTGTTAAAAGTGACATAGTGTTAAAAGTAACACAAGTAAATAGTAATTACAAATAAATTAAAACGCTGAATTTGGATCATTTTCTAAACGGAAGTAGGGGTTACGTACCTTAACACCGCCGGGAGCTTTAATTAGCGCACGCCCATAAGGCCACCTACTCAATTGCACTTATGAACGCCGGATTGCATCCTCATCATGGAGATTGCGTGAAGTTATGGAGGCGGCTGCTGTCACCTACGAGCAAGTGCGTGATGCAATTGTTGCAGCAAATGAGAGGGAGGTAGCAGCACGTTTGAAGGAGGCTGGCTTCGATCCAAACTTTGCTATCGCACTCTTCCCTTCGCGTACGTCGTCCTCGGTAAAGTCCACCGCCGCTGCGCAATTAGTGAAACCTGCAGCAAGAGGAGGGAGGCGATCGGAGGAGGGGGAGTCCGGGTTCCAACCAAGGCGGAGCTCGCGCACGCGTCCTGCCGTCACATACTTGGAGAGCGCGGAGAGAGAAATCGTCACGACACTTGACACAAGCTTTGCAGAGGTAAGCTATCGTTCTCACAAGATGCAATTTCAGCTTTTCATGTTGCACGGGGATCGACCTAATTGGAGTGTTCCGAAGGAGTAGCGCAGCAGCATTTCGTCTAATACTCTAATATCGCGGTACTCTTAAGGAGCGCGGTAGGTAGAAGGTTGCTTGTTTTTGGAACTAATGCGACGCAATTGCTAGAAAATTGCTAGTTTAATTAGGGCACGCAAAGTTACGGCGTTGCAAGCCGTCGTCCCTGAGACCCTGACAGGTAGGTGGACGGCTTCTCCGTCGGTTTTTAATTCTCATTCGAGTACGGCCTCCCATTGTAGTCGGAATGCTGCTTACTGAGCAAGAGAAGCGAGGGTTGATAGGTTTAGAAATTGCCGAAGTACACTGAAGTCGGGGCTAGTACCTCGCAGCATTGGATAGATAGAGCATGATCGCACGCCGAACGCTTCGAAGTCGATCAGAAGCTTGCCGTCGCAGTACCGATTCGCCGGGTGCGTGGGAAACAGGTTCCCATTCGGGGAAAGCTCCGACCGCAGGTTTTGCAATTTCTTTTTCTTCCTCCCGATGCATCTCTTGTACCCTGTATCATCTTAATATGCTCTAATTTGCCTTTTCACAGTTTATTATACTGAAGATACGTTAGGAAGGGTTTGTCTCCAGAAAATAGTCGACAAAAGCTTTGTAGTTCTCTTCTGGATTGAACACGAACCGAATTCGAGCTCATGTACCTACTCTGGAATTAGGACATCTTTCCCACAAGTGAAATTCCACCCTTCCGACTTAGGTGTAGTGTCTGATCGAGTATAGCTCTACTGGCTTGAGTACCGTCGCTCCACTCTAGCCCAGCTCATCAGATTCGTCTCTGCTACTTGATATTTCTGCGAGTTGTTTATTTTCATACTGATCTACTGTCCTTGCTTACTGAGATCAAGGTGCCACTTGAAATGGCCACACAGTTTAGGGTGCAATTACATGAAACTTAGATGTTGATATTCAACCTCGCTAGTTACGGATTATTCTCCTGTATCGATTCTTGTTTGAGTGATGACGTGATTGTCGCGCAATTTTGGAGTGACTAGATTTCTCTTCGTTGATTGCTGTTTTCAGTTTTGGTTCGGGGTTCTAGCTGGTGATGGATAGAGGGAGGGGTCAATCACGAGCAATTCCACTCAGATTCGGCAATCAAATTTTGGGTCTTTTAACATGTTCAGAGTGATATTTTGGCAATGGGTGACGGCAAATGCATGTTTGTTCTTCGGACGAGGCGGACTGCTTGTGACAGAATGTACTAAGTTTAATCACTAGATGAGTTGTTAAACGATTACTGTATTTGAGAAGGTACCCCACTTGCACGTGTGCTCATGGGCCATCAATGAAACTATTGCCATTCTCCAGAATCTCCAATGATCACGGTTATATGTTTCTAAACTAAAATTACATTCCAACTGGATCAAAAGTAGCTTTGATGTGTCATGATACACGGTTGAAATGGTTTCATCATTGGTGTGTGTAGTGGTTTGAGATATGCGGTCAAGGGAGTGTGGACCAAAAGGAAATAAGATTGAAGTGGGTCTGTGTATAGGTCATGTGATCAGGATTGCATTCAGGGATGATGCACAACGCTGAGCTACCATGATTCGTTTAAATGTCCTCGGAGTGTACTGTAGAGCGAACTCAATTGATATGGTGATCTTTTCCTTGTCCTCGGAGTTTTTGGTTCCATGAACTCAAAATTGATCTTGTGAAGGTCAAATGAGTATGCAGTTATGCACTAGTCTGGGCTTTTTAGAGCTCAATGCAAGACGATTCATATTGCAATATTGCAATTATGATCTGATATTTGGGGTCAAGAGACAATTGTTCTCTTGTCTTACCAATAGGCACATCATGAAAGTTGTGCCTCATGACGGAGTGATTCAAATTCTAGTTGTTGATTGCTTTGGATTGTTTTGGTTCGGGTCCTAAGTGGATTGAGGGAGGGCTTAGTTACCAATTCCTCAAGCTGTTTTCAGATTCGGCAATGAAACTGAGTTTTTTGCAAAACTGTTTAATTGGTTTCTTATCAGAGCAAAATTCTCATCCGGAAAAGGGGGCTGTTAGTAACGGAAGGAAACATGAGACATGTGCTTGATTTGTGTTGACAGAAACGAAGAGAAACTAAGGAGCTGTTCAGGGAGTGGAAGCATCGAGTTTCGCCGGTTAAGCTTCAAGGGAATTCGCTGTCACTAAAGGCGGTTCGCGGATCTCTGCCTGCTCGAGAGGGGCGGACAGCGTCGATGGAAGAGGGCCGCGGCTCTAGCAGAAAAGCACGGAAGGTGCCTCGCAGTACAGAGGGCGCCCAGCAACGCCGCATCACGACGGGCTGGATGGAGAGGGCGACGAGAGGAAGCCCTCAAAAATCGCTGCCCACCACCTCGTCCAGTGCTCGGGCACCTGCAGGGACGTCGCAAAGGAGGCCAGCAGGGGTGTTGAAGCTGATTCCACCCCCCTCGAGGCCGCAGCAGGACTTGAGCGAGGATTTAACCCCACCACGACGAAACTCCTCCTCACTTTGGCAGTCATCCGGATCTCATGGGCCACTTGGGACAAGAAGGACGGCCATGCGCAGCACCGAATCTGGTTCCCAGAGCCGCATGCGGATGTCATCAGAGGAGCCTGAAGATGAAGAAGAAATGGAAGATGAGGAGCCCGAGGACGAAGAAATGGAGGAGGACGACGACATCCAATCCCAGGACGAGGAGGATGATGAAGAACCAAAGGACCGGCTGCGAATCAGGTTGAATGCGCACGGTGTGCCTGTTGGATTCCACGAGGCAATGGTGACGCGTGACCTGCAGAAGTTTGCCCGCGCGCTGGATCCGACAGTGAAGCCCGGTTGGATTGGTCAAAAACGCGCGGCAAAGAGGGCTCTCATTGAACGAGTGCAAGCGGAGTTCGAGTTCTATGGCGAAACCACTGACCTGAGTCAAAAGTGGTTCGACTCAAAGATGTCTAGGGCAGTGACTCGGGTGAAACACGGAATCAACAAGCTCATCAAGGAAGGAGCTTCAAAGCCAGCCGACATAAGCAAATGCCATTGGGACAAGTTGGTGGAAATGAGGGACGACCCAGAAGTACAAGAAAAATCGCAGATCATGTCCAGCATTTCGCTTGGGAGGCCTTCGAAGACCGGTACCACATGGAACCTATCTATGGCTGCAATGTCAACGCTGGTAAGTATTGGGTCATCTTGTGTTTTCAACATTTACGTTATGTCATGTTTCTGATGACGGCATTGTGTTTCCTTTTGACGCTTCATAGTGTTATTTGTGATTTGTGCATGTCAAGGACGTATCTGTGCATTTCTTTTGGGTCACCTTGTGTTTTCAACATTTACGTTATGTCATGTTTCTGATGACATTGTGTTTCCTTTTGACGCTTCATAGTGTTATTTGTGATTTGTGCATGTCAAGGACGTATCTGTGCATTTCTTTTGGGTCACCTTGTGTTTTCAACATTTACGTTATGTCATGTTTCTGATGACGGCATTGTGTTTCCTTTTGACGCTTCATAGTGTTATTTGTGATTCGTGCATGTCAAGGACGTATCTGTGCATTTCTTTTGACGTGAAATGGCGTTTCCCTTTACTTTCCCTTGTTTTTTGTGTGTCGTGACTCTGCGTCAAAAGTGACATAAAACAACTTTTCTAAACGTTTAAGTTAACATGCTTCTGTTACAATAAACATAGGTGAACGACTCCATGTTACAAGTGACGCACTGGGATAGATGAACATGTTCGGGTTTTTCTTGGCAACGATCTGACTAGCTGGAACTCCTATGCAGAGTATAAAATTGGGACGAAAGCCAACACAAGCGAAATTGGATATCGAGGTGAAGGCAATGAGGCGAAGGGATTTTGAAGAGCGCGCCCTAGCCAAGCAGCAGCGATCACAAAGTGACCATGATGGCCGGATGGAGAAGCTTGAGGCCATGTTAGTAGCCCAAGAGTCGCGGTTGAAGAAGGTGGAGGAAATGCTAGGTGATTTACATGCCACCATCGCAGCATTGGCACCCAAACCTGTTGTCGGGCCTCTGCGCCCTTGCTTAAGTCATCCAAGAAATCCAAACGGCAATTGCAGCCCAAGCGAGGCAGCACACGAAGTTGTGCTCACCCCAGACGTTGACAATGATGAAACCAAGCCGGAGGAGTCCCCGGATGATGTCACCGACGCGAAGGACGAGAGGGAGGCACCTCTGCCTGCTCTAGAGGATCCGGACGCTCCCACGCTGCTGCAAGAGGCCTCTAACACTGAAGTAGACCCAGATGAGGAGGCTCCTGCAGCCTCGCCCATCAATCTTGTGACGCCTCATGCGGATGCTGCGATCCAGACACCAGATGATGGTGCCCCGAAATGTGTCCATCAAGAGACTGAAGCGCATGCGGATGCCCACAAGAAGGATGCCAACAGCGAGAGGGACACAGGGTCACCTCCTAGCGACGAGCAGGAGGCAGTCGAAATGATTGCAACGCTGTCCATTCCGAATGACTCGATTAATCAGGTAAGTTGGTGGTTGTTGTTTCTGTGCCATACAATGTTTCGATGTATGTTTTTTCAGACATATAATTGCGTTTAGCATGACATAATATTGCATCTAAAGTGACATAAAACTGCGTTTTTATTGACGTCCTACTGCGTCTAAGGTGACACAAAATGACGTAAAACGTGACGTAATACTGGAAGGATCAAACCCCGTTTAGAATGACATTGTACACGTTTCAATTGACGGTTGAAGTGACGTAATTAAACGTAACTGTTGACGTGAATGTGTTTTCGTATGGATATTGTAGGCATCCCAGGGTGGATTTGCTAAGGGAGTGACAGTCCACTTGCTCAGCGGCCCTCACAACGACCTGACTTCTGAAGTTGTTGGTGATGGAGTGCTGCACGGAATGCCTGGAGAGACTATCCACTGCAAGACCATTGAAGAGGACGAGTTCTCTGTGCAGGTGAAGACATGCCTAAAAGAAGATCATGACCTCCAATGCCCATTTGAAGATGACGACGTCTTCACAATGAAGCAGGCTGTCGGTTACATCCTTCGATGGCCCGCAAGCGACCTGAGGCGTGTTGAAGTCGACCCGGCAGGAGCGCTAACCTCGACAGAAGAGAAATTGCCTATGGAGACTGAAGGGCGCACAACAACCCGAGCGGGGTCGAAGAAGGCGAAGTCCCCTATGAAGGTCTACAAAGCTAAATCTCCATTGAAGGCTCAGTCCAAGCGTGCGAAGTCAAAGGAGGATGCAACCATCACCAAAAAACGTTGCGCCTTTAGCGAGCCCTTAGAGGTTAGTTTGCAGGTCTATCAATTTGCATGAAGAATTAGCGGTAAGTTACACATGTAACTTTATTATTAATTTACATTTCCAAATTTTCCATGTATTCCTAAACACAGGTCCGGCCTTATCGTGCACAGTCTCGCAAGACTGCAACCTTTGATGAGGCGAAAAGTAGATCCCATTTGGAGGCTGTGAAGCAGGCTCATGCTTTCGTCTACCCTCACGATGATAAGTCAATTGTGTATACAGGACGAAGCTTGGGATTTGGAGAAGGGGTCAGCATCGAAAGCGACAGTTCCTGTTAAGTGTTTTAAAAAGGTACGTAAGCTATATCTCCACCATCAGACTGAATCTCTATCATCGTTTCATTGCATGACATGCATTTTTATACTCACCGCGTACACGTCTAATGTGTATTGTGCAGTTAAAAAAGAATCCAACATGAGGAAATGAGTAAGTCACTCCTCGCTGAATTTGCCAACAGCCCTGTTGAGATCTTGAAGCCCAGGTACAAGTAGTACATATCTGGCATTTTAGTACATAGGAGTACCTTATTTCAGAGCACATACACGTAGCCTATATGTTTTATGCTACTGATTACTACCGACTTTGTATCACCAGTATATGCAATGCAACAGGTTAATTTTCCATATGAATTGGCGTTCATGTTCCGCTCCATCGCTTGTATGTTTCTGTCAACGTGTGTTATTTTTTACGTTACATTTACGTTATGAAATGTGTTATGTAACGTCACTTTTGACGTTTTCATTATCGTCATTTTGTATCATGTAACGTCCCTATTAACGTTGACACTCATGTTTACAAGTGTCTCTTTGCGTCATAATGGACGCTTGCTACGCGTCAACATGAACAACATGTTCTGTTTCTCTTCACAACTTCGTGCGTCAACTTTGACACGAGGCCTTGTTGCTTTTGACACATAACTTGATAACGCGAATGTCACCCTACGTCTAAAGAAACATCCGAAACACGTTAAAACAAAAGACATTTGTGTTTAACAACATTCAACAACGTCAAATTTAACGTCAGTGACGCATTCGAGATGCACGTCACTCTGCGTCAACGTTAACACAATATAAGTGTATATACTCAATTTCTAGTGCAAAATTATATGCAAAATCTAGGTTCACGCCACGTGTCTAAATCTCAGCCATTAAGAATCTGCCACATCAGCAAATTCTTCATCCATCCAAAACGACGGAGACGTTGGCACGTCATATCCTACGTGGAAATTAAACATGAGAAATGTCCATGTCATGCCACCGTGGAAACTAAGTTACTTCGGAAGTTACTGACCCTAGGTAACTTACCTGCCCTAAGATGACGCGTTTTGACGTAGCACGTCATCTTATGTTAAACGGTTTAACACGTTTAGACGTGCAACGTCAAGCCCAAAAGACGTTCGTGACGTAGGGCGCATTTTTGCGTCAACAAAATTCCCCTTGTTAAACCGCGTTAAAATGCGTTAAAACGCACGTTAAACTGCGTCCCTCCGGACACTGTTTTCCTCTAGTGAGTTTTGATCCTCAAAAAGTTTAAAATCCATACAAGATCTCAATACTGATTCTGTAGTTCACAGCCTTTACCAAAGTCTAAACGACTCTAAACCGACCTTATTCTTCTTTAGGAATTATAGAGTTGGATGATGAGCAAGCTATGAAGGATGAGTAGCAGCTATATGAATCTAGCAATAAGATGCAAAGCATTAATATCATTGCAACTTTAACAAATGCATGAAAAGAAGAAGTTTCTTACCTTCGAAGTTGTCATTGCATTACCACGGCAAGAAATAGTGTTGGGGGTGATGTGTCGACTGTGGCTTAGAAGTGCTTATGGAAGTTATCTATCTAATAACACAAAAATCATTTAATTATCATATTTTTTCAAATTTCTAGTTTACTACAAGAGTGTGGTATTGTGGTTGGCCCTACTAGGGCGGTAGGGCCTACTCCATGTGAAGAACAATGTAATTTGCAAATTTTGGATTTATTAAAAACAAATTACTTTTGGGTCACTTCAAAATTCACGCTGTTTATGAAAATCATTATAGTTTAGTATAGTTTATTTTGAGCAACGGTCTTTGACAAAGTAGAGCAACATTATATTTAATCAACAACAATGCCTTCCTAAAACATATGCTATAGAGTCATTTACCATTTATCTAATCATCATTAATTTGAGCATTGGAGATTTACTTTATTATCTAGGAGGCTTGCAAATACCAAGGTGCGCAATACTCATCACTTTGTGAAAAAGATGAAAACTAGGGCAAACTTTTTATCAATTTTTAATTAAAGAATCGCTTGTAGGGACCCTCATTCATTTGAATTGCACTCTAACAAATACTAATAATTGATTCTTTTTTATGATTTTAAAATTAATCATGTTGTTCAAAACCTTTCAAAAGCTTTTGGAGTTTTTATGGTTTCAAAAAGCATGACCACATCCCTTTCCCCTAAAGGCCCAAGCAACCCATATTTGGCTTTTGCTGTTTGGGGTAGCCTAGATCTATGAAGGAATGGAGATCAATATTTTTGTTAAAGATTCTTACTAGATGTTTGCTTTTCTACAAGGTATGTTTGTGAGAATTTGCAAAGTCAATCTCAAACTAAGAAATTTTAACGCAAATTTAAGTTTTCAAGCCCAAATAGGGCACTTCGGACACCTTTGAGTAAGTATTTTTTTAATATTATTTTTTGGAAACATGTCTATGATGATACTTCTACTCAAACTTTCAAGAAATCCATGTTCAAGCTCATACCAACTTTACAAGGGCACTCTTTGAAATTTACAAAGAGCAAGATTTAAAGTTTGCAAAAATTCTTGACACATCAACTTTGAAGTCACCGTTATGATCTCACGAACTGTAAAATCCAACGGCTGAAATTTGACATGGTATTGTGCAAGGAATCATTTTGAATATCTTATGGTTGGAAAATATATTGAATCGTACCTCAACATGCACAAAGTGGTCAATAATTGCACTTTTTGGTTTGAAGGCTACAAACATGCTTGGGCCTTGAGGGGTTGGACCCTACAGCTCTTTTTAACACAAATTCTACTTTTTTTGGAATTTGAGGCCTGGTAGATGAAGGGGATACATGTAATATTTTGCCTAATTTTTTTATTGGGTACTCCCTACTACGCAAGGTATATGCGGTAAAATTTTCAAAGACAAATATCAATTAAAGAGCCTTTATCTTGAAATTTTAGGTTTCAGCTTTCAAGTAAGAAATGAGAGCTAAATTTTGTATTTATTTTTATATCTATCTATATCTATATATATATTATTTTATTTTTAATTATCTTTTTTTCGAATTATTTCCATTGCCAAATCACTACGTAAGTTGCAACGTGACCATAATAAAGAAGTTTGCCGATTTTACAAGGGCAGCCCCCAAAAAAATTGCACTCGTAAAATTCCACTTCCCTTGATCACATCATGTGCTGCAGCAAGTTGCAACATCGAAGGTATTCCAATTTCTGTACGGGAAGTAAGTTAAACCATCTGTACGATTCTCCTGTACTCACATCTGAAAGGGGAACTTCAACGTGTTGACTTTTAGTCAAATAGTTAAACATTAAACAAATCGAGGTTTCCGTCTGTGATATGACTCCCGGGTAGACTCACCTACGAATCTCTTCATTTTCTAGATTCAAATTCTGGGAATACGACAAGAGATGTGAATATACCCATGAGCTGGTCCCACTAGACAATTATTGCCTACCCAATTCTGGAGCAACAGTGAGCTGACATGAGAGTCTGTACTGCTTTGACCAAGCATTGGAATCGGTACACTCTCTTCTTCCGAAGAACGTGTTGCGATCGATGTCCGCCGCTTATCAGCACAACTCCACGCATTTGTTCTCACTTCAGAGTTGGAGTTCGGTGATCTGGTGATACCGTGCTGTACTTGCAGTGATTTCTGCCACTCGGGGTTTGAAGTCGACCGTTTGAAAGCAACTGACCCGGCCAAATTCCTATGGCTCTAACCACGACAAGAGGCTGTCGGCAGGCGCTGGGCCATGGACGCCGTCTCCTGGTCATGGCTCTTGTGTTCGTCTTGTGCATCTCGCTCCTGCTTGACGGCGTTCATTGCGACACCACCGCCTATGCTCAGGCACCTACTCCCACCGACCAGCCACGGCCTGAGATCCCAATATATCAGAAGCACGAAGGTACCTACACACCGGAATATACCTGAACATGTTCAGAACCTCACGTCATCATTGTAGCGAATCTGTTGTGGTCGAGCCTCCAATACATCTCTACCTGCTAGATTGTATCTGTTTGAGACGTTACAACAGAATTACTCTTAGTTGTCAACTCGCTTGCATGCTCTTGGGAGCAAATTCGTTCTAGTAATTCATCATCGCTTCACTTTGCATTGCCAAGTTAAGTAGCACCCCAAATTCATAAAAAACTTGGTGATACAAACTTCAACATATTAAACTTGAATATATTCATGTGGGAGATGTTCTGTTGGATCGCATCGGTGGGAGGGATTCAAGTTTGAGTATGACCACTGAAACTGAATCCAGTTACAAACTCTTGATCCCGAGTGCTATTGCAACTGAGCCAGGGCAGGCAAAGATGTCATCCTGAATGATTGAGTGCAGCTACTAGTATGCTTCATGTGCTTTTATGAGTTTATCATGCCAACAGTCATCTCGAACAGTTCAACTCTATCATCAGTTGTTTAACGGTGCATGAATGGTTGTCGCAGTGGATGCTCTGAATACCATCCTCACAAAATGGTCGCCTCTGAACCCTCAGTTGACCACTCTTCTCAACTGAAGGGGATATTAAGTATTTTGAGACAATTTGCAATCTCAATTTAAATCGGTGGTTAAAAATAGTAAATCTGGTGTCAAGTAAAATGAGACTCAATTGAAAATGAGACTCGAATGAACCCAACAAAAGAATGTAATTTGAACCCTCGATACCAAAAATTCTATTAATATATTTGTTGATCATTAATATTCATTATTTTGAGACGGAAAGTATATTGAGACTACTTCACATCTCATTACTCGAGTCATAGATTGCAAGCTTCGAGGACCAAAAAGTATTATGCATGATGAATATCATTACTTTAAAGAAAAATATATATAAGAAGTAATCCGATCAAAGGACATATTAATTTCTATAGGGAAATAAAATTATCACAACACCAATGGAAGGAAATAATCCCATGGAAATACATTGAAATGGATATATCATCTTACTATAAATAGATAAATCATCTCTAGAAGTAGTGTCATACTACTCTAATTTGCGTTGGCTACATTGCGATGAGAAAGAATGCACCATTGTAACTAATATAAGCTAATATAACTATATATTAATATGAGAACTACTCATCAAACTCGATAATTGAGTCTTTAATAATTGAAATTTGTAGCTCCGGTATGCACATCTTGGGATTAACGGTTTCAAGACGAAATCTTGGCTTCCAAGCTCCCATGATTGATGATGTAGCCACCCAAGTTGGATCATAATCCATATCTTTACACCAAGAGTTACCTCTTCTTGTATCCCACCCTTCGTAAGTGTCAGGATTGACATGTTTCGAAGATACCGGCTTCCAATACTCAATGTGGATTTCTTGAGGATGCTCGACACTAGCATTTGGATTGCTCAAAGCACGAGCTATCCAAAATTTCTTGAGATCTCCATCAGCCGGACGTAGCATAAGTAGGTATCCCTCATAAACATCCCGTCCAACTCAGAATGATGCTTGTGGACGATCTCGTATTTGTCCTACGAACGGAGGATCAACAGCAAATTCCTCGCGTAATTCTCCGTTATCTTCAAATCGATCCTCTTCACTTGGAGAGTACCTAGAAGTGGGCCAAAATCCATCCCTAAATGTTGATGGAGTAGGGACGGGTAAATCTAAAGCCTCACGAACTGCTTTCCAATAGTAAATGAATTGCTCATGATGTCTACGATAGTCCCCTGTTGGATCCGCATCCGCCAAAGACTCCCACAAGCTCACAAAACCACTAATTCCCTTTCGAATGTCTTCAATATTCTTCATTTCGTTTGGAACTAGTAACGTAGGATCTCCAAGAGGAACCCGAGGTTGACCATTTGGCAAAACTTTCCACAACCTAACCCCGCACTATATCTTGAAGCCACTCGCTATCCGTGCATAGAATTTTATCTCGCATCAAAGGCCACCGGAAGCATCTCTAAAAACCTAAATTGTTGGGCACTAGTATGCCCGGATAACGCCTCGTCGCCATCACAGAGGTAACCTTTGATGAACGACTTGAAATCCGGAACTTCCTCAATTAAGTGAGGAATTACCGGCTTATCCTCTGTGTCCATAAAAGATCTTATGAGAAGGGGAACAATAGGGTAGCTGTTGGTCTTGAGTTTACTACTCCATCGCCCGAAAAGAGCATCAATATCCTCATGAGTGTGACCCACAATAAGGAAGTTCAAGTAAATCTCTCTAAAAACGCCCTTGTAAACGAGCAATGAAAAGAATGCAAAAACAAATCGATTCTTATTATCCCCGCAAGCATTATCGTTCGCATGTGTAGCACCGGAGGAAGAGGCTTTCCCGGAATCGGAGCCTCCGGGAGAAGACCAAGCGAATCCAAGCACATGTCCGCCCCATCCAAAACAGCCTCAGAGAGAGGGCTACTTCTACCACCACCAAACAACTGCCTGGAAGAGCACTTTGGAGGAGATTCCAAATCTCTTAATGAGTTGAGCAAATGAACCGATAGTATGATTAGAATCCGTGGGATATATATCCAGGCCGTAATGTGCGTAACGTACATCTCCGTGTCCATGAGCAATCATGCCTGTGATGGAAACCGGCAATTTCATGAACGAATCGGTCGATTTACTCTTGTGTGAGAATTGCGGAGAGGCTGTCTTGGAATGATCCATTTTGTCATGAATAATGCACAAAGATGATTCGGGCCGTGCCTCAGACTCTGAACGGTTGCTATAATATAGTAACCTATGCGCCATTTGAGATGTATTATGACGTTTGAATTTGGCATCATGAAGAGCCCCCATGCGCGATCGCCTCGAGTCTTTGGATGCTCGTAGTTGTTTGATTTTGTCACATTCACCACATCGTGCAAATGTGTCACCCTTTTGCTTGGAATAGTACTCTTGGAATGATTCTTGCCGGATCCTACTTAGAGCAGAATTTGATATAGGAGGAAGACCGTGGACGGCATTGATAGCATTCACCTCGGGTAAATTGTCCCTCCAGCGGAAGGAGGAGGGCAAGCATTTGGACACTACCTTCTCGCCTGTATCAATAGTCTTTGTTCGATGCGGCATGAGATCGGCAGCATTTTCCACAATGGCTTGAAGGGATCTTTGTGGCTTGCAATGTCCGGATACGAGGTTTCTTTGATCCACAGTTTCCATGGTCCTCTGCTTGCTGTCCGTCTTGATAGGCATACCTCCACCGGAAAAATGTGGCATGTGACACACCCATAATCAGGTACCACGCCACGCAACACACCTCAATACCCTCCAACATAATCATGTCATTTCCGTCGGCCGCCGTGGACTTGACCATGCACACTAAGGAGACAATGTTTTTCAAGTAAACATCACCGCGAACATAGAACTGGAACCTCAGATCTTTAATTTTGGCTCGAGGATAGGGCTGCACACAGTTCTTTGGACAACAATAAGTTGTTGAAACGAAGTTGATGGACTCCGGTGTAAGAAAGTACTCCTTCTTTGGTGGTGAATCTCGAAGACGTCTTTGACGTTTTGCTCATCTTGACGGAGACCAACTCGTGGTGGCCGACCAAAAACCTTGCAAGCTCCATTGAAGATGGCGCGTTGGTCGTGGTCGTAGAGGCTTGCTCCGTTGAGAAGGACATGCTTGATCGGCCATGCACGCAAAGAGTAGATCCAACCGAAAGGAACCTCTGCTTCTACTAATGACTCTGCAATCTGCACGCAGACAAAGTCGGATCCAAGAGGCCGACCACCAGACTCTGGGACAATGCTAGAGTCAACCGATTGACAGACAGCTTTTGCAACTTCGACACCGGCGTCATTCAGAAGAGTGACACGTTTCGACACCCATGATGAGCGGCTAAAACCCTCGCCTTTGTGCAACTCCGTCGAGTAGAAATCGTGGACGGAAATCGACACCATTGACGACGAAAGTCTCCATCCTACAAATAAGAAGAAGATTGAGAAGATAGCTTAGTGCTTGTTTAATAGCAAACGAGATGAGAAAACATGAATTCCGTTGAGTATAAACTAGCTGTATGTTAACCTGAGCGATTGCATGATTAACCCGGCCGGGGATAACTATGCAACTGACAAAAAAATAAGAATTATCCCCGGCCCGGGGATAACAACAAACTTCCCACTAATAACCAGTATCCCCGACCCGGGGATAAAAATACTTCGTAGGCAGTTGGTTAGTTATCCCCGGGCCGAGATTACCATGCAACGGAAGTAAATACTTATATCCCCGGGCCGGGGATAATAGTTTTTTGTGCGCTGTTATTTCGTTATCCCTGGTCCGGGGATAAACATGCAATGGTCACAAAATACTATTATCCCCCGACCGGGGATAATAGTATTATGTGACTGTAGCATGGTTATCCCCGGCCCGGGGGTAGCTATGTAACCGCCCACAAGAAACTATTATCCCCGGCCCGGGGATAATAGTTATTTTGTGGCGGTCGAATAGTTATCCCCGGGCCGGGGATAACTATGTAACCGGCCACGAAATACTATTATCCCCGGGCCGGGGATAATAGTTTCTTGTGGGCGGTTACAAAGTTATCCCCGGGCCGAGGATAACTATGTAACCTCCCACAAAATACTATTATCCCCGGGCCGGGGATAATAGTTTCTTGTGGGCGGTTACATTGTTATCCCCGGCCCGGGGATAACTTTGTAACCGCCCACATAATATTATTATCCCCGGCCCGGGGATAATAGTTTCTTGTGGGCGGTTACATAGTTATCCCCGGCCGGGATAACTTTTGTAACCGCCCACATAATATTATTATCCCGGCCCGGGATAATAGTATTTTGTGGCGGTTACAAAAGTTATCCCGGGCCGGGATAACTATTCGACCGCCAAAAAATAACTATTATCCCGGGCCGGGATAATAGTTTCGTGTGGGCGATTACATAGTTATCCCGGCCCGGGATAATGGTTTTAATGGATGGATGCATGTTTATCCCGGGCCGTGGATAATAATCGGAGCATAGCATATGGAAATAATCCCCACAGACAAGAGAAATTATCCCCGGCCCGGGGATAACTTCCATTCTATTAATAGTAAGTGCTGAATTACTGGCATTCACGCCTTGCACTCGATTTGCGAACATCGCTCACTGCAGTGCGAATTCGAAAGATAAACAAGGGCTACTGAATCGAACAAAACCAAGCACAAAAATCGAGACTTAATCTGAGAATTCGAAAAGAAACATGAGGAGCAAAGAGTCATAACTTGAATCACTCTCAAACTAATGCAACAATACTGAAACCTATAAATGCGAAACTACATCAGACGCATTGAGCACCAACTGAAACTCCTTCTACACACACAGCGGAACCTTGAATCTACACACCGGAACGAAATACGAAACGAAGCGCACCTTGAGAGCACGATAGAGAGTGAGAAGAAAATGAAATGACACTTGAGAAACCGAGTACGCAACCCGAGCCCGACCCCAACGGGTACATCGTGAGAGTATCTCGATGCCCGAAATCGTGCAAAAAGCGGACAGGTTTTTGTCACAATATGGATTTTGTCTTGATTGGGAATCTAAATACGATTCCACTTTTTCAAACTGAAATTTGAAAAAATTAGGCGGCAAAGATGGTTCGGCGGGAAATTGATTTTGGAGGGAAACCCATTTCTAAATATCGGTTTTTTATTTTTTACAAAAAATATTGTATTATAGTTTTCTCTACAAAATTGAACATTGTATACATAACTATGAGAAGTGGAAAAAGAAATACGAATTCGTATTAGTGTATTTATTGAATAAACTATAATAACTACAAAATTAGAGTTATATAATATATTTAGTATATTGTAGTATGTTGTATTATATTAGATTATATTATATTATATTATATTATATTATATTATATTATATTATATTATATTATATTATATTATATTATATTATATTATATTATATTATATTATATTATATTATATTATATTATATTATATTATATTATATTATATTATATTATATTATATTATATTATATTATATTATATTATATTATATTATATTATATTATATTATATTATATTATATTATATTATATTATATTATATTATATTATATTATATTATATTATATTATATTATATTATATTATATTATATTATATTATATTATATTATATTATATTATATTATATTATATTATATTATATTATATTATATTATATTATATTATATTATATTATATTATATTATATTATATTATATTATATTATATTATATTATATTATATTATATTATATTATATTATATTATATTATATTATATTATATTATATTATATTATATTATACTATACTATATTATACTAATTATACGATAGAATATATTACTATATAATACTATGTGATACGATATTAAACTATATTAACTTGTATAGTTACCATTGTGTTAAGTTATGCTATAATAGATTATATTGTCCTATATGTTTAAAATTTATGTGAAATAAATAATTATTATTTTGTATTCTATTATACTATATTATACTATATTGTACTATAGTATACTAAATAATACGATACTATACTTTATTAGAATATATCATACTATTATTTCTATAATTTCCAATATTTTCCTATATTATCTTTGTATTATATTGTTTTATATTGTATTATAAAGTTTTTTTAGTACTTTATAAAATATAGAAATTGTTATTTTATATTATATTATATTCTATTATGATATATTTTCCCATATGAAAATGATTTACATTATTTTTGTTATGTAATATTATATGATAATGAGATATTATTATGTTTTTAAACATATTTATATTATCGTTTCATATAGTATTATAATAATATATACTATGTTATATTATATTTTAGTACATTATATTACGTTATACTATATTATGCAATATTAAATTGTATACCATTATGTTGAGGTATGTTATGTTAGATTATAATTATTACACTATATGATTATAATTATTGTACTATATGATTATCATTTGTCAATTCATATTTCAAGATTTTTAAAGTTATTCCTTTTTTCATTTGGAATCATTTCTAATTTGATATTTTGCCCAATCCCCTTTAACTCCGAAATATAAAAAAAGGAAGAAGTTTGGTATATTATAATATATTATACTATAGTTTATTATCTTATATTAAAGGATATTCAGTAAGATTTAATAAATACTATTATATTCTATTGAACTATATTGTATAATATTATACTCTATAATACTATATCTTAATATGTTAGTTTATGTTATATTATAATTATTATAATTCATTTTATGTACATAAACTTTATTTTTCATAATAGTAATGACAACTAGCTTGAGAGAATTCAAATTACGCCTTTGAAGGCTTGGATTGAATGACTCACACATTAGAAATGCTATTTAGAAACCCTAAATTCTATACACTAAATCCTATACTAAACCCTTAACCCTAAACACTTATTTAACTTTGAATCATAACTTCTACAGTTTAAAAGATGATAAACTTGCGTGGTAGTTACTTTGAATTTCAATTTGTATCAATGGAAAATTATCATAAAACACAAATTGTAGAATTCTTCAGTTGAACACTAAACACGTAATTCAATATAATGGGAATATATACACAAAATGGTAATTACGATTTACGGTAATACAATCGCACTTAGATTGCACCAAGCCAAATACATTACCAAATAATGTAAGTTTATCAATATAGAGAGAAGTATTCTCAAAATAAAGAGCACGTTTTATCAATATAGTAGAATATTCTCAAAATAAAAAGACATAGTAATGAATATACAAACTATACTTAATCAAAAAGAAGAATACATTCAAAATACAATCAATGATTAACACAAATTTACTAAAGGAGAAAGGTTTATTCACTGAAAAATCCAGAAAACAAATTATTGGTGTAATTGTAGACCTCCTAAAGTAAAGCCCAGAGAAATCTACATAGTACTATGTGGTCGAGCATCACCAAAAGCCTCATTTCTGTCACGCTTCCCAACAACTCGGGGATAGTCTCCTTCAAACGAAAGTCCCACACGGGCCATTGAAGTTCGCAAAGGATGATTTAGGTTGACGGGAGCTAAATCGCAGGGAACACCAAGACCCGTAGAACGACTAGAGGTATTAGTAATCCGTGCCACGGTGCCTGTCGCCGTAGCCGGGATGTTCTCACGAGAAGCCGCCACAATTCGACTCGGTACACTGACGTAACTATCAACAACATCATCATCATCATCATCCAAGACGTCTTTGGTGTAGTCCATGAGATCGTCATCTCGAGCAAGATAAATGTACCGCCCTCGCTCCAACTCCGAGAGTGTCCTCGACCCCTCACTATTGTAAGAGGGATCTGACATCGTAGAGAGACCCATTGGAGGAATATCATCCACGGAGCCACTTTGTTGTCCATCGCTGAAAACCTGAGAATAATAAAAAGAAACACTAAATCTTTAAAAGGCATTCTAATGGTAGACTCACAAGAAAAATCGCAAGTGGCAATTCGCAAATCCATGACTACGAAATGGTGATGATCTGACCAGGCATTAGAACAGTGAGTCAAGGAAAAAGAAAAAAAACAAATTTTAACCAATACCGTAAATGAAAGTAATCACGACATGGTTCTTCCATTTAGTAGGAGCTGGTTCCACACATAGGGCAGATTCCGAGACATAATGCCGTACAACTCCGAGTCCTTGGACAAGTCATTGTGAGAGGGTCTACTAGTCATTACTTGGCAGAAGTTCTGCGGACCTCTCAAATGTACGGCAAAACAAAACTCGTGGATTAATTTCAGTGGATAAGAGTCAGAGGGTGGACCCAGATGTGAATGGACCCAAGGATCAGGAAAGAGAGTGTTCAGTGGAGGAACAGCCATACAAGCCGCAGGATTGCTATCGACCATAATAAAGTTCTGGGCGTTGAAATTAGCATCCCTTCTAGTCAAGAGACGTCGACGTGGATATTTCAGTAAGATAGGCTTAGTCGTGCCAGGGTACATGGCCGTCGTGTAATTCTTCAACAAGAGACCATCGCAGGAGTTTGAGGCCGTATGATGCGGAACGGCAATGACCTAGAGAAAAGAAAGGTGCGAGAGACCGTCCACTACTTCGAGGTTGAAGGGTACTCCAAGCGTGGATGTGGCGTAAACGGTCTAACACATTGAGGAATGGTGTAAGTCCGGGACGACGAAAGTATACTACCGTGTCGGCAACTACGGTGGGGATAGTTGACGACGAGTAACAGGAGGGTGTTTGGGATCGGGAAAAAAATGAGGTACTCGGGATGGGGCTTGAGACATAGGGGTAGTAGAACAAAGGACGCCGTTCAACTCCAACACCACGTTCAACCACTTGGGCATGGAACGGTATCCGAAGAATCGATGGCACACGCGGTAGGGGGTTGACCGAGGGTTGTAGGAAAAGTCTTGCTCAAGATTTGGGCAATCTAGCCTGCAGCACGACCAATGACAATAGTGGATGATATTAAAACAAGAGTGTTACCTTGTGAAATGCGGAAGCATGCAAATGATCGCCGAGTGATTGAGGATCGGACCACCGCACCGACGCATGTGTCAAGCCGTCAAGGTGGTCGGTGGGGGATCTCGTGGCAAGCGGACGGAATAAGGTACTCAGAAGCGCGGCCTGATAGAAGAATGACGATATTTAGCGCCAAGAATGAGGAAGAACGACGCGGACGCATGCGGACGCAAGTGATAAATAAAAAGTCTTCATTTTATTGAATGGGAGTCACTACATGGTAATATCTACAATCGTGGCACACCATCCAATAATTCAAGACTAACTCGCAAGACCTACTCGCCGTCTTCAATGCCGGACTCTAAAAAACAAGGAGCGCCGGCTTAAAAAATTATTACAGTATGAAAAATGATACAAGCAGAGAATAATTTCAGCAGATGATCATCAACAAGATAAACGGAAATTTAGGTCGACCCGACCTAAAATACATTTGCAACCATTGATAAGAAGCTTACCGAGGGATTTGTCGCATGTACTGAGTCCTGTTTGAGACTCGCAGAGACAGTTAGATGATCGTTGCTCGGGGAGATTGGGGCACCCTGTAGCGCTCGTTCTGCATCTTCCTGCAAATCATGACTACCCGAGGGAACCTCTTGCACGGAGGTAGCATCAACCGAAACAGAGGTCACCAAGAGTGAGGAAGCACCATCACGAAGATCTTCATGTGTTCGTCCGTGGTCGCTAGCCTCGTAGTCCACGACGTCGTTTCGCTCGTCTTGCGTCTCGAGCGGATGAACGCCATGGTTCTCATCTTGCTTGGCGATACCAGCTTCCGAACGAGATGCGTCACTGATGTATTCCTCAACAACAACGTCGGCATCGCGAAGCCGGGAGCGAGCAAGAATGCAGCCGGAACTGCGCAGATTCGACGCCAGTCTTTGCGAGTTGGGGTGGCGTATGGCTGGTGGAAGTTGAAGGCCCACAGATAGCCAAAGTAGGCTGATTGACGGGGTTGTAGGAGGCAAGGGGAAGAGCAACCTGTGCTATCTGCGTCAAGAGGACCCTCAAATCACTCAAATCGCCAAGAACTCTGGAATTAGAGTTCTCCAAAGTCGCAAACTTTGAATCGACGCGCTGTTGATCCTCTCGCCGTTGCTCTTCCAACCTCGCAAGGTCTGCAAGCCTTTGCGCCTCCCGTCTTGCGTTCGCAGCTTCTTCTTCAGCTCGCTTTGCTGCCCTTCTCTCTTCCTTTTCCTTCTCAAGCAAGGCACGCTTGGCATCCTTCGAGAGAGGAACGGGAATGTTCGCCTCAATCTTGACTCGTGGCTGTGAAGGTTCACCCTTCTCTTGCGGTCCGAGACCAAGATTGATGAGAGGATCGTCGCCTCCTCCTTCGCCGGGCGGGGAGAATCCGGCTCTACCGAGAAATCAAAAATGTAGTCTCCTTCTTCTCGGCCAGGTCGTCGGAGCGATTATTCCAAACCCCCGTCTTCATGAGAGGGAGGTACCGTCCGCGAACAGGGGCAGGAGCAGGCAATGCGAGCACAAGAGACGGCGGAGGCAAGGATGACTCTCTTGTAGGTGGCGCAGGCGGTGATGGCTGTGTTGCATCTGCCGGATCCGACGAACCGGCTTGCACAGGAGCCGGGGAGGTAACAACATCATCTCCCAAATTCATAGGAGAGGATCGATATTGTTATCCTCTTTGACGCCGCATACCATCCTCGACACCCTCTCCGCGTCCTCTCCGTCGAACTATCCGAAGTAGCGGCATCTCGGGCAACCTCTCTTGCCCGAGAACCACCTCCTCCTCCGATTCGGGACCCGAAAACGTCATTGGCAGCCTTGGTGCGGGTCTCTCGACGATGATCTAAGTTGTCTTCATCATTGTCATCGTCGCTAAGAGTTACGGGAGGCTGTGGAGGCAAGTGTCTCCTCGAGGAGTGTAGGGGCATTTAGGTCGACGCCACCTAAATCCCCACCGCTCGCCAAGGATCTGCGCCGCCTGACCAATGGAATACCTTCATCAACGTCGTCATCGGGGCCAATATCTATGAGCAGGTTCCTGTAAACAGGATCGATGCTCTGTATGGGCTCAATACTCAAAGCCCGCACGCTGAGAAGGCCTGGGATCGATGCCCGACCGCGAGCACGACCACGACCACGCCCACCACGAGCACCGGATGAAGGAGCGCCACCAGACGAGGGATTACTACCACGAGCACGGCCACCCGACGACCGATTACTACCACGAGCACGGCCACCAGACGAAGAAGGACCACCACGAGCAACACCAGCAGACGACAGATCGCCACCAACAGCAGACGACGGATCACCACCACCAGCAGAGGACGGATCACCACCACCAGCAGACGAAGGATTCCCACCATCAGCAGACGATGGTTCCCCTTGAGGAGCCACATTATGAGAGGCTGCCTTACCACGACGAGCACGACCACCAGATGCCGATGCCTCGCCACGACCACGACGAGAAGTTCCGGTAACCCCAGGCTGAGGCGAGGACCCAGGCTTCGGACCATGAACCCATTCTGGATTCACATAAGCGTCCACACAGAAGTCGTTCGGATCCAAATTGAAACTACTGTCACGGACGGCTTCGTACTTCTCCAACTCATCCTTGTCCTCGTAGACAAAATGAGTTTGAAGATTAAGCATCTGCGAAATGAAAACACAAAGTTAGTCCACTAAGAAGAACAGAAGAGCAGATGTGAACTTGAACAAACAGACATTTAGGTGGCATCGACCTAAACGCCCAAATCAGTGTCAAGGCTGACGAACGCCAAGTAAATCAAGTGATTTAGATAGAGAAGAATAAAATTGACAAGACGATGCGAACTTGATAAAAACAGGCATTTAGGTGGCATCGACCTAAACGCCCAAAGGAATGAGAAACTTACAATTCCTGCAAGCATGGGCTTAGATCCACCCATGATGGATGTAAAATCATTTCGAATCGTAAACATTCGCAAAGACGCGAATGTAAAATTCCAAGCGCAACTCGTTGTCATTGATGCAGAAATCGAATTCCCTGTAAGCTCCTGGCTTCTGATACAGGGGCAACTCCGGGGCATAGAATACCTCCGGAATATCATCGAATACCTCCGATACCTGGGAGGTTCTCTTGAGGAGAAACAAGAGCGGAACGCGGTGTTTGTCCACGACCTTCCCTTCCAAGATACCGTTGAGACGTTCGTTGTTCGCGGGTGCGTACTGAACTGCCTTCGACTTGTACATATCCTTGAATGTGTTGAAATAGACGACGGCCTGGCAATGACGATCGCTAGTCTCCGTTATGATAAGCCAGACGTCAGGATTCTTGATGGAAGGGTCATACACAGAATCCTTCCAAGCATTCAGGAAGTCCTTGAAGTACACGTTCGAAATATCATCCACCCTGCTACTATGGCCGGGGACGCATCTCAGGTCGATGATGCCCAACGCGCATCTTCCATCGTCCCAAGAATACCCATTATCCCAGCCTGCGAACTGAAACGTCTCAGCATCAAACATTCTTGTATGAACTTCCGGGGTTGGCAGCGAAAAATTCCCTTTCACTTCCAAGAACTTCTTGAAGAACTCCGCAGCGTACTCGGAGATCTCTTCAGAGCTCTTGTTCTTCGTCCTCTTCTGCCGGTAGTCGCTGAAGAACACGTCCCCGGGCACGGAAAGAAGCATCGACATGGTCTGCCGATTTACGTTGTACTCGAATTTGAAAAGATTCCACTTTTCAACCACAAACTTGTCAGCACTGTCGAATAACCCCAGTGATGGCTTGATGTTGTGGAACTCTCGTGCAACGCATTTCTTCCTCTTGCGCTTCTCGGTAAACCTTTATCGCTACGCACTCCCAGTAGTTCAGCTTCGGCTTCTTCAAGGACACCTTGGGATACGGAAGGTCCCGGTTCGGAGTCCTATTCAGAAGATGCAGCGCTAGTGTCTTGAAGTCGTGCTCCTCGAATCCAGACATCTGCCTGAAGGTATCGCGAGTCAAGACGACTTCCTTGGACTTGGACTCCCAGTCGAGATTCCGGTTGAAAGGCTCGCAAGTGTCGGGGTCTATCAACTCTCCCATCTGGACTGCAATGATAACCTCGGACCACAGCTGGTACACCTCCTCAGAAGCTGTGATGATTTCAAGTTCGTTGAGGAGGTCCGCTGGCTTCAAGAGCTTGTCCTGGGGTTTCGTGTTGATGCTCATGAAGCGTTTCACCATGGCCTCTTCAAAATCCTGAAAACGAAATGTCGACATTAATTCAAGAAGATGACGGGATGATCATTTAGCTGGAGTCCAGCTAAACGCACGGAATTTAGGTCGAGTCTACCTAAACGCACAAAATTTAGCTCGCATCGACCTAAACACCTGGAACTAAGGTGGCGTCGACCTAAACGCCACAAATCAAGCAGAGAAAACTAAAATAAAATGCAAGACTTACCTCATAGTTTCTTCGAGCGATAGCTTGCTCGATTGTCTCCCGACCAGACTTGGGCTTTGCACCACACTTCGCGGGCGACCCGTATTCAATCCAAACACTTCTCGCAGCCAATATGTTTGTGGCCCACAATGGTGTGAATGTTCCCGCGTTATTGGTCTTGTTCGCCATGATCGAAACGTCCATGATCATCTTGGCGTCTGAATGCTAGACAACATGGGCCCGCCAGGTCTTCAAGGCGGTAATCTTATCCTCGGAGATTCTAGCCTCCTTGATAAGCTCCTTGGCAGCTTCAACGTGATGCTGCCCATCGATCACACGGAAGTTGCACTTTGACTCGAGAAGTGCATTCCAGTCCCAAGTCGGAGGAGCCTCAGTGATGATGGGCATGATGATAATGGTCTGCCTTGAATTCAAATCGATTGAATTCGTCAGGATGTTCTTGTAATGGACAACTCCAGCAGGCTCAAGCTGCCGGACGATGAACCGCGCATCAGCTTTCTCCAGGAGGTCGATGTCCACATTCACAGGAGCCGAGTCCTTGCCCAAAACGTAACAAGGCTCGCACTTCTCCCAGAAGTCTTTCAGAGTCTTACTGGCAGCTTCGTAGTCGATGTCCTTCTCCGTGGTGGCATGCTTGATAGAAGGATTCATATACGTAATTGTGCTGACTGCCAAACTACTCTTGATTCTCTTCTGCTGCTTTACTGGCGATGGGTTGGAGTTGCGGCGTTTCCGCGAAGGCGTAGGAGTTACCTCGATGGAGGCCATACCAGACCGCGCTGTTCCTGACCCCGTACCCTCCTCAAAAGCAGGCATGAGTGCCTTCCTTACGGGTGCTTTGCCTTTCGCCTTGCATCTCTCGAAGTCATTCAGAGCACTCCAGATGTGCATGCAATACTGCTGGTAGGTCTGCACAAACTTCTTCGGAGTGCTCACATTCAGGATGCCACTTACGATGTGGTCCAGGAGCCCCGCCTCCGTCTTCCCGACCATGTAAGACTTGATCGTGTCGTGCGAGTATCGCACTTCATGCTGGGGAAAGACGATGGTGAAGACGTATCCACGAACGTAGGTCACCCTCAGCGTGATGAAAAGGTGTGACTCCTCATAGTTCACCGCGAAGATAAAAGTGTCGTTGCAGAATGGGAGATGCGCAGGATTAGTTCCAGACTGTTGAAACAGGTGGAAAATTCCTTTCTCCTTCGGGAACAAGGACCACGACAGAATGGAATTGGGCTTAGGAGTCCACAACATGCCGTAACTCGCCACGTCCGCGACAGCAGAGGCAAGTACATCTGTAGGCTCGACAACAAGGGGCTCCAGGTACCCTTCAATGGTACTAAGGTCAAACGGTACCTGATTTTGAAGAAGCAACAAGATGTGCGTTTAGCAGGCATCTACCTAAAAGATGTGCGTTTAGAAGGCATCTACCTAAAAGATGTGCGTTTAGCAGGCATCTACCTAAAAGATGTGCGTTTAGCAGGTATCTACCTAAAAGAAGTGCGCTATGATGTCATCTACCTAACATCCACTAGATATGAATTTAAAAACAAAACATAAGCATTCTAAAACAAACCATTAAAGTACAAGAAAAAATTCATACCTGATTGTCATGAGATTCATCATGACTCCCAGAAGGGATGTCCCTCTCTGCGGGAGCGGGAACAATTGTAGCGGTCTGCTTGGTGCGAGCCATGTCTGCAATTCAGCACAATAACTGTTCGTTCAGCAGGCAGCTACCTAAAAGCAGAGCAGTATCTGGCATCTACCTAACAGCTGTGCGTTTTGGAGGCATCTACGAAAGAACTGTGCGTTTAGCAAGCAGCTACCTAAATTATGTTCGTTTAGCAGGCACCTACAAAGAACCGATGTGTAGCAGGCACCTAGGAAAGGAAAAATAATAAGAAGGTATGTACATAACATCTGTGCATTTAGGAGGAAGCTACGTACGGGATGTGCGTTAAGGAGGCAACTACCTTAAAATGTGCATTTAGCAGGGTGCTACCTAAAATCTGTTCGTTTAGGAAGCAGAAACGTAAAAACTGTGCGTTTAGAAATCAGCTACCAAAAAGCAGTTGATGAAGCAGGCAGGTACCATAGAGCTGTGCGTTTAGAAGGCAGCTACCTAAATAATGTGCAATTAGGAGGCAGATACCTAAGAAGTGTGCAATTAGGAGGCAGTTATCTAAAAGATGTGCGTTTAGGTGGCAGCTACCTAAAAACTGTGCAATTAGGAGGCAGCTAGTTAAACAGTGTGCGTTTAGGTTGGAGCTACCTAAAAGCTGTGCGTTAAGGTGGCAGCTACCTAAAATCTGTGCGTTTAGGTGGCAGCTACCTAAAAGCTGTGCGTTTAGGTGGCAGCTACCTAAAAACTGTGCGTTTAGGAGGCAGCTACTTAAAGTGTGCGTTTAGGAGGCAACTACCTAAAAGCTGTGCGTTTAGCTCGTGAAATGGGAGATACCAGAAATTTCCACCTAAAAGATGTGCGTTTAGCTCGTGAAATAGGAAATTTCTCATTTTGCGACCTAAATGCACACCCATCGACCTAAATGCACACCCATCGACCTAAATGCACAATCTTATTCTAGTTATGGAAAATTAATCGTGCTGAGAGGTTGCAAAATGCAACATCAAATTCAAATGGAATTGCGTTCAAATTGCAATGCTGTATACAAATTGCATACCTGAAAAATATGGAGAAAGCACAAACTTGCGGTTTTAGAGAGCACAAAGTAGCAGTCCGAATGCGCAGATACCCTAGCCACAAAATCAGGGTTAGAAACACAGATAAGAAGAAACACAAGGAGAGAAACAATGTCAAACAAATTCAAAACAAATACAAAACACCCACCAGCAGGATCGAGGAAAAAGATTTGCGACAACGAAGAAAACGGCGCAATCGACGAACATCAAAAGGAGGGGATCAGATCAAAACCGGAATGGCGGAAGCACAGGGCCGCGACGAGGAGGTGCGCGAGCCGCGAGAGGAGGGCGAGGCGAACACACCGCGATCGGCGCAAAAGGCGCAAAAGAACACACAGCGCGATCGGCGCAAAAGGGCGGGAGCTGCGAAGAAGGAGGACCTGCAAATGCTAAAAACAAACGCCGCAACAGCTGCGAGGCGCAACAGCTGCGAGAAGCTGCAAGCAAGCAACGGCGGCGGAGCTGAAATCGACAAACAAAGGCGCGGAGCTGGCAAACAGGAAGCGCGGCAATGGCAAAGCGCGGAGCTGCAATCGCGGGGAGCTGAAAACACGACAAGGGTTGACGAAAAGCAAAAGAGAGGAGTGTCGGCGGGGCGCCTGAGCGGGAGATGTCGGCGACCCCGCCGGCTGCCCAAGAACCCCGACGCGTGGCGGCTGCTCGGGCTGCCCCACGGGCTATCGGCGGCGCAAGGGCGCTGCCCGGGCTGCCCCTCTCTGCCCGCTGCCCTGGGTGATGGGGCAGCGCTGCCCAGCGTGCCCTGGCTGCCCGCTGCCCGTCCGTGATGGGGCAGCGCTGCCCAGGTTGCCCTTCCTGCCCCTTGATGCCCGTTGCCCAAACAATGTTAAATTTTAGTACTTAATCCCGCAGAGCCCAAAAGTCCATTTTATGGTCGTTCCCAATTTTTGGGAGGTTCTAATTGGATAAAAAAAGAATTTCTTTGGAATTTCTTTTAACATTCCAAAAGTTTGCTAAGTTGGGAACCACACTTAATTTACAGATCCCATTTCATTTCATATATTGTTCACAATAAGCCTTCAAACACAAATAATGCAACGTTTTCTTTGTGTAAGAAAATTTACTATTTAGGGAAACTAATAAGGTTTCTCATAGCTTACTTGTAGCCTCTCTCCATTTTATCATATAATATGTGATTTTAGTCAATCATAGAAATTTCCAAATACTAATAATAGAAATTAAACTTTACATGGATTTTCAAAGTTTTACTCTCTTTATTTAATTATTAAATGAATCTTACTTATTTTGGAAAAATTTAACCGTATAGATCTAATTTAGGGAATAAGATTTTTATACTATCTAATTTAGGGAATAAGATTTTTATACTATAATTATGAAAGTTACTTTTTTATTCATTTTGTAACATATTACAAATATGTTAAGTTAAAAATGTCATTCTATTCATAGCATTGTCTTTGATTTTGTACATTGTCTTAAATAAGCCTTCAATCACAAACACCTCTAATTTTTCTTATTGTAAGAATTAGACGTAAATATTATAAATTCTCATTATTTATTTCTACTTTATTACTTTATACTTAAAGATAACTGTTTGCAATTACTAACTAAGAAAATTATGTTCCAATAATGTCTACTGTTTAGTAGTTTTACCATTGCATGACTTTTATTTTAGTCAAGAATTTTATTTGGTGTATTTTACTTGAATAAAAATCTCATGAAAATAAATGTGAACAACTAAATCTTGTTGGTTATAATTTCATTGCAATATGTTTATAAGTAGAAATTTTACCTTAAAATATAAATAATAAAATTTTGCAGTTTATTTTTGATATTACTATGTTATGATCTTCCAATTTATAAGATTCCAAATATTAGTCGATCGTATCTTCGATAAGAGTATTACATGTTTGTACGATTTAACTTACACAAGCTTCCAATGATTTTTAGCTGAAATGATTTCTATGAAAATGTGTTATTTTGCTAGAAATAGGCCAAAAGATAATCATATAATGACTTATTTTAGTTAATCATAATTATTTACAAGTACTAACTAAAATTTTAAAAATTATATATAACCTCATTAACTATAAAACAAATGATACATAATTTACAAACATTGTTCAAATACACACAATTCAAAATTTACGATAATTATACAGTTATTAAGACGATGTTTCTTGATAAATATGTGCATAATGTATAAAACATCTAAATTCATCTTTTTACTTTTCAAGTTTTAAGAATTTCAAATCTCGTCAATTCATATAAATTAATACAGTCACTACTTGCTTTATACGTTTGTTTTTGTCCAAATTGTACTATTTCTATATAATCATTATTAGCTCGAATTCAACTGTTGTATTTGTTATTAATATATTTGTAACTTCACGTTTATTGTAGTTGTATTCTAAATACTTTAATTATTTGCTATGAATCGAGTTACGTAAATTGAAACTTCAAAACAAAAAATACAAAAATAACACCTTCATTTCATTTTCTAATATATTCTGAATATTTAAACTATTATTACATTTACATTCTACTTTTTCATGCCTTACTTATTAAATAATGTTAGTTAGTTAAATTGCAATCCTAACATTACATCTAGATGCGATTATGTTACTAATATTTCTTTCCAGTTCCACATATAGACAAATAATGAAATTTTTGTCTTCGTTTCATTAATCTATATTTTCATTATTTTTTAATATTTCATTTATTCTGTACATTATTAATTAGTAAACACCATATAGATGTAATACTGATATAACTCTATATATTACATTTTATAATTTATACGCGTTAATTTTTAGTTTAATCAGAATTAATAATTTTTCTTAGTTTATCTTTTTTTGGTTTACTTCTTTTTTTTAATTTTATAACAATTGGTATAATTCCTCGATAAATACAGTAAAATAGTTTATTTGTTTCATAAAAATATGAATATTTCAAATTTACAAATCTTTAAGATATTAGTCAGTTAAATTAATTTGCAAACTTGATCAACATTTAATTTATATGATATATATTCGCAAACATTTACAATTAAAGTACATTTTAAATGAAAATAATTCCGTTAAGTTACATTTCTTCTTTTCCTAAACATCATTTCTTAGTTTTTTTTCGTTTTTTTAAACAACGTTATATATCAAACAAAAAACGGTGTATATCATATTGGTAACGTTATATATAAAATAAATAACAGTCTATTTCCAATCAGCAACAGTGTGTATAAAACAATTTCAATGTATAACTAATGAAAGTTCACAGATTAAAATAAATCAAAATTCATAATTCTTCATTCTTCGTATGTATCATAACTAATACTGCGTTTATGTGCATTCGTTACATCAGAAACACAATTGCAAACATAGTAGGAAAGAACTTTGTATTTCACGATTCCACAATCTTTTATCATATATGTAGTAATGTAACATTCCTTAACATAGAAGAATGCAAAATACATAAGACATATTGCAATCTTTTTGCACTAAATTGAAATTCAACACGAGTCGAATGTCGTCTTTCACTTCCTCTATTAAATGTAATTCATTCTTCGTATGTATCATAACTGATACTGCGTTTATGTGCATTCGTTACATCAGAAACACAATTGCAAACATAGTAGGAAAGAACTTTGTATTTCACGATTCCACAATCTTTTATCATATATGTAGCAATGTAACATTCCTCAACATAGAACAATGCAAAATACATAAGACATATTGCAATCTTTTTGCACTAAATTGAAACTCAACACGAGTCGAATGTCGTCTCTCACTTCCTCTAATAAATGTAAGAAAGTATTAAAGTGCACGCCAGGTGATAAATTTATTTATATTGATGAAACATCAAATAGATTATGTATGATCGAATACTTTCATTCGTTTCGATTTAAATAAACCATTCATTGGTTTATGTTTTCGTAAATGTTAGTACAATCGATTCCGCATACG
Organism: Bryum argenteum; assembly: GCA_037043015.1. Lineage (NCBI taxonomy): Eukaryota > Viridiplantae > Streptophyta > Bryopsida > Bryales > Bryaceae > Bryum > Bryum argenteum. Next base: position 16,476,514 of record CM073328.1, on the reverse strand, counting down.
ATGTTGTTTGCCCAGATTTAAAACTTAATAAATTAGATAATATAGGTACACAATTCGTAGAGAGTTAGAATCCACTCGCCATCAAGCGAATTCGTCGTTGTAGACAGCCATGAATCTAAAACGCTGAACATACTACGTATCGAATGCATTGTCGATGTTCAAAAGGTCTCAATAATGCTGATTCATTTCTACTTTGAAAGAAATATTCAACAGCAGGTGGATATGGCAATAGAGTGTTGAGTTACTGAATACTCAGTGGGTTAGTCTTCTTAAAGACAACATAATGAAAGAACGTGAACTCAATAGCTCATGAGGTAGTTAACGCGTAGAAGAGTGCCAGTCGGATAGTGAGTCGATTGTTCGGAATGACGTCTGAAATAATTGCTATATACACCTTCTCTGAGGCGAACAATGAGAAAAAATGTCATTGAATATATAGATATTATTTATCGTAAAAAGTGTTGTAATTCAATATCATATAATTATTTACTGATTGAAATATATTACATATTTGAAACACTTAATTCGTTATAATGTTATAATCACTGCTTTTGAGAAATGTTGGTTTAGGTGGAGTCGAGCAAAATGTACACACACAGTACATTTGACTTAAACCAATCTCAATTTGATAATCCTAATATTTACTTTATAACGTATTACGTGTTTTGACTAAATATGAAGAATGTGCGTTCTATAATTAGTATAAACCCTAAATCTTAAATCTCAAACCCTTAACTCAAAACTCTAAATCCTAAAGCATAAATAGATCGAAAGTAATTTTAGTTAAATACTGCATAAACGTGTGTTTAATCTGGGTCGAACTATATGTATTCTCACAATATATTTTGTTCTAATGTCGCCAAATTTTCATTAATTTCATAATATCAATATTCTTATAGTAACGAATTACGTGTTTTAATCCTATGTTTAAGTTCAAAAACGTTTAGTACTAAAAAAATTACATTTCCCTTATTACTTTTTATAATACTTATTTCTATGATTACACAAGATCAAATACTCTAAGACATAAACATCTAATAGTTTTAATTTCTGACAATTAGATTTTGATTAATATTTTAGGTTGCCCTATCTGCCTCTTGATGCTCGCTTATAACACTTTATAACGTTGTAAAGTAAGTAATATTAAAATTGGTTAATTAATTAAAAATTGTCATAGTAGATTAAATTATCTCTCTTGTACTTTCGCTCTTTTAATTACAATACAACTTAGCGATAATGAATAATATTTTTTATTCTCGAAAATATATGTTTTCATTTGAAAGCATGAAATTGCTTATTCAAACGTTGTAAATAAAAGACTGATTGCATTGCAAAATGGTGTTTGCATATGTCGCGCTTATACACTAGCTAACGTCCAAAATATTGAGATTATAAGTAGAACGAAATTAAACTTATTTTATGTGGATGTAGTTTTGCTCAAACTTCATTCAAACAACAGATCCGAGTTATAATATAACTTAATAAAAAAAAGTGTATGTTTGTCACAAATTTTAATCTTAATGTAATCGTATGGATATTAAAGTTGTCGTAAAAAAATTACCGTTATCACTACGGTAAAATCGACGCAGGTAGATATGTATATATTAACATAATATTATACCGTAATATAAGTTGACCGTTTAATACGAATGACATGTATATCTAACTTAAGATAAAATAAATATTTAAGTTGAAAATCGTGTTTACATATTTCTTTATTTATTTATTTATGAAAATTTTATTTATCATTTACATTTGAGAATTATAAAATTCTATAAAATTTAAGAATAACTTTTAATTATCTGTTAAAATATATTTTAATTTGTTCTTAGATTTATATACATTAAAATACTCTGATTGTTTAAGTTTTTTATTCCTGTTTTTTAATTTATGTTTTTTTGTTTGATTTTAATGATTATATAGAGAAATATACGCGCAGTTTGATGATTTATAACTGGTTCATGTATTTATATTATACATTGAATCATAGGTAGTATTTTAGTGAATAAATACGTTTTTAATAAATATAATATAGAACATCTATAAAAAATTTATATCAAATGATACGTAATAAGCTGAAGACTATATTAACACCTAAAGGCCCATGATGTTTTGGGAGCTTGAAATCCCAACACTGATCACTATGTACTAATGCGGATACGTCCAATATTTTTGGAAATTTTTGATAACTTCAACCGTAGGATCTTGAAGTAGACTACCATAGGTAGTAGTGTGAAAATTTTCAACCGTTGGATCATCACTAGATGTGAGATCATAACATTTGAAGTTGACTGTAAATTTTTTTTGGCCTTGACCGTAAAAGCCGAATCGGCGGCCGTGGGCCTTTAGGGGTTAAAGTTTACAACATAAGATGAATTTATGATTTGAAAAATATTAAATTTTTCTAAAAAGTTATGGGAATGATTTAGTTTACAAAAAGTTATAAAAATAAATAGTTATACTTCATTTAAAGCCTTAATAATCTTTATAATCAAATAAGTTTTAATATAATATTTGTTACATCATTAATGGTATGAAAATAATATTAAATTATTTGCTTTTCTATTATAGATAATGGTCTTACTGATCAAATTTAGAGTGAAGTATATTTAAGTTAGTATTTAGTAAATTTTAAGTATAAACTTATATTAACATAATTCTTACTAAATTTTCTGTGGTATACTAAAATAAATATTACGTAAATGAAGTTTGATGAGATGGCTATAATATATAAGAATTTTGATTAAAAATTGGTTTATTAGGATACAAATCTAGATATTGTAAGATTTCAAATGAGTTATTTGATGATCAATATTCGAAGTTTAGTAACTCGTAAAGTATATATACTATTCTAGGTATGGAATAATTTAGTTCTTTAGAATGTGTTCTTCTATGATTCGGTATAAATTAACTCCTAAACGTTGTTAATGTCGTTTTTCTACATTTTGGATGGAAGGCAGGAAACTTTGAAGAGCCATAACGCCTTCATCCAAACTCTGTTTTGGATGAAATCACTTGTGTTGGGTTCCAAATCATGACTCAAATTTTGGTCCACATGATCTTCGATAAGTCTAATACAAGTTTGTACGGTTGAGATCTGATTAGCTTCTCTTCATTTTCATCTATGACGATTTTTATGGATTTGTGCTTTTCTGCTAAAAATAGGCTGGGACGTTTAGGGGTTAATTTTATTCACCTCTTTTGAGATTGATCTAGAGTGAATAATTTATCACAACGTTAGAATTTGTGATAGAAAGAGTAATACATTATTTATTAACCTATGTAGGATTAAAATTTTAATCAATGATTTTGTAACAAATCAGTTAATTGCAATACATAATTATGTCTTAATTTTCTAATTTTTATATATATAACTGTAATTAAATTATCTGGGGCAGCGGGCAATTCGGGCACCCCCGGGCACCCGTGGGCACCCTTGGGCACCCTTGGGCTTCCCGGGCAGCAGCCCCACGCCGCCACGTCGCCGGGGCAGGCCGGGCAGCGGGCGCCATGAAGGCGATGGGCAGCCCGCCGCCCGTTGGCGGGAGCTTCCCGCCCGAATTTGAACGGCTCCCGCCTTGCCGTCCCAGCCAGGGCCCCAACCGGCTCCCTACGCCAGCCCGGCCAGTGCTTTCGCGCTCGCTCACGGCGCTCGGCGGCCGCTCGGCTCACGGGCGCCGGCGACCCTCCACTCGCGACGAGCCACCCTCCCACTCACAAGTGAGCCACCCTCCCAACAGACTCCGCTCCGCTCGCGGCTCGCTCGCTCCGCTGCGGCTGCGTCCGCTGCCCGCAAGCGCTCCGCTTCGTTCGGCTGCGGCTCGGTCGCTCCGCTCCGCTGCGTCTGTCGGCGCTCCGCTCCTCGTCGATGCGCACCATCTCCTCATCAATTTGCTCTTGGATTTGGTCGTGTTCCAAGGTGTTCGTCGATGTGAGCTAGGGTTTCTTGGTCTTTGTGATCGGGTTCGCCATTTCCATACGCAATTGCAACTTCATGCGCAATTGATTTGTTCTTTTCTCTTGCTCTTTGCGACTTCCCCGCGGGATTCATTTAACCTTCCTAGGAATACTAGAATCACAGTGTGCATTTAGGTCGATGGGTGTGCATTTAGGTCGATGGGTGTGCATTTAGGTCGATGGGTGTGCATTTAGGTCCCAAAATCTGGTATTTTCCATTTAGCCTGCTAAACGCATGACTTTTAGGTCGTGACTGCTAAACGCACTGACTTTTAGGTCATGACCTGCTAATCCCACGACTTTCGGTCCCTGGACAATTGAACAGGTGTTTGGTCGCGACACCGCGAAAGTCGCGATTTTAGGTCGAGTCGCAAAACGCATGATTTTAGGTCGTGACTGCTAAACGCACATTTGTTGTTAGGTCGCAGTCTGCTAAACGCAGAGCTTTAGGTTGCTGCCTGCTAATCGCATAGATTTAGGGTCGCTACCCGCTAAACGCATGGTGGAAACGTCGATGCCTGTTTAACACAGTGTTAGGTCGCTACTTCATAATCGGAGTGGTTTTGACTCTCCCATCATAATGCAGTTGCCCGCTGTCTGCTAAACGCCAATTCTGTAGGCCAATGTCAGCTAAATACATTGTGTTCAGGTCAATGTCTGGTAAACGCACACTGTAAACGTCGATGTCTATCTAACCTAGTGTGTTTAGGTCGCTGTCTGCTAAACGCACATTGTTTAGGTCGCTGTCTGCTAAACGCACATTGTTTAGGTCGCTGCCTGCTAAACGCACATTGTTTAGGTCGCTGTCTGCTAAACAAACATTGTTTAGGTCATTTGTGTCGCTAAACGCACATTGTTTAGGTCATTTTGTCGCTAAACGCACATTGTTTAGGTCATTTGTCGCTAAACGCATTGTTTAGATTGTCGCTAAACGCACATTGTTTAGGTCATTTGTCGCTAAACGCACATTGTTTAGGTCGCTGTCTGCTAAACGCACATTGTAAGGTCAATTTTGTTATATGCAATTTGATTAGGTCGCTACCTGCTTAACGCACAGATAGTAGGTCGGTGCCTGGTAAATACGCGGTCTGTATTGCGTTGAACATAGTGTAAAGGTCGCTGCCTGCTATTCAATGAGTGACTACGTCCCTGCCTGCTAAGAGCACTTAGTTGGTCTCTGCGTGTTTTACGCAGTGTTTAGGTTGCTGCCTCCTAAACGCACAGTTGTAAGTACTCTCTGATCTGCACGAAGTGTTTGGTCGCCTTTTTTTTCAGCGCAGTGTTTAGGTCGCTGCCTGCTAAATAGGGAATGTTTAGGTCGAACCCAACTTGAGCCAGTATACTGGTCGCTGTATGGTGAACGCAGTGTTTAGGTTGATCTTGAATAGACGCAGTGGTTAGGTCGCTGTCTCCTAATCGAGATGGTTTACATCTGTGCCTTGTAAACGCGATCTGTTTAGGTCGATGCCTTCTAAATGCACGGTATTTGTTTAAGTTATTGTTTCGAGCTATGTCCACAGCTGATGTCAAATGGCATTTTTAGAACTAGTATATCAGGTAGGAAATCAATTCCAGTCGAGCTAAATACTACTTCCGTAGGGTTTTCTCAGCATGTTTTGAGGTTTCATGTTTGCGTGCTCATTTTATCTAATGGTTATTTGTATCTTTTTTCATGTTGTATAGCTTATTCACGGAGCTATAATCAGGGTGTGATCGCTCTACATGGCGAGTAGTGCGTCCGATGACGACTGGGACAATCGAGGTCTTTCTTCAGAGGTATTAATAGAATTTTTCGGCTTTGTTTCAATCATCGTCTAAGGGGGTTCCTTGTTTAACGTAATTGTTTTTTTGGTTATCAGGATTTGGAAGATATTGAGCTTGTTCTGCCGGATCGACTGAAGGATTGTCCTGGACTCCCGAGATGCAAATGGATAACCAAATTTGTGACACTATTGAATCCTGGAGGGGCCGCTGTTGCAGAGGGTATTTGTCAAAGTGTGGGATCTGATTGTATACTGGGTTCTGATGACGAGCCTTTGCGAGTTGATCAAGTAGTTGTTCAGATTGTAAAGTGCTTGGATTTAGAGTTTCTGCCTTCTGATACAATATTTCAGTCATTAAAATGGGATCTCAGTCACGCCATTCATGATGGTTGGTCTTTACTTGATCATTTGCATCGGGAGCAATACAATGTCGCGGTTTATGCTCGTGATCAACCAAAGAGGAAAGGAGTTCGTCCATATACTTTGGGAGAAAGACATCCAAAGATTCAGAGAACTAGGAGGGAAGAGCAACTATTGACCGCAGAGTCTGTCAGTTTGGTTGCTAGTATGAAGTGTTGCAGTAAAAATTGTTGTCAGCCATTCCCTCGCCAGAAGATTCTGACATTGAGAAAGCAGATGTACGAGTCTTCTGATTTTAAGTTCAAGGCGCACTTTAAGATTGATGTACATCATCGATTTCATAAAACTGCTGACGGAAGTATGATGGTTACAACGGAAGGTATTGATATTTGTGCTCGAGCATGGCAGAATATTACTGGAGTTCCTCCTGCAACGTTTTACAGGAAGAAAGCTGAGGCGGGCGGCCGCTTACGGGCTCGACATCACGGGAATGTTGGCTCGAAGAAACCACGACTTCATGTGAGACAAGTCACGCACGCTATTTGAAAATGTTAATCGACAACGGTGATCATATGCCGCACAAAGCAAAGATCTTTGAGTAATGGACTCAAAGTAGTATCACGGTCATTGCCTTCGTCCTTCAAATGGAAAGATACGATCCCAGATATCAATCTTATCAACGAGAGGTTGGGTCTGAAATTCATCGCTCAAAGTACTCTCAGCAAGATTAGGCGAACTATTTTCTCCGAGTATTCGAAGAAAGCACCCGGAGACAATTTTGCACGATGTGCAACGTGTGATAAACTTGAGACCATGATCAAGTCCATGGTTCCAGATTCAGGTGAAGAGAACATGTGGATCAAAAAGCTTAAACTGCACTTGGACCATCAGCGAACACATCGTGAGTATCACTATACAAACCGCTCTTTATCTATTCAAAGGCCCAAAGATGTTCTTTGCATTATCCACGACAAAATGGATCATGCAAAAACGGCTTATCCTTTGTTTTCTCACAAAACAAAAACAAATGATGCGCTTATGAAGCTCCCTATTGCTGTGACGGGAATGATTGCCCACGGACATTGCGATGTTCGTTATGCTCACTATGGACTTGACATTTATCCGAGTGATTGCAATCACACTGTTGGATCTATTTTGAAGCTTCTGCGTGATTTAGAAGGAGTTCCGATATCACATTCGAAGTCATTGTTTGCTGGATCTGGAACGCATCCTTTGTTTGAGGCTTTGCTCATCGGTAAAGATGCTTGTTTAAACTCTCTTTTGCCCGAGAGTGAGTCATCAGGTGCTACGGAATCCCTTCCTCCTGTTTTACATGTGCAACTTGACAACGCCGCCTCCGATAACAAAAATCGATTCATGTTTTGCTTTTGGTCCCTTCTGGTACATATGGGTGTTTTCCGTGAAATATACGTCAATTTCTTTTAGTTGGGCATACTCATGAAGATATTGACGCTCTTTTTGGACGTTGGAGTATGATTTTAAAGGAGAACGACTATTTGACAATTCCTCTTCTTATGAAATCTTTCATGGATGCTGAGGCACTCCCAGTTATTCCACATCTGATTGAGGAGATTCCCGATTTCAAAGGATATATCAAGGATTTCATTGCTTCTAAAGACGAAGTTCTCGTTGGTCATTCAGAAGGACAACAATTCAAATTTTTCAAACATGACAACGGGTGGCCCATGATGAAGTACAAGATGTTATGTTCCGACAATGAGTGGCTTCCATCAACTAGTGAAGGAATAAAATTGTGGAAAGAGAATTCTATTACTGGTATGCCTCTATTGCCTACGGGAGAAATGAAGCCTCTAGCGTCAATTCCTATGAAGAATCTCGATGAAATTGTGAAAGGTATAGCAGGTTTCATTAAGTTGTGGGAAACCTCATGTGCTCAAGACTTGTCAGGAGAATTTCGTCGACGACATGATTTTGTTTTACGATATTGGCGTTCCGTAAATGATTTATTGTTGGCGCCCATGGAGGTTTCTACTACTTTAAAGAATGGATGTTGGCCTTTGTCTCGAGTACCGTTGATTCGAGAATACCTGCACACAGGCGAATTACGCGAGGAATATGGTCAAGACCCTCATTTTATTGGCCGCTTGTGTGATAAACCAAGAGAGTCTTTTCGCGTTGGTCGAGATGTATATGCCGGCTACTTTTTGGCTTTACGTCCTGCAGATGGAGATGCTCGACCTTTTTGGATTGCGCGGGCTTTGACTGATTTCGATGTAGATCGCAACAATCCGGGATGTATTCAAATTGATTTTTAAACCTTTTAGCAAGCGTGCTCTTGTTCAAGATACCTATGTTGGTGGGACACACAAAAGAACTTTAAATGGGTCTTTGATGACAAATGACCATGACCCGGTCCGCTATATGCGGTGCTATTTTTGACTTGGAAATCGAGTGCCAAAGCTGGTTCTCAACGTCCAACAATCTCAATATCTGAGCAACAAGTTACTATCATCAAACAAAGTATTCTGCGTTTCGAGGGCGAGGTGGAATAAGATTTTTGATCACTCAAGACATTGGTATTTAGGTCGTGTCGACCTAAATAGTCAATCGCGGCTTTCGCTATTATGGTGGACAAAGTGGAGAAGAGCAACAAAGTATTGTGGGTTTTGAGGCGGAGGGGGAATAAACATTTCGATTACTGAAGCATTGGTATTTAGCTCACGTCAACCTAAATAGTCAATCGCGGCTTTAGTTAGTATGTAGGACAAAGTTGGCAAGAGCTCGTCCATAATTTTTGCTCGAATTGGATTTAAGCTCAATTGCGTTGAAGTTGATTACAGTTTTCATGTCTAGGCAGAATTAGATTGGTGTAATTTTTTTGTAGCGGAACTGTATCGTAACTGATATATTACATAGAATCGTACGTTTAGAACTATATGTAATATTTGACATTGTTCTAATTTCTCATTTTAATGTGTTTTCTGTTCTGATGTGCTATTCGTTTTAGATTAGATATGGAATGTGTTTTGACATTTCCAAATATATGCTCTCAATATAGTTGAGTTTCTTGTTTTAATGGGATATTTTGCTTATATTAGAGAGTTTTGAGTTTCTTGTTTTTCACTTTAGGTCGCCCTATAGTCCTTTTTGTGGAATTTAGGCCGATGATAATAGAACTATTCTCACTTTAATGAAATATGTTATTTGATGATAATTTGAATATTCCCATTATAATGAATTACGTGTTACTATATCAAGAAAAAACCCAATCAAGAACAAGAAATATGTGTATTTTATATAAAAAGAGACTTGTACCGATAACAAAATTTAAGACAAACAATTGTCTTGCAATGGTGCAAACTACCTCAAAACTTGGAATGGAATATTTAGGATTTTTTTGGCATGTTAATAATTTCTAGGCCAATTTCTCATTTTTATTTGTAACCTAACTTTCACAATCTTCATTATCCATAAGATTTCTATACTTGGTAACTTTCCAAGTAATAGGATTTTTACTTTGTAGTTGATTTTCAACTCTCGTACAAATTGCTTCTTTATTAACCAGAGCACAACCAATCTTAAAATCAGTGTCTGATAATGAATTGGAATCAAATCGTAACGTTCCATGGCTAATATATTTGCTAAATACAAATATACCAAACTCAGTTATTATTTTCGAACTTCATACAATGTTGGAAAATTCCAAATTCACCTCCTTTGGGATGTCCTCATTGAACCAACATATAAAAGAACAATTAAAATCAAATATGTCTATGTGTGGCTTAATAAAAGAATTCTTGGATAAATGTAATCGATGCACTTGTGTTGGATATGAATTTAAACCAATTGATATGCAATCTATAGCTTGGAATTGATTTGTAAAAAATTCTTTAACTGGATGACCAAATAAATCCAATGCCTTCCACATTTTTGTTGCAAGAGAATCTCCTATACGTCTGAAAGCAAGTTTTTTGCTTTGAGGCATGTTTTTCCGATCATATGGTACCACATCTCCTCTTGAGTCTACTCCTCCATGAGCTATGTACCCATGGCCGACGGACTTATAATGACCCTTTTTTGGAGTGCTGTTTGATTGACCTCCTCCTCAGACGGGAGCAGTTTTCATAATATATATCTGCTTGACTAATGTGCTTTGATATGCAACCAGATCATTATTCCATATTTTAGGTATATAAATGAATAAAACATGATTCAGTGATAAAGTGCTTGGATTTAATATTTTATCATTTATTATTTTATTACCATCTAATAATAATAAAGCAATAGATGTTGTTGGTATAAGATGATTGTCTCCATAAACTTCTTGCCATGCATTTTCAAATTTGATATTCTCCCAATATGGTGTTCTTTTTTACTTTTATCTCTTTGGAATGCTTGTGTAGCTAATAACAATTCTCATGTCGTTTTTATATCAAATTTCTTGAGAATAAATAATTCAAGATATCCTTTTTGCATCAATGCACATTGAAGTATCTTGTTTAAAAGCGGCATCTTCTTTTTGTTTTCTTCACTCCTTTTTGTAAAAAGATTTGTAATCGATCAAAAGTATCATGAAAATCTAGTAAAGAAGTTATTTCAATATCTTTAGTGATCGATGTATCTAAGATATATTTTGTGCTTTTTGAAATCAACGTTCAACAAATTTTCACATATGGGACAATGTGATGTCTTTTCAAGGCAAGTACCACAAATTTTGTGGCAATAATGAACATAATATTGTTGTTTTGCAAGAATAGGCAATTCTACTCTAGATGTTGGGTTCATAAATATTTTTGAAATACTCGCACTCTAAAGTTTTTTTTGCATGAAAGAACATACAAACAATCGAATAGTTTTTGAGAGTGTTGTGGAGCTTTACAACCTCTCGTTTTAGAATCATATATTAACTCTAAAACATTTTGCGATTCTATGAAGTTAAGGCGCTCACTTGTGCAATTCTAGGTTTTTTTGCCTCATGTACTACAACCTCATCCATCTTTACAATAAAGTGGATAATTATAGACTAATGGAATATAAGGCAATAAAGTTTAACGCACAAAATATCTATATATATTATAATAAATATAATATACAGTCTTAACATTATATAGTTACTTAAACAAGCTTTTAATGTGCTTTTCAAATTAAAAATAGAAAATGTAAAAGTCTATAATAAGTTTTAAAAATCTAAAATTCTAAAATAAGATTTAAAAATGTAAAAGTATAAATTCAAACTTTACCTCGGGCTTCAATTACTCCAGCTAGGGCCCCAACTATTTCAGTTGGGGCCCCAACTGATGCAGCTGGGGGCCCCAACTATTCCAGTTGGGGCCCCAACTATCGTTTTGGGGACCCTAACTAGTGCATTTGGGACCCCAACTATTCAGTGGGCCCCAACTAGTGCGGTGGGGCCCTAACTATTCCCACTGGGCCCCAATCGATGCAAACTGGGGCCCCAACTATTCCAGCTGGGGCCCCAACTAGTGCAGCTGGGGGCCCCAACTATTCCAGCTGGGGCCCCGACTAAAGCAGCTGGGGCCCCAAGACAATTCTCTTTCTCGCTACACTAAAAATTATAGTTGGTATTGACAACATTAATTACGAATAACAACACCAATTGTCAACAAAGGTGGAATTGTAGCAACTATAATTGTCAATTCCAACACCAATTATATTCTTTTTATTTAATTATGAAAAGAATCTTATTTATTTTACTAAATTTAACCGTGTAGATCTAATTTAGGGTTTAAGGTCTTTATACTATCTTTGATCGCAACTTCACATACTACTCTTAGACAAAACTTTTTAGAACAAGCCATGAATTAATTAGTATTCTAACTAAACACATATTAAACCACGAAGGAAATACAACTTTATTTGTGTACAAAACTAAGTGAATATTTCTACAAAAGAATATAGAATGAATAGGCAGTTTAAACTTGAATAAAATGTTCTAATATAATTCAAATGGATTTGAATACCAAATATTAGAAATATTTTGTAGTATTAAATTAAAATAATCGCAATTGATATGTAAACCAAGTGTTTTTTAAAAATTAAAATAAAAAAATTCAAATGGCCATCATGAAAGTACATGACCATGGTCATGTGAATGGCCATGAACATGCGCATGGCCATTCGCATGACCATGGTCATGTACTTTCATGATGGCCGTGTCATCATGAGCACTTTTCCGCCGTCATTCCTCCGCACAGGAGCTTTCTCCGCCTCAGTCGCTCAGCCCTCCGCATTTCTCGCATTCTTCCGCACTTCTCGCATTTCTCGCGTTTCTCGCATTCTCGCTTCTCCTGTGATCGAACGAGCTGCATTTAGTTTCGCCGTGCCGGAGCTTGCCTGTGCTTGTTAGGTTTTGCGTCCTTTTCGTGCTCCTTGTCGTTGAGAGTGTCCTGTTCGTGAGTGCGGAGCGTGTCGTAGGTGATATCCTTGTCGTTGAGAGTGCTTGTTCGTGAGTGCGGAGCGTGTCGAGGTTGCTGAAAGCCTCTCACAGCTTGTCGAGGTTGCGGAACGCGGAGCTGCGGTTCGAGTTGGTGAAAGCGGAGCTGCGGTCGGAGTTGCTGAGCTGCGGTCGGAGTTGCCGTCGGAGCTGCGGTCGGAGCTGCGGTCGATTCTTTGCAGTTAGGTTTTGAGGGTGCTGAGCCGGTGCATGCAATCGGACTGCTTCAGGCTTCTAGGGCAGATTCGGTGAGTTCAGACCTGAACTCTGTGGGTTTTTTTCTTACATTCTTCTAAGTTTAAATCCTGCTGAATACTTTATGCTCTGATTTTGCTGCTTTTAGATTGCATTGTTCAATTTGGAATTCGACATTGCATCTTCGCCTGAGTCTCACAGCTCCTTCCAGAATCTTTTTCATCGATTGCATTCAGGTTTTGTAGGGTTCAGTTGAACTCATCAGCATGATTCTTGGAATTGTCTTTTGGAATTGTGTCTGCAATTATGTTGTGGGATTGTGTTTTGAATTTGCACTTGGAATTGCAGTATATAACTATACTCAGCATCGAATTGGGTTTTCATTTGCTGTAGCACGTCCAGCATTCACAAAGCTTTTCTATCAGGTGACCTCCCAATTCTATTCGTTTTGCTTGGAGTGATTAACTCATTCCCATTCATTAAAACTGTTGTGGAATGCTGAAATCTACGTCGTATGTAGATATTAGATTCGTCTCACAAGTTTCTCAGGATGCCGATGTTTGATATTTCATCTCTGGCTCTCACTGTTATCCCCGGGCCGGGGATAAATCTTGCGCAAGAAGGGTACTTGTCTTGTAGACAGAGAGGTATTATCCCGGCCCGGGATAAAATTGTTATTTGGCTTGATTTTTATACAATAAAAATGAACTAATTATCGGGCCGGGATAATTCATGAAAAACAAACAAAAATGAGTATAAAATGAATATTGGCTTGTAAATTGTACTTCTTGTCAAGCAAAGTTATCCCGGCCGGGGATAACTTGTGCATGCAGAGCAAACATTTTCACAACTTAATGCAAAGAGTTGTCCCCGGCCGGGGATAATTCTCTTTCGAGAAGAAAAATTATCCCGGGCCGAGGATAACTTCTCGCATTAAGAGCGATTTGTGTGACTGGAGGCGGAAGTTATCTCCGCCCGGGATAACTTGTGCATGGAGACCAGCATTGTCTCCTCTTAATGCAGAAATTATCCCCGGGCCGGGGATAATCTCTGCAATAAGAGCAGATTTGTGACCTCTGTAGGCAGAAGATATCCGCGGCCCGGGGATAACGTCCTGCTCAGGTCGGCTATGTGACCTATACATGCAGATGTTATCCCCGGCCCGGGGATAATTCCTTAGCCTTATCGTAGAAATGAGGTAGACAAGACAGAAATTATCCCCGCCTCGGGGATAACTAAGCTATTTAGGCACTAATATTATTGAGTTGCCATTTACGATTGCAGACAAAACGATGGCTCTCAGTGCAACAAATCCCCTCGATATGACCTTGGACAAGGTGGAGCACCCATTTGGGTTCAACCCGATCCTCCGCGATAACGACGACGAAGGCCTTGATCTCTGGCTCTTCAAGGATGTGGTCGTCAGCTGGTCACTGAAGATCGTCAAGAACCATGTCCTCGTTATGACCAAGTTGGTCATGACGGACCCATTTCTTCCCTTACACCAGAATTTGAGGGTAACAGCATTCGAGGCACACAAGCAGAAGTACATGATGCTCAGGTGTGTCCTTCAACAACAGGACGAGGGTAGGGATCCCTACCACTTTGGAATTGTGGTAGAGGTGGGTGAAAACTGCGGAGCGCAGTTCGACCCGCATGGCTTCCTTGCAGAGCTGCGCAAGACTCGGCATGGCTTTCTCAAGTTCTGGGAGGACAAAATCGACAGCTGGGAGAACATCAACTAAGAAGATACAGTTCGTAAACTTACGACCATGCTCTCAAGGCTGTCACAGACGCATGAAGGGTCAAGCAGTAAAGCGACAAAGAAGAAGAAGGCACCCCGCCGCTGGCAGCTTGTCCCGCATACGGAAGCTTGACTCCGCGATCTAGTGGTGCTCTACCGGCACCTCCGCGAGTGCCTTCGAAGAGGCTGATAAATGATGCGATCGTTGCAGGCGGTGCCGCCCCCAAGAAGAAGAGACAGCGTACAGCTCCCCCTGCAACCGCAAGTCAAGGATCGGCCTTGACTTCCGTAGTCATGATGCTCGTCCGACGAGAAGAAGGAATCATCGAAACCTTCGCCGAAGTGGCGGACTATGTGAGGTTTTGCTTCGAGCAGGCAGTCTTCAACCAAAGCTTCAAGGACTCTTTCTTGTTCAAGAAAGAAGAAGAAGTAGTGCCCATTTCCGACTTGAGAGGGGAAAGGACGCATGGGTTGTGCGAAGTCTTGAAAGGGACATTGTTACGAACACCAAGGCATACCTCGCAATGATGGGAGATGTTACAAGGAGGCGGACGATCATCATCACGCCCATTGACGCTTGATGAAACTTGCTCCTAGGAGGCCAAGAACATGGGAGGAGATCAAAGATGGGAAATTTGCCATCATTGATGGCCAAGACTCCGTGGAAGCCTCGAGGAGCTTCTTAACGAGAGGCCGTTACGAGAGGACGGAAGAAAGAGCTTCAATCGTGGTATGCCTACATTCTTTACGAGACCGACCCAAAGCGCCTTACGGCGATTTCGGCCTTCTACAACACCACGAACCCCTCTCAAGCACGCCCACCGACGTGGGGCAACCAAATAAAACCCGGAAGGTCTATTTGGATCGAGTGTGGGCGTCCATCCCAAGCGTGAACGAGAATGCGACGCGGAATAACGACTCGGTCTACAATCCTACCAATTTTAAGGTAAGACAATACACCATTCCCAAAGATTATCCCCGCCCCGGGGATAATCCTCCTTCTGTTTCTGAGTTTGTTCCAGACGTATTCATTGCTCCTTCACTCATCGCAATTAACCTTTTTTTCTTGTTTTCTCAGAAATTCACGGATCTTCTGTTAATCCGGTTTCGCAACATCGATCCCACCAAGGTCGGGAAGTTGATTTTGACAACATCGGACCTCAAGCACGAGATCCAGATTATCACATTTCCAGACAGCATGTGAAGGGTGTGAAGGTTGAGGAACACTACCTGGCAAACAGCAGGAGGCTAGCCGAAGAGGCGAGACAGAAGAAGGAGAAGGCCCAGAAGGAAGCAGAGGACGCAAGGAAGATCGCGGAGGCTAACATCGTCTTCGAATGGCTGAGATCTAACACGCCGATGCCACCGCACGTTGCTGAGATAATCGCTCGGCAGAATACGGATAATCCTTCCACCTCGGGCACGCTGAGTTCCGAGCCTGCTGCAGATTATCCCCGGCCCGGGGATAATACTGCCACGACCACCGCGTCTGCACCCATCAGCGATGTCGAGCCTTTGCCGCTGTCCCAAGGCGATACCACGCAGATTATCCCCGTGCGGGATAATCTTCCGCGCGATCAGCTCGACGCCCAGCGACCCATTCCTCGAGAGGGAACCCGAGCAGGTCGTGTCGAAAAGTCATTTGTTGTTTCCGATCGCCCGATCTTTGTTTCCGATCGCCCGATCTTTGTTTACGATCGGCCCGATCTTGTTTTCGATCGCCTTCTCTCGATCTGAGATTATCCCCGGCCGGGGATAATGCGACTCTTTCAGAGAGGTCTCCTCTCCCCTCGAAGATCCTCGCCTTGGGTCCTGATTCATCGAGTCTGGCACCCGCTGCTCCAGTGGTTGAGTCTGATCAAGCACCCGATTCTGGTCTAGAACTATCTCAGTACGACCAGCTGGTAAGTTATCCCCGAGCCGGGGATAATGCGGAGCCAAGAGTCGAAGTGGAGGAGACCGATCCTGAGCCCGTCGCGGCGCCGGTGTCCGAAGACCAGCAGTTGGTGGACTATTCGTCTAGCCCGACCAACGCGATTCAACCGCAAGAGCCACATGAAGATGTAAGTACTTTCACCCTCCCCCGCATGTTTGCAATAACTCGTCGTCGTCACAACCGTCATGATTTTGTCGCTTGGTCAGAACCGAACCGATTCGCTTGCACGAACTTCGCTTATTCGTCTATTTTTTCTTGCAGGAGATCGTCGACCCTTATTCGTTATGATTTTTCTGGAGTTGTCAACGTTTGCTGTGGCGCGTCATGTATTCTAGATTTTTGGTAGTTTTAGTACCAAGCGTAGTGTTTCGGTCAGAGTAGACAGACACATCCCTTGTATCATGATTGATGTAAATAAACTTATTTTTTATACCAATTTATCTGCCTTCAAATTGGAATGTGATTTGATTTTCCTCAATGTCTTTCTCAGTTCACCTCTGTGGGATTCATTCTGCGCCCACGGGCCGTGAGATTGCATCAGAATCCGATCGATCTGGCCCCAATGCCACGGATGCAATGCATGCCGTCATTGTGGATTTGCTCAGATCGCAGTGTCTCTGCTTTCAATCAGGTATCCTCAACATTATCGTTTCCTTTGATGCCAGGTAGAATTGATTTCCCAATTTGAGTGTGTCCCGCGGCCGAGGTGCGCACTCGGGCGGCACGCGCGCCGCCTCGATGGTTGAATGTCGTCCTCGACATCAACGGGATACTTTTTGTCGGTGTGTGCATCCGCCATCGCCGGGAAGAATTCTCCCATGTGCTCTCTCGGGGACCGGCTCTACGTGCCGGACATCCCCCGAAGGTGCCCCCAAAGGCGGTCTTCTCGCCGCCCGGGAGTGAGAAATTTCTTGGAGACCATGTCCGCCCATGTTGCGAGGGTTGTGATATGGAGTTCGATGAAGAAGTCCCTTTGTTGAGGCCGTTATCGACTACCTCTTGGTGGACTTCCTAAGCCTTTGAGATCCTCGGACAAGAGTCTTGTGGATTGGTTGAGGTTAGCAGAGGTGTCTTTTTGTCGCACCCGACCAATGCTCAAAAGAGGATATTTTTGAAAACATTGTCCTCTGCGGTGTTCCCGCTTAGTAACGGTCTTTGTTGTGTTTGGGTTGGATAATACTCTCCTTATAGACGACAGTCCTGAGAAGAGTATTTGCAACCACATGGGAACGCCATTTTCCTCCCGCCTTGGACAAAATCTAGCCAGGAGGACAATACTCGTCCGCCGTGCTTACTCCATGGCTACTTGCTCTTCTCGCCAATTGCGGGCCTGGGAATCTTCGGTCCTATGTAGACAATCATAGGATTGGTATTCCGCCTATCAATAAGTATAGCAATTTAGGTCGGTTTATTTTAGATGGATGGTATGGCGCGATCATGATAGGAACTTAGGGCGTACTTACGAAACTCCTTCATTTCCTGAGTCATTGTCCAGATGACGATTAGTGCGCTCTTTATTCCTTTTCTCGGACACAGTAGATAAATATGTAAATGAGTTGCTATTGTATGAATATCATGGTTTAAATAAAAAAGCCGATTATTTTATCATCCTTTATGTACCACATTGCAATGTGATCAATTTCTATTACATCATTTGTGGATGCTTGTTCACTTAGTATTGATGTTGATGATTGTTTCTGTTTTATGACTCTTTCTTTGTTGTCAGTTAGGACGTTATTTATGCTCGGCCCGGGGATAATCTTTGGAGGTATCAGCTTGTATGCATTGAGTCATATGTTCTCTTTATGTCGAGTTTGATTTCACTGGTTGTTTGCTTTATGTTCTTGTATGCTTTTTGGTTGTGAAGCAGGACGTTAGTTCTCCCGGCTAGAGTTATCCCCGCTTCGTGGATAACTTTTTCCATTTTTCTTGCGTCCATCTTTCCCGACCGACTCCTTTCATTTTTCGGGTTTGTTCTACGTGTCGGGCGCCTTCCACCGTCGAGGAGTCCGGTGATGAGGATGATGTCTCCAACGGACCTCCGTCCCCGGAATGTTCATTTCACTCTCGGCCAAGTGTTGCCGCCTCTCTCGCGTCGAGGCATTTTGATATGTTCACGGCTACGGACGCAAAGATCCGCAATGATGGATTTTACAAGAGATAGTGTTGATGACAATGTTGTTGATGACCCGCCGAGTCGTGGTCCTGTTCGGACCCCGTTTTGCTCTCCGTCTCCCCGAAGCGGCTTTGTACATCACCATCGCGAAGGCGCTCTATGTCGCCGATGCTCTAAATTCAAAAAAACCCTCGAGGCGGCTCTACTCCGTTGTGGGCGCTATGGACGTTCCTTTGCGAGATTCAATTGTTCCTCCTTCCACCATTAATGTGGGTGGGACGTCCAATACATCACAACCCGCGTTCCAAGTCAACAATTACAACGAAGAGCAGGACAACAAGATCCTCGGCGGTGCCCCGCGACATCTTCGTTCAAAGGGGATTTCTTGCCTCTTGCAAAGCCACTAGCATCGCGACCCCCACCATCAAGGCGAGCTTCTTGCACCCCGGCCGTATCCTCGCGCATGGAGAATCGGCGGCTCCTTCATCCTCTCGTCCTTCACGTTCTCTTGACTCCCTTCGTAGGCGTGATGGGGAATGTTTTGACACTGGTTTGCCCGTCGGAGTGAGACCTTGGGTACTAATTGCCCGCCAAACTCTCGTCGCAATGATCTTATTCGCGCTTATGAAGCAAAGACGAGGCGAAGCCAAGTTGTTGGAGAATTCAACCAAGCGAGAATGGCTCTAAATCTAAAGAGACCTAGCCTTAATGTTCCTCCTTTCTATTCTTCCTCCTCCGGTCTGATATCCTTCATCAGCGGGATATATTCAACATAATTAATGTGTGTCGCAGATTGGTGGAACCTAGTACATCTAAGATATCAAGGCTTTGCTAGTTGTGCTTACTTGAGGATTATCCCCTTCGTGACTATGCATTTATTGCTCTTCTGTGATTAGTATATTCCGCGTATATTCCTCGTATATTCTACAAACATTCTTTTAATTACTCTATCTTTAGTATTATTATAGGCACAACATTTAATGCCTCTACATTCATTCTCTGATTTCACTTTTACGATATATACCAATGTCAAAATATAGTGTACACTTGTACAATTGTACGTATTCTTCATACTTCAATACAACCTTTACTATGTCTTTCAACTATGATCTCACTTGAATCAATTGTGACTTCTCAGGGGAAATAATGTGAACATGGTTCCTATATGATTCTTTACTATGTATTGTTGAATGTCTATTTTTAGAAATATTATATTGCCAAATTGATCTCTACTTCCTCCTATTTATAGTAAGATCTCATTTTCAAATCTATTGCTTTGTGATTGGACCCTTCAACTCTTTCTTTTTGCTTAGCATGTTAATTTAAATTTCATATCTTTGAAATACTTCAACAACTTTTTCCTAATCCCTCGTGCGTGTACGTTTTTCAACATCTCAAAATGTCCATTTTGTCTCAAAATAACGAATATCCCCTTACTGGACGTCCTCTGTGAAACCATGTGGAATATATCTCCGCACAACCTTGAGCGACTTAGCTGGTTCGTGGGCTGTACAAGGGGCATGGGGTGGCGTTTCGTGCAGAGTAGTGCGCAATCAGACAAACTCAACGGGCGACTATTACGATGTATTTGTGACAGCGTTGAGGTGAGTTACCTCTGTTGGACTGATTTGGTCATCATTACGTCCTCGGATATTGATAATTTAGTGGTTCGTCAGTTGACTGTGTATAACGTGGGTTTGTGTCGCAACTAGCAGATTTAAAAATGCAAAACGAGTTAATCGAGTACAAGTTAAGATAGTGAATTCTAGAGTAGAATATGACAAGGGATGAGATCCAATTTAGAAAATGTAGCGTACTAGATGAATGATTCATTTTGCATACTCTGACAAATCACATACACTCTATATAACTGTGCACCATAACACTTTGAAATATGCAAAATTGAGTAGAATTTATTTCTCCCAGCTCTTCTTTTCGTGAAGGTTTAATTTATTGCATGCACCTGCATGTTAAATTCTATGATCTCATTTGGGACGTAAGGGAAACATTTATCATGAGAATGGTGGTTTGAACGACTGAATCGCAAGCCTTATAGATTTGAATGTAGCAAGTTGAATCTTCGGTCATACAGGTCTGGATGAAAGCACTCATGGATTAAGCTTCTTAAAACCGCAGTTTGTATGGAAGCAATTCTAGCTGCGGCAGTGATAAGTATGTGTCTCAGTGTGGCTTCGAAGGCATAACTGGAGAATTGCCTTCTGAGATAGGCAATCTGACAAATTTGGAAACTCTGTAAGTCTCTGATCAAAATCTTCAAGCAGGGATTTCATTTGGCAGGTACCATCGTGGTTGTGTTTATCGCCACAACCATCAACTTGCATGTATTTCAATGCAGGGCTATCAGCGGGAATCCAAATTTAACGGGGCGAGTGCCGGTTGGGGTATTCCAACTGCCCCGGCTAAAATATCTGTAAGTGAAGCCAATCCTGCGACAAATGCATTAGAAGAGAATATCTGTTGTTTGTGTTCAAGTGTTCAGGCACCTCGAACTCCGCCGATCGCTGGATTGCAACGGACCGGCTACCATCTACTAGCATGCATGCCGGTTGTTGCAAAGCCCTTGTTGTTGCAGTAGTAACAATGCTCTTGTTGCTGCAGATATTTGCAGAACAACTCTCTAAGCGGAAAACTACCTTCAGACGTTCTCAGCACTGACTGCCAACTCGACACCATGTGAGTTCACAAATGTACTCTTACCCATACGTTTGTTACGGTATGAGTGTTGGTAGTAAGTCATGATTTTAGTTCATGGTTGTCATATTGGACAAATTACTATTCATTTCATGTCTTATAGGACGAGTTACCATTTATCAAATGTACCTTTCAAGTACATGTGATGAATAGTAACTCGTCCTGTAAGACATGAAATGAATAGTAATTTGTCCAATATGACAACCATGTTTTAGTTGTGATGATTGTGTGTATCAACTGAAGCTGATGCATGTTGGAGATGTGGATATCAGAAATCTGAGCTACAATAATTTCAGTGGAAATCTTCCAGTGAGTCCTAAGGGATTTCTCTTCTGCCCCACTCTTCAAGAATTGTAAGTACATCATGCATACAAATGCCAATCTTTCAAAAAACATTCGTACGGTTCAATACTTTTAATGGAGCATCACATGTTGC
This sequence comes from Bryum argenteum, assembly GCA_037043015.1. Lineage (NCBI taxonomy): Eukaryota > Viridiplantae > Streptophyta > Bryopsida > Bryales > Bryaceae > Bryum > Bryum argenteum. Next base: position 16,454,859 of record CM073328.1, on the reverse strand, counting down.
GTGATCTGCCACTCAGTTGATACGTGTAGTGTATTTTGTGCTCAAGTGTTCAGGCTCCTTGAACTACTTGAACTCCGCAAATCGCTAGATTGCAACAGACCGGCTACCCTATATTAGCATGCATGTCGGTAGTTGCAAAGCCCTTGTTGCTGCAGTAGTAACGATGCTCTTGTTGCTGCAGATATTTGCAGAACAACTCTCTTAGCGGAAGTCTACCTTCAGACGTTCTCAGCTCAAAGTGCCAACTCTACCTCATGTGAGTTCACAAATGTACTGCTACTAATACGTTTGTTCAGGTGTGAGTGTTGGTAGTGAGTCATTATTTTAGTTGCGATGATTGCCCGTATTAAGCTGATGCATGTTGGATACTTGGATATCAGAGATGTCAGCTACAACAATTTCAGTGGGAATCTTCCAGTGAGTTCTAATGGATCACTCTTCTGCCCCGCTCTCGATTATCTGTAAGTTCATCGTGCCTAAAAATGCCAATCAATCAACAGATATTAATAAAATTAATTACTTCCATGGATCATCACATGTTCATGTGCTACTCAACCGGTAAGTGTGATGGATGAAGTGTGACACAACACATTGTCGAAAGACAAAATTTGAAGGAAGACATGGTTTATGTTGATTAGTGTTTCTTATTTCCAGTTCAAGAATGATTCTCAAATTATGTAATGAAGGTACTCGATATTTCTTGAAGGTAAATTTAGTGCAGAATACACTCTTGCCTCATAATGCAATAAGTGTAAGTATTGAGAATGTTTATCATGAATAATTCTCATTTCTTTGTATAAATTAGTGAGATTTTTGATAAAAAAGAAACAATCACGATTTATGACAACAAAAACATATGATCCATTAGAACAAAGTAGAGACCATTCAACAAATTTTTGATCACTTATCAAAATTTACTATATGATCTAGCTAGGATGTGACTGTGTTTTGCCTTAGAAAATGACCTAAGAAAGTAGAGGTTCATCAAAGAAAATTCAGTTTTTTATGTTTGAACATATCTTGTTGAGCGTATATACTAAGTTACTATTTACTAATTGAGTGTATTTTTTGTTTACAATACATACTAACTTTTTAATGCTTGTGATAGATATGCAAGAAATACTCGATTGGACGGACCATTAAATTTTGAGAATTTGAAAGCGAGAGCAACTAACATGTATGACTTCTTCTCCTTGATGGTCCAAAATAGAACTTATGATTGATCATACAAAGTATGGATTCATATTAAAGGTTTGAGGTTGGGTGAAGGAACTTTATCCTTGTGTATATACAACTCTTGACTGAACACATTTGTTGATTGTACCATGATAAAGTCATCGCCAATAATTTGATTAAGCAAGCTCTTGAAGAAAATGCAAAAAATAATACTTGGTGGACTATATAATATTCATGCATGAAATTTAGAAGGAAAGTAGATATAGTCCATGTTCCTATCTCAGTTAGGTTCTTTCAAACCAATAATCTTTTCAATTCATATATATCATTGTTTACTAAAATTTCTTTTTGTTTGACGAATTCTTTGAAGAGATAGTATGACATGAAGTACTTAAGAACAATTTCAAGAATCTCTCGCCTCTTTCTCGGATTTGCTTTAATTAGAAATATCGTATTGATAAGCCAATTTAACATCTAAGTGTCAGAATATGCTAGGGAGATATTATGTTCTACAACTTATTTTCTTGTTGAATCCAAGATTTTTGAGTATCAAAATTATTTTCCCAAGATAGATGTGTTGGATATTTTTAACAACCTCAAGTTCATAATAGTCTCTTCCAAATTGGCCCTTAAAGTCTAGTAGTAATATTTGCTCATACAAGAATATCATGGACAAGTTTTGAGTATATCATTAACAATGTTAAACAGATAAAAATTAATAGTCCTATGTAGATCTTAGGAATGTCACTATCAATGAGTACTTTCATATCTCAAAACGTAATTTCTATACCATTGTGTGCTTCCAAATGTTAGTAACTTTATTCCTTGAAGTATTGCAAATGATTAAAAAATGATTAGTGATAATATTAGTAGTAAAGAAATTGCACTTCTATGAATATCCACAATTTTGTTCACCGAAACTAGTTGGTAGGGTAGGGATATCAGAGCAACACAATGAGGTCAATAAATGTGGCCTTCAACTTGTATTAGAGTACAAAGGTTATCTATTAGAGCATTGTCTATTGGTCCTCTATTTTCAACTACATGGTTGGATATATCGAACAATAATATAACGGCTATCCACTTTGAAAATTCCAATAACACTTTCATTGAAAAGCTTGAAACTTTGTAAGTTTCCTCCAACTTCTTTGATTCAGTACCCTCTTCCATTGTCTTTGATTCCATCAGTATCAGGGATGTCACAGCGTCCGGACGTCCGGACGTCCGTCGGACGTCCGGCAGGGGTCCGGGGACTGTCCGTGACTTAGAAAATCTGGTCGTTTTACCAAGGGTAAATGACCAATGGGGTGCGTTCATTGGTCGAACCACCCCGTCGACCGTCTCGACCTCTCTCGTCGGCCCGACCGACCGGCCGGCCGCCGGTGGCGAGCGCCGCCCGTCGGCCACGGCGACCGCCATCGCCGGCCCGGCGGCCGCCGCCGGTCGGCCGTCTGCCACGCGACCGCCGTCGGCCTGGCGCGGCCGCCGTCGGCCTTGGCGACCGGCCGTCGGTCCGGGCGATCGGCCGTCGGCCATTGCGACCGGCCCTCGCATCCTGCATCCGCCAACGGCCAGATGGCTCTTTTGAGCATCCAACGGTTTAGGAGCATTTCAACTTCAAATTGCAACGGTCATATTCGGAGTTGGATGGTATATAAGAGAAGACACATTGAGTCTCATTTCACTTCCGAATTTTGAACACTTTCCAAGAGCTATGAGCCACATAATTCATTTTATGTGTACATTGCTTGGTAGGTATTGAGTTCGGAAGTGAGGATTTCGGTAAGGAACTCTTGCCAATTTTTTCCCCGTCACAATCCCACCATTATTTAAGAATTTGAGGCGTCCTATTTATCAAAATGGGCCCTGCTCCACATGAGCCTTGGTTTAGAGACATTGAGGAGGAAGGCAAAGCGTCTGGGTCCTTCCTACAGTGCTCACTATGTCGTGTAATTGTTTCGAAGAAGAAGAGTCGGAATTTGAGTCATTATGGGTACGAGAAGATTCCTGGACATAGGGATTCGAGTTCTGCCCTTTGCCCAAAGCTGCCTAGGGAAATTAGGCAGTTATTTTTAAGATGTGGTGGGGAGTTCCCTCCATATAACGGAGAATTGGAACTATTTCTCGGTGAATGTTCTCTCACTCCATCCACGGACGTTTCAGGTGCTTCAATACATGACATTCCTGAAACCCCTAGGAGTGACTCTTGTGTAGGGTCCTCGCTAGGCACCCCCATGAATTCAACAAATCTTTTGGTAGGGTCAACCTCTGCTTCTTCCATGCATATGAGGGGAATAAGGGATACTCGCCCGATGTTTGGATCTATGAAGCAAACGAAGCAATCTTCAATTGAAGCTACTTTTGAGAAGCGGATAGGCGGGAGTTGGATAAACTCAGGCGAAATTTTTTACGAAGCAAATATACCATTCTCGTGAGCCCGCAATGATGCGTTCAAAGTCGCCGTGATGAAGATCTGGGATTTCGAAAATCCTATGCTCCACACCATCCTACCATGACATTCGGACAAGGTTGTTAGGAGAAGTAAAGACGGAGTTACAAAAGAAACTAGATAGTAGACTCTCTCCGAGAGCCTTCGGAAGTTTGGAGGAACTTTGACTATGGATGGATGGTCATCTCGTGACTAGTCGCCCTTTGGTGAATGCGATGCTCGTGACTCAAGCCGGAGAGCTTTTTCTTGGTGCTGTCGATACTACTGGCCAAGAAAAAACAGCGGTGTACATGTCAACTCTCATGTTGAAGTACATAGAAGAAGTTGGACCAGAGAACATTGTTCAAGTATGCACAGACAATGCTTCTGTAATGCTCAATGCCTCAAGAATAGTCCTTGAGAAATATCCGCACATTTTCATGCAAGGGTGTGCGACACATGCAATGGACTTGTTGTTGGAGGATTGGGGGAAAATTTGGATGGAGGGCGAATACTTTGGTCATGGCGAAGAAAATGGTCAAGTTTATCAAGAGGCGACAAATGCCCCTAGCTATGTTTCGTAAACACGAGGCGAAATTCAGCCTCCTGATGCCCGGGAAAACAAGATTTGCTAGTCAATTCATAATGATTGATCGCTTATTGGAGGTCAAGGAATCATTGGAGCAAGTTGTTGTCGACCCTATGTTCATGACCTATGCCTCGAAGAAGACGGTATACGCTAGAGATAAGCTTATATTCTCACGTAAGGTCAAGAAGGTGGTGTTGAGCGATGAGTTTTGGAAGCAATGCAAAAGACTACGGGATATGGTTGCCCCCGTGGTGTACGCTCTGAGAGAATTCGACGGCAAGGCTCCTAGTACGGGCAAGGCATGGCATATTATGCGTGATCTTGAGAGACATGTCCATACTTTGCACGCACCGCCCATCTCATTGGAACCACTTGAGGTGGCCACCGCAAAAGAGGAGTTTTACCATCGGAAACGGCTCATGACAACGGATTTACATGGCGCGGCTGCACTTTTAAATCCTTATTTACTACACGACCAAGAGTTAGCTGACGATCCCGATCTTACAATTGCTTGCAAGCGTGTTTTACAAAAATTATGTCCCGCGGAGGATTACGCAGACGTGGTGAGTGAATTTCTTGCGTTTCGAGTAAGGGGTCCACCATTTCATGACATGTTGGAGCCTAATACTCAAAAACTAGCTCCACATGCATGGTGGGAGTTTGAAGGTGTTTGTGCTAAGCTCCTCTCTCCAATTGCAAAGCAAATACTAGCACAGACCGTTGTCGGGTATGAGAGGAGCACGCTTTGGGAACACACGGGGTGTCTGGCTGCAATTAGGAATGACTCGGTGAGAGGATGTGAGATAAACAGTCTTGTATCTTCAGTCTTCGTTCTTCAATCTTCTGTCTCGAGTCTCGAATCTTCAAACACGGGTCCGTTGGCCTATCCTGTGGCTGGCTCTACAAGGTAAGGGTTTCGGTCGGGTAGGTAATAAGAAACCACATGTCCTCGGACGGGTAGAACGGGACAGCAGACACGAGCTGCCGTCCGTAAGATGGACTCTAAACTTCAAACCCACGGTGACCAGGGAGCGCCCTCACCAGCGGGAACAACATATAAGATCAACCATGTGGGTCGTTAACCCCACTTCGTTGCCACAACACAAAATGAAGCTAAGTGTAAACACAAAGCTCGCAACGAGTTTACAATGCAAGAAAGGAAATGCAACTAGCCTCCAAAGCCGGCTGGGAATAACAAGAAGGAAATCGGACCACAAGCCACAACACAAAGAAGAGCCTAGAGGCTCTCCAGATCTCCAAGTCTTGGTGTGATTTGATTCTTCAACTTTCAACCTTCACTCCCACCTCAAAGGAAACCTTTGAAGGAGCAAGCTCGAAACTCCAAGGAAAGCTTCTCAACTTCAAATGGCTCTCACGGACAGCTCACGAGTCCAATGAACAAGTGTGATAGCTTTTGGAAAGCTAACAACACCCTCTGACTACCCTCAAAATCTCAAAACAATCTAAACTACTGTCCACAAACTATGGGCCTCTAAAGATGTAGGCCGAGAATAAGTCTGCAGCAGACCTCTCCTTCTTCAAATCACTATAAAACTCTCTAAAATGCTTCAAATCGTGAGTGCAAGATCTTTTGGATAGAAGACTTCAAGAACTACAAGACCTTGAAAGATTTGAGCAAAAACAAGCTATTGGTTGAGAATTAAGAACCTCGGAAAGTTGACTCCTCAATCGGGTAGTCACAAATTCCTTGAATTCTCAAAAACTTCTAACTCTCATAACTTTTTGCTCACAAGTCCAAATCATTCATGAAAGGTGTCTATAGAAAGATAATTGCACAAGGAACAACATCACAAACTTTATTTTTCATAAGTTTCCTCTCACTCAACATCAGCACACTCCAAAAAGTCCCTCTTCCTACACACAAAAAACTCCACCTTGACACGAACTCCAAAAGGAATCTCCTTTCCCTTTCTTCCTCCTTTCTTTCCTCTCCACCTAAGGGATAAGAGTGACCATACATCAGCCCATACCCCTAGTTTAGGTTCCCTAAAGGAGTCTAAAAACACAATAAAAGTCAACTACACTACCAAATGCCTAGTTTTACTTTAATCGCTTTTATTTACTACAAGGCAATTATCAAAGCCTTGGTAAACAAAGAAATTCTAATGTACTAAATAGAAAATAGAAATCACATGAAGAAATCTAAGAGGTATAAGGACTATTGATTGCGGATTCGGTCGCCAAGCCGTGGACTTGGTGGGTTGGAATCGGTGGTCAATTCTTTGTCCCGACGGTCCGGGGTTCAATCCCGTTGAGCGCATCGGGGCGGCGGGGCACGCACGCGCTAGTGAAGCGAGAAACCCAACCATCGGCCTACCTACCCGGGAGGCTATACATGTGACAAGAGTTTAGCACCAAAGGTGTTAAACCCAAACCACCGTGATTCTAATCACGATATAAGTGGTTTTGTTTTATTAACTAACATTACGATAAAACCTACTGTACACTAAAGGTGTACACGTTGGAAGCAATTCCAACACGACATACACCCCCTCTAAACCTGCACATCCTCCGGTATGTGCCAAGTTTAGTCTTGATCTTCATCTTGGTGTTCACGTACTGCAGCCTCGAAATGATCTTCATCTTCTTCGTCATCTTCTTGTGTCTGAGAAGTATCGAAACCATCAATGTCATCGGTGTGGAACCTTCCATCTCTTCTTCTGAAGGCCTTTACTCTCTTTCCAGCTACAGGGGTTCGCAATGGAGTCCCATCTAGCTCTCGAAGCAAGTAAGTGCCATTGTTGTGCACCTTCAATACGACATAAGGTCCAAACCACCTCCTTGCAAACTTCCTCACGGTACTGTGTTGATGCTCCAATGTACTGTCAAACACAAGTACCCAATCACCCTCTTCAATCTTCTTCAGTCTCAATCGATGTGTCTTATCAAATCTCTCCTTGTTGTTCAACCTTGCAGCCTTCATTCGTTGTAATGCTGTCTCCAAATCCTCAGGTAATCTTGCCAATTGTTGAGTACGAAGTTCCAACAATCTCTCTGTACTGATTCCATCTTCCCATGAAAGAAAGGTCCATGTTGGCACATCACATTCTCCAGGCATGATAGGCTTTTGACCATACATGAGTTCTGCTGGCATGTAACCAGTGACAGAGCTATGTGTTGTCCTATCAGCCCACAAGGCAAATGGAAGAAGTTTTGGCCAAAGATTAGAGCGTCCTCTACAAGCTTTCACCAAAGCATGAATGATGGGAGGATGTCCCCTCTCAATCTTGCCATTAGCTTCAGGATTGTGAGCTGTTGTAAGCTTGAGTTGCACCCCATATCTTCGAAAGAATTCTTTAGCTTCAACAGCATTCAATTCTCCTCTATCAGCTCTCATTGAGCCAATACTTCCATACCGGCTGAAAATATCTTCAAGTATAAACCGGCACACATTCTCAGTTGTTTTGGTCCTCAAAGCTCTTCCCTCAACAAAGTTTGAGAGCTCTTCTCGGGCCAACACAAGATACTTCATCCCCAAATGCCCGTAGGCATTGCCACCAAGTCAATCATCCATCTAAAGTGGATGGCAGTAGGATATGTAGGATGTAGCTCATCTCTGTGTCTGACCTTTGATTGAAGTTGGCATACCACACAAGAAGCTACAAACTCCTCCACATCTTTGTATAGGCCTTTCCACCAATACTTCTCTTTGATCTTGGTATACGTGGCCCAAACTCCTCTGTGACCAGCCCAAAGTGTATCATGAAACTCTTTCAATACTTGGGTCTTTGTCTCAGAATCTCCAACCACCCTCAAAGGGAATTCATCAGCTCTTTTTGCCCTCTTCCAGAGATATCCTTCTTTCAAATGATATCCATAGGATTGACGTCTGATGTCTTTATATATCTTGTCTGTCCACCCTTCTTGTCTTGTCATGGTGCTTAAGTAGAGTCCAATGTCTCTCATCTTGCCTTCATAATCATCAGCTTTGAAAAACAAAGTTTCAGTGGATGTACTTTCACCATCTGTTCTCATGACAAAGCCTCCATGGAATAGTTCTTCTTCACCCTCTTGAGCCATCATTTCCTCCTCATTGGAATACCTTGCTCTAGACAACATATCGGCAACACAATTCTTTTTGCCTTCAATGTGTACTAGAACAGGATTTAAGGATTTGATGTAGGCTATCCATCGTAACATGGCAATGTCTGGTGAAGAACAATTTGCCACCATCCCCAGTAAAGGTAAGCAATCGGTCTCCAGCACTACCTCAGCTCCAATGAGATAGTTTCTGTCTGCTTTGATTGCTGTAAGGGCTCCCCACAATTCTCTTTTAACTTGAGGATATGCCCTTTGTCGCTCAGTCAAGATTCTAGCGCCAAATCGGATAGCAAATCGCTTTCCTTCTCCATCATCTTGTCCAATAGCCCATCCTATGGCTATTGGACTAGTGTCTACTGTCACAATGACAGGCTTCTCGCAAACGTAGTTTACTTGTTTTAGAATTGGTGGTGATTCTAAAACCTTCTTTAACTTTGCCATGGCCAAGTCTTGCTCTTCTCTCCAGAGAAACTTGTTCTTCTTCCTCAACAGCTTGTATAGAGGCTCTGATATGTGAGCAAAGTGAGGGATCCAAATTTGGTAGAAGACACAAGCTCCTAGAAACCTCCTTACTTCAGTAATGCTTGTACAGGCTTTCATCCTGCCTATAGCATCCACCTTCTCAGGGTTAGGCTTTCTTCCGTAAGAGCCACACATGTGTCCAACCACCAAAATTTCATCAACCCCGAACTTGGACTTGTCAATAGACAAAGTCAAATTCACATCTTGGAGTTTGCCCAAGATTTGAGCAACATCTTTGATGTGGTTATTGACAAAGGCTCTGCAACCATCAGCTTCAATGTGGCAGTCTCTCTCTTTCTCCTCGCATCCTTTAATGGGAATATCATCCACAAAAGGTATAGTTTTCTCAGGAATGAAATCTCTCAGGATCTGATTCATGGCACTTTGCATGTGTGCTACAGAGTTTGTAGCACCTTGGGGCAATGTACACATTCTCACCAATCCAAGTGGAGTCTTCATGGTTGTCAAATCTCTGCTCTCCGCAGCTAATTGAAATTGATCATAACCAGAGTATAGATCTCCAATGGAATAGATTGCATGTCCCGCAAAGGCTTCAGCTACTTCATCAACAATAGGACCAGATCCTTTATTCCTGATTTTAACCTTGTTAGCAGGTTGCATATCTTGAATGAACCTCAGTGCTCCATTCTTCTTTGGTACAGTAAACCATCGGTTAGAATATGGAGCCATTGAAGGTTCGAGTATGCCCATCTTCACTTTCTCTTTCAAAAGCTCCACGAGCTTTGGAAGTAATGCTCTAGGCACTGGTATGGGTTTCAAATCCCATGGTACATGTGGTACCGTGAATATCACCATTGGTGCTATGATGCTGGGCTGAACACATCCAATCTCATTTGGAGAAGAAGCAAAGGCCTTTGAATGTCTTGACAGCATCTCTCTGAACTTTCCTATCTCGATGTCAGATAAGAAACCATCTCCTCCAATCTTTAAGTTGGCCAGAGATTCCTTCGTGAAAGTATGGCCAATCTTCCTTGCTTGCCTCAAACTGGGCTCCTTCTCAGCTTGTTTGATGTGTTCTTCAGTGTCCAACGGTAGTTGAGTTGCAACAGGCTTTACTTTCTTTGCCACAGTCTTGTATTTTGTAAAGACCGTAGCTTCTTGCACGATCTCAGTTTGGAGTGAAGTCATGGCAGATGCAACTTCTTGATAAAATTCTCTTGTGTGTAAATCCACAAAAGAATGATCGCCTTTCGCCTCACCCTCATCTTCAAGCAAGCTGTACATGGTTTGAAGGAAGTCATCTGGAAACCCATCTTCTTCATAAACTCCAGATATGTTCTCATCTCCCACCAAAATCTTCACTCTTTTTAGGTTTTTCTCCATCTTTTTCACACACCGCTTCTGTACAGGGTCCAAATCTTTAACACCCGTAAACTTCACAGAGCTATACTCTGACACGCTTAAAAATCCACACCCAAATCCAGTATGTACATTGGGGAATCTTGAAGTTTTCGTCTCTTCAGCACCCGTGGTTCCCCAACTCCCACGTGTGCTCTCTAGAAATCCGAAGTTGGCAAAGGACCTTCTCTGAGTTGGACTCGGTGTCTGTCGTTATCCGCTTTGACTGTCAAAAATTGAACAGTCTTCTTGCCATCAACACTTCGAATTCGAGCATAATGGGATCCATCATCCAACACTTTGGTCTCCATTCGTGAAGCAGTGATGTAGGGTTGGCCCAAAAGTACTGGATAGGCGCCAGAGTTTTGAACAAAGAAATTTTGTTCTACCTCCACATCACCAATCCTAGTGGACAATGCAGGGCAAGCTCCATACAATCTTGTTCTTCCACTGTTGGCCGCCCTCATGATCCAGCCATGCTCAGTATCAATGGGCCATTTGCCCTTCTCGTATAAGTCACGGGAGATGATGTTGATCTCAGATCCATGATCAACAAGGGCTAGAACCGACTCCTGAAGCCCTCCAAGCTTCACCTTTGTCTCCGTTGTGGCTCTTGCCCAAAATGGCTGAGTATATTCAAACTGATCTTCATCTCTTTTAGAAACACTGTGGTCAGAGGCGCACACAAAGGTCTTCACCTCCACCGTTGCAGCTTTGTTGAGGGCTGCCTTCATGTGTGTCAAAGGGCTCAAACCCTTCTTGAAGTGAAAAGAACTTGACGGCTTTGCTTGGATCTTTGAGACATCCACCCCCTCTAGCTTCTTTCTTCCGACATGATCATATGTGGCTCTTTGATCTTGAACCGATCGATCACCCATCATTGCAAAGACTTCTCCAATCTCTGTCTCTTCATCATTAGACATGTGGGTGTCTAAAGCACTGACCATCACAGCCTCCGTGGTCATCTGTCTCTTTCTCTTGATGATGTCAATGATGAGTTCATGGAAATCTTTCTTGGCAATGCCAAGAGCTTCTCTCAAAGTGAACTCAATCTTGGCATCCAAGATTCTTTCCTCCAAAACTCCCTTCATGTCTATAGAAGTCTCAATGTCAGACTGGAGCTTGTATGCAGGTCCCTTTGCCTTGGTTTTGTTTGGAATCGAACGGTCCTTCGCTGCTCCACTGATTTGATCCCAATCCTCCAGTGGTGTATTGTGTGTTTTTTCTAGATCAGGACCTGGCCTCGATCGTGTAGGCACTCTCGGTCTTGGTTCTCTTGGGACACTTTGAGCTGGAGCCTTCTTCTTTGTCAGGGGCTCATCACTGTCTTCAGGCTCAGGTCTTGAGCGTTTTTCTTCAACTGAGGCCTCATACCTCTCATCATGAACTTCTGTAATGTTCAAGAAAGCCTTAATGGTATTTGTATCAACAGGATCTCCCCATCCTGTAGCATCTCTAATGGCTCGAGCTCCCCTCTTCAAAACCATGAGATCTTGGTCAAGAGAGGTGTCAGCAGAGTAGGCTTCTACTCCAATATGATAGGAGTCAGCCCCACGAATGTAGACAGAGCTAGCTCTGCCCATTTTGTCTTCCATGAGCTTCTTCATCCTTCCTCTACCAAAATTGGTACTCAAGGGTGATTTTGTCGCAGCATCATGCACCTTTCCATCAATGAAAATGATTGTGCCATCTTTGAGTGCTTCATCGCAGTCCATACACTCTCGGAGCCTATGTTTGGAGGTCTCCTTCTCGGTCTTGTCACAAAAGATGCATCTCCATGGAAACTCTCTCGGACCATCGGATTTTTGTGAAGAGCTGGAAGTATGTGCCCTCCTCAGCTCATTCATCTCCACCCTCAACTCCCGAAAGCCCTTGATAATCTCCTCAAGGGCTTCTCCATCACTAGTCTTAGTTGCCTTCGCTATAGGCACTGGAGATGGAGTGGTTGTTGGAGTCAGAGCAAATGACACCTTACGGTGTGTAGGAGTGTGGATAAGCTCCACATCCGTCTTGGACTCAACACCTCTTGACCTCACACGTTGTTGTTTGGCCAAGAGGATCACTGTCTCTTCCACCCTTCTCCAATCGTTGGTGAAACCTCCCTCTGTGGTACGGTCTCCAAGAAGTAAGAGGAGTCTATCCTCAAGGGCATCATCGGCGGCACGAAGAAATAACTCCGTTTTCCTGTTATCAAGAAGATGTCTCTCTGCCATGGGAAGTTGACCATACTTCTTCTCAAAATCTCTGAGAAGCTCGTTAGGGCCCATATTAACTCCTGGGCGTTGCTCTACCCAGTCAAGGAAGGCCCTCTTGGTTATCCTCTCCGTGTCCTCGTCGAAATACTCATCTCGGAGTCGCTCAGCAAACTGAGCCCACGTGATGGCAGGATTGGCAGCAGTTCGGATCTCATGCACACGGTCACGAATGTCGGGAACTACCGCCATGTCAAATGTCTCCATCATGCGATTCTCGTCAACAGAGTGAATCTCCATCTCGCAAACATAGATACGCAAGAATTTAGTGACGTTCTTGCCATCAAATCTCCCAGTCTTGGTAACAACGGCTTTCAGAGCCTTGGTCGATCCATAGCCACCCTGGTTGGCATTATGCTCCTCCATGTAGAGGGCCAATGCTCCGAGAAGGTCTTGAACAGGGATACGACCTCCCCCGATGTTAGCCCCTCCAACACCGGGACCTCGTCCATCGGGATCCATCATCACCGGTCTCACTAGTTGCCCCAAAGCTCTCTCAGTGGAAGCACCAAATGTCGGGTATGAGAGGAGCACGCTTTGGGAACACACGGGGTGTCTGGCTGCAACTAGGAATGACTCGGTGAGAGGATGTGAGATAAACAGTCTTCTATCTTCAATCTTCGTTCTTCAATCTTCTGTCTCGAGTCTCGAATCTTCAAACACGGGTCCGTTGGCCTATCCTGTGGCTGGCTCTACAAGGTAAGGGTTTCGGTCGGGTAGGTAATAAGAAACCACATGTCCTCGGACGGGTAGAACGGGACAGCAGACACGAGCTGCCGTCCGTAAGATGGACTCTAAACTTCAAACCCACGGTGACCAGGGAGCGCCCTCACCAGCGGGAACAACATATAAGATCAACCATGTGGGTCGTTAACCCCACTTCGTTGCCACAACACAAAATGAAGCTAAGTGTAAACACAAAGCTCGCAACGAGTTTACAATGCAAGAAAGGAAATGCAACTAGCCTCCAAAGCCGGCTGGGAATAACAAGAAGGAAATCGGACCACAAGCCACAACACAAAGAAGAGCCTAGAGGCTCTCCAGATCTCCAAGTCTTGGTGTGATTTGATTCTTCAACTTTCAACCTTCACTCCCACCTCAAAGGAAACCTTTGAAGGAGCAAGCTCGAAACTCCAAGGAAAGCTTCTCAACTTCAAATGGCTCTCACGGACAGCTCACGAGTCCAATGAACAAGTGTGATAGCTTTTTGGAAAGCTAACAACACCCTCTGACTACCCTCAAAATCTCAAAACAATCTAAACTACTGTCCACAAACTATGGGCCTCTAAAGATGTAGGCCGAGAATAAGTCTGCAGCAGACCTCTCCTTCTTCAAATCACTATAAAACTCTCTAAAATGCTTCAAATCGTGAGTGCAAGATCTTTTTGGATAGAAGACTTCAAGAACTACAAGACCTTGAAAGATTTGAGCAAAAACAAGCTATTGGTTGAGAATTAAGAACCTCGGAAAGTTGACTCCTCAATCGGGTAGTCACAAATTCCTTGAATTCTCAAAAACTTCTAACTCTCATAACTTTTTGCTCACAAGTCCAAATCATTCATGAAAGGTGTCTATAGAAAGATAATTGCACAAGGAACAACATCACAAACTTTATTTTTCATAAGTTTCCTCTCACTCAACATCAGCACACTCCAAAAAGTCCCTCTTCCTACACACCAAAAAACTCCACCTTGACACGAACTCCAAAAAGGAATCTCCTTTCCCCTTTCTTCCTCCTTTCTTTCCTCTCCACCTAAGGGATAAGAGTGACCATACATCAGCCCATACCCCTAGTTTAGGTTCCCTAAAGGAGTCTAAAAACACAATAAAAGTCAACTACACTACCAAATGCCGGCAGTTTTACTTCTAACTGCCTTTATTTACTACAAGGCAATTATCAAAGCCTTGGTAAACAAAGAAATTCTAATGTACTAAATAGAAAATAGAAATCACATGAAGAAATCTAAGAGGTATAAGGACTATTGATTGCGGATTCCAGTCGCCAAGCCGTGGACTTGGTGGGTTGGAATCAGTGGTCAATTGCTGTCCCGACGGTCCGGGGTTCGAATCCCGTTGAGCGCATCGGGCGGCCGCGGCTTGGCACGCTAGTGAAGCAGGAAACCCAACCATCGGCCTACCTACCCCTGAGCTATACATGTGACAAGAGTTTAGCACCAAAGGTGTTAAACCCAAACCACCGTGATTCTAATCACGATATAAGTGGTTTTGTTTTATTAACTAACATTACGATAAAACCTACTGTACACTAAAGGTGTACACGTTGGAAGCAATTCCAACACGACACCGTGTCCTCGTCAGCTTGCGAACGCAACTGGAGTAGCTACTCTTATGTTCACGACAAGAAACGGAATCGGTTACTACCGGGCAGAGCTGATGACTTGGTCTACATATATTCCAACTCGAAATTGCTTGCGAATGATAAGTTGAGTGATGATAGGCGGTGGTATAGAGAGAACTTGGATTTAGAGGAAGGCCAAGTACATGAGAATGATGAGGAAGCTGTCGAGGACGAATCAGAGTCTGATGACAATGATGTTTTTGAATTTGGCAATGAAGATGATGATATGACTTTCTTCCCCGCTTTAAATGATGAAGATGCTCCAAATGTTCATGATGGTAATGGTGATTTTATCGCTCATGGTCTTTCAGTGGATGATCTAGATGATGAGCAGCCGTTAGCCCGGTTAATGACACAAGGCGGCATGGACAAATCAAATAATGTCCTACCTGTTATAGCTACTGGTTTACGGTTGGAAAAGGAGGCGATAGATGCGAAGACCACTGCGTGCAACACAACTGCGGGCACTATGAGCTCTGATCCGGTCGCGGAGAATATTGCATCCGGTAGTAAGGATCAAGTATCTGATCAAATGCGCTTTATTTCAACCCTCTACTACAAGGGTTACGACAACCTTGGAGAAATCGTCTAAGGGTTTAGTATCCCTTTCAAGAGCCAAATATGGGAGCATCTCTAGTGACTCTGATGTACCGTTGGGCAGGTATTTAAAGAATGCCAATGTTCTTCGTCTTCGCCACGGGTTCTGAAGACATGTTTGGCACTTCCAAGTCGCATAAACGGAAATCTGCAACAGTTCCAATTGTTCCGCCTAAAAAAACGAAGATCCCTGTTAATCTCCCCGAATTTGATACTTGGCATAAGTATGGGAATATACAATGTCCGGAGAATAAACCCAAGATCAAAGAGGAGGTTCCAAGCGATTATGAATATGATCCTACGGGATCCGGTGGAGTGAAGTGAAGGGAGATAGCGATTATGAGCAATCCTCCTGGTCGTGATGAGTAGTTGAATTTGGCATCTTTATGTAGTATAGGTTCATAGGACTTATACTTATTATAGAAATTGTAGTTATAGTTTCTTTGTAGTACTTTATTGTTATACTCCAAATGCATTTGGAGATTCTATTGTCTACATGATCGCATTTAATGTTTTGAAAAATATTACATATATTTTTACATACTTGTAAATACGATAGTCTTCACTCTCAATTGTCTCAAGCATACAAAAGAAATGCACATTAAATCAAAAAGATTGTAACCCTTTACTTCAAAAATAAGGCCCCATGGATCAATGGTGGCATTTGCATCATTTTTAAAACAACAACCATACAATCTAAAAAAGCATATATATATATATATATATATATATATATATATATATATATATATATATATATATAGTTATATATATAGTTATATATGTGGAACTTAAGGTCCAACATCCGTTCTAACTTCAAATCAAGATCCATCCGATTGGCCAACCGAGCTACATGCGAGTACGCGGTCTTTGACTTGGACGGGCAATTCGACCGCCCTCTTCATACTCTCGATCCACGCGCGATTTCGCCTCTCATAATGTCGCCAACTATCCTCCCCATCGTCGCCCGATTGCCTCTTCCGCTTTTTGCTCGGATCCACTTGTTTGTTACGTAAGATTTCCATGGCCTTCTCGATCTTTGCAATGACATCATGTACAACACCTTCAAACTCATCCAATAATAGAAGTTGTGTGTCTTTTGGGTTTAAAAGACATTCTCTCCAAAATGTAATGGCGTCATCGATACGCGTATCAAACTTCTTCACCGCATCCCAATAAGAGACCTCCACATCTTCAAAAGAATTTTCCGGTATCGAAATCCGGTATATTGCTGCCTCCTTCAATTTCGCGAGTACCAGAGCTCTTCCAATTGGAGTATGATCGTACTTCTTGTACTCCTCACCAAAGCCTGTTGAATCGGTTATTTCGTGCCACGAACCATCTTCTCCCTTTTCCACTTTCTTTGGAGGAAATCGAAAGAAACGGTTGTGTTCGACGCTCCAATGCCCCCCGAAATTACAACAAAACAACTCTCGTTGCTCATCACCTTCAATATTCCTCGCCCTGATCTCTATTTCGTAATCTCGTGTCATCCAAAATAACTGATCATGATCCCCACCAAATTGAATGGCTAGTTGGTGTTTTGATTCGGATGTACTCCAGGTAAGAGCATTTCCCCAATCAGAGTAGTTTAGAAATTTCTTCGGGTATTGATCCAATGGAAGATTCCATCGGTTGAACTCGTGCCCTGGTGGCATAAAATCTCGAATTCCCATCATCTCGTAGAATCTCGTGCTAAATGGGGAGCGACATCTTTGGACATACCGATTTTGTCATCGCATATCGGCATATGCAAGTAACATGAAAGTTATGGCCACATTGGCCTAACGTGTATGCGCCCTCCGGACCAAAATTATGTAGGCACACCGCATATTTGTCTTTAAGTATTGCGGGAGGAGGGTCGCATGTGTTGATTACTATGCGAGCTGACTCTTGGAGGTGCGATGAGAATCTACTATACGGCGCCCATCCTTCCTCTATCTCCATAGTCCAATCAACATCATTGTTTCGTCCCATCTTAGAGTAGTTTGTACGCTCCATCATCTCTTCAATATCCCCCAAAAAGTGACCTCTATGGGGTCATATATTTTTTCGATCCGTTCTTAACGAACTTCTCCAATGAAGCATCTACAACTTCACGTGATTCCTTTGATGTAGATGCAATCGATTTGAGATCTTCTTTTGCTCTCGAAACCAAGCTCCTCTTATCTTGAAGTCGATGAACCCATCCCAACCATGGTAGTATGCGTAGGTGAAGGTGGATTTGCCGCCTCGTAGAATCTACCGTTTTGAAGGTTTTCCGTAATGCCTCCAATTCAAATGATCGCCTCATCTCTCTCTTTACTTGTAGCCTCCAACTTCATTGAGCATGCTTTTGCTTCCTCCTCCAATTTCGCAACTGTAACATCTCTCTCCTTCTTCACTGCTGCGAACTTCATCGCCCATGCTCGTTGTCGCTCAATCTGTCCATCATCTACCTCCTTTTGTGATCCTAACTTCAATTCCTTCGGAAGTTCATCATCGTCATCATCGTCTAGTTCGATAATGGTTTTTTCCTTATCTTCTTTACCATCCTCTTCACCAACCTCTTTGACAGGAGATAAATCCCTCGTATACGTCTTTTTCTTCTCTTCTTCACCATCCTCTTTACCACCCCCATCAATTTGTGAAAGAAAAAGACTATCAGAAGTCCCAATAATGGTCTTCCCCTTATCTTTATTACCATCCTTTTCACCATTCTCTTTACCATCGTCTTTACCACCCGCATCACATTGTGGATAAACATAACTACATGAAGCCCCCTGAGTATCATCCTGTGTTGGAAAGAAGTTTAAATACTTATATCGGTTATCTTCTAAGCCTTCTACCGCCTGCCTTTGGCGCATTGCTTCTTCGTACTTTGCCACATACTCGCTAGCAGGACCTTGGCCAAACAACCGCAATTCCTCGTAAAACTCGTCAAGGAGACGTTGCGTAATTTGGTGTTGTTTCTGCAGTTTCTCAATGATTAGCTCATTCTTCGCTCGCTCATTCAGTAGAGGGTGGAATCGATCTATGATTGCCTCATAATTCACCGCAGCTTGTATAATGTCAGGCAACATCGTTGCCAAAGCGTGACTCATTGATACTAAACTGGGAGATATAGTAGCAAGTCTTTCTGACACCTCTTTGAAGTTGACGCCTACAGCAACTATTGCACCGCCTGAGGCTTTATGCCTAACATCCCCTGGCAAATCTTCGTCTTTATCTACCTTATTGCACCAATCAGCCATCATTTCTGCGGTTTTCAACCACTCCACCAATCTCTTATTGCTCGGTACCGTATGCAGATAGTCCACGAAATTTTCCACCATACTACTTTCCGGTGGAATGACATCTACGGCATCTGTAGGTGATCTGGTTTCTCGTGGTTCACTTGGCCCTGCCTCCTCTGATGTTGGTACCGGGGTTACACTTGGCCCTGCCTCCTCTGATGTTGGTACCGGGGTTTCACGAGGTTCTTCAACTACGTTTGCACCTTCGAGCCTATCAGTTATAGTTGGTTCTACGATTGGTGCATCCGTAGCAACCATATTCCTTCCATCCTCCTGATGTGTCGTGGTTGTTGGAGGAGATTCCTTCTCTGCCGTCTCATGAGTTTTCCTCCTCAAGTACTGCAATAAGGCCTTTGTAGAGTTTGATTCTGGATCAAACCTATTAGGGATATCCTTTTGATTTCTCCCGATTCGAAGAGGATATGCACTACTCGCCGTGAATGTGCTCCAGTTCACCTTGCGCTTCAATATGAGCTCAGCATACACCATGCTCAAGAGCGTATAGGAAAAATAACCCTTGCTCTTGGGACGAGTTCCAAACAATGCCACCCACACTTCTTCAGCACGATGAAGGAAGTGATCATCCTTGCATGTTTGAGGGTTGCAAGTAAAATTATTGGTATCAACTTTGTGACATTCTCGAGGCCAAAGTTTCCCAATGTGATACATCTTCACATATTTCTTGCACGTCGCCATTCTCCAGTATTCCTCCGGTTCATTGGCCCAACCGCTCTCAGCTTTGATGGCCTCATTATCCAAGATATCGTAGTGCAACTCATGTCTCGCTCCTTTTGGTTTCACTCTCTTTGACGGTGTCTCATGTAAAACCAACTCAGTCCCCACCAATCCTGCGTTTGTGGTTTCTGTCGCAGGTGACCTCAAGGTCTGTTCAGAACCAGCCTCCATGTTCGTGTTATCAATATCCGTCGCCATGAAGAATAGGGAGTATTTAAAATACCCCGTAAATATCCCAAGTATGCAAAAATTCGATGCAGCAGCCGCAAGTATCACGCTGACTTCCCCCCGCCACCACAAATGCAGCACACGAGAAGCTAATGCCCACGGTTGCAGCTCAGTTGAGATGGATGAATACAAGGAGAAGTGAGGGGAAATGAGGCCCCAAAGGCCTTTTATCCCCCTCCCCAACCCTAGAGACCGGCCGGCCGGACGGGTCGCTCGGCCAATCACGGCCGCGGACCGTCTTGGCGGCGGTCCGGCCGATCGATCGTGGCGGTCGATCCGGTCGACCGATCGGGGGCGGCCGTCGTGGCGGTCGTTCCGCCGGCCGGGCCGCCGACCGGGCTGCCTGACGGTCGGCTGCCGACCGATGTGGCCGGCCGATCGTGGCCGCTCGATCTCGGCCGACCAACGCCGACCGATGTGTGGGCGCGGCTTTTTTTTTTTAAAATTTTTAAAATTTTTTTAAAATAAAAATTAGGAAATTTTATATATATATATATATATATATATATATATATATATATATATATATATATATATATATATATATATATATATATATATATATATATATATATATATATATATATATATATATATATATATATATATATATTTAAATTCGAGAGATCTTACATAGCATAGGATCCTTTTTTATTTCGCAAAGTTTTTGTTATTTGATTCTCAGTGATTATTACACACTGAAATAAGGAATCCTATGTTGATTTCGAAATGCAATATATTATTTCTCTCGGATACATCTTAACCCTTAAAAATCCACAATGTTTCGGGAGCTTGAAATCCCAACACTGACCACTATGTACTATTGGGGGTACGTCCAATATTTTTGGAAATTATTGATAATTTCATCCGTAGGATCTTGAAGTAGACTACCATTGATAGTACTGTGATTATTTTTAACCGTTGGATCATCACTAGATGTGAGATCATAACGTTTAAAGTTGACTGTAAATTATTTTTTCCTTCACTGTAAACGTCGAATCGGTGGCCGTGGTCGTTTAGGGGTTAACTCTAAATTTTAAGTTCATAACCATTTTGAGTGGACTCTTTAAAGTGTAAATCTTCACAAATTAATAGATGTTTCAAACATAAGGCATTCATTTGGTTTCGAATCAATATCTTTCTTCTCTATTTTCCTTTTGTAATTTAATTGACCATTGGCTTCATGAATCAAAATTTTAACCACATGACCTACAACAGTAACTCTATTCCAATATTGCATGGTTGAGAATGTCAATTGGAGTATCCTAATCTTAATGTAGGACACTTATTTTGGAACTCATCCTAAAGAGTTATTCATACATCCTACACCATAAACCACAAATCCTATCCACGAGTGATTTTATCCAGTAGATACTCTAAATGAAGAAGAGATGCCTATTTAAAATTTTATATTTTCAAAACAATCAATCGAAGAAAGAGTTATATGACTTATATCGGAAATTACTAGAAATTGTGAAGATTATTTTTGTAATCTTTCAACAAGACTTGTGAAATAGACAAACATTTTGACTTGGGCCACTTTGGAACTGAAGTAGTAAATTGTTCATGAACATATTTCCAAAAAAGAATTTCAAACAAAGACTAAATTTAACTGCCCTTAATGGACTTCAAACGTAAATATTATAGATGTACGTTGTAAATTTGGAATTTGGATATGCAAATTTTACCACATGCACTTTGCGGTGTAAGGACCACCTGGACAAAATTTAATAAAAAATTATTACTTTTGACCTCTTCATATAAGCTGCCCGAAATAGGAAACCTCCACTTTGGTGTCCATGGATCTTTAGGGGTTAAGAAGGAATATTTTAACAAAAATAAATTAAGGTGTACAATCAAAAGCATGGTCTTTAACTAATAATAAGAATTGGCCCCTTTGCCTTTGCTTTCCTTAAAAACAAGGGCATGAACTCTCAATGCCTTCACAAATGAGAAAATTGACCACACTATATTGATTGTTAAATGTTTACTTCGATTCGAGCCAATTGGGCACAACAACTCAAAAAGTGAGTGTATTGGCGTGAAGATTTGCTCGCCTTAACTCCCCTTCAAGAAAGTCCATTACTATGGATATATTTAAAGCCAAGAGTATCTTTGTCAGAAAACATTCTCGCGTGGGACAAAAAGATATTCCCGACATTCTTTTGTCAGAAAATTCCATGTCCATATTTAGACGCCACGTGGAGCATAAAGACTAAATATAGTAGTTTTGAAAATGCAGGTATGCAAGGCGAGGAAGCGATCGAAGTTGTGCAAACGGGGAGTTTGGGGAGAGGCAAGAGGAGGAGGGGGAAGGGGGACGCGGAAGGACCGACCGACCGGTCGCCCGGGGGACGTGGTCGGTCCCCATGCCGGTTGGCGGTCGTCGGGCCAGTCGCCAGGCCGGTCGCCGGACGCCGGGCCGGTCGCCGGGCCGCTCGCTGGACGCCGGGCCGGTCGCACGCCCGCCCGATGGCGGCGAACTGAAATGGGGGCCAAAGTACAGTTTTTTTTTTTTTTTTTTAATTTTTTTTTTATAAATTCCTTAAATACATAACTAAAAAAAGATAAAATTGCATAGGATCCTTTTTTTATTTCTCAAAGATTTCTGTTACTCGATTTTCAGTAATTACTACACAATGAAAAAGGAATCCTATGTTGATTTCCAAAATGCTAAGTATTCTTTTTTCACGGATACATTTGAACTTTAAATTTTAAGTTCATAACCATTTCGAGTGAGCTCCATAAAAGTATAGATCTTCACGAATTCAAAAATGTTTCGTACAAACACTACTTCAGTACTCATACGCTATGATCTATGAGGTTGTATGAATTAAACTCTAAGCCACATGAGCTACAATAGTAACTCTATTCCAATTTTGGTTTAAAATAGGCTATGAGATTGAAGACTCTGGAATCATAATTCGTATGTTGATGTTTAATATAGTACCTATATATTCTTTGCAATAAATTTGTGATTTATTCCATGTCAATAACATCTTCAATCAAAAATGATAAATACAAAATAGATTATTTTGCACACATTAACTATGCGATGTAGAGAAGTGCAACTTGTATCCATGTAAAATATAATTGAGAACTACACCATATATACAGTAATCCATTATTTTACATCCACACACAATTGTGTTTGCAAAGCTTTGCAACACAAAAACTAGGATTAAAATGAAATGTACCCCAAATCCTCGAGACCAAAAACCCTAAACCCTAAACCCTATACCCTAAACCCTATACCCTAGAGGCCTACATAGTAATTCATACATCTTTAACCAAGAACTTAAAGTTTATCCTCAAGAGAATGTATCCATTACATACAGTAAATGAAGAAGTGATGGCTCTTCAAAATATTCTATTCCTAAATCAATCAATCATAGTATACGAATAATCAATTTGATATAACATCTAATCCTAGTACTAATGTACTATACTTGTACAATATCAAATATGCTTAAAAATTTAGGAGTTGATGCCATTATTGCCATATGTTAAACACTTAGAGGGTGGGATATTTTTTAAAATTTATTTGTCTCCCTATTTATTTCTCTTATTTTATGATTGCAAAAATAGTAACAATGAAAACTTATTTCAATTACCTTGGTAAGAGGGAAATAAGTAACTATTCAAATCCATACAATAAGAATAATGCTACAATTAATCATATGTACTAGATTATATATATTCTCCTAGGTTAGTTGAAGGTTGTCAAACAAAAAATAGCGAATAATAGAATTAATTGTTTATGCACCATATTTTTTATAATAAGTATTACTAATTAGATTACACAACGACGGAGTAATTTCCAAATACCCATCAATTAATATAGACCATACATTGTGGAAATGTTAAGGCCCAAATAGAAAGTCTAAATATTGACAAACTCAGTAAGACCAAAGTTATGAAAAGTAAATGCTCACACATGATCACCTACATTTCATATATACTTGGATCTCTCCAATGTGAGACATCAATATATTCTCACCAAGGACTAGGTAAAGTTTTTGGAATGTAATTAGAGGGGATTTAGGGCCACCTCAGGGTACACAGTACGGGGCAAGTCATGAATGGGGGCCAAGAAATGACAAAATCTCCTAGTGAGAATGGATAAATTTTTCTATTTCCTATCCGTGAAAAATAGTAACCCACTCCTTTCTCACACCAAGTATATAGATTCCCTCAATTTTCCTTAAGTGTACGAGAATAGGTGGTTTCACCGCAAAAAGGGGCTATGTCCAATATTTTTGGATATACTTTATAATTTCAACCATAGGATCTTGAGTAAACTACCATATGTAGTAGTGTGAAATCTTCAACCGTTGGATCATCACTACATGCGAGATCATTACATTTGAAATTGAATATGAAACATTTTTTGGCCGTGACGATAAAAGACGAAATGGTGGCCATGATTGTTAAGGTGTTAGGGAAGTCTAATTCCAGAAATCAAAAAATAAAAAATAAATGTGTACCAAAAAAAAACATGGACTTTGGTTAATAATAAGAATTGGCCCCATGGCCTTGGCTACCCTTCTAGACATGGGCTTCAACTCCAAAGGACTTCATGACTCGGAAAATTGGCCCCACTAAATTGGTTGTTCAATTAAAGCTAATTGTTCAATTAAAGCTAATTGGACAACATAACTCAAAAAGTGCGTGAATTGGCTTGGAGATTTGTTGGCCTTCCCTCCTCTTGCAAAGAGTCCCTTATTATAGGTTTATTTAAAGCCGATAGTATCTTTGTCATAAAACATTCCTGTTTATGACTAAAAGACATTCCCGACATTCCCTTGTCAGAACATTCCCTGTCCTTATTTAGACGCCACGTGGACCAAAGAGGCTAAATATGGAACTTTTGAAAATGCAGGCATGCAAGGCGAGGAAGTGTTCGAAGTTGTGCAAACAGGGAGTTTTTGGGTGAGGGAAGAGGAGGGGGAAGGGGAGACGCGGAAGGATCGACCGACCGGTCGCCCGGGGGACGGGGTCGGTCGCCGGCCCGGTCGCCGGTCGGCCGGATCGGTCGGCCGGGATCGGCGGCCCCGATCGACCGATCGGACGCGGCGACCCGATCGGTCGTCACCGCCGTCGCCCGCGCCGCCGGATCGCCGATTTGGTTGCCGGCGGGATCGGACGGCCAAGGCTACCGGTGGCCAATGGCGTCCGATCCGGTCGGCATAAATAGAAGGGGAGGGGCTCATTGTCCCTCACTGTGTGAAGCAATTTTGTGCGTTGCGGCTTTTTTTAAAGCCGCATCGATCGTTACTCGTGAGTCCGCGTGGGTCACCCACGCCCTCACCGCGCATACTTGTCGCCGCTTTGGAAATGGCGCGCCGAAGTTTTCACGTTCGAGGGGCGAGGCCATGTCTCCACGACCAAAGGGCGACCCTCCAAAAATGGATTGGGAAGCATGGAGTGACCCAAAGCGTGTTGCGAGCCGGGTTGGCGAGAGGGAGAGGGCGGACATTTGGAATTGCACCATGTGCAAGAAGTACGTGAAGATGTACCACATCATGAAGTTATGGCCGCGGCACGGCAGAGAAATATGGTCCTCGTCGTGAAGGCCCGGTGAAGAGTTGCAAGAGCGACCATTTTTGCACGAGATATCACGAAGTCACAATTGCAGTTGGAATCAAGAACACAAGGCCAGAATTGATGTTGTATTCTACCATGGCCATGGTGTGGGCTGAAATAGTCTTGCACAAGGACATTGACTGGACCAATGTGAAAGGTTTGAACGTGCATTTATTGGATCGCAGCAACCGATTCATTCCCACAAATTGGATGGGACCAAGCGATTGTTATACTACGTATTCAGAACGTTCAGCTGATATGGATGCCCAACTTCAACAACATGGAACTCCAAGGGCATATGGGGGCACTCATCAAGACTCAAACCATGACGATCGTCAAGCACCAGTATCCTTTGGCACAGGAAGTGAGGGGTAATACCATGGAAACCACCAATTCAGTACTCCGGTGAGTTATATGCCACCTCATCAACAAAACACGTACGGAGCGAACGCGAGTACGGTAGAGGTGGATCTAGTTCAAACTACCCATCTCCAATGTATACAGGAGGTACACATGGTTTAGGAGGTGAGCAGGGTAGCGGATCCAATGCTCAATGCAACTCAAGCCCAACTCATCCTATAAACCCATACAATCGTGGGAACCAATACGGTACAAAATTCGGAAGTCCCGAGTACCGTAGGCCATCACATCCGAAGGAAACATACGAGTATGGAGGTCAATATGATAGAAGATCAGACATTGTTGGCTACACAAATTATGGATATGGTCAGATTGCATACGGAAGTAACGACATGCCTTCAGCACCTTATCTATCTCCGGAGGACGAAGAGGCGAGGTACCAACAAGATCTGCAACAAGCCACACTTCTAAGTCGCGGGAATACATTGAAGAAATGAGACTCGAGGCCGAAAGAAACTTTAGGCAAACGTACTTGTTTGGAGAATCTTCTCGAGGACCACCTTCTTACGGCGCTGCGCCAAGTCGTAAAGACGATGATGAAGAATCGGATTAAGAATGACAAATCATCATACATAGTGTCATTGTAGTGAAGGTTATGTAGTTTTTGGCGGCGGATAATGTCTACACCATTCTCGCCTTGCTAGGGGCGATTTTGAGGATACTGAGAAATCCATATTTTGTTTATGAATGGATTATCCAATATCGGACTATATCGTTCTATATTAATATACTATGTAATTTGTTATTTCAAGGATTTTATGGCAATGTCTTTGTATTTTATACTATAAGTTCACTTGGTGGTAATAATTTCTTTGTTTGGCTTTAAGCCTTTTTCATGATCTCACACTCTCACCTAACATATAATATGTTCATCAATTCATTCAAAAAAAAACATATGTAAGAAAAGTCATATTATGCTTGAGCTGACTTCGGACAAACCATTAATATCGCAACTACGCAAGGTTGATGTAATGAAGAAGTTCCACAATTCATTATACATTCTCAAATATTGTTCATGAAGATTTGGAGATATTTCTATTGAAGGTAAGAAGTAATAAAATAAAATAACAAACAATGGAGAAGAAGTCATTGGTGCAATGTATATATAAACAAGAATGTACTTGAAGCCGATACATATAGAAGGCATGTAATACACTTTACTACAAAAAATTTGCCTACATCTACATCAGAACTTCAATGAAGAATCTAAAAATCTAATAAAGCCGGAAGAACTAAAAGAAATGCGCATAACTAATTTGCTAATCGTACTTGGTGCGATAATGATCATTTGGCACCGGCCAATGGAATGATTCCATGAAGAGGTTGACAACGTGGGTCAATGTATACTTTGCATCAGCCACCATCTCCAAGTATTGGTCAAAAGCATTTGCCAAGTCTTGATTGCACCACCGGTCAGGCCCCGTTGTACTTTGGCAATTCTCGTAGGCCTTCGACATGCTCTTCTTGAGGATGCGTTGTGCTATTCGTGCCGTAGCAAACTCCTCCGAAGCGCAATCAAGAACGGGAATAATGTGAATGTCATCACTCCGTTTGTACAAGTACGCCACCCGAGGATCTACCCAATATCGTGCTTGTAGAGTATCAATTCGCTCTTGGGGTTTTGTAAACGTATACAAGGACCTCATTTTATCATCCATGCTCGTACTTAGCCCCCAATCACATACTCCAATATACACCCGTGATTCATCTTGAGGGAAGTGAAGAAGTATGTTCTCTGGAGACACATCGTTGTGGAGGTAGTTCGACCGGTGGACTTCACACATGATATGCACTAAAGCCCAAGCAAGCTCTGTTCGTTTTTTGCGGAACCGGACCAACTGCCAAGCTCGAATAAGCTCATCCTCAGAATGAGGTGAGAGTCCGATCTCTCCATGAACATCATCTCCATATCTTGCATCAAGAGCCAACATCGATCGAATCGTGCCGCCATTCCACCAATACGTATAGCCTTGGAATTTATTTGCATGAATGGCTATGAAACGAATAACACCGGGATGTTGTATCCTCACAACAAGCGCCTCATTCTGATGCTCCACCTTGGCCAAGTCAGGTCGTGTCACAGCATGGATGGGAGTCTTTGCAGCAAATTCCCAAAACTCTTCAATACCCGCAACCCCTCTTATGTGAACTTTGGAAATTGTGCCGTATCCTCCCCTTAGAGTCCTCTTCTCAAGCTCGATGATACGGGCCGTCATAGGAATTACCACCAAATTATTCGTACGAACCAGCTCCATTAACCTTCCTTGTTCCGTGCGCCACCATCCTATGGAACCAACCCGGTTTGCATTATTGGAATACGGCCTCATCGCTTCTTGAAAAGCCTCCGCCCTCAATACCACATCCCTGAACTCCTCATCACCCGCTCGAGTGGTTCTCTCATACCTCTTCAATATGGCGACAGCATTCCAGATAGCATCAATTAATCTATCCTCCATCCAGTCCGTAAAACCACGCTTATCAGTCTCCGTTCTCTACACCGGATCTTGGAGCGCTTCCATCATGAGGTCCATCATGTCGTCCTTGAATTTGGCCACAACTTCCTCTTTGTATCTCACGTATTTGCTAAACAAACGTGGAAGACTGCTAGCCTCATAAAATCGCACGATTACATTCTCCCGAAGAAAGTTCTTGCACTTATTGGATGGGTGCTCCCACTTCTCCAAATGTCTATGAACCCTTGGTCTCCGACCTCGATTCCCCACACTACCGCCAGCCCCATGTTTGGGCATCTTTGTGAAAAAAAAAAAGCAAAATCTCCCCCCTTACAAATGAAAAGACTTCTTTCCTCCGCAGGATAAGGAGCAGTGGATGAAAATTAAAAATTTCCAACCTCGACTACTCCGCACACCGATAACGAAGGAAAGAAGTGAGAAGAGTGGAGGGCGGTCGGCCTTATATAGGCCATGGTCGCATGGCCGACCGGCGACATAAATCGGACGGCCGATGGCCGCCGCCCGACCGACCGACGGCCGGCGCCGCCCGGGCGCCGTCGACGTCGACCACGGCCGACAAGCCGATCGACGGCCGGCGCCAGCGGGCGCGACCAAGATGACCAGCCGGCCGACCGACCGTCCGTCGGCGAACGATCGGACGGCCGGCGCCGACCCGGCCCGACCGATGGCCCGGCCGACCCGACCGATCGCGGCGGCCGACCGACCGTCGGCGGTCGCGGCCGATCGACCGCCCCTACGAGAGCGACCGTCGGACGGCCGACGCCGACCGGGCCCATCCGACGGCCGAGCCGAACCCGCGACCGATCGGACGGCCGGCGGCCGATCAAGCGACCGATCCGACGGCGTCGACCGGTCGGTCGGCAAGGCCAATCGGACGGTCCAGGGCCGCCCGATTCAATCCAACGGTAATCATCTACCTTCACAACACTATTTGAACGGCTACGATGCGATTTTCAATACGATCTGACGGTTCAAAAATTTACTACATGCATAGTAATTCCGGTTTACCCCCCGGACGGACGTCCGGACGGTCCTGGACGGACGGACGTCCGTCCGACCAAAAAAACCCAAAAGACGTCCGGATTGACATCCCTGATCAGTATGTTGCTTCTACTTGTAAAGGTGGTCTGGAATCAAAATTAGGGCTTCTATAGTGTTCAATTCGATATCACAAGGGGATTTAACTCAAGATATTGGACATTGGTCATTGGTGGTTGGTCATTAAAGTGGCCATCAATCATTGTCAAGAAATTATATTGAAACTTACAAACAATATATGTGGGTACTCCTAAAACATGTTATTATTCTATAAAACTTACCTTTGGAGAAATGAAAAAACGTGTGCCCATGTATTAACCAAGAAGTTCTACTACTTGTCCTTTTCACTTTTTGATTAGCACCTTGATATTGTCCTCGCTATTTTTTAGAGCGCCACTTTGATACATGTCTTGGAATCAACCATATGGAACAATTTGATTGCTTTGGCATATTAGCTGTGGAAAATCATTTCCATCTACTTTCATTTTACTATGTAATATTAACCTTGATTAATCGTTACAAGATCTAGAAGTAATACAACTATCTTGTAATTTTGTTGCGACAGGAATATTGCCAAAAATCAACTGAGTGGACAACTCCCAATTGAGATCTTGCAAATGCGGTCCTTATATAGATTGTAAGTATCAAACTATTTTTTGTAGATTAATTATCTTCATATGTCTACATGCACGATAATTGTGTTTTTATAGTTGACATCTATCTTACGGGGTAAATAATACCATTTGAGAATGAAAAGTACTTATTCTAATAGAAAGACATACAATGAAGAGAAAAAATATTGATATGCATATCTTGAACAACAAAACTGTTTCTATCTACACTAGCTCAAAGAAGATTTTAATACCTCTCTTACTTTGGTGTTCAAGTTTACTTTAGAAGCTTAAGAAGATTTGTTGTCTGTATGTTTTATTGTATCAGTTTATCCTTATACTTACTCAACTTTAAAGGTGTGGTTTGATAAAAACAGTTTCATATCATATGTAAGAGATTTTGAGAGAGGATAATATATCTATATAGTAAATATATAAAAAAAGAGTCTTGTAAAAAATAGGATCAATGAGGCATATTGATGGTTTGTAGGTGTGCAGAAATCAAAGTTTTGATAGGTTTCTTGTACCAATCGATTTACAAAACCTCAATAAGGGTACTTCAATAACATAATTGTAAGTATTGAACTTGGAAACTATCAACTATTTGACATACAAAGAGCCACTATATCATACCATTAAGTAATTTTGAAATATAACTATGCTAATATTTTACAAATTTTATATATTTGCATGATCATTAAAATTTCATTAACTTTGATTTAAAATTTAAAAAATCAACTAGGGTGAAATGCTTACTATGCAAGATTTGGTTTCACTAAACAAGTATTTTTTCTTGGATGCAAGTTATTTATAAATCTTTCTACTAAATTCTCATGCATCTAAACATGCTGCCATGGCTATCATAAGTAATGGAAATGTAGTTTGAAGTTATAGGTTGCTTCTAATGAATCAAATTGAAGGTGCCATTGCAGTATGAGTACATGACAATACGTTTATGGGATGATTTCAATATTTTTTGTGCACATATTTGGTGCATATTTTATATTCAAAGATCCTTGCATTAGTGACTCTATAGAACTAGAACTAGAAAACTGTGCTTCATGACTGATCCATAATGGTTCAATCAAACAACCGTATTCTAGTTATTGTAGACTAGATTTAGAACCAAGTTTGTTCATTATTTTTGTGACTTCACAAAATGTAAGATACCTCCAAGAACTACATCTAAACATTGATAGAGGCATAAAGCGCAGTAAAAGGTAATAAACCAAAATAAAAGAGAGGAAGATTTAATATCTCTAGAACATAGTTGTATTATCTTTCAGATATTCACACCTAAGCATATACCATGATTGATGCTTCATTGTTGGTAAGCTAGGATATGTGTAATTTGAATAATCCATTGCGTTATTATTGGGTTTTGCAGGAATATTAGCTACAATAATTTCAGTGGAACATTGCATACAGGGCCTTACTTGGACCCCGTAATATTGGATGTGTCGAATAATAACCTTACAGACATTGTTTTTGAAGAATTCAACAAATCTACGACAAACAACGACAGTGTCTACATGCCCTCTCTTCAAGAACTGTATGCCTCAAACCTTGTTGGTCCACAAATAAATGAAGATTAAAGATTTCAAAGAAGTATACTTTCAATAATACAATAGCCAGGGGTTGAGTGCTTTACGAGTTTTTACTTCAGACTTGGCTTTTTGAAGTCTTACCTTACGAATCTATGTCGATTTTCATCCAGATTTATGCAAAATAACAGATTGCGTGGGGCATTTCCAGCTGAGATACTCCTTTCACCAACGTTAAAAACTTTGTGAGCTCTATATCAAGAAATTATGAAAATTCTTTTTTTTTTACAAGGATTGTTTGAAGTCTCTTTCTGTTCATTAAGATGAGAGAAGATTGGTGCAGAAAGAGTAGATTAAAA
The DNA here is from genome assembly GCA_037043015.1 of Bryum argenteum. NCBI lineage: Eukaryota > Viridiplantae > Streptophyta > Bryopsida > Bryales > Bryaceae > Bryum > Bryum argenteum. The sequence continues at coordinate 16,423,245 of CM073328.1, read as the reverse complement.
GCTTTGAACTCTTTTAAGGATGATATGTAGGTAGTTTTGTAGATTTTGTAACTTACATATCACTTTAATTATACATATTTCGCAAATTCTATTTGTACTTCGAAGATGCTAACATTCGGCATGTATATATTTTACAGGAATTGTGATCAAAATCTTTATGAGACATTGGAACTACCAGATCTTCCAATCAACAATTATAATTTGTCTCATTTATACTTGACAAACAATCAATTTAGAGACCCGCAATATGCAAGCAAAGGGCCACTTACATCTCAAAACCTCCAATATTCAAATATATTATTGTAAGCATTCAACACTTACCTTTAAGTATGTGAATTCTGCTACTTTGCTACATATTATAGTTTGAAGGATGTCATAATGTGATCAAATACATATTGAAACCTTAGAACTTAGTATATTATAAGGAATTGAGATAGATATAGCTTTATTTATTGATCATCAAAAATTGGCAGTCTTGGAGGCAATCCTTATTGCGATCAAATCAAAGATGAACTCCACTCAACAGTTTGCCGCTTTAATCAATCATCTCCTAGACCTCTTGGTACGTCATCACTTTCACTCTCTCTATGCACATTGCATTTGAATCATGGAAATTGAAATCAAGTGTTGAGATGTGTTCGATCTCAGTTTATATAGCTTTATAAAAGATCATGCTCTTGAAGTAAATACACAACAGGTTGTTACGGAATCAAGTAAGTTAGGAAGCTTGCATTAATTACGATCGTGTATTAAAATGTATCAAACACATTTAAAATCTAGAAATAATTTCTTGGCGATAAAACTGTAGAAGGAAACTAGAATTTCATCTAAGTTCTTGATGAAGCTCAGTCTCTGAAGAATGATTTATATCATGAATTTTACCATAAGAAAATATCTACAATTAAAATGGTAATAATATATTTGAATACCTAAAATATTCATATTGATTTCTTAATAAGTTCGCTGCATGTACAAAAGCAAATTTTTTTGAAATATTAGAATTATATATTTTATTAAGAGGATGAACCCTTGATACAAAAAATTGTTTTCCAAAATCACCCTTTATAGCCTTGAAAGTAATAGAGCAAATCTCATACGCACATGTGCACTTTCACGTAAATTGGATTCATATTTACTACTTATACTCATCTTTTTGAGGGTGATAGTTATACGCAACTCTGCCAAGAACAAGATCATTATTGCAACGACCACATCATTATCATTTGCTCTCATGCTTTTGGTGAGTGCTACATATATATGGAGGTTGATGCATAGAATTGAGTCTCTACGTAACATATTAAAAGGTATATTTTTCTTTGGCCATTTTCAAGTCATCTATGTAGTTGATTTGTATGTTTAGAATTGCTTTAAATTCTCTCTAGGGCGCACTACTTTTGTTTATGTTATGCCCTACTAGTCTCACAATTTGAAGTATTGTGTGAAGTTTGTTTTGAGCTTCTCTAAGATTATTATTGCATGCAATCTTACAACACTGCATGAAGTTGTCACTTATTGGGGTTAACAAAATGGATGCTCGCAGAATTTGAGAAAAATGAGGTGCAGCCCAATTTATACTCTTACAAAGATATAAAAGTGGCAACCAACAACTTTGACAAGAACCATAAGCTTGGAGAAGGTGGATTTGGTGTAGTATTTAAGGTACCTTTATTTTCCCAACATCAATTTCATGCAAATTTTAGTTTATCTTAAATTTGAAATCAATGTCAAACAACCTCTTTGTTAAGTATCATGCTACTCAATTCTAAATTGGCAATTAGATAATGATATATCCACAACAATTGTGTATTAATTAAGATGAAGTATTTAAACATCTTCAATTCATAATGATAGTGGATACATGCATTCTAGTGTATGAATACTAAAGTAAACTAACTCCTATTAATCATTGTACAACAGGGGAAGCTTAAAGATAACACGGATGTGGCGGTGAAAAAATTGATTATGTCATCGCAACAAGTACTCTCAGATTTTTTGCATGAAGTTGTGATGATTGCCGGATTGAAGCATCGCAATTTAGTCAAGTTAAAGGGTTGTTGTCTTGGAGATGGAGATCAACGCATGTTGGTGTTTGAATATGTGGAAAACAAAAACCTTGCGGAAGCATTGTGGCCACACGGTATGCTCTTGACCTTCATTTTGCCCATAATTATGTTGTTTCTAAATGTATCTTAATGCTAAGATATTGTGACTAAGGTACAGATAATTTCGAAAGTCTCGTTGAATCTCCAATTAATGATTGGAGTACAAGGTTCAATATAATATTGGGTACTGCGAGGGGACTTGCATACCTTCATGAGGAGTTGCAATCACCAATCATTCACCGCGACATCAAAGCAGCCAACATTCTCTTGGACAAGGACTATAACCCTAAAATTGCGGATTTTGGTTTGGCATATATGTATCCTATGCTTGGATTTGAAGCATCACACTTGACTTTAATGCCGGAACAACTTGCTGGAACAAGGTGAATATCTTTTGAGCTGAGTTGTCATATTTTGATGGTACACCAATTTAAGACTAAATGTGATTTAAAATTTTCATACCATAATAAGTTAAGAGGCAATTCATGATCATATTGTATATTTTGTACATAAGGAGGATAAATTTACTTGTTGTATTATGCCCCCAATAGAAATTGAGCCCACAAAAACCTACTTTGACTTTGAATAAGCTTACATTTTTTTTTATTTCACCATGAAGTTAAATTATACGCTTGAGACTCATTCCATGCCTTACTAGTTAGACCGCTCTTCTTTTTTATACTAATAAAAGGAGATATTTAATAACAAAGTACATAATTGTGGTTAACCGGCGATGAAATGTGCTGAAAATTGAAGTAATTTCTCATAAATTTTCAAACTCTTTCTGAAAAGAACAATATTGTTGGAAATTTTTTTAGCAATTCACACTAAGGTGAGAATTTTATATTGTTGTACGTGTCATAGAGATACAAAGGCATAAATTTTATAGAACAATTTTTTGCATGCATTCTTTAGTGCTAGAAGAGAGCTTCTTTGCTGATATTATAGTATACCATGTGCAAAAATGAATGAGTATCATATGTCTTAAGAGGAAAAGCATTACGTGAAGTTACTTCAAACCTAGCTAGGAACAAGAATTCAAAAGGTTGTAAGTTATACTTTGCATTTACCAATGGTTGTTTCAGTTCTAATTTTTTTAGTGTTTTATCCCTCATATTGTGATAAGAATTTGCAAACATTCCAACTTTGAGCAATGTAATCTCTCAAATGGTGTGGAATATGTAGCTATACACGTAAGCACTAGGTAATAGATTCTATAATGGTTACATTCATAACAACGTTGGAATTGATATTATTTATTTTAAAATGAAATGGAAAATATTGTATATAAGCCTTATTCCTTTTATAATCAATACTAATATGTCTAGAATAACAAAAGATTTAAAGAAGATAATAACTAACAATGTGCTCTTGTTTTTACTATAGAGGATATTGTGCCCCCGAATATGTACTTCATGGTCATATATCCACATCGCTTGATGTGTATAGTTTTGGAGTTGTGGTGCTCGAAGTTGTGTGTGGAAGAAAAAACTTTGATAACCGGAGACCCGAAGATCAAATGAATTTGCGAGAGTGGGTAAGTAACTTCTATCACACTTTTACACACTTACAAAATTATGACTTATATTTTGATATATGATATAGTGGTATTTTGTAGGCTAATTTTTTTATATATCACTTTTCTTACTGTACAATGAATGGCAATATTCACATTTGACTTTGAAATTCTACCATTTTCTTGGATTTTAATATTAAAAAAAAAATTAAAGAAATAAATCAGGACTATTAAAACATTAGGTGGCCTCATTGTGTTGAAGACATTTAATTTCTTGGTTTAGAAGCACATATTGAGTACTTTAATTTGGTGTCACATTATATGTGGGTGGACCCAAATATCTCTTGAACAAATTTAATAGGTAAGGAGAGCTTCATATTATATTAAAATCTGAATTTTGTAATCATTATGTGAATTAAGAGGCATTTGTTGAAAAATCTTATGTAGTCTCTCAAGGATTTGAAATATGGATAAGCCCAACATATTTGTCTTGTAATACAAATAACACTAATCTAATCAAGGTCTCAAGGATGTATACTTTCATCTTCGTACTTTGTTGGTTAGGTTTTATTAGTATATTTTGTTAATGTACGGTTGTGTCTTTCAGCTTCATAATAACTATGCTAAATTAACCATTACACTAAAAGCAGTTCATAATTGATACATGGACGGCTCCACATTTGTTTGTGTACAAGATAAAACTCAAATTAGAAATTGTGAGTTGGGGATCCCTTGTGGATACAAAGAATCCCTAATGTAGGTTTTTAGATAGCATAATGAGGACTTCACAAAATCAAGAAATCCAAAAAACGGCTATGGTTCAGATATAGTTGAATATGGCATAACTCTTGCCTTTTATGCTAACCATCTAGATATCATACTTGGTTTCCAATTCCATTTTGTGTTTTTTTCTTTTTCTTTTTTATTTAATAAATAATAAATAATAAAAATAAAAATAAAAATACATATATATATATATATATGTATGTATGTATATATATATATATATATATATATATATATATATATATATATATATATATATATGAAAAATATGACATTTGGGTAGGAACTAGTACCCTGGTGATTTGTTTTTTTTATCTATAGCCTTATAGGATTTTTAATCAAATGATTATGTGTTACTAAAGTTCAATGTCTGTGATTGCTTATATGAAAAGGCTTGGAAACAACATGAAGGACAAACTACAATGATGCTTATTGATCCCAAGATGAAACACTCCTCAATGGATGTGGAAGCCATGGTGCGCGTGATAAGTGTGGCACTTATGTGTGCATTATAAACCAAGCAAACGTCCCAAAATTCATGATGTTGTATCCATGCTATGCGGGAAGATGATCATTGAGGACTTTTCAAGAGCATTTGAGTATGGAGAACAAGTCCAAGATGGTACATCAGACTTCTACATGACAAGTGGTACAACATCTTATGGCGGCATTGAATTGTCAAGTATAGATGAATGCAATCTATTGAGCAACAATGATCTCAATCAAATGTATGACATGGAAAAGACATCTTGACAACTCCATGACAATTAGGTTATAATAAGATATAATAGATTTTTGTTGACGTAGGAAAAGTTAATGCTCAAATTTGTTTGAGGCACTTCAAGCCTTGACTTGGTGGTTGGGGCTCATAGGCCCCAATGAGGAAGTTGTGGGTTCCATTTTCCATGCCGGCATGGTGCACACTACCACAATGCACATAATTTTGATAGGGTTTTGGTCTTGGTTGTATGGGTGTCTCAAAGCTCTTCGACGGCATATCATGTGAGGTATATTTATAGCACTAGCGGCTAGCCTAGAACAAACATAGTCTTTATCGTAAGAGAGGTTAGTACTCCCACTATTGGTTTGATAGTCTCTATGCATACATCAAAGAATGGGTCAAATACCCTATTTTTGTCGGGCTTGAGTTTGGAGTTGTTCTTTTCTTCATTTTTTTGGTATAAATTACAAAAGAACACCAATATAGCTAATTTGGAATATGACATATGTGAAAAGTTTCTTGTATTTAGACCCCATATTTTTCTTAAGGTTAATGAAAGGACTCATGTTTTGTTATTTTTCTCCTTTATGATTTTCTTCTTTTTTATTGGCTCTAAACTGCCATCTCACGGCACTTTGAAATCCATGCAAAGTTTTTACTTTTATAGTTTAACTTTTTTTGCTTTGTCTCTTAATTCATGCAAAGTTTGTTATTTTTATAGTTTGACTTTTTTGCTTTATCTCTTAAACCATGCAAAGTTAGTATATTACTTAGTATGACTTTTTCCTTAGGCCTTTCAAATGACTTGTCCTATACTATTGTTTATAAGTTTGAGTTGTTGGAATTTGATGTTAGCATTTTTCTAAGTGCAGCACAATGACCATGAGTTTAATTTCGTTTTATTTTATGCCATGCTAACTTGACTTCCTAATTTGCACTTCTTGACTTACTTAATTAACCCTTGAACTCCCAAGCATGCTCCTCAAGCATGCTTTTTAGTGTATTTTCAGAGAGGTTGGGCGTTTAAGGGTTAAAGCCTTTTTGCATTCCTAAGGGCTCTTTCTATTTTTGTGCCGAAAGCGTACGACATTCCGTTTACCATTCAAGGTGCTATTCTTGATAGGGATTAGTTTTCTCTCCTAAAACATACAATTAAGTAAATTTACACTTGGCCAAGTGCAATGTCATTTCAAATTCACACGCTCAAAATTAGCCTATCAAAGATGTAGCACCCATTAATTCAAGGTTCAATTTCCATATGATTATGGTAAACAAATACCTCTTCAGTTTTAACTTGAAAGAGAGTTATCTTGTTGTCACTGTTCATTTTAGTATAGAAACCTACCAAACAGCAAATACAAGTTTACAAATTGGAAACAACTTTTACCATAGTTATCTTGTTAAAATAGTAATATTGTAATAAATTCTAGAAAATAACTCTTTCTAGAGGAATTTTTATCCTATAATGTAAATAATATTCTTCCTTTTAAACTCGAAATAAACACAAAGATAGGTTTATCATATTGTAGAAAAAAACTACAATATACAACAATAATCATGAGTTTCGCTATGACAATATGTAATTTCACAAAAACATTGCTCGGTCATAGTGAGAGCTCTTACGATTTTAGTTATTTTTTATTTTGTACCACAAAGGAAATTTCCATAAAACTGTTATAATAAGATGGTTGTATAAAGAGAATGTAGACATGAGATTCAATACAAACTTAAATAATTGTAAGCGAGGCACTACTTACTCTAAATAAGTATCTAACCTAAAAATGAGGGTTTATAACAACTTTTTGTACAACTTATCGCATGTGTAAAACTTATTGTAATGGGATTCTATTCAAGTATACAAGATACGCAAGCATAGGTTGTCTTATGCGACAGTGCCAAACGTCACACAAACACGACAATCAGATTGAAATTTATCCTGGAAGGAGGGAGATGACATCAAAGATGCAAATGTTCATGTTTTTACTATGCATTTTCTTGTATAGTCAAACTTTCCCGTCGACGTAGACTGACATGTCAAAACCAACATTTTAGAGAGACATTACTGAAAGTGTGTCATGTAGAACAACCTTGCACGCAAGTCTAGAAGTACCAATCTTTCAAAATTAAAGGCAAATATAAAAATTGTTGACAGCTTCACTCTTTTCTTTCATAGATCTAGAACACTTATGCACAAACACAGACAAGAACACAATCATATTTATATAGTTATTGCTTTGACATGCTCGAATAGTGTGATTCCGGCTTCATAGTCTTTTGTGCATATAAATGGTTGGCGGTTCTCAGGTCCACCGGCGCTTCTTGCTGCTTGGTGCTCTTCGTGTCAAATCCATGCAACAGCAAGTTGCTCCTAGAACATGTATTCCTTTCCTTTGGAGGACAACGAGTCGACGACCTCATTTGTAAGTAGTGGCTACATTGTTGAATTTGAATCATGTCTGCAAAGTAAATTATGCATCATTAGTTGAAAGCAAAGCAACAACAAGATATGTCTCCACTCGAAGATTTTGAAACTTTAATCTATGGGGCTAAAACACGGTTGGGGGCCTAAAGCGCCCTATTTTAGACCCTAGGAGCTAAAGTGCAGCTCTTTAGTTTAGATTTAACCCTTAAGCGGGCCGAATGTCGAAAATCGACATTTTGGATGACACCAACTTTGGAGAGCCATAACTTCTTCATCCGGACTCCGTTTTGGACGAAATCACTTGGGTTGGGTCCCAAATCAAGTCTAGTTCATGTCATAAAAATCTCAGACCCATACAATGAAGTATGAATTAATGGCATGCATTTCAATGACAGCAGCCTAGTTTTAGACATTTTTTCCTTTGTAAAATTTAGGGCAGTTTTCACCATTGCAGGGCCATAATTTGCACAAACAAATTTTTCTCATGGTTTTTTTTTGTTCAAGGATGCTACTGAGATGAAGGTGAACAACATTCTAATTGGTGACTTTTTCATTGCAATAAGTCTAATGGTAGCATTTTCACTTTAAAGTGAAAATGATGAAATTATGTGATCATTTTTGAGTATTAATACATTATGATCTCGCAATCTATGAAGCCTCATGACTCAAAATTTGACCCACATGATGTTCAATATGTCTACGACAAGATTGTACGGTTGAGATTTGGATAACACACTTTTACCTCCACCTATGACAATGCTTTTGAGGATGTGTTCCTTTTACTACAAATGAGTCAAACCATTTAGGGGTTAACTAAATTGTTTTAGTTATTTAGTTTTTTTTAAGAAACCTTTTATATGGGGAGTCAAGGTCAATAAATCTTCAAGCCAATTCACTCACATTTTGAGCTTACTTGGGTTCATGGGCCACTTGGAGAACACGCTAAACAATTAATAAAGTCGGGGCCAATCCTCCATGTATAAAGCCCTTGGGGTGGACTTGTAGTAGGAATAACAAGGCCCAATTTACATTATTAGCTACATTCCATGCTATTTAATTGCTCAATTTTAAATTTATTTCAGTGAAATAATGATTTCGTACTGAAATCAAGCAACAACCTCTAGGCCATGATTTGACCTTCTATTCTTGTATCCCTCAAATTTTGGAGCATTAGCCGCGTCAAAACTTGTCTACCACCCATCTACTTCTATAATAAAATACTGTTCGGCAATCCTTCCTACTCACCAATGTACCAACCTACCAATCTACAAACTTACCAACCTACCAGCCTACAAACTTACCGGCCTACCAACCTACGAACTTACCAACCTACCTACCTTCTTTTATGTATTAAAAAAATATGAATAAAGAGAGAGAAAAAGGGAGCAAAAAAACCGTTTGAGGAAATGATAAACATGGGATACATTTTCAAAAGTACCATGTAAAGACCTTTCCCGTCGAGACGGCGGGACCTATACTAGTTATAATATAATTTCGAAAAATTGGCCTTGACTCCTCATGGAAAGCCCCATAGGTCCGTTTTAAGAATAAGACTAATCACAAGTGATGATTTTGTCATAATTTGGCCCCATCAATGACTTGGCCCCTTGTGTAAACGGCCCCAAGTGCTATTAGAGTGCATCCACACCCTCACAAATACAACAATTTTAGTGGAAAAAAATAACATGATGTTTACAAGTCTTGTAGAAAACGTGATGTTTACAAATCACGTAGAAAACAATAACATGATGTTTACAAATCTTTTATCATAAGAGTTGTTTACAAATTATTTCCTATTCAATAAAAGAATATTACTCGTAAATCTATCAATTACATATAAAATATAGCACTCTACTCCAAGGCCAACTCACTTTGCATCTTATTGTCCTCCGTTTCATATGCTAGATACTTATTATTCTCTTGACTTGGATTCTTCATACGCATGAACTTGTGTCTAATGCATTGTACAGGCCAAATGCAAGTTTATCATAAAAAAGCTAATGTTCGTTATAGTTTGTTGAGAACTAGGTTTTATTTAATTGTTTTGGTCATGACTAAATATTTCTCAAATTTTCGCTTTGTAAGGGTACTCAGTACATCGTCGTTTTCCACAACAACATCATCACCAAAACTATAATAATATCTCTTAAATGGGTACGGTTCTGATATGGGTACCACTAAGACGCGTCTCATTATGTGTGACCTATGTGTAATTCATAATATATGTGCCAGAAATTCCATTATTTAACTACATGTATACAACTATAGCCATGTCACCTATAATACCATATGGTAAGAATAATTTTTCGATAAATTTTTTTCATCAAAAAAGTAATTTAAAAATAATCACACTATTTTGGAGTGGGTACCCATATCAGAACCGTACCCAAATATACATCCCTTAAGCATGAGGATAAAAGGTGCATGTGTTGTTTCAAAGTCCGACAATTGATGCTTTAAATAAGTCGACACCACATCGAAAGCTTGTTGGTAAAAATTAATTTTTGAATCAATCATTATGCCTTTGGAATTTGCAATTTCACCACAAAATTAATTACGCTTTTCTAATTGATGATGTGGTCAAGCAACAATTGAGATGCCGTTTGGAGCATTGCACAGAATGAAAATAAATTATTCCTTCAGGATATACTAGAGCATTATGAATTTGAACAAGTTTTCTTTCACTTTTTTTCTATACCATCACCCTCCAATGCAATGGACTGTTGAATTTTGTGAAATTATCTACGAGCACCGTATTTTCCAAAAGTAGCTTCCATATTCTTTTTATTTGTTTAAATGTTGTTGTATTTTTTGACTTCTCTTTCATTAAGAAAGCACCAGTAAACATCAAATGTTTCACAGTGGCCAAATCGTGAAACATCCTCTAAGATGTGAGTTGCACCTGCTACATGCTCTAAAGGCCTTCCGTTTGAACCATCCAATGATTCCAAAAGATTTCATCATTTTTGTAATAATTACTTTACAACTTGTAGGTCATTAGCATTCCAACCTTTTCCTCTAGTCTAATAAAAAATAAAATGAGCAATATCAATGAGTAAACGCCCTATCATAGAGAGTATCCTTGAAAATTTATGTCTACTAAATCCAATTTGTTTAATAAAATAGGCAACTTCCACATCATAAAATGTTGGCATTCTTCTGCACTATAGTTGTGATGGTCATTAATGGGGTCATATGGCGATTCTCCTTGTTTTAATTTATATGTACAAACCTCAATGACATTGGTGCAAGTTTTATCAATAAGCTCTAGCAGAGCATCTGCCATTGGATGTTGACGAATGTCTTTAAAAAATTTGATAATAAAGTTTTCAAATAAAATGAAATTTAGTGCATGCATAACATCATAAACCAAATCCCTTGACAAGTCAAATCTATTCACATAATAACATCTCCATGTTTTTGAATCATTGGATACGCATGATTGCATACAATGTTCATCTCTGGCTCTCTGTCTTTTTTGTCGTTCTTCAATCTTATGAAAGTATCTACACTATGGCGTAGATCCTTAGCCAATCTTCTTTCATAAGCTTGGCTCTTACTCCTTTTACAATTCTTGATGTGCTTTGCAGGTCACTAGGGTGAAGTTTGTGGCAAAGGATGAGTATGCTACGACTGTCTCTATGAAGAAGGTTTGTAGATTGTTTCCTTATCAACTTTCTTGAGTTCCTTTAGTAGTTCTACTATGTATGTTGCGCAATCTTGTAATTGTATGTGTTGAAATCTTGCATACATGATTCAAAATCTTGCAAGGGCAAGATGATGGCATAGGAGGAGACAACTTTGAAGTGGGTGGTAGCATTGCTCTTAGGAGCGGGAAACTAGGATTAGCATTTTAGTTTCTACCAAAAACAAAGTAGGTAGTACATAGAGGGCACAATGTAGGATTATATTGAGAATAGTTTAACATGTGTATGTATCTACCAAAAATTTCAATGTTATGAATATTCTTCATTTTTTGTCTCTACTCTTGATTTGGTTCCCCTTCGTATTTCTTGATCCATCCAACTGGCACAAAAAGCAATACAAAGTGTATCAATATTTGAATTAATAATGGATGGACACAATTTTTTTTATGAAGAGAAGAGGCCCGGTTGTCAAACAAAAGTATAGCCGAGAGTAATCTATCACAAGATAGCCGGGGCTAACATTTCACAAGATGAACGGGGCTAATATTTCACAAGATAGTCGGAGCTCATTTATCACAAGATAGTCAGAGCTCATTTATCACAAGATAGTTGGGGCTAAAGTTTCACAAGATAGCCGGGACTAATCTATCACATGATAGCTGGGGCTAAAATTTCACAAGTTAGGCGGAGCTGAAGGTATGACTTTTAGCCCTGGCAAATTTTGGGGGCTAAAACAAGGTTTATAAAGAAATATCTCTTTTTTTTTTCAAACCTTTGTAATGGAGGGCTAAATTGGGGGCTCACCTTCCATTAAGGAGCCCCGGCTAATGCTACCAAATCTTCTTGTGCTCATGCTTGAGGTGAACTGCAAACTGAAGTAACAGAGCAGCAAATGCAGCAAGTAAGGTGCCAATTGCAAAAGCTGCGTTTCTAATCTAATGAGCTCGGTATTGAGGTTCTAGTAAGCATTGGAGGCAGGGTGTTTAACGAGCTAGATGGGTCCTAATTTGAAAGACAGAATGCCCCAACACCAATTTTCGGCGTTGCTCACCATCCCACATTTACTTTGTTTGCAAGAATGGCTACACATCTGAGCAGAGGAGGTACCAGCGCTGCGGAGGTGAATCTGAATGACATTTGATTGGACGTCTCCGGCTTGAAGCACCAACCATGCCATACCCTGCAAATATGGGAGGGGTTTGGCACGCTCATTGCTACCCACCAACTCCAAAATCCCCACCGTCCTTGCAAGCAAAGATGTCTTATCAGACAAAGTTCCTATTTGTTAGGCAGACATAATTTAGATAAGATGTACATCTGAGACGTCTTCAATGTATCAAATTAATGTACATCTCATTTGAATTGTGTCTGACAGATGAATTAGAATTTTGTCTAGTAAGGCAATACTGCCTGCGAGGCTCAGGCTCTTCACTTTTGATCCTACGATGCGAATCATCACGTTTAGCAATCAAGATTATGTATCTGGAGTATCAGACATCCTTTGAATGAGTATTAGGACGTATAGTAAAAAGTGACCTAGGCATAAGAATGGGCCAATTGGAAGCCCATGAGAAGCTAGCATGCAAGGTGGTGGAGCTAGTAGGATCAGGTCCTATCCAGTGAACACACACCATGTGTCATACATATGGTGGGTCATTCTTCTAACCCCAAGGTAGAAGTATCTAAAATGGAGACTTTTGTTACTACGTCAACTTCTTATTTTCAGATTTTGTATGTTCATATGGGTGAAAGCACACTAGGATGGATCAAAGTACGTTACGCCCTCTAAATCCAATAAATTTGCTTGTTCAATGGCCTTTCTTGGACCCCTCTACATCTTAAAGTACCATTTTTTTTTTTTTTTTGGGATTAAGGTAAAAAGAGTGATGGAGTGTGCAAATCACTTGACAATTTTTTTCAAAAATATTAGGAACATATTCTAATTTGCACTTCTTGCTTTTCCAAAAAGTACATTAGAGCAGTCAAAAATGTAACAAAGTACTCAAATTTGGTAAGATTTGAGTTGCAAAGTACAAAAATAATTATATGGTTAGAGAGAGCACCTTCTAAGGTAACATATGTTGTATCATTACTTTCCAAAAACTCATCCTTTCCTTACAATTTTTCACGGTCAAAGGGCAAAATTTTTGACATAATGTAATTAAGTCAAAAATTAAAAATTTTAGGTGGATTTTTGTGCATTCCATCATATTCATACAATCTCCACGTGGGGCATTTGTACCAACTAATTTTTTTTGGCACCAAAGGCTACTTCTAGGAATCAAGAATTAGTACTTAGTATGTACCATTTGTACAATATTATAAACTTTCGATGGGGATAATTGTCATTATTGTGATTTTTATCATTGGTCCACAACCAAGTCTAGTAGTCCCCTTACTTTTCTTTAATTCACTATGATTTCTAACACGCAATGCTTCCTGTAAACCTTGTTTATTTGCGAATTAAGATTTCTAGTACCTAAAGTACCCATCAAAATTGGGCGTTGACTTTTGGTACTTCTTGAGTACAAGTACTTGTTCAAAAGTGATCTACCCTAGTATGCTTCTACCCATATATTATTTAAGTAAGTGCACAAGGCTGAAAACTCATGAAAGAATGTGTGATTTGAATATCTTATGCAAAAGTTATAAAATAACAAGATCTCATATGAAACCATTCAACTTCTCAATGGTTATTTGGAATCACAAGCACCTCTAATGAGCTTTTTTTTATTTCTACAATTGAACAAGCAACCTTCATCATTAAATAGAAATCATAAAAACTGTGTGATTGCCTTACTAAAAGAAACAGCACTAAATATAATAATTATTTCATCAAGATAACACATTAGACTAAATATGGACTATGCAAAGTCTAAAATTGATAACACAAAATACAAAAAGATTCCTAAAATCTAGATTCTGAAAAAAATACTTTATGAAGATGAAAACTTTAGGAGGGAATTTCAGGTAGATCCTCTCATGATGGAAGTTTAAAATTGCATGAAATGTTCAAATTTAGTTAGAAGTGGCATTAAGTGTTACATTGTCCATTTGATTTCTATCATACTCAATAAATTAAAGATTGTAGCTTGTTGGAGGGTTGTTAAAAACATAAACTATATAAGTCTTTATTTTTTTTTTGAAATAAGTCGATTTTTTTAGAATAATTTGGTTTCATGGTAATAATAAAGTTTGCAATATTTTAGGGTGACTTAATATCGTGGGTCACTCTCACAAATGCCTAATAATTTAACTTGGTATTTTGAGGAGCTAGGCAATATATTCACAACGTATAAACCACTCTTAACCCCTAACTCTCCTTGAAACCCGAAACGGGTTTCGGAGGTTCCCGCAGGAGAAAAACTCAACCAACTTTGACCATTATAATCTCACAAATGAGGAAAAATGAACGGTTCAAATTTGGTATGTGAGATGAATGTCAAGTGAACTTTGAGATCTTACGGTTGAATCTTTCAAATAATGCTTAGATTGAGATTTTTTGAGCCGAATCTAAAGGAAGGTCAAATTTTGTGACTTAGACCGTTTTGCAACAAGGAGATTTAGGGGTTAATCCTTAACCCTAAAACGCCCAAGATGTCAAAAAAAAGACATTTCGAATGAAAGACATAAACTTTGAAGAGCAAGATCCAGTCGGAAATGGGTGCCTCTACCTTGGCCAAGTGACATTAGACACTTCTTTCAAATTATCCAGGCACTGAAGGAGCAGCATAAGATTCCACTTTCTCAGAAAATCTTGGATACTTTCCAAATCCCGATTGCTTGAATCCAGCTCCGCCATTGATCGGTAAGCAAGCCAAAGCACTGAATATTCGGTAGTCTACTTCCACAGCTACTCGATGAGAAAGCCATAACTCTGAAAAATTTTCACGCTTTACGTGTTGACTTGAAGTCACTCTGTCTGTAATGGGCTCGGTCGTTCCGATCAAATCGTGTTTGTGACTTTCAAGTTTCAACCAGTGTAACATTCTAGGAGCTGGGACTCCAACAAAATCTCCTTCATTTCAGGATGTATTGTCCAAGTCATTCATATATTTTATGTTTCGTATAAAAATTAGCTTGTCATTTTCTTTGTTGTTGTCTCTTTGATATGGTCAAAGTCCTTTGTAATGTCTTTGATTCTCCAATCAAGGTTCCCTCATGAGGTTGAATTTTTCGTAGTTGTCTAAGGGATCTTTCATACATATACGTTTGTTTTTGTACTCTAACAATCTTGACCACTTTTCTTTCAGAATGTGTCATCTCACAAATGCATGGCCCTTCAAAAATTGTATTTTCTTCATTTGTTTAGGATTCTATACTACATCATGTAACTACTTGTGGATTTGGAGCAGTTCAAAAGTAATTCAACGAGCTCCCCCATGACTTCGTGAAAAATGTTAGTTAATTGATTAGAAAAATTAATTTGAAGGATTTTTTCAACTCTCACTCTATATTTTGTGAATGAGTTTATAGAATTTGGTGATTATGGCATTAATGGGGTAACATTTGGATGAATGTAAATAACTTTAACCTCAATTCCGTTAAAATGGCACTATGCCATGTGCCATTTTGTCACACCAAATCTTACATATGTGCTCACATCGAAGGGTGTATTCTATAATATCACAATTTTTTAAATAATATCACTCCTTTGTATAAATTGTCACTCATTTTCCATAAAATCACCTTAAGGTTCTATTATATCACATGGTTTTTGAACTGTAGTTCAGAAAGTTGAGGTGTGCCATTTTAGCAGCATAACGCCATTTTAACGGAATTGGGGATCTTTCTACTTAGATGTTTAACCCCTAACTTTCCTTAAAACCCGAAACGGGTTTTGGATGTTCCCGCATGAGAAAAACTCAGGCAACTTTGACCATTATAATCTTTAAAATGAGGAAGATTGAACGGTTCAAAATTAGTGTGTGTGAAGAATGTCAAGTGAACTTTGAGATCTTACGGTTGAATCTTTCAAATAATGCTTAGATTGAGATTCTTTTAGCCTAATCTAAAGGAAGGTCAAATTTTGTGACTTCAACCGTTTTGCAACAAGAAAATTTAGGGGTTAAAGGTTGTAATAGGTTTGGTAATAACATTCCGACTTTGAAGTGGAAGTAATGAAATTTTAGAATCAATTATGAAATATAATACTTTATGATTGTCAATCTATGTGACATCATGACGCCAACATAATCCTTGTCATTTGGAATATTTTTTAAAAAACATTAGTGTTCAAATCTTTAAAAAGCTTGATTTCTGTTCCAACAACAAGGACATTTTAAATGATATGGTGTTTCTCAAATTTACAGATTTATGCTCTCAGATTTATGATTCTTTAAAAGTTAGTACTAGGACAAAATCTAAAGATTTTAGTGAATCTAGATTTCATTCCAATGGTGTTATTACCCCATAATGGCACTTTTTGGGATCTTAGAAAGTTGCAATTAACTTTTAAATGCCCTAACCTATTATAAGCCAAAAAGACACATTTTCAAAAAACGAGGTATAGATGGAAATGAAGGTAAGTTATTTGGATCTTAGCCATGCAATCTTCTAAACAGACTTAGTCTGGTTCATGTGGATCAATTTGGAGTTTCTCTATTTCATGTAATTCAAATTTCGAGTGATAAGGCCTCCTACATTGCAAATTCTCAACGAATTAATAATCCGAAAAATTCACAATATTTCTTCAATTTTACTTTGAAGTGAAAATGCTACCAACATACTCATTGCCATTGAAAAATCACTAGCTAATAAATTGTTCACAATCACCCTTGAACAAAAAATAACCATGAGAAAAATTCCTTTGCACAATGAATAGCCTTGTACTCGTGAGAACTACTTGAGATTTTACAGAGGTAATAGAAACTAGTAAGACCCTTTTACACTAAAATGCATGCTACATATTCCTCGCATTGATTTGTGCCACATAAACAAAATCCAAATTGGAATCTAACCAAAGAAGATTATTAGTTGCTTCGTGCGAATGATGCCGATCAACGTAATTACACACTACCGTACCAGACCCTTAGTCTCTCCGACTCGACAGCTAAGGTAGGAGTGGTGAAAACCGTCTAAATTTCAGCTTTGCATACTTGGAATAGTGGTGCAAAATTTTAATTATTTTTCCATGGTCTCCAAAGCTAGTGCAAGTCAATCCCAAAAAAAAAAAAAAAAAAAAAAAAAAAAAAAAAAAAACATTTTTTGAGTAATCCTATGATTTCCCATGAATTTTTGAATCTCGAGTCTTAGGAGTCCCACTACCCGAACATAGAGTGCTGGCTTTTTTGCAAGGTTGTATTCTGAAAACTGTGAATTGAATGTCCCAAAATGAATTAAAATAGGTTCAGGATTTGACATAGGAGTTGTCTAAAACCCTTCAGCATGCATGGTGAGAGCTAAAAACAGTGGATGGTTCCCAAAACCTGTAAGTTTACCATGAACGGACGGTTTTACAGACCCTACCCATAAACCTACTGTGCGGTTTTTGGGGCTGGACGGTTTTCACGACTCCTACCTTACCATCAAAGTCTGTACTGCTTCGACCAAACTCTGCCAACAACAGAAACCTCTTCCTTGGCAATCGCTACACTCTCTTCTCCCAAAGAAGGATCGCCTGTGCATCCGCTGTAGCGAGCGAAGCCCCACCAAACTATCAACACCACACGCAGTCCACGAAGTAATCCCCACTCTAGACGGTGACTTTGATGTCATCTCAACTGGACATCCGATGTCCTCCCCTCATTTATCAACTGCCATACGGATTGTGTTTATAATTGCTATGATTAATCACCAACGTGCATATGTTCCGTTGCAGGGTTATAAGAGACACTCCGATTCTAACGGGACCAGTACCGGTTGCGGTATTCCAACTGCCCAGGCTAAAAAATACTGTAAGTGAAGCCAATCCTGCAAGGGATGCATCAGAAGAGATTTTCTGTTTGATTGTGTTCAGCTGTCCAGGCACCTCGAACCCCGCCCGGTGGTTCACTGTACTTTCACTAATGCCCATATTAAGGAGTGACTATTAGTAGTGTGTCATGATTTTAGTTGCGATTATTGCCCGTCTCAAGCTAATGCATGTTGGATACTTGGAAATCAGAGACGTCAGCTACAAGTCAAGTTTTAATTAGATGTTTACTCTACATTCTTGCCTTCTAATGCGATTGTAAGTATTAAGAATACTTATTATGAAGAATTTTTGATAGATGAGTGGATGATGTATGTTCATTTACATAATGAAAGAGAAAGCTTTCCGACAATGCCATTATAAATTGAAGAGATTGAACAAAATACAAAACACCCATAAAAATATTAGTACGATGTTTAAAGTTTTAAATTTCTTGATGTGTTTTGTTGAATTTTGAAATGTAAATGAACTAGGTCGTTACTCCTTGTAGTGCCAATATTAATAAGAGATTGTTGTCTTTGGAGTCATTTCAATGTTTTAATTAAAAACTTAAAACTATGGCTATTCCATGTTGATGAATCTATTGTTTCCTGTTGAGACTATTCCATCTAATTAACGATGATTCCAAAAACTGAGGCAATTCTTAGTAACCAAGGGCTGAAGCCATTCTATACAATTGGACTATTTTTCATGACTAAGATAGTTTACGTAATTGAGGCTATGATTGTATCACTCAATCAAATTGAGAAGTTTCGCAATAGGGCCGGAATAGTCTTTTGTTGCATGGATAGTCTCAATTACAAGTAAACTTCTGTATCTTTTAATCATAAAACCAATTTGAGACATTCCATTAAATTGAGATTTTCAAAATAACTTTTCAAAAGTAAAGTTTTAGTTAGAATGATATGCTATTTATTTCCAAATTGGATAGATGAAGTAAAGACAAAGTCCTCGTTGCACAATCTACTAGCTAGAATACAACTATATCTACTAGCTAGAATACAACTATATCTACTAGCTAGAATACAAGTTCTATGAAGGGAAGTATTCTATTTATTTCCTACTAAGCAATATCATGACAAAAAAATGCCCCTTTAGACACTAAGACACTCTACAATGTGAAACTTCAACATCGAAAGCATATATCATCCTTCTCGAGTAAATGCGTCGTCTTCAGAGTTTGTCGTAAAAGCATTCAATGATGCCTTGATGATGTCAATTTGAGGTGTTGGTATAGCTATCTTGGGATCTGAAGTTGATTCGTGCGCTCTTGGCTTCCAAGCTGTCATGATACATGATGTGTTAGACCATGTTGGATCCATTGTTCGATCTTCCCGCCACACATTCCCTTTTTTTGTGTCCCATCCTACATACGTGTCCATATTGATATGTTTTCTAGCTGCAGGAGCCCAATATTGAATTTGGATCATATGCATATGTCCGGGATCCGGACTTCGATTTGTCAAGGCTCTAGCAAGCCATAATGGCCTTGGATCACCCTCTGGGGGACGCAGTGCAACAAAATATCTTGCAAATGTATCGCGATCTACACGGAATGAAGCACGCGGATGGTCACGAACACGTCCAACAAAGGGTGCATCTTCCGCATCCTCTTCCTGTACAGTGCCATCTCCATGCATGAAGTCAACCTCGTCAAGGACAATTCTAGAAGCCGACCAAAATCCATCAACTAAACTTTCACGTGGCTCGATCGATGCATAATTTTCAGAGAGCTAATACATAAGAAATAGAGAACTTCCAAATGTCACTATCAGTGAGTACTTTCATTTCTTTAAATTATGCATTCTCTATATCTCCGTCTCTTTCACAAATTTCTTTGAACTCTGTTATCATAGCTGCTTTGAAGTGTTACAAAAGATTAAAAAAAGATTAGAGGTAATATTAGATGTAAAGAAATAGCTCCTCCATGAATGTAGACAAGTATTTTGACCCTTATTGGTTGCTAAGGTAGAATTATCAAAACAAAACCATTAACTTGAAGTCAATAAATATGGGCAGGCCATAAACTTGTTTTGAACTACAGTGTCTATTGGTCCTTGACTCTCAACATTAGGGTTGAATGTATCTAATAATAATTTAACCGGCATCCACTTTCTACATTCGGATAACTCCAACAATTTTTTGCAAGACCTCCTTTGTTTGTAAGTACCATAAACCATCTTTGCTAAATTTTAAATGAACAACCTTTTCTATTTTGTATTTCAACCATATGCTCGTTTCACTAATAAGGTAGGAGCTGTGAAAACCGTCTAGCCCCAGAAATCGCACAATAGGTTCAGGGGTAGGGTCTGTAGAACCGTCCACTTTGGGAACCATCCATTGTTTTTAAGCTCAAACTGACTGGTTTTGGGAACTATCCACTGTTTTTAGCTCCCACCATGCATACTGAACGGTTTTAGACAACTCCTATGCCAATTCGTGAACCTTTTTAAATTTGTTTTGGGACATTCAATCCATTGTTTCCGGAATACAACCTTGCAAAAAAGCCAGCACTCTATGTTCGGGTAGTGGGACTCCTACCACTCCAGAGTCCAGATTCAATAATTCATAGGAATTATAGGATCACTCAAAAAATGTTTTTCTTTCGGGGATGGATTCGCACTAGCTTTGCACACCATCAAAAAATAATTAAAATTTTACACCACTATTCCAAGTATGGAAAGTTGAAATTCAAACGGTTTTCACCACTCCTACCTTAGGGTGGTGTAATATCAAACTTATGGCTTGCATAGAGTTCATATTAACATCATAAGGTTATTACTTCAAAAATTTGGTCATTTATCATTGGTGGTCTCAAAAGCCATTAGTCATTATCAACAAAAAATACTGATACTGACAAAAATCATATGTGAGTACTCGCTTACTATATTTCTATTTAGTAAAGTATATGAAAAAGCTCTCTGTTTTTTCCTATGGTGATTTCTCATTTTTTTCTTAAGAATCATACTCTTCATAAAAGTGTGATTTGCAATAGCTTAACCCCTAAAGGTCCTGAAAACCCAAAATGGATTTTTGTGATTTTGAG
The DNA here is from genome assembly GCA_037043015.1 of Bryum argenteum. NCBI lineage: Eukaryota > Viridiplantae > Streptophyta > Bryopsida > Bryales > Bryaceae > Bryum > Bryum argenteum. The sequence continues at coordinate 16,402,092 of CM073328.1, read as the reverse complement.
CAGCCTAGATGAATCGGTTTGAAGTAATATTTTTGTCCAAGATTTTTACAAGGTGCTCCTTATACTGCAAAGTGTATGTGGAAAAATTTCCAAGGCCAAAGTCCAAGTTTTGAAGCCTTCATCTAGAAATTCTAGGTTTCAAGTCCAAAAGGGCAGTTTATATTTTAAATTTATTTTAAGGAAGCATTTTCATAACCAAATTATTATCTGAGTTCCTACGTCAGCTAAGTCAAAAAGTTTGTTGATTTCACATGGGCAGCCTCCAAAGATTACATAGACAATCTTCACAATCTAGTTATTTCCGAATCAGTTCTTACAAAAAAAAAAATTGAACTTTGAGATTTTAGAGTTTTTCTAAAAGATATTCTCAAAATTTAGAAACTCGTAAAGGAACCTACTTGTCGTTCAAATTTTTCTTACAGTAGATATATATAATAAATAGCGTGTGTTTTACTATTTTGTTGTTTTTAGTCCTACTTCTAGAAAATAATTTGTATGAAGGTTAAAAAAGAGTTCTAATGAGTCTTTAAAATTATGCATGAGCATAGTTACCCAACTACATGGAAGAAAATATGAGCAAAATGTTTGGAGTAACAATCATCAAGTCTCTCTTCAGGCAAAGTCCAAAAAAAGTTCTCAACCAACTTTAAAGTTATGATCTTACAATTGGTAAAGGTCCAACAGTTGATATTTTACTTGGTACTCCCTCTATCCCATTATAACTGTCCAGGAGGTTCTCTCAAATCTACCTTGGGAGGTGGATTTGAGAGAACCTATTGGACAGTAAAAAGGGGACGGAGGGAGTATTATTTTAGGTTGTTAGGTTGAAGACCATACAGTTGAACACACAAAAAACATAAAATGTAGTTTAATCCTAACTCAACTTGTACAAGGTGGTCAAAAATTGCAGTTTTGATTTCCGAGGTCCAAAATACGCCCAGATTCTTTAGAGGTTAAGTTAAGTAGCCAAAGGATGTTATCACTTGCAAAAGTTAAAATTCTGTTATTCTTGCTCAATAAAATCAAAGGCTTTCTATGCTACTATGATCTTAGGCATGAAATTTCATTAGAGGATTCGGTATGGGTTCTAGAGAGGACTTCAATATAAAACTAAAATTGGACCTTGGTGTCGTTGTATAAAACCTAAGATACTTCTTAATACATAGATTCCTTGTATCAAACAAATCAATGAACTATTTGTTGTTGGTAGAATACTTTCAATTGAGAGGGTAAAATTATGTAGACATATCTTACTCACTTCGAAACAAAAAGTTGAAGGAACTCAAGTTCTTCTTATTTCAATATGCCAAAATGATCAAAAGCTTGTTTTCAAAAAAAAAATAATAATCACAAATTATTGTCCTACCAAACTTAATGAGGAGTATTATTACAAATAGCTAATATTTACGCATATCCATAAAACATGGCATGGTCAATTAGATGTACTAAGAGCAGTAGTTATACATAATCCTGTGTGTAAAAACCTTAGTTGTAATGCCTATCATGGACCAATCAATTTTCATAAACCATCTTTGCTAAATTTTGAAGAAGCAACTTTCTTATTTTTATTAATATACTGGTCGAGGTGGTGTAGAATTACATTTATGGTTTGCGTAGATTTTTGGATTAGTATCTAGTAACTTGAATATGTACATGTACACCATATCTTAGATTAAGACTCCTCACCATTTGTGAGACTGTAACACTCAAAGTTGGAAAAAATAAGGATCCTTTTCTTGTTGCAAAAATGATTAAAGTTTCTTGTGAGCAAAAAAACCCAATTTGAGAAGAGAATTTGAGGTGAGGCTCTTCAATTCTTGTTCCTTAGTGACTTAGGTACTTGTCAACATTGTTTTTACCTTCATAAAACTTATAAAACCTACAAAGATGGGTGCCTAGATTCAAATACAAAGGCAAATTTTCAACAAGAAAAAGACATCTATAGATCATTGACTTGAAAGTCCAAGTGATGATACCTTAATACCTCTTTTACGTGTACAATGAATAACATTAAAATAAATAAATAGATAAATATCAATTTCTCGTGAAATCCTGAAAATCACATTTAATTGATTTTGGGCACATTTTGAGAATTTATGAGGACATATCGTAGTTTTTGCGCAAAGTTTAGCATGTTGTAAAATTGGTTTCAACAATGAGTGTGAATATTTCTAAACGTATAAGAAATCTTGAAGCATGGTCTTATTGGAAAGATATGGGAATAAGTTTTGATCCTCAAAAAGTTCAAAATCCATACAATATGTCTGTACACATTCTGTAGAGTTTGAGAGCCTTTCCAAAGTTTAAACGACCTTAAAATGACTTTACTCTTCTTTAGGAATGGTAGTGTTTGGATGATGAGCAAGCTATGTAGATGAGTAGCATCTATGTGAATCTAGCAATGAGATGCAAAGCACTATATCATTGCAACCTTGACAAATGCATGAAAAGAAGAAGTTTCTTACCTTCAAAGTTGTCATTGCATTACCACACCTAGAAGAGTGTTGGGGGTGATGTGTCCACTGTGACTTAGAAGTGCTTATAGAAGTTATCTAGCTTATAACACAAAAATCATCTGATTATTATATTTTTTCACGTTTCTAGTCTTTTACAAGAGAGTGGTATTGTGGTTGGCCCTAATAGGGCCTACTCCATGTGAAATACAATGTAATTAGCTATTTTTGAGTTTATTAAAAAAGTAACAATTTTGGGTCAATTCAGAAATTCACGCAATTTATGGAAATCATTCTAGTTAAAGATGTATTTAGCAACGATCTTTGACGAAGTGTAACAACTTTATATTGAGTCAACAACAAGGCCTCCCTTAAACATATGCTATAGAGTCATTTACCATTTATTTAATTAACATTTGAGCATTGGAGATCTACTATATCATGTAGGAGGCTTGCAAATACCAAGGGTGCGCAATACTCATCACTTTGTAAAAAAGATGAAAAATAGGGCAAAGTTTTGATCAATTTTTAAATATAGGATCGCTTGTAGGGACCCTCATTCATTTAGATTGCACTCTCACACATACGAATAATTGATTCATCAGTCTATATGATTTTAAAATTAATCATGGTGTTCAAAACCTTATAAAACCTTTTGGAGTTTTTATCTTTCGAAAAAGCGTGACCATTAATAACCACCACATCCCTTTCAGATTATTCTTTAACCCCTAAAAGCCCGAGCAACCGATAACAACCTCAATTCCGTTAAAATGGCACTATGCCATGTGCCAATTTGTCATACCAAATCTTACACATGTGCTCACATAGATTGGTGTATTTTGTAAGATCACAATTTTTAAAAATAATATCACTCCTTTATATACATTGTCACTCATTTTCCATATATCACCTTCAAATTTTGTTATATCACGTGGTTTTTAAACTGTAATTCAAAAAGTTAAGGTGTGCCATTTTAGCAGCATAAAGCCATTTTAACGGAATTGAAGATTAATGGGCTTTTGCTTTCTAGGGTAGCCTAGATGAAGGATTTGAGATCAACATTTTTGTTAAAAAATTCACTAGATGTTTGCTTTACTACATGGTTTGTGAGAACTTGCAAAGTCAAATTCCAAACTAAGAATTTTTAACGCAAGTTTTAGTTTTCAAGCCCAAATAGGGCAGTTCGGGCAGATTTAAGTTTAGTCTTTTTTTTATAATATTTTTTGGAAATGTGTTTATGATGATACTCTTACTCAAATTTTCAAGAAATCCATGTAAGCTAATACCAACTTGACAAGGCCAGCCTTTGAAATTTACAAAGAGTAAGATTCAAAGTTTGCAAAAGTTATTAACACATCAACTTTGAATGTTATGATCTCACAAATGGTAAAGATTCAACAATTGAAATTTGACATGGTGTTTGTGCAAGTAGTCATTTTGAAGATCTTATGGTTGAAAATGACCAAAAAAATAAATATATTGAATTATACCTCAACTTCGACAAAGTGGTCAATAATTGCGGTTTTTGGTTTTGAAGGCGACAAACAGCTTGGGCCTTTGAGGGATTGAACCAAAAAGGAGAAGAAATTGGTCCACACCCCCACGAGTGCTTAGAGGTGGAGAATCGCAATTTTGAGTTTTCAAGCTCTTAAAAAACACCAAGGAAATTTAGGGGTTAATACAAAATCCACTTTTTGGGATTTTGGGCATTGTAGATGAAGGGATTAAAAGTATTATTTTTGCCTAAGTTTTTTATTGGGTGCTCCCTACAGCCCAAGGTATATGTGGTAAAATTTGCAAAGGTGAATATCAATTTAAGAACCTTCATCTTGAAATTTTAGGTTTCAACTTTCAAGTAAAAAATGGGAGCTAAATTTTGTATTGATTTATATTTTTCATTTTTAAATTTTTTTTTGGAATTATGTTCATTGCAAAATCACTGCATAAGTTGCAAGGTGACCTTCATAAAGAAGTTTACCGATTTTACAAGGGCAACCCCCAAAAATTTGCACTCGCATGTAAAATTCCACTTTCCTTGATCACATCATGTGCTGCAGCAAGTTGCAACATCGAAGGTATTCCCAATTTCTGTACGGGAAGTAAACCATCTGTACGATTCTCCTGTACTCACATCTCACAGGGGAACTTCACACTGTTGACTTTTAGTCATATAGCTAAACACTAAACAAATCGCTGTTTCTGTCTGTATTATGACTCAAGGGGTAACTTAGCCTTCATTTTATATAATACACTTCTGGAGAATACAATAAGAGTTGTTAATATTCTGGAGAGTACAATAAGAGAATACAATAAGAGTTGTTAATATACCCATGCGCTGGACCCACTACCTAATTATCGTCTACCGATCGAATCCTGGGAGCAACAGCTGGCATGAGAGTCAACACTGCTTCGACCAAACTCTGGAATCGGTACACTCCCTTCTTCCGAAGGAGGTGTTCCGACCGAAGTCTGCCGCATATCAGCACAACTCCGTTCATTGGTTCCCACTTTGGAGTAGAAGTTTGGTGATCTGGTGATTCCGTACTCGCAGTGATTTCTGCCACTCGGGGTTTGAAATCGACCGTTTGCAAGCAACCGATCCGGCCACATGGCTATGCCGATGGCTCTAACGACGACAACTGACTGTCGGCAGGCGCGGGGTCTTAAACGCCGTCTCGTGGTCATGGCTCTTGTGTTCGTCTTCTGCATCTCGCTCCTGCTCGAGGGCGTTCACTCCGACAACGACACTTTTGCTCCGGCACCTACTCCCACCGACCAGCCAAGGCCTGAAATCCCGATATATCAGAAGTACGAAGGTATCTACACACCTGAACATGTTCTAAACGTCACTTCATCATTGTAAGGAATCTGTTGTTGTCGAGCCTCCAATACATTCTCTACCTGCTAGATTGTATCTGTTTGAGACGTTACAACAGATCTACTCTTAGATGTCAACTCGCTTGCATGCTCTAGGGAGCAGGTTCGTTCTAGTAATTCATCATCGCTTCACTTTGCATTGCCAAGTTAAGTAGCACCCCAAATGCTGAAAAAATTTGGTGTTACAAACTTCAACATATCAAACTTGAATATATTCATGTGGGAGATTTTCTGTTGGATTGCATCGGTGGGAGAGATTCAAGTTTGAGTATGACCACTGAAACTGAATCCAGTTACAAACTCTTGATCTCGAGTGCTATTGCAACTGAGCCAGGGCAGGCAAAGATGTCATCCTGAATGATTGAGTGCAGCTACTAGTATGCTTCATGTGCTTTTATGAGTTTATCATGCCAACAGTCATCTCGAACAGTTCAACTCTATCATCAGTTGTTTAACGGTTTATGAATGGTTGTCGCAGTGGATGCTCTGAATACCATCCTCACAAATTGGTCGACTCTGAACCCTCAGTTGACCACTCTTCTCAACTGGACGTCCACTGTGAAACCATGTGAAATGTATACCCGCAGAACCTTGAGCGACTTAGCTGGTTTTTCCGCTATTTCGGCTGTACGAGGGGCATGGGGTGGCGTTTTGTGCAGAGTAGTGCGCAATCAGACAAACTCAACGGGCGACTATTACGATGTATTTGTGACAGGGTTGAGGTGAGTTACCTCTGTTGGACTGATTTGGTCATCATGAAGTCCTCGGATATTGATATTTTAGTGGTTCGTCAGTTTAGTGGTTCGTCAGGTTTGTGTCGCAAATCAGCAGAGTCAAAAATGCAAAACGAGTTAGTTGAGTACAAGTTAAGATTGTGAATTCTAGAGTAGAATATGACAAGGGATGAGATCCAATTTAGAAAATGTAGCGTACTAGATGAATGATTAATTTTGCATACACTGACAAATCACATACACTCTATATAACTGTGCACCATGGCACATCGAAATATGCAAAATTGAGTAGAAATTATTTCTCCCAGCTCTTCTTTTCGTGAAGGTTTAATTTATTGCATGCACCTGCATGTTAATTTCTATGATCTCATTTGGGACGTAAGGGAAACATTTATCATGAGAATGGTGGTTTGAACGACTGAATCGCAAGCCTTATAGATTTGAATGTAGCAAGTTGAATCTTCGGTCATACAGGTCTGGATGAAAGCACTCATGGATTAAGCTTCTTAAAACCGCAGTTTGTATGGAAGCAATTCTAGCTGCGGCAGTGATAAGTATGTGTCTCAGTGTGGCTTCGAAGGCATAACTGGAGAATTGCCTTCTGAGATAGGCAATCTGACAAATTTGGAAACTCTGTAAGTCTCTGATCAAAATCTTCAAGCAGGGATTTCATTTGGCAGTTACCATCGTGGTTGTGTTTATCGCCATAACCATCAACTTGCATATATTTCAATGCAGGGATATCAGCGGGAATCCAAATTTAACGGGGCTAGTGTCGGTTGGGGTATTCCAACTGCCCCGGCTAAAATATCTGTAAGTGAAGCCAATCCTGCGACAAATGCATTAGAATAGAATTTCTGTTGTTTGTGTTCAAGTGTTCAGGCACCTCGAACTCCGCCGATCGCTAGATTGCAACGGACTGGCTACCATCTACTAGCATGCATGCCGGTTGTTGCAAAGCCCTTGTTGTTGCAGTAGTAACAATGCTCTTGTTGCTGCAGATATTTGCAGAACAACTCTCTAAGCGGAACTTTACCATCTGACGTTCTCAGCACTGACTGCCAACTGCAAGAAATGTGAGATCATGAATGTACTATCACTAATACGTTTGTTACGGTGTGAGTGTTGGTAGTGAGTCATGAATTTATTTGCGATGATTGTGTGTATCAAGCTGATGCATGTTGGAGATGTGGATATCAGAGACGTCAGCTACAATAATTTCAGTGGAAATCTTTCAGTGAGTCCTGAGGGATTTCTCTTCTGCCCCACTCTTCGATATTTGTAAGTACATCATGCATACAAATGCCAATCTTTCAAAAAACATTCGTACGGTTCAATATTTTTAATATAGCATCACATGTTGCGTGATCTGCCACTCAGTTGATACGTGTGGTGTATTTTGTGCTCAAGTGTTCAGGCTCCTTGAACTACTTGAACTCCGCAAATCGCTAGATTGCAACAGACCGGCTACCCTATATTAGCATGCATGCCGGTAGTTGCAAAGCCCTTGTTGCTGCAGTAGTAACGATGCTCTTGTTGCTGCAGATATTTGCAGAACAACACTCTGAGCGGAAGTCTACCTTCAGACGGTCTCAGCTCAAAGTGCCAACTCTCTACCATGTGAGTTCACAAATGTACTGCTACTGATACATTTGTTACGGTGTGAGTGTTGGTAGTGTCTGAGTCAATCATGATTTTAGTTGCGATGATTGCCCGTATTAAGCTGATGCATGTTGGATACTTGGATATCAGAGATGTCAGCTACAACAATTTCAGTGGGAATCTTCCAGTGAGTCCTGAGGGATCACTCTTCTGCCCCGCTCTCAGTTACCTGTAAGTTCATCATGCCTAAAAATGCCAATCAATCAACAGATATTAATAAAATTAATTACTCTCATGGATCATCACATGTTCATGTGCTACTCCACTGATAGGTGTGATGGATGAAGTGTGACACAACACATTGTCGAAAGACAAAATTTGAAGGAAGACATGGTTTATGTTAATTAGTGTTTCTTATTTCCAATTCAAGAATGATTCTCAAATTATTGAAATGAAGGTACTCGATATTTCTTGAAGGTAAATTTAGTGCAGAATCCACTCTTGCCTCATAATGCAATAAGTGTAAGTATTGAGAATGTTTATCATGAATAATTCTCATTTCTTTGTATAAATTAGTGAGATTTTTGATAAAAAAGAAACAATCACGATTTATGACAACAAAAACATATGATCCATTAGAACAAAGTAGAGACCATTCAACAAATTTTTGATCACTTATCGAAATTTACTATATGATCTAGCTAGGATGTGACTGTGTTTTGTCTTAGAAAATGACCTAAGAAAGTAGACGTTCATCAAAGAAAATTCAGTTTTTTATGTTTGAACATATCTTGTTGAGCGAATATACTAAGTTACTACATACTAATTGAGTGCATATTTTGTTTACAAAATATACTAACTTTTTAATGCTTGTGATAGATATGCAAGAAATACTCGATTGGACGGACCATTAAATTTTGAGAATTTGAAAGCCAAAGCAAGTAACATGTATGACTTCTTCTCCTTGATGGTCCAAAATAGAACTTATGATTGATCATACAAAGTATGGATTCATATTGAAGGTTTTAGGTTGGTTGAAGGAACTTTATCCTTGTGTATATACAACTCTTGACTGAACACATTTGTTGATTGTACCATGATAAAGTTATCGCCAATAATTTGATTAAGCAAGCTCTTGAAGAAAATGCAAAAAATAATACTTGGTGGACTATATAATATTCATGCATGAAATTTAGAAGGAAAGTAGATACAGTCCATGTTCCTATTCAAGTTAGGTTCTTTGAAAGTTAACCAATATTCTTTTCAATTCATATATGACATTGTCTACTATAATTTCTTTTGATTTGACGAATTCTTTGAAGAGATACCATGACATGAAGTACTTAAGAACAATTTCAAGAATCTCTCGCCTCTTTCTCGGATTTGCTTCAATTAAAAATATCGTATTGATAAGCCAATTTAACATCTGATTGTCAGAATATGATAGGGAGATTTTATGTTCCACAACTAATTTTCTTGTTGAATCCAAGATTTTTGAGTATCAAAATTATTTTCCCAAGATAGATGTGTTGGATATTTTTAACAACCTCAAGTTCATAATAGTTTCTTCCAAATTGGCCCTTAAAGTCTAGTAGTAATATTTGCTCATACAAGAATATCATGGACAAGTTTTGAGTATATCATTAACAATGTTAAACGGATAGAAATTAATAATCCTAGTATGTAGATCTTAGGAATGTCACTATCAATGAGTACTTTCGTATCTCAAAACGTAATTTCTATACCACTGTGTGCTTCCAATTGTTAGGAACTTCATTCTTTGAAGTAATGCAAAAGATTCAAACAAGATTAGTGGTAATATTAGTAGTAAAGAAATAGCTCTTCTGTGAATATCCACAATTTTGTTCACAGAATCTAGTTGGTAGGGTAGGGATATCAGAGCAACACAATGATGTTAAGAAATGTGGCCTTCAACTTGTATTAGAGTACAAAGGTTATACTCATTAAATTTACACAACATGAGGTTCTTGGGATTCATAATGCTACTTTTGTGCACATAACAGCGTGTTGTACTTTGCCTTCACTTCTTTTGTCCTTGTCACAGTTCCAAAGTAAAATAAGACTTGCAAAAGTGTTGATTTGAAAAATACGACCTTTATTAATGACTTACAGTAATACATTATGTTACAATATAAGATCACATGCACCTTATTCACTTGACTTGATTGTAAATTTGCTATCATAGCTTATTTTTGGTATTGATTATGAATATGGTTTCTTTCTTTGCATGCAGAAATCTCACAAGTAACCACTTCAATGGAGCAATGTCTATTGGTCCTCTGTTTTCGACTTATAGCTTGGATATATCTAACAATAATATATCGACTATCCACTTTGAAAATTCCGGTAACACTTTCATTGAAACGCTTGAAACTTTGTAAGTTTCCTCCAACTTCTTTGATTCAATACCCTCTTCCATTGTCTTTGATTCCATCAGTATGTTGCTTCTACTTGTAAAGGTGGTCTGGAATCAAAATTAGGGCTTCTATAGTGTTCAATTCGATATCACAAGGGGATTTAATCCAAGAAATTGGACATTGGTCATTGGTCGTTGGTCATTAAAGTGGCCATCAATCATTGTCAAGAAAATATATTGAAACTTACAAACAGTATATGTGGGTACTCCTAAAACATGTTATTATTCTATAAAACTTACCTTTGGAGAAATGAAAAAATGTGTGCCCATGTATTAACCAAGAAGTTCTACTACTTGTCATTTTCACTTTTTGATTAGCACCTTGATATTGTCCTCACTATTTTTTAGAGCGCCACTTTGATACATGTCTTGGAATCAACCATATGGAACAATTTGATTGCTTTGGCATATAAGCTGTGGAAAATCATTTCCATCTACTTTCATTTTACTATGTAATGTTAACCTTGATTAATTGTTACAAGACCTAGAAGTAATACAACTATCTTGTAATTTTGTTGCGACAGGAATATTGCCAAAAATCAACTGAGTGGACAACTCCCAAATGCGATCCTGCAAATGGGGTCCTTATATAGATTGTAAGTATCAAACTTTTTTTTGTAGATTAATTATCTTCATATGTCTACATGCACGATAATTATGTTTTTATAGTTGACATGTTACGGGGTAAATAATACCATTTGAGAATGAAAAGTACTTATTCTAATAGAAAGACATACATTGAAGAGGAAAAATATGGATATGCATGTCTTGAACAACCTGAAGACTCTTTCTATCTACACTAGCTCAAAGAAGATTTTAATACCTCTCTTACTTAGGTGTTCAAGTTTACTTTAGAAGCTTAAGAAGATTTGTTGACTGTATGTTTTATTGTATCAGTTTATCTTTATACTTACTCAACTTTAAAGGTGTGGTTTGATAAAAACAATTTCATATCAAATGTAAGAGGTTTTGAGAGAGAATAATATTTCTACATAGTAAGTACATAAAAAAAGAGTCTTGTAAAAAATAGGATCAATGAGGCGTATTGATGGTTTATAGGTGTGCAGAAATCAAAGTTTTGATAGGTTTCTTGTACCAATCAATTTACAAAACCTCAATAAGGGTACTTCAATAACATAATTGTAAAGTATTGAATTTGGAAACTATCAACTATTTGACATACAAAGAGCCACTATATCATACCATTAAGTAATATTGAAATATAACTATGCTAACATTAAATAAATTTCATATATTTGCATGATCATTAAAATTTCATCAACTTTGATTTAAATTCTAAAAAATCAACTAGGGTGAAGTGCTTACTATGTAGGATTTGGTTTCACTAAAGAGTCAAGTATCTTTTTTTGAATGCAAGTTATTTATAAATCTTTCTACTGAATTCTCATGTATCTAAACATGCTGCCATGGCTATCATAAATAATGGAAATGTAGTTTGAAGTTATAGTTTGCTTCTAATGAATCAAATTGAAGGTGCCATTGCAGTTTGAGTACATGACAATACGTTTATGGGATGATTTCAATATTTTTGTGCACATATTTGGTGCATGTTTTATATTCAAAGATCCTTGCATTAGTGACTCTATAGAACTAGAACTAGAAAATCGTATTCCATGATCGATCCATAATGATTTAATCAAACAACCGTATTCTAGTTATTGTAAACTAGATTTAAAACCAAGTTTGTTCATTATTTTTGTGACTTCATAAGATGTAAGATACCTCCAAGAACTACATCTAAACTTTGACAGAGGCATAAACCATAGTAAAAGGTAATAAACCAAAAGAAATGAAAGGAAGATCTAATATCTCTAGAACAAAGTTGTTTTATCTTTCAGATATTCACACCCAAGCATATACCATGATTGATGCTTCATTGTTGGTAAGCTAGGATATGTGTATTTTGAATAATCCATTGTGTTATTATTGGGTTTTGCAGGAATATTAGCTACAATAATTTCAGTGGAACATTGCTAATAGGGCCTTACTTGAACCTTGCAATATTGGATGTGTCAAATAATAACCTTACGGGAATAATTTTTGGAGAATTCAACTCATCTACGACAAACAATGGCAGTGTCTACATGCCCTCTCTTCAACAATTGTATGCCTCAAACCTTGTTGGTCCACAAATAAATGAACATTAAAGATTTCAAAGAAGTATATTTTCAACAATACCATAGCCAGGAGTTGAGTGCTTTACAAGTTTTTACTTCAGACTTGGCTTTTTGAAGTCTTACCTTACGAATCTATGTTTATATTCATCCAGATTTATGCAAACCAACAACTTGCGTGGGGCATTTCCGGATAAGATTCTCCTTTCACCAACATTGAAAACTTTGTGAGCTCCATATCAAGAAATTATGAAAATTCTTTTTTTTTACAAGAATTGTTTGAAGTCTCTTTCTGTTCATTAAGATAACAGAAGATTGGTGCAAAAAGAGTAGATTAAAAGCTTTGAACTCTTATAAGGATGATATGTAGGTAGTTTTGTAGATTTTGTAACTTACATATCACTTTGATTATAAATATGTTGCAAATTCTATTTGTACTTGGAGATGCTAACATTTGGCGTGTATATATTTTACAGAAATTGTGATCAAAATGGATATGAAACATTGGAACTACCAGATCTTCAAATCAACAACTATAATTTGTCTCATTTATACTTGACAAACAATCAATTTAGAGGCTTGCAATATGCAAGCAAAGGGCCGCTTACATCTATAAACCTCCAATATTCAAATATATTATTGTAAGCATTCATTTCTTACCTTTTATTTTGTGAATGTTGCTACTTTGCTACATATTATAGTTTGAGGCATGTCATTATGTGACCAAATACATATTGAAACCTTAGAGCTTAGTATAATGTAATGAATTGAGATAGATATAGCTTTATGTATTGATCATCAAAAATTGGCAGTCTTGGAGGCAATCCTTATTGCGATCAAATCAAAGATGAACTCCACTCAATAGTTTGCCGCTTTAATCAATCATCTTCTAGACCTCTTGGTATGTCATCTCTTTCACTCTCTCTATGCACTTTACATTTGAATCATAGAATTTGAAATTAAGCGTTGAGATGTGTTCGATCTAAAATTATATAGCTTTGTAAAAAATCATGCTCTTAAAGTAAATACACCAGGTTGTTGAAGAATCAAGTAAGTTAGGAAGCTTGCATTAATTACTATCGCGTATTAAAATGTATCAATCACATTTAAAATCTAGAAATAATTTCTTGGCAATAAAATTGTAGAAGGAAACTAGAATTTCATCTAATTTCTTGACGAAGCTTTCTAAAGAATGATTTATATCACGAATTTTACCATAAGAAAATATCTACAATTAAAATTGTAATAATATATGTGAATACCTCAAATATTCATATTGAGTTCTTAATAAGTTCGCTGCATGTACAAAAGCGATATTTTTTGAAATATTAGAATTATATACTTTATTAAGGGGATGAAACCTTGATACCAAAAATTGTTTTCCAAAATCACCCTTTATAGCCTTGAAAGTAATAGAGCAAATCTCATACGCACATGTGCACTTTCACATAAATTGGATTCATGTAAACTACTTATACTCATCTTTTTGAGGGTAATAGTTATACGCAACTCTGCCAAGAACAAGATCATTATTGCAACGACCACATCATTATCATTTGCCCTCATGCTTTTGGTGAGTGCTACATATATATGGAGGTTGATGCATAGGATTGAGTCTCTACGTAACATATTAAAAGGTATATTTTTCTTTGGCCATTTTCAAGTCATCTATGTAGTTGATTTGTATGTTTAGAATTGCTTTAAATTCTCTCTAGGGCGCACTACTTTTGTTTATGTTATGCCCTACTAGTCTCACAATTTGAAGTATTGTGTGAAGTTGGTTTTGAGCTTCTCTAAGATTATTATTGCATGCAATCTTACAACACTGCATGAAGTTGTCACTTATTGGGGTTAACAAAATGGATGCTCGCAGAATTTGAGAAAAATGAGGTGCAACCCAATTTATACTCTTACAAAGATATAAAAGTGGCAACCAACAACTTTGACAAGAACCATAAGCTTGGAGAAGGTGGATTTGGTGTAGTATTTAAGGTACCTTTATTTTCCCAACATCAGTTTCATGCAAATTTTAGTTTATATTATATTTGGAATCAATGTCAAACAGTCGCTTTGTCAAGTATCATGCTACTCAATTCTAAATTGGCAATTAGATAATGTTATATCCACAACAATTGTGTATTAATTAAGATGAAGTATTTAAACATCTTCAATTCATAATGATAGTGGATACATGCATTCTAGTGTATGAATACTAAAGTAAACTAACTCCTATTAATCATTGTACAACAGGGGAAGCTTAAAGATAACACGGATGTGGCGGTGAAAAAATTGATTATGTCATCGCAACAAGTACTCTCCGATTTTTTGCATGAAGTTGTGATGATTGCCGGATTGAAGCATCGCAATTTAGTCAAGTTAAAGGGTTGTTGTCTTGGAGATGGAGATCAACGCATGTTGGTGTTTGAATATGTGGAAAACAAAAACCTTGCGGAAGCATTGTGGCCACACGGTATGCTCTTGACTTCCATATTGCCCATAATTATGTTGTTTATAAATGAGGGATTTTATAATATGTATGTCAATGATAAGCTATTTTGACTATGGTGCAGATAATTCCGAAAGCCTTGTTGAATCCCCAATTAGTAATTGGAGTACAAGGTTCAATATAATATTGGGTACTGCAAGGGGACTTGCATACCTTCATGAGGAGTTGCAACCACCAATCATACACCGTGACATCAAAGCAGCCAACATTCTCTTGGACAAGGACTATAACCCTAAAATTGCGGATTTTGGTTTGGCATATATGTATCCTATGCTTGGAAATGAAGCATCCCACTTGACTTTGATGCCTGAACAACTTGCTGGAACAAGGTGAATATCTTTTGAGCCAAGTTGTCATCTTTTGATCGTACACCAATTTAGGTGTGATTAAGTGTGATTTAAAATTTTCATACCATAATAAGTTAAGAGGCAAGTCATGATCAAATTGTAAAACTTGTACTTAAAGAAAATAAGGGTACTTCATATAATATGCTCGGAATAGAAAATGAGCCTTGAACAACCTACTTTGACTTCAGGTGAGCTTACATATTCATTTTTTACACCATGAAGTTAATCTGTAGGTTTAAGACTCTTTCCATGCCTTACTAGCTAGACCACTCTTATTTTTCATACTATGGAAATATTTAATGACAAAGTTCATAATTGTGGGCAACGGGCAATGAGATGTTCTCAAATCGAAGAATTTTCTCATAAATTCTCAAACTCTTCCGAAAAAGAAAAAAATAGCTCAGAGAAACTTCAACAATATATACTAAGGTGAGAGTTTTACATTGTTGTATGTGTCATATAGATACACCATAAATGTTATGCAACAGTTTTTACAATGATTCTTTAGTGATAGAAAAGAGCTTCTTTGTTGGTATTGTAGCAGACCATGTGTGAGAATTGATGAGTATCATATGTGAAGCATTCCGTGAAGTTACTTCAAACCTAACTCATAATTTGGATTTCAGAAGTTTTCAGTCATACTTGCCTTTACCAATGGTTGCTTCAATTTAGAGAAACATTTAAAATTATCTCTCGTTTTGTGATAAGAATTAGCAATCATTCCAACTTTGAGCAATATAATCTCTCAAATGGTGTGGAATATGTAGCTACACGTACGCACTAGGTACTAGATTCTATGGTTACATTCATAAGAACGTTGCAATTGAAATTATTCATCTTAAAATGAAAATGGAAAATATTGGATATAAGCCTTATTCCTTTTATAATCAATACTATGTCTGGGACAAAAGATTTAAAGAAGATAAAAACTAACCATGTGCTCTTGTTTTTACTATAGAGGATATTGTGCCCCCGAATATGTACTTCACGGTCATATATCCACATCGCTTGATGTGTATAGTTTTGGAGTTGTGGTGCTCGAAGTTGTGAGTGGAAGAAAAAACTTTGAGACTCGAAGACCGGAAGATGAAATGAATTTGCGAGAGTGGGTAAGTAACTTCTATCACACTTTTACACATTTACAAACTTATGAATTATATTTTGATATATGATAAAGTAGTAATTTGATGGCTAATTTCTTAATATATCACATTTCTCATAGTACACTGAAGGCTCGTTTTCATGTTTGACTTTGATGAGTGTAAAATTTTCTTTAATTTCAATCAAAAAAATGTCAAAGAATCAAAGAGGGACTATTAAAGCATAAAGTGGCCTCACTTTGTTGTAGACATTTAATTTCTTGGTTTAGAAGCACATCTTGAGTACTTTAATTTGGGAATTGGATAATTCAACTTTCCAAAAAGTGTTGTTATTTACTCACAATTACATTGAGAAAGTGTATTCAATATTTAGGTTCCAATTTAATATGGAGAGTATTAGTTGAATTGTAGATTATTTGTATGCATTTGTAGACCATCAAGGCGAATCCTTGATATTAGGTCTTAGCTAGTATTATAAGTTGCATTTGCAAATCTTAAAAGGATTGTCATTTAATATTTTTAATAGTATCTGAAACACAAAAAGAATGGCTTTTAATACTCTACAAAGTTATTAACCTTGTATGTTAACTAGTCTAACTTTACTAAATCAATAAGCAGTATTAGGAAGAAAAAAAAGAAAATACTACACCAAATATAACCCGTCACATTATATGTGGGTGGACCCAAATATCTCTTCAATAAATATGATAGGTACGGAGAGCTTCATTTTATTTTAAACATTTGATTTTTGTAATCATTATGTGAGTTAAGAGGCATTTGTTGAAAAATCGTATGTATTCTCGCAATGATTTGAAATCTTGATAAGCCCAACATATTTTCTTGTAATACAAATAACTTTAATCTAATCAAGGTATCAAGGATTTATACTTTCATTTTTGTACTTTGTTGGTCAGGTTTTATTGATATATTTTAATAATGTAGGTTTGTGTCTTTCAACTTCATAATAACTATGCTAAATTAACCATTTACTAGAAGCAGTTCATACTTGACACATGGAGGGCTCCACATTTGTTTGTGTACAAGATAAAACTCAAATTAGAAAATGTGAGTTGGGGATTCCTTCAGGATACAAAGAATCCCTAATGTAGGTTTTTAGATAGCATAATAAGGATTCTACAAAATCAAGAAACCCAGAAAACGGCTATGGTTGAGATATAGTTGAATATGGCATAACTCTTGCCTTCCATTGCTAACTATCTAGATATCATACTTGGATTCCAATTCCATTTTGTGTTTTTTTCTTTTTCTTTTTTATTTTAAAAAATAGATTAATTATATATATATGAAAAATATGACATTTGGGTAGGAACTAGTGCCCTTGTAATTTATTATCTATGGCCTTATAAGTTATGTTTCAGATCAAATGGTTATGTGTTACTAAAGTTCAATGTCTGTTGCTTCTATGAAATAGGCTTGGAAACAATATGAAGGACAAACTACAATGATGCTTATTGATCCCAAGATGAAACACTCCTCAATGGATGTGGAAGCCATGGTGAGCGTGATAAGTGTGGCACTTATGTGTGTGCATTATAAACCAAGCAAACGTCCCAAAATGCATGATGTTGTATCCATGCTATGCGGGAAGATGATCATTGAGGACTTTTCAAGAGCATTTGAGTATGGAGAACAAGTTCAAGATGGTACATTTGACTTCTACATGGCAAGTGGTACAACATCTTATGGCGGCATTGAATTGTCATGTAGAGATGAATGCAATCTACTGAGTAATAATGATCTCAACAAAATGTATGACATGGAAAAGACATTTTGATAACTCCATGACAGTTAGGTTATAATAAGATATAATAGATATTTGTTGACGTAGGAAAGGTTAATGCTCAAATTTGTTTGAGGCACTCCAAGCCTTGACTTGGTGGTTGGGGCTCATGTGCCCCAATGTGGAAGTTGTGGGTTTCATTTTCCATCCCGGCATGGTGCACAGTACGACAATGCACTTAACTGTAATAGGGTTTTGGACTTGGTTGTATGGATTTCTCAAAGCTCTTCAACGGCATATCATGTGAGGTATATTTTTGGCACTAGCGGCTAGAACTAACATAGTCTTTATCGTAAGAGAGATTAGTACTCCCACTATTGGTTTAATAATCTCTAGGCATACATCCAAGTATGGGTCAAATACTCTACATGTGCGCTGGTCTTGAAGAGGTTTGGAGTTGTTTTTTTTTCTTCATTTTGTTTTCGTATATATTACTAAAAAGCACCAATATAGCTAATTTGGAATATGACGTATGTAAAAGTTACTTGTATTTAAACCCTTTTATTTTTTTAGGTTAATGAGAGGATTGATGTTTTGTTTAAAATTTGCCATTTGACGCCAATTTGAAATCCATGCAAAGTTTGTATTTTTTATAGTTTAACTTTTTGGCTTTGTATCTTAATCCATTCAAAGTTAGTGCATTAATTACTTAATACAACTTTTTCCTTAGGCCTTTTAGATGACTTGTTTCATACTGTTGTTTACAAGTATAAGTTGTTGATATTTAATGTTTGCATTTTTTAATATGCATCACAATTTGTATAGGCCATGAGTTTTATTCTGTTTTATTTTACGCTATGATAAGTTGACTTTCTAATTTGTACTTTTTGACTCCTTAGTTAGGGCCTTCTTGCATTTCTAAGAACTCTTTCTATTTTGAGCCGAGAGCGTATGGCATTCTGTTTACCATTTGCGGTGCTATTCTCGATAGCAATTAGTTTTCTCCCCTAAAACACTAAAACACACAATAAAGCAAAAATTACACTCGGCCAAGTGCACTGCCATTACAAATTTGCACACTCAAAATTAGCCTATCAAAGATGTGGTACCCATTAACTAAAGGTTCAAATTCTTTATGATTATGGTAAACATATACCTCTTCAATTTTGACTTGAAAGAGAATTATCCTCTTGTCACTTTGCATTTTGGTGTAGAAACTTACCAAACAACAAATACAAGTTTATAAATTGGAAACAAACTTTACCATAGTTATCTCGCTAAAATTATTATATTTTACTAAATTCTAGAAGATAATTATCTAAATTTTTATATCCTATGATGTAAATAACATTCTTCCTTTGAAACTCAAAATCAACACTGTCGGACCCCGTTTTTTTCGATTTTTGGCCATTATGTTCTAATGCGCATTAAGAATAAGTATAGTGTCTAGAATCCGACCTATGTATTTGCTAAGCCGTATACTATAAGGCAATTACGTTTTTACAAATAAAGGAATTAGTTAAAATCTAGTTTGTGTTAAGTAGGACGGATTTGCCAATCCGTACTCTGTCCCCGTACGGCCAGGACGTGCTGTCAGAGGACGGATTAGGAGTTATGATGGTAGGTGAAGGACGGAGTGGCGAAGAATTTAATAATGGCGAGAAATCTAGAAGGCGACTCCGTACGGGGAGGACAATGATGGCGGCGGACCATGTCATGATGGTCGGACTTAACTCCGGCCCTCTCGATATAAGGCAACCCGTCCGCCCTTGTCGTCACCTGCCTCCTCGTTTTCTGCGCCCTTTGTCGTCTTGCGCTCCTGCCCTCCGTCTTTCTGCTTTCCGTCCTTAGCTGTGATCCGGCCCACTGGCCGACCTCAGCCCGACGACTCTCTATTTCCTTGCACACTTCTTTCCGATGGCAGGAACGGCGTCCGCTTCCGCTCAGGAGCAAGAGGAGCCGAAGATTTCCATCAAGCTCGTGTCGCCGTGTATTCCGATCGAGGAGAATGAGAAGAAGTCCTTGACGGAAGACCTCGAGAGGATGGGGTTAGCCGGCCCGCTTGGATACGCCCGGGATTGCGCGACGCGGAGATGGTTCGCGAGATCAAGGTCGGAGCGCCAAACCGATTCGAGGGGACGGTTAGAGGGAAGCCGGATTCTCGGATACCGAAAGATCGAGAGTCTGTTTACGGCCGACCGTAAACAACGGAGTAGGGTTGTGCGGCCGGAAACACAAGTGGGCGAAGAAGGCGTTCCACGGGATCCACACAAGCACAATGGCTACTCGATCGAGGATTGCAGAACCGAGGGAGCGCGCCGTCATCAAGTTTTTGGCGCCGATTATTCACGGAGAGAAGCCGCACCGATCACCGTACGGCCGGCCAACACCGCCCTGGGCTCCTTGCGCGCGAACGGGAGACGGATCTGGGGATGATCATCCGCGACTTAGTCGCCCGGCCATGGAAAACGTAGGTAAAACCCGTCCTAGCCCTATTACTCCTTTTCTTTACCAATTGCACAAGAAGGAGGAGGTGCCGACGGATGAGGAGGAGTCGAATTATGAGATCGCTACTGTCGCCGCAAAACAACGGCATGTTCGAGTCATAGGAGAGTATGGATAGCAAGGCCGTATACTCGGAAGAGGAGGACGACGAGGTCGGATCGATTGAAGGGACGTTCCACCCGACGCACTGCAGGAGGAGCCGGCCCGGAGGCAACCCCACGCCGGGACGACGCGTCAGAGGTAATCATCCTTCCGTCCCCGTCCCCTCCCACGAATCCGACCGAGGCCGGAACTCAGACTGAGAGGGGACAACCCTCGAGGCCGGTGGATGAAGGGGAAGTTACGGCCGACTGGGAGAACCCCATGAATCCGAACGACCCCCGACTTCCCCCACCTCTCAGTCCGTCCGCCAATCACCCGGATCCCATGAGGCGAGCATGGCACCACTTCACGGAACCCAGGTGCCAGTACTTCCTCTACCAAGAAATGCTGGCAAAGCTATGCCAAGAATTTTGAGTAAAGACGTTGCTGGAGGTCAAACAGAAGTGGGACTCCAAACCGGACGAGGAGTAGTTCCGACAGACGGAGAAGCAAGTGACCAAGCTAATTCTGGAGAATAGACGTCTTCGCGAGACGGTCAGGAGAAGGGAGGAGGAACTCCTGGTCGGAAGGCAGGCCGTAATCACGGCAAACGAGCAGGTCGTAAAGCTCGTGGAAATCTGCGAGGTTCCGGCCGAAGTCTTTGCAGAGGGCGAACATTCGAGGCCGGAATCCTGGAGTCGGAGGTTTTCAAGGCGGAGACATTCAAGAAATTCCTCTTGGCGGCGAAGACGTACGCCACGAAAGTAGAGAAGAGCAACGCCGAGGTCAAGATACTACTCGACGCCGTCCGGGAGCAGATGAAGGAGGTAGTGATGTCGGCCTTCACTTCTACTCCGGCCAAGACCCCGCGGCCGGATCCAGCGAGGACGGATGCTGGGCCCTCCAGTCCGACCAACACGAAGGGCAAGGCGAAGGTGAAGACGGAGTCGGATGCACCCGCCCAGCCAGACTCGCTTGACCAAGAACACGCGCGCGAAGAGAAAGCTCACGGCCGAGGAATACGAGAAGTCTCCCGGGGCGCAGAAGCTTCACGACATCGGCCTCGAGCATTCCGAAGAAGAAGAGTTGAAGAGCGGGGACGAGACTGACTCCAGCGAGGACGAGTACGTGATCACCGACACGGGCAAGAGAGTAAAGGCAGGACGTATCGCAGCGACACCACTAAAGCGGCCGAAGCACGGAGTTAGTTCGCGAAGAAAGAAGTAGGACGACTTAGAGGCCGGCAGTCAAAGGACGGCCATAGTTAGGAGGTCGGATTGGTATCCGTCCTAGGCCAATATAGTGTTTTCTTTTTGGGAATGCGTGCCGCTTTTTGAGGAGTAGGCCTGGTAGGCCGGCGCCGCAATCCAGTTAGGGATCTAAGTCTTTGACTTAGAAGTACTTATAGGTGGAAGTTTGGCCACCTAAAACATTCCTTGCTTGAGTGTTAATCAAACCTTCTTATGCGCATATTTGGTGTGATCATTTCCCTGTCTCCTTTTCAATTGAGTGCTTGGAAAGCCGGATCTACCTTGTGTGTTGTGAGTTGGGGGTTAGGAATCCGGATTCTTTGTTAGATCGTTTCTGTGGAGTTGAAGTCGGGTTGGGCGTATTCTTGAGTGCCTTGTGTCTTGAACTGGTCTAGGTGTCTGGGAGAGGGAAACTGCTGTGGTAAACACTTACGGTCTGGGAGGGTCTGGGAGTAGAGTGTGTGAGGCCGGATTCCAATCCGACCTCCAGCTGCCACAGACTTGGGTTCCTCTGTAGTCTCAGAGGACGGATCAAGCGCAGTACGTGACCAGAATACGTGTAGACGTCTTCTAGCCGGATTCGGAGCTCTTGGAGTCTGTCATTGTAGTAAGGGTGATAGGATAACCAGGACGGCCTGCGTGACCTGCTAGTTCGGACGGATAGGACGGATTAGTTGTGAGGACGTAATGTGTGCCTTAGTATGTGTGTGTGTGTGTAGAGTCTAAGTGTGGAAGTTTCCGCCACGATAAACATAAGGGAAAGAGTCTTTGTGCATCCCCTCTTGTAAAGGGATACCCTTGCCCTGCAAGGCTAAAACATAAGTTGGGACTAGAAACGTTTGTGGGTTTGGTTGTTTTAGCACTACTTGTCTTGGTCACTTCACAGAATCCCTGGAACGATACACGAGTCACCTGAACACGGGTTTTACACCAATAAACGTGTAAGGGAAGATAAAATGAATACATGGCATCCGACAAACACAAAGATAGGTTTGTCATATTGTAGAATTTGAACCAATTATAGTATACGACAATCATGAGTTCCGCACTTCTACTCTGACAATATGTACTTTAACAATAATAATACACTGTCATGGTGAGAGCTCTTACAATTTTGGTTATTTTTTATTTTGTACTACAAAGGTTATTTTGGTAGAAATGTTACAGTAAGATAATTGTATCAGAAGAATCTAGACATGAGATTCAATACAAACTTAAATAATTGTAATCGAGGAACTACCTACTCTAAATAAG
The DNA here is from genome assembly GCA_037043015.1 of Bryum argenteum. Lineage (NCBI taxonomy): Eukaryota > Viridiplantae > Streptophyta > Bryopsida > Bryales > Bryaceae > Bryum > Bryum argenteum. The sequence continues at coordinate 16,379,070 of CM073328.1, read as the reverse complement.
TATTTAACCTAAAAATAAAGGTTTATATCAACTTTTTGTACAAATTATCTCATCAGCAAAAATTATTGGAATAGGATTCAAGTATACATTCAAGTATACAAGATACGCAAGCAGGGTTGTCTTAAAATATTGGAATAGGATTCAAGTATACATTCAAGTATTAATACAAGATACGCAAGGAGGGTTGTCTTATGTGACATTGTCGAAAGTCATACAAACGACACGACAATTAGACAAACATTCTCCCTCGGAGGAGGCAGACAACATCAAAGAGCAAATGTTCATGTTTTTACTATACATTTTCTTGTATAAACAAACTTTCTCGTTGAACTCGACATAGATGAACAACAATTTAGACAGACTTAACTGAAAGTGTGTCATGTAAGACAACCCTGCATGCAAGTCTAGAAGTACCAATTACTTTCAAAATTAAAGGCAGATCTAAAAATTGTTGACAACTCACTCTTTTCTTTCATAGATCGAGAACACTTATGCACCGATACAAACAAGAACAAAATCATATTTATATAGTTATTGCTTTGACATGCTCCAATAGTTTATTTCCATCGTGATAGTCATTTGTGCATATGAAAGGAAGGTCGGCGGTTCACGGGCCCCCCGGCGCCTCTTGCTGCTCGGTGCTCTTCGTGTCGAATGACTCGAATCTATGCAACAACAAGTCGCTCTGAGAACAGGTGTTCCTTTCCTTTGTAGGACGACGACCTCATTTGTAGGTAGAGGCTGCATTGTTGAATTTGAATCATGTCTGCAAAGAAAGTTATGCATCGTTAGTTGAATGCGAAGCAGCGACAAGATTTGTCTCGTGCTTTAGTTGAACTGCAAATTTAAGTAACAAGGCAGCAAATGCTGCAAGTAAGGTGCCAATGGCTTAAGCTGCGTTTCTAATGAGCTCGGTATTGAGGTTCTAGATAACGTTGGAGCGAGGTGTTTAACGAGCTGGAGGGGGCCCAATTTCAGTGACAAATGCCTCAACACCAATTCTTGGCGTTGCTCATCATCCCACATTCACTCCGTTCGCAAGAACGGCTACACATCTGAGCAAAGGAGGTACCACCGGTGCGGAGGTGAACAACATTTGATTAGACATCTTTGGCTTGAAGCACGAAGTGTGCCATACCCCGCACACTCAGTGGCCATACCCCGCACAGTGGGTCTGGCACTCTCATTGCTACCCACCAACTGCAAATCCTCCAACCGTCCTTGGGTTGTCGTATCAGACAAAGTTCCTATTTTTTTGTGAGACACAATTTAGATGAGATGTACATCTAAGACGTCTTCAATGTATCAAGTGTACATCTCATCTAAATTGTGTCTGACACATGAATTAGAATTTTGTCTAGTAAGACAATATTGCCGGGTGGTCGCACACTACGGTCGACCCCTTGGCCGATTTTTGGTTTTCAACTACAAACGGTACAATATATGTACGAACAATATAATATATGTTCGAAATGTTAAATAGGAACAAGAGATCGTGCATATCGTGCACAAGGCATTTTTGTCTGTCGTATACTTGACAACGTGGAGATGTCAGGAAAATCCAAAATTGGAAGCCTCATGGACTCTGCTGATTGGTACATTCTGGTACAACTGGTGCGCACTGTTCCGGCAAAGTACAAAACAGAGTACAAACAAAGTACGAATTGTGACTACGAATTTGGGCCACCGAAGTGTGCTTTCACCCTGCCTGCGAGGCTCGCGCTCTTCACTTTCGATCCTACGATGCAATTCATCACGTTTAGCAATCAAGATTATGTATCTGGAGTATTAGACATCCTTTGAATGAGTATTAGAACGTATAGTAAAAAGTGAACTAGGCAATAAGAATGGGCCAATTGGAAGCGGGTGAGCGTAAACCCAACCAGCGAGCTGGTCACGGAGCCCTGTGGGCAGGGCGACGAACGTCGCTCGCGCACCCCAAGTTCGTCATGGTGGATGAAGGACGCGGCAAGGAATACGCTCGTAACCCCGACAAGCTCCACAAGATCGATGACTGATCTCGCCCCATCTTTCATCTTTGCTGCTGACAAGCTCCACAAGATTGACCCAACCAATTCCGTTTTTCACCTCTATCCAGAAATTTCCGCTGATAAACTCCACGTACAAGATCGACCCAGCCAATTCCACTTTTCGTCTTTGTACAGAGATTTCTGCTCACAAGCTCCACACTACCGACTTAGCAAATCCGATTTTTGACCTCTAAATAGAAATTGCTGCTGACAAAAGGGGATATTCGTTATTTTGAGACAAAATGGACATATTGAGATGTTGAAAAACGTACACGCAGGGGGGATTAGGAAAAAGTTGTTGAAGTATTTCAAAGATATGAAATTTAAATTAACATGCTAAGCAAAAAGAAAGAGTTGAAGGGTCCAATCACAAAGCAATAGATTTGAAAATGAGATCTTACTATAAATAGAAGGAAGTAGAGATCAATTTGACAATTTAATATTTCTAAAAATAGACATTCAACAATACATAGTAAAGAATCATATAGGAACCATGTTCGTATTAATTCCCCTGAGAAGTCACAATTGATTCAAGTGAGATCATAGTTGGAAGACATGGTAAAGGCTGTATTGAAGTATGAAGAATACGTACAATTGTACAAGTGTACACTATATTTTGACATTGGTATATATCGTAAAAGAATGAAATCAGAGAATGAATGTAGAGGCATTAAATGTTGTGCCTATAATAATACTAAAGAAAGAGTAATTAAAAGAATGTTTGTAGAATATACGAGGAATATACGCGGAATATACTAATCACAGAAGAGCAATAAATGCATAGTCACGAAGGGGATAATCCTCAAGTAAGCACAACTAGCTAAGCCCTGATATCTTAGATGTACTAGGTTCCACCAATCACAAACACATTAATTATGTTGAATATATCCCGCTGATGAAGGATATCAGACCGGAGGAGGAAGAATAGAAAGGAGGAACATTAAGGCTAGGTCTCTTTAGATTTAGAGTCATTCTGCTTGGTTGAATTCTCCAACAACTTGGCTTCGGCCTCGTGCTGCTTCATAAGCGCGCGGATAAGATCATTGCGACGAGAGTTTGGCAAGCAATTAGTGCCCAAGGTCTCACTCCGACGGGCAAACCAGGTGTCAAAACATTCTCCATCACGCCTACGAAGGGAGTCAAGAGAACACGAAGGACGAGAGGATGAAGGAGCTGCCGATTCTCCATGCGCAGGATACGGCCGGGGTGTGCAAGAAGCTCGCCTTGAGGGTGGGGGTCGCGATGCTAGTGGCTTTGCAAGAGGCAAGAAATCCCCCTTTGAACGAAGATGTCGCGGGGCACCGCAGAGGGATCTTGTTGCCCTGCTACTGTTGTAATTGTTGACTTGGATCGCGGGTTGTGATGTATTGGATGATCCACCCACATTGATGGTAGAAGGAGGAACAATTGAATCTCGCAAAAGAACATCCATAGCACCCACAACGGAGTAGAGCTGCCTCTGAGGTGTTTTCGAATTTAGAGCATCGGGTGACATAGAGCGCCTCCGCGATGGTGATGTACAAAGCGGCTTCAGGGGAGACGGAGAGCAAACCGGAGTCCGAACAGGACCACGACTCGGCTGGTCACATCAACAACATTGTCATCAACACTATCTCTTGTAAAATCCATCGTTGCGGATGCTGCGTTCGTAGCCGTGAACATATCAAAATGCCTCGACGCGAGAGAGGCGGCAACACTTGCTGAGAGTGAAACAGAACATTCCGGGACGGAGGTCTGGTTAGAGACATCATCCTCATCACCGGACTCCTCGACGGTGGAAGGCGCCCTGACCTGTAGAACAAACCCAGAAATGCAAGGAGTCGGTCAGGAAAGATGGACGCAAGAAAAATGGAAAAGTTATCCACGAAGCGGGGATAACTCTAGCCGGGGAGAATTAACGTCCTGTTCACAACCAAAAAGCATACAAGAACATAAAGCAAACAACCAGTGAAATCAAACTCGACATAAAGAGAACATATGACTCAACGCATACAAGCTGATACCTCCAGAGATTATCCCCGGGCCGGGCACAAATGACGTCCTAACTGACAACAAAGAAAGAGTCATAAAACAGAAACAATAATCAACATCAATACTAAGTGAACAAGCATCCACAAATGACGTAATAGAAATTGATCACATTGCGATGTGGTACATAAAGGATGATAAAATAATCGGCTTTTTTATTTAAACCATGATATTCATACAATAGCAACTCATTTACATAATTATCTACTGTGTCCTCAAAAAGGAATAAAGAGCGCCCTAACCGTCATCTGGACAATGACTCAGGAAATGAAGGAGTTTCGTAAGTACGCCCTAAGTTCCTATGCGACTGCGCCATACCATCTAAAATAAACCGACCTAAATTGCTATACTTATTGATAGGCGGAATACCAATCCTATGATTGTCTACATAGGACCAAAGATTCCCAGGCCTGCAATTGGCGAGAAGAGCGAGTAGCCATGGAGTAAGCACGGCGGACAGAGTATTGTCCTCCCGGCTAGATTTTGTCCAAGGTCGGAGGAAAATGGCGTTGATGTGGTTGCAAATACTCTTCTCAGATCTGTCGTCAATGAGGAGAGTGTTATCCAACCCAAACACAACAAAGACCGTTACTAAGCGGGAACACTGCAGAGAGGACAATGTTTTCAAAAATATCCTCTTTTGAGCATTGGTCGGGTACGACAAATAGACACCTCCGCTAACCTCAACCAATCCACAAGACTCTTGTCCGAGGATCTCAAAAGGCTTAGGAAGTCCATCAAGAGGTAGTCGATGATCGCTTTAACAATGGACTTCTTCATCGAACTCCATATCACAACCCTCGCAACATGGGCGGACATGGTCTCCAAGAAATTTCTCACTCCCGGGCGGCGAAGACCGCCTTTGAGGCACCTTCGCCGGGATGTCCCGCACGTAGAGCCGGTCCCCGTGAGAGCACATGGGAGAATTCCTCCCGGCGCGATGGCAGATGCACACACCGACAAAGTATCCCGTTGATGTCGAGGACGACATTCAACCATCGAGGCGGCGCGTGTCCGCCCGAGCGCACCGGCCGCGGGACACACTCAAATTGGAAAATCAATTCTACCTGGCATCAAAGGAAACGATAATGTTGAGGATACGATTGAAAGCGAGAGACACCGCGATCCGAGCAAATCCACAATGACGGCATGCATTGCATCCGTGGCATTGGGGGCGGATCGATCGGATTCGATGCAATCTCACGCCCGTGGGCGCAGAATGAATCCTACAGAGGTGAACTGAGAAAGACATTGAGGAAAATCAAATCACACTCCACTTTGAAGGCAAAAACATTGGTATCAAAAATAAGTTTATTTACATCAATCATGTACAAGGGATGTGTTTGTCAACTTTGACCGAAACACTACGCTGGGTACTAATACTACCGAAAATCTAAAATACATGACGCGCCACAGCAAACGTTGACAACTCCAGAAAAATCATAACGAATAAGGGTCGTCGATCTCCTGCAGGAGAAAATAGACGAATAAGCGAAGTTCAGGCAAGCGAATCGGTTTAGGTTAAGGCCAAGCGACAAAATCATGACGGTTGTGACGACGACGAGTTATTGCAGACATGCGGAGGAGGGTGAAAGTACTTACATCTTCATGTGGCTCTTGCGGTTGAATCGCGTTGGTCGGGCTAGACGAATAGTCCACCAACTGCTAATCTTCGGACTCCGGCGCCGCGACGGGCTCAGGATTGGTCTCCTCCACTTCGACTCTTGGCTCCGCATTATCCCCGGCCAGGGGATAACTTACCAGCTGGTCATACTGAGATAGTTCTAGACCAGAATCGGGTGGTTGAGCAGACTCAACCACTGGAGCAGCGGGTGCCAGACTCGATGAATCAGGACCCAAGGCAGGATCGTCGGCGGGAGGGGACACTCAACGAGAAGAGTCGCATTATCCCGGGCCGGGATAATCTCAGATCGAGGAAGGCGATCGGCAGCAGCCTGAGATTCAGCAACGGCATCGGGCTGATCGGAAACGAAGAATGACCAGACACGTCCGCTCGGGTTCCCTCTCGCTGAAATGGCCGCGCGCGCAAGGGTCGGAGCTAGTCGTCAAGAAGAAGATTATCCCCGGCCCGGGATAACTGTGTGGCCGTGCCTTGCGGACAAACGGCGGCTGGCAAGGGCTCCACTCGCCGGGCAGAGACGCGGTGGTTGTGGCGAAAGATATCCCGGCCCGGGATAACTGCAGCAGTTCGAACTCGGGGTGCCCGAGGTGGAAGAATTATCCGAATTCTGGCGTGCGATTATCTCAGCAACGTGGGGTGGCATCGGCGTGCCAGTTCGCAGCCATTCGAAGACTATGTTAGCCTCCGCGATCTTCCTTGCGTCCTCTGCTTCCTTCTGGGCCTTCTCTTTTTTTTAGCCTCCCCTCTTCGGCTAGCCTTCTGTTGTTAGCCAGGAAGTGTTCCTCAACCTTCACACCCGGAGCACCTGGAGGAGGCGCAACTCCTGCTGCATTTGCCATTGGGTCAGTAGAGGGGTTGCACACCACGACAGGTTTCTCCTTCTTCATAGGCGTACCTTCATCCAGAGATGCCTGGTCTGAATCATCAAGGGGCCGGTTACGCCGACGGGAGCTCGAAGGTGACGATGTCGGGAGCTCGATGGCTTCGCGTTCAGGAGCTGCGACATCGACGACATAGAATTCATCCGCCGGATCAGTGCCTTACTCGTCACTGAGATCTATGAATACGTGGGTGGGCGCCACGAGTGCATAGAGTGGCCTCCCCCGTCTGTTAGGAACTTTACTCTGAGGGGTTGTGTCCACCGCAGGCGCCACAGTAGAAGAGGGCATGGCGCAAGACGCCCCATCCAATGGTTGACTCGGAGCCACGGTCTCAGCTGCGAGATCGAGCCGGCGTTTCAATGGCCTTCGCGAGTCGGGGTTGCCCGATGATCCGACGACAACATCCGCAGATGATTGAACAGGCATGGTTGACGACGTAACGAGCCTCGACGGGATCACTGGCGTGGGCTCCTTCCCAGGGCGTTGGGTCTCGGTATCAGGCCCCTACGCCTGGTGATCATCACCCATCGGAGTGGAGATACGAGGAGATGTCTCCATTGCTTCCGGTGATGGTGCGGTTGGCGAAGCTTGCGCAGATGGTACTATGGGCGATGCCGGCTCTGATTGAGCTGTTGGCGATGCATGCGGGGATGACCTGACCGGGGAATGCCGAGTCGCCTGACGTCCCGATCGATAGTCCGAGTCGTCAGAATCGTCACCATCGGAGTCGTTGGATGTGGCATCGCTGTTCCTTTTCTCCGAGGAGTCTGCAGACGTATCTGGAGCTTGAGCTTGAGGGGACCGCGTGCTCTCAGCTCCCATGTCGGACACCGGCTCTGCTGCAGAAGATGAAGGTTGGCTCCCTTCGAATGAAGCCCTCGTTACGAGGCTGAGGTCTTGCATTTCGTCAGACGAAGAGCTCTTCTTGGGGACGTAGGGACAGTCATCGTGGATGAAGTCCCTATAGTCATCCCTGGTCCTTTTACCCGTAGAGAGTAAGTATCCCCCGTAGTAGTGATTGTCAATCAGGCCATAAAAGGCATGTTTCAGGATCTGCATGGGAAGAAAAGAAGCGATCAATTACGGTGATGCACAAGGGAAAAGTTATCCCCGGCCCGGGGATAACTGATAGAACAGAACGCGAAACTGAAAATTTGCAGGATTACCAACAACACAGGAATACACTGGTATACACTGAAAGTTATAAAAGAAGAGGAGCTATTTATCCCGGGGGCGGGGATAATGGGTCTATTTCAAGCCAAATGAGGATACTGGGTGTCGAGCTTACCAGGGAGGCGACCATGAATTTGGAGCCGGAGAAGATCCCGAGTGTTGAGTCACCCTTCTTGCAATACTGGCGGATGAGTCCAATGTAGAACTCCATCCGCAGCTCGGAGTACTTAGCACACCACTTGGCTTTGTTGAAGTGCCCACTATCGATGTAATACGGTAGATGGGCGGGTTTGAACTCCGCCGGGTTTGTGCCGATGAAGGCTTCCCCTTCTCGGTGTCTTCTTCTTGAACAAGAAGACAATGAACACGCGTCGTTATGGATCTCTCTATGGTCGGGCGCGTTGAAGATCCTCTCAGCTTTCGCCACCACGTACTTGGATGTGCTCATTGTGTAGGTGGAGTGGCTGAGCTGAATCATCGCCTTCAGCTTCTCAAGCTTCTTCGTAGTACCGCCGTTCACGATCCAGACCCATACAGTAGGGTCGGTGTATGCTGGACTTGATATAACCGCGAACTTTGCTACCAATGCTTTGAAGAACATTTTTGCAGCATTGGAGTCCTTGCAAAGCGAGAAGGCTGTGTCACGCAAGTCAAACAGCCCCAGCGAAACTGTTCCCTCAGGCGCCTGGGTTGACCATTGGCCAGTAATGGTCATGGCCTTCGAGTTGAAGGTCCGAAGATCGAAAGCCTTCGTGGACTCCCGATGCTTGGACTTCTGTCGCAAGAAGCCCTTGAAGAAGTCCTCAACGTTGGGGTACAAGGACTACAACTCCCCCGCCGTTTTGAACTTCCCCTGATTCTGCAGTCTGGTCGAGTAAAATTTTGCCTCGACGTGGCTGAGCAGCATGTTCCACGACGCCGTCGAGAAGCCCTTCCTCGACTTCCATACCTTCCATTTCTCAGGGCATACTGCTCCGTCGTTGGGAAGGAAGAATGGAAGAGATGGCCTGATCGCCTTCAGCTCTTGGTACACAACACCCTTGCACTTCTGACGAATAATCCAGTCACCACAGGCGTGGCTCAGGCGATGGAAGTACTTCGTCTTGTGGAAGGACAACCTTGGATACTTCAGCGCACCTTCGGCGGTTTCGACGTGGACAAGGTAAGTGATGACCCTGTCGATGTCGTCGTCGGAAAGATTTCCAAACTTCCTGAAGAGCTCCCTGCTCACATGATGCTTGTCTTGCGTGAAGTATGTTGGGTTCATTCGATAAGGTGCGCCTGTATCGGGGTTGATCAGATTTCCAAGCGAATGAAGTTCGAGGAACTCTGCGAACTTATCGTACATGCTGTCTGGAAATGTGATAATCTGGATCTCGTGCTTGAGGTCCGATGTTGTCAAAATCAACTTCCCGACCTTGCTGGGATCGATGTTGCGAAACCGGATCAACAGAAGATCCGTAAATTTCTGAGAAAACAAGAAAAAAAGTTTAGATGCGATGAGTGAAGGAACAATGAATACGTCTGGAACAAACTCTGAAACAGAAGGAGGATTATCCCCGGGGCGGGGATAATCTTTGGGAATAGTGTATTGTCTTACCTTAAAATTGGTAGGATTGTAGACCGAGTTGTTATTCCGCGTCGCGTTCTCGTTCACGCTTGCGGATGGACGCCCACACTCGATCCAAATAGACCTTCCAGGTTTTATTTGGTTGCCCCACGTCGGCTGGGCGTGCTTCAGAGGTTTCGTGGTGTTGTAGAATGCCGAAATCGCTGTAAGGCGCTTTGGGTCGGTCTCGTAAGGAATGTAGGCATACCACGATTGAAGCTCTTTCTTCCTGTCCTCTGTCACGGGCTCGTTTTGAAGCTCCCTCGAGGCTTCCACGGAGTGCTGGCCATCAATGATGGCAAATTTCCCATCTTTGATCTCCTCCCATGTTCTCGGCCTCCTAGGGAGCAAGTTTCCATTGGCGTCAATAGGCGTGATGATGATCGTCTGCCTCCGGGTAACATCTCCCATCCTTGCGAGGTATGCTTTGGTGTTCGTAACGATGTCCCTTTCGAGACTTCGCACAACCCATGCGTCCTTTCCCCTCTCAAGCTGGGAAATGGGCACCAGCTTCTGTTCTTTCTTGAACAAGAAAGAGTCCTTGAAGCTTTGGTTGAAGACTGCCCGCCGAAGCAAACCTCACATAGTCTGCCACTTCAGCAGAAGGTTTCGATGATTCCTTCTTCTGTCGGGCAGGCACCGCGACTACAGAAGTCAAGGCCGATCCTTGACTTGCGGTTGCAGGGGGAGCTGTACGCTGTCTCTTCTTCTTGGGGGCGGCACCGCCTGCAACGATCGCATTATTCATCAGCCTCTTCGATGGCACTCGCGGAGGTGCCGGTAGAGCACCACTAGACTGCGGAGCTGAAGCTTCCGTATGCAGGACAATTGCAGACGCGGCGAGTGCCTTCTTCTTTTTAGCCGCTTTACTGCTTGACCCTTCATGCGTCTGTGACAGCCTTGACAGCATAGTCGTAAGTTTACGAACTGTATCTTCTTGGTTGATGTTCTCCCAGCTGTCGATTTTGTCCTCCCAGAACTTGAGAAAGCCATGCCGAGTCTTGCGCAGCTCTGCAAGGAAGCCATGCGGGTCGAACTGCGCTTCGCAGTTTTCACCCACCTCTACCACAATTCCAAAGTGGTAGGGATCCCTACCCTCGTCCTGTTGTTGAAGGACACACCTGAGCATCATGTACATCTGCCGGTGTGCCTCGAATGCTATTACCCTCACATTCTGGTCTAAGGGAAGAAAGGGGTCCGTCATGACCAACTTGGTCATAACGAGGACATGGTTCTTGACGATCTTTAGTGACCAACTGACGACCACATCCTTGAAGAGCCAGAGGTCAAGGCCTTCGTCGTCGTTATCGCGGAGGAACGGGTTGAACCCAAATGGGTGCTCCACCTTGTCTAAGGTCATGTCGAGGGGATTTGTTGCGCTGAGAGCCATCGTTTTGTCTGCAATCGTAAATGGCAAATCGTTAATACTGGTGCCTTAACAAATTAATTATCCCCGACGCGGGGATAATTTCTGTCTAGTCTACCTAATTTCAACGGTAAGGCTAAGGAATTATCCCCGGGCCGGGGATAACATCTGCATGTACAGGTTACGTAGCCGACCTGTGCAGAAATTATCCCCGGTCGGGATAACTTGATGCGGTCAAGAAGTCGACTGGCGCAGAAGTTCTCCCGGGCCGGGATAACTTCGCACATACGAGGTCACAATGCAGCGCTTAATGCAGAGATTATCCGCGGCCAGGGGATAATTCTGTGCTCAGAGCAGAAAATTATTCCCGGCCCGGGGATAATTTCTGCATTCAGAGGTCAAAATGCAGCCCTTAATGCAGAGATTATCCCCGGCCCGGGGATAACTTCCGCATTAAGTTGTGACAATGCTGCTCTGCATGCACAAGTTATCTCCGGCCCGGGGATAAATTGTGCTTCCGCTATTAATACGGAATCACAACATCATTTCGCCGAGTATATTGAAAGACCTAAAATCTATGACAGGTGTAGATCTAGCAACAACCCGTGATTATAAGCTCCAGCGTTTCTCATACTTCCAACACCAAAAATAGCACAGTCTGAATCATAGCTGAATCGCAATTCACAACAGCAATCATCAAAACCTAAAAGTTGAGGCTTACCAATGTAAATTGCACTGTAAGGTATGAACTCTATTACTGGAAGCAATCGTTGGAGCCTCACGGTCCAGCAGCAGGAAATGAAGAAAAAAACCTAAAAGATACAAGAAATTCAAGCAACATCAGCTACAAACCGTTCTGAACTGAAATCGATGCATGAAAATGAAGCTCGAAAGTGCTTGTATTGAAAACCTAAAACTGAAGTCTGAAATTCTGAACACTAAGCATAGTTCTCTTGCTCATAGCATCAATATGAGGAACTTCAAACCTAATCAACAACGAACCAAATGAATTGCATACCTGTAGGTACTTACACGTGATAACTGAAATGCAAACTCCAGTCCGCACTTCTGCAACTTCCAGCAAATCGACCTGAAAAAACAACTAACTTCAACGTGCTCCAAGTTCGAGGGCGCTGAACTGCAGCCAAAAAAATCACCAGAACTCGGATCTCACTCGAAACACACTCAAAACACTCCAGAAACTACACTGCGAACAAAAAGGTATAAACCAAAAGCTGAGAAGCATCAGCTCGTCGAATGTACAGAGCGCAAAAGATAAAGTGAGAGGCGTCGCAGGTAACGAAGGACCCTACAGCAAAAACGGTGGCAGAAAGCGGCAAAAAAGGTGACAGAACCGCACGTAAGAGAGCCTCAGAAAAAGCGCCGGCGAAGAGGGAATCGCGAACGAGAAGGAACGAGAAGGAGCTGCGAGACGCGGCAGATAACACGAGCGGAAACGGCGGAGAGAAGGAGCGCGCAGGAAAGTAGAGAAGCTGTCTGTGAGAATGTGAGAAAGACGGCGCAGGGGTCATCATGACCCCGCCATCATTGCTGCGCATGCGCATGGTCATGCGCATGGCTATGTGCATGTGCATGACCATGCACATGACCATGTACATGTGTGGTAGTCATGGCCATGAAATGAAAAATTTTAAAAATCATTGCTTACTTTTTGTTTTTACTTTTTTTACTTCATTACAAAGTTTTTTTGAATAAATTTGGAATGCAAAGTATTTTGAAATATTTTACTGTTCTTAACCCTTAAAGGTCTGAGAGTGCCGTGGCCACGGGTAGAATACGGTGTATTTTGGTTGTATTTGGAGTGAATACACACCTTTAATGGGTTTGAGTTCAAAGAAGAAGTTGACATTTGAATTAATGCGGTTCTAGTGAGCTATTAGGATTCCAATTTAGAGTTTCTTGTTGGTAGCAAATCCTAATTATACGACAGCGTACATACTATTCCAAGGGACTTTTAAGGGTTAATCCAAGTTCAGAATGCGTACTTATTCTTTGTTTTTTTTTTTTGAGAATTTGACTTGGTTTCCTATTCACATGCACTTTTATTCCCTTGGAAGTTTATGTTTAACCCCAAACTTTCCTTAAAACCTGAAACGGGTTTTAGAGGTTCCCGCAGGAGAGAAACTCATCCTACTTTGACCATTATAATCTCCCAAATGGAGAAGAATGAACTGTTTAAATTTAATCTGTGAGAACAATGTCAAGTGAACTTTGAGATCTTATGGTTGAATCTTTCAAATAATAGTTAGATTGAGATTTTTTGAACTTAATCTTAAGGAAAGTGAAATTTTGTGACTTAGACCGTCTTGCAACAAGGAAATTTAGGGGTTAAGTTCAGAATTGAAGACTATTTTTGGTCTGTTCTACAAAGTGTTTTCTAACTTTAGTATGTGAAAGACATTTGTTTTATAAATATATGCTAGTATACAAATTGCAAATTCTTTGTTGTTTTCCAAAATGATTTTTCCAAAGGTTTAGTATTAAATTTTATACGTTTCTGTTTGTACATATATTCCTAATTAAGTTGAAGATAAAATTTCAAAAAGTCTATGTATTGAAGATAGATTCATTGACAATTATGATCCTATGATTAAGTAGATTAGAATTCTATGTATTTTATGCTACGTTTAGAAGCTTCTGAAGCATTCTAAGTTTTAATATGAGTGTAATTTTTGATAGGAATTACGTAAAATTTCCATGTTAGGAAACAAAATCGATGTCAAATAAGTATGTACAATTATGTCAATGAAATTTCTTAATCTAATTTCATTTCAAATCTAAGGTGTATTTTAAAAACCTTACTTAGCTATGTGAGTATTGAATAACCTCGTATTCGTTATATTGGGAAATATGCAGGATTTTGGGAGATTGAAAGGGATTTATGAGGCCTAAAAGCTGTACAATTGGCGCGTAAATTGTACAATTTAAATGACTTGATAACCAAAATATGATAGGGAGATGCTATAAACGTGAGTTTCGCACATGTATTGAATGCGAGGTGTTGTTGGAAAGTGCAAATCGACACAAAAGCCATAGTATAAGAGGGGAGTTTGAGAATATTATTGAAATCTCCGAACTTTATAAATGATAAATTACTCAAAGAGTAATTAATACATAGTTTATTCATTGTATTCAAAAGTAATTCAGCTATCACTACCTAAGGCGTTCCACCATATGCGATGATACGAGACTTTATGAACGCACGCTGACGACGCCGACGTGTCCATCCGTAATCATTATCTTGCATCATAGGGCTATCCAGCAGTCGTTGCAACCGTCGTCTTCGATTATCCTCGATGCTTGATTTAGGAAGTGAGTGGCGGCGCGTTTTGGAAAGGCTCCTAGTCGCTTCTTTTACATCTGTCGAGAAACCAAGAGGGGATCGGGGGCTCAAGGTCCTTCCCGCACATAATGAATTCAACTCCGTCTTAGATATCAATTCCGCAAATTAAGGAGATTACAATCGTGTAACATACCTATTCATGTATCTTGCGCGGACATCGAAGTTAGCTCGACTCGAGCTAAAATAAGCTCTCGTAACAAAAGCATTGTACTTCATACTTTAGGAACCTAAAACCATTTTCATAGCACAGACATAATGAAATCGGAAACAATGCTTGAAAGAGAGAAGAAAACTAACCTTTGGTGACAAATCTTGAGTAACGTCGACCTCGTCATACAACACGCGATTGGTTCGCCCACATCTATTCTCGATCCTGTTTAACATTATGACCTACTGAAAGTGACCTCACGGGCGAAGGCGACTTATCCAAGTCACGTACTTGACAGTCGCCACGGATCGTTTACCACTCCATCGTCCACAACCATGGTGGAGAAATCCATGGTTGATCGAGCCGTGCGGTGATCGCATTAATAGACCTCTACTCCGGAGTATTGGCCCTACTCCCTCCCCATTGATAAACGAATCTACCGAAGCACGACAACCCCCCTGCGGAACCTATTATAAATGATTGACACGATAATCGACAGATAAACAGTTGTCAGTTGAGCTCATTCAGAACATACAATATTCAAAATTAGACTCCTAATCACACTTCACTCTGATCTATACAGTTAACAAAACTTGTTAATTACAATGTAGGAAAAACGAAACCAGGGGTGAAAAATACAAAACTAAAACAAAACTGGATGTACAAAGACTCAAAAGAGGCAAGAAGAATAGAATCGTTGCTAATCTGACATGGCCCTTAGGATGTCAGCATATATAGAACAAGTTGTTCTATCATCGTAAAACATAGGACGCCCAAAAAGATGGGAAGTGCGGTACTCCTTGAGTGATCCTGGGAACTCGTGTAGCTCTATGAGATATGGCAAAATCTCGTCTAGTAAAACGGAGTCCTCTTCAGCCCTATTGACCTTGGAAGTCCACGAAGGCAGTAAAAGAACATTCTCACTAAGATTTAACATGTGCTTAATCGGACTATCGTCAATAAAGAGAGTATTGGCCTCTGTATATAGACCATCATAGCTATTAAAAAGGTGGGCAGACATGGTCTTAAGGAAAATATCTTTTTGGGTTCCTGGTTCCTTCATGAAGATAGTTCGGCCCCCAACATTCCGCACGGGCACTCTATCACAGTCTTCTTGACCGAGAATTCGTAATGGCTTAATAGGTTTTATCGGACCAAAGAGATAATCACAAATTGCTTGAGTCGTTGTTGTCATCATAGAACTCCAAACCGTGATAGTGGCGAACGCTGCCAACCCGGAGAGGAAGTCTTTACAACCGGGCCTTACCCACACAAGTTTCTTCCCCACCTCAGTTGGCACCGCGGCCGAGTGTACTTGGATGTCACGGTTTCTGGATCCCTTAGCTTCCCAAGTTGGGGAACAATAACAGAGGATCCCATTGAGGTCGATGACAACATTTAACAAAGCTTTGCCTGACTCTCTTGGAATAAAACCTATTTCTTCACTAGAATTTTCAGAGACCGTGGCGTTCCTAACCTGGATAGCAAGCACGTCGCAGCAGGACAACATTACTGAGGTTTCTCTACGAGAGGTTTAATAAATTCAAAGACAACATCTTGTAGTACAAATATTCGATGATCTCTAAAGATAAGAATGGATTGATGAAAAGTACCTGGATATCGTCATTGCTCATCTCGTCATCATCGTGAAGGCCCATTGATCCTAGCGACTGTTGGGTGCAATCTACATCATCACCCAATGTAGGATCATTGCCGAGAAGCGATGCTTCAGTGTAATTGGGAGTGTCCTCGGAAGGATGCGAGTCATGGCGAACAAGATCAACAAATACATCTTCCATGACCGGAGTATCGATATCTTCATGCTCATCCTCTACATCTGTTCAACGCAATATAAGGTCATTGAAATCAGGCAAACACGTGTGGTGGAAGGAGGAGTGTGAATCCGAACAGAATGCCTATGTGGCTGATTGGCAATTTAGCTCGAGTCGAGCTAAAATGAACGTGGTAACGCCTGTATTAATTACAAAAAAATGTTTGAGAGTTTGTATCAAAAAAAGTGTTCTACCGGTTTTTACAACTCAATAACTATACAGTATACCCATTATCTAAGAAGAAGTGGGACCTGTGGTATTCTCTTGCACCTCAGCCTCAGAGTCAGTATTCCGCGGAATTGACGTAGGTGGATGCGCTGCTGGCTCGACGATAGCAGTGGCTGGAGGTGCGATGTCGGGAAGAGAGGCGTTGCCCCCATGGAAAGTACCGCATCTAAACTTTGAGTACTAGGCACTGCAATTGCAGAAGGCAGAGGAGGAGGAGGAAGTGCAGATGGATTTAAGCCACTTAGTGCTCTACTAAACATATCCATCATATCCGGTGTCTTCTCCTTGCCTCCTCATCGCTACCGAGCGTCGCGAGCCCGAAACTCATCGGCCATTTCGACAATCGCGGCTTGCTCTTCCTCAAGTTTCTTGCAGATTCGAAATCACCGCAGCCCGGAGAACCTTGACTTCGGCGATTCCTTGGCCATTGCCGAGCCTTTCCGCTTTCGACTTGCGGAACCCCGCCACGCTATTTGAACCGCCACGCGATTCCGGGTATTTGCGCAGATTGTCGGAGCTGTCCTGCGGGAGGTTCTGGAAATCGGGCTGTCGGATCCGCACAGGAGAGGCGTCTACCTCAGCCGACCCTGCTAGGCGCGCATTGCCTTCGTCTTCCCCGGCGCTAGAGGCAACTTCTTCCACATCATCATCATCTTCTTCTCCTTCACCGTCATCGCCCTTCATACTATCGTCATCAGCTTCCACCTTAGCTTTCCCCTTCAGGAGGGCTCTGCCGATGATAGGGAAGGTATTAGCATCGACAGGATATCCGTTGATGCTGAAGTCATTCGGATCAAGATTAACACCGATGTGATATGCCTGGTGTATGTCAACGGAGTCGTCCTTGTCGGCTATGACGAACGATTCAGAAGCTACCATCTGCAGGACGACGATGAGAAGTCAGACAAAGGCATTTAGCTCGATTCGAGCTAAACTACATGCTACGAAGGAAATGAACGAGTTCATAACTTAGAAGGAAATCAGAAGTATCAGAGGTATCACTTAGTTTAGCTCGACTCGAGCTAAACTACATGTGCAGGAATCCATGTGCAGGAAGCATGCAACTGATTGAGTTTAGCTCGATTCGAGCTAAACTTCATTCTCAAGAAAGCAATCAAGGTATGGAATAAATAAGGCTACAAGGACATGGAATGACGTAGTTTAGCTCGACTCGAGCTAAACTATAATACGAGCAGAGCAGACCGAACCGGATTTCAATGATGTCAGGGAAGGGAAGGGTAATGACCCCGTTTAGCTCGAGTCGAGCTAAACTGGGCTGTATCTTACCATGCTTGCTGTAACGGCTTTTGATCCGGAATAGATAAGGCAGATAGACTCATTCGGGCCGCAGAAAAGCTTGATGACTTGAAGGTAGAATTCCATTCTCAGCTCGTTGGGGAACATGCTGTACTCCACCTCATTGTACTTTTGGGGCTTCTCGTACAGAATGTGTTTGGGGGCTGTGTAGATAGATTTTATTTCCCCGCGGATCCTCACGGATGTGTGCTTGAGGAAGAGAAGTCGCACGGGCTCCAGTGCCTGCCTACTCTTTGCGGCAAACCCTCCAAGACGCTCGTTGGCGGCAGGCTCGTAAATGGACTGGATCAACTCGTATTCCACACCTTCGAAGAAGGAACTGGTCTTGGCGAAGTGCTGTACATGCTCAAGGTCCTTCTCATCCCCGCATATGAACAGCCAGACAGGAACAGCCTTGAGAGAAGGCTTATCTTGTCCTCCGAGAACGTTCATGAAAATCTCAAAGAACGGTTTCTCGATAGTAGACTTCGCCTTTCCAGCAGCTCCAGGAACGAGTCTGAAGTCGATGATCCCGAAATTGATGTCCTCGCCGTCATTACTCCAGGAAGCTGCTTCCCAGTCATGAAGCTTCATCGGGTTCTCCCTTTGGAAGAACCGAGTATGAGCAATTCAAAGAGAGGTTCGAATTTCTTCCGGACTTCAAGGAATACGCGGAAGAACTCTTTGGCGTATGGCGAGAGAACCTCGTTTGTTATTCCGGTGCATAGTCGCCTTCCGGTTGGCGTAGTATGACTCGGAACACCCCACTCGAGAAGCACTCGCTTCGACGCTTTTGTGACGTGGTAGTCCCGCTTAAACTTCTTCCACGCTGAACGTCAAGTTCGTCGCCCTTGAAAATACCGAGCGTAGGATCGATCTTGTGAAGTCGAGTCGGGCGATAGCTTTGCGCTTCAATCGTTCTACGTAATCCTTCCATACGTAGTGATCCTCGAGATGAGACTTAGGTCGCTTGAGCACAACCTTCGGGTATTTGAGTTTCCTTGATGGCCCCGACTCGTTCAAGATGTGCCTGCAGAGCTTCTCGTGGTCCTTCTCGGAGAGGTTGCCAAGGAATTTAAAAACCCTCGATTGAGAGTTGTATCTTTGTCCGGAATAAAGCCCTCCTTGTCCTTGAACTTGGATCCGTCCATGGACTCGGGGTCGACGAGGTCTCTTGGGTCGCGCAAGTAATCGCGCATTCCCCAGCTTATACGGGTTCTGCAGTGCGGTGATGATCTTGATCTCGTTAGTAAGGGTAAGCAATTTCTTGCCGCCCTTCTTGTTTAGTTCCCTTTGATGATTGACAACGTCGATCATTGAGAACCTCTAAACACGACCTTGAAGAATTTTCGCAAAATCGAGTACAGGTAATTCGAGTAAGTATCGACGGTGGCTATACAATTTAGCTCGAATCGAGCTAAACCAAAGGGATCCATGTTCACAATAATGCATTTTAAGTTTAGCTCGAATCGAGCTAAAGCGCAGATGCGAGAGTGTTTAGCTCGATTCGAGCTAAATCAATCGCATCTGCAGATTTAGCTCGATTCGAGCTAAACAAGACGCATGTGCAGTTTAGCTCGATTCGAGCTAAACTTAACTGCATCTTCAGTTTAGCTCGATTCGAGCTAAACTTAATCGCATCTTGATTTAGCTCGACTCGAGCTAAACATTTGACATGATGGATCGAAATGCTTACATCGTAGCGATTGCTTACTTGCAGCGGCGCTTTGGCTTTATTCGTTGCCCCGCCACCCCGGTTGCATCGCGTTTTGGTGGAGGACACCGAACTCAACCCACACTTTCCGAGCAAAGCAAGGATATTCGTTGCCACGTTGGCTTAAAGCGAGCGAAGTGATTCACTCTGTTATAAAAAGCCGAAATTTTGCGCAGACTTGTCCACATCTTTAGTCCGGACTATATGACGCATTCCAAGTCCGGAAGTCCTTCTTGATAGGTTCGGGGACGGTGTCTTTTTGAATCATCTCCTTCGACGCAGCCACGTTGTGCTGGCCGTTAATGATGTAGAATTCGCAGTCCGTCATATCCCGTTCGTCCTTGGGCTTGAACTTCAAGTCGGGCATGACGCACAGAGTCTGCTTGTGTGACCGGTCCGGCAAATTGATGAGGTAGTTCAGGAGGCTGGTTTGCCCCCTCTTCTCGAAGGCCCGGATTGTCCACGACGCTGGTGCTTCCTTCATCTTCATGGTGTCAATCTCCAATTTCCGCTGGGGATTATTTTCGAAGACAAATGCGTCTTGGCAGTCCGAGAAGAATTTCTGGTATATGACATTGCAGTTGGTGTAGTCAATGTCTTCTACCTTGTCGACAATCATAGGGATCTCTGAGACGGCGTCGTTGATAGCGTTTGCCAAATCCTCTTGTGAGACGAGCTTGTTGCGCCTCGCGTCATCAGCTAGCTTCCTCGACCGTCTCTTTTGAGGCGATGACAATCCAGGGGTTCCAGAACTATTCGCCCCTGTGGATGTTACCCTGGGGGTTGATGGCTGGACTCGTGTGGTAGTCCGCTATCTATGGGACTTCCCTGTCCCGGTAAGGCCCGAACGCTCGAAGAGAGGTCATTTGAGCTACTTGTTTTGCTTTTGCTGCAACCGATGCCTGAATGATGGAGTTGACGACGTTCCTGAGCTTGAAGGACAGAGCTTTAGCTTTGAGCGGCCCATCGTTCTTCGACCTCCACTTCCCATCAAGGATCTCAGCTCTGAGAGTGGATTTGACTTCGTCGAAATGTGATGCCTCTAAACTCTCGACCATTGCTACAGAATCGAAGGGCGTCGCTACTGTGTTGACGGCGATGGTGAAATTATAAGGCGTCACCCCTGGAGAAGAGCAAATGATCTTGATCACCTCCGGTGACTCGCAATCAAGCTCTGTGATTTTCGTGTCGACATCGATCGTCATCGGCTCAGCGATACGCCCCTCGTAGCTTACAGCGACCGTAAGGTGTGACGTATGCGCAGCCCAAAGCGCTGTCCAGCTTTTGACCTTGGTTGCGTCCTTGAATTCGTAGCAATCAAGGTTCATGGTATCATCGCCATCATCGTCATCAACCACCGGTGCCCTTGGCTTGAAGAAGTGGCCGAGCAAGCCCTTCACTCTCTGCTCACTGCATTCATCAAGAAATATTTGAGTTCAGTGAATGTTTTTGATGTGACCGTTATAGTTTAGCTCGACTCGAGCTAAACTGACTAGTAATCATCAGTCTTTTTTCTGATCGTGAAGTTTAGCTCGAATCGAGCTAAACTTCATATTTTGTGATTCCTTGTTTAGGGTCGCAGTTTAGCTCGATTCGAGCTAAACTGAGTGAGCTATTAGAGCGAGTTTGTAGGCTGCATTTAGCTCGAGTCGAGTTAAACTACCTCAAAAAGAGTATGCATATTCAAATCGAGCTAAATCCTAACAAGAAATAAATCCATAACAAGAAATATTGAAGGTATAATCCTAGAAACGAAGGGTCAAAGTTTAGCTCGAGTCGAGCTAAACTTAGTTTAATACAGTGTGAGTTGGTTACTTCAGTTTAGCTCGATCACAGTAGTCTGTTATTGACATGTTTTATTTAGCTGGAATCGAGCTAAACTTTATTCTTTGAGAATCAGAAAATTTACATTAGCTCAGTCTTTTTTCGGGGTAATTGCAGACACACTTAGCGTCACAGTTTAGCTCGATTCGAGCTAAACTGAGTTAGATATTGTGCGAGGTTTATTTATCAGTTTAGCTCGACTCGAGCTTAACGAATTAGATTTGAAATAATTGTAATGATATCGTTTAGTTTAGCTCGATTCGAGCTAAACTTCAGAGTTTGAAGATTAGAAAACAAATATTACCTCACGTTATTTAGATTCATTCAGACTTACTCAGGGTCTTAGTTTAGCTCGACTCGAGCTAAACTGAGTTTCATATTGGGCGAGTTGGATGCCTTAGTTTAGCTCGACTCGAGCTAAACTTACCAGATTTCAAATAAGCGTAATGAAATTGTTATGTTTAGCTCGAATCGAGCTAAACATTAGACTTTGAGGACTTGAATATTTACATTAGCTATCTTACATTCAGACTTACGTAGGGTCCTAGTTTAGCTCGAATCGAGCTAAACGGATCTACAGTTTAGCTCGACTCGAGCTGAACTTCCCAGATTTCCGATGATTTTATTGAAATCGTTTAGTTTAGCTCGATTCGAGCTAAACTTTAGAGTTTGAGGAGTTGATTGTTTTCATTACCTCACTCTAATTTTTAGTAAATTTAGTCTTACTTAGACTCTAAATGTAGCGAATCGAGCTAAACTGAATGGTTATCTCTTCAATCTATAAGTCTAGTTTAGCTCGAGTCAAGCTAAACTGATGCACATTTTGCGCCAGTTGGATTCCTAAGTTTAGCTCGAGTCGAGCTAAACTGGTTAGGTTTCTTTAATATTTTTATAGCGTGTAGTTTAGCTCGATTCGAGCTAAACGTTTATTCCTTAAGGTTAGTCAGGCTCTAAGTTCTGTTAGTATTGATTAGGTCTATTGTAAATATTTTAGGGTCACAGTTTAGCTCGAGTCGAGCTAAACTTACTAACAACCGGTGCAAGTTGGGTGCCTAAGTTTAGCTCGACTCGAGCTAAACTGATTGGACTTAGTTAGTCTCTCAGGTGGACGTATAGTTTAGCTCGAATCGAGCTAAACTTCTTAGTCTAAGGTTGAAAATAGTTTTGTTTCTTAGTGCATTCCTTCCAAGGTTCATTCTACTCACTCTAAGGAGCTTAGTTTAGCTCGATTCGAGCTAAACTTTTAGCATCACCATATCCATTTCTACAGAGTTAGAGGTGGTTTCAGTCTTGCAAGTTTTTGACTTAGCACCTTTCTCCCATTCCGGCCGTTGCCTCGTAAGCTAGAGTCCAATTTTTGATGATCTTCTTACGCCTTGTCGTATATCTGCACAACATACGAGCGTAGAGTTGATTAACAAAAGCAATAACAATGTTCAAACTCAACTGCGATTCCAATATCCTTCTGTGATTACATACTCCGCTGTCAATACTAACATCGCTGTGAATACAAAATCTCGAAATTATTTGGCAAAGCAAACTACAAACTCTGATGTTACTGTATAGGAAATTACAAACCTTCTAAACTTCATTTCATATGTTTGATCATTCAAAGTAGGGATCATCAACTCAATCTAGAATCAATCGTCAATGTAGAATCACTCGTCAATCTAGAAACACAAACACATGTACCTCAAACCCTACTACAAATCCTTTACAAGCGAGGCACTTTGAACACTAGAAAATACATAGTTCATAATCCCTAAACTAGACAAGGTCTTCTTTCGTACTATTTCTAACCTTGCAAAACGTGATTTCAGCCTCAGTTTCAAGCAAACTACTAGATCTGTTTGAGTTTGAATTGAATTCTCTAATCTCATCACAGCTGACCTACAAGTGCAAAATTCAGTTGCTTTGATTACTAACAAAAAGCGTGAACAATTGCTGGATCTTCTGCAAACTAGTTCAACTTAATCCTTACAAATTCCAGACTCAATTACTGATTCATACTCTAGTATTTGAGATCAAGACTTCCGCAGGCTCTTAACTAAAATTACATGAAATCGAAAAGGTGATAAACGCAGTCAACTCAATAATACAGAAATGAAATCACAACTACAGAAAATGCAATCGCAGAAATACGTAATTGATATCGAAAAGTGAATTCTTACGTAACCACGCTCTACAGGAACCAAATCGCTTTATGGTATGTCTACCTTCGTGTCTGAAATATCCAAAGCTGACGGTGATGGATTTAAAAAAGGAGATGCAAGCTCACCGAATTTCTGGATACGTCAGAACTGTGGCCACAGTCTTCGCCAATGCGCCAACAAAGAAATGCTTGGAAGGCACTCAACGAGTGGCTTCAACCGAGACTGGGTTGTGCTTGCAGGCACCTCGGGTTCAAACAACCATTCCTTCAACAGTTCAAACACAGTGTACTGCGAAAAACACCCGACAAAAACCATTAAGAAAAGCCCCACAACGTTTTTGAGCAGCATATCTGTTCAAAGAAACCATGGAGGAGGAGATAAAAAAAAACAGCAAAACTAAACCAATCTGGATATAGACCTGGATGGCCGGATTCGAAACTAGGACAAGCGATGCACCGAAGCCCGCGTAGCCCTCCAGCAGTTCATCAATGGCCTCCCCTCCTACAGCGCCTCCCGCGCAACGTCAACGCAGCGCCTCCAACAGCGCCTCCAACAGCGCCTCCAACGCACCCTCCAACAGCGCCTCCAACGCACCCTCCAACAGCGCCTTTTCCCTCGCGGCACTTCAAACCCCACTACAGCTCCTACCGAAACACAAAACCCTGAAACTTCCAAAACTACCGAAACACCAGAACCCCGAACGTACCAAAACTACTCTAAGTCACTTACAAAAACCCCACACCCAATTCTAAGTGCTACTCGCAGTCGCGACGGAAAGCGCGAAAATGCGAAAATCATACGCGAAAAGCAGCGAAAAAGAAGAGACGCGCGAAAATGCCGGAGCTACAGTGCGAAGTGAGAAGGAGAGAAATGAAACTGAGGGTGGGAGAAAGAGAATGGGAGGTGAAAGGCGGCGGTGGTTTGTACACAATCATGATTTGTACACAATCATCATGAATACTACCGAGGCCATCATTTTTACTGCCGAGGCTTTCATTACTGCCGAGGGAATCATTTTTAAAAAATTTGATTTATTCCACCATTTTCCACTTGAATGTAGTACTCGTATTCATATTTTCTAACTTCTAAATTTTAATTCATTCACTTTCAGTACTCGTCTTCTTTTGAGCTACATTAGAATCTCAATTCACACATAGTATTTTTTAATTATAATTGTATTACTATTAGTTTCCATTCACTTTTATTACTCACATTTTTTAGAGCAACATTAGAATGCTAATTCAAATAGGCTAAGTTTAATTCTAAGTGTAATAATATTAGTTTCCATTCACTTTTATTACACATCTTTTTTAGAGCAACATTAGAATGCTAATTCAAATAGTTTAAGTGTAATTCTAATTCTTGTAATAATATTAGTTTCCATTCACTTTTATTACTCACATTTTTTAGAGCAACATTAGAATGCTAATTTGATGTTTAATATTGTGTACTCTATTTTTAGTATGTGAAATTTACATTGCGATTCTAGTCATCAATTTCAACCATGTTCATTTCCAACCATGTTAATTTAAGACGCGTCTATTTGCCAAGTGCTTCGAAGTGCCGTGTGAAACACCGTGGGGAAACCGTATCCATGACGAGCTTGCTCAAGCACCGTGCGCAATGTAGTTACCGCAATTGATTAAGTGGGAGCGGAATTACTTTAACCCTAATTACACGTAAAGAGTCAGGAGTCACACCTAGAATTGGCCCCTGCGTAGCAAATCGAGCACTTGGAGGCTGCTCCCCTCCGCGGAGTTGGTGCTACAATCGTTTCATCGATAGATCATTGTAGGATTGATCACCGTGATTCCGCTCCCACTTGGTTCCTCCATTGAGTCAATCAGGTAGTTGCTACTGTAGACTGTCGGCTAAAGGCACAACAAGTTTTTTATGGATATTTTTTAAATAATGCTATAAGAAATACGTTGAGATTTGAATTTTTAAAAATTGGTAATGGTTTAAATTTTAAATTTCGTTATTCCTTGACATGTGCCTAGTTTTCCCTAGCACAATATTTAATATGTGAAATCATTATTACTTTTTAATTAGTATATGCTATACATACGTAGTATCCTTTAATAAAGATTCAAGTGTTTAATTTCCAAGATTTGTTCAATCATTTTAATGTACATAAGTATCACTCTTGAATTCAAATCTTCGTACATGGTTTATTTTCCAAAGTTTGGAAATCACAAGGTACAAAAGTATTGCATTCAAGTATAATAGGTTCTATTGGTTTCTAACTTTTGTCCATAAGTAATCACTACACATTTCCAAATAATGCCATGTATTCCAAACATACCTTTACATAGAAATTACATGTACAAGTATAGGATTTATTACAAATATATAATATTTCCTATATTGGTAATTATGCCTATTTAATACATTATTATAGGAATACATTATGTATAGTAATTTATAGTACGTTATTTAACATCATTATGAATATAGTGCAAAATTTAATTATAATTTTGAACGTTATCATCTTATAGCATGGTTATAGTTAACTACAATTATAATGATATTATTATTTATTACTAATAACTATTTCCGTTCGTATATAATTTAAACTAAATAGCTTAGATGAGGATAAAGTACTTAAAATATTAACTTGGGATAATGAGCACATTTCACATTAAAGGGTGATCATAGTACATTAATGTCCGTTATAAATGTAACGATCTATTTCACTTAAGATGATTATTTCGTTTCAATTTCTTTATTAGAAATCATTGACATAAGGTCACCTATAATTGACCAAATATTTTGATTTATGCTTTGATGTAACATAGCAAGGTATTCTAACTATTTGCACACAAATTGATAGATAATTTAAGAATTTCTATCAAAGTTACTTAACTTGGAGCATAAAATCTAGCATAAATAATTAAGAATATAGACTTGCTCTCGCAAGATGATTAGATGAACAAAAGCCTAAAATTATGAGTGATAGCAAACGTACAAATTAAAGTTTTCGTAATGCTGTAGATGTTGTATGTGATGCTTACAATAGCAATCCAAGTTAAGTATTGAGGATTCAGAGTATAGTGTTTCGGATTTAGAGTTTTGGAGTTTAGGATATAGGGGTTAGGTTTTAGGGTTTAGGGTTTAGGGTTTAGGGTTTAGGATTCAGGGTTTAGGGTTTAGGGTTTAGGGTTTATGTTGTGTGCAGAATGGTGCAATTTAGTTATTTTTCTATGTTGTTATACCTTAAGCTAACAATTTTGCTAAAATTTCAGTTTACGGTTTTGAGAATATTACTTGTTGAATACATTATATTCCATACATTCATACCTTGATTTTGATGTAATAATATATGATTTATATTATTTGTTGCAAAGCAAGTTGAAGGCCTTTTATGAAGTAGCATATTTATTTGGAGTTTTACATTTTGATACAATTTTTTATGCACTTAAGTTAATATTGCATTGAGATTGGTAGTCAAATTGTTTCAGTTTGTTATTTTTGAGAATTCAATATTTCTATGTTTTTGAGGAAACTCTTTCATATTGACAATGAATCATATATAAAACCAAATTTTTTACGAAACATGACACACTATGATTAATACTCATATTAAATGGACTTTGAAATGCCACAAAACGCTTAAAAAACACCCAAGTGAAGACTAAAGATGAATAATTACAATCCATTATATACAATATATCCATTGAAGTTGACATGTGAAACATACTATAGCTACATGCAATAGAACCCCATGTAGTGAGACTAATAAAGAATCCAATCACATTAAGCAATACACATAATCCTCAATGTCCATAAAAACAATTAAATTACTCGTTTCTCTATTCATTTAATAGAACATTATAAATTTATTTCCTAACTACGGTGAAAATGAGTATTACTAACTTAGAAGATTATAACTTTCAAACTTAGAGTATTTGAGTATGCCTAACTTTTAATCGCATGGTCAATAATGGCATGATAACTTTGAAATGCATGCTTTCATTGGAAGCCTATTTCGGCCAATGAGTGTAATATTACGATTGATCTTGTAGTGAGGAATGTACTGCAGTCGTCGAAGTAGGCGGGAATGGCGGGTGGATTCCCGCTTGAATTCGCGGATGCTACTTCTATGTAGAAATATAGGGAGAAGAAATTTTCCCCGCGGAATCTCACCACCGATTTTCCCGACAAATCGCATTTGTATTTCCCGCCTCATCTCGAGATAAGGTGGGAGCGGGAAAGGCCGGGACGAAATGAATGACCTCTCGAGAACGTGGCCATGTTGATTCCTTTTTCCTCATTTTCTGAAGGTGATGCTCCTCCTTCGCGCTTTCGGGCTCCGTCGGCGTTTTAGATTCCAGCACGCTGCACGTAGGGATCAAGATGTACTCCACACAAGCGTCAAGGTAAGACTCCACGCATATGGCAGTTTATTGAATTGTGTCTCTGGTATCGTACGTGCTTCTTGCATTTTACAATTCAACTTCGGCGTCATAAACCCTAAACCCAGAGAAGCGTTCCACATGCGTCGTCGACGCCTTTGCTGTGATGCTTAAGATTGTGTGTTTTCAATGTAAGTGCAGGCAAGCCTTCATTTTCAATGCATCCGTCTCGAGTGCAAACCTATTGCTTTCAGAGAATTAGGAGAAGCGGTACTCCGAAATATGCGCCGTGATTATCGGGAGAGAAAGAGTGCAGACATTTAGCTAGAGTCGAGCTAAATACCAGGAGTACCACAGTGACGCAGTTTAGCTCGAATTGAGCTAAATTGCGGGGCTTGTATAGTCGAGTAATTTAGCTCGACTCGAGCTAAACTTCAGGACTTTGAAAAGTTGAGAGATTTAGCTCGACTCGAGCTAAGCTATGACTAATTGTAGACATAAAAGTTTAGCTCGATTCGAGCTAAACTCCAAGTTCAATAGAGTTTGTTGAAAGCTAACCAGTTTAGCTCGAGTCGAGCTAAACTACATATACTAGCTGGCGCAAACTGTGCGTCAGTTTAGCTCGACTCGAGGTCAATTAGACGTTTACTTTTGAGAAAATTGAAGCCCATTCAGTTTAGCTCGAGTCGAGCTAAACTAAGGCACCCCACTCGCCCAATATGTAACTCAGTTTAGCTCGACTCGAGCTAAACTGTGACCCTAAGTATGTCTGAATTTACCTAAATAGAAGAGTGAGCTAATGAAAACATTCTAATCCTCATACTATAAAGTTTAGCTCGAGTCGAGCTAAACTCAACTGTTTCATTACAATCATTTGGTATCTAGTAAGTTTAGCTCGTGTCGAGATAAACTGAGGTATCAACCTCGCCCAATATGTAACTAAGTTTAGCTCGATTCGAGCTAAACTGTGACCCTAAGTGTGTCTGAATTTACAAAAAGGAAGAGTGAGTTGATGTATATATTCTAGTTCTCCAAGTACGAAGTTTAGCTCGATTCGAGCTAAACTTCACGATTTCATTACAAGCCTTTGAAATCTGGTAAGTTTAGCTCGAGTCGAGCTAATCTAAAGATTCAATGTCTCCCAGTATGTAACTCAGTTTTGCTTAAGTCAAGCTAAACTGTGACTCTAAGAAAGTCAGAATTTACCGATATAGAAAAGAGAACTGATGTAATTAGTGAAATCCTTAGACTCTGAAGTTTAGCTCGATTCGAGCTAAACTGACTGATTTCATTACAGACTCTTGAAAGCTGAGACTTAGCAAACTCGAGCAATTTAGCTCGATTCGAGCTGAAGTATACGACCTCTGAAAGTCGAACACTTAAGCTCGAGTCGAGGTGAATAATCCAAATTATCTATTCCAAGAATTAAATTTGGACTTGATTTATATAAGGTGGTTTGCCCACTCGACTCGAGCTAAAGCTAAGATATATTGTAGTTGATAAGTTTAGCTCGAGTCGAGGTAAAGTGTAAGGCATCCGATACTACGTCGGTTTAGCTCGATTCGAGCTAAATTGCAGCATAATCGATACTGAAAGTGTTTGCTCCATTCTAGCTGAACTGTCGAACTCATTTTCGCAAGGATGTTTACTTGGAGTCCAACTATTCTTTTTATCAATCAATTCTTCGAGGCGTTTAGCTCGATTGGAACTATTTAGCATTACATGTCAATATCTAAGGTTTACCTCGTCTTCAGCTAAGACCTTGGACTCTATTAACTATGGTGGATGTGATGACATACACTTCTTCAAAAATCGACGTTAAGTTTGTGACACTCCAATTTGTAACATTCATTTTCATTAAATCCGTTTCAAACTACATGTGCTCGCCTTCTAAAAGGCGTTGGTTAGATCAACTGGAGCTATACTATAGAAGGAGTCGTTATATCAATATTGTCAGGGACTTTGCTGTGATCAATAGCCTTTCCTATAACTTGTTTCTATGTTCTTGTGTATCTGCAGCATGGACACCTCATCCGCTGAGGAGGAGTCCGTTGTTCCACCAGTGAATCCGGATATTCCAGAGTTTGAGGTTGTTCCACCTCGGCTCTGGTCGGGAAGAACTGTGGCGTTACTTGACAGCGATGGTCTCAAAATTGCTGAAGGTTTACCTCGGAATTTACGATCCAGTGCCCTTACTGATACTTCTGGACCCCTCGGTAAATCGGTTATTGTTGTGCAAATTTCAACTTTGTTTGTGCCTGTGGACGATCCTGACGACTGGATTTACTCCTTCAAGTCGTGGCCCATTGATCGAGTTCTTTTGGACGGTGTAAGTCTGTTGCACCATACCCAGCGGGATGTGTACAACCGATGGGTTAAAGAACAGGGTCGGGTCAATGGTAGACACACTCGTACGTATGACAATTCCAAAAGGAATGTTCCTACTCAAAGACTCGCAGAGAGCAAAAACTTGTTGACTCGGTGAAATCAATCAACGAAGTCGCATCGAATAATTGTTGTAGCCGAAATCGTGTCCAACACTACCCTAGAGACAAGATAAAGGTTCTTAGGTCTCGCATGTATGAAAACACAACGGTGCGGTTCAGAAATCACATCAAATTAGATGTTCATCGACAATTTCATACCAATGCTAATGGGCGGAATGTGGTGATACTTGAAGGCATAGACGTATGTCCGTTAGCGTGGATGCAAATTATGGGTGTTAGTTCTAGCGTCTTTTATCGCAACGCTTTGAACGCAATTTCTTTGGGTTCAAGCCCAACATCATGGGAATCTTTGGAAAACGAAAGCCCGGGGTCATATGTTGTAGCCTCATTGTCTTGGGCGCATTACTTGCTAGGCATGCTGACCACATGCCTCACAAGTCTCATAGCCTCTCCTCAGGGGAGAAGGTTGTAACGAAGATACTTCCTGCAAGTTTTAAGTGGAAAAATCAGATTCCGCCTATATGCGAACATCTTGCTGAATGCGGGCTTCCACCAGTGTCAGCTTCAAGCATTAGCAAAATCCGCCGACTTAGCTATCCTGAGTACTACGCGAAGAGGGCAGGAGACAATTTCGCACGGTGCTCAAAGTGTGATGAATTTGACTCCTTGATGAAGCTCACCTTACCAGGAAGTCAATCTGCACTTTTATGGTCGAGGAAACTAAGTGCGCACTTGGACTCGGCGTTTGCTCATAGGGATTTGTATTACCTCAATCGTTTTAGGTCGAAGACAATGCCTCATGAGGTTCTTACTATTATGCATGACAAGATGGACCACTCGAAGACAGCCTCCCCTGCCTTATCCCACAAGGTGAAGAACTTAGATGGTCTCATGAAATTGCCTATAGCGGTAACAGGCATTTTAGCTCATGGACATGTAGATCGGCGCTATGCGCATTTTGGATTAGATATTTTCTCACATGATGCAAATTACTTTGTGGGGTCATTTGCGAAGGTCGCTACGCGATCCGGAGGCTCCGCCGAAATCCTCCTCCAGACAACTTTTTGAGAGGCATCTTCGCATCCTCTTTACGCAGACTCTTCTTCATGGTTCGAGAGATGTGTTTGGATCCACTTGGCCCGATTCGGACATTTTGGTTCCACCTAGGCCATTGCCCCCTATATTAAATGTACAAATGGACAATTTGTTAGTGACAACAAAAATAGGTTTGTCTTGACTTCCGGTCCCTTTCGTAGCCAAACGGGTATTTCGAGAAGTATATGTTAATTTTATGCTAGTTGGTCACACTCATGATGACATAGATGCATTATTTGGTCGTTGGAGCATGGCTTTGCATAAGGAGGATTATCCTACTATCCCTCTTCTCATGAAATCTTTCATGAAGCTAGAGTCACTTCTCGTCATTCCTCACCTCGTTCAAGAGGTTCCTAACTTCAAATCTTTCATTCAAGAGTGGTTCTTTGGAGGGTGATGAAGCATTGGTTGGACATACAAAAGCGCATCGGTTCAAGTTCTTCCTCGATGCACGTGGGTGCCCGGTTATGAAGTACAAAATTTTTTTGCCATGACGATGAATGGCTTCCTAGAGGTGATGAGGGGGCATTAAGTTATGGAAGGAGGATTCGGAGGGTAGATCGCTATGGCCTAGGGGGTACCACAAGTTTGTGCGGCCAATGCGGATCGTCATTTGCGGAGATTGTGAAAGGAGTTTGAGGATTTGTTGACCATTGGGAGCGATTATCACGTGAGTCAATCGAATCAAGGCGATCGTATGAGCCTCTCTCATACTATTGAGCAACGTAAAGGATGCTCTTTGTATACCTATGGATACACTAATATCACGTGACTGGTATCCCGTCAACTCTTGAAGAAGCTCCGGAGTTGGAACATGGGTTTTGGCCATCAACTCGTCTCGCGCATGCTGTAGAAGATGAGTTTACATTGGAGGGGACACTTCGTGAAGAGTACGGCGAGGACGACCACTTTGTAGGTCAAAGACGTAATCGACCAGCTCCGTCATTCCGAGTTGGACGAGACCTTTACAAGGGATATTTTGTTGCACTACGTCCATGTGGCACAGATGGCCGTCCATTTTGGATAGGGCGTGCTATGTCTGATCCAAATTCAAACCCAGACTTACCTAATACCGTAGAAATCCAGTTCTTTCGTCCCATATCACGGGATAGGGATGTTCAAAAGTATTATACAGGTTGGGATGTAAACAAAAAGCTACGTTGGACGGTGGAGAGAGGCGTCGACGTTTCATCTCAAAGTACGGATGCCATTTTCACAGCATGGAAATCTAGAACAAGGCAACCTAGGGAGGACGACGGAATGGGGCAAGATATGACTATTTCAATACCTGAAATTCAAATCAATATCATAAAGGCCTCTTTGGGAGAACTTGCCACATCTTCAGAAGAGTAGTATTCCATCAATGATGCTCTACGCATCCGATATCCGACTCTTAGACCCTTTAGTTTGTATTCTAATATGTAGTCGTAAGTGAATTACATATTATAATGTATTTTGTTCATTTCCTATTATATATTCAAATTATGGGTTGATGCAATCCAATTCTTCATATTACAATGTTGATCCAATCTACGACAAGTGATTATCATATTGCTAACACAAGGGTCTTAATCACTCTGTTTTATTTTCTTCATCTCATGTCATGCTTTCTACATAATGTTTTGATCTAAGTGGACCTCCCAATTTAATGGAAATTTTATTTTCATAATACATATGCTTACGGTGTGGCGAATAACTGAGTGAATTTTAGCTCCATTGAACTCCATGTATTAATTTGGGAGATTGTTCTTCTCCCATTATAACGAATACGAGGTTGAATGTACAGTTAGAACATGTTATACTATTGCAATGTAATTATGTAACTGAAACTTTGGTCTATTTGATCTATGGTAGGTAAACATTGATGCAATAAACATATTGTAAATAAGGTATGGAATAATTTATTACCAAATAATTGATATTTCATCCAATTAATGTATAACAAATACACATTATTACTAATCTCCATTTGCTCTTTTAGTAGAGTATAAATCATAAGGAATCAAAAAATAAGAAAATTCCCCAAAGATTTACAATACGATGATGGCACCAAGTATTAAAATAAATTTGAAGGTATCATAGACCTTTGAAAGGAAAGTAACATTTATTTATTGTGTTTGATATTCTTCTGCAATACAACCATAGAGTTCATGTACTTAATAAAATTAAAAATAAAATAACACTATTTCTGTACCATAAAATGTACTCTTACATTATTCAAGGACTCTATACTAACGGTTATTTTTGTATTCAACTATTATATGTTATATATGTATAAGTCAATGGAGCTTTAGTTGCCTGATGATACGACCACCACACCCGCAAATGATTGAACAGGCACTATCATCGTCGTGACGAACCTCGACGGGATCACTAGCATAGGTTGTTTATCTAGGCCTCGGGTCTCAGTATCAGGCCTTTGCGCGTGCTGCTCCTCACTCATTGAAGTGAAACTAGGAGGAGATGTCTCCATTGCCTCCGCTGATGGTGCTGCTGATGATGCCTCAGTTGATGGTGCAGTGGGCGATGCCTGCGAATATTGCATGACCAGCTCGCACGCCGCCTGATAACCCGCACGATAGTCCGAGTTGTTCTAATCGTCACCGTCGGAGTCGTTGGAAGCGTCATGACCTTTCTACTTCTTTGATATCATAATAAGATTTTTTTGAACTAAATCTAAATAGCATTTCTAATGTGTGAGTCATTCAATCCAAGCCTTCAAAGGTGTAATTTTAATTCTCTCAAGCTAGTTGTCATTGCTATTATGAAAAAAAAGTTTAGG
Source organism: Bryum argenteum (assembly GCA_037043015.1). Classification (NCBI taxonomy): domain Eukaryota; kingdom Viridiplantae; phylum Streptophyta; class Bryopsida; order Bryales; family Bryaceae; genus Bryum; species Bryum argenteum. Next base: position 16,345,103 of record CM073328.1, on the reverse strand, counting down.
TACATATAAAGAATTATAATATAATATAACAAAAATGAACATATTAAGATATAATACTATAGAGTATAATATTATACAATATAGTACAATAGAATTTAATAGTATATATTAAATCTTACTTAATATCCTTTAATATAAGATAGTAAACTATAGTATAATATACTATAATATAACAAACTTCTTCCTTATTTTTATATTCCAGAGTTAAAGGGGATCCCACTAATTATCAAGTTAGAAATGATTGCATATTAAAAAAGAAATAACTTTAAAAATCGTGCAATATGAATTGACAAATTATAATCATATAGTACAATAATTATAAACATATAATGTAATAATTATAATCTAACATACCATACCTTAACATAATGGTATACAATTTAATATTGCATAATATTGTATAACGTAGTATAATGTACTAAAATATAGTAGAACATAGTATATTTTATTATAATAGAATATAAAACAATAATATAAATATGTTCTAAAACATAATAATATATATCATATAATATAACATAACATATAATAATGTAATTCATTTTCATATAGGAAAATATATCAAACTAGAATATGATATAATATAAAGTAATAATTTCATTATTTTATAAAATATAAGAAAAACTTTATAATACAATATAGTACAATATAATACAAAGTATAATATAGGAATTATTGGAAATTATAGGAAATTATAGTAAATAATAGTATGATATAGTTTAATAAAGTACAAGATCGTATTTTATAATATAACATAGTACAATATAGTATAATATAGTATAATAGAATACAAAATAATAAATATTTATTTCACATAAATTTTAATCATATAGTACAATATAATCTAATATAACATAACTTAACACAATGGTATACAAAATAATATAGTTTAATATAGTATCACATAGTATTATCTAGTAATATATTCTATCCAATAATTAGTATGATATATTATAATATATTATAATATATTATAATGTAGTATAATCTAGTATAATCAAACATAGTACAATATAATAGAATATAGAATAATAAAAGAATATCATATAGAAATATACTATAAGATAATAACATATATATATTGTTTTGAAAATGTAAAATTATATAACATAAAATAAAATAACATAAAATAAAATAATATAATATAATATAATATAATATAATATAATATAATATAATATAATATAATATAATATAATATAATATAATATAATATAATATAATATAATATAATATAATATAATATAATATAATATAGTATAATATAATATAATATAATATAATATAATATAATATTATATAATATAATATACTATACTATAATATATTATATTATAATATAATATACTAAATATAATATATGTTACTCTAATTTTGTAGTTATTATAGTTTATTCGATGAATTCATTAATACAAATTTGTATTTTTTTTTCCAATTCTCATAGTTATGTAAAGATTGTTCAATTTTATAGAGAAAAATATAAGACAATATTGTTTGTAAAAAATAAATATTGATAATTAGAAATGGGTTTCCCTTCAAAATCAGTTTCCCGCCGAAATTCCTTTGCCGCCTAATACTTTCAAAATTCTGTTTTAAAAAATGGAATCGTTTTTAGAATCCTAATCAAGACAAGATCCATATTGCGACAAAATTTGTCGGCTTTTTGCACGATTTCGGGCGTAAAGATACTCTCACGATGTAACCGTTGAGGTCGGGCTCGGGTTGCATACTCTGTCTCTCAAGTGTCCTTTCATTTTCCTCTCTCCCTCGTTCTTGTTCTCAAGGTGCGCTCCATTTCATATTGCGTTCCGGTGTGTAGGTTCAAGGTTGCGTGTGTGTCGAAGAAGTTTCAGTTGGTGCTCAGTGCGTCTGATGTAGTTTCGCATTTAGAGGTTTCAGTATTGTTGCATTAGTTTGATAATGATTCAAGTTAAGACTATTGCTCGTCATGTATTTCTCGACTTCTATATTCGGTACTAATTTTTGTGCTTGGTTTTTTTAGTTGCGAGCCCTTCTTTTCCTTTCGAATTCTGCAATTCGCAGGTGAGCGATGTTCGCAAATTGAGTTCAAGGCATGAATGACAGTGTTCAGCACTTACTATTAATAGAATGCAAGTTATCCCCGGGCCGGGGATAACTTCTACTGTCTGTAGGGATTATTCCTGGAATCTATGCTATTATGGTTATCCACGCCCCGGGGATATCCTAGCATCAACCCAAGAAAACCATTATCCCCGGCCCGGGGATAATATTATTATTATTGGGCGGCGAGAAATATTATCCCGGGCCGGGATAATATTTTTGGTGGGCAGTTGCATGGTTATCCCCGGGCCGGGGATAACTATGTAACCGCCCACAAAAACAGTTATCCCCGGCCCGGGGATAATATTTCTGCTGCCCACGATAATAACATTATCCCCGGGCCGGGGATAACCTCGCAACAATCCACCAAAAAAATTATCCCCGGCCCAGGGATAATATTTTTGGCGGTAACATGCAAGGTTATCCCCTGTCCGGGGATAACTTTGTTACCGCCAAAAATATTATCCCCGGGCCGGGGATATTTTTTTTGGTGGGTTGTTGCGAGGTTATCCCAGGCCCGAGAATAACTATGTATCCGCCCACAAAAATATTATCCCCGGGCCGGGATAATATTTTTTTGGGAGGATGCAAGGTTACCCCCTGTCTGGGGATAACTTTGTTACCACCAAAAAAATATTATCCCCGGCCCGGAGATAATATTTTTTGTGGGAGGACGCAAGGTTATCCCCGGCCCGGGGATAACTATGTATCCGCCCACAAAAACAGTTATCACCGACCCGGGGAAAATATAATTTGTGGGCCGATGCAAGGTTATCCCCGGCCCGGGGATTACTGTTTTTTGTGGGCGGTTACACAGTTATCCCCGGGCCGGAGATAACCTTGCATCGGCCCAAGAAAAAGCATTATCCCCGGGTCACAGATAATTTACATTAACACGTAGAGTTCGTTATTGTACCCGGTGCGTGGATAATATCCAACCATAGTCTGGTATCCACGGGCCAGGGATAATTGTGGCGGAATTTTTGGCTCGGTTTTCATATTCGATCATCTTGTATGCTATTAAACAAGCACTAAGTTATGTTTTTAATCTTCTTCTTTTTTGTAGGATGGAGACTTTCGTTGTCAACGGTGTCGATTTCCGTCCACCAGTTCTACCTGAAGGAGTTGCACAGTGCGAGGGTTTTAGCCGTTCATCATGGGTGTCGAAACGAGTCACTCTTCTGAATGACGCCGGTGTTGAAGTTGCAAAAGCTGTCTGTCAATCCGTTGACTCTAGCGTCGTCCCAGAGACTGGTAGTCGGCCTCTTGGATCCGACTTTGTCTGCGTACAGATAGCAGAGTCATTACTAGAAGCAGAGGTTCCTTTCAGTTGGATCTACTCTTTGCGTGCATGGCCAATCACGCATGTCCTTCTCAACGGAGCAAGCCTCTACGACCACGACCAACGCGCCATCTTCAATGCGGCTTGCAAGGTTTTTGGTCGGCCACCACGAGTTGGTCTACGCCAGTACGAGAGCAAACGTCAAAGGCGTCTTCGGGATTCACCACCTAAGAAGGAGTACTTTCTTACACCGGAGTCCATCAACTTTGTTTCAACAACTTATTGTTGTCCAAAGAACTGTGTGCACCCTATCCCTCGAGGCAAAATTAAAGATTTGAGGTTCCAGTTCTATGTTCGCGGTGATGTTTACTTCAGAAAACATTGTCTCCTTAGTGTGCATGGTCAAGTCCACGAAGCGGCGGACGGAAATGACATGATTATGTTGGAGGGTATTGAGGTGTGTTGCGTGGCGTGGTACCTGATTATGGGCGTGTCACGTGCCACATTCTTCCGGTGGAGGTATGCCTATCAAGACGGACAGCAAGCGGAGGACCATGGAAACTGTGGTTCAAAGAAACCTCGTATCCAAACATTGCAAGCCACAGCATCCCTTCAAGCCATTGTGGAAAATGCTGCGGATCTCATGCCGCATCGAACAAAGACTGTTGATACGGGCGAGAAGGTTGTGTCTAAGTGCTTGCCCTCTTCCTTCCGCTGGAGGGACAATTTACCAGAGGTGAATGCCATCAATGTCGTCCACGGTCTTCCTCCTATATCAAAATCTGCTCTAAGTAGGATCCGGCAAGAATCATTCCAAGAGTACTTTTCCAAGCAAAAGGGTGACACATTTGCTCGTTGTGGTGAATGTGACAAAATCAAACAACTTCGAGCATCCAGTACGCGAGGCAGTCGCGCATGGGCTCTTCATGATGCCAAATTCAAACGCCATAATACTTCTCAAATGGCACATAGGTTGCTCTATTATAGTAACCACTCAGAGTCTGAGACACGGCCCGAATCTTCTTTGTGTATTATTCATGACAAAATGGATCATTCCAAGACAGCCTCTCCGCAATTCTCACACAAGAGTAAATCGACCGATTCCTTCATGAAATTGCCGGTTTCCATCACAGGCATGATTGCTCATGGACAAGGAGATGTACGTTACGCACATTACGGCCTCGATATATATCCCACGGATTCTAATCATACTATCGGTTCTTTTGCTCAACTGCTAAGAGATTTGGAATCTCCTCCGAAGTGCTCTTCCAGGCAGTTGTTTTGTGGTGGTAGAAGTAGCCCTCTCTCTGAGGCTGTTTTGGATGGGGCGGACATGTGCTTGGATTCGCTTGGTCTTCTCCCAGAGGCTCCAATCCCGGGAAAGACTCTTCCTCCGGTGCTACACATGCAGCTAGATAATGCTTGCGGGGATAATAAGAATCGATTTGTTTTTGCATTCTTTTCACTGCTCGTGTACAAGGGCGTTTTTAGAGAGATTTACTTGAACTTCCTTATTGTGGGTCACACTCATGAAGATATTGATGCTCTTTTCGGGCGATGGAGTAGTAAGCTCAAGACCAACAGCTACCCTACTGTTCCCCTTCTCATGAGATCTTTCATGGACACAGAGGATAAGCCGGTAATTCCTCACTTAATTGAGGAAGTTCCGGATTTTAAGACGTTCATCAAAGGTTACCTTTGTGATGGCGACGAGGCGTTATCTGGGCATACTAGTGCCCAACAATTTAGGTTTTTTAGAGATGCTTCCGGCTGGCCTTTGATGCAGTACAAAATTCTGTGTACGGATAGCGAGTGGCTTCCTCAAGATAGTGCAGGGGTTAGGTTGTGGAAAGTTTTGCCAAATGGTCAACCTCAGGTTCCTCTTGGAGATCCTACGTTACTAGTTCCAAACAAAATGAAGAATATAGAAGATATTCGAAAGGGAATTAGTGGTTTCGTGAGCTTGTGGGAGTCCTTGGCGGATGCTGATCCAACAGGCGACTATCGTAGACATCATGAACAATTCATTTACTATTGGAAAGCAGTTCGTGAGGCTTTAGATTTACCCGTCCCTGCTCCATCAACGTTTAGGGATGGATTTTGGCCTACTTCTAGGTACTCTCCAAGTGAAGAGGATCGATTTGAAGATAACGGAGAATTGCGCGAGGAATTTGCTGTTGATCCTCCGTTCGTAGGACAAATACGAGATCGTCCACAAGCATCATTCAGAGTTGGACGGGATGTTTATGAGGGATACCTACTTGTGCTACGTCCGGCTGATGGAGATCTTAAGAAATTTTGGATAGCTCGTGCTTTGAGCAACCCAAATGCTAGTGTAGAGCATCCTCAAGAAATCCACATTGAGTATTGGAAGCCAGTATCTTCTAAACATGTCAATCCTGACACTTACGAAGGGTGGGATACAAGAAGAGGTAACTCTTGGTGTAAAGATATGGATTATGATCGAACTTGGGTGGCTACAACATCGATCATGGGAGCTTGGAAGCCAAGATTTCGTCTTGAAACCGTTAATCCCAAGATGTGCATACCGGAGCTACAAATTTCAATTATTAAGGACTCAATTATTGAGTTTGATGAGTAGTTTTCATATTAATAGATAGTTATATTAGATTATATTAGTTACAATGGTACATTCTTTCTCATCGCAATGTAGCCAATGCAAATTAGAGTAGTATGACACTACTTCTAGAGATGATTTATCTATTTATAGTAAGATGGTATATCCATTTCAATGTATTTCCATGGGATTATTTCCTTCCATTAGTGTTGTGATAATTTTATTTCTCTATAGATATTAATATGTCCTTAGATCGGATTACTTCTTATATATATTTTTCTTTAAAGTAAGAATATTCATCATGCATAATACTTTTTGGTCCTTCAAGCTTGCAATCTATGACTCAAGTAATGAGATGTGAAGTAGTCTCAATATACTTTACGTCTCAAAATAATGAATATTAATGATCAACAAATATATTAATAGAATTTTTGGTATCGAGGGTTCAAATTACATTCTTTTGTTGGGTTCATTCGATTCTCATTTTCAATTAAGTCTCATTTTACTTGACACCAGATTTACTATTTTTAACCACTGATTTAAATTGAGATTGCAAATTCTCTCAAAATACTTAATATCCCCTTACAAGCCCCACAAGACCGACCCAGCCAATTCCATTATTTTGTCTTTGTACATGCGGTGATCGTTTAGTTTTCCGTTGTAAGACCTGATATCAGTAGGGCTCAATAAGTAGTAGGTAGTATATACCCCTACCTTGATAGATAGAAGACAGAAAGTTTTCGCTTGACCTGGAAGTCTTAGCTTTGCATAAATATTTCGAAAAGTGCAAGCCTACAAATCTCGTTGAATGAAAAGGATTCCAGATCTGAAAGACTGCCGATTCTCTTTTCATGTGCGGTCACTTCAGTTTCATCTTGTCTCCTAGATGTTAGCTGCAACCAAGGCATCAAAGCTTCGTTATTCTCTTTTTTGCTCTAGATCGAAGACCTTCCCTGAAGCCGAGCGAAGACGAACAGATTTCTGGCTGAGCGACCCTTTTCACGTCATTCGATGAATACCTTCTGTTCAAGCTTCTCTCCAACATCTTTGCATCGTGGATTATGGACAGCAAGCGATCATGCGCCGGACGAGCATTCTCAAAATCTTATCTCAGAACTGTAAACCTTCAATCAACCCATCTCCGGTTCAATCATACTACGACAAAATCAGGAAACAAAAGCAAATACATGAAAAATTTGGAAAAATTCTCGGTTTTCTTGTAGTGACACCAGTGGATTAATCAATCTCTGCTGTAAGACTTCAATTTCAATCAACCCATTTTCGGTTCAAACACCAGTGTAAAAATCAATATCTGCTGTAACCATGCACCAGTTTTAAATGGTGGAGTGAATCGGTCACTCTCTGTGCTTGGTACCAGGCAAAGTGCTGAAGACGTTGGATTTACGAAATATGTTCATCGACTCAACGGAGCTCGAGGCCATGCCGATGATGAAGAGCTTCACAATGCGGTGTGTGAAGGTAACCGGCGATACATTAGAGCTTGTCAACATTCACATGCGAAACTTAACAACGTCAGTCCTCTTGGGAGTATTCGGAGTGACGCATGGCATTCGACGCAGGGTCGACATTCCATTGATGGGAAAGCCGAGGAGAGCAGCAGCAGGATACCAGAATCGCGGCGGCGAAACGAGCAGCCGAAACTGCGAGGCCCACCTGTCGAGGTTTAGGGTAACTGAATCGTAGTGAACAGTGTTGGGATGTATCGTCAAATGCGTCCCCCTGCCCGAGCGACCTCGCCCTGCCCACGAGGCTCCGTGACCAGCTCGCTGGCCGGGTTTCAACTCACCCAGCCAATCCTGCATGGGATGCATCAAAAGAGATTTTCTGTTTGATTGTGTTCAGTTGTTCAGGCACCTCGAACTCCGCGAACACCGAGATCGATTGCAACGGACCTGCAACTGTACATCAGCATGCCGTTGATTGCAAAGCTCTTGTTGCTGCAGTATTAAGGGCGCAGTCACATGTGAGACCCGACCCCGTAAAATGGATCGGGTCTCAGAAAAATAAGCCACTCACATGCTCCCCAACCCAACATAATAATTACGGGCTCCCGTATTATTATTCGGGCTTGCCAAGGGAAGGTGGCAAGCCCTTGAAATTAATATAGAACCCGTATTCTAAATTAGTGTGTTCTTTTGTGGCTTATTCCCTGACAATGTAAAGTTAGCATGGGCCCATTCACTACTTCCCATGTTCCCATAGCCCCAAAATACATTTCTTTCGTCTTCTTCTTTCTAGATCTAGATTCAACTTTTTTCTTTCCCTACAACCTCTCCACTCAATAAATGAGTATGGACGAGTGACATTAACTCCTTTTTGGAGCTTTGTTGGAGCCAGTATTGTTGGAGCATTATTTGTTGGAGCATTATTTGTTGGAGCATTATTTAGCCTTGCTTGGAAGATTACCCAAGTGTAAGTATTTGATCTCAGATCTTGCCTTCTTATCTTTTGCTTGGGATCAAGCTTGTCTGGAAGATTATTCAAGCATGAGTAGATTGTTAATTTTCTCATGACACTTTTGCTGAGGGAGTACACAAATCATTCCCATTTCATTATATATAAGGAGGTGTCCTGCCGAGTAGCTTCAAAAATGGCATTTAGGAACCAAACTTGTGGTAGTAGTCCTCACAGGACATGGCCGGCTCTGTCAACTTGGCCGACACAGGACATGGCCGGCTTCATGCATTCAACCAATGCTAATGGATTTCTAATCTTTAATGATTGTCAATTGGTTTTTTATTTCAACTTGCATGGTAATGGCACTCGGTTTGAGTATTGAAAATTTGATGAACTTAAAGTTTGGTAGTATGCAAAGGCAAAGTAAATAAAAGTCTATTATGCAGTGGAGTTAATGATTGGTAAGATGTGTGCATGGGCAAAGTAAATAAAAGTCAAGAACTATGATTTATTTGGTTAACCCCTATGTGAGGATTACATTGTGATATTTTTCAATTAGATCATCAGTTATGCCTCAAATTTGAATGCTTCATTATTTTATCCAATGCTAATGGATTCCTAATCTTTCATGATTGTCAATTGGATTTTGATTTCATTTTGCATGGTAATGGCAATTCGTTTAAATATAAGAAATTTGTAGTGAAGTTAATGATTGGTAAGATGTGTGCATGGGCAAAGTAAATAAAAGTCAAGAACTATGATTTATTTGGTTAACCCCTACGTGAGGATTAGATTGTGATATTTTTCAATTAGATTCATTTGTGTAATTGTATTATAGAAGGTGATCTAATTGTATTATAGAAGGTGAGATCACTAAAGTTTGTTATAATTGATGTGCACCATCTAATTAGTCAATTTGTTTCTTGAAGTAGATCACAATTTATTTCACCATGTCTTCTTTCAATCCAAGGTGGCTCAATAACCTCACCAATTCCGGAAGCTCCGACCTTCCATCTTCTTCATCTCAACCAGCTTTTGATTTAAATATGGATTCTCAAATGGACGATGAAGCAGAAATTTATGGTAGCAATGAGGTGGGAGAAACACAAGTTGCAGATGAAATTTGTCATATGATGGAGCAAACACGGGTATATAAGAAGAGCATGTGGAGCTTGTCGGAGGTTTTGATACTACTCGATGCAAGAAAACATGATTGGCTCAAATTTGGTCCCGGGTTTGTAGGCTCCAAAGCACTTCATATGCCCCATCATCAACGTTGGGTTGCAATTGCGGATAAATTGTGGGCACAAGGGGTTGAACGGTCTCCTCAACAATGCAATGATAAGTGGGAGGGAATACGGTCCGATTGGCAGAAAATATGGGACTATGAGAAAAACATTCCAAGTGGAAGGAAAAGTTTTTGGGAGATGGATTCTGGCGGAAAAAAAGCTTTGAGGGTTAAGACAAATATGCAAAGGGAGGTTTTTGACAACGTCGCATCTTGGTTGCCTTCATCATCGCGTTCCACTGAACCAGTGGAGATTATAGATACCTCAAACCATGGTATGCAATATATAACGTTTTTTTTTTTTTTATAACAAGTTTTAAGTTAATAAGATTCAGTAAACTTTTATAGAAGCTATAAAGGTTTTAGAATTTTTGAAGCTTAACTTCTTATATTGTATTTGAATTAAGTTGGGATTCAGTATTTATCTTGTTAAAGGCCTAAAAAGTGATGTGTTTTTGTTTGGAATGTCTATAAGATGATCACTTGGAAGACCAAGCCGGCGATGGTGCCACTAGGACATCTAATCCTTCAAGTACTGGTAAGCGCCGTCGATCCTTGCCAAACAGTGACTCATTGGCCGTAGCTATGGAAACAAGTAGAAAGCGAACTATTCAAGCCATGGCGGATGGGGAAGAAAGGGCAGATAAGCGCCATAAGGAAGTTTTGGCATTTGAGGTTAAAAAACATGAAGACAATATGATTTTACATCGTGAGGCATTGGATATGCAAATCAAATCTCACGAGAAAATGCATGAGATTGAAAAGGAAAAAATGGCGGCCACCAAAGAAGCGAATGAGGGTTTTATCCATGCTTTACTATCTATTAGTAAAGCAATGGCGGGGGGATCCGCGAGAACCTATAGAATGTTCATCATTACATTTATATATGTTATAGTAGTTTTCTTAGTTGGTATAATAATAAGCTAGGATGCTTATGTTTTGCGGTTAATCATTTTGCTCGTTACTACCAGGGTTTCTAGTTTACAATGTTCTTTTTTAAAATATGGAACTTGACTAATTGTTATGTCATTATTCCTGATATTGTTAAGTTTGAGATTACTCAATACAATCGTTACGAAATATTTTGGTACAGTTTTTTCATAGAAAATGGAACTCATTATTTTTTTAACACTGATTTGGGTTTTGTTGCAATTTGTTCTATCTATCACGCAAAATTCTAGACATTTGTATTGATCTTGTCATCATCACTTTAACCATCACATAAAAATATCTAGCATACATTGATAAACTTTGAATTACTTCAAAGTGTAAGAAGTTCCATGTAAGTTGCATTCAACCATAGTATATAGAGAAATGATTAAGAAAGTTTATATTTTATAAATAAGAATATAATAAATTATTACAAGATACATCAACGACCAAAAGAAATTCTTGTACAACAAAGGATATAAGTTATAATAATAATAATAATAATAAAACCTCAAAACTTATAAGCTCATTCCTCAATAAATATAGTGTCTACATACCAAATGTCACTAGTTACTTAATACGGAGTGCCTTTCAATATTCCATAAATGTTCAGCTATAGCATTTCTAATAGCCAATGCTTCATCTGCTATAACTCTAAGATTCCTCAACCTTGTGAGCCCTTCATCATGATGGCCCAAAAGTGGGAGGTCGTCATTAACAACATCTGCCCTATCAAGCATGATGTTGTGCAAAATACAACAACAATAAATAATATGTGGCACCATTTTCATATCAACCGAATGCATAGTTCTCTTTAATATACGCCAAACTCCCTTCAAAATGCCAAAAGATCGCTCAACACACATTCTTGTACTTGAATGCTTAAAATTAAATTGATCATATATGGGAGTCAAATTATAACCAGGTATTGGTATAAGCATCCATAAACTTTGTGCATAACCTGCATCTCCGATAAGTAACTCTGGAATAGGAACGCCACGAATAACTCGAGGTTGTCCATTCAAGCGATCTCCACCATCCACTGCAAATTTAAAGCCTGAATTTGAAAAAACCCTTGCATCGTGTACCACTCCGGGAAATCCAGCAAATATGTCTAAAAATTTTATGTCCGAATCCACAATAGCTTGTAAAGTGACACTGTAGTTTTTGTCCTTGTCAAAAAAATCCGTGGCGCGTTCATTTCTTGGTAGGTCAACTTGCACATGAGTGCAATCAATAGCTCCGCATACTTGTGGTAATCCGTGTTTTGCTTCAAACTTTTTTTTCACAATTTCTAAGTCCTCTACATTAGGCCATGTTAAATGATGACGCCCACGACGAATAATTGAGTGCACAAAATTTGATACTACCTTTATTACTGTAGAATCTGCAACACCAAACATCTCTCCTATTGTCTTAAGAGAATCTCCCGTGGCTAATCTACGAATGGCTAGAGCCACTTGTCGAGTAACCTCTAATTTCCGATTTGGCAAATTTTCTAGACCTCGAGGTGGTTTTGTGTCGAGATCCATATAAACCAACTCAGTGATATATTGAAATGTTGAAACAGAAACTCGAAAGAAACTCTTGAACCTCACTGGATCATCTCTCATTATATGCCCAAAAAATTGGTCCCACCAATGAGTACTTCTTGGCTTAATATACCACGGGCCCCAATTTATACCGTTGAGCTCACGGTTGCTCAACTTATTAGAAGCCATAAAACAATACATGTCTTCTTCGTCAAATATTGCTTGAATGATATATTTCTTGGTTACATTTTCTTGAGACATTCCAAACGTAGTTGAACATGAAAAATTCTCACAACCCGTAGGTAAACAGATGGCCTTGGTTTGGTCATTGTTTTTGGCATCTGAATTTAGTTTCAATGCCCATCCAATAGAAATGGCAGCACCAGCCAAATGGCTAAACCGCGTTGTATTTTCTATAGCCATCTACAAATTCATGACAGATTGATATTTAGAATCTAAATACGTATTTGAGTTCGTAATAATATAGATAGAATAAACCACTAATAAACCATAAAGTGCTCACTTACAAACAATTAGCTCCATCCATTTAATTACTTTGCCCATGCACACATCTTACCAATCATTAACTTCACTACAAATTTCTTATATTTAAACGAATTGCCATTACCATGCAAAATGAAATCAAAATCCAATTGACAATCATGAAAGATTAGGAATCCATTAGCATTGGATAAAATAATGAAGCATTCAAATTTGAGGCATAACTGATGATCTAATTGAAAAATATCACAATGTAATCCTCACATAGGGGTTAACCAAATAAATCATAGTTCTTGACTTTTATTTACTTTGCCCATGCACACATCTTACCAATCATTAACTCCACTGCATAATAGACTTTTATTTACTTTGCCTTTGCATACTACCAAACTTTAAGTTCACTGTAAATTTTCAATACTCAAACCGAGTGCCATTACCATGCAAGTTGAAATAAAAAACCAATTGACAATCATTAAAGATTAGAAATCCATTAGCATTGGTTGAATGCATGAAGCCGGCCATGTCCTCGTGGTCGGCCAAGTTGACAGAGCCGGCCATGTCCTGTGAGGACTACTACCACAAGTTTGGTTCCTAAATGCCATTTTTGAAGCTACTCGGCAGGACACCTCCTTATATATAATGAAATGGGAATGATTTGTGTACTCCCTCAGCAAAAGTGTCATGAGAAAATTAACAATCTACTCATGCTTGAATAATCTTCCAGACAAGCTTGATCCCAAGCAAAAGATAAGAAGGCAAGATCTGAGATCAAATACTTACACTTGGGTAATCTTCCAAGCAAGGCTAAATAATGCTCCAACAAATAATGCTCCAACAAATAATGCTCCAACAATACTGGCTCCAACAAAGCTCCAAAAAGGAGTTAATGTCACTCGTCCATACTTATTTATTGAGTGGAGAGGTTGTAGGGAAAGAAAAAAGTTGAATCTAGATCTAGAAAGAAGAAGACGAAAGAAATGTATTTTGGGGCTATGGGAACATGGGAAGTAGTGAATGGGCCCATGCTAACTTTACATTGTCAGGGAATAAGCCACAAAAGAACACACTAATTTATAACATCATGAATGAACATGGAAGTGACCCGTAATGTTCACCCTGAAAAGTGACCCTTCAAAAATTATGGGTGGCTACAGTGAAATTATGGGGTCGGGTCTCACATGTGAGTGCGCCCTAAGTATTAACAATGCTCTTATTGCTGCTCTGGTTGCTGCAGAGGGTTGCTTAACAACTCTTTAAGCGGAAGTCTACCTTCACACGTGCTCACCACAAACTGCCAACTCGACTTCACATAAGATGATGATGACGACTGTACATTCACTAATGCCCATATTAAGTTGTGACTATTAGTAGAGTGTCATGATTTTAATTGCAATGATTTTCCGTTTCAAGCTAATGCATGTTGGATAACAATACTTACATATAGAGACGTCAGCTACAAGTCAAGCTTAGATGTTCATTGTACACTCTTGCCTTATAATGCGATTGTATGTATTAAATATACTTATTAATTATGGAGAATTTTAGATAGATGACTTATGTTCATTTACATTGAGATAGAAAAAGCTTTCCGACAATGCCATTATAAACTGAAGAGATTGAACGAAATATAAAACACCCCTACATAAAAATAATAGTAATATGTTTAAATTTTTATATTTAGTGACCTGTTCTGTTGAATTTTGAAATATAAATGAACTAGGGCGTTGCTCCTTATAGTGCCAATATCGATAAGAGATTGCCGTCCTTGGAGTCGTTTTAATCTGTTAAAACCAAGGCTATTCCATGTTAATGAATCTATTGTTTCTTGTTGAGACTATTCCATTTAATATAGGATGTTTCGAAAAACTGAGGCGACTCTTTGTAAGTAAGGGCTAAAGTCATTCTATATATTAATAAGACTATTTTCCATAACTAAGATAGTTTATGTAATTGAGGCTATGATTGTATTCGTCAATCACATTGAGAAACTTAGCAAAAGGGAATAGTCTTTTATTGCATGGATAGTCTCACTTATAGGGAGACTTTTGTATCTTTTAATCATAAAATAGGAGAGAGCTGGTACAAAAGAAATAGAGAACTTCCAAATGTCACTTTCAATGAGTAGTTTCATTTCTTTAAATGCATTCTCTATATCTCTGTTTGCTTCATAGATTTCTCTTATCTCTGCAATCTTAGTTTCTTTGAAGTGTTACAAAAGATTACAAGAAGATTAGAGGTAGTATTAGTTGTAAAGAAATAGCTCCTCCATGAATGTAGACAAGTTTGCTAACCCTAATTGGTTGCTAAGGTAGAGATATTAAAACAACTCCATTAACTTGAAGTCACTAAATTTACCCATAAACTTGAACATTTTGGACTACAAATGGCTCATAATAGTTAAAATTACGTTACGATGTAAGATTAAGTTCATCTTGCTAATTTGGTTGTAAATTTGCTCTCGTAATTTATTGTTGGTATTGGTTACAAAAATGCTCTCGTTCTTTGCATGTAGAGTTCTTCAAAGTAACCATTTCAATGAATCAATGCCTATTGGTACTTGACTCTCAACATTAGGGTTGGATGTATCTAAAAATGATTTAATCGGCATCCACTTTCTACATTCGGATAACTCCAAATTTTTTTTGCAAGACCTCCTTTGTTTGTAAGTTCCATAAACCATAGTTGTTAAATTTTGAATGAACAACCTTTTCTATTTTGTATTCCATCCATATGCTCGTTTTAGTCATAGAGGTGGTGTAATATCAAAGTTATGGCTTGCATAGTTGCATAGAGTTCATTTTAACATCATGAGGTTATTACTTCAAAAATTTGGTCATTTATCATTGGTGGTCTCAAAAGCCATAAATCATTATCAACAAAAAATACTGATCATACTGACAAAAATCATATGTGGGTACTCGCTTACTATATTTCCCTTTAGTAAAGTCTATGAAAGAAGCTATCTACTTTTTTCTATGGTGAATTTTCATTTTTCTTCTTAAAAATCATACTATTTATAAAACTGTGGTTTGCAATAGCTTAACCCCTAAAGGTCTCGAAAACCCCAAATGGGTTTTTGTGATTTTGAGCAGCCTAGATGAAACGGTTCGAAGTAATATTATATTTCAAGATTTTTACAGGGTGCTCCTTATAGTGCAAAGGGAATGTGGTAAAATTTCCAAGGCCAAAGTCTAATTCTGAAGCCTTCATTTAGAAATTCTAGGTTTCAAGTCCAAAAGTGCATTTTAATTTTGATTATTTAAAAAAAAAGTAGTTTCAGAACCAAATTATAATTTAAGTTCCTAAGTCAACTAAGTCACAAAGTTTGGCAATTTCACATGGGCAGCCTCCAAAGATTACAGAAACAATCTTCACAATTTCTAGTAATTTTTGAATAACTTATTATAAAAATTTTCAAACTTTGAGATTTTGAAGAATTCTCTAAAAAATATCCTCAAAATTTAGAAACTCATAAAGGAACCTACTTGTGGTTCAATTTTTTCTTAGACTAGATATATCTAATATTATGCATGTTTGACTATTTTGTTGTTTTTGGTCCTCCTTCTAGAAAATAATTTGCATGAAGGTCAAAAAAGAGGAATGAGTCTCTAAAACTTTGCACGAGCATACCCAACTTGATCACCTACATGGAAGAAAATATGAGCAAAATGTTTGGAGTAACAATCATCAAGTCTCCCTTGGCACCTTTAAATTTTTTTAATGTATATATCATTAGATCAAATTGCTTCACAAAAAATGTCCTGAAATGAGAATTTTCACCATAATTTACATAAAGGCAATATTTGGGGGTACAACAAAGAATTAAGGCTCATGGACTTTAAAGGTCAAAGGTATTCATTATTACCTGTCGAGTCAAGGTGAATGGGGCCGAAGGAGGAAAAAAATTCTCTAAATGTAATTTGTTCATAACATGTTGTTAAAAAAATGTACCAATAACTGATTGAGAGGATTTTTGCTCTCCATCGGCCCCATGTACGGCTTGACTCCCCATGTAAAGCATCTCTTATGGATAGAAATGACCACAAAGTAAAACATGGCTTGGTCGATTAGATGTACTAAGAGCAGTAGTTATACATTATCAAACACCTTAGTTGTAATGCCTATCATGGACCAATCAATTTTCATGAACCATCTTTGCTAAATTTTGAAGAAGCAACTTTCTTTTTTTGTATTCATATATTGTTCGAGGTGGTGTAGAATCAAAATTATGGTTTGCGTAGATTTTAGGATTTAGTATCTAGTAACTTGAATATGTACATGTACACCATATCTTAGATTTAGACTCCTTACCATTTGTGAGACCGTAACACTCAAAGTTGAAAAAATAAGGATCCTTTCCTTGTTGCAAAAATGATTAAAGTTTCTTGTGAGCAAAAAGACCCAATTTGAGAAGAGAATTTGAGGTGAGGCTCTTCAAATTCTTGTTCCTTAGTGACTTAGGTACTTGTCAACATTGTTTTTACCCTCATAGGACTTATAAAACCTATAGAGATGCTCCAATTTTTACATGGGTGCCTGAATTCAAATACAAAGGCAAGTTTACAACAAGAAAAAGCATGTATAGATCTTTAACTTGAAATTCCAAGTGATGATACCCTAATACCCCTTTTACGTGTACAATAAATAAAACTAAATAAATTTTTTTTTTTAAAAAAAAAAAAAAAACAAAATTTAGCAATTTCTCGTGAAATCTTGAATATCACATTTTAATAGCTTTTGGGCACATTTTGAGAATTTCTGAGGAGATATCGTAGTTTTTGCGCAAAGTTTAGCATGTCGTAGAGGTGGTTTCAAACTTTAAGAGTAAATATTACTAAAAGTAAGAAAAATCTTGAAGCATATTAAATGTAGTTGAGAGCCTTTACCAAAGTCCCAACGACCTTACACCGACTTTACTCTTCTTTAGGAATTATAGTGTTTGGATGATGAGCAAGCTATAGTAGATGAGTAGCATCTATGTGAATCTAGCAATAAGATTCAAAGCACTATATCATTGCAACCTTGACAAATGCATGAAAAGAAGAAGTTTCTTACCTTCGAAGTTGTCATTGCATTATCACACCTAGAATAGTGTTGGAGGTGATGTGTCCACTGTGACTTAGAGGTGCTTATGGAAGTTATATAGCCAATAACACAAAAATCACTTAAGTACCATATTTTTTTAGATTTCTAGTTTTCTACAAGAGAGTGGTATTGTGGTTGACCCTACCAGGGCCTACTTCATGTGAAGAACAATGTAATTTGCAATTTTTTAGATTTATTAAAAACGTAACACTTTTGGGTCACTTCAAAAATCATGCAGTTCATAGAAATCATTCTGGTTTAAAATGTATTAAGCAATTGTCTTTGACGAAGTACAACAACAATATATTGAGTCAACAACAATATATTTAGACAACAACAAGGCGTCCCTTAAACATATGCTATAGAGTCATTTACCATTTATTTAATCATCATTTGAGCACTGGAGATCTAGTATATCATCTAAGAGGCTTGCAAATACGAAGGGTGCACAAAACACATCACTTTGTAAAAAAGATGAAAAATAGGGCAAATTTTTGATCAATTTTTAATTAAAGGATTGCTTGTAGGGACCCTCATTCATCTGAATTGCACTCTAACACATACTAATAATTGATTCATCATTCTATATGATTTTAAAATTAATCATGTTGTTCAAAACCTTACAAAAGCTTTTGGAGTTTATGTTTTAAAATAGCGCGACCATCAATAACCACTACATCCGTTTCAGCTTATTGTTTAACTTCTAAAGGCCCGAGCAACCCAAAATGGGCTTTTGCTGTTTCCGGAAGCCTCAATGAAGGATTTAACCCTCAAGCGCCTACAGTGTCGTTTTTCGACATTCTGGATGTGAGGCTCCGTCTTTGGTGCACAGCCTCGCTTTCATCCCATCGATTTTTCATCCGCCTTTTTTTTTTGCCAACTCCTCGGCGGGTTTACTCTACTCCCTCCTTGGGTAAATAGTAAAAACCTTGATCCTCAATTTGTGAGAGTGAGCCAAAGAGATTTTTCATGAAAGTTTTGGTGGTGTGATCTCCACCCCTTTTTTGCATGGATCTTGAAATCCATAGCTCCAAATGGCATGCAACTTGGTAGGCACGGTAAATGCCATGCTCCAAAGAAGATCCTACGGTTGGATTTTCCATTTTCATCTTTTATTTGTTTTTACGCAGTTCTGAAAAAATCAGCGTTATAACCAACTTTTAGGAGCTTTACCCCCCCTTGGGCGTTTAGGGGTTAAGATCAATATTTTTGTTTGAAATTCTTATGAGATGTTTGCTTTACTACAAGGTACGTTTGTGAGAATTTGCAAAGTCAAATTTCAATTGAAACTAAGAATTTTTAACGCAAATTTTAGTTTTCAAGCCCAAATAGGGCATGGGAGCTTTAAATTTAGTCCCTTTTTATATTATTTATTGGAAACATGTCTATGATGATACTTCTACTCAAACTTTCAAGAAATCCACATGCCAACTTTACAAGGGCAACCTTTGAAATTTACAAAGAGCAAGATTCAAAGTTTGCAAAAATTCTTGACACATCAACTTTGAACGTTATGATCTCACAAATGGTAAAGATTCAACAGTTGAAATTTGACATGGTGTTGTGCAAGTAGTCATTTTGAAGATCTTATGGTTGGAAATGACCAAGAAAGTAAAAATATTGAACCATACCTCAACTTATGTACACAAAGTGGTCAATAATTGCAGTTTTTGGTTTTGAAGGCCACAAACATGCTTGGGCCTTTAAGGGGTCAAACCCTAAACCTCTTTTAACCCCTAAAAATCCAAGCGTTTTTTGGACTTCCAAAACCAAAAACTGCAATTTTCTACCACCTTGTTCGAATTGAGACATGGTCAAATTTTTTATTGTTTATCTATACTTTCAACCGTAAGATCTCAAACCTACCTACTATCACTACTACCATGTGAAATTTCAATCATTGGATCTTTATCATTTGTGAGATCATAACATTCAAAGTTGGTGCAAAAGTTTTTTCGGGGATTGCTTGTGAGACATTGTTTCCATGGAGCAAAGAGAAAATTAAAGATTGTTACCCCAAACATAATTCCCATATTTTTTTCATATGGGTAATCAAGTTGGGTATGCTCATGCAAAATTTTGAAAACTAATTCCATTTTTGTGACCTTCATGCAAATTGTTTCGGAAAAGAAGGTCTAAAAACAACGATATAGTAAAACATGCATTTCATTCCATATATTTGGCTCAATGAAAGATCCCAACGGCGAGTAGGTGCCTTTTGAAATTTGAGAAAAAAAAATTTGGGAAAATTCCAAAACCTTAAATTCTGACAAATTTTGTAAGAGTTAATTCAGAAATTACTAGAAATTGTGAAGATTGTTTTTGTAATTTTTGAGGGCTGCCCTTGTAAAATTGACAAACTTTTTGACTTGGGTCACTTTGGAACTCAAGTAGTGATTTGTTCCTGAACATATTTCCAAAAAAAATAAATTAAAATAAAGACTAAATTTAAACTGCCCTTTTTGGACATCAAACCCCAAATTTCTAGATGAAGGTTCTAAAATTGTAAATTTTGCAAATTTTGCCACATGCACTTTGCAGTGTAAGGAGCACCCTGTAAAAATTTTGCAAATTTTACCACATGCACTTTGCAGTGTAAGGAGCACCCTGTAAAAATTTTAGGAAAAAATATTACTTTTAACCCCTTCATCTAGGCTGTCCGAAATAGGAAACCTCCACTTTGGTGGCCGTGGATCTTTAGGGGTTAACACAAAATCCACTTTTTGAGAATTTGGCATTGTAGATGAAAGGGTTAAAAGTATTGATGTTGCCTAAAGTTTTTATTGCGTAATCCCTAACCCTTAAACGCCCACGATGTCGAAAAACGACATTTTGGATGTACATCCAGAAACTTTGAGGAGCCATATCTTCTTCATCCGAGGTCCGTTTTGGATGAAATCACTTGGGTTAGGTTCCAAATCAAGTCTAGTTTGTGTTGTAAAATTTGCAAGCCCATACAATAAAGTATGAATTAATGGAATACACTTTAGTGAAGCCAGCTCTTGTTTTTGGGTTTCCAAGCATGGGGCATGTATTACCATTGCAAGCCAGTTATGTGAAATTAAAAGTAGTTTTTCATGACTTTTTTTTTTCATTGTCATGATCTTAAGGTGATTCTTAACAACTTTGTAGTGAGAAGTTTTTTGATCCAAATGATTTTTCTATTGGATTTGCAATGATGTTTTGTCAACAGAAAAAGTGAGAAAATGGATGATATTTGAGGAGCTATATCTCCCTCATCCATCGTTGGATTTCAACTTAATTTTTTGGGATGGCCTCCAATTAGAGTCTAGTCTAAGTGGTAGAAAACTTAACAAGATCGAAGATGTTTTGAAGATAAGGCATGAAATTGAATGCAAAGGGTCTAGTTTTGGACTATTTTTCCTTTGTAAAATGTTCGGTAGTTTTTACCATTGCATGGCTTTTATTTGAGCCAAGAAATTTTTTTTGATGAATTTTTGTTGGGTAAAGGACTCATTAAGATGAAGGTGAACATCTTTCTAGTTGGTGATTTTTTCATTGCAATAGGTATATTGGTAGCATTTCCACCTCAAAGTGAAAATGATGAAATTTTGCAGTTTGTTTTTGATATTAATATGTTATGATCTCCCGATCTATAAGGCCTCATGACTCAAATTTTGGTCCACATGATCTTCGATAAGTTTATTACAAGTTTGTACGGTTGAGATCTTAATAGCTTCTCTTGATTTTCATCTATGACGATTTCTATGGAAATGTGTTTTTCTGCTAAAAATAGGCTCGGGCGTTTAGGGGCTAAGGTGCAAGGTATATGTGGTAAAATTTGCAAAGGCAAATATTATTGTAAGAACCTTCATCTTGAAATTTATGGTTTCAACTTTGAAGTAAAATGGGAGCTAAATCTTGTATTGTTTTATATTCTTCATTTTTAGAACTTTTTTTGCAGAATTTTATGTTCATTGCAAAATCACTGCTTAAGTTGCAAGGTGACCTTAACCCCTAAAGGCCCGAGGGGTTTGAAGCAAAACTTAGATGGGTTATAAAATATGGATTCGGTAACCCTTATCAAGTAGCGCTCCAAAGATAGTTTAAAGACCTTAAACCCTAAATTAGATCTATACGGTTACATTTCCTAAAATAAGTAAGATTTGTTTCAAAATCAATTAAAGAGAGTAAAACTTTGAAAATCAATATAAAATGTAATTTCTATTGTTAGTAATTGGAAATTGCTATGATTGGCTAAAATCACATATTATATGATAAAATGGAGAGAGGCCACAAGTAACCTATGAGGAACCTTATTAGTTTCCCAAAATAGTAAGTTTTCTTACACTAACAAAACTTTGCCCTGTTTGTGTTTGAAGGCTTATTCTGAACAATCTATGAATCCAAACAAGGTTCTGTAAATTGGATGTGGTTCCCAACTTACCAAACTTCTAGAATGTTAAAAAAAATTCAAAAAAAAATCTTTTTCTATCCAGGTACAGCTCCTCAAAATTCGGGATCGACCATAAAATGGTTGATTGGGCTCTTAGGGGTTAATCAAGGAGTTTACCGATTTTACAAGGGCAGTCCCCAAAAATTTGCACTCGCATGTAAAGTTCCACTTTCCTTGATCACATCATGTGCTGCAGCAAGTTGCAACATCGAAGGTATTCCAATTTCTGTACGGAAATTAAACCATCTGTACGATTCTCCTGCACTGACATCTGACAGGGGAAATTCAATGTGTTGAATTTTAGTCATTACGTAAACACTAAAAGAATCGAGGTTTCCGTCTCCCATATCACTCAAGGGTAGACTCACCTACGAATGTCTTCATTTTCTAGATTAAAATTCAAGAGAATACGACAAGAGATGTTAATACACCCATGCGCTAGACCCACTATACATTTATTGCCTACCTAATGCTGGAGCAGCAGCTGACGCGACATGAGAGTCTGTACTGCTTCAACCAAACACTGGAATCGGTACACTCTCTTCCTCCGAAGAAGGTGTTGCGATCGCTGTCCCCGCCGCTTATCAGCACAAGTCCTCGCATTAGTCCCTCACTTCGGATTTGAAGTTTGGTGCTGTGGTGATACCCCGCGGTACTCGCAGTGATTTCTGCCACCCGGGGTTTGAAGTCGACCGTTTGCAAGCAGCTGATCCGGCCACATGGCCAAGCCGATGGCTCTAACGACGACAACTGGCTGTCGGCAGGCGCTGGGCCATGGACGCCGTCTCCTGGTCATGGCTCTTGTGTTCGTCTTCTGCATCTCTCTCCTGCTCGAGGGAGTTCATTCCGACACCGACACCTTTGCTCCAGCACCCACTCCCACCGACCAGCCAAGGCCTGAAATCCCAATATATCAGAAGTACGAAGGTATCTACACACCTGAACATGTTCTAAACGTCACTTCATCATTGTAAGGAATCTGTTGTTGTGAGCCTCCAAGTCATCTGTACCTGCCATATTCTATCTGTTTGAGGCGTACAACAGATTTACTCTTAGTTGTCAACTCGCTTGCATGCTCTAGGGAGCAGGGCCGTTCTAGTAATTCATCATCGCTTCACTTTGCATTGCCAAGTTAAGTAGCACCCCAAATGCTTAAAAAACTTGGTGTTACAAACTTCAACATATTAAACTTGAATATATTCATGTGGGAGATGTTCTGTTGGATTGCATCGGTGGGAGAGATTCAAGTTTGAGTATGACCACTGAAACTGAATCCAGTTAGAAACTCTTGAAAGTATTATTGCAACTGAGCCAGGGCAGGCAAGGATGTCATTCTGAATGATTGAATGCAGCTACTAGTATGCTTCATGTGCTTTTATGAGTTTATCATGCCAACAGTCATCTCGAACAGTTCAACTCTATCATCAGTTGTTTAACGGTGCATGAAAGGTTGTCGCAGTGGATGCTCTGAATACCATCCTCACAAAATGGTCGCCTCTGAACCCTCAGTTGACCACTCTTCTCAACTGGACGTCCACTGTGAAACCATGTGAAATATATCCCCGCACAACCTTGAGCGACTTAGCTGATTTTTCGGCTGTACAAGGGGCATGGGGTGGCGTTTCGTGCAGAGTAGTGCTCAATCAGACAAACTCAACGGGTGACTATTACGATGTATTTGTGAGAGAGTTGAGGTGAGTTACCTCTGTTGGACTGATTTGGTCATCATTACGTCCTCGGATATTGATATTTTAGTGGTTCGTCAGTTGACTGTGTATAACGTGGGTTTGTGTCGCAAATTAGCAGAGTTAAAAATGCAAAAAGAGTTAGTTGAGTACAAGTTAAGATAGTGAATTCTAGAGTAGAATATGACAAGGGATGAGAACCAATTTAGAAAATGTAGCGTACTAGATGAATGATTCATTTTGCATACTCTGACAAATCACATACACTCTATATAACTGTGCACCATGGCACTTTGAAATATGCAAAATTGAGTAGAATTTATTTCTCGTAGC
Organism: Bryum argenteum; assembly: GCA_037043015.1. Classification (NCBI taxonomy): domain Eukaryota; kingdom Viridiplantae; phylum Streptophyta; class Bryopsida; order Bryales; family Bryaceae; genus Bryum; species Bryum argenteum. The sequence goes on along the minus strand of CM073328.1, from coordinate 16,320,972 downwards.
TCCTCTATCGTGAAGGTTTTATTGCATGCACCTGCATGTTAATTTCTATACCATACGGGAGGTAAGGGAAACAATTTTCATTTCTAGCGCCCTCATGAGAATGGTGGCTTCAACGACTGAATTGCAAGCCTTATAGATTTGAATGTAGCAAGTTGAATCTTCGGTCATACAGGATGAAAGCACTCATGGATTAAGCTTCTTAAAACCGCAGGTTGTATGGAAGCAATTCTAGCTGCGGCAGTGATAAGTATGTGTCTCAGTGTGGCTTCGAAGGCATAACTGGAGAATTGCCTTCTGAGATAGGCAATCTGACAAATCTGGAAACTCTGTAAGTCTCTGATCTGAATCTTCAAGCAGGGATTTCATTTGGCAGTTACCATCGTGGTTGTGTTTATCGCCATAACCATCAACTTGCATTTATTTCAATGCAGGGTTATCTGGGGGAATCCAAATTTAACGGGGCTAGTGCCGGTTGGGGTATTCCAACTGCCCCGGCTAGAATATCTGTAAGTGAAGCCAATCCTGCGACAAATGCATTAGAAGAGAATATCTGTTGTTTGTGTTCAAGTGTTCAGGCACCTCGAACTCCCCGCCGGTCGCTATTGCAACGGACCGGCTACCATCTATTAGCATGCATGCCGGTAGTTGCAAAGCCCTTGTTGCTGCAGTAGTAACAATACTCTTGTTGCTGCAGATATTTGCAATCCAACTCTTTGAGCGGAACTCTACCTTCTGACGTTGTCAGCACTAACTGCCAACTGCGAGAAATGTGAGATCATGAATGTACTATCACTAATACGTTTGTTACGGTGTGAGTGTTGGTAGTGAGTCATGATTTTAGTTGCGACGATTGTGTGTATCAAGCTGATGCATGTTAGAGATGTGGATATCAGGAATCTGAGCTACAATAATTTCAGTGGAAATCTTCCAGTGAGTCCTGAGGGATTTCTCTTCTGCCCCACTCTTCGAGGATTGTAAGTACATCATGCATACAAATGCCAATCTTTCAAAAAACATTCGTAAGGTTCAATACTTTTAATGGAGCATCACATGATGCGTGATCTGCCACTCAGTTGATACGTGTGGTGTATTTTGTGCTCCTTGAACTACTTGAACTCCGGAAGTCGCTAGATTGCAACAGACCGGCTACCATATATTAGCATGCATGCCGGTAGTTACAAAGCCCTAACAATGCTCTTGTTGCTGCAGAGGGTTGCAGAACAACTCTCTGAGCGGAAGTCTACCTTCAGACGTTCTCAGCTCAAAGTGCCAACTCTACCTCATGTGAGTTCACAAATGTACTGCTACTAATACGTTTGTTCAGGTGTGAGTGTTGGTAGTGAGTCATTATTTTAGATGCGATGATTGCCCGTATTAAGCTGATGCATGTTGGATACTTGGATACCAGAGATGTCAGCTACAACAGTTTCAGCGGGAATCTTCGAGTGAGTCCTAATGGATCACTCTTCTGCCCCGCTCTCATTTTCCTGTAAGTTCATCATGCCTAAAAATGCCAATCAAGCAACAGATATTAATAAAATTAATTACTCTCATGGATCATCACATGTTCATGTGCTACTCAACTGATAGGTGTGATGGATGAAGTGTGACACAACACATTGTCGAAAGACAAAATTTGAAGGAAGACATGGTTTATGTTGATTTGTGTTTCTTATTTCCAGTTCAAGAATGATTCTCAAATTATGTAAGAAAGGTACTCGATATTTCTTGGAGGTAAATTTAGTGCAGAATACACTCTTGCCTCATAATGCAATAATTGTAAGTATTAGGAATGTTTATCACGAATAATTCTCATTTCTTCGTAAATGATTAATGAGATATTTGATAAAAAAGAAACCATCACGATTTCTGACAACAAAAATATGTGAATGAAATTTACAAAGTAGAGACCATTCAACAAATTTTTGAATACTCATCGAAATTTACTATATGATCTAGCTAGGATGTGTATTTTGGCTTAGAAAATGACCTAAGAAAGTAGAGGTCCGCTAGAAAAAATCAGTTTTTTATGCTTGCACATATCTTGTTGAGCGTATATACTAAGTTACTATTTAGTAATTGAATGTATTTTCTGCTTACAAAATGTACTAACTTCTTAATGCTTGTGATAGATATGCAAGAAATAATCGACTGGACGGACCATTAAATTTTGAGAATTTGAACGCCACACCAAGGGAAATGTATGACTTCTTCTCCTTGATGGTCCAAAATAGAACTTATGATTGATCATACAAAGTATGGATTTATATTGAAGGTTTGAGGTTGGGTGAAGGAACTTTATCCTTGTGTATATACAACTCTTGACTGAACACATTTGTTGATTGTACCATGATAAAGTCATCGCCAATAATTTGATTAAGCAAGCTCTTGAAGAAAATGTAAAAAATAATACTTGGTGGACTATATAATATTCATGCATGAAATTTAGAAGGAAAGTAGATACAGTCTATGTTCCTTTTCAAGTTAGGTTCTTTGAAACCAATAATCTTTTCAATTCATATATGACATTGTTTACTAGAATTTCTTTTGATTTGACGAATTCTTTGAAGAGATACCATGACATGAAGTACTTAAGAACAAAATCAAGAATCTCTTGCCTCTTTCAGAGATTTGCTTTGATTAAAAGATATCATATTGATATGCCAATTTAACATCTAATTGTCAGAATATGTTTGTGAGATTTCATGTTCCTCAACTTATTTTCTTGTTGAATCCAAGATTTTTGAGTATCAAAATTATTTTCCCAAGATAGATGTGTTGGAGATTTTTAACAACCTCAAGTTCATAATAGTTTCTTCCAAATTGGCCCTTAAAGTCTAGTAGTAATATTTGCTCATACAAGAATATCATGGACAAGTTTTGAGTATATCACTAATAATGTTAAACAGATAAAAATTAATAGTCCTATGTAGATCTTAGGAATGTCACTATCAATGAGTACTTTCGTATCTCAAAACGTAATTTCTATACCATTGTGTGCTTCCAATTGTTAGGAACTTCATTCTTTGAAGTAATGCAAAAGATTCAAAAAAGATTAGTGGTAATATTAGTAGTAAAGAAATAGCTCTTCTATGAGTATCCACAATTTTGTTCACCGAAACTAGTTGGTGGGGTAGGGATATCAGAGCAACACAATAATGTTAAGAAATGTGGCCTTCAACTTGTATTAGAGTACAAAGGTTATACTCATTAAATTTACACAACATGAGGTTCTTGGGATTCATAATGCTACTTTTGTGCACATAACAGCGTGTTGTACTTTGCCTTCACTTCTTTTGTCCTTGTCACAGTTCCAAAGTAAAATAAGACTTGCAAAAGTGTTGATTTGAAAAATACGACCTTTATAAATGACTTATAGTAATACATTATGTTACAATATAAGATCACATGCACCTTATTCACTTGACTTGATTGTAAATTTGCTATCATAGCTTATTTTTGGTATTGATTATGAATATGGTTTCTTTCTTTGAATGCAGAAATCTCACAAGTAACCATTTCAATGGAGCAATGTCTATTGGTCCTCTATTTTCAACTGATAGCTTGGATATATCTAACAATAATATAACGACTATCGACTTTGGAAATTCCAATAAAACTTTCATTCAAAGGTTTGCAAACTTGTAAGTATCCTACAACTTCTTTGAATCAATAGCCTTTTCCATTGTCTTTGATTCTATCCGTATGTTGCTTCTACTTGTAAAGGTGGTCTGGAATCAAAATTAGGGCTTCTATAGTGTTCAATTTGATATCACAAGGTGATTTAATTCAAGAAATTGGACATTGGTCATTGGTCGTTGGTCATCAAAATGGCCATCAATCACTGTCAAGAAAATATATTGAAACTTACCAATAGTATATGTGGGTACTCCTAAAACATGTTATTATTCTATAAAACTTACCTTTGGAGAAATGAAAAAACGTGTGCCCATGTGTGAACCAAGAAGTTCTACTACTTGTCATTTTCACTTTTTGATTAGCTTCTTGATATTGTCATCGCTTTTTTTTAGAGCGCCACTTTGATACATGTCTTGGAATCAACCATATGGAACAATTTGATTGCTTTGGCATATTAGCTGTGGAAAATCATTTCCATCTACTTTCATTTTACTATGTAATGTTAACCTTGATTAATCGTTACAAGATCTAGAAGTAATACAACTATCTTGTAATTTTGTTGCGACAGGAATATTGCCAAAAATCAACTGAGTGGACAACTCCCAAATGAGATCCTGCAAATGGGGTCCTTAGATATGTTGTAAGTATCAAACTCTTCTTTGTAGATTAATTATCTTCATATGTCTACATGCATGATAATTATGTTTTTATAGTTGACATCTTACGGGGTAAATAATACCATTTGAGAATGGAAAGTACTTATTCTAATAGAAAGACATACATTGAAGAGGAAAAATATGGATATGCATGTCTTGAACAACAAGTCTTTCTCTATCTACACTAGCTCAAAGGAGATTTGAATACCTCTCTTACTAAGGTGTTCAAGTTTACTTTAGAAGCTTAAGAAGATTTGTTGACAGTATGTCTTATTGTATCACTTTATCTTTATACTTACTCAACTTTAAAGGTGTGGTTTGATAAAAACAATTTCATATCATATGTAAGAGATTTTGAGAGAGGATAATATATCTATATAGTAAATGCATAAAAATAGAGTCTTGTAAAAAATAGGATCAATGAGGCATATTGATGGTTTGTAGGTGTGCAGAAATCAAAGTTTTGATAGGTTTCTTGTACCAATCGATTTACAAAACCTCAATAAGGGTACTTTACTAACATCATTGTAAAGTATTGAATTTGGAAACTATCAACTATTTGACATACAAAGAGCCACTATATCATACCATTAAGTAATATTGAAATATAACTATGCTAACATTAAATAAATTTCATATATTTGCATGATCATTAAAATTTCATCAACTTTGATTTAAATTCTAAAAAATCAACTAGGGTGAAGTGCTTACTATGTAGGATTTGGTTTCACTAAAGAGTCAAGTATCTTTTTTTGAATGCAAGTTATTTATAAATCTTTCTACTGAATTCTCATGTATCTAAACATGCTGCCATGGCTATCATAAATAATGGAAATGTAGTTTGAAGTTATAGTTTGCTTCTAATGAATCAAATTGAAGGTGCCATTGCAGTATGAGTACATGACAATACGTTTATGGGATGATTTCAATATTTTTTGTGCACATATTTGGTGCATGTTTTATATTCAAAGATCCTTGCATTAGTGACTCTATAGAACTAGAACTAGAAAACTGTGTTCCATGACTGATCCATAATGATTTAATCAAACAACCGTATTCTAGTTATTGTAAACTAGATTTAAAACCAAGTTTGTTCATTATTTTTGTGACTTCATAAGATGTAAGATACCTCCAAGAACTACATCTAAACTTTGACAGAGGCATAAACCATAGTAAAAGGTAATAAACCAAAAGAAATGAAAGGAAGATCTAATATCTCTAGAACAAAGTTGTTTTATCTTTCAGATATTCACACCCAAGCATATACCATGATTGATGCTTCATTGTTGGTAAGCTAGGATATGTGTATTTTGAATAATCCATTGTGTTATTATTGGGTTTTGCAGGAATATTAGCTACAATAATTTCAGTGGAACATTGCTAATAGGGCCTTACTTGAACCTTGCAATATTGGATGTGTCAAATAATAACCTTACGGGAATAATTTTTGGAGAATTCAACTCATCTACGACAAACAATGGCAGTGTCTACATGCCCTCTCTTCAACAATTGTATGCCTCAAACCTTGTTGGTCCACAAATAAATGAACATTAAAGATTTCAAAGAAGTATATTTTCAACAATACCATAGCCAGGAGTTGAGTGCTTTACAAGTTTTTACTTCAGACTTGGCTTTTTGAAGTCTTACCTTACGAATCTATGTTTATATTCATCCAGATTTATGCAAACCAACAACTTGCGTGGGGCATTTCCGGATAAGATTCTCCTTTCACCAACATTGAAAACTTTGTGAGCTCCATATCAAGAAATTATGAAAATTCTTTTTTTTTACAAGAATTGTTTGAAGTCTCTTCTGTTCATTAAGATAACAGAAGATTGGTGCAAAAAGAGTAGATTAAAAGCTTTGAACTCTTATAAGGATGATATGTAGGTAGTTTTGTAGATTTTGTAACTTACATATCACTTTGATTATAAATATGTTGCAAATTCTATTTGTACTTGGAGATGCTAACATTTGGCGTGTATATATTTTACGTAAATTGTGATCAAAATGGATATGAAACATTGGAACTACCAGATCTTCAAATCAACAACTATAATTTGTCTCATTTATACTTGACAAACAATCAATTTAGAGGCTTGCAATATGCAAGCAAAGGGCCGCTTACATCTATAAACCTCCAATATTCAAATATATTATTGTAAGCATTCATTTCTTACCTTTTATTTTGTGAATGTTGCTACTTTGCTACATATTATAGTTTGAGGCATGTCATTATGTGACCAAATACATATTGAAACCTTAGAGCTTAGTATAATGTAATGAATTGAGATAGATATAGCTTTATGTATTGATCATCAAAAATTGAGTCTTGAGGCAATCCTTATTGCGATCAAATCAAAGATGAACTCCACTCAATAGTTTGCCGCTTTAATCAATCATCTCCTAGACCTCTTGGTATGTCATCTCTTTCACTCTCTCTATGCACTTTACATTTGAATCATAGAATTTGAAATTAAGCGTTGAGATGTGTTCGATCTAAAATTATATAGCTTTGTAAAAAATCATGCTCTTAAAGTAAATACACCAGGTTGTTGAAGAATCAAGTAAGTTAGGAAGCTTGCATTAATTACTATCGCGTATTAAAATGTATCAATCACATTTAAAATCTAGAAATAATTTCTTGGCAATAAAATTGTAGAAGGAAACTAGAATTTCATCTAATTTCTTTGTGAAGCTTTCTAAAGAATGATTTATATCACGAATTTTACCATAAGAAAATATCTACAATTAAAATTGTAATAATATATGTGAATACCTCAAATATTCATATTGAGTTCTTAATAAGTTATTTGCATGTACAAAAGCGATATTTTTGAAATATTAGAATTATATACTTTATTAAGGGGATGAAACCTTGATACCAAAAATTGTTTTCCAAAATCACCCTTTATAGCCTTGAAAGTAATAGAGCAAATCTCATACGCACATGTGCACTTTCACATAAATTGGATTCATGTAAACTACTTATACTCATCTTTTGAGGGTAATAGTTATACGCAACTCGCCAAGAACAAGATCATTATTGCAACGACCACATCATTATCATTTGCCCTCATGCTTTTGGTGAGTGCTACATATATATGGAGGTTGATGCATAGGATTGAGTCTCTACGTAACATATTAAAAGGTATATTTTTCTTTGGCCATTTTCAAGTCATCTATGTAGTTGATTTGTATGTTTAGAATTGCTTTAAATTCTCTCTAGGGCGCACTACTTTTGTTTATGTTATGCCCTACTAGTCTCACAATTTGAAGTATTGTGTGAAGTTGGTTTTGAGCTTCTCTAAGATTATTATTGCATGCAATCTTACAACACTGCATGAAGTTGTCACTTATTGGGGTTAACAAAATGGATGCTCGCAGAATTTGAGAAAAATGAGGTGCAACCCAATTTATACTCTTACAAAGATATAAAAGTGGCAACCAACAACTTTGACAAGAACCATAAGCTTGGAGAAGGTGGATTTGGTGTAGTATTTAAGGTACCTTTATTTTCCCAACATCAGTTTCATGCAAATTTTAGTTTATATTATATTTGAAATCAATGTCAAACAATCTCTTTGTCAAGTATCATGCTACTCAATTCTAAATTGGCAATTAGATAATGTTATATCCACAACAAATGTGTATTAATTAAGATGAAGTATTTAAACATCTTCAATTCATAATGATAGTGGATACATGCATTCTAGTGTATGAATACTAAAGTAAACTAACTCCTATTAATCATTGTACAACAGGGGAAGCTTAAAGATAACACGGATGTGGCGGTGAAAAAATTGATTATGTCATCGCAACAAGTACTCTCCGATTTTTTGCATGAAGTTGTGATGATTGCCGGATTGAAGCATCGCAATTTAGTCAAGTTAAAGGGTTGTTGTCTTGGAGATGGAGATCAACGCATGTTGGTGTTTGAATATGTGGAAAACAAAAACCTTGCGGAAGCATTGTGGCCACACGGTATGCTCTTGACTTCCATATTGCCCATAATTATGTTGTTTATAAATGAGGGATTTTATAATATGTATGTCAATGATAAGCTATTTTGACTATGGTGCAGATAATTCCGAAAGCCTTGTTGAATCCCCAATTAGTAATTGGAGTACAAGGTTCAATATAATATTGGGTACTTGCAAGGGGACTTGCATACCTTCATGAGGAGTTGCAACCACCAATCATACACCGTGACATCAAAGCAGCCAACATTCTCTTGGACAAGGACTATAACCCTAAAATTGCGGATTTTGGTTTGGCATATATGTATCCTATGCTTGGAAATGAAGCATCCCACTTGACTTTGATGCCTGAACAACTTGCTGGAACAAGGTGAATATCTTTTGAGCCAAGTTGTCATCTTTTGATCGTACACCAATTTAGGTGTGATTAAGTGTGATTTAAAATTTTCATACCATAATAAGTTAAGAGGCAAGTCATGATCAAATTGTAAAACTTGTACTTAAAGAAAATAAGGGTACTTCATATAATATGCTCGGAATAGAAAATGAGCCTTGAACAACCTACTTTGACTTCAGGTGAGCTTACATATTCATTTTTTACACCATGAAGTTAATCTGTAGGTTTAAGACTCTTTCCATGCCTTACTAGCTAGACCACTCTTATTTTTCATACTATGGAAATATTTAATGACAAAGTTCATAATTGTGGGCAACGGGCAATGAGATGTTCTCAAATCGAAGAATTTTCTCATAAATTCTCAAACTCTTCCGAAAAAGAAAAAAATAGCTCAGAGAAACTTCAACAATATATACTAAGGTGAGAGTTTTACATTGTTGTATGTATCATATAGATACACCATAAATGTTATGCAACAGTTTTTACAATGATTCTTTAGTGATAGAAAAGAGCTTCTTTGTTGGTATTGTAGCAGACCATGTGTGAGAATTGATGAGTATCATATGTGAAGCATTCCGTGAAGTTACTTCAAACCTAACTCATAATTTGGATTTCAGAAGTTTTCAGTCATACTTGCCTTTACCAATGGTTGCTTCAATTTAGAGAAACATTTAAAATTATCTCTCGTTTTGTGATAAGAATTAGCAATCATTCCAACTTTGAGCAATATAATCTCTCAAATGGTGTGGAATATGTAGCTACACGTACGCACTAGGTACTAGATTCTATGGTTACATTCATAAGAACGTTGCAATTGAAATTATTCATCTTAAAATGAAAATGGAAATATTGGATATAAGCCTTATTCCTTTTATAATCAATACTAATGTCTGGAACAAAAGATTTAAAGAAGATAAAAACTAACCATGTGCTCTTGTTTTTACTATAGAGGATATTGTGCCCCCGAATATGTACTTCACGGTCATATATCCACATCGCTTGATGTGTATAGTTTTGGAGTTGTGGTGCTCGAAGTTGTGAGTGGAAGAAAAAACTTTGAGACTCGAAGACCGGAAGATGAAATGAATTTGCGAGAGTGGGTAAGTAACTTCTATCACACTTTTACACATTTACAAACTTATGAATTATATTTTGATATATGATAAAGTAGTAATTTGATGGCTAATTTCTTAATATATCACATTTCTCATAGTACACTGAAGGCTCGTTTTCATGTTTGACTTTGATGAGTGTAAAATTTTCTTTAATTTCAATCAAAAAAATGTCAAAGAATCAAAGAGGGACTATTAAAGCATAAAGTGGCCTCACTTTGTTGTAGACATTTAATTTCTTGGTTTAGAAGCACATCTTGAGTACTTTAATTTGGGAATTGGATAATTCAACTTTCCAAAAAGTGTTGTTATTTACTCACAATTACATTGAGAAAGTGTATTCAATATTTAGGTTCCAATTTAATATGGAGAGTATTAGTTGAATTGTAGATTATTTGTATGCATTTGTAGACCATCAAGGCGAATCCTTGATATTAGGTCTTAGCTAGTATTATAAGTTGCATTTGCAAATCTTAAAAGGATTGTCATTTAATATTTTTAATAGTATCTGAAACACAAAAAGAATGGCTTTTAATACTCTACAAAGTTATTAACCTTGTATGTTAACTAGTCTAACTTTACTAAATCAATAAGCAGTATTAGGAAGAAAAAAAAGAAAATACTACACCAAATATAACCCGTCACATTATATGTGGGTGGACCCAAATATCTCTTCAATAAATATGATAGGTACGGAGAGCTTCATTTTATTTTAAACATTTGATTTTTGTAATCATTATGTGAGTTAAGAGGCATTTGTTGAAAAATCGTATGTATTCTCGCAATGATTTGAAATCTTGATAAGCCCAACATATTTTTCTTGTAATACAAATAACACTAATCTAATCAAGGTATCAAGGATTTATACTTTCATTTTTGTACTTTGTTGGTCAGGTTTTATTGATATATTTTAATAATGTAGGTTTGTGTCTTTCAACTTCATAATAACTATGCTAAATTAACCATTTACTAGAAGCAGTTCATACTTGACACATGGAGGGCTCCACATTTGTTTGTGTACAAGTTAAAACTCAAATTAGAAAATGTGAGTTGGGGATTCCTTCAGGATACAAAGAATCCCTAATGTAGGTTTTTAGATAGCATAATAAGGATTCTACAAAATCAAGAAACCCAGAAAACGGCTATGGTTGAGATATAGTTGAATATGGCATAACTCTTGCCTTCCATTGCTAACTATCTAGATATCATACTTGGATTCCAATTCCATTTTGTGTTTTTTTCTTTTTCTTTTTTATTTTAAAAAATAGATTAATTATATATATATGAAAAATATGACATTTGGGTAGGAACTAGTGCCCTTGTAATTTATTATCTATGGCCTTATAAGTTATGTTTCAGATCAAATGGTTATTTGTTACTGAAGTTCAATGTCTGTTGCTTCTATAAAATAGGCTTGGAAACAATATGAAGGACAAACTACAATGATGCTTATTGATCCCAAGATGAAACACTCCTCAATGGATGTGGAAGCCATGGTGCGTGTCATAAGTGTGGCACTTATGTGTGTGCATTATAAACCAAGCAAACGTCCCAAAATGCATGATGTTGTATCCATGCTATGCGGGAAGATGATCATTGAGGACTTTTCAAGAGCATTTGAGTATGGAGAACAAGTTCAAGATGGTACATCAGACTTCTACATGGCAAGTGGTACAACATCTTATGGTGGCATTGAATTGTCGTGTATAGATGAATGCAATCTGTTAAGTAACAATGATCTCAGTGAAATGTATGACATGGAAAACACATCTTGACAACGTAATGACAATTAGGTTGTAAGGAGATACTATAGATTTTTGTTGAGGCAGTAAAGCCTCTAACTAAGCCAAAAAGGCTTTAACTAAGTAAGTCAAAAAGTTTCTTGTATTAACGGCACTTTGAGATCCATGCAAAATTTGTACTTTTTATAGTTTAACTTTTTTGCTTTGTCTCTTGTTAAGTTTCTTACTTTAACTTTTTCCTTAGGCCTCTCAGATGACTTGTTTTAAACTGTTGTTTATAGGTACAAGTTGTTGGAATTTAATGTTTGCATTTTTTAAATGCATCACAACTTGGGTAGGCCATAGTTTTATTTTATTTTGTTTTATGCTATGCTAACTTGACTTCCTAATTTGCACTTTTTGACTTACCTAGTTAAGGCCTTTTCACATCCCTAAGGGCTCTTTCTATTTTGTGCCGAGAGCGTACGACATTCCGTTGACTATTCTAGGTGCTATTCTCAATAGTGATCTGTTTTCTCTCCTCAACTACACAACTAAGTAAAATTACACTTGGCCAAGTGTAATACCATTACAATCCTGCAGGCTCAAAATTAGCATATGATATCAACTAAAGGTTCAATTCCTTATGATTATGGTGAACAAATACCTCTTCAATTTTGACTTTAAAGAGAGTTGTCCTCTTGTCACTGTGCATTTTGGTATAGAAACTTACCAAACAACAAATACAAGTTCGCAAATTTGAATCAATTTTAACCATAGTTATCTCGCTAGATTAATAAAATTGTACTAAATTCTAGAAAATAATTCTTTAGGAATTTTTATCCTATAATGTAAATAATATTCTTCCTTTCAAACTCAAAATCAACAGAAAGATAGGTTTGTCATGTTGTAGAATTTGAATCAACTATAGTATACGACAATAATCATGAGTTCCGCACTTTGGCTATGACAATATGTACTTCAACAATAATAATACATGGTCATGGTGAGAGCTCTTACAATTTTGGTCATTTTTTATTTTGTATCACAAAGGTTACTTTGGTAGAATTGTTACAATAAGATGGTTGTATCAGAAGAATCTATACTTTAGATTCAATACAAACTTAAATAATTGTAAGCGAGGCACTACCTACTCTGAATGAGTATCTAACCTAAAAATAAGGGTTTATAACAACTTGTTGTACAACTTATCTCATCAGTAAAATGTATTGGAATGGGTTTCCATTCAAGTATACAAGATAGGCAAACATGGTTGTCTTATTTGACATTGTCGAACGTCATACAGACACAGACACGACAATCAAACCGACATTTACCCTCCGAGGAGCGAGAGGACATCGAAGATGCAAGTGTTCTTGTTTTTACTATGCATTTTCTTGTATAGTTGAACTTTCCCGTCGAACTCGATGTAGACAAACATGTTGAAGATGACATTTTAGAGAGACATAACTGAAAGTTTGTCATGTACAACAACACTCCACCCAAGTGTAGAAGTACCAATGACTATCGTAATGGCAATTCAATTTTAGCTGCGGCAAATGATTTTAGGGCCTTCATTTAATTTTTTTTCTTTCAGATGGTTTCAAACATGCTTGTTTTGTAAAGGATTTGAGGTATTCGGAGAAGTCCAACAGTGAGAGCAAGGCTTTTACCTTGTGATAATTTTGGAAACAATTTTTTGAAACGTAACAGAATCTCTTATTATGGTAAAATTGGAAAGGAAAAATATTTAAATTGCGGTAAAAAGGGAGGGGTAGCAATGTAATGTTGGGCTTGAACTTTAGGAGGATGGGTCCAATATCTTGCAAGGTCTTTCTGCCACAATTGAAAGGTGTCATAAGGAATTGAATTAAATAAGACAAAGCTAATTGGGAGTCCATGGCATGAAAATAGGGGTTGCTTGGCTCTATGATACTTGCTAACATGCATGTCAATGTGGGTGGCTGATATAATGAAATCCCTATTCAACATCCCTTGCCCTATGCTAATGTATGGCACTAACCATGATGTTTGTCTCTTATACAACCCATATTGGTATTGGCTTAGAAGGCAAGTTGTGTTGCCTTAGTTGGGGTTTGAAACTACAATATGCTATAAATAATTCTATATCTGGAATTTTGAATTTTTACCATGCCTACTTTATAGTCTAACTCATATGTTGTAGACATTTTAATCCTAGATATTATTGTTAACCCATGCAACAGAGGTGCTCCAACCCACAAAAAGTCACTTTGGTTCTTGAAAATATTTGAGGGTTGAAAATCCAAATACCATGCAATTTTCTACCTATGTGCATGGATGGGGGTATGTATAGACCAGTTGTGTCTACTTTTTTAAGACCTCCAACCGAAGGATCTTGTACCTTATCTAATATGAAAGTATTTTACAACCTCTGAATGTAGACTATTTGTAAGATTATAATATTCAAAGTTTGTGGAGATTTCCTTTTAGCAATGCTTGGGAGAGATCATTTGAATTATGCTAAAGGGAGCTTAATATTGGACAATGTGTATACTTTGCTCATATTTCTGTTCAATGTAGACACCTAAGTTGGGTATGCACATGCAAGATTTAAAGACTCATTATTCTTGTTCACTCTCTATCCCTATAGTTTTTCAAAAGGAGGTATATAAACAAAAACATAGTAAACCACGCATGAAGTCAAACATTTCCTGGTTAAGGAAAAACTCGTGACTAGGTACTTCTTTAACCCCTAAGAGCCCAATCGACCATTTTATGGTCGATCCCGATTTTTGAGGAGCTGTACCTGGATAAAAAAAGATTTTTTTTGGAATTTTTTTTAACATTCCAGAAGTTTGGTAAGTTGGGAACCACATCCAATTTACAGAACTCTGTTTGGATTTATAGATTGTTCATAATAAGCCTTCAAACACAAACAGGGCAAAGTTTTGTTAGTGTAAGAAAACTTACTATTTTGGGAAACTAATAAGGTTCCTCATAGGTTACTTGTGGCCTCTCTTCATGTTATCATATAATATGTGATTTTAACCAATCATAGCAATTTCCAATCACTAATAATAGAAATTACATTTTATATTGATCTTCAAAGTTTTACTCTCTTTATTTAATTATTAAAAAAATCTTACTTATTTTAGGAAATTTAACCGTATAGATCTAAATTAGGGTTTAAGGTCTTTATACTATCTTTGGAGCGCTACTTCATAAGGGTTACCGAATTCATATTTTATAACACATCTAAGTTTTTCTTCAAACCCCTCGGGCCTTTAGGGGTTAAGTTTGTAAATTTACCCAATCTTTTTTTTAGAAACCCCTAAATCTCAAAATTTGATAATTTCGAAAGATAAAAAATGTAAAAATACCAAACATGTTGAAGCTTGTTCTTATAAATTTTGAAGGCTACCCTTGTGCAATTTGTCGGATTTTCAATTTGGGTCACTTTAATATTAGAGTAGGAACCAACTAAGAAACAAGATTCAAAAGAAAAGAAAAGGGAATCACAAACCAGAAGTTTTTTTTGGCCCTACAAGGACTTGAAACCAAAATTTGGGTGTAAGAATCAAACATTGGAATTTGCCTTTGCAAATATTACCACATAAATCTTGTATGTATTGCCAAATCTCCACTAAAATGTAACTCAAAAAAATAAAATTAGATCTTACATCTAAACTATTCAAAGTGGCAAAACACCATTTTGACTTTCTTGAAACTTTAAGGGTCATTTTATATGATTTTAAGCACCCTTGGATTAGATTTATACTTTTCGTTTTTCGTTTAGTAAAAGTAAGTACTTTTCTTGACTTTTGACAGCTCATAATGTACTCTCGAGTGGAATGAAAAAGTGCACAAAAGTTGATGTTTTCTTCACTTGAGTATCTCGGGAGATACTTTGAAATCCAATAATCACAAAAATTCTCGATGTAATTTTTGTACAAACTCCCTAGAAAAGGGTTCATATTCCTCAACTAATCAATCTTGTAATAATTTAACCTCGTATTCGTTATAATGGGAGAAGAACAATCTCCCAAATTAATACATGGAGTTCAATCGAGCTAAAATTCACTCAGTTATTGGCCACACCGTAAGCATATGTATTATGAAAATAAAATTTCCATTAAATTGGGAGGTCCACTTAGATCAAAACATTATGTAGAAAGCATGTCATGAGATGAAGAAAATAAAACAGAGTGTTTAAGACCCTTGTGATAGCAATATGATAAGCACTTGTCGTAGATTGGATCAACATCGTAATATGAAGAATTGGATTGCATCAACCCATAATTTGAATATATAGTAGGAAATGAACAAAATACAGTATAATATGTAATTCACTTACGACTACATATTAGAATACAAACTAAAGGGTCTAAGAGTCGGCTATCGGATGCGTAGAGCATCATTGATGGAATACTACTCTTCTGAAGATGTGGCAAGTTCTCCCAAAGAGGCCTTTATGATATTGATTTGAATTTCAGGTATTGAAATAGTCATATCTTGCCCCATTCCGTCGTCCCCCCTAGGTTGCCTTGTTCTAGATTTCCATGCTGTGAAAATGGCATCCGTACTTTGAGATGAAACGTCGACGCCTCTCTCCACCGTCCAACGTAGCTTTTTGTTTACATCCCAACTTGTATAATACTTTTGAACATCCCTATCCCGTGATATGGGACGAAAGAAACCGGATTTCTACGGTATTAGGTAAGTCTGGGTTTGAATTTGGATCGACATAGCACGCCCTATCCAAAATGGACGGCCATCTCGTGCCACATGGACGTAGTGCAACAAAATATCCCTTGTAAAGGTCTCGTCCAACTCGGAATGACGAGTCGTGGTCGATTACGTCTTTGACCTACAAAAAGTCGTCGTCCTCGCCGTACTCTTCACGAAGTGTCCCCTCCAATGTAAACTCATCTTCTACAGCATGCGCGAGACGAGTTGATGGCCAAAACCCATGTTCCAACTCCGGAGCTTCTTCAAGAGTTGACGGGATACCAGGCTGCTGTGATATTAGTGTATCCATAGGTATACAAAGAGCATCCTTTACGTTGCTCCAATAGTATGAGAGAGGCTCATACAGTCGCCTTGATTCGATTGACTCACGTGATAATCGCTCCCAATGGTCAACAAATCCTGAAACTCCTTTCACAATCTCCGGCAAATGACGATCCGCATTGTCGCGCACTTGTGGTACCCCCTAGGCCATAGCGATCTACCCTCTGAATCCTCCTTCCATAACTTAATGCCCCCCTCATCACCTCTAGGAAGCCATTCATCGTCATGGCAAAAAATTTTGTACTTCATAACCGGGCACCCACGTGCATCGAGGAAGAACTTGAACTGATGCGCTTTTGTATGTCCAACCAATGCTTCATCACCCTCCAGCAACCACTCTTGAATGAAAGATTTGAAGTTAGGAACCTCTTGAACGAGGTGAGGAATGACAGGAAGTGACTCTAGCTTCATGAAAGATTTCATGAGAAGAGGGATAGTAGGATAATCCTCCTTATGCAAAGCCATGCTCCAACGACCAAATAATGCATCTATGTCATCATGAGTGTGACCAACTAGCATAAAATTAACATATACTTCTCGAAATACCCGTTTGGCTACGAGAAGGGACCAGAAGCTGAAGACAAACCTATTTTTGTTGTCACTAACAGCATTGTCCATTTGTACATTTAATATAGGGGGCAATGGCCTAGGTGGAACCAAAATGTCTGGAATCGGGCCAAGTGGATCCAAACACATCTCTGAACCATGAAGAAGAGCTGCGTAAAGAGGATGCGAAGATGCCTCTGAAAAAAGTTGTCTTGGAGGAGGATTTCGGCGGAGCCTCCAGATCGCGTAGCAGCTTCGCAAATGACCCCACAGTGTAATTTGCATCATGTGAGAAAATATCTAATCCAAAATGCGCATAGCGCTGATCTACATGTCCATGAGCTAAAATGCCTGTTACCGCTATAGGCAATTTCATGAGACCATCTAAGTTCTTCACCTTGTGGGATAAGGCAGGGGAGGCTGTCTTCGAGTGGTCCATCTTGTCATGCATAATAGTAAGAACCTCATGAGGCATTGTCTTCGACCTAAAACGATTGAGGTAATACAAATCCCTATGAGCAAACGCCGAGTCCAAGTGCGCACTTAGTTTCCTCGACCATAAAAGTGCAGATTGACTTCCTGGTAAGGTGAGCTTCATCAAGGAGTCAAATTCATCACACTTTGAGCACCGTGCGAAATTGTCTCCTGCCCTCTTCGCGTAGTACTCAGGATAGCTAAGTCGGCGGATTTTGCTAATGCTTGAAGCTGACACTGGTGGAAGCCCGCATTCAGCAAGATGTTCGCATATAGGCGGAATCTGATTTTTCCACTTAAAACTTGCGGGAAGTATCTTCGTTACAACCTTCTCCCCGAGGAGAGGCTATGAGACTTGTGAGGCATGTGGTCGACATGCCTAGCAAGTAATGCGCCCAAGACAATGAAGCTTACAACAAAGTATGACCCCTGGGCTTTCGTTTTCCAGTATTCCCATGATGTTGGGCTTCGAACCCAGCAGCTGCGTTCAAAGCGTTGCGATAAAAGACGCTAGAACTAACACCCATAATTTGCATCCACGCTAACGGACATACGTCTATGCCTTCAAGTATCACCACATTCCGCCCATTAGCATTGGTATGAAATTGTCGATGAACATCTAATTTGATGTGATTTCTGAACTGCACCGTTGTGTTTTCATACATGCGAGACCTAAGAACCTTTATCTTGTCTCTAGGGTAGTGTTGGACACAGTTTCGGCTACAACAGGTATTCGATGCGACTTCGTTGATTGACTGCTGAGTCAACAAGTTTTTTGCTCTGCGAGGTGCTGGAGTAGGAACATTCCTTTTGGAATTGTCATACGTACGAGTGTGTCTACCATTGACCCGACCCTGTTCTTTAACCCATCGGTTGTACACATCCCGCTGGGTATGGTGCAACAGACTTACACCGTCCAAAAGAACTCGATCAATGGGCCACGACTTGAAGGAGTAAATCCAGTCGTCAGGATCGTCCACAGGCACAAACAAAGTTGAAATTTGCACAACAATAACCGATTTACCGAGGGGTCCAGAAGTATCAGTAAGGGCACTGGATCGTAAATTCCGAGGTAAACCTTCAGCAATTTTGAGACCATCGCTGTCAAGTAACGCCACAGTTCTTCCCGACCAGAGCCGAGGTGGAACAACCTCAAACTCTGGAATATCCGGATTCATTTGGTGGAACAACGGACTCTCTCCGGCCGGATGAGGTGTCCATCTGCAGATACACAAGAACATAGAAACAAGTTATAGGAAAGGCTATTGATCACAAAGAAAGTCACGACAATATTGATATAACGACTCCTTCTATAGTATAGCTCAGTTGATCTAACCAACGCCTTTTAGAAAGCGAGCACATGTAGTTTGAAACGGATTTAATGAAAATGAATGTTACAAATTGGAGTGTCACAAACTTAACGTCGATTTTTGAAGAAGTGTATGTCATCACATCCACCATAGTTAATAGAGTCCAAGGTCTTAGCTGAAGACGAGGTAAACCTTAGATATTGACATGTAATGCTAAATAGTTCCAATCGAGCTAAACGCCTCGAAGAATTGATTGATAAAAAGAATAGTTGGACTCCAAGTAAACATCCTTGCGAAAATGAGTTCGACAGTTCAGCTAGAATGGAGCAAACACTTTCAGTATCGATTATGCTGCAATTTAGCTCGAATCGAGCTAAACCGACGTAGTATCGGATGCCTTACACTTTACCTCGACTCGAGCTAAACTTATCAACTACAATATATCTTAGCTTTAGCTCGAGTCGAGTGGGCAAACCACCTTATATAAATCAAGTCCAAATTTAATTCTTGGAATAGATAATTTGGATTATTCACCTCGACTCGAGCTTAAGTGTTCGACTTTCAGAGGTCGTATACTTCAGCTCGAATCGAGCTAAATTGCTCGAGTTTGCTAAGTCTCAGCTTTCAAGAGTCTGTAATGAAATCAGTCAGTTTAGCTCGAATCGAGCTAAACTTCAGAGTCTAAGGATTTCACTAATTACATCAGTTCTCTTTTCTATATCGGTAAATTCTGACTTTCTTAGAGTCACAGTTTAGCTTGACTTAAGCAAAACTGAGTTACATACTGGGAGACATTGAATCTTTAGATTAGCTCGACTCGAGCTAAACTTACCAGATTTCAAAGGCTTGTAATGAAATCGTGAAGTTTAGCTCGAATCGAGCTAAACTTCGTACTTGGAGAACTAGAATATATACATCAACTCACTCTTCCTTTTTGTAAATTCAGACACACTTAGGGTCACAGTTTAGCTCGAATCGAGCTAAACTTAGTTACATATTGGGCGAGGTTGATACCTCAGTTTATCTCGACACGAGCTAAACTTACTAGATACCAAATGATTGTAATGAAACAGTTGAGTTTAGCTCGACTCGAGCTAAACTTTATAGTATGAGGATTAGAATGTTTTCATTAGCTCACTCTTCTATTTAGGTAAATTCAGACATACTTAGGGTCACAGTTTAGCTCGAGTCGAGCTAAACTGAGTTACATATTGGGCGAGTGGGGTGCCTTAGTTTAGCTCGACTCGAGCTAAACTGAATGGGCTTCAATTTTCTCAAAAGTAAACGTCTAATTGACCTCGAGTCGAGCTAAACCGACTTACGATTTTGCGCGACTAGTATATGTAGTTTAGCTCGACTCGAGCTAAACTGGTTAGCTTTCAACAAACTCTATTGAACTTGGAGTTTAGCTCGAATCGAGCTAAACTTTTATGTCTACAATTAGTCATAGCTTAGCTCGAGTCGAGCTAAATCTCTCAACTTTTCAAAGTCCTGAAGTTTAGCTCGAGTCGAGCTAAATTACTCGACTATACAAGCCCCGCAATTTAGCTCAATTCGAGCTAAACTGCGTCACTGTGGTACTCCTGGTATTTAGCTCGACTCTAGCTAAATGTCTGCACTCTTTCTCTCCCGATAATCACGGCGCATATTTCGGAGTACCGCTTCTCCTAATTCTCTGAAAGCAATAGGTTTGCACTCGAGACGGATGCATTGAAAATGAAGGCTTGCCTGCACTTACATTGAAAACACACAATCTTAAGCATCACAGCAAAGGCGTCGACGACGCATGTGGAACTTCTCGGGTTTAGGGTTTATGACGCCGAAGTTGAATTGTAAAATGCAAGAAGCACGTACGATACCAGAGACACAATTCAATAAACTGCCATATGCGTGGAGTCTTACCTTGACGCTTGTGTGGAGTACATCTTGATCCCTACGTGCAGCGTGCTGGAATCTAAAACGCCGACGGAGCCCGAAAGCGCGAAGGAGGAGCATCACCTTCAGAAAATGAGGAAAAAGGAATCAACATGGCCACGTTCTCAGAGGTCATTCAGATTCGTCTGGCCTTTCCCGCGCTCCACCTTATCTCGAGATGAGGCGGGAAATACAAATGCGATTTGTCAGGAAAATCGGTGGTGAGATTCCGGCGGGAAAATTTCTTCTCCCTATATTTCTACATAGAAGTAGCATCCGCGAATTCAAGCGGGAATCCACCCGCCATTCCTGCCTACTTCGACGAATTCTGTACATTCCTGCTACAAGATCAATCGTAATATTACACTCATTGGCCGAAATAGGCTTCCAATGAAAGCATGCATTTCAAAGTTATCATGCCATTATTGACCATGCGATTAAAAGTTAGGCATACTCAAATACTCTAAGTTTGAAAGTTATAATCTTCTAAGTTAGTAATACTCATTTTCACCGTAGTTAGGAAATAAATTTACAATGTTCTATTCAATGAATAGAGAAACGAGTAATTTAATTGTTTTTATGGACATTGAGGATTATGTGTATTGCTTAATGTGATTGGATTCTTTATTAGTCTCACTACATGGGGTTCTATTGCATGTAGCTATAGTATGTTTCACATGTCAACTTCAATGGATATATTGTATATAATGGATTGTAATTATTCATCTTTAGTCTTCACTTGGGTGTTTTTTAAGCGTTTTGTGGCATTTCAAAGTCCATTTAATATGAGTATTAATCATAGTGTGTCATGTTTCGTAAAAAATTTGGTTTTATATATGATTCATTGTCAATATGAAAGAGTTTCCTCAAAAACATAGAAATATTGAATTCTCAAAAATAACAAACTGAAACAATTTGACTACCAATCTCAACGCAATATTAACTTAAGTGCATAAAAAATTGTATCAAACTGTAAAACTCCAAATAAATATGCAACTTCATAAAAGGCCTTCAACTTGCTTTGCAACAAATAATATAAATCATATATTATTACATCAAAATCAAGGTATGAATGTATGGAATATAATGTATTCAACAAGTAATATTCTGAAAACCGTAAACCAGAATTTTAGCAAAATTGTTAGCTTAAGGTATAACAACATAGAAAAATAACTAAATTGCACCATTCTGCACACAACATAAACCCTAAACCCTAAACCCTAAACCCTGAATCCTAAACCCTAAACCCTAAACCCTAAACCCTAAAACCTAACCCCTATATCCTAAACTCCAAAACTCTAAATCCGAAACACTATACTGTGAATCCTCAATACTTAACTTGGATTGCTATTGTAAGCATCACATACAACATCTACAGCATTACGAAAACTTTAATTTGTACGGTTGCTAGCACTCATAATTTTAGGCTTTTGTTCATCTAATCATCTTGCGAGAGCAAGTCTATATTCTTAATTATTTATGCTAGATTTTATGCTCCAAGTTAAGTAACTTTGATAGAAATTCTTAAATTATCTATCAATTTGTGTGCAAATAGTTAGAATACCTTGCTATGTTACATCAAAGCATAAATCAAAATATTTGGTCAATTATAGGTGACCTTATGTCAATGATTTCTAATAAAGAAATTGAAACGAAATAATCATCTTAAGTGAAATAGATCGTTACATTTATAACGGACATTAATGTACTATGATCACCCTTTAATGTGAAATGTGCCCATTATTCCAAATTAATATTTTAAGTACTTTATCCTCATCTAAGCTATTTAGTTTAAATTATATACGAACGGAAATAGTTATTAGTAATAAATAATAATATCATTATAATTGTAGTTAACTATACCCATGCTATAAGATGATAACATTCAAAATTATAATTAAATTTTGCACTATATTCATAATGATGTTAAATAACGTACTATAAATTACTATACATAATGTATTCCTATAATAATGTATTAAATAGGCATAATTACCAATATAGGAAATATTATATATTTGTAATAAATCCTATACTTGTACATGTAATTTCTATGTAAAGGTATGTTTGGAATACATGGCATTATTTGGAAATGTGTAGTGATTACTTATGGACAAAAGTTAGAAACCAATAAAACCTATTATACTTGAATGCAATACTTTTGTACCTTGTGATTTCCAAACTTTGGAAAATAAACCACGTACGAAGATTTGAATTCAAGAGTGATACTTATGTACATTAAAATGATTGAACAAATCTTGGAAATTAAACACTTGAATCTTTATTAAAGAATACTACGTATGTATAGCATATACTAATTAAAAAGTAATAATGATTTCACATATTAAATATTCTGCTAGGGAAAACCAGGCACATGTCAAGGAATAACGAAATTTAAAATTTAAACCACTACCAATTTTTTAAAATTCAAATATCAACGTATTTCTTATAGCATTATTTAAAAAATATCCATAAAAAACTTGTTGTGCCTTTAGCCGAAAGTCTACAGTAGCAACTACCTGATTGACTCAATGGAGGAACCAAGTGGGAGCGGAATCACGGTGATCAATCCTACAATGATCTATCGATGAAACGATTGTAGCACCAACTCCGCGGAGGGGAGCAGCCTCCAAGTGCTCGATTTGCTACGCAGGGGCCAATTCTAGGTGTGACTCCTGACTCTTTACGTGTAATTAGGGTTAAAGTAATTCCGCTCCCACTTAATCAATTGCGGTAACTACATTGCGCACGGTGCTTGAGCAAGCTCGTCATGGATACGGTTTCCCCACGGTGTTTCACACGGCACTTCGAAGCACTTGGCAAATAGACGCGTCTTAAATTAACATGGTTGGAAATGAACATGGTTGAAATTGATGACTAGAATCGCAATGTAAATTTCACATACTAAAAATAGAGTACACAATATTAAACATCAAATTAGTTCCAACAAATTGACAAGACTAAATAGAAAACTAATATTAATACAAGAATTAGAATTAAACTTAGCCTATTTGAATTAGCATTCTAATGTTGCTCCAAAAAAGATGAGTAATAAAAGTGAATGGAAACTAATATTATTACAATTCGAATTAAACTTAGCCTATTTGAATTAGCATTCTAATGTTGCTCTAAAAAAGATGAGTAATAGAAGTGAATAAAAACTAATGTTATTACACTTTGAATTAAACTTAGATTATTTGAATTATCATTCTAATGTTGCTCTAAAAAAGATGAGTAATAAAAGTGAATGGAAACTAATATTATTACAATTCGAATTAAACTTAGCCTATTTGAATTATCATTCTAATGTTGCTCTAAAAAAGATGAGTAATAGAAGTGAATAAAAACTAATGTTATTACACTTTGAATTAAACTTAGATTATTTGAATTATCATTCTAATGTTGCTCTAAAAAAGATGAGTAATAAAAGTGAATGGAAACTAATATTATTACACTTCGAATTAAACTTAGCCTATTTGAATTGAGATTCTAATGTTGCTCAAAAAAAGACGAGTACTGAAAGTGAAAGAAATAAAATTTACGAGATAGAAAACATAAATACAAGTACTAAATTAATGTGGAAAATGGTGGAATAAACCAAAATTTTAAAAAATGATTCCCTCGGCAGTAATGAAAGCCTCGGCAGTAAAAATGATGGCCTCGGTAGTAATCATGATGATTGTATACAAATCATGAATGTACCACCGCCGCCTTTCACCTCCCCCTCTCTTTCTCCCACCTTTTCACTTCTCTAATTTTCACTTCGCACTGTCGCTCCCGCATTTTCGCGCTTTTTGCTTCCTTGCAGCTTTTCGCTTCCGTTTTTTCGCATTTTCGCGCTTTGCGTAGCCCTGCGAGTAGCACTTAGAATTGGGTTGTGTGTGTTTTTTCGTGCGTGTGGTTGCTGTAAGTTAGTGACGTAGAGTAGTTTTGTAAGTTTCGGGGTTTCGGTGATTCGGTTGTAGGAGGTGCAGTGGGGTTTGCAGTGCCGCGAGTGAGAAGGCGTTGTTCGAAGAGCGCTTATTCTAGAGAGTAGTTGCCCTAGAAAGTACGTGCGTCGACGTTGGAGGGGAGGTGCGTCGACGTTGCACAGGAGGTGCGGCGCAGTCCGAGGGAAGGTGTGTCGCATTCCGAGGAGTTGGAGGGGAGGTCCGTTGACGTTGCACAGGAGGTGCGGCGCAGTCCGAGGGGAGGTGTGTCGCATTCCGAGGGGAGGAGCGTCGCTGTTGGAGGAGGTCCTGATTTACGAGGAGACTCGCTGTGCCGGAGGAAGAGTCGCGGAGCCTCGACAGGTGCGGTTTTTCGACCAAGCTGGGTACGATTACCAGCTTTTCGATTTGATTTTTGGGTTTTTGTAGGAATTCATTTCCGTAATTCCGATTTAATTTCTGTATCTTCGATTTCACTTCGAAGCACTTTGCAAAAATTCCCTCGTCCCTCCGGCTTGCGCATGATTTGGAGAGTCCACACCGGTTCTTAGTGGTTGTAGCGCATTTTTTTTTCGTTCATTGTTGAAGAATTCCTACGAGCTCCATTGTTTGAAGTAGAAACCGCATGCTTGAGCGACACACTGCTATGTGACTGTGGCCCCTACCTAGTTGACTAAATCATCTTCACTATGCTTTTGACTAGAGATCACAGACTCTGCTTTCTGCATGCTGAGGGCATTGACATTTCACATTGGAATGCTTGTTCGAATTGAAATTAGTTGCTTTTGATCTCTTCCTTGCTTGTGAAGGATTTGCAGTAGGGTTTGAGGTACATGTGTTTGTGGTTCACTAGTTTTATAACTCATGCTTACAGGATACGGAATTGCGAATTGAATGAGCTGAAAGTATTGACTCTTCCTGCTCGAAGCGCATCGGCATTCACGTTTAATTTTTGTCGTGAGATAGCATTTCCAATGTAAGTGGACTAGATTGCAGTATGCATTTCTCACATTTTTCCATGTAGCAGAATTGTGTCATGCACAGACGTGTGATTCTAGATTGAGTTCATGATCAATAGTTTGAATGATAAAACATATGAAAAGAAGTTTAGAAGCTTTGTAATTTGCAATACAGTAACATGAGAGTTTGTAGTTTCCTTTGCCAGCAGAATTTCCAGATATTGAATTCACAGGGCTGTTAGTATTGACAGCGAAGTATGTAATCACAAAAGGATATTGGAATCGCAGTTGAGTTTGAACATTGTTATTGCTTTTGTTATTCAACTCTACGATCGTATGTTGTGCAGATAAACGACAAGGCAGAAGAAGATCATCCGGAAATTGGACTCTAACTTACAGGAATGGCTGGAATGGGAGAAAGGTGCTAAGTCAAATAACTCGCAAAACTGAAACCACCTCTAACTCTGTAGAAATGGATATGGTGATGCTAAAAGTTTAGCTCGAGTCGAGCTAAACTAAGCACCTTAGAGTAAGTAGAATGAACCGTGGTGGGAATGAACTAAAAAACGTAACTATATTCAACCTTAGGATAAGAAGTTTAGCTCGAATCAAGCTAAACTTCCCGTTCACATGAAAGATTACCGAAGTCTATTCGGTTTAGCTCGAGTCGAGCTAAACTTAGGCATCCAACTTGGTCCGTTTGTAAGTAAGTTTAGCTCGACTCGAGCTAAACTGTGACCCTATTATTTAGAATTTACATAACGAATACTAATAGTACTAAGACTCTGACTAACCATACACATAAAAGTTTAGCTCGAATCGAGCTAAACTACACGTTCAGTAGAGATTGTAAAAACGAGACCAATAGAGATAAACTTCGGAATCCAACTGGCACAAAGTGTGCCTCAGTTTAGCTCGTTTCGAGCTAAACTATTCGTTTACATTAGAGAGAAACGGGATATCTATTCAGTTAAGCTCGACTTAAGCTAAACTAAAGCACCGAACTCGCCCAATATGAAACTAAGTTTAGCTCGAATCGAGCTAAACTGAGATCTTAAGTAAGTAAAGTTCGAGCTAAAAAAACGATTACAGTACAGACTTCTGAAATCTATTAAGTTTAGCTCGAGTCGAGCTAAACTAAGATAACATCTTCGGTCAATATGTTCCTCAGTTTAGCTCGATTCGAGCTAAACTTGGACCCTAAGTAAGTCTGAAATCACTTAAAAATAAGAGTGAGGTAATGTAAATAGTCCAGTCCTCAAACTCTAAAGTTTAGCTCGATTCGAGCTAAACTGAGACCTTAAGTAAGTAAGAATATACAAAAAAGAAGAGGGTTGATGTTAATATCCTTGATCGGTGAACTTTAGCTCGATTCGAGCTAAAATATACGATTACAGTACAGACTTCTGAAATCTATTAAGTTTTGCTCTCGAGTCGAGCTAAACTAAGATATCATCTTCGGCCAATATGTTCCTCAGTTTAGCTCGATTCGAGCTAAACTTTGACCCTAAGTAAGTCTGGATTTACATAACAAAATAACTAAAGAGCAAACCTCTGTAAATTAGTTTAGCTCGAATCAAGCTAAACCTATTGTTCATATAAGACGATTGCTAGTTATTGAGTTTAACAGAAGTCGAGATAAACTAACGTAATCTCGCGCACAGACTGTACTCTTGTTTAGCTCGATTCGAGCTAAACTGTGACCCTTAAAAAGTACGCTAACATTAGCATTAACATAAAACCAAAGTCTAGTAAGTTCAGCTCGCATCGAGCTAAACGTCATGTTCAAATGACTCAACTGCTACCTGTTGAGTTTAGCTCGAGTCGAGCTAAACTAAGTTCCGAACTTAAAATAACTGTAACTCAGTTTAGCTCGAATCGAGCTAAACTGCAACCCTTAATAGGTAGCCATTGTTAAGGTAATATCCCGCTCATTCTCTACTCTCGTTTAGCTCGACTCGAGCTAAACATTGACCCTTAGTATAGTTAGCTAATACTAACATTAACATCGAACAAAAGTCTAGTAAGTTTAGCTCGATTCGAGCTAAACTAAATGTTCACATGAGACAATTACAAGGCACTAACTCGCACATCCTGTAAGCTCAGTTTAGACGTGACCCTATGAAACTAGATATAATGTTCAGAGGAACGAGATACAATATTCATATTTCAGACCCTCGACTATGTAGATTAGCTCGACTCGAGCTAAACTAAACGTTAACATAAGAGACAAATGATTTCTATCCAGTTTAGCTCGAGTCGAGCTAAACTATGGCATCGAACTCGCTCACATTACTAATCTCAAAAATCTCATGACTACTGCAGCGAGCTGAGGATGAAGGGCTTGCTCGGCCACTTCTTCAAGCCAAGGGCACCGGTGGTTGATGACGATGATGGCGATGATACCATGAACCTTGATTGCTACGAATTCAAGGACGCAACCAAGGTCAAAAGCTGGACAGCGCTTTGGGCTGCGCATACGTCACACCTTACGGTCGCTGTAAGCTACGAGGGGCGTATCGCTGAGCCGATGACGATCGATGTCGACACGAAAATCACAGAGCTTGATTGCGAGTCACCGGAGGTGATCAAGATCATTTGCTCTTCTCCAGGGGTGACGCCTTATAATTTCACCATCGCCGTCAACACAGTAGCGACGCCCTTCGATTCTGTAGCAATGGTCGAGAGTTTAGAGGCATCACATTTCGACGAAGTCAAATCCACTCTCAGAGCTGAGATCCTTGATGGGAAGTGGAGGTCGAAGAACGATGGGCCGCTCAAAGCTAAAGCTCGTCCTTCAAGCTCTCGGAACGTCGTCAACTCCATCATTCGAGGCATCGGTTGCGGCAAAAAGCAAAACAAGTAGCTCGGCGACCTCTCTTCGAGCGTTCAGCCTTACCGGACAGGGGAGTCCCATAGATAGCAGGACTACCACACGAGTCCGACCATCAACCCCAGGGTAACATCCACAGGGGCGAATAGTTCTGGAACCCCTGGATTGTCATCGCCTCAAAAGAGACGGTCGAGGAAGCTAGCTGATGACGCGAGGCGCAACAAGCTCGTCTCAGAAGAGGATTTGGCAAACGCTATCAACGACGCCGTCTCAGAGATCCCTATGATTGTCGACAAGGTAGAAGACATTGACTACACCAACTGCAATGTCATATACCAGAAATTCTTCTGACCGCCAAGACGCATTTGTCTTGAAAATAATCCCCGGTGAAATTGGAGATTGACACCATGAAGATGAAGGAAGCACCAGCGTCGTGGACAATCCGGGCCTTCGAGAAGAGGGGGCAAACCAGCCTCCTGAACTACCTCATCAATTTGCCGGACCGGTCACACAAGCAGACTCTGTGCGTCATGCCCGACTTGAAGTTCAAGCCCAAGGACGAACGGGATATGACGGACTGCGAATTCTACATCATTAACGGCCAGCACAACGTGGCTGCGTCGAAGGAGATGATTCAAAAAGACACCGTCCCCGAACCTATCAAGAAGGACTTCCGGACTTGGAATGCGTACATAGTCTGGACTAAAGATGTGGACAAGCTGCGCAAAATTTCGGCTTTTTATAACAGAGTGAATCACTTCGCTCAGTTTAAGCCAACGTGGGCAACGAATATCCTTGCTGCTCGGAAAGTGTGGGTTGAGTTCGGGTGTCCTCCACCAAAACGCGATGCAACCGGGGTGGCAGGGCAACGAATAAAGCCAAAGCGCGCTGCAAGCCAAGCAATCGCTTACGATGTAAGCATTTCTGATCCACTGTGTCAAATGTTTAGCTCGAGTCGAGCTAAACTGAAGATGCAGTTAAGTTTAGCTCGAATCGAGCTAAACTGAAGATGCAGTTAAGTTTAGCTCGAATCGAGCTAAACTGCACATGCAGTACTGTTTAGCTCGAATCGAGCTAAACTGCAGATGCAGTTCAGTTTAGCTCGAATCGAGCTAAACACTACTGCATCTGCAGTTTAGCTCGATTCGAGCTAAACTTAAAATGCATTATTGTGAACATGGATCCCTTTGGTTTAGCTCGATTCGAGCTAAATTGTATAGCCACCGTCGATACTTACTCGAATTACCTGTACTCGATTTTGCAGAAATTCTTCGCGGCTGTAAGCGAGAGGTTCTCAATGATCGACGTTGTCAATCATCAAAGGGAACTAAACAAGAAGGGCGGCAAGAAATTGCTTACCCTTACTAACGAGATCAAGATCATCACTGCACCAGAGAACCTGTATAAGCTCTGGGAATCTGTGATTACTTGCGCAGCCCAAGGAGACCTCGTCGACCCCGAGTCCATGGACGGATCCAAGTTCAAGGACAAGGAGGGCTTTATTCCGGACAAAGATACAACTCTCAATCGAGGGTTTTTTAAATTCCTTGGCAACCTCTCCGAGAAGGACCACGAGAAGCTCTGCAGGCACATCTTGAACGAGTCAGGGCCATCAAGGAAACTGAAATACCCGAAGGTTGTGCTCAAGCAGCCTAAGTCTCATCTCGAGGACTGCTACGTATGGAAGGATTACGTAGAACGATTGAAGCGCAAAGCTATCGCCCAGCTCCAGCTTCACAAGATCGATCCTACGCTCGGTATTTTCAAGGGCGACGAACTTGACGTTCAGGCGTGGAAGAAGTTTAAGCAGGACTACCACGTCACAAAAGCGTCGAAGCGAGTGCTTCTCGAGTGGGGTGTTCCGGAGTCATACTACGCCAACCAGAAGGCGACTATGCACCGGAATAACAGCTGCGAGGTTCTCTCGCCATACGCCAAAGAGTTCTTCCGCGTATTCCTTGAAGTCCGGAAGAAATTCGAACCTACTGCTGGAATTGCTCATACTCGGTTCTTCCAAAGGGAGAACCCGATGAAGCTTCATGACTGGGAAGCAGCTTCCTGGAGTAATGACGGCGAGGACATCAATTTCGGGATCATCGACTTCAGACTCGTTCCTGGAGCTGCTGGAAAGGCGAAGTCTACTATCGAGAAACCGTTCTTTGAGATTTTCATGAACGTTCTCGGAGGACAAGATAAGCCTTCTCTCAAGGCTGTTCCTGTCTGGCTGTTCATATGCGGGGATGAGAAGGACCTTGAGCATGTACAGCACTTCGCCAAGACCAGTTCCTTCTTCGAAGGTGTGGAATACGAGTTGATCCAGTCCATTTACGAGCCTGTCGCCAACGAGCGTCTTGGAGGGTTTGCCGCAAAGAGTAGGCAGGCACTGGAGCCCGTGCGACTTCTCTTCCTCAAGCACACATCCGTGAGGATCCGCGGGGAAATAAAATCTATCTACACAGCCCCCAAACACATTCTGTACGAGAAGCCCCGAAAGTACAATGAGGTGGAGTACAGCATGTTCCCCAACGAGCTGAGAATGGAATTCTACCTCCAAGTCATCAAGCTTTTCTGCGGCCCCAATGAGTCTATCTGCCTTGTCTATTCCGGATCAAAAGCCGTTACAGCAAGCATGGTAAGATACAACCC
The DNA here is from genome assembly GCA_037043015.1 of Bryum argenteum. Taxonomy (NCBI): domain Eukaryota; kingdom Viridiplantae; phylum Streptophyta; class Bryopsida; order Bryales; family Bryaceae; genus Bryum; species Bryum argenteum. Next base: position 16,289,804 of record CM073328.1, on the reverse strand, counting down.
AGTTTAGCTCGACTCGAGCTAAACGGGGTCATTACCCTTCCCTTCCCTGACATCATTGAAATCCAGTTCGGTCTGCTCTGCTCGTAATATAGTTTAGCTCGAGTCGAGCTAAACTATGTCATTCCATGTCCTTGTAGCCTTATTTATTCCATACCTTGATTGCTTTCTTGAGAATGAAGTTTAGCTCGAATCGAGCTAAACTCAATCAGTTGCATGCTTCCTGCACATGGATTCCTGCACATGTAGTTTAGCTCGAGTCGAGCTAAACTAAGTGATACCTCTGATACTTCTGATTTCCTTCTAAGTTATGAACTCGTTCATTTCCTTCGTAGCATGTAGTTTAGCTCGAATCGAGCTAAATGCCTTTGTCTGACTTCTCATCGTCGTCCTGCAGATGGTAGCTTCTGAATCGTTCGTCATAGCCGACAAGGACGACTCCGTTGACATACACCAGGCATATCACATCGGTGTTAATCTTGATCCGAATGACTTCAGCATCAACGGATATCCTGTCGATGCTAATACCTTCCCTATCATCGGCAGAGCCCTCCTGAAGGGGAAAGCTAAGGTGGAAGCTGATGACGATAGTATGAAGGGCGATGACGGTGAAGGAGAAGAAGATGATGATGATGTGGAAGAAGTTGCCTCTAGCGCCGGGGAAGACGAAGGCAATGCGCGCCTAGCAGGGTCGGCTGAGGTAGACGCCTCTCCTGTGCGGATCCGGCGGCCCGATTTTTAACCTCCCGCGGGACGGCTCGACAATCTGCGCAATACCCCGGAATCGCGTAGCGGTTCGGTAGCGTGGCAGGGGTTCCGCAAGTCGAAAGCGGAAAGGCTCGGCAAGAATGGCCAAGGAATCGCGAAGTCAAGGTTCTCCGGCTGCGGTGATTTTGAAGCGCAGAAGAAACTTGAGGAAGAGCAAGCCGCGATTGTCGAATGGGCGATGAGTTTCGGGCTCGCGACGCTCGGTAGCGATGAGGAGGCAAGGAGAAGACACCTGGATATGATGGATATGTTTAGTAGAGCACTAAGTGGCTTAAATCCATCTGCACTTCCTCCTCCTCCTCTGCCTTCTGCAATTGCAGTGCCTAGTACTCAAAGTTTAGATGCAGGTACTTTCCATGGGGGGCAACGCCCTCTTCCTGACACTGCACCTCCAGCCACTGCTATCGTCGAGCCAGCAGCGCATCCACCTACGTCAATTCCGCGGAATACTGACTCTGAGGCTGAGGTGCAAGAGAATACCACAGGTCCCACTTCTTCTTAGATAATGGGTATACTGTATAGTTATTGAGTTGTAAAAACCGGTAGAACACTTTTTTTGATACAAACTCTCAAACATTTTTTGTAATTAATACGGGCGTTACCACGTTCATTTTAGCTCGACTCGAGCTAAATTGCCAATCGACCACATAGGCATTACATTCGGATTCACACTCCTCCTTCCACCACACGTGTTTGCCCGATTTCAATGACCTTATATTGCGTTGAATGGATGTAGAGGATGAGCATGAAGATATCGATATCTCGGTCATGGAAGATGTATTTGTTGATCTTGTTCGCCATGACTCGCATCCTTCCGAGGACACTCCCAATTACATGAAGCATCGCTTCCGGCAATGATCCTACATTGGGTGATGATGTAGATTGCACCCAACGATCGCTAGGATCAATGGGCCTTCACGATGATGACGAGATGAGCAATGACGATATCCGGTACTTTTCATCAATCCATTCTTATCTTTAGAGATCATCGAATATTTGTACTACAAGATGTTGTCTTTGAATTTATTAAACCTCTCGTGAGAGAAACCTCGATAATGTTGTCCTGCGCGACGTGCTTGCTATCCAGGTTAGGAACGCCACGGTCACGAAAATTCTAGTGAAGAAATAGGTTTTATTCCAAGAGAGTCGAGGCAAAGCTTGGTTAAATGTTGTCATCGACCTCAATGGGATCCTCTGTTATTGTTCCCCAACTTGGGAAGCTAAGGGATCCAAACCGTGACATCCAAGTACACTCGCCGCGGTGCCAACTGAGGTGGGGAAGAAACTTGTGTGGGTAAGGCCCGGTTGTAAAGACTTCCTCTCCGGGTTGGCAGCGTTCGCCACTATCACGGTTTGGAGTTCTATGATGACAACAACGACTCAAGCAATTTGTGATTATCTCTTTGGTCCGATAAAACCTATTAAGCCATTACGAATTCTCGGTCAAGAAGACTGTGATAGAGTGCCCGTGCGGAATGTTGGGGGCCGAACTATCTTCATGAAGGAACCAGGAACCCAAAAAGATATTTTCCTTAAGACCATGTCTGCCCACCTTTTTAATAGCTATGATGGTCTATATACAGAGGCCAATACTCTCTTTATTGACGATAGTCCGATTAAGCACATGTTAAATCTTAGTGAGAATGTTCTTTTACTGCCTTCGTGGACTTCCAAGGTCAATAGGGCTGAAGAGGACTCCGTTTTACTAGACGAGATTTTGCCATATCTCATAGAGCTACACGAGTTCCCAGGATCACTCAAGGAGTACCGCACTTCCCATCTTTTTGGGCGTCCTATGTTTTACGATGATAGAACAACTTGTTCTATATATCCGACATCCTAAGGGCCATGTCAGATTAGCAACGATTCTATTCTTCTTGCCTACTGAGTGCTGTACATCCAGTTTTGTTTTAGTTTTGTATTTTTTCACCCTGGTTTCGTTTTTCCTACATTGTAATTAACAAGTTTTGTTAACTGTATAGATCAGAGTGAAGTGTGATTAGGAGTCTAATTTTGAATATTGTATGTTCTGAATGAGCTCAACTGACAACTGTTTATCTGTCGATTATCGTGTCAATCATTTATAATAGGTTCCGCAGGGGGGTTGTCGTGCTTCGGTAGATTCGTTTATCAATGGGGAGGGAGTAGGGCCAATACTCCGGAGTAGAGGTCTATTAATGCAGTCAGCTGCAACGGCTCAGTCAACCATGGATTTCTCCACCATGGCTGTGGACGATGGAGTGGTAAACAGTCCCGTGGCGACCTGTCAAGTACGTGACTTGGATAAGTCGCCTTCGCCCGTGAGGTCACTTTCAGTAGGTCATAATGTTAAACAGATCGAGAATAGATGTGGGCGAACCAATCGCGTGTTGTATGACGAGGTCGACGTTACTCAAGATTTGTCACCAAAGGTTAGTTTTCTTCTCTCTTTCGAAGCATTGTTTCCGATTTATTTTATGTCTGTGCTATGAAAATGGTTTTAGGTTCCTAAAGTATGAAGTACAATGCTTTTGTTACGAGAGCTTATTTTAGCTCGAGTCGAGCTAACTTCGATGTCCGCGCAAGATACATGAATAGGTATGTTACACGATTGTAATCTCCTTAATTTGCGGAATTGATATCTAAGACGGAGTTGAATTCATTATGTGCAGGAAGGACCTTCAGAGCCCCAGTCCCCTCTTGGTTTCTCGACAGATGTAAAAGAAGCGACTAGGAGCCTTTCCGAAACGCGCCGCCACTCACTTCCTAAATCAAGCATCGAGGATAATCGAAGACGACGGTTGCAACGACTGCTGGATAGCCCTATGATGCAAGATAATGATTACGGATGGACACGTCAGCGTCAACGTGCGTTCATAAAGTCTCGTATCATCGCATATGGTGGAACGCCTTAGGTAGTGATAGCTGAATTACTTTTGAATACAATGAATAAACTATGTATTAATTACTCTTTGAGTAATTTATCATTTATAAAGTTCGGAGATTTCAATAATATTCTCAAACTCCCCTCTTATACTATGGCTTTTGTGTCGATTTGCACTTTCCAACAACACCTCGCATTCAATACATGTGCGAAACTCACGTTTATAGCATCTCCCTATCATATTTTGGTTATCAAGTCATTTAAATTGTACAATTTACGCGCCAATTGTACAGCTTTTAGGCCTCATAAATCCCTTTCAATCTCCCAAAATCCTGCATATTTCCCAATATAACGAATACGAGGTTATTTGTATAATCATCCAAAACGTACTACCAATAAAGAGAAAAGCTTGTGGACACTTTTGTCCGCTTTATCACCTTGGGGTTAAGAGTAATTATATGGTGATACTCGGAATATCTCTAGGCTCTTTTTTGAGGCAAAGAATTGTTAATTTCCTACAAGGTTATGTACAACCCAACCTACCTACCACAATCCTTTCAGAGTACAAATTAAATCACTCATACAAATTTGAGATTTGAAATGTAAAATTTCACAATTTGAATGCATCATACGAAAGTGTTCAATTTGACATCAAAATATAAGTGAAAAGTTGAGTATAATGAGAGCTACAGAGGAGATTCTGGTGGGAACAAGCCCCTCTGGCTTCCTTGGGCGTCTAAGGGTTATATACATCTACTCAAAGTTAGTGAGAAGAACGAATAATCATTGTCCTACGTAGAATCCCAATTACATGTGGTTGCATTTCTCATTTGGTTGTATTTCTCATTTTTACAATATTGAGTAACTTTTGTTTCAGTAAACTACTACTAGACTAAAAGCGGTTTAGAAGAAAGACATAAGAGGCTCCCCATGGTTACGTGAATACAGAATAAACCAATTGAAATAGAAATTCCATTTCAAATTTAGAGATTCCACAAGACCATACAGAATCAAATAATGATACTCAGATCTGCCGAAGTCAATGTTCAATCAACACACTCAGTAGCCACTTCACAAAATTGGAAAAATTCAAAATCTCTGTGAATTCAGCTTTCTCGATTAAGTCCGTATCAAACTAATTATGGCATAGAAACAAACAAACAATGAGAATGACGAAGAAAGGTTCGACCGTAAGCAAAGACCAGTGGTGAAAATCATGGATCATGAATCATGGTGACTGTGGACTTTGTCGTGCAGACGATTGAGGAGGAATGCGTGGGTTGTTTGTGGGAGTCGGGCTTCGCATCGGTGGTGCTGTGCCATCGCCAGGAATTGTAGTTTCATGCCATGAAGTTGTCAAGCATGTCCTTCTCATAACGTGATCCTCTGCAGCAGAAGCCCCTTTTCTTTCTTTCTTCATTTATCTCATTTCAACGTACATGCCTGAGCGAGAGGTGTTTGCCTTTGAACATCGTGATATTACGAGATAAACCATCGTGGCCACTTTCATTGAAGTTGCTGACCTTGTAATGCGTCACGTTTATTTTTGTTAGCTGTGCTTTCCACAGTCTAACGAATCTCATTTAAATCAACTGTCTACTGTGGGGCCGATGCATCACACCTTCTGATCGATCCGTAAGAGGTAGTGTCTGATCGATGGGAGAAGGAATCGACTCATCACCTTCAATAACTAAACGATTTAGATACAAATCGATTAGCACGTTGGACTCCTAGCTTCCATCGACTAGATCAAGAGACAAATAATTCCTCTACTCCCATCGACTAGACTTAGGAACCAATCGCTAACAGCAGAAAAAGGATCCGGATACAATCGATACCAAGACAGATATACAAGAGAGGCTGGAATAAGGCAGAAAAAGACTTCATACAAAACAACAGCACCTTCTCCAAGTGAGAAGGGGGTACATATAGGTGGAAGGTCGACCGAGAGGTCTGACCTATCCTCCAGGTCAATTGGTCGATTGGGTCGACCAGTCAATCCACAGAGTCTGTCGACTTCGACAGAGTCGATGGACTCGATGAAGCTACTGTTCCTGCCTGCTGACACACCTCCTTGTTGATACCAGCGGGGTATCGACCAGCCTAACACTTAGCCTAGGGAATATAGGGAATATTCGGTTAACATTGTCCTTCCTCTGCACTAAGTACACTCCTGTGGACTGCAAACTAGGATGGGATGTGGAGACGAGACGTTGCTCCAAACAACTCCTTCGCCAGCTTGCGAGGGGGCTTGTGGGCGTAGTCAATGTCGTCGCCTGGGGACTCTGAACTTGTCGGGTGCTCAACGGACTCAGTCGATGGGGACGATGGAGGGGCGTGTAGGCCCGCCGAGGTGGGAGTTGACGCTGGTGGGGCAGTGAATCGGTCTGTCGAGGTCTCTCCGGTGAGCTTAGGAAGGAGAAAACGTCTGGGTCGAGCCGATTATGGCGATGGCCCTGCGGTGGCAAAATGTCAGCACTAAGTTTGAACGATGGAAAATCATCCTGGTTGAGAGGCGGTGGAGTGTCGTCTGAACGCGTAGTTGGGGTTGCCTCGGGGATCGTTGGGGCCGCTTAGTCATTCTTCGCCGCTTTCATTCTTTGGGCTCCTTTGAGGTACGTCGGTTGCAGTCTGCGTCTGCGTCTCGCTTGTTCTTTGTATCTTTGAGTCAGAAAGTGCGGTGTCGGTTCGCAGATTCGGGGGTTGGGCGTTTTCTGGTGCCTCTGTTGTCGACTCCTGTGTACCACCCGCAGGTTCAGTCGACGGGGCCGGCGCTGGATCAGGCGTGGTGTCGTCCCTGGGTTCCACTGTGGGGTCACCTTTCGAGTCGTCTGGCGGGTTGTCGGGCGGGGTGTCGTCGTCATCGGAAGCCTCGTACAGTGAGTCGGAGTCGGACAGCTCTACGTCTGTCGTCAAGGATTCATCGCTAGATGTCTCCTGGTTTTCCCAGAGGTGGAGGTTGATGCGTTCTTCTGTCTCTGAATCCTCCTCATCATCGATGAGTGGGATCTCGAGAGTCGGTTGCGCCTCCTGTAACTTGTCAAGCTGTGCCTGGTACATGCGCGAGCTCGCACGTTCGGCTTTGAGGATGCGATGAAGTACCTGGATGCGTTGGCGTGCCTTGTCACGAAGACGATGTTTACGGTGTCGGAGGTGATGGACTTGGTCGTCGCGTTTCTTGAGCTGGACGCCTCGATCCTCGAATTCCTTCAGCAGCGAGTCGAGGCGGCCATTCGTTTCCGTCACGCGTCGATCCGCCTGTGCAGCAGCTTCGGCTTTCTGGCGCGCGTCCTCTTGAGCAGCCTCGAGATTCAGGCGGTAGTTCTGGGCGTTCTGTTGAGCCTCGTGCTTGACTGCGTTGTAACCGTGCTGGGCCACCCTGAGCTCCTGGGTCAGATCCTCGATCTTCTGCTGGAGTGCGGCTTTGTCCTTCTTCAACTTTGTGAAATCAGCCATGGCGTCCAAGACATCCTTCTCCTTCAGGGCCAATCGGTCTTCGGTCCGTTTGAGTCGTTGGCATTCTACCGATAGATCGCTGATGTACCGCTGGAGCTCGAACTGCTGCTTCTGGACCTGTTCGCGGAGGTTGGTGATGTATTGGGACCTCTCCTCGAGTAGGGAGTCGACCTTGGCCGTTTCCAGCTCCAGGGCCTCGAAGGTCGATCGAGCCGCCAACATCTTCGCGCGCAATCCCTCATTCTGTGAGAGCGATGGTCCTGGGGCAGAGGATGAAGGTGAAGCAGAAGTCGAAGGGCCGCCTTGGCTTGGAGGTGTTGGTGTGACTGGTGGGGGCGCCCGAAACTCTGTCTGTGGTGTGGGTGTCTCCTGCGATGGCATGTCTGTAAATGGCTCGTTGGACATCAGAGGCGAGTCGTCCTGTAGGGATCCACTGGGTGGAGCACGAGCTGGTGATGGCGGTGGTGTGGTCGCGGCCTCGGAGTCGGTGGCGGATGCCTCTGATGAGTGGTGAAGGTTACCTAATGTCGTGAGTTTACCCCGGCTCGATTTGAATGGTGGGGTTATCTCACGGGTCCGCTTGTGCGAGGATCGAGTCTCCCTCCGTGTCGTTGGAGGCTTCGTGGGCGAAGGAGACGTGTGGCGCTTCGGTGCCTTCCCTTTGCGACTCGATCCACCCTTGAGGGGAGATTTGCCCTTCGGTGTCTCCCTCGGCTCCGGTTCTGCCTCCGAATCGGAATTGGACACGCCGGGTTCGATTAGCGATCCCGGAGCTGAAGGCATCTTCGAACCGCGATCGACACCTAACCCGCCCTGCCACCGGAGATGCCGCGGCCCGAGGTAGTTGTTCCTGCTGTTCTGCGCAGCACGCTTGCGATCGCGAATGTCTTGCTTCCACAGTGGAATGTGCTCATAACCCGGTTCAGTGCTGGGGAAGTAGTCCTCGAGTAGTCGATCGAAAATCTCTCCCGCTGGACAATGCTTGCTACCGAGCTGCATTTTGCCGACCTCGTCGACCAGCGATGCGAACATGTATGATGCCCAGCCGTAGTGGATTCCTTGAATCGCTAGGGCCTCCGCCGAGCACATCACATTAAAGCCGTAGTCGCCGATGTACTTCGGCTTGCGTTTGAATCCCAGACCGAGGACGAGAGCAGACAGTCGAGGCTGATGCTTCGGCAGGCACTCGTCGATCAGGTAGCCTTCGCCCTTCTTGCTGTGGATCAAGTACTCCTCAAGTCGACCGGGAGGGTAATCGGATTCCTGCAAGACCTCCTTGCGATGCAGCACACCGATGGGAAGGTGTAGTTTGTCACTTACAATCTGAGGTGTGATGACGACTTCTTTCGATCGAACTGTCGCGGTGATGGTCGTCTCGGTGTATGTTGCAGCGTTGGCGAATTCCTCGATCAGTGCCATGCGTGGGGCTCGCTCGGTGTTGTCCCAATCGAGTGCGAGGAACTGCTGTAGGCCGAGGCTGGTGATGAAGGCGTCCTCCTCCGGATGCTCCTTTGCGTACTCCCGCCATGCCTTCAGCGGCGGCAGCAAGGTCGACTGAAAGCAGTGATAGAGGCCATCTTTTGTCCGGATCGGCACCGGTCGAGGAGCTGGAGATCTCGACATCTCTCGTCGCGAGTGTGGGTCAGTCGACTTCCTGCGGACCATGCGCCGTGTAGAAGCTTCGCTGCACACACAAGAATTGACACAAACTGGCTGGGCGAGGGTTTCGAGCGAGGGTGTTTGAAATCCTAGCGATGTCGGCTGCTGCTCCTCCGCTCGATCGATGCTGCTGTGTCCCTCCCGTCGTGCGAAGAACGGCGAGTTGGCGTCTACACTCGTGCTGTGTATAGCAGAAGGCTGGTCGCCTGGGAGTACCTCGGATAGCAGTCTGCTGGATCGCCGCGGCTCGGTCTGTGTCGGTGGTGGTGCGAATGATGGTGGAGCCTCGAACCCTAAAAAACTAAGGCGCCTCTCCTCGCTCTCTGTAAACGGCAGCTGTGTATTCACACGAGGAGGCAAACGCAAGTCTTCGAGACTTGGTAAAAAACGCAGCACTGGCCGTCGCTGCTCCTTCGATGCTATCGCAGGTGCGGCTCGAATTGGTGGTGTGCGCGATCGCCTGGAGGAGCGGTGTATACTGTCGTGAAGGGGGCCGAGCGGCTTACGTCGAGGTCGCCTAGATTGGTGGTGCACACGGAAGTGATCCTGCAGCACAGAAATGGCGATGGCGACTGCCTCGTGCTCGAGGGAATGAGCGGTAGTCGAGGGATGGCGAGCGAGTGAAGATATAGGGGCTGCCATCATCATAAAGAGCTGACCTAATAGTGGTTGGTGCCTTTTCGAATGTGGACTCCCGCGCGCGGTAATGGAGGTTGGTAGCAGTGGTTGACTGGTCGTGGACCTGTTAATGCTGGCGACGGGAATGCAACTGTCGACTGGGGCTTTGCCCGTTTCGTCTTCGTTTTCTATGTGCATGGTCTTGATGCTGGATTTGCTGAGGGTTGGGCGTAGGATTCCGTCCAAGGCGTCGGAGTTTAAAACTCGGTAGGGTTTCAATTTGTTGACGTTGACGATGATAGGATCAGGGTCGAAGTGTTGGATACCGACCAGCAGAACGGTGTTGTTGGGAAGTATGTATTGGACGCGGTAAGGTCCGAACCATTTGCTTCGCAGCTTGCCAGGTCGATCGTTTGTACCTTTTGGATGCCATAGGACATAATCACCGACGTTGAATTGGGTTGAGGGACCTTGGGTTTGGGCCCATTGAGCTCGGTTCCACTGTCGGGCGCCGTGTTGTATTGCAGCCTCCAGTCGATGCTCGTCCAATTTTTCCAGGTCAGTGACCCGCGCTGCTAGAACACGCCTGGTGTCGTAATCGAGAGAGCCAGTCGATTTCTGGGTCGGGATAATGTATTCAGTGGGTATAAGTGGCGTTAGCCCGTAAACGAGCTGGAAAGGAATATGACCGGTCACCACTTTATATGCTGTTTGATACGCAAAGAGTACCGTGTGTAGCTGTATGTCCCAGTCCGTTCGATTCTCATTCACCAATTTCTGGAGCATCCTAACGATAACTTTGTTGGTCGACTCCGCTTGACCGTTTCCCTGAGGATAATAGGTTGTCGATGTTGTATGTCGAAGCAGAAAGTGCTCCGTCAGCGTATGGATGGTCTCGTTGATGAAATGCCCGCCTTGATCGCTCACCAGGTGTAGAGGTCAACCGAATCGAGTGAGAATGGTCTCGTACAAAAATTGGGTTGTCTCCTTAGCACTGCTGCCCCGTAAAGCTCGAGCTTCGACCCATTTGGTGGCGTAGTCGGTGGCGACTAGGATGTATCGACAAGCAGTGTGTCGAGTTTTCTTGACAGGGCCGACAAAATCGAGTCCCCATTTCATAAATGGTTCCGTTGGAAGTTGGGTTACTAGCTTGGTCGATATCGACTTGGGAAGTCCTCCTGTCATCTGGCAGTCGTGGCAGGATCGACAGTAGCGGACCGTATCCTTGAACAAGGTCGGCCACCAATACCCCGCGTCGAGTATCTTCCTGGCTGTGATGTCGTATGAAAAATGGCCCCCTGCGTTGCCCTTGTGCAATTCTTGCAGGATGGTGTTTGGTTGCGTCCCGGTGAGTACCTGTCGCAGTCGATGGTCTTTCCCCAATCGATGGAGACGGCCGTCGATCATCTGGAAAGGAATGGCTTTGTGTGCCAGCCGCTTTCGAGCCTCCGTCGGACAGGTGACTTGAAACGTACGGTGGTAAGGTACTCCGTGAATCGGGCCTAGCCAGTCCGAGTCGATTGTGAATAATTGGGCCACACTGGGTTGGTCGGGTATCCCGATGGCCGGTTCACCGCCCTCGTTTCGCGAGAGGGCATCGGCGACGCCATGCGACTTGCCGGGTTTGTACACAACTGTAAAGTCGAATTCCATGAAGAGAAGAAGCCAACGGGCCAATCGACCCGAAACCTGAGGTTTGTTGACTAGGTACTGTAGGGCTAAGTGATCGACGTAGAAGACGAATCGATTACCTAAGAGGTAGTGTCGAAACTTGTTGACTGCGTACACCATAGCAAGGGCCTCCTTCTCTGTGGTCGTATAATTCCTTTCGGCCTTGTTGAGGAGTCGAGATGCATAAGCGATCGGTTGGTCGATTTTTCCCGTTGGATTCTGGGCGAGCATTGCGCCGACTGCAATATCTGAAGCGTCCGTATGTACGTGAAATTCCAGCTTCCAGTCGACGCCGATTAGGATCGGGGCTGTTTTGTACCTTTCCTTGATGTTCTGGAATGCTGCCTCACAGGCAGGTGTCCAGTCGAAGGGTTCGTTTTTTCGAGTCAGCTTGGTGATCGGTTCCATGATCGACGCAAAGTTCTTGATGTAGCATCGATTGAACTGCGCCAAGCCGTTGAAGTTCTGAATGCCCTTCACATCCTTAGGAGTCGGCATATTCACGACCGCTTGGATCTTCTTTGGGTCGGGAAACTTTCCCTCTCGACTCACAATGTGTCCCAGAATCACCCCTGAGGGAACATAAAATATGCATTTCTCGGGGTTGAGGCTAACTCCGTATTGTCGGCAGCGACTAAAAACCAGTCGAAGCTTGGGAATATGTGAGTCGATATCGCTGTAGACGCTGAAATCGTCTAGGAAGAGCTTCATGAAGTCGTCCAGATACTCTCGGAAGATCTGGTTGACGATTCGCTGGTAGGTCGGTGGGGCATTCTTCAGTCCGAAGGGCATGACGACCCAGACGTATGCTCCCCATTCGGTGATAAAGGCCGTCTTTGGTCGATCGTCCGGATGAATGCGGACTTGATGATAGCCTGAAAAACAGTCGATGAACGAGTAAGCTTCATAGCCAATGACTGTGTCGAGTACCTCATCCGTAAAGGGCAGCGGATACGGGTCCTTCTTGGTGGCTGCGTTGAGTCGACGGAAGTCGACACAGATGCGGAGTTTTCCATTCTTCTTTGGTACGACAACGATCGGCGACAGCCATGAGGCCTGATCAACTGGAGCGATAAATCCAGCCGTGAGTAATCGCTGCAAATCCTCCTTGACCGCCTTAGCGTAATTCGGATTCATGCGGTACCGCGCCTGGTGGCTCGGGGAAATAGTAGGGTCGAGCTCGATTCGATGAGTAGCGATGTGCTCGGGTATGCCCTTGAGGTCCTCGTATGAAAAGGCAAAGATGTCGATGAATTCCTTGAATAAGGACTCCGCGCTAGCTCGATGGGTCTGACTTAAGTTCGCATTGAGCTTCAAGTACTTCGGGTCGGCTGCTGTTCCAACATTGATAAGCTCCAGCCGATCGTCCTCGTTCAGATTCCAGTGAGGGATGTCCATGAACTGAAGTTTTTGCTGGATAGGAGTTTCGTCGACTAACATCGTTCCTGGGTAGTGGCGGATGCGCTGGGTAGGGCGGTGATTGTCGACGAGAGTCGACTGGGGCTGGGTGCTCTTGGTGGGAGCGGGTGTGTCATCGACAGTCGACGGCGGCTCCATGGGGTCGATCATGGTAGCCATCGATGGATCGACTGCTGGAGGTGCCGGTGTCGTGGCCGTTGCGGCTGTGTGGATGAAGTTTAAATCGATGGTCCCAAGTGTGTGTAGGCCGGGGTCAGCCGCTAATAGAATCGCCTCCTCTTCGTCTGTAATGCCCTCGACGAAGTTGTAGCAGACCAGCGCTTGAGGGGTGACCGTTTCATACCCCAGCTGTCGGTTAATCTTAACTGTCTTGACTGTGCCGTTGCCCATGATTTCAACCTCGTTGTTTCCCCAATCATGGATAACTTTGGCATGGCGGAGCCAAGGTCGTCCAAGGAGCATCTGGTAATCCGATTTGACCGCTGAGTAATCGATTACGATCAAGGTGACAATGTATGGGATGCTATGGATGTGAATTCTTACATCTCGTATTAATCCCTTGGGTCGCGATACTGTGCCGTCAGCCATCTTCAGATTGAACGGTGCAGGGGATGGCTTTGCGAGTCCTAGACGTCTCCTCTCATCGTCTGTGATGACATTGACGCCTGAACCGCCATCGATCAATACGTCTTCCACTATATTTTTTCCCACTGATATCGATATGACAGGCATGTGCTTGTTGATTACCGCTGCCGTGGCTATCGAAATGTCTTCTGGGCTACCACTAGTCGCCTCTGTCGGGTCCGTTTGGCCAGACTGGCTGAGTCGATCGCGAATCAGTTTGTTGAGGAGTGGAGATAGTTGGAGGAGATCCCTGAGCGAAACCTGCAGTTTGCAATCCTGAAGTTGTTCAATTAGATTCGTATGCAGCGGGTCGATGAGGTTGTCCGCTGGGTCGACGGTTGGGGATGTCGACGTCTGAGGAGGCGAACGTGGAGTGGACGGCTGTTGAGGTAAGGCCTACAAGTCCCAATCGTTGGAGGGTTTTCCTTCGTCCTGGGAAGTGTTTGCTGGTGTTTGTGTTTCCAATTCCTGTTGGAGGAGTTGCACTTCCTGCATCATTCGATCGCGTAACTCCTCCTGAACCGTCCACGGTGTAAGCCCGTGGGGTTCACTCGTTGATTGCGGTTCTGGTGTCGATTGGCTACGCGTAGTGGCTGCGACCGTAAGGACACCTACGGTCGCAGTTGGAACTTCTTCGATCACAACTGTGGAGGTGCTCGGGCGGGGCTCCTTTGCTTGCAGGTTTAAGAATTTGACCACCTTCGGGTCCTTCAGCATGTAGCACATGTGCGTCAGATGGTCGAGTTGTTTGCATAATGAACATGGGAAGATTCGACGTGGTGTTGTGTCGCGAGGGGGTCGATGAGCCGACGTTGTCGATTGCTGTGTCGGGGTCGCTGCCGCTACTGGGGCCGTAGGTTTTGCTTGCGCCGCTCGTCGCTTGCCAATCTCGCTCTCCGGGTTTAGCCAGCAATCCTTCTCCAGGTGACTCGACTTTTTGCATCGATTGCATACAAGTCGTGGTGGCTTGTCGGTGCGGTCTCCAGCGGTTGTTGCTGTGGGCTCCTTCGGAAGTCCGCTCTCAGCTAGCTTAGCTGAGTTCTTTGCTTGAGCCAGCGTCGATCTGGGGAGGCCAACGGTCGCGACCTGCAGGTACTTCAACAAGCCTGCTCGAAAATTGCTGAGTAGAAAGTTATCAGCAGGTAGGACTTCAAACTGACTAGCGAGTTTCATCATTTTTTCATAATAATCATCGACTGATTCCTTTGGTTCCTGCTTAAGGCTCCTAAACTTTAAATAAGTCTGGTCATCGTTGTCGATGTCCTGGTATCGATACTTGAAGGCATCGATCAACTCAGCCAGGGTTTGGTGAGGGTTCGACTGTCGCTGGGTGTTAAACCAATTATAGTTGGTGGCATCGACTAGCGAGTTCCCAAACAAAGCAATCGATATGGCCTCGTCGGTTTCCCCGTTCAAGGTTAATGCATTCAAAAAACGCTGAACATGGGTGATAGCACACTTACCTTCTTTGTAGGTGGGCATTGCTACTGGTTTCCTTGCGGTTGTGCGGGTCGGTACGCCCATCATCGAGTATGAAGGGTGCGGTGCACCGGGATAGACGGGATGGTGAGGAAGTGGAGCAGAGGCAGTCGAGTGGACAGGGTATGGGACGGAAACAGTCGGGTAAACGGGTGGATTTGGTAGTGTCGGGGCTGTATACCCAACAGGTTGCGGTGGAGGGTACCATGGGCAATATTGTGCGTAATGTCCATATGTACCACACATTCCACAAACGGGCGGTGCGGAGGGGTGAGGAACGGGTTGATGCGCTTGCAGAAGGGGGTCGCTGGGAATCGAGTATGGATTCGGTAAAAACGAGGTTTGTGTTCCATGGGATTGATGAAGATGGATAGGTGGAACAGTCGACCCAATGGTGGTCGGCTGAGATAGTCCTACTGGTGGTATGGGTTGTTGGGCACGAATTGACGGAGGATACGTCGGTGGAGGGACTCCTGGGTTTTGCAGCGAAAAACTTTGAGGGAGGCTCGGTGGATACGTCGATACAGGTGGTCCATCGAGTGTGAGAATGTTCGGTTCGTGGGATTGGTTGCTCGGATGAGATGCCTGTGGGTTTGGCATTGGTCTACTCGGTTCGGAGTTGTATACTGTCCGAATGCGGTTAACTAAGGACGGGTCGAACTCACGCCGTTGAGGGAGGGAGTTCTCGTCTACGTTTGGGGAATGAGGTCTACTGGGTGGTCGGCTTGAATCGGAAGGCTTCTGGGCTTCAGAGGTTAGTCTGGTTCGCTCAAGAAGGGAAGCTAGGCGGGTATCTAACTCCTCGCGACTGTGGCGGAGGCGTCGAATTTCTTCTTCCATCTGTGATTCGGTCGAATTGACAGGGGGGGAATGTTCGTACCTGACAAGTCGATCGCTCGCGCTGGAGGGTCTATCAGGTAGTCCTCGTCCCAAGTCCGGCGCGGTGAGGGTGGGGTCGATGTGATCTGCACTGCGACTGTGGGCTGTGTATATCGATCAGCTGTTGCCAGAAACATTGGGTGATGCGCGGCTGCTCGATGAGTTTCCATCATGACGGCTTGATTCATCGGGACCGCTGTTGTGTGGAATATGGCACCCTCCGGTGTGTTTACCATCGCTCGAGGGTAATGCATGTAATGTTGCAGTGAAGCCTCTTGGGATGTCGATGGGGAAACTTGTCTACGGATATCGTAGTTGGTATGTGGGCTATTATCTGGAATAGCACCATAAATGACTGTAGGGGGGTTGAGATCCGATTGCAAGTTGCGTAATTCCCGATTGAACCGTGAATTCGCAAAAAGTTCGGTAGGAACTTCAATTGGTAATGGCAGACCCGCAGCCCGTGTTCGTCGGCTGGCCATGGGGATCGCGGCAGTCTTACCTGCGTTCTCGATCGAGATCTAAATCTAGATTTGAGTCTCAGATCGATTCTGGATCTAGATCTGGATCTCGTATGACGGTCGTTTCCCTCCAGATCTAGTATGCTGCAATCGTTTCGTGGGAGCTCATGCGGTTTGCTCGTTGGCACCGTGAGTCTCTTCCCCTCGATTGCTTGATCTGATCTGTTTCCAGGAGTATATCGACTTTCTGTCAATCGAGTGCAAGTCCCTTGGTTGGTTTTTAAGACTTACGACGCCGTGGTTGACAGATCTACTGCTAAAAGTTGTGTTTGCGTTGAGAACAAAGAGCGGTTGCCCTTGAGGATAACGACAACTAGACACTTAGCGATGTGAATCGATCCAAATGCTAGGTCGTCCGTAGCGCACAAATCTGAGCTGAACTTAGCATGGTCGCCAAATGTTAGCTGTGCTTTCCACAGTCTAACGAATCTCATTTAAATCAACTGTCTACTGTGGGGCCGATGCATCACACCTTCTGATCGATCCGTAAGAGGTAGTGTCTGATCGATGGGAGAAGGAATCGACTCATCACCTTCAATAACTAAACGATTTAGATACAAATCGATTAGCACGTTGGACTCTAGCTTCCATCGACTAGATCAAGAGACAAATAATTCCTCTCTCCCATCGACTAGACTTAGGAACCAATCGCTAATGTGAGAAAAAGGATCGGGATACAATCGATACCAAGACAGATATACAAGAGAGGCTGGAATAAGGCAGAAAAAGACTTCATACAAAACAACAGCACCTTCTCCAAGTGAGAAGGGGGTACATATAGGTGGAAGGTCGACCGAGAGGTCTGACCTATCCTCCAGGTCGATTGGTCGATTGGGTCGACCAGTCGATCCACAGAGTCTGTCGACGGCGAGTCGATGGACTCGATGAAACTCTTTTATTCTCGCCTGCTGACACACCTCCCTGTTGATACCAGCCGGGTATCGACCAGCCTAACACTTAGCCTAGGGAATATAGGGAATATTCGGTTAACAATTTTGTACTGTGGCTGGTAGCACATTAGATTAGACCAATTTCGGACAGTCCTGAGTACGTACTTAATATAGTAAAACTTTGAAGCTCGTCTTTTTGAGATTGATTCGTTTGAGGTATAATGTTTTATTAGAGGTACTTTCTCAGGTGGTTGGTGGGACCAATGCTTTTAATAGTAATTTAGGACCATCCAGCTTTTGTAATGAAAAGATCATAAGTGTCTATCATGTGTTTAACCCTTAAACGCCCTTGGGGTCTGAAATGGGCAGTCCAAAATTGGATCACAACATCTTTTGGACTTGGGCATCATGAATAGTGCACTTTTTGAACTTGAGCATTGTGAATGAACCAATCAATGAATGATGAGCTTGCAACCTCCTACAAGGTTATGTACCACCATCCCCAATTCCGTTAAAATGGCATTATTCCGCTAAAATGGCACACTTCAACTTTCTAAACTATAGTCCAAAAACCATGTGATATAACAGAATTTGAAGGTGACATTATGGAAAATGAGTGACATTGTATATAAAGAAGTGATATTATCAAAAAAATTGTGATATTACAGAATACACCATTCCATGTGAGCACATATGTAAGATTTGGTGTGACAAAATGGCACATGGCATAGTGCCATTTTAACGGAATTGAGGTTCACCCCAACCTACCTACCATAATCCTTTCAAAGCACAAAATCACTCACACAAATTGTGATTTGAATTGTCGAATCTCACTTTTTCAGTACATCAGAAGAAGGTGACCAGTTTGACATCAAAATATAAGTGAAAAGTTGAGTATAGTGAGAGCTACAAGGAAGATTCTGTTGGAATCAAGCCCCTCGGGCTTGCTTGGGCGTTTAAGGGTTAAGGTCATCAAGAAACTGCGGGCTGACGTATTCCGTATAGGACCAGTAGGGTTTCCATATAGGAATAACAGCTGCGGAGTGATATATACAATACACTTGAAATTACAATTAAAAATAATGTAAAGAGCGTTATTGTGTCAACAATACAATGATGCAATACTGAAATGCATTCAATATGACCTTAACTTTTAGAGTTCTGACTTCTAAGCCCGTATTTCTATTATTTACCCCCAAAATTTCCCCCCTTCAAGTGCCGAGAACGGATTTTGCAATCTATCTGGCGAAAAAAATTGGGATTATTCTCGTGGAGCTTTTGATCGTAGGACTCAATACAATTCTTTCGTTACAAATTTACAAATCATTTTTAAAAAGACGATAATTGGCAGAGTAACTTGCTCACATTGTAGAAGAAAGTCGAAGGTTGTTATTCCCTTACTAAGGCCTTTAGGGCGGGTTAATGCTCAATATATATTGGTATGGCTAAATTCTTAAAACCTTAAGCATTTACTTTTCAAAGAATAAACGAGACTAAAATTTTAAAGCTCAATAAAAGTCACACTCAGTCTAATATTTAACATGATTTGCAAAATCATTCTTTTTTTATTAAATGGTAAAAAACTAATAATTTGAGGAGAATATCAATATATTCTTAACTACAATAGTAAGTTCTTCAGCATTAAGCAAAACCTCCCCACTTGTGATTGAAAGATTGGTGTAAGCAATAGAGTGAATAGACTATGAATACAAACTAGGTTATGTAAAGTGGATATGAATCCCAACTCACCAAATTTGGACAATAAAACTCCTTGTCCGGATATCAATTTATTGAGAAAAACTCCTCAAATTTCACAATCGATTGTATGATAGTTGATCTAGTTCTTAGGAGTTAAAGTTATATAATTACATTTGAAATAAAATAAACAAAAGTCATTTACTGCTACACCAACTTTAAAGTTTGACTATTGATACATTTTTGGTACCGATAATTGTTCAAGAATTAACTATTTTGGTGTGCTCCCCCTAGTGGACACGACACATTACCTTTCTAAAGCTTCACTTTATCTGAGAAAGAGCACAAAGGAGAGTCAAGCTCACAATCATTATTTGCTTCGTTCGAATGTTGCCACTCAACGTAATTACACACTACCGTAACGCGTACCAGACCCTCAGTCTCTCCGACTCGACAGCTACCGTCAAAGACTCAAAGTCTGCCCTGCTTCGACCAAACTCTGCCAACAATAGAAACCGCTCTCTCTTTCTTGGCAATCGCTACCCTCGCTTCTCCCAAAGAAGGATTGCCTGGGCATCCGCTGTAGCGTGCGAAGCCCCACCAAACTATCAACACCACACGCAGTCCACAAAGTACTCCCCACTATAGGCTTGGACTTTGATGGTCTGGTGATTCCGTGCAATCCTCACTGCGATTCCGGTCTCTCGGGGTTCAACCTCCGGTGTTTGCAAGCAACCGATCCAGCCTCATGGCCATGCTGATGCCTCTAACCGCGCCAACTGACAGTCGGTAGGCGCTGGGCCATGGACGCCGTCTCCTGGTCATGGCTCTTGTGTTCGTCTCCTGCACCTCGCTCCTGCTGGACGGCGTTCGCTGCAGCACTACCACCCATGCCCCGGCACCCACTCCCACCGACCAGCCTTTGCCAGACATCCCAATATACCATCAGTACGAAGGTACCTACACACCTGAACATGTTAAAAACCTCAAGTCATCAATGTACCGATTCTGTTGTTGTGAGCCTCCAACTCATCTGTACCTGCTAGCTTCTATATGTCTGCGACGTACAACAGATTTAAATACACTTGGATGCTAACTTGCCTGCATGCTCTAGGGAGCGAATCTGTTCTAATGATTCATCAATGCTTCACTTTGCACTGCAAGTTTAAGTAGCACCCCACACGCTTAAACATGCTACAAATTTGAACTTGAGCTTGAATTTACTGCATGCGAGGGATGATTGTTCAGTTGAATTGCGTCGGTCCGTGGACATATTTCATGGTCGAGTACGTTAGAGATGATCACCACTGGAACTTGATCCAATCAGAAATTCTTGAGCGTTTAGTTGCAACTGAGCCAGGGTAGGCAAAGATGTCATTCTGAATGAGTGCAACTACTAGTATGCTTCATGTGCTTTTATCATGCCATCAGTCATCTTCAACAGTTCAACAGTATCATCAGTTGTTTGATGGTGTATGAATGGTTGCCGCAGCGGATGCTATGAACGCCATCCTCATGAAGTGGTCGACGTTAAACCCTCAGTTGTCCACTGTTCTCAACTGGACATCCGACCTCCACCCATGTGAAGTACCTCCCCTCGTAACCTTGAGCGACGTTGCTGGTGGTTCGTATCTGGGGGGTTGGAGTGGCGTTTCGTGCGCACCAGTGCTTCATCAGTCAAACTCAACGGGCTATTATTATAACGTATCTATGATAGACTTCAGGTAAGTTACACTTCTTGCATCGAGGAAGTCACCGTCAAGAGAATGGTAATATGAACCAGGTTCCGGGTTGCAGGCCTTGTGGTTGCGAGTGTAGTATGTTGAATCTTTGGTCACGAACGTCGTAATAGCTAATCGATTTACCTTCTTGAAAATCGCAGGTTGTTTGGAAGCAATTCTAGCTGCGGTTCTGAGGATGGGACATTTTGTGGCTTCGAAGGGATAACTGGAGAATTGCCTTCTGAGATAGGCAATCTGAACAATCTGCAATCTTTGAAAGTCTCCGATCGTACTCACCTACCAGGAATTCCAGTTCATTTAACAACTGCCATACGGGTTGTATTTACGATTGCTATAAATAATCACCAACGTGCATATGTTCCGTTGCAGGGTTATAAGAGACAATCCGAATCTAACGGGACCAGTACCGGTTGCGGTATTCCAACTGCCCAGGCTAACAATACTGTAAGTGAAGCCAATCCTGCAAGAGATGCATCAAAAGAGATTTTATGTTTGATTGTGTTCAGCTGTTCAGGCACCTCGAACTCCGCCAACAGCGAGATCGATTGCAACGGACCTGCAACTATATATACATTAGCATGCCGTTGATTGCAAGCTCTTGTTGCTGCAGTATTAACAATGCTCTTATTGCTGCTCTTGTTGCTACAGAGGGTTGCTTAACAACTCTGGAAGAGGAAGTCTACCTTCACACGTGCTCAACACAAACTGCCAACTCGACTTCATGTGAGATGATGACGACTGTACTTCTAAGTACTAATGCACATATTAAGGTGTGACTATTAGTATGGTGTCATGATTATAGCTCTGATTATTTTCTGTATCAAGCTAATGCATGTTGGATAACAATACTTGGATATCAAAGATGTCAGCTACAAGTCAAGTTTAGATGTTCACTATACACTCTTGCCTTATAATGCGATTGTGAGTACGAAGAATGCTATTTAATTATGAAGAATTTTAGATAGGTGACTTAATATGTTCATTTGCATTAACCCTTAAAGGTCCTTGCAAGCCCGATGGGATGTTTTCCAAGAGAATATGCCTTGTGGGCACGGCCAAGGTATGGGTATCACTTTCTGTCAAGACTAATTAGGTGATTTTTGGTTGAAACATTCAAAGTTCATCATTTTTTTCCATTTTTATCAATTACAAAGAGTACAAAATCATTTTAAAATATCGTATATGTAATTGGGATCAAGATGCACATTCCTAAAAAAATAAATTATTCAAATTTTTTATTTTGAATCACTGAACCCTCCACAATAAATTGCATATTGGTGGGATTTGCATGCATCATGGTGCAAAAATTATTAATTTTTTATTTGTCAAAGTAACTATTTTATATAATGCACAAGTACATGTAAGTCATATCCGAAAATGGTATCAAAATGTGCTCATTTGATGTATCAAATGATTGTTTCTATGGATTTTGTGTAATTGGGACACGACTTACTTTTTCAACTAAAATAGCTAATAAAAACTCTTAATATTCTTCAATGCGAATGAATTTTTTTTTTGGGTAGGCTATAAGTTAGTGCTATAGATTGAAACCACATTTGGTGTTCTCATACTTGACTTTATTTAAAAGATGGATATGTTTGACACACTTGCATGAGCTGAAATTGTACTTGGGACAACTTTTTTGGACACCCTTCTAGCTTAACTGTGCCCTTGTAGCTCTCATTGTACTCAACTTTTCACTTATATATTGATGTCAAACTGGTCACCTTCTTGTGATGCATTCAAAGAGTGAAATTTTACAAATCAAAGGCTCAAAGCACAATTTGTATGAGTGATTTTGTGCTCTGAAAGGATTGTGGTAGGTAGGTTGGGTTGTACATAAACTTGTAGAAGGTTGCAAGCTCATCATTGATTGGTCCATTCATGATGCCCAAGTTTTAAAAGTGCTCTATTCATGATGCCCAAGTCCAAAAGATGTTGTGATCCAATTTTGGGCTGCCCGTTTGAGGCCCCAACGACCTTTAAGGGTTAAGAAAGAAAAAGCTCTCTGACAATGCCATTATAAACTGAAGTGATTGAACGAAATACAAAACACCCATATTAAAAATATTAGTACGATGTTTAAAGTTTTAAATTTCTTGATGTGTTGTGTTGAATTTTGAAATATAAATGAACTAGGTCATTACTCCTTGTAGTGCCAATATTGATAAGAGATTGTTGTCTTTGGAGTCATTTTAATATGTTAAAACCGTATGGCTATTCCATGTCAATGAATATATTGTTTCTTGTTGAGACTATTCCATCTAATTAAGGAAGTTTCCAAAAACTGAGGCGATTCTTTGTAACCAAGGGCTAAAGCCATTCTATATAATAGGACTATTTTTCATGAGTAAGATAGTTTATGTAATTGAGGCTATGATTGTATTCTTCAATCAAATTGAGAAACTTCGCAGTAGGGAATAGTCTTTTGTTACATGGATAGTCTCAATTATAAGGAGACTTTTGTATCTTTTAATCATAAAATAGGAGAGAGCTAATACATAAGAAATGGAGAACTTTTCAAATGTCATTATCAATGAGTACTTTCATTTCTTTAATTGCATTCTCTATATCTTTGTTTGCTTCATAGATCTCTCTTAACTCTGCTATCTTAGTTTCTTTGAAGTGTTACAAAAGATTAAAAAAAGATTAGAGGTAAATACAGAAATAGCTCGTCCATGAATGTAGACAAGTTTTCTGACCCTAATTGGTTGCTATGGTAGAGATATCAAAACAACACCATTAACTTGAAGTCAATAAATCTAGCCATAAACTTGTTTTAAACTACAATGTCTATTGGTCCTTGACTCTCTACATTAGGGTTGGGTGTATCTAATAATAATTTAACCGGCATCCACTTTCTACTTTCGGATAACTCCAACAATTTTTTGCAAGACCTCCTTAAGTTTGTTTGTAAGTTCCATAAACCATCTTTGCTAAATTTTGAATGAACAACTTTTCTATTTTGTATTCCATCCATATACTCGTTTTACTAATAGAGGTGGTGTAATATCAAAATTATGGCTTGCATAGAGTTCATTTTCACATCATGAGGTTATTACTTCAAATATTTGGTCATTTATCATTGGTGGTCTCAAAAGCCATTAATCACTATCAACAGAAAATACTGATACTGACAAAAATCATATGTGGGTACTCGCTTACTATATTTCTACCGTAACACCATAGTAGGTTCGTTCATAAATAATTCTCAAAAAAGAAAACGTAAAAGAACAGAAATTACAAGGAAAAAGAAACGAATAACGTTAAAATTGTACCAAAATAAAAACGAAAGTACAGGAAATCAATTAATATGTACCGTAGTTAAGTTAACTAAGTATGGCCGCCAAAAATTGATGAAGAATGAAATTAAGATGAAAATTTAAGTACATCTATTTCTTGCACACGAATAATTTTTTATCAAATAATTAAGAAACGAATCTCAAAAAAATCATTTTTTGGGAGGCAAACCTTATTTTTTCAAAAAAATTATTCGTGCGGCAGGTGGCGAACCTGCTATGGTGTTACGGTATCTAGTGAAGTATATGAAAAAGCTATATGTTTTTTCCTATGGAGATTTTTCATTTTTTTCCTTAAAAATCATACTCTTCATAAAACTGTCATTTGGAATAGCTTAACCCCTAAAGGTCCTGAAGATCCAAAATGGGTTTTGTGATTTTGAGTAGCCTACATGAAACAGTTTGAAGTAATAATTTTGTTCAAGATTTTTAATAGATGAAACGGTTTGGAGTAATATTTTTGTCCAAGATTTTTACAAGGTGCTCCTTATACTCCAAAGTGTATCAATGTGGTGAAATTTCCAAAGCCAAAGTCTAGTTTTGAAGCCTTCATGTAAAAATTCTAAGTTTCAAGTCCAAAAGGGCAGTTTAGATTTTGAATTTTTTTAAAGAAGTATTTTTATAACCAAATTAATATTTGAGTTTCTAATTCAACTAAGTCAAAAAATTTGTCAATTTCACATGGGCAGCCTCTAAAGATTACAAAAACAATCTTGACAATTTCTAGTAATTTCGAATCAATTCTTACAAAAATTTCAAACTTTGAGATTTGGAAGTTTTTCTAAAACATATTCTCAGCATTTAGACACTTGTAAAGGAACCTACTTGCGGTTCAATTTTTTCTTGGACTAGATATATCCAATATTATGCATGTTTACTATTTTGTTGTTTTTAGTCCTACTTTTAGAAACTAATTTGCATGAAGGTCAAAAAAGGGAATGAGTCTCTATATTTTGCACGAGCATACCCAACTTGATCACCTACATGGAAGAAAATATGAGCAAAATGTTTGGAGTAACAATCATCTAGTCTACCTTGGCACCATGTAGACTATGTCTTTCAGTCAAAGCCCAAAAGAAGTTCTCAATCAACTTCAAAGTTATGATCTTACGATTGGTAACAATCCAACAGTTGAAATTTTACTTGGTATTATTTTAGGTAATTAGGTTGAATATTATACAATTGAACATACAAAAAACAGAAAATTTAATTTAATCCTAACTTAACTTGTATAAGGTAGTCAAAAATCGCAATTTTTGGTTTTCGAGGTCCAAAATACGCTCAAACCTTTAATGGTTAAGTTAAATAGCCATAGGATGTTAACACTTGCAAAACTTTAAAATTTGCAACTTTTGCTATATATTGTTGGACCTTGGTGTCTTTGTATAAAACCTATGAACTATTTGTTCTTGGCAGAATATTTTCACTTATGAGGGTAAAATTATGTAGATATATCTAACTAACTTAAAAACAGGGTTGTCTTGTGCAAGAAACTCGGCAGGATGTCGAACACGACATGTCAGACATACAACATACCCTTTGTTTGAGAATATACCATATTCCTAGAATATACTTAAAATATTTTATAATATGCCCACATATTCTTGGATATTCGAGCATATTTCATCCAAATTATATAACGTACCAGACACCTGACGAACACGACGAAGAGGACAACTCGTGGACATTGCCAAATTGTGTCAAAGAAGACAACCCTGCTTAGAAACAAAAAGTTGAAGGAACTCAAGTTTTTTTTTTTTTTTTTTTCTTCTTTTCTTCCTTTTTTTAGTGTGAATGTATAAATCATTAGATCAAATTGCTTCAATAAAAATTTCCTGAAATGAGAATTTTCACCATATATTATGAAAAGGCAATATTTGAGGGTACATCAAAGAATTAAGGCATATGGACTTTAAAGGTCAAAGGTATTCATTATTACACGTTGAGTCAAGCTCAAGATGGGGCCGAAGGGGGAAAAAAATTCTCTAAATGTAATTTGTTCATAACTTGCTGTTTAAAAAATGTACCAATAACATTGAGAGGATATTTGCTCTCCATCGGTCCCATGTACGGCTTGACTCCCCATGTAAAGCATCTTTTATGTATAGAAATGATCACAAAGGAAAAAATGGCTTGGTCGATTAGATGTACTAAGAGCAGTAGTTATACATAATCATGGGTGTGTAAAAACCTTAGTTGTAATGCCTATCATGGACCAATCAATTTTCATGAACCATCTTTGCTAAATTTTGAAGAAGCAACTTTCAATTTTAATTTCCATATATTGATCGAGGTGGTGTAGAATCAAAATTATGGTTTGCGTAGATTTTAGGATTTAGTATCTAATAACTTGAATATGTACATGTACACCATATCTTAGATTCAGACTCCTCACCATTTGTGAGACCGTGTCACGGACGTGCCATACCGGGTGTTATCCGCACCCATGAGTTACCGGGGTGCACTTATTTTACAAGTACTTTCTAGATTATGTCTATTTAGTATACTTTGTGAGTTTAAGTTTATGGAAGATTATAGAACCTTCCCTTAGTTGTTAGAAGTTCCTAGTAGATATAGGAATCTTCCACCACACCATCCTAGATTCCGGAAGCCCCTTAAGCTTCCGGAAGATCCTATGGTTGCTTCCTAGCTCTTACCCTAGAAGCTTCTTAGATTCAGGAAGCTTTCGCTTTGCCTTCCTAGATTCCGGAAGCCGCCCAAGCCTCCGGAAGGCCCTATGGTTGCTTCTAAGATACTACCACGGAAGCTTCCTCTAGCCTAGTGGGCGCATTTTAGGTTGGAGTATCCCCAAAAGGACAAAAAAGAGTTCCGAAAAGGAGTGAAAATGAGTACTAAAAACTATGCACTAAAAATTATTGTATTTTTGGAAATTTCAAGCATATGAGCACTTAGATATAGTAGTATTTGTATGGTAATAATAAAAAAAATCAATTAAAATGGAATTTTAACATGCATTTTAGATTGTGGAAATTCACCATGTAAATTGCACTTTTTAAAATTCCTAGTAATACACTTGTTTGCACTACACACTTGCAAATGATAAAAATATGTCCCTTGAGCATTCTTTCACCTTTACCTCGAGTTTCATGGTCATGGCAAAAAATAAACTTTTCCAGATGAGTCCTTTTTACCCTTTTTTAAAAACATGACAGTTCTGGATATTTTATTAAAAGGACTTATCCGGAACGGAAGATGGTCAACAAAAATTTGTACGTTTGGATATAAGTAAACTACACTAATATGTGTACCTTATTTTTATAATAGAGCTACCAAAAATTTGCATGAAGGTGATCCTATAGGGGTCTAAGTAGAGGGGGGTGGGGAAAAATATGAGTGGGACAGTCCTTTTGGACACCCTCAACCAGACTATCACCCTAATATATATAGAGAGGTCGAGGATATTGTTCTTCACTCTCTTCAACACCAGTTGTATCTACTCCTCTTGTTATCAATATTACTTCTTCTTGTCTTCTTTTAAGTACCATCTTGAGTCTTCTGTGAGGAATCCCCTCACTTCTAGTCTATCTTGGTCTCCATTTGAGGTCTCCCCTCAATTTTCTATCGGGTCTTGTCTTTGAGTTGCCGTCCGCAACAGACCATAACACTCAAAGTTGAAAAAATAAGGATCTTTTCCTTGTTGCAAAAATGATTAAAGTTTCTTGTGAGCAAAAAAACCCAATTTGAGAAGAGAATTTGAGGTGAGGCTCTTCAAATTCTTGTTCCTAAGTGACTTAGGTACTTGTCAACATTGTTTTTACTCTCATAGGACTTATAAAACCTACAGAGATGCTCCAATTTTTACATGGGTGCATAAATTCAAATACAAAGGCAAGTTTTCAACAAGAAAAATTCATGTAGAGATCATTGAGTTGAAATTCCAAGTGATGATAGCTTAATACCTCTTTTACGTGTACAAAGAATAAAACTAAAAAATAAAAGAGAATAATTATCAATTTCTCATGAAATCTTGAAAATCACATTTTAATTGATTTTGGGCACATTTTGAGAATTTATGAGGACATATCATAGTTTTTGTGCGAAGTTTAGCATGTTGTAAAGGTGGTTTTAAACTTTGAGTGTGAATATTTCTAAAAGTATGAAAAATCTTGAAGCATACTAAATGGTCGTATTGGAAAGATATGGGAAAGAGTTTTGATCCTCAAAAAGTTTAAAATCCATACAAGATCTCAATACTGATTCTGTAGTTCACAGCCTTTACCAAAGTCTAAACGACTCTAAACCGACCTTATTCTTCTTTAGGAATTATAGAGTTGGATGATGAGCAAGCTATGAAGGATGAGTAGCAGCTATATGAATCTAGCAATAAGATGCAAAGCATTAATATCATTGCAACTTTAACAAATGCATGAAAAGAAGAAGTTTCTTACCTTCGAAGTTGTCATTGCATTACCACGGCAAGAAATAGTGTTGGGGGTGATGTGTCGACTGTGGCTTAGAAGTGCTTATGGAAGTTATCTATCTAATAACACAAAAATCATTTAATTATCATATTTTTTCAAATTTCTAGTTTACTACAAGAGTGTGGTATTGTGGTTGGCCCTACTAGGGCGGTAGGGCCTACTCCATGTGAAGAACAATGTAATTTGCAAATTTTGGATTTATTAAAAACAATTTACTTTTGGGTCACTTCAAAATTCACGCTGTTTATGAAAATCATTATAGTTTAGTATAGTTTATTTTGAGCAACCGTCTTTGACAAAGTAGAGCAACTTTATATTTAGTCAACAACAATGCCTTCCTAAAACATATGCTATAGAGTCATTTACCATTTATCTAATCATCATTAATTTGAGCATTGGAGATTTACTTTATTATCTAGGAGGCTTGCAAATACCAAGGTGCGCAATACTCATCACTTTGTGAAAACTAGGGAAAATTTTTTATCAATTTTTAATTAAAGAATCGCTTGTAGGGACCCTCATTCATTTGAATTGCACTCTAACAAATAATAATAATTGATCCTTTTTTATGATTTTAAAATTAATCATGTTGTTCAAAACCTTTCAAAAGCTTTTGGAGTTTTTATGGTTTCAAAAAGCATGACTACATCCCTTTCCCCTAAAGGCCCAAGCAACCCATATTTGGCTTTTGCTGTTTGGGGTAGCCTAGATCTATGAAGGAATGGAGATCAATATTTTTGTTAAAGATTCTTACTAGATGTTTGCTTTTCTACAAGGTATGTTTGTGAGAATTTGCAAAGTCAAATCTCAAACTAAGAAATTTTAACGCAAATTTAAGTTTTCAAGCCCAAATAGGGCACTTCGGACACCTTTGAGTAAGTATTTTTTTAATATTATTTTTTGGAAACATGTCTATGATGATACTTCTACTCAAACTTTCAAGAAATCCATGTTCAAGCTCATACCAACTTTACAAGGGCACTCTTTGAAATTTACAAAGAGCAAGATTTAAAGTTTGCAAAAATTCTTGACACATCAACTTTGAAGTCACCGTTATGATCTCACGAACTGTAAAAATCCAACGGCTGAAATTTGACATGGTATTGTGCAAGGAGTCATTTTGAATATCTTATGGTTGGAAAATATATTGAATCGTACCTCAACTTGCACAAAGTGGTCAATAATTGCAGTTTTTGGTTTGAAGGCTACAAACATGCTTGGGCCTTGAGGGGTTGGACCCTACAGCTCTTTTTAACACAAATTCCACTTTTTTTGGAATTTGAGGCCTGGTAGATGAAGGGGATACATGTAATATTTTGCCTAATTTTTTTATTGGGTACTCCCTACTACGCAAGGTATATGCGGTAAAATTTTCAAAGACAAATATCAATTAAAGAGCCTTTATCTTGAAATTTTAGGTTTCAGCTTTCAAGTAAGAAATGAGAGCTAAATTTTGTATTTATTTTTATATCTATCTATATCTATATATATATTATTTTATTTTTAATTATCTTTTTTTCGAATTATTTCCATTGCCAAATCACTACGTAAGTTGCAACGTGACCATAATAAAGAAGTTTGCCGATTTTACAAGGGCAGCCCCCAAAAAAATTGCACTCGTAAAATTCCACTTCCCTTGATCACATCATGTGCTGCAGCAAGTTGCAACATCGAAGGTATTCCAATTTCTGTACGGGAAGTAAGTTAAACCATCTGTACGATTCTCCTGTACTCACATCTGAAAGGGGAACTTCAACGTGTTGACTTTTAGTCAAATAGTTAAACATTAAACAAATCGAGGTTTCCGTCTGTGATATGACTCCCGGGTAGACTCACCTACGAATCTCTTCATTTTCTAGATTCAAATTCTGGAGAATACCACAAGAGATGTTAATATACCCATGAGCTGGTCCCACTAGACAATTATTGCCTACCCAATTCTGGAGCAACAGTGAGCTGACATGAGAGTCTGTACTGCTTTGACCAAGCATTGGAATCGGTTCACTCTCTTCTTCCGAAGAACGTGTTGCGATCGATGTCCGCCGCTTATCAGCACAACTCCACGCATTTGTTCTCACTTCAGAGTTGGAGTTCGGTGATCTGGTGATACCGTGCTGTACTTGCAGTGATTTCTGCCACTCGGGGTTTGAAGTCGACCGTTTGAAAGCAACTGACCCGGCCAAATTCCTATGGCTCTAACCACGACAAGAGGCTGTCGGCAGGCGCTGGGCCATGGACGCCGTCTCCTGGTCATGGCTCTTGTGTTCGTCTTGTGCATCTCGCTCCTGCTTGACGGCGTTCATTGCGACACCACCGCCTATGCTCCGGCACCTACTCCCACCGACCAGCCACGGCCTGAGATCCCAATATATCAGAAGCACGAAGGTACCTACACACCTAAACATGTTCAAAATCTCACGTCAATCATTGTAGCGAATCTGTTGTTGTCGAGCCTCCAATTCATCTCTACCTGCTAGATTGTATCTGTTCGAGACGTTACAACAGATCTACTCTTAGATGTCAACTCGCTTGCATGCTCTAGGGAGCAGGTTCGTTCTAGTAATTCATCATCGCTTCACTTTGCATTGCCAAGTTAAGTAGCACCCCAAATGCTTAAAAAATTTGGTGTTACAAACTTCAACATATCAAACTTGAATATATTCATGTGGGAGATGTTCTGTTGGATTGCATCGGTGGGAGGGATTCAAGTTTGAGTATGACCACTGAAACTGAATCCAGTTACAAACTCTTGATCTCGAGTGCTATTGCAACTGAGCCAGGGCAGGCAAAGATGTCATCCTGAATGATTGAGTCAAGCTACTAGTATGCTTCATGTGCTTTTATGAGTTTATCATGCCAACAGTCATCTTGAACAGTTCAACTCTATCATCAGTTGTTTAACAGTGCATGAATGGTTGTCGCAGTGGATGCTCTGAATACCATCCTCACAAAATGGTCGCCTCTGAACCCTCAGTTGACCACTCTTCTCAACTGGACGTCCTCTGTGAAACCATGTGAAATATATCTCCGCACAACCTTGAGCGACTTAGCTGGTTCGTCGGCTGTACGAGGGGCATGGGGTGGCGTTTCGTGCAGAGTAGTGCGCAATCAGACAAACTCAACGGGCGACTATTACGATGTATTTGTGACAGAGTTGAGGTGAGTTACCTCTGTTGGACTGATTTGGTCATCATTACGTCCTCGGATATTGATATTTTAGTGGTTCGTCAGTTGACTGTGTATAACGTGGGTTTGTGTCGCAAACTAGCAGAGTTAAAAATGCAAAACGAGTTAGTTGAGTACAAGTTAAGATAGTGAATTCTAGAGTAGAATATGACAAGGGATGAGAACCAATTTAGAAAATGTAGCGTACTAGATGAATGATTAATTTTGCATACACTGACAAATCACATACACTCTATATAACTGTGCACCATGGCACATCGAAATATGCAAAATTGAGTAGAATTTATTTCTCCCAGCTCTTCTTTTCGTGAAGGTTTAATTTATTGCATGCACCTGCATGTTAATTTCTATGATCTCATTTGGGACGTAAGGGAAACATTTATCATGAGAATGGTGGTTTGAACGACTGAAATCGCAAGCCTTATAGATTTGAATGTAGTAAGTTGAATCTTTGGTCATACAGGATGAAAGCACTCATGGATTAAGCTTCTTAAAACCGCAGGTTGTATGGAAGCAATTCTAGCTGCGGCAGTGATAAGTATGTGTCTCAGTGTGGCTTCGAAGGCATAACTGGAGATTTGCTTTCTGAGATAGGCAATCTGACAAATTTGGAAACTCTGTAAGTCTCTGATCAAAATCTTCAAGCAGGGATTTCATTTGGCAGTTACCATCGTGGTTGTGTTTATCGCCATAACCATCAACTTGCATATATTTTAATGCAGGGTTATCAGCGGGAATCCAAATTTAACGGGGCTAGTGTCGGTTGGGGTATTCCAACTGCCCCGGCTAAATTATCTGTAAGTGAAGCCAATCCTGCGACAAATGCATTAGAATAGAATTTCTGTTGTTTGTGTTCAAGTGTTCAGGCACCTCGAACTCCGCCGATCGCTAGATTGCAACGGACTGGCTACCATCTACTAGCATGCATGCCGGTTGTTGCAAAGCCCTTGTTGTTGCAGTAGTAACAATGCTCTTGTTGCTGCAGATATTTGCAGAACAACTCACTAAGCGGAACTTTACCATCTGACGTTCTCAGCACTGACTGCCAACTGCAAGAAATGTGAGATCATGAATGTACTATCACTAATACGTTTGTTACGGTGTGAGTGTTGGTAGTGAGTCATGAATTTATTTGCGATGATTGTGTGTATCAAGCTGATGCATGTTGGAGATGTGGATATCAGAGACGTCAGCTACAATAATTTCAGTGGAAATCTTTCAGTGAGTCCTGAGGGATTTCTCTTCTGCCCCACTCTTCGATATTTGTAAGTACATCATGCATACAAATGCCAATCTTTCAAAAAACATTCGTACGGTTCAATATTTTTAATATAGCATCACATGTTGCGTGATCTGCCACTCAGTTGATACGTGTGGTGTATTTTGTGCTCAAGTGTTCAGGCTCCTTGAACTACTTGAACTCCGCAAATCGCTAGATTGCAACAGACCGGCTACCATATATTAGCATGCATGCCGGTAGTTGCAAAGCCCTTGTTGCTGCAGTAGTAACAATGTGCACATGCTCTTGTTGCTGCAGATGGTTGCAGAACAACTCTCTTAGCGGAAGTCTACCTTCAGACGTTCTCAGCTCAAAGTGCCAACTCTACAGTCACCATGTGAGTTCACAAATGTACTGCTACTGATACGTTTGTTACGGTGTGAGTGTTGGTAGTGTCTGAGTCATGATTTTAGTTGCGATGATTGCCCGTATTAAGCTGATGCATGTTGGATACTTGGATACCAGAGATGTCAGCTACAACAATTTCAGTGGAAATCTTTCAGTGAGTCCTAATGGATCACTCTTCTGTCCCGCTCTCAATTACCTGTAAGTTCATCATGCCTAAAAATGCCAATCAATCAACAGATATTAATAAAATTAATTACTTTCATGGATCATCACATGTTCATGTGCTACTCAACTGATAGGTGTGATGGATGAAGTGTGACACAACACATTGTCGAAAGACAAAATTTGAAGGAAGACATGGTTTATGTTAATTAGTGTTTCTTATTTCCAATTCAAGAATGATTCTCAAATTATTGAAATGAAGGTACTCGATATTTCTTGAAGGTAAATTTAGTGCAGAATCCACTCTTGCCTCATAATGCAATAAGTGTAAGTATTGAGAATGTTTATCATGAATAATTCTCATTTCTTTGTATAAATTAGTGAGATTTTTGATAAAAAAGAAACAATCACGATTTATGACACCAAAAACATATGATCCATTAGAACAAAGTAGAGACCATTCAACAAATTTTTGATCACTTATTGAAATTTACTATATGATCTAGCTAGGATGTGACTGTGTTTTGCCTTAGAAAATGACCTAAGAAAGTAGAGGTTCATCAAAGAAAATTCAGTTTTTTATGTTTGAACATATCTTGTTGAGCGTATATACTAAGTTACTATTTACTAATTGTCTAATTGAGTGTATTTTCTGTTTACAATACATACTAACTTTTTAATGCTTGTGATAGATATGCAAGAAATACTCGATTGGACGGACCATTAAATTTTGAGAATTTGAATGCCACAACAACTTACATGTATGACTTCTTCTCCTTGATGGTCCAAAATAGAACTTATGATTGATCATACAAAGTATGGATTCATATTGAAGGTTTGAGGTTGGTTGAAGGAACTTTATCCTTGTGTATATACAACTCTTGACTGAACACATTTGTTGATTGTACCATGATAAAGTTATCAACAATAATTTGATTAAGCAAGCTCTTGAAGAAAATGCAAAAAATAATACTCGGTGGACTATATAATATTCATGCATGAAATACAGAAGGAAAGTAGATACAGTCCATGTTCCCACTTCAGTTAGGTTCTTTCAAACCAATATTCTTTTCAATTCATATATAACATTGTTTACTAAAATTTCTTTTTGTTTGACGAATTCTTTGAAGAGATACCATAACATGAATTACTTAAGAACAAAATCAAGAATCTCTCGCCTCTTTCTCGGATTTGCTTTAATTAAAAATATTGTATTGATAAGCCAATTTAACATCTAATTGTCAGAATATGATAGGGAGATTTTATGTTCCACAACTAATTTTCTTGTTGAATCCAAGATTTTTGAGTATCAAAATTATTTTCCCAAGATAGATGTGTTGGATATTTTTAACAACCTCAAGTTCATAATAGTTTCTTCCAAATTGGCCCTTAAAGTCTAGTAGTAATATTTGCTCATACAAGAATATCATGGACAAGTTTTGAGTATATCACTAACAATGTTAAACAGATAAAAATTAATAGTCCTATGTAGATCTTAGGAATGTCACTATCAATGAGTACTTTCGTATCTCAAAACGTAATTTCTATACCATTGTGTGCTTCCCATTGTTAGGAACTTCATTCTTTACAGTAATCCAAAAGATTCAAAAAAGATTAGTGGTAATATTAGTAGTAAAGAAATAGCTCTTCTGTGAGTATCCACAATTTTGTTCACCGAAACTAGTTGGTAGGGTAGGGATATCAGAGCAACACAATAATGCTAAGAAATGTGGCCTTCAACTTGTATTAGATTACAAAGGTTATACTCATTAAATTTACACAACATGAGGTTCTTGGGATTCATAATGCTACTTTTGTGCACATAGCAACGTGTTGCTCTTTGCCTTTACTTCTTTTGTCCTTTTAACAGTTCCAAAGTAAAATAAGACTTGCAAAAGTGTTGATTTGAAAAATAGGACCTTTATAAATGACTTATAGTAATACATTATGTTACAATATAAGATCACATGCACCTTATTCACTTGACTTGATTGTAAATTTGCTATCATAGCTTATTGTTGGTATTGATTATGAATATGGTTTCTTTCTTTGCATGCAGAAATCTCACAAGTAACCACTTCAATGGAGCAATGTCTATTGGTCCTCTATTTTCGACTTATAGCTTGGATATATCGAACAATAATATAACGGCTATCCACTTTGAAAATTCCAATAACACTTTCATTGAAAAGCTTGAAACTTTGTAAGTTTCCTCCAACTTCTTTGATTCAGTACCCTCTTCCATTGTCTTTGATTCCATCAGTATGTTGCTTCTACTTGTAAAGGTGGTCTGGAATCAAAATTAGGGCTTCTATAGTGTTCAATTCGATATCACAAGGGGATTTAATTCAAGAAATTGGACATTGGTCATTGGTCGTTGGTCATTAAAGTGGCCATCAATCATTGTCAAGAAAATATATTGAAACTTACAAACAGTATATGTGGGTACTCCTAAAACATGTTATTATTCTATAAAACTTACCTTTGGAGAAATGAAAAAACGTGTGCCCATGTATTAACCAAGAAGTTCTACTACTTGTCCTTTTCACTTTTTGATTAGCACCTTGATATTGTCCTCACTATTTTTTAGAGCGCCACTTTGATACATGTCTTGGAATCAACCATATGGGGCGATTTGATTGCTTTGGCATATTAGCTGTGGAAAATCATTTCCATCTACTTTCATTTTACTATGTAATGTTAACCTTGATTAATCGTTACAAGATATAGAAGTAATACAACTATCTTGTAATTTTGTTGCGACAGGAATATTGCCAAAAATCAACTGAGTGGACAACTCCCAATTGAGATCTTGCAAATGCGGTCCTTATATAGATTGTAAGTATCAAACTTTTTTTTGTAGATTAATTATCTTCATATGTCTACATGCACGATAATTGTGTTTTTATAGTTGACATCTATCTTACGGGGTAAATAATACCATTTGAGAATGAAAAGTACTTATTCTAATAGAAAGACATACAATGAAGAGAAAAAATATTGATATACATATCTTGAACAACAAAACTGTTTCTATCTACACTAGCTCAAAGAAGATTTTAATACCTCTCTTACTTTGGTGTTCAAGTTTACTTTAGAAGCTTAAGAAGATTTGTTGTCCGTATGTTTTATTGTATCAGTTTATCCTTATACTTACTCAACTTTAAAGGTGTGGTTTGATAAAAACAGTTTCATATCATATGTAAGAGATTTTGAGAGAGGATAATATATCTATATAGTAAATGCATAAAAATAGAGTCTTGTAAAAAATAGGATCAATGAGGCATATTGATGGTTTGTAGGTGTGCAGAAATCAAAGTTTTGATAGGTTTCTTGTACCAATCGATTTACAAAACCTCAATAAGGGTACTTTACTAACATCATTGTAAAGTATTGAATTTGGAAACTATCAACTATTTGACATACAGAGAGCCACTATATCATACCATTAAGTAATTTTGAAATATAACTATGCTAATATTTTACAAATTTTATATATTTGCATGATCATTAAAATTTCATTAACTTTGTTTAAAACTTTAAAAAATCAACTAGGGTGAAGTGCTTACTATGTAGGATTTGGTTTCACTAAACAAGTATTTTTTCTTGGATGCAAGTTATTTATAAATCTTTCTACTAAATTCTCATGCATCTAAACATGCTGCCATGGCAATCATAAGTAACGGAAATGTAGTTTGAAGTTATAGGTTGCTTCTAATGAATCAAATTGAAGGTGCCATTGCAGTATGAGTACATGACAATACGTTTATGGGATGATTTCAATATTTTTTGAGCACAAATTTGGTGCATATTTTATATTCAAAGATCCTTGCATTAGTGACTCTATAGAACTAATAAACTGTGCTTCATGACTAATCCATAATGGTTCAATGAAACAACCGTATTCTAGTTATTGTAGACTAGATTTAGAACCAAGTTTGTTCATTATTTTTGTGACTTCACAAAATGTAAGATACCTCCAAGAACTACATCTAAACATTGACAGAGGCATAAAGCGCAGTAAAAGGTAATAAACCAAAATAAAAGAGAGGAAGATCTAATATCTCTAGAACATAGTTGTTTTATCTTTCAGATATTCACACCCAAGAATATACTATGATTGATGCTTTATTGTTGGTAAGCTAGGATATGTGTATTTTGAATAATCTATTGTGTTATTATTGGGTTTTGCAGGAATATTAGCTACAATTATTTCAGTGGAACATTGCTAACAGGGCCTTACTTGAACCCTGCAATATTGGATGTGTCAAATAATAACCTTACGGAAATAATTTTTGGAGAATTCAACTCATCTACAACAAACAATGGCAATGTCTACATGCCCTCTCTCCAAGAATTGTATGCCTCAAACCTTGTTGGTCCACAAACAATTGAAGATTAAAGATTTCAAAGAAGTATATTTTCAACAATACCCTATTAGCTAGGGGTTGAGTGCTTTACAAGTTTTTACTTCAGACTTGGCTTTTTGAAGTCTTACCTTACGAATCTATGTCGATTTTCATCCAGATTTATGCAAAATAACAGATTGCGTGGGGCATTTCCAGCTGAGATACTCCTTTCACCAACATTAAAAACTTTGTGAGCTCCATATCAAGAAATTATGAAAATTCTTTTTTTTTACAAGAATTGTTTGAAGTCTCTTTTTGTTCATTAAGATGACAAAAGATTGGTGCAAAAAGAGTAGATTAAAAGCTTTGAACTCTTATAAGGATGATATGTAGGTAGTTTTGTAGATTTTGTAACTTACATATCACTTTGATTATAAAAATGTTGCAAATTCAATTTGTACTTGGAAGATGCTAACATTTGGCGTGTATATATTTTACAGGAATTGTGATCAAAATCTTTATGAGACATTGGAACTACCAGATCTTCCAATCAACAGTTATAATTTGTCTCATTTATACTTGACAAACAATCAATTTAGAGACCCGCAATATGCAAGCAAAGGGCCACTTACATCTCAAAACCTCCAATATTCAAATATATTATTATAAGCATTCAACACTTACCTTTAAGTATGTGAATTTTGCTAACTTGCTACATATTATAGTTTGAGGGATGTCATAATGTGATCAAATACATATTGAAACCTTAGAACTTAGTCTATTATAAGGAATTGAGATTTATATAGCTTTATTTATTGATCATCAAAAATTGGCAGTCTTGGAGGCAATCCTTATTGCGATCAAATCAAAGATGAACTCCACTCAACAGTTTGCCGCTTTAATCAATCATCTCCTCGACCTCTTGGTACGTCATCTCTCTCTATGCACATTACATTTGAATCATAGAAATTGAAATCAAGTGTTTAGATGTGTTCGATCTAAGTTTATATAGCTTTGTAAAAAATCATGCTCTCAAAGTAAATAAACACCAGGTTGTTGAGGAATCAAGTAAGTTGGGAAGCTTGCATTAATTACTATCGTGTATTAAAATGTATCAATCACATTTAAAATCTGGAAATAATTTCTTGGCAATAAAATTGTAGAAGGAAACTAGAATTTCATCTAAGTTCTTGATGAAGCTCTCTCAAGAATGATTTATATCATGAATTTTACCATAAGAAAATATCTACAATTAAAATTGTAGTAATATATTTGAATACCTCAAATATTCATATTGAGTTCTTAATAAGTTCGTTGCATGTACAAAAGCGAATTTTTTTGAAATATTAGAATTATATATTTTATTAAGAGGATGAAACCTTAATACAAAAAGTTGTTTTCCAAAATCACCCTTTATAGCCTTGAAAGTAATAGAGCAAATCTCATACGCACATGTGCACTTTCAAGTAAATTGGATTCATGTAAACTACTTATACTCATCTTTTTGAGGGTAATAGTTAGACGCAACTCTGCCAAGAACAAGATCATTATTGCAACGACCACATCATTATCATTTGCCCTCATGCTTTTGGTGAGTGCTACATATATATGGAGGTTGATGCATAGGATTGAGTCTCTACGTAACATACTAAAAGGTATATTTCTTTGGCCATTTTCAAGTCATCTATGTAGTTGATTTGTATGTTTAGAATTGCTTCAAATTCTCTCTAGGGCGCACTACTTTTGTTTATGTTATGCCCTACTAGTCTCACAATTTGAAGTATTGTGTGAAGTTTGTTTTGAGCTTCTCTAAGATTATTATTGCATGCAATCTTACAACACTGCATGAAGTTGTCACTTATTGGGGTTAACAAAATGGATGCTTGCAGAATTTGAGAAAAATGAGGTGCAACCCAATTTATACTCTTACAAAGATATAAAAGTGGCAACCAACAACTTTGACAAGAACCATAAGCTTGGAGAAGGTGGATTTGGTGTAGTATTTAAGGTACCTTTATTTTCCCAACATCAATTTCATGCAAATTTTAGTTTATATTATATTTGAAATCAATGTCAAACACTCTCTTTGTCAAGTATCATGCTACTCAATTCTAAATTGGCAATTAGATAATGATATATCCACAACAAATGTGTATTAATTAAGATGAAGTATTTAAACATCTTCAATTCATAATGATAGTGGATACATGCATTCTAGTGTATGACAACTAAAGTAAACGAACTCCTATTTATCATTGTACAACAGGGGAAGCTTAAAGATAACACGGATCTGGCGGTGAAAAAATTGATTATGTCATCGCAACAAGTACTCTCCGATTTTTTGCATGAAGTTGTGATGATTGCCGAATTGAAGCATCGCAATTTAGTCAAGTTAAAGGGTTATTGTCTTGGAGATGGAGATCAACGCATGTTTGTGTT
This sequence comes from Bryum argenteum, assembly GCA_037043015.1. Taxonomy (NCBI): domain Eukaryota; kingdom Viridiplantae; phylum Streptophyta; class Bryopsida; order Bryales; family Bryaceae; genus Bryum; species Bryum argenteum. The sequence goes on along the minus strand of CM073328.1, from coordinate 16,250,019 downwards.
TGAATATGTGGAAAACAAAAACCTTGCGGAAGCATTGTGGCCACACGGTATGCTCTTGACCTTCATTTTGCCCATAATTATGTTGTTTCTAAATGTATCTTAATGCTAAGATATTGTGACTAAGGTACAGATAATTCCGAAAGTCTCGTTGAATCTCCAATTAATGATTGGAGTACAAGGTTCAATATAATATTGGGTACTGCAAGGGGACTTGCATGCCTTCATGAGGAGTTGCAATCACCAATCATTCACCGCGACATCAAAGCAGCCAACATTCTCTTGGACAAGGACTATAACCCTAAAATTGCGGATTTTGGTTTGGCATATATGTATCCTATGCTTGGAATTGAAGCATCCCACTTGACTTTAATGCCTGAACAACTTGCTGGAACAAGGTAAATATCTTTTGAGCCAAGTTGTAATATTTTGATCATACACCAATTTAAGACTAAATGTGATTTAAAATTTCCATACCATAATAAGTTAAGAGGAAATTCATGATCATATTGTATAACTTGTACATAAGGAGGATAAATTTACTTATTGTATTATGCCCCCAATAGAAATTGAGCCCACAACAACCTACTTTGACTTTGAATAAGCTTACATTTTTTTTTATTTCACCATGAAGTTAAATTATACGCTTGAGACTCTTTCCATGCCTTACTAGTTAGACCGCTCTTCTTTTTCATACTTAAGGAGATATTTAATAACAAAGTACATAATCGTGGTTAACTGGCGATGAAATGTGCTGAAAATTGAAGTAATTTCTCATAAATTTTCAAACTCTTTATGAAAAGAACAATATTGTTGGAAAAAATTTCAGCAATTCATACTAAGGTGAGAATTTTACATTGTTGTACGTGTCATAGAGATACAAAGGCATAAATTTTATAGAACAAATTTTTGCATGCATTCTTTAGTGCTAGAAGAGAGCTTCTTTGCTGATATTATAGTATACCATGTGCAAAAATTCATGAGTATCATATGTCTTAAGAGGAAAAGCATTACGTGAAGTTACTTCAAACCTAGCTAGGAACAAGAATTCAAGAGGTTGTAAGTTATACTTTGCCTTTACCAATGGTTGTTTCAGTTCTAATTTTTTTAGTGTTTTATCCCTCATATTGTGATAAGAATTAGCAAACATTCCAACTTTGAGCAATATAATCTCTCAAATGGTGTGGAATATGTAGCTATACACGTAAGCACTAGATATTAGATTCTATAATGGTTACATTCATAACAACGTTGGAATTGATATTATTTATTTTAGAATGAAAATGGAAAATATTGTATGTAAGCCTTAATCCTTTTATAATCAATACTAATATGTCTAGAATAACAAAAGATTTAAAGAAGATAATAACTAACAATGTGCTCTTGTTTTTACTATAGAGGATATTGTGCCCCCGAATATGTACTTCATGGTCATATATCCACATCGCTTGATGTGTATAGTTTTGGAGTTGTGGTGCTTGAAGTTGTGTGTGGAAGAAAAAACTTTGATAACCGGAGACCCGAAGATCAAATGAATTTGCGAGAGTGGGTAAGTAACTTCTATTACACTTTTACACACTTACAAAATTATGACTTATATTTTGATATATGATATAGTGGTAATCTGTAGGCTAATTTTTTCATATATCACTTTTCTTACAGTACAATGAATGGCAATATTCACATTTGACTTTGAAATTCTACCATTTTCTTAGAGTTTAATAAAATTATAAATAAAAAATTGAAAATAAATAAATAAATCAAAGAAATAAATAAGGACTATTAAAGCATTGAGTGGCCTCATTGTGTTGAAGACATTTAATTTCTTGGTTTAGAAGCACATATTGAGTACTTTAATTTGGTGTCACATTATATGTGGGTGGACCCAAATATCTCTTGAACAAATATAATAGGTAAGGAGAGCTTCATATTATATTAAACATCTGACTTTTGTAATCATTATGTGAATTAAGAGGCATTTGTTGAAAAATCCTATGTAATCTCTCAAGGATTTGAAATATGGATAAGCCTAACATATTTGTCTTGTAATACAAATAACACTAATCTAATCAAGGTATCAAGATGTATACTTTCATTTTTGTACTTTGTTGGTTAGGTTTTATTAGTATATTTTGTTAATGTAGGGTTGTGTCTTTCAACTTCATAATAACTATGCTAAATTAACCATTACACTAAAAGCAGTTCATAATTGATACATGGAGGGCTCCACATTTGTTTGTGTACAAGATAAAACTCAAATTAGAAATTGTGAGTTGGGGATCCCTTGTGGATACGAAGAATCCCTAATGTAGGTTTTTACATAGCATAATGAGGATTTCACAAAATCAAGAAATCCAAAAAACGGCTATGGTTCAGATATAGTTGAATATGGCATAACTCTTGCCTTTTATGCTAACCATCTAGATATCATACTTGGTTTCCAATTCCATTTTGTGTTTTTTTCTTTTTCTTTTTTATTTAATAAATAATAATAACAAAATTAAAAGTACATATATATGAAAAATATGACATTTGGGTAGGAACTAGTACCCTGGTGATTTTTTTTTTTTTTTTTTTTATCTATGGTTTCATAAGATTTTAAATCAAATGATTATTTGTTACTAAAGTTCAATGTCTGTGCATTGCTTATACGAAAAGGCTTGGAAACAACATGAAGGACAAACTACAATGATGCTTATTGATCCCAAGATAAAACACTCCTCAATGGATGTGGAAGCCATGGTGCGCGTGATAAGTGTGGCACTTATGTGTGTGCATTATAAACCAAGCAAACGTCCCAAAATGCATGATGTTGTATCCATGCTATGCGGGAAGATGATCATTGAGGACTTTTCAAGAGCATTTGAGTATGGAGAACAAGTTCAAGATGGTACATCAGACTTCTACACGACAAGTGGTACAACATCTTATGGCGGCATTGAATTGTCAAGTATGGATGAATGCAATCTATTGAGTAACAATGATCTCAATGAAATGTATGACATGGAAAAGACATCTTGACAACTCCATGACAATTAGGTTATAACAAGATACTATAGATTTTTGTTGACGTAGGAAAAGTTAATGCTCAAATTTGTTTGAGGCACTTCAAGCCTTGACTTGGTGGTTGGGGCCCACTGAGGAAGTTGTGGGTTCCATTTTCCATGCCGGCATGGTGCACACTACGACAATATGGGTGTCTCAAAGCTCTTCGACGGCATATCATGTGTGAGGTATATTTATGGCACTAGCGGCTAGCCTAGAACAAACATAGTCATTATCGTAAGAGAGGTTAGTACTCCCACTATTGGTTTGATAGTCTCTATGCATACATCAAAGAATGGGTCAAATACCCTATTTTTGTCGGGCTTGAGTTTGGAGTTATTCTTTTCTTTCTTTTTTTTTGTATAAATTACAAAAGAACACCAATATAGCTAATTTGGAATATGACATATGTGAGAAGTTTCTTGTATTTAGACCCCATATTTTTCTTAAGGTTAATGAAAGGACTCATGTTTTGTTATGTTTCTCCTTTATGATTTTCTTCTTTTTTATTGGCTCTAAAGTGCCATCTCACGGCACTTTGAAATTCATGCAAAGTTTATACTTTTATAGTTTAACATTTTTTGCTTTGTCTCTTAATTCATGCAAAGTTTGTAATTTTTATAGTTTGACTTTTTTGCTTTATCTCTTAAACCATGCAAAGTTAGTATATTACTTACTATAGTATGACTTTTTCCTTAGGCCTTTCAAATGACTTGTCCTATACTATTGTTTATAAGTTTAGGTTGTTGGAATTTGATGTTAGCATTTTTCTAAGTGCAGCACAATGACCATGAGTTTAATTTCGTTTTATTTTATGCTATGCTAACTTGACTTCCTAATTTGCACTTCTTGACTTACTTAATTAACCCTTGAACTCCCAAGCATGCTCTTCAGGCATGCTTTTTAGTGTATTTTCAGGGAGGTTGGGCGTTTAAGGGTTAAAGCCTTTTTGCATTCCTAAGGGCTCTTTCTATTTTTGTGCCGAAAGCGTACGACATTCCGTTTACCATTCAAGGTGCTATTCTTGATAGGGATTAGTTTTCTCTCCTAAAACATACAATTAAGTAAATTTACACTTGGCCAAGTGCAATGTCATTACAAATTTACACGCTCAAAATTAGCCTATCAAAGATGTAGCACCCATTAACTGAAGGTTCAATTTCCATATGATTATGGTAAACAAATACCTCTTCAGTTTTAACTTGAAAGAGAGTTATCTTGTTGTCACTGTTCATTTTAGTATAGAAACCTACCAAACAACAAATACAAGTTTACAAATTGGAAACAACTTTTACCATAGTTATCTTGTTAAAATAGTAATATTGTAATAAATTCTAGAAAATAATTCTTTCTAAAGGAATTTTTATCCTATAATGTTAATAATATTCTTCCTTTTAAACTCAAAATAAACACAAAGATAGGTTTATCATATTGTAGAATTTGAAAAAAACTACAATATACAACAATAATCATGAGTTTTGCTATGACAATATGTAATTTCACAAAAATAATACTCGGTCATAGTGAGAGCTCTTACGATTTTATTTATTTTTTATTTTGTACCACAAAGGAAATTTCCATAAAACAGTTATAATAAGATGGTTGTATAAAGAGAATGTAGACATGAGATTCAATACAAACTTAAATAATTGTAAGCGAGGCACTACTTACTCTAAATAAGTATCTAACCTAAAAATGAGGGTTTATAACAACTTTTTGTACAACTTATCGCATGTGTAAAACTTATTGTAATGGGATTCCATTCAAGTATACAAGATACGCAAGCATAGGTTGTCTTATGCGACAGTGCCAAACGTCACACAAACACGACAATCAGATTGAAATTTATCCTGGAAGGAGGGAGATGACATCAAAGATGCAAATGTTCATGTTTTTACTATGCATTTTCTTGTATAGTCAAACTTTCCCGTCAACGTAGACTGACATGTCGAAATCAACATTTTAGAGAGACATTACTGAAAGTGTGTCATGTAAAACAACCTTGCACGCAAGTCTAGAAGTACCAATAACACGTAATTCGTTATAATGGTATTATTCACTGAATTTGAGAAATGTGGGTTTAGGTGGAGTCAAGCTAAATGTACCCACACAGTACATTTGGCTCAACTCAAGCTCAATTTGATAATCTGAATATTCCCATTATAACGAATTACGTGTTCAATCTTTCAAAATTAAATGCAAATATAAAAATTGTTGACAACTTCACTCTTTTCTTTCATAGATCTAGAACACTTATGCACGAACACAGACAAGAACACAATCATATTTATACAGTTATTGCTTTGACATGCTCGAATAGTGTGATTCCGGCTTCATACTCTTTTGTGCATATAAATGGTTGGCGGTTCTCAGGTCCACCGGCGCTTCTTGCTGCTTGGTGCTCTTCGTGTCAAATCCATGCAACAGCAAGTTGCTCCTAAAACAGGTGTTTCTTTCCTTTGGAGGACGACGACCTCATTTGTAAGTAGTGGCTACATTGTTGAATTTGAATCATGTCTGCAAAGTAAATTATGCATCATTAGTTGAAAGCAAAGCAACAACAAGATTTGTCTCCACTCGAAGATTTTGACACTTTAGTCTATGGGGCTAAAATACGGTTGGGGGCCTAAAGCGCCCTATTTTAGACCCTCGGAGCTAAAGTGCAACTCTTTAGTTTAGATTTAACTAAATTGTTTTAGTTATTTGGTTTTTTTAAAAAACCTTTTATATGGGGAGTCAAGGTCAATAAATCTTCAAGCCAATTCACTCACATTTTGAGCTTAATTGGGTTCATGGGCCACTTGGAGAACACACTAAACAATTAATAAAGTCGGGGCCAATCCCCCACGTATAAAGCCCTTGGGGCGGACTTGTAGTAGAAATAACAAGGCCCAATTTACATTATTAGCTACATTCCATGCTATTTAATTGCTCAAATTAAATTTGTTTCAGTGAAATAATGATTTTGTATTGAAATCAAGCAACAACCTCCCAGCCATGAGTTGGCCTTCTATTCTTGTATCCCCCAAATTTTTGGGTTGTTGGCCGCGTCAAAACTTGTCTAACAACCATCTACTTCTACAATAAAATATTGTTCGGCAATCCTTCCTACTCACCAATGTACCAACCTACCAACTTACGAATTTACCAACCTACCAACTTACCAACCTACCTACCTTCTATTATGTATTAAAAAATTACAAATTAAGAGAGAGAAAAAGGGAGAAAAAAAACCGTTTGAGGAAATGGTAGCCACGAGATACTATTTTACAAGTACCATGTAAAGACCTTTCGCATCTGGACGACGGAAATCATACTTTAATCTCAAAAAATTGGCCTTGACTCCTCATGTAAAGCCCCATAGGTCCGTTTTAAAAATTGGACCAATCACAAGTGATGATTTTGTCATAATTTGGCTCCATCAATGACTTGGCCCCTTGTGTAAGCGGCCCCAAGTGCTATTAGAGTGCATCCACACTCTCACAAATACAACAATTTTAGTGGAAAAAAATAACATGATGTTTACAAGTCTTGTAGAAAACGTGATGTTTACAAATCACGTAGAAAACCATAACATGATGTTTACAAATCTTTTATCATAAGAGTTGTTTACAAATTATTTCCTATTCAATAAAAGAATATTACTCGTAAATCTATCAATTGAATATAAAATATAGCACTCTACTCCGAAGTCAACTCACTTTGCATCTTATTGTCCTCTGTTTCATATGCTAGATACTTATTATTCTCTTGACTTGGATTCTTCACACGCATGAACTTGTGTCTAATGCATCGTATAGGCCAAATGCAAGTTTACCATAAAAAGGATAATGTTCGTAATATGTTTGTTGAGAACTAGGTTTTATTTAATTGTTTTGGTCATGATTAAATATTTCTCAAATTTTCGATTTGTAAGGGTACCCAGTACATTGTAGTTTTCGACAACAACTTCATCACCAAAACTATGATAATATCTCTTAAATATACATCCCTTATGCTTGAGTATAAAAGGTGCATGTGTTGATTCAAAGTCCGACAATTGATGCTTTAAATAAGTCGACACCACATCAAAAGCTTGTTGGTAAAAATTATTTTTTGAATCAATAATTATGCCTTTGGAATTTGCAATTTCACCACAAAATGAATGAGGAGCTTCTTCTAGCATTTTCATCATAGGATACGCTTTTCTAATTGATGATGTGGTCAAACAACAATTAAGATTCCATTCGGGACATTGCACAGTATGAATATGAATTATTCCTTCAGGATATACTAGAGCATTATGAATTTGAACAAGTGTTCTTTTCCTTTTTTTCTATACCATCTCCCTCCAATGCAATGAACAGTTGAATTTTGTGAAATAATCTATGAGCACCGTATTTCCCAAAAGTAGCTTCCATATTCTTTTGATTTGTTTTAACGTTGTTGTATTTTTTGACTTCTCTTTCATTTGGAAAGCACCAGTAAACGGCACAGTCGCCAAATCGTAAAACATCCCCCAAGATATGAGTTGCACTTGCTACATGCCCCAACAACCTTCCATTTGGACCATTCAATGATTCCAAAAGATTTCGCCATTTTTGTAATAATTTCTTTACAACTTGTAGGTCAATAGCATTCCAACCTTTTCCTCTAGTCCACTGAAAGATAAAATGAGCAATATCAATGAGTAAACGCCCTATTATAGACAATATCCTTGAAAATTTATGTCTATTGAAATCCAATTTGTTTAATAAAATTGGCAACATCCACATCATGAAATTTTGGCATTCTTCTGCTGTATAGTTGGGATGGTCATTAATGGGGTCATATGGCCACTGTCCATGTTTTAATTTATATTTACGAACTTCAGTGACATTCGTGCAAGTTTTATCAATAAGCTCTAGCAGAGCATCTGTAATTGAATGATGACAAATGTCTTTAAAATTGTTGTGAGCAAGAAGAAAGAGGAAGCAATATATAACTGGTATTGAAAGATCTTATTGAACCTGTATATAGTTCACATATATATACCCCAGTTAGGGTAGTAATTTTAGATACTTTTCCTTTAGACTTTTACTTAACTCGAACTAACCGGAGAGTAAGATCTAAGTAAGAGGTTCTAGAAGGTTCCGAGGTCGCTCATCACAACACTCCTCCTCGACTGAGGAACACTTCGCAACACTCCTCCTCGAACGATGATCTTCCTCGTTAAAAACACTTCACGATGTTTTGAAGTGAAAAGAGTAAAGTCATCGTTCGCTATTAATATACACTAACTTAACAGCTGCTATGCTTGATTTTGACTACCATCACAAATGTTGATAACACTGCTTCATAGGACGCGTTGTGAAATGCTAGAAGTTCTCCTTTCACCAGCTTGTCTATGTTTTCCTTATCCTCATCGCAAAGGCAATAGGGGTCTTCTTCAATCTTGTTCCAGCCGTTCGCCATGTTGAAATTCTTCTGTAACTTCTTGATAGACGACTCCAAGTTTGCTCTCATCTGCATAACAATTGATTGAGAGAAGAGATCGGAATCTCATAGAGGCCGTTAGCTCCACAGTGTGCAGTAGCGAAGTAAAGCAGCGCTCCGACCACAGCGAGGTACTTTTGCTCATCCTTCTCATTTTCCTCCTCCTCGCAAGGTCGGTACGGGTCGTCTCTCGTGCTGCTCCTCCCGATCATTGGTGCCGAAAGGGAATTGGCGTTGGACATGTTAAATGCCTTGAGCAGCTTCTTGGTATAAGTGTCTTGGTGGAGAAGAATACTCCCGTCGGGACGATGGCATACCTGAAGTCCAAGATAAAACGTGGTGCGGCCAAGGAGTTTCATCTCGAACTGAGTAGTGAGAAGCTCCTCAACCTCGGTGCACAATGCGTCAGTATCCACCAAATTGAGGTCATCTACATAAACTGTGAGGATAACAAAGACAGAATCTCAACAAAGCACAAAGATGCAAGGTAAGGCATCGCGGCATGTGAAGCCTTGATAAGTAAGGAACCTCCTGAGGTGATGATATCAGGCGCGCCCCAAGGCGTCAACAAGTACCATGAGATTGCAGGAGCGCCTATGCGCTACCACTGCTGAACAAGCGAGTCTCATTGTTGTTCATTTTATCGCTACCACTGCTATGCAGGAGCGTCTTATGCCACAACTAGGCCTTCGGAAGCACCGCCAAATTACATTCCCGTGGCGCGTCCGCCATGATGGGTAATGCGTAAAGGCCAGTCGGTCCCGGTATCCATCACCATCAAATTCACCTTCTCCATCAACAGTGGAAGCGTGAATGCCATTGGCAAGCAGAGCCCGGTAGCTGATCAGACTCCGGGGTGCATCAGGAGCATACATAGCTCTCTCAATCCTGAGGGGGAATCCCCCGGGCAGAACCACTCTTGCCCGGCCCTCTCGAAACTTCAAGTTTCGCCTTAGGTAATCATGACAAGGTCACAATTCAACAGGTATCACTCGTGGAATTAAAATTCCCGCTTCCCTTCATGGGGCATCCTCCCAATATGGGCGGGGCATAGGTTACTTACCTCTTAGAATTAAAATTCCGGCTTGTGAGGTTATCACAATTCAACCAGGATCCGCACATGCAAGAAGACTCACTCATAACATACATTTTAGGTGGATCCGGACCACTCCGACTAATTAGACTCGACTTAGACAGGTAAAATACGCCCAAGTACAAAACCAAACTAAAGACACGACAATAGGATATGTTTGGAGGTTGGAGGATCGTTTCTTCCAACTACACACGTTGGTCGTTGAGTGTTTCCTCCTTTGAATCTTCGAGTGTGTTATCTCTTGGTTGATATCATTTTCGTACACGAACACACATAGCAAGAAACTAGGTACTTCTCTATAGTTAGGCCATATAACTAATTTAATAATAAGGTAAAGTATAGTGCATCATAAGCATATAAAAGAATAATAATAATATAAAAATGAAGGTGAGAAATTCAAGCTGATTGAAACTCTATCATGCATGCGTTGTGCAATGATGTCCTCTCGGTCTTTGTACCCTATGCAAGCTCTCTCCAAAAATTGTAGAAAAGCAAAAAGAAAACTAAAATCAAACTCTCTATTTTGGTAAAGTCACGTCTTTGCGATAACGTGTTGTGAGCAAGAAGAAAGAGGAAGCAATATATAACTGGTATTGAAAGATCTTATTGAACCTGTATATAGTTCACATATATATACCCCAGTTAGGGTAGTAATTTTAGATACTTTTCCTTTAGACTTTTACTTAACTCGAACTAACCGGAGAGTAAGATCTAAGTAAGAGGTTCTAGAAGGTTCCGAGGTCGCTCATCACAACAAAAATATTTGATAATAAAGTTTTTAAATAAGTTGAGATTTAGTACATGCATATCATCATATACTAAATTCCTTGACAAGTCAAATCCATTCACATAATACAATGTTCATAGTTTTGAATCTTCGGATACGCATGATTGCATACAATGTTCATCCCTAGGTCTCTGCCTTTTTTGTCCTTCATCAATCTTATGAAAGTATCTACACTATGGCGTAAATTCTTAGCCAATCTTCTTTCATAAGCTTGGCTCTTACTCCTTTCACAATTCTTGATGATTGTGCTTTGCAGGTCACTAGGGTGAAGTTTGTGGCAAAGGATCAGTATGCTACGACCGGCTCTATCAAGAAGGTTTGTAGATTTTTTCCTTATCAACTTTCTTCCTTAAGTTTAGAGGTTCTAATGTGTATGTTGGGCAATCTTGTAATTGTATGTGTTGAAATCTTGCACACATTTAAAATCTTGTAAGGGCAAGAGGATTGCATAGGAGGAGACAGTTTTGAAGTGGGTGGTAGCATTGCTCTTAAGAGCGGGAAACTATGCTTAGCATTTCAGTTTCCACCAAAAACAAAGTAGGTAGTTCATAGAAGGCACAATGTAGGATTGTAATGAAAGTAGTTTAACATTTGTATGTATCTACGGGCAATGGTAAGCTTGGGGTATCACTTTTTGGACACACTAATTAGGTTATTTTTATTGAAAGCCTCCAAAGTTTGTCTAATTTAGTCATTTTAATCAAGTAAAAAGACCCTAAAATAGAAAATAAAATATCATGCACCTCATTGAAATCAAAGTATGTATGCCTATAGATTTTCTTTTAGATTTTTTATTTTTTTTGGATCCATTCATAGATGAGGGAAAAAGTGTTGAATTTGGGGATTTGCAGGCATTATAGTGCACAATGAATTAATTTTTTTATTATTAAATAAATTATTTTGTATTCTATACAAGAAGATGTAGGTCATATTCAAAAATCATATTAAAATAAAAATGGTTGATATTCCATTTGCTTGATTCTATGGATTTTAGGTTATTGGGACATGACTTACTTTTTCAACTAAAAAATCAAATAAAATTACTTCAAAATATTTTTTTTTAATTTCTAATTTTTTTTCTTGATACATTATAAGTATAGACAACTAAAACCACATCTAATGAAGTCTTATTGTATTACAGTTTAAAAATGGATATGTTTGTCACACCAGCATAGAGTGCAATTGTTCATGGGACAACCTTTTTGGGTACCCCAACCAGACCATCACCCCTACCATAAATTTCAATGTTATGAATATTCTTCATTCTTTTCTTACTACTCTTGATTTGGTTCCCCTTCTTATTTGTTGATCCATCCAAGTGGCATAGAAAGCAATGCAAAATGTATCTGTATTTGAATTAATAATGAATGCACACAATTTTTGTTATGAAGAGATTAGCCCCAGTTCTCAAACAAAAGTAGATGTGGGAGTAATCTATCACAAGATAGCCGGGGCCAAAACTTCACAAGATAGCCGGGGTTAATCTATTACAAGATGGCCGGGGTTAATCTATTACAAGATGGCCGGGGCTAAAATTTCACAAGTTAGCCAGAGCTAAAGTCATGACTTTTAGCCCCAACAAATCTTGGGAGCTAAAACAAGGGTTACAAAGAAATCTCCACTTTTTTGAAATCTCTGTAATGGGGGGCTAAATTGGGGGCTCACCTTCCATTAATTAGACCTGACTAATGCTATCAAATCTTTTAGTGCTCATGTTTCAGGTAAATTGCAAACTTAAGTAAGAGGCAACAAATGCAGCACGTAAAACACGCAATTAAGCATTCATGCACTTCGCCATTTAAAAGTGCACTTGCGTAACACGATCGCCATTGCGTGCAAGATTCACAAATTTCATTTTTAATTAGTTTTTTTTTTTAAAAATATTTTCATGGTACAATATAATATCTTATAAAAAGTAATAATATAAACGGAGTAAAATGTAACAAAGGTCAAAAATTAATGAACATCCATTTAATTAGGATGTATTATAGGGCATGAGCCGCCAAGGTTGTTTTTTTCTTTTCTTTTTTTTTTATTTTTTTTTTCAATTTTTTTTTTTCTTTTTTTTTTTTTTTTAAATATTTCAGCATGGCAAGGGGTGTGCGGGCGCACACCCCTAGGTTTAGGGTTTTTAGACGTTTGGTAGTCAATAATTAGGGTTTTTGCAAAATCTTCCTAATTTCTTCTATTTCTTCTCCCAAACCCTACTACCACCTCTCATATCTTATTCTCATTTCTCTCAAACCTCACAACCACTTCATCTCTCAAACCTCACAACCACTTCATCTCTCAAACCTCACAACCACTTCATCTCTCAAACCTCACAACCACTTCATCTCTCAAACCTCACAACCACTTCATCTCTCAAACCTCACAACCACTTCATCTCTCAAACCTCACAACCACTTCATCTTTCAAACCTCTCAACCACTTCATCTCTCAAACCTCACAACTACCACATACTAATCTCACCTTCTCCTTTCATTCCACACCTTAGTATGTTTCTTTGGAATTAGGGTTTGAATGACGTCATCACTCATCACCCGCCACAACCGCCAAAAATTAGGTTTTTTTTTTTTTTTTTTTTTTCCCAAATTTTTTTGATTTGGATTTGAGCATTCAGTCGAGCAAGGTGTGTGCGGCCGCACACCTCTTTTTTTTTTTTTCTTTTTTTTTCCCAAAAAATTTGGATTTGAGCGTTTAGGCCAAAGAAGAGGTGTGTGGTCAAGACATCTCTTAATATATATATATATATATATATATATATATATTTTTCCAAAAAAATAGATTTGGATTTGAGCATTTAGGCTCAGAAAGGGTGTGCGGCCGCACACCTCTTAATAATTTTTATTTTTATTTTATTTTTTATTATTATTTTTCTCCCAAAAATTTAGATTTGGACTTTAGTGTTTAGGCCCAAAGCAAGGAATGTGTGGCCGCACACCTCTTCATTTTTTATTTTTTGCGGTTTCGTTTATAGGGTTTAGGCCTAGTAAGGGGTGTGATTATGCATAGTTGTTATTGCAACTAAAGGTTTCTTTTCTCTGAATTCCACATCTACAATTACCCTTTTCAAATCCCATTCCCTCTCAAACCCCACCTTGTGCTACCACAAACCATCGCACTACTATACCCCTACGCACTCTAAACCCTAATTTGAATTTTATCCTTTAATTTAAAACTAAAGAATTAAAAAATTGAAGGTTGTGTGCGTATACACCGCTTGAAGGTATTTAATTACCTAACCCCCCTAAAGTTTGCTAAAGTGACCACAATGACGATTTGAATAATTTCTTCTGATTTCCTAGATTCTAGCTCTAGCTCCAAATCGAGATTGGAATCATTAAAATAATATTGTTTGAACTTGATTCTAGCTAATTTTATGAAGCCTACTTTCTACTCCAATTTGAAAATATGAGAAATATTTAAATTGAATGTGTGAGATTTTGAATTTAAAAAAAAAAAAAAAAAAAACAAAAAAAACAAACCCAATTCCAGGCAAATTCTTGTGGTTTAGTTGTTGAAATTAGTGCACTTAGCCAAGTGCATAAATGCTTAATTGTGTGTTGTAAGGTGCCAATTGCGTAAGCTGCGTTTCGAATGAGCTCGGTACTGAGGTTGTAGACTTCTAGTAAGCGTTGGAGGCACCTGGGTGTTTAACGAGCTAGAGGGGGCCTAATTTGGAAGACAAAATGCCCCAACACCAATTCTTGGCGTTGCTCACCATCCCACATTTACTTTGTTTGCAAGAATGGCTACGCATCTGCGCAGAGGAGGTACCAGCGCTGCGGTGGTGAACCTCAATGACATTTGATTGGACGTCTCGGGCTTGAAGCACCAACCATGCCATACACCGGGCACATATGGGAGGAGTCTGGTACGCTCATTGCTACCCACCAACTCCAGAATCCCCCCACCCGTCCTTGCAAGCAAAGATGTCTTATCAAACAAAGTTCCTACTTGTTAGGCAAACATAATTTAGATAAGATGTACATATGAGACATCTTCAATGTATCAAAAGAATGTACATCTCATCTGAATTGTGGCTGACAAATGAATTGGAATTTTGTCTAGCAAGACAACACTGCCCGCAAGGTTCAAGCTCTTTACTTTTGATCCTACGATCGAGTTCATCACATTCAACAATCAAGATTATAGATTTGGAGTATTGGACGTCCTTTGAATGAGTGTTATGACGTATAGATAAAAGTGAATTTGGCAATAAGAATTTGGCAATTGGAAGCCCATGAGAAGCTAGCATGTAAGGTGGTGGGGTTAGTAGGAGCAGGTCTCATCCAGTGAACACACACCGTGTGTCATATAAGGTGGGTCATTCACTTCTAACCCCAAGGTACGAAGTATCTAAAATGGGGACTTTTGTTAGTACTAAGTCAACTTCTTATTTTCAAATTTTGTATGTTGATATATTATATTAAGTAAGTGCACAAGGCTCAAAACTCATGAAAGAATGTGTGATTTGAATATCTAACTTATACAAAAGTTATGAAAAGACAAGATCTCATATGAAACCACTTAACTTTCGAATGGTTATTTGGAATCACAAGTACCTCCAATGAGTTTTTTTTTTTTTTTTTTTTTTTTTTTTCTACAATTGAACAAGCAACCTTTATCATTAAATAAAAATCATAAAATTGTGTAATTCACTTTCTCAAAGAAACAACACCAAATATAATTATAATTTCATTAAGATGACACTTTTGACTAAACTTGGTCTATGCAAAGTCTAAAATTGAAAAAAGAATTGCGAAAAGATTCCCAAAATCAAGATTTTATAAAAATACTTTATGACAATGAAAACTTGAAGAGAGAATTTTGAGAGACCTCCTATGAATGGAAGTTTAAAATTGCATGAAAACTTCAGAATTAGTTAGAGGTGGCATTAAGTATTTAAGTGTTACATTGTTTATTTGATTTCTATCCAACTCAATGAATAAAAGATTGTAGCTTGTTGGAGGGTTGTCAAAGACATAAACTATATAAGTATTTGGATTTATACAAATGAGTCGATTTTTTAAGATTAATTTGGTTTCATGGTAATGATAAAATTTGCAATACTTTAGGGAGACTTAATATCGTGGGTCACTGTCACAAATGCCTAATAATTTGACTTGGTATTTTGAGAATCTAGGCAATATATTCACAACATATAAACATGTGTTAATACTTAACCCTAAAACACCCAAGATGTCAAAAAAAGACATTTCGAATGAAAGACATAAACTTTGAAGAGGGAGATCTGGTCGGAAATGGGTGCCTCTACCTTGGCCAAGTGACATCAGACACTTCTTTCAAATTATCCAGGCACTGAAGGAGCAGCATAAGATTCCACTTTCTCAGAAAATCTTGGATACTTTCCAAATCCCGATTGCTTGAATCCAGCTCCGCCATTGATCGGTAAGCAAGCCAAAGCACTGAATATTCGGTAGTCTACTTCCTCAGCTACTCGATGAGAAAGCCAGAACTCTGAAAAATTTTCACGCTTTACGTGTTGACTTAGAGTCACTCTGTCTGTAATGGGCTCGGTCGTTCCGATCAAATCGTGTTTGTGACTTTCAAGTTTCAACAAGTGTAACATTCTAGGAGCTGGGACTCCAACAGAATCTCCTTCATTTCAGGATGTATTGTCCAAGTCATTCATATATTTTATGTTTTGTACAAATATTAGCTTGTCATTTTCTTTGTTGTTGTCTCTCTGATACAGTCAAAGTCTTTGTATTGTCTTTGACCCTCCAATCAAGGATCCCTAAGGAGGTTGAATTTTTCGTACTTGTCTAAGGGCATACACATACGTTTATTTTTGTACTCTAACAAATTTGACCATATTTATTTCAAAATGTGTGATTCACACACACATGCATGGCCCTTCAAATAATGTATTTCTTTGTTTGTTTATGATACTACATCATGTAACTACTTTTGGATTTGGAGGCTCAGTTGAGAAGTAGTACAACGAGCTCCCCCATGACTTCGTGAAAAGATATTAGTTAACTCATTCAAAAAATGTATTCAAAGGATTTCTTCACTTTCACTCTATATTTCGTGAATGAGTTCAGAATTTGGTGATTATGGCATTAATGGGGTAACATTTGGACGAAGGTAAATAACTTTCTACTTAGACGTTTCATGATTGTAATAGGTATGGTAATAACATTCTGACTCCTAAGTGGAAGTAATGAAATTTTAGAATCACTTATGAATTCTACTACTTTATCCTTTGTCAATCTATGTGACCTCATGACTCCAACATCATCCTCATCATTTCGAATATTTATTAAAAAAAAGTATAGTTAAAATTTAACAAAAAGCTTGATTTCTATTCTAACCACATGGACATTTTAAAGGATATGGTGTTTCTCAGATCTACACAATTATCCTCTCAAGTTTATGATCCTATAAAGGTTAGTAGGACAAAACCTAATGATTTTGGTGAACCTAGACTTCATTAAAATGCGGTTATTACCCCCAAAATGGCACTTTTTGGGATCTTGGAAAGTTGCAATTAAATCCTAAAGATCCACGATGTTTTGGGAGCTTGAAATCCCAACAGTGACCACTATGTACTAATGCGGGTACGTCCAATATTTTATAAATTTTTGATAACTTCAACCGTAGGATCTTGAAGTAGAGTACCATAGGTAGTAGTGTGAAAATTTTCAACCGTTGGATCATCACTAGATGTGAGATCATAACATTTGAAGTTGAATGTAAATTTTTTTGGCCTTGATTGTAATTGCCAAATCGGTGGCCGTGGTCGTTTCGGGGTTAACTTCTAAATGTCCTAACCTATTATAAGCCATTTTCACAAACGTGTTAGAGATGTAAATGAAGGTAAGTTATTTGAATCTTAGCCATGCAATCTTCTAAAAGACTTTAGTTAGTGTAGGTCATGTGGATCAAATTGGAGTTTCTCTTCTTTATGTGAATCAAATTTTGAGTCATAAGGCCTCCTACATTGCAAAGCCTCAACGTATTAATAATTCAAAAAATTCAGAAAATTTCTTCACTTTTACTTTGAAGTGAAAATGCTACCAGCAGGCATATTGCAACTCAAAAATCACTAGCTCATGAAATTGTTCACCTTCATTAAAATCACACCCTTGAACAAAAACAAAATCACATTTTAATCTTGTGAATTCTCGTGAAATCTTGAAAATCACATTTAATCGATTTTGGGCACATTTTGAGAATTTATGAGGACATATCGTAGTTTTTGCGCAAAGTTTAGCATGTTGTAAAATTGGTTTTAACATTGAGTGTGAATATTTCTAAACGTATGAGAAATCTTGAAGCATGGTCTTACACTCTTACTGGAAAGATATGGGAAAAAGTTTTGATCCTCAAAAAGTTCAAATCCATACAATATGTCTGTACAGTTTCTGTAGTTGAGAGCCTTTACAAAAGTTTGAACAACCTTAAACCGACTTTACTCTTCTTTAGGAATTGTAGTGTTTGTATGATGAGCAAGCTATGGTAGATGAGTAGCATCTATGTGAATCTAGAAACAAGATGCAAAGCACTATATTATTGCAACCTTGACAAATGCATGAAAAGAAGAAGTTTCTTAACTTCAAAGTTGTCATGGCATTACCACACCTAGAAGAGCACTTGTTGGGGGTGATGTGTTCAATGTGACTTAGAAGTGCTTATTGGAGTTATCTAGCTTATAACACAAAAATCATTTAATCATTATATTTTTCACGTTTCTAGTCTTCTACAAGAGAGTGGTATTGTGGTTGGCCCTAATAGGGCCTACTCCATGTGAAATACAATGTAATTAGCTATTTTTGAGTTTATAAAAAACGTAACACTTTTGGGTCACTTCGAAAATCACGCAATTTATGGAAATCATTCTAGTTAAAGATGTATTTAGCAACGATCTTTGACGAGGTGTAACAACTTTATACTGAGTCAACGATAAGGCCTCGCTTAAACATATGCTATAGAGTCATTTACAATTTATTTAATCATCATTTGAGCATTGGAGATCTACTATATCATCTAGGAGGCTTGCAAATACTAAGGGTGCGCAATACTCATCACTTTGTTAAAAAGATAAAAAATAGGGCAAATTTTTGATCAATTTTTAAATATGGATGGCTTGTAGGGACCCTCATTCATTTGAATTGCACTCTCACACATACTAATAATTGATTCATCAGTCTATATGATTTTAAAATGAATCATATTGTTCAAAACCTTATAAAACCTTTTGGAGTTTTTATGTTCCCAAAAAGCCTGACCATTAATAACCACCACATTCGTTTCAGCTTGTTGTTTAACCCCTAAAGGTCCGAGCAACCCATAATGGGCTTTTGCTGTTTAGAGTAGCCTAGATGAAGGATTTGAGATCAAAATTTTATTAAAAATTTCACTAGTAGTTTGGTTTACTACATGGTTTGTGAGAACTTGCAAAGTCAAATTCCAAACTAAGATTTTTTAACGCAAGTTTTAGTTTTCAAGCCCAAATAGGGCGGTTTGGGCAACTTTAAGTTTAGTCTTTTTTTAATGTTATTTTTTGGAAATGTGTTTATGATGATACTTTTACTCAAATTTTCAAGAAATCCATGTAAGCTCATACCAACTTTACAAGGGCAACCTTTGAAATTTACAAAGAGCAAGATTCAAAGTTTGCAAGAGTTATTGAATGTTATGCTCTCACAAATGATAAAGATTCAACGGTTGAGGCACCACAAACCTTGGCTTGGTGGTAAGGGCTTAGGCCCCCAATGAGGAGGTTGTGGGTTCTATTCCCCATGCCGGCGTGGTGCTCACCACTATAGTCCACCCAACTATTGTGGGGGGTCTTTGGACCTTGTTGTATGGGTACCTCAAAGCCCTTTGGGGGGATACTATGTCAAGTATCTTCAAGGCATTAGTAACTAGGCTAGAAACTAGCGTAGTTATAGTGTCCACCCTCGAGAGGGGGAAGTAGTATTGTTCCAATTTCCCCTTGTCCGGTGGCCATCGGGATATTAGCATTACGAACGGACACTTCATTCACGTCGGCCCCTTAGAAAGGGACCGGAGTTTCTATCTATCTATCTATCTTCAACGGTTGAAATTTGACATGGTGTTTGTGCAAGTAGTCATTTTAAAGATCTTATGGTTGAAAATGACCAAGAAAGTAAATATATTGAATTATACCTCAACTTGCACAAAGTTGTCAATAATTGCAGTTTTTGGTTTTGAAGGCGACAAACATGCTTGCGCCTTTGAGGGGTTCAACCCTAAACCACTTTAAACACAAAATCCACTTTTCAAGATTTTGGGCATTGTTGATGAAGGGATTCAAAGTATTATTTTTGCCTAAATTTTTTATTGGGTGCTCCTACAGCCCAGGGTATATGTGGCAAATTTTGCAAAGGCGAATATCAATTTAACCCTTAAACGCCCACGATGTCGAAAAACGACACTTTGGATGTACATCAGAAACTTTGAAGAGCCATATCTTCTTCATACGAGGTCCGTTTTGGATGAAATCACTTGGATTAGGTTCCAAATCAAGTTTAGTTTGTGTTGTAAAATTTGCAAGCCCATACAATAAAGTATGAATTAATGGAATGCACTTTAGTGAAGACAACTCTTGTTTTTGGGTTTCCAAGCATGGGGCATGTATTACCATTGCAAGCCAATTATGTGAAATTAAAAATAGTTTTTCATGACTTTTTTTTCCATGATCATGATCTTGAGGTGATTCTTAACAACTTTGTAGTGAGAAGATTTTTGATCCAAATGATTTTGCTATTGGATTTGCAATGATGTTTTGTCAACAGAAAAAGTGAGAAAATGGATGATATTTGAGGAGCTATATCTCCCTCATCCACCGTTGGATTTCAACTTAATTTTTTGGGATGGCCTCTGATTAGAGTCTAGTCTAAGTGGTAGAAACCTTAACAAGATCGAAGATGTTTTGAAGATAAGGCATGAAATTGAATGCAAAGGGTCTAGTTTTGGACTATTTTTCCTTTGTAAAATGTTCGGTAGTTTTTACCATTGCATGGCTTTTATTTGAGCCAAGAATTTTTTTTGATGAATTTTTGTTGGGTAACGGACTTATTAAGATGAAGGTGAACATCTTTCTAGTTGGTGATTTTTTCATGGCAATAGGTATATTGGTAGCATTTCCACCTCAAAGTGAAAATGATGAAATTTTGCAGTTTGCTTTTGATATTAATATGTTATGATCTCTCGATCTATAAGGCCTCATGACTCAAATTTTGGTCCACATGATCTTCGATAAGTCTATTACAAGTTTGTACGGTTGAGATCTTAATGGCTTCTCTTGATTTCCATTTATGACGATTTCTATGGAAATGTGCTTTTCTGCTAAAAATAGGCTTGGGAGTTTAGGGGTTAAGAACCTTCATCTTGAAATTTTAGGTTTCAACTTTTAGGTGAAAAATGGGAGCTAAATTTTGTATCGATTTATATTATTCATTTTTAAATTTTTTTTGGAATTATGTTCATTGCAAAATCACTGCATAAGTTGCAAGGTGACCTCAATCAAGAAGTTTACCGATTTTACAAGGGCAGCCCCCAAAAATTTGCACTTGCATGTAAAATTCCACTTTCCTTGATCACATCATGTGCTGCAGCAACTTGCAACATCGAAGGTATTCCAATTTCTGTACGGGAAGTGAACCATCTGTACGATTCTCCTGCACTGACATCTGACAGGGGAACCTCAGTGTGTTGACTTTTAGTCATATAGTTAAACACTAAACAAATCGAGGTTTCCCTCTGTCATATGACTCACGGGTAGACTCACCTACGAATCTCTTCATTTTCTAGATTAAAATTCTGGAGAATACCACAAGAGATGTTAATATACCCATGAGCTGGTCCCACTCGACAATTATTGCCTACCCAATGCTGGAGCAACAGCTGACATGAGAGTCTGTACTGCTTCAACCAAACTCTGGAATCGGTACACTCTCTTCCTCCGAAGAAGGTGGTGCGATCGATGTCCGCTGCTTATCAGCACAACTCCACGCATTTGTCCCCACATCGGAGTTGAAATTTGGAGATCTGGTGATACCGTGCTGTACTCGCAGTGATTCCTGCCACTCGGGGTGAAGTCGACCGTTTGAAAGCAACTGATCCGACCACATGGCTATGGCTCTAACCACGACAAGACGCTGTCGGCAGGCGCTGGGTCATGGCTCTTGACCAACTGGCTCTTGACCAACTGGCTCTTGACCAACTGGCTCTTGTGTTCGTCTTATGCATCTCGCTCCTGCTTGACGGCGTTCATTCCGACACCACCGCCTATGCTCCGACACCTACTCCCACCGACCAGCCACGGCCTGAAATCCCAATATATCAGAAGCACGAAGGTACCTACACACCTGAACATGTTCAGAACCCCACGTCATCATTGTAGCGAATCTGTTGTAGTCGAGCCACCAATTCATCTCTACCTGCTAGATTGTATCTGTTCGAGACGTTACAACAGATCTACTCTTAGATGTCAATTCGCTTGCATGCTCTAGGGAGCAGGTTCGTTCTAGTAATTCATCATCGCTTCACTTTGCATTGCCAAGTTAAGTAGCACCCCAAATGCTGAAAAAATTTGGTGTTACAAACTTCAACGTATCAAACTTGAATATATTCATGTGGGAGATGTTCTTTTGGATTGCATCGGTGGGAGAGATTCAAGTTTGAGTATGACCACTGAATCTGAATCCAGTTACAAACTCTTGATCTCGAGTGCTATTGCAACTGAGCCAGGGCAGGCAAAGATGTCATCCTGAATGATTGAGTCAAGCTACTAGTATGCTTCATGTGCTTTTATGAGTTTATCATGCCAACAGTCATCTTGAACAGTTCAACTCTATCATCAGTTGTTTAACAGTGCATGAATGGTTGTCGCAGTGGATGCTCTGAATACCATCCTCACAAAATGGTCGCCTCTGAACCCTCAGTTGACCACTCTTCTCAACTGGACGTCCACTGTGAAACCATGTGAAATATATCCCCGCACAACCTTGAGCGACTTTGCTGGTTATCCGGCTGTACAAGGGGCATGGGGTGGCGTTTTGTGCAGAGTAGTGCGCAATCAGACAAACTCAACGGGCGACTATTACGATGTATTTGTGACAGAGTTGAGGTGAGTTACCTCTGTTGGACTGATTTGGTCATCATTACGTCCTCGGATATTGATATTTTAGTGGTTCGTCAGTTGACTGTGTATAACGTGGGTTTGTGTCGCAAACTAGCAGAGTTAAAAATGCAAAACGAGTTAGTTGAGTACAAGTTAAGATAGTGAATTCTAGAGTAGAATATGACAAGGGATGAGAACCAATTTAGAAAATGTAGCGTACTAGATGAATGATTAATTTTGCATACACTGACAAATCACATACACTCTATATAACTGTGCACCATGGCACATCGAAATATGCAAAATTGAGTAGAATTTATTTCTCCCAGCTCTTCTTTTCGTGAAGGTTTAATTTATTGCATGCACCTGCATGTTAATTTCTATGATCTCATTTGGGACGTAAGGGAAACATTTATCATGAGAATGGTGGTTTGAACGACTGAATCGCAAGCCTTATAGATTTGAATGTAGCAAGTTGAATCTTCGGTCATACAGGATGAAAGCACTCATGGATTAAGCTTCTTAAAACCGCAGGTTGTATGGAAGCAATTCTAGCTGCGGCATTGATGAGTATGTGTCTCAGTGTGGCTTCGAAGGCATAACTGGAGAATTGCCTTCTGAGATAGGCAACCTGACAAATCTGTATACTCTGTAAGTCTCTGATCAAAATCTTCAAGCAGGGATTTCATTTGGCAGTTACCATCGTGGTTGTGTTTATCGCCATAACCATCAACTTGCATATATTTTAATGCAGGGTTATCAGCGGGAATCCAAATTTAACGGGGCTAGTGTCGGTTGGGGTATTCCAACTGCCCCGGCTAAATTATCTGTAAGTGAAGCCAATCCTGCGACAAATGCATTAGAATAGAATTTCTGTTGTTTGTGTTCAAGTGTTCAGGCACCTCGAACTCCGCCGATCGCTAGATTGCAACGGACTGGCTACCATCTACTAGCATGCATGCCGGTTGTTGCAAAGCCCTTGTTGTTGCAGTAGTAACAATGCTCTTGTTGCTGCAGATATTTGCAGAACAACTCACTAAGCGGAACTTTACCATCTGACGTTCTCAGCACTGACTGCCAACTGCAAGAAATGTGAGATCATGAATGTACTATCACTAATACGTTTGTTACGGTGTGAGTGTTGGTAGTGAGTCATGAATTTATTTGCGATGATTGTGTGTATCAAGCTGATGCATGTTGGAGATGTGGATATCAGAGACGTCAGCTACAATAATTTCAGTGGAAATCTTTCAGTGAGTCCTGAGGGATTTCTCTTCTGCCCCACTCTTCGATATTTGTAAGTACATCATGCATACAAATGCCAATCAATCAACAGATATTGATAAAATTAATTACTTTCATGGATCATCACATGTTCATGTGCTACTCAACCGGTAGGTGTGATGGATGAAGTGTGACACAACACATTGTCGAAAGACAAAATTTGAAGGAAGACATGGTTTATGTTGATTAGTGTTTCTTATTTCCAGTTCGAGAATGATTCTCAAATTATGTAATGAAGGTACTCGATATTTCTTGAAGGTAAATTTAGTGCAGAATACACTTTTGCCTCATAATGCAATAATTGTAAGTATTAAGCATGTTTATCATGAATAAGTCTCATTTCTTTGTATAAATTAGTGAGATTTTTATAAAAAAGAAACAATCACGATTTATGACAACAGAAATATGTGAATGAAATTTACAAAGTAGAGACCATTCAACAAATTTTTGATCACTTATCAAAATTTACTATATGATCTAGCTAGGATGTGTATTTTGGCTTAGAAAATTACCTTAGAAAGTAGAGGTCTATACAAAAAAAAAAATCAGTTTTTTATGTTTGCACATATCTTGTTGAGCGTATATACTAAGTTACTATTTACTAATTGAGTGTATATTCTTTTTACAAAATATACTAACTTTTAAATGCTTGTGATAGATATGCAAGAAATAATCGACTGGACGGACCATTAAATTTTGAGAAATTGAACGTCACAGCAAGTGACATGTATGACTTCTTCTCCTTGATGGTCCAAAATAGAACTTATGATTGATCATACAAAGTATGTATTCATATCGAAGGTTTTAGGTTGGTTGTCAAAGGAACTATATCCTTGTGTATATACAACTCTTGACTGAACACATTTGTTGATTGTACCATGATAAAGTTATCAACAATAATTTGATTAAGCAAGCTCTTGAAGAAAATGCAAAAAATAATACTCGGTAGACTATATAATATTCATGCATGAAATTTAGAAGGAAAGTAAATACAGTCCATGTTCCTATTCAAGTTAGGTTCTTTGAAACCAATAATCTTTTCAATTCATATATGACATTGTTTACTAGAATTTCTTTTGATTTGACGAATTCTTTGAAGAGATACCATGACATGAAGTACTTAAGAACAAAATCAAGAATCTCTTGCCTCTTTTAGAGATTTGCTTTAATTAGAAGATATTATATTGATATGACAATTTAACATCTAATTGTCAGAATATGTTTGTGAGATTTCATGTTCCTCAACTTATTTTCTTGTTGAATCCAAGATTTTTGAGTATCAAAATTATTTTCCCAAGATAGATGTGTTGGAGATTTTTAACAACCTCAAGTTCATAATAGTTTCTTCCAAATTGGCCCTTAAAAGTCTAGTAGTAATATTTGCTCATACAAGAATATCATGAACAAGTTTTGAGTATATCATTAACAATGTTAAACGGATAGAAATTAATAATCCTATGTAGATCTTCGGAATGTCACTATCAATGAGTACTTTCATATTTCAAAACGTATTTTCTATACCATTGTGTGTTTCCAAATGTTAGGAACTTTATTCCTTGAAGTATTGCAAAAGATTAAAAAAGGATTAGTGATAATATTAGTAGTAAAGAAATTGCACTTCTATGAATATCCACAATTTTGTTCACCGAAACTAGTTGGTAGGGTAGGAATATCAGAGCAACACAATGATGTTAAGAAATGTGGCCTTTAAGTTGTATTAGAGTACAAAGGTTATACTCATTAAATTTACACAACATGAGGTTCTTGGGATTCATAATGCTACTTTTGTGCACATAACAGCTTGTTGCACTTTGCCTTCACTTCTTTTGTCCTTTTAACAGTTCCAAAGTGAAATAAGACTTGCAAAAGTGTTGATTTGAAAAATACGACCTTTATAAATGACTTATAGTAATACATTATGTTACAATATAAGATCACATGCACCCTTTTCACTTGACGTGATTGTAAATTTGCTATCATAGCTTATTTTTGGTATTGATTATGAATATGGTTTCTTTCTTTGCATGCAGAAATCTCACAAGTAACCACTTCAATGGAGCAATGTCTATTGGTCCTCTATTTTCAACTAATAGCTTGGATATATCTAACAATAATATAACGAGTATCCACTTTGGAAATTCCAATAAGACTTTCATTCAAAGACTTGGAAAGTTGTAAGTATCCTCCAACTTCTTTGAATCAATAGCCTTTTCCATTGTCTTTGATTCCATCCGTATGTTGCTTCTACTTGTAAAGGTGGTCTGGAATCAAAATTAGGGCTTCTATAGTGTTCAATTTGATATCACAAGGTAATTAATTCAAGAAATTGGACATTGGTCATTGGTCGTTGGTGATCAAAATGGCCATCAATCACTGTCAAGAAAATATATTGAAACTTACAAATAGTATATGTGGGTACTCCT
Source organism: Bryum argenteum (assembly GCA_037043015.1). Taxonomy (NCBI): domain Eukaryota; kingdom Viridiplantae; phylum Streptophyta; class Bryopsida; order Bryales; family Bryaceae; genus Bryum; species Bryum argenteum. The sequence goes on along the minus strand of CM073328.1, from coordinate 16,223,812 downwards.
AAAACATGTTACTATTCTATAAAACTTACCTTTAGAGAAGTGAAAAAAAGTGTGCCCATGTATTAACCAAGAAGTTCTACTACTTGTCCTTTTCACTTTTTGATTAGCACCTTGATATTGTCCTCGCTATTTTTTAGAGCGCCACTTTGATACATGTCTTGGAATCAACCATATGGGGCGATTTGATTGCTTTGGCATATTAGTTGTGGAAAATCATTTCCATCTACTTTCATTTTACTATGTAATGTTAACCTTGATTAATCGTTACAAGACCTAGAAGTAATACAACTATCTTGTAATTTTGTTGCGACATGAATATTGCCAAAAATCAACTGAGTGGACAAATCCCAAATGCGATCCTGCAAATGGGGTCCTCATATAGATTGTAAGTATCAAACTTTTTTTTGTAGATTAATTATCTTCATATGTCTACATGCACGATAATTATGTTTTTATAGTTGACATGTTACGGGGTAAATAATACCATTTGAGAATGAAAAGTACTTATTCTAATAGAAAGACATACATTGAAGAGGAAAAATATGGATATGCATGTCTTGAACAACAAGACTGTTTCTATCTACACTAGCTCAAAGAAGATTTTAATACCTCTCTTACTTAGGTGTTCAAGTTTACTTTAGAAGCTTAAGAAGATTTGTTGACAGTATGTCTTATTGTATCAGTTTATCTTTATGCTTACTCAACTTTAAAGGTGTGGTTTGATAAAAAAAAATTCATATCATATGTAAGAGATTTTGAGAGAGGATAATATATCTACATAGTAAGTACATAAAAGAAGAGTCTTGTAAAAAATAGGATCAATGAGGCATATCAAAGTTTTTATAGGTTTCTTATACCAATCGATTTACAAAACCTCAATAAGGGTACTTTAATAACATCATTGTAAGTATTGAATTTGGAAACTATCAACTATTTGACATACAGAGAGCCATTATATCATACCATTAAGTAATTTTGAAATATAACTATGCTAACATTCTATAAATTTAATATATTTGCATGATCATTAAAATTTCATTAACTTTGATTTAAATTTCAAAAAATCAACTAGGGTGAAGTGCTTACTATGTAGGATTTGGTTTCACTAAACAGTCAAGTATCTTTTCTTGAATGCGAGTTATTTATAAATCTTTCTACTGAATTCTCATGCATCTAAACATGTTGCCATGGCTATCATAAGTAACGGAAATGTAGTTTGAAGTTATAGGTTGCTTCTATTGAATCTTCAATTTATATTTCAAATTGAAGGTGCCATTGCAGTATGAGTACGTGACCATAAGTTTATGGGATGATTTCAACATTTTCAGTGCACAAATTTGGTGCATATTTTATATTCAAAGATCCTTGCATTAGTGACTATAGAACTAGAACTAGAAAACTGTGTTTCATGACTGATCCATAATGGTTCAATCAAACAACCGTATTCTAGTTATTGTAGACTAGATTTAGAACCAAGTTTGTTCATTATTTTTGTGACTTCATAAGATGTAAGATACCTCCAAGAACTACATCTAAACATTGATAGAGGCATAAACGGCAGTAAAAGGTAATAAACCAAAATAAAAGAGAGGAAGATCTAATATCTCTAGAACATAGTTGTTTTATCTTTCAGATATTCACACCCAAGCATATACCATGATTGATGCTTCATTGTTGTTAAGCTACGATATGTGTATTTTGAATAATCCATTGTGTTATTATTGGGTTTTGCAGGAATGTTAGCTACAATAAATTCAGTGGAACATTGCGATCAGGGCCTTACTTGAACCCTGCAATATTGGATGTGTCGAATAATAACCTCACGGAAATCATTTTTGACAAATTCAACTCATCTACAACAAACAATGGCAATGTCTACATGCCCTCTCTTCAAGAATTGTATGCCTCAAACCTTGTTGGTCCACAAACAATTGAACATTAAAGATTTCAAAGAAGTATATTTTCAACAATACCATAGCCAGGGGTTGAGTGCTTTACGAGTTTTTACTTCAGACTTGGCTTTTTGAAGTCTTACCTTATGAATCTATGTCGATTTTCATCCAGATTTATGCAAAATAACAGATTGCGTGGGGCATTTCCAGCTGAGATACTCCTTTCACCAACATTGAAAACTTTGTGAGCTCCATATCAAGACATTATGAAAATTCTTTTTTTTTACAAAAATTGTTTGAAGTCCCTTTCTGTTCATTAAGATGACAGAAGATTGGTGCAAAAAGAGTAGTTTAAAAGCTTTGAACTCTTATAAGGATGATATGTAGGTATTTTTGTAGATTTTGTAACTTACATATCACTTTGATGATAAATATGTTGCAAATTCAACTTGTACTTGGAAGATGCTAACATTTGGCGTGTATATATTTTACAGGAATTGTGATCAAAATCTTTATGAGACATTGGAACTACCAAATCTTCCAATCAACAATTACAATTTGTCTCATTTATACTTGACAAACAATCAATTTAGAGACTTGCAATATGCAAGCAAAGGGCCGCTTACATCTATAAACCTCCAATATTCAAATATATTATTGTAAGCATTCATTTCTTACCTTTTAGTTTGTGAATGTTGCTACTTTGCTACATATTATAGTTTGAGGCATGTCATTATGTGACCAAATACATATTGAAACCTTAGAGCTTAGTATAATGTAATGAATTGAGATAGATATAGCTTTATTTATTGATCATCAAAAATTGGCAGTCTTGGAGGCAATCCTTATTGCGATCAAATCAAAGGTGAACTCCACTCAACAGTTTGCCGCTTTAATCAATCATCTTCTAGACCTCTTGGTACGTCATCTCCTTCACTCTCTCTATGCACATTACATTTGAATCATAGAAATTAAAACTGAGTGGTGAGATGTGTTCGATCTAAGTTTATATAGCTTTGTAAAAAATCATGCTCTTAAAGTAAATACACACCAGGTTGTTGAGGAATCAAGTAAGTTAGGAAGCTTGCATTAATTACTATAGTGTATCGAAATGTATCAATTACATTTAAAATTTGGAAATAATTTCTTGGCAATAAAATTGTAGAAGGAAACTAGAATTTCATCTAATTTCTTGATGAAGCTCTCTGAAGAATGATTTATATCATGAATTTTACCATAAGAAATATCTACAATTAAAATTGTAATAATATATTTGAATACCTCAAATATTCATAGAGTTCTTAATAAGTTCGCTGCATGTACAAAAGCAAATTTTTTTGAAATATTAGAAATATATATTTTATTAAGGGGATGAAACCTTGATACCTTGTTTTCCAAAATCACCCTTTATAGCCTTGAAAGGAATAGAGCAAATCTCATACGCACATGTGCACTTTCACGTTAATTGGATTCATGTAAACTACTTATACTCATCTTTTTGAGGGTAATAGTTATACGCAACTCTGCCAAGAACAAGATCATTATTGCAACGACCACATCATTATCATTTACTCTCATGCTTGTGGTGAGTGCTACATATATATGGAGGTTGATGCATAGAATTGAGTCTCTACGTAACATACTAAAAGGTATATTTCTTTGGCCATTTTCAAATCATCTATGTAGTTGATTTGTATATTTAGAATTGCTTCAAATTCTCTCTAGGGCGCACTACTTCTGTTTATGTTATGCCCTACTAGTCTCACAATTTGAAGTATTGTGTGAAGTTTGTTTTGAGCTTCTCTAAGATTATTATTGCATGCAATCTTACAACACTGCATGAAGTTGTCACTTATTGGGGTTAACAAAATGGATGCTTGCAGAATTTGAGAAAAATGAGGTGCAGCCCAATTTATACTCTTACAAAGATATAAAAGTGGCAACCAACAACTTTGACAAGAACCATAAGCTTGGAGAAGGTGGATTTGGTGTAGTATTTAAGGTACCTTTATTTTCCCAACGTCAAGGTCATGCAAATTTTAGTTTATATTATATTTAAAATCAATGTCAAACAATCTCCTTGTCAAGTATCATGCTACTCAATACTAAATTGGCAATTAAATAATGTTATATCCACGACAAATGTGTATTAATTAAGATGAAATATTTAAACATCTTCAATTCATAATGATAGTGGATACATGCATTCTAGTGTATGAATACTAAAGTAAACTAACTCCTATTAATCATTGTACAACAGGGGAAGCTTAAAGATAACACGGATGTGGCGGTGAAAAAATTGATTATGTCATCGCAACAAGTACTCTCAGATTTTTTGCATGAAGTTGTGATGATTGCCGGATTGAAGCATCGCAATTTAGTCAAGTTAAAGGGTTGTTGTCTTGGAGATGGAGATCAACGCATGTTGGTGTTTGAATATGTGGAAAACAAAAACCTTGCAGAAGCATTGTGGCCACATGGTATGCTTTTGACTTCTAATTTTTTCGTAAATATGTTGTTTTTAAATGAGGGATTTTGTAATATGTATCTTAATGCTAAAATATTGTGACTATGATACAGATAATTTGGAAAGCCTTGTTGAATCTCCAATTAATGATTGGAGTACAAGGTTCAATATAATATTGGGTACTGCAAGGGGTCTTGCATACCTTCATGAGGAGTTGCAATCACCAATCATACACCGTGACATCAAAGCAGCCAACATTCTCTTGGACAAGGACTATAACCCTAAAATTGCGGATTTTGGTTTGGCATATATGTATCCTATGCTTGGAAATGAAGCATCCCACTTGACTTTGATGCCTGAACAACTTGCTGGAACAAGGTGAATATCTTTTGAGCCAAGTTGTCATCTTTTGATCGTACACCAATTTAGGTGTGATTAAGTGTGATTTAAAATTTCCATACCATAATAAGTTAAGAGGCAAGTCATGATCAAATTGTAAAACTTGTACTTAAAGAAAATAAGGGTACTTCATATAATATGCTCCGAATAGAAAATGAGCCTAGAACAACCTACTTTGACTTCAAGTGAGCTTACATATTCATCTTTTACACCATGAAGTTAATCTGTAAGTTTAAGACTCTTTCCATGCCTTACTAGCTAGACCACTCTTATTTTTCATACTATGGAAATATTTAATGACAAAGTTCATAATTGTGGGCAACGGGCAATGAGATGTTCTCAAATCGAAGAATTTTCTCATAAATTCTCAAACTCTTCCGAAAAAGAAAAAAATAGCTCAGAGAAACTTCAACAATATATACTAAGGTGAGAGTTTTACATTGTTGTATGTGTCATATAGATACACCATAAATGTTATGCAACGGTTTTCACAATGATTCTTTAGTGATAGAATAGAGCTTCTTTGTTGATATTGTAGCAGACCATGTGTGAGAATTGATGAGTATCATATGTGAAGCATTCCGTGAAGTTACTTCAAACCTAACTCATAATTTGGATTTCAAAAGTTTTCAGTCATAATTGCCTTTACCAATGGTTGTTTCAATTCAGAGAAACATTTAAAATTATCTCTCGTTTTGTGATAAGAATTAGCAATCATTCCAACTTTGAGCAATATAATCTCTCAAATGGTGTGGAATATGTAGCTACACGTACGCACCAGGTACTAGATTCTATGGTTACATTCATAAGAACGTTGCAATTGTAATTATTTATCTTAAAATGAAAATGGAAATATTGGATATAAGCCTTATTCCTTTTATAATCAATACTAATGTCTGGAACAAAAGATTTAAAGAAGATAAAAACTAACCATGTGCTCTTGTTTTTACTATAGAGGATATTGTGCCCCCGAATATGTACTTCACGGTCATATATCCACATCGCTTGATGTGTATAGTTTTGGAGTTGTGGTGCTCGAAGTTGTGAGTGGAAGAAAAACTTTGAGACTCAAGACCGGAAGATGAAATGAATTTTGAGAGTGGGTAAGTAACTTCTATCACACTTTTACACATTTACAAACTTATGAATTATATTTTGATATATGATAAAGTAGTAATCGAGGGCTAGTTTAATATATCACATTTCTCATAGTACATCAAGGCTCGTTTTCATGTTTGACTTTGATGAGTGTAAAATTTTCTTTAATTTCAATCAAAAAATGTCAAAGAATCAAAGAGGGACTATTAAAGCATAAAGTGGCCTCACTTTGTTGTAGACATTTAATTTCTTGGTTTAGAAGCACATCTTGAGTACTTTAATTTGGGAATTGGATAATTCAACTTTCCAAAAAGTGTTGTTATTTACTCACAATTACATTGAGAAAATGTATTCAATATTTAGGTTCCAATTTAATATGGAGAGTATTAGTTGAATTGTAGATTATTTGTATGCATTTGTAGACCATCAAGGCGAATCCTTGATATTAGGTCTTAGCTAGTATTATAAGTTGCATTTGCAAATCTTAAAAGGATTTTCATTTAATATTTTTAATAGTATCTGAAATACAAAAAGAATGGCTTTTAATACTCTACAAAGTTATTAACCTTGTATGTTAACTAGTCTAACTTTACTAAATCAATAAGCAATATTAGGAAGAAAAAAGAGATAATTTTACACTAGATATAACCCGTCACATTATATGTGGGTGGACCTAAATATCTCTTCAACAAATATAATAGGTAAGGAGAGCTTCATTTTATTTTAAACATTTGATTTTTTTTTCATTTTGTGAGTTAAGAGGCTTTTGTTGAAAAATCGTATGTATTCTCGCAATGATTTGAAATCTTGATAAGCCCAACATATTTTTCTTGTAATACAAATAACACTAATCTAATCAAGGTATCAAGGATTTATACTTTCATTTTTGTACTTTGTTGGTTAGGTTTTATTGATATATTTTAATAATGTAGGTTTGTGTCTTTCAACTTCATAATAACTATGCTAAATTAACCAGTTCATTAGAAGTAGTACATGATTGACACATGGAGGGCTCCACATTTGTTTGTGTATAAGTTAAAGCTCAAATTAGAGAATGTGAGTTGGGGATCCTTTGAGGATACGAAGAATCCCTAATGTAGGTTTTTAGATAGCATAATAAGGATTCCACAAAATCAAGAAACCCAAAAAACGACTATGGTTGAGATATAGTTGAATATGGCATAACTCTTGCCTTCCATTGCTAACCATCTAGATATCATACTAAGATTCCAATTCCCTTTTGTGTTTTTTTCTTTTTCTTTTTTACTTTAAAAAATAGATTAATTATATATATATATATATATATATGAAAAATATGACATTTGCGTAGGAACTAGTGCCCTTGTAATTTATTTATTATCTATGGCCTTATAAGTTATGTTTCAGATCAAATGGTTATGTGTTACTAAAGTTCAATGTCTGTTGCTTCTATAAAATAGGCTTGGAAACAATATGAAGGACAAACTACAATGATGCTTATTGATCCCAAGATGAAACCTCCCCAATGGATCTGGAAGCCATGGTGCGCGTCATAAGTGTGGCACTTATGTGTGTGCATTATAAACCAAGCAAACGTCCCAAAATGCATGATGTTGTATCCATGCTATGCGGGAAGATGATCATTGAGGACTTTTCAAGAGCATTTGAGTATGGAGAACAAGTTCAAGATGGTACATCAGACTTCTACATGGCAAGTGGTACAACATCTTATGGTGGCATTGAATTGTCGTGTATAGATGAATGCAATCTATTGAGTAACAATGATCTCAGTGAAATGTATGGCATGGAAAACACATCTTGACAACGTAATGACATTAGGTTGTAAGGAGATACTATAGATTTTTGTTGAGGCAGTAAAGCCTCTAACTAAGTAAGCCAAAAAGGCTTCAACTAAGTAAGTCAAAAAGTTTCTTGTATTAACGGCACTTTGAGATCCATGCGAAATTTGTAAATTTTTATAGTTTAACTTTTTTGCTTTGTCTCTTGTTAAGTTTCTTACTTCAACTTTTTCCTTAGGCCTCTCAGATGACTTGTTTTATACTGTTGTTTATAGGTACAAGTTGTTGGAATTTAATGTTTGCATTTTTTAAATGCATCACAACTTGTTTAGGCCATAGTTTTATTTTATTTTATTTTATGCTATGCTAACTTGACTTCCTAATTTGCACTTTTTGACTTACCTAGTTAAGGCCTTTTTACATTCCTAAGGGCTTTTTCTATTTTGTGCCGAGAGCGTACGACATTCCGTTGACTATTCTAGGTGCTATTCTCAATAGTGATTAGTTTTCTCTCCTCAACTACACAATTAAGTAAAATTACACTTGGCCAAGTGTAATACCATTACAATCCTGCAGGCTCAAAATTAGCATATGATATAAACTAAAGGTTCAATTTCCTTATGATTATGGTGAACAAATACCTCTTCAATTTTGACTTTAAAGAGAGTTATTCTCTTGTCATTGTGCATTATGGTATAGAAACTTACCAAACAACAAATACAAGTTCACAAATTTGAATCAATTTTAACCGTAGTTATCTCGCTAGATTAATAAAATTGTACAAAAATGTAGAAAATATTTCTTTAGGAATTTTTATCCTATAATGTAAATAATATTCTTCCTTTCAAACTCAAAATCAACAGAAAGATAGGTTTGTCTTGTTGTAGAATTTGAATCAACTATAGTATACGACAATAATCATGAGTTCCGCACTTCGGCTATGACAATATGTACTTCAACAATAATAATACATGGTCGTGGTGAGAGCTCTTACAATTTTGGTCATTTTTTATTTTGTACGACAAAGGTTAATTTGGTAGGATTGTTACAATAAGATGGTTGTATCAGAAGAATCTATACTTGAGATTCAATACAAACTTATATAATTGTAAGCAAGGCACTACCTACTCTGAATGAGTATCTAACCTAAAAATGAGGGTTTATAACAACTTTTTGTACAACTTATATCATCAGTAAAAAATATTGGAATGGGATTCCATTCAAGTATACAAGATATGCAAACATGGTTGTCTTATTTGACATTGTCGAACGTCATAGACACAGACACAGACACGACAATCAAACTAACATTTTCTCTCCGAGGAGCGAGAGGACATCAAAGATGCAAGTGTTCTTGTTTTTACTAGTATGCATTTTCTTGTATAGTCAAACTTTCCCGTCGAACTCGACATAGACAGACATGTTGAAGATGACATTTTAGAGAGACATAACTGAAAGTTTGTCATGTACGACAACACTCCACCCAAGTGTAGAAGTACCAATGACTATCGTAATGGCAATTCAAATTTTAGCTGCGGCAAATGATTTTAGGGCCTTTCTTTAAATTTTTTTCTTTCGGATGGTTTCAAATATGCTTGTTTTTTAAAGGATTTGAGGTATTCGGAGAATCCCAACAGTGAGAGTAAGGCTTTTACGTTCTGAAAATTTTAACAACAATATCTTTTGAAACTTAAACAAAATCTCTTACTATGGTAAAATTGGAAAGGAAAAATATTTAAATTGCGGTAAAAGGGAGGGGTAGTAATGTAATGTTGGGCTTGAACTTTAGGAGGATAGGCCTAGTATCTTGCAAGCAGGGTTGTCTTATCAGACAAAATTCCTATTCATTTGTCAGACACAATTTACATGAGATGTACATTTGATACTTTGATGACGTCTTGGATGTACATCTCATCTAAATTGTGTCTAACAAATGAATAGGAATTTTATCTTATCTAAATTGTGTCTAACAAATGAATAGGAATTTTGTCTGATAAGACAACCCTGCTTGCAAGGTCTTTATGCCACAATTGGAACGTGTCCTGAGGGATTGAATTAATGAAGACAAAGCACATTGGGAGTCCATGGCATGAAAATAGGGGTTGCTTGGCTCTATGAAACTTGCTAACATGCCTGTTAGCATGGGTGGCTGATATAATGAAATCCCTATCCAACATCCCTTGCCCTATGCTAATGTATGGCACTAACTGTTAACCGGGTCATTACCTAGTTAATAATTGTTTAGTTATCAGTTTGGGGTTTAGGCCGGGACCAGTTTGGAGTCCAGTCTAAGCCCAGTTTGGAGTTCAAGCCAGGGTTAGTTTGGAGTCCAGGCGAGGACCAGTTTGGAATCCTGAGGAAGACCAGTCTTGAGTCTAAGACAATTCTAGGTTTAGTTCATGACCAATTTGAAGCTCCATGGATGAACGCGCTCCATGGATGAATATAACTCAATCGCCTTAGTGAAAGAATGCAACTTTAATCACCTCCACAAGGTCAAAAGAACAAAAGTTAATCAGGAAAACTCAAATTTAACACAAACATGAACACCAAATGACAATTGCGTGGGACTCAATGGCAAATTATCCTATTTCATAATTTTCATTCGAAAGGACTACGATACCTACTCCTACTTTGGATTCATTCGGGGGATTTTTTTCCTCCTCTAGTCATTCCTCATCATTCATTCATTCTTTGGATTCACTACGGGGTTTTCTTCCTCCTCTTGACTTTCCATCCTAAAACCTTGAAATTGATACATTTTTCTCTACCAATGATCCCACAACAATCACCTCCAACTTCTAAGGTTGCATTTACAACCTAAACTGTCTAGATTTCATTATATTCAACCCTAAAGTGTGTTCATAATTTCCAAATCTACCACAAATGCAACGAGAAAGGAAAAAAACAATGAGAGAGTGTTTCTAAGCTCTCACGGACCTCCTAGATGGTGTTGGCCACCTTCTTCGTAATCCTCTAGATCTTATCCGGTTTAGGGTGAGTCTGCGAGAGTGAAGAACTCTAGAATCCTCCACTTTTAGGAACATTTGTACTGTCTCATCTCCTATTCATCATTCTAGTTGAACACTTGAACCCTCCAAAAAATTCTCTGTCTACGTAGTTTTCAATAGACCTGACAAACCTAGGCACCTCGCTATTGAGCTGTGTCGGAACCTATGAGAATGTGAAATATTCAAACGAACAAACATATAATGAAGAAAAAAGTGTGGATATTCATGTCTTGAACAAACAAATTGTTTTCCATTGTAGAAGCTCTTAGAAATTCTCAATAATTCTCTTACTTTGTTCTTTAAGTTAAATTTAGAAGCTTCAATTTGAGAATATATTTTGCTATATTATATTGTTTATCTTCATACTCACTCAAATTTAAAGATGTAGTTTGAGAAATACACATCTATATGTATGAGATTTTAAAAAAGATTATAAAAATTATTTTTGTTAAAAACATAAATTTTCAGATGTAAGCTAAATAACAATTCATACATGTTGGTTTGAAATCGTTTGAAGTGAGATTCACCGCTCTTTAAGTATGGATCAAATATATTGGAAGATTCTATTATTATTATTTAATAAATTCAATATACAATAGGAAGTTTTTTTCTTTTTTTTAATACAACTTGTTCATAATGACTCAAACACTTGAATGGTAGTCATAATGAAGACTTCATGATTGAAATAGGAGGATTTGAGTTATTGTGTATAAGTTGTGGATATAAATATTTCTACTCACCAGTATTGATAATTAAGAGAAGTTATAATTGAGATACAAGAACCAAATCTTTAAAAATAAGATACATGATCATGCATGAATATACAATAACATGTCAAATTTAAAATCTAACTTAGTCTATAAATAGATCTAAAAATAGTTAGAAATAATTATAATTACATAGCCTACAAACATCTTACAAAACTCAATTATATATGCAAACATGTCATATTTTCAAAATAATTGTAAGTGAGATCACAAATGATATATATATATATATATATTCTATGGACTACACTATGGATCGAACTTGTTTATGAATGTGTTGCACTAGATTTTCTATAGTAAATATTTCAATAAAGATTTTTGTGAGAGCTCAATAAGAGTATTTGCATAACCCATAGAGATCCTTTGATTCAAAATTGCGTAAATTACAAAAAATGACCTTTGTCTACTTCAAGCCATAAACAGTTAATCTTAGTATCAGTTAGAAGATCCAACCCTAGGATCTCAAAATTAACTTGCATGTAAAATCTAAACCGTTGATAAATTTTTATTTGTTAGATTATAATGGTCAAACTTGGTTGATTTTATTCTCGAAAGAAATCCCAAAAAGCCATTTAGGCTTTCTTGCATTTGTAGATGTTAACTTCAATGTAAATATTGAATCTAAAAAGAAATAATTTTGGACATACAAAGCCGTTATACTATACTAATGAATAATTTTGAGATATACCCATGCAAATATTTTACAAATTTTATGTATTTGCATAATCCTTAAAACTTCATTTGACTTAATTTTTATAAAATTCTTGAATTATGTTGAAGCTTTTGCTATGTAGGATTTGGTTTTTATGAACAATTAGTAGTTTTTGGATGCAAAATATTTATACATCTCTAGGATCTCCATGTATTTGAACATGCTTCCATGGCTATCATAAGTAACTACATTCAAGTTTTAAGATTATAGATTGGTTCTATTGAATCTTAAATTATTTTTTCACAGTGAAGGTGCCATCAGGGTGTGAGTACATGCTAATATGTTTCTGAAAAAAATCAATATTTTTTGTGGATTGACAAGTTTTGATATTAACAAGTAGAATCCTCAACTTAGTGAATCTACACTAGTAGAACACTTGTACTTTATGACTTGTCTAGTCCATAACGACTCAAACAAACAACTGTTTTTTAGTGTGTTTGAGTCATTGTTGACTATTTTTACAAGCAAGTTTGTCTACTAGTGTTTTTGATTCTAAAGTTTAGGATAACTTCAAGACCATCAATATCTATACATTGATAGATACTAAGATACATAAACCTAACTGCTAAAATATACACAAACCTATCAAAATAAAAGCATGAAGCATGAAGCTAAAAGATAAAGTTTGAATGCTTATATGCTCTTGACCACACCTAACCATAATTTTTTATCCTTGACTTATCTACACCTAGGCATGTAAACATGATCTTTATTGCTCTTAAACTATCATACTTGTATTCATAACAACCCATTGTGTTTTTAATTGGCACTGCAGGAATATTAGTCACAATAGTTTTAATGGAACATTCTTCACAGGACCTTACTTCAACTCCTTGAGTCCTTGATATTGGATGTATCCAACAATCACTTTGAAAACATCAATTTTGAAGTATTCAACAAATCTACAACAAACAATGGGAGTGTCTATATGCCCTTACTTCTAAATTTGTATGCCTTAAACCTTGTTGGTCCACAAACTTAGAAGAACTAAAAATGTGCAATTTCATAAATAATATAGGGGTTGAGTGCTTCATAAGTTATTTCTTCAAACTAGACTTTTTGAAGTCTCACCTTACAAATCAATGTGGATGTTTATTCAGATATATGCAGAATAACAGCTTGCGTGGAACATTTCCATCTCAAATACTCACTTCACCAACATTAAAAACTTTGTGAGCTCCTTATCAAAAACTATATTTATCTTGGATATCTTTGTAGTCTCTTCATTTTCATCAAGATTAGAAAAGGTCAATGCACATAGTAGATTAAGCCAAGAACTCATAAGTATGATATGTAGGTGTTTTTGTAAATTTTGTAACTCACATTTTACTTCAATTATATATGAATAATTGAAATTGTACTTGCAAAGTGCTAAATTTTTGAAGTGTGTGTTTTTTTAGGAATTGTGATTAAAATCTATATGAGATTTTGAAACTACCAAATGTTCAATTCGACAAATTTAATTTGTCGAATTTATAATTGACAAACAATCAATTAAGAGACCCGTTGTATGCAAACAATAGGTCATTGTCATTAGATAACCTTCAACTTTCAAATATATTATTGTAAGCATTCAAACCCTACCTTTTAGTATATAAATTCTGATGTTCTCTTATTATAATTTGAGGCATGCTACTATGTGCATATAAATGTCTTGAAACTTAGTATATTGTTTTGAATTGAGTTAGTGAGAGCTTTATTTATTGATCATCAAAACTTGGCAGCCTTGGAGGCAATCCTTATCGCAATCGAATACAAAATGTATTTCTCTCGACCATTTGTCGCTTCAATGAATCATCTCCCATACTTGATGGTACGTCAAATTTACCACAAACTCTATCTATGCACGTCAAATTTGAATGATAAAAAATTAAACCAAGTATTGAGATGTATTTAATCTACATTTATATTACTTTATAAAATATTATGCATTTAGAATGAAATTACAGGAGTTTGTTGAGGGGTCGAATAAGTTAGAAAGCTTCCATCAATTGCTAACATATAATGAAAAGTATCAATTAAGTATTTTATTTGTATATTCTTGGCATAAATATAAATAATATAAGACAATAAGAATTTCACCTAATTCCCTCATGAAGCAATTTGAAGAAGGAAAATTTAAGAGATTGGCCCTCAAAGATTGCATATTTACTAAAATTGTCCTTACTTTTCTGAAGTTGCGAAAATTGCCCTCATTCTTCATAAGCTTGTTCAATCCTGTATCTTTGTATTACATCTTCAATATTCACATTTGCAATTGCAAGCATGACATCAAGATAACACATACAAAAATTGGAGTGCTTAGAAAAAACAATTTGTTTGTTTGACGTCAGCATTGAGGAGTTGGAGTTGAACATCTACAACATGCCCTTAGCCACTCTTGAGTGAGCTCATTTTGATGTAGTGCGTGCAAAACACATTCTGAAAAATCTACTGCAAAGTGGTAGTATTGAATCAGAAAATCTTATCTTGACGTAGTGCTTGTGAATTTAAATGTATTATCTTCATGTTGTGCTTGCAAATGCAAATGTGAATTTAATATCCTGCTTGCCATTGCAAATGTGAATTTTGAAAATGTAATGTGAGGATACAAGATCAAACGAGCTTCATGAAGAAGGGCCATTCTGGTTATTTCATATAAGCGAGAGTCATTTTAGTAAATATGCAATCTTTGAGGGTTGGTATCGTAATTTTCCTTTTGAAGAATGATCCACACTATAGAATTTATCATAAGAGAATATTTACGGCATAGAGTTAATTAATATACTTGAATACCTGTAAGTATCAAATTGTGTTTTCAATAAGTTCATTAAAGAGTTGTATGTGCAAAAATAATTTAATCAAAAATTATAAGAAAATGTATTTCACTTAAAGGATAAGACCTCAATATGGAACATTGTTTCCCATAATCACCTTGCAAATACTCAAAAATAATAAAAAAAATATCATAAACGTACAACCTCAGTTTTGGTTAAAAACTTAAAATGGCGTTATTCCACTAAAACGGCAAGCCTTAATTTTTTGAATGGCAGTTCAAATATCATGTGACATTATAAAATTCAAATGTGAAATTACAAAATATGAATGATATCATATAAATGTGAGTGATTTTACAGAGAAAGTGTGATATTAAAGAGTAAACTATTGTGTAAGCATACATATGCAAGTTTTGGTGTGAACAAAATTACACTTGGCATAGTGCCATTCCAACGAAATTGTCATTGTGTATGTGCATTCACTAAATTGGATATATAGAAACAACTTATATTCATTTTTTTTATTGTAATAATTATACTCAAGTCTACAAAGAGCAAGATCATTATTGCAACGACCACATCATTATCATTTGCTTTCATGCTTTTAGTTTGTCCTACATATATATGGAAGTTGATGCACAGGATTGAGTCTCTACGCAACATACTAAAAGGTATATTTATTTGGCCTTTTATCATCTTTGTAAATAATTAGCATGGCCAATATTGCTTCAAATGCTCTATATGACGCACTAGTTTTGTTTTAATGTCATTTATTAGTCTTACAGTTTAAAAATTTTGTGTGAAGTTTGTTTTGAGCTTCTCTCGGATTAATGTTGCATGCAATCTTATGGCAATGCATAAAGTTGTCATTAATTGGAATTTACTCAATGGATGCTCTCAGAATTTGAGAAAAATGAGATGAAACCCAATCTTCACTCTTACGAAGATATAAAAGTGGCAACCAACAACTTTGACAAGAACCACAAGCTTGGCGAAGGTGGATTTGGTGTAGTTTTTGAGGTACTTTTCTTATTTATTTATCAATCTCATGGAATTTTTTTGAGAATATTATACTTGATGTCAAACAAATTCTTTATCCGTGGTACTCAATTTGTAATTGACAATTAAATACTGTGATAAGCAAGAAAAAATTTAATTACTTAACATGAAACATTCAAAAAAATAGAATGATTCATAGCTATAGTGGATACATGCATACTAGTGTATGAGTATTATGATAAACCAACACCTATTTGTCCATACCAGGGAAAGCTTAAAGATAATGCGGATGTAGCAGTGAAGGGATTAATTATGTCATCTCATCAAGTACTCTCAGATTTTTTGCATGAAGTTGTGATGATTGCCAGATTGAACCATCGTAATTTAGTCAAGTTGGAAGGTTGTTGTCTTGGAGATGAAGATCAACACATGTTGGTGTTTAAATATGTAGAAAACAAAAACATAGCAGAAGCATTGTTGTCACATGGTAATAATGGTATACCCTTGACTTCCAATTAATCTATGACAATGTTTTGGCTAAATGAGGAATCTCAATAATGAGCTCTTTTGACTGTGATACAGATAATTTGGAAAGGCTTGTTGAATCTCCAATTAATAATTGGAATACAAGGTTCAATATAATATTGGGTACTGCAAGGGGACTTGCATACCTTCATGAGGAGTTGCAATCACCAATCATTCACCGCGATATCAAAGCAGCCAACATTCTTTTGGACAAGGATTACAACCCTGAAATTGCAGATTTTGGTTTGGCATATTTGTATCCTACGCTTGAAAATGAAGTATCACATTTGACTTTGATGCTGGAACAAGTTGTTGGAACAAGGTGAGTGTCAATTGAGCCAAGGTGAGTGTCAATTGAGCCAATGAGCACAAGATTTATGTATTTTCTCTTAAATTCTCAAACTCTTCTTAAAAACAAATAGCTGAGAAAAACGTCAACAATTCACCTTGAGGTGAGAATCTTATTTGTTTGTACATGTCAGGATTACACAAAGAGACAAATTTTGTGTAAGAATTTTTAAAATAACAATTTTTACATGCATTCTTTAGTGCTAGAAAAGAGCTTTTTTTTTATAGATAGCATACCATGTGTGAAAAAATTAAAAAATATCATATTTCTTACAAGGAAAAGCATTACGTAAAGATACTTCTAACCTAACTAGGAATAGGAATTCAAAAAGCTTCGAATTATAATCACCTTTACCAATGGTTGTTTTGGCTTACAATAAACTCTTTTTTTCCTCCTTCGGGATAAGAATAAACAACCATTTGAACTTTGAGCAAAATGATCTCACATATGGTGAGGATGATGTACTTATGCATGTATATATTAGGTAATAGATTCTATGGTTACATTCTTCACTACATTGTAGTTGAAAGCATTTCTTCTATAATGAAAAAGGGCATTATGAAGGAAAAACATAGGATTTAGGCCTTTCCCATTCGATAATTGATACTAATATGTCTTGGATTCTAGAAGTTTTAAAAGTAAGAAACTAACTAAAGAGGATATTTTTTTTACTATAGAGGATATTGGGCTCCTGAATATGTACTTGAAAATTGTATGTCCACAAAATCATATATAGTTTTGGAATTGTGGTGCTCGAAGTCGTGAGTGGAAGGAAATACATTGACAATCAAAGATCGGAAGAAGAAATCAATTTGCGAGAGTGGGTAAGTAATTGTTATCATCTCTAGAGCTAGCATCTTTGTGTAATGATATTCCTATACGGTAGTACATTGAATGGTAATTTTTACCTAGGTTTTTGATATTTGTACCCTTAACCACTATCATTTCTTTTATTGAATCGGAAATATGTCAGAGAATGAAATAAACATTATTAAATTAAGTAGCCTCATTTTGTGGTAGAGCATGTTGGGTGTATTTAGACATCTACACAAGGAGTAGAGGTCAGAAAACACCTCATATGCCCAATTTGGACAAAATTTGAGTAAGTTATGGTCATTTGAAAATGCCAACAATTGGTTGTTTTGTTCAATTTCTGTGAAGTTCTCACTTTATGGGTACATTTAGCTAAACTGTAGTTTTTCAAAATCTTTGAATATTCTCATTATAACAAAATATGTGTTAGGCCATCAATCCTTCATATATATTAGGTTATAACTAGCATCCAGTAAATCTATAAACAGTATTAACGTCTAAAGTTGATTGACAAGATATTGTAATTGTTTTGGCTTTAGCTAGCCTTTGGTTTAAGGAATTTAGCCCGCATGAATTTAAAAGCTTTTTGCACTTATAAATTTTTTTCGTACCTTCCCAAAAAGTCATTTCCTGCTTCAAAATTCCTCATACTATAGAAAATATTCACGGTCAAAGTCTGTAAAAACTATCTGTAATCTGCCCAAAACTGTCCAAATTACAGAATATGCTGATTTATTCTCAAAATCTACCCAAAGTCAATTAAATTGCAGAAACCTCAATAATTCACCAGAAATTTAGAGTTTACATTTTTTCATTTTTATTTTATTTTACATGTAATAAAGATTTTAAGGCATGATCTCACTGACAACTTGGACTTTAATTCAATAACTTTTCACATGCCATTTTTATTTTTAGAGAGAGACATTTGTATTTGAATTCGAGCTGACCTCTATGAGGAAAAAATTAGGTTTTAGAGGTTGCATGTGGGGGAAAAAGTTGCATAGATATGTTCTTAACTCACATAAGAACAAGAACATGAAGAGCCTCATATGAAAGTTTTAATCAAATATGGTTGTTTTGGCCCTCATAAAACTAGTTACCTTTCTACAAGAAGAGAAAGAAAAGTTTTTCCTAACTTTGAAGATTATGATCTTACTGTCGATAAGGAATTAGAATATGAGATATATATAAATAAATACAAGTTGGCTTCTAGATCTTATCGATACTTACTTAGAAGTAACATTAAAATTTGAAAATTTTCACCTCAGATTAAAAGAGGGTAGTTTTCGGTAGTTTTGAGAAATTCTTGCTGTTTTGAGGCTAATCAACTTTAGGGGTTAAAATTAAATTCTTACATCATCTATAATTTGTCACGTCTTATATGGTTTTGCCAAAAAATCTCTCCAACCAATATAACAGAAGAGTTTTATTGCATTTTAGAAGTTTGATTTGTAATAATCATCTCAATTAAGAGGTCTTTGTTGGAAAATGGTATTTATTTTCTCGATGATTTGAAGTCTACACAAGACCAAAAGATTGTTTTTGTAGTACAAATATTAATATTTAAATCAAGGTATGAAGGTTGTAAGCTCTCATTTTCATACTTTGTTAAATAGGTTGTATTAATCTATTATATTAATTTAGAGTTGTGTCTTTTGATTTTATAATAAATTCTCTGATGACTAAGCTACATAAAACATTTGACAAGAAGGAGTTTAAAATAGATATAGATAGGTTTTGTATATAAGATGAAACTCAAACCTTTTGACATAACTCTTACCTTCCATTGCTAACCATTCTAACATCATACTTGAATTTCAGGTCCATTATTTTTTTAATGTTTTATTTTTTATATTTTTATCTTTTTCCTACTATTTTCTCTCTTTTTTTTACAAATTTCTTGGAAAACATGAAATCAAGGTTAAAAGTAGAGCCCAATTTATTTATTTATATCTATGTCCTTGTTTGTGACGTTTTACAATAAAATAATACAATAAAATAAAGTGTTACTAAAATACAATGTACATACATTGTTTCTATCTTATAGGCTTGGAAACATTATGAAGGACAAACTACAATGACACTTATTGATCCCAAGATGAGTTATTTGGCAACAGATGTCGAAGCTATGATGCGGGTTATAAGTGTTGCACTTATGTGTGTGCATTATATACCAAGCAAAGTCCCAAAATGCATGATGTTGTATCCATGCTATGCGGCAAGATGATCATTGAGGACTTCTCAAGAGGGTTTGAGTATGGAGAACAAGTTGAAGATGATACATCAAACTTCTACATGGCAAGCGGTTCAACATCTCTTAATGGCAAAAAGTTGTCAAGTATAGATGAATGTGATCTATTGAGTAACATGGAGAACACTAATATGAATTAGATAACCGGTCGAGCCGCGTAGCAACGAGTCGGTTATCGTTCATAACCGGTTGTGCACTCTTTAATCGCAACCCTTGATCTTCATGATCCAAGGGTGTAGGATACAAGTTGATAGGAGAGAAGGTTGTGAGTTGTAATTTGTGATGGTGATGGGACGGGTTGCGCAATGGGATGAAGCCACGTAAGCATTGACAACGACAGCAACCGATTATGAATGATATAGTAAACTCATCTTCACAACTTCATAACAAGTAGGTTGTGGTGACTAAGGTCCTCTCCCCATGCTTGAACCGACCCGTATTTATTTGAAGGTGAGGGTGGCTTGCATGTAATATGGAGACACCCGACCCGTATTTATTTGAAGGTGAGGGTGGCTTGCATGTAATATGGAGACACCCGACCCGTATTAATAAAAGCGGTTCATTTTTTTAGATGACGGGTCTACCAAGAAGGCTTGGCAAGCCCAACAAATAATACGGGTGACCCTCATTCTTATCTTGGATTATTCTTCTCTCAATTTAGGATGCTTTTTGGAATTCCTTTGTTTGAGGAGCTTGCATTAGATATTTTCTATCATTTATCTAAATCGAATGGAGGTTTATTACGGCACGGTCCTCACATGAGGACAACCCATCATTTCTCCTCCCTAATTTTAAAAGAAGGTTTGCTACAGGACGAACCTTCAAATATGACGGGTCGGTTCAAGCATGGAGACTCGCCCTAAGGTAGGGGCTTTGGATCCCACTATAAATGTAAGGTATATTTAAGGCACTAGTTGCTAGTTCCTTGGATTGATGGGCCCCCAAGGAAGAGGTTGTGGATTCCATTCCCATGGGCCCCAAGGAAGAGGTTGTGGGTTCCATTCCCATGCCAGCAATCCAGCATGGTACTCACTTAACTATGATAAGGGCTTTGGATCCCACTGTAAATGGGTGAGATCACCACAACTTTTCTAGAAATGCTCCATATAAAATTTAAATCCAATGGGATTTGCCACTTTCATCTTGACACCAAGAACCACTATCAACATATTTTTTATGCACACCCTCAAGAGGTTGTCCACAATTTCTTTGCCTAGGCTTGCGCATAGATTCGGCACCCACTACCTTTTCTACAATTTCCTTGCCCATGCTTGCTCAACTAGACTCGGCACCCACTATCTTTGCCAATATTTGCCTCATGCATGAAGAATGAGCTTTAGTATCTAAAGAACGAATCTAATAGCTCATTTCAAATTAGCATGCTAGGATGACCATTCAGATTGAAGCAAAGAATGATAACACTTGTTATCATTCTACAGATAGTGTGTAAAGTTATTTGTAACCTTTTATATTTATTTCCAGTGGTAAATGTGTAGATTTGCATTGAAGTTACATTACACTCCAATTTTGAAATTGGATGATATTTGAGTACATAGGCAATGTTCAAAGTTGATTAAAAAAAAATTCCCCTAAAAGCTGAATTCAAAAATCATCTTCACGGTACTGTACAACATCTTCAAATGCAAAATCCAACTCAGATTCAAACATTGGTGAACGTAATAGCTTCAAAACTATAGCTTCAATTATCTCTAAAAAGTACTTACACTACAAACAAGGGAGCTATAATACAAACAAAACCCCATCCTTGCAATTTCATATATCTACCTCCTCTTTGATCCAAAGCCAACAGTTCTAAAACCTCCAAAAAGCACTGATTTACGTTAAAACTCCTCCGGCATTCATACAAGCTCACATCTTTGTAGAAGAAGCAACTCCTGGAGGTGCGGTTGCATGTACTCCTGGAGGTCCGCTTGCATACACTCCTTGAGGTGAGGGTGCAGGTTCCCAAGCAGTCGCCTGCAATTACAATAACACAATTACAAATCATGAGTCAAAGCGCAAAACATTTTATTTTATTTTTTTGTTGATTCAGAGCACATTCACGTCTTTGAATAGAATTGTTGGATTTGGCAAAAAGTTACCCAAACAATAAATATAAAATCAGGACTTTATGAAACGAAACTCCACCGCTCCATACACAACCTATGCTCCAATCTGATATGTTTTACAGATACCCTATTTTGAAAGGTGAACTGGTGTTCATGTGGAGTTCACACGTAAGAAATAAATCTGAAAACTAATCTGCTTTTAGAGCCAAAAATTCAGAGTACAAGAACATTTGCCTAAACTAGAAAAGCGATTTGATGTCTAAAGGTTCAAAACAAGATGGGGATACAAATGTGTTAATTACGGCTGTGTTTGTGTGGCCGGTACGACACTTAGATGTCAACTAATTGACTTATTTTGAGATTTTTGATTCAAGAGAAGCATTTTCATGCTAATTTTGAGTTTTTTGAGTATCAACTTTACTTTATATTCTTAGAGTAGACATTCTAAAATTTAACATGATTTATATCATACTAGTTGCATGGTGATACAATTTAAGTGATGCAGTTTTTAATACAACATTATGTCACCGTGGTTTTAACTTTTAACCCAAAATCGCTATGTTCTCATTTGATGACTTATGTTGTAGACTAGAATCAAACTGGGTATACCTACCTTAGCTTGCCTACTTACAAGTATTTACATAAAGCCAATGCAACTTAAATATGGATCTTCATCAAACCTCTTCCTACCAAGGTTACAAACTACAAGAATATTCTTGTACTTCCAAATTTCTAATACAAACTTAAGCTTGATATTACACGTACGTGGTTATTATTCATCGTACTTACAAATACCCACAATCAGAGTACAAATACACAAGCACAAAATATTCCAAATACTCTAGCAACCATGCTTTCTAGTATCACGGCACCAAGCTAAATGATATAACACCTAAGAGCAGACATTAGAAAAGTATTGCACCTCAAGAAGTGTTGGATACAAAAAACAAGAAAAGAAGAAGTTGAGAGACATGCAAACCTTTGGGGAGTAGACATTTTCTGCATGACGAGATGTGGGAGACATTGGAGTCTCAGTGGTAACACCAACCTTCTCCGCTATTTCAGTACCCTGCACATATCATTCTCATTCTCATCAGACCATAGTTACAATTACCATCCAAATTTTACAATTACCATTTTCAATTTGATTACTATAATGTGGAAAAGATTGAATTTGTTCCAAGGATAGAGTTTCATAATTCTTGTAAGCTTGCAATAAATGAGGATATAAGATGCCCAAAAATCACTTTCTCATTGTGGTTGGACATTTACTCACCTGGAAGATTTGGCCCAAAATTCTGAGCGCTTCGGCACGCTGTTGGAGCGTTTTGGGATCAACATTTGGATCACGCAACACCTGCACAGGTCCCAACAACAAAAGAATCTTCTATTGAAAAACTGCATTTCTATCATCTCAACGCTCTAAAATTTTCACAACACAACAATGTACTCATTGAAAGCATTATAATGTGTCAAATTAGGGCACCAGTTTAGTAACACTTATAAGTCATTTTAGAAACACCTCCAAAATATTCATAGCAGATAGTAGAAGAGTCCAAGAGTTCAAAAGTGATGGATCCACTTGGACTATCCTTCCACTTCCTTTCCCGTGCACGATAATTGCTTTCTTATGAGCACGAACATGTTAACATACGAGAGGCTGCATATTTGTTGTAACTAAAGAAAAGCTTAGAAGAATTTCATGATGCAGCTTGTATCATGTTTTATGTGCGGAAACGTACCTCACGGCAAACGTGTGAAAGAGTAAGCTCAATATCAGCGACATTCAACTTCCATAGATTATCCATCAACACTTGTTGCTTGCCCTTTAAAATGGTTTCCATTGTTTCCTCCCCGAGGTCACCATCTTCAATCTGCTTCTTCACTTGCTCTTGCATTTGCATCAACTGCATTGCACCTGCCAATGTCAACACTCCCCATTTTAGCTCAAAACAACAACAACGCACGTCACCCAAAATGACCAACTAGCATAAAGGTTTGGAAGAAATGACATAGCTGCAACACGAGTAATAGTAAGGGATGTTGAAGATGGGACCGAAGGAGGGCAAAAGACATGATGGTCCATCTTTCGAATGACAAGAAATGAACCAATCATATTGAAAGGATTTTTGCACTCTTTCATCCCCATGTAAAGCATCCCTAATATGACAAGAATGCATTCTTTCCTCTATCATAGCATAAGCTTAAAAGCTAAAGAGCACCAAACATCGTTCACTAGTTCCCATCCACACCAGAGATACATGTTAGCTTCCACCTTCAAGATTTAAGGTACTCATAATGTACATTTTAGTCCAAACAGTTTCAAGTATCTCTATAGGTGTCACTTTCATAACTAACTCAAGATAAATCCAAATTCAATTAATCCGAATTCCTACATACTTTGCACATGTACCAAAATTAAACCCCTTGGCCCAACACCCCCAACGAACTTGCCAATGGTTTTGTACTCTTAGAACAATATTCACATACTTAGAATAGCATTCATTATCCAAGGTTTGAAGGAGTGTACCTGCAAGAGCGGTAGCTTGAGATTTGATTTGATGACTTTTGCCACGCATCCATTCTTTCACATACGGTACTCCGAAGAAATGCGCTTTCTTGCCGAGTTCCTTCGCACCTTGCCTTCGGTAGATGTAGCCAATAGTATGCAACATCACTTGCCCAAATGCTGGTTCATGCTGAGATGAATAATGTGCAGACTTACAAGCTTCCTTCAGACGTTCACTTTCACGTTTGGCCCAGTTCCTAAATTCTGTTTCCCGTCCTTCCATGTAAGGTTGAATGTGCACTAGTAACAGCTCAGCAAGCTTCTTTTCCCTTTGCTTTTGCACAACCTGTTTGAAAATTGAAAAGAAGGATGAGTAAAAAGCATTATGTCAGAAGAAGTTCTCGCTTATGTGGTTGAATGTGAAGGTTACCTTAATTTTGCTTTGGACTTGGTTGATATCGATACCTTGGTCAGAATCCATTCCTGCAATGGATGCCAATGCCAACTGACACAACCAACAAACGAGATTAGAATAACAACAACTGCAAAGGAGAGAATTGCAGAATCAGTCGTTTTCATTGTTACTGCAAGCAAACAAAACGACACCCACATGCACTTTAGGCTACCGATTGTTGCTTGAATCGTGCACTTCTGGAAACTACTGAACTGATAGAAAATGAAAAATGCTAGCAATCAAAGAACTGCAGTTAATACCTGACCGATGTAATCTTCAAACGCATCGCTACCGAACATCATTCCGAAAACAGCTGCTGGATCTACCATCGATTCCCTGGTTTGCAGAAAGTAACAGATTAGTGCACGAGAGAGGCCAGCCTCACCGTCTATTTCAAATCAGCAACCCAAATCACAACCTCTACGATTCCGTATGCATAATTTTCCTGTAATGACTACTTTTTTCTGTTGAGGTAGCAGCAGTAGAAGGGAAAGAAGTCACATACGGAGATAGTCCCTGTTTCCCAAGCTTGTCATAGCTCTCTCGCTGTTGAGGATCACTTAGCACCTGATAAGCCTCACCCAATGCCTGAAAAAGAATCACACCACCCTCATAAGCATCTACTACCTGCTAATACATTTCGCAGAAATCGCTTGCAACTAAATTGGTTGGCATACCTGAAATTCCTTCGCAGCTTCAGGGTTGTTGGGATTCTTATCAGGATGCACCCTCCTCGCCTGGAAACAACACAAAAACATAAGCTTACAAGAAACCCAACTTCATTAAAGAATCCAACCTAACCTAAAACCCCAATTCCGTAGCCATCAACCGATTCATCGCAGTAAGATGGTGAAGTGTGCAATCTGACCTGGACGTAGTACGCTTTCTTGATATCGGCAGGAAGGGCATCTGATTTGACACCGAGGATATCGTAGTATGTACTATCTTTCACCATCTTTGCAGAAGATGGATTCTCTCTCTTGCTAAAAGTAGAGAGTCTCCTGCTAGAAGGAGAGAGTCTCTTGCTAAAACTGGAAGAATCTCTTGCAAGAAGTGGGAGAAGAGTCTGATCTGAGAGCAATTGCGAGAAGGGAGATCGAGTGATGAGTGAGTGGAGAGGTGGTGAGCGATTGCTGGTGAAGAAATGAGTGTAGAGCGGGCTGTTATTATTGTAGTTTGTAGTTGGATGGGTTTGCTGTAAAACTGGAAATGGTCGGGAGGGTGCGGCGAAGGTACGCGGAGGTACCACACGCGGCGAGTGAGGGAGTGAGTGGCGATGTGCCGTGGGCGGTGACTCCTTCGCCCCTACCTAACGACTTGGTCCTCGAAATTCCTTTGGAGTTGCATTACATTGGATTCTTCTCACTAATTACACTAACGAATGAGTTGGGTGCAAGTCACTGGCTCACTTGGTCCAACTCCTATATTGTACAGCCCCCAATGTCATTTTTCTAAATCATAGGAGTAACCAAAGATTTTACTTGCAAGTATTTCCAACCACTGAGACTTTGAAAAATGAGAAAAAAAAAATAGATCTAATGAGGAATGAAATGATTTTAACACATGCACTAGATAATAAAACCCTATACAAAATGATGGAATCATAAAAAAAATCATAGGGAACTTGCATCTATATGTCATGATTTACTCAAACTAGAAGGAAAGTGGGAGAAAGAGATGGTTTGTGTTTAAAATTGTGTCCATGCATATGTTTTTATACTTGTTTGTTAATTGATTTTTGAATTTTTTTTTTGGCTATGGTGGATGAGGATTAAGAGTCGGTAGGTAAAGGGATGGGGAAAATACAAAAAAATAATGAAAAGAAGATAAGGAAAGGGGTGGATCAAGGAGGATGGGGGTAAGTGTAGTTAAGGGGTAGTGGGGTCACTTTTGGTTTATGTAGTTTGGACAGGTTGGTGGAGCGTCCGGGTCGACTTGGCTTAGGGTTGGCCTTGTTTAGCAATAGGGTTTCTCATCAGCCACGGAGAGGGCTCATGGTAGGTTGATGAGCCTTCGCTCAGCCCTGTTTGAGTGGGCCATCAGTGGGTTTTCAGCCACCTACTACATGGTATCAACTAATCAAAGTCACTTTCAAGTAAGGAGATGGTCAAACCTGCTATTAACTAATCAAACTCACTTTCACTGTTATGGTCAAACCGGTCTTTGATTCCCACGCAATAACAAGTTGTTTGCCACGTGTACCAGCATGTATAATAAAAATGAAGGAAGGAATTTTTTTCAGCATCCGAGGTGGCGCATGAGTTGTCCACAACGGCCAACTGTCGGTTGGCGTTCCACCGCCACGGATTGATTTTCAAAATTCCGTCGGCGCATCGTAAATGGAGCCGTCGGCGCCACTTACGAGGACATAGATAAGTCACCATTTTTGCCTGGTTAGCCATTTTCACATTCCAGATCTCTATCGTTCAGTCCGCCCAATGCTCGTGATCGATCAACCGAGCACAAAACATCCGAACTTGCAGCTCGATCATCGATCCAGGTCCGTGATTCTTCACCTTGCTGGCTCTGTACGAATCGGATTCACGCACCTCGTTGAGGAAAGAGAGAATGTAGATCGATCCTAATTTATTGCTATCAGTTTCTTTTTGTTTGCCAGTAGAATCAATCGAGGAGCCTCCAGCAATTGCGGAGCAGATATCGATTCAGGTTCGTGATTCACCAACTTAGGGTTGGATTTGCTCTATCCATTCGGTAGTTTCAAAGGCTCAATTAAGGAAACGGGGAATGTGGATCCTTATCACATAGATTGAGCATCGGTAATAGCAACCAATGTTGCAAACACGCAGTCACCCGACTTGTCGAGGAAAGAGGGAAAGAGGGAAAGTAGGATCCTAATTTATTGCATTCACTTTCTTCTTTGCCAGTCACTAGCAACCCATAGAATCAATCAAGAGAGCCCCCAAAGCGGATATCGATCCAGGTTCGTCATTCACCACCTTAGGGTAGGATTTGACCTTGCCATGAAAGCATGATTCGTTCGGTAATTGCAACAAATTCAGAGACTCAGTCACTTACCTTGTTGATCGAGGAAATTGGGAATGTAGATCCTAATTCACTTTCATTTTCCAGTCCATAGAATCAATCAAGCCGATCAGCAATCGATCCAGGTTCGTGATTCACCACCTTAGGGTTGGATTTAACCTTGCCATGAATGATTTGAGGAAACGGGGAATGTGGATCCTTTTTCACACGGATTGCAATCTCTTGCAGGGGGATGGGTGAGACGGGGAGTACCAAACGAGGAGCAGCAAAGCCTGTCAAGAATTTGGGCAACCAGGCTGATGATGATGATGATGATTCAAGGGCACAACCAAAGAAAGGTACAAGAGCAGAGACTAGTATTATTGAAGGAGTGGAGGCCATGTTTCATAAACTCGGCTTCCACAGTAACTCACGCATTGTGGTCGATCGGAGCCAGGAAATTGCCATGGAAACAGCCGCTTCAAGCAGCAGCAGGTCTGCTCCCATTCTCTATCAGTACATGCACTGACTAAAGACTCCTCTCGTTTCATTAACCAGCAAAGCTCCAACTTATGAAGTCATACCCCTGCATCGATTGATTCAATGTTAAGTTCCCAATTCTTGGATTAAATAAGACTCCTCTTCCTTTCTATCGTTTCATTCACCAGCGAATGCTATGTTATAAAGTCTACATCGATTGTATTAATGTTATATTCTCTCACATGATTTATAGACGTGTATTATATCGTTTGGGTGTTCAGTGACGAAGAAGAAGGAGGTGACGAAGACTTCGGAGAGCAAGAAGAGATAAACACGACTCTTAGTGCAGAAGATACAGCATTATTCGCTGAGTTGATGCAAGTAATCAAAAGTGTGTATGGTTTTTATTGCTCAAGGAAAGTCTTGGTAGCAATTTTTTCACCGTATATTGTTTTATTTATTGCTCAGAGCCCATTTTCTTTTCCTGCAGAAGGTGGTGAGTTGAAGAAGCTTAGAGTTGATCATCTAAAATCCTACCTGCGCTACCATGGCCTCCGAATTTCCGGTTTGAAGGACGTCCTTGTGAGCCGAATCGAACAGCACCTAAAGTAGGTGCCCCTCTAACCCTGTTACAGAGATGGTCCATTGCTGCAGAAAATCTCAATCTCGTTGCTAAATTGCTGATATTACATGTGTTATTCTAAGAGGTGCTTGTATATCATGTACGATTTTGACGTTCTGTGCTAAAATGTGAGTGGTTGGACCAATAGGACTCAGGCCACTCAACCTTATTGAGAAACCAACCCAGAAAATTAAACTTGTTCTGAAACTTATCATGAAACCAACTCTTTTTGCAACTTCTAAAAGCCCTATTCTCCTTAAGCTTAGAATGGTAACCATCTCGTATGACACTATCGGTGATTGATAGTTCCTAACCTTGCATGTTTCAGAATCAAAGATGGGCAAGGAGAGGCCATGTATCCAAAATCGTCTTTCACCATTAATTGCACAGGTGAACTTCATGAAATCTGTTACACAATCCAGCCTCTACATGTACGAGATTCATTTTTATAATTACCAAAGTGGTGTACATTCGCAGGTGACGTATGTCTTGGAGACACAGTGCTCTTCTCGCAGCATGTTTATGAAAAGTAAGTCTCTTTTACTTCTATGATGCATTTTATCATCTATCAAATCATTGAACCTCTGAATCGGTGGCAGGTACGATATAGTGAAACGAAGCAGTGGTCAACCATTGGGACTGCGTAACGTGGCTGGCAAAGTAGTGAATGAAAGCTACGGCGCTGGAAAGCAACAACATACATTTACAGTGAGTAACGTTTATCTGAGTGAGATATTGAAACTTGTGACGATCGAGGAGGCTAATCTGGATGTTCATGTTTGGTAGATTGAGGTCTTATGGAGCACGGGTTTCCAGCCGTTTTACGTCATGCGTCCCCTTCAAATCAAAGGACGGAACCTCTATCGCATCAACACTAGAAGACAGGTGCATCTTGTTATCTCTGAATGATGTATACTGGCCGGATTACATCTACTGAATGATGTATACTGAATTGTATGTACTGAATTATGTATACTGTGGGCAGAAATGGGATAACGAAGATGATCGACAGAAAGTGTTGGCCGAGAAGCATGCTCGCGGTGAAGAAGCTCGTGCAAAGAGACGAGCTGCAAAGGAATTGAGAGGTCTGCACTTGTTCCTCTGCTTGTCAATTTCTGAAACTGTGGGTTGCAACTTTCCATGAGTTATCCGTAAAGTCATGGTCGATTTGTAGTAATAGTCTCAAAATCAGCTAAAGGGTATGACGATGCCACCAAGGATTAGCCTCGGGGGAGATTTAAGTAATTCCATTGGTACCTCGGAGGAGTTTAGGCGAATCCATAGGTACATTAGCTTGTTATGGGCGAGGTCGGCCTCCTCTAGCTCTCCCTCTCCACACTAAAGCAATTTTGTCTTTAGTATCCTCTCCGGGGAGGTTATTTGTAGTGACTTAATAGATAACTCTATTGAAAATGAACAAAAACTGTGACCTATGAATGAACTCTCAAATCAGTTTTGAACTTTAATACATGGTCATGTTGTAGTACCTCTGCTTCCTTTTGCCAGACAATCAAGCATTCGATTGAGAGCTATACTCAGATGTCGGTTGTTTGAAACAGAGAGTACTCGATCAAGGCTGAGGGCAAGGGCACAATCAAAAACTCGACCGTATGAAGGAGAATCATCAACTCACAGTATTGCTCCATCATCTCGCAGTATTGCTCCATCATCTCGCAGTATTGCTCCATCATCTCGCAGTATTGCTCCATCATCTCGCAGTACTGCTCCACCATCTCGCAGTATTGCTCCATCATCTCGCAGTATTGCTCCACCATCATCTTCACAAGCGGTGTTTCCGTCGAGAAGTATGTATTCGAGAGGAATTTACACACCGGCAGGACAGTATATGAGAGATGAAAATGCGATCGAGTGCTCCACCCGTGGATGTGACAATGCTGGTGCCAAGCGTTGCATAACCCAGTCGTGTTCTTACTGCTGTTACAGGAATAGCGCAGCTCGAGGGAATTGTCCTAGACATCTGTAATTACTCTTGCTGCACACGTTCTTCGAAATTTTGATAAAGCTTCAGCCTAGTATTGTTTTCCTGCATATTTGGTACTGGAACTCTTGCATTCACTGCAGACATTCTTTGATCAAGATGTAGATAAGCTTCAGCCTAGTATGTCTCTTGCATATCTTGGTACTGGAACTCTCAACAACCAGGTGGGACATTATTTCAATCAAGATGTAGATAAGCTTCAGCCTAGTTATTGTCTCCTGTGATATCTTGCATAAGTGGTACCGAAACTCTCAGTTCGGAAGTGAGCTTTGTGTTTTACTTTCAAGAAGCAAACTTTGTCTGGAGCTTTTTTATGCATTTGTCCTTAATGTGTGTTTCTCGCCAGACTGCTTTATCCAGTTTTACTGCTTGCTCTTTGAATGGGGGTGCTTTACCAATTGTAGGAGCTTCGTTCGACATTGTTGAGCTGCAGGTTTAAGGCTAAGTATATTTAGTTTTTATTTCTCATTGGCTTGAACACCTCTGATGATTGTGGGAGTTGCAATCTTAACAGAATTGGAATTTCGGAACACCCGAATGCTTGTGTTTAAGTTTGACAACAATTAGAACAGCATTCATACAGGGACCTTTACATTTCCATTTGCATGATTATACAATACTCGAGAACAAGAGTGTTAGAACAATAAGAGAAACTCTATCCTGATTGGTATCAAGAGAGCTATCACATGCTTCGAGAATATTATACTTCCGAAGATAATATGACAATAATATGAATAATATGACCCTTGTGTAACCATAATAATTTGTCATCTTATTGAATTTATATTAAACTGAGAACACTTTTTTGTGCGAAGTCTTAATCATTCAACTAGCCACTCAATATTTGACCCTTAAAACGCCCAAGGAAACTTAGAGGGGCTTTTATCCAACAAAATGCTTTGTAGCTCTCATTGTACTCAACTTTACACTAATATTTTGATGTTCAAGGAGTTA
Organism: Bryum argenteum; assembly: GCA_037043015.1. NCBI lineage: Eukaryota > Viridiplantae > Streptophyta > Bryopsida > Bryales > Bryaceae > Bryum > Bryum argenteum. The sequence continues at coordinate 16,191,926 of CM073328.1, read as the reverse complement.
TCCCTTATGATGCATTCAAAAAATGAAATTTTACAATTCAAATCACAATTTGTATGAGTGAGTATGTGCTTTGAAAGGATTGTGGTAGGTAGGTTGGGATTGTACATAACTTTGTAGGAGGTTGCAAGGGCCCCAAGGACATTGAAAAGTATATCTTTCGTCCTTCGTTTTTCCACAGCTCTCTACGTGCAGGACTCTATAGTAGAAAATGATCACATAGCGTGTAATTTGTGTTCCGATGAAAGTCACCCCCACGATGAATCAGACTCTTACCGCCGGCTTCGAGTTAGAGGAAGCCAAACAAGCACTCAAAGATCTCCCGTCTGGGAAGGCAGCCGGTCACGACACCATTCCCCCTGAGTTATTGAAGGAGCTATGGGACGCCATGGACCTGCTGGAGTTCATTGAGGAAGCGATGGAAAAGGGGGAGCTGGTGTCCTCGGTGACGAAAGGGCAGATGTCGATGCTCCCCAAAGGTGGGGCCTGATGTATGATCACGAACTACCGGCCCATCACACTCTTGACCGCACTCTATAAACTAATAACGAAGGTGTTAGCGACTAGGCTACAACCTCTTCTGTTAGAATGTATACTTCCAAACCAGACATGCTTTGTAAAAGAGCGTTGCATTCTAGATAAAGTTCTCCTAGCCTCTGAGGCAGTTGAGTGGTCAATTGAAAGCGGTCAGGAGACCGTTATTCTTCTCTTGGACTTTGAGAAGGCATATGACCGGGTTAACTAGTCTTTTCTAGAGGCGTCAATAAAGGCACTTGGTTTCTCAATGAAGGCACTTGGTTAGGATAACGAGCTTGAAACGCGGAGCCCGTCCTAAGCTGGACTTGAAAGAGGGTCCGTCACATACGACGCCTCGCACGCCTCGAACCTTGCTTAGGCTCTTGGGACGAGATTTTATATGGGTAGCTCGGCCCACCACTCCCCACACATGTCAATATGGAGTCTAACTAGGATTCGGACCCCGACGGACGTGGAGTTGTGAATTCCAAAACACCATGGCACATCCTTCGCTTGGCACTCATTTGGTCGATCTAGTGTCAACTATGCAACCATGACTTAGGTGAGGGTGTGTTTCATTTGGGAGTCGCTCTATTCAAAGTCTAGAAGACGACTGTCCAAGTCGGCATGGGTGCATGGCGTGACCTCCACAAGCATGAGCGCCAGCGCTCACAAGTTCAACAAATGGAGCTAGAGGCCAACTTCATCCGCATCTCGACACAGGGTGCCATATTTTGCGAATACAAACATGAGAAGATTGATTGGCATTCGGCCCCCCACAATGAATTTCTCCCCCGAGAGTATAGCAGGTGGCTAGCAACCACTCGCATCCATTGCGGCACCAACCGGACACCAATTCCTAGTGAGGCATCTCCTGCCCACTCACACTCTGCACGCGGTGCCTCAGAGATACCGCCACCATCGTCCCCACGACAATGGGCACTGGCCCCAACTCCCTTGGCGTACAAAGATGTTGTGGATGTGCACGGGGAGCTCCAGCATCGTTCACAAGCGGAGGTTGATTCCTTGCCCACACCCGCTTTTACAACAACTACTCGTCCACCTATATTGACATGCCTGTATAGGTGGCCCCATAGGCTCCTTAATGGCAGCTGGGTACCATAATAGGTTGCTTAGTGAAATCTCCCACTAGTTCACTCTTCGTTAGTACCCACCTTTGGCAGTTGTTTCTTCCCTGAACACTGCTGTGGGTGGTGAACACGTCTAGCACGTGGATGCTTGTAAAATTCACTTATTTTCTAATCTCCCAGAACGGGTTTTCACTGCAGGAGATTGCAAGCTCATTATTGATTGGATTATTCATAATACCCAAGTTCAAAAGTGCACTATTCATGATGTCCAATTCCAAAACATGTTGTGATCCAATTTTGGACTGCCCGTTTCAGACCCCATGGGCGGGTTAATTGAATGTCTCTCTCTATTGCTTCTTATTTCAAATAGAATTTAAATTTCTATTTTTTCCTATAGTACCGTATTCCCAATTCAAAAATACAAGTTATCTACGTCCCTTCGAACCCCTCTCGAGTAGGACCCAACATCTCATTAACCTACTACGCTTGATACCCGATCACTAAGATTGCTTCGAGTGATAACCGGTTCCCCTGCACATGTACAACACTGAGATTGATACCCGGACACGAGATCCGAAGAAAAACTCGCTCGAACAACCCATTGCAACGCACAAGACAAGAGCGGCGATGGCGATGGCGATGGCGTAGGTCAAAAGAATCGCCGAATTTGCAGCTCCCCCTCATCAACATGGCCATTTAGGTCACGCAAATCCCACCCTTCGGAACACGCAACATGAATAGATTGGTGGTTCCGAAGCTCCAGCACCTTCGTTTCGAAATCCGGTAAATTAGTCCCACTCTTTCATTTCCACTAGTCAAGCATCCAATTACAGATTCAAAAATCTCACTCCGAAATAATGCTAGAGTAGCAATATCCATTTCATGCCTGCAAGCAATTGATAGCAATGTATCTGATTAGGTTACGTTTGTGGGTGCAGGTCTCACTGGGTGTATCATTCTCTACTAAGAATGTCTGGGAAGTTATTGATTCAAAGACACGGAATCTCCTACTCTAGAGTGAATGCTTGTTATGGGTTCAATAAAGTTTCTTGGACGAAGAGTATACCTCCTCCCAATTTCAGACATCAAAAGAGTAGTAGTAATTTGATTGTGAATGCTAGTAAACCTCGAGTCGGCAGTGGTGGATATCGATCTACCTCACAGGTACATACCTCTCTTTTTGCCTTCTGTACTCATGAAAAGACCAATTACGTGGGTCTCAAGTTTGTATAGTTTATCAGTTCATCTACGGGAGCAATTTCCATTTTTTAGAAACAATTGTAGCATGCTATCTGTACTCACTAAGCTACCGATTGGATGGGTCTCAAAGAGGCATTTCTGTATGCTTTATCTGTGGAGGCAATTTTCATTTTCTTATATGATAGTAGTATCTTCAATGATCGATGATGCTGTGCAGCTTTTATTGATCGATACTGAGTTTTCCATCCTGCGTTGCAGATAGTACAGAACAGTACAAGAAGTCCTTTGGAAAGCTGGATGCTATGGCAGACGATGAATTGTAGCGTTAAGGATATCGGCGTAAGTGGCTTCTACTTTCACACAAATCATGTTAGCTGTTTTTAGAAGAAAAGGTATTACAATATCTCATTTTCACATACAAATACATACTTCTGACTTGACGAGGTCGGTATGGTGTGGAGAACATTCTGATTGCCGCCTGCTCTGGACTATCTGATAAGCTATTACAGAATGTCAATATATATACATGAACCACATATTGTGTTTCTGATTAGCACTTCGTGAACTGTATCAGCGGAGGCGAGGTTTAACAGAGTTTCAAGTGTACGAGCAAATATGCGAGTGCGTGCAACAAGGCAAAGAAATAGACTGGTTCGAGCTCTGTCAAGAGGCAGGCTTTTCACCAGCGATAGTATTGGAAATTAACGATGCGAAACTGAAGGCAGAAGAAGCAATGAATGAGCCTCTTGGGCAACGACTTGACGAGTTCGGCCATGTTCCAGTCCAATGTGCACATCATGTAAGCATTCAGACCACTTCTTCTCCTCCTTCAAAGGTTCACCATCATTTCCAAGGTTGCTGATATCCTTTGCTCACTGGTGCAGGTTACTGATGTTCATGTGTTGATTTATAACACGATGATGGCTTGTGGAATCACCCCACATGAAATGTTCATTTCGCCTATGGAGGTGCCGCCTACTCCTGTTCCTGAGAGGCCACCACCACCTTCGAAGAAAGCTCCTCTTGTTAGCAAGACTGTTGCTGAATCGAAGAGAGCTGATGTAAGTCGGCTTTCTAGTGAGACCGAAGATGTTGACACGAAGAAGACGCCCAAGAGGTTGACCCAAAAGCACATGCTGCAGTGGATTACCGACAGGAATGGGGTAAGAACTTGGCATTCTCCACACGTAACTCTTCTCGTGTATGTCTTACTTTTCTTCAAAGTGACATACGAGACTAGTGCTCGTTTGGTGTAATCGTCAGTCATTGTTAGGAAGGGTGTTTTGTTGATATTTTTAATGTATGGATCATTTCAATACAAGGATGCGTTCACTTTCATTGTACAGGAGATATTTTGCTGTTTGAATCCGCTCAAAATTATACAAGGGATATGTTCTGATGGATTGCTCTTTATGGTATGGGCAGGCAACGTTGATGGAGCTTGTTCAGGAGTTTCAAGGTTATAACGAGTGTCAGCTCATGCGACTCATCCTTCTACTGGAGAGAAAGAAGCTTATTCAATTAAGTCAGGGAATCTTTAGAGTGACTCCGGAGGATGAGCAAAGTGTGTGATTCGGCCAATTTAGATGCCTACGAATGTATAATTATCCTGTGTCCGCTCTCATAGTCTTGTGGATTGATCCTCTTCATTCATCAATTTGTATTCTTGCAAGATACTTGTAAAAACTTCGCCACTCCGAATTGCACCAACAAAGACTATCTCAGCACTAGACCCTAAAAGAAGTTGATAAGAAGTTGTTAACGTAGGTTGACCCAAGTCATCAAAGTTGGTGCTTCACATAGTTACTTCTTAGTGCATAAGCTTATTAATGCAACCTATGTTTGCACATTTGTATTCAAATAATTCTAATTTGGTGATTGAGCAGCACATCGATGAAGAACCTCTCTGAACAAGTCGAGTGCTTACAAGATTTACGAAACTGGCATTTCTAAACTCCAAACTTGGAGTGATCCAAAGTACACAAGATCGCCAGCTCAAGAGCTCTACCATGCAGTCTCGGACCTGGAAACATATTTGGTTTCCTAGAAAACGGAGGGCCACCAACATCAAAAAACCGTGGCTCTAATGCCCTCCTAATTTCTGCACACCTTTTGATTTTCCCCCACTAAAGTTCAGATTAGCATGTAGTCCTCACATACAACTCTTATCCGTAGAGGCCTTCTCGCTCCCATACATCCACCAGAAAGTCCACCATTTCCTGTAACAAGCAAGTACTGCTCAACCAGAATCTACTGCGTCACGAGACCCCTCATATATCAGTGAAAATTTCTTGAGTAGGTACGATCATATCATTTCAATACAAGTGCTCATATTGAGCTCACCAAATGCTCCATAAGATTGGAAGGAAGAGAGAGTGTAAAGAGTATCATACAGGTAGAGGGACCGGCTCTGTGAAAGGACGGCTTGTGCCAAGAAGCTCCTCATAAGTTGCGCTCCATCTGTAATTTCAGCAGACACCAAACGTTTGCTTTAACATTCACGACTTGCGAAGCACCTTAAAGCTTGTCTAACCTACAGGCGAAAAAGCGTTGTCTAACTTACAAAGAGAAGAAACATTTTTTAGCTGACAATCATGCGTACTTCGTATCAATGCTTAAGAAAATCACATTCAGTGGCGATTATCTGAAAAAAAAGACAAGTTATACCTGATAACAGGACCTCGCGATTGTTGAGTTTTAGGCTTGTGATTACCGACCCACTCTTGTCGTTGTTTGTGCCAATTAGCTAATGCTGATGCAATCAGAGCAACCCTTTGCACGTATTAACAACTCTCCACCACAAATGATGAATTCATCAAATTCAGAAGGGTACTATGAGCACTTTCAAAAACAGGAAATGCAACAATTGGAGAATCGGCTCAAGTTGAAAGACATACCATGATTTTCAAAAGGGAGCTTGGTATCGTTGACACCAGTTCTCTGACATTCGTTTAACGATCTTGAAAAGCTCCGAAGCGCTTGTGAGTTGAGAACAGACCGATTGTTATCACCCGTCTCATTGGAAGTGGACATCCACCAGTCTGCTCGAGAGGAGCGAGCAGACTGGGTGGTGCGTACCCGGCGATTGGACCTTCTCTTTAATGGTTGGGTTGCCTGCTCTGGCAATGCTGCGGCAGGAGGAGGCCGCACATACCCTCCTAAACAACCACTGATGGCTCACCATCGCTTATCAGAGAGTAAAGGAAACAGCAAATCACACAAATACAGAAGGATCAATGCTTGCAGAGCCTACGTGATTCCTGCAATTGTGCTCTTTATATGCATGAACCATCTGGGCAATGGTATATACCTTCTTTTGAATTTGATTAATTGGAGGTGGTATAGAGCTAAAGACTCAACGAGGAAATGGAAATGGACCTGATGGCTTCGAGTAAGGTGGAGGAAGAAACGCACCCCATACATGCGTTTTTCTTGAGCAGCTGAAGAGAAGGAATCCAATCTATCCAACTGCGAAGCCGCAAATATTGCATAAAATACAAATGCTACTTAGCCCTTGGAAACGCACGCATCATTTCAAACATCCCTCCACCTGCCATTCGAAGCAACCGTGAGCACATGCAAGACAAAACTACCTCAATTTCGATCAAAGACTGAACCCATTGCATGAGCTCAAAATCCCACCAACAAAAAAAGACCAACACTAGCTTGATGAAGACGCCAGGTAAGGACAGCTAAACTAGAGAAATTTCAAAGCTCACGCTGATTAAGCTCCCATGCGAAACTCAAATTCAAAAACAAAACAGAACGTCACTTGCAATCAAAGTAAACTACCACCATTTGTACTCTAAACCCACTGCATGAGCTCAAAATTCCACCAACAGGAATTCACCAACACTAGCTTGATAACGACTCCACAAGAACAGCCAGACTAGTTCAGGCTCATTAAGCTCCCATGCAATACTCAAATTCTGATTTTAAAATTGAATGTCACTACAATTCAAACTAAACTACCACCATTCGTACACGACTCTAAACCGATTGCATGAACTCAAATTCTAGCTTCAAGAAGACGCTAGGTTACTTCCACAATCACAGTCAGATTTCGAACATGCTGAATAAGCACATGCAAAAACCCGTACGAAAACAGAATGTCACTAGCAAACTACCACTATTACAAGAACCCAAAATCGCACCAACACTAGATCGATATGCTAGGTTACCTTCAAGAACAGACAAGAGTAGTAATAATTGAGAGCTCAATTGCAGTGCTCCACGGATTCGGTCACAAGAGCTAAGGAGTCTCAGTGTTCTTGAATCCACAGTACAAGAAGACAAGCGAAATCGCTGAAATGCGCGATTGGAGAGTGGAAATGGGGGGAGTAGGGATTTGTTGCGAATGGAACGAACCTGGACGAATTCGGTGCAGGGGATCCGACCAAGCTTGCGCGACACTAGAGAAAAGGGCAGGTGGCGAAGGGAGGAGGAAGATTCAAATAGAAGGAATTAGAATGGAGCCCGTACGGGATGGGGCGGGGGAAGGGCTAGATAGCGAGAGCCTTTTGCGCTGCTTTTGGCGCTTTGAAGGTCGGATGAGGTCCGATCATCGTTTCGAATCCTCGGGTTGGAGCATGGGCGTGAACATTTGGATCAAGATGCACACTTTTCAAATTGCCAAATGAATCATATGGTGGGTCCCAAAGATACCCAATGGCAATTTCAAAACTATGTTGCATCTCTTCATGAAATTCTATGAGAAAATATAACTGTAGTTTTGGATTAAACTCAACGAGGAGATTATGAAAGAACCTTCTTTTCTAAACATGTCATGTATAGATGTGTAGATGATATTCACCTAATTCGAATATTCAAATATAAGGACCTGGATTCCCGCATATAGGTTCAAATTCCATCACAACTTGTTTACACTAGTATGTGTCTATGGCGTTCCCACACCCACTTAACCCCTAACTTTCCTTGAAGCCCGAAATGGGCTTTTGCAATTCCGGGCAGCCTAGATGAAGGGGTTAAAAGTCATATTTTTGCCTAAGAATTTTATTGGGTCCTCTTTATACTGCAAAGTGTATGTGGTAAAATTTGCAAAGTCAAATTCCAATTTTTGAGTCTTTTAGGACGATCCTTGGGTTGCGAGCCGAGATGGAGCAGCTCAAAAAAGTAATTTTTTTAATTTTTTTTTTTTTTTTGAAACATGATCATTACTAAATCACTACTCAAATTTCAAAGTGACTCAAGTCAAAAAGTTTACCAATTTTACAAGGGCAGCCTCCAAAAAAATTTAAAACCGATCTTCGCAATACCCAAAAAAACTTGGGAGACAAACTTTGGATGTTATGATCTCTCAAATGGTAAACATCCAACGGTCAGTTTTTTAAAGAGTAATCAGGCATATTCTTAGGTACAAGATCTTACAGTTGGAAGTTTTAAAAAAAGAAAAGAAATTGGTTTACACCCCCACGAGTGCTTAGAGGTAGAGTTTTTTTGGGTATTGCGAAGATTGGTTTTAAATTTTTTTGGAGGCTGACCTTGTAAAATTGGTAAACTTTTTGGCTTGAGTCACTTTGAAATTTGATTAGTGATTTAATAATGATCATGTTTCAAAAAAAAAATCAAAAAAGTTACTTTTTTGAGCTGCCCCGTCTTGGCTCGCAACCCAAGGATCGTCCTAAAAGACTCAAAAATTGGAATTTGACTTTGCAAATTTTACCACATACACTTTGCAGTATAAGGAGGATCCAATAAAATTCTTAGGCAAAAATATGACTTCTAACCCCTTCATCTAGGCTGCCCGGAATTGCAAAAGCCCATTTCGGGCTTCAAGAAAAGTTAGGGGTTAAAAACTTTGACCATGGCCCTTTTGTTTTTTGCTCGCTCTAAAATTAGGTCATTTTTGTAATTTTTGGTGATTTAGTGGCCATTATCACTTGGAAATTCATTAAATCGGGATCGGTCGGAGCAATTTTTGATCCGATTGTTATCCGTGGCCCTACCAAAATACCCGCTTCTAACAACACCGTATGCACCTCGATCTGCCTAGCAGTGTCCAAGATTATAATGTCACTCGCAAAATAAAACAAACTACATGCATTAGATAATAGAGTAGTAAGGCATGGGGTGTTACCACACACACTTAAATACTTTGACTATGCCACTCTAGTTTTTCTCCTAGATCTAAAATTAGGTCATTCTTGTAATTTGTGGTGATTTGGGAGCCATATATACTTTAAAATTCAATATCTCAGGCCCAGTCGACCTATTTTGCGATCTGATTGTTCACCATAATTTTACAAAAGAACTTGCTTCCAACAACACCTCATGCAGCCCGCTCCGACCGGCAGTCCTCCGGATCGTAATGTCACTCGCAAATAAAACAATACAAAATAAACTACGCACCTTAAATAATAGATTTCATGAAGTAATCAAAGGAATTTCGTTCTGAATTCTCACAATATTAGAGGCACTTTACATGGGTTATCAAGTCAAGCATGGAGCAAAGGAGGGCAAAAATTCTTTGAATGTAATTGGTCGATTACTTGTAGTTAAAAGATTAGACCAATCATATTGAGAAGATTTTTGCTCTTCATCCAATTTCCTTTTCACGGTAATTCAAAAGTAAGAACATACAACATGCCAATGGCTATAGAAGATCATGTGCTTGCATAAAAAGGAGCTTGTGCTTGTAAACAAAATGGTGACTGCAAGTCACGCTGAAGAGGGAGAGTCTTATCTCCCACTACGCTAACTAACTGATGGAGAATCACTCTTGAAAGCTCCGGCGCAATATCATCTTGTTCCGGTTGCGCCGCAAGCAGGGTGACATCATAGCCCAGTTGCGAGGAGCTGGAGGTTCAGAAATACAAGAATGTGCTTGGCAAGAATTGGAATGGGGCGGAGAATAATCTCCCACTTGTGCACCTTAATTGTTGTTGCGGTTGATTTCGGTGAAAGACAACTTGGTGGTGAACTCTCAAGGCAATAATTCATGGTGAGGCGTCAGATGCCATATACGACGCCCACCAACATTCCTACAAAAATAGATCACCTTGACACCATTTTTTTGCTCTTCATCCGCCCCATGCTCAACTGAACTCTCCATGTAAAGCGTCCCTTACTCTTTTGTATATCTCGGTTTGAGAACATTCATGTACCAATTTTGTTTGCGTGTATGTTTGTCCATTCATATATTAGCCCTTCTTACTTTTAATCCCAAAAATTGCAAGGTCTTCTTCATGTGTTTTGCCTTCAATATTGCCACCTTTCATTGCATGATTAAATTCTCAATTTATACCATATGTAATAGGTCAACTTCACACGTGATTGTCTTTAAAATTCTCTTATTTATGGATTAGTTCGAAGTTTTAAAGTAATGATCTTCATTCAATCTTATTTTTGTATATTTTTATTATTTTTGTACCAATAGAATTTCTTGTTGGTTTTGGCAATTCTAACCTTAATTCAATCTTTAGTAAGTTGTCCCCTTACATAGGACAATGCATTTTGAGGATTATAATTGTATAATCTAATTCCTAACTTCAACATGCCCATCTACACCACATGTAATCCAAATCACTAACCATTAATGAAATCCTACTAACTAGAGTTGGAAAAGAAGTGTATTTACCTTGTTGTAAATAGAGAATGTAAAGTGTTAGGTGCTTGATAGTGTCCACTCTTGAAAGGGGGAAGTGGTATTGTCCCAATTTCCCCTTGTCTAGTGGGGCATCCGTTTATTAGCATTACGAACAGACACTTCATTTACGTCGGCCCCTTTGAAAGGGACCGAGGTTTCTATCTATCTATCTGTTGGGTGTCATAAAAATGTTTATTGAAGTCAATATGACTTGCATCTCTTCAAAATCTTGTTCATAAATGACTTAAGAAGATGATTACATAATTAGTACTTTCATTAACACATGAAACCTAAAAAAAGATTGATAATTCACATAGAGAAATGTTAAATTTCAAATACAAGCGACGGTTCTTGACAATAAAAGACACGTATGAGTAAATCAAACAATGAGAACATACCTTAGTATCTCTTTGACACGTAGTAAAAGATAAGCTTGAAATAAGAAGTAAATTCAATATCTACTTAATTCGGTGACTCTCAATATGTGAGAAAGAAATAGAGACCTGGAAATCAACACCTCAAGTTTCGTCACCTGGATCAGCCCTTCGATAAGCTAGGCAACAGATTAGGGTTTACGAAGGGGGCGGGGGGGTTATTGTAGGAGAGCCTCCGAAGGGCTTCTCCTTTTCGATTCTTCATCGCCATAGCCACGCTCCAGAGCGCAGGCGCGGCCTCTCTTCACCATGGGTGCTTACAAGTACATCGAGGAGCTGTGGAGGAAGAAGCAGTCCGATGTACTGCGATTCTTGCTCCGTGTGCGCTGCTGGGAGTTTCGGCAGTTGCCCGGCATTGTCCGCGTCACCCGCCCCAGCCGTCCCGACAAGGCCCGCCGTCTCGGTTACAAGGCCAAGCAGGTCAGCCATCCTCACAACCTTGCATCTAGGGTTTACATTCTTGTGGAAGCCTGATTGTCAATTTAGGTCATGGTTGCTGATGGTCTTTTTTTATGTAGGGTTACGTCGTCTACCGTGTCCGTGTCCGCCGTGGAGGCAGGAAGAGGCCAGTCGCCAAGGGTATCGTGTATGGAAAGCCCAAGAACCAGGGTATTACGCAGCTCAAGTTTCAGCGTAATTTGAGGTCTGTCGCCGAGGAGCGTGCTGGACGCAAGCTCGGAGGCCTTAGGGTTTTGAACTCGTACTGGATCAACCAGGTATGCTCAAGATGATCACCTACACTTACTTTCACTAATTTCATCACGTTCTTCGCTTTAGAAAGCAATTCTTTCCACTACATTATCTGAAGGGTGGTTTAGGGTTCGCTTATCAGTCAGTATTCTTCTTTCCAATTGGATATGGTGCAATCTTTAGTGTGGAGGAGGGTTTGATTGAGTGCATTATTTTGACTTCAGGACTCGACATACAAGTACTTCGAGATCATCTTGGTTGACCCTCAACACACCGTGATCCGCAAGGACCCTCGCATTAACTGGATCGTGAACCCGGTGCACAAGCACCGTGAGTTGCGAGGACTGACATCGGCAGGCAAGAAGTACCGTGGACTTCGCGGCAGAGGACACTTGTACACCAAGGCCCGCCCTTCGATTCGTGCTACATGGAAGCGCAACAACACCTTGTCTCTCAAGCGTTACCGATGAAGATCTTAGAGGTCTGGTTGGGGCTCTTTCTCTCGTGTTGGTCACCATCATTTTTCTTAATGTAAATGACCTTTCACGATTATGGGATAGGCATATCTCTGCTCTCACAGGTCATTAGGTCAGAATTGGACCGGTTTCCTCGCTCCAGATGTTTTTGATCTGGAAATGAATGACAATGGAAGTTCTCTATGTGTATGGCTCTGCTTTGTAGTCGACCTTTTGCACTTGGCGTAACTTCTCGTAAAATCTCTTGCGATATTTTATGATGCTTACGGAGTGTTTCTTCGGAGTGTTACACTGTCGGTTGAATGAGTATAATATGGGGGGTACAATGTTTTTCTGTAAGAATTGACTTTTAACCTTCGTTCACATCCTCAATTACTATGGGATGCAGTTCTTGAAGGATCTGTAAAGTTCTCTAAACTGCATGTTAGTTAGATGGTAGAGATGTGTGAGGACTTTTTGTCTGACAGTACCGACATGTGAAGCGTAATGTGGGAAATGAGTACAAGGCAATCTTCCAAATCAATGTGAACAATTGTAATGTTGCAGTACATGCATAAATGTTCATGTGCGATGTTTGGAGGAACTGTTACGTCACAGAGGTCTACACATTTACAACAACCAAGTACTTTCTAGCGTTCTTGCAATATCTCGAGAGTGTTCTTCACAGTCGTCAGAGCCAACTTGGACGATCGATACTTGGCACTCGGACCAGGTCTGTGTCAAAGAGCTCGATAAACTGCAACAGAAATATAGCCCCCCCTCGCTTTAGTATGGAAACAGAATGCATAAACTGATATTAGCCAAGATATCTGAGAGTAGGCTATTAACACTCAAATTACATCAGTGAAGCCTTGAGTACATAAGATGCCGGGTATCTGTTTTATAAAGGTGAAACGCAGAGTGAATCACTCTAGAGGGCGTGAAATATGCATCACACCTGTTCGTTAAGCATGCGAACTTTACTGCCGGCGTAACGTCGGTACTCCTCGAATATGGCTGTCAAGCTCCATCTCTGAAGCTTCCGCAAACAGCCTACTATTGTTCCTGCAGCAGGATGAGGGTATCTTGTTAGCTCGCCAACTTCATGTCATACAACCTACCGCATTCTTTTCATCAGATGGTCACGCGTTACTAAAAAATCGTGATGCAGCTGGTATGACGTCCACGTCGTTAACGATTAAAAACATGTTTGACATATCGAGTCTGTTTAGGTCACTAACCAGTGCGGTGACGCCCGAAATTGCACATCACATGCAGTGGGTAGTGTTGGGGAGACAGTATCACCTGTACCAGATTCCAGATTCGTGTGAGTTTATGTCCGTAGCCAGAAGCCAGAAGAAACCTCTCAGATGACAAGCTTACAACAAAATAGCATGAATCCACTGGAATCAAGACGCAAGTAAGCACCTGTAAAGCGAACAGCACTTCCGCTTCTGACATAGGGCTCTGCTCAGTAATTCCAGTATCAGTTCCAATGTCAAGGGGCCGGATCAGCGAGATTCCTTGATCCTCCAGGAAGTTCAGGCTGCTCAGAATGGTACACCTTATTATTTGTTAATCCTAAAGGTCTCAAAAGAGTTATCATCTCAAACACGTATCAATGGAAAGTTGCAGCACGAATTGATATACAAGCGAGCAGATTCTTGCAATTTTCCGCAGATCTCATCTTTGATTTCAATATAAGTGCCAGAGGGAACAGAATTGCACATACAAAGGCTGAGACGGCTCGTCATGAGAAAGGTAGATGACAGTCTTGAGGTTAAGCCGCTCAAGAAAGGGAAAATTCAGCTGATGGCAGTGTCCAGAACGGCTGAGATCGTATTCTACCATGCCATAGTTGCACGGCGGCACGAAGTAAGACATGGCTACTTGAGTGACTGCTCAGCTGCACACCAACGACACAGAGCTTCGTGAACTGCGAGTAGTTGCATACAAAAAGAGATGAAGCAGACTTCTAAGATCGAACATTTAATGCTCCGAAAGATCCCGATACATCGTTTCACCGCAAACCAATATCACAGACCACATTATCACAGTGCTTAATGTGTCCACAATAGCTTGCATTTCATCAAGAGAGGGAAATCAGCGATAATCTCAGTACCTGGAAATCGCACCAAAGAGTGGACGCGGAATTCATAGTGGGGGTGATGGTGCCATCTGTCCCGACTCAGCTTCAGACCATTGCTGTCCTACAGGCTTTATCTGTAAGTAGACTATCAACTCAACCTCCATCAGACAGAATATACTCAATCAAGACGAAAGCATATATCCGTCACTGATAAGAGAACCTGATGACGTCTTACCTGTCCTCTAAGTGCCACTTCAACCTCTACCATTCCAACGGTTCCAAAGCGCCTAATCCCTCAAAGAACTGCAATACAAAGAGCATTTCTGGAACGCGGAAAGTGACAATGTATGGCTACGTAACACCTTCCTCCAGAGCTACACAATTGGAGTTGCAATATCAGCTCACCAGTAGAATGCATAGTCATTTTAACTCGAACGTGATTCAGTTGAACTCACAAATTCGTTATCAAGAAATCATTAAATGCATTAAACGACTCCTGGACATAGCTACCTAGGACCGCTTCTTGAACATTCACAAAACATAGAGTTAAATCAACACTGCTACAACCAACACAACTACTGGTAGCAATCTCACACAACGTCAACAGATCACCTGCTAGTCACTTCAAACGTATTCTTATTCAACTACGATGGAGATCAAAGCTTGTTAAGTGAAGCGGAAACCAAGAAAGAAGCTACAAAAGCTTCCAAAAGTACTCTATCACAATCTCTTTACTGTACCGTTCACTTTCAAGAAACAAGAATATTCTTATGTACAGACTGTCTAGCAATCATATTCAACTGAGCATCGGTAAGCTCATACTCTCCAAGCCAATTCACAACCGGACTCTATCCATATCAGCGTGTGCTTATCGACTAATTCTGTCCACCTTTGGTTTCTTTCGCTCCTTGCTAACATAATCGTGAAATTAGAATCAGTCTCAGCTGAAACGCGCAAGCTAACTCTTCAAGATCACCAAAACAAATTCACAGAACAACCTCGTACCAAACTTTAGGCAATGAGTTCTCAAAATCTAATTGCATCACCACGTCCTGGCCATTAGAAGCTGATCTTGCTCCAAAAGAAATCGCAACAATAACAAACCTGACTCAATCCACTTCTTCGACGATCAATCGATTTCGAACTCAACTTCGTGTCGGATGATCAGATTCTCCAAGGTCAAGAACAGAACAAACACGAAAGCAGCTCATAACCAGCGTTCTACAGTACTCAATTTACGTCAGGGATCTGGATCATTCTCATTATACCATCTCCTAGCTATCAAATTAAAACTGAGCTCATCAAGCAATGCAACACAGCAAATCTCGCCATTCTTACACGAAATTGCAAACAATGACAGCGTCTTGTCAATCGAAACTTACACAGGATGAAAGGTGATTCGATTTGTGGCGCTCCTCGCACTCTACACCATCCAATTCCACTGACAAAGATCGATGTCGACGCTTTGTAATCGCTATCAATTCAACACACTCCTCCTACAGTCGCACGATCGATCACAGGACGAGTATATGCCGAAGTATATTAGCTCCGGACCGTTCCATTCACTGGAACTTCACCTCATTGGATGTCGAAGAATGTTCCCTCTTGGGAACGCTGATACTTAAAAGGATCGTCCGAACAAAACACAAAGTACCCTTGAAGTTTTATTTATTCTATGTTGGAGACTTTGAGTGCATGTTTCTAGAATCAATTCAGTTACAAGCCTTAGTTTTTATATTTCGAAAGGTCAAGAGTATAATTCCAAGTTATTGTAAATATTGATGATACATAAGTATAGGTAACCAAAATGACAAGATATGGTATTTGATATTGTATATCATGAATAGTTAGTAGCTTGTATGAAATGTGACAGCTTAAGAGTAACAACCTGAGGTAGTGATAATTGTTGAAAATATTCATGATTCATATATAATTGTAACAGGAAACAAAATGAATAGTTGAATAATGGATACATAGGTATTGGTAACCAAAATGACAAAATAACAATTGAATAGTTGATAGCACAAATGAATTTCGAGAGGTCAAGAGTATTAATCACAATGATTTATACATACTAGACAAATAGTTTTAATGTTAGTGTTTTCTACAGGAAAAACATACAATTGACTAATGTAATAGATTATATGTGGTTGGCGAGCTCATCGCGAAGCCCATGGGATTTTTTCAATAGTATACTTGGGTTCTCGTTTAAGAGCCCTTGAGGCAAATGTTTTTTTGAGGATATTGTATTGAAAATATTTCCTTTGTATTTTGGAAATCAACATTTAGAAACAGGAACGACCCTTGTCGTCCTTTTGACAAGTTCACTCACCAAGATATGAGTTCGTATCAAGAGTATTTACAATATGAATGGAAAATATTACCCAACAACTATGGTTGTTTTGACATATTATGAAGCTTTCTATACTATACTTACCAATGAGTTCTTAAAGTATTTTTTTCCTTAAATTTTTGTCTTCCAAAAACTTGAGAATGAACCTCCAAAATACAATGAGGATCTAAATTGTTTATTTTTTAACAGTAATAAGGCCGTAATTTTCTTAATATTTACTCATTGAATGTAAACCTTCCAAATATCATAGAGATAATACACATTTTTTAAACAAGACTATTCTCGCTTATAAATTCCTCTCGTGCCAAGAGTATTTACTCTCAGAGCTCAAAAGTCAAGGTAGGGCAAGCTATAATTGCCCAAAACTATGAAATATTTCCATACATTTTCAAAATCTACCCAAATTGTTATATTGCAAAGATTATATTGTTATATTCAAAAATCTCACAAATTTTATAATCTTTACTGTAGAAACATACTGGAAAAATACATCACAATACTTCCTCCATGCCAAGTCAACATTAGGTATTTCATATTTTTATCAACTATTGTCTCATTTCACTTGTAGAAACATCATTGCAAATCCAACACCAAGAGTATTTGAATCAAAAAATTCTCAACCACAAAGTTATTAATTTCATCTTGGTATCATGATTGTATAAGAATATTTCATCAAGAAACATCTTTGATTTCACATATTAATTGGTTTGCAACCCATGTTTGAAAATTCAAAACCAAAAGCTGCCTTATCCAAAATGCGTGCCATGAACTTCAATGTATGGGTCTGCAATTTTATTAACACAAAATAAACTTGATTTAGGACCCAACCCAACTGATTTGGTCAAAAATGGATAAAGAAGGTACGACTCTTTGAAGTTTTTGCCCTTCATCCGAATTGTAGAAAAATGGCATTGGGAATTAATTCATACTTCATTGTATGGGTCTAAAAATTGTACCACAAAAACTAAGATATATTTGGGACCCAACCCAAGTGATTTGTCCAAAACATACACCAGATCAAGAAGTTATGGCTCTTCAAAGTTTCAAATTGTCATCCAAAATAAATTTTCCTACATCAAAAATCAAATACATCTTCTGATTTCTTTTAATCATGAGGCATGGGACAAATAACTGAAGGTGTAAGAAAATCTAGATGTTATTAATTATGAAAAGCAGATCTCAAATTTATGCTAATCCTCTAAGAACTTTCCTTGTGATTTCTTCTTGAGAATTCTTTTTCACTCTGATCTAGAAGCACCTTCAGTCTAATATTCCTCTTCATGTCTTTGAGCATTGCTAAATATGTGATCACTTGGATAGTTTTCCCTAAACCTTGTTCATCTGCCAAAATAATAACTCTTTCCACACCTAATTAATGTAACACTCACAAAAAAGTAATGCCTTCGATTGGTAAGATTTTTATATCACGAGTAGTATCATTGTGAGGGAAATTGTATGCTCCATTAATATCTATCATTAGTTTCTAATTGGTTATTGGGATCAAAGTAAGACTTCGTTGCATGCCTAACTTGCGTGCACTTCTTCTACTATAGTTTTGAGTAAATATGGGTTGCTCATGTATTGTCATCTTGTTTCTTGAATAAAGACAATAATTTGAGTGATATCTGAATCATATGAATCATCTGAACCATCTGAATCATTTGAACCATCTGAATCATCTGAACCATCTGAATCATCTGAATCATCTGAACCATTTGAACCATTTGAACCATCTGAATCATCTGAACCATCTGAATCATCTGAACCATGTGAATCATCTGAACCATCTGAACCATCTGAATCATTTGAACCATCTGAATCATCTGAGCCACCTGAATCATCTGAATCATCTGAACCATCTGAATCATCTGAACCATATGTATCATCTGAACCATCTGTATCATCTGAATCATCTGAATCATCTGAACCATCTGAACCATCTGAACCATCTGAATCATTTGAACCATTCGAATCATTTGAACCATCCCAATCATCCCAATCATCCCATTCGTCTTCAAATTCAGTCCAAGTTTCATCATTGATATCCATCTAGATAAAACTAAGAAGGATAATGGAGTTGGAGACAAATGAGAAATAAGAGGAAAATATGTTTCATGAAAGAAATGGGATTCCTGCTTTAATATCCAAGCTTTTGCTCTATGTAAAAGCTCTAGCTTTTGCTTTATGTAACAAAGTAAAAGAAGAATTAGATAATTCTATAAAGTAAACGGAGTAACCACATGAACTTTTTGCCAAACATGACCTCGGTCTCCGGTTCTTAACACCTGGTACACATCTGGTTCGAGATACCCGGAACCTCCTTATCTAAGTACCCGGGGCCTCCTCTTCTTTATACCCGGGATTCCCTGTTCTCACTTTCGATACTGTTGATGATGAAGCAACTTCGAAGGAAACATGAGGTTGACTGCGGCCCGTAAAAGGGAAGACAGCTATGGCGGTATCAGAATTACCTTGCTTCTTTTTCACTTTGTTACAATCTCTAAACATTCTCTGCATCTTCGAGTCATTCTCAGGATTCCGCTTCTTTTGAACTACGTGTCGTCAGATTGCATGCCGTGACGAGGCTGAGATGACGTGTTGGCTCCTCGAGAATCGTTTGTTTTCTGGTTGTAGATCAATTTTGATCCGACAAAGAGAATTGTCTCCATTTCGTGATTGTACCTTCGGAGTCCACAGGAATCAACTCTAAATTGCACCGTTCGCGGGTAGTGAATATTCAGTTGGATTCGTGCACTGATGCCAATTGTGAAGTATTAAGAATTCTTCGGCTCGTGTAGCCATGGCATGGACATGTCGGTCCCGATTTGCAATAGTATTCGTGACGGCGATATTGATAGTCGCTGAAGCGGCTCCTTATGTGCGACCGCCGGCTCGAAAAACACTAAGTATCGATAGGAGTAAGTCTCAAGTTCAACAGGTGAGTTTACCTCGGGTTTAGGGTTTAAAAATTGAAATTGATCACAAATTCTTCGTTCTTGGTTATGCGAATGTAATCTCTTGCTTTCGATAGATAATTAACAGAGTGAAATTTCATTTTAAAGTATAAGTTATAATTAGTCACGAGGAGATGCTGCTTAAGTGCACGGCCTGTGAGCTTTACTTCGCTGTCTGTAATGGAATCATTTCTTTCGCTTTCGTATATGTTTTTCACAGAGAATTTGACATTCTACCTGTTGCACCGGACTTAAAGCTTAGGGTTGAGCTCTTTGAATTCTTGACGGGAGACAGGTAGGTAATAGAGGATGCGTGTTTCGGATAATTTTGACATTTTACTGAAGTGACGGCTTGCTTGGTGTGTGCCAGGTGCATGTGTCATTAGCAGGGCCTCAGCACATGAGAGTATCATGGATGAGTGCTAAAGATGCGAAGAACAGTTCACCAATTGTACAGTATGGATTAACGTCAGGAAACTACTCATTTACGGCTCGTGGAACGTCACTCGGCAGTTACTCGTATCTACTTTATGAATCTGGTATCATGAATCATGTTGTTATTGGTCCTCTGGAAGACAGCACAACATACTACTACAAATGCGACGGTGCTGGCAAAGAATACAAGTTCAAGACTCCCCCTCCTGTAGGGCCGGATGTCCCTATCAAGTTCGCACTTGTTGGTAAGCGCTCCAAAAACTTAGCAAACACGCCGAACAGTATATTGTTGATCTCTTGTATATGGATTTTGTGTAATCGTATTTTGAATCCTTGCAGGGGATTTGGGTCAAACTGGATGGTCGAAATCCACTATAGCGCACATTGGTGACTCGAACTATGACGTTTTGCTACTTTCTGGAGATTTATCATACGCGGACTACTATCAGCCATATTGGGACTCGTTTGGCAATCTTATTGAACCTTATGCAAGTGCTAGACCGTGGATGGTAACAGAAGGAAACCATGACATTGAGATAATTCCGATTTTTGTTGAATCATTCCGCTCTTACAATATGAGGTGGCAGATGCCTTATAAGGAAAGTGGATCCACCTCCAACTTGTATTACTCCTTTGAAGTTGCCGGAGTTCATGTGATCATGCTCGGTTCGTATACGGAGTTCGACGAAAACTCGGCCCAGTTTCAGTGGCTACAGGTAGCAAACTACATTGTTTTCATTATATTCGGGTTTTCCGTCTCTGCCTTGTATTTTGCAAAGCGCTGGAGCTTGTTTCTTACAAGATGACATTGTGGATCGCAGTCGGATCTTAAGAAAGTGGACAGGAGTGTCACGCCGTGGCTCATTGTGGTTCTTCATGCCCCGTGGTACAACACAAACTATGCTCACCAGGGTAATGGAGATGCCATGAAGGAAGCCATGGAAGGAGAGCTCTATAAGGCCCATGTAGACCTTGTTGTTACCGGTCATGTGCACGCTTATGAGCGCACGGTATACTCTCTTTCGTTGGGCCCTCGTCATCAATATCAGAGCTCAAAATTGACCAAAAAAATGATGTTTAGTGAGTCATAAACAATCAGCAAAGGAATGCTTGAGGATTAGTACGAGATCGCATGGCTAAGCACAAGTCATTTGTAACGATAGATAGTAGAGTTGTTGGTCCTTGATGTCCTTTTTGTACCGTTCTTTGCGGGGAGCTTGTGGAGATTGCATTTTGACGATTATTGATTGATGATGTGGGAATGCAGGCACGAGTCTACGCAAACAAAGTTGACCCATGTGGAATAATGCACATCACAGTAGGAGATGGAGGCAATCGGGAAGGTCTTGCTAACAAGTGCGTTCTTCACCTAAGACTAGCTTTCTTTCTCCCTCTTACGCTGCTGCTTGAACACACGATTTTGACTCTATTATCCTGCAACACAGACAACTCTCGACTACAAGATGTTGCTTATCATATCGTTATATGTGGTACATCGGTTCCTAGTCATCAATTTTGTTGACGATGCGCAGGTTTTATGATAATCCTCCAGACTGGTCCGTATTCCGAGAGGCAAGTTTCGGACATGCAGAGCTTGAAGTTGTGAATGCAACCCATGCTCGCTGGACTTGGCACCGAAATGATGACGATGAAGCTGTTGTTGCCGACGCATTTTGGATAACAACCCTTGGTGCTGGACACTCAGAGTGCTCCATTCAAGAACCAAGTATCAGAAGATCTCACAAGCCTGTCTCTAGAAAGGGTAAGTTCTAGACCAATAGACCCACTTTAGCCAATCCATTCTTCTCTCGTGCTCTCGTACGAGACATACTTGAACATGTACATGCTCAACATTTGTGCTATAAAACATTAAATTTAGTCGATGCTTGCAAGACTAACGTCTTATTCATCATTCCGAATGTTCGTTATTACATGAGCTGATCACTTTATTATGATAAAACTTCCCAGCCAGCACGAATTTCGACTGTAGGTAACAAAGCTGAGACGTGTCCTTCCTTGATGTGGGGATACATGAACATGAGGTAATGCGGACTGAATGATTTACTTCAACCTTATATTTCATGTAATATTTTCATTATGAACCTAGTCTATGTCTTTTGGTGTGACTAAATTATGAGTTGCCTAAAGCTACTGTCAATAAGCAAGCCCTTGTGTAATAACTGATTGGGTTCGGAGCACATGGAGCTCGCAATCGAGCCTTACCGGAGATCATGCAAGGCTCAATTTACTGTATTGAAGTCCCGCCGTCTTTTCAAGTGAAATTCTGATTATCAGATGTATTATCTCCTACACTGGAGCACTCTGTTGTGCCGATTCATTGAACCCGGGAATCAAGAAGCTGACTGAAAAGTGCGGTAAAATTTGATTTCATCTTGGCATGAGAAAATCCAGGATGCAAGCACTGTAAGCGAGGTGTACGTTGGGTATGCTGATCGTCTGTAGCCCGTTCAGGTCAGTAGTCACGTGGATACTGAATCTGGAGGGCGGACTGAAAAGATGTTTCTTCAAAGTCAACCCAGCATCTTGCTACAGTAGCAAGAAGTTGGGAAGCTCTTTATGGTGAATCGAAGGGTAGCCAGGGGATCTTCTTGTAAAGCACAATCATCAAAAACGTGTATTATCATGCAGTCTTTTGTGCCAAGAGAGTCGGAAATACTGTTACAGTCGCTTTTGTTTTCGTCCAGAAGCATCCTCTTGCTGTTTGTGGTTGGTTGACTTCGCGGTTTAGGTTCCCAATGCACACTCTATTCTAAAGGTCACAGTCTACATTCTATGTATTTACATTTAATATTGTATGCTTTACAATACAAGGTTGAAATTATATGATTCACATCTTGAATGTAAAATATCCTACGTATCATGTATGTATTCTCTACATTTACAAACGTGACATACCATCAAAGTTGACCAAAGACTCAGAGGTGCTTCCCTTACGATAACTTTGTCATGGAGCAAGACCAGTACTAAATGGAGCATTGAGTCAACCAGATGAGAAAGTATTTCTTAATCATATTCAATCGGAAACAATGCAGCCCACATTGTGTCCACACGCCTAAAGGCGAGTATCTAATCATGGTTCTTGCACCAATTCAACGCTGAAGTGGAACTAAGCGACGATAAAGCGTGCCATCCTCGACGACAGAAGTGTGCCAAAAGCGCATTCTCCTCGCTCCGATCTCACGAGATCAGCAATGACGAAAATCGATACATCCCCTCCTACAAAACGACTCATCACACTAACAACCTCCGAAACAAACAAATACTCCAAATTCCTCCCACTCTTTCTTACACCTCCCTGCCAAATCCTCAGCTCCGGAGTCTCTCACTTCTCGACTCTCAGTAACTCAAAAAATCCAGTTTTTCTCAGGATCCTGATAAAAACCCAAATTCTTACATTACTAACACTAGTCACTCTCGATCATGAGTTGAACCCTGAGTTCCTCGGGAGAGAGTAAGAGTGTGCTGCTCCAGACTTAGTACTTGACATGATAATGGTTACTATGATAGTATGAGTAGTTGAGTTCACCAGGAAGAGTATGAGAGTTTGTTGCTCGAGTCCTAGTTATTCTTGATCCTGAATTGAAGCCAGGGTTGCTTCGTGGAGAGTAAGAGAGTTCGTTGCTCCAGTATCTAACTTAATTATCGATACTAAGATACTTTGAGTGATGTAGTTCACCAGGAAGAGTGGATATACTGATAATTTGAGTTTACAGGCTAGTCGATCGTGGTTTAGTTGCCGTTTCAAGTTCATGGTTACTATGATACTAAGTGCACCAGGAAGAGTATGAGAGTTTGTTGCTCTAATTGTCATGATAATGTGAGGATTTGAGGCTACACGCTTGTCAATTGTGGTATAGTAGCTATGGCAGGGTGCACGAGGTGTCGGTCGGTATCAAAAATAGGCCCCTCGATGCCAGCACCAGCGAGCATGGCAACAGCGATGCGTGCCAGCAACGTCTACATCGTGATAGTGGTCGCATTAGCCGTGTCCGGCTTTCTGTGCCTGTGCATGTTCATTCTCATCGTACGCAGTCACCGTCGAGCTTCGAGAAGATCAGCAGGAAGCATGTCGACTCCGGAGACGACCGAGCCAGCAGACGTGGTGATAGCGGAGAAGAATGGACTAGGCGACGAAGATTCGAGGAGCAAATGGGGCGTGAATATTGTGGTTATGGCGGGTGAAGATCGGCCGACGTTCGTTGCGCATCCTGCTGCTGCTGCTGCTCATGTCGTTGAATGCCCTCCTCTGCAACTCACCCCGATTTCTCATTGTAAAATGTGAGAAAATGTGTCAACATTCATATATTTTCAGTTGAGGATGATTAATGTAGAACAAGCGAAGGGAGCTCTGTACTCCTCCAGATATTGAACATTATCACTACAGTAGCATAACGTACTTCACATCCGAGTTCGAAGTACTTTCGTGGCTCAGATCATTTACCGACAATGATTGTTAAAGACATTTAGCAGCATGCTGTTATAGCAAACTGTGACCCTAGAGATTCATATATTGCTTTTGAGTTCATTTATTTCGAAATCGAACTCATTTTCCGTTTGAGCGCTTTTCGATCCTCCATAATTGTGAAGATGTACATTATCTTTTCATGAATCATGAATTAATAAGTGATAGTTCCATGATTTCTCCCAAACCGACCAACATAAAGATTTCTCTACACGGACACGGACTTGCTAATGTAATGAATCCGTGTGTGATGCTTTGTTTACAATCCCATCCGAAGGGATTTAGATTAGATGCACTGTTATGCGGGGCGGGAAATACTCAGGTGGGTCTAATTTGAGGTGGGCAAGAGCATCCATAATGAGCAGAGCCGAAACCGGTTGATTTTCATGGCGGTTGGGACAGTGTACAAAGGCAGCAGATATCTCAAGCTGTGCTAATCAATAACTGCCTTTTTCCAGTCTCTGCATTCCAAAGTACCTGGAGAAAGGTCACCTGCGGCAGAGCTTCACAACAAGTCTGGTGATGCAACAGTGTCTCAAATCGGTGAATCATAGGTCTCGCACTTTATAATCATCGGAACTCTGACACCGCTCATGACGAGACGTAAATAGATGCAGACATCTACGAAGTTATTTCCGATGACAAATATGCAGCAGAAAGTTTACCTCGATGTGTAACTACATCGGGCATTTACCTCGGGTATTTTGTTACACAGGCAACTAACAACAGTTCAAACTTGCCGATTTCGGAAAAAAAGAAGAGATTTCTCCTGGATTAAAGAATTGCTTTTGGTCACGGACCCTTTACATGAGCGAAAATGAATAAGAGCCTTCTCAACCCAATAAAACAACTCTAATCGAACAAGCTGAAGCCCATATCGTCGTCACTCTCTTCCTTAGGCTCCTCCTGCCGAACAATAACAATTAATGAGTACTTCGAAATGAAACGCTAATGCAACATTCCAATGGATTGCATTAACGCCCTGTCAACGAACAAGTGAACAAAAACTGCTGTGAAGGTTTCAGAGAGAATAACAATAACAATGAATTTCATGGAATAATTTGTGATATTGAACTCAGCAAGACAACACACTGTAGAAAAATTGAAGATAGAAAGTAATAGTTACCTTCTCCACCTCCTTAGGTGCCTCGGCAGCGGCAGCGGCACCGCCAGCAGCCGGTGCAGCGCTCACGGCAACAGCACCACCACCACCTCCTGATATAAAGGCAGTGACGATAAGTCCCTCAAAAAAGAATAAACATACCAAATGGATAGACCTAATGTGAGAATTTCAGCGCACAACGAAAGTTCTCAAATTCATACTCATTCTGAAAATGCTTTTTAGAATATATATCTGATTTTTACTCCAACAGAGACATGAGCACATACCGCTTCCAACATTGGTGATGAGGTCCTCAACGCTCCTCTTCTCGCACAGCTTGGCGAAAAGCGAAGGCCAGTATCCCTCTACTGACACGTTCGCGGCCTTCACCAACGAAGCGATCTTGTCGGCCTGAAATTGCGAACACTTCTTAGAAAGGCTGACAATCGATAACATCCAAAAATACACCTGCTCGAACCTAAAACTCACTAACTATGAAGCATCGATCACAAAACCCGCTCAATACCAGCTCCAAACCCTAAAATCAAGAAACTCAGGACCCTAATTTCTGTAGCACCTAATCGTCAAATCAGCATCACGCGCTGTCTCAGGAATCGACAGAAGGGAAGAAGCGAATGAGTGATGCAAGGGCACTAATAAAGTTGTGGGGTTGGTGGAATCGCGTACCGTGATGGCGATGCCATCGTCGTGGAGGATGAGGCAAGCGTAAGTGCAAGCAAGCTCGCTGACCGACATGGTGGCGACGGATTGGGCACTTGAGAGGTGCGAGAATGGGCGCAAGAGTTGAAGCTGAAGCGCGAGAAGCAAAGAGGGTGAGAGAGAACGAGGGTTTGGGTCTTCACTCCCTCGTTTGACCTAATTGCTCTCTCCGCCGTCCGATCCTCGTCTGATAGTGGGGACCTCTGTGCGCCTCCCTTCACGGAGAAAATGAATAATTTATGGTTTTTTTACATTTTTGGGACCCTTTTATTTATCTCTCTACACTATAATAGAATACGTTTTTGTGAATAATATTCTCCATGAGCCAATCAGAGAGCCTGGAGTACCCCAAAAGCCGAAAATAATCAAAAATGTATAGAGAAAAGTTTGCAAAAAAGGTTCCTTAGAACAAATGTCTCAATATCAAACTTTAAAATTTGAAGGGCTTTACTAGAGTCTTTGGTCATTCAAGTGTTGGATATGATTTAGACTTGATAAATTATTGATTAAAAAAAAACTGTGAGTTTATTTTTAAAATTAGTATCTACAATTTGGGTGTCGCCTTGGGGCTACGGTGGCATCATTTATTAAATTTCTCAATAACATCACCTTGTTCCCTTGTTCTCATTTGGAAGGTGCGAACTCACAAACACCAAGTCTTTTATTATGATATGAAGTTTTGATACATTGTTATAATAGGTTTCTCACAAGCACAACAACTTTGAAAAGACAAAGACAGTAATTCTCATTGTTTATTGTTTCTATTTTCTTTCTTTCATTTCCTGAACAATCTTGAACTCCACACCATTGGTTTTTGCTATTAACCAAAATTCTAATTCCCATGCCTACAAAAAAACACAAGACAAACGGACACTAATTAATTTATTATACTAGTGTGTCAGTAATTAATTTATTATACTAGTGTGTCAGTATGGCGTAGCTACATCCAATACAATATTTGGAAATTGGTAATATTGTTCTTGTTCCATAAAATTGTCTATGTTCTTGGTCTTTGCCTAAAACTCGTCGTAAACTCAACTTTATCCTTGTCCCCAACCGTCTTCTTATACTTATTTCAAACCTTGTGTTTTTCCATGTATTGAACATTCTCCTAGACGCGTCCATGTCTAAGTCCCCATCCTTGCTTAACTAGGGGGTTTCTAAGATAGAAAGGCTAAAAGGCTTCTTAAACCACTTTTCTACTTTTTGTAACTTTTTAAAATTAGGTCATAGTTGCAATTTTTGAAATTTTTGAGGACTCAGGGTCTCTCTACATCATGAACCCTGAAGATTGACTAGGGCCTTCCAAAATTTGTGATTGGAGAGTAAAAAGCTCTTGGTCCCATTTAGCTTTAAACTACCTTGAAAAAAGAAGAATGACCACTAACTTTGAGGTGCCCAAAGTATGCTAAATTTTGCATTGTGGTTCATGGTCTCCTTGATTATAGTTAAGTCGAAGCAAAAACTTCGACTCAACTACAATGAAGGAGACCATAAGGCTCATAAATCATTGATTGGCTAGTGTTCAATTATTTAAAAAGAAAGGAGGAAAAGGGGATGGTAAGGGAGAGAATAATGAGGATTCATATTAGAAAATTGAGTTTAAACTTCTCTCGGTCCAACTTTACTTTACACTTCAAGAGTGACCAAGCCACTCATAAATCCATTGTTGATCTATCATGGTCACGGCTCTTGACCAAGAGCCATAATCATGAAAATGATTTTAATTTTCTTCGTCATGGCTCTTGTTCTATATTGTGGAGAGACCCTTATGAAGCTTTGTGTTAAAAACAATATAAAGACCTTAATGCTTAGATTGATCCATGCGGTTAGATTACTTAAAAAAATAACTTTATGATTATAATGAATTAATAAGACTAAACATTTGACGATCAATAGAAATCACACTTTCTTTTCTTTGTATTTAAATTTCGATATGATTGGCTTAAAAATTGTAATATGTGATAAAATGGAAAGAGGACAGAGATAACCTAACCATAATACCATTGGTTTCTCAAAATAGTAAGTTTTACGACAATACGAAAACCTTGACCTATTTGTGTTTGAAGGCTTGGTGCAAATAATCCACAATTCTAAACAAGCGTAAAGTGAACATGGTTCTCAACTTACCAAACTTCTCCAAAACATTGTTTTTCAAAAATCTTTTTTAGGTGTTCAAAGCTCCTCATAATTCTGGATTGACCATAAAATGGTTGATAAAGTTCTAAGGGGTTAATGTGATTGTCTTTCTTGTTTTGAAGAACGTCTCCAAATTGTAATGAAACAATCAACAAGTATTACAATAAAAGAGAAAGTAGGCAATTAATATTTCATTCTATAATTTGCCACAAAATAATTCTTAACTACAGTGGGTACCAAGGTTTATAAATAGTGATACTAACCGATTTAGCAAAAAACAATAACCCTCTGCCACAAGCATTCAGAAACAATTTTACTAACATAATATTCTTGAAACCACCGGATTGGGAAATCTCCATTTTCAACCCATGATAAAAATAATAGAAATAATAAATAAAGAAATAATGATTTTGTTCTTTTTTAAAAAATCATATGCAATAAAAGTTGACCTTGATCGCATGCAAAAAATTTTGACCATGCACAAAACCAAGAAAGGATTGACCTCAATGATTACCGTACCTTAGGGGCAGCTTCGGCACCCCTCCGTCGAATAATTAATTAATTTCAAATTTTAATGTCCGGCGCTTAAAAAAGTAATTTTTTGAATTTCGGCAGTTTTAATCTCTAATTTTTAAAAATTCGGCATAGTATTAAGTCCACTTCCCATCTGTTGGTTGGGATGTAAGACTTGAGCCTTGAGAGTCCTAGAATGCTCTGTGACTTCTACTAGAGGAGTGGAGTTGTATCCAACAATGCATGTGGGATATGTAATTTTTGAGTTGAAACAACTAGTTAGTCCTCATTTCTACAACAAGCATAGCTTTTGCAAAAAGTCTTCAAATGACATAAAACTTGTTGGAGGTGAAAGATAACACGATTTTAAAGATTTTGTATGACCAAAATATTTCCAAAAAAGTTGATTTGCTATGCACAAATGAGCTTCAAAAAACTGTTCGGAACGCATTTTTAAACATGGACCTTTACATGTTGTTTTGTTCATATCTTTTGCATAAAAACTTATTATGACACAAAATCTGTTGGAGGTGGAAGAAGACTTGATTTCACAACTTTTCTTAGTTTAACTCATTTTCATAAAACTTCATCTTCTATGCTCAATTGCACTTCAAAAATCTGTGTACAACACATTTGAAAAGCCTCACCTAGAGTCTTCCTACTTCTTAACCCATAGTCTTTGAGAACGAGTGTAAGTGGGCTTGAATACAAAAGGAGCACCTTCTCTTCATAAAAATTAACACAGACCTTCAAAGCAAGGAAAAATCCGCTGAAAAATAAAAATTTCTATGTTTTCGGCAATTTTGAATTATAATTTGCATAAAATTCGGCAAAAGCTGCCCAGAATTTCCCAGAATTTCCGGCATCTATTTTTAGAATTATTTTATTTATGCCGAAGCTGCCCCTAAGGTACGGTATAACACTCAAGTTCAAGATCTTGATTTAGTGTAAAGCCCAAGAACTTGGATTAATCATTTCTTGAATCACGCCAAAGGAGCGGCATAAGTATAAAGAGTACTCCACCCACTTCCATGCTCACCAACACCCCTCAAATCCCACCAACACATCAACAACCCAAACTCCAAAAACATCAACAAACACCAAGTCCACAAACCATAATAAAACATAACAAGACAGACCACCACAAACACAATCGATCATAAATGCTGCAAACATCTCCACACCAGTGGAGAAGTATGCAGTTTTCACCAAGCTGAAGTGACTCATTCCACTAAGATGTGACAGATTTGAGACATTCTTGGTGGAAATATTGGTGACCCTAGTGAGAACTCCACAACAAAATGCAACAAAAACCTCCACACTAGTAGTAAAGTGTGCAATTTCCATCAATCTGAAGTAACTCAATAGAAAAGTGTGCAATTTCCATCAATCTGAAGTGACTCATTCCACTAGGATCTGATAGAATGTCATTCCACTAAGGAATGTTGGAATGAGACATTCTTGATGAAAAGCTTAGTGGGCTGCGAAGTCCACAATCCACAGCAACAAAAGATAAGCGATTAGATGAGCACACACAGACAGAGACAGACATGAACAAAAATGCTGCAAAACTGATATAAAAATGTGGTGGAGAAACATAAGTAGGGGTGAGAGTCCTCAGCAGGCAACTAATTATTCCTAACAGAGAAGATTCATTTCCTCATGCATCACCCAGTGATAAAATAAAATGAAAAAAAAGAAACGGTCCTAGAGAAATAGAAAGTGAAAGAGATTGAGCGAGAGTGTGTACATAATCATCATTGAAGAGAAAAAAAGGGAAACTCAAAAATTTCATTCCTTAAGCGCCGCTCTTGTGATCACTCCTCGGCACCGTCTCTTCCAGCTTCGAGTCCAACAACTTCAGATTCTCTTCGTCGTCACCCTTCTGCTGCTCTTTCGACTTCATCGCCTGCAGCTTCGCGTAATTGTAGTAGCAAACCGCCACAAACGCAATCGCATACCCCAACAGGTTCACAGTCGTCACCTTGTCCATGATCACAGACCATGAGAACGCAATCAGCAGCCAGTCTTTCACCACTCCCGCCACGTTCATCGTCAACGCCGAAGTCTTCCCGACGAGCACGAACACCGACAGGTTTAACAGAAACGCAATCAGTGAGTTCGTTCCGAATGTCAGAAAGTCGATCTGGAACGTCGAAGTTGCGAGCAGCTTCGGATACTCGATCAGGAACCATGGGAGTGACAAGAAGACGAAGCAAGCTGGTGCGACGTAGTATAGTGTCGTGATCGGGTTGAGTGAGATTCCGCGCGAGTTGAGCAGGATTTGGATGAGTACTAGACGAAGAGCTTCGACGCAGACGGCGCTGAGCTGCAAGATGACGCCCCAGAGGTTGAACCGAGCTTCCCCGTACGCGGCAATTGCCACGCCTATGGAGATCGTCACCATGTTGGTCATGGTCTGCGAGCTGAAGACGTCTTTCTTGAAGATGACTCCGAGGGAGTACACTGCAACTGGCATGAGTGCTTTCAGCATCTGGATGAAGGAGACGGAAAGGTAGATGTAAGCTGAGTTGGAGAACCAGAGGGAGAGTGAGAACAGTAGTCCGATGGGGACGATGGACCGGAAGTAAAGATCCTGCGTCATGGAGGCGCAAGGCTCAACGAACTTGAAGACGCGGACGAGCAAGAAGGCGAGCCCGGACGAGAACACCATGTGGATCATTGTCAGAGAGAGCGGGTATGGCCAGTTGTACAATCCGCGGTCCAGGATGTATTTGTTGAACACGATCACTGAGAAGCTGAGGAAGATCCATATTGCGACGTACGCGTAGCTGAGCAGAATCTTCCTCAACACGCCCCCGTTCGTCGTCGTCCCTCCCTTCGCCATCGCCACCCACTTAGGGTTGCACCCACCCTATCTCTTATCGATCCCACTCCCTCACCTGAACACCATCACCATCGCCACCACCCACAATGCAAGCTTGCTCAGAACCCCAACAACAAAAACCACCACCTCTGCTGAGCTTACACAGATCTGACTAATCCAAAAAGTGCCCAAAAACCCTTTTCTTGGTTGGACCAGGGAGCAGTAACAAAAAGCTTGGGATTTGCATGCAAAGGACGGAACGCTACCTTTCGTCGTGGTCGACGACGGGGTCCGGGAAGAAAGGAGCTTGTTTTTTGCCTCCGGGAGCGTTGTTTGCTGGCTTCTGTTGATTGATGGCTTGGCTTGAAGCTCCCGTCTTCTTCGTTAACTTTCCTGCGGCATCGGCGGAGTCCGGGAAGGGGAAGGAGGGAGCAGAGCGATGGCGAGCGGGCGAAGTGGGCTGCCGCAACCGGCAGAAAGCTTGAAGCTTTCGAGGTAAAGAGGGCTGGACAACGACCTCTCTTTCTCCCTCTCTGCCGGAGAATAGGAGAAGCTCATATCTACCACGTACGTACAGGGTACCGTATCTGCACGGTCGCTATATTTAGCGGGCTGAAATTGGTAGATTTTGTGTAGGTTTTTGAGCTTTTTTCGTAGATTTTGGAACTGATGTGGGAGGTTCTTGAACGAGCACTTTAATGCTAACTTTAACTTCTATTCCCTAATTATAGGCCTCAAATGATGACGATTATGGTTGATTAGTGATAGAACTCTCTATACACTTTTGTTGTTTCTATACCCTAATTAGTGACGTTTGAATAATATATTATTACACATTTGATAAAGATTCTAAGTTTTGATTTCATGTAGAATAGTAAGAGTTAATTTAGGTTTTTGAGCATAACATTGGTATTTTAGATTTTTAATTTTTTTTAATACAATTTTATTTGGAATATTGACTAATAATTTATAATTTAAGGCATGTTGTTTTTTTCTGTTATGAACATGACATTATGATCTACGGCACCACATGTCAAATTGGAGCGCATGATTTAGGTGTCATTGGAAGTGGGTCTTTTTGTAAAGGTGTGGGCAACAATTGGATCGCAACTCTCGCCGACTAATCCCAAGATATTGGATTTCCGAGTATTTGTGGCCTTGTAATATTGGAAATGATATTTATGAGCGTGGCAACTCCGCGGGGATGTACTAGTATATACGCAACAACATTTTACTTCTGCACAATGTATTGGATCTTTTTTAGTATTGAACTATTAGCTTAATATAGATAGATAGATAGAACTTAGTATTGAACTTAATTTACATTATAGAGAAATCAATACCTATGCAAATATTATAGTTCAAAATTCAAAATATAAAATTTTATTTTGTAGACTAGTGAAATTATTTTCAATCACACAGGTGTTGGTTAAATGGTTTATTTTAGGAAGAAAGTTTGAAATTTATATTAATTATAATCAAAACACACTTCATGGAAAGAAGTATTTTGTAATTCAACAAATCATCTTCACAAATAAATATTGATAACTATGTCCATGCCTAGTATTATTTATGGTATATTTTCATGTAAACTATAGATAAAGTGGTCTTTTGCGATGTGTGTTAGAAGGTCAAAGACACCTCTTTTGAGACTAGTTGGAATAGTGTAACAAAAATAATGATTAATCTACTCTAAAATGAATGTAATTTTTTCCATCAAAGAGAAAAAATTACTAAAACTTTTCAACTCCAATCTTGTCACATGTTTACATTGCCAAGTATAATATTCCTTGAATACTTTATTCAAGTCACAAACAAACTTCTATTTGTACATAATATTTTACTTATTTTTAGAAATAATATTATCTCATGATTCTTGTAATGAGTACCTAGACCTTTGGAACTGATGTGTGGATTTTAGAACCATATAACCAATCATATAACTAGTGAATTTTATCTAGCTTGCAGACTATTGAATTTTAGAGTGTGTTTTAAGTAAAGAGGCAACTAACCCCTCTCCTTTCAGAACGATAGATTGAGTGTACATCCATCTCTTCACACGAGCGGAAGGAAGTGACTCTTTGTGTCTGGACGAAGCTCTTTGTTGGGAAGTCAAAAACCACACGTTGTCGCAAAAGAGATCAAGATGATTTGATACTATATTCCTCGTAACAATTAAATCTCCACCAAAGGCTCCATCATGCCAAATCGTAGGCAAGCCCATGTCACCAACTTTCTAGTCACTTATTATCCAAACAGGTAGTTATTGGATACCAAGGATTATTACAAAATCTACAAGCTACTTGGACCTAAATAGTTAAAAATACTTAATTATAGTACAAATTATGTCGTCCATAAATGTGAGAGTAGCAAGTTTGTGATGTATTATATTTTCTATTTTGAAGTTCATATCTTCATTTGTGCAATTAAGGTCTTGGAGTTCTCTGAAAATATTAATTGGTAACATAATTTTGTTAAGATATATTCTATTGAAAATTATTTTGATTATGGGTCTTCTTAGCAACATGACCTACAAAGAGACATGAGAAATTAACTTCTAAGGGCATTCCAACAGTTGAAGAGAGAAGAAAAGAGCTCCCAACAAGGAAGAGTGCTAAAAAAATGGCTCAAATTTCAGATTTTCCAATCTGTAATGAAGATAATAATAGAAGTAATTTTCATGCATAGGCAAAGTAAGTGGAATGACACTCATACTAGATTCATGATTTTTGAACTCTTCCACAACTTGCTATGAATCCTGAAGGCCATCTTATAGGTGTTTCTAAAATGGCGCCCTAATTTTTCACCCAACAATGTTGGCCGTGAGTACATGCTATTAAGTGAAGTACCTATGGATCAAGAAGCCTACTTCTCCATCATCGGCACCGCTCTAGTTCTAAGCACTCTCGCTTAACCCCTAATGTCAAAAAAGAGCCCAAAACAAGACGTTTAAGGTATGGTCAACCTCACATTTACTATATTCACCTTGCATGAAGTTGGAATCTTTTGCAGGTGTAGATTATTTCCAAAAGTCATTATATACTTCAAAAATTCCTCATACTTTAGGTTAAAGTTTGAAAACACTAATTTGAAATCTGCCCAAATCTGCGGTATATGCACATTTGTGGTGGATATTTTGTGGGAAGATGTGGTTGACTCCTGGGGGAGGGACTGTTGAGTGAGGGAACATTTGAAGGAGGCTCTATTTGAATCAAAGGATCGGTCAAGAATTATACTGCATGCCCATATTCTTTGACCCCAACCATTACTCTCCATTTTTAGGTCGCTTGCAAATAGTCTCCAAAACGTGGCTTCTTCATTCAAAGATTTTTACATTTCAGAGTCCAACTTATGGTCAATTTCAATTATTTTAAACAAAAATGTGATGATACATGTCATCTTGTAGTTGTAATGAGGACTTCCCAATGTTGGGTTCATAAGAAGAATGTTTCTAAATTGTGTACTCTCTTTTTTGTGAAGAGTGGTTCTTGATTAGGCTTTTTGAAGACTTTACATCGCCATAATTCTCATTCTTTGAACGGTCAATAAAGTTGACAAGTTTCAAATTCCAATTCGAATTTGGAATCATTTCGAATTACTAATTCCCATCCAAGTTGAAAAGGGATCCGAATTGTTCACTTATGTTCATTTTTTGGGAAAGTTTTAGCTAAAACTTCTAGTAACCCGTAAAAATCCGAGAAAGCCAAAAATGACTTTTTGGGGTTCGTGCATGAATAAAATTAGCCAACTTTGTCCATTATAATCTCCCAAATGAAGAAGAATCAATCATCCAAATTTGATATTTGGGTAAAACAACAAGTTAACCCTTAAAGGTCCAAGAAAGCGGAAATCGCTTTTTGGAATTTCCGCAGGGAGAAAATTCAGCCAACTTTGACCATTATAATCTCAAAATTGGAGAAAAATGAACGGTACGAATTTGACATTCAAGAAAAGGGTCAAGTTAACTTCAAGATCCTACGGTTGGATCTTCTAATGAATGCTTAGATTGAGTTTTTTTGCACCTGAAGTAAAAGAAGGTCCTTCTTGATAATTTAAACAATTTTATATCAAGGACCTTAACCCCTAAAAATCCAGGAAAGCCGATTCGGTTTTCTGAGATTTCGGGCAGCTCATTTTAAGCATTTAAACTGATATTTTTGCCTAAGATTTTTATTGGGTGCTCCACATGCAGTAATGTGTATGTGGTAAAATTTTCAAAGTCAAATTTTAATTTTATAACCTTCATCTAGAAATTTTAGGTTTCAAGTCCAAATCGGGCAGTTTAAAATAATTTTTTTTAATTTTTTTTTTTTTTAGAAATATGTTCATTACCAAATTACTATTCAAATTCCAATGTGTCCGAAGTCAAAAAGTTTACCAATTTTACAAGGGCAGCCTCCAAAACTTTCAAAAACAATCTTCACAATTTCTAGTAATTTTACAATTTTTTTCTTTCAAAAATTGCCAAAATTCGAGATTTTGGATTTTTTCCAAGATTTTTTTCAAAATTCACATTATCATAAATGCACCTTCTCACCGTCGAGATTTTTCTCAAACTAAATATATCATACGTGGTGCTTGTTTTACTATATGGTTGTTTTTAGACCTTCTTTCATAAAATATTTTACATTAAGGTCAAAAAGTGGAATTGGTCTCTAAAATTTTGCATGAGCATAACCAACTTGAATACCTACATGAAAAAAAATGAGGGAAAAATATTTGGAATAACAATCATCAAGTTGCCCTTGGCACCATTTAGACAATGCCTCTCACGCAGTGGCAAAAAAAAAGTGTTGGTCAAACTTTGATTGTTATGATCTCACAAATGAAAAACATCCAACGGTTGAAATTTTGACCAGTCTTTTGTATACAAGTTAGGTACAAGATCTTACGGTTCAAAGTCTAAAACCAGAAAAAAAAGTTTCTCCATTTCCCCATCTCCCAACGAAGGTGAAAAATGGCAGTTTTTGGTTCTGGAGGTCGAGGAAACCCCTGGATTTTTAGGGGTTAAGGGGTTAAATCTAAGATCCTATGGTTCAGTTCTTTAGATAATGCTTAGAA
Organism: Bryum argenteum; assembly: GCA_037043015.1. Taxonomy (NCBI): domain Eukaryota; kingdom Viridiplantae; phylum Streptophyta; class Bryopsida; order Bryales; family Bryaceae; genus Bryum; species Bryum argenteum. Next base: position 16,155,261 of record CM073328.1, on the reverse strand, counting down.
TGAGGTTTTTAGGCCTGAAGTAGACAGAGGTCATTTCTTGTGATTTAGGCAATTTGGGGGTTAAGCATTGTTGGGAATGTTTGCCATTGAGAATGGGAAGTGCTAATGTTGATAACACACCCCAAGGAGGTAACGAATCACGTATTGTGCAAACTCGATTTCATTTTGTATTCGTGCTTGCTCACTTACATGATCGGTCATGAACATGGGTTATATTTTTAGAAACCGACACCCCTTGATAGGAATACAACATTACGTAACGTAGGATCACCCAGTAATTATTAAGAGTGAAACAAAATATTACAAGTTTGAACATGAAGCTCCGCCCTTCACCCTCAATCGTAATATTTTGTTTCACCCTCAAACCAATGCCCAATCCTTTGCTTATACTCCTAATACCCTACCATATTATTTATTACCATGAGATTCTAAAGTTGTAGCATGTATATTTTCACTTACGGCAATGTCCCGGAGCTCTACCTTGGGACGGCAATACGGGACATGATGGTTTATTATCATATTAATGAAAGCTGGGGACATGGAACATTACATTGACCATTAGGTGACGAGTAGCATTCCTTTGAAAAAATCCACTCCACCACCACATACTCCAAAGAAGTCCTTACCGTTCTACCAATTCCATGGTACCCGAGTAGTTTTATTTTTAATTTTATTGCGCAATAGATCTTTCAAGGATGACACCATCCTTTAAGCGATGATGTCGGAAAAATGAACAAAATGGTAAAAAGTCCGCTACACATGCTGCGAAAATGGGATCGAAAAGATTCTGGTTGTCTGATATAGACAAATTCGTTATGAGATTTAGTATGGTCGTATTCCTATACAAAACAATGGAATGGTGAAAATTTACCATGACTCATAGACATCAACATTTTCAATGGAATTTTTGTAATCCATTCAAAGTTTGACTATTTTTTTAACTTTTTTTTATTAAATGCATGTGTTCAATCACACATGAGATTTGGTTCATGATAAGTACATACAAGATCCATTATGGGTTCTTTATGGGTAGAATCTCAATTCTGTTATAATGGTACTATGTCAAGTACCATTTCGTCACACCAAAACTTGAATTTGTATGCCATGTAATGGTGTATTTTATAATATCACTTTCATCTAAAATCACTCATATTTATATCATATCATCTATATTATGTAATATCACCTCCAATGTCACCTAGTTTCTCAACTACGGTACAAAAAGTTGAGGTGTATCAATTTAGCGGAATAACGCGGTTTGCGTTGTAAAGACATATTTACTTTGAAGATGTATGTTATCATAAGCGAATGGTTCAACCGTATTTGGTCTCCAAGAAGTTGTACATCCTAAACTTCTACAAGGATTAATAAATCCCCCTTTTATTCAAATTGTGCGTTTAGTAGAGTACTCATATTGATAAATTTTATCAACTATGTAAATTCTAGAGAAGCACTAAAAATTGAACTAATAGCCCTTTTTACCATTGAGCATTCATTTCTTCAAAATCATGATAAAAAACTTCATTGATTGGTTCTAAATCATTCCATTCTTGTGAATGTGCATGGCATCTTTGCGAAAGTGTCCAGAATTTCGACAACAAAAACTGTAAAACTTTGGACGCATCCAACTCATCAATTAAAAACCACTCAACTTTTTTGAAAATGTTAAAAAATATAAAGCTAAACTGAAAATACTCAATGCCTGCCCTGACACTTTCATTTGCATGCATGCATGCCCAAATGCAAATCACATCAAATTGCCCCTACTGACATTTAATTTTAGTGAATACGGGTAGTAGTCGTATTAAAGCCGCGCAACAACATGGTGGTGGCCGCGTTCACATCAACCCCCCACAATCTTTATTTTCTTTTTCTTTTTTTGAAATTTTATTTTTTTGATATGTATGCTCTTTATGCATTCGGTTAGGGGATACCATTCTCTCTTATTGTGAGGTCGCATCAAATAGGGTGAAATTCTCGTGCGGTGGAAAAAGGGCATGTGCGTAGTAGCTCGTAGGTGGTCATCATTCTAGTACTAACATTTGTATTTGACCTACCTTCCTTGGGGAGGGGGGGGGGGGGTCAGGTACGACCAAAGTGAAAACATCATATGGACATGCAAAATATAATTGGAGAGGAAGAAGTACGAAGGTCTATTTTAGAGCGAAATTTTGCGTCTAATTATCGTATGTGTAGAAGAAGAATAACTCTATAGGGGTTTTGAGTCGGGCATAAATAAAGTGTTTGTTTGACCTAACCTTGAATGTTATGATCTCGCGAATAACAAACATCTAACTGTTCATTTATGGAAAAAAATATGACTATAAATAGGTTTAGGTACAAGATCTTACGGTTGGAAGTCTATAAAAAGTACAAGAAACTGTTACACACCCCTGTGAGTGCATAGAGGTACCAAATTGCAGTTTTGAGGTTTCAAGCTCCCAAAAACACAAGAATATTTAGGGGTTAATGTCAAATGGTATGCACTACAATCAAGCTAGTACGAGTGAGAATAGTGTTGAAAAGAAAACTTAAGTTGTTGGTTTACTTTGATTTTTTTTGCAAAAATCAAAATGGGTCAAACTTACATTGTTTGCACCATGACATGTTTGTAGCTAGGATCTAAATTATGTTAATTGAACTTCCTGTGATAAGATTTTTGGAAGTGGTTTTCTAAATGCAAATTTCTACTGTAATTATACCAATTCTGCATAGGGTTTAGGGTTAAGGGTTTCAAGATATCAAAAAGGTTATGAAGTAATGTGGACTTATTAGAATCACGGGAACAAAGTGTTCAAGAGAAATGACAATGTCTTGTTAATGGCTACTGTACCTCCTTCAGTAGTTTTGTTTTTTTACCACTTTGTCCTGTGGCCATTGAGGTAAAGACATTACGAATAGACGTTGTATTCAAGCCAATCTCTTATTGGAGATTGGAGTTCTTATATATATACCTCCTTCTAGTCAGGTGTAAGTTTTGATGACCTACCTACATCCATAGCCTCACTTGCAAAATCAGTGTACTCAAGAGTATTCACAAACATGGTAGTAAATTTATCCTCTTGTTTTCTTTGAGTAGGATGAAACCACTTATTGTCGTGCAATTAAGGGAAAGCAAGGGAATCTACATACTTGGAGTGAGAAATGAGCATTTTATTATTAAATACAAATTTCAGAAATATAAGTTCAAAGGCGGCACCTCAAATATGTATGCATGAGGTACATGTAAGGGAGGTCATATCTTTATAAAGGCATGAATCTTGGGTGCCTGCCTTTAGGTATGTGCATGCCTTTATGTGGTTTCACCATAGCTCTCAGTAAGGCAGAACATAACATTTATGTTGTTCTTGTTGCAAGTTGTTATACGATAACCACTTGTGATATGTCCTTTGGGCATATCATCAAGGTAAGGTCAAAGAAACATTGTGCTTACACCAGCTCTTTACATGGAATTAATGTTTAGATCGCTATATTCATTGAATCGATACTTTTTCGAGTCAATCTCATTTTAGTTTGATATTGTTGCAAGCAAGAAGAGGAGTAAAGGCAAACCACAACAAAATACTATGTGCACAAAGTAGCATCATAAATTCCAAGAACCTCATATTGTGTTTCATTTAACGAATATAGCCTTTTATGTTTGTATATTTGGTTTGACAATCACGATTATCATGTTACAAGAAAAGGGGTATAAAGATCAAAATTTAAACAAGAATGGAATAATGCACATTATGGACCAAATTTTCTTGTGATATGGAAGTATCATATTGGAATCCCTATGATACAAAAGAGCGGTGGTCATACCTATGGTAACCGACCTCCATGTGATGGGGTCTTATAATGACATTACAAAAGGGAGGAGGGGTGGTATTATAGTATAAGGAGGAGTGAGTATATGAAGTTCATAGGTATAGTGACCTTCGAAACCGTCCCAATGTTTCTACATGTTACATTCAAAAATAATATATACAATAGAGAAATCCGCTAAGTAGTCCCCAATTTGGACCCCAGTTCGTCCCCAATTCGTCGTTTCGTGCCCACTTTTCGGTTGTCCGCTAAGTAAAGAAAATTGGGGACCAAATGTACCAAAATGGGGACCAAACTAGTCGAAGTGGGGACCAAACTCAGAAAACCATCGCGATCGGTGCATTTCTGAGTTTGGTCCCCAGTTCGATTCTAGTGCCCAGTTTAGTCCCCAGTTCGATTTTGATGCCCAGTTTGACGTTTTGGTCCCTAGTCCGACAAAAATTGGGTGTTTTGATCCCCAGTCCGCACTACTTAGCGGATTTCTCTAATGTACAATGTAAATTGTTTACAAAAATTCCAAAAGAATTGGAGCAATCAAATGAAAAAGGAAAACAACGTGTAGCTGCTTTGTATATTGGTACACTTTTGAAGGTCCAACATGGAAATTCCTCACCACTTTATCCATTTTCATTTGGATTTTAATACATGTATTTGTCTGGGCATTGATTCTATAAGTCTCTTGCAATCATCAACAGTGATAAAAGGGAAGGTTTCTTTTCCACGAGACCATTATTATAGTATCCCTTTTGGAATTGTGTCACATGGGTTTGATTTCCTTTTCAAGTTTGCCCAATTATTTTCAATAGGATTAAAATTTGAAAATTGAGCATGCCAAGATAAGACACCAAAAGGTTACTAGTACTGCTATGTACAGGTGCAATATCATGTTATATTTTGACTTTTGATGCATCTAAACTATATTTTTGAATTGTGCCATGGAGATGCTTTGTGTTAATATATATACTTCAATGTTAAGCTATGAACCGCAATTGAGCTTTAAAATGAGGTGGCAATAACTTTATTATTCTATCCTCAATTCTATTTCACAAAAGAAGGTAGGATGTAGGAGTAAGTTGTGATTCTCTTAGTTAGGGTCGCTTTACACTATGGACCATGAAGATTGACCACAACTGTAAAACTTGTGATTGGAGAGTAAAGTGCTCTTCGTCTTACACTACCTTGGTCCCATTTGGCTTTACACTACCTTGTAAAAAACCGACCACTTAGTTTGAGGTGCCCAAACTAAACTAAATATTTCATAATGGATCATGTTTTCATGGTCTCCTTGATTATAATTGAGTTGAAACAAATGCCTAAACTCAACAACAACTAAGGAGACCATGAGACTCCAAAATCATAAATCATGGAGGGTAAATGAGAGAATGTTAAGGACTTATATTAGAAAATTGAGCTCAAACTTGTCCGAGTCCAAATCCACTTTACACAACAAGAGTGACCAAAGCCACTAACCTCAATTCCGTTAATTTGGCAATATTCTGGTAAAATGGCACGATTTAAGGTGGAAAAAATGAAAAAAACAACACTCGTTTTTGTCATTTTTTTGACATAATAGAGCAAATTTTTCTGAGCGGCCGTTGAGAAAAAACTGCCCTTCGACAGAATTTGAAGGTCAAAATTCATCAAATAGTGTGATATTATGGAATTTTTGATGATATTACAGAAATTTGTTGATATAATGGAAGATGTGGGTGATATTAAAAAACGTGCCATTTTGCAAGCATAAATCTTTGAGATTTTGAGTTCAAAAATATGCCGGTAAAATGGCACGTTTTAGAAACGCGACCAAATTGGCACAACATGGCTTTGGCAATATGGCACAAGGAATTGTGCCATTTTAACGGAATTGAGGTTCACTCAAATATCCATTTTTGCTTTATAGTGGTCACGAGTCTTTGCCAAGAGCAAGACCATGAAGGATTTTAATTATCGTGATCATGACTCTTGGTCCATACTATAAAAGAACTTTCGTATCCATATTTCTAGTCAATATTAAAACTATACTACTTCTTAAATAGGAATGAATCATGATTGTTACTTTCCAATACACTCTAAGCTAAAGTGAGTATCATATGCACTTTTGAATCGTCTTAATATTGTAAACCAATTTTTTTACCCATAAGTCTTTTTACAATCAACAATTAAATTTTCTTTTATTACATAAACATTAAATTATTCTCGTCTTGCAAAAACATTTATCATATGAAGCATCAAATCACCTCCTTAAATGAACATTTTACATTGATCAAGAACTCATCCAAGTACAAAGTTGTTCCCCGCACTTCAAATTGCAAGAATGCACTTTCACCTCAGAGACATGAGCTTGGAACTAAGATTCCATATGTTAAAGCACGCGTGTCCAAAATGTTCCAACAACAAACTAATTTAGACTACAAAAACTAATTTGCAATACATGGAATATTTGCTTCCTTCACAATCTCAGCTAATTTTTCTTATACTAGGTAGTAGTAAGTATAATCTATCCCAGTACTTTACATTCTTGGTAGTAGAAGTTTTGAGCCTCGGTAGTAGAATTTTTGAGCCTCGGTAGTAGAAGTTTTGAGCCTCGGTAGTAGAACTTTTGAACCTAGAACTTTTGAGCCTCGGTAGTAGAACTTTTGAACCTAGAACTTTTGAGCCTCGGTAGTAGAACTTTTGAACCTAGAACTTTTGAGCCTCGGTAGTAGAACTTTTGAACCTAGAACTTTTGAGCCTCGATAGTAGTACTTTTCATCCTCGGTAGTTATACTTCACATCCTGGATAGTTGGTGGAACTTGCCAGTATATATAGGTTCACCTGGTCTCTATCCTCACAATTCTTCTTTACACACCTTCATCTCTTGTGCTTTTGCAACTTTGTATTTCTCTCTAGCGAGCAACTTGCATCAAGTTTATTAGAGAGTAGTTTGATCTCGCCAATCTTGTGTTATAATGGATCACACAAGCTCCCAAGACACCTTCTCCCGCATTTGTGTTTTTTGCGGAAGCACTAGCGGGAAGAAAGCTATCTACACTCAGGTAGCCCAACAACTTGGCGTTGAAATGGTAACTACAAAGTCCTCCCAAATCTCTTGATTGAATTTATTATTTTATAAAAACCTGTTCACTTGATCTAAGTACTTCGTTTAGATTTTTGTCAAGGCAACTTGAACCTTCTTTATGAATGAGTTGAAATTGCGTTCTACAGGCAAAGCGCAACATCGACCTTGTGTACGGCGGTGGGAGCATTGGCCTTATGGGGACAGTTGCTAAAACCGTGCAAGATAACGGCGGTCATGTTGTTGGGTAAAGCGCGCATGCCCTTAAGCTTATGATCTCTCCTCCTTTTTTCCATCTTGTGTATCATAGTTTAATTTCCCTCTTCATTAGGGTTGTACAAGTTTCCAACTCATCTCACCCGTCTCTTCTTTCATTGCTTTTTTGGAAACCGCAGGGTAATTCCTCGAGCTCTCATGCCAAAAGAGATATGTGGAGCTACGTTTGGAGACCTTGTGGCTGTAGATGATATGCATCAACGGAAAGCAGAAATGGCACGCCGAGCCGATGCTTTTATCGCTCTTCCAGGTATTTTGCGTATGAGTCACATTAAGTATTTTCAATGTATGTAACATATACATTTTTGTAAGAACTCTCAACTTCACCAAGAAAAGAACCATCTCATTGTTCATGGTTATGTGGCAGGTGGATTTGGTACATTTGAGGAGGTGTTGGAAATCATAACATGGGCGCAACTTGGCATCCACGCAAAACCAGTAAGTCAATACTACTCTTTGCAGGAATTAGAGTGCTACATACAATATCCATAGAATCTTTTTTTCAATAAGATTCATAATCTTACTAACAATTTTACTTATATGTAGGTGGGACTTTTGAATGTGGATGGCTACTACGATGCAATGCTTGCATTGTTTGACAAGGCATATGAAGAAGGCTTTCTCAACCTTGCAAGTCGCAATATTGTTGTCTCTGCACCTACTGCCCATGCCCTTTTGGATGGCTTGAAGGTAATGCTTCAACCTAATTCCATTGATTTGAGATACATGCAATTGGTTGTGCAAAAATTTATTCATTTTTGTGTGAAATTCTCAAACTTTATGCACTAACAACATGTGTGCTACCTAGTAAGAGATGCAATAGTCCTTTCAAGTTCTGAAAACTTCTATTGTGTTGTTCTTGTTGTAGAACTATGCACCAATGATCGACAAAAGTGTGCCACAATTGACTTGGGATACTACAATTGGTGTATCGACATCTTCCAAGCCAAAAGTCAATGCGACAACCGCGTTTCATAATCGTGGGCTCTCCATTGAGTTCGGGGTTGCTAGAACGGTCGTGACCAAGTGCAGCATCACCAAGATGAAACTCGGAGCGCGTCATCATTATCCAATGCATATTCAACAAGGTTTGAAGAGTGGATTGACTTGGTCTCAACCGATGGCAACAAAATTAAATAGCGTAGCTCATCGATCAATGATGGCATTTTTTTAGCTTTCATCATTATATTTGAACATCTTAAAAGGTTGGTTATAGTTGAGGAGGCATTCACTCGTTTTACAAGTGCCCAAAATCATTTGGACCGAAAGAAACTCAAACTTTCTTACTTATTCTCACAATTGATTCAAAATCAATTACATCGAAGTTACTTCAAAAATAAACCCAATGTTTTTTTTTTTTTTTTTTAGATTACTTTTATTTTTGAGTTTTTGTAATTTTTTCCCCGTATAGAAAGTTCTAAGGCATACTCCCATTGCTTGGATTTTTAATTGGGTAATTCTTCATATTTTGTGTTAATTGTCAAAGATTAGCCTTTGAATTTGAGCATAATTTCATGTGAGAAATTATGCATTTGTATAGGTTGTGTAGGTTCTTCTATGGTAAAATTTGTATATAAATATATATTCTTAACTCACCTAGGAACAAGGATTTGAAGTGCCTTCATTCAAATTTACTCTTAAGATTGCTTCTTTTGGCTTACAAATCACTTTGAACCCATTTTACAACTAGTGAGAAAAGTTTTTTTTTCCAACTTTGAACGTGATGATCTCACAATTGGTGAGGATTTTGAATGTCACCTAGGCGTACACATACATGTATAAGTTAAGTACTACATTCTAGAGTTAGGTACACAAAAATTTCTTAGAAGTTGCAAATTTCCACCTTGCAATGAGTTATATGGCCCATGAGCATTAGGAACAAGTAATTCGTTATAATGATATTATTCATTGATTTTGAAAAATGTGGTTTTAGCTCAAGTCGAGCTAAATGTGCCCACATAGTACATTTGGCTCAACTCAAGCTCAATTGTCATCAATTTGATAATCTGAATATTCCCATTATAACAAATTACGTGTTTAGAAGTTAAAGTTAGATTCTATACTTGTCAACTTTTCATACATTCATAAGTTGTTGTTAAGCATGATATCGTCATTTGGGTTTGCAATGTCATTGATTTTATTCATTTAATTCCATTTATTACTCTTATTGGGGTTGGACTTTGTATTCTGAAATCACCATTCTTCCATGTAAATGAATTATGCAAAATTTTAGGTTCTAAAGGTCTCACGAGGTCAAAATTTATGTATAAATAGCCTTCCTATCCACCATATTATCTAGAGTGTTGTCTTGCTAACTCTTTATTCTAGGCACATAACTTCTTCAATCAATCAAATCAACTTGATTCTAAAACCACATGAGTTGATGTTAACGTGATTGCTTGGGACAACACTAAGTAAAGGGTCCAACATTGGATAAAACCACCTTACACCACATAGTTGACATGACGAACTTCTATAAAACTTAAACAAATGGAAGATACTTCACTAGAATTAAGTAACAGTATTTGAGAGCAAACCAATCCAACAAAACACTTGAACATGGACTCACAAAGAAACCTGCAATAAAATACATTATGTTTGAACAAATCTTAAAACACTCAAAACTGAAGTTTATTTTTTCTGCAAAAAACTGCTAAAGAGAAATATATTTTTTCTTTCAACAAGATCTCAAACATAAATTGACTATATGACCCTTGTGAGCCCTATGTCAAAAAACAAAATTAAATAATATATATTTAACATATCTTATATAAAAAATATAAAATCTCAATATATATTATTGAATACATTATATTTAATATATAATTAAATATATTTAATAAAAAAATCAACATTAAAATATTAAAAAAGTCTTTTAATTTTAGTCTCATAATTTTTACCAAATTCTAAGCAAACTCAAATATTACTACTTGACAAGTATGGTTTCTTTTCTTCAACATGCGATTACAAACCTGCTCTACAAAGTCTACGGCGTACAGTAACTTCACTAATTTGTGCCACCAAAAACTTCTTGCAAGAGTTTAGTAGCTCTCCAAAAACTTCTTGCAAGAGTTTAGTAGCTCTCTTGTAGTAGACACCTTTCCTCTATTTATACTAGTTAGGCAAGAGTGCTCTATTGAACTTGTTAAGTTGTGTGGTCTACCTCCAAATGAAAGATGTGCGTTTAGAAAATACTTCTTACGAAGCTTCTCTACACTTGATTTACCAACATGCAAAGACTTTGCTATCTCTCTCACACTACAACCTTTTTGAGGCAAAGACATTACATCTTGTTGCTTTCCCTAGGATAATGGTCTCACCATTTTCACTTGTGAAGCTAAAGAGGAAAAGAAACAAATATATGACGCAAGAACAACTACACACAACACGACACGCAAACCAAGGAATTTACAATGCATGTACACTTCATTTGCTATGCACACAAGATTCACTTATACATACTTTCAAATTGTCCCAACTAAAAAGAAATATCTAGAGCTCCAATTCACACACATGCATGTAGAGACAAGTAGTAAGACTTACTCCTTCAATACCTTACTCATAATAGAATGTAACTAAATTGATGCCATGTCAGTTTAGCATACAATTATTATTTGGTGACTCACCAAACTTCCATTTTAGAAACTTTGAGACAATTTCGAAGGTCAAAGTCTAAAACCAGAAAAAACAAGTTTCTCCATTTCCCCATTTCTTAACGAAGGTGAAAAATGGCAGTTTTTGGTTTTGGAGGTCGAGGAAACGCCTGGATTTTTTAGGGGTTAAATTAGGGGGATGACACGACAAACTCGAACATGTCTAAGGGATATAGTAGAGTGGTCGTCTAAAATGGAGCAGGATCCACAAAATAGTTGTAGTAATCTTCACTTACAGGTACATAATACCTTCTCCATACAACAATACCATGTACTCACTACAAACATTATAGGGTATCATTTCAAGGCACCAATCAGAGAACACTTATATTTCCAACTTCAAAAATTCATAACTTACTGTAAAAGAGTCCAAAAATGATGATTCCACTTGCTCTAACTTTCTACTAATTTTCCTATGCACGACAATTACTTGCACTAGTACCATCCATGTTGAAAATTGCGCCACTATTGGCCACCTTACTATACGGGTACATTCTAGTGTAAGCACATATGACTCCGAAGTTGACTTGCACCCAACAGAAAGCATTCATCTATATCGAGGATGAACTAGAACACATTCATCCAGAAGGTCGTCTCGCATCTCTAGCTTCTAACTGATCAAGCAAGCATCAAGCTTCCCCATTGCAATTCGATTTCAAGCTTTTCGGCAACAAACGATCAATCATCATGAGTAGCGGCAAGGCAGTCCAGAGAGCTAAAGCCATCGATTGGGATTACCTACAGAGGGTGGTAGTCTCCGACAGCGGCAAGCGCGAACTCGCGGGGCTTCGTCGCGCTTACGACGATGTCGCTGCCACCATCAACGAGAAGTTTAACATTGTACGTCCATCTGCCGATCTCACTTCCTAGAAATATTATTTGTAGCCAAACAGCATGCTAGAATCGAGGTCGCCATTGTGAACTTAGGGTTTTGTGCTCTCTTCCAAACAATGGCCGCATTCGATCTAGACACCGAATTTGTATTTGATACTAGAATTGCAATTAGTAGTAATTCGAATGATCGATCAGTTGATTCAAGAAAAATCATCTTTGGGAGTTTACTGTAGTTATTTTCAAGTTTCTGTTCTTGATTTGTATGAGCATCTGAATTAGGTTTTCTTGGAGTTCCCGATCTGCATTCTAATGTATTTGTAATCTGAAATGAAACACTGCTGCTTTCTATCTGTCACTGAATCCTTTACGATTGACTAACGTTTGTTTTGCTGGAATAGCGATACATTAGCAACAAGTCTAGCATTCAGTATATATATTGTATAAAAAAGAGTACAATTCATAGCTTCAAACGTCAACTGCAGTCAATTGCAAGTTTGATTTTCGTTTCTTGACATGTACGAGTGAGACAGCCGCGTTGAACGTTGGCCGGTTGTTTATTCGAGAGCTTGCGATTGTGAGGTTGTTGTTATGGAATTGAATTCTTCGAACACCGTAAAAAGATCGATTATAGCGTACTTGGTGGTTCAGTTTCCACGTGCAAGTCAACATGATTCATAGAATTGCTGCCGCGGAGTCGATTTGAAGCATATAATCAATGACTAAATCTTCTTGATGGCGGTTTTCTTCGTAAATAAGAGTTCCTGGTTAATGCGCTGTTCTTATTTAGTTCATTCAAGTTAAGCAGATCGAAAGAACTGTTGCATCTTCTTGTATTGGACGTATCATCAATCTGGTGCATTCAGTTGTTGACGCTTCCAACTTTTCATGTGCAGAAATCTACCAACATCAACTGGGACTTTTACAAGCAAAAGCTGGGTCCCTCTATCGTGAACATCTTCGAGCAATCCGTCAGCTGTATGTTCTTACAATATACCTCTTCTTAATGTGATCGTTACATAAGCTCCCTCTAATCTCACATTCATGATCTCGCTGCATTGCAGCCCTTGAAAAGCAGGTCCCAGAATACAAGGACGACGTGACTGCCGATTATCAGACCAAGCATCAAGCACTGGTAAGCCTGCAACTGTGCAAAGAAATTCTCCGTCAGCGTTTCTTATGCAGAGGGGGTGAGGTTAGCTTAAATCACTGAACTGTACCCTATATTGTAGATGGCCAAGGCTGCAGAACAAGAGGAAGATTCAAAGAAGAAGATTGTTGAGCTTGAGAAGGAAATTTCGAGGGTGCAGGAACAGAAGGTAAGGCGCGCCGGTTACCTTGAAGCTGTCGATTACCCACTTAAATCCTCAATTCTTGTGCAACTCTGAATGTTCTCCATTCTTGTGCAGGGTGCTTTAAGAACAATGACTGTCGATGAGTATTTTGCCAAGAACCCGCAATCGAAGGAAAATATTGACAATGAGATCAGGAACCAATTCTGGGGCTACTGATCAGCCTAACCTGCAAATTCTTTCCATTTTTCACGTGCAAGTGCTCCTAACTGACAACGGCAGGCGTGGATTTAGAGGGGGCTTCCTCTGATTCGAAGATTGTTTTGTAGCAGCAGATTTTAAGAGGCCTCTTCTTGAGTAATTTCAGATTATGCTCTCATTCTAGTCTCTTGATCCTTACCAGGATAAGGTTACTCTGGTTAATTCGTAAAGTTCCTTGTCGCAACCTTCATAAATCCTAAAGTTTCTTGTTGCTACCCTCATGCTCGATTGTTTTAATCTTTTTGGTTCATAATAATTAATTTACTTATTTATCACCATTTAACTAGGAGTGTGCTTCCTTAGATTTTATGATGTATTTTAAGGTATGTAACCATAGGATCTAGTACCCAACATGTATATACACACCAAAACTTATATTCAGCAATCTCAGCATGTGTGAGATTGTAATTTCCAAGGTTTGACAACACAAAAAAAATCAGTATACTAGAAAGGGAAAGTAATCATTGTAGGCCCTGAAGACTATGTTTATAGCATAAATAACTCTAAGTTCTTCAAATTCTTGTTTTTAGGTACATTACATGCATGTCTACGTGGGTTTGTACACTCATAGGACATATAAAACATAGAGAAAGTATTCATTATTCGCAAGGTGAAACGCAAAAATTCAATTTAAGAACCCTTATAACATTGTATGAAAAATTAAACTTGAAATATAGGAAGCTTCAAGTATTGGTTGGTGAAATTTGTTTTTGAGCACATTTTGAAGAATATATAAGAGGTTCCTGATATTTCTTTAGTACACCGCTTCCACCATATAAACAAGAGCATGGAGAACGTTCAAAAGATCACACCTTTTTTAGAAAAAGAAACTGCAGGAATATGAGGAGTCACTCTTCCATGCCGTTTCACATCAAAGCAATACTCTCATACTCATTGACCTATAGCAAGGTGCTCAATAATGGCAGCACAGGAAATCTACAGGGCTGGAAGCAATTTTTGTGCATAAGGAAAATTAGTAGAAAGATAGAGCAAGTGGAATCGTCATTTTTGAACTTGCTTACAATGAGTTGTGAATTATTACAATTAAATAAACAGGTGTACCTAAAATGGTGCCCTAACATGACACCCTATAATGTTTGCAGTGAGTACATGATACTATTGCATGGGTGGTTATAGTGTTCACCCTAAGAGGAGTAAGTAGTCCTACGTCATTGTTGTTATGTCCTCACAAGTAGAATAGGTCGAACTCGCATTTTATTCACGCCAACCCCACAAGGGTGTGGTGTTCTCATTTTTTTTAATATTGCATGGGGGGGCTATTATATACACTTGAGTGAAGATTATCAGAACTCGGTTATGGGACCTCCTCCATATTAGACCACTCTACTCTATTTTGTATGTAGTTCACATCTAGCACTTCATCTCTCATGTTGGATGAACCCACTTTTGCACATCAGCCCCACATCGCCAGTTGAAAGTACTGGCTCAAAACTCAATGTGCTTTCGCAAAGGATTGCTTCTTTAATAGCTTCCATTTGTCTCCACACTTCAGAATTCCTCTAAAGCATTTCGGTTTACTGAGATAATACCCTCCCTATCTACATGCCTCACTGGTAAGAAGCAAGATTGCAATTCAATGTTCCAGTAGAAATTTCCACTTTCCAATTAACTTTGGAGCTTTTTGATAAAAACTATGTACTGAGATTTTTTATCTGGGGTAAGAGAACCTAAATCGGGACCAAGGTTGTCTTATCAGACAAAGTTCTTATCAACTTGTTAGAGCTGATTTAGATGAGATGTACATATAAGACGTTTTCAATGTATCGAATGTACATCTCATCTTAATTGTTTTTGACAAATGAATATGAATTTTGTCTGATAAGACAACAATGATTTGGACAGCACCTCGTAATCAGAGAGTTGAGAATGAAGATTTCTTTGGGATGAAATGAAGATTTCCTTGGATAGTATGTTCCTCATATGTACAGTACAGTAGGGTGAACGACTATAGGTGTACCTATATTAGTCACTCCTAAAATCATAGTTTGATATGTACGAGCTTAAAAATAGGGAAACCTTGTCTTTCCTATTTACTAATCACGAAAAAATAGTAAATCACATGTGTCATCACTCCAAGTATAGTGAATGACTTAAGTGCTAAAAAACAGGTGTACTTACTCTAGAGGTAATCACTAGAGTAGGCATACCGAAATCGTGTTGAAGATGGGAATTGAAATACAATGGTTGATGAAAACTTAATTGGTTGGTTGGTTAACCTCCTCAACAATGGCTCAAATTTCAGGGTTGTTTATTTGTATTCATGGGTATAATAAGTAGAAAACTTGACATGCTTAAATCCATATTTTTTGAACCTTTTGTGAATTTTTGGAGTTGAATTTGTAGGTCTTCCCAAAAGATGCAGTCTTGAATGTTCATGGTTAGTACGTTGAAAAATAGCTTTTAAAGTTCCAAAAGTATGCAATCCTAGATGTTCATGGTGAGTACATTGAGAGAAAGCTTTTGAAGAATCAATGTACCTCATGCAAAGTTACCCAATTCGGCCAATTTTATTGATTTTGAATAATTTACCTTATCTTCCCAAACTCTTCATGAAGAAGTTGACGTGAGTAAAGTGTTCTTCTCCCATACCTCAATGATAAGACACAAGATTGCTCTTCCCCAAAAAGAGGTTGACATGGAAAAAGTATTATCCAACCTCCATGCCTCAATGATAAGAATCAAAATCTAAAGCATAGCAAGAGGACTACTTATACCTTGCCAACAGTACGATAAGATTGCCACTATTACTTTATTGAAACAAAACCCCCTCCACTCAAGGTTGCTAAACAATCCGAAACAACAACATACAAGAAAAAAAAAGCGTACTAACAAAACATACAATGCCAGAGAAAACCACGAAAATCCCACTTTAAACAAATTCAATACAAAACAACTGCAAGTTACTAATTTTCAGAGAAACCATTACAACGAAATACCTTGTTTGATAAGAATCTATCTAACTAGAACAACAACAACCCCCACTAACTAAATCTTACTTCGATGAGAGAGAGAGATGGCCACAGCAAACCCTAATCTCTCCGAACAAATGCACCTATCGATCGATGTTACAGTATTTACAGAATTGAGAGGAAGGAAATCGAAAGATGAAAAGATTGCAAGAGAGAAGAATTCAAGCGATCGGGAGTTCGCCGCTGTCGGCGATGACGACCTTGCGTTTGGGCGTTCCCGACGAGGATCCCTCGGCTTCGATTTTGAAGACGATGTCGAGTCCCGAGAGGACTTTCCCGAAGACAACGTGCCGGCCGTCAAGCCAGGACGTTTTGACGGTACAGATGAAGAACTGGGAGCCGTTAGTGTTGGGACCGGCATTCGCCATGGACAGAGTACCGGGCCCGGTATGCTTGAGCTTGAAGCTCTCGTCCGCGAATCGGCTGCCGTAAATCGATTCTCCGCCGCGACCATTCCCCTGCGTGGTGTCGCCGCCCTGGATCATGAAGCTCGGAATGATCCGATGAAACACGCTCCCCTTGTAATGCAAAAGTTTCCCGCTCTCCCCTGTCCCTTTCTCCCCGGTACAAAGCGCGCGGAAATTCTCCACCGTCTTGGGCGCCGCATTGCCGAACAATCCGATCACCACTCGGCCGAGAGGTTCCCCCGCAATCTCCACATCGAAGTATACCTTGTGCGTTACGTCCTCCAAACCCTTCTTCTTCTCCGATTTCTTGGCCTCCGCGGTGGCCACCAGTAACAGCGACAATACGATCAAAGCGCGGATCATCTTGCTCTCTCGGATGTTGTTCTATTCAATTGGAGTGTGTTTTTACTCCCGATTGAAATTTGTTGTGGTATCAATTGGATTGAAGAGATGATTCTTCTGGGCCTGCCGTGTTGATGATTCCGGCGATGATGAGCTTCGAATCTACCTTGGTATCCCATGCAGGATGCCTGCTGCCCGATAGTAAGTTGCTCTTACGCTACGTAAGTTGCTCTTTCTATTTTTGGAATCGTTCTTCCTTTCCCTTCGTGGTGTGGTTTTTTGTTGTTGAGTAATGCGAATGGTGAGATTATACGTAGTTGGCACTTGTAGCAATGTATATGATTATTTCTAAAAGCATGTGCAATGAGTAGTTAACCTTTAAACGCCCAGCCCCTCTGAAAATACACCGAAAAGCAATCTCCAGGGGCATGCTTGGGCGTTTAAGGGCTAAGGAACTATTGTAGTTTTTGAAATAATTTTCTTTATGTGTAAAATATTCAAGATTGATTAGAGAGTAGGTTTTTTATTTAATATTATCAAAAAGATAATTAAATAGTGCTTGAATTGGCCTAGAAGATATATTGTTGTGATTTTATAAAGTATTGACCTAAAGAATATGTGGTGTAGGTCTTTGAGTATGTAACCATATGCAATGGTTACCATTTCAAATTTTGATTGTGTGATGTGGAAAACAAGTTGGCCTATTGAAAGCCAAATAAGGGACGCTTTATATGTGGAGGCAAGCTAGGCATGAGGTCGACGGAGGCCAACGATTCTCTGAGTGTGATTGGTTCATTACTTGTGGTACAAAAAATGAACCAATCACATTTAGAGGATTTTTGCTCTCTATCTGTTCCTTGTAAAGCTTGACTCCCTATATAAAGTGTTTTTAAGTTTATGTTTTGTTAAATAAAGTTAGCACTCTTGAGTACTTCTTGAAATGCCTAAAATATGATTTACTTCTATATGCCCCTTCAACTCTAATGTCAGTATGTTTTTGATTACTTCTCATTTGTAATGTTAACTGAGAAATGATAGAAGTAATTTGAGGTTGTTGTAGTCAACCAAGCAAGATGGTAATATATTCAATAGTTGTAAAAGTCCAAATTATTTGACTTTAGAATTTATGATAATCACGCTCGCTTAATATTACAAATGAGAAGCCTCTGGGCAAACTCCATTCAAACCCTAGCCCATACTCCTGAGACCAATGCTTGAGAAGTTGTGGCCTTTGGGTATAGTATGAAGTGAGAGGACGAAAGCTCCCATGTGGAGCTTATCCTAAAATTATCTTTAGATATAAATCATTGGTGGAGGTTTGTTTTAGACCAGTGGCCCACGGGATTTATTATAAGGCCCACCTCATTGAGGTACGTCTAAGTATGATTTAAGAGCCCTCATCATTGTGCACTTGTGTTGCTGCGGAGAACAAAAGTGTTATCCATGTCATTCTTTCCTCTTGTCCTTTGGACACAAATTTGCAAGTGTAAAGCATCGGTTGTTTGGCTTTTCAATTCCTATACCTCCCATTGGCTCAAATGTATTTTTCCTTGGATGCTCACTTATAGTGTAAAGCGCCCATTAGTACACATTCATGGAATGTAAGTATAAGAGGAAATTCGGTGCACGTCATTGTGCTCGAACTATGAATATTGTTTGGAGGACCCGACCTTTTCCATATTCTTCAATCGTATTGTTGGAAACAATTACGTTACATTAAAAAAATTAGGATATTATTCTTTTCAGGACACTATAGCTTGGAACAGATTCAACACTTTCAGGCCAGATGCTATAAATGATTTTCTGACATATCATCTTTTTAATTCATTCATGCAAAGTTGTGTGTTATCCTCATCTCAAGAGAACTACTTTACTACAAGGCTTGCTTGTATGAATACAGTGCTGTATTTGCTGCAGTAACTCAATGACTAAAAATTCCCTCTGCTTAATCGAATAAGCTTTGGACACAATTCCTTAATAGCAATCTCTAGTTCTAGTTCCGAAATGACCAGAATTTACAAATTCAGTATAAACTGCACTTCAGTTACAAACATCATTCAACATCACAAGCTAACAATTTAATCCGTGTGCAAAAGAATGGTCCAACTAACTATCTGTATAATCTTGTCACATTTATCAACTTGCACACATTTGGTTTCGTCCACTACGCACTGCTGCCTTCGTAACATGACGATGCTTTTCTTTGTAGAAAGTGTCTCAGCTTCTCGGGTAGGGGCCGGGTGGTTGATTTATTTTCCTGTCATATACTCACAGACAGCCCCAAGCCATGCGAACTCCTCAAACGAGCCCGTCGGGGTTTGAACTCGGACCAGCACGATTACAAATGTCCCACACCTCAACCACCCTAGGACTGCATGGCTTGGTGACCACGTACCCACCAAAATCTCACTTAACACACCCTTGGCTTCACCAAACACCCCCCACCATCAACAGTTTTATCTTTGTAACTCTAGTTTAGTCGAGTTGCAGTTATGAGTAGTTTAGTTATGTGTTGAGTTAGTGTCTATTCCCCAAAGGGGTGAGTAGTTTTGTTATGTTTCCTCTTTGTCCTGTGGCCATTGAGGTAAAGACATTACAAACAGACGTTGTATTCACGCCAATCTCTACTTGGAGATTGGAGTTCTTATCTATCTATCTATAGAAAGTGAGTTACTTACATTCAAAACATATGTCGGTTTCTGGATGCAGGGCTATTTACTGTCTTTCCACAAAAGCTATCACGCACTACAGATCATATAGTGCAACAAAAAAACTCACTTTCTCGGCAACAACCTGAATTGACAGTTTGTCATATGTGAATCCAACATCGCACTCACTCCAGGAAAAACTACTGTACAAGTCACAACTTAAAGCAATATTGGAAAAGGCTCGAAATTGCTCGAAATCTTGACACCTGAGACAATGAGGAGGACAATTTCTATTCAAGTGGCCACTGCTACTACAAACTCATGAGGTAGTGGCGACTCATGAGAAATGTACCTGGAAGCCAAAGGCCCCATAAAAAATCGATACGGATGGAGGGTCCGTCGTATTCTCCTACCATAGATCTCAGTCTGTCTTTATAGCTGCTTCTGATTCAGATTTCTGAGCACAATTTCAATTGTCGATCTGCCGAGTAACCTCCTCACACAACCCACAAACATGTGAGATAACCGAAATCTGTTCCTACAAGTATCCCCAGTCTCTATGTAACGACTTCTCAGCTAGTATGATATCTTCGCTGTTGGTATGTGACCCCATATCGTATAAGTGATAGCTTTTGGTCTTTCGCAAAACTGGCAGGGTATGAAATCTTTCCACTACCTATCATTTCTTTCAGTAGAATAGTCCACTTCATGAGAGTGTAGAATGGCTAAATTTCTGGCCCAAAGACCGACGTGAAAGACGAATCAATCGAGGACAGCTCTAGTAAATAATCTACAGAAGCGAGTTGGTACCGCCTTAACGACAGAGTGGATGAGAAAAAGAGTAGAGATTGAGAAATAACAGTACAACCTTCGATTCTACACGGAAGATCAAGACAGATAGCCTTCGGAGTGTGTAAGGAGGTCTAAAACATGAGGATTCTGTTGGATCGTTGTTCTATTAACTAGACGAGTGATGTGTTCATCCTTTCGGTTGTAAACTCCCTAAGACCAGAAGAGAGGTAAAATGGTGAGACCAGAAAGAAGAGATCTCTGTGGAGGTTAAGATAGGAGGGTCTATCAAAGTAAGAAAGGAGTAAAATTGTATATAGACCGGCATGGATGAAGGCTCTGTTCACGGTAGTTACCGGATAGCATTCGCACCTCCCTAGAGGCGGACTATGAGTAAAGTAGCAACGGAAGGATCACATAACAATCTCGGGTTTGAGAATGGAGGTCTTGATCTCTTTGTGAGGCAAAACAACTCCTCCGTTGCTGAAGATCTCATCTGAAACGCGGACGTCTTCACCCAACACAGTCATGTTCTCAATCCTGGTCCATTGACCAATAGTGCAATGCCAGCCAATAATGCTCCCAGTAATGCAAGCGTGCTTCTTCACCCTCACTCCACGCATAATGGTGCAGCAAGAGAGACGCACTCCTGCTTCAATCGTGCAACCTTGACCGATGGAAACATCGGGACCAATCAAACAACCTTCACCGATCTTGGCAGTCTCGTCAACAATGACATTGCCCAAATAAGTCGAACCCATTGCAAGTTTCTCCGGGGATTTCTTCCTCAAAGAATCTAGGTACAAATGGAGCCCGGTATTGTAGTCCCGGGGTTGACCAATATCCATCCAAAAGCCAGGAAGCACCATAGCAAACAAGCCATTCTCAGCAGCAATCTTAGGGAATACCTCCTTCTCGATGGAGGTCGGCCGAAGCTCAATTCGGTCAAGAGTTTTTGGACTCAGAAGGTAAATTCCTGCATTGATCTTGTTGCCCACAAATACCTGCGGCTTTTCAACAAATCGTTGTACACAAACGTTCGATTCGTCCATCACCACCACTCCGTACTTTGATGGTTCATCCACCTGAAGGCACAACAATTCGTGAATACAATGTGCTGTTGACCATCTTACAGCAATCAATTTACAAGATAATCACACCGTAAGCTCAACACTACTAAAATTGCTTCGCTAAATTTCTAAACGCGTCGATTACGAAACTTCTGAGTGATCAAGCTTCGCAAAAGAAATCAGAATCTGCATCGTGTTCGTATGCACACTTTGGCGTTGACAATGCATACGAAGATCACAGTAAAAACAACCAGCCTACCTTAGTGACCATGATGGTGGCCTCGCCAGCGTGTGATTTGTGAAATTCGATCATTTGTTGCAAAGGATACTCGCTGATGACATTCGAGTTTAAGACGAAGAAAGACTTTCCAGAGCCATCATCCAGCTTGCTTCTTGCCAATGCCAAAGGACCTGCTGTGCCCATGGGTTCCGTCTCCTGCGAGCACGTAATCTTGATACCGAGGCTCTTTTCGAAGTCTCGCAGAAAATTCATCATCACCTGTTACATTACAAACACAGCTTATGTGCTACCCTTAACTTCCAACATGATCCAAAAACTATTTTAAAAATCACAACGTGAAATACCTCAGGCTGGTAGTTAATGGCCAACACGACTTCATCCACACCAACAGCCCTCAAGGCTTCAATCTGCACAGCAATTAGCAAAAATTCACTTAAACATTGATAAAAACACCAACAGCTCAATCTGCACAACGATCAGCTGTCAAAAAATCACCAAAACCAGTCAAATTCTTACTACCAAAAGCGAATAAGCGCCAGATCGCCTCGTCTCACCTGATGCAATATCATAGGCTTATTGGCAAAGTCCACCAACGGCTTCGGCACACTCAAAGTGAGTGGCCGCAGCCGCGTGCCGAACCCGCCGACAAGAATCAAGGCCTTCATAATGCCGGCTACAAGGACACAAATCCACAAGAATTAGCTCTCCAGAATCCGAATCTAAAGACCGCTCCGGATTCACGCCAAAAGATCCGAACCCCTGGCCAGATCTGCTGCTCTTAAAGAACAAAAACAAGCTTGCAAGCAATGGAGCCAGGAATCGGACGAAGGGTCGATCACAATTGAGTCAAATGTGGGCTGCGTCCTTACGAGGCTCATGATTGTTGAATGAATGCTGGCTAGTGAGGGAGCTGCTGTCGCTCTCAGCGCTGAGTGCTCCATTGTTCTCCAACCGCGTCTTTCTTTCTTTGTCTTTCTAGAATATATTTCCGAATCTTTATCGGATCTTCTTCCCTTTTAGGAATTTCTTTTTCATACTTTTCTTTCGAGGTTATACTTTTTCTTTTGAGGAGGTTCTTTTCTTGAGTTTTCTGTCCATGGACGAGTGGAATCAAAGAGACGCTATTGTGTTCTTTGGTGAATAATTTTGAGGTAATAGCACCCATTTGTGCTCAAGTTGGATTGAGGTAGGATGGTTTGACATCGACTACTTTAACCCTTAAACGTCAGGCTATACGGATTTGGGCAGCCTAGTATTGGATCACAACATCTTTTGGACTCGGGCATCATGAATAGTGCACTTTTTGAACTTGGGCATCATGAATGATCCAATCAATGATGAGCTTGCAACCTCCTACAAGTATTATACAACCCCAACCTACCTACTACAATCCTTTCAAAGCACAAAATCACTTATACAAATTGTGATTTGAATTCTAAAATTTCACTCTTTGAATGCATCAGAAGAAGGTGACCAGTTTGACATCAAAATATAAGTGAAAAGTTGAGTACATTGAGAGCTACAAAGAAGATTCTGTTGGAAAAGGACCCCTCGGGTCACCTTAGATGTTTAAGGGTTAGAAGGAATTGTCATAACTTTGCAAATTTTACACTTATCGAGTGTAAGATAACAAGCTAAGATAAGTTTTACCATGTATTGTAAAGCAGTGTTATAAGATGGATAAAAAGTATAACCCAAAGGTAATCAATTTATGTGGATTGTTATAAGACTTGTGTTACAGCATTTATACCATGCATAGTAAGATGCTTATGGTGATGATCTTTCAAAGTTTTTATGTCACACCCTTATTCTTGGTGGGTGGAAGGTTGAGCGGGCTTGATCAAAAAGTGTTAATGAATGAGCCAAGATGTTCTACTCATGTTGATTCAATGTGTCATTAATCGAAAGTAAAGTTCACAAATATTTATTTTCTCGTAGTCTCTTGTGCACTCAACGTTGCACTAAGGAAAATAACTTAACGAAGAAGCAATATTCAACATGGAAAATTTGCAACTTTGCAAGCAACTTATGTCCAAACAAAAGTAGAATATTAGATTACTTGAAATCATTGTTTCTGAACCCTTATGGAAGAAAAAAAAAAAAAAAAAAAAAAAAAAAAAAAAAATTGAAGTTAAACTTGTAAGTGTATAAACATAATAAGTATGTTGAAAATCAAACCTCATGCATAGCTCACCGTAATCAACCACTTCTCACTTCCGGTAATTTTCTTGTGTGAACGTAGGCGAATCTATAGAAGTTAGTGCATGCTCTCAAAACCATTCATTACTAGGAGTTACAACATGTTCTTACATCCATCTGAAGTTACATCCGAATGTAACTATCTTCTTATATAGAGAATCGTACATATGTTAGTAGGGAAAGAGAAATGAGTAGTTCATAAGTTAGCTAATGGGGATATCCCAAGTCAACTAATTGTTCCTCATTCCTATATATTCTTGATGAGATGGGACTGTCTCCCATTCCCTTCCTACTCATTTCATGTATCCTCTCCACAAGCCTTGGCTTGGTGATTAGGGCTCAAGGGCCGAAATGAGGAGGTCGTGGGTTCTATTCCCCATGCCGGTATGGTGCTCACCACCATAGTCCACCCAACTATGATGGGGTCCTCAGACCTTGTTGTATGGGTACCTCAAAGCCCTTTCGGAGATACGATGTCAAGTATATTCAAGGCACCTGTAACTACTCCAAGAAAGGTCTCCTGAGAAAGGGGCCGGAGTTTCTATCTATCCATCCTCTCTCGTTTCTAGTCTTTATTTAATAAATTCAATGCCTTGGGAGAAGAGGTCACGGCAGAGTCACTGTCATCTGCATTCTATTCCATTCGGTTTCAGGAGAGGCTTGCAATAATTTACATGGCAATAACAAACTGGCCCTGATTCAAAGGGACCAATAGGAGGTAGACTCCAAGTCCCTTTAACATAATTGCCGACTCAGTCGCACCTAGCTGTCGAACAGGGAACTGATAGAACTCCTCCAACCCAGTTTATGGTAAGGTGTCCTATAATGGCGCAATTTTCAGCACAGAAAATCTAGAGGAATGTTGCCAGTGCAAGCAATTTTTGTGCATGTGGAAAATTAGTAGAAAACTAGAGCAAGTGGAATCATCATTTTTCGACTCTTCTACAGTAAGTAATGAATTTCTAAAGATGGAAATATAGGTGTTCCTAAAATGGTGCCCTAAAGTGACGCCCTATAATCTTTGCAGTGTGTACATGGTACTATTGTATGGAGAAGCTATTATGTACGTGGCAGTGAAGATTACTAGGGCTCCATTTTCGGCACTGCGCCATTTTGGGCTGCTCAACCATATTGCACCCCCAATAATAATCTTCTAATTCAGCTCTTCATTTACTGTAATCTATCGAGCAGCCTTGTGCTCCAATTCCACAAAGTCACCGTTATTTTTTATTTAAAAAAAAAATAGTCAATGTATTATTGATTGAAAAAGAATACATATGGTCCATAGCACACAAGCCCGGAGAGTCTACAGCTTTATATGTTTTTTGGAGTTATATGGAGGGGTAGAAGAGTTGGGTGACAAATTGGGAGGGTGTACTCAAACATGCTCACACAAGGTTGCCCAGGATTGAGACATTGAAGTGTTAGCTCAACACTCCTACAAAACTCAGTGGTTGGCAACCAATGTGAGTCAAATCTGTCTGAGTAAATGGATGAATGATGATTGTGGCAATGAATAAGAGTGGTGGTGTGGAGCTAGGGGGTCACCAAGTCACATTCCAACACTTGAAAAAAATTAAATTACAATAGGATTCTATGTGATGACAAGTACACAAATTCAAAATTTACACCGGGAGATGTGAGTATCCTTTTATTCTTCTAAGATCTCCCAATTTACATTTTCGTGTTTACACTATATTTTGTTCACGTATGCGTGGGGAGAGCCCTCAATGTCTTACCTCTAGATCCCTTTTAATTTAGAAGTAGTTCAATATGTCATATACGACTCTTCAAAATTTTGAATTTTTATCCAAAATGATGAAATTCAACATCTGGCACGTTTAGGAGTTGGTTCACATCCACACTCCATTTTTTCAAACACGATAAATAAATCTACATCGTTATTAGTGCACATGATAATGCTTTTGATATATATATATATATATATATATATATATGGTATTCTTCAATAGTTATATCATGTCTCCATTCCCTCGTTTCCGGTTCTCTACACTCTTTAAAACGCATAGCTTTTCCCATATTCTTATTGCCCTATTTTTTGTTTTCTCATTGCCTATTCTTCGTCCCCCGACTTCCATATATGGTTCCCATTCTCCATTCCCTTGTTCCCCGTCCCCCAATTTTTGTTTCTAATTCCACATCCCCCAACTCCCGTTCCTCATTCCTATCCTCCAACTAATTCTCAATTTCCATTGTCTGTTTTCTCGTTCTTCGGTTCACTTGTTATCCACTCCGATTGTTATGTTCCTCATTCCTTTTCCCCTTATTTTTTGTTATATTGTCTGAATCTAATCAACTCTTCACAAAATTCAGATACCACTTACCAAAACTCCTCAAGCCCTTTAGAACACTTCATGCCTTGTATGCACCACCAAATAATGATGACTATGACCATGGCCATGTACATACGTATGTACGTACATATTCACGCACACATATACATATAATATACATATAATATACATACATACATACATACATACATACATACATACATACATATACATATATATACATATGTATGTATGTATGTATTTGTCATGATAATTAACATGATATGACTATAACCATCATCTATAGGTCCCACAATGAATGCATACACGACAATAAGATTTTTATAGAGTTTGAAGACTTTAAGTGAGTTGTATTTGATTGTTATCACGAGTTGATTATATCCAATGAGGATGGCAAGGAAAGAGAAGACAAGAAAATAAGTCGCCAAACAAATAAGGGTATGGAAGAATACTCAAATCAGGAACATGGAATGGGAAACGACAAGTTGACTATATCCAATGAGGATGGCAAGGAAAGAGAAGACAAGAAAATAAGTCGCCAAACAAATGAGGGTACGAAAAAATACTCAAATCAGGAAGATGGAATGGGAAACGACGGAGGAAGAACAAGGATCGGATGAAGAAGAATGGAGAACGGATAACCCGGAACGAGGGAATTGAGGACAATGAACCGGAAATAGAGGATGGAAAACAAGGGATGGGAAACCAAGAACAAAGGGACGGGAAGCGGGGAATAAGGGCCGGTTTACACTACGGTGGAAAAGTCCACCGGTCATGAAAAGAAGGGGAATTCTTGATTGTGATTGGTTGAAAGCGTGCTTCTTAACCGGAGGGTGTTTAAACTTGGTGAAGAGAGCAAAGGTGGTGAGCATTTCTCATGAATGATAAAATGACATGACCGCCTATGTGACAACACTTCTTGAAGAAAGAGTTCTCCGGAGGTAGAGTTTCTTGTCCGGCCTCAAGAGGCCAGACAAGAATTCACTGTTCCGGAGAACACCAATTGAAATTTAAAAATATGTATTTAAAGCACATTCACTATAGAGGATAGAGTCATTATAAGAAAATGAACACTATAGAGAGGGAATAAAGTCGGATTCTTAGGACATCACTATCTTGAGAGTATAAAATATACCTCATCCAAGCATGATTGTTTGTATTTTTTTTCACCTCATGATGCCCCATGCGCATGCGGTTGCACTTCATGACCATACACATATAATTTGTGTTGAACAATTAGGCACCACAAGCCTTGGCTTGGTGGTTAGAGCTTAGGCCCCCAATGAGGAGGTGGTGGGTTCTATTCCCCATGCCGGCGTGGTGCTCACCACTAAAGTCCACCCAACTATTGTGGGGGGTCTTTGGACCTTGTTGTATGGGTACCTCAAAGCCCTTTGGGGGGATACTATGTCAAGTATCTTCAAGGCATTAGTAACTAGGCTAGAAACTAGCATAGTTATAGTGTCCACCCTCGAGAGGGGGAAGTAGTATTGTTCCAATTTCCCCTTGTCCGGTGGCCATCGGAATATTAGCATTACAAACGGACACTTCATTCACGCCGGCCCCTTAGAAATGGACCGGAGTTTCTATCTATCTATCTGTTGAACAATTTAATGAGTACATGATCATTTTTTTTTTTCATCTCTCTATGTGAATTTTATTTATTTAAAATATAAGTGAAATTAGTAAATTATGTTTTAAATTCTTGATACATTTCTAATTGAATGTGTGTTCTTGTTTGTAGAAAAAATGGGGTTTCATTTAAAATGTAAAGTTTATTTCACCTCATGGTTTTGTAATGGATAATTGAAATTTTATAATAAATTACCAATATGTAGTTGAATTTCTAATTGATAGGATTCCATTTCGTTCTTAAAAGTTTTATGGTTTTTGAGGCAAAGTTTTTATCTAGTTTACTGTTGGATTCTAATGTTTTTGTTGGGACCAATTTCGATCTATTTTTTATAATAAAAACCTTAAAACACGCAATTAAGCAATTATGCACATTGCCAAGTGCACTCAATGGCATGTCAAAACAACAACATTTTCCTCCAAAATGAAAAAAAACAACAAAAATTCCACACAAAAAAAATATTTTAAATGTGGAGGCACTAAACTTAAACTAATGAGAAATAGTATTTTTTTAATAACAAATTTGTTGCAAAATCATGTTTTATTGCTTTGTAAATACTACCAAATTATTATATTCAAATATTGCCAACATCTATTTTATTACTTTGTGTACCATATAAATTTTTGGAATACAAATCCCAATGGATCAATATGAAGGACAACGTCACGTCTTGGAGTGCAAAAATTGAAATTTAAAGAATTTCAAAGATTCAATTTTGTCCTTGAACTTCCTATAGTGTTTCTTTTTAGATTCAATGCAATTTTGATTATGAACTTCTACGTTGTACATTGCTATATGACATTCATATACTATTTTTGGCATTTATACAATAAACATACTTTATAAGAGATAAAAGGCCAACATGTGCTATTCAACGAGAAAATATGTAGCATCTCGCTCCATATTATATGAAAATCCATACATAAAATTCATAAACGTACTTTAGAAACTGATAGTAAATACTATAATATAACATGCATAATACTATAACCAAACATCTCATACTTTACTCAAACATATCAATCAAACCTAACATGCCACCTAAACATCATATTGACTTGCTACTTATAAATATCTGATGCTCTAATCATCCTCCTCCATTGTCCTACCGGTACTGCCTTCATAGGCCTCACGTACCATACGATCCACTGCCGCCAGCGACACTGGGGGATCAATAGAATCTTGAAGACTGATGGACGCAGACTCCTCGTACGTGTAACTGCCCGGCTCACCGTGGCGAGTGTACCTTATGCCATCGGTGTTATAGTAGAAGCCGTCTTTAAATGTCATCATTGGTGCGAAGGCCTCGTTGAAAGCTATGGTGTCCGCTGATTCCGTAGATTGTGGAATGGATGGCACTATTGGTCTCGTTTGAATTGGAGTATCTAGAACCACCTCCGGTATCTCTGATCCTTCCTCAAAGCCATTAGGTTCCACAGACGAATGAAGTCCGTCGTCACATGAGTTATGATCAGGCGAGAGTACATCTGTGTCATACTCACGCGGCTGTCGTACATTTGCCAATGTGTATGGTGCTAGAATAGAAGTATCCGCTTCATCTCCAAGCTCGTCCTCGTCACTACCGCCTTCCTCTGAACCTATGTTCATCGGATCTTCGCCCTCGGAAATGCCAACGCTAGTGCTCCTTGTTGCACCTGTCATCTCAGGGATCTGAAATTGTCCTTGGAAGTTGACAAACAACTTTGTATACAAGAAGTTTAGCCTTTCTAGGCTATCGTCAATGACAATGATCTCCGATCCATGGAAACCTCCATGAAGGATTAAAATATTATAGCATTTGAAATCATAAGAATAATTCATTTGCTTAATTGTATTGAGTGGTCTAGCACACTCTAATTTCACTTGGCTTAAAAAAAATTCACTATACAAGGTCAAACTTCTTTAAAATCATGATTGGCATGATCATGTTGGTTACCTTAAAACCAATTTCTAGACATGGAAAAGGTGTGTAGCATATTCAAAACAAATATGCAAAGGATCGAGATTGAAATTATTTGACAAACTTTTATGCCACATTTTATTCTTTTGTGAACTCAACATACTTTAGAATGAAAATCCAAAATGATTGATAAGAATTTATTTATCACATAAATTTTTTGCTAGAAAAAAAAAAAAAAAATTAAAAAAAATGAAGATCTATAGGTTTTATGTAGAAAATAGTGTTTTTTTTCTCTCCCTTGACCAAAATGTGCGAACATGTTTGAGTGGGGTTAAATGCTCTTTTTACAGTGAAGACAATTTTAGAAATTTGGAATCGTAAAAGAAGGTAATATTCTTTAGTCTCAAACGACTGTATGTGAAAGATGTTAGTTCTACAATATCTACATTAATATTTTTACTATCATGTGTTGCTAAATGTTTTCATTTTCTTGTTCTTAAGCAAGTAACTATAATGTATGATGGGTATCAATATAGGCGGGTATCCCTCATGGGCGGGTATCAGACATTTGAAATGGCTTTAATATAGTAAATGGGATGTTTATTGGAGTTCACTTGGTTGATTGTTTCAAGGGGTGTGCGCGCGCACACCCCTTGCAATCTCTGATAATTTTTTTATTATTTCTATTTTTTAAAGATTCTTAAATTTTTTTAGGGTTTAAGGTTTTAAGATTGGGAATTTGGTGGCTTTGGTGGCGGCTGCATGGCTGCAACAAAGACCACAAAGAGGATAAAGGGAGGAAGACGAAGATTTTAACATATCGAGTACGAAGTAGACAGCTTGAATAGTAGCGTACCTGTACAAGAGCGAACAAGAACCCAAAATGCACGCCGCAACAGTAGCAACAACACGAATGTTAGCAATGAGGAATAGCAACAAGATCAGCAAGTAGCAACCATCGATTCGGTAGCAACAGCAGGCAGCGATCTGGTACAACAGCAGCAGCGATTCGGTACAGCAGCAAGCAGCAAGGAGAATCGGCAAAAAGATTTTTGGTTGCAACAAGTCACGAAACTCTCCTAGTGCTCTACAGATCGTCCTAGCAGCGTCCTTCAGATACACGAGCAAGAGCGGAGGAGGAAGAAAAGGCAATAGCAACCTGCAGAAACACGAGCAAGAGCGGAGGAGGAAGAAATGGCAACAACGACCTTCAAAAACACGAGCAAGAGCGGAGGAGGAAGAAAAGGCAAGTGTGCCAGAAGATCAGAAGCGGGGAGGTCAGATGAAAAACAAAAGAGGAGGTGGTAGAGGTGTTCGCCCGGACACCCCCTGGCCCCTGCCTTGCTGGCGGGCTGACCTGCGCGCCTCGGCGACAAGCGCCGCGCCAAGGCTGGGCCGCGTTTGTGCAAACGCGGCCCAGCCTTGGCGCAGCGCCTGCACCTCGGCCCTCAGTGTTGATCGTGCAGAAGTAGACGAGGGTGTTCCATTTTATTTAGGGAAGGTGATTGAAGACGGAAAAGGCCGGAATAAAATCAAGATGAAAGTTTGTTGGTATTGGCCAATCATTCGAGGGGGAGTTGTTGACGGACCGAGTTCCTCTTTACAACGGTATGCAAACTGTTTGGATTCATTGTGGGAGCCATCTGGGGAGAATCACGATTGGATAGAGAAAGAGGCATGTATTTTTTCGTGGGCGGACGAACCAGAATGAATCATGTCTGGTCATAGTCGGTGGAGAAACCGCAATGTCTTTGGAGTGCAGGTTCCAAGCAACATTTTCATTATCCAATCTGCGACGGCCCACTTATTAGAATATATCGCAATGCAAACCCAAGCTATCGACGATGACCGGTTGCAAGCCGCATTAGATATTAGTACGTAGTCCATGTGTTTTGTGTACACATGGTGTTTCTAAGTGTATATACGTACTAGATAGTACAAGATCGCAAGGATTATTTTCAGACGTATTGTTGCGATGGACATATGGGTTGAATTTAGTTGTATTATCAATTATATACATAACTTGGTATACATTTAGAATCTGTGTATTTAGATACTTTTCTACCACATATATACAAAGTACAATATGGAGTATATTTTTATTAAATGTCCATTAGAACAATTTGGTGCCTACTTTTATTAACAGTTTGGTGCTTGCGTCATTTTGCTCACCAAAAATATATTAACTATAATCTACACAATTTGTAGCATATACTAAGCATTTCAAATATCCCTGGACAAAAATATTTGTATTATTCACATGGATTTATACCAAAAATATGTTCACAATGCCATTAGAAGTCTTCTTATAATACCACTTCTGACAATACGCAACATTCTTTGCAAAACACCTTTTTTTCCAGAAAAAATCAAGTTTAAAAATAAAAAATTCCATTTTTGCAAGAAATGGCCATCGTAGTACCCAAGTGCACTTTTAAATAGCCGGGTGCATAATTGCTTAATTGCGCGTTCTTAATAATATCCAAGATGTAAGGAAGTTACAACATTCATTTTTGTGCAAGGGGCCTATTTGTGAAGATTTTTTCCTTTGTAAATTTTTAAAGCAATTTTCACCATTGTGAAGTCATTTCCGCAAACGAAATTTTCTCATGGCTTTTTTTTAATACATTATGAGCTTTCAATATATGAGGCCTCATGACTAAAAAACTTACCCACATGATGTACAATATTTCTACTACAAAATTGTATGGTTGATATTTGGGAAACTTAAATTTTTTTCTCATTTAGGACGCTTTTTTTGAGAATGTGTTCTTTTTGCTACAAATGAGTCAAACCATTTAGGGGTTAACATCCCAAAAATCATTTGTTTCCTACACAAGTTTAAAATTGACAAATATTTTGGTAAATTTTTATAAAAAAATTGTATAAACTTGAACACAATATTACCATGTGATGTCATCTTAGTATTTGAAAGTAATGATGTATCAAAAACTTGTTATTTACGGCACAATTGATATGCAATTTGAAAAAAAGTTGAATCAAATTGTCATACATATATATTTCAATTTTTCATGAACACAATTCTTGACCAAATTTTTTAAAACAATGTACATGAAGTTTTTCTTATCATAGCTAACTTTCACCATAATTTGGTAAACTTCTCTTCACAGGTGGACTTCTCCGGTGGACTTCTCCAGTGAAACTTCTCCTTTAGGTGTTTAGACTACAACCGGTCAAGACTCCTTAAAA
This sequence comes from Bryum argenteum, assembly GCA_037043015.1. NCBI lineage: Eukaryota > Viridiplantae > Streptophyta > Bryopsida > Bryales > Bryaceae > Bryum > Bryum argenteum. The sequence continues at coordinate 16,122,341 of CM073328.1, read as the reverse complement.
AATATTTTATTGCCTTTAATTCTTCTCCGGCACATTCACCACTTGCTTTATATAACCATGTCTTGGCCAAGCATTCTTGACCGACCGGAGGCCTTCTCCACCGTAGTGTAAACCGGCCCTAAGTCGTGCAAAACATTTCAACTACATACGACTCAAATATAACTAATATGCCCCTACGATACCCGCTTCCAAAACTAGCTCATGCAGCCCCATCCCACTCGTAGTGCCTGAGATCATAATGTCAAAAAACAAAGAAACTACATGGTTGAAATAATAAATTAGTATGGCCCGCGGCATTGCCACAAATATTTTGTTCTTATATTGATTTTGTACCTCCAAATTACGTGATTCTTGTGTGGTTGGGTTCTATCATATATACTTCAAAATTGAGTATCCCGGGACTTGTTGACCTGTTTTGCGAATCGAATGTTTTCCACAACTTTCTAAAAATCCCGTTGCCAATGACACCTCATGAAGCCGCATTCGATCGCCGATCCCCAAGATCTTCATGTCACGTGTAATCAAAATAAAGTAAAACAAACTACGTGCCTAAAATAATAGATTATGTAGCTCCAGACGACGTGATTCTTACGTGGTTGGATTCTCTTTTTTTTTTGCTAGATCTAAAATTAGGTTATTGGTGTCATTTATGGTGATATGAAGTCATAATTACTTGAAAATTCAATATTTTGAGATCTGTCGACTCGTTTCGCATTCCGATTGTTTTCAAAATCTCTACAAAAGAACCCGCTTCCAACAACACCTCATGCTTCTCAACCCGACCGGCGGTTCCCTGGATTGTAATGTCACCAGCAATGAAAACAAAACAAAACAATCTACCTCCCTTATATAATACATAAGGGAGAGCATGATCAAACTTCAAGCAACCAAAATCAGGCTCCACTCGACTTTAGACATTAAACGTCTATTGAGATCCTATGTGATTTTAAACCTCTTACTTCAACCCTAAAACGCTGATGAAGTGAACTTTAAATATTTGGAAAAATGGCTAAAATCTCGAAGAGCCATAACTTCACTCAATGTCCAATGTTGGCAAAATTCATACTTGTAATGTTATAGTATATTTGGATCTCATTCAATGTTTGAAGAAAAACAAAAGAAACTACAGCCTACCCTCTATAAATGTTAATCCTCATAAGTAAGCATTTCTTAGCATTTACATAGTCATTAACAATCAACAATTACTAAATACTATCTTTGAATAATATCATAAATTAACAATTTTAGAATATAAACAATTTCAAAAACACAATCTCAAAAAGTAGAATGTTCATAACATGTATACTTTTAACAGATTCAAAATCATGGAGTGGGACACAAAATCATGGAGTGGAATCTTAACATAGTATAAATGTCAACTTTTACTCATCGTATTGTAGATGTATATCATCCATTTGACATTTTAAAAATTGAAATTACAAAGAGGGGAGTATCATTTGCATTGGTAACATTTTTAGTGCGCAACATATGGGGAGTAAAAGAAAATTAACATTTATAGAGGGTTAACACTTATGGAGGGTGGATTTTGCTACAAATATGATCAAGGGACATCATAAGGAACATTACCCAAGCGTGGTACCATTAACGAGACTTGTGCGCACAATAACTGGTGCATATGACGAGGAGGGTAGTAGGGGAGGCAGGCACGGCGCGAAGGCTCGGCCGGGGAGGTGGACTCGCGTGGGTTTAGGTCTTGTGCGGGGGTTTCCCTTCTTCTTGCGAGTCGGAACCCACAACAAGGGAGGAAGGGAGGGAAGAGAGGGGAGAGTCGGGGGCAGGCAGGGCAAGCAACCAGGGGTAGGAGCAGTTAGGGTTCCCCTTGTCTCGTCTCGAGGTCGTGGAGCCTCGGCTCATCCCTCTCCCTCTTCCAGATCGGACTCCTCCATTCATGTGCCTCATTCCTTCCCCCGTCTCGTCGCCATCCTCCTAAGCCCGTGATGATGTTGCCAAGACACTGCCCCCTGCTGCTGCTGCTGGCTCTCGCATCTTTCATTTCGCTGGTGCTTGCCAGCGAGGGTGACCAGCGCCCTGGTTACAGGTCCGTCGATTTCTCCTCTCCCTGCCATTGTGTTTTTAGGGTTCCAAAAACTACTCTGATTACGACGAATGTTTTTGAGGTTCTTGGTTGGGTTGCGGCAATGTGGCCTTAGATCAAATTTTAATTCGAGTATCCTAGTTGCGTTGAACCTGGGATGACATATCCGTTGTCTCGTAGTCTTTGAGGCACTAACGAAGTGGATTAGTATAGTGTTCATCCTGAAGGGAAATGGCAGTGTCCTGTGAGTATGAATATCAAGGTTGAATGTACATTTTACTCGATGCATGCTCGCAGGACTGGATATTTTCGATTTCTTACTCTACTCTATTTACGTTCGTGTGGAGTTTTTTTCGTCTTATTTAGTCGAATTGGGGGTAGGAGAGGTGGGTATTCATACTGGTAGGGGTCGGTGTCTGTTTGGGACGGGGTGGTTGATGAAGCGGAATGGGTGGGCATGTGGCAGGGCCTGTGTGCAAAGTTGTGAGCAGACAGGATGTGTAGATGGGGTGTGCTACAATAGCTGCAACTTTCCAGTGAACGTGGATTTGGAGGGCAACATTCTGCCGAAGAAGGCGATCAATTCTCCCCACGAGAAGTTCCTGGAAGAGCCTCTGTACTTGCGCTGGAAGAAGTGGGACTGTATCAGCGAGTGCCGCTACCAGTGCATGGTTCGTGAGGAGCTTACTCGGGAGAAGGTTTCTGAGGCTCCAGTCAAGTACCACGGCAAATGGCCCTTTGTCCGCATCTTCAGCCTGCAGGTACCAATCTCTCAGCGTGCTGTAATTGTATCTGGAGTACCCGAAAATGCCCTCAAATAATTTGTGTGATGTGTTCTCTGTGCATTCTAGGAACCAGCTTCTGTTGCGTTCTCTGTGTTGAACCTGCTGGTGCACTTCCAAGGATTCTCCTCGTTTCTGGTGCTCATTTACTATAAGCTTCCCTCTCGTATCAAAGGCCCTTATTACGAATATGTGGGACTTTGGACCATTTTCGGATTATTGTCCATGAACAGCTGGATATGGAGCACTGTTTTCCACTCGAGGTGAGCAACAATGAATCGAAAATGACTTTCATTCTGGTGGTGTCTTTATGCTGAGATAAACAACAGTAGTAGCTTCTTTGAGCGGGTGGCACTATATTCTTCCAGATGATTTTATGAGTAACAGTGTGGTGTTCTATGATCATTCCAGAGACATGACATTCACTGAGATGCTGGACTATTCATCAGCCATTGCTTTAATAGGTTACTCGCTGCTTCTAGCCATTATCCGAACAGGAAACCTGCGGGCTGAAGCGCCTCGAGTAATGGTGGCAGCTCCTATAATCGCCTTCGTCTCGACACATATCTTGTACCTCAATCTTTACAAGTTCGACTACAGTAAGATTCTGGAAACTGCCGTCTCATGTAGTATATCCAATGCTTCATTCGTAACCCTCATTTTGTTGATGAATGTGCAGATTTGAACATGATCATCTGCGTGGTGATAGGCGCATGCCAGCTTTTGATATGGGCAACGTGGGGATTCATCACAAAGCACCCAGCCCGTTACAAACTGTGGACGGTAATTTTTGGAGCTGCATTTGCCATGCTCTTGGAAGTCTTTGATTTCCCACCTCTATGGGGGATTTTCGATGCCCACGCCATATGGCATGCTGCTACACTGCCCATCACTTACCTGTGGTGGAGCTTCATCAAGGACGATGCAACTTACAGAACAGAAATGTTGGTCAGGAAAGGCCCTGCTGCAGAGCTGAAAGAGACCAGAAAAACTCAATAATCACGAGTAGTTGGGGGTCACAGTTTCTTCAGATTTGTAGAGCTACGAAATAATATTCTGAATCTTGCATGGAAGATGCCAGGCAGCATAGGATTTTCTTCTTTGTAGGTCCGTCTCCCTGTGCACTATGGTACACTCGTAGTCATTTACTAGTAGTCTCTTGAATTTACTTGTTTTTTCTTAGCATTTTATACGTTTTTTTAGATCATGCAGTGTAGTATTTACGTCCTTTACGTTTAAATTCTTCTGGTTATTTGCAGATGATAGGTTGTGGAGTCTCTTTTTTGGCCGGTGGGTCGCCAATGGTCACCCTTGCTTAGGGGCTTAACGCTCTGAACAGAAACTCCCATCTGGTGTAAAAATTTTAATTTTTTTTGGTTGAGTTTCTTGTGTATGCTTTTCAGATTGTTGTGTCTTAGTTGATACTATCCAACGTTACAATAGTTTATTGCTTGGATGTATGATGAATACATGATGGGATTTATGAGGTTGTAATGCCGCACATATAACAATCCGATAGTTGCAAAAGAGAGTATGTTGGGCTCCAGTTCTGGACGCAAAAGCTTCACACATACTGAAATATTTGCAAAAATACTTACCGTCAAAGAATTGAGAGCCTTCTGAGAAGGATCCAACTGTTTGGTGAAGATACTTCCGTAATGTCAAAAGGCCTCTAAACTGTCAAAAATCCTCAAAACAAACATCGTGAGGTTACAAATTTTGAATATGTAACTACAGGATTTTGTACCTATCTTGTACATGTATGTGTATACCAAATACTAGAATCAGATTTCTCCCCAATTTTGGGAACAAAATGTCCAAAAGGTAGAAAAAAGTTTTTGTTCCTTATTGCAAACTAGGTTTGGAGTGCTTCATGAGCCTTAAAACACCAATTTTGACTGAAGAGTGAATTTGAGCCAAGGCTCCTCAGATCCTTGTTCGTGGGTTATGTCTTTGCAATTTCCACCTCACAAGACTCATAATACCTAAAGATATGCTTGATTTCTCACGTGGAGGTCTCTTGAAATTCAAAAACAAAGGTTGTTCTCTGACAAAAGAAAAGGCTTGTGTGAATATTTATTGGATTCAAAGGTTGTTCTTTGACAATAGAAAAGGCTTGTGAATATTTATTGGATTGACAATCTCAACGGTGAGTTCATGCCTTGGAAACTTAATTACATGTACAAAAAACAAAAAATTGAAAATTGTGCATTTCTAACAACAAGATCCTATAGTTGAATTTCTCATAATGAATTTTTTAAAAAAAGAATCCACTAATTCAAAAAGGGTCGTTTAGAAGTCACCCTAGACCACTCTCTTGTAGGAGTTATACACAAAATTTCCCACTTTGCTCCAAAAGTTGATTTTGGTTCAGACAACACCAAAAGGAAAATAATCCGTTTGAACTAAATAGGTTGGAGTTTCTCTTCTTCTTTAATCCGTTTGAAAGAAAAGTTCGCAAAAAGTAAAAGTGTAGCAGAAAAGTAAAAGGCATCGAGGTTTTCAATACAGGCTCCTAAACCCCAAAACCTCCTCAAACAGGACGCCGCTCTCAATCGAAGAGAAATGGAATTCTTCCCGTCTTGTACAGCAATTCTCAAGTCGCGAACTCATCTTCCTCGCAACAAATTAGAATAAAAAAGAATCATCAATCATGTTTTACGATTTGAGTCTAGGCGTGGACGGATTGGACGCAAACTCGCGGCGGGAGCTCGTGTGCCAATCGCTGCAGCTCGGCTACACTTCGATCGCCGCAGACCACATGCACAGCGGCCCGTTAGCAGACAGCGATCGCTCCAGCGTCAAGGCTTTAGACGTCGCGTCCGTCCTCGCAGCAGCGTCCGGGATCGCTGAGTCTGTGAAGTTTCATCAACGGCTTCTCGGCGTGCCTGCTGAACAACCCTTCCGACAGTACAGTCGCATTACTGTTGTTCTCGATGATTTAGCTCACGCGTCTGCGTTGAATTCGGCTAATCCAGTTTTGCGAACTTACGATGTCGTTGCTGTTCGGCCTATGAATCAGCGTGCCTTTGAACTCGCCTGCAAAAACTCAGAGGTGAGTACTTGAATTGAGATTGTGTGTCAGCATTCGCCTTTGTAATGCCGGGATTAATATTTCAGTGTTAGGATTTAGGGTTTTGAAATTGTAAAATTGCGTATCGGTCCCTAGGTTTGATGTTTTTTGAGGTGCGCAGCGCACAAGTGTTTTAACAGGAGAATGTAGCTTTGAATGAAATTTGGAGTTGAAGCTCAGCTTCTTTCAAAATTCCGTATCATTTATTCGATTAGTGAATAAGTTTGAGAGTAACACGTTAGTTGAGGTTTAATGTCGAGACTGCTCATTAGAATTCAGAACTAGGATATCGTTTTAAAATCTTAAAGTCAAGTCAAGTTAAAGTTTGTACTGTTTGCAAAGAATTTGAAGAGAGAATGAAGCTCACTCGTCTGCGTAGTTCACCAATCAAAGTTTAAGTTGAAGCTCAGTTTCTTTTCAGATTGCGTATCTTGCACAGATCACTTTGAGAGTAGCACGTTAGTTAAGGTTTACTTTTTGGCTACTGGAAGAGTGTGAGAGCATATCAGTCACACATTTACGGCTTTTGAGATTTTCTGAAGATGAAGTACTGGATGCAGGTGGACCTTATTTCTTTAGATTTATTTAAGCGAGTGCCCTTCCGAATGAAGTATCCTATAGTCAAAGCAGCCTTGGAGGTGAGAGCCTTTTAGGTTTCCAGTCTTGACATGCTAATGACTTGTTACTTAATATCCTCGACTTCCAGATCAAAGTTTTAGTTGTAAAGAACATGCTTCTGACTGTCATTGTATTTGCAGAGGGGTATCTTTTTTGAGATTAGTTATGGACGTGCACTTTTTGACGCCAGGGCTCGAAAAGAGCTCTTCGCGAATGGCCAGGTAAATCACTATTCTTAACCCGTCTTTTCAAAGATAGCTATTATAGGAGAAACATTTTTGAAGTCGTCCTTTCTGCCTTCACAATTATACTCTACTGATGGTTGACATGGAGAAATGCGCATGGTTGGAGTTTTACATCACTGAGGCCATTTTATTGTGAGCAGATGTTGCAAATAGCGACAAAAGGTCACGGAATAGTCATAAGCAGTGGAGCTTCAGAAGTGATGGAGCTTCGAGGACCCAACGATGTTGCTAACATGGCGACACTTTTTGGTCTCTCAGTGGAGGTCGCCAAAGCTGCTGTATCCAAAAACTGCGAGTAAGTGTCCTGTCACAATCGTCTCATTGAAATAGTGCACTACTTTGCTTCAGCTCATTAATGCATGTTCAATGATATTGCAGGTCAGTGATTTTGCACGGCGTAGCTCGCAAGAAGGCACACAAAGCAGCAATAATCGTTGAGCGTGTGGCACCGGTTTCAAATGAGTTTCTTTTCGCTGTACCCAGTGTCTGGGACCCTCTCTCTGTCGGGACTGCCATGGGAGCCGCTGTTGAGCTGAGCCCACTTCTAGAAGCTGCTGGGAAGAGAGACGGCGCAATTAGGAAAGTTGAGAGTGATGATTCCAAGAAGAGTCCTGCCTCGAAAATTAGCGTTAAGGCTTCTACTGTGTCACCTAGTAAAGAAGAAGGTTTCATTCCTATGGTCAATCTGACGAGTGACTGGACGGAGGTCGGCAAGGGTGGTAAAAAGCTCAAGGATAAGCGATTAAAGACTCCCCAAAAAGACTTCAATAAAGACTCGAAGAAGAGAAAATTCAGCTAACATTCAACGCTGTAATGTTCACAGGTCTTCGCTCATAGTCTTTGAGTACTCTCCTTTGAGTATTGAAATTCTCTGCCACTAACTGGCTCACTTTTCATTTTATCATCAACACTGTAGTATGTAGACGCAGATACTCCTCCCAGGTACTTCATGGACCTTCACCAGTGAAATCCTTTTACAGGAGGTTATCATCAACCTCATTGATTTGTCAAATTATCCGAAAAACAGAAGCAAGATAACAGATTGGTCATGTACAGAAACAAGTGAAGCCGGTAGCATTACGTTTAGTGCCATTAAATGAAAGGGATTTTAAGTCCTGGACGGAGCCAGTGACAGCTGATTGCTTTAAAAAACTCGATTGTACTGTACATCACCTAAGGTACAGGCACCTATAACGGAGAACTTAAGCATTTGAACATGGAGTGGCTATGATTATGAAGGGGTGGTTATTGGGCCCTGTCCCTTTGGGAAGGGCCTATTGGATCGAGTCGCGAAATGGGGTTAACCACTTCACTAAATATCCCCTTTTCACACTGCAGATACCCCCTTTTCACACTGCAGAGTGTAAATGGGCCCAACGTAACCCTAACCTAACCCTAGCTCAACCCTGCCGTTGGAGGTTGTTGTTGGGCTGCGGAGCTCCCCTTGTCTTCTCTGTCGTTGCTGTTGCTTTGTCGGGGAGTGTCACTAAATATTCGTCATCAAAACTCAGATGTCTGCTAATGAATCACCCACCTCATCGATCGTATGTAATATAAATCGAGATGCTGCTCATTTGGGTCGGGTTTCATGCTAAACTTGCTCGAGTTTCATCCTCCGTTTGTTGAGTTGTTTCAGGTTCCCTAGGTGAGAGAGCTCGGTTCGTGATCGCATTTCTAGCCTGCGATCAGTGGTACCGATCGAGGAAGCAAGCAATCATGGGGGTTCAGGATGAGCACCCCGAGTTGTTCGAGGGGTGACGCGGGTGCAACACATGGTGGAGAAGGGCGTGATGGACCAGGTGCGGAAGCGTTCATCCAACCGTCCGACATGCGGTCCGCCGCCCGGGAGCCTCGATCTCGACCGCAAATCCCCGTTATCGACATGGCCTTGCCGAACACAGTCCCCAAGGAAAGAAGCAAGTGCATGCCGATATCACACGCGCTTGCGAGCAATACGGATTCTTCCAGCACGCTTGTCCCATTTCCCAACTACGGGTTCCATATACACATCTTTCGCCAAGGTTTCCTCCTCCATTTCATCTGTTTAGAATCGACCGGATGGAAGATGGAATATGTGAATGGGCATGTAGGTGATAAATCATGGGGTACCGGAGACTCGATGGACGCAAATGATGGCAATGGCGAAGAAGTTCTTCGCGTTGTCGGCGGAGGAGAAGGAAGTGTACAAGCATCAAGCGGCCGGTGGCGCGGTGGGCTATGGCCGGATCTTCGAGGAGTCTGTAAAGCCTTGACGAAGTGAAAGGAGTGGTGGATCGATTGACTCTAGATCTATCGTCCGCCGGAGATCCGTCCCGATCCTGGCTTGTCGTCAACAACCCCCGGGCTTCGGTAAGTCCATCCATCATCCCCACAACACGCACAATCCAACACTCTGCATGGCAAAATGGTGTAATCACATATGCCAAATTGCTAACAGCTGAAAGAAGGAAAGATGGTGGATTCAAGAGTAGAAAGTGACCGAGTAAAGGGAGATTATTCTAGATTATATGACGAATGCGGTCATGATAGATAGAGCGACTTAAGGGTGCATGAAACATTGAGGATGGAACATGGATTTAATCATTGAGGTTATGTCTAATTGTTGCAGGGAAATGTATGATGAGTATGGGAAAGCGGTGTATGAGCTTCACAAGAAGTTGTTGGGCATGAGTTGGTTCTGGTGGAGGGTTGAGAGGAGGTCGAAGCCCCCAAGTTGATACTGTAGAAGATCCGGTCCAGAATGGACGTCAGATTCTACTTGGCCTCAAGCAGCGGTTGTTGTCTTTCATCTAGCAGTATATTCAGAACGATGATACAATGCCTGCTTTTTGTGTATGTCACATACATCTCTTACAGCTTTTCTCATTCTAGTTCATGTCCGAACCTTGATAGCGTGGAGTGCATACTACCTGGAACTGAGCTTTTGCTTTTTCTTGTTATAATCAGAAAGCCCAACCGCTCAGGCTATTCTACTACCACTTTCAGCACTACGTGGATCTGGTTATGTGGAAGGTACGCTACCAGTTATGGTGCCAGTCAATTCACATGTAGAGAGTCGCGTTCATCATTGTCGGACTCTTTGAATTGTTCTTTTAGAGGCTAACCGCAGAATCGTAATCGACAGTGCGGTTCTTGGATCGGTACCACTTGCTTATCAAATTTGGAAGTATTGACGGAGTGGTACGTGTGTTCGTACTTGGACTCGCCTTGCTCATTGGTTCTATGATTCTGTGTGTTGCTCATTGGTCCATTTCATGGTACTAAGCCTAACCATGTCCATCGATTGCAGGTGCTTCGAAATTCTTAAGCGTCGCATCAAACAACGTTTCTGGCGATATACAATATGGAAACGACGGAGATACTTGGCTTTCATCAGGTAGTTACGCATCCTGAATTTTTCGCATTGCATTTGCATATCACGTTTTTTGCTAGATTACTGATGATGTTTCTCTTGATGAGCAGAATTCGTTAGAGAAGCTTCTGCAGATGGTAGAGCGATACTAGATCATTTTAGGGTGGCCCAACAGAGCCGTTTGTACATGAATTTCATATCCAGCTCCGCGAATAATTCCTTCGCTCCTGAGCAGTTCCGCAAGGACAAAGATGCATGAATTTCTAAAATACATGCATGACTTTTAGTTATGTTTGACAGAATGCAGAATCATTCAGTTGTATGTTGTCGAATTTTGCTTCCAAGTTTGAACAAATTATTAAAGTGTACGCTGTCTGTAACAGTTGATATCTTCCACCGATCGCCATAAACCTTGCACGGAGCATCCTATAAAGTTCATATCTAGGTGGCGACCCAACATTCTCAAATTCAAAATCAACCCTGGTATTTTGAACTTCCTGTAACACCTCTCCTGCTTATTCTTCGATAGATAAAACTCTGCAAATTACATTCTAACTTAAACATGAGGTAGTCAAGTTTCCTGAATTATCATTTGCTGCTTGCTCATTCTTCTGTTTCTTGTGCTGAGTTGCTATGGATCTGAAGTTCTGCAAAGTGTCACAGAATTCGGGATTTTTACATGTACCACCTTGACCAGAGCACCTTGATCCAGAGGTAGCAGTAAAAGGTACATGTGTCATGTGTTGATGGATGGCTTATGTTTGTGTATATGGATGTCTCATGTTAATGAGAAATTTGATAGGTATTTTAGAGTAGGGGTCAGCGATAAATGCTGCCCTGTACTTGTTTGAGTGTGCATGCATCTTTGTAATCTTTATGATTTTGTACCGTGGTCTTTTTAAAACCAAAATGAAGTAAAACATACTAAATGGTAGCTGCTTTGTCATAATGATTTGTGATATTTCACTGCCGTCGGTTTTGTTTACAAATTTGAAATTAGTTTTACAGAGGTAGCAGTAAAAGGTTAGTAACATTGGTAGAATTGTGTGCTGGCAACCACGTCACGCATGATGGCCTTGTGAACGGTGTTGATGGAATATTTAAAGAATTTACGACCATTCCAAACAACTTGGTCTGGATTGATTTTGGATTGCCTCACATTGGAGTTGAAACTAGATTAAAATTTGCCGAGGAATATCGCCGGCATTCGAATATCAAAAACGAGTGGACTCCCATTACACAAAAGATAGTAGAAATTCAAATAGGTATGAACCCTCTTCATCTTGTAACACGGGTTCAATTTCCAATCCAACCCGCTATAGCCCGGACCATCCATCGTGCACAAGGTTTGAGCCTTGACCGATTGGCATTTGATCCAAAGGATGTGGTAAGACATGGATTAACTTATACTGCCTTGTCGAGGATTCGATCAAAGGATCACTTACAGTGTGTGGCAAAACCGAGTCAAACTCTTGAAATTCATAATTTCATTAGCATTGTGGAAAACTTGGCAATAGATTTTTAGAATGTGTAAAATGTGCAATATAGCAATTTGAATGGGCTACAATTTGATGGAGAAGAAGATCCTTCTTACATTGAAATGTATAAGAAAATTACATTTAAAGGAAACTATGTTCCTTGACTCACTTTTGCATCCACTATAAAAGAGCAACTCAATATTTTGTCCACTTGCCTTTAGCAGCTAAAACTGCTTGGATCCGCTTTGGCATGCTTTCATACAACCTCCTACACTCTTCTATTGTTAAAGAAGCCCAACACTCCTCAATACGCTCCCACAATTCTAAAATTCCTGTTGGAGCGCTTTCATACTGGTCAAGACGACGTTTCAATCCAGCCCAAAGATGCTCAATTAGATTCAAGTCAGAAGATTGTGCAGGCCACTTAAGAACATCAAATTTTGTGATGTCAACCATTGGCGAACACTTTTTGCTGTATGTTTGGGATCATTGTCATGCTGAAAAATCAAATTTGAAGGATCATGATCATATGCACAGATGGTATACAATAAATCTCTTTGCAAGATTTCTTTATATTGATGTTGATCCATTCTTCCTTCGATTCTACATAACATACCAGGGCCATGGAATGTCATGCAACCCCATACCATCACTGAACCACCGCCAAACTTTACAGTCTCTTGCACTTGTCTTGAATCACAAGATTGTTCATTGCGAATCCAACACTAACTACGACCATCTGAGCAAAATCGATTTACCTTGGTCTCATTAGAAAAGATGACATGCTTTTAGTCACCAACGGTCCAATGTTGATGGCGCCTAGCAAATTCAAGTCGATCCTTAATGTGTTTCTGGTTCAATTTTGGTTTCTCCTGCTTCAATTTTGATCTCAAGCCTGCTGCATGTAAAGTCCTTCGAACTGTATCAACACTCACAGTAACATGGCATTCCTTGCGTACATGTTGGGCAACTTGTGTAGCACTTTCAAAACCTCCTGATGTGACAACACGAACACATGCTCTCTTTTGTGCATCACTTAGCACTTGTGGTCTACCACCACTACTAGCTGACAAATCACATAATCTCTTTTTTCTAAGTCTTGTAACATGGCTCTGAGACACTTGCAACTCATGTGCTACATCTCTTGTAGTCCTACCAGCTTGCAGCATCACCAAAATGGAGTTATTAAGGTCTTTTTGAGCACTACCACAAAGCTCATCTAAGTGCACCATGGTTTGTCCTCACACTCTGCTTACAATGTGCACTAAGTTGACATGGAGTATGTCAAGATTGACATTCGTTGTGCCCATGCCAATCTGGTCATAGAAGTCTTCCATCCATTTTTTACCACTTCATTGCATTTATTATGGCATGCCATGCAAAACTGAGTCAAGCCAAGTGTATGTGTTTGAAGACATGTATCTCCTTATAACTTTTTTATATGTCACCATGGATGCTATGTCAACTAATACACTCCATATTATATCTCCTACATGTTAAAAATGGTCATTCTATTTATTAAGTTGTTAGGAATTGACAGCCAAATAATCACTTTCAACAAGGTTGACTCAGTTTTGCCACACACTGTATATCTGCTGTCTCCAATATGTTCCAAGAACTTTCATGTTGATAATTTGGTTGCTGATGAGATGTGTCGCCTGAGATCGGTTGCAAAATATAAAATAGCTCTTCCTTCACTTGAACATAGTAGGAGTGATGGAATTATTCTTCAGTCGTTAAATGCTCGATCCCTCAAACTTCATTATAAGAATGTGATTGCCGATCCAAATTTGATGGCATCCGACGTTCTTTGTTTAAATGAAACACGTGTTTCGTCTTTGCAATCACTACCAGAACTTTATGAGTTACTATTGAAAAGATTTAATGTCTTAACATGTTATGATGGCCATGGAACTGTTGTTCTTTTTCACAAAGATATGATATTAACAAATAGTAGCACATATGTGAACAAGGGTTCTGAATTTATTATGGCCCAATTCAATGCAAATACACCTCAAGCCATAAATGTTGTGGCAACCTACAAACCTCCAAAGATGCAACTCAATTAATATTTACTTAACCTCGAGAATATATTTAAGCTTTTATCAGTAGGTTCTCCAACATTTGTTCTAGGAGATTTCAATGTTAATATGTTGATAGAAAATGTGCATTCAATGACTTTGAAAAGCTTCATGACCGATCATAATCTCTTCTTTTCTTTTTTAGATAATACAAGTGATTATCACTCACATATAGATCACATTTGGACAAATACACCATCATCCCTGTACGATTCAGGGACCCTAGAGGCATATTGGACCGACCACAAACCAACTTATTTGCATATAAAATTTTGATGTTCTCTTCCAACTTATCATCTTATCTAATGTGTTAGTTGTTCATATGGTACACATAATTCAAGTATAAAATTTTCCTATTGTAACTTTTATCTACATTACTCATCTTGTACTATTTTTTCCTTAAAAAATTTCACAATTCCAATTCATACATGAGAAACTTAGCTAAGTGAAATGTCTCAATACTTTATTCTGTGTCAAAAAGTTTAGACATAACAATTAACAGGGCCCTTTGTGTCTATCGACACCTTGTTTCTCCTTTGTAGGGAAATAAGGTTTATGAAGAATGGAAATTTTTAATTTTTTTTTCAAGGAAATCTGAAATTAATACAAATTTTTGAGTCAAAAAGTAGCCCAGACACACAACCGCCATATAGCTTCACCCATTTCGGATAGGAATAAAAGCAATGAAGGAAAATCCTTTGCTGAGAAACTATAACAGACATCATGCAAATGGAGCATGGAGAGAACCTAAAACGGACAAGTCTGGACCACAAAGCTAACTTAGAAGCCCCCAATTCTAGCCATAGCCATATTTCCGTATTTGGTAATTAGCAATTTCCGTATTTGAGTGCACCAGTTTCGGCTACCTCCCCTCCACTATGAGATCATGCACCGCACTCTTGACGGATAAAATTATCTCTTTTTGGTTAAGCCATGCGCGGCAGTGAGAAAACCTACTTACCGGTCATGGGGGTGCTAACTGGTATGGGTGTCTGTACCTTAAGGGAGGGGACACGGAAGCTGCATTACGTAATCTCTTCTAAGTGGACTTGATATACTTGTACATGTACAAGTCAAATACTAGATCGTATGATAACCACATACTTCAAAAGAATTTTGAAATAACTAATTTCCACCTTCTGTCAAAACATAGCAGTCTTGAGGGTAATTTTGAGGTAATCCAATTATTCTTCACATGTCATTTTTATTGTCAAAGACCAGTCTTTGTATCTAGATTTGAGCATACCTCCATGTGATTAATCAAGCATTTATTTAGGTTTTATAGATTGTATGATGGTAAAAATTCCATAGGCATGTTGCTAGGAACGAGAATGTGAAGAGCCTCATATCAAATTTATTACTAAAAATTGTTTTTCTAGGCTTTTGGTATAAAACAACACAAAAGGCGTTTGGGATATTACAAGGCTGAAAAATCCAAACAACGAACATATCATAAATGTACAAAAAATTGATGATAGTAATCATAATATTAAATATAATAAATAAAACTCAAGTTCTGGTGAGTTTCTAAAGTTTATGAGATCTGATCGTCTTTGGGCAGATTTTGTAGAATTTACAACAATTCCGCGTATTCTCCTTAGCCTTCCTACACTTTTGAACTTTTAAATATGTCTAATTCCTAAATTATGATGAAATTTGTAGCATGGATGGTCTTGTTGGAAAGATATGGGAAGACGATAAATTCCTAGAAGTTACAACTTCAGACATTCAATAAAAAGTCAATGTTATTACAATAAAATAGAGTCAATGGGAGCCTAAACAAAGCTAGATTACCCACAACAAGAGTCTTTCTCCCAAATAGTAAGGTGCTCAGTAATGACTCAATTCTCAACAAGGGAAATTTGTAATAAAATTAACAGTGCAAGCAACTTCCTACATGCATGGGGAAAATTAGTGAAAAAGATAGAACAAGTGGAATCATCATCTTTGGAGCTGCTCTATTCTAGAGCACTCTATTATAAAGGTTAATTAAATATTGAGAACAGAAGTGCCGGCCCACAACGGGCACTAAAAATACAGGTATTGGTCTCAATGAACCTAAGGAACCATGATCATCTCCACTACCGAAGCATAGACATTTGTCATTCTAGAAACATTGCTTAGAAGCTTTTCATTGTACGTACTCACGACATGAAGACAACTGGGTTTTACTCTATCAAAATTGTTAAAAGTTACAATTCGTCCCTTAACGAGGACTCCTTCAAATTAGAGATAGATTTCACGACTTCCTGTCGCAAGGCTTCTAAATCCTTAGCGAAATCTGCTTGATCTTCATTTTCTTGCAGCGCATGTAGTTGAAGCCTCAGTCTCTCTAAAATATCCTCTACTCGACATTCGTTCACTAACGTTTTTCGAACTGCATCACTCACGTCACTAAGGGTCCTCACAGCCATCAATGCCTGCACACCAAACAACAATCTCTCAGTGTAAACCCCTTCCCCAACAAACCTCGCCTACAATAAGGAAGCAAATCCACATGAACATACCAAAAACGCCTACAAGAAGAAAGTTAAGACAACACACATTAAGCAACATTATATCTAACTCGGAAGTGCCTAATTAGCTTCCCTAAACGAAGAAAGAAGAAGCATTCCTCGAAGGGTTAAGAGAGAAGCCCACCTTCTCTTGCGTGTCCATATCTGAAGCTTCCATCAGCTTCACGAATGCTTTCAGAAGTCTTTCGTTGAAGACTGAGTCGGGAATCGTAGATGATTCAACGACGGTATCGAGCTGCCCTCCACGCAAATGCTGACTCTGCTCTGCCAAATCAGCTAGCAGAAACAATGACTTCCTCCGCAGTCGTATATCCACAGAGGATCCTACGAATAGTCTCTGCAATTCGGAATAAACGCGTCAGAAACAAAACACATGCTAATCATCAGTAGAGGATGCTATGATTTCTAAAAACTGATTTGCTGCAGGCACCTCGCAATATCAAGACAATAATCACAAGTCTTTCAACTACTTGCTCAATTTAAGCAGGTACTACAACCTTCAATCCTTGACACTGTTGCTAGCTAGAGAGCTATGGCTATGAAGTGAGCAACCGAACAAACATCCATCCTAGAGAGAGATATGTTACCTCCAACAGTCCAGCGCCGCCCTCGAGGTAAAACTCTTCCTGTGCAAGAGGGAAGTTGCGAATCACAGCTGATACGGCATACAATGCTTTCACAGCTTCTTCAGGGGAGCTTGCTTCCACCATCTCCATCAGCCTCGGCAGTCCTTTGTATTGCAAAATCTGCACCGAACCGAAACAAGATGTCAACCTTCTCTGCATCACTCCATGGCGGTTCAAAGATTTAGCGTGCTTTCAAAGTTTCCATACCTGCTTTTGGACAACTAAGTTGTTCTGGCATGCCTTCCCAAGTACCCAAGCGGCTGTAGTACGAAGCTCCTCCTCTGTACTGTCCAACTCTGCTATAATCGGCTGTAACCCATTGAGCTTGTCCAAATCTGCCACATCTTCAGCCACCAAGGTTAGAAATGGACCTCTCAAAATATACACAATTACAAATAGAAAACGTTCTTTTCAAACTCACCATTGGCATTGTCAATCGGCTCCACCAGAATAAGCAACTCTTGAAGTGCTCGTTGTCGATCTTCAGTTGACAGTGTCGTATTGTGAAGGTCTGCCACTGCAATTTTCATTAGCTCCGCATCAGAAGGTATGTGTAGTCTCTCCATCATTTCCTGAACATACATGAAGCACTGATTTAATAACAAAAACCCTCACAATCCACTAACCTTGTCCAAGCTCTCACATGCCTCAAACTGAGAGTATACCATCAGTCACTTCTGGTTAAGTTATGTGTATATGTTATCGAACCACTGAAGGGACTGATACTCAAAAATGAATTGCTGTAGACTTACAGAATCAGTTACGAACCTTGATATCTTTACGCCGATTCTCCAATTCCTCTGAAGACAATCGATTCGCAACTTTTGCTGCGACCTTCAGCTTCTCTGGATCTGAATGCCCTGTTGCCATACAGGTGATACCACAATCAAGAGATTGCTAAGCAATTGCGGTCCAGAACAGAACCAGCTGAATGATTTTTATACTCAAGTCCCTTCCTCTATCACAGAAAAGGGCCAGAATGAAGGAGCAAAAGAGGTGAGTACCGATGGCCCAGTGGAGGATGGATTCCATGGAACTAAATTCCTGACCAACTTCCGCCTGCTCAACAAGAGTATTTTTCTCGCTCTCCTCGAGTTCGTCAATGTCCATCGTCGTAACCCACGCTCCGCCGCTAGAGGTCACGTTAACGGAATCCAGGTCGGCATCTTCCGACACCGCAGCTACCACCATAATCATCAAACACAATAGTGATAATCGAAGAACTCCGCGCGCGTTTTTCCAAATCTTCGCCATACCTCTCTAAAACCCTAACTACTGCAAATTTTCGATCGTCCGGTACCAGAAGGCGACCGATCAACCCCTGCAAATTAGGGTTGTGCTGAACCGAATGCTTCAGAATCAATTGTTTCTGGAGTCAAAATCTACACGGCTTAAAGAAATGTAGTACAGCCAAAAAGAGGAGCTACTTGTTCGATCCAGGGCGCTACCGATGCTCTAATTCCTCGTCTTCAGGAATCCAGCGATTCATGAAAGCAACGAAATTCGACTCTCGAATCTTATTGAAGTCACTAGAAAATTTTCAAGCTTAATCGAGTGTGAATGAGATGCTGATGAGAGGCGCTGAGGAGTTCCGGAAAGTTAAATATTCGGAGAGGTTCGAGATTCGAAGCTGAAGAAAGTAAAAGCAGGGGGACGGAGACCCGATCGTTTACTAGGTTACCCGGTGGAACGTAGGGTGCAGGAGTTCCCGAATCTGCTAAGAGGCCCTGTGTTTCGCAGGGTTTGGTGACGTGGAGTGCTCTTATTGGTTATTCTCGTCACATGGCGTCACTACACCAAAGTGCGGCGACCTCTTTAATATCACAGAAGTTTATAACGAGATAATATGGAGTTTGCGCAACATAGTTTTAGGCCCAGTACTGTGAGTTTGCGACCGTTTTGGTGCTGCAGTTTGGAGTCCGATCTATCTATGAAGCCTCGAACCCTAAAAATCAGGAGAAGCTGGAACTGAAATCAACTTCACAAGAATTGCTGCAGTTCACATGCTGATCGCAGATTCTTATGCATAAAAAACATCATTCGAAAACATAATTTTTATAAGAATCCTGGAATAATTCGCAGGAGGTTCACATTGTTGATTGGATCGGCGAGGTGAAGGTTTTGAAATCTGAACGAAGCTTCGGTGGAGATTCTTGTTTCATGAGGAGCTTACTTATTGCCAACTCCGACCGAGACTCCGAATAGCTTAATTAGAATCGAAGTGCATTCAGCGAGATGGCTGATAAGCGTGGCAACAGGCGATCCAGTTATGCTGTAAGTATACCTTAAACAACACCTGCTGTCACGGGGATAAATTGTTACCACGATCTGGAAATTCTTGTTCGGCGATTCTGTTGTTAAGTGAATCAGCAAGATTGTAAGAGCATATGGATCATTCAACAAGAGTACGAGTACGAGAGGGCATTCGATTTTTCATTGTTCTGCTTGCAATCGAGAGGAAGCTGGTTGATGCACTTTCTGTGAGCGAGTGTGTCGTTGCGTTATCTAAAGTATGTATCTGTTCGTTTATTATCACAGCAATCGCGTCACGGTAATTCAGACGAGCAGCAGAATGAGGCAGTGAGCAAACTTCAAGCGACCATGGCAGGGAAAGCTCTGGATCCTGACCATGCCGTGGCAGGCGCTCCACCTCTTCGTCCAGTAAGAAACTCCTCTTCCGCAAGTTCAATATGAGTGGAAGCCATTTATTTCCGAGGCTTACTTAACTTTTGTGACAGCCTGATCGGAAGGAGATGGGAATGACTGCTGAAGCTCTTGTGGAGTTAAAGAAGGTGTTCAAAGCGGCGGAAGAGAATGAAAATGGCCTCCTCGATCAGGTATTTGATTGATGCCTGCATCAACATGAATGGCAACTTCCTTTGAAGAAGTAGTTTGAGACTGAATTGAGGTTTTGCAGGAAACGTTCATGAACACATGCCTGACCATCAAAACGCTCACAGCATTGATGAGGTTCATTCCTAAACCTTGTCAATTTGCAGTCTCATATAATCAAACTCTATATATGATAGAGGGTATTTATACATATTGTATTGGAAACAATCTGAGGATTCTGATATTGCAGTGAAGAGCAACTAAAGCATCTATATATGAAGATCGATGTCAATAGCAAAGGGGAAATAGGCTTTGATGATTTTACTAGCTACCTTCTTTCGCAGCAGGTATCATCCCGAATTATTCTTTCTAAATGTTGCTTCCGCCTGTATGAACTGGAAAAGTTAATTCCCTCTCTTTCGCCACCCCTCCAGATAGCCAAAGAGAATGAGCCTGCAGCTGAACACACGACCTTTGTGAGAGTGACAACATATGGAAGCAAGAAATTTGGGAGATGTGACTATGAGGAATCCGAGTCAGCGCCATCTGATGAGGAGGAGAGAGCGGCAGACGAAGTAGCTTGGTTTGACCCTAAGCCTCATAGAAAGGGAGGCACTGACAAGATACCTCTGCCAGGGAACATCATAGAGCAGGTCTGTCCCGTGTCTACGATGATCGAAACCGTGAAGTATCTTCTTTATCCTAAAGTGCCAGAGAACAAGTCAACACTTACTGGTATTTGCTCCTTTATGCTCAGCTGTGTTTTGGACCATGATCATGCAGATCATGCTTCTAGAAAAACTGAACGTCTATGTAAGCTCCACACAAGAAGGGATGCTTAAACTTTGGACTGCGGACACTCTGAAACCCGTGCGAGCTATTCAGAACGGCGGTGGTGGTATGTTTCATTTTGGTCCTGGTGCTATTGTTGCATCACTGTTCAAATTTCAATTATTCATATCTTTTCGTTCAAATCTGTTACATTCTGTGTCAGAAAGCTTGGATCACCTTGTTTTTCTCAAAGTCAATATCTTTGGTTGCAGCCTGGATCACAGACATGGTCGTGATGTCACAACAACCCTTGGCGGTTTTTGCTTTAGATAGGAGGTAAAATACATATCGATAATTATGCTGGTTGTCGAGTTGATGATTCGTACTTACTATGTCGTGAATTACTCTATATTCTCGGTGGTGCATCATTGTTCTCACGAAAGGAAGAGATCTTGGAACCCTTAGTACCAGTGATATGCGCTTAGATTATGTTGCTTACAGCTACCTCTCGTCAGACTAAGATAAACAATGGAGATTGTTGCATGGTTCATTTCGACGTGAGAGATAGTATACTCATGTTTGCTTTGGCAGTGTTACGTTTTATGATACAGGGCGGATGTCCTTTGATTGCCTAGGTCGCATTACAGCTTTGGTAATTGAACTCCACTTCTGTACATTGTAGATATGCCATCAATATACCATTTTGACTCGCAAATACGTCTTATCCTCTCAATATTGAACGGAGAAATATCTGCATTATCTGCTGGAACTTAACACTTCCTATGAATGCTCCTTCGTATTGATGATGCAGGAAAATGCACCAATGTGTGCTACATGGTTGAGAGTTGCTGAGAATGATAAACTCCTCTTCGGTGATGAATTAGGAATCTTGCACACATATACATTCAATGATGAATGGGGCGGGTAAGTCGATATTCATCGCGAGAATACAATTAATCAGTGATTGCCACTTTTTTACTTCAAGAACGTGTTTATGTCATCAATGTGGTTGCTTGTCTGCCTATCTTTGTAAGATGACCCGATATGGTATGTGAAACGAAGACAAAATTTTGGAACTTGCAGAGAGCGTCCAAGGGAAGGCTTTGGAGTATCTGAGAAGAAGCTGCCTCCAGGAATGTCAGAAAACATACCGTGGGTGTTGCATAACGATTGGATGACTTCAATCAAATACCTGTCGCATTCAAATTCACTGATTACAACAGGCATGGACAGTTGTTTGAACATGCTTGATTTTGAGAAACGCCAAATGAAATGGACAGGAAAGGAGCATGCAAATGGTATATACGCATGTGACTACTGCAGGTGCGTCTCTTCCGCGAATGTCTTCTATCTAAAATGATCAATTCAGTCGATTCCGATGTCGGAGTAAGTATGAAGTTGTATTCTGTAAAAATAGACGATTCCTGTTCTCACTCTATATTTTCAGCTCACACCTTCTTCTATAGTCTCGAAAGCAATCTCCTTATCCTACTGGGTTTTGTAGCTAAATACGACTCGTTCCTGGCATGGTTTTGTGTCGATGTCTAGGAGTTACAATTTCATTGTCACTTGTGGTTTGGAGCGGTACATCAACATTTGGAACCCATTTACAGCAAAGACCATGGGAGCTCTTCATGGACATGAAGCCTCGGTGATGGTAAGCCTTTGATCCAGTTTGGCTAACATGTTCACAAAGAGCCAGTTCTTCAAGTGTTCAGATGAGAAGAAGAAGTAGGTGTAGACTCTCTTGAATGAGACCTGAGTGTTTCACATCATTAACCTTTAAGGCTAATTTGTAACCATTTGAAAATTTCAGACTTATCGATGTTTTCTATATCAGGACGTTCAAGTCAATGAAATAGATAACCAGATTGTGAGCATAGCTGCTGATTGTCAAATTAAGGTTTGGGACATGCGAAGCAGTCGATGCTTAGAAACTATTGTTGAAAATACAGTATGGGAGCCCTCACGCGTTGTTATATACTATGATAGTGTGAAACAGGTTCGTCTAATCTCCTCCTAGAACTTCGTTTTCATCCGTATCCAACCAAGGTATGATGGCATAATGTAGAAAATAAGGTGAAGCGGAGTAAGAAACTCAGTTTTAAAGAGAGCATTCAGTAATCGGTGGTCCACTTTGTGTAATGAATCGAGTTCTCCTTCTTGATTATTCTCTGCATGTTCCTTCCCACAGGTTCTATTAGCCGGTGGTGACAAAATGGAGATGTGGCATAAACGACGAGCACGAGAGGCCCGGACAGCATTAATAGCTGCAATGATTTACAATCCTCTGTTTCGTCAGGTTGCTCCTCTGCCTCGTACCCTCGTTCTCTTTGCTTCCTATCTGGTTTCCAAGATGTTCTGTGAATGCTGATATCTCGAACCCAAATCATGGGGTTGAATCTAGGGCAAGAAATCACTTAACCAGCTCAATTTAGTTCTTTCTGTAAGTGAAGTAGCATGACTTGTAACGTCTAGGTTGTGGTTGGAGAGGTCGACTCATTGGTGATGGTATGGAGTCTAGATACGGGTGAAGACGTCTTCACATTTTCTGACACCCAGAGGTTAGATATGTTTTGTTGAATGATACCATATTGCAATTCTTGTGTCGAAAAGGGGTTAATTTATTGGTACAATCGTAGAGCTCCATATTGAGAATGTTGTAATATATCGATTGTTAAGTACTGAAACGGGCATCCCAACCAGGAAAACTAAAATCACATGTATGGCTTTCGACACTACATGGCGGAGGCTGCTCATTGGAGCCCAGGATGGTAGTATGCGTTTCTGGAACTTCAATAATGGTCAGGTTCTCAAGGAGCTAGTCGGCTGGGGACAGGTACATGCATACTCATCTCTTCATAGAAAACTGCCATGACTAACTTCTCGTGAACGATTCTGTATAGCATTTTATGTTCATACATGCACTCTTGGAGCTCTTCCCGACATGAATTTAATAACACAAACTCTCATACTGGGACTACCAGTATGAGATAACTTGTTGCTTGTGCATGAATGTTGCTCGGCTTAACTTCGTGGCTGCTGGAGGTTGGAATAAGAAGGTACGAGCTCCAAAGTCAAGCATGCAAATTCCACTGACAAAGTATGCTCAGCACTTTCATAAGACTTACATTAAGGGTATACTCCGTAAGATATTTTAATCGGTGATCACCTTTTTGATCTGTGGATGCTCTAGGTGTGCCAATGGTCAGATACTGTTTGGATGGAGGTCGAACATGTTGAAAAGAATATGAGAGGTCATACTGATGATGTCACAGCCTTATGCTTCTGTGCACCCAGCACCATAGTAACTGGTGGTTGTGATAGCAAAGTGAGATTTTCAGTCATTATAAAACTCTTACTTATAGTAGTCTTAATGGTTGACATCAGTCTATGTTAAATCATCACACCACATGCTCGAGTTTAATAAAATGGACATACTTGCTCTAACTTTTATAACCTCAATTTGTAATGTAGGTGATAGTATGGAAGATGGACGGGATGATAATGCGGATACTGAAACCCCCTGATCATGAACGCAAAGAACCTGACTACAAAGTCATCGTCAATATAGTTTTCCTGCGAGAACTGGTACATCTAACAGTTGACACTGCTTTTGAGATTCGGACCATCTTGAACAGTTGCTCACTCACTGATGGTAATGGGATCATAATAATGTTTAACTGCTAACTTGATTAATTATGACGATTATCATGCGATCCGACAGTCTAGGTCGATTGTAGTCTCAGTAGCGGATGGCTGGTTAAGATTCTGGCGCTTGCAAGATGGAGAGCTGGTAATGCATTTCAGCTTTCCTTTAATGATAAAAGATCTCAGTTGTGATTAGATTTCTGAAAGCATCTTGCTGTTTCAAGGTAATTTATGTTCAAGAATGTTGAGCTGCGGGTGAAAAATACTTTAACCCGGACTTACTGTCTTTCTTGTAACAGGTTCATGAGCTTTTCACTGAGAATAAGAAAACAGTTGGGCCAATCTGTGCAGATGCGAAATGCACAGTAAGTAACTACTGAATTAATTATTGTGTATTTCGACTATGTATTACAAGCGCTCTAGTCTCTTTATTTGTCTTGAGAGACTTCTCCAACGACTGATGATTCTTATAAATGATGGAAATCTATACCAGATGCTGTTTTCGGCAGATGGGAAGGGATATGTAAAGTGCTGGAATTTGACCACCTGCCATTTTGAGAAAAAGAGCACCGAACCCTCTTCAACGTCATTGCTTTACGATTTTCGAGCTCATCATGAGCCACTTGTGAGTTATCTCTCCTTCCCCACCTTCAATTTTTCCTTCGAGACGTAGCGTATCAATTTCATGACGTTGAATGGGCTTTTGCGCAGGTGAGCATGTGTTTTGTAGATGAAGATAATTTGCTTCTCACTTGCTCACAATACGGCACAGTGTATGTATTCTTACGGTTAACTCAATCAATAGCTCTCTGCATTATTGTAATTAACCTTTCAACGTGGCCGACCTTATACCTTGTGTGCAATTGCATTTTACAGTCGGCTGTGGAATTCAGTAGGAGTCCGAGTCGGGCAATTTGGGCAACATAAACTCTGGGATGTGAAATTCCCATCTACTTGGAGAGCTCGGGAACCATCATACATGATACACCCATTGATCAGGCAAGTACCAGATGGAGCTTTCTCCACTGCTCGTACTCCTATTCGCGTCATCACTGACCAACGAGGAAGTGAAGACGATGATGATGATGCTGCTGAGCCCCCTCCTCTACCTCCACCTCCAAAAGTAAATGAGGAGGAGCTAAAGAGGTAGAATATACTATGTTAGTTTACTACATAACAGAACCTCCATGTTGATTACTACTCAGTGCTTTTGACAAAATCGCACGAAACACCATTTCGGTAAAACAAACGCATCACAGTCCACATTATTTAGAAGCTCTGAGTGGTAGCAGGGGCATTTAGCTGGAATGCCATCCAAGCCATTACAGATGAAATGTCTGCTTGTTCGCAGAGTGTACGAGGCGAAGAAGAAGGCGGTCTTGGACCCAGGACCTCCTCACTTGAGATTAGAGAGCTGGTATACACCCCTAGTGAATGCTTATGAACGGCAACTTGCCATCAAGGTACTCAGCAAGTTTGGATGCCTAGGCTGATCTCTATAAGCGACAGGAAAACATGGCCTCATATCTTAATCTTAATTTCTTGATTTTCAGTTCAGTGACCGAACGGCTACTTACCCACATTACTGAAGATTTCATTGCTGTCTGTGAGTACATTGAAACTTGTGCGACACCTCACAGAAATTATCGCCGCTGATGCCATTATTACCCGAAGGTCTGTCTGAAAATGCATTAGAAAAAGCTGAGATACTAGCAGCTGAAAGGAGTGCTTCGCCAGCGAGTTCCACAAGCACCCGGAGCAAGAAGAAGAAATTTGTAACAGAACATTCTTTCCTTCTATTTAAATCCGTCTACTATACATATTGATTACTTATGTATTTCCTTGGTTATCAACGAAGTTGTTCCTGGAAATAATCAACTAAGAACTTGGCTTGCAGACCCGGTCTACTCCTGTTGCGCCGCCAAGTAAGCATGACATTCCAATCGACTAACGCACGTTGCAAGATATTCACCCCAAGCTTTTAATCAGTATCAAAGTTTCTCTTCAAGACGACGCACACAAAGCTCGAAGTCGTTTGGCGAATACAACACATTATCAGGTGTGTGATTTCTTGTTCCCCTTGTGCCAAACACTGGACTAGAGTAGTGGCTGAGAGCCTTCTCATTCAACAATCTTCTCATAGTAACATAGATGCCAAATTTTTCAGGCATCAACCACTTTCAGATTAGGTGTTCTGTTTCACATTGTAATAAATTGTATGTTTTCGGAAGAAGCTAAACATGGACACAACATTTCAATTTGATGTTGGTTTCAAGCTAAACAGCTATAATGACCCACTTACTAGTCCTAAAGAACCATGCTGTACTGTACAAGCATATGCTGTACAACATATGCTTGTGTGAGGGAACAAAGAGTGCGCCTCGTTCTAAAGTCTGTTCCCTCCATGCTCTTTGTTCTCTACGTTGCGAGAGAGTGATGCTTCCATCCCTAAAAGCAATAATTTACCGACGAAATTGCACCCAAGTGCACGTTGCCACGAGATCGATGTTCACAAATGAATCAGTGACCAGGCTCTTTAGATTGTTCACAATCAGGTAATTAAAAACTCGTAGCAACAGTGGAGCGATTGACTGCTGGAACTGGAGACGATGGCATCCTGGAGCAGCTCAAGCTCGCGATCTCAATTCCTCCAGCCAACATGCTTTCTCAAATTCAAATACAACGCTGCACAAAATTCGTGGGAATTAAAGTTACGCTGTAGTCGAATATGCCACCAATGCAGGACGGAATCCTATGTTTGACTGAGTGGTCGAGGGAGCACTTCGAGGGAAATTTTTAAAGCCAGCTGTCCGAAGCCGCGTATGTACTATTTTACATGCTCTTATTGAGACGGTGTTATTGAATTGGTGGTAACAATGAGTGAGAGGGTTGGTCGATCGCAATTCATTACACTTTTGCAGTGGCTTCAAGTTTCTGTTACGAGTTTGCTTGAAGTATCTGGTTCAGATTTTACCGATGTTGAGGATGACCACCTTCGTGAGTGAAATTGAGGAGGGGCGTGGTGGATAGTAAGATCGACGTACCTTTGCCAAGCTTCGGAGAATGTTGCGTAAGCAGAAGACGAACCTCAGCTCGTAGCTCCATGTTTTCTTCGAGAAATTTGGGTTAGAGCTTGTGAGGTACAATGGCTGAGAGGTCTGAGTATGTGACAGCGGTGGAAGCGGCGAACAGCTCTGCTCCGAAGTGCATAGCAATCGACGAAGTGTTCATTACAGCGCGCAGAAGGCAGGGAAGCTTGAATGAGGAGATTGAGAAGTCTAAAGAGCATTGGACGGTGGTAGGTCGGCAGATTTCCCCAGAGGAAATCAATTTCATCGACAACCATCGGCACTTCGAGCTGCTCTTAAGGAAGTGCAGGATGAGTCGAAGCTCCAGACGATTTCACACGAGGTGGGCCCGTTTCTTGCCGAAGCACGAGTTTTTCCGGAATTACGGGGACTCCCTGAAAATTGGGCAGAAGATCGGTGAGGGTGGTCAGGCCGAGATTTACGAAGCAACACTCGATGGCACGGAGAATTGTGTTGTGAAAATTTTCAAACAAGATTACTCATTAGCCGATTTACAACGCCAATGGACGTTCACGCCACACGGGGATTCTCTTTCAGGGAAGAATTCGTCGTGGAAATTATTCCGAAACAAGTGTTGCTTCATCAAAGGCGGCACATTACTGAAGGATAACAGGTTTGCATTCGTCATGAAGCGATACTGGGGCGACTTGCGCAAACTCATTGACGAGCAAAGCAGCAATGACCACCCACCGTTTCAGTACCCCTTGCCTATCATGCTCGAGATCGCGCTTGGGATGAAGGAGTTGCACAAGAGCGATATCCTGCATAGGGATCTCAAAGCTTCGAATATCCTTATAGGATCTTCGAACAACTCGATGGAGCTGACTGACAAGAAGGGCTCATGCAGATTCCACTGCTACATCGCTGATTTTGAAAGCTCGAACGATTGTCAGGGAACGGGGTACTGGAGAGCTCCGGAGGTCTTGCGTGCGGTAAGTAAAAGCAACAGAGATTCGAACCGAGAGGTTTGGACGAAGAAGGTGGATGTGTACAGCTACGCCATGACTTGCTATGAAATTCTAACAGGTGGTCTTCCTCTTAAGAAACTTTCACGCACTGACTATGATGCTGTGATTGATGGAAACGAGCGGCCTGATTTGCCTGATTACGTTGATTATCGAGTGAAGGACTTGTTGAGACGGTGTTGGCACTCGGATCCTATCGTGAGGCCAACTTTTGTTCAGATTGTGCGGGAATTGGTGGCTCTCCGACGCACTGAGCCAACCTTCTTCTTCACAAACTATAACGGAGTGGAATGACACAAGGGATATGTGAAGCTCCCCATTTGGAAATAATCGCACTTTTACACTTGATTTATGTGCGGAAACGAGAGCTTATGTTCCAAGAGTCCGACCATCCCCATGTGGGTGAGTTTCAAATGTCCTTTGTGTGAATGACAACCTTCCCACTTTGGTTGCACCGCACCTTGATCTTAGTGGTTTGCACCGCACCTTGCATCATCACTGAGCATGATAACCGAGTCGGAGGTAAGCAAGTACGAGTTATCCTTTCACACTATCAATTGAGCCCTAATTGAGCTTCTGATTTCTGTTACCATAGAGAGAGGTCGTCTCAACTGGAACTTTTTGATGCTGTAATGGGATTATGCTTACAGAGAGTATGCAACTGTCGGTGTCGTCGGTTTGGTGCAGAGGTAAAGCGATTAATTCAGAGCAGCAGGAGTGCCACTTGAAGCAGCGGCTGGTGACGAATCCCCTGTAGCTGCGCAATGTACAGAAAGGAGTGAAAAGGTAGGCATACCTGCATCTCACGATGCTTTACTTTTGCATTGATTTTCTGTGGACGGCGCAATCCCGGGACAATACAGTTGGACTTACACCGATGTGTGAGCTTCTTAATTTGAAAACATAATGTGCATGTAACTCCGAAAAGACCAGGGTTCATGATTTTACAAGGACTAGTCAAATTTCATAGTTACATAATTGAGAGCTGTCCAAATTATTATACTTAATCAGGGAAGTAACATCGCACAAGAAATATATAAGATTGGACAAAAGAAAGTATTTGACCCAGAACCTAAGTGAGGCCTAAACTGACTAAAAGCTGTGTGTACGATGCATCGTTCTGTGTTCTACTTATTTCCAGTGTTATCAGTTATTTGTTTACTTTGTTCTCTTTAGACTTAGATAGAGTCTTCATAATGTCTGTCTCTATCATATCATGCATTACGGGTATTCACCTATTTACTTCCATGTTTACACTTGCATTGCTATAGATATCAATCAGATGAACATGGATATAAGTTGATATTCGTTTTCCTCGACTAGCTCCAAGTGGGACAGTGCTTACCGGCTCTGTTGTTCTTGTTTATAGGAGACCTTAGTGTAGCATAGTGTAGCAGAATCGGTTGGATCAGTAAAGCGAAAGCTGAATCCGGATCTTGATGGTTAACAATGCAGGTGTTAAAGGCAGGGAATAAGGAGACAAGTAAAGAACGTGTGGAGATCATTCGTGGGTATGTCTCTCTCCCCACTTTCTTGCTCACATCGCTTTCTCTCAGGTTGCATCATCCTGACCTAAAAGGCAACTTTTGTGTGTACATGAGAGACGCATTTGACAAGAAACCTGATTTGTCGGGAGTGCATGAAGCAGGAGAGGTGGACGGCTAATAAGCATGGTGCAATTGATCCATGCAATTCGAAGAGTAAAACCATTCGTATATCTGGAAGAGGCACACACAGCCTTTTAATTCATTGCGAACTCCATTGGAGACTAGGTAGTGAATTTCTCTATTGGGTCACAGCACCATGGTTACGAATACTAGTAAATAGCGACGCTGGAGTTTGAATTTGAGGCCATAGGGATTAAATGTCACATCTTTTCGAAAGAAAGCCCCTTGACATGTTACACTGTTGTACCTTCAAAGTACCATGTTCTCCTCGAGTCACCCATTAAGCGGTTATAGGCCTCTTTACACTAGGGTAATTACTGTTCCAGGTTCAATCAATAGACTGTCAACTAAAACCTAAAAACACTGGTGTGCCTGAAAACACTGCTTCCTGAAATTGCGACCTCATGCCAACTGGTTAGCATGTGATGCTCGGAGTCGATTTGGGAATGTGGAGAACCAAATGGGCAATTGGGAACTGCTAATAATACCAAAAGGGCCCAGATCTTGGCCACAGTGAACGCTCGGCCTTGTCGGTTCGTGGCCATATCAATGTATCATACGGTTCCTATAGCGCATACAATTTGCCTTCGAAGTTTCTATTTTGAGACGGCCTCTAAAAATCTTCTTAAATTGCTATTAACAATCTGCTCACACTCGTTACATGGAGATACACTACACAAGAGTTGTTAATTAGTGTTGTGTGGAGATTAGTGTGACATGCAACTTCCGTAAATAACAATATATCTCGACTCTTTTAAGATTAGTGTTCACTTTGAGCTGCCATTGCAATCAATGTCCCTTGTCTAATCATTAGGACACCAATTGCACCACTTACAAGATATTCTTCCACTTTCAAGAAAGTTTGTATGCTCTCATATTTAGTGTTATGGTTTGACAATTAGTTTTGTATTAGTGTCACGACATGTGACATTTGATGTTACGATTTTGCAATCAACGTCTTCAACACTAATCAACAACTCTTGTGTAAGGATGATATATAGGGATGCTTTACAATGATATAAAAAATCATCCACCTGGAGTTAGACAAATTAAGAATCATCCACCCTACGATGATTAATGATAATGAAAGGTGCAATAATAGTGAGTGAATAGCTATGACCAAGAGATTTGTAGTGATATATGATTTAATAATATTCGGATTAGAAATCATAGGTAAAACTTGGCTTGTCACAGGTGGGCAACACTTCTTCAAGCATGTCCATGTTATGTATGGTGCTGGTTGGTATTGAGAGTTCGATTTATTTTTTTTTATTTTTTTTATTTTTATTTTATTTTTTATTTTTTTTTTCCCAATTGTAAGTTGATCACGCACAAGCACATAAAAAGTAAAGTGGTATTGTGAGGTGATCGAAAGCCCAATAAAATGTGAGATGATCAAAGTGCTCAATAATTTGTCGTGTTTGTACTTGTTAAAATGAATCAAATATTTTGAGACAAAATGAAAATAGCGAATGGATCACACATTCTGGGACATAGATAGTAATAGTTTTTTGTGTTCGTTTAACCCCTAAATGGTTTGACTCATTTGTAGTAAAATGAACACATCCTCAAAAGCATTGTCATAGGTGGAGGTAAAAGTGTGTTATCCAAATCTCAACCGTACAATCTTGTCGTAGACATATTGAGCATCATGTGGGTCAAATTTTAAGTCATGAGGCTTCATAGATTGCGAGATCATAATGTATTAATACTCAAAAATGATCACATAATTTCGTCATTTTCACTTTAAAGTGAAAATGCTACCATTAGACTTATTGCAATGAAAAAGTCACCAATTAGAATGTTGTTCACCTTCATCTCA
Source organism: Bryum argenteum (assembly GCA_037043015.1). Taxonomy (NCBI): domain Eukaryota; kingdom Viridiplantae; phylum Streptophyta; class Bryopsida; order Bryales; family Bryaceae; genus Bryum; species Bryum argenteum. The sequence continues at coordinate 16,090,717 of CM073328.1, read as the reverse complement.
GTAGCATCCTTGAACAAAAAAAAAACCATGAGAAAAATTTCTTTGTGCAAATTATGGCCCTGCAATGGTGAAAACTGCCCTAAATTTTACAAAGGAAAAAATGTCTAAAACTAGGCTGCTGTCACTGAAATGCATGCCATTAATTCATACTTCATTGTATGGGTCTGAGATTTTTATGACATGAACTAGACTTGATTTGGGACCCAACCCAAGTGATTTCGTCCAAAACGGAGTCCGGATGAAGAAGTTATGGCTCTCCAAAGTTTCTGTCATCCAGAATGTCGATTTTCGACATTCGGCCCGCTTAAGGGTTAACTTCCATAATTTTATTATAGGTTGCATAACAATCTATCACGCATTTGTAGTATAGTGACACTCTTGGTTTACAAACTCATCAACGACTGATTCATAATGATTAATATAATCATTTTGTACGAAAAATATAATCAATTTGTACCTTACATCAACCTTTATGATTCAGTATTTGGGCTCAAAATTCTCTAAAAACTTGTAGGTATTCAATTTGAGCCCCAAAGTTTAGAAACTCTCATCACTCGCTCTAATCAACAATGAAACCGAAGAGGGCTAAACTTTACGGTTCACCCGAGAACATCCACTTTTTAAGAATCATTTTAAATTTTTTTCAAGAACGCACTCATATATAAAGGTGAACTAACTTGAAGATATTACAGTTGCAAGTCTAATATATTAAAAATTTCTTATCAAACTCTTCTTATTTTTACAACAAGGTTTTTAAAGGCTTTTAAGCAACTCATGCATTTGAGGGTATCACTTTTCTTGCACATATAAGAAATAAGGTAAAAAAAGCTCAATGTCATAGACATAGGGTCAAACATACTTATCACTTCAATTACTCCAAATGAAGTAGATTTGAGAAAACCTACTGAACAGTTATAATGAGACAGAGGGAGTATATGATGCACCTCACTTTACATGCAAAATCCTAGTGGTAACAATTGTCGACACCATGTAACTTCATGTACCATGAAGCAACATTGGAAAGAAAGAATGTACTGCCTCTGTCCCATTATAAATGTATAGTAGATTTTCTCAAATCTACCACCCACTGTAGATTTGAGAGAACCTATTGGACAATTATAATGGGACAGAGGGAGTAGTTTCAACCATTCCTTACGGGTCAAAAAAGCTCTTGGAGTAAAAAAGAGGTTGTAGTGACGGGCATAGGCCCAAAGGTAAAAGGAGGAAGGGGAGAAGCAAGTTCCAGAGGCCTCAAGTCGCCGAGTGCGAATCGTACAAACAGTGGCTCGCCAGCCACCAGCTACTCACCAGGGCGTGCCTGCTACAGTTGTTTCCGACGCGGAAACGCGGACCCACCCCACCCCACCACCTCTCCACGCTCACTCAGTACTCTCCTGCCTTTTTCTCACACAAACACTCGCACCTTTTATATTCCGCATTCCCCAAAACCCTTTCTCAGTCCAAGCCGCTCACAATCCAAGTCTTCTTCAGAGCCTCCTTCCCCCACATTCCAAGTTTGCTGTTTTTGTGGGTTTGGGGTGCAGGCAAGATGGTGAAGATATGTTGCATTGGCGCAGGGTACGTGGGCGGGCCAACCATGGCCATGATCGCGCTCAAGTGCCCCGACATCCAGGTCGTGGTGGTGGACATCAGCAAGCCTCGGATCGCCGCCTGGAACTCCGACGACCTCCCCATTTACGAGCCAGGACTCGACGATGTCGTCAAGAGCTGCCGCGGCAAGAATCTCTTCTTCTCCACCGAAGTCGAGAAGCACGTCGCGGAGGCGGACATCGTGTTCGTCTCCGTCAACACCCCCACGAAGACTCGTGGTCTCGGAGCCGGGAAAGCAGCAGATCTGACCTACTGGGAGAGCGCAGCTCGTATGATTGCGGACGTGTCGAAGTCCGACAAGATCGTCGTGGAGAAGTCGACAGTCCCCGTCAAGACCGCCGAAGCGATCGAGAAGATTCTCACCCACAACAACAAAGGTATCAACTTTCAGATCCTTTCGAACCCGGAGTTTTTGGCTGAGGGGACTGCGATGGAAGACCTGGACAAGCCAGACAGGGTTCTGATCGGTGGCCGGACAACCCCCGAGGGTCAGAAGGCAGTCGCGGCGTTGAAGGCCGTGTACGCGCACTGGGTACCTGAAGATCGCATTATCACCACCAACCTCTGGTCCGCGGAGCTTTCTAAGCTCGCGGCGAACGCCTTCCTCGCGCAACGAATCTCGTCTATCAACGCGATGAGCGCGCTTTGCGAGTCCACTGGCGCGGATGTGAGCGAGGTCGCGTACGCAGTCGGGACAGACTCTCGCATTGGACCCAAGTTTCTCAACGCTTCTGTCGGTTTCGGAGGCTCCTGTTTCCAGAAGGATATTCTCAACCTGGTTTACATCTGCGAATGCAATGGCCTCCCAGAAGTCGCAACGTACTGGAAGCAAGTCGTCTCCATCAACGACTACCAGAAGACCCGATTCGTGAAGCGCGTGGTCTCGTCCATGTTCAACACGGTCTCCGGCAAGAAGATCGCGGTGCTCGGATTCGCATTCAAGAAGGACACTGGCGATACTCGTGAGACTCCAGCCATTGATGTCTGCCACGGACTCCTCGGCGACAAGGCGAACCTGAGCATTTACGATCCGCAGGTGACTGAGGATCAGATCAAGAGGGACTTGGCGATGAACAAGTTCGACTGGGATCACCCACAGCACTTGCAGCCGCAGTCTCCGACGGCGTTCAAGCAAGTGTCTGTGGTGTGGGATGCTTACGATGCGTGCAAAGACGCCCACGGCATTTGCATCATCACCGAGTGGGACGAGTTTAAGAAGCTCGATTACCAGAAGATTTACGACAACATGCAGAAGCCTGCGTTTTTGTTCGATGGGAGGAACGTGGTGAATGTCGAGGCGATGCGCAAGATCGGCTTCGTGGTGTACTCCATTGGAAAGCCCTTGGACCCCTGGGTTAAGGATCTCCAAGTATCGATCTAGATTGGGTATGTTATAGCTTCAGGGACTAACCCCTAAACCCTCATTCTTTCGACCTGCGGTGCACCAGGATCGAGACCACCCCATACATAGCTTGCTGCCGATGCTCCATTGCAAGAATTCTGGTTGCCGAGGTAGTTGAGAGCTTTCTTTAGCTGAGACGGGTTACTGGAAGGAGATCGGGTAGCTTCATTGCAGATGATCATGTGTAGAGCACATTATAGATATATCACCTCATGGTGTTCCCAGTTTAGTCAAACATTTTTTGAATAATTTCACACCGCTCGTTTGATTTTACTCTGTCTCTGATTCGGAGCATGAAGGTTTTAAATTTCTCTTGCGTTTTGAGCAATTTCAGCAATAGTACGTAGGTTGTTCTACGTGATGTCGTCTTCTAGATTGTCAGTGTAGGCAATGCATTTTCAGGAAATCGATTGTGCTTTTGTCTTTCACTGCTGCAGCTGCGAGAGCTTTTGTTTATGGTATTGAGGCTCAAGGATTCACCTGCTGACAGCATTGAGTATCCTACTCACGGAGCTTTTGGTAAGGGATGCTTGTTTTGCGAAAGTATTAAATGCTCAACTGTAGATGCAGATGTAACCAGTTGCATGTGGATTCCCAGCAGCCTCGACAAAGTGCTTGCTTTATTTTGAATGTAATTGGCCTCTGTACCTGGTGAGTGAGGTGGCTGTGAACAATGAAGAGTGCAACGTGACCCTACAGTTTTTTAGGGTTACGGATTATTGACTTGATTGCAAAATACAAACGAGCATCCTTCAGCTTGATGTCGTTAAGTACTCTGCTGCTGCAGATGCTAAGAAGTAAAGAAGGATTACATCGTGCATGAACTTGTGAGTTGGAATCGCAGGGGCTGACATCTCTGGGTTTACTCGTTTACATGCAACACGGTATCCTCAGCAGGCATGCAATGCGGTATCCAGTTGTCCGCGCTCCAGATTTGCAGCAATCATAGAGTGTACCGTTTCTGAACCAACATCATTGCCCTGCGAAACTGAATAACCTTTCTTTGTCCTCTGGAACTGACTGAATCAGGCTACCTGGTTTATGCATCTACTGAAACATTATTACCAGTTGCATGGTCGAGTATGAAACATGCACCAACGCTTTCCGAACAGTACCAGTAATAAGCTTTCGAGTGCTTGCGTGCTCAAACTGTTTGGCATAAACTCAACCTCACATCTACAGATCATAAAATTAAAACCTCGCTTAAGAGAGAGGCATTCATTCTTGCCAGAATCCGCACCAAGTCGCAGCATGCATTTGTTGGCAAATCTTAACTCAAAATTTTCTGAAGTCATGATGTATTTCTTGACTATTGAGAAGTGTTTTTAGACATCCATGTGTTACTCTTTAATTACCCAAAATGGACAAGGAGATGGCGTGTTGGAGGCAATTCTGATGCAACCCATGTTTAAAGTAAAAAATTCAGGTGACAGGAATGCGGATTCTTGATATGCTTTTTTCTTTGATGGGGTCTCAGGAATAATAATTGCTAAGGCTCTCTTCAATGTAATCGAAGTATTACATCCTTTCCCAACAAACCTAAGACCAGGGTAGATGCGGAATGAGTCAAGACCACTTCATGCATGAACTTGCTTTCATGTCATATTGAAACTACATGTGTCTGGTCAGAAAGAGTATCGAATGCTTTCTTGCTCTGCTTGAAAAGAATCAAACCTAAACCTAAAACCCTAAACAAGGCTCTCTATTGAACCATGTTAATCCTCTTGTCTACAATGGGCAAAGGTGCTGGCTGCTGCGCAACGTGAGGATGGTCAGCTCCTTCGTACACTTTCAGATGAGTAAACAACCGTCTCCCGAGCTGTTGCACACAAACAACACCCAAAATGTAAGCGCTAAAACCCTAACTAGTCATTCCCATAGCTACTGACAAACTACAGAGAAAAAGTAAAGATCCTGCACTACACAATCGACCAATAGCAACACATCATGTAGTATATTGTAAGCTTCCGAAATCGAGTTTCTACAACAAATATTATGATGTAAGTGGACAACACTTTTCTATAAGTGAATCACAAGATGGAATCATGAGGTTGAAATGGAGAGTGATGAGCTTACCCGGCCCTTGGGAAGCATGCCGCGAACAGCCTGTTCCACAATGCGCTCTGGAATTCTCTTCTGCAAGTTGTCGAAAGTCTCCTCGGTCATACCTCCAGGTCTGCCTGAATGCCTTCTGTAAATCTTCTGCATCCGTTTCTTTCCGGTCACACCCACCTTCTCAGCATTGATCTGCACTTCCCCACGATGATTCAGCAACAGAAGTCATGGATCACGATTTATTTTATCAGTCGAGAGAGGGAGGGAAGGAACGAACCACTACGACGTAGGCGCCCATGTCGGTAGAGGGAGTGAACTCCGGGACGTTCTTTCCACGGATGTGAATGGCGATGGTGGAGGCCAGGCGGCCCAATCGCTTGTCCGCTGCATCCACTATGTACCACTTCTTCTCCACGTTCTTGTGGTCGTCGGCTTTAGGGTAGTAGGTCTTGTTCCAGACATCCTGTCATAGTAAAATCACAACATAATGCACTCGCTTCAGAAAACCATCAAATCAACATGGTACAGAAGGTTGCAATTCAATCCTTAGCACATTAGAGGAGTGGCTAGGACGTCACAGGAGAGCACAAGAGAATCCAAGCAGTCCGAGACATTTTATGCACTTGAAACGATGGAGTGGTCTGTAAGTTGAAGCGATTATCCCAAGAAAATCTATGAATCAAGAGAGAAGTGGTGCTGCTCAATGCTTGATGTACACATCCTGATCAATGATGCATAATTCTCTCACTACTAACTGCTACTTCATTGCTTGACCTAATACACCCCAGTAGACATTCGGAACATAAACCTAGATTGTCGGAGGCTTCTCAGTGTCTCACAAAACCAGTAAAAACACACAGAATGTTGATCTCGAATTGGCCATTGAAAGAACGAAGAAAGAGCACTCGTGCACTCAAATCTACTTCGAAACTCCAAACCATCTGCTTGCATTATCAACAAACTCTCATATCCAAACATTTTGCTTACATTATCCAAAGAATGCATCCAAATTTGCCTCTATAACGTTCAATTCAGCACTCTCGAAGTAACCTTGATGCCGAAAACCTCAAGATTGTGTAAAGAGAAGAAAACGGATTCCACATGAGAGTGGCATGTCTACTTCCCTGTTCCGCTCAACACAAAGACGAAATCTACTTGAAAACTCAATGCACTTTGCTTACATTATATCAAAAGAATGCAGTTAATACTCGACCACTCTAATTCCAGGTAAGCCTACACTACCTTCAATTCAGCAAGAGATGCATTCTCAATACCAAAGGGAAAGGAATGTAGGAAGTGAGGAGTCTTACGGGTCCCATTTTCTCGATGCCTTCGTACATCCAGCGGTGCTCAGCGGGGATGAACCCACCCTTGGCCTGGACGGTGAAGGTGTTCTTGCTGGGGCGCACCTGCAAAGGAACGGCGACGCGTCTCCGGAGCGACAGGAGCGAGGTGTTCCCCGTGAAGGAGGAGGCGGACGAGGAGGTTGGCAGCGACATAGACGCGAATTGGGCCGCCATGGCAGCTGCAGCTGTGGAGCACGCCATCGCTGATAATTCTCCACAGACTCCACAGCCAAGACTCCAAGAGAGGGCTGCGATGCGGAACTTCCTCACGGCAAGACACTACGGCACCTGCACTCGGATAAGGCTCCCAGGTCCCATGCGAGGTCTTGCTGTACCCTAGGTCCCGATTGAGATCCTGCTGTGTCCTGGGTCCCGAACGAGGTCTTTTTCTATGCTGGGTCTTGAATCGAGGTCTTCGTATGTTAGAGGTTCCATGACCGGGATCCAGGTCTTGTTAGTGGGTAGATACATTCAAAAAGTCGGAATTTACGATTCAAATCACGATTTGTATGAGTGATTTTGTGCTCTGAAAGGATTATGGTAGATAGGTTGGGGTTGTACATAACCTTGTAGGAGGTTGCAAACTCATCATTGATTGGTTCATTCATGATGCCCAAGTCCAAAAGATGTTGTGATCCAATTTTGGGCTGCCCGTTTCAGACCCCATGGGCATTTAAGGGTTAACAAATTTGAGATTAATACACAAGTGCGTGTTCCATGTTCGTTGTGGTTTTGGAAGTAGAAAGTGCCTGTTCCATGTTTGTTGTGGTTTTGCAAGCACAAAGTGCCTGTTATACATGATTATACTATGATTTTGAAGCAGTAGGTGGTTGTTTCACATGATTAAATTGTGATTTTTGAAGCACAATGTTCCTTTACCACCTATTTTGTGATTCTGGGAAGCCTCGCACAACAAATACTTTGCTGTAAAATTCTCGTGAAGAAAGAAGATTGTACTGCCTTTGCAGGAAATGATTCCTTCATGAATTGGTGCATGGAGAAAATGTTGTGGTGCCTTCGTCGTTGGTGTGAAAATGTTGGAAGAAGGGGTAGATAGATAGATAGAAACTTCGGTCCCTTTCTAAGGGGCCGGCGTGAATGAAGTGTCCGTTTGTAGTGCTAATATCCCGATGGCCACCGGACAAGGGGAAATTGGAACAATACTACTTCCCCCTCCCGAGGGTAGACACTATAACTACGCTAGTTTCTAGCCTAATTACTAGTGCCTTGAAGATACTTGACATAGTATCCCCCCAAAGGGCTTTGAGGTACCCATACAACAAGGTCCAAAGATCCCCCACAATAGTTGGGTGGACTATAGTGGTGAGCACCACGCCGGTATGGGGGATAGAACCCACAACCTCCTCATTGGGGTCCTAAGCCCTAACCACCAAGCCAAGTCTTGTGGTTCCTGAAGGGCTGAGACTTTGAATCTGGTGATTTTTTAGGACAAAATTCCTCCAATTTTTAAGTAATCACATTGTAAAACTGAAGAGAATTAATTTTGTTTTCTTGTAGAGCTAGTAAGATTCTTTAGATACCAAAAACAAGCCCCTGTCAAAACTTATGGTGTAGGGATATGCACCACTTGTTTTAGTTCAAATAAGACACACAACATTGCTCGAGTGAACAACATTGAGATGACATTGCACTCTATGCTTCATGGTACAAAGCAATAGATATTGGATGTACATCTCATTTTCTTACTCACAAACATATATTCATTGTAGACATATAAACACCAAGCAACTATTGGAATCCATGTGAATAAAATGATCATCCAACCTACTCTTGATGATACGCCCACCAAACATATCACAATCTATATATATTTGTAAAATCTTGCCAATGTGAACTTAAGGGGCAGTTCACACTATGCCCATCATTCATTGAATTCACTAGAGCCAGGCACCACAAGCCTTGGCTTGGTGGTTAGGGCTTAGGCCCCCAATGAGGAGGTCGTGGGTTCTATTCCCCATGCCGGCGTGGTGCTCACCACTATAGTCCACCCAACTATTGTGGGAGGCCCTTGGACCTTGTTGTATGGGTACCTCAAAGTCCTTTGGGGGGATACTATGTCAAGTATCTTCAAGGCACTAGTAACTAGGCTAGAAACTAGCATAGTTATAATGTCCACCCTCGAGAGGGGGAAGTAGTATTGTTCTCATTTCCCCTTGTCCGGTGGGCATCGGGTAATTAGCATTACGAACGGACACTTCATTCACACCGGCCCCTTAGAAAGGACCGGAGTTTCTATCTATCTATCTATCTATCTCACTAGAGCCTAGAGTCTAAAGGTGAAAGCTTTCGAATGTGCAGGGACTTTTTAATAGATTTGGTGCCAAAAGTTTGGGCACAATGAAAATGAAAACCCAAACTCTTGTCAAGATGTCGGACCTTTTTCAATAAAATACTCAAGTCACCATAAGCCTTGGCTTGGTGGTTAGGGCTTACAGCCCTTGATGAAGTGATTGTGATGCTAAGTATGTTGGCATTGTACTCATCACCGAAGTGTAACAACTATAAAATGAGAATTTTAGATCTTATAGTATAAGTAACTCAAAGCCATGTGAGGCAATAAAATGTTGGTTATCTTTGAGGCACTATGAACTAGCATGGTGTTCACCTCGGGAGAGGTTAATAGTCTCGCCATCAGTCACCACCATAGTCCACCCAACTATGGTGGGGGGTTCTTGGACCTCGTTGTATGGATACTTCAAAGCCCCTTGGGGGATACCATGTTGTGAGGTTAAATCCCGGTATTCCGGTTTCTAACTCACAAGTGGGCCGTGGGGGTGGGTGCAAACAAGACAACCCTTCCAAGCAATGGACACTAAATTTCATACATGCATGCAATTCCTAATTTGAACTCCACAAAGAAGTACAACCATTCAATCTAGTCTCAATTTAATTCCAACCAAGTAACTCCAGCAGTGAAGTGAGTCTCCCAAGGCATACCTAGGAGGTTCAAATAGCCCTCATTTGAACCCAAGGGCCTAGGGCTCAATTGTGGGCACAAAACGATCAAAATGAACACTTTAGGCCTCCAAAACTCGTATGGACCAAGAGGTCCAGCACACAAATTAGGGTTGGAAGAGGTTGCAAATCACATCTAAACACCTTCAACCTCAATCCTAAACACCCCAATCAACATGTGAGTACTAACAACCCACTAAGCATGCAATTCACCACTCCTAACACAATTTAGGTTTAATTGGGGAATATTGGGCGGCGCTCAAGACCGATTATAAATTCCCGAATTTTTAACCCATCTTTATAATTTCAGCCCAAACTTGGGCAGCGCTTCAGCGCTACCCTTACGCGTAGTGCACGCTAACTACTCAAACAACAATTCAAAGCAATACTACTTCATTCAATCAAACAAACATCACACAATAACAAGCCACCCAAATCCACAAAGATTACAACCAATTTTTAGGCAAGGAAATTGCCCTTTTTTCGGAATAAGTTCATAATCCCTATCATGTCCAATCTAAAAAATCCAACAACACAAGAATGCGAACAATCAAACAAAAAATAGATGCGGATGCTCCCCTTTAAGTCACCCCCTGTCGCGGTGCGTCGATGTCGACCCCTCCGCGCGCCGATCCCGGGTGTGGCGATGCTCCGATCCACCGTTCGAGCTCGTGGTACCGGTGTCTGTCACCGTTGTCGTGGTGTCGTCGACCACCGCCATTTGCCACTCCTCCGAACCGCCACCGCTCCGTCACCGCATCATTGCCGATGCTCTGCCGATGGGGCGTTGCTCTGCCGGCACAAGTACCGGATCACCGATACGCGTCATAGCCGCTGGTGCAGTCGTCGCGGTGATGGCCGCGTCCAACAATACCGGAGGTGTCGATTTCTTCGACCTCCGCCGCGAGCATTCGCCTTCCTCGCTTGTGCCGATGGTCTTTGTCGACGTCCTACAATCTGCGGCGCTCTCGATTGCCGCCCGACGCCGCTCACGACCTCGTCTTTGTGGCCGTCGAATTTGGATGCCGACGTTGGTGGACCGCTTGCGGTCGCGGCCCTCCTCTGCTTTGTTGAGTCCCCGCGCCCGATTGTCGGTCTTTGTCGATCTGGCGCCTTTCCGCCGAGGCGCTGGCCCTTCCTCTCTGCGCCGAGTCATCTGCTTCATGGGTTCTTGGTGGCCGCGGCGGTGACTCCGGGTTGGCGCTGCTGCCGATTGCGAGTTACCGGCGTCGTTGGCGCCTTGCAATCGTTCCACCTTGGCGATGTCGATCTGCCGGCCTTCGCGGTTGGTCCTAGACCGCGCTCGATTCGATGCCCCGTCCGGTCTGGCGATCCGGCTTCCGTTCCGTTTACGGCAAGTCGTGGTTGATCGCGATCCGTGGCGGCGCGACTCCGTAACCGCTGCTTTGCTCCTCGAGCACCGTCGGTCTTTGCGCGTGACGTCGCTGGCGGCGTGCCGGTCCGCTCCTACCCAGTCCGGAGTCGTCATCCTCTCCGACCGCTCAGCATCCATCCACCACCGAACGAGTTCCCAGCAGGATCGCCATTCTCCGGTTCCGCTCGGCCGACGCCGATTCCGATGGCACCGCCGAGGTTCGAGATCGCCGCTTCCGGCCAGTCCTCCTCGTGATCGTTGTGTCCACCAACTGTCGTCTGTCGGCGTTGACCTCCACCTCCCACAATAACTCATCGCCCACCAAAACACAACCAAGTACACACACACACCAACCAAACTCTCCACACAAAACTTCTAACCTCACACACTTCCTTCTTTCAAAAAATCGCACACACCAAAAACTAGCCTAACGGCCCTCCTCCGACTCTCTCCCTCCTTGGCTGATCCAGGGAGGTTGAAGCAAAAGCTTCATCCGTCCAATTGGGCGGATTTCATCCGTCCAGTTGGACGGACTTCCATCCATAGTGTTTCCTAACCCATTGAGCAAGATAAAGGCACCCCACCTCGTACTAGGAGTTTTGTAGAAGGTAAAGGCAAAAATGGGGCAACCCGACCCCTACTTAGGAATACGTAATCGCCAAAACATACTAAAAACTCGCCATTTAATATATTGGCGTTTATCAAAAATACTAATTTGGTATAAATTAGAGCAAGAACGGCCGCTTGTGCCAAAACCTCCTATGAGACCATGGGTATTCCGTGAATCCACGAAATGAGCTAAAAAGTCTAATTAAACCATGGAAATTTAATAATTACGCGCTATACTTTGCGAGGAACGTATTCCCGCTAAAGTGAACCGTTTCGCGGGTTCACAGGTGTCGACCATCTGCGGGGCATTTTTGCTTAAAAATGCAACGGACTCAGGGTCTCGAAGCTGGTAGGCAAATGCTCCCATTGGGCTCGCACGGTCACATGTGGTACAACTTACACCGCTCGGCATTTGTGCGAGCGGGGAAAGGGGCGCCATCTAATGTCGCGAGTTGGACGGTGTTGTTTGGACGGACATCAAAAGACTTCAAATGGGCCTAGCCATATGGCATCGAATTTGCCCGGAAATTCCATCCTTGTGGCATCTTGGAGCATGACTAAGTCTCCTGGAGCTAAAACTCGCTTCTTATGAAGCTTGTCAAAAGCCAACTTGCGGCGCCGAGCCATGGTCTCAATATGTTGAGCGCTAAGGCGCCGGGTCTCGCTCAACCCTTCAAGCATGAGGACTCGATCGTGGATAGAGTCCGAAATGGGGAGTCTAGCCTCGATTGCTATGCGCAAGGATGGGATTTTGATTTCGATGGGTAAAACCGCCTCTATCCCATAGACTAGGGCAAACGGGGTTTGCTTTGTGGTGACCTTGAACGTGGTCCTATATGCCCACAAAGCGGCATTGAGTTTGGTATCCCAATCCCGTTTGTTGTCATGGATAGTCTTCCTCAAAATCCTCACGATGGTTTGATTACATCGTTCGGCTAGGCCGTTGGTTTGAGGATGGTAAGGGGTGGTTTTACGGTGATCAATCCCGTAAGTCGTGGTAAGTTCCTCAATGAGGTCATTGAGGAAATGGGTGCCCCGGTCGCTAACCAAAACCCGTGGCACCCCGAAACGAGAAAAAACATTCTCAAACAAAAAGAGTGCCGTGGTTTTCTTATTTGCCACTTTGACCGCCTTGGCCTCTACCCATTTTGTCAAATAATCGACCGCGAGAATGATGTACGCCATTTGGCGTGATGAAGTGGGGTGCACCGGGCCCACATAGTCTATTCCCCACTTCTCAAAAGGAAGCAAGGGTAGCGAGGGTATTAAAGGGAACGCCATGTGGAGGTCATTCTGAGCAAACCGTTGGCATGCGTCACACTTGGTGGTGTGCCGGTGGGCGTCGGCGAACATGGTGGGCCAAAAGTACCCGGCTCTAAGGATTTTTGGGCGGTGAGACGGCCCGAAAAATGCCCGCCGCAAATGTCATCGTGGCATGCCACAATTATGCGTGATGCCTCGGGCTCACTAACACACCGGCGTAGGACCCCATCAATGCCCCGCCGGTACAACCGGTTTGCTATAATAGCATAGTGGCGGCTATTGACACGGATTTTGCGCCGCTCATTGGCATCTAGGTGATCGGGAAGTTTTTGCGTACTCAAAAACTCCGCAATATAGGTGTCCCACGTGGGGGTCACCGTGATGGAGAAAAGGTTGGCATCGGGAAGTTCATCCTCGATGTCAACCATGCCCATTGCTTCGGACAACCGTGAGAGGTGGTCCGCTTGAAGATGCAAGCGGCCGGGTTTGTATTCCACGGTATAATCTAGCTCCTCTAGGAGCAAAACCCATCGTGCCACCCGACCGCTAAGGTCGGGTTTGTTAACCATGTAGCGTAACGCTAAATGGTCAACAAAAAACACCACGGGATTCATGAGTAAGTAATGCCTAAATTTCTTGGCACTAAACACCATGGCCAAACATTCCCTTTCCGTGGTGGAATAATTCCTTTCCGCGGCGGTTAATTGGCGGCTAGCAAATGCCACGGGACGGTCCTTGCCGTTAGGTCCATGTGGTTGACACAATGTAGAACCCACGGCTACCGCCGATGCATCACAATACACATGGAAGGGGATGTCCCAATTGGGGGGTACAAGGCATGGATAGGAGGTCAACTTGGTCTTGAGGGCATCAAAACCCTCTTGACACTCGCGGGTCCACTCAAATTTGACCTCCTTCCTTGTGAGGTTGGTCAAGGGTATCGCGGCCGTGGCATAATCGGCTATGATGTCCCGATACCACCCAAAATGGCCAAGAGCACGTTGTACGCCTTTGACCGAAGTTGGGGGTTCAAGGTTGAGAATCACTTCCACCTTTTCGGGGTCCGGTTCCTTGCCGGCCTTGGAAACCACGTAGCCCAACAATACCCCTTTTTGTACCCCTAGGTACACCTTGGCGGGATTTAAGGAGAGGCGGTTTCGACGGCACCGCACAAAACACTCACGCAACATTGCGTAATGTTCTAATGCACTTGTTTGGGTGCTAAAATCGTCAATGAAAACCGACATAGACTTATGGAGGAGATCAAAAAAGATGGACGTCATGACTCGTTGGAACGCCGAGGGTGCGTTGCACAACCCGAAGGGCATGACCACATAGATGAACGTCCCCCACGGAGTTGTGAAAGCGGTTTTGTGATAATCATCGGGATGGATGGATACTTGGTTATATCCCGAGTATCCATCTAGGAAGGTGTAGAGCTCATGCCCCGCCACCTCATCCAAGATTTGGTTCACAAATGGAAGGGGGAAGTGATCCTTTTGGGTGGCTTTGTTTAAACGACGATAGTCGATGCACACCCTTAACTTCCCGTTTTTCTTCTTCACAAGCACCATAGGAGACACCCAATCTGTGATTTCCACCGGTTTAATAAAACCCGCCTCTAAGAGCTTTTCCAACTCGGCTTTGACCACGAGTTGGAGGCGGGGGTTCATTCGGCGTTCCTTTTGCCGGACCGGTATGGACCCCGGAAGTAGGGGAATCGTGTGTTGGGCAATCTCCGGTGGGATGCCCTTGAGGTCTTTATAGGACCAAGCAAAAATATTGCGGAATTCGAGGACAAGACCTTTGAACCTCTCAATTTCTTCTGGGGATAATTGAGCCCCCATTTTGATGGGGCGGGGCTCCTCGCCCTTTAGAGACACGTCCACATCTACGCAATCGTTGATTGGGACCGTGACCGGGTTGGTGGGACCGTGATACCAATCACTTGGCACCGCGGGGTAAATAGGTAAATCGGAACCCACCTCCAAGTTAGTGGAGGTTTTGCGGAAATGAAGGGGAGGAGGGAGTATTTCTTCCTCTTCCATTAGCCCCTCAAAACCGAGGTTTTGGGTTCCGTCTATCTCGAGGTTGTAGACCACCTCATAGTCAACCTCATCAACCAAGGTTGTTACCCCGGGGTATAGGCCTACCGGTTCTTCCAAAACTCTCATGGTAGTGATGACATTCACCGATTGTGACCTAGGGGTTTCAAGGTCCTCGGGATGATCCCGAAGCCATGTGGCGAATTCACCGTCATCCTCCCAATCATAAAGTCCCGGCCCAAGGTTTCTAATCGGGCCTAAATCGATGGGATTGATTCCCGGGACCAACGCGGGGTGTATAAGGTCCACGTGTTCACCATCGGTGGATGGCATGGTTTTAGGCACTTCTCCAAGTGTTCCTAAGGAGGTGGGTACCCGACACCCGATGGTCACCATTGATCGGTTTCCCGGCGGACCAAATTGCAACGTTGATTGATAGATGGACCAACGCTCGTCGGCGTTGGCCCTTCTCAACCAATCCCTCCCTAAAAGGATGGGATAAGCGGCCTTACTAGCCTCAAGCTTCAATACATGGAAAGTCAATGGATAGACTTCCCCCCCCGCTTCCATGTGGCAATTGGCGATTTCGCCAAGTGGAGTAATTGGACGTTGGTCCGCCACCTTGACAATGTAAGGGGAAGGGCCGGTAATATCTAAGCCTAGCTTAGCCATCGTGATGGAGGACATGACGTTGATGCCACTACCGTTGTCAACAACGGCGCCCGGGATGATTCTATCCAAAATAGAGACATCAATCTCGAATGCACCGTCATCTACCAACGGGCTAGTGTACATTTTAGCGGCCATTACCACCTTCCGAGATCTCCGGGGCATTGTCGCCCCTTCTTTGAACTCTTTCCTCAATGAGGGGGCTACCCGGATAAGTTGGGCTATGGATATATTAGCCCTAATGGTGCAAAGATCCGTCCAAAGGTCATAATCCGCCGTCGGGTTGAACACCCGGTACCCGAGCCGGCCCTAGGGGATCCGGTGTCCGACTCTCCGCCGTGTCTACAAACCGATAGAGGTCCTCTACCTCATCATCAAGAGGTTCTAATTGGATACCCTCCATTGAGGGTTGGTCCAAGGGTGGGTCCGGGGAAAACTCATGCAATTGACTCCTCAAAAACTCCTTCACGGCCGGGATATCCGGTTCCTCTTCCGAGTCACTACCCTCTCGGAATATTGTATCAAGAGTTGGATTATTGGCCCGTTGTTGCCGTGTCATGACCGCCACATGGTGTTCAACCGGTTCCCCCACTACCATAGCAACCACGGTGTCCACCTCCTCATGTATGATTAAATGCATACTTTGATGTATAGGGGGGTGGGCCGCGTTTGGGATGACCCCCGTGGTCGAAGGACCACCGGGAGGTACAACGCTATTCCGGACGTCTTGGGAGACCATTGGGTTGGCGTATACCGCCGGCGGTTGAGCACTAGGGGGAACCGGTTGCATCCCCATGTAATATTGGACCGGGGGATTACTTGGTCCCGCACCTTGGCTTTGGTCCGACGGTGGTGGAACATAACTAGTAGGAGCCATTGGATACCATGGAGTCGGGTATGTTTGTAAAAGGTACCCTTGTGCCGCTTATCATAGAAGAAGCCTTGGGTGGGGGTTGAGGAGCTTGAAGCCCCCGGAACGGTTTCCGGCTTTGCCTTTTTTTGGCGGAAACACCGCTCGGTGGGGTGGTTGTCTCCACAATTGTCACACACCACGCCGGTCTCCACCCAACACTTTCCCGGGCCAATGGGGTGAAATCGCCCACATGTAGGGCACGGTGTCCCCTTTGGTAATGGTGGATTACCCCCGGTTGGTTTGGGCGGTGTAGGCCGGCTATGTGGTGGGACATACGGGCTTGGATTAGGTGGACTTGGGCAAAATCGGGGAGTGTGACCAAATTGCCGGCAATTTGTGCACTAAAGGTTAGACGGGTGTACCCCGGTCTCACTTACAGGTGGTGGTGCATTCATGCTTTTAGCATTGATGGCCATGGTCAATTGGTCCCCTAGAGACTTGATGGTGTTCATCATATCCACTTTAAGATCGTCATTGGCCTTTTTAAACCGTTCCTCTAATTCCGCCAACCGGTCCACCTTAGGAGGTTCCGGTTGAGGGTGCCATTGAAGTTGAGGAGCCGGTGGCCTTGAATCAAGGGGGTTGGGTTGAACATAACCGGAGGTATATGGTGCCATAGGCCTAGATGGCTCCCCCGGGTTTTGACCCTCCCTATGAGGAGGTTCGTAGTGAGTGGGGATAAATGAAGGAACCGGGGCCACCGATCGGGCCCACATTCGGTTATTCTCCTTCTCGATACTCTCCACTCGACGGGCAGCGGTTTGGGCATCACCCACCGTTCGGGGCATGGAGTTCAACACATCCCGGATTGTGGATTGTTTGTTGAATCCTTGGATGAAGTAATACCGGATGGTGTCATCGGTCAAGTGGTTGCCCACGAACCTTGTTACCACCGTATTAAACTGGCGTATATACTCCGTGATACCCTCGGTGGGCCCTTGCCTTATCTCCGTGAGAGCCACCAAGGCATTTTGTTGCCCGGTCTCGGGCCTAAATTGCCTTAAAAAAGCCGTTTGTATGGTTGGCCAATCTACAAACGTTCAGGGGGCGTGTGAGCAGTACCACTCATATGCCGCCCCCTCTAAGGTAGTGGAAAACCAAACCAACCAATAGTCTTCTTTGGGAATGACATTGGTCACGAGGGTTTCAATATACCTCTCAATATGATTGGAGGGGTCCTCGTGAGCCATCCCGGAGAACTTCGGAAGGTGCATGGGCATGCCCCGTGGCGCTAACCCCACGGGCATCACTATTGGAAGCCCTCGCGGGGCCATCATTGCATCCGCCGGGTCAGGAGCAACCGGGGGTATCGGGGCGCCCGGGTTGAATGGTTGCGCCATGAGAATAGGACCAACTGGGACCACCGGAACCGAGGAGTTTTCTACCTCTGAAGTCCTACCTCCCAAATCCTTAGGTTGAACTCCTACTAAATCTACTTTGCGTACCCTTGTGTGATGGTAATTCACGGTACGACCTTCCCGATCGGAGTGTTACCATTGGCGATTGCTCCTTTGGTCATCATTGAATTTTGACAACCGGAGAAATTTATGCCAATGTCACCCTATCAATGGGAAATTCAACGTAGGTAAATGGGAAACTTAGGGGAACAAACCACACTACTAACTAGTAGGTGGGAAACCCGATCCTAGTTGGGCTAAGCTAATCGATAGGTCCCCTTAATGGACCGCAAAGACAACTCTAAGTGTGACTTCCTAACTTGCTTAGGTAAATGAGATGACACGATAAAGGTAACCGGTAATGGGCATGGTAAAAGATCACAATTGATAAACCCTTGACCCGTAGGAAATCCCTTCCAAGAGTGCCCAAATAAGAGGGGAAGAGATCGGCAGCCTTGTACCCCTCCCGGCTATGGGCCGGATCTCCCCTAGGTCACCGTGCACGTACTGCCGAAGCGGGGGAAGGCCGAAGCCTTTAGCCCACGGTGCCCTCAAATTTGGTAAGCACGGAGGGGAAAGGTGATCATTGATACCGGGTTGTGCACCCCGGCACCACGTCGGGCTTAAGCCACACACCCTTTCCCTTCCACTCACACTCCTCCCATGGGCGAGGAGTGAAGGTAATGGATAAAATTGGTTTGTACCATGCCAATGTCACAAGTACCTTGTCGGTCCCACAATTACCAAGTCCCCTAAATTCCTTAACCCTTAGTCTAATTGGTATGAATTAAGAGGCCTAGGAAACACCGCAAGCTTACTAAGCTAGATTCGACCTAAATCAAGCAACCGGGACCTCTAAGGACCCTAAAAAGACCAAGGGAAAAACAAGGCAGCATACGAAGACTTCCAATTTAGGCTTGGTGAATTTTAACACAAGTTCTTATTACAAGTGTAAACGGATGGTCCTCCGCCCCTTACCGTGATGGTGCACGTCTCGGGAGTGGTAACCACTCAAGAACCCCGTGCCGGTTCTTGAATGGGCGGCATCACCCGGTCCACTCCCAATTTACCAATTGGGCTTCCGGACCCACGAGAGGGTTACAAAGATTTTAAATGATTAAGTGAACACAAACGGTTGGACCACAAAAGTCTCGATGGACGGGTGAAGGGCAACCTGTGGGTTCAACCTGCAAAAACAAACTCTCAAAACCGTTGGGGCATCACTGCCAACGGTCTCGATTGCAAACGATAAAAATGGTCCCGCCGGCGATTAACCCGACCTCACCATATACAAAAGCCTATGGAAAAGAAAACTACTACACACGAATAGAAGTCACCCAACAACGGTGAACTTCTATTTTCGGTTGGAAAATTGCCAACCTAAACACGAGTGAATCCTCACCCGAGTGGTGAGAACAATTCACTTTCGCCCCCGAGGGGGCTACGCCGGTGTCCCTTCCTACTAGGGTTGGGCACGAAGTGTTAAAAACACTCACCGGGCGCCTTGTGAGAGATGGCAGATTACTATAAATAGTAATCTGCCCTCAATCTCCCAAGACTACAATAGACAAGGGGGAGACCCCCCTTGACGCTCAATATTTGAGCGGTAACACAAGCCAACCCCCATAAAACTCCCTTGGTACAAAAAAAAATTTCAAAAACGCCCACAATTTACAACACAAGTGGGTTAGGCCAAATGGCCAACAACCCCACTTCGTGTCCGGATCAGCCGGCTCACTAAGTTACCCGCCCCCCACAAAATTCAACAACAAAGATCACAAAAACCTCGTCCGGTCTTGGCTACACAAACAACCCACGGTTACTTGCATACCACCAAAACACATGCAAGCAAAAACTAAGGCAAAGGAATTCGGTTTTAAGGAAAACCGGTATTTTGTCTATGAGGTACAAAACCACAGATTACTATAATTAGTAATCTGCCCCTACCTTCATCAAACAAGTCTCCTTGTATCACTTCCTCAACTCCAAGTCCTCATCCTTCACACCACACAATACTTTGACAAGGAGGTTAGAACCACTATGTCTATTTACCACATTCAAATCAATCTAAATTAAAATTAATCACAAGTTCAAAGCAAGTCTTTTCAACCTAATTACTAAATCACATTAAATATTGTTAATCCCAAGCTACAACAAATGAGGAAAAGACCCCAAACCACACCAAGTCACCAATCCACTAAGTAAAACACCAAGAATTGAGCAAGAAATCACAGCTTACTATTTATAGTAAGCTGGTCCTTTTTCTTCAATTCAAATACCTAAAAAGAATACAAGTAAAAGCAACAAAATAAGAAGCAAACGCATCCAACCTCCCGGCAAACGCACCAATTATGTGAGGTTAAATCCCGGTGTTCCGGTTTCTAACTCACAAGTGGGCCGTGGGGGTGGGTGCAAACAAGACAACCCTTCCAAGCAATGGACACTAAATTTCATACATGCATGCAATTCCTAATTTGAACTCCACAAAGAAGTACAACCATTCAATCTAGTCTCAATTTAATTCCAACCAAGTAACTCCAGCAGTGAAGTGAGTCTCCCAAGGCATACCTAGGAGGTTCAAATAGCCCTCATTTGAACCCAAGGGCCTAGGGCTCAATTGTGGGCACAAAACGATCAAAATGAACACTTTAGGCCTCCAAAACTCGTATGGACCAAGAGGTCCAGCACACAAATTAGGGTTGGAAGAGGTTGCAAATCACATCTAAACACCTTCAACCTCAATCCTAAACACCCCAATCAACATGTGAGTACTAACAACCCACTAAGCATGCAATTCACCACTCCTAACACAATTTAGGTTTAATTGGGGAATATTGGGCAGCGCTTCCGCACTGATTATAAATTCCCGAATTTTTAACCCATCTTTATAATTTCAGCCCAAACTTGGGCAGCGCTTCCGCGCTACCCTTACGCGTAGTGCACGCTAACTACTCAAACAACAATTCAGCAATACTACTTCATTCAATCAAACAAACATCACACAATAACAAGCCACCCAAATCCACAGCATTACAACCAATTTTTTAGGCAAGGAAATTGCCCTTTTTTCGGAATAAGTTCATAATCCCTATCATGTCCAATCTAAAAAATCCAACAACACAAGAATGCGAACAATCAAACAAAAAATAGATGCGGATGCTCCCCCTTTAAGTCACCCTGTCGCGGTGCGTCGATGTCGGCCCTCCGGCTGCGCCGATCCGCAGCTGTGGCGATGCTCCGATCCACCGTTCTGGAGCCTGTGGTACCGGTGTCTGTCACCGTTGTCGTGGTGTCGTCGACCCTGCCAGCTGCCACTCCTCCGAACCGCCGCTGCTCCGTCACCGCACTGTTGCCGATGCTCTGCCGATGGGGCGTTGCTCTGCCGGCACAAGTACCGGATCACCGATACGCGTCATAGCCGCCTGGTCTGGTCGTCGCGGTGATGGCCGCGTCCAACAGCTGGAGGTGTCGATTTCTTCGACCTCCGCTGCAGAATTCGCCTTCCCTGCTTGTGCCGATGGTGCTGTCGACGTCCTACAACTGCAGCGCTCCTGATTGCCGCCTCGACGCTGCTCACGACCTCGTGCTGTGGCCGTCGGAATTTGGATGCCGACGTTGGCTGGACCGCTTGCAGGTCGCGGCCCTCCTCTGCTGTTGAGTCCCCGCGCCGATTGTCGGTGCTGTCGATACGGCGCCTTTCCGCCGAGGCGCTGGCCCTTCCTACTGCGCCGAGGTACTGCTTCCGCGGGGTTACTGGTGGCCGCGGCGGTGACTCCGGGTTGGCACTGCTGCCGATTGCAGGTTACCGGCGTCGTTGGCGCCTTGCAATCGTTCCACCTTCGGCGATGTCGATCTGCCGGCCTTCGCGGTTGGTCCTAGACCGCCGCTCCAGTTCGATGCCCCGTCCGGTCCTGAGCAGTCCGGCTTCCGTTCCGTTTCTGGCAAGTCGTGGTTGATCGCGATCCGTGGCCGGCGCGACTCCCGTAACCACTGCTGCTCCTCAGCACCGTCGGTGCTGCGCGTGACGTCGCCGCTGGCGATGCCGGTCCGCTCCTACCCAGTGCCGGAGCTGTCCTCTCCGACCGCTCAAGCATCCACCACCGAACGAGTTCCCAGCAGGATCGCCATTCTCCGGTTCCGCTCCTGGCCGACGTCGATTCCGATGGCACCGCCGAGGTTCAGATCGCCGCTTCCGGCCAGGTCCTCCTCGTGATCGTTGTGTCCACCAATCTGTCGTCTGTCGGCGTTGACCTCCACCTCCCACAATAACTCATCAGCCACCAAAACACAACCAAGTACACACACACACCAACCAAACTCTCCACACAAAACTTCTAACCCTCACACACTTCCTTCTTTCAAAAAATCGCACACACCAAAAACTAGCCTAACGGCCCTCCTCTGACTCTCTCCCTCCCTGGCTGATCCAGGGAGGTTGAAGCAAAAGCTTCATCCGTCCAATTGGGCGGATTTCATCCGTCCAGTTGGACGGACTTCCATCCATAGTGTTTCCTAACCCATTGGGAAGATAAAGGCACCCCACCTCGTACTAGGAGTTTTGTAGAAGGTAAAGGCAAAAATGGGGCAACCCGACCCCTACTTAGGAATACGTAATCGCCAAAACATACTAAAAACTCGCCATTTAATATATTGGCGTTTATCAAAAATACTAATTTGGTATAAATTAGAGCAAGAACGGCCGCTTGTGCCAAAACCTCCTATGAGACCATGGGTATTCCGTGAATCCACGAAATGAGCTAAAAAGTCTAATTAAACCATGGAAATTTAATAATTACGCGCTAAACTTTGCGAGGAACGTATTCCCGCTAAAGTGAACCGTTTCGCGGGTTCACACATGTCGGGTATCTGTGAGGCACTAGTGGCTAGGTAGGAACTAGTGTAGTGATCACCTTGAGAGGGTTTGTAGTCCCGCCATTGGTGTAATGACCTGTAGGCATACATCCAAGGATAGGTCGAACAGACACTCTATTCACGCCTGCCTCTAATTAGGTTGGAGTTTCTCTTCTTCTTATCACCATCACTGTTGTGACATCTAGACATCAACATTTCTAAACAAACACTTTATTCATGCCAGCCTTGAGATAGGTTTAGGGTTCTTCTTCCTCTACTTTTCTTCAAGTAAAAGTGGGGTAACAAACGCTGCTCACGTGTAGTAGGTGGATACTCCAAAGATCCCCAAACAGTTGATATTCAAACAAAAATCCCAAAAATAAAAACAATAACCGAAACCCCAAATATAAGAATCCAAATTAGAGTGGAAAAAGAAAAGCAACGCAGAATAAGTGGGCAGCGCGGCACGTTGTGAGCAGCAGCACCGGCTCTTCATCAAAGTCCAAGTCCCATCACCCTGCTTCCGATCCATCTCGCACCCTTTCGATCGAGCTATCGGAAAGGCGGGGCACTGCGAGAGAGAGAGAGAATGCGATGAGGTCGTCGCGAGGTGCGCCTCAGCGGAGCAATGGCACCCTGCGCAAAGACAGCATGTTCAGCTATGTGTTGCTCTTCTTCCACCTCATCGCCATCACTTACGTCGCCGGCAGGTAGCTAAACCCACTCCCCACTCCGCTAAACCCAATTCACCATCTCCCTTGCTCTGTAGCCGATGAAACACACTTTTGCGGGAGTATCAATGCCTTTCTGGACGATTTTCTGATTTAGGGTTGAGAATCTGCACAGATCTAACCATTTTTAAGTCCCTTCCAATCATCTCTAGCAATTGACCATCTCCCTAGCTCTGTTGTCGGTGAAAACGGACTTGGAATCACTCATTCGCTTAGTCTGGGTAGTATCGTTACCTTTCTTGCTAGAGCTTCAGGGTTGGGAATCTGCACAGATCAGAGCGTCCCTTGCAACTGAGCATCTCTCTAGCTCTAGAGTCAGTACTGAAGTTCGAATTGAATCACACTTTTGAAATTAGTTGCGGGAGTATCGATACCTTTTTTGACGATTTGCTGATTTGTATACGGATTTTAGGGTGGAGTTTCCTGATTCAGAGTGAAATAGTTGTGAGGGACTTGTTTCGAATCTAGCAATCTAGTGTGAAATTGAATTTGGTGCTCGGAGGGAGGCTCCAGGATGCGCAGTTTTGTCTTGTCTGGATCTTTATCGACTGATAATTTCACTAGCTTTCTGGTCAATGACGTGGAGTTGAATCACTTTTTGGCAGTTAGTCTCGGGAGTTCCAATACGCTTTATGGAGGTGACTCTTCAGATTTTAGGGTTGTGTAGATCTACATTGAGCTCGCGGCTTAAAATGAAGTGGTTGACTCGGGTATGGTCGCTAGCTTGGTGAGGGAATTGGAATGAATCTAGCATAAGGTGTGCGTTCAGTACAATGTAGTGAGGCTCTAGATCCGGGGGGGTAGTATCAGTTGTTACTAGCGAATTTGAACCCTAGATCTGGACTGCTCCATGATTGAATCATCTCGGAAACTTTAGGGTTTCAAAATCAAAGAAAGTCCTCTCTCGTTGCTCATGGAGAATCCCGCCAGAACGAAAAATGTTTAGTATCACTTTATGGCGAATCGTAAAGTTTATGGCTGGCTTTGGATCAATTTCACTTAGTGTTGCACTCGATTACATTCTGGAAGTCCTGGAATTTGCTTTGTTGAAAATTTATTGCAGGTAAAGTGGTCTGTATTCCGGTACCGACATGATTAAACTCCTGAGTTAATTGTAAAGACGAACTGATAATTGTAATTATTTCGTAAGTATTCATGTTAATTTAGGGTGATTTTCAATTCAATCAGCTCAACAAACGTCTGGACGTTCGCTACGAGGCCCTCATCAGGATGATCTGACCTCTGAATCGCTGTGGTTCGGTTCAACATGGATCTTTCTTGTTGGTTTTTGAAGCTTTGATCAGTCGTTTTCTAAACTCTGTTCTGTGCCAGGCTATGGCAGGGTGCCGGCGACAACATGAGAATGCGTCGCCAGCTGATGAGTATCGATCCAAGTATACGAGTTCAGGTACCATCAACATCATCATCTTAGACTGACAGGGGCATGAATCTATCAAATACTAAAGCTCCAATTGCCACTTTCTCTTTGCAGGCAAAAGACACTGTTTCCTTGGACGAAACTTGGAGAATGATAGACTGCAAGTAAGCAACTGCCTCGCCACTAATAATCTATTATGCTTTAGATCATGTGTTACGTATTAAACTAATCGGTATTTACAGAGAACAACAGAAGAAGCTAGTGGATTCAGAACTGGAGTTAGCTGCTGCAAGGAGTCAGGGCTACGTGCCTACCAACAAAACGGAAGGAGGCCGAAAAACCTTAGTCATCGGCATCTTCACTAATTTTGGTGGCCAGTCTAGGCGGGCTGCTTCTCGCCAAAAATGGATACCAACCGGTACATATTACCCTGTTTGTAAAGTATCATTTTGCCCATAATCTTGTAGACATTCTATCTTCCTAACTTGTATTGATGTGTCATGTGCAGGTGCTGCACTGAAGGAGCTCGAGAAGAGCAAAGGTATCATCATCCGCTACGTTATTGGACGCAGGTGTGTTTGTTGTCTGGTCTTCGTGTATTCGCTTTTTTTCATTTGTTACTGTAAGTAAGTTGGGGCTGAGTTTGAGTCTCGTTCTGTGAATTGCAGCTCAAACAGAGGAGATATGTTGGACCGACAAATCGATCGAGAGAGTAGTGAAACTGAGGATTTTCTAATTTTGGTACCTATGCTTTACAATCCTTTTTTTTCTGTCTTGTTCACCTTAGACAGAGGAATCGCAATAGTTTCTTAGGATTGATGCTGATGGTGGTTTTTTATCTCGACAGGACGATCACGTCGAGAGTGATGATAATTTGACGCAGAAAAGTAGGCTTTTTTTCAGCAAGGCAGTCAACATGTGGGATGCTGATTTTTATGTAAAGATGGATGATAACGTTGGCCTGAATTTAGGTGAGCAAATTGTTCCCGCTGCATGAATGGAAAGAGCTGTTCTGCAAGTAAATAAACTCTGAAGTAATTGTAGAACCGCTATACTTGCTAGTTTTGCTCGTGTATTGTATGTATTCGCTCACTAGATTGTTTCCTTTTATGCTCTCAAATGTAATCATGCACTGTTGGTGTGGTGTTCAAACAGATTTGGTAGGAACCTTGCTATCCGGCCACAAAGACAAGAAGAGAGCATATGTGGGATGCATGAAAGCTGGAGTGGTTGTATTTGACCCGTAAGTTCCGCTGCTACTGAACAAACAGACTTTGCAATCTTTGATAATTTCTCGACTTTCTGAAGTCAATCATAAGCAAGCAACGTGACCTCCTTCAGTACTCACTTTTCAAGCATAACACACATCCTACTCAATACATACGTACTGTAAAGGAATAAGTGATGCCTGTCTCTACCGTACATTTGATCCCATGTTCAGTGGGCTATGACAACGAACGACAATTACTTGTCAGCCTTGATAAGCTTGTGACCGCTGATGCAGGAATGCGCAATGGTACGAGCCTGACTGGTGGAAGTTTGGAGACCAAAAATCTGAGTAAGTGATCAAGCATATCGTCTTCAATTTCGTTCGTGTGGCTTTGGAATCAAATTGGTTCACTTTACATCCACTGTTTTGGATGTTGGATGATGATAGAATGCTGTTTTTACAGGTACCATCGGCATGCTTCTGGTACACTTTACGCGCTTTCAAGATCTTTAGCTATGTACATCTCGATCAACAGGTAAGCGTCCAATGAGTTATACACTTTCACTTCCATCCAAATCACTGGCAGCTGGTCGTTGGTCTCATTCACTATTCCATGCAGTGCCTTTCTGAAAGAATACAAGAACGAAGACGTAGCAGTTGGTGCTTGGATGCTAGGCTTGGATACAAACCACATCGATGACCGGAGCCTCTGCTGTGCTTTTAATACTGGTACCTTCCCTTCCTATAAACAACAATCAAGTCCTTGCATTCTGCAGCTTTAATACATTATTCTCAGTTTCAACTCCTAATGTACCTAGAATGGTTCTGATTTTTCTTTTTGTGACTTACAGGAGGCGTCTGTTGGACTCAATAACGGTGAGCTTTGTTGCGTGGTTGGTTTTTCAACCAGCTTCATGGTTCTAAAATTGAGAGATTGGCAGCACCGAGCTTAGTGTCGCTGCAGCAAGGGCCCTGAAGGAAAAGAAGTAACCATGAGGAGCATGATGAGGGTTAGTTGGTTTGGGTAGAGTATTTTTGGGTGGGTCAAGATTTTCCCCCCAGGCAGTCACTCGCTGTACAGTTTGTACTTTTACAAGCCCAATTTTTGTACTAGTTTTAGTGAATTCTTTGCTGGACTATCAGCGTGTTCAACCTTACTGTTTGCAGCGGATTCGCATTGCATTTTATTCTTTACGAGATTAATTTTGAACTTCGTAGTGTGCTTCGATCCAACGTACGACAATCTCAGAAGGTTCCTGTGGTCACTCACTGGAGCTTTTGAAGTGACTCACAATCTAGTAAAATTGCAGTTTGGTCTGATTCAAAGTCGGCGATCTTCGATTCCAATTTCCGAAGACAAACCTTTTGACATCGTAGGGGTGAGTCTTGTGGTGAGTGGAAGGAAGGATACTGCGACTTGGACACCAAAGTGAAGGGCCTTAGAGTATCTCTTGTCAAAAGTGATTGTAGATGTGTATCAATGGGCTCACTTGAGAGATTACTGGGCGGCCACTCTACGTTGAGGTCCATCATTGCCCCACACACTTGCTCACCAAATTGGTAGCAATGGTGTTCTTGAAGTTTGCTGACGTATAATGAATTATTGAATCTTATTGCTTGCTTGGGAGAACAAGCTTCTGCTAGACGGCTTCTCCCATCTCCTGCCATCACAAACCCAGATTTAACAAAATATGCATGACAACTGTTTGCAATGCAAGGATGAGAAGGGGGCAAAAAAGCGAGGAGCAAATGGATGGCGAGAGGATGTTGAAGCCTATGGCTACAGAATATGCCGTTTCAGCCTAGGGTAGGGTGCAAGAGTAGCGATGCCCTTATCTCTTGGGTTGAGGATCACCACCTTTGCCAACTTGGACACAAATATAAGGGGCCTTATACTACCAAGTAACGAAGTATGTCTTGGTATTTTTTTGCAGTTGTGAATAATGAATTGGAAGTCAAGGACAACTAACTAGAGTTGGTGCTAAAATTATGGGTATGTGCTCTGTACAAAAGTGTCTTGTGTACATTGAGCGAGTACACTTGCGAAAGGAGGTGGTGTATTGGTACAAGCACATCTTTCGTAATAATGTCCGATGTTTCTGGGTCCTTGATTAAAACCATTTTGAGCTTCCATGTAACAACCTTGCTTACTTGGTTCTTTTCTTAGCTGATCTTAGCAAGTTGCTTGCAACAACCCGAGAACCACCCATTGAGTCCTAACTGTCACTCTGGCACTCAATATTGATTTGTAATGAAATTTGTTTTTTGCTCTCCTCAATATAACGAGCGCTTGACTCCCAGTTCGGAAGTTTCATGTTGATGTGGCTGGTGGACAAATCTTATTGTTGTGATCAATAGGGTTGTGTAGGTTTGAGTTTAGATGCCCTCCCATTTTTGTGAAAGATCTTTGTCGTTCGAGCTAACTTGTTTGATCAGCGCTATTCGTCACTGCTAACTTATCACAGTACATTGAGCTAGCTAGTCACCAAAGTGTTGGCGTTATCAGCTATGGGTTTTGTGCATTGCGGTTCAATTATTTGCTTTTGGGAGTGGTGTTTTACACCCATGGTCATACAAAGTACAATCTGGTGTACTAAAGACCCGGCCTCTACTCGTGGTCGTTAGAGGACAGTTCCCCACTACGCAAGAGTTGTTGATTAGTGTAATGGAAAACTTTTGGTAAAAAATCCCTATTTCTCACCTCTTTCAAGAAAAAGAGTTCAGTTTGGGGTTGCCATTCTAATCAATGTCTCTTGTCTTTCCTTCAAGCCACCAATTGCACTACTTCCAAAAAAATCTTCCGATTGCAAAAAAGTGAGCATGCTCTCACATATGGTATTGTGGTTTCACAATTAGTGTTGTAACACTAAAGTGCCCTGTGACATTTAGTGACTGTTTGCAAGAAACATTTGTAACACTAATCAACAACTCTTATGTAGTGATGTGGCATGCTAAGTCTTGCTAACTCAAATATGTAAAAGTGAGTTTTAATTACAATGCTTTTGAGTGAACAAAGCAACATGTTTGGCGATCCAAATCCTCACAAGTTACTTCCATCGGTTTAAAATCTGAGAGCACCTAGTTTGACTGTTACTTCCATATCACAGATTTTCAGAAGATCTCAAACATCGATCGGTTTTGATCTCTCTCTTGATTGTTTCGGGTTCACAAGAAACAAACCGCTTATAAGGTAGAGGAACCCATAGTCAATATGGTCCCCATGCCCAAGTTGTAGACTCCCCAAATGCCGCAGTCTAATTGACCAATTGTCGACATTTGGTTTTGGCAAACAGTGAAAATCATGGCAACTTTATGTGATTGTGCATGGCGGCTTCCTGGTATTCAGCAGTTTAGAATGGCTGCACCTGATATTGGTAAGCAGTGACTACTATGCCAAAAAAGCAATAATGCCACATGGCGGCCTGTGACTGAGCATGGTGACCCTGGGATGAGGTCCAGGGCCACACACTATCCACACCCCCCAATACCGGCCTTTATTGAATGACAGTATCAACTATTAGTTATGTGGTTAGCTTAATTATATCACTTTCCATCACGGGAATTAGTGAATTTGTGTTTTTGAACTAGTCTTATAGTTATCGATTACAGGTGAAGCTACATATTGGTAACTAGTCCGGATCACTTGTTCACCTTTTTAATTTGTAGTAATTTCAATTTTTTTTGGAAAAATGTGCAAAAACTGTTCTACCTAAACCTTATTTCCTTATACGAGAAAAATTTCTCCCCATGAATAATACAACTTCTACTATGCAAATCGCCTTAACGTATCGACTATGGGTTCCTCTACCTTACTCTCCGGACATTTGGCTGCGAAGAAGAAACGAAAGAGATGATGTACTGTACAAATGAGCACTTTTTCAGCCAGTTCCTGAAATCTTGCAACGTCCTCCAAAAATATCAAAACAATAAGCCATTGACGTGCTCAAATCCTGGTCTTGTCTCTTTCCAGAATATCAAAATGAATCACATCTTGACTTATTGCTCAGATTATCGATTTCTTCACATCACTTCTTCCAATTTACGAAACCAGCTGAGCTCAACTTTTTGAGTTATTTGCAAATGACTCCAAGTTCGTGCATAGTACTGCTCAGTCCTGCATACTGTAGTACCCACCAACAAGTTCACTAAAAGAGAATATGCCGCTATCTTCAAACAATTGTCATGTTCACAAAAATAATCCAAATTGTCAACTACAAATTGTATCTGAGAGATAATGTAGTATTTTATATTATCATTTGAAGAAATTCCAATAATAATTAGGAATTATATTTTAATATACGACTTTTTAACATATTATCTACTATTCACCCTTAGCTCTTGTTACTTGTGAGCTACTATTGCTGAGGCATGACACAATGGAAAACTTCGATCATCTCTGAAGAAAGCTATTTCGGTACACTTTCTATATATGCAATTGCTTTTGAGATAGAAATTGAATTATACTCCTCAAGAAGCTCAACATTGGACTTTTGTTCTTTAAGTATATGTCACGATGAACAAGAGAAACTTCAAATGATTATAACTATCACCTTGAAAAACCAAATTCCATGAAACTACCACCAAAGTGCTTGAAATATGGCGAATGTTATCAATGCTATCTCTTTCATGCTAATTCAAGCCTCACGTGTGAAATGAGTATGTGAGCAATTATTGCATTTTCAAATGTGTATGTAATTTTTTCAATAAAAGACAACATCAAGGTTTCTTACACCAACTCAACTCAATATTTGTGAGTGTGAGCCACATATATTTAAAGGGCATCAAAAGAGGTTTCTAAACAACAAAACAAAACTTTTCCTTAACAAAACTCACCATGTAATGGTCTTCATAAGAACTAAAGGTAGATACTAAAAAGAAAGTTAAAAGATACTAAACTAATCAAATAAATTTACACTCTTTCAGGAAATTTTTCATGTATGCAATTTGGGTGGACTTTACAAACATGGTGGTTATTTGAAAGTTGAAGGTATGTTATCTCTTCATGCTCTGGATGTAAACTTGTTGGTGAGTATTGTATGGTACCCTCCGGATGATTTACAAATTCACCAATTTTCCCATCTCGTCTCAAAAACTTTGAAAATGCATATGCACTAAAATGATCAGATTCAAAAACAGTAAAGTGCATTGAATATGGTGAGGTTTGTTGAAGAAGAGAGTGTTAATATGGAGCTTACAAGGTTGTTCCATAGAAAACGTTCATAAAGTATGAGCCATAGTATCTATGGAACAACCTTGTAATCTCATTTGAAATTTTCATGCAAGAGTGAACATTCAAATTCAAGTAGAGGATGGTAACACCTGTTTGTAGATAGTGTGTAGAGTATTTGTAATAATCCATATTTTTTTATTGATAAATGTGTAAATTTACGTTAAGAATGTAGTAGACTTTTCTACAATTCTGATGCACTTTACGGTTTTGAAATCCAATCATTTTTCATTACACAGGTATTCTTCAAAGGTTTTGAGTCTGGTTGGGAAAACTGTTGCATTTGTAAATCATCTCGAGGGTACTATAAATTTTGAAAAAAGAAATCTCATATATCGATTGGAAACGAGTGTATAGAAGTTCTCTAACTGTGCTCTGAATCTCAATTAAAGTCGAAAAGTGTTGAATTTCCAGCACGCTCTCTACCAATGTTTTCAACAAATTTCCTCTCTTCAATAAATATTTAGTTTGGGTATGCACTAGTGGAAAGGTGGTATTCTTGTACACCACCAATATTTCCATAGTTGTACTTCACACTCAGGCTTGTGTGTATTATGTCACCATGGATATACTTGTGATGTATACAAAGACCACCTTTCCGTTAGTGTTGAATTTGGTAGTTTCAAAATATTTTGAAACTACCGAAGATTGCAACTATTGTACCCTCCGCTAGTGCCATCTTAATGGATCTCTTATATTTTCAATAGAAGCGGTAAGAACACACATTGTCCACTTCATAGGAAAGTGGGTATGCCGAGAAAGTCTTGGTCAAGAAATGCAGTTCTTTGAAGAAGCGTAAAACATCGGTGTGCATGGGTGCTGAAAGTCTGTAGCCCTTTGCAACTTGCAAGCTTATTTATTGCTCACGGTCTGACGGCAAAAAGACTTTCAAGATTTGTAAGAAACCCTCTAGCAGCCTAAAGGATCGTGTCACATACATGTAAGCTATTGCAATGGTAGCTGTTTGTGATGTCAGTCTCAAGGTCAACTGATGACTTTTGTTGGCGACACTAATATGTATCTTAGTGTAGTACCAGTGGCCTTCTGTCCGGTGGGCTTTAGGTCGCTGGCTTGACGAACAGACACTCCAATCACGCTGGTCCTTGAAAAAGGACCGGAGTTTTCATTATTATCTTAGTGTTGATGGCTCCTCAATTAATCTTTATTCATTTTAAGCAAATGAAAGTGACTTTCTTGGCAAGATTTTGTTACACACCCTCGTAATGTACCTACGCACAAGAGAAATGAAGAAGAAGAACAACAACACCAAAACTGTAAGAATTGGCGTGAACAAATTTTATTTATTTTGGGCAGATTTTGAGAATAAACAAGCATATACCGCAGTTTGGGTAATTTTGGGCAGATTTTGAGAATAAACAAGCATATACCGCAGTTTGGGTAATTTTGGGCAATTTTCAAATCCTGTTTTCAAACTTTGAATGTAAATATGTCCTAAAATATGAGGTATTTTGAAGCATGAAATAACTCTTCTAAAAGGTATGGGAAAAGTAACTCTACATCCTCACAAATTTCTAACTTCATACTATTTATATTTAGTAGCTACGAGGCTGAATAGAGTTCAAATGTCCCTTTTCTGGCTTTACTCTCCTTTGGGGGGTTAATCGTAAGTCCTAGATCTAGAAGCAGATTCTAGCCCATGCAATAGTCCTTCCTATATGCAAAAGAAAAATAGTCATCTGTCATGACCACACCCAATCAAACTCCATCAACAAGTCTTCTACGTGCTCTTGAGGAGTCACCTTGCCAATAAGTTTCAATATCTCTTTTACCACTTTATCCTATGGCCATTGAGGTAAAGACATTACGAACAGACGCTATATTCACGCCTATCTCTTATTGGAGATTGGAGTTCTTATATATATATATATCTCAATATCTTGGCCCGATATATTTCGCCATATTCAATCATGCTTGTCCAATTGCTTTGCTTTAACCCCTAAAGATCCAAGAGGACCAAATCGGGCTTTTGCTATTTTGGGCAGCCTAGATGAATAGTTTAAAAGTAATATTTTTGCCTAAATTTTTTAATGGGTGCTCCCTATACTGCAAAGTGTATGTGGTAAAATTTGCAAAGCCAAATTCCAATTTTTGAGTCTTCTACAACAATTCTTGGTTTGCGAGCCGAACTGGGGCAGTTTAAATTTAGTACTTTTTTGAGATTTTTTTTTGGAAATATGTTCATGGCCAAATCACTACTAAAGTTCCAAAGGGCCCCAAGTCACAAAGAGTACCAATTTTACAAGGGCAGCCTCCAAAAGTGTCAAAAATAATCTCAACAATGCCCAAAAAAAAGTTGTAGACAAACTTTGAATGTTATGATCTCTCAAATGGTAAACATCCAACGGTCAATTTTTAAATCAGATATTGAAAATTGGCTTAGGTATAAGATCTTACGGTTGGAAGTTAAAAAAAGAATAAAAAAATTGTTTCGCACCCCTTGAAGTGCATAGAGGTAGAGAATTGGAGTTTTGAGGTTTCAAGCTCCCAAAAACACCCAAGGATCTTTAGGGGTTAACTATTGAATTTGCCATCTCTCAGACCTTCAAACGACTCCCCGATCCTAATTCGTCAAACTGTCCAAATCACCACCCTTCTAAACAATCCCTAAATCTTCACTACACTCATTCTTCTAGAGGTACATTGTGCCCTTCAAAGTTTCAGATTGTCATCCAAAATGTTGAATTTCGACTCATTCAAGAGTTAGGTATTATCACCTACCCATAAAATAACCCCTGTTGTTTAGGACTTAGAATTCTACGAAAGGACAGAACGTTGACATTGATCCTAAAGTTCTGGAATGATATCCCCTAGAGACTTTCGGTAACTCCATGCCCATTCTCTTTGAAGATTTGGAGATTCCTTCCAACATGGAGCTGTAATGGCATGCCTAACAAGTGGACCCTAAAGAGCAAAATAAAAAAATTGTCAACCACCCAATTGATTGATTGTTTCAAAAAAAATAAAAATAAAATGTCAACCATCATATGCGTTCGTACAGAGTGGATCTTTCTTCCAGACTTCACATTGGAGGTTGTGCACGGATTTTTTAAAGCCTCACTGAAGAATACAAAAATCTAAGTGCGGTGGTGGCCAAATTTGGTGGTTGATCCAATTGTAAATGAGACTTTTGGAATATGAATCAACATGTATACATAGGAATTTCAAAATGTACTCAAACATTTATGTAGGATAGAGGGGTGTGAAAAATGGATTTGCTTTACCACTAGAGTTTGAGCTTTCCCTGGAATGGCATCTCTCAGTTACCCATGGGGACATTTTTTTTTAGAGCATGCCCAACTCGCACTGTGGACTCGGGAGTGGAGCCTTGTTTGGAGTGAGGAACCCGAGCCTACACACTATCCTTGTAACTTGGTCAAGAGGGTTGAGTTCTCTTAGATTCTGTGACACCATATCTCTAAGTTATCATGTACCATCATTCACATTTTAGCGTCCCCATTAACCGATGAAAGAGTGCGACTTGACAGAGTCTTTATTGGCGGAGAATAATTTCTATTATAACCCGCCCGTCAGCAAATGTGATTAGTGAGCGGCCTTTTCCTCTACCTTGTCCCCTGGCATGGGGTGGGGTTGCGACGCCTGACTGAACGGCACCATTAAGCTTTTCATGCAGCTGAGCGGCCCGGCATGAAGCACATGGCTGGGCATGCTCTTAGTGTACTCAATTATTTCTTCTCATTCTCCACTTCTCATCCACCATTCATTCTTCTCAAACATGATACTAGTCCAATTGTTGCTTCTCTAAGCATATCATTGATTTAGATGTATTCTTCCGTTGATGAATACATTGATTATCAAACAATAAAGAAAAACTAAAAATTGGATTTGCTTGAGCACTTCATAAGATATTAGATATAGTGGGGTGTGGAAAATGGATACGTGCTCGGCTGCTATCCTAGCCAGACCGACCCCGCGGCACTCACCGATCGCTGAGCCATTGACCAAGTGCCATTGACTGCCTCGACCATCAATGCAGCGACTAGCGCGCATCACACCCCGCGGCGAACTTCCTCGGAAACACTCACAGCGGTTGTACAGAAATCGAGCCTGGCGCTCGGAGCTCCCGGTGCCCTCGAGGACTCCCTTAGATTCACGCGCCTACCTTTACAATCTCTCTACAAAGTCCGAATCCTGCATTCGCACATTTCAAGTCGATTCCTGCCCCTGAATCCGCTGCAGCTCACCTTGACAGCCGATCCATTCCTTCGAACGCAGCTTGTCAGCCGATCCATTCCTTCGAACGCAATCCCTTTGTCAGAATCCGTGCACTGCACAAATCCCGATCGCCCCCACTATTTAGCTCAATCCACCTGCAGGCTAGCTCCATCGCCGAAGCTAAGTAGCGAATTCTTCATTGTAAGCAAATTCACCTCCAAGTTCCTGACATTTCATATATTGTATCAGAGGAATGTGGGTATGGCGGAAGGACCAGAGCTAGCAGACAACATTCTTTGAGAGTTCGTGCTCGATGATTGCTTATAGCGGGTGTGGGCTAGAGTGAATTTTCGGTATATCAGTTAGTGAGAGCTGTTGTAGCCTTTTGAATAAGGCCTGTGAATGCGTTTTGGCATTCCTTCCATCGCTGCGTAAACAGAATAAGATTGATTGGCATAATTAGTCATCCATTAACTTTACTGAGCTCTCGGAGTTGTGCAGGTTGAAGGGGGACCGAATTGATACGAGCAGGGGTCGAAGCGATGCGAGGTGGGGTCGAGATGTTGGTGGCGGTGGTGTTGCTGCTGGTGTGTGGGTTGAGCTGTGTGGCGGGGCAACAGTGCGGCAGCCAAGCGGGGGGAGCGCTATGCGCGAACAATTACTGCTGTAGCGAGTACGGTTACTGTGGCACGAGCGATGCCTACTGCGTGACGGGATGCCAGAGCGGTCCTTGCCGTACCACGTTCTCGCCACCTCCGCCGCCTGCTCCCCCGTCGCCCCCGTCGCCTCCACCCCCGCCGCGTCCCTCCGTCTCCCCCACGCCGTCCACAGGCGCCGGGAAGATCCTCACACGCGCGCTTTTCGAGTCTTTGTATCCTAATTACAACAAGACGTTCTACTCCTACGACGCCATCATCGTTGCCGCTCGCTCGTTTCCGAAATTTCTCAATGAAGGGTGTAAGGAAGATAAGCTCCGTGAACTCGCTGCCTTCAGCGCCCACGTCCAACAGGAAACCGCTGGTAAGATCCTGCTCTGACCTCTCCAGAAAGCACGAAATGCCCGAGATTTTGGACTCTGACATCGCCGCTTACGGAATGCAGGATTGGTTTACGTCGAGGAGATTGATCAATCAAATATCTACTGTGATGCTAGTTCTACAGAGTACCCCTGCGAGCCTTACCAGAAGTACTTCGGTCGCGGACCTCTTCAACTCTCATGGTATGCAATGCTCTCATTTCGTTAGGAACCTCAATTCCGTAAATCTCACAGTTTGCCATGCCAGTGTCATTTTGATATGGATTCATGTAGAGCGCAAGTGAATGTGCCCTTGTGCCAAGTCTCAACCATTCAGCTACTCTCTAGTCGTTACTTAATCTAGAGTGGGTTCCTTTATATTGATCATTTCATACTTTGAGAATCCACCATCTTACATTTTCTCAACTACAAGAATCTTGCATTTCGAGAAATTGCCGATTCGATATATTTGAAGTGTAGCCAAATTGGAATTCTTCTGACTGTTTGTTTTGCGGCGATCCAGGAACTTCAACTACGGGCCAGCTAGTAAGGACCTCAAAATCGACATTCTGAAGCGCCCATTTCTAGTATCATTCGATCCGGTGTTAGCGTTCAAAGCGTCACTCTGGTTCTGGAACACACCGCGCACGGGGATTCCATCCATCCACGACGTGATCATCGGCAAGCACAAGCTGACAGCGGCGGACATTGCTGCCAACCGGAAGAACGGCTTCGGGTTCACCATCAACATCATCAATGGCGGCCTCGAGTGCGGCAAAGGCACGGCTACCCCGCAAGCTGCCAACCGCGTGAAGTACTACTTGGAGTTTTGCGAGAAGCTGAAAGTCTCCCCGGGAGAGAATCTGGACTGTACTAACCAGAAGTCTTTCGTCTAGTTTGAGAAAATTGTTTGGTGAATTCAGTTTCGGCCATTCGGCTCTAGTACCTCTAGATCAACTTGAGTCTGGAATGTGTTTGCCTCTTACTTCTCTGAATTGACCCCAATAAAACATGGGCC
This sequence comes from Bryum argenteum, assembly GCA_037043015.1. Taxonomy (NCBI): domain Eukaryota; kingdom Viridiplantae; phylum Streptophyta; class Bryopsida; order Bryales; family Bryaceae; genus Bryum; species Bryum argenteum. The sequence goes on along the minus strand of CM073328.1, from coordinate 16,053,432 downwards.
ACATCACGGCCAAAAAGCAAATTCGAAGTGTCTCGAGCTCGGACTCTTAACAGCCGGGCCCAAGATCAGGTCGATGCACCCCAAAAGAAGTAAATTCCATCTCCTTGAATTCTCAACAAAACTCTGCATTTATAGAAAGGGAAGCCAAAGATGGAGTGTCAAATTCATCCTTGATGTTGTGCACGAGTGAGAGTTACCTGTATTCTTTCATGGAGCTTAGTGTAACTTAGTAGAACTGTGCACAAAAGTGCTCTCTTGCTGGGAGTGATGAGATTTGCAGAGTGTGCATGTTGCTCGAAGTGATGGAAAGGCGACGTGATACGTGACATTGTGCTTTGCGGAGTTGTGGTGGTGCTACCGTTACGTTGTCAGAGGCAGGTCCCACGATCGGTGATTAAAATTGTTGTTGACGATTGCAGTCGAGTGCTAACTTTTCAAGCGAACGGGAAAAGCCCATGCCAGCTCGCTCTTGTCAGGCCGAGGCCTTTGACTTGACTTCGAGAGTTTGTTTTACTTTACGCAAATGAAAAGAAATTTTGAGTGTTCCCACCTGGCCGGTTGTTTCTCTGTACGAAACAGGTGTGTCTATGTACGAAACATGTGTTTCTATGTACGAAATAGGGCATGGGAATTTTTTTTAATATCATCCGGTTTACATTATGATCTGGCATTGTAAATTGATAGTTGGGTTCTACTTGGGCGATACCCATGTGAGTCTTGAAAGGTAGGCTCCAAACAAAGACTTTAATGTATCGTAAACCAAAGTTGCTTGTAGTTTTGTGTTTAAATTTGGGGTTGAACCAAAGTTGCTTGTAGTTTTGTGTTTAACTTTGGGGTTGAACCAACGAGAAACTTCCTTTGTCCAAGTGAATCTAAGATAAGATAGATGTAAGAGAACCTAGCGGAAAGACTCAGTGGCATAGAGGTAGGAGATTTAACGCGATACTCCCTCTGTCCCAATGAATCCAAGTTAGATGTAAGAGATCCTAGTGGACAAATTCATCGAACCCAAGTTAGATGTAAGAGACCCTAAAGGACAGATTCATAGGGATAGAGGAACGTACAAGAATGGTGAGGAGTATGTATGCTCATTTACTACCTGAATTATCATTATATCTTGACAAAAACTTCAAATCTAAGCAATGATGAAAAGTAGGCACTGAGTAAGGACTTGAAACATATCATAGAATGATGTTAAGTGTTATTCATGTGTTAAAATTAGAAGTTTTAGGAGGTTGATTCTATAGGATAGCCCATACTGTATAAGACATGAAGGAATAAAAAATGAAAAATTGAAGGTCACAATAGGCTAGTGTAAATAGAGCGCCATCTACATCCCTATTTTTATATATTAAGACTAGCACGCCATAGCAAAGTGCAAGAGGTTGTAAAAAAAGTCATTCCAAACTTGCATTGTTTATTTCACATTGTAGATCACTTAGAATTCATGTTCTAATTGTTCAAGGCTATTAAGTTAACAATGCTAAAATGAGACGATCTCATTACTTTTTAAGTTGAACATACAAAATGCTACAATCTATATGGGATAACATGTAGAACTAGGCCTCAGTGCTTACACTAAATGCTTTACACATGCTTGAATAAACAATGAGAAACTCTTGTGTACAAATACTCAAAGACTACTACCTTACAATCCCATTGCCTAAGTTTATATCTCCCTTTTGCAACTACCTTGAAAAATACATTCACCACCATGTCATATATTGCAAAACACTACAAACATAAATACCTTAGAGTATCCAATCTCTTACAAACAAAATTCTCACCAATTGCCATGATATAAAAATTAAAATACATTTGTCGAACATAATGTACATAATGAAATGAAGTCACTTTCTGAAAATTCAACTATCTAGAACATAGAATCTTCAGTCTTCTTTTCTGCCTTGGGTTAAGATAAACCCTAGCTATTTATAGACAGATTATGGAAATGAGAGCACCAGGCGATGGCGAGGGGCTAAGTGTTGCGGCAATTGGCACGAATAAGAGTACCAGTGACGCCAGAATTCGGGGGCGTGACGGTGAGGTCGCAAAATGAGTGAAGCCACATCCAGAAAGAAGTATACGAGCCGATGTGAGCGCGCGCCTGAGTATCAATCTTCACCTGCACGCTCACAGATCCCTGGCTGATTGCGTTCCGTAGCGCGTTCCCGACGAGGTTGTTGACGACCATGTTCGTTGCGGAAGTCGTGACGATCACGGTCTGCGAGCTCCGTTTGTCCACGCGGAAGCCGCGCACGCTCGTGTGCCCGATGTCCACGCCCAAGTAGAGCGTCTGGAGGTTAAATTTCGAGTACTCCATGCTCACCTTGCTGTTGGGGTTCCGCGCTCGCAGCCCGTACACAAACACGGCGTCCACGGACGAGGTGTCTGTCAAGCTCGTGGATGCACCCTGCACTTTCAGTGCCGTCACGGACGCCGACACTATCTCGTAGTGAGTGGTGCGCGGGCGCAGAACTAGGTAGGTTATCAGAGTCGCTAATCCTAGAATTAAGACGATCAACACTAGCAGCATGCAGCACGCCCCCACTAGTCTCTTTGTCCGGTGCCGCCGATACTCATCTTCTTCGTATTCGCCTTTGCGCTCGAACGGAATCCACGCCATCATGCTTTACCACCTTGCTAGTCCCTCACATGCTATGGATCCCCTGCAAAGCAACCCCTAATCAAATCAATCTTTCTCCAACTACCATCAAATTGAACTCTCTCTCGATCGTGGCCTTTCCAGCCCAATTGCAGCCAGAGACTACAGTAACATCTGCCGACACTGAAGCCACGATCACTGCCGTTTCGGATACGCAAACTCTGTCGGAGAGTAGCGAACTGCCATTTAATTCCACTCCGCCAAGTCTACACAACAGTGAGCAGCGAGATATTGGAGCCATTCATGAACTATTACAACCTTCGTACCAACATCTAAAAATCATATTTGTACGATTCGAACACTGCACAGTTCCCAAGGTAATTCTGTTAAGGCCTGGTAACATTGTTTAGCTCTAGTATCTCGTCCTGTGGCCCCCGGATTCCTGTATTGAGGTTGACGGAGCAGGAGATCCGCATGCGCGACACGAATGAGGTGAACTATCGAGCTTGCTCTCTTGAGTAGCTAGATGCTTTCAGGTTGTTCGATTTTGTGACTTCGTCAACAGCAAAAATGGCTTCAAAAGAGGGAGGAAAAGGATATAGAAAGTGATAGCATCTTAATGGTACGTCACGAACACCATGGGTTGCATGTCTGAGACTTTGAATATGTCGTTGTGATCTTATCTACCATATGGACGAGATATCATGCTAAAGTTTATACCAGAATCTCGTCCGAGGTTTATCTTGAACTGGGCTTTGTAGGTTCATTACGTACAGGCCTTAACCACTGAACGAGAGAGGCCCGAATGAGATCGGCTTAAAGTATTTACAAAAACTGAAACTTTGACTCAATGATCTCAAGATCCGTGCAGTGAAATTTGATAAAACTTGGTATGTAGACTAATTAGACAATTTTGAATAAGATCTTACAATTGGATTTCCCAATCAAATCCAAAAAAACTTTGTTTGTGGATTTTTGATATGGCCGTCTGGATGTGAGTGTTGAGCTTCTCCTTTAGGGTTGCACGTTTGGTGGGGTTTTTGTGTACGAAGTTGTTGGAGGTTGAAGCTCTGAAAATGAGTCTAATGGAGGGATTATTGTTTGTGCTGATAGAAACGAACTAATATTGATTTGTTGCGCATGTAGTCTTTGGGTGGGAGTGGCTGAGCAGGGAGCAGGGAAAAGTACAGAGGGTAAATATTCCATTGGATTGTTTAGTTGAAAAAAACTTCAATCAAGAACTTAGGTTAATTCAAACAAGAAGGTTTTAGTTGCCCAATGAAACATAAGTCTTAAACTGTAAGTTTCATTTGTTTGAGCATAATTAGTTACTCATGAAGCTCTTAAATCCTTTATATTTATCAGAAGTCTTGAAAAATAAGTGAACATATCTGGCTACTTCATTGAAGATGATAGAAACCCATAAGTCGCAAAGTCAGGTCAAAAAGAACTCTAGTCTCGTTGAATTTTAATATTTTTACCTCCTATATTGATTTTCTACTAGCTAATCAAGTTTCTATCATTAATGTTTCAACTTCATATGTATTACTTAGAAACTTTAGGCATATTAGAAGCCAACCCTTAATGGAAAGATGCTCTCTACTTGGTTCTCCGTCAAATACCAAATTCATGAACATTGTCATCACCCTAATAAAAAATAGTAATAATCTTCCATTGCTTTGTTTAGTATATCTGTATATGTGACTAAATCTGGAAAGAATCAAAACTGATATTCTGATGTTACATCACAGATATGTCATAGGTGGTGCTTAAGTATATTTAGGACTCCATGTGCATGAACTCTGAATCTACACCTTGTTCTCAACAACTTGGCACTTCATGATAGGCTTCTTAATCTCCAAGTATTACAAATTTGTCTCTTATTGCAATTAGTATAATAACCCCACATGTGACTTTGATTATCAACACAAGTCTACTTAATGGGGAATAAGTAAAAGCATCCTCTATGACTAAATAGAAACATTCAAATAATCTTGACAAGCTTCAGCAATTCACTGCTCACGATTCGGGACCAGTGCGGGATTGGAGACATCGATGATCAGGAAGAGATCAGTTTTGTAGTAAGATAACTCTGGTTCAGTCGTGTTGTACATATGACCGCCAGAAATTTGCCCGGCCATTTTCGGCGGTCTGAGGTACCGCCATGGCTCGATACCGTTGCGGTTGAGAATTGCGTTGTGGCTGCAGACACCCCGAGCTTGTCTCGCTGGGTGTGATTGCCGAAACTGCAGGTCTGATCGTTGGAGGAAAGTAGACTTGCGAGTCGGGTATGCATGGTATTCCACTCTGCTACTCTTCGACTTAATTAACCATCTCAGCCGGTTCGGTCATGCTTGTAGAAGCTTACTAGAAGAGACTCTGATCAAGATTCGATGTTCAGATGTAAATCTGCTGAAGCTAATTCACATACAAGTCCTTCAGGCTCTTACCGAATGTGCTCCCTTTCACTCTAATTAATAATTAACACCACTCTCGTTGCTGTTAGAAGTTCAATGAACGTACATCCTTGATAGTGACGATCGAAACCGGACTCCGAGATTTACGAAAATTCTCCTTTACACACGTTCTTCGCCAACAAACACGTACTGGTGGGTTCCTGCATATTACTTGGTGTTAGTCGGAACAGTGTCGACTGCTGTACCTGGCCCACTACGATAGCTGAAAAGTGATCATGAAAGCCTTTGCTTATTTGATTTGCGGGATTTTCAAAAGGGAAGTACAAAGCTCTCCCCCATGGAATTATTGGCCTTTCATATATGAATAAAGTAAAAGAATATACAAAGCAGGGAATCAGAAAAGTTTATTTATTCCCATGCATGTGGGAGACTTTCATTTGTCTTTATGTTACCTACCTCGACTTTCTAGTGTGGCCATGGTGTTGATGTGTTATGGTTGTTTCGGAAGTCACCAAATGTAAATTGCAAATTGCAGTGTGAGGTTGACCGACAATGAAAATTATCCAGTTTCTCATGAGGGGGTCCCTGCCATCGGTTCAAGGTTTCAATACACCTCTTATACGAAGGGAGTGATTCCCCGTACACGGAGCAGAACAGCACACACAGGCGTTGCACATCCTTGTTATGTGCGGTTATCGACACCCAATTCGACGCCAACGCCACCACTTCATCATCACCCATGCGAAACTGCACAAAAATTCTTCGGTTTGAATCCGTGCCGTACCCAGTGGCTTTGACCACTTCCTTGGTATGTTACAATTCTCCAACACATTGCATCTGCTCGATGTAGGTGTTGCTCGAGGTCCTGATACGTAGGTGAGCTCATCCTTGCAGTTTGATGGCGATGTAGCATGGAAGAACGTGTCTATCAGAGCTATTTAGAGCGAGATTTATTTAGCTTTGAAGGTAGTCCGACTACAAAGATTCGTACCTTGCCTCAGGCATTTGCATTACCTTGATCAGGTCTGCACCGAACTATTGGAGGAGGTCTAAGACCTGTCCAAGACTTGTTCAACTTCTGCATTGGATCGTCAATTAGACTCTAGTCGACGTGTCTCATCACTTAGATTTTACAAGCATGACCCAGCCGGCTCAGATGGTTCAAGAAGAAGCAGAGTTGGACACGCTGCCCGACTCGTATTTCTATTACCCTTCATCTATTAAACCTAAACCTTCGATAGTCACACCAAGAGCGACAAGCAAGGGGGTCCGTAGCCACAAGGCAATTCTCAACCGCAACGCTATCGAGCTATGGCGGTACCTTTTGTCCAACCTCCGACCGCCGCAAATGGCCGTACAAGTCAGTGGCTATGAGGCTTATGGAGATGGTGCAAGGGCCAATTTCTGTCTGAGCATTGATGTCTCTTGTCTGGTGATCCCGCAGTGGTCCCGAATCGTGACGACAGGGCCAGACAAGGGAGCCACAATATCTCAGGCGTTGGAGAAGTACACGAGCACCAGTTATCCGTTCAAGGAGTTTAGGTTAAAGAAAGTGGTGCTGTGGGGCAAGGACCGTATGACGAGTTTGATCACGGATTTGGTCAAAGCGGCGGGGTACGGCAAGGTTCCAAGCGAGGCCATTGCAGTGTCGTTTCGCATGAGTGATGATGAAGTGGTGGCGTCGGCGTCGAATTGGGTGTCGAGAGCCGCGCATCACAAGTTCGTGAGATGCCTGTGCTGGGCAACGTGCCTGTGTGTGCTGTTCTTCCCCGTGTGGCATACCGTCCGGGACAGTAAGAAGCACCGCCTGGAATGTGAGTATCGCATGGCGGTGAGTGCCGACGATTTCGTCGCCGCCAACAGCGCCCGAATCCATTCCGCAGTGGTGCGAAGGGAGAAACAGCTGAAACCCGTTTCAGCTTCGTGAGCTGCTCGTCATTCAACTCCAGCTAATTGACATTGCAGCAACGCATTGTAAACCATGTGCTCCGTTTACGCGTTGGGCACTGGTCAGTTTATTTGTGCTCAAGACAATGGTTTGTCATAGTCATCGTAACTTAATTTCACATTGCGACTTACCCTCGAAGACTTTCGGAACCATCATCATACATCAACGCCATGGCCATACTGGTGTTGCAGCTAAAGTCGGTAAACGACCGTAGTAGGTAGAACAATAGGCCGTAGATCCAGTAAACGAGTTCTGCGTCAGCATTTTCTCTCATAGCCATTGTTTGAATTTCGTGATTCCCTGACCACTGTTCTCACGGTGGGCCTGTTACAGCAGCCGACATTCACGATGCCAGGATGCCGACTAACTCATCAGTCGGCAACAATTGTACAGAATCGTTGCGGATAGTTGTGTGGACTCACCTTGCTCTATGATGCATACTGGTTTACAAGACAAGATATGTAGAGTGATCAGGAAAAGTGTTCGGATAGGAATGACAATCTTGATTTAGTAGGAACACTTCTCAACTTTGATGTGTAGGTGTTAATTTTTTCAGCTAATTATAACTAAAGAGCCATTTGTAAACTAGAAAATTAACATTGAGCCACTTGCAAGTGCAGCAATTCATACTATGTCAATAATGGGTGTTCAATTCATCATGCACACAAGTTGTGCATCTAAAAAATCTTAACAATCGATATGTATTTATGTAGACCTCTTGCATTTCAAAATTGTTTGTGTTTCTGTAAAATTGCTTTTAATTAGCTACGGCTCTTAGAAGGTCTCTTGCTGAACATGAGTTAATTGTTCAGATGCATTATAGAGGGACTACGTATTGTGATATTTTAGTGGTTTTAGGAACCCCTCAAAGTGTTTGCCATGCTATTATACAGATTTTATAATGAGAAGTCATTTAAGAAGTGCTCTTTCACAAGGGAGACCTCGAATATTTTATGAATATTTTATGAACGTGGTGATCGTATAGTTGTAAGGTTGTTGAATGCACGAGCTAATGGTACAGCTGCAGCAATGGGTAGAGAAATGCGATCTCAAGGATTGGATTTAAGTAATGATACAAGTAGAAAATGTCTTTAGAAGCAAGGGTTATGTACACAAGTGAAAACGAAGAAGCGATTATTGACAATAAAGCATGTTGAATGCATGGGCAAAGAAGTGTAGGTATGCAATTTGGATAGATTGGAGTTATGTGATTTTATCAGATGAGAAATTTGATTTATAACATCGAATTCGTTAATCTTGCACCCAAGAAGTGCAATGTACATTTGCAATCCCTTTTGACCAAAATCCCTAATTTTTTCAAATTGGTATATCGAATAATTATCAATGTACATACCCTATTTTCTCACTTAATAAATGTCATTGCAACAAGCAAAACTTCTATACAAGAATTCTCAAAACACTCATGATATTTTATCAACATTTTGGTATAAATAGTCCATATGAGAACATGCATTTATTGCAACTTAATACTCAAATACATTCATGATGAAAGAAAGCTTTCATTACTTTACTCCAAATAAAACATTACATGCTTTCTTGACACAAATCAAATATAGATGACACCGTCCAAATGTGCATTGCACTCTTCACGATACGTATTGTATAAAAACATATCACCCCATGTCTAGAAGAGTTTCCGCTATTAACTCGACACTTTCTGATTGCAGTTGCTCTTCCTCGGTGGTAGATGTAACTCCTCGCCCTTCACATGGCCGCATCTCCCATGAATCGAGGGGTCCGCATAATCCATTGCCCCTTCCACCACCATAGCATCTATCACTCCAGATGGCATTCGCTCCAACCTTGAATTTTCTTCCAAAACAGACGATGCCTTCACAAACGTATGGTTGCCCTTTTCACCTACGCAGCAACATCTCACCCCCTCTGGATTGAAGTAAAAAGCCTCATCCATTGAGATCATTGCGTGCTCAATGTTTGCCGATTCAAAAGGTGTCGGTGAAGACGTTATCTCTGCTAAAAGCAGAAAAACCTCATGTCACTAGTTCGTGAGGTGCTTTCTGAATGTTCGTGAGGTGCTCTCTGACTATTACCAACAAATGTTCCAAAAATGCCACCCGTGTTCCAATATCATCCACCCATGCTCACTCCATTGGCTTTGAGGTGCCATGTTTATTATGCAGATATGTCTAATAAACAAACAATAATTAGTTTAGGTATACTAAATGAAGTTCTTAAGTAATAAGTTATTAGGTGATAATGTTACATTTATCAATGTGACATATTTATAAATATTTATTATTTTAAAACTAATTGAAATGAAAAAATAAAAGTTTGTATTTTTACATTGGTTTTTTCCAAAAGTAAATATTTAAAAATAAAAGTTTGTAAAATAGAATTCAACAATGTTGTAAAAAATGATGATTTTACAAACACATATAACTTTTAAATTAATATGAAAAAAAATTGATTTTTTGGATATGAAATATTAAAAATACAAAAAGCCCAAAAAATCTATACCTTTAAAAAACCACAAATTACAAAAACCTTAAGGGTACAAACCATCATAAATAAATTTAAAATGGAATTGTAATGAAACTCATGAGTTACATAACGCTTTACTTTAATAAAAAATAAAATTTGGAACAAACTTTAAAGCTCAAAATACAACAATTAATACCAAAACCACAAAAACCCACATATAAACAAAAAACCTAGAACTTGACAATATTGTTGCAATGAAATTCTAAAATCCTAAAAGAAAAACTATAAAAATTGCAAAATGTCCAAAAACTACAAATGATACAAAATCCTATTACTACATAAATGCATTCCAATGAAATCCTAAAATCCCAAAATAAACTACAAAAACCTATAAAACCAAATAATAGTATAGAACAACAAAATATTTCAAACTATATTAATCCTTAAAGCTACAAAATAAGTTTGCAATAAAACCCTAATACCCCATGAATTTTTTTATAAACACAAAAAACCACAAAACAACAACAAAAAAATATTAGTGTACAAAACCCTAAAGCTACAAAAACAATAATTTGCAAAGAAACCCTAGTTGCAAAAGAAAGTTTACAAAAACTTGTGAAATCATGTAAAATTGAGTTTCTTAACAATGAAACCCTAGTTTATTTGGTATAAAAGGCTTAAGTGGTCATCATTTCTTGTTATTCTAAAAAAAATCCACCTTCAAAGTATTTGAAATTTGCAAGTAATGACAATGAAATAAGGGGAGGGGTACTTATACCCTCCCCGCGCCGCCTTGCCGCTGCGGCAAGGCTGGAGACTTTGGAGGGAGGGTGGCGACCCAACCCCGCGTAGGAGCCCCGAGGCCAGCCAACAGGCGGTCAGCCTGCCTGCCGCGGCCAGCTAGTCGGCAAGCTTCCTGCGGCGAGCTGCAGAAGGCCAGTGGGTGGCGACCCCATCATGACCCGACCACCTCCCGGTGGGATTTGCGCATTGGGATCGCCACTCCTCCGCACGCACGGAGTGCAGTGTGGTGTGCGCCGGGCGGCAAAGGGCCGTCGGTGGCAAGACAAGAGTTTTTTTTTTTTTTTTTTTTTTTTTTTTTTTTTTTTTTTAAAGTTTTTTAATTTTTATAAAAATTTTACTTTTTTTTTACATTATTTTTAAAAAAACGTTCAGTTAACAAATAAATTAAGAATTTATTTAAAATATTTGCTGCTTATTACTTTTGAAAGTTTTTTTCATTTTCGTTTGGTACATGATCTTGTTTTCTTTCTTTTCTTTGTTTTTTTTTTTTTTTTTTTTTTTTTTTTTTTTTTTTTTTTTTTTTCTTTTTCTTTTCATTTATTTTACTTTTTATGGTTTGCTCTAGTTTTTGGGTTGGGAAGTTGCATCTCCATGTAATATAGTATGGGTAAACAACATGCATGTAGTATTTATAAAATACTCAAAACGACCATTTATTTCAAATTTTAGTTTAATACTTATGTGTTGTGAGATTTCCAAGTCTGTATGGCTCTAACTTACTCAAATTTGATAAGATTGACTTGAAATTTTTTGGGAGTGCCGGTGGCATAATATTAATAGCACCTTCGACAATTTTTGGTTTTTTAGAAATAAAATAGAATTTCCATGAATATGACATTTTATAGTGAATAAAAATCATGGAGGCAACCTCATATTATGATCTACTCTCATAGTCTCATTTGTATTATCAAACCAAAATACACATTTTTACATTACCAAAAATTAAAAGGGGATCCCTAACGTTTTTTTTGTCATACGCTACGCAAGTAAAGGAATGTCTTAGGTCTTGCTTTGGTGATGTTCTTACAAAAACGAGAAAGGTTATTGTATCGATGAGAAACGTTGTTTACAATTTCAAATATTTAAATTGAAAACATTGCTAGAGCAAGTACTAAGACGTTGCTTCACTTGAACAACATCTCCAAAAAATCTTGCAAATCCCATTCTTTTCTAGTAGTGTTGTTTATAAATTTCCACACTTAAATACAAGGTTCGAGATACAAGGGGCATGCACATATTTTTAAGTGAATCTATCAGTATGAAGTCCAATCTAAGTGAATCTATCAACATTGAATGCTATGGTAAAGTCTCATGTCTCTAAATGGATTTGAGCTTGTCATCCAAAGTGTCCAACTTGGATAATAGGATCTCGTAGGTATTACATCAATTTCTAGTTCAAAATCAAGTGAACTTGATGATTTGATAGTAGAGTTTTAAATATAATGCTTACCTTGAGATTTTTAAGCTTCACATTATGAATGACATAGTGTTCGTGGGTTTCTTGTAGGTTGATAAAGATGGAGAATTTGGGTTTTGGAAGTCCGGTTGTTGGGTATCAAATTGTAGCACCTCCCAGAGCAAGAACAAATACAGTGGGTAGAAGACTTCTACGTAGTTTTGCAACAGATTTTGACAGACAAACCTTTGAAGAGCAATGGAACTTGAGCAGGCCCGATGGAGTTGTAGAGCTTCTTATAGAGAACTACGTATTGATGGGGACACACAACATGTAGAATCGAAGAAGAACAACAACTTTGTATTCCAATATATGGTGTTTCAACGGAGCGAAATATCAAAATTCCAACTTTTGCAATACCACAACTTCTAGCTTACATTGCAATGCACGTTGAATACATAGATAACAAACGCCTTCAAAATGATATAGACTATTATTAGTATAGAAATTAGGTAGAAATAGATATGTAGGGAAGGGAAAGTTTACTTACAACATTGTAAGTTTATTTTAGTAGTAATCATAAATTATGGTTACTAACTAAAAAAGTTTATAGAAGTATTGGATTTCTTATACAATACATGTTTTTTTTGTTACAAACATACGATAAACTTTTGGATATCTAGGCCATTTGAACCACTTGAAGGGGTCTAAAATTTGGGAAATGAATCGTACACATAAAAGTAAGATACATCGCATCCAATTATGAGGTTCAATAATTACCAGAAATAAATATTTCTTTAAAATTTTGATATTAAAATAGGATACCACATTAAAGAATGAAATGGTCCACCTAATTTCTCTAAATGCGATTTTTTGAACCATCCATTTGCAAGTGCATGATTCTACCCCCAAGTGCAAAAATTCCTAATTTTGTGTTTTATGTGGCTTAGTTTGGAAGCAATATTGTTAAAGGAAGAGAAGAGAGCATCTTTAAGATGAGCACGTGCAACCTATTATCAAATTTGAAGGTGGAAATATTATGTTGGGGAATGTATGACTTGGAAGGGGATTGGCAACCTTCGTCAAAACATAGATAAATTTGAGTATTGCGAAATTTTGGAGATAGAACTCATGAATACTATACACATGCATGATTTAGAAGAGAGGAATGTTATTTTTAGCACAACAACGATCCCAAACATACTTCTAAGTAAGTCATAGATTAATTGTTAGCACTTGAGTTTCAACTAATTTGGCATCCACCTCAATCTTTTTACTCGATACTATAGAAAACAATCAAATGAAGTAAATTTTTGTATGAGAATGTCGGAGAAGAAAACCACTAACAAAAGGATTTGTAGAAAATATTGCAAGAAATCCAGTAGAGCATTAAGGATTTAAGGTCAATACTATAAGGAAATTGATTATGTCTATGTCTGAGAGAGCTGTATATATTTATCAAGCAAAAGATGGCTATACATGATGGTAGTTATTATGATTGTACATTCAAGTTTCTAAGTAGTCATTATGATTCAACATTCTGGTTTTTAGCTTGATTTTGTTGTCACGGCTTTGTTTTCAATGTAAATAGATAATCAATTCACTTCTAAACAAAGAATTGGACACTCATATCATGTTTTTGATTTTTGATTGATATTTTGATTGACATTTTTTAATATGAATGTTATGTTTTATATTTGTTATGACTATGTGATTGTATATTTAATTCTTTACAACTTGAATGTGAGTTATGTAGGAAAACTAGCTCATACTGAAAGCTTTTTGTCCGAAAACTTGTGCTCACCACCGTATCTCTTTACCTTTAGACATGGCATGTACAATCATTACTCTACAAGACAAATCCGAATGTAGTTGAACATCTTCCTCTGAGATGCGTCCCATGTTACATATCTCCAACACATTGTATCTGCTCAATGTAAATGGTGCTCAAGGTCCTCATACGTGGATGAGCTCATTCTTGCTCTTTGATGGCGATTTAGCAAGAGCGTGTGTTGAGTGATTTTTTCAGTCATAGGCCTCAGCTAAGCTAGCTTGTTGAGTGATTTTTTCAGTCATAGGCCTCAGCTAAGCTAGCTTCAACGGTAGTCTAGCTTAACGATTGTTACCTTGTCCAAGGTATGTACATTAGTATAATTGCTCAAGTTAATGCAAATACCTTGCTTGTCGCCCTTCGTGTGACTGTCGAAGGTTTAGGCCTGATAGTTGGAGGAAAGTAGAACTGCGAGTTGGGTAGTATGTCGGACTCTACTTCTTTCTAAACCATTCGAGCTGGTTGGGTCATGCTTGTAAAAGCTCAAGAATGAGAAAGGTCGACTAGACTTATTTGACGATCCATGCATTGGTATAGTTGGTTGTGTGGTTTGCTTGTAAGGGGCCCATGGGCTTCAATCATAAGTAGTCCTTATGTTCGTGTTTCTGTCCCATATATGTCGTCTTCGCACATTCTTGTCGCTCATTGCTTTGCCATCCTCAAAATGTGAATGCGAAATCCTTAAGCCATCTGCTTTTGGAGTCTCTTGAAGCCATGTACGTTGAGGGACTAATGACTCAATCTCCGGCCCATTGCACACCGTCCAGTGTTTGCTACTAACTATTTGAACGTGTTGGCAAGACCCTAGGTTTGCCACTTTTTTACCGAGAGAAAATCAAAGAAACTTGCACATGTTTGCATATTTTGATGTATCTTAGCCCTGTTAAAGTAACAACTCAAAATTTAGTCTTTGTCAATATATTTATATGTGTTAGTATATGTATAACTATATGAGTTGTACACTCAAACCTTGAATCGATGACAAGGATCCCGTTTGAAGAGCACCATGTTTGTTCGTGCGATAGTTGTTATTGTCATCGAAGATCAATTTCACATTGTAATTTATAGTGGAAGATTTGCGGAACCAACAGGATAACCTAAATGATTTGCCAGAGGGCCACTTGTTCCAATTGATCATAATAACAGTTCTTTCTTTCCAACAATATGGAAGCATTTTTTTGAAAATTTGACCATAAATAGATATTTTTGAAATGATGAATTGATTTTCTATACACTAAAACTTCGTGAGAAAAGCAATTATATTTTTACATTGGATGGTTCTAAAAAATGATCTTATCGTTGGATTTCTCTTAGTTTGGTTTTCATAATACTTGATCAATGATTTCATAAAGGATTGTTTAAAAGTCACCGTGAAGCACTTAATTTCACACGTGAGTGCCTCTAACTATCCACCCGTTTGCTACACTAAATTTTTTATTTAGTATTGTCTGCAGTGATTGACATATAATCGCTATAAATTTTTACTTTTGATCAAGGAATTTACTACTTGTGTTCACAAGTTTGTCCCCTTGGTTTTACTCATTTGTAGTAAAAAGAATACATTCTTAAAGAAATGTCATAAATGAAATTGGTAGTAAGTTATTCAGATTTCAACTGTAAAATCTTCTAGTAGACGTGTTGTACATCATGTGGGTCAAATTTTGTATCATGAGGTGTCATAGATTTCGAGATCATAACGTACTAGTACTCCAAAAACATCTCAAAATTTTTGCATTTTCACTTTGACGTGATAATAATACCAATAGACTTATTACAATGAGAAAGTCACCAACTACAGAAGATATTTGCCTTCATCTCAATTACACCTTTGTCCAAAAAAATGCATCAAAAAAAAGTTCTTGGATTAAATAATTACCTTGCAAAGTAGCAATGGTGAAAACTAACCCAAATTTTAGAAAGGAAAAAAGCTCAAAAGCAGACCCATTGCACAAAAATGCATATGATGTCTTCCTTACTACTTGGACAAATTTGAGGTTTCTACCACTTTAACTAGACTCAAATTAGAGTCCAAGCCAACAAAAAAATCGAAATGAAGGCAAAATTGATTATCAAAAACCATTTAGTTTTTTTGAAGTTTTTCTAATATGGAAGCATCATTGCGAACCCAATACCTAAAATATTCAAAATATAAAACTTCCAACTACAATTTTATTCACTTTTATCTTGAGATCATACTTATGCAAAAAAAATAAATACATGAGAAACTAAATTGGATTCCACATATATTCGGTAGAACATACCCCATGTTTGACAACCCAAAAACAAGAGCTGCCCTAAAATACTCACCATAAATTCATAGTTTCTTGTATGAGTCTGCAATTCCTATCACACAACCTAAACTGATGTGAGACCTATCCAAGCAATTTCACCCAAAACAAACTCCGGATGAAGAAGCTTAGGCTCTTCAAAGTTGCTCCCATCATCCACAATGTTCTTTTGTAACATTTGACTTGCCATCGGAAACGAAAGAGCATACCACTTCACTCCAAAAATTGTACTGAATGTTACATGATCACCGATCTATCTCCATCCGTGAGTAAAAGAAATGTTGTGAAATCCTTGTATGCAATTTGCTTGTTTGTATGTTGACATTAGAGTGTAGATTGTTATGATTGCTAATTTGTTTCTTGACATTAGAGTGTTCTCATTGTTTGTTTGACTATTGGCACTAGAGTGAGATGTTGCTGCATAGTGAGATTCACTATGCAGCAACATTAATTAATTAACCTAATGGTATTTCTTGCCACATGGACCCCCTCAAGGGGATGCCACATGGGCCCATGAACGCGCTTTATTTTGTAATTTATTTTTTTTCTTTTGAGGGGAGCCCCCAGCCCTTTTGTACATTTTCAGGGGGAGGAAGTAGCTGCAAATGATATGGGATAAATCCCTCCCCAAGACCCCCAAGATCCCCTGCCCCAAGACCCCTCCCCCCTTAAGACCCCTCCCCCCTTAAGACCCCTCCCACCTTAAGACCCCCAACTGGACCCCTCCCATACCCCTCCGCATTTTGAAGCGCACTTTGCGGCCCGCACTCCACGGCGTTAACGAGATTTGGAGAGATAGTGTTGTGATTATTTATTTGTCTATTGACTACAATGTTGTGATTTATTGTAAATTGGTTGAAGTTCAATTAATTTGCCCTTAAATATTTGATAGAGCATGTTCAAACTTTACTAGAAAAATCATGATGAGCGTGAAAGTGATCGGACATTGCTTGAAATGGTTTCGCTCTATTATTGTTGATGTTTGGAGATTGCGTTGCATCACTCCTTGGTTGATGGTTGAAAGTCTTGATTACCTCAATTGTGTTAAAGTAGGAGTTCATTATAAGTTATAGGCCTACTATACAAAAAGATGGAAATATGCCTGGTAAGAAGCAGGGTTGTCTTATTAGACAAAGTTCCTATTCATTTGTCAAACACAATTTAGATGGGGTGTACATCTAAGACGTTTTCAATGTATCAAATGTACATCTCAATCATCTAAATTTTGTTTGACAAATGAATAGGAATTTTGTTTGATAGGACAACACTGGTAAGAAGTGAAGTTTGGTGTAGAAAGTAAGTTGAAAAGTGAATCTATTCTATATTCTCTTCACATATCAAATACTTGGAACTTGTCTTTCGAACTTTCCACTGAGAAGAATCAATACATTTGCGTAAAGGCAAACATGATTAGTGCAATTTCATTGATTCCTTGCATACATACTATCTTCCACTCTATCGATATGATTCACACCATCTTTTTATGCTTACACTCCAAGGCACGTTTGAAACTTGTGTAAGGTAGATGGGAAAGGTGAATTATAATAATAATAATTATTATTATTACTCCCCTTTCTAAACAAGTGTCTCCACTCGCTCAAATATGCTCACTGGAAATAACAATAATCATGAAATGAAATATTAACTAACAGTGTATATTTTATAGTAATTGGTTTGAGGTATACTTATAAGTTACACTTCCAAAAACATTCCTAACTAAATCAAGGAAAATCCAAAATGCATGATTCCAATAAGTCCAATCTCCTACATACTTTGCACACATTTTTACATCTGATTCCCTCGACCACTCCCCCAATATGCTTAACAACCTTAAATTCAAGCACATATTGAGCCTCCTTAAGCAAATATTTCCCTTGCACATGGTTCTAAGCCATAGCCATAGACCAAATAAAAGTGGTTTGCCATAGCCATGGACCAAATAAAAGTGGTTTGTCGTTATCTATTCGCTATCCAATTCACTACACAAGAGTTGTTTATTGGTGTAACATTTAACGTCAGACATCACCATAGTGTCACTAGTAGAAAATGGCATTCAAACTGATGGCCGTAATGGCTTAACCGTAATGACACACACTGCATAATTTGATTGTGCTTCTAATGACATCATAATAAATTATTAGATTTGTCACTTTTCCTTAATCTTTTTACGAATCTATTAGGGTGTGGTATGCTTAATGCAACCAAAAAAAATTTAAGAAAAAGTGACAAATCTAATAATTTATCATAATTTATTTTGATGTTATTAGAAGCACAATTAAAACTGCCACTTTGTGTCATTACACTCAAGTCAATACACTTTCTCACTTTCACTTTTAGTGCCATTTTCTATAATTAGTGTGTTACAACATTAATCCTCAAACCATAGCACTAATTGTCAGAGCACGTACACTTGCAAGTGAAATTTACTGAAAGTGGTGCAAATGGTGGCTTGAAGGAAAGGCAAGGGACATCGATTGCAATGGTGGCCCAAAGTGAACACTACTTCCTATAACAGTACGGAACTGTGCTTTGGATGTACCTTCTGTTGTTGGTGACGAACTCGTCGGCTTCCACGGCCATGACATACTCACACTCAAGGGCGTACGTCTTCCGGCCATGCGCCAGTTCCCACGCGGGGCAGAACACACAACACAGGCAGGAAGCAAGGCACATACATCTCACGCCCTTAGTGTACGCAGTTTTGGAAATCCAATTCGACCTAATACCATGACTTGCTCATCTTTCATTTTAAAGTCCACAGTAAGGGATTTGCCACACTTTCTATGTTCAGGTGGTATAAAGTTGTATCCGTTGTATCCCGCCGTTGAGACCGCCTGCCTGATCAATGACTCCACACGCTCCTTGTCCCACATCACCACTTTCTTCAATCAAAACTCCTTGAACGGATAACTGCTGCTCGTGTACGTCTCTAGCGTCCGGGATATGGTGCTGATACGGTCTGTCGTCGCGATTCGGGACCACTGCGGAACTATCAAGTTGGAAGCGTCCATGCCCCCTCTGAATCTCACGTCATCTCCGTCATATCCAGTGAATGATACGACCATTTGCGGCTTCTTAAGGTTTGACATAAGGTACCGCCATAGCTCGGTCGCGTCCTGCTCGAGAATTGGGTTGTGGCTGTAAACCCCCGACCGTTTCTTGCTTGGTGTGATTGTTAAATGTTTAGGTCTGATTGCGGGAGGTAGATTGGGGAGTCGGGTATCGTGTCCGCATCTGCTGCCGCTTCGGTCATGCTTGTAAAAGCTCACTCACACCGTCCACTGATGTAAAGCTCCCCGTGCCAAACTGCAAATACAAGTCCGGATTTCACCAAACGGGCTACCCTACGCTCAAATCAAAGATCTGACGACACTCTCGATGCTACAATTATTGATCGAACATCGAAGATTAGAGCCAGGCTCCTCTATGAGAGATACAAAAAGATACCTACACATACGTTCTTCTCCGACAAGCACGTCGAGAAGGTTTCTGCTGCCGAAAACTGTGTGTCGGTGGTCTATCGTGCACGACAGAAGCGGCAAGATACTAATGTTCTAACCCAAAGCTAGCCACACTCACCCATATGACCCTCACACGAGAATAGCTCGCCGTGACTCTGCAGAGGGCAGCTCACCCTCGAGCAACATCTACATTCGATATATCATTCTGACAATGTGACAAGGGACATACCTGGTCGAGAGGAAGAAGATTGCTGAACTGCTACCAATGTGATCCGCGTTGTGGCCAATAGCGGAGAGGTGTTCTCAGTATATGCATCACCGAACAAGATGAGTTTGCACAACTTTCAGACGCAGTTTCGAGCAATTGTTGCAGACATTTGAGCAATGTTTGGAAATTAGTCTGTGTGGAATACTACTTTATTACTTCGAATGTCCCAAAGAACACTTCTTACGTTGACCTTTATCAAACTTGGGGGGTCTTGCCTTGTCTGTATCGAGTGAGAGTTAGTCGGCACGATGTCAGCTGGCTGGCCCACAGGGCCCACGCCATGGCTGTCGGGAGAGTCAAACAATTGGGAGAATTTGCTCGGCCCCTAAATTTAAGTGAGGCCCAAAGTGGGTCGATTCTACCGTACCACTTCGGGTATATATCCGTATTCTCAAAATTCTGCCTAAAAGCAATAAGATTGTAGTAACTCCAAAACTTCACAAAAGATTGAGATTTAACTACTGTCCCACCATAGCAGGTTCGGTCATAAATCATTCTAATTTTAGAAAACAAAATTATTTAGAAATTAGAGTTCAAGAGGAACGAAAAGTTGGGAAATTATATTATCTCCAAATACCGCTTTATTGTGACGAAAGGTAGTCAAAAGTCGGAAAATTTCATCTGATTAGACAAAAGAACAAATTTCAAAAAAATCTATTTCCAGCATACGAACCTTATTTTTTCAAAAATAAATAAATATTCGTTCTGTGGAGATTGAACCTCCTATGGTGGTACGGTATTTGTTTCGGTCGCATTAAATGAAGTACAAAGGCATATTTATACGATTTGGATTTTTGCTACTACAAATTTTGCATTAACTAGCCTTTTTTATTGTCAAGGATTGGCCTTTATATTTGAATTTCAGCATCCCACACGTAATAATTCAAGAATTTTTGTGAGTCCTACAGGCCCTATGAGGCGAGAATTGTTCATAAACTTTTGCAACTTACGTATAAGTACATATTTTCAAGAGTGCCAAGTTAAACCTACTTTCAAGTTAACTTTCAAGTCCCCAAAACAATACATATGTTCTTATTCTACAATAAGGGAAAAAAATCGTTCATCTTAGTTTTTAACATCATGTTCTTACACATGGAATTTAAGATCTAGTCTACATGTACATGTAAAATCCAAGTACTAGATCCTACAATTACATATTTCAAAACACGTCCAAGTCATAAATTCTCACCTTGCACTTGAAGAGAAAAAAATATAGGGTTATTATGAAGTTTGAGACCTTGTGACTTTAGGGGTTAATTAGAGCACTATTGTTATTGGAGACATGGAGAACCAGAATTCTACATACTACATTTCTTGAATATATACATGTCTAAGCATTACAAATACCCGCAAGCAAACAAGAGGAAGGCCCTCTTAAACAAAACTTCCACCGAATGCTAATATTAAGATGATGACTTGAAAAGCCTAAGAAGGTGTCCAACAAGCCAAAAGTCAACAATAAAATAGATTATTAGGGCATGATAAGAATATAAGAGAGAGTTGATTTTGAGCAAGCATGGAAGGTGGATTTTTCTATAGGGCATGTAATGACCTCCTTTCATGAACGAGGATACATATGGTGGCCTCATTTCTAGAGTGAGAACACATGATTCTTCTGTTTGTAGTATAAGGTGGTGGTAGTCTTATGCATTTCGTATCAATGAAATCTATCTTGGCTTTGAATTAGTTGTGGCCATAGAAATTAAGTATAAACGTCTTGGAATAGTTGGAACTTGAATCTTGTATACAGTAGCTTAAAATCCGGCACATTTGGATATTCATGATGATAAACCCAGACCTTTACTATTTTGAGAATATCCAACAACCAGAAAATCTGCCGCTCACTAAATACAATCCTACTTCTCTTCTAAAATTTCCAAATATAGAGGAGCTTAATAAAAGGGTGCCCTCATTTTGTAACATAGAAGCTCTTCAAATTCCAATGATAAAATAGGGGGTAGATCTCATTTTTCAAAAAAAAAAATCTAACAAAATAAGTAGGGGATCACAAATGAAAAAACAAAAAAATTAGGGACCCACCCCCTTGAGAACCAGGATTGTTGGTACTGAGCGGCACAGGAACCTCCACGTTTTGGAACGGTTACCTACCGACTTTCAAAGCACTGTACAGAAAGAATGCATTACAGTACTCGGCCTTTGCTTGGAAGACATTTCGAACTTTCAAAGACATCAAAGTCAAATCAGTCAAGACTGAAGACTAATTTTCAAGGGAAATTTGCTATCATTGTAACTGTAATGTAGCACACCAATCCTTGCACCATGTCAGAATTACCACCTCTAACATAAGAATCACAACAGAACTACACTAGTAAAAAAGTGTCTTGAGTACACCACACGAGTAGACCCCAAAGTGCCCACTTACACCCAAGTTGGGTATAAATTGGTCTAGTGCCTGGTGTATTCAGGACACTTTTCTACTAGTACTAGCTGATTTCTAAGTTTGGTAAGGTTTGTTCAGGAGACTGATACTCTATCCATCCAAACTTGAAGCAACCATTATCTTCTGCTTCAAATGGAACGAACTTCTTCATTAACAAATAACGACATCCTCATCAATATTAGTACCGAAGCAAGTAGAGATTTTCAGCTCTAACTTACACACGTAACCTTTACCTACCAAGTTGGTATAAAAAAAGTCACCTATAGTCAATGGTCTGGGTCTCATCCTAAACTGTAATTAAGGAGCAAAGCTAAGTTCGTCCCGCAATTTTACACGGCAAGTGATGGCCGTTGCTCATTTCAGCATAACCAACCACATCACTTATACTGCTGCTATACTTCATCTGTGTATTGTATACCTCGTGATGTGTTTCTGTATACTAATGTACAATTATTAAGGGAAGTTGGCAGTGAGCCGCAAATGCTCGAGCACTCGTCCAAGGCCGAAGGACTCCACTGCTTTCAATGCGCGACGGAAGCCATCTCCATACACGGGCGAGGCGTCGGTGGCGATCTGGTGGAGATAAAACTCCCCGAGTCGCTTCTGAGTCGGTGTGGTGATCCCTTTCTTACTTGTGGATGCTTGATTCTCTGCTCTTCGAAGCTCGGCTGACAACCAGATGTGCGACATCACTTGACATATGCCTTCCTCTACGTCCGGACGCATTCGAGGAAACCCCCCTGAAAACACATACCACGATCAAAACCTCAACACTTGCAAGACCGTAGAATTTGATGGGATAGGGATAGTGCGCACCTGCCAAACGCAGCCATGCGTGCATAAGCTCGTGTGCTAATATCGATCCTGTCAGAAGCCTGCAACACGCCCATTTTCCAACACCGATCAGAAATTCACCCTTCATTCCCGACAGAATTTCCGAACCAGTTTGTTGTCTGTAATTATAGAGATTATAAAGAGGGCATATGGGTCTCTGGCCAGTACCTGGGGAGGCCATAGAGAACAAGGATGGCAGTGACTTCGCAGTGACGCACGAGCTTCTGTGGTTCCGTCCACATGTTGAAAGGGCCCCTGGGAAACCTGGGCGTCTTCCCTCCGAACACCTGCTTGCCAGAAATCACATCTTTAAATTGAATGTAAACGAAGAAATCGATAGAGCTACCATAGAATTCTTTGTAACCGAAGGAGTCGACAGAACTGACATAGAATTCTTGAAGTGAACAGAGCTTGAGGTTTCAATGGCACGTTAGAGGACATCAACCATAGCTTCCACGCACCTCATATTCGAAACAACCTCAATTTTGTCAAAGTGGTGGTTTCTTGTAAGAGATGGTGGATTCAGGAAAGAAAATGACCAGTGGAAGAGAAACTACTATGGACTGCTCAATAGTGGCACTAATTCCAGTTTGACAAATTTGTAGTGAAGTTAGCTCAGTGAGCAATTTGTGTGAATGGGCACAGTCAGTGGAATATCGAACCAATTTTATTCGTTGTTTTTAGACTCTTCTGAAATTTGTTGGGTATTCCACAAATGGTGCACCTTAAGTACATCAAAAATCATACTCCAAAGTTAAGATGTACCTCCTAGCTAACGGAATCTATGTCAATTGAGCAGTTCACCATACAGATTATGGTTAAGATTGGCGAGCTACATAGCACAACCGATAGTATTCTACCTGACTACTTCATGTCAAAATGGCATATGCACTACATTGCATTCTTTAACGAATTGAGCTCGAACCGAAAGAACCCTCTCGGAAAGACCGCAAGAAGTGGTACGAAAAGTGTAAAGATGTGTTCAGGGGCTGACTGACCGTAGTGATGGTTTGTTCCTCGGAGAGACAGAGTCCCCGGGTCTCCGAGGTATGCATGCCATCTTTCTCCCCCTCGCGGGCCTCGTTCAGGGCTTCGCGAGCCACCAGGAGCATGGGAACCTCCTGGTCGATCATCATCCCAACGTGCTTGTAGAACTTGAGAATCTCTCGGTACAGAGGCTGGCATTCCTTGGTATCCACAATCGCCGTTTCCAAACACTCCAGACACAGCTTGCGTCCGTCCTCCAGCGGTGGATACTGCACTCCAGCAGTCTGCACATCCCCACCATCATAGCCTTGGGATTGAATACGGAGAACATGGCTCTATTCTTCTTTACCATCAAGGTACTTACATCCTTAATGGTAACCACAATACATGAGAACGTGTTTACATGCACGAATATGCTTGCAAAATATACATTTGATGATCGGGAACTGCTTGGATAGCACTGAGATTTTATTTCCGAGTCGTTTACATTAGCCATAAGCGAAAACCTCGTAGGTGACATCATTAAGCTCAACCTTAAATTTGTCAAATTCGCAATACTTTGCACAAATAGAACTTTTGGGGCAGAGATCCTGATGTTGAAGAGAAGCAATGTGTGCTTTGTATTGGAGGCGTCATTTTGGAAACATGCCCAAACAGATCACCAAAATGACAATTTTCATATGCCAAGATGGAAATTTCAATGATGCCGATATTGTCCATGCTCTCACAACTCTATCACGATTCATAACAGAAAATGGCAAGACTGCACACAGGCTACCGCCATTGTAACAAAGGGTCTCTGACAGGACTCTGACATGCTCTGATATTTACAACGGCTGAACATATCTTGGCTTTGTCAAAACCCTGTCAGAGACTTCCCGCCGGTGAAGGGTTTACATTATCAGTTATCAGTGCGAACATCTTCATGTATGATCGCCTACTTTAAGAGATTTAAATGGTTCTGTGAGTGTTCTGGATTTAATGAGAACAGGTAGAGCATTGTTTTTCTAGTACTGAACATGAAGATTAGGGTTCCTCACCTCGATACGATCGCAGCTGCAGCAGCGGGGAGTGCCATCACGCTCGTGTCGGGGACAGTACTTTTGGTTCCAGAAGGGATGCGATCGATACTCTATCAATCCTTGCGCATTCGTTGGAATCTGCGAAACAAGTCAAGTCAAGTTCGTTACGATGGCGAGTCCGATTAGTCTAAAGAGTTGTTTGCGCACGCCAGTTTCGTGAAGATTTCACCATCAAAGCCTCGGAAGATGTCAACAGATACAAAGAAGGTTGTATCAGATTGCTTACAAATTGGCTACAGACTTCGCACTTGGGGTGGAAAGTCTCCTTGTAGCAATCACGATGGTAGGCGTCCCCTCCTTGGACGGAAAACTCCCGGTCGGCGATGGGTTTGCTGCAGAGCTTGCACCGGAAGCATTGGGGATGCCAATTCTTCCCCAGGCAGCTCAGGTAACGACCATAGCCAAGCTGTTGCTTACAGCCTGCACAACCTTCCCCCGAGCTCGGCCTACAAGAAGCCCCACCAATATTGTTCAGATTAGATGCAACAGGTGCCAATTTACATAGAATCATGTATAGTGCAAGTGATTGTGCTAAATCATTAATTCTATCTTGCCATCCACTACATAGTCTAGCATAACATCCCTTCTTACAGTCACTTTCTACTCTCAATTCCACCATGTTTCCTAAAAAATTCACCATCTTTTTGTTTTCCAAGTGCGACAGTCTGCATTCTCATGTACAACATAAGAGTCGATTGGGATTTATCGGAATTGAGGTTAGTTGAACAAGCACACATGTTGCCACTTACTTGATTGCTGCTGGACTGCGATGGGAGATTCGGGGCGCACGAAACTCGAGATCCAGGCTCTCCTGCAACGCTCTCGCAAGCTCCTCATCGGCACTCGTATCCGGGGGAGGCTTTCTGTTTCCTGCACATATCCAACAAGTCTCAAATCTAGACAGAACTCGAAATTCAATCCACAAACTCCTCAAAGAGAGCCGATCAGGTAACCCTAATTCAAGAGGGAGCACTCACTCTCTTCCTCTTCTGACAGAGCGATTGCGAGGGCGAGGTCTTTGGCTTCAGTAGACACAGGCACCGGCACCGCAGGGGCTACTCTCTCGTGGTTGTAAGTTGGCCAGTCATTCGTATTACTGGGCGGTCGCTCATCGATCTCGTAAGGCGGCCTGTAATCGTCTGATGGCCTGTAATAAGACGGTTCATCTGATGGTCTGTAATGAGACGGTTCATCGGATGGCCTGTCATACGATTGATCGTACGATGGCCTGTCGAGGGGATTATAGTAGGCGCTGTAAGATGCCGAAGAATCGCTTCTCCGTGGATCCTGCCACAAATCTCACACCTCAGCCATGGTACTAGCCACAAATTAAATCACATCCCAATTATCAGGGTACTCGCCACAAATCCCATCAGGGTACTAGCCACAATTGATCAACATTGCACTAACCTGGAAAATGCTGGAACCAGGCCAAGGTTCGGAGAAAGTTTGCCGAGGTATGTTAGTGTACTCCGGATACTCGTCGCCTTCGCGGTACCGGTAACTCGAGGACCCCGGAGCGTCAAATATCTTGCCGAACCAATCCATCGAGAGAGCTCTTAACTAGCTAGAATTCTCTACAATTGTCGGTTCAGGTTTTCATCAGATCGAACCCCAGTTGCCGGCCGGCAAAACCCAAATTCTCAACAAAACCTCGATCAGCAGTGTCCCGAATTCACCAATTCTGCCCACCTAGCAAAAGATCAACTAGCCGTCGATTAGCTCTTGAAAGGTCATGTGAGATCGCCAGCTAGCTATGTGGGGCCAGTGCGAGGAATAAGTCAGCACTTGCTGCAAGCTTTATCTGACCAGTCGATGAGTGTAGACCTCAATTGCTGCATTGGGAGCTGGCGATGGAGGTGATCGAATCGACTGTTGTTGTTTTGTTGCAGAAAGAGTAAGAGGAAGGGCCGGCTGTGCATCTAGCAACTTCTGAAAGCAGAGACGAATCCGTCCTTGTCAATACAACTGTAGCAATGGACGGTGACCAGGTCATGCTCAATGAGGTTTCCGGGACTTTTTGCGCATAACCGGGAATTGTAATTGATAAATTGGACGTTTTGAAACTCAGTTTGCAAGCTCCTCCATTGGGTGATACGACTTCTCATATATAATAAGGAGATATTATAACGAATTCAATTAGCAAGATTCGAACTCTCTTGATTTTGTTTCGCCTAAAACACATAATATGCCACATGCTTTATTATCAAGTCTTAAACACAAAAAATGTAGAATTCCAACATATTGCATGTCTAACTCCAACCTTGAGGTCATAGCTTCTGCATGAAAGCATATATTTGACATGAACTGTTTGTTGAGTCCCGAATTGAGGGGCAATTGTTCGTGGCAGCTACCAAGGAGGCACCCTAGAATCCGTGGGACCTCCCAAGGCCGTTTTTGATAATTTTGAATTCAAATTTGAGGTCTGCGACCCCAAGTTACCCTTGGAAGCCTACTCCTTGGCATTTAATGTCTATACATCAAAAAATTAGGGGGCTCATTACCCCTCCTCCATCCTCCTTGGTAGCTGCTACGAACGCTTACCCCGAATTGAGTATAGTATTTTTGTTAAATTTCCACATTCATTGGGGACTGCGTATATTTATGGCATGTAGTTTTCTAAATTTAGCTTACGCTTTGGGTTTTAAAGCATAGATTATGTTTTATCATTAGTACAAGCCCAGAATAAATTTTACATCATAGTTATTTTTCCATATGTACAACTTTGAGATGAATCCCAACAACTCTCTAGATGGAGTAATTTCAACTCAAATATTTCTATATATTGTATTTGAAGTGATGTTTTTATCCAAAAACTGCATGAACAAATGGTTATTTGGTAGTTGTATCTCCTTTATCCATTGTCAAAAAACATCTTGAGTTGTTGAATTCTAGATTTGTACTTACTTTTTTTAATAGAAATTTGTGGTCTTTCCAAGACATAATAAGTATATGACATTTGCTTTGATTGCAAGGGGTCTAGATTTTGACTCTTCTCATTTGTTAAATATGGGGGCAGTTTTCACCAATGTTAAATAATTATCTACGTCAAATAAATATATGATGGTATTTTCAAACACAAGTGTGTATATGTGATGAAGGTATATAACTTCTTTTACTATGATAAGTTTCTTTGTAATTTTCTTGTTATATTTTTGTTGCTTGTACATTACAATCTTAGAAATCATTAAATTTCATGACTCCAACTTTGGTTCGTATGAAGTACAACTTAATTACAAGATTATAGATGTTGCAATCCTCTACACTAGTCTCTTCCGCTATGTTCTTTTACTATTTTCCGTCCCCTCCCCCCTCTCTAATTTTTCCTCCCCCTCCCACCTCTCTAGGTTTTCTTCCCCCACCCCCTCCCGCCTCTCTAGTTTTACCCCCCCCCCTCCCGCCTCTCTAGTTTTCGTCTCCCTCTCCACAACCCACCTCTCTGGTTTCCCCTCCTTCTCCCCCACCCGCCTCTCTAGTTTTTCCTCCCCCTCTCCTCTCTCTAGTTTTTCATTCACCTCCCCTCTCTCTACACTAAATAGGTAGATTAGTGTTAGATACACTAATTTATATAAACATGTTATAAGTTTTTATTGTTAGTAAATATTTTTACCCTCTACATTGGTCAAGATGGGGATCCTTCCATAGTATTGGAATCAATATCCTTGGTAATTTATTTTTTTACCAAAAACAAAAACTTATAGCATTTTCAAATCTTATAAAAATCTAACACTAATCTACCTATTTAATGTGGTTATTCAATCACCTCCCCTCTCTCTAGTTTTTCCTCCCCCTCTCCTTTTTTTAGTTTTTCTTCCCCCCCCACACCACATCTCTAGTTTTTCCCTCTCTCTCCCCCACCCGCCTCTCTAGTTTTCTCCTCCCTCTCCCCGCCCCTCTCTTTTCCCCTCCCTCTCCCTGCCTCGCTCTTTTCTACCCTCGCCTCACTCTTTTTCGTCAGGGCTCTCCCCCCTCTTTAGGGCCTTGCCACACCATCGGCATGCCGCCCCTCCCTACTGCCGTTGCTTTCTGTCCTTGTCTACTTTTCTCCTGAAATTTCTCCACTTTTCTTCAATTGCCGGTTGACTTCCAGGCACTAGTACCTGGTAGTTTTCAAGTGCCTCCCATGTGCCATGTCACCGCCATGTAGATCTCAAAGCAACATCCAAAGTAAATCCCAAAGCTACAAAGTTGCTCCATGTCACTCTTGCCACTCTCCCTACTTCCTCTCATGTGGCAACTACTTGCTAATTGGAACCAGTACGAATCTTCCATCTCACTGCCTTTCCTCCCATGTGGTATGGCCCTTATTTTCCCTCCCTCTCCCCCCCCCCCCCTTTTCTCTCCTCACTGCCTTCTACTTTTTTCACCCCAAAATCATACTCAAAATTATACTCGTATTCTTGTAGCTATTTATAGGGTTCCTAATGTAACAAGATTGTTGTGCACCATCCACGAATTTGGCATAGTGATTGTATGAATTCTAACCATAAATCCTCTCTTGTAGCAAATATTGGTAGAAGTATTCTCCATAAGACAAAGAAAACGAGTACCATGCTTTATATTAGCATCAACGTGCACCTCATAAGCCTTTCAAGTTTTCACAATATCTTCCAAGTAATAAACAACGAGAGCGCAAAATGCTTAACTTGATAGTAAAGAAAACGGACTCAATAATTTTTATAAAGTCCACTTGATATAAGTATAACTATTAACTAACCAATTTGAAGTTTATATCAGATCATCGACAAGCACTTAGAAAATTGTTACAAAAAGATGAAAATAATTTAGAATCATAAAACATTTACAATATTATACATATTTTCTAATGAAATAATTTAAACCCCATTTACAATAATTTCACAATATAATAAATCTATTTATTAAATATTACAGGTTTGCCCCTACATGTCACGATTTTTAATAATATATCATAATTTAGTGCAACAGATATCGTAATCAACAGTACAATATTTTGCACTTTATTCCAATTTATGTTAGAATTTATACTATAGTTTACAGTAGTATAATTATTTGAGCAAATGTTGTAATTTTATATATCGCTACAATGCTCTTGGTGAGAGCTATGCCCTCACTGTCATTGCACTTCTCATTATCATCAATTGAGCTCAAGGTGTGTGATTCTTGGTAATTAAGTCTCAAATTTTGACAAACGTTGAAAGATAAAACATGAAAAATTTCTGAACTCTTTGAAGTTACTATTGAAAGTTTTGGACGCTTGTATAATCAATAAATGTGATAAGTTGGGTCACATGGAAATGAGTTGAGGAATCTTATTAACAAAAAAAAAAAAAAAAAAAAAAAAAAAAAAAAAAAAAAAAAAAAACTTGAAAAAATGTAATTTGTAAGAAGTTATTTTTGGAAGGCTATTATTTGAGTTTAGAAATTTTTTGTCACGAAGGTTTTATTGAGGTGAGTAATATACTTCTTTTGAAAAAAATTCTAGAAAGTCTTATTCTTGTTCCAACATTTGCTCCATATGCATTTATATGATCTTTTCTTGTAAATGTGACTTTTCACTTGTGTGGATACATACTTAAGCTACTCTCTCTTCCCACCTTCCTTCCATACTTTTCTAATTCCACATTCTTCTTTGCTTATATCGATTTGAACTTTGACGAGAACTCATTCGTATTACATGAATGAGAAGTAGTCACAACCTCCACCGCACACACCGTGCCTAGAAGGTTGATTCAGGAAAAACTCTTCTTACAAAGCACGGGACCGTGCCACTTCTTCATACTAGCTCTTCCTACCACCAATGCACGATGAAGCCCGCAGCGTCGGCACCTTAGCACGCTTGGCACGGTTCCACCTTCAACTTTGATTGAGAGTCCAAATGGGCCAGTTGCCATGTGGAAAGGAGAGAGTTAAGAAAGTTGAAAGATCGAAGTTGGATTTTGTTCAATATTCTAGTTCACTTATATTATCTAAAAAATTTTGAAACTTGAAAAAGAAACTTGTGGAAATTTTATTTTATGAATGAATAATATCTATCAATAAAATTCAATACTATATAAAGGTCACACTATTTTGACATGTCTAGAGGTGTACGTGTAGAGGCATACGTGTAGAGTCATATGCATAAAAGCGTATGCGTAGAGGCGGATGTATAGAGGCCCATGCATAAAGGCATATGTGTAGAAGCGTACGCGTAAAAGCATACGCGTAAAGGGGGATGTGTAGAGGCCCATGCATAAAGGCATATGCGTAAAGAGAAATGCTAAAGACATATCCATAAAGAGAAATGCGTAGGGCATATGTGTAGAGACGTATGTGTAAAAAGATATGCGTAGACACATATGTGGAGAGATGTACGTATAAATATGTGTGTAGACTAAATAATATACCTATAGTCTTTGTAATTAATGTGTCGATTGTCTCTAGAACCAAGCTGTCACACCTCCCCTCTCCCCTTGCAATTTACAGCTTGTACCTTGCATCTCGCACTTCATAGCTTGCACCTCGCATCTCGCACTTCACACCAAGGTTGCATGTCGCTTTGGACACCTCCAAAACTAATTGCTTCTCTCTTCTATATCATCTCCCTACTTACGCTATTATCTCTCATCTCTTTATACTCTATTCCAAAGTCAAGTAGTTCCTTGCTTTTACCAATTTGAAGAGCTCATTCACGTTAACATGCATCAATAGCAAGCGACGACAACCGCAACCTCGACCTAACACGCCATGCCTCAAAGGTGGAATGGGAAGGAGCACACGGTGCTAGAGTGAGCTCTACAAAGTCGAAGCAATGGCTATCGACACCTTCGCATGCTCCGAGCTCGCTGCACGTCTCCAGCAATTCAGTGAGGGGAGAAAAGACTAAGCTATAGGACGTGGTTCAACTAAGAGCGTTCACAAACATTCCGCCCACCGTACCTTCAGCTTTCATGAAGAGCAAGAAACGGCCCTCGACCATGTGCGGAGAAGACGTCGATATGCACGAGCTTCATTGTCCTCACGGTAGCAGCATCTCCACCACTGACAAGCTTAAGAAGTTTTGGAAAGTGTTGTTTCTGTGTCTCGAGTCACAAAGATACAGTTCGTGCATCTGCCGCATGTGCACACCAGTCCTTCACAGCCTTCTTTCGTGCACACCAATGAGCTGATGGACCACATTTTTGCTTGTCCGCATGGTGAAACTATGAGCATTAGCACTTGAAGCAATTCTTGAAGTCCCAATATGCTCCACTATCACTCCACATGACTGATCCTTCTTTCACCTTCAATTCACGCACAATAAAAACCTTCTTTACAATTGCGGGGATATACATCCACATTCGCGAAGCTCTCAAATCATGTATTACTAGAAAAGAGGGGGTCTTGCAGCGTTACAAACATTGTTTTGTGTAAACATTAATTTAAGTTTTCAATTAGATTATAAATGACATTGTCTGGTGATCCGACAACGTTGCTCTTTTTTCTTCCTTGGTAACGTTGCTATACCGAAACGTTCCTAAAACTAAAGAACTTTTTTAAAAAACAAACGTTACAAACCCCCTCATATTGTAGTATCAGATATAATTCATCTCCTCAACTCCTTTACTCATATCAAGTATATTCTTTCAGCCAAAACATGAAGTTGTGTTTAAGGTCATACGTATCGACGTGAAGAATACATACAAAATTGTGAGTTAACCCCATCATTGCATAGGTTGTATTTCCAATAAGACCCATACTGCTGACGAGGTCATATGTAGCAACGTTCTCAATCGCAATGCGTTGCTGAGGGAACACCTTGGAAATGTACCTGCCACATTACCACTCAAGTCATTTTTTGAAATTTTTAAACCCTGTCACCTAGAGGATGTTAATGAGCTTACCCATCCAAACGTATAACTATTTTAACGCCCCTAATCCTCAATTCATCCACTGTCATTACTTCGTTGGCAACGCGCTCGATCTAACTGTCTGAACATATCTGCACTACAAATCAAAATTTAATTAATTTAAAAAACAATACATGTTAATCAGAATAAATTTGATCGATTAATATGCAAAACAAATAACTTTCACATTGTATCTAGCTTGTTAACCTTACTCATCCAATTTAACCCCTTTGCGACATGGGTTAGTCCATCCTATCATGACCATCATTTTCTCCTCCCATATTATCCTTGCATCTTCAACATATTTAAACCCTCCCCTTTTAACTTCTCCACCGAGCATGTGAACTATATAACCGAGCTCCTAGAGAGATAGAAGATCAGCACTCAGAATCGCATTATGAATGATGATTCGCTCCAATCGCATCTTCATGAACAACCACCGTCAAAAATACGAGCTCTTCAAAAGTTGCAAACTGCTCGTTGTATGCGCACATTCCAAGTCCTTCTTTAACCTTCAATTCGCCCACAATAAAAACCTTCCTCACTATTGCAAGGATAGAATATCCACGTTTGCGAAACCCTCGAATCATGTATTAATAGAAAAGAGGAGGTCTTGCAACGATACAAACATTTGTCAGACACAATTTAGATGAGGTGTACATCTAAGGCGTCAGTTATTTATGAAGTGAACATCTCATTTTAATTGTGTTTGTGAAATGAATAGGAATTTTTTCTGATGAGACAATGTTGGGCATAATCATGCAACTTGATTATATGTAGGATGAAATATATAAAGACTTTATTTCTTGAAACTGTATTTTACAACTGACTATGATAGGAATTTCTTATGACTTATACCCTAAACATCTTTCACTATCTTTAGTCTAAAAACTTTTTTTATTTTAAATTCATAATTTAAAATGGATGTAAAGTATTTGGATCTCATCCATACAATCTAGGAATAGACCTAAATTTAGTACATACAGATGAAAATTTGATCCATGAGTCCTTGTAGAATCCAAGATTATCATGTATTAGTACTCAAAAAAGATTTTTAAAATTCATCAATTTCACGTTAGAGTAGAAATACTACCAACTAAGCCACCACAATGGAAACAAGTTAGATGCCATCGTTGATGTTGGTTGCGAGTTCCCTTTTTTTGTATTGTGATACACCATAGATTTTAAATAGAAGATCATGAATTGAAAGTTACATGAAACAAATTGCATATTGCAAAAATTATATAAGAGACCACATACCCGTTGTTACCCGTTGTATCTAATAGTTTGTATATTATAACCGTATATACAAATGTATTACATTTAAAATCTGATAAAGTACTAACAATCATATATAAACCTTAAATTACAATATATACGACATATTTTACATTGAGAACATATGTGATAGATAAAATTGGGAATCATACAACACACAGTTGGAGGCTTCAACTGGATTTTGTGGAAGTCAACCGACCGCCATTACACTAAACCCCGGTTCTCCTTGTACAGTGGGGTATAGAAATAATTCGAACTGCATTTAAAGGCAGTTTTTGAAAAAAGTTTGAAATGTGCTTGTGTCTTCAATAATAATCGGAATTGCAATTTGTAAAGAGCGTTGGAACCACATCAGAGTGTTTTATAGTATTAGTGCAAAAAATTTTCTTTTTGATAAAAAATTTTCAAAGAATTAAAAATCTACATGCTCTATCCATAATTGACCACTGTCACTTTGTGCTTCAATTACAATGTTCATTTTCACTTGCAAAATTGATATGAGTACCTAAAGTTGTTTTTCAGATACTTGAGCTCATTGTTAAATTGTCAACAATACTTGCTCCCTCTAAAAGTTTGAGTTGGAGTGGTGTCGTAATGAGTTTCCAATCAACACTCAAGGTGAAAAATTGACTTTTCGTTTAGACTTGGCGAGAATGCTAAAAGAATTTGAGTTCGGCAATGAGCTTAAGTATGAAAGTAATCATTCTTACTATATCAAACCATCCTCTGAGTCCTATTAGGACATTTGTAGTGGTGTGAATGGCTTCACAAAGTTTTGAGAAAAATTGATTAGTCACAAACACATTCTAAGACATTCCTCCTAGCCAAAAAACAAACAAGGAACATATCAATGATTCAATAAGCATGGGCTCAAGTATCTAAAGAACAACTTATGGCACTCATATCAATTTTGCAAGAAAAAATTAACATAGTTATTGAAGGAAAAAGTGTCAGTAGTCAATTGTGGATGGAGCATGCATGAAAAAAATTACCAAAAAGAAACAATTTTTGCACTAATACTATAAAACACTCCGATAAGGTTCCAACGTCTTTTACAAATTGCAATTCCGATTATTATTGATTATACAAGCACATTTCAAACTTTTCAAAAACAGCCTTCAAATGCAGTTCGAATCATTTCTATACCCTACTTTACAATAGGGTGACATTCAAATTGGCCGTTTAGTAGTTCCAGGGATAGTGTCCTACACTGCTGCCAACTTGACACCCTCTCCAAAGCTGAGAAATTTTTATTTTACCATGAAAATTTGGGGACAGCATCATCTTTATGTTGAAAACATGCATACCAAATTTCAAGTCCAGGAGACTTATACAAAAAAACTTATGTAAGATCTACCAACATGGGATATTTGTGAGAAAAAAGTGTCACAGCTGCCAACTTTGACACCCTCCCAAGAATTGAGGAATTTTTTTTTTGCCCATGAAATTTTTGGAGCAAAAACTTTTTTATGTTGTTTGCATGTGTGGAAAATTTCAAGTCCAAAAGACCCATACAAAAAATAATATTCCAAATCTATCAACATGTGTAGTTTTGAGAAACAAAGGGGAAAACCATTTTATTACTTCCAACTTTGACGCCCTCCTTAGGATTGAGTTTTTGTTGATACATGGTGAAATTTTTGGCACAAGATCATCTCTACGCTGGTAACATATGAGATAAATTTCAAAGCCAAAAGATGTACACAAAAAAGTTATTCCTAAACCCTAAACAATGTCCTAGAAACTTAGATGTGTTGAAGGTAGTTCTTGAAAGAGAGTGGAAGTTAGTCAATGGTACAAAGCTCCTTCAACTATGTCATTCTATGCCCTCTAGGTTACTAGCACTGATTGACGCTAATGGAGGACATACACGTTGGTAGATATGGAATAACTTTTTTGTGTACATCTTTTGGCTTTGAAATTTATCTCATATGTTACCAGCGTAGAGATGATCTTGTGCCAAAAATTTCACCATGTATCAACAAAAACTCAATCCTAAGGAGGGCGTCAAAGTTGGAAGTAATAAAATGGTTTTCCCCTTTG
This sequence comes from Bryum argenteum, assembly GCA_037043015.1. Classification (NCBI taxonomy): domain Eukaryota; kingdom Viridiplantae; phylum Streptophyta; class Bryopsida; order Bryales; family Bryaceae; genus Bryum; species Bryum argenteum. The sequence goes on along the minus strand of CM073328.1, from coordinate 16,017,476 downwards.
TTTCTCAAAACTACACATGTTGATAGATTTGGAATATTATTTTTTGTATGGGTCTTTTGGACTTGAAATTTTCCACACATGCAAACAACATAAAAAAGTTTTTGCTCCAAAAATTTCATGGGCAAAAAAAAAATTCCTCAATTCTTGGGAGGGTGTCAAAGTTGGCAGCTGTGACACTTTTCTCACAGCTATCCCATGTTGGTAGATCTTACATAAGTTTTTTTGTATAAGTCTCCTGGACTTGAAATTTGGTATGCATGTTTTCAACATAAAGATGATGCTGTCCCCAAATTTTCATGGTAAAATAAAAATTTCTCAGCTTTGGGGAGGGTGTCAAAGTTGGCAACAGTGTAGGACACTATCCCTGGAACTACTAAACGTGCCAATTTGAATGTCACCCTATTGTACAGTCGGGTACAGAAATAATTCGAACTGCATTTGAAGGCAGTTTTTGAAAAGTTTGAAATGTGCTTGTATACTCAAGAATGATCGGAATTGCAATCCGTAAAAGGCATTGGAACCACATCGGAGTGTTTTATACTATTGTTGCAAAAAATTGCTTCTTTTTTGTAAAATAGTTCAAAGAATTACAACTCTACATGTTCCATCCACAATTGACCACTGTCACTCTGTGCTTCAATTACGATGTTCATTTTCACTTGCAAAATTGATATGAGTGCCATAAGTTATTCTTTAGATACTTGAGCCCATGCTTATTGAATCATTGATATGTTCCTTGTTTGTTTTTTGGCTAGGAGGAATGTCTTAGAATGTGCTTGTGACTATTCAACTTTTCTCAAAACTTTGTGAAGCCATTCACACGACTAGAAATGCCCTACAAGGACTCAAAGGATGGTTTGATAAAGTTAGGGTGATTACTTTCATAAGCTCATTGCCAAACTCAAATTCTTTTGTCATTCTCGCAGAGTTTAAATCAAAGTTCAATTTCCCACCTTAAGTGTTGATTGGAAACTTATCACGAAACTACTCCAACTCAAAAGTTTAGAGGGAGCAAGTATTTTTGAACATTCAACAATGAGCTCAAGTATCTAAAGAACAACTTATGGCACTCATATCAATTTCGCAAGTGAAAATGAACATTGTAATTGAAGCACAAAGTGACAGTGGTCAATTGTGGATGGAACATGTAGAGTTGTAGCTCTTTGAACTATTTTACAAAAAAGAAGCAATTTTTTGCAACGATAGTATAAAACACTCCGATGTGGTTCCAATGCCTTTTACGGATTGCAATTCCGATCATTTTTGAGTATACAAGCACATTTCAAACTTTTTTCAAAAACTGCCTTCAAATGCAGTTCGAATATTTCTGTACCCGACTGTACAGTACAGTACATTGGCTCCCACCCTCATCTGTAATTCTGCATATAACCCTCGACCCCGTGCGAAAATTACATACATTATTAGCGTAGGTTGTCATTTAGCAACCAGGGTGTTTTAACCTGGAGCAGGCTTTGCATAAATCTTAAACCCTAAACCACTACTTATGTAAGGAAGTGACCAACCTCTGCACAAAAGGCTTCACAGGAAGACACTAACATTTGCATGTGAGGACATTCTTGTATCCTCGATCAACAACCGGGTGCTACATTCTTGCATCTAACAAACAACTCAGAAACTGTTCGTCAAGCTTTCATGTGCAAGACGGTCGGCAAGTAAGCCTGAGTGGAAGCAAAGGTTGAAGACAGTGCTCCTCAGAAGTTTCTTCCAATCATCCAGCTCTCATGTTGTAAAACCATCATTCGATCATTTCGATTGATGCCTAGGTACTCATTTGCTCGAAACGGGAAAGATAGCTTGAAATATCAAATTTTGAGTCGGCAATTTGGCAGTTTGTACTACACTCTTTCAGTCTATTTAGTGTGGCTACTTTGCTTGAGGGATTACAATCTTGGAAAGCTCGCCGCTGTCAGAGCACGAAACTTCAGCTTCTCGACGGCCGCAGAGAACAACGAGGAACGGAGGTTCTGCAACGAATTTTTTTGATCGTACTAGAATGAGCAGAAGTACGTGACAGACTGAGTAGAATTTCCTAGTAAGAGATGTTGCTGGCCAGCTTTAAGTTATCTGTTGTAGCAGCATCTCACTGACGCCACAATAGGCTGGGTACGGAGGTCGATGCTTCTGATTTGCTTGGTTATTGTCCTTGTTTTCCTTACATTCTTGTTTCGAGTACGTTCTGTCCTTCACTCACTCCACTAGCTATCACGTTACTACGGCATTCATTGAAGCTCGAGCTTTTCACTGACTCCTAGACTAGCACATTAATACGGCATTCATTGGAGTGCGAGCTTTACAGGGTACTCGCGATAACTGCTTCACCGAAGACGGATCCTATCGGGGGGTCTCGTTACTAGGAGAGACATACCAAACAGAGCCTGAGTGTTCCACTTACTGTACTTGGCACTATTCTTGGTAAGCTTCTTGTGAACCTTGTGGGAGCGCATTACGAGCCAGGATAGTATTTTTAGAATGTTTTCCCACCACTCAAATATCTGAACGACAATGCTAAAGGACCACTCAAGCTTCCATAGCCTGGAGCACCAGCATGCAACAACTGACACCCCATTGAATCGAAATGGGTTGCGACACCTCACACTACTCCTGCGCTCATCCTATCCACAGTATCATGCATCTTAATGCAGCTCCTTTTTAGTCTGTCAGGAGTATAGGCTGGATTTCAGAGTTGATCGAGTATATTTCATCAGTCTTCAGAAGTACACCCTTACAAATTGATCAGGCATTTACGACGCCTTCCATACGCAAACGAATTCCCTCTGTTTTTCCGTATTTTCAGAGCTTAATAATCATCGAAGTTTAGACTTTGAAGATTCTAAAAAATTTGAATTTTTGATCTGAGATTATCCACTTCAATGCCAGGTATGAAGAAAACATTAGCCTAAGGTACCCCTGTTGATAACAACCACACAGAACTTTTACTGACAAAGTTACATGTGCCGTTGTAAGTTACATGAAGTGTGATTGGTGCACTTTTTGGTGCAAAATTTCAGCCATTCACCTCAAGGGTCACTTTCATGAAAGCTATACAAGAGGTACTTTCCTCCCTGTACACACTCATCGGAGCGATCTACCACCTTTTATATTTCCTCCCTTCCATAATAATTCGAAAATTTGATGAAAACAGGTTTAGTCTTTAATCTAAAAATCAAATTAATATTGTTCAATTTTCGACGCTGACCAGTGAATGTGGTGATCAGCAATGGGAGAGCACACTCGTTGACAATGTTATTCTTTATGACGAACTGAATTTTCCCACGAGCTTTTTACTGATTATTCGAGTCCACTTTTTGTTTAGAATCATGAAAATTCCACTTATCAGAATGGATGTGATCCCTTGCAAAAGTAGAGCAAGACTGCAATATAAAAAAAGGAAAGCGACGGAACCTTCTTTTTAGTCAAAACGAAACAGAAGCATATTGGACGACGCTCGCAGCGGTTAGCAATCCGATTAGAAAGCACTGAACGTTGCTCAAAGAGCTTTAGCTATCCCCATCAGAGCAATGCACATTACTTTTTATCCCAACTTGAGAGTTCCAACTGGCAGCTCCAGCATGGTTCAAGGACCCACAATACTGCCTACACTAGGATAACAATGATAACAAAGAGCAAGCAGAACAGACAAAGTGATTGTTTGTAAGAGGGCGTTCTTTAGATCGACGCCGTCGGTACAATCGTAGGAGTTTCCGGAGCATGTCGAGCACAATCACTCAATCCGCGATGGGCGTTCTGGTCCACCCGAGTTTCAGATCACTTACTTATCTCGTTTCCCCGCCACCAGCTTCATCATGGAACGCCAGCCAACTGCCTGCGAGAGCCAATCACGGCGGAGTCTGTCCAGATTCCTCTGAGTCCGCTTTATCGTCGGCGAAAGCCCATATATGGTGATGAATCCTCCCGGGTTCCTCAAGCTTAACCCGACCGGTGTTTGCTCATCTTAGTGCGCTGTATGTTTGCACAAGTCTAAAGCAAACCTGTTTCCAGGTACGAGCACTGCCTGTATGTCTGTTGTAACTGGAGTCATTTTCATACAGTATCAGAAGGTCCAAGTTCTGATTCTTTCTATGTATAGACATTTCATTCGCGCTCAACTAGAACTTGGAATGTAGTTCTGTAGAACTGTATACAGTCCTTGTTTAGACTTGAAATGACTTGTGATGTCTGTAGTTCTACCGACATCTAAGATTAGGAGAGATTAGAGATTCCCCTGTCGAACTAAATATATCGTAAGCTCCACCGACTGAGCTGATTAGCGTGAGTTTCTAGATTGTGTATGTTCATAGTAGTTCAAACTGGCTAAGTTAAGGGGCTGTTCTGTTGTACCAAATTAAAACATGCAAAAGATTGTACCGAGAGTGTAATGTCTCAAGTCTACCTTCAGTAAAGCGAGTCTGGTTATACGAGACTGTGACTCGTGAGAGGTGTCTAGATAATTAGCTACTTTAATTCCTGCGGGCATTTTAGTGTTCGAAGAGTATTCGCAGCTAAAATATTGAATGGCAGGATATAAGAAGTGGGGTCCTCTGAAGGAAATATCAACGGGTTGACGGTTACAGTACTGATGTTTGCAGTTTGCGGCAAGTTTTCTGAGCTAGTGCTTGCCCCTGTTGTTGTGTGCAGTTGAGCTTCAGCTATGGCGGATCACGATGGAATCAAGCCCAACACGGTGCACATTCCCGCACCAGTAACAGCGAACCCGGTCCCCCTCGGACTCTTCGCCTTCGGAACCACTACGTTCGTGCTCTCGTGCGTGAACGCAGGCATCTTCGGGATGTCGGTGTCCTCCCCACCGAACGTGGTGATCGGGATGGCGCTCTTCTACGGCGGTCTCACCCAGCTTCTGTGCGGAATGTGGGGATTCCGATTCGGCAACACATTCGCTGCCACCGTGTTCGGCACCTACGGCTCCTTCTGGCTCTCATACGCCGCCATTCTCATCCCGTGGTTCAACGTTGGTGAGGGATATGTCGGTTACGAGCGCGACGTGGGCAGTGCTATCGGCATTTTCCTCCTCAGTTTCGCCATCATCACCTTCATGATGTGGTTCAGCACTTTGAGGACTAACATCGCCCTTGTCACTCTCTTCACCTTCCTCACCATCACCTTCACTCTCTTAAGTATCGCATACTTCAAGCGCGCTGATGGCGCCAAGGTCCAGCGGGTAAGCTCCAATCTCCATGTGCCATTTTACTCTGTTCAGTTTCAAGTGTTCGTGCTTTAGATGGAATTAAGAAGCTTAAGATCTTGCTTATTGAGGAGTTTTGGTCTCGTGTGGCAGGCTGGTGGATTCTTCGGCATTTTCACGTCCATCATTGCGTGGTACATTGCGCTTGCGAACCTGTTGACGAAGGAGAACTGCGGTTTCACCATGCCTGTTGGACCTCTCAGCAAGTAAAAAGCTTTCAATCAGGAGTCTCTAGTGGTACAGCTGCATCTGTCGTGGGAAGAATCCTGCTACTGATGTATTTGTAGAGAATAATTATTAGCTTATTATTTGCTTGTATTCTGAATTTGTAACATGTGGTTTCAAGTAAAGCGTGGCTGCAATATCTTTCTTGAAATGGAGCATCCTTGGTGATTCCTGTAGTTTATTGTAGTGAAGGAAGGATAGACGGTGGATTCTGGAGTAGAAAGTAGGAAAGAAGGAAGCTCAGTGGTTGAGAGTTGGTGCTAAAGTTGCAACCAGTCTCATTCCATGTGACGCATGTATTATCTCCAATTTAATGGGAATGTGGATTATGATTATTTTGAATGGCAACCAGAATAGTGTACTACGTATGAGAAAGTATAATTGTAGAAGAGATGTTGAGTACAGGATACAGATATACGTATGTCATGATTATCTTAATTACTTACAAATTATGTCAGATAATGAATAATGACAAAATGTTACCTCAAATTCTACAGGGATATCAATAATTAAGGTAGAATGCCCTTAAACCGTTCGGCCCCCCTGAAGCGCATGCTAGACTGCCTGTTAAACCGCCCATGGCCTGGACCTTTTTGCACCCACGGCAAAAAAGAATATTCTGAAATCTGAGGGTTCATAGTGACTTGATCTGGAATCTTTTTGCACGGTTTTTGCTACATGCGTGACCCGCCACAAAGGAGAGTCTACTGAGCGGTTTAAGGTCATGTACACTTTTGACTTCAAAAATTTGTGGTAAATTCATCTTTTGCTATTTAATTCTGGAAATTTTTGCATTCACTCTCCCTCTTGTTTCTCCATCGAAGAAAAATTACAAACAATACACACGATGTCCACAACCATGCTGAATCTCTTATTTGAGCGGTTTAAGGGCATTCTACCTTAGGCTATAATCTTCTTTGTCTGGAATAGCTGAAAAGACGATGAACTGATAATAAATTGCATCTTGATTCAGTTTTGATGTGGGGAGAAAGGCTTATACAATCAACATCCTTTTTTCAAATTCTAGAGGCTTTGTGCACACGAGAACAGATGAGAAAAATATTGACCAGATTAGAACAGAAAAGAACGAGATGTTAGAATTCTGCATCAATTCTAGCAACCGTAGAGAACTTGGTTACTGCCAGTAGAATTCTTGACAGTGAGAGAATTTTTACAGGATTCAGAGTTCTAAAGCCGTTTAGGTAACGTAGCGTTGTGGTAAAACTTTGAAAATCCTAATACTTTCTCCAGGCAGAGGAACAGATGTATGTTTCCAGTGATTGGTTCGATAAAAGAAAACTTCAAACTAGATCACAATTCTTTGTCTTGTGTTGTTTCAAAGAGCAATGACATAAACTGAACTGATGCGGTCTTTCGTAGTTTCCGAGGGAATTTCAAATTTTAAACGATTTTGGACAAGAATCAAACGAATTCGGTCTTTTCATATTTTCTGAGGGAATTTCAAATTTCAATTGGATTAATACTAGATCAGAGTTCTTTCTGTCTTGTGTTGATTTAATGAGCGATGACAAAAACTAAACGGATGCGGTCTTACCGATGTTTCCGAGGGAATTTCAAATTTCAGACGACTTCGGACAAAAATCAAACGGATCCAATTTTTTCATATTTTCTGCAGGAATTTCAAATTTTAATTGGATTAATACTAGATCAGAGTTCTTTCTGTCTCGTATTGAGTTAATGAGCAATGACAAAAAAACCGAACGGAAGCGGTCTTATCGTGGTTTCCGAGGGAAATTTAAACGTATCTGGACAAAAACCAAACGGATTCGGTTTTTTCATAGTTTCTGAGGGAATTTCAAATTTCAAATACATTTGGTGACAGCAGAATGTGGGCCATTGCAGAGGTGAGATACTTTATACCCATCCAGGAGCTTCGTGACGAGGATCAGAAAATGCTGGGGATAATGTGCCATTAGGACCTTGTACAGAAGGTTTGGTACGAGGATTTGAAAGGTGATAGAGGTAATGGTGGCCACAGCTTAACAATTTGGAGAGCTGTTGGAAGAAGTTTGGTCTGCATTTGTTGCGCTGTCAAAAGTACTCTGGTCTGCGTTTGGTGAGGTGTAAGTACTTTTGTGCATGTACGCTATCATCAATACACACGGGCATCATGGGAATGCATTTAAGTCCTAACATACGCCTGCACGATATATTTGTGTACGTCTTTAAAAGAGTCGCCTCAGCACCAGTTGTATGACAACGGATCTTTCGATTTACTCTCGGGTGAGTACAATAAGTTTTTCATGACTGCAGCATCTTTCTCCGGCAGGACTCCACATGCAAATCTTTGTTTGAGGCAATCCAACTTAAAAGGGCTCTTTGCGTGGTGCAGGTGATCCCGCACATTTCTCAATTCACAATCTTGAGTTCCATTTTACAACATCCTGCCATTGAATTGCTCTTACTTCTATTCCGGTAAGGCCAAGGCTTTTCACCCGTTCCGCTGCTCTGAAAACTGATATCCTGAACAGAAATGCGGCGACATCTTTGTGTCGTCGGCACAGAAATTAGTTCGGGTGCGGGATCTCTTTCAGCGAATGCTCTCACGTTCCAGTGTACGTGGATTTTTCCCACTATTCGGTGACTTGTAGACTTCATTATAAAGAGGTGTTCACGTTTCTGAATACCGGCAAGATCCACAAACAAGGGCAGGGGTACATTACAGCTTTTTTGTATGCCGATATCACACGTTAGAAGAGGAATGACGCCTCAACTATGCACAGTCAACAGGCAAGGGTATTTCCTCTACGGAACCTCATGACGAACTGCGGGATAACGAGAGGCTTGAAGGACCTCTCCCCACATCCAACTTAAGCTCCGGTCAAAAAGAATGAAAACTTTACGGCGGGGTCTGGAGTCGGCACCCACTCTCGGATGCTAACTAATTCACCCACCGAAATGCATCTATGCATCCTCCGAGTATTGCATGATGAATCACGTAGTCCAACGCAGATTGCTTCATAGGAAGTCGGCAATCTGGTCAGGGAAGATGCAAGTCACTAAACCCTAAAAAAATGTCCGCATGTAGAGAATGTCCCAGTAGACAGGTCAATGCACGCTCAAGGAACGAGCGACATTGGTTTAAAACTGGACTTGAGCAATCTCTGCTTTAGCCGACACCCACTCCGTTAAGGAAGACAAAGTGGTAACGCCTAGCAGCCAAAGCATACAGAACCCTAAAACACTAAATCCGATACCCACTTCCCAATATCGAAAACCCACAACGGGCAGATACGTACACAGAAAAGAGTTCGTAGCAACAACTCGCAAGCAGCGAATCGCAACTCGACCCTAAAACCCACATTCGACTACTCAAGATGTCAAAGCCCACCATGAATTACCTTCCATACCAACCCCTCCAACAGATTCAACTCCGCACACAGATTGAACACTATGCCGCACCGTGAGTACACGCGGGTACAAGTAGCGATGCAGCTATTATATATCGGAATGAATTAGGGTTTAAAGTTCCCAAGAAGCATCGAGAACGCGTTGTGAACAAGCTGATAAACCCTAAGGCTGTCATGGTACAGTCTCTTCCTCGACCGTTGTTCTCTTTTCGCAGCCGTCGTTCGCCATGGTACGCAAATGTGTTTCTTTTGATCGAAGTATTGATTTGTAATGATTGGATTTCACCACATATGGCGTATTACACATATAATTTTGGAAGTGATAGTGGAAGCTTGAACTCTTTGTGACATCCTGGGTTGGGATCCTGGTAATGTCGAAGGTCGAGATTTTTAATTTATGGGATTGGATGGAATTTTCCGATGAGAATCGGGAGCGAGGAGTAATCGGGTCGTGTAATCTGTGCTGCAGACGAAGGGAACAGGAAGTTTCGGTAAGCGCCGGAACAAATCGCACACATTGTGCCGCCGTTGTGGGCGCCGGAGCTTCCATATTCAGAAGAGCCGCTGCTCGGCTTGCGCCTACCCTGCCGCAAGAGTCCGAAGCTGTACGTTTATTAATCTTTGATCGATGAAACAACATTGCCAGTAGTCACTTCAATCGCGATAAATATTCTAACAAGATTGGTAACTTGAACCTGTTTCACACATTACAAGCTAGTGAATGTTATAATCTTGCCATGGAAATGAACTTTTTAGTGATGTTCGCAACTGTTCAACATTGTAGCTTCAATCCAGGTCCTTGCATGCCCCGATGAAACAACTTTACGAGTAGTTTTTGCAACTGTAATTGTCACCTCCAGAAGATTGCTAAATTGGACTTGTGTAGCATCTTTCAAACTAGTCAATGTTACACCGAGGACTTGATCGATGATACAACACTGCGAGCAATTGCAATTATCATCTCTACAAGATTGCTAATTTGGAGTTCTGTAGTATCTTCCAAGCTGATTAATGTCACAATCTTGCCTTGGAGAGGACCTTCGTAGTGAATTCGCGTATGTGGCTTCATTTTAGATGCGTAGTTTCGATCTATGAAGTGACACGATTGCTGTTCGCTGACTCATAGAATTGTGCAGACAACTGGAGTGTGAAGGCAATCAGGCGTAAGACCACTGGAACGGGACGTATGCGCCACCTACGCCATCTTCCCCGCAGATTCTCGAACAATTTCAGAGAGGGTACGTCGAAACATTTTTCATCTTTTAGGACATCGATTCAGGATACTCCACGGGTAACAAAAGTAAGGTGACTTGTGACTGCTTTATGGCATCTACGAAGTTGCTTATTTGGAAACTAGTATTGATGTTCCCTGGTCCTTGTCGTAACTTGCAGGAACCCAGGCAGCTCCGAGGAAGGCAGTTGCATCAACATGAAATCTTGAATTCCAGATGATTTGATCCATTAGTTCATGATTCCTAGAGAGGTCTTTCTGACGCATGTAAGGATGACAATTTTTAATGGATCCCACTTTTTACCTGAAGAATCCGACTCCTGCTCTCATTACTTGCATTCTTGTTGCCGTAGACTATATCTGGTCCAAGCGTTGAAATGAGCACCACATTTTCAACATTGGTTTTTGTAATTAGGTTCTTACTTGAGAACATATCGCTTGACATCCATGTATGGTCCTTGCATCTTTTGAGGCTCCCGAGTATGAATGTGGCAGTTTTTTGATTCTACTACCGCATGTTTAGGAGCCCAGTTAGTGGGACCTGGGTGATCTGTTGTAGTATGAGTTTGGTCTGTTGTAGTATATGAGTCTGGTAACCACCGCGTGAACGTGCTGGCGCTTTCACCGAGTGGATTAGGGTTTGGTTCCATTTCGCTGGTTTCCTCTGGGAGAGCTTGCGTCTTATGGGAATTGTTCAGTGATTGCTTGGTTCTTGTGACATACTTCTCCTTCACTTGATGCCCGTCAACATACAGGATCTATTTGATGACGGCCATGCGCCACCAGGAAGTGCTCTATGATCCCTCGTTGCTTGCGGGATGCGACGTGAGAGGAGCAATATGTTTGTTCTGTGATTTCTGGAGTGCATAGTTCGGCCGACAACGATGGAATCCGGGCCGGTTTGCAGGCATTCGAACCGACCTCGAATGCTCATTTGTTACCTTTGCGGCCGAGAATACGGCAGCAAGAGGTTACAACACACCCCCATGAATCTCTCAAAAGTTGCAATGAATGTTCAGAGTAGGCGAGGAGACAGAAATGTCGGATACTCTGGAACCAAAACCAACATAAAGTTGATTCTTCGATCTGATATCTTGAAGACAAATTGAGTTTCAGACACTGGATGATGGCTTTCCATTGAAGATTGTGTGTGGCACCTTGGAATTGGCCATTTTGTGGACGAAATAAGAAACCCTAATGTGAGAATTTCTAACAATGGATATTGGGAAACTGCAGTTTGAATATTCACATTCCTCAATGCCAGAAGAAGTGGTTGATTGAAGAGGAACAGAAACCCAAGAATGAACGGCGCCCTCTGCCACCTCAACCCAACGCCGATAAAGCCCTCGGAAGTGGTGGAAGTGCCCGAGCATTCGACCACTTCAACGTTGAGTAAGCTCGCCACCTTCCCCTCGTATATATGGTCCAATATTCTGCTGTCGCAAAGTTCCAGAAACCTACCAATTCGTCACGACCTTCACCTCTGCTATCCTTCCTCTTCATGGTAACATAGCCTCCTCGAGGTCTCACATGGCCATTCAATCAAAAGCACTGAGATAATGTTCATCAAGCAACAGAGATGAAGAATGCTCTCAATTCTACTGAGCTGTCACGTTACACTTAAAACAGAGAAGTATCGATGGATCTCTTTAGCAGCAGTAATATAGCCTCCTTGAGATCTCACACGGGCATTCCAGTCGAGACTAATGAACATAATGTCCATCAAGTATCAGAGATGAAGAATGAGAGGATGTTCTCATGTCTACTAAGCCGTCAGGTTACTGCACTTAACAGACACGAAACGATTCATGGTAGTGCATTCTGTGGATCTTTTCTGTGGCGGAACAATTACGTGGGATTTAGGGTTTGGCTCGTGGGATTGGCATGGCAGGGCTTATGCAGCATTTGAGCAGACATTGGAGCAATGTCCATATTGCCAGCGACGATTCCTGCCGAAGCCGTTCAAGACGCATCAGAAAGCGTGCACGGCGTTGACGCCGGCCAAGCCCGCGGGCACGGGCCTCATCAAATACTCGCTCACCAACAGACTGGTCCCGGGTGCTATCGCGGGCTCCATGCATGGAAAAGCAAGTGGGTATTGTTCGCCTCATCTCCATTCTGCAATAAATCACGCCAATCAATCGTCGCCTTTGTCAACAAACTGTAGCATATCAACTAGCCACCTACCTACAGACAGTATGGAACAAGTCTTGCCCTAGACTTTGCGTAGACGCCACTCACCGTGTCCAAGCAAGACTTGCATCCACCCCCGAGATTCTTACCCCTCCAATCCAAGGAACCTCAAGTCGAAAAGTCCTACTGATTTTCACACAATTCCATTTGCTTGCATGTACTTATTGGCGAGATTCTTACCCCTCCAGTTTGAAATCTGGAAATACAGTTGAAAAGTCGATAAAGCTCCTGCTTTATTTGCTCACAAATCCATGAGTGTACACTTGCATGTACATTACAATGGTCGTTGAAAAAGCTAAATATATTGCTGGATGGTAAATTAGCTGTTGCCATTGCTTGATTGATGCAGAGAAGCCGCCCGTACCGTTACATCTGTGTCGACCTCCACCGAAGGCGAAACCGAAGTTGAAGTCGACTCAGAGGCCGGCATGGACTGGAGCAGGTGGCAATGGCTCGCCGTTCGATGAAATGGACGAGACTGGTCAGCTTCTTCCCGTTGTGCGCCACAAGCCGAGTGCACAAGAATGGTGCTTGCAAGCGGAGACCAATTTCTCATCCCCGAAACCCCGAGTATGGCCCCCATGCATGCATTTTCTCTTCACAATTCACATTACAGTGTTAGTAGAATCCACGCTGCTTCTGTTTTTTGACTGGATGATGGATGCAGGGGCAGAGCTCGCATAAGGCTCGGGCGCCAGAATCCAGAAACTCCTACAACAGAAATGGACTCGCTGCGTCTGCTGGTATGCATGCTCATCCTTGAAAATCTGGTCACAAATCAATCAAGAGTAGGAGTACCTACATTTTGGACTTTTGATTCATTCTTTTTGTCAAATGTTGGTCAATATCTCGAAACTCATGCCAAGTGAGGAGTTTTCCTGTATGACCTATTCACATTAACCCTTAAACGCGCATGGCATCTGAACCCGGCAGCCCATATTGGATCACAACATCCTTTGGACTTGGGCATCATGAATAGTGCACTTTTGAACTTGGGCATCATGAATAGTGCACTTTTGAACTTGGGCATCATGAATGAACCAATCAATGATGAGTTTGAAATCTCCTACGAAGTTATGTACAACTCCAACCTACCTACCACATTCCTTTCAAACCACAAAATCACTCATACAAATTGTGATTTGAATTGTAAAAGTTCACTTTCTCAATGCATCATGAGAAGGTGACCGGTTTGACATCAAAATATAAGTGAAAAGTTGAGTACAGTGAGAGCTATAGAGCTGAGAGCTATAGAGCTGAGAGCTATAGAGCAGACCCTGTTGGAAAAAAAGCCCCTCAGGCTTCCTTGGGCGTTTTGGGGATAAGTGTATGTGAATGGGCGATGACCTTTTCACTTGGCCTGTATGTAAAAGGGCCAGCTTTCAACTGTACCATATAATTCTGCTGGTAGAAATTCCTGGAAGCAGTTCTTCGATTTGTTTACTTTCAGTTTTATCTATTACAACACCCTGTGTCAATGATGCCCATCTGGAGAATCCAATAATAGAATGGGTTTATAGTTGAATATTGTATACTCAGTTTGACTACCTCAAAAGAAATGGTAAACGTACCTTTCTCGTGAGCTCTATACTTTTTTATACGTAATGAAATTGATCCATTCCAACATCGCACTTTCTCCAATTTCAGAGGTCAATCATGCAATGAGTTCTGAGCAGTCATCCCAACAAACACATATACTGTGTAAAAGTTAAAATTTGCCTATGTTTTCAAAGGAGTGACCTCCACTTGGTTGACAAAATCCAGTCACAACAAAATCAAAGAAGTCGTCCATTTGTAACTATCTGGATGATTCAATGGTGGGGATGGGCGGATGCAAGCAGGTGGTGATACGACGCATCTGGTGTCAACGTTCGGAGACATATGGAGAACACACAGAGGCGACATGAATCTTCCACCTCCCAAGGCTCAATGGAACAATTCAAAGAGCAATGGAGTATCTGAGTCCTCAAGCTCACCATACAACAACAACAACAACCGAACCCCCACTTCATCACGCCACATGAAAGCTCCGAGTTCGGCGGTGCGATCGTCCTCCTCCGCTGCCGCAAATGTCTCGGAGCGAGCTCTGCATTTCGTCAAATCCTTACCCCCTTCGAAGCAAGCACCTCCTGCCACTTCTCAGTCTAGGCAGTCGATGAGAGACGACCAGCTGAGACACCATCGCAGGAGTCCTGGATTCTACTGAATCAATGCATCTACCATCTTTCAATGTCAATGGTTCTCAGACATTTGGTGTCAGTGTACCGGATGTTGTGAGCGTGACGATTCCTTAGTGCTGTGTTGCGTGAGCAGATAGTATTCTAATCCACGTTGAATAATATTGCATCCAATGTTGGAGTTTCAATTGTTTAAGGGAGAGCGGTGCCAATAAGGTAGACAATGCTAAATCCGTGCATCTCCTTAAACCACCCACTCTAGATTCTTGCCTACTTTCTAGATTTCATGTAGAAGAATGTGCCTTGCGTGCACATGGAGCATGTGAACGGTTTTAGGTAATGTGGTACATGTCACTTCTGAATTTTTTATTTATTTTTATAAGTGCTTAAAAAATATCAAAAAATATGGAAACTTCTTCATTTTTTCGTATTTATAATTGAAAAATATTGATTCACATATTCCAACTTTCCAATTGTAGTGTATTCTTCACCCATAGGTACATAATAGCTTCTTCGCTCAACAGTAGTATGTACTCACACCAAACATTGCAGGTTATGAAATTAGGGCACCATTTTAGAAACACCTAATGAGACCGCCTTCAATAATTCATAGCAAATTGAAGAAGAGTCCAAAGATGATGGATCCATTTCGACTATCATTCGATTTGTATGAAAATTGCAATGTTTTGCTTACATTGTTATCTGCACTACAAATTGAGAGATTTGGGGTTCACTTGTCAGTATATTGTCAATGTGTGGTGGTGTTTGTCCTTCGGACGACTAGATATTCTATCCAAGTTGAATGATGTTGTAGATTTTGAGTTCCAAAATGTATACAAGTCACAGTAGAGTGGTCTAAAATGGAGCAGGTCCCACGATGAAGCTCTACTAATCTTCACTCCCAGGTACATAATAGTTTCTCCATACAACATTATCGTGTACCCGCTAAAAACTTATAGGATATCACTTCAGGGCACCATTTTAAGAACACCAATATTTCCAACTTCAAAAATTCATAACTCAATATCAAAGAATTTTCCAATAATGATGATTCCACTTGCTCTACACTAAATAGGTAGATTAGTGTTAGATACACTAATTTATATAAACATGTTATAAGTTTTTACTGTTGGTAATTATTTTTACCCTCTACATTGATCAAGATGGGGATCCTCCCATAGTAACGGAATCAATACCCTTGGTAAATTTGTAGTACCAAAAGTAAAAACTTGTAGCATTTTCAAATCTCATAAAAATCTAACACTAATCTACCTATTTAGTGTAGCTTTCTACTATTATTCCCCATGCACGGAAAGTAATTGCTCGCATTGATAACAATCTTGTAGATTTCCTGAGCTGAAAATTGCGCCATTATTAGCCACCGGACTGTAGGAGTTAAAATTTTCAAAGCCAATATTTTTCTGTGTGAAGTTTTGCATCGAATGAAGTGTATTTAGATGAAAAATGATCTATTTTCGTTATTTTGGATGTTCATTTTTAGAACTATAATAGTCTGAAAGGTGTAAAATTGGTAGTCAGGAGTAGAAAGTGACCTCTCTTGGTCAAAGTGTAACACTATAAGTCAAAATGGATTATATTTAATATTTTGTGAAATCATAATGCTCCAAACTTGAAAAAATGTAGTAGAATATTCCCCTTGTAGTAGTAGAATCAATGAAAAAGTTTTGTTTGGCAAGCTACAAAACCATTTACATAATGAATGGATAATTATAGTTTTTCAAAATCTTGTTTCGAAGTGATTATTATGGGTGTATGTTTGCGAAACATTCTCTTACAATTGTTTTCATGACTTCCAAGGGTACATACAAAGATAGGTCAAACAAAATTAAGATCTCAATTTATAATGAAAACATTTTGAAGTTTCTCTAAGAATTTTTAGAAAATGTATGGAAATATATTGTGACTTTAGTTTTGAGCTTTGAGGGCAAATATGTTCTTATGTGTGAGGAGATTTGCGATTTGGCAGGACATCCCCCACGCTAGAACTTACAAGTGTGCTTGCCTTCCTGCCCCACAACCCTGCCCGGCCAAATAAAAATTTGGGGATAAATTTGCCCCCTATTTTTGAATGGTAGATGTCATCCATCATGCCACAAAGGGGTGCTACGAGGGTAAAATGGGGTCTTAGATCCCATTTCCAAACTCAAAGTTGGTTGAAGGCCTCAAAAATGAAAAATTAATAATGGCGGTTTTTTGGGCGGGCAGCCACGCTAGTAAGTACCAGCGTGGGGGATGTCCTGTCCATACCGGAGATTTGAGTTTTGTACAATATTCTTGGTGTAAGTAAACTCCCAAATTGTTTCAACCTCATAGTGTAAATTTTGAGCATTCCATATAGAATATCCAAATTTGTACATAACATTGGTTTAGAACAACCATAAATTAGTAAACGGATGGCGACAAGAAGAGGGTGGCGTATAGCCACCAAGAGTCAACATTACATTTGTCTTTGGAACCACTATGGAATCTTAATGTTACAAGTACATGGCAACCTAATGCAAAATGCGACAACCTTCAAGTGTACGGTTTAAGTGTATTACTTTTGGTACACTTCTAGCTTCCATTCTAAAACACAAAATTAATTCGTCATAAATCCAACATCTATGTTTCCATCTCATTTAGTCTCCTCCATACTTCATACACTTTCCATAATAGATTCTTGCCACCCCCAATGAGTTGGCCAATGTAAGATTGATTCCTTCTTGAGATTATACCTTATAACCAATTCCAGAAAATATAGGCCTTGCCAAAGTAAACCTTTAGTTATACAATGAAGGAATGCAAGTTTTTCTCATGGTTTGAAGTTAATGAAAATTCCTTTCGAAAACTTGCACAATGTGCACTTACACATCTCACCGCCAGTCAGGATATCTAAAAAACATCTCAAACTTGATTGGTTGAAAGTAAGAATCTTCATGTTTGATTGGTTGAAAGTAAGAATCTTCATGTTTGATTGGTTGAAAGTAAGAATCTTCATGTTTGATAGGAGGAAAATCAAATTCTTGACCGACCAAACCGGCCCTAAAGATGACCAAATCAGGAGGATGTTTTCAATTGAAATGAATCATCACATACTTTTATCATTACACTTCCCACGTATAGTCAGACACCGAACAGCGTTGTTGTTTTTCCCACTCGCCGGCACCTTCCACGCACCTTCCTCGAACGCCCTCCGCACCTCCCTCAGTGGTCGTCTAGCTCAGCAAACTCGTCTGGGGACGAAGACCATGAGAGCTCCGCCCTCCTTAGTGAAGCCCCTCACCATTTCCATTTCCAGCTCCCCCTCCTCACATTGCGGGCACTTTGATTCCATCGACTGAAAGAAAGCTCCTCACCTTTTGCCCCACAGAGCTCCAGACACCAGACCGCGTCACGTCGGCGCACAGACAGAGTTCCTTCTAGTGCTACTGCAGTAAAATATTGTCTGCTGTGTGAGTCGGATCAAGTGTCCCGAGGGATAAGGATGAGGCATGTCTCACTTGGTGACTGGTGAGCCCACAACTGATCCTTCCTTTCACGCCACCTTCCTAAATTTGGCTGTGTAGGCGCATCGGTAATTGCCGTGTTCGGTGCATGCGTATCTGTGGTTGCTGACTGGTCTGATTGTGTGTTCGAAGAGTCCAGTCACAGTGTGCTACCACTTTCGCACGCGTATTGCTTCTTCGTGGTGCTTTAAAAGTTGTGGGTGACGTACAGTTTGCATCGATTCGATTGTGCCACGAGTAGCATTTGGTGGTGAGGGCGAGATAGTGGCTGGCTGATAGACTAGCAGTTGCAGGTGATTTGCGGTGGTTTAAGAGGTGTGGTGAAGCATTTGACGTCCACATCTGGGCGCGATTCGATTGTGGCACGAGAAGCTTTTGGTACCCAGGTTGCTGATATAGTAGGAGACCTGGTTGCTTGAGACTAGCTCTAGAGCTTGGTTTCGGCCATTGGTGGAAATGGCGAGTGGCTCACCGACGAAGTCGGCTGGGACGAAGAAGATATCAATGGCGAGTGTGTTCTTAAACGAGAAGCTGGCGCACTTGAGAGCCGACATTCGACTAGGACTCTACCGACTTTCGCATCCTTCGCTTAATAAGCAGGATCGTGCTATAGCACAGGAAGAGAACATCGTGCAGAAATCAGTCGCCACAGGTACGGTACTCCCATTCTTATTTCAAACTCAACTGGTTTGTATCTGAAAATTAACATAGATGTACATCTGGAACTCGAACTCAAATTCCTTCGTAAACACAAACACATTACTGCTCGATGACTTCTCATACATATCCAAACATGAAACTCGAATCAGTATTGAACTTGTAGGTGAACATCTCATCATCTGTAATCTGGACATACCGACAATGTGGTCTGTCTGTAACTGGATCACGAACGATGATAGTTTATATCAAACTAAGTTCTGTTTCCGATTTCTACTTTCTTCCTAGTGGTTTCTACTTCTTCGAGATGTCAGCTCACTAGGACATAGACTACTCATGCTTACAATGAAGGCAGCGAAACACGAAAGTTGAAACATTTCATCCTCTGTAATCTGCACATACCGACAATGTGGTCTGTAACTGAATCATCAACGATGATAGTTTCTATTACAAACTGTTTCTGCTTCCTACTTTTGAGAGATCCCAGGACATCAAACTTTCACACTTACATCTTTCAGTGAAGGCATCCAAACATGATATTTAATCACCACCTATGAACAAACATCAGGAAGGGTTTTAATTTCTGTAATCTAGACATATCGATGATGGGGTTAGTGGGACTTATCGATGTTCATGTTTTATTGCAGAGAGGAGGCGGCAGCAAGAGGCGAAGGCACGGGCCATAGCAGACGAGAAGAAAATGGCGAAGCGGAAATCACAGGCCATTAGAGCAGGATTCTCATCACCATTGTAAAGATATCAACTAGATATGGTGATTGTACAGTTTTTGTTTTGACGGTACTGTTTTTATAGAGAGCCATGGACATGATACGAGATGTTATATTCTTCGGAGAGCCTCCGTCCTATTACGGAGCCTTTTATAATGTAGAACTTTGAATGTGTAAGTGGTTATAGCTACTTAATATTCTGTTTTGTGTATGATATGTTGTTTTGTAGTGTTATCAATTTTGAGATGGTTTGTTGTTTTGTGATGGAATATCAACGAGGAACTTTGTTATTAGAAGTTTTGTTGCAGGAAGAAAGGCAAAGTAGAATTTGTGATGTTGTAGTATGAACTTGCTTGTTGATTATTGACTTTCTTTCGTTTGTTGTTGGCTTGGAGGTCATGAGATGGACCTGGGTTTGACATACAACTTATTTCTTAACCTCTAAATGTCTTATTCTACTTTTAGTAAAAAAAAAAATTCATACCCAAAATGTCAAAATCAACGGCCCAAAATGTTGAAAGTGATAGGCAGTAACTTTAAGCCATAATTTCTTCATGTGAAGTCCGTTTTGAACAGAATTACTTGAATCGGGTCCCAAATCAAGTCTAGTTTGTGTGGTAAAAATTGCAAATTCATGTAATTAGTATCAATAATGGCATTGAGCTTGGAGGTCTTCAGATGGGCCTGGTTTTGGCGTACAACTGGCGTACAACTTATTTCTTAACCTCTGAATGTCTAATTCTACTTTTAGTCAGAAATATATTTCAACCCTTATATATCCAAAATGTCAAAATCAACAGCCCAAAATGTTGGAAGTGAAAGGCAGTAACTTTGAGTCATAATTTCTTCATCTGGAGGCCGTTGTAAACAAAATCACTCAAATTGGGTCCCAAATCAAGTCTGACTAGTTTGTGTGGTAAAGATTGCAAATTCATGTAATGAGTATCAATAATGGCATTCGGCTTGGAGGTCTTGAGATGGACATGGTTTTGGCGTACAACCTATTTCTTAACCTCTAAATGTCTTATTCTACTTTCAGTCATAAATATATTTCAACCCTTGTATACCCAAAATGTCAAAAACAACAGCTGAAAATGTTGAAAGTGAAAGGCAGTAACTTTGAGCCATAATTTCTTCATCAGGAGGCCGTTGTAAACAAAATCACTCAAATTTCTCTAGTTTGTGTAGTAAAAATTGCAAACTCATGTAATGAAGTTTCAATAATGGCATTAATTTTAGCGGAGGAAGCTCTTATTTTCGGGTTTTTCAACCATGTGGCATGTTTTACCATTGCAAATCAATTGTGTGTAATCCAGTTTAGTTTTTATGGATTTTTTTACATGAGTATGATCCTAAGATGAATTCTAGCAACTTTCTAATCGGAAGATTTTTAATCCAAATACTTTGGTGTTGGATTTGCAACAATATTTCTCCAATGCAAAAAGTAAATTAATAGATGGTTTTTGAAGAGCTATATCTCCTTCATTGTTGAGTTTCAACTTTTTTTCTTTTGAAATGGGTTCTTTGGGATGGACTTTGTGGGATGGGTTTTTTGGAACGAGTTTTTTAGAATGGATTCAATTGGAGTTTGGTTTTAGTAGTAGAAAACTTAACCCAATCAAAGGTGTTTTGAAGAAAAAGCAAGAATTTTAGTACGAAGGTTAGATTTGGGCTAGCTTTCTTTGTACACTTTTTGGCAGCTTTTACTATTGCAAGGCTATTACTTGAGCCTCAAAATTTCCTTAATGAATCTTTTGTACAAAAGTATTATGGAGATTAAGCTAAATGACTTCCTAATCAGTAACGTTTTCATTGCAATAGGTTTAGTAGTGGCATTTTCACTTCAAAGTGAAATTAATGAGGCTTTGTGTATAGCATTACGCACTGGGACAAGTGCGTAACCCCATGTTACTACACCAGCGCTCAAGGGCGGGAGCCCGAGTGCCGGTGCAGTAACATAGGGAACACACAAGTTCCCGTGCATTATGCGGTGTTAAGCGTGCTCTCATGTTGGGAACATATTCGGGAGTGTGCATTTCGACGTTAAAAATTTAACAGTGCATTGCACTGTTAAACTCACGTCGAGTGCAGGAACGGAGTGCTTAACGATTATTTTAACCTCAACCCCTAAATTTTCTTGTTCTGGGAGCAAGAAGTTCAAAGAAAACCTTATTGCATAAATTGCAAACATATTCCCATTCTTTGTAGCACTTATAAAGACTTGAGCATCCACCATGGGCAGCGCTTTGACCTCGGATCTTTGGACTTGGTTAGGACATGACTGTAGGTTAATTCTAGGGTGTTCTAAATGGGTATGGGAACCATAGTTTGGTATGTTAATTTTTGTTTCTTCTAGTCTATATCTAGATTGACCATTTTAGCACGAGAGACCTAACACAAGAAGATTGGAGGGAGAACTAATCATATTGAATACAACTTTGGTGTTCATCTAGGATAATATTGAAAGGTTTAGTTTTGTGAGTAACATCTCTTAAAATTAGTACTCTACCGTCAATAACCCCTATTGCTACAGGGTATTTCTTGGGATTCGTAGGGAGGTTATAATGTTTGACAAGGTCTCTATCGATAAAACAAGCAGAAGCTCCAAAATCTAACAAAGCTTTAACTTTTATACTTTGCGGATGGGATTTTATTATAGGCGAGATATTATAACGAGAGGGTTCATAGGATAAGATGGGACCTCATAACGTGACAATACTTGTTCCTCCTGTGGCGGGCAAAATCGTTGGTAAGAAAAAAATATTGTGCTTTGTTGGTGAAAGAGAAGGGTTGCGTTTGAGCTGGGGGAATAGTAGAAAGAAGCTTCAGGCGCAACGTTGATGGGAAGAAAGAGTGCTTGGGTTACCACGTTGGTAGGAGAAAGGGGAGCATGTCAAATCAATGTACAACATGATTTTAATTTGGTTCGTGTGAAAGGTTTACTTATCAGCAAATTGTGAATGACTAACCTATCAAAAAGTTGTGAAGAGGTGTGTAGACAATATGGGTTTTAATTTATGTACGCCTTATTTGAGCGTGAGAGATGAGAGCGTGAGAGATGGGAGCGTGAGAAATGGGAGCTCAAAGTCAAAGGACCTAACAAAGCTTGACATGCATTTTGGAGAACTATTCATTTCCAAATGTCGACTTCAATGTTGAATAGTCTTTTGTAATGTATGAGTGATTTCAAAGCACAACATATGAAAAACATGACCATGTTGTGTTTTGAGTAACTTCAAGGCACAAGTTACCTTTCAATGTGTATATCTCATAAGCTTTAACCCAATTGAAGATTTGTAAGCGGCAACCATTTTCTTACATACCCTATTTAGTTTTCCAAAAGTGCCATATTGAATTTGCTTGGTCCGGATTTGTTCGTCATACTTCAACTCCTTGATTGGAATATTGATTGTCAATTGATTATATTGATGGAGAAGGTTAATTTTCTTACAATTTGCAATGCTACAAAGGATGTAGGTTGCACAATGTCATGGTTAAATCACAAAATCGCAATAGGACTTCACAACACCCTTCAATTCCAACACGAGTTGTTTCATTCAATAGTAAAAATAAAAGACTGCATGCAATATTCTTTTATGGATAAGAGATGGTATCATATGAGTGAAAAAAATAAAGAAAATTATACACGGTAAAAAAGTAAACAATTGAACATTCAAAAAATAATTCCCATCTCATATGTAATAAATATTATCTTGCATGGAAATTCATTCAATAACAAAGGACTTATTAGCAAGATTTTCTAATAATAATTTATTAACTCTTTTGTACAAAATCATGCAATTGGAGGATTTTACGATATTTACTCTCCCAATGGGGTCTAAATTCTTTAAAAAAAGCTTCTATAAGGGGGTGACCTTATTCTTATTGATGAAGGTGAGAATCACACATTTGTTTCAAAAGCTTTTGTATAGCTATCTCTACAAGTCATTTAACAAGACATGAAATGCTTATATGGTTTCCGTAGTACGTTTTCCAAGTGCATGAAGGATAAACAATTTGCCTCCCTCCCCCAATATATATATATATATATATATATATATATATATATATATATATATATATATATATATATATATATATTTATTTATTTTTTTATTTTTTTACTTTGCTTACTTGTGATTGACAACAACTTTCGTTTATGCAATAAATAAGTGTGTATCTAGATCTACTTCAACCACTCTACCCCTCCATCTAAGCGACACAAAGTAATTATTACAAAATAATTATTGACGCAAAATCCATATTCACCAAAAGTTGAAAGGGCACGCAACGCATTTGGCAGGTTTGACAGCTCGATTAAAAGTGCAGAATGTGCCTTGGGGCAGATTCAGGGGCAGAATGTGTCATGAGGGCAGATTCGGTGGAGAATTAGCAAATTGAGTACAAAGCATGTCTCGAGAGGAGGAAGTTGCCGCCGAAACCTCAGTCTCATGATCACGCACAAGCACAAATGCGCCACGTGCGCTTTCAACGCTTGAGAACGGGCCCGGTGCGGAATCTTCCGCACCCGGCCCGTTCATACGTAATTACTACTCTTACTTTTGAAATTTCAAAAATATTCGTAAGGGCAACTTGCACAGCCGCCCCTCATCCGAAGGAAACGGCGTTCATTCATCCAAACGGACGAATGACGAACCGCAGACTGGATTACGATCAAAGAGCGCGGTAATAGGATACCCCCAAGGCACCCCACCACCGTGACACGGGAACAGGAGATCGAGCGTGGGAAATACGCAGGTCCGCCTTCAAGCGAGTACAATGTCGGAGAAGAGCTCGATAGCAGCATCGAAGGAGCAGCAGGGGCAGTAGTCGCGATGTCAGGAGGAATTGCTCGAGGTCGTCTCGCCGAGGAGCGCAAGGCCTGGCGCAAGAACCACCCTCACGTACTACTCTCTCTCGCCTGTTTTTTTCTCGCACATTTTCGTCCACTATCGCCCCTGTTCTCGCTAATTCTCGTTTTCTCCACCTCTAGCCCTCCATTTCCACCTCCTCACTAATTTTTGAGCCCTTGACGGATCGCGCCAGTTTCATACAAGCTTACTTCGAGCGGTTTGATCTGGTTTCTGGAGGCTTAGGGTTTCTCTATTGTATGGTATTTATTGTCAAACATTGGTTTCTACGAGTGTGGAAGCTCTTTTTGTGATGCTGGAGTTTTTTTTAAGGGGTTTTGGCATCTTGTCAGTGTTGACCTGCCTGAAATGCGGTTATTGGAGAGTTCCTTGTTGGTCTCCGTTAGTGTTTCTTTGAGCAAGGAGAAGTGTGGAGTCTTTCTTTGTCTGAGTATATCTTGGGTATTTGCAGGGGTTTGTAGCAAGGCCTGAGACAGGTGTTGATGGAGCTCTTAACTTGATGGTTTGGCAGTGTACCTTACCTGGAAAAGTCGGGGTACGTTGCTCTTCATCCTCTCTGTATTTTTTTATTCAATATTTTACGAGATGGTTATTTTAGAGCGTGCGATCAACCTTGAGGTTTAGTGAGCATGCGTAATTTAAAAAGAGGCATGCATAAGGAAGTTCGCAATATGCTTACATGTGCTTAGGGCAAGTGGCTCCTTGAAGAATGACGGGTATAGGTATCAGTTTTATGTTCTTGAGGTTCTAATTAACATGCTGGTTTCGATTGTGGCAGACGGATTGGGAAGGCGGATTTTTCCCTGTAGCAATTCATTTCAGCGAAGACTATCCCAGCAAGCCTCCCAAGTGCAAGTTCCCACAGGGCTTTTTCCACCCGAATGTGTATCCTTCTGGAACAGTTTGTCTATCCATCCTTAACGAAGATTCTGTAAGTCTCACAGCCATGGTTCAGTCTTCCTGATCAGTTGGTGATGTTTGTGCGTCCATTACTTCTTTTGCTTTGTCGCCACTTTCCGGAAAGATGAATATGTGTATGTTACTGAACCAAGTCGGGATCCGGGTTGACAGGGCTGGAGACCTGCTATCACTGTGAAGCAAATCCTCGTCGGTATCCAGGAACTTCTGGACCAACCAAATCCGGCAGATCCTGCTCAGACTGAAGCTTATCAGCTGTTTATCCAGGTAGCTACGCCTTTACATGCACTTTTGCAATAATGTTTCCGTTCGTACTTCTGTTTTTTTGACTAAATCGCGGTAAATGGGGTTGCATACAGGACCCTGCTGAATACAAGAGACGTGTAAGGTCACAATCGAAGCAATACCCGCCACCAGTATAACAGGCGGGCATCGGTGGTAGTTTCTGATGTCAGCATAATATCTTCTGTTTTTTCCTTTTGTTGACTTGTGAATAGATTTATCTTCAAAGGAGAGGCTGCCTCTTTTTTGCAATTTGTGGAGATTGCAAGGACTCAAATGTTTTCAGCTCCTAGTGCGCCTCAAAACTGGCAATATCAAATGACATCGTGCTTGAAAGTGATCCCTTTATTGTCCAGATCCTGGGAAGGTCCCTGTTTATGTAAGAGGTGGTTTGGCTTAGTCGGACAGTTAGTGAAGCAATCGGACATTCTTTTTTTTTGGCTTTGATTGCGAACAGTTCCGATTTGGAGCTGTTATTTGTTTTTATTCCAAACCCTCCTGTGGTGCTACTGTACTCATTGTGGAAGTGAAGTTCTCTCTTGATTATTTTGTATATTTTTTTATCAGAAGACGGTTTCTGGATTTTTCTAAGAAGTGGCATGTGCACGTGGTCCTAAAGTTAAGCTAGGAATAGCAGGTACTGCTAAGATCAATGTACGGAGAGAACCGGGGTTTAGGCGGCCGGTTGATTTCCACTGAAAGCCGGCTTGGTAGAAAATGAAGTTGAGATTATTGTAAGGAGGATATTGGCTGGTCCCTCCATGCCGCGGGCAATGGTTCGTGGCAGCTACCAAGGAGGCACCCTAGAATCCGTGGGGACCTCCCAGGGCCGTTTTTGATAATTTTGAATTCAAATTTGAGGTCTACGATCCCAAGTTACCCTTGAAAGCCTACTCCTTGGCATTTAATGTCTATACATAAAAAAATTAGGGGGCTCATTACCCCTCCTCCATCCTCCTTGGTAGCTGCTTACCCCCATGCCGCTTACTAAAACCACTCACTAAAACCAATCTGGGTTCTTCACGGTGTGGGGCCCCAATTTTTTGTTATTTCATTTTTGACCCCCAAGGTCATGTTATTGCATTTCTTTTTGAAATTTAGGGTTATGCCCCTATTTTTTCCTCGCCATGGGATTTTAATCGAAATCAGGTTGTTTGGGGTCTGGTCAGCCCCTTGTATACTATACTTACGTCGTATGAAATTGGAACCCTTTGCAGGTTGAAGAGTTTTTCCATACCTTTTATTTACTATATTTAGGTCATATGAATTGGCACCCTTTGGAGGTTGAAGAGTTTTTCCATACCTTTCAGGATGGTCATTTCATGCTTCAGATTCCTCATACTTTAGGAGATATTCATAATCAAAGTTTGAAAATATTATTTGAAATCTGCCCAAAATTGCCCAGATTGGGTTACATGCTCGATCATTCTCGAAACCTGTCCAAAATAAATAAGATTTGAGGAACTTCAAAAATTCATCAAAATTTGAGATTTTATTTTTTTTCAAGTTCGGTTTTTGTACTTGGAACTAATGTCTTGGGATATACTGCACTTTTTGAGGAGAATTTAGCATGCGTTAATAGGGTTTTCAAACTTTGAGAGTGAATATCTTCTAAGTATGAGGAATTTTGAACCATAAATAGTATTGTTGGAAAAGTATACAAGAGGCTCTATCATTTGTAAAAGGTTTGAAATTCAAAGAAACTAAATGTACGTGAACAAAGTCAAAACAATCAAATTTTGGCCTCCTGAAACTTTGGGGTTTGATAAATTTTGTTACACTTAATGTAGTGAAGTGAAGCCTAAGGATGAGAAGCACTTATTGACATCTAATGCCCAATGATCTACAGTGACTTCCAATCAATTGTTTTTGAAATCGATGTACAACTTTTTCTGAAGTTGGATTTTGAGAAGAAAGAGCTATCGCTAATACTTGCACCTATAACCGTATAATATACACCTCTTGAATGAATGGCGCTACTATTTAATTTTGATCGGTATTAGGGGTAAAAGCTTGGTTAGGGGATTATCGATTATTAGTTCTTTCGTACACCTATTCGCCATGGTTCTCGATGGTTGCTATGGATGGTTTACGGTAGTTGCCATGGATGGTGCCTGGTAGTTGCTATGAACCACTTGCCAATATTGGGGGAAATGAAAGCGATTCCAGATAGTGCACAACATAGTAAATTGAGACATGTGGACGTCTATTTGGCTCCAACCTTGTGGATGGTTTGTGTCATGTCCTAGTTTATTAACCCTTAAACGTCAGGCTATACGGATTTTGGCAGCCTAGTATTGGATCACATCATCTTTTGGACTTGGGCATCATAAATAGTGCACTTTTTGAACTTTGGCATCATGAATGATCCAATGAATGATGAGCTTCCAACCTCCTACAAGGTTATGTACAACCCCAACCTACCTACCACAATCCTTTCAAAGCACAAAATCACTCATACAAATTGTCATTTGAATTCTAAAATTTCACTTTTTGAATGCATCAGAAGAAGGTGACCAGTTTGACATCAAAATATAAGTGAAAAGTTGAGTACATTGAGAGCTACAAAGGAGATTGTGTTGGAATATGACCCCTCGGGTCACCTCAGGCGTTTAAGGGATAATAGGACTCAGTCAGGCTAAACTTTAGGTATAATACATCCTTCTAAGAGAGCAAATTTTAAAAACAACCAAGCATTTGAATGATAAATTGCCATTTCAAAGCATAAATTTTAAAACCACATATTTTGAAAGGACAAGGTCTCTAAGAGTGACCATTCTCTATGCAAATTTGAAGAAAAATAGAGTCAATAAGTAAAACTCTACATAGTCTTGTCTCTTGTAATGATTGCGCAAATTTCGAGGTCAAAGCTCCACTCCTTTAATTAGAGCAATATCTTAGTGCATTGCTTCACAACTTAATTGGGGAGATTTTATATTTCTTGTGAGGTCATTATGTGAGAGTTACTCATACATCAACAACTTTGGATCAAAGTTGACTTATAAGTTTTAGCAATCACTAGCTCTATGGCTTTTGGTCCTTCAAGTACCGTAAGAATACCTCGCACTAAAGAATGCACACCCAAGATATTAACCATGTTGTTGTTGCAAGCTCCCAAAAAACACCAAGGAGATTTAGGTGTTAATTGCAAGATGGAGCTCTGAGGCGCGAAGCGGTGTAGTGTAGGAAGATTGTTCTGTGTGTCGCAAGAGGGTGGTTCCTCCAGATGCGTCTAATTTCTTGAGTAGTAGCCGAACAGTTGCAGGAAAGGATTGCAATCCAGTCAAGTGTCCGAGTGTGTGTGATCTAGATCTAGGTGCTCTTGGTCTTTTCTTGCCATTGTTCTTGCACAAGCAGGAGACAGATAGCCAGATCTGAGTCCGAACTGGATCTGGGCGAGCTGCAGCGAGAAGAGACAAGTTGGAAGTCTCATCTGTAGGCACTCAGATCTGCACCAACATCTACTCCTGCTCTTGTGAGAACACCGGTGGAGATCGGCATTGGAGGCCGAACTTCCGGTTACTGGAGGAAAAACCAAGCCAGACACAGATCGAAGACCGTCCCTCAGTCACCACGCTAGGACCGCACCTGCCTGCAACGCGCTCACGGCCGCCAAAGAGAAATGCACACAGCACAAACAACCTGGCTCTACCACGGCATACAACACTAATGCAGCACAACCTTTACGGGCAAGATCTCTCTCAACCTCACCTCTTCAAATTCCATTACAGTTGCAAAGCTCCTTGTTACAGTTGTTGCTTATCTAGAGCACTCTTGCAAACAAGAAGCGCAACTACGAACTGCACCCACACCAACAAAACAGCAGAATGGCCAACAAAGGAGGCCTCAGACCGATCACACGAGCCTTAGCAGATGAAATGCTCACAGACATGGACCTGGATTCACCTCCACAAAACAACAAACGAGGGTCAGCGAGCAAAGAGAAATCAGCCAACAAAGACAAAAAGAAGTCAGCAGGGAAGGAGAAAGCGGCGGGTAGCAAATCTGCAGACAAAGACCGATCCAAAGCTTACAGCAGAGAAGAGACGGTGGAAACTCATATTCAGAAGAGGAGCCGAACTAGCAAAACTCAAGGACAACCCGGACTGTGGCTCAACTTCGATGCCATGGAGAAGCTGGCCATAATAGAGAATGCAGCTGAATGCTTCGAACCCGGCCCCATCACAAATTTTGTGAAACAAGGTTTCTCAGCAGAAGAAGCAGAAGAACTCCATCGTGCGGTACACTCTTATCCTCATGTCCCTCAGAAACTGTACCCAATAGCTAGAACAGATGGAATTGATGGTCAGCACTACAATCTGACTCAACTACCCTTTGACATAGAAACAGACCCTGAAACCGGATTGTCATACGACTATCATATTGCCATCCACTTCCAGAAACCCACCCGCCTATTTACCCATAGCGAAATTTTAGAAATGACCCAGCAGCGCCTCAAACACATGAATATAGCCCTAGGCAATGCCATAGCAGAACCCATCACCGTTCTCTGTAAGAACGGATCCCCGAGGCATTGGTCAGGTACTATCAAAGTACACCTCAAACACCCGGCGGTAGACGGCATCAATATGTTATCAGGTCATAGACCCTTCATCCTTGCGTTAGATGATGGCACTCCCACAGTCGGGAAGATCTGCAAGAGCTACAACAGTATTGCTAGAAACAATCTCTTGTCAGTAAAAATCAGCAGCCCTAACCTAGCCAAAGTCACCGGTCCAGAGCTATTCCGTGAAATTCTAGAAGAGAGTTTCCTTCGTAATCAGGAACTAGAAATCACCAGCGTACAGAAAAACCCGGAGGAAACATGGGCATGGCTTGTAGCACCTACTCCCAACCAAGTAGACAAACTGCTGAAGTACAAAGCCGCATTTCGCAATGAAATCCTACCTACAACCTTCAAGAGTGGCGTCAAGCTAACCGAATCCCAAATTGCAAAAAAAAATTGTTTGATGCTTGTGCTTCAAGGTCTACAGCTCACGAAGACAATGGAGGAAACAATTCATGCAATCAAAGAATTCATGGGGCCCAAGCTAGTAGCATCACACTACTTCCCCAAGCAGAGAGGCGTGCTACATGGCGGCTCAGTTAACGTGGAGTGCTTGAACGCCACAGTCTACTACAAATTTGTCAACTCAACACACAAGATCTTCAACACACATGTCACCTTTACTCCTCATCCTAGGAGCCTCGAAGGGACACTGAAGCCGAGCAAGGAGGAGAAAGAACGACACGGTTTCTGTGACATCAACACGGCCCTAGCTAACACAATTGAAGCTATTCAACACGCCCCTGTAACCCAACCAAAGTTCGGAAAGACAGAGGTCATCGCTTTCCTTCAAGAGGCTAAGACAGAACTGAAGTCGGAGCTAAAGAGCGAGATCAAAACAGAAATGAGGCAAGAGCTACAGACTTTTAAAGCCGACGTGGTGGCTACAGCCATATCTTCAGCCAATGACTACGCAGACACTCTCAATGCCAACTTACAGGACGTGGTGAAGCAGCAATTCGAGGAGTTTTCCAACTCCATTCACAACGCATTAGCAGGCAAGAAACAACCTCTTGCGATCCAGCAACCGATAGATGAACAGCCAAACATGTAATGACCGCCGACCCCGTAATAACGCCGCTGTGGAGAACACGGCAACAAGTGTCGAAGGAGCGGCCGCCCCTCAAAGTCGCCACCAGTGTACCGAAGCTCCATAAGCGCTTACGCCATGGCCGAAGACACCACATGCATACAACAAGCGCGTGGACTCACTCAACTCAGAGAAGCGGTTCGGAGTCTAGAAACATCGAAGCAGTAGTAGAAATCAAAGTAGCAAAAGAGCCCGAAACACCATCGGTGCAAGTAAGCATGCAGGAAGAAACCCCAGCCTGCGGACTGCAGGATCTCAATAAAATCATAATACATCACTCCATGATCAATCATCATGAGTACAGGGTCATGATCAGTCGCAACCATTGTTGTCAAATCACCCCAAAACATCATTACAAAACCAAGACGACAAAACCCATAGTAAAAGCATTATACAAAAAATATACATATATTAAAAACAATAATATATGTAAAATAAAATATATTAAAAAAATATACACAAAAAACATAAACTCAAAAACCCAAAACAGTAAAAAACAAAACAAAAAACAACATCAAATAAAAATAAATACAAATGTAAATGTGTACAAATCAATAGCTTTAAAAAATACGTACGTAAAAAGAAAAATAAATTGTATTAAAAACAATCATATAAAGGAAAAAAAAATAACAACAAAAACAAAAACCATAGAGAACAATCAAAAAAATAAAAATAATAACAAATACAAAAACCAAGACTCAAAACAAAACAAAAACCAAAAAACACGCATTAAACACATCCCCAACAAACGAACATATAAGAAAAAAACAACAATCAACATAATAGCCACACATGACAAAAACTCTTTAAACCACAAAGATACTAGAACAAAAGAAAACTCTAGCCCGTACAAACATCCTCTTTCATATATGAAAAGACACCCAAAATATTATTCCATTGAAAAGAAAATGTCAAAAGTCAAAAAATATGATACCAAAATTACAAACACTACAAACAAAATAATAGTACGAATCAAACCGGCTCCAAAAAATGACCATAGTTTCTATCTATCTATTTATCTTCATTGCATAGAGACACTACTTGACACGAACATATTACTCTTGTATAAACCATCCCTACAATATGTCATTCCAAAACAAATACCCCTTCACAATCACTCTAAATCTCACAAAACTCTAAACTCACCAAAAAATAATGTAATGAAATTTTTCCCAATCTCCCTTTCAAACCCAAAGATCATATCCAAAAACAATAAAAATAGAAGCCATATTTATTGCTTCGTGGCTCCCTATCTAGTAAACACAAGCTCGTTAACTAGACGAACATACACTTTATTTACGGCGGCTCCAAAAAATGACCATAGTTTCTATCTATCTATTTATCTTCATTGCATAGAGACACTACTTGACACGAACATATTACTCTTGTATAAACCATCCCTACAATATGTCATTCCAAAACAAATACCCCTTCACAATCACTCTAAATCTCACAAAACTCTAAACTCACCAAAAACGAATGTAATGAAATTTTGCCCAATCTCCCTTCCAAACCCAAAGATCATATCCAAAAACAATAAAAACAATAGAAGCCATATTTATTGCTCCGTGGCTCCCTATCCAGTGGACACAAACTTGTTGATTAGACGAACAAACACTTTATTCACGGCGGCTCCAAAAAATGACCATAGTTTCTATCTATCTACTTATCTTCATTACATAGAGACACTACTTGACACGAACATACTACTCTTGTATAAACCATCCCTACAACATATCATTCCAAAACAAATACCCCTTCACAATCACCCTAAATCTCACAAAACTCTAAATTCATCAAAAAAGAATATAATGAAATCTCGCCCAATCTCCCTATCAAACCCAAAGATCATAACCAAAAACAATAAAAACAAAAGAAGCCATATCTATTGCTTAGTGGCTCCCAATCTAGTAAACACAAGCTTGCCCCATATAAACCACCTCAACCCAAACCAACAATTGCATCACCCAAAATATCACAAAATACACATCCTCACACTAGAACGCTCTTCACAAACGACTAAACAAAACCATAATGGAGCTCGGCCTCCCGGCCTCGCCTACAAAATGAAATGTCACTCACCTACCCTCCAAACCCACATATGCACCAACACACCCACATCAACACAAAATACACCACAAAATATGGACAATACTAAATCACCCTACTCTACACACAATAACAAATACCCCTATGTTAAATGCATAAATACTAAATCCAACACAAGACACATGCCAAAAATGCCCAAAACTTACACCAACGCCCCAAGCACCGGAGCAATTAAAATACACGGAACCCAACGGGCTCGGCCTCCCGGCCTCGCCAATAAACAAATGCACCAAAAATTAACTAAAAATCATGACAACTCTACACCTACCACAAAACCCAACCAAACACGCACGTGCACACAATATCAACCCACCACTTTCCTCCCACATAAAACATGGCAACCACAAAAAGATAACACATACACCCCCACCTACCTAAAAACTCACACACAAATATACCCAGCAAAATCAAAAAACAAAATATACAAAGGAAAAATCATACCAAACTACCTATTTCTACCCCTATGTGGCGATATTGAGTCTAACCCAGGGCCAATGCCAAACGTTCTACATGCACACTCTGCACTACATAGGCGACATAGTCGGACCTATTTTATACCTAGTACAATAATACTCTACCCCGAATACAAACACCTAGCCACAGCATTTTCATCCACCATACAAACCACCCACCCTCAACACCAAAACAGTTGCAACCTACACCCACATCTCACAAGTTACATCCACAACCACCCACATTTCCCTCCCCCAAATATGCTCTACGCTCTCATAACCACTATAGGACCACAAATAAACCTCTGTGAACAAACAATAACAACAAACCCAGACCCGTACTGGACAACAAGTCTACTAAACAAACTCTCACGTCTCCCTAATAATCCTGCGCGACACCTAACTACTCCGCACCCCTACACACAATTCCAACAAACCAACCAACACCTTATCACACCAACAAAATCCATTCACAAAGAACTCTACAAACACATTTTGGATCCAAACACCAACACCTCCATCCAAACACTTAAAACAACGTTCCCATACCTACCTGAAACACTATTAATTGCAGCTACAAGATGCAAAGAACATCTTCCAGAATATTCACACCCGCCCCTATTGCCACCAGCCCATCCCATCATCCCTCAACCTCAACTTACTACCCAATTAAACACAAAAATATCCACCTGGAATGCAAGTTCACTAAACACGGCTCTCCCTAACCTCTACAAAATCACACTAAATCTCCCGGCAATCATTACAGTCCAAGAAACAAAACTCACCGCCAACAAATCTACAAAATACATCCAACGCATGCTACCACACTATAAACTAATTTTCAATAACACACATGCACTCACCCGATGCATTCAACAACGAATGCCATACACCCCCGCACGAGGAGGCCTCCTCACTCTCATACACCAAAACTACGCTTTTCCGGGAAACATTACAAAAATCCCCACCCCGGCCACCATATCATCATATCTACAAATTATTCACATAGCAAACAAACCCCTCACCCCATGGTTACTCATTCACTTATACATGCCTTCTCACCCCACAGACATAGGTTTAATCCCCCTAATTCAACAAACAATCACCACCCAAATACAAACACACCCTAACCACATCCATATTTTATGCGGAGACTTTAATAGAGATATTGCCTTAAACGGTAGACAGAACGCACACAACACCACACCACCACAAGACGAAGACCACCAATGGCGTGCATTCACAGACAACCTTAATCTCACATATATTCCCACAAATAGCCCATTCTCCAGACAAGGAGGCCATAACTATACCGAAACCAGTCTTATCGATGGTTATTACATTACCTCCACGAACAACCATCTTTTCACATCTACAACCAACCACAACCTAGAATTAAACTCCGACCATTCCCCCGTATCCCTCCATATTCCCCAACAAATACTTATAGCAAGGCCCCCACCAATAACGGTCCCAAAACCCCCACGCATTCTTAACCCCATCCCCCAAGTCAACTTAAACACATTTACCACCACATATTTTGAACACAACGCACTCTCCATCAACGAACTTACAACAACTTTACGAAAAGATCAACTCACCCCCACAGAATGGGCCACCGCTTGCACACAATTAGACCATCTCATTCACAACATCACAGAAACATTGCTAACCACATGCTCCGCACCCCCCATCTCCGCCCTCACCGCACAAACCAACCTCCAAGGAGGCTTTCTCCCACGAAAATCACAAAGAGACTGGAAAAAACACCTTTCCACATACCACCTAACCCGAAAAACAATTTATATTGCTAACAACAATGACAACTGGCGAACGCACCCAATACTACAAGCCATACAACAACACACACATACGAACATACCACCACCCCCAGAAAGTGATGACAATAAGCACGAATGGCTTAACGCATTAGCAGATATAGCTAAAACTGCAAACAAAAAAGCACGGGCCATTACCACAAAACATACACGCCAATCTATCAAAAAAGCCATTACCAAATACAGACAGCTCTATAACACCAGTCCTAGGAAAATCAACAACCGAGTTTTTAAAAATCTAGAAACACCGCCACTTGACTGCATTACCACATGCAACAACGAAATCCTCACTAGCCCAGAAGATATAGCTCAAGAAATCTTTCTACAGCAATCAATCACTAACCGCCCAACCATCCCAACTTGTTACTATCAACCAGACCACCCGCTACCCTGTACATGTGCAGTCCGCCAATACCCATGGCATGAATTAGATGGATTTACACTTGAAAAAAGAGGCACCCCAGAGATCCCCCTCCACAAACACTTTACTCGTGAAACCTTCGACATTTGCCTAAAAAATCTCTCACGTAACAAAGCCCCTGGCCCTGACAAAATCCCAAACACCATCCTCAAAAATATGTCAGATTCCTTTCAAACGCTCTTATATCTTTTCTTTTCCCACTGCTATAAGCAAAAACAAATACCCGCATCATGGAAAACAAGTCTCACTATTTTGCTATACAAAAAAGGCAACCCCTCACTCCTACCTAACCACAGACCAATCGCTCTAGCCAACACAATATATAAACTATTTACCAGCACCCTTACATATATCCTATCCGCCTATGGAGAACACCATCAAATCCTCCATGATAGTCAAGAAGGCTTCCGCGCTGAGCGAAGTACCTCACGACAAATACAACTTATCACAGCTGCATTGGAAGACGCTAGAATCACAAACCAAGACATTTATATCATGTACATAGATTTCAAAAATGCCTTTGGGTCTCTCGACCATGCTAGACTACTAGCAATAATAAAAGATCTTGGCTATCCAGAAGATGCTGTTACACTAATTGGTAATATTTACTCTCACTCCACAACCATATATACCGGAGAGTATTTTGGCCAAACAAAACCAATTCCGATCCAACGAGGCACCATACAAGGCGACACATTAAGCCCATACCTCTTTATCATATTTTTAGAACCCCTCCTCAGATGGTTACAAAGAGGTCACTACGGATACAAATTTGACACATCAAACATAACTATCAACTCTGCTGCGTATGCTGACGATCTGGCTGTAATCACTTCTTCCCTTCCAACACTACAAACACAAATGAACAAAATCGAAAAATACAGTGAATGGACAGGACTTGAAGTCGGCACACTAAAATGCGCAGTCACAGGATGTCCAAACAAATCCAAACTCTCACCCACAGCCTTCAAAAACCTTCTCCAAACACAAAACATCAACTACAAAAATGAACCATTACCCACGCTACACCAAAACGAAGCCTACCCCTACCTCGGCATTCAAGTGGTACCAACACTCAAATGGAAACTTCAAACGCACCTCACCACTAAAAAACTTACCGAACAATGTCAAAAACTCTCAAACTGCCCAGCTACAATCAAACAAAAAATTAGCATGGTAGATACGATTAAATGCGCGCAGGCATCGCGTATAGCTTTTACGTGATACCCTACTCATTACCAATGATTAAAAAACTAGACAAGAAAATCACCAAAGATCAAAAAACTATATGTGGCCTACCTAAATGCACAGCAAACATTATAGCACAATTACCACATATAGACTTTGGTCTTGAAGCTTTTTCCCTCAAAAATGCTTATCTCAGATGCATTGGGGACCAACTAATAAATGCACTCAATGATAAAGGCAAACTAGGTCCAATTTACCAGGGACTTATCCAACACATCTTAGCAAAATTTGGCGGGTCCAAAGAAATTCCTCGAATAAAATACAATGACTGCATCCACTCCCCAATCACAAGAACACTCTTCTTACTCAAAGAAGCAGGCGGAATCCACCTACAAAGTACACTGGACAACTTCCAACTTGACGCCACTGAATTAGAAACACAATGGATGTCTCAAGCATCAATCCTTCTGCCCCACCTTGATCCCAAACTATCCCTCAAACTCCTACACAAATTACTGAAACACAAAATATACAAAATAAAACACCTCACACTACCAAACGGAACCACCCTCATGTCGCCTATAGATTTCAGAAAATATTATAGAAACCCTACAAAATTAGAAAGAAGCGCCCTAAACCTCGCCCAACAACTCTTCTGTCAGAGCAGCTGCACTTCTGTCTGTTCGCACCCATGCAACACTCACCCACCAACACATCTTCTCATCAACGAATATACTACACAAAACCACGAAATCCTCCCCCCCACCTTTCCACCTCCAATACACCCAATTACGACACCAATGACACCAATAAGACCCCCACCCAAAGAAATCATCAATGACCCGATTACGTTTCCCATACACCACATCTCTGCCCATAAACTAACCACCAAAAAAGATAAATACAACATAACACACTCCTCTGATATGTACATATGTCATTGGGAAATCCATAACCGCCCTGCATACCACACGTGGCTATCTCCTAGAATATTATTTCCCCGGAACCATCCAACAGTCATAAGACATAATCTTAACCTATTATTTGAATACTACACACAACAAAAACACACATTGTATAGACACATCATTAACACCTGTTTTACACTACCACAATTAAAAGACACCCGTTTCATCCCACCTCCTACACACATACCTCTCATACATATTCACCTCCAAGACTGCAACCCAGACAAGGATATCCTCACAAACTCCCCCACCATAAAAGTCCAGAATGAAACAACACATCTATTTGACAATACCGGACATTTCCTCCTCACCATCCCCACCTCAAGACTTACATGGCTATGGATGCAATACCATGCATGCCTTAACAACAACCACGGACTTACCCCTCCCACCCAATCATTCGAAACTGAAATCATTTTGCTATATAAACGATACAATCACACTCTCTCCAAGCGTAACCCCAAAACAACAAACCATCACACGCTCCCTACTGCCATAATTGACACACTTATCGCAACGTTCCAAATTACACACACATACTTCTCATCCCCAGTGACATGCCCACTACAAATTACAAAATACTATTCCATATTCCCCCGAGATAGAATATTTGGCTCCAACGGTCCAGCTTTTCAATATAAATGGCAAGGTACCGGCTACGCCCATCCCTACAACGAAGAAACCGCCCAACAAACTATACACTGGGCTAGATTAGCTGCACAGCAAAACCCAAACGCCACAACCATTGTCGTCATGCCTGACAAACAATGGTTCCACAATTCAACCCCATACTCCACTGAGTTCCCAGATACACACGTTTTATTACATTTTGTTGCCGACACAATAACATACGAAGAACCCACCGTACCCGCTAATCACACTAAACCCCCCCACTGAACCAAACACGCTCTTAATCCTTTGCATTCACCACAAACGTCATACTATCACCACTCTGAGGAAGACATACACAACCTCACAACCACACTCAGTAATCTCTCTATTACACAATACCACATCCAAGAAATCCCCCCTACCCCTGAGAGCACCACAGTCAACAAAAACAAAAACTGGACGAAATCATTATACCCTCCAATCTATACACCTACTCTATCAAACACACCGCCAATACCACAATACATCTCACATCACCCCATCAAATTCCCGCCACAATATAGTTATTATACAGACGGCTCATTTATACCCCCCCAAGAAACAGCGTCGGGTCATTGGATACCTGAAACCGCTGGTTATGGTATCTACAACCCGACCAAAATAGAAATACAAATCTCCAAAAGACTACCAGGCCTCCAAACAATCTTCAGAGCAGAGTTAATCGCCATATACAAAACACTCAAAATTATCACAACAAAATATAACGACGAGCCGGCACATATCTTTACCGACTGCATAAATTGCCTATACGTACTACAAACACATTTAACACACCCCACGTTACAAAATAACCATCCAGACCAAAATACTCTCATCGCGATCACCAACCTACTAAAACTACGCACACAACCTACCACATTCCACAAAGTACGAGCCCACGTCAACATCGCCGGAAATGAAAAAGCGGACAAACTTGCGAAAAAGGGGAAACGAAAATACCTACAAGTTTGCCCGTAAACCACATGAATTCGCACATACCACCCCGTTTTATTTTCAAAAAGATATATGGCCTGGACCGCACCACAGGCCCGATAAAGGCCCAGTGAGATGTCTTGCCACTTACCTCACCAAATATGACCGCGACAATAATCTCACCCTCCTCGCACAAAACTTCCCTAACATAAATAAATGGACCTCAAACCCAAACATTCATCTTTGAATCCTCAAATGCCTTACGGAATAACCCAAATATCACAGATTCCCAAATAACTAGTATATTAAAATTCCGCATGTGCCAATACATGGGACATGCACGCAAACAACTATTCTTTGGACACACTCGGTTTCCATCAAACACATGTCCTATCTCGCAACTCCACGATGCGGACACATGGTTACATGTACTACTCAAATGCCCCCAACCAAACATACACGCACTTCGAATTACCAGACATAATCAAGCAGCTAAATCCATCAAACAACTCATCCTCTCTAATACCAAATCAAGATGCTACACACTTATAAATGCAGGAAAACACCTAAATGAACCCCCCGATAACACAGTGCCAAGTTGGCTCCTTCCTTGCACCTGCAACACACGCCGATGCCACTGCAACGCAAGATTTAAACCAGACCTACTCTGTGTAATAGGCTTGCCACATCAAGGCACACCCCCACAACACCCCAATGACAACGTTATCATCCAATACATTGAATTCACATACTGTAACGACATATTCCCACAAGAAACCATCACAAATAAAACCAACAAATATCAATCTCTACTAGACTCAATAGCCGCTCGCGGATGGAAAGTTAACCCGCTCATAGTCATCACCGCGGGCGCTAGAGGCACCACTCACATACCGTCCATGACTGCCCTGGAAACTACATTTAAACTCACCAAACAACCAATCTATACCACATTCAAATCAATTAACACTATAGCCATACAATACGCCGCTCTAATCCTCCTACATAAAAGAAAACTAGAGAACCACCAACCCCTCCCTTCCAACCCAACTTGAAAAAAAAAAAAAAAAAAAAAAAAAAAAAAAAAGGGGAAGGGGTAGTGGTACAAACCACTGATGTTTGCAGCGCACTGCTTGTCTCAGATTGAGGGTAGGGGCCAGGTGATTGATAATACTTTCCTGCCATATAAACTCACAGACAGCCCAAACCATGCGTACTGCTACAACGAGCCCGAAAGGATTCGAACCCGGACCAACACAATTACAAATGTCCCACATATCAACCACCCTAGGACTGCATGGCTTGGTGACCACGAAACCACTCAAATCACATTTAAAATACCAATGTTTCCACCACACAACCCGCACCACAAACTGACCTATGTAGGTTAACTCTAGTCTAGCCTAGCTTCTGCCTTAAGTGGTGTTTAGTGTCTATTCCCGAGAGGGGTGAGTAGTTTTGTTCTTTTACCTCTTTGTCCTGTGGCCATCGAGGTAATGACATTACGAACAGACACTGTATTCACGCCAATCTTCAATTGAAGGTTGGAGTTCTTATATATATATATAACCATGTTGAAGAGTCACTATGAAGAAACTACATATATACAAGTTGCCTTCGAGATCTACTAGTACTCTAGTCAAGTGCGGGAGAAAGTGCTAAGATTTCTTTAAACTATTCTCTTAGTTCACTAACTATAACAAAGTAAAGCAAGAAATTAGTTTTGCCAACAATGGGATGTTTGTGTGCATTAAAAGTTACAAGCTTATATTTGTAACAATGGATTTGATTAATATAAGAAAGTTAACTGATATCTGCACCTTTGTTGAAAATTCTTGTTTCATTTTAACACTCATAAAGTCACATATATACCTTTCAAAATCTTTATATTTCATATAACATACCTCATTTTTGTTTCTGATAAAAAGAATGTGTTTCTAATGTCCTACAAAATTGGCTTGCATAATACAGCTCTTATGCAACTTTGACTTGATTATTAAGTTCAAAATTAATAAATTGATCCAAATTAGTCTACTCCTCAATTCTGTGTTGATTATAGTACAATACTTCATTCAACATTCAATGGAGTTTCATTTCGTAAAAGTAACCAACTCGTAGTTTGTATAGAAATGTAGCATTAAAGTCTTAATTCATATGAAGTAGGATAATCAAACTATTTTTAGAGTTCAATGTGCTTAGATGTTGCAATATTGAATTCCATCATTTGCGGAATGTCACCTTACTCAAAATTCTTTACATAATGAGGAGAAATTGTCTTACTACACATTCATCACTTACATTGATAATTCTATCAAATTCATACATTCTTACATGTAATTCATGTAGCAAAAAAAACCTTTTTGTTGCATGAATATTAAAATGTACAATTGCCTTTAGAAACCCACATAGCACTTTGCTTGAATCGCATGCCTTACTTTTATGGATCAGATTATACTATATACCTTTAATCTGTCATCCAAAATTTCAAATATAAATCTGCAAGATTGCAAACTAGCAAATTTAATGTTTTGTAAAGAATTGGTAGTCTCCTATTCAATTATGCTTTGAAACTTTGAAGTACATACAAACAAAAGTGATAGTCACTTGCTTTCTTGCCAACTTGAAAACTTTATATTATGTGAGCATTAAGATTTATTTTTGAAATGTTCTACTAGACTTTGTGTTTCTTAAAAATTAACATCATCAAATAGATAAGTGGTTTTTTGTATGTAGATTCTACTATAGCTTTATAACCTTCATAAGAAACTCCATTGAGCATGCACATAATAAAACAAACCTTACCCGGTAAGAGTTGTTTTGATTGAAATCATGGACTATTAAGCCACGGATGTTGCAAACAAACTGCAGCACTCGGTCTCTTCTTTGGAGTTAATTCCAAAACTGGAGTAAGAAACCCTGCAAGGTCTTTAGCATCCTTATCATTGAATCTAAATTCACTAACAAGTAATTTATGAAGTGGACAACGTCCTCTTGCTTTTCTATGCTTTAATTCACCATCTTTAGTCAAATAATCATGAGAATGTTTCCCTTTTGTTATCAATGTTTTTGGAATGGGTCCTAAAACCTCAACAATTTGAGCTAAATGATCTTCATCTCGATTAAATTCACTCCCTCCAACTTGGGGATCAAACAATATACTTCCGGTAGCAAGTTCAAATACAAGACATCCAAAAGACCACATATCAGCTGAAGTCGAATATTTACACCCTAATAAAACTTCAGGACACCGATATGGGCGTGTTTGAATATCATCCGTGACAAGCTTGTTGGTCCGACATGCGGTTCCTAGATCCACGATCTTACATTTAAGTTCCGAACCAAATGGGTATGATGATTCAACAGATCTTGAATTTTGT
Source organism: Bryum argenteum (assembly GCA_037043015.1). Taxonomy (NCBI): domain Eukaryota; kingdom Viridiplantae; phylum Streptophyta; class Bryopsida; order Bryales; family Bryaceae; genus Bryum; species Bryum argenteum. The sequence continues at coordinate 15,974,502 of CM073328.1, read as the reverse complement.
CCTATACGAGGCATTGCAAATTTGACTTGTTGAGTGCCACCGATCTCCAATATTCCTTTATTTTTGTTAAACATATCGAAGTTTCTAGCAATATCTGGATCGGAGTCAATCGCAAGCCTATCAAATGATTCTTGCTCTGAGTTTGGTTGTCCTTCTTCTAGTTCTATTTTACCATTATTTGAAGCACTTGCAATTCTTTTATCATATGGAGGAGTTGTTGATCGAGAGCCAACTTTTGAACTTGGTTGCGATGGTTTTTCACCATGTTCATGATTATTATCAATAAGATTCATTTTGTTAAATGTAGTGTGATTTTGTTGCATCCTTGATGGTAGGGGTGTGGGAAAACATTGTCTTTTTGTTGCAATAGTAATTCCATCAAGAGCATTTCTAGAATCGTAATTTAGATCTAGAGGAGACATCAACAACACATTCTCAGGTTTAATATCCGTATGTATGATCTTGAGATCTTTATGAAGATAATTTAAACCGGTAAGTATTTGTTTGGCAAGATTTTTAACAATGTCAAGAGGAAGTCCTTTGTATTTATTAGCTTTTATGAGAGTGAGCAAGTTGTCTCCTAAGTACTCAAATACCATACACATGTGCTTCTGATTGCGTGGAGTAATGTGTTCAAAGTGATCTAAGAGTTTAACAACAGCTTTTTCATTAGTTGATTTGTCGGCAACTGCTTTTTTATGAATTTTGATTTCTTCTTGAGCTGCTTTTACGCAATCTTTTGAACAATTTTGAATTTTAAGTGCAACATATTTATTGTCTTGTTGGTCCAAAGCAAGCCATACAGTAGAAAATGCTCCATATCCTAGTTTACGTTCAACTTTGTACCTATCATTTTTGAAGGTGCTTCCAACATTCAATTGTAAAACTTCATCTTTACCATATTCTTTACTACATTCATTACTATCAACATATTTACTACTTTGACTTTCCGATGATTCATTCATAGTTCTTTTCTTTCCATTTCCAACATGTTTAGAGTCTCTAGAAGATATTGAGGGTGATAGACTTTCATCAATTTCTATATATGACATGGTTTTCTCTGTACACTCCGTAGAAACACTTGGTGATCTTTTATTTCTTATTCTTGTTCTCTTAGGTTTTTTCTCAATGTATTTTTTTGTTTGTAGATTTATCTTAGTTTTAGCCATCCCTTTTTTTGCAAATGCTTGGAATGTTGCTTCACTAATCAATCTTGCTAATTTAGAATCTAATTTATTGTTCTTGATTTGTTCCAAAAATGGTCTCTTCTTTTTCTTTTGAATTGTCCTTTTTGATGCCATGACTTTGCGAGGAGGCATTTTGTATATGTTGTTTTATCTCCTGGCTCTTGAATCCATTCTTGCCATTGTAGGTATTTCACATATGAATACCTTATACCTTTGAACTTTTGATTTCAATTTTAGATCAAAAATCAAATCCAAGTAGCTAAGCTATGGATGTAGTGGTATCAAGAGTAAGATTCAGTTGTTTGCACTGTCACTTGTTTATTCTATGATTACATTTCTGTAATGCTTAACATTTTATAATTTTTTAAAGTCATAATTTGACATTGTATGATTTAGGTTGAAAACTAATTGATACTTGAATTTTGTTATGAAAATTTAATTTCATCGACACATGCTCTATTGATCCATAATGAAACACCAATTGGAGATATGGAAGGTTTTACTACATGATAGAATCGACGTAGCCATAGAAAGTCAAAAGTTGGTGAAAGGTAAGGCATTTTATGTAAAGGTGAAGGTATCAAAATATAAAAGTTATATTCTTAACTTTTTTATGAATACCTTATGGTATAGAAGACATGAAAAACAATTGCAAAAAAATTCAAGGAATGGTACCGCCAAGCGAAGCAGAGTGACAAGATCTTAATGACAGGGTTGTAGCAATCATCAAGGGAAGAGGGGTGGTCATAACTTCTAACTTTATATTCATTTAAAGTGTTGAGAAGGGGCAATATATAATTGTTGAAAATGAAATAAAAAGAAAAGAAAAAAACCTAAGAACAAGTTGGTTCACTAGCTTATCATTATTATTTTTGTTCTCATTTTTCTAGTTTATTGAATCATCAAAGTTTTGTTTCAAAGTTTTGTTACAAAGTTTTGTTTCTAGTTTCAAAGTTTTGTTTCAAAGTTTTGTTTCAAAACATTTCAAAGTTGTTTGTAGGGATGTGAGTGAGTATATATAAATCAGATCGCTTTGTTGCAGCACGAAAAGGGTAGGAGGAAGCGCAAAACTCAACTCTCCACTCTCCGCTCAAAATAGCTTCCCCATCCCATTCTTTAACGCCTCCCCATCTTGCAAAATGCTAAACATGCTCACAGTTGTAACTAAAAATTGTTTCTTCCTTCTCAACTCCATCGCTATGAATCAACCATATAGTAAGTAATGTCATAAAATTATACTCTCTTTCGCATAAAGTTTCATAAATACTATATTTAGAATATCCTTGTTACAATTTTCAAAAACAAGGAAGCAATCACACTAAATAGTGTAGTTGTTGTGTGCAAGGGTTATGCTGGTACAGTGAGTAGCATTTAGATAAGATAACCATGATTTCTTGTTGTGCAATTTCTCCTTGCTAACCGAGGATTATAAGGATAAGGTATGTTGAAGATGAACGGTGTTCCCAGCTGTGGTGACTTAACCCTTTTCCGCCGGTAGGGCCTCTTAAGGTAGACAGACCTATAACCGACAACTTAAGGATTTTAGCACATGATATTAAGGTATATATATTTTTTAGAATTTTTCATGTGTGCAAACATAAGGTTCTTGTTGAATGCAAAAAGTTTTGTGATTTTATTTGCATTATTCAAATAGTTATAATTGTTTGAAGTGAAAAGTTGCTTGCGACCTAAAACCGACCTCATGCTCAAATATACAAATGAGGTACATCTGTCCTTTCAAAATCTAGGAATTGGGCTAGATCGGTTATTGGTCGCGTGTCGGTTTTGGGTCTGTCTACCTTACATGCTTTGAAATGTTCAACGACTAAACATTTCTCGACTAAACATTAAGTTGTATTGATTTCTTGTACACTGGTGAGCCAGGAAGCATTGAGTGCATGGTAGGTTACCTACTGGCACACACAAGACTGGTGGCGCGGATGAAACTTGGTACAACGAATGATAATTTACCAACTTGCAGAACATTCATCCATGGTGATTGCCACACAACAGTTGCGTCAACAATGTTTCCTGCTGGACCCGAAAAGAATCATCATCTCTCCCAACCAGAAAGAATCCGCCACAGGCAATCGCCCCGACGATTGCCGCATGTCATGACGATAGCTCCTTCTATCCGGTTCATTCCAGCTTCAAAATTATCCCAAACGGACCAGAAACGGCTGAGAACTCGCCCTTTCTTTGCGCATGGAAATGACTCTTCGTGGATCCGCCGGTGGTGAGCAGCTGCTGCAGCATTGCATGGAAATTTGAATCAGAACCTCATCACGCATAAGCGCTGGCTCCGAGGCGTCTCAATTTTGACGGAGATTTGAAGGAGACCTGAGGCGGAGAGATTTGAAGAGATTTGGAACACAAATTAGGGCACCAATTTGGTTTTTCCATGTGGCCATCATTTCATGTTAGATTCTTAACATGAAGCAGTGACTCTCCCTCTTGATTCTGGAGATTTATTAACTACAGTCGGTTTTCCCGCCGAATTCTTTTATTCATGGCAACTGCTCCTCAGTATAATCCGTGGGCGCCTACGCCGCTGCCGCAACAACAGCAATCTGACGCTGATGAGGTTCCGTTCTCTTGCATTCATCTATCTCACTATTTATGATTAGTCGGTGGCGATTCTGTAGCATATTCGGTTTTCAGTCTCGCAGTCGAAAATGGCGCAAATTCATAGCTCTGTCGTCGAAGTGGTCGAAAATGAGCAATTGCAGGCTAATCAGCTTCACTTTTTTGTATTTTTGTACCCCTAGGAGATCGAAGTTTAATATTTTGATAACAATTTTGAATTGAGCATCATCGCTTTTGAGCAGACTTCTTTGTCCAATTTGATCAATGTTCTGATATCGTCAAATTTAGTATGAATTCTTGCTATTTTAGGGCTTTGTCCGCGATGTCGATCGCTGTACATGTGCTCTTTGGATGAAGGGCGCCAATTGAGAGCTCTGTGATGGATTGTACATGTTGCATGGGCAAGCAGTGAACGAGTTTTCTTATAAGGAACTATCACTGTGAAAGATTTTCAACATGATCTGGCATTGATTCCTCGATACTTCATCAACTTTATAGGATCAGTATCGAATCTAGTTCTGTTTGCAGTTTTGAATTGAGCTCTTCCTCGCTGTTAAGCAGACTTCTAGTCTAATTTAATCATTACATGAAATGCTCTGATATTCATTTTGAGGCATGATTTCATGCAATTTTAGGGCTCAGTCCTCGATGTTGAGCGATCCTTCGTCTAAGCTCTGTCTTGGAATGGTGTTAAGTGAGCATGTAGCATCGACAAGCCCTGAGACTTCGGAAGGGCTGTTTTCTGGAAGATTTCCAGCATAATCTGGCGAGGATCAACCAGATATCATTTTTTGAATGGTGCCTTGTCGTTTTTGAATTTGATCATTACATGCAATGACCTGATATCATCAGAATGTTTTTATAGCATGAATTCTTGCTACTTTAAGGCTTGGTCGCTCTACGAGTGATCTGTGGTTAGAGGGCGCACATTCAAAGTCTGTCAGGACTGGTGTTATTTGAGTGTGTGAAGTGTCTTGAAATAGAGAAGGGTGTCTTGATTCTGTGGATGATTTTGGGCATTGTTTTCTCGAATGAGAAGCATCAGATGCTTCAGAGATTTGATGGAAATTGGCTGATGATGAGGGTGTGCTTGATTCCAGGTCCGAACTATATTTGTATTAGGTTTCCCTGCAGATGTGAAGGAACGAGAGCTACAAAATCTGCTGCGGTGGTGGCCAGGTTATGAAGCTTCCCAGATGAATTTTAAATGTGACCAGCCCATGGGCTTTGCCCTTTTCTCCACGGCTGCTATGGCTATGGCTGCACGAGATGCTCTCCAGGTGCGCCAAGAATCATACAGAATCCTTAAGCCATTGCATTTGTTGGTCAATCTCACGTGGTTTGAAGTTCTGATGGCAAAGCCAGCTTATTCTGATCGATTTCATGGATTGAAACCGTGGTCTCTGAAGCCTCAATCTTCTATTGAGGATTTCTAATGCTTTATCTCATCTCCCTACTCGCCTTCAGGGTAAGATGGCATGGTCTGGAAATTTTTGCTCTATGATTTCATACATGCACCTCGGGTCATCTTCATACGATTCCATCTGTTTTTCCCCTCCTGATGACCTACTGTAGTTTAAATCACAGATATCTATAATTCATGTAGTTTTTTCGTCTGGAATCAGAATCTGGTGTTCGACGCAGACACGAATTCTATACTGCGAGCTGAAATGGCCAAGAAGAACCTGTTTGTGAAGAGAGGTGCGATATTCTCAACTTCGATAACTACATAGACTTTACTACTTGATTACTTACGCTCACATTGTACTCCGGAATCTACCATCTTTCTATTGTCTATAGTTTCATACTGCGCCATATCTCATGGTAAATTGCCGATTGAACAAATTCTAGGTTTTGAGCATATGTTGAGCAGAGAATGTATCAACTTCAGAATGGGTGTCGTAGTTTTCATGGATTATTCTTTCAAGAAACTCACGTTGCTCATGAATCACCAAAGAACTGAATGTTCAGATTGAACCAGTTGTGGCATTATGTATTGACTAGCTTGAGTGTGCAGGCGTGACCGGAGAAGTGAACACCAGTTTTGACGCAAGTAAGCGCATGCGCACAGGAGGTGGTGATTACTCTCCGGCTCCCTTTCCTGCACCATACCCTCCTGCCTACCATGCTCAGCCCATGGCTGTACCTGCACCTGCATGGAGCCCTCAAACGTAACCAACTTGCTGCATTTTCATGCGATTGAACCTCCATTGGCCGACCAGTAAACTTCATATAGTTTCAACGAAGCTATGTAAATTTTAAAAAAAACAGCCTTGTTTTATTTGTACTTGTCAAGGGCTTACTTGGCGTGGTGCTATTATACCTGCAGCTATGTGCAGCCGCAACCACAGTATGAACAATACGCTGCTTATCCGGCACCACAAGCTTCACCAGTAGCACCATCTGGCTATGCTCCAGTGCAGGTAACCACCTTCTCACTCTCAAGAAATACCAGCTGATAACAATTCATTATAATATAGTTCATGGCTTCCTTCAAACGAGCGAGTTATGCAGAAAATGGACGCAGTTTCGTCGCCTCTATGTAGTTTCGAATAAATCCTTAATTCTCACTTCTTTTGCAGTCTTAGATTGAAACTCCACTTCGAAACCTAATGATTTACTAAGTTATGGCTTCATAATTCAAACATGAAGGATTTTGACTTAGTTACCTTTCAACTCCTATGGATACGGAATTGCCATCGTGATGGCATTGCATTTCTCCTTAGAATACTTTGACATTCCCATGACTTGCGATCTTCAGGTTCTTTTTTATGAGTTGTCACTTGATGTCACTTAAGAGGCATCAGTTTCAGAGGTTCGCTGTGTAGCCACAGAGTGCTGGAAGAGTCTACTGAAAGAGGACAGGGCCAACATAAATACTACCTGTGGAGCATTTTGACTATTACGATTAATGGGCATTATTATGAACTGGATGATCATGCAGAACACAAAGGACAATCCTCCTTGCAACACACTGTTTATAGGCAATCTAGGAGAGGCTGTTAATGAGACGGAGCTGCGGTCTCTGTTTAGCGGGTGTGTTTATCTTTTCAAATTTTCACTTCGCTATTCGCGAGTCCCCGATTTGCTTTGTCAACTCAATGAATCTAGTATAGATTCGAATAACCTGCTACATCTGGTTCAGTTGTTTGTATTTCCAGGCAACCAGGTTTTAGACAAATGAAAATCTTGCGTCAAGGCAAGAACACCGTTTGTTTTATCGAGTTTATGGTGAGCCATTGCACTTTGAGACCCCACCACTTCAACTACAGTAAACGGGCTATATCAGTGAAACGTCCTAAAATAAAATAATTGTTGCTTCATGCAGGACGTGAACAGTGCAATGTCAGTACATGCAAATTTGCAAGGCGCAGTTCTTTCAACTTCAGACAGAGGCGGGATGAGAATACAATATCCTCAAAACACGTATGTATACGGTCTTTTGTGCAGCCCTATGTCTAGATCGTTGCTGTTCATGATTGACGTACTTTCTTCCCTCAAGAGTTCTAGAACCTACCTGCACCAACCAAGTACCGTCATTAAATGAAGAAGGTGCGGAAGGCCCTTGAAAGTCTACCAACCCCTTGTTATCAGAATTCGCAAGGGAACTCCTGATTTAAGCTTATGGTAATCAGTGTCATCAATTATTCATAGTGAATGTTTTTACCAACTAGGTACTCTTAACTTCCAACTATAGATGTGTTAGCATGGGGTAACACTTAATACCATAGTTAGCATATCAAATTGTTGGAAAGGTACAGTTAAAGAATTAGGAAGTAAGATCAGAATAAGGCCCTTCACAGTGTTCTTCTGATACATGATAAAGCAACACTGGTAAGAACTTGTTGCTTGGTCGTGTGCCTTACCGTTGCTACTCCAAAAAGCATTTGCAGAGGGCCCTGAATTCTAGCTTTAGAACCATTAACCTTGATTTCAGTCGATTCTTTGCAATTTATTCCTTAACATGAGTAAGTTCTCGAAGAATCCGTATGGAAGGAAACGAGAAGGAGCAGGGAGCACAATCCACGATCCAGGAGTGGTACACATGACGACAATGGCGCCAGCTGTGGAGGCGAATGGAGGCGTAGAACACACGGTGGTGCCGTCTGCCATGGTGGTGGTTGCGAAGCAGCAAGAGCAACAAGCAGCAGCAGTTTAACTTAACAACGCGGCCAGCCACTTGTCAGTTGTTGTGCTCGCTCTCTCAAAATGATTGTCAGTGATGTACTTCGAGCTCAACCATTGACTCTTACATCATTCATTCATGCATTTCTCTCTGGCATGAAATATTAATCACTAATGTGGACGAGTGTATATGTGCGCTTTTCAGAGAGAGCATGAGATGATATTTGCAAGAGCCAGATATTCATCAAGTGCAGAATTTTCACTTTTATGCAAGTTGACCAATTTATCACTGTTCAATAAATGATTGCACGTTCTGGAACATGCATTGTTGGCAGGGTCACCTACTATTTGGAGTCAGAATTAGTCTGTCGGCAATTTGATCTCATTATTTTTTCGAGTGTGCAGTTTGAGAAGTTGGTCACCATCACTTTGCAGGTAACTCCAATCAGCTACCTCTTTAAAATAGTATCATGAAGGACTTGGAGGGAAATTTTGCATGTTTTGATTTTGTTTTTAGATGTTGATGTCGTAACCATCGACTCTTATTTTCAGAGCTAAGTCACTGTTCAACAAATGCGTTGCGGTTCTGAAATAATGTCAGCTGATGCTCATATCATCAATGACTGACAAATTGGTCTGCTTCTTTTTCCGTACCCACGAATGCTACGGCCGTTTTTTGTTGTGCTTTTGACTGAGCTCTGGATTTGTGATCTGGTGAACAGCACTTGGGGTGCGAGTAAATCATGAACTTTGTTCGTGAGACTCGGTCTACGTTGATTTGAAACGTCTGTGAGAAGATTTTTGCGGCGATAGCGCAAAAATCTTTCCACCATATGAAATTTGTGGAGCTGACCAATCAATGATTGAGCTTTTGTTCCTCATGAAGGTACTGGGCAAGCCCAAAGTCAAGTCCAAATTACTCAGGAATTTGCCTCTCGGAACATTTTTCTCTGGAACTTTGAAAACTCCGTGTATACTGTACTCAAATATGATCGGAATCGAAAACTGAAAAGTGCATTCCAATCATACTCGAGCGTATCACAATAAGACAACAATTTTACACGACTATCATCGAGAATCACATAATAGTTTACAAGTTTTAGATAGAGCATGTGCCTCACCTCTGCTCCATTACTAGTAGTTACATTCGAAATGAAGTTTTGAGGTGTCCTTGAGCTCGTACTTGTCGTAGAGTCGTATGATTTCCAATGTTTTTTCCAAGGTGATTAGAATGTCATTATCGTTGGATTGATCTGAGGTCATTGTTACAAAAGAATCTGCAACAATCGAGACTAATTGCAGTTTCTTTTTAGAGGTTCGAAAGTTCAAAGACTATCATGTTTCCTTTTGTATGAATGAGGGAGGGGAGTGGCAGGGAGGGATATGTGCGAGAGAGATGTCCTTGGCAGGTACGCCACAAGGGGTACGGAGGCCTTGCGCGGGTGCAATAATAATGAAGGGGGCCGTGCAGTCAGTGAGCTCTGCATGCTGCTCATCAAGACCACACTTAAATCATTCCTGTTGTTTGGTGGAGCCTCTCGACACCTCTCTTTCCCTTTCACGCTCGCATTCAATTCACTGCCATACTGCACCTCAAGTTGACTTCTATGTCCTTTATGTCATTGAGCGGAATGATTACTTCCTGTAATCCTTCGCCAACAAGGAGACAACAAATTGCGTAAATTGCGTAACTGCAGGTCACATTCCATTCAATCTCACATTTCAAAAGTACAATTTCATTGTTGATTGCTGTTCATCTATGTTTATGGTAAGTGAACCTAAAGGTGGCCCCCTTCCCAGAAGAGTGCATGTTAGATTCTTGCTCTTATGACGATTCTGATCACCCTATTATCACCCTCATTGTACCCAATGCATACATGCAATAGGTTGTTTGATTATAGGTTAACTTCGGTCACTTCTAGAAATTTGTAGTTATTATTATAAGTGCTCAAAGGTATCCCAAAAACCAGGGGAATCTCGTCTTTTCTTCTTGCTAACCATTGAAGAATAGTAAGGCACTCATTCCACCACTCCTAGTATGGTGAATTCCTTAAATGTACGAAAACAGGTGTTCATACATTATGTCTAAGATGACATTCATTGATGCACATGGTTGAATTTCCCTGTGCAATCTCATCTCATCAGGACTTGTGGAATGAGGCACCTCATTGTTGTAGTTCCCTCATCAAAGATCGCCCTTCATCAACTACATTGACATGAAATGATTTTTTCAACAGTTTCTAAATGTAACTCAAGAACATAGTATTCAAAACCTTGCACAAATTGTCAAATTCTCTCATTTCAAAAGTTCAATACATTCAATGAAACCTCAATGGGCAAGACTTTAGGTACCATCTTGACATAGAAGCATGTGGAGAGAGATGAGTTCTGTTATCTAATGCCCACTTCTTAGCCGTTCAGTATTTTCACTAGACATTTCCATCCCTCTCCTCACTTCTTGGAAATCCACCATTGGGACTGTACTTCAAGAGCATAGCATTCAAAATCATCTCACAACTTCAACTGCAAGTTTCAAAAGCTCCACAGAACCGATGAAAAGCTAGAAATTCTAAAGGTTCTAAAGCCTGCTTGTTGCCACTCCCCGCTCACAAGGAATTTTACAGCTTATTGGACCTTTCCGATGATAGAGAAAAGTGAGTTTGTGATTTCAAAGTTGCAGGGTGCAAAATTTAGGGACCCAGAATCAGCCATCACTACCCAATCTACCAGAAAGATACCGATTCTGTAACGAATGTGCCGATTAAGCGCGAAGAATGGGCCGGCTGAGGCATATTCTACGCCTTTCGGACTCAATCAGAAAGTTAGTGGTTACGGTGTGGATATACCGCTACCGGCCCATTTGCTAGTACTGACAATGATTTTTACCCGTGGCAAGATTGGGGAGACTGAGCGAGTGTCAGAGTGACTGCAGGCCGGCTGTGGCCGCAATTTGGCGAGATTCTCTCCGTTGCCAGGCCCAAATTGCGGATAACTGCCACTTTGCACCCATTGTGGCCGGTACCTCTCTCCCATGATCGGAGCTTTTAAGGCCGCACTAGCCTGAAACGACCTTGAATGAGCTCTATCCATTCAATGACTGGATCAGTCTCCAGTTGAATGGTTGCAGAGTTCGATGGCGAACTTGATGAAGGTGTTATTGTCTTTCGCGCTCTTGCTGCTCGCCACCACTTCGCTTCTTCTCGCCCATACCAGCTCGTCGTCTATGCGACCCTTTCTCAGAGACTCTGCAGGTGAGAGCTATTATTACGTAGCAGCACAATGCTAGTGAGAGTCGCCTACTAGAAATGCTTCGAAATAGACATGTGTTTGTTTCTCTTGCAGGTGTTTAGTTTTTAGTCCCCAAAATGAGCGTGGCGGTGATCGAAGCTCAATGCTCTGAAGAGTAACCTGTGCAAATTTCAGCGTGGTATAAATCTGTAGTGAAGGTAGCCATTAGCTTTGAGCAATTTGTGTACAGTACATGGGCAGTAAGCATAAGATCGAACTTGCTGAAATCGACATTCCTTGAGCCCTTCCAAAGTCTATTATGAATATGAATCTCTGAAGTAGGACTCCTGGGTATATTCAAAAGACGGAGTCCAGAATGATCACCATATATTATTTTCACTAGCCTTGGTGATAATATGGAGTGGCGATTTCGATAGCTAGAAGGGCCTTGGTGATAATATGGAGTGGCATTTTTCTGTAGCAAAAGATGATATGTTGAATCTGTGCTTTGTTGCAGAGGGTGGTGTGCCGTTAGTGCATGCGCGGGCGCTTCTGACGACTCGGAATACTCCCATGGGGTTCCCACCTCCACCGGCAATGACATCTCCTCCTCCTCGTTACTGATCCTCCCGGTCATTTCCCCACTAGAAAAATGGAGAGTATAGCACCATATACAAAGTATCTAGACCACAGTTGTTATGTCCTGTGGGCATATCATCAAGGGTAGGCCGAACAGATACTATATTCACGCCAACCTGTAGGGGTCTGGTGTTCTTGAGAGCACATGGAATCGTCTTAGTAGTGAATAGTGGAGAGTTTAAGACCATGATGCTGTAAACTATTTTGAGAATTGAGAACGTTTGTTGTTATTAGTAATATTCTAAGAATATGGATTTTTCTAGCATTTTCATGCTATCACTTCAAGTGTCCTCTAGTTGAATGAAAATCATCGGTTTGGAGTGTACATGTGTCTCTCAAAAAGGTGACACATAGTATAAGGTGAGCATCATTTAAGTTGATGATTTTTTCAATGTAATGGGTCTATGGTGCCATTTCCACTTTAAACAAAAAGGATAACTCTTAGTACACAAAGAAAATATGACTAAAACTTGTTATGATATTTTGAGTTACATCCCTTTTGCAATGTCCACATGTTTTTCTGCCAATATTGTTTTTTTTACACTATCAATGGAAAATAAGTCTTAGAGTATATTTCAACAAAGTTACAATAAATGGTTTCAAATACAGTCAACAAGGTTACAAAAAAATGGTTTGAATCATGGTCATTTCAAATATTGTCAAGTGCCAATTCTTGCACATTGCTATACTAAAATAATTAGAGTAGAATTAATCCAAAAGCACCTATAACCCTCATTCCGAGAAGGACCAAAGTGTTATTTCATCGTCTCAACAAGGTTACAAATGAGAAATGACGTTTTCAAAGTAGTTGTTGTATTTATTAGTAAATTATTGTTCTCAAGCGCAATTTCCTTCACTCACCATTTCTACGAAAATTGTTCTTAAACTTATTGTTCTCCCAAATCCCACACTAGTAGAGTCATTTAAATCACCAATTTTACTAAAAGTGCCCTCTCAAACGAGTTTTACTTTACACACCATTTCCAACAAACTTGTTCTCTCAAACGCAAATTACTCCACTCACCATTTTTAGCAAAATGGATCTTAACCCCTAAATGGTTTGACTCATTTGTAGTAAAATGAACACATCCTCAAAAGCATTGTCATAGGTGGAGGTAAAAGTGTGTTATCCAAATCTCAACCGTACAATCTTGTCGTAGACATATTGAACATCATGTGGGTCAAATTTTGAGTCATGAGGCTTCATAGATTGCGAGATCATAATGTATTAATACTCAAAAATGATCACATAATTTCATCATTTTCACTTTGAAGTGAAAATGCTACCATTAGACTTATTGCAATGAAAAAGTCACCAATTAGAATGTTGTTCACCTTCATCTCAGTAGCATCCTTGAACAAAAAAAAACCATGAGAAAAATTTCTTTGTGCAAATTATGGCCCTGCAATGGTGAAAACTGCCCTAAATTTTACAAAGGAAAAAATGTCTAAAACTAGGCTGCTGTCACTGAAATGCATGCCATTAATTCATACTTCATTGTATGGGTCTGAGATTTTTATGACATGAACTAGACTTGATTTGGGACCCAACCCAAGTGATTTCGTCCAAAACGGAGTCCGGATGAAGAAGTTATGGCTCTCCAAAGTTGGTGTCATCCAAAATGTCGTTTTTCGACATTCGGCCCGCTTAAGGGTTAAACGACTTTTACTTTACTCAGCATTTCTAGCGTAATGGTTCTTGAACGCCTTTTACGCATTTTACTCACCATTTTTTGTTGAATCAATTTTTTCTTGGAAACCTTCCACAATACTCATTACTCACCATTTCTAGTAAAATTGTTCTCAAATGCCTAATACTCGACATTTTTAGTTGAATTGTTTTCAAACGCATTTTTAGTCACCATTGCTACACTAAATTTGATAATTAGTGTTAGATACACTAATTTACATAAACAGGTTATAAGTTTTTACTGTTGTTCAATAATTTTACCCACTATATTGGCCAAGATGGGGGTCTTTATATAGTATCAGAATCAATGCTCTTGGTAAAAAAGTTTAAACAAAAGTAAAAACTTATAGCATTTTCAAATCTTATAATAATCTAACAGTAATTATCAAATTTAGTGTAGTTGAGTTCTTACACTCGTTTTACCCACCATCTTTAGCCGGATTTTTTACTCACCATCTCTAGCCGTTGAATTGTTCATGTTCGAGCAGGCGTTTTACTCACCGAATTGAAGACAACAATTGGTTTTGTTTCATAACCAGATCTCATTTCCACTTAATCCTTAAACGCCCAAACAAGCCCAAGGGGCTTGTTTTTAACAGAATCTTCTCTGTAGTTCTAACTGTACTCATCTTTTCACTTATATTTTGATATCAAACTGGTAACTTTCTTATGATGCATTCAAAAAGTGAAATATTTACAATTCAAATCACAATTTATATGAGTGATTGTGTGCTTTGAAAGGATTGTGGTAGGTAGGTTGGGATTGTACTGTACACAACCTTGTAGGAGGTTGTAAGCTCATCATTGATTGGGTCATTCACGATGCCCAAGTCCAAAAGTTGATGTGATCCAATTTTGGACTGCCCGTTTCAGATCCCATGAAGCGTTTAACCCTTAGAGGCGCCTGTCAGCCCCTCGGGTTGTTTTCCAACGGAATCTTGCATGTACGTAGCTCTTTTGATTCTCAATTTTTCAATTATTTTTTTATATCATCTTGGTCACCTTTTTGTGATGCATCTACAAAGTGAAATCCTACAATTCAAATCGCAATTTGTATGAGTGATTGTGTGCTTTGTAAGGATTGTGGTAGGTAGGTTGGGATTGCACAAAACCTTGTAGGAGGTTGCAAACTCATCATTGATTGGTTCATTCATGGTGCCCAAGTTCAAAAAGTGCACTATTCATGATGCCCAAGTCCAAAAGATGCTGAGATCCAATTTCGGGCTGCCCATTGAGGAGTGGAAGGACCTTTAAGGGTTAAAGTGAGGTTTCCCTTCTCACCAATAAGTTTGTTGAGTCATCTCCATCAGACAAGCCAAGGGGCACCATAGGTACCATTCTGACATGGTCAGTGGGTGGGTAGAGCATTACACAACATCTCATGTCTGGTGCATGCATTCATTCATTGTGCTTCATTTATTTTAGTTGGTGACACCCACATTATTATTACCCCTAGCCTTCATCAAATTTCACTTTTGTGGAAACGAAAAAAAAAAAACTAGAAAAAAAAAAAAAAAAAATTAAAAATAATCATATACACATAAATAATAATAATAATAAAATATTCATATAAAGATTTAATCGCCGATTATTTTAAAATTTTACTTTTTTTGGAATGTACACCTAAAACTCTCAAAAATATAGAGATAAGAACATGAAATTTAATCACATGTAATTCTGTTTTTTGAGATTTCTGTTTCTATTGGTTGATAGATTTGAACATTCTCGTTTTTTGAAAGAATTAATCATTTACTGAAATTTGGTAGAGGCTATGATTGAGTTGGAAAATGCCAATCATACGGAGGACTCCAGCACAAACGCCATCAAAACCCTAAAATGGTGCAGCACTCGATGAATGGGGAATTTTGGGCCCTGAATTTGTTTTTGTTTAATGTATAAATGTATTGACAATACATGCATGAGCTGAGCCAAGGCTCAACAGATTGGGCCCTGAATTTGGGTACCCAAAGTTTTGGTTCCTCGATGGGGGTTTGCATATTTTGTGGAAATACCCACTTTTTAGGGTTTTTGAGTTTCTAAAGATAGAATGGGAGAGATGTCTTGAGAGTAGTTTCCAGCCCATCAAATTCTTTGCTGGATTCTCGACTTGCTAAGTCTTCCCTTCTTCAACGGGATTCCGACCAACTTGCTTAACGATTTTGAAATACTGCATGAGTATTTGAAAATTATTATTCGTACTTACATATGAACATAGAAAATAGAGTATTTTAGAATTGTTAGAAGAAGAATAGAATATTCTTACTGACTTGATATGGGTTTGCATATACCCATGGGAAATGTTTATCTCGTGAAATGCATAGTGTTCCAAAGAGAGCAACTTTAGAAAAGCTGACCTAGAATTCTTGCAAGTTTTGAGACTAGATAAGAGGAAATGTAATTGAACATCTTAGTGTGAAATAGAAAGCAAAACACCATAAAATGACAGTAGAAGGAATTGTATTAATGAATGAGATTCAATTGTAGAATCTACATGACTTTCTAATTGTACAACACAACACCCAAGGAAGCAAGTTGTAGAATCTACATGAGTTCGTGTGTATAACACAACACCCAAGGAAACAAAGTGATATTCCTCATAAGTCCCAACAAAGTAGCATCTGAAAGCACTTCTCATGTTGCTGAACTCTACCCTAGAAATTCTAAAAGCATCCCTAGTCCAAAATTGAAATTGCCCATTTCCATCCCTAGTCCAACCTTGCACACAATGCTGAATTGACACAAGTGAAAAGGTGGTTCGAGCAATGGTGGTGCAAGTAAAGCCACAAGTAAAGCCATGGCCATAGTGGCACTTTAAAGCCATACTCATGCCACTACAATTTAAAGTCCTATTGTGCAACTTCAGCTCTACTCAAGCCATAGCCACAGTGACACTTTAAAACCATATTGTGCTACTGCAGTCCAAAGCCATATTGTGCTACTAAAGTAGTCCAAAGCCATATTGTGCCACTAAAGCTTTAATCGTGGCTTTACCCAGACCACTAGTGAAAGGATCTCACTATGTACTTGCTTGAGGTCCAAGATGAACCTCTCGCCTTGAATGTCAACACATGCACAAGTTAGATCCAGACACCGAAAGGTTTACGGCTCGCAGTCATTCACAAAAACCTCCCACATCAATACTACGTAAAAGTCAGAGACGTAAGCTGTGCCTCATGCTATCACACTAACAGCATGTCAATCAAACAGTCATCAATTCAAAAAGGACCACAGTAGCACAATCTGCACAGAAAAATACCCAACGAGAAGATGCTTCATTCGAACAAGCATAATAAATCTCTATACAGAATCACCAGATACTCCCTGCGGATGTTGTTTCTTCAATTGATTTCCAAGAATCTGTTTTCACAACGAGCAAGCTAATACTCTTTTTTAATAGAATATTTACATGTACTCTGTGTTGGTGGACTACAAATCCCCTGTGTACCTTAGTTGCAGTGAACCCAATCCTCCACCTTGCTAACCTAAAACAGATCCATGCTCCATCTTCTGGTTCTCGTTACAAAAATTCCAGTAGTAATAACGCCCAATCTAACCACTATAAAGTAGAATGTTTTCACTTTGAGAGAAAAGAAAAAGTATAAGTTGTTGTTGTTGTTAAACCCTTCATCAATTGATTCGGGGAAAAATTCAATGCAGGCCGCCGTTTGTTGCTCAACCCAAATCTATGGCCTCAGTTTTTGTTTGCGACTCACTGGTCTTGTATCATGCCTATCATCCAACTACTCTCCGACCAGCCATAGAGCTCGCTCGAATTCGTCAAATCTCTTGCTCGTGATCTACAACACAAAATTTGCGATTAGGCATTGATAACAAAAATCTAAGCAACATTCTCACGAGTAGATGCTATGAACATTTTTCGGAGAAGAAGAAGACGAAACTGTAACATTCTGAAGAAAAGAAAAAGCTGTACGGTTGTCATGAGTGAAAGAAGGAGCTGTAATGATCTTAAGAGTAAAAGGAGCTGTAACATTCTTAAGAGGAAGAGAAGAAGCTACAACGTTCTTAAGAGAAGGAAGAAGCTATAAAACCCTTAAAAAGAAGAAGCTACAGAAGAGAAGGAGTAGATGAAGCTAGAACATTATGTAGTGGAGAAAAAGAAGCTATAACAATTCTCAAGAGAAGGGAGAGGAGGCCATGACATTCTAAGTGGAAACGGAGAAGCCACAACACTCTGAAGAGTAGAAGAAGTTGAAACATTTCAAGAGAAGGAAGAAGCTGTGACATTCTCAAGAAGGGAAGGAGAAGCTATACCAATCTAAAGAAGAGAAGAAGCAGAAGCTAAAACATTCTTGACTAAAGATGGAGCTGTAACATTATTACGAGAAACAGAAGATACAGCATTCTCAAGACAACAAGAAGAAGAAGCTGTGCACAAGATCAACCCAAAACACCTGCATTGCCCACTGTGCGAACTAACTAATGCAATTGAACATGTGAAACCCTAATCTGTTCTGAAGAAATGACATTACAAGTGGACAGGGTAAGTGGAAATGGCAATGGCAACTCGTACCGGCTACCAGACGTCGCGTTGATAGCGTCCATTCAATTGCAAGTCCTTCACAATGGCCTCAGCCTTGGAGCTTTCAACGCCCTCCTCTTGCATGACAAGGGTATGAAGCACACGATGCACATCACGAGCCATCCCCTTGGCATCACCACAAACATACAGATACCCACCCTCCTTAATCAGCTTCCACGTCTCACTCGCTTCTTCCATCATCTTATCCTGCACGTACTCCTTCTTCGCTCCCTCCCGAGAGAACGCCACAGTCAGGCTCACTACGCCCTGATCCACAAACTCATTCAACTCCTCCTCATAAATAAAGTCCTGGGTGCGAGTCCTGCATCCAAAGAAAAGCTTTGCAGGCCCCAGAGTAGCTCCAGAGGCTTGGATCGCGGCGCGCTCCTGAAGAAAACCTCGGAATGGAGCTAATCCGGTACCTGGACCGATCATCACCACTGGAGTGGAGGGATCTACTGGCAACCTAAAGTTCGACTGACGAACAAAAATGGGTGCCCACGACTCCCCAACCTTCGCATTCTTCATCCACGTTGAGCAAACTCCCTTGTGAATTCGTCCTGTCGGTGAAGGTCCATACACAAGTGCGCAAGTCACGTGAATTCGGGACGGGAAAGATTTGGGTGAAGACGAGATTGAGTAAAAGCGGGGTTGCAATCTGGGTGCCACGCTTGCGAAGAAGACGCCGAGTGGGAGCTTCACTGAAGGGAATGAAGCCAAGACTTCGATGAGCGATCGTTGGCTGGCTACTACGAACTTGGAATACTCTTCCTTTCCCTGCAAAGATGCCATGTGTTTCAGCTTCTCCGCTTCCTCGGGGTCCTTAGCGAAAGCTGCGAGAACTGTGAGTACTGCTTTGCGTGGGGGGTTGAGGAGATCGGCGTAGCGTCGTAGCGCGGTGGAGAGGAGAATTGGGCCGGGGAATGGAGCTGGGAGACCCTCCCCTTCTTGGAGTGAGAAAATTGTGTCCAAGGGGAGACCGAGATGGCGAGCGGCTTCTTCAGCGTCTTCTTCAGAGTTTTCGACGTATACGCCGACGTGATCTCCGGTTTCGTAAGAGAGTCCGGTGTTGGTAATGTCGAACTCCAAGTGAGTGCACGATCGGTCTGAGAGGGACGAGTGAAGCTCTCTGACGAGTGCGACGTCGGATCGGCAGGGGTGAAGCGCATCGTAAACAGCCTGACCGTTCTTCTTCGCGGCGTACTCTTCCAGGAAAACCTTGGTGTCGGGGTCGTGGATGGTTGTGCGATACTCCGCGACTGCGGCGAGGTAAGGGGTGCGTGGAGTCGTGGGCGCGTCCTGGTCCTTGAGAAGGAGGTCGAGCTCCGGCCATAACTTCTCCTTCCACGCTGTGAAGTCGTCTTCAATACATTGATCATCGTCGCCGAGGCCGCATTCAACGATTCGCTTCGCACCGTGGCTCTCCAATGCGGTGTCGATCTTCTTCGCGACTTTGTTGAAGTGCTCGTACTGCCGGTTTCCTAACCCGAACACGCCGTAGGTTAAGTTGGATAACCCAACCTCGACTTCCTCCCCGTTCTCCACGAACCACTTGTAGAACCGAGCCGCGTTATCTGTGGGTTCCCCGTCGCCGTAAGTCGCCACCATGAAAAGCGCCAGGGTTTCTTTCTGGAGGCGTACAGCGTACTGCTCGTCATCCGCGCCGTAATCGTCCAGATCCACGACCTTGAACACCGCGGTCCCCTCGTAGCGGGATTTCCCTTCCTCCGCGATTGCTTTAGCAAACCCCTCAGCCGTCCCAGTTTGGGTACCAAAAAAGACCGCCACACGCTTCACGGAGGTGTCTTCAAGCTCCTCCTCGATGGGCGCCACGGGCTTGACGATCACGGGCTTCGGTGCGGGCTTGGAGGTTTGCGACTGGCGCCACATGAAGAAGGCGATGGTGCCGACCAACAGCACGCACGCCCATACCTCGAAGATGCTGAAAAACGGCGGCATGAAGGAGAACGCCATCGCCCGCTCGCTCGTCATCGCGCAATGCTCACATCAATCCGGCAGCTGGATTTGAGCGAACAGGGGAGGGTGCGCCTTCCGCTGCTGGTGGGATTCAGAGCTACTGCTGGTGCAGGAGAGATTGATTGACCAGCGAGAAGAGCATGCTGGCAGGAAGGGGGGTGTTGGCCAGACCGAATGCGACCAGACTTGATGACGGAGGGTGGCCGGGATACGTGGGCTGCGAGCAGGGTTGATGAAAAGCGCACAAACAACAGCCAACACCCAAATGCGACCACGACGACCGACTGATGACCACTCACGCAAACAATTTGTCCGTTTACTAAACCATTCTACTGCTTTCCGCTGTAATTCAAGCAACAGATGATTCGCGTGACGAAATGCCCCTGCGAAAGAATGGCGGGCGTGCCGGCACCGCGACTTCCGAGCCCCAAAGGGGCCAGCATCATAGGAGCCGAGTCCGACGAACGGCAAACACCCTTCGTCATCTTTTACCATCCCCTCGACAAACCATCGTCGTATCGAGGACGAAAATTCGTCGTCGTGACAAGCTTATCGTCGTTTTATGGACGTTGTTCGTTTTCGGTATCGTCCGGTAATCACTTTTCATTGTCGGTTTCGTATGAAGAGGACAAACCTTCGTTCACACTTCGTCCCCATCTGGCCCATTCTTACTAAGGAATAGCACTGTCTATATTAGGTCTACTTTACAATTGGCAAGATGAATATAGTAAATCACCATGAGACTTGACCATAGATAGATAGAAACTCCGGTCCCTTTCTAAGGGGGCCGGCGTGAATGAAGTGTCCGTTCGTAATGCTAATATCCCGATGGCCACCGGACAAGGGGAAATTGGAACAATACTACTTCCCCCTCTCGAGGGTGGACACTATAACTACGCTAGTTTCTAGCCTAGTTACTAGTGCCTTGAAGATACTTGACATAGTATCCCCCCAAAGGGCTTTGATGGTACCCATACAACGAGGTCCAAGGACCCCCCACAATAGTTGGGTGGACTATAGTGGTGAGCACCACGCCGGCATGGGGAATAGAACCCACGACCTCCTCATTGGGGGCCTAAGCCCTAACCACCAAGCCAAGGCTTGTGGTGCCTTGACTTGACCAATTCATATAAGCAAATCACTACCGTAGGTTGGGTAGCTGATTCTCAACATAAAATCATTTTAAGGATGAAAAAAAAAAAAAAAAAAAAAAAAAAAAAAAAAAAAATCAATTTTACTAATCACTAATATTAAACCCTTAAAGATCCACAATGTTTTGTGAGCTTGAAATCCCAACATTGACCACTATGTACTAATGTGGGTACGTTCAAGATTTTTGGAAATTTTTGATAATTTCAATTGTAGGATCTTGAAGTAGACTACCATCAGTAGTAGTGTGAAAATTTTCAAAATTTTCAACCGTTGGATCATCACTAGATGTGAGATCATAACGTTTGAAGTTGACTGTAAATTGTTTTTGGCCTTGACGGTAAAAGCCGAATCCGTGGCTGTGGTCATTCAGGGGTTAAAATGTGAGAATAAATCTTTGGCAATGTTTGATATTTGCTTCTAGAAACTCAAAATCACCTTTGTCATAATATGAAATCTTGTGATTGTGTGAAAAAACATCATCAACATATTATGTGAGTAGGACAGAATTTAAATTTGACCTTTGCTAATTATTGAAATCAATAAAATAATAGTTTATGGTCACACAATGACTAAGCCTATATTGAACCACCTTATATTCTTTTTCCTCTGGAGGAATTTGAGAGTATCTTGTTTATGTTGCTTATGTTGCTCATGACTATTTTACCACTTTGACATGTGGCCATTGAGGTAAATACATTACGACGTTGTATTCACACCAATCTCTTATTGGAGATTGGGGTTCTTATATATATATATATATATATGCTTATGACTATGCCCATATGCCCATACTAAACACCTTCTCCTAACCACTTTCGATGGGATTTATGTAGTGCATCTGACAAAATGTTGCTTGTGACTATGCCCATACCAAATCACCTTCTCTGACAATAGAACTACATCCATATCAAACTAATTTCTATTGCTTTCCTTGTAGGAAACTATGTTGTGAATACACGGACTTGTGTCAAAAAATTCTTAAAGAAATTCTCAAATGGTCAAACATTATTTATCATCTTTTTATCAAATAGGCTACTTGTAGTTCAATTAATTTATTGAGGATATTGATACACCTATTTTATGTTTGTGTCTAAAGGCTTGATTTCCAATGTTTTTTTGAAAATATTAGAAGTTCAAGGGTTAAAGGGTGATCTAATTGGACCTTTTTCAAGCAAGTCATGTTCAAACTTGAAAGAAATATAATCCTAAAAGATTGTATATACCCCCTAAACTCCTATTTTGGGTGATTTAGGCTTTTACAACATTTGAAGGTTGATCATAGCACACAACGAGGGATGGGTTTTTTAGACTCAAAGTTTTATAGATTGATGTAAAGCTCCACATTGATTGTATTTCCCATATTTGCAGTTTCCCGCTACTTTGTGATATGCAATAGTTTATATAAAAATAAAAATAAAATGTGGTGAAACCTCGTGCTACTTTGTAATATGAATAATTTTATTTACAAAAAATGTGGTTAATCTTCGTGAGTTGAACTAAATGCATGAGCACAAACAACCAAGGTGAACACTTTATTCACACCGGCCTCAAAAAAAACTAAGCATTATTATTCTTCTTACCTACGTGGACAATTAAAGCTCTTGGCGTGACCAAGGATCCTAAAATCATATTGTTCCTCTTCATAAACTCTATGAAGAAAATAACTACATTTGTGAATGCATCTCAACGAGGAGGTTCTGAAAAAGCAATTATTATTTTATAATTCTTTTTCCCTAAAATCTTAAAATTGTGAAGAGATTGCATCATACCAAATCCGCATATTCCTATGGAAACCCAGAATCCGGCCAACCAGTACACTTAGGTAAGTCATGGATGTATGTCCTTGGCTTGGTGGTTAGGGCTTAGGCCCCCAATGAGGAGGTCGTGGGTTCTATTCCCCACTACACCACTACATTCCACCGATCTATTGTGGGAGGTCCTTGGACCTTGTTGTATGGGTACCTCAAAGCCCTTTGGGGGATACTATGTCAAGTATCTTCAAGGCACTAGTAACTAGGCTAGAAAACTAGCGTAGTTATAGTGTCCACCCTCGAGAGGGGGAAGTAGTATTGTTCTGAATTCCCCTTGTCCAGTGGCCATCGGGATATTAGCATTACGAACAGACACTTCATTCACGCCAGTCCCTTAGAAAGGACCGGAGTTTCTATCTATCATGGATGTATGTGTTCTCCTTACACAATTAGGTCGACCTGAGACATGTTTATAGTATGTTAGAATCATATAGGGTCGACAACCTATTACTTTCCATCTGGACCTTTTGTCTAAGGACCTTTTTGGGTCCTTTGGTATGTAGTGACTTTCAGCCACTGATTCCATTGGCTCCTCCACCATTGAATAAAGTCAACAGGTGCCCCACTTGGTGGTTACGTTCACACTTGTGTGTCTTGGATGGGGCTCCTCTATCGTATTTTACTATAGTCAGTTGGTTTTTAAGGAGTCAAACTGACTGAACAGACGTACAGTATTAAGGTAGACAGACCCATTCCCGACCAGCGACCAATAACCGATCAAGCCCAATTCCTAGATTTTGAAAGAACAAATGTAACTCATTTGTATATTTGAGCATGTGATCGGCTTTAGGTTCCAAGCAACTTTTCACTTTAAACAATTATAACTATTCAAATAATGCAAATAAAATCACAAAACTTTTTGCATTCAACAAGAACCTTATGTTTGCACACATGAAAAATTCTATAAAATATATATACCTTAATATTCATGTGCTAAAATCCTTAAGTGGTTGGTTATAGGTGCCTCTACCTTAGTGGATGACCACTTTTGCATTGAAAATAAGTCTCAAAGGTTCGTGTCGAAAATCGTTTTAACCCCTAAACGTCTCTCATTAATCAGCTGACCATTTTTATGGTTAAGGTTATTAAAGCAAATAGGGTGATAAAAACAAGGACCACCCAAGTATATGAAAATGTTCTTGCTAAAGAATATCTTTAAAGTACCTATTCTTGCTAAAGAATATTCTTTCATCTATAGGTACTTTAAAAATATTCTTTGCACTTTGCAAATATACGTATATTGAATAGAGTGAATATATCATATACATGAGAAGTACAAAAACTGCATGTGTATGTTGAAAGATTCTTGCTCCAAATATGGAATTTTCCTTGTACTTTGGTAAGCATGGAGTGAAGACTCATATACAATACTTGATTTGGAATTACACTTTTTTTCTTCTTTCTTATTTTCTTTTTTGTTCTTTTTTTTCTTTTTTCTTATTTTCTCTTTTTTTCCCCTTTTCTTTATCCATTTTTCTTTTTTTTCTTTTTTTTTCTTTTTTTTCTTTTTCCTTTTTATTCTTTTCTTTCTTTCTTTAATTTTCTTTTCTTTTCTTTTCTTTTCTTTTTTTTTTTTTTTTTTTCTTTTCTTTTCTTTTCTTTTTCAAACCATGATTACTAGAGTAAGAGAATATTGTTGTAGCTAGAAAATATACATACTTGAACATCATTTACTGTACTTAGTGGGGAATTTTCTAGGTTGGAACGAGATCCTATTAGATCTTTACATTGCCATGATATAAGACCTCTAAATTTCTACTCTCCAGGAATTTGGTAGGAGTAGAACAAGTTTGAGAGCATCATCATTGCAATCGTGTAAAACGCTCCCCTCAAAGAGTATTTGATAAGGGTTATTTTTTTTTCATCAGCAACTTGATGTACTTATGGCCAAATGCACCTTGGCCTTACCAACTGTGAAAAGGCAATGAAAAGAGTCTTTTTGTGAACTTTTTGCTTGCACTAAATTTGAATTTACAAGACACTTTACATAAGGAGACTGAAGGGCAAGACCCCTCTCATGTGGTTGGTTCATTTCTTGAAATCTTAAAAATGAACTAGTCACATGAGAGGGATTTAAAAAGAACGTCAAGTGCTTGACTTCAGTTTTAATTGTTCATGCATACTTGGTGCAAGTCGCCAACACATCAATCACCATTAAAATACAAAACCGGTACATCCTCCTGAATGTGGAGGTGAATCAAAATTGCAGAATCCAACCAATATTGCAAAATACAACGGGTTCTACAATTTAATGTTAGATAACGGGCCTCTCCCAGCACATTCTACATCATCTGCATTCATTGGTCTCGCCCTCGAGACCCGCCCCCGAACGCTTACGGTGTAAAATGCTTAGGGAGAAGCCCGTTCTCAAGTCCGGAACATGCCATTCTAAGCTTACTTGGAGAGGGAGAGTGGACCCGCCCCCAAGACTGCTTAGGGCATCCTCAGTCGGGGCCCGCCAAAGGATCCCGGCATGGGCGTTTGGAGGGAGCCTCGCGAAGGAGCAGGGAGAAGTGCCGTTAGCGGGGTCGAGTGGGTCGCCAGCCACCCTCCTCGGAGAATGGATTTTCCCTGCCACGTGCTGGAGCATTAGGGCTCGGGTGTGATTTTAATGTCTTTCCTGCCACTACGTGTACCATGGTGGCCCGTGTCAGTACTCTACCGGGAGGACTCTTTCTCACGGCAAAGAAGAAAAATGTGACGAGAGCGGGAGCTGGTGTGGAGGGAGCCGCTTGGTAATTGGCGGGAAAGCGTGCCCACTAGCCTGCGCCGTGAGATGCTGCCCTCGCCAGATACCGTTGGCGTGGGCCAAAATAGGCCAACTGAGAGCATCTCCAATAGGGCGGCAACGGACCCCGCCAACAGCACTGGGCGGGCCTGCGGCCTTGCCCAACCCCCCCAATGGCCACGCCATTTCCCACGCCATTTCGCCGTGACTCTGCAAAGGAGCCTTGGTCTCGTCAAATTTCGTCAGCTTGATGGGAGACATTTTCCCACACTGTCACCAAGTCAACCTCCAACATGGGAGCAGAGAAGCCACCAGGAGCTCCGACGTTTTGGCAGAGAAGCCAGTAGGAGCTCCGACTTTGCTCTCAGCCCGAAAGAGCGCGTTAAAGGATTGCCACCATGGCAGGGCTCATTGGCCACATTAGCCGGGAACCAGCCTCTCCTGTGGCTGTTGACGTGCCTCGATTGGGGTCTCTGACGCTTCCCGCCCACGCTAATTCCAAGGGAACCCGCCAATCTGGCTTGGCGTGTCTCATTGCCGTCCCACTATTGGGGATGCTCTGAGGATGCTCTTACAGTGCAGAATGAGTCGGGAGAGACATATTCCCTAGTACAGAACATGCCATTTCCGAGCGTACTTGGAGAGGAAGAGTGGAGATACCCTAAACAATTCCAGTTCTACAGTGGTTGTTCTAATAAGAAAACTAAAGGACTGAAAGTGAGATCCATAAGTTGATATTAAAAAGGGGGAGGGACTGGAAGAATGGAGCTCCGTAAAAACCGGTTAGTTGCAGCCGCCGCCGCATCCTTCAGACCTAGACGCCGTTGTGCTTCTGAGCACTCTTTGTCCCTGCTTCGCCCCTTCATCATCGTGTCGACGTCTATCAACAAAGTTCTCACACAACAGAACTCAACCTCAAGTCACTACGACGGCAAAACCCCCAGCTACAACCTCCGGCCCGAACACTTGTCCAATGGAGTCCCTTCAAACAACAACAGCTCGTCCCTTGACAACGGCCATGAGAACTTCTTCTGCAACTGCTCCGCCAGCATACCCACACCAACTGACAACGGCAAGACATCCTCGCTTCAAGTACCACGCCGGAATGTGTTCTTTAACGCATGGCATCGTAACGCCCATACAAGGTCCCGAAGGTGGCTTCCATGTCAAATCTCCTCACGGCCAACACTCAGGTGGCGTACCTCGCTCGCTCAGGACGCGTTGAAGCTGCCTAACTCGCTCTCCCAGGCATGGTTAGATCTGCTTACGTTTCCTCAGTCACTCCCCTTTTGTTACTATACATGTACAACACACTCCTCACCACACACTCCCGCCCAACACACACATCCCAACCTCGCGGAACACAACTCAGCCCCCTTTCCTTTGACATCACTCATACTCCCAAAGCACACATCTATACTCTCAAAGCACACAACCTCTCCAAACACCTTAAACTACACACCAATTGTCGCACCCAATTCACCGGGCAACACATTCCACAAAATCTGCAACACCAAAGACTCAATCCTCACACCCATACTCTCAAACACATCACCTAACACACAAATTTATGATACCACATGGCATACATGCTTCAAAAAATCCCTTTATTTCAAGACTCACCGAAGTGTACAACCCTTACTCAGGGCACCCGCATTCATCTACACAATGCGTCACAAACACACCCAGAATCTACATCTACAGGCAAGACTAATACTTCGCCAAACCCCACCATCCGTCATCAGGCACACCACTCACTGTCTGCACAAACCCTACTGCCGCAAGCTCCATACAACCGCATCCTTCCAACTTGTACACCAGACAAGGCTTTCAATACTCAACAGAGCATTCCTCACAAAACCAAACCCCTCCCTGCCACCCATCCTGCACCCACAAGTCCTCCAGAAACAACGACTTCAAAACCCCCCAATTTTGCCAGCACACACACTCCCTCACGGCCTCCCACTAGCAACAGCCTCACGCAATCCACATCAACCCTTCCTACAATTTCGCCCCTGCCCCCACATCTTTCTGACCACCCCACTAAGCTCACATCTACCCTCTACAGATTTTCAATGCACCCTTTCACCCACCGCTAAATTTCCCTACATTGACGCCCCCCATACCGCTTCACCAGAGCTCACCATTACTTCCGCTCCACCACACCTAAAACACCTCCACTACCAAGCTTATCTTCAAACAACATACTATAAGATGACACACAAACATCATCAACCAACAGCCTCACTCACCTCCCACAAACGTTTAGCATCTTACCTACACTCTCATCTCCCTAGTGCCATGGGTAACACCAAGCAACCACGCTCTCAGAAACACACTTCCTCCAATGCCTCCACTCAGAAGACCCCTTCGGAAGACGATTCACCGAAGAAGGCGACATCTGCGAGCATCAACACGAAACGCAAGCTCATCATCAAAATGGCAGATCGAGAGCACAGCGCAGATGATCAAGTGCCAGCACCTCAAGAATCCACACCTGCAGGATCATCACACTGTAGATTGCCGGCTTCAGCAGCAGTGCCTACCCGCCCGATACAGTCTCCATCCACAAAAAGAATGCGTCCCAACCGCACCCTGGCCGAAGGTGAAGAATCAAGTGACACTACGCCGCCCTCCAACCAGAGCGTTCGAATGTCCTGCTCCAGAGAATCTCTCTCCAGTGACTACCATAGTACTCCAAAGCAAGTGCTATTGCTGCCATGCAAGTCTCCGACACTCCCAACACAAAGCCACTGTGCGGACAATTGCGATCACCGAAACGCCCGCACCCACCGGTGTTGCGCCACCCCAAGGCAATGTATCCAACCCGTAACCTTCTCTTGCACTAGTGATAGTGATTGCTTACCATTACTATGGTTGTCATATAGCGTACATGAACATCTGAATATTCAAGCCGGATTGCCAGAGTGTCGGGACTTACCTGCAACAGCCTTGGAAGATGGAGTGATGTCAGATTCCGAAATGTTGGAGTTTCACTCCTGCCGGCACGCCTTTCCACATGTTGCACAACGGCTCTTCCCTTCAGTGCGCCCCGATGGCCACGCAGGAAACTACCTGCACCTTACTCAGTTGCCACTAGACACAGAAGTTATGCAATCTACAGGACTCTCCAAAAGCTATCAGATAATCATTCGCTTCGACTCTGATTATCACCACATGTCAAAACAACAAGTTCAAGATGCTGCAATTGCCCGATTCGAACACATGAAGATACCACTAGGGAAGAGATACAGGGAGCCCGTCAGCGCCATCGTAAACCGAAAGACTCTTGGGTGGCTCGGCTTCATTAGGGTAGACCTACTCAACCCTGAGCGTGACGGACTTGCCCTCTTACAAGGCCACCGTATTTTTACTCTTGTATTACAAAACTCAGCTAACGTTGTGGGCAAAATTGAGAAGGGTTACGAATTTCCGTCAACCGCCAACAACAGACGACTGCATTTCTCCGGACCTGCCCTCACCTCGTACAACTCTCGTGCACTCCTCGCCGACCTAATCAAGTTTTGCTACTCAACTAACGGCTATGCTGAGGTGGTCGGGGTAGCAAAGAAATTCAACTCTACTTCGACAGCCGATGTCACAGTCACTGGCTGGCTTACAAAAGACTTCATGCTCCATGCGACACTGACACTCCTAGGCGAAGCAATTGTCATCACCGAAGCTCCGCTGCCTGAGGCCGCTCCTCGAAAACCTCCCATCGATCCACTCAGTACAACCTTGCTGGTTAGAGGTCTAAACACACTACGCTCCCAACATGAAGTTACAGTTGCTCTACATAAACTGTTAGGTCCACTCAACGTTACCAGCGTCACTTTTAACCGGGCACAAGATGACGAGTTAGGGCGACACGATGGAATCGCGACTGTAAGGTGTTCTTCCGGGGCAGTATATACCTCATGGAGCTCTAAGCGTGCTGTGCCGCTCCTGGGCAAACTTGTCGATTTTACACCCCACCGGCGAAGCATGTCTGGAGCCACCCCTGTCGAATCTGCTCAACTACTCGATCGACGTCCAACGCGAGTCATCCTCAACGAAGCCATTACAGCACTCCAGAACGTACCATCGAAAGGGCCCACTCTTACGGAAATCCGAGACTCAATACAAGCTGGAGTTGAGAATTTACAAGAAAGACTCACAACACTCACTACAGACATTAACCAACACACAACGTCGACAGTCGAAGCGGTAGCAGCGTCCCAGCAGCTTCAACACAACCATTTACTACACCAACTTCAGCTCCTCACAACAGTCTCCAGTGACTATTCAAAGCACATGAGCGGGATATCGACCGCCTTACTCGCAGGACCTCTGCAAGCGACTCCTACTCGACCCCCCGGATTTCCTCTCCCACACAGTAAATGATTAGTACAACAAATAGACCAAGGCTTCGCCTTGTTTGTCTCCTGAGAGGAGTCACGCATTGTACCTTTTCATGCAATCAGAAATACTTCTCATTACCACCGCAAACAAACACACACCTTGCTACATTCGTTGCGACAATGATCACCATAATCCTAATGATTCTCTCTCTCTCACAAGAACAGCAAGTTCTAACCCAGACAGCCCTCAATGTAGTACACACCATTTCCAACCAGACACAAACACGATCATATCGACAACTGCATGCATACCCACAAATAATACCGAAGCAACAAACGCCTACCAGCCTAACTCTAACCAACACCCGATCTCTCTTCACCCTCCTCCGCACTCTTACAATTCTTCCCCATACCCCAGAGGCGAACATACAAACATACTGGCCGATACGCTTATCGCTGTTAAATGCGCGCACCGAGCCAAAGAAATGCCAACTCGCGCCCGCACTCACTAATTGCTGGCCGCCCTGCATGACAAAAAGAACAACACAAGTTCTCCTGACCAGTTTTCCTACAACACACCCGGTAACCAACAATGCCACAGACACGCTGATTTCTATCGTCACATACACGCCGACCTCTGCCGCCACACAAAAAGACAATCGGCACAAATGTGATCACGCACCATCACCGTTCGACCACCCCCATGTAAAGCCCCGTTTGCCCAATCAGGAAAACCCCACCCCCGAAAACCTCTCACCCACGGCCGTAGGTCCCCTTTCACATCAGCAAGGTCACATCAAATAAGAAAAAATCTTCTACATCATTACCTTCCATCTTCATGGCCATATCATACCATTTCCACGCACACACTAATAAACACACAACATTTTCAAAACCCTCCATACATAATCAAAAAAATTATTATCTTTCTAACCACAAATAATCATACAATTAATATTCTCAAAATTAAAATAAAGTATAAGAAAAACATAAAACATATGAATACGTCAAAGTTCCAACACCCACCGAACCATAATAGAGTGTCCGTTCAACCTATCCTTAGACAAGCCACCCCGCATCAAAATATACAAAAAATAAATAACCTTTCAAAACTATACCCATACCCAACCCACATAATAACAAACCTGCACTACTCTCATACCTCTGTCACAAATAATACACATAAACCTCACATACAAATTCATATAAATACACACACAGCCACACCATCATAACAAAACACACTCTTATTATACGCACCTTTTCCAAAACATCCCATCAAGAGGAAAACCACTAATGCATACTACTAACGCAAATACCAATATATACATGCACCTATATAAACACCTACACATGGCCGCCTCTTCTAATACTATCAATACTCAACATTCTCTGCTATTACTCATGATAAATGACATGAAGGATATCACACAAACAAATTTCCCAATCATGAAAAATGACATTGAGACAAGCACAACACCAATAGACAGACTATTCATGACTAATGTCACTTCCTTAATTCCAACACGAACAGGACATTTTTCTTATGACAAACGCCACCGCATTAATTACAACACGAACAGACACTCTACTTATGGCAAAGAGTAATAAGTTAACCACATCACGAATAGGTTTTTTCTCCACACCTAATCCCAAAGAAGGCACTCAAACACCCTACACCTACCAAAAAACCCTCCATACATATTCAAAAAAAATTATTATCATTCTAACCACAAATAATCATACAATTAATATTCTCAAAATTAAAATAAATTATATGAAAAACATAAAACATATAAATACGTCAAAGTCCCAACACCCACCGAACCACAATAGAGTGTCTGTTCAACCTATCCTTAGACAAGCCACCCCGCACCCAAACATACAAAATACAAATAACCTTTCAAAACTATACCCATACCCAACCCACATAATAACAAACCTGCACTACTCTCATACCTCTGTCACAAATAATACACATAAACCTCACATACAAATTCATATAACATACACACATCCACACCATCATAACAAAACACACTCTTATTATACGCACCTTTTCCAAAACATCCCATCAAGAGGAAAACCACTAATGCATACTACTAACGCAAATACCAATATATACATGCACCTATATAAACACCTACACATGGCCGCCTCTTCTAATACTATCAATACTCAACATTCTCTGCTATTAATGACATGAAGGATATTACACAAACAAATTTCCCAATCATGACAAATGACATTGAGACAAACACAACACCAATAGACAGACTATTCATGACTAATGTCACTTCCTTAATTCCAACACGAACTGACATTTTTCTTATGACAAACGCCACCGCATTAATTACAACACGAATGTACACTCATCGATGGCAAAAGAGTAATAAGTTAACCACATCACGAATAGGTTTTTTTCTCCACACCTAACCCAAAAGAAGGCACTCAAACACCCTACACCTACCAACCCACTTTAAAACTAAGACCATCGACCCTCCCCTATGTCATTTTGTCCCTAATATTTGGACTTCCTCACCCAAACAACAACACTCACACCACAAGACAAAAACCCAACATACACACCTTCTCCACAATATATACAAAGATCCACCAATGCTCAATTTAAATACACATACTACGGTCCACTTCCAAACCTACACCCACTACACACTTGCTAAACCAAAACCCAAAACTCTCAAAGGCAAATTTATCCCAAATTGTCTGTTCCTTTTAATCTGTGGTGACATCGAATCAAACCCAGGACCTATGCCAAACGTCCTACACTCCCATCCTGCCAAACACAGAAGACAGAGTAAAACATATTTCATTCCCAATACAATCATACTACATCCTGAATACAAACACCTTGCAAAAATATTCTCCTCTACAATCCAACCAACACACCATGACCACCCAACAAGTACAAACACATACCCATGCCTAACACGCTACATACACAATCACCCCCAATTTCCACCACCCAACCTCCTATATGCGCTAATCACCACTATTGGTCCTCTACTAACAATGTGCGAACAACACATACTTTCAAACCCCTCTCCTGACTGGACTACATTACTTCTTAACAAACTCTCTCGACTCCCAAACACTCCTTCCAGACATTTAGACACTCTACACCCCTACACAAAATTTTTAGAAACACAAAAACACAACATTACACCTTCCCACAAAATACACACTAAACTATACAAATACATTATGAACCCAAATAACAATACAAACCTAGAAACACTTATAGGGGAATTCCCGTACCTACCAAATGAACTACTAAGCGAAGCCTTAAGATGCAAAAATCACATCCCTGAATACTCACACCCACCACCACCTCCACCCACTCCTCCAAGCCAACCCCACCCGCAAATTACAAACTCCCAAAACACACTCATGACTACCTGGAATGCCGCTTCACTCAACACTGCACTTCCCAACATACAACAACTCACAGAAAACCTCCCCACCATTATTACCATACAAGAAACAAAACTCACCGCAAATAAATCCACAAAATACATACAACGCATGCTACCACAATACAAACTCATTTTTAACAATACACACTCCCTTACCAGATGTATACAACAAAGATTCCGATACACACCTGCTAGAGGAGGACTTCTCACTCTAATACACCAAAACTATGCTTCCCCATGAAATATTACTAAGATTCCAACACCAGCAAACATCTCACCATACCTTCAACTCATACACATCACAAACAAACCATTGACGCCATGGCTTATCATCCACCTCTACATGCCATCCCATCTAGAAGACATAGGACTCATCCCCTTAATGCAACAAACAATTACCACCCAAATACAATCACATCCAAATCACACTCATATTCTCTGTGGAGATTTTAACAGAGACATCGCATTAATTGGCAGGCGAAACGAACACACCACTACACCACCACAAGAAGAAGACATACAATGGCGCACCTTCACTGATAGTCTCAATCTAAACTATGTTCCTACAGATAGCCCATTCTCTAGACAAGGCGGATATAACTATACCGAATCAAGCCTAATCGACGGTTACTACATAAATTCTACAATCCAACATCTTTTCACTTCCACTACCAACCACACACAAAACCTAAACTCGGACCACTCCCCAATAAACCTTCACATCTCCCAGCATACACTTATAGCCCGACCTCCATCAATACCAGCTGCCAAACCCCCTCGCGTTCTCAACCCTATCCCCCAAACCAACTTAGACACATTCAACACTATATTCTTTGAACAAAACGCACTCTCCATCAACAACCTCACAACAACTCTAAAGCAAAACCAACTCACTCCCACAGAATGGTCATTTGCTTGTACACAATTAGATATACTCATCAATAATATCACAAGAACTTTACAAATCACCTGTACCGCACCTCCCATCCCTACTCTCACCTCTCAAACCAACCCTCAAGGTGGATTTCTCCCACGCAAATCACAAAAGGAATGGAAAAAACACCTTTCCACATACCATCTAATACGCAAAACAATCTACATAGCCAACAACCAAGACAATTGGAGAACGCACCCAATATTACAAGAAACCCAACAACACACACATGCAAACATTCCACCACCCCGCATACACGGAAGATACAAAAAGGATGGCTAATCACGCTAGCTGACTTAGCTAAAATCGCAAATAAGAAAGCACGGGCCATCACCACAAAATACACACGACAATCTATCAAAAAGGCGATCACAAAGTATAGACAACTCTATAACACTAGCCCCAAGAAAATCAACAACCGTGTTTTCAAAAATATAGTTACCCCGCCACTTGATCGCATCACTACTCACAACAACGAAATCCTAACTAGCCCTGGAAGACATAGCCCAAGAAATCTTCTTACAACAATCCGTCATTAACCGCCCAACCATTCCAACATGTTATTACTGAACATTCCCAAAACTGCACATGTGCAGTTCGCCAATATCCATGGCATGAATTAGATGGATTTGTCCTTGAAAAAAGAGGTACTCCAGACATCCCGTTACATACATACTACAAACGCGAAACATTCGACGTATGCCTGAAAAACCTCTCACAAAACAAAGCTCCCGGACCAGATAAGATTCCCAACTCCATCCTCAAAAATATGCCCGACTCATTCCACACCCTCCTATACCTTTTCTTTTCACATTGTTATAAGCAAAAACAAATACCTGCATCTTGGAAAATAAGTCTTACTATACTACTCTACAAAAAAGGAGATCCCTCACTTCTCCCTAACCATAGACCCATTGCCTTGGCAAACACAATTTACAAACTCTTCACAAGCACTTACACTCATCCTCTCCGCATACGGCGAACACCACCAAATCCTTCATGACAGTCAAGAAGGCTTTCGAGCCGAACGAAGTACCTCAAGACAAATCCAACTTCTGACAGCCGCACTAGAAGATGCTAGAATCACAAACCAAGACATCTACATTATGTATATCGACTTCAAAAACGCCTTTGGATCTTTGGATCACGCTAGATTATTAACAATAATGATTGACCTAGGCTACCCAAAAGACGCGGTTGCATTAATTGGAAATATCTACTCACACTCCACCACCATATACACCGGAGAACATTTTGGACAAACCAAACCAATTCCAATTCAACGTGGCACCATCCAAGGTGACACATTAAGCCCGTACCTTTTTATCATATTCCTCGAACCCCTGCTTAGATGGTTACAACGTGGCAACCATGGTTATAAATTCGGTACATCAAACACAACTATTAATTCACCAAGATACGATGACCTAGCCGCCCTCACGGACACCCTCCAAGCCATTCAAATACAAATGAACAAAATCAAAAAATTCAGTGACTGGATAGGACTCGAAGTAGGCACACAAAAATGTGCAATTACTGGTTGTCCAAACAAATCCAAACTCACACCCGCCAACTTCAAAACCCTCCTCCAAACACAAAACATCAACTACAAAAACGAACCACTACCAATACTACACCAAAATGAAGCCTACCCCTATCTTGGTATACAAATGGTACCTACACTCAAATGGAAACTACAAACACATCTAACCACCACAAAACTTACTGAACAATGCCAAAAAACTCGCCAACCGCCTGGCTACAATCAAACAAAAATAAGTATGGTGGATACGATCATACGTGCGGGAATTGCATATAGCTTTTATGCAAGACCCTACTCACTTCCAATGATCAAAAAACTCGATAAGAAAATCACAAGCATCCAAAAAACAATATGCGGACTACCAAAATGTACCGCAAATGTAATTGCACAATTACCACACGAAGACTTTGGTCTTGAAGCTTTCTCCCTTAAAAATGCTTACCTTAGAAGTATTGGAGATCAACTCATAAATGCACTAAACGATAAAGGCAAACTTGGCCCCATTTACCAAGGCCTCACCCAACACATCCTAGCAAAATTTGGTGGCTCTCAAAATATTTCCCGCATAACTCCCAACGATTGCATACATTCCCCAATTACAAGAACACTCTTCCTACTTAAAGAAGTCTGGTGGAATACATCTCAAATGCACCATTGACAACTTCCAACTTCAAGCTACTGAATTAGAAACATATTGGATGTCACAAGCATCAACTCTCCTACCCCACTTAAATTCCAAAGTCTCCCTCAAATTATTACATAAACTATTACTTCTCAAAATCACCAAAATAAAACATCTCACACTCCCAAATGGTACCACTCTCATGTCGCCCATAGATTTCAAAATATACTATAAAACTCCTAGCAAATTAGAACGTAGTGCTCTCAACCTCGCCCAACAATTGTTTTGCCAAAGAATGCTGCATTGAATGTTCCCATCCATGCAACTCACACCCACCATCCCACCTTTTACACAATGAATATATAACACATAATCATGTAATATCTTCTCCTACCCCCCTACCTCCAACACACATAACTGTTCCATCACCCACAACGACAATACCTCCATCCAAACAAATTATTAAGGACCCGATCACCTTTCCCATACACCACATCTCCGCATAAATAAACTAGTAACCAAAAAAGACAAATACAAAATCACACACTCCACTAACCTATACATCTGTCACTGGGAAATAAACAACCAACCACTATATCATACTTGGTTATCTCCAAAAGAACTATTCCCATTAAACTACCCGACCACCATACAACATAACCTTAACCTCTTGACTAACTATTACACACACCAAAAACACACAATATATAAACACACAATCAACACTCACTTCACACCACCCCAATTGAAGGACACACGTTTCATCCCATCTCCAACAAACATTCCCCTTACAAAAATCTATCTCCAAGACTGCAATCCTGACAAAGACATCCTCACAAACTCCCCTACCATACAAATCACAAATGAAATTGCACATTTATTTGATAACAACGGGCATTTTCTTCTTACCATCCCAAAAATCGACTTATATGGCTATGGAAACAATACCACACCCACCGCAACAATAACCACGGTCTCACCCCTCCCACCCAATGCTTTGAAATCAAATTATTTTGCTCTATAAACGGTATTACCACACACTCTCCAAACGCAACCCCAAAACTACAAATCATCACACACTTCCTCTGACTATAATTGACACACTTATCACATCCTTCCAAATAACACATACATATTTCTCCTCCCAAGAACATGCCCACTTCCAATCACAACATATTACTCCACATTCCCCGTGACAAAATATTTGGCTCTAGTGGCCTTGCCTTTCAATACAAATGGCAAGGAATTGGCTACGCACACTCACAACAACGGGCGCTTTCAAAGAAACCATACACTTTGGGCCGATTAGCCGCACAACAAGACCATAATGCCACCACCATTGTGGTCCTGCCAGACAAACAATGGTTCCACAACCCAACACCACTATCTACTGAATTTCCAGATACACACGTTTTAGCACACTTTGCCGCTGATACAATAACGTACGAAGAACCCACCATTCCCACCGATCATAAAAAACCCCGTACCGAATCAAATTCGATTCAAATTCTCTGCATCCACCACAAAAACCATAATCTCACCACCCCAGTAGACTTGCTAAACCTCACAACCACCCTTAGGAATTTATCCATCACTCAATTCCAACTTCAAAATATCCCCCACACCCCGAAAACACACTGGGGTCAACAAAAACAAAAATTGGACAAAACTACTATACCCACCAACTTATACATTCAGCATCTCAAGTACACCCCCGATTCCACAATACAATGCAAATTTAACTATAAAATTCCCACCTGCATACAGTTACTATACAGACGGATCCTTTATACCACCACAAAAAACCGCAGTAGGCCATATGTTACTTAAACCATTTGGGTATGGAATATATAACCCAACCAAACAGTAAATTCAAAAATCAAAAAGACTACCAGGCTTACAAACCATCTTCGTAGGCGTAACTTATGGCCATCTACAAAACACTCAAAATCCTCACAAATAGAAATATATACGAACCCGCATATATCTTTCTGATTGCATAAATTGCTCAGACGTTTTACAAACACACCTCACACACCCTACCCTACAAAATAATCACCCAGGATCTAAACACCCTTATCGCCATAACCAATATGCTAAAAATACGCACTCACCCCACTACATTCCACAAAGTACGAGCCCATGTTAATATATCCGGCAATGAGAAAGCGGACAAACTTGCCAAAGTAGGGAACGAGAAAAACTACAAATTCGCCCGTAAACATCATGAATTTGCACACACCACCCCTTTTACTTCAAAAAGATATTTGGCCTGGACCGCACTACGCACAGGATAAAGGCCCGTCGGAAACCTAGCTACATATCTTACCAAATACGACCGAGAAAAAACAACCTCAAAATTCTAGCACAAAACTTTCCTAACATAAACAAATGGACCTCCAACTGGATATACATACAAAGTCCTCCAATGCCTTTCCGGAAAACCCAAAATCACAGGACTCTCAAATAACTAGCATACTAAAATTTCCCACAAAGGCCAATACATGGGACACGCAAGAAAACAACTATTCTTTGGACACATACGTTTCCCTTCAAAAACATGCCCTATATGCACCTCAACAGATGTAGACACATGGCTACATGTCTTACTTAAATGTTCACAACCAAACATCCACGCACTCAGAGTTACTAGACACAACCAAGCAGCTAAAACCATCAAACAACTAATCCTGTCAAACACCAAATCAAGATGTTACACACTTATAAATGCCGGAAGACACCTCAACACACCCCCAGACAATACGGTACCAAGTGGCTCCTTCCCCCGCACTGCGACACAAGTAGATGCCATCGCAACGCAAGATTCAGACCTGACTTACTATGTGTAATTGGTCTTCCACACCAAGACACACCTCCACACCACCCAAATGACAACATTGTCATCCAATACATTGAATTCACATACTGTAACGATAGATTCCCGCAAGAAACCATCACAAATAAAACTAACAAATACCAACCATTATTAGACTCAATAGTCGTCGCATGGTGGAAAGTTAACCCCTCATCGTCATCACTGCAGGCGCCAGAGGTACAACCCACACACCATCAATACAACCATTAGAAACCACTTTCAAACTCACCAAAAAACAAATAAAAAATGCATTCAAGACAATTAACACAATAGCAATACAACACGCCGCACTAATTCTCCTACACAAACGCAAAATAGAAAATCACCAACCCCTTCCCACAAATATCGAACCACCTTGAAAAACAAAAGGGGGGGGTAGTGGTGCAAACCACTGTTGTTAACAGCGGACTGCTTCAGTCTCAGCTTCTCGGGTAGGGGCCGGGTGGTTGATACTATTTTCCTGCCATATACAGATATACTCACAGACAGCCCCAAGCCATGCGTACTGCTCAAACGAGCCCGTAAGGGTTCGAACTCGGACCAGCACAACTACAAACGTCCTACACCTCAACCACCCTAGGACTGCACGGCTTGGTGACTACAACCCCACCAAAACCCCATTTACACACACATAGCCCCGTCGAATTATCAGCATCAAAAATAGTTTATCATGGCTAATATAGTTTAGTCCAGTTGCAGTTATTTGTAGAGTTTTAGTGTCTATTCCCGAAAGGGGTGAGTAGTTTTGTTCTTTTACCTCTTTGTCCTGTGGCCATCGAGGTAAAGACATTACGAACAGACGTTGTATTCACGCCTATCTTCGAATTGAAGATTGGAGTTCTTATCTATCTATCTATCTGAGATCCATAAAGAGAAGCCAATGGACAGCAGAGATGGCAGAGCACGATGATGCGTAAGTAAGTGAAGAGTGAGCATGCTTAAGTGGTCAGAAGCACTCCACCTCCACTACAAGTCAGAGAGGAATTGAAATGAGGTCGCGTGGCCAGCACAAGCTGTCTTTGCCTTGCCTTGCCTTGCCGGCTTGCTCTACATCCATCCATAAACTCCGCCTTCAATCAAGTTATTAAGCCGAAGCAGGTAGCCTGGCAAAGTGTGCAGTACCAGGTTGCGTCCTGGCATGGCTCATCATTTCATTCTTTCGTTGTCGATCACGGAGAGGGTGCTCGATCGCTCGCCCTTCATGTCCCCAGCAAGCATCGTGTTCTCCAGCATTTTAGCCTTCCTTTCTCACACGCCTCTGCTCTCCATTCTTATGTTGGGCAAGTACTAGTCAGTTTCCATTTCTGTGGTCGGCTTGATTGTATGATAAGAAAGCATGCTCACTTCTGGTCCTCTCATGAGTTCACTCGGAGACAATCTCAATTTCTGGTTTACTTTCGAAAAGCAAATCACTGTATTTGGGAGTTAGTTTTTACATTGAGATTGAGGTAACAATGTTGTTAAATATTACACTACAATCTACGCTTAGGGTTCCTATAACGCTTAGGGTTTATTTTATGAAGAAACTTTTCTAATTTTTTTTCTATTTTTTCTTTAATATATTTTTTGGGGTCAAAGTATTCAAATTTGCAAAATCTTTGAGTTTTTTTGGGAACTTGATAAGCCAAAAGTGCAATTTTCTACCTCAGAACGATACTTTTTTACTTCATTCGAATCATAAAATCGTGTAACTAGCCTTATTTGGAACCTCTCTTTTTTTTCTTTCTTTCTTTTTTCTTTCTTTCTTATTTTTTTATTTTTTATTTTTTTATTTTTTCTCGTTAAACTGTGCTTCACACTTTATCAGGTTACCTCAATGCATTTGACAAACTAGAAATCGTGCTGGTCACTATTACGTCAAAACATTCTAGGTGGGTCTCAAAAAGACAAAATATTGACTATGGGAAATAGGTAGATTGTTCTCCAAGGCACCACAAGTCTTGGTTTGGTGATTGGTGTTTATGGTCCCCGACAAGGAGGTTGTGGGTGTCCATACCGTGCTCAGTACCATAGTTCACTCAACTATGGTTAGGGGTTCTTGAACGTTAATGTATGAATTATCTCACACAGAGACTAACATGAAACCACACTTGGGCGGGGTTATACGGCTATTCAAGGTGGACATTGAAATTGTGCAATCACTTTCCTTTATGCAATCTCCGTAGTACTCGTGTCCACCATTGCCTTTTGTATTGTGTCTCATTTAATACATGGAGCATTTTCTGAAACTTGGAGCTAGTAGAGTGCATGGGGCATTTGTATGCGGTTATACTTGCATTTATGCAATTATACCACTGTAAGGCAATTATGCAAAATCAGAAAGATGTTTTATGAATTTTTTTATAAATCAATAATCTCAAGACAAAGGCCAACAACTTTCTAGTTTACAGATTCTTGATCCAAATAATTCTGGTGCTGGATTGCAATGATGTTTCTACAATGAAAAAATTAAGTGAATGACTAGATGATTCTTGAGGAGCTATATCTCCTTCATCTACAGTTGGAATTTGACCTTGTTTTTGGGATGGAAATTAGCTTCTCCAAAGCAAGTGTATTGGAGATGCTTATCTTTTGATGATCACCCATACAACGCCACTATTAGAATTTGGGGAGTTGAAACATTTTTTTGGTCAAACAAAATAAAATCAAAAGTAAAAACCTGAATGATTACCAGCCAAAAAACCTAAACAAAGGTAGAATTCAATGACAGAATCAAAATCACTGACTATGTTGATATGGAAGTTAACAAATGTTAATCACAATGTTGAGAATGTTGTAAATATCAATTAGGGCCGGTTTACACTACGGTGGAGAAGTCCACCGGTCAAGGAAAAAAGGGCGTTTCTCCGTTGTGATTGGTCAAAAATGCCATTCTTGACCGGCGGATGTTTACACTTGGTGAAGAAATCAAAGGTGGTGACCTTTTGTCATTGATGAAAAAATGACATGGCCGTTTAGGTGGCAGTACTTTTTGCTCAAGACCTTCTCCGAAACAGAAGGTCTTGTCAATAAAAAAATTATTTTCAAAAACAAATCTCGGCCGTAGATCTCAGACCTGACTTTCAAAAACCTAAGGTATAGGCCATCAAGACTTGAATCTTGTACCTCATGACTACCAACCATGACCCCCAAGGTGACCATCCATCCCCACCTACTCCATGTATCCCAAATGACTTGGGATCGTATATATACACTTCCTACTCTAGCTCCACGTGCTGTAGTAAATTTTTCAAAGCCATTTTGAAGGCTTAGAGCTCATCTTTTCGGCATTTTATCATCTTTTCGGCATTTTATCATCTTTTCGGCATTTTATCATCTTTTCGTGCATTTGAGCACATACTATATTTTAAAATTGATATTTATTAGGTGTTGATATATGGGTTCGACTTTAAGCATGAATGATACTGACAATTCTTAGATTTTCACATACGGCCGAGGCATGTCAAAAGAAATTTGAGATGGGTTTCAACATCACAAGGAGGACAAACTTACTAACTTGATTACATAAAATGACCACCATGAATAGATCATTG
Organism: Bryum argenteum; assembly: GCA_037043015.1. NCBI lineage: Eukaryota > Viridiplantae > Streptophyta > Bryopsida > Bryales > Bryaceae > Bryum > Bryum argenteum. Next base: position 15,931,555 of record CM073328.1, on the reverse strand, counting down.
GTGGTATCAAGTCGGTTTTGTTATGAAACATATGAGTGGACAACACTACACTAAATTTGATAATTAGTGTTAGATACACTAATTTACATAAACATGTTATAAGTTTTTACTATTGTTCAATAATTTTACCCACTATATTGGCCAAGATGGGGGTCCTTATATAGTATCAGAATCAATGCTCTTGGTAAATTTTTTAAAGAAAAAGTAAAAACTTATAGCATTTTCAAATCTTATAATAATCTAACACTAATTATCAAATTTAGTGTAGTGTAGGAGGACAAGGAAATCTAACAAATGCTAATGAAGATGAAATTCAACCGGTCACTACCATTCAATCCGCATTATCAAGTGCCTCAAAAAAGAAAGAAAAATTCAAAACCAAGATCTGCATTAATACTATTTCGAATAACATTGAACATAATATGACCATGGCATGTTTTTAAACTATTTAAAGTAAGAATGAACCATCAAAATTATTAGTCTACAGCACAAGTTGATAATAAAATCAATTTGAAGTTTACTCAATCTGCCATACATATGCATATTGATTTTTATGAAAAGAAAAAATTTGTTGATGTATTTTCATACAATGTGAATGTAGAGAATTATGATTATTTATTACAAAAAATCTTCACCATTAGGTGAGCTTCTCTTCACCGGTGGTCTTCTCCGGTGGACATCACCGCTAACCTTCTCCTCTAGGTGTTTAGACTACAATCGGTCAAGACTCCTTAAAAAATTGTTTATTGCATTTAATTCTTCTCCAGCACATCCACCATTTGCCTCGTATAACCATGTCTTGGCCAAGCATTCTTGACCGACTGGAGGCCTTCTCCACCATAGTATAAATCAGCCCTTACAGCCTTGTCATATAACTCCCACCAAAAAAGTTGTAAAAATTAGGTTCACAATGGAATTACGGGTTTCTTTTAATTTTAAAATTTTTACATGCCCTATTTTTAGTTGAAGGTAGTAGAAATTTCGGAAGTCTTGACCCTGCTCATGATACTCCCATTCAGGCTGAAGATAAAAGATACCTCTTCCAGAATTCATCTAAATTCAGTGCAATTTGTTTTGTTTGAGAGGTTCTACAAATATTTACCTCGAATAAAAATCTCAAAAAAAGAAAGAAAACTATTAAGATGATAGAAACTTGCCCAAAATCACTAGAGGACCATTTTGGTTTTCTGGGTTCCTTAGGCGCTAATGTCTGTCCACAGAAAATCAAGATCCAACAGTGAAACAGAAATGAAAAGTAACAAGTGAACTAAACAATTATTGACTGCCACTTTAAACACTTGATCAATGTAGGCACTCTGCCGCATGCTTAAGTACTCCGAAGGGCAAAATGATTCAGCTAAAGATAGAAATATTTAGAGCCCCTGAGCAAATTTGACACGTCGAATAATCTCCTTCGTACTTAAGCCTGCTCATAGACCACAGAAATCATATATAAGTTACAAACTTAAGTATTTATTCTTAAGAAATTCAACATCCATGGTAGTTCTAGAATCGAAGTTTTAAGGTCCAGAGAACCTTTCCTTTTTCATTGTTGCGGTCTCTTCAAGATCCTGAACCTAAGCAGTGATGTCTGCAGCAGATTTTCTTGACGCATCGTCTCCAGGCAGCACAAAGTCTGAAGGCAGTTGCCCTTGCTTGAGAGCCTGCACACGTCAAGCAAATTCTTAAAACTAGTGATGATGAGCTGAGTATTGCTCATATTGCACATAAGATCAAAGAAAGACTTATAAAGATGGTGGTAAGGCACTGATACCTTCTCAAGCCTCGCGACTTCTTCAAGTGTCTGAGAATTTGCAATGGCAATCTGTAACAAAGGATAAGGTAAAGCTATCAGAAGAGGATCCCAGTAGTTTCCCACTGTGTAATATTATTTATCAATACATGGATCATTCACCATCAGAAGTAACGCTGATTTGACGAGTCAACTCGTGATCAAATTGCCACGAAAAAAAGAATTTCCAATTCGTTTTGACATAGCTAATCAAAAGTAGTCCTGGATGCAATGAGGATAAGCTTTAGCAATACCTTAATAGCTGCAATCTGTTCTAGAGTAGGTCCGTTCCGTGGAAGTTTCTCGACTTGAGGAGCGGTAACCTCGACAGCATCATCACTAGGGATTTCCCCAGGTGTGAACGATTTGATCGGGGGTGAATCTGGAATTTTGGCTGATTGACCATTTCCAGTTGCAAACAACTTCTGCGCTTCTTGCCTTTCCTGTTGGAATTCAACAACACCTCTCAAACATGATGCGAATGTTGTTCACAACACTATTCAACTTTCAAAGCGTCCGATCTTGAATTCCCACTTAATGACGGACCAAAAATGCCTATTGTGTGCTGATTCGGCATCCAGTTGGGAAACTCCATTCCACGAAAAGCTATCTCTGCATTGCACACAATAAGTGACTTCAATAAAAAAAACTTACCTTTCAATCACAAAACCAACAAAGAAGCACATGACAAAGAACTAAATGCTTCATGTGTACCTTTGACTGGACTTTCTTGAAGTCAAGCAGTCGAAGCTTCGGCAGCGTATGAATCAGATACAACCGATAATTTGGCCTCTTCGTGACTACATTTTCAAGCACACACAAATCCTGCAGATTCACGAGTGTTGCGAGATGATCAAGGTCCGCCAAATTCGATATCCGGTTATTTGTGAGCACCAATGTCTCCAGCTTTGGCAATGCTGCTGCAACACCCGTCAAAACATGCACAGAAAACTTGATGTTAGCACTTTTTGTCTGGAAAAGAACATAACAAAGATATCCTCGGGCGTAAATATCCTCGTACCTCCAATGTTGGAATTGATGCGTGCTATTCTATTGTTGTTCACAATAAGAGAAGTCAAACGCTTCAGATGGGGGAAGCCCTCGAGCTTTACAATCTCATTATCTGATAGGTCAATGCTCGCATATTGATCCTGCCGAAATGCATACATCCAAGTACAATCGTTGAGGCAATCAAGCATCAACCAAACTCAAAAATCTAACACTCACTGTAAAGTTCAAATATAAAGCCAGATTCAAAATTTATACCTCTGTCGCTCCAAGATTTTCGATAACTCCGATTTTGTTGCCTACGCGAGCAAAGAAAATTAAACTCATTCTGATACATACGAACAACTCCAGGACTTCGTGCATGCTTATTCCAAAACAACTCCATCCAATACAGAGTACGTTATATCAGAAACCCGAAGCTCTCAGTATGACAGGAAACGGACAAAGAGAGAAATAACTGAGCGCGTAGACGATAGAACATATATGCATCACAGAAGTTCGTAAGCTTTTGCTTAACAATTGAAATTATACGTGCTGCCACGATCTTGACTTCTTGATCTCAATTTCGGACAAAGATCACGAGATGATTGACTGTTCTCGCATTTGGCGATATAATTTTGAATGTCGAGCTTGTTGGCGGGAAAAAAAAGTACAAGGAGATTGAAAGGTACCGCGGAGGTCGAGCTCCCGTTCGCGCACAACATTGAAGTACTGAGGTGACCGCAGAATCAAATCCGCTGTCAGTCTCACCATCTCGAACAAGCGCGTCGCGGAAGAGCTTGCTTAATGTTCGCAATCGAAAGGAGTCATGAGAAACTAAATTCACGTCCATTCATCATTCCTAGCGATTTTTTTAACGATTTTCGGAACCAGATAGTCATCTCCCGAGAACGGTGTACGATCCTCTGTCTCGTGAGCATGGTGAAGGTCCATAGCCAGAATCTGCGAGCCCTAAAGATGACAAATACGAGCAAGCGGATGAAAACATCGTTCATCCAATTTGTGTGTCTTTCATCAGGAAAGTCCCCCTACTTCACTTACATTAATGCAGTACTGCAGCAATGGGTCTGCAGTTTGGTAAAATTGCAGTACTGCTCATAGTACTGCGTTTTGCAATATGCATTAATATTTTTAAGAAATTTTTGATGTGCTGCGTGTGTATAATAATATTGTTTTATTATAGATATTATTAATATTTGTTGGGAAGAATACTATATTCTAAACTTATACAAATTGTACTTTGCTTATATAAAAATTTTGTCTTGACTTTGTATTAGAAATAAACCTTTTGCATACATATTGCAACAATATTTAAACATTGGTTTGTGCAAAATATTAGTTTTATATTTTTAATTAATTGATATGAGTAGTATTTTTATTAACTTTCCTCAATGTCGACCCTTTACCTCAAGATGACAAAATAGTTTGTCTTTACTTTTTAAAGTATGATTGTATTTTAGAATTTGAAGTTGTTAAAAAAAAAAGACCACCTTTCTGAAAATGTGGAATAATGTGAACAGCCTTCAAAATCGATTCTACTTCTATCACCTTGTAAGATTCAAGACCTTCCTCTAACCATTTCAATTCAAAACATCCTAGAGTTGAATGAATTTCTAGTTGCTCGTATATTCGTACGAGACACAATTTTTTTGTTACATTTCTATTTTGTTGTCCTAATTCATATTAGATTTGAAAAGCAGACAATGTTGTCCATATGATGTCTCCTATTCTTCATCTTCACCTTCCATTTTCATAGAAACACTGACAAACCATTCTTTTCCATGAAAAAATGATGTTGCACGCGTAAACATGGGGTGTCTGTATACCTTGAAATCTCACCAAGGCAAAGTACCACAAACTTGTAACATTGTATCACCTACATGCATAAAGTTTAGTTTAGAATATTTTCAAGTGAAATAATAGGTTTTGCAAATTACTTTGATAAATAAAGTTTGATTAATGCATATTTTATTAACTTGCCCTCTCGTCATATTATTTTGGTTCATATATTTATCCAAAGATGGTTTCAAATTACTCAAAATATCTTGCTGCAAAATTCTAACCAATGTGCGTTCCTTCTTTGAGTGAGCAGATTCTAGATTTGGATATATTGTGTTACGAATATCAAGATCCAAGAGCTCCATCTTCAAATTGAGCTAGAAGCCAGCCAGAGTATGTTTTCCAGTTTGTAAAGTCTTCAATTATTGTAAACATTAAGAAAACATCACAACAATAAGAGTGAATGAACAAAAGGATCTCTGATAAAATATGATTTAAATAGAGTGACAAAAAGTGAAAAAAAGATAGGAAATATTGTGAAAGATTCAATGACTGACCATCTCTAATACCGTGTTCTTCCCAATATGAGGAGAATACGCATCATTTTCCAATGCACTCATTCGTAGCGCTTCCAATCTCCTATTGTATTTTCACAATAAAATCTAAAAGTTGTTTTTTATTGCTTATCATGTATGTTGTTTTCACCAATACTATGTGCAAATTTTCATACATATTCGAATTGTATTCGATTGGAGCTCCAAAATGTCGAATTGAAGATGAATAATGTTTCATAGCATGAATGTTGACCAAATTGAAATTTGATTTTTGCCATGTTCCCAAGTGAGTTCGAAATACAGATACTGCTATGAAGCTACAAAATAAATATGAATTCAAAAATATTCTTAAGTAATATACATGGTCGTATGAGTTTATATAGTACAATTGTAAGAGTTGAAGTATTACATTTAGTTTTCAAACTTATCTCGCCCTATTGATAGTTTTCATGTATTTTTATTTAAAAACATGTATCTACTTCTTAGACTTTAATTCAAATAATAATAAGATTCATGTGGTATGGTACTTACCTTTTCATGTAGGCATCCATTGTCATAAGAGATTCCTCTGAGAATTCTTTTGAACAACAAGCTAATTGATACCATTGTAGAAAATTTACAACAGGCTCAATAAAGAAGTTAGGAAATAGTCCCATCATGCAAAATACAACCACCTATTAACACAAAGAATCAATTTTTGGTCAATAACAATGAAATAATCTACCTATAACTATTTTAGATTAAATCTATACATGTATTCAAAAAGAAATGACTAAAACAAAATACATAGTGTTTTACTAACGATCAAGTTGAACTAACATGCATTACGCAACGATGTTCAAATGCTGCGAAATTAGCATTAGAAGTCAAATACCCTCCTTTGTCAGTTCCAGGCACTCGAAATTGAAAAAAATGTGCTGACTCTTTAATTACTAAGAGCCTTCTATCTATTTTCAGGAAAAAGTGGGGGCGCCAATTCTTTAGAAATACTTTGCAATATGTTGATAAGAGTTTTGAAGATACCTAAGTCAGCTTGGTGTAACATGTCAACATCAATGGCAAGATAAAAAATTCCAAATTCTGTACCTCATCTAGAAAAATCCCATAGCGCACACTATTGAACAGTAAACATTCATTAATCATTTTATCAATCAAAGCATTATTCCTGCTAATTTTTAGTATAACAATCTTAAAATAAACACTTTACAATTTCAACCATTTGTTTTATAGATAAACTAACGTCCACTGGATGAAGTGAATGTAATTTTGTTATAGAGGATTGCATCGTCCGTGGTTGTGTAGACATTTGTTGATAAATTCTTTTCATAGAAGCTTCGATGCGATAACTATTCATTCATCTTTCCACATCCGATAATGAAACTTCTGGACACATGCACATACTACAAGGACCGAAATTTGTTTGTATCATAGGTACAAGTTTTTTTGCTGACATACATATCAAAAAATATTGGTATAATAAAAATAAAATAAAAATAATATATTAGATTTTATTTTTGTTTATTTGGTAATAATTTGTGAAAAATTGTATTACCTTGCACCCCTCCAAATGATTGCAAATATTAGTGTACAATTGAGAATGAACCATTTTTTATTTGCCAAATGGATCAAATAATGATATGCCACTAACAACTACCAAAATCAAAAACCCAAATACAATTATTATTTGTTTAAAACTGGTAAATAAAATAAATTATTGATTCACTTTGATTAGTAGACAATTCTTCAATAAATAAATTTTAATAAAATATAATAATACAAGAGATTATTACTTACCGAAAACTTGCCTCTTTAAGTGGTTTTAAAATTCGCGATAAACGCCTTTGAAATAAGTTGAATCGTTTGACAATATCAGATTTCATCACATTAAAATCTGCTAAAATTGCTAGCAAGCAGTGTCCTTCAGGAAAATATCTATCTTCGCAAGAAAAATTTGCGATGCTGAAGTAGATTGGATGTCCGCTCACTTTACCGGTGTTTGATAGTGACGTTTTATCACTATACAAAATTAAGGGTGCAACAACCCTCCCTTTGCCATGTTCGGAATTCACATGTTTCTGTTCAAATACGAAGTGAGAACCTCGTGGATTTAGAATTTTTAATTTATGAAACATTTAAAAACCCAACATGATAGTTTAATTTAAATTTGAAACAATAAAAAACTTACACATAGAAAGTGTGAATTGTCTTAAAAAAATTCTATAATTCATAAGTTTTAAAAGTTACTTGCATGAAGCGCCACCAATTTCCTGTTGCAAGAGTTGAATATATTCTTTCTCCATCTTCCATTGTTGTCATTAAGAGTTGTAGAGTAAAGTTTTCAGCAACTACGGCGGATGAAAATTACAATTTTTATGCTGTAATTGGATCTCTATAATTTAATAAAATCCTCTCAATTTCTTCTTTTTTCCATTCATCTGCTTTGCTGTATAAAATCTTTTCATAATTGTCAACATCACAAGTGATCGCGCTAAAACCTATTTTAATTTGAATGAGAGGTGAAACAACACTTGTTTGAATAACTTCTCTATGTCATTGTTAGATAATCCTCCCCCTTTTTTGCATGTTCGAATCCAATGAGATTAAAAGTTGAATCATATTCATATGTAGAAGATGCACTTTGATAAAGAAAATTGAATTCCTCTATCGTTATCGTTAACCTCATCGGTATCTCATCGTTAACCGCTTCGTTCAAATTTAACTCTAGCGGTGCTACACTCGATCCTAGAGCTAGATTAGGTTGTTGAGATTAACTAGAATGTAGAGGTGCATTTGTTGGTTTATAGAATTCTGTTACCAACAATGAAGATACATAATGGTATCACAAGACTTGATTCTTTTTATTCAAGCCTAAAGTTTGTAAGTTATTTTTTGGTAGTTGATTAAATCATTTAAAAATTGAATGTAATATATATATATATATATATATATATATATATATATATATATATATATATATATATATATATATATATATATATATATATATATATATATATATATATATATATACTAGCGGTTGGCGCTTGCGTTGCAACGCATTAGTCCAACCATTTTAATGTGGTTTTTATATTATTACACAAAAGGAAAGTAAAAAAATAAGGAAGGTAACAAAAGACTGTTTGCATTGGAAAATATACATTCATTGAATTGTAAAATCAAAAGTATAACCTTTTTCAATTGAATGATACATTGCTTCAAGGGAGACAATATAATTGAACACCAAAAGAATGCAATATGACCGAAGCAGACATTCCTCAAACAAAATCTTAACATTTTCAAGTATGATGCAACAAACGGCGCTTCATTTCGATCATTTTTGAGAAAAATGTGAGTGGTAAAAGAATTGAAGTGGGGAGCGAGGTTGCAACAACTTTCATCCATAACCTATTTTTCATCCATTGCATCCCCAACATTTTTTCCATTCAACGCGCGATTTGCATCCACTGTGAGATTTGTCATCCCTTCGCGATTTTTCATCTATCGCACATATTTTCATCCAGTGTGGATGAAACTGTATTTTGTGCAGAATTAATTTAACAGTGAGTTATTATCTCCCAAAATACATATTTTTTTTGAATTCCGACTTCGGATTCGAACTTATTAGGTGCATTTTCATCTTGTAGGATAGAAAAAAGATTGTGACAATTTTTTCGAAAATCGACATTTTATAGTGTCTTCAAAAAGAAGAATTTAGAGTCTAAACTTTGAAGGCTTGAGAATATGTTCATCACATTTGTTTTTATGCATGTTTTTGTGTGTTACATGTCAATTGTGGTTCTTGACCGGTTATGTATAGCAATCTTCATTTACACAACTTGTAAGATGTCTCATTTGAAACAATAACATGATAATGATAAACACCAAAAGAATACAATTGGATGGAAGGGGACGTCGCCGAAGCGTGCATGAACCCTAAACATGCGAGTTTGAAACAAACTCTTAACTTTTCCATCCACTTGTTTTGGTGTAAAAATTTAGAGGAATTAATAATATATTATACATGACAATGTCATGTAAAAACCTCATGATAAACAACATTTTTCACCGTTCTCACGGCTTCATTGTTGTCATTGGCAACCTTAATGTTTGCGGGATGTCTACCACGAGACAATGCCACATATAATTGACCATGGCTAAATACTTCATTACGAAGATAAATGCCGACTCGATCATATGATTGGCCCCGCGATTTGTTAATTGTCATGGCAAAAGCACCGATGATGAGGAAATTGTTTCCGGCAAAGTGTGAATGGCAAGCGGCTATCATTGCAATGATGGGTGATTTTAGGAATCAACACCTCTTGGCTACGATAGCGTCCTTCTACAATTTCGCACAACAACACACTGGAAGACACTTGCAAAAGACGCAAACGACTACCATTGCACAAACCTTTTGCCGGATTCAAGTTCCTTAGCAACATCAAATATTGACCACATTTAAGATCTAATTGGTGAGGAGGCAAACCGCTCAATTGTAAAGAATTCAAAAACTCTACGGGATAATGATGAGCATGTTCATCATTCTCGTGAACAAAGTCAAGACTAAAACATTGATGCACATCACCGGGTAAACGATCGGTAATTTTTCGGTTGATTTCTTGAGCATCATCATTTGAATGACCAAAATGACACGTTCGGAAAAATCAACCGGATCATCAAAAATAGCATTAATGAGACCATCTAAAGAATTTCCGGAGCAACTAATTGGGCGGTAAATCTACCTTTGGACCGGTTTTGCCTTCACCAATATCTAGCAAAAATCGTTGAAAGTCCGGTTGACTTTGCAAACGCATGTTAGTGGTCGATGAAAATGTTGCATCAGTGGAAATAAATATGAATGTCGCAAGCAAGCCTCAATAGTTTGCTTGCGACCTCCACGTACAACTACGGGCAAAGTTTGGCGAAAATCACCACCATATAAAACTACAACACCGCCATTTGATTTGTCTATACCGCGTATATCTCGCAAAGATCTATCTATAGCTTCATACATAAAACGATGTCCAGCACAAGCTTCATCAAGTACAATCAATTGTACTTGACGTAAGCTTTGACCTAATGTAGATTGGGCACTAATGTTGCAAATTGATGCATCGTGCAACTGTAAAGGAATAGCAAGAGATGAATGTGCCGTTCGCCCTTCATTCAAAAGGCATGCGGCAATTCCACTTGTTGCCATTGCCATACACTTGACATTACGACCACGAAGATAACCTAATATGGTGTTATACAAAAAAGTCTTACCTGTACCACCAGGACCATCTAAAAAGAAAAGCCTATTTGAAGAATCAGAATTTAAAACAGCAGAGGTCACTGCATTAAAAACAATGTTTTGTTCTTCGTTGAGTCTACCTACATCCTCTTCTAGAAAAGTAATGTTTTGGTTATCAAAATCAATATTGTCATTGGTATCACTACCAACATCAACAATGTTTGAATAACCAAACTCATTCAATTCTTCGATATTAAAAATCAGAAGATGTTTATCTGATGATGACAAATATTCTTCAATGGACAAAATCGCTTTGCAATAGCGATTTTGATCATTGCGCCAATCATCAGACATAGCATCAAGATGACTCCTTAATAAACTAAGAGGATCTAGTGGTTGTCCAAACACAAGAAGTGTTGCAAACAACCGCCGAATTTGCTTAGGCAACGCAATGAGAGTTGCCTCTTGTAGACAATTTTCCCACTCAATATCATCATGTAAAAGTCCTCTTGCAATACAAGCGGCTTTGTACGTTAAATGCACAATACCATTAAAACAGAGTAGGTCATAAAATGAAGTTGGTGCCTCAACATGAGTCAACAACAAACGTAAGTAAAATACTTCGGTACCCATGGGAACCATATTTATCCTACCAAAAACTTTAATATTACGTAGTCTTCTTTCCCACATGTTTTTCTTCACATCCCACTTGTAATGGAGTGGAAGATCCATGTAACGAAGAAGCATATGATTGCCAGAAGCAATCAAGGCACGAATGTGGCGATTGAGCTCAAAAAACTTAGTGAGTTTAGTCTCAGCATTTTGATCAATCACCGTTTGCAAAGATGTTGCCTCCTCAAAAGTAACATATTGTTGACCAGGAAGGTGAACGGGTAAACGACAAATACTATGACTCTTATTGTTAGTTTCAAAACCAAAAAGTCTCCAACATGCTTCTTGGGCAGCCACATAACGACCTTCTAAGAAATCTTTAATCTCATCTACAACTTCATCTGTTTCTACAATACCACGATCTGGACCTTTAAAAATATACTTGTGGAGGTATTTGATTGTTTTTACCGAACTACAAATTTCCACATTAATGTGACAATTAAATCGACCTATCAAATATGGATTGTATGGTACAACCCATCGATTGTCTAAGCGAACGATTTGTCCATATACACGTTTCTCGACATATCGACCTTGGTTTCGACGACGGTATAAAACATGACCATCACCATCTACCTCGGTAGTATCTCGAACTTGCATAGGATAGTTTTTGTACATCTACTATTGTCTTCCATGCATGGACAATTAGGATTGTCCAAACCACAAGGTCCATGCATCATATGTTTGGCAATCGCGGCATACAATTGAGGTTGTCTATCTAAATCGGGAATCTCAAAGACATACTATTCTATCTATAAGGTGACAGTCATTGACCTTGTCTTTTAACCAAAGAAGAATGTGTGCATGAGGAAGACCACGTTTTGAAACTCAATAGTGTAACAAAAAGCAATTGTCTCTCCCATGACATTCTTCTTGGTAATCTCATCCATCAAAGTTTTTAATTTAAGTTCAAAAACACGTACAACAACATCCGGACGATCGGAGGACTTTGACCTGGTTCAAGCTCATTAAGAATCTCGGGCCAGGTCGGATTACACGTCATTGTCACAAACAAATCGGGTTTTCCTAAAACTCTAACCAAAACCATACTATCATGAAAAAGTTTTTGCATGTATCGAGGGGAGCCAATAAATGTTGCGGGTAAGACAATGCGACGCCCAATGCGTGCTCTATTGTCCTCCCGCAAAGCATCTACAATCCCACGATAGCATTCTCGCACGAAGTTCATTTTGATGTTGTCTAATGAATAACAAATTTTCATGTTCTACACGTAAATATTGATCTACCACATATTCTTTGGAATAATCTACCGACCCTATATGTAGTACATTAGATTTCGGCCGCTTTTGAAGCAAATATTGGACATATGACTTTAAAGTCACTCCAAGATTTGCTTTAAAAAGTCGGTGACCATCCACATTGTCCCTCGGGAAATAACAAAGGATAGGATAAAGCATCGTACATTTGGGTGAATTTCTTTTATTCGTAGTAAATTTCCACCGTGTTGGTGAAGAATAATATCTCTACCTAAATTCATGTCTTGTTCGTCAAGAACAATAGCAAAGAACTTCACGGAACTACTTGGCGATTATATCGACGGGGATGTTCTCCGAAGGAACTTCACGGAGATACGAAGTCCCATGTTTGATCCCCTTTGAAGAACATCACGCGAAGACTTAAAACCTCGAACTAATGCATTTACGGATTCTAAAACTTCTTGAATGTTATTAAGAGTATCACGATGAAGATCATCAAAAATCTCCATACGACGATTCGTTTGTAAACCATCATCCAAGAAATAAATTTGTGCTAATTTAGCACCTTGGTCTAAATCGGGTTGTAAATTTCCAATGTGGTGGCATAATTCTCCGTTTACACGAAAAGTATATACCCCTCTACCTTCAACTTGGCTAGATTGAAACTTACTTCTCATACTCGTAAATGCAAAAGCTTGATTATACTTTGAATATATTTAATAAACTCTCGAGATTTAGGTGTAGTGCCCATATAAAGCTCATTGAGCATTGGATGGACAATTGGGTGATTAACATGTTCATTGGCAATTTTGCCATTGTAACAACAAATGGTATTTTTTCTTTTTTAAAACGAAATGCCAAACATTTTGGACATTGGATGCACATTGATCCAACACTATCAACATTGACATCTAGAAAATTATCAATGGTAGACAAAGCACGTGCCATTGTCTAAAAAGACAATAAAAAAAGTAGGATTTATGATAGGATGATGAAGATCCTATCATAAATCATATAAAGTCTACAAAATTTCAACGAAGGTTATCAAAAATATAAGATTTAATATAGGATAACAAAGATCCTATTCTAAACCTTGTAAATCCAACAAAGATTTTAAAAATTATTATAAAGTAGGATTTAGTGTAGGAAAAAAATCCTACTATAAATCCTAATTTCAATCTTTTTAAAATCACAAGAGTAAAGTCAATGATAATACCTTTTAGACTTGTGCTCCAAGAGATTCCACTCCAAGAAGTTTACCACCACTTGCTCCACTCCAAGAAGTTTACCTCCAATGCACTGTGCTTCACGAATCATTCATTCCATAAAAATAAAAAATTAAAAAAAATTAAAAAATTAAAAAAAAAATTAAAAAAAATAAAAAACAAAAAAACAAAAAACAAAAAACAAAAAACAGGAACATCAATCGGCACAATTCTGCGTTTCACGTAGGCTCGCCGCACAGACAGCAGAATAGTCGCGATCGTGATTCTCGCGCGAATCGCGCAATTCACGCAGAACCACGCGATCTGCGCGATTCTGCTGCGCATTCGTCGTTCGCGCGGGCGCAGATTTTGTGAAACGCAGAGCGCGCCATTTTCTTTATCTCAGCAAAGAACTGAACTTCAATTTGTGAAATTTCAACTTCAAAACTTGCAATCTCACCTCAAAACTCGCAATTTCAACTTGAAAACTTGCAATTTCAATCTCCACAACTTGAACTTGCAATTTTGCAACCCAAGTTTGTAAATTCCAACTTCCAAGATCACAACTTCACAACTTCACAATTTCACAATTTGTCATAAATCTTCAAGTGTTGAACTCAAATGTGTCAAAAAAGTTTGCAATGTGTTGTGTGTAAGCTCGAATTGCAACATACAAGTGCATTTTCACAAACCCACAAACTCAACGTTCAAAAACACTGTGGAAAAGTAAAAGTACAGTTAAGAAGTAAACATAGAAGTAAAAAGTAACATAAAATGTAAAAGGTAACAGTAATAGTAAAAGTAAAGTAAAAGTAAAGTAAAATATAAAGTAAATATAAAGTAAACGATAAAGTAAAAGATAAAGTAAACGATAACGTAAAAGTTAAAGTAAAAGTTAAAGTAAACGTCCAGCTGGGTGTTATGATTTTAGTAGTATGATGATTAGTAGTATGACTAGAATGTAGAGGTGCATTTGTTGGTTTATAGAATTCTGTTACCAACAATGAAGATACATAATGGTATCACAAGACTTGATTCTTTTTATTCAAGCCTAAAGTTTGTAAGTTATTTTTTGGTAGTTGATTAAATCATTTAAAAATTGAATGTAATTTTACGATTCTCTTGGTATTATATATATAGATAATCTATATATTTATGGGTAAAATTTACTTCAAATAAATGAAGTTGAATATTATTATAATTTCCATACTTGAAAATAACAATTTTAAAAAAAATATATATTTTACAATATTTGCAAGTGATATAATACGAAGCGTAACACTTTCAAAACATCTGATAATATTGTTTAATCACCATAAATTTTCGACAACATATGATATTTATTCATGTATTGTGTATTTGGGTGTCACCTCCTTTTTAAGGCTTGCCTTTGTTATTTTTTAATTGATTCACTTTTCATTGATTTTTTTATACCAATCAATGATAAAAAATACAAATGTAACTTTTATATAAAATGTAACTTTTATATAAAATGTAACTTTTACTTTCTGTGAAAGACATATTTAACCTATTTAAAATTTTATATAAGCTGATTGTCCTAAATGTTATATATATTTATTGAAAATAAGAAGCGTATTAATTGAATATGAACGATACTAACACACACACACACACACACACACACACATATATATATATATATATATATATATATATATATATATATATATATATATATATATATATATATATAATTGGTGTAAATATTGCATACAAATTAGTTTTTGATTTTCCAAAAAATGAATCATCACACCCACAAGACTTATTTCAAAATACTTTTCCTATAACTGAGCAATAAGACTGTTTGACCGATTAGATTTCAAAATCAAATCACAAGAAGCTTGTTAATTATACATTTAACTTTCTGAAAAATTTGAATACACATTCACTAAAATCAAATTGTAGAAATATTGAATGTTGGTTGTTATATATTGATATCGTAACATAATTACCCAATTAGAAGAGATGAAATAAGAAGATATATGATTTATACATAAATTATTTTATCCCGGTCTGTCTCAACCATATCATATCTTGGAAGAAATTAAGATTTCATGTGAATAAATATATAATTGTTAATATGTCAATTAATAATACATTTAATCTATTTCTTCCACTTAAATTTATTAAACTATTGAGATCCCTATATTAAAAAAGATTGTGATGACATGGAGAAAAATCCATTGTTATCCTCAGTTACTAATTTCTTGTAGCAAATGTACTCCAAGTTACTGTCGAAGAGAATGAATGTATATAACAATCTCAAGTGAGGCAACCAATGTCACCTTCATTTACTGATTTCCTATTGATCATGGAATCATTTCTCCAAGTTTTTGTTGCTCTCATGTTTAGTCTATGACAATTTTTTATATTCATTATTTTAGAATGATAATGTTGAGCTAAAACCTTAATATTAAAGTAGCCTTTAGTTGTATGCTTAAACGTCACTCCTC
The DNA here is from genome assembly GCA_037043015.1 of Bryum argenteum. Lineage (NCBI taxonomy): Eukaryota > Viridiplantae > Streptophyta > Bryopsida > Bryales > Bryaceae > Bryum > Bryum argenteum. Next base: position 15,915,621 of record CM073328.1, on the reverse strand, counting down.
TTTTTGCAAGCTTTACATATACTTTTTTTGATACTTTGTGGAAGTCTACCCAACCAAACACATCATCCCATGCATTTTCTCATTATCGTTTTTATATGATTTATTTTTACTGTTTATAGCTAAAGTGAGTGCAGTAGTAGCACTAAATTGAATTTCTAACTCAATGGACCATAGGATTTTTTAACTCTATTATGTTTGTCAATCTATGTTAACGCTTAAGCATTGCACCCTAAAGACTCAACACTTATCAAATAACAATAACAACAAATATAATACAAAATAAACCAATAAAAGTAAAAAAGAAAAAAGAAATATGTTGTTAGAGTGATTCATACCTGCTATTAATCATGCAAAAACAACAAAACAAAATCACTTTATATGCACAACTTATTTTATATTTCAAATGCGTTACAAAAGTGCTATAAACAGTAAAAACAAAACTAACAAAATATGAAACTTGTTATCATGCATTCTATTCCTACTATTAAATGAGAAAATGCATAATAAATTTGTTAAATTATTGACTTTGAAAGCAAAAGAAGAAATAACTTGAATGTAAAAGGAGATAAAAATCAATCTTAGCAGAAATGAAACAAATCGGTAGTCATTCGAGCAGTCATTTCGTAGTGGCATTAGCACTTTTGACTTATCTACTTCATTGTTTTGCGTTTACACCTCTAGACTTCAAAGTTGGACAATGAATAAGATCATAAAAACAAAATGTATACTCCTAAATACACTCAATGAAATCATGAAAAAAATAAAAATAAAAGAATAAATGTTGTAAACTTCAAAGTTAACAATTGATTACTGAGCCTTAACTTGGTAAACCAATATACAAGCAATGCCATATCGCAAGCAATATACACAAACAATAAGAATTTTTAGTTCAGTGTTACTAAAGCTTCCAAAGTGGCAAAATAAAACCAATGAGCCCTCTAGGCATTGACGAGCTGTTGGAGCGACGATAAGTCTTTGTAGAAACATATTAAACTTTCATCTTGACTTTAAAATAGAAATCAAATGATATATTTACTATTGAATATATACACTACCTTTCTGAGATTGAACCTTCATCCTCGGCTTCACATATGAGAGCCCCAGATATGCGCAAGAACATATATATTTGAATAAATATACTTTCTAGTATTTCAAAAAATACGCTTGGCTAGAATTCTCTCCTTTACAAAATTTGTAAACAACAAATCATGCATTTTTAATGCATTTGGTAAATTCATGTGCTTTTATTATGTCTATAGGTTTTTCATCATTTACTTTTGAAGTTTTATAAATTAGTTAAGGAGAAATAAAAGCTCAAAATTGATTACATCTTCTCAATCAAAAAAATTAAAAAATAAAAATAAAAATAAAATTCGAGTGACATGTTTATTGACCACATGTAGTCTTGAAGAACATAATGAATGATGACTTAAAAACTATGATTATTTGTCTTATGTGGTGGTCTTTTCATAGAAGTGGATATGAGAATTCATGTGTATTACTTCTTACATACCTTGCCAACATTGTTGTTTTATGTATCTTGCAATACCTTAGCATAATGCTTTACTTACTTTGTTGAAATTTGCCATGATTTTTGTCATCAGATATGATGTTAATTTTTACAGACTTGTTGATGCAATAAAACAATGTGCATATACAATACGGGACACTTGCCGATTATATGATAGAAATGTGTGCAAAGACTTTTTTTACCAAACTCAAAATCACCACTTTCACATATAATATTTAGGTTATCATACTATAGAAAACCCTAAATCTAGGTGTTAAAGTGGTAAATATGACAAAACAATAAACAATAGGAGAACATAAAATGAAAATGAACAAATTGTTTATAACATGCAGAAAATTTTATGTTTTGAGAGTCCATTCATCATGTGTGATTTGACCTACTCACAAAAATAAAAGTAATGGAAATTATACCATCGTGGAGAACATGAAGGTGAACAATATATGAAATAGAAGCAAGTGGTATTCTATCTCAAAGAAGAGAAAAGGAAAGTATAACAACTACGTAAATTATTTCATTCTAGTTTATAATTTGGTAAAGTGTCGATATGATTAATACTTTCACCAATTGCAAATCTTACAATCACATGCATTTGTAGACCTCGAATGCTGTAACAATGAACATAAGCATAATAGATAACTTAATTTTGTCGTATTCACTCCTTGTTTTTGACTTCATATAGAGTTCTAAAGCTTTCTTGTGGATTTCTAACCACCTTGAAATTGTTCCAAGAATCGCTTTACAAATGGAAAATTTAGTGCAATTTTATCAATAATAGTTGCCTGTAATGTAGTGGTGTGTGTTCCCCACAACTGCATGAAATATAATTTTGAAATAAATTGGGGTCATAAACATCATTTCTATAGTAAAAGAAGGAATAGAAACCTTCAATCTATCCAAATGCAAATTTTTTGTTTTTGATCTCCCCATATCTTGAATCCCTAATAATATTACAAAATTACTACACCTTGAAAATATAGATGTTTGGTTTTTGCAATTCATGGAAGATTTCACTATCTCAAAAAGCATTTGTACCACTCTATCTAAGAGATTGCTAAAGGGTCTCAATGTTCGTATCTAATCTTATGATAGTTTGGTGTTGTTTGTTTTACTCATAAAATCTGAAAATATTATCCTCCCTTTGTAAGCTATCTAGATACGTACCTTTTGTTTGAACTATTCTTATACCTTCACTTCCTCAAACATTTGTAGCACTACAGCACTTAGAGAAATCTCTTAGGAACTTTCACAATACATAAATCAAACACCTCGATTCCGTACTCTAAAAAGCCTTTGTACCACCCCTTCTAAACAAATTCTTAAGAGTTTCAGTTTTCATATCTTTATCTTATTCAGAAATTCAAATATTTTGTCCTCCATATATTGCACAACTGAACAATACATTGATTATTCCGCATCAAAACAGTTCCTGGATCCCATCTTTGGACTTTCCTGTGAAGTTATTCTAGAGGCTCGTGTAAACAGGCTCCAAAATGATCCAACCCAACATCGTTTGAGGACCGCAAAAATCCAAAGGAAGATCTCATTGAAAGTTCCTCAAAAGCCTCCCAATTCCTCATCACGAGGTCACCACACTTTGACCCCAATTCCAAGGAGCCATTATCTCCAGCTACCGCAGCCAGCCGTCGATTCTAACCCAATCGACGATCGTTAATCACCCACCCCCGTTCTACACAAACCGCTATTCGAAATGGATGAATACTTGCACATGTTGGATGAAGTATGGAACACTTTCCAAGTACCTTCTAGATGCATCGAACCGCGACGGCTGACGGCGAGGATCGACGCCGATCGGACGGCGGTAAGAACGGGCTCGCTCCACCGTTGGATCATATAAAACGTACGGCTGTGAACGCTTCGAGTAGCTTGATCACCAGCAGTTTTAGAGAACGACGGACCTGCCCGTGTGCTTGTTGCGTGCCATTTCGCAAGTTCCTTAAGCTCCGTCGCGGATCCTCAGTGCTTGTTCTTGCATTCCTAACGCGTGTCTCAGGTACGTGGATCGACATTCTCGCTTCAGATGTTGCTTTCTGCGTTCTAAATGGTCTTTTATGCCGTTTTTTATGAAGTTTTTCGTTCGGTTATGGCTCTGTTTCCTAAGTAGGCGCATTTACCGTCTAGAGCACAATATGTTACTTGCTTAGTCATCTGTCAGTCTCCAGCTGGTTTCCTGGAAGGCGGACATAGCCTAGGGTGTCACGACTGTCTAGTATTGCAATGCTTGATTTTGCGCATTCTTGTTTTTTTTCTCGAGATCAGTGTTGTATGAGATTAGTGTTGGTGCTTTATTACAGTGATGGTGTTCTTGCTCATCTGGACGTTATTGTCTAGAGGGTATCGATGTTATCGATGCTCTTGGAGCAACCGAAAAATTAGTCACTACCCGTATGAGGTCAGTGTTGATGCCTAGTTTTTGTACTCATGCTCATCTAGAATGGATGTATTTGCGGTAATCGGAAATTTTAAAGATCGGTTTCAGATCGGTCTCAAATTGAACGAGATTCTTTCTGCGGTGAAATGTGTACTTGCTGCAATGGTGAGTATCATCTGATGTGTGTGGAGAGCTAGGATAACGGAGGTTTCTGATCACACCGTAGCCAAGAACGCTCTGATCATATTGGATTCTCTGAGCTATATTTCAGTATATCCATGATAGCACAGTCATGGTTAGATGCCATTTTTGATGGCAATGGCGGTCATTTGTCTTTCGATGGAAGCCTGAGGCTACAAACCTACTGAAGTCACTTGGTTTCGGATTATCGCCGCCGGTCGTAGTTCTCAAGACTACTTTCGCTGTTAAATATTTGGTGTTATTGAGACTTATTGAGTGTCAATTTCATGTGTTCACAGTATGACGAAGGCTTATCCGAAGGTCAGCGAGCAATACGCTCTCGACATTGAGAGGGCTCGCAGGAAATTGAGGGGGTTGATCGCTGGTAAGTTCAGATAATTTTACGTATTTGCTTGGATCCTTTTTGGAGCGGTCAATGAATCTGCAGCATACTGACGTTTATGTTTTTCATCGCCGCCTTTGATGGTGTTTGATACGATATGGTGCACTTTGTATCCGATATGATCTTGCACCTGCATTTGCCCGGAATAAGATTAATTGACCACTGTTTGCGATCGTGACTGTTTTGGATTCTTATTCATAGACGATTATTTCGAGATGACTGGAATCGTAGCGGTCATTATTTTCCTTGTTTATGCTTTTTTTATCGTGCAGATAATCAGCACAACTAACTTTGAGTTGTGGTCTTACTGTATTTGCAGAGAAGAACTGTGCCCCGATCATGCTGCGACTCGCGTAAGTTTCACCAGCCAGTTCCCTGCTCATACATTCTGACTTTTTACGTATGAAGGGTTACGAACAATGTAGCACATTGTGGATCATTAGACTTACCTGCATGAGCTGATCTGTCTCTGTTTTCGCTTATCACAGATGGCACGGATCAGGAACCTATGATCAGGAATCCAGGACTGGAGGGCCCCTTGGAACTATCCGGTTCGGACAGGAACTGGCTCATGGCGCTAATGCCGGCCTTCAGATTGCTGTGGACCTGCTCCAGCCCATTAAGGAGCTGTACCCCGAGTTGAGCTACGCTGACTTTTATACGGTACTTATCTCATACTTTGCCATTTTTGAATTTCTGGGGGTTCCTTATCCGGCGACGTGTGCAGCGAATACAAGGCGTCCTGTCCTATTCCGGCAGCACTGTGCCTATTTAGCAATGAGAGAAACATTCTCGGGATGATCTACATGCATAGTTCTTTGCTGAGCTTTAAGTGTTGTTCTTGCAGCTTGCTGGAGTTGTCGCTGTCGAAGTCACCGGCGGACCCACTATCCCCTTCCACCCTGGCCGTAAGGTATATCAAGTTTTTTGTTTGAGGTGTCCTATTTCCATTCTGCGCCATCAGCAATATCCCGTTTGGAACATTGAGCTGGTGAAGGTGTTACGACCGGGACGCAATTGCTGCATGCCTATATGATGTATCTCAATTCTGAACTTTCTGTTGTGCAGGACCATCCCACAGTCCCAGTCGAGGGACGGCTTCCTGATGCCAGGAAGGGTAAGACCTGCTTATCCTGGCTCATTATCCTTTTTACTTCGAACGTCCGAACCATGTTACACTGTGTCCGGAATATCACGAAAGTCTATCGGCCACTGATTCGATCTTTGGCATGCTGGCACTTCGTCGACTGTGCTTGTTATGGTTGGTTCATCGCAGTGTTGTGAACTAATTTGTGGTTCCGGTGACGTGTAGGTATGGATCACCTTCGATGTGTCTTCATCAAGCAGATGGGTCTGACCGACAAGGACATTGTGACACTGTCCGGTGCCCACACCCTGGTAGGATCTCATTTCAAGGCCGTAGTCTTTCCTCTTGAAACCCTCTAATGTGCTCAAGAACACCCTAATGATTGTTCCTGTTGAAAGCTCAATGATTGTTCCTGTTGAAAGCTCATGATCAACTTGTAACATTTCCACCATTTATAATGCAGGGAAGATGCCACAAGGATCGCTCTGGATTTGAGGGTGCGTGGACTCCCGATCCCCTGCAGTTCAACAACACCTACTTCAAGTAAGTCCCTAAGCGTTTTTCTCCGTCCAGTATTTTGGACCAACTACTTGCAGAGCGGTTTGTGCGTCTATCTGTTCAATCGACTATCATAATTTGTGCTTAACCTCGTGGCCTTCCTCGTCCGCAGGGTTCTGTTGGAAGGCGAGAAGGATGGTTTGATCTTGCTTCCATCTGACAAGGCTCTTCTTGATGACCCTAACACCCGTGAACTGGTGGAGTTGTATGCCAAGGTAACATCATCAGCCGAATAAAGTCAAATATTACTTGTAGCATTTAGGAAATATGACGTTTGGCTATAGCAGACTTACATCGCCGTTTCCTTCTATGTGCCTCTTACTTTTTTCAAGTCGGTCAGTACTCTGTGGATGCAAATCATGTTTATGACTTGCGTAATACCAGGCAAGATGGTACCCAAAGGTAGTATATTTAATGTTTTATGCTTCAATAGTAAGTTTTACGTTCCTACGTAGGGTGAACCTACACTCAATGGATCCTGGCTGTTGCCTAACCAAACAGTGTAGAGTTTCCTCGCTGTCTGAATTGGCTGCTGATAATTCAACTGTATGTTACAGGATGAGGACAAGTTCTTCGAGGATTACGCCGAATCACACATGAAGCTCTCTGAGCTCGGGTGAGTATTCTGGACTTACCGTCAGTGGGCAATGGTAAGCTTGGGGTATCACTTTTTGGACACACTAATTAGGTTATTTTTATTGAAAGCCTCCAAAGTTTGTCTAATTTAGTCATTTTAATCAAGTAAAAAGACCCTAAAATAGAAAATAAAATATCATGCACCTCACTGAAATCAAAGTATATATGCCTATAGATTTTCTTTTAGATTTTTTATTTTTTTTGGATCCATTCATAGATGAGGGAAAAAGTGCTGAATTTGGGGATTTGCAGGCATTATAGTGCACAATGAATTAATTTTTTTATTATTAAATAAATTATTTTGTATTCTATACAAGAAGATGTAGGTCATATTCAAAAATTATATTAAAATAAAAATGGTTGATATTCCATTTGCTTGATTCAATGGATTTTAGATTATTGGGACATGACTTACTTTTTCAACTAAAAAATCAAATAAAATTACTTCAAAATATTTTTTTTAATTCTTAATTTTTTTTCTTGATACATTATAAGTATAGACAACTAAAACCACATCTAATGAAGTCTTATTGTATTACAGTTTAAAAATGGATATGTTTGTCACACCAGCATAGAGTGCAATTGTTCATGGGACAACCTTTTTGGGTACCCCAACCAGACTATCACCCCAGTACATAATACCACTTGAGTACATCTCTTGGCCCTCTTGGTATTCTTATTTTGATGCTGAGGATGTCACGTTCTGGCAGGTTCGCTGAGGAGGGTCACCCCTGAAGAAGTTATGCCATTCGGGTGGCAATAACAGACTAGGTGGAGCGAGTCTTCACATATTTGCTTGTGTTGCTTAGATAGCATGTACGATCATTCGGGTAGCGATCTTCTCATTTGGGTACATATTTGACAAGCGATCACATCAGGAGGTCGAGCTCATCTAGACCTTGAATACATTATATTTTTTGCTTCGAAGTAAAATTGGTCTCTGTTCATACATGATTCCTTTTGCTCAAATGGGAATTTACGCATGCGTATGCTCAACTCACCGTAGTCTGTCGGAAACTGTCCTGGTCATGTACGTCTAGCCACTTTCCAACAATTTCACCACGATACAAAAGGCTTGCTTCGAGTGTCTGCAAAGTGAGTCGATGGGTCTTCAGCTGATTCATGTGTTCCTGGACTGTTGTCTGAGCTTTCTGTTTTGCATGAGAGATGAATTATTCCAGAAAGGGCATCCACTCCTTGGTATGAGAAAACGTTCTGCCTTGCAGCAAGTTGTCCTTACAGACACCTTTTGCTTTTATTGGTGGTTGGTGGCTTGACTACGAGCACCAAGAGGTTGCCTTCCACATTCTGACATTTTGTTGTCCACGTTACTGTGTATAGGATATCTTGATTCTGATCTTAATCGCGGTGCTGGTCAGTCAACTGGAAACGGATGTGGTCATCGTGATTATCATCGCTAGCTACTCGTCTTGTAGCTAGAAAGTGGCATCTTTCATCTTACGTATGCCATGGAACTCTTACAGGGTACGATGAAGGATAACTTTTGGATTTGATCTGCATGAAGAACTCACCGGGGCCAGAAATTGCTGCTGCGAGGGAGCAGATTATACATGAGAATGTTCCTATGTGCGAAAAGTTTAAGGCCAATACGAATGGGAACGATCATTTACTTCTATAAATATGTACCTCAAGAAGTAGGTTTTGCATATTCTGGAGATTCATTGTTGGGTGAAAGATGAATCTTACTTTAAATTTGAGTAATTGTGCTCCAGCTCACAGGAAGGAAATAAGGAGTGCATACGTCATCAATGGACTACCCTTGCAAGAGAACCACTCATGGCTCTTTCAGACAAGGAGTGGGTATCAGAAGCCCACATCATGGCTGCTCATCAAACGTTCAACCGATCTGAAACTCTCTAATAGCACATGCATTCACTGAGAAATGTATGTACTGGAAGGTACAAGCTCTATAATGTCACCAAAGTACGGTAATCTTGAGACATTCACTACGTGCTTGGAAGGTACGGTCCCATTAGAAGTCTTTTGTTTCATTTGTTGGCTTTTAGCGCGTGAAGGGAAGTGGAAAGCTTGTCAACAGGATTGCTTGCCTCAATGTAAAAGTTCATGGCCATACTGTACATGAGTGTGTAACCACAAATTGTTGACCCGCTGCACTAGCTTAAGGGTCGAAATTTGCAAATACTCGCAAAGAGAATGGCATAACTTAATGTTAAGCTTGAGTTCCCACAACTATTGTGCAGTTCTTGAGTAGTTCTCATTGTTTCCTAAAAGTGTAACTTTGCAATGTGCTCTTAATTATCAGTGTGTAGTGAATCATAACACCTCCCCAATCATTGGGAGAGAAAGACCTTGAGGGTTCACAAGTCCAAATACAAAAAAGATCACTCTCACTTGCTCGGGTGGCATTGAACTTTACATGTGGAAATTATCCTATCCAATCACAAGAAAGGGCATGTTATTTTCCTTCACCTAAGGAAGTTATGTTTTTGGGGTACGATACAATATTGTACAACAAGTCCAATATTGTATCTTGCTTTCATAAACAAACACCTCATGTAGTGTACAATAGATTGTATGAGTTAGATATTTGTGTAGTGCACTATTTGGGACCTAGGTTATGTGTGGGTGATCATTGTTTGATTATCATTGCAATACTTGGGATATTTCTAAGACTCTTAATCGGTAGAAAATGTGAACTTTCAAACTCTAACCGACAAATTTGAAAATCCATTCGGCTCATGTAAGGCTAATTGCCCGCTCTTCCCATTTGTAGGTGTATTGTGCCAAATAAGTTTCTGAACTGAGTGGATATGTATGCATTTTTCAACCGGGAACCTAGTTAGCCCCTAAAGGCCCAAGAAAACCAAAATGAAGGGGTTGCAAGGAATATTTTTTCCTTAGATTTTACTGAGTGCTCCACGTATTGCAAAGTGTATGTGGTAAAATTTGCAAAGTCAAATTCCAATTTTTAAGAGCTTCATCAAGAAATTTTAGGTTTCAAGTCCAAATAGGGCAGTTTAGATTTAGACTGTTTAAATTTCTATTTTTAGAAATATTTTTGTTACTAAATCATTATTCAAGTGACGCAAGTCAAAAATTTTGTCAATTTTACAAGGGTAGCAAAATAACAAAAACAATCTTCATAATTTCTAGTAATTTCCAAGTTATTTCTCACAAATTTAAGAATTTGGAGTTTACTTATTTATTTATTTATTTATTTATTATTTTTTTTCTTAAAAATCCACAAACTCATAAAGGCACCTACTCGCCATTCACATCTTTAATTGAACCAATATGTTTAATAGAATGCTTCTTTTACTATATTGTCTTTTTAGACCTTCTTTTAAAAAATAATTTGCACAAAGGTCAAAAAAGCAAAATGAGTTTCTAAAATTTTGCATGAGCGTACCCAACTTGATTACTTTTTAGTCAACTTTAAATATTAAGATCTTACAGTTGGTAAAGATCCAACGGTTGAAATTTTACTTGGTATTCGAGTGTAGGTAGTAAGGTTCAAGATCTTAAGGTTGAATATACAAAAAATGTAAATCGAAGTGAACCATGCCTCAACTTGGTCAAAAATCACATTTTTTGGTTTCGGAGATCCAAAAAACGTAAGGGCCCTTAAGGGTTAAGACTATAAATCACAAGGGCTATCTTGAAAGTCACATCCTTTTTCAAGGAGGTGAACTTTTGTTACTCTTATATGGGGCACATATTACATTGATTCTTTGAATTTGTATGACAGTCTCCTTTTTTATACAAAGTGTCACAAAGTGTCAACTTAAGCACAATATTTACACAAACAAGATACTAAGAGCATACCTTTATGCCAAACGATTGATTTCATATTCACTATTGATTTTTTAACATTTTTCATATGAATTATGCCAATACTTGGATATAACAAAATAAGGTAAAATTAACATTCTCCAAATGTGGAAAGCCTTGCAACTAACAAGTTTCACATCATTTTTGCTACATTCACTTGGGTGTGGGTGTATACAACAATGTAAAAACTCTTGTTTATTGGCTTTATCATGTAGCATGAGGTCATATTGATCATCCGCTCAAGCATAAGGTTCAATGATGTATACATGTCGATGTTCACATCACATAATATTCGTCGTACATGCTTCACTCTAAATATTGTTCTAAGGATACAAACACGCCATTGGATCATAGAGTTTGTTTTCGTGTTTTCGGCTACTAACTCCGAGAGAAAGTGGGCTTACGGTTCCATCGTCCTGCGCTAAATTTGGCAATTCAAATCATGCAGACCATGAGTACCACAAAAAATGACAAAATTGCATAGAAGTTGATGTTGGTATCTTGTACTATACCGGTAGACTCTGAGTCTTTTGCAGTGGTTTGGTCAACTAATGGGTTGCTTGAATTGTACCACACCCGCGCCTCCAATACGGAAGTGTTCACAAAAGCACGTCCCACGGGAGGCGTAGATCAGTGACCGTAGACTAAGCGTATGCTATGCTCTTCAAATTTAGCATGATAAAAAAAGGGAATGTGACCGTATGGATGTGACAATTAATGTGCATTGTGTCGAGAGAATTTTTTGGAGAGTGTTTAATCCTAGTGTTATGGTGACATTGCATGAAAAGAAACCACAAGGTAGTGAGTTTACATTAGCTGCAAGCTCTTGACATTTTTAGAAAAATGTGGGTGATACCATGACTCCATCCCAACGGTAGTTAGAAGCTTATATGATGTGCATGTCTTGAAAAAGTGTGGAGTAGATCTTTGAGCCAATTGATTGTAATTTAGGTTTGACTTCTTACACGTATTTCCATACATCAGATCTAATTCTACACTAAAATAATTGTAGTTCACAAGGTATGGTACAAAATGGAGCGAGCAATGTATCAATAGGAAGCTATTTGTTTTAATACATTTCTTTTAGAGTAGACTCCAAGGTACATACGAGAAGACATGCAAATATGCAAAAAAACATGATATATTGGCCACAACGGCACGCTCATGTGTTAAGGGTTAACCCTTGAGGTTTCTGGTTCAAGATTTCAAGGCACTATTTGCATGCTCTATTCTCGAATTGCCCTCTTTGGTTAATAGGTGAGAATTTTTATTTTATGATGTATTTTTGTGTATATAACCCCAAGGATCTAGTACTTGACTTTTATGTGTATATGTAAATAAAATCTTACATTTGATTCCTTACCATTTGTGAGATGGTGATGTTCAAAGTTGAGAAAAAAGTCTTTTCATCTTGTTGTATAATAAGCTAATTTTTGAGGTAATGCCAGTTTTTCCCCTCAAAGGACCTAATACCTAAAAGAATGATTGATTATTCACATGGAGGTATGCTTAGTTCAAATACAAAAGCCATGCTTCGACAACATAATAGGCATTTAAAGAATTATGAGACTAAAAATCTGCCTTACAACCTCATATTTAAGTAGAAAAAAGAAGAACTAACAAAAGAAAGAATCCCAATTTACGCTGAATTTTCGAAATTTAACTAATTTTGGGTAGTTTTTGAGAATAAATAAGTATATACTGTAGTTTGGGCACCGGGACCTAGAGACAATAGAGAGCTTTGCATCAATTTACAAAATTTGTTTGCAACCATGTGCCATATTATACAAATAACTAGTACATACCAATGTCCTTTGGACCCGCAAAAAAGAGAAGAGAATCTGAGTAATTTGTGAGTAAGGTCCCTCTCAATGAGTGAGCTCCTTACTTGGTGCTTTTCAATAACTATCCCTTGTCCCCAGCTCCCACGTTGATGGTTCCCTCTGTTTTTTAAGACTTACAACATGTTCTCCATTTCCTTCCTCCTAGTTCCCCGTGCTTTTTAAGATTAATAGCATGTCCTTCGTTCCCTTGTTCCTAGTTTCCCATCTTCTATTTTGATTCTCCATCCTCCATTTCCTTCGTCATGGTTACCTATCTCTAACTCCCGTTCCCAGTTCTTATTATTCCTTGATGGTTCCCATCCTTTGTTCTTACTTCTTCGTCTCCAACTCCTCTTTTTCATGGTTTCGTATCTCCAAACTCCTGTTCCCAATTACCATCTTTTGATCTTGGTTCTCATCCTTTGTTCCCAGTTCCATGTCCCCAACTCTCTTTTATCATGGTTTTGTGTCTCTAAACTCCCGAACGTTCCTAGTTCCCATTTTTTGTTCATGTTTCTCATTCTTTTCTCAGTTCACCGAGTTTCTCGTCTCCCAACTGTCCTTTACTTGGTTCCTATCATTTGTTTCTAGTTTCCATCATTTGTTCTTAGTAGCCATCCTTTGTTCTCGGTTCCAATTCCAGCCCCATGTTCACTCAATCTTATGTTCACTCAATCTCACATTCACTCTCTTTGCTCCCATTTTTATGTTCCACATTCCTTGTCACTTCGACTCCATGTTAAAATAATGGGATCTATTAAACTCTTAATAACAATACTATTTACTGAAACTCTTCAAACTCTTTAAATCTCTTCATGCCGTGTATGCATGACCAAGACCATGACGATGTATGTATGGATCGCCAAGTATAGACAAACACTGTTCTTTTAGTCTTTTTACAAGCGTAGCAAAAGACTATTACAATCACTATGTCTGTGACCTTCTTTCTAGAAGCGTGATTGATCGACATTTTAAGGGTTGTGATTGGTGAACTTTGAAGGGTTGTGATAAATTGACCTTTCAAGAGCTGTCATTGGTCGAAATCTTTGTTTTAATGAATAATGTTCATTTGTTTTATTTGTATATACATGAGTCTATTTACCACTACCAATACAAAAGACATGCACTTGCTGCCAACTTGGTTGCTCCCGCGGCATTTTTAAAATATAGAGATTCCCCAAGCATGTTTGATATATAGAGTTACTTCAACCAATTGAGGACACTCAAGAGCATGAGAAATGAACAACTCTTGGGAATAGTAAACCTTGGGGTTTGCTACATTCTTTTGTCAAATGTTGCTGAAGTGAAACAACATTCTTGAGAAGAAAGTATCTTGGAAATCTCTTAGGGTAACAAGCAATGTTAGTATGTTATCATATCAATAGGCAACATTATGTATAATTTCATGAATTCGGAGAAATGAATTCGGAGTTAAGAACTTTATTAGACTACAAGTATCAAAACGTTGCTTCACTAGGGCAACGTTTACAAAAACATTGCAAACTCCTTCTCTTATGATAATGTGAGGACCTTTATTGAATATCTCAAAATGAAATCACATGGAGTGAAATCAAACTAGAATGATTTAACTTCTCATTTTTACCGTAAGTTACAGAATTTTTGATAACTTTCCCCATCTCTTATTAACATCTACTTCAAAATCCAACATCTTTCCTTCCTATCAACGGTGTCATTTGGTACACTAAACACTAAGCAACATATGGAGAGAAATTGACGCTCAAATTCATGAAGCCACTTGTCTCTAATTCAAAATTCAATATCTCAATTGATCAATCTTCCTGATTGAACTTCGTTTCTCAATGACAAGCCTTTGAAGTAGAGTCAAAAGCTGAAGCTGATTCATTGGAGGTCACTTATCCGCTCATCGCACTCATGGTCTCAGTCGGCATATACTCAGTCGGCATACCAATGCCGACTGACCCACATTCACAGACAACAAAACAAACTAAAAGACTAAAAACTTTTGATCGAGTACAAAGCAATGAATCATCATACCACCAAACATTCTGAAATATCAGACGTCACGTTTTTCATCACACCATCACATGCTCACTATATAATCAGACTCCATTCTTATCGCAGCAAGGTAGCAAGAGCAGTAGCCAGCAGTACGTCACTCATGATCACGCTCCATACCACAGAATTCCTCAATTGTGCTAGTTTCCGTTACTAACTGGCAGTACTCTGATACGAGATCTGATACATTACCTCGGAAGGGAGACTGATCACGAGCTTGCGCAATGGGAAGGTCCAAGTTTCTGGAGTTTCTTCACGGCCGCTGGTTCGCGCTCGCGGTGGGAATCATAGTCCTCATCGTGGGCTCCGGCCCCTACGCATTCAGCGTGTACAGCCAGAAGCTGAAATCCGCGCTTTCGATCAACCAGGAGCAGCTGAACTACATTGCCAACTGCAAGGACCTCGGCGTCAACTTCGGCCTGATCTCGGGACTTCTCTACGACTACTGGTCACCAGGTGGGGTTCTCTTCCTCGGCGCCGTGGAAGCTTCGACTGGATACTCACTGGCATGGCTTGCGGTGAAAGGGAAGCTCGATCCTTCGCTATGGCAGATGTGTTTGTTTCTACTCATCGCGGCCAACTCGCAGTCCATGCTCAATGTTGTTGTTATGGTCCATGGGGTGCATCTCTTTCCGGCGTCCAAGGGCGCGATTATTGGGTTACTCAAAGGCTACATCGGTATCAGTGGCGCGATACTCATCCAGATTTACACGACCATCTTCGGGAATGGGCATCCTGAGAGCTTCCTGCTTATGCTTGTTGGGCTTCCTTCTGCAGTCGCGCTGCTGGCGATTGCGGTTATTCGGCCGATGGCGCCGTATCGTGGCTTGCCTGATGCGAAGTATGTGTATTGGTTGCTCGCGCTCGGATTTGTGCTTGCGTTCTACTTGATGGGTGTCAGTATAACGCAAAACCTGCTGCACGTGAGCGTCACGAGTGAGAAGATCATCGGCGCCACTTTGATGGCGCTCATCTTCATTCCTCTTGGACTCATCACGTACAGATCGGAGATTCATGGCAAGCCAAGTGAACCCAAGGAAGAAGACGAGGTAAAGCCAGAGATTAAGATGACTGAGATGATAGAGAGCAAGCCAGAGATGGCTAAGCCAGAGGTGACGAGTGAGGTGGTGAGTGAGAGCAAGCCATGGCCGAGGAAAGGCGAGGATCACACGATTTGGCAGACGTACAGGTGCTTGGATTTCTGGCTTCTGTTCACGGCGACGACATTCGGAATTGGCTCCGGGCTCACGGTGACCGATAACATGGGCCAGTTGGGGCTCTCACTCGGCTACGCGGCCGCGAATGTGAAGACGTTCGTGTCGCTCGTGAGCATTTGGAATGCAATCGGTCGCTGGGTCGGCGGCTTCACGAGCGACTACCTACTCCGTCACTACGGCTTCTCGCGGGCGCTTTTTCTCGCGATCATGATGGCGCTCATGGCGATGGCGTTTCTTTTGATCGCCATGGCCATCCCGGGGTGCTTATACTTCGGTTCCATCTTCCTGGGGCTGAGCTTCGGTGCGCAGTACCCGTTGTACGCCACGATTGTCGCGGATATCTTCGGGTTAAAGTATTACGCCACTTTGTACAGCAGCATCAGCCTCGCGAGCCCCGTGGGAATGTACCTCCTGTCTGTTCCTGTCGTAGGTAAATTCTACGATCAAGAAGCACGGCAACATCACTCGAATGCGAGCTCCAGTATTGAATGCGTCGGCTCTTCGTGCTTTCGAAAATCCCTCTTAGTACTCGTCGGCGTTACGCTTGGAGCCGCGCTTTGCTCCGCTGCGCTTTGGTTCCGAACTCGAAACTTGTACCGAGAAGTGCACGAAGAGTATCAACGCGTCACAAACGCGAAATCCAACCCTGAAACCGAGCTTGCAAAAACCGAAATCTTGTAACATACCAATGATCAGAATAGAATCGTCACCAGCTCAAAAGAGCAGCTTTCACTGTTCCCCACCCAAATCATCGCACAGATTGTTATGCATAGTTAGGGCTTGGTCAGATTCTTCGTGATGAACATTCGGATATTGGAACTGACAGTTCCCCTTTGTAAAGTAAAAGATTCCTCTTCTAAGAGTTTGATACCGACTTCACTGCAGTTAATTAGCAAGTGATAACTTTCTTATCACGACGATGACCTATTTTGTATACAAATGTTGAGGATATCTTATCTATAGCTTCTTATTCCGTTGCGGGTCCACCATTCCGGTGCCTCCACTAGCTGCAGCCTGAATCCCGGGTTAGTCAAAACCCCTCAGTCAGACTTTAGTCCATTGCAATGTTGGTTGTGTGTGATTCTTCGTCAGATATCGGCAACGTGTTCATGCGAATGTGGAGCGCGGGATTCACTCACAAGCCAAGCTCATGACTCATCGTACTATTTAAGGCGGGCTTCTCATTCTCACTACCAGGGTATTCACCATGGCGGCGATGGAAACTCTCAAGCGATTCCTGCAGGGGAGATGGTTTGTGATTGCGGTGGGAATACTAGTGATGATCACAAGCGCGGGAGCGTACAGTTTCGGCGTGTACTCCCAGAAGCTCAAGGCGGTCCTCGACATAAACCAGCAACAGATGAACGTGGTAGCAAATTTCAAGGACCTCGGTGTGAATCTCGGCATCTTCGCAGGCCTCCTCTACGATTTCTCCTCACCAGGGTTAGTACTCTTCCTCGGATCAATCGAAGCTTCACTGGGTTACTGCTTAGCATGGCTGTCTTTAACAAAGCGAATTACGCCGTCCCTATGGCAAATGTGTCTGTTCCTCTTCATTGGGTCGAACTCGCAGCCGATGTTCAACACTGCGGTACTGGTCCAAGCGGTGAAGATGTTCCCAGCGAGCCGGGGGGTGATAATCTCTTTGATGAAGGGGTATATCGGGATTAGCGGCGCGATTTTGATACAAGTGTTCGTGGCGATCGAGGGCTCCAAGAATCCCGAGGCGTTTCTGTTGTTGCTCGTTTGGTTGCCGTCCGCGGTTGCGATTGCAGCCATGTTGGTGATTCGCAACGGAGTGCCGGCTTTCAAGGGCTTTCCCGAGCGGAAGTGGTTCTATTGGTACTTGGCTCTGGGATTTGCTCTGGCGTTTTATCTGATGGGGGTGAACATTGCCACGAACTTGACGAAGGTGACTATTGGAGCTCAGCGTGGCTATGGCGCCGGGTTGCTCGTGTTGCTTGTTGTGCCGTTGATTGCCATTTCGTGGGCTTCGGAGTTTCGGGGTGAGCAAAGCGCCGTGGAGGATGTTGAGACCACGACGACGATGACTGATGAAGGTCAAGAGGTGAGTGATCTCCGTACTAGAAGTGACTTTCAATCTGCATTCTCTTGCTTAAGCTTATGGATGGTAGTCATGGTACTCAAAAGTCGAAACTTTTGTTATTTCAATTCTTATATTGAAACTTGGGTTTCATCTGAGTCATGTAAGTCTGACAAGGCCATGACAATGCTACCAAGAATTAGAGTAAGGAGTGTTTTAGTTTGCAAGCTTGAGCTAGGCCATGTCTCTCTTTTAGTGAGCGTGCTTTAGTATGTCACTGAGCTGAAAGTATCACAATGAGATAGATAACTTACTTCTTTCATTCTTTTGGAGTGTACGGTGAAACCATGTAAAGGTGGGCACCCACCTAAAGGTAGGCACTCAAGATTCTTGCCTTTATAAAGATCTGGGTGTAAGAGTTTGATAACTGATAAATTCTGGAAAAGCTATTTCTATTCCTATTCCATTTGCTACATGTGAGTTTACATAGGTTTGGCTCGGACGTGATGTGCAGAGCAATGGAGTTGCACTGAAGGCGGATACGGATTTGATTCCGGTTCCTGATGAAGAAGTTGTGAAGGAGAGAATACTGAAAAAGGGTGATGATCACACAATTATGCAAGCATTGCTGAGCCTGGATTTTTGGCTGTTGTTTGTGGCCACTGTATTTGGAGTTGGGTCCGGACTCACAGCAACTGACAACATGGCCCAATTAGGCCTTTCTCTTGGGTATGCTTCTAAACCATTTTTCCAACCATATCTATATTGGGGAACAAATACTAATAATCTTTTGACCAATACTTTAAAGAACTTTGTTTTGTTTTAGCTCGAAAATCAATTTAAGCTTTTTCCATATATTTGTAGTGCGGACACGTTTAGAATATGAGATTCATGTTTCGGTTTTATGACTAATGGTTTTTGTTGGGTTTCTTTGAAGGTATTCGGATACGAATGTTCGTACGTTTGTCTCGTTGTTAAGCATATGGAATTCCATAGGGCGTTGGACAGGAGGTTTCCTCTCCGACTTCTCGGTGTATCGCTATGGTTTTGCAAGAACAAAGTTCCACACCA
This sequence comes from Bryum argenteum, assembly GCA_037043015.1. Lineage (NCBI taxonomy): Eukaryota > Viridiplantae > Streptophyta > Bryopsida > Bryales > Bryaceae > Bryum > Bryum argenteum. The sequence continues at coordinate 15,896,832 of CM073328.1, read as the reverse complement.
TCATGCTACTAGTGATGACATTGGCGTACATGTTATTGGCAATCAACTTGCCCTATTCCTTGTATTATTGCTCCGTCTTACTTGGCCTTTCCTTTGGGACGCAATACCCACTCTACACCACGATTGTGGCAGACGTGTTTGGATTGAAGTGGTTTGCTACTATCTACAATTGCCTCAATCTCTCTTGCTCGGTTGGAAACTACATCCTTTCCGGCCCTCTTGCAGGTGACATTCTCTCTTTTACTCTTTAGACTTAGCAAAGAATTAAGTGTCACAAAGGTATTCATACTATAGATGTTGGAGTATGATACTTTCACATGACGGAGAGAGCTAAAATTAAGCTCTTAAATATGTAGGTATGGTCTCAATATTTCTTACTTCGCATGTGAGTTTGTTTTCACTATAATTGCATGTTTACTTATTGGATTAGCTTGCTTGTAAAGTAGACCAAGGTGTGCAAAATATGCTTGTTCTAAATCTATTTACCAATATTTTTGGAGCTCAATTAAGATTGTCAAGACTTTGTTGTAATTTTTAAGTTGTTTGAAAACAGAAAGTCTTGGGAAGTAGTAATTCTAACAAGGATCACGACTTTTTCTTATCATTCTTTTGTAACACTTTGGGTGTAGGGAGATTTTACGACAACGAGGCAAAGAAACAAGCAAGAGCAAGTGGCTCCACATACGTCAATGCCAAGTTGGTTTGCGATGGACCCGAATGCTTCCGCAACACATGCATCACTTTGATGGCCGTGAGCATCGGTGCCGCCGGCTTTGCAGGTTTGCTATGGTATAGAACTCGGGGTCTTTACATGGAGCTTCATGAGGATTATAAGAAAGCAAAAATGATTGAAGCTTCATGTGAAGAAAACAATGGTCATAATGGCCATGAAGAAAAGAATGGTCATGTTGACGGTGATGCCGAAAAAAAGAGTTAAAAAGCTCGTATGTACATGTAGAACAGCTCCGACAATAACACTAGCCGAGTTGCAAGTGAGATTACTTTGTTTCCTTTGCCTTGTTTAATGGATTAATGGTCCCCTTGTATTTGAGGCCAACAACATCACATAAGAGGTATAATTATCTAATTTATAGTACATTTGTACCTTGTATAGTTCCCAATAGAAATGAGTCTATATACGGTAGGTCTCCCAACGTTGCCACGCTCATATGAATAATTTCTAGTATTTTTGGGGCCATAAATGCTTTGAAATTCAATATCTGGGATCCGTTCATCTCTTTGGCAATACGATTGTTTTTCCACAAGACCACAACATACAAAAATACGCGCTTCTTACACATCATGCACCCTAATTCGATCGGCAGTGCCTGCGATCATAATGTCACGTCCTTTCTGAAAAAAAAACATAAAACACGCAATTAAGCAATTATGCACTTGGCCATTTAAAAGTGCACTTGAGGTACTACGACGGTCATTGTGTGCAAAAATGATTTTTTAAATTTTCAACTTAATTTTTTTTATAAAAAAGTTGTTATGTGAGAATATTGCGTATTGTCAAAAGTGGTAATATAAGAAGTCTTTTAATGGCATTGCCAACCTATTTTTGTTATAAATTCCTATAAATAATATAATTATCTTTGTCCAAGGATATTTGAAATATATATTATATGCTGCAAAAGTTTTGTGTAGATTGTAGTTTATACATTTTTGGTGAGCAGAATGACGTAAGCACCAAATTGTTTACAAAACTAGGCATCAATGGACATTTGATAAAAATATATTCCATATCATACAATTTGATAATACAATGAAATTCAATCCATATGTCTATCGCAAGAACTTTTCTACAAATCATCTTTGCGATCTTGTACTATCTAGTACATATATACACCTAGAAACACCTAGCATACACAAAACACTTGGATTACATCTTTGTCTAGTATTTAATGCCGCTTACAATCGGTCATCGTCGATAGCTTGGTTTGCATAACAATATATTCTAATATGTGAGCCTTTGCAGATTGGATAATGCGAATGTTGCTTGGAACCTGTATTCCAAATACTTTGTGATTTCTCCTCCAACTAGGGCCTGTCATGACTCTTTCTAGTTCACAACATACGACAAAAACTCAAATATTAGTGAAACAGTAACCCCTAGATTAAAAAGTCTTCTATTGAAATCATTAAGATGTTTTCATATTAGAAATTTTTCAAAAAAAAACTTAAGATACAACAAAATTGTTTTCATGCAGCAATACAACCACCTTTGATCAGACATTTCCTCAACTTAACACTTTATTTTGAATTCATTTTTTTATTACATTTGGAGGATTCCTTGGAGGTAGCAAAAAAAAATTTAATAATAAAAAATATTTAAAAGGTTTTAAATACAAGGTTGGTTGATTTCCTTCAAGGGGTGTGCATATCTACACCCCTGAAATATTCCTTGGAGGCAGCAAACAAACCAAAAAAATAAAAAATACAAAAAAATAAAAAAAATAAAAAAAGATAAATAAATGGACAGATAAATAAATATAATTATAAAAAAGTTTAAAAAATTATTTTTTAAAAAAAGTTGTTAATTTTTTTTTAAAAAACGGATGGCTAATTTCCTCCAAGGGCGTGCATACACACCCCTGAAGCATTCCCTAGAGGCGGAAAAAAAAAAAAAAAAAAAAAAAAAAAAAAAAAAAAAAAGAAAAGAAAGAGAAAGAAGATGGCTGATTCCCTCCAAGGGGGTGCGCCCGCACACCCCTGCAGCATTCCCTGAAAAAAAAAAAAAAAAAAAAAAAAAAAAAAAAAAAAACTAACTTTTTTTAGGGTTTGTGGCGACGGCGGCGGCGACAACGGAGGTGCAGCTATGGGAGGGGAGAAGGAGGGTCGAGGGAGAGAGAAGGGAAAAGTGGTGCAGATGTCGGAGAGCATCCTCGCAGTTAGATCTCGGGACTGGATCTCACTACGTATGATACACAAAGATTAATGAGAGTGAGAGTAAGCTAGCTAATGAAGGACCCCACCGCCGAATGGACGGGAAGTGATCGATGGCTAGAAGAAAGCGCGAGCACGGGCGGTGGCGGTCCGATCTTTGGGGGTGGGCGGCGATGTCGATGACTGGGAGACTTGGGCGAGTGGTTGCGCAATTCCTTGTGTGCTTCGCACCGCTTGCGCTCGGGCCGCGGGGATCGGGCGCACGGTCCCGTCGTCCGATCGCAACCCACAGATCTGTCGTCGCGATGGCGACATGCACGGGTCGTGAACGGCGACTGGCCGCGACTCCTCCACTTTGTCGTCGCTGAATCTTTCTTTGTATCTCCTTCTCCCACATCCTCCACACCCTACGGCGCGCAGGACGCGCCGCTTGACAAAATCATCCGAGAGTCTCATGAGGTGCGGGCTCTTGGTCTTGATTCGAATGGTGGTCTTTGGTGCTCTTCTTGATGTGGCGAGTGAAGCACACTAATCGTGACGCAATGTGGCTATGGGGGGATGTCGGTCGTCTGCGAGATGCGGTTTTGCGTTTTCATGGATCCTCGACCCGGCCTATCAAGGCGTGTCCCATCAACGAGGATGACGGATTTGCAAGTTTTGAAGGAGAAATTCGAGCTCCCCACGCCGTTGAACCCCGACGGTCGCTCGGACCTCTCGAGGCATTGACGTGTTTGTGTCGTCGGCCGATCCCGAGAAAGGAGTCACCGACAACAAGGAACACCATCCTGTCGATTCTCGCGGTGACTACCCACTGGAGAAAGTGTCGTGCTATTTATCGACGATGGCGGGTCTTTGCTGTCATTCGAAGCCTTGGCGGAAGCTGCGAGCTTCTCACGAATTTGGGTCCTGTTCTGCCGAAAACATAACATTGAGTCACAGAATCCCGAGACTTACTTTCTGCTCAAAGGGGATCCTACTAAGAATAAGCTGCGTCACGCCTTGTTTTGTGCCTCCAGGGAATGCTCCAGGGGTGTGCGTACGCACCCCCCTTAGGAAATCAGTCATCTTTTTTTTTTTTTTTTTTTTTTTCTCCTTCTCCACAAGGAATGTGTACACGCAGACCCCTTGAAGGAAATCAACTACCCCTAACTTAAAAAATTAAACAATCAATAAATTAAAAAGTAAAAAATTAAAAAATTAAAAGAATTCTATTATTTTGCGAGACATAATAAGTATAAATTCAGTTTGAAGATTGTGCAACTATTTTTAATTTTTTAAAATAACTCAAAATTAAAAATTGTTCTAGAATTTAGCAAGATATAATAAATATATAGTATAGAGATTTTGCAATTAACATGATTCACATGAAGTCATTTTAGAAAGTTTAAATAAAATCTGAACATACCACAAAAGTAATAGAATCTACCGAGACATAGACCATTGTATTCGAGATTCTTTAACTATTGAACATCTTTCACATGAGGTTATTTTTAAATTTGAACAAGTAAAAATTACTATGTTAGACTATATTAATGTTGACCATGATGATATTGTGTTTCAATGATATTCAGGTTGCCATGGCTTGCACCATCAGAACAAATTCTACAATTGACAAGGATTGGGAGAAGCACGGATGGTTTAATGATAGGATTGTTATGTTTGATTGATATATTTGAATTAGGTATCAAAACTTTGGTTATATTATTATACATGTTTGATTATAGTATTATCATTAATAGTTTGATTATAGTCTTTACTGTTATTAGTTACTCAAGTATGGTTATGAATTTTTTGTATAGATTTGCATATAATATAGAGCGAGATGCTCCATATTTTCTTGTTGAATAGCACATGTTGGCCTTATATCTCTTATAAAGTATATTTGTTTCATGAATGCCAAAAATACTATATATAGAGCCATATGTATATATGTACAACATGGAAGTTTACATGTGGTGCACAAGTAATAAAACAAATGTTGGCAATGTTTGAACATGATTATTTGGCAATGTTCACAAAGCAATAAAACATGATTGGCAAAAGATTTATTATTAATCAATAGTATTTTTATTAGTTCAAATTCAGTGCATGCACAATATGCACAATCTTATGGAATTAGTGAAAATTATTCAATTATGTACACATTGAGAAACCAATATTCCATGAAATTGTCACAAAAATATAGCAAAGAAAAAATAGGGATTTTTGGCTTTTTTTCCTTCCAAAAAACATTTCCGCTCAAAATCTTGTTGTTATTGAGTGCCAATTAGCGCACTTGGCCAAGTGCATAATTGCTTAATTGCATGTTATAAGCAAAAGAAACTACCTGCCTTAAATAACAAATGGGCTGTCAAGAAGTATACCCATTATAGCATGGGTTCACCCCTCGAAAAGTATTGCAATATTTTGATTTTCCAACCAAAAGATCGTCAAAAGTTGGCTTACCAGCTAGAGGAATTAGTTGGATAAAACAAGTTATTAGTTGCCATAAACAAAGTTGGTGAGAAATTACTTTGTTTTGTACATGTAATACTTTGTATATTCATGAAACAATGCATAAATATTGACCATATAATATATAACGAAACAACACAATTAACAATTTAGTGTCTAATTTAGTGTCAGACAATAATCAATTTGAAGATTTTGAGTTCAAAAAACCTACTTCTAACTAAGCACAAGAGCAAAAAGGGCGAACCAATATAAGGAGCCTTTGTAATAGGGCTATATTGCGGAAGAGCCTGTGTAGTAGGGCTATATTGCGGAAAGGTTCTAAGGTTTCATCGCTTACAATTTGGAATCAACTACAAAGGATAAATAGAGTTTTTTTGACCCTTGAGTTACAAGATAAGTGCCTTGTGGAGCTTAACGTTCCTTAGCACCGACTAATAAATGATAGAGGTTGATAAGAGGTGTACATTGCATATACATTTCATATACTTTTCATATTTTATATGCCACTAGCTTGAATAACAATAAATCACACATAAAAAGATGTAAAAGGTTTGTGAGATATTTTAATACATTCTTGAGTAAAGTCTAAGAGCACTTAGAATAAGGTAGAGTCGTTTTGCTCCCACCAACTGAGTAAGCTCTATTCCCACCAACTGAGTAAGCTCTATTGACCGGTCGTTGTGTTGACAGCCCTAGCAGGTCGTTGTGTTGACAGCTCTAGCAGTAATGAAGACAAAGGTCCAAGGTCCAAGTTACGGGATCAGAAATTTCACTATCCCCGAAAAAAAGTTGCATGTAAGGGATTCTTTGGCACACCTCAATGCAATTCGTTCTGAGAGAGCCATCAAGTTTCACGAGCTCTTCATTGTCTTCTACTTTCACTTGGATTTCTCTTCATTGTCTTCTACTTTCACCTGGATTTCTTTCAAACGCAAAGAGGATATCCATACCTGTGATTAGGTACTATTTTTTAGAGAGCATTCACATTCCTGGTTAGCGTAGATTAGCGTAGGTTATGTTGGGATGCACTCCTCATGTTCATTGTTGGTGTCAATGTATTTGTGCACATGGACTTTGTGTGAAGACTTGGTGCGAGAATCTTCCGCCATTTGTTGTCTAAACAGGGCCTTTTCTGCCCCCACAAAAGATCTCTCAACAAAGCGAACCCCACAAATTTTACATGGGAATGAATGCGGTTTTGAAACAAATTTTACATCCATGGCAATGAATGCGGTTTTGGAAGCACTCTAATCCTAAGGGAAAAGGCTCCTAAACTAAAGCACATGGCAAGGTGACAAGATAAAAAAAACTCTACTCAAACGCACTACACCGTCTGTGACGGGACGGGCATGTACTTGTAGCCCCATGTACTCACTACATGCACTCACTGCATGTGCACAACCTGCATCATCATCCGGTCGTGCAGGGTGTAGGGCTCCATGGGTGCAGCACCTCGTTGAGCAATGTTGGGAGCACAGCAAAGATACGCCCCATGGACTCCACCAGCTGCCAATTATGCATGGTGCTCATCCTGTTGCTTGTGTGGGGAGCCTTGTGTGGAGAGCCTCCAATGCAATCATCTCCACTGCTGTCATGCGATTGCAATCATCTCCACTCTACTGTCATGCGATCTGCGCAATGGAAAAGCAACCTTGTTGATCCAATGCCCATCCCCGATGTCGGCTTGGCTTCAAAGAGGCGGAGAACACCGAAGAGAAGAACACCGAGGTGGAAGAGGCGGAGAACACGGAGGCAGAGAACACCGTGAAGCACTGAGCCTCCATATCACTAATAGTTGTATCACTAAATGGCTATCACTAATGGCTCGAATACCAGCGAAGAATAAACGCCCGAGCACACCGTGGTAGGTCATGGTAAGTTGATTGTTACCAAGTGTAGGCTGGATCCATAAATGTTTGCCCATAACACAAGCCTCCACGACTCTCATGCTATCCTCCATCGTGGCCCATCGTGGCCCATCAATTCTGGTGTCGATATGAGAGTCGTGGAGGCTTGTGTTGAGCAAACATTTATGGATCCACCCTACACTTGACAATCAACTTACCATGACCTACCACGGTGTGCTCGGGCGTTTATTCTTCGCTGGTATTCAAGCCATTAGTGATAGCCATTTAGTGATACACCCATTAGTGATACGGAGGCTCAGTGCTTCACGGTGTTCTCCGTGTTCTCCGCCTCTTCGGTGTTCCCCGCCTCTTTGAAGCCAAGCCGACATCGGGGATGGGCATTGGATCAACAAGGCTGCTTTTCCATTGCGTAGATCGCATGACAGCAGAGTGGAGATGATTGCATTGGAGGCTCTCCACACAAGGCTCCCCACACAAGCAACGGGATAAGCACCATGCATAATTGGCAGCTGGTGGAGTCCATGGGGCGTATCTTTGCTGTGCTCCCAACATTGCTCAACGAGGTGCTGCACCCATGGAGCCCTGCACCCTGCACAACCGGATGATGATGCAGGTTGTGCACATGCAGTGAGTGCACATGTAGTGAGTACATGGGGCTACAAGTACATGCATGTGCAATTCTATAAATATCTTGCAGCTAGAAGACGGTGTAGTGCGTTTGAGTAGAGTTTTTTTTATCTTGTCACCTTGCCATGTGCTTTAGTTTAGGAGCCTTTTCCCTTAGAATTAGAGTGCTTTCAAAACCGCATTCTTTCTTATGTAAATTTTTTAAAGTTCCACTTTGTTGAGAGATCTTTTGTGGGGGCAGAAAAGGCCCTATTTAGACAACGAGAATGGCGCAAGATTCTCGCAGCAAGTCCTTACAAAAAATTCACGTGCACGAATACATTGGCACCAACAATGAATATGAGGAGTGCATCCCAACATAACCTAATTACCTTGGTAAGGGAAACTTATGCATACCTGGCTTGTGAGTGACTGAGTGCTCTATAAAAGGAGTTGAAAACAAAAAAAGCTTACTTGATGAGAGGCACCAAAGATGGTTTGTGTGCCTCGAATGGTGAACATGGATATCCTCTTTGCCTTTGAGAGAATTCTCACGTGAAAAGTAGAAGACAATGAAGAGCTCGTGAAACTTGACGGTTCTTTCGGAACGAAGTGCATTGAGTGGTGCGAAAGAACTCCTTACAGGCAACTTTTCAGGGGATAGTGAAATTTCTCGTCGTGTAACTTGGCCATGTGTCTTCATTACTACTAGGCTGTCAACACAAGCGGGTTGCGATCGATAGAGCTAACTCAGTTGGTGGGAGCAAGGTAGAGTCGTTTGACTTCGACTGTACATTACAAGTTAGAGGAATGATGAGACTCATCACGGCTGAGTAGGGCTCGCTTAAGTGCTGGATTCATGACAAGGTCGAAGCGCGACGGGTACTCAATCTCCTTGCGGAGAGGACTACCTCCAAATCATGGCTCGGATTGGTCCTCCATCTTCCTCACAAGAGCTTGGTCCTCCATCTTCCTCACATGAGCGTTCGCTCAGTACTTGCGTCGTCGATAGCTGCACAATCAGTCTATGCATACAAGAAGCAATTGCATGCAGAGTTTTGTATGACATGTATGAAAAAAACAGCTAGACACAACCTAACACCAATTATCCCTCACAAGTCGACGAGTTTATAGGTGAAATTGAGCATTTACGCGTACCAATGATGAAAATGGAATGACATTTCATGGCAATAATTTGTTACTGCAGGAATTTCTGATGCCCTGGCCAACAAAATCAGGTTGAACCATTACGGAAACCCAAACTTTCATCATTTGTTGGTGCCGGGGATTTTGATGCGGAGGGCAATAAATTTGTGTCGAACCATAATTACGGTAACCCAAATTACCATCAAGGTCAAACAACTCCTTCTGACAAAAAAAATTTAACCTTTCAACGGACTACTCACCAAAGGGCAATGATGTCTAAGATGCCTATGTGACAACATTTTGTTGATGCTAGGCCTTTAACCTCGCATAATCTGAACCAAACTTTGTTACGGATCATGAAAAGCACTGATTGCAAGAATATAGTTACCTGACATGCATCCCTTCCGGGCATAGTCACTATTATCGGTCTCAACTCGGATACAACATCAAAGATGGTTAAAGTAAGTAGTGCTGGAGAATGAATACCTACTCGCATAGAACATACAAGAATTGTTTTTACGCTTACAACTCCAGTGTGGCTTGTTCGGTGAAGCTAGCATTGAAAGCACAAGAGAAGATGTTACAGTCGCGAGTTTCGGAAGGTTAAGTAGTGACAAGGCTGCGCATGATGCGCGGTTTCTGTGGGGTTGCAAGGAGTGTGAGGAGAGTGCCACTACCGCTAGTGTCATTTCTGAGAAGAAGGAAAAAGGCGAGTGATGCGAGTAGAATGAATCTTCCACAGAGCAATCTTTCTTTATGTAGGCGACCGTATGGCAGCTCATGAGGCGCTTGAATCCAAATCGATCGGATAGCCCCTAAATGAACAGATCGGAAGACCATAACCCCTCTTTTGAATGCCAAACGTACAATTTAGCTGATGGAAGCTACATCGTTGCAGAAGGTCGATCGTTGCAGCGGCATTGTCAAGAGAAATAAAATTGCTTGGAAATTGTTGGGAGTATGCAGCAGAGGCAAGAGCGGCAGAAGATTTAAAATTGTGTGAGCTTCCAGTTGTGGTGATCAATGCCACGTCTATTATGACTTGAATGTCTTAAAACCTCTGCTAAACCTCGACCTCTTGTTATGGTAGGAGTCATGTGAAGTGAGGCCTTCAGCACAAGCTTTTAAAATGATCTGTATTTCAGTTTTCAGCCAACTGCAAATGAAATTCAGGGGTTCGATTATTAGCCCATACTCCTCGGGTTAAGGCACATGGAACTTCGGTCAGGAGTACATGGAACTTTTGTCAAAAAAAAAGATAAATCAAGTGTCATGCTATGGCTCATGCATGTACAGTGAGCAGTATCGCACTCGTTTTGAACAAGGACAGGGGGGCCTCTTATTCACAGAGTCGACTTCGGAAGAGTGGGAGAAATCAGAGAGTGATTCCGTGAAGAGGGTGCCGACACTGCTCTTTCGGAGGACTAACTATTCAGTGATTGTGCAAGATGTGGCAACGGGTGCTATTCACAGGAGAATCTCGGTGGCTGATATCAGAACCAGGACCAATTCGATCTTGATATGGACCAGGACCAATTCTGATATCAGCCACCGAGATTCTCCTGTGAATAGCACCCGTTGACCACATCTTGCACAATCACTGAATAGTCAGTCCTGGACCCTGATATGGACCCTGATATGGGTCCTGGTTCTTTCTGCATGTAACTAAGATCGAATTGGTCTGTGTTCGTCTAGTTCTCAGTCGCATTTGCTTTTCTCCTCTTGAAACACTGTTGCTCTGTGAAGCTTCTGAAGAATGAGCCGCTCTCTTTTGCAGGCGAATTCTTGAAGAACCAGCTCCGGATCCACCTTCTGCACTAACAAAACAGGAATCAAAGAACCAAGGTAGTAGACTGCCTTGTTTATAGTTGGTGGTCATAGTGTACAAATTAAGATGAATGTATTGCTAATATTACACACGTGATGTGTTTCATTTTTCTCCTACATTCTCCACATTCTTTAGGAGGAATTGAAGCTCTTTTCAGGTTTTTCATAGTGGAGAAAATTGGATGGACATTGATTATTGCTTCTCATTTCAAAGCACATACACATTAACAATTGTCTAAGAGGTTGAGGGACTAGATTTTTTGACAAGAGCCAGTGGGAATTGCCTACTAGATTCTCTATTTTTGATGACTGAGGTAGTGTAGATATGAAGAATGATCCTAGTTGGAACCAATGTTTCATGCATACTCCAATAAGGGTTGGATGTCAAGATTTTGGAATTGCACTAAGTTTTTAATCCTTTGGCACTAATCACTCCCAATTGGGTGGGAGGCAGAGTTGAGTCATTGGCATGAATGCATACACCAATGTTTCTTTCCTTGCAACCTCATTGCGAAATAAAATGGTCAAGATTTTACTCTTCAAGACTGAAGCTAGCGCATCAGAAATTTTCAGCTCAAGCTTTAAGGAGGCTCTATCTGAGTTAACTCCACCAAATGAGTACTAATTGTCATTGGTCTTTAAAACATTTTGAAGATTGTAGAGTTTTATGATACCTTTTCAACAGTCAAGACCATTCATGATCCAAACGTTTTCATACTTTAAGAGATATTCATGATCAAAGTTTTGAAATTAAAAATTATTTGGGCATGTTGAAATCTGCTCAAAATTGTGGTATATGCTCATTTATTCTTAGTACCTGTCCATTGTCAGTTAGATTGCACTTGAGAACTTCTAAAATGTATCAAAAATTGAGATTCTACTACTTTTTTTTTTAAATTCTTATAATTTTTTGTTTAATTTTAATTTTAATTTTTTTTCTCACGTGTAAATTAGGTTTCAAGGCATGATCTAATTGTTTGGAATTTTAATATACTAATTCCTGAAATTTAGTTTTTATAGTCAAAAATTAGCCTTTCTATTTGAATCTCAACATACCTCCATGTGAAAAAGTTAAGCATTTCTATAGGTTTTACAGATCCTACCTTCATGTGAAAAAGTTAAGCATTTCTATAGGTTTTACAGATCCTACGAGGGTATAAATTATATAGACATAATCCTAATTTACTTAGGAACAAAGATTTGAAGAGCATAAATTATATAGACATAATCCTAATTTACTTAGGAACAAGGATTTGAAGAGCCTTAATTAATATTTACTCTTGAAATTGGTTCTTCTAGCCCACGAAACACTTCAAACCCAATTTGCAACCAGTGAATTCTTTTATTTTTTTGTTTTTAATTTAACTTCAATAATTATAATCTCACTAACAACAAGGAATTTGAATTGAGATTTGCAATACATGTACATTTACAAGTTAGGTACTAGATCCTACATTAACATACTTGAAAATAACCAAAAAATTTATAATCTCCACCTTGCAATGAAAGGGGCAATTTTGAGGCTTTATGGCGGTTTTAAGGCTTTGGAACATTCAGGGTCAATGCCGGTTCTTAAGAGCATAGCTCACTATCTCCCAAAATCTCACTTACGCTCCAGAAATGCGGTCTGCATTTCACGCCGGAAAAGAGGGTCCAGCTGGGGTCTTGGGGCAGGGGGTCTTGGGCGGGGGTCTTGGTGCGGGGTCTTGGGTGGGGGTCTTGGTGTGAGGTCCTGGGTGGGGTCTTGGGAGCAGGGGTCTTGGGGCGGGGGTCTTGGGTGGGGAGTCTTGGGGGAGGAGATTTATCCCCTATTGTTTGTAACTGCTTCCTTCCATGGAAAGTACAAGAGGGCTGGGGCTAGGGGCTCACTCTTGGAAAAAACTGTGAATAATATGCAATATCACTCATGGGTCCATGTGGCATCCCCTCAAGGGGGTCCATGTAGCAAAAAAATGACTTGAGACTAATTAATTAATGTTGCTGCATAGTGACCTCTCACTATGCCGGTCAATGCCGGTTCTTAAGAGCATAGCTCACTATTAGACCTTGAAAGGAACTCAATGGTATGATTATTCCATAAATCATAATATGTATAAAACCCTAATTTTGTTACGATGAAATTACTATGTTAAAATGGAGCATTTTGAGCTGCAAAAAACCAAACAAATAACAAAGGTTTCTATGAGCTTTTAACCTTGAAGGAAAATTCCAATTTATAACAACAATGTTTTGAGCGCAATTTAGAAATATTGCTCTTCGACCGGTTTTTGAGGGACAAAAACCATCAAAATGTATGATAGTAGGGAATTTTTGGTGATATCATAGAAATTAGTTGATATTATGATGATGTGCGTGATGATAATACGAGCATGTAAATTGCATGTTTTGAAATGAAGGCCAAAATGGCATATCAAAGGGTTTTGGCAAAATGTCACATAGAATAATGTTATTTTGAAAAAAATTATTGAGGTTATAGGCACCAAAACAATAAATTCTAAGAATTTTTTATACAAGGATTTTTTTTAATAGTTCAAGAATGCAAAATTTCTTTGGTCATTAAAAGATACTCTTCCTTTAACGCTACCTATACATTATGATAACCTATTTTAGTAGGAGCTACTTATAAATTATAATAACTTACAAATTTTGAGTTTTCAACTAATTTTTCTTTCCTTATGACTATCGCTTGTTCTCTCCACATATTATACAAGAGTTGTCGCCATGAGCATAATCCACAATAAGTTTACTATAAGATTGTATGGTTCACATTGGAATAGCTTATTTTCAATTATAATACTTTAGAGAAAATGATGTATATAAATTAGAAATAGAATGAAATGTCTAGGAGTAAAGGCAACAACTTCTTCTTACTATGGTGAGAAATTTGAATGTAAGATTTCTTGTACATGTACATATACACGTTAGATACTATATCCTAAAAATTACATTTCTCAAGATACAAGTAGATTGAAAATTCTTATCGTTGATCCAAAGGGTGTGAAAGACATTGAGTTTCTTTTACCATAGGGAGCAAAATAAGTTTGAAAGTAGCATAGCATCATTTCATAGCAATCACTTTATTCCATATGGATATGAGGTACACTTTAAAATAATGAAATCAACAAAATATGCACAAATCTTTAGTGTTTGATAGTAGTAGTTGTTTTGTGTTAAGTTTTTCTACTTGAGGGTTTTACAAATAGCCATTAAGGATCATCACAAATGATAAACCCAAGTATGGTAAGAAGCCGTGTTACAAAGTTGAGAAAAAATAGCAAATTTTGCTCAATAACAAGTGCAACAAAAACAAGTTTAACCTCTTTGTCACTTGGTATTTATTTTGGTTCAATCCAAACACTTTACATAGAGGCAAAGTTGTAGCGTCTAAAATTATACAAAATATCTCCATGTAGTCATGAACTATTCACTTGGAGGTAGGGTTTTGAGAAAACGGCTAGAAGGGATATTAAGACATGGTGAGGTCATAAGGGTTTTAAGGTGGAGGCTCTGAGTTGCGGAGACGGTGATTCACATGCGGTAGGTTTTTGAGAAGACGGCTAGAATGGATTTTAAGACGTGGTGAGGTAGAAGGGTTTTAACCCCTAAATGGTTTGACTCATTTGTAGTAAAATGAACACATCCTCAAAAACATTGTCATAGGTGGAGGCAAAAGTGTGTTATCCAAATCTCAACCGTACAATCTTGTCGTAGACATATTGAACATCATGTGGGTCAAATTTTGAGTCATGAGGCTTCATAGATTGCGAGATCATAATGTATTAATACTAAAAAATGATCACATAATTTCATCATTTTCACTTTGAAGTGAAAATGCTACCATTAGACTTATTGCAATGAAAAAGTCACCAATTAGAATGTTGTTCACCTTCATCTCAGTAGCATCCTTGAACAAAAAAAAACTATGAGAAATTTTTTTTTGTGCAAATAATGGCCCTGCAATGGTGAAAACTGCCCTAAATTTTACAAAGGAAAAAATGTCTAAAACTAGGCTGCTGTCACTAAAATGCATGCCAATAATTCATACTTCATTGTATGGGTCTGAGATTTGTATGACATAAACCAGACTTGATTTAGGACCCAACTCAAGTGATTTCGTCCAAAACGGAGTCCGGACGAAGAAGTTATGGCTCTCCAAAGTTTCTGTCATCCAAAATGTCGTTTTTCAACATTCGGCCCGCTTAAGGGTTAAGGTAGAGACTCTGAGGTGCGGAGACAGTGATTCACTTGTGGAGAGGGTTTCGAGAGGACGGCTAGAAGGGATTTTAAGACATGGTGAGGTCAGAAGGGTTTTAAGGTGGAGACTCTAGGTGCGGAGAGGGTTTCGAGAAGACGGCTAAAAGGGATTTTAAGACATGGTGAGGTCAGAAGGGTTTTAAGGTGGAGACTCTGAGGTGCGGAGACATGATTCACTTGCGGGGAGGGTTTCGAGAAGACGACTAGATTGAAGGGATTTTAAGACATGGTGAGGTTAGAAGAGTTTTAAGGAGACTTAGAGGTGCGGAGAGGGTGATTTAAAGAGACGGCAAATGTAAGAAGATGGCAATGCAAGGAGGTTCGAAAACAACAAGGCAAAGAGGTTCAAGAAGACGGCAACGCGAGGAGACGGTGAGGCAAAGAGGTTCTAGAAGAGGAGACAAGGAGGTGATGAGACGACGGTGTAAGAAGACGACGAGGTGGAGAGAGAGCGATGCGAGGAGATGGTGCTCGGAGGAGACGGAAAATGCTAAAAGGTTTTAGAAGATGGCGATGTGAGGAGACAGCGAGGCAAGGAGACATGAAGACAAAGAGGGTTTCTAGGAGAGGGATGCAAGGAGACATCAAAGGTGAGTTTTGAGTTGACAGTTAAGAGAGTTCCATGAGACAGTGAGGAGGGTTTCACAAGATAGTGAGGCAACAGTTTTTGAAAGATGGTAAGAGAGTGATTCTAAAAGACAATGAAGCTTGAGTGCAAGAGACTGCGAGGTTTGTGAGCAAAGACGACCAGGTATGTATATAAGAGACGGTGAGGGTGTGTGCAAAGACGGCGAGGTGGGTGTTGAAGAGATGGTGAGGTGGATCTCCATGAGACGGCGAGGTCGGTGTTCAAGAGACGACAAGCCGAGGCGAGGAGAAAGTGAGGCTTGTTTCCAACTTACAGTGAGTCACAATTTTCTTCTTACCAAACATATACATAGCTCCGTTGTGCACCTTTGCATCAATCAACCAATGATTGTTTGGCTACTCCATTTAGGGTATAGTGAAAGTTTTTTCTCTTCTTAAAAATAAAAGTCGTATGTCGAGACCACGTGCTAAGGCTCCTTGATGAGACTAATAGCATACGTACTGACTTTGAATTTCTTAACTATGACCACCTCGTGCTCTTGAGAGTAATACCCCTGACAGGGGGCCGTTCGTTTGATACTTCATGTGCTTCTACACGCTTTTTAGTATGGTGGTGTTCCAGCACGCCATTGATGCAGCAACTGGAGAGGCCGTAGTTCCAGAATCAAATACAGTGCCTCATTCTGGAGCCTAACATGTAAGCTTGGCTCTCCCCCCGATGCTTTTCACTGCTTTGGTTGAAGAGAACGTTGCAATCGTGCTTTTGGAGGTTATGGTAAATAATCGCTTGCAAGTACGTCCATCGAATCTTATTCCTTTCATTCACGAAGAATTCTGTGAAGCGGAACGATTCCGCTTTGAATAGAACGATTTTCACCTCCTTTCAAGTGAAGAAAATAAGTCAGAACTGAGCAAAGCTAATTCTTGCTTTTTGGATGGCATTTGTGCAGGGTCAAGAGGGGGACGATCGTGTAGCAAAATTGATGTCCTTGACACAGCTTTTGAAATGATTTGTTTCTAGTTGCTCCAACTTGCTGCAGTGAGCCCAAAGGATTCGTTAGCCAACACGTAACACACGTGTTATTTAATGGATCCCTTGAGTCCACTGCAGTAGGGTGGAGCAATCAGAGAAACAGTTCATTCGTTAGCCCATGAATAAAACAGTAAACAACACAATGAACAAGGACAGGGGTGGCTCTTATCTGCAAATTTGACCACTCAGAGAGTGCGCTGAGAAAGCTGCAAAGGCCCAAAATGAGGATGCAGATTTTAGAGGTTAACTAAGTTGGTTTTTGTGTAGGGTTTGTGCCACTATTTGATTGGTTTGCAACAATTCATCAAAAAGGATAATTTTGGGTTCACTTATTTCTGATTGCAGTGGAAACACAAGAATCACTTGTATTAAAGAATTTTCCTTGATGTCATTTCTAGAGTTGCCATTTCTGCTCTACATCAAGGCGCGCATTCTCTTTACCTCTGTTTGATTGCATTTGTGTCAAGAATTTCTTTCATTGTATGATCTGATCTCATTTTTCCAAATTTTTGAATTGAGAGTAAGTCTTTTCACTCCAAACAATAAAAGGTCTGAGGATTTTTGCGTTACAGATATAGGCTTACTAATTGTGTGTATTTGCATTGAGTGTATGAGATTGGAATGTTGAGGGCGCTAGAAGATACTCACGAGGAGAATTAGAGGTGAATTGAATTTGATGTCAATGTTCATTCTTGTCATCCTCTCAAATTAACTAACCAACAATTTAACTTACTAATATTATGAAATTCTCTACAAGAAGACATGAGTTTCTTTTACCATAGGGATGAAAATAAATTTGAGAGTAGCATAGCATTATTTCATACCAATCACTTTATTCCATGTACGCATATGAGGTACATTTTAAAATAATGAAATCAACAAATTATGCACAAATCTTTAGTGTGTGATAATAGTAGTTGTTTGG
Source organism: Bryum argenteum (assembly GCA_037043015.1). Taxonomy (NCBI): domain Eukaryota; kingdom Viridiplantae; phylum Streptophyta; class Bryopsida; order Bryales; family Bryaceae; genus Bryum; species Bryum argenteum. The sequence goes on along the minus strand of CM073328.1, from coordinate 15,879,242 downwards.
TGTTAAGTTTGTCTACTTGAGGGTTTCACACATAGCCATTAAATATCAGAACTAATGATAAACTCAAGTATGGCAAGAAGCCATCTTCTACAGTTGAGAAAAAAGAGCAAATCTTGCTCAATAACAAGTTCAACAAAAAAAAGTTTAACGTCATTTGTTGATTGGTATTTATTTTGGTTCGACCCAAACACTTGATAAGGTGACAAAGTTGTAGCGCCTAAAACCGCACAAAACATCTCCATGTAGGCACTTGAGGGGAGGGTTTCAAGAACACGACTAGAATGGTTTTTTAAGACATGGTGAGGTCAGAAGGGTTTCTAGGAGACTTAAGATAGAGAGACGTGCGGAGACGGTGATCAAAAGAGACGACAATGCCAGATGATGGCAATGCAAGGAGATGACAATGCGAAGAGATGGCGAGGCAAAGAGGTTCTTGAAGACGCGAATGTGAGGAGATGGATGATAATGAGCGCCTGTAGAAGACGACAAGACAAAGAGGTTTTAAGAAGATTGTGATGTGAGAAGAAGACAAAGAGGGTTTCAAAGAGAGTGAGGCAAGAAGACATCGGAGGTAGATTTTGAAGAGTCAGACAACTAGGAGGGTTTCACAAGACGGTAAGGAGGGTTTCACCATAGCGAGGGAAGTTTTTAAGAAGTGGCTAGAGGGTGATTTCAAGAGACAGCGAAGCTTGTGTGTAAGAGACGGCGAGGCGTGTAAGCAAAGACGACGAGGCGTGTGTGCAAAGACGGCAAGGTGGTGTCAAAGAGATGGCGAGGTGGATTTGCATGAGACGGCGTGGCCAGTGTTCAAGAGACGGGAAGGCGGACCTTGGCAAGGCGAGGCGGGTGTTAAAGAGACATAGTGAGGCGGTTGTTTCAACTCACGGTGAGTCACACTTCATCCTTTTTCTTCTTGCCAACATATGCATAGCTCGGTTGTGCACCTTCGCATCAATCAATCAGGTGATAGCATGATTGTTTAGCTTCTTTATTTAGGGTATAGTGAAAGTTTTTTCTTTTATTAAAAACAAAAAATGTATGCCAAGACCACGTGCTAAGGCTACTTGATGGGACTTCTAGCATTCGTATTGACTTTTAATTTCTTGGCTATAGCGGCGTACAGATCAAGATGTGTCAACATGTCGTATCTTTGTGTAAAACACCCTTGAGAGAAATACCAGCTACTAGATCTGGAGCCAAAGAGTTGTTCTTGTTTGCAAGATTGTATCTCGGGGCGTTCTTTTGACACTTTACGTGCTTTACACACTTTTTATTATGGTGATGTTCAAGCACGCCATTGATGCAACCATTCATGCAGCAACTGGAGAGGCTGCACCAAAATCGATACACTGCCTATGGCCGTTCTATAGCCTAACATGTACGCTTGCCTTCTCCCCTGATGTTGTTGACTGCCTCGGTTGAACAGAACTTTGCAGTCTTACTTTTGGAGATTATGGTAACCGCTTGCAAGTACGTCCATCAAATCTAATTCCTCGCAATCATGAAGAAAGCTGTGAAGCGCAACGATTGTAACAATTCTGCTTTAAATAGAACGGTTTACACCTCCTTTTAAGTGAAAAAAACAAGTCAGCTGATTCTTGCTTTTTGGATGGCATTCGTGTAGGGATCTGCTTAAAGGAGGCCATCGAGTTGGTCAGGGAGCCTCTCGTGGGGCAAATAATCGCTGCCCAGCAAATAAAAATTGGGGTATATTTGTCCCCTAATTTCTAATGGTTGATGTCACCCATAGCTCCATGCGGCATCCACTCAAAAATTCTAAAAAAACATAAGAGGGCATCCCAAAACGCAAAAAACAAAAAAAAATGGATTTTCTGGCTGGACAAGGGCTGGGGGGGGGGCAAGTAGGGTCGAGGGGCTCCGTGACCAGCTCACTCGCCTGCTTTAAGCTCACCCCTTGTTCAAGAGGGGGACAATCGTGTAGCAAAAATGATGTCCTTGACACAATTTTGAAATCATTTGTTTCTAGTTGCTCCAACTTGCTGCAGTGAGCTCCAAAGATTCGTTAGCCAACATGTAACACATATGTTATCCAATAATATCCTCAATTCCGTTAAAATGGCGTTATTCCGGTAAAATGACGCATTTTAGGGTGCTTCAAATGAAAAAAAAAAAAAAAAACGTTGGTTTTTGTCGAGTTTTGACATAATAGGGCAAATATTTCTAACCCGCATTTCAAAAGCAACAATGTTTTTTAACAGCCGTTCCAAAATATTGCCCTTTGACTATGTCTAGAGGTCAAAAACCATAAAAATGTGTGATATTATGGAAATTTTGGTGATATTACAAAAATCATTTGATATTACGGATTGCATGTGTGATATTAATAAACATGCCATTTTACAGGCATGAATACCTCTCAACTACAGTTTAAAAACATACTAGTAAAATGGCACATTTTAGAATGCGAGGAAAATGGCTCATAGGGGCAATATGGCACATGGAATACCGCCATTTTAACGAAATTGAGGTTTAATTCCTTGAGTCCTCTGCAGACTGCAGTAGGGTTGAGCAATCAGAAACCGTTCATTCGTTAGCCGATGGCCAGGAAGTTCATGGCCATCCAGGCTCGAGTGCGTGAAGATGACACAAGCACAACTTGCTTCACAGTCACTTTCTTCTTGCCTTGAAGTTTCTGTGGCTCGGAGGGTGTGAGCGCTCCCACTTCCTACATTTCAAGTGTGAACACAGGGGGGCCATTGTCTTGCTCTAGAGCCTAAAAATATCAACAAGTGAGGGCTTCAATTAGTACAATTGCTACAACACTCCCAAAGTAGCAATGCACTGTGAGAGACGAACTGTCCATATCACTTTGGCAGCCGTTGATTTTGTCTCAATTACTCTATACTGCTAGAGAGGACTTGGGGCCCCTAGAGAAGTCTTGCAAACGGAAAATTCGGCAAACCCACTTAATCTGATTGCATTAATTGCCTGCACCAATAAACATACCATTGATTAAAAGTTGGAATTTTTTTTGCCTCTTGAACAAACCGATCTCTATATATATATATATATATATATATATATATATATATATATATATATATATATATATATATATATGTTTTTTTTTTAGGGTTTCAAAATATTATCATAATGTTTATAAGGTAATAAATTATTTGATCTTATTACTTATGTAGTTTTTAGATAACATTTCCTTATCAAAATTTATCACACTTGTAATTTAAGTGTAATGTTGTATGTTTTTTATTATAAACTTTTCTGTAATTGTCTCTAAATCCTTTTGTAATCTCCTTATTTATATATTGTTAGCTTATACTATTTTATATGTTTCTTGTTGGTATAAAATAAATTAATGAATAATAACTATGAATTTCTCCAATTACTCTTAGATATAAGCAATTGTGTATTTTAAATAAAATAAATCGGTTGATATATATATATATATACACATAATGAAAGGCAGATAATCTATAAGTTACATTATACTTGTATCTTAATATTAAAATAAAATAAAATAACCCAATTTCAGTAAATACAAGATAGATTTTTTTTAATATAGTTTTAATGATATTGAATTATTAAATACATAAAAATATAAAACATCTATAAATTAAACAATTAAGATATCTTGATACCACTTGGGCGAATTTAGCAAAAAGTTACCAAATCTTTTAATAGATCAATGGTAAAAAAATTGCAGTAGCAATTACTCATGAATAAAACACAAAATTCTATTTATAATTAAATTGATAATAAAAATTATGTAATTATTGTAACTTATGTATTTAAATATTTGTAGATTAGTAAGAATATTTTAATACAAGGAGTAAGGTACTTAGTCACCTTCATTTTAAAATATTAGAAAATAATAAAATTATATTACCACATTTATATATATTAAATATTTTCAAATAAAATAATTTCTTTGTATATAATTAAATTAAGTATAAGATCAAGGAATTTTCTTTAAAAAATAAATATAAACATTCATACAAATACTTTAAAATATTGAAGGTAAAGTATTCTTTAAGTGGTTGTTAATAGTCCATAGCGGATATGTACGGATAAAGATATCTTATAAGATTAGTAGCACTTGGTACCTTGGTACTAGAACATAATGAAAAGGGTAGAACATGAAGAACCATCTCATACAGACTCCTTTTCGTAAGTGCAACCTTGCTTGTCCTAATTTGCTTGTGAGAAAATTGCTTCTATATTTCAATATGTTATGGGCCCACATTCTTTTACCAATTAAGTTGTTCTTACATTCTCTCTTTTTGCTTGTTATTTAGTGGTAGAGATCTTACAGTAAGTGCATCTACTTAGTGCAAGACCTTGATAGTATCCTTGCTGAAATTACACTAGTGGTTGAAACCTTTACTTAAAAAGTGAGTCATTTTGACTAAAGTGACATATAGAAAAAAAATATAATTTCTAGAAATGCAATAGAAATTATCAACTTGCATTTAGAAGTGATTTGAAGCTTTTATGTGCGAATCAGCAAATTCTGCATTCATAGTTCAACAAACTTTGATTTCCCATATCTTTTGCATTACATCTCCAATTTAAGAGATCTTTGGACATGCTTGTAGCTTGAGATGGCATATTTTTAGGCTGAGAGCTTAAGGATTTTTGAGAAATTTAGGGATGACAACTATCACCACTAGAAGGCCAAAATAGAACTTCTTTTGGCATCATTAGATCTATGGAAGATAGTAGATGAAATAGAAGAGTGACCACATTTAGAGGCAAGCATGAAAGATCAAAAGACTTCAAAAGTTGTAAGAAGAACACATTTGGTATAAATTCCATGAATTTAGATGTGTTCAACTTTGCACATGTTATCTCTTATAAAGGAGCAACAGATGCATAGAAGACTCTTTGTAATGTATATAAGAGTAGGAATCTCTCCAATGTGCTATAGTTAAGAAAAAAATTCTTCACTATGAAGATGGAAGAAGGTGAAGATCTCATGGCACATATAAATAAGATAAAAACTCTTGCAAACCTACTTGCTCTCATTGATAAGTCTTTGCATTAAAAAAATTAGTTGGATGATTTTTCATCCAATTACTTTTGGTATTAGATTTGCGACCACGTTTCTACAATGAAAAAAGTGAAAAAATTGATGAGTTTTGGAAGAGTTATAACTCCTTCATCCACCGTTAGATTTCAAATTTATTTTTTGGGATAGATTAGAGTCTATTTTAGTAGTATAAATCTTGACCAAATCAAAGGTACTTTCTACATAAAGCGTAGATTTGAGTGCAATGGGTTTAGTTTTGGACATTTTTTTCTTTGAATTTTTTTTGACACTCTTCACCATTGCAAGGCTATTTTTTGAGCCAAGAAAAGTTTCTTTGATGATTTTATTTGGTGCAAGGGTTATGAGAAGATAAAGATGAACAAGTTTCTAGTGGAGATTTTTTCATTCGAGTAGCTTTGTTGCTAGAATTTCCACTCTAAAGTGAAAATGATGAAATTTGGTAATTTGTTTCGTGCACTGATACGATCTCGCATTCTATGAAGCCTCATGACTCACACTTTTCCCTACATGACCTTCAACAAGTCTATTACAAGTTTGTACGGTTGAGATCTAAATTGCTTATCTTCATTTTTATCTATGACATTTTTTTATGAAAATGTGTTTTTTGGCTATTGAAGGACGTTTAGGGGTTAACGTTTGCATATAATATCATTTTTGTTATAATTTGAATTGCTTGAGTTGAATGTGATTGATAATTTGGAATGAGTTTGGAATAGTATAGATGTACTACAATATTATCAAGATCAATTCAAAACAAGCTACAAAGATTGAACCTTGTCTTACCATACAATGCCCTGAAGGTGGGGACCAATTCAAGGAGTTACAATTTACCCTCTAAAACAAGAGTAAAATCATACAGAGTAGGTGATACTTCATAAATTTGAGTACTTATGTGATATTTGGTGAGCCTAAGAATTGTGTCCTACAAAAAATAACAAAACACTCAATATCAAAGAAGCCTTTCATCCTCATGTTAGTTGTGTCATGTAAAGGTAAATGTCAAGGACTCTCTCACAAAAATTTTTGGTAGATAAAATAATTGAGAATAATGACCAATAATGCTCCAAGGGGATATAAAGTATCTCTTTTGACTCTGATCAAGCTTTTAGTTACTAAATATAGATTGTGTGAAACTAAAACATTTTGGAGATTGTAGAGTTTTCCCACACCCTTCCAAAATTTCATCCCATTTTAAATTCCTCATATGTTAGGAGATATTCACGGTCAAAGTTGGAAAACACTATTTGAAATCAGCCCAAAAATGCCAAAAGTGTGGAATATGCTCATTTATTCTTAAAATCTCAAAAAATTTCACCTTTGAATGAAACAAGGCAATTTTGAGGCTTTCTGGAATCTTAAGACCTAGGAGCATTAGGGGTTAAGTGGAGAACAGTGCAAAGAGTTGTACTCAACCTTTAATGAACAAAGTTGAAAAGAATATATTGACGCTTAGGTGGACATGGAAAGGAGTCGAAAGGACAGGTGAAAAACTATTTTAATAAGGAAGTTTAAGTGAAAAGGAAGTTTAACAGAGGGTCCCATGAAAGTTTTCATTTGATCCAAATTTGTTACGCTAGGTCAAGTACCTCGCGCCAACAACTCGTCCCCAAGTAGGCATTTGTAACGTCACTCACCTCCGTCAGTGGTTCGCATACGTAATTGCACAAGTTCAACCCTAAATCAAACAAATCGCTAAAAACGCTCGACATCTTGAGACATCTCGAGCATAGTCACTAGTGTTAAACTCCCTCTACGCCTTTACTTGTAAACTTTCCCTACATCAAAAAACATGGTGTCGTGTTCCCTGCTCTTCTATCCAATTTTAAACCTGGTCTTCTTTCGGCACCCAAATGTAGCTGCAATGATCTTTCAGCGTGAAACGTAAGTGCGCCTCTCCTTGCCAACACTCTTTCCTTTGCAATCACTTTAGGAAATTATGGTGAGTGCTTTAAGGTCAGGTTTCTCCTTACGAGTGCTCTTCCTTTGCAATCATCTTCTTGTTACTGCTCTTTCGTTTGCAATCAAGGGTACTTCAACTCTAGATCGACGCCATTCCTCTGCTTGCTTCATGAAGGACGAATACCAACTCTGCTAAGAATGGATTGATCCTTACTTAGTTATCTTTTATGTGCGAATTGCAGGTGTGAACAAGGGGCGATGCTGGTGGTGTCACCAGCCGGCGTCCTCCATGCAGTGGATCCCGTGACCAAGCGCACCACCATCTGGACTTATGCATCGGGATCAGCCATGGGCTCCAAGCTCCCAAGACAGGACACTCACTCTCAGGAGGAGATTGTATTTTCATGGGCAGATGGGACTCTCTACGTCGTGGAGGGATCGCGAATCAAGGTGAGCATACAAAAATCTTATACTACTCTATGATATCGTGATAGGAAACCAACATTGTGTTTAAAAAACTTCTGTTAGCCATTTCTAATCTACACATGCAATGACATACTCTGACTTTCGTGACAACCTCATTGGCGACCATGGGCCATCCTCGGCTCTAACGGCGCCTGGGTGGGGCGCCGGCGCTTGCCCCAGCGGCAGCCTGAAGGCCTTCGCACATGAGGCGTTGAGCCGACGCTGACGCCCGAAACGCCGACGGTGGAGGCTCACCGCAGGCTTCGGGAAAACCTTGCGCCAGCCAGCGCCTGGTCTTTGCGGCACCCTGCCCAAACGCTGCAGCACCTGCCCCACCCACAAACAAAAAACAAAAGTGACCCATCTACTTGGGTCACTCCCACTTATCCCCACACCCCATAACCCCACCTACCCCTTGCTTTTTCATAGTATTTCCCTTCCTATTTTTTCCTCATTCCTTTGCAATTGCCATTATTCTTTGGCCTCTTCCTCATCCTCCATAAGTCTGAGAGGGGGTTTAGCAGCTAATTGGATATAGGTCCCATCAATAACCCCACAAATCTGAGGAATGCCTGTCATCTCCGCAAACCTAGCAATAGTAGAAGCTAAGCGTGCACCACTCGGAATCTCGACGTATAAACCGAACAATTTCTCTCTATGAGAGAGAATATCACAGACAATGACGGTGTACTTCCTGATGGTGGAAGCGCCTACGTTGTACAAATCTACCATACGCTCTGGACTAATCCCGTGTGCCAATTTATACAAAACAATCTTCAGAATGGTACGAGGGGATAACGGACAGCGAACATAGAAAGATGCAAAACGTAAGAAAGGGGTGATAAGAGCCACGAGCTGCTCGAAAGCAAAAAAAGACATCCTGTAAGAAGATAAGTATTGTCTATCGAGAAACTCTGGCGATGTAAATCACACATCCCTCTCTATAATATCAGAATGTATACTCTGTCTAGGAATCTTCCACCACATCCTCTGGAGCTCCTCTATCTCAATGGGAAGTAACAAGGTCAATGCAAGTAAATCTCGCTGTAAGAGGGAACGCTCGTCAGTGAATGGAATCGGCCTAGGGGTAATACAAAACGGGCGAAATCGAACCGGTCTAAAACGCTTCTTGGCCCTCAAGGGTCGAGGAACTGTGAAAAAGATCGTCAAAAGAAACCAAACGCCGACTATCTCGGCGATTGTAGGATCCGCCATTTGCGAAAACGAAAACTATAAAAAAATAAAAACTACCTTACAAACAATATAGACGCAAAATGGACTCAAAAACAAAAAGAAGCAAAACAAAATGCCAAACCTAGAAGTAAATTGAACCCATGCATTAATTAGTAAGCAAGACTAATTCTAATGGGCCCCGTTCATTAATCAAATTTTAAAATATCTACTTTGTATTTGGTATCAAAAAGTCAAAATGTAGAAGTCAAAATGATTCCAAGTACTAAGTGGCCCCATTCATTAATCAAATTTTAAAATATCTACTTTGTATTCGGTATCAAAAAGTCAAAAAGTAGAAGTCAAAATGATTCCAAGTACTAAGTACTAAGTACATAAAGACTCTCTGAGAATAAGTTTTTTTTTTTTTTTTTTTTTTTTTTTTTTTTTTTAATTGTTAATTTTTTTTAAAAAAAGCGAAGCGGGTCAGCCCTGCTGGCTGCCCGCGTCTCTCGCGGCGGCGCGGGCGGCGCGCTTGGTCGGGTCGGTCAAGACTGCCCAAAATAGGTCGCTGCCAGCGCCTGCCGCCGGCGCTGGCGCCACCGCCATGTGCGATGGCCATGAAAGAGCCGGGGCGGCAGGCTTTGGCCCGCCTTGGGCAGCCTTGCCCCGCCCGCCTGCCCGAGGATGGCCACTTCCTCCGACTTCAAGATCATCGAGCTCGACCGCTGCCGCTCCATCTTCGTCTCCCCTCCTTCCATATCTCACACACTCTTCAATTCCGACACCGCACACACAGAAACGAAATGTGAAGGCCTCAAGTGGAGGAGGACGGAGTCAGAGCTGAAGAAGACAATTCTCATACAGGCAAGTGTTCCCTCGTTATCTTTGACCATGAGTACTACTCTGTGTTAGGTGGGTTCAAACCTCATTTGCTTCAATCTCCAAATGTTTTGACTAGGCAAGTATCACCTTGATATTGTCCACATTCTCAGAGTTGGTGGGAGCTCATGGCCCATAACATAAGTTGTTGTAATTTATGAATTGGAAAAATTATATAAGAAAGTAATACTTTAGTGAAGTACTTCATTGGAAGTAGCACTTGCAAGAGAATATAAGAAAAGTCACTTAATATAAAAGTGCAGTAAAGTTGCCTTAAAGTTGCATCTAAGTTACAATAAAGTTGCCTCAAAGTAGCAAAAGAGTTGCAATGAAGTTGCCTTAAAGTTGCAATAAAGTTGCAATGAAGGTGCAATGTCTTGGTTGAAGAGAACGTTGCAATTGTACTTTTGGAGGTTACGGTAATCGCTTGCGAGTATGTCTTTCGAATCTAATTCCTCTCATTCATGAAGAAAGCTGTGAAGCGGAATGATTCTGCTTGGAATAGAGCGACTTTCACCTCCTTTATAGTGAAAAAAATAAAGTCTGCAGTGAACAAAGCTGATTCTTGCTTTTCGGATGGCATTCGTGCAGGGTCAAGAGGGGGTCAAGAGGGGGTCAAGAGGGGGACAATCGTGTAGCAAAAATGATGTCCTAAGTGACACAGCTTTTTGAATAACTTGTTTCTAGTTGCTTCAACTTGCTCTAGTGAGCTCAAAGGATTCGTTAGCCAACATGTAACACATGTGTTATCCACTGAATCCCTTGAGTCCACTGCAGTAGGGTGGAGCAATTAGAAAATGTTCATTCGTTAGCCAGTGAGTTAAACAGTGACCAACACAATGAACAAAGACAGGGGTGGCTCATGTTTGCAGATTTGACCATTGAGAAAGCGTGCTGAGAAAGCTGGAAAGGCCCAAACTGAGGATGCAGAGCATTTGTTGGAAATTCATTACGAGGAGGTTCCGATCATACTGTTGGGAAATATAAATGAATGAAAAGAGAGAAGCCTCGAGGGTCTGTGATCCTTATATAGAAGGCAGTGTACAACTGTACATAAATGCTCCGGTAGTGGGCGAGCCACTGTGCCGCCACCCATAACGCCGGAGCCATAAAGGCTGTGCCTACTTGTACCTAACTGTTCTAACGGCATTGCTGCCCGTGGGGAGATCTGAACCCGGGATTTTATCCTTGGATCGTACCTTCCCAACACATACTTTGTCTGAGGAAGGACTTGAAAGTGATTGTGCAAGAAATTGAAACAGGTGAGCCTCTTGGATGGAGTATCTAGATGGCTGATATCAAAGCTCTAATTATTCCCCAAGTCTCAGTTTTATTCCGTCCTGTACTGGAGCTCCAGTCGGTCTGCACGTGAAGTATCCCAGTCCTCACATATGCATGTATTTTGTGAAGAATTTGTAAAGCACAGAACGCTTCTGCTTAGAATAGAATGATATTTGTCTCCCTTTATCAGGGCTGCTTCTTACTTTAGGATGACATTTGTGCACAGATGATCAAGAGGCGATAATTGAGGTATCACCATGTGCACCACTATAAAGGAGGGGATTTTGTAACACTTTTTGTCAAGTGAACCTTCGATACAAACGTTGCTCAACTGATACATTGCCTTGGTACTTGCTCTATCAGCATTCTCCACCTCAAGATATGAAGTTTATTGAGAACAGTACTTATCAAAATCTTAACGTTGCTTAATTTGCTTCTTTTTGTGAGAACGTTACTTTAAGTATGAGGACATTGAATGATTGAGTTGATCATCGACTGACAAGTAAAACGTTGGGCTAGCAGGCGTCCCTCTGTGACGCGGCAAACCATTTGAACGTATGTATCGGAATTGGGCATAGGCTTCAAGCTCCCAAGAAAATATATTTGCAATATCAACTCGAATATGAAGACTCTGATGAGCAAAGTGACTGTCAGTGTAAGAGGGAGGAGCTCGGAGTCTCATTGTCGTGGAAGGATCGCAAGTTAAGGTGAGCTTCCAAGAATCCTATGATCTATCTATTCATATCGTATTCCGAAGCCAACGTTGAGTTTAAAAAACTTTCTTATTCATATCTGATCTACACATGCAAATGTTGTTCTCAAACAGCCTCATTGGAGACCATGGGCCATGGTCAACCAGCAAAAAGCTCATTTTTTTGGTTTCAAATTTTAAGGACATGCATCGATTTGTACTTTTTTTGTGATGTCAGGTTTGACGCCTCAGCCTCTTCTTATGTTCCTCAGCACAGGGTGTTGAGATGATCTGTTCTAGCCGACTGCAATGAATTTGAACGATCTGCTAGCCAACACACACCTTAACCCTTGAACGTCGAAGCGGCCATTTTATGTCCGATGAACAGAACATTTCTCACTGTAACCTATTATTGCGGGATGAATTTCATTCATGATTTTTGTAATTGGATTTATGAATGATAATAGCATATCATGGAATTCATTTGAGGTCATTTAAGGTATTTCCTAAGATCACATGTGGTATGAAAGTTGAAAGAATGGTTAAAAACAAATCACCACACAGTGCATTTCTGCAACTTTTTCCTACTTTTATTAAGTCTCAAATTTAGGCAACTAAATGATCTCTTTTGAGTTCAAGCTCAATTCATAAAATGAATCTTACCAAGTCTTGTTTCTACTCCAAGTTAGAATTTCAAGAAATTCCTAATATCTAGTGATTTACTGACACCTTAAGTTTACATGCCTATAGGGTCTCTTTCTCAATTTTCAAATATAGCATGACACGAAACCAAGGATTACACCATGCTATTCTTCACTACAATGTCCCCTTATTCTAAAAATTTCAGATTTTTTGAAAGTGATTTGTATTTGATATGAATTATTTTTGGTTTTTCTTTGAAAATTCACTTGAATTTCAAATCTTCCCAAAAAAATCTGAAATTTTTACAGCATATGAAAAGCATGTGATCACATCTACGAAAAATAAAATAAAATATTTTACTTTCAGGTAAAGTGGCGAAATGGAGGATTCAGAGTAAGGCATATCAAAGTTCAGGCCACGGTTATGGGCTCCGACGTTCTAGGGTTAAGTTATGGCCACAAATGGGACAATGGTCAGGTGTTCAGTGAGCAGTATCCTACAATTCCTGTTGAACAAGGACAGGGGAGCTCTTAATATCCGCAAATTGATGAATACACATCAATGGTCAATGTATCTTTCCCCAGAGGTAGTTGTGAGAAACGGCGAAGAAGGTTCAAGTGAAGGGTAGAAAAAAATGCAGGCAGCCCTCATTACTGAGTTGACCACCAGCTACCTTCACCAATCTCCCTCTCACTGTTCACCGAACCAGAAAGCAGAAAATTCAACTACTACTCACTGTGCTATCACATCACTGGCTTCCCCTTAAAAAGATGGACCGGTAACCTTCAATGAAAGTGCAACAACACAGCACACATGAGATCAGATTCCCTTGATTTCGGTGTGTTCCAAGTAGGGCCAATTTTCACTTGGGTTGGGGACCATGAATCTGTAGGGCCAAGAGAGGTCATTTTTGGTTGTTAACCCTTAAACCAAGGTTGTCAAATCAGGCGTTTTGAGGTGATCGGGCGGGCGTACGAGTTGTCCCCAACGGGCCGGCGTGCCCGCCCACCTTGATTGTAGGGGGTGTGTAATTTTTCATGGGTAACAAACTTTGTAGTAAAAAGTCACGTAGGATTTGACGTGTAAGTCCATCATGGCGTCGGGGCGGGTGAAATTGTGCCAAGGCGGGTGAACTTTTGTCATGGCGGTTGAACTTTTGAGGGGGGGGGGTGACATTGGGGGCGGGGCGAGTGAGGGGGGGAGGGGGACGGGTGACTGAGGTGCGGGGCGGGTACCGGGGGGGAGAAGGGCGGGTACCAGGGGGGAGGGGTGGGTACCAGGGGGAGGGGTGGATACCGGGGGGGGGGGGGGATGGAGGGTGAGGGGGAGTGAGAGGGGGGAGAGAGGAGTGAGGGGGGAGTGAGGACGGTGAGGGATGGGCGGGTGAGTAAGAAGAGGTGATGGGGGGGTGGGTGAGGGGGGAGTGGAGGAGCTTCCAAAGATCCGAGTAAACCTACTTCCCCGCTCTATTTCAAATTTGAGGTACCATAAATTTCTATAGTCTTAATATAAATTTAGATCGTAAAATCAAATATATGATTAAACCAATAGGACGAAAAATTTATTTGTAATATAGCATTGGGAAGAAGAATCAAATAAACATAATACCACCCACCGATATATTCTTTAGTCTTAATATAAATTTAGATCGTAAAATCAAATATATGATTAAACCAATAGGATGAAAATTTTATTTGTAATATAGCATTGGGAAGAAGAATCAAATAAACATAATACAAGGTGGAATTGGAGTGAAATAGCACACATTTTAAGAAGATCATTCATTCGGGATGCGGTAGCTCGAATTTGAAATAGAGGGGGAATTGGTGTGTGGTGGTGCAAATTTGAATAAGAGGGGAAGTACGAAAACTTAAATTCTCTCTTTCCTTGGATCCCCCCTTCTTCCAAACTCCAAGTATTTTGGAGGTAATGAAGTCCTAACATTTCTCACTAAAGCCGGGATTTGGAGTATCCCGGATATAGTGGGGGAATGTTTGGATTTGCTATGATTGGATTGACCACGCCTCCTCTTCCCTCTCCTACTCTCCCCAATTCTCCCTTTCTTTTCTTCTCCTCCCCTCTCCACCCCCCCCTCATCCGCCCCCTCCACCCCCCTCCTCCTCACCCTCTCTACTCCCTCACTCCCACCCCTCACTCCCCCTTACCCCCCTCACCTTACCCCTCCCCTCCCCTCCCCTCACCCGCCCCCCCCCTCACCCTCTCTTACCCCCCCTCACCTTGCCCCTCCCCCTCGGTAACCCGCACCCCCCCGGTACCCCACCTCTACCCTTCGGTACCCTATCCCTACCCCGGTGCACCCGCCCCTCTCTCCTTGGTACCCCCCCCTCCCGCTATATAACCCGCCCGCCCCCCCAGTAACCCCCACGTGATCCGCCCCCAATGTAACCCGCCCCTTGCGGTAACCCACCCCCTCTCTCACCCACCTCTAACCCCTCACCCGCCCCTAACCCCTTTCACCCGCCCCTAACCCCCTCATCCGCCCCTAACCCCTCATCCGCCCCTAACCCCTTTCACCCGCCCTGTCCTCAGTCCTACGTGGCGTGTACGTAGCGGCTAAGTGGCTTGGTTTTTATCTAAACCCTTGCTACGTCTTCGTTTTTTTATCTAAACTAAAAGTCAACAGAGGTTTGACCATAAGAGCTCAATCGGGCAGGCAAGGCGGACGGGCGGGCGGGCGGCTTGCCTGCCCGGTTTGACAACCTTGCTTTAAACGCCCAACCCCTCTGAAAATACACTAAAAAGCAAGCCCGAGGGACATGCTTGGGCGTTAAAGGGTTAAGGCTCTCATCCCTCATTGAAATTTGAGCATTTATTGTCTTGAAATGTCCCCAAGGAGCAAAAGAAGAACTTAACATTCGGGAGCTCTCTTTTTCTTCATTTGGGGTCATGTGAGAGGCTCCCAAATGCTAATATAAAATGAATATGGTATAAGAAGAGAACAATCTAATATTGTTGACCCCTACTCCTAGTGTAAACCCAATGAGAGGGGCCTTAACTCCTAAACCAATAAGGAAGCTTTATTCCCTGGTCCCTTGAGCCCTTGTGTGAACCATGGCTGTCATATTGGACAAATCACTATTCATTCCATGTCCTATAGAACAAGTTACTATTTATCAAATGTACCTTTCAAGTACATGTGATGAATATGAACTTGTCCTTGAGGACGATCATAAAATTAATAGTAATTTGTCCAATATGACAAACCACCCTGTGAACCCGCTCTTATGGTCGTTGCTGTAGGTTTTCCGGCATTGATTGCTGTTGACATGAGCACCGGTTCGATAGTCCATTATTTTCTCATCAGAAGTGGACTTTTGGAAACTTTGCGATATAAAACAGGGCCCCCCCTCACCAAGACCTCGTATTCTTCATGAAGCTGGCACATCGACAGTTGCAATCTGGAGCTCAGAATTTGGGAAGATCAGTCTGAGTAACGATGAAACTCTTTCTACATAACCTGCGGTTGGTCGTCTTGTTGATGATGTGCCTTTCAACTTCGTATGCAGGTTTGTTTGTTTGCACACACCTCTCTCGTAGCTTCCAACATTTGCAACCAATTTGTAGGAGTCAGTGTGATTGCATTAGAAAACAAGTACGAATACACAATTATCCCTTTTGGAACAAATTTGAGTGTCTTTTGGAAGTTAGTGAGCTCTAACTCCGGCATGTAGTTACTTAAAATGATCACTCATGATGCTTCGGCCTGGGGTTTTTGTCGTGCAGCTAGATCACTTCCTGAGCATGTTGGAGGCGACTCATATTCCAAGGCAGCAGCTGCAGCAGCCATCGACCCCAACAAAGGTGTCTTTTATGATATTAAATTTCCTGTTGCCTTCTCGTTTATTGATGTTCGTTTCACTTCAATGACAATTTGTGAACAGGTTTGATGCTGTTATATGTAATCTTGCTAGGTAATTATTGCCAGTTGATGTTAGAACAAACAAAACTGCTTCAGGATTATCTGCTTCCTGAATGAGTTGAGTTCCTGAATGCTGAGAGATGCAATGGTGATTGCAGATTGTTCAAGAAATTATCCGAAGCTGGATTTCAAGCCAGTTACGAGTGTGTGCTCACCGAAAGTGCTGGCAACGAAAGAGTGTTGTGCAGCATTCAGCAAGTTGGCATGCCAGTATCGAAGCCAATTGAACAACTACAACACTGTTTGTCCCATCCTGTTCCTGTCCTACTTGAATTATGCAGGTGGCTACCAAGATGGCTATTTCATCGGCCCCTGCATCGATGGCAAGGCAGGATTGTGCGTGTAGTTGCCAAGTTTTGTTGTGTGAAATACGGACGGAGCAAAATTCACTAAATAAGTTTCTGGTACCGGATATAAATTAGAATCTTCGAAATAAGCCATGGAGATTTCGTACTTCTGTAGAGAGAAAGTAGCCATGCACAACATCTCACTAGAGTGGACACTTTCGCCACTAAGTGATTCACGACAAAGGAAAGTACTTCTTAGGAGATGGGGGTAGAAGCATACTAGGGTGGATCACTTTTGGACAAGTACTTGTACTCAAGAAGTACCAAAAGTCAACGCCCAATTTTGATGAGTACTTTAGGTACTAGAAATCTTAATTTGCAAATAAACAAGGTTTATAAGAAGCATTGAGTGTTAAAAATCATAGTGAATTAAAGAGATTTAAGGGGACTACTAGACTTGGTTGTGGGCCGGTGATAAAAGTCACAATAATGAAAATTGTCCCCATCGAAAGTTTTTAATATTGTACAAAGAGTACATGCTTAATACTATATCTTGATTCCTAGAAGTAGCCTTTGGTGCCAAAAACAATGAGTTGGTACAAATGCCCCACGTGGGGATTGTATGAATATGATGGAATGCACAAAAATCCACCTAAAAATTTTAATTTTTGACTAAAGTACATCATGTCAAAAATTTTGCCCTTTGGCCGCTAAAAATTGCAAGGAAAGGATGAGTTTTTGAAAAGTAATGATACAACATATGTTACCTCAGAAGGTGCTCTCTCTAACCATATAATTAATTTTGTACTTTGCAACTCAAATCTTACCAAATTGGAGTACTTTGTAACATTTTTGACTGCAGTAACGTACTTTTCTGAAAAGCAAGAAGTGCAAATTACAATATGTTCCTAATATTTTTGAAAAAAATTGTCAAGTGATTTGCACACTCCATCACTCTTTTTACCTAAATCCAAAAAAAATTAGTACTTTAAGATGTAGAGAGGTCCAAGAAAGGCCACTGAACAAGCAAATTTACAGGATTTAGAGGGCGTAACGTACTTTTTCATCCACCCTAGTGTGCTTCCATCCATGGCCCTTTTCAGTCATGAGAGAAGTTAAACCTACTCTCTTATTTTTGGCTGGGGGTCATGGCATACAAAATAAGAGACAAATCTAGCGCTTTATTTCTTCATGCTTCATTCTTGAACTTCTACATTCTCACAACCCACCCATACAATCACCTGATTCCTGAGCAGTTTTTCTTCACCCTCAAAGTGTAAGAAGAAGGTGACTATACTCATCGAATCACCCACTGACTGTATATTGCCATAAGTTTCATATATAATTTCCCTTCTTCTCGTCACTGTTTACTTTAGAAATCCAGAGTCGTCTTTGTTTTGTTTTGTTTTTTCTTCCAACCATGTCATTTCGCAACATAACAGCCAATTTCAGATGACTGAGTACTACGCTACAGAGAATTTGTGATACAGATGGTAAAAAGTATTCAAGCCAGGATCGAGTCATTGGCATGAATACACCAGCGTTTTTCTTCTCGGAGGTAGTTGTGAGAAAGGGCGATGAAGATTCAAGTGAAAGGCTTTGGCAAAATGCAGGAAAATTAGGGCAGCCTCATTAATGAGTTGACTACCAGCTACCTTCACCAACTCCGGCTCCCTCTCACTATTCACCGAATCAGAAAGGTGAAATATGATAGTGCAGCAACACAACACACATGAACATCCCTTGATTTCGGTGTGTTCTAAGTAGGTCTCAACTTCTCGTCACTGCCACCCATGATTGCTGGCCTGAACACTGTTAGTAGGTTTTTCGGCATTCAATGCTGTTGACATGACCACCAATTATTGAACTTGCGAGATAAAAAGGTCCCCGCCACCAAGACCTCGTATTCTTCGATCAGGAAGCTGGCACATGATCGAATATCTTGAGTTCAAGCTTTTGAAGGCTCGATCTGCATCGATATGGAGCTCTCTCTACAACCTCAATTCTGTTAAAATGGCAACATTCCTTGTGCCATTTTGCCAAGGAGCAAAATTGAGTTTTTGCGAAAACGTGGCATTGTGGTGACATATTCTTGCAAAATGGCACAGTGGGAGGTAGTTGGGAATGCTTTGTGTACTCTGTAATATCACAAGGACTTTGTAATCTAAGTTGGACTTTGTAATCTATGTTGAACTTCGTAATATCACACGGACTTTGTAATATCACGTGGACTTCGTAATATCACACGGACTTTGTAATATCACATGGACTTCGTAATATCACAGGGATTCTATAATATCACAGAGACTCTGTAATATCACAGGGACTCTGTAATGTCACACTATAACTTTCTGAGCTGCAGTTCAGAAACCATGTGATAGAGAAGAATTTCAACGTGAGATGTGATGCCTCCACGTGGGACATGGGAATACACGAGACTTGGTTCCCAATAGTGAAAGTAACTATTGGACCATTGTGTTGTACATTACATTCATTGAGAGCCAAACACTAGTAACAAACTTTGTAATATTCATCTTCATTTTACATATTACATACAAAACCTCCTGTCATGTTACCGGCAGGACTAGATGATTACTGTTCACCTAACGTTTACATAAAGCATGATTGTAATCTACTACATCCGGAAATTTGGAATATAAACCTTCTATGGTGCACTACGTTATGTTCACACGTTGCTTCCGTCTCTCGGTATGCGCATTAGATAACGAGGTGTATCATTGCTATAACTTACTCATATAACTGTGCGGAATGTAACTCGCACACTCTCTTCTTGGTATATTCACTCACTTCTTACCACACTTTGCCAACAATTTTCACCGATTCCTCAAACTTGCTTGAAGTTTTCTCCAATGATGTCCACAGACTTGTACTAACTTGGACTAGTCAACACTTCTTTCTGGGCTGCTACCTCAAACTTCCCTACCATGTAGAAATGCTCATATTCTTCACATGTCGAGACTCTCGTGAACCTCAATTCGGCGTAAGTTGTCCAAAGCAAATTGTATTTGCCTATTCGGTGCGACTTGCGTGTTGTTTTTAGTCGACCTTGGCTTCCACGATGCTAGGATGCTATCGGTTGATGTATAGTCTACCATGGTGCACGTAGGATCGGGCTTCCACATGAATCGCTTATGTCTGTCCCAACCTTGATACCTTTCTGCCACATTGCCTCCAGTTGCACATAGTACATACCACCTCATGGGGATCTCTCGAAAGTGTTCCCGAGTAGGATCAAACTGTGGATCGTCGTCCGCCATTCCCATCCATATCGGCTCCCTTGCCTCAGAGGCAGGTCGCACAAAGAGGAGGAACCCCTTCTTTGCATCGACGGCAACATTGTAAGATGGTGGTGGTCTGGCATCCAAACTTCCGATGTACGGTTCGTCTTCATCCATCTCCTCTCGAGTTCTTCCATCCTCCATGATGTCTGTCATGATGTCTCCTTGTTGTCTCGTGTGAGGCCAGAATCCACACAGCAACTCACGAGAACCTGTCAAGTAGTCTTTCTCACTCACGCTATCTCTTACCCTCGTCCAGTATTGGATACACCGTGATACATGTGCGTGGAAATTAGACCCAGCTTCCTCTTCCAACAAGCTCTCCCAATGCTTGATGTATCCATCTTGTCCGTGAAGTATGTCGTCTTCACCCTTCAATACTTGCGGCCTCACCGCCATGGGCTCTCCTTCTGGCAGCATTGGTCGGCCTTCAGCGTCCGCCTTCCACAGCTTGATTCCGAGAGCAGGCTTCCAGGCGTTTCTTGTGCAATTCAGCTTATATTGCATGATCGGCCAACCATTGTCATCCACAAAGAACTTGAATTGTCGTCCCTTTGCATGCCCGACAAGCCTCTTTGCACCGGTTGCTATGAATGGTTTTATGAAATCCTTGAAGTTTGGGACCTCCTCCACGAGGTGAGGAATCGTGGCATCTTCTTTCATGTCCATGTAAGACCGCATCAACAAGGGCAGAGTTGGATAGTCATTCTCCCGCAATTTCATACTCCAACGCCCGAAGGATGCATCAATGTCATCATGAGTGTGCCCGACCATCATAAATGAGACCACCACTTCTTTCACGATACGTTTGGCAACCAATAGAGACCAAAAGCAAAAGACATATCGTTTTTTGTTATCCTTCCAACTGTTGTCCATTTGGATGTGAAGCACAGGCGGAAGGGGCACGGCATCCATTCCGCCCTCAGTTGGCTCTTTTAACGAAGCCCTACAAACCTCACTTCCATGCAACAGCGCCCGGAATAGTGGCGTGGAGCTGGCCCCTTTGAATAGGCTTCGGGAACTACTGACGGGCGGTTCCTCGAGATCATGCAGTAACTTGGCGATTGATCCCACTGAGAAATTGCTATCGGAATCGAATATGGGCAAACTGTAGTGCGCGTACTTCTCGTCACCGTGCCCGTGAGCAAACATCCCCGTCACCATGACCGGTAGCTTCATGTAACCCTCCAAGGACTTGGTCTTCCTTGCAAACGCAGGGCACGCTGTTTTGGAATGGTCCATCTTGTCGTGGATAATAGACAACATTCGTGAGGGCTGATATTTTGACAGCGCTCTGCTGCAGTAATACGCCTGCCGACATGCCTCCTGCGTGAAGAGGTGTAACTGGAACTTCCGGTTGACGTGTTCGAATTCCTCTGACTGCGGCACGAACGTCGCGCGAAGGGCCCTCAGTTTGTCACATTCGCTGCACCTTGAGAAGTCATCTCCTCTGCCCTTCACTGAAAAGTCCTGAAAATGCTTGCCACGTATCTTGCTGAAGCAAGGCTGCGAGACTGTGTCGAGGCCGAGCCCCTCATTGACCTGGGAATGGTGACAGAGCAACATCCAAGGGGTCAAAAGCGTTTCCCTGAATAGCGTGGAGAAATTGAGGTCTACATTGAGATCATGTTTCTGGGCGGCCGTCCAAGAAACAATGCACTGCACATGCACCCGCAGATGACCCCTGAACTACGTCGAAGCAATTACTTCTGAGCGACCGCCCAGATACATATATCCTCGCTAGACTCTCCCTTGCATCCATAGAGTCATCCCCCACCCCTGCTAAGTGGAAGGCCGCCCGAGACAATTACTGGAGGAACATTTTGAACGACCGCTCAGAAACTCACAATCAGATCCATGGAGAATTTTGGGCGCCACTCCAAAACCGAGTGAACTCGGATAGGATGAACGCATTGGAACAACAGTCGAGGGAAAATGGAATGTCTGAGGTCAAGAATTTACAACTACCTTGTTGACGTCATCTAGGAGCGAACTCCAGCGTGTTCCTGCAGGAAGAACCTTCACCAGCGCCCTCTCACCAGAAGAAAGCGTCCGGTGCATATGGGGCATGTGGTCTGCCTTTGTCGACAGTAATGACCGAAGAGTCTCGACGGCTTGGAGACTCTTAGTCCGACACTTACTGCGCGACAAGTTGCCGTGAGGAGCCCCTCTCTCTTGTCGCTTCACCCTAGAAGCATACCTGTGGAACGTCCGCAGACTTACATTGTGGATTATCCGCCACGCTTTTATGCAAATCTCCTCCCCCTCCACCGTGACCACCTTCGCTTTTCCACCGTAAACGTCGTGCATGCCTCGGTGAACGTCAAGGTTCTTTGTCGACTTCGTCTGGAACGACTGCATGTGCATCTCGGTGCGTAATGCATGGACCACCCCCACCCCGAACTTTCTGGTACAACCTTGGTTGCAGCATCTTTGAATGAAGACTCTTGCAAGCGCCTCGTTTGATAACAAGGACTTCCGCCTATCTTTTGTTTGCTGTGCACGACGAGACCTTGTTTGATAGCGATACCTATGCTTTCCCGAAGTCCTCGGCCCACCATTCCTTGTTTCGCTGAGCGCAATGTTCTTCCTAGCGTGGTCGTACACACTCACCTCTCTGTCTGCGACGCAATGAAAAACTTGACGCTTTGGCCATGGTATGAGCATGTCAACAAGAGCAGCATCTCCGTCGATTACTCCGAGAACTACGATGCCAACATTGCCTTCTCCCAAAACGCTGTGGCCGTCAATACACGCATTCGGATCCACGTTCACTATAATGACGTCCGCAAAGGCGCTCCCGTCATCATGTTTTGCAAGTAAGGCCGTTCCCGACCACTGGTCGATTCCAATCCCCTCACACTCGGGAATAGGATCATCATCCACCGCGTCTTGATGACTCTCAACCCCGGAGTCTGCCTCGTCATAATCCGTGAATCCCTGCAAACAATACGGTTCGGTGAGCAAGGAGACGAGAATGTTTTGGTGTCCAGAGGGATTTGACTACCGCTGATGATGTGCACGACACGTACCGAGTCAGTCGCAGAGGACTCAGTGTAGTCTACATTGTCTGTAGATACAGAGGACCCTGACATGGTGAAGAAAGAACTGGAACAGATTCAGGATTCCACCGAAATAGAAGAATGACTTCAATCTTCCGAGCCCTCCAAGTGACTGCACCACTGTAAACAGAAGAACGACATCAGAAAAGGTTGGGACAACATGAAGGGGAAGTAACATGATCACAGCACAAACAGCACAAACGGAAGTAACAGCAGAAACCGGGAACTAATTCCTGGAACTTCACAACTAAATCTGCGCGACCGCCCAGAAACAGTGGCCATCGGCTTCAAGCAACTGACTCCCCCTAAAGTCACCGGTACCTTCCACTCAGTAGATCAAAAAAAAATTCTGAACGACCGTCCAGAAAACATAGTAGACAGAATGCGTAGGGCATTCGAGAACCACCGCCCACACGCTCTCTGCATTCCGTTACTTGGCCGGCCATACAAGCCACCATCATGGTACCCCAATATCATTCAGAAGTACAGTCCAGAAAGCATCTTTCGACGGGTGTGGGTACGCATATCTGAGCGGGCGCCCAAGAAAATCTACAATCGGTGCACTAGATAATACTAATCGGCCTGCTACAGAGAAATGAAATCTGCGTGCTCCGCCAGAATTTAAACCGTCGTCCAGAACTAATAACAATCCGCGAGTACCACATACTTCTTAGCAGCGATTCCCACATAGTGCTTACGTCGAAATCTTCAACGCCCGTGCAGGAATATTTACCGTTGAGCTCCTTTCGACTGAAACAGTTCCGCAGTCCAAATTGACTGATCGCTGAACTATGAATGAACCAAATCTGAACGGCCGCCCAGATTCATTTGTTACTCGATCGTTACACGTGCCTCTCGACGACCTCAGTACAGCATGTCCCCTCACTATATCACCGAACCGCTCATACGGACTTCGCAATTATTTTAATAATATCACGCCATTATAAACAATGTCATTCATTTCCCATAATATCACCTCAAAATTCTGTAATATCACATCGGTTTTTGTACTGTAGTTCAAAAAGTAGAGGTGTGCCACATTAGCGGCATTATGCCATTTTAACAGAATTGAGGATTTGCACGGCCGCTCGGATTAAACTGGACAAACGCTCGGAATAAACTGGACAATTCTCCATCGCGATTCGCCAGACTGCTTCTCAATCTGTATCTTTTCCTCTGCGAAGCTTGCTAATATTTTCATTGTATAGTATTACTCACAGGCGTCACAGCCACGCAGATTACTCAAATCATGCATGAAACTGCATAATATGAAGCAAAGTAACTAGGTGTCATTGAGCATTTCAAGTATAGGAATGCATGATTGTTCAATGAAAATTCATGAATCGATCTAACTTCTAATACGTAATGATCATGAGAATCCTCAGTCTAGTAAGTACTACTAAGTACTAAGCATTCAACTGACTGTATTGAATCTTACTAGTCGTAGACTGATTGAATGAGGGAATCAATAAGTAGGTATTATAAGAGTGACCACAAGTAGTCTGCAATCTAATGAACTCAATTCAACAGCATGATGCACTTACTATAAAGATTTCAGTCACTCTCCATTCAATCTGGTTCAATCGCTAGCACAATCACTGAGTGTATGGGTGTCAACTACTAACTATAGTAAGTGAACTTGGGGTTCAAGTGAACTGAAGTTAACTTGAAGTATGAACTGCACATCGAACGCTCGTAGTAACTACCGACGTCCCCGACTGGCCCTGGCAACGCAGCGGCTTCAATGACTAGTACAGGACATTCAATCATCGTAATGACCTCGGAGCTACTGTCTTGTACTGTCTGAGCGAGGACTGAGTCGCTAGTAGCTAAGCAAATATGACAACAAGCTAATTCTACATGTTAACAGTGAGGTGGAACCTGAGAGAAGGAAGCGGACGGTCCGTTCAGGTCGAGTCCCGTCGCTGAGCCGAAGTCGGTGAATGGCTCAGATGCGTGAGTGCGGTCACCACCTACCGGCCTCAAACTCCTCAGCGAAATCCAAAGTAGAACGACTCATTCTCCTTCAAACGGCAGCTCGACCGCCCGTCAGTGTGATCTCTAACCGTGACCACGGTGTATGCTCCCACGGCGGAAGCGACTCTGCAGAAACAAATCAGAATGAATGCTGCGGCGTCGCGCCGTGAAGTGCACCCCCCGGTCATAACTACTTCTTGTCAGACCTCGAAAAGAGCGCCACTGCAATGCCACGTTACTGCCTCCGCTTTAAATAGCATGTCCGGCCATACGCGAATAGGACATGAAAATCAAGCCTGCACGTCCGAATAACCGAATCTCACTGAAATTCATTGATCAGGAAAAGGGCCTATATGATTCTGTAAAAGACACCAACGAAGTCAACTTCTCCATAGTTATGTACAGAGCCACTCATTTTCCATAATATCACCTTCGACCTCTATAATATCACATCGATTTTGAGCTGTCGCCCTGAAACATAATCATAACCTTTAGATAGGCTAGGGGCACTGTGTGAAGTATAATATCCGGGAACTCCATATGTATAGAAATATATAATTTAATCTCGATATAATTTTTAATGAATATTAGTAACCAGATTTTGCATGAAATGGGAAATCAATATTAATCCCTTCATGATATTATGCAATTTCTGAATTTGTAAGATTCATTAAAAATACCATAATATCACACTTGTTCGTGTCTATTCATTGAGCTTTAAAATTCTCAAATCATAAAGATCTCAACCTCTAACCCTCTCTCAACAACTTAAAGTCTCACAACATTTGTAAATATTAATGTAATTAAAACATTTACTAAAACAGACAATGAATATTAGATTAAACCGTTTGCGCATTCCAACGGATTGGATAAAGGTGCAAGACTCCCTACATTTAGCAGTGTAAAAGGTTTTTTTTTTTTTCACAACATATTGGTTATTTAGTCACTTGAACCGATTTTGTTAAAATGGCGTTATTCCGCTAATATGGCGCTTTTGGGGTGCTTACAATGAAAAAAATGATGTCGGTTTTTGTCGAGTTTTGACATGATAGGGCAAATATTTCTCAACGGCCGTTCAAGAACAACAATGTTTTTGAACGGCCGTTTAGAAATATTTGCCCTTATACTGTGTCCAAAAGTCAAAAACCAAAAAAATGCCACTCATTTCTATTTACCTCGCTCTCCTCGTGCTTCCAGAATCTCCGGCTCCACTTGCTTCTGGAATAATGGATGTGAACAGTAGATCTGAAACCTGACTCCTGACTGATCACACCCTTCTCAAAGCAGGAAATGATTTTGGTTTGTTTTCGAGGAGTCAGGAGCACCAAGATTTGTAGGTGTTGTTAGTCTAAAGGAGAAAGATTATTATGTGCATGGCCAATCCGTGAAGCGAGGAGTTTGACTAGCTTCTGGTGCATTCTCTTTGTAACTTGCGGGTGGTGCTACGAGACAGTTTTTCGACGGTGGTGACGCACATCACCGTGCAGAGGATTTGTTGTGTGTGGTGAAGCGGGGTGAATTGCTAGCACTGCGGTATTGTCCAGCTATATGGTGTTAGTACGACTTGAGCCGCTTGGGAGGAGCCGGACGTGACGAGTCCTCGCGGGGAGCGTTACCAGCTTCACGAGTGCTTCACGAATTAAGGTTCTGATCACTTTTTTCGCATCAATTGTCAGCTGATTAGGGTTCGATTACTTATCGAAGTTTTTTTAATTGATTAGAATTTTGTGGTGTGTAGGAGGAAAGAATGTGTTTCAGACCGCCAAGAAGTGGGCCAAGAAGCGGGCCAAGAAGCGGGCTTTTCCAAGTGCCCCGTCATTGGCCCGCTTTCCCAAGTGCCCCGTCACTGGAAAGCGCATTGCCGGGGTGAGTCTACCTTCACGACATTATCTTTTGTTTGAAGGACCTAGATTATATCGAAGAAAACACAGAGCTCATGAAAACGAATACAGTGTAACCGTAAACCTCTGGCCATGGAGTCTCGCTGACGTGTCATCATATCATTGGCCCTCAGCTCTCGAATTACTCACGATAACTCGTTCTGTCCACATCCTATGTGTTGTATTAATGCAGTTGCACAGCCTGTAACCGTGGAAAACCCATTTTTTGTCATTGGATGGAATGTTTATAACCAGTTTGTACTTGGATGAAACATTCTCGTAACCCCCATGTGCTTGGATGAAATATTTTCGTAACCCCCCTGTGCTCGGATGAAACATTTTCATAATCAACATGTTCTTGGATGAAAAAATATGTCACTGTAGATCATTACAGACTGTAGATTTCAAAGACATTTCAAGTTTAGAAAAATTGAGTTCATACGAGGATCTGGCTGCATAGTTCACTAGAGTTAACTAAATCTAGGATTTTGCTTGATTTTTCAAATTTTTCAAAAATGTACGAAAAACAAAAGCGGCGGGAGAGAAGAAATACGCGGTTAAGCAAAAATACCACGGTTAAGGGGTAGGTCAGCTCGACTCCACGGCCACAGGTTTACGCCCTATAACCGTTTCGAGGAGCCTGGTTATCGGTAGGGGATTCGCCGCTACCGCGGCTCATCCCCTACCGATAACCAGGCTCCTCTCAACAGTTATATATTCCATTGCTAATAGCATGCTTCTTCCTGGATTCTTACTGAATCAATTCCTTAAAACCTCGAGTGGATTTAGGTGATGAGGTCCAGATCTTATTCTTGATCTTTATTTAACAACAAAATATGAAAACTTCATCATTTCTTCTCAAGAAACGACAAACATCAAGTCACAGATTCCATGTTTACGATCATGGCTGCATTTAGCACTGTCTTCTTCAGTCAAACGTGTTCTAAAGTGAGGGAAGTGCAGGTTCCGCATTTGAGGCCCACGGAGTACAAGACCTCTCGCCTACACAGGCACAGGAAGACTGTCAACAGGGCATATGGAGGCAATTTGGCAGGTTCAGCAGTGCGTGAACGGTATGTTGTTAACAAATCCAGCTCTTCTTTTTCTCTTTATTCTTGATGCTTTCTGTACGTAATTCCGATCGGTTTTTAGGTCGCGAATGTTGATGGATATGCTTTCGAGGCTTGTTCTCGGCTAAGAGGCTGTTTGATCTGTGTTTGTGTAGATTAGCATCATTCGGGCTTTCCTTGTGGAGGAGCAGAAGATTGTGAAGAAGGTCCTGAAGATTCAGAAGTCAAAGAAGAAATTGGTCGCTAAGTCAATTTGTCCGTCTCAAAGACCGAGACAATTCGTTGCCGTAGTACGTGTGTGGGCTGTAGAAGAACTTGATTCCCGGGTACGAGCAGGTCAACTTGCGGCCGCACGGGATCCATGAGTCCGCACCATTGACAATCACAAACTCGAAAGCCACCAGCCTCCTGTAAACTCTAAACCCTAAGAACTTTGAACCACTTCTTGAGTAAAACCATATTTTATTTTATTTGGTGTGTTATTTTGAGTTTGTTCATGTTATTCTATTCAATAGAGTTGGAAAAATAAATCACTTAAGAAGGAATGGTGAAAACTATTGTGGTTTTGAATGACAAGGTTTACCCTTGTTTAATTCTCTTTACAAAGTTTTGGTTCATTTAGGTTTGAAGTCTTTGCATTGCATTGTTGTTGTGAATATCAATAGGTCATTGATCTATTGGTTATTTACTTACAATCATGTACAACTTTGAACCACTTCTTGAGTAAAACCATTTATTATTTTATTTTGTATGTTATTTTGAGTTTTTTCATGTTATTCTATTCAATAGAGTTATTATATTATTTCACCAAATTGTAATTAATTTTTTTTATTAATTTGTTAAAGTTGATTGTTTTATAGAATGGAGAATACTGGAGGCATGAGTGCGAAAGGAAAAGAAATTGTTATATTTGAAAATGATGGTGATCAAGTTGGAAAAGTTATTGAAGAGTTGAAGAAGGTATTATTTTTATGTAGGTTTTTTTATTTAGTTTTAATTTGATTTAAGTTGTAAGAATTTGAATTTATTTGTTGTTGAAATATTTGTTTGTATTTATTTTGATTGTAGGAAGATGTGAATTCAAAGCAAGGGTTTAAGTATGTTTGTATACTTTGCTCTACTTTTTTGAATTCATACAAACAGGGAGAGAACCACATTTCATCTAAACCACACAAGCGGAAGCTTCAAGCACGTGGTATTGTTGATGAAAACTCTATGTCTTATGTAGAGAAATGTGATTTGAAAGTGGATTCTGATTCTGTTGAATTCATTTTTGGAAAGGAAGCATCTGATTGTGTTCTAGCTCCAAGAGTAGATGCTTCCATAGAAGGAAGTTGTAAGAATTTGAATTTTATTAGATGTTTACCGTGGTAAGGGAATAGATATTCCAGAGTCTGTGAAAATAGTTGTTAAGGTTTCTAAAATCCTTGAGTATAAAACTATTGAGGCTCAGTTTGATTTTGAGAAGTGTTTAGTAAATAGTAAAGAATTAGTTGGATCTGTTGCCATAGTTGATGGGGATCAGGTTATTGGAGTTATAGTTCATGATTGTCTTCCTTCTATGGAAGCATCTACTCTTGGAGCTAGAGCTATTAAACTTTGGAGTTTAGGCGGTTATGTTTAGAGGGCGCCTAACAAAGTTTCAGAACCAATGGCAATGTTTGGATATAGATATGCTCAAACATTTGGAAGGTATTATTATATACACTCAGTTTATTTTATGCTCTCATATTTTTATATGTTTACTATTTAGATATGTATTAAAGTTTCTAACTTATAAATTACATTTTTTATAGGTATGCTCATCCAGTTTCCAAAAGACAAAAGGGGAATAATATTTCATCACCTGGAGGGGAGGAATTGGAACTTTATGGAGATATTTTTGCAGAAGACCTTTCAAAGTATCTTTCCAAGGATTTTCTCAATGCATACTTGGAATTAAATAATTTATATGAATCTTCCAAAGGACTTGGAAGAATGCGAAATACACCATTTTCAAGTATGGGTATTACACATGATTATTCTAGCTTACCTCATATTGATGTCCAAGATTGTTGTCTTAGTTTTATTTCTTGGTTCCTTAGCCGTACGGAGTATAAGAAAATTTGGATTATGTGCTGGTGGTGAGTTTATGCTACCTGAATATGGGGTTTATTTTCAACCTCGACATGGTAGTGTTATGGCTCTTAAAGGTAATACGGTTTACCATGGAACTAGGAAAAACATTGGTTTTACTCAAGTTGCTGTAGTTTTGTTTACCAAAAAGAAATTGGTAAATGGTGGAGAGAAAAGAAAGAGCATTATAGGATTAGAGTAGATTGGAATAGGATTAGAAACAAAATTGAATCCGAGATTTTATATTTTTATAATATTACAATTTTCTAATATTATATACTATTCATATGATATGCTAATGTTTTTTAGTATTGTAGTATTCAATTAAAACTTTGGAGGATTTGTCTCTCAATTTTTTGATTATAACAAATTTTAGTGGTTGTAAATATAAATGTAAATTATTTATATAGTTGTTCTTATTAGTTTATATTGTATTAAAACAAAGTAGATATCTAAGTACCACTAGTTAAGATGATGCATTTTAGTTTAATAGGTACCACTAGTTAAGATAAAGTGTTTTTCAATTTATTTGTCTCTTCATGCAAGAGGAAAGAGTGAGCTTGAAGCCGATGAAACTGGGGACAAAACTTTATCTTATTATTGCCCCCTTTATCTATTTATTCAGTGTTGCTTTGTGGGCGTACTGATGAAAGATTCTTTTTGTAAAGGCTCTAAAACAAAGGCAACTACCCTCAGATATTGTGCTCCCTAGAGGCGATACTTCAAAAATACCAACAACAGGCACCGACAAAAGCGTTCCGGCGAAGACTCAGCAACTAGAAGAGACAATTGTGATGGAAGAGGTATGTCCCAAAATATGACTATGGTCCAGGAAGTGTTTTTGTTCATGATGCCAATTCTTCTATGAAAAGTAAAGCTCAGATGTGCGGCGTTGCCTCTTTGAAGCAGGGTTGGATTCAACGGATATTCTGATTTATATGAATTTCACAGTTGATATTCATGTGCAAGGAATCTAGAGCATTTGCAATTTTTGTGATTGTCTTGATCCATTTAAAGTAGAGTGCAGCATGATCAAGTATTTTGAGTCTAGCTGATTAGAGGCAAGCAGCAGTTGCCATGTAAATGCAGAATTCGTTTTTAAGGCTAGCCTCGTTGAAATTACAAAGAATGTGGAGATTTGAACAATCAATGACACTGAAGCAGTTTGAATGAGTTATTACGGCAGCGCTCATCTTCATTTTGCTTAATTCCACTGAGTACTAAATTCCACCCTTGCTTTTGGTAATCACACTAGATTCCAATCCAATCATGTTCGAGTATTCATTAAAAGCAACCTTCTTTATCAAAAGTAGCCTACCCTAAAACCCAATGTCAAAATCTTTGTTGTTTCTGTAATTGTCCATTTGTCCTTATCTGAAGGAGTTTAAAGCGGCCATTCTCTACCTTTCTTAAGCTTGAGTACAAGAATGATAGTTTCATGGTTACGTTGGATGGACCATACACATCTCCAGGAGAACATGCGGACAATAACACTAAGATGGAGAAAAAACAGGGGATAGTTGTAAAGAGCTCAAAAAAACTGCATGAAAACACAAGTGGCACCCACATTCACCCTTAAGAATCGTGATGAATTAGAGAAGGAGCCAAACCCCCAAAACCTTCACGAATTGCACCCTAAACACCCTGAAATTGGCAAATTGGACAAAAACCAAAAGGTTCGCCTAAAAATCAAACATTTGATTTGGGATATAGCCATATACCGATGGAAAGAGCACAAAAACCGCACGCAATGGAGCCAAGAAATTTGAGAATTGGGCAAGAATTGCATAAGATATGAGTCGCAGAAGTTGGTTGGCAGGCTTGACGTCCAAACAAGGGCTAGAAAACAATTGGTGAGGAACTAGAGCACGCCGATTACATATTTGGAATCACCACGAAAAATCAGTCAAGATAGGCTCAAAAAAATTGGAAATCCGAAAAGATTTAAAAAATTAACGTCCATTTGCAAAGGCGGGTTAGTAACACGCCTTGTAAAAGTAATTAAAAAATGCACTGCATTCCGGTACCTTCTACCTATAGATGCATTTCCCTATGGTTTTTTATAATTCCATCATTCTCATAGGGTTTTAGCAAGTCCAAGTATTAAAATCATATTATTCCCCCTTTATCTATTTTTTTTTCTATTTTTCAAAGTTCTGATGGTTCCAAATACTTGCAACCAAAATCCATCATATGGATCCGTTATTCTTTTGATTTTTTTTTATTGCTCCATCATGTTCATAAGGTACTTATTAGCTAATCCAAGATTTAAAATTATTTTTCCTCCCCTCTTTACTATTTTCCCTCTATTTTTCAAAGTTCTAGTCTAAACTAATTCGGGAAAAATAGCTCCGATTCTTTTATAATTTTTTTTGATGGTTCCAACATTTTTAAATGGTCCTAATTAGCTTATCCAAATGCTAAAACCACCTTCTCCCATGCTTTATCTTATATATCCGCACACACCCTCAATTTCAACGTGTCTAATTAACTTTAGGTAATTCGGAAAAATACTTAATTAAGATTTTTCGGTAATTATGTGGAGGAAAATATTCAACACCCCTTTCACTCCTTTTTGCTTATGGCCCTTTTTAAGATTTTTACCTTTTTGAACATTATTTTTAAAAACTTGAAATTGAGGCTCATTATTATTTTGTAGCTCAATTTCGTAGCTCATTTTCTAGGCGGCCGCTTAGAAAAACCCGGAGGGGCAAACCATCAGACGAACTGCGTAATATAAATGTCATTGTGTAATAAGACAGTAGCTCTGTAATATCACATAAACTCCGTAATATCACATACATTCTGTAATAGCACATATACTCTGTAATATCACACATATTCTGTAATATCACACAGATTCTGTAATATCACACCGATTTATAGATGGCAAAAAACAAATACATTTGGTAAGAAATGGTGATGAGTAGTAATAAGTGGGAAATCAAGTCGGTGTAATGATGGAAAAATCGGATCTTGTGTGAAAGAATGACCGGTCACGATGCAACATGATGAAGCTCAAGGACATGACCAATTGATTAATGTCTTGCAGGCAGGTGCCCGCCGTCAAAGGCCTTTTTTTTTTCGCCGGGCAAGCGAATGACTTCAGCCGACTCCGCCGACTGCTCACGTCATTCTCTGCATTCGTTTTTTCCTCCCTCTCTCTCTGCTGCCGCCGTCCTCGTGCACGGAGCTCCCTGTCCGCCATCTTCGAGCTCGCTTTTCGAGGCTTCTTTTCTTTTTTGTGCATAGCCTACGTACGTAGTGTGAAGTTTCTACGTTTTCTGTTGTTTTGAGGTAAGTGTGGGTTTCTTCTGTCGATGGAAGGTGAGTTGGATTTTTGTGGACCTCAATTCGAGAAGTTTTGTAGTTTTTTTTTCCGCGTAGTGTGTAGTTTTTTTCGACCTCATTTAACAAAGTTTCGCGGACCGAGGAAGTAGGCGCGGCGGACCACACCTTGGCGGACCTCACGTCGAGCTGGCTGCGAGACGGGCGGACCTCACCTAAAAGCGCGGCGGACTTCACCTTCATAGCTCGCGGACCTCACTTCGAGCGCAAGGACCCGCGGAGGTTTCGGAGCTTTTATTGGCGATTGAGGTTTTGGGGTTCTTTTTCGGCAAGACGTCTTTTGGAGTGAGTGCGTTTCGCGGACCGATTGAGTGTCTTTGCCGCTTTTCATCGTATCCACCGACCTCCAATCCGGTACATGTTCTCGGCGCATTAGTTGTGAGGGTTTTTTTGTGTGAGTGTGTATTTGATTACTTAGTTTGATTATTCTTCAATTGTTTCGATTTGCCTTTCTTTGCATTGTTTCGATTTGCTCTCTTTGCATTGTTTCGATTAGCCTGCGTTTTTTGATCGATTCGATTTTCTTCAATTGTTTGATAAGCCTCTGCATTGTGATTGCGTTGAATCCAAAGAGGTTTAGTTTCGGGACCGGCAATAGACGTAAGTAGAAGTCATCGTTTTAGGACCCAGTTGCATTCATTTAGTTTGATTAATTGGAAGCATTCAATCTTTGCATGTAATTATGCGTTAGTAGACTTCCGTGAAGAATTTTCTATCGTCGAGACTCATTGAGACTTGTTCCACTTTCTCATGAGGCACTGCAGTGTAAGAATGGGATTGGAATTGCGGATGATCTGAGGGTGTGTACATTGATAAGCTTGGCAATGAATTCCGTGTCAGTGGTTTAGTTGCTGCTCATGCTCATTCTTTTAAATCATCGATCAAATGTACCGTATGGCCACCGTATGTGGAACCGTAGAACGCAATAAATTAAAATTGATAGATATAAGGATGACCACCGCAGTTCTAAACGGGCGTTGAGAAAACCTAAGTAATCGAACCATAGATGACAGATGTGTAACCGAGACATTTGTGAGATTTCTGGGCGGCCGCGTAAAGCCACCAATGGAAGAACAGAACAGAAGAATCGAGTCACTTTATAAGAAACCAAGGTATGGTTTCTAAGCGACCGCTCAGATTCGAGGGCACGATGATGACATCTAGAAAACGGTAGACCGAGAACGAAAACAGTATTCAGAGGTCGTGAATTGAGGTTACTTAACGTCAATATTGCAGCGAGTTTCTGAGCGGCCGCTCAGAATTGTTTGTATGCTCAAAGCGGCAAAAACGAGTAGGCAGCGATGTCTACGCTGGTTAGATAGAAGAGGTATGACTCTATTAGGTCATCAATGTACTCCTGTCTCCTAATCCAACATACCTCCTAAAAGAGGAATGCAGCATGGAGAGCTCGCGACGAGGGGTCCGATGTCGTCTATGTCCATTTCAATTTCTGAGCGACCGCTCAGATATAATAACGAGATCTAAGCAGTTGAATCCAGTAGCCTGCGCTGATAGCGCCGATTGCTTAGAATCTGTCTGACTCAGGTACGTCTGCTGAGTAGTGCCGATCAACCAGATTTGTCGATGCTAAGAGGTAGATATGAATCTGCACGGTCGCTTAGAAAAATTACCTTGTAGATCACAATCTAAGTCACGTCCCAATTCGGTACGCAGATGGAGTTCAATGAATCACTCCCACCACTCGTGGGATATCTCGAACGAGATGATTCAGCGATGGAAATGTGGGATGAGATAATAGATCAAAAGATTCCTTTGCGGCTGAAATCCAAGAACGCAAGCTGGTCGCTTCGTATTCGTAGTGAGGAAGATGGGGCAGACCCGACCTTCAGTCTCGTGCTAGGCTTTCGATCGCAGAAAACGACATCGTATAAACCTCTGGACATGATCAAGGTCATCGATATTCACGTCAAGGGAGACCATGTCTTCTTGGACGTCGTGAACACCAAAGCAGACTATGCCTGGGGGTGCATCGTAATGCGCCTAGAGGACTGCACTGTGTTTGACGCAACCTGGATGACGACGACCGGGAAGGATCTCGAGTGGCCTTTCTCTCTTGTCACTGAATCATTTGTTGAATCCAAGCTCAGATTATTTCGAGGCAACAACCTCGACATGTGCCGTGACCTTGCAGATTTTGTGAGGAAAGGATACTCGGTTCGTGCAAGAGGATTGTGCGAGACTCACGACAGGATCGAGAAGAGAAAGGCAGATCTATCCATGGCGACGAATCAAGTTGAGGGGAGCACGGATCAGAGTTCCAAGTCGCAGAAAGGTTCAGTTCCTAATTACAATCGGGTTGGCATTGTTGCATGTTTGAATTTTCTTGGGCGGTCGCTCAGAAACGATAGGCGAGCAACAGCCGACGCAATCAATGTCAGTAGATTAGTTGTATATCCTCTTTCACATGTATTTGGGTGGCCGTTTAGATTCTAATGCAATTCTGTGTCGACTTTATCGTTCGTGCAGGTAAGGCGCATAAGGAGCTCGACGTATCTGGGACGACAGTGCGAGGCACGGCGCCTGGATCGATGAAACCTAATGGTAATTCAGTTCCCTTCATCTTGTACGTCAGCAGTAGATTAAGATATGGTCGTGCTATTGTAATGAGGACTTTCTGGGCGGCCGCTGAGAAACTATTGCATTGTATTGTGTAGCTTCTCGACCTCCAGCCAGGGACAAAGCACGATCAGCGACTGAACAGAGTCGTAATTCAGGCAAGGCAAAATCGAGTCGATCCGACGGGATCAGTGCGAAGGTAGCGTCGACGCAGGGATTGGAAACCGAAGGCAGGCGTGCAAGCGGCAGATCCATACTCCTAGGCGGGACCGCAATCGATCCTCCAACATCCGGGTTCGAGCGATCGACTGCGGTGCACGAATTCGTCAACGCCGAACCGGAGGAGGAAGAGGAGGACGAAATGGAGCTTCTTTGCCGAGGTCCTCCAGGGCAGAGCGCTTTGCCAACCGCGAACACATCTTCCGAGTTGCGGAGGACAAGACCAAAAGAGCGCGCGATCAAGTCCAGCTGGCCGCGCAGAAGAAGAAGAGAAAGGCAACCCAGCAAGATGTAAGGCAGTCCTATCCCGAGATGCATCAGTCGGAAGGGGGGAGGGGTGCTCCAAGTAGTCGTGAGGCATCACCCGAGCCTGAAGGGGCTATGAGCCCTGACAGGATTACTGCCTCGTATGGAGCTGGTGGTATTCCGGTAAGGCTGACAGCGGTTGTCGATGAAGCCACGGCCTTCGAGAAAGCTGTTAAGAAGGTAACCCTGAAGGCTTACCTTCGGGGGTGGACATGGAGCGAGTACCCGGAGACGTTGCCTTTCGATCCTGAGTCGGTCCCAGAGAAGCTTGCTGTAAAGCCAAAGACAAGCAAGCAGGAGAAGAAGGGGACCACAGAGCAGATGTACGAGGACCTCAAGGCTCATGTGGAGGCAAACGTGGCGTTCAAGAAGACGCCGAGTATATGTACATCTTCGGACAGCAGCGGTACTTCCAGCTCGGCGTGGAGGACATGACGAGTTTGGATCCATCGACGGGTACAATCTACAGGCCGTTGGAAGAAGCAGGCGTGGCGAAAGTCCTCAAGCATATGACGGATTATGGCTTCATCAAGCAGATCCTGACAATCATGCCGAACACAAAGACGAGGCCGAAGGACTGGATGGAATGTGTGAGAGCGGGAGAGTTCTTGATCATCAACGGCCAGCATATCTGGGCTGCCGCGAAGAGGATCGTCGACGGGAAGGTGCCGAACATCCCCAAGGATATTAAAGCACGCGTGTCGTTGTGGACGTGCCAGATTGTGTGGTCGGATATACCCGCCCACTTGCACTCGCTGTCGTACAAATGCAACGACGGCAATGATGAGCAGCCGTATCTTACGTCTGCACCAGCCACCGTGGCGCACCTCCGCGAGATATGTTCCTTTCACGGCCGCCCAAAGGCATGCCGGAAGAATGGTCGTCTCAAAGAAGGATCGGAGGAGGAGAAGATTGCAAAGCAGTACGAGGTAAGAATTCGAAAGCATTTTCTAGTCGTACGCTGTCGACTTTCTGGGCGGTCGCTCAGAAACTTCAGAAATTTCTTGCGTGGCCGCTCAGAAATAGAGTCCAGGAGCGCTTTGTAACTTCGCAATACGGTGAAGTGGATGGGGGGCTGCTGTACATTCTGACCGCGGCATTGTGGTTCTGCGCGGCTCTTCAAGGAACAGGCAATCGAGACTCTGCAGTCGCGAAGAGCAAGAGTGGGGAGAAGGTGAATTTCAGCAGCATCAACAGCCTTGGCGAGATCAGGCTCGTCATGTTGAACGAAGGGGCGTACACGAAGTGGGCACAGATCTTCAAGAAGTATCAAAATCTGGAGCTCATCGACCCCGACAAAGAAGAGGATTTCAAGCACATGGTGGACGAGAAGGATAGGCCATACAAGTTCCCGTACCTTGTGATCTCGTCCTCTTTCTTGAGACCGCTCGTTGGTCTCCACGATTCCGAGCTCGAACTTCTCGCGGATCACATCCTGGCTGCGGATCCGAAGGTGTACCTCGGAATAAAGAAGCCGCAGTACCCAAAGAAGTGGACGCGCGCCCAGAAAATGGCGACCTGAGTGACGAGGAAGAAGTACAAGGTGAAGATCATCAGGATCATCATGGCCACCGTCATGAAGAACAAGAAGTCGAAAGTGTCGCAAGAGATCAAGAAGGGCGACTACCCCCCGAGCTACTGGAAGTTGGCGAAGAAGTGCATGAAGATCAGCACGTTTCACGTCGACCATGCCATAAGCGTTGCGGGACTGACTTGGCTGAAATCGCAAGTGATGCGGGGAAGGCGACCGCCACTTGCCCCCGTCGAAGGCGGTCTTTGCAGAGGATGGTGGACAACCGCACGCGCCACAAAACGTGCATGTCCGTTGCGGACCACACGTTCCGAGTGTACAGGCCGACAACGGCCGAACTGACGGGGCACTTCATATGGCGGAAGAAGAAGATGTTCATGTACAAGAAAGGGCCAGCGTCAGGGATGTCAATATGGACGTCTTTTGAGTTTTTTTGGTCGGACGGACGTCCGACGACGTCCGTCCGGGGTAAAATGGAATTACTACGACAACAGTAAAAATTTCAACCATTAGATCTTCTTGGAGCTCGCATCTAAGCCGTTCAAATCGATCTTCTTTAGAGCGACCGAGAAAATTCGCTCCGACCGCGCGCCGGTCGAGGCGATCAAGGTCGTGGTGACCATGAGATTTGATTCGAGATCCACAACCGTCGGTCGATAACGGTCGACGGATCGGTCGGGCGGTCGCCGGTCGGACGGGCGTCGACGGATCGGTCGGCGGTTGACCGACGGTCGGGCGGTCGGCCGGTCGGACGGGCGTGGACCGGTCGGACGGTCGATCGGTCGGGCGGTCGACCGCGGTCGATCGGTCGGGCGGTCGACGGTCGGACGGCCCGACCGGAATTTAGGGAAAGAAAAAAAAATTAAATTTAGAATCCGGTCGCTCCGTCCGATCGGTCGGGCCGACCAATCAGTCGGCCCGACCGATCGGACGGAGCGACCGGATTCTAAATTTAGATTTTTTTTTTTTAATTTTTTTTTTTTTTTTTTTTAAAAAAAAATTTCCCCGGACGGCGTGGGCGTCCGAAGCCGCCTTGGTGGGGAGCTAAGGATGGCGGCCACTCCTCTTAACCCTAACCCTATTCTAATTTATTCCAACAACCATTTTGAATTTCTTAACAACTCCCTCCCTAAAGTTTTTCAAGACCCAGGTTACACTATTTGGGGTTCCCGCCCAAATAAGATTCTCCTTGCTTTTAGCATTACGATCTCACTAATGGAAAAGAATCAACGGTTTAAATTTTACAAGTGACTAAAAACTCAAGTGAACTTTAAGATCCTACGGTTGGATCTTCTAAACATTGTTTCAAATGGGGCTTTATAAGCATGGAGAATTTAGGCAATTTCGCATCAAGGATATCTAGGGATTAAGATCTCTTTATTTTATCTATAAATTATAACCATACTTAAGTTACTTTTGCGAATTGATTGATGATTCATTTAATCTTATTATCATGGTCCGGAAGATGTTACTTACTTTGTACTACTTATGGCATGTTGATGTTTAACAACTTAAAAGAGAAAATAGGATGATGTTCATGTGTTTTTTAGTTTAAATTACGTATTTTTCTTTAATTCCCAAATTGCAAACTTTAGGAACAAGCCTAATGTCTTAATTCTTTGTGAAGGGCACTTGGTATTTTGGGGTGTAAGTTCTTAGTGTCATTTGCCAAAAACACATAGCATCATAAGGGTCAAATAAGATTAAATAAAAATCTTTACTTGAGGATAAGAAAACGCTTCCACAAAGATTATTTTTATTCAATACAAATTTTATTGCCATATAAATCAAATGGGGTCAATATCAACTAATCGCATCTTAAAATAATATATCCTTTGTATATTTGATCATGTAGTATTATGAATTGCTATAATAAGATATTGAAGATACATCACTTTCTACAAAAATAAAAAATAACATACGCCATAAACGTGGACATGACTCATATTTATTCAGGAGTTATGAACATCTACCAAGATCAATTAAATGAAAAATCTATATTTACACATTACCACTACGTAACTTGTTAAATGTTTAGGAGAGTCTTATAGAAATATAATCTTCATACTCACACATACACTTGAAAGACAAATATTAGCACATAATACTTTGTAGTATTGTTCTTCTAAAGTTGGGTTGCATGAATTTGTATTGTAAGTTTTATGTTATATGTCTTTTTCCTTCACATATTTATATACTTATATGATGCTAATAGCCTTTCAATATAGTACATGATTGGATATTCACTCTAACGCTCAACTACTAAAGGCCCAATCAACCATTTTGTACTCTATTCCAAATTTTGACAAGATGTATCTGTTTTAAAAAGGATTCTTGTTGGACTTATTTTTTACCTCCGAGATGTAAGATGGGTTGAAAACCTCATCTACATTAAAAAACCTAGTTTGGAATCATGTATTGTTCACACCAACCCTTCAATCACAAACATGACAAGGTTTGCATAATATTAAATAACTTATTATAAAAGAAAACTAGTAGTATTCTTCATAGATAAGTATTAGCCTTTTTCATATAAGATAAAATTGAAGGAAACCATACAAATAAATAAGAACTAAGAATAGAAATGAGAATTTTATTTTGCTATTGAAAGTTTAGGTGTCTTTAATCTATTACAAGAGAATTATTAATTGTTATGAGGATTTCAACTACAACAATTTAATCTTAGAATTAAGGTTTTTATATTGTCTTTGGGAAGAAAGTTTACAAGAGTTAGAAAACTCACATTTCTTAACCCCTAAAGATCCACGATGTTTTGGGAGCTTGAAATCCCAACAGAGACCACTATGTACTAATGGGGGTACGTCCAATATTTTTGGAAATTTTTGATAATTTCAACCGTAGGATCTTGAAGTAGACTACCATTGGTAGTAGTGTGAAAATTTTCAACCGTTGGATCATCACTAGATGTGAGATCATAACGTTTGAAGTTGACTGTAATTTTTTTTTTGCCTTGACCGTAAACGCCGAATCGGTGGCCGTAGTCGTTTAGGGGTTAACACATTTATTTTTCCTTCAAACCCCCCCCCCCCTAGCCTTTAGGGGTTATATAAACAACCACCCATTTGGATTCAAATAAAATTTGCTTAGATACTTAGATCCGTAAATGGTTAGTAACTATAATATTTTTCATTATCATAAGTCAATGTGAATATATTGCAAATTCTATCAAAGCATGACATTGTACCCCTAAAGAATTCCAAGTGATTCATGGATAGTTAAGATTCATATGAACAATGAGGGGTTATTTATAATAAGTTCTATTTTTCATGTGTGTCCAAGCCCATAAGATCTTTTGAGTAAAACATTCCCTTCTATGAAAAGAAGATCTTCCCGACATTCCCCTGACAAAATCGGCATGTGGATTAATGCCCTGATTTAGATTGTAGGTACAATGTCAGGTACCTAAAAATAGACAATTCTTAAATGCAAGCAAGAGGAGGAAGAAGAAGGGAGAAGTGGAGAGATGAGGGAGCGTTGGTGAGTGAGAGAGGAAGAGAGGAGCGCAAGACACCGACCGGTCGCTTGGTCCATCGGTCGGTCCATCGGTCGGTCCATTGGTCGACATCGGTCGGTCGCTCGGTAGGTCAATCGGACGCGGTCGCTGGCCAAAGACCGGTCGCCCCGGCCAAAGACCGGTCGCCCGGGCCGAAGACCGGTCGCCCCTTTTACCTTAGGTAAATAGTCCAAAATCTCTAAGTCACGGACGCTCCCATAACCCCCTGCGGACGTCCGGACGTCCGGACGCTGTGACATCCCTGGCCGGCGTTGTGTGAGTGGGCAGAGGTTGGAATAATTGACTTCCGAACCTTCCTTCCGTTGGCCGACGATGCAACGCCAGTCCTAACGGCGGAGACGTATATGTATCTCCTCAGCCTAGTACTGGATGGGAATATCAGCAGCGTCGCAACGTTCATGATCATTTATTCGCATCGTGTGGAGAGTGTGCTGCTGGAGAGTCTAAAGAAGTACTTCCCGGGACACTCGTTGTCGACCACGGTGGTCTACACGCCCGGCAAAGGCGAGCCCAAGAACGTTCTGAAGGACGACATCCGCATCCTTTACATCCAGACTAAAAGCAGGATCGTCAGTTCCTGCAAGGACGTAATGGATGTGGAGAACATTGTGCGTCCGCCGGAGTTGAATGAGGAGGGTGAATTGACACCCTCAGATGCTTCGGCGGAGACTGTCGAGACGTATCGCTTGGATCACCGCCATAACATCGCGAAGTGCGAACTGAGGACGGAGGTGTACATGAGGTTCATCGACAGGTACTGCAGACAGAGCGGGACGGTACTGCTTTTCTTCTGCAGCATGAAGGCGTTGTCGGCATGCGCTGTAAGTACCAGATCCCATCGTTTTTATGCAGGTCATGCGTTGCGCTAATTTATTTCATCAAAGTTTCTGGGCGGTCGCTCAGAAACGCTCTGGCATCTCCGACCTCGAAGTGGTCAGATCGATTTTCGGGTGTGGTCATTTGTCATGTGGTGCCTCTCGTTCTTTTAGGGCGGCCGCTGAGAAACAAGTTGAGCACTGAATGCGAATGCTTGCTCGTTTGTGATGCAGATGCTTTGCAGGAGTAGCGTCTCGTGCATAGGTGGGTCTCAGAAGTTCATGCAG
The DNA here is from genome assembly GCA_037043015.1 of Bryum argenteum. Lineage (NCBI taxonomy): Eukaryota > Viridiplantae > Streptophyta > Bryopsida > Bryales > Bryaceae > Bryum > Bryum argenteum. Next base: position 15,836,934 of record CM073328.1, on the reverse strand, counting down.
TACCACCAAACAGTGTCTACGAAGGCGTGCAGTTACTGGCCGGATGTTGTCATCCCCCAGGGCTTGAATTTCTCATGGCAGGAGATATTGAATTCAAAGGCTCTGACTCGAGAGCCGACCGACCATGACCGGTACATGAAAAGCTCCTGGGCCATGCATGACTTCTACAAGGGGGAGCTGTTGGAGGACAGCGACGACGAGGCGCCTCCCGGCAGATATGTGGTCGTCGACGCGGGGTCAATCGTCGAGGAGCTCGTAAACGGTTCTGTGGAATGTGCCGAATCGGACTCGGACTTTACAGTACCAGAGCGAGGAGCTTCGTCTTCCCGGTCTAGAAAGTGCATAAAGTCCGCCATCTCGGTCCCGACTTCGTGCGACGACGACTTCCACATTCAGGGTGTCGGCGACAGATGGAACGGAGTTCTCTCTCCAAGATCATGCCGGGAGTCAGACGCTCGTCCGTCCGCACGAAGCGAATGGATTTCGGAAGTGGATCGCGGCAATGAAGGTGACGACGATGACGATCTTCAAGTTATGGAGGTGGACGCCGGTCAGTCCCAGGCACCTCTGGAGGACATCTCACCTACGACCAATGCGGTAATGGACGAGGTCGCCGACATCGCGACCGCTCCGGATGACCACTGCGCCGGGACGTTTCTGAGCGGCCGCTCAGAAAGGTCCATCTCCCCAGTAGCTTCGGCACGTCGGTCCAGTGGATCGGCACCTCCTGCTTCTCTGCGTCCGGTTCATCCAGTAGTCCACGGCTCTAGCACACCATCCAGTTCGTCTGCTTCGAGGGCACCCACCGCAAGTGCGTTCCAGCAGGCGGAATCGCCCACTTCAATGGCACCCCCTTCGCAGTCGGTCGAGCTCTAGGGAGCCCCTGAGACTCTTCCTCCATTGAATGGGCTTGCCCCAGAATTCAGAGAATTAGTCGAGTCGCTGACTCAACGACTCAAGACTGCCGAAGCCATGGCCGCGCACAGCGCACAGGAAGCGGAGAGGGCGAAGAAGATGTACATGTCGGGGAGCAGTACCTCAACGTCGTCTCACGTGATCAATCTCGATGACGAAGACGACGAGGAGCTGGAGTCCAGATGCAATATGATGGTGAAGTTCAATGAGGAGAACGACTGAAAAGTGCGGGAGGATTTGGCTAATATTCTCCCCGACAGGGCTGCGCCGAAGGATGTGCGGATTGGTGGGGATGGCAAGGATGAGAAGCCCGACGTGAAGCCGACAATAGACTTGATTGCGGCGCAAGTTAAGTCACTTCGCAAGGGTGACATGATGAAGCTCAAGGACATGGCGACCAGCATGAACATGATGAAGAAGAATCAGCAGGAGATGCAGTCAATGATGCAGTCGCTTGTAGAGATGCAGATGCTTCGAGGGCAGGCCCCATACGCCTACCACCCAGGCCCTTACCCCCAGTACGCTTATTATCCGGGGGCGTATTCGGGTGCCTTGGGCTTGCAGCCCCCGCATCCGACGTACTCAAGTCAGTTAGGCATGCACCCTCCGCCTCCGGTGTTTCCGGGGCGGTCGGCCATGCACCCTCCGCCCCCGCCGTTCCAGAATTTGACGGCCATGCACCCTCCCGCCCCGGTGCTTCCAGATGCGACAGCCATGTACCCTCCGCACCATCCCTATCAGCAACCTGCGGCCATGCACCCTCCGGCGTCGGTGCTCCCAGAAGCGTCGGCCTTGTACCCTCCGCAACCTCCCTATCAGCTACCTGTGGCCATATACCTCCCACCCCCTGGATACCTGACTGTGGGTATGCCTCCACCGCTCCCTTTGCAGCCAGATTCCGCGGGAACGCAGGCGATGGTCGGCCCCATCCCAAACGTCGCCGCACCTGAGGAACCGCAGATCGCTGCTCCCTCAGATATCCCGACGTCCGACCAATCGACGGCCCATCCCGCCTGCAGCACCCCTATACCTTCTCCGCCGGTTCTGCCCGCCGACTCGAGCACACCCGTGGCTCCAGAATCTGAGCGGCCGCCCAACACCGAGCCAGTGACTGCATCCGTCCCGACAGCAAAGCCGGATGTTCATACGGTCGACCAAGTCGTGGCGGATCCCGGTGCCGACACAGTCGCCCTCGAGTCTACAGCTCCCGCCGCAGTGAGTCTTCCGCCAGACTCGAACCCGGATGATCTCCAGCTCAGCCAATATGATCTACTGCTCGATGATGAGAAGGTGACCATTCCCCGTCCTGATGAGGGAAAGCCTTTCCGTTTAGAAGTCGTATTGCGAATCGGTTGACCATGGTTTTCTGATGTGGGGGCTCTTCTTGTGTCACTTGCAGGCGAACACTACGACAGAGTCCGTGGAGTTAGTTGTAGTCAACAAGAATGATTTGGTGGGTTCCCAACCACATTAGTGTGGCACCCTGTCCCGAGAAAATGGGAGTCCATCCGAAGGATGGACACGCCCCTCTTTACCTTGGGCTTGTCGGATCCATTTTGTAAATTTTTGATCGAGATATATAAAATAATTTCAAAATATGCCTTCGTCCGGTCTGTCGTCGTCCTCGCTTTCTGCAACTCAGTTTCCAATTTCACTTTGGTGGGGTTTCCTTCCTTCAGGGCGTGGATGTGAATAAGGGGATAGCGTCCTGTAATGCACAACGGCTAGGCACCGAGGTCCGCCAGGTAGCACCGGCAACTACGTTAGAAATTCCATCGAAAGGTATACCGGGAGTCTCACTTGTAAACAATTCGCCGGTCGAGGACCCGCCTGCGCTTGCCCCGTCTGCGTATCAGTGCCCGAAGGTGAGGCCTCTATTCGAGCATTGAATTTTATTTTTCAATTACGGTGTCTAGTCTTCTATATGATGGAGTGTAGTCACTCCGCATGCATGCCCCTCCAGCCTCTACCCCCGTCATTTCTGGTCGGCCGATGAGATCAGTCCAAGGGCTGTAGGCATCTAAGCGATCGTCCAGATTCTAGCGATGCCTCCCCGCCCCGGTATCGGCTCTCTGGCCATCCATGCGGATGAACACTGCGCCCGGACCATTCTGAGCGGCCGCGCAGAAACGTCCATCTCCCTCAATGGCTTCGGTACGTCGTCCCAATGCATCCGTCGAGGCTTGATAGATTAGGTTGGTCGATCAGGAATATGATGATCGCATTTCGACTTAACCCTCCTGATATTCTGGAGCCCTCACGTTTCAGGACTCACACTCATGAAATATTGACCTCCACATATATTTCACGATGGTCATTGTGCCTTCCTATTTCCGGACCGCCGTGTCGGATTCATAAGTCACACCTGCTGGCTTTGTCCGACATGTTTGATTCGTCATTACAATCATTCATTGTGATTTGCATTCGAGCCTGTTGTTCTTCTGTTCACACGACGAGAGTATTGGCAGGTCTTGTACCCGCCTTACCCAGTACTTGGGGCCCAAGCCATGAAGTACTGCGTCATTCTGGAGCTGGACGGTGTCCTGGGCCGGATCGAACATGACAAAGGCTGCATCCGGCAACCGCCCAAGGACTGCGTGCAGCCATCCGGCTGCGACGCTGGCAGTTACGGTCCCCAGACTCGGACGATCTTCCAGGACTACGTACTAAGCTGTCGACCGGGCGTGCGAGAATTTCTTAAGTTCGTCACTAGCGTGTGTCATGTCACTGTCTGGACTAGGTTACCAAAGTCTGTCACGACGGAAATGGTTCAGTTCATGTTCCAAGGACTGCCACAGCCGAGGGAGATCTTGTCTATAGAGGACTGCATTGTGATCATCGAGTCGTGGCCGCAGTCAGAGCGACCCTGTCTGGTTGTCGACTGCCACCTCCTGTCCCATCCTTGCCCCGGTCACCCCGTTAGCACCCGACCGAACTTAACCGCAGATCGAACTTTCGTCCGTTGCACCGACCACCCGGATGGTAAGCTCTGCCTGAAGGTGCTCCACAAGACGGCGTGGGGGCAGCCCAGGTTCTCCACCCGTTTCATAACTCTCAACGCGTCCAACACACTGCTCGTGGATTCGAGCCCCGAGTCCGCCATTTTGAACCCCCGTTATAGCGCAATATTTCCAACCGTCTACGACGGCAATCACACCGACATAGTGCTCCGGATGTCGGTAGCACCATTGATCAAACACATCGTGAAGATGAATCTCAGTGTTTGGAAGTATATGAAGGCGGTCGATTTCGCGGGGCAACGGCCTCACCGTTCGCCTCGAGCCATCGGCCTTCAATCCAGGGTCAAGATTTGTGCCAGATACATAGACCCGTCTCTTCTCATTCCCGACCCGTTATACGTTCCTTCGAAGCACTATCAGACAGAGGACGACTATTTTACTCGCCGTAGGGTTGCAAGTAAGTTGATGCCACGTATCTAATGCAGCCTGCAGCACGTGGTGGTCGTTATATTCGCTATCGAAAGTTCCGGGGCTTGCCCGTGCGGGACACGTCAAAGGGAGTCGGGTCCTGTGAGTTTGACAGGTCGGCTCTGGATGCACATGGAGACGTGACGTCGAAACCAGCGGATGGCCCTCGCTGACGGTGAGTTTCCTAACCCTCCCACACCTCCCCCCCCTCTCCAGCTTTGGTGGCCATAACTGCGGCATTGTTCTCTCTTCTGTGAATCTGACTTTTGTATTGACCTCGTTTCTCCAGGGGGTATTGGTGCGGTCGACTGCCATGGTTTCGGACGGCCGTGCAGAAGTTCGTGGGACGGGATCTTACATGAGCGAGGGAGGCCACACATACACTCTGGCGTTGCGGCTGCTCAATATAGCCTGGAACTTTGTGTGGCGGCACGCCACCCACAAGTAATCAATCGGGCACGCACGAGGTCGACCGGGCTTCTCTAGTTGCAGCCTCTGTCGTCTTCGGCGGCGACATTACTCTGCACCGTACTCGTCAGCAATAATCACTAAGAGAAAGCAATTGCTCAGACTTTTTCCGAGTCACTGGGCAGTTTACTTCTATTCATGCTGATCAATAATGAACAGCTATGTTTGTCTAGTCCCAGAAGCATTACACTGAAGTTGGACTTGATGATTTCTAAAAAATTTGGTCTCCCATCCCGTACACGAGGAGTGGATTTCTTCGCATATTGGTCTCATTTCTGCTCGTCTCTGCTTGTATATCGCTTCCTTGCCGCCCAATACCCGAGTCTCGACGGTAAAATGTTTTGAGCGGCCGCTCAGATCATGAGTCGCGTGCTCCTGCGTCAACCCTGAACTAAGACGCCGGCATTAGTCATAGTTTATGAGCAACTTGGTTCTCCACCGTCGTTCAGCACTTCCGTGACTTGGTCCGGGACGACCCTAAACTAACACGGCCTCGTCAATTCAACCTTACTGACTTTCATGATTCTCGACGGTCGTTCAGATCCTTGGGTGCCACAGTCCGTGACCTCCCTAAACTTTAGTTGATCCAAAGCAGTAATCGTAACGCTAAACTTGAAGACCATTTCGGGCACTTAATGGTTTTGAGGATCTTTTTAAGGTAATGAGAGACTTTGAAGTGGAGAGTAGACTTGGGATTGTGCTTCTTCCTGCTCTTACATTGTACTTACACCCAAAGAATTGCTCACTTCTCTATCGCGGATTTCCTCCGTCTTGAGCACTTGGATTACAGAATCAGTAGCACTTAAACATTATTCAATTCTACTGATATTGTAATCCAAGTGCTTGGCACTGAGGGAATCCCTATAGAGATCACTGCAATTTCATTGGGTGTAGGTACTGAGTGAGAGCTGGAAGAAGCACAATCCCAAGTCTACTCTCCACTTCATAGTCTCTCGTTACCTTAGACAGTCAAATGTTTTGAGCGGCCGATCAGATCGTGGGTCGCGTGCTCCTGCGTCAACCCTGAACTAAGACGCCGTCGTGAGTTCTCATTTATGAGCAACATGGTTCTCCACCGTCGATAAGGAGTTCCGTGACTTGGTCCGGGACGACCCTAAACTACCACGGCCTCGTAGATTCAACCTTGCTGACTTTCATGACTCTCGACGGTCGTACAGAAGCTGGGGTGTTGCGGTCCGGGACGACCCTAAACTACCACCCCCCTTACATTCATCTCTGCTGACTTACATGGTTCTCGGCGGTCGTTCAGAAGCTGGGGTGTTGCGGTCCGGGACGACCCTAAACTACCACGCCCTCGTAGATTCAACCTTGACACATGGTTCTTGGCGGTCGTTCAGAAGCTGGGGTGTTGCGGTCGGGGACGACCCTAAACTAGCAGTCCGTCCGTCACTGGATTGGGAAGAACAAATGAGGTGCATGGTTGCTCATCCACGTAATCGATATGAGATCAAAAGAGGTTCAAAATAAGATTGTGGCCCTAAATACAGAGATGGAGTCACTGCGAGCATCTCTTTGGACTTGGAGATGTACGGGGGGCCAAATACTTGGTAAATTACGAAGTACTCCGTTTCGTTTGTAGAGTTCGAAGCCGTCCTAGTTCCATGATGGATACAAGATGGCAAAGGAACGGACCGGTGGCGGTAACAACGTTCTTTATCTCACTCAATTCTTCCGGGGAGGGGAATGGGTATCTCGTCAGTCAGGCAGTGTTCCACCAAGGTGATGCACCTCAAGTGAAGCCAACGTGACAGGAATAAGCTCGAAGCCATATCTTTTCACGTACGAAGCTAATCGGTCGCTGGCGAGGGAGGTAAAGTCGTTTCACGACTTGAATGAAACTAAGGGAAAAAAAAGACATGTCTGACGTCGCGTTGTTGGTGTATCGGTACCTACTATTCAATCGCGGGATTTTCATGGTTCACGTTCCGATCCGTCGTTGAGATCCGGGGTCCGGAACGACCTTAAACTAGCAGTACTGTGACCCTCACTCCAACTTGGCACAGTTTTGGGCGGCCGTTGAGATTTGTGATGATGTTGTGACTACTGGAGAAGGAGCATTCAAGAGACGATGTGTGATTAACGGTTTCCTCACGAGAATGTTTCGCAAGTACACCCGCATACTTCTGACGCCACCGCGAATATCGGAGCGCAATTGGAGGGTGGATGTCTTTCGCTGGCTTTTCCCCCAGATTCATCTCTTAAGATGAATGAAACTCAGGGAAAAAAACAAGGCTACTGAGGTGGAGAGCGCAAAGCCATTCAATGAAACTAAGGGGAAAAAAGGAGACTATGGAGTGTTCTCTCATTGAGTAGCTCTCTAGATGAAGGACAGAATCTGCATAATATGAATGCGCAGCGGTATGGAGCAAGGGGAGAATAAAAGTAGAGAGCTGGGGCCATGGAACAAACACAATGCTCTTGAGTCATCTCTTTCGGTGCATGAATCACTCAATTATATACATCCCAAGAGATAACTTCAGAACATATTTCGTTTGTACCATGGCCCCGACTCTCTACTTTTATTTCCCCTTCGTTTCATTCCTCTCCGCATGTCATGTGTGGAGAGCAGATTGTATGAATCGAAGGGGAAATAAAAAGAGGAAGTGGATTATTTTCGCATTCCACGCATTGGATTTCTGCTGCAACACTTACGGCAAGAAGAGCAGGAGAGCAAAGTTCGTCGAGGAGTTTGGACTGACGAGGCCGGGATCGATGAAGAGGGATGCAGATGTACGGGAATCCTCCAATGAAACGAAGGGGAAATAAAAATGACGCAGGATGGAGAACGAGCGAAAATGCGAAAAGGTTGAACAGTATTAGTTCATGTAAACAGGATTTGCTTGCAGGCACGAAACTACAATGGGGTTCCGAGCAATATGTCGATTCTCTTTGCACTGTCAAGTGGATTATTTTCGCATTCCACGCATTCGATTTCTGCCCCAACACTTGCGGCAAGAATAGCAAGGAGCAAAGTTCGTCGAGGAGTACGGAACGACGAGGTCGGGATCGATGATGCGATGCGCAGATGTGGAGGAGTCCACAAATGAAACGAAGGAGAAAAAGAAAAAGGGCTTCCACCAGACAGGTTCATCCGTGGTATCTCTATTGCGTCGGTCCACAAGGCGGAAACGCGGGTTGTGGGATCAGAAACTGCATAACATGAAAGCGCAGCGGTATGAAGCGAGGGGGGAATATAAGTAGAGAGCCGAGGCCATGGAACAAACACAATACTCTTGAGTCATCTCTTTCTGTGCATGAATCAATGAATTTTATACATCCCAAGAGATAACTCCAGAACATATTTCGTCTGTACCATGGCCTCGACTCTCTACTTTTATTTCCCCTTCGTTTCATTCCTCTCCGCATGTCATGTGTGGGGAGTAGATTGTATGAATTGAAGGGGAAATAAAAAAAAGAAAGTTGAAAGGGGCACTGTCAAGTGCATTATTTTCGCATTCCACGCATCGAATTTCAGCCCCAACACTTACGGGAAGAAGAGCAAGGGGGTGAAGTTCGTCGAGGAGCACGGACTAATGGAGCCGGGAACGATGAAGCGATACGCAGATGTGGGGGAACCCACCAATGAAACTAAGGGGAAAAAGGAGATTCATCTGTCGTATCACTCTTGCGTTTGTCCAGCAGGCTGAAACATGGGTTGTGGAAGCAAAAGCCTCAAGTACGAGTTCTGGATAATAAAGATTCATTGCGAGCCTAGGAGGTTGCATAGTATTTGTCTTCAGATCCTCTGACTTTGCAGTCGCTCAAGCGAGAAGCGTCCTTCTTTAGATCCTCTCCATCTATCACTCGGTAGGTAAGAATGGTTTAGGGTAGATTAGTCACAAGGAGGTTCCTACATTCGACACATGTGCTGTATCCAATTGTTGAAGTGCACTCTTCGCAAGGGCGGACGATCTTTTGCAACCAATGCACTTCGACATCCGTGATCATTCATAGTTGTTTTATGAGAGAACGTCCTTGTAGGTAGGAGTACAAGATGTAGTTCGAGGAGGAAGCGAGGAAGATGTAGTAGCACTTATATTAGGAAATAAAGCTTGAAAGTTCTAGTACCGTGTAATCATGTTTCAAGACTGCAGTTCGGAAACGCTGGTGATGAAATGATCCTCAAGAATGTGTTGGAATTCACCTTGTTCTTGCAAAATTCTTCTCTGATACGTTGTGTGGTGACATATTCTGATGGAGGGTGTTATTATAGGATAGAGGAGGGGAGGTGCAATACCACTTATATTAGGAAATAGAACTTGAAAGTTCCAGTACTGTGTGTTGATTCAGGACTGCAGTTCAATACTCTGGTGATGATTCTCAATAATGTGTTGATAATTCGTGCATACTGCACAAACTTTCGATGCTTTGCATCGAATCTCAGTTGAATCTGGTCTTTTTGGCCAAATTCCTTCTATGTTTTCTGGTGTTTGCTTGACAATTCCGCTAAAATGACTCCCTTTTTTCCATATTATCCCCACAACGTCCCCATTTTACGTATATCTCTTCATGATTTCCTCATTTTCTCACCCCAAAAGTGTGCCATTTTACCGGAATATTGCCATTTTAACGGAATTGAGGTTCTACTCAACATGCGGTTGCAGTCACCGATGGTCGTCTTGTTGATGATGTGCCTTTCAACTTCATGTGCAGGTTTGGTTGCACACCGCCCTCTCTCCTTGTTTCATATATTTAAACATTGCTGCGATTGATCACTACGAAGAGATATGGATAATCTTGTAACTATATGGACATACTTTCATACTTCATGTTGGTTTCAAATGGTGTGTGGATTCTGAGATCAAACAAAGTTGAGTATCTGCTGAAGAGAATCTCAACTCCAATTACTAAACGTTCACTCATGATGCTTCGGCCTGGGATTTTTGTCGGTGCAGCTAGATCACTTCCTGAGTATGTTGGAGGTGACTTATATTCCAAGGCAGCAGCAGCCATAGACCCCAACAAAGGTGTTATTCCGTTATCAAACTCCTGGTTGCCGAATGTTCTATTCTCGTCTCAGTGTTAGGGTGACAATAAGAGCCTGTCCCCATGCTTGAACCGACTCGTGATTATTTGAAGGTGAGGGTGGCTTGCATGTAATTTGGAGACACTCGACCTGTCAAAAGAATCACGGTTGTTCAAAAATAAAGGGGGTTGCTAAGAGATGGTGGCAACTCCCACAAACATCACAGGTTGCACCTATCTTACAAAATTAGGTGATGGAATGTGTGCTCCATGCTTTAGGGGGGGATAAAGTAGGATTCTTTTTTCTAATCTAATCTGTTTTTTTCATTTTGTGACTACTTCATCCCCCTAAAGCATGGAGGACACACTCTACTAACTAAATATTTTTAAAAAGAAAAGTAGTGCGGCTCTCACATGAGAACGAACTGTAATGTGGATTTCTTAATTTGCTACCAGGTTTGCTACAGGGCGAACCTTGAAAGATGACGGGTCGGTTCAAGCATGGAGACTTGCCCTAAGTGGACATTTCTGTTACAATGGCACTATTTCAAATGCCCTTTTAGTGACAGATTTAGCTATGCTTCTAAAATGGCATCCCAAGTGCTATTGCACGGAGAACCCTTTAAAATCGATATAATTGCAGTACTATCACCCTCTCTTACTAAAAGTGTCATTTTCTTTGTTGACATTTTAAAGGTTAATGTAATATGTTGGACTATTTTTGAGATCCATTCATGCAGCATTTGATACTTTTTCAAGGAGAATTGCATGCTCTTACTGCATGAGTGCATGTTGAACAAAAAATCCTCATCATGAGCTGCTTTCTATGTAAGATTCTGACTGCTGAGAGATGCAATGGTGATTGCAGATTGTTCAAGAAATTATCCGAAGCTGGATTTCAAGCCAGTTACGAGTGTGTGCTCACCGAAAGTACTGGCGACGAAAGAATGCTGTGCAGCATTTATCAAATTTGCATGCCAGTTTCGAGGCCAAGTGAACAACTACAACACTGTTTGTCCCATCGTGTTCATGTCCTACTTGAATCATGCAGGTGGCTACCAACTGAAGGTGGCTACTTCATCGGCCCCTGCATCGATGGCAAGGCGGGATTGTGCGTGTAGTTGCCAACTCGTGCACGCCAAATTTTGTTGTGTGAAATACGGACGAAACAAAGTCACTAAGGGCCGGTTTACACTACGGTGGAGAAGGCCTCCGGCCGGTCAAGAATGCTTGGCCAAGACATGGTTATATAAGGCAAATGGTGGATGTGCCGGAGAAGAATTATAGGCAATAAAAATTTCTTAAGTAGTCTTGACCGGTTGTAGTCTAAACACCTAAAGGAGAAGACTACCGGAGAAGGACAACCGGAGAAGTTTGCCGGTGAAGAGAAGTTCACCAAATGGTGAAGATTATGTATTATAATATAATCTTAGGGCCGCTTTACACTACGGTAGAGAAGGCCTCCAATCGGTCAAAAATGCTTGGTTAAGACGTGATTATATGAGGCAACTAGTGAATCTGTTGTAGAAGAAGGCAATATTATATTTCTTGATTGGTTGTAGTCTAAACACTTGGAAGGAGAAGTTTAGTGGAGAAGTTCACTAGAGAAGCCTACTGGTGAAGACAAGTTCACCAAATCATGAGAATAATCCATGATGAAAAAAATATATCTTCTAACATGTATCAAAAGATTTCATCGCACATTGTGTATGAAGATTTCAAAATGTATATGTACGTATAGAAATTTAATCAAACTTCAAGTCAATTTATTATGACTTGTACTGAGTGGCCAAATATTTATTCTTTTTCTAATGTAGTCACTTTACTTGCTAAAATTAAAATCAAGGTTATTAATCTGTAATCTACCAAAATAAAAATTAATACACCTAAAAAGTATCACTACTTAATATGGGTCCATGATGTAATGTGAAGGTGCTACCACTCCATGGTTAAAAGTTCAGAGGGGGTTCCATCTGTCCCAATCAAGAAGATTTATGTTATTTCCCCACACAACTTTTCCCCAGGCATGCTCATAGTTTCATGTTCAAGTTAATTCCATGAATAGATATGGCATAGTCGTCCTTTTCCTGTAGAGTCTGACAAAAGTCTGGCCAACTTGTATAAACATTCATTAAATACCAAAAATAGTGATGATCCAACCTTATATTTTATTTGAGAATGAGGGGAGTGTCTAAATATCCTCTACGAGCGTGGCTTGGATGCCAGGCTCGGGTGGGGGTGGGGAGGGTGGGGTAAAATCTGCCCCTATTTTTTAATTTGTTTAGGCCCCATTTGAACACAAAGGGGACTTCCAAGGGTAATTTGGGGCCCCAGGCCCCAAATTTTGCAAAAAAAAATTCAAAAAATGGCCCCAAATGGGGGAAACGGGAAGGGCCAGAAAATTGATCCCCACCGAGCCTGGCATCCGAGCCACGCTCGTAGGGGAGAAATAAAGAGACCCGAGAATGAGTTCTCCGGAGGCTCAATTTCTTGTCCGGCCTCTTGAGGCCGGACAAGAAATTGGTCCTCCGGAGAACTCCATCTCCAAAAAGTGCTGCCACATGGGATGCCATGTCATTTTGGCATCCATGAATAAAGTTCACCACCGGTGAGTTCTTCACCTAGTCTAAACACTAACCGGTCAAGAGTTGCACTTTTGACCAATCACAATCAAGTATTACCCTTTATTTCATGACCGGTGGACTTCTCCACCGTACTGTAAACCGGCCCTAAATAAGTCTGGTGCATATGGCTGCACTAGTTCACCGGCAAGTCACTAGTGCAGCCATATGCAACTAGTGCCGATGAAGATGAAGTGCAGTGTACTTAGAGCCTGTCCCCATGCTTGAACCGACCCATATTTATTTGAAGGTGAGGATGGCTTGCATGTAATTTGGAGACACTCGACCCGTATTAATAAAAGCGGTTCGTTTTTTTAGAATCCGGTTTGCTTAGAAGGTTTAGCAAGCCCTATTAATAATACGAGTCACCCTCACTTCTTATCTTGGATTATTCTTCCCTCAATTTAGTATGCATTTAGGAACTCCTTTGTTTGAGGAGCTTGCATTAGTTGTTTTCTGTCATTTATCTAATTAGAATGGAGAATTATCACGGCACGGTCCTCACATGAGGACAACCCATCATCTCTCCTCCCTAATTTCAAAAGAAGGTTTGCTACAAAGATGACGGGTCGGTTCAAGCATGGAGACTCGCCCTTAGAAGTTAGAGTTTTTAGTATTTGGTTTATACTCATCTAAATTTCAAAATATTCAATGCTTATCAAAAAAATCTATTAATTGATGGACACCCTTCTATTTATGAATAAATATTTTGTTCTATTACCTCTTTGTCCTGTGGCCATCCAGGTAAAGGCATTACGAACAGACGCTGTATTCACGCCAATCTTTAATTTGAAGATTGGAGTTCTTATCTATCTTATCTATCTATCTATGTATCTATGAATAAATGGTTTCCTTCCCGATTATATCAAGATTCTCCACAACAAAAATGCAGTTAGTTATTGAGCACGATACCTTCATTACCTATTTTAATGTAAAAGGCAGAGCCCACCATGATGCAGGAGCTGCTGATTTTGTTTTCTTTTGGAGGAGGCAAGAACCACTGTTCATTGCAGGATTGAGGTCTGGTTCAATTGGGCAAAAAAATCAGCCATGTGGTGGAATGCCAGATACTGATTTCAGCAGTGGCCCCCTTTTCATGACAGTATATCTGACTATGAATGAACTCTCCCAATGGAAACTCGACAAATTGCCATACAAAATGATATTGGCAGTTTTATTCTGTGGGGGCGAGGGTGTCATATGAAACTTGTGCATGCAACGTTGCTCTTGGAATCATGGGAGTAAGAAGAAGACAAAAATTTCCTTCCATTGCCAAGTCACTCTAAGGTGGACTGCTCAATAATGGCGCAAATTTCTATGTGGGAAATTTTGTAGAGTAAGCAATTTTTGTGCATTTGTAAAGTAAAATGGAAGGAAGAATAGACCATGTGGAGTCAGCAATTTCATTTTATTAATTTTGCAATTTGTTACAGTGACAAACAAAACCGAGTACAGTTATGACTCACTTCCATTCAAAAAATCATATCATAAGCATAAGTGAGCCAAATCCAATTGTGTCTAAACAAAAATTGTAGTGCATAATGTATCACACGATGCTAAAAAGTTTGAAGTAGAGCTGAATTGGGATTTGGAAGATATCAAATGTCAAAGTAGACTAGCCATTGACTCAATTTTGTTTGAAGTTGCATAGAAAGCTTTCAAAATTTGCACAATTTAGAATGAAGCCAACTTTCTTGTGCATTGCCTGTAAGGTAATGCCAAACATCACCTTGAACATGTATATGCCTTTCATCAACAAAAATCAACATTTGTGTGCTGAAAATAATATTCAAATTAGGAAAAAACAAATGATTATTGTAAATATGGCACATAATAATCCTCTATGGAATTGATAGCATGCAATGTTAGTGGGCTTTACAAATGACCTATACAAATCAACATTGGCCATTATTGCATGTATTTCATTTTTTATTTGAAATTTTTTCAATCTTGAATAAAATCCTTTATAACTTGATTGTTTATATTGGGATGATGTGATGATTTTCTTATTCAACCCTATTGATGTTCCAATGATGATTGATGAAAGCTTTCCATCTACTACAATAATTTCACTTACTTGCATTTTAGTGAAGCCATTTCATAAAAATTCTAAATGCTTCATCTTGACCCTTCTTTAATTTTAATGCTGAAAATACTTGTTATTTCCAATTTTGGTGCAAACATGTTCAGTAAGAAGATAAAGGTTTGTTGATGCTAGAAATGCAAATTATAACTACTTCAAACTTTTTAGCATCGTGTGATACATTATGCACTACAATTTTTGTTTAGACACAATTGGATTTGGCTCACTTATGCTTATGATATGATTTTTTGAATGGAAGTGAGTCATAACTGTACTCGGTTTTGTTTGTCACTGTAAGGGAGAGTGCTTAAAACTCGATTGGTAGTGATAATTCTTCACCCAAAGGAGTAATAGCTATATTACTCAATAACAGCATGTACTCACCACAAACATTATCGGGTGCAAAATAGGCCACCATTTCAGAAACATCTATAAGATCGCCTACATGTTTTTGAACTGCAATTTTAGAAATATTTATGCCTATAAAATAGCATGTTTTTTCATATCACCCTCGTCCTCCTTACTATCAAATGAATTCTATAATATCACCAAAAATTCCCTAATATCACAAATTTTGATGGTTTTTGACCTTTGAAGATCACTAAGAGGGCAATAATTTTGAACTGTAGTTCACAAACATTGTTGTTTTTGAACAGTATCTAAGAAATATTTTGTTTGAGGGCAAATTAATATTTCTCAACAGCAATTCAGAATCAATTCAAATATATTGTTCTTGGAGGTCAAAAGTCTAGAAAATCTATGTTATTTCTTTTGTTTTTTGACCCCAAAACGCATCATTTAGAGGATTAACACCCTTATAAAAGACTTAAAGTTCTAATTGGTATTATGATATACACAAACATCATATCACATATAGTTGTTTTGAATCAAATGTATTATTTGGGAGTCTATTTGTCCTTCCTATGCTTGACTATAGCAATAAAAATTTATGAGAAGAAATTTTTGTTTGATTTATAAACATATTGGTTTTTAAGAAGTATGGGTCAACATTCATCATTTGGTCTAAAAGAAATGAGGAAAACCTAAGCAGAAATATAGAATATCCAAAATTTACAAAGATAATTATATTTTCAAAGATAAATATAATGGTGTAGGAGAACCTTCTGCACCATTAAATGTATAGATGATGTTGATGAGTTGATACTATGGACATCAATAATCCCAAAACACTTCCATAATGAAACGTCAAAGATCATTAGTCTTGATTGGGAGCAATGTGTCACAATGAATTGAATGTGGTGTGACGTGTAAGTGGGATACATTGACAAATAGTTATTATTTGAGACAAGCCATCAAGATGATTACTTAGGAATGTTGATGTACTCCATTATACAACAACATTGACTACATTGGGAAGAGTTAAAATAAAATAAATATATACATAAATCAAAAGCTTTAACTCACAATTAAAGATGCAACAATGTAATTTATTCATCTCAACCTCCTCTAAAAACAAGTGGGACATCAGCCGACAAAGTTGGTTGCAAGTTCCCAATTTTTATGGGGTAATATCTGTATTACAATACAGGAGGCTTTGTCTCACACGACGGTTCCGCGCTGGAATCCGTCGTCGAGACTTGCCTCACAATACAGGAGGCTTTGTCTCACACGACGGTTCACAAGAGGAGTACGCTTGTAAAGCCTTCATTAGTACTGTTCATAGAAATAGTTTTCAATCAATGAACATAGAAGCCACAAGTTGTCCTTTGGTCCATCCTCCAAACATTATTTGCCATACATCCTTCTAAACCGCATGGATATATGCGATGGTGGAATGCTGGAACTTTCAGAAGTATGGTCTTGAAGTGCAATGGAAAATCACGTATGGAGCCAGGAGTGGATGCTGACAATGTGAAGTTGTTTCAACGACTACGAATCCGATTGTCTTGGCACTTTTTATTTGGTATGCTATTTTTGTATAAAAATGGTAGCATACATTGTGATTTGTCTCCCGACAACATCTTATTACACAAAGAAGAAGATAATATGTACATAGGTGTTTGTGATTGGGGATTTGCATGTAAGATAGAGTTTCCTCTGCTAGAAGAAAAAAGAATCCATCACAAAAAGAATTGGAGGCAGATAGAATAAGACGGCCTTGGGTGGATCCATCTTTAATGAGTGTTTATGGATCAGAAGTAGCTAAATTTAGTTTAGCTACTGATGTGTATGTTACATCAAGGATAGCATCTTGGATTATAGGGCCTTTTGATGAAGACAATGACATTTCGTCCACAGATTATGAGATATACACTCATGGCCTACGGTTGCTCAGTAGTGAACCTGCAAACAAACATTATAATACCCTTTTACAAAGAGTAAAGGGATTCCAACGGTCAATACCCATTTTGAGGAATGATCCAATGGAATGTTATCGTAAAATAAAATAGAGACCATGTTTGAGACCATTGATGTATATTTTATTATTCTAAATATATGAATTCGATATGTATTTTTTAATATTTTATGTATCAACTTGTTTGAAGTTTAT
Organism: Bryum argenteum; assembly: GCA_037043015.1. NCBI lineage: Eukaryota > Viridiplantae > Streptophyta > Bryopsida > Bryales > Bryaceae > Bryum > Bryum argenteum. The sequence goes on along the minus strand of CM073328.1, from coordinate 15,819,921 downwards.
GAATGTTTTATAGCTTTAGGCAATCCAAGTTGAACGTGCTCAACGGCACGGGTTCCACTAGTACTATATACATAATAAAAAAGACCGTAAATCACAAATGGTATAAAATAGACTATAAATTGCAAATTATATATAACAAACCACAAACTAATGATATAAAGTAGTTTACACATGGGAACCATAGTAGTCAAAAGATTGTATCTACATTGTATATAAGATTTTATTATCATTATACATACCACATGCACTCTATATCATATAGTTAATCCGTATGAAAAAACTTATACATCATATTGTATATGAAAACCATATGAAAACCATACATTTGATCAATATCATTCCTTGAAAAATTGACAAACCTCACCGCTTATAAGGAAAAGTAACAAATATAATAATTTATTTTAATGTCATAGTTTTATTTTCTACTAGTGGTAAAAATTAATTATTTGTAGAATGTATTGGTTGTTGGCAAGACCCAAGGTTCCTGTAGGGATATTCTTATCTGGTAAATGTCATACCTTCATCACTTTATGAAGGATTTAGAATAAATAAATAAACAAAACTATGTTTTTTGATATCTTCTCATTGAAACGAATTCAAAATTATAGTATCACTTTTCAAGAAGGACTTTGAAGAGTTTGAATAATTGAGAAAGGTTCATGGACCTTTTTTCAAATGTATGCAGATGCATGTACAGTTATGAACTACAAGCAAGGGGTTTAGAACTTTGCACAATGTCATTGAGGTAGCTAAGAGAATCAATGATGTCATGCATTTAAGCTTAATAAAGGATTAATTTTCAAAAAGCAAATAGTTGTGTGGGGTTCAAGACTTACTTCACAAGGTTGAGAAGAATTTTGAAAAGTAGCTAAGTACTAGGTGGACTGCAATGTGGAGAAATGTCTAACAATGGATGTAAATAATCAATGATGTCATGTATCATTAATTATAATGGATCTCCATGATGCTATTATTTGCTATGATACAACCATGGAAGCATTATAGGAGGTTTTAAGTAGCTTCATTTATTTATCTTTAGTACTCGGGTGAATGATATTTAAAGTATTCAAAACCACTCTCGGATCTTACGGATCACTTGAAAAAGTTGTTGCACTAATTTATAACAATGGATGTCATTAAAACCTCATGATTTCAGACTCAGCAAACTAACAATCAGAAACTTGTAGATTTAAACACCAAAACCCAAACATGCTTTAAAGATGACTGTTCCAGGAAGTTTTGAAGGACCCTCCAAGACAACATTCAATAAGACAGGTATGAAAGTTAATGATGCCATTTATTAACATCTAGAGAGGATCACAAATAATTGCCACAACAAGGCTACCTTTGGCAACCCAATAATAAATTATCATGATATTTACATGACCTCCATTTTCACTCATTATTGTGATTTTCATATATCATAATAATGAGAATATGAAGAGTCCTTTGGCAACCCAATTACATTTTCAATAATTTTTAATAAAGGCATCCAATAAATTTTAGTACTTTTTAGTAATTTTATGAACATTTTCAACAATTTTATTAAATTAGAAGGGTGAAGGGCACGAAAGGGCAAACAAATGAAAGGCAAGGGCTAAAAGATTGAGGTCCAAACCTCTATTGTCATTATCTTGATAATGGGTCGCCAAACAGGTGGTCACTAGTGGAAATTGCGATTTTGACAATACCTCGATTTCTCATGAAAGATCATGATTTTGGGATTATCATGAATTTTTTTTTTTATAAAAATGAAGCGTTGCCAAACAAATTGTTACTCACAAATATTGTAATAACGTTACTATCTTGATTTTGGGTGAATATCATGTTACAAGAGATTCCAAGTAGGTTAAGTTACATAACCTTTAAAAATTGGGTAGATGCCACACCACTCCCAAAAAATGCACTAGTGTAGAGAAGATTCAAGGAATCCTCTAAACTACCCTCCAATATAAAGAATATTTTGTAACCTCCAAGAGAAATGGTTGCATTTGTACACAAAGCCTGTTGGCATTGAAAACGTACAATTAGTCATATTTTTAGTCATTTACTCATAATCGCTCCAGACAATATAACTACGCCCATAATCATATAACCTTAAATCTGTTGTAGTAATAGGTGACTCCTAAATAGAAAAAAGAGATAATTCTTTAAAAACTTCATGAAAACATTTGTTTTTGTGTAGTAGAATAAAAATTATACTTTAAGATTTGAAAATTCTTTTCAAATATCCAACCTTGAAACGATTTTTAAGATTATACATTTAGTTTTTTGTACTTTAATTCATTAATTTTTTACCATGCGCATATTGAGACTATAAGAAAAGCAAGGTCACACTTTCTGCTCTAAAATGTGATACCATCCCCAATTCCATTAAAGTGGCCTTATGTCACTAAAATGGCACACCTCAACTTTCTAAACTGTTGTTCAAAAACAATGTATTACAACAGAAGGTGACATTATGGAAAATGAGTGACAATGTATATAAAGGAGTAACATTATTAGAAAAATTGTGATATTATAGATTACACCATTCCATGAGAACACATATGTAAGATTTGGTGTGACAAAATGGCACATGGCATAGTGCCATTTTAACGGAATTGAGGTTGTGTCAAGTAACATCAATATTTTCGTACATACCTTGATGCAACTTGGAAATCAATGCATAAAGTTTGGAGAAGTTTTAGAGCAATGGAGCTTTTGATTTTGGGGGCATACCATCAAGCAAAGACATTCTAAGTAATTGGTACAAGATATAGTGATAGACATTTACGAGAACAATGGATATAACTAAAAAATACATACCATAATTTATTGAAGAGCCACCTATGCTTTCAAATGTGGCTCCTTATTGTCTCCAGTTGCCTTTCTTAGAGACTTTGTGTCCCTAGGTTCGGTAATCATATTAATAAATTCGAACCAAAGAAAAAGATTAGCATATATTAAATGCTATGAAAGAATGTACGCAATGGTGAGTGTTTGGCACAAGCAAGCAAACATAGTACCAAAAGGTTTAACTTCTGTACTCCTCCTGGAATTTACGATAACAACTTCATGAAACAACTTCATGGAATTTACAATAACTCTACATGAGGGCATTCCTTACCAGTTAATGTCACTAAGGGGAAGGTAGCGTGGGAAGGGCCACAGTGGTTCCGACTTTCCTCCCTCCACAACATGCGCTCTTGCTACTCAAGGCTAGGACTGTATGCACTCTTGGTGCTTCACGCTTGGTCCCAATATAGGGGCCTCCTTTACATTATACCCTGCACTAGAACACAAAGTTTTTAACTCGGGGTAGGACGTGAACCATTCTTTTTGTATTTTTTTAAATTTGTATTTTTCTCTTTTTTAGTACTTTCAACCATAAGATCTTGTACAGCTTGACTCTCCATGTAAAGCATTCCTAAATTATATGATCATAGGGTCTGTTGTATCAAGTGTTATGTAAGACTAGCATGGTCCCCAACGGGGAAGCTCTTTATATGGTACTTTTAAAAAAGTACCCATGTTTATCATTTCACGAAACAGTATTATGATTTTTTTAATTTTTTATATTTTTTTTTAGAATCCAAAAACATCAAAAAATGTAGGTAGGTAGGTTGGTAAGTTCGTAGATTGGTAGGTTTGTATGTTGGTAGGTTGGTACTTTGGTGGGTAGAAAAGATCGCAAAACAGACCCAATTCTATTATTACTAGTAAGCTCCTTGTCGTCCGGACGGGAAAAAAGGTATCCCATGTTTACCATTTCATCTACTATTATTTTTATTTTATTTTATTTTATTTTGTTTTGTTTCTGTAAGATTGGTAAGACCAAGGAGGTAGGTTGGTTGGTAAGTTCGTATGTTGGTAGGTTGGTACTTTAGTGTGTAGGAAGGATAGCCACGGACGGACCTAATTCTATTTTATATATATATATATATATATATATATATATATATATATATATATATATATATATATATATATATATATATATATATTAGAGGGCTTTGATTTTCTTGCGTTGTTTGTTTTAATCCTCAAATTTTTCATTCACTACTATTTGTGTTGTTACTCACAAGAAAGAAAAAAACCAATTTCAATAAAACTGAAGGTCTGCTTAGAGATCAAACATATGTCATCTATCTATAAGAGAACTTTTGTGAGCTTCATCGCTTGCTTCGTTTAGACTATGAAATTTCAATTCTGTAAAAATAGTGTTATTTCATGTGCTATTTTGGCAAAATCGTAATGTGTCATTTTGGTAGAACCCTGATGTGCCATTTTGGCAAAATCCTAATGTGCCATTTTGGCAAAATCCTAATGTGCCATTTTGGCAAAATCCGGATGTGCCATTTTGGCAAAATCCGGATGTGCCATTTTGGCAAAACCTTGATGTGTCATTTTGGCATGTGTTCTAAGACGTTCCACTTTTAAGGCATATTTATTCCTCTAAAATTACACATTTCTAAAAGTCCTGCTCGTCCTCCATAAAATCAACTAATCTCTATAATATCACCAAAATTTCACTACTATCACACATTTTGACGATTTTTGACCTTTGCAAAGGGCAACATTTTTGAACTACAATTCAATAACATTGTTGTTATTGTTCAGATAACATTGTTGTTATTGTTCAAATAACATTGTTGTTATTGTTCAATAAACATTGTTGTTTTTGTTCAATAAACATTGTTGTTTTTGTTCAATAAACATTGTTGTTATTGTTCAATAAACATTGTTGTTTTTGTTCAATAAACATTGTTGTTATTGACCTGCTATCAAGAAATACTTCGTCAAAGGCCAAATACTTCTCAACAACCGTTCAAAAACACCAATTTTTAAAACCAAATTCAGAAATCCTGCCCTTCAATGGTTTTCAAGGTCAAAAAGTGACAAAAAACCTAAGTTATTTTTTTTCACCCCCAAAATGCTCCATTTTAGCAGAATTGAGGTTATCGGAAGTTCATAAGAAGAGTTAAAGGAATCTCGGGTAGGTAACGCCTTTGCATTACTCACTTAAGGACCAAGTACTTTCCATAACCATCACCTATTTGTGGTTCTTTTATCTACAAAAAATATTGTAGAATTCTATTTTGTTGTGGTAAAATTCCTTGCTAAAATTGGTAATCAAAACAAATTTTATAAATTGGCAAAGTATCACGTAGAGTGTCTCTCAAGTAACAAACTTTCTTAATATGCACAAAATATCACAAAAGTGAATGAATGGAATCTCATACGGTTTATAGTGCCGCGTTAATAAAACACTTTAGACTCTAGGTATTCTTCAGTCCTTAGGTACGTTAATATTCTCGATGTAATCAAGAATCTTTTTCTTTGTTTAATCCCTAAAGTTGATTAACCCTTAAGCGCCCACGGTGTCGTTTTTCGACATTTTGGATGTGAGGCTCCGTCTTTGGTGCACAACCCCGCTTTCATCCCATCAATTTTTCATCCACCGTTTTTTTTGCTCAACTCCTCGGTGGGTTTACTCTACTCCCTCCTTGGATAAATAGTAAAAACCTTGATCCTCAATTTGTGAGAGTGGGCGAAAGAGATTTTTCATGAAAGTTTTGGTGGTGTGATCTTCACCCCTTTTTTGCATGGATCTTGAAATCCATACCTCCAAATGGCATGCAATTTAGCGGTCATACTAATTGCCATGCTCCAAAGAAGATCCTATGGTTGGATTTTCCATTTTCATCTTTTATTTGTTTTTACGCAGTTTTGAAAAAATCAGCATTATTACCAATTGTTAGGAGCTTTACCCCCCCTTGGGCGTTTAGGGGTTAAGGCCATATTCTAGTCGATTAGGATATGGTCACTCTAATTTCTAAATTTAGTTTCTATGTATTGAGAAGGAGAAGGAAGGGAGAACACATAGAATGAGTAGGAAGGGACTAGAATGGGCAAAGAGCTCTATTCCACCATGTATATACATTGTATGAATACAACCAGCTAACCATGAGTTAACTAAAGTGAAGTAATAGATATGCCATCAAGATAAGGACTAAAAAAGTAGAAACTAGTAAGTTCTAGATAAGGTTTTAGAGAGAATGGATAATATCTCAATAGTATGAAGTTAAACCTTTGGAAATTCAAATGTTTTTTCATACCTTTCCGAAAAGTCCTTTGGAGCTTCCAAAATCCTCATACTTTAGAAAATAGTCACTCTTAAATGTGCAAACAATGCTGAATTTTAAACATCTCCTTATACCGCTCACTCTAGATTCTTGCCTACATACTAGATTTCATGTAGAAGAATGTACCTCATGTCCACATGAATCATGTGAACAATTTCAGGTAACGTGATACATGTCACTTCTAAAAAAAATCTTTATCTCTATAAGAGCTCAAAAAACATTACAAAAGTATGGAAACTTCTTCATTTCTTCAAATCAAAAAATATTGATTCACAAATTCCAAGTTTCCAGATATAGTGTACTCCTTAAATGCACGGTTTAGAAATTGAATGTCCTACCTTTCCACCAAATGTGTTCCATTCGTAGAAGATCTTATTGGTTGCTTGTGGGACATTTGGTGCAATTTAAAACATAATGCATGGTTTACCTTCCTTCCAAGTGGGGGTGTCTGTAAGTGCTAGATCTGTTCATAGCTACAAACAATGGAGTTAGGTGACTAAATTCCCAGTTTAGCAGTTCCAAGTGTGCTAATTAGCTTTGGTCCAAACCTATCATGCATTCTTGAGCCCTAAGCAAAAGAAGTAAAATTAATAACAATCCCTCAATGAATACCATAGCATGCATAACATACTCTAAAATAAGAGAATAATGCACTATTCGTGAGAAAATGTCGTTTTGTAAATATTTTCCAAGCACATCCATCTAGAAGAGAAACTTCAACCTATTTAGAGGTCCGTGTGAATAGAGTGTTTGTTTGATCTGTGCTTGAATGTATGTCTGGAGGTCATCACACCAATGGCTGTACTCTTAACCTCTCTTGGGGTGAACACTATGCTATTTCATACCAAACCACTAGTGCCTTAGAGATACCCAACATGGTATATGCCCAAAGGGCTTTGAGGTACCTATTCTACAACGGCAACCTTCAATATCATCAATAGCAAGAGCTAGATGGTTAAAAAAAGGAGCATCAACTTCGAATGTTATGATCTTACAAGTGGTGAAGAAATTTTTATGACAACCTCTGATGGAACTTATCTTGAAGATCCTCTTCTTCAAAGTCTCAAACAAGTGTAAAAAATTCTTGTAACTCAAAGGTAACAAGGTGGAAGAACATCGCAGTTTTGGAGCTCCCAAAACACTATGTTTGTTCAGAGGTTAACCCCTAAAGGCCTAAGCAACTCAAATGGGCTTTTGTTGTTTCGAGCACCCTAAATTTCCCTTAGATTTTTACTATATGTTTCCTACACTATAAGGTGTGTGTGTGAGAATTTACAAAGTCAAATTCCAAACTAAGAAATTTTTAACGCATATTTTAGTTTTCAAGCCCAAATAGGGCACTTTAAGATTTTCTCATATTTTGTTCAAAATGAGACTCTGGATGAAGAACTTATGGCCTTTCATCATTTTTCAACATTTAGTCCACTTAAATGTTCAAAGTGCTGGAAAAAACATAAAATATTGATCCATGCATACTACCATTTGTACGAGGAGATAATAAATTTCCATTTTCACGTTCCAGAAAACACAAAGATTTTTAGGAGTTACTGAAAACTTGCATTGGTGGTAACTCTTGAGTGGTTCTATCACCAAATTCTTAATAGAAACAAGAATAGAAACCAAAGGTCATCAAATATACACAATATGTTCATATTCTCAACTATCTACATGTCCAATCTTGTTCAACTTGAATTTGTCTTGAAAATCCTAATCAACTCATATAGATAGAAACTTCGGTCTCATTTAAGGGGCCACCGTGAATGAAGTGTCCGTTCGTAATGTTGATAACCCGATGGCCACCGGACAAGAGGAAATTAGAACAATACTACTTCCCCCTTTCGCGGGTGGACTCTATAAATACGCTAGTTTCTAGCTAGTTACTAGTGCCTTGAAGATATATTTGACATAGTATCCCCCAAAGGGCTTTGAGGTACCCACACAACAAGGTCCAGAAACCCCACCATAGTTGGGTGGACTATGGTGTTTGGAAGTTCCATTTCCTGCCTACTAGCTCTATAGCGCCAGATGATTGTAAACGATGCTCAAACGAGTTAAACGGGAATCGAACCCGGACCACCGCTACTACACATCCATGTCTCTTCCAAACAACGTGGTATGTCAACAATGTGACGACCAACAAAACCAAACCTTTACTTTTATACAAACATAATAGCTCACTAGTTCAGGGTCTTTTTTTGTTTTTCTTTTTCATGTAGTGTTCACGTTAGTAGTCCTATACCATTGTTGTTAGGTCCTGTGGGCATATCATCAAGGGTAGGTCGAACGGACACTTTATTCACGCCAACCCTTACGGGTCTGGTGTTCTTCTTCTTCTTCTTTGGACGTTCCTTAGAAAGGGAAGTGAAATCTTGAAGAAAGCGAGAATTTGGTCACCGGGGAGTTGGTTGTTGTTTTCTAGTGTCTTGAGAATGATGAGGATGATGATGATGAATTTGGAATTCCTTCTGATGAGGAGAGGCCCCACAAGTAGTCAAGTCAGCGTCTCTATGTATGCTCATAGACAATCTTAACAGCTGCTCCCTTTTGTTGCAACATTCTTTTGAACAATCTAGAGAGAGCAAAATTATATCCATTCCCTGCCTTCCAGCAAACAAACCTTTTAAATTCTCCTTCATTTTTGTAACGAACTCTTCTTGGTTGTTGTTTAGAGACTATCTCCCAAAATCTTACTTATGCTCCAGAAATGCGGTCTGTATTTCACGCCAGAAAATGCGGAGACGAGGGTCCAGCTGGGGGTCTTGGGAGCAGGAGATTTGTCCCATATTATTTGTAAGTGCTTCCTTCCATGGAAAGTACAAGAGGGTTGAGGCTGGGGGCTCATTCATGGAATAAAATATGAATATTATGTAATGTCAATCATGGGGTCCATGTGGCATCCCCTCGAGGGGTATTTTGGTATTTTGGTAAAGTATATCTCCGTTTGCTTTTTCTTTGAGTTTTCGTGCAATGTGATCAAAGCTAGGTTTAAAATTGCGTGTAATATAGTGTGGGCTTTTGTAGATTTGGAACTATTGTGAACTTGGAAACCAAACAAAGAAAAAGTGCATGGTTTAGAATGTGTAATGTGTTGTGATGATTGCATAACCATCCAAGGGATAATGAGTTAGGGCATGTTTTAGTGAAAGTAGCTACTCTTGCTGGGTTTTTGAACATGAGATATGTTTGGCCAACTATGTGAAACTTGACTTAGTTTCAATGAGTTTTTTTTTTTGCATGAATATGATCTTTAGATGAAATTTGGCAATTATGTAGGTGGAAGATTATCGATTTGAATAAATTTGGTAATAGATTTGCAACAAATTTAGCCAACCACATTAGTAATAATCTTCTTGGGTTGGATTCCAATTTGAATCTAGTTTTTGTGGTAGTAACCTTAATTCCATCCAAGATGTGAAGAAGGCATGGCATTCATTTTCATGCAAGAGACTTAGTTTTTCCTTGTAAAATTTTGGGGCCGCAGATATCACCATTGCAAATACCATAATTTGCGCAAAGATTTTTTTTTTTTTTTTTCTCATGGTTTTCTTATGTTTGAAGGTGTTATAAAAAAGACGGTAGTCAACCAAACATTACACTCTTTGCAAGGCTTCATTATACAATATGAGGGCCAATCTACACTATAGTAGAGAAGGCCACACAGTCAAGAATTTCATATTTAACCAATCACATTAATTACAAGACTCTCACTTTCACCCAATCATATTTATGATTTCAACTTCATTTCTTGGCCGGAGGACTTCTCTTCCATACAATAAACCAGCCCTTAAAAACTCTAGTAATATAAATAATCTAAAATTTGGTTTTTCCTCAATGCATAATTTGCACATAATCAACCTAATGTCCAACGTTTCTTTGCAAGATAAAAATGCAATTCTTATGCTAAAAAAAACGATGCCCTATCAACCACGTCCCTCCGTCTCATATTCTATTTTAAAATCACATGGGATATATGATGAAATTGCTCCATCCACACGTCCTTTTTTAAGTAATAATTCAAATTTTCACCTCCAAATGGGTACACATATGATTGGATTGAACACCATGATGCGTATAGCATTAAACCCACTCCACTCCGCATTCACATGATTTACACTGTCTTTCAAGCTGATGTCATTTTGCAAAAACGCAAAAAAACACTTAAAACGGAGACCAATAGACATAGAATACCATAGGCTCTACAAAAATGTGAATTATTATTCAAAAAACACACAGGGATGGAGCAGACAAAGAGATAACAATTGCCATGATACCCTCTGCCACTCAGAGAGCGAGAGACTGCTGCATGTCCCTGGGATTTGTGCCCTTCCGCTGGAGAGGAGAACAACAAATATACATATATTTTAAAAGTACCAGTCACACGGATGATGCAGCTCCCGGGACCGGCCCTGACCCTGCAACTCTCTCATGCTGATTTGTGAATCGCAGCCAATGTGAGGCATGACAACTGGGTCATAGCCGACGGACTCTTCAAAAATATTAGTACTCCTGGACAAGCTCGATTGCAATCCCTGACATGGATGATACTCCCCCCCCCCTGAGGTACCGAAAGGTAGACAAACCTGTGAGCGGAATAACGGGGGAGTTTTCCCATGTACACCCGGCCACTTGGTTTTACCGTAGCCTTGTCGTAAAAAATTCATGGAAACAACAAATGAAGAAGCGTTTCCGGGCAAGGGCATGCCCAACGGGGAAAGCGGAGCCTTGTTTGGAGTAAGAGAAACCCCAGCCCTCACACTTATTCCTGTAACCCCGTCAATAGGGCTGAGGTCTTCTAAATTCTAGGACACCATAACTCTAAGTTATCATGTGCCTTCATTCTGTCACATTTAAGCATCCCCATTCACCAATGGAAGAGTGCTGTGTGGCACAGACAGCACAATTGGCAGAAAAAAGAAAAAAAAATCTATTATGACCGGCTTGTCAGCAGATGTGATTGATTAGCGGCCTTTTCCTTTGCCTTGTCTCATGGCGTGGAGTGCAGTTGTGATGCCCGCCTGAGCGGCACCTGCAAGATTTTCTTTCATGCGGCCGTGCGGCTCGGACTGAAGCACAGGGTTGGGCATGCTCTAAGCTCAAGGAATGAGGAAGAAGGGTCCGTTTACACAAGGAGTGGAGGCTGACTTTTGAGTTGGGGCCATTGAAATAGAGCTCCCTTACTGGTGTAGGAGATAACTTAAGGCTAACTCCCAAGGATTTCACAGTGGGAGTGGGGGTCAATAACATTCAAAGATACTCGTCTTACACCAAATTGGTTTTTTTTATGAGCAGATAAATGCCATTGACATTGCCCCAAGCACTGTTCCGGAAGAACCGGCAGTCAATTGTAAATCAGCCGAACGAAGTTGTCAAATTACCGATTCAATTTGAAAGAGTTAGGTTTTTTTCCGGTCCATATTCTAAATATCACCAAAGTATTGCATGGGTATTACTCAAGTATCATGCAGGTATCATACATAATTACCAAATAATTTTATGAGGAAGGGGATAATAGCTGGATTGTGTTAAAAACTTCCCGAACACTGGCCCTAGGCCTCTTTGAAGAGAGCTCCCAAATGGTAGGTTCCTTTCATCTTCTTGGAGGACCGTGTCGGGACAATAAATGCACTCCATTCACTTTTTTAGTTCACGGCACTCGGGGGCCCATTTGCATGCCACATGGGATGAACTGCCCTCCATTCTCATATGGCCCTGACTCTAGTGTAAACCCACCCTAAGTGCCCATCCTCGTCAATGTAAAACAAAATCATAAAAAAAGAACAATTTATGTATGACTTTCCAATATCTGCACACAAGTCAAAATGAAATCGCCTCTTCAATCTTCCGAAAACTCACATGCTAAAAATCTTAAATGAGCAGTTATAGGTGCCCTTACCTTTTGTCGACCGTAACCTCCCTGTGTCGCACCTGCCGTCAGACGGACCGGAGGGACCGGGTGCAGCACCTCCATGGCCTGGGAACGCACCTCTTCTGGATCCGATTGCGGCAGTAACAAGTGACGAAGTAGTAGTACTTTTGTCAGCTGCTGTCAAGGGGGGGATGGGAAAATCAAAAAACAAGATGGATGTGACGAGTGTAACAACGCATCTCCATGAGAAGCAGGTGAATCTACAAGGACCAGATTGATCCGTAATCAGGTTTTGTGTCATACGAAGAATATCCGCATGCTCTGCTGCGGCTCGGCTCCTCCTCATTCTTTTATTTCATTTTATTCATTTGGCTTATTGCAAAAAACTCTGTTTGGGCATGGCCTCGTTGTACAATCTGCTGCCCGACATGCTTGTAATTATTGATTGACCGCAAGTGGGATTGTTATGCTAAAGGATCAGATCTTTTTGAGCTCAGGCTTCTTTCTGAGCACAGAGATTATGTGAGTGAATCTTCCGGGCAGTGGCTAGTACGATTTTTTTGATTTCTTGTATTAAGAGTCTGCCCTCTATGTATATTTTATTTCGTTGTTGTACCATAGGGTCCAACACGTAATGGCGTTTTTGGTTTTCCGGTGGGCAAAAAAACAACAAGTCTGTCCACTTTGAAAAGCTTCTCTAGAGAGAGATCAAAAATTGGTATTTTACCTTGAAATTTTTTACCAGTTTTATTATTTTTACGTGCACAAATTTCATCTGCCATAGCCATCAATCACAACTTTAAAAATGTAAGAATTTGATGTAAAATTAAAACTACCTAACCACATGTCCATACATGCTCCTCTCCCAAATCAGCTTGTGCATACCTTCACTCTCAAACGAGTATATGCACACCTTTCCTCTCAATTGAACCCTCATGTGCATACTCTTACTCCGAGATCACCATATGCATACTCTTACTCCGAGGTCACCACATGCATACTCTTACCCCGAGATCACCACATGCATACTCTTACTCCGAGGTCACCACATGCATACTCTTACTCCGAGATCACCATGTCCATACCTTTGCTTTCAAATAAGCCCTCTCAAATCATCACACATTCTACAAGCCGCTTGATTGTGATGTTCAACTCTCGAAAACAATCTCAAATCATCACCCATTCTACAAGTCGCTTGATTGTGATGTTCAACTCTCGAAACAAGCATTGATGTAGAGAACAAAAGCTCCTACATGCGTATCAATGTGGTATTCAATTTCTTAGCGAATGTATTCATTGAGATGTGACAAGTGCACGTAGTTAAATTTGGATTTAGGATTTTCTAAGAAAAAGAATTTCAATATAGGTAATATATTATGTGGAAAACTTCAAACCATAAGCTAATTATCAATGCATTTAAGCATGAACATTCCCAACAAGCTCTTGAATTGTCATTTGCAATTACACATGCTGATAGAGTTTAAGCTACGTATTTGTGTAAGCATTTTGAACTTGAATCTAGCCACACTTTTGACAAGCATATCATGATAAATGGGTAATTTTTCTGGGATTGGGAGGGTGTCAAAGTTGGTTGTAGTGAAAACGATTTCCCGAAAGCATACTGCAAAATAACACATGTTGGTAGATTGGGAATATCTTCTATTATACTAACATTTTGGGCTTGAGACCTTTACCTTATATTACTAACCCAAATTGGTTTTTACTGAAAAGAAATCAAAGTAAGGAAAAAAATAATCGATTCCTAGGAGGCTATCAAAATTGGTTAGAGTGAAACATTTTCCTTAGCTACCTATATTGGTAGATCTTGAATAAATTTTTTTTAATGAATTATTTGGCCTTGAAGTTTGGTAGACATACTAACAACTTACTTTCAAGTTAATGGTAAACATTTCAAGGTAAAATACCAATTTTTTAATCTCTCTTGAGGCTTTTTAAAGTGGGTAGAGTTGTTTCTTTTTCCACTGGGCACCCTCCTGTACTGTACAATGAAAGAATTAAAAATCAGTTGAGATTTCACTGTGGATTTATGATATGAAGAAAATTTGGGAAATTGTAGGATAAAATTCTCATTAGATTTTCTAGTATTCTTATTCAAAATCGATATACTGCAGTTATAAAATTGATATGTGAGCAAAGCATGTGTACATTCATCCAGCGGTGGACATATGTGTCAAATGATGGAATAAGTTCGAAATCATATTTGACATTTGGCAGAATTAGTATTACCTTGTTATTTTTTTTATTTTTATTTTTTTTACATGTAGAAAAGGTAATAAGGCATGATCTTACTGTTCAGATTTTCAATCCAATGATTTTTAACATGTCTTTTTTTATTGTTAAAATTGGGCCTTTGTGTTTGAATTTCAGCATACCTCTAAGTGGAATATCAAGCATTTCTTTGCTAATTTTAGGTTGCATGTGGGTAAAAATTGCATAGAGAAGTTCCTAACTCACCTAGGAAGAATAATGTGAAGAGCCTGAATTCATACGTCCCTCTAAAATTGGTTCTTCTGGCCAGCTCTCTCAGACATTGCTTCCCCTTTTCACAACAAGGGAATAAAATATTTTTTCCAACTTTGAACGCTATGATCTTACAAACTGGGAGGAATTTGAGTTTAAGATTTGGTGTCCATGATCTTGGACAAGTTCAGCACAAGATTTTGCAATTGCATACTTCAAAATTTGTCATAAAATGAAAGATCTCACCTTGCATTGAAACAAGGGTAAAGCATGCAAATAGTGCCTTAAAACCTTAGGGGTTAAACGTTAGGAAGATCCCAACTCATGCATGCTTGTAAAACTTGGGAAATTCACTTTTGATGCATGATCGACAACATGCCCCTCCTAGGTACCGTCATGGATATTTTGATAACATATTTGAGATCCCTTACTATGTGCAACTGCATTAATAAGTTTGTCAAGTTACATTGTAATTAGTGCTAAGTTACCAAGGATAAAAATCATTTGGAGTTTGTACATAGGGTTGCCAAATTACATAGGGTAAAATCATTTGGAGTTTGTACAAAGGGTCTTCTAAGGTTCAATGGGGACATTCTTTTGACACATTGCACTAAGTAGATAAATGTACATGTACACCACTTGGTTAATGTGTGTTACTTATAGTGTCCCATTGTACTGTACTCTAATCATGATTGAACTTGTTTTTCCTCTAGGTGAGTAGTTTTCTAGTTTATTCAAAACCAGCATACATATTTGAAATGAGCTTACAAGATTGTTCTTTTATTTATAAGGCTCATTTTTTAGGAGTGCTTTATATCACTTCATGTGCATTGTGGTGTAGTGTGGTTCTTTTATTACAATTTCTATAGCATTTGAAGTGGATTAATCAATCATTCTGTATAGTCAACGGGAAAAAGTATTTGTACTTGTATTAAGAATCTTTTATAAATTAATATAGGTTTGTTTCTGTACTTGCATTGTATTTCTAAGATTCAAAATTCAAGTGTACGTAAGTGTAAAAAATAATCATTGAATGGATAAATTTTGTCTTATAAGCACATAGCTAAAAGTTGAAGTTATGATAAGAATCTTGTACTTTAGTAACTTAAAAGAACCCAAAAAAGAAAAATGCTGTGAGTAATTTTCACAAAGGGATGCATATAGCATATTATATAGGTAACTTTGATTAGGATATGCATGTCTAAATATCTCTTAAAAGAAAGTACAAGTAAACAATTTGTTATGGAGTAAGTGCGACATGGAAAAGGATTCATATATCTTCCATTATTTCACCAAGAGCCCAATGATGTGATTCACTCACATGTATTCATCCATAATTACATTATCCCGGAAAGGGATCTACGGGCGTCCCTTTGTCTTACTGACAGGCCGATATGTGATCCACTCACGTATTTGCATCGTTAATTGAATTACCCCAGAAAGGTATTTACTGACCTCCCTCCTATATTTGACAAATAGCCTAGTGATGTGCTTCACTCACGTGTGTTCTACCTTAATTGCATTATCTCGTACACGGATCTACACGCCTCCCCGTGTTTAGACGATAACTCTTGTGTTTGACGAATAACCTAGTAATGTGATTCACTTACGTGTATTTATTCTTAATTACATCATTCTGTAAAGGGATCTGACGGTCTCCCTCTGTCTCGCAGACAACTGGATTATGTGGTCCATTCACGTATATTCGTCATTAATTGAACTACCTATGAAAGGTATCTACTAACCTCCCTATGTTTGACGAATAGCCTAATGATGTGATTCACCGGCCTGTATTCAATCTTAATTACTTTATCCCGTAAAGGGATCTACGGGCCTCCCTCTGTCTGGCCGACAACCTGATTATGAGATCCAATCGTGTATATTCAACCTTAATTGCATTATTACGTAAAGGGATCTACGAGTCTCCCTTTGTATAGACGACAACCCCGTATGTCTGAAGAATAGCCTAGTATGTGATACACTCACGTGTATTAATGCTTAATTGCATTATCTCGTAATAGGATCCACGCCCCTCCCTCTGTCTGGAAGACAACCCCTATGTCCGACGAATCCTAGTAATGTCATCCACTGACGTCTATTCATCTTTAATTGCATTATCCCGTAAAGAGATCTGTTGGTCTCCCTTTGTCTAGCTGACAACCCGATTATGTGATTCACTCGCGTGTGTTCATCCTTAATTGCATTATCCCCTAAAGGGATCCGTTGGTCTCCCTCTCTTTGGCAGACAACCCGATTATGTGATCCACTCGCGTGTATTCATCCTTAATTGAATTACCTTGGAGAGGGATTTTAATGGCTGAAAAGTACTTTGTATATTGCTCTCACTTGACTAAGCATTTGAAATACAGTGTAGGTAATATCCTACTATTGCTTCTAAGGTTGAAGCAACATTTACCACTGTAACTTTTCACCCAATTACAAGACATACCGTCTTTTACAATAAAGTTACATTGTATGCAACAACTCAATCATACATCCCTTTCGATTAAGATATCCTCATCACATCATCCAAACATTGGAAAGAGAACCTCATTTTCTTATACCGAGCATTATGAAGTTTGTCCACATGAACTTCTCCCAAGCAATTCAAAACATGATGTCGCAAAAAAACTCATTTGAACCCAAACTTCAAAAACATACCTCTCACAAACCAACCTAACCACTCGACTGGAGAAGTTTGTACTGACATCAAACTGTGATATTATAGAATGTGGTGTAAAGACGGCGATATACAGGAACAAGAAAGTACACAAGTAGTAAAATCCAGTGGGGGGACAGAAAGCAGTAAGTAGTAACCAGGAAGGGAAGGGGACCCACAGGCAAGCGAGTCAGGCATAATCACTGCACCAGAGCCAGAGTTGTCCTCAGCCTAAAAGTGAAGTGCTTACAGCCGCCGCCACATAGTAGTGACATAATAAACAATAAACCGTTTCCCATGGCGCCCAGTAGACACACCAGTAGCCCCATTACAGTAGCCCAACTGCCAACAATAACAGGCCGCTTTTCAGCCCCGTATTGGAACCCCCTACCAGTACATGATCCTCCTGACACCCTCCCTTCCTTACTTGTGTAGACCCCACCGCCTAAAGTCAGAATGGATTAGCTCTATAATAAAAATAAAAAATTGAAAAAAGTGCTAACCACCTTCTCACTAACTAAGCCCAATTAAAGGAAAGAAAGAAAGAGAATCCCAATTAAAGGTAATTTGATTTTGGGGCCCCACTACAAGAAAGAGGAGTGGGGTCACTGGTTCATTAATAGTTAGATAAGAAGGGAACGGCATCATGGGAAAAAGTGTGTACTACAGAATCAATGATCGCCGCTTGGCAACAAGTTCGTTTGAGATGTCGGCTATTAAAATCGACAAGAAGGCCATGATGCTAACAACAGGACACTTGGATCTCGCCGAGAAAGCATTAAACCTCCACTCCGCCTCAAAACGCCATTTCAGGAGTTTTTCCCATTAATGATGAAAAATTTCGGTGCCCAGCTAAACTAACTGCTCACATTCTATCTGATCATCACCCACTTTCTCGTGTCAAAGCAAAACAGCCGTCTTTGAGGTAGGGTTACGAGGAAAGAAAAGGAAGATAGCATGTTAGGAGTGGGGAGAAGAGAGATATACAATAAAAATGTTCTCAGTGCTTGATGAGTTTTTGGTATTAAAAAACGACCACATAATAGCATAAGGTGGAATGTATGTATGTAGTGTTCGAACTCACGAGTAAATGGCCGCTATGACAAAATTGTTCGGAAGGGGAAGGCTCAGTCTCTCCTCCAGGAGAGGGTGGGTTATGAATGGGGCTATAATACGAGTGTAATTTTCTGCATTGTGTCTACGCCGCGTAACGAACAAAAGCGCTATGTATATCTCTTACTAATAAACGGGATCAAAATTTGAGCCGCGATATCGAAGATCGATCGATGCGGGCACAGTCTGGTGGTGGTGATGGTGGGTCGTTCCTGCCTCATTCTAGCTTGCTAGCTGACGATGGTGCAACGGGGAACTGCCACGGATTGCAGAGGGCTCACCATCTCGGAGGAGAGCTTGAGCACTTCAGTGAGGTCCACGGTGGTGCCGGGCGCGGCAATCCAGTCGAAGTTGTGCAGGAGCTGGGCAATCCAGAGCTGGACTGTCGCCAGCCCCAGAGCGCGCCCCGGGCACACGCGGCGACCGGCGCCGAAAGGCGCGAGCCGGAGATCGTTGCCGCGTACATCCACGTCCTGCTCCAAGAATCGCTCGGGAAGGAAGGTTTCTGGCTGAGCCCAGATTGCCGGGTCGTGCGTGATGGCATGCATGTTCACCATGGCTGTGGTGCCTGCAGGCACATGATGACCTGCAACACACACGTCCTGCGTGCTCAGACGAGCCCAGCTGAGCAGTGGGCCTGGTGGGTGCAGACGAAGCGTCTCCTTGATCACTGCCTGCAGGTACGGTAAGCGCGCAAGCTCGCTCTCGTCTGATAGCCCCTTCTCGAACGCCGCGTCCACCTCGTTTTGTACCTTTCGCTGAACCTCCGGATGCAGCACCATCTCCGCCATGATCCACTCCGTCAGGATAGCTGTCGTGTCTGTGCCTCGGAAGATCATCTCCTGCAAACGCCGAATTAAGAAAAATTTAGGTTACTGCGTGTGGTTAACCCTAAAAGGAATTCTAAGTAGGAATAAGGCATGTTCTTACCCATAGGACAGCGATCATGTCCTCATCCGCGAGCTTCTCCTCACCGGACAAGCTCAGCAAGACATCGACGAAGTCGGTCTCGTCGTTTTCAGAAGCATCCACGCGTCGCTCCCGGTGCTCGTCGATGATTCTTTGCACAAACGCGGCAACTTTCGGCACGAGTACTGCGCATCGTTGGTGAATGCGTTGTGCGTCGAAGCACTTGAGAGCGGGCAAGTGATCGGCCCAATTGAATGCGCCTAGTAATTCGAATCCTTCACGTACCATCGCGTTCAACTCGGTAGCTTCAGGTGACCCAGTCTCGTAGCGGCGGCCGAAGACCGAACCCATGATATTGTTGAGGGAAGCCCGCTGCAGGTGGTCGCGAACTTGGACGCGTCCGCTGTGTAAAACATCGTGGGAGATCGCAGCGAGCATGTGCTGAACCTCGACAAGGCGAGCTTTGCCGTGCGCCGCAATACGCTTCGGCGCGAACAAATGGTTAGCCGCAATCCGGCGAAGACCGCGCCAGTAGTCACCGAAGGGTGCGAACCCAATGGCACGTCCGAACAGCAACTGCTGCGCACTCTGCTTCACAGGACGATCCGCAAATGATGAACTGTGAAGTATCTCACGCGCCGTCTCCGGCTCACTCGCAATGACAACCCGGGTCTCACCGAAACTGAGCGCCATCAACTTAGTCGCCTTGTGACGAATAGCGAGCTCCGTGAGGCGACGGTGTGCATGACCTCCCATTTCAAGCAACGAACCAACGATTGGCACGCCCCGGGGTCCAGGGATAGTTCGCCGACCTCGCAGTCGACCCCACGCGGACCCGCCAGGCGCCGCCCAGCACACCAACACGCCACAAGCACTAATCACACCCAAAGCGAGCAAGATCAACAGACCGTTAACGTTCGCGTATCCGAAGGCTTCTTTCAAAGAGGATCGCCCCTGCTTCGCGAGCATTGGCACCGCAAACATCCACCATCCTCCTACTTGAGCTCCAGTAGTGGAATCCATAGCTTCCGAACTCTCACTCACAAGAAAAGCACACACACACTAAGAATCGACAGAGCAGAGCTACAACTTATGAGAAAATTCTTTACAAGCTCCAAGCTCAGAGAGTTGCAATCAGGGGCTTGCGCATGGTTGACTACTGGATACCGACCTCACGCAGACAAAGGAGAGCTAGATTGAGAAGAGAATGAGAAGGGAATGAGCTGAAGGGGACGAGATGAGTGGAGGGCGGGCTGAGGGCCTCCTTTAAGAGTGTGAGTGTTACAAGGACCTCTGTTCGGCCTGCAGGCACTGCGGTTCGACTGTCAAGGCCTAGATGAAAATAGCAAATTTTTTTCGGCCTCCCAACTTTCCCTTAGCTGTTTTTTTGAGTGGGCTGTTCGGTTTACTGCAGGTTTTTACGGCCTAAAATCTGACAAATAAACTTGGGTATCATAGAAGAGCAGTCCTTTTGTGTGCCTTAGCACGTATATGGCGCCTCTCATACTAAATGCCACGGTTTTTCACACATACTTGTGAGTTTGTGAGATTTTGGAAGAAAGATTTCATCCACCAAGCGCAACACTTGCTGTCATTCCTCTTCCTGTTCTCGGAATGAATTATATACAGTTTCTTCTTGGCTTCTCTCCAAACATTCTTTTTAGTCTTGGACAGTCCCTCAAGGAATCTTTGGCTCTTTCCACACAAGTGCGAATTTTGGTCAAGGAATCTTTGGATCTTTCCATACAAGTGCGAATTTTGGAGTATTGTGGTTTTTGATGGAAGTACAAGTACTTTTTGAAAGTTTGAATTTGTGACGTAGTGAATGTTGTTAGTGTTGTGTGTACAAACGCAATCATTCTCTTGAAAGTCACAAAATATTCTTTCCTCTGAAGGGGTCCCTCCCTCGCCTCTAAGGGCGGGACAGTGGAGGACCTACGCCCCACTGCCCGCCCATACTTGCTGCCCGGCAAAAATTCGTGAAAATCTGATTTTTGCATTTTTGGAGGCCATACAATATTTCTTTTCAAATTTTGAGTTTGAAAATGGGATTTGCAACCCCAATTTACCCTTGGATGTGTCCCATGATGACATTAGTGACATCAACAACAAGAATTTAGGGGGCAAATTTACTCCCAAATTCTTTTATGCGGGTAGGGTTTTGTGGGCGGGCAGTGGGGTGTAGGTCCTCCACTGTCCCGCCCTTGGAGGCGAGGGGGTCCCTCAAGGAATTTTTTGAATCTCCTCTACACTAGTACGTTTTTTTGGGAGTAGTGTAGTTTGACTTGTTTTTAACTTTGAGGTTTGAGGCCTCCAAGTGTTTGAATTTTTAAATGACATGAATCATTGTGAACCATTTCTTTAGCCCTTAAAGGTCTGAACAACCATATTTTGGTTGCTAGAATACAGCATATTTTGTTTGTATTGGAATGAGTGCACACCTTTAATAGATTTGAGTTCAAAGAACAAGTTGACATATAAATCCATGCGGTTCTACTAAGCTTTTAAGATCACAATATAGAGTTTCTTGTTGGTAGCAAATCTCAATTATACGCCACCGTACATACTATCCCCAAGGGACCTTTAAGGGTTAGTCTTTGAGAATTCCCTAGATCTCTCTACACTAGATGCGTTTTTGGGAGTGGTGTCATTTTGTTGTTTTAAAATCGGAAGTCTCTACGTGTTCAAAATTATAAGGTTTTGAATCACACCAACCATCTTAAGAAAAGACCGGCATTTCAATGCCTGACCTACAAGGTGTGCGAGTTGTTCTGTAAACTTTTAATGACATCTACCCGAGTTTTGAAGGTTATATGTTTCACCCTTATTTAAATTTCTTATGACAATTAAGAAGTCTTAATATAGAAAGTATTTGAAATCCTTTCGTAAATGACAACTCATGGTATCATTAACATTCCCACCTGTCTCACCTATTTCGGTGTACGTCTCTAATTGTTATTATGCATAGGTTGAAATTATGAGGTTTAAATGACATCTACCGTTATAAATTGGACCAACCACTTTCATGAGTGACCCACTAGATATATGAGTGGTTTTGAGAATTCTACCCGTCATTCACTTGAACACTCAAGGTATATTAATGAAGCTACTTAGAACCTCTTATAACGCTCCAAAGGTTGTATTATATCAACTAATTGTCATGTTCTAAATCCTTTGCTTGTAGTTCATAACTCTACATGCATCCTCATATATTTGAAAAAAAGTCCATGAACCTTTCCCAACTATTCAAATTCTTCAAAATCCTTCGTGAAAAGTCATACCATGCATAATCTATAGACCTCCCTACTTCAGCGTACAATATACCATGTTATAATATGTTGATTTGTGGTGCATAAGTGAGTTTTGTTGAGTTTTTAAAAAACTGTATAATATGATAGTTTATGTCTTCTATATACATGTAATACGATTTTGATATATTATCAACGATATATGATGTAGATACAATCTTTCTATTAGTACAATTTCAATGCATAAAATACCATATATAATTAGTATGTAGTTTGTTATATGTTAATTCGCAATGTACGGTCTATTTATACAACCTATGATGTATCGTCTTCTTTATAGTGTATATTGTATATTGCCCGATAAAAATGATGAAATTGCAACCAACTTGTTGGTTGACGTTTTACTTCTTTTTTGAAGAGGTTGACATGATTAAAATAATCTCATTGTTGCATCTATAATCCTAGTTGAAGCTCTAGATTTATGTTAAAAAAATGATGTCTTTTTTATGACATTCCTAAGTAAACACCATGACGTCTTGTTTCACATGATAACTATTTGTCACTACATCCCTCTAACACATCACACCACATTACAGTCATTGTGACGGGTTGCTTTCAATCAAAAACTATTAATCTTTCAAGTTTTATTATATAAGTGTTTTGGGGTCATTGATATACATAGTATCAACCCTTTAGCATCATCTATATATTAATCGATGCACAAGTTTCCCCTACACCATTATATATGTATTTGGAAATATTTTTATCTTTGTGAATGTAGAATTTTTGCAATTTTAATTAGGTTCTCCTTGTTTCCTTGTAGACCTAAAGACAAATGTTAAACTTATAATTCTAAAAAATTAATTATTCTCATAAATCAAACATAAATCTCTTACCTATAATAATTTTTTGTTTTTCTGTTTTTTTGCTAGAGTCAAGCATAGGAAGCACAATTAAATTTCCAAATAAAAATTCTACTTTAAAAAAACTAAATGACATATGATATAATGTTTGTATATATTACTATACAGATTAGACGATATATTGTCGTGATCAAATGTTTGTAGCCTTGAATGTATGATATGAAGCCCATCACACAAAGGCCTCATTATCTCTTGCTTATGCCAAAGGTCTTAAAACATATAGGCAATCATATATATATATATATATATATATATATATATATATATATATATATATATATATATATAATGTTGAAATTATTGATAATTATCAACATATATGAAAGAAATAAAAGATCTTGTATTATATTTCTATCTCATTCAGTTTTGAGGCTTGTAGAAGTGAAAGTATTAACAAGACCTAAGACCTTCTAAGCCTTAAACGTCCTTAATGTAAAAAATTGGTACATTGAACGAAACTTAAATATTTGATTTCTTAATGCTATTTTTTTTGGGACTTTGTTGGATTGAATAATTTTGTTTTTGTAGTAATAGTCTCAAATTAATTCACATGGTACAAATTAATGACTCAACTTTTGTACAAGGAGTTCTTGCTTTTGATTTGTTCAATATAGGGCATGTTTATTGTAACAAGCTCGTTACATTTTTTAATTTTTTCGATGCAATTTTTGTTATTTAATTATTCTAATATGTTATGAGGGATAAGCATTATAACTTTGTGGTTGAAACTTGATTAATTGGAATTTCTTTGGTATTATTTCCCAAAGATGTTTTCATGCTAAAGGATGAAACACATGGTGCTTAGAGGAGGGTGTATTTCCTTCATACACCATGAGATTTTGACATCATTTTTTGAGTTGGATTTTGATAGTGTTATAATACTTTACAATAAAAATCTTACTTCATTCTAAGATGTTATGAGAATATGATATGCATTTTGGTGCAAGCGCAGTTATTTGTGTAATTTGGAGCACTTTACCTAACACGAGTCCATTCTTTGAGCCAATTGTCATGATTTTTTTGGTACTAGGGCTATGTTGAGTTGAATGCCAACAATTTTCTAGTTGACAATTTATTTTATTGTCATAGATTTGTTAATAGGGTCGCATATTCACCCCATTATCTAATTTAAGTTTTAAAAAATATAAACTTTAAAGGTACTAATACACCATGATCTCACAATCTGTGCAAGCCTCATGACCCTTGACATGTGTCGCGTGATTTAGGATAAATTTATGCTAAGATTGTGAGGCTGACATTGAATAGCTCACTCTCAATAGTAACACTAAACAAAAATGATTGTAGGTCAAAAAGATATAAGACAGTTCAGGGTTTAATGATTTTCTTTTTTCTTTTTTCTTCATTTTAAAGAAACAATGTTACAGTGAAATTTATTTGATAAAATATTCAATGGTAAGTTCAGATTCCAATACAAACAATATGTCTACCAATTTTTTCTAACTCTTAAGGAGATACTTAAACCATTGTGTTTGCATATGTCATAATGCACCTATGAAGTACTCAAAAAGTTAACAATATCCACCTACAAGACTAAATATAGTTATATATCACATCATGTCTTGTAATAACTGCCTCAACATATGCCTATTGATGAAACCTATTCAAACACACGACAATGCACACGCATGTTACAAGCATAAGTTGACAAGTTGAAGTACTTTGAAGTACTCATGAGAGCATGTATACATATTGTATTATATTTTTTAGTTCTTCCTACCCTAATACAATCCTATGTCACAATGAACCATACCAATAACGTAATCTTTGAACATTACATAGGTTTTCAAATTTATAAATATTACAACTCATCGCGTACAAGTGTAACAATGCTTAATAGATAGGATTTCCATGATTATAAAGAATTGGATGTGAGTTTTCTATTGATTTGGAGGGAGATTTGCGGCCATAATCTAGTTGATTGCAATGGGGAGGCGAGTCATAGTCTGGTAAATAATAATTGACACTTGCTATGCAGTTCCTCAATCCGATCCAAGCCCGCAATTGTTCATCAATTGTTACTGAAATATGAAAGAAATTTGACCATGTTCTTTACGACAAGTACATGATGCCTATGAGGGCATTCTTAATTTTAATGATCCTATCCGTGAGAGTGAGGGGTCTACCCCCACCTTTGAAGGAGTTGGGTTGTTAAAATCAAGAATGCCCTCAGGGCATCCTTTACCCTTTTGAAACATCTTAGAATCAGACACTATGATACCAAAGTCTACTGGCGAATGAATGCCGAGGTGAGGCGTCAAGGGTCCAAAATGCAAAGCTGAGGTACGTTAATTAAGGATGAATACACTTCAGTAGATCACATAACTAGGGCGTTGGTTAGACATAGGAAGATCTATAGACCTCTTTATGAGATAATCCAGTTAATGAGGAATACACGTAAGTGGATCACATCGCTGGGCTTTTTTTCACACATAAAGAGGCCTACAGATACCTCTGTGTGGAAATCCAGTTAATGATGTATACACGTGAGTGTATAACACATGTATACATCACATCACTAGGCTTTTGACATCGCATCACTAGGCTTTTGAGTAGACAGAGAGAGATCTGTAAGCCAAGTCAAGGAGAGTCATTGCACCGAACGCGAGGGGCAAAGCACTTCCCATCATATATATAATCAGCTAATTAAATCCATGAGAATACACCGCTACCAAATCTATATATATATATAGTCCAAATCTACGTATTGAAATGACATGTACAATAGATTGTAGTAATTATTTGAACGTGTAGATTTGACGTAGTAATACATTTTATCATTATTGAGTTTCACCATTTACTTATATAGTCTTCTTTTTCATTAATGTATATACAAGCTCAATCAATCGATCAAATCCATGTGGACTGTACTTTGTTATTTCTAAAATGGTGCTTTTGTATACAGTTCTTAGCAGAATATGTACTAAATCTTTAAGAACTACAAAATATTGGGTATCACTCTTACTTCATAACAAATTGTTTACTTGTAATTTCTTTTGAGAGAGATCTAGACATACATATTCCAATCAAAGTTACCTATATAATATCCTATGTGCATCCTTATGTAAGAAGTACTCGTCTCTTTCTACTTTTTTGGGTACTTACAAATTATTGGAGTACAAGATTCTTATCTAAACTTCAAGTTTTAGTCATTTCCTTATGATTGTAAAGAAATGAGATATAGAGGGTAGAGGCAACCGGTATAGTTGGTCATGGTAGCGGTAGCAATGTACACGTGTTTGGGTTATTTAATGAATGCCCTCGTAGACATCCTTTACGCTTTTGAAACATGTTAAAATAAGACACCATGACACCAAAGTTTACTTGCACTCCGGCTGGAAAATGCCGAGGTAAGGGGTCATCGGTCCGAAATGCAATGATGAGGGGGTCTAGTGATGCATGGAATATAAAGCCATATAGTCCATATCTTTTGGTGGCCCAAGGATTAAATGAGCCATACAAGTAGCCCACAAAGGGATCCATGTGGCATCCACCACAAGGGGTTCATTGATTGATTAATGCTCCTTCTATACATCTCATGTGACTATGAAGCATCAATCCATGAAGCAAAACACTTTCTTTAGGCTTCATGGTGCAATATGAATAATGTATGCAAACAAACAACGATGATGCAATCCAATTCTTATGAGCCACTCCATTCCAATTAGTAGATGAGAAAGAAACAAACAACCATTTCAATTAGTAAATGAGAAAGGAACAAACAACGATGATGCAATCCAATTCTCCTTAGCCACTTCATTCCAATTAGTAGATGAGAAAGTCTATCTTCTGAAAGAGAGAGTAGTAATGTCACAAAGGCCCTTTGTGCGGGGGACACCTTACCATTTTCATCACGTATAGACATTTCAGTCACGTCGTCCTCTAAAAAGGTTCATAATTTTATTATATTATATAGATGAGAAAGAACCCAAATTGCACTAGGACTATCTTCGTTATAATTCTTGTAGGAAGCAAGAGCAAACTCAGGGTGGTGGACCTAGACTCCTCGAAGTCAATAACCATTCGATTTCAGATGTCACTTGGACAAATGTGTTTTGTTTAGAGTGGTGCTTTGGACGTTATGGATAAGCCGCAACGACATGGTGTTTAATGGGATCCTCTGGCCGGACCTGAAGCTTTACCAGAAAATCTGGTTTGGAGTAATAGATTATGGGAGAGTTGCATGGCACCGCATGGTGAGACAATGAGCACAATGGCGGCAACTCGCCACTCAACTTCGAGCCTCGTTTAGTGAGACGTGGTGTAGCCACAACTACCTAGCGTCCCTTTCACCTCTTGAGGACAAGGTTAAGTGGGCGCTAACTGCACCCCTTGACTCATACAGTCCTCGGTACCGGGTATCTCAGTTATAGCTTCTTACTTGACCTCCCCTCCTTTCTAGATAGAGTCTGAACGAATTTGAAAGCAGTCTCAATCTAGTCCAATTGTTGTGTAGTCTGCCCTGGCCGATGCCGGCTGGGGGTCACCGTTATGTACTAGGTAACGCAAAAAGAGCCACTGGTTATGGAAAATAACCAGGGGCTCCTTTTGAGTTACCTAGCATAACCACAGTTCAAAACTTTCAAGAAAAACTAATTTATCCCTCCCCGCATATTTTTTTTAAAAAATTCAAAAATCGAAAAAAAATTCATTTACTCTCCAAAAAAAATTTTAAAAAATTGCATAAACTTGGGAATAACTCAATCAAATTCCTCCCCCAAAAAAAATCGAAAAAAAGTCATTTATCTCTTACTAATTGCCCGTAGAAAAAAAACAGGGTTTAAAACCCCCTTCCCCCTTCCTTCTTACAAAACAACAAATGAAGACCAAGATCAACGGAGCAAAATGTTGAAGACCGTAACGCCAGCAAAGGCGACGTTATGGGAAATAACCACAGTTCCCTCGGCCAATGAGGGGGTGCCACCTCTATAGTTTTTGCCTGAACTCCGGTTATGTAACTTTTTTTTCATGCTATTGATTCTCGTCAATATGTTATAAATAAAATTTTAAAAAAATAAATTTTAAAAAGTTTGTTATTTATTCTATTTTATTATTTTAATTTTTTATTAGAATGAATTTGAACTAGTCTGGTAGAAGATCATGGCTGCCAAGTGGTGACATATTCTGTAACCTCTCCAAGTTATCACCCTCCTTAGAAATCGCATATGGATAGATGCCATGCCAAGTTTTTAAACTATTGTCCACTGTAATTCCAGTTGTACATTCCAAACTTTTGGGAGGGTGGGGGCTACATACCGAATATTCTGCCATGATAACATTGCTTGCCTTCTGGAGATTCTTTTCACCCAAAACAATTGTTGATCCGGTTTTCGTAGCTTCTGATGCAGTAAAATTAAATCCGTAGGAATAAAAAAGACAAACACATCTCTACTGAAGAATATTAACAACAATAAAATAAATAAAAATAAATTTAAAAAATTACGTAAAACTTCTTACCCCCATAAAGATCCTTGATGCAAAATTGCCTTAACCCTTAACTCTCCTTGTTGCAAAACGATCTAAGTCACAGAACTTGACCTTCCTTTAGATTAAGCTCAATAAACCTCCATCTAAGCCTTATTTAGAATAGTCAAACGTAAGATTTCAGATTTCACTTGACATACCAAATTTGAACAGTTCATTCTTTCTCATTTGTGAGATTATAATGGTCAAAGTTGGCTGAGTTTTTCTCCTCCGGGAACCTCCAAACCCGTTCCGGGCTTTAAGGAGAGCTAGGGGGTTAATTATAAAAAAAATATCTAAGTTGCTTACTTCTAGCGCAAAACTACTTACAATCTAAGTATTTTTTTGGAAGACACAATCGAAGGATCTTAAAGTTAGCTTGCCATCATGACCATAATTTAAGTTAGTTTAACCGGATCTCGAATCCATTCATCGAGCACTTTGTGTCCGCTTCGACATTCTGGGGTTAATGCATAGTATTGGGGCCGCAACTCAAATGTGTGAGCTGATATTGTGGAGCATGCGCATTTGTGTGGACAATCTCAAAATGAGAGCGAGAATAAGTTATTGAAGAGGAGATCATGGTGGTGGTGGTGGTGGAAACAACAATAAAAGCATGGCATGTGCCATTTGAGTTGTTGAAGATGATAAAATTGAGATGATAATTAATTGTTCCCATGTATTCAATGTGGATTTTTCTTGCAATGAACTATTTTTGTGAGGCAGCTGCATGATAATAAGTGGGTTGGTAGCTCAATACCAAGATCTAATGAATGGTGATAATACAACACCATTTTTGCATGACATTTATGCTTAACCAGCTTTGTGGGTCACCACCTAATCTAATCATAGTTAGTGGTGTGAATGTTGCTCCACCATTTAAAAAAAAAAAACAAAATTTTAAAAAGAAAAAAAGGATAGAGAAGGTTATTAGTTATTGGCTACACTAAATTTGATAATTAGTGTTAGATTGTTATAAGATTTGAAAATGCTATAAGTTTTTACTTTTGTTTAAAAAAATTACGAAGAGCATTGATTCTGATACTATATAAGGACCCCCATCTTGGCCAATACAGTGGGACAACAGTAAAAACTTATAACATGTTTTATGTAAATTAGTGTATCTAACAATAATTATCAAATTTAGTGTACTGGTTACTACTTTTGGTTATAGTGTTCACGCCGAGAGGAGTCGGTAGTCGTACGCCACTGTTGTTATGTACAGCGGGCATATCATGAATAGTAAGTCAAATGGGCTTTTTATTCATGAAGGTTGGTGTTTTTTCTTTATTTGATGTGAATGTTACATAACCATCCAAAATTTTGATAATATGATTCATGCATATTATTATGTAGTTTGATACTTTTCTTTCATTCATAAGTTCTTTGGTTATTTATCGTGTTCTTTGCGGTGGTTTATGATGTATGCCACTTTTAATGTACTCATTTACCTTTTAATGTACTCTTGAGAATCTAAATATTAATCACGGGGTTGATTCATATGACTAAATCTTGTTTCTTAAAAAAAGTATGATATAATATAATTCCGAATGGTAAATCGGTTTTCCGTTTACGAGTTGTGAAGGACCTTGAGACAAAGAATCGATTCCATTTTTCAATGTTGAAGGTTATTCATGTAGGTATATCTTGTACAAAGGGTCTTGATTTGCACTATTTTTCCCTTATAAAGTTTGGGGCACAAACTTTTCCCTATTGCAAAGTATCAATTGATCTTTGTTATTATTATCCATGTAATTGTTTTATACTTTGTACTGATACAAGTGTGTTGAACAACTTTGCTTCGTGAATTGTTTAATGAAATTGGTTTTCACGTAGTATTTCCACTTCGAGTGTTGAACAACTTTGCTTCGTGAATTGTTTAATGAAATTGGTTTTCACGTAGTATTTCCACTTCGAGTGTTGAACAACTTTGCTTCGTGAATTGTTTAATGAAATTAGTTTTCACGTAGTATTTCCACTTCGAAGCAAAGATGATGGAATTTCAAAATGGTTCTTTGAGTACAAATACATTATGGCCTTGCAAGCTCATGACTCCAGTTATGCTCCTTGTCACAATCAACAATTATATTACTAACCTTGTACGTTGAGGTATAAATATTGTACTCTCACAACACTTTGAAGAGAATTGTCTTCCAAGATCACAAACAGACCATGACACTTATTGGTCAATGTCACCTCAACCTACCCTTGATACTACATCCTTACTAAATCCCAAAAATATAACAAATAGCCCACACACATGCACCTGCTTGGCGTCTCGCTACTCCTACCAAGCTTTAGAAACTGCAGAGAAACTATTTCAAATTTAGTTATGTAAAATCCAACGGTAAAATCTTCTTCACGATTGTCTAGTTAGTCTACCCACCAATTTTTACCAAATTTCATAATAGTATGAGATATCTTGAGATATATCAAATCAAGATCTCAATCTTTGTAAAAAACAACATACCTTTTATTAACCCCTAAAGATCCTTGATACAGAATTGTCAACAAAAACCTTCTTCTACTTCATGCCCAAAGAAACTCAATCTACGAATTAATTAAAAGATTCAACCGTAGGATCTTGAAGTTAACTTGACTATTTACTCAAATGCCAAATTTGAACTGTTAATTTTTCTCCAATTTTGAGATTATAATGGTCAAAGTTGGCTGAATTCTTTTCAAAAAACTGATTCGGGCTTCTTGGATCTTTCGGGGTTTAGCAAATCGACCCAATTCGGGCTTCTCTCTCCTGATAATTACCCCTATGAAGTATTTCATTTTCCAAGTACTGTATTGTACATTCTCAGCAAGTACGTTCTCTTTTCTTTTTTTTTTTTTTTTTTTTTTTTTAATTTTCTTTTCCCCATTCATAAATATGCTGTTGATTTAGAAAAATCTCCGCCGTATAGAGAATGCAATAATTAGGAGGAGACAATCTAAAACGTTGATTGTGTACTTGAAAATAGTAGGTCAGGCAAGGGGATTAAACAAATAAAAAATCAGCTGCATTGCCAGTGGAATGTTGGTAGCTCAGCTTTGATGTGGCCACTAAACATTTAATTAATTAAAAATCAATTGTTAGTAATCTAGTTTTTTATTGAATTTTTATTTAATTTAGGGTATCATGAATGTCTGCATAAATTTGCCTGTCACTCTCTTCTGAGTAAATCTTAGATTCAGAGGTTGAGACTGGGCCACTAACCCACATGAGAGTACAATCACAGCAATTGTTGCAACCCATTTGTCATAGTGTCTGCAAGTACACTCATACCAACAAAAAAAATCCATTTTTGCCAGTCCCTAACCCTCTTACACAAAACATATATAAAAATAAACCCCCAAGTTGTTTGTTTCAAAATAATCAAAGTAAAAAATAAACCAAAAGAGATGTTTTAAAAAAAAAATTACAACAAGTATCAAGAAAAATTTGATCTCCCCCCCCCCCCAAAAAAAAAAACACCTCAAATCCTCTCTTCTGACTTGATGTTATTGTGGTGATATCTTAACAAAGATTGTTGCTGGAGTGCACTTTTAATATTTATGAGATGGAAGTACCACTCGACAATGTTGTACCAATGTACTTATGTTGAGAGTGAATTTCGACGTATGTTTGCGGAAATGATGGGGAAATTTACCCTAGAGGACCATGCGTTTTTTTAATCTATAAATTCCAAATACCGTTGTTGAAATTCTCTAACTGTAATTCCCTTTTCGGAGTGATTAATGTGGAAGTACAAGAGTACAACACGGAAAAATTGAAGCAACATTCCTTCTAGGGAAGCATTGTCACTAACTTATCTATTATGTACGAGCACTATGGGTATACACCTCTTGAACTGGAGAACCACCTCTGCACTAGTGTATGAAGAAGAATTGTACCTTCTATTATAAAAATGCATGCAAGATCCTCATAACATCTTGGATCAAGGAGGAATTACTTTCGCATAACATAGACTTGTATTCACATCCAACCCTTTACAGATTACATAAAACAAAGATAATAGATAAAAATAAAGAAATAAAAATAACTATGTTCGTGCAAACGTTGACATTAAATGAGTCCTTCAAACAACATTCTATGCCCATATAAACCTTAACATAGAATAAATCCTTTCAAACCATTCTATGCCCATACTCCTCTTAAGAAGGGTAGTGGAATTTTTTTCCTCTTGCTACTAGATACTTGCATTGTTAAAAGCATGAAAGAATCTTAACCCTTAAACGCCCAATGTGATCCGAGGGGTCACCTTCCAACGGAATCTTCTCTGCTCACTGTTCTCAACTTTTCACTTATATTTTGATGTCAAACTGGTCACCTTCTTGTGATGCATTCAAAAAGCGAAATTTTTACAATTCAAATCACAATTTGTATGAGTGATTTTGTGCTTTGAAAGGATTGTGGTAGCGAGGTTGGGGTTGTACATAACCTTGTAGGAGGTTGCAAGCTCATCATTGATTGGTCTATTCATGGTGCCCAAGTTCAAAATGTGCACTATTCATGATGCCCAAGTCCAAAAGATGCTGTGATCCAATTCCGGGCTGCCCGTTTCACACCCCATGGGCGTTTAGGGGTTAACCCTTAAACACCCAGGATGTCGAAAAACGACATTTTGGATGTACATCCAGAAACTTTGAAGAGCCATATCTTCTTCATCCGAGGTCCGTTTTGGATGAAATCACTTTTTTAGGTTCCAAATCAAGTCTAGTTTGTGTTATAAAATTTTCAAGCCCATACAATAAAGTATGAATTAATGGAATGCACTTTAGTGAAGACAGCTCTTGTTTATGGGTTTCCAAGCATGGGGCATGAATTACCATTGCAAGCCAATTATGTGAAATTAAAAATAGTTTTTCATGATTTTTTTTTCATGGTCGTGATCTTAAGGTGATTCTTAACAACTTTGTAGTGAGAAGTTTTTTGATCCAAATGATTTTGCTATTGGATTTGCAATGATGTTTTGTCAATAGAAAAAGTGAGAAAATGGATGATATTTGAGGAGCTATATCTCCCTCATCCACCGTTGGATTTCAACTTAATTTTTGGGATGGCCTCCAATTAGAATCTAGTCTAAGTAGTAGAAACCTTAACAAGATCAAAGATGTTCTGAAGATAAGGCATGAAATTGAATGCAAAGGGTC
Source organism: Bryum argenteum (assembly GCA_037043015.1). Lineage (NCBI taxonomy): Eukaryota > Viridiplantae > Streptophyta > Bryopsida > Bryales > Bryaceae > Bryum > Bryum argenteum. The sequence continues at coordinate 15,785,971 of CM073328.1, read as the reverse complement.
TAGTTTTGTACTATTTTTCCTTTGTAAAATGTTCAGTAGTTTTTACCATTGCATGGCTTTTATTTGAGCCAAGAAAATTTTTTGATGAATTTTTGTTGGGTAAAGGACTTATTAAGATGAAGGTGAACATCTTTCTAGTTGGTGATTTTTTCATTGCAATAGGTATACTGGTAGCATTTCCACCTCAAAGTGAAAATGATGAAATTTTGCAGTTTGTTTTTGATACTAATATGTTATGATCTCCCGATCATGACTCAAATTTTGGTCCACATGATCTTGAATAAGTCTATTACAAGTTTGTACGGTTGAGATCTTAATAGCTTCTCTTGATTTTCATTTATGACGATTTCTATGGAAATGTGTTTTTTTGCTAAAAATAGGCTCGGGCGTTTAGGGGTTAACTACAAACATGAACATTTTGTAAAGCTCATTCCTCATTTCTTGACGCCCTTTAAGTTTCTTCTTTAACGAACATACGAGGGAAAGATTTGGCAAGCCGTCAAAAATCTTTCTTGAAAAACTACAATCCCTTCTTAGAACAAGGCATATTGTGTATGGTTTGAGCATTTCTCCATCACTATAAGGAAACTTGCTAAACTTGTATACATAGTGTTGAATCACAACATTCAATACAATCCTTTGTAAATAGAAAATAAATAACGACTATCTATCAAAAATTTAGCTCGACGGATAATGCTTTACTCGTCACATCGTGACGTAAGAGCAATCAAGTAATCGAAAAAATTATATAAAAAAAAAAATGGCCGACAAGTCACCTCCGTAACAAAATGTCGGATCATGGTACTTGAGTCGCGATTTTTCGAAGCCAGGTAAGTTTAGTACTTGCGCACTTATCTCTTAAAATCTTGCTGTCTCAGTGTACACCAAATCACATCATCCTTGCCTATTGATCCAATGATATTATTCACTTACGAATTTTCCCTACACCGAAATTTTCTGCCAAATGTTCTAACGATCTTTGGAGCATGTCCGAATTTTAATCATGTTACATGTTGGTACAATGAGCATTGCCATTCTATGCAAATGTTGCTAAATTCATTGTCCTTATCTGCATCTATATGGGTGATCCGTAAATTGTATGTTTGTTCCGTGCGTACTAAATTTATTAGCAGTAAAATTGTTGGCTTTGAATGGGCCCATTAATACACAGCCATATATGTTAGATCGAGACAAAATGGGGATTTGCAACGGAAGAATTTACAATCATAGGGCGTGAAAAAATGGAAGGAATCGTCGAGATCATGTACATGAATTAAATTTCCTTTTAGCCGACTATGAGAGTGAAGTATAGAAAACAAGATCTAGAGATGTTGTTCCATCGTCAAAAAATTGGAGTCGATTTCCATGCCTTAACTAGTGGGACATGACTTATGAATGACGACGAATGGAACACCATTGTGTGTGGATAGAAAAACGAACCAAATAAATTTGAATACATCTTGATATTTTAACCCGTAAAGGCGCGAGGGGTGTGGAATAAAAACTTAGATGTGTTGTAAAATGTGCATCTCTGCAACTCTTATGAAGTTCTACTCAAAAAACAACATGAAGATCAAAATGCTTGGATGAGATTAGTACGGTTAAGTTCCTCAAGATAGTAATTTTTATTTTTACATTGAATTAAAGCTTTGAAAATCACTAGTGAACAATTTATAGATCCAAAAGACGTTCCGTAAATTGGATGTGGTTCTCAATTCAACAAACTTTTGGAAAATAGATAAGATATTTTTTATTATTTCTATTATTTTTAGGCGTGTTACATTTCCTCACAATTCGGGATCAACCCATAACATGGTTGATTGGGCTCTTAGGGGTAAATACCAAATTTGATACTTAGTTCATATATAGCACTGACCTATGTGTGCATGCATGATGTAGGTTTCTGCATTGAAACACCATGAATGCTTAGAACAATTCATTTATTATCATGGGTCCATTTTTATTGATAGATCACTCATTAAGTATTTTCTTGACCACATGCATCATGTTGTAAGCTAATCATAGATATAAACCATGTATTGTTGGATACTTGAACATATTTTAATACCCAAGCCACTACTCCAATGGTGAATTATAGTGTTAACCGCACTAATAAACTCATAAATACCAAATCTAATCATTCATTGTTTACCAATTATGCTTATATGAATGCTCGCATGTAAGTAGAAGATGTTGTGGTTTCAGCAAAAGAATTTATCAATAGTACAAAGTTTTTGCAAATCCTAATCGTGTAAGGGCATGATATGGGTACCCCCCTCCAAAAATAGTGTGATTCTTTAAAACTATTTTTTTGATGAAATAGCAATATAGAAAATTATTCTAACGAGATGGTCTTATAGGTGAAGTAGTTGTATACATGGGGTTAAAAAAGGATTTTGTGGCACAATAGAATGAATTACACATAGGTCACACATAATAAGACGCGTCTGAGTGGATACCCCTATCATTCCCTTGCTCAATCACACACTGTGGTAACACGATATTTCATTATCACTGTAGTGGAAACATGGTTTGGGTACATCCACAGTGACACACTACACCCGAGCTCGAGAGTAGTGTGCTACTAGGGGTGTACTTGTGGGGTGTATGCAGACCATGTTTTGACTATTGAGTTTGTTGAATTGGTGAACTTCTGTTAAAAATATTGGTGAAACATTTGGCATGGCCTCCATTCAACACGTTGTGGGTTCTATTCCGAGGTTGGCGTGGTCCTCACTGCCATAATCCACCCAACTATAAGGGGGGTGTTCAAAGCTTATCTTATGGGTAGGTAGAAGCCCTTTGAGTGAATAACATGTTGCTTATTTCCAAGGCACTAGTGGTTAGGTAGGAACTAGCATCATGTTCACCTTGAGAGGGGTTAGTAGTCCCATAATGGTATTAGAACCTTCGGGTAGGCATTCAAAGATAGGTCGAATAAACATCCTATTTCCGTTGGCCTCAAAATAGGTTTGAAGTTTTTTTCTTTTTTTTTCCCCTTTTTTTTGAAAAGCTTTGTGAACATACCAAACTTTTCTACAACAATCATATAATATTTGGATTTGAGGAAATAATTCATACTTAATAGGTGTAAATAATCATGTTTACTTTTAAAAAATAAAATCACTGACTATTACAAGATTATCTCAAGATTGCCCTCATCTATATAGTACAAATTGTTGTATGTGCAAGAGAAAAATCCAACAAAAAGTATAACAAATGTTGATCATATGGTGTGGCAACACTAAATACCACCTTCAATGTTGTGCATTTGAATTTGAAACATTGGGCAAAACACACAATCATCTCTTTAAGAACATGTTTCCAATCCATGTCGTCAACCACATTATTTAGATATTAGAATTCAAATACTCATTGTTTATTAACAAGTACATATCCAAGTCAAGTTCAAAAAGTAAAGGTTCAAAGAATATACTAGCATGTACTACGATGGACTAGCATGTACTAGGATGGACTAGCGTGTACTAGGATGTACTAGCATTTGCATTCTTTGCCAAGACTTTAAGTCAAGAAGGCACCTTTTTTAACTATCTAAAGAATCTTGTTCTTTTTGGTGCTCAAAAACATGAAATATTAGTTTTCCTCTCTTCTGCAGAGAGGTAGTATCAATCGTTTTGTATAGTTTTTGAGAACTCCCAAGCGTAGGATCTTGAAGCTAGTTATCATCAAAGTATTATGCCAAAGTCTTGCTTGTAGATCTGCACCATTTGTGGAATCAAAACCTTCAAAGTTGATGTTGATTTTTAAAAGTATGGCATTGCTAAAGTCATAGTCTACTTTGTACAAAGTGGGACTTTATGATTGTTAGCCCTAAATGTTGGTAACAACTTTCTCCAAGGAGTATATTAATTTGAATTTGTACATGCAAGAATAAAGACTCATTATGATTCTTTGATTTTCATGCAAACTATTTCTCAAGGACAACTATGGAAACAACAATAATGTGAAAGTATGATAAAACATGCATAATTTATGCATGCAAGATCAAAGACTCATTATGCTTTTTGGATTTTCATGCAAAATATTTCCCAAAGACAAATATGGAAACAACAATTATGTAAAGACATGCATAATTTAAAAACATATTAGGTCTTGGTAAAAACAAAACAATGATGAAGAGACGTCAAGAGTTTGTGAATTTTGACACAAATAGTTTTAGAAAATTCCTCAAATCTCCAATTTTGATAGATCTTCAAAGGAAAAATATGCGAAACACCAAGGAAATTATGAAGCCAAGTTATTGTATAACTACTTTAAACATAAAGCTTGCACTTGTAGAACACAACCTATACTTGTGAATTTATATAGGATAAGAGCATCTTTATACTAGAGTTGAGATGCCATTAAGAGAACAATTTCAATTTATGGAACTTTTAACTCAAAATGGAATTGTATCAAAGTTTGAACGTAACTTTTTGCAAAGTGTCATATATGAAAATGAAGGCAAGCCATCTAGATCTCAACCATACAATCATGTAGTATACTTGTTGCAGGCCATGTCAATCAAATTTGGAGTCATGGGGACTTATAGATTGCAAGATTATACTTTATTGTATGGCTCTGCAAATTTTCCAACACAAAGAAGACTTGATTTGGGACCCAACTCTATGTGATTTAGTCCAAAACAGAATTCAAATGAAGAAGTTATGGCTCTTCAAAGATTCTCCCTTTCATTCAAAACGTCGGTTTTCGACATCTTGTGCGTTTAAGAGTTAAGGTGTGTTAGATATTATCCAGCCCAATTACATTCCATGCTCTCAAAAAATGAACCAAAAAGACGCTCAAAGAAGTGATTACAAACTATACTACAAAAAAATATTTAAATAATAATAATAGTAATAAAAATAACTTCAAAATAATAATAATAGTGGCTACAATGAGGTACTCAAGGTCACTTCACAAGGGGGTAAGATGCACCGGGACGAGCCCGAGTGTGGTAAAGGGACCCATTCCCGACCGGGGACCCATAACCGATCAAGCCCAATTCCTAGATTTTGAAAGAACAGATGTACCTCATTTGTATATATTTGAGCATGTGATCGACTGTAGGTTCCAAGCAACTTTTCACTTTAAACAATTATAACTATTTGAATAATGCAAATACAATCACGAAACTTTTTGCATTCAACAAGAACCTTGTGTTTGCACACATGAAAAATTCAACAAAAAAAATGTATACCTTAATATCATATGCTAAAATCCTTGAGTGGTCGGTTATAGGTGCCTCTACCTCGGGAGCGAGAGGAAGAGCGATGATCCCATTGCGTGGTGTCCGAGGAGGAGGAGGACGAATCAAAGCCGGGATGGAAAAAATCAATGAATCCCAAAGCACGTTGTTGTTGTTGTTGTTGTAACATTCTTGGCGGAGACAACATGACAAAAGGTGGCATGCCCTTTTGTTGAGGATCAAGGGAACACTTTCCCTGAACAAGCTCAACAGAATTCCTTCCTGTCCCCCAACTGTTTCACTTTCCCCGCCTGCTGCCCTTGCCCTCACTTGTGGATATCATCATCATCATCATCATCATCATCATCATCCGTTTGCTCGCTCGCTCATCACCCTCCCTCCCTCCCTCACTCATTCTTTTCCTCGCCTCAATTATCAATTCATCATTTCGTACCATCCTCCCTCCCTCCCTCTTGTGTTCGCTTCTTTCCTTAACATGTTTTTATCGTCGGTACATGTCGTAAGATAATAACACGAATGTTGTGTCATGCTAGGATGTACACATGAAAATGAGGTGCATGCATTAACATGCTTTATCTTTTGTGATGTCGGAGTGCTTTGGAAAAGGTTGGTGTAAGAGATGATATTCATTGCTAGAAAAAAAATAATTTAACGATAGTCTTGGTCGTGCTTGAAGTGTAAATCTGTATTTTTAAATTAAACTTGTGTGGGTGTTTCACTGATTAACCCTTAAACGCCCAAGCAAGCCCGAGGGGCTTGATTCCAACAGAATCTTCTCTGTAGCTCTCACTGTAATCAACTTTTCACTTATATTTTGATGTCAAACTCGTCACCATCTTATGATGCATTCAAAAAGTGAAATTTTACAATTCAAAACACAATTTGTATGTATGATTTTATGGTTTGAAAGGATTGTGGTAGGTAGGTTGGGGTTGTACATAACTTTGTAGGAGGTTGCAAGCTCATCATTGATCGGTTCATTCATGGTGCCCAAGTTCAAAAAGTGCACTATTCATGATGCCCAAGTCCAAAAGATGTTGTGATCCAATTTTGGACTGCCCGTTTTAGACCCCATGGGCGTTTAAGGGTTAATTAAAAAACAACTTTATATATATATATATATATATACAAAAAATAAAAAAAATAAAAATATATATAAATAGTTAAACAAACATTTTGTTCACGCTGGCCTCAATAGTTTTAGAGTTCTTCTTCTTCCTCTCATTAGTGGAAATGTGGTTTGAGTAAAGGCGTGAGTAAAGCAATAGTGGCACAATATGGCTTTAAAATACCAGCATGGCTATACTTGTGGCTTTACTTAGACCATGTTTCCACTATTCTCTTTTGATGCCGAGGCCACACTAGCATACAAAGTGGATAGGTAGTCTAGAAGAGGGTAACTTTTATTTTCGGAGATTGTAGGGACAAGACACTATTATCGCATTGTAGGCATCGTTTTCTTCACAAGTTTGAGATTATACTAAAGTCCAACTTTCAAGACAGAACTAGCGTTTAATCCCAAGCTATTCTTTGTACTCTCCAAAACCAAAAACTCCAATATTCTACCACCTTGTTGAAATTGAGGCATGGTCAAAACTTCTAACTTTTCTTTTGTGCTTTCAAATGTAGGATCTTAAACCCCACCTTCGATCACTACTACCATGTAAAATTTCAATCGTTGGATCTCCACCATTTGTGAGATCGCGACGTTCAAAGTCTGTGGAGGACATTTTTTGAACATTCCCTGTGAGACATTGTCTCCATAGTGCAAAGGAAATCTTGAAGATTGTTATTCCAAACAATTTTGGTCATAATTGATCTCCATGTAGGTAATGAATTTGGGTACCCTCATGCAAAATTTTAGAACCTCATTTCACTTTTATGACCTTCATGCAAAGTATCCTCTAAAACAAGGTCTAACAACAACTATATAGAAAGACATGCATAACGTTATGTATATTTGGTTCAAGAAAAACTTGAATGGTGAGTAGGTGTCTTTACAAATTTGTGAATTTTGAGACGAATATTTTTGGAACTTCAATAATGATTTGTTTAGGAACATATTTTGAAAGAGAAATTGTTAAAAAGACTAAATTTAAACTGTCCATTATAGACTTGAAATCTATAATTTCTAGATGAAGATTATAAATGTGGAATTTCGCTTTGGAAATTTTACCACATACACTTTGCGGTATAGGTGAAACTATTTGGCAAAAGTATTACTTCAAACACCTTCACCTAGGCTGCCCAAAACAACAAACAACAGTTTTGGTGGTCGTGGATCTTTAGGGGTTAAGAGAATGGAGGAACAAGGGGTTGAAGAAACTAACCACCAATACAGTATTGTGTATTAAATACATTCACTCCAATAAAAAAAAAAAAAAAAAAAAAAAAAAAAAACTCAAATAAAAAGTAAAAAAAGTGTGATGATAACAAGGTAAAAGGATGGAGATAAGAATAAGGATGGCAATAAGATGAAAGGTTATAGATTGATAGAGTTGATAAATAATGAGGAGAGTTGGGTTGAGGTTTTTATATGATAATCGATGTGGGTTTGATATCATTTATGTCTTACTTCTAAGAGACGTAGGAGCTCTTTGAGTAAGGGAGGGTTGGCTACTATCCATTATGAAAATAAAAAATAACAACTTACGCCTTCAGTGATCATCGTTTAATATCTACGGATCTAGTAATATATCATAAACACTTTAAATTCTAAGTTCACTAGAGTATATTGAGTATTGAATGTTATCCTTAATCATTCTAACAACAACCATGATCCCTGTGATTTTCCAAGGAGACCACCTCTCTACTCAACACTACACGAAAAAAGTTCGATTTCTTGTATTAAAACACTATTTCAAGTAGATACTTTCACCCAACCTCCCTTCAACATGGCCGACGCACAAAGACTAAGTGAAAGAATAAGAGGATTAACCCCTAACTCTCCTTAAAACGCGAAACGGGTTTTGGAGGTTCCCGCAGGACAAAAACTCAGCCAACTTCGACCACTATAATCTCACAAATGAGGAAGAATGAACGGTTCAAATTTGATATGTGAGAAGAATGTCAAGTGAACTTTGATACCTTACGGTTGAATCTTTTAAATACTGCTTGGATTGAGATTTTTTGAGCTTAATCTAAAGGAAGGTCAAATTCTGTGACTTAGACCGTTTTGCAACAAGGAGAGTTAGGGGTTAACTCGTATTCTTTCACTTAGAATTGTTGGTCATACTACTCAAGATCAAGGGAAGATTGGTCCACTATTCAAGTTGACCTTCTCAAGCCTCCACATTTGTATTTATTTTTTTTAGAAAAATTGAGTCCCCACAAAAGAACCATGTTTCCATAGATCTGAGTGGGGACAAAGTCTAAGCATTTTACTAGCCTGGTGGTTTAGACTTAGAAAATCTTAAAAAGAATTTGGTTTAATTCTGCCGGGCTTCGGCTCTGGCACTTGTATGTGTTTAACTTCAGTAAAGCATATACTGTTCAAGAAAAATAAAATAAAATAAATCTAAGCATTTTATATCATTGCCTGATGTGGGTCCTGAAACAAAATATGATCACATTTTATTTGATTTTTTTTTTCTTTTTTAATCTAAAGAAAAGGGGGAAATTAATTGATTTTCGTTGTGTTGAAGAATTGCAGGTGGTACAGGGATACGCCTGTAGTTAGATTGATGGAATCAGAGATGCCGATGTGGAAAAGGCTCCATTACAGGTCACCCCAGGGCACAGCAGCCAAGACCACTCCCTGCCTGGTCCACCGCACTAGGCTGGCTGGCTCTCCCATTGACCTCGTTAGAGCATTCCCACCCATCCTGAATAATGGATGACCTGAACTTGTATTGTGAGTGGCGGCCCTCAAAAGTGCCCCACCCACCCTGCAAAATGGATGAACTCAACTTCTTTTGGGGTTAGAAGTTGAGGTCGACCTGCAAATTGAGGTCATTTTGAGGGGCGGAGCTCCAACCCCAAAACAACAAAGGAGCCCACTAAAGGACAAAGAACAAACAAAGGACAAACTCCATCTTCTTCTCCAATTTCCAAGGTGCCAATGAGATTCATCTTGCTTTTGTTTTTTCCTTGTTTTATCACCATGTTTGCAAGTCATGGGTGGGGCACCCGGCTTGCAAACCAACTCAACTCAACTTATTGTGAGGATGATGCACCCTCCCTTTTCAGGGATGGGTGGTGATGCCCTTAGCTTGCCAGCCCATTTGGCCCTAGCCACCATTTTTGCCTTCACATCAAGACAAACACTTCCCCAACTCCAACTTGTCCTTGAAAGCCATGTTTTTGGGTATTCATGGAAAGCATATATGAATGAAACGTACCATGCTAAAAAAAGGAATTTCTTCGACAATAAAGTTGCTCACCTTAATTAACCTTTTTAACCCCTAACTCTCCTTGTTGCAAAACGGTCTAAGTGACCTTCCTTTGGATTAAGCTCAAACAATCTCAATCCCAACATTATTTAAAAGATTCAACCGTAAGATCTCAAAGTTCACTTGACATTCTTCTCACGTACCAAATTTGAACCGTTCATTCTTCCTCATTTGTGAGATTATAATGGTCAAAGTTGGCTGAGTTTTTCTCGTGCGGGTTGAACCTCCAAACCCGATTCGGGTTTTAAGGGGTTAAACACACCTTGCTTCAAATATATACATAAGATTTTGTTTAACCCTTTCCTTTTCAACCTTGAAGATGCTCTGAAATGTCCACCGGCTTAACAATTCTCGGCAATGTCAAAGGCCTTCCCAATGGTAAAGGGTTAAAAAGGATAGAGTCTATATAAAATACCAAGATAGCAAACTGGTGTAGTAATCCTGGTAAGACCCTTTCTACTGTAAACTATCAACACCAAACTGCTGATAATTACCAAACTACATTGATTGTTTCAAACAATAAACAACAAAATACTAACAACTATCCAAATGATGCATGCATTGCAGACCCCGTTTTGGCCATAATCCACAATAAAACAAACTCTGTTCTCATTTTATATAACTTGGACATTGTCACCCATGCAGAGAGAGGGAGAGAGAGAAGCTGATGTGGCAGAGTTTAGGGCTGATCCAAACTGAAGCAGGTTCGGTGCATGGGGAAGAGGTATTTCAAGGGTTGACAAGTTCGGGAGGGGGCAATAATATTCTTTCCGCTTGTCTTGTAGTCTGAAGCAAAACAAAACGAAACGCAGCAAGGTCCAAGTCCAAATACTAGCAGCCCTCACTTTTATAATGCGAAATGCAAGATTAGGTCACAAAGCCTCCTTTTTGAATTTTTAGAAACAAATTGGCGAAAAAGGCTTCAGTAAAATAAGGCACGAGCCGCCTGAAGCAGGCCTGTAAATAGAAAGCGAGGATTAGTCCCAATTAACGTAGCCCCCACCTACCAGGCTTATAATTATACACTCCAAACTGGGGCGTTGCTAAAATGGCATGGACTACCCAAAGTCCGTCTTGGAATGAGGAAAAGGTCATTACTGAATGCTGCTGCATGGCTGCCATTTCTGTCTCCAAAGTTCGTGGCAGCGGGCCGCTCACTAAATCCAATCCATGTTCCCCACTTGGGGGGCGCCCCAGTTTTTTTATTTTCCATTTTTGACCTCCTTAAGGTCATTTTTTTGAATTTTTTTTTTGAAATTTGGGGTCTGCACCCCCATTTTACCCTCGGAGGCCTCTTCTTGGAATTTTAAGGCCTTAAACACAAAAAAATACCGGGCAGCCTTTTATTAGCCTCCCTCCATATTTGGAAATTCCAAGGGGGAACATGGATTGGATTTAGTGTCCGGCGTGGCAGCGGCAACAGAAATCTATAATGCCCTTGTCAGAGTAAAGAAGTTACAAGACGAAGAAGAAGAAGAAGAAGAAGAAGCAACGTTCTAGAAGATACTGATTTGCTTCTCTTCCTTTGGAAATAGTGCAACAGTGGTGGTGGGGCATTTTTAACTTACTGCAAATGGATTGCCATGTAACAAATTACTCTGATACTCTCATCATGATAATGATGCTTCTGCTTCTGCGTCTGTCTGTCTGTTTGATTGTTCGTTTCTTTGTTCGGACGTTCTGGAAACTCTGGCTCTGCAGAAGTGCGGAAGTGCACTGACCAAGTTTGGAAGAACATCAATCGGATCGCATTGATCCTGTCTCACCAGACGAAATTTCGGGAAGATTTGGCCCTTGGGAAAGAGTAGTCCACATGTTCTTCTCTACCGATCTACCTTAGTTACCTAGCGCAGTGAGTTGACACCGCCGGAGACGACAACACTTACTGTTTCTGCTTTCTTTAGAATGTAGCATCTTTCATCTCCTCAAAGTTTTTTACAGTTTGTAACAGGAAGTTCACTTGTAACATCTCCAAAGAGTAGGAGAAGGGAATAGCCAAAAATCATCACAATTGCTCTCTTTTTGTTGTAAATAGAATAAAGCTACTCCTACTATAAGTTACTATACCTTTAGTTTGTTGTAAATAGAATAAAGCTACTCCTACTATAAGTTAGTTAGTGCATGTAATAAGCACCAACCACTCACTATGAGTTGGTGCATGAGCTCCATCCTTTAACAAGGAGTTACAATAGCAAGTTAAACTATAGTTTCCTTCTATATAAAGCTACAGGAGAGCTAGCCTCTCCTCACTTCTTTCCTGACAATGTCTCTTGCACACAACACTTTTTATGCAAGATGCAAATTCTTGAATTTTGACAAGCTTCAAATGGTACATGAATTGAAAATCCAAACGGTGAGATCATGCCTTACTACCTTTTCTACATATATAGAAGAACAAAACTTGAGAAAAAAAAGACAAATCTCAATTTCTTGGTGAATCTTTGAACTTTCTTCGTTGGAATCAATTTTGGGCAGAATTTGAGAATAAAAGAGCGTATACCAAAGTTTGGGCAAATTTCAAATAGTGTTTTCAAACTTTGATTTCAAATATCTCCTAGAGTGTGAGGAATTTTGGAGCATGAGATGAAGTTCAAATAAAAAACAATTTAGTGAATTTGGAAATCTGGAGGGTCACTGTAGAGCTTATCCTTCACAAGTACTCATTCATGAAATGGAAAGAAGAAGAAGAACTCCAATTTTCTTTGGAATATTGGTTACTTGGGCTCTCTTTACACTAGAGGTGAAAACCATGAGGAGAACAACTTTGTCCAATGGAAGTGCTTAAATTGAATTGATTTAAGATTTAAGCTCTACTGTTGGTTGAAGTTGTTGACACCATGGCTTCTTACCTTTAGTGTCAAGGAGGGCCTTAACATAGAAGGTTGCTTGATCTCATTCAAGAGGAGCAATTTGTAGTGCATATACTACTACTTTTTGGTGGGCAAGGTTTTTTCCTAGGTTCTTAATGTATTTCTCGAATGATTATTACATAGTATGGTTAAAGAAAAATTAAATAATCTTTTTTTGCAATTGGCATAGTGTAAACACTATGCTAGCTCTAACCTAGCCACTAGTCCTTGACCTCTAAATGACTAGAGGTATTTTTATTCAGAACAAACTATTGTGTTTGGAGTGTCATTAGTGATAATGAAATTGAGATATTAAGATCTAAACTGTACTAAACCTCAATTCCTTTAAAATTGCAGTATGCTTTGTGCCATTTTGCCAAATCCCCTATGGGCCATTTTGCTTACATTCTTAAATGTGCCATTTTACAAGCATATTTTTGAACTGAAGTTCATAAAGTATTTATGCCTGCAAAATGGCATGTTCATTAATATCACACATGTACTCCGTAATATCAACCGATTTCTGTAATATCACCAAAATCTCCATAATACACACATTTTTTATGGTTTTTGAACTTTGGACATAGTCAAAGGGCAATATTTCTGAACGACCGTTCAAAAACATTGTTGTTTTTGAAATGCGGTTTAGAATCATTTATACTATCCTGTCAAAACTCGACAAAAACCAAGTGAACATTATTTTTTTCATTTTAAGCACCCCATTAAGCGCCATTTTACCGGAATAACGCCATTTTAACGGAATTGAGGATACTATTGTCTAGTAGACTTACTGTATGTCATGTGGGTCAAAAGTTTAGTCATGTGGTCTCATTGATTGCGAGATCATTATGTTTTAGTAATCTAAATTGATTGCAAAATTTCATCATTGTCACTTTGAGGTGAAAATACTACCAATAAATTTATTCCGATGAGAATATGACCAACTACAAAGTCATTTTACCTTCATCTTAATAACCTTTTCATTTTAAAAAAAAAGCGAGAAAATATCCTAGCGCAAGTAATGGTCTTGCAATTTTAAAAACTGCCCCAAATTTTTCAAAGAATATAATGTCCAAATCAAGACCCCTTGCAAAAAATGCAAGCCATGTCTCCCTCACATCTTGGATGGTTTAACATTTCTACTACAAAAACTAGATTCAAATTGAAATTCAACCCAACAAACAAAGATGAGATCTAATGGTGGATGAAGGAGAATCGCTCCTCAAAAATCAATCATCTTTTCAGAAATTTCATCGGAGAAACATCATTGCAAAATGAATCTCAATGGTATTTGGATCAAAAATCTTCCAACAAAAAAGTTATGAAATGTGATCTTAGGATCATAGTTATATATATCTTTGTATATTTAATATTTTTGTAGAAAGCGGAAGTGAACTTCATATAATTGGCTGACAATGGTAAAACATGCTTGATGTTTGAAAATTCAAAACAAAAACTACCTTCACTAAAATTCATGCCATATATTGGTACTTTATTGTATGGGTTTGCAATTTTTACCACATAAAATAGACTTAATGTGGAACCCAATCCAAGTAATCTTCTTCAAAAGGGAGTCTAGATAAAGAAATCACGACACTTTCAAAGCTTTTGCCTTTCATCTATTGCCTTTTTAACATTCGAGGCACTTAGGGATTACAAGACAATGGATACATTATTTTCCTATAGCCTTTAAGAATTAGGTTCTTGTGTTTTTGGAAGTTCTAGAACCAAAATCGCAATTTGCTACCACCTTGTTAGACTTGAGGTATCGTTTGATTTCTTAAATATATAGTTGTTGTTGGGTAGGGGGTTGGATACTGGTGTTCACAACAAGATCTTGGAGATCGTAGATCTGATGGGAGTGTAAGAGGGTTTAGGAAGCATCAGACAAAATTAGAGAAAGACGCGCAACTTGTTCAGTCCGAGGAATGAAATTGGCCAACCAACGAGAAAATCTCCAAGATGCAAGCCAAGTCGGACAAGAAGGTGAGCATTTCGCATGCACAGATGCAAATGCTCTTGAGGCAAGCTAGTATAACATTGCGTCTTCAAGCTGCCTTTGTCTCGAAGCTATAGCCTCCTCTGGCGTCATCGTCTATGCCGCCAATACAGATCGGGAAACAACTGCTGTTCGTGCGCAACGATCATTGCCCTTACGAGAAGGGCGACACCGTCTCCCTCAACAATCCTGACTATGTAGCCGCCACTTCAACCAAGTTCCATGATCAACAATTCGACCACAAGGGCGATGCTATTCCACCACGGATTTAAATTGTGTAGCCGCTGCAGGGGAGACTCTCGATCGTCGACTTGACGATAAGAGTGGAGTAGTCTTCTCAGCTGACAAGGATCAAGTCGCTTTGACTCCTCCATGCCATTTGTCAACAATTCCTTCTTTCCTAGACTAGCCTTTTAACAATTGGGCTCCTTATACTGCTGACTCCATCGCTACATGATTTCGACCCGGGCGATAATGTACAGGAGGGATTAGGTGCGTCCCCAGCGAGTCGTCGCCTCCACTTCAACTCGAGCTTGGAAGATGCTATAGCTAAGGTTGGAGGATTGTCAACCTGATGATGTTGTGGAGGAGAAGGAGAGGGTCAACTTCAATTGGGTAGCCGACGACCTCGACATTGGCGGCTTGGAACTTCCTACACCGTCCAAAGTTTCTTCTTAAGATCAAGAAGTGGCCGACTAGCTACAAACCTCTGACTCTTATCGTTTTGATTGATTCCATGCCCTATGGAGTCATTCATGCTTGTGATCCATGGGAGCGTCTTGGAATTCCATACCGGTATTTGTATATAATTTGTATCTCATGCTTCTTGATAGGATATCAATTGCGGTTTTTGAGTGATTATCTCGAACGGCAAAACCAGTCCGTGGCTACTATACTTATATAGTAGTGTACTACATTGTAGATTGTAGATTTGACTCCATAAGAGACGTGTGATATTATTTGAAATGTATCGTGAAATCCTTGTCTATAATGATATGTCATTTTTCAAGGCCTTGCGCATCCGTCTGATTGTAATTTTCTTTCAATGATTATGGTGCATAACTACCAATGAGTGTGTACGTGCCACATTGAGTTGAAGTGGAAGCAATCTCAAACGGGAGGCCGAAGTTGATCGCGACGACTAAACACTCTTGTCCACTCCCTAGATCTGCCATTTGTGCATTTTACTAGGTAATTCCATGATCAATTTCTTTGTTTCTTCTCTTTTGATAAGTAGCTGACGAGGTTGGGAGAGTGATCATAGAAAATTAGTAGTATCCAAATGTAATTGCACTTTCCAGAGATTACGAAGTTTAGAAAATATAAACAATATGATCCATTTAGTAAATAATCGATATTTATGAGAGTTTCTTTGTCGAATGATTAGGTTTTCCAAATTATATATGGTGACAAGAAAATGGTGAAGCAGGCCTGTACCTTGAAATTTCACTATATTGCATTATCAAGTAATTCATAACTTTATAATGATATTTAAACACAACGTTAAACTCAAAGTTCACCACTTCACCCTCATACTTGCTCGTTTAAGGCCATATTCATTATCTTGAAACAAAATGATCATTATGAGACTTTTGTCCAAAGAATTTAGCAACTAATTTGAGAAAATCTAGACTTTCTTCAGACTTTACAATCTTAGATTATCCTCGGATAAATGATTACCTTCCCATCTACAATAAAAGAGGTAATCACAAATATAGGATTAGTGAAGAAATCAATGAAAAACATAAAATCAGGCATTAAATTGAGATTGAAAAGTTTGACTTCAATGAACATGGCCAGGTTTACGACAAGAGCCTCTACGCATGGAATGTGCAAATCTTACAAAATTGAGAATGGTGACTCAGAAATGAGCCATGAAGATTACCACCCATGACTAAGAGCATGCATGACAAACTGTGAAGCTTGCACACAATGCAATTTTGAGCACCTGATTTTATTAGCCTCGAGAACATGCTTCAAAGAATATGCTATCTAGACACTCATGGAAGCCTACAAAATCAAGTGTATATTATACAGGATCATGTGTATATTAGTACCAATAAAAAGCCATGTAGGCGCAGCAAGAGCACGATTCCAGACATACTTGAACCTCCACTTCTCTCGTTATATTGGCACTATTATTGAGTGCTCTCGAATGAATTGGTGTGCAACCTTTGAAATGCTGAAAGGGTGAGATATGTGCTGAACTCTCACCTTTGAGTTCCTCATCGTTGCCCTAACTCCTAATATTTCTTTGCTCTCCGTTCGCTCTCTAGTTTTTAAATCGAATCATCTTCACAGACAGAGCCATTTTCTTTTTATGAACAAAACTGGGGTTTTCTTCTGTTATTGAGGCTCGCATTCGTTCGGAATTTCAAATGTTTCTGATTAAAAAATGAGCCGAAGTTTGCATTAAAGGATGGTCCAAAGAATCGAATCATGCTCATCGCTGCATACCCAATTTCTCAGGAGCATCTTAAGCACATTCAAGGTGTCGAGGTGAGTGTCCATGATGAGAATACAGATTTGGAGAATGGGACTCATGACAGTAAGATTTTTCACCATCTCTTCGGGTGAACGCTAGAATCAGCAGGTTGCCATTCTTGCACTCATGTAAGTGTAGCAGAAATATTGAATCGATTCAGTGACGGAGCAAATATTCCAGTAACATGCATTTACACAGTATGTCTGTGGCTTCGATGGATAGAGGCTGTTTTATCTTGCAAAGTTTCCAAAAGTCCACTCCCAATGAGCAAAATTTGTACATCAAATTAGTGCTCATCTCAACAACATTAAAAGCGAAGAAACCTCGAGTCTCCAATCATGCTTGGCAATGACATGAAGTTGCAATCCACTTGGATCACACCTAAATCGAGGGAGGCTAGTCTTATGTGTGTTGTGTTGCCGCACTTTGAGTTAACTTAGTCCAAGGCTACAAATCTTTGGAAGGAGTAGCCATTGTGAGTAGTTGAATGAAGTGCAATTTTCTCCTTGAATCTTTGGGTGTAGATTCGGTGAATAGTGAGAGGGGCCCCGGAGTTAAATGAAGGTGAGTGGTTGCCCTAATTCTAATGCATTCTGCATTGCTCTTGTGTTAAACTTCATCGCCTTTTTGTACAACAACCTCCTATGAAAAAAAAATGATTGGTGTATTCATTCATGTCAATGACTCATACTTGTCTCCGATGATCTTACCTTCTTGGCACAAATTATGTGTAGCGTTCAAACATCAATTTGACTAGATTGGTGCATGTTGACTAACTTACTTTAACTTTGAATCCTTTGATGTTGAAGCTATGTGGTGGGCAATAATGCCAAATTGACCTTGATTGAACCTCCATACTATAAAGGAAGAAGATTTAGTCGAGAATAACTTGAGCATCTAACCGTCACTGAGCAGTAGTAGTCCAAATTGAGATCATTTGCCATATCTTGGCCATCTCAAATATATAAATTTAGTAGAAATTTTTTAAAAATTCTCATTTGCTCTTTTCAAAACATACGTACCCCCTATCTTCTAGATGAATTTGTTTTCAAGATTGAGATACCAACATCAAGATTCAATCATTTGGACAAGGTAAACGAAACGAGTAAAAAGCCTTCATTCCTATGAGAATATCAAAGCATACTAGGGAATATAGAACAAGAATGTATGCACATACAATTTTCAATCTCAAGGCTACTCGAGATTCTTTCTATCCTCTTGAATTGATGGAACAACAAATATGGCGTACAGAAGTATGCAAGGGTGTCACAACCGTTCGAGTTTATCCTAAGAGTTGAAGGAGTGCCACTTTTGAAGCAACTACGACTTTGGCTTCTTGCCCACAATCACCCCTCGAGAGATAAGAAAAAGTCAAGTACAACGTACCAATTTTACTGCCAAATCCATCGATCCATCATCACAGAAATTAGGGGTGCCAAACTCTTTCAAGGTGAGGGAGAACTCCCGAAGGAAATGTGCTTACTTGGTAAGCTTCAAGCTCAAGGAGGCATTAATGCCCGAATAGTTTTGATTTTGGATAGAAATTGTAGCTTTCTCTTGTATCACAAAGGTTAGTCTCTTCTTCATAAGTCATTCACTGGCAAACACAGCCTTGTTGATAGCTCCCTTCATTTCTTTGATGCCCATCAACACTTTTTGTCATTGTATCTTGTGCTGTTAATCATTGTACACCATGACCACCAGCCATAAACAAGAGTGTAAACTTCTCTCATGCCTGAAATTAGGCCTTTCACGAACTAATTCTTCCCTGAGATCGTACTGCAGAAGGCGCATCCGGAAGCAAGTATTCCAAGAATTGAGGTGCACAAGGAGAGCAGGCTCATACTTCAGAAACTTCACAGAACTGAAACAGAACAAGACTGTTCCAGGACGAGAAAAGCATATGCAACAGGAAAATGCAATGTTTCACCTTTAGCCGTAAACAGACCGAGTAGAATCTCGTCATACGAACGACGACCCATGATTCTGATCTCAGGCACCGAGATTTGCCAGTGAATAGCACACGTTGCCACATCTTGCACAATCACTGAATACTCAGTCCTCCGACAGAACAGTGTCGCCACCTACTTCTCGTAACCAGGCTCTAGTTTCGCCTACACACTCCCGAAGCGGTCGAATTTGTGGATAGGAGTCCCCGTGTCCTTGTTCAACAGGAATGAGAACCTGCTCACTGAACTCCTGATCATCCTTCCATCTGCCGTAACCCGAGGTGTGTCTGCTATCAGATTCCTCAACTTTATTGCAGTCGGCTGGAGAATCACAAACAAATCATCTCCTCAAAACGCTTGTGGAGAGGACCTAAGAGGTTGAAGTTTCGAACGTAACATCAAAATGAAGTCAACCGTGATTCGATGCAGAGGACAAGAAAAATCTGCAACCTACTGGTCAGCCAGATCTTCATAGACACTCAATGAGGCTGTCACGAAACTCAGAGAACATCGAAGGTGTAGATCAGATATGAAGAAGAAAGTTCCTACAATAAAATGTTGGTTTCGTGTATGCCAACATCAGGATCTTGTAGATTGTAAGATTCTGGGGTGCTCACCCTAACGTACTTGCCATCCCTCCACGACATAGATTTTCCCTGCTCCGGAATACACAGTCTGGTTATCAGAGTATTCACCACTCGAGGTGATGTCGCGAATGTTCGTTCTTGGGAGCTTGGAGCCCATGGCCGATCCCGTTGCAATTGCCCAGATACTCTGTCTGGTCAGAGGATTCACTGCATGGAGGTGGCCGGCTGGTGATACCACGAGCATCGCCTCTGGCTCAAACCTGCACAAATGCCACCCTTAAACCAAGATTTCGCAAAAAATGGCAGCCAGGTGATGATAATTCCATTCTAAGCAGAACCGGTTTGCATCACGAATCACGCCGTTCCCGAGTCGAATTACTCTGCAAGCAATCACCAAACTCTCCAAAACGATAAGAGCATCGAACAGGGAGACAAGGAGAAAGACTCGTACACTTCATGCTGAAGGATCGTGGCGGTTGCAATTGTGGTGAAGGAATAGCATTACGCGGATAAGTGAATAGAGCAAGAGAACGTACAAAAGCATAATTATGTTTGGAATGCACATTTTAGAGCTCAAGAGGAAAAGGGTGTTTCACAATAGTGGCTAAGCTGGAGATGACAAACGGTTTTAGCAATTTGTGTGGATTACAGTTGAAATTGTATGCTAGCCAATGATAAAGGGGAATGACGTGTAAAATGTAAACGTGGCGACAAGTCGTTGGCGCAAGAGTTTTGGATGTGGGCGTACCAACAAGGAGAGAGACTCGTACACTTCACGTTGAAGAATCATAGGAGTTGCATTGTGTGTGCACGAACAACAGGGCACAATTAAGCTAAGGGTGTCCAAAAAAATTGTCTCAAGTACAATTTCACCTCATGCAAGTGTGTCAAACATGTCCATCTTCTAAATGAAGTTAAGTATGAGAACACCAAATGTGGTTTCAATTTACAGCACTTATAGCCTACCAAAAAAAAAAAAAGATTCATTCGCATTGAAGAATATTAAGAGTTTTTATTAGGTATTTTAGTTGAAAAAGTAAGTTTGTCCTAATGACACAAAATCCTAAGAAAAAATCATTCGATACATCAAATGATCACATTTTGATACCATTTTTGGATATGACTTACATGTACTTGTGCATTTTATAAAATAGTTAGTTTGACAAATAAACAATTAATAATTTTTGCACCATAATGCGTGCAAATCCCACCAATATGCAATTTACTGTGGAGGGTTCAATGATCCAAAAATAAAAAAATTGAATAATTTTTTTCTTAGGAATGTGCATCTTGATCCCAATTACATATACGATATTTTAAAATGATTTTTTACTCTTTGTAATTGATAAAAATGGAAAAATGATGAACTTTGGATGTTTCAACCAAAAATCACCTAATTAGTCTTGACAAAAAGTGATACCCATGCCTTGGCTGTGCCCAACATCATGTCCAAAAGTGAATAAAGGACTATTAGTTTTCACTATTGCTATTAGATTGATATTGTTGCAACAAGCATGCTCAATGGAAGGTATGTATGTAACGCCAAATTGACCGAAGAATTGGCCAATGTTGGTATTAATTAAAGAATTGAACACTTAGTCCAACTTTAACATCTAACCATCAATGCAATCTCCATGAAACATTGATTCAAAGTGAAATCATTCTTAATTTTAACATTGCCTCGTAAGATACTTGTGGGACTTGTCAAAGAGTTTCTTCTAGCTTCTGTTAAGAAACTCAATCTCTCTACGTCTTAGAGGATTGTGAATGAATTAATGTTTCAAATTGAGAAGTAATCATCAAGGTTCATTTATTTTTTTCCAATTCATCAAGGTATCACATACCTGAAAATATCTCTTCTTTCTCACTTGCAAACTCATGAATGTCAAGAATGTCGAAAAAGATTAAAACACTACATCAAGAAAGCTTCTTATTTAAAATGGAGGAAAGCTTGGCCTTGATGTAGCCCCTTAGCAACAATTCATGAATTGACGCTTTTATTAGCTCATTGAGCTCAAGTTGGTAGGTAGCCTTGTTTTGGAGTCCGCTCCTTTAACTGGTTCAATCTTATGATCCACTTCCCTTATGGGCAGTAGATCTAGTGGTCACTCATTTCTTGAGACATTTCTAGACTTTTCGAGTATCCGATTCATCGATTCAACAATGGTTAAAGTAACTCATCTTTATTCATATTGAGGAGGAACTTATCTCTCATTCACCAATTCAAAATGCTCATCACCAAGCTCTGACTATGATACTAACTTTATTCCCACAAAAAGTGAGAAAAATTCCTCTCATTTAGTACACCGTGACCATCAAACAAATACAATTGGCCATCGACATTCGGCCATGGACAATGAGCCATGTACAATCCGCCATGGACAATCCGCCATGGACAATGGGCCATAGCCAAGAGAATAGGTCTAAGTTCTTTCTAACCGAATTTAAGACCTTCCACCACCCAGTTGTTTCCTATCTCGTTAGTCGCTGCGATGGGAATGCGGAGGGCGAATCTGGGAACAGATTATTCAGGTAAACACCTGCACAAGGAGAGCAAGCTCAAACATCAAACTTCAGAAACTTTACAGAATTGAAACATATGTTCAGCAATAATCCAGGAGGACAAAAGCATACACCACTGAGAACTATTACGTAATGTTTCACCTTTGGACGACAACAGACCGATGGGAAGTTCCTTGCAAGGCGAACTCAGTGGCATGGTTTTGGTATCAGCCACCGTGACTCTCCAGAGAAGAGCACCCGTTCTGATATCGTGCACAACTACTGCGTAGCCAGTCCTCCGAAAGAACAGTGTTGGCAACTTCTTCTCGGAATCACGCTCTGGTTCCCCCACATTCTTCCGGAATGATTGAATCTGCGGATGAGAGCCCCCGTGTTCTTGTTCAACAGGAATACGGTATTGCTCAATAAACTAGTGATCATTGCTTCATCTGCCGTAACCCGAGGTGTGTTGGCGATGAGATTGCTCAAGTTTATTTTAGCCCTCTGGAGAAGCACAAACAGATCATGTCAAGGACCTCACTTCGCATGACTCGTAATAGAAGAAGATCTCGACTGAAGCTCAGACTTAACAGTTACTACATTAAGCAGACAACTCTAATCGATCCAGGAGAAGACAAAGGAATTTTCTTTTCGCGGGTTTACCATGGCTCATGGTCTCTTATGAGGTTGTCACGAAACTCAGAGAGTACATTGCATGTGTAGATTAGAAATGGGTAAAAGAAGTTTTTGAACACAATGTTGGCTTCCTATCACGATATCATATATTATAATATTCTGGTATGCTCACCTTGATTCGCGATCCCTCTACGACATAGAGATTCCCATCTGCCCCGGAAAATGCAACTTGGTCATCAGAGTGAGTATCCCGTCTTAGAACCATAGCGCCACTATTGGAAAAGAGAGAGGTTTGCAACAGTACAAACGTTGCTTTTGTGTAAATGTTGCTAAAGTTTAGCAATGTTTTGGAATTTGCTTGAACAACGTTCTCAAAAAAGTAAGCAATGTTTCCTAGTAGTTTATAAATAACGTTGCTTGGTGATTTGATAACGTTGCTTATTTTCTTAAGAACGTTGATCTAGCGAGTTCCAAAATGTTGCTAGACTTGGGCAACGTTCGAGAAGAAAACGTTGCAAACCCCCTCAAATTGTAATAGTGCTTGGAGCCCATGGCCGATCCTGATGCATAAGTCCAGATGGTGTGCTTGGTTACATGATTTACTGCATGCAAGGGGACGCCGACGGGTAATATCGCCTCTTGTTTATTGAGCAAGAATCAGCTTAAAGAATTAAATAAGGATCATTTCATTATGAGCACAATTAGTATTCGTCCTTCATGAAGCAAGCAGAGGAATGGCGTCGGTTTAGAGTTGAACTATCCTAATCTCCAAAAGTGATTGCAAAGGGAAGAGCATTGAGAAAAGAAGCTACCATCAAGTAGTCACCATAATTTCCAAATTGATTGCAAAGAAATGAGCGATCGCAAGAAGAAACTACCTTTGAAGAAGTTACTATAATCTTGAGAAGTGATTGCAAAGGAAAGAATATTGAAAGGAGAAAGCAACTTTGAAGCACGCAAGGAGTCGCCGCCTTTGAATGAATCACTATTATATTCTAAAGTGATTGCAAAGGAAAGTGCATTGGCAAGAAGAGGCGCACTTACATTTCAAGTTGAAGGATCATTGCAATTACATTTGGGTGTCGAAACAAGACTCACGTTTAAAATTGGATAGAAAAGGTGGACGCACACCACCATAATTTTTTATTTATGGAGATTTCACAACTAAAGGCGTAAAGGGTGTTTCAGAATAGTGACTAAGTTCGAGATGTCAAGCGTTTTTAGCAATTTGTTTGATTCACGTATGCGGACCTATGACGGAGGCAACTACAACTTTGGTGGCTTGCCTAAGTCATGCCAATAGAGATAAGAAAAAGTCAAGTATACAGGTAGCAATTTTACTACCGAGACGATTGACCCATCAACACAAAAACCTATGGTGCAACTTATTAGTACATGAAGAAGATCTATGGGTCATCTTCTTGCAACTTGTTTTTAAAAGAGACATATCGATAAGTAAAATCAAGATGATTCACTTACTTTTAAAAGTTTCTTTTACTGTAGTTAGAGTCTGATGCGTACTCCAACCTGTGATGCAAGTGGAAGAACAGCCAATTGGTATGAGTGGGCACTTCCATAATATACCATAGTCGAGGCTTTAGCGGTTCTCAACTTCGTGTCAAGCGGGGGCAATTATTCAACATGAAAATCGATTCGACAAAAACAACCGATTATTACACATTGAGAATGGTGAAGGGAATGATTACATGGATCCGGGAGGAAAGGTGTAATTGTTGTGGTTCCAATTGGGTTGATGGTTGTTGCCCTAATGTTTCATGTAATACTAGGCTCTACAACATGAGAAACGTGAGATTCTCCTTAGAACTCTTTGTCCCAATAGCCTTGAACATCACTCTCCACATTCGATCGTGCGGCATCGATGCTTGGTGACTCCTTGTTGCTTGCAATATCAGAAACCGCCTTCCCTTTCCCTTACTTTTTTGCAATCTCTTTTTTCATCTAGACATCATGCTCAAATTTGTTGGGTTTGCGTTCACCAAGTTGAAAGCTATCTCCTTCTTTGAACAAATCATCATAAACTCAACTTGCTCTTCCGGCTTGGTCTCCCCCTCCGCGGTAACCTCATGTACGGCAATCTCCTACCCTCCAACCTCTTGTGGTACAACCTCCCGCGCGAACACCTCTACCGCAACCACCTCTACCGCTACTACCTCTCAAGCTACAAACCCTCGCGCTATGAACCTCTTGCGCTACGATCTTCGGTGCTACGACTTCCGGTGCTACGACCTCTCGGGCTACGTCCTCAGGTGCTACAACCTCTCATGTCACAATTCAGGCGTGACAACTTCCGGCTCGACAACCTCTCGCGCCACCTCTTCTTGAGCCGCCCTGTTATTAAGCCGACCATTAGTCCAGCCTTCCTCTTGAGCTGCCTTATCATTAGACCAACCCTCTTGCGCGACCTCCTTTGATGAGACCTTGTGCAACTTCCACCTCCACTGATACATGCTCGTGCTCGGCCTTCACTATGGAGTCTTCCTCGTGCTCGACCGAGATATGCTCGTACTAGGCCTTCTCGACCAAGACCTGCTTGTGATCATTCTTTACCGAGACATGCTCGTCATCAGCTTTCTCTCTCGAGACCTCCGCCACGGTCACGTCCTCTGCAACTTCCTCCTCCACTGGTGCTCAATGTTCTCCATCTCCGTCGGCACCTCCTAAGGAGCCTTCTCTCTCAAGCCCTCCTCTGCCACGGTCACCTCCTACCCACCCTCTTCTATTGAGTCCTCCTCTGCCATGGTCACCTCCTACCCACCCTCCTCTATTGAGTCCTCCCCAACCACAATCACCTCCTTGCCCTGCTTGGCCTCTACAATTGTACCATTGCAACGTGATTCATGCTAGAAATTGACATCTTCGTGACACCGTTCAAACTAGTTAAAAACATCTATCAAACTAGGAGCATTTATACTCCGGTCGACCTATGTCCGAGCATAGTCCTCCACGCGCGAGGCAACAACGTGTAATGGCATGATCACGGTTGTCGTATTTGAAGTCTCAACATATTCCCTCAGAGTTTCAACGGAGTTATGGGGCTCGTTCAATTCTGAGACCTCTCCTGGATGGAATCAGTGAGATTGTTAGATCACCCCCCGGCAGCCACCGCTTCTAGAATGAAAACTTTCGTGAAGCATCTTGAATATATTGTTCTTCACCCTCGACCCTGGCAACAACAATGAGATTTAGATATCATTATATTCTAGTGGCTCCTGAACACACCCTTATTCATATTAATTATTCTTTAAAATATTGCAAAATTAAAATTTAGAATCCTTTTCTCTCTTTTTTAGGTGACAATCGCCCATGGACAATAGGCCATGGACAATCGGCCATGGCTAAGAGAATAGGTCTGAGATCTCTCTCGCCGAATTAAAACCCTTTCACCACCCAGTTGTTTCCTATTTCGATAATCACTGCGATGGAAATGCAGAAGACGAATCCGGAAGCAGATTCTTCATGTACACTTCTGCACAAGGAGGGAATAGCTCAACCTTTGAACTTCAGAAACTTCACAAAATTGAAACATAACAGCATTGTTCCAAGAGAAGAAAAGCATACACAACTGAGAATCGTAATGTTCACCCTTGGACGACAACAGACCGATGGGATATTCCTTGCAAGGCGAACCCAGTGGCATGGTTTTGGTATCAGCCACCGTGACTCTCCAGAGAAGAGCACCCGTTCTATATCGTGCACAATTACTGCATAGTCAGTCCTCCGAAAGAACAGTGTTGGCAACTTCTTCTCGGAATCATGCTCTCGTTTCCCCCACATTCTTCCAGAATGATCGACTCTGCGGATGAGAGCCCCCCTGTTCTTTTTCAACAGGAATTTGGTATTGCTCAATAAACCGATGACCATTGCTCCATCTGCCGTAAACCGAGGTATGTTGGCGATCAGATTGTGCATGTTAATTGTAGTCCTCTGGACAAGCACAGACAGATCATGTCAAGGACCTCACTTCGCATGACTCCCCATAATGAAGAAGATCTCGACTGAAGTTCAAACTCAACACTGACTGCAATTAGCAGAGAACTCTAATCGATCCAGGATAAGACAAATAAATTTGCCTTGTGCTGGTTTACCATGGCCCGTGGTCTCCAACGAGGTTGTCACGAAACTCAGAGAGTACATTGCATGTGTAGATCAGAAATGGCTAAAAGAAGTTTTCTGAACACAATGTTGGCTTCCTATCACGATATCATAGATTAACATAAGATTCTCGTATGCTCACCTTGATTCGCGATTCCTCCACGACAAAGAGATTCCTATCTGCCTCGGAAAATACAATTTGCTCATGAGAGTGAGGGTCCTGTCTTGGGAGTTTGGAGCCCATGGCCGATCCCGATGCATAAGTCCAGATGGTGTGCTTGGTCACAGGATTCAATGCATGGAGGACGCCGGCTGGTGACACGACGAGCATCGCCTCTTGTTCACACCTGCATTAAGCGATAATTAGCTTCTGCGCATTTCGCACATAAAAGCTAGGTGAGGATCATTCCATTCTAACCAGAACCAGTTCACGTCCTTTATGGAGCCAGCAGAGGAATGGCGTCGATTTTGAGTTGAATGAGCCTTGATTGCAAACGAAAGAGCACTGAGAAGGAGAAAACACCTTGAGGTAGTCATTATATTCTCCGAAAGTGATTGCAATGAAAAGTGCACCAACAAGGACAAACTACCCTTGAAGGAGTCACCATAATCTCCAAAAGTGATTCCAAAGGTAAGAGCATTGACAAGAGGAGCTACCTTGGTGACTATAATTTTCAAAAGTGATTGCAAAGGAAAGAGCACTAGCAAAGAGACACAACCCTTGAAGTAGTCATTGTAATTCCCAAAAGTGATCGCAAAGAAAAGAATATTGGCAAGGAGAGAGGCACTTACATTTTAGGTTGAAGGATCACTTAAGCTACATTTGGGTGCTGAAACTAGTCCTACGTTTAAAATTGGATAGAAGAGGAGCATCTACGCCACCATATTTTTCTATGTATGGAGATTTCACAACTAAAGGTGTAGAGGGTGTTTGAAAGTAGTGACTATGCTTGAGATGTTGAGCGTTTTTAGCAATCAGTTTGATTAAAAGGTGAACTTGAGCACTTATGTGCACAAACTAGTGACATTGTTGAGAGGCGTTTGAGATGCCTATGTGGGGACACGTTGTTGGCGTGAGGGACTTGACCTTGCGTAATGTATAATTTGGATCAATTCAAAACAAACTTTCATTGGGAGATCAAACTTCCTTTTCAAGATAGTTTTTCACCTTGCCTTTAACTCCATTCCGTGTACACCTAAATGTCAATTTTTTTTTTTTTCAACTCTCTTTATTGAAGGCTAAAGAGTACAACTTCTAAACGATGTACAACTCTTTGCATAGTTTTGTACTTAACCCCCAATGCTCCCGGGCGTGAAAACACCTCGTCTTGAATCATCTCTATAGAGCCATTTTCTATTTTAGAGGGGCTTGGCATTTAAGGGTTGAGGTGCCTTCAAAAGTGGAGTTTTTAAATATTCATCTCATTTGTGATTGATGAACTTAAATGTCAAAGACTCAAATTCTTACAAATTGGTTGCTAATAATTGGAGATGTGAAACGAGGAGGGACTGAGGGTTGTTCAACTAAACTTGCACTTACAGTTGAAAGGCAAGAGGACCATCGGTGACCCTTGCCACTAAGGGCGGTATAGAAAGGGGGTGGCGCCTCCCTGCCCGCCCACACTCGCTGCCCGGCAGAAATTCGTATAAATACAATTTTTGCATTTTTGGAGGCCCTACAATATTTTTTTTCAGATTTTGAGTTTAAAAATGGGATCAGCGACCCCTATTTTTCCTTGGAAGAGTCCTGTGATGGCATTGATGACATCAACAACAAAAATTTAGGAGGCAAATTTACTCCCAAATTATTTTATGCGGGCAGGGTTTTGTGGGCGGGCAGGGTTTTGTGGGCACGCAGGGAGGCGCCACCCCCTTTCTATACCGCCCTTAGTGGCGAGGATCGGTGACCCCAACTGCATATTGAGTAAGGGGAGCTCCATTGCTCATATATGTAGATTGAGCCTCTCAAAGTCTGAGCTTGCTTGAGAATTTTGATGTGCCAGCTTCTCGAAGAACAAGGACAAGGAGGCCGTTTTATCTTGCAAAGTTTCTAAAAGTCGACTCCTAATGCGTAATATTTGGCCATCAAATTAGTGCTCATCTCAACAACATTCAAAGCCGGAAACCTCTAGTCTCCAATCATGGGTAGCAGTGACATGAAGTTGCAACCAAAATCAAGGAAAGCTAATCTCATGTGTGATGTGTTGCCGCACTTTGAGTTAGCTCAATTCAAGGCTACAAATCTTTGCAAGGAGTAGCCACTGGTGTGATGGCACAGTGAGTAGTTGAATGAAGTGTTATTTTCTGCTTGAATCTTTAAGTGCAGATTTGGTGAATAGTGAGAGGGGCCGGAGTTGAATGAAGGTGCCCTAGTTCTAACCTTCATCGTCTTCTCCCATAGCAACTTCCTAGGAAGAAATGATTGGTGTAATCATGCATGTCAATGACTCATTCTTGTCTGCGATGCTTTTACCTTCGTGGCACAAATTCTGTGTAGCATTCACACCTCAATTTAACCAAATTGGCGACGAAATGATATACGTAGTTAAAAAAAATCAGGAAATGTGGTTAGAAGAATCATTGCTTCCACCTTGAACCCTTCTGTGGTTGGATGTATTGCCAAATTGACCTCAATTGGACCTCCAAACAATAAAAGGGTGAGAAGATTTTGTCCAGAAGAACCTTAACGTCTAAACGTCAGTGTTCAATATTGGTCCACATTGAGATCATTTGCCATATCTTCACCATCTCAAATAAATAAACTTAGTAGAAATTGTTAAACAATTCTCACTGGCTCTTTCAAAAACATACATACTCCCTATCTTCCAGATGAATGTGTTTTGAAGATTGAGATACCAACATCAAGGTTCAATCATATGGATAAGGTGTACGAAACAATTGAATAGCCTTTATTTGAGTGAGAATATCAAAGAGTATTGAGGAATATAGTATAATAATGTATGTACATACAAATTTCAATCTCAAGACTACTTAAGATTCTTACTATCCTCTCGAATTGATGGGATAAACAAAAATGGCTTACACAAGATTTTCAAGGGTGTTGAAGCCCTTCGAGTTTATCCTATCAGCTTAAGGCCTCTCACTTTTGAAGTGCTAGGCCACAATCATGCCTCTAGAGATAAGAAAAAGCCAAGTACAGCTACCAATTCTACTGCCAAAATAATCAATCAATCATCACAAAAACCTAGGGGTGCCAAAACCTTTCAACAATTAGAAGATGAGGAAGATCTACCGAAGGGAATGTGCTTACCTCACAAGCTTCAAGCTCAAGGACACATCAATGCCTCAACAATTTTTTCCACATATAGCTTATAGCTTTCCCTTTGTTTAGAAAGGTTAGTCTCCTCCTTCATCTCTTCTCCTTGTCGAACACGGCCTTGTTGTTAGCTTCCTTGATTTATTTGTTGCCATTAAGACTCTCTATCATTGAATCTTATTCTCATTATTATCACAGCGGATAGAAATCCACCAGAGAAGGATATTAATGAAGCACTATGAAATCGCAACAATACATTTGTCTCTCATTTTGAACACTATGACCACCAACCATAAACAAGAAAATGAGTACAACTTTCATGGCTGGAATTAGGCCTTTCACGAACTAATTCTCCCCTGAGATCGTTCTGCAGAAGGCGCATCTGGAAGCAAGTATTCCAAGAATTTACCTGCACAAGGAGAGAAGGCTCATACTTCAGAAACTTCACAGAACTTCACAGAACTGAAACAGAACAACACTCTTCCAAGAAGAGAAAAGCATATGCTTCAGGAAAATGCAATGTTTCACCTTTAGCCGTAAACAGACCGAGAGGAATTTCGTCATACGAACGACGACCCATGATTCTGATATCCGCCACCGATATTTGCCAGTGAATAGCACCCGTCGCCACATCTTGCACAATTACTGAATACTCAGTCCTGCGACATAACAGTGTCGGCACCTTCTTGTAACCAGGCTCTAGTTTCGCCCACACACTCCCTAAGCGGTCGAATTTGTAGATAGGAGCCCCCGTGGCTCTGTTTAACAGGAATGAGAACCTGCTCACTGAACTCCTGATCATCCTTCCATCTGCCGTAACCCGAGGTGTGTCTGCTATCAGATCCCTCAACTTTATTGCAGTCGGCTGGAGAATCACAAACAAATTATCACCTCCTCAAAACGCTTGAATGTACGTGTTGAGGACCCAAGAGGTTGAAGTTTCCAATTTAACATCAAAATAACGACAACCGTAATTGATGCGAGTCCGTATGGAATAGGAGAAGACAAATGATTGTGCAAATTTACTGGTCAGCCAGATCTCCATAGACACTCAATGAGACTGTCAGAGAACATTGGAATATTGGATGTGTAGATCACATATGAGGAGAAAGTTCCTACAATAAAATGTTGGTTTCGTGTATGCGAACATCAGGGTCTTAGAGATTGCAAAGTTCTGGGATGCTCACCCTAACTTGCGACCCCTCCACGACATAGAGTTTCCCTGCTCCAGAGTACACAGTCTGGTTATCAGAGTATTCACCACTCGAGGTGATGTCGCGAATGTTCGTTCTTGGGAGCTTGGAGCCCATGGCCGATCCCGTTGCAATTGCCCAGATACTCTGTCTGGTCAGAGGATTCACTGCATGGAGGTGGCCGGCTGGTGATACCACGAGCATCGCCTCTGGCTCACCCCTGCACAAATGCCACCCTTATATCAAG
This sequence comes from Bryum argenteum, assembly GCA_037043015.1. NCBI lineage: Eukaryota > Viridiplantae > Streptophyta > Bryopsida > Bryales > Bryaceae > Bryum > Bryum argenteum. The sequence continues at coordinate 15,754,534 of CM073328.1, read as the reverse complement.
CTTTCGCGGAAAATGGCAGGTGATGGCAATTCCATTCTAAGCAGAACCGGTTTGCATCACGAATCACGCCTTTTTCGAGTTGAATTATTCTGCAAGCAATCACCAAAATCCCCAAAACGAGAAGAGCATCGAACAGGGAGACGAGGAGAGAGACTCGTACACTTCATGGTGAAGAATCATCTCAGCTGCATTGTGTTGCAGGAACAACACCACGCCCAGAAGTGAATGGAGGACGAGAACGCACACAAGCATAATTATGTTTATGATGCACATTTTAGAGCTGAAGAGGAAAGGGGGTGTTTCACAAGAGCGGCTAAGCTCGAGATGAGGAGCGGTTTTAGCAATTGGTTTAGATTGTAGGTGAAATTGAAGAGGTTTGGTGACCAGTGATGAAGGGGAGTGACGTGTAGATGTAAACGTGGCGACTAGTTGTTGGTGCAAGGGCTTCGAGGGTGTGCGTGTTGTTGGCGCAAGGGTTTCGGTTGTTGGCGCAAGGGTTTCGGTTGTTGGCGCAAGGGTTTCGGTTCGAGGGTGCGCGTGTTGTTGGCGCAAGGGTTTTGACGCGAATTTGGGTTGTTTTGGAAACGAGACATTCGTCGGGAGGTTCGTTACACGAGAGTTCGTTACCTTCCTTTTCAACTCTAATCTCTAAATGCCTAGGTATAAGAATATTTCCTTTCAACTCCGTTCCCTTACTACTATGTGTCAAATCTTTGGATGCTTTACATTTATGTTATAAATTGTTACCCAATCAACTCAGAAAAAAAACTCTCACGATGTTGTACTAATATTCCCACTTATGTTGTTTGACTCATGTGGCGTGACTTGACTCATCACACATGTGATGATTACATGATTAATCAATTTCTTGATCTTTCATAATATTAACTTAAGAGTCATATGAAGGGCAAAATTGCATGCCAAAGCATGAATGAAATAATTGACATTTGTTGTGGATTAAAAAGTGGCTTGAGTGAATACTAATTAGACACAATTTTAAGTCATCATGAAGTGAAATAGATTCACAGCTTTGGTTGTGATTAGAGTTGCACTTTGAAGGTGCAACTTTATTGTAACTTTATTGCAACTTTGAGGCAACTTTGATGCAACTTTAGCAACTTCATTGTCACACGGTTGTAGTTTTATTGCAACTTCATTACAACTTTATTGGAACATCATTACGTAGCTTCTTATATTCTCTTGGAAGTCCAATCATATACTTTAGTATGCATTGGATTGAAAGTCGTACTACTTCCTTGTGTATGTTTTTAAAGTCATAAATTACAAGAGCTCATGAGCCATGAGCTCACAACAAATCCTAGGATGTGTACAATATCAAGGTAATTCTTTCTTAGTCATAACATCTGGAGATTGAACTAGTTTAGGTTCAAACCCATCTAGTGCACGCTGCTATGGTTAAAGATAACCAGGGAACAAGGCTGGGATTGCTACCTCATCGACTTCAAAACTGATTTGTAAAGTGGAGAAAAAGACACTTAAAGACTTTGAGATGTATTGAAACTATAGATATCTAAGATCTCATGTACACAATGTTGATTGAATGTGCAATAAATGCAAGAAAAATATGTGTGTGAATGTGGATACTTAGTAACTTCACTATACAGACGAAACCAGATCGATTGGACCTCCATCATAGAACACAATGAAACCCAGAAATTTAATGATAGGGCTTCTTCTCATACTCACTATGATTCGATGAATGGTCTTCATCCTCATTTTGGGCCTTGCAGTATTGCAGCACAGGTCGGGAATGGTCGAATTTGCACATGAGCCCGAGACCGTGCTCAACAAGAATTGGGCAGGGAACTAGAAACCACTTTTCCATCCTGGCGAGGTGTGTTGGTCATCAGATTCTTTAAGTTCCCTGCACTATGTTAGATCCCTGCACTATCTCCCAAAATCTCACTTATGCTCCTGAAATGCGGACCGTAGAGTTCAGCTGGAGGGGTCTTGGGGGCGGGGGTCTTGGTGCGAGGTCTTGGGCGGGGTCTTGAGAGCAGGGGTCTTGGGGCAGGGGTCTTGAGGGAGGAGATTTATACCATATTGTTTGTAATTGTTCCCTTCCATGAGAAAGTACAAGAGGCTGGTGTTGGGGGCTCACTCGTGGAATTAAATGAAAATATTATGTAATGTCACTCATAGGGTCCATGTGGCATCCCCTCAAGGGGGTCCAGGTGGCAGAAAAGGCTTCAGACTAATTAATTAATGTTGTTGCATAGTGAAGGTCACTATGGAGCAACATCTCAACACTCACTTTTCCCCTCCAACATACCCACTCACTTTTTCCCCTCCAACATACCGACTCATGACTTTTTTCTTAGAACACTTTCAAAAATTAAAAGGAAGATTGCAAAACTTCAAAGTTCAACTACTATTAGTTTTCACATATGCTATGAGATTCATGTTGTTGCAACAAGCATGCTCAATGACAAAGTTAATACAATGTTGGCAAGAATGAGTGCTTCTATTTTTTACCATTCAATTTGTCTGGATGTAACGGCGAAGTGAACCTAAATTGGCCCTTGTTGGCGTTAAAGGAATAAACACCCACTCCAACTTTAACATCTAATCGTCAATGCAATCTCCATGAAACATTGATTCAAATTGATATCATTCTTCATTTTTACATGGCCTCATTAAGAGTCACTTGTGAGAATTGTCACAAAGTTTTTGCTAGATTTTGTCAAGAGATTCAATCCCTTTACCTATAAGGCAATTGTGAATGAATATGTGCTTAAATTTGAAAAGTAATTATCAAGGTTCATTCAATTTTCTACGATTATACAAGGTATCATATATGTGAAAATAGCTCCTCTTCCTCACTCATTCCTAAACATATTCCTAAATTTTCGAATACTTGCTTCATCAAGTCAACAATGGTTAAGGTAACTCATCTTAATTCATGCTAAGTATATATTTACTTTTTTCCCACATAAGTCAAAAAAGTCCTCTTATCTAGTACATCGTGACCATCGACCATGGGCAATCGGCCATTGGCAATGGGCCGTGGGCAATCCGCCATGGGCAATCAGCCATGGACGAGAGAATAGGTCTAAGTTCTCATTGGTAGAATTTAAGACCTTTCATTACCCTGTTCTTTCCAATTTCGTTGTTCACTGAGGTGGAAATGCAGAAGGCGAATCCGGAGGCAGATTCTTCAAGTATACACCTGCACAACGAGAGCAAGCTCAACCTTCAAACTTCACACACTTGACATTATTGAGACATAACACCAATGTTCCAAGTGGATAAAAGAGAACTGAGAATTGAGAACTGTATTGTTTCACCTTTGGACGACAACAGACTGATAGGAACTTCCATACAAGGCGAACCCAGTGGCATGGTTTTGATATCAGCCACCGTGACTCTCCAGTGAAGAGCTCCCGTTCTGATATCGTGCACAAGCACTGTATAGTCAGTCCTCCGAAAGAGCAGTGTTGGCAACTTCTTCTCGGAATCACGCTCTGGCTTTCCCCCCACATTCTCCGCGAATGATCGAATCTGCGGATGAGAGCCCCAATGTTCTTGTTCAACAGGAATACGGTATTGCTCAATAAACTAGTGACCATTGCTCCATCTGCCGTAAACCCAGGTGTGTTGGCGATCAGATTGTTCAAGTTTATTGTAGTCCTCTGAACAAGCACAAACAGATCATGTCAAGGACCTCACTTCGCATGACTCTTAAAAGAAGCCAGAAGATCTCGACTGAAACTCAAACTTAACAGTTACTGTAAAGCAGACAACTCTAATTGATCCAGGATAGGACAAATGAATTTGCTTTTTGCTGGTTTACCATGGCCCATGGTCTCCAATGAGGTTGTCACCAAACTCAGAGAGTACATTGCATGAGTAGATCAGAAATGGCTGAAAGATGTTTTTTGAGCACAATGTTGGCTTCCTATCACGATATCATAGATTAACATAAGATTCTCGTATGCTCACCTTGATTCGCGATCCCTCCACGACATAGAGATTCCCATCTGCCCCGGAAAATACAATTTGCTCATGAGAGTGTCCCGTCTTGGGAGTTTGGAGCCCATGGCCGATCCCGATGCATAAGTCCAGATGGTGTGCTTGGTCACAGGATTCCCTGCATGCAGGACACCGGCTGGTGACACCACGAGCATCGCCTCTTGTTCACACCTGCATTGAGCCACAATCAGCTTCTGAGAATAAAAGCTAGGTGAGGATCATTCCATTCTTACCAGAGCAGTCACCATAATCTCCATAATCTCCAAAAGTGATTGCAAAGGAAAGAGCACTGACAAGGAGAAGTTATCCTCAAAATAGTCACCCTCAAATAAGAAGCTATTCTCAAAATAGTCACCATAATTTCCAAAAGTGATTGCAAGGAAACAAGCACTTGCAAGGAGGAACTACCTTTGAAGCATAATTTACCATAATCTCCAAAAGTGATTGCATAGGGAAGAGCATTGACACGAGAAACATCCTTGAAGCAATCATTATAATTTTGAAAAGTGAATGCAAAGGAAAGAGCAATGGCAAGGAGAAACCACCCTTGAAGCATTCACTATAAATAATTTCCAAAAGTGATTGCAAAGGAAAGAGCATTGGCATGGAGAGAGGCACTTACAATTTAGGTTGAAGGATCATTGCAGCTACATTTGGGTGCCAAAACAAGACTATGTTTTAAATTGGATGGAGGAGCAGGACGCACGCCACCATATTCTATGTATGGAGATTTCACAACTAAAGGCGTAGAGGACCGTATTTAACACTAGTGTCTAAGCTCGAGATGTCGAGCGTTTGTAGCAATCTGTTTGATTTAGAGGTGAACTTGAGCGCTTACGTACGCAAACCGATGACAGAGGTGAGTGATGTTACAAATGCCTATGTGGAGATAAGTTGTTGGTGCAAGGGACGTCGCGGATTTTGATCGAATGAAAGCAAACTTTCATTGGGAGGTCAAACTTTGTGTTCAAGATAGTTTCTCACTGCATGCAGGGCGCGTGCTAGTAATACCACCAGCATCGCCTCTTGTTCACACCTAGATTAAGCAAGAATAAGCTTCTGAGAATGTCGTACATTAAAGCTATTATTTCATTCTTAGCAAAACTAGTTTACAACCTTTATGAAGCAAGGAGAGGAACGGATTCGATCAATCTAAGTAAATCTACCATCAATGCAATGGAAAGAGCAACGACAAGGAGAGAACACCCTTGAAGCAGTCACTATAATCTCTTGAAGTGATTGCAAAGGAAAGAGCACTAACAAGGAGCTTGAAGTACTCACCATAACTGATTGGAAAGGAAAGAGCATTGAGAGAGAGGCAAACTTACACTTCACATTGAAGGATCATTGCAGCTACATTTGGGTACCAAAACATTACCACGCCCAAAATTGAATAGAAGAGTAGGACGCACGCCACCATATTTTTCTATGTATAGAGACTAGTGGGACCCGTGCCGTTAAGCACGTTCAACTTGGATTGCCTAAAGCTATAAAAATAAGCCTTGACGGTGCTTGCATGAGCGGTTGGTTGAGCGGTTGAGCGGGAAGTGTGGATACAGGAGGCAAGTCTCCACGACGGATTCCAGCGCGGAACCGTCGTGTGAGACAAAGCCTCCTGTATTGTAAGAGAGATTTGGTTATCGACAAAAACATTTGATTTCATATCCAACCCAAAAAAAATTGTTAAAAAAAAGATATTGTAGAAAGAAGATACACTCTTAGAACAAGGGGAGCTTTGTAACATTTTTTGCAAAACATTGCTCAAGTGAAGCACTGTTCTAGAATTTGCTCTAGTGTTTTTTTAGCAGATTGAAACAACATTACCATTTGATATGCAACATTCTCAACAATGTTCATAGGTTTGAGGTCAAAGTTTAAACCGCCGATTCTAGAGTAAGAACCACAACGTTTCTTCACTTGACCAATGTTTTCATAGGTTCATCCAGAATAGATCTTATGCGGTCCATGCAATTATATTCTAAATTTTGTATATAGAATGCATGTCTACCAGGTTATGGAATTCGCCAGAGACATGACAAACGAGAACGACAAGAAGTCGATTACTCCATGGCATATCTAGCTCACTGTAAGAATTGATGAATACCTGTGAAAAGTCACTAGTAGGTGATTGTACAAACATTCATTACTGGAAGGAGACTTTGCGACATTAGTCTTGTAACGTTTGGACAATAGTGATTACCCTTTTCACAAGGAGGAAGTGTGTTGTTTGATCACACCTTGTGTAGTTGCGTTTCCATCATTAAGTCGTTACAAACTTTTATAAAATAGGACTTAACTTTTGTTTTTAGTGCTTGTTGAGTTCCCTTGCACTAGAATGTACTCGGCAGATGAAGGGTTGGTAGTGAAAGACGGGATGAAGATTTTACTCTTACATAGAATCAAAGATATAAAGATTCCACTCCAACTCCTACCCAATTACTGCCATAAGCGTTGGATCACAAGTAGTGAACTTTGCACCTCATGACAAAATCCATTCTCAATTTTGTTAAAATGACGTTATTCCATATAATGATGTAATGAAGGAGATGTGCCATTTTAAGACACGTTCTAAAATGTGACATCTTAAATACATATCTAATTATGAATGACATCATTTGTAATATTGCATACGTCCTCCATCAGTTGATTCTATAATGTCTTTTAACATTCCCTAAAATCACATATAGATGGCTTTTAACCTTTGAGTGCCATCAAAGACTACATATTTTTCATTAGCAAATAGAAACATGATTGATCTTAAGAAATTATTGAGAAATATTTGGTCAGAGGGCAAATATTTTGCAATAACCATTCACAATAACACTGTGGTTTCTGAGCGGTTAGTAAGAAATACGTGGTCTTTGGCAATGTTCATTAGTCTAAAATCGGCAAAATCCATGCTATTTGATAGGTTTTGAGCACTCTAAAATGTTCCTATTTGGTGGAATATTGTCTATTTGATGAAGTTGAGGTTATTCAAGTTGGATTGATTTTCTTGTAAGAGCCCTATGGGGGGTGGACTCGCTCAATCTCAACTTGAAGTTGAATGAGAGTGCTTGAGTGCACAGATGTTGTTTAGAGCTTTGTGCATTTCTATATTGCTATGTTAAAATAACTTAAACTATAATAAACAACTCTAAAGTTTGTGCACGAAATCTCAATTCCATCAAAATGGCGTTAATCCATGTGCCAATCTCCCAAAACCGTGATGTGTCATTTTGACCCGCACCCTTTTTAACCAATTGATTGGTCAACTACCCAATTTTTATCTAAAGACCGTTAGAAGAGGTGGAAGGTTGGCAACAATTTCAGCAACTTTTATAAAAAATGTTGCTCAAGTTCATGAATCTTACATTGTTGACACTTAGAGTCTTGGTCGGTTGGATGATACTGAGATTGATGGTTACATCATGTCTAGTTTTAGATTGACCTTAATTTATTTGATAACAACTTCTTTGGTATGCGTCATTCTACTCCTAGGTCATTGTCAATAGTTATAAAAACCGAAATCCACCTAAATAAGAATATGTGGTGGTTTAGAGCGTCAAAATTATTGTCTCAGAAACTTTATGTAGAAAAATACACTCTTACACTATATACAAACTAGTGGGACCCGTGCCGTTGAGCACGTTCAACTTGGATTGCCTAAAGCTATGAAACATTCATAAACTTCAAATAAGTTGATACAGAAAATATTAAAAAATATTTATCGAATTTATATATTTAGAATAATAAAATATAAATCAATGGTCTCAAACATGGTCTCTATTTTATTCTACGATAACATTCCATTGGGTCATTCCTCAAAATGGGTATTGACCGTTGGAATCCCTTTACTCTTTGTAAAAGGGTACACGACGGATTCCAGCGCGGAATCGTTGTGTGAGAGAAAGCCTCCTGTATTGTAATATAGATTTCACAACTAAAGGCGTAGAGGTTGTTACTCATGAGCGACCTAGCTTGAGGTTGTCAGCGCTTTTGCAATTTGTTTCATTTAGAAATGAAGTTGATCAATGACTTATGTACGCGGACCAATGACAAAGGGAAGTGACATTTCAAATGCCTAGCTATGTGACGGCAAGTCGTTGGTGCCCAAGTTTTGACCTTGCACAACTGATTTGGATCAAATTGGAAACCAACAAACTTTCATCAAGTAAGTCAAATTTCCTTTTTTAGAGAGTTTTTCACCTTTCCTTTTTACTTCATTCCCTAAACACCCAAGTGTGAAAAGAATTTTCTTTGGAGCTCTGAAGGTTGAGGTGTAAAACTTTTAGATGGAGTACAACTCTTTGCATTCCCTTGCACATAATTTTTTCTAGATTATTTTATCCACCTAAAATATTGTGAAGAAGTCCTTGACATTTACCTTTATAGAAAACAACTTGCATTAATTTAAGGCGATACTATGATAATGAGTACTTTGTTTTTTGTTTGCGGGACAAAAATCTTAGGCTCACCAAATACTACGTAAATACTCAAATTAACGAGGTATCGCCTACTCCATTTGACTTTACTCCTTGTTTTTAAAAAGTTTTTATCCTACCTTTTACTTCTTCTTAGTGGCATAGTGACTCAAAAATACACAATCATTGGAATGTGCAAATTCTACAAAGTTGGGGATAGTGACTTAGGAAGTAGCCAAGAAGATTACCACCTCTGACTAAGAGCGTGCATGACAAAATGTGAAGCTTGCACATAATGCAATTTTGAGCACATGATTTTATTAGTGCCAACTCCCAAGAACATGGTGAAAAGACACTTATCTCTCCCCGAAATAAAGGCACTTGTCTCTATTTCCTCCTGCTCTCTTGAATGCGCTCTCACTTGGTCCCACACCGCACCCGCTCTTCTTTTCCTTTCGAGCCCTTGAATTCTTTTATGGCGTCTTTCGGGCTGAATCCCTTCATGCCCCACGAAACACAAACACAAAGATGAAAAGTTAATAACCAGGAGCAAAATATGAATTTAAAGAGTCACATTACAATCTTACGGCATTGAAGTAGCTACATTACTACCGAGATTGAAGTAGCTTCTTTCGAGTGATCACTTGCAATTTTGAATTCTCTGCTTTGTGTTTTGTAGGGCAAGAAGGGATTCAGCTCGAAAGACGCCATAAAAGAATTCAAGGGCTGGAAAGGAAAAGAAGAGAGGGTGCGGTGTGGGACCAAGTGAGAGCGCATTCAAGACAGCAAGAGGAAATAGAGACAGGACTTATCTGTCATGTTTAACCCTTAAACGCCCAAGCAAGCCCGAGGGGCTTGATTCCAACGGAATCTCCTCCGTAGCTCTCACTGTACTCAACTTTTCACTTATATTTTGATGTCAAACTGGTCACCTTCTTGTGATGCATTCAAAATGTGAAAGTATACAATTCAAATCACAATTTGTATGAGTGGTTTTGTACTTTGAAAGGATTGTGGTAGGTAAGCTGGGGTTGTACATAACCTTGTAGGAGGTTGCAAGCTCATCATTGATTGGTCTATCCATGATGCCCAAGTTCAAAAAGTGCACTATTCATGATGCCCAAGTCCAAAAGATGATGTGATCCAATGTTGGGCTGCCCATTTCAGAGCCCATGGGCGTTTAAGGGTTATTACAAAATGCTCATCACCAAGCTCAAACTAAGATGCTAACTTCAGAAACTTCACAGAACTGAAACAGAACAGAAACATGACAGAACAACATTGTTTCTCGACTGGTCACCAACCATAAACAAGAGAATGTTGGATGTTATGTTACTGCGGTCATTATTAGCGCTTCTAGACAGGGCTACTCCCTCACTGGACATGAGCTTGCTCAAGATAAAAGACGAGGAAGAAGAATAGGTAAGTAATGCCTTGTCTTTGTTGAAAGTTTGGACTTGTGCTTGTCGACGTGTTTGAATACGTGATGTAAGTGTAGTGACATCTTTGTTTGTGGTGATATAAGTGATGTATTTGAGTGTATCTAAGAAGATTGTATTGGGTGATTCATGATCTTTTTTCCTTTCCGCTGAGATGATATACATGTGGTTTGAAGTTCTTGTAATAAATTAATGTGTGAAGGTTCTTTTTTTATCTTTGTTAAAGTCTTCCATATATGAAGCAAGTTGGCGGGCCTTGAGGTCAAAAAGATTACCAAGAGCAACTTTAAAATGTTAATGTACCTCTTCATAAACTCGTTGGAAAAAATAAGTAACTATGTTTCTTGAATGCATTTCAACGAGGAGATCCTTGAAAGCAACTTTTTTATTTCCCAAAACTCTTTGAATAGAGATGAAGAGTTGGCATTTACCAAAATGGAATATTCTTATGGAAACCTAAGACCCTAAGTTCATACAATGAATATTGAAAAAAGTAAAGAATTTGTTTATATGTATTTGTCGCCCTTGTTTGATGCCTAAGCCCTTTAAAGACATTCAAAAGCCTCTAAAACCTTGTTGGCCAAAACATGATAGATTAGTATATAAAGTTAGAGTTTTTATTTTTGAGTGGAAAGATTTTGATCTTGAGGTTAGTGAACCTTTTTATGTAATGTATTTTTTTTCCTTTTTAACCACAAGTATTCGAGTTAAGGAATTGGGTTTACCCCTATATTTACAAAACTACAAATGAGTGAATCCGGCTTTGGCAAATTGTATCAAACTCTGAACACAAGGCTATTAGTCTATGTGATGTAAAAAGATGAAAACTTTAAGCACTTAAATAAATTTATTAGTGCCTAAGATGTGGGAGCTCAAAATTGATGACCCAAGAGAGGTGGGCATGCCTTTTTGTAGGACTATTTAGCACTAAAATTTTATTTTTGTGTTAAAGAGTACGTCACTTGTAAATGTATTTTTGTAATATAGGAAAGGTGCAATACAAAATTGGAATACGAGATGCAAACATGTGCATTTATTTCAAACACATATACACAAGTCAAAGAGAAAGATGCTCTTGTATAGATAGATAGATAAGAACTCCAATCTTCAATTGAAGATTGGCGTGAATACAGTGTCTGTTCGTAATGTCATTACCCCGATGGCCACAGGAGCTCTTGTACACAAAAGTAAAGCCTCGACAAGTGACTGAAGAAAAACAGAACAAGAACAACGCACTATGTTGTTTTGCGTTTTGAGTGATTTCAAGGACAAGTTGTACAATTTAGTTTACAGTAAGCCAAAGTTAAAGTGAGGGAAAATACATGACAACTAATGTGAAAAGACGTTTCTATTGTTCAAGGTACACATATTTAGGACCGAGGACCGTAAGCATTTACCATTCGGAAACTTAGTGTCGTTAATTTTGAGGCCAAGCCTTGGAAAATCTTAAAAAGTTTAACTTGGGTCATTTGGAACTTTGAGTAGATATAACACAGTATTGAGGAAAACCGCCCATGGCCTTTGAAAACCGCACTTGCTCCCTCCCTCATATATATTCGTGAAACTAGAGGTTTTACAAAAAAGTTGACAAAATTTCCTCTTTTATTGATGCAGCCCGGAATAAATATAATACTTAGAAACTTTGTTTATATCTCATAGTTTTATACATTTTTAGATCAAGAAAATATGATAAAATATTATGTATTATATATTTACATATATACACAAACTTGTATATATATGCTTAGAATACACACTGGAATATCAATACCTAATAAGACTATAAAAATTCAACCAATATATATTAAATATCTATTCTAATACTAAAAACTTGTATACTATTTTGCAGCTACTCGGAGTCGTTTTCTTCTGTTGCACGTGCATTGTTGTCCACTTGCTCGTCGTTTGTTGTATGGGATTGATTTGCCATGTACTCCAACAAATGAAACGTCATTGCTTTTGGAATGGATATCTCTTTCTGCACGATGGTTTTTTCAACCATACAAGTCTCAATTTTTGGAGATGGCGCCCATGAGGTGATTGCTGTATCTAAGTCAACCCAATCCGACGGCTCATAAGACGGAATCCATCTTCGTTTCAGACAGTTTCTGTATCTGTGAGTCCACATCCCTGGGTCATCTTGCAGAATTGTTGGTTTCGGCCAATACCATATTATCTTCATGCATCCTGACCCTGTGGAAACATTTCTTGTAGCCTTCACCTTTCCTAGAAAAAAAGGTATGCCCAACCTCATATCATCAATGCTGCTATTCATAGCAACAAAATGTCCAACTTTGACATCATTAAATGGATCAAATTCCGGATAAGGATCCGATGTGGTTTCCTCCAAAGATGTAACGTGTGCCGTACGAACATGTCCTTGCTTCCTTGTAGGTCTGAAGCTCTTGCTCTGTGGTTTGTCACGTCTCGGCCCAAAATATCCCCTTTCTTGCACTGCTGGAAGATGATTCAAGATTGCACTCGGTGTTGGTGCGTCCGGACTGCCTTCGCCTCTTTGAAGTCCACCCAATCCATGCATATCCTCCTCCCTCTCAACATGAAATTGCGACTCCATTCTTTCGGGCCAAAAGCTTGTTTGTTCCCACACCTCTAAGTTGCTCTTCTCGGGAAATTCATTTGAGATATTGTAACAACCACTTTGTATCATCTATGGCTTGTAGATTACGCTCAACTTGCATCAACTTCAAGACGCAACGTTCTTTCCATTTGATAAATTCCTCCAATGCTCGCATCTCTTGTTCAGTTGCCTCCTCCACTTTGGCAAACTCCGGTTTTAAACCTCGTTCCGGCACTTCATTCAGGCATTGATAGCCATTTGCAGGCTCCCAATTTGAATCTCGGGCATAGTTCTTGGTCTGAACGAATGGCTTATTGTTTTTCAAATAAAACCTGAAGTGATGGGGTTTGGAAATCCCCACAAATGCGTCTGGACCTGTAAACAGGTACGAAGTGATGAATTTCTTCCAATCCCAGATGTATTCCAAGTGACGAGAAGTTCTGAATGTTTCTGTAGGAGATGTGCCTCCCTTCACCAAATCTAACAGTTGTTGCATTGAATCGATGTCTTGCCGCTTGAGTATTCCAGATATAACACTGAATCTTTGGTCTATGTCTTCATGCGTGTGCCCAACAAGAAGAAAAGCCAAATGTATCTCCGCAAAATAGCCCAAACCAACAAGTGCGGCACACATACCGAACATGTATTGGTTCTTGTTTTCTCTGCCACAGTTGTCCGCTTGGATGCGTAAGGTTGGAGGAAGAATGCCACCACGTCGAGCTTTCACATCGGCAATTGCATGCATTATGGATGTAATCACCTGATTGCTATCATGCTTATGATGGGAGTCAATCCAAACGTCGGAATACAATCCTTCTCCGTGTACAAGAACACCACACAAATGTGTCTTCACATACCGCCCTTCGATTCCCTTCACCGATTGTCGTAACTTTGGTACCATTGTAGTATTTTGGTCCATCCCATCAACGATGAAGCAGAGAGATTGATTTGGAAACAATTTTGCATTATCTTTAGCCTCCCAATAATCCTTCCTTTCTTCGATCTGCAATGCCTGATGTAGTACCAAATTTTCCTCAATCAAACGTTTCTGTGTTGGGTTTGTGGTACTTGACTCCAAGCACGTTCGATATTCCCAACAAATCTGACATTTGGAAAATCGAGAGTTTGGTGGTATCTGTACGTAGGAATACTCTGTGCGCCACATACGATAAAATGAACAAACTCCTGGTGAATTTTCAAGTGTCAATTTCTCCACGTTTCTTGACACTGCTCGAAAAGCATCCTTTCGTGTAGTATTTACGGGTAGTAGCACCAGCGGCACCATTTCATTATCGCTCCTTCTTCGACATTGCCTATGAGGTTGAGTGCATCCAGCTTCCATTACAAATCTCTCAAAGATTGTCTTCATTGATTGTACCCCTGATGATGCACGCGGTACATGGACTGTATTTCCATGTACCGCCGATATTCTGCCATTGCATTGGATATCATGTACTTCCGAAACAATCCCCCTGCTTCTGATGTCGGATTTCAATTCTTCTATCCGCCTCCTTGAATATCCAAGCGCGATCGCATAGCAACCATTGCAAATGCACTGCCCACAAAGTTTGGTCTCAAACTTATCCATTTTGTCGTTGTATACATCTGTAAGGTTTTCTAGAATCCAAGATGCCCTCTCTTCATACTTCTCCGATCCCCACGCTTTGAATCGTTTCATCAGCACAGCACTTGCTTCCAACTTCTCCAAGCATCCTTTTGAGCAACTTCTTGATCGCAAGTCCATCTGCACATTTTTTAGTGTAACTTTTTCAGACCGTGCTATCCCAATTTTTCTCGGTCTTCTTTCTTGTGTTGCACGTTGAACCATAACATATATTCGCTTTTGTGAGCTTTGTGGCAATCCATCAACTCCGGATACACTGCACATGTGCTGTATCACTGACGGACTTTGTTCATGTTGTGAATCATTGCCTCCTATGTCGTGGTCCTCACTTCTGAAGTTTGAATTCTGCTTGTCATTGCTTCTGAATCCAGAGGGCCCTTCTTCACAAAAATCAAAATGGCGGGCGACCTCACTTAAACTTGGACTATAATTACCATTGTAACCTCCAATCGTTTCGATTGAGTCCTTTGACCATCGAATAATCTGCCCAATGCAATCTACCATCGATTCGCCATCTACATTTATATCCGCGAGTCTTGTTGTATGAACCTCTAAAATACGGACTGCGCATTGATGGGGAAATAAAATAAGACCTCCAACATTGTCGCCTGCTTGAATTTGTGTCTCCGAACTCTTCCTATCCTTTGTTCCATTTCCATCTTTTAGGTGCACGCCAACGTGTTCATTGCTCTTGTGTAATCTCCTTCTTTGAATTCAAAGGGGAGCTGTTGCGTCGATTATGGGCGGATGTGGATGCCAAAATTCGTCTCCCAATGATAATTGTCCGTGGCTTCCACGACTATGTTCACGGGTTGGTGTAACATGATTGATACACGGGGGAGCATTCTCCTTATTGCTCGTATATTCTGCGTGATCCATATCCTTCCTACAATTTGACAAGATGACTGTTATTAGATACATTGCTCAATACACTCGAGTTTTTTTGGCAATCCTTGATGTTTACAAATGGATTCATATTTTTGTTGCATGGAGTTTATAAAAGCTCTTATTTCTAAGCAATTTGTTTTGGTCACAAAACTTTAGTAGAAAATCTATTATAATTATCTAACTATATAGTTTTTAATCTTTTCAACATATAATTTAAATGATTAGTACAATCAAATAGATTGTACATTTATTAAAATAATAAAAATCCTTCAATTTAACATTCACAATATACTTACTTTAATGAAATATTGAGCTATAAACCCTATATTGATAACATGATGGTATAAAATAGAGTTATGTACGTGTTATTTTGCAAGTTAGCTAGAAGATTCCTCAAACATCATTGCTTGCACATTTATTTGACCACGTGAGCTCGGAATAAGTTTTTGTTCGGGATGGAGTTTTGTAATTTGCAAACCTTACAAGTTTAGTTTATGATAAAATTCATCTAGATTAAGCACTATGGTAATTGAATACTTACAATTGACTTACAATCAAGTAATATGGTAATTGATAAGTTAAAGATAGATTAAATTTGCATATCTAAATATAGTTCCCATTAAATAAACAACCAAATACCCTCATTTATTTTTTCAACTACTTATTGGTAGAATGTTATATTCAAATTGGTGCGAGTTACATACGTAAAATATATAATATAAGAATCAAATCAATTGAAATCCTTGCATGTATAGTATGTATTTGTATATAATTCCATTTATCTAAACATAGCCTTAATTCCTTGAACGTTTTAATCTAGTGAATAATAAAAGCCACATATAGTAAGAAAACAATTGGCAAAACCTCACGAATAAACATTGGTTACAAGATCTTCCATATATTAATGTTCAAAGTTACTAAATTACTTGAGTTTAAGTTTAACAAGGGATAAATTTTGACTTTAAAACTTTGTAATTAAATTAAAACTTAAAGTATCTAAATTGATTATACCAAAGAGATCTTAAATCTATAATCTTTCATTTTCAAAGAAACATGATTGACGACCATAGAAATTTTTATTACGTTCTCTTATATTCCATAAAAGTAAAAAAACACAATAATATGAACAATAAACATGATTTGAACTTGATATAGAGTTTTGTTAAAAGTAACTTACATGTCTACACTAGATTTGATAATTAGTGTTAGCTTATTATAAGATTTAAAAATGCTCTAAGTTTTTACTTTTGTCTAAAACAATTACCAATAGCATTGATTCCGATACTATATAAGGACCCCCATCTTGGCCAATATAGTGGGTAGAAATATTGAACAACAGTAAATATTATAACATGTTTATGTAAATTAGTGTATCTTACACTAATTATCAAATTTAGTGTAGTAAAGAACACCTATTATATAGATGGTAATAAGTTTGTATTGTCTTCTATTGACCAACCTGTTGTAGAACGCATGTGCTACTTCCAAATACTCCCCTTCAATGTCACGCTTTAAAAGTTTTGCGTTTTGGTATTACTTCCTACAAAAAAACCATGATAACAAATTAATAAAACACTTTAAAATATATTTACAAAAGTTACGGTTTAGGATATATTTCATAAAGCTTACAAGCTTATAATTTATTTATGATTCTATAAATTTACAACATATTATTGTTAAATCTTTATCAATTTTTTTTTTTTTTTGCACGGTTATAACGGATTTGAAATACATTTGAGAAAACTAGAAGTCACAAGAAGGAATCTCAAAAAAAACTTATTACACTTTTGCAATCTTCATGCAAATGTATTTTAGAAGAAAATACAAAAACAATGATATGGTATGACATGCATCATGTATGTGAGTGCGGCATAGACTTAACCTCTAAATTTTGAAGGCTCTATTTGCATGCCATTAAAACCTCCAAAACTGCCTCTTTCAATGCAAGGAGAGATTTTTCATTCTATAATGTATTTTGAAATATGCATTTGTAGAATCCGGCACATAACTCGTACAAAATCATGTACATCAAATATTAGACTCAAAGTCCTCAAAATTTGTCAAATCATAACTCCTAAAGGCAAAAGCCTTCAAAACTGACAAAAACCCTAAGTAATGCCTTTTTTTAGTGCGAGGTGAGAATTTTCGGTTATTCACCTATTTTCAAGTGTGGCACCGTGAGATCTACCACCTTACTTGTATATGTATATGTACCCCAAATCTTAGTTTCAAATTCCTCACCATTAGTGAGATCTCAACATTTAAAGTTGGATGGAACTTTTTCTTTCTTTCTTCTTCCACAATGGGTTTGAAGTGTCTTGTGAGCAAAATGGCCAATGTACAGAAGTCCAATTAACTGCAACCTATTACTGGTGGATGAATTTCATCCATTCTCTTTGAATTTGGAATTACAAATGATTTTGACATGAGTTGAAACTCATCGGAGGTCATTCACGGTATTTCCTAAGATCACATCGACGAAAGTTGGAAGAATGGTTAAAAACGAATCATCACAAAGTGCATTTCTGCAACTTTTTCCTATTTTCATTAAGTCTCAATTTTAGGTAACTAAATGATCTATTTTCAATTCAAGCTCAACTAATAACATGAAGCTTACTAAGTCTAGTTTCTACTCCAAATAAGTATCTCAAGAAATTCCTAATATCTAGTGATTTATTGACAATGTCGTTTACATGCCTATAGGGTCTCTTTCTCATTTTCCAAATATAGCATGACACGGAACCGTGGATTACACCATGCTATTCTTCACCACAATGTCCCTTTATTCTAAAAATTTCAGATTTTTGAATGTGATTTGTATTTGATATGAATTATTTTCAATTTTTCTTCGAAAATTCTCAATAATTTCAAATCTTCCTCAAAAAAACTGAATTTTCTTGAGCGTGTGGAAAGCATGTGATCACATCTATGAAAAATAAAATAAAATAATTTTCTTTCATTTAGAGTGACAAATTGGAGGATTCAAAGCCAGGAATATTGAAGTTCAGACCACGGTTATAGGCTCCAACCTTCTAGGGTTAATAACGATATGGATGCATAGATGGATAGCTCGTTCTGGTAAGACACTATCAGCAGAGCAGGTTGGTGAGTGCATCAGCAGACTTGAGTTTCAAGCAAAGCGAATGTCGGCAACGCGGCTTGCACCGGGCGCCTCCATACTCACTTATAACATCGATCACGAGCCGGGTCTTTAACATGCCATTGCAATTACCTGTCATCATACCTTCAGGCACATCGATACTAGCTTGAGACAGAATTGGCTCATCACTCATTCGATCCGGCGCTAGCTAGCATCATGAGATCGTAAGCTTCTTTTTTGCCCATCTTTGTGTCTCTCTTTGATCACTGTCGGAACCCCAATTTTACTTCGAAATTAAAGAAGTGTATATTTCATTCCTCTTCAGATCCACAAGAATGAGAGCTCTTTTCGCACACTCAGTTTAGGGTTTAGAAATACAATGCGACAGCGCGCGGCCGAGACAAGCTGATACAACGGTTGACGTCAAGTTTTAGGGTTTAGAGCCATCTGTGATTTGTTGTTATAGTATGGACCCTAGGACGTATCGGCAACGAACAACGGGTTACACCCTTGGATCGGAAACAATCTCGAAAGAATTACCAATGCGTACAGTCGCAAAGCTCTCAAAGCTCGCAAGGAAGGTATGTGCTTTGCCTTGCACCCCATTTTTGTGCTTTCCCTTGCCCCCGATTTTTAGGTTTGAGAAATTCTTGTTTTTTTTCTTACACGAGAAAATAAAAGAGCGCTTGAAATGGCGGGCTCATTACCTCTCGATGCACAAGAACGCACAATGCCCAAATGATGACAATTCGTTTGTGCCCGATGATGACAATCCGTTGTGCCCAGCGAGACAATCCCAATCGCGCGATAAAACCCACCTGTCGGAGAATGTGTCCAGTTCCGACAAGGTTGTTGGAGTCGATCATTCCTTGAATCCAATCGAGGTCCTCTCAGTGCAGCTACGGAAGCACACAAGTGAAAAAGACCTCCATAGGTGGAGCAAAGAGTTTAAGAAGCTGTTGGAAGATGGTTCAGGGAGGAGACCCAGAGGTCTGCGGCCGCAGACCTTTGCCTCGAGGGGAGACCCAGAGGTCTGCGGCTGCAGACCTCTGCTTGATGGGAACGGGCTTAGGGTGGTTCAGCATGGGGACAGTGACGGATCTGACAGTAGATGAGACGAAGGAGGACGCTCCAAACCCTAGTGGTGGTGGCGGCAGCAACGGTGTCCACGACGCTCCAATCGAGGAGACAAAGACTCCAGCGATTGAATTCTCGCCTCCCGCAGGCATCCGGTATTGTGTGAAGGTCACACGCTTGCAGTGCTGATACAGTCAACAATGCTAACTTGAAGAAGTTGCCTGCGAGCTAGCAGAGAAAGAGAATTACGGAGAGAAAGAGAATTACTGTTGGTGACTGTTCTTTGGGTGAGCATTAAAGCATCTATACTAAGTGAACATCTTGTGAACATAGTCGGTTACCTTTCCACCAGAACCACAACAAGTTATAGCAGTTACATACCAATTAATGGTGAACACCGTATATCTTCTTTACTAGTGTTTTTGCTTCACTTCGAGGTACTGTGGGGAACAGTGAGTGTTGAGAGGTTCAAGGTTGAGGTTTTCACACTACGAAGTTTTTGAGCTTGTACTAGCGATACTGAGTTTTTGCTTGAAACAGTTTAGCTATAGGTGGAGATTGATGGAAGTGGTGGGTGATGGCAGATTCACTGGTTCTCCATTTTCAACTCCTTCATGATGGTAATCTTCCTAACCGGGTTGGTATCAATGATTCTGATGCGAACACTCCGGAACGACTACGCAAAGTACGCACGCGAAGAGGACGACCTGGAGACGTTGGTGAGTACGACGATGATGATGTTTCGTGTTTGAATTCAAGTGATGGTGGATAATTCTTAGAAAAATGATGGGGTGTGCAGGAGAGGGACGTGAGTGAGGAGTCGGGATGGAAACTGGTGCATGGTGATGTGTTCCGTGCTCCTCGCAATCTGGTGCTCCTGTCCGCCTTGGTCGGGACCGGTGCTCAGCTCGCTATGCTGGTCTTGCTTGTCATCCTCTTGTCCATCGTCGGAATGCTCTATGTCGGGTTTGTTTCGTCAATTGGAAGAACAACCGTTCTGTTTTGAGTCAAAACGACCCGAATCGAGCTCTTCTCGACTTTTGGCGTTGTTGATACGTGCTGGAAGTGCTCTTGTCGTACTAGCCATGCAAGTGTAATTGGCGCTTTACAGTAGCTAGAAGATGTACTCTAGATTAATTGCATATTATAGCGTGGAGTTTGATTAGTGCGGGTGTTGGATCATGTGGTTGTAGGCGTGGAGCTATTGTGACGGCATTCATCGTATGCTACGCGCCGACCTCGTTCATAGCTGGATACGTGAGCGGAGGCTTCTACTCACGCAATGACGGTATTCTTTCAATGCCTCATTGAACTACTTGTGGAGTTTTAAGAGTCCAGAACCAACTTGTGGGGGGGGGGGAACCTCCATGGAAATCCTTGAACATAAAGAATTTCAAGAAATCGTATGGAGATTTAGCTGCTTAAAGCTTCGATGTGTAGATCTAATTAGGTTAACGCACATTGCACAATGAAAAACCTGTCTGGATTCGTCTGTAGAGAGTTCCTCATCACCTTCTCGTTCGTATGTGTGGTTCAAGTACATTGAGTGGGGCGGCTTGGAAGATTTCTCCATTTATTTTTAGCAGAAGTAGTTCGTTCTGTCTGATACGTCGTACTCGCTTCATTGAATCTGTTTGATCAGGTCAAGTGTTTCAATGCGCCACTACAGCCTTCTGAAATAGTGGGAGTGAAGAAAGTTGTCTCGGAGAAAATATCGGAGGGTGATTGTCTCGGAGAAAATATCGGAGGGTCATCACAGCCAGCTGTTCGAGCTTCCACTAATCACAGGACAGGTGCGTGCCTCATCTCCCCATTAATTACTTTCTAGCTGTTCTGATTGGTATTCGGGAACGAATTGGATGTGACCATCTGCAATTAGGCACCTGCACCACGTGGCACACAAATTGGTCAATACTCTTTAAGTGATGTAGTTTCGTCTTAAGGCAAATACGAGCTTGCTTTACTCTGATGCAGGAACAAACATCTAGACCAATGAGCAGGTTGCATGAAGCTGGTACGTAAAAGGCACAGATTTATCATGTTGGAAATGGAATCAAGTATTGAAGCTACGGTTTGCATGATTTTGCATCCAAGAGAGGGACGTCTGATACAACTCCCTTAAATGCAGGAACCCGTCAAGGCAAAGTTTCCACAGCTATTCTTTTAGTCGAAGGAGGAAGTAAGGATATATAATTATACCGGATTCTTGAAGGAGGAAGTAAGGATCACATGCTTTCATGTTCTCTGATAGTTCAAGACAATCACCCTTCGAGGGAGTTAAGTGTTGCATTTAACATGGGTTTCGTGGTAATTGAAATGTGGCCTTTCTTGTGCAGCTAGAATCCTCAAAGTTCGATGGTATGGAGTGCAAGGAAGATACAGAGTTTTGATCATGGATCTTCTGGGGCCAGATCTTGAAGCCCTTAAGAAGTTATGTGGTAAGAAATATTCATGTTTAAAGGAAGAGAGGGCTCCACCTATGTTTGAACACATTATTAAAAGTTACGTGCTGTTATCTCTGTTTTCTCAGCGTGGAAGGACCCAGTTGGGTGGAAACTCAACGCTCGTGGCGGCAAAGGCTCCAAGTTTGTTGATCTTGGTCAGTCCATGGATCCTATCAAGTATGTGTCCACTCCTTGTAGTTCTACATCTTGTTGCTTTGCTTTCTTCGTGACGAGCTTTTAGAAGGATGAATATTTTTTGGGTGTTTTCAAACTGGAAGCAAAAATTCCTCTTGAATCTATAAGTCGATGATAACATGTACGCATTCTTGTTGATGTTTTTACTTTATATTGGTAGATTTGTTGCCCTGAATATGTATTCAGCAGTTGTCATGGGCCAAGGCCTCGTTGATAAGCTCGGATGTTCACTCGCTATTAATTTTATAAATAGAACTTCGGCAGTAGAGCTAAAGTATAGCCTCGGCAGTAGAGCTAAAGTATAGCCTCGGCAGTTGAGCCAAGAGATTAGTATATAAGGGACTCTTATTCATTGTAAACCTAAGTCTTGGATCAATATATTTCTTTTGTAGTTTTTGCTTGTTTTGACAGCTAGACTCTTACAGCAGTGTATCTTCTCCTCTATGTAAAAAAGCGGCTCCTTCAGCCATTGAGGGTCTATTTTAATGATTCAGCCATGACTTATTCTTGTTGGCAGGTTGGCTGAATCTGCAGCGGATTTAAATCTGAAGTTAATGAGATGGCGATTGTTGCCATCTCTCGATTTGCCTCTCATGGCTTCTACGAAGTGTTTGCTACTAGGAGCAGGCACTCTCGGCTGTCAAGTGGCACGTACATTGATGGTCTGTACTGCACTCATATTGAATTGAACTCCATTAAGGATCTTGACTTCTTCTTCTTTATAATGGCACTGGTCTCACGGCTTTCTTGACTGTTGATGAAGGCATGGGGTGTGCGTAATATCACATTGCTGGATTATGGAAGAGTTGCACTGTCGAATCCTCTCAGGCAATCACTGTTTACCCATGAGGACAGTCTAAACAATGGAAAGCTGAAGGCCGAAGCTGCTGCTGAGAATCTGAAGCGAGTCTTCCCTGGTGTGGTAGTTGATCTGACCTTTTCCTTGTCTTTCTTGCGTTCACATGGACATTATGAGCAGACGAGTACTCAACTTCTTTTACCCAAACAATCGATTATCATGTCAAGGGGTTGCTATAACGAAGGAACATTTTATCCAGGGCTTTTGGACGGTTACGAATTTCTGAACAAGTTTCAGTATCGTTTGCGAATCTTATTTGGATTTTGCATTGATGAGAATATACTGTCAGCTTCTTCTTAGAGCTCAACTCGAAACGTTTTTTACTTCAATCTTTTGCTATCCTCAGCAGCAATGAAGTTGCGGGGGTGTTGGATGATATAAAGCGAATGAAAGAGCTAGTGGATGAGCATGATGTAAATTTCCTACTGACACACTCGTGAAAGTCGATGGCTGCCTACTCTGCTATGTGCAGATGCAAACAAGATACACATATAGTGTTCCCGTTGCCCCCCCCTTGCAATTATCATGAATTTCTGCTACACATTCTAACCTGAATACTATGTTTTAGGTGGCGATCAATGCTGCTTTGGGCTTCGATACGTACCTTGTCATGCGCCATGGTGCAAGCCCTCTACTCGACTCTCAGAGCAGTCCCGAGGAGTCTCAATCTAGACTTGGCTGTTACTTTTGTAACGATGTTGTTGCTCCATTGGATGTAAGTAAACAAATACCCCTACAGAAGTTCTCATGTCTTAGCATGCTCTTGTGCATTGTAGTCAACCCGCTCATGACCCAGTTGTTATTCATCAATACAGTATGGCATTCGGAAATCTTCGTGAGTGTGGCTACTAATGAGTTGTTGCTTTCATTGGTGCAATCAACTGCGAATAGGACGCTTGATCAGCAGTGCACAATGACAAGGCCAGGCTTAGCTCCAATTGCTGCTTCCTTAGCTGTTGAGTTGGCAGTAGCCCTCCTCCATCATCCACTTGGGTAAGTTTTCCAGATCAATACGTACACTACTCTAAGCATTAATTTTTCAACAGCGGCTCAACAATTGTTGTTTGATGCAGGTTATTAGCTCCTGCTGACCAAGGCACTTCTTTAACGGACAACACGGAGCATCCATTGGGAATCATGCCACATCAAGTTAGAGGATTTATTGCTCATTTTGCGCAGTTGGTTGTATCGGGACGTGCCTTTGACAGGTGTACAGCTTGCTCTGCTACTGTACGTAACTACCCCTCAGCTCATCTGCTCTGGATCTATTACCTTCGTTACTGAATTTTATATCATATGGACAAAATCTAAGCTTTTATCATATTGCAGACACGTTCAGTTTCTTGTACGAGACCTTCTAAGGTAGAAGTGGGGAATCAGAAGCTTATGCTTATGTGTTTGCGTGGTGTTTGCAGGTTGTAAAAGAGTTCAGGGAACGAGGTTCAGACTTCATATTGGAGGTTCTGAACCGCCCTAATTATTTGGAAGATTTGACAGGTCTCACGGAGCTTCTTGTCGGCGACAGATGGCATGCATTTGGACTGGGATGAAGGAGCAGAGCCTTCAGATGATGTAGATGATTTTTGACGTTGTAGAAAGTTGTGGCATTTCTCTTTTAGAGTATTCTGTAACCGTATCTAGAAGTTCATCCACCTTTCTCATGTAATCATGTAGTTATATTAGAGTTTTAGTGATAGTGATAAATTAGAGCAGGTTAAGTTTTGTAATTATCTTTGTAACTTGTTCCCCTTTACTGGGACTTAAGTAAAAGAATTTTCTTTAGGAAATTTTACTTTTTCTATATTTATTTTAGTCTTATCTTGTTTGAGACTATATAATCCTTTGTAGAAGAATATTGAACTCTTTTGCAATCACGTGGTGTTGTAGGTGAGAGCACTTACAAATTGTTCATTTTGAGTCATTTGTACTTGTTAATAATTTATTTAAGGACATGCCACCCATAACCAACCAATGAAGGGTTTTAGTATATGATATTGAGGTATATAATTTGTTTAGGATTTTTCATGTGTGTGCGGACATAAGGTTCTTGTTGAATGCCAAAAAAATTCGTGATTTTATTCCCACTATTCAAATAGTTAAAATAAATTGAATGACTCTTCATGCTTGGTTGGTCAAAATTTGCATCATTTGAGATTAAATTCCATGTAGAAAAAAAAAAAAAAAAAAAAAAAAAGAAAAAAAAAGAAGCCTTAGATGTCAAATTGTTTTTAAGTGAGCAATAAGTTAACTTTTGTTCTTTGAGTATAATTTTTATTTTCTAGATTTGATTTCAATAGGTTAAATTTGGTATTGGACATGTGTGCGGACATAAGGTTCTTGTTGAATGCAAAACAAATTCGTGATTTTATTCCCACTATTCAAATAGTTTTAATAATTTGAATGATGCTTCATGCTTGGTTGGTCAAAATTTGCATGATTTGAGATTTAATTCCGTGTAGAATAAAAAAAAAAATGCCCTAGTTGTCAAATTGTTTTTAAGTGAGCAATAAATTAACTTTTGTTCTTTTAGTATAATATTATATTTATGGTATGATTGATAATTTTTATTTTCTAGATTTGATTTCAATAGGTTAAATTTGGTATTGGAAAAATCTTATTAAAAATTATTGAAACTAATTTAACAATTAAAATTATATTGTCATGAAAAAATAAAGGTTTTGGAAAGATTCTTTAATTATTGCCTTATAAATTTTGAACAGGGATATAAAGTCTTTCATAATAGAGAAAATATTATCAATTTATTATATTAATCGTAATAAATTTAAGATAATATATTTTTGCAAGTATATTTGGTGGAGTTTGGTTTGTTGTAGATTGTTTATCTTTTCAATCTCTTAGATAATTCATTTTATTTGAATATCAAATTTAGAAAAAAATCATGACACATTCAAAAATTACACTTTCATAAATTAAAAATATAATACCTAAGACATAATAATAAGTTTTTTATTGGCATGTGGTACAAAATGAAAAGTTTTGTTTTCATTTTCATTATGTTGAAGTGTAGTTGTATAAATATATTTTTGTGCTTATACTATGAATGACAGGCCTACATATACAAACACAATTGGTGAAGCGATAGCGATTCCGAAGTTGCACTTGACTTACAATATTTTGGAAACAGGTACAAGAAATGAATGTTTTTGATGTTGTTTTACTCTAATGTTGAACTTGTTTAATGGAAGCCTTTAGGAGACAATTTTTTAAAAATTATGTGTATAACAAGCATGTAATATATTAGCAAATTATACATAATATATATATATATATATATATATATATAATTCGGTTTTAAGAAATATAAACATCTTTTTCAATTTTGGATAATCTATACTGATATGATATACAATCAGTTCAGGTATTTATTGTTTTTATTTTTGTACACTCAGGGTACAATCATGGACGCTGGGGGAATATCTGTTACAACGGCATTTTATGACTATGGCTACTGGATGAAATACAAAAATCCAACCGAGGTGGAGCTCTGGATAGCGGAGGACTATATGGGCAACGATGGTATGATCACGGGCATCGGACAAAGTTCTGGAAACATTGAGAAGGTCATAATCATGGCGGAAAAGCTTGAATATTTTTTCGTCCAAACCAAAAGGGATGGATCAACATTCAAATATAAGCTGAAGAAGATGAATTTGTTGTCGCCGATAGAGGATTTGGTGCTTCGAATGACACCTATGATTGGCGGGATGAAGACAGTGGCAAAATGGTGGTCAAAGTTACCTTCTGAAGTAGCCGATAGCCGCAAAGCAGTTGTGGCAGCTGCGACAACCATGATGGCAACCGACAAGGAAAATTATGCTGCTGCGTTGAGACATATCAAGTATAAACGAAAACAAAAGGAGGAAAACAAGGGTGTGGCTTCATCTTCGCAAGTTGTAAGAGACATGACAGCTCCAACACCACCGCCAGAGGATCCACTAACAGCGGCGTTTGCAAAGTGTTTCGCATTAGAGCCATATCATCCCTCATTTGGACCTGCCCGACCAAGAAGAACCAGTAATTACACACCAGGTATGTTCAGTTCTTACTTATTGGTTAGTTATATTTGATTTATGGCGTTTTGTTACAATTATATATCAAATGAGGAAGATGGTATTTTTGAATTTAGTTGTTTCAATATTGAATAAATTTTAAATGTCAATGAATAATTTTCATAATAGGCATTTAGTAAAGGTATTGAAGAATATTTAGATAGATTTTTAAATAATATATTAAAATATTTATTAGAAACTACAACTAATTTTAATGTTTTTACATGTGAAAATCAGGTTTGTTGGCAGAACGTGGAAGAGGGCGTCCAGAAGATGATCTTGAGTGTGAAGTTTACCCGGGTATAATCCAAGGGCATGACGTACATGATGATGATTTCCAAATGGACATAGGGGGTGATTTACACGAAGAAATCGAGGGAAGCGACAACACAAAATACAAAATTGAAGGACCAACTCCCGTTGATGAACTAGAGGCAGGATTTATTTTTGGGCGAGACCAAGAATTTGAGGTGAAGATGAAGAATGTGCTTCCACCTTCATCAACACTTACCAATATGCGAATATTGGACATGGTGCATGCCAAAGATATATATGAGCGTTTGTTGAAAAAACAAAACGTGTCATCCTTAACATTAAGGCCGATTTCATATTTTGACGTAGACCTTCAAGAACAAGTGGACTTCAAGGTCGAAGGAGCACGACAACATTTCGAGGAGGTTTGTAGTACTTGGAGCGTTGAAGCATCTCAAGACGATAATTGGAGGGATATGTTGCAGACAATTAAGTGGGAGCCATGTGACGGCCAACACATATTGCATGCGTGCAACGTTTTGGCAGAAGAGGAATTTCAGAAGGGCCATATCACAGAGGAGGATTTGAACAAGCTTTTTCGGACTAGAAAAGCGATTGTAGTGGTATACGACAATCCTAAGATGTACCTTGAGATGTCAAAGCGGCAAAATGACTTCAACATTCCAAACCGAAAGGAGAGTCATGCAAGTGCTTGGCAGACTTTGGTGAAACTTCGTTCCCTGTGGATTAATTATGGAAGACCCAAAGCTCGGGAGGACGAAGATATCATGCGTCGTGGTGATATGCTGATGTGCATGGCAACAGTGTTGAACCAAAAATTGGAAGGTGAAAAGAATCTTACAATCACCAAGCTATCAACAAAGTTGTACGATTGGATTTCACACGCGTGTAGGGAGGATGATGAAGCTTTTGATTCTGTTATACGAATTGGGAAGGAGGTGGACATCCGTATATTACATTTGGATCCTGCACGAGCAAAAGCGTGGAGGAAATATATACGAGCAAGAAAGGAGAATTCTGATGTCAAAGAACCAAAGGTTGCCCCTATGACAATAAATTGGTTGAGGCCGTTGCGGGGATTGATGGACGGCGATTACAAACAAATTGTACAAACGACGCTCTATGATGAGGCAAGACAAACTCAGAGGTTGTACTTCAACGATGTTGATAAGCCATATCCGGGGTCTAAGACTCTGGAGTTTGTATCGTTACGATTACGACAACGATACGCAGTCAAGAATGCTTTGCGATGGTTAGAGGTGGAAAGCCACACTGGAACCTACAAAACCATGAAGGAATTTTTGCAGATCGATGTTTTGAGGTTTGGGGAGCATGACACGTTGGTCGCACTGGGCCAATTGGGCACCAAAAGCTTTATTAGCCATTGGGCTTCTCCTCTATATGTTTACGTTTCTGCATTGAAGAAGTATGCCGAAGAGATACCAGGAGCTATAAGAGCTCATCATCGCGATATTGTCAATGGCGGTAGAGGCTTTGTGGGAAAAGTTAAATATATCGGGAACGACACCTATAGTTTGAAAGGTTGGTTGTGGGAGTCGAAGGTGAAGAAGCAGATGCAAGGATCAGAGGAACAACGGGAGATCCATATCATGCATCGAGGTGGTTTGTTTACAAGTGGAGGTGGCGAGTTGGGAAAACCAACGTTATGGGTGGTGGATTGTCGATGGGGAAATACAAGAGGAGAGGACAAAGCATGGACTAAAAAAAGATTACAAGGAAGCAATTCGATTCTTGGAGAAGTGGATGAGTGGTTGTCCTCGATGGAATGTGGTGTTTTCTGTCTCCAGGGGCGAACATGCGTTTCTTGATGGAGGAGTTGGAAGAATCTCATCGAATCATTCGTTATGGGACATGGGCATTCACACCAAAGACAACGACAAAGAAGGACAACTTATTATTTGGAGGGCAAGAAGTTGCATCCATGGATGCGATAGGAGATGTGATAATTTTGATGGTGTGTCCTTCAAATTCTAACCCTATCGATAATGTTTCTCATACAAAGATGCCTCTACCCCGAGTTTTTCATGATTATGAGTCAAAATATGCAACAACAAAGGGAGATACGAAGAGAAGAACACCAGAGGAAATAACAAGGTTGATCAATTGTTATTTGCCAAAAGATTGGACATTGGCCTTGGTGGGACTCAACTCAACTATCCCAACAATTGTTGAAGAGGATTTCAAAGGGACTCAAATTTTAGCATTTGATGATAACATTGAGAGGAGCATGAGGCTGTCCGAGTGGGTAAGACAACATGATGGGGTTGTACTTGATTTTGCATCACGAGAATCTGTTGGCGATGAATCAGAAAGTGATATGCCACAAGGAGAAGAAGGTCATGAAACACATACAGACACGGAGATGGAGGATGAGTTGGGTGACAATGATGTGGATGAGGAAGACGACGAGGATGAAGACAGTGACGATGATGATGAATCCGAGATGGACAACGATGGCGACGATGATGAGACATTACATTTATTGGAACCAGAAGTTGTAGCTCCAAAAGAGACAGGAACAAAAAGGAAGAGGAAAGATCCGGTACTTACAAATGTAGTAGGATTGGAGAGCTCTGGGGTTGATGATACACAACCATTACGACGTTCTAGTAGATCAAAGGTACCAACTGAAAAAGTTATAGGGCGTGATAAAGGAAAAACAATGGCAACAAGCACGTTTTTGAAGAAAAAACGTTCAAGTACTTTGAGAAGACCATCAGTACCAACTACGGTTTCACAGGGCGAACCTACAACGGTAATCATGACCGGGATTCCAAACAGCTCACTTGACCATAGTGTTGCAAGTACACAGACACCGGCGGATCGAGTTGAGTTTAAAGTTGATGATCGTGTGAATTTACTTGATATTCACGAGGACAATATAGTGGCAATTGCAAAGATCATATCGCTTCTAGGGTCTGGACAACTGCACAACAGAATGCAACTAGAGGGATTTTATAAAGTGGCTGTAGAGAAGGTTATTGTTGGAGAATCTCCTCTTATGGTACCCAATAAAGACGACGATCCAGAACAATTGATTGTTCGAGATGTTGAGGGTACGATGACTGCGTGGCGACAAGATCGTATGGCACATATCAAATAGATATAGGTGATTAGCATTAGTTTTTACAAACTTGTTTATCGAGTGGGTTTGATGATTTTTACTATTTGAGTATAGTATTTCATATGTTTTAAATTTTTTCTTAATATTCTTATATATGTTTTATATATTTATTGAGTTTGGTTGAATGGATTTATTGTGAAAGATTAAATGTTTCATAAAATAACATGTAAATAATGTGTAAAATTAAATTTTTTATAGGCTATGCATCCCTTACAACTAAATTTTAATATACTAATAATTTCTTACATTATCACAATATTTGAATTGATTTAACAAACAAAAATCGCACTCGGCCATGAGCGGTTTTCCCAAATACTGTGTTATATATGGTTATCGGCATATCAACAATTTGAAGGGAAGAGAAAGGATTTATATTCAAATAAAATAATATACATATATCAAGTATAGAAGTGAGAAGTCATGTTAAAATTTTGTAATTGGAATTTGGCTTTGCAATTTTTACAACATACACCTTGTATGTATTACCACACCCACACCAATTTATAACTCAAGAATAATAAATTTTATTCTTTGTCTAAGGAGCTTGAAATAGGAAAGAAGCCATTTTGGCTTTGAAGTGATTAAAGAAGTGTCTAATAGTGCCCACCCTTTCAAGTATCATCATCTTTTGGCTTTCCTCAAACCATTCAATATGTAATTAGGATCCAAATTGCACCCATTGCATATCGTATTATGTTCATAGACCTTTCTCACATATTCTTTTTGTGAATGAAAAACGGTTGGAGGGAGAAACAATGATACAAAATGTACTATAACTTTTTGTTGCTTTGGTTAATTTAGATAAAGGGTCAGCATGAATGCAAACTATGGTTCAGAATGAATGCAATCACTACATTTGGAAAGTAAAATTTCAAACTTTAAAGCAAAACTTGGTTCTCAAGCCAAAATGGAGCACAAATAACTATCTTTTTCCAAGTCTTAAGTAAAAAGTTTGTTAAATTCACCTTGCGCTAGTGAAAAGAATTCTAATATAGTACAAAGCTTCATGCTTTCAAATTTTTTTTATGAATCTTCCTTCGTATTTTGTTTGTTGCGGCCTAAGAATGACATAGTTACAACAAGGAAACATTTGTGTAATTATTAATTTATTGTTATTTCCTTCCTATTCTTTGCCTCAAGACTACAAATAACTTATTCAAAAAGTTAATGGTCTTTTTTGTGTACACATTAATAGTTGTAGATATAATCATATAATAACAATTTTCAACGTATCTATGTTAACCTTCTTACCATGCCGAGCCTTTTTCTCTAAATACAAAAAAATGACTTAGAATATAAAAATGTGCCTTAAAATTATATACTCTTTTTCTCTCCTTGTAACAAACATTCCTCAATATAGTTCCAAGTGTAAGATATATCTTACGATGCACTTCAATGGAAAAGAATTAACAATTTTGCAATGACATTTAGACTGTGAATTCATAATTATCCCTATGTTTTTGTATTTTCTTGTATTGATAAATTCACATTTTAATGATCAGTGAGGAGTTGCTTAGTATCAAGGGTATACACACAAACTCACTTAAGAATGGATTCAATGCCTACAATTACAAAACCGAATTGCTTTTGATTGTAGTCAAGAGTAACTACGCCACAAGGAAACTATCACTTTGAGTGATGGATTCTTTAAAGAAGCTCATGTACTAAAAGTTATGTTGAAGTTTGATTGACATTCAAAATCTACTCCAAACACATACTAAAACTCTCTAATAAGTACAATTTTAAAAAGAGAAGTCAAGCATTGCTATGTATAGAAGTGAAAGTACTTGACATATATTATAAAAGACTCACATCTACTACACTGTGTCCAAACCATTAATATGAAATTCATAATCAATACATGAGTGTCTCGCTGTGAATATTACCACACATGTATATATTCAATTCAACCTTTCACAACCCAACCAAGAACAAAATTGAGAATGTTGAGCACATCATTGTTGATTTGTTGATAATTGAAGAGACGAGAGTACAAAGCTGTTGAGACACAAACTTCGAGTTTGCACTCTGCACTTGTTTATTGGCAAGAAACTAAGACCATCTAATCTATACAAATCGATGACCTACGGCGCTGGATAAAAATAGTCTTGAAAGAACCTGAATGAGAAAAAAGAAACAACAGAAATTAGCACAAACCACAAAGGCCAGAACCGCTTGCACCGCTTGACGAAATCAACTCCCCTCTCCAACCAAGATTGGTGAGCTTTCTTCACGAGCACCTTCATCTCCTTCTTCGACTTGATGCTCTGGACGAAAGAAGATGCGGCAAATGCAATCTCTAGTGGTGCTTGTGGTGCTCGTGTAGGCAATGTTAGCTTTGGAGCGGCTAAAGCCACCACAGTTCTTGCAGGTGCCACAGGTTTGTGTCTCTTCGAGAGCAACCCTGAAGACTTTGAAGATGCAACCTTCTCTTTCTTCTGAACCGGATCGATCTCTGGATTTGGAGCCACAATCAAAAGCTTAGCACGTCTTGACTTCTCTTGCTCCGGTGGTGCTGCCACTGCAAGCTTCTTAGG
The DNA here is from genome assembly GCA_037043015.1 of Bryum argenteum. Lineage (NCBI taxonomy): Eukaryota > Viridiplantae > Streptophyta > Bryopsida > Bryales > Bryaceae > Bryum > Bryum argenteum. The sequence continues at coordinate 15,721,909 of CM073328.1, read as the reverse complement.
TGCGGGGATCTCACCCGTAGCTTCGAGTCTAGGAGGTTTTAGCTTCTCCTTTCTCGGTGTCTTCGGTGGTGATGCCTCTGCAAGCTTCCCAGTTGCCGATACGAGCTTGGTGTTTGGATATGTAGGCGCTTTCCGAGACTCCACCTTCACGCGAATCTTTCTCAATGTCTTAAGCACCTCAACTACATGTGGCACCTAGGTACTGAGGACTCTGAGGTACTGGCTTCTCCAATTCTCGCACCTCCAATACTCCAAGCTTGGGTCTAGCGGTAGGAACTACAACCTTTTTAAGTGTTTTGCTCTCGCAAAGAAGCTCTTTCACGTCAATAGCTGGTGCAGGTGGTGGTGTTGGTCGAGCCTCAAGAACCGGCAGCTCGATCACTGCCACTTCGCTAAGCTCATTGGCCCCGCGAGCATTGATAGCTACCAATTTCACAAAACATTTGGTTCACTCTAGTAAGGGTAGAAAATCTCTTTCGAAACAACTCTAGCATTGTCAAAAGTACAAACCTGCACTGTGTAATTTGATGCTCTAATGAGGTTTGACAAGTTGTGTAGTCTAGCCTCCCCTTCGAAAACCTTTCTCAACGGCCCTCATACCTGCACAACTCCAAAACAGAGAGTGGTTTGTTTCAGAGTTGCTATAGCTAGCTCCAATGGTGCAGATTCATATGCATGTTATTTCAGACACCTAGGCACCCAACTTCGATTACCTTTGACAGGCTAAATTTCAATACCTTGAAACTGGCATGCCATTATCAGATTGTAGAGCTGCCCACTAGATTTGCATTGTAGGCCACACTTTATCGAATGTGGGTGGTTGAGGCGCTCCGGATGTAGTAGCAAATAAATTTGCCACAGAAACCGAGCTCGGAAAGGATGAGCCATGAGAATTTTGTGCTTTCAATAGGAACCTGTATTCACGGCCGGGAGAGAGACCTGTGATTTCAGACCTATTGCATCGGAGTAGATTTTTCAGCCTTGGTACGACCAAGCAAAGGACTACAACTATAAACCCCAAAGTAAATCTACTCAGCCACTACAACAATTAATGTGAATTACCAAAGTTCTTGGTCATCGTAAACCACAATCCAGGCTTGTCTAGGTGAAGAAGACACAACGACAACTTGCTCCACAATCACTTTCTTCTTCCCTTGAAGTTTCTGTGGCTCGGAGGGTGTGGGTACTCCCACTTCCTGCATTTCAAGTGTGTACTTGAACAAAGGGGCGCCATTATCTGGCTTTGGAGCCAAAAACATCAAGTGAGGCCTCAATTAGTATTATTGCTACAGGAATATCAAAGTAGCAATGCAATGCAATGAGAGAGAGACTAACTGTTCATATCAGTTTGGCAGCTGTTGATTTTGTCTCAACTACTATGGGCTGCTGGGGAGGACTTGTGTAACAGGGCAAGAACTAGATTTTTGTGTTTGCTAGAAAAGTAGATAGATAGTTGAAACCATTTTAGGAGTTTTTAGAAAATTTTAGAATTTGAGGTAGATGGCCTATGTGGGACCCACCATAGAAGCTTCGAGAAGGTGGGGCCCACCTCTAGAGTCTTCTAGAAGGGCGGTTATCTAGGTGGGGCCCACCTCTAGGACCTTCCGGAAAGTTCCATGGTGGGGCCCGCCATTGGAACATTCTAGAAAGTTCCAAGGGCGAGTTAGGGCGAGTATAAATAGAACGGCCGGGGCCATTTGGAGGCATTCGGTCAGTGACGCTTTAGTCCCCTCTCTCTCGGTAAAGTTTGGTTTGTACTTTGCTTCTTTTTAGTTCTCGCTTTGTTACATTCATTCAAGTCTATTTGGTCTTGTTTAGTCCGGTTTTCTCGGATCTTGTTAGGTTAGCGGTGTTTGAGTTGTGACCAAAGAGAGAATTGATCCCGTTTCATTGGTATCAGAGCGAGTGTCAGTCTATCCTTACGTTAGGTGCTATTAGCAAGAGTCTACTTGAGAGTCAGTCATTGTGGTTTCATCAAGTCTTGTCCTTGGATCTACTTGGAGTTACTTTCAAGGATTTGGCTAGAACGAGAGAAGGCGTCGCGTAGAGTGAGAGGTCGTCGAAAGAATTGCATCATGGGAGAAATGGCGGAACCTACTCATATGGAGACTGATTCAGCACCTACTAGACCAGATTGCTGCATTACAAGGACAAGCGGACACTTCTAGAGCTAGAGAATTGACAACTGCGAGGCTGAAGTTGAGCAAGCCTGAAACATATTCAAGAACTTCAAGACAAGATGATGTATCTCAATGGCTTTTCAGCATGCGATAATATCTCCAACTGTCCAGGGCGAACTCAACCGACGGAATTATATATGCAGCCAGCTATTTGAGGGGTGCAAAGACCATTTGGTGGCGACTTCGAGCTCAAAACTATGGAGCTCAAGGCGGATTTCAAAATTGGGAGGAATTTGAGACCGAGCTCACAAACCAGTTTCGGCCCATCAATGCGGAGAAGTTAGCGCGCGATCAGTTGGCCACCTTGACACAGCTAAGGTCAGTGCAGGAGTATGTCACCCGGTTCAAATCCATATGCCTCCAAATACCCAATGTTTCGGAGGGAGAGATGATGGATCGATTTGTTCGAGGATTGAAGCCGATCGTTCAACGAGAAGTGGAATTAAGAGACCCTCAAACATTTGAGGAGGCGGTTAGGATTGCAGAAAAAGTTGATGCCATAAACTTTAGAAATCGTGGAGTACGACCTGCAGTATGGAACCCTACGCCACCACCTACTATGGTAGCCCAACAACCGACGACCAATGGAGATTGACGCCCTACAAGGACCATTGACGCCACAGAGACGACAATTATTGGCACGGAAGGGATTGTGCTTCTACTGTCGGGAGTCAGGCCATCAGATTGGAGAGTGTCCAAAACGTCAGAATTCCGGTGCCAACAAACCAAGGCGGATCCACAACCTCGAGGCTGACCAAGATGATGAAGGAATGGAGCAGGGAAACGGGGCTCCCCAGTAAGGGCACCGAGGACCAATACTGGGGATAGCTGTTGTCTCTCAGAGTCAAACAGCATGGCCTCGGGCAACACTCAAAAATGTCAGCTGATATGTCTCACAGGTCGACTTAGAAGACAACCGTGTCGAGTACTAGTGGATTGCGGTTCTACAGAGAATTGCATCTCGACCGCAATTGCCAACCGACTTGGGATCAAGACTAAGGTGATCACCGGAGGGACTATATACCTCGCAGACGATCGGGAAAATGATTTAAGTGAGACATGTGAAGAAGAGACCTTGAGATTGTGTGATGCCTATGCACTACAAGGAAAATTTAAGGTAACGAAGCTCAGATATGATGTTATCTTGGGAATGCCGTGGTTGGAGGCGGGAAATAAGCAGATTGACTGGCTGGCAAGAACCATCTCTTTTAACGAAGGTGGGCGCAAGATAATTCTTCATGCTTCAACATCAAGTGGATTGAAGAAACGACAGACAACTAAAGGCATATTGGTGGGGATGGCCTTCATGAAGAAACAGATCACGTAAAGCGGCCGGTGTATGTGGTGGTTCCAAATATTGCTTCAATGGTAGAGAAGAGAGCCGAAGGAGCAGAACGAGTTGAGCAACTTATCAGCGAGTTCCGAGATGTCTTTCCCGCCGACTTACCTAGTGGTTTACCACCTGATCGAGGTGCTCCCTTCCACATAGACTTAATGCCAGAAGCTAAACCAGCAAATCGGCCAATTTATCGCCTAGCACCAAACGAGCTTGAGGAGCTGAGGAAGACGTTGGACGAGCTTGAGGAGCTGAGGAAGACGTTGGACGAGCTTTTGGAGAAGGGCCTCATTCGAGAAAGCACATCGCCATGGGGAGCACCTGTCCTTTTTGCACCCAAAAAGGATGGTGGATTGCGGCTATGCATCGATTATCGGGGCCTTAATAAGCAGACCATCAAAAATGCTTATCCACTCCCACGTGTGGATGACCTTCTTGATCAACTTCGAGGCGCAACCATTTTTAGCAAGCTAGATCTTCGAAGTGGATACTGGCAGATACCAATTGCAAAAGAGGATATTGAAAAGACTGACATTTTAAACGCGCTATGGACATTTTGAGTGGCTCGTTCTGCCTTTTGGTCTCACCAATGGCCCAGCTTCCTTCATGGGTCGTCACATGAACAGGTTGTTCCGGGACCTTTTGGACAAGTGTGTAGTTGTTTTCATTGACGACATTTTGATCTATAGTAAAACCCCGGAAGAGCATGACCAACATCTACGGGAGGTGCTACGTCGGTTACGGGATAGTCACTTCTATTGCAAGCAATCAAAGTGTGAACTTTGGAAGTCCGAGGTCACCTTTTTGGGGCATGTAGTATCATTCGAGGGTGTGTACATGGAACAAGCTAAGGTGAATGCAGTGAAGGACTGGCCAACTCCCAAGGATGTTTCTGAAGTTCGTTCTTTCTTAGGCCTCGCGGATACTATCGTCGTTTTGTTCGGCGGTTTATGACATTCTTTGCTCCTCTCGACAAATCTATTGGAGAAGGGCGCTCCATTTGAGTGGAAACTACAACAACAAGGCGCTTTCAATAATTTGAAGGAGGCACTCACTACTACTCCAATTCTGCAACCATATGATCCTGACCTTCCGTGTACGGTTGACATTGACGCCTCCGACTTTGCTATAGGCGCGGTCCTCCAACAAGACTTCGGTAGGGGCCTTCAACCGGTGGCATATGAGTCACGCAAACTTAAGAGGGCGAGCCCCAATTATTCTGCACGTGATCGGGAACAACTAGCAATTGTACATGCTACCAAAGTATGGCGGCACTATCTATTGGGGAAAAACTGTGACAATTCGGATCGATCATCGGCCCTTACTACATGACCGCATTTAGAAAATATGAAATCGAGACACCACCATTTGGGAAGAACGATTCTGTATTGTTTGATATTCAACTTCAATCAAAGCAAGGGCGACAACATATTGTGCCAGACGCTTTATCTCGGAGACCAGATCTCAAATCAATCGAGGACACGAAGGAGATTGCTACCATTAGTAGTATTGTTCCGGATCTAACCAGGAGGGAGAGAATGGAAGGAAGCCACCTACCAGGATGCTTACTTCACAATGGTGACCGATCGAGTAGAGGTAGGTGATGTGCAATATCAAGATTACAACCTCGTTGACGGCCTCCTCTATTTTAAGAAGCGGGTTTATGTACCTAACGATGCTAAACTTGAACCCGCATACTTCAAGAAGGGCATGACATTCCTATCTCTGGACATCTCGGACGTGAGAAGACCTTAGAACGGATTTCTAGAACATGGTTTTGGGTGGGCTTGGATCGTGATGTTCGAGCTTTTGTGCGTTCTCGTGAGCTATGCCAACGGAACAAGGCACGCAACATCGCACCTCTTGACTGCTGCGGCCGATTCCACTACCTACGGTGATACGATGGGAACAAGTAACCATGGATCTCATTACTTGTTTGCCATGCACGCATCGTAATCACACTGCGGTTCTTTGTCTTTGTGGACCGCCTTCGAAGCAAATTCATTTTGCTGCGATACGCTCCGATATTGATGCCCCAACACTTGCACGAGTCTTCTTCGACATTGTCTTCCGTCATCATGGATTGCCTCGTGTCATTATCTCGGATCGGGATCCGCTTCACGGGGAGTTTCTGGCAAGCACTATTCAAGCTTCTCGGCACACGACTTGCTATGTCCACGACCTTTCATCCTCGATCGATGGGACGACAGAGCGTGCTAACCGGACCTTGGAGGATATCTTTGCGGGCGTTTGTGGCAATTCACCACAACGACCGGGATGAGTATATCGACCCCTTTGGAGTTCGCCTATAATGATAGTTCCCAAGCAAGCACGGGTCATTCACCATTCTTTCTTAACGCTCGGTCAAGACCCGATTACGCGGCAACGCTCCACCGCCCCATCAACACCAACAACCCTACAACGGAGGAGTTTATACAACGACTAACATCGGCGTTGCAAGAGGCTCGACAGCCGGCTCTCATCGCACGTAATCGACAAAAACAATACGCAGATATAACCACCGCAACATAAGACCTTTCAAGAAGGTGACTTGATTCTGCTCTCAAATGCCAACCTTCCGTTAGCTACATCGACTCAAGTCCGTAAACTTGCACCCCGGTGGATTGGACCTTTCCGAATCTCTACGGTCATATCTGATGTTGCATACCGCCTCGAGCTTCCGCCACATATCCACATCCATCCAGTTTTTCATGTCTCGCAGCTCAAAGAATTTCATACTGAATCGGAGCGCTTTCCAGGCCGACATCAGCCTCCGCCGCCACCGGTAGTGATTGAAGACCAGGAGGAATATGAAGTGGACTGCATTTTGGAACATCGCTATCTTCGTCGTGGCAATGGACGTCCGCAACTACAATACAAAGTCCGATGGAAAGGTTATCCCATCCACGATGCAACATGGGAGCCCGTTCACAACCTTACCCATTGTCAAGAAACCATTTGGAGATATCATCAGGAGCGAAACGAGGACGTTCCGCATTAGCGGAGGGGATTAATTGTAACAGGGCAAGAACTAGATTTTTGTGTTTGCTAGAAAAGTAGATAGATAGTTGAAACCATTTTAGGAGTTTTTAGAAAATTTTAGAATTTGAGGTAGATGGCCTATGTGGGACCCATCATAGAAGCTTCGAGAAGGTGGGGCCCACCTCTAGAGTCTTCTAGAAGGGCGGTTATCTAGGTGGGGCCCACCTCTAGGACCTTCCGGAAAGTTCCATGGTGGGGCCCGCCATTGGAACATTCTAGAAAGTTCCAAGGGCGGTTAGGCAGAGTATAAATAGAACTGGCCGGGGCCATTTGGAGGCATTCGGTCAGGTACGCCTTAGTCCCTCTCTCTCAGTAAAGTTTGGTTTGTACTTTGCTTCTTTAGTTCTGCTTTGTTCTGTTCTGTTCAAGTCTATTTGGTCTTGTTTAGTCCGGTTTTCTCAGATCTTGTTAGGTTAGCAGTGTTTGAGTTGTGACCAAAGAGAGAATTCAGTCCCGTTTCAACTTGGGGCAGCTACCAAAGTCTTGCAAACAGAAAATTCGTTGAACGCACTTGATCCAATTGCATTAATTGCCTGCACCAATCAGCATACCATCACTGAGAAGCTCGCAAAAAATGTTGCCTATTTATACTACAATTGCGGTATTGCCTTGCCTACACTACTACTACAATAGTCTCATACTTGCACCCAAAAAGCATGTCGTTAAGGGATGCAGTTTCTTCATAACAAAATCGTTCTTTGGGCCCCTGTAGACTTCAGATACCATTGTACAAAATGCAAATGAAAGTCAACATACTAGGTGAGTCCAATAAAAACTTCAAGTTTTGATGTGCACGTACATAACAGAGTGAGCCCCATCCCCTAGCTCGTTGTGTGCATAAACACACACGACGTAGTTGGTGCCGGGCTCCAACTCTTTGGCGACAAATTTGTTGTCGTGGGTTGTGCTCACGGTATGCTAATCACATAAAACTAATCCTTCGCGTTGCAATCACATAAAACTAATCCTTCGCTGCAATCACATTGAACTCTTACCTCCACGCAGTAAAATTTGATGGATCTCCCGCCGTCATGCACAGGCGGACGCCATGCCAATTCAATCGAATTGGTGCCATGTTTCAAAACCACTGGCTTCGATGGCTCTGATGGTGGACCGGATTTTGTAATGAAGGTAGCTGTGAATCAACAAAACAATGTTAAGTTTGCTTGCAACTTGTCTTTTAGAAGAGACGTATCGATAAACAAGAACATAATGATTTATTTACATTCAAAAGTTCATTCCATTGTAGTTAGAGTCCGGATGCGTACTCCAACCTTCGATGCAGGTGGAAGAGCTGCTACTTGGTAGGAGTAAGCACTTCCATATTATATCATGGTCCAAGCCATAGCGGTTCCCAGCTTCAAATCAATCTGGAACCTACAGGGGCAATTATTTAACATGAAAATCAATTTGACAAGAACGATCGATTATAACACAATCATCGAGATTTGTGAAGGGAATGCTTACATGGTTCCAGGAGGAAATTTGTAATTGTCGTGGCCCCAATTGAGGTCAATGGTTGTTGCACTGATCTCCCACATAACGCTAGGCTCTTCAACATGAGAAACTTGGGATTCTCCTTGGAACTCTTCATCCCAATAGCCTTCATTACTCTCCACATTCGATGCAGCATCGATGCTTAGCGACTCCTCGTTGCTTGTAATATCAAAAACCACCTTCCTGATGTCTTTCTTTTTCACAATCTCTTCGGCCTGGTCGTCTGGTCGACAGGCCTCCGCAATGTTGGTGGTTGCAGTAGAACCCCGAGATTCTTCTAACTTCTTCTCCACCGAGACCTGCTCGTGCTCAGCTTTCTCCGCCGAGTCTTGCTCGTGCTCGACCGAGACATGGTCGTTCTCGGCCTTCTCCACCAAGACCTGCTCGTGATCATTCTCTACCGAGACATGCTCCTGATCAACTTTCTCTGAGTCCTCCTCCACCACGCTCAGATCCCGATGCACAATTCAGCGTGAAGGTGGGCCAAACCCGCGACTATGTCCCTGCATCTCCAGTTTCCCTTGTTACCAAGTAGCTCAGATCCAAACATTCCTTTTCTATAAACGTAAAGATACCAAACAAAAGAAGCTATACCGGTTACGAGCAGCACCAAAGCCCCGAAAGTGCCCCACGGAAGTTCATAGCCTTCTCTGAAACTGAGCTGAGCCTGTCAGCAGATCTGTTGTCCAATGATGGTCCAGGGAGTCTGCCTTGCGTGTAAATGTCTTGTGTGACCCCTTCCAGCATTGGTATAAGCCCGTGAAGTGAACGAGGAATAATGCAACTACTGAATCTCAGAATCTGAAAATGCTTCGCATCTTGAACGCACTCAATCAAGGACACAAGTTATCGTCTTGAAGAGACATGCTTTACTTAACTGGAAAGATACAAAAAGCAGTGGCAAAACATGCACATAAATAGTGGGGATCTCAGTCATGAAAAGACGTGAGTCATGGAAAACTGTAACTGCCGCAGTCACACTTAGTGGGCTAAAACGTAAGGACGTACTTCTAAATAACCTATCATGTAAAATATCACAACACTCCCACTCATGATAGGTACAACAAAGTCATGAGCTCTTAGCCACTGCTACAAAGTACACTAGTCAACCCGAGTAACGAGACCAACCGCTGGAACTGCTGTCGAGGAAGTGGCTTGGTAAAAATGTCTGCGATGTTCTCTGAGGATGGAACATACACAATGTCAATCACTCCATCTTCTTGATATCCGCGAATGATATGATATTTCACGTCGATGTGCTTGGTCCTCTTGTGAAACTCAGGATTCCGCGTAAGCCTAATTGCTGCTTGATTGTCACTGTAGAGTGTAGTCGGAAAGTTCTGTGCATATCCGAGCTCTTTCAACAGTCCTCTCATCCATACGATCTCATTACCTGCAAGATGAGCTGCGACATATTCGGCTTCAGTGGTCGAAGAAGCGATACAGCCTTGTTTCCGACTACCCCACGCAAGTGGTCCTCCATTCATCATCAACACGAATCCAGATCGTGATTTTCGATCATCTAAGTCGCTTGCAAAGTCCGCATCACAATATGCAGTGAGAACATTGGGTCGGCTTGATCCACAGTATGTGAGGCGCAAGGCAGACGATCCTTGAAGATACTTCATGATTCTTTTCACTGCAGAGATGTGGCTTGTTTTCGGATCCTTTGTAAATTTTGAGGCATGGCAAGTTGCATAAGTTACATCTGGCCTGGTACCGTGGCTACCAAAGTGTATACTTCCGATGATCTCTCCATACGGAAAGGTAGGATTAGCTCCTTCGTCAACTGCTGATACGAAATCTAGCTGGGTGTGCGGATCAGCAGGAACTGAAAGAGGAATGCAGTCATGGAATCCGAACTCACAAAGCTTCTTTGCAATGTACCTCGTTTGATCTAACTGGAGAATGCGGTGCTCCATATCTCTGTTGATGTGAAGTCCAACGTAGACCTCCGGTCCTGTCGTAAGCTTGAATGTGTCGCGCATGTGATGCAGAACCTTATCGATACTTACTTGCTCCATGGAGCAAATAATGCCATCATCCACAAAGATTGCTAAAACAATCTTACTAGGGCCAAATCCACCAACAAACACACAAGGATCTGCACATGTAGGTTGAAGACCAAACCTCCGTAGGTTCTCTGTGAACGTAGTATTCCAGTTGCATGCAGACTGGCGCAGGCCGTAGATCGATTTGAGCACTTTGCAAACAGATTTTGGATATTCAGGATCAATGAATCCGGTGGGTTGAGTCATGAAAATCTCCTCTTCTATTCCTCCATATAGAAATGCAGTTTCCACGTCAAACTGCTTAATAAGAAGGTTGTCTGCTGCTGCGATTGACAGTATAGCTCGTATTGAATCGAACTTAACAACTGGTGAGAAGGTTTCAAAATAATCGACTCCTTCGCGTTGAGTGAACCCCTTTGCTACAAGTCGTGCTTTGAAGCGAGCAACTGATCCATCTGTTGCGAACTTCAGCTTGTACACCTACTTGTTCTTAATCGTGTGACGTCCTTGCGGCAGCTCCACAAGTTTCCAAGTACCATTCTTCTTAAGTGAATCAATCTCCTGTCTCATGGCATGTTGCCACTCTTCGACTTCTGGAGATTGCATAGCTTCCATATACGTCTCTGGCTCGACTAACTTCTGCTGACCCCCGACCATACCAGCAAAGAAATTTCTCCCTTTCGGATAAACCCACTCGCCGTATCGTTGTGGTGCCCTCCGCTCTCGTTGGCCACCATCTTCAGGGCTCGGAACATCTTCTTGGGAGTCAACCGGTTGAACAATGTTATCCGTAATCACCAATGGTTCTGGTGGTACTAACGTACCTTCTTCAAGCGGAATTTCAACTATCAAATGGGGGGAACTTCTACCATTTGGAGAAGTTGAAACCACTACATCGTCCCATGTAGAGTCAATATCTCGTTGCTGCACTTCTGATACTCCCTCCTCAGACGTGTCTGTTGACAACGGTTCTTCCATATTAACATTGACTTCCATGAGATCCTCTCCGATTGTGTCATTTTCATGTTGAGCTCCCCCTTGCTTATCTGATTCATCTCCCACCTTTGTGCCAATCGATATAGCTTCCACCACTTCAACATGTGGTGTACCTCCCACTACTTCAACATGTGGTGTACCTCCCACTACTTCAATATGTGGTGTACCTCCCACTACTTCATTCCCTCCTGCACCTCCCACTACTTTGTCTATCGGTACGATGACTGGTTGGACTCCTCGTTGGACCCCTCCTATCAGTGGTATCATGAAATCGCTGGCTGGTGGGAAGATAAGCGGACTCCGTGTTGTTGCATGCGACGTACTTGTCCTCTCCGTAACGGCTTCTGCAAATGATCCTTTGATAACACTACTCTCATCAAAAAGAACATCACGACTCTCGGTGATGCGTTGCTTATCATTTAACCATATGCGGTAAGCCTTGCTCACCAAACTGTAGCCCATGAATACACCTTCTGTACTCTTTGGTCCAAGCTTGTGTCGTAGCTCTTGCGGAATGTGCACAAATGCATCTGCACCAAACACCTTCATGTGTCCTACAGATGGTCGTTTACCATGCCATGATTCGAATGGAGTCTTTCCAGTAATCATTCTTGATAAAGTTCGGTTGAGGCAATATACGGCCGTATGTGCTGCTTCTCCCCAAAAACGCTCGTGCACATTTGCCGCATAAAGCATGCTTCGAACTGATTCCATTATGCTTCTGTTGTCGCGTTCAGCTACTCCGTTCTGTTCAGGAGTGTATGCAGTAGTAAACTCATGATGAATCTCCTTCTCGGCTTCGAAATCCTGGCACGCCTTTCCGGTATATTCGCCCCCCCGGTCACTCCAAATCACATTCACTTTCTTTCCTGTCTCTCGTTCAAGTTGACTGACGAATAGCTTGAAGCAACATAAGACATCCGATTTCTTTTCCATACAATAAATGATTCTATATCCAGTAGCATCATCCTTGAATAAGGAGAAGTACCTTGCCTTTGAAACTGTTGGGGTAGCTATCGGACCGCATATATCCGAATGTATGAGCTGTCCTGCATGCACTGCCTTTGTCCGCCCTTCATTTTTTGGAAAAACACTTCGATGACTTTTTCCGTAGGCACATCCGGTGCCGAAAGGATGCGAATCTGATTCGGCATGGTTGATTAGGATCATCCCATCGACAACATCCTCCCGTACCATCTTCCTTATCATGTCGTAATGAACGTGACCACGCCGCTTGTGCCAAACATCAAGCGCTTGTGTAGCCTCCTTCTTTGTGTCAACACCAAAAGTTACTGCTCGCATTGCACTGTTGCGAAGAGGCTCGAGGGGATTGATGAGTAGCTTATAAAGCTTATTCATGCTGAGGACGCCTCGCATCACCACCTCTCCATCTTGAGTAACAAGTCTGCAGGTCGACTTTGAAGTAATGCTATCGACATTTCTCTGCGCAGCTCGTTGGGAGGAAAACAAACTGGTTCCAAGGGACGGTACATACAATACCTCGCTGAGAACTGCTACGCATCTCTTGTTGCCAAGGTCTACTTCAATGTTGATATTCCCAATTCCTACAACTTGGAGAAATGTACCGCCAACGCCTTCAACGCTCCTATTTTCTTTTGTAACATCACGGTATGTTGAGAAAAACTCAAGCTTGTTCGTCATGTGCTCGGTACACGCACTGTCGAGGTACCAACTATTTGGGTTGGCATTGGACGCTGTAAAGGCCATGTAAGCTCTTGGCTGGACGGTATTGGTGGGAGTTAAATTACTCAGTTCATCCGCATGCTTTGATCCTTCCGCGTGATCGGGACATTCGCGCTCCCAGTGGCCAAGCTTCTTGCATTTGAAGCATGGAGTTTGTTTCTTCAACTCGCTTATCTCTTTCCTCCGCTTCACTCGCTCCTCGTAGCTAAGCTGTGGTCGTACAGATGTTCCGGATGTCGCTGATGTGGAAGCTTTGACAACCGCATATGCTGCACCTATCTTGTTTGTTGCATCATCGTCTTGTTTAAGTCTACCGTCAAATCTAATCAAACGTGTGGTGAAGTTGTTCAAGGTGCGCGAATTATCGTCCACATTATCCCAAGCAGCTTGGAAGGCATGATACTTACTTGGCAGGTTGGCAAGGACCTTGGCCATGAGACTTACATCGGTCACAGACGTATCTCCAAGATTCATGAGTTGGCTCTTGATGACCTCGAGCTTGCTGATGTATTGGGCAATCGAGTCTGAAGAATCCATCTTGCACTCGTAAAATCGCTGTTGAACGTGATGCACAGACTCGTGCGCTTGCCGATCATGGAGCAAGTGGAGCTTGTCCCAAATCTCCTTCGAGGTGGTGCAGTTCATCAATCCTTCAAGAATGTCTTCTTGAACGCCTTTGCAAAGAAGATTAATCACAATGCTATCATGCCGGATCCAATCGACTTATTCATCAACCAAAGCAGGCTTGGGAATTGTACCATCCACGTATCCCATCACATCATTTCCCAACAATATCGCACGGAGTTGAAACTTCCAAATGTGAAAGTTTTTTCCATTGTACTGCTTTACATTTCGAAGCTCAGCGTTTGTATCTATGTTTCGCAATTACTAAACGATGTCTCAAGAGTCAAGACACTATGAGCACAATTTGTACTTCACTCCACTATCGCTTGCTCTAAGCACAACACGACTTGCACGAGACCACTTACACATAACCACACAGACAACACAACAGCAACACTCACACCACGTACAGAACTCGCACAACACCACTAAATTGCACAATTACTTCTGCTGTAGGCACAGCACCACTCAATCGCTCCACTAGATTGTTCAATGATCTCCACTGTAGGCACAGTGATACATGGCCTCCCTCATTCACCTACACTAATAAATACGTAGTCGGCCCATAACCTGAAGTGAACGAGGAATAATGCAACTACTGAATCTCAGAATCTGAAAATGCTTCGCATCTTGAACGCACTCAATCAAGGACACAAGTTATCGTCTTGAAGAGACATGCTTTACTTAACTGGAAAGATACAAAAAGCAGTGGCAAAACATGCACATAAATAGTGCGGATCTCAGTCATGAAAAGACGTGAGTCATGGAAAACTGTAACTGCCGCAGTCACACTTAGTGGGCTAAAACGTAAGGACGTACTTCTAAATAACCTATCATGTAAAATATCACAACAGCCCGTTGCCGTTGAAACGCGGGGGCTTGGGCTTTCCGAAAGGAATTACTAGATCGCTGCGAGAATTCCACTTCCGGCCAGGCTCCGCTAATGCAGAAGATGAAGCCGGTAACAGATCTGATATGTATTCACCTGCATAACAAGAGCATCACATAAATTAGTGTTTGCAAAAGTGAGATATGTTACGTCGGGCATGAAGGGATTCAGCCCGAAAGACGACATAAAAGAATTCAAGGGATCGAAAGGAAAAGAAGAGTGGGTGCGGTGTGGGACCAGTGAGAGCGCATTGAAGACAGCAGGGAAATAGAGACGATTGAACACCATGCTCTAGCGTGATAGACTGCACCATCCCTGGATTGTAAAGAGGTGTATTGTGACGTGCCGGTAGAATCCTCGAAACATCTTCCCACCTTTCGAATTTGACCTCATTTGCAACAGTGTTGATAGATATTAGTATCACCACCAGAGTCTCTCCTCCGCTGATGGTTAACCCTTAAACGCCCATGGGGTCTAAAACGGGCAGCCCAAAATTGGATCACAGCATCTTTTGGACTTGGGCATCATGAATAGTGCATTTTTTGAACTTGGGCACTATGAATAGACCAATCAATGACGAGCTTGCAACCTCCTACAAGGTTATGTACCACCCCAACCTACCTACCACAATCCTTTCAAAGCACAGAATCATTCATACAAGTTGTGATTTGAATTGTGAAATTTCACTTTTTGAATGCATCAGAAGAAGGTGACCAGTTTGACATCAAAATATAAGTGAAAAGTGGAGTAGAGTGAGAGCTACAGGGAAGATTCCGTTGGAATCAAGCCCCTCGGGCTTACTTGGGCGTTTAAGGGTTAACCAATACCTTGCGTCGTTTCGCAGCTGCTGTAGGCTTTCAGACACTCCTACCTCCACCATGAGAGACGGCCATGCGCCGTTTGAGGTGCGAGTCAGGGGTTTGTACCCGCTGTCGCCTTCCTTGGCTCTATCCCTCCCTTCAAACCTTGTTGCTAACATGCCTACAAGTGAAAAGACGTGGGGAAACTTCGACGAAAAGAGGGCGTTGAACATGGCTGTCGCTATGTCATGGAAACTGCCGGGCATGAATTTCACGATAAAAAATTCACTCACCCGGTCATAGAGAATTCTCATCCTTGGAAGGGTTTTGTTTGAGGCCTCCCGTAACTTCTCAATGTCTTCGAAATTCTTGGATGTCACATTTTCGAATGCAACGTACTGCTTTCCATCAGCTGAGCTTGTTTTTTGAACTGCTCGAGGCTCTCGAAGGTGTAAGGTCTGTAAATTTCGTACCCACTTAACCCCTAAGAGCCCAATCAACCATTTTATGGTCGATCCCGAATTTTGAGGAGCTGTACCTGGATAGAAAAAGATTTTTTTTAAAATTTTTTTTTTTAACATTCCAGAAGTTTGGTAAGTTGGGAACCACATCCAATTTACAGAGCCCTGTTTGGATTCATAGATTGTTCAGAATAAGCCTTCAAACACAAACAGGGCAAAGTTTTCTTAGTAAGAATCCTTACTATTTTGGGAAACTAATAAGGTTCCTCATAGGTTACTTGTGGCCTCTCTTCATTTTATCATATAATATGTGATTTTAGCCAATCATAGCAATTTCCAATTACTAATAATAGAAATTGTATTTTATATTGATTTCAAAGTTTTACTCTCTTTAATTAATTTTAAAACAAATCTTACTTATGTTAGGAAATTTAACCGTATAGATGTAATTTAAGGTTTAAGGTCTTTATACTATCTTTGGAGCGCTACTTCATAAGGGTTACCGAATCCATATTTTATAACGCATCTAAGTTTTTCTTCAAACCCCTTGGGCCTTCAGGAGTTAAAAGCTCCTCCCTCCTGCTGGTTCGAATGGGAACCTGGCCACATCCTCCATAATCGTTCGAGGACTCCTCATAAAGCATCGCCATTGTAAGCCTTCACCAAACAAATGCTGAGCCACAACTCTGAACCACCCCAACAACAGGTCTTACATTGCTTCAGAGCCTACAGCAACAAAACGAAAATACTTCGAATTTCACAGAGTTGGATTCGAAGTTCCTGTAGGAATCGAAGAGACTGCTGCTCTAAAATTCGAGACAATGACTTTGTCTTTTTACGAGATAATTTACTTTCTTCTCGAAGTCACATGCGACACAACCGCCGACCCGACAGAGCTTGTCGCAGAGCTTATCCGAGTAAGACAGAGCTGAACTCCGTGCATACATACCTCTGGGCATCGCCTATGTGCTTGTTACAGTACACATTGTTCCGTACAAACTCTAAGCTTATTCATGAAGGAGCGACGAACACGCGCATCGCAAGAACAACCCAGGAATCAAAGATGTCGTAACTAGACGTTACTTTCGGTTCTTTACTGCTACTCAACCCGACAAGCGAAAGCATTCACAATATAGTGGTCCAATCACGTCGGGGTGAACTGAAGACGAGTAAGTAGAAGAAGAAACGCCGCGAAATGAATCACCGTCCACGACCATAACTGCTCCAGGATTCGAAAGCCAAAATCCAAACGCGGCGCAGAGATTCGGCATACAAACAAGGGGGCAGGCCATGAACTATCATAAACCATCATAGTAGGTTCAGTAACCAGAGGATAAGATCTGCTTCTATTTAAATCTGTATACGGAGTGAAAAGTGGATGAGTGCGAGCATCCCGGAGTTCTGAGGTCGCTCATCACAACACTCCTCCTCGACTGAGGAACACCCACAACAAAACCCAAGGCAGAGCGACGGGATTTACAAGGAGGCCCTCCCAAGGCTGCACTACCAGTACGTACGTCTATTTTTGGGATTTTCGCCTGCGCCTGCCCTGCCCGCTGGGGACCCGGCAAGGCGGGGTCGACGAGGCACCAGATCACCGGAGTCGACGAGGCACCAGATCACCGGAGTCGACGAGGCACCAGTGAGATCACCGGAGTCGACGAGGCACCAGTGAGATCACCGGAGTCGACGAGGCACCAGTGAGATCACCGGAGTCGACGAGGCACGACGCCCGCGCGACCCGGGCATTCGCGTTGATACCTGGGAACATGGAGGAGCCCTGTCAGCTCCAAAATCCTCTGTTCTTTCAACTCATCCGCTCAAATGTCTCTCCTCCTGCACTACAATGTCCTCAGAAACCGCCGCATTCTATTTGTCGCATCCACCGACCTACAACAGCGCTACCTCCCGGTTGAAAATCCAGCTGAAGCTCCCTCGCTTCGGTCCCTTCTTCACCTTCGCCTGCGCGCGCTCGTCCAATCTCCTGATCCGTGGGGGCAGTCCGCACACGTACTGTTGCGCTGCCTCCGCCTCGCTCGATAATCCCTTAATGTTGGCCACGTCCCATCGCTTCACCAGGTGCTCCATGATGTCTGCGTAGTCCCGCGCCGTGTACACCCCCGTCCGTTGCGCCACCAGCGAGAAGTCGTCAAACAGGTGGTCGTTCACCCCGTCGTACATCAGGTGCGCCGGCATCGAGATCTTCTTCTTCATCATGTCCGCGAACGCTAGCATCGCGCCATCCGGGTCCAACTCGAACAGCTTCTCCACAATCTTCGTGTACGCGTTCTCGTGCCTCCTCTCGTCCGCCGCGATAATTCCACATACCTGCGCCAGCTTATTGTCACCGAACTCCTTCGCGTGCCTTGCAGTGTTCCCGTGTGAGATGAATGTGGCCCTCTCCTGGAACGATGTGTACACGAACCCCAGATATGGATTGTTCTCCGTTTGTGGGTCCTGCAATCACACCACCACCACCACCAACGTCGGTCATTAGCTTCACCGAGCGTCAACACCCTTTGAAACTTTGCTTCACATCCAGCCTTGCAATTCACGTGAACCAATCACATGCTCAACAACCCTCTTACCATGCCAGACCCGATCAGATACTGAATCGTCTTCTCAATCTGCCGCATGTCCACGCGCCCTGTCAGGTACAGGTACTTGTTCAGCAGGTCCCCGTGCCGATTCTCCTCCGCCGTCCATGCCCGCGTCCACACTCCCCACGGCGTCGGGCTCGCGCCCGTCTCGTCGCGGCTCCCGTCCAGCGTGTTCAGCATCGTCTGGTACGTCGGCAGAGCCTCCTCCGTGATCATGTCTCCCACCAGGCACACCATGTAGTCGTCCGGTAAGCACAACGACCTCTCGCGAAGCTCTTTAACTTGATCCAGAAAATCCTCCGCCGCCGGGTCAGGCAGGAAATCCTGTGGCTGCCAACACTTCTCCACCGGCTTTAGGTACGGCAGCAGGGTCTCCGACGCCCACCCCTCCAGGCTCTTGAATAGCTCCAACTTCTCCGGCGCTATCGAGTGCATCACCTTCGAGTGCTTCTCCAACGGTGGCGTGTTCTTACTCGCTCCCCTGCACTCGACCATATTAGTTCCTACGCACATTGACCGCGACTCACAACAAGGATCACTCACTTGCGTGAGTCGAACTCCTTAACGCAACAACCGTCCCTAAATTACACTTTGGCGAGCCAGTACGATCGTTCCACTTGTCGGAAAAATTGAAATTAGACAAACCAAGCTCACAGCATTCGCCCCTCAAAGAACAGCAGAAAAGTCCACACAAGTTCTCAGTCCACTTACTTGAATTGTTGAGGTGGGAGTGTCGCAGTCATCACCACTTGGAGGCCCTTTGTTTTCTCAGCTCGCCTCACAACGTTCAATTCCACATTTAACCTCTGTCCTTTCATACTCGACAAACTCAAACAAGAACGCGCTCCTTGGTACCGACCATTGCTTCCGCTCTGACCCGATGCGCCAATCCCACTCACGCTTGCCACAGAAGCGCGCATCGCCGTCGCCGCCATCCTAATGTACCCGATTACAATTGAGCACTCACAGTTCTGAAATCAACCTGCAGATTACCAACCTCCCTCTATTCAATACCAGCTGGCTCATGTGTCCTACTCGTCACTAACAATAACACACAGCGCCCCCCGGCACATTGACAGAGAATGTGGAATCGACTCTTTTCTGCAAATGCGTCGTGACTTCATTCCTGCTCGGCGGTGTTCTCCATCACAAGAGGTGCCACTAAAACTCAAGCAAATTCATCGTGAACAGCATCACCCGCAATGAGAAATAGAAATCCGCAAATACATATGATCGACCTAAACACCGGGAAATCTTCGGATCTGACGGCAGGAGCAGCAGAGTATAATCACGCCGTTCAAGAGCAGCAATTAATGCAACTTGGAATTCTCAAATTTACATGCGACCCAGACCCTGTTGACACGAGCCAATCTCAACGACCCGATATACATACCTTCAAGCACGGCTGACATGCTTGTCACTGCGCACATTGCTCCTCACAGAATAGAGACCACTTCAAGTTCGCTTATCACAAGAACCGAGCTCACGAATCCACCCGTGAATCAAAGAAGCCGCATCGGAACACAGATCTTCAGCCTCAGGAAATGTCAACACATTGCAGCATCTTCTGTCACCCAAGTTAGCAATCACAGCTATAGTCTAGGGCAGCTGAAGGAAAGATGCGGGTGCTGCTCCAAGATTCGAAGAGAGAGGAAGAACTAGAGGCGAAGATTCCAATGTCGGGGGCGGGACCTAGGCCAGCGGCCTGGTCGGGGCAGGAGGGGCACTGCGAGCGATGGCTGCATCGGGTGGGAGTGGGACGCCGAAGGTGAGAGGCCGGTGAGGTTCCCTACGGACGATAAACGCTGCTTCAGTGCACCAAGGAAGGGCCTTCTGCGTGCGACGGCGCGCGTGACCGTGCGGGGGGCCAACGAACGGTTGTGGACGCGAGCGAGAAGCGCGAGGGGCCACGTGTAGTCGGCGTGGCTTGCGCTTTGAACTGCGCGGCTGGTTTGCGAACCGGGTTGGGGTTGAGGAGTTGGGTGGTTCAAGAGGACAGTACGTTGGGATCGAGGACTACTCGGAGGGCGATGTTTTCAATCCGCGATGTGTCCAATGCAACGCTTCTCATATGTATACTAAATTGCAATTGAGGTACATTCGAGATCTTGCTTGCACTCGGGTATAGTAAGCAAAGAGTATTTAGCTAGTGAATAATAGGTATAATTAATCGAAACTGATGAGTATCAATGGGATATTCATGTTTCTTATCTCCATCTTATTTCCCATTTCCAATTGTTATGTTATCGTGGATGTTAACTCTTACTAATTGTTTTCTAATTCCTATAGACTTAGGAATACGTTACATGGAGAGTCAAGCTCTAGACGGGACCGAAGGACAAAAAGAAATGTCACAATATGATTGGTTCATTTTGTGAACAACAAGAGATAAACTAACAATGTTGAGAGGAATTGTGCCCACCTTTGGCTCATGTACGATTTAATTCTCAATATAAATTGTTCCTTAAGCCATCTTCTATCAAGTACTCTATACTAACTTTGCAAAACATTCATTTTTTATTTTGAGAAAATTTAATTTAATTTATCTCAAGTCTCGATTTGATCTCCTTTCCATTAACTTATACCATGGCCCCAAAATGTAAAGGTGAACAAAACTAGGTAGTGTTAGGAGAAAAGTAGTGATAAGTGAATATTTACCCTTTAATGACGACACATGCGTCTTGTTTTCTTATGATTTTTTTCTTTAAAGAGATTCTAATGAAATGTGAATACCTTCTCTCAAATTCAAATCATAACTTCGATAGTTGCAAGAAGTTGTACAAACATCCAACTGACTGTGAATAAAAAATATTATAGTGTTTAACCCCTAACTATCCTTAAAACCCGAAATGGGTTTTTGCACTTTTGGTCAGGGTAATTGAGTGGGCAAAAAGTAATATTTTTTGCTCTATTTTTTACAGGAGGTGCGTTTTTACATGAAGAAGGTGTGGTAAAAAATTCAAATCCAGATTCCTATTTTTACTCTTCAATTGGCATTTTTTAGAATTCGAACCCAAAAAGGGCAGAACGGGCGGTGCTTTTAGCCAATGGGAGTGGTTGTCAGAAATAGGGCAGTTGTTTGGGTTAGTAGCGGAAATTGAGCTTGGGCAGGTGGTTTAGCATGGGTTTAGTCCTGACCCAACATTCTGCAATTGGGGTTGCTCAACCACCTTCCTAATTGCAAAATCCGTTTGCTCTTCTCTCAATCAATTTACATGAGCAGCCATTTTGAAGTGACAGTTGGGAGATAACAATTCAAACTTTCAAACACACTCCTACTTTCAATTTCCAAACTAAAAACATGGCATCTAAGCAAAATTCCACCATTTGCACAAAGTTTAGTGAGAAAGAGAAGAACAACAGTGTGAGCATTCCCAATAGCAATCTTGAGCAAGGATCCAATTTAGATCGTAGAGATACAATTCAGTTTCATGAGATCCATGACAAGGGTGTTGAAGCAATCAGCAATTCAGTGCATAGTCAAGTAGCAACATCGGGATTTCAAGCCCCTGGAGCATCAAAGATCAAGCTTGGCAAGCAGCGGTGATCAAGCCCCTTGCAAAGAACGCCGTTGGAAGCCAGGCACTGCCGCACGGGCATTGGAGAGTATCTTCACGGCACCATCGATGATCGGAGGACGACTTTCATCGATTCGAAGAGGTTGCAAAGATCGATGATTGTAGCCCCTGCAACGGAGTGGATTGAAGGTGAGAGAGCCGCGCCGTTGGAAGCCAAGGAAAGCATCGACTTCGACCTGATCGAAGCTTGGTGTGAGTCGCTGGAGCCGGTCTCTTGTCAGGTGGCAGCCTCATCGGAATTGCGGCAACCTGGAGTAGGAGAGATCGGGACAAAGATCGGCAAAGTCGGATCACCGCCGAGTGAGATCGCATCGCCCCGATCTCTTGTGTCGCCGGAAGCTCCATCGACCTACATCGCAGGAAGCTGTATCGGAGGAGAAGCTGACCTTCATCGCCGGAGCATTGGGAGAGAAGCTGGGCTGCATCGCCGGACCTGTTTCGGCAACGACTGAGCTTCATCACCCAGAGCATCTGCAGCAAAGCAGCATCGGCCGGAGCATCTGCTTCACGAGGTCAGAGAAAGTTGGCGGCAACCTCATCGGAAGTGCAGGGACGACATCTGCGGAGCCTCCAATTACAACCGCAGATCCATCTAGATCTGTCGAAGCTTGTAGAGACAACCTACAACAGTGGGCGGAAAGCAAAGGTCTAGGTCCAGATAAGATTTGTAGACTTCTAAGTCTTCTTGATTCAAAGCACTTACGGGATCTCCCTGTTAGAAAGAAAACTAAAGTTTGGCCGAAATTGCCTGTTGCAAAAAATTATAGGCATCATTTTTATCGACAAGTGGCTCATATTCTAGGGTGGCGAGATCAAGAGAAATTTGACGAGGTTTTTACTAGTATTGTGAGATCCTATTGGCGTGATTAGAGGCATGCCGACACGGAAAAATCACAAGAGGAGCAAACAGGTAGTACATTGTTGTACGATTTTTTGACCTAAAATTGAAATTCCATGATATTTTTGTACTACAATTTGTAACATGGACCTTACTGTGTGTAGATGGAGTGGGATGGAATCCCTATCCGTCGCAGTGCAAGATTGTTCCAAGAACCTCCAACAGTGGCACCTTCAGCACCTCCTTCACCTCCATCAGATCTTGAGACACCCATAGACTTACTCTTACACGAATTGCCTGATCTTGGACCCGGTGTGGAAACTATTCTACTCCCTGACACAGACATACAATTCAATCTTGAGTATCTCACTTCTCAAGAGCAACCGAATAGACATTACTCAAGCGGTGGTGAAGACTTCATGAATACGGATGAATCGGATCGTGATGACATAAAGCGGAGGTGGTTTGGAAGACATCTTGTGGCCTCCTGAATTGCTCATGCAAGTCCGGAGCTATGGCGAGAGGAGAGCAAAGAGACGAAGTACTACAGACAGATCTAGATCGCAACACGAAAATGAAGCTAGTTCAAGCAGAGAATGCGAGTTTGGTGTGCATGCGGCATGCGAGAGGGGGGCGGGCGGAGATGCGCCGCTCGGCGCTAGCCTGCGAGAGGACGGAGGTGAGCGGATAAGGGCGCTGGCAGCGCATGGGCTAGGCTGGGCCGCATGCCGCGCATCGGCGTGAGCCGGCTCGGCCGGCCCGCCTTATCCAATCATGGACGGCGGGCCAGTTAGGCCAGTCCCGCCTGCCCCAACGGTGGGTTGCGGGCCGGCTCTAACCACCTTGCCTGCCAGCCCCTTGCTCGTGGGCGGCCGGCCAGTGGGTGGGCCAAGCTACCCAAGCAAGGGGGGCCGGGTACAAGGGGCTGGAGGGACATCAATCCTATCGGGCGTGGAGGCATCTGCTTCACGGGGTGCGGGACCCGGGTATCACGCGCCAAGCGGGTTCGGAGCGAGGTCAGACCAGCAGGCTGCAGCAACTGTTAGGAGCAAGGCGAGCACAAGAGGGGGTGGTGGACTTAATCCATGGGGTGCTCCAGGTACGTTTCCTAACCCATTGCATGAGGGCAATTTTTGGTGATGAAAATTGGATTTGGGGGTAATGATCATGATGATGAATTTGGTGTGTATAACAATGTGGGGGATGGAAATGAAAGTGAGACTCCTTCTAATTTTGATAGTGAAAGTGAAGGTGAAGAAGTAAATGTTGAAAATGGGTATCAAAATGAATCTGGACTAAGATGGGAATTTAGAGATGATACATGGAATGATTCAACTTTTTCTTACAACCCATTGCCCATGCCTTTTAGTCGTCAGATGGGATCTTCTACTGCTTTCAGGGTGCTTCCAAGTTTCCAGACTTTGTTTGCTATTTTTTGGACCCCGATTATGTTGAGTATCATTGTCTTGGAAACCAACCGCTATGCACGTGAGGTCATAGGTGATTATGGGAGGACACGGGGTGGTCCACAGTGGGTAGACATGACAGTCTTGGAACTCAAGGCTTTCATGTCTCTAGCTTTGTACATGGGGTTGAAAATTCAACCCAATTACTGTACTTATTGGATGCAGGATGGGTTATTTCATTGTCCTATTATCTCTGGTATCATGACTAGGGCTAGGTTTCAGGAGCTTCGGCGATGCCTTCATCTCACCAATTTGTTTGGAATTGGTAGAGATGATCCTGCTTATGACAAGATAGGTCAAACACGGTGGTTGGTAAACTCCGTTAGGGAGAGATGTATGGCAGCTTGGTGTTTGGGAAAGTATATAACAGTTGATGAGATGATGATTAGGTACAAGGGCACCTACTCCCCTATCCGGCAGTACATGCCTAACAAACCCCAGAAATGGGGTTTGAAGGTGTGGTGCCTAGCGGATTGATCTCAAAGTTTGTATGGAACTTTGAGATTTCTTGTGGGAAGGAGAATGTAATTGCTCCCGGAGTGGGAGATTTGCCCATGCCCCGCACCGGTTGTTGGTGATGTTTGCTTGGCCTGAGAATGTTGTTGTTAGGCTTGTTCAGGGATTGTGGGACCGTGGGCACTGTGTCACAATGGATAACTTTTTTACTAGCATTGCATTGTTTAGATATCTTTTGTCACGTGGGATGTATGCATGTGGTACTGTCCGCTCCAACCGCATAGGATTACCTAGTTTTTTGAAGAATACTGCATCTTTTAAGAATGTACCGCAGGGGACTACATTTTGGAGGATGCATGTTAGCCGGTCCATATCGTGTGTCATGTGGAAGGACAAGAAACCTGTCCTTCTACTTTCCACACATAGTCCACCTATTCAGGCTCCATGTGAGCGTCCTGTTGTGACAGTGCCCCGTCGCAATGGAGCTGTGCGGGAGATTGTTCAGACATCTCCTATGCTACTTGAGTATACCACTCACATGCGTGGGGTTGATGTCTCTGATCAACTTCGTGCCTCGTATTCATGTCAAGTCCGTAGCAACAAGTGGTGGCACCGTATTTTTTTCTTTTTGCTTGATGTGACTGTTGTGAATATGTACATCATATATTTGGACATTGTAGCAAACATGAATCGCCGCCAGGAAGTTGTTACACCTTGCACTCACTTGCAGTTCAAGCAAGGATTATGTGAAGCGTTGCTTGCAGACTGGCCTATGAGAACGAAAGAGCCTCATGACCTCCCACCAGCACCGCGGCGTCCTATTATTCATCTACCGTCCTATAGTGTTGTACGGAGACAATGTGTTGTTTGTTTGTCCAGGAGGCCTCATTATTACTGCTACAAATGCGGAAATAAGTGGATGTGCCTCAATGAAGGGTGCTATGAGAAATGGCACACCAAATTAGCTACACGACGTTTTCGCCACAATCGCTCATAGGTATAGTTTTCTTGGAACCAAAACTTTTATACTTGTGTTGGCATATATGTACAAAATTTTCTTATTAACTTATGCAAAATTCATAATACACCAAACTTGCTTACCAATTTATGCAAAATTCACAATGTACTACATTTGCTAATCAATTTATGCAAAATTCATAATGCACAAAACATACTTACTTGGGATATTTGGGCATCCCTAGTAATTACTTGGGATACTAGGGCATCCCAAGTACTTACTTGGGATACTTGGGATGCCCAAGTAATTACTTGGGCATCCCAAGTACTTACTTGTGATACTTGGGCATCCCTAGTAATTACTTGGGCATCCCTAGTAATTACTTGGGCATCCCAAGTACTTACTTGGGATACTTGGGCATCCCTAGTAATTACTTGGGCATCCCAAGTACTTACTTGGGATACTTGGGCATCCCTAGTAATTACTTGGGCATCCCAAGTCCTTACTTGGGATACTTGGGCATCCCTAGTAATTACTTGGGCATCCCAAGTACTTACTTGGGATACTTGGGCACCCCAAGTAACTTGTCAATTTATGCATAATTCACAATGTACTATGTTTACTTATCAATTTATGCAAAATTCATAATGCACCAAACTTCCTTATCAATTTATACAAACTTTCATAATGTACTAAATTTGCTTATCAATTTATTCAAAGTTCATAATGTACAAAATTTGATTATGAAGGATTATGTGAACAAAAGTTCTCATATATTCTCTAACTATCTTCTTGTTTTTTTATTTGCAGATTTGTATAAGGTGATACAAGTTTGCAAACATATTTGTGTTTATGTTTATTATGTGGCATGATCCATGATGCCAAATATATGTTATCTATACGTTATATTTTTCTTTGTTATCTGCCATCGAAGAAGCTCTTGCAGAGTTTTGGATTCCTCAGAGTCGGATCATACCCTGCCCGGTTAGGCGGGCTCTGGTACCCTGTCAACGGTGGGGAAGTTATCGGGTGGGCGGGTGTGTACAAAGGCAGGCGGGCGGGCGGGTCTGTTCAAAGGCGGACGAGCGGACGGATCTCTCCAACGGCAGGCGAGTCTCCTCAACGATGGGCGGCAGAGATCATTGGCAGTCAGGCTGCAGCCGGTATGCGGGGGCCGGGTATCAGGGGCTCTGGCCCCGCCCTTCATCATTGCATAGGCTGTCAGGCCTCAAAATTCTCGGCCAGCCCCCTTTTGGCGATCTTCAAAGAACCATCGCTCTGACAGACTATCTAACACCTTCAGCATCGTAGCCATTTTCTTAGTTATTTTAGGAGGATCTTTATGACATATATGACATGTAGTTATGACTACAATTTTTCTACTGACAAGTTTGTCATAAATTGCAATGGGAATCGAGGGGGTGAAGGAAGGGCCTGACTTTGCTAAGCTGCCCCTCTTAGGTATTACATATTTTTCACTAGTTTGCCATTGTAAATTCATAAGTAAATTAGATTTTAAAATTTTCACACAAAATTTGTGCCAAAAATTCACAAATCTTCAAACCTACACTTTCACCGTTGACTTGAACGAAATTCAAAAGTCTCATGTTTCTACAAGAGTTTGTCATAATTCACCCAGAAAGTCCTATTTGTGACCCCTGTGCGGAATTTGTTGTTGATGAAGGTTCTAAAAGAGGTTTCACATCCTAATATTTTGCATAGGCGTAGAAAACTTAGTTACCTACATGAAAAAAAATGTGCCCAAAATATTTGGGCCAATAAAAGTCAACTCCCCCTTTGGCCCATTTGCACCATTGCTCCCGGGCAATGCCAAAAAAAACTTTTGCTGAAACTTTGAACGTTATGATCTCACAAATGACAAACATCCAACGGTTGAATTTTACATCAGTTCTTTCAAATAGGGTAAGGTACCAGATCTTACGGTCAAAAATCTAAAAAAAGTAAAACAATTTGGTTCATACTCTCGGGAGTGCATAGTGGTCTAAAATCGCAGTTTTCTAGTTTCAGGGTCTCAAAAAACACAAGGAAATCTAGGGGTTAAGATATATTTTACTTTGAATGGAATTGGTCCAAATGAGCACTAGGTCAATAGCTTCGCAATGACATATCCTAAGTGAGAAGAGGCATTATAGACAATCAATAATAACTATTCTGTGTGTATCTCTATACTTGGATATGTACAAAAATGTTCTAAATTTATATGGGTATATTGAGATGTTTTGAATGTGAGGGGAAAGATCAAAATTCATTAAATAATAAAGACTGTATGGATAACAAAGTCCAGTCAAAAAAATTAACTAAATTGTTGTCGATGTGTGTGAAATAGAACATATCATGTTGTAAGTATTTACAACATTTTAGTATATTTGATATATTTTGTACTGCATCATTAACTATTCCAAGAGTTACACAACTCCAAATTGTGATCAAATTGTTCAAGACTGTTTATATAAGCTTCACGTATTTATTATTTATGGCATGTGGTTTGGTTTGTTTCGTTTTAGAATGTTCATCATATATGAAAGGAAAATTTATCCAAAATTAGACTCTTTTGCACTAAAATTAAGCCATCTTTTTGTTACATCTTGGATTAAGCTAAAAATTCTACCACAAAAACTAGATTCAAATTGGAACCAAACCTAACTAAAGTTACAATCTGTTGTTGGAAGAAGGGAATACAACTACTCAAGACCACGTTTTTTTATGTTTTCAATACAGAAACATCATTGCAAATACAATGAGAATTACTCCAACTAAAAAATACTAAGCTCATCTTAAGATCGTACATACGTTGTTGTCAATCTTGACTTTCTAATTTTGATTTAAATAATTGGCTTGTAATGGTATAATATGACCCATACTTCTAACTCCAAGGCAGAAGTTGCTTTCACAAAAATGCATGTCATGAATTCTACCATCTTAAATACATTCCAAAAATTTATGAGAGAAAGTAGACTTGATATAAAACTCAATGCAAAGAAATATTGTTACAAAGTGAATAATTAAAGAAGCTATGACTCTTCTTAGTTTTAGCCTCCTATCCAAATGTTAAATTGCTTCATTTGGCATACATAGGGTTTGATACTGAACCAATAGATAATTTGATCGTGATTACCTACCCAAATAATAGAAGACTAATATACACTATGGCATATACTCATGTCCTCCGAACACGCAAGAAAAAAGTATTTGATTAATTTGTGAGTAAGGTCTCCTCGTCCCCATAGGTGAGCTCTTTATTTATTTGGTGCTCTTCAAAAACTACCCTCTATCCCGAGTTCCCTCGTTGATGGTTTCCCTGCTTTTCAAGATTTACAACATGTCCTTCATACGCTTCTTCTTGGCCCCCCTGCTTTTCAAGATTTATAGCATGTCCTCCATTTCCTCGTTCCCTTGTTTCCTGTCCTCTGTTTTAGTTCCTCATTATCTCATTTTTAGTTAACCCTTAAACGCCTAGGGTGACCCGACGGGTCATATTCCAAGAGAATCTCCTCCGTAGCTCTCAATGTACTCAACTCTTCACTTATATTTTGATGTCAAACTGGTCACCATCTTCTGATGCATTCAAAAAGTGAAATTTTAGAATTCAAATCACAACTCGTATGAGTGATTTTGTGCTTTGAAAGGATTGTGGTAGATAGGTTGGGGTTGTACATAACCTTGTAGGAGGTTGCAAGCTCATCATTGATTGGATCATTCATGATGCCCAAGTTCAAAAAGTGCACTATTCATGATGCCCAAGTTTAAAAGATGATGTGATCCAATTTTGGGCTGCTTCGGCGTTTAAGGGTTAATAGTTCCCTATCTCCAAACTCTTGTTCCTGGTTTCTCATCTTCTAACTCCCCTTCTTTGTTGCCATCATTCATTCCCGAATACCATCATTCATCCCTAGTTTCTATCATTCATTCCTTCTTGTAATTATTTGTTCCTCGTTCTCATCCTCCGTTCCAATTCCAATCATTTATTTCTCGTTCCTAGTTCACCTCCGATGTTCCCTTCATCTTCCGTTGACTCCTTATTTGCTCCCATTTTCATCTTCCTATTCTTCGTCCCTTTAACTTCTTGTTATATTATTGAAATGATGATGACCATGACCATACATGAATGTATAGGATTGCCAAGGATAGACAAATCGTATCTCTATATATATAAGAACACGATTAGGGTTTTGTTTGTCCGTCCTTGGTGATCCACCATACATGCATGGTTATGATCATCATCATTTGATCATGTATACATGGTATGAAGAGTTTTTAAGATTTTGAAGAGTTTCAAGATTGTGAAGAGTTTCAGTAAGTAGTAGTATTTGATTGTTATTGATGTCTATCACATTGGTCTTTATTCATAAAACCTTATATGTTGAGACTTTTTTGAATACAAGGTGCACTCAAAAATAGAAGCTCAACCGCCTTGAAGGTTGCAAATACTCACAAATCTACTACTTCTTTCTAATATATGGCTTACTTACTCTTTACCTGTCTTCCCTAATTTTTTTTATTCTCATGCAAATTGGTAAGAGTCCCAGTTACTCAATTTTAATCACCAAATGACAAATTTTGAATCAGAAATTGGATGTGCATCCTTTTTGACAAAAATTGTTTCCTATAAACACGCCGTTGTGATTGAGAAAATCACAATGTATTGCAAAATGCCAACAACACTAAAATAGACCCGTTTGCTAATAGAATTCAGGAAAGAGGGATGAGAATTTTCAGGATGAAAATAGAAAAGATTCAAACATCCCTAGCCACATCATGAATGTCAAGATTTGACATCCGGCCCGCTCAAGGATTGAACTTAGTTGTTGAGAGCCACTAATGTAGTGAAACCAAAAAGTATAATGGATCTCATCAATAACCGCCAACTAAAGCACCATCAGGAAGGCCCTTCTCTCCAACAAGCTTATGATGCTTGTGATTGTGTTGAAGCTCTACAATATGCTTACGAAAGGAGATATGAGGATCCTTGGCAAATAGCCATTGTTGTCCTAAAATGACATCAATGTGCGCAAGGTCCATGACCCCAAAAGTAAGCAAATCGTAGTATGTTTGTATTCGGAGTGGCACATTCTTCACTTGCCGATTCCATAAGTGGTTGCTACCATCTGGTAAGTGAACTATATATGGATCTAGTGCAGTAGGTTTTAAGTCTGGTAGAGCCTTTACTACGGCAGAGTTGATAAAATTGTGAGTACATCCTGAGTCAATGAGTACCATAACTTCTTTACCCATTACCCGCCCCCGTAATTTCATGTGTTCCCAACTTTGGAATGTATTTGAGCTCATTGGCTCCTCCACCTTGATATTCTCGTCCACCATCCATGTTGATGTTGGTTTGGCCATACCATATAGATTTGACATTTGAGACTTCACCGGTAACATACGCGTTACATTTTTTGCTTTTGCAACCGGTTTATTTTTATTTGTTATTCTTGTTTCCATCTTTGTAGCATCTTCAACATGTTTCCAAAGTCTTTGCAAACAACACTTGTGTGAGGGTCTATTTAGTGCTTTACAAAGAGTGCACACTGGTATAGTTTCTGGTGCAATTTCCTCTTTCTTCATACTATACTATATCTAAAGAACTAGTTAACTTGCAATTTTATTTGTGCTAAAGGAGCTAGTATGTATTCAAATCTACTCCTACTACAATCAACACTTTTTAATTTTTCTAAAAAATAATCCAATGTTTCGGTTTCATAACAAGTACACATGATATTCTAAAAATGTTGTTTTGAAGAGAGTTACTTACATAAAAACATCACATATGTTAGATTGAAAATTTACACAATATATGGACTTTTGCTCTTCATGTGAGCACTCTCAAATGCACATCCACAACAATTTGAGAGGAGGAGTGGTTGGAGTTATATAAAATCCATCAAAACCAAGACTCAAGTTCTTCAATGACGAGTGTAGTCGTCTAAAGAAGATAAAGCTCTTCTTGAGATCGAATTTGGAGTTTAATTTTTGGGTTAAGAATACTTACCTGAATATTCCCTCTTTGGCTTTTCCAAATATATAACTCCAAAGCTTGCCTTCTTGGTTTCACCCATTAGCGTGAAGAAAAACCATTTAGAAAGATTCTATTGCCAAAATTCACAAAATATTAGTTGCAAGGTGCAAATTGCAATGAATTAAAGTGAGAAAATATTACCTCAAAAGTTGGTGGATTACATGAGCATCAAGATAAGCTATTTTTGCATCAGTTGTGAAGGGATGAATAAAAGATGTGAAGAGTAAATTAGATTATTGAAAGGGCACCAACGCTTCAAAATTACTCATATAATTTAGCAACAAAGATCACTCTAATATAGTAACTATGTTAAATCTTTTCTCTGTATTTAAAAGAACAAGTCCTTACCCGTGTTGAGAGGACATAGACATCAAAAAGGTTAGATCAAAATTCAAAAAAGATCCAAACGGAGGTATAAGAAAAAAATTACCCTATTGAGAATCCTCCAACTTTGTATTTATATTTATACCTGCGTCTAGAGTTTTTATATGTTTTTTAAAATTTCGATTCAACATTTTTGATATCCATGTTCGAAGGACACGGATAAGGACTTGTATATATCTGTGTCCTCTATACATACACACAAAAAAAAAAAATAGTATCTAAATAGTTCGTAAGTAAGGTCCTCCTCAACCTCATGGGTGAGCTCTTTATTTGGTGTTCTTCAAAAACTACCCACTATACTCGGTTCCCTTGGTGATGGTCCTCTTGCTTATTAAAATTTATAGCATGTCCTATGTTTCCTTCTTCTCATTTCCCCATGCGTTGTCCCGTTTTCAGTTCACATCCTTTCTTTTGATTTCCCCCTCCTACAACTTCCCTTCTTGGTTTCCATCATTCTTTCCCGATTCCCATAATTTGTTCCTAATTTCCATCCTCCGTTCTCATTTCCTATTCTTTGTTCCTACTTCTTAGTTCTTGTTCCATGCTCCCTTGATCTCCTCTTCACTTCTTAGTTTGCTCCAATTTTTACATGTTCGACATTCCTTGTTCCTTCAACTCCTTATATTATAAGGATATTATAGGGACCATGGAACACATGTACTCCATTTATTGGGATCTGGAGATTCTCCACATCCCAATAAACAACACATATGTAACCCTAAACTAAGAGACTGACAACCTCCCGATCTCGGACAATCATGTACTGTGAGTGTCTAACCTGTCTGAGCTTGATTGATCATGCCTCCAGAATCTCACATGCGGCCGTGACACAATCTGAACTTCAAGCCTGCTCATTGAAAACGCCGTCTAAGACACAAATATAGAAGTAAGGTCGATGCTCAGTCACAGCCTGCAAAACGAGGTAGCAGTCCGTCAGTTGTATGAAACATGTTCATCAAGTAGTACCTAGTTCGCTATCCTTGTAAACATGTAATGAATCCTTACTCAAGAAGGTACAACCTCTCAAACATGTTGTACGATCAACACGAAAACGAAAAACTGCAATTTCTTTCAAAGTGTTCCGTCCTCACAGGCTCACACAGCACATGCTGATTCTCTCAGTGTATCAAATACGAACTTATATGCACAAGAATGTGTATACTATGCATCCAAACAAGGCTACGAAGCCCAAGTGCCGGTAGCCGTTTCTCAATAATTCTGGTGCGCATTCGAAAGTTCCGGTGTGGGGGCAGGTCAACTATCAATTGTGATAAGAATCACGGAGGATCAGAAAATACCTGATTGGCAATGCTCGCAAGTCCCTCGCACCCTCGCACGTCCTCGCAGCTTCTTGGTGGTTGTTCAGATACTCTCTTCACTTCCTTGCCCTCCTACAAACTCCTCCTTGCGCTGAGCCTCGAAAATTAATCACATAGCTCCCTACGCGTAAGCCTCCTCACCTCACCCGCGTTACCTCCAAAACCCTGACACACTACACCTACACCTTCCCTGCCTTCCCTCCGAAACCCTGAGATGGCAAGAAGCACGCACGCAGATAAGCGCGCAAAAGGAACAACAAAAAACAAGCGGAAAAGAAGAAACAACATTAGAAGCAGATGCGCGGGGGCAACGACAGTAGGATAAATCAAAGAATTACGGAGCGGACGTGGAGGGAGATGGTCACCTAGACGTGCGCCAAGCCTATTTCCATACCTGGCTCCCCGGTTCGGCACATCGGCTCGGCTTGGTATCCAAACCTGTCTCCCCTGCTTGGCTTGGGCGAGCCTATCAATATTACTATTGTCGTAAGGACTCAAAACTTCTAGAAACCCTCATGACTGCCCTCTTATAAAGCAAGGTGCAAATTTTTCAAATTTTGGTGTATTTTTTAATGATGTTTCATATTTTTGATGTAATTTTGTAAAATTTTTAATTTCAACTAATTATTGTCAATCTTCATCAAGGGTTATGCTAACTTTTACAAAGAAACAAGCAATATACCGTAACATCATGTAACATTATAGCAGGTTTGTTCTTAGACAATTCCTAAATAAATAAACAAAAAGAAAATAGAAATTCTATGTCTTCAAGAACAAATTTACTGAGAATCCAACTCAATCCCAAAAATCAAGACTCTCTCTTTATAGGTTGTTCAATCTGACCACTACACCATGCAGCTGATGAGCATGCATATTGGTTCTGATCATAATTTTTGAGTTCTGAGATAATGCGTCCCTATAGTGTAGAATAGTGTGTTTTTGTCCATCCATCCATCGATCCATCCATCCATCGTTCCACCGATCGATCCATCCATCCGTCCATCCATCCATCCATCGATCCATCCATCGATCCATCCATCGATCCATCCATTGATCCATCCATCGATCGATCGATCCATCCATCCATCCATCGATCCATCATTCAATCCATCCATCCATCGTTCCACCGATCGATCCATCCATCGATCCATCGATCCATCATTCAATCCATCCATCCATCGTTCCACCGATCGATCCATCCATCCATCGATCGTTCCACCGATCGATCGATCCATCCATCCACCCATTGATCCATCCATCCATCCATGGATCCATCCATCCATTATTCGATCCATCCATCCATCCATCTATCCATCGATCCAGTCATCCACCCATCGATCGATCGGTCCATCCATCCATCCACCCATCCGCCCATCGATCCATCGATCCAGCCATCCAGCCATCCATCCATGGATCCATCCATCTATCCATCCATAAATAAGATATCTATCTTTTGTTGTACATAAATTGGTTGTTGTATTCATTTATTTTTCTACATACATATGGACAAGATGTCCAAAAGTGAAAATAGCTTCTCTTCCTCACACACAATCTAAGAAATGTTGAGAAAGTAGAGGAAGATTGAAACACTACTCAGGACTCTTATTTAGTGACCATGACCATCCGCCATAGAGAGGAGAATATGTGTAAGTTCTCTCTGGCTGAATTCAAGACCTTTCACCACCTAATTCTTTCCTATATTGTTAACCCTTAAACGTCAGACCGAGCCCGAGGGGTTGGGTTTTTTTTTGAGAGAATCTTGCTCATAACTTACACTCCATCATACCAAATGGAATTTTTAGAATTCCAAACTGAGCACCTTAAAGAGATCTATACTTTCTTAGAATAGAGCTCAAGCAAATTAAAAATAGAA
This sequence comes from Bryum argenteum, assembly GCA_037043015.1. NCBI lineage: Eukaryota > Viridiplantae > Streptophyta > Bryopsida > Bryales > Bryaceae > Bryum > Bryum argenteum. The sequence goes on along the minus strand of CM073328.1, from coordinate 15,686,859 downwards.
TACTGCTAAAAATGGAGTTTAAAAGAGATTTTGGGTGTCGTATCAGGAAAGCATATGACGTTTAAGGGTTAATCATTGAGATGGAAATGTAGAATGCAAATCTGGAAGGAGATTCTTCAAGTATACACCTGCACAAGGAGAGCAAGCTGAACTTCAGATACTTCACATAATTGAAATATAACAACAATATTCCAAGAGAAAAAGAGCATATGGGACTAAATGTTTAAGCTTTACACAACAACATGACCAATTGCAACTTCTTTACAAGGTGTGGCAAACAAGTCCAAAACTAGACCCTTTGCATTGAAATGTAATGCTTGTACCACAAAAGCTAGATTCAAATTAAATTCCAACCCAACAAAAAATGTTAGGATCAAATAGTGGCTAAAGGAGACAGAACTCCTCAAGTAACCATGTATTCTTCAAATTTTTTCAGAAACATTGGTACAAATTTATTCAAATGAAGAATCTTCCAACTATAAAGTTGTTGGATTTTATGAGGAGAGCACGATTACAAAAAAATTCAATGACAAAGTAAAATGGATTTCACGTGTTACTCAGCTTGCATTGATAAAACATGCTCCATGCTTGGAAACCTTTAAACAAGAGCTACATTCACTAAAATGAATGTCATTTTTACAAACATTCTTATTTGAGTTTGAAAATTTCACCACACAAACTAAAATTAATTATAATCTAACCCAAGTAATTTCATTCAGAAAGGACTCTAATGGAGAAGTCATCTTGTCATCCAAAATGTTGTATTTTCTACGTTTGACTCGTTTAGAGGTTATAGATGTACTAGATTACTATTGAATGGATGAATATTGTGCACCAAGGAAGATGAAAGGTAGGCAACTCCACTTGGACTAATCACTTGGTGCCAATTATCCATGTCGGTGTGCACTTTTGATGGACCATGTGAATTTTCAGGCATACACCATGTTTGAACTTAGAAAATAGGTGATCATTAACTTATATTTGCTTTATCATAAATGATTTTACATGCAATATAATTTATTTATACAAACAATTCCAAATTGCGCACGTTCAAAAACGATGTTCTAAATTTAGATAATAGGCAATCAACAACTCTATTTTTGTGTATCATAATGGAATTACATGCTCTCTATTTCATACCGTATATTCAAACAAAACAAAGTGCGCATGTCACGTGCACTTTTGAAAAAAATATTCTCAAATATTTATACAATCTAGCCTATATAATAATTACATTAGTAATGGTTCACGCTTTACAAATTGCACATTTCTACTGACATATTGCATATTACAAATGCTTCCACATGATAATTCAATAAAAAAAAATATATATATATATATATATATATATATATATATATATATATATATATATATATATATAACAATCTATTGTTTATTAAATGGTGTAACAAAAGATGCTACAAAAACTTAAATCTTGACCACTTGGCATTTGGTCACTCTACGTCAAAAAGAAACACGACTTCATACAAATCTCTCATGAGGTGCCATGGTTGGGGCCATTTGAGTTTTGTAAGTTCTCTTTGGATTTGAACCTTTGCAATCATGCCGCTTTTAAAGGCTTCGCCATTTTCTGAGAACGTGCCTGGTCTCCACGATCAACTTTTATCCCCCCACTTTCCAAGACATTGAATGTTTTCTATGGGTCAACTTTGGGGGAGTGGAAGTATGTGGTCCGCCACTAAGTGGATCTGGTGTTTGGAGAATGCAATTCTCAAATTATCTTTTAAGGCAAGTAGTTTGTTTGTTTTAGACGTGACATTATGATTAGAGATATTGCCGGCCGGAACAGGGCGCATGAGGTGGCATTGGAAGCGTTTTCTTTTTTAGAGATGTGGAAAAAAAAATCGGATCACGAATTGGGTCGTCGGATCCAATGATATTAAATTTCAAAGTATTTACGACCTTAAGAATACTTGGAAATTATTTGTATGAGCGTGGCAACGCCGCACGGACGTACTAGTTAGGGTTGAAGCTTTGATTGGGTCTTTTTAGCTTTAAGCTTAAGATCACATTGACACATAATACATTTTGCTTAAAATTGTATAATGGAGTTAGTGGCCATTTGTTGTTGCTAAAGCAATAATGATCATCAACGAGGTGTAGAGGTGGTACCATTGTGGAAATGATTTGTGTGTTTGTCCCCTTGCTAAGCTCTTACAAGCCTACATCTATAGAATGGATGGGTAGGAGACGAGCACTTCTTGGTTCTCTCCAGCATCCGAGCGGCAATAATAACCGCACCCCACTTCTTTGAACTCCAATTCCGTTAAAATGGCATTAGTCCAGTAAAATGGCACACCTCAAGTTTCTAAACTGCACATCATGTGAGGTAATAGAATTTGAAGGTGATATTATTGAAAATAAGGGACACTATATATAAAGGAGTAATGTAACATTTTTTTTTTTTGTCATATTACAGAATACACCACTCCATATGAGGACAAATTTAAGATTTGGTTTGACAAAATAGAACATGGCATGGTGTCATTTTAACAAAATTGAGGTTCCTCTCGGTTTTCAGGAAGCCCCGGCACCCCCTCTCTTGAATTCCTTTTTACTATTTCACCCCTTAAAAGAGTTCCTACTCCTTTCATTTCCCATACCAAACATCGATTTTGTCAAAATCATGCGTGACGTGAAACGTGCATTTTGGTTTTTTTGTGTGTAGATCTATGATAAAACATGTGAGCTTTATCTTTGAATGAAATTGGCGATTACTTACCCCTTGAATTGGAAACCCAAATTTCATTCAAAGTGCATATGACACGTTAGTAAACGTAGAGCACAATCTTAAAGATGACATTATCTAAAATGAACTCACATCCGCTAGTAATGCATTTCAAAAGACATTCATAAACCCTTGGAAACAACCCTTATGTGAGTAGTGCACATGCCATGTGCACTTTGATTTTCATTTTTGTTTTTTTTAAGTATAAAGTATGTAGTATCAATTCTCACAATATAATCAAAGTTTGTAATTACCTAATTAGGGATTTGAATTTCATGTCTTCCTCTCAAATGCATTTGTTCCCGACATGGCGATGTGATGTTTGTCCAAAAAACGTCATTATTTCAATTTTGCACCACATACACTTATGGCAAACCATGTGCACCCTCAACCATAAATGGTATTTAAAGTTGGGTTCAATCATTGGATACCATTATTCCTATTTTTTTATTATCATTATAAAGTTAACGTGGTGTGTAGTTGATATCATTGTAATAAAAAAATTGGAAAGATAGTGCATAGGTTATGAATAAGGTGTGTCATTGATTGACGGCCTTTCATGCCATGGGGATCATCATGAAGAGACATACTGCAAAGATTATGAATAAGGTGTGTCATTGATTGACAACCTTTCACGCCATGGGGCATAGCATGAGGAGTTGCATTTGACTCGGGGGGCTTAAGGGCGTGGCATGGGCTGCACCTTGGCTCGCTAGGACGGCTCGTATATATATTGAACCAATGTGACGGCTCGTATATATATAGAACCAATGTGCGTATAAAACCAATGTGCACGTGTTACCTGCACTTTTTTAAAATAATTGTTTAAAACGTTCCTAATTTAGTCAAAAATAAGAGCATGTACTATCACTTTATAAACTAGGTAAGGCTCTTTGAAGCCCACATCTAATATTTGACTCAAGTGTAATTAGCAATTCTTATCATTATCTAAAGAAACGCCTTTAAAAAGATTTTTTTTGTGAAAATTGAATGCCGGTGAATATTATTATGCCAATTTCAAGAGTTAGAGGAAGCACTTCAATTCTTGTTTAAGTATGGAAATAACCTTTTTCTATGTCCACGAGATTCCCCTACATTACAAAACCACCATAGTCCACCCAACTACGGTAGGAGGTTTGTGGACCTTACTGTATGGGTACCTCAAAGCCCTTTGGAAGGATACCACGTTACTAGTGACTAGGTAGAGATGAACATAAAATTCACTCTAAGAGACTAAGAGGAGACGGTAATCACACCATCGGTATTAGGACCACCCAACATGCATCCAAGGACAGGTTGAAGAGAAACTTTGATCACACGGGCCTCAAATAGAATTGTAACTCATTTTCTTTCTTCTCTAGGAAGAACTTCTGGAAAACGTGCATGGTCTTAGTGCGCATTTTCTTACATATTGAATATTTGCTATGACGCTTTGCTGAGCTTGTTGTGAAAGTTTGTGGTGCGGGTGAGAGATCGGACTGCTACAATGGTTCCTTGCGACAACATCATTGTCGTGGCTCTCTTTCTAGTCTCGTCTCGCCTCACACACGTAAGCGCGTAGAATCGTGAGCCACCATCCTCAACCCGAACTTCGTTTTGTAATTTCTCTCTTGGGACATCGTTGTGGCTCTCCTTCCTTCTATCATGTCTTGCCTTACACACGCAAGCATGTAGAATCACGCATTAATCACTTTAATGAATATGGTACAAAATTTGAATATTAACCCTTAAGCGCCCACGGTGTCGTTTTTCGACATTTGGATGTGAGGCTCCGTCTTTGGTGCACAACCCCGCTTTCATCCCATCGATTTTTCATCCGCCGTTTTTTTTGCTCAACTCCTCGGTGGGTTTACTCTACTCCCTCCTTGGATAAATAGTAAAAACCTTGATCCTCAATTTGTGAGAGTGGGCGAAAGAGATTTTTCATGAAAGTTTTGGTGGTGTGATCTTCACCCCTTTTTTGCATGGATCTTGAAATCCATACCTCCCAATGGCATGCAACTTGGTGGTCATACTAATTGCCATGCTCCAAAGAAGATCCTACGGTTGGATTTTCCATTTTCATCTTTTATTTGTTTTTACGCAGTTTTGAAAAAATCAGCATTATTACCAATTGTTAGGAGCTTTACCCCCCCTTGGGCGTTTAGGGGTTAATATTCCTTAGAGGAAACTTACATTGATAAGGGATATCTTTAGGTTAAAACTATATATACCAAATATCATTTTTGTTGAAAGTGTCACGTAACACGTGACAAGTTTAATTTAGTTTTTTGTGAGAAGATTTATAATAAAATATCCGAGTTTATCATGAGAATGCAAGAATATGGTTGGAATTTCTTACATCTCTAATTGGAAACACAAGTTTTAATTAAAATGCTTATGACACACGAAGAATAGTACACGTGGAACAAAAGTTAAGAAGAATATCTTAAAAGGCATCACATTGGCAAGTAATGCATTTGGAAAAAGCTTCATATACTCGGAAACATCTTGTGAATGATGCACTTTCTATGCGCATTTTGTATTATAAATTTAGAGCATGTATGCTCAATCCTAAGAACACGAAGTTGATGTTTGTTACTACTTAATCATTGATTTGAAATACGGTTTTCTTACATATGCATTTTCTTCCTTGCCAGTGTAACATGTGTTCAAAGAACGTTTCATAACACATTTTAGTTTCCTAACACGTGCATTTCTCACGTGCGACTTGCACTTTCATTCAAAAGTGATCTTTTGAGATGGAACAATTAACTATTTCAAAACTAGCATAGATGAGCTTGCATGCCTTATATTTTGTACATACAAGCAAAAAGCAAAGTGCACTTATCACGTACACTTTTAACAAGAATGGTGTTAAACTCCTAATTTAGTCCAAAAAATGTTGAAGTATTCTAGTGAAGGAGTTTGTGAGTTCTTGAACGACAATTATAAATCCCTGATTTCATTCAAAAGGATAATATTCCATGAAAATGGCGGGTTGCTTGTTTTAGGTCAATTTTCTTGAAACAAGGTACTTTTACAGAATTTAGCACTAATCTCATAAAATTAGAGTGTTATTATTGTATGAAAAAAGATTCTTTTTAAAAAAACAAAAACAAAAACAAGTGATTTTATGGAATAAACCATTTTTTAGGCACACAAATGCAAGTTTTGATATCATAGAATGGCGCTTGAATTACACTCTTTTCAACAAAGTTGACAATATAATGTTGAAACAAGATTGGTTTTTTTATGTTTTTTCCTACTCTAGCCTTTCATCGAAAGAAGAAGAACACCACACCCGTGAGGGTTGGCGTGAATAAAGTGTTTGTTTGACCTACCCTTGATGATATGCCCACAGGACATAACAGCTGCCTTTCATCGACCTCTAAGTAGCTTAGGCATGTTTTCACTTAGTTTTTTATAGACCGAATGGGAGCTTTATTGGTTAGATTTTTTATACAAATTTCCTGAAACTCATTGTAGAAAAAGATTTTGTAGTAAAACACAAAAGATTATATATTGTGCAAAAAAGACCATTTTCAAGAAATAAATAATGCATAAATCTTGTGTAACCCCTTGAAGCTCTTTTTTTATGTTATTGGGAGCTTGAAACCTCAATACTACAAATTTCTACCTCTGTGTACTTTCGAGGTGAGAACTAATTTCTTTGATTTCTTTTAAACTCCCAACCGTAGGATCTTGTACCCTAAGACTATTTTAATTATCTTTCCAAAAATTTGTTGTTGTAAGTCTACCACTTGAGAGATCATAACATCCAAAGTTTGACTTCCAAGTTCTATTCGGCATTGTGAAGATTGTTTTTGAAGTTTTTTGGGGTTGCCCCTTGTAAAATAAGTAGAATTATCAATGCAAGATTTTTGAAAAGTTAGCTGGTAGTATTATCATAAACACATTTCGAGAAAAAACTCAAAAAAACACTAAAAGAAAATAAAAATTTACTGCTCTACTTGGGTTTGCAAACACAAATTAAGTTAAGAAATAATGTAGTTAAAATTTGACTTTGCACACACACCTTGTAGTATAGGGAACATGCCACATTTAACTAAATCCCGACATATTCACAAATTATGGACTGGAGCAAATTTTGGAAATTACAATCTTGTGGAATTATCATTATATCAATTGAAAATATACATCGGGGGATGTGAGTGTCTTCATATTCTCCAAAGATCCCCCAATTTACATTTTTGTGTTCACACTGTATCTTACTCACCCTGAGTATGGGGGATCTCCCATTGCCTTATTTCTAGACTGCCTCCAGTCCAGAAGTAGTTATATGTGTCATGAACTCTCAAACCAATTCATAGCCCATGATATTGAAGCTTGATCCTTCATCTAGACTACTCAAAATAGCAAAAAGCCATTTTGGCTTGCAAGAAGCTTCAGGGGTCAGAATACAAAAGTAGTGTAATTAAAAAGAATTCTTATTTTTTAATTAAATCTTAAATTCTTAATTCATAGTGTTTGTTTTTGATATCACATGTCTGTAAGATACAGGTCTCTCTCAAAGTAAATGTGAAACCCTTTCCGGGATATTAGCATTACAAACGGACACTTTATTCACGCCGACCCCTTAGAAAGGGACTGGAGTTTCTATCTATCTGAAACCCTTTCTCACAATAATATTCATTGATCAAAGAGAAACTATACAATGAGTGCAAAATGAATTCGTACAATGTCCTTAAAGTGACACATTAGGGGTTACCTGCTAATGCACTTGGAGTATTCTTCTATGGTATGTTTAATAATTGGGATAACAACAAACTTCCAACATCTTAAAAATAAAAAATAATAAAAAATAATTTTAAAAAATGACATGACGCCCCCTCTTTTTTATCCACGAGGGAGAATTCAAACTTTATTTATATAATTCATTGTCATTTGTGCTTAGGATTGAGAAACATGCATCCAGGTCTCATACTCATAGCCAAAATCTATTGTCAATGATTATGGATAGTAAGATGTTCAATAATGGCTTAAACTTCAGCACGGGAAACCTACACGGATGTTACCATTTTTGTGCATAGGGAAAATTTATTAGTAGAAAGATAGAGCAAGTGGAATCATCAATTTTGGACTCTTTTACACTCAATACTGAATATTTTGAAGTTGGAAATGTAGATGTTCTGAAAATGATGCCCTAAAGTGACACCCTGTAGTATTTGCAGTGAGTACATGGTACTAATGCATGGAGAAACTACTATGTATATTACTAGAGCCCCATTCTGGACCTACCCCGTTTTAGACCACTCTACTGTAGCTGTTACCCGATCTCTGTTGACTCTGCATGGACGTTTCGAACTAATTATCTGGTTTCTTCCAGAACATTTGACTATCTGCTTGGATCTTTACAAGGCCGGTGGGTTTCAGTGTCATGCTCTTTGGGGATATACTGCTGTTGATCGTATTGCTGCCTGGAAGCGATGTCCAGTACAAGTGGGAAAGAAGTTAGCTCGGCTGTTGTGGTCATTGTTGACAAATTGTTATCCTGGTGATGGAAACACCATTCTGTACACGATGGAGGAGAATGGAATATTCGGTTTCAATTGGGATTCAATGGTGCCGGTTCATGATAAGAACGAATGGATCTTTCTGTTGCACTCTCCGCCCTCCGCCATATGCTTGTCGATATCCTGATTTTTGAGGTAAAAACACACAATTCAGATGGATCCTTTTACGAACACCATACGAATTTTCATATCTATACTTGCTACAGTTTCATGTCAGCCTACATAATTTTATACAGAGGAGACTTGGATGAGTTGGATCTCAAGATACGCAAGTTTGAAAGTCTAAACCTTGTGAGAAATCTATGCCATCTACAAAATTTGGTAAGGTAATACGGTACAAAGGAGACTAGTATCCAGAGATACACAAGGCAATATGCATATCTTCATGCACAAGCAAATTGCAAGTCTTGATTCTCCTGATCTAAATGACTGCTGGCATCTATCTACCTAGCGCTAGCACTGGCCACCAATTTGTGAAAGTGAAGGATGAGCTCTTTAGCACCTTCTGTGCAGTTACATGAGGTATATGCCAGAACTCGACGTGCGAACCTTTCTATAAGAGTTGAATAGAATACAAGCAACGATTGATCATCGCTGTAGAAGTAATTAGAACATGTTGTACAAGTGGGTAGCGGATGAGCTTCAACTGCTATGACAACAAAGTTGCTCACATGTAGCGACATCTAGTGCTTTCTCTAGCAATGTTGGTTCTACCCTCATATTGTCTACATTTGAGGCCAAACAAATTGCTAGAGCAAGCACCGATTACTTTGTTTGACAGACATTTGCTTGAAACATTGCTTGAAACACGTTAGGAACCCATTTTATTAGAGATTAACATTATTTAATTGTTTTACTATTTCATCCCTCCAAATCAAATTTCAATCAAATTCAGCAGTGCAACCGACATTCAAATCAATTCCAACCCTGCAACCCAGATTCCAATCAAGCATACCTATCCAGCATACCTATCTGGGCCTTCATTGCAAGCTCAATGAGATGTTGATGCATAGTGACCTTCATTCAGTTTTACAGGAACTAATTAATGTTGGGCCTTTCGTGCCACATGAACCCCCTTAAGGGGATGCCACATGGACTCCATGAGTACACTTATTATTAAAATTTTATTCCTCTTTGTACTTTCTAAGGGGGTGGAAGCTGCTACAAACAATATGGGGTAAATTGGCTCCCCCAAGACTCCCCGCCCACAAGACCCCCGCCCACAAGACCCCCACCCCAAGACCCCGCCCCCAAGACCCCTCACCCAAGACCGGCCCGAGCTGAACCCCTCCCATACTCCTCTTCTCCGCATTTTCAGGCGTGCTTCATGCCCGCATTCCAGAAGCATTAATGAGATTTTGGGAGATAGAATCTTGTTCTCTTTATTATCACCCTGGATTTGGATACACCAGAGAAGGAAAATGAAGCACTACGATATCATAGCAAAACATTTCTACATCATTTTCTACATCATGACTGGTCACCAACCATAAACAAGAAAATGTGAAGAACTTCCCTCATAGCTGGAATTAGGCCTTTCACGAACTAATTTTTCCGTGAGATAGTACTGCAGAAGGCGCATCCGGAAGCATGTATTCCAAGAATTTTCCTGCACAAGGAGAGCACGCTCATACTCCAAACACCTCACAGAACTGAAACAGAAAAACAGCGTTCCAGGACGAGAAAAGCATATGCAACAGGAAAATGCAATGTTTCACCTTTAGCCGTAAGCAGACCGAGTGGAATTTCGTCATACGAACGAGGACCCATAATTCTGATATCAGCCACCGAGATTTGCCAGTGAATAGCACCCGTTGCCACATCTTGCACAAACACTGAATAGTCAGTCCTCCGACAGAACAGTGTCGGCACCTTCTTCTCGTAACCAGGCTCTAGTTTCGCCCACACACTTCCGAAGCGGTCGAATTTTTGGATAGGAACCCCCGTGTCCTTGTTCAACAGGAATGAAAACCTGCTCACTGAACTCCTGATCATCCTTCCATCTGCCGTAAGCCGAGGTGTGTCTGCTATCAGATCCCTCAACCTCATTGCAGTCGGCTGGAGAATCACAAACAAATCATCTCCTCAAAACGCTTGTGTTGAGGACCTAAGAGGACCTAACTTAACATCAAAATGAAGACAACTGCAATTGATGCAGGTCCGTAACTATCATGTACGACAAGAAAAATCTGCAATTTTCTGGTCAGCCGCATCTCCATAGCCACTCAATGAGGCTGTCACGAAACTCAGAGAACATCGAAGGTGTAGATCAGATATGAAGAAGAAAGTTCCTACAATAAAATGTTGGTTTCGTGCATGCGAACATCAGGATCTTATACATTGTAAGATTCTGGGATGCTCACCCTAACTCGCGATCCCTCCACGACATAGAGTTTCCCTGCTCCGGAGTACACAGTCTGGTTATCAGAGTATTCACCACTCGGGGTGATGTCGCGAATGTTCGTTCTTGGGAGCTTGGAGCCCATGGCCGACCCCGTTGCAATTGCCCAGATACTCTGTCTGGTCAGAGGATTCACTGCATGGAGGTTGCCGGCTGGTGATACCACGAGCATCGCCTCTGGCTCACACCTGCACAAATGCCACCCTTCAACCAAGACTTCGCAAAATATGGTAGGTGATGATGGTTCCTTCCAAAATCCCCAAAACGAGAAGAGCATCGAACAGGGAGACAAGGAGAAGAGCATCGAACAGGGAGACAAGGAGAGAGACTCGTACACTTCATTGTGAAGAATCATCTCAGCAGCACTGCGGTGCAGGCACAACATCACGCCCAGAAGTGAATGGAGGAAGAGAACGCACACAACCATTATTATGTTCAAGATGCACATTCTGGAGCCCAAGAGGAAAGGGGTCGTTTCACAGTAGCAACTAAGGTCGAGATGATGAGCGGTTTCAGCAATGTGTTTAGATTATATGTGAAATTGAAGAGGGTTGGTCACTTTGGTGACCACTGATGAAGGGAAGTGTTGTGAAGAATGTGTTTGTGGCATCAAGTCGTTGGCGCCAAAGTTTTGACCGAACGCTTGTCGATGGCGCAAGGGTTGCGACCTAGCACAAAACGAATATGGGTTGAATGAAGACCAAAGTTTTGTGGGGAGGTCAAATATATCACTTTCAAGAAAAAATTTAACCTTTTTTTTCAACTCTTATTTCTAAAAGCCTAGGTGTTAGAATATTTCCTTTCAACTTTGTTCCCTTTGTCAAATCTCTAGACGATGTACGTTTATGTAATAAATTACAATGCAATCAACTCATATGAGGCTGTAGTAATATTCTCACTTTTCTTGTTTGATTCATGTGTGAGTTGATTGATTTCACATGTGATGATTATATGATTGATTGTCAAATGAATTGGTGAATTGCATGCCAAAGCATGGATGAAATTATTAACATGTGCTTCCAATTGAAATAGTGGCTTATATGGAAATTATATTGCAAATGTATTGCAACTTTATTGCAACTTTATTGTAACTTTATATAACATAGCTCTTTTTAAATTCTCTATCAAGTGCAATCATTTACTTTACTAAGCACTAGATCAAAAGAAAGAGGTACTTCTTCCATATAAATGTTTCAAAGTCAAAAATTACAATAGCTCAGTAGCCATGAGCTCATAATGAAGGTTATTCTTTCCTAATCACAACGTTGGAGATTGAAAGAGTTCACATTTGAAGTCACGTAGCACATAGTGCTGATAGTTAAATATAACAATGGAACAAAGGCTGCAGTTGCTTCGTCCCTATTTCATAAAATAGACAAAAGACACTTAGACTTCGAGATGTGTTGAAACTTTAGATATCCAAGAATCTAAGGTACACAATATGGAGTGATTGTGCAATAAATGCAAGAGAAATATGTGCATGAATGTGATACTCCGTAACTTCAATATGTAGACGTCCAGATAGGAGATGGGTGTATATTCCCAAACTACAGAGGCTCTCATCTCCTCTTTTAGGTGCATACTTCCAAACTTCCGAGGCATCACCACACAAGGGGCGAAGGCATACCTGGCCGAGAGAAGCCGACCACCATTACATTCAACATTTTCTTATTACATCATTTTCTATCACGCAAAACATCTATTTTTGAGATGCTTATTTTCAAAATATTGTGCATGTTAGAGAAGACGACCTCTACGTCCGCAAGTTTGACAACGTCTTGATTCAAGTGCTTGAGGAGCCCATCCCTGAAGGAGACATTCAAGCCCTGCTCTAGAATCCGACAAAACTCCTCGTAAACTTCATGAGTATAAAGCATTCGTACTCGAAAATCTCATTGCTAACACAATACAAATGTAAAAGCAAGTTTGAAGACTACCTACGGGTGCAAACATTGCACGCTCCCTCTTGGTCGAATTGCTAATGATATCCAAAGCGCCTTGAAGTGATTCCTTGTCATACAATATTCCCTACTACAATCACAGATACTCACCAACAAGCCCAATTAAAATCATTGCAATTTTTTATAAAGTATCAACCCCGAAAGACCCAAGATGATCACTGACCTTCCTCCCATACTCAAGCAAGTTTGACAAGAGCGCTGAATCTTTCTCTCCCTTCGTCCAATCATGATACGTGTCGATGCTTGTTATATTAATACTGCATTCATGTCGATACAAACAATTTAGAAAAGTTTAGAGTAAGAGTCTAAAAATCATTCAAAATATCACTAGATTATTAAGTGAAGTTGTGCGCACATGTATAAGGGCTTCACTTAATTGACCTAGAGGCAAGTAAATAGCACACCCATCACATTCAATGACTCCTCAACAGTCTTTGTTGTAAACCATTTCAATCGCTTTCTCCACTTCATTGCTCATGCTACGGGTTTCCACAAGAGCTGCAAATAAGAGGTCCATCAACATACACAATTCCATTCTTTATTTGTTACATTTCACGGACCTTTAATTTAGGGTTTTTTCATATAAAATGATCAGCTATCAATCAAGCAACAATTACCTTAAAGCATGTGCTATTCAACGGTTATCTAAAGCATGTGCTATTCTCTTCCATGATATGAATAGACTAGCATGAAATTTAAATAGATTAGCATGAAAGTGTGATGCAAGGCAACTTCACAACACTGAAAACCAATTTAATGAACAATGATGGCAAATAAGGTTATGGAAAAACATCTTCAAATACATGTGGACATTTTCAAGGGCATAAGTGTCAAGCACGTTACAGGAAAAGTAGTCGAATTCTATGTCAGGAGACGTGATGGATGGAAAAGAAATTACTTGTTACAAAGCACTAGTTGGAAGAGCAGTTCAACGCTCAAGGTAATACTATATCGACATTGTACTTTCCAAACGCTCTTTAAATCCTACGATTTAAGTGCATACGGTTTTTAGGTCGTTGATGGACTCAATGTCCCATTCATTGTGAAACTTACGATGTTGACCAAATTCCTTTCTTGATTTCCCTGTCTTCAAGCTCCTTCAACATCTTGTCAATGTTCTCCACTTGCAAAAGATCCAAAACAAGTAAGCATTACCCTCTCCTTGAAAACTGACTATCTCCCTTTTTGTACCCTTAAAAATTTCAAGGTATTTGAAAACAATAACATGGTGAAATGATTATTTTGTTGAAGACTTGACCAAGTAGTGATGATTCAAACCTTTCCATATTGGAGACTAGCTCCATTGCCAGGAATTTGGCGCCTCTTGATTGTAGTTAAGCATACTCCTCATGGTCACCTTTGATGTTCTAGCATTGCTTGTTGTAGCCTCATACAAGGATTTCTAATTGAAATTGCAAGAAGAGAAGAAGTTAGCTCGATGAAGCTTAATCAGAATGATGCAAATAATGCAGCGGTGATGAAGAGGCTTACCCATCCGAATAGAGCATATTGTCGTTGTGAGAGTGCGAAAGAGAGTCGTGTGACGAACGCGACCCGCTTGCACATCTAATCACCTACGTTTCATCCATGCAATGATAAGTATGATTGAAATCGATGAAATTTTTGAATGTACGTTTTGCAATGTCCCGCCATGGCGGTCTCAATTCTCTTCTCCCTCCATGGTGCCCTAAAGTCTCTTCTTCCGCCGTGGTGACGTCAATTCTCGTGTTCTCCATGGCCCCCTCCTCCTCTATTTTGAATGCTTGGCTCTTGAAATCGAAATTTGATTGTAGGATGAAAGATTGTTGTTCTTCTTGTTTTTACATTTAGCTTTGTAAGTCTTTTTTCTCTTGTCGTTTGCCAATGATACACTTGCGCTCGAGAATGTCGGATACTCCTTCAGCTTGGCTGATAGAGGTAGATTGATAGGTATTGTATTGTTTCCTTGAGTGTGTGTTTCTCCGCCTTCACTGCCGATTGAGAGCTTGAGGGAGGTTTGTCACTACATCTTCTCCGCACAAGTTTGAAGACTCCAAGCTAGTGCACGCTACTGTTCTTCTTTGCTACGTAAGAAAGCTTACGATAGCAGTTTAGACTAGGTTTCTTTTAGACTTAGGAAATCAATTCATGCATGCTCGAAGCTTGCAGAAAAGCAACGTGCACAACTACTCACCTGCTTCATTAGATATGTAGTTGGCGCTCCTTCTTTAATTCATGGAGTCAAGGAGTCCTTCCTCTTCGGTCAATGGAGTCAAAAGATTCTATTGGAAGATTGTTTAGATAGTCTTTCAAGTTCTTCTTATCACAACGCATTAATGATCAATCTTGTTGTCATTACCTTTGTATGCTGGCATCATTTCTAAAGTATGAGGTGAGAACTCACATATGTTGCAGGTGAAAGGAGGGTTGACAATGGTTGCAAGAAAAGCAATTGAAGAGGTCACTGACTAGCAAAATTTGCCAAAGGTATCAAACTCTAAACACAAGGTTGAGTACTAGTCTTGTTTTTTATTTTTTGCTTCCTTATTATTGATCTCACAAGGTAATTTTGTGCAGGTGGCATCGAAGAGTAAGGAGGGAAAATTTGCTTGACAACACGGAGGAACCAAGCAATCCCTACCTTCAACAAAGAAATGAGCGTATTCAAGAAAATAACATGAACCTATATTCCTTGGGCTTACCCCCAATATTGCTTCCATGAGAATTTCAAAGGTAAAACTTTTTTTTTTCCTTAATGATCTTAAAATGTATGTATTATATTCTGCTGACTATGCATTGTTATGCTAATGCGGCCAGAGAAAGTATCAACCTCCTTTGAGTCTCAATGTGGCATGGAGTTTAGCAGACCATACATGTATTACGAGGTTCCAAGCTACGAGCAAGATCATTAATCCACCACCGAGGCACCAACAACATATAAAGAATCATGTGGGAAGTTGTATGGTAAAGAACTCCTTTGACAACAATTCTATACACAATGCCTCACACTTATTGCGCATCATCAAAGGTTGGTTGGTGTATCATGGTTTGTTTACTAACCCTTCTAATCGAGAGATGGAGAGGTCTATTGTGCTTTGAGATCTTTGGTTGAAGACAAGAAGTGTGAGTTTGTTGCGTTGGACTTTAAATCCACCACATACCATATGTAAGTCAAGGAGGTTTATGACGTGATAAAAGAGATGCTCCATTATGCAAAAAAGAAGTTGTTCAAAGTTGAAAGATCAAAGTAGTGTTGTGAACCATGTGGTAAGTCTTTTCTTTCATCAATATTTTTAGATTGTGGTATGTGAAATGTCAATGAGAAAAAGTCAAATATGTGTCATTCATGTGGAGTTTTTTTTTTTTCAAATGCTAACTAACGTATGGGGTTCTATGTTTAGATTGACAAAATACCTCCTCATACTAAATGTGGCGACCACAAGGATGAAGATACACTGAAGTGTGTAATACATGAACAAATGGACGCAATGCCAACAACGCCACCTCATGTGTAGGTTGAGAGTAATGAAGAAGCTAGAGATATCTCAATCTCCTTGGTATGTTCCTAGGTTAAGTTAATGAAATTATTTTTGAAGCCACATGATCTAGTTTGTGATTGAGCTAATCAATTATTTTGAAATCATAAAACATTTAGTTCATTGCATGAGTTGTTGTGCAGCAAGCAACATCAAGAGCTTCAAAGCGAATTCATAAGAGAATTTCTATATCACCATCGGCATATAAAAAGATGGTCCTACCACTGTTTGTTGTTGAGAAGCTCATCATGGAAACTCTTGGTTACATTGATGTGGATAATATGTACTCATAGATAAAAGGCACCACAAGCCTTGGCTTGGTGGTTAGGGCTTAGGCCCCCAATGAGGAGGTCGTGGATTCTATTCCTCATGCTGGCGTGGTGCTCACCACTATAGTCCACCCAACTATTGTGGGAGGTCCTTGGACCTTGTTGTATGGGTACCTCAAAGCCCTCTGGGGGATACTATGTCAAGTATCTTCAAGGCACTAGTAACTAGGCTAGAAACTAGTGTAGTTATAGTGTCCACCCTCGAGAGGGGGAAGTAGTATTGTTCTAATTTCCCCTTGTCCGGTGGCCATCGGGATATTAGCATCACGAACGGACACTTCATTCATGCCGGCCCCTTAGAAAGAGACCGGAGTTTCTATCTACTCAAAGATAAGGGTATTCATAAAATACGAAAATGCATTGAAGAAAAAAACGTGTTCACAAACATCACGGGCATGAGTGATTAAGAGGATGTCAAGAGTGTGGGCAAGTTTCTCATGCATGGTTGCTTTTGAATTTTCATAATTCTTTAGAAATTTTGGTGAAAGTGAGAAATATTTGAGCTTTTGAAAAAATTGACTCCTCTATTTTGTTTTTTGTGATGTAGGTTGAAGATCCTTTACGACTCGGGAGCTTCTGTAATGTCAATAGTGTACATAATTGTTTTAGAGTACTATTCCAAATTGTTTACTTGATTTTCTTAGAATAGTATTCCTGTCATTCATGACATACATCCTCGAAACTACCGTAACACCATAGTAGGTTCGCCACCTGCCGCACGAATATTTAATTTAAAAAAAAAAAAAAGGTTCGCCTCCCAAAAAATGATTTTTTTGAGATTTGTTTTCTTAATTATTTGATAAAAAATTATTCGTGTGCAAGAGATAGATGTACTTAAATTTTCATCTTAATTTCATTCTTCATCAATTTTTGGCGGTCATACTTAGTTAACCTAACTACGGTACATATTTACTGATTTCCTGTACTTTCGTTTTTATTTTGGTACAATTTTAATGTTATTCGTTTCTTTTTCCTTGTAATTTCCGTTTTTTTACGTTTTCTTTTTTGAGAATTATTTATGAACGAACCTGCTATGGTGTTACGGTATGCTTCTTAACAATTTTTGATTGTATCTTAGGATTCACATTAGAATTGCTCTCTTTTGTTTGCAAATACAAGTTCTTGTTGCAATTCTTGTATATTAATCATCTTTTGATTATTTATGTGTGCTGATGGAGTCAATTGCGATACTTTACATTTCAGGCATACACAAATGGGTTATATGATGGCACAACCCCTTGTGGTGTTGCCTTTATATTTTACCTTCATCGCATTCATTTGACAATTTTCCATCAAGTATTTCCTTCCTGGATTTCCTCAAGGCGTTCATCTTTTGATTTTCCTTTAGGTATAAATCCTATAAATTCCCTTGGCGTACTCACCTTTGAATTTTCTTGGAGGTGTTTGTTTATAAGTTTCTCTTAAGGAGATATTGAGTTCATTTTCTACTTAGTGAAGTGGTTATAGTCGAGTTTTTTGATGTGCTCTTCAAAGGATGAAATATGTATAGTTAATTTCTAGAGGAAAAGGCTCCTATGATCCTTGTGGAGCTCCATCATATGACGGAATAAAACCGAGAAATTTAACGATACGACTTCGATATCCGGCAAATATATAGTCCCATTGGATAAGCTTAACTATTTTCCGAATTCTTAAACAATCAGGAAATAATCCATCCTAGACAAAGCACGGTGACAACATTCTTCTCATTCTCACCATATCAAATATTCTTCATTTTCATTTTGGACCTTTGCAGCACACTTGTGGAATGGTCAATTTGCACGGGAGCCTGTGACCTTCTTTAACAAGAATTGGGCTTTCAATTAGTAACCACCTTTCCATCCTCGTGAGGTGTTTTAGTAAACAAATCCTTTTAAGTAAGTAACCCGGAGTATGCTAAAGCAATCAGAAACAAGATCATTTGAAAAGGTGTGGTGACTGGTGAGGAACTCATGTCTATCATTTGAAAAGAGGTTTAAGCTACATTTGAAATAAAAACACTTTGTGTAGTGAAACACTAGAATTGTAGATCTACAGGTTACACATTTATTAACACATTTTAAAACTTCTAGAGTACCCTATTCATAGATCAACAATGGTTGGAGTAACTCATCTTTATTCATATCAAGAAGAAACTTATCCATCATAACCAATACTAAATGCTCATCCCCAAGCTCTTAATAAGATCCTACCTTTATTTCCACAAATGTCAAAAAAATCCTCTTGTCTAATTCACCTCGACCATCGGCCATCGGCGATCAGCTATGGAAAATTACCCATCAACAATCGACCACGGACAATGGACCATGTACAATCGGCCATGGACAATCAGCCATGGAAAATTGCCCATCAACAATCCACCATCGACAATCCCTCGACACTAAGGGCTAGACAGTGGAGGGGTTGCGCCTCCCTGCCCGCCCACAAAACCCTGCCCGCATAAAATCATTTGGGAGTAAATTTGCCCCCTAAATTTTTGTTGTTGATGACATCAATGCTGCCATGGGACACCTCCAAGGGTATATTGGGGTCGCAGATCCCAATTTTG
Source organism: Bryum argenteum (assembly GCA_037043015.1). NCBI lineage: Eukaryota > Viridiplantae > Streptophyta > Bryopsida > Bryales > Bryaceae > Bryum > Bryum argenteum. The sequence continues at coordinate 15,667,837 of CM073328.1, read as the reverse complement.
AACTCAAAATCTGAAAATAAATATTGTAGGGCCTCCAAAAATCCAAAAATCACATTTATACGAATTTCAGCCGGGCAGCCAGTGTGGGCGTGCAGTGGAGGCGCAACCCCTCCACTGTCCCGCCCTTAGTGACGAGGATCGGCCATGGCCAAGAGAATAGGTGTAAGTTCTCCCTGGCCATAAGAAGCCCTTTCACCACCCAGTTCTTTCCTATTTCGTTACTCACTATGATGGAAGTGGATTCGGAAGCAGATTCTTCATGTACACTCCTGCACAAGAAAAGCAAAGCTCAAACTTCAATCTCCAGACACTTCACGAAATTGAAACATAACACCAATGTTCCAAGTGGAGAAAAACATACACAACTGCGAACTCTAATGTTTCACCTTTGGACGACAACAGACTGATTGGAACTTCCATATAAGGCGAACCCAGTGGCATGGTTTTGATATCAGCCACCGAGACTCTCCATAGAAGAGCACCCGTTCTGATATCGTGCACAATTACTTCGTAGTCAGTCCTCCGAAAGAACAGTGTTGGCAACTTCTCCTCGGAATCACGCTCTGGTTTTCCCCACATTCTCCCCGAATGATCGAATCTGCGGATGAGAGCCCCCGTGTTCTTGTTCAACAGGAATACGGTATTGCTCAATAGAATAGTGACCATTGCTCCATCTGCCGTAAACCGAGGTGTGTTGGCGATCAGATTGTGCATGTTTATTGTAGTCCTCTGGACAAGCACAAACAGATCATGTCAAGGACCTCACTTCGCATGACTCCTGAAAGAAGTTAGAAGATCTCGACTGAAGCTCGAACTTAACAGCTACTTCACTAAATAATTAACAGACAACTCTAATCGATCCAGGATAAGACAAATGAATTTGCTTTTCGCTGGTTTACCATGGCCCATGGTTTCCAATGAGGTTGTCACCAAATTCAGAGAGTACATTGCATGTGTAGATCAGAAATGGCTTAAAGAAGCTTTCTGAACACAATGTTGGCTTCCTATCACGATATCATAGATTATAAGATTCTCGTATGCTCACCTTGATTTGCGATCCCTCTACGACATAGAGATTCCCATCTGCGTCGGAGAATACGATTTGCTCATGAGAGTGAGGGTCTTGTCTTGGGAGCTTGGAGCCCATGGCCGATCCCGATGCATAAGTCCAGATGGTGTGCTTGGTCACAGGATTCACTGCATGCAGAACGCCGGCTGGTGACACCACCAGCATCGCCTCTGGTTCACACCTGCATTTCGCACATAAAAGACAAGTAATGATCAGCCCATTTTTAACAGAGTTGGTATTCGTCCTTCATGAAGCAAGCACAGGAATGGCGTCGATCTAGAGTAGAACTACCCTTGATTGCAAACGAAAAAGCACTGACAAGGAGAAAATACCCTTGCAGAAGTCTCCATAATCTCCAAAAGATGATTGCAAAGGAAAGTGCACTGACAAGGAGGAGCTACCCTGGAGGCAGTCACCAGAATTATCAAAAGTGATTGCAATGAAAAGAAAGAGCACTCGCAAGGAGAAACATGATCTTGAAGTAGTCACCATAATTTCCTGAAGTCTTTGCAAAGGAAACAATACTAGCAAGGAGCGGCGTACTTACATTTGAGGTTGAAGGAACATTGCAGCTACATTTGCGTGCCGTAACAAGACCAGGTAAAAGAGCAGGAAACACGACACCATGTTTTTCTATGTAGGGAATTTTCACAAGTAAAGGCGTAAAAGGTGTTTAGCACTAGTGACTAAGCGCGAGGTGTCGAGCGTTTTTAGCAATTTGTTTAGATTTAGGGTTGAACTTGTGCACTCACGTACGCGGACCAATGACAGAGGTGAGTGACGCTACAAATGCCTACGTGGGAGCAAGTTCTTGGCATGGGGAACTTAACCTAGCGTAACGAATCAAGGATCAAATGAAAACAAATTTTTATAAGGAGGTCAACCTTCCTTCTCAAGATAGTTTTTCACATGTCTTTTCAACTCCGTTCTGTGTCCACGTGTGTCAAGATTTTCTTTCCAACTCTGTTCATTCAAAGCTAAGGATTACAACTCTTTGCATTGTTCTCCACTTAACCCCAGTGAATATCTCTTAATACATGAGGAATTTTAAAGCATGAGATAACATATTGGAAGGGTCAAGGGTGTGGAAAACTCTACTATCCCCAAAATGTTTTAGCTTCACACGATCTATATTCAGAAAATTCACTAAAAAAAAGAGATACTTTATGTACTCTTGGAGCATTAGGGGTTAGTATTCTCAATTATTTTATCCACCAAAATTTAATGTGACAAAGTGGTTGACATTTACGTTTATAAAACATGACTAACATGAGGATGAAAGGCTTCTTTGATATTGAGTATTTTGTTAATTTTTGTGGGAAAAAATTCTTGGGCTCACTAAATATCACATAAGAACTCAAATTTATAAGTATCACCTACTCTCTATAAGTTTACTCTTGTTTTTAGAGGGTAATTCCTTGAATTGGTCTCCACCTTTAGGGCATTGTATAGTAAGACAAGGTTCAATCTTTGCAGCTTGTTTTGAATTGATCTTGGTAATATCGGAGTACATCTATACTAGTCCGAGCTCATGTCAAACTATCATTCACATTCAACTTAAGCAATTCAAGTTAGAGCAAAAATAATATTGTATGTGAAGGTTAACCCCTAAACGTCTTAGCCTATTTTTAGCTAAAAAAACACATTTTCAAAAAAAAGTGGCATAGATAAAATTGAAGATAAGCAATTTAGATCTCAACCATACAAACTTGTAATAGACATGTTAAAGGTCATGAAGGGAAAAATTATAGTCATGAGGCTTCAAAGATTGCAAGATCGTAATGTATTAGTACACAAAACAAGTTACCAAGATTTCATCATTTTCACTTGAGAGTAGAAATTCAAGCAACAAATTTACTCCAATGAAAAATCTCCAACTAGAAAGTTGTTCATCTTTATCTTATTATTACCCTAACACAAAATAAAATCATCAAAAAAAAAAACTTTTGGCTCCAAAAATAGCCTTGGAATAGTGAAAAGTGCCAAATAATTTACGAAGGGAACATTGTCCAAATCTAAACCCATTGCACTAAAATCTATGCATTATGTAAATAGCATCTTCGATTTGGTCAAGATTTCTACTATGAAGAATAGACTCTAATTAGAACTTATTCCAAATAAAGAAAGTTGAAATCAAATGGTGGATGATGGAGATATAGTTCTTCCAAAAATCATCCATATTTTCACTTTTTTTCATTGTGGAATTATGGTCGCAAATCTAATACCGAAAGTAATTGGATCAAAAATCATTGAGCTAAAAATTTGTTAAAATTCACCTTAAGATCATGATTATGTTAAAAAATTACATTAGAAGCTATTTTTTAAACCCACTTGTGAACGAACTACCATATATACAAACTAAAGAAAGTTTCTTGTAGAAGTTAAAACGACGATGAGATTACTCGGTGTTGAGATATCTTGCTAAATTCACCTCTAATTGGTTTGAAGCATGTTTATATTTGTGATGTGTAAGCCTTTATTCTTCTAGCCAAGAAGAGAGTGAAACCATTCTAATTGGATCATACTCTGCTCTTGAAATCTAAGATAAAGGACAAGAGGTTGTCAATTTCACTTGTGAGTCACAAAATTGGCTTGCAATTATAGTAAAACATGGATAAGTTTTGAAAACCCAAAACAAAAAGCTGCCTTCACCAAAATGCATGCCATTAATTCATACTTCATTGTATGGGTCTACTAATTCTACCACACAAACTAGACTTGATTTGGGACTCAAACAAAGTGATTTTGTGAAAAAAAGTTTGGACAAAAGAGTTACAGCTCTTCAAAGTTTCTGCCCTTCATCCAAAGTGTATAAAACCGACGTTGGGGACGCTTAGGGGATAATGAAGATATTAACCAGATTTTTACAAACATACCTCTTTTCATACTAATGGAACACACTTTTTCACATTCCACTCTCATATGACAAATGTATGAGACATTTTCATGCAAATAGATAATCCTTTGAAGGAGCTTAACTCCTATACGTCCTTGGGGTATTTTTAGCCAAAAACTCATCTTCAAAAAAGTTGTCATAAATAGAAATGAAGATAAGCTATTTACCTCTCAACCATACAAACTTTTAACAAAGTTGTTGTAAATCATGTGGACCATAACTTGACTCATGAGACCTCATAGATTACATGATCCTAACGTAGTAGTGCGCAAATTAGACTACAAAATACCATCATTTTCACTTTGAAGTGAAAACACAACCAACAAGAGATCTACAATCAAAAATCACCTATTATGAAGTTATTCCTTTTTAGAAACACTCTTGTGCCAAAAAAATATTACCAAGAAAAAAATCTAAGCTCAACTTTTAGAACTTTCAGACAAGAGTCATCGTAGATTTTTTTAGAATGACAAGAGTCATTTTAAATTCTTTCTAGGATGTTCTCATGCTTGAGGTTTTAGATGCACACTTATCCCCAATTCCGTTAAAATGGCGTTATGCTGCTAAAATAGTACACCTCAACTTTCTAAACTGCACTTCAAAAACCATGTGATATAATAGAACCTAAGGTGATATTATGGATTCAAATGAGTGACAATTTATATAAAGGAGTGATATTATTTTAAAAATTGTGATATTATAGAATAAACCCTTCGATGTGAGCACATATGTAAGATTTGTTGTGACAAAATGGCACATGGCATAGTGCCATTTTAACGGAATTGAGGTTACTTTTGCATGTCATTTTATCTGTTGCATAGAGTTAAGGATACTACATCAATAGCCGTGAAATGTGTTAAAAGTTTTAAAATCTATGACACTCAATCGCATGACTACCTCTAAGCTAGATACAACTTAAAGATCATCTACATAACTTGGTGTTTTCATTCTTACAATCCATATTCCAATCTAGCATACCAGATGTAAGGAAACTCAAGGGCTCATGTGGAGAATGTCAAAGTAAGTAGAACTCTATAATTCACCTCTTCTTTTGTGTACCGTGACCAACGACCATGGGCAGGAGAATAAGAATGCTTCTTATATGTACTAAGACCAAATGCCTTTTTCTTTGTAGTACTTCCCTCATTTGTTTATCACTTGAAGGATTAGAACCTCAATTCCGTTAAAATGGCAATATTCCGGTAAAATGGCACGATTTTGGGGTGAGAAAATGAGAAAAACATGAAGAGATATACGTGAAATGGGGACGTTGTGGGGATAATATGGAAAAAAGGGAGTCATTTTGGCAGAATTGTCAAGCAAAAACTAGAAAACTTAGCAGGAATTTGACCAAAAAGACCAAGATTCATATAGTTTATGAGCAAAGCATCGGAAAGTTTATGCAGTACGCACTAATTGTCAACACATTATTGAGAATCATCACCAGTGTTCTGAACTCCAGTCCTGAAACAATACACGTCCTAATAGGGTTCCACCTACTAAGAGGTAGAGATGACAAAAGAGTCACGTGCACAAGGAGGGAAGCATCCGGCGGCCAGTGATTATACAAAAGAGACTGTAATTTGTCTATATGAATGGACTATATATGAATGGACTATTTAGTGAATGTGTAGGAAATCTTGTATAGTGAAACTTCTTCTCATAATCACTATGATCCAACAAACGCTCATCATCCTCAAGGCCTTCGGAGCTTTCTACCGGGATGGTCGAAGTTGCAGATGAGAGCCTTTTGTGTGGACCCTCGTTCAAGAGGAATATGATCTTGAGCCTAGAACCACTCGTTCATCTTGCGGAGGTGTGTTGGCAGACAAATACTTGAAGTTCAGGGCAGTAGTAGGCCGAGGCAACAAACATCAGTTCAAAAGCTCTGCTAAGAAACTCATTTGAAAAAGTTGAAGTTTCAAACAACCGATATTCTTGCATGATGATTGACCTACTCGATCGTTCCCTCAACACAAATGACTGTTGGCCTTCGTTACTAACGTCAAGATGCGATTAACACTACGAAACTCGGATGCTCATAGCATGCCGAGCCCACTTTGTGGGCCGGGGCGTGGAGCTCGGTTTGGAATGCGAGGAAGCCCACCTCACACGCAGAAAGTTGAAGTCCCCTTGATTCTGGCACCTCATGATTCCAAGTCATCCCGTGCCTCCACACACATTTTAGTGTTCGCTTCAAGCTAGTGCCATGTGGCAGAAATTTCATTCGCAGAATTTGGTTTCCAGAATGACCCGCTTGTCAGAATTGTGATTGGAGAGTGGCAGAAATGTGATTGGCTAATGGCCTTGAGTTACCCTTTCTTCCTAGCGCGGGTGGGATTCTCATGGCTTGGCCACACCAAGAATTTCCAGGCCAGCCAGTCCACGGAGCATGGGCTGGTGGGCTCGGATCCCTGCTAGCCGGTGTGACCTCGAGTCAGTAGGCCGGTCCAGCAGGTTCAGGGAATAAAAGGGGGCTGGCGGCTCCTTAAAAAAAATTCAAATTTTATATTATAATTTTTTTTTAAAAATACCTTACGACGAAGAAAAGAAAAAAATAAAAATAAAAATAAAATAAAAAATTAAAGATTTTAAAATTTTAGAAAAAAAACGTATCCGGCCTGTCGGTGGGGGCTCTAGCCGGGCAGGGAGGGGGCCTGCTAGATGCAAGCACCCCCTTGCAACCAGCACCCCAGCAGGGGAAAAGGAGCTCCAGCGTAAGCCCCGGGCTCAGCTGGGGTTTTGCCCCTGCTGAGGCTGTTGGGGCCCCGGTGTGGCCAAGCCTTCAACCCCAATTACCTTCTCTTCCTACCGCGGGTGGGATTCTCAACCCCAGCTGAACGGCGTCTGGGAGGGTTTGACGCCGCCCCCAGGCTGGGCACGCTCTCACCCCAACTCGTGATTCCTACACAAAGTAAGTCTCGATAGTCAACCGGGAATACACAATCTGCTAAGTTAAGGTCGCCACGGCTTCGTCCATTTCCGATCCCGATTCATGCAGATAATCTACCGGGTCACAATATCCACTGCATGGACGCCAACTGGGGACACCACTATCGTCGAATGCGCGAATGCCACTCTTTTCGCAAGAATCGGCTTCACTCACTTTGATTTTCGTGCAGGCTTGGAAGATGTCGGCATTCTTCATGTAGTCAATCTTGTTACCAGATAGACCATCTGGATGCATGCATCTTGTGAGTTGATCGTGCATGAGTGCCACCGAAAAAGAAAGAATCAGTGAGAACTGTGCACTTCAGGGGAGGCGAACTTCATTCCACCCTACGAAGAAAATCCATTTCATTCGCAAATTCTGCATGAATTAGAGGCAAATTCTTCATGAATTAGAGAGAGTGGAATTCGTTCTTAAGGTTGGCTAAATATGGAGAGTTACACGGTAACATCATAAACTAGAAAAGAGGGAATGATAGTGGATTTTTGAAGTAAATAGAGAGAAAAGGAATACTTCTTTCGATTATGTAACTCACTTTTTGTTTTAGAGCATTCGAGTATTTTACTTGGCCCACTATTTTTTTCTTGTTAGCATTAAGTAGGTTAAGGAGTTTTTGATAATTATGAAGAAGATTGTGTGTAAAACTTCATGGTTCAACTACTAATTATTAGTTTTCACATAATTTGCAATTAGATTCATGTTGTTGCAACAAGCAATTTTTGGTAAGAAAGAATGCTTCCACTTTTGACCCTTTGAAGCCCAATATGTATGAATGTAATGGCGAATTGACCCCGAATAGGCTCATGTTGGTGTCAAAGGTTTAGCTACTTACCCCCAAGTTTAACATCTAATCTACAATGAAAAATTAGTTCAAATTAAAACAAGGTTGCACTTTTACATTACCTCATTGATATAGACTTGTGAGAATTGTTGAAGAATTTTTACTAGTTGTCAAAAATTTTATTCGAGATCTCTATCTTTCAAACAAATTTCAAATAAATCTTGATGATGGCCTCTCAATTATGAGCATAGAATCATCAATTCTTTTACATACATAAGAACAAGGAAGTTGGAAGGTAGGCAACTTCACTTAGACTAACCACTTGGTGCCAATTATCCATGCAGGTGTGCACTTTTGATGGACTATGTTTACTTTTAGGCATACAACATGTTTGAACTTAAAAAATAGGTAATCACAAACTTATATTTGGTTTATCATAATTGATTTCACATGCAATCTATTCCATTTATACAAACAATAACAAAGTGCGCATGTCACGTTACTTTTAGCCAAAAACGGTGTCTTGAGTTTAGATAATAGGCCATCAATAACTCTATTTATTGTATATGATAATGGAATAACATGCTCTATATTTCATACGACATATTCAAACAAAACCAAAGTGCACATGTCACGTGCACTTTCAACAAAAATATTCTCAAATAATTTCACAATCTAGCCTCTATAATAATTACACTAGTACTAGTTTACACTTTACAAATTACACATTTTTGCTCTCACAGACTGCACATTACAAATGTTGCTAGGTGACAATTCAACTACATTATATATAACAATCTATTGATTATTTAATGGTGTAACAAAAGATACCACAAAAACTTAAATCTTGACCGCATCGCATTTAGTCACACTTCACGTGCAAGTAGCAAACCAAAAAGAAACACGACTTTATACAAATCTCTCATGAGGTGCCACGGTCCGAGCATTTGAGTCTTGTAAGTTCTCTTTGGATTTGAACCTTTGCAAGCATGCCGCTTTTAAAGGCTTCGCCATTTTTTGAGAACGTGCATGGTTCCCACGTTCAACTTTTATCCCGCATTTTTCTAGACATTGAATGTTTTCTATGGCTCAATTTTGAAGGAGTGGAAGTATGTGGTCCGCCACTAAGTGAATCCAGGGCGAGGAGAATGCAGTTCTTTAATTTATTATTTAAGGCAAGTAGTTTGTTTGTTTTGTTTTGGACATGATATTATGCTACAAGCCTACATCGATAGGATGGGTAGGTAGGACTTTGCAGCATCCTAGTGGCAACTATAAACGCATCCCCACTTCCTTTAACCCCAATGCCGCTAAAATGACATTATTCTGATAAAATAGCACACCTCAAATTTCTAAACTGCGATTCATGTGATAATAGAGTATTCAAATGTAATATTAATGAAAATAAGTGACAATGTATATAAAGGAGTAATATTACTAAAAATACTCACCGTTCCCTTGAATTCCTTTTTTACTTTTTCACCCCTTGAAAAGTTCCTGTTCCTTTCATTTCCCATACCAAACATCAAATTTTTTGAAAGCATACGTGACTAGTGCATTTTGCTTTTTTTTTGTGTAGATCTATGATGAAACATGTGAGTTTAATCTTTGAATGAAATTGACGATTACTTAATCCTCTAATTGGAAACAAAATTTTATTCAAAGTGCATATGACACGTTAGCAAACGTAGAGCACAATCTTTAAAATGAAATTATCCAAAAAGAAATCACATCGGCTAATAATGCATTTCAAAAAAACATTCATAAACCCTTGGAAACACCCCTTATGTCAAATTGCACGTGTCACGTGCACTTTGATTTTTATTTTTATTTTTTTAAGTTTAAAGTATGTAATGTCAATTCTCACAATATAATCATAGATTTTGTAATCACCTAATTAGGGATTTGAATTTCATGTCTTGCTCTCAAATGCATTTGTTGCTCACGTGATCTTTGTCTAAAAATGTCATTATTTCAATTTTGCATCACATACACTTACGGCAAACCATGTGCACTCTCAAGGATAAATGGTATGGATCATTGGATACCATTAGTCCTATTTTTTCTATTATCATAATAAAGCTAACGTGTAAACATTGCAATAAAAAATTGGAAAGATATTGCAAAGTGATGAATAAGGTGTGTCATTGATTGATGACCTTTCACGCCATGTGGCCCGGCGTAAGGAGAGATACTGCAAAGTGATGAATAAGGTGTGTCATTGATTGACGGCCTTTCACGCCATGGGGCTTGGCATAAGGAGAGGTACTGCAAAGTGATGAATAAGGTGTGTCATTGATTGACGGCCTTTCACACCATCCGGCCCGGCATGAGAAGAGGTACTGCAAAGGTTATGAATAAGGTGTGTCGTTGATTCACCGCCTTTTATGCCATCAGGCCTAGCATGAGGGATAGCAGGGGCTTAGGTGTTTGCAACTAGGGCCGCCTACGACAGCTCGTATAAATATAGAACCAATGTGCGTGTAAAACCAATGTGCACCTGTGTGACGTGCATGTTTTTACAATAATTGTGTTAAACGTTTTTAATTTAGTCGAAATAAGAGCATGTATTTTATGGACTAGGTAAGGCTCTCTAAAGCCCACATCTAATATTTGATGCAAGTGTAATTAGCAGTTCTTATCATTATCTAAATAGGCGCATTTATAGAGAAATTATTTGTGAAAATTGAATGTTGGTGAATATTATTATCATAGATTCAAGGTTTAGAGGAAGCACTTTAATTCTTGTTTAATTATGGAAGTAACCTCTTTCTATGTCCACAAGGTTTCCTACGTTACAAAACCACTATAGTCCACTCAACTACGGTGGGAGCTTTGTGGACCTTTATGTATGGGTACCTCAAAGCCCTTTGGAAGGATACCACGTTTGGTATCTTTTAGGTACTAGTGACTAGATAGGGATTAACATAAATTTTACTCTAAGAGGATACAATAATCACACCATAGTGTTAGGACCACCCAACATGCATCTAAGTACACGTTGAAGAGACACTTTATTCACACGGGCCTCAAATAGGATTTAATTTGTCTTCTTTCTTCTCTAAGAAGAAATTTTGGAAAACGTGCATGGTCTTTAGTCCGCGTTTTCTCACACATTAAATATTTGCTATGACGCTTTGTTGAGCTTGTTGTGAAGTTTGTGGTGTCACTCAGAGATCAGTGTTGCCATTACATTCCAAGAATGGTTCTATGCGAGAGTTCGCGAGGGAGTTGCTTTTGGTGCCGAAGGAGTGTAGTTTGAATTAAGGGTTTGAAGCGACTTTGGATACGCTCGTTTAGCTTCAAGCTTAATAGTTTCTTATATGTTGCAATCTCAAGTGATCATGAGCCAAATCTCTCCTCATCCTCACACCGTCGTTGTGGCTCTCTTTCTACTCTCGCCTCATTCACGCAAGCTTGTAGAATCGTGAGCCACCATCCTCAACGCAAGCTATGTCTCGCAATTTCGGTCCGAGTAGGGGCTCGTACCATTGCCCCTTGTGTATTCTGATTTAGTCTGCTTGCACCCATTGTTTGTTGGTTTTTTTGTAGGACCCCGCTCACACACGCAAGCGTGTAGAATCACACTTGAATCACTTTAGTGAATATGGTACAAATTTTGAATATTAATAACCCTTAGAGAAAACGTACACTCATAAAGGATATTTTTGGGTTAATACTATACATACCAAATATCATTTTTGTTGGAAGTCCAGGTGACACGTGTAATTTGGTTTTTGTGTAAAGATTCATGATAGAATATCCAACTTTTATCATGGAAATGCAAGAATAAAGTTGGAATTTCTTTTGTCTCTAATTGGAAACACAAGTTTTATTTAAAATGCTTATGACACACAAGACGTACACATGGAACAAACGTTGAAGAAGAAAATCTCAAAAGGCATCACATTGGCAAGTAATGCATTTGGAAACAACTTCAAATACTCGAAAACAACATCTTGTTAATTGAGCACTTTCTATGTGCATTTTGCATATAAATTTAGAGCACGTATCCTAAGAACATAAAATAAAAGTTTGTAACTACTTAATCATTCATTTGAAGTACGGGATTCTTCCCGATGCATTTCCTTGCCAATTTGATATTTGTTCATAGAACGTTCCATAACACTTTTTAGTTTCGTAACACGTGCATTTTTCACGTCCCACTCGCACTTTTATTCAAAAGTGATGTTTTGAGATGGAACAATTGACAACCATTAAGTATTTCAAAAATAGCATAAATGAGTTTGCATGCCTTATATTTTGTACATGGAGCAAAAAGCAAAGTGCACGTATCACGTGCTCTTTTAACAAGAATGGTGTTAAACTCCTAATTTAGTCCAAAAATAAGAAAAATGTTGAAGCATTCAAGTGAGAACTTTTTAAGTTCGTGTCATTTTTTACCTCTATGTACTTCCTGGATGAGAACCAATTCCTCTTATCTCTTTTGAACTTCCACCCATAAGATCCTGTACCGGAGACTATTCTTAATTTTGTTCCAAAAACTGGCTGTTGTATATTTACCATTTGAGAGATCATAACATCCAAGTTTGTCTTCCAAGTTCTTTTGGGCATTGTTTTTAAAGTTGGTGGGGACTACCATTGTAAAGTTAGTAGAATTTTCAACGTAAGATTTTTGAAAAGTTAGCTAGTAGTATTATTATGAACACATTTTCAAGAGAAGCTCAAGTAAACACTAACAAAAATAAAAATTTATTGCCCATTTGGGTTTTGAAAACACAAATTTGCGTTAAGAAATACTAAAGTTGAAATTTGACTTTGCAAATTTTCACACACTCCTTGTAGTACAGGGAACCCTCACACCAATTCATACCCCATGATATTTAAGTTAGACCCTTCATTTAGGCTACCGAAAATAGACAAAAGCTACTTTGAGTTTTAAGAAGCTTCGTAGGTCAAATAACAAGTAGTGCAACTAAAAAGAGCAACTAAATATTAAATTCTTAGTTCTCAGTTTCTGATATCACATGAATGTAAGATATCTCTTCAGAGTAAGTGTGGAATGCTTTCTCATAATAATATTCATTGGTCAAAGAGAAACAATACAATGAGTGCAAAATTAATTCGTACAATGTCCTCATAGTGACATATTAGGAGTTACCTGCTAAGGCTCTTTGCAAATGCACGTGGAGTATTCCTCTACGGTATGTATTATAACTAGTGGGACCCGTGCCGTTGAGCACGTTCAACTTGGATTGGCTAAAGCTATAAAACATTCATAAACTTCAAATAAGTTGATACATAAAATATTAAAAAATACATATCGATTTTATATATTTAGAGCGGTTAGTTGAGCGGTTGAGCGGTAAGTGTGGATAAAGCCTCCTGTATTGTAATATAGATTGGAATTACAACAAACTTCCAACACTAAAAAATATATATTCCCATTCTGGACCTACCCCATTTTAGACCACTCTAGTGTAGCTGTTACCCGATCTCTGTTGACTCTGCATGGACATTTCGAACTAATTATCTGGTTGCTTCCAGAACATTTGACTATCTGCTTGGATCTTTACAAGGCCGGTGGGTTTCAGTGTCATGCTCTTTGGGGATATACTGCTGTTGATCGTATTGCTGCCTGGAAGCGATGTCCAGTACAAGTGGGAAAGAAGTTAGCTCGGCTGTTGTGGTCATTGTTGACAAATTGTTATCCTGGTGATGGAAACACCATTCTGTACATGATGGAGGAGAATGGAATATTCGGTTTCAATTGGGATTCAATGGTACCGGTTTATGATAAGAACGAATGGATCTTTCTGTTGCACTCTCCGCCCGTGCATTTATCATCTGTCATCTGCTTGTCAATATCCTGCTTTTTGAGGTAAAAACACGCAATTCAGATGGAACCTTCTGCGAACACCATACGAATTTGAATATCTATACTTGCACAGTTTGATGTCATCCTACATGATTTTATACAGAGGAGACTTGGATCTCAAGATACGCAAATTTAAAAGTCTAAACCTTGTGACAAATCTATGCCATCTACAAAATTTGATAAGGCAATACGGTACAAAGGAGACTAGTATCCAGAGATACACAAGGCAATATGCATATCTTCATGCACAAGCAAATTGCAAGTCTTAATTCTCCTGATCTAAATGACTGCTGGCATCTATCTACCTAGCGCTAGCACTGGCCACCAATATGTGAAAGAGACTTTAGCACCTTCTGCGCAGTCACATGAGGCATATGCCAGCACTCAGCGTGTGAACCTTCTATAAGAGTTGAATAGAATACAAACAACGATTGATCATCGCTGTAGAAGTAATTAGAACATGTTGTACAAGTGGGTAGCGGATCAGCTTCAACTGCTCGTTTCTGCACGAACATCAATTTCAATATCTGTTAACAGAAAATTTACGAAATGAGTGTGTACAGCTCATGATCTCACGACCTATCCTTATCAGAGCTCACACCATGTGGAAAAGTTCAAGGTGATCATTTCCTAGCAACAACGTTCACGATTAATGCAGTTCAGATTCGAACTCACCTAGCACAAAGTGCTCGTCATGAGAGACCAGAATAACCCGAGGGGCCACACTCTGCAGTTGCTTGCTCATCGACTTCCATCTGTTTCAGAAAGTGCAGTACATTAGAGGGCATCCAAACGTATCAAAATATGGCAATACATCACTCCAACACTTTTCTGATGACGCTGTCCTATAATGACTCTGTCCAAGATACACACTGTCAGGGTTAAGAGGGTTTCCAACATTACTTTAGCAATGTATTTCCAATTGAAGCAATAATTTAGTACCTAACATAAAAATGAATAAATGTTTCTCAAGTGAAGCAACATCTCAGTACTTGCTCTAGCAACAAATGAACATTGCTCACATGAAGCCAAAACCTAGCACTTTCTTTGACAACAAACAAGGGCTATGACGACAAACAGTTGCTCACATGTAGCAACATCTAGTGCTTTCTCTAGCAATGTTGATTCTACCCTCATATTCTCTATATGAGGCTCAACAAATTGCTAAAGCAAGCACCGATACTTTGTTTAACAGACATTTGCTTGAAACATTGCTTGAAACACGTTGGAAACCCCTTTTATCACAGATTATCATTATTTACTGTTTTACTGTTTTACTATTTCATCCCTGCAAACCAGATTCCAATCAAATTCAGCAGTGCAACCCACATTCAAATCAATTCCAACTCTACAACCCAGATATCAACCAAGCATACCTATGTGCGCCTTCATTGCAAGCTCAATGCTGCCAATGGGATCGTTGGCATCTTATTGCAACACCGGATGGTTCTTATTCAAGAGTTATTTGTCCTGCTCATTGGTTCATTGGATCGCTACACTGCATGGTTGGCTTCAAAGAAGCGTTTGAATGTTAGTTCGTCCTTGCAGTGCTCCTGCATCACTTTGTAGACCTCCATCAAGAGCCGGGGAAACTTTGAAGTGAAGTAGGTCTCGAATCCCTCCGGAGATCCCAACGATTCCTGCCAAAGCCAGAAAATCCTTCTGATTAGTACTCAAACTCGCCCAAGGCTCACAGTAGATTATGTATGCCGAGTTCACAGAAACTACTACTTCGTGCTACTGTTCACAACAAGCAAGCAAGCATCTGAAGTACGAGCATAACATCTGTTAATATTTTTTAAATGAAATCAAAATATCTGTTCAAAACAAGCACGCAAGCATCAAGAAGCATGAGCCTACGGAAGAATGACTACTCGCTTGAAAGCATAGTGTGTTTGATGGCCTCCCTTCACTGGTCACTCATGACGGGTGACCAGGAGCCTTGCGCAAAAATAATGCAGAAAATGTAGTAGTTGCGATGAACATAGCATACTTGGAGTTTCATGCTACTCTTCAAAACAAGCATGCAAGCATCTAAAGTATGAGCCTAGTTCGAAAAGAAGCCTCGTTCGAAAAGAAAGGCTAAAATGTAACACTTGCGTTCAATGATATATTTCGAGTTACATATTCCGAGTTTAAGGTTTTGAGGTGTTGGGGCTTTAAGATATTAGGGACTCTAGATCCTAAATTTCAGAAATTTTTTGCATTGCAGAGAGTGACATTTAGTGATTGCAGACGGTGAAGTAGGGCAGCGAAGAAGGGTCCCGGTCAGTTTTTAAGGAAGACCAGTACAGGGAGGCTGTTTTATGGGTCTGATAAAAGCCTGTACTGAAAAGCAGTTCCCCCATAATTAGTCATTGACGCAGAAAAAAGAGGCTTAACATACAACTGCAACTACTTTCAGTTATTGAGATTCACGCTCACCTGGGATCTCAGTATGAGCCTACGGAAGAATGACTACATGCTTGTACGCATAGTCAACAGCTGGTGAATTCAATGGCCTCCCTTTTCTGGTCGCCCATAGCAGGTGATCAGGAGCCTCGTGTTATACGGGCTAGAATGTAACACTTGCGTTCCATATGGCATGTTTGGATATTACGTTCTAGATATCAGAATTCTTTGCATAATAGTGAATGAGTTTTAGTAATTCAGACGGTGAAGAAGGGCAGCGAAAAGAGCTCCTGGTCACCCGTTATGGGAGACGAGTACAGGGAGGCTGTTTGATGGGTCGGGTAAAAGCCTAAACTAAGAAGCATTCCTTCCATCATTAGTCAGTGACGCAGAAAATAGAAGCATATCATACAACTCAGCATACAACATACATGTTTCAGTCATTGAGATCCATGCGCACCTGCATCTCGAGAGGAAGTTCACGAAAATGATGGCTTTTGTTACGGATGATGCGGAGCAGGTCCCTGACACTGTTAAAGTTGTATTTACGATAACGGCGTCCATCGTCCAACAGCTTCGCATCCAGTTTCGACTCCCAAGAGAGTCCAAACACGTCGTCGCCGATGGCTTCGATCGCAGACAAAACCGCAGAGTCAGCCACCCTGTCTTCATGCTCCACTCGGTCACTTGCTTTCAGCAGAAACTGGAGACGATCATCTTCACTCCAGAAGAATGGGTGTGCCAAAACATCCTTCGCAGCCGGCCTACATGTACCACAGAGAATGTTAGCATTAATTACATGGCTCCGAGTTCTCTACTGCCTATAGAGGGGCTGACAATTATAACTATGATAATGCGCAACACGCAATACTTGTATATGAAGCAACACATACTACGGAAGCTTACAGATCATCTATTTTACACGTAGCCTGAAAGCTTCATCTGATATCAGGAAGGAATCACATCCAGCAGACCTGCATCTGATACAAATGATATACATAGAAGTGTTTCAAAAAAGTCAAGTGAAGGTCAACATGAGTAAGAACAAACAGTGCTCATGTGCTCATGTGCTCGACGAATGTGTGAAAGTACCTCTTGGAGGGCTCATGAGCAAGAAGCGCCTCAATCAGATGAAGCGCCTCTGGCATATCCTCGATTGCAAAAAAGTCTGGACTGCCTTTGGCGATGTTGGCGTCTCGAAGGAAGTGCTCTCCGTAAGGGTGTTGTCCCTGTGTGATGCAGAAAAATAATAGACACCCGAGGCTGAACACATCCACTGCACGAGTTTGGCGACCTTCCTTGAGCTGCTCTGGAGCTTGCCAACCTCTGCTACCTGATCCGCCTTTACCTGCACAGAGAATGGAATGCCTTAGAAGCAGCCTGTACGATATACCCACTTCTTTTGAGCAAAAGAACAAGACATGCCGGTAAGAATCGCTCGTCATGTAATTGTCGAGACAGGATACCAAAGAATAAAATAACAAAGAAACAGTGGGAGGCGGCACAATATATCAGTAAACGACTAGCAAGCAGCACTCGGCAACACTACCCATGTGAGTACTTTGAACTTTCAGACATCTGACAATGCTCCAAACTACCTTTTGACTAGGATGTTTAGTGTTTCCCCGCTAATTGATATATGACTACTTCAACTTCTTCCTTCTGATTAAAGATATTACCAGCTATGTTCATGGGATTGACCCCTCATAGATAGCATAGTTGTTTGCTTAGTAAAAAAATTCACTAAAAGTAGAAAGTTATGTAAAACCCTAATCATACAGTATGGTTAACAATAGTGAACACTTTTGTGCAGCACTTCAAGACAGTACAACAGTCACATATTTGTGAACGCGAGACAAGAAACAAAAGCAAGGACCTGTATCCTGATATGATGATACATCATTGGCGAGATGTTTGCTGAGTCCCATATCAGCCAGCTTGGCTTGCAATTTACGAACGTTGCTCACAAGCACATTGTGGGGCTTCAGATCCCGATGCACAATTCCCACAGCGTGAAGGTGGGCCAAACCCGCGACTATGTCCCTGCATCTCCAGTTTCCCTTGTTACCAAGTAGCTCAGATCCAAACATTCCTTTCCTATAAACAAAAAAACCAAATCCAGACCGATTTAAAACAAGATAAACTATCACGTAGGAAAGAAAGGGACCAAGACAAGAGATTCTCGTTACCTCATTAGCCCGATGAGTTGAGGTGTGCACCGCCCATCGTTCCAGAGTTTCACATCTTTTCCACCAGGCATATTCAGAAATGAGCGTGAGCCATCTTCCTTGTGAGCGCCTTTTGATGAACATTTCTCACTCTCAGACACAACGAGGTCATAGAGGCTCCCAGCGCATCGTTCCAAAGCAACGTAGACGAAGTCCGATGTTACTTCCATGGCGAAGTACCTGACCACGTTCGGGTGTTCATCACTGGTGATAAGGAACTGAATCTCCTTCACAGCTCTGTCGTAGTGATTAGCAAGAAGCCTTTTCACAGCCACATGACGACCATCGAGGTGCCCCTCGAATACACTTGTGCCATTGCTTCCAGATCCGATCACAACCTTGGAAACAAACAGTCGTCCCACGTAGATTCCCTCCCCGTAATCTTGGTTCGTGGCTATCCCACGAGAGCCAAGGCTTTCGAGTCCATCCTGTGGAGGATAGTAAGCTTCATTACCGTCATCTTCTGAACCTCTGTTGGGGGTGGACGAAGCCACTGCACTGCTCTTCTTGCCTCTTTTACGACCTTTGCTATTTCCAACTTTCTTCGGTTTGTCAACCTTTTCTCCTCTTGGTGAGACAAAACGGCCGTAAAGATACCAAACAGAAGAAGCTATACCCGTTACGAGCAGCACCAAAGCCCCGAAAGTGCCCCAGGGAAGTTCATAGCCTTCTCTGAAACTGAGCCTGTCAGCAGATCTGTTGTCCAATGATGGTCCAGGGAGTCTGCCTTGCGTGTAAATGTCTTGTGTAACCCCTTCCAGCATTGGTATAAGCCCGTTGCCGTTGAAACGCGGGGGCTTGGGCTTTCCGAAAGGAATTACTAGCTCGCTGCGGGGATTCCACTTCCGGCCAGACTCCGCTAATGCAGGAGACGAAGCCGGTAACAGATCTGATATGTATTCACCTGCATAACAAGAGCATCACATAAATTAGTGTTTGCAAAAGTGAGATATGAAACGAAGATTTATATGCAGGAGCATGAATGACCATGCTTGCTAGGTATTTTTGTGCAGAAATTGGATATGCACCAGATGCATAGACCAAACAATTGATTACATTGGTCGAAACTTCTTACATCATAAACTTTTGTATGCTAGTGATCCAATTATTTCTGCTATGTCAGATTTACTTACTACTGTCGAAGTTCTTGTTATGTCTTTTATGATCATTACATGTCGAATGATACGACTTTGGTTAAATAAATTGCCTATGTAAGTTCGTATGATGCTTCAATGTTAGGTGGTTACAGCTCAATGTTAGGTAGGTTGCTGCTGAAATGTCAGGTCATTTACTGCTTCAATGTTGCACGTTATGCACGAAAGAAAAAGAAACTAAACTCTTCTGCTCTTCTGAAGGAAAAAGGAAAACACAAAAAACGAGAAGAAACACAAAAAATAATTCCTTCAATATTCAGGTATCTGTTCTCCAACAAAAAAAGGAAATGAAAGGAATAAACTTATGTTTCAGAGCAGTCTTTAAACATGAAAAAAGTATCTAGGTAAAAACTCAGAACAGAGATACTTTACCTTTAGGAGTAAAGAGAGCAATTGGAGCTGGGTTGTAATCTGGAACAGAACCAAGACTCGGTGAAAGAGTAGCCTTGGGAGGTATGAATTTCGATGGCCCCAACATAGGTGTCTGTTTCGAAGGCCCAACCAGCGACAGAGTTTTGATATCCGCCAAGGAGATGTTCCAGCGAACAGCACCGGTTTTAACTTCTTGCACAACCACTGAATAGTCGGTCCTGAGACAGAGCACTGTTGGAACGTCCTTGTCGGTGTCACTATTCAACAAACGCTCTGCATCTTCAGTTTCGCCCTTTCCGCTTGCCACAGACGCAGCTTTCTCGAGCATACTTCCGGTCATTTGGAATTTGCGAATGAGAGCCCCCGTCTCCCTGTTCAACAGGAATCCCGTACTGGTGGTTGTACTCAAAACCACTGCTCCATCTTCCGTGTGCCGCGGTGTGTTGTCCACCAGATCCTTGAGGTTCACTGTCGTCGGCTGAAGCAATAACAAACAGATACAGATTCTTTCAGAAGTTGTGCTGAGGACCTCCTCTCGTGTGATTCGATAAAAGCTAAACATCACAATAAACTACAAAAGAAGACGATTTCACTCGATGCAGTCCTTATCATCAAGGACAAAGAAGTATGCAATCTCGGATGCTCACCTCGACTTTGTTTCTCCTTAAAATGTAGAGTCTTCCGTCCGGGCCGGAAAAAACAGTCTGATCATCAGACTCTTTATCGACGTCGGAATCCAAGTGGCTGTGGACAGCTTGAAGCTTGCAGCCCATTCCTGATCCAGATTCATACCTCCAGATCACCTCCCGGGTTTCAGGATGAACTGCATGAACGACGCCGGATGGCGACACCACGATCTTCGCCTCTTGCTCGCTGCACGAATGCCACCGTAAAGAAGGATATAACACAATTGTAAAGTGCACAAAATCCGGCACGACTATCATTCCATCCTATTAAGAAGAACCGATATGCGTCACAAATACTTCGCGATTCACAAGGAAATAAAAGCCGTTCTTAAGTTGAGCAATAACAATGGAGCCGACTGAAGTTCTCACCGACAAAAGCACTGAAAACACCGACAAGGAGAAATCCAAGCTTACGTTGTAGGCTCCAGGGCGACGGCAGGCAGGGGTTCCGATACTCCCCATGCGTCCTTCGCAGTGGCCGCAGCAGCATTGGCGTGCCGAAACACCACCACGCCCAAAAGGGAACAAAAGAAGAGGACGCACCAAAAGAATGGCGCCAGATACTGTCTTGCGACCATGATCACACCCCGCCAAAACCAGGACGCACTCGAAGACACAGGGGGATATAAATATAGAACAACCGAACCTAGGGTTCCGTAGAATGAACTACATAAAAGTTGCGATTTGAGCCCAAGGAGCGCCTAATGCACCTCCTCCGACGAACATAGATAGCTACAAGGCTAACGTAACCCGCTCGCAAGCAGATACCCCCGATTTCGCGTCTCACGCACTCGCATTCGACCACGAAATTTCCTAGCACCAGAATCACTCAGTGGCAAATCTGAGCATCGAAGCGATGCAGCAGTGTAACGGCAGGCCGCACTGAAAACTCTAACTCGCCGGCAAACACAACAACCTTCGACAACATGCTCAGCAAAGCGCCATAGCGGACCTTGAATGTCTGGACAAACGCGGACTGAAGACCAGGTACCTTTTCCGAAATGGAGATACTGGAGGCAATTACAGCGCCACACTCGCGAAGCTTCGGCTCAGACCTCTCGAGCTCGAATGAGCCTGACATGACATGGCACCTCATGCAGAGATGCTTGCGAATCGTTCAAACCCCCGACCCCGCCCTAGTGACTTGCTGGTGACTTGCCAAGTGGGTTTGGTTAATCAAGACTCTTGAGTTTGCATGTGCTAACATTAGAGGGGAAATAAGCATGTCGATTGGATCGTAAATTCTGGTGGAGGTGTCGAAGTGTTCATATAAAAAGAGGTTGTAAGGTAAAAGAGGTTGTGAGGTTGCGAAGGATCATTACACAAGTCAAATTGCAAGAGTAAAGCTTCAATGGGTTGTTACGATTGAATCATATCTTGTTTTTTTACAATGCTTCCAAGAGCTGAGGCGATTTCATTTCAAGATACTTTGGGGAGTTACCGACCTCAAATAAAATTATCCATTTGTTTGGCACTGAAACTTACGGGACTCACCTAGACACTTACTGACTTCAGATAAAAGTATTCATCTGTTTGGCACTCAACTTCACCTCGGACAGTTACCAACTTCCGATACTCGCCAATTCTCTCTTGTTGAGACTTGGCATGTTCTTTTGAAGGCCTACCTTTCACACTTATCCACTCCAATAATTGTCGGCACTTTTGGCGGTTGAGACGTTGCCCGATGTTTTATTAGGCCGACCCTGAACAATTCTCCACTTCAAATTCGTCTCGAATTGTTTGCGGCTCAGATGTTGCTTGGTGATTATGAGATTTACCTCTGATATTATCCACTTATCGTTATCTTACAAGGTCTACCTTAAAGAATTACCACCTTCAAATGATAAGGTTGATTTGTTTTTGCACTTGAGACATAGCATGTTGTTTTAAAAGATATAGCTCAGTCTAACTTCAGTCTCGACTTGTTTGTGATTGGAATATCCCCTTGTTGTCCTATAAAGATTACCTTGAACAGTTATCACATGGGTACCAACTTTAAGTTGGCATGTTATTTTTTGAAAGTCACCTACTTTAGATAGTCGTTGAGTTGTTTGCAAAGAAGGCATGGTGAATTGATTTCCTTGAACATTACCTAATTAGTACATACCACAAATAGTTGTAAATCATCTTGAACTGACTTATGTTGTTTTGGTTCAAACATGTCGGCTCGTGATAGTATTATACATTTTTTTGTAGTTAACATATGGCTAGCTACTTGTTTTGCAATATATATATATATATATATATATATATATATATATTTATATATATATATTTATTTATTATTATTATTATTAAATTTTTTAATTAGTTCTCAACTTGAGACAATAGCATGTGGTTGTCTCTAATCAAGACATAGCTTGTCGTTTAGAAGATTTATTGATTAGATACTAGAGATAAGTGCTTACAATTGTTTGTCATTGATACTTGAGTTGACATTTCATCACAAATAATTCAAATAACTACCAACTTTAAATGATATGATATAGTTGTATATGACCTTTCATTTTAGATTACTATTTGAACCATTATCAACTTCACATTACTTTCCCCCTTTAGTATTATCAAGCAAACAACAGAGGGACATTTTGGTGTCAACAAGCTCTAATGTAGCTTATTATTGGGTGTATGTTGGCTCAATGGTCTTCAAAAAAATCCTTTTGACACATTAAAGAACTACTTTAGACCATTTGGTACCGACATACTCTTGTATAAATTGGTTCCCAATGTATGTTCATTAATTTTCTAATAAAGCACCTTTTTGGTTTCTCTTTTACCCTAACATTGACCTTTTAGTGTCAAAAAACTTTTTAAAATATTGAGGTTCGTTGTATATTAGTGTATTGGGAAGCCAACTACTTTTTGAAGAATTATGTAAATAAAATTTGTCTACATTAGTGTTTGAAGTACATTGAATTTGGTTTGGTTATTCTGAAAACCACTTGTGCTTAAGCACTATCGTATAGGAATTTCATTTTATAATGTCAACAAATGCTTTTCTAGATTTGTAGTAGATGTTAGTAGAATGTTAATTAAGAAGGACATTTCTAAATCATTATAAAACTCTTCCAAAAACTTTGGCGCATTAATTCTTAGGTTGATTGATGTTAGGTGCACATTTGTTGTTGGCAAAATTTTCACCATTTAGTTTCAAAAGATTTTTTTGAAGTTTGTGTTAGGTATATAATGGTTGTTCTAAGAAGAAAACCTATTGGCTATTTTTAGACCACTTTTGCCCTTGAGTGCCGAAAAAGTGTGTCCTTGTTAGTATTAGGTGTATATCAATGTTGGCTTACAAGAACCTCTCTTGGATATTTCAAAAACAACAAAAGACTCTTTACCTAGTATTGTTTTTTTCTCGCTTGGTGTTGGATTCCGTATCAGACAACTGGTAATTAAAAGGAACAAGACATTCTCAAGATGTAGGGAGTAATGAAAATACCTTCCATACAATATATAAAGAATATATAAAGATGTGATCTCCATATATGTATTTACATACGCATACATATATAACTTCATAATTTTTCCTTTTTTAAACCTTGAATATCAAACAAGAAAAAAAAATTACTTGCGAAAGGAGACTTGAAATGATAATAATGATAACTTTTTAAAATTTAGAAAAAAACTAACAAAGACTTCAACAGTAAATATGTCTAAAATATTAAGGTATTATACAATCCTGAATCTAAACATTTTTGACATTTTTAACATGAATTTTACTTGCACAACTTTTCAGTCGTTTTTCTTTTTTATATCTCTCAGATCTTGTACAAAGTCTAATAAATGCATAACACAACTTACATAATGTATAATAGCTCTATAAATAATGATGATGCAAGCCCCACATTTCTTAGCTATAAGTCGTTTCTAGTGTTATGTGGATTTTTGAATTTTTGAAACTTCTAGGATAATCCTTGGGTTGCAAGCCAAACTAAGGGGGTGTACTCTCCTCGAACGTCTTGGTGAATGCCTCTCTTTCAATACCCGGACTATAGTACCTCTTTAAAAAAAGAATAAGAACACGAGACTTGTAAGGGTTGGCATATAGTGTTCGTTAACCTACCTTTGATGATATGCCTAGGGGAGGTACATTCTTATATTATAATATTATTACTTTAGTGCTCGATGGCTTCTTCTAATAAAGGCAAATACTTTGACCTTTTATGCCGGGTGGCGTCAAGTTATTTGAAATGGGTACACTAAAATATCTGTTAAATATGTGCATACTAATTGAAATATTGCTCCTAGATATCTACTTTGATTATAGAATTTATCAACTACATGCACAATATTTCCCTCCTTTGAGTCGTATAGATAGTTATTCACTCAATAGAAATATATAGCAAGAGTAAAGTTGTAACAAACTGTAGTTACTGAGTGTGGCAGTAGTGAACATACATTTTAGTGTAAGTACTTTCATGTTTGGTATGATGCATTGATGGCTTCATCTATTTATCTCTAACTCCTAAACCTGTAGGTAAGGACTTCCAAAGGGGGTTTTAAGATGGGGCTTATTGCACACTCAATAGAAACTACTTGGTTGTGGTGATTTGGTCATTCAAACTTAGGATCTTTTGAGGATACTTTGTGTACTAACTTGGCTGCTTGTTTGTTGAATAAGCATCTGAGACAGTGTCAAATTTGGGTACCAAAGTATGATGATTTGGTCATTCAACTGTAGGATCTTTTGAGGATACTTTGTGTATTAACTTGGTTGCTTCTATGTTCAATGAGCATCTGAGACAGTGTCAAATTTGGGTATGTAACAGGGCAAGAACTAGATTTTTGTGTTTGCTAGAAAAGTAGATAGATAGTTGAAACCATTTTAGGAGTTTTTAGAAAATTTTAGAATTTGAGGTAGATGGCCTATGTGGGACCCACCATAGAAGCTTCGAGAAGGTGGGGCCCACCTCTAGAGTCTTCTAGAAGGGCGGTTATCTAGGTGGGGCCCACCTCTAGGACCTTCCGGAAAGTTCCATGGTGGGGCCCACCATTGGAACATTCTAGAAAGTTCCAAGGGCAGTTAGGCAGAGTATAAATAGAACTGGCCGGGGCCATTTGGAGGCATTCGGTCAGGTACGCTTTAGTCCCTCTCTCTCAGTAAAGTTTGGTTTGTACTTTTCACGCTTTAGTTCCGCTTTGTTACATTGCATTCAAGTCTATTCGGTCTTGTTTAGTCCGGTTTTCTCGAGATCTTGTTAGGTTAGCGGTGTTTGAGTTGTGACCAAAGAGAGAATTGATCCCGTTTCATTGGTATCGGAGCGAGTGTCGGTCTATCCTTACGTTAGGTGCTATTAGCAAGAGTCTACTTGAGAGTCGATCATTGTGGTTTCATCAAGTGTTGTCCTTGGATCTACTTGGAGTTACTTTCAAGGATTTGGCTAGAACGAGAGAAAGGCGTCGCGGTAGTGATGTCGTCGGAAGAATTGCATCATGGGAGAAATGGCGGAACCTACTCATATGGAGACTCAAATTCAAAGCACCTACTAGACCGATTCTTCGCATTACAAGGACAAGCGGACGCTTCTAGAGCTAGAGAATTGACAAATCTGCGAGGTGAAGTTGAGCAAGCTGAAACATATTCGGGAACTTCAAGACAAGATGATGTATCTCAATGGCTTTTCAAAGATGCGACAATATCTCCAAGCTGTCCGGGCGAACTCAACCGACGGAATTATATATGCGACCCGACTATTTGAGGGTGCAGCTGACCATTTGGTGGCGACTTCGAGCTCAAAACTATGGAGCTCAAGGCGGATTTCAAAATTGGGAGGAATTTGAGACCGAGCTCACAAAACCGATTTCGGCCCATCAATGCGGAGAAGTTAGCGCGCGATCGGTTGGCCACCTTTGACACAACTAAGGTCGGTGCGAGGAGTATGTCACCCGGTTCAAATCCATATGCCTCCAAATACCCAATGTTTCGGAGGGAGAGATGATGGATCGATTTGTTCGAGGATTGAAGCCGATCGTTCAACGAGAAGTGGAATTAAGAGACCCTCAAACATTTGAGGAGGCGGTTAGGATTGCGAGAAAAAGTTGATGCCATAAACTTTAGAAATCGTGGAGTACGACTGCAAGTATGGAACCCTACGCCACCACCTACTATGGTAGCCCAACAACCGACGACCAATGGAGATTGACGCCCTACAAGGACCATTGACGACGCGAGAGACGACAATTATTGGCACGGAAGGGATTGTGCTTCTCTTGTCGGAGTCGAGGCCATCGATTGGAGAGTGTCCAAAACGTCGAATTCGGTGCCAACAAACCAAGGCGGATCCACAACCTCGAGGTGACCAAGATGATGAAGGAATGGAGCAGGAAACGGGGCTCCAAGTAAGGGCACCGAGGACCAATATCGGGATAGTTGTTGTCTCTCCGAGTCAAACAAAGATGGCCTCGGGCAACACTCAAAAATGTCGGTGATATGTCTCACAGTCGACTTAGAAGACAACCGTGTCGAGTACTAGTGGATTGCGGTTCTCTGAGAATTGCATCTCGACCGCAATTGCCAACCGACTTGGGATCAAGACTAAGGTGATCACCGGAGGGACTATATACCTCGCATGAGACGATCGGAAAATGATTTAAGTGAGACATGTGAAGAAGAGACCTTGAGATTGTGTGATGCCTATGCACTACAAGGAAAATTTAAGGTAACGAAGCTCGGATATGATGTTATCTTGGGAATGCCGTGGTTGGAGGCGGGAAATAAGCGATTGTGGTGGCAAGAACCATCTCTTTTAACGAAGGTGGGCGCAAGATAATTCTTCATGCTTCAACATCAAGTGGATTGAAGAAACGACAGGACAACTAAAGGCATATTGGTGGGGATGGCCTTCATGAAGAAGCAGATCGACGAAAGCGGCCGGTGTATGTGGTGGTTCCAAATATTGCTTCAATGGTAGAGAAGAGAGCCGAAGGAGCGAGCGAGTTGAGCAACTTATCGGCCGAGTTCGAGATGTCTTTCCCGCCGACTTACCTAGTGGTTTACCACCGATCGAGGTGCTCCTTCCACATAGACTTAATGCCGGAAGCTAAACCAAAGAATCGGCCAATTTATCGCCTAGCACCAAACGAGCTTGAGGAGCCGAGGAAGACGTTGGACGAGCTTGAGGAGTCGAGGAAGACGTTGGACGAGCTTTTGGAGAAGGGCCTCATTCGAGAAAGCACATCGCCATGGGGGAGCACTGTCCTTTTTGCACCCAAAAAGGATGGTGGATTGCGGCTATGCATCGATTATCGGGGCCTTAATAAGCGGACCATCAAAAATGCTTATCCACTCTCACGTGTGGATGACCTTCTTGATCAACTTCGGCGCGCAACCATTTTTAGCAAGCTAGATCTTGAAGTGGATCTTCGCGGATACCAATTGCAAAAGAGGATATTGAAAAGACAAACATTTAAATGCACGCGCTATGGACATTTTGAGTGGCTCGATTTCGCCTTTTGGTCTCACCAATGCCCCAGACTTCCTTCATGGGTCGCATGAACAGGTTGTTCCGGGACCTTTTGGACAAGTGTGTAGTTGTTTTCATTGACGACATTTTGATCTATAGTAAAACCCCGGAAGAGCATGACCAACATCTACGGGAGGTGCTACGTCGGTTACGGGATAGTCACTTCTATTGCAAGCAATCAAAGTGTGAACTTTGGAAGTCCGAGGTCACCTTTTTGGGGCATGTAGTATCATTCGAGGGTGTGTACATGGAACAAGCTAAGGTGAATGCGGTGAAGGACCGCCAACTCCCAAGGATGTTTTCAAGTTCGTTCTTTCTTAGGCCTCGCCGGATACTATCGTCGTTTTGTTCGGCGGTTTTGCGCACATTCTTCGCTCCTCGACAAATCTATTGGAGAAGGGCGCTCCATTTGAGTGGAAACTACAACAACAAGGCGCTTTCAATAATTTGAAGGAGGCACTCACTACTACTCCACCCGCAACCATATGATCCCCGACCTTCCGCAGACGGTTGACATTGACGCCTCCGACTTTGCTATAGGCGCGGTCCTCCAACAAGACTTCGGTAGGGGCCTTCAACCGGTGGCATATGAGTCACGCAAACTTAAGAGGGGCGAGCGCAACTATTCTCGCACGTGATCGGGAACAACTAGCAATTGTACATGCTACCAAAGTATGGCGGCACTATCTATTGGGGAAACTCGTGACAATTCGGATCGATCATCGGCCCTTACTACATGATCCGCATTTAGAAAATATGAAATCGAGACACCACCGCTGGGAAGAACAGTTGCAGCTGTTTGATATTCAACTTCAGTACAAGCAAGGGCGACAACATATTGTGCCAGACGCTTTATCTCGGAGACCAGATCTCAAATCAATCGGAGGACACGAAGGAGATTGCTACCATTAGTAGTATTGTTCCGGATCTAACCAGAGAGGAGAGAATGGAATGGAAGGAAGCCACCTACCGGGGATGCTTACTTCACAATGGTGACCGATCGAGTAGAGGTAGGTGATGTGCAATATCAAGATTACAACCTCGTTGGCCTCCTCTATTTTAAGAAGCGGGTTTATGTACCTAACGATGCTAAACTTCGAACCCGCATACTTCAAGAAGGGCATGACATTCCTATCTCTGGACATCTCGGACGTGAGAAGACCTTAGAACGGATTTCTAGAACATGGTTTTGGGTGGGCTTGGATCGTGATGTTCGAGCTTTTTGTGCGTTCTCGTGAGCTATGCCAACGGAACAAGGCACGCACATCGCACCTCTTGGACTGCTGCAGCCGATTCCACTACCTACGGTACGATGGGAACAAGTAACCATGGATCTCATTACTTGTTTGCCACAGACGCATCGTAATCACACTGCGGTTGCTGTCTTTGTGGACCGCCTTTCGAAGCAAATTCATTTGGCTGCGGTACGCTCCGATATTGATGCCCCAACACTTGCACGAGTCTTCTTCGACACTCGTCTTCCGTCATCATGGATTGCCTCGTGTCATTATCTCGGATCGGGATCCGCGCTCGCTGGGGAGTTTCTGGCAAGCACTATTCAAGCTTCTCGGCACACGACTTGCTATGTCCACGCCTTTCATCCTCGGTGATGGGATGACAGAGCGTGCTAACCGGACCTTGGAGGATATGCTGCGGGCGTTTGTGGCAATTCACCACAACGACTGGGATGAGTATCTGACCCCTTTGGAGTTCGCCTATAATGATAGTTCCCAAGCAAGCACGGGTCATTCACCATTCTTTCTTAACGCTGGTCAGCACCCGATTACGCGCAACGCTCCACCGCCCCATCAACACCAACAATCCTACAACGGAGGAGTTTATACAACGACTAACATCGGCGTTGCAAGAGGCTCGACAAATGCTCTCATCGCATTTAATCGACAAAAACAATATGCAGATAACCACCGGCAACATAAGACCTTTCGAGAAGGTGACTTGGTTCTGCTCTCAAATGCCAACCTTCCGTTAGCTACATCGACTCAAGTCCGTAAACTTGCACACCCGGTGGATTGGACCTTTCCGAATCTCTACGGTCATATCTCGATGTTGCATACCGCCGAGCTTCCGCCACATATCCACATCCATCCAGGTTTTTCATGTCTCTACCATGACTCAAAGAATTTCACTTGAATCGGAGCGCTTTCCAGGCCGACATCGCCCTCCGCCACCACCGGTAGTGATTGAAGACCAGGAGGAATATGAAGTGGATCGCATTTTGGAACATCGCTATCTTCTTCGTCGTGGCAATGGACGTCCGCAACTACAATACAAAGTCCGACGGAAAGGTTATCCCATCCACGATGCAACATGGGAGCCCGCTCACAACCTTACCCATTGTCAAGAAACCATTTGGAGATATCATCGGGAGCGAAACGAGGGCGTTCCGCATTAGCGGAGGGATTAATTGTAACAGGCAAGAACTAGATTTTTGTGTTTCTTTAGAAAAGTAGATAGATAGTTGAAACCATTTTAGGAGTTTTTAGAAAATTTTAGAATTTGAGGTAGATGGCCTATGTGGGACCCACCATAGAAGCTTCGAGAAGGTGGGGCCCACCTCTAGAGTCTTCTAGAAGGGCGGTTATCTAGGTGGGGCCCACCTCTAGGACCTTCCGGAAAGTTCCATGGTGGGGCCCGCCATTGGAACATTCTAGAAAGTTCCAAGGGCAGTTAGGCAGAGTATAAATAGAACTGGCCGGGGCCATTTGGAGGCATTCGGTCAGGTACGCTTTAGTCCCTCTCTCTCAGTAAAGTTTGGTTTGTACTTTGCTTCTTTAGTTCTGCTTTGTTCTGTTCTGTTCAAGTCTATTCGGTCTTGTTTAGTCCGGTTTTCTCAGATCTTGTTAGGTTAGCAGTGTTTGAGTTGTGACCAAAGAGAGAATTCAGTCCCGTTTCAGGGTACCAAAGTATGATGATTTGGTCATTCAACCGTAGGATCTTTTGACGATACTTTGTGTACTAACTTGGTTGCTGGTATGTTCAATAAGCATCTGAGATAGTGTCAAATTTGGGTACCAAAGTATGATGATTTGGTCATTCAACCGTAGGATCTTTTGACGATACTTTGTGTACTAACTTGGTTGCTGGTATGTTCAATAAGCATCTGAGATAGTGTCAAATTTGGGTACCAAAGTAAGGTGGGCAGTCATAATCATAGTTTTCAAGGTTGGTTTGATAACAAACTTAGCCTAACATATAAGCTATCTTCTCCTCAAATCACATCAATGTTAATGTAGATAGAACATTGAACTGGGAGAGAAAGATGTAGATGTTAGATTGCTTATGTAAAACCACAACATAACATTAAGATGTTGATGACATTACCTTATGACACAGAATTAGCCTTCAGTGCAACTTCTCTCCACAATGTAACTTATTTTTTCATGTATTCACGTTGATTCTACAACGGACGAGAAATAACATGAGGGAAAAATGGATGAATGATACATTGTATGAAAGTGTAAGAAGTTCTCAATGATTAAACTTCTATATGTTGTGAAGTTGAAATGACAACAGAACTCAAAAATTCCCTCGAATCATAAAGTTAGAAGAACCACGACAAAATTTTCCTTTGCACAAATATTCCCTTGCAGTGGTGAAAAGTGCCCCAACGCAAATGATTTTGTTCAATATAGACTCCAAATGTAAAAGATATGGCTCTTCACAAGTTCAATTTGTCATCCAACATGTCAATTTTCTACATCCAACTTGTTAAGTGGTTAATAAAACATGAGGTTTCTTTGCATTTTGCCATAAGTACCATATTGACTTCATGGTGTACAATTCAAAATAATGCAAGTTCAACTAGAGGCAAATTGGTTTCTAGGTGTGTTGGTTGAAAGTATTAAAGTCACAATATTTATGACTATAAGATGTAGCTTGCAAATTGCCAGACAATCAAGTAAGAACACAAAATCTTTTCATTATAGCCTAGAATTATGTATAGAGTTCTTAGTATTCTTTTATATTGCCAAATAAAAGTAGTGAATGGTACAAATTTAATAACCAATAAGAGTTGAAGTCAGATTGGTTTAGCTGAGAGCTTTAGATGGCAACAATATGTTAAATAAAAAAGGTGCCTATATTTTTCATCAAAGCTACAATCTCAAAAACAAAGCACAAAATAGTTTTGGTTTGGTGTTGAATATCGAATGTACTCAACCTCCATACATCCTTGGTATTTCTTGGAAGCTCAAAACGTCAAAAGAGTAATATTTCCTATTCTATCAACCCCTAGAGGTGTGAACCAATTTTTTATTTTTTTAAAACTTCCAGTTTTAAGCTCTTGTGCCTAACTATTTTTTAGAACATTGTGAAGATGGCTTTTGAAGATAGACCCCCCTTGTGAAAGAGGTAAAAGATTCACCTTAGGACACTTATGAATGTGAGTGATTTTTCTATTTTTTTCTATAAAAAAACTAAATTCAACCCCCCTTAGTTTGGCTGCAACCCAAGGAATATCCTAGAAGATTCAAAAAATTGATATCTAGCGCTGAAAATTTTGCCACATACAATTTGGTGTAGAAAAAAAGCTCCTAGTAAAAATCTCAAGGAACATACTACTTTTAAACCCTTAATTTAGGTTGCCTTGAAATCACAAAAAATCGTATTGATCTTTTATGATTGTTAGGGATTAAGGATTGTATATATCGTATTGATATTTCACTAATAGTAATTTCTATGAAAATTTAAAAGCTTGGAGCTAAGATTTATTATGTCAAAATCTGTTTTGAAGCAAGTGACCGTGCTAAAAGTAATGATTATTATCAAATATATTTTTGCTTGAATTGTTGGAAGTGGATCAAGTGACTGTAATAAGATTGTTAAATTGTCTACCTAGATCGAGTCATTCTTAGGTATATATTCTTGACTGTTCAAAAACATTTTTCATATAGCTTGTTATGTTGAGTAAATTGGCAATAACTTGCTTATACATTAATGTTGTTGTCACTTGGACAACAATTCTTGAATGGATTGGCAACAACTATAATTTTTGCCCCTTGGACAACATTAATGTAATATCCCAATGGCCACCGGACAAGGGGAAATTGGAACAATACTACTTCCCCCTCACAAGGGTGGACACGATAAGTACACTAGTTTCTAGCTTAGTTACTAATGCCTTGAAGATACTTGACATAGTATCCCCCCAAAGGGCTTTGAGGTACCTATACAACAAGGTCCAAAGACCCCCCCACAATAGTTGGGTGGACTATAGTGGTGAGCACCACGCTGGCATGGGGAATAAAACCCACAACCTCCTCATTGGGGGCCTAAGCCCTAACCACCAAGCCAAGGCTTGTGGTGCCTGTAAAAGAATACAAATCAAGGATTCAAATTTGGAATGTCATTAAAATGTCAAGTTACCTTTAAGATCTTATGGTAGGATCTTTTACAAGATGCTTAGATTAAGTTATATTAAACCTCATGGAGAAGAAGGTCATCTTTCATAATATGGAGAATTTTCACATACTTTTTTTAGAAATCAAGGCAAGATGTAAGGCAAAAGTAATTTAATTTTTTCAACTAATTTTGTTTCTTAGTATTTACATGTATTTTTTGGAGATATGTTTACAACCAAGATTCTACCAAAGTTTCTAAGTGATCCAAGTTAGAAATGTTACAATTTTACAATGATACACTTCAAAATTTACAAGAGCAAGACAATGGTAGGTAGAAACACTTACAAGTGCAAGTGTTTAGGAGTTTTAGAAATTTTGCAAGATTTATTTGTTAAAAAATGACAAATTCATAAAGATACCTAATTATCATTCAATTTGTCTTCAACAAAAATATGTTTAGTGTGATACACACTTTACCATATTGTTGTTCTGATGCCATTTTTTGTGAAGCAATTTTCATGAAGATTGAAAAAGTGTAACGAGTCTCTAAAACTCCCCATGTGCATACTCAATATACTTCTTGGAAATTTTTTTGTTGGCCAAATGTTTAGGTTAACCATCACAAAGTCCCCTTTTGCACACAATAAACTATGCCTCTTCAACAATACCAAAAGAAGTATAATATCAACTGCGAATGCTATCATTTCACAAATGATGCACATCCAATTTTTGAAATTTTTTACATCAAGGTCTTAAAAAGACTACTTGAATATGGTTGACAGGGTGTGTATATGTGGCATAAACATATTAAAACCCCACCAAATGACTTTGTCAAATTATTTTATTTTGTGCCACTTTAGTGACACTTTAGAATGGAGTTTTTAATCTCTAACGGACCGAGTTCCTATAAATTTCGTTGGTATCACAATAAAACAACTATAACAATGAAGGTGATTGATGATTGAAAATTACACATAGCAAGCCATAAGTACATAACTAGGAAAAAAAAATCAATAAGAGTGCATCAGCAAGTATCCATATAAATCTCATGTCGTTTTAAAAAAAGACCATAACATCCTAGTACCAACATGATGTGAGATTTAGGAATTAAAAAATAAATCATAAATAAAAGAAAAAAGTATTTGTAAATTCCAAACTCATAAAAGTACCTAATCAACATTCAAGTATTACCAAGTATAGACGTGTTCAACTTTAAGCATGTCTTACCATATCCATGTTTTTCATACCTATCTAAAAATTGAAAAATCTGCATGAATATTATAAAAGTATAACAAGTCTCTGAAATCTTGCTACCGCATACTTACCTTGATACACTTCTTAGACAAAATTCTTAGCAGAATATTTCACTAATATGAAATTACAAAGTCCCTCTTCCACAAAATAGACTACGCTATGTCTTCAAAGAAAAGTCTAGTAACTCATATACGACGTTTATACATCTTATTAACAAACTGGTACTAAAAATTCCAAAATCAAGATTTGACTCTACAATATTTACCACAAACACCTTGCATGTCTTATCAAGAGGACACCCATGAACATATTTTCCCTTTGTGTGAGTGTGAAGAATCACAACAAAGGTGGACCGTTGAAAGGGTACCCGCCCTTTGGCCTTTCAGCAGATAGTAGCTTACTAGCGGTTCGGTCATTCGTTTCTGCAATTCAGGGAAGCTGCTGTGCAAGAAATCTTCCACGATGATGAAGTGATTGCTGGCGGCCTTGAGAGGAGGTGCTGTGAAATTCGTCGTTGATCAGCTCTTACAATGAAGAAAGCAGAAGTGAAAGACAAAGAGAAGCCGCAGGCCATGCCAGCGAATGTTAGTACAGAGCAGCCAGCGGACATGGAAACACACCAGGAGATTCTTAACTTGATTGCATGGATGGCGTTGCTGACGAAGAACGTCCCCTGCTGCAAACGCACTTTCGAAGACCTTCTTGACCGTATCGTACAGACTGGCCCTTTCTTTGCCAGCCTTGCGAAACAGAATCAAGGTAATTTGAAAATGTATTGTAGCTCGTTTTTTTGAGTTTACGTGTAGAGTTCTTGAGAATGCGTGCAGCAATGCTCATTCAGGACCTTCTTGACCGCAATGTATAGCAGACCGACGTACTCTGAGGTAGTATTTTTGTTTAAAGCTCCGTCGCAGGAATGATTCGACGGAGGATAAGTATGATGTTCCAAATTACGCAAAGAAATGCCGTCCCGTTTGGTAATTAATGGCCTTCTTGGCGAGCCTCGGAAGCGGATTGAGATGATTCTTGATTGCATTGCCAATGTAGCTCTAACAATTGTGAATAATTCGGGATCATTTCATGGACTGTTCAAACTTACTCACAGTATGGCCCAAACTTTCTTGCGGACGCGCATTTATGTACTTTCTTGAACGGATATGACAGGCCGGCCCTTTCTTTGCGAACATTGTGAAGGAGAATAAGGTACTTCGACTTGTAGCTTCACTCGAAGAATAATTCGACCTTATGCTTGGATTGTTCATGTTTTTTAACAGTACTGCTGTTGTCCTTTCTTCAATCTGACTGATGTAGATGTAAGAAATTTATCATTGTTAGAGATTCTTCTAAGAGATGCGCTGTGTTACAGATTTTCTTGTGAAAGAGGTTGGGACCTATCTCGAGGGAGTTGCGGCCAGCATAAGATCAGTTTTGGAGCTAATAGAGTTATGCCGAGAGCCGGCCGTCCAACTACACCTCCTCTTGCAGCATGAAGAGATTGTAAAACGAGCTGCGCTGGTAATGGCGCAAATTTGGATGTTTTCATGCTTAAATTTACGTGCGAGGCATTCGTTCTGGACAAGAGTAACATAATTTAGTTTTCCTCGAGCAATTGCATTGGCATGGTTGTGCATGAATTGCTAACGTCTGCTAATTTGAGAGGAACTTTAAAATCGTCCTAAATATACTGCTTCTTGGTCAACGTCAATGCTGATTACTTCGAAACATCTTCATGCAAACCATCTTAGATCTGTGAAGACGTATGAACTAATCGAGGTTACTATTGTCAGCTAGGCGGCAAGGTTGGATTAAAAGTTGAAGACCTGATCAACGAGTTGCTCAGGAAAGGAGTTGAGCTTGATCAGAAGGTTCTGAAAAGGGCTATCAATGCTGCTTATCAGTTGCAGCATGTGCTGTATGCGATTGATGACGGCGATCGGGATGCTTATGACCAAATTCGTCTCCTCGTACAAAAACGTCAGCCTAACATTGATTCCACTGCCTCTTCTAGTGAGGTATGCTAGGTCGGAGATTTGCATTTCCTCCTCACTGACATTTTGTTATGTGAGAGTATTATGCTGCACATTAGACAGAATAGAGCAGCATTGACTCACATGAAAACAAAAACAGGGTCCGGTTTGTCATGAGGCTGTCAGAGCACAACCCGAGC
The DNA here is from genome assembly GCA_037043015.1 of Bryum argenteum. Taxonomy (NCBI): domain Eukaryota; kingdom Viridiplantae; phylum Streptophyta; class Bryopsida; order Bryales; family Bryaceae; genus Bryum; species Bryum argenteum. The sequence continues at coordinate 15,631,224 of CM073328.1, read as the reverse complement.
AAGTGCGTCCCAAGATCTTCATGTATTCTATATAACGTCATTGTCTAAAAGCTTGAGTTTTGGCAAGAAGGTTTCCTACATCAACGGCGAGCCAGTGGAGATGCTCTCGGAAATGCTTGCAAAACGAGCACGAAATAGTATCACTGATCATCGAAACGTTAAGGACAATGCTGTGCTCAGCATTCTTTGTGAGAAAGTTGCCAAGGGAGACCTCGACGACTCTGACGAGAAGGACGTTCCGGGTATAGCTGTAAAACCCTTCCAGCCTAATAAACTTACGATTTTCGTCTAAATACTTGGATGTGTCTGATTTCATGCTCTGGTAGCACCACAACTCGATCATTGAAATCTAGAGCTAGACTCGGCAAAGGTAAATGCTGCAAAAACTTATAAAGAGGGGCTGAAACTCAGCAATTTCAAATCTCAAGGCAACTTCGAGAATCTTGAGCTAAAAATAGTAGATGCTAGGAAGACTGTTTGGTCTGCCCAGGTAGTGACTGTGAGCATAATATAAGGCAGTCAATAGCATAAAAGTTGCAAGTTTTCACTTGTTCTTACCACATAGTTTTTCAGATGCAAAGACCTCAGATTTAAGAAAAGCAAGAAACTCTCTTTCTGGAGTCTGGACTCGTCCCATGCCCTTGAAAGTCGATTCGACAACCACAAGCCCACGTGTGCTTTGGGAGGTTGATACACCAACAGATTACAGCTCCGACAACGAATCTCTTGATCACTTGAGTATGTTGCATTATCAGCTAATTTCTTTTTGTATGAACGTGTAAATATTTTTGATCCCCCTTTGGAGCTATCAAAGAAAGTTTTCGACAGGAGATTGAGACCTGTTCTCAATAACTGGATCAACTGTGCAGGATGCACTTGTTAAGTAATCTATGCGCGTCGAAATTGTTTGTGTTTGTGTGCGTTCGTTCTACTTATGAATCAGTTGTAGCACGTGATCATATCGTCATCCTCGAAGGCTACATCATTCACATGCATCACATTTATGCAGCACCTGGATGCTGACACTTGATTCATTGATATTTTGTAGGGTCTGATGTCGAAAGAACTTTCACAGAAAGTGCCACAAAGGGATCCAAGGAGAAGGTTACTTACGAGCTGTATTCTGATACAGGCTCTTCGAAAGCTAAAGATCCGCCTCCACCTGAAATACAAGACATTACAGGGGACAATTTGGAAGCACTGCCTTACAACAGAGCACCTAGACGAATTTCGTTCCTACCAGGGCAAGAAGGAGGCGAGAGAAGAGAATCGTACTTAGAAGGCAAGATTATCACTCTGCTTAGACTGTGATTGATAGCATTGTTAACCTGTCGTAAACGCCATGGATTAAGAAGTGCTGGTGTATCGATTGTAAAAAGTATCTCTAGTAAGAGGCATCACTGATGTTGTTAAATTATTGAAATTCCTGCGAAAATTTTGAACCAACCGTCGGCAAAACATGTGAATTGTTGGAACCGACGATGTTTCCTTCGGAATACCTGCTTCTCACACGTATCTGGACGAGGATACTCACCTAGTGCTCTTGGAGCAGGTATCCAATCACCTGTGAGCAAATGCAGGAGGCAGAGTCGTCGGTCTTACCTCTCAGCTGGGGAAGATGCTCCATGGGAGTATCTATGTCCAATATCAAGGGAACTGATGGTGGACCCTGTAACATTATCCACTGGACAAACTTACGACCGAGCATTGATCAGCAAATGGATAAACGACGGGCATTACACATGCCCTGTGACTGGTAAGTTCCTTGTCACTAGTCCAAATATCTACCACATTGATGTTTGTCACAGGATGCATGCAATCGGATTCATATGCTTAACTGTTGCTTCTCTTCACCATCTACGCCCAAGTACAGTCCTTCATCTTACCTTACACAGTCACAGATGAACTGTTCAATTGTTTGAAATTTTGAGCACCCTGCCACAATTGAGCACCTTGTTGCAGGGCTCCAAATCACAAACACTGACCTGCTTCCTAACTATGCGCTGCGCCATGCAATTGGCCGATGGGCCGATGGTCACAACATCAAACTGCCGGATCCCGTATCAGCTCCAATTCTAGTTCAAAAGAAAGTGACACCCGTACAGAAACTCTTGGAATGGGGCCAGTGTCTGCCCGACCCTGCATCTCCTGTTGCAATGGCTGCTAGTAAGCTCTACCGCGGCAATAGTCAGGAACAGGTGAGTCATATATCTTAGGAAACAGCAATGTTCGTTGCATTCATCAACTATGTCCTCAGATGTCGTCGCCTGCTTAGGTTCCTACGTACACATTGCGGACCAGACACTCAGGGCAATGTCGAAATTAGGCCATCCTTTTATCCATCTTCGGCTTAAAATTTTACCCAGATCGTTCAGAAATATCATATCTCGATTCCCATTCTATAATAAAGTCAGGTAGGTAGTAGAGTGGCAAACATTAATCTGCAGTGTTGTCATGGTGTAGGAAGCTGCACTCAAGGAGCTTTGTGACTTTGCAAAAGATGGGGGAGAAGATGGTCGCTGTAGCGTCGCTGAGGTGGGGGCTATTCCTGCCCTGATTTACCAGATGCAGAATGGGACTTTACTTTCAAGGGAGCTAGCCGCAAAGTGCATCCGTTTCCTATGCCGAAGCACAAATGTTATGATTACTCAAGCTGCTTCCAGCGGTATTCCGTTCCTAGTTGCATTGCTACATCAGGTAGAAGCTTAAGTTTCTACGTCCAACTCAAATTCTAATGACTTTCTACGTCAGCGTCAGATCGAATGCTGTTGACTTGTAGGTTCCATTACATTTAAGCATCAACAAACATGCCATTTAAGAGGAACTTTAGATGCATGTGAAACTCTGAAGCTAGGAACAAGCGCACGAAAGTTTATTTACTGTAGATGGACATGTTGATTGTGTGCATTTCTTATCCTGACTTATGTTCTTCAAACCCAAAATGTCGAGATATTTGCCTGGTAATCTTGCTGATAGAATACTGCTGGAGGAGAGTGCAGGGTACACCGGAGGCATGCGAAGCAGCTGTTGGAGCATTGGTCAACTTATCCGCTAAAAACGAAGTTAACAAAGTTTGCACAGCAGCAGCTGGAGCTATTCCATGGTTGATCCGGATGCTTGATGGAAAGTCGATGTACTCGTCGTTCACCACCCAGGAAATAGCCGCTGCTGCAATGTGTAACTTGGCTGTCAACGAGCGGAATCGTATTGAAATAGCCAAAGAAGGGGCAATTCCAAAGCTTATCCAGGTAATGGCCCATAATGCTGTACATTATGTACGCTCCCACGTGTAATCAACTCAACGCTGTTAAAGTAACACTAATCATCACAGCATTTCAGTACTTAACGGAGATTTCGCATCACAAGATTTTGCAATCTTGTACGCAGGTAGTGAGTGACTGTGTAACACCGGAGGCCGGGGAGTACGCTTGTCATGCTCTGGGGAGTCTCTCTGCCGAAAGCTTCGAGAATTCCAATCTCATGATCCAGGTACTAGACCCTTTGTTTTAAAGGATGCTCTATGAACAATCATAGTCACCATAGTTTGTTACTGTTATTAACAAGATTGTCGAGTGAAGTCGAAACAGGCAGGAGCGGCAGACTTGTTAGTAGCAATGGCAGGCCCAGGGACGCCATGGACACAAGAAGCAGCAGCCCGCGCAATACGAAACATCTCCTTCAACAAATCACTCCGAGAGGCGTTAGTGCAAGCTGGAGCCATTCAGCAACTGAATGCGCTTTTAGAATACAGCACACCTCGAGCAGCAGATGCAGCTGCTGCAGCGCTGTGGAACTTGACACCAGGCGGACCCAAACACATGTGGACCCAAGAGAATACCAGCATCGCAGCTAACGAACAAAAGGATCGCGATGCAAATCTCCAGGAACTCGAAAAAATGAAACAACCAGCAAAGGAGAAAGCCAAAAACGCGAACGCCTGAAAAAAGTGATCATTCTGATTTCATACAAGAATTGGATCTACAGGAAGAATTGAACATACTCTCTCTTCTCTTCATGTACATGTGCTCAATCGCATACTTGAGCATCAACTACAGAAGTGGCAACTCAACTACAGACCTACCGTCTGTCAATCCAAATAGAAAAGTGTCACAATTTTACGCATATTCTTAGCCTCACTGCAAGTCTCCATAAGCAAGTTACTATCGTGAAAGGCGAAACATATAACTTGTTGCACGTGGGATAAAATGTCCATGTTGCACAACCTGCGCAAATCATCCAACCGAAAGGTAAGTAACAGAACCATAAACTTCAGTTAATAATCAGCCATTTCGAAGATAAAGTACCTGCTAGCTTCGATCAACGGCAAGTGGTCATTGTGAGGCCTCTCGATAACATTTTTAACCTGCAATCCAAATGCCATACTTAGTACTTCAACAAATAGTGTGGTCAGAAAACCACGTGTCACGTTTTCATTGTTCACAACCAGTAAACAACCTGACGTGGCAGCTACCTTAGCTAGCAATTCTTGACTTTCAGGAGGTTGCATCTTCAAGCTCTGAGGCAAAATTACAGTCAAAAGCTCCGGTTTCTCAGCTCTCAAAGCTCCCCTTATGACAGCCGCGTTCGTTCCCGCTGCTCCTGAAGTGTAAATGTGATTTTTCTGCAGATAGAATCCATAGTTTAAGAAATGGCAAGCCTTATTGATAGAATGTACACATTAGGTCTGAATGTGCAGTTAGCTGCTCACCGTGATAACCATTGCGTAGCTTAGAATTTCAATTAGTTGCTGGTGCATGAAGCCCATGTTCCGAGTGCCGAAAAACCCTATAGCTCGAGGTCCGTTCTGTTGAATAGCTAGAAGTTCCTGCAAAATTCAGAGAATATCAGCTAGAAATAGGTTATCGAGGAATTGAAACAAAATTCGCATTAGATCTTGACCTAAAAAGCGTTGCGAGATTAGAATTGAGGATAAGAGATTGGACCTGCAAGTAATCTAAATCTGGAGTAGATTTATACTCTGTTTGTACAGTTTGAACGCCTTGCGTGACAGTTTCGGCTTGCGTGGGAAGCTCGTCACCGTAAGCATACGCTCGCCACGATTCATCCGGTCTTCTTCTCTCGTCAAAAGCTTGCGCCTCGCCATCGCTCGCTTGTGCCCGGCACTCCACATATCCCTATTGAATTCAATTCATCAGCTAAAACTTCCTCTCACAACTAGATCAAGAGGAATTTGCAATTGGAGAGTCCATACCCGTGGCTGGTGTTGCTGATGTAACCTTGCTTTCCATTGTTTCCCGCCTGAGGTTCGCAGGCCGCTGCCGACGAGGAAGCGGGAGACGGACGTCGAGCAGCAAGGGGCGCAATGCGACTGCGCAGCAGCAAGGACCGGAGGGGGCCTGCACAGCCCCAGCAAAGGCATGGTAGCTTCGAAAAGCTTTGAAAAGCTTCTGAAAAGCTGCGAAATGCGCTTGCGAGTGCACGAGGAGGGGCTGTAGTGTGTGTTGCTTCCTCGGATTCCTCCCGAAGGGGAACGCTGAACTCTGGAGCTTGCCTGAACAAATGAATGCAACGATGAAGACGGAGTGGCCTGAAAACACTGTTCAGATAGAAACGAGCCGATTTACTACAGGATTGTATTGAACCCTCGCTGCCTCTCACTAATCCCGACCAAGTCGTTACTTGAACTTACTAATCTCCTCCGTGGTAGAACGATTGCTCACATGCTCATTGGCCCTTTTAACGAAAATTGCAGCTCCTATTTGACACTAATAACCCCTAAAGGTGAGCGGACTCAAAACAGCCAAAAGTCTCAAAATTAAACTTCTGGGATGCAATCTCAAAATCAAACTTTTGGCATGCAAGTTGCAAATTTTTAAATTTTGACAAGATTTTAAGTATGTAATTGTAGGATGTAGTACCCAACTTGTACATGAACATCAAATCTTAGGTACAAATTCCTCATCATTTGTGAGATCATAACCTTTAAAATTGAAGAAAATGTTTTTTCCATGTTGTAGAATGGCAAAGTAAACTTTTGGGGGCCAAGAAAACCATTTTTGAAAGGAAATATGACATGAGGCTTTTCATTTTCTTGTTTCTAGGCGAGTAAGAAATATGTCCATGAGATTTTTACCCTCATAGGACCTATAAAACTTGAAGAAATGCTTTACGCTTGATCTTTCACATGGAGGTTTGCTGAAATTCAAATACAAAGACCCAATTTCAAAGATTAAAAAGGCATGTCATAAATTATTGGATTGAAAATTCAAACGGTGAAATCATGCCTAACTTCCTTTTCTTCATGTGGAAAAAAAAAAAAAAAAAAAAAAAAAAAAAAAAAAAAAAAAAAAAAAAATCTCAAAAAATCTCAAGTTTTGGTGAATTCATTTTAATCAATTGTGGGAAAATTTTAAGAGTAAATGACCATTTACCGCGATTTGGGCAATTTTGGGAAAATTTCAAAAAGTGTTTTCAAACTTTGACCAAGAATATCTCCTAGATTAACCCCTAAAGGCCCATGATGTTTTGGGAGCTTGAAATCCCAACACTGACCACTATGTACTAATGCGGGTACGTCCAATATTTTTGGAAATTTTTGATAACTTCAACCGTAGGATCTTGAAGTAGACTACCATAGGTAGTAGTGTGAAAATTTTCAACCGTTGGATCATCAATGGATGTGAGATCATAACATTTGAAGTTGACTGTAAATTTTTTTTGGCCTTGACCGTAAAAGCCGAATCGGCGGCCGTGGGCCTTTAGGGGTTAAGAGGAAATTTTGAGCATGAGATGACTTTTGAAAAGCCATGGAAAAACTCTACAACCTGCAAAAGGTTTCAACTTCATGCAATTTAAAAGTAGTAAGTCCAATCGACTCAATTTAGGCCTCACTCACTTTTAGAAGTTATTTCTAATTTTAGAATATAAAATTCAAATTATTAAAATAATTATGAAAACCAAAGGTCTATTTCTAAAGTTTTATGTTCTTTAGCTCCTAAACACGCCTAGCCATGTTTAGCCAAAAGATACAATTTTGAAAATTTTTGAAGTAGATGACATTGAAAGCAAGATATTTAGATTTCATTATCACAAACTTGTAATAGACTTGTGGTACCACAGTAGACCAAATTTTGAGTCAGGAGGCTGCAAATATTGCTAGATTATAACCTATTAGTACTAAAAAAAAAAAAAACCATGGAATTCCATCATTTTTACTTTCGAGTGGAAATACTACCAACAAACCAATTGCAATCAAAAAAATTCCAACTGGAAAATCGTTCAACTTCATCTCCAAAACACCATTGTACCAAAATAATTTGGTAAAAAAAAAAAATCATGGCTAAAAGAATAACCTTACGACGGTGAAAAATGCCAAAAAGTTTACAAAGGGAAAATAGTCCAAACCTAGACTCTTGCACTCGAGTCTATGCCTTATTTTCAAAACATCTTCGATTAAGTCAAGGTTTTTACGAGTAACACAAGATTCTAGAAATGAACCCAAATGAACTTCTAAAGCGCAAGACTGCATGACAGCACTGACCGGAGAAACTTTCCCTTCGCTGCCCGTTGCTGCAAGTCACAGTTTTCTTTCGAATGGCTGCGGTGCCCGGCTTGAAAGGCGGGCAGCGTCTGGCGACTAACCGCAGCCGATTCCAACGCGGCACTCGGCGGCGATCCGCGGCAACTGACGAGGCTTCGTGTGCTCCATGAAGGTAAATGCTCGCTTTCTAAATTGCGATACCAAAATTTTCAGACGAGAGCGCCGTGGTTAGCTTTACACACCACGATTATACTCGTCCGTGGATTGCTGCGATTAAAAAATTAGGTCAAAAGTCCAAGGATTGCATTGAACAATTTCAGGCGGGAATTTCAAAAGCGAGCATAGGAATCCTGCAATCACATGATTGAGGTCCAACCGAATTGATACACAATACGGCACAACGCTGGAGAAACGTTGTACAGTAACGCCTCATTGAGAATTTCAATCAGTTGGAGCGGGCGATCGTGTGATTGAAGGCCATGGTGTTCGGCCAGATTGTGATCGGGCCTGCTGGCTCTGGGAAGACCACATATTGCAATGGCATGTCGCAGTTTCTTAACCTGATCGGCAGGTACGGTTCTTGCAGCTTTCGATTTTTTGTTGTGAACGAGTGCGTAGAAAAATTGAAAAGTCACTAGGATTTAGGGTTTTAGGGCTTTGTAAGAATTATGTATGGAGCTCATTCTTGTGAGCTTCCTTTTTTTCTGGCAGAAAGACTGCAGTCATCAATCTGGATCCAGCGAATGACAACCTTCCGTATCCTTTTTTCGTTTCGCTTTTTCTGTATCGTTTTAGCAATTGAATTCCAGTACACGATCTCTTTCCGATGACTGCCAACTCGATGGCATTCTTTGTATTACTAGTTTAGAATGAATCGAAAACTCTTCGTGCACTTGAACCTAATCTACCTTTACAAACTCCGTAGTAGTTAAATCTTGAGAGAGTATACGGTTACCTACTTAATCTTCAACGATTCCAAATTGCTTCTCAGAAGTTATATAGTTGAATATCTTGACCTAAACAGATATGAGTGTGCTGTCAATATTGAAGACCTTGTTAAGCTGGAAGATGTGATGTCTCAGTACGATCTTGGACCAAATGGAGGTAATCTTACTCAAAACAGTTGTTTTGTCTCGGCAATGCTTGAAAGCGTGCTTTCCAATTTAAACGAGAAAGCTCGTGATTAAGTAACAAGCCAATGTTTGCTTATGCAGGGCTTATTTATTGTATGGACTACCTGGAGAAGAACATAGATTGGCTACAGGACAAACTTCGTCCACTTCTTAAAGGTACGTTAGTGCTTCGACCTGAGGTTTATGCATTTCAGCCTTTCAGTTGTTAGTGTATATGCAAATCTAATTTTGTTCCTTTTGAGTTCGGTTGACGTTTGACCTTCTATGTGCTATTTCCAGATCATTACTTACTATTCGACTTCCCTGGGCAAGTGGAGCTCTTCACGCTTCACTCGAATGCAAAAAATGTGATTCTAGAAATGGCAAACAAGTGGGATTTTCGTGTACGTTTCTAATCCTGTACATTTCTTTTCTAGTTCATATGGCACTTCTGGGTGTCAATAGTATATGCAACCTTCATTATATGGTGTTTCTCTTACATTGGGTTCAATCTTTGATTGCAGCTCACAGCCATACACCTAGTAGATGCTCATTTATGCAGCGATCCTGGGAAATATGTGTCTGCTCTTCTGATATCCCTGTCAACTATGCTCCACTTAGAGCTTCCACACATCAACGTACTGTCAAAAATCGATTTGATAGAACAGTACGGCAAACTCGGTAAATTTGCCTCTTAATTCTTGACTACTCAACTCTAGCACTATTGTTCTCTTTGTACATGCTTTTCTTTGATAATTCCGTCGAATTGGAAGTATGAGCAAATAATTAGCAAAAAAATGAGTTGTTTTCATCTTAATTTTAGTTCCTACATGATCCATGTATGCGGTTTCAAAGTAGATTCCAAAACCCTTGAAAATTCGACTAAATATCCCGATTTTTGCTTAGACCGATTGGATGCAGATTTCTTGACTTAAGTTACTAGTCGTCGATGTGATCATGTCGTAATACTTGACGGTGAACCTTGCTTGGCAGCTTTTAATCTGGACTTCTACACTGATGTTCAAGATCTGTCATATATCCAAGATACTTTGGATAAAGATCCTAGGTCTGCTAAGTATAGGCAAGTTCCTCGCCTTCTGGTGGTGAATGCAATTGCATGTCATCATTCTCTGTTACTTGGCGGATCAATCTTCTTAGCCTCTGAATGTTGAGCTTGTGGCTTCTGATTGTATACAATGCGTGCCATCATCTGTTGGCCTCTTGCAGGAAGTTGACGCGTGAGTTGTGTGAGGTGGTAGAAGACTTTGGTCTCGTAAGCTTCACAACGTTGAATATTCAGGTCAACGCTTTCGCACATTTTGTGTCCAATTCATTGTTGATGTGGAGATATAGAATGCAATTCAAGCTGTATTATGAGCCTTTCATGATATCAAGGAGTTCTTCTCATGTTGCAATATGTGCAAGGTCAGAGATCGTCCTTTGATATGTCGATGAGTGTTCGTCTTGAGCTGACATACTCCTCGTGGTTTGCGTTCAGGATAAGGAGAGTGTGATGGAGCTGTTGAAGATAATAGACAAAAGCAATGGCTATGTGTTTAGAGGGATCGAGGGCAATATCAACGAGTTCAACAAGCTTGCTGCTGCCCCCACCAACTGGGATTATGATAGATATCCTTTCATTCATTTCTGTGCTTTTAGATACTGAAACCTGAAGGTTCATCCTTAGCATTACATTGTGTGATTTTAACGTTTTCTGCCTTGACTTTGATTTGACTTTCACGACGATGGCGATTCAAGAAAAGTATATCAAGGACGACGAGGACGACAAGGATCTCACATCATAGCATGCTGAAGATGGGAGAGACTCGATTGTCAAACTCTACCATTAGATCCTCTTGAGTATAGGATACGTACTGGCTGCGTTGAAAATAGAGTCATAAAGCCTTGAGTTCACTTGTGCAGAATTATGAGCTAAGCTAATGACATCCTTTCCTGCCGAATCCTGTTTTGGTTTTTCCAAAATCTATGATGTATTTTCAGTACATGCTTGAAACTTCGGTGCCGTTTCAATAGAGCTTGAGCTGAACAGTCTAGATGGAGCATGCGCAGTGTGGAAAGAGTGGTCAGCAGGCACCGCTTTGCAATGCCACCTCTTCTTGACTTTCCACCTTCAAACCCTAAAACCCTGATTTTACATATTGCCGTGTATCACATGGATTAACGTCTGTTTGGAGTATTCTGACTGCACAGGATGCGCTGTATTACATCTGCTGTGGAATCTCATCAGCTTTATGATCATATGTAAGTACCGCTTGATCATATCGTTCGGGGATTTGCTTTGTGAGCCTGTGTTGCTCATTTGTGCTCTTGCTCACAATAGAGCACAAGGAGTTTTGAGATCGCTACAGTGAGCGCTTGGTGGGGCATAAAAAATAGAAATAGAGTTCATGGGTTTCTATTCAAGGAAGGTAGAGGATATTATTCGCATCAAAATGTTGAAGTATGATAAGTTTGGATGTAAGAGCCAAATTCGTCTAGATCAAGTTCTGTTCACAATGTATGATCTTCTTCAGGATTGCGAGGTTATTGGTGGCAGTAGACGTCCCAATTTCTATTTGTAGGTGAGTGGGGCATAAACGTTCAGTGTAGGGTAGATGAGTTGCTATTGGGAATAAGGATTTGTATAGGAGGCAGGATTAGGCTGCTCAGTTCCATCAGGTTTCTACGCGGAAGTATTCTTTCACCCACTTGCCACTATACTCTAAGCCATCTGCGGTGCTCGCCACGAAGACAATTAACTCTTCGTGGAAGAAAGATGAGGTCATGGACCCGGAGATCTGGAGTGAGCTCCCACATCACATCATCCTCAACATTCTCACAATGTTGCCCACCCGAGACTTCTTGCGCCTCCGATGGGTTTGTCGAAAATGGAGCCAGCTCATGGAGTCACCCGTGTTTTTGGAGGAGTTTTCTCAAGGCAAAGTCGAGAGGCCCTGGTTCGCCATAGTAGCAGAAGCGAGGAAGGTAATTGCTCAAATTCCTGTCACTCTTCTATTGAATGAAAGCTTCAGCTGAGTTTCTACTTAACTCCTAAAAAAAGTAGATATCATAACCTATCTCTATGGTATGGTTTCCTTTATAATTTGTTATCTTGCCTGCACTGAAGTGAGCTCTGCAGGTGTATGCATATGAGCCTTATGCAGAAAAATGGTACTGCATGCCAGAGACATTCTTGCAAGGAACCTCGGTATTTCTGGCAACAGCGAGTGGGCTATTTCTTTCTCGGCTCTCTCGGAGAGCTTCTGGTGAGCAGGACCTGCTGATTGTCCGTAACCCACTCACAGGCTCGGAAAGAGTTTTGCCTCCACCAACTCTGTTTGGATGTGGCTACGCCATGGCGGTGGACGAATCCACAAAAGCGTACACGGTTTACCACTTCGGGCAGCTGGAGCCCAGATTCTTGGATGGGTTGGTAGCGCATCGCCAGGAAGAGCAGCGTTCGTTTGAAGCCTTCCGAAGCACCACTGGCAGTTGGGACGTTCTAAGCCATGTGGAAAATTTGATCTTCTCTGGCCTTCCTTCTTATGCTTTCGATGACGCGAAGCTCCTGGTGTGGGATGATTATATCATCTGCCGTCTTCGTGGTTACTTCGGTGTGTACGCGTATAGCTTGACGAGGACCGATTGGTTGCACATCCCTTGGGCTGTTCGCCCTCGTATCTGTGCTTTTCAGCAACTCTCAAGCTCTCGAGATCGTCTTATCATGGTATCATCGATATCCTCCCTTATGCTTTCACATGATCAAGTCAAAGTCACCAATTCCTGATTCCATGTAGCTCTTTAAACATTCAAGTCCTCCAGTGACCTGAAATTGATTTTCTTCCAACCTTGTGATAACAACCAGAAACTTTGCAGCGATTAGGTAATACTTTATATAATAAAAAATCATCTGCAACCTGGTTCCTTTTGATAATCGTTTACCATCATGTTATCTTGTTTCAAATGTGGAGATATCAGAAAACCATCGGTCAAGTTGCTGACGATGTAGTTGTTGAAGACACAATGTCGGAGTATGTATAATGAACAAAACTAGGTTTGCTGTCTCCCTTTTGAAGGAGCTCCAGGGACACAATTATCATGAATTCTGTATCTGCAACGTGGGTGCTTAAATATTTGTCAGAACTTTGTCGATCATTGTGTCACTGTCGAGAAAGATAGGTCAAGTTCTTAGTGCTGCTTAGTGCTTAAGATTTAACCTACTGTAGCTAGATACGATGTCATGAGTATGTAAAAACAACAATAGAACGTCTGCTGTTGTTCATATTATGGAGGTTGTGGGGTCATGTTTATGAGGTCAAAATCTACAACCTGGGTCCTTTGTAAACCCGTAATAATCGTTTCTATCATTATGTTATCTTGAGTCAAATGGCGAGAAATTAGAGAATCAAACCACATTACTTAGAGCCTTCTGAATCTTTCTGAATCTGTTGTTGCCATCTACCATCAAGTTTTAGTAGTGCTACGATGTAACCTACTGTAAAGAGTAGGCAGATAAAGTAGGTGTCATGTTTTTGATGAAAGTTAGTGGGGACATGGAGGAGCAGGTGGTAGGTATCAAAAAGGATATGGACGCTGACTCAGGGTGCCAGAGCATTCACCTGTACCAACTCCCATGGGGCACGTTGGAATGGACCATGGTGGCCATGGTGCCCGAGCACATGAATGTGATGCGCTACAATTTTGACAGCTACACCGTCGGGGACTTCGTCTTCATGCTCTTCGCAACCAAGCTGCTCATCTTCGACGCTGCTGCCGGAACTTGGAGCTTTGCCCCCCACTGCGACCGTATTTGTGAAAATCTCCAGGAGTTTTGCTTTGAGCCGAGGCTCAACATTACTGCGTAACCTTGTCTCATGTCCATGTCTTATTTAATAGACTACATTGCGATCAGAGAGCTAGTCATTCATCTCTTGATGCTTGACTGTATGCAAACTTCAAAACATAACAATATTAGGAGTGATGATTTAGTCAAGGTGGTGGATTCTGGAGCTGAGGAAGGCTCAGTTCTTAGACAATCAGTCAACTGTAGGTATGTCAACCACATCACCATGTGTTGAGCGATGGCATAGCAACGATCTTTCTCAGCTCCTCAAAAGGTTTCAAATATCAGGATTTTAGTGCTAGCACCTGGTTATCAAGTCTTTCAGGCTGAGAGGGAGACCGGCCTCTTGTCGGAAACGAACAAGGCAACATAACCCTTGAACACCTGCAATAACACTGCCTGCATCGGCTTTGTGGCAGAGACATTTGCATGTGGTGTGAAGACTTTTGATCAACGCTTGCAGGATTTGAGGGGCTCGCCAGAATTCTGTTTGTGCCCGAAGTCACAGTAAACGACGTTTACAGCGATGTTGAATCTCCTTTTGAGTAAGTACACAATGCAGCGACACATTGTTCTCAAGAAGCCTTCATCCTGATATTACTGGCAATCATGAGACGACCTAAACATCCTTCGTTCATACGATTTCCGTGAAATCGGCAGCAAAAGCCATGTCCAATCGCTCTTGTTCATCATCAGCTGGCTGCTTATTCTCATTTCTAATCCTGATGGCCATTTTATGACGATATTTCAAATGTCATTCGAATAATATTCTCTTTGTTTTAGGACGACAATCGTTTAAACATTGTAGCCTCCCTTTCCTGGTTAAATCCCCACAGATTTTTCGCCTTTCTTATAATCTTATAATTCACACGACCCCAAACCTGCCATTTTTACAGAATAGTGTCATTTCAACGGACTTGACGAATACAAAATTTCATGGAGCAAGCAGCTGCTACAGACCTACCGTATATCATCAGTCACTTGCTGCGACAAAACTTCAAGGTCAGATAACAACCCCCGAATTGCAATTACCTTGCAGAAGTGGCCATGTGCTCTGAACTTCCTTGACCTACCACACATCGTATGCAGTAAGTCCGCCGATGACATCGCCGACATTCATTGAACTTGAACGGAAAACTAACTTACTGCAAGCAGAGCAACAAATCGTTAAAATAATTTTCACCTTGAAGCCCTTCGACTTTGAGCCTGCTTTTTCAAAGAAGGTCCTAAAAATGGGAAAACTTATGTTAGTTCATTTTCATACGTGGAGTGTGCCCATGAAGAGATCAGCATAGAATTCCTTTGGCTTCAGGGGTGTTCGGCCAACTGGCACGAACAGTGTGAACGCGTAATCATGTTATTGGTGACACGTCAGGAAAGGAGCTGATTCCCGCGTCAAGCAAGCATTGCCTGTGGAGTGGATGTGCATGGATTGGCAAAAAGGTGTATTTTAAATATCTGCACTGCACTTTTGTTGAGGATCAAAAGTATTGAGATCAAAAGTATCAATGAAGGTTTCCAATATCCTTGGAGAGCCTTTTACAAGCATAGGAATTCTCACTTTCAGTCTACGGAATGATTGGATCAAAACTTGTCACATTTGTTAACCCCTCAAGTCGAAAGTAGCCAGAACTCCTCAAAACTACCCTCTTTCAATGCAAGATGAATATTTTCCTACTTTTCACGTAATCTCAAGTATGTAACCATAGGATCTTATAAGGTAAAGGGACCCATTTCCGACCGGGGACCCATAACCGATCAAGCCCAATTCCTAGATTTTGAAAGAACAGATGTACCTCATTTGTATATTTGAGCATGTGATCGACTTTAGGTTCCAAGCAACTTTTCACTTTAAACAATTATAACTATTTGAATAATGCAAATTAAATCACGAAACTTTTGCATTCTACAAGAACCTTATGTTTGCACACATGAAAATTTCTAAAAAAAATATATACCTTAATATCATATGCTAAAATCCTTAAGTGGTCACTTATAAGTGCCTCTACCTTACCTAACTTGTCCATGTTTGTGTGTCTTAAATCTTAGTTTTACATTCCTTACCAATTGTGAGATTGTAACATTTAAAGTTGAAAAAAAAGTTTTTGCCCTTGTTGGAAAATGGGTTTGAAGTTTTTTGTGTGCCCGGAACAACTAGTTTTGAGAGTAGATTTGAACTATGGCTCTTCAAATTCTTGTTTCTAAGTGAGTTGGGAACATCTTTATGCAATTTTTTACCCTCATGAGACCTATAAAACTTAAAGAAAATGCTTGAATTTTCACATGGAGGTATGCTGAAATTTAACTTCAAAGGCTCCTCTTCCATAATGAGATGTAAAGAATAATTTCAAAAAAGATCCAAAGTGTGAGATCATGCCTTAGATCCTTATTTTCAAGTACAAAAAACAAAACTTGAGAAAAGTAAAGTATCAATTTTTGGTGAGTTTTTGAGTTTTGGTGAATTCCTCCGATCTTATTTATTTTGGGCAGAATTTGAGAATAAATGAACATATGGAGCAGTATGGAGATTTCAAATAGTGTTTTCAAACTTTGGCCATGAATACCTCTTAAAGTATGTGGAATCTTGAAGCATGAAATGACTTTATGGAAAGGTATGAAAAAACTCTACAAAAGGTTTCGATTCGATACGAGCTAAATATAGTAAATAAGACCCCATATAACGCGTTCGACATTAGAGGTTAACGCTTGAATATTAATATTTTTGGACGATAAAAACTTTAGACCGTTTTCTTTCATAATTTTTCCATACACCATAAAAATATATAGTGTAGGTCTTTGAGTATGTTAAGTCGAGAGAGTCCTCAAAATAGAGCATTACCAATAATGAATTAATAGGCTTCTTAACTTAGAGGTTCATAATAGCTTCACACTTCAATAGTACCATCTACTCATCCCAAACATCATAGGGTGTTACATTAGGTTACCATTTCATAAATACCTATAAGTTCACCTTCAAAAATTTATAGAAAATTGTATAAAAGTCCAAAATTTTTGAATCCACTTTAACTATCCTCCCACTTACATCCCCATTCACAAAAATTACTTACACTACATATTAGGAGATATGAAATTCGAGCCACTTTTGAGCACTCTCCCTTACCAACTGGAGAAGTTATAATTTGAATACCATTTGTGTGATGCAAATAATAAATTGCTATTGCAAACTAACTTCCTAACTATGGTATATGTATGCAAGAGTAAACAACCATGAACAATTCCTTACTTGTAAAAAGTAACTTATTATTATCCAAGTTTTCTATATTCATTAATGTCTAAGAAATAGTGATTATGACATCTCCGCTCTCCTCCAAGTAGAACCTTTCATATACAATTTCTATGTAGTTGTTGATGCCCAAGTGATTACAAACACGAGATTCCCTTGCTATCCACTATACCTCGTCTAATTTCATGTAGCATTTCTTACATATAATAAATATGACCCTTATTTACATTTCTTTTAGTGTAGTTTTATATAAACAAGTAGAAAATGGTGTTCAAGTCACATGTATAGAACTATATAGAACGGCATTTTTTCTTTGTAACTTTGTGTCCTTCAATCAATTACTGCAATTGTCTATTTTCATCAAAAATTTATTGATTCAATACTAGTGTAGGATGGTCTACTACACTAATAAAAATTTACAAAATATTGGTAGTTGTGTTAATTGATTTGAGGATACAAAGTTGTAGGAAAACTTAAGTGGTCCTATGTAATTCCCGTAATTTTCAACACCATCTCCGACTAGATTATCTTAGACAATTTTTGTCTACTAAAGGCAAGTAACATCATCCACATTTTCTTCACACATGAGAGAAATCTATGTAACAAGGTTCATTGACTTGTTCGAGTGACTCTAAACTAATCAATAAAACACAAGGTCTCTTCTAGTGTAAGGTGCTTTAAAATCAATTATATTCACCCCAAAAAGTATTGACCGTTTGATGTATGTATGAGATCGTCCATTGTACCTTATAGATCATTTGTAGTTGGTATGGAAATAAACGAGTTAAAATGAGTCTTCATTTTAACTGAAATAGTTTCAAGCATTTCATACATCCCACCATCGTTTGGATTAGGGCCAATAATTTCCAAAAATCCTTGGCTACCAAGAAGAACTCCATAACCAAGAATTACAAATTTATCCTAGATTCACACGACATTTATTAAATTATGCGTCGGCGTTTGACATACAACCCCTTCTTTGTCGAAACCTCAAACACAAACACACCTTCTCGTCGTGCTCTACCTCCTCTTTATTTTCTTAGTCCCCTCATTATTGGGGATTGCATTATACATAAACCTCTACCACAAGAATCCTTGTTCAATTTGGCGAGCAAGGGAGAATCGCTTACCTAGTGGTTGTGGGTTTATCATTCACATACAAATGAAATCTATAAAGGGAAAGGGCATAATCCGAGTACCTCTCCAGAAATAGTGTGATTTTTTTAAAACTACTTTTCTGATTAAAAAACAATATCGAATAATTATTCTAACCAATGGTATTATAAGTGACATGGCTATAGTTTTATACATGGGGTTAAAAATGGAATTTCTGGCACATATATAATGAATTACACATAATGAGACGCGTCTTAGTGGTACCCATATCATACCCTTGCTCTATAACCGCAACAGAAGTAAGTATACGTCGAGAAATACGAAAATAATCACACCTCTTCGTTGGGCTCCACCCTACCTAGGGCCTTTAGTGGCATGACTTATGTTTGTAGCATAAAATACAATTGTTCACTTTTGATTTTGAATGAAAGTTCAAGAAGAGGTTGAGGACCTTTTTTATTTGGACCCAACGTAATTGGGCCCATCAGTGCAAGTGCCCAGCATGGTGGGAATGCATGCCTTACATTTGGTACTGTACTACGCAAACCGAGGTAAAAGGACCCACTGAGATATAAAGGACCCCAGTGGAGGAGTAACTTATAACATTGCTCATGAATGCCTTTCTTGAAAGAAAGATAAATAGAAAAATACTAAGGTGCCCAACAATGGTTAGAATTTGTAAAAAGATAGAGTATGGTCCGGAATGACCTTTATAAACTACCAGATGATGGTGAGTGGTACCTTTGGGTGTTAGCCTGGGGACCTAGAGGTTGGCGGTTCGACTCCGGTCGCCGTAAAATCTCAACTCTTCCGGATGGAAACCCCGGCGATGGATTGCCTCGAAGCAATTTGTCAGCTTTGCCGCGAGTTGCAGAAAGCAATTCGTGTGTTATCAACAAAAAAAAAAAAAAAAAAAAAAAAAAAAAAAAAAAAGATAGAGTAAGTGAAATCATCAGTTTTGGACTCTCCTAAAAATGAGTTATGAATATTTGAAGTTGGAAATGTAGCTGTTCCCAAGATGATGCCCTAACCTGACACCGTATAATGTATGCAGAGAGTGAAGGCACTGCAAGCCTTGGCGTGGTGGTTAGGGCAATGAGGTCATGGGTTCTATTCCCCATGCCGGCATGGTGCTCACAACCATAATCTACCAAACTATGGTTGGGGGTTCTTGGACCTCGTTGTATGGGTACCTCAAAGACCTTCTTGTAGGATACCATGTCGGGTACCTCTAAGGCACTAATGGCTAGGTAGGAATTAGGATAGTGTTCACCCCGAGAGGGGTTAGTAGTCCCGCCATTGGTGTGATGACCTCTGGGCATATATCTAAGAATAGCTCGAACGAGCACTCTATTCACGCCGGTGGTCAAACAAGCACTTTATTCACGCCATCTGCCGAACGAGCACTCTATTCACGCCGACCTCTAAATAGGTTGGAATTTCTCTTCTGCAAAGAGTATAAGGTAATGTTGTATTTAGAAACTATTCTGTACATGTGAGTGAAGATTACTAGAGCTTCATTGTGGGACCTGCTCCATTTTAGACCACTCTACTACGGTAAGTTATAACATTACTTCAAAATGCCTTTTGTGTAAGAGAATAATATCTGCTATCCTGGTGGGGTAATCACCAAGTTTGAGAAAATATCATATTTCCTGTCAGTGTGGTCACCTCTAGAATTTGAATGGTCATCCATCCGAGGTCAATGTGGTCAGAACAAGTGGAAGGCTCAATCACCATGGGTTGAGATCTTTGGGAATTGCTGCAGGGAGTGTACTGTAACTTAAATGGGAATGACAATGATGCCTTTCTCTTGGAGTGGCGTAAGGTAGGAGTGGCTAAAACCGTCCAGCCCCAAAAACCGTCCGAATTTCAGCTTTGCATACTTGGAATAGTGGTGTAAAAAATTAATTATTTTTTGATAGTTTGCAAAGCTAGTGCAAATCCATCCCAAAAAAAAAGACATTTTTTGAGTAATCCTATAATTTCTTATGAATATTTGAACCCTACTGTGCGGTTTTTGGGGTTGGACGATTTTAGCCACTCCTACCTTAAATAGAATGTTAGGATTTCCATAAAATTGAAGTTTTCTACATTAAGTGTGTGCTAAGGTAGCGGCACCCACTCCCGTGAGAGTGCCCATTCCCGCATAATACAGCGGCACCTCAATCCGGGTACTTCCTACAAGCAGAGTTCCGAGTACCTCCCAAATCGGAAAAGGGAGATCAAGAAAAAGGAGCTCGGTGCAAAGCGGGTGGGTATTAGTCGTGCAAGATGGCGGTAGTGGGTTACTGTTCGTTGACTCTTTGTTTGTGTTATAGTTCGACACAGGAATAGGGGCTTTTGGGAATGGATTTCGGTGCATGTCCAACATGGTTTTTTGGAGTCCAAGTGCTTGAGTTGAGGTGTACGTTAGCATGCATTGTGTGTCCTCATGTCACAAGAGTGGCAGTGCTCTGACTTAGTCAAGAGTGTCTGCATACTTTTCAGTTTGAGTGACTAGATTGTACAACATCTTTCAATTTTCATGGATTTTTTCTCACAATACTAGCTGTTTGGTATTTGCCTTCATGACTGTCCGGTTGAAAATTCAATTGTTTTTACACAACTGTGCAATCTATCTTATACCCACGGGAGTGGGTGCCGCTACCTTACACTAACCCTAGAACGTCGGAGCTCATCACTGTGGATGATGAGGAGATTGGGAAGATGATTTTTGAATAAAAGAACATTGTCTAATGCCGAGTATAGAATGAGATCTCAAATTTGTTCATCACACACTTTGTGTTTGCTTCGACGTTGTAGGGCTGAATAGTGCACTTTAGGTTGTGTTTAATCTAACATAGCAAATCTCTTATGCGTCATTTAGAAGTCTCTCGAAGTCTTATTGTATAAATATGAAGCGAGCGGTAAGAAGAATTTTGATTTGGAACAATGAGATATTCGAGTTGGTTCATGTAATTATTTAATTAAATTTTTAAGTTTTAAAAAGGGAATGTATTCAATGAGATCATAATGTTTGACGACCCAATTCTCGAAAGAAGGAGGAAGAGTTTTTGAACCTTGAGACCTACAATGCTAAGAAAATTTGAGAGTGATTACTAAGTGGTAAAGGTTGATGTAAGGTAAGATAAGATAGAAACTCCGGTCCCTTTCTAAGGGGCCGGCGTGAATGAAGTGTCCGTTCGTAATGCTAATATCCCGATGGCCACCGGACAAGGGGAAATTGGAACAATACTACTTCCCCCTCTCGAGGGTGGACACTATAACTACGCTAGTTTCTAGCCTAGTTACTAATGCCTTGAAGATACTTGACATAGTATCCCCCCAAAGGGCTTTGAGGTACCCATACAACAAGGTCCAAAGACCCCCCACAATAGTTGGGTGGACTATAGTGGTGAGCACCACGCCGGCATGGGGAATAGAACCCATGACCTCCTCATTGGGGGCCTAAGCCCTAACCACCAAGCCAAGGCTTGTGGTGCCTTGATGTAAGGTACATATTGCTTACCTTTCCCATCAATTGTTGCTTATCGATTGTTGGTAAATTTGCAAAGCAAGAGTTTATCAAAATTAGGATGCGTGGTGGATTGCTCGCAACCAAAAAACAAAACTTTGGAGTTGAGCGGGCACAAGTAAGTGATAGAAGCTAGGTTTAGCAAGGGCTAGGTTTATACTTGAGAACGTTTGAGGAAGTGCCAAAGAGTGCGAAAAATAAATTAAAAAAATCATTCGTTCTCGCTTAAATAGGACATACTTCCAAAAAAATGGAGCAACATGTACATTATCTCTTGTATATCGATAGCTACACAAAAATAAAAATATAAAAAATCTACTTCAAGAACAAAAGTATGTTCATAATCATTTTGTTGTAAATATCAATAGCTACATAATCACCTCATAAATAAGGCCTAGTTTGAGAGGAAGCAAGTGTCATCATTCATTATCTTGTGAAGCGACAACTACATTGTAATCAAATTAAAAATGGCCTTACTATAGGGAGCAAGAGAATGTGATTGTTGTTACCGAGGGCACCATTAGAAAGCGACATTGAAATGAGATAAGAAAGGGCTTCACTCGAGAATATCATGTCCATAACCTCGGACACCACTGGTCACATGAAAAGCTACATATGGATTGATTAAGAAAAGGCTTGGCAGGTGGAAGCAAGAGGATATCACATTCGTTATCTTCATCACCGATGGTCATACAAAAAACGAGCCACAAAACATTTACCCTTTCTTTTTTTGTTGAGAAAGTCACAAAATACACAAAATGTAGGAACAAATTTGACACTATCTCCATCAAGACGTCACCATCACCCTCCGCTTTCACTCACGAACTCCAAAACAAAATAAAATAAGAACACAACTTGTGGATTGGTGCACAAACACTCAAAGTGGATGATGAAGAAGATGCCTTAAAGCTACGGAATCCATTTCACAAAGGAAAAGAAAAGGAAGAGGCTCGGAGAAAGCGTAAAGATCGAGAAGACGGAGGGAGGAGCCTTGGCTTGCCATCGCCGGTTGCGGCACCACGAAGTCCGTGCCGTCGATGCTACAGCAGCATCAGCAGCAGGCGCGGCAGCTTCCGTCCCCCAGTCGAGATAGATGAGAGTGATTCCTCAGTCTCAGCAGCAGCGTTGCCATAATGCTGCCATTGCTGCCCCTGCCAGGCTGGGTACACTACCGTCAAAGCGCCCCACGCCCGCCATCCGGCAAGCATCCCATACACATACAACATCCGTTAACACCAAACAGCGTTACATCCCCCCGGCTCACTGATCTCATCTATCCACACCCCCACGCAGCATAATAACTTACTAGAATAGAATATTACTTCGCTTTTGTCGACACTGCTCATCATCACTCACTCGCTTGCTTACACCTCTCCGATCTCCCCTCCACTTGCATCACGAACAAAATCTCCCTCCTTACCACTTGCTTGCCCTCCCCCACTTGTGTGTACCCTTGTCTCTCTCTGCTTTCAAGCGATCCAGGTTTGATCAGGTTTTCGCGACGAGCTTCTGTTTTTTTTCGCGTCAACGGTGAGATTTTTGGTTAGGGTTGTTTGTGGGTGGGTGTGACTAGGTCAAAAGAGTCGGTGATTTGAGTCAGGGGTGAGAGGTTTGACTTGAATGAGTGTGTTTGCAGGTGAGTTGTTAAGTGGAGAATCGAGAGTGGGTCGGGATTTGATTCTTTTGCGTGAAAATGCTCGTCAGGCAAGGTCATCCTCCAACTAACTAGTTGAGAATGCCGGCACGCACGTTCTCTCACTCTGTAATTCTCTAACCCTCTTTGTATTATCTTGAAAGTGCTGTTCTAGATACTGTAGTGAGGAAGACTTCGATAGCAGAAATCGAACGAACGACGGTTGATGAAGTGAAGCTCTGAAAGAATTGGAATTGTCTTAGAAAGGAATGGTAATGGAAGCGGTTGAATCATCAGAAAAAGGAAGTCTCTGAGTGTGATATTGTACAGGATATTGCCCGAGGCGTTCTTCGACAACACACTCCCGTCGCTGTTTTAGTTGAAGGTGCGTTGAAACTAGAAAAAGGCTTCGTCAACCATCTAGGTGCAAATTTTTTGTTAGAGCTTGTGGCAGATGCTGATTGTTCTGGGGAATGGTCGGTTGGCTTTGTGGCAGAGATGGTGACTGAATCAATACAACTGCAGCAAGTTTCTTAACAGGAAGCGAAGTAGGGCATCGTCTTGCTCGTTGTTCATCGATGCTAGTCACGACATCGCGAAACTCTCCTCCTCCTCCCTCCCACCAGGATTACAGGCTCATTGGATGGCAGTTGCGTGCCCGGACGCGTTGATCACTCCGTCGTTGTTCTGCACGGTGCAGCACAGCATGGCCAAAGGCGAGTTCAACGAAGTGGAGCCTCCTTCTAGCGTCTTCAGCTACGTCTGCAAGCTCGGCGAACGCGCCACCAGCGATGTCATCGTCAGGTTCCCATCACCCCTTCTCTTCCTGTCATGTCACACATCACTTGATACACGGAAGATCCAACAAAGTTAGGATGGAATAGAATCGTAGATCTCAATTACACAATGGGAGAGACATTGCCAGTTTCAGGTGTATCATGTGAACATGCTTAGACTACAAGTATTGGGTAATCAGGCACAAAAAGTCCTTGGCTCTGGTTCGTGGTCTTAGCGCCCCTTTTGTGGTCAAATGTAAGACAGCTTCTGAGACTGGGCTCACACATTTTAGGGTTAGGAACCTTCTATTTTGAGAAGACCAGTGTTGTGCAAGGACGTCTTGAATCCTCACCTCCTCCATGGATATTTCAAATCTAGTAACCGTCTAGATTATTCAATACGTCTCCCCATGTGTGCTTCAGAACTGATTGTGAGACATCAACCAGAAAATTTGTCGGTGGTCCGTAATTGTTGCCAGCAATCTTTGGGGGCATTGCAATCCATGTCTTTTAAGAACTTATGATTTGTCTTTTGTAAACATGCACAGAGCCGATAATGGAAGCTGTAGAATTGAGTGTCTTTTTTTTATGTAATCTCTCCAGAGAATTTGGTTTTCTGTGTGATGAGAATGGGTGGTTTGTGTGGCCAGGTTACGGACAGTGCACGGGCGCGACGACTGGTTCTACTCACACTCAGAGATTCTCTGCGCAAAGAGCAAGTACTTCGCACTACGATTGTCAGACGAGTGGCCAACCTACAACCTCCTCGACTCCCGAAACTGCGTGGAGGTGATCTGCATCGAGAGTGACATCGATCACCACGTCAACTTGCTGCGCATGCTCTACTCAAACCTCGATGAGCCAGTGGGAGATATGTGGCACAGTGTGAAGAATGCGTTGGGGATGCTGAAAGTGGCCACCAAGCTCGGGTGTGACGCCATCGCCACCAAGTGCGCGCGTTACCTTGAGGCCGTGCCGTGGGAGGAGAGCGAGGAGGAGGAGATTCTCAAAGCCTTGCCTGCCATTGTGAGCTCCACGCACAAGCTTGTGGCTGGACTCGGCGCTCAAGTGCAGCCCGTGCTCGCTCGTCTTCAGCCCGTGGACGCCGCGTCCGTGAGGAATGTGTTCTTGTCCGCTGTTCACATGGCTACTTCCACTGAAAGCCGCGACAACAAGCTTGAGAAATTTCCTAGTGATCTCAAGGTCGCCGCTCAGGAACAGGTACCCTCAATTCTCAAAAGGTAGACACAGCCCAAATCCTCACATGGATAGACATGCAATTAGTTGCATGTATCTGTTACTGTTAACTTGATGATTGGAATGGGACGATTGGTGCTTGGCTTTGGTCAGGGGGGTTTGACATTTGGATTTGGGCAGGTTGAGTATATGCTAGAGGAGGACGATGATGCGCCATTGCTGATAGCGGACGACGACTTGAAAGCGGAGCTGAAGAAGCACTTTCTGAAGCTGTTCGAGGGCTTCAAAGCGGAGCTGGGCGCGCTGGATGCCGAAACGAAGACCGAGAAGAAGATTCTGGAGAAAGTGTCGGATCTGGTGTGGGCGTCGCGTGTGCTTCCGCATGTGGGCTTGAACCCCGACTTCGTCGCCTTCTGGGTCGAAGCCTCCACCGAAGTCACTCAGGTACGCAACCCTCCCTTCTACTCTACCTTTGATGTGGCCAATTCAAAAAGTCCAGAATGGGTGCACTATTTCATTCATCCTACATGTCTAGGATTCGATATAGAGAGGGGTTAGTTAGTAGTTCTTTATCAATGGTGATATGTCTTTGTGGGCATAATCATCATTATCAACTTATGAAGTATTATCAACTTATGAAGTAGTCGTGGAGTTCAAGCATCATTATCAGAGTTCAAGCATCATTATCAACTTATGAAGTAGTCGTGGAGTTCAATCCTTATGAAGTAGTCGTGGAGTTCAATTTTTAACTTCTATGACCATTTGAAAGTCAATTTTGGTGATTTATTTACTTTATTGTTTGGGTACCCACAAAGTCATTCGGGAATGCCTCTTAAGCATTAGTTAGCATGAATCTACTAAATGTGTTTATCTTGAGAAGGGTTAGTAGTTAATGATGTCATGTCTTTGTATTCAATATTATCAACATGAGCCTTTAAATATCCTCATTATGGCCTCATTATGAAATTCTAGGTCACTCTGGTAGGTAAGACTCATGTACCTTGTATTAGTGACTAATGTAGGAACTAGTATAGTGTTCTCAAGTCCTTGAGAGGGGTGAGTTTGTCACTAGTGTTGTATCCTGTAGGCATAATCATCAAGGCTGGAAGAGGTTGGAGTTTCTGGCTCATTGTGGTGTGCATTTGTGGGGGTACAGGCATTGACGAGTGAGGAGGTGAAGGACCGATTCTGGGACACGAAGCTGCGAGTGGTGGAGATCACGTCCATGGTGCTGAAAGCAGTGGGCTACGGGAGCGTGATTCTAACAGCCACGGAGCGCACGCAGCTGGTGAAAGTGTGGCTGCCCTTCATTCGTGAGACCAAGCCTGTGCTGGAGTCGCAGTTCGCCGTGGAGAAGATGTCGCTGGAAATGGACGTCGACTTGTGCCAGAGCATCGAAAACGCGCTTGTTTCTCTGGTGCTGTCGTTGCCCTCCGGTGATCAAGCTGAAATCCTCGCCGACTGGCTCCGCTGGGACCACGCCAGGTCCTCACCCCCACCCCTCCATTCCTACCTATCAAAACATCAGTAGTCCTGAAAAAGTTCAAACCATCCCCACCCTCATCACTTTGGTATCTAAAGCTCCTTGATAGAATCACTCATATCGTTGTCATAGTGGGGAACCGATTCTGTATTCATCTGTCTTAAAAGAGGCGTGGGTTTCTTCTGTCAATCGATATGGGCTCTTATTCGTTTGTGGCGTTGCAGGTTTCCGGATTTGAGTGAGGCGTTCGAGGTGTGGTGCTTCCGGACGAAAGCGGCGAAGCGCCGGCTGAGCATCGACACGCCCAAAGTGGCAGCAAAAGCCATAAGCACCGGTGCTGCAACAAGCTGATTGTTGATAATTCTGATCTTCAACTGCTGCTGCCTGCTGTTGTTGTTGTTGTTGTCGTTCCCTTTTGCACAAAGCAGTGGTTCTTCTTGATTGATGACTCCCGTATTTGCTTTGGCTTGTATCATTAGATTCTTTTCGCGTGCATGCGACAGATTTTTTTTGTCATGCCCACCTTTACTTCAATTCAAAACTTTTCCTTGTATCAAAGTGCTCGTTCTTCCATTCATCCGAAGTGCGCATATTTATTACTATCTTAGTGTGCAACCAAGAGAATCACAATGCAGAATGAATCGTGAGTGCGTTGTTTGGTTGGTTACTTTCAAAGATTTTAGTTATCATCTTCCGATTCCTCAGGGAGCGCTTGTAGACACGGTGTGATTTTGGATGGTTACTGTGGGGTTTTGAAGCTTTATCTGAATGCGAATGATAGAAGGCAACTACTGTAGTTGTAGGCTCTGAAGCAGTTGCTGTCATTTCGACTTCTACATTGACCTGCAACCACCCAAGTAGCAACGCGACACCTTGATTGATTCAGTGGTAAAAGAATTGGTAAGCTGGCCTTCGTTCTCATGATCAAGGGGCCATCAAGGATATCGAGTATGCTAAGAATCGAAGCAATGCAGGCGCCCCACTCAGATCGAAAATTCACGTCAAGTGCATTGAGAAATCCAGTCCGACATTCAATCTAAAGTTTGACTTTGTATTTTTGAATACGTCGTTCTGCCCAAGTCTCTGCTTTTCCAATTTTTCGTGCAGAATGCTACATGCCATATCTACAGTAATCATTAACCAGCATATGGATGGAATATAGCCCGATAGGAACAGGGAATTGAATTTAATAAAGATTGCAACTTCGATCCTGTACACTCGCAATTGACATAGACGAACAATTTGTGTACGATCAGAAGTATTTCAATAAAGATGGTTTTGACTGTATTCACTCTACTTCGACGGCTTTGTTTCTTACAGTGGCCATCGAAAGAGAGAGGATGCCTGGCTTACAAAGGTGACAATATCCCAGAAAGTGCTGAGCTGAAACAAGATTTGATCAACAGATAATGAGCTGATGCACATTTTACAATTACGAGCTTGGGCATCTAGATGTATGTGCAATATTCTGGCTTTCAGCCAGATCTCGAGAATAAATTAATTCCTGGGAAGAAAGACCTTACAATCATGGAGGTCGAGGCAAATTTACACGAACACCGTCTTAATAATTGCAACCCCGTACAAAATTGCGCACAGAGAAGGAATGTGCAGCACGGGAAAATCCTAAGAACGGTAACTCTCACTCTCTCCGTCACTTAGCTTGTTTCACAAGGAATTATAGCTGGCGAGCGAGGTTTGCAATTCATGCATGAATCGCGTGACATCATCAGCAGGTAAATGTATCCAAGACGATTCGAACGCATCATGGCTAAAATTGGATCCTATCTTCTCAGCAATGGCTCGGAAGACCAAACCGAACCTGTTTCCGTTGGCAGCTCCAAGACGTGGGCGGTGAGAAACGCCCACTACCAGAGCCTCATTTTCTGGTCCTGGAATTGTTCCGTAGCATATCATGGGCTTCACTGCCCGCCCTTGCTCTTTTAACGAATCCATAACGAAGTAGCAGAGCTTTGTCAAGGACAGTGGGTGTGCCAGCAGCTCGGCGTCTAATGACTTGGGGAGCTCGAAATACCTGCAGCCAGAATTGCAAGCCAACACTTAGGACCCCAATCAGCCACAAGTCACCGCTTTCATACGGAATAAGAGATTCAATATTTGGAACGAATACAAGGATCACATTCAATTGACCGATAAGCATGTCTTGAGGAATGTGCTATGATTCCAGATTACATGCACCCAATCAGAAGTGATTAGTAAGAAGAGGAGGATGATGCAAGCTTTGAAATGGTAGATAATAAACAGAAAGATGAGCCTACCTGAAAGCTTTGCACATCTTGATTTCTCCTTTCTTAATAATGGCAGCACTACCAATGCTGATGCATGCTCGTTGGACCTTGATTGCGAGCTGCATTCCAGCTCGGAGGTGATCCCACTTGTCTGGAGAGAGAGCTTCAAGGGCAGAGCAGAAATTATCTGTCCAATCTTTCTTCGCATCCGTAGTAGAGGCCTCCAACAAAGATGTGACACCGTAAACAACATCTGCTGCTGACACTTGGTCATTATATCCATGAAATCTGTAGAGGTTTCTGAAGTACAGGTGATCCAGGCCAGCCTCCTTTCCCACATTCTCCAGCATTTGTTTCAACCCTTTCCTCGTTTCATTCTTCATGTACTGGTACTGCTGCTGGCACTCTGCAAGAGAGATTCCCATTTTGGCAATCAGAAGCTTCATGGTTTTCAAGCCACTGTCACCCCATGTCTTGAGCTTCGGCGCGACATAAAAGGAGCACATCATGGCTTCGTATAAACTCCATTCTCTGAGCAGCATCAAGCGAGGCTCTTCATCGAAAATAATCCTCGAAACATCTGGTGCACGTACCCGCGTCCCGTCTTTTAATATCACACTCGTATTGCCCTCCAAATTTCCGGCCAATGCGACAAATCCTTCAAGCTCCGATTGAGTGGAATCATACCGCTCCTTGCTCAACCGCTCATGAACGAACTGATCTGTGAGGGCCACACCAGCAAGCCAGAGAAGCTCATTTGTGTTCTTGTGAAGCGTATGAGCTATGTCAAACATGAGGCAACCGGATGGCCGGCCATGAAAGCAGCCCATCCTGTAGTACTCCGCCTTCAGAAGCTCCTCTTCACGATTATCACCATCATCTTTCCTTCGTCTCTTCCGCCTCCTTCCCTCATCATCAGAGTCGGAATCCGAATCAGAGTCCTCCGAGTCCTCAAAAAGCTCAGGGTTCGAGTCATACGTCGAGGCGAACCCCGACAACCTGTTTAACATGAATCCATACGGCATGTCGGCTTGCGCCTCATCGTCCTGCGTAAAAAGGACCGTCACCTGCGGATTCAAGTCACTCAAGTTGTGCAGATGAATAGGTCGGTGGCTGTCCACCACGAACACCTGCACCTTCGATCCCAGCTGCAACAACTGGTGCAAATTTCGAGACGCGCCCCAGTTGATTAGCAGGATCACAACGGGGTCATCCTCCGATCGCAAAGATCGACCTGCGTGGCTCTGAATACTTTGAAAACCCGCAACGGGATACACCGAGTACCGCACCGAATCTTGAACTAAAAGGTGGATGATGATCTTCAACGCGCACAGGGAGTCCACGTCCGCAGCGGATGGGAATATCAGTAACGGTGATCCCACGGACGTCGCCACAGCCTTCCGAAGCTTGTCATAGAAAGCTCCCGCATTTGTCTCTCTAACCATGGCTGGCCCCTGTCTCAAATTAACTCTCACGAGCTTGCTTCGACACACATCTCTCCCCCTCCTTCAATAACTCGTCCACCTCAGTACACCTCGCCTTCAATAGCTGAATCTCCCTCACAAAACCCACAACAGCGACCCCCGGACAAGAAGCATTCCCATCCGAATCCTGCAGGCTCCAATACCTATTCCCACCACAACATCACATCGAACGCAAAACGAATTTTCTCACGTGACCGCAAATAGCGAAAGCTCCAACGGACATTTTGAGAAACTGAAGGCGCTTCGTTCCAAATCGGAGGCGGCAAAACAGCAGCAACGGAATGATCCCTACAATCTCAAAGACGTCAATTCCCGATGAAGAAGCAAGCTCATTCGAATCGTGAAAGCTCCAGTCTCTACGCCCGCCACAGCAACGGTACTAGAACGATTCCACTCATGAAGAGGCTGATGCCAAAAGCTTCAACACAGAACGAGCTTCTCTCCGAATCTGTACAAGAGAGCAGCAAACTCGCGGCACTCGAGGCATGAAGGTGAAGGAGAGGGCCCTCAGCAATGGGAGAGAAGGGAAGGAATACGAATATGGGTTCCCGCCACAAAGCTGAGTTCAAAAAAACAAGCGCAAAAAGGAGGTGGGTGTCAGAGAGACGGACAGGGAAGGAACGGCACTGAGTGGAATGGAAATGGAATGAGAGTAGCCAGATGGATGGAGACGACGATGATGGTAGTAGTAGATGGGCGGGACCGCCCTATTGACCCACATTTTCAAATCCGTTTGAACTTGATGACCCGCCACCTCGAAAATGGTGACGGGGTCCAAATTAAGAAGGTGAACTCCTGCTCCATCCACGACTGTAGTTTTTCACCACGAATTATTCTCATATGTTGCCTTTTGGGCTTTTAGCAATAATTCGACTTGAAAATGTCTAATCAATGATTTCTTACCCTCTTCTTCGTGGGTGATGTACAAATTTGTATGTAGCATTGGCTATCTGTTTAAGATTATTATTCTAAGTTTGATTCTGTGAAAGTTTAGGAAAGCTAAGAAACATGAAAAAAATCAAGTAGGATTTGCCTTGCCATTATGAGAGTCATGTCCTATACTTGGTACATATTTGGCTCTTGGAATGTTTCAACAGTAATCATGCATTCATGATGGTAGATAGTAAAACAGGTTCACTACACAAGAGTTGTTAATTTGTGTTACAGACGTTACACTAAATGTCACACGCCACTGTAGTGCTACAATAAGCACTATAGTAACGTATAGTGTAAAGACCAGTCTTGTGTAGAAAACATATAGGAAATAGAGGATTAACTAAAGTCAGTTACAAGTAAAAAATTAGACTTTTACGTAACAATTTAACTAAAGTGAACGGTAGGGGTAATGCATTGTCTTCGAAAGGCTTCATTGGACACGTATACGGGATACCTGTGTGAAAATTTATTGCGCCCCCTGGTTAATTTTCGCGGGAACGAACAGAGGGGAACGAAAGGGCGGGGAACCTGGGGTTTCCCGCCACTGTCTCGATCGCAGTGCCAGCGTGGCTCCCACCATGACGGTTTGAAGCTTCTCCTTCCCGCCTGACCTCCCTCCGCCCCTTGAAGCCTTCCCATGTAGTCGTTGAAGAATCCCAGCTCGCGCGTCGCTCTACCTCAATCCCAATCTCTGTGCAAACTCCACAATCCCCAGCTCCATTCCTTGCTTCATTGCCCAGTAGGCTTAGACAGCCCATTCCCACCTCTTGCATAGAACTCAATCTCAATCTAGAGTAAAGCTTAGCGCAAGCTCTCCAACGGCACTCTGAACACTCGAATCGAAGCTATGGTGTTAGGTCATGGATCTGTAGGTGTATTGGTGTGAGTGTAAATTGGCTTCGTTTGGGACATCGGGAGTGGAGTTCTTGGGGGTGTGCGAGCTTGCGGTCTCACAATCACGCGCGATATGGATACAGAGCATTTGACTGCCGTTTGTACTGCTTTGGGTTCTTTTCGGGAAGATGCGAACGGCAGGGATGTTTACGTGAAGCACGACGATTGTCTTGGTAAGTGAATTGTCGTGGGTGCAAGTTGTGTGTGACCGTCGGGAGGAATCGTGTTTTTTATGATGGTTTTTGTGGGGTTTTCAGTGAACTTGAAGCATCTGCAACGCTTTTTGAGACGGGATGATCCTGTTGAACGGGAGATTTTCATGCAGCTGGGCAAGTGGAATACGATTCGTCAAGACATACTTCCCATTATTATTTCTTACCGGGATGACTACGATCTTGTGCTTAATGCTGGTAAGCAGATCAATATTTCCGTGGGTGACTGGTCTGTGCAATTATGAAGGGAGTGGACTGTAGCTAGATGAACTGGACTGTAGAAGAGCTGTATCATTCGATTCTTTGATTCCTAGGCCTGGACAGATTTAGATGCTTCTTGATTGTTCTTAAAGTATCGAATTCCCACTTTCACGTAGTCTCAATGCGTAGAGTCTGGTTTTGATGAAATACGGTGAAGGACTTCAATTTTGCATGAAACTCTGGTACCGCGGGGAAGGTTTACGCTGGTTCTGACGTCTATAGAACCGTGCGTTTCTCTACAGTGAAGGTAATGGTCTTCTTGACTATGCCAGTTGACCCTTCATCAGCTGATATTCCTCATCAATTAGAGTACTTGCGCCAATTCAAGGAGGCTGTGTTGGAAGATGACGCAATTGGGGTTATTGTGTCGCATCTACAGGACCCCCTCGAGCACATGGAAAGGTACATGTCGGAAATCTTCGAGTGAGCTCTATCTGGTCATACAAGGAACTATTTTGGACAAAATGTTCGGAAAATTGTGAAACGAATCTAACATTGGTATGATGCTTTGATGGTCCAGCGGAACTCTCACGGACATGGATGGGAAGATGTTCCAGTTGGTTCTGACATTGATAAGAAACCTCTTGGCGGTGGATGACCCGTCGTCCCCCTTAGTACGAGCTTCTCTTGTTGACAGCCAGCAGGCATCGTATTTGAAAGATGCGCTCATCGAGCGTCTGTTCGACGAAAATGTGATGGACTTATTGCTGGCTCTCACGCAACATGTGGGCGGGGATCAACCGTTCTTGCGGCAAGACATTTTTCTCATACTCGAAATCATCTTCTACTTATTCAGCAGCCAAACGCCTGATGTTATAGCTTCAGCTCGTGAAAAAGTGCACAAGGTACTAGACCTTCTTCAAGTTCTCAATGTGTATCCAGGCTACGTCACATTGCTTCACTCGGATTGCCTGTTTCCCGTGTCGGACCAAGTGCCCCCATGGTGTGCAAGTTGATCATATTGTGTGTTCAGATTCATTGGAGAACCTTGTATTTGTGAAATCTTAGTTTACGGAAATTCCACATATTACCACCATAAACTAATGAAGTCGTTGATTCCTCTGTTGAATTCTGAGGATGTAGAATTTCATCGATACTTTTTACGACTTTGTGCTTCAGGAACCTAAAGGTCAACCATCTAAAGCAGTGCTGGAGGCAGTGATGAAGAAAGAGCGAGCGGAAAACCGTCAGCGCTTCGGGGGTCCCCGTCACTCCAACTTCTGCGGCATGTTCGTCCGCGTTGGGAAGGTATCAATTGCTGCATTCAAGCCTTTCTCCAGTATCATCTTGCTTAATCAGTTTTCGCACACTTCTGGTGTTTGAGATTCTTTGTACCTCAGGGTATTGACATTAGCTTCAACACATTGATTTTTGGCAGGATGGATCTAAGTCTATTATCACCAGAAGTCCCTATCAGTCGCCTTTAGATAATTTATTCCAGAAACCTGAAATCAAACGAGGCCTTGTGAAGAAAGTCGCGACCGATCTTCCGGTGCATGTTCGATCCAACGGCACTGTCTGCAGCATGCTGAAAGGATTCGCAGACCAGCTCTTGGAAGGCAACTATAATTGTGAGTGATCCTGATGTTCTTGGGAAGGCAGCGTGGTCTTCTCTTTCCGTTCAATCTTAGGAGTACCCCTAATAGCTCCGGGTTGGATATGACCCATTGATAGCTCCAGCCCAACATCTCTCATGAGAATTGTAACTGGGAAGTACCATGATTGTTGACCTCTATATCCAGCCTCGAAATAGCATTGACTGTAACATGTTTGTCTTTGCAGTGCTTATGCAGACTGTCAAGTCAGACATACGAGGTGAGAGGAACGATGTACAGAAGCAAGATGTCGTTATGTTTTTTGCTGTCGCCAACTTTTTTACGGCATATCAGCGGTTTCTTCTGATGAAAAAGGTGCGTTCAAATTCTCCATGTCCTTGGACACGCAGTAGGTCTCCATTCAACAATTGTTTCGACGTGTGACGTTTTCATGACTTGCCCTGTGCAGCTAAAGGACAGCGAACAGCAAAGTGGGGAGAGTAATAACCAGACAGAAAACAGTGGCTCTATGTTTCAAGGAAGATGTGGTAGAATCGCATCCACTATGGACGAGGACATGTTCATACTTGTCACTATGAAATGGCAGTCCTTTGTCGATGCCGCGAAGGAAAGCAACGAGTGGTTTCCAGCAACTTCGTCGGGTGCACTTCTAAAAGAAATGGTAAAAAAACGCCTCTGATCATCTAAAACTCGATGAACTGAGGTAGAGTTAGGCACTGATCAAGTTAATGAAGCTACTATTGTATATGTTGGATCAGAGCCATTCCAAGGAACAGATGTACACGATGTTCTTATTGACTAGATACTCTGCTTTGATGTCCTCAGATTCATATGCTGGACTATATACTGAAGGCATCGGATCCGAATACCAGTGAAGGACAACAGGAGATAAGGGTAGCGCGAATTCTGCTGTACAAAGTCTTCTACGACCACACAGATAATGGAATCCTGCCATTTATCTTTAAACTTATGAAGACATTTGATATTCATAAACAACCGCGCAGGTACGTGGAGCAACCGTAGCAAGTACACACTGAGAATCATAATGTATCGAATGTAGAGAAGCTGAAAATAAGTAGGGTTGCTGATTAATTTCTTGATATCATTATTGCTTGCAGTCAACTGGCCGGTTTGGTAGAGACTACGCACATTGTGCTTCGGCTCCTAGACTCTCTCACGAAGCAAGATGGAGCACTGAGAGTACGATTTCACATCCTTCTCCTTTTAGTTGATAGTCAACTGTTTCCGAGGTATCAACGAGTGATTGCTCCTCACGTGCCATAATCGTTACCTCTCTTCAGGTTAAGAAGAAAGTTAGAGCTGCCAAGAAGAAGTCTTCCAAACCTCCACTACCAAACTCGGGCCATGTACCCGAAGCAGTAGGGGATGCCACAGATAAAGAAGAGGCGAATGCAGCTATTTCGAGTGAAATTCAAGTTGAATTAGAAAGCGCCAATCCGGAGAATGCTAATACTAATCCTGGCCTTGCTGGCGATGTGGAAGAGCCATCCGAGGAACGACATCAAGATAACACGGAGGAAGCTGATAACAACGAAGTTAGGGAGAAAGAGGAATGTGAAGCAGAAGAATCTGATTACGATAGTGAAGAGGAGGACGAGGAGATGCAAACTAAAGAGGAGACGCTGGACGTCTTCAAGTGTGTCAGAATGTTCGCTGACAACACGATAGTGCACAACTACTGCTGGCTCCTGAAGAATTATCTTCATAACACACCAGCCATAAATTATTACATTGTGCGGATGCTCCAGAGAATCTGCGAAGACCTAGGATTGGAGCCTATGTTGTACCAGGTAATCTTGTTTGGGGCCCGAAAATTCACTATACCTTGTAATTTCACTTATGGCGCTCTTAAAGTTCATATTGGTGGGCTCTCTCTCACTAGAAAGCTCATGTGCCTTTTTGCAGCTCTCAATATTACAAACGTGCTACGAGATTCTGTCCAACCGAACCATCAGAAACTCCGACCAGCACCAGTTTGTGATCTCGTTCTTGACGAAACTTGTTCGTCATCTCTTCGAAAAGCTCAAAACGTCACCCATGTTGTTTGTAGACCTTCTTTTCTGGAAATCAAAGCAAGACTGCCACTGTATAACAGCGAACTACGCGATTGAGGATCTCGGAAAGTTCTCTAAGGGCGGGAAACATGTGACTAAGGATACACCGGGCCAGGACCGCAGGACCTTGTTGGAGAGTTTGGGAGACGATGACGATGATGACATGGGTAACCTTGCGGACATTCAGGACCGACGGGCCTTGTTAAATAGTTTGGGAGATGATGACGATGACGACAATGCAAAAATGCCCAGTGTTACAACTCTCTTCAAGACATTTGACAGGTGTGTGACAACTTTTGGTTCTCTGACCAGATACACAAGCCTTCTGATTCAGACCTCAGTATTGACTGAAACTAGTCATGTCATCGCTAGAAATGTACTCGAAACTCCGTTGAGTCTCCAAGAATGGGATGTAGTTTGAATGGTATGGATGGTGTTCACTTCATTACACCTGTATTCTGCTGGAATTAGGCATCTGACCTGTTTCTATGTTGCAGCAACAAGGAGAAGGGCAAAGTGAACAGACAGAAGGCCGTGAAGAAGAGAGGACCTTTCACCGAGTTTCAGGAAGACTTGATAAAGGACCTGTTTGAGAGGTGCGACCTTTTGGAATTCTTCTAATCTACTATCAGATCACACACCTTTATCAAGTGAAGTTAAAGCATTTGTGAAGTGTTACATTCCCTTGACTACGGTGATGGATCGTGATGAGTTGCAGGTTCAAGGAGAATCGTAGCTGTTCAAGGCTGATTGCAGAAGGACTTGAGGAAGCTGGCGCTGTTCAAGAGTCTGGTGAGCCATTCACACCGGCTCAAATTAGCCGAGGGTTGAAACGATTGGGCCTTTCTAGAGTTATCGGGAAGAAGACCACACAGAACGAATTGCTTCGAAGTATTAGAAGTCAAAGTGACGATGAGAATGAGAGTGGTTCGGACAATGAAGGAGACGGACAACAGACGGATGCAGTGGAGAATGTAGACTCCGGTAATAGATCCGATGAAGATATGAGTGAGGATGAGGGTAATAGACAAGATGAGCAGGCAGCTGCTGGTGAGGATAGGCCCGTACAAGCCACTGACAAGAAACAGAAGAGAAAATCTGACGCTGCGGATGTCCAAGGCGGGAAGCGGAGACGCAGAACTGGATTATTCAGTGAGGAGCAGGATCACAAACTTCAATCTCTATTTGAAAAGTAAGTCACCCATGATCCAATCAATTTCTGGACTCCTCATTCCCGATCTGCTATGACAGGAGTGATAGTCTAGAAGAAGCAACCTGCATTTCTTATCAAGCCCAACTGTGAAGCAGTTTGTTGATTTATTTAACATGCTGCCAACAGGTCTATCTGTCTCCGTCAAATGCATGCCGTAAGAGATTATTTTGACAAGAACAAGTAGATCGATAAGAAGTGACAATATTTTATAGATTTGCTGCAACTTGATTCTCAACTGGTTCGCGATGGATGTATTTTCAGGTACAAAGGAATGACAAGATTCAAGCACCTCATAGTGAATGACCTTGATGGAGTCTTTACAACTGCTCAAATCGGACGGAGACTACAGCAACTGGGTTGCGTTGAACCTCGAAAGAGGAAATCAAAATTAGCGAAGATGTCTGATGACGAAAATGAAGGCCCACGAAGTAGTCAAGAGCACGCATCGGAGGGCTCAGATCATGCAAAGGAGACCGAACTACCTGTTGGAAGCCTTCTGAAGGCCTCCTGGGGTCCTTCAGCCCGAAAAAATGCTCCAACGAGAAAACCTGCAGCACAGATACAAGCTGATTCTAGCGATGACGATGTACCGATAGCAAGAAGTTTTCTGCAGAAGAAGAAAAAACATCTTGATAACAAATCGCATCCCAAGGAACAGGAACTTCATTCCAGAACTGATGATGAGGGCAGGCAACCGATGTCATGTGACGAGCAATTGAAGGTCGCAAACACGGACGAATTGGGCTCAATCGAAGACGCTGAAGCCGTCCCAAGATCCGGAAATTCGTCTATTGACAGTGGGATAGAAAAAGCTGGAGAAAGTGATGGCGGTAAGGATGAGGATGTTGGGGTTGCCGAGAAGACTTACGTAAAGAAAAGGCCCTTAACGGAGCAGAAATCGAAGAGTGAAACTTGGGGCGACTCTGAGACAGGTACCAATCTAGATTTGCTGGCTTTCTTCTGTCGCTTCAGTAAATCGTTAAGGGCGGGGGATTAAGTATGACAAAGCCCTACCCTTTGAGAGGGGGCTCCAACTTGTAGTCTTCATCTCATGTTCTCTGAAAGACGTGAAAGCAGTTCTTGTACTCATGCCTTATCATTTGACTGCAGATGCATCAGACATTGAGGACACTCAAGATCTTGCGATGGCCTTGCAAGAAGTTCGCATCTACGAGAATCAACTCGCCACAAAGCTAAAGAAGCGCAGGCTCGAAAGGAAACAGACGCTTGGAGAGGTCAGTAGCATCCTATTACATTTCATTTTCTGTAACTGAGGGTAGAAGAACCTCTATAAGCGAACCAGAAGGTGCAGATACACATACAGGATGAATCCGCCTGAATGTCTATCTTGGTATAGAATTGAACACTTAATTTGCAAAGTTACCATTCAGGCCCAGTACTGAAATCAAATCGGACGCTCCATTCGTAATACAGTGAGGTACTTGTAACCGTGGATCTTTCTAGAGTTGTCACGAGCACTTGCCTGAATCTTGAGTTGCGTATGCAGGTGGATACTGCAGAGGAAGATACTATGGAAGGCGCCGAGGCACCTTTAACTTCTGGGAGAAGTGCAAGAAAGGCTCTTCTAGATGCCATGACATCAGATGAAGATGAGTAGAAGCTCTTTTGAAGCTCGTATTGTAAAATAGAGTCATTCCCAATGCTTGTAATATTCTACTAAAATCTCGAAAATGACCATCTAATCATGAGTAGAGTTGAGCTTTGACAGAGCACTCCCGATCACATTATGCAATGTGGTAGGAGCGTGCACTAGAACGGAGGATATGTACAGACTCATTCACATGAGTACCTTATTACGTTCAGTCCTGCAATGGAGTCTCAATTTTTTGTATCATTCGTTTTTCTCAGATTTCATTGTTGTTTACATTCCTTTTCGTTGACAGTGGCAATCATATATTGTATGTGGAGTTGGTTCTGGAAGCTAAGCAATGTTTGTTATTTTCTATTCGGCAAGACATTTGAGTTATGGAGCATTGATTGTGAGTAAAGTGTTACAAACGTGCGAAATTGAGTAGGAAACAATTGATGGAAATGGTGAGGAAGTTCATTTCTATCCGGAGTTCTAACTTCTTTTTTGCACTATCCTAGGTTATAAAACTATCATGTTGGTTACAAATTCTTTCCTTATATGTATTGGTGGTGGTTGTGAAATTTCAAGAATTGAATTCACCAGCTTCACCGTTCAATGTCACAATTATATTGTAATCCATTTGAACTTCATCGTGTTCATCCAAAAAGATCCCCTACCAAAGATTGGAACCAAAGGAGAATTGATTAGTACTAAATTGAGTACTATGACTTTACATTTGATCAAAATTAAATGTAGTAGTGGTTGTTTGACTAATGAGACTATCAAATAAACATATTGGATAGTACAGTTTGAAGTTATATAGTCAACCCTTGAAATATCAAACTCAAAGTTATATAGTCAACCCTTGAAATATCAAACTCAGAAAAATAATGGGCAATTTCAAGAATTTGATGTAACATAATTCCTAACAAATTTCTCAAAAAACTATGCTACATTTGTTTTGATCTTGATAGACTCAAAGTATTTTGAAAATTTAGATTTCATTTTTTATTATTATTATATAGGTAGATAATGTTCCACCTGACTTGATCAGTGTTAGAGATTGAAGTATATGTACAATATAAGGCAATTCACATATGTAATTTTTGGGATTTATGAGTATTTGAGTGTCTAAATGTGACAATAGTTACTGTATTTCTAAAAATAGACCATTGAATACATTCGACTTGCGTAATGTCACCATTTTGACCTCTACAATATCACCCTCTCATCTCTAGCCTCTGTTTCCAAACATTGTTTAATACAACTTGTTTACGATGACTTAAGTAATTTCTTTGTAATCATAAACATTTTTCATCTAGTGTATGTCTACTAATAATATGTTGTAAAACAAAAACATGTGGTGACCAATGAGAGCAGCTTGATGGCACCATGTGACTTGTCACAATCAATGCTAAAGAAAAAAACTATTATGTTGACTAATTTACTATAATAAAAATTATGCATATATCACTTCCATATTATCATGTCAAATAGTATAATAAGATTTCATGTGGAAAAAGAGCCAATATTTATCTCGATAAGAGTTCCTTTTACTAACTTGTTGTGATCCGAGATTGAAATTTCCATTTGTAATGGGTATCCTACATTATATTGCATTGTTGAGATTATATTCAATCTAAAATGCACTTCAAGAATATATATTACTATAGTTTTCAAATTTTTTGATATGGTTAATGATTATACATTAACTTGATAATTTTTTTCTTCATATGATTTTGAGCCCCAATTAAAAAAAATCTTGAAACAATAGATTTTTAAACTCCAAAATCCTATTATAAGGCTACGAAATAAACAATGATGTAAAATTAATAATGAGATTATGGATATTTTTATTACAACTACCGAATAGCATAAAACTAAAATAAATTAACATACGAGAGTGAGCACCCATAAGTAGTTGATTTTTTACTTCTTTGTGAATCAACCGTATCTATTATATCAAATCAAAGCAAATAGTAAGTGTACTCCAAACATAGATATGGATTCATATCCTCCTACACAAATTTGAATGATGAAAACTTATCATGGTATGTTTGAGATATATTATTTCAAAATCACAAGAATTTTTAGATATTGAATTAATCTGATGATTAATATACTCATTAGTGAAGTAAATGACATGGATTGAAGTGATTTACTTTCTACGCCTTCATATCTCTTATTTGTTATTTCCTACAAAACAACATCTTGTTAAAGGTTAGGAACCAAGATATAATAATAGGGTGTATTCAACTGAAGTTTATATATCGTTTTCTTCAAATTAATAAGTAAATTTCTTCAAATACTTAACCTTTAAAGTGTGAGATTAAATGACTTATTATTTGATGAAAATAATTTCACGGTAATGTTATTTATTCCTTTAACTATGAATTTGATTCTTGCCGTGTTTAAAATTAAAAATATCCCAAATAGAAAGTGCTTAGTTGTAGTTACATACTTCTTGTGTATATATATTCTCAGGTTGTCCGGTTGCATTTGAAAAATTAAGGATTGGATTATCATCGTGTTTTTCATGTATCACCAATGATGCATTTGTATGTTGTACTGCCTATTCCAATCACAGAAAAGAAAAGTGAATTACACCCTCTAATACAATCACAAAGACACTGAGCTATAGCAATTAAGAAAACTCAAATGTAAATTAATATTAGCACCAAAATAGAAAGAAAACAAAAAAGAGACACTAAAAAGCCAAGATAAATAAAGAGCCAATTTCACACCCAATTCTACACACTACGACTCTACTCAGTTACTTTATTTTGTATAGTCAGAATATATCCTAAGAGTTAGAATCATCCAATCAAAAAAGCTAACAAGGTAGACAAGCTTTTTTTCATTACTACCCCTAGAGATAACAAAGGACTTTATCCGAAGATTTGAAATGTGCATGTGCACAAAGTTAGAAAAAAAAAACATCTTAATTTTTTGATACTTACTTGAACATTTTAAATAATTGTGAAACTTTTGAATCAATATCTAGATTTTTACAATTAAGGACTCAAATTTTACAAAAAAAAATAAAAAAATAAAATATTAATAAAAAAATCGGCACTCACAAATACATAACCTCTTTTCAAAACTTCTGATAGTGCTAGAATGGTATATTTTCTAGATATAAAAAGGTAAAATTTGCTTGATTTGATTAGACTTGAAACTTGATAATTTTGCAATAAAATAAACAATCACGCATCCGTGAATGATTTTATAGAAAATCCAAAATTTTAGAATCTTTTATTCAAACCAACATAACTAAATTTGTGTATAAAACTTAAGTTAGATAAATACCCCTATATATACTTCATGGTCAAGGGGTTACTCTGAAATGTATGATTTGATTATTTAACGCAAAACATCAAGTGAGATAATGCACTTTATGTTGTTTGATATAGACCCAAATACCATATAGATATGATGAATAAACATGTTCGAGAATTGTTGAATTGGATGAATATATATGATTTTATCAACATCCATCCGGCCAAGAGCATAACTTCTACTTTTGAATTATATGATACTTCTAGTATATACCCGAGTCCTCCGATCTGTTACTATTAATAATTCTAATAAAGCACCAAATAACACTTAGAAGTCACAACTTAATAACACCTATAGTACTATTATCAAATTTTGTTACAACTAATTTGTAGAACTCAATAATGTAATACTAATTATCACATGAATTCAACTCATTGGTTTATGTCATAAAATTTTCATCAATAAGAGGAGTCAAAAATTAATTTTATTGCTTACAAAATATTTGAGCAATGCCACATTTGAAATACTTCAACTCTTTTTGAAGGTGTTGAATGAACTGCAATACAAAGAATCATAGTCATATCCTTCATTTTTTAGTTTCTTTTATTGATGTGAATTAGAATTTATTTTATCCAACAAAGAAGAATGATTTAAGTCATGTTTAACTAAAATCTTTTTAAGGAAGGATGAAATTAGACATTAACAAAATAAGCATTTTCTTTTAAGTTCTCTATACTTTGGGGTTCTATGTATTAGAAGACTAACTTTTTTATTATCTTCAAATTCAATTTTTTAACTTGTTCCTTTTATACATGAAACCATTAATACAAATATAAATTTCATGGTTAAGTTAGATATTATTGATCATTACTATGGACGTGATGTCATGACAACCTTCATGCCGTGATGGAATGATAATTAGTTTTTGAATCCATCTCAAATTTGATACAAAAAATCGACACTTGTAATCTGGTGAACCACTTCTTGGCGCCGTTGCCGAGCCGCTCCTTTCAAGAATTCCCCTTGGGGCCGTTGGCGAGCCACTTCTTCCAGGAATTTCCTTTGGGGCCAGTGGGGAGCCACTTCTTTCAAGAATTTCCCTTGGCGCCATTGGATAGCCACTTCTTCCAAGACTTTCCCTTGGCGCCATTGGCGGTATATTAGAAAGAGATAAATCCTTCAAATCCTCATTTTGCATTGTATCTTTGGAATTATCCACATCTTGAAGATGTGGTGGATTATTAGTTTCTTGCAAAATATCATAGAACAATGTTTCACCTCAGAATTGTAGTTTGTTATAGAGAAGCAACAACAATGTAAAAATATTATACTAATAACTTTGTTGGTATGCCTCTCTAATAATAAAAAAATTCTCAAACTAATAGTAGAATGTACCATTGATATCTTGTATTTCAAATGGAAATTTCTCTCTTGGTTCATCAAGTAAAGTAAGATTTGAATTTTCAACCCTTATTTGATAGTAGAGTGTACCATTG
Organism: Bryum argenteum; assembly: GCA_037043015.1. Lineage (NCBI taxonomy): Eukaryota > Viridiplantae > Streptophyta > Bryopsida > Bryales > Bryaceae > Bryum > Bryum argenteum. Next base: position 15,587,559 of record CM073328.1, on the reverse strand, counting down.
ATTTCTTGTATTTTGAATGGAATTTCCTCTCTTGGTTCATTGAGCAAAGCAAGATTTGGTCTTTCAACCCTTATTTGATCTACAACGTTAAAACGATTAGACAAATCATCAATGTTGTTATTGACATCTCCATTTTGAGGTTCTTCTATAGGTTGCAAGGTGAGATTTCTTGATGGTTCATTTAGAGATGTAGCATTTATTGGATAATTAAATTGATTGTGATCTAAATGTAAGAGGTTGGGATCTTGAAATTGTGCTATAGTATCAGCATTATTATTTGGAATAGTGTTTTGACTTAGAACTTGTTGTCTTGAAATGACTCCTTGTTGTACTGATGGAGGATTTTGTTGTTGTAAAAATGAATCTGGTTCTGGTCTAGGTGCTAGATTAGACGTTGAGGTTCTAGTTTGTGGTATTTGGCTTTTAATTCGATTGAGTGCAAATGACACTTTGCTTGGCCTTCTTTGTGGATTTGCTTCAACAAAACTTTGATGTTGTGATAATAGTTGATGTTGATTTTGGATTGCTTGAAGGTTTTGTTCAGGAAAAGATGTACTAGGTCTATCAGGATATTCCATATCATATCTCAAAGTATCATCTAGTGGCAATGGATGCCAAGACTTTGGACTATCAGCCTCTGTAATACTTGAAGAAGGTGACATATTATTTAATTCTAATTGTTGATTTCCATCAACAATGTTCTGATGTGCATTTTGTTGTTGTTGAGGGTTTGCCATCTTATAATCGTGTTACAAAACAATATTTTAGCTTTTATCACAAGTCTTAGTTACAATGCTTAAATCTCATGTCATTCTTAATATTTTGAGTAGCTTGGATGATTTTCTCACCTGTATAAATTACAATTGTGTTTTTCCAAGCTTTTATATCTAACTATGTCGCTTATAGTCACTACGTGATACTTTAAAAATGTGGATACGTATGAATTTGAAAAAATATGGTTCAATTTCAAATAATTTGAAATATTGAGTGAAATATTTCTTAAAATTTCAATGTTCAGAAATTATCCCAAATTAATAATTTGATAGCACTAAGGTGCATCCTCCTCTACATAGAGGCGTCAGGTAGCTATTGATAGCAAGGACAAAGTCAAGCTAGCACTCTAGATCTAAGTTATCGTACATCATGGTTTCAAGAGGAACTCAAGAATTTCTTTATGTGGTATTGCATGCCTAGTCATAACCTAATTAACCCTTTAACATTAGTTATTTCTCAAAGTGATGTTGTATTAACTCTCTATGTGCCTAACCTAATATCAATGGTTGATAATTTCGTTACAAAAATCACTGACATGGCATAAATGTCACGTCCAAAGTGACTCGTCCCTGGTGACAAAAGAGTGTTGATAATTGTGCTTCCAATGACATCAAACTAAATTGTTGTATTTGTCACTCTTCCTTAAATTTTTACTAATCTAGTATATTATAGTATATCTTATTGCAAAAAAAAATCCAAAGATAAAAAATCATACAGATGAAACCACACACTTTTTTTTATTGTTTAGAAATTGGTTTGACAATTGACCCTAAAGAAAGTCTATGTCTTTTCAAAATAATAATTTGACATTCCATCAATCAAAAGTTTCATAAAATATAATCATATAGTGATCAACATAGAACTCAACAAAACAAAAACTTACAAAAGTCTCAAACGAGATACGAAAAGTCTTTAAATGCTGAAAGGGCCAACCAGAAGTCACATCTCTGATAGTGCTCTCCTATCAGAACTCATCACCGACCACCTCGCCGCAGTTTGCAGCCAATTTCGGTCTCCGATTGAAAATCAAAACTGGGGTTTTGATGAGAATCCAAAAAAACAAAAGTTCATAAAACGAAAAGCCTCCAAGGAGATTTGAAAAGTCTTTAGAAGACCAAAGGGCTTTTAGTGGTTTCTTATCAGAACTCATCATCCACCACCTCGCCGCAAAGTGTTTCCACCGATTGAGATTCTGAGAATTGGGTTCTGTTAAGGAAGTGATTTCCAACTTTGGTGTTGAGGAGTGGGCCATCAAAGGAGACGGCGTTGGTTTCTTATCAGAACCACCAGTTCGCCGCATATATATTTGCAGGCACTTGTGCTCATCGATCGAGAACGGGATCGAGAATCTGAAAAGTGGGTTCTGGTAAGCGAGTGATTTCCAACTTGGGTGGCGGCGCTGGAGCCGTTGCGGAAGAAGCGGCGCGTGGAGGAGGAGGAGGAGGAGGAGAGCGCAGCAGCAGAGTGCAGCAAGATCATAAGCATGTCGTCCGGAGGGGTGACGGGCATGGAGAGCATGTCCGTGGCGCCGCGCCTCAGTCGCGCCGTGCAGAAGCTCCAGCGCTGGGCGCTCCACCAGCACAGGTTCCTCCTCTTGCAGCCTTCCTTTCATTGAATGCTCATCACACAATTGCATTCATATTCTCAGTGATAGCTGATCAGAGAACTATTCATCTGTATATATCATCAAATCGGCAGCTTATAATATGCAATTAGAAAGGAAAGATGACTGGATTTGAATAGTAAGTGAGAAAGCAGGGGATACGATTCTGTAATTTCTGGCACTAGCGAGCAAGTGAACGATGAGAATTAACACATTCAACCTCAATCCAAATGACACAAATGGTAGTATTCCAAGCACCATTGTCAGAGTAGAACCTAAAGTCAGGTTCTAAATGACTTGTAACATCACAGTCACTGTCATCTTGAAATTTCAAATACATTCTAACCTCACCCTAGTAATTCGACCCAAAGTGACCTAAATTTACAAGATTCTGGTCACTTTTATAATATAAATATTCCACCGACTTAAACCCCACATTTTCACAGAGAACACTGGCATTGACACGGAATCGCTCATATGGATTTTGCATCATCACCGATCCAGAATGTGATTGGGGTTTTCGAGATGAGCCATAACAAGGGATTTGGTGTAATGGCAGTAAGAGTGAAGAGCCTGTAGCATGGGATAAGATCAACCCGCGCACCGACCTCAAAGTTCTGCCTTACAACAAACTTTCTTCCATTCTTGACGGTAAATTAATCAACCTCCATTCTTTCTCCATGCAAAAAAATTTAAATACTACATTGGAGATCACAACGCTAATGCTACTTCAAGTGGAATGTAGATCATGGAAAGTGCAAGGTATTGTTGGATAAGCTCATTGTAGTCAAGTTATGCGGCACTCTTGGTAGATTATTGGGAACGACACAATGCAAGTAAGATTTTGTTCCTTTCTCCCCTCACTGTAGAATCAAGGTTGTCTTATATGACACACTTTCCGTAATGTTGTCTAAATTGTTGTATTTGACATCCAGTTCGATAAGAATGTTCAATCATACTAAAAAATGCATAGTAAAAACAAGAACATTTGCCTCTTTAATGTCATCTGCCTCCTCGGAGCCTCAATGTGTCTGTGTCTCTTTGAACTTTGTGTCTCTCTGACGCTCGACACTGCTGCACAAGAGAACCCTGTATAGAATGTTAGGGTCTTACAAGGCAATTAATAATTGAACACTATTTTGTGCGAGTATGTTGTGCAGGTCGCTTGTTGAGATTTCTAGTGATCAGAATTCAGTGGACTTAATTGTGCAACAATTAGAGGTAACCATTCTTTTTGCTCTATTAGTGGAACATTTGTTCTATTTTTAGATGTTCTAAACTAAAGGTACTCATTAAATTAGACTTATTGCAGGTGCTGAATGCTAAATACAATGCGAAGGTGTTGTTGGTTCTGGCAACCTCCGATAGCACTGATAGACCTATGAAACAGGTTATTTCAAGTAGTTTGCTACTTTAGTTCATGATTTTATTTCTCTCAATTGATCAATTACATCAAATTGATCAATTACATCAATTGAATGTTTTTTAAAAAAAGAAAAAAAAGAGGAGAGAAAAATGTTAGATATAAAAAGGTTTCTTTTGTGAGTATTGTTGCAGGAAAACTTGGTAAAAGCTACTATGTTAGGAGGTTACTCCAAGCTGAAACGTGCTGACATATATTGTTTATCTCTAATGGCAGGCAATGAAGAAATACAACACTTCCAATGTTGATTACATTGTTTTTAATCAGGTACTTTAGAAAAGAAAGCCGTTAGATTTCACGCTCTTTTGACTATAAAGATTAGTATACATTTGCAATTTCAAGATGTGATTGATTGTAGATTGCAGACAGAATATCCTCGAGAGGTTTGGCCGGTGACTCCAAAACTTGGTGAAGATGGAGGGTGAGACAAACTATACCTCAAATAGTATATCACTTGTATCAAATTGGAGGCTTCGCATGTACAAGATGCACAAGCTACCAGGATTGATGAGGACAAAATATAAAACTAGCAATGTTGTACATAAGTTGTGGAAATAAGACTAAAAAGTCTAACACGATAACAAGCTTCACATAGTAGAGAAAAAAGACAATCAAATGCACGTATTATCATAAAGATAGCAAGTGCATTTGTATGATCTCTGATTAATTTTGTAAGAGAATTTAGTATATACTCAATCTTTTTGTGACGAGTACTTCTGTTGAACTATTGTAGGTATGTTACAAACAATGGAGACTTGTTTGCAGCATTTTCGTTTAGTGGAAAGCTCGATGACTTCCTCACACAAGTATGTAAAACCCAACAAACCAACATTCAAAGTTGCATATCATATTATTGATTTGTAAGCAAAGAGAAGCAAAACACACTTTTTTCCAAAGATGAAAATTTTGTGAAATACTTTTCTCCACTTGGCCTACATTCAGAGACCAACATACTTGATACAATACAACTTTGAGTAGGGTAAGAGAACCTAAATCCGAACAACCCTCCATAATAGAAACCTAGAATAAAGATTTCCTTGGGACAGAATGAAAATTTTCTCGAATAATGAATAGTAAGTTCTTCAGATGTACATGTAGTAGGGTGAACGACTATAGGTGTACCTATATTATAGTCCCTTCTAAAATTTGTAATTAAATATGTAAATACTCTAAAAATACCACAAAGTAGGGGAACCTTGTTTTTTTTCCATTTTCTAATTACTTAAAATAGTAAACCACACGTATCATCACTTCAAGTAAGGTAAATGGCTTAAGTCTCTGAAAATAAGTGTACTTATTGTATATGTGTAGGGCAAGGAGTATCTATTCATTGCAAATGGTGACAACTTGGGAGCCACAGTGGACCTCAGTATCCTCCACCAAATGCCACATTCTTTATTTTTTTTCAAGTTTTTATTATATTGATCTTTTGGGATTTTATATATATAGATTTTTTTTAATTTTTTTAATTTTTTTTTTTTTAAAGAACGCCACAGTTCTTCTCAAGAATTGCTGCTTTACTTTCAAAATAATTTGATCCTTAATCGAAATTTTACCAGACATGCTAAATTATCTCTCTGAGAACCAATGTGACTTCTGCATGGAGGTAAATCTCGTAAACTTTTTAAAGTATTAAAAAATTATTGATACCCTATTTCTTATGTTAGCACCCTTTCCCGTCAACACGGCCTCTGAAATGTCCAACAGCTGAACATTTCTCAGCCCTGTCAAAACCCTGTCAGGGCCTTCCCCCACAATAAAAGGATTAAGTAACAAAGGATCACTACTAGAAAAGAGTGGGGTTTGCAATGTTACAAACCTTGCTTTTGTGTAAACGTTGCTGAAGTCCAGCAACGTTTTGGAACTTGCTTGAGCAACGTTCTCAAGAAGATAAGGAACGTTTCCAACTAAATTATAAATAACGTTTACAGCTTTATGATTCAATAACGTTGCTTACTTTCTTGAGAACGTTGCTGAAGCAAGTTTGAAAATGTTGCTAAACTTGAGTAACGTTCAAGAAGAAAACGTTGCAAATCCCCTCAAATTGTAGTAGTGGATCACATTCTTGTGAATCCCTATCCAAAGTGATTGACCAAAGGAGTACATTCTTATGCAACAACAACTTTGAAAATGTTGTTGGAAGAATTTACAAGAGATTGAGAATAAGAATTCATGGAGGGTCTTGAGAACATGATAATTGCAGGTGACCCCCAAAATCAACAAGGATGTTGAAATTGGTGCTTTCGTCTCATCTGAAGCCACCATTGAAGTAAAGTACTCTCTACACTTCAAATAAATATGGTTGCATCCATTAAATCATCAAAGTGCGACAATTGCAAGAAATTGGGACTATAAGTATTTGTATTGTAAACCACTTACATTAGGATTGGCATTCATATCGCAAATCGATTATTTCCCATAATCCTTGTCTAGCACGGAAAAAACTACATGAACAAGGAATGTGAATGTCTCATCCATGTAGGATGATGTGCGTGGTTGGTTTCCGTTGAGCAATTCCCTCGTTGTCATAAATTGCAAAAATTTGAGCATTCCCACATTGTCATAAATCTCAAAGATTGAGCTATTTTATGTAATTCCGGACAAATTTTGGAAACCTTTTTCTACTAGTGTAGGTTGCCCTATGCAAACATACTTGAGCAATACATTCTAGTACGGGACTTGGAGTTTTTGGTCATAATATCCAAATTTCACTCATCTTGTTTATATTTTGTGACCATGTGTGGCTCATTTTTGTGCAGCTATTGGAGTTTGAGGAGGTTTCAAGGAGTGAAGTAAGTCACATTACTTTTTTAAGTAGTTAAAATTAGCTCTAAAGTAACACTTAGAATATAAATTTTTGTACCACCAAATTCTTTCAAAGATTGTGTAGTAGTGGATACAAGAAGCTCAAGCCCATTCTTGAGTGTCTCATGATAAACCTCCACAATCCAACTCAAGTTATCTCATGCTTTTTATGCGGTTAGCTCTAGTATCTCAAATGAACTAGATTCATTTAGCTCACGTTTTGTAGGTGTCAGTAGATCTTCCTTTGTTGAAAAACTTGTTCCCGTGGGCTTTGTATTGGTTTCTCTTATTTTAATACTACCGGGAAAGGAATCTTAACAATAGTAGATACAAGAAAGTAAGATATTTGTGCATACTACTAGTGAGTAGGGGCTTTAAGACAGAAAACAATAGTTGACACTGAGAGGGTCAAAGTTTCAAAATCTTGTTAAATGGAGGACATCATGATATTGTAGTGACTTGATTGTATTGTAGGATGAGAAGACTCGATCCGGCGATGTCAAGGTTGTCAACACAAATAGCTCGTAAGTCCACAAAATGTTACTAATAGCGTTGTCTTATCAGACAATATTCCTATTCATTTGTCAAACACAATTTAGTTGAGATGTATATTTCATACATCGATGACGTCTTAGATGTACATCTCATCAAAATTGTGTCAAACAAATTAATTCTGCCTAATAAGACAACGCTGGTTACTAAGGGTAACATGTTCAAAATTCGCACAAGATTAGAAACCGCACACTAGGTGTATTCAAGTATTCCTAAGGCACATAATAGCTTCCAACTTCTACTTTATTCAGGATATACATTGTAGAGTGTGCAATTTAAGGTACACCCTTCAAGATTCTACTTCCTAAATCCATAACTTATGATTCTAGTTGGTCCAATTTCCTAAGTACCGATTGCACATGCATTAGAAGTGATTTCCCCTTCGCTACTCTCCAACAGGGTTGTCTTATTAGACAAAATTCCCTATTCATTTGTCAGACACAATTTAGATGAGGTGTACATTTAAATCATTTTCAATGGATCAAAAGTACATTTCATCTAAATTTTGTCTGACAAATGAATAGGAATTTTGTCTAATAAGACAACACTGCTCTCCAATAAGCTCCTTGATTTGGATTTTACACAATTTTTGAGCATGTTACCTTAGGTCTCTTGTACTCTTTAACATTTTTCCTTACGGAAAGAAAACATTTTATTGTTTTGTTGCTGGAAAATGCTGCAGGTGGGTAAATTTGAAAGCTGTGAAGAGGCTAGTAGAGATGGAAGCTCTTGATATTTACTGCTCTTCCAAGGTGAACACCGAATATATCTAATTAATTTTTTCACTTTCTTGAAGTTTATTCATTAAAAATAAATTTCTATAGGAAGAGGAAAGAGAAAAGAAAAAAAGAAAAAAAAAAAAAAAAAAAAAAACTAAAATATAATAAAAGCTCAAGCAAGGTTGTCTTATCAAACAAAATTCCTATTCATTTGTCAAACTCGATTTAGATGAGATGTACATCTAAGACAACAACACTCATCAGATGTACATTCCATCTAAATTGTTACTGACAAATGAATAGGAATTTTATCTGATAAGACAACAATGTTATCATTTAACTTGTCGGTGATCCTTCTTGGACCCCACTAACTTATGTTAAATTGTTTGGTGTAGGGTGTTGGAGAGGGAAATAATGTGAAATTTCAACTACAAACTGCAAGTGGAGCTCCACTTTACTCGGTTACTTCCTTCACCATCATCCTTCCATTTATATAACTCCCAATTTTAACTCTGGAATTAAAAGCTGGTGATCCCTGAGTATATCACACGATAGATAGATAGATAGATAGATAGAAACTCCGATCCCTTTCTAAGGGGCCGGCGTGAATGAAGTGTTCGTTCGTAATGCTAATATCCCGATGGCCACCGGACAAGGGGAAATTGGAAGTATATCACAACTCTATATAATTCTGATATGAAGTGTGCAGCTCCAGGTGAATGGGGAGACATTTGAGAATTTGCCTATTGAAGGCAACTCCGACTTGCTCCTTGTTCAGGTAATATTAACCTCCATCACCAACAATTACACTTTTGGAATTTTTACTCATTTTACTTGGACTTACTCCCTCTGTCCCATTATGATTTTCCGGTAGGTTCTCTCAAATCTACCTCCAAAGGTAGATTTGAGAGAACCTACCAGAAAATCATAATGGGACAGAGGGAGTACTAATTTAGACTTAGCTTGCGGGAACAACCGACGGCTACTTCATCATCACCCGATGGAGATAACCCATTAGAACCCCAATTCCGTTAAAATGGCATTATTCCGGTAAAATGGCACACCTCAACTTTCTGAACTGTAGCTCAAAAACCATGTGATATAACAGAATTTTAAGGTGATATTAGGGAAAATGAGTGACAATGTATATAAAGAAGTGATATTACAAAAAAAAATTGTGATATTACAGAATATACCATTTTATATGAGCACAAATGTAAGATCTAGTGTGACAAAATGGCACATGGCATAGTGCCATTTTAACAGAATTGGGGTTTTAGCCGGTTGATTCTTGAAAACACCAGTTAAAAACCGATGAAAATTACAAGAAATTTTTCAATTCTAAGTATAGAATGAGACAATTGCTGGATTAGTTTCACCTAGAACCGATTGGACAAGGGAACTATAGGATATTAACCAGTAAGGATGAAATTCTTTCCCGAACTCTGATGATGAGTTTGTGTTTTTGGTTGCAGTTTTTTGATGGGAGTGTGGCAGTGGAGGTTCCACGGACAAGGTTTCAACCCATCCGTGCAACATCAGATTTGCTTCTCTTCCGGGTATGTTTGGATAATGTCATATATTGAACTTCCGAACTCTTTCACTTTCTTTCAGATGAGACCTAGTTCCCAATTTAACCCCTAAAGGTCTGAGCGTGTCGTGGCGACCAGTAGAATACGGTGTATTTTGGTTGTATTTGGAGTGAATGCACACCTTTAATGGGTTTGAGTTCAAAGAAGAAGTTGACATTTGAGTTACTGCGGTTCTAGTGATCTATTACAATTCCAGTTTAGAGTTTCTTGTTGGTAGCAAATCCTAATTATACGACAGCGTACATACTATCCCCAATGGACTTTTAAGGGTTAAACAGCCACGGTGATAAATGTAAATCCCGATGTGTGCAGTCAGATTTGTATGTGGTAAAGGACGGTATTGTTTGCCCAAATCCATTGAGACAATCTGATGCCGATCCCATGATTGAGTTGGAAGGAATGAAGCTTCAAAAGGTATTCAAACTAAACCTCCCTTTCTGGCATTAAGAATGTAGAGCATGCAAATGTGCAAGGAGCAATCTTTTATTATTTTCTAGCAAGACTCCTCGAACGGGGCCAAGTAAAAGATCGCATGTGCAACAATATGGAAATGGTGTTGAAAACTTGAAAACTCCAAGGAACCAATTAGAATGACCATAATTAAAATTTACTTGTAAAACTATGGCATTTGATAGACAATTCCAAAGAAATGGCACTCAAAATCTCATTATGTCAGAATGCTATACCAATTATGTTTCTAAAATAAACACCAAAGCACTTATTACGTCCACGAACACGTAGTTTGTTATAATAGGGATATTCAAATTATCAATTCAATGATAGCTGAGCTTGAGTCAAGCTAAATTGGGTACTTCAGTGAAACTAAATAAAACAATCAATCGTCGCCATTTTCAAATAACTTACTCAAATTCTGTCTAAATTGAACATACGAGGTATTTTTTGACATCTACTCTTCCTGTAGATGTTCCCTAAAAGTGTGATTTTTTTGCGGAAGATCGCCATTGTTTAACAAAATGGAGGTGGGTTTGGTGAATGCAATGCAGTTACAGTACTTCACAGAGCGCCTGAAGCACAAGCCCAGTCTATTGCAGTTAAGCAGCTTGCGAGTCATCGGCGACGTCTGGTTCGGCAAAGATGTCGTCCTGCAGGTTATTACCACAAATCATTCCTTCTTCTCTTTTGTCTGTGACCACCCTTGCTGGTAAACTTCTTCCCGAGGTAATTCACGGTGTGACCGAAACCTGCATTCTCAGGGGAATGTGATTATCTGGTCCAAGAGCGACGAGAAGATTGAGATCCCCGACGGCGAAGTCATCAAAGACAAGGTGAAGCATTCTTCATTCCTTCAATTTTAACCATTCCACAATCGAGTGAATGAATTCTTAAACACATAACTAGCGAGCAAAACTTGCTCTATCATGAAAATTAGCCTCTGATGACACATTTAACTACTTCTGGACTAGAAGCAATCCAGAATACACACAGGGATCCCTCTGACCCATGTGAGTAAGTTACAGTGTGAACACAAAGATGTAATTCGGGGATCTTTGTAGAATATAAAGATACTCACATCCTCCGATGTAAAATTTCAATTGGTGTAATGATCATTCCACAAAATTGTTATTTCCGAATGAGTCCGTATTTAATTGAATGTGGCAGACTGTCAAGCAAGTGGTCTATAATGCCTTGGTCTTCTGATTGATTAAAATGCCTTAGTCTACGAGTATTCTACGAGTATTCTGTTCATTCTCTCGAATGGTTCCATTCTCGAACATCAAATGTGGCATATGATGTTCACCGAATATTGATTGAGCTCCGGGGGTGTCTTGTTGTGATCATGCAGCTTGTGAGAGCCGGCTTGGAGTACACAGACCTGTAAGCACCATCCTTAAGAACCTTAAGTCGAAAATCCCAGAGTCTTCCTAATTGTGAGAATTGTAAAGGGAAAAGTGGATGTGAGAGTGAGTGCAGGGACACAGTGGACATCGAGACGGAGAGCGTGCAGTGGTGCCCGGAACGAGAGAACGACCCCGACACTTTCGAAGAGGACGACTTCCCGCCGTGCCCTCCCGAGTGGTCCGACCTCGACCTCGACACGTACGAGCAACGGAAGCAGGAGGTTCTGGGCAAGCCCATTTGGGTGCAGGACGTCACAGATGATGATCTCCAAGAGCTCGGCTACGACTCCTGGAAAGCTTATGTCATTGACTCGTGCATCTCTAATTGGTGACCCCACTCACTCTTCACCACCACCATTCCAAAGAATGAGAGCACATGAAAGAAAGAACGATGGGAGGTTCCAAAGAGTAGAATAATCCTAGACTTTGATAGGTTGATAAGAGCGTGAACACGTTTTTACATGTTGACAAGAAAGTGAACAACTTTTTTAGGTTGAGACGAGCGTGAACACCTCAAAAATTGAGATTTGAAACAAAAAACAAGTACCAATCTCACTTCCATGTAAGAATGGCACATTACGGAGTGTCAATTGAATCAATATGTCCACGAGCACACAAAAGCATACCCAATCTCACAACAGACGACTCCATGTCAAATATTGCAATGTAAGATCTGATAATTATGGAAGCGATGGCCGATACGTGCACGGTTGACAGCAGCCAAAAACTTAGAAGAGAGCAGTTATACTTCTCAGGAAGAGCTGCATGACTAAACCACATTCTCTGATATCAAGAAACTACGGAAGCACTACAACACTGGGCAGTGTTGGAAAAATTTGAGTTGAAAAAAACATCAGTCATGATGTTGTAATTGAGTCTTCGTATTAACAGATCCATATTCACAGCTGAAAATCCTCCTTCCGAGTGCTCATGGCTCTCGCAAGCCTTTGGAAAAAGAAGAAAAATAAATGAGTTTTCGTCAAATTTCCTCACTCCTGATGCTTTGGTCGCGCTGAAGATGTTGCTACTATCAGATTGTGCCGCGAATCGAAGAAATGGCCTGTTGCTGGAATCGTCAAGCTGCTGGTGCGCAAGGATTGAGAAATCCTGCGCAGCTGACAACAAAAAATGTTCTATGAAAATATCTCCAGCCTTTGGTTGTCTGAGAGCATGAAGTTCAAAAACTGCATGGACAGTGAAATTGTAGTCTGTTGAGTTTCTGGTCGGAGCTCAGCCGGGTGGGAGGTGGGCGATTCGGGAGAGGGAGGAGCGCATGGAATTTCGAGCAGTGGCGTCCATGGCGAACACAGCAAGCGAGGAGCGGCGCGAGGTTCCATCACCACCCGCAAGACTGAACAAGTCGTCACTCTCGTACCCTTCGTCATCGACAATCAGCTGATCATGGCGGCGATGGTCCGCGAGATCCGGCTCAGGTTCCAGGAGCATCTCCACGCGGCGCGTCAGAAAGTCATGGTCGATGCAAAACAAATCGTCTTCGTCAATTGTCTGGCTCGTTCTCGGGGTTCGCCTCCTGCTAGTCGAGTGCGAGTTTCCATTCTTCTCCTCCACGAGCCTCACGAGCCGGGACAGGTCCGAGTTGAACGAGTTGCGGGGCAGTGTTGGTGGCCGCGGCGAGGGTGGGACTTGAGGGAGTACTGAGGTGGGGGAGGGTGGTGGTGCGCGCACCATGACGTCCACGCCGCCGCTGCGGCGCATGCGCGTCACGTCGCAGGTGAGGCGTTCCAAGTAGTAGCGGCGTCGCTTGTTGCCCAAGCTCTTGTCGAGCACCACGTGACCCGCGCCGCGAGAAATGGATTCTTGCACTATGACTACCTCCGGGCGCACTGTGGCACGGATTTCTACTGTGAGACTCACCCCCGCGTCCAAGCACCGCTTCCGAAATTTCTCGCTCCATGTAAGATTCTTCGCCTTCATCTCCTCGTCCAGAAACATCTTGTTCGCGCCCAGCCACGTCTGGTCATTCACCTAAACCAATGTCCATTAAAATAGCAAAAGGCACATGACCCCAAAAAAAATGGCGAATTGCACATGACCCAAAAAGAAAGAGGGGAATTGCGAGAGTGCGTTACCTGGACTTTGTAGCCCAGCGGGCCTCGGACAATGTCCACGACGCCCACGAGCACGAGCGTGTCGCCGCGGTGCATGGCGGCGTTTCGAAACGCCCAGAGAACCGACGCGCCGACGCCACTCTCTTTCGCGTTCGCATCGAACGCGACCACGACGACGCGCGGACCGCCGCTCGCGCAGCCCGCGGGGTCGCATCGAACCACAACATAACAATTATCACTCGCGGCGCTCGCGTCACTGAACCGCGACGACGACTGCACGTCGGAGGAGTGAGACGAGAATGAGTCGCTGCTGCAATTCTTCCACTCCTTGCGCACGGCGTGCAAGTCCGCGCTCTCGGCGTACCGCGAGTCATCGACGCTGCGTCGCCGCACGGGCAACTGCACCACCCCACCACCAGCGTTGTGATGACTATCCACACTCCGACGCCGGTGCACCAGCAAGTCACGCGCTGGGGAATAAAATTGCGGAAAACACTGTGGCCCATCATCCCCATCCCCACTCCCTTTCTCTACCCTCCGGACCCCAAATCCCTTAAACCTCCTCATCGCCCCAGAACCCAAACCTCAAGACTCAAAACCTTCCATGCAGCAGCGATTGCTTGAAGCCGAACCGGAGACTGATTCACTGTGCTGGTACATGATTGATTACGGTCCGGGATTCAGGGGCGCTAGCGATGCTTGATTGTGGCCACGTCGCGGCGCAGGATTAGAAAAACACGCGGAAGTGGCCGCATTGCACCATGAAATGAAGGGAAATGAAAAGTGTTAGAGCGATGTGGCGAGGGATTCGAAGCAATGGTGCTCGCTAGCTAGGAAGGTGCGGGGTGCGACCATTTTATCTTGTGCACTTTGGCTCGCTGGCTGTGGCTGCGCTCCGGATCTCGGGAGCAAAAGCGAGTTTGTCATCACTCACTGTTGTCCCTGACCTGGTCTGGTCTGTCTGTGTGGCTCTTTCCGAGTCTGTTTTGCACCTGCTGCCAAGCTTTGTGTCCGATTATTATTAGGCAACAAGAACATCGCTTCTAATACGGTATCTCAAAGCACCACTTTCGTCACCGAAGGAGAACATGTTTTTCTTCCTTTTTACCCAATCAATGTGTTTGTCCTTGATGCAAGCTTGTTTCTATAGATCTTCATCTCCTTTGCGTCTTAAATAGTTCAATCTAAGCATTAATTTGAGGATCCAACCGTAAGATCTTAAACTTAACTTGATCTTTTACTCCCTCACGTGATTTGAACCGTTGTAAGATTATAATGATCAACGTTGGCTGAATTTTGTTCTTGCTAGAACCCATGAAGCCATTTTGGTATTCTTGAACCTTTTGGAGTTAACCCCTAAACGACCACTGCCACCGATTTGGCTTTTACCGTCAAGGCCAAAAAACATTTACAATCAACTTCAAATGTTACGATCTCACATCTAGTGATGATCCAACGGTTGAAAATTTTCACACTACTACCTATGGTAGTCTACTTTAAGATCATACGGTTGAAATTATTAAAAATTTCCAAAAATATTGGACGTACCCCCCTTAGTACATAGTGGTCACTGTTGGGATTTCATGCTCCGGAAACATCATGGATCTTTAGGGGTTAATCACTCTCAACATGTTTTGAGGGCAACATGAATAGAGTGTTTGTGTGAACTATATTTGGATTATTTTTATTTTTTTAGAAATTGAATCAATCAATGTATCATCAATTGAAAACAAAACAAAAAAAACATTCATGACATTATGATCTCCGGCAACGCCGATCGAGGTGCATGAGTTATTGTTAGAAGCAGGTTTTTAAAGTTGTGGAAAGTGATGAGATTGCAAAACCGGTTGAATTTTCAAGTAATTATGATCCCCAAAGCACCATAAATTAGCTAATTTTAGATCTAGCAATAAAACAAGAGGGGCATAGTTTGAGTATTTAACCCTTAAACGTCAGAGCATGCCCCTCGGGCTTGGTTTCCAGTGTATTTTCAGAGGGGCTTGACGTTTAAGGGTTAAGTGGGCATGCAATACCGCAAGGACATACTAGTCTATGATTAAAAGTCCTTTTTTAATTCCACTAGCCTACCGGAATTCCTGTGTTCCCACTCCTCCTTTCTACTTTCAGATTCTCTGCTATTACTTTTTATTGAAACAATGAATGTAAGAAGTCGATGATTCTCTGCTTTTAATTTTGACAGAGTTTTATTCTAAAATAAAATAAAATAATTGATTGAATTGGAAAAAAAAGAGAAAAATATATTGGCTTCATTTATGTCATTCATTGATTACAATAACGAATATGATTCGAAACTATTGAACACACCATGTGTTACCGGCATGGGTTCTCTGCTTTATTATTTATTCCCAATTAAATTGGTTCAACAATAAAAATAATAAAAATAACAAAAATAATTCTTCCCAAATAATTGTTTCAACAGAAGAATAATAAAGAATTAAAATGATTCTTCCCAAATAATTGGTTCAACAGAAAAATAATAAATAATAAAAACAATTCTTTGCAGTTAATTGGTTCAATGGAAAATTAAAAATAATAAAAATCATTCTTTCCAATAAATTGGTTCAACAGAAAAATAATAAATAATAAAAATAATTCTTCCAATTTTTTGTAAAACAAAAAGACAAGGTGCTCTCTACAGTATATTCGTACTATACTATTTAATCATTCGTTATTAATGGCCTACTTAACACTTTCGAATCTTTGACAAATTATTATGCTAAATTAGTGACTTTGGAAATTAGGGGTTTGTTTTATTGTTTATTGTAAGGTTACCTTATCTTATGAGGGTAGGCCGTTGCCTACAACCCAATTTAGAGTTTATTGTTACTTTAGTGTAGAAGGGAGGAATCTATTGAAGTGTCTAATTGGTAAGTGAGGTGGATTTTTTGTTCTTGGTTGTTTGTTTACTTTCTTTTTTTATTTCTACTTTTGTATTTTTGAATAGAAATCAACACAACTACCAATAGTTTGTAGATTTTTATTAGTGTGGTAGACCAACTTACACTAATGTTGATGAAAATATACAATTGTAATAATTGATTAAGTAAACATAGCTGTAATAATAAATTTCGGACTATTGCAAGAACCAGTATACCTGAAGTGGTGATTTTTTTCTTTTTTTGTTAAAGCAATCAATATATTACAAATTGAAAAATATATTTGTACCGTAGCAATCCTAAGGGGCAATTTACACCCATCTCCGAGTGTACTCATCCTCGAAGTGGCCAATATACAAAGATGACCTTTGCACTAGTAGAAACTTTCTCAAAAAGGAGCCACTTATTAGGGAAACATGAGTGGCGTATATGCCATGTCCACCTGGAAGGGAATAAATATCGAAGTGGGAACTCAAATTTTGGACAATTTCTTTTTGCAAGTCACTTACTTTGGGGCTCAGTAACCCCAATTCCGTTAAAATGGCACTATGCCATGTGCCATTTTGTCACACTACACTGAATAGGTAGATTAGTGTTAGATTTATATAAGATTTGAAAATGCTGTAAGTTTTTACTTCTGGTAAAAAAATTTACCAAGAGTATTGAATCCAATACTGTGGAAGGATCCCCATCTTGACAGTTGTTGAGGGTAAAAATATTGACCAACAATAAAAACTTATAACATGTTTATACAAATTAGTGTATCTAACACTAATCTACCTATTTAGTGTAGATCTTACATTTGTGCTCATATAAAATGGTATATTCTGTAATATCACAATTTTTTTGTAATATCACTTCTTTATATACATTGTCACTCATTTTCCCTAATATCACCTTAAAATTCTGTTATATCACATGGTTTTTGAGCTACAGTTCGGAAAGTTGAGGTGTGCCATTTTACCGGAATAATGCCATTTTAACGGAATTGGGGTTTGAGGTTTTTTGCATGCAAGTATGAGAAACTAAAAAAAATTGGAGAGCCCAAATTTCAATTGCCTTTTCCTTGTCAATCGCCACCACAATAATTTCCATCTATGAACTATTCATACATTTGAGACGAATGCTTTTTTTTTCTTGTCAATGGTCAGGATGTGCTCCTAACATCTGGTGCATTATTCTCAAAAGGGCTCCCAAGTGGGACTACCTTATTTCTGTGCCCATTTGCTTATCTCATCCGAGTAAAGTACTCTTTGGATAGTGCCACTAAGGGCCGCTTCACACTATGGCCGTCCAAGTCGAGTCGAGAGGCTGTGGGATCGAGAGTCCACACTTTGTTGAGAGTCCAGAGAAATTTACTGAAAATAGCCAATAAAATAGTGTAATTGGGGCCTTTGGTCGGGCATAGTGTGAAGCCTCCAAAGGCCAAGCCCAAAGTCGAAAGCTTTGGCCATGAACTCCCATGGCCTCTCAACTTGGACGGCCGTAGTGTGAAGCCTCCAAAGGCCAAGCCCAAAGTCCAGACCCATATCACTTTATTCCTTATCTAAGGCATCCATTTGATCTAACGGCCAAGATCTTGTCAGTTTTTGAATTTTTAATGAATAAAATGTGACGGCCTCTCGACCATAGTTTGGGTCTTGCAAATGCCGAGAGGCCGTCACCTTGGCCAAAAAGCGTTGCCACATAAGCCTTTTGGAGAGTGACGGCCGGTGGACTTTTGCCTCTAGTGTGAAGGCTCGAGAGGCCGAAACTATGGTTTCGTGCAATTTCATTGGTTGAAATCCACCGCCTCTCAACCTTCGGCCATAGTGTGAAGCGGCCCTAAGAGCATGCCAAACCCGCACTATGGGTCGGAGAGAGGAGAGTATAGGAATCCCAACGCACTCACTATCCCTGTAACCTGGACAAGAGGGTTGAGGTCTCCTAAATTCTAGCACACTGTAACTCCAAGTTTTCCAGTGTCTTCACTCACATTTTAGCGTCCATGCTAACCAATGGAAGAGTGCCACATGGCAAGGACTTTATTGGCAGTAAAAAAAATTTATTATAACCCCCTTGTCAGCAAATGTGGTCGGTGAGCGGCCTTTTCCTCTACCTTATGTTGAGGCCTCGGTGGGGTTGTGACGTCCGGCTAAGCCGCGCATGCAAGCTTTGTATGGAGCCGAGCAGCCCTGATCGAAGGAGAGGGTTGGGCGTGCTAAGGGCATGGCCACTCTTGCTCTCAATATTGACACTGGAAACAACCTCTTCCGTGCGTTTTTTGGAATTGAGGGCTCTCAATACTTTTACAACCCCACCCATACTCACAATCCATGTGTTCCTATTGGATTTTGGGTGTGCGTTGAAGGTGAATAGCGTTCCGTGCTAAAACGACGACCCTCCTTGTTGAAGGCAAACCTTGGATAGTTGCATCCCCAGTTGTTTTCACTTCACAAGTGGCCATGCTCTAATATAGTCATGGACTAAAGACAAAATGAATACCAAATTATCCTTAGAAGCCCTAATTTGGAGTTGAAAAAGAACATTGAATAAAAATATTGAAATAATAAAGAGTCTAACCTCTCAACATGTGAGTGGGTCTGTATCCTTGTTTGAATTGAATAGCATTCATAGTGTATTGAATTAGGGGTGAAATTGGCGCCCTATTTACGTTAACCTTCTAACTAAGGCGTTTGTTCTCCTTTTTTTCTAAATTGATTATCCAAGGTTTACTTCGTGTTCTCTATTCACTACAACAAAATTGGTTGAATTTAGAATAATCTACTCTAATAAAACAAAATATATTAATACTCTTATAGTTTATAGATACCAACTTACTAATCAACTTAAAGTCCTCCACTTCATTTCAACACTTGTGCACAATCATTGTCCTCCCAATTTGGTCCCTTGGAAAATGGCCACCTCGAATGTCATGGGAATTATGAACATTCCAAATGAAATAAAATATTTAAAAAGGAGAATTAGTGGCATACTCAAGTACCCACAAAGTCAACTCCACAATAATTTAGAGACTGATCTCAAATTTTAATTTATTGGAAAATTATTGGCCATGATGCTAAGCCAGTATTAGGAATCATATGAAGCATGCTGCAGTGTTTTGATTGGTTGCAAATTGTTCTTTCTCTTGAATGTTGTGCCTTAGGAACATGTGACACCCAAGTGGAGAGCAAATTTGATCGGTATTTTGTTTTTTGAAACAATCAATGTATTAATCAATTGAGAGAAATACAATCATGAATCAAAGTGGCTGAGTTTAAGTTTTTGTGATAAGGTAGAGGCACCTATACCCGAACATTTAAGGATTTTAGCATATGATATCAAGGTATATATTTTTTTTAGAATTTTTCATGTGTGCAAACATAAGGTTCTTGTTAAATGCAAAAAGTTTCTTGATTTTATTTGCATTATTCAAATAGTTATAATTGTTTAAAGTGAAAAGTTGCTTGGAACCTAAAGTCGATCACATGCTCAAATATACAAATGAGGTACATCTGTTCTTTCAAAATGTAGGAGTTGGGCTTGATTGGGTATTGGTCGCCGGTCGGGTATAGGTGCCTCTACCATAGTTCTCCTTTAACTAAAGTCTCATAACTCTTTACTACCCAAGTATAGTGGCAGTCAAGTTCCTCGCAATTGCACTAGTTATTGTTGTCTTTTGAACCACATCTCTCGACTCAAAGAGCCATGTATTTGGAGTCTTTTTTGAATCAATCTAATTTTTCAGTCTAGAAGGGCACTACATGCTTTGGCTTGGTGGTTGGGGCTCATGGCCCCCGATTAGGAGGTCGTGGGTTCTATTCCGCATGCCGGCGTGGTGCTCTCACCACCATATAGTCCACCCAACTATAGTGGGGGGTGCTTAGACCTTGTTGTATGGGTACCTCAAAGCCCTTTGGGGGATACTAGGTCAGGTATCTTCAAGCTAGAAACTAGCATAGTTATAGTGTCCACCCTCAAAAGGGAGAAGTAGTATTGTCCCAGTTTCCCCTTGTCTAGTGGGCATCCGGTTATTAGCAGTACGAACGGACACTTCATTCACGTTGGCACCTTAGAAAGGGACCGGAGTTCTTATCTATCTATCTTCTAGTCTAGGAAAACTATAGACCGACAATTTGAGAAAGCTTTCTTGGAAGAATCGTGTGTGATTATTTGAGAAAATTTATGTAGGTGTAGAAATCAAATGCATGGTGAAGAGAAGTCGTCTTAGAATCTTCTATTTAAGAAATACCTTCTTACAATTGTTCATGGCACTAAGGTAGAATGTTTTGAAAAGAGCTTAGGATTAGAAAATTGCGTGATGGGGTTATAAAAGCAAGAGGTACATTATAGACTACAACTTAATACCCAGATGTACATGTAAGAATGTGTAACTTTTAGTAGACGTGTGTATTCCACTTTATCACAATTCAAAGATAATTCCAGATTTACTGAATCCAATGGGTTCAATCTCCTACATGCTTTGCACATTTTCCAAAATTGTTTCTTTCGGCCACTCCCTACTTTGCAAATCTTAAATTTATGTTGTTTTCGAGCATCCTAATTTCCTCAATCAAAGCTCAAACTCTATCGACATTGGCGACCTCATTTATCTAAAACTTTGGGTTGATCAGAAAGTGACAAACATATTTTGATTCCGAAAGTTGCACTTTTTAAGCAAGTTGACCAATATGTATAATGGGAGTCAGTTAAGTGTTTACCCCGAGATGGATTAGTAGTCCCATCATTGGTGTGATCACCTCCGCGCATAAATCCAAGGATAGGTCAAACGAATACTCTATCCACGCCGGCCTATATATAGAGGATTGGATCTTCTTCTAAGAGGAGTAGGTTCATGGTATATCTACACTTGTAACAAACATGATAAAATGAAAGTTGGATCCTAGCACAATGAATAACTAGTTGGTTGCAAAGTGAATCTTTGGCGACTTCTAGAATCCCATAACAAAGCATTGATTTCTGAATCATCAAATGGGTGTAGTTGATCTTTAAGCGGATCAAATTGAAGATGTGACTTCTCCACCATAGTGTAAATTGGTCCTAATAAGAGTTGTTTAGTATTTCCTTTGTTTAGACAACCGCAATAATTCAACACAAAAACACGAATTTCTACCATAAAATAAGCTGTAGACTCTTGTGTGGTGAGGTATCAATGATGATCCATGAGACCAACCACCACCATGGTTACCAAATTATAAAAAGCATTCCGTTCTGTCTTTAGAATTTTTCATATACATATTTACTTTTTTCATAATACGTGTATATATAAGAACAGGTATAGGGGTTTTTAAAATACATAAAAGCTTGACGTACAAGTACGTAAGAAGAAGAAGAACACCAGACCCGTAAGGGTTGGCGTAAATAAAGTGTCCGTTCGACCTACCCTTGATGATATGCCCACAGGACCTAACAACAATGATATAGGAATACTAACCCCTCTCAGGGTACAAGTACGCACATTAAGATTGCGGTACAAAGAAAATTCTTGCACACTAAGAGTGCCACATTAAATGCACACAGGCAAACAACATGCTCTTGCACAATTGATAAGTTTTTAGGTAACCAACTTAGTGAGACCACTCTTGTCCTATCAGACAAAAACATTAATCCTAAATTCGCTGGCAAAACCTTGAGAGGTGTACGAATGTTCATGCATTGGGCATTTCTCAACCGTATTATCATGACCTTCTCAGTGATAACCCTTACACGCCCAAGCAAGCCACAGGAGCTTGTTTGCAACGTAATCCGCTCTGTAGCTCTCACTGTACTCAACTTTTCACTAGTAATTTGATGTCAAACTGGTCACCTTCTTATGATGCATTCAAAAAGTGAAATTTTAACCGTCCAAATCACAATTTGTATGAGTGCTTTTTTTTGCTGTGAAAGGATTGTGGTAAGGCCAAGTTCAAAAAAGTGCACTATTCATGATGCCCAAGTCCAAAAGATGCTCTAATCCAATTATCGGATGCCCGTTTCAAACCCCATGGGCGTTTATAGGTTAATGTTGAGCAATTCACTCCTTTTGCCATAGCGCAAATGATAAGAAACAAAATTTCCTTGCACTTTCATTTTCAATTCCTTACATTAGTCTAATTCTACTCAAAAGACATTCAACCCACCAACATTCGTTAATTTTTATAATCACTACTTACATGATCATGAGTCAAGAACAAAATATCAGACTAAAATTATGTCATGTGGGCATATCATCAAGGGTAGGTCAAACAGACACTATATTCACGTTAACCCATAGGGGTCTGGTGTTCTTCTTCTTCTTCTTCTATCATTGTAAAACATACACAAAGTCACATCCACGCGATTCGATATCAAGTACCGCAAGTAACAATTCACATGATCATATCGTACATAAAATTGGTCAAACCCGGATCAAAATTGTCAAATTTCTGTACAACAATAAAAGAATAAAAAGAGTATTGGAAAATGCATGAATGAAGCTGTTGGTTGTACTGCAAGTGCGATTGATGTGCATGCGAGCTTTTGTCCGGGCGGTTGAATTACTACATGAGCAGCATGACCACGAGCAGTGACAGAGCAATTGAGGACGCCATGGCAACAACCATCAGGCCGGCCAGGATTGTCAGAAAATTCAAGCTTGTAAGCCAGGAGCTCCGGGTCAGCCGCCAGGCGCAATTTCCGCACCACCTGAAAACAACATCATGATGATGCTTATCCCTGATTTCTTGTTGAACAATTTCTCGTCACATTAGACAATTTACTATTCATCACATTGTACATATTGGACAAGTTCTGTTTACCACCTTATATTGACCTGATCATAATGCCAGGATATAAAGACGTCCAAAGTGTTCAATGTGATGAATAAATTGTACAATGAGTGACAACCATGGTTTTGGGGAAGTCAAGGGGTTAATTCTTAAACACCCATGTGGTCTGAAATGGGCAGCCCAAAATTGAATCACAACATCTTTTGGACTTGGGCAGCATGAATAGTGCACTTTTTGAACTTGGGCATCATGAGTGAACCAATCAATGATGAGCTTGCAACCTCCTACAAGGTCATGTACAACCCCAACCTACCTACCACAATCCTTTCAATGCACAACATCACTCATACAAATTGTGATTTAAACAGTAAAATTTCACTTTTTGAATACATCACAATTGGTGACCAATTTGACATCAAAATATAAGTGAAAAAGTTCATTACACTGAGAGCTAATTAGTACATTTTGTTGGAAAAGAGCCCCTCGAGCTCTCTTGGACGTTTAAGGGTTAAGCATGTATGGTTGACAAGCCCATGAAAGACTACGTGTTTTTCTTGAAAAAAACTTACTTGGAAAAATTACGAGGCTGCGTTTTGCAACCCAACATCCAAATATTGCAATATTTCAATATCATGATATTTTAGCAATTATCTCAATATCGCGTTGCGTTTTGGCAGCCTTATAGAAATATATGACAATGAGAATGGAATAGTGGATGAGAATGGATATTAAGTTAATGACAATGGTTGTGTTTTTTAGAACGAGTTTCGAGTGTTATAAACTCTTGAGTTCAGACATGAATATTTTTATTGCTATGAAGTATTGTGATATTTGAGTGGTTGCCTTACGCACTCTAAGTGCCCTTGCTGCAAGTTAGTGGAATATTGTTATATATGTTTATGAGTGCCACCAAATGTTAGAGCTTTTTAATCACTTCTATTGTTTATGATCTACCCATAATGACGTTAATAACAGGCAAATAGTGACGCATATACACAGTTGTGTAGACATATGCTTCAAGAAATTGGTAAGATTTGAGTGTGATATCCTCACACTTAACCCTTAAAAGTCCCTTGGGGATAGTATGCACGTTGTTGTATAATTAGGATTTGCTACCAACAAGAAACTCTAAACTGGAATCGTAATAGCTCACTAGAACCGCATTAATTCAAATGTCAACTTCTTCTTTGAACTCAAACCCATTAAAGGTGTGCATTCACTCCAAATACAACCAAAATACATCATATTCTACTGGTCGCCACGGCACGCTCAGACAGACCTTTAGGGGTTAATAGAGCATCATGAGCGTACTCCAAGATGTGAGCCAAAGCCTAAATTTTGGGTTTCCTCATGTTGGGTACACAATTGTGGGAAATCTCAATAAATCCAACACCCTAATTGCTTATGCCGGTTATGATTGCTTATGCCGGATATGCTTGATAATGTGCACAAACGTGCTGAATGTTTTTGTCTTTTTGGTGTTGATAGGAAAAGAGGTCCAAACACTTTAAGGAAAATTGACTAAGAATTTTAGTGTTGGTAGTCATTGAAGTGAATTCCTTTATTATTCTCGATAGGCATTTCTTTGGCCATTTAGAACCATTTGCTTTGGACAATATAACTACATTTATAGTCATAAAACCTTAATCTCCTTGTAGTGGAAGCCTACATGAGTAAAGTGTCACTTTAGCCTATCATTGATTGTTTATCCCGAAAAGTGATAATACCAAATAATGAGACTACCAACCCCTTTAGAAGGTGAAAGCTATGTTGGTTCCTACTCAACCACTAGTCTCCTAAATATGCTCGATAAAGAGGTATGATAATCCAATCGCAATTGAATGAAGCAAGATGGTGAGTACCACACTCACATGGAAAATGGAACCCACAACTTCCTCACTAGAAGCGAGAAGCCCCAACGATAAAGTGCATTTCAGTCTTAGCACTAATATACACAATGAGTTTTTGGTACTATCCTTGTAAGCAACCCATAAACAATGCAATGTTATTGAAGACTTGCACTTACCATTGTATTAAGAATTACATGCCAAGTTGAATCCATTTGCTTCTCACATTCGAACAAGACTCGACTAGAAAAATTAGAAAGACCTTAATCATACTCTTGTGCTAGAACCTAGACAAGGCAAAGGTAACTCATATTTATGTTATGAACTTGAATGAATGTATAGGGTGACACAACTCAATACCATCTAGGTAACCCCTTAAGATCCGAAAGAACCAAAATGGGTTTTTTGAGAACAGTCCAACATAATCAACAGTTCAAATTTGGCATGTGCACAAACAATCAAATTAACATTAAGATCCAACGATTGGGTCCTTCAAATATTTCTAACATTGAGATTTTTAATGCATGAAGTAGAAGACGGTTATGTTTTATAATTTAGGCAATTTTGCATCAAGGACCTTCAGGGATTATACTAGCAAGTATACACATACTTATAAGCATTGTCTCTTGCATCAAACCAAATGTGCAAACATATGACATGACAAACATGGTTGCGTTGAACACTTCAACTTGATGAATGTGTCACTTTTAAAATAATCCTATATACGATATATCAATAGCAAATAAAATCTCCACCATCCCAAATACTCAAGACCAAAATGATTCCCTACCTTTGCCTCGACAGTCTAAATAATGAATCAATTATTTAGAACATTTTCACGTAAATCTCCACCACCATCCCAAATACTTCAGACCAAAATGATTCCCTACCTTTGCCTCAATAACAAACATTTAGTTAGAACATGTTCACGAACTATATTATTGGTATCGATTGGTATCAAACAATGAAAACCAATTTCAAAACAATAAGCAAAAGAAACTAATAAAGCAATTCTATAACCCAAGCAAAAGACACAATGAAAACCAATTCCAAAACAATAAGCAAAAGAAACTAATAAAAGCAATTCTATGACCCAAGCAAAAGACACAAACTTATAAAATCAAACCTCTACACCATAAAATTTATTTCTAAAAGTCCCAAATTCTTATGAAGAGGCTTCTTAAATAAATTTCAAATAGAATTACACTATAAAATTTATTTCTAAAAGTCCCAAATTCTTATGAAGAGGCTTCCTAAATAAATTTCAAATAGAATTTGAGAGTTGAGCCGTGTAGGTGCTACCTTAGTTGAATCTACACTATCTAATGCTTCATAAACTTTTCCAATACTGAATCAAATCATAAAGACAAGAATATAGAAACTTGGAAAGATTAAACGAAGACCAAGAATTTCTGCCACATTATGGCTCTTTAAGTTGTATAAACTCTAAACAAATAAATAAAACGTGAAAACAAACCTAAACATCAATTGGATCAACCTTCACTTGTTGAATCCGCATAAGTACAATAAGAATAAAAGTGTCACCTGCATGAAGTAGAGAATCACACATGTGCACAATTCCAATGAAAGAATCCCTTTATTAAGTTTATACAAAAATGGAAGCAAGTTAACTACCATTTCTGTGCCATGGGCACAGTTTATTGCACAAGCCGAAAATGCAGAATCAACTACAGCTATGTACCGAACCTCCGAGGGGGAGTAAAAGCAAAATGTACATGGAGCAAATCTATCGTCAAATACAATCCATGCGACCTTGATGAGAGATCGAGGAGGCTTTTCCTACCACACCTAAAGTTTAGAAAAAACTAAAGGATGTCAAAAAATGAAAGGTTTTGTCAGTGGGTATTCACTTCTTCTTGTTTTCGTGTCTTTCTGAGCTATGAACAAGGGTCATTCTCCTACATGTTTTACAAGTGGGACTCCCTCCTGCGTTGTTGTTGTTGTTGTTGTTATTGATGGCAGTGTAAACATTGTACAAATAAATTCCTGGGCATCTTTCCGATCTCTAGCGACGAGATTGTACTTACCAGCGTTTTATTGTTGTTTTTTAAGTCACAGTTCCCCTTTGTTTTGCTTTCCTGAATTTACACCTTTCACCCTTGCGCTGCACTTCGTTTCATTGGCACGAACACTATTGGCTTCTCCAGGGGCCTCTTCTTGCTGGTTGGAGTGGAAGCGCAGCCTCCTTGAGCTGACAAGAGCGCATTCACAACCTGCACACACACATATGCCACTCTTAGATATCTGTATGCACGACTACTTTTGGCATGATATGTGCATAAGCAAGAACTAAACGGCCATAATTGTTTGATTTGAGATTTAAGTACGTACGCAGATATATAGGCATTTTTAGTTGTTGGAATGGAAGGATATGAAGTGCATAACAAGTTGGTAATGAAAAGAAAAGAAAGTCATCGATTATTTATCCTCAAGTAAGGAGAAAGAGTAAGAGAGTAGAGAGTAAGGAGAAAGAGGTGGGCTATGTAGGATAGCTAGTCTTGGAAAAGAACAAGTTGTTAATGAGAAAAGAATGGAGGGTCATCAATTGATTATCCTCGGGGTGAGAATGAGGAAGATTCTTTTTCTGTACCGTAGCTTAGTCTTAAAGGAAAAACTAGTTGTTGAAAGAAAAGTAGCACTAATCATCAGTTATTTATCCTCAAGTTGGGAACTCGGAGGAAGTCTTCGAAAATGAGACTCTAGAATGTTTCAATTTTGCAAATCTGATCTTTATGCGACTTTCAAAATGGGATTCATTCATTGCTGATATTGTTCAAAATAGTGTTGATTATAAAGATCATGTCCCAGGAATGGATAATTAATTGCGTCGAGAGGCTCTCTCACATGAATGGATCTCTCGATTGGTGGCGATTATAAGCAATCGTACCTTGGCTGCATTGGAGTTAAGAACTTCTACGGATGATGTGGAAGCAGTGGGCGGGAAATGCGAGGCTTGCATGAGATCACGCGGGAAGTGTGCCTTCCCGAAGTCCGAGCCTTTTAACAAACCTACAAACTGCAAGAGATGCTGCTGATTGGCTGGATGCCCCATTTTCAGCCTGCACACAATCCCTCGAATTAGTATATATAATATATGAGGACATCCAGACACAAAAATCAATAAGCAACATAGTTTTGGAAACATCCAAGCACACATATTACGGTGAAGGACCTCAAAGCCACATTCAACTAAAATGATGATGCGGTTTTAAGTTGAAGTGTTTTTCAAATCGAAGAGCGAAGACTTATAATTTTGTAGTCAGGAAATGGATCGATCAGTTACATAATTTCTTTACCAACTCATTTGAGACCTGCGTAGTTCCATAAGGGCATATATGAAGCTCTTACCAAAGCCCCCAGGTAGAAATCGTGGCTTTAGCTTCCGGGCCGCCAAGTAAGGCCTCAAGCGAGGCTTCTTGTTTCACTATCATGCATCCCTTCACGGTTCCCTCTGCTACACCAGCAAGGCGGCAAAACTCGTCTGGGGTCCTGTACAAAGTCCCATACGAATCATCAAAATTCGCCTTTCATAGAGCAAACAGAAGGCACCAAACATTAACAAACATCACCACAAGCATTAACAAGTTCCTTCTCGTACCTTTTGATGCTACAAAAGCTGTTGTTGGCGACATGAACACAAGTGAGAGCAAGCACTTGTAGCTGTACAGAATCCAAAAGCTTGCCCTTCCCACGGTGATGGTTCCAATACAAATCCAGTAACTGGACCGCCAGGTAAAGTCCTGTAGGCCCTAATTTAATATTCAGTGCAACCTGAACAAGGCAAGGACACCAATAAGTATGATAACACATGCATCCTAAGTATGATACTACAGGCATCTTATTACTAATGAAAATAAGAGAATGTAGAAGAGTACCTCCGCCATCCGATTGACCAAGATGGTGCGATTTTCAGAGGAATGGTCGGCGAAAGAGTCGACCTCGCCATTTGTGGCATTGTAGGGGCTCTCGGCATCCGAGTCTTCATCGAACGATCGCTTTTCAACAGTGCTGGATGACTGAGTGGCTCCACCCTGACTATTCTCAGAATCCGAGGAGTCTGTCGTTGAGGAGCTCGGGAAGCTCTCCTCGGGAAGATGCACCTCAAGTGAGAGCGGGTGCTGCTTGATCCGGAGAATGATCGAGGACGGCTTAGAATACAATGGAGACGATGGCTCCGTTACTGTACAAGTTGGTGATTTACGATACCGCTTGATTGCTTTGTCACACTGTGACGAAAGGCTAGTTGAACTCTCAGCCATTATATACGTCAGAAACTTTTATGCTACAAGCACTGAATTCAAAAGCTAGCTATTGCTGGCCTCTGCACACACAAAAACACAAAGCCACTATAATTCCACATAAAATAAGAAAATCGAATGTGACTGCGCCTTATCACATGTAAAGTACGTTACGAGATTGCACATTATATGTCAAATGTAGGCGCAAATATTACTTATAAAGAAGCGTAATCTGGATTACTCAACCCTAAAAACCAGCGGATGATCCTATTGCCGTTGACTAAGTGCCTCGGAAAGAAAAGGATCGATTATAAAAAAGGTCGCATACCCAAGTTGCTGCGGATTGCCTCGAAAACGCTGCAAATTGTCAGGATCAGCTCCATAGTTCCGAGCTATTTCCGATTCTGCGCGTTTCAAACTGCAGCAAACAACAAAGCGCAACGTCAGACGGGGGTATGAAATTTCTCAAAAGACAACAACGAGGCTTCCTACTACCAACGTCCAAGCAACATTGAGCACCTGATCAGGATACCGTAATCACGTCAGCCAAACAAACAACACCTTAAGAAAAACAACACGTTCACTAAACATCAAATACGACAAAATTGAAATCCTGCGGATCATTAAAGAAAAGCGCGCCTTGATTTCTACGCCTGCAGATCTGACAACGACACCGCGAAGCAGAAAGTGAAAAAAAAAACTGAAGGATGATACGACTACTGCTGCACCTCAACACTTGTGTTCTAGTGTGCCTCTCTCTCGCTCTCTCTCTCTCTCTCTCTCCTAAATTCAACAACTTACAGAGTAATGATAATGACACTTTTTCTTGAAATCATGTGATTCTCAGCAAAAAACAGAGCGAACACGATGATCAGAGCACATTCACTACATTGGCTTCCAAATTTAGAATTGACAACACTAAGAACACTTTCTATGACTAGATTGTGTACGAGACGAAAAAAATGAAGCTAACAAAAACCGTGATCGGAAGGACGATAATCCGAAAATCAATGTCCGGTAGACCTCTCCCGCCTTCGAGCGAGCACCTTTGGAGCCTCAACCGAGACTACAATGTGGCGCTAATCGGCAGACGTGAGAGTATTATGCACACTACTGTAGTACCGTGAGGGGGTGAATTCTCAGGAGCCCTAAGACATGGTATACGTTGCTTCGGGAACAAGGCAGCCGCAAACGCTCACGTTGCGAAATTTTGAAGGAACGATCAATCACTCACTGCTGGCATTCGGAAAACCGGAAAAATAAAACAATCTGGGCAAAGGCGGAAAAGGCATCATTTACTTGCATTTTTTTGGTCCCGGGAATTCAATGCAGTTGGCTATGTGCACGTAAAGCTCTGTTGCGAACGAGGAATTCAGCCGCACACTCACGCGCTCTCTCACTCTACAAATTCCTACGAATTCTGCGACCCTCCCGAAAGCATGTTGACAAGGTGCGAGACGAAGTTCCCCTACTGGGGAACTCTCTGTTCCTCTCGTGGGGAACGCAGGGTTCCCTTTTGTGACCTAAGTGTCCTCGGGCGGATTTCCCACCTGGAATATTCCTTTTGTTAATTCCTTTTTACCCATCTTGTTGTGGATTAGGCTTGTTTGCACTTTAACTTTAAGTTGGTTCCATTTATTTATGAGTCTCTAAATCTATATAGATGAGGGGATGAATAGACTTTGTAATTTTTAAGAGATTCTAGGATTTAGTAAGATTTATCATTATGTTTTTTAGCCCTTTTAGGGTTCTTAATTTGTGAATTTTCTTTTCGTTGGGATTGGATTTGGTTTTTTGATGATTTCGATATTCTTTGTGAATGCTTTATTGAACAAATGCTTAATATTGAAATTGATGAGGTTAAAGATTGAAAATCATAATGGTGGAGTTTGATATGTTATTCTCATATTGTATTATTTTGGGATGAATTTCAAAGTGACATTTAGTTGAGAGGTGAAAGTAATAGAAGAAATTGTGTTTGTGCATCCAAACTTTATATCATGTCATGTGTCAACATGAAGTAATTATAAGAAATGCACGTCTACTTTTAGACAAAATATTGTCAATGCATACGGAAATCCAAATACTTGTTTCGCAGATTGGATTGGATCAAGCCGTGGCCCCCTGTAACTTAGAAGTATGTCAATAGCAATAGAGTCATTTTGTCCAATTCATTTAAACTTTGTCAATCAAAGTAAACGTCTCTCGCTGAGTATAATGCTTACGAATATGCTGGTATATTCCCTTTGTGACCAGGGCAAGTCGATAGAGTGAAGTCTCCGCAAAGTTTAACTTTGTACGCCACAAAACAAGGTCGTGCCATGTGGTCCGTTGAAATTGTGCCAAATTGCATAAGGTGACGTCACCCTCCCAATTCAATCGTGCCACCTGGTCCATTGAGACTCTGCCAAATTTCATAAGGTCACGTCACCCTCTTAATTCAATCGTACCACCTAGTTCTTTGCAATTGTGTCAAACTGCATATATAAGGTTGCATGACCGTCTCAATTCAGTCGTGCCATCTGGCGAGCGTGACCCTCTCGATTCAGTCGTGCCACCTAGCCGGCGTACCCTCTCTATTCAGTCGTACCACTTGGTTCTTTGCACTTGTGTCAAATTGCATAAGGTTGCGTTACCTTCTCGATTTAGTCGTGCCACCTGATTCTTTGAAATTATGCCAAATTGCATAAGGTCACGTCACCCTTTGGATTCAGTTGTGCCACCTAGTTCTTTGCAATTGTGCCAAATTGCATAAGTACGTAAATTACGTAAGCTATTATTTCCAACTTTTAATGTATCAAATACCAATTTTTGCCCTTTATTATTTCATAGTAAGAATTACTAATCTCATTTTTCGGTATTATCATGCAATCACCTCAGACTATAAATTCCTATAAGAACTTACCCCATTGGAATATTGCAAGTCAATGGTGTGCTTTCTCTGATGTTGGTTTTTTTTTTTTATTTAAGAAAAAAGGTGCCCTTAAAAATACCATTGAATATGCTTAATTCAGGCTTGTTTTCTGTGCCCCTTCTGTCACAACATTGTCAGTAAGTGCAAAATTAACAAAATGCCATAGCTGGTAGAATCCAAAGCAGTTGGGTCTGGTACAGTTGGGGAGTCATATGATCATTGAAACAAGCCCTAAATAACTTTAACCCCAAAAAAGTTGAACCATTGGTGGACCCATTAGGGACGCTTTACATGGGGAGTCGAGGCCCAATAAATTTACGAGCCCAATTGGTTCCATGGGCCACTTGGAGAACACATAAAACAATCCAAAAAGTGGGGGCTGATTTCTCCATGTGTAAAATCAGCCCTGTTGGACTGATTTGTAGAAGGAATTCAACGTTCAAAATTGTATGAATCAAGTTAGGTCAAGGTATGTTTCATCTACAACCTCAATTTTGTTAAATTGGAGTTATTATGGTGGCGGGTTTTTGGGTGTTTATAGTGGAAAAATAATAACATTAATCTTTGTCGACTTTTGACATCAAAGGGTAGGGTTTTGTTTTTGAACGGCAGTTCAAAACCATTTGCCTTCCGATGAAATAGTCCTATGCCGTTCAAAAACAACTATGTTTCTTAACGGTTGTCGAAAGTATTGCCCTTTGACTGCGTTAAAAGATCAAAAAACATTTTTAAAAATACGATATTATAGAATTTTTATGATATTACAAAAATTGGTTGATAGTGCACGTGCATGATATCAAGAAAATGTGTCATTTTATAAGCATAAATATTTCTAAATTGCAATTCATAAATATGCTTGTGAAATGATATGTTTTAGAATGTGGGCAAAATGGCACATCACGGCTCTGGCAAAATAGCACAAAGTGCCGTTTTTAATGAAATTGAAGGTCTACATTTGAGAGTGTTTGTTAAAATATTTTGGTGAAATAATGATTTTGTATTGAAAGCAATGGTTTGGCCTGAAGTCCATCCTTGTATCTCCGAGCTTTTGAAGCACGGGGCGTGTCCGAACTTGTCTCCCACCCATTAAGATATAATTTTAGAAAATTGATCTTGACTCCCCATGTAAAGCCTGTGGGCTAATTTCAAGAATTGAACCGATCACAAGAGAAGATTTGGCCTCATCAATGGCTTGGCTCCTTGTGTAAAGCCCCTTAGTGTTAAAAATTATTTTGTCATTTTTGTCAATATTGTACTATTTATTGGTTGGTTCTATAGCAAACAATGTAATGTATTGATCAAGTAAAGGATTTATTTGCAACCATAGCAAATAACCCGAAGCAAAGAGGAGCCCGAGTTTTGGAGTTCTTCTTGTGCAATGATCTAGAGTATAATAGTATTGTTGAGATTGTATCTACTATAGCCTCTTTTGTTATCACAAAAATAAAAAAATTGCCTCCATTTACTTTTTCCTTCGAAGGAGAAGCTCAATGATCACCTCGAGTAAGCCATATGTGAAATCTGTGAACAAGATCTATTTGAATTTGACTCTTGAAAATCCAACCTTAGGATCTTGTTTATAGCTGACTAATTAGTCAATACGCTAATATATTATAAGGCCATTATACAAATTGTCATGAACTCCATTATACTCATTTATGGTTGTAGTCTCTCAAACATGACTTTTAATCCCTAAAAACCCAAGCCTATATTCAGCCAATACTTCTCAAAGTGGGGGAAACAATTTTTTGTAGTATCAATTGAACCTATAGACGGGACTCCGGGTTCCATGAGAATTTCGGTAAATGCCATCTCTTCATCAATATTTGAAACATTGAGAAATCAAAAACTACTTTTGAAATTCTTCTCCTTGAGATGAATTCAGTACTAAAATTACTTTTTTCTCATCGAGTTTATGAACAAGTGCAATATCATTTTGGAGTCGATATTGGGTTTATTACCGGACCCAAGGACCGCCATACAATTCAATTGTAAAAGGTTTTTTCACTTGCTTTTATAATATAATTACTTATAGTTCAATTCTTTATTTTGATTTTATTTTTGAATTTTTGGTGCAAATGAAAGTGTGAATGCTTCATAACCCACAACATCATCATATGATATTTTCTAGAAACTTCCCATCTGTATTGCATTTATGAGTGGAAAAAAAATGAAAGGTCACATTCGGAACTTATCTAAGAAAGGTGGGTGTACAAATAAAGAAATTAGGGTGGGCCACACTACCGTACATGGATGTGGTAATCAGATTCCAGGGGGCACCTACTTTATTTTATGCTTTAGGTGATTCTATAGCCCCAAATGGACAAAGAGTGTTTTTTCATTTCTTTGAGATTGATATTTAAAGCATCATCTAGCACTTCTATGTACTTTCCAAAGAATCTCGTGCACAAATTCTATACTTTTTTACAAGTAACAAATTTTTTTTATTACTTTTTTCTTTTTTTTTTCTTTTTTTTTTGTTCTACCAACGAAACGTGCATAAAAAAGCACTATTGCCTAAATGGCGGTATTTTGTAAAAAATGGTCGGTTTAGGGTGGTGGTAATAAATAAGAACACCAGACCCTTGTGGGGTTGGCGTGAATAAAATGCCCGTTCGACCTACCCTTGATGATATGCCCATGGGACATAAACAATGATGTAGGAATGGGTGGGTGGAAGCAAACAAAAAAAAACCCTAAAACATGTATATCTCGGTTGATATGTCAAAATGACCATCTTGAAATGAGGTGATACTAAGGTGATACATCATGTGATAAGTTCTAATGCTCCATTTTTCTCCTTTCTTCATCACAAAAAAAAATATATATATAGATATATATATATATATATAAAAGAACAATATAATTGTGAATTGGTACATCAACTTACATAAATTCTATCAAAATTATACTCATCAATATGGTAAGGTGCACAATAATGGCTCAATTTTCAACACAAGAAATTCATTTGGATGTAACCAGTGGAAGCAATTTTTGTACATGGGAAAGATTAGTAGAATGATAAAGCAAGTGGAAGCATCATATTTGGACCCTTCTACAATGAGTAATGATTTTACAAAGTTGAAAATGAAGGTGTTTTTATAAACAATGACACCCCATAATATCTGCAATGAGTACATCATATTGTTGTACAACGAAGCTATTATGTACCTCTAAGTGTAGATTACTAAAGGGCTTCATTATCAACTAAAACTAACCTATCTAAACAACCCAACCTATATAAACAATTATAAAACAAATGGTGCAAAATTGCTTTTATGCAATAACCAAACATTGACATGTGAATGAACATTGTCAGAATTATTTATTTTCTTTTTCAATAGAACATGGCAAGCACATAAATTTTTTTTTGTCAGACATGCAAACCATGTGCATCCTCAGCATCTACGACGTACGAAGATAATAGAGAGAGGAATAATAATAAGGTAGGGGTGAAAGCATAGGTTAAGGAATGAAATAACTTTTTAATTTTTTAATAGCAGGGTCCCACGGTGATATCCTGGTGAGCTGGAAGATAATGTTGAAAATGGGTCGGTACTGTTGCTAGTAGAATGATAGACCCGGTGTAAGGGCCCATTCCCATGTAATGATCGGGGAGAACCGACGGCTAGTTTATTATCAGCCGATGGATTTAGCACACTGGTTGGTCCATTCATGAAACCACTCGCTAAAAACCCATAAAATTTACAAATGAAGTTTTGTTCTCAGTATGAAACAAGGCCATTGCGGGAAGAGATATGTGAAAAATGGATTGGGTGGGGAAATGTCGGTTATTAGCGTGTAAAAGTCAAAAAACTTCCCGGACCGTGTGTAAGACCAGCCTCGCATTCATTTTCATTGTAGCTACTTGACTTCATTTTTAGAGGTGCAAATTACAAGTTGTTTCCCCATGTCAGGCCCATTGGAGCATGCCCAGCCTTGTGCTTGAGGCCGTAAAACTCGGTTGCACAAATAGCTTGTAGGCGTCGCGCTCAACTAGGCGTAGCAAACCCACCCTAGGTTTAGAAGAGAGGGTTGAGGAAAAGGGGGCTCACCAATCACATTTGCTGACAAGCCTGTTATAATAGAAATTATTTTTCTGCAAATAAAGTCTTTGTCACGTGGCACTCTTCCATTGGTTAATGGAGACGCTAAAAATGTGTATGCACGGGATAACTTAGAGTTATGGTGTCCTTGAATCTAGGAGACTTCAACCCTCTTGACGGTGTTACAGGGATACTGTGTGAGATGGGTTTCCTCACACTCCAAACAAGGCTCCACTCTCTATCACACACTGTGGGCTGGACATGCTCTTATGCTTGAAAATAAGGAGGTGGTGGACAAAGCTTTATGGGGGTTCCCATAGCCGCCACCTCCTCTTTCTTGAGATTCTTTTGACAACAAGGGGAAAAAAAACTATTTCTTCAGCTTTGAACATTACGATCTCACAATTGGTAAGGAATTTGAATATGAGATTTGATATACATACAAACAAGTTAAGTATTAGATCTTAGGGTTACAAACCTAAAACTTTGTCAAAATCTTTCACCTCAATATTGTTGCCAAACATGTCACATAAAAGTCATGCCAAAATTTTCATAAACATTGGGTCAAATCTTCACTTCTTCACATTCTTTTATTAACCCCTAAAGATCCTTGATACAAAATTGTCTAAATTATCACAAAGGACCCTCTTCTACTTCAGGCCCAAAAAAACTCCATCTAAGGATTAATTAGAAGATCCAACCGTAGGATCTTGAAGTGAACTCGACCCTATACTCATATGTCAAATTTGAACCGTTAATTTTTTTCCGATTTTGAGATTATAATGGTCAAAGTTGGCTGACTTTTTTTCCTGCGGAAACCCCAAAATGCCATTTCGGCTTTCTTGGATCTTTAGGGGTTAATACAAAAATGGCATGGTATAGATACATCATGATGGTGCTCGTACATTTTCTAATAGCTTGTGGTTAGTGTTATCTGGTGGGTATGGTTACTGGTGACTCGTTAGCATGGGTTACTTTACCTTTCCGACGCGGAGTTTGTCTTGTTCTACGTAGTTTTATTTTATTTTTATTTTTATTTCTTTAGTTTTTTCGAAGGCGAATGATGTAGGAACTTAAGGGCCGACCAAAAAAAATTTACCGTAAAATTTGAAACTCCGCACAGTCAGAATGATTCTTTCATGTCAGGGAAGTGAGTTTGTTGTTTTTTGACATGATTTGCTCGTTGATGGCTTCCTCGTCTGCAATAAAAGGGAATGATAAGATGGTCACATGTCCTTCTGCCAGAGCTTCTCTTTTTCAACTAAAATGGTGATGGTAAAGTCCACCCAAAAGCAAAAAAATGATTACATTTTCCCTTCAACATATAAATGTTTTTACCCAAAAAATAAAAATAAAAATAAAAATAAAACATGTTTCCAATCGCACAAAATTTGTGTTACTTAACCCCTAAAGGTCCAAGAAAGCGGAAATCGCTTTTTGGAATTTCCACAGGGAGAAAATTCAGCCAACTTTGACTATTATAATCTCAAAATTGAAGAAAAATTAACGGTTCAAATTTGACATTCGAGAAAAGGGTCAAGTTAACTTCAAGATCCCACGGTTGGATCTTCTAATCAATGTATAGATTGAGTTTCTTTGCACCTGAAGTAGATTGATAATTTAAACAATTTTGTATCAAGGACCTTTAGGGGTTAATCAATTACAACTTTAGAGCCTACAAAAAAATCCTAGTGAGTCATATAAGTAAGGGTCGATTTACACTACGGTGCAGAAGTCTACTGATCAAGAAAATTCTTTCAACCGGGATTGGTTGAAAATGAGACTCTTGGTTGAAAATGTAATTCTTGACTAACCAGAGGCCTTCTCCACTGTAGTGTGAACAGGCCCTAGGTGCAAATGGATTATCAGATACTCAAAACCATATATAAATCTTGCCGGACACTAAATCCAATCCATGTTCCCCCTTGGAATTCCCAAATATGGAGGGAGGCTAATAAAAGGCTGCCCGGTATTTTTTTGTGTTTAGGCCTTAAAATTCCAAGAAGAGGCCCCCCCAGGGTAAAATGGGGGTGCAGACCCCAAATTTAAATTTAAAAATGACCTTGAGGGGGTCAAAAATGGAAAATTAAAAATTTGGGGCCCCACCTAAGTGGGGAACATGGATTGGATTTAGTGACCGGCTATAAATCTCATTGCTATCCTACCTCATAAAAGTCTATAGTCCTATATAATTTATTTATTTATAAATTTTAACAAATTAATGAGATATATAAAAATACAATCATGAACCGAAGTAGCCCAATCTGGTGTTAAATGCACCCACTTCAAATTTAGTAAACAATCCAAAAAGCGCATTGAAGTAACTTAACCAATCAGAAAACGTCCTGAGAAGAATGTGAACTTTATGATCCATTGTCTAACAAAGCAGAACATGTGCATGTTTTTTGTTCTTTAAGGCTAATAATAATAAAATGATGATGAAAAAGGATCACATAATTGTTGGGCGGGTTATGTCGTAGGCTAGCCATGTTATGTGTTAGTCCAAATCCCATTTCATAAATTGTGGCTTTTGATCGAGTGGGTGCGTAATCATGTTGACATCCGATGATCGGCCCGCGACCACATCTCGCTCTTTTCATTGTGCTCAATTCATCCATATCTCTTTTTCTGCAATTGAACCCGCAATGTATGGTAAGTGGCTTGAGCGGATTGGCATGCTATATAGGGAGTTTTAATTTGGAAGATGTGCAAACTAGGTTGGAGATTGGATCAATTGGAATTACTCATTTTGGATTAATATTGACTTAGTTATGAATTTTAGAAGGGGAATCCGTTGGTGTACCCAAAACTACTTAAGTTGAAATGTACATTGTTTTTCAAAGTTAGAAGCTAGAATGTACCTCCTGCTTGTTTTTGAAAACTAGTTTTGAATGTAGTTCTTGCTTGTATTTGGTAGTTTTGAGGCCACTCTCCTTTAGGGGTTAACTGCAAATGGGGCGTTTTTACACCCAAAGTCGGTGTAAATCGCTACATGTGGTGTACTCGTTGGTGTAGTGCCTAGTGTTCTCAAGCCACTTTTCTACTACACAATAGTTGTTGATTAGTGTTATGTGGAGATTACTGTAACGAGTAACCTTTGGTGAATAACATCATTTCTCAACTCTCTTAGGGTTAGTGTTCAGTTTGCAATCAATGTCTTTTGTCTTTTCTTTGAGCCACCACTTCCAATGAATTCTTCCGATTGCAAGAAAGTGTGCATGCTCTCACATTTAGTGTTATGGTTTGACAACTCTTGTGTAGTGATTCTTCTAAAAAGACTCTCAAAAACCGTGCTACATAGAATGGTAACTAAATCATATCATTTCAAGACGAGCAATATAACATTTTGAAGAACCGAATCCAAAGCCAAGTTGTACATGTTCTTACCTGATATTCTTGATGCTCAAACAAAAGAAAACAAAAAAAAGAAAAAAAAGAAAAATCTTGTATTAGAGCATGCCCAACCCATACTGGAGGCCGCTCCTTGGAGCCAGGGATGATTTGTGGGGACCCCACTCCATGCAACACCCTCCAACGGAGTTGGAATTTTTGTAAATTCTAGCCCATCAAATCTTCAAGTTTTCCCTTGTCTTCTCTAGCATTTTAGTGTTCCCTGTAAGCAAAGCAGGTTTGCCACATGGCATAAAATCCATTGGTGGAAAATGTTGTGAAGGTTGATGATCACATGACACACTGTGATTGGTGATGTGTGCGGTGATATAAGCGTCTCTTCGTGTCATCCTGCGGCAGGCCTCGTCGACCACGGGGTTGGTGAGTCTCTCACGCCCGCCCGGCCCCTACCACCGAGCGGCACTTCAAATGAGATTATCCCGGCCTGGCTGCACATGCTCTTACTCAACAAAAAGTATGAACCTCTAAAGGTCCAAGAAAGCGGAAATCGCTTTTTGGAATTTCCGCATGGAGAAAATTCACCCAACTTTGACCATTATAATCTCAAAATTGGAGAAAAATCAACGGTTCAAATTTGACATTCGAGAAAAGGGTCAAGTTAACTTCAAGATCCTACGGTTGGATCTTCTAATCAATGCTTAGATTGAGTTTCTTTGCACCTGAAGTAGAAGAAGGTTCTTTTTGGTAATTTAAACAATTTTGTATCAAGGACCTTTAGGAGTTAAAGCGGTAAACTGTTTGCAAGAGAGGCCACTTGCGCAAACAAATACCCTCCCCCATGTGGATCACACAATTTGGTCAGTGCCCCAATGGACATCGCAGTCAACAAGGCCATCATAGCCATGTGGGAGGCAACCCAATTGAATTGGAACCAAGAATTGAGGATAGTCAGGAAGGGGCTCTGACCCACCCCACCCGGGCCCCCTCTGCCGGGACCCCCTCAGCGGGGCACAACGCTCAATGGAGGGAATATATGCAGGGGCCCCCCTGAAATTGTCTCGGTTTCTGTGGTTGGTTCTTCGCCCATCTGCCTTATCCAACGCAAGTATTCCTCATGTCTGGCTCCCAATGCTATGTTTTCTAGCCGGCCCCCTTCATAAGCATCCAAAACTTGGTATGCCCCATCCACTCATTGGAAATCCATGCACTTGTGATTTTTTTTTATTTTTTTTAATTTATTTTTGGTTCATTACGAGGATAATTGTGTGTGTTCGTCCTTCTTGGGTGTGCATAGACCATCGTAGTAATGGAATCTTAGTGTGAGCTATCTATGGCTAGTTGTGCAATGGAAGAAAGTTGTGTGGATGGGAAAAAGTCTCGAAGAAAGTTGTGTGGATGGAAAAAGTCCCGAAGAAAGTTGTGTGGATGGAAAAAGTCCCAAAGAAAGTTGTGTGGATGGAAAATGTTCCGAAGAAAGTTGTGTGGATGGATGGTGTCTCGGAGAAAGTTGTATGGATGGATGGTGTCTCGGAGAAAGTTGTGTGGATGGATAAAGTCTTGGAGAAAGTTGTGTGGATGGATAAAGTCTTGGAGAAAGTTGTGTGGATGGATAAAGTCTTGGAGAAAGTTGTGTGGATGGATGGTGTCTCGGAGAAAGTTATGTGGATGGAAAAATGTATCAAAAAAAGTTGTGTGGATGGAAAAAGTATTGAAAAAAGTTGTGTGGATGGATGGTGTCTCGGAGAAAGTTATGTGGATGGAAAAATGTATCAAAAAAAGTTGTGTGGATGGAAAAAGTATTGAAAAAAGTTGTGTGGATGGATGGTGTCTCGGAGAAAGTTATGTGGATGGAAAAATGTACCAAAAAAAGTTGTGTGGATGGAAAAAGTCTTGAAGAAAGTTGTGTGGATGGAAAAAGTCCCGAAGAAAGTTGTGTGGATGGATGGTGTCTTGGAGAAAGTTGTGTGGATGGATAAAGTCTCCGAGAAAGTTGTGTGGATGGATAAAGTCTCGAACAAAGTTGTGTGGATGGAAAAAGTCACAAGCAAGTGAGTGATACAAAAATTTGATTTGTTTTTAGTACACAGGGAATTTGTTTCTAGAAATGAAAGTCTTGGGTCTTATAGATGTTTCATGACCAATCAAGGGTGTGGTGTACATTTGAGAATGAGCTTGAAGGTTAATCTACCTCATAGGAATATCGAACTTAAGAGCATGGTTTTTTGTGTTGCTCAAAATATGAGTAGGTTCCCTAGCAATCCTGGAGCATTATGACTTCTTACAAAACATGGTAATTGAACTCACTAACACAAAATGTGTAACTTGGAAGTACCTAAAAGAGACAATTGAGATATTAGTTGCAAAGGTAGATTCCAAGGTCAGGGAAGTTTTCTCAGTGGTAGAAAAGTGGCTTGAGTATACGACACTAGGATGACAATTTACACCCAAAGTGGGTGTAAATTACCACATCTGACGTACTCGTTGGTACATTGACTACTATTGTATAGCCACTTTTCTTCTAGTGTCTCCCATCATTGAGCTACCTCCGCTTTGTATATTTAAAAATGATACACGTTTATATGTTGAAGATACCCATGTGATATCAATGTGATACTTGGGTACTTTCTAAGGTTCTTTTCATGATAAATACCTCAACTTTCAAACTCAAATAGACAATTTGAAATCTCTTGTGTAACTTGTTTTAGGTTTAATCAAGGCACTAGTAACTAGGCTAGAAACTAGCGTAGTTATAGTGTCCACCCTCGAGAGGGGGAAGTAGTATTGTTCCACTTTCCCCTTGTCCGGTGGCCATCGGGATATTAGCATTATGAACGGACACTTCATTCACGCCGGCCCCTTAGAAAGGCACCGGAGTTTCTATCTATCTATCTATCTATCTATCTATCTATCTATCTATCTATCTATCTATCTATCTATCTATCTATCTATCTATCTATCTATCTATCTATCTATCTATCTATCTATCTATCTATCTATCTATCTATCTATCTATCTATCTATCTATCTATCTATCTATCTATCTATCTATCTATCTATCTATCTATCTATCTATCTATCTATCTATCTATCTATCTATCTATCTATCTATCTATCTATCTATCTATCTATCTATCTATCTATCTATCTATCTATCTATCTATCTATCTATCTATCTATCTATCTATCTATCTATCTATCTATCTATCTATCTATCTATCTATCTATCTATCTATCTATCTATCTATCTATCTATCTATCTATCTATCTATCTATATCTATCTATCTATCTATCTATCTATCTATCTATCTATCTATCTATCTATCTATCTATCTATCTATCTATCTATCTATCTATCTATCTATCTATCTATCTATCT
Organism: Bryum argenteum; assembly: GCA_037043015.1. Classification (NCBI taxonomy): domain Eukaryota; kingdom Viridiplantae; phylum Streptophyta; class Bryopsida; order Bryales; family Bryaceae; genus Bryum; species Bryum argenteum. The sequence goes on along the minus strand of CM073328.1, from coordinate 15,544,726 downwards.
ATCTATCTATCTATCTATCTATCTATCTATCTATCTATCTATCTATCTATCTATCTATCTATCTATCTATCTATCTATCTATCTATCTATCTATCTATCTATCTATCTATCTATCTATCTATCTATCTATCTATCTATCTATCTATCTATCTATCTATCTATCTATCTATCTATCTATCTATCTATCTATCTATCTATCTATCTATCTATCTATCTATCTATCTATCTATCTATCTATCTATCTATCTATCTATCTATCTATCTATCTATCTATCTATCTATCTATCTATCTATCTATCTATCTATCTATCTATCTATCTATCTATCTATCTATCTATCTATCTATCTATCTATCTATCTATCTATCTATCTATCTATCTATCTATCTATCTATCTATCTATCTATCTATCTATCTATCTATCTATCTATCTATCTATCTATCTATCTATCTATCTATCTATCTATCTATCTATCTATCTATCTATCTATCTATCTATCTATCTATCTATCTATCTATCTATCTATCTATCTATCTATCTATCTATCTATCTATCTATCTATCTATCTATCTATCTATCTATCTATCTATCTATCTATCTATCTATCTATCTATCTATCTATCTATCTATCTTAGGTCTAAATATCTATCTATCTATCTATCTATCTATCTATCTATCTATCTATCTATCTATCTATCTATCTATCTTAGGTCTAAATATCTCACATGTAGATTCCGTAGAAGTCGTAGAGAACGCATCATGTCCATATTGTCTAAATTGAATCGTCTATAATCAATCAGGGGCTCATCCTTAATATCGATTGATTCTTTGCCCGGTTCTTTGGCCTATCCGCCTTATCCAATGCAAGTATTCCTTATGTCTGGCTCTCAATGTAATGTCATAACCTGCCCCTGCAGTTGTTGGTCGCATGGCCATCCATCCATACATCCATTTATGATGCGGAATTCGTACTTGCATCCAAAAAAAACTTTGTTCCCTCCATCCACTCATTGGAAATCCCATTGCATGATGCCTATTCGGAGAATAATTATGTGCATTGGAAGTCGCGCATAATGTTTGTTGCGTAGAATCAGTCCAAATTTCAAATTTAGCAAGTTGAAGTTGCCAAGTTGAAGTGATCAGCTGAATCATCTTAGAAAAATGTGCAAAGCTTCAAGAGGATTGGTCCAATTGGAATCATGACTTTTAATAAATTTTTGATTTGATTTATGAATGTTTGGAGTAGTGAAGATGTAGGGGTGCCCTATACCATACCTCCTAAAATTGTTTGTTGTAGTTAGGGTCGCCTTTACACTATGGATCATGAAGATTGACCATGGTCTGTGATTGAAAGTAAAGTGCACTTGGTCCCATTTGGCTTAACCCTTAACCCTTAAACGTCATATGCTTTCCTGATACCACACCCAAAATCTCTTTTAAACTCCATTTTTAGCATTATTCTATTTTTAATTTGCTTGAGCTCTATTCTAAGAAAGTATAGATCTCTTAAAGGTGCTCAATTTGGAATTCTAAAAATTCCATTTGGTATAATGGAGTGTAAGTTATGAACAAGATTCTCTCAAAAAAAAACCCAACCCTTCGGGTTGGGTCTGACGTTTAAGGGTTAAACGCCCAAGGTGACCCGAGGGGTCACCTTCCAACAGAATTTTCTCTGTAGCTCTCACTGTACTCAACTTTTCACTTATATTTTGATGTCAAACTGGTCACCTTCTTGTGATGCATTCAAAAAGTGAAATTTTACAATTCAAATCACAATTTGTCTGAGTGATTTTGTGCTTTGAAAGGATTGTGGTAGCGAGGTTGGGGTTGTACATAACCTTGTAGGGGGTTGCAAGCTCATCATTGATTGGTGCATTCATGTTGCCATTGTTCAAAAAGTGCACTATTCATGATGCCCAAGTCCAAAAGATGCTGTGATCCAATTTTGGGCTGCCCGTTTCACACCCCATGGGCGTTTAAGGGTTAAAAAAAAGAGATTGATCACTTATTTTGAGGTCCCGAAAGAATGCTAAATTTTGCATAGGGGATAATGTTTTCACGGTCTCCTTAATTATGGCTGAAGCAAATACCTTGACTTTAATCAAGGAGACCATGAGGCTCAAATATCGTTGATTGGCTAGTGATCAATTATTTAGAAAGGAAGGAGGTTAAGGGAGGGAATGATGAGGATTTATATTTAAAAAATTTAACTTAAAATTCTCGTGTTCCAATTCCACTTTACACTGCAAGAGTGATCAAGCCACTCAAAAATCCATTTTTGATTTATCGTGATCACAACTCTTGGCCAAAGAGCCATGACCATGAAAATGATTTTAATTTCCTTAGTCATGGCTCTTGGTCCATAGTGTAAAGGGACCCTTATACCAAATTTTATTAGTAACCTTTTGAATGTAGCTCTTGAGGATGATAATGTCGGTGTTCTTGGCCTACGCTACTCACTTGTCATAAAATATCACTTCCCACAAACACAACCATTATATGCAATTTTTGGCTTTAGTGAAACGGAGGGAGTAAAATATAATTTCAAGCGTAATTTTACTTTAGCCTCTAATCCATACTTGGGTTACCCATAAGTAAGTAATGAAACAAGTGTCACTTTACTTGTAGTTTGGTTTATTTTATGTCAATCACAACAGAGTACATAATGATAAGATGCTATAAAAACATCCCCAACTTTGGAATACACTTAAGCCCCTTGTACATCACATTCCATAAATGAATCTTTTGGCTATACTCCAAGGGTCCAATAGAAAATTTGTGATTCGGTAAATGCCATCACTTCTTGAAAGCAAACGTTGCATTCTTGATCCGCCTCATAAAATAACCATAGAAGTATTGAGTTTATGAATATTATTTTGAAGTTGATGTTGAGTTTTATCCGGAACCCCACGTCTCCCCATAAGGCTCAAAATTTCACATTTGGAGTATGTTCCAAGAATAAGAGCATGCCGAGCCCTGAGCGTCAGGCCGGGCCGCTCGGCTGCGGGAAAACCCTGGAGGCGCCGCTCCATCGGGTCTAGCAGCCCCACCCGGGCTAGGACACATGCCACATGAAAAGGTTTTTCACCAATCACGTTTGATGACAAGCAGATTAAAATAGAAATTTATTTCTTGCCAATGAAATTTATGCCATGTGTCACTCATTCATTGGTTAACAGGGACGCTAAAATGTGAATGAAGGCACGAGATAACTTGGAGTTATGGTGCTCTAGAATTTAGGAGACCTCAACCCTCTTGACCGGGTTACAGGGATGGTGTGTTGGCTGGGGCTCCTCACACACTAAATATGGTTCCGCTCTCCATCCCACAATGCCGGCTGGGCATGCTCTAAGGCAAACGTGGGCAGATCTCATAATTCAAAGGTGTGAGATTACAAAGGGCATGCCACCCAAGGTGTAACAATAAGGGGGAGTTAGAGTGTTACTTTGTTAGAGCAAAAAGAAAAGGAAAAATAAACAAATTAGTGTTGATGACACTTGGCATAAGCTGCTCTTTTTCTCTTTTGACCTAAAAAAAAATTAAAAAAAAAAAATGTGAACCTTTTTAAAAGGAAAAAGTGATGACACGTATACGCCAAAAAAATAATTTAATCCACACAATTGGCTCCACCGACCTGCTCCGTCACCCACAAATTTATATTCTTCATCAGCCAAGTGTCAACGTGGCGGTGATACTTGCTGACGTGGACATGTCCAGGTGGCATGTGAAATTCCACTTCTGTCACTGTAGAACAAGTCAAACAGAACTCCAAAAATTGCAAAATGAAAAGCATTTTTAAGGGGGAGAATCTTCCTGTTTGAATATGCCATGTGTATTGCATATTCTCACTAGTTTATGCTTAGAGCATCCCTACCCAAGGTCCTCGACCCAGGCTCCAAAGCGGAGGCTTGATGTGGCCGCCCTACCCTTAAACGTCAAGCCCCTCTGAAAATACACTGGAAACCAAGCCCGAGGGGCATGCTCTGACGTTTAAGGGTTAACCCTTAAACGTCATATGCTTTCCTGATACCACACCCAAAATCTCTTTTAAACTCCATTTTTAGCATTATTTTAATTTGCTTGAGCTCTATTCTAAGAAAGTATATATCTCTTTAAGGTGCTCAGTTTGGAATTCTAAAAATTCCATTTGGTATAATAGAGTGTAAGTTATGAGCAAGATTCTCTCAAAAAAAACCCAACCCCTCGGGCTGGGTCTGAAGTTTAAGGGTTAAAAGCATCCTCAGTCGGCCTGTTTTGGCCCACGCCAACGGTATCTGGCAGGGGTAGCATCTCACGTCGCGGGCCAGTGGGCACGCTTTCCCGCCCGTTACTAAGCGGCTCCCTCCAAACGAGCTTCCGCTCTCGTCACATTTTTCCTCTTTGCCGTGAGAAAGAGTCCTTCCGATAGAGTACTGACAGGGGCCACTATGGCACACGTAGTGGCAGGAAAGACATTGAAATCAGACCCCGGCTCTAATGCTCCGGCACGCGGCAGGGAAAATCCGTTCTCCAGGGAGGGTGGCGGGCGACCCATTGGACCCCGCTCACGGCACTCCTCCCCGCTCCTTCGCGGGGCTCCCTCCAAACGCCCATGCCGGGACCCTTTGGCGGGCCCCGACTGAGCATGCCCAATAAGCTCCCTGTAAAGTGCCCTCCAAACGTGCTGTAACGGGACTCACGCTGACGGAACATGCGGTGCATTTCGAAATTGACGGGCTCCTGATCCAACCTACGCCCGTCAAACGTTCCACGCGATCCTCTTCGAGGGCTTCGTGGGCAGCCACGTCGAGCACAAAAATTCTGCCACGGATGCAGTGGTTGGGTCTGGGAGGAACGAAACAGACACTGCTGCCCTTCCTAGCTCTTTCCGAATCAAATGTTGCCATCGTGGCCTTGACTGCCGTTACAGGGAGGAGCAAGCGCTCACGGCAAAGAGGAAAAAGTTGCCGAGACCGGGAGAGTTATAGAGAGACACGGGAGATTGGAGGGAGCCACGCAGTGTGCGTGGGAGCTTGCGGAGACTGCCGGGCCCGTGAGTTGCCGTTACAGGGAGCCGTTACCGTTTCGATTGGGCATGCTCTAAGGCGTTTACTTGCCCGGCCTTTGAGTCCCACAACCGTGCTCCACGAACCCTGACGCGCTATTCCAGCAAGTCCACATGGCGGCATTACGACCTTCATCTCCCTCGTCTTCTTGGGGTCCATAAAGGGGAGCCGGACAAAGTGAATACAACATCAGAACTAGAGCGGAGTCCCGTAGCACATTGTGGGCCTGACCTGCCCACTAGTAAGCATTAATCACGCATCAATCACCCCATAAAAAAGCTAGAGGGCCCTCGCACGACTCAGCAGGTGCGAGAGCCTGAGTCATATTCTCTAAAGCCGACAAGCTAGAATAAGCAGTTTGGAGCGCCGGTGTGGCAGTGCTCAACCTCCGGCCTCTCAATGTTTCGTGATTAACAGGTTTGAGGACCGACGACGTGGATGCTCTCACCAGGTGAGGGAGCTTGAGATGAAGCATATTCTCACTAGTTTACGCGTATAGTAGAGTGGTTTAAAGTGGAGGACGTCCCATAATGGAGCTAGAGTAATCTTCACCTAGAGGTACATAATTGCTTCTCACCATGCAATAGTACCATGTACTACTCCGTGGAAATATTATATGGTGTCACTTCAAGGCCCCATTTTAGAAACACCCCTATATATCCATCTTCAGAAATTCATAACTTAGTGCAGAAAAGTCTAAAAATGATGATTCCACTTGCTCCATCTTTCTATGCTAATTTTCCCCACGCACAAAAATTGCTTGCACTAGTAACATCCCTATAGATTTCCTGCGCCATTATTGAGCACCTTACTATACATTATTGATTAGTTTTTGTTTCCATTCTGACATATGACTGGGAATTCCTGAATTTGTTGGATCCAATGTCTCTGGCACATGGTGCTTTTGATGCTACCAAAAGCTTCAAAGAAAGAAGGTCCTTGAAATTGTACAATTATGAAACTACATTATTTACAACATTAGTGTGGTTTCACTGTACTGAGAATTAATATGCGGTCAGTCATGTAGGGTGCTAAAAGCCAACCAGGTCAAAAACTACAGTTACCTCTACCTCAGGAAGTATACATTTATTTGAGGTTTCATTTGCAAAATTTAATGCACCCAGAATAAGAGTTGTCAGAATCTTCTATACCCAATTGGACCAAATAAGTCAAGAATAGTCAAGGGAAGCTGTCGGTTTCAACTTGAAACCTAAAAATATTAGATGGAGGCTCGAAAATTGGAATTTGATCCTGCAAATTTTACCACATACACTTCACAGCATAAGGAGCACCATGTAAAAATCTTACACAAAAATATTACTCTTGACCTCTTCACCAAGGCATGTAAAGTTATGGGTCAACATGAGGTAACTAACTATCTTGTTAGACACGTACTATACTATCTTATTCAATTTGAGTAGATATGTTTAGCGTAAACAAGGAAATGATTAGACTATGTGGACGCCGGAGCCAATACGAGTCCTACCAGCCACATCCACTGCAACCTACGCAGCTATTGTACAGAGATAATGCATACAGTATCAAAATTCACCTGAGCTAGATTACATGATAGCTTTGAAGCCAGATTCAACATGTACCAGAAATGATAGGAGTCTAAAAGTGATGATTCCGCTTGCATTGGACTTACAATTGCACAAAAAATACTGACATTTTTGATTCCATCACTGATTTCAGAGTACCTTAAAGACTGTACCTCTCCATAAAACAACTCTTGGAAGAAAGGAGGGCAGATACTTACGATTACTATCCATTTGTTGACAAAGCCCTCAGAATGGACAAAGAACAAAAGACACCAGAAATAGGGGACAGAGGGATATGTACAGAACCTGGGTACAATGCTGAACTACCACGGAGATAGCATTCAATCCCTGAAAGATGCTCACTTGTGAGCAAAGAAAACTCCCACTGCTGTTAAAAAAACAACCAATTGCTTGAATATTTACAAAAATAGATGACAACATCCACTTGTACAAAGTAAATCTTGATGCTGACAGTCTTTAAGACTATAAGTCATGTAGATTTACATCTACTGCTTCACTTCCTGCCCGAACTATACAGAAAAGCTTCATGGGTTGATCCGTTGAAGGATTGGTACCACGGCCACAGTGATGATAATAATGAGCTGCTGACAATGGTTTCGGGGAAATGGAACCTATCTTACCCGTATAGCTAACCAATAAACATAGATCCGATTACTACATACCACAAAGCTACTGTAATGTCATGTAACGCCTCTACAATGTAATTACTAATCACACAAAAGGTAACAAAATCCGACCGCATCATGATATGTAAGCTTTGGAGAGATCTTGAAAATTACAAACAGCTCCTGTTCTTGGGCACGTAATCCTGCCTTGGTTCCTCATTGCCATCTGTTCCATTGCCTGCCAACACCTCAGTGTGTAAGATCACTTTTAACTAAAAGTTCCGAAAGGCTTATATTGTGATGACTGCTTACACAATAGATAGTCTACTTCACTTAAACGTACGTGTGGTGTTGCCGCCCTGAATGATTGTAGTTTGCAATTGACTACTTTAGCAAAAAACTGCCTATTCTACTTAGAGGAGGGCAGTCTTGTGAACATAGTCGGTAAATTCTTTGATGAAAAAGTAGAAAACTTTAGCAGTTAAATATCGATTAACACTGAATATACATTTTAGTGTAATGCACCAGTAATATGTTTGAGGCGCAGACTAGTTTGCAAGATGAATGAGTACTCAGAAAGGGTAGATAGATTGAGAGACTAGGCATGTGAACAAACCTTGCTGCTATAAACGTAACCGTTGGGCAAAACTAGAGGCGGATTATCGTCGTTCATGGGCTCCTTTGTAATGTAGCACACTAGCTTGCTGTGGATATGCTTTGCGAACGGCAACGGCTCTGCCAACTTCCGTATGATATCTTGCGACAACGGGTCTTCCTTGGTGCATCCTTCCTCATAACAAAACCTGCGAACATTCATACAGAAGGCGTGTTAGATTGATGTTGGAGCGACAATGATAACTTCAACATGCAGACAGTTGGTAAGACGACATTCTAACGTTCACTTGTGGAAAAAGAAATGACCGAGATGGGGTTCAGGTGCAGTACGGCGTCTTAAGTGCAGAAAGACCAGCTTGAAGATGAATGTTGAGAAGGGGTTCATGAGTCATGCCGTAAAGTTTATAAAACTCTTGCTTAAACTCTTGAATCAAATTATCCCACTGCTGCGGATCAAATAGTATCTGCAAAACATACAAAATTGTCCAATTCAGTCATCGATCATCAACTAAACTTTTCAGTCGCCACTGAAAAGTGCCTGGGGAGTGCTTGGCAGTGGCACACACACTAGATGCATCTGCAGCTAAATTAAGGTTGAAAGGTACGAATCTAAGTCAACTCTGCCAGGGCTAAGACCGATTTAACATTCTACAAAAAATGTGAGAAAATGACGTACCTTATAACCAGCACAATCGGTGTTACTCTTGAAAGCTAAGGTGGCCATAGCCTGTTGAAGTTCCTTCATGTTGGTAGATCCCCATGCAGCAAGATGCTTGCGAGCGTACATAATAGCATCCATCATCCGCTCAGCCCGCACCAATTCGATAAACTCTTGTAACCTTAGCTTGAACTCGAACTTACTCTGCAATCATAGCACAAATCATAATCAAACAAAACAGACTCTGCTATTACAAAGAAGAGGATCTGAAACTCTCCAATCAGAAACCTTGCATTAATATCTCAGAGGCCGAAGATAATGAAGGTTCGTGCATAGTCGAAACAGAAGCAGTCAGATATAGAACCTTCGATTTCTTTAGCCTGGTCTTGTTTTCAGAACACCATGCGAGTGCTTCACTACAGTCCCGGTTTCTGAGAGCATCAAGAACTTTTCGCGCTTCCAAGAAAATGTCAATATCCACAAGTTCCTGCGAGCATGCAAGGTATCACTCACCCACCACCGAGACCAATACCGCGTTGCTAAAGAATCAACAAATTATTGATTGTGTGTATTGGAACATCATCGTGAAAAGTAGCTAAAAAATTGTGCCGGGGCAATATGGTCTACCTGAATGCCCTTCATTTCTGCAAGCTTGAGGGCAGTATCGTAATACGAGGAGCGTAGCATGTAGTCAACTAATATACGCTGCACTCTTGTGTTGTTCCAGGTAGCTTCATTCTCTTTAGCATTTTCGCCCTGAAGCATGCTTAAATGGTCCATCCTAGCACGACACCTTTGCACCTGAACTTGTTCACCTTTGTTGCCCTCATCCAACTACAACTCGAGTCAATACTTAATGAATTACACGAATGAAAACTCTGCACAGCACATTCGGCGGTGCCACCATTTCACAACAACTTGAAGAGGTAGAAAAAAGAGGAAGAGTCCAACCAATACGGTTGTCAAACTATAATATGCAGGTTTCCAAAACTATCAATTCCCTTAAAAGAGTGACATATACACTACCTGATCACGAATCTATTGAAACAGCAAAGCCACAACCTCACAAATACTTGATTATAATTCTCGATTACGTTAAGTTTACATTGAGAGTCGTATGGAATAAGTCCCCATTGAAGGACAATTCTTTAGTAAACAGATATGCAATCGTACAATCTTTACCAACTGACATTTATTCAATGAATGGTCAATCCATCAATCTATACAGGTGAATTTAAGGCTGCAGGTTTTCGAACTATCAATCCCCTCAAATCAATAACATATCCACTACCTGATCACGAACCTGTTGAGACAGCAAAGTTACAACCTCACAGATACTTGATTATCATTCTCAATTGAGTTGGTTCAACATTAAAAGGCACATCACTCTAATGGAATAAATCCACACTGAATAATAACTCCTTGGTGTGCGATACGTTCTTTACCAACTGACATTAATTCAATTATTGGTGGACAATTCCAGGAATTCAGGTTTTGCCTCTGATCAGAACCCTAGAATGCTCAGGTGATTGTAAGAAAGAATACCTTGCGTTTAAGGCCTTGCAGTCGAGATACAAGAGATGTAAGGCGCTGCACAGCTTCCTCTTTGGACAGATCTTTCTCAATAGCATCAGCCACACCAGCAACTACAGCATTCACCTCCTTCTCTACCAAACGCGTGCTCACCCGCATGGCCTTCTTCAAGTACTCAAACGGAACCTGGACAACATACGCAATGTGAGTAAACTCCATCTTTGGAATAACAGAAAGGCAACCAAATTTTTGGCAGGGAGAATAACAAAAGTTAGGCTGACCTTGATCAGCTGATGCTCCAGCTTCAGGGCATCAGCAAGACGATCATTGGCACGCGAAACCTGTGAAGGGGGTGTGGCCACTGGAGAAGGTGCTGCTGCTCCATTTGTTGTCGCTACTACGATATCTGTCTCCATCATGCTCGCCATCGCGAGGAACTTCTCCTATAATCCTGGCTGAAAGATTCGCATCAGACATATCAGCACATCCATCCTTCTCATCTGAACATCCGCTAATTAAACCATTCAGATTTATGAACAGATAAACGAATCAGTCATACTGCAGTTCAAAATTCACGGCCACTCATCACAGACTACCAAGAGTAGAAAGAAAAATACTCGGTTAACCATCAACTGTAGCTCACATAGTACAAGATACTTATACATTCAGCTGAGCATCACAACCAACGATAACAAACACAAACATCTATTGACCTAACCTGGCAAGAAAGGATATCCTCAAACTAAAGGTCTTATATAATGCTGACTGATAGATACACATCAAATCGGTGACCAGCATAACAAACATCCTTCTCACTATAAAAAAACCCTAATCATGCCATTCAGGTTTTAGTCGAGAAACGAATCAGCCATATTGCACTTGAAAATTCAAGGTCACTCATCACAGAATACCAAGAGTAGAAAGAGAATTACTCGACTAACCATCAATTGTAGCTCACAGAATACAAGATACTTCCAAGTTCAGTCAAGCATGACAACGAAAGATAACAAACACAATCTTCAACTTAACTAACCTAACCTGATCAAGGAGAGAGCATAACCTTAAAATTGCGATCAGGAATTCACTCAACAAACTCATTCCGATGCCACAAGCAATATTCTGACGAGTCCACGACAGAAATGCCAGTAGCTACTAAAAGCTCAACAGATTGATCAGATCACGCGCGCAAAACACTTAATTAATTACCTTCAACTAAATCACAAAGCAAGTCTTCAAATTAACGATCAGCTTCAACGCATACGATTGAATCTCACAAAATAAACCTTGAGCTTCACATATAAATAAGACGACATACCGCACGCAGAGAATTTCCTAGTGGCAAATGGCTATGGCGAATGGGATGCAATCTCCAGAATCAGGGTTGCTTGAACCCTAATTCTGAATTATACTAATCGGGAATCAAAAAATAAACGAATCAGTCGCTCTGCTTAAAAATTCAAGCTCACACATCACAAAAGTACAATGCTAATTTCTCGACTAACAATCAATTATAGCTCACACAGTAAATAAATTCAGTAAACCATCAAACTGACAATAACAAACACAAACATCAATTGAACTAACCTAGCCCGATCGAGGAGAGAGCAAATTCTCAAACTGCACCTCACTGTCAGGAGTTTAATCAAAAAACTCATTCGAATGCCACAAGCAATATTCTAACGAGTCCGCGACAGAAATGCCAGTAGCCATTAAGGCACGAAACAACAATTCGATACTCACCTTCACAACATACAGTCGACGAGTAAGGAGCAAGTTATCGAATTAGCGATCAGCTTCAACGCATACAATTGATCAAATCTTACAAATGAAGCTTCATTTTAGATGATAACAAACTGAAAAATGCATTTTAGAGAAATAAATTCGGACAGCGATGAGAGGACATACCGCACTCAGCAGAATTGCCACACCGCAACGACGAGTGGCAAATGGCTATGGCGAATGTGATGCGATTGCATTGCTATCTCCAGAATTAGGGTTGCTTGAACCCCACCCCAGTGCTTGCTAGATCCCATGAAATGGATGAACTCTGTTCGTTCGTCGTCGTAGATCTCTTTTTATCCGTCAGCCATTTATGAGGGGAATTGGATGAAACTTTTGGTAAAGGGCTTCTTTCTTGTTGGGATATGAAAATTTTGAGGAATTTTTGTAGATGTTTTTTGGATGATGTATTGTTTGTATCGGTATTTCAATGATTTTTCATCCGCCAATGAAATGTGTGGCATGGCGTCTTTTGTATAAGAGGAGCCCCCACGCGGAGGGTATCTCTCCCGGCAGAGTACCCGACCGTCCGGGGGCTCTTGTGGCGTAACACACTTTTGAGTTTTGGTTGCCCGATTTGACGGAAACTTTCTGGTTTTGGCTACCCGGTTTGACAAAATTCTTAGGATTCTCTTTTATACATTAGACGGCATTTATTTCTTTGTAGGCTATACTCATGATTTTTGTTATGTATATATGGAACTAATGTTGGTAACATTGTGTCACTCACAGTGAATGGTATCCCAAGGGTTACACGGGTTTTTTCCTATAAGATGAGAATTATAGAGGGCGTTATGAATTCTATAAAGCGGACATTACGGGACGGGAGCTCTCGTCAAATGAACGGGCCCCAAACCGGAAAGTGTGTTACAGAGTATATTATCATATGCAATGGTTATAATTCGGATTCTTCATACTATATATTTATTTATTCATTTATTATTTTATTTATCTATTTATTAATTTAAAAATTTTAAGAGGTTTTCATGAAGTTATACTCTTACAAAATGTTCACTAATTTTCAACTTCATTGGTCAGATAAAGTTTCTTACTCAAATGACAATTTACTTAGTTTGTTGACCCCTCAAAATCGGTCGAAGGGCAAATATATTTCAATGGCCGTTCAAAAACATTGCTCGTTGTAAACGACCGTTGAATTTTTTTTCGTGAATGGCCAAATATTTCTCAAAAACACTTGAGAAACACTGTTTTTTATGGTATCGATTGGTTGTTGAGAAATATTTGCCTCTTGACAGTCAAGATTGATAAAAACCTCCTTGTAACCTTTTTATTACATAATGAATTCCCAACACGTGCCATTTTGGGGAAATAACATCTTTTTAACATAATTGAGATTAGATCCTTAATCTTTTGACAAGATGCTTTCGTGTCAAAATAGTTGAATATGGTTCGGATGGTATGGATTACTCATTACTATAAAGTCTTGGTATTATTGTGAGAAGCATGTTTGAACCAAATCATGGTATTTTTATGAGACGGACGGAGTACTAATTCATAAATATCACCAAATTTTCATTATTTTCACTTTTACGTGAAATTGCTACAAATAGACTTGTTGCAATGAAAAAATGACCAACTATAGAAGTTTCTATCATTATCTCAATAATACCATCTAACTCAAAAACTACAATTTTTTATTAAATTTTATAAATATAATGACTTGCATGGTGAAAAATGCCCGAAATCTTTTGAAGGGGAAAATGTCCAAAAGTAAACTCCTTCCACTAAATGAAAGCCATAACTTCTTTACATGGTTGGATTAAGATTTCTATCACATAAATTGGATTTGATTTAGTTGATATCCAACGGTGGCTAAAGGAATAACAAATCCTCAAAAATCATTTATAGTTTCAATTGTTTCACTCTAGGAACATCATTGCAAATTCAACACCTAAAATATTCAAATAACAAAACCTTTTAAATACAAATTTGTTCTATTCTATCTTAAGATTGTATTTATGCAAAAAAAAATCATGAGAAACTAAACAGGTTTCGCATAATTGGCTTGCAATGGTATAACATGTCCCATGTTTGAAAAACCAAAAACAAGAGCTACCTTTACTAAAATACATGGCATAAATTAATACTTTCCAAGATGAGTCTCCAATCTAAGGTACTATACAAACTAAACTTGATTAATCTCTAAACTTCCCTGCCTATTTTTAGCCAAAAACATATTTTCAAGAAAAATGTCATGGATGAAAATGAAGGTAACTTATTGAGATCTCAAGCGTCCAATATTATGGAGTTATAGTGTACTGTACATGCATGGTTACTTTTGGTAGAAATTAAGTCGATATTTTACATGCCAAATATTTAGAAATTGTCTAGAAAATTTGGCTATCGTCCATATAATTTCTACTTACTAAAACTAGAATCTTGACAAAAATAGGTTTGACACATAATTAATTTTACACTAAAGTGCCAAATTGACCATGTAGGTACACTAGTAGACTTATTTAGCTCATGTAGACCAAAATTTGAGTCATTGGGCATTGTAAGATATGTTGTTTTTTGACATTTGGATAGTTTAATGGTTAACTAGGTTGTTTGAAAGCCATAGACTTTTGATTCGGATTTCACAATACTTTAGAGGTTATGTTTTTGTTCAAAGTTATAACACCATTTGATACATGTATTAAATTTTAGAACTAAGTATAGATTTATGTATTTTTTGGGAGTTTTGGACTTTAGAAGTCCAAAACCAACAAAAAAATTTATATACTAAAATGATATTAATTTGAGACCATGTGGTTTTCATGATTAATCATGTCAAATTGAATGCTACTTCACATCTTAATATACGTAACAAGAATTATACGAAGAATTTCTGAAAATCAAACAAAACGTATAAAGACACGTTAACCCCTAAAAGCCCAATCGACCATATTCTGGTCGATGCCGATTTTTGAGGGGCTCCCGTGGGTAAAAAAAGTAACTTTTTGCAAAGTTTTTTTTTTTTTACTAGGAGTTTAGTGAGTTGAGAACTACATCCAATTTACAAAACCTCATTTGAATTCATAGAATTTTTTCTACTAAGCTTCAAACACAAACAGGGCAAAGATTTGGACTTGGGCAGCTTGTGGGCAGCATCTAGAGCCAATCAAGTGTGAGTTTGGCCATTGATTGGGCAATGACTTGAAAATGGAAATTTTGAAATTTGTGAGAGGGGCAAAAAGGGTTTGAGGGTCACCCATGATTCCTCCCCTCACTCTCCACTGTTCACATGCTTACAAAATGTTAAAAAGGGCAATGGATAAGGGGGAAGGGGATTGCTTTTATGGGTAAAGGGAGGAGACTTGCTTATGTGAGACAGGATTTGGGTGGATGCCATGTGCGACAACTCACATGCCACCTCACATGCTACTTGCTATTTTTTTATTATTATTGAATGTGTTTTATAACAATTATTCTTCTTTTCTTGGAATCAGTAGTGAAGGGCCCATCCGGCACCCTTTATTTTCCACTTTGTGCCCCAAGGTGTGTAAAGTTTTTGAGAAATTTTGCAATGTTTCAAGATTTTGTGTACCTCAGCCCATTGCAAGCCACATTATAAAATATGTATACATCCTAAAATTCTACTTTTTTTTGAAAATGGTATAGAACTACACATGACAATGTATTTCCAAGAGAGGCTGCGTTTTCAACATTGTATGAAGTCGTAATAATTGCTCAAAGTCTGCTGCCCGAAAAATCAAAACTTGCATATTTTTCATCTAATGCATATATCTCCCAATCCATGCGGGCAAGAATTCTGAATTTTTTTGTGAAGGTTTCCATACTACTATCGTACAAGATCCTATGGTTGGATTTGTTCAGATCTAATTTGAAAAATCCTTAAAAAATGCTGATTGTCTTGCTCTTTCTAGGGTGAAGTTCAAGCTTCCTACCCCCTTGGGCTTTTAGGGGTTAAGGAAACGTCTAAGGACACGTTTAGGAAACGTGTAAGGACACGTGTGGATACGATGATTGATTAATTGAATGAAACTAAATGCTCAATTATAAGTAAACGCATGTATTCAATCGATTGGACCTTTCAAAACCAAAGAAAACCTTCGTATGGAAGCCTCATAAGTTCCTCGTAAAAAGGCCACACATATACAATTTTACGTAAATTTTATTGCATAATGATGTAAAGTTCATTCGAAACAACATAGTTCTCTTAATCACTTACAAACGTGTGCTTATTCCATTGCGTACTTACACTCCGTTTAGTCCAAAAAATTTTACTCCAAATCTATCAACTTTATTGGCAAACATCTTGCTCCTGATGTGGCATATGGTAGTATCATAGCATTTGAGATGCAAAGAAAGAAAGAAAAACACTAGACCCCCCGTAAGGGCTGGCGTGAATAAAGTGTCCGTTTGACCTACCCTTAATGATATGCCCACAAGACTTTTGAGATGCAACATTATACAATGCTTTAAATAGCTCTTATTTGTTCTCTTAAAGGATTTGTTCAATTTTGTGAGCAAGATTCTCTCCGTAATATTAGTGTTTGCGACCAATTTCTCTTAAAGCTTGCAAAGTGAGTAATCGGAATTGCTCCAATCGCACATGGAGATGCAATTGCAGCGAGAGTGCGGGAAGCCGTCGGTGTCGTTTTCAATGAAACCATCGACCATGACGTCTAAGCTCACCAAGTTGAGCCCGTGTCCCCTGCTCTCGTAATGGTTTGTTTTGAGCCTTTCAACAACACCATTGTCTCCAAGTATCTTGCTCCTAGTGTTTTTCTTTTTGGTTTCTTGTGCTCATTCTCGTCTTTTAGAGAGTTGACTACTTGAAACTGCGCAAATAGTAACATTTTCAGTGCCTACCCATGCATGAGTAAATGATGACTATTTTGAAGAGTTGATTAGTCGTAAAAGGAATCAATTGCTTCATATAACGTGTTGAAAGGGTTACAAAAACCGTTTTCTGTATTCAATTTCCCAAATGGCGTAAATAATCCCTTTTAAAGCATTTTTGGAGAGGGGTACGGAGTACTTCTTATATGAAACTGTATGGGCTTGAAATACATGTAGAACATTAAGAGTCATAAAATGTGTAGCGTGTCAAGAGCCACAAACGTGTGTAGTGTGTGAAAAGCCTTATATCGCATATAGTGTGCCGAGAGAATTAAAATGCATGTAGCATGTAGGAGACCTAAAACGTATAGTGTGTTAAGAGATTTTAATCAAACTGGTGTAGCGTTATACGAAATGTCTAAATTGCACGTAGATATTGTAGAGAGGTAGAGTACTTTCTACTCTCGCCTCATATCATGTGATTGCACAATTAAAAATTAAATAACACTTACGATGCAAGAGTTGAAGACTTGGCATCAAGATTGCAACCTATTGATGTTGTCAATCAATGTATAATTATTTATATATTAATGATTCTAATGCAAGGATTGGCTAGCAATAATATTTTATTCGATACCTGACAATTGAAAAAGATTGTATTCATTTAAAAAACTTTAAACTAAGATCATGACCTCGAATGTAATCTATATATATATATAAAAGAACACGATTACCTGCTAGCGATCCTTTGCAGGTTGCCCGACCTGATGCAACCGGTTTTCTCTATTTGCCCTTGGTGATCCTTCCCGGTAGTAGGGTGGTTTGCCCATGAGAGTATACATGGTATGAAGAGTTTTAAAGATTTTGAAGGATTTCCGTAGGTGGTACTTGATTGTTATTAAGAATTTATTAAATCTCATTAACATAACAAGAGTCGAAGGGACAAGGAATGTGGAACATGTAAAATGGAGCAAAGTAAGGAGTAAAGAGGAGATCAACGGAACATGGAACAAGAACTAGGAATTGGGCATGGAGAATGGGAACAAAAACAAATAATGAAAACAAACAAACATTGTCCTACCACATGTCAATGTATGATAGGAACTGGGAACAAATTATGGAAATCAGGAACAAATGATGAAACCAAGAAGGGAAATTGGGGGATGGCCGGATGGGGGAGCCGGAATCGGGAACAAAGGATGGAAACCACGAATGGGAAATTAGAGGTTGGAAGTGATTAGTAAAAAAAAAGAGAATGGGAAACCAGAATAGAACAGAGGACAGTTGGGAAGTAGGGATCCATGGAATGAAGGATATCCTAAAATTCTTATAAAGCAAGGAGACACAATCAACGAGAGACTCAAGGATAGGGGTCAGTTCTTGAGGAGCACCAAAAAATTGTTTTCACATAAAAAATTTAGGTGAGATTTTAATTTTATGTGGGCACGTTTGCATACAAAAATCGTAAAGCTCAATTATGTTGAAATAGTGCATTGAAAGGAAGAGAAAATGGTGAATTATTTAGTTGAATCAAAGTTCACAAATGAAATGTATAGTATGCTTTGTAGCGTGTGGCATTGTGCTAGACTTTGGCTGCAAAAAACAACATTTTCTCTCCTAACTGCACATTTCACGTGGGCACATTTCAACAAACGTTAAAAGTTTAAATTTAAGAAGGGAAAAAGAAATATGAAAAAACGTCTAAACAACACACGTTATGTTGTCAATTTGAATATTTGAAGGTTTTGATTGGCACTTCCTAAAGTCGAGGCTGAAAAACGCTAGAGAATCATTTTGCTGGAGTTGGTAAAATGAAGATGAAGCATCATTTCAAATTTTAGCCTTGTAATTTATCACATTTAGGGTTGAGAGTAAGGATAGATTGCAAAAGACAAATAATACATCTGGAGACTAATATACCATCTAGATTGTGGAAAACATATAGCAATATCATATTATTAACCCGTAAACGTCCATGGCCACCGATTCAACTTTTACCGTCAAGGCCCAAAAAAATCTTTACAGTCAACTTCAAATGTTATGATCTCACATCTAGTGATGATCCAACGGTTGAAAATTTTCACACTACTACCAATGATAGTCTACTTCAAGATCATACGGTTGAAATTATCAAAATTTTCCAAAAATAATTGAACGTACCCCATTAATACATAGTAGTCAGTGTTGGGATTTCAAGCTCCCAAAATATCGTGGATCTTTAGGGGTTAATTGAAACAAAACATAAGTGTCTTTACATGGAATAAAATGCCACATTTCAAAGGGTCATGTTACATAAAAAGGAACCACTTTTTCTTTATACGTTGCAAGTTACATATAAAGAACACACTCTATCTTGCAATTAACTTAAGCACTCCACGGTTACCGAAGACCGTGACAGTGCATACTAGGGTTTAGGGTTTAAGAAGAATGCCGAGGATTCTCGATCAAATTCACTGACGTCAAGATTGAGCTGAATGCTGATCACGATACCCACATCATGTCTGTTGTCTCAATGCGGAGAGAATTTGCAGTGAAAGGTGGCTATCGATTTCACATGGACAGACTTCTTCTCCACAAACATGTCATGAAATCGTAGCGTGGTCACGATGGTGCGGGCGATGTTGTGGGAAAGTTGGCATCATGCTAATCGCTCCAATCCTCTCCAATCCCTGAATCGGGTGAGTGTCAATCAGCAGCATTTTCTTGTTGTATCTCGGGGGTAGAAATGCTACAACTCGCAGTGGATATCAATCTGAAAGAAGAAGTCGGGACAGTGCGGGGTGGGAGCGGAGTAGTGCGAAGAGAGATGCGCAACAGCAAGTTCGGCGAATAAAATGAGGACACGAAAGACTAGAATAGAATGGAGGGCCTTGGATGAGCTGCTCACGGTGACGCCCTGCTTGTGATTTCCAGTGACGCCCTGGTTTTGATTTCCAGGTAGCTGGAATCTTGCTTATTTCGGAGCGTAGTAATTCCAAAAAATAATAATTTATAGCGATCGCGGCAGCCGCTGGATTACTTGGCCCCCGTCGCATTTCAATTATGTGCTTGTGAGCCCATCAAGCTGACAAATGCTCAGAATTCACTCAGGTGCAAATTGTCAGAACAGGCCGCAAGCTTTAGGGTTTTATTGCCCTGTCGACTAAATGCGAGTACGCGATTTCATTGCAGACGGGATAGTTTGTTTCTACAGCTTCGGAACTAGAATTGGTAGAACGCAATCCAGAATTGAGAATACGATCATTGGATAGTTGTGGAATTTGAGTAGACGGCTGAACTTCAATAAACTGCACTCTGCATACTGATAGCTTTTCACCATGATACTTTTGTTCGTTCTCTGACAACTCAATACCGACAAGGCATGTCGACTTACATAGACCTCAAGTTTAAGTTGCTGAGGGAACTGGACAGTGATCTCTGTGCAGAATGTTTCTGGATGCAACTGACGATAGTGTTGAGGTCTTGTAAACTTGACAGAATGCTCAAAATAATGCTTGCAGGTGTGAATCAGGGTGTATGAACAGCGATGTCTTCCTCTCTTTTCACGTGTGCTCGCCGCTCCTTTCGGTCGTCGAGATCACTTCGAGTGAGTAGTTTTTCAATCAAGAGTGCTTTTTGTTCGTTGGGGTTGCTCTTACTCATCAAAGTGATAGATGTTTCAAAATCACTGAGGCCTGGGCTTCACATGTGATGTTTCTGGATGCAGTATATTGGTTTGTTCGAAAAGTTGCAGACATGTACTAACGTTTCTGTCTCGTTTTGAATTTGGGATGTATTTTCAATTTTCTGTGTGTAGGCCTTCGTTGATCATGAATTGGAATCAAGCTCAGTATTTCATTCTTCGTACAACGAACATCCGCGGGCAGATTCAAGGGTTGGTTCTCTTTACCTCAAGCTGTTGATTCTACCGCCTTGCCATATTTATTTCTTTAGGAGCTTCATGGTTTGAATTCTCTCATCTGTACAGCATTATGCTTGAGGACGAAACCCCATCGTCATAAACCTCGGATTCGACACCTTAATGTCGATGTTTTAAGATCACAGAAGTCAGATTCAGGTTTTGCAAGTGCCGACATATTCTTGATGATTCACAAAGCTGTGGTGTTCCTCCCAGGAGTTTCAACGATTCGAACGGAAAGAGCAAGAGCACGAGATATCCTACTCAAGAGTCTACGATGTGGATCATCTTCGTGCAGCATACGAGCGTCTCCACCGAACAGTGGCACCAGGGATAGACGGGCGAGCTTCCACCGAGCTAACAGAACGAGGATTCCTCCGTCTCTCCGAGGAGCTTCGACGACAAAGGTACAGCCCTATTTTTACAGGCTTTTCATACTTAATAGGTCAATTCACAAACCTTTGTAGCTTAATTTTCTCCCATTAACAGAAAAACCTCTACTTACTCCATGGCTCTTTCCCTGTAATCTCAGAAACTAATAGGTTATGTGCCCATTTTCAGAGACTGCATTCGTGCATCCTTCAGTACCCATAAGCACTAGCTTACTTTGCAAACCTTTGTAGCTCATCTCCCATCATCAGCACTGTAAACAGAAAAAACTCTACAATCTCCATACCTTTTTTTAGCTTATTTGGCCATTTTCATTTGCACAGGTACGCACCAAAGCCAGCAGAACGGATCATCCTCCCCACACCAGACGGAGGCCGCCCACTCGCCATAGCCAGCACCATCGACAAAGTAGTCCAAACCGCACTTCTTCTCCTCTTAGAACCCCCATTCGAGTCCACATTTCGTGACTCCAGCCACGGGTTCCGAATCAATCGTTCCTGCCATAGCTGCCTCCGAGTACTCCGCTCCACATGGCTCAACATGACCTGGCTACTCCCAATCTCTCTCCAACCTCTCTGGAGCAAATCCCACCATGAGCTTCTGCTGGAGCTGATGGCACCTTCTCTCCACTCGAAGTCCATGGAGGATCTCATTCGGAAGCTGCTGAATGCCGGGTACGTCGACATTTACAAGCTGACTGATCGGACTCAGTACAATACTGAGTACGTTCGAGGCTCGATCATTTCCCCGCTTTGCAATAACATCTTGCTTCATGAGCTGGATTGTTACGTTGAGGATGAGCTCATTCCCATGGAGGAGAAAGCTGGAAGGAGGCTCAAGTATTTGAGGTACGCTGATAATATTTTGCTTGGGGTCAAGGGACGTAAGGAGGATGGGATTGCGGTGCGATTAGCTGTGCAGACGTTTTTGCGAGAGAGGCTCAAGTTCGATATTGATGAGCATGCTAGTCCTGTTTTAAATGCTCGCTTGGACATGACCAAGTTCTTGGGCGCCTTGATACAATACCCTTAAGCCTAGTTATTTAAAGGTCAATCAAGTGCTGGTCTACTGGAATGTGTAGATGAGTACTACGATCAAGCATTCATCTGTTTAAGCATTTGTTGAGAGTCCGTTGTAATCCTTGAATGGCAGAATTTCAGTTCTTTTCTATGTTAATGTAGGCCCTGTAATTTAAAGTGGATTGAGTTGCTGGAGATGACGAACATCTATCTGTATATATTTTATGAGTTCCAGTGTTGCACAATAATAGTGTTTCTTCCAACAGTATCTTCACTTTCTAGTTTAAGAATCTCCGTACTCTTTATGTAACAAAGATTATTATTCAGTTTACCGAACGAATAGGCTCACTTATTTGACATTTTCCACTCATGTCCTCCAAAAGATAAAACAGTCCAACAACAGTATGATACTTTTGTGCAGAAAAGTGTTACTTTCTACCTGCACACAATACTTGCTTATTGATTGAAGTAAAAACAATGTTGGTTGCTTTTACGTCGCTATGGGAAACAACCACATTCACTATATTTAACTATAGTCTAGAACTCTCACTTCCAGTACAATACCAGTAGTGGAAAAGTGTGGTATTTCCACCACTATCTCTACCAAGAATGTCTCATTCCACCAAGCCTGGTGAAAATGGAGTAGTATCACTAATGCTTCTTCACCAAAGGTACATAATAGCCGTACAATTCAACAGTACCATGTACTCATCCTAGACATTATAGGGTGTCAAATCAGGATACCATTTTATGAGTACACCTTCAACATTTCATAGAAGAGTCTAAAAATGATGAACCCATTTCGTCGATCTCTCCACTCACTTTCCCGATGCATGAAAATTGCTTCATTGCTTGAAATTCGAGTCATTTTTTAGCACTCTCTCTTGCAATGTAAAAAAGCTACCCGTGTAATACTAGTGTAAATAGTGAGGGTCCTTCAACATATTATAGCAAAGTGTAGAAGAGTCCAAAAATGATGAACCCACTTTGACGATCACTCCACTTACTTTCCCGATGCATGAAAATTGCTCCAATGTCATCTTCATCTGAAATTTGAGCCATTTTTTAGCGCTCTCCGGAAAGCTACCCGTGTAATACGAGTGTAAATAGTGAGGGTTCCTTCAACATATTACAACAAAGTGTAGAAGAGTCCAAAAATGATGAACCCACTTTGACGATCTCTCCACTTACTTCCCCGATGCATGAAAATTGCTTCAATGCTTAAAATTTTAGCCATTTTTTAGCACTTTCTCGAAAGCTACCCGTGTAATATTAGTGTAAATAGTGAGGGTCCGCAACTTGTGACATTAGCCGCGCGACGCAAGAGCAAGGGTACTCTTTTTCTTGCATGCCATCCATCATGGGTGTCAGCAGGTACGAGTAAAGCGAAGCAAAACTTGGCTCATTCTCCACCTCGTTCCATGGATAGTCGTATCTCGCACCGTAAAAGTACAAATTGAGCATCATGTGATGATCACAAGGAACATCACCAAAAAGATCTCGGTCCGGGTACATGATCACCTTCTCGTCCCTGCCATGTATTCTTTGCGTTGGTTGAATCTTTCACACTCCCCTCGTACTTTGTTGTTGCTCGTCTAATTTTGCTCGAAAGCTCTTTTTGAGGACTTGGTCATTTTCGTGATGAGAATTGTCTTGGGATGGGAATTCAATGCTATCCACAAATTAGTTTGTGCGTAATTGCTCCAACATGAATATTGTAGATGTTGTTTGTAGTGTACTTTTTAGGTCGGTTGGAATTTTTGAAAACGACAAAAATTTGATATTTATTGTTCAAAGATATCATGTCTCTCGGGCGGTGTTGTTGAACATTACAAAATCAATTGACATCATTATTTCCCAAAAAATTCATATTATTTTCGGTGGGCATCGGACGAACGGACACTTCATTCACACCGGCTCCTTAGAAAGGGACCGGAGTTTCTATCTATCCATCCCAAAAAATCGTATGTATAAGAAACACTCTCCCTTGGGTTTGGGACTTCGTCTCAAAGAGCATTCTTTCTTGTTTCAATATATGTAAATAAATAAATAAATCATTCTTTAAAATAATTTTCATTCTTCAAATGTTATTAACAACACATGTGGATGTGCTTGTTTCCATTTACATTGCAATTCGTGTTCTTGTTGTGAAAGGAATTTTTTTTAAAAAACTTATTCCATAAACGCAAAGTGGGAACAAATCACTAATAATAGTACCAAACCCGGTATCCCGTGACAAAGACATTCTTTAACTTGTCGCAAGCACAATGTCCACATCTTGTGAATAGTTGTTGGGAACACGCACAATACAATCACAGCTTATGTGTTTTCGGGCGCGATGTACTTTTTATAAAAATAAATTCACGTCTACCCAAATTAATTCTATATTGTTCGCGGTGGTGGTGGATAAGTTCTCCCTTTCCGAATATTTTAATGAAATTTTTTCGTCACAATAATGTGGGGGTTGAGTTGATTGATGATGGGTTCTAGCATGGCAAGTATATAATTTCCGCTGACTAAGTGTACATGTGTTTTCATGCAATCTGCCTTGGAAAGGGGGAATTCAAATAACAACCCCCCGTATGATTTTGAATCAAAATTTGATTGATGACGTGGCCGCACAAGAAGTCGCCTAAGTTTTGGAAAAGTGTCGGCCTTTGCATGTCCACATTGTACGCCTCTATTGGGCCACGACACAACCCATTCAGCATCTTTTGATATGATCGCCATTCCCAAGACGGATCCTTTGTATGCTAACAAATGGATGGGTTGTAGTATGAATCATGTTATTCTTATTTTTGTTTAGATGGATACCTTAATTTTTTGACGGTAAAAAAATTGAATCGTTAGAAGCCATGCATACAGTAGTCTATGTAAGGCATGTTGTGCTCTTATTGGAGATTTGAAAGATAGTGATTTGAATAAGTGTTTAGGTGATGTGGGTTAACGTAAAAGCAAAGAAAAACACGGTAGAATGAGATGTGTTTGTGTTGCTGTTGGACATTTGGAGTGTACTAACCAATCACAAGTGTCCACGTGAGCTTTTGTGCTTTGGATTTGCCAGTAGCAAAAGTACGGTTTATTGAGTTAGAGTGTACATGTTGCAATCACTTTTTTTGACAAAATGAACGGGAAGTGGTGAAAGTCCAAAGTTAAATAATCTCAATGTAAGATAGATAGATAGAAACTCCGGTCCCTTTCTAAGGGGCCGGCGTGAATGAAGTGTCCGTTCGTAATGCTAATATCCCGATGGCCACCGGACAAGGGAATCTCAATGTAACAAATACTATCAATGTACTTGCAAGTTGTTCTTATTGTATTTCTAGAGATTGTTAGTCTTCTGACAATTTAAATTTATTCATGTGACTTACAAGAGCCATGATTACAAGAATTATTGCATACTTTCAACTTTGGACTATGTATCAACGCCTTTCAAAAACATATGCACTTGGAATTATATTTTGTACATACAAATATGTACAAGTAGAATATTTCAAAAATGTTAAAAGTACAAATATAAGTGAAAGATTCCCAAAACAAGTTCAAGACAATTTTGGCAACGGTAACCATGACATAAGCCTCAAGTTTTGATGACATTTTGTGCATTTTATTCCTAAAAAAATGTGAAGTAAAATTGGTTGGACCTATTTTAACATTCTTATGCTAAAGAACCTTCAAACCTATCTCAAATAATACATCTCTAAAACCACTTGAACTAGAAACTATGTTAAGAAGGTATTCAAAAGTGAAGAATCTTACATGATTACTAGATATTGCCATAGAATTGGCTTTGGTGTCTCTTCTCCTAAAACGGAGCTTTCTATCATTCACAAGTTGAGATCTACAAACTCAAAAAAATGGCTATCAATGAATTCTTAAGCTTGTATTACAAAATTCATTAATTTTTGGTAAACATGCAGATTTTGTCAACCTTTTTTCACCAAGACACCAAGTTTGACACATATTTGACAAAATAGCAAAACAATTGACAACTTTTGCAACTTTTGCAAGTGAGATTCTTTTCACTTTTAAGTTTTCTTCCGTTAAGTTACGTCTAGTCGAGCTTAACATGCATCACCTCCACATCACTACATAAGTGCATGAATACTCTTTCCGAGCATGCAAGGGATGATCCTCCAAAAAGCAATAAATAAATTTAATACTATTCCCATTTTATTTTATTTTACGAGTGAGCCGCAATATGTGAATTTTCAAATGGTTTTCTTCACAAAGGGTCAACAAGCCCCCCATTCAACTTTTTTGCAAAGTGTCATATGCTTTGAATGATGGCAATGTGCAGTAATTGACCGAATCGTTGCCACAAAAAAATATCATCACATGGACGACGAGCCCCCCGGGGTTTTTTGAAGAGGTCCGGGAGGGGGTGGGCTATATTGCTATGAGTGATGTTGCATTATGGGGGGGGGGGGTTTGCGTCCCCGTCCAGGGACACCGCGCACCATGATTGAGCAATCAAAAGGTTCCCCCATTGGGAAGGGAAAGCACCGCCCTCTTCATGTGAAAAAAGAAAGCTCGCCACCTTCCTATGAGCTTCGGATTTTTTTTTTATAAACAATGTGAATGTGTACGCGCAAGTCAAGACGTTGTTGCCTCCTTGAAATATCAATGTTAGTTTTATGGGTCTAACGGAAAGCTTGCAAGTGGCTGCGGTGTTTTCAAATGAGACCGTTTTTTTTTGTTTTTTTTTTTAATGTTCAATCATCAATCCTAAAAACGTGGTAGTTCTTCTTATCAATGATCGGGAAAAACCGACGGTTAGTTCATTTTGAGCCGATGAAAATAACCCATTAGCCAATTGATTCTTGGAAACACCAGCTAAAATTCGATGAAAATTAGAAGAAATTTTCTATTCTCAATATGAAATGAGACGATTGCCTGGAGTAGTTTCACCCAAAAATTGGTTGGACAAGAGAACTATAGGATATTAGCGAGTAAGGATGGAATTATTCTCCGAACCCTCATACATAGAATGAAGTAGGGTAAGTACACCTATTTTTGAACACTTAAATCATTCACTATACTTGGGGTAATGACACCTGTGATTTACTACTTTTCAGTGACAAGCAGATAAAAAGACAAGGTTTCCCTATTCTTGTGGTAGTTTTAAGCATTAAACCCCTAAAAGCCCCAACCTATTTTAGGGGTAAGTACAAATTTAAGGAGTGACTAATATAGGTAAGCATGTAGTCGTTCACCTTAATGTATGTACACATGAGGAACTTACTATCCAAGGAAATCTTCATTCTCGGTTGTCTGATTATAGGGAGGCCATCTCGATATAGGTTCTCTTATCCTACTAGCAAGTTGGACATACAGATGTTTAAGGAGTGGTGTTGTTTTGATGATTTGATTTTGATATATTAGCTTAGTGCATTAACCCCTAAACTTCCTTCAAAACCCATAATGGGTTTTGGAGGTTCGTGCATGAGAAAAAGTCATCCAACTTTGACAATTATAATCTTACAAATAAGGAAGAATTCGGTATGTGATAAGGATGCCAAGTTAACTTGAAGATCCTAGGGTTGAATCTTCAAAATAATGCTTAGATTAAAAAAAGTTGGGCTTAAAGTAAAGGAGACTTAAATTTTGTGACTTAGGCAGTTTAGCGACAAGGAAATTTAGGAGTTAAAAGAATGACATCACTCTAATTTTTGTCATTTGGTACATTGAGATTACTTCATGTAAGCTACTACTGCCAACTTTGGAAAAAAATTGTTAAAAAAATTGTAAAAAATTGTAAAAAATGCATTTTTCACGTCGACAACACTAGGAGTGATTCCTCTCATTCAAAAACTTAACCCCTAAAGGTCCAAGAAAGCGGAAATCGCTTCTTGGAATTTCCGCAGGGAGAAAATTCAGCCAACTTTGACCATTATAATCTCAAAATTGGAGAAAAATTAACGGGTCAAATTTGACATTCGAGAAAAGGGTCAAGTTAATTTCAAGATCCTACGGTTGGATCTTCTAATAAATGCTTAGATTGAGTTTCTTTGCACCTGAAGTAGAAGAAGCTTCTTTTTGATAATTTAAACAATTTTGTATCAAGGACCTTTAGGGGTTAAATCTATGATCATTCAACAATCCACAAGAGCACATGTTCCATATCACCAAACTAACAATTTCTTTCTTGTGTTGATATCCAAATAAATTATAATTTACAAAAAGCCTTTGCTCGATTTTATGATGAGAAAAAACATGCTCAAACCGTAACTGCAGCAATGAAGAAAATGTGAAGCTTCCCATGCGACCACATGAACCTAACCTAACAGCACAAGCCACATGATGATCGGTTTAGTTAGGTTACCCTACTCCATACCACCATGAGTATTTTGCCATAACACGTACTTGGAAACAAACAATCGATTAACGAACAAAAGTAGAAGACTAAACCGTTATATACATCAAAAAGACGCAAGTGTTGTTGATTAGTGTTACAAACATCAAGTGCAAACCAAAACAGTAATTGTCACCTGTCATTTTAGTGTTGTTACAACACTAATCTTCAAAACATAACACTAACTGGACGAGCATGGAAACTTTCTTGGAAGGGGAAAGAATTGGTGCAATTGGTGGTTTCAAGAAAGAGCATGAATTACAATGGTGGCCTAGATTGAACACCAGTCTCAGAAATAGTGTAACGGATAACTTTTGACACTAATCAAAAACTCCTATGCAGTGTTCAACTGCGATAGAATAGAACTTCAACATTGTATTTTGTGTTTTTTGTAAATGGACGATGATCAAGTATTCGAGTGATCGAACTCGTACTCGAGTTCTTACTTGGCAACTAAGAAACATTTTTTGGTATTTTATGAAATATAAGAGGAAGGCCATACTAGAGGCAACTACAACACAATCCACTATTGAACAAACTTGTTTTAGGTGTGGTTGCAACTCATTCATATCTCCTTGTTCTTTTAAGACATACAACATACAACATATGCTCACAACAATCTAAGGTGAAGAAAAAATTCTCAAAACTTTACTACACGACGTGTTTTTCAACCTCAAGCTACCATCATCACTAACCTAATAATTGAAAAAAAGTTGGGTAAAAGGGTTATGGTAGGGAGGTCATCATAGAAGACACCATCAAATGTTCGGCCCTACCTCATGATGCAATGTCTCACCTTCATATCTTCACGCTCGTTTGTGGAAAAGAACAATTCTTGAAGTACGAAAAACAAAAAAACAAAAAACAAAATGATCCTAACTAGAGAATTGGAAGTAACCCAACGAGCATTTTGTTAAAAAAAAGTCAAGGAAAACAAGGGTAAGCAAGTGGTCAACTTGTTACCACCATTTGACTTTCGGAAACATCTTTTTGGCAAATGGTGTATAGGAATGTTGAAATATGTTCGTTCGTTTGTTTGTTTTTTGTCGCGTCATGTGGTTGCCGCGTTCCAATCAAAGGCAACTGATTGCGCTCACCAACCATACCATATTGTGCATGCGCGCACATATAGTGTATCATGAGTCTAGTCAATTATATTCTTGTATTATAATAAAATAATAAAATTGGTCAAAGGAAGACCTAGCAAGTTAGTTATTGGAATCCCAATTTTTGGTGGGCAGCATATTCCTTATGATCCAGCCACCGATAAAAGCAGAAGGTTCTGGAATTTTGTGGGTTTGAGGATTATTTACTTGGACACACTAATTTTCAACCATTCTAATATTTGAAATTAATGTTGGATCAGTAAATGACAACTCTAATCCTGTAATAAAATTTAGGCACTTCAACATTTTACAAGAGTACATTTAGTGTTAACCCCTAAAGGTCCAAGAAAGCGGAAATCGCTTTTTGGAATTTCAGCAGGGAGAAAATTCAGCCAACTTTGACCATTATAATCTCAAAATTGGAGAAAAATTAACGGTTCAAATTTGACATTCGAGAAAAGGGTCAAGTTAACTTCAAGATCCTACGGTTGGATCTTCTAATCAATGCTTAGATTGAGTTTCTTTGCACCTAAAGTAGAAGAAGGTGTTTTTTGATAATTTAAACAATTTTGTATCAAGGACCTTTAGGGGTTAAATGGGAACTAATGAAGAAAATGATAGGGAGGGAGGTAAGTTTGTACGTAGTTGGACACACTAATTTTCAAGTATTTTAATATTTAAAGCTAATATTGGATCAGTAAATGACAATTCTAATCCTACATTAGCTTTGTAGTAAAATTTAGGCACTTCAACATTTTACAAGGGTACATTTAGTGTTAAATGGAACTTATGAAGAAGATGATAGGAAGGAAGGTAAGTTTGGATACACTAATTTTCAACCATAAGACATATTCTGATATTTAAACTTAATGGTAAATTAGTAAATAATTATTTAATCTTGTATTAGCTTTAGGCACTTCAACATTTTACAAGTGTTAAATGGAACTAATGAAGAAGATGACAAGTAGGTATGCGGCATACGTTTACAAGAAAGGGAAGTCGGAATTTAGTAGAGGGCTGCTAATTTCAACCCTAAAGAGGCGAGGTCTACAAATGAGCGTGTTTCTTAAATTGTTGCATAATTTCTTATTTTCTTTCTAGAACTTTATCATGAGAAATTCAACCGTAGGATCTTGTTCAAAGCCAACCAATTAAATTTTGTAAGAAGCTTTATCAAAATTGACAGTAAAAATCTTGAGATATATCCGATCATTTTTTTAAATTTTTTTTTTGTAAAAATAGGATTTTTAATTTCATGCCGAGTGACGTGATTTGGGCCTTTCTCGACTTTAAGGTTAAATTACGTAACATTAAATTGAACTAAATGAAACTTAGAGTTGGAAGGTAAGTTTAACCCCTAAACGTCCCAGCCTATTTTTAGCAGAAAAGCACATTTCCATAAAAATCGTCATAGATGAAAATGAAGAGAAGCTAATAAGATCTCAACCGTACAAACTTGTAATAGACTTATCGAAGATCATGTGGACCAAAATTTGAGTCATGAGGCCTTATAGATCGGGAGATTATAACATATTAATACTGAAAACAAGCTGCAAAATTTCATCATTTTCACTTTGAGGTGGAAATGCTACCAATATACCTATTGCAATGAAAAAGTCACCAACTAGAAAGATGTTCACCTTCATCTTAATAAGTCCTTTACCCAACAAAAATTCATCAAAAAAATTTCTTGGCTCAAATAAAAGCCATGCAATGGTAAAAACTGCCAAAAAATTTACATAGGAAAAATAGTCCAAAACTAGACCCCTTGCATTCAATTTCATGCCTTATCTTCAAAACATCTTCGATCTTGTTAAGGTTTCTACCACTTAGACTAGACTCTAATTGGAGGCCATTCCAAGTAATTAAGTCGAAATCCAACGGTAGATGAAGGAGATATAGCTCCTCAAATATCATCCATTTTCTCACTTTTTTCGTTGACAAAACATCATTGCAAATCCAATAGCAAAATCATTTGGATCAAAAAACTTCTCACTACAAAGTTGTTAAGAATCACCATAAAATCATGACCATGAAAAAAAAAATCATGAAAAACTATTTTTAATTTCACATAATTGGCTTGCAATGGTGATATATGCCGCATGCTTGGAAACCCAAAAACAAGAGCTGCCTTCACTAAAGTGCATTCCATTAATTCATACTTTATTGTATGGGCTTGCAAATTTTACGACACAAACTAGACTTGATTTGGAACCCAACACAAGTGATTTCATCCAAAACGGAGTTTGGATGAAGGCGTTATGGCTCTTCAAAGTTTCTGCCCTCCATCCAAAATGTAGAAAAACGACATTGGGGACGTTTAGGGGTTAAGGAACAAAATTGAATATCATCCAACACTATTTTATCAAATTTAGTGTAGTGGACAATGTATCTTGGAAAGTGTCTTCGCTTAGTAGCATGACTTAAAAACTCATATTATATTCAAATTTACCGACTTGGTGTTGAATGATTTAGTTTTTGGAGCATATTTGCTTTCTTGGAACATGTTCTTAATTGTAAAAATTATAGTTTCCGATAATAGAAAATTGGTACTTTTTATGTTTTTTTTGGACATGCCCCATTTATAATCAATAGTACGTAGTTAAGGTCATTGTAGGCACATCACTACTATTAAAGTGTCATCGGTGTAATTGGAAGCTATAATGTCCCTCTTGCTTGGATATCCCTAGTAAATGGTTTCTGGTGTTGTGTGGAGTTCGACCACCTACTGTAGAATAGGTTATACACTTGTAATATTTTTGCCTTTAAATGAGGGTGCCTTTAAATGAGGGTGCCCTTAAATTAGGTGCTTCCCCCTTGACCGGACGATTGTAAATTGCCCACACTGAGCTTTTCTCGAAGTCGCACCGGCAAATGGCATTTTCTTTGTTTTTTTTTTTTCTCAATCCTTGGAATTTGCAATTTGGAATTGCAAACAAAAATGCACGACGTCATTTCACATTTCATTGTATGGGTCTCCAATTCTTACCACACAAACCAGGCTTAGTTTTGGACCCAATCCATGTGATTTCATCCAAAACAGACTCCACACTCAAAGAAGTTATTACTCTCAGAAGTTGTTGCTTGTCATCAAAAATGTCAAATTCTAACATTTGGCTCATTTAAATGTTAAGAGTCACTCTTAAAATAAAAACATTATTCTTTTAGCAGAATTTGTAGCCTTGTTTCTCTAATCAACCCAAGAAGGAGATTCACTAGGAGTCACTCTTTGACGAATTCCTCATTGTTCGTACGACAATTATAGTGTCAATTAAAGAGATAAAAGTCATTAAATTAAAAAAATTGTGTAGAAAACACATTGAATTAACCCCTAAAGATCCACAATGTTTTGGGAGCTTGAAATCCCAACACTGACCACTATGTACTAATGCGGGTACGTCCAATATTTTTGGAGATTTTTGATAACTTTAACCGTAGGATCTTGAAGTAGACTACCATAGGTAGTAGTGTGAAAATTTTCAACCGTTGTATCATCAGTGGATGTGAGATCATAACATTTGAAGTTGACTGTAAATTTTTTTTGGCCTTGACCGTAAAAGCCGAATCGGTGGCCGTGGTCGTTTAGGGGTTAACACAATTCCACATCACCTTGGGCTAAATTCTTAACACAAAATGGCATCTAATTCATGCAATTCCTTTAGGAATGTCACAATAAGCACCATGTCGTAATCAAAACACCGCTTCTACGCAAAACCATCGCAAACTCAAAGAATATCTCTTTCCTCATGGAAGGGTACAACAACATGCATGGTTGCATTTGACCGCGATTGACCAAAAGAGGTGGGGTACCATGTACGGTATCACTCAACATTTTTTTTTAAAAAAAAGCGGATGTCATTCTTCGACCAGATTACTTGGGGCGACTCCATAATGCAAATCACACATCCTCGAAAGCCTAAAATTGCGCGCCGGGTATTATTTGAAACAGAAAAAGGTCGAGAGTCAGAATAATACCGTTGCCTTTTTGGTAGTTTTGCTGCACTTTTTGACATCTTACGGTTTACTTGTGGGTATGCGCAAGTGGAATATCGCAATCATACGCTATGTACTCGTCCTTCCTCCAAATTGTATATATCAATCTTGTCTCCTTTGCTCCTTGGGTAGAGATAAGATATTTTTGAAATTGGTTGGAGGTTTGAGACTTTGCTTTTTTATCAACTTCTAAAACCTTAAACCGTGTGTGATGATATAACTAGTTTAGGAATTTTATTTTACCCCTAAATGTTGGTTGGGGGTACTTATTCAATTTTTTCTCTTACAATATTAATGTATAAAGTGTTGTTTTGAAAATCTAATCCTACATTAACCCCTGACGATCTCAGTCGGCATTGAGAGTTAACCCCTAAAGGTCCAAGAAAGCGGAAATCGCTTTTTGGAATTTCCGCAGGGAGAAAATTCAGCCAACTTTGACCATTATAATCTCAAAATTGGAGAAAAATTAACGGTTCAAATTTGACATTCGAGAAAAGGGTCAAGTTAACTTCAAGATCCTACGGTTGGATCTTCTAATCAATGCTTAGATTGAGTTTCTTTGCACCTGAAGTAGAAGAAGGTTCTTTTTGATAATTTAAACAATTTTGTATCAAGGACCTTTAGGGGTTAAGGTCATTCTCGACGAAAAATATCATTTTAATCGATTCATCATCGGTATATTTGTAGATATGGTCTTAAACACCCACCGGTCAAGAATCCCACCTTCAACCAACCAACCGCAATTGAGAAACACCATCCATGAGTGGTGTAAATACCACCAGCATGATGGGGCATGGGATAACTGTTGTTGAGGCATATGTGGGGGAGTGTTCCGCCCAATCCAAATGGAAAAACAAACTCGTACCAAGGTGGAACATTCCACTCGACATGTTGGATCATTTTGGCACCGACCTAGCGGACATGACCAAGTAATGTCGGTTTTTTCTCTTTTTTGTCATATACTTTTCTGGCGGCTCACAAGTTCGCTAACTAGATTGCACATGAACCTCAAAAAGACCGACTTAGCCCCTAAAGATCCAAGAAAGTCGAAATGGCGTTTTGGGATTTCTGCTGAGAAAAATTTCAGCCAACTTTGACCATTATAATCTCGGAATTGGAGAAAAATCAACGGTTCAAATTTAACATTTGAGTAAAGGGTCAAGTTAACTTCAAGATTCTACGGTTGGATCTTCTAATTAATGCTTAGATTGAGTTTCTTTGGGTCTGACGTAAAAGAAGATTCTTTTTAGGAATTGAGACAATTTTGTACGGTGGATTTTTGGAGTTAAGTAGAAGTCCGCAAAAGAACCAAGTCATATCCTCGTTTGCAATTTTTTGATCTTGATGTGCAAGGTGATCGACATCCATTATTTAAGACTGTATCATTGGACGTGTATGTTTTTGCATAGTATCACTCCATTATTTCGGTTCATGATTATGGCCTTGGTTTAGGCTACACCCCACAAATGATTGTGAGAAAAGGAGCAAGTCATACTTAACTTTTGGAGGACAATTATGAGGGGGTGGCTATAACCTAAAGCTACTCAACCTCAAAATTGGTCTTACGTAACGTTCAAGAAAGATGGCCTACATAGGAATGTGCAACACATAGCCAAGAAACTCATTGTAGCTTGGCAAGTGTGTGCCATAGGAAATCAGTAAGTGTTAACCAAAGGTTTGAGGGTAAGGTAACCTTTGCATGTCGTCCAATGTTGAAATTTGATATTTTAGAGGAGAATCTTAAAGTTTGAGGAGCTATGTCTTCTTTATACAATGTTTGTTTCAAGTAAAATTTGTAGATCATCTGGTTGGTTTTTAGATCAAATCTTGGTGAACTTCTAAACATCCCTGTCATTTATTTATTTTTGTTATAGATCATAGTTTTTTGACGGCTTCATACACAAAAATAAAAGTAATAGTATTTAGATCCCAACCGTACAATCCGGTAGTACACTTTGTGAAGGTCATGTGGGTCAAATTTGGATTCATGAGACCTTATAGATTGCAAGATTGTAATGTTTTTGTACTCGGAAACGATTATTAAATTTTACCATTTTCACCTTGGAGTGAAAATACTATCAATGAACCAATTGCAATCAAAATCACACCAACAAGAAAGTGGTTCAACTTCATCTCAATCACACCCTTGAAAAGAAGAAGAAAAAAAAAAAAAAAAAAAAAAAAAAAAAAAAAAACAAAACACTCAAAGAAATTCTTGGCTCAAATAATAGCCTTGCAATGGTGCAAATTGCCTCAAATTTTACAAAGGAGGAATAGTCCAAATCCAAACCACTTGCACTAAAAGCCAAAGTTTTTGATTTGTAAAACATGGCACATAATTCACTACTACGAGTCCATTCCCTCAACCCTTAAACGGGCCGAATGTCAAAAATCGACATCTTGGATGATCCCCAACAACTTTTGAGAGCCGAATTGTCTTCATCTGGATTCAAGGTTAAAACCCAATTTAGATTGTGTTAGCTTAAAAGCCCGGGTCAAGTTTTTCAGGATCCAAAATTCCAACCTTAGGATCTTGTTTATAACTATCTAATTAGTCTACCAACCAATTTATTATCAAATTTCACCATGCAAATCTCAACATAGATTGAATAAAAGTTTCAATACATTTTTTCTAAAAACAACATATCATTTTAAAGCCTATCAACCCAATTCACGCTTCTCTCTCCTCTCTCCTCAATTTCGCAAGGCCATTCACCCAAAGTAACTACATGAAAATCATCAACAACGGTGTGGTAGACTAAACCCTAACCTTAAAACCTAACCCTAAATCGTCTGCCCGTCCTCACCAAAATACCCAAAAAGATCTCAGCACTTGTTGCACTCCTGCAAACTCCAAAATCATGGAACTCCCACGCCAATGCACCTGACCCATCCAGAGTTGAATGAACTCATAGCTACCCATACTCAAGCTCGGAGTTCAATAACTGAGAAGATTTTAAAATTAAAATTAGCACCGGTAATCTGGGGCCTTCATTAAGAAAAAAGAATTTCCACATGTCGAAACCCATTTGTACGAATGTTCTTTCATTAGCCAGGTGGAATCACAACTTAAACTCCCAACATATGGATACTTGTCACCTGTACTAAAAGCATCTAAAGGGAATCCACTAAAATTAAAACAACATAGAACCTTCTTAACAAAGAAAGAAAGAAAAAAAAGGTCAATGCATGATCCGAAAAGGGATTTGCAAGATTAATGCATGCTTGATTATCTATTGATAAAAGTGAAGGAGAGAGCTTTTTCTCATGATTTGCATATCAATATTATGGGGTGCGTTTATCTCAAGGTTTCATAAAATTATGGGTTCATATTAAGGGACGCTTTACATGGGGAGTCAAGGCCAACAAATCTCCAAGCCAATTCACTCACATTTTGAGCCCAATTGGTTCCATGGGCCACTTGGAGAACACATTAAACAAATAATAAAGTGGGGGCCAATTCCCCCATGTGTAAAGCCCTTGGGGTCGATTTCTAGAAGGAAAAACAAGCCCATGGGGCCAATTCGTATTATTAGCTACATTCCATGCTTTTGATTTGTTCACATTAAAATATTTTAGTAAAATAATGATTTTGTATTGAAATCAAGTAACGGCCTCTAGGCCATGAATTGGCCTTCCATTTTTGTATCTCCCAACTTTTGGAGCGCGGACTGTGTCATAACTTGTCCCCCACCCATTATAATATAATTTCAAAAAATTGGCCTTGACTCCCCATGTAAAGCCCCTCGGCCAATTTCCAGAATTGAACCAATCACAAGAGAGGATTTGACCATGAATTGGCCCCATCAATGGCTTGGCCCCTTGTGTAAAGCGGCCCTAAAGTTTTTTATTCCACTTGTCATAGGCAACATAAATTAAGATAATAAAAAAAGTGTAGGTCCATTTAGGGCTTGGGGAAACTCTTTTAGAGCATCCGCACTCTTAACTTTGCAAATGGAGTTTCTAAGGGCATATCTACCCCTTGGTGCCAAGGGCGACGCCAACATGGTGGTTTATGGTGCTTGATTCGGCTGCCGGCCGTGGAGCCCGGCATGACCCCCAACCACCTACTAGTTTGTTCGCCTCCAACGTCACTTTACAGATTTTCTGACCTCATCGCGTTGCAATCTTCGGCCTCAACCTTCTTCAACTACCCTCGTTGTTGGCTTCTTCCTCCCTGCAACCATTATGATCTTTAACCAAAGTATAAGATTCCTAGAATATTGGTGGTTTCGCGTGACAAATGAGTCCTTGCAAGCTCTAGGGCGGAGAAGGCCATTTGGCATGACCGGTCTTCTGCCTGCCGTTGGCGTTACCCTACTAGCTACTCGTTCTTGGCAGGTGGCCGTTGGAGGGACCTTGCTCGTGACGGCGGAGATGCCCTAAGGCCCGCTACTCCTCTTGCAACTCGGCGAATTTCGAGAGCCTCACCCATCTGCTCTATCCGTCTGAGAGGATGACCAGACAATGAGCTAGTCGGTGTCCGCCTTAGTCTCAATGGCTACGTAGGATGAGCGAGGTGTTGGTCGACAACCACAACGTGTTATACGTAGACAAAGAATCTACAAAAGCACCTTCGTCAACATTAGCACAAGTTCAGCCTACTTTGAAGCGGATTTGGTGCGTGTCGAAACCAAAGCAAATACAACACACTGGAGAGTATGATAGCATATATAAGGAGCCCCACTCCTACTAGGCTCGTTTCGCAAGTCATGGTGAGATGGTCAATCGAGCCGGGGCCTGCAACAGGTTATCGTCGCCCCGCATCATGCGCATGGGTGTAGATGTTCTCATTTGAACAAATTGTTGTTTAATTAAATTTAATTAATCCCTTTTGCACCTAAAGCTAAAGTTTTTATGAAGAGCCTCACGTCAAATTTCTTTTCAAAAATGGTTTCTTTGGCCCCCAAAACTTCACTTTGCCATTCTACAACATGGGAAAAATACTTTTTTCCAATTTTGAACACTACGATCTCACAAATGGTGAACAATTTGAACCTAAGATTTGGTTTAAATGTTCATGTACAACTTAGGTACCATATCCTATGGTTACATACTACAAAGCTTGTCGAAATTTAAAATTTGCATCTTACAATAAAAGAGGGCAATTTTGGCTCTTTTGAGGTTGCTCATCTTTAGGGGTTAATTACCTGACTCCCTGACCAACTTGATAGGCTTCATGTGTTTGTCCGAACACGTGTATACCTCAAATCATGTAATAAAGTGAAAGGTACCAACTCCATTTCAAATTTCAATTTGGTGAAAACACTCAATAGAGCTGTTAAAACAACAAAAAATAAAAACTGATGAAAAAGGAGCTGTTGAACAGCTACAACATTCAAGTTTCTCGAAAAAAACAGAAATCAAAAGCTCTATGGCAAAGCTTTAGGGCTTGATTCTATCTGACCTCAACTCATTGGCTGTAGTTGGTCGGAACATCTTTTCACTTTTTGGTGTTTCGAATTAAAGCTTTAGTTTTTTGTGATTTTTAAGAAAAAATAATTTAATAAATAAAAAGAGCAGCTCTAAACTAACCTCGAAGACGACCCTATCTAAAACCCATGAACAATTAAAAAAAAAAAAATTGATTTAAGAAATCCAACCATAGAATAGGATCTCGTTCAAAACTACCCACCAATTTTTATCAAATTTCTGCGTAAGATTTTGATTTCTGCAAAAACAATATATCTTTTTTACGCATATCTGCTACAATGTGGTCGGTTTTGACTTTAGGGGTTAGCATTATTATTCCATTTACTGTATACCGATTTTACAATTGATTCAGGACCAGGGGGTGGGGAGAGGATAACGACAATCATGATGATTGGGAATAAAAACTCTTTAAACAGTAGTAAGAGTCAACTGTCTGCAAAAAAAGACCCCAATAAACTACACTAATTGAAATAATTAAATAATTTAATGGGGGGCAGCACATTATTCTTGTGGCTTCTGATTAAATAAAAGGAATCTGCAATAAAAATTAATTTTAATGGTGAGAGTTGGTCCATGAAATTCATGAAAAAAAGAGAGAATATAATCTCTAAACGGTCCCCTACCCCTGTTGGTTATTCGGCATCCTGAGGTTGTGATTGGTGCAAAAACGATTGCAAAAGGGTTTAATTCGGCATAATAAGTGTGCGTGCTTTAGAAGTTGTGGAGCTTACTTGACTTGAAGGGATTTGTGTTTGACCCGGACATGTTGTGCGTACTCTTTCTATGCGACATGTCATTTGTTTTGACTTTCCAATTCTTGGATATGACTATTCAAAGTGTAGTTGCTAGCTAACAAGTTGATCGTATAGCTTCTTTTGGTACTCGTGTATCAAATCAAATTTGTCATGTACTTACTTTGTTTTGAATCAAGTGCTTAGTAGGTTGTGAGACACTAATTAATACTTGACTTGTTGAAGAAAATGTGGGACATTTTGAGGTAAATTAAAATGACAAAATTGGTATGTGGTGTCAACGTGATGCGCCCCTTCATTGAAATAAAATTTCGTACGTGTATTTGAGTACGTGACTGTCAAAGGGTCCACTAGCACGAATCTTCCACTGATGCTTTCAACGCTTGAGAACGAATGGGGCGGGTGCGGAAGATTCTGCACCTCAACGCTTTGCGTGCGGAAGATTCTCCACCCAACGATTGGGAACAAGAGGGGTGCGGAAAATTCTCCACCTGTCCGCGGTCGTAGATCTTGACCGAAGACCACTTATGGTGCATAATCTTCCACTCCGTAGATCTTGACCAAAGACCACTTACGGTGCATAATCTTCCACACCCTGCCCGTTCTCTAGTAAAAATTAAAAAAGTGGAAGGAATTCTCACGAATGGAAGAACAATACTCTAGCCAAGTCCAAAAATTGCTATAGTAATAGGTCATGTTCAAGTTCTCCATCATGTGTTTCGGAAACCTAAAAATAAAAACAAAACACGAGTAGTAATCTGTTTTACTCTAATTAAACTACAGTAATGCAGGTGAGCCGCCAACAGCAAACAGTGTGAATGCATTATCCAAATGTTCCCAAATGCTAACAGTCCGCCGGCAATAAGAAAAAATACAAATAAGGCCACAAAGCACCGACTCATTAAAAAAATTAATAATAGCCCACAGATAACTCATTAACAGCCCACCTGTCCCCCCTTGGCTTCCAACTCTTATTTAGACCCTTTCCTCCTTAACCCCAGCCCCCCTTTTA
Source organism: Bryum argenteum (assembly GCA_037043015.1). NCBI lineage: Eukaryota > Viridiplantae > Streptophyta > Bryopsida > Bryales > Bryaceae > Bryum > Bryum argenteum. The sequence goes on along the minus strand of CM073328.1, from coordinate 15,504,162 downwards.
TTTCCCATGGACCCAGCCAAGTGGAACACCTCCCAGCCCTCCACGCTGGACCCAGCCCCCAATACCTCTCATCCACATTCATCCACAATCATCCATGAACGCATGGATGATATACCCCAGCTCTGGGGTAGTTTCACCATCAGGATTTCCACCAAGCTTGATGGAATGAGACACTCTTAGTGGAATTACTGATGGAAACACCAAACTTTTCCACTCTGATGGAAATACCACACTTTTCCACTCCGATGGAAATACCACACTTTTCCACTAGAGCAGCTTGGTTCAAGAATGATGTGGTGGTTCGGATGGATGAAGAGTTGGGAGGGATGAATGAAGAGTCGAGGGGGATGGATGAGAGTGGAGTTAGGGTTATGGGGGATTGTTCGCTTCGCTTCCGCGACACTAGTGCCGGTGATGGCGTGGCTGCTATGTGGCCTTGGCTATGGCGGAGCTCCCCCATATGCAGACTATTGTAGAAGTCTGACTTACGTTCAAACAAAGCAAACGCGCCTCTGATAGGGGACGGTTCTATTGTAGGTAGCTCTTCTTCTTCTTCTTTCTTCTTTCTTCTTCTTATCACAACCGCACCACGCAGTGTAGGTGAGCAACAGCAACAGCACCGTATTCACCGTTTCATCATCATTAATTGATATTTAGTTTCTCGGCGAGGACCGTTTATCTGAGTGTTCTTGGTCCAATTTGCCGTGTCCTTTCGAATTCTTGCAGTGATCGAAGCGGTTACGTTAATTTTCTTGAGAATTAGCAGTTTTGGATTGGAAGAGAGGCGAGAGGCAAGGAGCAGGTATTGGTGATTTTTTCTTTTTCAAGGGAGATAGTGCAATTATGTGTGAGCTTTGACGTGCATATGGAGGAGACGTGAGGTTTGATTTTATGGAAAAAGAAAATCGGACAGGGATTTTGAACCTTAACGGAGAGAGCGAGAGAGCGTCATTTACACGTTTTGAAAGTATGCATGGGGCCCATGGTGTTGGTCTCCAACACTTTCGTGGAAAAGTAGATTATGAGCCTTTGAATTCATAATTCTCTTCCGCATGTTGTCGTGTTGTCTCCCTGTTGTGGTGGTATGAAGATGCCGCGTGAGTGAGTTTCTTTTGTGCGAGGAGTGGTTTGTGTTTTCTTGTTTTTGACCGTTCAATTCTGCTTCGCAGGCGTTGTGTAGGAAAGATGGAATCGAAGAGGTTATCGGCAAGAAGTTGTTGCGAGGAATTAGAGTCATAGTCTGGTCAAGGCTGGCGCCTGTGGCAGTCGGTTATGAAACAATTTGACACCAACGACTAGGGCGGAGTGGTTGATAAGGAGCGGTAGCGTGACAGGTTCTTGAGGCTATCAGATGGAAGTTGAACGTGAGTGATAAAGAAATTTTGGTGTGTCGCCATGGGGCCGTTTGGGAGAGCGGCGGTTAGTTCGATAATCAGTAGGGACATTGGAAAGAAGAAAGATGTCAAGAACAAGAAAGGAGTGGAGGAGAAACGGGTGACAGAAGATGTCAAGAAAGATACTACGGTTGAGAGACGAAGCTCAACGAGGCTATTTAGTTGGAGTAAGGATGACTCCTCTAGCAGAGGGAGCGGTGAAAAGGTTGAGAAGGGAAGACGCATATCTGCTCCTGGGAAGGTGCAGACGACGACCACAAGTGATTCAATGGCGGAGTCTCCGTCGTTCTTGGGCAGTGAATTTGGCTTCGCCCTGGGACTGAATCGCATCAAGACGCGGTCAGGACCATTGTACAGCACCAGCACACGATCTGGCCCGGTCTTTGCAGGTACTCTTCAGAGCAGATTCAACATTGGAAACGAGAAAAGAGAGGAAGGGTCTGTACAGAGTAGCTCGAGTTCGGGATACTCATCACGTTCACCAAGTGTTCGAGGGAAATCTACGAAAGCTGCAAAAGTTCATGCAAGAGACTCTGTCTCTCCGAAAGACTCCCTCACAGAAGATGTTAGCAAATGTAGAGGACGAAGATGCACGCAGGCAGAGTCGAAAGATATCGACAGTTGTGGTTCTCCATTTGTGGCAGTTTCGAAATTAGGCCTGGGGAACGATAAAATTTCAGAGAGAAGTTCCTCGGAAGCCAGCCAATTATCTACTGAAGATGCTGAAGTGTCGCCTAGTGAAAGAAGTGGTTCCTGGTTGAAGGAAGCATCTGTTGGTCAGGTTTCGCAGCCAGAGTCTGCTAGTAGTTGGGTAGATATTGATAGCAATTTTGACACTGGCTCGATTGAAGGGATTTCCTTTGGGGGAAGCCCTGTAGGCATTCAGCATGCGCGAAGCGTCCCTGCGGGTAGCGAGTCTCAACTTCAAGGTTAGCTTGCATGCCATGTATTTATCACTTGGGTGTAGCGATGGTAGTAAAGTGCGAAATCACGTGCTTCCCGACGGTGATGTACAGTGTCCTTTTTTGTGCACGATATGCTATCGATTCGCTATGTTTGGTTCTAGATTGGAGGTATGTTTGGTCTTTTATAATCGAAACAACGCAGATGATCTCTTTTACAATATCTTTTGCTGTTCTTGAAACAGATCCCTTCGCCGACAAATCAAGATCTCACTGGCGACCTGAAGTTGGTGTGCTTAGCAGAAGCTCTGATATCGCCATGCATGAGAGCGAGGTATTTCAGATGCGTCTTCTTTTTTTTGTGATGAAATGGATTTCATTGTTTTGATGTTAAGCTGCCATTCATGATAAGAGTTTTCATAGGATGACGAAGGAAGTGATGACGGAGTCGATGTTTAGGTGATTATGGGAGTTGTTTTACATGAGCAAGGATTTCTAAATGACAATTTTGCGTAAGCAGATCTTGATCTGTCAGTCCGATCTACCGAAGGAGACGGAGTCGCCTAGATTTCAAGCACTTCTGCGCATGACTGGAGGTCCACGAAAAGGAAAGGCAAGCGATATCAAGAGCTTCTCGCATGAACTTGACCCTCGGGGTGTAAGATCTTATGAGTTCCTTCGGCCTAACAGTCTTCATGAATTGGAGGTATGTGCTTGTTTCTTCCGTGTTTTATTAGCATCAAAATCGTGGTCGGAGGAGAACCAACAGTAGCCCTATCTCAAAAGTGATGTTATTAAACTGGTGTTAATGTTGTGAAATGCAGGAAGTGGTGGCAGCTCTTGACGCACGTTTTCACACAGCAAAGGAAGAGGTGGATGCGGAGTTGGCTGTATTTGCTGGTGATCTTGTGGAAGCACTTGACCCAAGTTCTGGTATAGATCCCTATACGCAAGAAAGGGTAGAAGACTTGCTAATATTGGCTCGCGAATGCGCTTTCATGGATCCCCAAGAATTTCGGAGGCAGTGTGAAGCTATTGTCCAGGAGCTCGATGATAAGCGACAAGAACTCTCAATGGGCGTTTTGAAAAGGCTCCACACTCGGATGCTTTTCATACTTACTCGTTGCACTCGTCTACTACAGTTTGAGAAGGAGAATGGTTTAGACGAGTACGAGCTTCACAAGCTCCAAGAAGAGGCTCAAGTTGGCTCACCCATGGAAAGTTGGTCATCTCTGGCTCGTTGGAAAGAGAAGGGAAAAGCTCTTTTTAAACCATTCTCAAACGTCAAAGTCAAAAAATCTATCCCATCTTCGAAATCTTCCGTCCAGGAAGAGGCTACCACAGCTAGAGTGAAAGGAGCGGGTGATGAAGCTACGACTTCAGGAACTTCGAGTTTTTCCGATGTAACTGAAGAGGTGAAGGAGCCCACGTTGCCAACTCCAGGCGGTTCTCCTGCCAGCCCAGTCCATTCCCTTGTGGCTGACCAAGTATCGAACTGGAAAACTTTCTCAGTTACTCCAGTTAACGAACTTGAATCACTTGAGGTAGCTAACGACGGGACCGTGTCCAGCAAGAAGAGCCAAAGAAGCTCGCAGAGTGACGGGGAACGTGACACATGCACCTCACTAAAAGAGACGCCGCGAGTGCCGTCTTCAAAGAGGCACCAGCGAGTTTCCTGGGGCCATTGGGGGGATCAACCAGAGATTTTAGACGACAATTTGGACGTCATCTGCAGGATCTGTGAAGACGGGGTTGCAACCTCCCGTCTGGAGGATCATTCGAGAGTCTGTGCTTTGGCTGACAGGTGTGATCAGCAAGGGCTTGGTGTTGATGAGCGTCTTCGAAGAGTAGCCGAAACGCTAGAAAGAATGGTGGAGTCTATTACGCCCAGAAGCTACGGTATGGCAGCTGGTGGTAGTCCAGAGACAGCGAAAACGTCTACCTCCAATAACGGAGGCAGTTCCTCGGATGGAGGTTTGTCAGAAAGATGCAGCTCTTATTCTGCATTTTCTGAAAAAGTTGGGGGTGAGCTATTGAGACGAGGCTCGGAAGAAATGTTGGAAGATCTTCATGAGATAGATGCTGCTAGCATTGGTGAAGAACCGCGAAATTTTAACGCAATAACGTGTAAGACACGATTCGGTCCGAGGCTTGAACAATCAGTACTCCCATCTTCATCTACAGGAAGTGCAATAGCTCCAGCCTCATCAGCTGGAAGTCTGACTCCCCGCTCCCCGCTTGCCACACCAAGAATTAGCCAAATTGACGTACTTCTTTCAGATCGAAATAGCTTCAACGATGTTGATGATCCCGTGCAGGTTTGTGCACATTCTTTCATATATTTGTAAGTTCAGATGGTATCTTTTTAGATGGTGTGTGCTTACTTTGTTGGATGATTGCCTTTCTGCAGATAAGTGAGCTTGCAGATATTGCTAGATGTATAGCTGGCGCGCAGCTGGTTGAAGACGGGGCTGAGTATTTGAATTCATGCTCGCAAGACTTGCAAGATGTTCTTCGTTCTAACAAGGTGGAGGCGCTTACCGTCGCTACTTTCGGAAAGCGAATAGAGAAGCTCTGCTCGTAAGTTTCGTGGTTACTTGGTTGTTAAGTTGTGACCTTCTCAAGTTTGTAATTTTGGGGAAGGTTCATTCTTTGACCTCCTTACATAGAGTCTGTTTACTTAACTCGTTTCGGCACTCCATGTTATGTGAGGAGTGGAGCTTGAGTTTTTGATGCTTGAGAATGTTATTTTTGCAGGGAGAAACTCCAGCACTTTCTTGCGATTCTGGACCCGAACGGCGTGGATGCTGCAAGCAGTGGAGCAGAGGAGGAGATTCCCGAAGATGATATGTTTCATAGTCAGAAGTCTACTCCTGTGCATCCATTGTACAAGGATCGTACGAGAATTGAGGATTTCGATATCATAAAACCTATAAGCCGAGGTGCATTTGGACGGGTGTGTCTATCAAGGAAACGCACTACTGGGGATCTTTTTGCTATCAAGGTACTCAGGAAGGCCGATATGATTCGTAAGAATGCCGTTGAAAGCGTACAAGCGGAACGAAATATCCTTATTTCTGCTCGCAATCCCTTTGTGGTAAGCGCCTATCCTCGATGTCTGCTTAAGTTGTGGATATGTTCATAGCAGAGAAGCTAACGGATGGCATTGTCAACTTTCAGGTTCGGTTCTTTTACTCCTTCACATGTAAGGATAACCTCTATCTGGTGATGGAATACCTCAACGGCGGAGACATGTACTCAATGTTGCGAAGTCTTGGGTGTCTGGAGGAAAGCATGGCACGTGTGTACGTAGCCGAACTGGTAAGTTTCTTGTCCTTGATAGCCATATCTATCATTGTGCACATATAAGTATTACATTTCTAAACCATGTAACATACTTACACCAACCATAACCCATAGACTTGTTCTGCTTGGATAGAGAAACATAAGCCTTAGGAGCTTGAAGGTTTTATCATACAGAGATTTGCTTGCCACTAATTCTTACTATCATTTGTGTGATATTTCAGGTGCTGGCATTGGAATATCTGCATTCATTGGGAGTAGTACACCGAGATCTTAAACCAGATAACATTTTGATTGCTCATGACGGCCACATCAAGGTAAGTTTAGTAGCGTCCTACTTATCACACTTCTTTTAGTCTCTGCATGTCTCTTCATGGTTCAAGGAACTATGTCTGTTGCTAAGAGTACAATTAAGTATGCCTCATTGTTGTATATATAAATGTTCTCACAATTGAGTTTCTGTGGATATTGTGCAGCTTACGGATTTTGGCCTTTCAAGAGTGGGCCTTATTAACAGTACAGACGATCTGTCAGGCCCTGCCGCAGCTGCGACGTTACTAATGGAAGAGTCGCAGAAAAATCAATGCCACTCTCCTCAGCACGTTCATCAGAGAAAGATACGGCAACAGCGTTCGGCTGTAGGAACCCCTGATTACCTGGCTCCAGAGATTTTACTTGGAACTTCCCACGGTACGTTCATCCTATATTGCATTGCTCGTATACGTATTTTGAAGCAACCAAGTTTTCCTGTTTGAAGTACTTACCGTCCGATAACTGCTCGAACATGCAGGTCCTGCTGCGGATTGGTGGTCCACGGGGGTTATTCTGTTCGAGTTTCTCACAGGCATACCTCCATTCAATGCCGAACACCCCCAGGTACTATTCGGACAACCTTCTATATACAAGAGTATTTCCTCACACGCCACTCAGTCTTTGCGTATATGTGGGCTGATTGATCGTCTTTTGCAGATTATCTTTGACAACATTCTGAACAGACATATTCCTTGGGCTGGTGTCGCCGAGTATATGTCCGATGAAGCCCGAGACTTGATTGACAGGTGAGTATCAAGATATCTCAAAAATGTCTTTCTTAGCCAGCCAAATTTATTAGTTTTTGATATCGTCGATGGTGAATCCGTGTTGATTTTGTATTCGTTTTGTTGTCTTCAGGCTCTTGACTGAGGACCCTAACGAACGCCTTGGTGCCAAGGGTGCTGCCGAGGTACTTCAATTCTTCATCCCTACTTTAAACAGATTTGCACTTTTTGATCGTGTGACCTGTGGTTTGATATCAGTATTAGTTCAGTCCATGACAGTATGGGTACTGGTTGCAGGTTAAAGCGCATCCATTTTTCAAAGACATCAACTGGGACACACTTGCAAGGCAGAAGGTAAGAAGATTCACTCCATCACCTGGTTGTTTAACTATCTGCATTACTTTTGTTGAGGTTAATCTCTTGGAGTGGTTGTGCAGGCTGCATTTATTCCAAGCCCAGATAGTGCTCATGACACCAGCTACTTCGCATCTCGATTCGCCTGGAATTCAAACGAGGGCCGTCACGAAACCGACCCAATCTTCGTCGATGAAAGCGACGATGAGAGCACTAGCAGTGGCAGCACGAGTGATTCTGACGCTAGACCTGAAGAAGCGGTAATGCACTCCTCTTTCTCCCAGCAAGGTGAATTTAAATTAGAATACATGATGCTAGAAAGTACCCATGAATCAAGAAATCTATATCTCAATCATGCTTGCTACTTAATCCTTCAATCTAACTTCTAGAGATCAATGAGTAAAATAATCGGAACATAAAATGTCTAGGTTAATCGCAAGCCAGTGAAAGAGCCAGATAATGCAGCGATATTCCGATACCATAAAGCAGAGGTAAGCATTTCGATTAAGTAAGGTAATCGAAGAAGCCAAACTCTTGCTGAAGAATCTAACTAATCGGGTTAAGATGTTGCTAATTACAGCTTATCTACGTCTTAGCACTTTTTCCTGGTCACCTGCTAACATTTTTCTGGTCATTTAACAGGTGGATGAGTGTGGAGACATGGCTGAGTTTGAAAACTCACCTTCCTGTAAATACACCTTCAGCAACTTCTCTTTCAAGGTAATAAAATTTCCATGGAGGGAGCTTGCTTTCTTTGCTGAATGTTTTTACCTTGACTTGGGTTACTCATTTTTATATCTGGTCTTGTGGTACAGAACTTATCCCAGCTCGCATCTATCAACTACGATCTTCTGCAACATTCTGAAAGAAGAGACTCGCCGAAAGCTCCCAGATAATGTAAAAAAAAAAGGGGAAAACAAAAAAAAACAAAACACCGTCGAAGATCATACCCTTATGGTTCCTGAGAGCCACGGCAGTGTACTTACGGCTCCGGTTCCTTGATAACTGTACCATGTTATTGTACCATACGCGCTCTTGTACAAGTACGTAGGAATTTGCTGCTTACAAGTAGCAAGTTCACCAATTTTGCTCTCTCGGGTAGTTGTAGTAGTACCTCTACCACCACTCCGTCTTAGATTCTTCTTGGCTCGTAGGAAGAGACTAATGGCTCTGTATATCTCGATGATGATGATGATGATGCTGTGTATCAGTCTCCTTTGTCACAGACATTCACTGTAAATACCATGTACCGTTCTTTTGCTAGAAATAGGTGTTCTATGCATGCTCACTAATGGCTGATTTTGTTAGTCTAGTCAGCTGAGTAATCATTGAGTGCTCGTTTTGTCAGTATGTTTCGAGTTTTCGATTTCTGAAGTATCTTTCAATCGTGTTGTTAGTTTGAAAGGGATTATGTTCTGCCCCGAGAGTATGTTTGAGGCGGAGTGTGAAGTTTGATTGCACGTCTACTGTAATGTTTTGTCTTATAGAAGCATACAGGAGAGTGCTCAAAATTGGCTCAAAATTTCAGGTTTCTTAATCCGTTGCGAAGCATGAAGTGTAAGTAATTTTTGTGAATGGGAAAGTAAGTGGAAGGATAGTCGAAGTGGGTCTATAAATTTTGGACTTTTATGCAGTTTGCTATGAATTTTTGGAGGTGAAGTTATATGTGTTTCTAAAATTTGACACCATGTAATGTTGGGGATGAGTACATTGTGCCGGTAAAGTGTGAAGCTATTATGAAGCAATGCGTTAAGAAGAAGCTTAATGCTCTATTATTGGTACTACATTTTTGAGCACTCTCCCCTACTAGAGCCCCCTTTTTGTTGTATTGTAGATTTTCACATTTGGGACATAAGTAGTATGGAGAGTGGGTATCTCTAATTATCTTTAAGGTATGAACACCTATTTTCGTACATTTAAGCAATTGGAGTAGTGGAATGAGTGGCTTTCTATATTTAGTGATCAGCAAATAGAAACAAAGTTTCCTTTATTTATTTCTTACAATAATAACTACAAATTTTAGAAGTGATCAAGATAGGTTAACTTATAATCGGACATCCTACTATGTGTACGCATGGGGTATATTAAGAGTCATCAAAGAGTGCTCAAATCTTCATCTAAGCAAGAATTTAACATGCACACTTCTAGGGTGGTGGCCGGTCTTCATGTTCTCATATCATACTGTCATTTGTATCACAATTTTAAAGGTCTCAAAAGGTTCAAAAGGTGTGATACTAAAGAGGATGAGCCACCCAAGGTGTGCCAATTATATGTTATTTCAAAGAAAATTATACGTTCTCAAGTATTCTTTTCAGTTTTCATAGATCATGAGTACTAACCAAGCGAAAGTGAGACCTTTCCCAAAGATAAGTAGAAGTTTTAGAATGAAAATTTTATAAGCATCTTTGGTACCATAACCACATTCAGTGCCAAATGTCACCTCTTTGAAGGAAGGTATGCTTCAATGCACAATCATGTTCTGCAAGAAGCCTTGGATCTTAACGGTACTGTAGGTCACAACAGTACTTCCACCACTTCCTTGCAGGACACGGTCTACAATTGCATTCCTAACCGTAGAAATCTGATTCCAAGGAGCATATCTTGGTTGATACCAAGGTAATTAACAACTAGCACAATCGAATAACAATAATGTTCTGATCTTGACACTTATTTTGACACTTTCTAACAATTATTACAACACTTTCTCCAACAGTTCTCTTACTGTCTTCTGAACACTTTAGTACCAATTGAGTTGCCAAACAAACAGTGTTGAGGACATTGACCTTTTCATGTTTTCACATTAGTGAAGTCCAATGTAATCCTTGCTATTCACAAATCGACGTTTACATTAACAAGTGTTTTGCCCGAGAGATCTGCAGCAACTCAGCTTTAATCTGATTTCCAGAGAAGCCAAGAAGTATTTTCTGATTTGATTCATTTTGAGGACAAGGGCCTCTTTCTCCTATCATAAAAACGAATATTCTAGGGGTAGTTCTCAGAAGGTACAAGCAGAAAAGCAACCGAGTTGATTGACAAGGAAAGATAAGAAGATTCAAAGAGGAAACTGATACTGTACGAAAAGTCCACAGTAGGTTGACCTTATCTGGAAACTCCAAACAGATCACGTGAACTCAATTGGCAAGGACTACTTGAAACATTATACTTGTCAGAGTGGTTCACTCCATGCTTTCAGTGGTCTGTACAGAGAAAAAAAAATTTGCATGCTACAAAATTTCAACTCACCCTACATGTGTGGCTCAGCCTTGACTGAGCACGGTCCAGTAGTATCAGTCGAAGTGTTTCCAAGCACCTTCTCCAACTTTCTCGGTATGGAACTTGTCAGGATGCTGCCTTGATCGTATCCATCCATGAGAAGCTTCCCTATCTTTTGCTTCCAATCGTTTCCAAGCTCAGCTGGATCTTGTCCCTTGTTGTAGTCGTGTACTACGCGCTCACAGAAGTTGAGAAGAGAGCCTAACCCCAACCCACTGCTGCGGTTCCATCCATAATCTTCCAGAACAGCTGCTTCCTCGTCCGATAGATGCGTGCCCACCTGCTCCAAACAACAACTCTCTCAGCTCTTTGTTCTTTAAAACTTGTAATTTTATCAAGCATAGTATCTGGCCACTACCATGCCTACAGAATTTGGTAGTACTCAAAAAAGGTGATCGAAAGGAACTGATGGCCGACAAGTTATAAAAGAGAACAATGATATTTATGCTATGTGCAGTTAGGTACCACCCGATAACGAATCTTCTCTCTACGAAAAAAACTCTGGGAAAATTTGCTACCCGGTGGTACCTAACTGTACTTTTGGAGGTTACACGGCATGGCCCCACAAGAGATGTTGGCCATGAATTAAGGGAAGTGCTTGTAATGACTGTACTTGGTCACATGGGCAATAGAGATAGAAAATGAGGGTTGAAAGCGTTGGTTTACCAATAGTTGATGATTTCCCAAAAGAGCTGCACGACCAGTTGATGCAACGCTCATGACAACAATCAGTCGCTGCACTTGCCAATCTACTGGTAATCGCTGAACTAGCTCAAAGAAGTAGGTGGCGTATCCATATTCAGGGCGCTCCAGTACAATCCTACAAATAGAACACACAACAGATGAAAATGATGATATAGGAATCCTAGAAGGACAGAGCCAGCTTATTACGAATCCACTATTCAATAATACAATGAATGATATATGATCACTTGAAAAGCTCACTAAAATATTACCTATTATGTTTCTCAAAAACGAAAAGGAATGCACGCAGGCGTCTACACCAGCCCCAGTTCACTGGCCAATTTCGCTTCCGCAATGACTTGGTCTGCCATGTCAACAAAAAATGTTCACTCACTGTAGAGGTATATTTACTGCAAAGATTATGAGGTCAATCAACAAAAGAGGATAAATATAAAGGGTTAGGGAAGTGCCTGATCAATTAACGACAACAAACAGGCAAGGCAGTAACGCGGCACGCTGCCTGACCCATTTGCTTGTACTTTGAGAGCTATTAAATCCTTCCCAAGCCCTCCACTTGAGTTCCCCCAAAGCTACACACATGCAAAACAATTAGCCCGGTAGAAGTCTTTGAGTAGGTACAAAACGAACTGTTCAGCTTTCACCATACCTTGCCAATTACACCCTCGAGTTCTCCGAAATCGGTTGCAGGGCTCTCATTAGCTAACGAATCGTCCGAGCCCAAATCCTGATAGACACTTATATCATCACGTAGTAGCCCTTTCTCTTCCAATTGCTGCAATTCGAAGTAAAGTGGGTCAGAATGTTTACATCGACGTTGAGGTCGCAGAAAGTGTGACTTCAGAAGAGATAGCCACGCAAGTAAAAAATAACAGAAGACATCAACGGCCAACAGAGTAGGTTACGCCCGTACAAGCATAGAAGGCAACAACGAGTTGATGCCGGTAATGCTACTTGTGACACCAGACTAAAGTCGTGAATAGTTTCACCTTAACTGCTCTACACGATTAAAAGTGGCAGCACTAAATGCTCATAAGCTTAAATCCTACTGATTAGCCTAGCAACAACGAATCATACCTCTAGCAGGCCAGGTGCATCTTCTTGAAGCGCAACTTCAATCGGCCTGCATGGTCAAAACAAAAGAAGTCCCAAGTTTGATCATTGTCTCTTATATACTCGAAGAGAGAAACACTAAAAAGGTGGCATCCTATTACCGAATAACTCGTATATTCATGGACTTGCTTGAACTAATTCTGAAACTACCCTAGATGTCAACAGTAAATTATCTTCGGTATATAAGATTCAATTTGAAAACTTAAGATTATGTGCAGGATGGTCAGAAACTGGAAGCCTCTGTTACTGGAATCCTTAGTCCCACCATGCGATCATGTGTACATGATAGTAACAAATGTACTCCAGTGTAGAACACACTTACACTTTATTTCTCTTCGAATGGTCGTAAGGCATTCCCTTACTGCGTCTTCCTGATTCCATATGTGAATGCTCCTGCTGCGGCCCCCCTCTCTTCTTTTCTTTTCGTTTCTCCGCACGCTGTGCTTTCAGCCTCTGAGCTAACGGGAGGTCATCCATGCCATCCTCACCTGCAAAATAAACCGAGAAGTGACTTAGACTCCGACAATTCGAATTCGGATCGAAGGTTCGTTCTATCACAGCACGATAACACATTTCTATGCGCCTTCAAACTAATCAATCAGCTCCATTTTGCAAATTGCAACAGCCCTGACGGCATCACGGTAGACCGATCACAAGAAGATCCTGAACCTCGCATTACAAGGAATTATGCACTTACTAGGGTAGTCATCTTCTGGAGCCACAGGCTCGACTTTCACAGACTTGAAGTTTATATTACTCTGTCTTGCTTCTGATTCATGGGTACAGCCATTGCCGCGAATCTCTGGCTCCTCTACTTCTGCCTCGACACCTTCCTGCTCCGGCGGATTTCCCCCTGCTTTTAGTGCTAGAAGAGCTGCCTGCATAACACACGAGAATAAAAGTTAGTGATCGCAAATGCAGCAATAAAGACTCGTCCACTTGAGAGAGATGAAGAAAGTGCCGAAAAAGTTCCTTGTGCATGTATTTGCAGCCAATACTTTGATGGACTTATCATCCACAGCAATAAATGCTTGAATCGTCAACATATAAGGGATCCACAGCCTAAAGAGCTCACGTACCTTCTCCTTTCGCACCTGCTTCTGTAATTGCTTAAGCTCAACCATCTGCAAACGATACCACCTTGTTCTATGAGCTCTGGTATATCAACGTTTTAAACGGAAAGGAAGAAGCATTCACAATGATTATAAGAAATCTACACATGTATCTGTCATTCACGTTCAGTTACACTTGGGAGAAAAGTTAAGAGGACATATGAGGAAAGAATGCAATTCACTGCTTCTATGGTGCGGAGGTTATCATGAGAAAAACCTGCAGGGCAATCTCAGTGCTTCTGCTTTCCAGTTCATCATTCGCCTCTCTTATCCTTTGAGCCTGCTCACTTCCAAAGGTGACACCGTAAGCAAGGCCTATAAAGGACCAAAACAGAATTACGAATAACAATCAGTAAAAAAAAGATCTTCAATGAAATATATTAATATGATCTCAACTTGACCGTGCTCTGCCATTGCTAAGATTCGTTTTGAAGTAATAGCTGTTGACTCGATGTGCCTAGTAAAGAATTATTAACCTTTGAGCCTTCAGCTGTAGTACAAGATATGGAAGTAAATCATCACAATCACCAAAAGAAAGGAACAAATAGATATTATTCTGAGTGCAGTGAGTTTTACCTCCTCTTGTAATTTCCTTCGTTCTTCTATTATTTCATCTTGCATCACAGCAACTTGTTTTTTTTCTTCCTCAAGAGCTTCCTTGTTGATCGTGCTTAGCGTAAAGCTTTGCTCTTTCTCCCTTAAGACCCTGAAAGTGCATTGCTTCATGAGCCGAGACCAAAGGACAAATTTACGATTCGATAAACTCTTCATTACAAGGATGATCGCTGAAGAGATGCTACATCAAGTACCTTTCACGGTTTTTAAATGCCGAACTGAGGTCTTGCCACAATTTTTGACAAACTTTTGCACCTTCGTCAAAATCCTGAGTCGCTGATCTCTGAACTGCTGGCCCGCCAGACCGAGGAACACAAGGTTCGCCTAGTATGGTTGTTGGACTTACTTGCTCAATTGGCGACTCAGCCCCAGCAGTATCTGCAAACATCTAACATTTATCACGTTGGCAGGTGCATTTCTACACCTAGAAAACAAAAAAAAGTGGGTCATTCTGTAGATAGTTCTCCGAGACTTATGATTAGTCTAGCTGGATAAATAGTAGACGGTTTAAACGGACCTGCTTGAGCTGGTTGGGCATCCTTCGATCCTTTCGTTTTCTTTCTCTTTCTCTTCTTCAACTTACTCGGACTTCCCTCAGATGCCTCTTGCGCATGAGAGTCCCTTTCTTTAACATTGTTAGGAAGGGTTTGGGTAGGGCCATGAACTCTGCGATCGAATGGCACTGGATCACCTCTTCTCTGTGGAATGAACGGCGTGTGTGACGTAATCTCCAAGGACTCTTGATAATTCATTCCCCCATGAACACTGCGGGAGAAATCAAAGACTGCTGGACCAAAACCTGGTGCCACCATGCCAAAGCCCGGTGGGTAACTTGGATTCACTTTACCATATTGCTGAGAATGGAACTCTGGCCCATTCATTGCACCACTCATTCTTGGAGTATATTCACGTTTTTGAAAGTGAGTCCCGTTGCCATGAGAAGGACGAGGGCCGTGCATTACTTGTTGAGGGACCGGACCGCCCTGCATGTTGGCGTGAACTTCTTGTCGATTCGAATCCATGCCATACAGAGTTTCACAAATGGGAAAGTTCTCAATCACCAATTATAGCAAACCAGCGGTCCCTGGTACCGTCACAAATTCTCCTTACGCCGCATTCCCCTCTCCTCCTAAATCAGCATCATGAATGGCTAGCATATCGCGATGCATTCTTCTGACCCTGCGGAACAAAGACAGCTCAAACACTGTTCGTTAAGACTAGATGGTATGTTTCACAGCGCCAAAGCTGTAACAATCAAGCGCTCAGGACTCCAAAACTAGGACTCGTATGCACCAGCGACTGTTTCACTCACAGCTGCCAACATGGGGTTCCATAATGTACTCTTTCCAGGTACACAATGCAGGTAATGTAACACTTCTATTAAAGATAGTGTTACAGAAACTCAACCTCCATCTTTAACTTAGTCATGAAGCCCATTATCGTTCTCTAAGCTCCTGCATCTAAAAATCCTTGAAAATGCGCCAAAAATTGGAAAACAACTGGCGAATGTTCATACACAAGATATGAACACAAAGGAAGTGACACTAGCAATCCCTGAAACTACCAGCAGTATATGCTCCAAAACCGGCATAAACCTTCACAATGTGAGCTATTTTCCTTCCTCCATTGAAACGAGTCTCATATTAGGTTAGCACGTAACTAATATATGAATCTAGTCACCCTGCGAGAAAGGAAACGGGTATAATACAGGCAGTTGATGCCTCCCATTCACAATCAAGTCGGTCTCAAGTCTGTATAGAACCCGACGTCAATTTCCAAGCTCATCGATCTACCAGTTTGAAGTTCAGCCAAAAGTGCAGAACGCGAAAAACGGACTCGTCAAGCTGAAGGAAGAAACTATCTTGATAAAGACAACGCGAAGTACCTAGAGCATCCGCAATGTCGAAGTCAACAATCAAAACCTGAACCGAATGTTGTTCGCAAATCAAACCTCAATCGATCCACCAATCCGAAGCACAGTGCAACCACACCGAAAAAAACTAGCTGGATTCACAAGCCAAAATTGACAGAACAAAAGCAACGAGCAGTGATTCACAATAGCTTGAAACACTCGATACCTAAGAAATGTTCGTGCAAAAAATAAGAACGCATATACCAACCTCAATCTCCATGCTTCTCTGTCCCCTGAAATCTAACAAAAACCTCAAGCTGAAGGAGGAAACGATACATCACGAAACAATCGGCATAGGAACTCTCAATATTAGCATTCAGTAATTCGAAAGGATAAGAAAAAAGAGCAACTTCAAGCACACTCCAAAACACAGGTGAGCAATTGAATAAAAGTAACAAAAATCTCAAGCCGAAGGGAAAACGACATTTTACAAACGCAAATCCTAGAATATTTACTACTCGAACTAAAAATTGTGAACAGAAACAGATACTAATAATCGAGAACAAATCGAATAAAGTCCTAAAGTTGAAGGAGAAAGCAAAATAATCTCTACGCACTTGAAGTGTCCGCGATGCCGAAACACAAACTCACTCTTTAATTAAACCAAAAATCGTTCAACCTCATCGATCACAGAATCCGAAACACAGCTGCGCGAACTTAAAATAGTAACTGGACTTCTAAAATTGAAAAACCACGATAACGAGCGACTTGGAAGTGCCAATGTCGATAACTACAACACAATAAATTGAACCGCACTCACGAGCGCTACCGATCATTCAACGCCCAGTATATCGGGATGCATAGAAAAGCAAAAATTACAAAACAATCTCTACGCACTTGAAGTATCCGCGATGCCGAGACAAAAACTCACTTAATACGTGAACCAGAAATTGTTGAACTTCATCGATCTAAGAATTCACAACACAGCTGAGCAGACCGAAAATAGTAATTGGACTCTTAAGATTGAAAACTCTTTTAAGTACAGTATCTTCACAAGATCTTAGCATTCAATATCGAACTAACAAAGTTCAACTTTATCAATCTAAAACTAAAATTCACAGCTGCGCAAACTGAAATGGAAAGTACCTGGACTCTGAAAATTGAAAAATGATCGACATACCTGAAGAATACGCAATGACGAGCGATCTACCGAATGAAAACTCTATTAAAAAGGCTTAAAATTGTCCGTGATGAATGGCGCTAACGATTATGCACTCTTTGTTAAGTACAGTAGCTTGTAACTCAATTACAGAGACGGAATCTACCTACACGAGATATGGCGATGGCGGGTCTACATCAGCTGAGCGCTAAACCCTAAAAGTCGTCATCCACGGGCTTTGCTAATATCTAGTATCTACGATTGGGTAGATTTGGTTTTTGTAGATTTAGTTCCTTCTACATTTGAAATTGTAGGTGTTCATCCGATCCCTTTCTAGTTTTGGATAAATTTGCTACGAAGGTATTGATCTTTTTCCTTTCTAATGTTGTTGATACTCTATCATTGTCATAAAGTTGACTTACCACTAAATTAAAATTTCTCAATCCGTAACATTTGTGATTGTATCATGTTTAAAAATTTGTTGTGTTTTTCAATTGACATCTTGAGTAGTTAAATCAAATTGGTCAAAAAACTCAAAAATATGATTACAAAAAAATAATAGAAAACAATGTATATTTCCATGATTGCTTGAATGAATAAATTTGTAATTCAGGAAAACAAAGTGTACGTACAGTGACAAAAGGAGACGCACCACCCACCTGTAGATGCTGTGAGGTTTCAAAAAAATCTTCTGCAATTTAAAAAAACAAATTGGAGTGAAGGTGATAAAAGAGTGACATTCCACCACCCACATGCTGCTGCAAGGTCTCAAAAGAATCTTTTGCAATCTTGAAAAGCATATTGGATTGAAGGTGACAAAAGAGTGACAACCTACTACCCACCTGTAGTTGTTGCAAGGTTTTCTTTAAAAAAAAAATTGCAATTTAGAAGGATGAAGTGAATTGAAGGTGACAAAAGAGTGGCATCCCACTACCCATCTGTAGTTACTAGAAGGTTTTTTAAAATTTTGTTCGCAATTTAGAAGAACAGAGGGGATACAAGTTGACAAAAGACTGACAACCCACGAGCACCCTGTAGTTGCTGCAAGGTTCAAAAAAATCTTTTTGCAATTTAGAAGAACATTGTGGATTCAAGGTGACAAAAGATTAACAATCCACCACCCACTTGTAATTGTTGCAAGGTTTCAAAAAAATCTTTTTGCAATTTAGAAGAAGAGAGTAGATTCAAGGTGACAAAAGAGTGACAATCCACCACGCACCTGTAGTTGTTGCAAGGTTTAAAATCTAAAAAAATGCAATTTAGAAACAGAGTGGATTCAAGGTGACAAAAGATCAACAACCCACCACCCACTTGTAATTGTTGCAAGGTTTCAAGAAAATCTTCTTGCAATTTAGAAGAACATAGTGGATTCAAGGTGGCAAAAGAGTGACTACCCACCACCCACCTGTAGTTGTTGCAAGGTTTCAGAAAAATCTTTTTGAACTTTAGAAGAACAGAGTGGATTGAAGGTGAAAAGATTGACATCCCACCACCTACCGCTGGTGTGAGGTTGCAAAATGATTCCATGTAATAGTTGCGTGCTTGCAACGCTTGATAGAACATACCAACTAGGACGAGGTAGGGGTACTGACAATGTTGTACTTAACCCATATTATGTGTTATTGCAACAAAGCCTCACAAGACTATCACAACTTCAAGTTACACTATCACAACTCCAAGTTGTCTTACAATATAAAGTTGTCATAAAATGTGATAACTTGAACATACCTCCCAAGTACCATTATTTGATAGACTTTAACTATCAACAACGTTCCAAACAATGATTGTAAAAAGCTTTTTCCAGGTTCTTAAACAATATTTTTCAATAACATATATCTAGGTGAGAGTTACAAACAATTAAGTGAACGTAAGTTTAGATATTTCAAATGGACTGTTTCAAATGTAACATGTGCTTTCCAACTGAGAGCTTCCAAAAATATACAGTTCAAAAAGAGTCATGAAGAGTTTTTGAATACTTATATCCTCTAAATTGTTCTGATTGAGTTGAAGTGAAAATTGAAAGGTCTCATTAAGCCATAATCTATCCAAAAAAGTTCTTGATTACAATTTATTTGTAGGATGTTTCGTGTGATTTACCTCTTATTGATAATCTTGTACAAAAGTGTTGTTTTTCTTCTTTTTTTCCTTTGATGATGTTAATTGTGATTGAACAATTACCAAGTTCACCTTATGCTTGTTTTGCTATTCTTACTCCAAGATACAAATAATTTCATAATAGAAGGTTTGTGTAAAATACTATAATAGTTTGGAGTTTTAGGTTGAGGTTGTTCCTAAAGTGGTAACTTTTGTAGATGGGCTATCTCATTTTTATGAAATGGTTATAATTTTACATATTAGAGAGGCAATTAGGTGTGCGATTGAAATAGGTTCCTCTACTGAAACTAAACATTGTTATTCAGAAGTTGAGAGTCGAAACTGAATTTGTTATTTCTTGTTTTATCACAATGTCATCACCTAAGTATTAAGTGGTGTCACAACAATCAATCAATGGATCTAGTATGGTAGGTTTTGAACCACGTAAGTAAAAAGTCAAATGTAAAGCCCCAAATTATTGCTTTGTGTTTTGATTATTTCATTATCAATTGGTAATATCACCCTGAAGGCTTCATTGTATATACATACACATGTTGAAAGCCTTAATTGTCCAAATGTACATTTGTCATCTTAAAGTCCTAATTGTCTCTATGTACACCTATCACTTCAAAATCTTAATTGTCAACACATCTTGCACCCTTAATTGCTTGCCTATTTCAATAGTCACTTGGGAGCCTTCATCATTCACAAATATACCTGTCAACCATTCTTGTTTATACATATACATGTCAGTTGGCAACCTTGATCGTCAACTCATATACCTTAGTAGCCTTAAATTTCCAAATGTACACACCACCAACCAATTCAACACAGTGACTAATTGAAAAAAAAACTATAAATTAGAAGTATAATTGATTAACATACACTTGCCAATTTCTATATATATAAAAGAACATGATTACCTGCTAGCGATCCTTTGCAGGTTGCCCGACCTGATGCAGCCGGTTTTCTCTGTTTGCCTTTGGTGACCCTTCCCGGTAATAGGGTGGTTTGCCCATGAGAGTATACACGGTATGAAGAGTTTTAAAGATTTTGAAGGATTTCCGTAGGTGGTACTTGATTGTTATTAAGAATTTATTAAATCTCATTAACATAACAAGAGTTGAAGGGACAAGGAATGTGGAACATGTAAAATGGAGCAAAGTAAGGAGTAAAGAGGATATCAAGGGAATATGGAACAAGAACTAGGAATTGGGCACGGAGAATGGGAACAAAAACAAATAATGAGAACCATGAATGTATGATAGGAATTGGGAACAAATTATGGAAATCGGGAACAAATGATGAAACCAAGAAGGGAAATTGGGGGATGGCCGGATGGGGGAGCCGGAATCGGGAACAAAGGATGGAAACCACGAATGGGAAATTAGAGGTTGGGAGTGATTAGTAAAGAAAAAGAGAATGGGGAACCAGAATAGAACAGAGGACAGCTGGGAAGTAGGGATCCATGGAATGAAGGATATCATAAAATTCTTATAAAGCAAGGAGATACAATCAACGAGAGAATCAAGGATGGGGGTCAGTTCTTGAGGAGCACCAAATAAAAAGCTCATCCATCGGGATGAGGGGGAGAAATTAATCAAAGACATGCATGGTCATGGCCATTATCAGGTCATGTATACACAACATGAAGAGTAACTGTTCTAAAGATTTTGAAGAGTTCTCTAAATGGTATGTGGTTGTTATTAAGAGTTTATTAGATCCCAATAATAAAAATACAAGGAGTTAAAGAGACAAGGAATATGGAACATAAGAATGGGAGCAAAGAAAGAGTCACTTGAGGGGAGATCAAGGGAACATCGGAGGGGAACCGAGAATCGAGATTAAAGGATAAGAATTACGAAAGGAGGATGAGAACTACTAACAAATAATGAGAACCAAGAACGAATGATGGGAACTACATACAAATGATGGAAACTAGGAACAAATGACGGAAACCAAAAAGGAAAGTTGTTGAAACACAAAAGAAATGATGAGAACGGGGAACGGGCCAAAGCATGGGTAACCAAGAAAAAGGGAACGTAGGACATGCTATAAATCTTAAAAAGTAGGTAGACCATGGACTAGGACATCAAAAAGGGCCGATCAATTTATTTTTTAAAACACGTAAAAAACTAAAAATTTAAACTCAGGTATAAAAAGAAATACGTAGTTGGAGGATTCTCAATAGGGTATTAATTATTTTTTATACCTAGGTCTGGATTTTTTACATGTTTTTATAAATTTCAATCTTACCTTTTTGATGTCCGTGTCCGGAGGACACGGGTTAGGACTTGTAAAGCATAATTGTCCAAGCATTTTTCTTTGAAGCATTAACTATCTAAATTTTGCATATCACTTGAATTTTTTTTTCTTTTTCTTTTTCTTTTTCTTTTTCCCAAGTATTACCAAAATATAGGATTTCAATTGGAACATGACTTCACAAATATGTTGTGATTTTTTGGACCATGTAAGAATACACCTATTATATTCTCATAAACAAACCCTTACGTCAAGAGTAATAAGTACTTAGAAGTTATTATTTTTATCATGTAAAAAATTGAAGATAAATTACTATCATTGAAAAACTCCTAAGTACATTTGGATGGCCTCTCAACCTAAGTAACTACTACATGACTCGCCGTTACTGTGCGTGGCCTAATTTTTAGGTGTTTCTGACTACTCTAAACCCTAAAATAAGATTTAAAAGTGAAACTTCATGAGAACAAGGTTTGACAACCTTTATGCAAATTATTATCCAAAAACTGGCGTGAAAACAACAACTTGGTAGAACATGCATTATGTTGCATGTATTTGGTTCAAAGTAAAAATGAATGGTAATTAGGTACCTTTGTAAGATTTTAATTTAAGGTGTAATGTTTTTAGAAATTTCAAACTTTAACAACTTTTGAAACATGAAATTGTAAAATTACAAAAAGGTGTGAACTTTGCTCCTATAAAATTCAAAGGCAAGAAGGTTGTAGAAGTTCCAACTTTGGTGAATTGAAAATTTGAGAATAAATATGGCTATGGAAAGAATTTGGCTAAGAAAATTTTGAAACTTAATTGAAAATAGAGAGTTTCAAAACTAAAATTTCAATAGAGTTCAAACTTGAAATTTGACTTTGTAAATTTTACCATTCAAACCTTGTATATGATACCACAATGACATCAGATCATAAACCAAATAACTAAATTTGGCCCTTCAATCTAAGTTGGCCAAATTTGCAAAAAGTCATTTCAGCTTTCTTGGATCTATATGGCATAAATGACAATTTTGCAATGTAGAAGAATAAAAGGTACTGAAAGTCATAGACATGTTGACTACTAATGTGTAGTTGATGTGAGATTTTGAAATAATTCCTTCTGAAACTAAAACAATTGCGTATTGGCAATGCTCAAGGATTGAATCAAACATTTCGTATTGGCAACACTCAAGGACTGTACCAAACACGCTCAAGGACTGTACCAAACACGCTCAAGGATTGTACCAAACACGCTCAAGGGCTATACCAAACAGTTGCGTATTGGCAACGCTCAAGGACTATACCAGTTCACTGAACTGTTAGGTACTAACTATTGTAAATTGTACCAATCATTACTGCAAGGGAACCCGACAACAATAACAACTCACAGTGAATTGTGTACAATACATAGTTGTTATACGATGTGACAGCGTGAATAAACTTTCCAAGTAATACTATCCAATAGACTATAAGTTTATAAGATCTTCCAAGATAATTGTGAAGAGATTTTTATATTTAAAATGAATCTCTGTGAAAAACATATCTCTAGGTAAGCGTCACAAACATTGTACCAAAAGTAATCGTAAAGGTTTCAAATGGAGTTGTCTAAGCAAAACATGTGCTGTCAAATTGAGAGCTTCCAAACTTGAACCATCGTGAGAAATTTTTATCAATTACATCTTCTAAATTGTTCTCATTGGTATTAGTGGCGAGTTCCGAGGTCTCATTTTGCAATAATCCAATCCAATTTTTTTCCTATTTCATCTTATTTGTGTGATTTTTTTGTGATTTTACCACTTACCGATGATAAGTATAGATTCTTGTTTTTTTTGTTCTTTGATAATTTTAATAGTGATTATGCAACTACCAAGTTTGCTTCTTTTTGTTTTCTTTTTAATTATTTTTCATATTGATTTTTTGTACTTTTTCTTTTCTTTTCTTTTTTTCTAGTAGTTTTTCCTTCTGATTTTAACTCAAAAGATGTGGATAACTTAAAAGGTTCATAGTGAAAGATTTGTAGAAATCTAAGGTTGTAAATAGTTTGGAGCTTGATTTAAGTAGAAATTTTTAGAGTAAATAATTCATGTAACATCAACCATTCATCCCTTATATTTTAGAATTTTTTTGTATTACAAATTGTAATCTTATTAGATTTTTATTCTACATTTGATTGTACTTTAGCATTATATAAACCTCTTTGTGTTCTCGGGTTCCGGTAGGAATAATCATTTTGGTTAATGTAATCGCTTCTCTTCATCTCTATTTTGTCTCTATTTGAAGAGTTTTGAAAAAAATAAAAATAAATAATAATATATTTTTATTTTAAAAGTTCCATTCTACAATCTCCTCCTTAAAATGCATTTATGAACATAGTTAATTATTTCTATTGTGTTTATAAAGAGGTGCAATATAATTCCAAAGTAGCATATTGGAAACTTTTTGGACCTTTGGGCCCCCCAAGTCTTTCATATTTTCAAAAATATTTCTCAAAGGGCAAAATCCAATATTCCCAATTACTTGAAGCACATTATCTTAATCTTCACTAGTATGCAATTATGGCTTCGCTATAGATTCTAAAGCACTTTCATATGCCATCTTTATTAAGCCAATGTCTCTTCATCTTTACTTAGGAAATCTACAAGGATGTTACCATAACAAGCACTTTTCATGCATGTGGAAAATTAGTAGAATTCTAGAGGAAGTGAAATCATCATTTTTAGACTCTTCTACAATGAGTTATAACTTTTTGAAGTTGCAAAAATAGATGTTCTTAAAATGGTGACCTAAAGTGACACACTATATTGTTTGCAATGAGTACATGGTACTATTGCATGGGGAAGCTATTATGTACCTATGAGTGAAGATTACTCGAGCTCCATTGTGGGATCTGCTCCACTTTAGACCACTTTGCTATATATACTGCAACCACAATTCTACATTTAACTGGAAGAACCTTGAATGGTAACTTCTGTGAATGGACTATGTCAACTCCATGAAATGGGTGAAGGTCTACATATTTCTTTAACCCTTAAAAGTCCCTTGGGGATAGTATGTACGCTATCGTATAATTAGGATTTGCTACCAACAAGAAACTCTAAATTGGAATCGTAATAGCTCACTAGAACCGCATTAATTCAAATGTCAACTTCTTCTTTGAACTCAAATCCATTAAAGGTGTGCATTCACTCCAAATACAACCAAAATACACCGTATTCCACTGGTCGCCACGGCACACTCAGACCTTTAGGGGTTAAGAAAATGCTAGGAAATACTAATGAGTACTAAAAGACATGGTTAACGGCTAAATGCCCTAAAGACTTTTTAGCGAGTAAACAATTACCCAAATGGAGGTAAGTTAATTAGATTTTCACCATGTAAACTTGTAGACAACTTATTGTAGGTAATGTGGATCAAAATTCAAAGCATTAAGCTTCATAGATTGTAAGATTATAACCTATTATTCCTCAAAACAAAGTACCACTTTATCATTATAGTGAAGAGTGAAAAAATTCTACCACCAAAACTACTACAATGAAAAATCCCCCAAAGAAAAAGTTGTTCACCTTCATTGAAACAACATTTTTTTCTATTAGTCACCTTGTTGAATTGAGGTATGGTCAATTTATTTGTTTCTTTATTTTTATTTTCTTTTCTTTCTTCTCTTTTCTTCTTCTTTTCCATGTAGACAACTAAGTTGAGGATTCTTATGTAATATTTTGGAGACTAATTTGACATTTTGAACCTTCATGCAATTTATTTTCTAGGAGAATGTATAATAAAAAAGTATTTGGTAAAACATCCATCACATTAAGTTATTTGGTGGTAGGTAGCTCAATATGTTTTTGATTTTTAGGCAATTTTGATATTGAAAAGTTCCAAAATCTCAATTCTTGAAAGGAAAAAAAATGTTATTCACAAAAAACATTGAAGCTTGCTCTTGTAAATTTTGAAGGCTATCATCATAAAAGAGGCCAAAGTTTCAACTCGAGAGTCACTTGGAACTTGAGTGGTGATTTTGTAATTAACATAGTTTCAAAGTTTGAAAGAATTTTAAAAACTAATTTTTAATCTGCCCAAGATAGACTTGAAAACTAAAATTTCTAAATAAAGGTTGAAAGAGTGGAATTAGGCTTGCAAATTATACCACATACACCTTGCAGTATAGGGAGCACCCTATTGAAATCTTAGGCAATAATATTACTTTAAACCCCTTGATCTAGACTACTCAAGATAGCAAAAAGCCATTTCGATTTTCTTGGATTTTAGGGGCACTAAGGCTCTTTAGTTTGATATGCATTAAACTAGAAGATTAAAAAGTCAAGTCTAAAGTTCAAAATATTGTTGTGCGATTTGATTATATCATTATCAACTGGTATTATCACCTTGAAGACTTTATTGCCTAAATATACACCTCTTGGAAGCCTTGATTGTCCAAACGTACACCTACCATCATAAAGTCTTTTATTCACCTGAAAATCTTAATTTTCCACATGTATAATTCTTAGTTGGCAGCCTTGATTGTCCACATTGCTACTTAGCAGCCTTGATTGTTTACATATAGTGTCAGTTGGTGTCAGTTGGTTGGCGGCCTTAATCATCTACATATGTTGGTTGGGGCCTTAATCATTTACACATATAGTGTCAGTTGGTAGCCTTAACTACACATACTTATCGGTTGGCACATAGTGTTGTCATCAATTGGCATTTACTTGTCAGTTGGTATATCATGTAAGTGGCACATTGTCTTGGCATATACCTACCAGTGGCATACACTTCTCAATTGACATTTATCTTTTATTGAACATGTCACTTTTATTGTTTACACATATTTTTTTGAATGTCAACACATACTTTTGTAAGAGCATTCATTTTCTAAATGTACACCACCAATCAATTTGAAAAAGTAATTATTCAAACAAAAAACTCATCAATAGGAAGTAAAATTGTTCAACATACACTTGTTGATTGGAAGAATTATTGTCCAAGCAATTTCTCTTTGAATCCTTAATTTTATTTTAAATACACCTGCCACTCGAACATTTTAATAATCTAGAAATACGCCCTGCTTTTGGAAGCGTTGGTTGTTGCAGGTACACTTATTTCTTACAACCATAATTGATCCAAAAGCATTGACTATGAACACGTCAACCTATCGCTTAAAAGCAAATTTTTCGAAACATTCATTTGTACCTAAATGTTTTTTATTGTCATGACATACACAAATTCCTTAGAAACTCCAGTAGTGTAAATGCACATTAATGTCAAGGCATACACATCTTACTTAAAATTTTTGATAGTCAATGTGTAATTTTCTCAGTCGAGGAAATAAGTTCAATACAATATGTAAAACCTACACATTTCCAACACCACCACCTTGATGGAGACCACCATATTTTTGAAGAGTACAAACTCATATTCAAATAGCACGCCCTTTATTTGTAGAATATCACTTCTCATAGAAACCTTACCGTCTCCATGAACCACATCAACACCAAATTATATCTCATAAAAGTATCAATACAAAACCACTCAATTACCAATTATTCCATGAAAAAGATCTCATAAGATGCTCGTGTATGTTTATATTTATTTTTATTTTCTAGCACAATCAAAGAATTGTAATGTAAAGATTGAGCAAAGTATATATCAATAAAAAGGTCAATATCTTCCAAGTATATGACTGCTGGATTTATTTTTTTAAATAAAAAATAAAAATAGACTCCCTATTGATTTTTTGTAGGAGAATTACCAAAATACTGGATTTTAATTAGAACATGATCCTGCAAATATATTGTGATTGTTAAACCATGCAAGGGTAGAGCTATTGTGTTTTTAAAAGCAAACTCTTATGCTAGGAGTAATAAGTACTGAGAAGTTATTATTTTTATCTTGTAAAATGTGAAGATAAATAAAATGTGAAGATAAATAAAAATCAATCATACTCAAAAAACTCAAATGAGTGTTTAAAAAAAGTTCTATAAAAAATCTATAAGACTATAGTTTTGATTTGATGTATTGTAATAAATTTCCATTATTTATTGTTTTATCTAGCTTTTGTTAAAATTGAAGCAAAAAATATTCATAATCTTGTCAGCCTTTTTGTATGATATATTTCTCATTTACACCTTCTTCAATCACAAATGATTTTTTGAAATTATTGCTAAATTATTAAATGTAGTGCTCAAGTTCAATATCATGTAATTATTTAGATTCAATGCACTTATTCAATGGATACATTGTTTGATAAATATATGCAATCACTTTGGATTTTCTTTACTCATTTGGTCATTTCATAATTATGATCACGACAAGGAAATGGGTGTGAAAATGACAAGAAGTTGACACTGAATTATCTAGATTGACAAGTGCTACTGAAACACTTGTATTGAGTCCCCTAAAAATTCATGTGGAGCTATGTCAAACTCCTAGTCAACAATTGTGTTAACCTTTCTAATGGAATTAGAAAAATGTTTGAACGAGCATAGTCAACAATTGTGTTAACCTTTCCAATGGAATTAGAAAAATGTTTTAACGAGCGTCTCCAAAGAAAACTTGAAACTTATAAGAAGGAAAACCCTACCTTGCCGTTGAATTAGGATTATGTAAATTTTTTTCCAATTCAACCACATGTATGCTTGTAGTGGATGAACATACTAATATTCAATATAAGATTGCATAGAAGATGTCTACTTTGCTGAATAGGTAGTATTAAATATAAAATTAGATTATATCAAACAAGAATGTACCCATGTCCTACAAATGCATGTCCTATCTTAAAAATGTCATTCCTTTTACTAATATAATATCACACTTTCAGAATTGAAACTTTCATATCATGAGTTTGTTGAAAGTACAAACGTTATTGATAGCTTCTTGCTCTTCCTAACAAGCTAAAAATCCTTGCATTGATGGATGCTCGAAAACAAGAAACGTAGTTTATTACCACCTTGTTGAAATTAAGGTCTCATCAATAGATTTATTTTTTATTTGTACCATAACCATATGATCTTGATCCTTGCTTATACTGTGTAAAATGTCAACCATTGGATTCTCACAATTTGTGAAAAAAATTATGACTTCAAACTTTCTTTAGTTATAGGTCAAAAAACTAATTATTATGAATTAATCATCCGTGAGAGATAATAATTTATTAATTTTTGACAAAGAAGAAGTTTGGTAGAGGTTACAATAATCACTGTGAATTACAACGGCATATGCGGTCATTGAAGTTCTTTGTAATATGAAAATTGGTGAGTCAAAGATTTAGTCAATTATTTCACTTTTAACAATCATGAATTTATCCAGTAAAACATTGGCAAGTTAATATCAAGTATAAAGAATATATTTAATCATATGAAGTTTCTTGTTATAGGTTTCTTGCTTTTTTGCTAGTCGATAGTAAATCAATTAATAGTCTGTACAATAAATGTATCTTGACATTCAAGTTATTGGTATTTAGTCACTCGACAACATAAAATTTAAAAACCCACTCACCAGGAAGACCACTCAGTCAATTCTTTCAAACATCTCCAATTATCAATAAAACAACTCACTTAATATTTTAAATTAGTCAATTCATTCAAACATCCCTAGTGACCACCATGACCAGTCAGTTAATAGAAAACTATAAACAATCAATTTATATAAATAATCATTCTAGCCACCAATAATACTAGTCAATAGATATTTTAAATTGTCACTTCCTTTAAGCATTTGGGGTTCTTTAGCCAGTCACTATCTTTTATAATATATGTATTTAATCATATTAGTAATCAATCAACTAAAATATCATATTTAATACAAAAGCCAATCACTAGAAGGGCCTCGTACCAAATCACGCAACACTTACTTTCAAACTTATCCAACAATGTTCACTTATTCCAAGAATCTTAAAATTCAACTTTCCAACTCCAACTTCTACATTCTAGAAGATAAACACATCACCTTGAAACAATCAATTCAATCAAACATCTCCACTAACCAACAAGAATAGTTAGTCAAACATCAATAAATACAAACATTCCAACCACCAGCAATACTAGCCAATTAATATTATGAATTGTCAATTCATTTAAGCATATGTAGTTATTTAGCCAACCAATTACTATCTTCTACAATATATTTGATTATATGAAAAAACGATCAAAACACCAAGTATAATACAACTATCCCGTTACGCAGCTGTATGGGAGCTCCTTGTACTTACTTTCAAGCTCATCCAAGTACAATAAAAATATCCAGTCGCTGGAAGCTCCTCGTACCATGTCGTTGAACACTTACTGACAAGTCTCATCCACGTACAATACAACTATTCAGTAACGTCACTCAACACTTACTTTCAACCTCATTTACTTACAATAGAAATACTCAATCACCACAAGCTTCTCGTACTAAATCACTAAACGTCGGTGAATACTTACTTTTGAGCTCATCCAACAATATTTACTCCTTTCAAGAATCTCAATATTCAAGTTTCCAACCCCAACTACTATAGTGTAGATATCTAATCAATAGAAGCTACTCATGCATGCTAAATAACCAACTATGTCTTACCAACTATGTCCTACCGACTACGTCCTACCAATTACGTCAACCGACTACTTCCTACCGACTACGTCTTACCAATTACGTCAACCGACTACGTCCTACCAATTACGTCAACCGACTACTTCCTACCGACTACGCCTTGAGAACCGATTACGTTTTACTGACTGCGTCTTATCGTCTACGTCCTACTACCGATTACGTCCTACCTACCGACTACGCTTTGAGAACCGACTACGTTTTCCTGATTGCGCCTTATCTACGTCCTACTACTGGTTACGTCCTACCTACCGACAACGTGGTCCTACACACTACGCGGTCCTACCGACTATGTCCTACCTACCTACCGACTACGTCGTACATATCTACCGACTACGCACCAACTACGCGCCCTACCGACTACACGCTGACTATGCGCCCTACCGACTACACGCCGACTACGCGCCCTACCGACAATGCACCCTACCGACTACGCCTCACCCACTACGCCCCACCCACTACGCCCCACCCACTACGCCTCATTCTCACCGACTACTACGCCTCACCCTCACCAACTATTATTCCTCACTGACTACGCCTCACCGACTACGTCGTTTCCACTAGCTAATAGTTACTTTCAAACTCATCCAATAACATACACTCATTCCAAGAATCTTAATATTCAACTCTCCAACCCCAACTACTACAGTATAGATATCTAATCAGTAGAAGGTGCTCATGCATACTAAATCACCGATTACGCCTTACTGACTACGTCTAACCACGTCCAACTGACTACGTCCTATCGACTACATCCTAGCGACTACGTCCTACCTGCCGACTACGCCTTCTCCATACCAACTATGCGCCGACAACTCGCCCTGCCGAGTACTATACCGACTGCACGTCCTACCAACTACTCGCCCTACCGACTACACGTCCTACCGACTAACGCCCTACCGACTACGTCCTACCTACGACAACGTGCTGACTACGTACCCTACCAACAACGCGCCGACTACACGCCCTGCTCACTAGCGCCCTACCGACTACGTCCTACTTACGACAACGTGCTGACTACGTACCCTACCGACAACGCGCCAACTACACGCCCTACCGACAGCGCGCCCTACCGACTAAGCGCCGACTATGTGCCCTACCGACTAAGCGCCGACTATGTGCCCTACCGACTAAGCGCCCACTATGTGCCCTACCGACTAAGCGCCGACTATGTGCCCTACCGACTAAGCGCCCACTATGTGCCCTACCGACTAAGCGCCGACTATGTGCCCTACCGACTAAGCGCCGATTATGCGCCGTACCGATTACGTCTTACCGACTAGCTAATAGTTACTTTCAAACTCATCCAATAACATTCACTCAATCCAAGAATCCCAATATTCAACTCTCCAACCCCAACTACTACACTCTAAACCAAAATACTTTTTTGAATATTCACCAAAACGATCACAAACATTGATGATGGAAACCGACCACTTGAGAGCAAGAGAGAGACGGGGAGGAGCAAAAGCTGCAAGCGGAAAAAGAGAGAGCAAGAGAGGCTTTTACTCCCTCCGGAGGGAACTCGTCAACGCAGCCGCTTTCGAAGAAGCCCCGGAAGTCGCAACGAAAGAGTCGGAGCTCTCCGACCACCCCCCCCCCCCACCCATCTTCCATGCCCACGCAGGCATTTTCCTCTACAAAATGCCAACCCCCTCAGTTTCTGGCGCCTCCTTTTCTCCCATTGCAGAGGGCTCGCTCTTTGTCTCCATTCCTCCCCCCTTTTCTCTCCACGAAAAGCTCACGCGCTTGCTTGCCTGCCTGCCACTGCTGGTGGGCCTCCGCTCTGCCGGCTCACTCACTCACTTACCCCTCTTCACTCCATCTGTCGGTGCTCCAAGCTCGCAAGCCACAGTCTCAATTGTCGATGACGGACCTCGTGTATATTTAATTCTTGATTTGGGGTTTAAGACATTCTTCTTTCTCGCATATTCGCAATTATTGATCGTGTCCATCATTGACTGACTTGCTCGAAGAAAAAATTCTGATGGCTTCATGACAAGCGGGGAATTGTTATCTGTGAGGGGAGTGGGATGAGTGGCTAGTGGGTTCTCGCTTTTCTTTGTTTTTTTTGAGTTTTGGTAAAACCCTGGAGCTGGCTATGCTCGGGGTGTTGTAGTATTGTTGGAAATTACGGTACAGAGAGAAAGAGAGGGTAGTGGAGTGTGTGTTGGTTGGTTGGCAAGATGGGGTCGGGGATGTCGCCCTGTGCAGCATGTAAGCTGCTGCGACGCCGCTGTGCTCGTGATTGTGTGTTCGCGCCTTACTTCCCGCCTGACGAGCCTCAGAAGTTTGCTAACGTCCACAAAGTCTTCGGCGCTGCCAATGTCAATAAAATGCTCCAAGTAAGCCCCCCACCCACTCCCTTCCATTCAGTAGCACCTCCCTCATAAATTGAAACCGAGCTAACGATCAGATCAGACCCTAAAGGCGAGCTTCCATTCCAAATTCTCCTCTTTCTTGTTTGTATGCTCGGACACGACACTCGTGAGAGCTTCTTTTTTTTCTTTCATATTTTGTTTTGTTGTGGCTTTCTGGTGTTTGAATGTTCGGGGGGCATTGGCAGGATTTGTCGGTGCATCAGCGAGGGGACGCAGTGAGCTCGATGGTGTACGAAGCAGATGCGCGAGTTCGGGACCCAGTGTACGGGTGTGTGAGTGCGATTTCTTCCTTACAACAACAAATCGCCGTGCTTCAGAACCAGTTAGCAGTGGCGAATGCGGAGATTGTGTGCATGCGGATGCAACAAGCGGCAGGCAGCAGTGTAGTCACAACGACGACGAGCTTGAAGTGTAGCTCGTCGTCTCCAAGTGAGCTTTCCACGCCCTCATTGCAGCCTCGATCACCCGACCTTCAGCTTTACAAGCGCACTCTGGAGAAAGGCGAACCCCTGTGGACATAATCATCAAAGCTGTCCCACGCCATACATCATCATCAAGCTGTATTATACGATCTTCTACATCCTCAATCTTTTTGTATAAGAAAAACAAGAACGCGTTTATTTATAGGTAACAGCAACAACACACAATCATCCCTTTTGGCTGCTGCCATCTGATGATCCTCTGATTTTTCGCCCGGACTGCCATGAGTCGTGTGCACATCCACCGACCTGGTTGATCAGTGGCGGCCCTCCTATAGTAGCATATATGCATACCCTTCGTTTTCACAGGGACTTCACCCATCTTGAAGGCATTCCACAACCTGGTGCTCTGGGTTGATGAGAGACGCTCTTATTGCTTACTTTTTCATATATTTGAATCTCTTTAAGCTTTTCTTGACACTGGATCAGAGTGCAGAGTCGGTGCTTGTTGCTTACTAATGCATATACATAAACCTTTTAGTGTGGATTTGAATGATATGGGTCAGAGTGCAGAGTTGGTGCTTGCTCTGCAGGGTGTGAAGAGCTAAAAGTTTCAATACCTTTTTGTGTGCGTTTGA
This sequence comes from Bryum argenteum, assembly GCA_037043015.1. Lineage (NCBI taxonomy): Eukaryota > Viridiplantae > Streptophyta > Bryopsida > Bryales > Bryaceae > Bryum > Bryum argenteum. Next base: position 15,470,985 of record CM073328.1, on the reverse strand, counting down.
ATGTTTTTGTCTGTATTTCTTTCTGTGGGTTTGAATGACAGTGATTCAGAATGCAGAGGGGTGAAAAGTCGGTGCTTGTATTGGTGTCAGAGTGAAGGCACAAAAATATTAATTGGGGTTTATGATTGTGAGTCAGATGATGGTTCAGTTTCGCATGTGAAATGGGGTGAGCTTTCATGTTGGCCATAGCCATTTCGGTTGCGTAAGCAAAAGAGAGGAGAGTGACGACTCTCTTTTTGTTTTGGTACTCGAAAGAGCGTTTTTATAGTTTTATGTGGGGGCTCTGATTGTTTGTTGTTTCCTGTCCATCTTGGTTGGTGTCAGTGGAAGGGAAGGAAAACTTGTTGTTCTTGCTCTGCACAAAGCTGGAAAGGATCACCCTTTTTTGTTGCGTAGAATGTGAGCACACGTGTGTGTGTCTCCAATTTTTGGTTCGTACGTAAATTTTTTATAAGAATAGCTGCCATTTTCAACGACAATGTTAACACCTGTACATATAAATCAAAACATTAGAAACCAACAGACATTCTTTCAATCATAACATTTGTAAGTGTGGTTATCACTAATAGGTCAAAGTCTTGAATTCATGGAACATATAATCTCAAGCTCTTAACATCATGTGGGGGCAAGGGGCATTATCTAGCAAGCTCTCAATACCAAGTGGGGGCAAGGTTGGTGCACCATCTAGTAGATTGCGTTGCATATAAGCAATTTAAAATTCAATCATGGTGTGGAGCTAGAAAAAGACATAGGTTTCCCTCTACACACGATTATTTATCGCCCTTTTACCTGGGTCCCAACGTCCTTGTTGTATAGTAAGATGTCCACGCACGATTATTTATTGCCCTGTAGTTGGGTCCCAATGTCCTTATTAGAAAATAACATGCATGTATGGATCCGTTAATTAGGGAGTTTGGCAAGGGTACAACAATTGTGCCTGACCCAGCAAATGGAAGCCCCTTGACACTCACTTCTCACCGTGCAACCACACACAACCAAATGCATGCAAATGTGCCTACTAAAACTGAATGAGATGCACGCTAAGCATACAACATTAGTCCATTCAAGCAAATACCAATACCTCAAAGGGTCACAGACCTTGCCATGAGAGGTTATTCAACCTCTTGGTGCACTACCAAATCAAGAGATTTGTCCCTTGCAGGGGAAGTTTCTTTGTAATTTTATCATCCACCCCCAAACTCCACCCTTGATGTCTAAACACCCACTTGTCATGTGTTACACTTTGAATTGATCATAATTTGGATATTTCCTTCATCTATGGTACATTATCAAATAAAGAGATTTGCTCCTTGCAGGGGGAGTTTCTTTATTATTTTATCATCCACCCCCAAACTCCACCCTTGATGTCTAAACACCCACTTGTCATGTGTTACACTTTGAATTGATCATAATTTGGAAATTTCCTTTATCTCATGATCGACATACTTTCCCACCTAAGTGTGAACTGGCCTTTGAAGAAAACACCTCAAGATTCACACCACACTCCAAACCACTCTTGAACTCGTGGAACATAGAATCTCAAGCTCTCAACATTATGTGGGGACATTTTGCATTATAAAGGAGATCACACAAGCTCTCAACACTATGTGAGGGCAAGGTGCACTATCTAGTAGATTGTGTTGCACATATGCAATTTTGAATTCAATCATGGTGTGGAGCTAGAAAAGACATAGGTCTCTCTCCACGTACGATTATTTATCGCCCTTTAGTTGGGTCCCAACGTCCTTATTGGACACTAACATGCATGTATGGATCCGTTAATCAGGGAGTCTGGCAAGGATCAAAGAGTTTGGCAAAGGTACAACAATCGTGCTTGACCAAGCAAATGGAAGACCCTTGACACTCACTTCTCACCCTGCAACCACACACAACCAAATGCATGCAAATCTGCTCACTTCTAAGCTGAATGAGATGCACGCTAAGCATACAACATTAGTCCATTTGAGCAAATATCAATACCTCAAAGGGTCACAAATCTTACCATGAGAGGTTATTCAACCTCTTGGTACACTACCAAATCAAAAGATTGTCCCTTGCAGGGGAAGTTTCTTTGTTATTTTACCCCCAAACTCCACCTTCGATGTCTAAACACCCCCTTATCATGTATTACACTTTGAATTGATCATAATTTGGATATACCCTTCATCTCATAATCGATATACTTCTCCACCGAAGTGAAAACTGACCTTCAAAGGAAGCACCTTAGGATTCATACAACACTCCAAACCACTTTTGAGGTCAATCCAAGCTAGAAGTACATTACAGCCTCCAACTTCAACTTGAATTTGCAAATGTATTTGAAACTTATAGGTTCCACTCCTACAAGTCATAAGTGATTCAATATTAATCCAAAAATCATGATTCCAATTGGTCCAATCCCCTACATACTTCCCCACCACTTCCAAATTTGATTTACTTAGGCACTCCCAAAAAAACCTTCCCAAACTGAAATGGTTTCAAGCTTTTTTTTACTACTTTTAAATGTCATGCTTATTTATGTGAAATGTAAAGGACAACCACTAGGTCCATTTAGAAGTTATGTTGTCAGTTGATCAGTATGATAATAGTACCATTATTATCTCTGTTGGTAGTTATTGTCAGAGCTTCAAACATTGCTTGATTGCTGATTGCCATTGTTTTTGATTAAAACAAAAGGAACCGGATAGAGGCACCTATGACCGATTACTTACAAAATTTAAGTAATCGGTCATAGGTGCCTTTATCTAACAACAATCCCGTTCCTTATATTTCACAAAGTTATGGTACCTTACTCACATGTATAGTAAAGTGCTCAATGATGGTTCAATTTTCAGTACATGAATTTTGTTTGGTTGTAATGAGAGGAAGCACAGTTTATGTAAGGGAAATTTAGTAGAATTATAGAGCAAGTGGAATCATCAGTTTTGGACTCTTTTACGACGAATTATGAAGTTTTCAAGTTGGAAATATAGGTGTTCCTAAAATGGTTTTCTGAAATGACACCCTATAATGTTTGCAATGGGTACATGGTACCTTTGCATGGGAAAGCTATTGTGTACCTTTAAAGTGAAAATTACTAGAGCTTCATTATGGGACCAATTCCATATTAGACAACTCTACTGTACAAGGAGAAATAAATTTGATACGGTATGTAAGAGTTTTAAAGAAAAAGGTTAAATAGTTGTTTTTGACATTTTCATTGAATTTACGAAATAGTGAAGTGAAAAGTGAGATTTCACCTCTTACCAATATATTGGATGATTGCCAATCACTTTACCAACTTAGTGCAAACACATTAACCCCTACTATCGACTAGCATAAAAATTGCCAAAAAGTCTCATAATTGCCAAAAACTACCCTCTTTGATGCAAGGTGCAAAGTTTCGAAATTTGACGTACTTTTAAGTATGTAACAGTAGGATCTACCACCTTACTTGTATGTGTTTATGTATACCAAGTCTCATATTCAAATCCCTTAGTAAGTGTGAGATCACAATGTTCAAAGTTGGAGAAAATGTTTATATCCCTCGTTGAAAAAAGCATAACCAGTTTTTACCCTTATACACCTATAAAACCTAAAGAAATGCTTGATTATTTACATGGAGGTATGCTGAAATTCAACTACAAAGACTTTTATTTGCCAATAAAAATGGCATGTGAAGAATAATCAAATTGACAATCTAAATAATGAAATTATGCCTCACAACCATATTTACACTTTGAAAACAACTTCCTTAAGAGTTTAATTGGGATTTTAATTTCCACATATCTTTCACTATGAAATTAGTGAAGAATACCCAGATCTTGGAATAAAATTTGGAAGAAAAAGATGACTACAAAAAAAAAAACACAAAGGAACAAAACTGAAAAGAATATAAAATAAAATAAAAAGAAAATAAAAGGAAGCAGTACGAACAAAATTAAATTGGATTATGGCGGAATGAGACCTTGTTATTTGTCACTAATACCAAAGAGAACAATTTGGAGAATATAATTGATGAAAAGCTTCTCACAATGGTTTAATTTTGGAAGCTCTCAATTTGAAAGCACGTGTTTTGCTTAAACAACTCCATTTGATATCTTTAGAAGTCACTTTTGGTACAATGTTTGTAATTCTTACCTAGAGATATATTTTTCACAAGGATTCATTTTAGATTCAATGCATGGTACAACAAATATACATGGGTAGTCAGCACTCTTATCACTTTCAATACCTTTTGTTTTTCTAAATTAAGAGATTGTCATTTATGCCTTATAGATCCAAGTAAGCTAATATAACTTTATCCAAATTTCAACAACTTAGATTAAAGGGAAAAATTGAGTTATTTGGCTATTAATTTAGTGTCAGTGTGGTTATACTGACAAGGCTTGCATGGTAAAAGTTATAAAGTAAAATCTCAATTTTGATTTATTTATGCAAAATTTTGTTTTCCAGCTCTAGAGGGGCAAAAAAGCAGTCTAATTTAGTAAATTTCATAAAAATTAGAATTTATTATACATATGATATGCATATGCACATAGAAGTTGGGTGCTATATCCTACGGTTACACACCTAAAAGTATGTAAATTGAAAATCTTCACATTGCATCAAAAGAGAGAAGTTTTTGGCAGTTTTGAGGCTAGTTGGCTATTAGGATTTAATCAAATTTCTCTTAAAGTTAATGTGTACTAACAACCCTATGATATTCGACAACAATTCTATGATATTTGCAAGAGAGTGTTGTAATATATGGTGGGCAAGGCAATGTTGTTTGGCAACTTACAATAGCAGTATATTTAATAGTTGGCAACCTTATTATATTTGTTAGACTACACTACCATGACTTTTGGCGTACTACGCCATGACCTTTCGTAGACTACAATGTCATGATCTTTTGCAGTCTACAACGCCATGATGTTTGAGAACTGGCAACAATACCATATTTGCTCAATCATGAGAAAGTGTCGTGTTGATCATTAGATTGGCAACACCATGTTGTTTGGTAAGTGGTAATGCCATCTTATTTGACATAGACAACAAATGCCATAATGTTTGGCAAGTGGCAACGCCATGATATTTGGCAAATGACAATGCTATGATGTTTGTCAGATTGACAACGCAATGGTGTTTGGCGATTAGCGACGCATGATACTTGGTGGCAACATGTCGTGTGGTGTTTGTAGACTGAGAGGCGAGGAGCAAGGCGCTTTATTTTACACTGAGGACCAACAACCATGACTAAGTAAATTAAATCATTTTCATGGTATGGCTCTTGGTTAACAACCGTGATCATGAGAAATGAAATATTGATTTTTAACCCCTAAACGTCCCGATGTCTTCTTTCTACATTTTGGATGAAACGCAAAAACTCTAAAGAGCCATAACTTCGTCGAAGCTTTTGGTCAAAGCTTTTGACAAAATCAACTAGATTGGATCCTAAATCAATTCTAGTTTGTGTGGTAGAAAGTGCATAATAGTATAATAAAGTATGAATAAATGGCATGCATATTAGTGAAGGCAGCTTTTGGTTTTGAACTTTCAAACAAAAGACATGTTTTACCATTGCAAGCCAATTAGGTGAAATCACAGATACTTTTTCATGAATATTTATTCTTGCATAATCATGATCTTGAGACGATTACCGGAGGAACTCTAGTTAGAAGGTTTTTGATCCCTATTATTCTTGCATCGGATTTGCTACGATATTTCTACAATGAAAGAAGTGACAATATGGAGGACTTTTAAGGAGCTAGATCTCCTTCATCCAAAGTTGGATTGCAAATTTGTTTGTTGGGTTGGATTCCAATTTGAATTCCATTATTATGATAAAAATCTCAAATTCATCCAAGTTGTAAGGAAGTTATGGCATTCATTTTTGTGCAAGGGATTTTGTTTTGACATTTTTCCTTTGTAACTTTTGGGGTAGTTTTCTCCATTGCAAGGCCATCATTCTCTTAAAAAAATAAAAAATCTCACTGTTCTTGGTTCAAGGATGTTATTGAGATGAAGGTAAAAATCCTCCTAGTTGGTGACGTTTTCATTGCAACAAGTCTATTGGTCGCACTCCAAAGTGAAAATGATGAATTTTTGTCATTATTTTCAAGTCCTAATCTATGAGGCCTTATGACTCAAATTTTAACCCACATGGTGTGAAATATTACAACAAGATTGCAGGGTTGAGATCTAAATAACTCATTTTTTTCCATTTATGGCAATTTTTTGCAGAATGTGTTCTTTTTGCTACAAATAGGTCAATCCATTTAGGGATGAAGAAAAGTGAATACGATTAGTCTAATAGAGAAATCCGCTAAGTAGTCCCCAGTTTGGACCTTAGTTGATCCCCAGTTGGTCCCCAGTCCGTCGTTTCGTGCCCAGTTTTCGGTTATCCGCTAAGTAGAGCAAACTGGGGACCAAATGCACGAAATTGGGGACCAGATGTTCGGCGCTCGGCGCTGCCCCTCCGAACTCTTCACTCTAGCTTCTCGTTGTGTTGCGGACTGGGCACCAAGTCAAACTAGGGACCAAACTCGGAATACCATCACAATCGGTGCATTCTTGAGTTTAGCCCCCAGTTCGATCGTAGTGTAAAAAGTTGGTGCCCTGTTCGACGTTTCGTCCCCAGTCCGACCAAAACTGGGTGTTCTCGTCCCCAGTCCGTCGTACTTAGCGGATTTCTCTAATGTCAACACTATAATAAGTACATGGTTTCAGGATATAAGAAAAACAATTACTATCTTTGCTTAATAATTTGCTCGTACAAAAAGGAACATTTTTATGCTAATATTCAATTTAAATTTTGTAAAACTTGAGGGGATACAATATTGAACGTGAATACAAACTAAAGAAGTGACAAGTGTAATGAAGTCATGTCATCAACTCTCTTTACCCATTTTAAGGAACATTTTTGTGCATTAATATTTTAAATGTAAATTAGTCAATCCATAAACTTGTATAAAATCCAAATCAGGCTTTGCAAGTTTTTGGCACCCTATTTATAGCATTGATGATAGAGATTTTCATCACATTTTTGTACAACATGTAAAAAATGAGTTAATATTTCATATAAAGAAATTCCTCACTACATCAAATTTATTTATTGAGATATTTTTGTTTAAGCACATTAAACAAGGGTGAGGTAAATGGCAATTTTTATAAGAAGAAGAGCATTTGAGGGGGTGCCCAAGAAGTTTGTAAGGGGCAAAGAGTTCCTTTAAACAGAGACCATATTTTTGTTTACCAAATCGGAACTTTCCAAGAGATTGACTTAAGGCACACAACAAGGTTAAGTGGTGTGATTCGCTTAAGTAATTCACACTCTTAATGATTAGAAGTCAAATACTTTAACCCCTAAAGATCTAAGAAAGCTGAATCGGGCTTTTGTTGTTTTAGGTAGGCTCGTTGAGTGCTTTAGAATCTTTTTTTGGGACCACACTTCTTATAGTAGGTTACATATGCTACATGGTTTGTGCTGTAATTCTTTTAAAAGATAATTTTCAATTTTAGCACTTTTGGGTGAGGTTTGTAGTTTAGAAGCCCAATTAGGGCAGATCGGCTGCCCTCTGCACCAATGAGAGGGGAGGATGTGCAACTGGTTGTTTTAAGGGTCAGGAGGAAGGATTAGCATGGGGCAGCAACTTTTGAATGGATTTAGAGCTAACCGTGTATTCCAATGAGGGAACTTCACAAAATTTTGGTCACCTACCATTATAAACAGCTTGATCCGTTAGCCCTAATTATTGACAGATTAGTAATTGCGCAACTTTCCAACGGAGTTGCTATCTCATTGTTTGAATTCTAAAATATAAGCAAGCATATCTCATGAAATCCAATGTGATCATTGCCAACGTCAATCTTGATGATCTACTGTTGTTCTCTAATAGCAACGTCAACATTCTACACAACACTCTCACTGCAACTCCTGTCCATGTCAAATTTTGTGAGGAAATTGTTGTTTGTAATAAGATAGAACTCAACAGAGACTTCTGTAGACAATCAATGTCATGCTTGTCTAAGTCCAACCACTGTCGCGAGGGTCAGAGACGTGAAGGTTGATCTAGTGGCTGAAAGCGCCGATATTCCTATACCGGTCAGAGAAGTGAACCGATTAGCCACAGCGAAGCTGAATGCTCTTGTGCGCTGCCTCCTGAGATCCTTATCATGGATTATAGAGGAAGATGAGTGGAAAAGAATACTTGTGCGACGTTGCCTATGGCAAAGTAACAATTACTTTTTATATTTTTTGTTTCTATATTAAATAAAATATGAGTTTAATATTTTGTAATTCATTTATTTTAAGAATTTAAGGTTGAGATCATAATAGAGCACTCTTTACCAAATATAAAATTGATTTGTTGCACAAGATATTGATTGATCGAAGGATTTCAAATATTTGATTATAAATATTATTAACAACATTTATTGGCAAGTCTTACAAGTGATTAGATATATTATTTTTGTGTACGAGAAACTTCAAATGACCAAATATGTACATTTTTGTGTGTTATTTTCTAATTGAATATTAGATAGTAATTATTTATAATAAGGAACTATAGTGACCAAATGTACTCACTATATTTAGCATCTGATTTCCATTGATGTTGATTCATATATTGATTGGCCAATTTCCTTGTTGGCAAGGAACTTCACTAACAAAATTTTATTGTCATTCTTAAAATTGATTGACTAAATAGCAATTGGTGAATTTCAATCATTAAATAATGACTTGTCAACTTTGAGTAATTGAAGAGTCACTAGTTAAGTTTGAGTAACTCAATAGTGACTGACTTTGAATGACTGAATAGTAACCAAACTGAAGAGTGACGGGCCAATTTTGGGTAGTTGAATAGTGACCAACTAAAGAGTCGCAGGTCATGTTTTAGTACATGAATAGTCACTGGTCAATATAAGTAATCAAATAGTGACGGGTCAACTACAAGTAACTGAATAGTGACTCTTCAATTTTGAGTAACTTAACAGTGACTGATCAATTCTAAATAACTAAATAGTAACTGGTCAATTTATGAGTAACTAAAATTAATCAATTAATTTGATCACTTGAATAGTGATCCACCAATTTTGCATATAACAAGGAATTAAAGTAACCAAAATGTGCTTATTATACAAAATACCGGTTGTCTAAAGAACTCAAGATATTTGAACTACTAAATTGTTTATACTATTATGAATTGGTCTTATTGATAATTGAATATGCCGATCTTATACAGTACTAACTCCAATGAGTACAAATAACTTCGCTTTTCCAAATAAAATATATTTATTGTGAAGAATATTTGATTTAGTCTCGAAGAAACTCTTTCATCTCCATGGAATGTTCCTCCCACAAGGTTGCACAACTTGCACAACACTTCCCAAACGCGGATGAAAAACTGCGGATCCGACGAATAAATTTTCTTCCAAGAGCGAAAGGCAATGAAAAACCGCGGATCCGACGGATGAAGTTTCCTTCCAAGAGCGAAAGGCGATGAAAAACCGCGGATCCGACGGATGAATTTTCCTGGAAGGCGGAGTGGTCAAGGTCGTCAGCTGCAATCACGTGCAAGTTCCTCCAACTCAGATGCCGCATCCAGAAATTCAAATACAGTAAGTAAGGCAACTTGCCCAGCTGGCCAAAAACACGCTCCCGAGGAAAGTCACACCGAATCAGCCAGGCAGCCGCCAGACAGCCCCATGATCCTCTTCCGCCCTCATAGCCGTCCACCTCTCCCCCGCTCCCATTCGCCCAACCCTCCAAAATCCCCCCTGGCACACCCCGACCCTCCACACATCCCCGCTGGCATCCGAGCTGGCAGCCCCCGCCTTCCATCGTCTCCTCCCCCTCAACTGTCACCACTAGGATTCAAAAACTCAATTCTCGCAATGAAATCCTTCGTTTTCGCGCTCCTGCTCCAGAGTCTCGACATGGCGGGCGTGCGAGCTCTTCCCACTTACATCACTAGAGCCGTTTCGAAATTCTGGAAACGGTTCCTTCTTGAGCTTTCTTTGGAATGGGCGCTTTTGATAGAGAATTGGAAGATCATACTCTTCGGCTTGGTTTTTCAGTATGTTCATGGTGTTGGTGCTCGCGTTGCGCACTACCAGCACCATCCCGGACCGCTGCTTCACGATGTGGGTTTCGATCTTCTGCCGGAGCTTGGAAAGCAAAACGCGCATATCAGCGAAAGTTTGTTCACTTTCGTTTTTGTGACGTTCGTGCTCTGGTCGTTTCACCCGTTCTTTCTGTATAACAAGAGATTTTATACGGCGATTCTGTGGATGCGCGTACTTATGTGTTTAGTGATCTGTCAGTCGCTTCGTATGGCCTCGTTTATGGTGACGCAATTACCGGGACCGAATTATCACTGTCACGAGGGGCAAGCTACGGCGACTCTGCCACCGCCGAAGCATATTAAGGAGGTTTTGTTACTGAATTTTCCGTATGGGGTGATCTTTGGCTGTGGAGATTTGATTTTTAGTAGCCATATGACGTTCGCATTGACGTTTTTTCACTCGTACATGAAGTATGGAGTTAGGCGGTGGATTAAGGCGTTGGCGTTTCTGGTGATGGTGGCGTTGAGTTTATTGATTGTGGCGAGCCATAAGCATTATTCGGTGGATATTGTGGTGGCTTGGTACGTTGTGTTTCTGGTGTTCTTTTTCGTGGATCGGAAACTGGCGGATTTTGGTGTGGCGGAAAGGGTGATGGGGAGTGGACCGCCGCTTTTGCCGGTTTCTGGGCGGAGTAAAGATGAGCGCCATGGGCTTTTGAATGGCCATGGCTCCGTTGAAAATGGAAGCGCGGAGTTGTAACCCCAATACTCTGTATTTTTATCGAATTTATTTGGAGGGGAAGGGGATTGTTGATGATTTCTTCGGAAAGATGAATCATCGCGTAGTTGCAGATGATATTTAGGGTTTCTTTTACGACACGGCGACGCTGTCCTCTTTGCGTGTTGAGGTACTTTTTCGAACCTTTTTGCTTCTTGTTGTTTTTCAGGTCAGATGTTTAGCTTAGAAATGTGTATTTGTTGTGGAAATTCTCAGTATTTGTGAGGACTGACCGGAATCTGAGAAGAGGTGTGGTGCTGGAGTGGTTCATAGTCTTAAACCTTGATCTGTAGTGATGTTAGTTTCAGTTTGCGTTGAGAATGAGAAGGGAGGGTTTATTATGGGTTCAGTACTTTTTTCTTCTTCTGATGTGTTCGTTTACATGAAACGAATGTCTTAGGTTGTATTGCTGAACTTGCAATTGTTACCTTGTTGTTGTGTTTATTTACAATTGTTAGAGGATCTAATTGTTCCAAATATGTCATTAGTATGACAAAATTTAAATGACCTAAGATTGATTCATTATGGAATACTTTATTGTACTTATGAGATCATTAGTTTGGTAATCTCTTGAGCTGATAGGAATCTTATTATTGAAGTGATTTTTTGTCTGAAACCTTGATAGGAGCTGAAAAACATTTGAGGAAGAGAAAATATTGTGTACTGTGAGTTCACTTGTAATCGATTGTTACCTAGAAATATACGGTTTTGAGGAAGATGCAGCTTTTGACTTTCATGAAACCTGAATTACGTCCTTCTGGATGTGGCAGCTATGAAGGAGCTCGAGGCGCGATGATGTATTATGGGACCCTTCAAAAGGGTCTAATTTTTGGGAGGTTTGTGTTGGGAACAAGAGCTGAGCCCAGTGATTTTTTAAATCTCATACAGAATAGATGTGGTTTTCTAGTCCAATTTTTTTTGTATTCTACAAAGAAATCATTCTGAAGCTTTTGAGGAGACATTCTATCGAATCATTTGTCAATCGATGAACTGTAGCACACCTCCTATTTGTGTTAATGAATTGTAGCATGTTTGAGTTCTGTGGTGAGTGTGTGCTTGGGCTGGACAGAAACTGTTCCTTTCGATCATGAAATTCTTAGTTGCTACATAATATGAAAGTCATTTTAAGGAGTCTTCCAGTATTATGGTCTCCCTTCGAATAGCAGTCCAATGTACACTACTTTGTTGGGGTTATGTAAAAGTTTTGAGCTCATTTCAACCTCTAAAGGTGAGCAGCCTCGAAATTGATTTTTGAACGGATTTACAACCCCTCTGAGATTAAGAAAGCAAGGTAATCGGAGGCTTCAAGCACCCCCAAATACAAAAAACTGATGCATCGATTGGTTCCCTTTGTCCCATTCCCTTCTTTAAAACCACTTTTTCTGCAGCACAAGCTGAACATTCTTTTCTTTCATTCCTCCTGATTGCCCATGAGCCGTCCCAAGGACCTTCAAGGGTAATGAAATACTTGTGTTGACAGAGGTTTACTTAGAGCTTCTCCAGCGGAGACTCTGGGAGGCAAGAAAACGGGAACCTGCTGTCAAACTCATAAAAATGAATCGCACCGTCAACTCTACAACGGTAGCGTGAAACTCGGACTCGGCCAAGGAGTCCCAGGGCACGACCAAATTTCAAGATATGCAGAGCTCTGTACGCCGCACTTGATAGCTGGTCAAAGCGAACTTTCCTCGCTTTTGCAGCTGGCAGCCGACGATGGCAGTAGCAGGGGAGCCGTTTAAGCCGCTGGAGCGTCCGATGTCAGTGATGGTGTCGGGAGGATTGTCTAATGTCTGAGCTCCGGTGGGTGTGGTGGCACTGGTCCGAAAAATATGGCCTCTGCCACTTTCCGCGAGCTCCGAGGGAGGCTCTGGCAGAGCCATTTCCCAGTGGCACCGTTGGAGATGCTCTTACTAATCTTGATTCACATTTGCTCATAATTGCTATAAACAAACTTTGGTGAAGAGTGATAAAAAAGAGGGAGAGTGTTCAATAATGGCCCGAATTCCGATATCCTAAATTGTAGTGAAGTAAATATTGTAAGGAATTTTCGTTCATGGGAAAGTACATAAAAAGATAGTTGAAGTGGATTCATGATTTTTGGATGTTTTAACAATTCGCTATAAATTCTTGAAGGCGGTCCCATAGGTGTTTCTAAAATGGTGCCCTAATTTTGTACCCTATAATGTTTGCTGTGAGTACATGCTACATGCTATTGTTGAGCGCAGAAGCTACTATTTACCTATGGGTGAAGAAGCTACGATGTACCCATGGGTGAAGAAACCTATTGGTACTTCTTCAGTTTTAGGCACTCTCCCTTATTATATCTATAAGTTGGCAGAGGATTACTAATTTGTAAGTAAGTATAAAATATTGTAAGTCATGAAAAACTCTTTCGGATTCACATAGAAACTTTTTGGAAACTTTCAACTTGAAAGAACAAGTTTTGTTCAAAGAAGCATTTGAAATCATTATAGTTACTTTTGGTACATTGTTTGTAGGTGTCACATTGACGTATATGTTTCTCAACTTTCAACTTGAAAGAACAACTTTTGGTCAAGAGAAGCATTTGAAATCATTACAATTACTTTTGGTACATTGTTTGTAGCTCTCACATAGACATAAATGTTTCTCACAAAATTCATTTCAAATTCAAAAATCACTTCACAATTACCTCTAGGTAAAATTTTAAAGTTGAATCCTATTGAATAGTCGCCTAGTAGTCCATGCCTCAAAACTCGAAAAGTACCAATAGTAGATGCAACCTATATTTGTAGTAAAACTGCTCAATACCACATGGCCGGTATACTCATCACCCATTGCTTGTCACGCATGTGGCGTATTACACACCTCAAACATACTCAACCTAGCCGGGTGTGAATTGAAACAACTCATGTTGAAAGCAATTCAATCATTTCTCTCCATGATGGAGATTCTCTCCCCGTGCATTGTTGGTAGAAGTTTGCAATTGTTTGTGAGGGGGCTCTATACTTGCTTACATAGTTACCTTCTTTGCATATGGAAAATTGACTCTTCACTGGTTTGTGCTTTCACCTTCGGTTTTTGGATTTCTGAAGATGCCAATGCTCATTGAGGCTAATGCTCACTAATTGTTGATGCTCACTAATCACTAATGTTTTAAATCACTGTTTTGCTATTCCTCTTGTGAAACTCATGTTCACCAATCCCTTATTATTTTGTTGTCCTCCTTACGAGGCTAATGCTCACCAATCACTTGGGTATTTGCTATTTCTCGTTTGAGGCACTAAATGATGTGTTGTTCCTTGTCTGCACGACATGAAGTACCAAACCAGACACACACTGACATACACCCTCTTTTTGAGAAGCAAAAGGCCAATTCATATTAGAACATCCTCTTCATGGAAAGTTTTTCATCCTAAGTTTCTCATGCAAAAGAAATATTGATGTTTCTTTTTTTGAGATGGAGAGGTTGAACTTCTTTTGTGTGTGGCACCAAATTAGGAAGCAAGACAAAATTATTCAATTAGTTTCATTCAAATCTCGTTAGCTTCCTGTGATCTTTACATCTGAACTTGCTTTAGATTCTAATCCGCTCACATTCTTACATCTGAACTTACTTTACTTCATGAATTCCTAGTGAATTCTTAATTCTTATACACATCTCTTTTTTCCATTTGCTATACATCTCATTCATCTTTCATTTTTATCCTTCTCTCTTGGCCCATCTCGTTAATTGTTTCCACAAATACTAAATTTCAAATCTCTAGTACGTTCTTAGAATGCGGCTGTGTACTTTAACAAACAATGAGAGATCTTACATTTTAGCAATGCGAGAGAAAGAACTTAACCCTTAAACGTCCATGGGGTCTAAAACGGGCAGCCCAAAATTGGATCACAGCATCTTTTGACTTGGGCATTATGAATAGTGCACTTTTTGAACTTGGGCACCATGAATGAACCAATCAATGATGAGCTTGCAACCTCCTACAAGGTTATGTACAACCCCAACCTACCTACCACAATCCTTTCAAACCATAAAATCATACATAAAAATTGTGATTTGAATTGTAAAATTTCACTTGTTGAATGCATCATAAGACGGTGACCAGTTTGACATCAAAATATAAGTGAAAAGTCGATTACAGTGAGAGCTACAAAGAAGATTCTGTTGGAATCAAGCCCATCGGGCTTGCTTGGGCGTTTAAGGGTTAAATGTAAAGACATTGCAGATGTGTTGCTTCGCTCTACTATCTCCATTGTCTGCTCAAGATAGATAGAAACTCCGGTCCTTTCTAAGGGGCCGGCGTGAATGAAGTGTCCGTTCTTAATGCTAATATCCCGATGGCCACTGGACAAGGGGTTGTCCGCTCAAAATATAGACTGAAATGTTCTATGCAATTGAATCAGGAGACCACCCTACACTAAAATTGAAATCCCGAGAATTGCGTGATTTAGCTCCACTTGTTCATGATGAGTGCCAACAAATTCTTGCAATGCTTGTTGACCGTTTCGGTGTGCATAGATAGACTATACGCACCTACATCCGTAAACTAGGATTCTGCAATAGGGTTGCTTGTTAAAAACCCTATTTGTCAATAACTCACAAAGCAAATAGATTAGCCTTTGCAAAGGAACATCGTCATTGGAATGAAGGTGATTGGATAAATGTGATTAGACTAATGGGACGTCCTTTGAACTTGGAAAACCGTCACGACGTATTAAAGTATCGTGAAAGCTACATGAAGCATATGCTTGTGAATATTTAGCACCTACTTCAGTCATGGTTTGGAGGGCTATTTCTTGTTTTGATAAAAACCCATTAGTTCTCATGTGAGGGTGAACAAACAACAAAGGATTTCTTTTGAAATGTCTATGATGGCACCTTAAGTACCCTCTATTTCATGCACTGTAGCAAACTTGCACAACAATGGAGAATAGCTTATGGTATCCCAAAATTAGAGTGACATCTAAACTCACCAGACCTCAACCCTATTGAAAAGTTATGGAAATCGGTCAAGTATTCGCTCTGCCACCACAACCGACCAAGAAATAAACAAGAAGTGATGCAAACTATTGAAGCAATATAGAATGAAGTCTCCATGGACCAATTGCAAAATCTCTTTGCAAGTATGCCTCGACGAATAAAAGCAATCATTTTAGCAATCATTTCTTTTTCCAAATGTTTGTGTATACATTTATCATAGTTATGAAGCTTTCTCTTCTGCGATTCGAATGCAACTTTCGGAATCCAAATTGGATCATTTTTGCACCTTCTACAGCTTTTCAAAATTCATACATGCTGGGTGAAATTTCAACGAGAAAAATTCGGAAGCCCATTGTGCCCGACTGTACAACCAAACGCATGAATGGCGACCATCAATCCAAGTGTGACAAATGACCTTGTTTCCATAAGTAACTCATAAGGTAAAGAAGATTAAATCCGCAATTACAAATGAGCTTTCCATGCACAACATGATTCGATAGGTGATTACATTACACATCAGAGCTTAAGTATAAAACTATATACATACTACACCATCGGCATACCATCAATAAAAAGGGATGGTCTATCTTACAAGAATCTTAAGTAATAGCGAGCATAGATCCAAGTGAGAAAGGTAAGAAGAAGAATACCAGATTCATAACGGTTGTGAATACTGTGTCCCTTCAACCTTGACTTGCCGGTATGCCCATATGACATATCAACAGTGGCACCACTACGTGAAACCGGTAACCTTGAACTTATCCTTGAACTTATCCTTGGTAAGGAATCCATAAGATAGACGGTATACACGACAATAAAGAGCGACATCTACAAGCACAACACCACTCGAAAGGATACAGCAACAAGGTAGCGAAACAGACATGATTCGAAAAGGAGATCCCATTGCAGAACAGAAGTATAGAACTGTGTACCATCAATCAAAAAGAATTTTCAAGCATTCCCATCAATAGCAGTCAAAGATCTAAATGTGACCGGTGGCTAAGGTAGAGACAATAAACACGAGCAAAATACTCCAGGAGATACAGCAAAAAAATGCGCTATTTTTTTCATTACAGAACAGAGTCGAAGTACAAAACTATGCACATTCTACACCATCTGAAAACCAAGCAGAATGAATCTTGTTATTTACAAGCATATGTAGCGAGCATAGATGATCTAAAGGTGGCCAGTGACCTTGAGCTTGGCCTTGGTCAGCAACGCAGCGGGACCAGAAGTAGCGTGGGTGCCGGTGGCGTGCGTGCCGTGAGTAGCGTGGGTGCCGTGTCCTCCGTGGAGCGCATTCTCGACTTGCCCCACTACGCCAGTGTGCGCGGTGTGGTGCCCTGTGCCGAGCCCGGTAGTTCCCAGACCTGTGGTGTGCCCGGTGTGGCCCAAACCGGTGGTGGTGCCGGGAGTGTGGTGGTGGGCGGGACCCAGACCTGTTCCTGCTCCGAGTCCTGTCCCGGTTCCGTATCCGTGCGTGCCGTGGGTACCGTGCCCTGTTACGGCGTTTTCGACTTGTTGGACTACGCCGGGGTGGGTAGCTGTGTGAGTTCCTGTCACTGCAAGACACACGATCATCGATCAGTCCTCCCTCTGCTACAAATCATATTAAGCTTCTCTCGAATGCATCCATGGGTGCCATGGCCAATCTCACGGTAAGTCCGTTTCAAGATAACTCTGTAACGCTTCTAGTTACGCAAATCAGGAGTATATGAGAATGTGTAGGTGTTCCGTAGGTGCCTTTAAACGCCACTCTAAACAGTTTCTAGACATTACAACAACATTGATAGGACGTAAATCGGGACTGTCAGAATGTGCGAACTTCACCAACTCACAGACCGACTTCCACGAAACTCTGAACCGTTTTAATGAATTATAACAAGCTTAAACTTCCTTCTAATCAGTTCTGTGAGAATGTGCGAACACTGCAGGTGGCTTTGGTATGTCCACACAGTACAATAATCACTAACGCTTCTATAAACTGCTAGGACGCAAATCGATTTCACGGACTACACAAAACTCTGTCAAAACTCTTGTAAAACTTAGAACCAGTCTGACAAACCGCAAAACAGAGAACTACAAAAAGCTGTAAACCTTTAACGCCACTCACATCGACCAGACTCTAAAACATGATAACAAGCATGTTGCAACTTGATCAGAGCAATGGAAACATGTGCGAACCTCCGTGGGTGCCGTGAGCATGTCCATGGTGACCAACACCCAAGACGTTCTTCACCTTATCAGTCATGGTAGGCTTATGCATCTTGAATCAAAAGATCTAACAAACAAAAAGAGAGTATAAGCAAAGACTGGATCGAAGACTGTGGATTAGTAGCAAGAGACAGGTTGAGGATGTTTTCTTCGTGAGGAGAACCGGGACGGTTATATAAGCGGTACTGGCAGCTATTTAAAAGAACCCAGTGGATGAGTGACACTGGGCACGAGTGTGTCAGAGCGGGCTTCTGTTCAGTGAGTGCCACGGCATTACGGCAACATTGCAGTGGAATCTAGATGTGGAGGAATCTTTGTAAATTGGCCTTTCATTATTGTATCTCCCAACTTTTGATGCGCGGGTAATGTCATAACTTGTTCCACACCCATTATAATATATTTCAGAAAATTGGCCTTGAGTCCCCATTTGAGTCCCCATGTAAAGCCCCTCGGGCCAACTTTAAGAAATGTACCACATTAATGGCTGGGCTTCTCGTGCAAAGCAGCCCTAAATTGAAAGAGATGTTTTGTGTGAAGGGTTGAGGTCATAGTATCTGAGTGTGAAAGGAAGTTTTTGAAAAGATATGGAAATATATTAGAGTTTGGCCTTGCATTAACTTCAGTTTTGAACTTTAAGAGTAGACATTCTTAAAAAGAGATTTAAAGGGAATAATGGACATCTCTTGTATTCGAGGTATGTTTGACCATTTAGATGCACATCATTTTCTACCTTCAATGAGCTCAAATTGAATAAATGTAAGCCTTTCAAAAGTCCGCAATGACTATTTCGGGCCAACCCTTGCTTCACAAATTGATTGGTGAGCTTTGTGTATTGGTTCAAAGAAAATGGTTGTATACTCGAAAGTTCTGAAGGTTTGACAAAATACTTCTTTAGTTACCATTAACTATGTCAAATATAACCTTTTTAGAAGTTGGAGTATAATTTAATGCTTAGAAGTGGTGAATACAATCTAGTACTAACTTGTAAATGTTAGAGATCAATGTTGGAAGTACAATATTTGCATATTTCAAGTATCATTTAAAATTCCTTCGCAAAATTGAGAAGCTTCGTAACATAATTAGATAATACATATTTATCTTTGGTGCTTTTAGAAGTTTCAACAGACACTTAAAATATTGTAGATTGATAGCAAGTTTGACAATAAAAAAACTCGAACAAAACAACAAAAGCTAAACTAATCGTGAACTAATTTTTGAAAAAAAAAAATAAAAAAAATCAGTATATAAATTTAAATAAAATGAATCTCTACAAAGAAAAATAGGATTTTCATAATTCTAGTGAATTTCAAACCAAATTATATATTGATCATCTATTTGGCTGAAATATAGCCTCATTTGATATCAAAATACGGTACCGAAAAGGCATCGGATTGTCCATTGAGGTGAAATATCTCTCAATAAATGATTGTACATTTTATTCAGTGAAGTTGAATTTTCTAACTGCCAAAATACACAACTTCATTTTTTTAAAAAACTGATTGGATAAAACAAGATTGAAAAAAACTTATATATATATATAGTTTTTTTAAATTTTTTATTAAAAAAATTTACAATAGACTACCATGAAAAACATTAGCATGAACTAAATTGGTGTAATCAAGTAACATATAAGAAAAAAAACTTGAGAAACATTGAGTGATTTGGAGGCATTGTCAAGACACACTAACCTTCTACAGCTCCGAATTTCTTACACCATTTTTTCGCAGAAATATTACAAGACCTCTAGATTGAGGTCCTTATACGCAATTCAATGTTCTTGTTCAAAAAATATTGACATGAGTACAAACATCATTGAGCTTTCATGTCCCATGTTGGCTTTCCTGTACAACATGGGACATGTTTTACTATCACAAACTCTACTTTGGTAGAAAAAACAAAATCATACTTGTTTCAAGAATTAGTGTCATTTTTGAATGAAGCTTGGTAAAGTTTTAAGTTGAATTACAAATTGAATTTCAATTAAATTTAAGAGTTTTTATCTATGTCTTATTTGGACTTGATGATAATCACAAATTTATCAAATTGTTATTTGATTTCATTAGTCTAATTAAAACTAATAACTATTTTGACTAGAATGACTATATAACAATGTTTAGAACAATAAACTACAATAATATCAAGTGGATAATTACACTATTCTCGATTTATTCTCCATATGGATTTTTTTCATGATCAATATCTTCACAATTCTGTTCTTATATTCAACATATAATCAAGAAAACAAGTTCCTTAATAGATCACCATTATCCCAAAATTCTGAATTCAATTTTAGTTAAAAACTAATCATTAAAAAATAACATGTAGAAAAATCATTTGCACTTCCCAAAAGGTGAAGCCACACTTCTGAAGATGAGGAAATTGATCACGTAGAGAAACAGGTATAAAAAGCTGAAGAATCAGAAGACTCATATAAAATTAGCTTAACATGAATTTCTCTATAAAGTGACATAATCATTAATAGTCTAATGTATAGACTAAAATAAAAAACACTCCTACATCGTACATGTGATAAACAAGAATTAAATAAATAAAGACGAGCAGAATACTCCAGGATATACAATAAAAAATGCGCTTTTTTCATTACAGAGCAGAGTCGAAGTACAAAAGTATGTACATTCTACACCATCTGAAAACCGTCGAGCATAAATGAATCTTGTTATTTACAAGCATATGTAGCGAGTATAGATGATCTAAAGGTGGCCAGTGACCTTGAGCTTGGCCTTGGTCAGCAACGCAGCGGGACCAGAAGTAGCGTGGGTGCCGGTGGCGTGCGTGCCGTGAGTAGCGTGAGTGCCGTGAGTAGCGTGAGTGCCGTGAGTAGCGTGAGTAGCGTGAGTGCCGTGTCCTCCGTGGAGCGCATTCTCGACTTGCCCCACTACGCCAGTGTACGCGGTGTGGTGCCCTGTGCCGAGCCCGGTAGTTCCCAGACCTGTGGTGTGCCCGGTGTGGCCCAGGCCGGTGGTGGTGCCGGGAGTGTGGTGGTGGGCGGGACCCAGACCTGTTCCTGCTCCGAGGCCTGTCCCGGTTCCGTATCCGTGCGTGCCGTGGGTACCGTGCCCTGTTACGGCGTTTTCGACTTGTTGGACTACGCCGGGGTGGGTAGCTGTGTGAGTTCCTGTCACTGCACGACACACGATCATCGATCAGTTCTGCCTCTGCTACAAATCATATTAAGCTTCTCTCAAATGCATCCATGGGTGCCATGGCCAATCGATAAGTCCGTTTCAAGAGAACTCTGTAACGCTTCTAGTTACGCAAATCAGAATATATAGGTTCCATAAGTGTATTTAACGCCACTCGCAACTCTAAAAAGCTTCTAAAAATTACAATAAAATTGATGGGACGTAAATCAGGACTGTCAGAATGTGCGAACTTCATTCGATCAGACCGACTTCCACGGAAGTCTGAACCGTTTTTATGAATTACAACAAGGCTAAAGGTCCTTCTAATCAGAACTGTGAGAATGTGCGATCCTCTGCAGGTGGCTTGGGTACGTCCACACAATACAACAATCACTAAGGACACAAATCGATTTCACCGACTTCACGAAACTCTGAAACTCTTGTAAAACTTACAACCAGACACTCCCGACAAAGCGCAAAACAGAGAACTACGAAAAGCTGTAAACCTCCATGGGTATGTCCAACGTCTCTCACATCGATCAGCCTCTAAACTGCTACTAAATCATGATAACAAGCATGTTGAAACTTGATCAGAGCAACGGAAATGTGTGCGAACCTCCGTGGGTGCCGTGAGCATGTCCATGGTGACCAACACCCAAGACGTTCTTCACCTTATCAGTCATGGTAGGCTTATGCATCTTGAATCAAAAGATCTGAACAAAAAAGAAGAGAATAAAGCAAAGACTGGATCGAAAGAGTGGATTGCTCGCAAGAGACAGGTTGAGGATGTTTTCTTCGTGAGGAGAACCGGGACGGTTTTATAAGCGGTACTGGCAGCTATTTAGAAGGACCCAGTGGGTGAGTGACATTGGGCAGAAGTGTGTCAGAGCGAGCTTCTGTTCTGTGAGTGCCACGGCTACATTGGGGTGGAATCTAGATGTGGAGGAATCGTTGATAATAGATAATGGAATTTCTACGTGTCGATTGCGGACAGATGTCGATGAGGGTGGATTGCCTTTCCAGTCGGTGCTCTGGCTTTCGCCGCTTTCACTATTGCTGCCTGATCAGTAAGTTACGAGGGGACGCTTTACATGCGGAGTCAAGCCAACATATCCTGAAGCCAATTTATGAGTCTAAATGGTTCCATGGGCTGCTTGGAGAACACATTAAACAATTAAGACAGTGGGGTAAGTTCCCGCATGTGTAAAGCTCTTGGGGTCGATTTGTAGAAAGAAAAACAAGGTCATGCGGTCAATTTGTATTATTATCTACATTCCATGTCCACATTCAAATATTTTAGTGAAATGATGATTTTGAATTGAAATCAAGCAACAACCATGAATTGGCCATCCATTCTTGTATCTCTTGACTTTTGGAGCACGAGTAGTGTCATATATAACTTCTCATCTACCCTTTATAGTAAGATTTCAAAAAATTGGCCTTGACTCCCCATGTAAAGCCCCTTGGGCGAATTTCAAGAATTGGACCGATCATAAAAGGGGATTTGGCCATGAATTGGCCCCATCAATGGCTTGACCCCTTGTGTAATGTGGCCCTAAATTATCAGAGATGTTTCATGTGAAGAGTTGAGATCATAGTATCTGAATGTGAAAGGATGAAATCCAAGGATTGTTTTGAGGAAAGCTTTATACAGAGAGTACATGGGGCCAAAGAAAAATCCTCTCATCCGGATGTGTCCAAATTCTTTAATTAAAAAAAAAGGATCAATCACATAGCAAGAACTTTTGCCCTCATTCACTCTTATGAGCGGCTTGACTCCCCATGTAAAGCGTCTCTAACAGACGCTTTACATGGGAAGTTTAGGTGTTTGTGAGGCTTAAAAAAGAAAAAGAAAATGAATAAAAAAAGAAAAAACCAAGGAAAAAAAGTAAGTGATTGAAAGGTCATTTCTGAAGATATGATTTTTGGATTCAAGGGAATAAATTTAGTCAAAATGTAACTTCAGATGAAGAAGGTAGGCCATTTTGAAGTTTTACCTTGACATCTAAAACGCCAATCCTTGACCTCCAAGGGTTAAATATAATGGCCAATTCTTTATAGAATGATAAATACATGAACTACACTAGAATCTGTATAATGAATGTGTTTACACAGACATACCTCTTTATTTGTAGGAAAATCAAATTCAAGAGAACAATAAAATCTTAAAATCTGTGAAACTTTGAAGTTTCTTCAAGTTGATTGTTTATGTAAAGCATTAAAAAAGATATGGAAACATATTAGAGTTTGTAACTTAAGTTTTGAACTTTAAAAGTAAACAGTTTTGAAAGAGAGATGAATTCAGAAGCCATAACAAACACGGTTTGTATTAGAGGTATGTTAAACCATTTAGATGCATATAAGTTCCTACCTTCAATGAGCAAAGATTGAATAAGTGTGAGCCTTTCAAAAGTCCGCAATGACTATTTTGGGCCTAATCTTGCTTCACAAATCATTTGGTAAGTTGTTTGTATTGGTTCAAATAAAGTGATTGTGTACTTGAAAGTTTTTAAGGTTTGACAAAATACTTCTTACCAATAACCCTGTCAAATTAAAACTTTTTAGAAATTGGGGTATAATTTAATGGTTAAGAGTTGTCAAAACAATCTAGGACCAACTTGTAAATGTTAGAGATCAATATTGGAAATGCAATATTTGCATAATTTAAGTATCATTGATCTGAATCTAATTAAAACACTTGAAAACTAACTAAATGTGATGTTTACACTTCATTGAAAGTCCTTTGGAAAATTGAGAAGCTTTGTTACATAATTAAAGAAAACATACCACTATTGTCTCATGAGAGAAAATTACTATTCATTTATCAGACTCCATTGAGATGAGATGTACATTTGATACATTGAAGACGTCTTAAATGTACATCTCATCTAAATTGTGTTTAACAAATGAATAGGAAGTTTGTCTGTAAGACAACCTTGATACATATTTATCTTTGGTGCCTCAAGAGTCAAGACCTTTCAATAGACACTTAGGATATTGTAGGCTGATGGCAAGTTTAACAATAAAAGAAACTCTTACAACAAAAGCTAAACCAATTGATAGTAACTTTTTGAAAAGATATATATATATATATATATATAAGAAATCAATTTCTACACAAAAGACATGCTTTTTAAATTTATAGTAAATGTCAAACCAAATGTTTTAAATTGAGGTGCAATATGTCACAATAAACAATTGTACATTTTATGTGGAAAAGGTGAATATTTTGAAATGCCAAAACATACAACTTCACTTTTTTGTGAAAACTGATTAGATAAAAATGGATTAAAAAATAGTAAAAAAATAAGAATACAATAAAAGAGCATGTGCATTATAAAAGAGATCAACGTGAACTATGTAGGTGTATCAAGTAACATATAAAAAAAAAAAATTTGAGAAATAATTTGTGATTTGGAGGCACTGTCAAGACACACGACTATATCCTTTTGCGATTGAGCTACTAATACAGAATTCAAAGTTCTTGCTCAATAGATATTAACTTGAGTATATACATCATTGAGCTTTTGTTTTTGGGCTTGTACAACATGAGCATATTTTTATTTTTTTTTCAAACTCTTTTTTAGTAAAAAAAACAAAATCATTATTGTATCAAAGATTAGTGTCATCTTTGAATAAAGCTTTGTAAACATTAAATTATATTATATTATTATTTTCTTTATAAGTCAAGAGTTTTTATATATAACGTATTTGGACTTGATGATAATCACATAATTATTAAACTATTATGAACTATGCTTGATTTCATTAGTCCTAATTGAAAGTACTAATCATTTCGATTGAAATAATTATATAGTAATGTATAGAACAATACACTACAATAATCCCAAAAGAAAAAGTGTATTGTTAAATTAATTTTCCATAAATATTATAGAATTTAAAAAATTTAATCTAGTTATGTCATATTGTTCACTTAAATATATATAAATTCTTATGTAATAAATGATTACATATCAAGACGATAATTAGTAAGGTACGAAAATCATATGTATAATATGTATAAACCTTTTCAGGATCATTTTCTTTACTATTTAATTCTTATATTCTAGAGTTAATTAAGAAAATAATTTCTTAATTATTTATCATTATGTCACAGAATTTTTAATTCAATTTCAGTTGAGAAGTTTTCATTAATAAAGTAATTAACTTGTTAACCAATCATGTACACTTCTCAAAATGAAGTGAAGCCACACTCTTGAAAATGAGGAAATTGGTCAAGTAGAATAAGAGATATGAGTAGAGTAAAGTAAACAGAGTAAGTAGAGTAAGAGGTATGAAAAGCTCAAAAATTATAAAACTCATATATATTATATTTTGACGTGAAGTTATCAGTTAAGTGACATAATCATTTATAGTCGAGTATGCTGAGTAAAGTAAAAAATACTCTTTTATTGTACATGTGATAAACAAAAAGTATTAATTTTTATTTTTATTTTTAAAATTTAAAAAACTTCATTTTTATCAGAAAACAAACTTTTTGTGAGTATATTTCAGAAATTAGTTAATGCTTTTTTTAATGACATAAATAAGTGGTGCATGAAAGCCTATTTCTTTGCTTCTTATTTAAGCTATCTTTATACTTCGAAAACAAATTTGATGACTGTAAATTTTACAAATATATATCATATAAATAAGATCATTATATGTTTTGATGATTAAGAATAATCACAAAATATTATCCAAGAATAAAACATGTTATATAATATGATGACATTATATTAGAATTTAATTTATACAAAGTCAAACACCAATATGTATTGATCACCGTTTCCAAGACAACAACCTTTCATTTTTACATAGATATCTTCATATCATACAAATATGAATTAGATTCAAGCAAAGTTATGTATGATTTATGTATGAAATATGTATGATGAAACCAAACTATTTTTTTTTCTCTGTTACTCGATGCAAAAAAAATTCATTTACAAAGTATGTAAACAATAGAAACATAAAGATAAAAATTAGAAAGGAAGAAAACATAAAAACATATACAAGTTCACTTACTAACTTATCTATCTTATTGTAATTATAAATCTCCTATGAATTGATTTTTTTTTTTTTTTTCTTTTAAATATCTTTTTCAAATTTTCAAGAATTTAATTAACCAAATATATCAATCTTCATAATAAATAACATTTATAAATAAGTTGAGTCAACTTATAAATTTTAAGTTAAAAATTGAAAACTTTGATATGCGATAATTAAATCTTCTTATGTGATCAAAAGTATAATATCTTGAGATTTTTATAATCAACATTGATAATTTTTTCTTTGTATTCTTAACTCTTTCTCATACGATAAACTTATAATTTTTATGGTACAACAAAATTAACTTGTTCTTATCTATAAGTTCAAACTTCGTGAACAATATTTCATACATGAATACTATAGGTTTTGAAATTTTTATATGGCTTTCATCATTGATTCTATCAAAAATTTAATCACCATAATATATTTTATAAAAATATACACAAATTTTGTTAAATTATGAGATTGATTGCTTACTTAATATTACTTCGGCCTTTAAAATTATGTAAGACTAAGATTCTATTTTTAACATATGTTTTTTCTCTAAAACTTTTTCAATAAAACTACAAATGTTGATTACAAGAGTTTATTACTTATTTGCAAGATTATTTAGAAACAAATGACAACAAAATACAAAAATCTAATCAAAATCTTGCATTTTTGTCTCTATGGTTGAATTACTTATAATTATCAATAGGGTTACTTAAAAATAATCTTAGTAAGTTAAGTTTTTTATCTTTGATGATTAATGAGTTTTAAAAAAAAAATAAAAATTATCTTACAATTATTATTATAAATACTATTGATTTAAAAACAATAATTTAGTAACCTATAAAAGGAAAAAAATCATCAACATTAAATCATAATTGTGTTGATTAAGTATGAGCTTGACGTAAATAGAAATGTTGCCTATTCCCAATTTCCCACCAATTTACACAATATTATTATATATAGTAAATAACGTAACCTTATCTATGAACTGACATCAATATAAGAAAAATATATACAAATATTTCAAGAGCACATTTATTCAAACATACGTTTGAGAGAATAAATTGAATTTCACTTCATTTGAACAAATTTGGACCGATGGTGTACTTAAATGGATCTACTCTACGGATTTCCACAATATTCAACAACTTTGTAAAAGGTTTTTGTTATCTTACCCTTTAAGATTGAAGATACTAATTCACAATAACTTTTTTTGATCATTTGTTCATATGATCAAAATGCATAATTAGATTTCTAGTCATGAACTTTATTTACTGTACTTTGTGTATCAAAATTTTAGGTGAATTTAGTCAAATTAAAATCTTAATTTTAAATTCTTGTTTTTACGCTTGTTATATGTTGCAATAAATTAAAACAAGTATATAAAAAAATATAAAAATATATTTATCTTAATCAATTTAAGCTATTGAATTTTGAGTTAAGTCTTACAACAATTACACCAACTCCATAATTTGTATATGTATAATAAAGATATATGTATATATCTATATTATGTATTGCAACTTTCTTGAGATATATGCACTTTATATTCAAAATGTCCATAAATCCTTCGAATCTCAAATTCTTTTTGAAGCGTCAATCTAGTAACGATTTGTTTATTGTAACATTAATATGAATCATGTAGAAGTTGCGTACAATACTGTGAATGGATTTTAATATAGAATTTCAAAATAAGAACATGTTAACTTAATTATACATTATTGACACTTAATTTGCCATTTCTCTTACATTATTGCAGAAACTTAGAACAAAGATTAATACAAATATCATTGAAAGTGAAGACAAATATGTTTTTACTTTTGAAGATTCAAGAAAATAAATTTTGATAAATTCATGCATATTTTCTGTAGAAGATTGTGAGGAAAATATTTTAGTGCAAGTGGACGATACAACAATAAGTTTTGGGCATGTGAACATAAGCAATTAAAATGACTTTAAAACTCATGACAAATTATGTCTTAATACTGTTTTTGTGAAACCCAAAAAAATAATATGTAAGAGAATTATAATAAGTAGTTTAAAAATATGGTAAAAGATTATTATTTTAGTAAATATTCTAGAAGTATTATTTATCAAGATTTTTATGAATAATGTAAATTTTTAGATTTATGAAGACTTAAAAGTTAGAAAAGAGTTATATATAAAGTTGATAAAATGATGTGTGATTGAAATTGAAGCTATACAAAACGTATGGAAGATTCATCATCTCTTTTTCTACAATCATAAAGTACTGTATACTTTGCAACAGGATTGTGATGCATTTATATTATATTGTCCAGTAATGATAGACTATTGTACAACAATTTATTTGATTTTTGTCAATATATATGAATATTAATAAACACTTACTACTAAACTTTTGTTTTTGGTGTAATGAACTTACTATAATATACATTATTTTTATGGCTAAAAAAGGAACACATATTAAAATTTCGAATGTAGTTCTTGGAATGAATTTTTATGATACATTGAAAAATATGAATGACATTCAACTTACCACACATTTATCTAGGACAATTGTCAATGATATTGTATTTTCAAAATGTATAAATGAATCATACTTCTCTGTAGTTGAAAAGTTAATGCACACAATACATATTCATTGATGCCATGGCATAAGCATTACACATTTTAATGATTAAAATTCAAATGATAATGGTCAAATTGATAGTGTGTCAAATATAAATGTAATAAATTGGTATTAGAAAAGAAGCTGATTTACAAACTATGACCACAATTCCTACAATTTTAAGAATGACATATCAAAGTCAAGTCGACACCATTAAAATTTTGGAAACAAATCCTTGAAATAATAAGATTAGTAAGAAATAAATTTGATTAAATTGTGTTCAAATAGGTGATTCTATTTCATATTACCTATTTTTAATAGGAAGATCTTGGATTTATTGAGCTTAAGCTAGAAATTATTTGAAATGATCTATAATAGACTTTGGAAAGAAGTGATTTGAATAATACTATCTATGTATCTTACAAATCACTAAGCAAAAACATAGGAAGAGAAAGTTGACTGTACTGTCAATAATTAAAATAGAAGTGAGACAAATAATGACAGTTTCAATACCCATGATTCTATAGAAGTAACATATAGTCTTGTATTTCTGGAAATTATAAATCCACACTCGTGCTTTTATTCATATGAAATTGAAACATTTTTTAGTGTAATAGTTCATTATATGACATCGGTCCGAAATGTTCACATAACACATCCTATAAACTTGCTCATTTTGAGAATATGCCAAGTGGTTGTCTTTTGAGTCATATTTTGATATAATATTCAAATGTACTTGGATAAATGTTTTGAAATTGACAAAAAGTATGGAAGACCTTACAAATAAGCTTGAGGGTAGTTGGTAAGTTCCAATTAAGTAAGCAAACTAACAATTCTATTAACAACTTCTTAATTTCAAACTAATATATTGATATAATGCAAATTTACATATTATTGCGTTCAACAATTTAAAAGATTGTATAAATGCAATTATATGTATATGAAGTTGTTTATATTTCTACTCATATGATAAATTAAGCAAAGTATCTCGGACAGAATGAACACTTCTTGAGCATGAAAATATTATATTTAATAGACGAGTCTCAAATGCATTAGACGAGTCTCAAATCATGTTATAATGTAATAAATAATGTAAACAAATTTGTAAGGAAAAAATAAATTTGATAAATCAAAATTTTTATAAGAAATCATTGAAATCATAATTCATATAGTTGAATATATAATGTGGTACAAATTGTGTAATTAATTGATGTGTACTTTTGCGTAATTATTCACGTTGAAGATGAAACTGAAGTACTTGTTTGTTCTTACAAACTAAATGAATCAAACACTTTAAATTTTTTTTCCTTATCATAATCGAGTAAAATTTTCATGAACAATAAACAACACAAATATTATATGTTGTAATCAAATCTTGTAGTATATATTAACTGGAAAATGTACCACAAGCCTTCTCTCACTGCTTAGGACTCATGGCTCCCAATAAGGAGGTTGTCAGTTCCACTCCCCATGCTGGCATGAACTCACCACCTTAGTCCACCTAATTATGTCGGGGGACTAGAGGGTTCTTGAACCTTTTTGTATGGGTACCTCAAAGCTCTTTGGGAGATACCATGTCGGGTATCTCTAGAGCACTAGTGGGTAGGTAGAAACTAGCATAGTGTTCACCCCGAGGGGGATTAGAAGTCCGGCTATTGGTGTGATGACCACCAGGCATATATCCAATGATAGATTGAAGGAACACTCTATTCACCCCAACCTCTGAAGAGGTTGGAGTTTCTCTTCGTCTTCTTTATTAGCTGGAATATACTATGACGAAGTTATTATGCTTGTTTTATATCTTTCGATACAACTTATTTTATACATTTTATGATATATTGGTATCAACATTACACTATCACTTTTTGATACAGGGGGTGTCCACTGTAGTAATCCCACAAAATAATATGTTAAACTGATATTTAACTAATTATGGACAAATTCATAGTCCAAAAATAATGTCGACTGTCCGCCGATATTACCATTAGACTCCATCAGAAATCTTTGAAAGGTCATAACTCAGTCAAATCGTATCCAAAAAAAAACATATGAGGTGTTTTCTGATATCTACGAGAAATGTAGATGTCAAAAAACACCTCATGTGTTTGATTTGGACAAAATTTGAGTGAGTTATGGCCTTTTGAAAGTTGCTGATGTGGGGATGTATCGGCTGGCTGCCGATAAAACCAAGGTTCTTCATTAGTTGCAAAAAGTCCAGAAGTTGCAAATAAGTCCATAATTAGTTAAATATCAGTTGTTACAAAGAGCCCATATAAAAAGAACAAGAAAAAGAAGAACACCAAACCCCTATGGGTTGGCGTGAATAAAGTGTCCATTCAACCTAAGCATGGTGGTATGGACACACAACATAACAACAATGGTATAAGACTACTAACCCCTCCTAGGGTAAACACTACAAAACAAAACAAGAGCCCATATAACACATGGAGACGTTTCATTTACTTCCATCTTTACAAACTTGTGTAAAATCAACTATTTGGAGATAATTGTCACCTATCTTCAAGATTCTTCTCCCTAAGAAATAAATTTTAAAAAAATAAAATTTAAAGTCTTAAAAAATAAATTCTTAAAGTGCCTTCTCAAAACACAAAATCACCTTGTTTTCAAAGTTTTTGGTATTCTTCCCTTGCGTGGCCGTGATAGACCCGCACGAGCCACGAGCTAAAATGTACGCCTACTGTACATTTCAATTTCCAGCTTCAACTGTTGTTTTTCGGGATGTTTTTAGGTCTACTCGCAGAATTCTCTTCCCTCAATCCGCCATAGCTCATTCAGAACTCAAGTTTTTTAGTCGCCCCTGAAGACAATGCGATGCTCTGATCATTCACAAGTTCTTAGTCTTCAATTTGGCTTTTGGATGGAGGGAGGATAAGTAAGTGCCATTATACTGCAATCGGATTAAGTAAGGAGGAGCTATGGCGTATGCGATGCGGCCGCCGGGGCTAATGGGAGATCACTTGACGATAATGACGGCGCCCATGCAAGGGTCCTCGGAGATGCAAATTAGCGGCGAGATGGCGGTGACGCCGGATGGACGCGGCGGTGGGAATAGGGGCGGGAATAACAATAACAACAATAACAGCAACAAGAAGGAGGATCGCATTCCGCAGTGGGGATACCATGAGACGAAGGAGTTTATCGCGATCCGCGCCGAGCTCGAAAAAGATTTCACGCAGACGAAGCGGAATAAGACGCTGTGGGAGCTTATTTCGGGAAAGATGAAGGAGCGCTCGTATCGACGGAGCGCTGACCAGTGCAAATGTAAATGGAAAAACCTCGTCAATCGCTATAAGGTCCGCATTTCACTCATCCTTTTGTGCGTCTCACCCCCGTTCACATTTGTCAACCTTTTTGTTCTTGAAGTGGGAGCACTCCTGCCTCAAATTCTGCCTTTTGATCTGCAAAAAGCAGAATATGAATGCAATGGTACTGAGAACCGTGAAGATCAACGTTCTTTTGGCCAATTTCAGTGATTTCTTGAGCTCTAGGGTTTGATGAGCAGGGGAAGGACATCCATGGACCTTTTTGTACTTCAGATCCACGCTCTCCCTTTTTTTTATGAACCTTTCTAAGTGGTAGCACCTCATTTGCTCTTCGTGCCTTTTGCTCTTCACATCATCGAGTTGTAATGCTATAGTATTGAAAACTGTTTCCTTTTGTCTAACTTCAGTGATTTCTTGAGCTATAGGGTTTGAGTCTGTGTTGATTGATGAGCAGAGTAAGAAGACATCTACCTAACCTTGTCATACTATGGTAGCAGCTCTCCTGCCTTGAACTGTGCCTTTCCCTCTTCATATAACCAGATCACAATGGCATGGCACTGAAAACCGTAACGATCTACGTCTTTTGCAGTGATTATTGCGCTTTTTGATTGGAAACTCTGTTGATTGATGAGCATGGGAACGAGACATCCATGAGTCTTTTTATTCTTTAACTTATAATATGCTGGCATCTCTCCACTACCTTCCGCTCCACATGATCAAATCATAATGGAATGACACTGAGAATCGTGAAGATCAGTGAGCTAAGGTTTGAGCCTGATGTGATGAGCAGGGGAAGGAGACCTCGGAGCCAGACAACGGACGACAATGTCCATTCTTCGACGAGCTACACACGATCTTCATCGAAAGAGCGAAGAACATGGACAGGCTATACTTAGAGTCAGAGCCAGGGTTACGGCCAGGAGGTAAGCAAGATAAAAAACAGAAGAGGGGTGAGCTGAAGCTGTCAGACGTGGACACAGACGAAGAGGAGGATCCAAAGGAGGACAACGAAGATGAGAGGCTGCAGCGGCGGAAGAAGAGGAAGTCAGACAAGGAGCGGCAGCGGGTGACGGCCGACAAGTACAGAGCCAACAGCATGCAAGAAGTTCTCGAGGATTTCTTTCAGCAGCAATTGAAAGCGGAGGCTATCTGGCGTGAGGTTCTGGACAGGCGAGAGATTGAGCGCAGATT
This sequence comes from Bryum argenteum, assembly GCA_037043015.1. Classification (NCBI taxonomy): domain Eukaryota; kingdom Viridiplantae; phylum Streptophyta; class Bryopsida; order Bryales; family Bryaceae; genus Bryum; species Bryum argenteum. Next base: position 15,437,754 of record CM073328.1, on the reverse strand, counting down.
CAAAGAGCAGGAGTGGCATAAGAAGATGGAGGATCTTGAGCATCACCGCATTGCTATTGAGCATGAATGGCTGCAGCGGGAAGAAGAGGGTCGTGCTCGAGAGGAAGCTCGAGATGAGAAGCGTGATGAGCTTTATGCTGTTCTCTTCTCGAAGTATGCCCAACGCATCTCTCGCAGGTAAATCTCCTTGACTAAAATTTTTCTGATTGTTTCATAACATACACTGCTATACTGCTTCATAACACTATGTTTGAAGACCCCTCCCCGCTCTCTGGGCCCTTCTTTCAGTGTTCAATTATTCTGGTCTTTTATATCATGTCATAACTGAAGCATGCGGGTTTAGGAGATCTGGAATTGTGTATAAAGCTTCGATTGATCACTCGATCAGCTGTATTGTATGTAAATTCTCTGGAAAGGATCTGTACATTCTCTGGAAAGCATGAACGATGAAAAGCTTGTCCGTCGGGGATCATTGAAGTGTTCGTGTTTTGTTATTGAGAACCTTTCAATGTAAATTGCTGTAGAATCTGTCTGTCGGTGATTCTATGATCCTATGAAGTGCTCTTTGCCATTCTCTTCTATGAGTATGCTCATCGCATTCTTTTGCAGGTAAATATATCATTTCGAATGCCTCAACAACAATTTTTTGGGATGCCATGCTCCATACCATCATACACCATTGTTGGAAGCTATGCTCACACTGTGCTCGTAAAGCTTGGAGCTCGGAGGTATATAATGTTATGGCTGAAGCATGCGGTTGTAGGAGAACTGTATAGAGGTGCACTTTTCCACTTGATTAGCTGTATTGTATGTTGAAGGATCGTCATGTGTACATTCTCTCGAATCCCATTGCAGTCTCCAATGAATGTTGAAGAGCTTCATATGTAATTTGCTGTACAGTACAACATGTTTGTCGGTGACCCTTTTCTGTCGAAAAGCTTCCGGTGTCCATTTGCTGTACAATCTGTGTCAGTGGTCTTAAAAGTATTTCTGTTGTATTGTTGATTGGTCCCGATGTAGATTGTTATACAATGTATGTGTCGGTGGTCCAATGAGTTTCTGTCGTGTCTTTGGAACGCTACCGAAGTAAATTGTAGTAAAAATCTATCTGTCGGTGATTCTATGAGTGTTTTTGTGCATCGGAACCACTCGACTTCCATGATTCAAAATGTGTATGGAAACTTTGCTTCGTCCAGTTTTAAACAAGAGCTCCGACCCATATCTTCTCGGATATCGTCACAAGTGAACTCTAAAATATGACTGTGCAAGCATAAATAAGAGAACAAGAGTGACATGCAATTAGCCGATTATGATTCCACTACAATTTAAGCAGACTACACCATGCTCTTCATATACAGTTATCACCACATCCACGTGAAGCGCGCAATCAATCACGTCTAGATAAACTCCAAAAAAGAAGTCCTTTCCTGGTGCTAAGGAGACTCAAGTACATCGAGGACAGCACCTGCAGGAACAGAGCTATCAATACCCTACTATGATGTAGATACTCTGCATGAAAAGGGTAGACTGACTAACCCCGCATGTTGATAAATTGTACATGATCCTAATCGCAATGACCTGCTTACATCTAAGCCTTCGACCTGCGCTCAGCCAACCAACCACGTTGCTGTTGCTTGTTAGTGAAAAAAGAACCAACCTTCTTGCGGTTTTAGTACAAATAATGCAACAGGAAAACAGAATGCGAGCCAGATCGCTACATTCTCTGGTACGATACAATCATATCATATGATAAGCTAACTGTACCGTGTAGCAGCAGTCTCTTCTCAGAAGAAGACTGACGTGGTCTTGATAGAACTGTCATCGTTATTGCTTATCATTCGAAGGCGATGATACAATAGACTTCAATTTGGGAATCAGCATTTCCAACTCCTCCTGTTTTGTGGTAATGTCGTCGGTGTCCTGCCAACATAAACATCAAACACATAAGATAACTAGTAAGAAACCAGTCCTAAAGATGACTTTGAAAAAGAAGGTGTACCTCTGAATTAGCAGCGGCTTGCAACGACAGCAGTTGTACAGTGCACTTATGATACTCCATCAACACTTCAAACAGGTCATCCGCAATCGATCCCTGTGCACATAAGAACACACGATTAGTTACCGAACTGAGTAAACAACACAATTATCAAGTATAGTAAAACTCTCTCTCTACATTGAAAGGGAGCTGCCGAAGAGTCATGCTAAAGTCATGCCTTGGATTCTAGGGTGCCTCCCTGTTAGCTACCACGAACCATTGCCCATGCGAAAAAAGTAATTTGTAGTATACCAACCTTCAATCGCAGAATAGCTGGTGACACGGCCCTACCCGGCGCCTGGAGAGCACGACTATGAACCTGCAGAAGTTACAAAAAAGTTAAGCAGCATGATAACTAACCATAGAGGACAAGATGAATGAGTGATATAATGAACGAGATTGACCTGAACGAAGAGAAGGCCTACAACTTTTGGCAAAAGTGCTACAGAATCGGTCTCGTTTTCAACTTGTTGCGCCAAATCCTGTCCACCCCAAGCACACGGTGTAAGAATCATAATACCACACCCATAGAAACTTATTGCATTCTCACTCCATTATCTTGCAGGTAGCATTATCAAAAGAATAAACCGTGATGGATATTGTAAGGAGTACCCTACTAATGCTGACATTACCTTGCGGTAGGAGAACAGTAAGGCCCTTTCGGATTTTTTATCAAGTTTCTTCAAACGCAAGCCGCTGCAACACAACAGAGTAAATTAGGAGATATTTGGATAAATTTTCAAATGTTAAATATTTTCTACAAGCGCAAAGTCCACTATCGATAAGGAAAACTTAATTTTGCAAGATTATCTACCTTATTCAGATTCATGTGTTTTATGATCAATTTGTTACTTTTCCGACAAGATCTCCATCAGAAAAGAAGTAACATCCCTGTTATTATTGTGCGACACTTTGAATACTGAAAAAGCCAAAGTGTATATAGCCAAAGCGTATATAACATTCAATACTTCAGGTGCTGATTTGGATCTAATTTGCGAAAGAAGGGCAGTACCTCTCAGTTACAACTTCTTCAAACGCTCTTTCGAAAGCATCCACGTTCTGCATAAAAGCGTCCCTCCGTCGATGATTAGAAGTGCACCAACATGTACATGCTTACGAAACATGAAAAAACAAAAGATTTATCTAAACCCTTATATCACAGCCAGAAAACAAAACAACGATTGAATCATATTTACCTTCCCTTCCAAGCTTTCAACGAGCTCCAAAGCCTTCACGGAAAGTGTGTGCCCTGCTAACGACTTAGCCTGCATCATCGTCAACTAACAAGTCAAAGCACCGTCAACAATCTGGAGGATTAACGAGCAACTATAGGCCTTTACGTGGACCTGTTCAGACTTACCACACAGCATTTAGGATGATTTCAGATCATGCTTGCAATAGACAACGTATCTCTTTGGTTGATATGTGCGAAACGTGCAGGTCTATTGAAGGAAGTAATCCATAGGAATGGCTGAACAGCCAGTAATATACCACACAATGCAAACAAAATATCAATTCTCTAATCGTAAGTGATAGTGTGAGCATTACCAAGGACATTCTCTGCAAGGTACTTAAAGGCTCTGTTCCTGTGATGTCAGCTCTGGCCACTTCACCTTCAACCATTTCATCTTCTCCCTGCAACACACAATCATCAGACGCCAAAAAACTCAAACCAATTTCATTGCTGAAGCAAATGGAACAAGCATGGAAAACCTACCTGGTTCATTAGAAATGCATCTACTAACTCAGCTCCAGTGGTCCGCAAGAGATGCCGATGCAATACAACCTAAGAAAGACCAGCACAGGCAATATTAGTATAGTGAGAATGAACTCTGATATGTTTCCGAGTACAACAAAAAAAACACACTAAGGAACAGACTAAATCATGCAGTGGAGCATAGACACCAAGGCCCTCCTACTGAGCTCTGTCCACAAGAAAAATTGCTCACCCCAGTTTTGTCATTGTCTTCGAAAAGTTCCAGAGCCTTGGCATAAAGCTGAAAGTTGGGATAGACCTGCAAAAGTACACCGATGAACAAGGTGAAAAACATGCCAGAAAGAAAGCAAAAGGCTCCCGGTAAAGAAATAGTGTAATGACCTCATCGATCTTATGCTGCAAGGCATCCATTCGGCGACGGCGGTCTTCAGCTTGGGCTGAAAACAGAGCTCGCTTTGCTTGTATTGCAGCTGCTACTACTCTCGGCCTGATCAGCTCTGCTAAGGCTCGTACGAGAACACCTTCCTCTTCTTCTTCTGCACGATAAAATCATGAATGTTAAGTGATTTTACCACCAACAAACATATGTATATACAGTAATCAGTGAGAGGATTAAGCTTGTTACCGACTCCTGCGCTTTCCAAGTCTGGAAACCACTCCAGAAGTTTAGAAGAAAGAAACTCCACAGTAAACGTGTCGTCTTCCTCCTGTGCTGCAGTGTTAGCTCCCTTAGATCCCTTTGGAGCAGCTGATTCTCCAGTTTGTTTCTTATTAGCTCGTCTCTTTCCCTTCCCCTCTTTTGTGGTCACAGGCTCAACCTCAGCCACTTTTGTTACTGCATTGTTTTTCTTCCCCCGTCTTCCTCCTTTAGCCTGCGCAGGCTCTTCTATACCAACTTCTGTTCCTGAAACTGTTTCCTCAGAAACAGCTTGAGGAGCAGATTTTTTCTTGCTTGCTTCCTTTTGCTTGGCTAAATCACGGGCCAAATTCTCAGCTTTTTCATAAAGATCCTGCCCAAAAGACGACGATGTCAATATCTCGTACAAGCCTAACATGTAAAAAGAATTTATGTAATTGACGATGATAAGTATAAAACAAATGATCACTTCAAAGAGGAAGAATCAAGCATAAAGTGTGAAACTAGAAGATGGGCAAGGAAATAAGATACCTTGACAAACGCAGTGCTCATAACGCAAGTGTCAGCCAAAATAATCGCCGTATCGTCCTACAACCACATAGAGATACCCATTGAGCGTTGTACTTCTTTAATTAGACAGACCACATTTTATCACCAAAAGAAGAATAACCGGGGGTGGTGTAATCCCCATATTTCCCTAGTAAACCTTGTCGGAAGTTGATAGCTGTTCCAGGTTTGTACCTTAAGAGCTTTTTGCACAGTTGGGCAGAGTGTCACCAGCTTTGCTGCATCTGCAGCCTCGATAGATGGGGGTACCAGTGGCAAAGCATCAAACCTGCAGACACATGAATCATGCTTATTTATGTACACAAAAAGCATATTTTAGTACATCACAAGTACAAAAAGTTTCCATCATCAGAAGCTTAGAGATTGTGGATTCAAGACCTCCATGACTGAGCTGCATTATAAGTCTGCCTTTTAGGATACAACTGAGCTCAATGTATCAAATTTACTTGTCGTTCAAATAATACTTACCATGTGTTTCCAGCAATAGCCTCCTCTGCTACTGCATCCAACTGGCTGATGGTGGAAGGGTGAACGAAGATAGAGTCCAAAGCAATACCATCCTTGTACATTTCCTGCAAGAGGGATCAGATCTAATGAGAAGACAATACCCAGAAACGCCTAAAACATTAAGCTCAAAGCTTGAAGCAAGAAAATCCTAGACCTACAAAATGCAGATGCAAGGAAAGTGAGAAGAGCAAAGACCTGAAGATATTGCTTCGGTTGAGCCACATTCAGCTTCCGCAATGTATCATAAGTAATGTGGCCGTTCTGCTCGAACAACGAAGTTTATCAGTAGCACGTCCACACATCAAAAACTTACTAGAAAAGTTTCTAGTACAGTAATAAGCATGATATATCACCACTGAAAAAGGATACTGACCTGCGAATAGAATGCCTCCACACTCCCTCGTTGTGCTCCTGCAAAAACCTGAAAGACAAACCCACCTTACTCAACAATATCCGACAAGCATCTGATACAGAAGAGACGCTACCAGTCTTAATTCTCAGGTTGAGGATTATCTCAAGCAACACCTCTCTTGTTTATGGAATGGTGAAAGGAATTTAGGTGACAAGCAATACCGTAGGTGTGTAGACAGCATTTCCACCACGAAGAGAACCTTTCACTTCGCCATCAGCAATGAGCTGATGAAGAACAGACTGAAAAAGACCTCCATCTCCAGTAACTTTGACCTCATCTCCTTCTCTTTGCAGAAAGCTCCAAAGAGTCGACACAGGAGTAGGAACCGTCAAAGCTCGAACAGCTCCTCGAACAGTCGCCCGGATGCGAGCAACAAATGCTGGAGTGTAAAGCTGACCACCTTCCAACTTCCCCTGAATCTGCTCAACAGCACACTCACCCTTACTTAGCTATCAAACAATTTCTACATACAACTTTAGCAAAAGATTCAATGTCACTCACCGAGGTTCCTAAACGAGCCGACAGAACATTCGTAATAAGCTCAGCTCCAACGGAGAATCGACGAGCAAGCTCTCCAACTGAAATCTGACCAGCGACTTCCAACGATTCATTGATTTCTTCGGCGATGGAGTCCCAGTACCCGGACGAAAGCACTTCTCCTTGCACCAACGATAAGGTAGAGTTCGTTTCAACTATCTGTTGCACTATTCTTTCACAATGTATAAGCTCTACACCGAGTGTGCCCGAGAGGTCTACTAGCGCTACTCTCCCTAGCCGCTCAATCTCCGTTTGAATCTCACGTCGCAATTCCTCCTGCAGCAAGCTCGCAAAATCATGTTAGGGTATGGCATGGAAGATTTTGTGAAATTTAAGAATTCTATGAAATTTATGGTTATTAGCAAACCTGAGTGATGTATTCTTTCCCGGAGATTGTGTGCAGGAGATCGTCATCGAGAAGCTGAAGCTGCTGTAGCTTGGAAACAAGCTCAACTACGTTACGCTCCGAGAGACGCACTTTGGATTTTGCATTCTGCGTTTGATCGAAGAGCTTCAGAAGCTCCTCAAGGTCCGAATCCATTGCAAAATCCTCACGAGTCGAGAATCGCTTCAAATTCTTCTTCTATCAATCTGCCAAAATCATAAATCAAGCCCTGATGGTACAATGTCGAACTCTAAACCCTAACCCTAAAAACAGAGCAATTGTGAAAAACCTCAATGTGGCATTGATTTTGTTGAAACATCAGCACCGAGAACATAGAAAGCGAGAAGCTCAAAAACATTGGTACCAAGGAGCAGCATAATAGCTTAATTCGATACAGAAATCAACGGGAATTCGATCCTTACCAAGAATTGATCAGAATCTGGCCGAAAAACACCACGATTCCGATCACCGATGATCACAGCTCGTTTTAGTCTTCTATACGACTTCATTCCATTGTCTGCCCGTCACCCTTTCTTGTTCATTGGTGGAGAGCTTTTACTATATCAATCCAAGAGATACTATTGGAGAAAAACTTGGATGTGTTTTATATATGCATTTTGTGGCTCTTTTCAATGAATAGTCTGAAGATCTTAGTCATCACACGCCTTGGCTTGGTGGTTGGAGTTCATGGCCCCCAATGCGGAGGTTGTGGGTATTATTGTCCATGCTGGTGTGGTGCTCACCACCATAGTCCACTCAACTATATATGTTGTATGGGTACCTCAAAGCTATGTAGGGGATAATATGTCAAGTATCTTCAAAGCATTAGTAACTAGCTAGAAACTAGCGTTGTTATAGTGTCCAGTCTCGAAAGGGGGAAGTAGTATTGTCCCAATTTTCCCTTGTCCAACGGGCGTCGAGTTATTAGCAGTATAAAGGGACACTTCATTCACGCCAGCCCCTTAGAAAGGGACCAGAGTTTCTAGTTATCTATGAAGATCTAAATACTCAAACTTGATCCATACGATTATATTTCTAATAAATAGAAACAATTTTTTCTACATTGAATTGAAAAGACTAAAATTTTGAAAGTCAATAAAAACTACATTCTCTATTACTAGTGTTGGATAATTGATACGATTGACTAAATCACATATCATATGATTATTTTAAGAAAGACCACTAATAACCTTAGAGGAACACCATCAAAATAGTATGTTCTTCAACACTTATAAAAACCTTACTTTGTTTGTGTTTGAACACTTATTGTGAAAAATCTACGACTCTATATGAGGTTCCATAAATCGAATGTGGTTCCGAACTCACCAAGAACTTCTGAAATTTTAAAAAATAAAATAAAAAAATAAAAATCTAGAGTCTTTCTATTTTTGAAGCTTGTCAAAATTCGGAATTACCATAAAATGCGTGATTGGGCTCTTACGGGTTTAGGTGGAGGCACCCATTTCCGACTCGGTCCTATTACCGCTCCGTCCACCCACCTTTCATTCATCTATTCGTCCTTGAGAGTTTCTGAGCCTTTTGGGCATTAGGGCTAGTTTTTCGAGCAGTCGATAGAGGGGTGGAATTCTTGCTTGTGAGCACGATCAGCGACCATGGTGGCCACGGCAACGATGGTGGGAGCCATAATGGGGTTGAGCTGCCAGTTCTACTCCAACGGAGTGCGGAAGCTCCCTCTTATGCGACGTGAGTGTCTGTCTCCAGCTCGTAACCCCTGCATTATTCTCTCGAGGTTTCCGGGCACTCAGTTGGTTGATTGAATTGACAGATCCGTGGGAGCATTTGCTGGCGATTGGGATTGGAGCTGGGTTCGGGAATGCCGTCGCCAAGTGGGAAGTGCGATTGCAAGAGGATCTTGACAAGAAGCTGTCGGAAGTTGAAGGCGCCAATAGGAAGCGTTTTATCGGTAACGCCTAAACCCTAAACCCTGTAATTTTTCACGAACTTACTGAAAGACTCCTGAATTGACTGCTGAAACCACAATCCTCTCTGAAACTTTGTGTATCTGGCTCGCTTTGTTTAAGATGACCTTCTAACTAGATTGTAAGTTCCTGCTGTCAGTGTCTTTCTTTAAATGAACTTCAATTATCAAACAGTAGTATCGATACCTTGCTCGATTTTCACATTACCAATTTTTTTGTGGCCATACATTTGAAAACTGAAACCCTAGTTGCGGAAGAGTTTGATTTGTGACCTCATTATGATGTTACAGAGCAAAATCCTGGTTCTTAACGAACATGTTGATAGACGCTAGAGTAGAAATGGCTGTAGAGATCAGAGATCCATATGATCTTTCAATCTTGTGAAGCATACCCTGGTTCAAAAAAAGAGGCCAGAATGCTGAAATCTCGAACCCTTATTTGCATTGTTTGTATGGTACGCTGAAACAGTAGTTCACTATGTCTTGCATACTTCTCAGTCTGCTACAGATTCTGAAAGTTGATGTCCTCCAACTACTGTACCCCACCTTGTACAGAATTTTGATGCTTCGATGCCTTAATCTAGAGTCATATGTCGGTTACAATATTGGCATAGTTAGTACAGAATCGAATTCTTCTCAATCACGAATTCTTTATATCAGAGTCGTTTTGCTGATAGTCTTCCTACAACCTTCGATTCTGAGGAATGCAAGTCTTACTCCTAAAGTCGAAATCAACTACATTGTGATCGATTTGACTTTGGTCAGGCTCTCCAGTTACTGAAGTTGCTACTTCGTTTAGGGTTAATGAGTATGATCATTCCAGGTTGACTCCAAATGAGTGAGCAAAAACATGAATTACTTTCCACTACAAATATGTAAAGGCGAAAAGCACTATACAAAATGAGGTGGTTTCAACACGTTTTAGAGTATCCCGTACCTTTCCGAAAAGTCATTTCGTGCTTCAAAATTCCTTATTTTTTCCCTCCGATGATGATTCATGATTCATGTGAGGTGTTTGTATGTTCGGTGAATTTTTTTGATTTGGAACTATGGATGCTCATGGGATTACTTGTATATGGCTCCTCTCACTCTTACAAGTAATGGTGCTACTTTTAAGTGTTTCTATTTTATTGCTTAGTGGCTTTTTGTGTTGTGTATTTGGCATGGAGAGTAAGTAAACTGAGCTTTGGGTCATGGTGGTGGTGTGGCAGGTACCATGAGGGCTGTTGAGGATTGAAGTAGCATTCATATAAGGAATTACATGGTCAGTGGTTCTCAAGAATCCTTGTCCGTTTTCTTCTTCCCTCATTTTATTAAGATTCTGGAACAACTGCCATTATTGTATTCAGTATTTTGCTTGTATCAATAACATGAAATTGTTGTGTCCCTCATCATGATATTCATTCCTGCTTTTATCAAAGTGTTAATTTTCACACTATGAAGTCGCCGATTCGTCTTAAATGCTACGATTTTGCTCAAGTACAAACAATGTAGAATTACACACCAGTTTTGATCATACATAAAAACTACAAAATTTAAACACTGGAGTGCAGTATTCAAGGTCTAGTCAGTTCACAGTCATATCAATATATTAAACTTCTCCTTGGTATTGATAGAGGCTATAAAACATAGCTTTTAGTACCACAAAATCTAGGCTTGTAAGTGAGTATTCTTTTGGAATCACAATATGGATTGAAGAAATTAATAGGCCTTATTTCAGGCTAAATAGTATGGGGAGAGTGTTGGTCCAATACCCGCATTTCAACCTGTGAAGGACCTTGGATGTCTTTTTACTTTAAAATTGGCATCTTCTGTATCTGTACTTTTGGTAGTTAAGAATTTCTACTTGGAAGTTCAAGGGTGCAAAGTTGAAAGCTTCTTGACCGAAAGTAAGACTTATAGAGTTCAGTGGTATGAATAGTCATTCTAAGTTTTTTGATTGGTAGGGTTTCCAACTTAGCATCATAAGTTTGAGAAAGAAATGCTTCTGCACAAACTTGAGATGCTTTGGATCTGGATTGATACGTCTGAAATTTCTGAAATTACGCACACCATATTTTGGCATGACGAGCAATGGTTGGGGAATTTTAGCACTTAGTTGTTACTCCGCCAAATGAATTAATCAAATCAATCACTCAAATTTGTACAGTCAGGATTGACTCCAAATCAAAACATATATGTCCATTACCACATGAGCATCACATGAATAGCGCATGAGAAACATAACAAGTGTCACATGAGTTTGCTGAGTGGTCTTACAAAGACATAGGTATCATGTAGAAATCACCAAATTTACTAAGGATCGGTATCACATAGGTATCATATGGAAAACACCAAATTTACTAAGGATTGATACCATGTAGGTATCATAGAAATTACTGAATCCATGAAGTATTGATATCATATAGAAAATACCCAAATTATAAAGGATAGGTATCACATAGGTATCATATAAAAATTACCCAAATTACGAAGGATTCGTATCACATAGGTAACATATAAAAATTCCCCAATTTACGAAGGATCCGTATCGCATAGGTATCATGTAGAAACTACCAAATGGTCTTTCAAAGATGCAACAAATATCTAGATGACATGTAAAACTTCCCAACTCCCATAGTTATCATATAGAAATTACCCAATTTACAAAGGATGGGTATCACATAGGTATCATGTAGAATTTACTATATGATTTTTCAAAGACGCAAAAAATATCTAGATGACTTCTAAAACTTCCTAAACAATGGTCACAAGCAATGCAAAAAATCAGGATCACCCAAGCAATCCAAATTATGCCGAAGAGCAAACTTTTTCCGTAAGCAACAACAACAACAAAAATCACATCCCACAAAACTATTCTTTAATACTTTCTTATCACAAAGATCAGCTTCAAAATGCCATCACATAACCTACAGGAGTAGGTGCTTTTAGGCGGGTGAATGTATGTCCTAAAAAATTGTGTGCCCAGGTGGCTCCTCGCACATTCGCCACATCATACATCCTGCGTTTTCCATTGATATGGAAATCGTGCGCTGACAACTTGTTCCTGACCCGCGCATCTCCGCACATGTTTTCTCTCGCCTCCAAATCCTCTTAATCGTGTGAAGGTACGGAAATTTTGGCCGAGTACGGAGCACGGGTTGGCAACATGCAAATATTTGGTTTCGTTCTAGAACACCAAATCTATGCCATTTGCTTTGTTGGATTTGTAGCGATAAGGTGGACGTGGATTTTGAGTTAGGAGATGAAGTGATGGAGTTACGGAATTCTTGGCCGAGTACGGAGCACGGGTTGGCAACATGCAAATATTTGGTTTCGTTCTAGAACAACAAATCTATGCCTTGGATTTGTAGCGATAAGGTGGACGTGGATTTTAGTTTAGGGAATGAAGTGATGGAGTTACAGAATTCTTGGCCGAGTACGGAGCGTTGGTTGGCAACATGCAAATATTTGGTTTCGTTCTAGAATATCAAATCTATGCCATTTGCATGTTGGATTTGTAGCGATGAGGTGGACGTGGATTTTAGTTTAGGAAATGAAGTCATGGAGTTACGTGTGTGTGTGTGTGTGTGTGTGTGTGTGTGTGTGTGTGTGTGTGTGTGAGCATTTTTTGTTGCATGTTGATAGGAAGTGGAAGATTAGATTAAGTGGAATCATCAAATTTTGATTCTCGTACATTTTTTTATGAACTTTTGACATAGGTGTTTTGAAAATAATGTCGTAACTTCTAAACTTCCTTGGTGTTTTTTGAGAGCTTGAAACCTTAAAATTGTCAATACCTTACCTATGTGCACTCGCAGGGGTGTGAACCAAAAAACATTTCTATATTTTGAACTTCCAACCGTAAGATCTTGTAATAAGACTATTTATGGTTGATGTTTCCCCAAATTACAAAAACCCATATCAGGCTTCAAGGAAGGTTAAGGGCTTAGATGACACCCTAAAATGTTTATTGTCTATACAGAAAATATTGTACACCTTTACATTAAAAGGTTTGGTGAGCCATTGCTACTCTTGTTTTAAGCAATGCAACCAAATGCTCACCATGCTTCAAGATGGCACACCTTTGACGGTCATTAAATAATTGTAGGCTCAATTTGTATGCATAATACAAATTGGCTACTCAGTGCAACCAAAAGCATTTCGGATCATACAACAACTAGATTTGAATTGGAATCCAGTTCAACAAATAAAGTTAAAAACTAAAGATGGATGAAGGAGAGAAAATTCATTAGAATTCTACACCAAAATGATAAATTTATGTAAAAAATAATTTAAAAAATGCAAATATTCTACACCAAAATGAACTTGATCAACAAATTTCCGACTAGAGAGTTCTTGGTCTTCATCCTAAGATCACTCATATATAAAAATTAAAAGGTAAAAATTTCGAGAAAACAAATGTAACTCAAATAATTGGTTTGCATTGCAAAACAAGCCCCATGTTTCAAAACCCTAAAACACAAGCTTGTATGTACTAACATGCATGCCACGAATCCATACCACCTTCAAAGAATATGCGTCTTTCACCACTATACCTATATGTGATTTTTGTTCAAACCCAACATATTTCTTCACAATTGAACTTTGGGGTAAAAACTTATGGCCCTTCCGAGTTTCACCTTGTCTTCCATAATTATGTTCAAAGTAATCATGTTGACATGCAAGTAATATGTCAAGTTAATTTTGATATCCTACGGTTGAATCTTCTCAATAAATCCTAGATTGAGCTTTTTTAGTCTTTAACCCCTAAAGATCCTTGATGCAAAATTGCCTAAATTAGAGAAATGACCTTCAAGCCAAAAATAAACTCTATCTAAGTATCACATAGAAAATCCAACTGTAAGATCTTGAAGTTATCATACTTTTTCACGAGCAAGCGAGATTTGAACCGTTGATTCTTTTTCATTTGTGAGATTTATGATGGTCAAAGTTGGTTGTTTTTTTCCTTTGCAAGCACCCCAAAAAACCATTTCGGCTTTCTTAGATCTTTAGGGGTTTAGTGGAAGGAAGTCATTTTTGAAATTTAGGCAATTTTGCACGAAGGATCTCTAGAAGTTGATGTACCACCACTGCTGAACGAACATCATTTGTGGCAAAAAAAAAAAAAAAAAAAAAAAAAAAAAAAAAAAAAAACCTTTGGAATGTACCATAAGAAGTTATTAAAAATTAAAAAATTTTACCATGTGTATACATTTAAGTGGGCGAGCTTTACATTCCTCAGATGAGGTTTTTCTTATTCTAGATAAACTCAAGCTCCGAGTTCTGCCACTTGTCATTACAACGCAATACAGCCCACTTTTATTACAACCTCATTTTTTAAAAAGAAAGTTCCTGCCAAGGTGTCACTATTCCATTGCCTTAACTTGTATGGCTCAAAGCTTGAACGCCAAGTTTTTAACCCTTAAACCCCCAACTCCTCTGAAAAATACTCTAAAAAGCGTGCTTGGGCGTTTAAGGGTTACCTATTCACTACGTGAGAGTTAATGTCGATGAATGTTGCCATCATTAGCAAATTCAAATACAAACTCGATTGTTTAGAAAATGGTGAAAGTTAATGTCAATGGATGTTGCCATCATTAGCAAAATTTCAAATAGAAATGCGATTGTTTAGAAAATGATGATCAATGGACCCATTTTCCACATTAAATTTTGAGTGGGCCGAGAAGATGTTTTTAAAATTTCGCACCCACTCCATTCACGTGTGAGAAATCGAATCAATGCTGCACACTTTGAAATTTGAAGTCCCCACGTAATGATCATCATATATAAATGTTGTATCAATCATATGCGATGGGGATCGGAGTTTGGTGGTGGTGGAATTTATGTGTAACATGTGGCGGACGGAGATGAAACCTCCGAAACTCCGCTACCTTCCATCGCTCGTGAAGCGTCGATGCTTTACGAGAAAGTTTCGTTTTTTTATTATTATTTTTTTATTTTTTATTTTTTTATTTTTTTAATTTTTTTTTTAGAGTTTTACTCATGTCACAATTGCTTGTTGGTTTCGGTTGATGGATATTTTCAAACTTTGAGCAAAAGTTATGATAAGTGTGAATGATCGTGATTTTATTAACCAAGTATAGAGAATTTTGAAACATCCACATGTGTTTGTTGTTGATAACGTGTAGTACTTGGCCATTCAAAGTGGTGCATTTAGCACATTGGTAGTATATATGAAGGTAGTGTGAGGTAGATTAGTGCAATACGTCTTGGGTAATCAAAAATGAATGTACAAAATAGCATTTGCTTCACGAGGTGGTGATTTATATGGTTGTAGTTATAGTTTATGGTGCAGTTAATAACAAGGATATACAGTTAAATTGTCCACACTTGTTTTTTTTTAAAACATAGAAATTAAAAATACATGTGGTTTCTTACATGGACTCTACGTATCTAAAATAGTAATTTTTAATAACCTAGAGTATAACTCTTGTGGAATATATACCTTAAGTTACAAATGAAGCTTTTTCTAAGATGACACGTAATGATGCTTTAAAATATAAGTATACCACATAAGACATGTTTCTCTATCAAAATTCCAAAGCATAGTTGTTAAACATTCAAGGTACCAAAATTGAAATATCTAAACACAACTATGTAAAGTACTTCCACCCAATCATTCAATCTCAAAGAAGTTGGGGGTCTTGTTCAACAAAAAAAAAAACACCAAACTTAAGGGATACGACAAGAAGAAAATTCATAGAAGTAAATACCTAATTTAGTCGAGGGTCTTCTTCAAAGAACAAAATTCCAAACTTAAGGGTTACGACAAGAAATAAACTCGTAGAACCAAAGACCCAATTTATTCTTGGAAATTACATGAATGATACAAAAATCTGCCCCCTCCCCAACCCACAAACAAGGATTGACTCTTATCATGGTCCCAAGAGAGACATAAATGCGGAATATGGGCTAAACGAAAAAAGGCAAACCTAAAAACTTTTTCTTATCTTTAGCCCGATCTACTTCCAAAGCTACGGTCCAAAACGGAAAAATTTAAAACCATATCGTGATGGGCTAGAAAAACAACATCAAAAAGTGACGATATGCGCAAGTTGGCTGCTCTCCAATACCTCAACACCACCTCGTGAGCCTCCACATTGGCATAGCCCCATCCACATCAAGTTGTTGTCCAAAGCCGATGTTGCTAAGTGAACATGTGTCTCCGCCCCATTGTAACTGTTTTTTCCCCTCCGTTTGTGGACATCCTCCTCTTCCCCCTCCGGCCGGCCCCCCCTTGCGGGACGGGGTCCATCTAGTCATGAGCAACGACCATGATTCGCAGCATCCAAGGCGGAGGCAACTTCCTCCCTCCGCCTTGCTACGTACTCAAGGGTGGGGGGGGGGGGTGGAAAAAAAACAACATAATGATAGTCTATTGTGTGAGTTGACATTTTGTACAACAAGTCAAGAGGATAAAAAGTAGATAATTTTTGGGGTTCTAGAACATTCTTTGTTGTTGTTTTTGGTGCTTGCTTTGACAAATATATGGAATTTTGTTTGTAAAGTTTTAGTTTTGGTATGATGATTTAAGTGATGAGCATGATGTGGATATAATGCTCTTGTATTGTTATTAAAAGTTTTGGTATGTTATACAAAAAGCAAATCTATTTGATTAGTTTGAGAAAAATTCCAAGTTCCAAATTGTAATAATAATAATAAACGCTAAATGATGGGTCTAAGAAAAACCCAGTCGTTTGTTCCAATCAAGGTGGGCATATCATCAAGGGTAGGTCAAAGGGGCATTTTATTCACGCCAACTAGAGAAGGGTTTGGTGTTTTTATTTATTTATTTCTGATGAAGGTTGCCGGAGTACTTACAAGGATATTACCCGTATTTTCATTTTTTTTGGGTACTTATTTTTGGCTAAACATATTTTCATATTATTTTTTGTACTCATAAGTACTCATTGATAGGATATACTAACTATTTCAGAGGTACGAAGAATTTGTATGTAAGTGAAAGATTCTTGGAACAAATATGGTATATTCTCTAGTAACCATTGTTCCAACACTAGGAAGGTTAAGATACAACATGGATTAGTCGTGTTTTCTTGCAATCAATCAATATGATGTCCATTATGTTTTTTTTTGACTTGTATGGGAAAACAATTGAGCTTTACTAAGGAATGATAGAGGTTTAGGTTTACTTAGAGGTTGAAACAATACATACACATTGATTTTATCACCATATATTGATTCTCACCAATCAATAGTTGATGAACTTGTAAAACCACAAGTGTCTTGAAACCACAGTGCATGGTAGACAATCTATTGTACAACTTAAATAAAAAAATATGGACTTATCCCCTAAATGTCTCAAAGTGCCTTTGCGGCCAGTAGAATACAACGTATTTTTGAAATGGATCCACACCTTTATTGGGTTTGATCTGAACAAAGAAGTTGGAATATAAATTTACGCAGTTCTAGTGAGCTATTGAAAATTCCAATTCAAAACTTCTCGCTTGGTAGCAAATGCCACTTAAAGGGCATCCTATCTACTATCCCCATGGGACGTTTAGGGGTTACCCTAGCATAGGAAAGTATCGAAAACTTCGTATGGCAAGAGCCATGTTCATGTTTGAGAACGTTTGCCCACTCTTTCTTGAAACATAAATTCTCTCGCTTCCAACAAGCCAAATTGCAATAGAAATCTTCTCATTGCATCACACACATGATTTCAAACTATAACATTCCAAAACCTACGTTTTTCGGCAAATGAGAAGGAATTGTACGAGGAAGAAACAACATCATAAAATGAACGAGCGTGTGTATTGGAGTAAATTTTGTGCCATGCGCATACGATGATTGATGAAAAGTGCAAATAATTCGGTAGCATGGGCGCATGCATTAAAAAAATGTGTCTATAGAGGTAACTTGGTCGTCCTTTTTCTCGCTTTCAACAAAGATTCTAGAAGAAGGTTCGTAGTGGAGAGCAAATTTTCATAGCGAGAGTGGGCAGGGGTTGTTGCATGAACTTCCGATGAATGACGGTTATACACATCATTCATGCGAAATTGATGAATTCATGCAAACCCCATCACTACATGTTTTCTTAAATATATCGCAACTGCCTTGGATGGTGCAGTATGGGGTTTTATCCGCAAAGCCCGCTCAATAGGCCAATTTAAAGTTCAAGTGGAGTTTTTTTAAATAAAAAAATTGAAAGAAAAACATGGACTCAAAATAAGACAAAAATAAAATGAATCAATTTTTTAAGCAAATATAATTTCTTGAAAAGTGGTCTAGGGGTAAACATTTAGTATCGTGTAGTAGAGTGGTCTAAAATGGAGCAGTCCCCATAATGGAGAGCTTTAGTAATCTTCATTCACGGATACATAATAGCTTCTCCATGCAATATTGCTAACATTACAGAGTGTCACTTTAAAGCACCATCTTAGGAACACCTCACCATAAGAAACCCGTGTTTTTTATGACGTGGAAATGTTTTTATGTTAACACTAGTATCAAACGTAACATAAAGATCTTACATGCAACATCAAATCTAACATAAAAATTATTTGCATGTCACAAAAAAATGCGTCATAAAAAACACAGGGTTCTTCTTGTGCCTATTTGTCTAACTTCAAAAATTCATAATTCATTGTAGAAGAGTCCAATAATGATGATTTCACTTGCTATAGCTTTCTTCTACTTTTTCCCATGCACAAATATTGCTTGAATGAGTAACATCCGTTTAACCCCTAACTCTATTTAAAACCCGAAACGTGTTTTGGAGGTTACCGCAAGAGAAAAACTCAGCCAACTTTGACCATTATAATCTCACAAATGAGGAAGAATGAACGGTTCAAATTTGGTATGTGAGAAGAATTTCAAGTGAACTTTGAGATCTTACGGTTGAATATTTCAAATAATGCTTGGATTGAGATTTTTTGAGCTTAATCTAAAGGAAGGTCTTAGACCGTTTTGCAACAAGGAGAGTTAGGGGTTAAAAAAATTCGGGTTGAAATTTGAGCCATTATTGAACACCTCACTATAAGTCTATGACTTCCTCAATCAATGATTTCTATTTCGGAAATGTATATACTATTATTACTATGTAATAGATTTGGGGAGTAATGTGAATCTCATTCATTATCAAAAGCAGTGGAAAAACATTCCTGGGCACCTGAAGCATGCCGGGTCCAAATAAATGAGAGGTTCATAGATAGATAGATAAGAACTCCAATCTTCAAATCGAAGATTGGCGTGAATATAGCGTCTGTTCGTAATGTCTTTACCCCGATGGCCATAGGACAAAGAGGTAAAAGAACAAAACTACTCACCCCTTTTGGGAATAGACACTAACTCTACGAGGTTCATAACTTCTACTGCTTCTTTTATGTGATCAATCATAGAGTTCAAAAAACAATTGAACAAGTCACATGATTCCTCCCTCTTAGCTGTTGGCCATTTTTCAAATTTACAAGCTCTCTTGAAATATCATGTAAAAAAAAATTTAAAAAAAAATTGAACTTACAATGAAGGAAAAAGAATTCAATCTAAGATACTAAGCAAAAAATAGTTGTTCAACAAGTTTTAACACAAAAGAGATGAGTTCACTAAAGATCTAAGAAAGCCGAAATAGCTTTTTAGGGTTCTTGGAGGGAAAAAATCTCTGCCAACTTTGACCACTATGATTGCACAAATGGAGATTACTTTGACGGTTCAAATTTGACATACGAGTAAAGGGTGAAGATAATGTTGAAATTTGATCTTCTAAAAAATGCTTTTGGGCTGAAGTAGAAGAAGGTCTTTTTTGATAATTTAGACAATTTTGTATCAAGGATCTTTAGGGGATAATTCCTCTCGGAACGAATATTACATTGGTTCCGAGAGAAACATGTGCCTTAGAAAAATTATTTTATGAAGATAAAAATTTCTCATCACTACTTTTTTTATTTCTCTGTTCTTCTTTCTTCTTTCTTTCTTTATTTATTTTATTTTTATTTTTTTTTTAATTTTTAAACACGAACTTAATCAATGACCTAAATTCTAATTATATTTTCAAATGATGTGGAAGTGAATTTGCATCATTTATTGCCGTCTTTTTTGACCCCAAAAAACACAAGATTTTGTTTTTCCACGTTAGACTGACTCCTTCATGGGTCAGTCTGGCTAGTACCACTGTTCAGCATGGCGTGGAACAAGAGTACCATTCTGACCACTCCGTCAACAAAATTTCGTCGAACACGGACCCTGGGTTTTCATAGGAATATTCCAATTTGGTAAATGTCATTTCCTTCTGAATATTATAAAGGTTTAAGGAAAACAATAAAAATAGAAAATAAAAGAATCTATTTATTCTTGTTGAGATGTATTCAAAAATATAGTTATTTTTTCTCATAGAGTTTATGAAGAGGTGCAAAATAATTTCTGAAGTTGCTCTTGGGAATTTTGGGACCTGGAGGCCTCACCATATGATTCGATTCTAGTTTTAGGGTTGTGATATTAGAGAGATGGAGTTGAAGATTATAGAATGGAGAAGTGTGTCATTATAGAGATTAGACATGTTCCGGACCCGAATATAGTATGGGTCATGGAAAACATTACAAATTTTTGACTACAATGATGATTTGATCACCATTATTTGTTACATACAATAGAAACATTCAAAGTTTGTTTGTAGCAGATAAATAAAATCTACGACATTACCATTCAAATGGGGTGATCCAATCAATCAAATATTATCCTAATTTATACATATTCATTAGAAATTACATATCTCAATATTGCCCTATATATTAACAAATCAAAAATATTGTAAACCCAACAAATATTGCTTGTGAAACTTCTCCAAAACAAAATCTCAATAAAAGAAAATAATTTTAAAAGCTACACCAAACAAAGTGTTCTTCCTAAAGTGTAAAACCAAAAATTATTCTCTCACAAAAATCGCTTGAATAAAAAAATACATGACATTTCAACAAACAAATTACAACCACAAGAAGAAGGAATATGATGCACATAGAGTGGGAGCTTCCAAGGGAAAAAAAAAAATTACGTTACTAGAAGTCAAGACAAAGATTTGGAGCATGATCCACAAAAACATGAAAAAACATCAAATTTCATGCATAAAAAACGTGTTGATGCTCCTTCTTTAGTAATAAAAAAAACAAAAAAATCAAATATTGAAATAAAATTTTGGGGGTCAGACACCAGAAATAAAGGGAAGGAGGGAACGGGGGGACACTATTTACTGTTCATATTGCATGCAGTGTCCACCAGGTGTGAGCACCAATTTAAAATTAGTATACCTTTTTGTCAAAATCCCAACTGCCAAGTGTCACCAAGTCCGAACCTCAGCATCTAGTCCTCTATGTTGAACAAAATCGCAGGGCTGCCAAACAACCACCTTATTTAATATCCCAAGAGGAATTCTTTTAGTAATTATTAATATTCTTTTGGGGGCCTCGACCAATGAGAGGCCGAGAAAATATTTAAACTGTAAATTAATGGGCCACCGTTTTTTCGCGTTAAATTTTTCGACCGAGTGACCGCCACCGGATCGGTTCCGAACCTGCTTCCGAACCGCAGCGTCGGAGGCTCGTCTCTTACAAAACGCTCGGGTCCCGCTTCATGGTTTTCCGGACGAGTTTCGATTGCACTGCATGGAAGTGTCGCCGACCGCCATTTGTTGATTTGGACTACGAAGACCAGGCGTTGGAAGGGAGTTTCGGTGTCAAATTTGAGGAAGAACGGTTCAGATTTGAGGAAGTTAGGCTCAGTTTTGAGTCGTGGAGGTTTTCTGACAGTCGAGCAGCGGATTTTTGTATATAAGAGAGTGTATGAGAGATATCAGTTGTGAACAGGAGGCTAAGATCAAGCGAGTGAGTTTCTTGGTTGCATTTTTCAGTGATACTGGAGCAGTTTCTTGGAGTTAAGTAGTTTTGAGCGTTTTCGAAGCGGGAGAAAAGGTTGTAGTGAGGAGATTTTTGAGCCGGACAAGTGCTTGAGCGGGAGGTTAAGATCGCGTGAGGGAGAATCAGTCGTTCCGACGGTGCATTTGTGCAACATGTGTGAGGTTAGTTCATTAGAATCAGCGTCCTTGTTCGTGCTCTTAGTTCGGTGACACCTGTGTGGAGGAAGGGACGTGACTCGAAAGCATCGTTCAGTTTCGTTTTCTTGGATTGATTGCAAGGATTGCAGTCAGTAGCCGACGAAGTTCGAGCATTTTCATTGCTGGCGTGGTACCAAAATGGGACGAGGTTAGTGCCATTTTTACAACGTATGATTTCCAGAGCGCTGCACGCAGAGCTACGGGGTTAAGCAAGCTAGTTTGTTGATACAGGTGTTTTGGTGTTGATTTCGACGTGTTCAGTGACTCATGTTGACCAAGTCTGTGTAAGACTTGGTCATTTCTTACTTAGTCAAGGTATTCTATGTCTAGTGTTTAATTATCGTTGTCCTTCAAATTCTTCAGGAGCTGCCGCGAAGTTAGTACCTGAAAAAATCAGGATTGGCATTAATGGATTCGGCCGTTTTGGACGTTTGGTGGCAAGAGTGGCACTGGAGAGAAACGATATTGAACTAGTCGCTGTCAACGATCCCTTCATCAGCACCGACTACATGGTTAGTCATTGCTATCCTTCGGTTAAGATATCATCGTCAATCTGCAATCTGAGGTCTGACATGGTCCTTTTTCATGATACCGCAGGCATACATGTTCAAGTATGATACCGTTCACGGGCGGATGACCAAAACTGACATCTACGCGGAAGACGAGGAAACCCTCCGCTTCGGTGACAAACAAGTCACTGTCCTCAGATGCAAGTGAGTTTTTCCCTGGCTAGATCTTTACCGTAGTCTGTTATTAAGCTTTTCTCCCTAATCTGTTATTAAGCTCTATTGCGCATTCAAGGAAATGGCGGGGTCTGACATGAGAATTGCGTTGTGCAGGGAGCTTTCCGAGATCCCATGGAGCGAGCACCGCGTTGATTATGTGGTAGAGTGCACTGGGAATTACACAACGAAGGAGCGAGCAGCCGAGCATCTTAAGGGCGGTGCCAAGAAGGTTATCATAACTGGGTTCAGCAAGGACGCGCCCATGTTTGTGATGGGCGTCAACGAGCGCGAGTACCGACCTGAGTACAACGTCGTAGCCATGGCCAGCTGCACCACCAACTGCTTGACACCTCTGGTGAAGGTTCTCCATGACAGATTTGGAGTTCTGGAAGGGGTGATGACAACCGTGCACTCTCTAACAGGTAACTAATCAAATTTATCCATTTGGATCATAACAATCTTTGTGTGCTATCATAGATTTCATGTTATCGTGCTATGCATGTTGCTTGCTATCATTGGCCATGTTGTTAACATAGTTGGCTTTCCCTGCAGCAACGCAGAAGTTTCTTGATGGTCCGTCGTTGAAGGATTGGAGGGGTGGCTGCGCTAACATCATAGCAAGCTCTACCAGTGCGACGAAGGCGATCGGTCGTCTCATCCCGTGCATGGACGGAAGACTTCGAGGTGTGGCGTTCAGAGTCCCCACAGCAGATGCGTCGCTCATCGATTTGGTGGTTAAGCTCGACCGAGAAGTTTCGTACGAGCGTGTCTGTGAAGCCATTAAGTAAGTTAAACTCTATTTCCTTTTGAAGTTATTATTGATGGTAATGTGTCTCTTGTAGCCGATTCTTATTAGATTTCTCCTTGTTGCAGAGAAGAGGCAGAGGGACAGCTTAAAGGAATCTTAGGCTATACGGAGGACGATGATTCCTCAGCTAGCTTCGTCGGTGACAGCAGGTTTGCAAACGACAGTTTTATCTCTTGAATTCATGCTCTGTACACTTGTGGTTCAATCATGAGTGCTTTCAGACCAGAAAATAATTGTTATATATTGTTCTTGTATGTTCAGATCAAGCATACTTGATGCCAAAGCAGGCCTTTCGTTAGGCAATGGATTCGTCAAGCTGGTGGCATGGTTTGATAACGAGTGGGGCTACAGGTATGGTAACAAGACATGGCTTTCGTGTTATGATAAGATCATCTTCTCTTTAGGACACTTTTCTCAAAGACAGTTGAATTGTTCCAGCTATTTCTACTTGTGGTTTATGTCCATGGACTTACGCAAACGACCCGTTCTGTTATGTGCAGTCACAGGGTGGTGGATCTTATTGTACATATGGCATCCATGCAACATTCGCCATTCTTTTTCTAGGCTGGTGGAGCACAAATTTCTGTAATTAATACGACGAAGAAGGGTGCTAAAAAACGAAGGCAACCCACAAATCAAATCAGTGATAGAAGAAGTTGAAGACTTGTATGATAAAACCAGCTTCATACGGTCAAGTCGATGAGTCGACTTTTCCGACAAATTTTTTCTCCGAGGAATTAGATAGAATGTACAGCGATGATTGAAGAATTCTAAATTCTTCGGCTTGAAAGATATTGGGTTACGAATCGTATTGTGACAATGAGGGTAATGATGTTACCGACTTTTTTCCATTCACGATTTTCAGTTCAATTACAATCGTACTCATGTAACGACATTCAAACTATCGTAACGGTTGTGGGCTTGCTTCCAGCTGCAGTGTAGGTACACCGAAAACTAACAGCTAGGTCTTTCCTTTTCTCCAACTAACATGGAATGTACTGTACAGTTTCCAAGTTACTGTTGGATCCTATGTCAGTATGTCATGTTCAATGGTTTTATTGTCAAATCTCAAATCTTGGAGTAGTCATTATGATATTGAAGAATCAGTTCAACAATGAAACGCATCTTCTTTACAGGTATTTGACGGCGGAAGCGGCATAACGAACCAATGCCTTAACAAGCTATGTAACATGTACATATTATAATACTTTCTACTCAGAAGAGATTATTATGTTCAACATATACAACAATTTTGGGTAACTCTTACCATGCTTTGATAATATTTTCAAATCAGGAGAGTAAAATTTCTTTCTTAGAGGATGAGAAATTATAATGTATTTTATTGATCAAAAGATATGGGAAAGCTCTATGATGTGCAAAAAGCTTAAACTTCATACAACTTACATTTAGGGTTTCAGAGTTTGACCAACATCACACTGAACCAAAAGGGACCTTATGCAACTTGTGGGGTTAAATTTAGTCCTATTGAAAACAAGCTTGAATTTGAAAGTTGAAATAGATTTGAAGCATAGTTATGTATTGAAATTGACCTATCTTTGAGCAGAGTTGATTTAGAAAATAAAAGAATTGAAACTGAATTAAAATATTTAGAAGCAAAGTTGACTTCTAACTTCTAGTTAGAAGTTGAACTAGAGGCTATGGAATTAGATTTGATTGTAATATGAATCTTAAATATATGATTTCAAATTTTATAAAAGGGCAAGATGTGGACAAAATCGTTACAAAAGTCTCAACATTTATCATATGTATGAAAAACTAGAACTTATAAGAATCGGGGTTTGAAAACACAATTCGTATTGGGTAATTTGGCCGCACAACAAGGCATATTGTAATGTGTTCTCCGCTACTCTTCCTCAACAATCACCAACCTTAATAAATTGAATCACTACATGAAACTAGATAATGTTAGGCAACTAAAGTTGGTAAAAAGCTTTTTCATTGTAAATACCTTATTTTACTAGTTCCAAACATTGCGTTGGATGCCTTGTAGTTCACGCTTCTCCAATTCACACTTCGAGTACAATTTATGTCTAATCTCTTGCTTCTCCAATTGGCTTTGTAAGTACAATCTCCTGGCCACATCTGTGGTTATAATCGCGATTGATACGATTGTTGTGAGGGCAATTGTAGTGACAACTTTGTGATCTAGTGGAGGCTCCTTCTTGGACAAAACAGGAAGGTTCCTCCCCATACTTAGCGCCATCTTACTTAGTAACCTTACCATTATATACAAATTTTAATACAAATTTCAATCACACAACAACTCAATAATTCAACAACTGTTTGATACAAACCATATCAAAATAATTTACACATTGTTTCAAAATTGACCTTTCGTAGGCCACTTGAGCTTTTCTCACTCTAGGTTGATAGAAAAGTATGGCTATATTTACCTCACTACTAAGTTATTTTTAAATTTTGATTCTGCAATTCTTTAGAATAGAAAATTTTACTTCCATATGCTTTTAAAAGTAAATTTCAAATTATTATTATTGATTTATATTATTTTACTTATTGGACCTACTATAAACCTACGTACCCTTGGGCCTTCAGCTTTTAATTTTCAAACACTGTAGCAACTGTGATCAAATTAGAAATACTCAGTAAATCAAATTCAAGTGTTGAGTTTAAGTTTAACATTCAATGTTAATACAACCCATGAACGCCAATTGTCCTTTTGAATTACTCAAAAACCTCTCACAAAGTAGTTGTACAAAAAATAAGTAGATTAGCAAGAAGATTAAAAAGATCAAACTTCCAACGGTAAGGTTTTGAGGGTAAGTCTTTTAATTATGTGACCAAGTTGTTAAATTCAAGAAGATTTCTCAGATTTGCAAGATCATAAGGTTTGACCACAAAAATATGCCAATCGACTAGAGCTTCGGAAGGGATGGTTTTCAGAATTGAAGGCAAAAAATGAGTGCCTTAGAGTTTTTAATTTTAATTTTTATTCCAATTAATAAATGATACATGTTAAGATACATTGCACATTGATTTCAATTTTTTAAATTTTTATGTCACCAATTAATTATTGACTAAGGGTGTCTCAAAACTACAATACATAATGGGTTGATGAACAACCAAGCACAAAACCTTGGGGTTGAATGGGCATGAAAAAGTTTGAGAATATTGGTCTAGCAAGAGCCACGTGGATGTTTGTGGTCATTTCAGAAGTGCCTAAGAGGGCTTGCTTTCTTAGCCTACATAATTTTTTTTGCTCTCATGGAGCATACAGAATTTATATATGCAACATAGAATTCAAATGGACATTACTATTGTTGCATATGGTAGTGTACTTTTCATAAGGAATATTTGTGTATGAAAAGTCATTAGATGAGGTTGTTTGGAGGGCTCAAAGCGTACATCAATCGTTGAAGGGTGAATGTTCAACTGTGAGTATTGAACCTACAACTCTAGCCTTTTCCTCTAAAATTAAGGAGTAAGTTAGATCATGCCTCTATATTGTGTGAATGTGCTATGATATTCATCAAGTTAACCCCTAAATGGTTTGACTCATTTGTACAAAAACAAACACATTCTCCAAAAAAGTGTCATAAATGGAAACAAAGGTAAGATGTTCAAATTTTAACTGTACAATCTTGTAATAAACATATTGAACATCATGTGGCTCAATTTTGAGTCATGGGGCCTCATAGATTGCAGGATCACAACATATAAGTACTCAAAAAACATCATAAAATCTCATTATTTTCACTTTTGAAGTAAAAATACTACCAATTGACTCATTGCAATGAAAAAACCACCAACTGCAAAGATGTTCACCTTCATCTCAGCAACACCCTTGAACATAAAAAATTCATGAGAAGAGCTTCTTCGGGCAAATGGTGGCCTTGCAATGGTGAAAATTGCCAAAACTTTCACAAATGAAAAATAGTCCAAAACTCAACCCTTCGCATTCATTTTGTCAAGGTTTTTACCAAAAACACCTATTTCTATAAACAAAGTCAAAATCCAAATGTGAATGAAGTTGATATAACTCCTCTAGAATCATTCATTTATTCACTTTTTTCATTGTAGAAACATCATTGCAAATCTAATACTAAAGTTATCAGGATCAAAAATCTTCCAACTACAAACAAACATGACTGGAAACACTTGGCGTGATGGAATAGCTACGATCAACAAATGTGAGATGCTTGGATGTACAAGACATGGAAGAAAAACTTTCACCTCATAGCTTGCTAACAATCACAAAGATAGATGATAGATAGAAACTCCGGTCCCTTTCTAAGGGGCCGGCATGAATGAAGTGTCCGTTCGTAATGCTAATAACCCGATGGCCACAATCACAAAGACTGATTGGTGAACAATCAAATTTTAGAATAGCTTGTGACATTATCTGCCTAAATTTCCTTAAATTTCTTGATGTGATTTTTATCGCGCTTGTGTAGATAATCGAAGTTATTAAATAGTATATATAGTGTTCGAGTTGACATTTAGTGTTCTAAAGCTA
Organism: Bryum argenteum; assembly: GCA_037043015.1. Classification (NCBI taxonomy): domain Eukaryota; kingdom Viridiplantae; phylum Streptophyta; class Bryopsida; order Bryales; family Bryaceae; genus Bryum; species Bryum argenteum. The sequence continues at coordinate 15,409,927 of CM073328.1, read as the reverse complement.
TGGAGATAATTGACCTTTGGAGTTTCCGTCGACTATTACTGTTTTCAACGCTATTCTATATATTTAGTGTGAAAAGTTGCTAACCCTCATCTTAGGATCATGATTCTATATGAAAAATTCATAAAAACGGCTTTTTGATTTTCCCAATTTGACTTCGAATGGTAGAACTGGATCCATGTTTGATAACTGAAAAGGAAGAGCTGCCATCACTAAAATGCTTGTGGTTTATTCAAACTTCATTGTATGGGTCTACAGTTCCTACCGCATAGACTAGACTTGATTTGGGTCCCAACCCAAGTTATTCATCCAAAATGAACTTTAGAGGAAGAAGTTACGACTCTTCAAAGTTTATCCCCTTCATCCACAATGTCATTTTACGACATTCGGCACCTTGAGGGATTAAAGGCCAACACATTAGGTCTAGTGTTATCAATTTGTAGAGAACATATTGTCATTCTTACACCAAGCAAGAACTTTCATTTGAAAATCTGTGGAGACTCATTTGTTCACCATGGAACATAAGCGGTCAAAGACAATTCACGAAAACACCATTTCTATCTTAAGATTTCTTTCCGTGTACAAAAAAAAAGAGAAATGGATACAAAGCCGAAGGGTAACAAGTTTTCAACTAAGGAGATCTGCTAACACCTGCAAAATCTCACGTGAATAAATCTAATTCATTGAGATACTAGAGCTGATCTCATGAAAACCTTGAGGTAACTTGGGTCGTGTCGTGGCTTGAGTGAGAAGATTTTATCCCAATTGCAAATCCGTAGGGAGTTGCTCTTTGTCTTCTTTACGCACTTTTGCAACAAGTTTGTTCAATTATTGAGCAATAATCTCCTCTACCAAGCATTATGCTTCATCTAACTCATCTTTTTGTGAAGACATAGGAGCTCGTAGTTGGTGTTGTACATCTAGTTTATAAATATAAAGAGGTATGGAAGCAAGTGCCCACATTCTTGGAAGAAGGAGATTTGAAATCTCAAAATCCCCTTGAATTGACTTGGAATGAGGTGGGGAAGTAATTCCTTTATTGGTGTTATGGTCTATCCTTACATATGCCAACTGTCTTGAAGACTCTTTTGAAAGAAAGCATGGAGGTGGAGGTGCAAAAATACCATTTCCACGATGCAACTAGAAGAGAATGGGAATCACTTGTAATCACTTCTCCACTCATCCATCATGCACTTACTTCACATATGATTATTTCTATGTAATACACCAAATAAAATAAACGCCCACGATGACATACTTCATGATCATGAAATTGAAAGTAACACAAGAATACGTTCCATCATTATAGAAGGTAAGTGGAAAATTTCAGAAATTGGATGAATTGATAAAGAGATAAGTAGGTCGAAGCCAAATATATGGTATGGGTTTGAACTTTGGGCTGTGCCTTTGGAAGCTTCACATTATGCTCCGCCAAAGCCTCTAATTACAATATGGTATTGGCTACTTTGAGTATCTAGATTTCTTTGTACTCTCAACTCCACGTCCTCTCAACTTGGACGGCCATAGTGTGAAACGGCCCACAGTAAAGAGCTCAAATTTCTTCCACAACACCTATAAATCACAAAACTGATTAAAAAAAGCAGCTCAAGAACGGCATTCTTTTCAAAAGTCATTGCTGAAATCAGATAAATCTGCGAAAGAATAGGACCTCCGGGAAAATAGTGTTTCAGAAGTATTGCCATAGCTACTGTACCCAGGAGCTAGAGCACAGGATGGAAGGCCGGATTACTGCATCTGTATCCGCGACGCCAAATAGGACTCCGCTGTGGCAGCGGACGATTCTCCCACCGTCAATCACGCTCCAAGCACGCTCCCCTCCCGACGGCTGCTCCTGGCATCCACATGCACTTCGGATTTGCACTCTATCAATAGCTCCGTTCCCCACATGCGTTGACTTACTGCAACCGAGTACATAACCCACTCACTCCACTCTCCCCCTTTGTCTCGACCCGGCTCCTCCACTGCTTCGAGCGGATCCCAAGTGGCCATGACAGTGGCGAGCATTCTATAGGGGATTTTAGAAGGGTTTTGTTTACGTGAGCGAGATGGCGAAGTTGTTAGCTTTGGTTCTGGTGCTGTTGTTTGCCTCTGTGGCTGCTACGGCTTCGGATGAAACTTATGGGTCTACTGATCCTATCACTTTCAAATACTCCGACTCCGACACTGCCACTCCTCCCACTGACGAGACACTCCCCTCTGACAGCTTCTGGGCCGAGCCTGCTCCTGCAGTGGATGAGTCTGAAGCTTTGAATCAGGATCCCGCCTCTTTCGCTAATGGTGAAACGACATCGTTCGAGGACGAGAAAGCGAATGAAGATTCAGTGTCGTTTGCCGGTGAAGCATCTACTCCTCTGGAGGGAGATGATGTTGTGTTCGCTACTGGAGGCAATTCTACTTCTGAGGGGTTTGATATGGTCGAGAACGACGATGACGCTTCATTTACACAGTAAGTGATCTTTATACTGCGATTGAGTGCGTACATGTGTGTACACTATTATGGTGTTGTGTGGATATGTGTCCGTTCGTATCTATTTGATTGTGCTGGCATTGGGACTGACGGTTTGCTTCTGTTTTAGGGGTGCGTCTGACGATGGTGATGTGTCACTGGCGGCGTCGAGTGGATGTGGCACAGGGAACCCCATCGACGATTGCTGGAGGTGTGACCCCAATTGGGCTTCGCACCGCCAGAGCCTCGCCAACTGCGCCGTGGGTTTCGGCAAGGGCGCCATCGGTGGCAGAAACGGCAAAATCTACGTCGTCACGTCCCCACGCGACGACAACCCCGCTGCTCCCACGCCCGGAACACTTCGTTACGCAGTAACACGCCCAGGCCCCTTGTGGATCATTTTCAAGTACAGCATGACCATCAGGCTGAAGAACGAACTCATGATCACGAGCTACAAGACCATTGACGGACGCGGTGCAAGCGTCCGCATCGTGGGAGGCGCAGGTTTGACCATTCAGATGGTGAGTAACGTGATCGTCCACGGAATCACGATCACTGACATCAAACCGACAGGGCCGGCGAGGATCATGACATCCACGAACCACGTCGGGAATCGTGGTCGGTGCGATGGCGATGCGATCTCCATATTCTCATCGAAGAACATCTGGATCGATCACTGTTACCTGGCTCGCGCTGCAGACGGACTGGTGGACGTGATCCGAGGGTCAACGGCGGTGTCGATCACGAACAACTACTTCACTCAGCACGACAAGGTGATGCTGTTGGGAGCGCACAAGGAAGACTACATGGACAGGAACATGTACGTCACGGTGGCGTACAACATTTTCGGGCCAGGGCTGGTGCAGCGGATGCCGCGAGTGCGATTCGGGAACGTGCATGTGTTGAACAACGATTACTCGTCGGGGTGGTCGAACTACGCCATCGGTGGCAGCGAGGGTCCGACTATCCTGTCGCAGGGCAACATATTCAATCCTTACAAGGGCAAGAAGCAGGTGACCCAGCGGATCGACGACGGAGGGAACAAGTTCGGAGGTACCCAGAACTGGAACTGGAGGTCGGAAGGGGACTGGTTCTTGAGCGGTTCATTCTTCAGCACTGTCCGCATGAGCTGGAACAGCCAGGCCGCGGCCAAGGCCGTGAGTGCCAGTGCTCGTCCCGCATCGATAGTAATGAGAATGGTGAAGGGGTCGGGCCCCCTCGTTTGCCGCGCAGGAGCCCGCTGCTGAAAATCTTTGAAAAATGTGCTATGTATTGTATATCTGAATGTCTCGCGGCGCTGATTCAGTGGCCTACTTGCGAACCCTTCGATCGAAGACTGGCGAGTTCGGATCGAATATGCATGTTCACGCAGCCCGCTCATTAAGGAGATGTTAGAGGTGCTGTTTACTCTATTGATACTCATTTTTTTTTGGGAAGAATAAAAACTCAAAGCATGAATCTTGATAGTATTGATGGATTCATGCATGTTCCGTTTACGTAGGCATCAGATTGCATCAGAGGCTTGAACGTTGTGAATGTGTTTCGCAGTTTTTGATATCAGAAAAAAGTGAATATTGATATCAGTTCTGTTTATAAGCCATTTCAAAGTTGTATGTATGAACCCTTAAACGCACAGCACTATTGATCATCTATCGTACACTCTTTACTTTTGATATCATGAAAGTGTTATTGCGCAGCCGCTATTCTATTGCAAATCAGCACACTTGGAAATTCGAAATAATATTGTAGTAGTGACTACAAGAAGTCATTTGAATCTCAGCATTTATAATAGTGTTACAACATAAGAAAAAAATATAGCATAAAGAATAATACACGACGAGTATGGAAAGTGCGTGTTGAAAATGCAGAGGTAAGAATTGTTCACATTAATATGCTTAGTGTTAAAATTTGAAGTGTAGAGGATCATATTCACGAGCAGGTATTGTGTTCTAAAGTATTGATTGGAATTATGTGTTCAATATGACATAAGAGACTTGTGTTAAAAAATGACATATAAACACTTCTGGGTATAATAACTGAAAACAGGGCACAAACAACAAATGGGGGACCAACTAGGGTCCAAAGCAGAGACCACTTTATGGATTTCTGTAATGTATCAATTAATTGAGAGAATACAATCATGAACCAAAGTAGCATGGTTACTGAGAGGAAAGCTCATTTTAAACCAATCAATGTATCAATGAGTTGAGAGAAAAATAAATGATGAACTAAATTAGCCTCCTACTTGGCGAGGTGAAGTTCCTGGCTTTTAGCAATTTTACTAAAGAGCCTCATTACAATTGACCTTGGGGAGCACCTCACTACAACTAATCCTTGGAAGCACTTCAGAGCCTCATTACAATTGACCTTGGGGAGCACCTCACTACAACTAATCCTTGGAAGCACTTCAGAGCCTCATTACAATTGACCTTGGGGAGCACCTCACTACAACTAAGCCTTGAAAGCACTTCGTTGCCCTAGCTAGTGGTAGTCCCATAGGTGCAATGCCTGCTAAGGTCAAGGTAGCCACCTAAAGCCGGGCATTTAATAATATTCCCACTAAAAAGGAGGTGTATTATTGGAGGGTGATTTCTCCTTCAAAAAGAAATAAATGTTATGAAGAATGCAACCCTAGTTTTAATGTTTACTCCAATATGTAAACCATAATGAATTTCTGAAGCCAAAATGTTAGTGGTACGATTAACTAGTACACTTGACCAATATGGAGGTTCACCTAAAACCAATAATAAAGAAACTAACATTTAAGGTATTAATTATAATTTATTTATTAAACCAATCCATGTATTAATCAATGAAAGAGAACTACACTCATGAACTCAAGTTGTATGACTACTTGGTGGGGAGATTTTATATGGTTCGACATACTCTATGGGTTGGTGATGGGTTGGTTATGGGTACCTGGTCGGTTATGGGTATCTCGACCTTAGCACAACAAGCCAAAACCAAGGCCTCTGTCACGACTGCAGCCCTTGATCCTCAGCTTCCCCTCCGTTGCTGATGCCGGTCCGTCCGCCCCTGTCCGTCGCTGGTGCTGGTCTGGGTGCTACCTCCTCCGAACTCGATGCAGCCCGCCTCTGCCTCCGTCGCTTCAGCAGAGGCCGGTGCCCGCTCCCGGCGGGGGGGTTTCTTGTCTATAACAGCTACAGTGCACTACTTTGGGGGTTTTTTCCAAATCACATTTGAAAACGGAATCCTTTTTAAAATTATGCTTGGTTCGAGAGCGAAAAATAAAAGCAGCCACTTCCGCCACGCCATAGACTGCAGCACACCTATTCTAGGACCCGCACCATAAATAGTACCACACTTTGGCAGCGGACAATTCTCCCACCTTCAATCACGCTCCGACTCTCCAAGCATCGGCCCGACGGCTGCTCCTACCGAGTCCATGCAATGCGGATTTGCACTTTATTATTAGCTCTATCCCCATGTACGTTAACTGCCTGCAAACCAGTATAAATTATTTACTCATCACCTGATACCCATTGTATCGGTCCAGCTCCTCACCTTATTCGGGCGGACTTGAATTGGCTATGACTGTTGCAAGAATCCTGTGAAGTACTTCCCCGTACTCACCAGAGTGTACGGAGACTGCTGGGTTGATTGAGCGGGATGACGAAGCTTTCAGCCTTGGTTTTGGTGCTGTTGTTTGCCTCTGTGGCTGCTGAGAGCTTCTGGTCGGACCCTGAAGCTTTGAATCAGGATCCAACCTCATTTGCTAATGAAGAAACGACATCGTTGGAGGACGACACAGCGAATGAAGATTCAGTCTCGTTTGCCAATGAAGCATCTAGTCCTCTCGAGGTAGAGGATGCTGTGTTCGCTACTGGCGTGGAGGGAAATTCTACTTCTGAGGGGTTTGATATGGTCGAGAACGACGATGACGCTTCACTTTCACAGTAAGTGATTTGTATATTACGGTTGAGTGTGTATGTATGTGTACACTACTATGGTGCATGTGTGGATATGTGTCCTTTAGTGTCTAATTTGATTGTACTGGCATTGGAACTGACGGGTTGGTTCTGTTTTAGGGCTGCGACTGATGATGGTGATTTATCACTGGCGGCGTCGCGGGGATGTGGCACAGGGAACCCCATCGACGATTGCTGGAGGTGTGACCCCAATTGGGCTTCGCACCGCCAGAGCCTCGCCAACTGCGCCGTGGGCTTCGGCAAGGGCGCCATCGGTGGCAGAAACGGCAGGATCTACGTCGTCACGTCCCCACGCGACGACAATCCCGCTGCTCCCACGCCCGGAACACTCCGTTACGCAGTAACACGCCCAGGCCCTCTGTGGATCATATTCAAGTACAGCATGACCATCAGGCTGAAGAACGAGCTCATGATCACGAGCTACAAGACCATTGACGGACGCGGTGCAAGCGTCCGCATCGTGGGAGGCGCAGGTTTGACCATCCAGCGAGTGAGCAACGTGATCGTCCACGGAATCACGATCACTGACATCAAACCGACAGGACCAGGGAGGATCATGACATCCACTAGCCACGTTGGGAATCGTGGCCGGTGCGATGGCGATGCGATATCGATATTCGCATCGAAGAACATCTGGATCGATCACTGCTACCTGGCTCGCGCTGCAGACGGACTGGTGGACGTGATCCGAGGGTCAACGGCGGTGTCGATCACGAATAACTACTTCACTCAGCACGACAAGGTGATGCTGTTGGGAGCGAACAAGAACGACTACATGGACAGGAACATGTACGTGACGGTGGCGTACAATATCTTTGGGCCAGGGCTGGTGCAGCGGATGCCGCGAGTGCGATTCGGGAACGTGCATGTGTTGAACAACGACTACTCGTCGGGGTGGTCAAACTACGCCATCGGTGGCAGCGAGGGTCCGACCATCCTGTCGCAGGGCAACATCTTCAATCCTTACAGGGGCAAGAAGCAGGTGACCCAGCGGATCGACGACGGAGGGAACAAGTTCGGAGGTACCCAGAACTGGAACTGGAGGTCGGAAGGGGACTGGTTCTTGAGCGGTTCATTTTTTAGCAGTGTCCGCATGAGTTGGAGCAGTCAGAGTTACGCCAAGGCCGCGAGTGCCAGTGCTCGTCCCGCATCGATAGTGATGAGAATGGTGAAGGGGTCGGGCCCCCTCGCTTGCCGCAGAGGGTCCCGCTGCTAGATTAGAATACAAAATTATGTTTTGTAGATTGAATGATTGTGTGGCTGCGCCAAATCAGTAGCCCACCTGTGAACCCCGTCGTTTCGAGAGGTGAGTTCGGATCAAATAAGCATGTTCCCGTAGCCCACTCTTCAAAGAGTTGCTGATCACTCCAATGTCATTAATTTTGTTTGGGTAAATAAATGAAAATCTGATAATCTGAAGCATGACTGTACTGATCGACGCGAAGTCATGCCAGTTTCGTTATAGTTGACTTTGGAATGTATGTACTATGGCCGGTAATTTCTACGTTGTGAATCGGTGTGATTCGTGAGCAAATGATGAAGATTCTAATACATGTTCTTGGTATTCCAAGGTTGGATGTTAAAGGATTGATCTGCTTTCTATCAGTTCAAAGTAATGACTTTACTTCATTTGTACAGTACATGAGCTATGTACTTTTCCCTGAATTCGAAATATAGGCACAACAGTAGTGCACGTTCTACCAAAGCACAAGATCAAGTTCTGCAGAATCGAATAAAGCACTACATATGTGTACGAATTTTATACAATGGAGCATGATAGATTGTGTACATCAAAGCACACAATCACCACCAATCTTCATTATTTCTTTTAAAGTGTTGTTTTGGAGTACCAAATCACTACATTATCCACAGTATCTCTGAAAATTTAGCCTAGCGCTCATCCACGTTGGTTCTACCAAAAATGCAATAAAAGAAATGCTTACTGATTGATATCTGTCACTAGTGGAGTGACTTGAGTTCTTCATCTTCAAGTTGACCACCAAGCTCGCTCAGGCATATCAACACATCGAGCAGGCCGCATACAAAGTCCAAATAGAATCACCATCCAAAAAGTGCATGAATCACAAAGAAATACATGAGAAGCCTCCTGAAAGTTTAACCCTTAAACGTCTGAGGTGACCCGAGGGGTTATATTCCAATAGAATCTCCTTTGTAGCTCTCAATGTACTCAACTTTTCACTTATATTTTGATGTCAAATTGGTCACCTTCTTCTGATGCATTCAAAAAGTGAAATTTTAGAATTCAAATCACAATTTGTATGAGTGATTTTGTGCTTTGAAAGGATTGTGATATGTAGGTTGGGGTTGTACAATACTTGTAGGAGGTTGCAAGCTCATCATTGATTGAATCATTGATGATGCCCAAGTTCAAAAAGTGCACTATTCATGATGCCCAAGTCCAAAAGATGCTGTGATCCAATACTGGGCTGCCCAGATCCGTATAGCCTGACGTTTAAGGGTTAAAGGTCCAGGCTCATTTTTTACATTAATATCTATGAGACGGAAGCCCTTCTAAGACAACATCGTCATTGAACGTGCATTTCGAACACCTCGGGAAGTCCTTCAAGTCCACACACTTCCCGGATGACTCCGTGAAATGGTATGTACTAAAAGATCGACAAGCTATTAAGCATGCAGAAGCAGAACAGCAGAATACAAGACAAGAATAAGAAAATCCGTAAGGAACAAGAGAATTCTATTGAACTTTTCACGAAGATAATCAACACCTTAACCCCTAAATCTCCTTGTTGCAAAATGGTCTAAGTCACAAAATTTGACCTTCCTTCAGAATAAGCTCTAGAAAATCTCAATCTAAGCATTATTTAAACAATTCAACCGTAAGATCTCAATTTTCACTTGTTGTTAAAGAATTTATATACACACGAGCAAAGACAAAGCTCCACCATTTCCACTATTTGTACGAGAAGCAAAACGATACCAAACACGAGCTGAGTTTCGAATCAATTGAATACTCAATTCATTCCGTAGAATAATTTACACTCTGAAAGTCTTGACTGCTATCAGACCAAAGACATAATTTTTGTCATTGTTGGTACTAGTATTGAAAAAACACGTATTTTATTTTAATGGGAATATTCAGACGATCCATCCGGTTTAATGTCACTTTAGTTTGAGTCGAGCTAAATGTACCCACAAATTGGGTACTTCGTTGAAATTGAACAAAACAACCAATCGTCAACATTTTCAAGTGGTCATATCTTCCTCATATTTTGTACAAATTGAATATATGAGGTGTTTTTGAACATTTAAAGAAAGCGTGGACATCAATCTAAAACACCTCATATGTTGAATTTGGACAAAATTTGAGAAAGCTATGACCATTTAAAAATACCAATGATTGGTTGTTTTGTACAGTTTCAGTGAAGTACCCAATCCGTGAGTATATTTAGCTCGACTCGAGCTAAACTGTACTTTCCTAGAATCATTGAATATTCCCATTATAATGAAATACATGTTAAAAGGTAAATTGCACTTCTGGTCCTCTTTGTTTGAAGTGGATCCGACTTCGAGGTTTGTTGAACATCCATAGTGTTTGCATAGCCTACCCGTCAAGGCTTCAGTGACATCAGGGTTCCCAAATCATTGTAAATTAGTGCTACGAGCATTTCTCGGGGAGGGGTAAAGAGCCCCTAAATCTTTAATGTATACGCTCGAAATGCCAAGTAGCACACCTTGCAACAATTCTAGGCAGTAGACCCCGTTTTGGAATTCGACATTATCAAAAACACTTATGGAGGCCCAAATTGAAAATTACAGGAATTTTGAAGAATAAATCCCATTGGCTAATGGGGCTCCGAGAAACGTTGGTAGCACTTGTTTACGAGCGCCCAGGGTTCCCTGCCCTCGAGTTCCTGTCGGTGCCAGGGCAAAAGCTCATCATGTTCAGGTTTGCGCACACCCCAGCATCCACTAAGTTACCCAACCTCCTCCGCATTCAGATGACAATGTCCATCGATTTTGGCGCTTCCTTTAACACCGTCTCTATCTTCTCCTTTGTCGTCCAGCAAACGATTCCTTCATCACCATCTTGATTGCTTCCTTGTCACCAGCCCCAACCTCCTCCCCCCAAATTGTGCATAACAGTTATTGCAAAGACTGACAACATGCAATTAATCAGACGAAAAGTAACTCTCAAGTAGAGTCCATTCTCATTTATCAGTGTGATGAATCTGGATACACAGCAAAGGGGTTCACCCCAATTTTGCACCTGACTGCAATAGGACCCAACGAAAGGAGTTGCATAGATTCATCTGTAAAGATATCGAGTCCAGTCCGAGAGAATTGATGGCATGTTACAAGCTGGTCAGAAAGGATCATTACCATTTTCTGTCTCGATCGATTGTCAACAACTGGGTCCTACTCATGCCCATTGTAAAGTTCTCACTCCGCTTCCACATTTGCATCTGAATTCTGCTTCGATCCGACTCCAGCTTGCGCTTTGCGGATTGCCGGATGTGTACCTCCGGCCTGTGTGCAGTGCTTCGACTTCGTTGAGTATTAAGCTGGGAGTTGAGAAGGCTTGAGCAAGGTCTGGAGAGCGATTTTTCCAGTTGCCTAGATCGACTTTGATGTGTGCATGGGCTCGTTTATTTCACTGAGGCGCCGAGATCTTTCCTTTCTACCCAGTTTGCGAGAACAAGTTAAGTAAGCTCCCTCGAGCTAGTCTGCTACTGTAGCGTCTGGCAACGGGGCTGCTGTGGTTGGGTAAGCGTTCGTAGCAGCTACCAAGGAGGATGGAGGAGGGGTGATGAGCCCCTAATTTTTTGATGTATAGACATTAACCCTTAAACGCCCATGGGGTCTGAAACGGGCAGCCCGAAATTGGATCGCAGCATCTTTTGGGCTTGGGCATCATGAATAGTGCACTTTTTGAACTTGGGCATCATGAATAGACCAATCAATGATGAGCTTGCAACCTCCTACAAGGTTATGTACAACCCCAACCTACCTACCACAATCCTTTCAAAGCACAAAATCATTCATACAAAGTGTGATTTGAATTGTGAAATTTCACTTTTTGAATGCATCAGAAGAAGGTGACCAGTTTGATATCAAAATATAAGTGAAAAGTTGAGTAGAGTGAGAGCTATAGGGAAGATTCTGTTGGAATCATGCCCCTCGGGCTTGCTTGGGCGTTTAAGGGTTAAATGCCAAGGAGTAGGCTTCCAAGGGTAATTTGGGGTCACAGACCTCAAATTTGAATTCAAAATTATCAAAAACGGCCTAGCGAGGTCCCCACGGATTCTAGGGTGCCTCCTTGGTAGCTGCCACGAACCATTGCCCGCTGTGGTTGGATTGAAGTGGGCACAGATTGGAGAAAGAGCACCGACTCTCTTGGATCCAGGTGATCATTATTGAAGGGGTTTTTATATATATATATATATATATATATATATATATATATATATATATATATATATATATATATATATATATATATATATATATATATAAAAGATGATATTATGCTTATACAAGCTTAATATCGTGGATTCTAAAGAGATTGAATCCATTACTTAAATTCTGTTGACAAGGCAATATATAAAAGAAAATGGCTGTGTGTGAAGTTGGTATGGGATGAATTCAAGAACAAGCGTCTCATCTTTGATAAAGAGTTGGTTCCTCAACTGTTGTATGTAGGTGTTTTGAATTATGAGTTTATATGTAAATAGTCCTTGACTTAGCAAAAAAACTAAAGTCACTTTCTAACCCAAGTAATAATATGAAATAAAGCTAAAGAAAATGTAATATCGCCAACTCAATAAGATTGAAATCTTACATCCAAATTGGTATATCTCAGAATGGCACATATAGAATCCATAATCAACCAAAATTGAGGTTACAACCGGGAAGCTACTACCCATCTCACTCTCACAAGATCCGCTTGCAGGAGTACTACTTAAGGTCACTTTACATGAGGAGTCAAGGCCAACAAATTTCCAAGTCAATTCACTCACATTTTGAGCCCAATTGGTTCCATGGGCCACTTGAAGAACACATTAAACAATTACTAAAGTGGGGGCCAATTCTCTCATGTGTAAAGTCCTTGGGGTTGATTTGTAAAAGAAAAAACAAGGCCATGGGACAAATTCGTATTATTATCTACAATTCATGCTTTCACATTAATTTTTTTTAGTGGAATAATGGTTTTGTATTGAAATCAAGCGACTGTCTCTAGGCCATGAAATGGCCTTCCATTCTTGTATCTCCAAAATTTTGGAGTGCGGGCCATGTCATAGCTTGTCCCCCACCCACTGTAATGTAATTTCAGATAATCGGCATTGACTACCCATGTAAAGCTCCTTGGGCCAATTTTAAGAATTGGACCAATCACAAGGGAGGATTTGGTCATGAATTGGCCCCATCAGTGGCTTGGCCCCTCATGTAAAGCAGGCCTTATTTGGAAGAGGCTTCACGGAATTTTCCACAAACTACCTTTTTGAAAAGCATCATCAAACTATCATTAATTAGGTACATATGGCTTAGAAATCATTTCTTTAAAAATCCAATATTTTTTTATGATGCATGATGTAGTAATTATAAATAAGAGATATGTTGAAACAAATCTATTGATATGCTTAATCCCATTCCAACTAGTGTTCAAGTAAATCAAACTGGTAAGTAATGGATAACTTAGTGAAGTACGCTAAAAGGCATTTCATAGTAATAGTATATAGATAGATAGACAGAAACTCCGGTCATTTCTAAGGGGCCGGCGTGAATGAAGTGTCCGTTCGTAATGCTAATATCCCGATGGCCACCGGACAAGGGACAAGGGGAATAGTATATAGCATGTAAGTGTGATACACGAGGCTTCCTATTTTGTGCATATATTTCACAAAGTTAATTTTTTGTCATGGCTTTTATTGAAGTATTTTGTTCTATTGTTCATGATATACCAAATTGTTACACATGCATTTCTTGCACATAATGTTGAGCACATTAGATCTCCGTTTCAACACTTACCAACCAATAATGTTGATAGCAATGACTTAGGCCTTCTTAATTAGTGTTCTTATGCCTATGTTCATATTCTTTTACTTTTATTATGACATCAATGACACGGATCTTCTCATGGTTGTTTCTTGCTTTTTATAATACCATATTTTTGGTGAAATATAGAGACAACAATAAAAATTATGGCAATTGCAACAATTAATGATTTGGCTATGGGTGGAGAAAAGAGGTTCTTACTTTTTCAAAGTGGCTAAAGCCAGAGATGGAGAGGATCTCACTTTGGTGGAATTAAAAGGTTGTAAATCACACAACATTACTAGGAGAACTTTACTAGGAGAACATTACTAGGAGGAAGCATTACTAGGAGAACAATCAGAATATGATTGAAAATATCCTATATGACTATTTTAAATATGGATAGATTTTATCAAATTTTATGACTAATTTCAGTGTAATATGACTAATTTGACCAATTTTGTGGTGTTTTCAAGGTTGTGTGTTTTGGTTAGTGATATGTGCATTATTCACCTTAAAGCAATTATTTTAGTCCATGTAAAGATAAGGTTCATCCTTATTCTTAGAATCTAAACTGTGAAGAAGAATTCTTATTCATTGTTAAAGAGCGTTGTCTAAATGCAATAATGTGGTGTTCTCAATTGGAGTGACAAAGTACATTAGCCATCAAGTAATATCTATTCAATCCAATAGAGATTTATCGTTTTTGAAAAAAAAGTATATATATTATATAATCTTTTAAATAAAGTTAATTATTCCTCATTTAGGTGTTTAAAGTAAAATTGGATTATAGTTAAATTGTTAAAGTGAAAGGCATGTCATGATATATATAAGTGTAATATATATGACAGGGCTTCTAATTTTGTGCATATATCTTAAATAATCTCTTTCAGTCATGGCTTTCATGAAGGTCTTGAATACTTTTTTACTCTTCATGTTTTGCCAAATTGCCATACAAGGAGTGTTTTTTCCAACTGTAGAGGCAATAATAAAAGCTATGGCCTACACAACAATCATCACAATTGTTTTCATGGTAGAAGAAGAAGAGGATTTCACGATGGTGGCAATAAAAGGTTGCAACAATAAAGACTATGGGGCAGTCAAGACACCAAAGTTGAGGAATAAGTTTTTGCAACACCATCATCCCAAAAGAATTAGTTTTAGTCTCCAAAACTCTCTACATATTGAGCAACTTGTTTAATATGTAATGAGTATACAACCTTTATCAAAACAAAAAAAAACCTTTGAATTTCCCCTTAACTATGTATTGTCTACAACTTAGGTGTTAGAATTAAAAAATTGCTACGTAGTGTTTATTTGAGCATCAACTTCTGAAGGTGTTTTGGGAGCTCTTAGCTCCAGAAGGTGCAATTTTATATTGCCTTGTAAACTTTGGGGTGTAAGAAAGCTTTTCATACTTAATTGGAAATTTTCAACCGTAGGATCTTTAAAAAAACTACCTTCGGAGATAGTGAAAAAAATTTCAACCAATGTATCTTTGCCATTTGTAAGATCATAACGTTCAAAGTTGATGCAACTTTTTTTTCAGCAGACATACTCTACTTTGAGTAAATGAAAATTTGATGATTATTACCTCAAACATCTTGCTCAAAATTTTTTCATGTAAATAACTAAGTTGAGCATGCCCATGAAAATTTTTAGACACTCATTTGGCATTTTGAATCTGCATGCAACTTATTTACCAAAAGGAGGTAGAAAAATCAAGGATTTGGTAAGTCATGCATTATGTTTATCGTATTTGGTTTAGGGAAAAATGAACATTGAGTAGTTAATTTCATGAGTTTTTGAATATCAGAAAAAAATAAAATAAAAATAAAATAAAAATAAAATAAAAAAACTCAAATTTTAACAAGCCCTTGTAATTTTTGAAGGGTGCCATTGTAGAATTTGCAATAGTTTCAAGTTGGGTCACTTGGAGATTTGAGTGCAGAATCAATCAAAAAATATTCCAAAGAAAAAAATCTCAAAATATAATGAGATTTTTTCTGCTCAGCCTTGGGCTGAAAAGTAAAATTTGTGTTCAAAAACTCAAAAAAAGTGGAGTTTGAGTATGCAAGAAATTGAAGTTGATAAAACACAAACCCAACAATTGGTTCCATAAAAATATCATTGTCTCTTATATATGTACACACCATGTACCAATTTCTAAATATAAAGGTTTGATCATAAGAACAATATCCTCCTAATCAAACTTTGTTACCCAAAGTCTAAACATAATGTATCAAAAATCTCATTTTTAATCTTCACAATAGTATCACATTTTGCTATTATTTGCAAGATGTTTACTTCACACATGCTATTTACATTCTACCCCTAGCAATCCACCCTTTTATTGATAATCAATAATCCTAATATGATACCAATTACCCATCAACAAATTTAGAGTCTTGTACTAAGATCAGAAGTTCACCGATCTCTTGATAGCATCCAATATCTGTCCAAACAAATAATAGTAGAATCAATCAGTCCTAGTACCCATCAACATTTTAATTCAAAATCAAGATTTTATCTCACGTGGGTGTTTATCATATAACTCTTTCATCAATTAAAACTATAAGTAGAATTTCAAAAGAACTTTATTCTTACAAGGTCAAACTCAAGAGAATTTTGTTAGCTTAGATATTAGTGATTACTAAAGACAACATATATTGTTTAAGAGCACCTTTCATCTTAGTCAACAAACGCATAGCTCAAGAAGATATGACGACCAAAGAAACGATAATCACCTTATTTTTAGTTGGCATGTAGAAAGGTTCGAATATCAAAGGAAACGGAGTGTCAAGGCCACAAACTCGTGATACTGGAGCCTCCAACTGCAACAAAATACCATAACGATCTTAGAGAGAAAGTCCTCGGAAACTAGATCAAACAGCAAAAGCTAAACTCCTAAGTGGGTTTTAATAGTTGTTAATATAGAAGCTCTACGTACTCTATACCAAATTTGACCCAACATTACTTAGCCAAATTTGACCCAACATCACTTAGACGTACATGTAACATGCCATAGAACTTTGACTTTGCAAATAGGGTATATAATATATGTTCGTGAATATTTGTCTAAAGGACATACCAAGGATAAAAAATGAATTCCTTCATCAGTGAGACTTATTAATATCGACTTTTTATGATGAGCAAGTTGCCTCCAAGTTTGTACAACATAATTTTCTATTCATGTATCAAGTGCATAAATAAAGCAATAATACAGAATTTTTGATGTTTCCAGATTTTTGTATGCATATATGATAACATGGTGATTGTTAACACTTGAAAATTCCATAAGAATCTCCAAAGGAGAATACTTTCTATTGGAAAAAGTTTAGAAGGAAAGAAGAATTTGTACCCGGAGAAAACAGCTTTCAGTGATGGAGGCTGCAATTTCAGCCCCAAATCCTCCGGTGAGTGGCGCCTCATGACTCACCTGCCACCAAATTGAAAGTTGAATACATTACTAGCAAAATACTATGACTTACAAAAAGAACAATATATGCTTGAGAAAATTAAACAAACCAAGTTTGCGTTAAAACTATATTAGAAAAAGGTATCCACAAATAGCACGAAATTGGGTATCATTGGGGTGGATTGGAGATGGGCCTAATTAAACTAGTTTGATGTAGAATGGACATAGTCCAGATTTTCATTGATGTAACCATGTGCAAATGAACCCTTATATACTTACCAAGAGCCTCCCCGTTTTGTTGACAGAAGCTTCAACAAGGTCTTTGTCCCAAGGAACAAGCGTCCTCAAGTCTATAAGTTCACAAGAGATCCCTTGCTTGCTTGCCTCCTCACACGCTTCCTCCATGATTGCCAATTGTGCCCCCCATCCCACTAGCGTAATGTCACTTCCCTTCCTCATAACCTGAGTTTCCATATATTAACAATCAATTCACAATCATAGTACGTTTCTTCTTGTTTCGAGTGAGTTGAATGAACATTGTTCGCCCATCAACCCCAACAACAGTTTAGATTTTTCTTCATGTTTCATGAATTCTAGATTCGACATTCCCTGACGACAAATTCATAAATACTCTAGTTCAACACCTTTAGTATACACATATTCATACATTGATGTACTAAAATCCAACAACTTTGATGTATATTCAAGCGTCTAAGACACTACCAAGGAGATTTATTAGATTATAATAATCTCGGGTTTGAAGGCAGACACCTCAGCAGTGGAAAGAGGAAGGGTGTAATCATCCACAGGAACATCCTCCACCGCCAACCGATACAGCCACTGCCTTCCGCAACACAACCATCCATCCAAGAGCTCAGAAAACAAAAGGAAGGTGAGTTTTTACACAACTAAATGACCAACCCTTGAACCCTAACTTGTAGATGTGAGCATGTTCAGACACCTTGGGCTCGAAGAAGACGACGGGATTGGGGTCGCGAATGGACGCCAGCAACAGCCCTTTCGCTTGCGCCGGACTCCGAGGAATTACGACCTGTCCATCCATACATTCACGATGTTTTCAGCCACAACAACAAAAAAGCTGTGTATATGTTTCCATCATACTTCCCAACACTATCTTTTGTATAGAAAAGATGCATAATCGTAACAGGAAAGAAGCCTGTTCTCTCATGATGTTGCCAAGTTGTGAACGGACCTTGATGCCAGGGACATGGCAGAAGAAGGCTTCCGGAGACTGCGAGTGGTAGTGACCTCCATGTCCAACAGCTCCGTAAGGCGCCCGCACCGTCAACCCTGCACCCATCAACTCACATCTTTTGAGCATTTCATTAGATTGCTAATTCCACGATGAAGCCAGAATCCCGGCTCGTTCTACCTCCGCAGTTGAAGAGATTCCCACTCCTGTATCGATATTTAGCCGCCTCGTTTACAATCTACATCTCCACAAGCAACAAAAATCAGGCGAGAAGTCCAGATCATTGAATTGGACAAGAAAGAAGAGCAACTCAACGCTGCCATGTGAATTTTAGTGTTTGATTAACCTATCCTTGAAATTTATGCCTATACGTCATAACAACAATACTAAGAAAATTGGAGAATTGTGTAGCAGTTTCAAGATTGGGATGATAGAGTAATTGTTTAAATTTATCCTTGAATGTACATGCTTGCATGTCATGTTTTTATACTAGTTCCTTTGAATTGGGCAAGGCATGCATACCTGGTCCAATGCAGGGAAGATGTAGTCAGCGAATTGAATCTCCGCGATGGCCCGGTTGCCCATGGAAGCCAACCCGATTCCGAACCCTAAAATTCCCTGCACACAAATTATCGATTCAAAGTACAGAGAGTTTAGTTCATGAGTTTTTTAAGCAATGGAGAAGAGCTTTGGCGATGGTGACGATGGTGGAGCTTACTTGTTCGCAGAGGGGAGTATTGAACACACGATGCTTTCCGAATCGGTCACGTAGTCCCGTGGTGCATCGAAACACGCCGCCAAATCCCACATCTTCACCGAACACGTACGATCTGCCAGCATCCCACTCATGCTTTCAGCCATGACTCGGAATTTCAAGCAAAAAAACAGACCATGCGTTCATGACCAAAGAAAGATTCAGACCAGAAAACAGACTATTCTGATCGATGAATCAAGCAGAAGAGGTATACGTTTTATGCTTACTTTGGATCGGATTCTAGCACAGTGAGAAGAGCTTGATTGACAGCGGAAAACAAGTTAAGCTTGTTGGTTGCTGGAACTACTTTCTCCTCCTCGTTTACCACCAGATCCTTCGCCGTCATAAACTGCCGACCCCGCGCGAGCTTGGATACGACTCTCCTCCCACTCAACATGATTACCTAGCTCGATCAGCAACTGAACATCCCAATTGCGCACCAATCGCACCTCACGTACGAGTCCAATCCTCCCAATCACTCTAGACTGTTACTTTCGACCCACAAAAGTTCCTGCCAACGCTCGATTGGGAACGATCAAACTCAAAAACGGTTAAATTATAACAGGAAGAATGCGAATTTAGGCTTCGTCCAGACCCGACAAATAGCGCCGCCGAAACTCGATTCTATACTCTTACGAGTGAGCTTTTTGGAAAAGTGCAGTGGCATGCGCGGCTATGGTCGTACCGGCTATGGCGTCTCCACGTGCAAATTACTAATGACAGCTCCTTCCAATCGAGAGTGCTACCTGCAATATCGCGATACAATCAAGGCTGTGAACATCAATACTTCCTGTGAGCGCCCAAATTTAGAGTTCGATTCCTCGGTTACAGAGAGACCCGGCACGCATCATGTCAGAAAGGATGCGAATGTGAAAAGTCGCCTTCGCCCGATCCTCCCAATCAAACACCCAAAAGACTAATCGATCCAAGCAGTCCAAATCGCGATACAATCTAGACTGAGAAATATGCTCAATTGAAAGCGGTCCTACAATCCAATTCCCACAAGCCCATAGAGCGGCGGTCGGATCATCACAGAAAGAATGTGTATGTACGTATGATTCGACACAAGCACCACACGCAACCTCACAAGGGGTGAGTCTCTGATTTTGTGAGTGAGCAAGTTCAGCAGCATGCGGAGCGGCGATGATCGAGATGGTTTGCGGCGATTGAGTTCATTTGGAGGATTGCTGGAGGGAATCAGAGGTGGCGGCCATGGATCGGAATGTGAGTGAATTCGAAGGAGGTGGAAGTGGGTCCCGGTGACGATGGAGTCCACAAGGACGAGGGGCCCATCCGCGCTTGCTGACTAGGCGTCCATGCTCATCAGGTACTTTTCTCAACCAATCGATGACTAACACGTCATGTGCTGATCTACCGATTTAGTGTGGGCCACACTAAAGCGTTTCGTATTCCTTGTGAATTATGAATTTAACTGTAGATGCCAGTATTACTGTGGCTCAAAGTCACCAGTAGTTACTCCGCCTGTTTCTGGTTCATATTTTTCTGGTGTGGAGGGATCTTCTCTACCACAACTTTTGCTTGAAGAGCTTTTTATTTTTTGAGGTGTGCAGGGCTTTGTAATTTATTCAGAAATAAATATTTTTTAGAAGAAAATGGTGTATTTAGGTTATTTTGTCATCCTAGAGCACCAACTACGCCCTAAAGGCAACATGCATGCATAGTGCGACTACCTTAGGGGTCATTTTCTCATAGCAAAAAGTTTTATAATTACTTTTTATGATTGATTTGTAATTAAAAACCTACTCTCTTTAAGGCCCCTTCCCACCTGGCCTTTGATAAGAGCATACATTAAAACTTAAGACCTCCACAATTTTGGGGAAATTCCTTATTCTTAGGGAAGGCCTCATCAATGAGGCTTGGAAAAGTGTTTTGAAAAGTAGCCTCAATTACATAATGGCTCCTCAAACGCCCCATTAACTAAGACCATTCTTAAGTCTTCAAAACTTGAGAATATTTCTAATTGTGGTGCTTCCTTAACACTTGCCTACCAATGCTCAACTATCTTTTGTCCTCCCAAATACTAGCTAATATTTTTTTTGTCCTCCAAGTTTTAGAGTGTGCCATGTGGGCATCCATGTAGGATTGGTAATTACTAAAGAATGTAGGTGTGGACACACACTCTTTTAAGGAGATAAGACCACCTTCTAACACCACCTCTAAGGCCAAGTGGGAACGTACCTTTACCCCATTATAATTCTGCAATAGGTTCTCTCAAATCTATCTCTTAAGGTAATGGATAATTATAATGAAAACGGAGGGGGACACGATTTGTTTGGTTGGTTGTATGGATGGGTGATGTTGTTGTCAACAAGATCTTGGCGACTAGATCTTGGCGACTGTTTGTATGGTTGGGGCTCAGAAGATGTCATTGCAAGCACGAAGTTTTGTAGAAGTCTCATTAATCCCTAAACGTCCCCAGTGTCGAAAAACAACATTTTGGATGAACGGCCCAAATTTTGAAGAGCCACAACTTCTTCATCCGGACTCCAAATCACTTGTATTGGGTCCCAAATTGAGTCTATTTTGTGCCCCAATTAAAAAAATCATACTCATGCAATACATAATGAAATAATGGCATGCACTTTAGAGAAGGCAGCTTTTGATTTTGGATTTTCAAACATTTGGCATGTTTTACCATGGCAAGCCAATTGAACGAGATCAAAAATAGATTTTCATGAAGTTGTTTTTATATAAGTGTGATCTTTAGATGCATCTTAACAACTTGTAGTTGGAAGATTTTTTATCCGGATAACTTTGGTATAGGATTTGCAATGATGTTTCTACCATGGAAAAGTGAAAATAAATATCAGAAGTGAAAATGATTTTTGAGGTGTTGTATCTCCTTCATCCACCGTTAGATTTTGACTTTACTTTTTGGAATGGATTCAAATTGTGGTCCACTCTAAGTGGTAAGATCGAAGATGACCCAATCAACAATGTATTGAACTTAAGGCATGGATCCGAGTGCAAGGGTTATAGTTTTGGACTATTTTCACCGTTGCAAGGCTATTATTTGAGCCTAAATAATTTTTTGGTGCAGTCGACAGTTTGAAATAGAGATGAAAAACTTAGTTGATGAATTTTTTATTGCAAATTTCATCTTGGTTGTATTTTCACTCCAATGTGAAAATGATAGTTTCATATAGCGTGGGCACTAAAACGTTACAATCTTGCAATCTATAAGGTCCCATGATTTAAGTTTTGGTCCACATGATCTACAACAAGTTTTTTACAAGTTTAATACAAGTTTGTATAGTTAAGATTCGGATAGCTTACATTTACTTTCATCTATGCCAATTTTTTCAAAGATGAGTCTTCGGCTAAAAATACCCCAAGTACGTTTAGGGATTAAAAATCAAATCACCAATGTGACGTGGGGTTTGCAAGACATGAAATTGCAAAGTATTCATGATTCCGTAAAATTTTGAAATTGCAAAAATGACCAGGAACATGTTCCCCAAAAGCATTCAATGTAGTTATGGGTATCGTAAGAGATTTAATGGCCTTAACAATCCATGCCCTAGGTGACATCAACAATCAAACATTAAAGTGAAAATTCACCCCAAATATATTTTATGCTAGCGAGGTTTTGGGGTGAGCAGGGAGACGCAAGCCCCCATTGTCCCGCTTTTAGTGTCAAGGCCTTACAACCTTTCCAAGAGCATCATCACCTAGAAAGGGTTTTTCTTGTCGATCCTCTCATTTCACCACCTATGGGCGCAAATACACCAAGTATAGTCAATTCAACTCGAAACTTATTGTTAAACAAATTTTTTCTACCACCAATAATAACTCACTCTGAATGAATGCAATACAACTCTCTCCACTCTCCAAATTGAAAAAGATGTCAAATCTTCAGTGAAAGCCCCACTTTGTAATGCTCTTGATGTTCACAACCACAATTTCAACTTCAATTACAATATGAAGAACAACTACGGTAGGACACATGTTTAAGCAAAGAAGGGGTCCATCTACACCTCCAAGAACTGAACATATTAAGAGGACACATTCAGACACTAGTAAATATATCTCCAATCTCCAAGAACAGAACATATTGAGAAGAAGACACATTCATAAACACTACAGTAATAGATATACTTTGCGAAGGTGATATTAATTGGCTCAAAAAGAGCAAGAAAATGAATGGATCAAGCAATACGGTAGTGCGCACTTGGCTAAAATTATGTAAGCACGTTTATTCCAAAGAAATACCACACCTTTCAGTAGGACCATGGCCAAATTGTTAAATGATTGACAAGAAGGGACAAGGAGAAGTATGCTAGAGTCACACAACAAACAAGAGGAAGGTAGAACAAGCAATGTGGTGAAAACAACTTCGAAATACAAGGCACAACAAGCACATTCACTTCCTATTTTCATGAAAAACTTGCACATTTTAGGTCAGTGAGGACGCCCAGAACAATGAAACAATGCCAGTAGTTGTGCACATCCCGAAAACAATCTCCAATTGCAGCACGCTTACACAAACCCATACGATAAAACAACCACATTCCCCGAAAGGAGAGGAAAAAACAAAGCATGGGGTGTAGAAAGTGTTTTTAGTTTGATGCAGCACAGTCGCCATGGCTGTGCAAATAAATGGTACCGAAGAAGCAGCTGTCAGTCAAATAGCCTACTCTAACCTCTCATCACTCTTCCTACTCTAATCTCATCTTTTCTTTCTTTCGACAAGTTGCTATTTTACAAGACAAAAAAGCATTACTACACGGATTGTAATGCTTTCGACGAAGATGCTCCGACTGGAGGTTTTACTAAAGCTCGCCCGTAAGATACCGGCAGAGTGCCGAACTTCTGCCACTTGTTCACGTACGCTCGTTTCGTGAAGTTGTCGTAGTCGTTTGCTTCTATGGCGTCCAGAATTTGTTGGTACAGTAACAACGCTGACCACACCTGCTCCAGACAAAGATTACAAAGTATCAGAACAGCCACCTTACAAATCAATCAAAAGGCATCAAGATGAGAGTAGGATCGATCAAAAGGCATTGAGATGGGAGCAAGATCGACCAGTAGGCATTTAAACTACGAGCAAAATCGATCAGAAGGCATTGAGAGTAAAATTTGGAGCAAGATCGATCAAAGAATGGAGGATCAAGGACTTACAGGCCAGCGGCTGTCTTTGTCCAATTCACGGACTGAGTTCTCGGCTTCTTTAAAGAACACACGGGCTCGCTTGATCTGATCCTTCATGAAAGCTCTCCACTTGTCGGTAACCTTGCCGGCCATGATGTCTTCGTCTGTCAATCCGAATCGGGCCAGTTCGTCTTGGGGCAAGTAGATTCGTCCCCTCCGGGCACTGTAAACACAAATCCATAAGTAAGAATTGGAAGGCACCGTAGAATTGTGTGAAGATGGAAAGGTGATGTAAGATTGTGTGGAAGAGTAGTGCACGATGAGTGCTTACTCTTCTCCGACGTCGCGAAGGATGTTGGTGAGCTGATTCGCAATTCCCAACGCTAATGCTCCGTTGTACACGCTTTGCGTGGTAGCTTTCGACTCTGGGTCAATTCCCATCACCGGAACGCTCATCAAACCCACCGTGCCGGCGACGTTGTAGCAGTACATGTAAAGCTCGTCGAAATCCGCGTATCGTGATTTCACTAGATCCATCCTCATTCCATCGATCATGTCCCTGAATGGCTGCAACCATCACCGAAATCCATTAGTTTATTACAATAATCAAGTGACAGGAACGTAAAGATTTACTGGCATTAGTGTGGTACCTGGATGTCGACGGGGAATTTGGCGACGGTGTCAGCGAGGGCGGCGTCAAGCATGTCGTAAGGCTGTCCGCGGAAGATGTCTTCCAATCGATCCTCCCACCGGTCAAGCGCGGTGGGCGTGATGCGCGAGGCATTAGGTCCATCGACAAGCTCATCGGTTCTCCGGCACCACACGTAGATAGCCCAGATCGCACGTTGCCTCTCTGGTGTCATCAGCTTAGTTCCTGTAGAACAAAAAATCCACCCAACACAAATTCATAAGTAACCAATGAACAGTGCAGCTCGCAATCCAATGCAAAAAAAAAAGATACCAACAAAACAACTGCAGCACCACCCTTACGTGGCTCGCAAGACCGAAGCCGCCATGACCCACACACACACACAAATGCGCACACTCCGGTTGGTCCCAAAGAGCTTCAATTCACAAACGCCAACGCAAATGCTAAAAAGAAACTAGAGTATTGCTGCATTGGACGACTGTGGCTATGGAAGAAGGGTGCGTACCGAGGTAGAAGGTTTTGGCGTACTCGGCGCAAACCTCCCCGCAACGAACATAGGCGTCCTCGAGCAACTCCAGGGTGCTCACAGGCGTAAGGTCGGGACGAACATCCTCCAGGGAGCTCGAGACTCCACGCTCGACGATGGCGACTTGCTTCGCCACAGCCTCGTTCACACGCTGCTCGGCCGACAGAAAGTCGCGCCCGAGGGGTTCCGACACGACACTCGAATGCGCGCGCAAGTCACGCTCACGGCTCAGCACCGCGCGGCAGCCCACCACTCGCCGCGGCATCGACACAGCAGCAACATCACTGCTACTGGAACTCGAACTCACACC
Organism: Bryum argenteum; assembly: GCA_037043015.1. Classification (NCBI taxonomy): domain Eukaryota; kingdom Viridiplantae; phylum Streptophyta; class Bryopsida; order Bryales; family Bryaceae; genus Bryum; species Bryum argenteum. The sequence goes on along the minus strand of CM073328.1, from coordinate 15,384,517 downwards.
ACTGCACACGCACACCCGTAACCCCGCCTGCAATCCCACGCTCTGCATTGCGCTCGGACCCAAATTCCCCAACCTGCTCACTCCCTCGCCACTCCTAGCAATCCTCACAGCATTACTGCACCATGGATACTAGAACTGCTACTGTATTCAAAATCGACTCTCTTTGAATGAAGAGAAATGGAGCTGGGGTGATTTGAATGGTGCTTGAGCAGAATTCTGTGTATTGACTAGAAGAGATGTGTCGATGGAGAGCAGCTGCTGCAGCAAAAGCAAAAGGGTAGCGAGGAGGAGGAGGGGCGGGGGGCGAGATGGGCCCCGGAAACTAATGTGGACGCAGATGCTCAACCCACGTACTGGGATATTAGTGGCGCACCTTGCCTCTCCTTCTATCCTCAACCGGACCCTCCACCCCTTCCTTTTATAACCAGTGTTTTTTTTTTCCCCTTTCTCGGAAGTTGGGGAATTCGAGTACTTGTTACTTGAGGAATGTACTCTCTTCTAGGTTTGTTATATGAACTTGAATGGTTTGAAAGTATTCGAGAGATCTTGATTGTTGAGAAGGACTATGAGACGTGGTTGCTTTAAAATCCGGTCGTGGCTTGGTACCTTCAAAATTTTCGTTTGTGAGTGAGTACTAGTGACTGGGATCGAAAAGTGCACAATTTTTGGATGAAGATTGTTCTCGCTAGGTGAATAGGCTTTGGAAATGTAGAAGGTTTGTTTGAGAAGGATTGAATGGGATAATTTTGAATGGGACAATTTAAGAATTTGCGTGGATATATATTAATTTGAATTGTTTTTACCAATCAAAAATTATATTAATTCAAATTTTTTTTACCAATCAAAAATTATATTAATTCGAATTGTTTTTACCAATCAAAAATTCTCAGCTTGTTCGATATTGAACTGTTTTGGTCTTATTGGCTATGACTATGCACAAGGATCTTTTCCTTGAACCCTAGAGATTCATCTATACTCCAATTCCGTGGATTGAGGACTAAGCCTAAGGTATACAACTCCAAATTGGTGTAGTACCAAATATGGCTTCCTATAGCTTTTCAATCTAGAGCTTTGAAGTCCAATTCTCCATAAACTAAACAATAAAGATTTTAGGGTGTCATTTTAGGACACCATGTTTGAAATCCTAGAATTTCACAATGAATTTACAAAAGAGTCTATTATTGATGATTACACTTAATCCATTCTTCCACTCATATTACAATTGTACAACAAATACTTACATTTAAACTCTATGGTAGATTTAACTAATATGGCCATTATTGAATAGTCCACCTTACAAACACATAAGGTATTTCAGATTTTATTCAACACCATAGTCCACCCAGCTATGGTTAGGGGGGGTTTTCTTGGACCTCATTGTATAGGTACATCAAAACCCTTTAGAGGGATATTACTTCGGATATCTCTAAGGCACTAGTGGCTAGGTAAGCACAAACATAGTGCTCACCCTGAGAGGGGTTAGTAGATACATCATTGCTCTGATGACCCTCCGGGCATACATCCAAGAATAGGTCCAACGAACACTCTATCCACACCAACATCAAAATAAGTTGGAGTTTCTCTTCTTGACATTTCAATTCCATTTTCAACTATTCAACAAATAAGTTGCAGAAAGGTAATTCGATGCATGTAACCCCATCCAGAAGCGCTAGATCTACGCTCGAAAGTTGACCTTCAAGGCAATTGATGGAATCCTCGCAGAGTCAGAGGAAGCTCCGAGTGCCGTTGCTAAAATTGCAAAAGCGGGTGATGGCCTGTTGCAAAAGGTGACATTGAACGACATGTGGTATGAAATGAATCTACCGTCTGGCAGGCAGGCAGGTGAGAATCATCTGGCGTGAGTGGTTGGTTGGGTCCCTCCCCCCCCTCCCATTCTCCCCCTGGAGAATTCTCCGAAAAAGAGCATGATGAGCTCCACCTCGGATGCGGCTTTTGATCTGGTCCAGTGCTTGCCCGTCATTTGGTTTCTGAAGTGGCTCACTCTCATCGAAAGCGCACAAACAAACCAAAAGTTATTTAAGCACCATGTTATATGCTTTGGGAATTGGAGCATCGAGAGTTGGTGCGGCTCCGCCACAAGCAGCAGGTGTGGTGCAGGTGGTGCTCCGGATGCCGCTTGATGTTTGCACCACATGGATTCATCTGTGGTCCCTTCTTCCACGCTCATTCTCTCTTCCCTCATGATGTACTTTTTCCTTTCGAGATTGGAAATAATGAACATTTTGATGGCGGTATTTATTTCATGTGCTCTTTTGATATGCCGTGGAATATTACTACTGTACTCCATTCTATACCACCGACGTTTCAAGTTGAAGGTTCTGAATTTTCTAGCCTCACTTACTTTTAGGTTCAAATGGGTCAAATATCCATAATTTGTGTAAAGTTTCCAAAGCCCCAATTTCGTAAAAACGGCTAAATTGGTACACCTTAACTTTCTAGCTAAGATGTAGTTGAGAAACTATGTGATTTGAAGGTGATATTATGGAATGTGAGTGATGTTACAAAAAGAAGTTGTGATAATACAGAATACACCATTCTGTATGTGTTCAAGTAGGTGTGACAAAATGGCACATGGAATAGCGCAAGTTTGATGAAAAGTTTAATGAAATTGAGGTTCTTATCACCGTTATCTTGGTATTTTATTATGAAATATTGCAATTGCTGATGAGTGGATTCAGTATGTTGAACAGGGTTCTTTTCATCAAGAAATCAGTTCTGTGCCGCTTTTGAAAAGTTTGAACATAACAAGCATAGACTTGAATGTGAGGTGTTACAGAGGAAATTCATTGTAGCGGTTCCCTTCGTGCTCAAGCATAGGTTTACTAAAAGGAAATTCATTTCAGATTTCTTGATGCTCAAGTATGGAAGTTTGTTAGGGAGTTGCCTAAGGAGATTCGATGTTGGTTCCTCGATGCTCTATAGGACGCACACATGCCTGCAATCAGATTTACCACGTGATGGGACACACAATCCTTTATTTTTGTTTTTATCGGAGCAACCAATGTATTATCAATTGAAAAAATACATGGCAGAACCTTTGCTCTGGAGAATCAACTGCGGTAGTCACTTTTGTGCACGACAATAAATGAGGGGAATAAGAGAAGAAGGAGGAGCTCTAAGCAGTGTTTGGCCGAATTCCAATTCATTTGTTAAACACAATATAGATGAGGTGCACATTTGATACATTGAAGACATCTTAGATGTACATCTCATCTAAATTGTGTTCACAAATGAATTGGAATTTTGTCTGATAAGACAACCTTGGCTCTAAGTGAAGCCATGATTTTCATGTGTGCGAAAAAATGAGACTATATGATATTGGTCAAATTGAAATGGTAAAGTTATATTGAATAAGTTATATTTGAGATTTGTTAGTTGTGCCAAAAAAAAATTTAAAAAAAAAATCTCTTTAATGGATTGGATTTAGAAAGGTAGTTCCAAAAGTATGAGGAACGTTGTATGGTATGTGATGTACAAACTCAATCTAAGGTAGGGGCACCGGAAACCATTTAAATAAGGTGACTTTATGTTAACCCCTAACTCTCCTTGTTGCAAAACGGTCTAAGTCACAAAATTTGACCTTCCTTTAGATTAAGCTCCAAAAATCTCAATCCAAGCATTATTTAAAAGATTCAACCGTAAGATCTCAAAGTTGACTTGACATTCTTTTCACATACCAAATTTGAACCGTTCATTCTTCCTCATTTGTGAGATTATAATGGTCAAAGTTGGCTGAGTTTTTCTCCTGCAGGAACCTCCAAAACCCGTTTCGGGTTTTAAGGAGAGTTAGGGGTTAATGAACAATTCATATAGTGATGCTTTTATGGAAACTCACGACAATTGTATGATTTAATTTACAATAATTTGTTTCATATAGATATTAAAAAACAAAGGTAAGTGAGCCCTCATACTTGTTCTATGAACTATTTGTATCTTTTACATATCTATGTATTATAGTGCATATGCAAGCACTTATAATCAATAATAAAAGTAGCAAAAAGCTATCAAGGTGAATAAAGGTAGGATTGTTTAAATTAGTCAAATTTTACACAAATATTGAGAATGTAATGCTTTCTAGTTTTACATAAATACTAAGCACTATTGGAATTTTATTTTTGATTTTGCTTTTTTTACAGTGAATGTTACGATATGCAAGCGGAGTGATAAAATCACCTAAGATTTTGTATGCTACACTCGATAGTGGTTTAAATATCTTACATTTGAATACAAAAATGAAACAACTAATCAACTAATACATCATTTACATATCTATTTACTCTGAAGGTGTATATTTAAGCACATTTGAGCTTTGGAGTTCAAAATTGATGCAAAATTTTAGGGGTTAAGGCACCTATTTGGGCTTCGAAGTTCGAGAACCCTCCCTGCCTCCTCTAGTAAATATTCGAATCCAAGGATATTTCTGAATACCCACCTTTTGTAAATCTTAACAATATCAAAAAGGAATGCATATGGAACAAAATTGAAATATCTCTTATGGATCATTCCAATTTTGTTAAGAGACGTACAAGTAACGGTTTAAATATATTAAAAAATCCAAAATTGGAGAAATTATTTCCTTTTAAGATATTACCCATTCACTATCTAGAACCTAATAGTATCTTCTTTTCTGCTCCCTATCTTGATAATATATTCATTACTTCACTATAGTTAACCCGTGGTCACCTGTTGTATTCATACAATATATAGACATGGTGGAATGGAGCTCTTGGCTCATCCTCATTCTCTTTATGCTAGTCATATATTGCCTGTCTCTCGTAACACATATAAACTCTGGGGGAAAATGGGTTCTCACATTTAAACTGCTTGAGTGAGCGGGTATTGAACACGCAATAGGAGGTAGCGAAGGTATCCAGCAATGTGCGGGTATATACCATGGTATCAGAGGTATCGAAGGGTATCCCGCCCGATGCGGCTATAGGTCACGGAGTCAGAGGTAGGAGAGGGTATCCAGCCCGAGTCGGGTATCAAGCCCCAAGCATTGAAGCAAGCCGCATCGCTCTCTCGCACTGATCGGGTGCCTGCTTCTCGACGCCGGCTCTGGCCTCACAATTTTACTGAGTCGGCAACAAATTTCGTCTAATCATTCCTTTTCAGACGTTACAATCTCGATTGCCGACACAAACTTCCTCAAATACGACTCGATTTCCCCACCTGGTGAGCTCCTGTACTAATCATTCAAATTTTTGAGATCAAACTCAAAATGGTTGTGCTAACCACAATTCAGATGCATTTGCTGACTTCTCCACTGAAACCCCCGATTTTTTCTGTCTTATGTGATCTCTCTTGTTGTTATTCACCTTGGGATCTCCTTAAACCCTAAACCCTAACTCATCAGAAGCTCTTGCGATACATTGGTCGTAATTGTACGATTACCGCTGACTATGCTAGTTTTTCCGTCTGATACTTTATAGCATTATTCGTTTTTGCATCATGTCGATTCCTAAAGCCGAACTCGGCCTAGAGTGTTCATGCAGAGGTCACCATTTTAGATGCATTTGATGCTATTTTGAATACATTGGTGATAGTGAGAATGCTGGTTTTTTCGTTTGATGAGTTTTATCGGTAGTCGTTCTTGCACCATCTTAAACCCTAAAGCTAGAATTTGGACCGAAGTGTTCAGGCAGGAGAGATTCATCAGATGCCACTTTAGATATATCGGATGTAATTTTCATGAGAGTTTTTTCCATGGACCAAGCTGATTCTTCTTTCTGATATTGTATATCGTCATTCTTTAAAACCTAAAAGCCAGGACTCAGACTGGAGCGTCCAGGCAGAGGTCACCGGGTACATTCACTTGATGCTATTCTAGATACATTGGCTCCAGTTGTTATGTAGGTCTTTACACTGACGATGCTTATATCTCCGTTCTATCGTTCCTGCACCTCCTTGATTTCTAAAAACGAACCCGTTTGGGAGTGATTGGCAGGGGTCACCAGGGTAATGGCGACTAAGAAGGCGGTAGGGAGGATAATACACTTCGCCAATCTGCCGTTGAAGTTGCTCATGCCGAGCACGCGAGAGAATATCACTGAAGTTGCGTTCAAGACCGTCCCGAGCGCTTCTAAGGTCCGCAACTCCATTTTCCTTGCGCACTATCAACTTCGTTCATTCGGTTCTTATATCAGCCATAAGCTTCTTTTTCAATATTTCCAGTCTCTAAAATTCACGCGGGAGAACTCTGTCCTAACGGAAGACTCTGGTCCTTGATGTTGGAATCTGGTTTAGGGTTTCGATCTTTATTCATAGTTCATCTTTCTATGTCGAAAGGAACGCAGTTTAAAACGGAAGGCTTTGTGTTTCAATGTCGGAACTAGGGTTCTGAGCTTGATGGAGGATTTACTAATTTCAACTTCTGAGCATTTGCACTGTGGCGTTGCTTACTCACGGAAGCTGGAAATGCCTACAGATAGAGATAAAGAGGGTGCTGGAGAGCTTGTATGGATTGCAAGTGGCGAAGGTGAATACGCTCAACATGGAGGGGAAGAAGAAGCGAGCCAAGGGTAGTCTGGCGTTTTATCGTAGACCAGATTATAAGAAGGCGTATGTGACATTGAAAGAACCTGTCACGTTGCCTGCTGATATCTTCCCTATGAACATGATGGAAGAGAAAGTAGTCGACGGCAAGGATGTTAACAAGAAGCAAGGATCGAAACGATGAGCCGATTAGTTAAGCATTCTGGTACCTCTGTACCTTTTGGAAACATAAGATGAGTTTAGATATGTTCCTCGTTCAGTCCTGATTTTTCTTGTTCCATCCCTCAAATGCGAATAGCCTGGTTTCATATTCTTTCACTCCAACTTGACTGTGTTGTAGCCAAATCCTCCCGTGACCAGGCAAATTAGCGTTCCATATGTTTCTCCATTCTTCAAGGGCTCAGCATCCAGAGAAGGAAACAGCATTTCGAGATGTTGCATGAAGTAAAATGTATTTGTTGTAGTCAAAATGAGGAGCTTTCTTTGATGTAGACATATCGGTTGTTCAGTATGTTTGTGCTGCGTAACTGGTAGCAGCAGGAAGAAGATGGGCTTGGAGTTGGTGTTTTTCGTACACCGTTTGACCTTTTGCAAGAAGATAATTAGAATTTGAAAGGCAGGTATTTCTGCTTATAGGTGGAGTATCATTGCTAATATAAGTAGTTGATTTGCCAACTTGACCTAATGATTCTGTGATCAGTAGAGTAGTCACGTTGAATCTTTGGCGATGTTTATAGGCCTCTTGGGCAGCACGAATGGATGTTTGTTGGGAAGTAAATTGTTGAGACCTTATATGTTGCTCTTAAGGTGGTCCCGTAAGTTTTCATGTGTTAGGTGTTTCTTGCGATGTATTCTGCTCGGCTGTTTAATTAACAATAGCAAGCGCAGTCCATGAGCTCAGGGCAAGGTTGGCTTAAACCAGCTTGCCATGGCACTAGCTATAACAACAGTGACGGACACCCTTCGAGCGGGCTTTTATTTCAGGGTTTCGCGGTCTCGTGTTTCTTGTGCGCTGCATGCAGGACTTTTTGGTGTTGTCGACGAGACCAGACCTTCATGTAAGGACTGTGCGCGGCTGGGGCAAGTTGTAGTGGGTTGATCCCCGTGCATAGTTCGTTTAGAACGGCGTCGCACACATATTTGATCACACCATCAGCAGCACTTCTGGCCAACACCGCAAAATGTGCTTGTTCAACAAAATTCACAGCAGCACTTCTGGCCAGCACCGCAAAATGTGCTTGTTCAACAAAATTCACAGTAGCTTCCCTGCTCTATATCCAGTTCTTTCACTAATTCTGTGGCCATTCTTAAGATTTTTCGCTCTTCGCTAGTTTGCTCATGGGCAATCATCTCTTCATGCATGTCTATACATTCGCTGCTCAGGGGAGCTTTAGGAACTATTAATACACGATGTGGAATTAGTAAGTTGATTGTATTTTATGACACGATTGTCTTTCAGTGACATGTTGGTGAGTGGTTGCTGTTCTAACTGCAGGATGGGATAACAAAGAAGAACAGAAACTTCATCGGCTCGGGAGATGTAATGAACTCCAACTCTACCTTCTTTTTATGTCTTTCTTGCACTAGCTCCGCAACAGTGGCAAACACGACCGGGAGTGTTAGAGCTTTTGGATGAAACTCGAAAAAAGGTGCACAATACTCCACTGTTCTCTACAAACTTCAAACTTCACGCTTTGAAGTAAATCCTCTGAACTGTATATCCTTTTTCGTTGGAAATGCAGGGACTGAAGTTGGCTGTATGTCCAACTGCAATGATAAGCTCAGTTTTTTTCACTCTTTCCAATCTCCTCGGCAAGGTGCTTCACACCATAGCCATTTGTCAAACAAGTAACTTCATCAGAATGTTAGTCTTAAAAAACCTGCCACTTTTACAATTACAAGGTTTGTCTGTTCACGTCTAGGTCAACAACATCTGGTGCACGTTACGAGGCTTATGAGTGTTTCCCTGTTGTGAACCATGCACGAGAGATGTGAATCCTTAAACTGCATTTTGGCCGGTAAGCAATAGTCGTTGCCTGATCTCTAATATGTCTCGCAATGTATCATTGAGACTAAAATGGTTCAGATGTAGAATTGTAGGAAATTGACTAGTTCTTGGAGAGAGAGGGTATGAAGTCATGCACATTTTACTAATGATTCTAGAATCGAGGAATCTAAGAGCACATGAATTCCAATTTGCAAGCCAGATTTGCAATTCATGATCTCTTTCCTTTCCTCTTCATTATTTTCTTTTGATAATAAGAATTTCTCTATTTAAAAAATTGATATTTAGAATTAATTAGATTTCAAAAAACTAAAAAAATAAAAATAAAAGTAGATATTGTAGTGAACAAATTTGTGGCACTAGAGAATGGGGGGACTATCTATAGTACTCAACAACATTTTTTAAATGTCCATCACAAATCATGAAGTAAGTGATCCATAAGTAAGCAAGTAGTCACTTTATGATTGACTGTATACTAATAGTATACTCTCTCTATCCCAAAATGTCTCATTGATACGCCCTTTTTACTTTGTCCCAAATAAGTACAAATCAAATGAGTACATTGATCACCAAACTATAATGTATTTGATCACCTCATGTTACTACTTCGAGTGTTCTATGATTGTGCATTATCAGCTCACAATTGGGGGAAACAAAATTAAACTCTCAATACCAACCAACTGGCAATTTACATAACATGAATATGCTTGAAGGAGTTTTGTCCAATCTTTGGCAAGCCAAATCTTTATGATTACTAGTGCAAATGTTATCAAGTCATATATCGCTACAAAGCTTTTGGTGAGAGCTATCAACTCACTATCATTGCCCCTCTTATTATCACAAATTGAGCTTTAGGTGTGTGATTCTTGATAGGTTAAGTTTTGCACTTTAGCATGCCAAAACCTTATGGTTATTGAAACAAATGTTATGAAATTATTTATCATTGCAAAGCTCTTACTAGTGCAAATATTTTTCAATCCATGTCGCCTTAAAGAGTTTAAAATCACCACATTATTTGACTGCATATCTCACATATAAAACGGAATTCTAAAAACTTAGTATACTTGTATTTGCACAAAGTTCTTTGAACAAACCAATTTAGGCAAAGATATAACAAATTTGTTGGGTTGCTCATGAAATCATCAACAACCTAGATTTGCAGCAAGTATTGAAATTGCTTTTATGAAAAGTCAATATGATTTTACCATTGCTCATCCACTTTACCTTCCTAGGTGGATTAAATCTTTCTACCAACTTATTTTGAGCATTCAAGCTTAGAACATAGTTACAATAATAATTGGCTTTTTCATACATTACTAATCGTTCTTTCAATCCAAACCAAACCAAATTAAATTTTTGAAAATAAGGGTTTGGGGTTTGGGAACCAATCTTTACTTTTCTCCATTATTAGTTTTTTTCTGAGGACATGCTATAAATCTTGAATAGAATGAACAACCGAGAAGCATGGAACTTGCATATTGATTGCATATCCCATAATTTCAACATCACCAAAAACCTCCAACTTTGTAAATTTTTTTATACCTAGGTCTAGATTTTTTACATGTTTTGTAGATTTTGATCTGACCTTTTTGATGTCCGTGTCCGGAGGACATGGGTAAGGACTTGTGAGGATATAAGTGAAAAAAAACAAAAAAAAACAAAAAAAAAAAAGTTAGGCGGAAATGGGGTATTTTCAATTCTCTCAAAATATTGATGTTCTTGAAATCTGACTTTACTCTCTTTCTACACTGTTAATTTTCTAATAATGACTTTGGACTCTACAGTGAATGTGCTTTCAATATATATTTTTTTATATTTCAATTGTGGTTCTTCTGAGGAGTGATTCTTGTCCGGCCTCAAGAGGTTGGATAAGAAACTTCACCTCCGGAAAACTCTTTCTTCAAAAAATGCTGCCACCTAGGCGGACATGTCATTTTATCATTCATGATAAATGCTCACCATCATTGCTTTCTTCACTTAGAGCATTCCCACCCATCTTGAATAATGGATGACCTGAACTTGTATTGTGAGTGGCGGCCCTCAAAAGTGCCCCACCCATCTTGCAAAATGGATGAACTCAACTTCTTTTGAGGTTAGAAGTTGAGGTCGACCTGCAAATTGAGGTCATTTTGAGGGGCGGAGCTCCAACCCCAAAACAAAAAAGGAGCCCACTAAAGGACAAAGAACAAACAAAGGACAAACTCCATTTTCTTCTCCAATTTCCAAGGTGCCAATGAGACTCATCTTGCTTTTGTTTTTTCCTTGTTTTATCACCATGTTTGCAAGTCATGGATGGGGCACCCGGTTTGCAAACCAACTCAACTCAAGTTATTGTGAGGATGATCCACCCTCCCTTTTCAGGGATGGGTGGTGATGCCCTTAGTGTAAACACTCACCGGTCAAGAAGCACTCTTTCAACCAATCACAATGGAGTATTCCCCTTCTTGTCATCGCAAGTGGACTTCTTCACTGTAGTGTAAACCAACCCTTATTGTGAACACTTTATGAATCCAACAAGGTTCAGTAAATAGGATGTGGTTCTTACTCACCAAAAGTCTCGAATGTTAAAACAATTTCAAAAAAACATGTGTTTTTTCTCTCGGTGCAGCCCCTCAAAATTCGGGTAGACCGTAAAATGATTCACTCGGCTCATAGGGGTTAACTCGGTGGTCGCCAAAAGAATTTCTCCAGATGATGGCCTTAGCGACATCCTTCGCCCATGTCGAACCTGGTGAAAGACCTATCAGAATCACATCATTGAGCGAGGTACCTTGATAAACTGTACCAAAGTTCGTAGAGGTAAGATAATGGAACAAAAAGCTCCCGATTGTGGGCTCCACATTCAACTGCTACAACTACCGAAACGAGGTGGAAGGGCTGCAGATCGAGGTTGCTGAGAGAAGCAAGAAAACGCGCCGGGTAAAACTGAGACCCTCGAGGTAAGAACGTCAGATCGTAGCAAAGGAATTTTAGGCCTTCATAACATACGAATAACAATCCGCCGTACAAAAGACTCCGCATTGTGGGCTCCACATTCATGCTGCTACAACTACGGAAACCAGGTGGAAGGGCTGCAGATCGAGGTTGCTGAGAGAAGCAAGAAAACGCGCCGGGTAAAACTGAGACCCTCGAGGTAAGAACGTCAGATCGTAGCAAAGGAATTTTAGGCCTTCATAACATACAAATGACAATCCGCCGTACAAAAGACCCCGCATTGTGGGCTCCACATTCATGCTGCTACAACTACGGAAACCAGGTGGAAGGGCTGCAGATCGAGGTTGCTCAGAGAAGCAAGAAAACGCGCCGGGTAAAACTGAGACCCTCGAGGTAAGAACGTCAGATCGTAGCAAAAGAATTTTAGGCCTTCATAACATACGAATAACAATCCGCCGTACAAAAGACTCCGCATTGTGGGCTCCACATTCATGCTGCTACAACTACACTAAATTTGATAATTAGTGTTAGATACACTAATTTACATAAACATGTTATAAGTTTTTACTGTTGTTCAATAATTTTACCCACTATATTGACCAAGATGGGGGTTCTTATATAGTATCAGAATCAATGCTCTTGGTAAATTTTTTAATCAAAAGTAAAAACTTATAGCATTTTCAAATCTTATAATAATCTAACACTAATTATCAAATTTAGTGTACCGAAAACCAGTGGAAGGGTGCAGATCGAGGTTGCTCGGAGAAGCAAGAAAACGCGCCGGTAAAAGCGAGACCCTCGAGGTAAGAACGTCCGATCGTAGCAAAAGAATTTTAGGCCTTCATAACATACGAATAACAATCCGCCGTACAAAAGACTCCGCATTGTGGGCTCCACATTCATCTTTGCTACAACTACACTAAATTTGATAATTAGTGTTAGATACACTAATTTACATAAACATGTTATAAGTTTTTCTTGTTGTTCAATAATTTTACCCACTATATTGACCAAGATGGGGGTTCTTATATAGTATCGTAATCAATGCTCTTGGTAAATTTTTTAATCAAAAGTAAAAACTTATAGCATTTTCAAATCTTATAATAATCTAACACTAATTATCAAATTTAGTGTACGAAACCAGTGGAAGGGTGCAGATCGAGGTTGCTCGAGAGAAGCAAGAAAACGCTACGGGTAAAACCGAGACCCTCGAGGTAAGAACGTCAGATCGTAGCAAAAGAATTTTAGGCCTTCATAACATACGAATAACAATCCGCCGTACAAAAGACTCCGCATTGTGGGCTCCACATTCATGCTGCTACAACTACACTAAATTTGATAATTAGTGTTAGATACACTAATTTACATAAACATGTTATAAGTTTTTACTGTTGTTCAATAATTTTACCCACTATATTGACCAAGATGGGGGTTCTTATATAGTATCAGAATCAATGCTCTTGGTAAATTTTTTAATCAAAAGTAAAAACTTATAGCATTTTCAAATCTTATAATAATCTAACACTAATTATCAAATTTAGTGTACCGAAACCAGGTGGAAGGGCTGCAGATCGAGGTTGCTCAGAGAAGCAAGAAAACGCGCCGGGTAAAACTGAGACCCTCGAGGTAAGAACGTCAGATCGTAGCAAAGGAATTTTAGGCCTTCATAACATACAAATGACAATCCGCCGTACAAAAGACCCCGCATTGTGGGCTCCACATTCATGCTGCTACAACTACGGAAACCAGGTGGAAGGGCTGCAGATCGAGGTTGCTCAGAGAAGCAAGAAAACGCGCCGGGTAAAACTGAGACCCTCGAGGTAAGAACGTCAGATCGTAGCAAAGGAATTTTAGGCCTTCATAACATACAAATGACAATCCGCCGTACAAAAGACCCCGCATTGTGGGCTCCACATTCATGCTACTACAGCTACTGAAACCAGGTGGAAGGGCTGCAGATCGAGGTTGCTGAGAGAAGCAAGAAAACGCGCCGGGTAAAACTGAGACCCTCGAGGTAAGAACTTCAGATCGTAGCAAAGGAATTTTAGGCCTTCATAACATACGAATAACAATCCGCCGTACAAAAGACTCCGCATTGTGGGCTCCACATTCATGCTGCTACAACTACGGAAACCAGGTGGAAGGGCTGCAGATCGAGGTTGCTGAGAGAAGCAAGAAAACGCGCCGGGTAAAACTGAGACCCTCGAGGTAAGAACGTCAGATCGTAGCAAAGGAATTTTAGGCCTTCATAACATACAAATGACAATCCGCCGTACAAAAGACCCCGCATTGTGGGCTCCACATTCATGCTACTACAGCTACTGAAACCAGGTGGAAGGGCTGCAGATCGAGGTTGCTGAGAGAAGCAAGAAAACGCGCCGGGTAAAACTGAGACCCTCGAGGTAAGAACGTCAGATCGTAGCAAAGGAATTTTAGGCCTTCATAACATACGAATGACAATCCGCCGTACAAAAGACTCCGCATTGTGGGCTCCACATTCATGCTGCTACAACTACGGAAACCAGGTGGAAGGGCTGCAGATCGAGGTTGCTGAGAGAAGCAAGAAAACGCGCCGGGTAAAACTGAGACCCTCGAGGTAAGAACGTCAGATCGTAGCAAAGGAATTTTAGGCCTTCATAACATACGAATGACAATCCGCCGTACAAAAGACCCCGTATTGTGGGCTCCACATTCATGCTGCTACGATTCGTTAACACACGAGGAAAGATTCGCAAGAATCATGCTGATGATGATGCTCATGATCTTGGAAGAGCTGGGTCTCCCAAAATTTCCACGATTTCTAAGAACAGTGCTGCAATTAAAAGTGCTGCAATTAAAAGCGAGGTACAGACTTGCAAGCACAGTTTCTGAGTTCGTAAGAGCCTACTTATAGACATATCGCAGTGCTTGCAAGAGTCGTCGTCTTACAATCTTCGCTGCGAGGTTTTTCAGTCGCTTGAAGCTCCGATTCTGGTGAGTCCATCAGCTTCCTGCTACGTTTCATTTCCATATCTTTTCCCGCACATGACCGACACACATGATTCTCTGATCGATGGGACTGCTCGAAATTGATCAGTTGTATCCAGCCGTCATGCTCAATTTCACAAACGCCCGCCCTCTTGTTCAGATCCGACACAGTATAGTGCGCTTTTTCCAGCCGAATCAAACTGCTCCTTGCAAGTCTGTACCTCGCTTAATCCAATGTAGAATGCTGTTCTGAATCAAATTATCAACTACGCACGTAATCTATCTCGTTAAATCTCGGTAAATCGGACACATAGCATGATTCATTTTTGAGCAGACTGGTTGCATATCGAACTTTTGAGGGTTTTTCTATCACTTGATTAGCTGCTCATCCTCAGGGAGTAGCGAACTAGTTCCCTTCTTCCGCTCGACTCGAACTATAGATCCATTCATAGCGCCATCTTGACGGAACTGAGGTTGCTGATATTACGATTGATTACGGACTAAAGCACTCCCTGTACTTGATTTTAATGAGCTCGTGATTTCTGCTGGTGCACGAGACGATTAAGCTACCATTTTCAGTTTTGCGCACACGTGTTCGGTAATTCGTGGTCATTTGTGTGAGGATGTTCAGTTTCGACCAGCCGGTGACGATGAATTCAGCGGGACAGCCAGCCGCAAACCAGAATGGACAGACGCAGTTGCAGCCTGTCTTAGTTGCGGCACAGCAGCTCGCGGCACTCCCAGCCGCTGCTCCAGTTGCAGTCCCTGTCAACGGGAATATGGCGGCAGCTCTTCTCCGCTTTGACGTTGACGCTGGCCTGCTGGCTCCTCTGGTCGCAATGTGCATGCCAACATGCCTCGATTAGTTGAACAATTGGTTATGCCGAGGGTGCTAGGATCAACATATTTGAGTTTTGATGTTGATCTCATACGTAGTAAGGATGGTCGTAGTAAGGATGGTGTTTTTGTTGTGTATTGGTTTTAGTGTAGAGGACGAAGTTTAGTTCTTATTGGGATTGCAACTTTTCTTAATAAGCAAGTTTTTCTGAAGTTGTTTTTGCAACATTAACATGATTGATCTCTATATGTTGTATGTGTTCTTGGGTTAGAGAGTCTCATTGATACCCTAGTTGCTTGTTTCTATGTTGGTTGACTTTTCATTATACCTCATAAACTATTATGTATGAAGTTAATGATACTTAAAAATAAGACATGATATTGATCCATGTGATTCTCACAATTGATATTTTACCATTTTTCACCTTTTGACAAACATTGTAGAACAAAGTGATACATACTCATACAAAAGCAAACCAACTCACATTGAGAATTTACTTCAACTTGTAAATGTCACAATTCATTTTTAGTATAAAAAGATAATTTTTTTATTGTTTTTGTAAAGCCATACATATAAATTAAACAAGCTATTTTACACCTTGTGCTCTTCAACCATACAATCTAATCTTCTACTCGTATGGACTGCAAGTTGAGAAGGTGAATACGTTGTTCAAGCATACAATCTTCTACTCGTATGAACATTGTTTTTTTCATTTTTTACATCAGTCATAACCTTTTTTTTTTTTATCCATGCACGCGGGAGACTGTCTTGATAATAGGGTTTTGATGTGTATACTTGTTTCACCTTTCTATCGGTAATACCACATTCGAGAGATTCACAGCTTAAGGCAGTTCAAAGCTTCAGTTGTATGGATTGCAAGTTGTGAAGGTGAATCGCGCTCAACATGGAGAGGAAAGAGAAACGTGCTAAAGGTAGTTTGGCGTTTTATTGTAGACCAGAAGGCGTATGTGACATTGACAGAACCAGTCACATTGCATGCTGATATCTTCCCCATGAACATGATGGAAGAGAAAGTAGTCAACGGCAAGAATGCGAAGAAAAAGCAAGGATCCAAATGCTGATCTAGCTAATCAATGATGAACTGAAATGATGTACTGTATATTCTGGTACCACTATACCTTTCACTATCATAAGATGAGTTAAGATTTGTTTACCAATTGTTCTGTTTCATTTCTTGAAGCAAATAGCCTGGTTACATACTCCTTCACTCCTACTTGTGGTGTACCCAAATCCTCTTGTGACCTGACAAAGTAGCGTTCCACATACATGTTTCTACATCGTGCATGGGCTCACTGCAGTACCTAGTGCTTGTAAGCCCCTGGTGACCCGAGTGAGCGGTTTTTGATGTTGAGTGGTTTTGAGCCTCTGCAAACGAATGAATTTGCAGCCAATTGAGCGTGGTAAGTGTGGCTCGAACCAGCTGGTTACGGCATCAGCAAACAGTGACGACCACTAGGAAAAAGTCTGTAAGGTAGCGACACCCATAACCATCCCACTAAGCAAATATGGTTGGTTACAACCACCAAGGAAGCTTGAAAAAAATATCTACAGATTAGCAATTGGGAGTGAAAAATATTTGCTGTGAGAGATGAGGTTTTGTGGCGAGAGTGAATTTATAAGAATATTTCAAAGTACAAAATGAACATACTTATATGCTTGTCCATAGGTGGAGCTAAAAATGACCACCACTGAAGTGTTTGTTGTCCTGTAGCGGCTTAAAACCAAGAAAGATAGTTCCTATAAAAGTTAAACGGAGAATTGAAAAACGTCCCGCCGTGGTTCAAAATTCCAAGCTGTGGATAAGCAAAAACTACCAGTAGAGGAAGAAAATGCTGGCCCCTCCAATCCCTTCACCAAGCACTAGTAACGAGTAAACCAAAAGTCAATGCACCTAACACCGCCATCCAAAGACAGAGAAGTGTGACTTTTCTCCCCTTGGAATGCACCTTTAAACCAGTCATTAGTCCATTAATTTGCCATACAAATCACTCCAAACCAATCGCTCAACCGCCTCTCAATATTATTTCATTAAAACACTATGTAGTTTACAACATGACACACAACATCCATTTCCAACCATGACATGCACATTACAACATGACATACAACATTCATTTCCAACCAATTGGCAGTGAAGCACGCTTTAATGTACACCTATTACCATCCCTTTTTCACAACAGTCAGCTATGGGTCTAAAAAGGTCAGCAATAGGTACACTTATAGGTCACGCCAATGGGGACAGGGATGCTTATGGGTGTCGCTACCTTATACGATTTCCAATTTCGTCGTTTCCAAATTTTTTTTATTTTTTTATTTTTTTTATTTTTTTTCTCAAGGGATGCACGCATTAAGATGTCCTCTTGTATCAACCCTTGCTTGAAACATTGAAAGAGGATCACAAGCACCACTTTGTTCACTTTTTTTAATGTGGCGGTAATCACTCAACTTTCGCCTCGTGGTCAATCACTCCTCGGGACATCCTGCCCTTGCAATGAAACGGCTGTAATCGCTTCTTGAGGTACAAATGACAATAAAAAATTTATAAAACGTGTCAAATGCGGTAAAAGGTGGAAAGATCTATGGCCGGTTGTCCCCTGCACTGTACCTCATTACATGAAATTATAACATTGTTTTGTTCCATGTTCACCAAATACGAAGTAGGAAAGTACATTATCAATTTTACAATCGTACAACTACAACATTCAAGTAGTGTACAATACTCAATTTGCCTGTGAAACCACTTGTGCCTGCGACGTCGTTCAATCATCTCGCCATCTCGTCTGCGGCTTTTCTTAGGGCCGTTTTACACGAGGGGCCAAGCCATTGATGGAGCCAATTCATGGTCAAATCCTCTTGATTGGTCTAATTCTTGAAATTGGCCCGAAGGGCTTTACATGAGGAGTCAAGGCCAATTTTCTGAAAATATATTATAATGGGTGCGGAACAAGTTATGACACGGCCCGCACTCCAAAAGTTGGGAGATACAAGAATGGAAGGCCAATTCATGGCCTAGAGGCCGTTTCTTGATTTCAATTAAAAAGTATGATTTCACTAAAATACTATGATGTGAACAAATCAAAAGCATGGAATCTAGCTAATAATACAAATTGGCCCCATGGCCTTGTTTTTCCCTCTAGAATTTGGCCCCAAGGGCTTTACACTTGGGGGATTTGGCCCACACTTTATCAATTTTTTAATGTGTTCTCTAAATGGCCCATAGAGCCAATTGGGCTCAAAATGTGAGTAAATTGGCTTGGATATTTATTGGCCTTGACTCCCCATGTAAAGCGTCCCTTAGGGCTTCTACTGCGTCCATTTGATACCCAAATAGCTTAGTAATCTTGAATTTACCGTGAGGGTTTCCAAAGGCCATACATAGTACATGCCCCTCAGATTTGGGGACTCTACTACTATGAATCATCATTTTAGGACTCTACTACTATGAGTTATGAATTTTTGAAGTTGGAAACATAGGTGTTTCTAAAATGATGTCCTAAAATGATACCCTATAATGTTTGCAGTCAGTTCATGGTAAGCTTTTATGTACATGTGTGTGAAGATTACTAGAGCTCCATTGTGAGACCTGCTTGATTTATGACCACTCTACTAGAATACTTGTTATGCCTCATACCTTAAAACTGTCCTTCCAACCCAAGTCTTGTTATGCCATTCTTATTTGTGTAGCTTTGGTTTATGTCCCCCTTGTGCTTTCCTCTCAATTAGTTCGGGGTCTAGCTCCGTTGAGATTTGCTCAACAAGAAGCACCATTCCCACAAGCTCTCGTCTAGTAAGGAGCATCGTAAACATTCCAACCCTAACAGTAGCAGTTGCCCCCAAATGCCTGGAGCAAGTCCTTGTAACACTTTGTACAGTACGCATACAAGTACGTATCTGTACAACGTCCTTGGTTTCTAGGGTAAGCATTCGTAGCAGCTACCAAGGAGGATGGGGGAGGGGTAAAGGAGCCCCTCAATTTTTAAGGTCACCTTAGTGACGAGTTTGGTCACCGGTGACAATTAAGGGTTTAATTGTCAAGGAGTGTGCCCACCGTGTGACTTGAGGCCGCAGTCCCCATTTCTGAATTCAAAATCATCAAAAATGGCCTTGGGAGTTTTCACGAATTCTAGGATGCCTCCCCGGCAGCTACCACGAACCATTGCCCAGATTTCTATGGCAACAAGAAAGCAATTTTACTGACAGTACACGTTTCAAACTTTCAATGCCACAAGGCACATGTCAATCGTGAGCAGTCCCAATGTTTGAAATGGAGATTATTTTATTGCTCTTTTGCTTTACCGGTTGTTTCATTGTGTCAGTTTTGTGCGTCAGGGAACCAACAAAGCGGTTCACTAATTTGTCTGCACAGATTGAAATCATCCTTCTTTCCAGAATTGTTGAAGACCTCATCATCCGAAACCAAACATTTCATTATTTCATTGTTAGAATGGTATTGGATTAATGAACTTGGATCAATACAAGGGCTTATCGTTGGAATTTTATTGGAATAATAACAAATAACATAAAATTTGGATGTTATTAAAATATTGTTAATATTTTACTATTATTTTCATATTGAAATAATAAGTTTTAGTAGCATTGTATTAGGATTTTTGTTCTATTGCTAATTCGGTATTGAAATAATATGGAATGATATAATGCACTGGTAGTTCTATTCTAAGGCCAATACTTTAATGTTTGTATAGGGCAATCAAACAACATTATACTAAGGTTAACAAATCAATGTTATCTCATTGGAATTTTTAAAGCATATCTTTATTCATGTAACCGCAAATGGTACATACTAGGTTCATTGCTCAGTAACAATTTATTTAGAAATCACCTTCTTTGTTTGATTGAGAGAATGTCCACCATATTAGGACTCTTTGAAATCTACAACAAGTATAGATTTTTCACTAAACCTATGCCAGTTGTAGATTTCAAAGAGTTTACAATATGACACAATTTTCGAATGGAACGAATATGGCGACAGAGCCAATTACAAGCAACAAAGTTATTTCTCTATACAACTAAAAGCCTACAGTCTTGAGATACCCCCTTCGATACCTTTGAAATACTCGGCTAATGCAAACATGAGTTCCAATCAATTTTTTCATGTGGAAAAACCTTATGCATGAATGTAAAAATTATTGTTTTAGCAGAAAGAATGAAGCCCTAGACTAACTATCCCATCTTGAGTCGCATGGGAGATTGGGACCCATGGGTGTTTCCTGCATTAACCTTGAGTATCTTCCATCTCTTCATCTTGAGGTGATTAAAATCTGCACATTCTGAACTTGTCCCAACAGGGACAACACTGCCATGAACCTTGCCTCTGCATTTTTCATGCAAGTCTTCTCTAGCGGCATATCCACAGGGTTAAAACGTTCATCCTTCATGGCAAGCTCCATCTGTTAAATTCAAGTGATATTTAGATGTTGACTTCAGTAGATAATTGGCCTCTCTAAATATCTATATATATTTGCAAATACTAATATCTATCAAAATCTCAGTGACATTTCGAACTTCCTGCATAGAGAAAAAAAACCAGCTTGTTGTGAAGTGATGCAAATAGGAGCATCTCGCTGATAGCACTCCCCTTGCATGACTCTTGAGATTGCTCCATGAAATGCTACAAAGCCAAATGGGTCATAGCACCCATTCACATAATTCACCCTCCATCGATCCCTTGTAACCAAATAAAATAGTATGAAGAATATTCAATACAATATGAAAGTAATGAAACTAATATTCACAACTTAGTTATGAAGATTGAAGAGTGTCATCCACAATGTATAGTTAGTCCAAATAACAATCATATTTATCAATTCACCTTGACTGTTGATACTAGCTATAAAAGGACATACACTGATTTGATATTTTTGTAGGTTAGAAATGTGCTTTCAAAGATACCATGGTAGACTGTAAGCCTCCAAAATCAACTTTCTCTTCAAATTACTTAGGTAGTTGGATTAAAATTAATAGCATGGATCCTCACAAAAAGTGTGCATGAGTATAAAATATATAAAAATAACTAATTTGGCAAGGCTAAAAGTAGTTTAAAAAAAGTTATTTTAAGTTTCACTATATGGAAGGATCATTTTTGAATAAAGAATGCAAAAATTCGGCTTTTGGAAACATACCTTCTCGTTTGTGTTCTAAAGCTTCACGCCAAGTCTTCTTTTCCAAAAATCGGTGGTATTCCTTTTTGGGTTTTGGCAAATCCAACAAACGATACAACTCTTCTTTTAGTTCTCCAACAATTGTTCCCTATCTCTCACGAACATTCTTCATTACGAGCTTCTTCAAATCTCCTCAACCTGTGTTGCTATCCCATTCACTGAAAAACCTCGCACGTGCTATATTATCACCATCAACGTCAAAAGTCATCAAAATTGCTTCGGCCATTGTAAGCCCTGTGGGATACATTGTTGAATTAGGGAATGACCCTAAAAGTATTTCAGTCACAATCCCTTTTAGTTTTCCTTTTACTGTTTGGTAATCCAAATATGGAGGCTTTTGCTTCAGTTTCTCCATAGCAACATCTAAAGCACTTGTTAGTGCTTCAACTTGTCTACGTAGTTTCTTATTGTCTTGCAATAATTTTTGATAGTGCTGCTTCTGATAGGCGTTCATATTAACCACAATCTCTTTGTCAATTGCATCAAACATTCTTCCTTGAGCTGCAACATTGGAAGTACATTACATATTAGAGCATAGAATTTTAACCCTTAATTGTCACCGGTGACCAAAATGGTCACCAAGGTCATTGTTTTTGCTTTTGGGGTCGACACAGTGGTAGGGTGCAAATCTTGTCCAAAGGCACCCCTATTCTTTTGTTTTCCGAATCCAATGCTCCTTCCCGATCGCCTTCTTGAGGTTTGTGTGATCCGCACGAAATTGTAGGGGCCACGTGATCCCATGGTCAATGCTCTTTGATTTGGCCTTTCTTTTTATTTTTTTGACGATTTTTTTTCAAAATAATAAAAAATCTTGATCTTTATCCCATACCATGCTCTATGATGCCCAATTTTCAGAAAAATGACCGAAGGGGAGAAAAACCAAAAAAGCAATATGATATTTCTCACTCATGATCAGCAACCAAAACATTTTTTTCTCAATGGTGCCATTTTTTGAGATCTTACCCGATGTGATCGATCTATTTAGCATTGGTCACATCACCAAGGTACCTTGATAACCACTGTTTCCGATTCTCAAAATTGTTTTACCTTCAGTGCAGAAATAAGGCCAGAAGACAATGAGGTTGCATTTCTCTCCAATTTGTGGAAAACAAGGATGCCAATCAAGGGTTAAGGTACAAACTTATTGAAGTATACTAAGTTTGAACATAGAATGCAAAAATTGAACATGATACCTCTAAGACATTATTGAAACAATTATAGCACAAAATAAAACTTGAAAGTTCATGTATCGTGTAATCATGTTTGAGGACCGAAACGATGGTGATGAAGTGATACTCAAGAATGTGTTGGAAATCACCTTGTCTTTGCGATACACATTGTTGGGTTCATAAATTCCAATGGAGGTGTAACTAGTACCACTTATATTAGGAAATAAAATCTTGAAAGTTGCAGTACCGAGTATTATTTCATGACTGTTGTTCAATACACTGGTGATGAGTGCATACTGCACAAACTTTACGATGCATTGCTCAAAAACTATATGAATCTTGGTCATTTTGGCCAGATTCTTGCCAGGTTTTATGGTTTTTGCTTCACAAATTCTGCCAAATTGACTGCCTTTTTTCCATATTATCCCCACAATGTCCCCATTTCACGTATATCTCTACATGTTTTTCTCATTTTTTCACCTTAAAATTGTGCCATGTTATCGGAATGTTGCCATTTTAACGTAATTCAGGTTATCTAGACGAATTGTTAAGAAGTATAGAGTAATGTTTGCTAAATACATAGTAGGTGTGAAAGAATTTACGCTTTTTGTAAAGAAATGTACAAAAAGAAATATACACATGGTGTAAAGAATTATACGGTTGATGTTAAGAATTAATACACTAATCGTAAAGAAATACTATATATTTGTAAAGATTTATATAGTTCTTGTACAATAAGAATAAAGAAATACATAGTAATTGTAAGGAAATATGCAGTACTCGTACAGGAATGTACGAATATACCCTAACAGTAAAGAAATACTGTATACTTGTAAAGAATCATACAATTAGTGTACAATATGATAATTGAAATACATAGTATTTGTAAAGAAATATCAGTATTCGTACAGGAATGATTGTAAAGAAGTATTCAATACTTTTAAATAAATGTACAATAAGTGTAAAAAAATATACACTAATTGTAAAGAGTTTTACTTTTATTGTAAAGAATAATACGTATAATGCAAGAAATCTACTTTTTGTAAAGAAATCGTACAATAAATTTAACAAGGTATCAAAAATGAGTTAAGTATTTGTTAAATGGGAAAATATATGAAGTATTTATTTAAGTTATCTCAATGCATGTTGAATTTAATGTAATTATCTACATGGCATTGTTTTCATTTCTGCTATACACACTATTTCAAGCGGCCAAAATAATAGGGATTGGCCAATTTAACCAATATGGCGTTTGATGGAAGATGGAAGCATGCATACATTACTAAACTTTCAAACTATGCATGCTGTCTGTATGTGTGTGCATACTAAAGCATCATGTAAGAGCCACATCAAAGCTCCTACGACATCCGAAACCAGGTGGAAGGGCTGCACATTCAAGATGCTGGAATTCCGAAAGTGATGAACTTCCCAGAAATATCGAACTTCTAACAAAAAAATGCCGAGAAATGCCGGGTCGGAGAATGCTGCAATTAATAAACGGGGGAAAATACAGCGATCTGTTTATAAGTAGACTCTTACGAACTCAGAAACTCAAGCAGCTTGCAAGAGTCGTCGTATTACAATCTTCGCTGCAAGGTTTTACAGTCGCTTGAAGCTCCGATTCTGGTGAGTCCATCAGCTTCCTGCAACGTTTATTTTCTACTTCTTTTCCCGCATTTGACCGACACACATGCTTCTCTGATCGGTCGGACTGATCGAGATTGATCAGTTGTATCCGGCCGTCATGACCAATTCACAAACACGCGCCGTCTTGTTTAGATCCAACACAGTGTAGGGCGCTTTTTCAGCGGACTCAAACTGCTCCTAGCAAGCCTGTACCTCGTTTAATCCAATGTAGAATGCTGTTTTAAATCAAATTATCAACTACGCACATAATCTATCTCGTTAAATCTCGGTAAATTGGACACATTGCATGATTCATTTTTTAGCAGGCTGGTTGCATATCGAACTTTTGTGCGTTTTTCTATCACTTGAATAGTTGCTCATCCTCAGGAAGTGACGAACTAGTTCCCTACTTCCGCTCGACTCGAACTTTAGATCCATTCATAGCGCAATCTTGACGGAACTGAGGTTGCTTATATTGCGATTGCTCGCGGACTAAATTACTCCCTCTAAGTGCTTTTCATGAGCTCGTGATTCTAGCTGGTGCACGAGGCGATTATTATACCATTTTCAGTTTTGCGCACACGTGTTCGGTAATTCGTGTTCTTTTCTTTGAGGTGTTCAGTTTCGACCAGCCGGTGACGATGAATTCTGCGGGACAGCCAGCTGCAAATCATAATGGACAGACGCAGCTGCAGCCTGTCTTGGTTGCGGCACTGCAGCTCGCGGCACTCCCAGCCGCTGCTCCCGTTGCAGTCCCTGTCAACGGAAACTTGGCGGCAGCTCTTCTCCGCTTTGACGTCGACGCTGGCCTGCTGGCTCCTCTGGTGGCTATGTGCATGCCAGCATGCCTTGATTAGTTGATGAATTGGCTATGGCGAAGGTGCTAGGAGCCTAGGATCAACATATTTGAGTGTTGATGTTGATCTTATATGTGATAAGGGTGGTGTTTTTGTTGTGTATTGGTTTAAGTGCAGAGGATGGAGAACTATTGTATGCGTTTTGACTTCATCCATACTAAATGGGAGTAGAACCTTACTCAATAAGCCCGTTCTTTTTAGAATGCTTTTGCAATACTTACATGATCTCTTACTATATGTTGTATTTGTTCTTGGGTTAGAGCTTCTCATACCCTAGTTGCTTGTTTCTATGTTGATTGGCTTTCTCATTATACCTCGTAAACAATCATGTATAAAGGTGATGATATTTAAAAATAAGACATGAAATTGATCCATGTGTCATGTGTGTCTCGCATTTGATATTCTACCATTATTCACCTTTCACCAAACACTGTTGAACAAAGTGATGCATTCTCTTACAAAAATGATCCAACTGACATTGAGAATTTACGGTAACTTGTAAATTTCACAATGGATTTTTAGTGTATTAACATAGATTTTTATTGTTTTTGTAAAGCTATCTTCTACTCCTTCTAAGATCCGTAACTCCCTTGCGCACTACGAACCTTTCTTGAAGCAGTCATGACCTTCTTTCTTGAAGCAGTCATAACCTTCCTGAATGTATATCATTTCCAATCTATCCATGCACACAAGAGAACTATTATTAAGCGGGAGACTCTTTTGAAATTGGAATCAGATATTGAGGTTTTGATCTGTATACAAGTTTCATAGTTCTATGTGTAATACTACATTCGAGTGATTCTCAGCTTCACGCAGGTCAGAGCGTGAATGGATTGCAAGTGGCGAAGATGAATACGCTCAACATGTACGGAAACAGAAACATGCACAAGGTAGTTCGGCGTTTAATCATAGACCACATTATAAGAAGGCGTATGTGACATTGAAAGAACCTGTCACGTTGCCTGCTGATATCCTCCCTATGAACATGATGGAAGAGAAAGTAGTCGACGGCAAGGATGTTAACAAGAAGCAAGGATCTAAACGATGAGCCGATTAGTTAAGCATTCTGGTACCTCTGTACCTTTTGGAAACATAAGATGAGTTTAGATATGTTCCTCGTTCAGTCCTGATCTTTCTTGTTCCATCCCTCAAATGCGAATAGCCTGGTTTCATATTCTTTCACTCCAACTTGACTGTGTTGTAGCCAAATCCTCCTGTGACCAGGCAAAATAGCGTTCCATATGTTTCTCCATTCTTCAAGGGCTCAGCATCCAGAGAAGGAAACAGCATTTCGAGATGTTGCATGAAGTAAAATGTATTTGTTGTAGTCAAAATGAGGAGCTTTCTTTGATGTAGACATATCGGTTGTTCAGTATGTTTGTGCTCCGTAACTGGTAGCAGCAGGAAGAAGATGGGCTTGGAGTTGGTGTTTTTCTTACACCGTTTGACCTTTTGCAAGAAGATAATTAGAATTTGAAAGGCAGGTATTTCTGCTTATAGGTGGAGTATCATTACTAATATAAGTAGTTGATTTGCCAACTCGACCTAATGATTCCGTTAAAGTAGTCATGTTGAATCTTTGGCAATGTTTATAGGCCTCTCGGGCAGCAGGAATGGATGGTTGTTTGTAGGGAACTAAATTGTTGAGACCTTATAGGTGGTCCCGTAAGTTTCCATGTGTTGCG
This sequence comes from Bryum argenteum, assembly GCA_037043015.1. Lineage (NCBI taxonomy): Eukaryota > Viridiplantae > Streptophyta > Bryopsida > Bryales > Bryaceae > Bryum > Bryum argenteum. The sequence goes on along the minus strand of CM073328.1, from coordinate 15,357,720 downwards.
TGTTTTTTTGTGAAGTATTCTGCTCGGTTGTTAAATTGACCATAGCAAGCGCAGTCCATGAGCGCAGGGCAAGGTTGGGTTGAACCAGCTTACCATGGCACCACCTATAATAACAGTGACGGACACCCTTCGAGCTAGCGTTTATTTTAGGGTTTCGCGGTCTCGTGTTTCTTGTACGCTGCATGCGATACTTTTGGGTGTTGTCGACAAGGTTGTCATATCGGGCGTGTTGAGGTAATCGGGCGGGCGAAACGGGCGTACAAGTTGTCCTGGACGGACGGGCGTGTCCGCCCACCTTGATTGTAGGGGGTGTGTTATTTTTTGTGGGTAACAAACTTTGCAGTAAAAAGCGTGTGTGGCGTTCCACGCGGCCCATACGCCGCGGCCAAGTGGCTTATTTTTCACCTAAACTCTTGCCACGTCGTCGTTTTTTTACCTAAACTAAAAGTCAACAGCCGTTTGACCCTATGAGGCGAGCCACAACTGAATCGGACGGACAAGGCGGACGGACGAGCAGGCTGCGTGCCCGCCTGGTATGACAACCTTGGTTGTCGACGAGACCAGACCTTCATGTAAGGACTGTGCGTGGTTGGGGCACGTTGTAGTGTGTTGATCCCCTCGGCATCGCACATATAGATGATCACACCATGAGCATCACTTCTGGCCAGCACAGCAAAATGTGCTTGTTCAACAGAGTTCTCAATAGCTTCCCTGCTCCACATTCAGTTCTTTCACTAATTATGTGCCCATTCTAAAGATTTTGCGCTCTTTGCTAGTATGCTCACGGGTGATCATCTCTTCATGCATGTCTGTACATTCGCTGCTCAGGGGAGCTTCAGGAACTATTAATGCACGATGTGGATTTAGTGAGTTGATTGTAGTGAGTTGATTGTATTTTATGACACGATTGTCTTTCAAAAAGTAGGTGTTTGTCTTTCAAAAAGAGGCGATTTCAGTGACCTCTTGGTAAGTGGTTGTTGTTTTAAATGCACGATAGGAAAACAGAGAAATATAGAAACTTTAATTCGAGATGTAATTAGTTCCAATTCTACCTTCATTCTATGTCTTCCTTGCACTAGCTCTGCAACGGTGGCTAAATATCATAGCGGCTAGCAAGTGCAAACACGACCAAGAGTGTTAGAGCTTCTGGATGAAACTCGACAAAAGGTGCACAATACTCCACTGTTCTCTGCAAACTAGTCACGCTTTGAAGTAAATCCTTTCAATGTATATCGCCCAGGGCTCAATTATCGGGCAGCCCGGAGCATCTGGGGCGCATCTTTGAGGTATCAGGCAGAGTAAGGATGTGGGGTCGGGCCCAAGCATACCGCGCAGGCAATGGTGTGGGAAGTCGTGCAGTCCTTGGTGGCGCAGCGGGTTCGAATGAAGGCCGTGACTCATCGCACGGGCCACCTCACAATCGCTAACCACCCCCCCCCCCTCATGGATCCCCCCTTCCCCCCCCCCCAGCCCCCCCCCCAAGGCCCCCCCTCCCAAGGCCCCCTCCCCCAAGGTCAGCCCCACAGACTGTGCCTCTCTTACTCTCCCCCCAACATGCTTAGAATAAAAGACATGGTGCTTACTTGGGGTGCCCAAGTACTTACTTGGCAAATGTATACTAGGCATATTCAAAGAAATAATACGTGATAAAATCACAATAAATTACACATGGGTATAAATTATGCTTTATTGATGAGAAATGTAAAAAACATGCTTAGAATAAATGGCATGGTGAATTACAAAGCATAAATTTGGCAAAATAAAAATAAATAATATATGTGTCATGAGTTGCTATGGTGAATTACAAAGCACTCACCCATACAAACAGAAACATTGCAAGTAGGGCAATACCATTGCCGGACTTTCTTGCAAACCACACAACGACGTCGGATACGGTTTTCATGACCACTCCGAACCATAGTATAGTGTAATTTGTTAGAATTTGGAACCGCCGCCCCCGGCATGCATGTGGGTTTGTCTACGGGCACCTCGGTCAAAACGTTAGCTATTTCAACATAGAATTGCAAATGAGACATAGGTGTAGTACCCCTCAATACCATGGCTTTTTTGTATAAAATATAGGCATTCAAAAAAGATTGATCTAAAATATGATAAAAGATCTTATGCCACCATTTGTGATCTCTTCTTTGCAATGAGTAATAACCCCGCAATTGGTCATGCACATCAACACCTCTCATGTGTTGTTGGTAATGCAACAAAACCGGGGACGCCGGAATTTGAATATAACCCCCGGCATGCCATCGGGTTATAAACAAAGACCGTGAGGTATCAACCGGACTACACGCCGTAGAAAGCAAAGAGACGGGTTTATTATCGTACCAAGTCACGGCGCACATTCGTTCGCATGCGTGCACCCGGTACCAAAGTTGTCCCCGGGATCCCGTGGGTGAGTTAGTGAGCGCTTGAGGCCACCCAATTCGGTTTGTCCTACAAGTGCCTGTCGCAAAAATACCACGTTCCAACAAAGACCAAAATAATGCCGGTGAGGTAAAAAAATTGTCACATGTAACAATGTGCCCCTTACCTTCCAAACCGGACATGAGGTTTAGCACAACTCTCCCCCCGACGTTCCCCTCCTCTTGGAAATCGCTTGCCCCGCAATAGATATCGATTCTTTGCACGTACTTTGATTCACAATTAGCCAAACACCAAATTTTCAAACCATATTGTGTGGGTTTGGCTTTCATGTATTGTTTTATAGGTGCATACTTACCCGTGTATTTTATCATCATTTCGTCAACGCATACATTTTGTTCCGGGTTATAATACAAAGAACATAAATCATTATGTTTGTTCACTAACCACTCGGTTTTTGCTAATTTATTGTAATTAGGACTAGATTTATCCGTGGTGACATTCCTATTATCAACTAAGTGCAAACATCTCAATATGTCTTCAAACCTATTTCTTGACATGAATTTTGTAATTGCATTGGTTAGAAATAACTCATCAAAACATTTTGACCAATGTAATCGAACATTAGGTAACTTTTTAGTAGCCATTAACATAAGTATACCAAAAAAGGTTAGTAGCTCCTTTACCGTCAATGGGACCCAACGGGCTCCTCCACGTGTCTTGCCTTCCTCATTGCTTGATGCGGCATACAAATTAGACATTCTAACAATTCTCACCAACACGTCATTAGGCCAAAACAACAAAAAGAAGTCAAGGGGATTTCGGCATAATGTCAAAGGCTCAACCAAACCTTGTTTGCCCCCTAACCAATGAACGGGGGGAATTTGAGTGCAAGGTGAATTCCACATACCGGGTGCAAAGCGTTCATTTACCGGTAAACTAGAAAATTCGGTAAATGTCAAATTGCATCCTAAACCTATTTCATTTGATGCATTAGAGTTGTTTATAAACCACTTCTTCGAATTTGGGGTCAATTCCATCTTTTCTAATTTATCCATGTCATTTGAAACTTGGGATTCTGATTGCCCGGGGTAATATGTATAATCCGAAGAGTCGTTTGTGGATGGACTTGGAGTTCTAAGTCTTGAACCCCAAAGTTGGACTTCACTTACCATACCATACTCACCATTTTCATCCACAAATTTTACTACGGCCTCCGGGACACTATATCTCCCCCATGGTCCAAACAATAAGACTTCTAGCATATCAATGGCAATCAATGGGTCATAGAATTCATTCACAACCGTTCCCCAAAACATGTCTAAATACCGTGCTTCACTATCTAAAGGGATGTTCAAGTCAAGTAATTCACATTTTGGGACAATTACACACCTACCAAGGCATCCAAGATTGTACAATGGCATGTGCAAAGATTTTTGAAGTTCACTTCTCAAGGTAACATTTCGATTATGCAAACTAGAAGCCCAAACAAGCTCAAATTCACTTGTAGCTTGGCTATCTAATTGACAAATGTCATTGTCCCTAAGTGCCTCTAGAAGCTCCTCCACATGTGCTCCGTCTTCACTTGCACAAACCCACAACCACGGGCATGAGGATTCTCAAGAAGAGAATCCATTGCCATAAAATCAAAAGGAAGTGGTGAGTGTGGGGGCAACGAGTTACCAGCTGATGGCGGGATGCGTCGTTTTTTGCTTGCGTGATACGACGCCTCTGTTGGCTCCGGAGCTTGAGGTTCTCGAGAACTGTTACCAGCGCCAGGCACTGGTGAACTAGGCAGCCCCTCCACGGACTGTTCCAATGTCAGCTGGCCATCGTGACCCAGCTCGAGCCGTTGACGCACCAATCGGGCAGTCCTTGGCCGTAACTCACCCGGACGAAGGATTACGCTCTGGTTGAGGTTGCTCATGGACTGTTCCAGAGCCTGCACAGACAACAAACCACCGGATGTGAGCAGCCTGTGGAATATAAACAGCTTGTGACTAGCGTCCACGAGGAAAGCACGGTGAGATACGTCATAGTCCAAGTCCATGCAGACCAGTGCATCGGACAAAATCCAAATATTGACAAGAAAATGCGAGTGGTACCACTTTCAGCAGGCTACTAGACTGAAGGCAGTCTGAAAGCAGACTGAATTCCTGTAGCAAGGATTGAATGGATCATTTCTGAATTTAGTTTGTGCCGATCTGTTAGCATATGTTCTGCGTTCCAAAGCTACACCTACTGCCGGCCCTTTGTCCTCCAGCACCTACTACATGTCTTGCGGTTATGATCCCCGAAGATCAAATTGCTTGATTGGGTACATCGATCGCTGTTTCCAGGTACATTTGCACAAATGCAGCTAGGATCAAGATGCGTGATCCCGCACTAACAATATTGTTGGTACTGAATGCCACACTGGGTGTTGCAACTTCCAAACCGGACACTTGCCTTCACTTGTAAGAGTGTTGGAAACAGAACGAGTGCGAGTGGCACAAATTGCGAGTGGTACCACTTTCAGCAGGCTACTAGACTTTGAACAAGGGACTTACCGGAAGTGCCATTCTTTCGCTGCTTGCACGTCGCCTTGCCTGTCCGAGAGTAGGCTGTCGGCGAGTTCGAGTCGAAGACCGGGGGGCCATCGTGACTCCATCGCCGATGATGGCTGACTCTGGCGAGTACGCGAAATCCTCGGACTTCCCCTGTCCAACTGAAACCCCACTATGCAAGCAACCAGACTCACCAATAACCGGATTGCTCAAAAACCCTAATTCGTGAAAAGTAGAATCGCTGGTTTCATTTTCACCTGGAGTTCTGTCGACCGTGACGATTGCCATGGAGCGCCTCTGCTTCTCCATCCGGCCACCAGGATTCCCGAATAAACTTGTTGATAGCGTCACTAAAGCCACCACCTTCGCCTTCTCTGCGTCGATCAGACCACCGCAGGAGCTCTGCGATATTTCTACGAAACAGAAATCGAAAGTTTCTTGGACCGGGAATTCGAGGCAAGACAACACCAGGTAGAAGCGGACGTGAGAGAAGATAACTGTCGTCCAAGAACCGTAAACACTCATCGATTATCGATTGTGGTTGATTCTGCTCATGTTCAAGCCAACGTTGCAATTCATTGCGGAAATCGTCCCCGCAGCTATCCCGTCGTTCACGAATCCAGTCTGCAACCATCCTGCCGTTTTCGAGTCCGTTGCCCAACGGTCGAGCAAAAGTCACAAGAAACGGAACAGCTAAATATAAAACAACGGCTCTGACAGATGATCGAACAAAAGGCACCCGGCTTGCGAGCACCAAGCCAGGAAATCGAGAGTCCAACGACGCTCGCCAGCATCGGGCAGCAGCAAAACGAACTCTCTCACCAGCCGTAACCAGCGGTATACAAATCGTGACCACGACACAGCCGAATTGTTACCGCAGATTGAAGGACGTCGGAGAGGGTCCTCGCCCGACCAGTTTGACCCCAGCCGCGCAAGATTCCGTCCGACGAAGCCGGAGGTACAGTAGCTCGAACTTTCAGAACGTGCCCCAGGGGCACGCTTGGGAGTTTAAGGGTTAAAGTATATATCCTTTTTCGTTGGAAATGCAGGGACTGTAGCTGGCTGTATGCTTAGCCGCAAGTAATATATATCCTTGGGCCGGCTTGAGAGCCGGGTTTCCAATTAAGCACTTCGGCCTCAAGTAATGTGAAACCTTACAGCCAAATTTTGGGGCCAGTTCTGCAATTCATGTGCTCTTGGATTCTCAAAGCTTGATTGGAAATTACCAAAAACTTTCATCTCTTTCCTTTCCTCTTCTTTATTATCTTTTAAAAGGAAGAAATTCTCTAGTTTAAAATTTGATATTTAGATTTAACTAAAATTTGAATATTAAAAATAAAAAATAAAGTAGATTTGGCAAAGCGAACAAATTTGTGACACTAGAGAATGGGGGGGGACTATCTAGAGTTGCCATGCTCTCTATAATACTCAACAACATTTTTAAAATGTCCATAAAAAATTACAAAGTGATCTATAAGTAAGCAAGTGTATCACTTTATGGTTGTATACTAATAGTATACTCCCTCTGTTCCAAGATGGCTGATTAATAGGGCCTTTTTATTTTGTCTCAAATAAGTACAAAATTGAGCACATTGATCACCAAACTATAATGTATTGAGCACTTTGATCACCTCATGTTACTACTTCACTTGTTCTATGATTGTACATTATCACCTCACCATTGGAAATAACAAAATTAAACTCTCAATACCGATAAATGGCTCCTCATTGTGGGCTCTACATTGCTACAAAGCTCTTGGTGAGAGCCATCCACGCACTCTCAATGCACCTCTCATTATCACAAACCGAGTTGCAAACTTGTGAGTGATTCTTGATAGGTAAAGTTTTGCACTTTAGCATGCCAAAACTTTCTCGTTATGTTATTAAAACGAATGTTATCAAATTAATTATTATTACAAAGGTCTTGGTGAATACCATCCACTCGCTATCATTGCACCTCTCATTATTATCAATGCATATCAAGGGGGTGATTCTTTATCCGTCAAATTTTGGCCAACCTTTGGCATGCCAAAACTCTATGATCAATGAAGCAAATGTTATCACTACAAAGCTCATGGAGATAGCTATCCATCCAACTAAACAAATTTTTTTAATCATCAAGATTAGGCTTCATCTCAAGAGGTTTGCAATGTTGATCAACATTATGGGACAAAGGGAGTATGAAAAATCTAATCAATTTTTCATTCTTTCTTCACTATTTAAACATTCGGACCCAATTGAAAATGTTATCTTATAAAGTTCTCTAGTTTGCAAATTATTTTTCCTAGCATATAGAGAAGGTTATTGTGACTTTGGCTCGGTAAAACAATTACTTGAACACTGCTATATATATATAATGGTTTGAGATCATTTACTTGGTGGTCATTTTTTTGAGCATTTAACATATCGAACATCACAAAATAATGGATTTGATTTACAAAATATGCGTAAATTTAAATTGGAAGTGAAATTTCACAAAACAAAAGTGATCATGTGATGATTATGTGATGATTTTGCAAATATTGGAACTTGCTTGGAATTAGCCTATTAATTAACCTTCATTAATAAGCATGTTAATTAGCCTTCATTTTGCACATTACCTTCACAAAAATTTCATTGTGGTATACATAATACTTATCATGCAATAATTGCATAGTAACATTTTTAAATTGATGGTGCATTTAATCGAGAAGATCTATCATGTAAATATTGCAAGTGGCCCTGTATGTACCTTCTAGGGAGAACAAATTTTGGTAATATCAATCTGTTACAATATGATTAGTAGTACACATATTTGTTGGTGAGGATCTATTGCAATATAAGTAAATTAATAGAGTGTACACCTTATAGGTGGGAGCTTTCTTAGAAAATTATCTTCAATGTGCTAACTATAATTGATTACAAATAACCTTTTAGGGTAACTGTGCTATGGCCCATGTAATTGTTCCAAAGCCTCCAGATTGTGGGCTCCACATCGCAGATGATATGGGTGCCAATAGTCCGAAACTGTTGTGATATTATCCATTCTCTCTACAACTACTAGTCTCTACTTTTCTACTTCTTATCTTGATAACATATTTATTACTTTACTTTAATTAACTCCCGGTTGTATCTATACAATATATATATACATGGGAGAATGGAGCTCAATGGTCATTCCAATTCCTTCCTAAATATTCTTTGTGTTCTCTCTTCCTTCTCCTTCTCAACACCTTATCAGTGCCGTTCAATCTTTCTTCTAATTTTTGATTAGCACCACCGTTTGCTCATTCTTCTTATTGTTTTTGTTCCTCTGCCATAGCTTTGTGTAGCTCTTTGCTGATTATGCACTTGTAACCCCAATTCTGTTTAAATGGCACTATGCCATGTGCCATTTTGCCAAACTAGATCTTAAATTTGTGCTCATACAAATTGGTGTATTCTGTAATATTACAACTTTTTTGTAATATCACTTCTTTACATATATTGTCACTCATTTTCCTTAATATCACCTCAATTCTGTTATATCACATGGTTTTTGAACTGAAGTTTATAAAGTTGAAGTGTTCCATTTTACCCGAATAATGCCATAATTTTAACGGAATTGGGGTTTTGTTATTTTATATCGTCGTCATATTGTTTCCACCTACTTTTAGATAATTCCAGGTGCAAGGGCTGGCGTTCGATACAGTTGCTAGGGAAGGTGAAACAAGGCGGTAAATATCAGCTTCTCGGGGTGCTAATGGAATAGCATGATCAAGACATTCGATGCATAAATAGCATCACAACGAAAGGGACTTGTTTCAAAGCCTCCAGATTGTGGGCTCCACATCGCAGATGATATGGGTGCCGATGGTCCGAAACCAGGTGCAACCAGGTGCAAGGGCTGGCTTTCGATACAGTTGCTAGGGAAGGTGAAACAAGGCGGTAAATATCAGCTTCTCGGGGTGCTAATGGAATAGCATGATCAAGACATTCGATGCATAAATAGCAGCACAACGAAAGGGACTTGTTTCAAAGCCTCCAGATTGTGGGCTCCACATCGCAGATGATATGGGTGCCGATGGTCCGAAACCAGGTGCAACCAGGTGCAAGGGCTGGCGTTCGATACAGTTGCTAGGGAAGGTGAAACAAGGCGGTAAATATCAGCTTCTCTAGGTACTAATGGAATAGCATGATCAAGACATTCGATGCATAAATAGCAGTACAATGAAAGTGAATTGTTCCAAAGCCTCCAGATTGTGCCAAGATTACATAAGAATGAAACTTCATCATACAAAAAGCCCCAGATTTTGGGCTTCACATCGAAAGCTGCAAGGATTACCGCAACCACGTGGGAGGGCTGCACTTCGAAGTTGCTAGGAGAGGGAAGACAAGGAGGTAAAAGTAAACTCTTCTCTGCCAACAAGTTGATTCCAAGATTGCGTAAGAATGGAAGTTTATCAGACAAAGAGCTCCAGATTCTGGGCTCCTGATAATCCTCAAAGTTCTGGGTTTCCAAAACTTTCTAAAAATTCCACATTGTCGATACGGCCGACGAAACTGAGAATGCTCATATCGCGATTTGACGAAGTGCTGCAATTAAAAAACAGGATAAATTCACAACGACCTGTCAATAAGTAGACTCTTACAAACTCAGAAATTTAAGCAGTTTGCAAGAGTTGCCGTGTTACAGTCATTGTTGCAAGGTTTTACAGTCGCTTGAGCTCCGATTCTGGTGAGTTCATCAGCTTCCTGCCACGTTCATTTCTCTTTCTTTTTTCCCGCATATGACCGACACACATACTTCTCTGATCGGTCGGACTGATCGAGATTGATCAGTTGTATCCGGCCGTCTTGCTCAATTTCACAAAACGCGCGCTGGCTTGTTTGATCCAAGCGTGCGCTATTCCTAGCCGACTCAAACTGCTCCTGGCAAGTCTGTACCTCGTTTAATCCAACGTAGAATGCTTCTCAAATCATCAACTATGCACGTAATCTATCTCGTTAAATCTCGGTAAATTAGACACATTGCATGGTTCATTTTTGATCAGACTGGTTGCGAATCGAATTTTTGTGCGTTTTTCTATCACTCGGATCAGGTGCTCATCCCGGTGCTCATCCTTAGGAAGTAGTTCCCTTCTTCCGCTCGACTCGAACTTTAGTTCCATTCATCGCGCTATTTTGACGAAACCGAGAATGCTGATATTGCGATTGCTCACAGACTTAATTACTCACTCTAGGTGATTATAATGAGCTCGTGATTTCTGCTGGTGGCACGAGACGATTAAGCTACCATTTTCAGTTTTGCGCGCACGTGTTCGGTAATTTGTGTTGTTTTGTTTGAGGATGTCCAGATTCGAACAGCCGGTGACGATGAATTCATCGGGACAGCCAGCCGCAAATCGTAATGGACAGTCGCAGCAGCAGCCTGTGTTGGTTGCGGCACAGCAGCTCGCAGCACTCCCAGCCGCGAATCAGAATGGACAGACGCAGCTGCAGCCTGTCTTGGTCGCGGCACAGCAGCTCGCGGCACTCGCAGCCGCTGCTCCCGTTGCAGTCCCTGTCAACGGAAATTTGGCGGCAGCTCTTCTCCGCTTTGACGTTGACGCTGGCCTGCTGGCTCCTCTGGTGGCTATGAGCATGCCAGCATGCCTTGATTAGTTGATCAACTGGCTATGGCGAGGGTGCTAGGATCAACATATTTGAGTTTTAATGTTGATCTCATATGTAACAAGGGTGGTGTTTTTGTTGTGTATTGGTTTTAGTGCAGAGGATGGAGAACTATTGTATGCGTTTTGACTTCATCCATACTAAATGTGAGTAGAACCTTACTCAATAAGCCTGTTCTTTTTAGAATGCTTTTGCAATACTTACATGATCTCTTTTTATATGTTGAATTTGTTCTTGGGTTAGAGCTTCTCATACCCTAGTTGCTTGTTTCTATGTTGATTGGCTTTCTCATTATACCTCGTAAACTATCATGTATAAGGGTGATGATATTTAAAATAAGACATGAAATTGATCCATGTGTGTCTCGCATATGATATTCTACCATTATTCACCTTTCACCAAACACTATTGAACAAAGTGATGCATTCTCTTACAAAAATAATCCAACTGACATTGAGAATTTACGGTAACTTGTAAATTTCACAATGGATTTTAGTGTATTAACATAGATTTTTTATTGGTTTTGTGAAGCTATACATATGAATAAAGGCAAGCTAATTTACACCTTGTCATCTTTGACCATACAATCTTCTACTCCTTCTAAGATCCGTAACTCAAAAAATCGTCTCGAACGTCGATTTTTCGGTTCTTAGAGTAGTCATAACCTTCTTGAATGTATATCATTTCCAGTCTATCCATATGATAAGAAGGCGTATGACATTGAAGAAACCTTTCACGTTGCGTGCTGATATCTTCCCTATGAATATGATGGAAGAGGAAGTAGTCCATGTGAGCTATTCACATCTCAACCGTACAAACTTGCAGTATACTTGTAGCAATTATGTGGACCAAAACTTGACTCATGGGACTTTTTAGATTGCAGGATCAAGGATCATAACTTCTTAGTGTGCAAAAGAGGCTACAAGAAAGAACCCCATATTCGTTATATTGGGAAATATGCAGGACTTTGGGAGTTTTAAGAGTAGTGAATCATCTGAAATATCTATGAATGTTGAGCATAAAGAACTAAATCATGCATCAAACATGATATGAATATATGTAAAACGAGACATAGCTTTGAACAAACGATAGAAAAAGGATGGGAATAAAAGAATATTCCATTTATTCGCTTGTAAGTATCACTCATGATTCACAAAATATGCCATATAAGAGTGATAACTATCAAATCTATACAAAATTACTTCTGTAGTTACTAGATGTAACTACTACGGAGTTCCACCATAAGCAACAATACGAGATTGGATGAATGCTCGTTGACGCCGACGTGTCCAGCTGGAATCATTGTCTTGCATCAATGGACTATCAAGAAGGCGTTGCAGTCTCTCGCGACGCCGGTCCTCAATGCTTGACTTAGGTAGCGAGTGACGGCGGTTTTCTGACGAAGGCTTCATTGCTTGTAGTTCCGTAGACTTCAAAGGACATGCCTTTGGACTCTCCAAAACAGGATCCTGAACAGAATGAAACAATGGCATTTCTAATAAGTGAACGAGCGAAGAGATACATACATGCAATAGTTAGCACATGAGTACAACGTCCAAGAATTGTGTAACGGATAAGAGTGTATAGCACTAGATCTACAAATAGTTATTTGTTCATGCAAATACTTAACTCAAAAGCACTAAATGCGAAGTGCAACAAACCTTTACAAAAGCTTCATCAGAAATATCCGCATCAATGTCGTATAACATACGCTTCGTAGGCGTACATGTAATTCGAAGAGGAGAACCATTCTGATTTAATGTTGGAGGCGACACAGGGGAAGCCGATTGCAACACCTTTGGAGGTGATGACTTAGTGACAGGGCTGTTAACTACTCCATCTTCTACTGCCATTGTCGAGAAATCCATGGTAGATTGAGCCGTTTCAGCAGACTGCAATAATCGTCCTCTACTCCGAAGTGAAGGCCCGAAATCCGCAGCATTCATCAGAGAATCCACAGAAGCACGACAATCACCCTGCGTAATCTATTTCAACAATTTTTCAAACTGAATATTCAGAAACAAATGAAAAGTCCTACAAAGCTACTACGGGAGGCTCACATCGTAAGATACAAATTCAAATTAAAGTAAAAGGGTCGAAAATTACTTGACAAGAGAATAAAAATAATTTTTCATTCTATTAATGCCTTTTGTATATCATTATACAGATCTAATGATGCACGATCATCATATATCATGGCACGTCCAAATGGTAACGATGACCGAAACTTGCTAAGGGAACCGTCAAACTCATGGAGCTCTAACAGATACGGCAAAACCTCATCTAACAAAATAGAATCCTCGTGTGCCCTATTGTCCTTGTGAGACCAGGATGGTAGTATAATAACATTTTCCCGCTGATTAAGCACGTGCTTAACTGGACTATCATCTATGATGAGCGTATTAGCCTCTGTATAAAAACCATTAAAGCTGTTGAAGAGATGAGCTGACAAGGTCTTAAGGAAGATAGACTTTTGAGTTCCCGGTTCCTTCATGAACAATGGTCTGCTCCCACCAGATTTCAAAGGAATCATGTCACAGTCTTCTTGACCAAGAATTCGTAGTGGCCTTATAGGGTTTATAGGACCGAAGAGAAAATCACAAATGGCTTCTGTGGTTGTTCTCATCATCGAACTCCAAACCGTGATGGTAGCAAACGATGCCACCCGAGAGAGGAAGTCCTTACAGTTGGGCCTCACCCATACAAGCTTCTTCCCCACCTCGGTTGGCAACGTGGCTGAGTGAATACGGAAGTCACGATTTCTGTATCCTTTAGCTTCCCAAAACGGGGAACAACTGCAGAGGATACCATTGAGGTCGAGAACAATATTTAACCAAGTACCGGAGGATTTGCTTGGAACCCGACCTATGTCTTCTCTAGAAATTAAATCATTGACCGATGCCTCGTTGACCTGAAATGAAAACGGCGCACCACGACAAAATTACTGGGGAGCTTTCGTCACTGGTGCGATGAATTCAAGGTCGGAAACATAAAACACATCGCAACGAAGGCATGGGTGAGAGCAGTGTTTGTGGAACAGAAAATACCTGATTATCATAATTGCTCTCCTCTAAGTCAACTTGGACACCCATTGACCCGAGTGACTGCTCAGTGCAATCTATCTCATCACGAACAGCAACAACATTCTCAGTATGTGAGACATCATGCATTTTGAGTGTGTCCTCCACCGATGGAACCCGCTCATGGTGATAACATTCAAGCGTGACATCATCCATGAGTGGAACATCGATTGCTTCGTCATCCAAATTAACATCTGGCAAGCAATACAAATTCATGGAATCAGGGAACAATAAGATGGAGGAAATATTATATGGGAGCCATCAAGAAGCAGATAGGAAAAAGGGCAACAGTTTAGCTCGAGTCGAGCTAAACTGCAGAATAGTAAAGGCCTGTATTAATTACAAAAAAATGTCTGAGTTTGATACAAAATTGCACATGTATATGTGTTTTCCGGCATTTACAGCTTAAATACTATACACTCGATCCAAAATCTAAGTTGAAGGAGGACCTGGAGATTCTTCTTCTTCGTCACCCACTGGTCCTCTTTCAGGTACGGGAGAGGAAGGCGTAGGTGCGGGAGGCTCGGTAGTTGGAGGCGGCAGAGACGGAAGTGGTTGCAGGGATGCAGGATCAGCACGGGTAGCAGTGGTTGCCATTGCCCGCACCGAAGATAATGCGTGGCCAGCCGTTAAACTCTCAAACATCTGCATCAAAGTGTCATGGCGTTCTTGTTCCCTCTTTTCGCGTTCCCGCTGCTCAAGGTTCTGCTGTGTGAGGAGCTCTTCCAACTTCTTCCGGTGTGCCATCTCCTCCTCAACCTTGCGCTGTAGTGCTGCCAATTCAGCACTCTCCTCGGCCTTGAACCTACTTGATGGTGAGTCCCTCGACAGCGGATTCCGTTTCCGCTTAGCACTCCCTCTACCACCTCCCCGCCCGGGAGCGGTCCGCGACTCCTGCGGTGTCCGAGGGGTCGTGTCGATTTCCATGTATTGCTCTTCGTCATCCCCTCCGGAACCAAGGCTGTAAGTGCTGCCTTCAACGTGAAGTTGCCTTCCACTTGACCCAGAGTCCTCCTCGTCAGGGACGTCCGCCTCATCGTCTAGGGCCTCGTCATCCAAAGACGCAAGGGCTTTGCGCTTGCCTTTCAAGAGCATGGCGCCAACCTCCGGGAACTCGACTTTGTCGACAAAATACCCGGTCACGGAGAAGTCAGTTGGATCAAGAGTAAGCCCTTCATTGTACACCTGGTCAATGTCCTCTCTATCTTCGGCGTCGAATATAGCGTAGGCGTCCAGAGACAACATCTACAAAGAAAACACATCAGCTTAAAAAACTGATTACAGAACTAACTAAAGTGGAAATGACTTAAGAACAAGCTTGACAGTTTAGCTCGAGTCGAGCTAAACTGCAATGCCATTTTAGCTCGAGTCGAGCTAAACTGCAATGACAGTTTAGCTCGACTCGAGCTAAACTGAAATGACAGTTTAGCTCGACTCGAGCTAAACTGGTGGGTTTCCTATGCTACAGTTAAGCTTACCATGCTTGCGCAGACTGCTTTCCCGCCGGCGTAGACAAGAAAAATGTTTTCTTGCTCAACGCAGAAAAGCTGGATGACCTGCAAATAAAAATCCATCCTTAACTCGATCGGGTACATGTGGTACCGTGATTCGTTGTACTTCCGCGGCTTCTCGTAAAGCGTGTGCTTTGGAGCGCGATACTCGGACTGAGGCATACGCGCGAGGTTCACGTTCCCCCTGAGCATGAATAGAAGTCGCACAGGCTCTGAGGCTTGCTTCGCTTTCGCGTTGTATCCAGCGAGCCGTTCGTTTGGGGATGGATAGTACATAGACGGGATGAGCTTATAATTCCCCGGGAAGAATGCAGGATTAGTCGCGAACGCCTCAACTTGCGCGTATTCACTCTCACCCCCGCAAATAAATAACCAGCAGGGAACATCTTTCAGAGCTGGTTTGTTCTGTGACGACAAGATCGCCATGAACATTTCGAAGAATGGGTGGTCAGGCGAGGAATCAGCTGAGGTACTACAACTACCCGGAACCAATCTAAAGTCGATGATCCCGACGTTCATCTCAGGTGCAGGTTCTGGCCACTTGTTCTCAGGCCAATCTTTCAGCCTCTGTGGTGTTTTGCGCTCGAAGGAACGGAATATTAGAGTACCAACAGGGCCAGTAAACTTCTCGCGCTTCTCCAGAAACACCTCGAAGAACCTCTTCGCGTAGGGAGAGAGATCTTCACAGCTGGTATTCCTGTGCTGGGTTTGCCTCTGATCTGCGTAGTACTTATCAGGAATCCCCCATTCCAAGAGTGCGCGCTTTGAGGCCTTCGTGACGTGGAAGTCTTTTTTAAATTTCTTCCACGCTTCCACGTCGAACTCGTTGTTCTTGAAGATTCCAAGTTGAGGTCTGATCTTGTGGATCTGAAGCTGGGCGGTCGCCTTACGCTTCAACCGTTCAACGTACTCCTTCACGGAGTAGCAATCTTCAAGAAGGGTTACAGGTTGTTTGAGCGTAACCTTCGGGTACTCCAGTTTTCGCGACGGACCTGACCTATTCAACATATGTGAACAGAGTTTTCTATGGTCCGACTCGGAAAGGTTACCGAGGTTCTTAAAAAATTCCCTCGACAAGGTTTGATCGCTGTCAGGTTTGAACCCTGGCTTGTCACACAGCTGCTTCAAGGAGTAGGGGTTAATAAGGGTCCCCTGGGCGACACTACCAATTAACTCTGCCCACAGGTTCCACAGATCTTCAGGGAAGGTGATAATCTTCAGCTCATTCGTGAGGGACAACACCTTGTGCTTCACTTCTCCTTGGGCCTTGGCAACATCAATCATGGCAAACCTATGCCGAATGGAGTCCACGAATTTCTGCAGTACCACAAATAATGTAAGATGCCATAGTATAAGACAGCGGTAACCTTAGCGTTCGTGTGTATCTGGAATACGAGAGCTGAATCTATGTTTGGTTTCTCTAGCCACGACAGTTTAGCTCGAGTCGAGCTAAACTGCAATACCAGTTTAGCTCGAGTCGAGCTAAACTGCATTGACAGTTTAGCTCGGGCCGAGCTAAACTGCGATGACAGTTTAGCTCGACTCGAGCTAAACTGCACTGACAGTTTAGCTCGACTCGAGCTAAACTGCAATGTCAGTTTAGCTCGACTCGAGCTAAACTGTCACCTGGAACAATTTATTTGCAAAAATTGAATGTAGAAATGTGATGCAATATGAGGGAGTACTTACGTCAAAATTTGCGAATTGTGACACGACTCGCTTTGTTTGCACACGCTTATCCGCCACCCCAGCTGCTGCGTGTCTGTTCGCTGGGCGCCCGTAGTTCTCCCACACAGTTCGGGCGGCAAGGATGTTCGAAGCCCATGTCGGCTTAAATGGGGTGAAGTGGTTCACCCTGTTGTAGAACGCCGATATCTTGCGGAGCTTTGCTTCATCCTTTGTCCAAACTACAAAAGCTGACCATACGCGGAAGTCCTTGCGAATTGTTTCTGGGACTTTGGACTCAAGCATCTGCTTCGAGGCTGCAACACTGTGTTGGCCGTTGATGATCCAGAACTCGCAATCCTGCATATCTTCCAGGCCGTTGGGCTTCACATCCAGTTTCGGCATGACGCAAAGCGTTTGCTTCTGCGACCTGTCGAGCATATTGATGAGATAATTCATCAAGTCCGTCTTGCCCTTTTTCTCGAAAGCCCGAATGGTCCATTCGGGAGGGGACTCGATCATCTTCATCGTGTCGACCTCTATCTTCGTGTCAGGTTTTGGGAAGACGAAGCAGTCCTGACAGTCCGTGAAGAACTTCTGATAGATGAGGTTGACGTTCTCGAAGTCGATCTCCTCCACGGTATTAACGTTCTTTGGAATGCATTGAATTGCATCGTTCAAAGCCGTTAAAGCATCATCTTCGGGGATGAGCATGCTCTTCTTTTTCTTCCCCACCTCTGACTTTTTCACGGGAGCTTCTCTCCTCATTACAGGCGAGTCAGTAGTCGTTGTGGTTGTTGGGGTAGGCCTTGTAGCTCGTAACGTGCGTGTGGGGGTCCTGCTCTGTACGCCGCTTCCCGTTGCTGTGAGCCCGGATCCCTCCATGGGAGCTTTTCCTTTCATGTGGAGAGTCTTCGCCGTTATGTCAGCGTGTGTTAGAGCGGAGACTACGGACCGCAATTTGATTGCGAGCTGCTTGGCCTTGAGATCTCCCCCCTGTTTCGTTTCCCATGCTTTTGTAAGCATATCCTGTTTCAATTGTGTTTTTATTTCGTCGAAACTGGACGGCTCCAAACTCTCGACTAACTGCCCCAAGTCGAAACGTGTCTGTTTGATATCGATGAGTACGGTGTAGTTGTAAGCGCACTCCTTGTCCTTTCCCTTGAAAGTTGTTAACGTAGCTATGACTTCCTTCTCTGTCTCGTGGTCGAAGTCCGTGAGCTTGGAGTCGATATCAACGCTGATGGGGTCTTGTACATCCCCATCGTATGTTACAACAAGGGTGAGGAATGCCGTGTATGGTATCCATCTTGCTGACCACGAAAGTACTTTCGTTGGGTCCTTGAATTCCCAACAGTCCAACTGTTTCGTGTCGTCTCCTTCGTCTTCGTCACTGTCTATCGGTCTTAGCTTGAAGAAGTGTTGTAGTAGCTCGTTGACCCGTACCTTCTCCTCACTGCGAGATTCAAGCATGAGTTATTTGACATGAACTTGGAGGACAGATTCGGTTATTCATCTTCTAGTACAGTATAGTAGCGTTCTGTCCATGCGGGCGCAAAGGCTACTTGCTATTGGGTTTACAGTTTAGCTCGACTCGAGCTAAACTGCAGAACTTACGCGGACTTGCAGTTTAGCTCGAGTCGAGCTAAGCTGCATATTAAGCCTAACGCATAGTGACGGTTGAATCTAGCTGCATAACCTTACCTAACTCACCTTAACAGTTTAGCTCGACTCGAGCTGAACTGTATTTCTAACGCACATGAACAGTTTAGCTCGAGTCGAGCTAAACTGTATATCTAGTGCACACTGACAGTTTAGCTCGAGTCGAGCTAAACTGCACATTTAACCTAGCACAGAGTGACGGTTTATTTTAACTGCATAATCATACGTAATTCACTCTTACAGTTTAGCTCGAGTCGAGCTAAACTGCATTTCTAACGCACATTGACAGTTTAGCTCGAGTCGAGCTAAACTGCACATTTAACCTAGCACAGAGTGACGGTTTATTTTAACTGCATAATCATACGTAATTCACTCTTACAGTTTAGCTCGAGTCGAGCTAAACTGCATTTCTAACGCACATTGACAGTTTAGCTCGAGTCGAGCTAAACTGTATAGTGCACACTGACAGTTTAGCTCGAGTCGAGCTAAACTGCACATTTAAACTAGCACAGAGTGACGGTTCATTCCAACTGCATAATCATACCTAATTCACTTACAGTTTAGCTCGAGTCGAGCTAAACTGCATTTCTTAATGCACATTGACAGTTTAGCTCGAGTCGAGCTAAACTGTACATCTAGCGCATACTTACAGTTTAGCTCGAGTCGAGCTAAACTGTACATATAACGCACGCTGACAGTTTAGCTCGAGTCGAGCTAAACTGCACATCTCACTCAACGAAGACTAACAGTTTAGCTCGACTCGAGCTAAACTGCACTCGTAACCTAACGCAGAGTAACAGTTTAGCTCGAGTCGAGCTAAACTGCAGGTCTGACCTGAACGTAACCCTTACAGTTTAGCTCGAGTCGAGCTAAACTGTAGGTTGCTCTGATTGTAAGCACGACAGTTTAGCTCGAGTCGAGCTAAACTGTTAAGACTACGGGTGGTGTCAACTACAGTTTAGCTCGACTCGAGCTAAACTGTAGGCACTTGTAAAGAGTTTTAAAATTATTCTACTTGCAGTTTAGCTCGACTCGAGCTAAACTGCAGAGTGGACCCACTGAATTGTTGTGGAACTAGTAGTTTTTATCGAAATTCTAGAGCTCTACCTGTCTGCCATTTGGCTTCTGTGCTCGCAATGGACTTGTTTCTTGCACTTTGCCTGGGCTTGACCTGCACAAGAATGTAATTGGTCATTTGAGGTGTATGGGAGATATTGATGAGATATGTGAGGTAGTATGTTTCTTACTGCACGTTTGTTGTGAGTTATATGTTGAAGATTCAATGAATAGCATTGGGGTTTGTATACACAGTTGAATGCAGGATTAATTCAAAGACAAAGCCTGGTTTATCCATTTCGAGACGACTCAATCCAACACAACATGCTTCACTGGCATCGTTCTTTCGTAAAACTAAGATTGATAATCAAGGATGTACAAGATTCATCAGCAATGTATCCTGAAAAGCAATTGCTATTCTTTATAACAAACATCAAGTTCTAAAGGGCACATTCATAAACGAAATGAAGATTGAAATTTCAATTGTAAGATACAAAAGAAACATGACATGCAATGCTGTAAATCGTAACCAAGAAGCAACTGAAGATTTACAAAGCACCATGATAAGTCGACGAATTGAAAGTTACAGTGCCGAATGTCTCACCTTCAGTCAACTTTCTGCTTCAGAAACCGCTCCCCCACGCCGTCCAAGTCCTCACTAATTCAGTAGTTGATATCAGTACAATGCTTATTTTCCTCAAATTCAAACTCGAATTGCAGAATTGATGACAATTCAATCACTAAAATCTAATCGGAGCAATTGCTCGAATACTTCACTGCCGAGGTAGGTCGCATATTATCAATTCAAAATGAAATCACACACAAAAATCTCAACCCTAATCGTTTTTCGTACCTGAAATTTTGCAATTCCACTGCGCTCCCCCGCTACAAACCCTTCCTTCACTCGCACTCAGCGCTGCGCCGCCCACGTCCGCTCACCCACAAATCAGCGCACCGTAAACCCCGTTTGCGGACGCCGCACCTCTCCTCGCCGACACAGCACCTCTCCTCGCCGACACAGCACCTCTCCTCGGTGACGCCGCACCTCTGGTCGCCGATGCTGCACCTCTGGTCGCCGACGCCGCTCCTCTCAATTTCCGTGGCCGCCGATTGCGCACCCGACACCGCAACTAATCTCTGCACTCCGCCGAGCAATTCCGCTGAAAGCTCCGCTGCAGCTCTCGACGCTGCTCTCCTCGCCACACAGCCGTTTAACCCCACAGCAGCGCACCGACACAGCGGCTCTGCTTGCAAACGCCGCAAGCGACCTCTCCTCGCCCTGGAGACCTGCAGAACTTTTTTGACTATGATCACTAGTCGCTCCTCTCGATGGGCCGCCGAGGGCGCACCTGAAACCGCAAGAACTGCGGTGCTTCACCGGCCGCACAGTGCTGCAAGATGCGAAATGCGCTCCGCTCACACAGTTCACGCTCAGTCTGCCGCTCCACTCACACACTTCACACTAGCCGCACACTCACAGCTCCGCTCCGCTCAGAAAATTCACACTCAGATGCTCCGCTCCGCTCGCCCACAAGCCGCTCCGCTCTCCTAATGGCGCTCGACTTCGACCGCGAACTCAAAACCCTGAAAAACCTTATCTGCAAGGTACAGCTTCTTGTTTCTCCACCTCGAAACCCTACGCGCTAAAAAAACCTTAGCAAACACTCAGAACTAAACGACCGGCAACGTCACGCACAGAAATGCATAGTCGCGCAGCAAATGCAAATGCAAATCGGAGGAGAAAACGACAAACTCACGAGAGCGCGAAAAACAAACAAGAGAGGAGATGACCTGCAACACACTCAGGAAAGTGAGAGGAAATGGCGGCTGTGGTGGGACCTCTTCACACCATCATGAGGCGCATTTCCATGCCCATGATCATGTGCATGGGCATGGTCATGTACATGGTCATGTGTACATACATGGCCATGTACATGACCATGCCCATGCACATGATCATGGGCATGGCAATATTTTTTATTCAAAAATTAAATATTGCAAACTTTAGAACTTTTTAACTAATTTGTTCACACTAATTTTTTCACACAAATTTTTTCACACTAAATTTTCACACTTATTTTTTCACACAAATTTTTTCACACTAAATTTTCACACTTATTTTTTCACACTAATTTTTTCACTCTAAATTTTCACACTTATTTTTTCACACTAATTTTTTCATTGAGTTTTGACTACGTTTTGACAAAAATTTGACTCTTAATATTTTGGTCCAAGTTATTGGCCAAGTTTTGACTAAGTAAACGTCTAGGTTTTCGATGCAAGTTTTTGACTAAATTGTGACTAAGTTTAGTACCCTAAATTACTCTAGTTTCTTACTTTAAAACACAAAATTTAGAAAGTATATTATACCATATTCTTTGTAAACAAAGTTTTAATATGTTAGGTTTTTATCCACTACAAATGATATGCATGAAAATCCATTTTCGAGTATAAATACTTCTATATTAGGCTCTTCTCTTTCTAATTGTTGTGTAATACTTTCGTTATTAGAGTACAACAAATATACTATATTTGTACCACATATTATCCTACATGTATTAATTTCTTCTTCTTCTAAAGTATGTACTATCCTTCAAGAAGAGATATTTACAAGTACAAAAAATAGTTTCATAGGATCAATAAATATAATTGGAAGTATAAAGCCATAGTTCTTAAATACAGGAACATTCTTATTGTACTCAAGTCACATTGAGTAAAGTAATAAAAGATTTAACCCTTAAACGCCCATGGGTCTAAAACGGGCAGCCCAGAATTGGACCACAACATCTTTTGGACTTCGGCATCATGAATAGTGCACTTTTTGAACTTGGGCATCATGAATAGACCAGTCAATGATGAGCTAGCAACGTCCTACAAGGTTATGTACAACCCCAACCTACCTACTACAATACTTTCAAAGCACAAAATCATTCATAAAAATTGTGATTTGAATTGTGAAATTTCGCTTTTTGAATGCATCAGAAGAAGGTGACTCGTTTGACATCAAAATATAAGTAAAATGTTGAGTACAGTGAGAGCTACAGGGAATATTCTGTTGGAGACATGCCCCTCGGGCTTGCTTGGGAGTTTAAGGGAAAAGCAATTCCAACCCTAAGACAAGAGTTGCTATTAAACAAAAAATATAAAATTCCAAGTAATTAGAAATCTAAATAATCTCTCTCTATTATAAAATATGCTATATATATATATAGAAAAAGATAAAACACACAAACATATAAGAAGAATCTAATCTTTACTATATAAGTTATTGTAGTATTATCCGCTACTATACAATAAACTTTATTAAACTATATATTTTTTGAGAATAAGTAAATAATACATATAATCTTACAAATACAAATTCAATACATAAAGTATTTATATGTTGACCTTTATTTCAGGTTTAGGCAGTAATACTAATATATTCTAAAAACTGTAGTTTGTATAAATATAAAATTTAAAAAGAGGGATTAAAAAATTTTATTATTTCCAAATAGATTATCAAGATACTATTTGTAATATTGAAAAGATTATTGAATACGGATAATTTGACAATTAATGGATATTTTGTAGATACTTTAATGAATGTTTTTATGTTAAAATAAATATAATAAAATAGAGAAACATATGAATATAAATAAAAAGATGAATAAAAATATAAAAATGACTTGATCAACACAACACACAATATTTTATGAATATAGTATTTGAAAAATAACCATGAATAAACAATTCGTTTATTATACATATTGTTTTTTAACAAATGGGTATTGAATAGACTGTCTAATAAACATATTCTTGTAAATATGTTTATATATAATGTTGAGAACATTACAATCATATTTACATATTTGAAGTAATTCAAATTAATAGTTCAATACATTGATCATTTGGAAATTCTATTAATAGATTAATTGAAATTATAACACTAATAAACAACGAATCAAATAAATAAAGCATATATTCAATATATCATTTCGGTGAAAGACATTAATTAATGCACTTTTGCATAAAAGATTATTCTAAAGAAATTAATACATAAATTATTTAGCAATACATTATATGATACAGTTACTTGTTATTTGGGAATGAGTTGTTCGATTAGTTATTCTTCAATTGTTTATTTTTTATTTATTCGTATGCTATTTTCTTATTTTCATACGACTATAAATAGAGTATTGAAAAGGAAAGTGGATAATAAATTATTAAGTAGAATATCATTTTAGCAAATTCAAATTTAGGAATGTGGTTCATGAATATATGTAGCAGTGTGAAAGACTGTACAAGTGCAATTTCCAATGATCTTGATATGTAATACATGTAAATTTAAACATTTAAAGATTGAATAACTTAACTAGATTGCTAGTACTGCACAAAAAGCTTAAATGAAACTCTAAGATTAGAAGCTATAAAAATTGCCTGTAAGGCTAAATTTACATGCTATAATTTTAAAATGACAAATCCTAATATACTAATTACTTGTTTATGTTGAGATTATGAAAATTTGTAGTAATTTACAATGTTGATCATGATTTATCAATCCTTCAAATCATTTACTCTTCTAATTAAACAACTCTTTCTAACATTGTTATTTTTGAATCTGCGTACAAATATCTTTATAATTAAGTTAATAATTTATAAAAGAACAGTAACGTGAAGACATAAGTAAGCCGACGTTGTTCATGCCTTTCAAAGAATAGATCAAAATTTCGATTAATGCCCATAATTATATTTGAGAATCACAATAATATAATTAATACAGTACGTGTTGAAAGTAAGTATTTGAAAGAGTTTCACTATGATAGTCTTCCTTTCTTTATTAGATGTCATTGTGCAGTACTAGATGTTCACACGACAAACTTACATTAGAGAAGATAACGAATAACAACGTCGAGCTTTACTGCGCAGACAAAATTTTTCTGCCAGGCGTCTGTACAGATATGAATGACAATTTATATAGTATTGTCCTAAAATCAATTGCACTATAAGTGATTTTAGGACAATGGTTCATAGATAGTTATAAAGTTATCTAGATGTTGCACACCACAAGTTCAGTATTAAATATTTATGAATGCATTCATAATATTATATACAGTGACCTTCAAAAGTGTCCCAATGTTTATAATTTGAAAGTTTGGTGAGTCACCACATAGTGATTGCATGCTAGACTGACATGGCATCAATTTAGCTACATACTATCATTAGTAAGGTAATCAAGGAGCAAGGATTACCACTTGTCTCTACATGTATGTGCATGAATTGAAGCTCTAGATATTTTCTCTTCATTGGGACAGTTTTGAAAGTACATATGAGTGAATCTTGTATGCATAGCAAGTGAAGTGTACATGCATTGTGAATTGCTTGGTTTGTGTTCTGTTGTGTGTATTTGTTCTTCTTGCGTCATATATTTGTTTCTTTCGTGTTTAGCTTCACAAGTGAAAATGGTAAGACCATTGTCCCAGGGGAAGCAACAAGGTATACTCTCTTTGCTTCAAAAAGGTTGTAGTGTGAGAGAGATAGCAAATTCTTTGCATGTTGGTAAATCAAGTGTACAGAGGCTCCGTAAGAAGCATTTTCCAGATGCAAAGCTTTTAGTTGGAGGTAGACCACGCAAGTTGACAAGTGCAATGGAGCGGTCTTGTGTAACTAGTATAACAAGAGGGAAGGTGTCTACTGCAAGAGAAGCTACTAAACATGTGCAAGAAGTTTTTGGAGTACAAGTCAGTGAAGTTACTGTACGCCGTGGACTTTGTAGAGCAGGTTTGCAATCGCATGTGAAAGAAAAGAAACCACATTTGTCACGTAGTAATATTAGGGCTCGCTTAGAATTTGCCAGAAAGTATCAGCACTGGACTATTGATGACTGGAGTCACGTGATATTCTCAGATGAGACTAAAATTAACAAATTTTCTTCAGATGGGAGAGTTTGGTGTTGGGTTCGTGATCCGGGAACTTTCGTGAGCGGACCGTTATTCCGATTATTAAGCATGGTGGTGGTTCGTGATGATATGGGGATGTATGTGTATACATGGACCTGGCATGATGTGTAGAATTGAAGGTCGCCTCAATCGGCATGGTTATCAAAAATCTTGGAGGAGCATCTCCATGGTACAATTCAAAAATATAATTTAGATCCATCGAGTCATATTTCAACAGGATAATGCACCTATACATACCAGTAATAGTATGAAACAATGGTTTTCTAGGCAACCTTTTGGTGTCTTATCTTGGCTCTTTCGGTCTCAGATTTGAATCCTATAGAAAATCTATGGGCAATTTTGAAAAGGAGATTGAATCGATATGACACACCACCAAAAGGGATACTTGAATTATGGTCTCGTGTGGAAGAAACCTTCCCCTTCTATCCTTGTTGATGATTGCAAGAGACTTATAGAATCAATGCCCAGACGAATAGCAATTTGTATTAAAATCCAGAGGAAAATGGACAAAGTGGTGAGGAATTTCCATGTTGGACGTTCAAAAGTGTACCAATGTACAGAGTAGCTTTAGGTTTTTTTCCTTTCTCATTGAGCGCTTCAATTTTGTTGGAATTTTTGTAATCAATTAGTACATTGTATGTACTATTTCAATAAATTTACTACATTCCATTCCATGAGTTTCTCTTACCTACATTATTTTTTGAATGTAACATGTACAAACATTGGGACAGTTTTGAAGGTCACTGTATATGCATATATGAAAAGAAAAGATGATCCATATTTATATACAAAATCTAATTGTAAGAATAAACATCTACACATGAAATTGAAACGCATAGAAGTAATATTATTTTGATAAGCTTACTGTTAATGAAAAACAAAATTATATACATAACAATGAGCATGTATCATTGACGTTAACTTTAATTACATAACTTATGAACAATAGAACTTCATTTCCTAAATGTTCCAAGGTGAATATAGCATATTTTATGTCTTTACTTATCATTCAATTGTACAAATTGTTCATCCTAGATTACTTTGTAGGTATCTTTAAAAGTTTTAAATTAAAACATATGATTTCATCATTGCTATTATGAACTACAACAATTCGAAATTCTAAATATATACCATGATTATATTTACATTATATTAATTTATAATTTGAAATATATATATTTCATATATAAAGAAATAGTATATAATGTAATATGTAATAAGCAAATAATATTATATTGTATTAAACTAAATGTAATCATCATAGATATTACGTATATACAAATAATTTAATCATTATGAATTTGAATACTATGTATATAATAATCAACATTTAACTATAAAATGTTAACAAATACATAATTACACATACGGAACTTAGTATGTAGTAAAATGCTTAATATGACTTAACTTTAAGTGCTCTAATTAAGATTTTATTTTGTTATTGTGTGTTCAAAGACATAGAATACTCCCAAGTAGGTGTATAACGATTAACAATTTTTTGGCCAATTCCAATCATCACACACCTGAAATCCGAAACCATGTACCCTAAACCCTAAACCCTAAACCCTAAACCCTAAACCCTATAACCCCAATCCCGCCAATTTTCGAATGGCGGCACTTCTGATCCCGCCCTTTCTAAACGGACGACACTTGAGTTCGCGCCAATTTTCAATTGTCGAGACTTCGATTCCCGCCTATTTTCAATTATCCACACATGATTCCCTCCCATTTTCTATTTTTGAGATAGCGCGAAAACGGTATTGCGCTACTCAATGACCTTCGAAATCGAGGACAGAATGATTCTTTTCTTCTCAATCTTTGAGGGTGCTGAACTCCGTCGACATATTTGAGTTCTCCGCGCTTCTATCAGCTCGCTCTTCTCCTTCGCGTACGTGTTTCGCAATTGCAAATATGCATGATAATTCGTTAAAGATGCTTTGCACAGCATTTCGCATTTTCTGATTCATTGTTCTTCATAGTTTTCTCTCACTTGACTTGTAGTAGTTGAAACTGTCTATTGTACGTTTGTAATTTAGTGGCTACTAAACATTTGTGCATTCGGAGAAGTTGTTAACATATTTTTTGATTTAGCGACTTCGTTGGTACTGTGGTGGGTTATGATTCCTACGTATGACGATGGAATGCTAGAACCCTGGTTCTAACTGATTTTCGAATTCTCAATTACTCCCGTGAAATACGCCGCAATTTTCGGAATTCTTCATGCCAAATGCATCATGCAGTTTAGCTCGAGTCGAGCTAAACTGTATGACCTGCTTCCTCTTGCAGTTTAGCTCCTGTTGACTTAAACGGCTATATGTATTCAGTAGAACAGTTTAGCTCGACTCGAGCTAAACTGCAAGAGGCAGCAGCCATACAGTTTAGCTCGACTCGAGCTAAACTGCAAGGTGCAAGCGACCATCTGATTTAGCTCGACTCGAGCTAAATCGCAAGGTGTGCAAGAGACCCATACGATTTAGCTCGAGTCGAGCTAAACTGCAAGGTGCAGCAACCATACAGTTTAGCTCGAGTCGAGCTAAACTGCATGATGCATTAGGTTGTTCAGTTGAGCTCGAGTCGAGCTAACTGCTATATATTTCCAGTACAGCAGTTTAGCTCGGCTCGAGCTAAACTGTTCGACCGAACGCATTCTGCAGTTTAGCTCGAGTCGAGCTAAACTGGAAGAGGTAGCATGCCATACAGTTTAGCTCGACTCGAGCTAAACTGCAGTCAGAGTAAGTCCATAAAAGTTTGCTCGACTCTAGCTTATCTAAAGGAGTATGTAGCCATACAGTTTAGCTCGACTCGAGCTAAACTGCATCATTCATTCAACTCGATTGGAGCTTAACTGATCTACTGAACCCGTACATTAGTTTCACTCTCCTCGAACTAAATTTTAGAATATATTTTCTACTTCTATTGAGCTCGACTGAAGCTAAACTGCATGTGTTCGTTTCTTAGTGTCTTGATGCTGTGGCACTGTTTAGATTTATATGTGTGTTTGTGATGATATATTGCAGGATGGATTCCTTTGCAGACGATGACGCTCTCGCCGATGCTCCTTTGAATCCTGGTTTACTTGCTGCTCAAGTTGTTCCTCCACGGCTCTGGACAGGGAAGACCGTTGCATTGCTCGATTCCGAAGGACTCAGAATAGCTGAGGGTTTAGTTCGAAACCTAAGATCTGGCGCAGTTCCTGATTGTAATGGCTTACTTGGTGATTCTCGAGTTGTGGTTCAAGTTTCAACTTTGTTTGTTGCGGTCGAAGATCCTGACGACTGGATATACTCTTTTAAGTCGTGGCCCATCCAACAAATCCTCCTCGACGGTGTTACTCTTTTTGACCATAGTCAGCAAGATGTTTACAACAGATGGGTCCGAGAACGTAGTCGACGCCAGGGGTCATCTCGAACTCGATCCTATGATAATTCCTCACGGAACGAATCTACCCCAGTTTCGCGCAAATCAGAGTTTCTGATGACAGCGGAGTCAATCAATGCAGTCGCCTGTAATACGTGCTGTAGGTATAACTGTGTTCAACTATACCCAAGGGAGAAGATTAAGGTTCTCAGGTGTCGCATGTACGATAAGACAACTGTGCAGTTTAAGAACCACATCAAACTTGATGTCCATAGGCAGTTCCACAGAAATGCTGAAAGACGAAATGTAGTGACTTTAGAGGGTATTGATGTTTGTTCGATTGCGTGGATGAAGATCATGGGCGTGAGTAACGGTACGTTTTATCGAAACGCTCAGAGTGCAGTTGATGGTCATGAGGCCCAATTGCACGGGAACACAGGCTTGCGAAAGCCTAGGAGGCATACGATTGTTGCTTCTGCCGTCTTAGGGGCAATACTTGATAGACATGCCGATCACATGCCTCACAAGTCTCGCAGCCTTCCATCAGGGGAGAAGGTCGTTGCGAAGGTACTTCCTTCAAGTTTTAAGTGGAAGGACCAGATTCCTCTTCTTGATCATCACCTCGAAGAGTGTGGGCTCCCGCCCGTGTCAACTTCAAACCTTAGTAAGATTCGCCGTCTTAGCTATCCAGAATACTATGCCAAAAGATCGGGGGACAATTTCGCGCGTTGTTCCAAGTGTGATGAGTTACAATCACTGATGAAGCTCACACTACCTGGGACACAATCATCTCTTATATGGTCGAGGAAGTTGAATGTGCACTTAGATTCTGCATATGCGCATAGAGACTTATACTATCTCAACCGCTTTAGGTCGAAGGAGTCGCCTCAAGATGTTTTGACCATTATGCATGACAAGATGGACCACTCTAAGACAGCATCACCTGCTTTGTCTCATAAGGTGAAGAACTTAGACGGATTCATGAAGTTACCTCTTGCAGTTACGGGAATTCTCGCTCATGGTCATGTAGATCAGCGTTACGCACATTATGGACTAGATGTTTATTCACATGATGCCAATTATACGGTTGGCTCGTTTGCAAAACTTTTGCGAGATTTGGAAGCTGCACCGAAATCTTCATCTAGACAACTCTTTACAGAGCCCCCATCCCATCCATTGTATACTGCTCTTTTACGAGGTTCAGAGATGTGCGTGGATCCATTAGGCCCGATTCCTGACATCCTAGTTCCGGCAAAGCCTTTGCCTCCAATTTTAAATGTTCAAATGGATAATGCTGTGAGCGATAACAAGAATAGATTCGTCTTTAGTTTCTGGTCTCTTTTGGTCGCAAAACGAGTATTCCGAGAGATATATGTAAATTTTATGCTCGTCGGTCACACTCATGACGACATAGATGCATTATTTGGGCGTTGGAGCATGGCATTGCGAAAGGAGGATTATCCTACTATCCCTCTTCTCATGAAATCTTTTATGAGGATTGAGAAACTTCCAGTTATTCCACACCTCGTTCAAGAGGTTCCGGATTTCAAGAAATTCATTGAAGAGTGGATGTTAGACGGCGATGAAGCATTGGTGGGGCATACGAAGGCACATCAATTCAAGTTTTACATGGATCCAAGTGGACGCCCCGTAATGAAGTACAAGATTTTTTGTCACGACGAGGAATGGCTTCCTAGAGGTGATAATGCAGGTATTAAATTGTGGAAGGAGGATTCTGAAGGCAGATCATTATGGCCACGTGGTGAACCCGACGCTATACGTCCAAACGAGATGCGCCATTTGCCCGAGGTAGTGAAAGGGATTTCAGGCTTTGTTGATCATTGGGAACGTTTGTCACGAGAATCAATTGAATCGCGGAGACTATACGAGCCTCTCTCATATTACTGGAGCGGCGTTAAAGATGCTCTTTGTATACCCATGGATGTACTTGCAACATCGCAACATGGGATCCCGTCAAGTTTGGAGGAACCATTACGGTTACAACATGGGTTCTGGCCGTCTACCCGACTTGCACATGCTATGGAAGATGAGTTTACTTTGGAAGGGAATGTGCGCGAGGAGTTCGACGACGATGAGCATTTTGTTGGCCAGAGACGTGATCGTCCTGCTCCTTCATTTCGAGTTGGACGTGACCTCTATAAGGGTTATTTTGTGGCATTACGTCCATGCGGCACCGATGGCCGGCCCTTCTGGCTCGGGCGGGCAATGTCTGATCCAAATTCAAACCCAGACCTACCCAATACGATCGATATCCAGTTCTTCCGTCCAATGTCACGCTCCAAAGATATTCTGAAGTATTACACAGATTGGGATACAAATAGAAAGCTTCGTTGGACTGTTGAGAAAGGTGTAGATGTATGTTCGCAGCCTACAGATGCTATTTTCACAGCTTGGAAATCAAGAATTACGCATTCTGACGAGGAAAGCAGTGAAGGTATAGACCCAATTATTACGATACCCAAGAAGCAGGTCGAAATCATCAAGGCTTCTTTACGGGAGCTTGCTTCATCTTCTCAAGAGTAGTCATCTAGTATATAGTATTTATTGTGGAAGTAGGTGTGATAGTACTTAAACTTGGTATTGACATGTATATTACTTTGATATTTAGTATATAGAGTATTATATTTTTGTACAATTTACTACCTATATTCAATATATTTATTTTGTATAAGAAGATTTTTTAAGTTGGCTCCATCCTTATTATTAATTGAAAGAAAATTATCCTTTCTTTTGTATGTTAATTTTGACATATATTGTATCAAATATATGTATGATTTTTTAAAGATAAACCTAATTTTTAAGATTCAAGAGGTCGAATATCATCTCCAAATATAATGGAAATTAGTAAATTCAAAATACATATGCCTATGGTGAAATCCCTCTAAATGTTGATTTTGGCTTCATCGATTGTCTTGTTTTAATTTGGGAGATAAAAATGTTCCAAATATAACGAATACGGGGTTAAAGAGTTATTTTCACTATGAAGTGAAAATAATGCCAACATGAAATCTCCAATTAAAAGTTCACCAACTAGAAAGTTATTCATTTTTATCTCAAAGACTCTATTGTACCAGAAATATTCATCAAAAAAATATCTTGGCGCAAATAGTAGCCTTGTAATGGTGAGAAGTGCCAAACATTTTACAAAGGAAAAATAGTCCAAAACTAGACTCCTTGCACTCAAATTCATGCCTAAACTTCAATACATCTTCGATCGGGTCAAGATTTCTACCACTAGAACTAGACTATCATTGAAATCCATCTCAAAAAATAAAATCAAATTCTAACAATGGATGAAGGAGATACAACTCCTCAGATAGTCATCCATTTTTTTTCCTTTTTTTTTTATTGTAGAAACATCATTGTAAATCCAATACCAAACTTATCCGAGTCAAAATCTATTACCTAGAAAGTTGTTAGGATGCATCTAAAAATCACACTTAGGTGAAAGAAATTCATGAAGTCAATTTTTGATCTCACATAGTTGGTTTACAATAGTAAAACATGCCAAATGTTTGAAAACCCAAAAACAAAAGTTGCTTTCACCAAAATGCACGCCATTTAATCACACTTTACTAGATGGGTCTGCAAGTTTTACCACCCAAACTAGACCTGATTTGTGACCCAACCCAAGAGACTTCAACTAGGCTTGATTTGTGACCCAACCCAAGTGACTACAATCAAAACGAAGTTTGAGTGAAGAATTTATGGCTTTTCAAAGTTTGTGCCCTTCATCCAAAATGTCGTTTTTTCGAGTTTGAGTGAAGAATTTATGGCTTTTCAAAGTTTGTGCCCTTCATCCGAAATGTCGTTTTTTTGACATGTACAGGGTTGAGGAACGTACTACAATCAAAAAATCTTCAAAGAGAAAGTTGGTAACTTCATATAATATTTCCTGTAACAAAAATAGTCACCAAAGTAATTTCTTGGCTCAAATACTAGCAATCCAATGGTGAAAAGTACTCCAAGCATACTGCCAATCATGGGATTGAGTCAAAGCAGAAAGTGAAAAAAAATACTTTATTTCTTTATGAAACCCCACAATGTGATACAGAAAGGCAACAAGAGAATCTATGCACATCTAGCAAAAGCGAACATACTCTAGCTTTCTTCCGAGGTCGCATTTCACGAGCCTGGCGGCGACGTGCCAACTTCTGTTCCAGCTCCATCTCCACGCACACTTGTTGAGCAAGCTCTTCTTCCATGACAGACTTCTGTTGCTGCACATCATTCACTTCTTGTTCCATTCTCGCTTCTTGCTCAGATTTGTGCCCAGGCGCGGTATATATCGCTTGCAGCAATTTCACCAGCCATCGAGGCACGTTTTTAGCAGCCGGATTGACACTGACGAGTTTACCCCTGCGCGTGATCACTTTGCCTTGCAGCACTCCGTCGCAGGAATACCACGTTCCCAGCAGGTTTTAAATGCAATCCGTTGCATATGGGGCCAGGAATGAACGTCAGTGGCATTCAGGGGCGGCTCGGAATGATGTTGTCGTGAGCGACTGTTGGCTCTGATGGTGCGCCAGAGGCATTGGCATCGAGAGTAAGGATGTTGAGGTCTAAGTTCAAGGGGTTTCGCAGGCTGGGCATGGCTTTTCATTTGGGGCGTCCTGAAACCAGTGGTACATGCAAGGCCAGCAGAAGCTGTGACCGCACGAAGTGGCCACTCGATCTGTGGGAGGCTTGAAGCACAAGTGACACTCCAACGCACTCGCATGCCTGGGCTCTGTTGCTGTTGGAGTACAACGGTGTCCTTCCATAGCTAGCTCTGCTGTCAGCTTCAACTCCATCTTAAACTTTCGGAATTGGTGAGTACACCAGGTGAAGATACAAAGTAGGCCCAGATAGCACAAAAGCAAGGAGAAAGCAAGGTCCAATCGAGATAGCGAAGCTTCGGACTAAAAGCTGAATATCGGAGTTGTGGCAATGACGGAGGGACTGCCTCGATTTGCTTTATATACGCCTTGTGGTGCGTCCTCGGTGGTATGGTTGGGTGGAGGCAGCAGAGCCAAGTAAGGCGTGCATTACGGGTGCCTGGATCACCGAGGGCTCGATCACGTCACCCATGACTATCAGAATGTCGAAATTCTTTGAAGCCATACGCTGAGCTAATTCCAATGCTCCATCAACAAAACACATCCATGGATTAAATTACAACAGAAAGCGTAAATCCATGAAACACTTTGTACAAATTGTGAGAGAATCATCAAAACTCTTGTAAAAATCTTACATGATACAAAATCTCCATAACATACTTCTTGCTCAGTAACTTGAACCCTAATATAATTGCAGATCGAGAGTAAATGTAACAATTTTGTGAACTGCTGCTTTACCTCTCCATAGACACGCATCGTTCAGGCCATTGCACAAGCATTCTTGGCCAACTCACCGACGTCTTATACCTCATTTGTGGCATCCACTAGTAACTCGTGCTCCATAACTTCCAAGTGCTTCTGTCGCAAAACCAACACGAACAATGTGAACCCCTGTACACATGATTCAGAAGACTTCCTATCACTCCTCACTTAAGCCCAGCTTAGCTTGCTGTGGGTGAAGCTAAAGCCTGATGCTATGTCAAGACCTTCTGTCCACATACAACATCATTCTTCTTTCTTGAAGCGGAATGTAACGCGGGGTGATGGTCTGGTTGGGGTACCCAAAAAGGTTGTCCAATGAACAATTGCACTCTATGCTGGTGTGACAAACATATCCATTTTTAAATTGTAATACAATAAGACTACATTAGTTGTGGTTTTAGTTGTCTATACTTATAATGTATCAAGAAAAAAAATTAAAAATTAAAAAAAATATTTTGAAGTAATTTTATTTGATTTTTTAGTTGAAAAAGTAAGTCATGTCCCAATAACCTATAATCCATAGAATCAAGCAAATGGAATATCAACCATTTTTATTTTAATATAATTTTTGAATATGACCTACATCTTCTTGTATAGAATACAAAATAATTTATTTAATAATAAAAAAATTAATTCATTGTGCACTATAATGCCTGCAAATCCCCAAATTCAACACTTTTTCCCTCATCTATGAATGGATCCAAAAAAAATAAAAAATCTAAAAGAAAATCTATAGGCATATATACTTTGATTTCAGTGAGGTGCATGATATTTTATTTTCTTTTTTAGGGTCTTTTTACTTGATTAAAATGACTAAATTAGACAAACTTTGGAGGTTTTCAATAAAAATAACCTTATTAGTGTGTCCAAAAAGTGATACCCCAAGCTTACCATTGCCCCGCGGTCTTGCTTGAAACTTCATCTTGCACGCAGGCAGGGTCACCCTATAATCTCCTCCAACAGACCCTGACGAGATTCGAATTGAGCGTGAAATACACCCACCTTCTTTCCTTCTACAATGCACCAGGACGAATGTGGAAAGATTGAATGAGAGCAGAGCTCGAGGGAGGGTTAGGATTATTACAAGGTATTGGATAGAGCCTAAAGCCATTCCAGTACCTGAGAGATAAGAGTTTCAGCTTCGCTTCGCTGCACGAAGTGTATGCAAGTCCAATACCCTAACTCCTCAGACAAACATAAAGACAAGTATTCTGAAATATATCCTTCCCTGTGCATTAGTATGTGCATAAGATGCCAAGATGCTCTGATGTGTCGGTACCTATCTGAGCTTTCCAGTGACACAAGTCAGTTCTGTGAAGATTCTGAGATGCTGTGCGTTCAGGGACTTAGAGGATCTTACATCTAAGCCAAGAGACACCTCTTGTTTCGAAGAATGCTTCGATGATGAATGAGAACTCCATTGTAACTCGCATCTGCTGGAGTTATCTCCCTATCCTCGCTTTCTTCCTGCATTTATAGTCGCAATAATTAAAATCCGTTTGGATACCAGAGCTTGTCCTATCGCTAAACCACTTCGATCATCAACAATTTGATGATCTAGTCGTCTAGCTAGTCTATCTCTGCATCACGTTGACAACCATAGCTCCGAGAGATGTCTCTGAGGTCAATTTTGAAAGAGCAATATCATCTGAGAGATGAACGATGTTAAAGGAAAGACTTGCTATTACTCACTCCATGATTGTCGTCACTTGCTGAAAGTGTTCTTGAATCTCCGAAATGACCTTGTCGAACAATTCATACTGCAATTACATGTACATTCAAGAAGGTTATGACTGCTTTAAGAAAGGTTCGTAGTGCGCAGGGGAGTTACGGATCTTAGAAGGAGTAGAATATTGTATGGTTGAAGATCACAAGGTGTACATGAGCTTCCCTTTATTCATATGTATAGCTTTACAGAAACAATAAAAAATCTATGTTAATACACTAAAAATCCATTGTGAAATTTACAAGTCACCGTAAATTCTCAATGTCAGATGGATCATTTTTGTAAGAGTATGCATCACTTTGTTCAACAATGTTTGGTGAAAGGTGAATAATGGTAGAATATCAACTGCGAGACACACATGACACATGGATCAATTTCATGTCTTATTTTTAAATATCATCGTTCCAATGTCCCCTTGTCCGGTGGCTATCGGGATATTAGCATTACGAACGGACACTTCATTCACGCCGGCCCCTTAGAAAGGACCGGAGTTTCTATCTATCTATCTTTAAATACCATCACCTTTATACATGACAGTTTACAAGGTATAATGAGAAAGCCAATCAACATAGAAACAAGCGACTAGGTTATGAGAAGCTCTAACCCAAGAACAAATACAACATATAGCAAGAGATCATGTAAGTATTGCAAAAGCATTCTGAAAAGAACTTGCTTATTGAGTAAGGTTTTAATTTTATTTAGTATGGATGAAGTCAAAACTCATACAATAGTTCTTCGGTCTCTGCACTAAAACCAATACACAACGAAAACACCACCCTTGTTACATATGAGATCAACATCAAAGCTCAAATATGTTGATCCTACCACCCTAGCCACAGCTTATTGATGAACTAATCGAGGCATGCTGGCATGCACATAGCGACCAGAGGAGCCAGCAAGCCAGCGTCAACGTCAAAGCGGAGAAGAGCTGCCGCCAAATTTCCGTTGACAGGGACTGCAACGGGAGCAGCGGCTGCGAGTGCCGCGAGGTGCCGTGCCGCAACCAAGACAGGCTGCAACTGCGTCTGTCCATTACGATTTGCAGCTGGCTGTCCCGCTGAACTCATCGTCACCGGCTGGTCGAAACTGAACATCCTCAAACGAAAGAACACGAATTAGCGAACACGTGCGCGCGAAACTGAAAATGGTAGCTTAATCGTCTCGTGCAGCAGCAGAAATCACAAGCTCATTAAAATCACATAAAGGGAGTGATTTAGTCTGTGCGCAATCGCAATATCAGCATTCTCAGTTTCATCAAAATAGCGCTGCCTATGAATGGATCTAAAGTTCGAGTCGAGCGGAAGAGGGGAACTAGCTACTTGCTAAGGATGAGCAGCTGATCGAGTGATAGAAAAACGCACAAAAATTCGATTCGCAACCAGTCTGCTCAAAAATGAATCATGCAATGTGTCTGATTTACCGAGATTTCATGCTAGGCTGGTGATATGCAAGAGAGCTCGGGCCCAGCTGGGCTTTTATGCTTCCGAAGTCGTCGATTACCAGGTCAAAACCGAATCCTGGCTAATTATAAAACCTTGCTCCTTCCCTCGGGTGCTCACAATTTTTACAGTACAGTCCTCTCCAGATGATTTACGAATTCAGCATTCAAGGACAATTTTCCTATCAACTTTGAACATTGCTTGTGCACTCAAAAATGATCCGATTTCAAAACCGTAAAGTACGTTGCAATCACAATGAAGACTGCTACATCTTTGACATGATTGCACACATTCGACAATGAAAGGAATATAAACGATTAGAAATACTTCATTCACCATCGACAAACAAGTGTTACCATTCTTTGCTTCAATTTGAATGTTCGTTCAAGCTTGCAAATTTGAAATGAGCTTGCAAGTTTGTTTTTTAGATATTGTAGATCATTCTAATGCATGATTTGTATCACTTCTACTTAAGGCTACAATCTAGAGCGGAGTCTTAAATATTCTTGATATTTAAAGAATTTTTGTTAAAGCTTGTAAAAGCCCTTCCCACTCCTCAACAATGTTGCACTAGAAAGTAAAGGGTGGTGCATGAGACATTGAGTGATATCTCTCATGAATCGATTACTAAGCTCGAATATGTTTGTTATTCTTGCCAATTTTGAGGAATGACTTATCAATCTACTATAAATACTATGTAATACCTTTACAAAAATTGCTCCACACCACAACACGAGAGGAAGAGATACAAATCAAGCATTAGGAATGAGCTACACTATCTAAAGAACAAACCTGCAAGCTCCTTTCAAATTTGCAAGCTTGAATGAACATTCAAATTGAAGCAAAGAATGGTAACACTTATTTGTCCATAGTATATGAAGTATTTCTAATCGTTTATATTCCTTTCATTGATGAATGTGTACAATAGTATTGGAGAGGTAGTAGTCTTCATTGCGGTTGCAACCCACTTTACGGTTTTGAAATCGGATCATTTTTGAGTGCACAAGCAATGTTCAAAGTTGATGGAAAACTGTCTCTCAATGCTGAATTCGTAAATCATGTGGAGGGTACTGTACATTGGACCCGGTAAGAAAAAAGAAAAGGATTAGCCACTTTTACAGGCACGCAGGCAGGCAAAGCTCGTGAGAGGTGCAGGCCTTGCTGGTGGCACAGTGGGGCAATGGTTCGTGGCAGCTACCAAGGAGGCACCCTAGAATCCGTGGGGACCTCCCAAGGCCGTTTTTGATAATTTTGAATTCAAATTTGAGGTCTAGGACCCCAATTTACCCTTGGAAGCCTACTCCTTGGCATTTAATGTCTATAGATCAAAAAATTAGGGGGCTCATTACCCCTCCTCCATCCTCCTTGGTAGCTGCTACGAACGCTTACCCGGCACAGTGCCGCTTTGCCATTAACAGAGCATGCATGCCACGGATGGGAAAGCGATCGAAGTAAGTTACCGCAGCGGCAGCAGCAATGGTGAAAGAGAGCGAGAGCGAGAAGTGTGGGGCCTGGGCGGGGCTTTCGTCGGCTGTCCTTTTGCTGGCCCACGTTTTCCGTCCGGAGGGGCCCATGGGGGCTGGTGGAGGTGCTCGTCTGACACCTGAATGCCTTCGCCCACACGGAGCCTCTGACTGCAAATTTAGCACATAAGACAACCGTGCGGGTGCCTGCCAGGGAAGGAGCGAGCGATGACGGAGGCCTGCCCCCCACTGCACTGCATTGTGCCCATACATGATTTAGTATTAGGATAGTGCTATTTTTCAAAAAGGAATTTTGTGATGATTGTCCGACTTCTTCCGGTCTTCATTTGGTTCGTTTGAACCCACAAGTTTGGATTCACAAGTTTGAGTCCACAAGCGTTCAGTTTGAACCCCCAAGTTTCCATGATTGTGCGGTGTTTGTAAGGGAATTGAGACTGTTATGGTCGGAACAGCTATCCTCATGTATTTTACCCCTACAGCTACTTAGGATACAAAATTTTGATTTTGAGATTTCAGCCAACTTAGATGAAGGGATTAAAAGTCATATTTTTGCGGGAAGTTTTTAGTGGGTGCTCCTTATACTACAAAGTATACGTGGGAAAATTTGCAAAGTCGAATTTCAATTTCTAAGTAGTCTAGGACAATTCTTGGGTTGCAAGCTGAGATGGGGTAGTTTAAAGAAGTAATTTTTTTGAATATATATACATTTTTGAAAATTTTCATTACCAAATTTGCTACTCAAGTTCCAAAGTGCCTCAAGTCAAAAGTCTACCAAATTTGCAAGGGCACCCTCCAAAAGTTTCAGAAACAATCTTCACAATGCTTAAAAAACTCGGGAGACAAACTTTGGATGTTATGATCTCTCAAATGGTAAACATCCAACCGTCAGCTTTTCGATTAATAAATAAAAATATTCTTAAGTACAAGATCTTAAAGTTGAAAGTTCAAAAACAGGATAAATAATTGGTTTTCACCAAGTATTAGAGGATTGTAGTTTTGAGGTTTGAAGCTCCCAAAAATACACAACGAGCTTTAGGGGTTGAGGAATTTTTTCATCCTTTGGATAGGATGAGGATGCTTATCATTTTATAAAATTCTAGTAACGTATGAGTCCTCCAAACACGTAATGGACCCGTCAATAATGCACAAATGGACATACATATGCAATCCCTCAATCCTATGTAATATCACACATATGTAATGTTAACAATGATTAACCTGAAAAATTCTTTACTTTTGGAATATAATTCATTATTTCCGTTGATAGATTCTCTTGTATTCTCTTCTACCATCTCCATGTCGGGCCCGTTCCATATTCCAACCACCGTCCGCATGTCCTAGCTATCGTCTTCTAGTTTTTCATTTTCTTTTGCTTGCATCCCCTTATATATTCTCCATCTCCTCTCCCCTTTTTCCCCTTCTCATGTCTCCTTAATCCTCAAGAATATAGTAAGTTTCTTACACTAAGAAAACCTTGTCATGTTTGTGTTTAAAGGCTTAGGGCCGGTTTACACTACGGTGGAGAAGATCACCTGTCGGTCAAGAATGCTTGGCCAAAACATGGTTATATGAAGCAAATGGTGAATGTGCAAGGGAAGAATTTAAGGCAATAAAATATTTTCTAACGAGTCCTAAGTGGTTGTATTCTAAACACCTGAAGGAGAAGTTCTATCAAAGAATTCCACTCGAGAAGTCCATCGGTGAAGAGAAGTTTGCTAAATGGTGAAAATTAGCTATGATAAGAAGAACCATGTTTCCTTACATGTACATTGTTTAGCAAAAAAATCATTAAGAATTGTGTTCATGAAAACTTGAAATGTATATACATGTATGACAATAGGACAATTTGATTTAACTTTGTTTCAATTTACAGATCAAATCATGCCGTAAAGAATAATTATTTGATACATCATCACTTTCGAATTCTAAATTGAACATTACATGGTAATATCGTGTTCAAGTTTATACAACTTTTTTAAAAAAATTACCAAACGTTTTGTCAAATTTTAACCTATATAGAAAACAAATGTTTTCTTGGGTGTTAACTCCTAAGGTTTTGATTGATTTGTAGCAAACGGAACACATTATTAAATGAAGTGTCATAAATGAAAACAGATTTAAGTTTCTAAAATATCAACCATACAATCTTCTAGTAGACATATTGTACATAATGTGGGTTATACTTTGAGTCGTGAGGCCTCATATATTGCAAGCTCATAATGTCTTAGTGAAAAAATTTCTTACCATAAAAAAATTTTGTTTGCAGAAATAATGACCTTACATC
Source organism: Bryum argenteum (assembly GCA_037043015.1). NCBI lineage: Eukaryota > Viridiplantae > Streptophyta > Bryopsida > Bryales > Bryaceae > Bryum > Bryum argenteum. The sequence continues at coordinate 15,316,583 of CM073328.1, read as the reverse complement.
GGTGAATTTAATCGCTTAAATTTTCCAAAGGAAAAAAATGTTCACAACATGAACCTTTGCACAAAAATGAATGCTATAACTTCCTAACTTCACATCTTGGATGATATTAAGGTTTTCATATAAAAACTAATCCAGATTGGAATTGAACCCAACCAAAAAAATTAGAATCCAACAATGGATTAACCCTTAATTGACATCCTTGTTTTCCACAAATTGGAGAGAAATGCAGCCTCATTGTCTTCTGGCCTTAATTATGGACTGAAGGTAAAACAATTTTGAGAATCTAAAACGGTGGTTATCAAGGTAACTTGGTGATGTGACCAATGCAAAAAAGATTGATCACATCGGGTAAAATCTCAAAAAATGGCACCGTTGAGAAAAAAAATGTATAGGTTGCTGATCATGAGTGAGAAATATCATATTGTTTTTTTGGTTTTTCCCCTTGGGTCATTTTTTCTGAAAAAATGACCCTTGGCATCATGGAGCTTGGTACATGGATAAAGATCGACATTTATTATTATTTTGAAACAAAATCGTCAAAAAAATAAAAAGAAAGGCCAAGTCAAAGAGCATTGACCATGGGATCACGTGGCCCCTACAATTTCGCGCGGATCACACAAACCTCAAGAAGGCGATCGGGAAGGAGCATTGGATTCCGAAAAATAAAAGAATAGGGGTGCCTTTGGACAAGATTTGCACCATACCACCCCAAAAGCAAAATCAATGACCTTGGTGACCAATTTGGTCACCGGTAACAATTAAGGGTTAAATAAAAACTTCGCCTCAAAAACCATAAATATTTAAGTATGAAACAAAATCATGTCAATTAGAATTTCGAATGCATATTGGTAAACTATTAGAAAACTTCACATTTCCATTTCCAGTAGAATTTACAGTTTACATTAAACCCCCACCCTTTCTAGTGACAAGAACACACATTCAATTAGGAATGTATGAAGAATATAAAAACATAATTTACTAAATTCACCTATCTTTTACATGGTTAAAATTCACACAGATGAAACAACATGATGATATGGTTTAACACAAATGATATGTGTATGGTCATGAAGTGCAACCGCATGGGGCATCATGAGGATGTAAGTGAAAATAAATACAAATAGCCACGCGGAAATAGGGTAATTTTAATAGGCCGAACAAGAAAATACACCTCCGGAGAGAACTCTTTCTTCAAAAAGTGCGGCCACCTAGACGGCCATGTCATTTTATCTTTCATGAGATATGTACACCACCATTGCTTACTTCACCTCGTGTAAACACCCATATCAAGAAGTACTCTTTCAACCACTCACAATTGAGACTTCCCCTTTTTTGTCATGACTAGTGGACTTCTCCACCGTAGTGTAAACGGACCCTAATTGTGAACAATCTATGAATCCAAACAAGGTTCAGTAAATTGGATGTTGTTCCCAAATCACCAAACTTCTCGAATGTTCAAAAAAATTCCAAAAACATCTGTATTTTCTCAGGGTACAGCTCCTCAGAGTTCGGGACCGATCGTTCACTCGGCTCTTAGGGGTTAACTCTCGGTGGTAGCCAAAAGAATTTCTCCAGATGATGGCTAAAAGGTCTTGGCGACATCCTTCCCCCATATCGAACCTGTTGAAAGACCTTACAGCACCACATCATTGACCAGGGTACTTGATAATCACTACCAAAGCTCGTAGAGGTAAGATGATGGAAGAAAAAGCTCCAGATTGTGAGCTCCACATCTAAGCTGCTACAACTACACTAAATAGGTAGATTAGTGTTAGAGACACTAATTTATATAAACATAAATTTGTTGGTCAACATTTTTACCCCCTACATCCATCAATATGTGCATCCTTCCAAAGTATTGGAGTCAATACTCTTAGCAATGTTTTTTTACCAGAAGTAAAAATTTGTAGCATTTTCAAATCTTATAAAAATCTAACACAAATCTACCTATATTGATAGACAAGGAGGTCAAACTGAGATCCTCGAGGTAAGAACGAGGTACGAACGAGGTAAGAACGTGAGTTCCTCGAGGTTACAGCCTTGGAGTATGACTGCCACTTCGGAGCGTAGGAATTGTATGCGCACATAGCATAAGAATTCAGACTCCGTTGTATCAAAAGGCTCCACGCTGTGGGATCCACATCCAAGCTGCTACAACCACCGATACCAGGTGGAAGGGCCTCACGTCGAGGTTGGTAGGAGAGGTAAGACCTCATGATCCTGGAAGAGCTGGGTCTCCGAGAATTTCCACAGTTCTTAAGGAAAGTGCTGCAATTAAAAAACTGGAAGGAAGCACAGCGATTTGTCTATAAGTAGACTCTTACGACCTCAGAAAATTAAGCAGCTTGCCAGAGTCGTCGAGTTACAATCTTCGCTGCAAGGTTTTTCAGTCGCTTGAGCTCCGATTCTGGTGAGTTTATCAGCTTCCTGCTACGTTTCATATCTATATCTTTTCCCGCACATGACCGACACACATGATTCTCTGTGTATCCAGCCGTCATGCTCAATTTCACAAACGCGCGCCATCTTGTTTAGATCCAACACAGTGTAGCTAGTGCGCTATTTCCAGCCGACTTAAACTGCTCCCAGCAAGTCTGTACCTCGTTCAATCCAATGTAGAATGCTGTTCATTTCTGAATCAATTTATCAACTACGCACGTAATCTATCTCGTAAAATCTCGGCAAATTAGACACATTGCATTTTTGAGCAGGCTGGTTGCATATCGAGTTTTTGTGCGTTACTTTTCTATTACCCGATCAGCTGCTCTTCTTTAGGAAGTAGTTTCCTACTTCCGCCTGATTCCAACATCAGATTCATTCATAGCGCCATTTTGACGGAACTGAGGTTGCTGATATTGCAATTGCTTACGGACTTAATAACTTCCTCTACGTGATTTTAATGAGCTCGTGACTCTAGCTGGTGCACGAGACGATTAAGCTACCATTTTCAGTTTTGCACGCACGTGTTCGGTAATTCGTGTTCATTTGTTTGACGATGTTCAGTTTTAAACAGCCGGTGACAATGAATTCTGCGGGACAGCCAGCTGCAAATCGTAATGGACAGACGCAGCTGCAGCCTGTGTTGGTTGCGGCACAGCAGCTCGCGGCACTCCCAGCCGCTGCTCCCGTTGCAGTCCCTGTCAACGGGAATATGGCGGCAGCTCTTCTCCGCTTGACGTTGACGCTGGCCTGCTGGCTCCTCTGGTGGCTATGTGCATGCCAGCATGCCTTGATTAGTTGATGAATTGGCTATGGCGAGGGTGCTAGGATCAACATATTTGAGTGTTGATGTTGATCTTATATGTGATAAGGGTGGTGTTTTTGTTGGGCATTGGTTTTAGTGCAGAGGACAAAGTTTAGTTCTCACTGGGATTGGAAGCTTATTCAATAAGCAAGTTTTTTTGAGGTTTGCTTTTGTAACACTAATATGATTGATTTGTATATGTTGTGTGTGGTCTTGGGTTCGAGCTTCTCATACCCTATTCACTTGTTTTTATGTTGATTGACTATTTTATTGAACCTCATAGACTATCATGTATAAAGGTGATGATACTTAAAAATGAGACATGAATTGATCCATGTGTTTCTCACAATTAATATTCTACCGTTATTCACCTTTTAGCAAACATTGTAAAACATAGTGATGCATACTCTTACAAAACAAACCAACTAACATTGAGAATTTACTATAACTCGTAAATGTCACAACGGATCTTTTGTTTAGAAACATAGATTTTTGATTGTTATCTGAAATGCCATACATATGAATAAAAGCAAGCTATTTTCACCTTATGATCTTCAACCATACAATCTTCTACTCCTTCTAAGGTCCACAACTCCTTTACGCACCATGAGCATCGTTTCTTCAGTTCTTACATCAGTTCATAACCTTCTTGTGTAACATTTATGATCTATCCACAGGAGAACTCTATTTAAGCAGAAGACTCTGTTGATATTGGGGTTTCGTCTGTATACATGTTTCATCTTCCTATGGGTAATACCACATTCAAGAGATTCTGAACTTAAAGCAGTCCAAAGCTTGTATGGATTGCAAGTGGGGAAGGTGAATACGCTCAACACGGAAGGCAAAGAGAAACGTGTGAAAGGTAGATCAGATTATAAGAAGGCGTATGTGGCATTGAAAGAACCTGTCGCATTGCCTAGTGATAACTTCCCCATGAACATGATGGAAGAGAAATAGTCGGAGGCAAGGATGCGAAGAAAAAGGAAGGATCCAAATGCTGTTTTGGCTAGATAATGAGTGATGTATTGTACAGTGGGGTACAGTTTGCTTACGAATTCCTCCCCTGTGGGAATAGTTGTGAATAGTTTGACAATTCATTGTGAGCTCAAAAAAGATCGGAATTGAAATCCATAAAGTGGGTTGAAATCACATCAGAGTGTACTAAAATATTATGATAAAATATCAATTTTTCCTTGTAATGTCAATTACCATATTACAATTACTTCATACATCATCTACCATAGACTACTTCTACTTTTTGTGTTATTGAAATATACAATTTAATTGCAAGTTTGAAATTAGCTTCAGAATTAGTTCTTGAGGTCAAGGTTGTCATATCGGACGTGTTGAGGCAATCGGGCGGACAAAATGGACGTTCTACTCTTTGCTCTCTCGTCTCTTTGAATTTTTTGTAATGCTTGTTTAAGTATATTCTTGTCCCTACTTTCTGACATTTATTTTGTCCATGTCATACATTCTATCATGACACTAATTTCAAGGGCAAACTAACCCGAACGAGATACACATGGGATGTCTCTCGTCCCTACATTCAAAATCTGGAATTAGAGGTGTTAACCTTGGATTTACAGGTCCGTAAGTAAATGTATAAACTTTTCTTGATATTCTAACTCCGTGCCAACCCCCGTAGTAAATTGGAGTTTGATTATTCAATTCAGTCTTTAATTTCCCAAATTGGCTTAAAAGGTATAGCAAAGTGAGATCTAAAAGTAAGTCTTCGCCTTTTGCAGTAAAACTACCGTATAACTTCCCTTCGTCCCAAATTTTGCTAAAAATTATCCGTTTCACGTCCACGGGTAATTGTTCAATTCTTTCTTTTAATTCTATGTCACGATTAATTTTTCCAATTAGTTTAAATCCCTTTCCAAAATACGCATTTTTGTATAACCTATGTAGGGCCAAAAATAAGTATGGTCCAGTAAATTTATCTTCTAATTCGTTACAAATTTCCCATGGAAACAATCGTTCCATTTTGCCTCATTAGGATAAATTTTGCCAAATTAGTTTTAATAACTTCAAATCAATGTTTACTGTTTAGGGACATAAGTTTTGATTTTTTGATTTTTCAAATTTTTGATATCTCAAACAATTCTTTTTAATATGTCCTAATTGTCCGCAAAAGAAACAAACGTATTGTCTATCACTTTTAGGTTTTCTAGGTTTTGGTTTCTGTGGTCGACTAGTACTAGGTTTTTCTTTGTTTGCTCTATTTCGGCAATAATTACACTCGTAATCTATGGTGAAGACATCTTCCAACATTTCTCTAATGAGTTCCATAGAGATTTTGGGTTCTGGTTCCATGTTGGCAAGCACATAGTTTAATTTTAACTCTTTAAAGTTCTAAATTTTCATTCTAAAGTTTTAGATTAGAGCTCAGAAATTTTGATTAAAATTTTATGTATGTTTAAAGGAATTTTAATAGCTTGTCATACATGTCATCCTTTCCAAGTCATTAAATCTTGGAAAAGAGTTACATTTTCTATGACACTCATTCTGTTATCCAAACGTAATTAGAATTTTAATAGACAAAATTTCTGAGACAACCGCTCACATCTTAGACACCGACAGCCAAGGCTTTTCCCCGGCAGCGGCGCCAAAAATGTAGTAAGGATTTTGCCCTAGTCTAAACTACTTTCAGTATAGTGTGGTTCAACGGTAGAAAAGCAAAATAGTCTGTCGTATTGTGACTAAGGTCACATGTATTCGCGGTATAAGTATAACTATGTATAAACGCACCTGTGGGCTTGTCTTGCGGCGATTCACTCTTATACCCAGGGATCACTCAATTTGGGTTACTGTCATTACCAATGCTCTATATCTAGACTCAATGCAGTCCCAGTCCTGCCTAGTATCCTAGGGGAAGTCAATAGTTCTGGTCAATAGTTCAGGTTATGTCAATAGACCCAAATGCAGGCTATCACCTAGTCAAAATGCAGGCTATCACCTAGTCAAAATGCCGATATAATATTTTGAAATAATACACATAAATATTTAGTCAATAGGTCCAGTCCCAGTGTATTATATACGATACTATTTACACAATGCCTAGCGAACAGTTTGTCAATAGTTCCAGGTGCAAGGAATGATTTAGAATCTGCCTACCTCTGTGCAGCTCTCCAAGTCTCTCAAGTCAATAGGTCTTGTACACATGCAGTATGTATGCAATTATGCCCTGCACAAACACACACTCAGCTCAATCTCATGTTCAAACACTCAATAATAGTTTAAAACTCCAAGAATACCCAAAAAAAATGTCAAACCCAAACCCAAGACTTACACGAAACTTATGTCAATAGGTCTCACTCAATTTCAAATTTCGGTCTTATTATTCAAATAATCCTATTACTTACTCCAAAACCAAAGGAAACCTCAAAACTCAACACTTAGTTTTCAAACAAGTTTCGAACAAACTTGTCTAATTGGGGTATTTTGGAAATTGAACTTTCAATTCTAAAGTTGAATTTGGAAAATCCAACCGTAGGATCTGGTTCAGAGCTATCCAATTAGTTCGTATGCTGAATTTCACAATTTTTGACCGTACGGATTGGAAGTTACATTCAATCAAAAAAAATCCAATAAAAATTAATTCTGAATTTCAGCCCGGTACGTATAACCGTGCACTGTACTCTATGGCCGTGCACTGTGACCTATTGCCATGCAAATAAGACCTAAAGCCGTGGACAAGCAGACCCTAAAGCCGTCCGAAGGAACCCCTATGGCCGTGGGAACTTCGGCAGTCCAGGAGCTTCGAATCCCTAATTTTGCCGCAAGCTCCAGCACTGAATTTCGACCAATTTTCTCTCAATTTGATTCAATTACTTCTCAATGCAATCACACTGACATTCTAATCTCATATGAATGCACATACAAATGCAAATGCGCACAAATCAGAGCTTCACAGCTTAAAATTTACACAGATTTCTAAAATCTAAATCGAATTTGCTTGAATCTTCCAACCTGCAGACAATCTTCCGCTTTCCTCCACGCTCTCGATCCAGCCTCGTTCGTTTCACTCCCTGTTGGTATCGACTCCCATCCTTGATCGCTTCGATCACCTCCGCAGCACTCCTCCTACGACCAGTCACTTGCAATCACCTCCGATCACAGCCTCACTTTCTCAGCGCTGAACCTTGTTCGAAAAATCTTGATCGATCCCCTGCTGACTTTGCTCACTTCGCCGCAGCCTCGACGCACTGCAAGTATCTTCGAGATTCTTGGTCGAACCTACACACTTTCTTTTTCCTATCGCCTTCTTCGATGAATATGCTCACAGTATCAATACTTGACCAGCACCTCTGATCAGCTTCTTCTGAATTATCTCTCAGGTTCGAATATCACTGCGGAATCCACACGTACAATTGCTGATCAAAAACAGTCGATGCTCATCTGATCTCCTTCACGTGAAAATACTTTGGCACGAATGGAACCTCAAGTGATGCACCCGTTTCAGTAATACCAAGTTGTCTGTGCTTCGAAGGAACGAAATCTGATTTGAAGAACGAGTTTGCCTTTCTGAGCAAAATCTTGATCCATATCCTCCTTTCTGAAACTGCTCTGTACGAATTCACTGATTGTCAATCCAAGCTTCAATCTTTGGAATTCCCACAACATTCATGTTCCAGATGCTTCAGCAGCCTTGCTCACGTATTTGGCTGCACTCCTTCGATCAGCAATTCTTCACTGATGTAGTATTCGAACTCAAATTTTTAACGCTTTATTATTCTTTGCCCGTCACTGCAGATTTAGACTTTACACCTTTCTTCACAGGCCACCTTCACGGCAACACATGAAGGCAATCACCGCTCACAAATATACACACAATTGACACCGCACAATGCACACACACAAATCTCATGCAAATTTCACACATTAAATCACACAATAGCACAAAGGAGATGATTAAGGACAAAGAAGACAATACGACGAGCAATTTTTTTTATAAAAAAATGCCGTGAAATACAAAGTGCGGGGGGGTGGTTATGCGAGAGGAGGAAGAAGGCGCGCCTCTTGCGAGGGGTGCGACCTTCTCATCTGCCCCTTCCAACCCTCATCCTCGTCTTTTCATCCATCCAAATCTGATTTATTTTTACTAATTTCTATCAGCTTACCTTTATTGAAAGTTTTATATTTTTAATAACTTTTTAAGTAACTTTTTGATACTTTCTCGCATCTATAATATTATATCTATCCAAAAAGTAAAAAATTTCTAAAATAACTCTATAAACGTTAATAAATAGTTACTACAGGTTGGGAAGGGGGGGATAAGGGGGGTTGGGGGGGTAAGGGGGGTTGGGGGGGTAAGGGGGTAAGGTGGGTTAGGGGGGTAAGGGGGGGGGGGGGTAGAGGGGGTAGAGGGAGGTATAAGGGGAGGGGGGAAAGGGGGGGTAGGGGAGGGGGAAAGGAGGTGGGAGGTGGGATAGGAGAGGGAGTAAGGACACGTGCTGCGTTTTTTAAATGTTGTTTTAATTTTTTTAATTTTTTAAAATAAAATGTTATTTGAAGAAGGATGGAATAAACATAATACTACCTAGTATATTTTCTAGTCAATATAAATTGTGATCGTAAAATCAAATATATGATTAAACCATTAAGATGATAAATTTATTTGTAATATAATATTGGGAAGAAGAATCAAATAAACATAATACTATCCACCAGTACATTCTTTAGTCTTAATATAAATTGTGAGCGTAAAATCAAATATATGATTAAACCCTTAGGATGATAAATTTATTTGTAATATAGCATTGAGAAAAAGAATGAATTAAACATAATAGAAGGCGGGATTGGAGAAAAATAGCACACATTTTAAGAATATCATTTTTTTTGGGACGTGGTAGCTCGATTTTGAAATAGAGGAGGGAATTGGTTTGTAGTTGGGCAATTTTGAATAAGAGGGGGAAATACAGAAACTTCATTTCTCTCTTTCCTTGGATCCCCCCTTGGCTCCTTCCACCTACCGGGTATTTTTAAGGTAATGAAGTCCAAACATTCCTCACTAAAACCGGGATTTGGACTTTCCCGGATATAGTGGGGGAATGTTTGACTTTTCTACGATTGTATTGAGTATGCCTTCCCTTCCCTCCTCTTCTATCCCCTCACCCCCCTCATCCTCACCCCCCCCCCCTCATCCTCACCCCCCCTCATCCTCACCCCCCTCTCATCTTCACCGCCCCCTCATCTTCACCCCCCCCCCCCTCATCTTCACCCCCCCCTCATCTTCACCTCCCCCCTCATCTTCATCCCCCCCCCCCCTCATCTTTACCCCCCCCCTCACCCCACCCCACCCTCATCCTCACCCCACCCCACCCTCATCCTCACCCTACCCCACCCTCATCCTCACCCCCCTCACTTCCCTCACCCCCTCACCCTAACTCTCCTCATTCCCTCTTACCATCTCCGCTCTACCCCCCGGGTACCCGCCTTACCCCCCCGGTATCCGCCCTACCGCCCGCGGTACCGGCCCTACCCCACCGGTACCCGCCCGACCTCCCATGGTACCCGCCCCTCCCCCCGTAATCCACCCCCCCTGTAATCTGCCCCCCCCCCCCCCGAACATTTTACAAAGGAAAAATAGTCCAAAACTAGGCCCTTTGCATTCAATTTCATGCCTTATCTTCAAAACATCTTCGATCTTGTTAAGGTTTCTACCACTTAGACTAGACTCTAATTGGAGGCCATCCCCAAAAATTAAGTTGAAATCCAACGGTGGATGAGGGAGACATAGCTCCTCAAATATCATCCATTTTCTCACTTTTTCTGTTGACAAAACATCATTGCAAATCCAATAGCAAAATCATTTGGATCAAAAAAGTGAAAAACTTCTCACTACAAAGTTGTTAAGAATCACCTTAAGATCATGACCATGAAAAAAAAAATTCATGAAAAAATATTTTTAATTTCACATAATTGGCTTGCAATGGTAATACATGCCCCATGCTTGGAAACCCAAAAACAAGAGTTGTCTTCACTAAAGTGCATTTCATTATCTCATAATTTATTATATGGGCTTGAAAATTTTACAACACAAACTAGACTTGATTTGGAACCTAATCCAAGTGATTTCATCCAAAACGGACCTCGGATGAAGAAGATATGGCTCTTCAAAGTTTCTGATGTACATCCAAAATGCCGTTTTTCGACATCGTGGGCGTTCAAGGGTTAAAGCCGGGATTTGGAGTATCTCGGATAAAGTGAGGGAATGTTTGGATTTTCAATGATTGGATTGACCATCATTCTACTCCTCTTCCACTTCCTCCCCTTCTCTCCTCTCCCCTTCTCTCCCCACTCCTCCCTTTCTTCTTTTCTCCTCCCTCCTCACCCGCCCCCTCATCTTCACCCCCCCCCCTCATCTTCACCCCCCCCTCACCCCACCCCCCCCCTCATCCTCACCCCCCTCACCTCCCTCACCCTCATTCCCCTCATTCCCCCTTACCATCTCCGCCCTACCCCCCCCCCCGGTACCCGCCCTACCCCCCGGTATCCGCCCTACACCCCCGGTACCCGCCCTACCCTCCCCCCGGTACCTGCTCCAGCCCCCATGGTACCCCCCCCCCGTAATCCGCCCCTCCCCCCCGTAATCCGCCCTTCCCTCTCACCCACCCCACGTAGTTTTTTGAAATAAATTTGCCATCTCTCTCACCAATCTTGTGTTTTGCAAACAAGCATCATTAATCATGGGACAAACAAATCCAAACATTCCCTCATTAAAGCCAGGATTTGGAGTATCCCGGATAAAGTGAGGAAATGTTTGGATTTCGAATGATTGAATTGACCATCATTCTACTCCTCTTCCACTTCCTCCCCATCTCTCCTCTTCTCTCCCCACTCCTCCCTTTCTTCTTTTCTCCTCCCCCTCACCCGCCCCCTCATCCTCAACCCCCCCTCAACCTCACCCCCCCCTCAACCTCACCCCCCCCTCATCCCACCCCCCCTCACCCCACGCCACCCCCCCTCATCCTTACCCCCCTCACCTCCATCACCCCCTCACCCTCACTCCCCTCATTCCCCCTTACCATCTCCGCCCTACCCCACGGTACCCGCCCTACCCCCCCAGTATCCGCCCTACCCCCCGGTACCCGCCCTGCTCCCCCTCCCCCGCCTGGCCCCCCCCTTCCCCCGCCCTCGCCCCCCCTCCTCCGCCCTGCCCCCCCCCCTCACCCGCCCCTAACCCCTTTCACCTGTCATATCCTAAGTCTATGTGGCGCATACGTGGCGGCCAAGTGGCTTGGTTTTTACCCAAACCCTTGCTACGTCCTCGTTTTTTTACCTAAATTAAAAGTCAACAGAGGTTTGACCGTATCGGGCGAGCGAGAGCTCTATCGGACGGACAAGGCGGATGGATAGGTGGGCGGGGTGCCCGCCCGGTATGACAACCTTGCCTGAGGTACTTAGGCACATATTTGTGATATCATTGATATACCTCTTATTTGATATTCACTAGGAGAAATTTCTTAGTAAGTCCTACTATCCTGTAAACTTTTCCCAAAACATGTGAAAGCCTTTTACACAGTTACATATGTTTTTGAAAGACCAACAAATATCCTTGGAGGATGGTTAGAGGCTATTAGAGTATTAACTCTCATGCCTAGCTTACATTCTTATATTACTCTTGCCAAGTTCAAAGGAAGATTCAATTTCCATTTTGAGTTTTTATTAGAGACTCATAAGAAACCACTTCATCACCAAAAAAAGTTAAGAGAGGATATTCTTTTTAATATTTAAGTATGTGCCTAAGTACCTTAAGAACAACGTCCAAAGCTAATTTCAAACTTGCCATTGAAATGTATATCAAACAAAAAAGAAAAAGTAGAAGCAGTCAATGGTGGATGGTGTATAAAGTAATCGTAATATGATAAATTGCATTACAAAGAAGAATTAATATTTTATCATAGTATTGTAGTACACACTGATGTGATTCCAACCCACTTTACGAATTTCAATTCTGATCATTTTTGAGCTCACAATCAATTTTCAAACTTTTCACAAATACTCCCGCTCAGGAGGAATTCGTAAGCGAAGTGTATCCCACTGTACATTCTAGTACTACTATACCTTTCGCAGACATAAGATGAGTTGAGATTTGATTACCAATTCTTCTGTTTCATTTCTTGAAGCAAATAGTCTGGTTCCATATTCCTGCACTCCTCCTTGTGGTGTCGCCAAATCCTCTTGCAACCTAACAAAGTAGTGTTCTACATACATGTTTCTACAGTGAGGTGTTTTTGATGGTGAGTGGTTTTGAGCTATGCAAAACGGATAAGAATTTAAACTGATGGTAGTTAACTCCAAGATCTCACGGTTGAAAGTACAAAATCTGCTCAAAATTTTGATTCATACTTCTACATGGACATTGAGCTAGAAAATCGCCGTTTTGGGTTTTGGAGCTCCCAAAAACACAAGGATTTTAGGGGTTAAACCCTAAATTAGATCTATATGGTTGAAGTTCTTAAAGTAGGTAATATTTGTTTTATAATTAGTAAAAAAGAGTAGATCTTTATAAATCAATATAAAATGTACTTTCTATAATTAGTAATTAGAATTTTGATATAATTGACTAGAATTACATATAATATGATAAAATGGAGAGAGGCCACCAGTACCTTGTGAGGAACAGAGGAACCTTACTAGATTCCCAAATTAGTAAGTTCTCTTACACTAGGAAAACCTTGTCCTATTTGTGTTTGAAGGGTTAGGGTTGGTTACACTACAGTGAAGAAGAGCACTGGTCGGTCAAGAATGCTTGCAATGGCCAAGACATTGTTATATGAAGCAAACGGTGAATGTGCCGGAGAAGAATTTAAGGCAATAAAATATTTTCTAACAAGTCCTAAGTGGTTGTATTCTAAACACCTAAAGGAGAAGTTTTATTGGAGAAGTCCACATGTGAAGAAAAGTTTGCCAAATGGTGAAAATTAGCTATGATAAGAAATAACCATGTTTCCTTTCATGTACATTGTTTAGCAAAAAAACATTAAGAATTGTGTTCATGAAATATTGAAATGTATATGTATGACAATTTTAACTTTGTTTCAGTGCCCTAAATAATAATTAATTGATACATCATCACTTACAGATACTAATTTAAACATTACATGATAAATGTTGTGTTCAAGTTTATACAACTATTTAAAAAAAAATTACCAAACGTTTTGTCAAATGCTAACCCATATAGAAAAACAAAGGTTTTCTTGGATGTTAACCCCTAATGGTTTGAGTGAGCATTTGTAGCAAAATGAACACATTCTAAAATAAAGTGTCATAAACTAAAACAATTTTAAGTTCCTCAACTATCAACCATACTATTTCGTAGTAGAAATATTGTACATAATGTGGGTTTAGATTTTGAGTCATGAGGCCTCATATATTGCAAGCTCATAATGTCTTAGTGAAAAAATTTCTTACCATAAGAAAATTTTGTTTGCGGAAATAATGACCTTACATTGGTGAGAATCGCTCAAAATTTTCCAAAGGAAAAAATGATCACAACGTGACCCTTTGCACAAAAATGATTGCTATAACTTCTTCACATCTTGGATGATATTAAGGTTTTCATTACAAAAACTAATCCAAATTGGAATCCAACCCAACTAAAAAAAATTAGAAGCCAACAATGGATTAAATAAATACTTCGCCTCAAAAACCATAAATATTTAAGAGTGAAACAAAATCATGTCACTTAGAATTTCAAATGCATATTGGTAAACTATTAGAAAACTTCACATTTTAATTTCCGTTTCCAGTAAAATTTACAGTTTACATTAAACCCTTTAGTTACCCTTTCTAATGACAAGAATACACTCATCAATAACCCGATTGACTTCCCCATACACCACATATCCGCACACAAAATAGAAACCAAAAACGACAAATACAAAATCACGCACTCCACAAACAAATACATATGCCACTGGAAAATAAACAATCAACCTACATACAACACTTGGTTATCCCCAAAAGAAGTATTCCCGCTCAACTATCCAACCGTCATACAAAACAACCTTAACCTTCTAACCGAATACTACACACAACAAAAACACACATTATATAAACACATCATCAGTACTAACTTCACAACACCACAATTAAGAGACACCCGATTCATCCCACCCCCAACAAATATACCCCTTACGCAAATCCATTTACAAGACTGCAACCCTGACAAAGACATCCTCACAAACTCTCCCACAATACAAATCCTAAATGAAACAGCACATTTATTCGATAAAAATGGCCACTTTCTCCTTACCGTCCCCATATCAAGACTCAAATGGCTATGGAAACAATACCGTACATACCTTAACACTAATCACGGTCTAACCCCCCCAACCCAACCCTTTGAAACAGAAATCATCCTACTATATAAACGATACCACGACACTCTCTCAAAGCGCAATCCCAAAACAATAGACCACCATACGCTCCCTACAACCATTATTGACACTCTCATTACATCATTCCGCATAACACGCACGTATTTCTCCTCCCCAGTAACATGCCCTTTACAAATCACGAAATACTACTCTACATTCCCACGTGATAAAATATTTGGCTCCAATGGCCCTGCCTTTCATTATAAATGACAAGGAATTGGTTATGCCCATCCACACAACGACGAAACTGCTCAACAAACTATTCATTGGGCTAGGTTAGCTGCACAACATAACCCCAATGCTATAACCATTGTGGTCATGCCAGACAAGCAATGGTTCCACAATCCAACCCCATACTCAACTGAGTTTCCAGATACACACGTTTTAGCACACTTTGCCGCTGACACAATAACATACGAACAACCCACCGTCTCCACTCACCACAAAAAACCCCGCACAGAATCAAACACAATCCAAATCCTTTCCATCCACCACAAACAACACCATCTCACAACCACAGCGGACACACATAATCTCACAACCACTCTTAGAAATCTATCTATCACTCAGTTTCACCTTCAAGAAATTCCCCCCACACCTGAAAACACTAAGGTCAACAAAAACAAAAATTGGACCAAACTCCTATATCCCCCAACACATACACCCAACCTCTCAAGCACACCCCCACTCCCACAATACACCACACATCTTCCTATCAAATTCCCTCCAGAATACAGTTACTATACAGGCGGATCCTTCATACCACCACAAAAAACAGCAGAGGGCTATATGCTCCCAGAAACCGCCGGTTATGGCATTTATAACCCAACAAAACCAGAAATACAAATATCAAAAAGACTACCGGGCTTACAAACCATCTTTAGGGCAGAACTTATGGCCATATACAAAACACTCAAAATCCTCACAACTAGGTACATAGACGAACCTGCATACATATTTACAGATTGCATAAATTGCTTGTACGTTTTACAAACACACCTAACACATCCTACCCTACAAAACAACCACCCCGATTTAAACACTCTCGCCATTACAAATATGTTGAAAATACGTACACAACCCACTACGTTTCACAAAGTAAGAGCTCATGTTAACATATCCGGAAATGAAAAAGCAGATAAACTAGCAAAAGCAGGAAACGAGAAAAACTATAAATTTGCCCGAAAAAAACACGAATTTGCACACATCACTTCTTTCTATTACCAAAAAGATATATGGCCTGGACCGCACCATAGACCAGATAAAGGACCAGTTAGAAACTTAGCTACATACCTTACCAAATACGACCGTGAAAACAACCTCACAATTCTAGCACAAAACTTTCCTAACATAAACAAATGGACCTCCAATCCCAATATACATGCAAAATCTTCAAATGCATTCTAGAAAAACCCAAAAAATTACAGACTTCCAAATAACTAGCATACTAAAATTCCGCACAGGGCAATACATGGGTAACGCACGAAAACAACTCTTCTTTGGACATATACGATTCCCAACAAAAACATGCCCTATCTGCAACTCCACAGACGTAAACACATGGCTACACGTCTTACTTAAATGCCCACATCCAAACGTCCACGCACTTAGAATTACCAGACACAATCAGGTAGTTAAAACCATTAAACAACTCATCCTGTCCAACACCAAGTCTAGATGCTACACACTAATAAATGCCGGAAAGCACCTCAGCGCACCCCCAGATAACACAGTACCCAGTTGGCTCCTCCCTTGCACTTGCGACACACGTAGATGCCACTGCAATGCAAGATTTCGACCTGACTTACTTTGTGTAATCGGCCTCCCACACCAAGGCACACCTCCACAACACCCCAACAACAACATTGCCATTCAATATATTGAATTCACATACTGTAATGAGAGATTTCCACAAGAAACCATCACAAATAAAACCAATAAATATCAACCATTACTCGACTCAATAGCTGCCCGTGGCTGGAAAGTCAACCCCCTCATAGTCATTACTTCAGGTGCTAGAGGCACTACTCACACACCATCAATGACCTCATTGGAAACTCCATTCAAACTAACCAAAAAACAAATAAAAAACGCATTCAAAACAATTAACATGATAGCCATACAACACGCAGCATTAATCCTCCTATATAAACGCAAACTAGAAAACCACCAAACCCTCCCCACCAATCTCGAACCAACATGACAAACAAAAAGGGGGGGTAGTGGTACAAACCACTGTTGTCAACAGCGCACTATTTCAGTCTCAGCTTCTCGGGTAGGGGCCGGGTGGTTGATTTATTTTTCCTGCCATATACTCAGAGACAGCCCCAAGCCATGCAAACTGCTCAAACGAGCCCGGCAAGGTTCGAACTCGGACCAGCACGATTACAAATGTCCTACACCTCAACCACCCTAGGACTGCACGGCTTGGTGACCTTCAACCCACCCAAATCCCAATTAAAACATCCATTTGCCAAACACTTGCACCCTAAATAGTTCTATCTTGGTTACTTTAGTTTAGTCTGGTCTCGGTTACTTTTTTTAGTCAGTTTTGTGTGTGTAGTTTAGTGTCTCTTCCCGTAAGGGGTGAGTAGTTTTGTTCTTTTACCACTTTGTCCTGTGGCCATTGAGGTAAAGACATTACGAACAGACGCTGTATTCACGCCAATCTCTTATTGGAGATTGGAGTTCTTATATATACTTCACCTCGTGTAAACACCCATATCAAGAAGTACTCTTTCAACCACTCACAATTGAGACTTCCCCTTTTTTGTCATGACTAGTGGACTTCTCCACCGTATTGTAAACCGACCCTAATTGTGAACAATCTATGAATCCAAACAAGGTTCAATAAAGTGGATGTGGTTCCCAAATCACCAAACTTCTTGAATGTTCAAAAAGATTCCAAAAAACATCTGTTTTTTCTCTGCGTACAGCTCCTCAGAGTTCGGGACCGATCGTTCACTGGGCACTTAGGAGTTAACTCGGTGGTAGCGAAAAGAATTTCTCCAGATGATGGCCAATTGGTCTTGGCGACATCCTTCGCCCATATCGAACCTGTTGAAAGACCTTTCAGCACCACATCATTCGCCACTTAGGTACTTGATAATCAGTACCAAAGCTCGTAGAGGTAAGATGATGGAAGAAAAAGCTCCAGTTTGTGAGCTCCACATCCGAGCTGCTACAACTACACTAAATAGGTAGATTAGTGTTAGATACACTAATTTATATAAACATGTTATAAGTTTTACTGTTGGTCAATATTTTAACCCTCTACATGATGTGGATTCTTCCAGAGTATTGGAGTCAATACTCTATATATATTTTCATACCAAAAGAAAAAAATTATAGCACTTTCAAATCTTATAAAAATCTAACCGAATCTACCTATTCAGTGTACCGAAACCAGGTGGAAGGGCCGCTCATCGAGGTTGCTACGAGAGGTAAGACAAGCACGTCAAGCTGAGGTCCTTCAGGTAAGAACGAGGTAAGAACGCGGGTTCCTCGATGTAAGAAGGGAGTACATGACTCACACTTGGGAGCGTAGGAATTGTATGCCTACATAACATAAGAAATCAGACACCGTTGTATGAAAAGGCTCCGCGCTGTGGGATCCACATCCAAGCTGCTACTACTACACTAAATTTAATAATTAGTGTTAGATACACTAATTTACATAAACATGTTATAAGGTTTTACTGTTGTTCAATAATTTTACCCACTATATTGGCCAAGATGGGGTCTTTATATAGTATCAGAATCAATGCTCTTGGTAAATTTTTTTAAACAAAAGTAAAAACTTATAGCATTTTCAAATCTTAAAATAATCTAACACTAATTATCAAATTTAGGGTACCGGTACCAGGTAAAAGGCCCGCACATCGAGGTTGCCAGGAGAGCCAAGACAAGCAGGTCACGTAGATGAGGTCCTCCAGGTAAGAACGAGGTAAGAATGCGGGTATCTCGATGTAAGAAGGGAGTACATGACTCACACTTGGGAGCGTAGGAATTGTATGCCAACATAACATAAGAAATCAGACACCGCTGTATCAAAAGGCTCCGCGCTGTGGGATCCACATCCAAGCTGCTACAACTACCGGTACCAGGTAAAAGGGCCGCACATCGAGGTTGCTAGGAGAGCCAAGACAAGCAGGTCACGTAGATGAGGTCCTCCAGGTAAGAACGAGGTAAGAATGCGGGTATCTCGATGTAAGAAGGGAGTACATGACTCACACTTGGGAGCGTAGGAATTGTATGCCTACATAACATAAGAAATCAGACACCGTTGTATCAAAAGGCTCCGCGCTGTGGGATCCACATCCAAGCTGCTACTACTACACTAAATTTAATAATTAGTGTTAGATACACTAATTTACATAAACATGTTATGATTTTTTACTGTTGTTTAATAATTTTACCCACTATATTGGCCAAGATGGGGGTCCTTATATAGTATCAGAATCAATGCTCTTGGTAAATTTTTTTAAACAAAAGTAAAAACTTATAACATTTTCAAATCTTAAAATAATCTAACACTAATTATCAGATTTAGTGTTACGGTACCAGGTAAAAGGGCCGCACATCGAGGTTGCCAGGAGAGCCAAGACAAGCAGGTCACGTAGATGAGGTCCTCCAGGTAAGAACGAGGTAAGAATGCGGGTATCTCGATGTAAGAAGGGAGTACATGACTCACACTTGGGAGCGTAGGAATTGTATGCCTACATAACATAAGAAATCAGACACCGTTGTATCAAAAGGCTCCGCGCTGTGGGATACACATCCAAGCTGCTACAACTACCGGTACCAGGTAAAAGGTCCGCACATCGAGGTTGCTAGGAGAGCCAAGACAAGCAGGTCACTTAGCTGAGGTCCTCCAGGTAAGAACGAGGTAAGAATGCGGGTATCTTGATGTAAGAAGGGAGTACATGACTCACACTTGGGAGCGTAGGAATTGTATGCCTAGATAACATACGAAATCAGACACCGTTGTATAAAAAGGCTCCGCGCTGTGGGATCCACATCCAAGCTGCTACAACTACCGGTACCAGGTAAAAGGGCCGCCCATCGAGGTTGCTAGGAGAGGTAAGACCGCATGATCCTGGAAGAGCTGGGTCTCCGAGAATTTCCAGTCTTCCTCAGTTCTTAAGGAAAGTGCTGCAATTATGAAACAGGAAGGAAGCACAGCGACTTGTTTATAAGTACTTAGACTCTTACGACCTCAGAAACTTAAGCAGCTTGCCAGAGTCGTCGTGTTACAATCTTCGTTGCAAGATTTTTCAGTCGCTTGAGCTCCAATTCTGGTGAGTTTATCAGCTTCCTGCTACGTTTCATTTCTATATCTTTTCCCGCACATGACCGACACACATGATTCTCTGATCGATGAGATTGATCGGCTTTATCCAGCCGTCATGCTCAATTTCACAAACGCGCGCCATCTTGTTTAGATCCAACACAGTGCGCTATTTCCAGCCGACTTAAACTGCTCTTAGCAAGTCTCTACCTCGTTCAATCTAATATAGAATGCTGTTCAATTCTAAATCAATTTATCAACTTCGCACGTAATCTATCTCGTAGAATTTCGGCAAACCAGACACATTGCATTTTTTAGCAGGCTGGTTGCGCATCGATTTTTTGTGCGTTACTTATCTATTACCCGATCAGCTGCTCTTCCTTAGCAAGTAGTTCCCTACTTCCGCTCGAATCCAACATCAGATCCATTCATAGCGCCATTTTGACGGAACTGAGGTTGCTGAAATTGCGATTGCTTCCGGACTTAATAACTCCCTCGACGTGATTTTACTGAGCTCGTGAATTCTGCTGGTGCACGAGACGATTAAGCTACCATTTTCAGTTTTGCACGCACGTGTTCGGTAATTCGTGTTCTTTTGTTTGACGATGTTCAGTTTTGAACAGCTGGTGACAATGAATTCTGCGGGACAGCCAGCTGCAAATCATAATGGACAGACGCAGCTGCAGCCTGTGTTGGTTGCGGCACAGCAGCTCGCGGCACTTCCAGCCGCTGCACCCGTTGCAGTCCCTGTCAACGGAAATTTAGCGGCAGCTCTTCTCCGCTTTGACGTTGACGCTGGCCTGCTGGCTCCTCTGGTCGCTATGTGCATGCCAACATGCCTCGATTAGTTGATGAATTGGCTATGGCGATGGTGCTAGGATCAACATATTTGAGCTTTGATGTTGATCTTATATGTGATAAGGGTGGTGTACTTGTTGTGTATTGGTTTTAGTGGAGAGGAGGAAGTTTAGTTCTCAGTGGGATTGGAAACGTACTCAGTAAGCAAGTTTTTTTGAGGTTTGCTTTTGCAACACTAATATGATTGATTTGTATATGTTGTGTGTGATCTTGGGTTAGAGCTTCTCATACCCTAGTCTCTTGTTTTTATGTTGATTGACTATTTTATTAAACCTTATAAACTATCATGTATAAAGGTGATGATACTTAAGAATGAGACACAAATTGATCCATGTGTTTCTCACAATTGATATTCTAGCATTTTTCACCTTTTAACACTTAAACGCCCACGATGTCGAAAAACAACATTTTGGATGTACATCAGAAACTTTGAAGAGCCATATCTTCTTCATCCGAGGTCCGTTTTGGATGAAATCACTTGGATTAGGTTCCAAATCAAGTCTAGTTTGTGTTGTAAAATTTTCAAGCCCATATAATAAATTATGAGATAATGAAATGCACTTTAGTGAAGACAACTCTTGTTTTTGGGTTTCCAAGCATGGGGCATGTATTACCATTGCAAGCCAATTATGTGAAATTAAAAATAGTTTTTCATGAATTTTTTTTTCATGGTCATGATCTTAAGGTGATTCTTAACAACTTTGTAGTGAGAAGTTTTTCACTTTTTTGATCCAAATGATTTTGCTATTGGATTTGCAATGATGTTTTGTCAACAGAAAAAGTGAGAAAATGGATGATATTTGAGGAGCTATGTCTCCCTCATCCACCTTTGGATTTGAACTTAATTTTTTGGGACGGCCTCCAATTAGAGTCTAGTCTAAGTGGTAGAAACCTTAACAAGATCGAAGATGTTTTGAAGATAAGGCATGAAATTGAATGCAAAGGGCCTAGTTTTGGACTATTTTTCCTTTGTAAAATGTTCGGTAGTTTTTACCATTGCATGGCTTTTATTTGAGCCAAGAAATTTTTTTGATGAATTTTTGTTGGGTAAAGGACTTATTAAGATGAAGGTCAACATCTTTCTAGTTGGTGATTTTTTCATTGCAATAGGTATATTGGTAGCATTTCCACCTTAAAGTGAAAATGATGAAATTTTGCAGTTTGTTTTTGATATCAATATGTTATGATCTCCCGATCTATAAGGCCTCATGACTCAAATTTCGGTCCACATGATCTTCGATAAGTCTATTACAAATTTGTACGGTTGAGATCTTAATAGCTTCTCTTGATTTTCATCTATGACGATTTCTATGGAGATGTGTGTTTTTGCTAAAAATAGGCTCGGGCGTTTAGGGGTTAACAAACATTGTAAAACATATTGATACATAGTCCTACAAACTAACCGACATTGAGAATTTACTTCAACTCGTAAATGTCACAATCCTTTTTTAGTCTAGAAACATGGATTTACAATTGTTTTTGATTTGCCATACATATGAATAAAAGCAAGCTATTTTACACCTTGTGATCTTCAACCATTCAATCTTCTACTCCTAAGGTCCCAAACTCCCTTACACACTATGAACGTAGTTTATTCAGTTCTTACATGAGTTCATAACCTTCTTGTATAACATTTATGGTCTATCCATGCCCACAAGAGAACTCTATTTAAGCAAGAGACTCTCTTGAAATTGGATTCAAATATTAGGGTTTCGATCTGTATACATGTTTCATCTTTCTATGGGTAATACCAGATTCGAGAGATTCACAGCTTAACGCAGTTCAAAGCAAGTATGAAATGCAAGTGGGGAAGGTGAATACGCTCAACATGGGGGGAAAGAGAAACGTGCGAAAGGTAGTTTGGGCTTACATCCGGTAGACCAGATTATAAGAAGGCGTATGTGACATTGAAAGAACCCGTCGCATTGCCTGGTGATATCTTCCCCATGAACATGATGGAAGAGAAAGTAGTCGACTACGGCGAAGAAAAAGCAAGGATCCAAATATTGAGCTGGCTAGTTAATGAATGATGTACTGTACATTCTGGTACCACTATACCTTTCGCAAACATAAGATGAGTTGAGATTTGATTACCAATTCTTCTGTTTCATTTCTTGAAGCAAATAGCCTGGTTTCATATTCCTTCACTCCTACTTGTGGTGTCGCCAAATCCTCTTGCAACCTAACAAAGTAGTGTTCTACATACATGTTTCTACAGTGAGCTGTTTTTGATGGTGAGTGGT
This sequence comes from Bryum argenteum, assembly GCA_037043015.1. Lineage (NCBI taxonomy): Eukaryota > Viridiplantae > Streptophyta > Bryopsida > Bryales > Bryaceae > Bryum > Bryum argenteum. The sequence goes on along the minus strand of CM073328.1, from coordinate 15,293,558 downwards.
TTTGAGCTATGCAAAACGGATAAGAATTTAAAGAATGTGGAGCCGGATTTGGAGCGGGACTGAAGCCAAATCTAGCCAACCTTCCATCCAACCCGAGACCCAATGTAAACTAGGTCGGAGGTTTTGGCTAACTTCCTCGATGCACTGTTCACCCATCTAATAATTAGCACATTTCTTTATGGTACATAAAATATTTCAAAATGTGGTTCTAATAATTTAATTTTGAATACAATGTATATTCAATATTCGGCAAAGTCACTTTATAATTCTTCAAATTTCCAACAAACTTTGGATAAAATTTCCAAAAAAATTAGGCATTTTGGATTTTATTTTATATATGCCAAATCTGAGGCGCGCATACAGTAGTAAGTTGGCCAATTTTCAACACCGGGAATCTACAAGGATGTGCAAGTGAATTTTGTACATGACAAAAATTAGTAGAAAGATTGAGGGAGGGGAATCGTCATTTTCAGACTCTTCTACAATCAATTATAAATTTTTGAAGTTGGAAACATAGGTGTTCCTCAATGGTATCCTAACATGATACCCTATAATGTTTGTTGTGAGTAAATGGTACTGTAATATGAAGAAGCTATTATGTACATGTGTGTGATGATTACATGTGCGTCCACACAAAGACTTGGGGCCACAGATCCCATTTCTGAATTAAAAATCATCAAAAAACGGCCTTGGGGTTTTGAGGGAGTCTAGGGTACCTCCTTAGAAGCTACCACTGACCATTGCTCAGATTTCCATGTCAACAAGTGAGCAAGTTTGCTGACAAGCTTTCAATGCCACAAGGCACATGTCAATCGTGAGCAGTCCCAACTTTGAAATGGAGATTATGTTATTGCTCTTTCACTGTACCGGTTATATCACTGTGTCCGTTTTGTGCGTCAGGGACCCAACAAAGCGGTTTATTTGATCATTTGTCTGTACAGATCGAAATCATCCTACGTTCGAGAAGTGTCGAAAGCCTCATTGTCGGACTTCTTCCGGTTTTCATTCGGTTTGTTTGAACCCACAAGTTTGAGTCCACAAGCGTCCAGTTTGAACCCTCAAGATTCCATGATTGTGCCGTGTTTGTAAGGACGAATTGAGACTCTTATCGTAAGAACAGCTATCCTCATGTATTTAACCCTAAGATACAAACTTTGTTTTTGCGATATGAGCCAAGTTAGATGAAGGGATTAGAAGTTATATTTTTGAGTGGAGTTTTTAGTGGGTGCTCCTTATACTACAAAGTGTATGTGGTAAGATTTGCAAAGTCGAATTATTTTCAATTTCTTTAGAAGTCGTCTAAGACAATTCTTGGGTTGCAAGCCGAAATGGGGTAGCTTAAAGAAGTAATTTTTTTGAGTATATATATTTTTTGAATATGTTCATTACCAAATTCGCTACTCAAGTTCCAAAGTGCCTCAAGTCAAAAGTCTACCAAATTTGCAAGGGCACCCTCCAAAAGTTTCAAAAACAATCTCCACAATGCCTAAAACACTCAAGAGACAAACTTTGGATGTTATGATCTCTCAAATGGTAAACATCCAACTGTCAACTTTTTGATTAATAAATAAATATAGTCTTAAGTACATGGTCTTAAAGTTGAAAGTTCAAAAAAAGGAAAAGTAATTGATTCTCACCAAGTATTAGGGAATCGTACTTTTAAGGTTTCAAGCTCCAAAAATACACAAGGAGCTATAGGGGTTGAGGAATTTTTTCATCCTCTCGTTGGGGTGAGGATGCTTATCTACTTCTACTTCTATAATATAATTTTGTTCGACGATCCTTTCTACCCACCTAAGTACCTACCCAACTACATACCTACCCAGCTACATTACTACCCAACTACGTACCTGCTCAGCTACATAACTGCCCAACTACATACCTACCCAACTACGTACCTACCCACCTACATACCTACATACCTACAACCTACATACCTACCCACCTATGTACCTACCCAACTACGTACAAACCTACCTACCTTTTATGCTTTTGGATTATGTATTAAAAAAATTAAAAAAAAAAAAAAAAAAAAAAAAAAAAAAACACGGGTACACATAAAAATAATAAACATAATATGAGGAAATGATTTACACGGGATAATTTTATAAAAGTACCATATAAAGAGCTTTACCGTCCGGACGACGATTACATTGCTAGTCATCATATAAAATACTAGTTAGGTACCAGTCATTTGAACGGGTAAAGGAACCGTCAATAATGCACACATGGACATATATATGCAATCCCTCAATCCTATGTAATATCACACATATGCAATGTTGACGATTATTAAGCTGAAAACATACTCATTTTGGAATATAATTCATTATTTCTGTTGATAGAGTCTCTTGTCTTCCCTTCTACCATCTCCATGTCGGGCCCCGTTCCATATTCTGACCACCGTCCACATGTCCTAGCTCTCGATCTTCTAGTTTTCTATTTTCTTTTGCTTGCATCCCCTTATTCTCCATCTCCTCTCCCCTTTTCCCCTTCTCATGTCTCCTTGATCCTCATTTATTCTCTTTTTGTTCCCCATCTTCAATCTCCTTGTTTTGGATCTCCCATCTCATGTTATCCATCTTTAGTTTTTGGTTCCTTATCTGTATTCCCTTGTTCCCCGTTCACCGTCTTCCATTCTCTTATTGATCGTCTACCATTCTCTCATTCCTCATCTCTTGTTCCCTATTCTTCTCTTCTTACGTTTACTTTTTCCTTGTCTCAGGTTTCTTATTCCTTCATTCTTATGTTCCCTCGTTCCTCATCCCCATTTCATCTTCCTAATTTGAGCATTCTGACTTCCTTTTCCTCATTGAGGAAGGATAACGTAGAGGGGTTGGACGTCCTCTGGAAATTTGTGCGACCACTTGTCGTGTCCCTCATCTTGTTCCCCTAAGTTCTCATGTTTCAAACCCTAGTTATTCTCTTCATTCATTTGCTTCTCGCTTCTCGCTTCGTCTACTTCACTAACTTCATTTGTTTTTATACTTTTGGCTTCGACCACTTCCTTTGCTTCCCATTTAATATAATCTCTACTTCATTCACTTTTTGTTCATTCACTCCTACTTATCTATTTCATGCTTTATCCTCCACTTAAGTTCTGAAAAACCCCATAAGAACTTATCACGTCAAATTTTAACCCTTAAACGCCTAAGGTGAACCGAGGGGTCCTTTTCCAACAGAATCTCCTCTGCATTTTCCAACGGAATCTCCTTTGCATTTTCCAACAGAATCTCCTCTGCATTTTTCAACAGAATCTCCTCTGCATTTTCCAACAGAATCTCCTCTGCATTTTCCAACAGAATCTCCTCTGCATTTTCCAACAGAATCTCCTCTGCATTTTCCAACAGAATCTCCTCTGCATTTTCCAATCATAAAGCATGATCAGCAGGCAACTTGCGAACCCGCCCTGCCCACAAAGTCTGCAAGTCAAGTCAATTAGACAAACGGGTAAGTGTCTGATACGGGTACCAAAAAGGACTGTCTTACTAAAACACTGTCATTTTATGTTTCACTTATTGTGTGCTAGAAATTACAGTTTTTCAATTCGCATGTATTCAATGATGGATTCATGAGAAACTTATAATACTCCATGCAAAATTGCATTGAGCAAGAAAAATCGAACAATTTTCATATTCCTTTTCATTCCTTTAGTCTTCAAAAAGGAATCTGTCTTAATTCCTTTTTGAGACAAAAGGAACAATCCGGAATATCAATTTAAAGCAAAGTAGGTGACGAAGAAGAAATTTAGTTAAAACAAGATTAGAGTTATATCTATGTTTAATCTTAAATCCAGATTTGATGTTTTACTATATTTCCTTCATTATGAGAACTTTCAAAAATCAGCTATTTTTACACAACCTAAAAGGACTATGATTTCATATTATCTATGTCTTGAAACTATATGAAATGCTCAAATATAAACTTAATAAAATGCATGAATATTTGTTTCAATATAAAATCTTAAATTCATAGTCATTTTGCTACTATAATGTGAACAAGTGTTGAATATGATAAATTAGGAAAATATTCAATTTTTGAGTTTAACCTATAAATCACATGATTATTGTGTACCAACATGCCATCTATGACACCATGAAAGTTTTGTAATTTTCCAATATTTGTTTCATTTCCAAAAGAACATTTTTCTAAAGTCCGGACAGTCCGGAAGAGGATACCCTGATTGGACACTTGCCCAAACACAAAAAGTGGCCACTGGTCATGTATAAAAAAATACCCGCCTTGAATGCTGCTCCAAGCTAGCATATTTCCCATACAAAGTAGCTTAGCTGATGGAAGATGGAAGCATGCATACATTACTAAACTTTCAAACTATGCATGCTGTCTGTATGTGTGTGCATACTAAAGCATCATGTAAGAGCCACATCAAAGCTCCTACGACATCCGAAACCAGGTGGAAGGGCTGCACATTCAAGATGCTGGAATCCCGAAAGTGATGAACTTCCCAGAAATATCGAACTTCTAAAAAAAAAAATGCCGAGAAATGCCGGGTCGGAGAATGCTGCAATTAATAAACGGGGAAAAATACAGCGATCTGTTTATAAGTAGGCTCTTACGAACTCAGAAACTCAAGCAGCTTGCAAGAGTCGTCGTGTTACAATCTTCGCTGCAAGGTTTTACAGTCGCTTGAGCTCCGATTCTGGTGAGTCCATCAGCTCCCTGCTACGTTTTATTTCTACTTCTTTTCCCGCATTTGACCGACACACATGCTTCTCTGATCGGTCGGACTGATCGAGATTGATCAGTTGTATCCGGCCGTCATGACCAATTCACAAACACGCGCCGTCTTGTTTAGATCCAACACAGTGTAGGGCGCTTTTTCAGCGGACTCAAACTGCTCCTAGCAAGCCTGTACCTCGTTTAATCCAATGTAGAATGCTGTTCTAAATCAAATTATCAACTACGCACATAATCTATCTCGTTAAATCTCGGTAAATTGGACACATTGCATGATTCATTTTTTAGCAGGCTGGTTGCATATCGAACTTTTGTGCGTTTTTCTATCACTTGAATAGTTGCTCATCCTCAAAAAGTGACGAACTAGTTCCCTACTTCCGCTCGACTCGAACTTTAGATCCATTCATAGCGCAATCTTGACGAAACTGAGGTTGCTTATATTGCGATTGCTCGCGGACTAAATTACTCCCTCTATATGCTTTTCATGAGCTCGTGATTCTATCTGGTGCACAAGGCGATTAAGCTACCATTTCCAGTTTTGCGCACACGTGTTCGGTAATTCGTGTTCTTTTCTTTGAGGTGTTCAGTTTCGACCAGCCGGTGACGATGAATTCTGCGGGACAGCCAGCTGCAAATCATAATGGACAGACGCAGCTGCAGCCTGTCTTTGGTTGCGGCACAGCAGCTCGCGGCACTCCCAGCCGCTGCTCCCGTTGCAGTCCCTGTCAACGGAAATTTGGCGGCAGCTCTTCACCGCTTTGACGTCGACGCTGGCCTGCTGGCTCCTCTGGTGGCTATGTGCATGCCAGCATGCCTTGATTAGTTGATGAATTGGCTATGGCGAAGTAACCTCAATTCCGTTAATTTGGCAATATTCTGGTAAAATGGCACGATTTAAGGTGGAAAAAATGAAAAAAACAACACTCGTTTTTGTCATTTTTTGACATAATAGAGCAAATTTTTCTGAGCGGCCGCTCAAAACCAGAGATATTTCTGAGCGGCCGTTGAGAAAAAACTGCTCTTCGACAGAATTTGAAGGTCAAAATTCATCAAATAGTGTGATATTATGGAATTTTTGATGATATTACAGAAATTTGTTGATATAATGGAAGATGTGGGTGATATAAAAAAACGTGCCATTTTGCAAGCATAAATCTTTGAGATTTTGAGTTCAAAAATATGCCGGTAAAATGGCATGTTTCAGAAACGCGACCAAATTGGCACAACATGGCTTTGGCAATATGGCACAAGGAATTGTGCCATTTTAACGGAATTGAGGTTGAAGGTGCTAGGAGCCTAGGATCAACATATTTGAGTGTTGATGTTGATCTTATATGTGATAAGGGTGGTGTTTTTGTTGTGTATTGTTTTCAGTGCATAGGACGAAGAACTATTGTATGAGTTTTGACTTCATCCATACTAAATGAAATTAGAACCTTACTCAATAAGCAAGTTCTTTTTAGAATGCTTTTGCAATACTTACATGATCTCTTGCTATATGTTGTATTTGTTCTTGGGTTAGAGCTTCTCATACCCTAGTTGCTTGTTTCTGTGTTGATTGGCTTCTCATTATACCTCGTAAACTATCATGTATAAAGGTGATGATATTTAAAAATAAGACATGAAATTGATCCATGTGTCATGTGTGTCTCGCATTTGATATTCTACCATTATTCACCTTTCACCAATGAAACACTGTTGAACAAAGTGATGCATTCTCTTACAAAAATGATCCAACTGACATTGAGAATTTACGGTAACTTGTAAATTTCACAATGGATTTTTAGTGTATTAACATAGATTTTTTATTGTTTTTGTAAAGCTATCTTCTACTCCTTCTAAGATCCGTAACTCCCTTGCGCACTACGAACCTTTCTTGAAGCAGTCATGACCTTCTTTCTTAAAGCAGTCATAACCTTCTTGAATGTATATCATTTCCAATCTATCCATGCAATCTATCCTCTTTTTAAGCGGGAGACTTTTTGTAATTGGAATCAGATATTAGGGTTTTGATCTGTATACAAGTTTCATAGTTCTATGTGTCATACTACATTCGAGTGATTCTCAGCTTCACGCAGGTCACAGCGTGAATGGATTGCAAGTGGCGAAGATGAATACGCTCAACATGTAGGGAAACAGAAACATGCACAAAGTAGTTCGGCGTTCAATCATAGACCACATTATAAGAAGGCGTATGTGACATTGAAAGAACCTGTCACGTTGCCTGCTGATATCCTCCCTATGAACATGATGGAAGAGAAAGTAGTCGACGGCAAGGATGTTAACAAGAAGCAAGGATCTAAACGATGAGCCGATTAGTTAAGCATTCTGGAACCTCTGTACCTTTTGGAAACATAAGATGAGTTTAGATATGTTCCTCGTTCAGTCCTGATCTTTCTTGTTCCATCCCTCAAATGCGAATAGCCTGGTTTCATATTCTTTCACTCCAACTTGTGTTGTAGCTAAATCCTCCTGTGACCAGGCAAAATAGCGTTCCATATGTTTCTCCATTTGTCAAGGGCTTAGCATCCAAAGGAGGAAACAGCATTTCGAGATGTTGCATGAAGTTAAATGCATTATTTTGTTGTAGTTAAAATGAGGAGCTTTCTGTAATGTAGACATATATCGGTTGTTCAGTATGTTTGTGCTGCATATCTGGTAGCAGCAGGAAGAAGATGGGCTTGGAGTTGGTGTTTTTCTTACACCGTTTGGCCTTTTTGCAAGAAGATTATTAGAATTTGAAAGGCAGTTATTTCTGCTTAAAGGTGGAGTATCATGGCTAATATAAGTAGTTGATTTGCCAAGTTGACTTAATGATTCTGTGATCAGTAGAGTAGTCACGTTGAATCTTTGGCGATGTTTTTAGGCCTTGTGGGCAGCAAGAATGGATGTTTGTTTGTTGGGAAATAAATTGTTGAGACCTTACATGTTGCTCTTAAGGTGGTCCCGTAAGTTTTCATGTATTACGTGTTTTTTGCAAAATATTTTGCTCGGCTGTTTAATTAACCATGAGCTCGCGCAGAGCAAGGTTTGCTCAAACCATCTTGCCATGGCACCAGCTATTATAATAGTGACGAACACCCTTCAAACTGGTTTTTATTTTAGGGTTTCGCGGTCTCGCGTTTCTTGTGCGCTGCATGCAGGACTTTCTGGTGTTGTCCACCAGAGTAGACCTTCATGTAAGGACTGCGTGGCTGGGGCACGTTTTAGTGTTGGCTGGGGCACGTTGTAGTGTGTTGATCCCCTCGGCATCGCACACATAGTTGATCACACCATCAGCATCACTGCTGGCCAGCACCGCAAAATGTGCTTGTTCAACAGAATTCACAGTAGCTTCCCAGCTCCACATTCAGTTCTTTCACAAATTTTGTGGCCATTCTAAAGATTTTGCGCTCTTTGCTAGTTTGCTCATCTCTTCATGCATGTTAATACATTTCGCTACTCGGGGGAGATTCAGGAACTATTAATACACGATGTGGATTTAGTGAGTTGATTGTAGTGAGTTGATTGTATTTCATGACACGATCGTCTTTCAAAAAGTAGGTGTTTGTCTTTCAAAAAGAGGCAATTGTTTTTCAGTGACATGTTGGTGAGTGGTTGCTGTTTTAAATGCAGGATGGGAAAACAGAGAAATACAGAAACATCATCGGCTCCGGAGATCTATGTAATTAGTTCCAAGTCTACCTTCTTTTTATGTGTGTCTTGCATTAGCTCTGCAACAATGGCTAAATATCATAGCGGCTTGCAGGTTCAAACACGACCAAGAGTGTTAGAGCTTATGGATGAAACTCGAAGAAAGGTGCACAGTACTCCACTGTGCACTGCAAACTTCACGCTTTGGAGTAAATTCTTTCAAGTGTATATCCTTGTTTGACAGATATGGCTCCATCAGAATGTTCGTATTAAAAAACCTGCCGCTTTTACAGTCACTGGGGTTGTTGTTCGCGTCTAGGTCAACAGCATCTGGTGCACGTTTAAGAGGCTTGTGAGTATTTCCCTGTTGTAACTATGCAGGAAAGATGTGAATCCTTGGACTGCATTTTGGCTGGTAAGCATTAGTTGTTACTTGATCTCTGATATGTCTTACAATGTATCAATGAGACTATAATGGTTCAGGTGTAGAATTTGTATTGTAGGAAATTGACTAGTTCTTGGTTCTTCGAGAGCGAGGGTATGAAGTCATGTACTGTACATTTGACTAGTGATCCTAAAACCTAAAATCGAGGAAGAAGTGATATATAGAAAATGTAATAACTTTTGGAGTGAGAGTTTGGAATGTCTGTCTTATTGAACTTCATGATCATGGTATCAATTTTAGTTGATGGATCTTGCAGAATAGGTCTGAGCAAAGGTTTAATTGTGTTTCTGTCAAGTGAGATTCTCAGTGGTTTGCGGACTCTAGTTGTAGTTACTAAGGCCCGGTTTAAATTGGTTAGATTTGGCTTGAGTTTGGCCCTAAAGTCGGCCCTATATTCTTTAAATTCTTCCATCCAATATGGAGTAATATAAATCCTTGGGGTAGGCTTTAGAGCGGGCTTCCAATTAAGCACTTCGGCCTCAAGTAATGTAAAGCCTTATAGCCAAATTTTGGGGCCAGTTCTACAATTCATGTGCTCTTGGATTCTCAAAGCTTGATCGGAAATTACCAAAAACTTTCATCTCTTTCATTTAATCTTCTTTACTTTCTTTTAAAAATAAGAATTGCTCTATTTTAAAAATTAATATTTAGAATCGAATAAAATTTAAAAACTAAAAAATAAAAAATAAAGTAGATTTGGCAAAGCGAACAAATTTGTGACACTAGAGAATGGGGGGGACTATCTAGAGTTGCCATGCTCTCCATCATACTCAACAACATTTTAAGAATGTCCATAACAAATTACGAAGTGATCCATAAGTAAGCAAGTGTATCACTTTATGGTTGTATACTAATAGTATACTCCCTCTGTTCCAAGATGGCAGATTAATAGGGCCTTTTTATCTTGTCTCAAATAAGTACAAAATTGAGTACATTGATCACTAAACTATAATGTATTGAGCACTTTGATCACCTGATGTTACTACTTCACTTGTTCTATGATCGTGCATTATCAGCTCACAATTGGAAGAAACGAAATTAAACTCTCAATACCAACCAACCAACTGGCAACATACATTACATGAACATGCTCGAAGGAGTATTGCTCAACCTTTGGCAACCCAAATCTTTATGATTACTATTGCAAATGTTATGAAGTCATATATCGCTACGAAGCTCTTGGTGAGTGATATCCACTCACTCTCATTGCACCTCTGATCATCACAAATTGAGTTGCAGGTGAGTGATTCTTGGTAGGTCAAGTTTTGCACTGTAGCATGCCAAAACTTTCTGGTTATTGAAACAAATGTTATCAAATTAATTATTATCACAAAGGTCTTGGTGAATACCATCCACTCACTATCATCGTACCTCTCATTATAATCAATTCATATTTAGGAGGTGATTCTTTATCTGTGAAATTTTGGCCAATCTTTGGCGTGCCAAAACTCTTTGATTAATGAAGCAAATGTTATCACCACAAAGCTCTTGGAGAGAGCTATCCATCCAACTAGACAAATTTTTTTGACCATCAAGATTAAGCTTTATCTCAAGAGGTTTGCAATGTCGATCAACATTATGGGACAAAAGGGGTATGGAAAATCTAATCAATTTTATAATTATTTTTTCACTCTTTAAATGTTTGGACCCAATTGAAAATGTTACCTTATAAACTTTGCTAGTTTGCAGAATATCTTTCCTAGTATATAGAGAAGGTTATCGTGATAAATACTTTGGCTAGATACAAGAATTACTTGAATACTGCTTTTTATTTAATGATTACTGCAGGTTTTACTTGGTAGTAGTTTGTTGAGCATTTAACATATCAAACATCACAAAATAATAGATTTGATTTACAACATATGCGTAAATTTCAATTGGAAGTGAATTTTTACAAACAAAAGTGATGATGTGATGGTTATGTGATGATTTTGCAAATATGGGTTGCTTGAAAGGACCAAGACAATATTAATTGTGTAACAATCTCGTTGCCATAAATCCTCAAATTACATGCTTGGGATTCCCTTTGAAGAAGTTGAGGTAGAGTTCTTGGGCAATCTACATTCCATAATAAAGTGAGGTTCTTATCATCATACAAAACATTGAGCATAAGTCAACATATTAATTTGCCTTCATTTGCACATTGCCTTGACAAAAATTCATCATGGTATACATAATACTTATTAACATGTAATAATTGCACATTTACATTTTAAATTTAATTGTACATTTTAATCAGTAAGATCTATCATGTAAATACTGCCTTGTATGTACCTTCTATGGAGAACAAATATTGGTAATGTCAATTTGTTACAATATAATTAAGAGTACACATATTCGTTGGTGAGAATCTATTGCAGTATAAGTAAATCAATAGAGTGTACACCTTATAGGTGGGAGCTTTCTTACGGAATTATCTTCAATGTGCTCACTATAATGGATTGAAAATAACCTTATAAGGTTAATTTTCACTCCATTTTTCAATCACCACCATTTAGTGCATATCAATCCTATACATTTGACATATAAAACGATCTTCTGAAAACTTAGTATACTTGTATTTGCACAAAGCTCCTTTGAACAAACCAATTCGGACAAAGACATAACAAATTTGTTGAGTTCCTCATAAAGTCATCAACAACCTATATTTGCAGCAAGTATTGAAATTGCTTTTATGGAAAGTCATCATGATTTTACTTGTCCTCATCCAATTCACCTCCCTAGTTGGATCAAGCTTCTAATTCTATTTGTGTTATTTTGCTCCATCGTTTTGTTTCTGAACGCCCAACATACCACCATGAATCAAAGTACTTTCAAGACACTTTTGGTTAACAGATTCACCAAGAATTGATTCATAAAAAATAAATATGGCAAATGCAATTGATGGTGTACCTCACATCAATCTCTATAATCCATTAAATGAGTTTAAATCTTTCTAACACCTCATTTTGAACTTTCAAGCTTAGAACCTAGTTACAATAATCATTAACTTTTTCATTCAATACTTACCATTCTCTCAATTCAAATCAAACCAAATTAAGTCTTTCAAGATAAGGGTTCAGGGTTTGGGAACCAATCTTTACTTTTCTCCATCATTGATTTATTCTTAGATGAAATCTAAAATTCTAGGAAATTAAAAAATCTTAAAAGATACACCTTCCAAATTTTGTTCTTACAATTAAAACCGCCTTATGGTTTGAACTTGCCATGGTAACTAAGCTATGGCCGAAGTAAAAGGAGTTGTTTTTTACGCGGCTTTGTCCTGAATCTCCTCACCATTCATAAGCAGCTGGCTATGCCTGGAAGGCCGCAAAGCTAAATGAACAGAGGCATTAAAAGTTAAAATAAAATGAAATAATTAGATTAATAAATCATTTCCTTTCGGAGTTTATGCACCATGATCAAGAAGATATGAATCTCAAAAAGCAAATTAGATCATAAAAGTACGATTAATCATGAATGTAGTAATTGCAAAATGGAAGTTTTGAAGGAATTCTGTTTTGATTATGTCCTTCATTCAATCTCATTTTAAACTTTATTGTACAGAGCCATGACGGTTCCACCGTTCTCCTTGTTTTTTTCTTTTCCTCTAGCGCTGCACGCACCAAATACTTCTAGTTCTATCAATCCTTCCTTCAATCATTGAAGAGGATCACAAGTACCATGTAGGTCACTCCTTTAACCCCTAAACGTCCTTGGGGTATTTTTAGCCAAAAACTTATTTTCAAAAAAAGTGATATAGATGAAAATAAAGATAAGCTATTTAGATCTCAACCGTACAAACTTGTAATAGACTTGTAGTAGATCATGTGGACCAAAAATTGACTCATGGAACCTCATAGATTGCGAGATCATAATGTATTAGTGCGCAAAACAGGCTACAAAATACCATCATTTCCACTTTGAAGTGAAAATACTACCAACATGAAATTTGCAATCAAAAAATCAGCAACTAGAAAGTTGTTCATCTTCATCTCAAAGACACTCTTGTACCAAAAAAATTCATCAAAAAAAAATCTTGGCTCAAATAGTAGCCTTATAATCGTGAAAAGTGCCAAAATTTTACAAAGGAAAAATAGTCCAAAATTAGACCCCTTGCACTCAATTCCATGCCTTTTCTTGAATATATCCTCGATTGGGTCAAGGTTTCTACCACTAAAAATAGACTATAATTAGAACCCATCCCAAAAAATAAAGTCAAAATCTAACGGTGGATGAAGGAGATCTAGCTCTTCAAAAATCATCCATTTTTTCACTTTTTTCATTGTAGAAACATCATTGCAAAGCCAATACCAAAGTTATCTAGATCAAAAAACTTCCAACTACAAAGTTGTTAGGATGCATCTAAATATCAAACCTATGAAAAAAAATTCATGAAAAACTATTTTAGATTTCACATAATTGGCTTGCAATGGTAAAACATGCCAAATGTTTGAAAACCCAAAAACAAAAGCTACCTTCACTAAAATCCATGTCATTTATTCATACTTTACTTTAAGAGTCTGCAGTTTTCACCACATAAACTAGACTTGATTTGTGACCTAACCCAAGTGATTTCGTCAAAAACGGAGTTTGGATGAAGAAGTTATGGCTCTTCAAAGTTTCTGCCCTTCATCCAAAATGTCGTTTTTCGACACTAGGGACGTTTAGGGGTTAACCCCTAAAGGCTCGAGGGGTTTGAAGAAAAACTTAGATGTGTTAAAAAATATGGATTTCATAACACTTATGATGTAGCGCTCCAAAGATAGCATTAAGATCTTAAACCCTAAATTAGATCTATATGGGAAAATTCTTAAAGTAGGTAATGTTTGTTTTATAACTAATAAAAAAGTTAGAGTTAGACTTTTAAAATCAATATAAAATGTACTTTCTATTATTAATAATTAGAAACTGATATGATTGACTAGAATCACATATTATATGATAAAATAGTGAGAGGCCACAAGTAACCAATGAGGAACCTTACTTGTATCCCAATTTATTGAGTTTTCTTTCACCTTGCCTTGTTTGTGTTTGAAGGCTTATTGTGAACAATCTATGAATTCAAACCAGGTTCTCTGAATTGAATAAGGTTCACAACTCACCAAACTTCTAGACTATCAATATTTTTATATATATATATATATATATATATATATATATATATATATATATATATATATATATATATATATATATATATATATATATATATATATATATTTTTTTTTTTTTTTTTTTTCCTCCGCATGACTCCTAAATATTCAGGATCAACCATAAAATGTGCTCTTAGAGGTTCACTCGGTGGTAGCCTGTAGAAGTTCTCCAGATTCTGGCCAATTAGTCTTGGCGACACCCTTCGCCTACAGTATATCGAAGCTCGTGAAAGTGAAGAACAAACAGACTTCATCGACAGAAGTTTAGGGTTTAGATGTAAACCTAATAGCCGCCGTACCTGTCCGGTGACCGTGCCTTAGCATGTATTAATGCCTGCACTGTCTGTGTATGCATCCCTCTCATTTTCTGAGCATTCTTCAATACCAACATGGTATCAGAGCTCTCTGTGGCACACAGAAGTAGATCCTATTAGCCGTTTCAAAGATGGATTCATTCCTTAGAGAGATGACCGAATCTACGAAGTTAGATGGTCAGAAGAATTACATGCTCTGGAGTTATCGTGTCAAAATGCTATTCATGCAGGAGAACCTGTGGAGATTCTTTCCATCCTCAACGTCAACTCCAGACGCCGGAGGCTCCACCAACAACTCCGACACAGTCACATCGACGATCACCGCTTTGCCGCAATAGCGAGTCATCAACACGGGTGCCGTGAGCACATCAACAAAGCAAAGAATCGCAACACTATCAAACAACGATGAAGAACAAAAGATCCGTGCGTGCCGAATCTTAATCTCTACGGTAAAGGATCATGTTCTCCTTCACATTATGCATCTTACCGATCCTTTGCAAATGTGGAACACTTTGAAACGCATGTACGATGTTCAGAGTCCCTCTAGAAGACTAGCACTCAAAGAGAAATTCTACTCACTGAGAATGATAGAAGGAAAGACTGTGGATTCACATTTCCAAGAAACAAACTCTCTCATAACTCAGCTTTCTAGTCTAGGTGTAGTCATTTCAGATGAGGATCTAGTCGATTAGATGCTAGCCAGTCTCCCCAGATCTTGGTCTACCTTCAAAGCAATTCAAAAGGGAAGGGAAAGAAGTCCTACCTTCCCTGAACTTCAGGGCCTAATGCTCCACGAGGAGAGTTCAAAATTGCTGGACAGGGATCACACGTCTGACGAAATCCTCTTCACGAAGACCACCGATCGATTTCAGCGACCCCCACAGCAGCAAAACTCCAGAGGTGGCGGACGTTCCAACAGATGGAACCGCGGAGGTCGCGGCCGATCCCCGCAACAGCATCGTCCCTGCAAATCCTGTGGCCAATACGGTCACAACGAATATCACTGTGACGTAACAAAGATGGAGAATCAGATTCGGGAGCTTCAACTGCAGCTCTCAAAACTCAAAACTGGGACCTCCTATGCTACACTCACCGAAGAACCACCTGATCAGTACGAAGATCAAGACAGTTGCGACAACAGCCAGGCCGCGCTCAACGCCTGCATGGCAGCCTTCACCACAGACGAAGATCCTTGGTTCATGGATTCAGGAGCAAGCTCTCACGTAACCGGCAACGCAAGCGCCCTGTCAAATATCACTGAATCATCAGTAACTAGTATCCGCACTGCCGCTGGGCAAGTACTCCCTGTCCAGCACAAAGGCACCGTTGTCTTTTCTAACCCTGCAATAAAGCCCATTAATGATGTTCTCTACGTTCCTGGCATCAATACTAACCTACTTTCCGTGGGTACTCTTGCCGATCTAGGCCACGTTGTAGTTTTCACAGCCAAGAACTGTCTCGTGTTAGACAACTCTTGTCACAACCTGCTTATCCAGGCCACTCGTGATCCTCGCTCCAGACTATACAAACTCTCAACAAGCAACTCCGTCGCTCTGACCCTGGCCCTCTCTCGCGACAGTCACCCACTCCGTTCCTCCACGACAGACAGAACATCGACCTTGGCTGCGAACGAAAGCATGCAGTACCTGTCGTCACCGACACCGGCACCGCAAGCTACTCTCCCGCCAGCACAAACAGCATCGACGCCCAAGCACCGACGTTCCAGTACCAACAACGAGGAGTCGGACTCAGCGGCACCACGAACTGCAGCCGCTGCTTCACCGCAAAGCACCAGTACGATGAGCGCTCAAATATCAGGACGCTCGAAGCAAGCCACTGCGCCGGTCACTTCCATCAACAGCATCGACGTACCAGTAATCAACAACTGCGTGCCAAACCTCGTCATGACCACCTCGCTCAGCCACAAGCCACCAGTCTCGGTGGAGACTATCGATCTGTGGCACAAAAGATTGGCCCACGTCAACACACAGTCACTCTACCATCTGACAAACCGCAACCTAGTCAACGGAGTTCCCAAGATTCCCTACGTGAAGAAGCTGTGCGACAGCTGCGTACTCGGAAAATCTCATCGACAGTCATTTCCTAGACTCCGCTCCACTTTCACCACCAAACCACTCCAGTTGATTCACAGTGACATCTGTGGACCTCTCCCAATCGCTACACGCTCTAACTGTCGGTACATCCTTACCTTCATTGACGATTATTCTCGTAAATCCTGGCTCTACTTTCTCACACACAAGGACCAGGCTTTTTCATACTTTGTCAAGTTTAAAAACTTGATAGAAACACCTACTCAAAGAATCAAGACACTACGAACTGACCGAGGCGGAGAATACCTTTCCGGCGAATTCAAGGACTTCTGCGAATCACATGGCATTCACCGACAACTGACTGCTGGGTATTCTCCAGAGCAAAATGGGATTGCCGAGAGAAAGAATCGCTACCTCCTTGAGGGGATACGCAGCGTCGTAGCAGGAACGCGTGTACCAAGGTTCTTGTGGGATGAAATCGCTCGTGCCGTCAACTACGTCCAGAACAGACTCCCCTGCCGCGCCCTGCCACTTCAAACACCAGAAGAGGTTTTCTCAGGTATTAAACCTAACTTATCCCATCTCCGAGTCATAGGATGCCTTGCATATTGCCACATCCCACAGGAAAAGAGAACTAAACTCGATAACAAGGCCATCCCCACATTGTTCCTAGGATACGATGAGCAGTCAAAGGCCTACAGATGTTATAACCCCGTCACCCGTAAAGTAGTTGTAAGCCGAGATGTAGTATTCGACGAATCAAACTTTACCCTTCCTCATCCCCCGCCTAAACGCCAATCTGAGCTCTTAGAAAACCTGCACATCTCTCCCGAACCTTCACCACACATAGAACCACTCAGTTCCGAATTTCCAGCAAATTCTACCTTCTCACCCATCGATGACTCTCCATGATATCCCCTCCCTCTTCCCCACGAGCTCACAATTCTCCCGAACTCGCGACTCATCGGACGCGGTGGCTAGAACCATGTATTCCAACGAGCAATCGGCCGATCTCACCTCGTCGTAGCTCCCGAACTCGAGCACCCAGCATCAAACTTGGTGACTACTACGTCTACATGACCTCCGAATCCCCAGACTGTTCCCCTATCTCCATACTTCAGGCCACCACTCCCGACACTGCTGATCTGCAGGATCCTACGCTCAAACAAGCACTGGAGGACAGTCATTGGAGGCGCGCAATGCAGCAAGAAATGGACAGCATTAAACAAAACAACACTTGGGTCTTAGACGACCTACCTCCTGGGGTCAAACCAATTACATGCCGCTGGATTTTCCGAGAGAAGCCAGGACTCCCAGGAACATTACCCACGAAGAAAGCTCGATTGGTGGCCCGGGGCTTCGAACAAAGACCCGGCATTGATTATGATGAAACATTCGCGCCCGTCATCAAATGGGTCACAATTCGCACTATGGTGGCTCTTGCAGCTTCACATCGATGGAAACTACACCACATGGATGTTCGAACTGCCTTCCTACATGGAATTCTCAAGGAAAGAGTTTTCATGACCCAACCTCCTGGTTTTGAAGTGCCTGGTCAAGAAAACAAAGTCTGCAGATTGTTGAAATCACTCTACGGGCTCAAACAATCTCCACGAGCCTGGTACGAACGGATCGACTCTGCTCTTCGAGACATAGGTCTCAAGCGAAGCTCCTTCGACCCTAATCTGTACTACTTGCATACTGACAATCATATTCTCATTGTCCTAATATACGTTGATGATCTTTTTATCACAGGCAGCTCTCACAAACTAGTTACTTGGATCAAACAGTTTCTACAACATACCTTTGACATGACAGATCTTGGTCAATTACAAAAGTATCTGGGGATACTATTCGAATACTTACCTGGTGGAATTCTGCTACACCAGCGTGACTACACAAATTCCATCCTCGCGCAGTTCCTTCCCTCAGATCAACACGCCTCCAAGGTGCCTCTTCCAGCCGGCCATTGTCTCACGTCCGCAACAGGTACGCCCCCAGTGGACACAAATCACTATCAACAGCTTGTTGGGAAACTTATATTTCTTACCATAACCAGGCCTGATATCTCCTACGCCGTCAACCGAATCGCATCCTTCATGTCTGCACCGCAACACCATCACCTAGATGCAGCCATTCAAGTTCTACGTTACCTCAAAGGAAATCCAGACACCGGACTCTTCTATCAGCATGACTCCAAATTCTCCATATCAGGCTATACGGATGCCGACTGGGGTACCTGTCCGGAGACCAGACGCAGCATCGGAGCCTACCTATTTACCTCTGCCGGCGCTCCCATCAGTTGGCAGAGCAAACGGCAAATCTCCGTTTCCCGGTCCTCCACCGAATCCGAATACCGAGCTCTCAGCGACGGTGTGCAAGAAGCAGTATGGCTCACTCGTCTCCTCAAGGAACTCCAGGTTCATCCTTCCCTACCGGTACCTGTGTCACAAGCTAACCAAACCATCAACTCCTCCCTCTCAGCTCCCATAGAAATGCATTGTGATAACCAGAGTGCATTGAAATTAGCTAGAAATCCCGTCTTCCATGCCAGAACAAAGCATATTGACATTCATTACCACTTCGTACGCGAACGTGTCTTAGAGGGGGAAATTAGCCTTCAATTCATAAATACAGCGAACCAACCCGCTGATCTACTAACAAAGCCACTCGGGCGTACTAAGTTTGAGCTTCACAGATCTAACCTAAATCTGATCAGCTTATCCCTTCTTCAACAATCGAAACTAACTCCTTAGATACTCTTCTGCTTCCTCCAAAGATCTAAATGACTTGAATTCGCTACCACGAAAACCTAACACTTGATCTCTGCAATCTTCCCAGCTTCTAAAAACTCCTACTTTTCTGCCCTGTCTTACCGAATAAAATTTCGGCATTCTAAACCTCTGTCCTTTACTGATCTTGTTAGACCCCTTTCTTTCATCCTTCCCATAGCCATTATTGCCGACATCTCCACTTGCACAATGCCAGCATTGTTGCTCGTAACAACCTGCAGGACACACGCGCAGCGGAGCAAACAAATCAATACGACGACATCGCAACCCTACAACAAATGCAGCCGCAACAATCATGGACAACAACACAATTCCGAAGAAAAGTCACTCACCAACACAAGGAATCCGTCGGTCATACTGCCCAAGCGTATCATCGTTCACCACGCATCGCTCTTCCGGCAAAGCAAGCGCTCGCTCCTGGCGACGCGCAATCACAGCCTCGACGTTCCTGACAATCACTTCACAAACATCGCGCACCACTGCTGCTACCACCGACACCAACATCAGACAAGCTTGCACAAAACGATCCCAGCCCTGCTCGATCATCTTGGATAAAAAGAAAAACAGTTGACACGTCGGCAAAGTCACGGATCGACGGAGCTACAATCAAAGAACTGCAGAATACCAACCTGACACCCTGCGTCAGTTTGAGAGGGGGTGAAGAACAAACAGACTTCATCGACAGAAGTTTAGGGTTTAGATGTAAACCTAATAGCCGCCGTACCTGTCCGGTGACCGTGCCTTAGCATGTATTAATGCCTGCACTGTCTGTGTATGCATCCCTCTCATTTTCTGAGCATTCTTCAATACCAACAGAAAGACCTTTTAGAATCACATCAATGAGTACGGTACCTTGACCACCTATACCCAAGCTCGTAGAGATAAGATAATAGAAGAAAAAGCTCCAAATTGATGTCACTACCGCGCGAATACAGGTGCAAGGTCTGCAGATTGAAACAATTCCTACAGGCGATGAAACAAGAAGGTAAAACCGGGCTCCTCGAGGTTAGAATACAAGTTCATCAGCATGAAATTGGATGCCTAAACATAACATAAGAGCTTCTCCAGCGGAGACTCTGGGAGGCAAGAAAACGGGAACCTGCTGTCAAACTCAGAAAAATGAATCGCACCGTCAACTCTGCAACGGTAGCGTGAAACTCGGACTCGGCCAAGGACGCCCAGGGCACGGCCAAATCTCAAGATATGCAGAGCTCTGTACGCCGCACTTGATAGCTGGTCAAAGCGAATTTTCCTCGCTTTGCGGTGGCGATTGACGATGGCGATGCTTGGGGAGCCGTTTAAGCCGCTGGAGCGTCCGATGTCAGCGATGGTGTAGGGAGGATTGTCTAATGTCTGAGCTCCGGTGGGTGTGGTGGCACTGGCCCGAAAAATATGGCCTCTGCCACTTTCCGCAACCTCCGATGGAGCCTCTGGCAGAGCCATTTTCCAGTGGCACCGTTGGAGATGCTCTAAGAATAAAAGTCACACAGGGCTCTAGCCTTCAGTTGTGGGCTCCATAGCACAGACGATGTAACTACCGCGCGAACCCAGGTGCAAAGGGATCACTGTATGTCAGTGCTACGAGCGTTCGTTGGAGCCCAGGGAGGCGATGGGTACTGAGCCCCCTAATTTTTTGATGTATAGGCTTTACGTGTCAAGGAGTAGGCTTCCGAGGGTAATTTCAGGTCGCGGACCTCATATTTGAACTCAAATTTATCAAAAACGGCCACCGGGAGGTCCAAATGGAGAATTCCACAAATTTTGAAGAAAAATCCTATTGGTTGATGAGGGCTCCGAAAAACGCTCATAGCAGTGAAACACAGGGGTCCGTGCAAGGGCTGCAGATTGCAACAATTCCTACACATGACGAATCGAGAAGGTAAAACTGGGCTCGTCGAGGTTAGAATGCAAGTTCATCAGTAAGAAATTGGATGTGTAAATCTATCATAAGGATAAAAGTCACAAAAGGCTCCAGCCTTGTGGGCTCCATATCACATACGACGTTACCAGCGCGCGAACCGAGGTGCAAGGGCTGCAGATTGCAACAATTGCAACAATTCCTCCCACATGACGAATCGAGAAGGTAAAACTGGGCTCGTCGAGGTTAGAATGCAAGTTCAGCAGTAAGAAATTGGATGTGTAAATCTATCATGAGGATAAAAGTCACAAAAGGCTCCAGCCTTGTGGGCTCCATACCACATACGACGTTACCAGCGCGCGAACCGAGGTGCAAGGGCTGCAGATTGCAACAATTGCAACAATTCCTCCCACATGACGAATCGAGAAGGTAAAACTGGGCTCGTCGAGGTTAGAATGCAAGTTCATCAGTAAGAAATTGGATGTGTAAATCTATCATAAGGATAAAAGTCACAAAAGGCTCCAGGCTTGTGGGCTCCATATCACATACGACGTTACCAGCGCGCGAACCGAGGTGCAACGGCTGCAGATTGCAACAATTGCAACAATTCCTCCCACATGACGAATCGAGAAGGTAAAACTGGGCTCGTCGAGGTTAGAATGCAAGTTCATCAGTAAGAAATTGGATGTGTAAATCTATCATAAGGATAAAAGTCACAAAAGGCTCCAGGCTTGTGGGCTCCATATCACATACGACGTTACCAGCGCGCGAACCGAGGTGCAAGGGCTGCAGATTGCAACAATTGCAACAATTCCTCCGACAGGACGAATCGAGAAGGTAAAACTGGGCTCGTCGAGGTTAGAATGCAAGTTCATCAGTAAGAAATTGGATGTGTAAATCTATCATAAGGATAAAAGTCACAAAAGGCTCCAGCCTTGTGGGCTCCATATCACATACGACGTTACCAGCGCGCGAATCGAGGTGCAAGGGCTGCAGATTGCAACAATTGCAACAATTCCTCCGACAGGACGAATCGAGAAGGTAAAACTGGGCTCGTCGAGGTTAGAATGCAAGTTCAGAAGTAAGAAATTGGATGTGTAAATCTATCATAAGGATAAAAGTCACAAAAGGCTCCAGCCTTGTGGGCTCCATATCACATACGACGTTACCAGCGTGCGAATCGAGGTGCAAGGGCTGCAGATTGCAACAATTGCAACAATTCCTCCGACAGGACGAATCGAGAAGGTAAAACTGGGCTCGTCGAGGTTAGAATGCAAGTTCAGCAGTAAGAAATTGGATGTGTAAATCTATCATGAGGATAAAAGTCACAAAAGGCTCCAGCCTTGTGGGCTCCATACCACATACGACGTTACCAGCGCGCGAACCGAGGTGCAAGGGCTGCAGATTGCAACAATTGCAACAATTCCTCCCACATGACGAATCGAGAAGGTAAAACTGGGCTCGTCGAGGTTAGAATGCAAGTTCAGAAGTAAGAAATTGGATGTGTAAATCTATCATAAGGATAAAAGTCACAAAAGGCTCCAGCCTTGTGGGCTCCATATCACATACGACGTTACCAGCGCGCGAACCGAGGTGCAAGGGCTGCAGATTGCAACAATTGCAACAATTCCTCCGACAGGACGAATCGAGAAGGTAAAACTGGGCTCGTCGAGGTTAGAATGCAAGTTCATCAGTAAGAAATTGGATGTGTAAATCTATCATAAGGATAAAAGTCACAAAAGGCTCCAGCCTTGTGGGCTCCATATCACATACGACGTTACCAGCGTGCGAATCGAGGTGCAAGGGCTGCAGATTGCAACAATTGCAACAATTCCTCCGACAGGACGAATCGAGAAGGTAAAACTGGGCTCGTCGAGGTTAGAATGCAAGTTCATCAGTAAGAAATTGGATGTGTAAATCTATCATAAGGATAAAAGTCACAAAAGGCTCCAGGCTTGTGGGCTCCATATCACATACGACGTTACCAGCGCGCGAACCGAGGTGCAAGGGCTGCAGATTGCAACAATTGCAACAATTCCTCCCACATGACGAATCGAGAAGGTAAAACTGGGCTCGTCGAGGTTAGAATGCAAGTTCAGCAGTAAGAAATTGGATGTGTAAATCTATCATAAGGATAAAAGTCACAAAAGGCTCCAGCCTTGTGGGCTCCATATCACATACGACGTTACCAGCGTGCGAATCGAGGTGCAAGGGCTGCAGATTGCAACAATTGCAACAATTCCTCCGACAGGACGAATCGAGAAGGTAAAACTGGGCTCGTCGAGGTTAGAATGCAAGTTCAGAAGTAAGAAATTGGATGTGTAAATCTATCATAAGGATAAAAGTCACAAAAGGCTCCAGCCTTGTGGGCTCCATATCACATACGACGTTACCAGCGCGCGAATCGAGGTGCAAGGGCTGCAGATTGCAACAATTGCAACAATTCCTCCGACAGGACGAATCGAGAAGGTAAAACTGGGCTCGTCGAGGTTAGAATGCAAGTTCATCAGTAAGAAATTGGATGTGTAAATCTATCATAAGGATAAAAGTCACAAAAGGCTCCAGCCTTGTGGGCTCCATATCACATACGACGTTACCAGCGCGCGAACCGAGGTGCAAGGGCTGCAGATTGCAACAATTGCAACAATTCCTCCCACATGACGAATCGAGAAGGTAAAACTGGGCTCGTCGAGGTTAGAATGCAAGTTCAGCAGTAAGAAATTGGATGTGTAAATCTATCATGAGGATAAAAGTCACAAAAGGCTCCAGCCTTGTGGGCTCCATATCACATACGACGTTACCAGCGCGCGAACCGAGGTGCAAGGGCTGCAGATTGCAACAATTGCAACAATTCCTCCCACATGACGAATCGAGAAGGTAAAACTGGGCTCGTCGAGGTTAGAATGCAAGTTCATCAGTAAGAAATTGGATGTGTAAATCTATCATAAGGATAAAAGTCACAAAAGGCTCCAGCCTTGTGGGCTCCATATCACATACGACGTTACCAGCGCGCGAACCGAGGTGCAAGGGCTGCAGATTGCAACAATTGCAACAATTCCTCCGACAGGACGAATCGAGAAGGTAAAACTGGCTCGTCGAGGTTAGAATGCAAGTTCATCAGTAAGAAATTGGATGTGTAAATCTATCATAAGGATAAAAGTCACAAAAGGCTCCAGCCTTGTGGGCTCCATATCACATACGACGTTACCAGCGCGCGAACCGAGGTGCAAGGGCTGCAGATTGCAACAATTGCAACAATTCCTCCCACATGACGAATCGAGAAGGTAAAACTGGGCTCGTCGAGGTTAGAATGCAAGTTCAGCAGTAAGAAATTGGATGTGTAAATCTATCATAAGGATAAAAGTCACAAAAGGCTCCAGCCTTGTGGGCTCCATATCACATACGACGTTACCAGCGCGCGAATCGAGGTGCAAGGGCTGCAGATTGCAACAATTGCAACAATTCCTCCCACATGACGAATCGAGAAGGTAAAACTGGGCTCGTCGAGGTTAGAATGCAAGTTCATCAGTAAGAAATTGGATGTGTAAATCTATCATAAGGATGAAAGTCACAAAAGGCTCCAGCCTTGTGGGCTCCATATCACTGACGACGTAACCAGCGCGCGCGAAAAATGTAAAGCGATGTGTTTATAAGTAAACTCTTAGAAACTCAAAAATTCAAGCTTTTTGCAAAAGTCGCCGTGTTACAATCATTGCTTCAAGGGTTTTCAATTGCTCGAGCATCGGTTCTTGTGAGTTCATCAGCTTCCTGCTACGTTCATTTCTCTTTCTTTTCCCGCATATGACCGACACACATACTTCTCTGATCGGTCGGACTGATCGAGATTGATCAGTTTTGTTCGGCAGTCTTGCTTAATTTCCCAAAACGCGCGCCGTCTTGTTTGATCCAAGCGTGCGCTATTCCTAGCCGACTCAAACTGCTCCTGGCAAGTCTGTACCTCGTTTGATTCAACGTAGAATGCTTCTCAAATCATCAACTACGCACGTAATCTATCGCGTTAAATCTCGGTAAATTAGACACATTGCATGATTCATTTTTGAGCAGACTGATTGCGAATTGAAATTTTGTGCGTTTCTATCACTTGGATCAGGTGCTCATCCTTAGAAAGTAGTTCCCTTCTTCCGCTCGACTCGAACTTTAGTACCATTCATAGCGCTATTTTGACGAAACTGAGAATGCTGATATAACGATTGCTCACAGACTTAATTACTCACTCTAGGTGATTTTAATGAGCTCGTGATTTCTGCTGGTGCACGAGACGATTAAGCTTCCATTTTCAGGTTTGCGCTCACTTGTTCGGTAATTCGTGTTCTTTTGTTTGAGGATGTCCAGTTTCGAACAGCCGGTGACGATGAATTCATCGGGGCAGCCAGCTGCAAATCGTAATGGACAGTCGCAGCTGCAGCCTGTCTTGGTTGTGTCACAGCAGATCGCGGCACTCCCAGCCGCGAATCAGAATGGACAGACGCAGCTACACCCTGTCTTTGTTGCGGCACAGCAGCTCGCGGCACTCCCAGTCGCGAATCAGAATGGACAGACGCAGCTACAGCCTGTCTTTGTTGCGGCACAGCAGCTCGCGGCACTCCCAGTCGCGAATCAGAATGGACAGACGCAGCTACAGCCTGTCTTGGTCGCGGCACAGCAGCTCGCGGCACTCGCAGCCGCTGCTCCCGTTGCAGTCCCTGTCAACGGAAATTTGGCGGCAGCTCTTCTCCGCTTTGACGTTGACGCTGGCCTGCTGGCTCCTCTTGTGGCTATGAGCATGCCAACATGCCTTGATTAGTTGATCAACTGGCTATGGCGAGGGTGCTAGGATCAACATATTTGAGTTTTAATGTTGATCTCATATGTAACAAGGGTGGTGTTTTTGTTGTGTATTGGTTTTAGTGCAGAGGATTCAGAACTATTGTATGCGTTTTGACTTCATCCATACTAAATGGGAGTAGAACCTTACTCAATAAGCCCGTTCTTTTTAGAATGCTTTTGCA
This sequence comes from Bryum argenteum, assembly GCA_037043015.1. Lineage (NCBI taxonomy): Eukaryota > Viridiplantae > Streptophyta > Bryopsida > Bryales > Bryaceae > Bryum > Bryum argenteum. Next base: position 15,267,623 of record CM073328.1, on the reverse strand, counting down.
ATACTTACATGATCTCTTTTTATATGTTGAATTTGTTCTTGGGTTAGAGCTTCTCATAACCTAGTTGCTTGTTTCTATGTTGATTGGCTTTCTCATTATACCTCGTAAACTATCATGTATAAAGGTGATGACATTTAAAAATATGACATGAAATTGATCCATGTGTGTCTCGCATATGATATTCTACCATTATTCACCTTTCACCAAACATTATTGAACAAAGTGATGCATACTCTTACAAAAATGATCCAACTGACATTGAGAATTTACGGTAACTTGTAAATTTCACAATGGATTTTTAGTGTATTAACATAGATTTTTTATTGTTTTTGTGAAGCTATACATATGAATAAAGGCAAGCTAATTTACACCTTGTCATCTTTAACCATACAATCTTCTACTCCTTCTAAGATCCGTAACTCAAAAAATCGTCTCAAACGTCGATTTTTCGGTTCTTAGAGCAGTCATAACCTTCTTGAATGTATATCATTTCCAGTCTATCCATATCATAAGAAGGCGTATGACATTGAAGAAACCTTTCACGTTGCGTGCTGATATCTTCCCTATGAATATGATGGAAGAGAAAGTAGTCCATGTGAGCTATTCACATCTCAACCGTACAAACTTGGAGTATACTTGTAGCAATTATGTGGACCAAAACTTGACTCATGGGACTTTTCAGATTGCATGATCAAGGATCATAACTTCTTAGTGTGCAAAAGAGGCTACAAGAAAGAGTTATTTTCACTTTGAAGTGAAAATAATGCCAACATGAAATCTCCAATTAAAAGTTCACCAACTAGAAAGTTATTCATTTTTATCTCAAAGACTCTATTGTACCAGAAATATTCATCAAAAAAATATCTTGGCGCAAATAGTGGCCTTGCAATGGTGAGAAGTGCCAAACATGTTACAAAGGAAAAATAGTCCAAAACTAGACTCCTTGCACTCAAATCATGCCTAAACTTCAATACATCTTCGATCGGGTCAATATTTCTACCACTAGAACTAGACTATCATCTTAAAAAGTAAAATCAAATTCTAACAGTGGATGAAGGAGATACAACTCCTCAGATAGTCATCCATTTTTTTTCCTTTTTTTTTTATTGTAGAAACATCATTGTAAATCCAATACCAAACTTATCCGAGTCAAAATCTATTACCTAGAAAGTTGTTAGGATGCATCTAAAAATCACACTTAGGTGAAAGAAATTCATGAAGTCAATTTTTGATCTCACATAGTTGGTTTACAATAGTAAAACATGCCAAATGTTTGAAAACCCAAAAACAAAAGTTGCTTTCACCAAAATGCACGCCATTTAATCACACTTTACTAGATGGGTCTGCAAGTTTTACCACCCAAACTAGACCTGATTTGTGACCCAACCCAAGAGACTTCAACTAGGCTTGATTTGTGACCCAACCCAAGTGACTACAATCAAAACGAAGTTTGAGTGAAGAATTTATGGCTTTTCAAAGTTTGTGCCCTTCATCCAAAATGTCGTTTTTTCGAGTTTGAGTGAAGAATTTATGGCTTTTCAAAGTTTGTGCCCTTCATCCGAAATGTCGTTTTTTTGACATGTACAGGGTTGAGGAACGTACTACAATCAAAAAATCTTCAAAGAGAAAGTTGGTAACTTCATATAATATTTCCTGTAACAAAAATAGTCACCAAAGTAATTTCTTGGCTCAAATACTAGCAATCCAATGGTGAAAAGTACTCCAAGCATACTGCCAATCATGGGATTGAGTCAAAGCAGAAAGTGAAAAAAAATACTTTATTTCTTTATGAAACCCCACAATGTGATACAGAAAGGCAACAAGAGAATCTATGCACATCTAGCAAAAGCGAACATACTCTAGCTTTCTTCCGAGGTCGCATTTCACGAGCCTGGCGGCGACGTGCCAACTTCTGTTCCAGCTCCATCTCCACGCACACTTGTTGAGCAAGCTCTTCTTCCATGACAGACTTCTGTTGCTGCACATCATTCACTTCTTGTTCCATTCTCGCTTCTTGCTCAGATTTGTGCCCAGGCGCGGTATATATCGCTTGCAGCAATTTCACCAGCCATCGAGGCACGTTTTTAGCAGCCGGATTGACACTGACGAGTTTACCCCTGCGCGTGATCACTTTGCCTTGCAGCACTCCGTCGCAGGAATACCACGTTCCCAGCAGGTTTTAAATGCAATCCGTTGCATATGGGGCCAGGAATGAACGTCAGTGGCATTCAGGGGCGGCTCGGAATGATGTTGTCGTGAGCGACTGTTGGCTCTGATGGTGCGCCAGAGGCATTGGCATCGAGAGTAAGGATGTTGAGGTCTAAGTTCAAGGGGGTTTCGCAGGCTGGGCATGGCTTTTCATTTGGGGCGTCCTGAAACCAGTGGTACATGCAAGGCCAGCAGAAGCTGTGACCGCACGAAGTGGCCACTCGATCTGTGGGAGGCTTGAAGCACAAGTGACACTCCAACGCACTCGCATGCCTGGGCTCTGTTGCTGTTGGAGTACAACGGTGTCCTTCCATAGCTAGCTCTGCTGTCAGCTTCAACTCCATCTTAAACTTTCGGAATTGGTGAGTACACCAGGTGAAGATACAAAGTAGGCCCAGATAGCACAAAAGCAAGGAGAAAGCAAGGTCCAATCGAGATAGCGAAGCTTCGGACTAAAAGCTGAATATCGGAGTTGTGGCAATGACGGAGGGACTGCCTCGATTTGCTTTATATACGCCTTGTGGTGCGTCCTCGGTGGTATGGTTGGGTGGAGGCAGCAGAGCCAAGTAAGGCGTGCATTACGGGTGCCTGGATCACCGAGGGCTCGATCACGTCACCCATGACTATCAGAATGTCGAAATTCTTTGAAGCCATACGCTGAGCTAATTCCAATGCTCCATCAACAAAACACATCCATGGATTAAATTACAACAGAAAGCGTAAATCCATGAAACACTTTGTACAAATTGTGAGAGAATCATCAAAACTCTTGTAAAAATCTTACATGATACAAAATCTCCATAACATACTTCTTGCTCAGTAACTTGAACCCTAATATAATTGCAGATCGAGAGTAAATGTAACAATTTTGTGAACTGCTGCTTTACCTCTCCATAGACACGCATCGTTCAGGCCATTGCACAAGCATTCTTGGCCAACTCACCGACGTCTTATACCTCATTTGTGGCATCCACTAGTAACTCGTGCTCCATAACTTCCAAGTGCTTCTGTCGCAAAACCAACACGAACAATATGAACCCCTGTACACATGATTCAGAAGACTTCCTGTCACTCCTCACTTAAGCCCAGCTTAGCTTGCTGTAGGTGAAGCTAAAGCCTGATGCTATGTCAAGACCTTCTGTCCACATACAACATCATTCTTCTTTCTTGAAGCGGAATGTAACGCGGTCTTGCTTGAAACTTCATCTTGCACGCAGGCAGGGTCACCCTATAATCTCCTCCAACAGACCCTGACGAGATTCGAATTGAGCTTGAAATACGCCCACCTTCTTTCCTTCTACAATGCACCAGGACGAATGTGGAAAGATTGAATGAGAGCAGAGCTCGAGGGAGGGTTAGGATTATTACAAGGTATTGGATAGAGCCTAAAGCCATTCCAGTACCTGAGAGATAAGAGTTTCAGCTTCGCTTCGCTGCACGAAGTGTATGCAAGTCCAATACCCTAACTCCTCAGACAAACATAAAGACAAGTATTCTGAAATATATCCTTCCCTGTGCATTAGTATGTGCATAAGATGCCAAGATGCTCTGATGTGTCGGTACCTATCTGAGCTTTCCAGTGACACAAGTCAGTTCTGTGAAGATTCTGAGATGCTGTGCGTTCAGGGACTTAGAGGATCTTACATCTAAGCCAAGAGACACCTCTTGTTTCGAAGAATGCTTCGATGATGAATGAGAACTCCATTGTAACTCGCATCTGCTGGAGTTATCTCCCTATCCTCGCTTTCTTCCTGCATTTATAGTCGCAATGTTTAAAATCCGTTGGATACCAGAGCTTGTCCTATCGCTAAACCACTTCGATCATCAACAATTTGATGATCTAGTCGTCTAGCCAGTCTATCTCTGCATCACGTTGACAACCATATCTCCGAGAGATGTCTCTGAGGTCAATTTTGAAAGAGCAATATCATCTGAGAGATGAACGATGTTAAAGGAAAGACTTGCTATTACTCACTCCATGATTGTCGTCACTTGCTGAAAGTGTTCTTGAATCTCCGAAATGACCTTGTCGAACAATTCATACTGCAATCACATCCCCACCACATTCATCACCGCCTGCACAAACCCCTAAATCTCGAGCAAAAGCTGCAGATCTGGTAATCTCTCCAGGCAAATCCAAAACGCAAATTCTAAATCTCGAGCAAAAGCTGCAGATCTGGTAATCTCTCCATGAAAATCCAAAACGCAAATTCTAAATCTCGAGCAAAAGCTGCAGATCTGGTAATCTCTCCATGCAAATCCGAAACGCAAATTCCAACTTCAAAGATGACTTCTCCAAATTAGTCGGTCTTCAAAGATGACATCTCCAAGGTTGAAGCTCGTCAAGGATACCGATGCTTTGCTTCGAATGGGTTGGCGGGAAAGCTGATTGGATTTTTGCCATGCTGGCACATTGCTGAGGTGGTCATGCCACGTAGGTTTCATCTCTGAGAGGAGGGAGGCTGTGATAGAAGCACCTATAACCGAATATTTAGAGGTTTCTTCATGTATGTTAGGAATCTTAATCCTTAAACGTCCAAATTGTTGAAAAACTACATTTTGGATTGAAGGATTTTTTGACTTGGAATTTTGAACCCGACTCAAGAAAAATTCATTGAGATTGTGTTTTGGACAAAATCACTTGAATTGGATCCCATATCAGTCTAGTTTGTGAGGTAAAAATTGCAAATTCAGAAAATAACGTATGAATTAATGGCATTCATTTGACTGAAGGCAAACTTATCTTAGGGTTTTCATACATGGGGCACGTTTTACCACTGCAAGCCAATTAAGGGTTGGTTTATAATATGGTGAAAAAGACCACTACACTAAATTTGATAATTAGTGTTAGATACACTAATTTACATAAACATGTTATAAGTTTTTACTGTTGTTCAATAATTTTACCCACTATATTGGCCAAGATGGGGGTCCTTATTTAGTATCAGAATCAATGCTCTTGGTAAAAAAATTTAAACAAAAGTAAAAACCTATAGCAGTTTCAAATCTTATAATAATCTAACACTAATTATCAAATTTAGTGTAGTCCGTTGAGAATTTGGTTTTCAACCAATCACATTTCAAGAGCCTCAATGTCAACCAATTTCATTGGAAATATCTTCTTGATTTCTTGACCGGCCCTAAATGTAATCCGATTTAGATTTTCATGAATTCTTTTACATAATCATGATCTAAAGATAAAACGCAACAACTATGTTGTTGTTGGTTTTTTTTGGATCCAAAGGCTTTTAGTATTGGATTTGCATTGATTTTTCTACAATAGAAGAAATGAAAAATTTGATGATTTTGAGGAGCTATATCTTCTTCATTCACCGTTGGATATTGACTTAGTTTTTTACGAAGGGTTCTAATGATAGTATAGTTAAGTAATTGAAATCCTCACCCCATTAAAAGTGTTTTGGAAATGAAGGAAATACTTGAATGCAAAGGGTGGAGATTTGGACTAATTTTCATTTGTAAGACCCTTGGATTCTTTGACAATTGCGCAACTATTATTTGAGTTAAGTAATTTATATGGTGATGAAGCATTAACAACTTCCTAGTTGGTGAAGTTTTATCGCAATAGGTTTGTTAGTAGCATTTTCACTTTAAAATGAAAATGATAAAAGATTGTGATCTTTTTTGGGTATTAAATAATATGTTATGATCTCACAATCTATGAAGCCTCTTGATTCTAGATTTGATCTACATGACCTTGAACAAGTCATTAACAAGATTGTATGGATGAAATCTAGGTAGGTTACCTTCAAAATCACATTAGAAAATCATGTGTTTTTTGGATTGAGACCCCTTGGCTATATAAGGGTTAAGAAAAGGTTTAGTTTTTGTATATAGAAGGATAGAGAATATGCACATTGAAGATATATTGATAGTATAAAATTTGGTATAATTTCAAGGTTAAAAAAGCTGGCTAACTTCATATTTAAAATATTTACCTTGTGACCTAAGCAAGCTAACCAAGCTAAGATGAAACATGTCAAAACACTACACACTTTGTGAAGTAAATTGTACAACTTAGAGTAAGAAGATTTGAAGTTTAGGTGACTTCATAATGTGGGTTAAAGCGTGATTAGAAGTCGGTGCTTCCACCTATTTTAATTTAAGTACATCTTCTTCGTATGGATAACTATACAACTAATTATGGATGATGTAATTTCTTTTGTTTTTGAGAATGTTATTGCAATGATGAGAACATAGAAATATCATGATGTATTTACAAGAAAAATAAGAACATGTGACATTTTAAAATATGTTATTTCTTCTAAGAAGAATATGACATGCATGTTTGAAAGTTATATAATTACATTGAAGTAAGAATAATATCTAATATGTATAGATTTTTACACGATTAAAAGATTCAAGACTTAAGGTACTATGATGTTGTATCTTGTTCAACAACTATTACATGTGGCAAAAAGTACAAAGAATTTGTAGGTTTTCTTGTGTGAATTGTTTCAATGTAAGATTTTATGATACAAAGTCAAAATAATAGAATTGGATATCACCAAGTTATGAGTTCCAATTGCAAATTTAATGATAAGACAGGTGGAGGGAAATAGTGAAAGTGAAATGCCTTGAGCAAATATTGAAAAGTGCTACACAAAGACTTACGTACACAACTTATTCAATATGGAGAAATTCAATATCTTAAACTATACCTTTATATATTTTCCACATTATAGATACTTGGTATGTACAATGGGAAAGATATGCACTGTGTTGTAGGATAAATAAGCGGTAATTCGTATTTAGTCTTGTTGGTTCATGTTCATTAATTGCAATGTGTACGAGAAGTAATGGAACTTTGCAAAGAGCCCATGTGTTGAAAAAAAGATCAAAAATCTTGTTGAAATAGAGTTTGAACTCTTAGAGAGATTGTTTCTTATTTTGTTCCACCCAATCTCTCTTTGTGAGGGGCTAATGTCCCCGCCACCAAAACCTAACAAAGTATTGCCACATAAGTATTGTAGGTCATCGTCCTTTCGCCACTCTAAAAGATAAAGGTGTGAAGGATATGAACAAATTTTGGAACGGAGAATGTGGATTGGTTGCAGTTGTGATTGGTATTGGTGTTGCTTAGTTTTTGAGCACATTAGAGCATTATTTTTCGGAATCAACATAGTGGCCAACAAACATGTTATAAATGGGGTTTTCAAGAGACAACAAGTAAACATGAAGAGGGGTTTCAAAGAAATAGGGGGTTGGTGGAAAAGGGGTGTTTTCAAGAGATAATAATCATAGAGATTTGTAAGAAGTGGGTATTTCAAGAAACAAGTAGAAGGAGGTTTGTGGGAAGGGGTGTTCTCAGGGAGAACAAGTAGAGAGATTTGTAGGAAGGTGGGGTTTGAAGAGACAACGAGTAGGCAAAGATTTGTGGAAAGAAGGGACAATGAGTAAATATTGGGAGGGCTCTCACCCCACGTAGTCCTCGTTCTTTTTGCAAAGATATTGCCAAATATCACGGTTGTTCTTCCCTTGTCAATGAGGCATTTCAAAAGCATGCTAAACTTCTCAAGGGTTTAGCGGGAGTTTGTCTTCTTACGAATTGAAGCTATATGCAAAAAACGAGGTACGCATTGCTAGATGTGGCTTGATAGCGAGTATGTACCATATAATCTTTTGCACATGGCTGATGTACAACGTAAGATAGTAGTCCCACCATTGGTGTAATGACCTCCAAGCACACATGCAAAGGATAGGTCAACCGAACACTCTATCCATGCCGGCCTCTAAATGGGTTGGAGTTTCTCTTCTTCTTCTACACCATAAGACGCAAAAGTGGCACTCTATTTCCACTCTCTTCTACATGCTTCTGTTACCTATAAAAAATAATAATATTGCATGCACTGAGTTGGTATTGAATATTCAGTTACTAAAAGAATGTTCCAACCTTACAAATTGACAGAGTAGAGATATTTCGTTTGGCACCAGAAAATCCCAATACAACTCTGGCAACACCCAAAGCCAGTTGGCAAACACGAGCCCCCGTCACCAGCCTGGTTACACCCACCCACCCAGCGAACGACAGTCATCCACACGAATCATCCAACTCCCACAATTTCATCCACATTTCATCCTCTGACGACGAGCTGGGTCGGGCCGTGGCCGGCGACGACGAAGCTGGGGAGCGTCTGACACTACTTCCGACGAGCGACGAGCTCAGTTGCCTGCAACTCGCCCATCGATCTCCATCCCAAGCACGCCCTCATTTCACGGGCATTCAACTGCATCGAACGTACTCAATTGCTACCTCTCTGCCCAAATTTCCCTGTTTGCGGAGGTTTTCTAACCTCGGTCGACTCGAAAGGCTCGGCGCTCCCGGACCCTCCCTCCCTTCCCTCCCTCCCTCCCAGATCTGCACCTTAGCTCCCTCGCCTCTCTCCGTCACCTCCTCCCTTGCTTTCCTCCGCCCCAGCATTGCATCACAATAGTGTGACTTGCAGCATTGCAGACTTAGCTTGCAGCACTTGGAGCTGGCTTAATGCCATGGGAAGCGTACAATGTGGGTTTAGCAGTTGAGATCTGAGCTGAGAGGTGTGTTCCTTTTGGAGTGAGTTTTAGATTTTTGATAGCCCAGAGTTAGTGCTCTGTTTTTTGTGGCGGCCAGCAGGCCCAAAGTCTGGTGGTGGCGTAGCAGCTTGGAGTGCAGTATGCGAGGGAGTATTCGCGAGTTCTTGGAAGTGGAGTCACTGATGGAATCTGTGCGGTGGAAAGGTTAGGGACGAGCTCGAAGATCTAGCACTGGGAGCGTCATCATGAGACGCTGAACATGCAATTGGTAAGATGTGCTCCGTACTCATGCAGTGGTCCTCACGCTTTTGTGACCGATCTTGCCATTGTTTGATCTCACTTGCATTTTGTGATTTTGAACTTGCGTTTCGTACACTTAGTGATTTTCAGTGAGTGCATGTAGTAATTGCGAAAGTGGGATGTCTTTACGTTGCGGCGTTATGGAGATCTTGGTTCTGACGTGGGAATTCTGTGTACAGGAGCGGTGTTTAGTTCGAGCATGAGTGGTGTCATTGTTATGCGACGTGGGAGTCTAGTGGCATGAACGATTTTTTGGACTTCGGAGCCGTTGAGTGTTCGGTGCGTCGAGAGTGAAGCCGCGGCATAGTGGTCGAGATGGGGGTGCGGGTGGGATTGTTGTGTTTGGCTACATTGTTCGCGACGGTGGTGGCTCAGTCGGCGTGGAGTCCAGCGGACAACTTTTTCATCGCCTGCGGGTCACCGTCGGACGTCACAGCGGACGGGCGCTTGTTCGTAGGCGATGGCGGGTCGGCAGTGTCACAAAACCCTAAATTGTCAGCGCCTGGAGGCGTTTTGGCGTCCACCACTGCACCCAACGCGAATCTACCCAACCCTAAGCTCTACCAGCAGTCGCGAATCTTCACAACGAATTCGACTTACACATTTACTGTGACTAAAGGGCGCCACTTCCTGCGCCTGCATTTCTTCCCCTTTGCCTTCTCCAGCTTCTCACCCAATACTTCGACGTTTTCTGTGACTGCCAACCAGTACATGCTGCTCGACTCCTTTCGACCTTCATTGTATTCCACCGACGCGCGCCCGCTCGTGTTTAAGGAGTACTCTTTGAACATCACCACGCCCACACTGGTGCTCACCTTCTCCCCGTCGCCGTCCTCGCACGCATTTGTCAATGCTGTGGAGTTATCGTCAATGCCGGAGGATGTGGTCCCGAGCTCGGCATTGTCAGTTGCTGACCCCGGAAATGTGCTCTCTTTGAATGCGCCCATCACGGCTGTGGAGATGATGTACCATGTGAACGTGGGTGGTGGCGCCATTGTGCCCGCGAACGACTCCACAGGCATGTGGCGCAACTGGCAAGTGGACGATGGGTACCTCTTTACGGCCGCGATGGGGAAAGCTGGCTCGTTGCCGACTGCTGTGATTACGTACCCGCCGCCGTTGCAGCCCTACATCGCCCCTCCGAGTGTGTACAACTCCGCGCGCACCATGGGCGTCTCAGTGACAGTAAACGCCGTGTTCAACATCACGTGGATCTTCCCCATCGACCTCGGATTCACGTACTTCGTCCGGCTCCACTTCTGTGAGCTTTATGTGAACACCTTGGGTAACCGCGTATTCAACATCTATGTGAACAATCAGACGGCGGAGACCGGTGTGGACATCATCCAGCTCACTGGACAAGCCGACTACGCCATGTACCGTGACTACATCGTGAAGATGGAGACGGGCGCGAGCAAGCTGTGGCTGCAGATTGGACCCGCTCCAGCCTCAGTCGCCACAATCCGAGACGCGATCCTGAACGGCATCGAAATTTGGAAGCTCAACTCCACTGAAGGGAGCTTGGGCGGCGGTGTTGGAACGAAGCCCCCTGGCAGCGGAGGTGACAGTAACGCCATGAGTGTGGGCGCCATCGCAGGCGCTGGTGTCGCAGGTGTCGTAGCTGTCGCCTTAATCGGCGTACTCATCTGGTTCTGCTGCTCGAGGAAAACCTCCACCAAACTCCTCCCCGCGAAGAGTCGAAAACACGCACCCCCAGCGTGGCTACCTCTCCCCGGCCATCACGCGAACTCCGATCACAGCAAGATGTCCGCAGCCTCCGGCAAGAGTGGAACAGGCAGCTACGTTTCCACAGTGCAAGGCTCCAACCTCGGGCGCTACTTCACATTCGCTGAGCTTCAGGAAGCCACGAACAACTTCGACGAATCTCTAATCCTCGGCGTGGGCGGGTTCGGAAAGGTTTTCAAAGGCGAGATTGACGACGGCACCAAAGTGGCAGTCAAGCGCGGCAACCCGTGCTCAGAGCAAGGTCTTACCGAATTCCAAACCGAGATCGAGCTCCTCTCAAAACTCCGACACCGACATCTCGTCTCTCTCATCGGCTACTGCGAGGAGCATTGTGAGATGATCCTCGTGTACGACTACATGGCGGAAGGCCCACTCCGCGGCCACCTCTACGGCACAGACCTCCCCACTCTGGGCTGGAAGCAACGCCTCGAGATTTGCATCGGCGCCGCTCGCGGCCTCCACTACCTCCACACGGGCGCCGCGCAAGGCATCATCCACCGCGACGTGAAGACGACCAACATCCTCCTCGACGAGAATCTCGTCGCGAAGGTCGCAGATTTCGGCCTCTCAAAAACAGGCCCAAGCTTGGAGCAGACCCACATCAGCACAGCAGTAAAAGGAAGTTTTGGGTACCTTGATCCTGAATATTTCCGAAGACAGCAACTCACCGAAAAGTCGGACGTATATTCCTTCGGAGTGGTGCTCATGGAGGTGCTCTGCGCGCGCCCGGCGATCAACCCGGCGCTATCTCGTGACCAAGTGAATCTCGCGGAGTGGGCGCTTCAGAAACAGAAGCAGGGACTGTTGGAGACGATCATGGACCCGAAGCTCGTGGGCATGTGCCACCCAGCGTCGATCCGGAAGTTCGGCGAGACGGCGGAGAAGTGTCTGCAGGAGCAGGGTATCGATCGACCAGCGATGGGTGATGTGTTGTGGAACTTGGAGCATGCGTTGCAGTTGCACGAAGCGGCTATGGCGTCGCCACAGCCCAACTTAATGGATGCCAGTGCACCCATGGTGTCGCTCATGCCGGAGCCCATGCACACACATCCTCTCGACGACGACGAAAGCTCCGTCTCCAGCGAGAGACACATTCTCGCCGGCAACGACGATGATCTTGACTTGGAAGATGCCTCCGCTAGCGCAGTATTCTCCCAGCTTGTCAACCCCAGAGGAAGGTGACGATCCAACACGCCTTGTGTTCATCAAATAGGTAAGAATGGTCGACAAGATTAGACAACACCTCCTTCCCCATTAGCTTAGCAGCTAGAACGACTAGTAATGTAAAGAACAATGTCTTACATCATCTTAATGTCAGATAGAGTCGTTCATGGCTTTAGTGCCGGCATTGCTCTGTAAGATTCTCAAGCTCAATCAGGAACTTATTTTTCACAATCTTCCTCTCTTAGTTCATTGCAATCACTGAGCTGCCCGGATCCGAAGCTTCAACGAGACCGAATAGGCGGTTGCTGAAGTGATAGAAAGGTTCGAAAAGCTTCGAATTGGTGAAGTGATAGAAACAGAGACATCATTTGAGGTTGTCGATTGTGTCAGAGGCTATCTGTACGACTGTCACCGACACCGATGGTCGGTGCAGGTGTTCACTCGATGAGTTTTGTACTTGAGATTTGACTGTATCAATGAGAAGTGAGCTCCTGATATTTGCAAGATACGCAAGTTTGGTCAATGAAGTACTTACACTATAAAAATATTAAATCATGTATGTTAACTTGTCTGTTGAAGTGTTGTACTTTTGCTGATGATGAAACTGTTTATTTTTACCTCATATTTGTTAGACACAATGCATTACATAATGCTCAGTAGTACTAATTAGTTTATCAAGATCCTATAAACGTGGTAATTATTCTCAGATGGGAGTTTAGAGTCTAGAGTTTAGATATTGTACGTGAGTCTTTAACACCTAAAGGCCTGAGGGGTTTGAAGAAAAGCTTGAATGTGTTATAAAATATGGATTTGGTAACCCTTATGAAGTAGCTCTCCAAAGATAGTATAAACTCCTTAAACCCTAAATTAGATCTATACGGTTAAATCTCCTAAAATAAGTAAGATTTGTTTCATAATCAATTAAAGAGAGTAAAACTTTGAAAATCAGTATAAAATGTAATTTCTATTATTAGTAATTGGAAATTGCTATGATTGGCTAAAATCACATATTATATGATAAAATGGAGAGAGGCCACAAGTAACCTATGAGGAATCCTACTAGTTTCCCAATATAGTAAGTTTTCTTACACTAAGAAAACTTTGCCCAATTTGTGTTTGAAGGCTTATTTAGAACAATCTATGAATCCAAATAGGGTTCTGTAAATTGGATGTGGTTCCCAACTTACCAAACTTCTCCAATGTTAAAAAATTCCAAAAAAAAATCTTTTTTTATCTAGGTAAACCTCCTCAAAATTCGGGATCGACCATGAAATGGTTGATTGGGCTCTTAGGGGTTAATTCTTATGAAACTCATTTAAAAATCAATTTTACTCTCGTGAAACATCGTACATAAATTGTTTAATAGAGTTAGATTTTCAAATTGCTAAATGGACTTAGAGTCTTTTGAATGATTAAGGCCAAATTTGTTAAACTGAGACTTTTTGCAATCTCATTTTAAATAACTTCTCCTCATGCATTCTTGTATGAAGATTGTCTCTTTTTGGTTTAAAAGTCTCAATGTAACAGACTGTGCTCATATTATAGCCAAATGTCTAATGTAAAGTACTTTTAATTCCTAATGTATGGAATTTCTATTCTTTCAACAACTTCCATTACATTATATAGTAAGCTTGCTTGTTGAGACAAGATTTTCACGAGACTTAGAAACGTACAATACATCTGTACATACGAACTGGAGATAGCATGCCATCAATTGAAGCTGTAATGACAACATCTCCTACTCCTCTCACCCAAAGAATGAAGTCATCAACAACTTTCTCACTCAAGCACTGATCTCCAATTGGTGAAAGAGTTCAAAACGAATGATTGATGCTTATCTATCGTGTGCTCGGTCACACCAGAGTCAGCGTACCAGACTGAATGTGAATGTCATTGAAGAGACTCAGAAGAAATCATCGCAGTGTAAGCTTCACTCTCAGATGGATATAATGATGCGTCAGAAGAGCAATTGTGAATGAAACTTGTTGACAATATTTGCTTGACTGTGCGTTGCTTTTGCAACTTTTGCTTTGTCACTCGATCGATGACCATGAACGGGAGAAAATTACCATCATCACTATCATTGTATTTACTACAAATTGGATCAAATTGGACCTCGATGAAAGTGACCACGCTTGTTAAATTGTTACATTTGTGACATCGAGAATTCTTTTCAAGATCGGCATACTTTTTAACTTTAGCCTTCTTTTGGTCCGTGGTCAACAAAGGATGCTTAGAGTTACATGTAGGAATGAATGCTGATTGCGGGAATAGAAAGCCTTTTCTGCTTAGATACCCGTTTGACCAGCCCTATTTTTGAAAACAAATTCTTGTGTCACTATTAGACCGTAAAGAAACAAGAGGCTGATCGGTAAAAGCGACACTATTCCAGGCTAAGAGAAGTGAATTATAACTCGGAGAGAGACCACACTTACTCTTATTGATATGATGTCGATTAGTGATTGGTTGATTGGTACGAGAGACACTATCCCAAGCTAGGAGAAGTGAATTATAACTCGGAGAAAGACCACACTTACTCTGATTGATATGATGTCGATTAGTGATTGGTTGGCCTAAGTTAGTAATCTGCTTGGCAAGCTTCTAGAGATTGATTACATACATAGCAATGGAGTTATGCTCCCCTAATTTAGCGCTATAATAGTTTTCTTAAAGAGGAATAATGCACTCTTTTGAATGAAGTTTATGGTATGCGGTAAGTTGTTTCCACATGTCAGCACAAAGGTTTCAATACACGGCAGAAAAATTTGCTTTGAATTTGTGTAGAGGCGCCTATTGTTCCCAATTAAAAAATGACCTATTGTTCCCAATTAAAAAACCAGATATAACACACACTAAAACAAGAACAAAAGTAAACTTTATTCTCAGTTTCTTGACAAGAAAGCACTTCTAACGAGTAACCACACAGCGAGAGAGATGGGATGTATGCACACTCAGCTGAAGGTGACAGCATGAGAGGCGGGAAGACGAGGACAACCATTCATCCACATTCATCTCTGTACTTCAAGGTGAATGGAAACCAGTGTAGCATGGCCATTAGAATCTCAGCTGCTTTCATCATAGGCTTTCCGACGGTCAAGCTCTCTTCCTACGAGGTCCATCGACCACAGCCAAAGATCGTGGCAAGGCAAGAAGAGCTTCAGCCGCTTTGAGCTCGGTGTTACAACGGCTTTCCAATTCCAGTGGCCTCGTAAGACTGCCCATCCTTGCTCGACGTGCACCTACTCAAGCTGGCTGTATTGTGGATACAATTTTCTAGGCCATGAGGCTTCCATCCCAATTAATCTCTGTCTCAGATCTTGCTCGTAGCCACAGCCAGTTGCTCTACAACCAAAACGGTGGATGGCTTGCCTATGCGTTTGTAGATTGTCCATCACTAGGCACAACAATTAGAGCTCCCGATGTTGACGATCCCTTCACTTTCTGCGTCAAAGGAAGCATACTATGAATTCCTCTTGTCAGGACCGGAATCAGAGATGACACTCTGCATCGTCAAGTTTTGAGTGCTGGCTAATGGTCGTCAGGAAGTGCTGGGAAGCCGGCAAGGCGTCCACGACCTCTATCCAGAAGTTAAGATGTTTACCTCCGGCCATGGTCACAAACGAACTGTCGACTCCCACGGAGCTTGATCAATCTGTTACTAGACGGAGAATGATGGTGAACTAAAATTGAAAACCGGGGCCTGGGAGCATGTCCTTCCAGGACGGATGTATGCAATGCTAGTTTTCCTATTACTGAGCCCATTGCAATGTCTCCAACTACTGAGATTGAGAGTGGTAGCATATGATCTGCTTTGGTCGATTGTGCAGTATGTCCTTGATTGGGCATCAACCATAGTGGCATTTACCTGGTGGTACTCCAGAGGATGGATATTTTTGAGTCTTGACATTCAGGTATCCCATATGGCTCATTTTAGCGCTCGGTTGAACGGAGGACTCTTATATATTGAAGGAGTCTTCTATAAGTTTCTTTGCTTCTAACATAACATAAAAGGTAAATTCTACTCCGAAACAGACTTAATAAATCATATCAAATATGTCTCTGAAGCTTTCACTAGTTAACTTACCTTTCACAAGAAGCCTCGTTAGTAGAACCAATCGACCAGTAGGTTGATAATCCTGGCCTCGGTGATTCACTTCCAATTGATTGAGGCCTTGGTGATCCAGGTATCCATAATGCATGCCTTACTTGTATAGGCCTCGATCTCGGCCTCGATCTCGGCCTCGATAGTCAGAAGAACGGTGTTGTGCACGCCTCACCAGGCTCACCTTGCGTCCGACTTGACCATCGAGGACACACCACGAGGCATATATATAAGGTACATCAAGGCAGTTCATTTGTCATTGCCACAACTCCTAGCTTCAGCTTTAGTTCGAGTCTCTATTACCGTGACAAGAGCTTCTCCTTGCTTTTGTACTTTTGAGTAATTCGCACACGTGTAGGGATACTTTGGAAGTGCACCTGGTGTACTCACCAAGTTTGAGATATTGTATTTCAAAAGTTTGAGATGGAGTTTGACCTTACAGTTGAGCTTCAAGCCGACCGAGTCATATCTACGGAAGGAGCCCCTACGACTTCGGCCACAACCGAGACCCCGGATACAGGTGTGTTGGATTGTCACATATGCTTCAAGCCTCCGAGAGATCCAGTGGCTACCTCGTGCGGTCACGTCTTCTGCTGGCCTTGCGTACACCAGTGGTTCCTCGACAGCCCAGATGAAAAGCCATGCCCAGCCTGCAGAACCCCCTTGAACTTAGACCTCAACATCCTTACTCTCTATGCTAATGTCTCTCGCTCAGCATCAAGGCCAACTAATGTCTCTCGCACAACATCAAGGCCAACTAATGTCTCTCGGACAGCGTCAAGGCCAACTAATGTCTCTCGCACAGCGTCAAGGCCAACTAATATCTCTCGCACAGCATCAAGGCCAACTAGTGTCTCTCGCACAGCATCAAGGCCAACTAATGTCTCTCGCACAGCATCAACGCCAACTACTGCCACAGCTTCTCACAATGTCATAATTCCGGACCGCCCCTCAATTCCAGTAACGTTCATTCCTGCTCCTGTAACCGAGGGTTATCATTTTGGACCTGATGTGTCAGGTGCTGTCAAGGCGTTAGTTGTGCTAGAAGTGCTACAACAGAAACTGACGGCCGGCATGAGTCGGTTTCTCAGCGTGTTTAAGTCCACGACCACGGGTGCTAAGAAGGTGCCGTTATGGCTGGTAGAACTGCTACGATGGCAATCTACCATGCCTCGACAAATATCTGAGGAGGAAGCGATATTGAATCAAGAATTGAATGATCTGAAGCAACAGAAGTTGGTTCTAGAAGAAGAACTTGCTCAACAACTGCAAGTGGAGATGGAATTGGAACAGCAGTTGGCACATCGCCGCGAGGCTCGTGAAATGCGACCCCCGAAGAAAGCAAGAGTATGATGGCCTTTGCTAGAATTCCAAACATTCACTTGTGCCTGCGAGGGTGTTTTGTATCACATTGTGTGCGTTTGTGAACAAGGCTTGCTATCGAAATCTGTTATCTAAATTCAATCAGTACGATGAGGGTCCACCTACACTACACTAAAAGCAAGTATATGAATAATTTCTGAAAATTTCAGAAGTAGGTGTGACCGTATGAGGTGATGATTAGTTTACTTTCTCAATTGTATAGTTAAGTCTCTCTATAACACCTTCTTGGTTTACAAAGTAGGTATGAGGGAAGTTGTTATATGTGTAACTATGATAGCGTAGGTGATATTAACATATTTATTCATGACTTTTCACCAAAATTTTCATCAAAATTTTCAAGTTACTTTTTAGGTGATAAAAAGGGTTTTGCTTTTCTACTCAAGTGTTACTTTCTTTGTCTCACGTGAAATTATTGGATGGTTAGGTCACGTTGTGATGAAAAAGTGGTGAAAGGTTGTTTAGAGTGTGGATCATCGGCCAATGTGGTTGTTGCTTTTGAGTTTTGAATTCTTTAGGGTGCGTTTGGGAGCCATTGAATATCGTGATATTTTATTGAATATCATGATATTTTATTGAAAATCATGATAATCTATCCAAAATCAAGACATGTGTGAAATCACAATATGGACTAATGGCAACCTGTCATTATCATGATAATTAAGATGATGATAGTCCCAAAATCATATTATTACATAGGAATTAAAAATGGAGGTCTTCACCTCAATATCATAGTCTCTCCCTTGGTGATCCAGTCTCCCGTGATCAAGGTATCCATAATGGAGGCCACATAGTTGAATAATACTATGAGTTACATCTTCAAACAAAGTCAAAGATGTACCCTCTCTTGAAAATATGTTGCACAATAGATATACCTCTTTTTCTTCTATTCATTGTAAAATGGTTTAAGGTCTACATGTTCATTTGTGAGACATGCAACTGCAAAAAATCTACAAATCAATATGAAGTTTTATATATTGGATATGCACCCAGACTTACTAAATTTCTAGTTTATATTAGACGAGTCAAAAAATTTACAAAACAAATAAAATTGAATTAAATTCATGGTTCAAAAATTACAAAACAAATTAGCGAGAAAAATGGAAAGAAATAAAACAATCAAAATAAATTAAGCTTCCCAAAATACATGGTTCGAACTTTTTAGGAATGGAATGGAAAAAAAAATAAAATAATAATAATAATAATAATAAATAATAAATAAAAAATTGGATCTCACCCTGAGAATGCATGGAGGTAGAAATTCGCAATTTTGAGATTATAAGCTTCCGGAAAACACATGAGGAGCTCTAGAAGGTTAGAGGCTTAGTTGATAGTCCTTAACCTCTTGATGGTTTGACTCACTTGTAGTGAAAGTGACACTCATAAAACAATTGTCATAAATGGAAACAAATGTAAGTATTTTGGATCACAACCGTGCAATCTTGTAATAAATATATTGTACATTGTCCGGGTCAAATTTTGAGTCATGAGGCCTTATAGATTGCAAGATTATAACCTAGTACTAATCAAAAATTATCACACATTAATAGGAATTGTGTCCTAAAATGCAAAGTGGAATCATGTGTCTGATATGACATAAGAGAATTATGTCTGAGATGCCATAGAAATATGTCATTTGGACAAAATCATGTTCAATTTGACATATTTTTATGTCATTTAAGAAATATGTATCTTATGTCACATCAGACACATAATTCCAATCAACAGTATAGGACACAATACTTACTTGTAACAAAATCTCAACACTTCCACAGTTCCACTTTGAAGTGAAAATGCTACTAATAGACTTAATGCAATGAGAAATTCACCAACTACAAAAATGTTTACTTTCAACTCAATAATATCTTTGTCTACAATAAATTCATCAAAGAAAATTCTTAGCTCAAATGATAGCATTCCAATGGTGAAAATTGCCTCAAAATTTACAAAGGAAAAAAAGTCCAAAATTAAATCCTTTGCATTGAAATGCATGCCATGTCTTCCTCGCACGTTGAATGAGTTTAAGATTTCTACCACTATAATAAGAGTTATATAAGAGTCCAACTCAGTGAACAAATATAAAATCCAACTGGGGATGAATGGGAAAGAGCTTCTCTAAAACCGTGTTTTTTTGTTTTTTTTAAGAGTTTGGTATAGAAACATCATTGTAGATCCAATACCTAAATTATTCAAGTAAAAAATCTTCCAATCACAAAGTTGTTGAATATCATCTTGAAACATACTTATGAAACAAAAAATTAATGCAATACTAAATTGGACTTTACATAGTTGGCTTAAATGGTAAAATATGCTCCATTTTTGAAAATCCAAGAATATGAGTTGCCTTCACTAAATTTGCATGCTATAAAGTCATCTTTACTTTCATGGGTCTAAAATATTTTCCACACGAACCTAATTCAAGTAGTTTCAACCAAAACACGCTTGTGATAAAGAAGTTTGGCTCTTCAAAGGTACTACCTACCATCCAGAATGTTGTTATCCAACATTTCGCGCGGTTTAGGGGTTAATGTAAATTTTGATAGAGAGGCAACCGTTGACGTCTGAAAAGTAGCAAGCCACCTTTTGAGGGGTCTTTGAAGTACATTTCTAGTGGATGTAAACACTAGTAGAAAACGGCACTAAATATGACTTGTCCGTAATGACACAAGAGTGCCTATTTTAATTGTGCTTCCAATGACATCAAATTGAATTATTATATTTATCACTTCTCTATAATTTTTCAAACATTCTAATAAGTTTTAGTATGCTTATTGAAACCAAGAAAATATCTAAGGAAAAGTAACAAATAATATATTTAAATGTCATTAAAAGCACAATCAAAATAGACAACCTTGTATCATTTTAGACAAGTCTTCAAAGACATTAGAGACTATAGTTTTAGTGTCGTTTTCTACTAGTGAAACACATTTTTTATTAGTCTTAAATAGATCAATCCTCAATGATTGTGTTAAGTATTTTTGGAATTGGGGTTTGAATTAGAGTAATTTAGATCAGACTAAAAAACTTCTCTTATCATTATTTTAAAAATGAATAAAGATAACATTGGATACATTGTAGTATTGAAGGCCTTGCAATAACCACCCTTGTGGTCCTCAAGGTTCATCCTGCAAAGTTCTATGGAATTCCTTTAATCCTACCACCGGACAAATCTACGGGGTTTTTTCTTGTCTATGAGGTAACTTTAAAGTTGTAGTGTAGTTTTGCAGATCTCACCCCAGAGAGAAACAAGAGCTAGTTGATAGTGGAAACGAGGCCACACTAGAGTCCCACGAGGGCGCCGCTTTTGGCGCACAACTGGAGCGCCGGAGGGATGGAGAGCGCCAAAGATTAAGGTTTCGAGGTGATGTTGTTGTCCAGAATGCAATGGCCTTTGAGAACCTGAACTTCTCTTGCTATGTTTTTAAGATATCGTTCGGTAGCACGTACCAAAACTACCCATCAGAGCAGTTAGTAGACTTTGTAACCCGAGTGCTCGCACTAATACCATCGTGGACTCGAGTTTATTGAATTCAGAGGGACATTCCCATGCCCCTTGTCACTTCAGGTGTAGAGAAAGGAAATGTGAAAGAATTAGCCTTGGCGCGCATGGACGACCTAGGACTGAAATGTCGAGACGTGCAGACTCGAGAGGCAGGAATCCAGGACATACATATCAAGATCAATCCTGAAGAAGTTGAACTTGTGAGACGGAATTACGTTGCGAACGAGGGCTATGAGACATTTTGGGCATATCAGGACATCCACCATGTACTCGAATTAAATGGCTGCAGCCTGGATGATGACCTCATTTATGAATATTCAGTAATCTTGCTTTCTATCAACATGTTCTTACACTCTCATGACAGTTGCGGTTATTGGCAAGATTGCGATTAGCGTGTGCGCGTGTGCGTAGATTGGTTTCAGTCCTTTGAGATGGAGAGCAAGATTAAAAAAATGTATATCAGTAGAAACGATCATTGAGACTAAAGGATAGGATTTACCTCCATCCCTTTTGTGTAAGAGTTAATAAAGTGCTTGCCTTCTTGAAAATGATATCAATCAATCCTTAATAAGTGTGGGCTCCCACATTTACTCCATGCCATCATCCTCTATCATGAATCTCAATTTTCCTCAAGCATGGCTCCTCAAGGCCCCTATATCCGGGTACCAATGTCTTCTTTCCTTCTTCTTTAACCCTTAAACGCCCCTACCTACGGAAATGGGCAACCCGTTGTATGGGGGAGAGAATATACATGGAAAGGGCAGCGAATTTCGTAACCCGTGGTGCATCAAAAACAGCGCGTCGAATTGGGAGGTGGGCTGATGGAAACTGAGCGGCGGGACCGGTAGGACCGCAATCGCCCTGGCCGTTTCCGCAACCGTTGAGCAAACGGTCTAGGGACACGCTATTCTTAGTCTCCGACGTCTGACACAAGCTTCCCTCAAAAGCTACTCGTGAAGCAAATGGTGCAATGCAATCACGATCGAAATTGCACAGCGGAGAGTTGGGCAGCCTCGCTTCCGTATACCTCCCTCCTGCAAAACTAGCGGATTGCAGATTGTCGATAATCAACTTCACAATTTTTGAAGCAAATTGCTAGAATCGATAGTCTCGTTGCCTCCGACCAGTTTGACTGTAGCCAAGCTTGATTCCCTCCGACGATGCCGGAGCTACAGAGCCCAAAACATCCGGAACAGGCCCGAGGGGCCTGTAGGGGCATTTAAGGGTTAAATTATTTCTTTATTCTTTCTACTTTTGCATATATGTTCGGGATTGATATATAAGTGATCCAAAGTTGAAGTTTCAAAATTTTCTTATTTCAATAATTAGAACACGTAATAAAATAAACTTCATCACTTTTTTTACAGTCTTTACACTTGTCACCTTAAATGTACATCTAAATGTTGTCAAGGCCTTCTAAATTAAATAAACAATACACTAGTAGGAATAATCTTCAAGATTTTAACTAGAATGATTTATTCAAATTGCATATCTAAATTGTGAGTGCAATAATACCAAATTCACTCCTTATACTTGCTATTCTTTCACAGATTTCTACTAGTGTGATAGGCTATAATATTGCTTGATACACCAGAAGAATTTTGAGAATAAGTAAGAATTACAATCATTGCTTTTGATGTCATTAAAACAACAATTTAAGTAGACTCTCTTGTGTCATTATAGACAAATCATTCTGAACAAACTTTTGTACATTATTTCTATTAGTGATATCACAATCAATCATTCACATTGTTACCACAAGCTCATGAACCTGCATATTCAACTATGAAGGCCATGAATATCAAAGAATGAGCCTCATCGTTAGTCACTCATCAACAACAAAATCGAATAAATAATGATATCACCACCTATGTGCTTGCATGTTACGAGAAAATTCAAATTTAGAGTAATCCAAAATGCTCAATCTTTGAAGTATATTTCAATGAGAGCCATGATAAACACATAAAAATCAAAAGTAGTTGAATGTCTTATCTTAGTTCTCGAAAGCACATCAACTACTTCTAATTAAACGTGTGAGTCATGAAGTGATTCATCCTTCTTCAAAGAAATCTTGTTGAGAGTAATCCCCGGACGTTTATGGGCTCTCAACGGGGAGCCCAAATTTGGATCACAACATCTTTTGGACTTGGGCATCATGAATAGTGCACTTTTTCAACTTAGGCATCATGAATGAACCAATCAATGATGAGCTTGCAACCTCCTACAAGGTTATGTACAACCCCAATCTACCTACCACAATCTTTTCAAAGCACAAAATCATGTATACAAATTGTGATTCAAGTTGTAGGATTTCACTTTTTGAATGCATCATAAGGGTGACCAGTTTGACATCAAAATATAAGTGAAAATTTGAGTACAATGAAAACTACTTGAAAAAAAGCCCCTCGAGTTTGCTTGGGCGTTTGAGGGTGAAAAATTATGCATCATCTCTATGCTATGCACAACTCTTGAATCCTTGACTTGAAACTTATAATTGCACAAGTAAGCAAATAAGCTTCCAGGATTTGTTGAATCGCTGGATCTGAGCTCCATGAGGCTTTCGAGCATGGTCCCAAGTCCTGCATCAGTTGCCACTACTTCCATAGTCCTGATTTCAAGGGACTGTTTCCACTTGGCCAGTGTTCGCTGTATCGTGACATTTCAAGCCTTTGCAAGCTTGAAGAAATTAAGGAACAAGAATCCTAAATGGAGTGAGATTTATAAGAGCGAACAATGTCTTTGACTCGATACTTGCATCCAATAATCACAGAAGTCATTGGGTGACAGATCATTCATCTTTCACATGAAGATGATCTCTCCATCCAGTAGTTCATTGACTCTATCTCTCCATCCAGTAGTTAATTGACTCAATCTCTCCATCCAATAGCCGCTGAAGTAACTTCCAAATAAGAGTATTCATGCGATAATATCCATACGGCAAGCATGCCTTACATACAACTTGTTTGTACAGAAAGCATCAGCATTTCCCAATAACCTCCCGTTGTTGAACCGGATAGATGAATATGGTTCGCAATCCTCATACCCTCGCCTAATTTTCTTTGACATAACGCAGACTCAAGACTACCTCTTGTAATATAAAATACTGTACCATCAGAAAATAGCAAGCAAAAGGTGAGCAACCGTGAAAGCCCTTTCCGGCATGACCAATAAACACAAATCCTTTCGGGGACAACTAACAAATAAATTAGAGTAGAGCCAAAGACAAACCAGGGAGCAAAAAAGGCACCGGAAGCACGGAGAGAGCTGCACTCTTCAGGGTAAGCGTTCGTAGCAGCTACCAAGGAGGATGGAGGGGTAATGAGCCCCTAATTTTTTGATGTATAAACAGTAAATGCCAAGGAGTAGTCGCAGACCTCAAATTTGAATTCAAAATTATCAAAAACGGCCTTGGGAGGTCCTACGGATTCTAGGGTGCCTCTACGGATTCTAGGGTGCCTCTACGGATTCTAGGGTGCCTCTACGGATTCTAGGGTGCCTCCTTGGTAACTGCCACGAACCATTGCCACTCTTCAAGTCTAGTATAAGGAGCAGATTATGACAATGTCATTCAATGCACAGAGTACACATTCAGCAGATTCTCCGTGTTCCTCAAAAGTGCACATCCACACAACGTTCTTCAGTGAATTCACATGACAGAACCCAGTTCTGAGATCAGAGTGTACAGTAACCAGTCAAATCATACCCCAAAAGGTCAATGCAGGCATCACAAGGACTCGCATCCTATGGATATTCTCACGCATATACTCATACATCAGCAAAAAGTTATAATCATCCTTAATTGCAATCAAACTTTAAATTCAACACGAGACTTAACAGGATCGGACAAAATGCAATATCAGACAAGGGCACAAGGCTCGTGCAAGCTTAGCACCGATATCAGCCAACTTGTGAGTGTGTCATTCATAAAACATCAATATGTACAAGGGTATGTATATAACATGGTTCCAGGAGTGGACCAAAAGAAAACTCAAAGACTCTGCTCACGTTCGTTTCACATGTTCGTCTACGCCAAAATTTTGCCTGCCGTCAAGCTTGCTTGACATCAAGTTGCTGAAACTCCCCCCGCTCCTCTCCCCAATAACACTTTTAACAATCTTTTTCTTCATTATAAGCATCTGAATAGACAACCTACTTAGACAAGTAGGTGACCACAGTGGCGAGGTGTATTTGAAACATTGAATTCCGTATGCGAAGAGTATCGCATGGGCTCTTCACTTGATTCTGTCTTCACCCTGCAACATTTACAAACACCAATAAGAGAACCATCCTTTTTTTCTGGGACCAATTGAGCAATACATGCAACGATCCTGATATAGATCTTCGACAAAAGAAGAAGACTGAGACTTACGTAAAAGAAGAATGAACGATTCTTATATTTTCTGAGTCCATTAATGTGATAAGCAATACATACAAGAATTCTAGCAAAAGAGAAAGACTGAGACTTACGTTAGAGAAGAATCAATGTGGCATTTATGGAGCTGAAAAGCTGGAGTGATGCGAGTGCCACAGCTACATTGGATGCCGGCCCAATTGAAGCTTCCAAGCCTTGACTCGCAGCTCAAGCATTGAAGCTTTCCTTCGTACGCACCATCTTGCACTGCAAAATCCAACATCATGAAATAAATCATACGCATTCTGAAGTGCAAGCCAAGCTCATGTCGAAAAAATCAAAACTGCAAGCACCGGGGTGACATCTTCGACAAAAGCAACGGTATCAGTTTGTGATGTGAGTATACGAAGTGAGTCTAGGTACCTTGAATGCAGCTATGTTTATGAAGCTCATGCTCACAAGAATAATCAAAGATAAAAGGTTATAACAAGTTGGTCTAAGAAAGTGCAGAGAGAAATGCGATTATAACCAAGGTACCTAGAATGATCCATTACAAGAGCTCAACTTTGTCAGTAGGAGCATCATCAGAAATAACAATGTTACTGTGAGTTAGTTCATACAATTGGAAAAACCAATGATACTGTAATATGTAACTAGACTCATCCAGCATGAGATTGTACAGTTACTAGAAGTAAAATCGAAGGTAACAATGTCATTGTATACAAAAAGGTTACTCATCCAGCGTACAAAAGGTTAAAGCAATGTTAAGAGTAGAAAGAGATGTAAGGTACCTAAGCTCATCCATTGCATGGGCTCGACAAAGAGGGCAGTACAAGCAGGATCATCATCCTCGCCACCCCAACGCCGGGAACCGCGCCGTCGCCACCTGAAAGAGCTCTCACCAGACATGGGATCGTGAGGAATCACATTCTCCTGACGGGCCACCACTCGCTTGCACTTTTTGCAAGAGTAGTCTGCCTGGGACGAAGACACCCCATTGATAGTAGACGCAGACGACGACGAAGAAGTATCATCGACATCGACATGATCTTCGGACGACGACCCCGACTTTTTATTAGAAGTAGTCGCGGAAGTAGAAGTAGTAGTAGTAGGATCGGCAGCATAACGAGAGCTTTCGATCTTCTCCCCCCTCCCAAAGGCTTCGCCTGGATGAATTTTGCACAACATTCCTATTAAACTCTGCCCACTCCCACTCTTTTCCTAATTCTAACTAGAGCCATGGTTGCTGTATTTTTTTCTCTCTTACCTAGATTCTCGAGATGGAACTTCTTGAAGGCTCGATTCCTTCTGTCCACCACGTAGCCCATTTCCTTGAACAACTCCAACTGCACTCATCCATCAGTCCAAGCTTCAGTTCCATTATTATGTAAAAAAATAAACTCTCAATTAACCCTTGCTTTCTTCGCCTATTGCACACATATTCAGAGTGTAAAGATAAATTTACCTGTTGCATAAACCCATAGTTCGGGTATACTTTACTACTCACTTGCTGCAAGGATGCTAGTGCTTCTGTGTTGCAAAAGAACACTCTCACGTCAGAAAAGCACAAAACAGGAAGAAGCAATACCCATCAATACTAAGATGAACACCCAACAATAATATCAACATGCTTTAAGAAATTAAGAAGATGGATGGTAAACATTGCGGAAAAGGCAGCAAGAGATAAGAACGACAGAAAGGGGAGGAGAGGGAGCGAACCATCTACAGTGCATCGATCCAAGCGCATCAGGTACGCAGTAATAACAGCCGCACTGCAGGTCACAGATTACAATAACAAAGTTAGACATACCATTACTGATATGTTGTACAGAAAACGTTGATCTGATCTATTCGACTCCCTCACGAACAAAACAACAAACAGTAGCTGAAGGTGAAAAGCTTCGAAACTGTGCGTATTGAAAAAATGAGGACAACTCTGCGAATCATAAACAGCCGCACTGCATATTTCAACGTAGCAAAGTTACACAATACTCGACATGCCACGACTAATGAAACAAACGACTAATGTTAGCCTGATTATCATGTACACAACAGCAAACATCAAGAGAGCTACAAGGTCAGATGTTTCGAAGCTGGGCAATATAAAAATTTCGTAAACAGAGTAGGATAATCAACTCTACTTCTGATTTTTCTCGTACACAACAGGAGAAAGGAAAAAAGAACAAATGCGAAGAGAACCGTAAGGACACCAAAAGCGAGCTGAGTGCAAGAAGAAGGCGAAAAGCTGAAAATATGGTTTGCGAGTTGACAATTGTGTGAATGGTCAGCAACTCTGGGGAGTTTTACAAAAAAAGATGAAGGTGGTGCTACCTGCGGGAAACGCCAGCGACGCAGTGCACCAGAATTTCATTGCCATTACTTCGACCTTCATCAATAAAAGCGAGGCAAGCTTCGAGATGATCCAACAAGTTCTGCGATTCGATATCACGTATAGGCACGATTTTCCGCTCCAGTTTCTCGATTTCGACTTCCGCCACATTCACCACGTCATTACTCTCGACCTCGACCTCGACCTCCTCCGCCATAACAGCAGGTTTCTTGTACTCCAGCGGGTCCATGTTGGGCGTGATGAGCGACAACATGTGCGTGACTGGCGGGTGGGCCGAAGTCAAGACTTCCGCGGCATCCTTGATATTGCCAATGTACAACCTATCCCTCACTTTCTTCATCCTCGCTCTCTGATTTCCCACACCTTCAACAACGAAACCCAAGATTGCTCAGAAGAGTGCTCGCCACGGTAACAAAGCCCACAAGAGGAGAAAAAAATTGCGCTCGCGAGCAAAAGCAAGAAAAGCGAGCGAGGAGAGTGGAATTACACTAACTCGATGCAATTCTTTTGTGGGGGTTGGTGAAATTGGGTCCGGAGCAGGAATGGAATTTGTTGTTACGAATTCATGGGAAGGGGGAAGACCGGGAGGGGGAGATGAGGGAAGGCAGAGCAGGAGGCTGCCGCTTTGTATCGCTTGGGATCTACGTACGTACGTAGATTCGATCTGCGGTGGGCCGGTAACCGCGCGTTTCCTGGGGTCAATTCTCCGTCAACCGTGCCGTAGACGGAAGGGTGCCGCGTGGTTTGCTGCCAATTTTCCCAATTGGCTCTTAACTGGTAGTTATGACTAATAGTATGGGTAATTTTTTAATTCATTTTATATTCTGTAAGTTACTGATCTCCACTTTTGGGGGCGTGTCAGTGAGATTTAGTGAATTGATTAGTAAAGTGCTCTTCTATTTTCGCTTTAAAGTTATTGTCAACTCTACTTTAGCTTTGATTCTTGTGGTTACACATTTTGGTAACCATGAAGTTACTCCACTTCATCTTGTGACTTGTACTATACTTTGAGTATAGTGTTTTATTAGCACATACTATATGTATATTGATTGGTTCTAGTAGTATATTCAAGAAAAAAAGTGGTAGTTAAAATGTTTGGGTGTTTGTTTGCATTTGGAGACACAGTTGTAATCTAGTCTTATTTTCAGATGGTAACTACATCTAACCTATAGCATGGAGTCGGTAGTGTGTCTCAATCTACATCCAAGAAAGATTTGAGATAATTCGTCGGGTTTATACAGTGAAGTAGGTGGATATTGTCGGTAAACATTGACAGATTGAGGGATTTTTTGGGTGTTTAGGCTGGGTGACATTTTTCAACATATATCATGGGAGATATAGTTGACAGGTTGAGTGACTCTATCCTTAAGAAAGATTGAGATAACCTACCGGCTAAATATGTTGCGATGGAGGTAGTTAGTGTTTGTGGACGTTAACAAGTCATAGGCTTTTAGGTTAGGTGACAGTTATCAACCTTTGTTGCATGCTAAGTAGTTTGACGTTATCTTCAAGAAAGATTTGAGATAACTTGCCGACTAAATATGTTGCAAAAGGCTAGTTACCGTTGGGTGGATATTAACAAGTCAAGAGACCTTATGGTCTTTTAGGTCAAGTGCTAGTTTCTAACTTCTTCACACCAAGATTTCATGAAAGTGCCGACAATTACCCCTCTCTATATGTGGTGTTGAATTATAGTATTTTGGTTAGTGATATTACCATTATCCCACAAAATATAGTTGGTAAATTGTCTCATTTTATCCCCATTAATGAATTGGTTCAAGATAATATAACGGCCTTGTGTTGCTCCAACATAGGTAGTACAATAATTTATTGTCTTCATATATTTACGATTCATATGACCATCTGAACTTTTGGTCACACGTACTGATTTCTAACTACTGATTTCTAACTCCTCACTGACAAGAATGTATGAGAATGCCAACAACAACCACCCCTCTACATACATGGTGTCAAAGTTTAGAAATAAGTATGTATTCTCCTTACTCGTTTTTTGTGGAAGGGGTAAAGGGTGACCCTACTTGTAACTTGTGAAATGTTTGGGTGTCAAGAGATAGATAGATAAGAACTCCAATCTTCAAGTCGAAGATTGGCGTGAATACAATGTCTGTTCGTAATATCTTTACTTCAATGGCCACAGGACAAAAAGGTAAAAGAACAAAACTACTCACCCCTTACAGGAATTGGGTGTCAATAATCATAAGAGTGACTTCATAATGGAGGATTGGATGGCCCAAAATTAAAAATTCCTCAAATTCCACCAAAAATTCTATCGGCTCTAAATAGAAGAATACAATTGTATAGTTTTGTAAGGTCAAGTTGATCATCCTTGAAGTGATGTTTAACCTCACAACCATCGTATATGAATTTTATGAACTCAGAGTCGCTTTACACTATGGGTCATGCAGATTGACCACGGCCTTCTAAAACTTGTGATTGGAGAGTAAAGTGCTGTTGGTCCCATTTGGCTTTACACTACCTTGAAAAAAGGAGAATGGCCACTAACTTTGAAGTTCCCAAAATATGCTAAATTTTCCATAGTGGATAATGTTATCATGGTCTCCTTGATTATAGTTGAGTCAAAGCAAATGCCTCGACTCAACCACAATCAAGGAGACCATGAGGCCCAAAAATCATTGTTTGGCTCGTGTTCAATTATTTAAAAGAAAAGGTGGAAAAAAAGGTGAGGGTAAAAGAGCAAATGATGAAGATTTATATCAGAGACTTGAACTTAAACTTGTCCATGTCAAAATCCACTTTACTCTACAACAATGACCAAGGTACTCAAAAACTCATTTTTGATTTATCATGGTCACAGCTCTTAACCGAGAGCCATGACCATGAAATTGATTTTAATTTTCTTGGTCATGGCTGTTGGTCCATAGTATAAAGGGATCCTCACTTATATTCACTATATACACTCAATGCAAATTGTACTTAACCCTTAAACACCCATGGGGTCTGTAATGGGCAGCCCAAAATTGAATCACAGCATCTTTTGGACTTGAGCATCATGAATAGTGCACTTTTTGAACTTGGGCATCATGAGTGAACCAATCAATGATGAGCTTGCAACTTCCTACAAGGTTATGTACAACCCCAACCTACCTACCACAATCCTTTCAAAGCACAAAATCACTCATACAAATTGTAATTTAAACTGTAATATTTCACTTTTTGAATACATCACAAGGAGGTGACCAGTTTGACATCAAAATATAAGTGAAAAGTTCATTACAGTGAGAGCTACAGAGCAGATTCTGTTGGAAAAGAGCCGCTCGGGCTCTTTTGGGCGTTTAAGGGTTAACCCTTAAACGCCCTTGGGGTCTAAAACGGGCACCCAAAATTGGATCCCAATATCTTTTGGACTTGGGCATCATGAATAGTGCACTTTTCAAACTTGGGCACCATGAATGAACCAATCAATGATGAGCTTGCAACCTCCTACGAGGTTATGTACAACCCCAACCTACCTACCACAATCCTTTCAAACCATAAAATCATACATACAAATTGTGATTTGAATTGTAAAATTTCACTTTTTGAATGCATCATAAGACGGTGACCAATTTGACATCAAAATATAGGTGAGAAGTTGAGTACAGTGAGAGCTACAGGGAAGATTCTGTTGGAGTCAAGCCCCTCAGGCTTGCTTGCGCATTTAAGAGTTAACCCTTAAAGGTCCTTCCACTCCTCAATGGGCAGCCCGAAATTGGATCTCAGCATCTTTTGGACTTGGGCGACATGAATAGTGCACTTTTTGAACTTGGGCAACATGAATGAACCAATCAATGATGAGTTTGCAACCTCGTACAAGGTTTTGTGCAATCCCAACCTACCTACCACAATCCTTTCAAACCATAAAATCATACATACAAATTGTGATTTGAATTGTAAAATTTCACTTTTTGAATGCATCATAAGACGGTGACCAATTTGACATCAAAATATAGGTGAGAAGTTGAGTACAGTGAGAGCTACAGGGAAGATTCTGTTGGAGTCAAGCCCCTCAGGCTTGCTTGCGCATTTAAGAGTTAACCCTTAAAGGTCCTTCCACTCCTCAATGGGCAGCCCGAAATTGGATCTCAGCATCTTTTGGACTTGGGCGACATGAATAGTGCACTTTTTGAACTTGGGCAACATGAATGAACCAATCAATGATGAGTTTGCAACCTCCTACAAGGTTTTGTGCAATCCCAACCTACCTACCACAATCCTTTCAAAGCACAAATCACTCATACAAATTGCGATTTGAATTGTAAGATTTCACTTTGTAGATGCATCACAAATAGGTGACCAGAATGATATAAAAAAATAACTGAAAAATTGAGAATCAAAAGAGCTTCACGTAAGATTATGTTGGAAAACAGCCTCAGGGGCTGACTGGCGCCTTTAAGGGTTAACTCAACCCTTAAAGGTTCTTCCACTCCTCAATGGGCAGCCCGAAATTGGATCTCAGCATCTTTTGGACTTGGGCAACATGAATAGTGCACTTTTGGAACTTGGGCATCATGAATGAACCAATCAATGATGAGTTTGCAACCTCGTACAAGGTTTTGTGCAATCCCAACCTACCTACCACAATCTTTTCAAAGCACAAATCACTCATACAAATTGTGATTTGAATTGTAGGATTTCACTTTGTAGATGCATCACAAAAAGGTGACCAGAATGATATAAAAAAATGAGTGAAAAGTTGAGAATCAAAAGAGCTACAAGCAAGATTCTGTTGGAAAACAGCCCGAGGGGCTGACAGGCGCCTTTAAGGGTTAACAAGATGTACCCTTGGTTGGCTGAAAAAAAATAAAAAAAATAACGTGGCAATTTGACACCCATGCAAATTTACTGAAATTTTGAGCTCATCTAATTATTACATCAGTCTTTATGATCAAGAGTCATAATGTATAGAATTAGGGGTGAAACTGGAGCTCTATTTACGCCTTATTTTTTTTCTTTCTACATCAAATCTTAACAATTAACATGTTTTCATGCATTCCAATTGATATTGGAACATGAAACATTTGGACATGTGGATAACTGAATGGATTGACGGGGTATTCCATTGGACCAATTTCACCCTCCTCTTGGGACTCTATCATTTCATGCCAACACCATCACGTGATGTCCTAATAAACATATAATTTTAAGATGGGGTATAAGCGTCATGAAACTCATCCTTGCAATAATTTAAATTAGACTGGGTCACTTACTTGTTTGAAACACCAAAAGAGCTATAGCCATAGGTGGACCATCCTTGCCACATAAGCCAAAATGTCCTTGTTCAAAAATTGGTTAAGGTAAGTGCCAGCTGGCCTTTTTGGATAATGTAACTTGCATGAGGTGTCTGCCAACAGGATATGGATACCTTTTACTCGAAGGTAACTAGGGGGTACAACTTTTTTACTGGGTTGGGTGATATTACGTTGTTAGTAGAGTGGTCTAAAATGTAGCAGGTCCCATCATGGAGCTCTAGTAATCTTCATCCACACGTACATAATAGCTTCCTTATGCAATAGTACCATGTATTCACAACAGACATTTTAGGGTATTACTTTAGGGCATCATTTTAGAGACACCTATATTTCCGACTTCATAACTTCATATCTCAATGCGGAAAAGTTCAAAATTGATGATTCTACTTGCTCTATCTATACTTGCTCTATCTATACTATCCACATGGTGTACATTCTTGATGAACTCTTTTAGGTACACCTACCGGTTTCGCTCCCAAAAATGGCCTAAATTTCTAAAAACTTTGCACATTTTCCAAAAGAAATTTTGATGACCACTCCCTAATGAGCTTCTCAATTTGAAGTTCAATCTATTATCGAATCACCACACTTTCGAATAATGAACCAAAGATGTTGACTTCCAATTCAATCTTCAAACTACAGAGGAGGTATTGATTAGTGTTACAAACACTTCAAACCATAACACTAAATATCACACCTTACAACATCAAGCTTCAAAACATAACACTAAATGCGAGAGCATACAAACTTTCTTACAAGTGGAAGAATCTATTGTGCAATTGGTGCCTTAAAAACAATAAAAGACAAGAAGCATTGATTTCAAAGGCATCCATAGTGAACACTAGTCTGAAAAGCATTGAGAAATGGTGTAATGGGTAACTTTTGATTTAAAAAACACTAATTTTCACCTCCTGTAATGAACTCCACGCCTACTTTTTTTTTACAACTACTCATTTTCTCTTCTCTTCTCTTTCTTTCTCCTCCTCTTTCATTCTCCTCCTCTTTCTTTCTCCTCCTCTTTTCTTTGTGGTGAATGGAATTGGTGGAAGGTGACATAAGAGTGGCTCACAGAAAGTGGGAGAGACTGGAGAAAGGGCAAAAGGGAAACACCAGGTGTAGAAGGGGGAGCCAAGCCAAGGAAAAGTGTATGTTCACATGGAAAAGTGAAATTGGATGTTGCTAAACGCACTGCCATTCACATGTTTCTAATGATGGCTTTGATTGAATTGTGGATATATATTTACACTCCCTGGCTGGCTGGCCATGTCCACTTGCATGCCCCCCCCCCCCCCTTGAGACTTTTTCAAGTGGTTGGGGTGGGGTGGGTTTTGTGAGGAATGGACTGGCCGGACTGCTCTTGCCTTTGACTGCTGTCTAAAGGGCAAGCTACTCCGTCCTCTCACCATTGTAATTGATGCCCCCCCCCCTCTCCTTGAGTTCCGTAGACCAGTACCTTTCCTTTGTATGTAGG
The DNA here is from genome assembly GCA_037043015.1 of Bryum argenteum. Classification (NCBI taxonomy): domain Eukaryota; kingdom Viridiplantae; phylum Streptophyta; class Bryopsida; order Bryales; family Bryaceae; genus Bryum; species Bryum argenteum. The sequence goes on along the minus strand of CM073328.1, from coordinate 15,233,248 downwards.
ATGAAGACTAAAATTGGAACTCCCATGTTTGAAAATGATGAAAATTGGGTATCCATATTATTTCTCTCTTTCCAACCTATGTAGAGGCCGGTGTGAATAGAGTGTTCGTTTGACCGTATGCGTGGAGGTCATCACACCAATGGCGGGACTACAAACCCCTCTCTGGGTGAACACTGAGCACTATGCTAGTTTCTAGCTAGCCACCAGTGCCTTAGAGATACCCGACACGGTATCCTTCCAGAGGGCTTTGAGGTACACCCATACAACGAGGTCCAAGAACCACCCCCACTATAGTTGGGTGGACCATGGTGGTGAGCACCACGCGAGCATGGGGAATAGAATCCGGGACATGCTCATTGGGGGCAATGAGCCCTAACCACCAAGCGAAGGCCTACACGAAGGGGCATCAATTAGAATAGCAATGATAAAGTGACTTGACCTTTTAGGTAAAAACATGTGCAAATCTCTACAAAGTGAGTGGCTCTTGCTTTTCTTGAACGGACAAGAGCTTTTTAGTATGGGGTAGGTTAACTTAGTCTTAAGTATCGTCATTAAGGTACGTTCCCACTTGGCCTTAGAGGTGGTGTTAGAAGGTGGTCTTATCTCCTTAAAAGAGTGTGTGTTCACACCTACATTCTTTAGTAATTACCAATCCTACATGGATGCCCACATGGCACACTCTAAAACTTGGAGGACAAAAAAAATATTAGCTAGTATTTGGGAGGACAAAACATAGTTGAGCATTAGTAGGCAAGTGTTAAGGAAGCACCACAATTAGAAATATTCTCAAGTTTTGAAGACTTAAGAGTGGTCTTAGTTAATGGGGCCTTTGAGGAGCCATTATGTAATTGAGGCTACTTTTCAAGACACTTTTCCAAGCCTCATTGATGAGGCCTTCCCTAAGAATAAGGAATTTCCCCAAAATTGTGGAGGTCCTAAGTTTTAATGTATGCTCTTATCAAAGGCCAGGTGGGAAGGGGCCTTTAGTATTGTGTATTACCTAATATTTTGAGAGTGTTGTGGAGTCATAAACCTTCTAGAAGGTTGTTTGGGTTTGAATTGGTGGGTTGTAAGTGTGCATGGCTTTACTAAATTTGCACGTGGTCTTGCATGTAATGAAGAATTTTTGCAATGTGATACAAGGAAAGTGTTTGGATCCAATAAATTTCATAAAGATCCCAGTTGTTACCTTTGGTATTGTTTGAAAGATAAAACAAAGCTTCTCACAACTAGGATTCCAAGCACTCATTTTCATTGTATCATATCAAACAACAGTTGGGCACATGAAACTAAGACACATGCAAAAGAAGTAGAAAAGTAAAACCACACAAACTTGCAATCCACTAAGTCAAAGGCAAACAATCTTCTAGAAGGGTTGAAATGAGCCTACAACACTGACACTCATATAAATTTCCTCTATGCGATTCAAAACAAAGTTACCCCAATGCAACACACGGTCATAGGCGCCAATGAATGAGTCTTCATCTAACAATCACAGATAACTCACCGAATATTCCAGATTAGATTCCTCCTCCGCACGTCGACTCGCACGTCGACGTTTCTGCAGAAAGACCAAGCAAAAAGTCGGAACCAGGATAAATGAAAGCAAACTTGCAGCTACTTGTCCTCCACATATCAACAACAGTCTCTTGCAGTTTACACTTCCTCTCAAGATCATGAGTCAGCGGGACCAGCAACCAGATCACATCCGAAAACTGCATTTATAAAGCCTTTGCATGCATGATGGTTTCCATCCAGTCTTGTTCTGGGCACTCTTTGGCGTGCCCCATGAGCCATGCTCTAAAAAAACTCCTCAGTCTTAAGAACTGTGTAAGGTACTCTAATGATGTGCGTACGGAATATTCCACGAGAAAGGAATCAATAAAATCTAATGAGAGACGTACTGCTCAGATTGGGTGGGGGATCTGTACTTTCGAGATTCATGCTACCAGCCAAGTATGGATATGCAAAAAGCGCCGTTTTTTGATCATCAGGTTTATCCTGATGATTCTGGTGGATTCATATCTGGACAGAAAGTGTCGGAATCGAGATCCACATCGTTCGTAGTTTTTTTCAGATTCGAATCTAGAAAGTTTGAATGGCGTTCTGGAACACGCTATTATCTTGTTCCAAGTACTGTGGCTTCGTCGTAGTCCACACAATGATGCCATGACTTTGCATTGATCGATCATTCAAGGTCAAGGACAGCCACAGCCAAAATGTTCACTGATCTACACCGTTTCGAATTTCCTAAAGCAGCTCATTAATTAGTAGCGGTTCAAAACATTGGTCTGTCGAAGCAATATTATTGATAGGCTGCAATATGCATGTATGGCCTGGTTGGAAAGCATTGATAGCGTTTTGCATCAAACAGTTGATATTCTTGATGAGACCTGGTCGACAGTTCGACACAAACAGGAATATACTCCGATAGATACGATGCTCAGAAAATATATCTACTGTGATTTATATTTTTGATAGATTTTGATGTTCATGGAGACGTGGATGTAGAATATCCTCTGACATACTCCGGCAGACTAAACGTTCCTTTAATATCTGAAAGTTGCAAAAACTACAAACATGTGCATATAGGACTGTGTGTGTACAGAGATATTGCGGAGGTCGAAGTAGTCCTTTATTAGTAGAGACTGGATCACAAGCATCTAATTTGTTGTTAAGAATCGTGTTTGGTCGAACAAAATGCGAACTATTCGATGGATCAGAAAATTATCATATCTGCCAATGTATTTGAGAATTCACCATTCTCGCACTGAGAAGATCAAGTTTTCCAACAATATTCTAGCATCTAGGATGCCTTAACCAACCAAGTGTATGTTGACACTGTCTTGAAGAACAAAACGTTCTTCTAGTATAAACCATTCAAGTTGTGTTCACTTGTACTAAAGCATAGACTTTAAACAATCAAATACTTGCATTTCTGGATGATGAAAACCTTCGGTTGGTTTGCTGAGAGGTTCTTTTTGTTCTTGTTTTTGTTGGAAGGATTGTTGTATACAAGATTCATTCTTATTAGTGAGGATACTGAACTTTTTTGCATTATGGTGTTGAAAGAAAGGACTTAGTGATATTTAGAGGGAGTACGGTGAGCAAATCATGGTTGTCATACTGGACAAATCACTACAGGACGAGTTACTATTTATCAAATGTACTTTTCAAGTACATGTAATGAATTTATATATTCCCTCTTCCTCCGCTATATGAAAGAAAAAATAACGATCAGCGAAGGATGAGAGATCAGTGAAGGTGACACTACGGAATTAGTTTTCTGTTCTGCCCATCTGCCCATGACCCGCTGCCCTCTTTATGACACGGTCATAGGCAACGACGGGGATGTGCCCCCAAAGATCAACGACAGTTAGGAAATAGAGCTGAAAACTTCGAAGCTTCAAGTAGGTCCGATGCTCTGTTCTCGAAAATGCGCAGCAAAACACCGCATTAGGTGATCGCATTCCGAGGATTAACCAGCTGATTCTGTTGAAATTTCAGAGAGATCGACAAAGCACTTTGAAAAAATCTCAAAGAAGCAGTCACCATGTCGGTCGATACTCAAAGGCAAATCAAGGAGAATAGTACGGTAAGTTACAACTAGGGCTTGATTGATTGGAAAATTGAAAGGAACAGCCGATCGCAGCACCAAAATTCGTCTATTTTCGAAAAGAATCGATGTTTTGTCGGTCCGGATTAATCTCACTAAAAATTGACTAAATTAGGGTTTGGAACTTCAACTTTGCATGTTTTTTCTGCTTGCGATGCGTTCAATTCCTTCAGAGTGAGTAGAGCTCTTAAAGATTTTTTAAGATTATGATCGAGTCCGATTCTTGAGCATTGGTTGTGGAAGGTGAAATTAGGGTTTCTGAACGAGATTGTTTGATTCCGATTGTTGATCAGGAGCTAAACGATTTCCTACAAGATTTGACAGCGTGGGAGCATACAGTAAAGGACAAAGAGAAGAAACTTGTCGGCAGTGCAAACAAGTCGGTGAGAAGATACTCCACTCCTGCAAGTGATTGAAGATGTTTAGAATCATCATCCTTGCGGGTCAGAAATATTCATATTTTACCTCTTCATGAATGTGTTTTCAGACGATTCCTGCTGTGCGAGGTCAAAAGCAAAGCTCGGCAGGAAAGAAGGATGTCGATGCTAAAGAAGACACTTCCAAAAAGTCAGCTGCATCTCATACTTATGACTATTTCAAGGATAAGTGGGACAAATTTGACGTGGTAACGATTTGCCCCTCTGGATGTTGTAGCCATCAAATTTTTCAGTAGCTTAAGAAAACATTTCTTGAGAAACTCAGATGTGTATGGTAGATCATTCATATTTTTCCGGTCTTCACATGTTGAGACTTTTGTTGACAGTTAGCTAGGGCAGTACCTGTTCACTTGATGTTATGAGAGCATTGTTAGTATTATACTGTTTCTGTTTTTCAGTTGATAATGGTCACGTGTTTGTGGCACCTCTTATTCAGTAGGACGCAGCTTTGGCGGAGGTGGATGAAGAGCCACAGAAACCATCTCCAAAGAAAGTAGCACGGACAAGCAAAAGCAAGCCAGCGAAGGTCAAAGTAGAGGAGAAGGAGCCTCCGAAATTGAGTGTTGCACCACGTGCAAGTAACAGCAGCTATGGAGGAGTTACTCCTCGTGGATCCTCCCTTGCAAGTTTGCTTGACGAAGGGCCTGCCCCTGATCATATGTCAGAGAAAGATCTTGTGAGTACGTTGATCTCCCTTTCGGTTTTCGATCGAAAGATTCCTTAATATAACCTTCTTGCTTGTTCCTGTTTTGTTCTCAGGGTAATGAGTTCTTCAAAGAAGGGAAATACGTGAATGCAATCGAATGCTATTCTCGGAGTATTGCATTACAACCAACTGCTGTGGCTTTTGCGAATCGAGCTATGGCTTTGCTCAAGATAAGAAGGTCACTGTTACTGTAACATTTTCTATTTCTGCTATCATATGTAATAGATCAAAATTAGTCTTTCAGCTGCATGCTTTTGCCTATGTCTATGATTCCAGTGACCTTTTTTTGTCACAGTGAGGTTCTTGCTTTCTTTCTATGCTTCTTCTATATTCAATTTTTAGACCGATGAACATCAAGTTCATTCGATATCTCTAATTAAGTTTATTACCTCAAACTCACAATCGCTAACAAGTCTTATTACATCAGATATGCAGACGCAGAAGTGGACTGTACTGAGGCTATTTCATTGGACGATCGCTATACCAAAGCCTATTCCCGTAGAGGGACGGCGCGTAAAGAGCTCCAAAAGTATTTTGCAGCTGTGGAAGGTGAGGCTTTTGAATGAGAGGAAATGTAAGTCGTTGCCTGCGAAGTGTTAGTTTGGATCATGACCCGGCATTCCGCATGTTTGCAGATTTTGAATTTGCTTTGCGTTTGGAGCCTGAAAGCAAGGAGTTGAAAAAACAGTACGATGATGCAAAAACCATATACGAAAAGGTATAGCCTATGTTTAGGACATAGATACTCTATGCATCATATATGCTATATTTTAAGAGTTTCGTATTTTCTTGCAATTTGGTGAGATCGTATGTCAAATAGGACGTGAATGGGTGCCTGTGATTGGAGACTGATTTTCTCGATTACTCCCTTTTGCAGTTTGCTTCAAAGCCGAAGCCTGTGCAAAAGAAGGTTCCAGTAATGGTTGAAGAATTGTCATCACCAAGGAAATCCTCTCAAACAAGTGACTTCTCTTCTGCAAGGCAGCAGACAACAGACTCTAGTAGCAAGGCAACAAGCAATAGCAAATCAAGCAAATTGGAGGATAGGAAACCTGCAACACCTCCAGCTTCGTCTTCAAGCAAGACTCCCGTGGCATCTTCCTTGAAAGCAGGAGGTGTTCCTCGTGTGGACTTATCAAAGGCTCGTGCGACTCCTCCTGAATCTGGTACTTCAAGAAGCTCAGATGAAGGCATGGTTACTGCTAGAAGCTTAGCACCAGAGGCGGCACCATCTTTTTCAACACAACATAGTAAAGTTGCTCCTCGTGATAGCTCAGATGACATTTTGGCTTGGTCAAGGAAGTTGGACGCATCCCGACCACCAGATTCGCAAGAACCTCTCAAACAAGTAACTCCAACCCCGAAACAAGTAACTCCAACCATCTCTTTCTCTCTCCAATTTTGTTTAAGAAATGTACAGTAGAGTACCTTATATCCTCTTACACATTATGTATGAACACAGAGAACACTCTGGCCCGACTGTACAAGGTGTGGGGTCCATCATATGTTATACTAGAACTCCTCACACCTTATAAATGTTTGGAGGGCTTATAAGGTATGAGGGGTTCTTCTCTTGGGATATGCAACAAAAGAGGCATATACATCAAGCTTCAGTAGTGGTGACTGCGCACATTCTTCGTGTTCGACAGGAGCACTGTTTTCGGACTAACACTTTTTTTTGTATTGCTTGCGTTTAGGACAAGAAGGTCATAGCAGATGTGGTAGCGGCACCTTCACAAACTGCTGTACAACCGAAGTTGGACTCATCCCGACCTTCTCCGACCCCACTGACAGAGGTCAGAGAACCCCCAAAACGAGTAACTTCAACCATCTCTTCCTCTCTGTCGTTGCTGATTTTTGCAATGAAATGTCTAAATGTGACTTGTAAACATACAGTAGAACACCTTATAACTCTTTTCTACAGGGCATGAAGATTGTATATCTGTCTATGTACCCACATCGGAAGCTCCTGTCCATGTTTATCTGTCTATGGGAATTCATGAACATGGGAACCCCACACTACTTTGTATGGGAATGTCATGATGCTTAGCTTTTTGCACTATCAAACGATGCATACACATTTGGCTTAAAAGGAGCACTAACATGTGTCTTGCTTGCATCCAGGACAAGAAGGTGAATAGCAAAGTGACAGCAGATGTGGTAGCACCTTCACAAGCTGCTGTACAACGAGCAGCTATGAATGTCACAGCGGGATTGGCGAAGAATATGGTTGCACCAAAAACCTCTTATGAATTTGAAGCAACGTGGAAAGGTTTTACCAATGACCGGCAGTCTCAATCTCGTCTCTTGAAGGTAACCATCTATTGATCTTTTTCATATGAACATTGTTAATCTGTCTTTGATTCTGATTCTTCTTATTGCATTGGATTTGGTAGATCATGGATCCATCTTCTCTTCCAAAAGTGTTCAAGGATTTATTGGGTGCACCGTTGCTCATGGACATCATGAACAGTTTGCCATTACTATTACCGTGAGTGTTCCTTCACTCAAGTCACATGATTCCTTTATATTCTTGACGAAGTACTTCGACTTCTATTAAGCATTATTGTGATTGAGAAGACCATCAGAACAGTTGATACTTGAATAAGTCGTTTCTCGGTTTCTGCAGTGATGATACAAGGTTAGTACTGCGTATTTTGGAAAATCTAGTTAAAGTTGGTCGGTTTGACATGACAATCCTGTTTCTCACGGCCAAGGACAAAACAGGTCAGTTCCAATTCTTCAATATTCCAAAATATGAAACTAGCTTTGAGGCCTCGATCAATCCGATACATTCATTCTTTGTCTTCTTATAGTGAGTTATTAGCTATGCTTCTATGTTCCATCAGTATTTTTGTCGACCTTTAAATTTATCCTTTCATGCAGTGATGCGAAAGCTGTGGGATGACATATCGGCAACCGAGGAATTATCTATCAACGAGGAGACGAAGCTGAATGCACTTCGATCAAAATATAAATTATAGTCGTCTAGGTTGCTCTACACAACTTGTTTTGAGTTTTGATGTGTTGCTGCCAAACATTGCAGTATAGATCAAGTATTAGATCTTTGTACCTTGTGATTGGTACAGCCTTGCACATCAGAATGGAAGCTGCGGTACATGTATTGCCTCTTGGGATCTCGGCATATCGAAAAATCGAAAATTGTGTGTGCTTCTGGCCTTAAATTTAGTTCAAGGGCATAACAATTTTGCATGTGAGATATGGAAGGAGAAAACCCAATCTTGCACAATTGGCCGTATCCCACATGCAATTCCACATTCAATGAGGAACTACTGTAATGCCAGTATCAATGTAGATTGTTTAATATTTACCATCTTTCCCAAGAAAAAATTGCCAATCCATTGAAAGTGAAGTCCAGCAGTAAGCAGAACTGCAAATATTGGTATAGGACCCAAATTGAACATTTATTATTTGTGGTCAAGTCTCAAACCATCAATACGCCTAACTCTTCAACATCCATACGTTTGCAATTTTTAAACATCTGATTGAAAATCCACTACTAAACTGATGTTAATCACAAAACTTTGGACTTCATCCAATGATACAAAAATGGCCACAAGATGATCATTCTCGAGCTTTCTGACGAGGTATCAATTGCTGTTCGAGCTTCCTCTTCACTAGCAGCCTTAAGCAAGCTCTTCGGCCACAGTCAATTTCTCTTGTTTAAGATCCTTGATCTCTTGTTCCATCTTCTCTTCCTCCTCAGATTCGTGCACACGCTTAGTGAATGCCAGTTGTAGCAATTCTACCAACCATGCCGACACTTTTCTAATATCTTTGGTCTTAAATAGACTGACGGGTTGACCTCTTTCATATGCTTTTTGCCTTGTAGCTGTCTGAGCAGAAATTTGACCCTGGCGGCACTTGACGGCTCATGACGTTTGCTTCAATGTAGTCCCCTGTTTATAGGGTCATCAATGTACATTTATGAAGTTAAGGGGCGGCCCAAAAAGATGGCGCCGTCAGTGACTATAGTCGTTGAGTCAGAAGCATTAGCATAAAGAGTATGGATGTTCATCTCTAAGTTCAAGGCGTCTCCGCACGCTTGATATTCCTCTAAATTTGGAGTAAGTCGAGCATGCAAGACCGGTCCGCAGCAGTAGAAGTGACCACACAAGATGCCACTGGATCTGCCGGTGCCTCGAAGCACAAATGACAGTCCAAGACAATTGGATATTTGGTGCCGAAGTTACAATTACAATTGCCGAAGCTAAACATACAGATTAAGGTCTTATGGAGGTAGTAGTCACAGTCTAATGCTAATGCTAGAAGTTGTGGCAATATTACAAGCACTTAGCCTGCGCACATTAGACAAATAGAGCCATTTGAAGCTGTATATGCGGCTCTGACCTCACCAAGTTTAATCAAACGCAGGCAGACGGAAGAATCCGATCTTCGCGTGCAATTGCCGTATGTTTATTTCTCTCCCGACTTGTGCAACTAATCACAAGCTACACTAGCAAATAAGAATTCGCGCGTACATCGTTACCCATGAACACTAACGTGAATCCAAACCGTCTGTAAAGAGGTTTCAGCAAGTAAGTGCACAAGTACTCCATGAACTCCTAAAATTATCGAGAAGTTTAGAAGAGTAACAATATGATTAAACTTGTAGTTAGAGTTTGTTCCATAGTGCACAATTTTGCAGAGCTACAACCTCAATTTCGAACGCAATAAATTTTTTGCAATGCGTAACTTGGGAGGTAACCTTTTAGTCTTGATATTAAACGATCGTCCTAAGGACGTTGAAGGGACTGAAAAATGGTCGAAGGCAAGATATGAGAGAAAATAGAGCGATGAAATTCTTCGTTTATTGTTTAAAATTGTTGAGGAGAAGTATTGAGAATATGATAAAAACACTTTCGAAGCGGAGAATTGAGATTACTTCGCCGATTTTATCAATGCACAATTTAACGATTACTGATAAAGACACTTTTACTTTTTCGGTACTGCAATGGGATTGGGATCGAACTAGGCACCCGGCTTTGTGGAGGAACACCAGCTGTCGCCGGCGAGGAACAAGTGAACGTAGCCCGGACCAGCCGTCCACCGGCAAGCCAATTAGATCATGCCGGTTTAGATAATGCCAACCAGTTCACGCCACTTTAGACAAGCCAACCAGTTCACGCCACTTTCGGACACCGCACTTAGATAATTAGAGTATTTGAAAAATAATATAAAAAAATATATAATTATGGAACCGTTATAAAATGATAGTGATGATAAAAATATCATATAATCTTAACAAAAATCTATTTGAATTTTGACTTTGGTAGAAGTCGTGGTCAACGTCATGGTGCGATTTTACCTAATGCATTTGCTTCGAGACGAGAGACTTTTGTCTCAGTCTAATAGTTTCGCATGTAATTCGCTTGTGCAACCCGATCATTGTCATCACTTGAACTGTGACGAACAAGAAGGGCAGCAAAAGAGATTACTGGAACGGCAGAACAAGCTAAAACTAAACGCCGGGATTGTCTACATGTCTTCTCATCTTCGAAATAAAAATTCGGATTGGAGTGCAAACGAGATGCCGATGATTCACAAGAGTGATTCAATTGGCATCATAAACAGGTTGCGTTGCAAACCTGTAAAAAAGTCTCGTATGCTTATTTGTTTGTGTCATCTCGTATGTCATCTTAAGGTTCGACCTATTTGAGAACAAGACGTAAGAAAACTGGAAAACAAGTTCAACAAGGGTTATCGTAAAGGCGATCGAGTAATGTACGTATCTTCTTTTGATAGGAAAGACAGAGAAAAATTGGTTGACTCTAGAGATGATGTGCGGTCGGATCTTGATCTTTATTACCTCATTGACATGTACTTCTATGTATACGAAGGTAACCATCGTATCACGGCATGGATGCGGCATATAAAAAGATACACAAGATGAATCCTTCGTGGTACATCTCGACTGACTCTATCATACTTGATGCTCGTGCTAAGAGCAAGCTGCTGTTTGTCGGTATGAACGATATCAATTACCAACTAAACATCATTTTTCTATAATCAATTTTTTCTATCTTGTTACAACCTCTCTAATCTCTCATTTCGCTCCGTAGGTTTATCGAATATGACCATATCGAGAACAACTTATCTGCTAAACTGAAATACATGAGAAAGTTTGGTAAGCTGAAACCAAAAGATTTAAAAGATCTCATTACTTCAGAGGTTTACAAACGCCAAGATGAGAAAATACACTTGCTTTTTAGTCACAATAGACGTCTTTGTTGAATTTTTAAATGCGTTAAGTTTGCTATGTATGTACTAAATTCTTCTTTCTAATATTTATTTTTTCGCGTCTTCGTATTCTTAGTTAATTTTTATAGAGAGGAGATTAGCAAAAGCCTCAAACGATGCAAAGACTGCTTGTTATGCCACTATCCCGAAAAATAAACAAACAGAGCCACGGATATGGAGTGCCATGAATAACACCATCAAAGCAGAAATCAAATCAATTTGTAGTAAGAATTTCGACAAGATAATCGTTTTGGCAAAGAACAAACTAGGGAGAGTATTTCCAAAAGAGGTACATATGATATTGTTTTTTGATTCCATATGCGTTTATATCTTACAATTTACTAATACTGAATTCTATTTTTTCAATCTGTATTCTTTGCAGATTTATTCACACTACAGCCAAAACCCTAAGCCCAATATGACAATCGATCGCTTCCACTATCGCATAGTAGCCTCTACGAATGTCTATTTTAATTTTAAGGGAAGTAGTTGTAATAGTGGAATGCATCAAACGAGGTTTGACGTTCAAGCTACTACCCGAAAAACCGCCCTACGAAAGATAAAAGTTAGATTGTAAATCTCTATCGCGCTTCTCCTTGGGCCCAAGTAATTTGCTCTTCACTCATGTATTTACATTATTCTTATCATTTCAGTATTATATTTTTGACAGATTCTATGTATATGCAGTTGAAACAAAGTGAAGCGCAAAAGCTTCCCGATAAAGACAAACTTAACATTGAGTGGTATAATGTTGTTCCAAAGTCATCCGCATATGTCAAGAAGTGGAAGTTGCTTTACTAGGAGAAGACATTCTACAACCACATTGCTCTAAAAGCAAGAGCAAGGTTCATTACGGATACAGATGTTCAAATGATTGAGGGTAACAAAGTCACTATTAAACAACTGTTATTTCGGTATGCAAAATCTGAATCATATATTCGATTTTGTTATTCTCAGATGTTCTTTCGAATGTAGATACTTGAAGCAAAAACTTGTTGCCAAAAGAGCATTAGCTTCATGTTCCATTCATTTAGAGTTCGAAGACGTTTTAGTCACAAACAATCCCGGTCTATCTTCTACAAAGCTCAAGATAGGCAATTTACGTACTCACAATTGATGACTGGTGATTGGTTTCTTGAGTGTCAAGATAACTTCATGCACAAAGAGGAGAAAGAACTATTTTGAAATCTCAGTTCAAATATAGTTGGCAGTACACCTATGGAGATCGACGATGATGACGAGGACGACGTCTCGATTTTACCAAGCGCACCTGTCTTACGCTCTCCACTACCTTTACCAGCTGCACAGCGCAAAGTTCGAGCAAATTGAAAGCGATGCAATGCTGCTATGGACTCTGTACTAAATCTTGAACAAGATTTCCAAGAAAGTGCTCCTCTCCAACCAGACATCGCAGGTCAGGAAGATAATGGTTCGGCAAGGGAAGGAGGGCGATCGTTGGGTTTGAAAAGCAGTGGAGGAAAGGCGATGTCGGAAGAACTCACAGAGTGCCATTCCTAGTTCGAGTGGCGGGGAAAACGTACTGCAGTCTTCTCATGGCACGGCCGAAGGTGCAGGCTCGTTCGCGATTAGAAGGAACACAAGAGCCCAAACGCTGAGATTGGAGCGGCTGTCTGTTATTCCGCTCTCCATGGGCTTGTTCTCCCAATCCGGTCTAGACGAAGACGAAGAAGAAGAAGACATCGTACTTCCTTCCGTAGAGAGCACGAGGGTTAGGGCATCGGTGCTCACCGAATTAGACGAGCAAGAAACACCAGGCGAGAGGCTCGGAGAAACCACCTCTGTCGCTGCGGGTTCATCAGCGGGGAGACCAGATGATATACTCAACTGCATCCCTCTGTCCTGAGCTTCAAGACCACCAGAGGTTCTTCTTCTGTCGGAGTCGACGTGGTTCGCGAGGTCTGGAGTACGAGGTTCCAAGAGTACGAGATCTAGACCCAAGCTTTCAGATCCCTGAGGACTTGAAGACAGACCTGGACAGCCAATTCTCCGCTAAGAAAGCAGATGACCGAAGAGTGGAGCTTTGAAAGCGCTCCATACCAAATGAAAAGTTTCACAAGTAGTTCGACTATATGTACATTTTTGGTCGGGAGCAGATCTTTGAACTTGCGTTAGGGCACATGGAGCCAAGCGACCACCGTTCTGGCAGAATCTACAGTAATCTCGAGAAGAAAGGATAAGAGGATATACAAAGAGAGTTAATCCTCCACAATTACACAAAGCCAATCCTCACCGTTATGCCAAAGGTTAACAAACCTCTACTAAATTGGACAGAATGTGTTAAAGCGGAACCGTTTAAAATTATAAACGGGCAATATATGTGGCATGCGGCTCGAGAACTTGTAAGAGATCCAGTTCTTTGTGCGAAGACTCCACGGCTGGAAGAGATGAAAGTGTGGGACGTCTAAATAGTATGGACAGACAATATTACTCACTTGCACGCACCATCCTACAAGTGTAACGAGGGCCATAACAAATTAAAGCATCTGACGTCGCTTCCGACCTTGCTTCCGAAGGCAATCGTTCATTGCCGCGTACTGTGGGAGCAAGCCGGGAAAGCAGAACCCCTAAGGAAGAATGCGTCGACGCTAAAGAACAAAGACGCAGTGGTAGAGGAAAGTATGAGGTAAGCAGCATTTTCTGTTATCATTTAGGAACTTAACTTCGTATTCTCCACTTCATATGTTATGTGCTAATTCAGGATTGAACCCCATGGTTTCGGTTATGACTTACGAATACTGTTGTGTGATCCCAGGCGTTTTGTAGCCGCTCTTGTCAGTTACTAAGCGCGATTGTCAAGCAGGAGGAGCCTGACAGACTTATTCGAATCAACTGGGAGAAACGGGGAGAGCGGTGGATTATGATGGCACCAGACGATATATGAGAGAAATAGGATCAGGTTTTCAAGAAGTACAAGTCTGGAGAGCTCATCGATCTGGACACGGGGGATGAGGTGATTAACTCACCGAACGCGAAGGCTCTCACGAACCTCGCACACATTATGCCCACCGTGCTCCGTGGTCTTAATAGTTTGAGTATGGATCAGGTTGGTGAGGCTGCGGACTATATTTTCAGCAACTCCCCAAAGGTTTATCTAGGAAAGGGATTTAAAAAGTGACACCAAACACTGTTCTTGGAGAAGTAGTGCGGGAAACGGAAATAGAAAGACGTAATTGTGCGCGCGATAGGAGGCAAAATCTCATACTTCAACCGGAAGAAGAAGAACATCTTCTTTGATGAGAAGAATCACATGAAGGTGGACGTCTGACGGGTCTGATTTGGATGACGTAGGCTGTGAGATAGATATTGCACCATAGAGGAGAGCAACTGAATCCCATCGGAATACCCTTCGTCTGCTTTCATACGCGATCCTCAAGAGTGACAAAACAGTTACTCATAAGCCATGAATGCAGTGCTAGCAGCCGTTGCAGTGGCATTTCAATCCACCGTCCGTAGCGTGGACAACGAGTATCCAAACGTGCCACATAAGAAGAAGCCTCTGTAGAGATTTTAACCCATAGCTTATTGATAACTTTAGGGTGTCGTGAAACAGCTTCCTGGAAGCCAATTTTGAGGATAAATGTAATAGAATCCAGCATGTTGTCTGGGCCGGTTAATGGGATAGATTCGAAGCATTTCGTGATGTCAGCGACATAGATGTCGTGCATCTCATGAGGGAGGTTCAAGGTGACCTGGAGGATGGAATCAACCATCCAGAAGATTGAGGTCTCAACCCCAAGTAGCTTACGATACCCAATCACGGTTTTCCGTGCCCAGGAACGGAAGGACTCAAGGACCTCCATTGTAGCAATTGTTAAGATAGAGGCAATATCTGTGTAAACGGTGTGAAACGCGTTTGTAAGCCAACGATATTTCAGCTTGTAAGATGCCATTAAAAATGGCAGTGCAATGTGGACAGGCTGAGCTTCGGGAAGTATTTGGTTGAGTTCTGTCTGGACGTTCTCAAGTATCGATGAGGGTAATTCCCAGATCTTGCCAGATATATGTGAACCCTCGAGATGGTTCACTTCCGCGGGAAAAACCTTATCGCAAGGTTTTGACCAAATATACATATTATGTAGTGATTAAACATGCGTATTACCCATTTAGTCTAAAAACCCAACATATGTTAGTTGGGATTAGAGTGTTTTGGGATTCTTGTGTATTTGCTTTAGGTCTTGAATAATTGAAGTAGTTAATAATTCATAGTTAGAATTGGGGGTGTTTAGGAGAGTTGGGTAAATTCCAATTTCTCTTATTCCGTATTCGGTTATCCTAAGTTTTATGTATTTGTGAGGCTTGGTATTTGACCTATTCAAATGCGGTGGTAGTGGATCTCCTTAGAGTCCTATCTTGCTAATCTGAAGCTTGTAGGAGTAGTAATTGGCGTGGTTTAGGTTCTAGGGAGTTAGGAGTGTGAAAAGGGGCTAGAAGAAATTTGGATGGATGGAAACTAACGGATGAAAAATCATCCTTGCGATGAATGAAGCTTTTAGAGGTTTCCATCACCTATGCAACGGTTAGAGGAGGAGACAGGTGTGTGTGGGTGAGAGAGGAAGAAAGTGAGGAAGGAGGTGTAGAGAAAAAATGTTCAATCTAGGTTTAGTTTGGTGATTGATTGTTGTTGGAATGTTGTTGTTGAAGATTTGAGAGATTTGGCGTGAGTTGTGAGGTAGGAGGAGGGCAGTTGGAGAGTCGACTTTGAAGGACAAGATCTCACGATTTACAAAGAGTGGAAGGCGAGCCTTAGAGATCTGGAAGCGTCGTCGAGTCTCCTTTCCAACAAGACTAGGCGCGCCCTCATTGAAGCAAGGACGAGGAGAAATCGTGATTCTACCAAGGAGACCCTACTGGCGACGGCAGAGTTGGAGGGCCGACTTTGAAGGACGAGATCTCACGATTTACAAAGAATTGGGAGGCGTGACTTAGAGATCTGGAAGCGTCGTCGAGTCTCCTTTCCAACAAGACTAGGCGCGCTCTCATTAAAGCAAGGACGAGGGGGAAATCGCGATTCTACCAAGGAAACCCTACTGGCGACGGCAGAGTTGGAGGGCCGACTTTGAAGGACGAGATCTCACGATTGACAAAGAATTGGGAGGCGTGCCTTAGAGATCTAGAAGCGTTGTCGAGTCTCCTTTCCAACGAGACCAAGCTCACTCTCATTGGAGCAAGGACGAGGGAGAAATCACTATTCTACCAAGGAGACCCTACTGGTGACGACAGCGCTTTTAAGGAGGGAGATGCTCCTCCTTCCTTGTTATATTTTTTCCTTGTGTGTTTTCTTTTATGCAATGTAGATTTGTAGTATCTTAGATACTAGACATAACATTATCTTGGAAATGGCAACTTAATTGCCCAAAAACATGTGTGTTTCTTTGTTTGATGTGGTGATGATTGTGGTGAGTTCATTGCATGAATGGTGCTCTTTTTCTTGATTGAATGAAATTGATTCTTGATTGATTGAATGAAATTGATTTTGATTGATTGAATGAAATTGGAGTCCGTTCTTGGAAGGCTACTACTTAGTTTGCACCCCATCATCTCGACCCAACTTGTGGCCTTAAAACCAAGACGGCCGGGATTAGGGCTCAGCATAATTGGTGCGTCTGTAGGGGAGGTGGATCTTTTCTTTCTAATTTTTGTTTGATTTTTGGCTCTTTTATAGGTATTGATTTGAAAGAAAAGGGCAAATTTACTATAAATAAATAGTAAGTTTGTGATTTTAGGGATTGAGCTTAATTGCTTTTTGGCCTTTTCTTTTTGGATGGATTGATTGTGTTTGTGAGAATTGAAGCTTTGATTCTCATTGGTTGGTTTTTCTTTGGGTTTTATTATGTTTGAATTGATTGAGTGGTTTGTTTGAGAATCTTGCTTTGAATTAATCTTGAATTAGGCGTGAATTTTGATTGGTTGTTCAACTTGAAATTTCTAATTGATCCTTGAAGTTTTAATTGAAAGCTTATGGGGCTTGTCTTGTGGAATTGAATTAAGTTGAGTTAGATTGATTTGAATTGAATTGGTCCCACTTTGTAAGTGGATGTTTTGTGGTTTAACCTTCTTGTGAGCCTTGTGTGTTGTGAAGGGAGCGGGCTTGGAGAACTGCGAGAGAAAGAACATTCTACTTTCTTAAGTTTTGATTATCTTTTCTTTGATTTAATTTTCTTTTGATTTAAAATTGTTTTGATTTATAGGTCTTGGTTCATTGTCTATTCTTGGTGGGAGCTTTGATCTTTCATTGCATTTTGATTCAACTAAGTTGAGTGGATTGTGTGGAGTGTGCGCTCTTGGGGCGATTACTACTTATAGTAATCTGTAGTTGAAGGAGAAGGAGTTCATTTTCATGTGTTGTTCAAATTGATCTTAGTTTTGAGTTATATTAGTTAAGCTACTTGCTTGGATAGGAGTTTTGGGTTGTTGTAAGTGTCTTTGGATTGATTGAATTGGTTTTGTTTTAAATTTTGAAGTGGGGGCATGAAGGGGGCGGATTACTAAATATAGTAATCTGTAGAAGTTGGAAGAATTGGAGGGCAAACCATGGTTTTTATTAAAACCGGCTTAAAACTTGAGTGGAGGTGCAATTGTTGCAGCATCAATTAACCGTGGGTTGTTTGTGTAGCCAAGAACGAGGGACTTTTGTAAACCTTGTTGTTCCTTTTTGTGGTTTTTTTTTCGTGGGGGGATCGTAAGCTTAGTGAGCCGGGTGATCCGGACACGAGGTGGGAGTGTTGGCCATTTGGCCAAGGCCCATCGGTGTTGTTGGGAACCGTTTATTGTTTTTGTGGTGGGAAGTTTTGGGTTGGCGCGTATTCTGGCCAAGCAATTGGGTGTCAAGGAGAGTCTTTCCTTGTTTTTTTGTAGTCTATTGAGAGAGGTAAGGCGGATTACTAATAATAGTAATCTGCCCTTCACATGACGCCGGGTGTGTTTTTAACACATCGTGCCTCTACCTTGTAGGATGGGGCCCGGTTTAGCCTGCTTCATAGGCGCCGATGTAGTTTTTCTTTACCACTTGGGTAAAAAGCTACTTGTGTTTAGTTTGGCAATTTTCCAAACGAAAGTGTAAGTTCACCATTGTTGGGTGACTTCACTTGTGTGTAGTTGCTTTATTTTATAGGTTTTTCGTATGTGGTGGTCGGGTTAATCGCGGCGGGACCATTTTCATCGTTTGAAATCGAGACCGTTGGCGGTGACGCCCCAACGGTTTGAGAGTTTGTTTTTGCGAGTTGAACCCACGGGTTGTTCCTTCACCCGTCCGTGAGGTTTTGTGGTCCAACCTTGGTGTTTAAACTTAACCATTTAAAATTCTTGTAAACCTCTCGTGGGTCCGAAGCCCAATCGGGAAAGTGGGAGTGGACGGGTGATGCCGCCCATTCAAGAACCGCACGGGGTTCTTGAGTGGTTACCAGCCCGAGACGTGCGCACCATCACGGGGGGGCGGAGGACCATTCGTTTACAATTGTAGTAAAAAACTCGTGTTAAAATTTACACTGCCTAAATTGAAGTCCTTGTATGCTGCCTTGTTTTTCCTTGGTCTTTTTAGAGTCCTTAGAGTCGGTTCTTCTTGATTTAGGTCGAATCTAGCTTAGTAAGCTTGCGGGGTTTTCTAGGCCTCTTAAATTTCATAACAACTAGACTAGGGGTTAAGGAATTTAGGGGACTTGGGAAGTGTGGGACCGAGGAGGACTTGCAGGACATTGGCACGCGATTTAACCAATTTTATCCGTTACCTTCACTCCTCGCCCACGGGAGGAGTGTGAGTGGAAGGAAAAGGGTGTGTGGCTTAAAGCTCGACGTGTGTGGGGTGCACAACCCGGTATCAACGATCACCTTTCTCTCGTCTTACCAAATTGAGGGCACGTGGGCTAAAAAGCCGGCCTTCCCCGCTTCGGCGCAAGACGCGTGCACGGTGACTAGGGAGGGAGATCCGCCCATAGCGGGAGGGGTACAAGGCTGCCGATCTCTTCTCTTCTTATTTGGGCACTCTTAGAAAGGGTCAAGGATTATCATTTGTCATTTTTTACCATGCCCATTACCGGTTACCTTTATATCGTAATATCTCATTTACCTAAGCGAGTTAGGGAGTTACACTTAGAGTTGTCTTCGCGGCCATTAAGGGAACCGATCGATTGGTTTAAGTTCAACAAGGATCGGATTTTCCACCTACTAGTTAGTAGTGTGGTTTATCCCCCCAAGTTCCCATCTACCTAGGTGAATTTCCCATTGATAGGGTGACATCGGCGCTAATTTCTCCGGTAGTCAATATTCAATGACGACCAAAGGAGCAATTGCCAATGGTAACACTCCGATCGGGAAGGTCGTACCGTGAATTACCATCACACAAGGGTACGCAAGGTAGATTTAGTCAATTAGTAGGAGTTCAACCTAAGGAATTGGAAGGGGGGGCTCCAGAGGTAGAAAACCCCTCGATTCCGGTGGTCCCAGTTGGTCCTATTCTCATGGCGCAACCATTCAACCCGGGCGCCCCGATACCCCCGGTTGCCCCTGACCCGGCGGATGCAATGATGGCCCCACGAGGGCTTCCAATAGTGATGCCCGTGGGGTTAGCGCGCGAGGCATGCCCACGCATCTTCAAAGTTCTCCGGGATGGCTCACGGGACCCTCCAATCATATTGAGAGGTATATTGAAACCCCCGTGACCAATGTCATTCCCGAAGAAGACTATTGGTTGGTGTGGTTTTCCACTACCTTAGAGGGAGCGGCATATGAGTGGTACCGCTCACACGCCCCCGGAACGTTTGTGGATTGGCCGACCATACAAACGGCTTTTCTAAGGCAATTTAGGCCCGAGACCGGGCAACAAAATGCCTTGGTGGCCCTCACGGAGATAAGGCAGGGGCCCACCGAGGGTATCACGGAGTATATACGCCGGTTTAATACGGTGGTAACAAGGTTCGTGGGCAACCACTTGACCGATGACACCATCCGGTATTACTTCATCCAAAGATTCAACAAACAATCCACAATCCGGGATGTGTTGAACTCCATGCCCCGAACGGTGGGTGATGCCCAAACCGCTGCCCGTCGAGTGGAGAGTATCGAGAAGGAGAATAACCGGATGTGGGCCCGATCGGTGGCCCCGGTTCCTTCATTTATCCCCACTCACTACGAACCTCCTCAGAGGGAGGGTCAAAACCCGGGGGAGCCACTAGGCCTATGGCACCATATACCCCCGGTTATGTTCAACCCAACCCCCTTGATTCAAGGCCACCGGCTCCTCAACTTCAATGGCACCCTCAACCGGAACCTCCTAAGGTGGACCGGTTGGCGGAATTAGAGGAACGGTTTAAAAAGGCCAATGATGATCTTAAGGTGGATATGATGAACACCATCAAGTCTCTAGGGGACCAATTGACCATGGCCATTAATGCTAAAAGCATGAATGCACCACCACCTGTAAGTGAGACCGGGGTACACCCGTCTAACCTTTGGTGCACAAATTGCCGGCAATTTGGTCATACTCCCGATTTTGCCCAAGTCCACCTAATCCAAGCCCGTATGTCCCACCACATAGCCGGCCTACACCGCCCAAAACCAACCGGGTTAATCCACCATTACCAAAGGGACACCGTGCCCTACATGTGGGCGATTTCACCCCATTGGTCCGGGAAAGTGTTGGGTGGAGACCGGCGTGGTGTGTGACAATTGTGGGGACAACCACCCCACCGAGCGGTGTTTCCGCAAAAAAAGGCAAAGCCGAAACCGCTCCGGGGGCTTCAAGCTCCTCAACCCCACCCAAGGCTTCTTCTATGATAAGCGGCACAAGGCAATAGCCTTTTACAAACATACCCGACTCCATGGTATCCAATGGCTCCTACTAGTTATGTTCCACCACCGTCGGACCAAAGTCAAAGTGCGGGACCAAGTATCCCCCGGTCCAATATTACATGGGGATGCAACGGTCCCCCTAGTGCTCAACCGCCGGCGGTATACGCCAACCCAATAGTCTCCCAAGACGTCCGGAATAGCGTTGTACCTCCCGGTGGTCCTTCGACCACGGGTCACCCCTAACCGCGGGCCAACCCCTATACATCAAAGTATGCATTTAATCATACATGAGGAGGTGGACACCGTGGTTGCTATGGTAGTGGGGAACCGGTTGAACACCATGTGGCGGTCATGACAGCGGCAACAACGGGCCAATAATCCACCTCTTGATACACTATCCCGAGAGGGTAGTGACGGAAGAGGAACCGGATATCCCGGCCGTAAAGGAGTTTTTGAGAGTCAATTGCATGAGTTTTCCCGGACCCACCTTGGACCAACCCTCAATGGAGGGTATCCAATTAGAACCTCTTGATGATGAGGTAGAGGACCTCTATCGGTTTGTAGACACGGCGGAGTCCGGACACCGGGATCCCCTAGGGCGGCGGCTCGGGTACCGGGTGTTCAACCCGGCGGCGGATTATGACCTTTGGACGGATCTTTGCACCATTAGGGCTAATATATCCATAGCCCAACTTATCCAAGGTAGCCCCTCATTGAGAAAGAGTTCAAAGAAGGCGACAATGCCCCGGAGATCTCGGAAGGTGGTAATGGCCGCTAAAATGTACACTAGCCCGTTGGTAGATGACGGTGCCCGAGATTGATGTCTCTATTTTGGATAGAATCATCCCGGCGCCGTTGTTGACAACGGTAGTGGCATCAACGTCATGTCCTCCATCACGATGGCTAAGCTAGGCTTAGATATTACCGCCCCTCCCCTTACATTGTCAAGGTGGCGGACCAACGTCCAATTACTCCACTTGGCGAAATCGCCAATTGCCACATGGAAGCGGGAGGGGAAGTCTATCCATTGACTTTCCATGTATTGAAGCTTGAGGCTAGTAAGGCCGCTTATCCCATCCTTTTAGGGAGGGATTGGTTGAGAAGGGCCAACGCCGACGCGGCGTTGGTCCATCAATCAATCAACGTTACAATTTGGTCCGCGGAAACCGATCAATGGTGACCATCGGGTGCCGGGTACCCACCTCCTTAGGAACACTTGGAGAAGTGCCTAAAACCATGCCATCCACCGATGGTGAACACGTGGACCTTATACACCCCGCGTTGGTCCCGGGAATCAATCCCATCGATTTAGGCCCGATTAGAAACCTTGGGCCGGGACTTTATGATTGGGAGGATGACGGTGAATTTGCCACATGGCGGAATCATCCCGAGGACCTTGAAACCCCTATGTTACAATCGGTGAATGTCATCACTACCATGAGAGTTTTGGAAGAACCGGTAAACCTATACCCCGGGGTAACAACCTTGGTTGATGAGGTTGATTATGAAGTGGTTTACAACCTCGAGATAGACGGAACCCAAAGCCTCGGTTTTGAAGGGCAAATGGAAGAGGAAGAAATCCTCCCTCCTCCCCTTCATTTCCGCAAAACCTCCACTAACTTGGAGGTGGGTTCCGATTTACCTATTTACCCCGCGGTGCCAAGTGATTGGTATCACGGCCCCACCAACCCGGTCACGGTCCCAATCAACGATTGCGTAGATGTGGACGTGTCTCTAAAAGGCGAAGAGCCTCGCCCCATCAAAATGGGGGCTCAATTATCCCGGAAGAAATTGAGCGGTTCAAAGGTCTTGTCCTCGAATTCCGGGATATTTTTGCTTGGTCTTATAAAGACCTCAAGGGCATCCCACCGGAGATTGCCCAACACACAATTCCCCTACTTCCGGGATCCATACCGGTTCGACAAAAGGAACGCCGAATGAACCCCCGCCTCCAACTCGTGGTCAAAGCCGAGTTGGAAAAGC
Source organism: Bryum argenteum (assembly GCA_037043015.1). Lineage (NCBI taxonomy): Eukaryota > Viridiplantae > Streptophyta > Bryopsida > Bryales > Bryaceae > Bryum > Bryum argenteum. Next base: position 15,210,441 of record CM073328.1, on the reverse strand, counting down.
TCTTAGAGGCGGGTTTCATTAAACCGGTGGAAATCACGGATTGGGTGTCCCCTATGGTGCTTGTGAAGAAGAAAAATGGGAAGTTAAGGGTGTGCATCGACTATCGTCGTTTAAACAAAGCCACCCAAAAGGATCACTTTCCCCTTCCATTTGTGAACCAAATCTTGGATGAGGTGGCGGGGCATGAGCTCTACACCTTCCTAGATGGATACTCGGGATATAACCAAGTATCCATCCATCCCGATGATTATCACAAAACCGCTTTCACAACTCCGTGGGGGACGTTCATCTATGTGGTCATGCCCTTCGGGTTGTGCAACGCACCTCGGCATTCCAAAGAGTCATGGCGTCCATCTTTTTGATCTCCTCCATAAGTCTATGTCGGTTTTCATTGACGATTTTAGCACCCAAACAAGTGCATTGGAACATTACGCAATGTTGCGTGAGTGTTTTTTGTGCGGTGCCGTCGAAACCGCCTCTCCTTAAATCCCGCCAAGGTGTACCTAGGGGTACAAAAGGGGTATTGTTGGGCTACGTGGTTTCCAAGGCCGGCAAGGAACCGGACCCCGAAAAGGTTGAAGTAATTCTCAACCTTGAACCCCCAACTTCGGTCAAAGGCGTACAACGTGCTCTTGGCCATTTTGGGTGGTATCGGGACATCATGGCCGATTATGCCACGGCCGCGATACCCTTGACCAACCTCACAAGGAAGGAGGTCAAATTTGAGTGGACCGGGAGTGTCAAGAGGGTTTTGATGCCCTCAAGACCAAGTTGACCTCCTATCCATGCCTTGTACCCCCAATTGGGACATCCCATTTCATGTGTATTGTGATGCATCGGCGGTAGCCGTGGGTTCTACATTGTGTCAACCACACGGACCTAACGGCAAGGACCGCCCGTGGCATTTGCTAGCCGCCAATTAACCGCGGAAAGGAATTATTCCACCACGGAAAGGGAATGTTTGGCCATGGTGTTTAGTGCCAAAAATTTAGGCATTACTTACTCATGAATCCCGTGGTGTTTTGTTGATCATTTAGCGTTACGCTACATGGTTAACAAACCCGACCTTAGCGGTCGGGTGGCACGATGGGTTTTGCTCCTAGAGGAGCTAGATTATACCGTGGAATACAAACCCGCCGCTTGCATCTTCAAGCGGACCACCTCTCACGGTTGTCCGAAGCAATGGGCATGGTTGACATCGAGGATGAACTTCCCGATGCCAACCTTTTCTCCATCACGTGACACCACGCGTGGGACACCTATATTGCGGAGTTTTTGAGACGCAAAAACTTCCCGATCACCTAGATGCCAATGAGCGGCGCAAGATCCGTGTCAATAGCCGCCACTATGCTATTATAGCAAACCGGTTGTACCGGCGGGACATTGACGGGTCCTACGCCGGTGTGTTAGTGAGCCCGAGGCATCACGCATAATTGTGGCATGCCACGATGACATGTGCGGCGGGCATTTTTCGGGCCGTCTCACCGCCCAAAAATCCTTAGAGCCGGGTACTTTTGGCCCCATGTTCGCCGACGCCCACCGCACGCCACCAAGTGCGACGATGCCAACGGTTTGCTCGGAATGACCTCCACATGGCGTTCCCTTTAATACCCTCGCTACCCTTGCTTCCTTTTGAGAAGTGGGGAATAGACTACGTGGGCCCGGTGCACCCCACGTCATCACGCCAAATGGCGTACATCATTCTCGCGGTCGATTATTTGACCAATGGGGTAGAGCCAAGGCGGTCAAAGTGGCAAATAAGAAAACCACGGCACTCTTTTTGTTTGAGAATGTTTTTTTCGTTTTGGGGTGCCACGGGTTCTGGTTAGCGACAGGGCACCCATTTCCTCAACGACCTCATTGAGAACTCACCACGACTTACGGGATTGATCACCGTAAAACCACCCCTTACCATCCTCAAACCAACGGCCTAGCCGAACGATGTAATCAAACCATCGTGAGGATTTTTTGAAGACTATCCATGACAACAAACGGGATTGGGATACCAAACTCAATGCCGCTTTGTGGGCATATAGGACCACGTTCAAGGTCACCACAAAGCAAACCCCGTTTGCCCTAGTTTATGGGATAGGCGGTTTTACCCATCGAAATCGAGATCCCCTCCTGCGCATAGCAATCGAGGCTAGACTCCCATTTCGGACTCTATCCACGATCGAGTCCTCATGCTTGAAGGGTTGAGCGAGACCGGCGCCTTAGCGCTCAACATATTGAGACAATGGCTCGGCGCCGCAAGTTGGCTTTTGACAAGCTTCATAAGAAGCGGGTTTTAGCTCCAGGAGACTTAGTTATGCTCCAAGATGCCACAAAGATGGAATTTCCGGGCAAATTTGATGCCATATGGCTAGGCCCATTTGAAGTAAGGGATGTCCGTCCAAACAACACCGTCCAACTCGCGACATTAGATGGCGCTCTTTTTCCCGCCGCACAAATGCCGAGCGGTGTAAGTTGTACCACATGTGACCGTGCGAGCCCAATGGGAGCATTTGCCTACCAGCTTCGAGACCCTGAGTCCGTTGCATTTTGGGAAAATGCCCCGCAGATGGCCGACACCTGTGAACCCTCGAGATGGTTCACTTCCGCGGGAAAAACCTTATCGCAAGGTTTTGACCAAATATACATATTATGTAGTGATTAAACATGCGTATTACCCATTTAGTCTAAAAACCCAACATATGTTAGTTGGGATTAGAGTGTTTTGGGATTCTTGTGTATTTGCTTTAGGTCTTGAATAATTGAAGTAGTTAATAATTCATAGTTAGAATTGGGGGTGTTTAGGAGAGTTGGGTAAATTCCAATTTCTCTTATTCCGTATTCGGTTATCCTAAGTTTTATGTATTTGTGAGGCTTGGTATTTGACCTATTCAAATGCGGTGGTAGTGGATCTCCTTAGAGTCCTATCTTGCTAATCTAGACTTGTAGGAGTAGTAATTGGCATGGTTTAGGTTCTAGGGAGTTAGGAGTGTGAAAGGGGCTAGAAGGGCTGGATGGATGGAAACTAACGGATGAAAAATCATCCTTGCGATGAATGAAGCTTTTAGAGGTTTCCATCACCTATGGCAACGGTTAGAGGAGGGAGTCTAGGTGTGTGTGGGTGAGAGAGGAAGAAAGTGAGGAAGGAGGTGTAGAGAAAAAATGTTCAATCTAGGTTTAGTTTGGTGATTGATTGTTGTTGGAATGTTGTTGTTGAAGATTTGAGAGATTTGGCGTGAGTTGTGACAAGGTAGGAGGGCAGCAGTTGGAGAGTCGACTTTGAAGGACAAGATCTCACGATTTACAAAGAATTGGAAGGCGAGCCTTAGAGATCTGGAAGCGTCGTCGAGTCTCCTTTCCAACAAGACTAGGCGCGCCCTCATTGAAGCAAGGACGAGGGAGAAATCGTGATTCTACCAAGGAGACCCTACTGGCGACGGCAGAGTTGGAGGGCCGACTTTGAAGGACGAGATCTCACGATTTACAAAGAATTGGGAGGCGTGACTTAGAGATCTGGAAGCGTCGTCGAGTCTCCTTTCCAACAAGACTAGGCGCGCTCTCATTAAAGCAAGGACGAGGGGGAAATCGCGATTCTACCAAGGAAACCCTACTGGCGACGGCAGAGTTGGAGGGCCGACTTTGAAGGACGAGATCTCACGATTGACAAAGAATTGGGAGGCGTGCCTTAGAGATCCAGAAGCGTTGTCGAGTCTCCTTTCCAACGAGACCAAGCTCACTCTCATTGGAGCAAGGACGAGGAGAAATCACTATTCTACCAAGGAGACCCTACTGGTGGTGACGACAGCGCTTTTAAGGAGGAGATGCTCCTCCTTCCTTGTTATATTTTTTTCCTTGTGTGTTTTCTTTTATGCAATGTAGATTTGTAGTATCTTAGATACTAGACATAACATTATCTTGGAAATGGCAACTTAATTGCCCAAAAACATGTGTGGTTGCTTTGTTTGATGTGGTGATGATTGTGGTGAGTTCATTGCATGAATGGTGCTCTTTTGCTTGATTGAATGAAATTGATTGCTTGATTGATTGAATGAAATTGATTGCTTGATTGATTGAATGAAATTGGAGTCCGTTGCTTGGAAGGCTACTACTTAGGTTGCACCCCACCATCTCGACCCAACTTGTGACCTTAAAACCGGGCAACCGGGATTAGGGCTCACAATATACATGGAGTGAAGTCATCGCTGGACAATCGGTGAACGGCTTGGAGGCGAATATGCTTGATGCAGATAAAGCAGGGATTATTTTTGGCTTTATCCAGCCCTGAGACGTATACATGCTTAAGAAGCCAATTCAGTTCGTCTTTCACTGCAATATGTGAAAATAAAGCAGGTCCTGAGAACTTAAATCCAAATTTGTTGGATCGAGAGGCACTCTGTAGTCTGTCGATACAGAGTTCTCTGCAGTAAGCAGAGGCTTCATGGAGCGATAGAGCAAAATCCTGCAGTTGTAACATATGGAATAATCTTGCAAATGCGTCAAGCGCAACAGACATAGCTTGGTGTAAGTCAGTCGGTGATAGTGGAATATGGTTTAAACCATTAGCAAGAGCAGCACGGAGTTTTGGATGTTGTATAACCCGCAAGTCCATGGTATGAACATGTAATGAAGGTTTGGAATAATCTGAGCATTCGAGGCCAGTGAGGGGGTCGAGAAAAGCTCGGAAACGTTGAACTGTTGTACACAGACACGCATCCTGAGGATCAAGAAGATGTATGAAAGAGAAATGTTTAAAAACATCTGATGGTTTGTAGAAAGATGTAGCAAGGTTCCGGTCATAAGACCAAGAGAATGCTATATCATCCAGAGATACTTGATCCGCTAAGCCAAAATGGGAGATAACTTCCCTGAAAATCTCGCGTAAGTTGAGCCATTCCATCGCTCTGCTACAGTAGAACAAAGGAAGATATTTGATCCCTTGTTTCTGGTTTGTGCGTTGAAGAGAAACTCTCCCGTATGCATCACAAGAGAGAATTCGGTTTGGTAAATCTGCAGAAACCGCATATGAAATCTCAGTTCTCTAGTGAATTCCAGTCGAGAAACCGGCCTTTCATGGATAAGCGGTCGAAGCGGGAACTGTTTTTAGCCGATGAAGTAACTTCATTGCTGGACTTAGTAGGAGATGTAGTGAGGTGCAGAGAGCCACTGGTGGATGGAGTTCGAGACACATTTAAATGAGACTCGATCGGAGAGATCTGTACAGAGCTGCGAGGTGCAGTAGTGTTTCGATAGGACAGGCCAGTGAAGACGAAGGCCTCGTTCTGACTGGATGGGTGATGTCCACCACGCGCGGTGGGTGAACCCCGTTGATGTTGTCGAGGAATAGGAGCCGACTGGGATTCTGGTTTGAACCGCCGATTGTAGGTACCGCGGCCACCACGCCCACCGCGGATAGTGTTTCGTGAGGCATTGCGAGGTAAGGGTGGAGTACAAAACTCGTCACCCACCGACGCAGGCGCATTGATATTCAAGGGTGGTCGCTTATGGGAGCTGTGAGAGCTTGGAGTTACCGGGTTTGGCGCCGAAAATGTAGCGGGTTTGATCCATCGCTCAATTTGTCTACATCCCGCACCAGCAGGGTGAGTAGACAGGAGTTTGGCGTTGGGGTCTTCTGCGAATTGCAGAAAAGCCTCTACCATCATCTCGCGTAAGAAATGAAAGGAGATCTGGTGACGAATGGCGATGCATGCTGCATCACTCAACCAGATAATAAATGCTCCAAATTTGGCTGAGAGTGTCGGGTATTCATCGTCAAAGAACAGGTGAAGATTATTGACCATGAACCAAACGGCATGGTCAAACCAAATGACATCCCCTTTGCAGCCTTTGGAGGAGTCAGTCTTGCATGTACAACGCAAATATGGCCGTTGACAGTTCCAAATGGCTGATGAGTACTTCTCAATTCTGCCAAAGTTCAAATTAAGCGCTTGCTTGGTGTGGACACGGATTTCCGGCAAGGAGCATTTCTTGTGGTCAAAGAGCATTAATGGGAATGCACCCGGAATGGTCTGGCCTTCACGAAGGATACCAGTCCCATGTACTGCATTGGCTTTGAGCGCATCCACTTCTGTAGGCTGCATATTTGTCCAAGTACGCCACATAGGTATGGAGATTGGAGCTAGCAAGTTGATATTGGAGAGACCCCAACATCTGTGGGCCCTTGAGGCAACTTGAGCTTCGATCGTTCGTGCAGGGGTGAACGGCGCAACCGGTCCTCTGCTCGAAGCCATAAGCAGGGCGAGATCCTTTTCCGCCTGTGAAGTTTGGATCGTTTCAACGAGGTCCTCGAGGGCAGCCTTCTGCGCCGGGGCTATGTTGAGCCCGCTCAGAAACGGATGATTAGCGGTAGAAGATTGCCCCGCGACAGAAGTAGGAGGAGACGTAGATTCATGCGGATTGGCCGCTTTCAGAGCCGCGTCGACGATTATCGAGTCCTTCTCGGCATGGAGGAGTTCCTCACTTTCCCAATCCAACATCTCCGCCAGTTGCGTATGTGCAATCTTTAATTGCGCCAGAGCCTTGTCGGGAGACTCACGAATAGTTAAGTTCAAAATGAGCGTCCATTGGAAAAGGTCCAGGGTGACTAGGAGCAGAGGGGCATGCTCACCGTCGTCATCGCAGTCCAAAAGGGCAGCCTTGTCCTGCTCTTGAATGAAAGAGTGGATTTCTGAAGAGCGTAAGGATGCTAAAGTAGCTTGAACTCCTGGAGATGGTGCTGGAAGCGGGATCGCCGTAGCCAGCCTTGACCAGGTCGACAGCCCATTGTCCATGTAGCCAGGTGTCGACATTCCCCCAAGGCACACGACTTGAATAGAAGGAAAGACAAAGAAATTCACCATTTCTAAGTGGATTGTAAGCAGAGAGAAGACAGAAAGTCACAAGACTCGACACCCCATATCAGGGATCTTTCAGTCTAGTCAAGTCATAATACCGCTGAAAATACATATTGTCGTGAGTAATCATGGCGGGATCTCATTCAGTGTACTGTACGCAGTCACACATTTCATGACATTTTTCTAGTCAAGAAAGTAACTCGGAAAGAATCTTTCCAGAATGTATTGTCAACATGGAAGCTAAACAACTACATCGTCTTCACAGAGGTAACCAACCCATGGCAGTCGTGGGCATGAGGAATGCTTTAGTGAACTAAGGTTCGTAGTAGCTTAATAATGCAAGGGTGGCTCAAAGAACCACGAAGCTAGTTAATCAGCAGGTTTCGTAACTATGTTATTCATGAGTTTGCAGAAGTGCAACAAGGGACGAACATCAGACAAGGCTCAAGTGAAAAGCTCAGTGAAACAGATCGCTATATTCGAACTTGACCAGTCTGATTCAGGTGCAGTCATTCGTGTCAATTGTTTATTCACATACTGTGAGCTTTTCAAGCCTGAAAATATCGGGAGGGTGGGCGGGCTCAGATAGCGAGACCCACGTACAGGCGTTTAGGGAGTTCTGGTATGGCCAAGAAAAGTCCAATATGCATGCAAAAAACAGCATATGGAATAATATTGCCACCAAGCCTTACAGACGCTCATGATACGTGATAAACTGGCACAACACGAGCCAGGGACATTCTGTTATCTTATGCTCTCGAATTCTTGACCCTACAATTCATCAAGATGATCAACCAGTTGGAGATAAAGTGAAGAAAAAACAATGGTATGAGTGTAGAGCCAAGCTCTAATCGGAGGAAGCCGCGCCTCACCTGCGCCCATGCCCACAACAAACCAGAAAGTGTGTTAGATGGACGTACGCAAGGTGTCTGCAGCGTGGCTTCACGTTGTTATCCGAATCGCGGATTAGAACGCTACTCAACTCACAAGAATCATCACCACTCGTGTTAATTGCTGCAAGAAACGAAGACAGTGAGTATGCAACAACGAGTGAAAGATCACAGAGCCAGTAGATTCCGCTCTCTTTGCTGCTGCGGTGAGATAATGAGAACCTGAGTTGTCATGGCTGTGCGTAGCAAGCAATCGTCAAGCAAACAGATGTAACGCGGCGTTCTTGCAAGTGCAATAGTGTAGCATACGGCGTGACAGCAAAGAATGTACAATGCACTACAGGTAGGTGATCATTCAAGCAGGTGCATGACCGGCTTCTTGGACTTTATGCGCAAGAGCAGGTACAAGCAAGGTGGCAGACGCCCTCCTGGGCAAAGATCTATCACACCACCGACGGTCATGGATCCTCGAGCAGTCGATACCCAGGGACGGGCGGGTCAGATGCACCCACACATCAGTATCCTACGGGTACAAGCCACCTAATTAAAGAACAGTTACAAGCTTCATAAGCTAGCTCGTATTCCGTGGTTTGACTTGAGAAGTAGATGCCTTTCTCGTAATATACCAGTATAGATTGTATGCTAGAATACATGACCAATTCTGTAATAGCAGAATAAAGAATAGTTCTGTGTGTTACATCACGTTTTGGACGAGAGAGAGAGATACAGACTTTGCATTACACCCCAATTCTGGGCTCTTTCCTTCAAATCGAGTCCTGCTCATCATCGTTGTCCGCATGTGTCAGCCACCATGATATCGCACATCAAAAAGACTCATGAAGAGTATTTATCCATATATTATATAGCAATTTCTCGTCCAGAACTAGTGATGTAGTGCAGACATAGACATAGAGGATTCTGCCAGTATAATTCAAGTAACGTCCGTATGCAGCTCATCCTCGGCCCGTTCGGGAGGGAGGGCGGGTGCAACAAGTATCGCAAAGAACAGAGAGTGCAAGTCATCGTTACTCTGTATGCCAATCATACTCCTCCAGAAATGGTGGAGAAAAAAAACAAGCACGTATAACGGATCATAAAAAATCTCATGCATCCTGTATAACTTACTGAAATGAGTATCAAGACTTAGTTTTCATCAGAGCTCGAATCTATGATCCTACAGTGACATTATGCAAGTACATATTGTCATCAAGCAAGAGGTTGAATGGTGAAGTGGGAAAACAGTCATAGGAATCGAGTGTTGCTCTAAGCTGAGGGGGTCCGCCTCACCTGCACCCATGCATTCAAACAAACAAGAAGTCAGTTCAGATGCGTGTGCGAGGTGTTTGCAGCTAAGACCCCACGTTGTTATCCGAGTCACAAGTTAAAACAACGCTGCAAGATCCATGACATTCAAATGTAAACACGTATCCCAGTTGTAACTGAGCAACCTGCATGCATAGGTACAAGCAAGATGAGGTTAGATTCTGCTCTCGAGCACAGGACAACGCTGTTAGAGCACCTGCGACATGGTGGAATGCGGCAGTGCCGACAATGGGCTCCCGTCCACGACGTAACAGTAACAACCAAGATTCGCTCAAGCCAGTACGCTCCTTTACGAGAGCCCCAGTGCAGTCGTTCACGAGAATACAACGCCAGGAGCTACAGGAGAGAGACCACACCAGCCGGTACGGGAGAAAAACGAAACTTCTGTCCGTTTCTCGTGTCAAGGCCTGTTGGGATGTATACGGCCTGGTTTCAAGAAACGGGCTCATGTACGTCCTGTGCGCCTGGACAGTTGGTGGGCCGAGTGGAGCACTCCCGAGAAATCATTACTCAGGGTGGCTAGCACTGCCAGGTGACGGTGCTTGTTCCGGGTACCAAGTGCTAAGTCACGTGGTTCGGTAGGGCAGGGTAGCTAACCGGTTGCCATGGTGAGAAGAGAGAGGTACGTAACAGCATACAGCATAAAGGCAATGTGTGCCGTTAACAACCACCCATGCACGTAGCAGGTTTATCTGGTAAGAACCAGTTCATGTACCCGTGTAGATTGAGGGCTCTAATTCCTAAGCCCTCGGGTATGTATGTCACATATGGGCACTCGCTGAGTATCTTAATACTCATACGATTGAGAGGTTGTGTGCTGCATTATCAGGAGTATCCGGTAAGGATTCTTTAAACATCCTGTGCAGGTGCCTATTTTTGAAAAAATAGGATCATTTTCCAAGAGAGAGAGAGAGAGAGAGAGAAAGAGAGAGAGAGAGAGATGTCATATCACCCCATTTCTGGGATCTTTTTGTCAATTCGAGTAATTGCTTTTTATCGTAACGGCAATGCATACCTGCTCTTTATAAAGAACGTATACTTGACTCCATACAAGGCTTATTAAGGAAGATATGCTTTCAGAAATGCGAGACAAGCAAAGTAGGGGAAGTAGGGATTTGACATATGCTGCATGCTACAGTGCAAGGCCTGAGACACGTCAACCATAAGGTAAATCCAAGACTCAAATCATGAAGATCAGTTCAAGAAGAACAAAGCCCAATCCCGTCCGGGTTTGCGGGCGGGTGTATTAAACGAAAATAGGGAATGCAAGTACTCGTTATAGTATCAGGGCCATCGTGCCGTGGTCGATAGAAGTGATACTACAGGCATGAAAGCATCAAGACAACAATCGATGTCTGTGCATCTGGCGATTAAGGAAAAATGCATGAAAGCATCAAGACAACAATCGATGTCTGTGCATCTGGCGATTAAGGAAAACGTGACCTACTTCACAGCAGACAAGAGGACGAATCTTGGACCCTATGGTATGCAATCAAAGATTGGTGAAATGCAACAGGTTGAATGGTGAAGAAACAGTCACAAGTGTAGAGCGAAGCTCTAAACTGAGGGGGTCCGCCTCACCTGCACCCATGCATGCAAACAAACACGAAGTTAGTCCATATGCGTGTGCGAGGTGTCTTCAGCTAAAACCCCACGTTGTTATCCGAGTCAAAATTAAAACAACGCTACAAAACTCATGACAGTCGCTTTAGAGCATCTCTCGCAGCGGTTACTGGTGAATCTACATGACGAAAGAACAAGATCGAAGAGGTTAGGCTCAGCTCTCAGGGAAAGAACGAGTTCGTCGTGACACCTGAGTCATGGTGCCGTTCAGAAGTTTGCACAGGGATCCACACTTCAGAAAGCCGCAGGGACCCGAGGAGTGAGCAATCGTAATAGACACGACCCGAGTCGTAACAGGAGAGGGCTAGAGCTAGCCTTGGAGTTCTATAAACAAGTCCCCCACGCTGCTCGTAGCACGGCTGTGAGGAGCGGACTCATGAAGTCACGGTGAATCTTGCCATTCAGCCACTACGAGGGCAGAGAAGGGCTTGGATTCATCATAAATCAACATGGCAGTATGTACAACCCAGTACCTGTTAGCCGGGGTTTCAGACATGGAGGTGTTCGAGGTACGGGGACGAAGTAAGGACACGGGTGTAAGATACCCGGTTAGTATCCTGTTACCAAGGAAGTCCCGGGGTCCAGGGTAGGTTCGGCCGGTCGTTGACCGGTCACTGTACCCAGGGAATGATTGGCCGAAGAGGGTCAACTCTCCGATGGCGGAGTTTAAGCCCGAGCAGTATGAAGTCCGGAGTGTAGTCCCGCGGCGCTACTCCTCAGCGAGGTTTCCACGGTCCAAGTGTTCACTCCGCGAGAGCTATCCTTCGGTGGGGGCGGGGTCGTCAACCTCCACTGTCGACCATGTGACGCACCTGAGACACAAGTATTTCGGCCACAGGAGTTCCACGGTGCCACGGATTGTGCAAGGAATAGAATGGTGAGTAGGGAAGAAGGGTTTAGAGAGCAGACAGGCACATAGAGTAGAATCGGAGCGAGTCCTATGTATTAACTTAGTGGATGCCGAATGGCTACAGAGGTGAGCCGAAAGGTGCTCAGGCTATCACTATTCGTGGGATTCAGGACTAACAAATGTGTAATTCTATTCTCTTCTTATAATAAAACCTAACCTCCTCGCGCTGGCTTTTGCCTTAATTGTTCTGTGCCCGTGGCCTCGTTCCGTGGCTCTGTCACTGCACCCTCGGCCTCGAGCCCCGTGGTCGCTGTTATGTCTTGGTCTCCCCGTGGCTCCCCTGGTCTTCGGTAATGATACCCGCGGGGCCATGGCGGGTAACATTTTGCCCTCCTTCGCAGAGTGCAATTCGTCCTCGAATTGCTGGGTTCTAGCGGCGCGTGGGTGCGGGCCTCCTGTTCGGCCGGGCTTGCTCCCGAGGAAGCTGCCGATCGCTGCGAGGAGGTTCCTCGCCGTTGTAAATCCGCCGAAGTGCCTCGGCTACCGCCCTGTGAACCAAGACGTGGTTTCCGCGGAAATTTAGGGCATGGGTGTATACGTCAAACACCGTGCCCCCCAGCGTCTTGTTACATGCCGGGCACTGTCTCCCCGTGGCGTCGGGATCGGTGAAGTGTGTGGCGAGATCGGGGTGTTCGTGGAAGTACCGGAGCACAAAAAGCATCGACTCCGAGGCCTCGTCCCCTCCCTCGTCCGCGTCCTCGACGTTCCACCCCTCCAGTTCCTCCTTTTGGAGGATAGCCTGTTTGTGCTTGGCTAAAGGCAACGGTGAGGGCCTTGTCCTTAATGGGGAAAACGTGGGTAGCGGTTCCTCGTGTGCGATCGGTGAGTCAACTTGCCTTGGCCACGGATACGTTCCATCAGGGTTTTGCCTGACCGGGGACTCAAACTGCCGGGGTGGGGAGAGGACCGGGAGGTGGTACTGGGGTGAATTCACCGAGGTGTATGGCCGTGGAGACTGGTGCGGCGTCTGCTCCTGTTCTGCGAATCCTTCTGGTATGTCCACCCTTTCCTCTCCTATCTGTGTGTCGAACTGATATAATCTCTCCCCGGAGTCCTCCATTGCCCTGTCTTCGGTCTGGCCGTGGGTTTGTTGGTCGTGGGGGTGTTCCTCTGTTTCGGCGTCGTAGTCTTCCTCGTGGGTGTGCGTTTGTGGCTGTGTGAGTGCGGGCTCATCCGTGGGATGCGGCTGTGTCCCCTCCTCGTCCTCCCCGAGGAAGGCCTCACCTTGGCTGCCCCAATTGTTATCCGAACTTTCCAAGTCTAAAGCCATCAGTGCATCACCTGTGCATTGTTGGAGGAACACCGTGGGAGGTTCTTCTGACGTGGGTGGCGAGGATCGCAGCATTTGATAAGCTGTGGTGGCTATCACCCTGGCCGCATGATTCGTCCAAGCCACTTTGTTGGCTTCGAAGTTATCCCGGGCGGTCTCCACTTCCTGGCGATGTCGTTGCAGCACCTCTATATCCACGGTGCCAGAGGACGGGGTCGTGGACTTGCGGGCGAGCTCCTCGGTCAAGGCCTTACACTTGGCCACGAGCTCGGCAGTTTGTCGGTCCAGCCGCTCAATCCGTTCCTTGTCCCGGGTGCTCTGGTCCTCAAAGGTGCGGGACCTCTCCGTGGCTGCCTGCAGCTCCAAATCCCTTGCGTCTAGCTGGTTTTGCAAAGAGTTTATCTGCCCCTGGAGGTGGTCTGCGTGGAGCTGGGCCTCCAGCTTGTAATCCTCCATGGATTTGCGAGCCGCGGCCTGTGTTGTCTGCACCAGCTGTGTTGTGTGGCGTTTGTGTCGCGTCTCCCAGTCCTTGTACTTGGCCGTGGCTGTCTGCTGCTGCTGCTCCACGGAGTGGAGGAAATGGAGCATGTCCTCCATGCACGTCTCCATGGTGCGCTTCTGTGTTTCAAATTCCCGAGCGCGGGGCCCGAGCTGCGTGGTCGTGGACGTACTCGCTACCTGCATGGGCGTCTCTCCTGCTGCATTGTCTTCCTCGGTGCGTGGCCGTTTGTCCCGGTGAGTTGGCGTGGCGTGGGGCTGTACAGACTCTGCTACCTCGCGCTGTACGTCGAGGAAAGTACCCATGGCCCAGGGATGGGGGTTCACTCGGTGGTAATCCAAGAAATGACCGATGAACTGTGTCAAGAACGGGGCAATTGGGCTCTCGTACTCGTCGCTCTGGACATGGCCTTGAATCTGGTTGACTGCATTCCTGTCCACGAGCTTGCCCCAGTTGATTTTCTCGCCACGGCCCGCCATGATGCAAAGTGCGATTTGGTCCGGATGTACTGCATTGCAGTCATTCCGGAAAAACACCTGGCTGAGAATGCCGCGGAGTCTTCCAAACCACGGATCGGGCATGCTCGGATTGTTGCGGGTGATGTCGTACACATCGAACTTGTTGCCCGCTTTGACAGGATACCCCTGGGTATAGATCGTGGTGTCGGGCTGCGGGAAGCTGCTGGTCTGTGGCAACCAGCTGGTAACCCCTGTGCCATCCCAGCCAAAAAACTGATGGAGGAACCTCGGAGAGTAGCGCACGAGGACTCCCTCCACGACCCCGGCCACCTCCATGTTGCGGGGGTCTTCCTGCTGCCTCTCCCGCATCAAGGCGATGAACGCCCTGTAGCGCCCAAGGTCGATGTGTTCGCGAAGGTGGCTCGCATAGCGGAACAACCCTGCATCAGTGAGCCACTCCACGTCCGGGTATTTTTTCCATTCTGCGATCTGCCGCGGAATGTACAGCGGCTTGCTTTCCCGGGGAGCACCGCGCGCCATAGCTGCTGAGACCTACAACGTGGGTGAAACACAAGGGCGAGCGGAGCTACAAGTAAGCGAGGTGTGTGGGAGCGCCGAAAAGCAAGAAGCTCTGAAATGTAGACGAAATGGTGAGAGAATGAGGTTGCGCCCCGGAGGTTCCCACGGTGTATGCTCTCTCACTGACTGCTGGGAGGGAGGAGTGGAAATGATTAAGGATCTGTCTGTGGCGGCGGTGCCTTTTAAAAGACAGGGTGATGGTGCCTCGGGGGTCGAATTCGGTGATGATGCCTCGGGCGGATCCAGGGAGGTAATAATGGCATTGATTGGCCACTCCCCGAGACTATGACGCCCTGGGTTTTTTTTATGGGTGACATGGATGTGGTTGATGTATGCACATGGGATGTGCATGGCCATGGCCGAGGAGGGGGAGTGTCCCTGTGCTGCTAAGTCCCAAGGGCTGACAGTGGGGTCTTCTGACGGTGCCCCTCCGTGTCCCCGAGTCTGTCCCGTGGTAGTCTGTGTGTGTCCCTCGGGGTTTGTGTGTGCCTGCTCGTGCTTTTCTCCCCGGTGTTTTGCCTGGCTTGGCCTGATGCCTTGACTGCCGAGTGCCTCGAAAGGTGCGTTCCTGGTTCCCACGGGTGGTGTATCCTTGTCGTTTATGTCCATGCTATTCTCTTCCCCGTTTTGTGCCTCGGCCGCCAATGTTGTATGTATATCCTGCAGGGTAATTGTTGTCATGTGTCGGGGTACTGTGGCGTGGTATTGTTTTAATTTTGCAGAATTAACAATTGTGGCGTGAGGATCGTAGTGTGTGCTGTTGACGAGGAGCACGGTGTTGTTAGGTAACGCCAGTTGCACTGTGTAGGGGCCATGCCACATTGATTCGAATTTGGACCGTTTGAGCTTGGGGTCTCGAGGGCACCAAAGCACTTGGTCCCCCTTCTGGAAAACTTGTGGGGGCTGCGTTCCTTGAAAATGCCGGGCAGCCAAGGTTTGTTTGTGTAGTATGTGCTCGGTTGCTGAGGCTCGGATTTCTTCGAGGTGATGTAGATCTCCGAGGCGGGCTGCCAGTACCCTGTGGGGTGCGTACTCCCGCGGCTGCAGGGTTTGAAACGTTGGCACGATGTATTCCGTGGGCAGCAGTGGCTGGGTGCCGTAAACCATTTCGAATGGGCTGGCCTTCGTGGAGGTTTTGACGGCTACGCGGTATGCCCATAGTGCGGCTGGTAAGCAATCGTCCCAGTCTGCTTGGTTGGCGTGCACAAATCGTTTGAGCATGTTGATCAATGTCTTGTTTGTAGACTCGGCTTGCCCATTTCCTTGTGGATAGTATACCGTGCTGGTTCGGTGCTTGATAACGTGGTTGTCGAGGAGGTCTTGTATGACTGCGTTCACAAAATGCGTGCCTTGGTCTGAGACTATTTCCAATGGGCATCCGAACCTTGTAATTATGTTTTCGTAAATAAACGAGGCCGTGACAACCGCGGTGTTGGTCCTCAGTGGTTTAGCTTCAACCCATTTCGTGGTGTAGTCCGTGGCCACGAGTATGTACTTGTATCCCTGGCGAGTCACCGGCTTGATTGGGCCTACGAAGTCTAACCCCCATCGTTGAAAGGGTCCCAGGGGTGGTATTGATTTCAATGGCACCTTGCCTTGATGCTGGAAGTTCGTCGTGGAGATTTGGCAGGCGTGGCAATTTTTGATGTACTGAATTACATCCTTGTGCAGTGTTGGCCACCAATATCTAGCGGAGAGGATCTTTTTTATTGTGGTATCGGGACCCTGGTGTCCTCCTGCGGGCCCATCGTGGAGGTGTTCGATAATTTGTTGCTGCTGTTTAGCTGGTACGCACAGCCGGATTTCTTGATCCAACCCTCGTTTGTATAATTCTCCTCGGACCACGGTATATGGCAGTGTCGTTTGTGCAAAACTGATTCGGCGGGTCCCTGTGAGGTCCGCGGGAGTAATGCCCGTGGTGAGGTAGTGTATGATGTCAGCCCTCCAGTCTTCCTCGTGTCCCCTGGGGTCCGTGGCTATCTGTGCAGTTTGGACATAGGCCTCGTTGAACGAATCGTCTATCCCTTCCGCGGTGGTGTTAGTGTCCCTGGATAAGTAATCTGCCACAATGTGTCGTTTCCCAGGGACGTATACGACCTCAAAGTCGTATTCTAATAGGATCATGATCCATCGAGCTACTCTTCCTGTGACCAGAGTCTGATTCACGAGGTACGATAAGCTGTGATGGTCGACCATGAATCGAAATTTTTTCCCGAGGAGGTAATGTCTGAATTTTTTGACGGCATAGATCATTGCCAAGGCTTCTCGTTCCGTGGTGGAGTAATTCCGCTCCGCTTGGTTGAGTAACCTGCTTGCATATGCCACGGGTTGGTCGTGTTTGCCGTTTATGTTTTGTGCCAGCATCACTCCCACGGCAATGTTGGATGCGTCTGTATGGACGTGGAAAGGCTTGGACCAATCTGGTGCGATGAGGATGGGCGCGTTGGAGTATGCGTGCTTTATTTTTTCTAACGCTGCCTGTGCTTCCGGTGTCCAATCCCGGGGGTAGACATACTTGGCATGGTTCAAGGCTGTGATTGGGGCTGTGATATGAGCTAGTTTCTCGATGTAGATCCGATTGAACTGGGCCAGACCCAAGAGTCTTTGAACACCTTTCTGATTGGTTGGCGGTGTCATGTCCAGGATGTCCTTAATCTTTTCGGGGTCGGGAAGCTTGCCGTGTTTGCATACGATGTAGCCGAGGATGACCCCCGCGAAGTACAGAAACATGCACTTGTCCGCGTTGAGGCTTACCCCGTTGGCCCGACATGCGTGGAAAATTTGCCTGAGATGGGAAACGTGGTCCTTCATCTTCCCATACACGGTTCCGTCGTCCAAGTAGATTCGAAAAAACCGTTTAAGGTATGGTCTGAAGATGAGCTCCATGACACGTTGGAATGTCATGGGTGCATTTTTGGCTCCAAAAGGCATACGCTCAAACTGGTAAGGTCCCCATTCCGTGGAGAAAGCTGTTTTGCCTTTGTCCTGTTCTGCCATGGCTACCTGGTAGTACCCTGAAAAGCAATCCAAGAACGAGTACATCTCATGCCCAGCCACTTCATCGATAATTTCCTCCATGTAAGGTAGGGGATAGTGATCCTTCTTTGTCGCTGCGTTGAGTTTTCTGAAATCCACACAAATGCGCAACGTGCCATTTTTCTTGGGGATAATTACCATAGGTGAGAGCCATGGCGCGGCATCCACGGGTGAGATGAACTTCGCGTGGAGCAGTTTGTCAAGTTCGGCTTTGACCCGAGCGGCGTAGTTCGGGTTCATCCTGTATCGTCGCTGCTGTACCGGGGTGGCTCCAGGGACGAGGTCTATGGTGTGCTCGGCCAGGGCATTGGGGATACCCTTTAAATCCTCGTGGTTCCACGCAAATATATCCCGGTACTCGTGGAACAAGGCGATAGCAGCTTGTTTGATGGCCGGGGGTGCGTCGGTATTAATCTTGATATATCTCGGTTCTTCTGTTGTACCGAGGTTGACTAACTGTACCCGTTCCTTGGCCCCGTGTGTCCACCCTGTGACCGTCTCGTGGTGTAAGGCTGTCGTTGTGGGGACAACATTTACTACTACCTCCTCGGCTATCTCTCGTGTGAAATGATCGGGGATGCCCAATTTTTCTTCCTCTTGTACCAAACTGGCTAAATGGATTTCCGCCACGGGTACTAAGTTTGGGTGGACGTGGAGTACGAGGGCCTCTTGTTCGTTAGTGAGTTCCTCTGGCCAGTATGTCCCAGCCGCGGTCCTGATCTAGTTCACCTTGGTACGAGTGAGGCAACTATCCACGGGAATAACCACGGTCTTCCCTTGGCGTTGAATGTGGATCTGGTTTTTGGTCCAGTCGTAGATTGCCTGCATGTCCCGTAACCAGGGTCTTCCCAGGATGACCGGAAAGCCACTGTCGTGGGGCATTTCTATCACTACGAATGTTGCCGGTGTTGACACTCCATGTATTGTAATCCCGACCATGGTCAGAATGCCCAGGGGGGTGACGGGGGCGTCATTCGCCATGCGTAGGATAAAACGGGCATTCCGAGGTTGGGGTAACCCCAGTGCTTGTCGAACGTGATTGCTCATTACATTTACGCCGGATCCTCCATCAACGAGGACATTGGTCAATGTTTGTCCTCCCAGCTGGACGTGTATGACTGCAGCATCTGGGTCCATCGTGGTGGCGTTGACTTCCACGAAGGTGAGATCTGGTTTTGCCTCGGGCACCACGGTCTTTTGCAAATAGTGTTGCAATTCGGGGCTGATTTGTACGAGTTTGGCCAAGGTAATTGTTACGCTGGTCGTATCTAGTATCTGCTGAAGGGTGAAGTCCGTAGCACGCCCGTGGTCCGTGGTTACTGTTTCCAGATCCTTTTGAATGTCCGTCCTCATGTTATGCAACCGTTCCCAGTGGTTTTCCGGAAATGGCTTTCGGTGTTCTACCACGTGGTTTGGAGAGTTTGCCTTTGACCTCGTGGTCACTGCAGAAGCTGATATCGTGGAAACATTTGTTTCCGGTCTGTGTACTTCGGTGAGTGTTACTCCTCCTCTCCTGTGGCCCGCGGGGTTTGAGTTCGGGGGCCCCGGGGGTTGACTGGCTCGGTTCTGTGCCCATTTCTGTTTTAATATTGGGCATTGGCTCCGTCGATGGTCCAGGCCTCCGCATTCCCAACATGCATCCGTTCGGCCGGGTTGGAAGGCATCTACATTGACCTCCTCGGGGTATACCGCGGCCGTGGTGTTCCTGGGTCGCCTGTGGTCCTGGGACGGGGGTGTATTGGTGGAGTACCAGCACCTTCCATGGTGGGTTTTTCCACATGTGTCACATAATGGGGGTGCTACCCGGGCATCTTGCCGTGTCGTGGGTAGTGGCAGTATGGTGTTCTGTGTTTGTTTCAAAGCCATGAGTTCGCGACTGATATCGTTTGCCGCGGAAAGGATTTCTGGCAACGTTTTTACGCCACGGATAACAATGCCTTGCTGTATCCATGGTAGCAGCCCCTTTTTAAACCACTCACACATGTATTCTTCCGCGGGTCGCTGGCTCAGTTTGTCGGCCAACTGCTTAAATCTATCATAAAATTTGTCCACCGGTTCGTTCGTGGATTGAGTAATTGATCCCAATGCTCGGAGGACTTCCGAGCTTGTTTTCAGTTTTCTGAACTTGTGTAAAAAACTGCGCTCCATGTCTTCCCAACTGGCATTGCTGTGTTCGGATTCGAAGTCAATGTACCAGTTAATGTGGTTTCCTTGGAGCGTGGTGCCGAAGATATTCTGTAGGTCCGTGGCCTGAAAGATGCCGTTCGTGCGGGCTATTACTTTGAACCTTCTGATGTGCCAATCTGGGTCCCCAGATTCATCAAACACGGGGTAAGGTATCTTTGGTAACTTGGCATGGGCATCAAGGCTCCCTGGGGTGTGTGACACAGTGGGTAATCCCGTAGGTACCGCTACTGGTGCCGGTGATGGCATTCCCGAGGTGCTTGAGCTGGCCGCGGCATTATTTCCCTGGGGTATGGTTGCCGACTGCACCGCTTCTGCTGGTTCTCCCACACTTCTTGGTGTCGAAGCAATAACTTCGGGGGCGCCATTCCCCTGGATGTCTTGATATTTCAAGCTGAGCAATTCTAACTTAGCATTCGTGGCCTCATTCTGAGCAGCTAAATCCGTCATTTGCTGCTTCATCCATTGTAGTAACTCCCTGGTCTCATCTTCGTGTTGCACTATTTCTTCCATATTTGCAACTACATTTTCCACGGCTTTTTCCGCGGCGTGCCTTTTCGGGGGCATTTTCCTTCTTTTCAGGCTCGTAGCCTAACGATCTCTTTCTTTTCTCTCTCTCTCTCTCTCTCTCTCTCTCTCTCTCTCTCTCTCTCTCTCTCTCTCTCTCTCTCTCTCTCTCTCTCTCTCTCTCTCTCTCTCTCTTTTTTTTTTTTACCTCAACACTCCATCCCCAGCATGGTCGCCAAAATGTTAGCCGGGGTTTCAGACATGGAGGTGTTCGAGGTACGGGGACGAAGTAAGGACACGGGTGTAAGATACCCGGTTAGTATCCTGTTACCAAGGAAGTCCCGGGGTCCAGGGTAGGTTCGGCCGGTCGTTGACCGGTCACTGTACCCAGGGAATGATTGGCCGAAGAGGGTCAACTCTCCGATGGCGGAGTTTAAGCCCGAGCAGTATGAAGTCCGGAGTGTAGTCCCGCGGCGCTACTCCTCAGCGAGGTTTCCACGGTCCAAGTGTTCACTCCGCGAGAGCTATCCTTCGGTGGGGGCGGGGTCGTCAACCTCCACTGTCGACCATGTGACGCACCTGAGACACAAGTATTTCGGCCACAGGAGTTCCACGGTGCCACGGATTGTGCAAGGAATAGAATGGTGAGTAGGGAAGAAGGGTTTAGAGAGCAGACAGGCACATAGAGTAGAATCGGAGCGAGTCCTATGTATTAACTTAGTGGATGCCGAATGGCTACAGAGGTGAGCCGAAAGGTGCTCAGGCTATCACTATTCGTGGGATTCAGGACTAACAAATGTGTAATTCTATTCTCTTCTTATAATAAAACCTAACCTCCTCGCGCTGGCTTTTGCCTTAATTGTTCTGTGCCCGTGGCCTCGTTCCGTGGCTCTGTCACTGCACCCTCGGCCTCGAGCCCCGTGGTCGCTGTTATGTCTTGGTCTCCCCGTGGCTCCCCTGGTCTTCGGTAATGATACCCGCGGGGCCATGGCGGGTAACAGTACTCAAGCCATACATGGGCATCAATAGCCATGGTACTACACCCTGGTATAAAAAAAGGGTGTCCGGGTATCGAGACAAGTATTGTCTGTCCAGGAGGTTCAAGTCAAGCAGCTGTACGACCGGATAGTGTACCAGACGGTCCCGCTTGTAAGAACCGGTGGGTGTCATAGTTGGCATAGAGGTTAGTGGCGAGGTAACCGAGCCTAGTGCTAACATAGAATCTGTGCAGTTTGAAGTAGAGAAGAATCCGTAAGGAATCTGAAAGATTCTGTAAGAGGATTCATTCATCTAATAAAGGTCAAAATTCCAGAGAGAGAGAGAGAGCTCCCAAACCCCCTCCAAACCCTAATCTCCAACCTTAGCCGCCTTCATCCATCCACAGGATTTCATTCCAGGACAGGATTTCATCCCAGCACAAGATTTCATCCCAGAACAGGATTTCATCCTAGGTCTTAATAGGCTACTAGAAGATTTACTCTTTTACAGGCTAGGTAATCCCCAGTTAACAGCGGGTGACTCTCTTACTATTTCATTTTTATTTTTTATTTATTTTTTGTTTTCTTCCCTTCTTTCTCTTGAAAACCTTTCTATTTTCTACTCCCGCACTTTTTCAAATTTGGGTTACCACAATCCAATTCTCCCTCTTATTCAAAATTTGAGCTACCACATCCTAATTCCCCCTATTATTCAAAACTAAAGCTACTACATCCTAATTTCCCCTCTTATTCAAAATTTGAGCTACTACATCCTAATTCCCTCTTATTCAAAATTTGAGCTATCACATCCTAATTTGTTAGGACTACGCGGAGAATCAGGCGTAGAACTGTGGGCAGTTAGTGGTAGTTGGGTTCAGAGGAGAGGCAACTGACACTAACTGCCACACCTCCTCTGTATAAGAGGCCAGTGAAGGAGCTTGTCCTTCACTGGCCATTTCGTCTCTTATGACAATTATATTCTTCCTCGTATTCAAGCTGCGTTCTTAGAGTCAATGTCTGACATAATGGCCAGTCATAGTTAAGTTTCTTGTAGCGGTCTTCATGAGTGATTCAGCATTAACAGTAGTTTAGATTCCATGCGTGATTCAACGTAACAGCCATTTCGAATGCAGCGATGGTGCGGAAGGACGGAGATGGTGGATTGATCGTTGTACAAGCAAGCTAGGCTAGATGGACATGGAGACAACTTCGACCTCTCAAGGAGTTGAGAGCGGTCCTGGGAATCAGCAAGTCTTATACGCACAAATTTGAGATGGAGAGACCAGCAAAAAACAGGTGCCTGAGCATTAGTAAGTCCTTGTTGCGATAAGAAGATTCCTCGTGGGCCTCCTATTCGGCCAGTACCACCATGCAGCAAAATAGGCCCAAGAGCTGGCACCGACACTGGCTCCAAATTTGCATGCTCAGAAAACAGCAGGACCAGTAACTGATCCCCACCACGATGTTCCTTAGTTTGGGAAAGCAAAGAATAACGCTACGGATCCTAGTGCTTCATCGATGACTTCTTCTCTGGTACCGATCAGATACAGCAGTGGCCGGCCAGAGCAAAACTGACGTTACGAAGCTCTGAATCGATATCTCCGGAGCTGTCTCCGGAAGCTGCATAGCCTTCTCGACCATGGCGTGAATTTCGAACTGGCGGGACTGTGGCTTCGGCTTCTGCAGCTTCGGGATCATCACGGTCAGAACTCCATCCACCACCTGCGCAACAGTGACGCAACATGCAATCTTCTTGTGCCGCCAAAAACAGGCGGCCTGTGTCATGTTTGACTCCTGCGGTAACTGTCAGGCGAACTGTGTTCTCGAAAGGGCCTGCGCAACAATGGAGGTCACTGTGAACGGGATTCTGGCATAGAGCGGGAGACGGTGATATTGGGGCAGGAAGGTGGAAAGGGATGCCTGGAAAGCGGCTGAAGACGTACCATTTGCAACTGGAGTTCCGGGCGGCGTTAATGCGTGCAACCATCTGCAATGCCGAGGGAAAACTTAGTAAATATTGGTGCGACAACTCCGACGTATGCTTAGCAAGATCGATGATCCGTGGAACTGACCGGTTGGCTGATTTGCGTATGTTCGTGGAACAACTTGAGAGGATCACTGAGGAACGAACCTGTGATTTCAACTTCTCTGACAAGTTCGGCGCCGACATCGAATACGCTGCTTCTCCGTTTGATCATTTTCTGGAAACCATGCTTGAGCTAGTGGCTGAGCGGATTGCAACGATAAGACGAACTACGAGCCCCAGCAATTAAGGACCTGATGCAGCAAGACACCTTCCCGTTCGAGGAGTTCGGCCTAACAGCGGTTTTTGGATCCTAGTGAACGCGCCAGCCGCTGCCAGCGAACTAGGACCAAACGGCCACACGAGGAGGTGCCACCGCGGTAGTCAGCCGAGGGTTGTCAAACGGCCAGCCTGCCTTTTCGGTAGCCAGCAGCCACCAGCAGCACTATTTCCGGGATCAGAGCCGGATTTTCAGCATCAGGGCTGGATTTCCAGCAGCCACCAGCAGTAATTTCGGCCTCAGGGCTGCTACTCGGCAGTCAGCAACAGGCTTTTCAGGAGCCTCAGCCAAGACTTCTTCCAGCTTATAGTTTCTGCATGACTGCATGCCAATCAGTGGCCCACTAAAAATGGAGACATCCTATTCTCTGCTGGGTGCATTGCCCGGTGGTTTCCATGGCATTCCCATAGCAACAATAGGCTCTCAACAGGCACGGCGGGCCCTGTGACCGTCACAGTAAAGGGGGGCAGACGCTGCTCTGCAACGTCTGACGACTCCATGAGTTTGAGTATCATAGATCCCGCTACCGTAGGTCCCCGACCCTGGATTCAGCCGGGTGGTATTCCTCAAGCCACAAGGGTGTCATTTCCGCGGCCACATAGTTTGACAGGATTACCCACAGCTCAAATGCTTTTAATACTACGTCACATGCGGTTGTTGGAGGAGCCGAGATAGGAGGACTGTGTTTCAAGAATAAATAGCAAGGGAGAAGAGGACTAGGTCATGGAACTTCATGAGGCACCTTTAGTTCCGGATCCGACGCCATCGGGGAGTGGAGCGGCTGACTTGACTGTTTTTATTCAGCAACAACTTCAAGCCTTGCATGCAGTCCAGCAACAGGTCCAAGGGCTGCATGCCGCAATTCCCCACATTGTACAAGAATGTATGAGCCGTAGTACCATGGTTCAAGGGCCGCCGGTGCTTCCCCCACCGATGCCTTCCCAGCCCGGCCCAGAAGGACCGACAGGAAGGGGAGTAACAAAAATTGCGCGACCCAAGGAGTTTGCTGGGAAAAAGGGTGGCGACGTTTACCGTTGGCTCGCCCAACTTCGGTTACAGTTCGATAACAACCCGCTTGGGTATGGGACGGACAGACAAAAGATCACCTGTGCGCTATCCTATATGACTGGAACGGCGGAGGGATGGGCGATGCCTCTCTTGCAGACTCTCGACGAGAAGAGGAGTCACCCACTCCTAGCTTCTTACGAGGACTTCCGAGCAGGGGTGCTTGCTGTGTTCGGAGAGGTTGACCGCAAAGGGCACGCACAAGACCGACTTATGGCTCTCCGCCAAACCGCTGGCGTGGCCCCTTACATAGCGGCTTTCGACGAATTAGCAGTCCAAGTCGGGCAGCTGCTAAGATGTGAGCCATGAGCAGCGAGCAGCGAGCCACGAGCAGGCTCAGGGAGTTGACTTTCTGGGGAAAAGACGAAAACACTCTTGGCGAAGAGGTCCTATGACCGTGGATTTTTGGAAGGTTTAACATTATTAATGGAAGATTCTCGTTCAGAATTGAAAGACCAATTCTGGAAATGGAGAGAATTAAAGAGAATAACACCTATGACCGTGGACAAATGTAAGAATGTAAAATGGGAAAAAACTAATAAAACCATGATGGTCGAGTACAAACATGTTAGATGTGTGTGCATGAAATTTCGAAACGATATGTAATCAAATCCAATCAAGTCCAATCGAATCAAATAAAATGAAATGAAAACAACAAATGTTCGAAACGTCGTTCAAACTCAAGATATGCTACCATCGCTACTTCCACTATCTGATCTCCAGGACTCAGAATCTCCTTCTAAAGCCTCGGTATCCATAAACACAAGGGCTCTCGGATCACAAGTAGTAGCTCGACTAGGATTATATCTAACGGCGCCGGACTGAAACGCTAGTGCTAATTCTTCAGCGTACTCTGGAAGAACATAAGGCTGAATGGGACTGTAGTTTATACGCCACGATGGAATGGGGACGGGACTTGGCAGAGGTCGTGGTGTTGCTGCAAGTACTCTGCAATATGTATCGAGTAGTCGTTAGAATGAATACGTAAAGATGTATGTAGAAGTGAAGGTAAGATGATGCAACTACAAGTATGGAAATATAAAGTAAGACTTACTTACAATCCCAACGTTTGCGTTTTTGTTTCTTGCTACGGGCTTCGCCATCAGGCGAAGGTCTTGGATGTTTAGGTGGGGCCATGAGATTTTTAGCGGCGGCATATGGAGCTAAAAGGGCGTTGTAGATGGGTTCGTCATCCTCAAACGCCAGAATATGGTGACCAATCTCCTGGCAGGCCTTAATGGAAGCCCCTGAAATTTAAAGCATAAAGAAGTAGTGAGACTGAATTCAGAAAGTGAGAAAAATGGAAATGCAGAACGATTTAGTGATCGGTTACCTGTTCCTGCCTTCCAATCGAGGACTATGTCGCCGGGCTTGGTTAGCTGCTCAATGAGGGCCTGCACAAACAGAGGGGCTTTCTCCCTTGGTCCTCTCCAAGGAACGTTCCCGTTCATGAGCTGAGTCTCCAAAGTGGTGAGGTTGAACAGGGCATCGCTCTGGGTTATATTAACGTCCTCATGTATGACCTCAGATTTCTTCGTCTGGAATGTGAAGTTAGAGGTCACGTCGCCACCTCGAATGAAGACGTAAATCCAGAATCGAATAGACTGCAGTCAACCAAATCATGTAAGAAAAAAACAACTAAATTCATCACCGGAGTGCACAATGTCATCATTGGATTCAGAATGATTTTAATTACCGTGGAGTTGGAGTCCTTTGGAGAAGCCAAGCCTAGGTCATTGATGCCCCACCAGTCCTTGTGCAACACGAAGTCGTAGGTGTGAGCCTGATCAAAAATGTCTGTAATAAGGTGTCGATCATCGCAGAGAAAGAGAAGGAGAGCACCATCATTTTGCAAGAAATCGCTTGCAAATTCGAAGATGGTTTCCACATATCCGGTGTGTCGAGCGTTCCACGTCGGAATGCTTGAAGAAGGATTGGATATTGTTGGTACGGGTAGATTCTCAGGGATGTCAGCAATGATCAAATCGAATCCCGAGTGCTTCTCTTCCTCGCATCGTTCCGGAACTTGTGTTTGGCGGCCTTCTCCAACCTGGAAGAAAGTAGTAAGCAAAGTTAGTCTCTCTTGTACTAATTAGACCGTAATGCATACAAGGGGAGTCCATGTAAAGGATTGTACCTTGCGAATGACGTCCTGAAACTGAATCCATCTTGGATCGCCACCGCTAACTTTGTACGTTTTCGAGTGCAAAGACATCAATGTCTCCACAGAATTGTTGGAGATGAAAACTTTGGACGAATGTGGAATTCCACTTGAAGAGCTGCTAGCGGGGATTTGTTTCGCCTTCCGCTGCTCAATGAGACCTTTTGTGATCTCGAATGCACTCACTGAGGAAGGCACGGTCGAAGGAGCAAGTGACAGTTTAGCGACGACATTAGATTGAGTTGCAAGGACGGCCCCGGACCCTTGTGCGGATGACTCCGTTTGCCCTAGTTCTGATGCTTGGGACTCCGAACCCAAGGACACAATGTCCGTCCCTCGACGCAAACGTCGCCCTCTCTTCGGCTTAGGTGGCGCTACAAAGGACTGATCCTGGAGCCCTTCGTCTTCTTCACGAACTTGCATGGTATCTTCTTCCACCTCCAGTCCGCTATCATGTAAGGTCATCACCTCGGCCTCTGAATCAAAGACAAATCCACGAACGCAGTCCAGGGTTGTCTTATTAGACACAATTTTGGGAATGTCTGTCTGACTTATCGTATTGGACATGTCTGTTAGACGTCGAGTCGACGAAAATGTCGACGGTACCAAAAATTACATAGTAAAAAACTTGCTGAGATTTACCTTGAGGTAAAAAGCTATTTTCCTACGTGGCGTAGGGTTGATAATGACGTGGAAAATCAAAAAACACGTCACAGTGGGCGACCGCCGGTGGGCGACCTCGCTAGGCGACTGGCGGTCGCACCGGGGCGAACGTCGGTTTACTCGCGACCGCCGACGCTCGCCGCATGCGAGAAGGCGAGCGACGGCGGTCTAGTATGGAGACCGCGGTCGCCCTAGCAACCGCTAGTAGGCGATCGCCCGGTCCGATCATTGGCGACCGACGATCGCCAGGGCGTCGTCGGTCGCTTATAGCGATCGGGCGGTCGCCACGGCAACCGCTATTAGGCGACCGCCGGTCTAGTACTTAGCGATCGACGATCGCCAGGGCGATCGTCGGCCGCTTATGGCTATCGGCGGTCGCCCAGGGGTAGCGCCCATGTGACCAAAGACTATGGTTGTATATGAAACAAGAAAAATATATCCATATTGGTACAAAATGAGCTTCAAAGCATTTTTATGAATACATTTTTAATTGGAAACAAGGTCAATGGTGCATTTCATAGTACAAATTTGCGCATGTCTATAATCATAGTATTCATATATATGATGTAACTATTACATATACCAAACTATATGTATTATACTCCCGAAACATACTAGGATACCAAAGTATTGTAAGCTAATAGTTGCCTTACTTGCAGTACATTGTAGTATTGTACCGAGTACTAACAATGAACTTCGTGCTTCCAATCCAAAATAACAAAATTCTAATAACCCGTCTTTAGGTATCCTTCAATGTATACGTATCGTCGCTTGACACTTCATCTGCGTTTGGATCGGTTTCACCTAGAGAGTCATCGGTGCTTTGGTCGCCATCCTCGTCTTCATCCTCTGTCTCATTGCGTACTTCACACTCAACCTCACTCGCCAAATTGCGCAGTTCCGTGTCCGTGGTTGTTTTCTTGTTCACTGTAACGAGGCGCTTCAAGGGCCGTGAAGCATTAGTGATCCCGTTTGCGTTCAGTGGTAGATGGCGCATTGTACGTGTATTCGGATTATTGGATGAAGCAATCCCAAAGATGGACTTCTTCATGTACTGCGTGCTCCTTTCCGACATCGTCGATCGTGTGCCTTCCTCAAACGCTTCTGGCCTCGTGTAATACGATTGCGAGGTTGTGTAGATGGCCCGACGTCTCGTGCCACTGCCAATGCCTGGTTGCATGTTGGACTTGTTGGTTCTATCTTGACCTCCATCTTGGGCAATACCATACGAGTTGTATGGGCCCCTTTAGGTTGGGTAACCCTTGGGAACAATTGTTGTAGAGGTACATCGGAGTCATCTCCGTTAAGAGTTGAATTCCTTGATCGAATGGTTGAAACTCTAGGTGACCCCACTTCCATGCAACCTGAATTGGATACATCGTTAGGTTCCACTTTAATTTGGTCCATTTGAACTCCTGTCGTGGTAACCGTGCCCTTCACACTCTCAAGTTTATCGTCGTTGTTAGAGTGTGGGCTGCCTTTAAGTGGACCAATGTTCTCTTCATCCGTCCGGTTTACCAAGTCTTGTTTCGCTAGGCAGGTACTCTCTTGGAGTTGTAAATTTGCCACTCCTTCTCCTTCTGTGTCGCTGGCAAATACCGCAAACTGGCGAGGCAGTTGTGGAACATCCTGGTCGTCATTGAACTCAAACGGGTCCTTGACATGAATAGTCATGTTTCCTTCGTTGTCGTTCCAATTCTCTAGGTCGTCGTGTTCGCTACCGTCATTGACATAATTGTCGTCATCCGCCTCCGAGTTATCCATGAATACACAATCATCCCATTCATTGTCGGGTACATAGTCTTCTTTGTCAGAGTCCTCTTCTTCTAAGTAATTTTCGTACCACGTTCTCGGCGATCTGGTACATTTCTGGCGCTCGAGTTTGGCGTTCGCATAGATGTACACAAGGTCCTCTGCTTTGGAAGTTGACAACCGATTCCTCACTTTGTTGTGCACGAAAGAGTACATGCTCCAATACCTCTCACATGATGAAGCTGAACATGTCAATGCCAAAATCCTCTTCGCAATTTTTGGCAAGGCATTCCCCCCGACTTGATGCCACCATTGATGTGGTAACAAGTTACAGTGAGCTGGATCAGGGGCCTCTGAATTGGTGTTAAATGGACCCGTCCTCTCCTCATATTGTATGAGTTCCCGCACCACTTCCTCATAGACCACTCCCATTGGGGCGCTAAGCTTCCTTATGACCCGGTTTAAAGCTCTTCTTGCTTCTCCATTGTTTTGAATTGCTCCAATATTTGTCAAATAAGGGTTCAACAAAGCTGCTGCATAGTGGAGGTCTGTGAGCATCATCTCCCATCGTTTTTGAAATGCATCCTCGTATTTTGTAGCAGTGTCGGGGGATAGTTCGAATAGAGGTTCACGCAAAGAGAACACGTGTTCCTTAAGGTCCGACATGATCACATACGCCCTAGGCATGGCTGGTACTTCCCCGTCGAACTCCCGAAGAGCTAGGAGTACTGGTTCAACTACTTTGACAAACTTCGTACAATTCTCCCAGAACTCATCGCTCCTAATGCTAATCCGCACATTCCTTGCCTTTGTCTCAGAATCGTGACTTGTTTTGCTTGTTGAACAATGTTTGGACAAACACATGCCACTCCGGATCGATCACCATGTTGTTCGAGAGGTTGTTGTAGCTTTAACAACCGCTCTATCATCAAGTAGTTTGTTGCAAATCGAGTGCAGGGTGGTACCTTGAGCCGCGCGACTTCAAGCGAGTACTTTCTGAATAGAGCAAGGGGGTCGTGGGACCCCTTCATAAATGTGCACACTCTCTTGGCTTGCTCCACCAATTGCAATACCCACGCCTCTTTCCCCCAATCTTCGAGAAGGAGGTCTAGAATATGTGCCGCACAACCTTGTCCATACAAGTGAGGATAGTCTATCTCGCAACTTCTTCACAGCACCTAACATGGAGCTTGCATTGTCGGTGCATATCTGCACGATGTTTTGTGGTCCAACCTCCTCTATGTACTTCGCCATTTCATTTGCCACATAAGCAATGTCCTTTTTCTTCCCTGTAGTATCCACTGATCCCAAAAACACCTCTCCCACTGGGCAAACAAGCATCATGTTAATGAGTGGTCTGCTTGTGACATCGGACCACCCATCTGAGCATATTGTTCCTCCGTACTTCTCGATAGAAAGTTTTGTTCGATCCTCTACCGACCTTTGCACAGCCGCCTTCTTCGCCTCGAGCATCGTAGTCCTAATAGCATGATACGAGGGTGGTTGATATCCACCAATACCGGCCTTTGCTGTCTCTTGAACGGCACTTATGAATGTTGGATGTCGTACGACATTGAATGCAATGTTTGCCTCATAGAAAAATGAAGCCCACTTTGCATCCAAATTTTGCCTAGTGGCAAGATCAAAACTATCCTCCATACTCCTTTGCCCATGTCGCCGTCCACTAGAGAGTGTAGAGATCCTTTGTCCATTTCTTTGCTGCCATGACTCCCCTTGTTAGAGGATGGCACCTGATTAGACCTTAGGTTAGGGGATGGTACTTGTACAGAGTTGATGCGAGGGGTATCTATGTTCTCCGTAGTTTCCCTTGCCGCATATGGTATGCCGGCATCCACTCGTGAGTCTGGAACAACATCCGCATAAGAAATGTTGTTCTTTGGAACTATCCCTCCTTGATCACGGAATAGCTCGAGAACTCTACGGGGCAACCTCGTACACACGGGGTAATGGGGAATTGTGAGGATATCCGAAATGAGCTAATGCTCGTTGCCTTACAAAGATCGTGCTTTCCCACGAGAATAAGCACACGCGAGTATTTGGCTTGTCGTTCCGTTCCGTGGATACTCGTAGCCACTCGTCCCATTTGCGAGTGTCTCTTCTATTATCCGTACCCGTTGGATTGGGAAGAATGCTCCATGTTCGGAACCGCACCTCCGCCGCCGCAATGAAACCGGTGACGACAACACGCACTACAAGGCTCAAGTTACTCTTTGCACCTATAGACCGAGGGGGGGCTTCTCATGGGGAGACCCAAGACAACGGGCCAAGCGCAAGGAAAGTGACTTGAGCCCGTGAACGACTCCTTATATACTCCACGCCCGGATCGGCGGTCGCCACGGCCAGATCGGCGGTCGCCCTAACAATTCTTATTTGTCGCGCCATGTGAACCGGGCGGTCGCCCTGGCGTTGACTTCATCGCGCTAGCTGGACCGCCGGTCGCCCTAGCCCTACCCAGTTGGACCGCCGGTCGCCTTAGCAATGACAGATTGTTCGGACGAAGAGCACTTTACTCTCCAAGTCAAATTCCATGGTCCACCTTCCACGTAGTACAGCTATTATTAACTAGAATCCCGGAGACCATGTGGCTCAAAAATGTTTGATTCG
The DNA here is from genome assembly GCA_037043015.1 of Bryum argenteum. Classification (NCBI taxonomy): domain Eukaryota; kingdom Viridiplantae; phylum Streptophyta; class Bryopsida; order Bryales; family Bryaceae; genus Bryum; species Bryum argenteum. The sequence goes on along the minus strand of CM073328.1, from coordinate 15,178,774 downwards.
CAATAATGCTTTTCTTTTGAAAAGAAAAAAAATTAATAATAATAAAGGGAACATGCGAAGGCAAGAGAGAGAACAATAAGGACTCATATTAGAAACTAGAGTTTAACTTCTCTTCCTCCAAATCCAAAAAATAAAGTGATGAATATTGCTCAATCCACGTTTCCTAAATAATTAAGAATGATAAAAATTGCCATGTATCAATGATGGTACCTCGGACATTGAAGGTTTTTCCTTTATGCTTATACCACATGCAATAGTGAGATTTCATTCACCAAGAATATTTAAATTGAAGAAAATCAAAAACTTCATATTCACATTCAACGTTTTTGCATACAAAATGGCAATTGCACTTAGTGTTTGGTATTGAGTACACTACTTTTCTACAATTGCTAAAAAAACGTGATTAACTAACTACCAGTCATTCTTCGCTTGGGCCCCCTTCATTGTAAAGTTGGCTTGGCCCCCCTTCTGTACAAACTTGGCTTGGCCCCCCTTCATCAAAATGTGCATGACCTTCCTCCATCGTTTGGTTCGGCTCCCCTTCATCCACTTCTCGCCTTTAGGTCCCTTCTTCTTCCGAATCTGACCAAACTATGTCCTCATCAGGGATTCCTCCTTTGTAACCCCTAGGTGTTGTAAGCCCTTCTCGTGGGTTGGCCGCTGGATAAGGAGCTCGCGGAATATGGGGTTCTGTTGGCCTAATTGTTTGAGGGGATTTTTTAAACGTCCTCCAATCCACGTCCCTCTGCAAAATTACCTCCGCGTACACCATTTGTGCTATGTTGCACGAAACCTCGTTGCTCACCACATGCACACCGGCGTAGAGGAACTTCCACACTTCAATGCATCGTTGCACAATTCATCGTGATGGCAATAGTGCAAATTTGCGCAATTCAGGCGGCGATGAAACTCGTGACGATAGTGTGGAAACAAATGGCCAATGTGGCACCAAGCAATGTACCACTTGCAAGTCTTAAGGGTCCACGGTTCCTCTACTTGCGCCCACCCGGAAAAGCTCGTAGCGTGGGATCTATGAGAATCTTGTGAAATCTCCTTTGCATCTTTCCTTTCCTCTTCAAAGTCCTTGTCTCTCGCTATCTTCCGCTCCCGGCTAGGCGTCATGGTCACCGAAATGCTAACGAAGGAAGAAAGTTTTTAAACTAACTCAAAAAAAAGTTATATCTATTCCGTGGACTAACACAGAATTTAGAAAACTCGAAAATCGGGCAGCATGTATGTGTGAAATGCACACGTGAGGCACGTGTGTGCCAATCACCGCACGCTCTAGCGCTCGAACAAGCAGGCGGCAACCAGAGGTCGACACCAGACAATGCGCAAGGCCCGACACGTGGAGGTGAGAAATGGCGACTGGCGATGTCCGCGCGCGTATATGTAACCCTGGTTCTAGGGCGACCGCCGATCCAGCTGAAAGGCGAGCGTCGGTCGCCGTGGCGATCGCCGATCCACCCGATGGGCTTAACGTCGGTCGCTGGGGCGACCGCCGATCCAGCCGGATTGGCGATCGCCGGTCCCACCTGGTCTGCGACCAATGGTCGAGGGCGCGACCACCAAGTGGGAGGGCGCGACGTATGCGTGGTGGGCGCGACTGGATCGCGCGACCGCCGATCCAGCCCAGTGGGCGACCGAGGTCACCGGGCGATCACGGTCCACCTCGTGAGCAAGTACTAACCTTCCTCCCAGCGTGTGTGTCGAATTTTCAAACTAGTAACGAATGTATATAATGACTTTTGGTGGCAAGTATTTGGAACCATCAAAACTAAAAACAAAAAAATTAAAAAAAAACATATATATATATATATATATATATATATATATATATATATATATATATATATATATATATATATATGTGGGGCAATAATGTGATTTTAATACTTGGACTTCCTAATAATGACCCTATGAAAATGATATATAAGTAAAAAGGGAGTAGAAGGGGTGTCGATAACTTTCCTAGGTGATTCATATTGTGTAAAAAAATATAATATAAATCTTAGGGGCACACAAAGAGAATGAAAGTATTTTTCCGAATTTCCAAAAATTAAATAGTCATGTGAAAGTAGGCGTTGTGCGCACATGCATACGAAAACAAAGTGGGGAATGTAATTTGAACATTTGGACTACACTAAATAAGTACATTAGTGTTAGATTTTTATAAGATTTGAAAATGCTACAAGTTTTTACTTTTGGGATAAAAATTTTACCAAGAGTATCGATTCCAATACTATGTAAGGATCCCCATCTTCACCTTTGTAGAGGGTACAAATATTGACTAATAGTAAAAACTTATAGCCTATTTATGTATATTAGTGTATCTAACACTAATCTACCTATTTAGTGTAGGTAATATGGATCATATAAAAATGATGGAACCATCAAAAATATTATAGGACAAACCTGTACTATTTTTCCCAAATTAATATAGAATTTTCAAGTAAGTAGAGCTTTAAATAAAAGATAAAAAATAGTTAAATGGAGAGAAAAATATTTTAAAAAGAATTGGACTATGTAATAACTACCTTATGAACATGATGGAGCTATAAAAAGAATCGTTGGAGTAAAGGATCTATAGGTTGGATTTTGGTTGCAAGCACTTAGAAACACCAAAACTTCAAAAATAAGAAAAATAGATAAAGGGGGAAAAGGATAATTTAAACCCTTACACTACCTAATGATGACCCTATGGAAATGATGGTGTTATTTAGAAAATCGTAGGGATATGTCACCTATAGGTCATCATTTGCTTGTAAGTCATTTGAATGAGTAGAATATTGAATGATATACGGAAAATAGATTTGTGGAAAGAGATAACGATTTTAAAACTTGTGTTGACTAAAAAAGACCTTATAAAAATTATGGAAGAACAAAATTTCCCGTAAAAGAAACGTATCTACATGTTATGATTTACTTTGACTTTGTAGGATGCTAAGTAATAGAGGAAGTTATACTAAAGGGGGGAGGAGGTGGTTTTATTATTTTCTCTAACCGTATTAAATATATTAAATCATGAAAGAAGCCACATGGAACTTGGATTTACATGGAAGGAAATACTTGGTGTTAATTTGATTCAACCTTGGCATGGTGTAGGTCTATAGGATACTTGGTGTTAACTTCATTCAAAACCTCCAAATCCCGCGCCCGCCAATACAGCGGATGGACGAACGTCGGTCGCTAGGGCGACCGCCGATCCAGCTGATGGGCGATCGTCGGTCGCTAGGCGACCGCCGATCCAAATAACGATCGTGATGGGCGAGCGTGGCGGTACGTGATGGGTGCACCAAGGAGAATAGTGTCCGCGAGCCTCCGCGCACCCTCCTGCTGGGGCGACCGCCGGTCCAGGCGATGGGCGATCGTCGGTCGCTAGGGCGATTTTCGGTCGCTAGGGCGACCGCCGATCCAGCGAACGACGGTGACAGGGCGACCGGCGGTCTACGTGATGGGCGCGAATATCTGCTTCCCCCCCATTTGCTACAAATCTTTTTCTGCATATTTGAAATCATGTACGAATCATTGCCTTTCGAGGTTTTGGGGGGTTTGTAAATATATTCATTGACTCTAAATACTTGCAACTAAATCCCACCATATATTTATACGTAACTTTTACAACTTAGTTACGATTCCAAATTTTTACAAATTATTTATCATTACTTCATCGTGGATTAATACTAATCAAAGCTTTCCAAAATTCAATATCATTATATATACATATGGAATGGTATACACGACATAATTTTCTAAAAGACCACTATCCAAAGTATCCACCAACCTACCAACATACAAACCTACCAACTTAAATAATTACGAACCTACATACCATTCTAAGAACCTTTTTTTAGATATTTCCAAATCATGCATTTCAAATAAAAAATAAACAAATAAAAAGAATAAACAAGATGATTAAAATAACACCGTGCGCATATATACAAATAATAAACATAACATCGTTCAACGGGTATCTTACTAGTAAAAACATATCATATAATCAAAAAGATACATTGTATAACATCCAGCCTAGCACTTATCTCCCAACTTTCAGTTCACAAATAAAATAAAGTAAATGGATATAACCAACACACCAACGTCTTTCTAAAACTTGACTCCGCTTACTCTAATCTTCTTCCATTGTACTTTAGATTTTTTTTAGATGGTACCAGCTCCGACATTTCTCCTTTGTCTTATTTGCAATACATAGATCTTCGATCCTTGCATTTAAGAACCTCTCCTCTTCTCACGAGCACAAGTAGCTTTTTGACCAACTCCTCAGTTGTTTCATTGCGCTGTGAACTTTGACCCTCTTCTGCAATATCCACGGTTCCATCTATTCCATTGAGGACTAACTTTTCCTTGTTCCCCTTCAATCTTATTGATGCTAGGTTCACCCTTTCGATCTCAGCTCTCAAGGCATCGCATGCCGAAATGAGTTCCTTTAGCTCCTTCTCAAAATGACCTTGGTCCTTGGCTCCTTCAACCATAAAATCCTTCTCGCGACCCCAATCATTGACCACAAACCATTCGTCGACGCGCTTGTATCTCCTATGCACATCCTCGAAATGTTTCGTCTTCTTTATGAGCTCTTCCTCATAATCGACCTGGTCTGATGCAACCAGAGCTGGGAGAACATTCGTCGCCTCCTCTTGGATCTTCTTTTTTGCATCCTTGATTACCTCTATGTCATGTTGGAGTTCAACACACTTTGCCCGTTCGTATGACAAAGCATGAAACAAATATGAATAATTCTCAAAAACCTTGTTCAACAACTTCATGTACGAATCATCGTTTTCATTCGGGCGTTTTGCTTTGAAGACTACTTGAACTTCCTTCTCCAGCTCTACTTCTTCATTTCCTTCTCTTTCGGGTTTGTTCAATCGTTTCCATTGGATATTCTAGAGTCCCATCCTCTACGCTAACATTTGTTTGAGGAGAGGCGCTCATAACGGGCCGAACTATAACTTCGGGTGTTCCCAAAGTACAAGCACCAAACATTGCTTCAACCTCCATGTATTCAATGCCATCCGCTTCTTCTCCTTCATTCGCAGGTCCTCGATGTGCTTCAGCAGGTGCATCAATCACATCCAAATCTTGCACGCTTGTTTCACCCACATGAAAGTGTTCGACGCCACCAATAGAACCTTCTACAAGAGGAGTATGATGCTCCCTCTCCTTAACCTCTTCTTCATCAGAATTAGGATTTACCCAAACATACACATCATCAAAGATCCCCATCTTTCCGATGCCTTGCTGCCGAAAGTCCTTCTCGTGGGTTTTCTCTCAATGGGGCTCTTGGAATATCTTGCTTGGTTGGAAGGAAGAATTGAGGCGATTTTTTCATTGAGCTCCAATCCACCACTTTCTCCAATATTACCTCTGCATACACCATTTGAGCAATATGATACGAAACCTCGTTCTTGGTGACATTCTTGCCTTTATAAAGGAACCTCCACACTTCAATACATCGTTGCACGAATTCGTCATGCTTACAATAGTGCAGATTTGCAGCATTTAATTTCAAGTGCGTCTCATGTCGAAAGTGTGGAAACAACTTGCTGATGTGGCACCAGGCGATGTAATTCTTCACTGTTGTCTGACTCCACACACCCTCTTCGGTCTCCCACCCCGGAAAAGCGCGTTGAGTGGCATCTTGGAGAATACGGTGATTCCTCTTCTGTGTTTTTCCTCTCTTCTTGCGTCGCTCCCCAAGTACTATTTTACGTTCCGCAATTGTAGTCATTGTTACCTCCGATCACGGAAATGCCGCTATGATGTGATGTTAGATACAAAACACCAAAAATGGTGCAGTCCACGTTGGCCTCCAATCGAGCAAGCAAGTGGCAACTTTGAGTCGACACCAGACAATGCGCAATTCCACGGCACGTGGACTGAAAAGTGACGACTACGGCCTATTACGATTGTATTTAACCTCCTGTGGCATGGCGACCGGCGGTGTCCCGGCGACATCGTTAGGGCGACCGCCCGGTCGGTGTTTCTTCAAGACTCGCTCGGGCGACCGCCGGTCCAGTGCAGCAGAGACCTCCGGGCGACCGCGGTGCGGCTTCGAAGAGTTTCGATCCGGCCTCGGAGCGCTCCGGGCGACCGGCACTCTGCAGGGCGACTTCGCAGAGAGCTCCCGCTCTTTTCTTGGATCCTCTTTATGCAATATTCAAATTTTGAATTAACCGATTCAAGCATCTCCCCATTCCCCCTTCAATCCCCTCATCCCCCTCATTCCCTCTCATTCCCACTCACTTCTTCCTATATCTCATTCACAATTGAAAATGATTCTCATGGTCATGGGCATTTTGCCAAGAGCGGTGACCATGATACATGAAAAATGATTTTATTCTCATTGGATACTCTTGTGGTGTAATATGGATTTAGATCGATACATGTTTAATCACAATTTACAAAATTATAATTTTCAACATTCTCAGAATTCTCAACATAAAATACTCATCAAATATTGGTTCCAAAAGTACGCTCAGTAATGGGTTGAGAAGAATGTCCGCAAATCATTAGTCTTCTTCACTTCAAATATTTACCTTTATATACTGGTCACTCATTTTTTCTCCAAACATATAATATGTCATGATATATCACCTTTTAATTTGGTAAGCAACTATTTCTCTTAGTGCTTTCTAGGGTATATGCACTAATTCCATTCACTTAATTGTATTTCAAGACCTTATTTTTGACTTGCCAAAATTTTCAAATTCCTCCCCCCACTCAATTTAACCAATTTCATAATGTTATGAGCCCATAAACTCATTGCAAGGATAATCTATCAGTCGGATATTATATACGGAGATCTTATAATATATTAAAGGCTCCATTGATATAAAAAGAAACTAGAAATTGTTCTTGAATGTGATGTTAAAATAAGAGGTGCAGTTTTGTACAGAAATGGTATCTTATTTAGATGCTAGGAATTGACTACCTAGGATTACATGCTTAGATTGTAGGTATTGAATCGTTAGATTCATTAAAGTGTTTTCATGCATTGAAGAGGCTGATGCTCTATAAATGATTTCACATTTTATCAATTATTATAATCGATTAGGCACGATATGACTTCTTAAAATATACACCATACAAAATAATATATACCATTCATGCCTACAAAGAGGACGAAAAACTCTCACCCCATCCTTCCTCCCATTCATTATTATCCATTTACACATCTCTTGTCCATTTCTTAGGAATTGAATGATCATAAAATGGGAATTATGGGACCCACGATCCGAAATTCCTACCCTATGCATACATTCCTAATTTTTAGAATTAATACATTATAAACTAAAGGGCTCTTTTATTCCTCCCCCATCCAATATTCATCCTCATCTCATGATTCTCATCCTCGTAGGAGCTGCTATGAAACCTGATGCCCTCGCATTCAACACAAATAGGTGAAATAGGGCGACCGCCGATTCAGCTCATGGGCGAACGTCGGTCGCTAGGGCGACCGCCGGTCCAGTTCATGGGCGAACGTCGGTCGCTGGGGCGATCGGCGGTCGAGATAGGGCGATAGCTGGACCAGCGGGCGACCGGCGGTGCACATTTTGTAGACCGCCGGTCGCCTTATCACTGTGCTTAAGAACGCGACGGGCAGTCCATTTTCACACTTTGCGAGTTCCTCCTTTTCGCGCATTGACTAGTATCGACTTCAGAGTTGCTGCTTGCTTGCTCGTAGAGGGACTTTGCGTTTTTCTACAAATTTTTCTTATGGAGGCACTACCCGTTGTAGCGGGCACATCCATGGTGCGCCATGACCGAGGTCGGATTGCGAAGAAGCGCAGGGACATCTTGAAGAATCCAAAGATAGTAGCGTTTAGAGGATGGGAGGAAGAGACGGGGCCGTGGTCTTTTGCCATATGTGAGAAATATGTGGAGTGGTGCCACATCAACAAGCTCTTTCCTCTACATTGGCACAATATTCATCGGCACAAGAATGAAGCTAACCTCCGAGAGTGCCATCATTACGATTTCAAAGCGATATGCATCTATGCTTGGCATATGATATACGGTAACAACCATATTTTTAAATATGAGGTTCCCTACTTTTTGGCACAAATGGCATATGCGGAAATGATTCTCGGGAAGGAGGTGCATTGGTGGACGCATCCACGTTTGCCTATACAAGAGAAGACCGAACCAATAGAGGTTGGAGAGACATCAAAGACTATTGAAGGAGATGGAATTGGAACGGTACCTATGAGTCCTAAGGCCGACGTGGAATTTTACACAGCAGGGTCTTCTTCTGAATCTTCGGAGGATGAACACACACACGAATACGAGCTCGATGAACCAACTAGTCCTCCACTGCATTGGATTGAAGCAATATCCTTTGAGGTAAATCCATTCCGAAAAGTGGGTGGAAGATTATCCGAAGCCATGGATACTTTGATCCTTTTGCACAATTTAGGTAGAGTCACATGCATCGAATTGGATTTAGTACTGCAGAATAGAAAAGAATTGGAAGCCCTCAAAGAAAGAGCCCTTTCTACACCATACGATGTACAAGAAGAATGTCGGGAGGTTTTCGAAAAAGCTCTAGACCACATAGCTGACATGGAGACCATGCTTGTGCTACGAAAAGAGGCTAAGAAGAAGTTTTTTGAGAAGAAAAATTCAAATGACCTTTCCGTAGAAGACTACGTAGAGTTTCGGACTGACTAAACATAATTACCCGGAAGGGGTCCTAGGCGAGAGGAGGGATAAGTTGACGGATATTGAAGAATCTATTGCTCTAGAGGTAGATAAAGAGATGCTACGCATTCGGGATTTGGCATTAGCGGGTAAGTATGGCAAGACTCCAGAGGAAGTTGACAAATTAAAGAGGCTGGTGAAATGGAGTGAAGACCAGAATGTAAAACTCGCAAAGCAACTATGTGTAGGCCGAGGAGAATGCTCGATTTGAGGACGCATGGGCAGAGTGGGCTCATCGTAAAAAAGTAACGCAAAAGATGACATCAACATAAACGCAATCGACGTTGATTTGGAACCGCAACGATCACTTTTTCAAAGGGCAAGGAAAAAGTTGAAGATTCTTAACGTAGAGGCAATGGACTTACAACCCCAACATTCACCAAACGATATTTGATTTACGTTATTTAGGTGTAGGGAAAGTGTACGTAATTTCTTCTATGTACTTTTTCGCATACTCTTTATATATGGAAGTTTGTTTTTACCTTTCATCATGCGTAAGTACGTGTTTGTGCATTGGTACAAGGGGTTGGGCGGGTTATATGGACTATGAAGATGTAAGATACAATAAAAAGCGACAAAGTACAATCGATAGACCACAAGCAAAGGAGCGAACCAAATACATACCATTGATGTAATCGATGCAAAAAGTAGTACAATAGGAAATGAGATACATTGTTGCGCAAAAAGCTACCACTCGATAATACTATAATGGAATATAGTCCTATATAGCTAAAACCATACGCTATGCTCGAGTGTATGGATTCACAATATCGTAATTATCATTCACTAGGCTGAGGGTTGGAGCATTCTCCAACAAGAAGTTTGCGCTTTGCACGAGTTCGATTGAATGGACCATCTGCATTTAAGATCGGATCTAAAACTCTAGAGTCTTTCAAGTCCCGCAAAGTCCTTCTTGTGAGGGGACTATGTACATCCAAGAAATAGTCTAGAGCTTGAGATCGGTATCGTGGCCCCCAAGTAGACTCAAAGATATTGACACTCTTCCAAATCTTCCATGGAGGCATGACCTTCACCGTCGGTTACTCTCTTCCCATATTGATTCCATCGATGTCCCATTGGATGGGGCCCCACTTGAATGTATTAGAGCTCACATCAAAATAGCCTCCAAGGCATTGGAAGAAGAACATCCGATTACCCTCATCTTTGTGGACCGTGTCCGCAAGTATTGGAGCAACTCTTAGAATCTCGTTTGGGTCGAGTCTCCCAATTCAATTGGGAGCTAGGAGTACTCTTCTCGAGATCATGTTCACCTCTACGCCAACTCCAAATAAGGTCTTTACCCGAGAATCGAACCTCGTCGTAGTCTCGGCATTGTGTTCCCAAGAAGGCGGCATATAAGTTCTTAGATTGAACATCTCGTAGAACCGCTCGTGAAAAGGCGCTTTGCATATAGCACAACGACTTTGAGTCAAACAATGAACTAAAAGACACTGCGGATGATACATATGGACACAAGAGCCTAAAGCCCATCCACCCCTCGGTCCAAATGGATTTAGGCATATGGGACACGTAGAGTGATCCAATACAAAGCTGCGGAGGGTTGGGCCACAATAATGTCTTGGATTCTACATTAACATGTGTCGACATGTGGTGTTTGAAATTCCACCCGGCCTTACTCCAATCTACAACCTCGTAGAAGTGTCATCTTGCATCTTGATGTCCATCATAGGAAGATTATCAAACAATGTATCCACACTCGGCCACGAGGTCATACCAAACGTTCACGACCAGCTCCACTAGTAAAATTCTTATCGATCTTCTCAGCTCGCCGCAACTTGTCTCCCTCTATCCACCGAAAGTATACATGCCACCTTCCAATGGTAGTAAGTGGCATAACAAACCGCTCCAAACGGGCTTGCGATTTGTAGCTTTTCCTTTAATAAGGAGTTGTATCCATCAGACGACATGAAAGGGGGATTACGGATAGGGGGGAACAGCGGTAAAGATAAAGAATCCTGAGAATCACATCGTACATCTTCTTCTCGTTCGAGGCCCGACATATTAACAACACATGGCTGAGCTTTCACAGGACGGCGCAATGTAGGGCGTTGCGGTGACATTTCTCCAAATGCCAAGTCCTCTGTAAGGTTGAAGACAACTCTATCAACATCCGCCATGTCAGATTTCTCTACATCTCCACGAATGTTACGTGCGTGAGATAGTTCTTGCATCTTCTCGCGCATGCGTGCATATTCCACGGAAAGCTGCTCCCCTTCTTTCACCTTCTCCTCATACATTGCTTGTGTTTTTCGAGATCCGCTTCCAATCTTGCTATGACGTCGTCTTTACTCTTCAGAAGAGCTTTGAGATCAGAAGATGAGTCAAGTTCTTCCAATGGTAAGATGCAAGTACCATGGGGCTCTACTACGGGTGGATGATTACTTGCTATTGGAGGGCGAGAGCCACCTATTTTGAACGCGCCACGTAAATTACGACGATGATCCGCATCAATCTGCTTATTTGGCGGGAGGAAGAGGTTGTCGAACTTGACGCACCGCCTTACGAGGCCGCGAACCATCCGAGTCATCGTCCTCTTCCGATGTAGCACTATGATGGGCAGCCTCTTCCATAGCCTTGGTAATAGACCTCATCACCGCCATGCCACCATTAGGAGCGTCAGGGAATCTTAGAATGCCTGTCGGAATGTCACTCGTTGAAGGTCGTGTTACATGCTTCCCCTCTTTGATAGTTGTCCAATCCACTCGTTTACCAAGAGCAACCTCGGCGTATACTCCACGAGCAAGAAACAATGGAACCTCGTTGCGCTCCACACATGGCATGCCATACAGGACTTGGTAAACCTCAATGCATCGTTGCTTGAAGTTTGGGCATTCGCAAAACTTAAGATTTGCCTTGTTGGTGCGCCGGTGAAAATAGTGACGAGAGAGAGGGAATTTATTGTCAATGTGACACCATTCAATGAACGATTCGCAAGTGGCCATCGTCCACATATCTGGTTCATCTTCCCAACCTCTGAAGGCAAGCTTATTTGGATTTAGAAGCAAGTGTAATCTTTTCCGTTGTGGAGCGCCCTTCCTCTTCCTCTTCTTGTCGTTCTCTTCCTTCCGAAGTTGGCCGAGAGTAGCCATGGATGAAATAGCCAAAAATGGCAAATAGTTATTACCTACCCCACACGAGCATGCAGCCAATTCAATGGATGTAAGACAACGCGCTAGGCCAGTAAACCCAAATAACAAGTTTAGGTACTATAGGGGAATATATACGCGGGGGCGACCAGAAATCCAAGGCGACCGGCGGTCCAGATAGAGGTATCGCGTTGCGTGGCGATCGCCGGTCCAATGAGAGCGCGACCGCCGGTGCAGCTAATCGCGACAGCGGGAGGCAGGGCGACCACCGATGGTATTGTTCGCGGCAATGGGCGTAGGGCGACCGCCGGTCCAGCTGTTCGCGACAGCGGGACGCAGGGCGACCGCCGGTCCAGTTGTCGCGACTACGGGACGTAGGGCGACCCGCCGGTCTGTTGTTGCCGCGGCAATGAGACTTAGGGCGACGCCGGTGGCGACTGTAGGGCGACCGCCGGTCTCCAAGGATATATAAATCCCAACGCGCGGGTTTGTTATTACTTTTCCCCAAACCGCTACCGAATTCTCTTCCGCCCTGTGTCCTTGCTCGTCTTAATGATGCGCACTGCCGGGTCGTCTGAGGAGTTTTTGGGGTTTGGTGCACACTGATAGCAGGGGGGAGATTTTTTGCCGCTTTTTTCAAGATTTTCGACGATGACTAAATCCAAAAAGCACGGGAAGGGACAACAAGCATGGGATCTGGATGCCCCCGAAACATTTGCACCAGACGTTGGAGGGGAACAACCTAGTGGAAGTGGAGGCCATAAGAGGAAGAGGAGACACCCAAAAGAAGAAGACAGACCGGATTCCCAACAACAGATTATACTAAGTTTGCGGAAAAAGCATGCATGGATTGGTATGAGGAAACGGAGGCTCAATTCCTAGAGCACAACTACCTCAGGAATGTTAGCACGGGCAAAGAGAGATTGAAGAAGAAATTGGCGGCAGTAATTTTGAAGGCCATGGAGGAAACGGAGAAATACCAAGATGTGGATTATTATTCGCAATACGGGTTGTGGATGGATAATACAGTTGAACAATGCATCTTCAATGTAAAGGAGTTGTGGAAGAAGCGATTTGGAACGAGGCGTCTAACACAAGAAGAGGACCAGTTCAAACGCAAGATGGATTGGTGGATACACACAATCCAAAAGCTTAGCAAGAATAAAACCCGAGGGAAGTCATGGGAAAAAACCGCTTTGCTCGCCACATTTGAACGAGACACAGGGTCGGGGGTGGTGTGGATTCCTCAAGACGCTACGATAGAAGCTCTATCAGGCCGCAATATGGAGGGAGGCCATGGACTAGTGCGGAAGGTGAAGATACTTGGAGTAGACCACGTTCCAGAAAATGTCGAGTTTGCAGCAAAGCTTTCCAAGAATATGAATCTTCAGAAGAGGAGGATAGAGACTGCTGCAGAAGCTCTTGTATGTCCTTTGAATCATCCAGGAATTATCAAGTTTTGGGCGTTGCATACAAGGACATTCGAAGCTTACTCGTATTGGTGGAATGGGGGATCACTACACGAGATGTTGAAGTTGGATGAGAAGGTCGGCGACAAACATCTTCACTGGTCGAAAGTGAAGGAAGTTCCGAGTCTCACTCAAGAGGAAGCTTTCAGATTACCCTTTTACCCTTTTCCGTCAGCACAGGATGAAATTAGCTTGGGGTTTAGTGTACATCATGAATCTCGTGCATAAGACGGGAGTTCTTCACAACGACCTATCCCCCTCGAACATACTATTGCATTTCCCAACTTTCGGAGGAACCAAGATTTGTATTGGAGTGTGTGACTGGGGGATGGCATCTCGTATAGTAGAACAACAGCCTTCACGTTACGGATACCAGACGACGGAAAAAAAGAAAGAAGATATGACACGTCGATGGTGGGTGGTGCCCGAGTTGTTCTATACTTATGGACCTGAAGGTTCAGATACAAATTTGAACGTCCAGGAACTTCGACATCCAACCACGGTAGCATCAGATTCGTATGCGGTTGGCAAGCTCATCCAGCTGATTGGTGTGTATAACGAATTCGACGAAGAATTATTACCGAATTCGACGGTGCGAGATTCATTCCTAAGGAAGGTGTTCTCAATGACCAGGCATGAATTAAATGAGAGAATGACCTGTTCGGAGGTGGTGAACCGCTTGATGGCGAAACCATATCATATGCTTCCACCGGAGCTTGTATTTAGAGAGGACAGTTATTAGTTTATAATATCAGTATATCTTCTTGCAATTCATAGACTCCTTTGGATGACCATCTCACGTCATTGAGTGCTCATTTAGCCATGTAATTCACATTTCATACTTGCAATATATACAATCTACTTTTTGACATATTGTTCCAAATCTAATAGATTTTTGCAACTCTTATAATTATGTTCCCTTTTTACACTAGTCACGTATGTATGTCACCACATTTTGTGTTACATGAGTTTCAAACCTCATGGTAGATGTTAGCCTTTCCTTCAGGGGTTTGTGGGTTGTTGTAATTTGTTTCATCTTGAATTCTTAATGCTTCATCTACGTTTAAAAACGTGAAAGGAAGAATTTTGGATAATGTGGGATAAAAAAATTTACTTATTCTACTCGGGGGAAGCCTCCAATGCAAGGCCAGCCTAGGCGACCACCGGTCCAGGGGCCAGAATAGGCGACCGCCGGTCCAGCGAGACCGCCGGTCGCCATGGGCGATCGTCGGTCGCTCATGGGCGATCGTCGGTCGCTCATGGGCGATCGTCGGTCGCTCATGGGCGATCGTCGGTCGCTCATGGGCGATCGTCGGTCGACCATGGGCGATCGTCGGTCGACCCTGGGCGATCGTCGGTCGACCCTGGGCGATCATCGGTCGACCCTGGGCGATCGTCGGTCGCTAAGGCGACCGCCGGTCTAGATGACACGACCGCTGGTCCAGTCCTACGTGGCGCGGTCGCGAACCGTATTGCTGAGCTGTACATGCCACGTGGTAGCCACGTAGGATGCAACGTGGACAGGGTAAATCCAGGGTAAAAAAAAGATTCTGTAGATTCTATTAGACATTCTGAGGCTCAATGTCTGTCTGACATGTCGTGTCTGTCTGACGTCCGTCTGTGTCTAGCAAGACAACCCTGACGCAGTCGAGATACCAACATCCTGCATCCAAGTGTGGTTGTTTGTACCTTTTCAACTGTTGAGCAGTATAGATACATTGGTCTGAACCTCTCTGAATCCATGCTGCAAAGTACTTCGGGAGCGATTGTACATCGATGGCACCTTTCGGAAGTAGCTCCCTCTTGAAGTACCTAATCAATTACAAATGCAATTTGTTCTAGTCACTAAGGTATCGTAGAATAAGGGAAATCAATGATATAGCAAGGGAGGTTGAGTTCGTGTGCATACCGGTACGTAACCCGCTTGACAACCTCTGACGTTCCCGGGAATTTGCTGAAATTTGACTTCTTATCGAAAACCTTCTCAGCTCTGGGACCTAGGAATGTGGGGAATGCCTTCTCCCATAGTAGAATACGCCAACTGTCCACATAGGCGCCAGGTCGCAGGACATCTGGAGATGCCTTCCAGTTGATGACAAGCTTCTCCGCCTTGCATATGTCCTCGAACTCGTGAATAACGGCCTCCTCCAACTAGGAGAACAAATGTAATTCATGAGTGACGAGAATGAATTGAGCCGAATTGAGAATATTTTAAGTAGTTTGAAAGGAGTTATGGAAAACTATACCCCCGCCCAAAATGCTGCCTTGTTCAACCAAGGCTCGAGGTCGGCATCCTTGAATTCTAGAGGTAGAAATCTATAAGAAAGCCTTGAACTCGGAGAAGAGTTCCACCACCTCAACCAACGAGCTTTGTATTTGGCATCTACAGCCGCTGGAACTATCTTCTGAAGCTTTTCCAGTGACATCTCTGGTTTAGAGAATTCACTGTAATGTCGATTGATCTGCAAGAATAACAAGTTAGATTAACGTCAATAAATAAAACTTGTGTGGAATGAGAAAGAAGTATTTGCAGTAAAATAAGATAGACTCTTACTTCTGCAAGGAAATCGTCACCGTTTTTGGGATTCGCAATAGCCAAGTACTTAGTGAAGTCTTTCTTCGCAATGGCTTGGACCATATTATCTGATGCCTTTGTCATTGCATCCCAAATGCCGGATGCAGTTTGATCCTCCCTTGAGGTTTTCTCCATGTAGACTCTAGCGGCCGTCCGAAGCCACCGCAATCTCCTTTGAAGGAAGAAAACATTAATTATAAGAAGAACTGAACTATAAAGTATTGAGAAAAAGAAGGTACCGAAATGAACTCACACAAAAGATTTTTACCCTATATAGGAATGCAATGAACACTTTTGTTGTCATGGCAAACCATCGGTCTTTGCTGTGTTTGTTTTTCTTGCATGCATCGTACTCTTCCGGACTCAAGAGGTCCTTAAATTCTTCCAACCTCATCACTCCGAACGAGCGGATGCGGTAAAGCTTCGCTGGAAGATTACTCTTAACGTGGTCATTCTCAGTAGACCTGAACATGAAATTAAAAAATTGGAGAATGGTAAAGAACAAGATATCAAGACGGTTGAAAGAATATATTTAGGAGTTCACTCACCAGTTGATATCGTGCATGGCATTAAGAAGATTGCCCACTTGGCCGCGTGCGTCTAAAATAATGCAATGCACGGAGATGTGCCAATCGGGATCCTCAGCATGGTGATTGTTAATATGTCTTAACCATGCGGCCAGCCGATGGTTACCTTCCCAGACAAAGAACATCTTGCCAGAGAATTGCTTTAAATCAGGGTCTGCTTGAAGTTCGTCTTCAAAAACCTGATTCGCCCTTTCCCAACATGGGTTCCAATCGGCCTTGACCTCCTCCGTAACATCCGATGACAACTCTTCGTTGTTGTACATACTAATGTACATGACTCGGTCCCCATCTCGATATCCTTTCACAAACTCCCGCTCTAGATGTTGTATCCCCATTTCACCGACTGGTCTCACTTTAGCCATTGATATCATCCTACACAAGGGAACAAGCAACCGGGACTTCTTTAAGGGTTGAATTCGAACGCTGTTGATAACGTTTATGGAGTCCACCTTGTGCAGTGTTCGATGTTGCAATTCGCTATCAACAGCATTCGTCAAAGTTGAAGGGCAAGTTGTTGTTTGCAACACGTCTTGTGTTTGAATTTCCTGCCATAAGTCGAGCAAATTAACACTTGAATAAAACACATATAAATCATCACGAAATCGTCTCATAAATTAAAGACTATGAGAGAATCAGATAAGTCAGAGAGGTTGATAACCGCCTCGTGAGAATAGATCGATCGTCCAGGAGCATCAAACATTACCTACAAATGGAGGAATATAATTTAGAACAAAGTAATAAATGATTTGGATAGCTCAACAATGTACAAATGTGTAGGATTTTCGAAATAGGAGATACCAAATGCACGAAATTCTACAATATTACATCAAAATACCTGTGTCTCTTCTTGAGTAATTCCAGGATCAGCCATCTCCATGTTTTGATCCGAGGACTCCTAAATCAAAAGCAATGAATATAAGTCACACAAAAGAATACTAACAAGGATAAACAAATTCTCGTAAATCAGAAATGCAAAAATACAATATTAAAAACACTCATGATGAAACATGAAAAATAATGGCAAGTCCCTTTAAATATATTTTTAAATGCAAGTATAACAAGGAGCCACTCAAATTCTGTTATAAGTTCCAGGGGGGGTCCTTGGAAGTGCTTTCGGTGCCGAAAGCACTTTCTCTCCCTCTCCCATTTCTCGGAGTTTGTGAGAGATTTAAAAGCGAAGTATTAGCTCCTCCAAAGCTCGACAAAGCCTGCAGCTCCTCCACTTGCACACTCAATCACTCGGGAGCGAAAACACGACAAGAAATGCTATGCAGCTCTAAGGCTGGCTGCAAGACCAATTCAATTCTATCAAATGAATTCACAGAACTTCGCACGAAAAGTCCGCAAGAGAAGATTTACAAGCTCTAAATTTTCGGATTGGTTCCGAGAGAAGGCTGGTTGCTTAGCATACCTTTCGGTGCCGAAAGCTTCCCTCCCCCTCCCCAAATTCTCGGAACCCAGTCACCACATCACCAGACCCTTGCTCAACTAGCAACTTTGACAAAAATGCAGTTCAGCTCTCAGGCTGGCTGCAAGACCATTAGAGTTCTTTCAAATGAATTCTCAAAACTTCGCACGACTTGTCCGCAAGAGAAGATTTACGAACTTTGAATTCTCTGATTGGTTCCGGGGGAAGGCTGGTTGCTTAGCATACCTTTCGGTGCCGAAAGCTTCCCGCCCCCACCCCGAATTCTTGGAACCCAGTCACCACATCACCAGACCCTTGCTCAACTAGCAACTTTGACAAAAATGCAGTTCAGCTCTCAGGGCACTTGTCCCACAGTTAGTCCGTTATCAGTATGACCCGAATAAAGCCATTCAAGACGCCATGGGTCACATTTGGAGGTCCTTGGTAGCCGAACCTAAAAAAACCATCGACGAATTCTACGATGACATCATGGATGATTTACTGTCGCAAGCCGGCTGACGACTTTGGAGATCACGAGAAAGCTCGTGTTCTGCCCTGGCAGATCTTATTCCGTGTCTTATTCAAGGACGGAAATATAGTGAAGTTCATCCTTGACTCAATCACCCAATTCTCTTCTCAGCCTCGTGATCAACGCAGCCACCGCAAAAGCGTAAGATCCGTGTCTTTCATTAGACTGATCAAGAATCATGCAACTTGCTCTGTCCATTGCTTTTAGATTCTGCATCGAATCTCGCCACATTCTGATTCGTATCAAACGTATACCCCAATCATACGTATACCCCATTTATTGCATCCGGACTAGTGCAGGTCTTTCTGATTACTGACGGAATCCCAGAACCAAATTCAAATTTGAAAAAAGTATTGGCTGTATCGCCCTTTGCAATACAGCCAATCTCAGACGTTCTACCAATGATAAATTCATGCTATGTAAGCATCGAGTAAATTAGGTCAATTTCTTGGCATCGGCATTGTCAATCCAAAACCTCCTAAATCTCACAAATGCCTGAATCAAGAACTTCAAACTGAATTGCAAACTTTGAACTCACACTCGACAGTCCTATAAGGTCAACAAAATGATCTCTAATTTCAGCTGCTCAAAATCTGCAACCTGCAACTTTTGGATGCTCAAAACGTACAACGAGAATCCACATCCTCGTACCGTGCACGAAGGGAAAAAGATGCGAATACCGCCTATAATCAGAATCTTTCAAAAAGGAACATCATTTATCAAGTCCCGTACCACAATGAGCTTGAAGAGATTAGCCTCATTTTGAGGCAACGCGGGACCGCCCATTGCTAATTAATCCGGGATAGGAATCAGCAATCCAGCAGGAGAAGTGAGATAATAGTGAACCACCGAGATGTAGCATCCCATGTTACAATCAGGCGGAACATGTTCCTGTATATTTTCGCATCTCTAATCGTCTACTTCGCATTACCCTAAGCAGGGATACTAATACATCGCACGTACTCAAATCTGTTTAGTTAACGACGCAGGATGGCTGATAGTGAACATCTCTAATCTAAATACGGCGGCAGAAAAAAAACAAT
This sequence comes from Bryum argenteum, assembly GCA_037043015.1. Lineage (NCBI taxonomy): Eukaryota > Viridiplantae > Streptophyta > Bryopsida > Bryales > Bryaceae > Bryum > Bryum argenteum. The sequence goes on along the minus strand of CM073328.1, from coordinate 15,159,338 downwards.
TTCATTTCTCAAGAACCAGAGCTTAACCGAGCTTACCACAAACGAGTTTCAAGTGCTCCCAAACCACATGATTCACGTTCCTGAATCCCTGTATCCATGGAGCTTCGATACAGACAATGTGGACAAATGCAGTCATGGGAGGGATGCCGACAATCGGTTAAACGTGGGAGGGATGCCGACAATCTCGACAAATGCAGTCAAGGTCAAAATCACTCAGTGCGGTTTCACCGGAAGGCTGGGCAGTAAGCCTAGCTTTCGGTGCCGAAAGCTTGCCCGCCTCCAATCAGTATTGTCGGAACTCGCTGCATGTCAAAGGACGGCCTCTTGACTAAACCCTAAACTCGGAAAAGCTCACCTGCTCATCGTGTTTTTCTTCTTCCGATTCGCCTTCATCGCCGTCCTCTTCGTCCGCACTTGCTCCGCCCCTGTCTGCTCCGTCGCCGACATCACCTGCGACGTCCATTAAAGGACCTCCCCGCTTCCCTCAAACTCCTCTCCAGCCTTATCTCCCCCCTCTCCGACGTGCTCATCTTCCTCACGGCCTCGCCTGGCCAGCCTTGCTCCGCCCCTCGCCTCCTCGCTTCCAGGAACATCCCCCGCCTCCATGATGCCGAATCTTGCCCTCCTGGCTAGGCTGCGCATCAACTCCCCCTCTTCTCCCTCGACACAGAACCCTACTCCTTTCGAATTCTGCAAGAGGCAATGAAGGAAATTAGGGTAGGAAATGAGGGTAGGCAATGGAGATAACTCTAGATCTAGTTGGAATCTAGAAGAGGTGATGGGGCGGTGGGTGGGAGCAACGCTGGCCCGGCGAAGTCAACGGGACGTGCTGACTGGCCCTATGATTGGTGCATGTGGGTCTGGCCTCCTCAGTTGGAGGGATCTGAATCATTTCGTCCGCATATGAAGAATCACTTCACAAAGTTCCAGATATTTTAATGTCTTATTCTCTGAGGGACAAAAAACACCACACTTTTGCGGATGTGTTGCACATACAAACTGTCAATGGAATTGTAGGGAGCGCATTTTATATATACATGTACATTCTTTTCTATTTTACATTCGAATGATTTCTGAAGGATATAATTTGTCAAACTTCTTTCCATTACAGAGAATCCGTGGTTTCATTAGGTTCAAAATTGAAAAATCCACCCCTTACTCTGGGTTTATCTTTATTACACTTACACAAATCAAAGAATCAACAAAGAGCTCTAAGTCTGTCAATCCTTAGAACTGATTAATACGATAACCCAGCTACCTGCACCATGTATTACTCAAAAATACTTTGAAGACACATATCCATATCCATTACGGATTTGCATGAAGGATATAGTGGACTTACTTCTTCCGAGTAACATTCGCCACCGGATTGAGAATTTATCTCCCTTGATCGAGAATCCTTTATACCAAAGGAAGGCTGCGGTGACTCAAGTGTTCGATCACACTCTAATCCTAAACCTCGCGTCATCTCTCCACGTCCTCCCTCACTGCAAACTACCTGGTGCTGTTGACGTTCGACAACGGGATCCACAGTACGCTCTTCTTCCCTCTCAACTATAGAATCTAGAATGAGTTTACGTATGCTACAGAACTTGGTCGCAAATGGCAGCCCATGTCCTTGTCTCTTCACGGGTGCGTCCTGAAGGACATACTCTTCATTAACTTCCTTACGTGCTACTCTCCTCTGTCTCGCTCTCCTGTCCGTCCAGTCTGTGGCCCCTGGTTTCCTCCTCCGCTTAGGTGTCGCATAAGTGGAGGGAGTAGACGCTCCACCCTCCTTCATGTGTAGACGTTCTGAAAGGACGCTATCTCACTTAAAAACACTCTCCTTTTCTCTATACCATCTGTACCACAACATTCCATGCCTCTTTAACTACTTCACATGAGCACATAGTATCGACGTCTACAACCTGTCAAAAAAATAATTTAGTGAACCCAACTAATACAAAACTTTATTTTGAATTATATCTTCTCTTTTAGTAACCGTATCTTCGATAAACGGCGGAGTACAATTTTATTATCCTAGATCTGATTCCGGTACTATTATCGAGCACAGAAAGTGACCCTTACTAAATTGCTTTAATAAGCTATCAACACTTTATACTCTGGACTTATTTTAAGTAGACCACTTGGGTTCCCGGCGGCTTCTCTATTTTTGCTGAATGAGTTATTTGCGTACGATAATTAACTACATACGTTTTAGAAGTACAACTCCGATATGTATCCTAACGTAATCTATTCCATGTGGCTACATGGCTTTACATTCCATCGTGACTTTAGTCGACGGCGGATGCCTATTTATCCATACTATAATCAAATCTCTCGACAACTGTAGTACAATGAATTAAAAGATAATTGAATTCTTCATTCTTTCTGACATTAATGAACCACAATTTCATCTGGTAGTCGCATTGTCACTGTTGAGCTACATAAGGTTTATGGAATAACTGAATGCTTCTTTGCGATTAGTGTACCTTCTAAGGCGGACATATTGTGCTTGCTCCCGTTCTTTAATGATGGCGTCCATACGTGCAAACGGAGTTGGTATCCCCTTCACTTTGCCTCTTGGCGAGATGGAAAGGTCTATGTGGACGAATCAATCTTGGAGGCGAAGTTTGGTCTTCAGATGGGAAGGATGTATGTTGAGCAAGAGCTTACCTCTGATGTCGGTGATGTAGTGGAGACTATTCTGCAATTGCAAAGTAGGCAAGGTGATTACAGAGGTTGGATCTTTGTCGGCGCAGGTCTTACAAAGTATTTGGCTACTCGCGCTCAGCATTGCAGGGATCTACAGTGTGCCTCACTCCAGCTTCTGTCACCTCCACTGTCCTCCTCACCCCTCCTGTGCGAGTGAAGATTGAGTCAGACACAGAGCCAATCACGCTACTTAGTGACTCCGATGATGACATAGTTCCAACAGTTGATCTAACCAGCACATGTCCGTTTCCTTTGAAACGAACCCCGTCGTCAAGTGTTGTACGTAACTACAGCAACTCGCAACTCCAAAGGACTCCATCTGGTAGTGCAGCTAGGCCACCTTGTAGTCCTACGTTCTCCCTCAAACAGAGCTCCATGTTAGATGCCCTGAAGGCAACTGCTATTCGCCCCCGTTCCCAATCCGCGCTATCAGACATTGACAACATCAAGGTTGAAGAAGTCAAGTACATCCCCACCACTTACGACGGGGACGTTATTTTCTTGCTTCCGCCTTTACCAAGTGGATTGCCTGCAACATACGGCAAGAGCCTGGACGGGATGGACAAGGTTTATGACGGCAAACCGTGGTGCACTACCAAGACCTCTAACATCAGGAACGACTGCTCCCTCATATTCCGACGCTCCGTTTGCGCTGGACATCTAGAATGTGCAAACGACTCATGCGAGTATCTTTTCCGAAATGGCGGTGTCCGGAACAATACACAGTGGACAGGTATCACTCATTCTCAATTCCGTGTCGGCGGCGCCCCTCCCCTGAAATCTACCTTCATGTGTAAGGTTTGTCTAACACCACCTTTCTGCTTAGCTATCTGTGATGCCCAACTCTACCATGTTACTTCTGCCAGTCCCGCAATGCACCGTGCATTTATTCATCTCGGCCATCACAATCATCCCGTGGCTGAAGGCGTATGCCGGGACTCATTAGATCTCACGTATGAGTTCCTGGCGTCTGAAGTGTCACGAACTCCAAAGGCGACGAACTCTGCCATTCAAATGGCAGCGAGTAAGAACTTCCTAGCGGATTTTCTGTTCAAGACACCAACTCCAGGAGAGAAACAGCCTAGTCTCGAATCGGTCATGGATCGCTTTGCCCCTCTTGCCTCTCCTAATTGTAGGAACATTGTCTCTGCTTCAAGACGCCTTGTGAAGTCCTCGCGTGCCCCTATGGAGGGGATTATCGACCTAAAGAAGAATCCCCACTTCAAGTTTGTGCATGATAATCGATTCCCGGGACAATGTGACGACAAGGTATTCATTTTCAAGATGTCCGTGGACCTCGAAGGGAGTGTTGTCGACCTCGTGAAGCGTATGCAGGTGGGAGGTGAGCTACAGGATGCATGGATTATGTTTGACAACGTTAAACGAGTGAAAGAGTGGACGACATTGGCCTGCCACGTTTACGACACCACATACTGCAAGGTAATGACAATTGCCTGCTGTGATATGCAATCTGAAGATGCTGTTGCCCAGACTCTCTTCTAGGAGAATCTCAACAAGGTTATGGCCGAAAATGGCGTCCCAAATGTCAACTTTAAGGGTTTCATGGCGGATAGTGCCCAAGCCAATTGGATAGCGGTCAGAAAGGTGTATGGATCTGGAAACCCGGATGAGCCTATGGAAGATCGTGAACGTACGTGCTTTTATCATTGGTCTGCAAACCTTGATAAGTATACGACGAAGTACATTAAACCAGAGATGCAATTCCAGCACAAGCAACTTTGTCCCAATTACAGAGATGCAAAGACCCAAAGGGAGGCTGACGAGAAATACCATGCAATTCGTGCATGGTGGGCAACATCCGGCGCAGCAAGAGAAGAATGCTTGTCTTCTCTATCCGAATGGTTGGGATTTTGGCACCATCGATACAGACAATGGGGTGGCCAAATGATATTGGTGAGGCTCATATACCTTTTTTTTCTTTTTTTTTTTATCCTGGCAATAAGAGCGTATTGTCTACTAAAGTTGACATCCTTACTTCAATTGCTTTTGTAGGATTTGACACTAGAGCAACGGGCAGACATGCCTTCGTGCAATCTAGCAGAGTCCGTGCATCACAAGTGGCTGATGCAGTCTGGCAATACCATGGAGTGCCTATATGAAGCAACCCAAGACGATATGATTCGAGCGTTTATGCAGATCACGAATTATCGTGAATGGCTCAAAGGTGGACAACGAGGGAAGGGCCCCGATAAAGCCGCTTTGAAGCTAAGGGCAGCAGCAAGCAGCGGTGATCCCAAGCTCATTGCCGTAGCTATGAAGTCATTCCCTGGCGCTGGAGATCTCCCTGATCATTCAATTGTTCTTGAAGGGGCTGAGATTTTTGGTTCCACTAAGAGAAAGCTGAATTTACCACCGGGTTCTGAGTTTGATTCGCATCGCCCGGATAAGGTAAACTATTCCATTCCCAAGCCGAACACTAGGTTGACCAAGCAACGCATTGAAGAGTCTCTGAAAAGCCCTCAACACCACGTCTCTCACACAACAAGGGTGATGGAGTCCAATTGTGATCCCAAGCAATGGCACATTGCTCGTCTTCCTAAGTCTTCGGGGAGGCAATGTCAAGCGCTTCGATCCATTTCAGGGGAGGCTTGCAGAACGAAGATTTCACAAGGGTCGAATGGCACTCCAGCACCAACTTACGCAGGCATGAAGAAAGACATTAGAATGGGTCGTAATGTGGAAGCTGAGTTCTTCTTCTGCCCGGATGACATTCATCGTTGCGTAATGGGTACCAAGAGGCCATTTGTTTTACATTGGCCCCCCGTCCCCATTACTTGGCCTGTCAGGTTTGGAACGAATTTGACACGCGAAGAGGTTCTGAAGCTTGAAGATGCAGGGTTCCAGTTGCAGCAACAAGAAGCTTTATCACCTCGGCAGAAGTTCCAAACTCAAGTGAATATCCCTATACTACGTTCTCGATTCCATGTTCCTGAAAACTCGGATGCTCATCCAAGCATGAGGTTTGGAAAGAAGTGTCGTCGGAGTCCTGATGCCCCTAGCGCTGACCACAAGAACAGATGGATGAGTACGGGCCACATGAACGGATATTACATCACTGGAGTGACATTGGTTCCGCACCCGGGGTGTGGTGTGGTCATCACCATCGTCAATGACAAAGACAAGGCATATCTTGTGTCAGTAAGCACTATTCCACAGTGTACCTGCGAAGACTTTGTTGGTATGAGTTTTAAGGCAGCGAGTAGGAAGTGGGTGCCGTGCAAGCACCTATATTATGTTTTCCGTTACTTATGTAAGTTGAACTATGAGACAGACAAGTTCATTCACCAGCTTACATACTCTTACAACGAGGTCATGCAGATTCTAGAGCTTGCTGGAGTTGTAGAAAAAGAGTGAATGGTTGAACAAGTTCAATAGCCCTGTACAAGTTATTATACATAGACCTTAAACTAGGATTACATTGTCAACTAACATATTTGTTTTTATGCTTATAGAAGTTATGTTTACAGACTGTAGGAAGTACTTCCTCTTATGTATTAGGATACAAGTATATCCATAATACTTCAAAACTTCGTATATCTATAAAAATTACGGTTTATGGTCATTGCCGTTGGTAGATATATATCATATACTTTGGTGTCTTATATGTGTTTTCTGATTCTATTCCCAATTTATCCGTTTGGTGTCACTCGTGATTGTTTTTTTGGGATGGTCATTTTCTCTACATATTTATCCTATGGCCGTGGGATTTCTAAATTCCACGCTTATAGGCCCCCTGTCTTACATCCGAGTTTCTAATGTCTATATCTTAAAAGTCGTTCAGTTTTCACTTAAATAAACTGAATTTTCCTCCAAATTCCACTATGAACAGTAACTTGCTCACATGTGCCTGCTCCCTGCTCACATATTCTTGCTCGTGGCTCGCTGCTCGCTGCTCGTGGCTCACATCTAAGCAGCATCTGTCCAAGTCGGATGGTGCGAAGAGGCTCTCATTACTCACTTCCGACAAGGCTTGAAGACCGAAGTCCACTACACGATAGCCACTTCAGAGGAGCCACCTACCACCCTCCAGGGGTGGATGTCGAGAGCTTCTCGGATTGACGAGCGGCTTTGGGCCATGCGACCTAAGGGAGGGCGGTTTTCGACTACACCCGCGGTCTCAGCTTTCCACCCCGGAAGACGTTTCTCACCACTTTCCACTCCCACGACGGGCCCTGTCCCAATGGAGCTTGATGCCCTCGCGCCAGTTCCTAGGAAGTCGACGGCCATGGCGAGGACAGCGGCGGAACGGCAAGAGTTTCAACGCCAAGGCAGATGTTGGGGGTGCGGACAACAAGGCCACCCACGGTCCAGGTGTCCCACCAACCCCTCAAAGCCTCTTTCATTTTCTGCCACTGGGGACGAAGCTCCCAACGACTCGGGAAAAGGAGAAGCCCGGGACTGACGCCTCCGACTCAGTACCCGGGCTCATGCCAAACGGCTAAGACGGCAACGTACAAGCAGGCTTTGACCGACCCGCCGTGTCCGAAAGAGGAACCTCTTTTTCTACGAGCAACAACTGACCCCGGTACGCACTTGACATTAGCAGGAGAAGCCAACGGGCGACCGGCTACGTTATTGGTGGACTCTGGAGCTACTGGCGTGTTCATACATTCCACTTTTGCTGCTGCTAGTAACGCCACGGTTACACTGAAGCCCACACCTCGTGAGGTCCGTGTGATTGACGGACGAGTCATCAACACAGGGCTGGTCACACATGAGGCCACTTTTCAGCTGGTGATTGGGGATCATGCTGAGATTCTCACGGCGGATATTACCAACACCGGCCGTTACGACTGCGTCCTTGGCACCCCTTGGTTATGGCAACATGACCCCGACATCCGGTGGTCTACCGGGATGGTTCGGTTTACTTCCGTTTTCTGCAAAGACCACTGTTTACCGACCTCTGTGTCCTCTGAGGTAGCCGCCATCCGACCTACTTTGTCGTCCCTACCCAAATTTCGGCAAGCAACGAGAGGGGTTGAACTCTATTCATTAGAGATTTCCGAACTCTCAACGACACCACCGCGAGCGCCCATGACACTACCTTTAGAATATGCCGACCTAGAGGATGCGTTCAGTGAAGCCGCCTCTAATGAACTGCCTCAACATGGGCCTTCTGACATGAAGATAGAGTTTAAAGATGGACAAGAACCTCGCAACATGGGACTCCGTCCTATGTCCCCTGCGGAACTGGAGGAATTACGCCGGTACCTTGATGAACATCTCGGCAAAGGATGGATTCGCCGATCTCAGTCACCAGTATCGGCGCCCATTGTGCTTGCGAAGAAGAAAGATGGAACCCTCCGTGTCTGCATTGACTACCGGAATCTCAATAAAGTTACCATCAAAAACCGGTACCCGTTGCCCCTAATTCCTGAGCTGACAGATCGCCTCATAGGCGCTAAGGTGTTCACCAAGCTTGATATTCGCCAGGCGTACCATCGAGTTCGGATGGCCCCAGGACATGAGTATAAGACGGCCTTTAAGACCCGTTACGGCCTCTATGAGTATTTGGTGATGCCATTTGGCCTTACCAACGCCCCAACTCAGTTTCAGGCCCATATGCAGAGCATATTCGGCGACCTACTCGATATTTCCGTAGTGATCTACCTCGACGATATATTAATCTTCTCCAAAACATTGGAAGAGCATCGACTAGTAGTTCGGGAGGTTCTAAAGCGCCTCCACCAACATGGGCTTTACGCCAAATTGTCTAAATGCGAATTTCACAAGGAGGCAGTGGAGTTCCTGGGACTTGCCGTCTCGAGCCGGGGACTTGAGATGTGCCAAGACAAAGTGGCTGCCCTCAAGGATTGGCCTACACCAAAGACCCTTCGTGAAGTTCAAGCATTCCTAGGGTTCGCTAATTTTTATCGGAGGTTTATCGCTGACTATTCACAGATAGCGGTCCCTCTTACTCGACTCACTAAAAAGGACCAACCATTCGCGTGGACTCCGGCAACAGAAGCGGCTTTCAATGAGCTACGTCGTCGTTTCACAGAGGCACCTGTCCTCCTCCACCCACAATTTGACAAACCTTTTATCTTGGAGACAGACGCCTCTGATACAGCCACCGGTGGCATTTTATCTCAGTACGGCCCTGACGGGCTCCTACATCCATGTGCATACCGCAGTTCAAAGATGTCCGCAGCTGAGGAGAATTACGACATCTACGACAAAGAACTCCTGAGCATTGTATTGGCTTTTCAAGATTGGCGCATATATCTCGAAGGCTCTCCTCATCAGATTCGGGTAATCTCTGACCACAAGAACTTGGAACAATTCATGACAACAAAGGTCCTGAATCGCCGCCAAGCCCGGTGGTCGGAACTCCTTTCAGCGTACAATTTCGTTATTGAACACCGTCCTGGAGCTCTCAACGGACGTGCGGACATGCTCTCTCGGCGATTCGACGCCACTGCTACGGACAACAATGTGCGACCCTTGTTGCGGTTGGCAATGTTGGAGGCAGTGGAACCGGTATGGAGTGACGACCAGCTCTTTCAGCTGATTAGGGAAGCCACTCTAGGGGACCCAATCCTCGGACCCATTGTGCGTTTTCTGACAACAGGCCACGGGGAAACTCCGGCTCAATTACGTCGTCAACTTCACGAATACACCCTTTCCGATGGGCTGTTATCTTTCCGAGGGGCGATAATGGTTCCCGACAATGAAGAGTTTAGACGGCAGATCCTCCGTTCGCGCCACGACGCACCAGCTGCTGGACATCTGGGTCGCGCAAAGACGGTGGACCTAGTGGCGCGTACATTCTATTGGCCGTCACTGACCAGATATGTACACCGATACGTCGACGGCTGTGACCTCTGTCAAAGGTCCAAGCCCACGCGACATCCTCGTCACGGGCTTCTCCAGCCTATTCCTGCAGCAGATGCTCCATGGAAAAGAGTTTCAACGGATTTCATCGTCAAGCTTCCTCAGAGCGGCGACTATGACACTATAATGGTGGTCGTCGACAAGAATACAAAATTGGCTCACTTCATTCCTACTAAAGAAGCCATGGACTCTGCCGGTACGGCCAAGTTGTACTTACAACATGTCTGGAAGCATCATGGTACCCCTACTGAGCTGATTTCCGATCGCGGCGCAGTTTTCGTCTCCAAATTCATGCGGCGCCTTCATGAACTTCTCCGCATCCACCCAGCACCAACCACAGCATTTCATCCTCAGTCTGATGGTCAGACAGAACGGGTGAACCAGTATTTGGAGCAAATACTACGCATGTTCACCACTAAGCGCCATGATGACTGGGCTGACCTCCTTCCTGTAGCAGAATTTGCTTACAACAATTCCATTCACTCTGCGACAGGGTTTTCTCCCTTTTATGCAACGTACGGCTATCATCCAACCATGTCCTTCAGCAAACCGACGACCTCAGTTGTCCCAGCGGCTGAAGACAGAGTTCGGCTTCTACACCAAGTCCATGAGGAAATCAAAACGATGATCCAGATTGCAGGGGAGCATGCCAAAAGGCACTATGATCGACACGTACACGATTCCCCTAAGTACTCTGTAGGAGACAAGGTAATGCTCCGAAGCGAGCATATTGCGACAACGTCCCCGTCCAAGAAGCTTGGTCCCAAGTTCTTAGGACCATTTCCGATCATTGCCAAACTATCTGACCTTGTTTTTTGTCTAAAGTTACCTCACTCTCTTCGCATTCATGACGTATTCCACGTCGCTTTTCTAGAACCCTACCGCTCCGATACAATTCCGGGCCGACAGCAACGACCACCTCCTCCCGTTGTCACCCCAGCAGGAGATACGGAATGGGAGGTCCGTCAAGTGCTGGACTCCCGAGTTGTCGGGAGAGGTCGGCGACTGCAGTATTTGGTATCATGGGAGGGCTATGGCCCTGAGCAAGATTCTTGGGAGCCCGCAAGTCATCTCCGCAACGCTCCACTCATGGTCGACGCTTTCCACAGACTACATCCAGATGCTTCCCACCCACCAGCTGTACCTAGAAGGGGGGGTAATGTTAGGACTACGCGGAGAATCAGGCGTAGAACTGTGGGCAGTTAGTGGTAGTTGGGTTCAGAGGAGAGGCAACTGACACTAACTGCCACACCTCCTCTGTATAAGAGGCCAGTGAAGGAGCTTGTCCTTCACTGGCCATTTCGTCTATTATGACAATTATATTCTTCCTCGTATTCAAGCTGCGTTCTTAGAGTCAATGTCTGACATAATTCCCCCTCTTATTCAAAATATGAGCTACCACACAAGAAACTCTGAAGAAACTCGTGCTTCAGAAGAAGAAACGACGTGTTGCCCGTGAGGCGAAGGAACAAAGGAAGCAGACTGCGCGACAAGCAAGGACGTTGTTGAAGAGCGAGATACGGACAACGATGGTTTAAATGTTGACACTGTCGGCCCGGATTCCGCCGGGGACGACAACCGACACTCTGCTCTTGGCGAGTTCCTAGCAGTGTCTAACGAAGCGGTTATTGTTGCCGACAAGGATGCAGCGCCAATGGACGAGGATGCAACGCTTATGGACGAGGATGCAGCGCCAATGGGCGTTGAGGCAGCAGCTTTGGGCGAGGATGAAGCGTCACTGGGCGTTGAGGCAGCAGCTAAGGGCTCGGAGGGAGACGCGCAAGCCATGGTAGCAGCGGCTGTGGGTGCGGAGGCAGTACATGTGGAAGTTAATGCAGTCACTGTGGGGGCTGAGGCAATGGCTGAGGGGGCTCTGGAGGCGGCGGCTAACAAGGTCGAGGCAGCGGCTGAGGGCATCTAAGCAACCTCTTCTAGGGTACAGAACATGAAGTCCACCGAGGTTGGCATGTCCTTGCCTCCTCGCGACTTATTGCCTCAATTGAACGAGGCGTTCGTCGTTGAGAGTAACGACGTGGACATGATGGACGCGCAGCAGGCGATCACTGCCGAGGAGTCTAAGCCAGTGACAGATAATATTCCTGACAGCAACCCGAATACCGACTTGATTCCGGAAATGCAGATATCACTGGCGGCGGAAGACATGGTATTTAAGGTGCAGATGAGGGTGCCCACGATGACGGAGGAGGAGAGTGAAAATCTCAATTTTGCAAGGCACGCAGATGAGGCTTGGAAGCAGAAAGAGGCAGAACGTGCTTTAACCCCTAACTCTCCTTGTTGAAAAACGGTTTAAGTCACAAAATGTGACCTTCCTTTGGATTAAGCTCAAACAATCTCAATCCAAGCATTCTCTAAAAGATTCAACCGTAAGATCTCAAAGTTCACTTGACATTCTTCTCACATACCAAATTTGAACCGTTCATTCTTCCTCATTTGTAAGATTATAATGGTCAAAGTTGGCTGATTTTTTCTCCTGCGGGAACCTCCAAACCCGATTCGGGTTTTAAGGAGAGTTAGGGGTTAAAGAAGCGGAAAGCCGAAATCAAGCTTCAGAAGGATACGACAGAGTTCAGCAAACGCTTTGTCGTCAGTGCGCCCGAACGAGTTATTCTACTCAGTGATGATGACTCTGACGTTGAGGATGAAATGCGCCGATCCCGCCTCCTTTCGAAATTCCGATGCGTCATTGCAAGAAAAAAAGCACATGCGGTCGACATATATGGACATCATCAAACACCGACAATCGCAATGAGGGTTGTCAAGGACGAGACCAATGTACCAACTGGCTCGGGGTTACCAAGCGAGGAGTCGCAACTGAGCTCGCAAGCTACATTTTCACGCATGCACACCCCGTTGATGGAGGTTGTGTCCGCCGACGTGAAGGATGAGCTTATTTAATCTCAGTACCATCTTAGAATGAAGAGCGCAATGGAATCCGCTATCACGGAGAAGTTGAACTCCCAGCTGGATGATGAGGTAGTTGACTCTTGCTTGAGCAAGAAGATGGCGGACCTCAGGTCAACATTCTTCAAGGAGTTCGAGTAAGAAATGAGGGAGGGTTGTCTGACTTTACTTCCAAATGCATCAACTCCTGCATTAGTGTCCCGGATTCAGTCTGGGGTGTCAGAGGCACGATCACCGCCGGGGCCAAATGTTCATATGGACACTGAGCCAATTCAGGCTAGCATTCCGACCGACGTTTTGGTGAGTCACACATCAACCCATGAGAATGATGTAGTTGGATGTGGCCCGGATTCATTAGCACTAAGTCAGTATGATCGTATTTGCAACAAAACATAGGTGCAAGCCCTTTGCTTGTTTTTGATATGTACACACTACTAGGATTTGACCATGTTTGCTACGTTTGGGTTTTCACTAAAGCCACTTCAGGGGTGTAACGCTAGCTACGTTTTTGCTAAAACGTAGTTTCAGAAGCTACGTTTTAGCAAAAACGTAGCTAGCGTTACACCCCTGAAGTGGCTTTAGTGAAAACCCAAACGTAGGAAACAGGGTCAAATCCTAGTAGTGACAGTTTATTCTAAACAGGTACAACCCGAGGTATTTGTTGCAAAAAACCCCGATACCGCGGCATCTATTGAAAAGGACGTATTGTAGCGGCGCTCCGCGTCGAGTGTAGAGTTGTAAGGATAGAATTAATAGTGGCTGACTTACTGTAAAGAACACTTTTGGTGTCACGGATCCGACATCCCATCCCTTGGACTATTTTGGATACTCACAGAATTGAATGTGGGAAGTTTTGTTAACTGTCGGTTATGCGACTCGGTACATAAAAGAGAATATTAATATGTATACTATTTTGATCCACACATTTCACCTACTATCGTCAGTCATGCGCATGAAATGTTCCTAACCCCAAAATGTAATCGTCTGTTAATTCAAACAATAATTTTGTCACAGCAGACTCTGTCTGGTCGTGTAGATATATAGTTGGCGCGTGTATCATAGAGGTACTAAAAGATAGATACCGCATTGCCGCAATCAAAGTAATCATTACGAACACATGGACGTGGACAGTAGACTATGCGAAGTCTAGCCGGATCGGTAAGTTGCAAAGCTGGTTATCAATCATGACATATTTTGATTGACTACATTGAGTCTTCATAATCGTACCTACTTATACGGTTTGGAATGTTTTCAGGGTATGAATTGATGTTGGGTCTCTGAACATCCTTAACGATGACGTATCCATCACTCCCCCGTATGGATATCTCCTCCACAATTTCCGGCGCTCGACAGCATGCGCTCTTCCCACTTCCTTATCATTTTGGTTTGTTGGGGTTCCACTCTTTGCTTTTTATAGAGGGTTATTGTTGAATATGATATAGTAAGTAATTCTTATGGTCGATACATGCAACATAGGTACATAGTACAGTGTTCTTGTCTTTACGTTCATCCACCGTCTGTTGCCTTACATTTGACTAACTAGGAAGCACCACACTTTTTCCAGGTATAGTCTAATATACAAGTTCATTTACTTCCAAGTTCTTTAACACTTAGGACGGCAACAAAATGAGATGGTTTCTTTATAATACTGAAATTTGTGGTAGATATTGTCGCCATTTGATGATGTTGTAAACAGAGGAACATCCTTGAAATTATAAGTATTTTGGGGTTCAGAATGTGTGTATCATCAATACAAATAACATTTGGTACTTGCATTCCATATTGGCCTTCTGTCTTCATCCCTCATAAATTGAGTTGTAGACTGAAGCTGGTCTTAAATAATGACGAATCCTGTAATGAATATAAGAGTTTGCCATAACCATGTATAAACGGACAATTGAATTTTTTAGAGTTGTGCCAAGTAGAAGAAGAAGAACAACAACAACAACACCAGATCCGTGAGGGTTGGCGTGAATAAAGTGTCCGTTCGACCTACCCTTGATGATATGCCGACATGACATAACAACAGTGGTATAGGACTAGTAACCCCTCTCAAGGTGGAAGCTTTGTGCCAAGTACCTAATTCACATTCAACCGGGATCATCGCATTTCCTAGCGTATAATTACTTAAGATTGGGTTCATACTATGGCAAACTCTTATATTCACACGCGTCTTACAAGTCCAGCAGGCGTCGTTATATTTTACAAGTTTCTTGCAAAACTAGGTTCCCAATTTGCATATAAGATTAGAGTAGTAAAATCGGATGCCGGAATTGATTATAATTGTGATAAGGATAATTAGTTACCCATTCCTAATTTGACATGCGCTCTTAAATGACGCTTTAGCTTAATGTGAAATATATCGAAGCGCATTTGCAGACTTTGGTGTCAATATTATATGGTTGTTCTTCCTTTTTGTTATTATATACGCCTTCCTAGCAAGCTAATTTTTGAACGCAATGGATGCCGTGGGAGAATATGGAAGCATACCACATATACTATAAAATACAAGAATTAAGGGAAGGAAATACAGGGAAAAAAAAAGAAAGATGTGTAAAGATAAAGAAACATATATAAAGATAAAGAAAAACACGTAAAGATAAAGAAATATACATATAATAAAGCAATACAGAACAAAGAATACGAATACGATAAGAAGATACTAAAATACATCATTCTAAATTATTAAATGTTGTTTCTTAAATGAAGTAATACGGGAAAAGAATAGTATGATACATATATAAGGTGTAGAAATACTTAGAAAGAAATGGAAATCATCCGAAAGAAATGTCTAATACGTGTAAAGAAATATACTAAACTTCCAAAGAAATATGAAATACATACAAAGAAATACATAGTACATGTTCAGAATTTTGATACACTTGTAAAGAAATATACCGTATATGTACATAACTTTGAAAGAAGCGAAACAAAAGTTCAATTTTTTTAAATATAAAATGATTTCTCCCCTATTTAGAATTTGCAATTTGAATATTTTTACATTAATGATGTGGCATTTCACCAATATTCGACGGTCATACTATTAGGCTTGGCCAAAATAGCAAGGATCGGCCAATTTAACCAATATGGGGTTTGATGCTTTTTGTATCAACAGTTTGTATATAAGGCACAAGTCCATACCCGTGTTCTTCGAAGACAAACATCAAAAAGGTCAGATTGAAATTTATGAAATGTATAAAAAAATTGAGACCTAGGTATTAAAGATAAATACGAAGCTGGAGGTTTTTGGTGATGTTGAAATTATGGGTTATGCAATCAATATGCAAGTTCCCAGCTTTTCAATTCTCTATGTTGTTTAAGATTTATAGCATGTCCTTCGTTTCCCTCTTTTTGGTTCCCCGTAATTTTTAAGATTTGTAGCATATCCTCTGTTCCCTCATTCCATTGTTTCTAGTTTCCCGTCCGCTATTATGGTTCCCCCTTCTCCATTATTTTCTTATTGGTTCTCTACCTCCAAACTCTCGTTCATGGTTCCATCTTTTGTTCCCAGTTCCCGATCCCCCAACTTTTCTTATTGGTTTCGATCATTCGTTCTCGGTTTCCATTAGTCATTCCTGGTTTTCATTATTTGTTTCTAGTTCCCATCCTCAATTGTTAGTTCTTATCCTTCATTTCCCCTTCCTGGATCCTCTTCAACGTTTCCTTCAACCCCTTTTCATTTCTTCTTTGCTCCCATTTTCATGGTTCATATTCCTTGTCCCTTTGCCTCCAAGTTGTTATATTCTTAAGATCTAATAAACTCTTAATAACAATCCAATACCACTTATGAAACTCTTCAAACTCTTTAGAACTCTTCATACCATGTATACATTGACCAAATGATGAGGATCATAACCATGCATTGCCAAGGACAAACAGACAAAACCTATATGGATATTATCGCATGGATACTCATATTTGATAGTTACTTCAGCGGCTATTGGATGGAGAGATTGAGTCAATTAACTTCTGGATGGAGAGATCATCTTCATGTGAAAGATGAATGATTTGTCACCCAATGACTACTGTGATTATTGGATGCAAGTATCGAGTCAAAGATATTGTTCGCTCTTATAAATCTCACTCCATTTAGGATTCTTGTTCCTTTATTTCTTCAAGCTTGCAAAGGCTTGAAATGTCACGAATGATACAACGAACACTGGCCAAGTGGAAACAGTCCCTTGAAATCAGGACTATGGAAGTAGTGGCAACTGATGCAGGACTTGGGACCATGCTCGAAAGCCTCATGGACCTCGGATCCAGCGATTCAACAAATCCTGGAAGCTTATTTGCTTACTTGTGCAATTATAAGTTTCAAGTCAAGGATTCAAGAGTTGTGCATAGCATAGAGATTATGCATAATTCTTAACTCTCAAACGCCCAAGCAAGCTTGAGGGGCTTTTTTTCAAGTAGTTAAATTCATTGTACTCAACTCTTTACTTATATTTTGATGTCAAACTGGTCACCTTCTTATGATGCATTCAAAAAGTGAAATTTTACAATTCAAATCACAACTTTTATGAATATTTTATGCTTTGAAAGGATTGTGGTAGGTAGGTTGGGGTTGTACATAACCTTGTAGGGGGTTGCAAGCTCATGATTGATTGGTTCATCCGTGGTGCCCAAATTCAAAAAATGCAATATTCATGATGCATGCCCAAGCCCAAAAGATGTTCTAATCCAATTTTGGGCTCCCCATTTGAGACCCCATAGGCGTTTAGGGATTACTCTGAACAAGATTTCTTTGAAGAAGGATGAATCACTTCATGACTCATAGGTATAGAGGTAGTTGACACTTTTAAACCACATCAACTACTTCAAAACCTAAGATACTAAGATAAGACATTCCTAAAATTCAAAAGTAGTTGAATGTCTTATCTTAATGCAACACATCACTTTTAGGTTAAGGCTCTAAACGTGACAAGGAATATACAACAAGAGGCTAATGTGCAAAAAAATCATAATTCTAGAGTTAGTTCCTTACATTGCACCAAGCATAATGAAATAAAACTGAACTTGTGATGTAATTCTTGAGAAAACATTACCTCTAGTTATGAGCATATATCCCCTTACAACATTTCCTTGGACAGTCTCAACAAGCCGCTTTCCAATATATACATGTGTTCTATGAAACGCATATCCAACATCAAGAATTTTCTGAAGTCATGATAGTTGCACATTCATATCATTATACAAGTTAGGTTAAAAGAAGTCTTTAGATTGAGAGGCAAAGTATTCCTGAAAGTACATACCTATTGCACATTATCAAAGTATGCCACTCTAGAGAAAAACAATGAGTATGCCACTCTAGAGAAAATCAATGAAGTAAATTGATAGAATGAATAAGATCTATGTGAAAGAATGTCTATAATTGATATCAATCAGACACTGCACAAATCTGCAATCATCCCACTTAACCCCTACAAGAGAAGCTCTACAATGACCTTCCATTCAACCATATTTGAGATCAGTAAATATAGTGTTTTCAAATTCTATTTTAGAAAATTCAATAGTAATATCTTGCTTATAACTGTCTAACTAGTGAAGCCATCAATATTTTGTCAAATTTCACCGGATCTCGAGACATATTGAGTCATATTG
Organism: Bryum argenteum; assembly: GCA_037043015.1. Lineage (NCBI taxonomy): Eukaryota > Viridiplantae > Streptophyta > Bryopsida > Bryales > Bryaceae > Bryum > Bryum argenteum. The sequence continues at coordinate 15,141,263 of CM073328.1, read as the reverse complement.
AGTCGAAGTTTTCAGTTCTTGAAAAAACAACATATCTATTTTGAGCAAATCGACCCAATTCGGGCTTCTTTCATTTACGGGTTAAATGGGGCCTAGCTATGGAACACTATCTGCCACACTAAAGCAGCAACCTAATGTACAAAGTCATCGTTAGTATAATACTCCACTATTTTGTATAGTGAATGCCCACCTAGAAACAAACGGTCGGAGCCTCCTGAGCCCCTTGTTTCTGCAGCACATCAAAGGGCACAGTTATGGAGTTTTTTCCTACTAATCATAGACTAGATGAAATAATTGCTCCCCAAAGTGAAAGGGGATTCCAGGGGAGCGGTGAGTTGACGTACCTGAGAGATTTGAGCACAAGCTTGGAGGACTTCATCCAAAGGAGCCCAATCACCAAAGTTGCGCTCCACAAATTGGTAAGCAACACCACCGTTGCCGGCACGGATGATGTACAAGCCGCCCTTGATGGTGCCGTGCCCGTTGGCGTTCCACGCCATGCCAGTGGAAGTCGACCGCTTGAAGTTGGAAAGCGAGGTTGGGTTCAGGAAGAACCCCGTCAAGTAGTTCTCTTTCCGTAGCTTCCCGTGGCCCAATGCTTTGAAGAAATCCTTCTTCTCGTCTAAGACTACCATGCCTCCCCAGTACCGCGGCCAGAATGCCTTCAACTGCATCACCGACACGTTACATTCTAAGCATCCTTTTAACTTCCATTCTGTTAAGTAATTGCTACATTAGCAGAATGCAAGATGGAGGATTGTAGAGTACGAAGTGAGAGGAGGGAGGGGACATTGTGTGAAGATGCTTTTGTGGTCTTATCTTAGCATGATAGAAAGGCAATTTTCCCTATCGATTTCCCAAGAAGGACGAGTTTTCAAGAGGGAAATTGAAACTGACCTCGCTCTCAATGTGATCGTTGAGACAGACAACCAACTGAATGCCCATTGCATCAAATATGGCCTTCCTCGTGTACAGTTGGTGAGCTTCAGCACGACACATCACACATCTGCATGTGCAAAACGATGATATTCAACTTCATAAGCTGACATCAAAAACCTCATTCCTGCTAGTGTTTTATGTACCATTCTGAAATGAAGTAATGTTAAATGAGGGTGGTTGCTCTTCCGTATGCCCAAAATCGCTTATTCACTCTTATCATAAGCTACATTATCCTTCTCTCTCCACTCACTTTCTACTCTGAAATCTTTCCTTTCACTCCACTTAATACTCAACAACCACTCGGCAAGGCTGAAATCATTGATATCGATAACCAGTTGATTAGATATCTATACATGTTCAATGGAAGCAGAGTGTCGGACTTTTTTGTGTCTCTTAGCTTTTTGAAAATTTAACTAGTTGCACCATCTTGATAAACGAGTAGGATCCCTAGAGCCGAATGATCGACGAACAGACAAGACTTCTGGTCAGGTATGCAGATCCAAGCACGGCATTGATAATTGTAACGTACCCGGGGCGGCGCAGGCACAAGAGGAGGGTGGGTTTCTCGGCCCAGAGGTCAGAGACTTTGGTGGGAGCAGGCAACGGAACCTTGGGCGAGCCCTTCTTGAAGGGATTGTTGCCCTTGCGGTGCTCCGGCGTCAGCTTCTGGGTCATGATCTTCTCTAGCACAGACAGAGGCGTGACTTCGTCGTTCATCGTCCTGGGTCTCACGAACCCGCACAGACGAGGCTCCGCTGCTGGAGCTGAGAACATCCCTCTACTCACGAGCGGACCACTCATCTCTGTACTGTTCACCACTACCGGTGGCTTGTACTCTGCACCCAGTCGCCAAATAGCATAGCTGAGAATGTCAATTGGCACAGAACTTTGAAAAGGAGAAAAGTTGATGGTATGTGGAGTAATATGTGTTCATGGAAAAGGGAAATTATTCTAAATTGTGGTGAGATAGAGTAGTTGAATGCGTGCTATTGGGCACAGGGTATAATTATTTGCACTCTACATGATTCTATCCAAAATGGCACGTCGATTTGATGAGATTGAGGGTGAAAAAGTAGTGAATTTGGAGGATTGGATTGTGTACCATCCAGGACAGAGTAGAAGTAGAAGGATAGTTGATGATTCGGAACAAGATCATAATAATCTGCAGTCTACAGGATTCTATGCAAAATGGCAAATGAAATGTTGATGGAATTGAAGAAGGGAACTGAGTAGTGGATTTGGGGATTGGAGTGTACCACCGAGGTTGCTGCTGAAGCTGATGCCGGTGCCGATGAAGCTGTCGCGGGCATTCATGCTATCGCGGGCATTCATGCTATCGCGGGCATCCATGCTATCGCGGGCTTTAATGCCGCCAGGAAATGAGCCGGCCTGAAACTCAGACGATCCAGGGACAAACGGCGACAGCTCGTCATCGACGTCTTTGAGGTTACCATGGTGTGCGGCGGTGACCTGCCTTGCCGGAAGAACGAGGTCGGAGGGAAGCTTGATGGAGCAGGCGCTGCCCATGTCCAGGAAGCGCGCGACGTGGCCTCGACGCATTTTGAACTGCGTCGTTAACTCTGTGGGACTCGTGCTCAGCAACTCCGTCAGTGTCCGCCCCGACGCCTCCAGCGTGTTCGCGTACTTCATCAAACTTCGGTCATGTAGGTATGTTCGAAGCTCCAATGCGTTCTATAACACCCACACATCAGAAAGGCCTCCAAGGTAAGCCACCAGCGACACCAACAAGGTATAATTCACTCCTTGCTCAATCGAATTCCCTCAACGATTCGGTACACACTCTGAGCGCTGAAAGTGGAGTGGCTTCGGAACAATCACCGACAGGACCAGTAACCGGCAATCAGATGATTTCATTGCAGAGATCGAGAGAACTTCACTACCAACCGTTCCCGGACACAAATTCAAAGGACACCAACGGCAGTACAGCTGTTGAATACTGATCTTATTCCGTTGACCACATTTAGAACCACACACCGTTCGGAAGTTATTCCTTCCCAATGCAATCCAAGATGCTTCATATCAGCTGCAAAGTGATCTAATTCCTCGTTAATTCAAATTCGGTCAATGTCACAAATTACACAATCTTAGAGCTTGTTACTAATCAACCATAATTGAGTACATGAGGAGCTCAAAATGTGAGTGAAGTAAAGCTCAGTCCAGCGAGGTTAACAGAAGATGGTGCCATATCCGACGAGGGAATACGTAAAAGCATTGTTCACGATCGTGGAACTTCCTGCTCGAGCCGGGTTGAGAACTGCAGAATCAAGTGCTAAGGTCAAAGCATTCGACGCCGAGATCTACACTACAGTGTAATGAATTGAATGTTACCAAGTCAGATCAGACTGGCAACATTCGATTCACTGATCATTCAGTGGCGTACCCGTTGGGGCTGGGTGAGGCGGAGCACGTCCATGTCGTTTTTGCTCATGACCTTGAGAGTGGGGACATCAGCCCAGCCATCGGCAGTCAAGCTATCAATCCGGTCCTGCAAGGCGCCCAGGCCAACGAAATCCTCCAAAGCGAACGACGCCATCCTGGAGCGCTGCTCTCCGAACAAGCCAATCCCCCAGCCCCGAAACACGATGACTTCCGGCTCTACCAGGCTCCGGAACCCGCTCTGGCGCATCTGCAGCAGCGTTTCGTCGTCCTCGAATCGTGCAGAGTCCGCCTCATTCTCATAGAGCTCCATATATGATCAGTCTCGTAGCGCGCGCATGCCCCGAACGCATTGCCATCGCGACCCTCGTTGGAGAGCGGGCCACATTGTAAAGCGATCAAATGCCTTTTCCAGGATTGTAGATGCAAATATGCAATGCAGGACGGCGTGAAAGATGGAAGGCGCATTCCTGAAATAGTGCGGGCGGCTAAGTACCGTCTTGGCAAGTACCCGATTGGCAGAAGTGATGTTGATGCAATCATTTCATATTAGGAGCTAGTGTGCTTATTTAATGGCCTCATTAATTGGGGTGCTTGTGCATGGGCTAAGTTGGTGCCAAACGTGGTGGGCGAGGGATTTGTGCATAAAGCTGACATCAGAGCTGCGTCCTTTACCCTTGTTTCGAGGGGCTCCAACTCCGAGAATGGCTACATTTTTATTATTCTGATTTTTGTTTTTATCTTTTGAATTTTTGTAACCAATTGGAGTCGTTTTACACCGTGGACCATGACGATTGACTACGGCCTTCTAAAACTCGTGAGTGGAGAGTAAAGTACTCTTTGGTCTCATTTGGCTTTACACTACCTTGAAAGAAGGAGAATAACCACTAAACTTTGAGGTCCCCAAAGTATACTGAATTTTCCATAGTGGATAATGTTTTCATGGTCTCCTTGATGATAGTTGAGTTGAGGCACATGCCTCGAGGCTTAAAAATCATTGATTGGGTAGTGTTCAATTAGAAAAGGAATAAAAAAAGGTAAGGGTAAAAGAAAGAATGACGAGAATTTATATTAGAGAATTAAGCTTAAACTTGTGCCGGTCCAAATCCACTTTACTCTAAAAAAGTAACCAAGCCACTCAAAAATTAATTTTTGATTTATTATGGATACACCTCTTGGCCAAGAGCCATGGTCATGAAAATGATTTTAATTTCTTGATCATGGCTCTTGGTCCATAGTGTTGAGGGACCCTTAACCCTTAAACGCCGAAGGTGACCCGAGGGGTCATCTTCCAACAGAATCTCCTCTGTAGCTCTCAATGTACTCAACTTTTCACTTATATTTTGATGTCTAACTGGTCACTCCTTCTTCTCATGCATTCAAAAAGTGAAATTTTAGAATTCAAATCACAGTTTGTATGAGTGATTTTGTGCTTTGAAAGGATTGTGGTAGGTAGGTTGGAGTTGTACAATACTTGTAGGAGGTTGCAAGCTCATCATTGATTGGATCATTCATGATGCCCAAGTTCAAAAAGTGCACTATTTATGATGCCCAAGTGCAAAAGATGTTGTGATCCAATACTGGGCTGCCCGAATCCGTATAGCTAGGTGTTTAAGGGTTAATGTATTATCTAATTGAGAGTAATACATACATTGATGGACAGAATCTAGTTTTCTTTTCGTTTGAAAGGTTGGACCATAAAGTATTAGTGTGGTTGTTGGTGCTCAAAGCATAGTCGTCGACTCTTGAAAATGGAGGTTGACCACTAGCTCTTAGACTTCCGGTACAAAGAAATTGCTCCTCTTGCTTAAAAATGTTTTATTGACACCTTTAGCGATTCATGCTCTAAATACCTGCATGTCTACCTTTAGATGACCATTTTTAGGTTGCTTACATCATACATATGTTTTGTTTGGTTATTAAGTTTGGACGATTGACTCTCTCCAAGCCTTTATACGAATTAGAACCAATGCTCAATCAAAGAATATGGTGCAAAAGATAGTTAGTTACTTACAATATATCTATTTGCTGTCAAAGGATTGGAGGTTAACAAACTCATGTGTGAGGCTTGCAATGGGTGGAGGTAAATTATAACACTTCATAAATAAACTAGAAAAGATGATATCATTTAGGAAAATTCGATGTAGAGGGTTTTTTGAAAGGACTCTTTATTGACTTTTGGTTTACTACAAACTACACTAGAAAGATTTCATTCATGACTACCATTTCCATTTAACAAACACATGATTGTAGATAGAATTATTTTTTGATTAAGACATAAGGGTTTGACCAAAGAATTGGAGGTGACCCCTTGTCCTTACTTGTTTATTGTGGCCATTAGATTCAATGAGCATCACTACAATTCAATTGGTCTATAATCAACCTTTTTGTAATCTGATTGGTCTAAATTTCTCCTTTGAGTTTGGATGCTTATTAACCCTTAAACGTCTAAGGTGACCCGAGGGGTCCTTTTTCAACAGAATCTTCTCCGTAGCTCTCAATGTACTCAACTTTTCAGTTATATTTTGATGTCAAACTCGTCACCTTCTTTTGATGCATTCAAAAAGTGAGATTTTAGAATTCAAATCACAATTTGTATGAGTGATTTTGTGCTTTGAAAGGATTGTGGTAGGTAGGTTGGGGTTGTAGAATACTTGTAGGAGGTTGCAAGCTCATCATTGATTGGATCATTCACGATGCCCAAGTTCAAAAAGTGCACTATTTATGATGCCCAAGTCCAAAAGATGTTGTGATCCAATACTGGGCTGCCCAAATCCGTATAGCATGACGTTTAAGGGTTAAAAACAATTATATAGAAGGCTAAATAAATTTTGTGAATTGCATATGAAGCTTAACTTAATACACAAAAGTTCTAGTGTACAAAAAAATTCATCAAAAATGTAGCCTGCACTATTGAGATTCCCAATTAACAATAATATGGTCGTATGGGCTATTAAGGAGAACAATAATTGAAGTAGACACAAGTCCCCAGACACCATGAATTGTTCCAATTGTCACAGTCAATGAAAAAACATCATTGCAAATCTAATATCAAAACAAGCTCAAAAAATAAAAATGTGATTATCTTTGTTCTAAGAAGATCATAATTATGTAAATAATCTAACTTTGATTCAAGTATAGTAATAGGCTTGCAACACTTGGTAAAATATGCTCCATCACCCTAAAACTAAAGCTGAATTTACTAAAATGCATTTTAAACATTCCATCAAAAAGAGATTGTAGGCATGACATGTGTTTCCTGTATTGATAATACAATACAATGAACCATATCAATCAAGGTTGTCATATTGGGCAGGTAGAGGTCAGCGGGCCGAGGAAACGGATGAGCACATTGGGTCGTGCGAGTAGGCGGCTCGCATACTACGAGACGTCATGATTTCTAAGGGTCCATGTAACTTTTTCAAAGGTAAAACATTTGAAAGCAAAAATCATGTTGGATTATGGGTTTATGACGTGTCCGTCCACCGTGGCATCGAGGTGCGAACAAAGGGGTAGGGCGAGGACATGGAGTGGCTGGACACAGACACATCGCGATCGGGAGGCGGAGGTTGGGACGTAGGACTTGCCCACGCTTGGGAACCTCAGGCGTTTTACCATTATAAACCCAAGGATTCTATAGATGTATCTATACATATATTCTTATGTACATAACTCATATCAAATAAAAATTATGGTAAAAATCTTAGGACATGGGGAGGAAGGTAAGTTTTTTTTGCCAATTTCCTAAGATTAATTAGACTTATTGAAATAAGAGGTGTGTAAAGATGTAATAGAAATAAAAGTGAGATAGGTGATTTTTATGTTTTTCTAGCTAAAAGGGACCATGTAAAAATGTTGGAACCATAAAGTTGATTATAAATAAATTGGAACCATTTTTCCGAATGACTTTGACAAATTACTTGAAAAAGGGGCAAGAATTACATTAAAGTAGGGATGAGATGATGTTACACTTGGATTATCCAAACCTAATAAAAGTTATGAGACCATATATTTAATTAAAGGGGTAATTAGATGATGATCTAGAAAATGTTGATTTAACATGTAATCTACCGAATCACGTATTAAAGACAAAATGTATGTGATGGAAATGTTAAAAATATCATAGAAAAAACAAAACTATTCCTAAAAGAGTTTGCAAAGATTCCACAACCAAAGAGGATTTGAAGTAGAGGGGCAAGTGCAAGAGCTAGCATCTACTCTTGCCTACGTTCATGCTCCTACGTCCGTGCACCCCGCCGGCCCGCCTTGCGTCGGCTCCCAAACCTTTGCCAAGAGCTTTGCCAAGGCTTCCTTTGTCTCCAAGCATTCCTCCTCCTTTGTATAAATGGTTCGCTTTTATTAGCTCTGAGAAGATGAAATATTCTTCCTAGATTCTTGTGCTCATTCTTTCTCCACTTAAGGCGATGATATTTTTCCCTTAAGTGTTGATCGTGGTATGTGAAGTTGTTATAACATTGTAAATTTGGAATGGTAGAGAAGACAAGAAATTCTTATCTGTGTTGCCCCTCCTCCTTCGTCCGCACCTTTACCGGCACCATCCGTCCTTCAACGTTGGCGTCTTAGGCGGGTCCTGCGGCCCGACGTTTGTGCCCCCACACAAGTTTGAGTCCGAACAATCCTGCCTTGAGCAAGTTCGCGGCCCAAAGTCCGCGCCTTAACGACTTCCACCAACGCCCGAGCCTTGGCCTATTTCCACATTCATACAATTGTGACATTTTTCACCTAAATGACCTAATTATTTGGATGAGGGTGGTAACAACACGAGGACATACTAGTAGGGATTGAGGTATGGTGATCTTTTAGCTTTCATTTTGTACTTTCGATCTCAAAACTAGCTAATGCTATAAACACTTAAAAATTTTAGCCGTTGGATCTATATCATTTGTGAGGTAATGACATTCAAAGTTGATGCAAAACATTTTTGGGGGCATTATTCCAAAGGCAATGTGTACTTGTGCAAAGGATACTTGATGATTGTTTCTTCAAACATTTTCTCCATAGTTTGTTCCATGTAGTAACTAAGGGAGGCTTTGGATAGGGAAGCAAGCCGTGCATGGGGCCTATGGAGGGCAAAAATCCCTCCCACAGTCCCATGTGATTGATTCATTTCTTGAAATTTTAAAAATGAATCAGTGACATGAGAGAGATTTTTTCCCGCATGAATTTTATGCACAACTTGACACTTTGTGTATTGCGTCCCTAAGTTGAAAATGCCCATGCAAAAATAGTAACTTAACCCCTAAACGTCCCTAGTGTCGAAAAACGACATTTTGGATGACGGGCAGAAACTTTGAAGAGCCATAACTTCTTCATCCAAACTCCGTTTTTGACGAAATCACTTGGGTTAGGTCACAAATCAAGTCTAGTCTATGTGGTAAAAATTGCAGACTCATAAAATAAATTATGAATAAATGGCATGGATTTTAGTGAAGGCAGCTTTTGTTTTTGGGTTTTCAAACATTTGGCATGTTTTACCATTGCAAGCGAATTATGTGAAATCTAAAATAGTTTTTTATGAATTTTTTTTCATAGGTTTTATATTTAGATGCATCCCAACAACTTTGTAGTTGGAAGTTTTTTGATCTAAATAACTTTGGTATTGGCTTTGCAATGATGTTTCTACGATGAAAAAAGTGATAAAATGGATGATTTTTGAAGAGCTAGATCTCCTTCATCCACCGTTAGATTTTGACTTTATTTTTTGGGATGGATTCCAATTATAGTATATTTTTAGTGGTAGAAACCTTGACCCAATCGAGGATATATTGAAGAAAAGGCATGGATTTGAGTGCGAGGGGTCTAGTTTTGGACTATTTTTCCTTTGTAAAATTTTTGGCAGTTTTCACGACTACAAGGCTACTATTTGAGCCAAGATTTTTTTTTGATGAATTTTTTTGGTACAAGAGTGTCTTTGAGATGAAGATGAACAACTTTCTAGTTGCTTATTTTTTGATTGCAAATTTCATGTTGGTAGTATTTTCACTTCAAAGTGGAAATGATGATATTTTGTATCCTGTTTTGCGCACTAATATGTTATGATCTCGCAATCTATGAGGTCCCATGAGTCAAGTTTTGGTCCACATGATCTACTACAAGTCTATTACAAGTTTGTACGGTTGAGATCTGAATAGCTTATCTTTATTTTCATCTATATCACTTTTTTTGAAAATGAGTTTTTGGCTAAAAATACCCCAAGGACGTTTAGGGGTTAATACACTTTTCAACCCTTCATGCAAATTATTTTCCACAAGAAGGTTAGCAACAACAATTTAGTAAAACATGCATTAGCTTTAATATTTTTGGTTTAGGAAGAACTTGAGCGGGGAGTAACTACTTTAGATTTTGTGATTTTAGGGCAACATGTATTTTGAAAAATTCCAAAATCTCAAATCTTGACAAATTTTGAAAGGAAAAAATGGGAAAGTACCAAAGAATGTGAAGATTGTTATTAGAAGTTTTCATCGAGGCTGTGCTTGTAGAATTGGTAAGAGTTTCAACTTAGTTGGATTACTTAGAGATCCAAGGTGGGTTTTGGTAATAGATAAAGGTCAAAACATAAAGTTAGTCTTAAAAAAATTAAACAATTAAAAATGCTTTTGCTTGTATTGGGCTTGAAAACTAAATTCTACACTAGAAGAATCAAAAATTTGAATTTGACTTTGCAATTATTACTCAATCTACCTTGTATCATAGTGAATACCTTGTATAATTTCAATACTAACTTCAAAATAGCAAAATGCCATGATGCCTTTCTAGGATCTTTAGATGTGAATTCGTAAGTTATGGTCAAGTTATAGCCACGCTTCACTTTATACAAGCAAGGGACCATAAAAAATCTTTAATGCCGATAATGACATATCAAAAACTTGCAATTAGATGAGGTAAAATTATTTTTAGAGTTTCAATTGAACTTAACTATGAGAGGGATTAAATAACTAAGTACTTGACCCCACTTTGAGCAACAATCCAATATGTGGCCAAAAGCACACGAAGGTGGATCACTTAGTACGTTTCAAATTCACTTTTGCAGAGGTAGCCACCTTCAAGGGCTAGTATAGGCTAAACACCAATCTTTAAGTACTAATTTTTTTCGAGGCGATGATGTCAATACTTATGAATGTTACAATTTCATTGTACTCTTCCTCAAAATTCAAAGGGGATACATACAAATTTGTACTTATACATCTTTTTAACAGTACAAAGGCTGCCAAAATATTACAAAGTACAAAGTTTACCTTGAATTAAGGAGGATAGTACAAATTCACACATGAATTATGTAAACACATGCATAAAGGCCTCAAGAGCACACTAAGCATGTGAGTAGAACTTTTTTGCTCATGAGAATATTTACAGTCAAAGGGATAGAATTGGGTCAGTGAGTGTGAAATTCACTGAAAAATGATCCACTGAGAAATGACTCTTAAAATGATCCACTGAGAAATGACTGGGACCGATGATCATCTACTTAACATGCTTCCCTTTCCTCATACCATGGTGGCCTTCCACGCACGACCCAATTGATAATTCACCTTCCTCCCACCAACGTGGCCCCCTACACAATGCTAGGTGGCTCCCACCAACAAGCCTTCCCCTTCCCCACCAACATGGCTACCCCCATAAGGCCAAGTGAGCATTTTCCTTCTTCTCACAAACATGGCCGCTCGCGGGAGGCCCACGTGACTCCCATGGGCGAGCGTTCCCCTTCCTCCCACCAACATCCTCCCACCAACATCCTCCCACCAACATGGGCAATGGTTCGTAGCAGCTACCAAGGAGGCACCCTACAATCCGTGGGGACCTCCCCACGGCCGTTTTTGATAATTTTGAATTCAAATTTGAGGTCTGCGACCCCAAATTACCCATGGAAGCCTACTCCTTGGCATTTAATGTCTATACATCAAAAAATTAGGGGGCTCATTACCCCTCCTCCATCCTCGGTAGCTGCTACGAACGCTTACCCCACCAACATGGCCGCTCCTGCACAACTCAAATGGCTATTTAAGTAGTTTACTCCTTCCTAGCTATTTCTTCCATCTTAGCTATTCCTTCAAACTTCCATAGGCTGAAATTGAAGCGCTATCCTGAATAATCTTGCATAGAAGCAATTTCTGAGAAACTAATGGATCTGCTTGCATGATCTAGCAGCCATGACGGCCACCAACAGGAATGAGCTTCCATCTGCTGGTTCCACTTTGCCAGGGCTTCCATCCGCTGGTTCTTCTCTGCCAGCAGATCCAGCGAGTTCTGAAGAATGAGTTATTTTTGTGCTTATCAGTTACCAAGCTTGCAAACTTAATTGCTGTATCTTGACGTTGTTGCATTCATTGTTGGTACCCTACAATGTTGTGGACCTTGCTATAAATGCCAAGGCCGCCTTGATTCATATTCTCATACTAAAATTCGATTCTCACAGCAATAGTTTCTGAGATACATTGTCAAGCTCTCTCCTGGATCATGATCATCACTTTCGTGTTGTTTGCAGAGAACAACGAAAGCCGCCTTACAGCTCCAATAATCAGAGATTCATTGTTCATGAACTTCTGTCGGACCTTCAGCATCGGGGACCTTCTTCGATTGAAGCAAGCATCGACAGCGATCACGGATCTGGTGTCCACCAACATCGTCATTGCCGAGCAGGCTCGTTGGCAAGACAACATGGATGATTGGTACTTTCCTCTGCTTTTGGAGGAAAGTACCAATTCTCCCTACACAGGAGCTAATTATGCCTCGAGCACTGCATCTTGGTCCGGGGTCCATCACTCATCGGGATCCGTCCACAGCCTTCCTGGCCTCACGTCCCACATCCCTTGCATCATATGATCGGAGCCCCTTTTGTATCGTTGGGAGTTCAGGAGGCCCGGTGTTGCTGCATACGGGAGTGTGCCTTATGGGAGTGTGCCTTATGACGGATATCGCTTTTTCATCTAGGGACTGGATCCCTCTCGTGGTAAGCAATCCTCTTACACAAGAATGGAGAGAGCTGCCTGTTCCAGATCACAGCAACGTGGCTATCTCTGCATGGAAAGATGAAGGCTTACGTGTAAACATGATTGTGGACAAACAGGCCAACGCCTACAAAGTCATCCTCATATTCAGAGGATCGCTCTGTGTCTACAAGTCTACGTAGCAGACGTGGAGTTTCTCGATCCTGCCGGAGCTAATTCCACAGGGCATTTTTGCCAACGGCCAGTTTCTAGCTCATGGGTTCGAGTATGCTAGAGATCCAAATTTCGGAACAGTGGCCACAATCGTGAATGGTAGGCTTCACTATCCAGAGCTAGTAGATGATGGCCCTGCTTATGATCCCCAACACACTGAAGCTGCTCTTGTTCATAACATGCTAAGACACGGTGAGGTGAGAGTACGTGCATGAAGTGGACGATGATGCCGGAGTGTGGAAAGCTGTTGTTAGATATCCGCTAAGGAACTACATACCTTTCTAATCTGCATCGTGAATATGAGAACTACGGTTTTGTAGTCTGCAGTTACATCACTTACATGATGACAATAGTTGGATGCCTGGGCGGAATGTACGCCATCATACCGGAAGTGTTCTACTCAGAGGAAATTGGAGAGTAGATCAGGCGGACCTACGGTTTGAGTTCGGCACAAGTGAGATGTGATGAAGTCGGACTTCTTCCAATCCGATTTTTTGTATTGAGGTTGCAGGGCATTGGTGGCCGGGCTTTCGGACAACTACTGATTCATGATGCATCTCGATTTGGTGATGGTGCACCTGCTAATGATGCAATCGATGAGATTTTGGACCCTTTTGTACTCCAGGATTTTGATAGGTCTCAGAAATGGTCGTATCAATGCAGCGCCCGAGGGAGTGAGATCTGGATCTCCCTTGCAGATTATGTAGTGCAATACAACGTGGTCACCGGTCGATCGACAACCGAGAACCTTGCCGAGAAAGTTTCCAATCCATCCGTTTCAGTTTTTGGACGGAATTTGGCGTTTGAACCTGGTTTGTTTATGAAGCTATAAGTAGATTCTCCCTATATAGGACATAAGTAGATTCTTCGTGTATAGGAAGCACCGCTTCTAGATGGTAATTAAGAGAATGATACATGACATATAACTCTGGCTAGTGATTAGCAATTGAGATGAAGAATGTAAATATAAACTCTTCCTAACATTATCACTTTAATTCAAGGGTGTCTTATGTAAAAAGTGATGCTCAAAGTTGTTACATGGAGTGAGCATGATTGATGTTCTTGAAAGCTTTTTTTTGTTTGATTGTTTAACTTAATTGTTTTAATCCAATGTAATTGTATACCATGAAGTTCATTTGTGAAAGAGGTTCGAAATTGGTGAGGAAGCTATTCGAAAGGTTGTGGCTTGTGAGCATGGTTGTCATATTGGACAAATTACTATTCATTTCATGTCCTATAGGACGAGTTATCATTTATCAAATGTATCTTTCAAGTACATGTGATGAATAGTAACTTGTCCTGTAGGACATGAAATGAATAGTAATTTGTCTGATATGACAACCATGCTTGTGAGCTCCGCCTATTCACATTTGAATAGTCTGATGGGAAGATTGGGTATGTAGTCTTGAAAGAATGTGAAAGAAAAGGTTTTATTGAAGTGTGATTTGAAAAACATCTTTATTGACTTCAAATGGACAAATTATATTAACCATCGTATAATTATCATACATTGCTACTCTAGTAATCTTTACTTTCATCTCTTAAATCATATGAGACTATCATGATCGGGTTTTCGAAAATCCTCATATTCCAAGAGCCTTCATAGTTGGAGGCAAGAGAGGTCACCATTCCTCTCATAGTAGCTGCAATTTTATTCTGTAGGATCATCTACCTCCATAAGATTAGATCTTGAGTAATTTGTGTGTTCTTGTAAGCAAACCTTTGGCGTACCTGTCTGAGCACATTAAAACCATCAACCAAGGTACATATTCACTTTCTATTTTCTGAATATTTAGCATCCCAAAAGAAATAGAGCAAGGTCAAAGGTGGCTACTGTGACTGCACCAACGGCCTCAAAGGAGGAGGCTCCTGCGGCAAGGGTGCAGCAACAGAGGTTTCCAAGTAGAGAAAGTCGTGATGCTGAACTCACCAAGCGGCAGTCCAGTCTCATGCGCGTTCTTGATCTACTCCAGCCAATAACATGCAACGAATAATTCGTGTGGAGGCTCCCAACAAACCTGCAGCCGACTGCTCATCTGCAAGCTCCCAAGATGCGGGAGGTTAATGAGGTAACCATTCGGCAAGCTTCCAAGGTTCTTGAGCAGACTCCGTTCGAAAAGCTCAGAAAGTGCTCCAGCCGACGACTGCCCAACCCGTTCGGCACATTTCCAACGTTCACCAGCTCACTGAGCTTGCCATTCCTACTTTGCAAGCTCCAAAGGTGCTCCAGCCGACTGCACTGATGGTTCAACATGCTCCGGAGGTTCGTCAAACGACTGCATTATTCATTCAGCAGGCTCCCAAGGTTGAACAGCCGACTGCACTACGGGCTCAGCAGCCTCTCAAAGTTCGACAACCGATTGCAGTAATCGCTCAGCAGGCTCCCAAGGTTCGACAGTCGAGTGAGGTACCCATTCGTCCCAAGGTGAGGACATGTAAGAGAGCCAGCCATTAGGCAGGTACCGTTGATGCAGAATTTGAACGTGCTAGCCAAGCAAATGCAGCTTGCTCGAGAGAATTAAATTGAGAAGCACACAATAGGGGACCAACACAGCACCACAGGCTTCCTTGACCACGTCGACTAAATTATCAAGAAACAGAAGAAGAGCAAAAAATCGACAAAACGTGCCCATGAGTTACATACTAATTATGGTCCTTCCACTGCGCTCACATCTGTGTCGTGCAAAGATATCAAATAAGAAGGACAGGCTAGTTCTTCCTACCACTGTACTCCACACAACCATAAGAGATCCGGTCAGCTGATCGATTCAAATGCCACTTCCTCACCGAACCAGGCAGTATGTAACGTAATTTATTAAGAACAAGCTTAGGGTTGCAGATTCTTCATGCTTATTTATCGATCTGCCTGGTCACTTCGCAGCATTCGAAAGAACTTACTGACAGCATTTGGTGGCTTCTAATTTCAGAATTCGAATATTTAGAGTCTAAAAACCTTCTGGAAGGTATGCTCGATCGACTAGTGTCCGCATTTACAGCCAGGTCATGCAATATGTCTCGATATGGTTTTGCAGAACTGCAGCGCAAGTTCGCCACAGCGAATGTGTCTTTCTTCTCGGTGTCGTCCAGGTGCAAGAATTCCCTCTCAGTCCCGGCCCTTTATACAACCGAAGATCGACCTCAGTTTGGCGGAAGCCATTGACAGAAGAGCTATTCGTCGTACGTAAGCTTATCTGGTTTGGTAGCAGAGTTGCTTTCCCTCTCTAGTGATGTCACGGAAGCAGCCAGTTCGATCGACCCTGAATGATACTTTTGTAGATACTGTGGACACCCACCGCGCCACTGCAGATCCCACAATGACTCAGCCTACAGCAACAAGGATCAGTGATACTATACGTGACTCCCCTGGCCAACATTATCATCATGATGCTGGAATATAATCCACAACTCACAGATCTCACATTATTATCATAGTTACGACTCACAACTTAGAAGACATCTACTCCAGTAATTGACAACTTGTACGCAAGGAAGAACGGGAGAAGCCCAGGAGGCAGTGTACAGATAGTTCGTGAACCAGACAAGTGTACATCAGAAGTATGTCAGACGTTTCCGTGTGAATGGTTGAAAAACCTTTGGTGTTTCAAAATGGCATTAGATTCGCGAAGGCCTACCATCACGTAAGCCCAATGTAAACAATCAGAAAAATCATGTCGAATTTGAATGTCGGTTCATTCTACGGCGCGCTCGAAAGCACACATCTAAGTGCGGAAGGGGAAGAAGAAGAAGTCGGGCGAGCACTTCAAGCCGCCGGCCGGGGTCACGTGCTTGCCGGTCAAGAAAGCCGTCGCCGCCGCCTTGTTGAACGTGTTCGACATGTGGATGCCATCCCAGCTCAGAACCGACGACAAGTTCTTGCACGGCTGCACCGGCAGCGTCATCGTCAGGTTCACGAACTTGCCCTCCACCATACCGGCGTGCCCGCACGTCACCTTCTTGTTGAAGTTGTACGGCCCTCCCTTGCCGCAGCATGCCTTCAGAGGATCCGTCACGCCGTACTTCGACGGGTTCGCCAGGATGTCGTAGTACACGGCGTAGTTGTCCGCCAATATGATCTTCTTCGACGGATACGCCTTCCGCAGCTTCTTGACCGCCTCGTTCAGCTTCCAGTTGTGCGCCCTGCTGATGTCGTTCAGCTCCGTGATACATCCGTACTTGTCGTAGTGCAGATGCTTGCCCTTGCCGGCGAACTGGGTCAGCAGCGCGGGGATGCAACCCAGAGGAGGCATGTTCACCACCATCACGTCCCGGGGCGTGGGCATGTACAACGACGGGAAATCCGGAGGAATGTACAAGTAAGGCTTGAACATACCCTGCCATCGTCATCATCGATCAACAAGTTAGATCCACTCATGCCAAAATCAATCATCACGCACAACCCACGTCAATGCAATCCTTCCCAAGCTTCACACACTCGGCGGTGACTGGAGTACCTTGATGTGCTTGGAGATGGCCTTGACCACATCGTCAACGATCATGTGTGTCTGCTTGATCGTCAGCTTCTCCTCGTACAAACTGAAGAAGTAGTCCTGGTATCCAGCGTACACCAAGAACAGCGACTCGCTGAAGGAGGCCAGCGTCGGAAGGCCCTGGACGAACGCTCTCGAAGGTGGGTTGAACGTGGGGTTCTCATAAAACCACACACGGATCGTGTACCGGTGCATCCACTCCAGCTGCACGTCCAGAGAAAAGGGGAGTTGAATCCCGACCCCTTCTTCCATACCTTCACGGGCCGTGCTGACCCACCGTAAGCAGCGAAGTTGGTGCCGAAGTTGAGGGGGGCTCCAACACTCCTCAGACACGGGTAGATGGGTCGTCTCCTCACTCCGAAAGCTGTCCACACACAACACCACGGAATCCAATCAAACTCTATTCCTCCTGAAGACGAGATTGACAACCAAAGAGTTTATCAAATCTAAGAGATACACTGGCACATTTCTTCGGTCTGGTGCAGCGCTGCCACCATATTTGCCGAATTATAATGAATATGTAATGTAGGTCTACAACGTTTCAACCACGCACCAAGAAAGTCGAGCAGCAATTTTCCGTCCGTGTAGCGATCAGCGGCGTGCATGGGGAACTCTTGCCCCATGGGGTCCAACTCAGCTTCCTTGAACAGTTCAGGGAACGCTGCGATGGAGTTTCCGGTGTCAGTGAGAGAGTCTCCGAAGGCAAAGATGGCGGGGTATGAACAATTCGGCAGCGCAGCTGCTGTCAACTGGAAGAGCGCGCAGAAAACCAGCAGCGCTGCGAGCGCCATCCGAGCCATGATCGGCGAACCCTGTGCAACCACCGTCAACTGCGTGTACGGTCCAGTACCAGACTCGATCAGTGAGGAGTCGAGACGGGGAGTGGCATTTGAGTCGATCGTCTGATCGGTTCTTATAATGGTGGGACTTCGGTGGTACGGAGGACTCATTACTTTCTCGTTTGCTTAGCTTGGGATAATTTTGGAAGACATGGTAGCTTAGTGTGTGCAGCATCATCAAACTAGTCAACCTGATTCACCCTCTCTCTTTTTTTACATCTGTAAAGGGTTAGATAAATGGTAGAATCAAGTTGTCCTGTAACTCAGTGACTCATTTCGCCAGAGCTCCCCTGGCTGGGTCACCAAAGTGGTACCTGATGTAATGGTTAACTTTCACTCTCAATTACCCCGTAAAGGGATTCCACGAGAATAATGTTATCCTGTCGAGGATTTCCATGGTAAACGCGACCTGAATGTTGACTTTCCTTCCTTCCGATCGGGATAAACTTGCAATATACATGAACGTGAATCAAATGGTTACAGTTTCAGGGAGGTCACTCCGATGAACTCTTTTATTGGCATGGACTTCAGGTCCTGATGCACAATTTAGCTTGGATTTATCCATTTAGCAGGAATGGCCTCTAATATTACAATGCCTTTACAGAGAACAATGCGAGGGAACATCTGTTACGCACCACTTGACTGATTGTTTGATAATCTCGTGCAGATGTCAGCTTGTGCCTTGTGGACATGTGGGCATTTGCCATTTCCAAGAATAAGCATGCTCTGTGTGGGAAGCGCCTCTTTTTCTTCGAACAAGTCAACTGATTCGGAAGTCAGCGATTCGGAAGTCAGCGGGCTAGTTGTGTCTGGTCTGCAATGTCAACGGAAATTCGAGGTTGGGTGAAGACTGATCGTGGAATGCCTTTTTGGGAAGATTAAAGAATGTTAAAAGAAGGGAAAAGCATTTCGGTTCATGACTATATTTTTCTCAATTGATTAAGACATTGATTGATTTACTACTCCAATTGATTTGCAACGTTTTCTTCTTAATGCTCAAGTTTAAATACGTTTCGAAGCAATTCGTCTTGAAAATAAGCAATGTTTTTTATAATTTAGTTAAAAGCGTTGCTTTTTTTCTTGAGAACATTGCGTAAGTAACTTTCAAAAATTTGCTAGACTTTATCATCGTTTACACTAGCTTTGAGACAAAAGTCGTAAAGGTTGGAAACAGTCTTATATAATAATAGATGAATAAGTAAACACAATCTTTAACCCAAGAAATTCAAGAAAGTTGAAATGGTTTCATGCTAATTTGGGCAGCGTAAAAGAAGAGGTTGAAAGTAATTTTTGTTGCTTGTGATTCTTACTTGCTCCTTTCTATACTACGATTTGCAGACCTAGTTCCCAATGCTTAAACATTATATCTAGGAATTTTAGTTTTTTGGTTCATAATGGGAGATTGAAAAATAATAATTTAAAGATATTTTTCAAAGGGACATGTTCACTATTCAATCACTACACTAGATAGCTTATTTAGTGTGACTCACAGTAATTGGAAACATCACTCTAAATGTGAAAAACCTACACTTGTAAGAACTCTAAATGTGAATTCTCACACTAATTATGAAGAATAGTTATAGTAACATTTTGATACTAACCTCAATTCCGTTAAAATGGCACTATGCCACATGTGTGCCATTTTGTCACACCATATCTTACATATGTGCTCACATGGAATAGTGTATTCTATAATATCACAAATTTTGAAATATTATTACCCCTTTATACAAATTTTCACTCATTTTCCATAATATCACCTTCAGATTCTGTTATATCACATGGTTTTTGAACTGCAGTTCAGAAGATTAACGTGTGCCATTTTAGCGGAATTGGGGATTACTATAATCTTTTGAGACATGAATATCTAGTGTGAGTAACCTTGAAATGAAACTTTGAGAAGAAAGAGTCTAGGGTTTAGAATAAAGGTTACGGTTTAGGGTGGCTATACATGTAGCTACCAACACTAATTACCCACAAGGCCACAAATTGACCTATAATGTTAGAAAGGTAGTAGGGTAGCAAATTATTCATCACCTTGAGCACATTAAATACACTAATGACACATTTAACTACTTTTGGACTAGAAGCAGTCCAGAAGTAAGGCAACGGCCCCGATCCCCTATACTCATGTGAGTAAGATATAGGTTGTATACAAAAATGTATATCCAGGGATCTTTGGAGAATATAAAGTTAACCCTTAAACGTCTAAGGTGACCCGAGCCTGGGTCCTTTTCCAACAGAATCTTCTCTGTAGCTCTCAATGTACTCAACTTTTCACTTATATTTTCATGTCAAATAGGTCACCTTCTTCTGATGCATTCAAAAAGTGAAATTTTAGAATTCAAATCACAATTTGTATGAGTGATTTTGTGCTTTGAAAGGATTGTGGTAGGTAGGTTGGGGTTGTACAATAGGGTGACATTCAAATTGGCCGTTTAGTAGTTCCAGGGATAGTGTCCTACACTGCTGCTAACTTTGACACCCTCCCCAAAGCTGAGAAATTTGGGGACAACATCATCTTTATGTTGAAAACATGCATACCAAATTTCAAGTCCAGGAGACTTATACAAAAAACTTATGCAAGATCTACCAACATGGGATAGCTGTGAGAAAAGTATCACAACTGCCAACTTTGACACCCTCCCAAGAATTGAGGAAATTTTTTTGCCCATGAAATTTTTGGAGCAAAAACATTTTTATGTTGTTTGCATGTGTGGAAAATTTCAAGTCCAAAAGACCCATACAAAAAATAATATTCCAAATCTATCAACATGTGTAGTTTTGAGAAACAAAGGGGAAAACCATTTTACTACTTCCAACTTTGACGCCCTCCTTAGGATTGAGTTTTTGTTGATACATGGTGAAATTTTTGGCACAAGATCATCTCTACGCTGGTAACATGTGAGATAAATTTCAAAGCCAAAAGACATACATAAAAAAAGTTATTCCATATCTATCAACATGTGTAACTATGATAAACAATTTGAAGGTCATATTGAAAATGTCAAAATATCTTTGACACCTCATGCTTTTTCATTGAACTCAATCATGTGAGTAAGCCACCAAACATAAATGCTTCTCAAAAAGATCAATAATATCTAAATGAAGAAGTGAAGAGATGTTCCATGCAGAAGAATCCACTTGGCCATAAAGTGTGCATTAGACACATGACAAAATTTTTCTTCTAAATATCTATTGAACATTTG
Organism: Bryum argenteum; assembly: GCA_037043015.1. Classification (NCBI taxonomy): domain Eukaryota; kingdom Viridiplantae; phylum Streptophyta; class Bryopsida; order Bryales; family Bryaceae; genus Bryum; species Bryum argenteum. Next base: position 15,120,213 of record CM073328.1, on the reverse strand, counting down.
AACACTATGTAAAGGGAATGGTGTGTGTGATTTGTGATAGACTGAATGTTGAGACAATCCTCAAAACAGAGAGTGTTGTATTGTGGGATGCATGAGTGTTGATTGATTTCACATTGGGCATCCATGATGAGTGATTAAGAGCAAAATGATTTTTTATGTATGCATATGGGCTTGTGTTTTGGCGACCCTTCTCTCTCCTCTCTGCTCCAGCACCTTGGCTCCCTTCTCTCCCCCTTACTCTACTCTAATCCCTACTCTACTGTTGTAGCTAGCATCACGCACTCTATAAGTTTATGATGGCAATTTCAGATGAAATTCGTGCTCGCATCATAGGTTTGAGTGAGGGAGGATTTACAGGAGTTCAAATTGCAGCTACTATTGGAGTTCCTATTAGAACAGTTACAAGGTTAGTAAAAACATTTAGAGAAGATGGAACCTACAAGCGTGTGAAAGTGGTATTCTTCATACCCCTCCAAATACCTTACCCATGATGTTGTAACTCTCTGAAACCCTATAAATTCTATACACTATCATGCCTCACTGCTCCCAACACTGCCCATAACACTGCTTCCCAATACTGCTTCCCAATATTGCTCATAATACTACTCCTAACACTGTTCACAACACTGCTCCCCCATACTGCTCACTAACATGGATTTCCAACACCAACACTAACACGGAAATCTCTACACTTAAGTTTAACACATTTACACACAAATCCATTCATAATGTCATTGAAAAAAATGATGGTGGTATAGACATTTCCTGCCTTGGCAGTGCTACCTGGCCCTTCCAGGTACCATGAACTGACCTAAGCAGTAGTTCCTGCCACTATCTAACACTCCACACACACACCACACACGCTCCTAGCTCCAGCACCAGAGAGAGCGAGAGAGAGAGCTCCCAAACCCCCTCCAAACCCTGGCCGCCAAACCCTAATCTCCAACCCTAGCCGCCTTCATCCATCCACAGGATTTCATCCCAGAACAGGATTCCACCCCAGAACAGGATTTCATCTCAGGACAGGATTTCATCTCAGGACAGGATTTCATCCCAGGACTCTAAAGTCTAGTGGTCTTAATAGGCTACTAGCAGATTTACTCTTTTACTGGCTGGGTAAATCCCCGGTTAACAAAGCGCAAACCTTGCGGTGGAAGTCACGCTAAAAAGCTTAGTGATAGAGATGTTCGTAGTATTGTGCATTACTCAAAAATTCATCGTTGCTCTTCACTCTCAAAGATTACCAATGCATGTCCTACTCAAGTGTGTAGATGTACTATTCAAAGGGTCTTACATAAAAATGGCATTTTTAGTTGAATTGCAGTCAAAAAAGCTTTTTTGACACCTCGTCACATGTCTCAACGATTAGCTTTTGCTCAGAAGTACCGTGGATGGAGTGCAAAAGAGTGGGAGCGTGTTGTTTGGACAGATGAATCTACTTTTGAAATTGGAAAAAATTCTCGGCAAATTCATGTTTGGAGATTTACATACGAGCGTTATTCATCAAGTTGTCTAGCTCCTACTTTTAAAAGTGGAAGGACTTTTTTAACGATTTGGGGTGCATTTGCCGGAGGACAAAAGTCAGAACTTGTCTTTATGCCTAAAGGTCAACGTTCTGCTAAGGATTTTATAGAAGTGGTTTACGATGCGAAATTGGTTCATTTCATGGGTCAAATTCCACAAGGAGTGCTTAAGGAAGATGGGGCACCCGTCCATAGGAGCAAAATATGTGAAGAATGGAGACAAAGCCACCTTCTCGAAAAGCTCAACTGGCCTGCAAACTCTCCCGATCTCAATCCAATTGAGAACGTTTGGAGGATGTTAAAAGATGTTGTGCAACATGGTAAACAATGCCCTAGAAACTTAGATGTGTTGAAGGTAGTTCTTGAAAATAAGTGGAAGTTAGTCAATGGTACAAAGCTCCTTCAACTATGTCATTCTATGCCCTCTAGGTTACTAGCAGTGATTGACGCTAATGGAGGACATACACGTTGGTAGATATGGAATAACTTTTTTGTGTACATCTTTTGGCCTTGAAATTTATCTCACGTGTTACCAGCGTAGAGATGATCTTGTGCCAAAAATTTCACCATGTATCAACAAAAACTCAATCCTAAGGAGGGCGTCAAAGTTGGAAGTAGTAAAATGGTTTTCCCCTTTGTTTCTCAAAACTACACATGTTGATAGATTTGGAATATTATTTTTTGTATGGGTCTTTTGGACTTGAAATTTTCCACACATGCAAACAACATAAAAATGTTTTTGCTCCAAAAATTTCATTGGCAAAAAAAATTTCCTCAATTCTTGGGAGGGTGTCAAAGTTGGCAGTTGTGATACTTTTCTCACAGCTATCCCATGTTGGTAGATCTTGCATAAGTTTTTTTGTATAAGTCTCCTGGACTTGAAATTTGGTATGCATGTTTTCAACATAAAGATGATGCTGTCCCCAAATTTTCATGGTAAAATAAAAATTTCTCAGCTTTGGGGAGGGTGTCAAAGTTGGCAGCAGTGTAGGATACTATCCCTGGAACTACTAAACGGCCAATTTGAATGTCACCCTATTGTACAATACTTGTAGGAGGTTGCAAGCTCATCATTGATAGGATCATTCATGATGCCCAAGTTCAAAAAGTGCACTATTCATGATGCCCTAGTCCAAAAGATGTTGTGATCCAATACTGGGCTGCCCAAATCCGTATAGCTAGACGTTTAAGGGTTAATCACATCCCGATGTAAATTTTCAATTGGTGTAATGATCATTCGCTTGAAAAAAATTGAAATTTAAAAAATTTAACCCCAATTCTGTTAAAATGGCATTATTCCGGTAAAATGGCACACCTCAACTTTCTGAACTGTAGTTTAAAAACCATGTGATATAACAGAATTTTAAGGTGATATTAGGGAAAATGAGTGACAATGTATATGAAGAAGTGATATTCCAAAAAAATTGTGATATTACAGAATATACCATTTTGTATTCATGAGCACAAATGTAAGATCTAGTGTGACAAAATGGCACATGGCATAGTGCCATTTTAACGGAATTGGGGTTATTTGCTCCACTTCATAATTTGCGAATGAGTCCAGATTTAGTTAAATGTGGCATACTGTTCAGTGTACTTAAATTCTGGAGATATCTAAGTCTTATAAGGGCAACATTCAAAACCCTAAACTGATTCCAAAAATGAATCAATCACATGAGGGAGATTTTTTTCCTCCGTTAGCCCCATGCACGGTTGTCTTGTGCGATAAACTCGACACGACGTTGAACACGACATGTCGGACAGACAACATACCCTTTGTTTGAGAATATAGCATATTCCTAGAATATACATAGAATATTCTAGAATATGTTTACATATTCTTGAATATTCAAGCATATTTCATCCAAATTGTTTAACGTACCAGACACTTGACGAACACGACGAACACAACAACTCGTCAGATCTTGCCAAAAATGTGTCGAAGAAGACAACCCTGGCCCCATGCACAGCTTAACTCTTTGTGTGAAGCGACCCTAAGTTTAAAATGCCCATGCAAAAAAACGGACTTATTCCACTTTTCAAACCTTCATGCAGATTGTTTTCCACAAGGAGGTTAATAACAACATTTTAGTAAAACTTGCATTACCTTCAATATATTTGGTTCAGAAAAGACTTGAGCGGTGAGTAGTCCCTTTAGACTTTGTGATTTTAGAACAGGATGGTTTTCGAAAAATTCCAAACTCTCAAATTTTGACAAATTTTGAGAAGAAAATTTGGAAAATTACCAAAAAAATGTGAAGATTTCTGCTCTAAGTTTTGGTCCAGGCTGCGCTTGTAGAGCTCGTAAGATCTTCAACTTGGGTCACTTGGTCCAAATCCTAGGTGGAATTTGGTAATAAGTCGAGTCCCAAGAAAAAATCTCTAAAAAGCTTAAAATAAAGTATAATTTTTTGCTCATTTTGGGCTTGAAAACTATATTTTATACTAGAATAGTCAAAAATATGAATCTGACTTTGCAATTCTTACCGGATCTACCTTGTAGTATAGCGAACACCTAGGTAGTAAAAATCTTATGAATAAGTATTAAATTTAATTCCAAAAAAGCACAAAGCCATTATGCCTTTCTATAATCTTTGAGGCTCATTTTGTAAGTTATGTTCAAGCCACGCTTCACTTTCAATTGAACTTAATTGTGTGAGAGCAGTTAAATAACTAAGTAGTTGACCCCATTTTGAGCATCAATCCAATATGTCCACCCCTTGTAAGGGGACATGATGAGATAGCTTCTTATATCATCGTGCATCACCATAATTTTTCTTTCTCTTTAGCTCTCTTACATTATAGACTTTGCACTTCCAACTATAACTTTAAGTGAATTCATGACTCTTTGAGCTGTGACAATATTTAGATATTTGTTGATTTAACATTTGGTACAGAGTCTAAGTTCATTTTCAAAACTTGACCTTTCGCAAAAGAGAAATTAAAATTTATATTAGGATCTTTTGATGACTTCTCAACACGTCAATCATAAGAAAGTACACTTTGTATTCCAAAATTTGCTAACAAAATACCTCCTAAAATTAGCAGGATTGTTGATCATTTACTTAACATGCTTCCCTTTCTTCCTACCATGGTGGCCTTTCAGGCACAACCCAATTGATAATTCACCTTCCTCCCACCAATGTGGCCCCTTACAGGCCACCAAACAACTCCTACCAATGAGTAAATTCCCTCTCCTCCCATCAATGTGACCACCCGCACAAGGGCATTTGAGCCTCTCCCTTCCTCCCTCCAACGTGGCTACCCGCACAAGGCCGAGTGAGCGTCTTCCTTCTTCTCACAAACATGGCCGCTCGGAGGAGGCCCAAGTGACTCTCACCAACTAGCATTCCCCTTCCTCCCACCAACATAGCCGCCCATGCAGAGCCCAAATGGCTAGTTTTCTTCTTCTTAACAATTCCTCCCACCAACATGGCCGCTCATGCACAACTCGAATAGCTATTTAAGTAGTTTACTCCTTCTTAACTATTCCTTCCATCTATTCGTGTACACCTCAACGCAAGCAGGTGTTGCATGGTAATCAACCTTTTTTGCAACATGTGAGTTGTGTTCAATCTGTTAAGACGCAATACCTCCGACACTCTCCGGCTCCAGGTGGAAGGGTTTGCTTAGACTCTTTTGTGTTCTAACATGTAAAAGTTAGATTTCTTTGGAAAGTGGATGTTTTTTTTTCTTCATGTTCAAAGCATATGCAATGCTGCATTTTCTTTTGTTTAGCTCCTTGCTGTAATACAACTCATGGTTCCAGGGCATGGAAGGGACAAAATTTCATGGTACAGTAGGGTGGAAGCATGCTAGGGTGGAACAAAAAGTACGTTACGGTCTTCAATTCCTGTGAATTTCCATGTTCAAAGGCCGTTCTTGGACCCTTCCACAACTTAAAGTACTAAGATTTTTGTCGACTATGGTAAAAGAAGTGATGAGTTGTGCAAATCACTTGACCATTTTTTTCAAATGTAAGTGGAACATTACTTAAATCGCCCTTTTTGTTTTTCAAAAAAGTACGTTACAGTCTGTAAAAAACACAAAAAGTACTCAAGTTTAGGTAAAATTAATTAGCAAAGTACTCAACAAATTATATGCTTAGAGAGGGCACCTTCTAATGTTTTACAATTTGCATCACTACGTCCCAAAAACCCTTTTTTTTGTTCTAATTTTGAGTGGTCAAAGGGCAGAAACTTTGACATGGTTTAATATTGTCAAAAAAACTTTTTTTTTGGTTTTTCTTGACGCAATCCTACTGGTGTAAGTCATCCTCAGGTGGGCAGACAAACAAGCAGTCGGTTTTTGGCGCCAAAGTGTAATTGCAGGAAGAGCGGGAATTTCTTGAAACTGTACTTCTCTAGTACTTAGAGTACTACTGACTGACGATCTTAGTATCAATCAACGGTCGAGATGCGAGTTCACCTCGTGGCCTTATCGCTGGCCGCATTCATTATAGGCACCGTCATTACTATCATTCAGGCGCCGTCGGTTTAGGAGGAATCCTCAGCGCTTTTGGACAGGATCCGATGTCAGGGCCACTTCGTCTTTCTCCTCTTCCTGCGGTGTTAGGGTTAACGGAATTTTTCGGTAATTCTGTCGAACTCCGTTTTGTTATTTGTCAAAGTAGTCGTTTGAGGTGGATTGAGGTTTGTGTGTGGAGCAGCTCTCAAATTGTTACTAGCATTCAAAACAGTGGTCTAGTGTTTAGGGTTTACATTGTGATGGGCAATCAACGCAATCGCATGCGGTCTCGGCTGGGCGCGAGCCGACCCGGTCCACAAGGACGAGCGGCCGCTGCAGCAGCAAGTGAACGGAGACGCCGGATTGAAGTGGAAGGGTCGCGACTCCGAATGCGTGCATATCGGGAGAGGCTATCGGCATCTAGCCTAGTTGTTGAAACCACGAGGCGTTCGATGCAGGGCTCCGTGGAAAGCGTTGGAATGCCTGAGCGCACAAGTAGTCGGAAGTCAAACAACCTGGCGACTTCTATCGTGAAAGAGCTTGCAGAGTGCTGAACACCAAGTTGCAAGAGGACGGTGCTTGAGAAGACCTTGAATCACGATTCGATATGGCCCATGCTTCCAAATTATTATCCACGGCCTGCTGACGCAAAATCCATCTACACGTTTCTGAAGAGTTACCGGAACGAGTTACAGGCCGTTAAGGGTGCTCAATCAAAGGCGTTCTTGGCGAGAAAGGGGTTTCTACTGGATGCAGCCGTGAGTGAAAGCATCGAAGGAACGCGAGTGCTTTCAAGGGTGTTGCAGGTGTGCGTTTCTCAAAGTTTTCACTTCTCTCTACCAGTTAGGGTTTGTATGTGTCTTTGCATGGCCTGGACTCAATACCAGTGAAAATATGAGACCACGAATGTTCATGTGAACGTATTCTAACATTCACAGTTGCTGTAGAGCTGAGGAAGTTGAACTCTATGCATTTAGAATTTGAATAAGGTTTTGAGTCCTCAATCGCTTTAGGGCATTTCGAAAATCTGTTGAATATTCTTTTTTTTCAGCCACCAATTCCACCATGAGCGCTGAAACACTTCCATCCACCTCAGTACTTAGTAGGAGGCCTGAGGGTAATAGTATGAAGTAATCATTCCTCAATTCGATCATGTGTGTTCATATCATCATGTCGACATGCTCGACTCCATGTGAACCCGCGAAACGGTTCACTCTAGCGGGAATACGTTCCCCGCAAGGTTTAGCGCGTAATTATCAAGTTTCCATGGTTTAATTATACTTTTTAGCTCATTTCGTGGATTCACGGAATACCCATGGTCTCATAGGGGGTTTTGGCACAAGCGGCCGTTCTTGCTCTAATTTATACCAAATTAGTATTTTTGATAAACGCCAATATATTAAATGGCGAGTTTTTTGGATGTTTTAGCGATTACGTACTCCTAAGTAGGGGTCGGGTTGCCCCATTTTTGCCCTTACCTTCTACAAAACCCCTAGTACGAGGTGGGGTACCTTTATCTTGCCCAATGGGTTAGGAAAAACTATGGATGGAAGTCCGTCCAACTGGACGGATGAAATCCGCCCAATTGGACGGATGAAGCTTTTTGCTTCAACCTCCCTGGATCAGCCATGGAGGGAGGGGAGTGAGGAGAGAAGCCGTTAGGCTGGCTTTTTGGGTGTGTGCGTGTGTTTTGGTGAAGCGAGTTGTGAGGTCCAGGTTGTTGTTGTGAATTCATGAGTTCTAGCTAGTGTTTGGTTGAAGAAACCCTAGTTGTGTTCAAGTAGTGGAAAAATTTCCACGAAATTAGGTGGTGCGATTTGGAGTAGAGTGTTGGTGTGAGTGTGAAGGATCAAGAGGAGTCGCGATCGGAGGCGCCGGAGCAGCACCGAGGCTGCAGGGTGACACGGCAGGAGAGGCGTTAGTGGGATCAGGTCGAGCCCGAGGATCGCGGCGGCTGATCCTGCGCAGCAGCTCCTCCCACGGCAGCACTTCGGTGGCGGACGGCAGCAGCCCGAACAGGAGGTCAACACCGACGGCGGGGGGATCACGTCGAAAGGCGATCGACACCGAAGCCGACCAGCTCGGAGCCAACGGCCCACAGCAGAACCACTGAAGCGGATCGAGCAGGACCAGGCTGGTCCGAGGTTGGGGTTCGAGCGGGAGGCACGGCGTTGGAGCCGGGGCGATCAGCACCGGCAAGGCGAAGCGGAACAGCCGCCAACCACCGGCACCGAACGAGGACAGCGAGTCGATCGGAGGAGGGTTCATCGGCAGCCCGCAGTCTGCTTCGGCGGACAGCGACAGCCACGACGGATCTTCACCGACAACGGCAACCCTACCGGCGCTTCGTGCCGGCGAGACGATCGGTGTGGGAAGGAGCTCGGCGGTGGTTGCCGGTGGTTGACGGAAGCAGTACCTCGGCGCAGCTATTCGACATTGGCGAACGTCGACCACCAGCATTGAACTCCGATCGGCATCGGCCGTTCTGGAAACGTGAGCTGTGATCCAGCCTAGGGGTGGTGCGCATCAGCTCACTGATCTGCAGCGGATCTGTGCGTGACGGCGGTCCCCGGCAACACCGACCCGGCCAGCAGCCAGCAGCTTCGGAGGAGACGGCCACGAGGAGCGGACGGCATCGACTGCCATCGACACGAGGGCCAGCATGCCGCTCCGGCATTGGTCGGCGCAGGGGATTGGGACCGACTCGTCGGCGGAAGCTGAGGAGGCAAGCCGAGGATAATTCAGCGCCGGCGCTGAGCAGCACCGTGGACAGCCGGAGCCGGCAGAAGCTGGTTCGTCAGCAACGGAGGATCAGTATCGAAGTCAGCCAATTCGGCTCATTGGGTTTGATTTCTTCGAATCGTTAGCACTCAATTCGGTAGGAACTAGATAAAAGGCAAGGCTAATTTGCCACTAAAAGAAAAAACTTATGAATGTGTTAATTGGATTGGTAATGATATGATTGCATGTGTGTATGGTTGTGTCGGTCTCATTTGAATGGGGTTGTTACTCTTGGTTGTCATGCTGAGTTGAGTTGCGTGGTTTTGAATTTGGAACCGTCATGAAAATCGCGTGGAAGCGCTGCCAAAATTTGGGCTGAAATTATAAAAGATAGGTTAAAAATTTGGGAATTTGTAATTAGTGCGGAAGCGCTGCCCAACCTTCCCCAATTAAACCTAAAATGTGTTAGAAGTGGTGAATTGCATGCTTAGTGGATTGTTAGCACTCATATGTTGATTAGAGTGCTTAGGATTGAGGTAGAAGGTGTTTAGGTGTGATTTACAACCCTAATTTGTGTGCTGGACCTCTTGGTCTATAAGCGTTTTGGAGGTCTTAAGTGTTCATTTTGGTCGTTGTTGTGCCCACAATTGAGCCCTAGGCCCTTGGTGGTCAAATGAGGGCTATTTGAACTTCCTAGGTATGCTTTGGGGGACTCACTTCACTACTGGAGTTACACGTTGGGGATTAAAATTGAGGCTTGATTGAATGATTGTGCTTCTATGTTGAATTCAATTTAGAAATTGCATGCATATGTGAAGTTTAGTGTCCATTGCTTGGAAGGATTGTTTTGTTTGCACCCACCCCCACGGCCCACTTGTGAGTTAGAAACCGGAACACCGGGGTTTAACCTCACACTCCAGGACCACTCTGTACAGGTGTTTAGCAGACATGTACGAATTGGAGATGATGTATATGTAGAAACTACATTTTAATTGCGCTAATATAGTTGATGTCGTTTTTGTAGGTGCATCCGAGAAATATAATGAACGCTGTAGAGAGAAGAGGTGGCTGTGACAATGTACAGGCACGTTACAAACTCTTGGAGCGGGCTAAGCGTGCAGGGTTGTCAGACTACGTGAAGGAAACAGTACGAGCATGGTGGCATGGGAGATCTCGTGTGTCTCCAAACAAGAAAGATGTGACGCGACGACGCTTAGGAAGAAAGGAGTATATGGTGCATGCAACTCACTATCTAACAGATACTCAGGTGAGTTTGATGTTGTATTACTCTGAATATGTAACTCTGCAACGGTGTAATCTGGTCCATGAAGTTCATGATTGCAATGACTAGCCCTGAAATTCTTGATAACAAATCTCGTTGAACTTATTGTGAGATTTCAGTTTCTTGTGGGTACTTGATGTCTAATTTGGGAAATTGTACGCTAGACATGAATGTGCACGGTTGTCAACATGTAGATTACGGTGTTAAGATCAAGGTGGATACTATAGAGTAGAACTTCAGATAATCAACCGACAAGCCTTGTTTGATTCTCTACCTAAGTAGAGGTGTATTTGTACTATAGGTAGTAAGTGGTGATAGCAGTTCTTACCGAGGTATTTGCAGGGTGGTGTCTGTACATAAGTTATAGTCATCACAGTAGTCCCACCACTTTCTAGTAGTTTTATTGTAGTTACTGTACTCACGGAGTTATACAAGTATAGAGGTTGTACTTCATAATTATGGTATAAACGTTGTAATATGGGTAGATAAGTAAAAGTACCTAAGTATTTGTGGTACAGGTATTTGTACTTTAGGTACACCCTCGAACCTTATGTTTACAAATTTGTGAGGGTTCCATGTGTCCTTAGTACATTGCGTACATATTAGTAGAAGTTGTACGAGAATAATAAGTACTATTCAAAGTTGGTACTCTAGTAATGGTACTTCTGTATCTTATATTACTTGATGCGCTACAGTGTAAGTATCGAACTTTGATAGAAGGTACTCTGAGTACCTAATGTAACTGGATAAGTACCCTCATCACTAGAATTGTGTACTCAATGTAATCCTAGTAATGATGTGCTACATCAGTGTACCCAATGAGCTCTCTTCCGTACTAACTGTACTCTTGCATTCCTTGCCTGGTAGGTCCAATTGTTTATAGCTTTTTCGGAAGCTCATCCTGAGTGCCGTATAAAGCAACGTGCATTCGAATATTTGAAGCCTTGGTATGTGAAAACACTCAAGGATCAAAACAGTTGTTGCTGTGTGAATCATGTTGAAATAGACTTGCTAAGGGAAGCTCTAAATACCTTGAGAGACACATCTAAAGGCAAACATTGCCATGTAGATTGCACCTGCGTTTGTGAGGTCTGTGGTATAACTGCTGATGGTTGTAATGCAACAAGTTGTACGTTTGATCGCATCTCATCACTTTGGCAAGCATGTGTTTGTGCAAAGGGGGAGTTCGATAAGTGGCATAAGCTTAGTTGTTTAATGGGTGATTGCACATTGTGTGGTGTGAGGAAGATGCAGTTTTGCCCACATGAGTTGTCGGTTGCTACTAATTTGTTGGTTAAGTGGAGATGCTTCGAAATGAAGGTAGTTGGGGTTCATGAAGACACAGGTTATGAGAAGAAGCGTATACGTGAGGTGTTCAAGGAAACATCTTCGGGTGAGTTTGTAACGTACCTAAAGAAGAAGTTGCAATCATTTGTCACTCACAACTTTATAGCAAATTGGCAAGATGGTGAGTGCAGGAAGATGATGGAGAACGTACCATCTGGTGTGTTAATCTCTCACATCGATTTTGCTGAAAATTACACTTTTGCAATCCAGAATGAGGTGCAAAGCATGCATTGGTTTAGTAACTCTATAACCATTCTTGTGCACATTACTTTCTATAAGACGCCACCAACAGAACAACATGAAGGTGGTAGCATTATCAAACACACCCACTATTATATAAGTGATGACAAGAAACATGATTCATTGTTTGTGCAACATTGTCTCCTTTTGCATTGGAAGTGGTTAATGGCTGCAGGTATCACCCCAACTGAGCGTTGGGTCTTTAGTGATGGGTGCTCCTCACAATTTAAAGGGGCTCGGGCTATGTATTTTGTAGTCCGGTATCCGGGTCTCACTGGGTGCCAAATGCAATGGAACTTCTTTGGTAGCGGTCATGGAAAAGGTATGTACTTCGTAATACGCCATATTATCTTCAACGTCATTATGAGTACTTAATTATAAATAACTATATTTGGTACTTGTATCTCCTCCTACATTGATGTGATTATGTAAACATGGAGTGTACTATAATCGCTCCCTTAGAGTACAGTTCTTGTATAGTGTATTGTAAATTGTATGGAATACAAGTGGCTGTACTTTTAGGTACCTGCAGTACCTAGGTATTTGACAACTCTCACAACTACATATGCAGGAGAGTGGGACGGTGCTAGAGCGGTTGTGAAGAGGGCATTGCGCACCCATCAGATCCAGCACCCGGAGGATGAATTAGCCAATGCATTACAATGTGTCGATTTTTTAAAGGCCAAGTTCTCCCATCGTGCCATTAGTTCGTCGGACGTTATGAATGAAGTGCCAATATCTAGAGTATTTTGGTGTATCGGTCTTGAGGAGGTCGATAGAATTAAGGAGTGGAAGTGCAAAACCATTCCTGGTTCTAGGCAATTTCACAGTATATTTGGTTGTTGAAGAGTTGATTTTACTTTGTTTTGATGGTTCGTGATTTGTCATGCTATTGTGCCCCTTGTATTAACCAAGTGTGGGTAAGATGTGAGCAGAAATTGCATGTCGCAGATTGGCGGGTTGTGCGTCTCGGATCAAAGAAACGAGTGGCGGTATGCAAGATCAGATCGAAGCTCATAATGAGCCAGACAATTGGGTTCATGGTGGTGTGGATGAAAGTAATTCAAGTATTATCCAAGTTGGTGACAACTTTATGGTTCCAGCCGTGGAGGGTAACGATGAGGGAGTAGACTTTTATATTCTCCAATGTTCAGTACCGAAGTTCGAGCTCCGAGAAGACTTCGTTTGCCCATGGGGGGAGGAATTTCATGCTGGTGACGATGCCATAATTGGTCATTACTACCAAAAGCACGGGAGCGGGTCTAACACTTACGTTTTGTTGCATGATAAACCCGTGGCACATATTCGGCCTCATCTTGTGCAAGCAGTGAAGTTTCCAATGGTTCTTGCTCAACATACAGTTTCGGGTGATTGCGCTGTTTACAAGCTAACACCAGGGACTCTGGAAATGATCCAGCAAGTACTCTCAGTGTGGTGGGCAACGGAGGATAGTACATGTTAAGTGCCAAAGTTAGTACTTATTACTTGTCTAGAATGTAGTACACATGCTGAAAGTATACTTTAGTTACAGTAATGGTACTCCATGAGTACTCAGTTGGTACAATGTACTATACCCCAGATTACTATCCAAGTGACACTTTACATTCATTTACGGTTTTGTTAGTTTCTTGCATGCAACTGTTCACCTTATGTGTTACTGAATTCTCGGTATAACTTGGAAATAGTATCTCCCCTCTACTCAGGACTTTTACCTTTCTGAATGGACTCTGCATTCTAAACTCATGAACTTCGTATGCTTGGATTTTTGAAAGTCAAACTCTCTCAATGGTGTTTGTAACAGTGCAGTAACTGAGTCACAGCACCCATCATGAGCACAATACACCATTTGGCAAGTGTACAAGGAAGCATCGTCCAATCACATAGCAGACTAACCAATGAACTAGAATTTTGATTTTAGAAAAGTGTTTCACATCAATCATACAATCACCAAAATCATGTGCACAAAAGTGGTAACGATGACAAAAACTAACGGATATGAAGAAAGTGAAGAAAGTAAATCACTGTTTTGAATACATAAGGGTCCTCAGTACTGTTTACAATGATATACTAGGTACTATACTTTCGTTCTCTTGGTGGGATATCGACAAAGAGCACTTCCACACACACACTCTCCTTTGATACTCCCTTTATCTGCTGGTGGTAAACTGTAGTCCTGTATTGAAACCATAGCCAAAAAATGACATACTTTAGAGACCGCATTGCCATTGCAATCAAAGAAAAAAATATGGTGGTATGGCTTACCCAAGTTAGCTCCTCATAGGGCTCGATATTCCTAGTGGCGAAGAATGCTACGTGGTAGAGCCGAGGGTCGCTGCGGTTGATCTTCACCAGCATGTCCACCAAATTAGCATCTTCGCACCTATGATTCAAAAAACAAGCAACATTACCATACATCAAGCCGTCTATGTTTAAGGCTGTTTTGTCGTTGCTAGCCGCCTCTGCCTTCCATTCAGCGTCCAAGCTGAGGGCATACCAGCCATTTCGTGGTCGACTCCGCCCTCCTCATGGTTTCGCGTTTGTACAAATCTCACCACCGTACTCAAACACAAATCGTCCTTTTAAAATGGCATCAATTGTTCTTATACCCCATCCCCTACTACCTGTCTAGAAAACGTTCAAAGACAAGGTGAGACCTTTCTGGACCACCCTATTACCACAAGTACCGTGACAAAGACAAGTTTTGTTGCACTCAAAAATAAATTTCCTTGGAATGTGTCCTCCACAAACAGGTGAACCATCGACGAGGATTCCACGAATGATTGTCCTCCGACACGTAACACCCCTTTCCCGGTTCACGTGACTTGTAGCCGGACACCTTCACAAGCAAAGCAGTAATCCAAAGCACAACAACAAAAATCACACAAAATCACAGAAATGAAAGCCATTGTTTAATGCTGCTAATTAAAATTGAAGCAAAAGAGAATCACCGTCCATACCTCAGATGCATCGAGACTCCGCAATAAACCGTCAGCTCCATACGGTGAGAGACCGCCATTCTTGTGAATACATTCACAACCACTCTCATTCATGGTGCAATCTTCCCATAACACTTACTGATTGCTTTCCCTTTCGTTATCAATGACAACTTCCTTAAAAATTAGAAGATTTAACATACACAAATAGGTCCATGGGGCATGCGCCGTCCACGGGACCGAGACGACATCTTTGGAACCTTCTCGAGTCCTCTAGCAAGATCAGTTTCATCATACCATGTGATCTGCGATTGTCATCAAAAAAAGTGAACATGAACTCAAAAATGCACATAAAAAATAAGAAGATAAGTTCAGTTATCCTCTCTTCATATATATATATATAAAAAATTGAAGATAAGTGCTAAACTTATCATCAGTACAATTCATGGCTGCTTACCACTTCAAAGTCAAAGAAAAAAAACCAATTTCAAACAATCTAATGTCGACCTTTCTTTCTGCTCACCTGCCGCGGTTTTTGCTTCATTAGAGCCTGGCTTGCTTCCTTCTCCACGTGAACAAGATCTTTCATCTTTTGCTTCTTGCCAGGGATCTGATCGTCCTCTCTAGGTTCCTCTGGGCCCTTAGCAGCTCGCAGCCTTGTCTTCCGCGTTGTCCCCTCATCGTTAGTCACGCCTTGCATTCCACCGAAGTCTGTGCCCTCCTTCACCGCTCCAGCTGCTGGTCCTTCCTTCACTACCGAGGTATCAACCACGGCATCCATTATTGGCACTCCTCCCACCTCCTGAGTTGCCTCAACGATACTGTTTACCATTTGCGTAACCTCGTTGCCATGTTGAGCTGGGATGACAACCTCAGCAGCCTCGATGTCCCGATTCAGTTGAGGGTAAGCTACTGTTGCCACCACCATGGGTCGCTCCAAAGACTGTCTCCACCATGGGTCGCTCCAAAGACTGTCTCTACTACCGTGGGTCGCTCCAGCGCCGTCTCCCATGGGGGTCGCTCCAACGCCGTCTCCACCATGGGCTGCTCCAACGCCGTCTCCACCATGGGCTGCTCCAGCGTCGTCTCCACCATGGCCTGTTCCGGCGCCATCCGGACTTCGACTTCATGGTAAGATGGTGATTGTGGCGACTCCACCCCTTCATCGTCACAATCAGCTTCTGAGTCCGACCCATCGCCTTCATCTCTCTTCGAGGAGGCTGTGTCCTCATCCGAGGCCGTATCCTGGGCAGGAATGCCTTTCAACAATCCTGCCAACACACAACCACATTTTTGCAATCTCAACTTGCAAACTTTATTTCAATAGTTGCAAACGTTCAGCCAACAACCGAGGCATTATTACAAACCTCGATAACTAGATGGTCCAGGCAACGTAGTAACTTTCTACTTCTTTGGGCTAGCTGTAACTGCAGGCAGTGGTCTTGGCGGGGGTCTTGGCAGTGAGGGCAGCTGTTGCGAAGGGCCCATTCTAGAAGAAATAAACCATGGACCGGCAGGCACAACAAAGCCTTCACCTATATCAGCAGGTTCTGGTGTCGTTGTGGTGCCCGGAGTGGTCGAATTTGGTTGCCCCTTCTCGACAACTGCTGTTGCTGTGGTGCCCGGAGTGGTCGGATTTGGTTGCTCCTTCGCTCTAGCAGTGTCGACTTCCTTGGACCCTGGGAGTGGCTCGCATCGTTTCTTTGTCACAACTGAATGCAAAATCAAAACAAAATCAGAACCTGATGGCACGCAAAAGCTTTGAGATAAAATCAGCATGTTGTCAATGGCAGTTTGTTAGGAACATATGTATAAAATACATAGTATACTCTTAAACTAACTAGAGTACTCTTGTTGAGTTTAAGAGTACTATGTGCCAACGCTTGGGTACTTATTCATGTACAGAACGGTGATAACATGTACTAATCGGTAAGCTATGTACAGTTGGGAATCATGCGTACTGAATTTAGTACAAAATTACCATACACTACCTTAGTCGAGTACATGACATACTATTGACGTGTACTTTATGGTGCTCTTCAGTACCCAATTACATACTAAGTACAAATATAGGTACTAGTGAGTAGCCTATGTAAAAACCATACTAAACTCAGGTGCTACTGAGTACCCAACACTACCCTATGAGTACAGACTAAGTATACAGAGTATATATTTTGTTTTCATTGTTTACACGTAGACTGTATGAGTACTGAACACAATACACAAACTACATTCAAACACCTTCTCCAGTACTATTACCATACCATTGTTTGCACGCTCTACAACATATACTCACTTCAAGCTCGCGAGTACAATTCAGTGCAACAAAAGGTGACTTAGACTATATTGAGACCTCCATTACAGCACTGAGTACCCAACACTACACTAAACCCAAAACAAGAGTTGCAGTTGATGAAAACTCAAGGAAGACATACCAAATTCAACTTCGTTCATTTTGGCACAAATATCTCGTTGGTGCTGCAAACGAGCGGACTCGCCATCTGTGTCGAGCTTGGTTGCCAATCGCTCGTAACTCCTCGGTGGAATGCCCCACCCAAAGCTCGGTGCCACTGGTGCACTAATCCCATGCGACTTCTTCCGCACGCATGATGTACCTCTACCCTTCCCAAAAACAACCATTGTGCACCAAGGGTGATAGACATGCTTACAACTTGCAACAATAATGTCATAATTTGGGAAAGGAAATGCACACAATGTACAAACACCGATGACCTACGTAAGTGGTAGGGCAATCGTTGATGATACGGAAGGGTAAAAGAGAGGCTGTGGTCGCATCCTCGAAGGCCGTCCTCCAAATTTCAGCTGCTGAACTTCCTCCGTTAAGGCACTTAGCCGCCGTTGTTGAAGCTCCAGTGTGCTCTCTCAATCCGCTCCAACTCACCCACCGCAGCCCCAAGCTCCCCGCCGCAATCTCCATCTTCTCATTATTCTTTTTCAAAGATTCTCTCCACGATTATCTTCTCAATTTTGGAGTCCGGTTGATCAAGAAGTTCCGAGTCCAGACTCTTGAGTTGCCCTCAAGGTCATCCCGGTTAGCCCTGACTACCTTGACGGCGTCTTTTGCTTCTTCTTCCTCCTCGGTGGTGGCGGCAAGGGTTGCCTTATTTTTGGCAATCTCCAAATTCAGAATTCTGATTTGGTCACCCATGCGCCCCATCCTCTCCGCCGTGCGCATTGCCAGGTCATCATCTTGCTTTGTAGGAATGCGACTCCCACAAACCTCCGACACTTCCTGCCACCAAAAAACCGCGCAACAAAACTTAGAGCCAATAAGCCATGCCCATCGATCTATGAATAACAGTTTCTTCCTGTAACAAAAATTGAAATGGAGTTCTCAAACAATGCAATGAAGCAAAAGTGCACCTCTTCCCGAATAAAAAAGCACCGTAGAATTCATCCGACTATCTTGAAGTTCTTTCTTTTATAACGTGAACAAATGAAGAAAGTATGCTCAAATCTACCTAAACGAGAGGCTCTTTTCTAACGACTTGTTGCAGATTATCCATACAACGATTCATGTGCTTGCCTTAAGTCAACCACAGGACTTTGAAATTCTGAAAGACATGCATTTAAAGGTCAGTCAAGTTTTCTTATACCCTCTTTTCCAGTCAAGATTTATTAGACCCTCTCTTCCAGCCTCGGCAATTAACAGTTTAACATGTGCTTAACCTGTGAATGAGAAGAGAAGAGGCTTATTGATCAGCACTGAGCTCTCTGTCACGGACATACACAAGAAGTTTTTAGAAGGTTCTTCTAAAATATTCTCTGAAGATTCCCTAAAAGATTCCTCGAAGATTCCTTGAAGATTCCATGTGTCACGGCCACGTACTAGGTAGACAACTTAGGAAGGTTCTAGAAGGTTCTAGAAGCTTCCGGAAACTTCTGGAAGTTCCATGAAGTCTCTGGAAGTTTTTGGAAGGTCCTTGAAGTTTCCGGAAGGCCCTGGAAGCTTCTGGAAGGTCTTGGAAGTTCTTGGAAGGTCCTAGAAGGTCCTAGGTTGAGGAAGGTTCTGGAGAACCTTCTTCTTAGCTAGTATATATAGGAGTCGAGGCTGAGGGCAACCTTAGTCTCGACAACGCATCTCTTAGAGCTGTAGCTCATCTCTCTTGTTGTTGTTCGTGTACTCTTCTTGTTAATTCAAGCTCCTGTCAGTTCTTGTTAGTTTCCACATATTCTTATCATCTGTTTCCGTGTCCCTGACACTCTCCCAAGAAGCAGCATTTGGGATCAAAAGTCAAGAGTTTTCTTAACTGACCTTCTTCGATGCATCGGCACCTTGCAGGCCTGCTGGTAATTTGACCTTCACCTGCTTCAGGTCCTCCTTCGTCACAGCAGACACTCCGCATTCCTTCATGTACTCGAGCTTCATGGTCTTGGTTACACGCCTTGTGCGTTGAATGTTGTTTACCTCTTGTGCAAACGCCGTCCAATTGACAGACCCTACCCACGTCTGCGGTGCTCATGCACAATCCCTTCAAAGAAATTTCACCTTCACGTGTGGAGGCATGTGATGAGGGTCGTGGCCATAGATTATGGGATGAAGCTGCCGCACCCTTGATAGCACTTCTGCGATTGCACAATCCTGCCATTTGTAGCCGTTCCTGCCTTTTTTTTCCAATCCGCTTGCCAAATATCTCCGTCATCTCCTCCTTAGACTTGAAGGATGTGCTGAACCGCTTTGGATTCAATCCGGTCCCCTCCAACCCATATTTCTCGGTCCACTCTGATGCAAGGATCTGCAGAGGAGGTGCTCGACACTTCTTGATGGCAGATTCAACATCCACCATATCTTGCTCCTGCACGTCATCCGATTCGTCTTCAGACTCCGAGGTTCGTCACCCTCGTCGGCCATGGGCCGACTTCGAGGCTTTCTCCGCCTTCTTCGGAGCATCATCTGTTGCCTTTACCGCACTCTTCTTTGTAGGGCACAACTTTGATCCACTCGGTGAAGACTTGGATTTGAAGTCGCGGCTTCACCCTCCTTCTTTGTGTCGTGAACTTCATCATGCCCATGTTTTCTTCCTGCCATTCCCGGTTAACATTAGCGCAAGTATTTAATGAAACAAAAAAAAATACACTAGTACTTCACGAAAAGCTTGCAGAGCTCACGATACCGAGGGCAATGCGATGCCAACTCCCCCTCCCCAGTCGTCTCTCACCTACAGGCACCAAGAAAAAGTCCATCTATGAATAACAACGAAAACCCTCGACTTGACCGTTCAAATGCACAACAACAAACAAATGCAAATAAAAACAACAAAGAAAAAAAAAAAAAAACACTAGTACAAGTTTCACAAAAAGCTTACCTGAAGCTCACGATACCGAGGGCAATGCGATGCCAACTCCCCCTCCCCAGTCGTCTCTCACATACAGGCACCAAGCAAAAGTTGGCCCCGCAAGTTCAACCTCAGAACCACTACCTTCACTCTCACTTCTAAACCTCAAACCTAGCGTGCACACTTCTCGGCATCAGTCCCACACTTGCTGACAGCACAGCCGCATGCGCCGAACCTCCTTCGACAGCCCACAGTTGCATGCGCCGAACCTCCTTCTACAGCGTTCAACCTCAGAATGACTACATTCGCTCTCTCTTCTAAACCTAAAACCTAGAGCGCACACTCCCTCCTTAAGTCCGACAATTGATAAAGACAAACAAGGCCGAACCTCCTTCGACAGCGCACAACTCAAGTTAACCCTCACTTACACTTCAGCGCACAACTAGAACCCTCGGCTTCAGCCGTTCAGTGCACAACAACAAAGCAACAGTGCAAAAGAACGAAGCAAGAGCGAAAAACTAACGAAAAACTCCTCCGACAACGCAAAACGAGCAAGACGAAGACTGGGCATCGCTGAAGCTCACGGGCACGACCTGCAAGACGACCTAAACTGGCCGTCACCAGTCACCTTTCCAACTCCTACCGGTGATCAACGGTGGCTGACTGCCAGCACACATTACAACTCAACGTCATTATTGCCAAAATCCAACGATAAATTGACTGTCAGATTGTCAGGATCCCATCATTAATACGCACGAAGCGCCTTCTCGACACGTCATCTAAATATAGCTAGAAGTACTCACAGTACTTTCACAGGTTCCGGAGTTCAAGTCCGTTGACTTTGGGTACACTTTGAGTACTTCGAAGTGGCCGTAAGTTTGCCACCCTAGCATGCTTCCACCCAGTATCTCTTTATTCTTTTTTCCTATTTTATCGGTTTACTTCTGGATTCTTTATACTAAGATAGGAAACCTTAAGTAACTCTTAAACGCCCAGCCCCTCTGAAAATACACTAAAAAGCATGCCCGAGGGGCATGTTGGGCGTTTAAGGGTTGAAATACAAAGATTGACAAACAACAATTGTACGAGCTTTCCGTTCTCCTGAATAATCTTGCGCAAGAAAAAAAGTGGCTTGCAACATTACTTATGTGTAAAAGT
The DNA here is from genome assembly GCA_037043015.1 of Bryum argenteum. Lineage (NCBI taxonomy): Eukaryota > Viridiplantae > Streptophyta > Bryopsida > Bryales > Bryaceae > Bryum > Bryum argenteum. The sequence goes on along the minus strand of CM073328.1, from coordinate 15,099,245 downwards.
TGCTCAAGTTTAGCAACGTTTTGGAACTTGCCTAAGCAACGTTTTCAAGAAAATAAACAACGATTTCAATTAAATTATAACGTTGCTTAATGTTGCTCATGCAAGTTCCAAAAAGTTACTAAACTTGAGAAGAGTTTCAGAGAAAAACATTACAAACCCCCTAAAACTGTAGTAGTGTGCATAGGAGCGAATTCTAGAAAACTTATGGATCTGCTCGCATGATCTAGCAACCATGACGACCACCACCAATAAGAATGAGCTTCCATCCGCTAGTTCTTTGCCAGAGCTTCTGTCCGCTGCCACTGCAACTCCCACAAGGAGTCCGCTGCCACTACAACTCCCACAGAATCCGCTGCCACGGCAAGAAGGATCAGTCATACTATTTGTGCCTCCAGCGGGCAACTTTATCATCATGATGCTGGAATATAATCCACAACTCACAGATCTCACAACTTAGTACACATATACAGTGATTGACAACTTGTACACGCAAGGAAGAACGGGAGAAGCCCAGGAGGCAGTGTACAGATAGTCCGTGAACCAGACATGTGTACATAACCCCAATTCCATTAAAATGGCACTATGCCATGTGCCATTTTGTCACACTAGATCTTACATTTCTGCTCATATAAAATGGTATATTCTGTAATATCACTGCTTTATATGCATTGTCACTAATTTCCCCTAATATCACCTTAAAATTCTGTTATACCACATGGTTTTTGAACTACAGTTCAGAAAGTTAAGGTGTGCCATTTTACGGGAATAATGCCATTTTAACGGAATTGGGGTACATCAAAAGTATGTCAGACGTTTCCGTGTGAATGGTTGAAAAACCTTTGGTGTTTCAAAATGGCATTAGATTCGCGAAGGCCTACCATCACGTAAGCCCAATGTAAACAATCAGAAAAATCATGTCGAATTTGAATGTCGGTTCATTCTACGGCGCGCTCGAAAGCACACATCTAAGTGCGGAAGGGGAAGAAGAAGAAGTCGGGCGAGCACTTCAAGCCGCCGGCCGGGGTCACGTGCTTGCCGGTCAAGAAAGCCGTCGCCGCCGCCTTGTTGAACGTGTTCGACATGTGGATGCCATCCCAGCTCAGAACCGACGACAAGTTCTTGCACGGCTGCACCGGCAGCGTCATCGTCAGGTTCACGAACTTGCCCTCCACCATACCGGCGTGCCCGCACGTCACCTTCTTGTTGAAGTTGTACGGCCCTCCCTTGCCGCAGCATGCCTTCAGAGGATCCGTCACGCCGTACTTCGACGGGTTCGCCAGGATGTCGTAGTACACGGCGTAGTTGTCCGCCAATATGATCTTCTTCGACGGATACGCCTTCCGCAGCTTCTTGACCGCCTCGTTCAGCTTCCAGTTGTGCGCCCTGCTGATGTCGTTCAGCTCCGTGATACATCCGTACTTGTCGTAGTGCAGATGCTTGCCCTTGCCGGCGAACTGGGTCAGCAGCGCGGGGATGCAACCCAGAGGAGGCATGTTCACCACCATCACGTCCCGGGGCGTGGGCATGTACAACGACGGGAAATCCGGAGGAATGTACAAGTAAGGCTTGAACATACCCTGCCATCGTCATCATCGATCAACAAGTTAGATCCACTCATGCCAAAATCAATCATCACGCACAACCCACGTCAATGCAATCCTTCCCAAGCTTCACACACTCGGCGGTGACTGGAGTACCTTGATGTGCTTGGAGATGGCCTTGACCACATCGTCAACGATCATGTGTGTCTGCTTGATCGTCAGCTTCTCCTCGTACAAACTGAAGAAGTAGTCCTGGTATCCAGCGTACACCAAGAACAGCGACTCGCTGAAGGAGGCCAGCGTCGGAAGGCCCTGGACGAACGCTCTCGAAGGTGGGTTGAACGTGGGGTTCTCATAAAACCACACACGGATCGTGTACCGGTGCATCCACTCCAGCTGCACGTCCAGAGAAAAGGGGGAGTTGAATCCCGACCCCTTCTTCCATACCTTCACGGGCCGTGCTGACCCACCGTAAGCAGCGAAGTTGGTGCCGAAGTTGAGGGGGGCTCCAACACTCCTCAGACACGGGTAGATGGGTCGTCTCCTCACTCCGAAAGCTGTCCACACACAACACCACGGAATCCAATCAAACTCTATTCCTCCTGAAGACGAGATTGACAACCAAAGAGTTTATCAAATCTAAGAGATACACTGGCACATTTCTTCGGTCTGGTGCAGCGCTGCCACCATATTTGCCGAATTATAATGAATATGTAATGTAGGTCTACAACGTTTCAACCACGCACCAAGAAAGTCGAGCAGCAATTTTCCGTCCGTGTAGCGATCAGCGGCGTGCATGGGGAACTCTTGCCCCATGGGGTCCAACTCAGCTTCCTTGAACAGTTCAGGGAACGCTGCGATGGAGTTTCCGGTGTCAGTGAGAGAGTCTCCGAAGGCAAAGATGGCGGGGTATGAACAATTCGGCAGCGCAGCTGCTGTCAACTGGAAGAGCGCGCAGAAAACCAGCAGCGCTGCGAGCGCCATCCGAGCCATGATCGGCGAACCCTGTGCAACCACCGTCAACTGCGTGTACGGTCCAGTACCAGACTCGATCAGTGAGGAGTCGAGACGGGGAGTGGCATTTGAGTCGATCGTCTGATCGGTTCTTATAATGGTGGGACTTCGGTGGTACGGAGGACTCATTACTTTCTCGTTTGCTTAGCTTGGGATAATTTTGGAAGACATGGTAGCTTAGTGTGTGCAGCATCATCAAACTAGTCAACCTGATTCACCCTCTCTCTTTTTTTACATCTGTAAAGGGTTAGATAAATGGTAGAATCAAGTTGTCCTGTAACTCAGTGACTCATTTCGCCAGAGCTCCCCTGGCTGGGTCACCAAAGTGGTACCTGATGTAATGGTTAACTTTCACTCTCAATTACCCCGTAAAGGGATTCCACGAGAATAATGTTATCCTGTCGAGGATTTCCATGGTAAACGCGACCTGAATGTTGACTTTCCTTCCTTCCGATCGGGATAAACTTGCAATATACATGAACGTGAATCAAATGGTTACAGTTTCAGGGAGGTCACTCCGATGAACTCTTTTATTGGCATGGACTTCAGGTCCTGATGCACAATTTAGCTTGGATTTATCCATTTAGCAGGAATGGCCTCTAATATTACAATGCCTTTACAGAGAACAATGCGAGGGAACATCTGTTACGCACCACTTGACTGATTGTTTGATAATCTCGTGCAGATGTCAGCTTGTGCCTTGTGGACATGTGGGCATTTGCCATTTCCAAGGATAAGCATGCTCTGTGTGGGAAGCGCCTCTTTTTCTTCGAACAAGTCAACTGATTCGGAAGTCAGCGATTCGGAAGTCAGCGGGCTAGTTGTGTCTGGTCTGCAATGTCAACGGAAATTCGAGGACTGGTGAAGACTAATCGTTGAGAAACCATTTCGGTTGATGACTATATTTTTCTCAATTGATTAAGACATTGATCGATTATTAATAGATAAATAATGAAGAAGTAAATCATCTACAGATGTATCTTGAACTCTCTATCTGGTACTTGTCCAAAAACGTGCTTGCGCGCAGTGGGATCTGCTGGTACTCAGGAAGGTCCTCGAAATGCGCTAATCGGCTCAAGGGGTGAACAGTGAATGAGGTGTGATGCGGCTCTAAGAGATTTTATCTGCAAACAACATGATGTGAAGATCATGCTCAATGGTCAGCCGCAGGTGACAATCGATCTCAAAATCCATCGCTGTGAAGATCCACTACTAGAATTTGACCTCATCTGTTACGTTTGTGTTTTACTTTTTATGAAAGCCACGTTTGGGGAGTAACTTAAAACTACATTTTTGCACTTTTTTGCTATAATGTAGTTCCAGAAGCTACGTTTCAACAAAAATGTGCTAAAAGTCTAAAACATAATTTAAGTTACTCCCCAAACGTGACTTTTATGAAAACGTGAACGTAGCAAATGTGGTCAGATTTTAATAGTGATTGAGAGCTAGGATGAGCAAATGAATCAGGATGGCTTGGGCATTTTAAGGAAGGTTAACAACATTCTACGGTACCAGCAATGCAACAACCACACGATATAGAAATTAAGTTTGCAATCTTGGTAACAAATAAGCACGTGCAAGTTCGTAATTTTTCACAACTTGTTGAATTTGCTGGCAAAGAAGAACTACACTAAAAATTATATTTAGTGTTGAATGACGAATAGTGTAGTCACCTCAATTATGTCACAACACTATTAATCATGTAATGGACAATTAGTGTATGGACCCATTCTCTACGTTTCTTAAGTTTCACTTCTTTTCTGGCTTTGAAATGCCAAAAAGGAGAGGGGATTTTGCTAAGCAGATCCTAATCAACAAAGAATCGAGGGATTTCCTGGTTCACATGGATTAAATGGCTTTGACTCCACCTTTGATGACTCTAGCAGCCGCAACGTGCTCCCCTGGTTCTCCGTCCAACTCCTTTGTTCTCAATTTCTTGGTGGTCGTTGATTAGCTTCTCAATCAACAATTTGGTTGAAATGTAAAATTAATCTTAGAGCTCTTTTCTTTTTAGGGTTTAAGATAATAATCTCCTTTCTTTTTCGTTTAAAGCGATAAGAAGGGCAATATGCAAATAGGGCATCATTTGCTTTGTATATACGTGATTGGAAGATTCAGGAAGTGAAAAGTGGTTCTCACAGAAATAGAGTGTGATGTTGAAAGTGTTGACTGTCTATGAGGATATGTGTCTCATACATTATGCACATTCAATGAGTCATTCGTTGTGTAAAAGTTGCTCAAGTCTAGCAACGTTTTGGAACTTGCTTGAGCAATGTTCTCGGAAAAAGTAAGCAACATTCTTGACCAAATTATAAATAGCGTTGTTTGGTGACCCCGATAACGTTGCTTGTTTTCTTGAAAACATTGCTCATGCAAGGTCCAAAACATTGCTAAACTTAAGCAATGTTTGAAAAAAAAAACGTTGCAAACCCCCTCAAATTTTAGTAGTGTTGGTGAGAGCCAATTGGGCCTAGTGCCGGTGGCTACATTAGCAAAAGCCACTTGGGCCCTGTTGACTAATTGGTGGGAGCGAGGAAGGGGAATGCTTGTTGGTGGGAGTCACTCTCGCCGTGTGCACGTGGACACATTGGTGGGAGGAGGAGGAAGTGCACACTAAGTAAATGAAGACGTGCACGATGAATGAATGGCTCGATTCATTTTGCTATGTTTGTAAGGTAATCTTTTAAACATATTTTGGAGCACAAAGTGTGGTTTTTAACCGTGTTAGCATGTTGTGAATGCTTCTCAGCATAAATTCTTGTTCTCTCTTTTTCAGAAGTTATATTTTCTATTGACTTTAGATAGCATAGAAATGACTATAAATAACCAAAATTGGCAAATCTCAAAACATTGTTTATGACTCATAGAGTTAAAATTTTGGAGAAGGAGAAAATAACAATAATGCACAATGGCTTAAGTGGTTATTGCACCATGTCCCTTTAGGGACACCATAGACAAGCTGCTTGGAGAATGTGAGAGAACTATGGAGAAGGAGAAAGTAATAGTAATGCACAATGGCTTAAGTGGCTATTGCACCATGTCCCTTCAGGGACGCCATAGAAAATTCGAGCTGCTTGGTGTTGTTCATATCCTCATGACTAAATTGAAATTCTGGAGTCACTTTCTCAACGATGCGAGCTGAAATGGATTAAAATAAATCCTTACTACAGAAGTCGCTAAAATTCAGCACGCATTCACATGCTTACTTAATCGAACGGGCCAATTTGAGCTTTCTTCTATACCGGTATATCTCGCTTGTCTCGCTTACGAGTCTCTACATCCACCCACGCCAATTCCACGTACCGCTAATACTGTGCTACTGTGATGTGCATGACTTTACCAAGAGCGACTCCACACTTATTGTGTAGTGCCTTCCTGATCTCTGAATGTAATTTCAGTCTGATGTATCGCAACCCTAAAAACAGGAAAACGAATATCCCCAGTTTGTAAATAATGAGACTGCAATATAGAGAAATTTATGTAAAATGCCTGCATACCATACAGTCAGCATATATAGACTACAATCGTAAAAGGAAGTAGCCAAAGAGTTGAGACAGTAAAAGCTCCAAGACAAAAATAGGATTGATGGCAATCGCTATGCTCCCATTCAGCCCAGAAGAGAGATAGAGACAATTACATGAACGGTAAGTGAGAACATAGAATGGGGGGCCTGTTGAAATGATTGTCTCAAAGAAAAGTTATTCACAAGAGAGCGGAACCATCCATGGCAAGCAAGCAAGAACCTGATATGAACCGGCTAAGCATATCTCTATAAGCAGCTAAGCATATCTCTAGCTTACAGACATGGGAGAAGCTACGGGAGCAGGTGCAGCAGCAGCTGCAGGAGGCCCCTGCTTGTCCTCCACGGTTTTCCTCCAGTGAAGCTCCCGGGCACCCTTCTCGTCCACTATCTTAATAACGAAATTCGGTGGCGACACCACAAGCCTGCTCCTCACTTCCTCAATACACTTATCAACCAGCTCCAATGCCTTCTCCAACGACATGTTCTTCTCGTAGTACCTGTCCATCAGTGAGAGCAGAAAGTAGACACCTGCATCCCATTCGATCACGCACATATCAGCTCCGGAGAGGTGACTCAAGACATCACATAGTAAAGAATGCTTCCATAAATTAAGTGACAAAGAAAAGAGCACACAATCGACTCAAAGGGCGTGAAAATGGAACAGAACCTATGCTAGCCTATTCCACCTTTCTCAACCTTGTAGAGGAAGGAAAAAACGACACTGAAACTTCAATTTCAGTCTCATAGTTAAGAATGCGGCCTTGTAATACGATATTGATACAATACTCATGGTTCAAGTGTAATTTTAAGCAGACTTTATCATAATCTAGCCATACACAATCCTCGAGAATGTGAAGAAGGACGCCAAGGCTATGCAATCCAATAAATGGAGCTGAAAAACATACCATAACCCATTCCACCTTTCTCAACCTTATGAAGCGTAGAGATGTAATCCAAGTAGTAAAGTGATGGACCCTGGTCCTTATCCCACCCAGCTAGCATCATATTGACTTGATAAGGATTCTGCCAACACGCAAACATGTCAGATAGGTCTCGAAATCCATGTACAGTATAAGTAGTTCCTTCATGAACTTATCTTAATCAATTTCGACGGTACTCCCTTCCGCAACCAATATCCAAATACATTATCCAGCTTTAGTTCAGCTTATTCCTTCTTTCCGAAGTTCATTTCCTTATTAACTCGTCGGCATCACATTTGATTAAACTGCATGTAATACCACCGCGATTATGTATCTTGATAATTTTTCTCACAAGAACATGAATCGTTACTTTGTTAAAGAATTTGCAATATAAATGGCAGGCTACCTTTCGCAATGCGGTGGCAAGCTGGCGACGAGTGAAATTCGCAGCGGCCGCTGTTGAGAGAGGAATACCGTTACGGTATTGGTACAGAAGAATGTTCTTCTGGATGTACTCTGAAAATTGCACTCTGCCAACAACAATACCAAACCCTAATTCGTCAAAACGTGCTCAAGAAGATCGATCGTCTCAAACCTAATTGGTAGATGCGATTGGTACCTGTCGCCGCTCTCGCCGGTGACGCCGAGAAGCTTGTGCGAGTCGAGTACCATGATCTTGTCCTCGTTCGTCTTCTGCACCACGATGCTCTGAACTTGCGAAGTGTCCGCTACCACGAGCGCGAAGCCATCGCCTACCAATCCGAATACGCACTCCATGATCGCAGATAGATTTCGACTATTGATCAGTCGGTTGTGTTTGCAAAATCGGACTCAAGAAACAACGCGGACTCAAGAAACGCCCTTGGGCGAACGAGCCTTGGGAGAGGGGTTTCCTGGTAACCGGATCACCGGGTCGACCAGTGGTGTGCACTGCAGAAGTGAGGTAGAGGTACCTATAACCGACTACCCTACCTCGTGGTCAGTTTCGACATAAATTAATTCAAACCAAGAATGTTGAATGTTTTGGAAAGTTATATGTTAGGATTTGTTGAAAGTGCAGTAATTATAAAGCCTTAATGCTTAATTTTTGAAAAATTTATAATTGTTTGACATTGCAAAATTTCAAAAAGTGAAGTAAAAAATTTAAAAATTTGAGATATAGAAGAAACAAAAAATTGCTTTAAATAAAAAATATATCTCATACTCAAATTTTTTTCTTCTCTTCTTGTTGGTTTCAAAAATTTAGTTAGAAACTTGATTAGGAGCCATTGCACAAAAAATGAAACAAAAGAAATTCCCTAAATTCTAACTACTCAATCCTTTGCATCAGCATCACTGAGGACTCTAGACTCACTTCTCTTTTCCTAAATTTGCAAAACAAAATTGGTAAGATTTGCTTCAAAGCTCTACAATTACACCTTCTGACCCTCTTACGCACAACACATACAACATCAAGAGCTCCTCTTAGCTTTAAAAAACATGTGCGATAGTCTACTTGACAACCAATGCAAGTGCACATGCTACGAGAAGAAAACATCTCACCCCAGGCTACAAACATGGGCAATGGTCATTCTTCAAAGATTTTTGTTTCTTTTTGAACTGAAACTATAGCGCATGTGATGAAGCGTCTTTCTTGTCACTCTTGATATGGTGACCTTTCTCCACCATTTGTAGTGACCCCACAAAATGCCAAACGGCAAAATAAACATGCTAGCCCACTTCAAAAGATTATAATATTTCTGTTTCTCTTGCTAAAAGCTTTGTAAAGTTAAAATTTAACTCATTTCGTCCCTCGAGTGTTGAAACTTACCACGAAGTACGGTACTTATGAGTTTTTGCATGCATTTTGCGGTAAAACATATTTTTCGTGTGTGAAACATATTTCCATGTGAGAGGCTACTTCTTCCTCTTCTTTCTTTCTTTTTTTTTCTTTCTTTTTTTTTTTTTTTTTTTTTTTAAACAAAAGTTGCAAATCCAAGCATGCGTGTTTGTAGTAAATAAAAATATGAACGTATTACAGATTGAAGCAATTCCTCATTGATACATTATCCACACAATGTATAATGCATTAAAAGGCATGCAACTCAAAAAAGTTTGTGAACATTTTTTGTCATTTTGGAATTGTCAAATTAAAAATGTCAAAAATAAAAAAAAATAGTATATATATATATATATATATATATATATATATATATATATATATGACAACTATCTAACTAGCTCATCACAAGATATTGAATTTAGTACAAATTTTCTAGTGAGTAGTTGGCACTCACCTAATACTAAATTGTATACTGAAATTTAAGTGCCAATCAAAAGGCATGTACTTCATCAAGTTAGTATGGATAAGGATAGGAAAGCTTGAACATCTTTTCAAAATGTGCATGGCACCGATAGAATTTTTAGGTTCTTAGCAAAACTTAAGGTGTAAAAAATTCTAGCCTTATAATCTTGGGATGTCCAAATATAAAAATTCTCCCACAAAATACATAAATCTTCAAGTGGAGATTGGAAGATGTAAGTATTTGATTCAAATTTGGTGTTTAATTTTCTCTACAACAATTGACTTTGAGCAAGCACTATGACCTTGTACAATGTCAAAACACAATCTCTCATGAGAATACATTGCAATATAGGGCTATCTACAATTGCCCATAACCTTTGAGTAATTGGAGATTTGTAGAAGACATGGTGAACCTTGCAATAAGCTGGGGTATTAAAAAACTTACAATTTCTTCATAAGATAAGATATTAAGCATCCTCTTTTGACTTCTCTTGGAATGTTTGGAGAGTTAGAATTCCTAATTTCATGAATACGAGGATGTTTAAAAGAGGGCATGGAATTGTAAGTGACCCTCAAAACCAACCTATTCTTACCAATTTTTTTAAAAGTAGGAATTTCAATTTTATATTTATTTCATGGCAACGCACAAATCTCAGTGGTTCACATTTTTTCTGAAAGAAAAATGTTGTTGTTGTGTTAAACGTCTTATTGATAAAACTCTATGAATTTAAATGAAGTTTTATGGGTTGCATGTAAGTTTGGACTCACACGATTTCCTCAAAAAAGTTGTTGAGTTTTGTAAGATATTGTATTTTTAGTTGTAAAAGCCCTTAAATGTATTGCAATATCTTTGCGTGGTCCATTGGGCACTTGAGGGTTATGAAATGATGATTGTTCAATTATTTTCTCATGAATTACGAATTTGGATTGTTTTCGTAAATTGAGATAGATTCATAACGTTCATTCAACACCCATTCATTTGAAAATCAAAGTGTAGGGCTCAGCATGACATTGTCAATCAACATTGAAGTCATATCATTGCCTTCCTACGATGAGTTAAAGTCATTTGGAGGTAACCAGATAAACTCACTCAATCTACATGCCCTCTATACTATTACGATTTTGGAAGAATACGTATGGAAGAACAATGAACTTACTGATATTTGCGATGATTCTTTTTCAAATATAAATAGAAGTGGTAATCATCAGTCCTTTTTATCACACATGAGATTAAGGTAAGTGTTTGCATTTGAGAGTGATTCGAAGATTTCATAGCAAGAATCAAACTTTGCAACCTAATTGCAACAACACCATCAAGTGCAAAGCATTACAAGAAAACCGAACCCCTCAAGAGGCTACCTTGCTTCATTATTTTGAAGTTACTAGTCAGAACAACTAAAGCTTACTACAGCAACTCAATACATGGTTTTGGGGCAATGGGCAGCATGAGGCTAAAAGATAATCTATGGTGCACATATTTTTAGCTCTGGGCAGGGTGATCATGATTTGTCATGGAGTCCACGTGGAACCAAATGTGGAGTTCACAATGGAGTTCTTTGGCGCCATTTTGCAGAGTCTTGAACTCTTGATTGTGCGTGTCCTTTTTTATAACCAGTATTCTTATCTTTATATTTTTCCCTTTTTTGGAAATTGTGAAATTGGGGGGAATGAAAGGACTTGAATGTTTTGAAAAGACTTGGGGGAACTTGATTGATCTGAGACGACTTCTCCTCTATGAGAAGTAGTGAAAACATGAGCTCTCACTCTCACCACTCATGATCATAATCGCAGTCACGATGGCGCCAGGAAGAACGAGTCCATTCATTGGTTGGAACCCCTCTCAAATGTGGCATGGTGGTTTGCATGCCAACATGTACAGTATTTTTTAACTATGGGGCAGGGAGACAAGTGAGTTGATTTAGTAACCTAACTCGCAGCCCAGTCATGAGTCCATTTCTTTTGTAATGAATCAAAGTCAGCAACCCTAATGCAACAACTCTTGTGTACCGTACCACCTCACTCTAAGGACATGACAGTGGACGGGTTGAGCCTCCACCCCCCATATACTTGCAGCATGACAAAAATTTCTAAAAATCTACTTTGCTTTTTGGAGACCCTTTAATTATTATTATTTTTAATTTTTTTTCCAGATTCTAAGTTTTAAAATGGGTTTGCAGAGCCCATTTTACTCCGGGTGTTCCTTGACGACATTAATAACATCAACAACTAAAAAATAGGGGGCACATTAACTCCCAATTTATTTCATGCGGGCAGGGTTTTGGGACGGGCAAGGAGGCGCAACCTCTCCAGTGTCCAGCCCTTGGTGTCGAGGACCATACCACTGTATCAATTTGGAAAAAACATCCTCTGAGGCCACCGAAACAGAAACATTTTGTTTACGGGCAGCTTCTTTTGTTCCCGGCAATAGCTCAATCAGGAGAGTGATTCATGCAAATTGGTAGAGGTGCGCAACTAACTTGGATGATTAATACCACAAACATCGGAGATAAAACCATTCTTCATCCATTCAGGACTGAGCTTTCACTTCCCCATATGACCGCGACTCTCATCGCTCCTTGAATGCTCAAATAATCACCGCATTGCAGATTTCTCGCAGCGATGGCGTCGATGAATCGCCGCTACCTCGCGATCTGCCTCTTCGCGCTCCTGTGCCTTCTCTTGGCTTCAAATTTGCACCAAATCGGTGCGGAATCGAGCGAGAACGGGCTAGTGGAGGAGGAGGATGCGGGTGAAGAGGAAGGGAACAATGTAGTGCAAGATGGAGAGCACGACGAGGACGACGATGATGAGGATGAGGAAGATGAAGATGAAGAGTTTGAGGGTAATGGAGGCGAAGATGCTGTTGATGAGACAGATGTCGTTGTTCTTGGATCCAACAACTTCACATCGTTTGTGGCTGCGAATCGGTACGTGATGGTGGAGTTTTACGCTCCCTGGTGCGGTCATTGCCAGCAATTGGCCCCTGAGTGGGCCGCAGCGGCGACCACTCTTAAAGGTCAGAACATTTCGGTGGCTAAGGTAGACGCTACTATGCACCAGGCCGTCGGTGAGCTTTTTGGCGTTACCAGTTATCCTACATTGTTCTTCTTCATCGATGGTGGAAATGTTCCTTTCACCGGCGAGCGCACCAAGTACGCTCGCCTTCTTTGCCTCCTTCATTGCGAACAAGAATCTTGCCAAAGTATCTGGAAAAGTATCCAAAACAATCAACGAGATTTTATCATCTTAGAATTAGGGTTTAAAGTATTTGTTGCGAGTTTAAGAAAATTATGCTTTAGATCAATTCAGATGGTTGATAAGTTGTTTTAGATTCAGACTAGGTAAGAATTGCAGCAATCGGTGAAATCTCTCAAAAAGAACGAGGTTTTGTGTGCTTGTAGATTGTCAGGTGTAGGCATGGGTTTGAGTCTCAATGCATTCAAGCACAAATTATGGCAACATTTCAGGGAGAATCAGATCATATAATCTGATGAAATATAGAACAAGAATATGTAGATGCAGAGTTGAAATAACAGTGAATGAGTTTCATGCTAGGTTGCAGAGTTTTCCAGGATTTTCATATGAAACTTGGAAGGGGAGTATTATGAACCGAATCTATATTTCAAATTACCTTATTACGAGGCTTCTAGGGTGACAATCCTCAAACATTACTATCGTTTGTTGCAGGGATGAAATTGTGAAGTATGTGAATACGAAGTTGAGTCAAACTATCAAAACTCTCACGTCCGTCTCTGAAGCCGAGCCGCTTTTGGAGGCTAAGTCTCCCGTTGCCGTTGCTTATCTGGACAAATTGGAGGTACTTTTATGCCTTCTCAATCCACTATTGCAGTATAGTTTTTCTGATTCATTCTTGCCATGTTACTCTTGCTGGCTCAAGATTTCTGTTTTACACCTTGGAGTTAGGGTTAGTCCTCTATAGAAGTATCTGATAACTTGGTATTAGAGGCACTATTGATCGGAGAAGATCCTTGATTGTGGAACTTGCGCTACATCGCTGGATTTGTCCCACAACCTTATGACCGTGCTTTGGCGGCACCAAGGCCCGGAGCCTTCTAAATAAGGAGTCTGTGGTGATTGAAGTTAACTGAGTGAGTGAGCCACCCGAAAAATTGGGTTCAAGTATGAATTCTTAATCAGTTGTCTGTTGTGATGTGTATCGTATTGCAGGGCGATGAAGTGGATGCCTTGACATCTGTAGCCAGGCAGGAAGAAGGTGTTTCATTTTACATTACCAACGATGAGAGCGTGGCTGCTGTGTTCGGGCTTGACAAGGAGACCAAACCAGTTTTGGTACTACTGAAGGAGATGCCAGACAAGCGTTTGGTTTATAGTAAGTACAAAGCCACAAAATTCTTTTCATTTGAGATACTGGTTCAGGGTCTATCGTTTCTAAAGTAGCCCTCTGGCTATGTTCATTACTGATAATCGGTTTCACTATGGAGTGCAGATGGTGTATTCAAAAGAAAAGAGCTACATGACTTCGTGTTTGCAAACAAGCTGCCGCTTGTGATTTTTTACAATCAAGCAACAACTTCGATTGTTTTCGGGAACATAATCAAGAAACAAGTACTGGAACTTCCTTCTTGCTCTCTCGTTTCTGGTTGTTGGCCCTCTATCTTATTTTTTCAAGTCGTGGGGGCAGTCGTCACATAAGTAGTTTTGACATCCTTACACGGTGGAAATTTGCAATTTCAGATCCTCTGCTTTGTTAAAGATGACGAACATTGGGGTTATGTGCAACCAGTCTTTGAGAAAGTTGCAAGGATGTTCAGAGGGCAGGTATGGATGTCTTATCTATTGTTTGATTGAGATATCTCTTTCTTGTACTTGTGATGTTTCATGAACAGTAAGTTTTTGTGCAACTTAAGATTCTGAACGTGCATCATGTGTGCAGGCATTGTTCATCCGTATGCGTCTGAGTGATTCAGATGGTCAACAAGCCTCTGAGTTTTTTGGTGTACCAGGGGGAAGTCCTATTACGGTAAAGTTCCTTGCACCTTTGAGATCTGCCGCATCATCGGTCATCTCTGAATTTAATGAGTACACTATAGTCTTCGGCATATCGGATAGAATTTTTTTGTTTTTCTCCGCTGGATGCGAGCTCATACTTAAATGAAGAGTGGTTTTATCTGCAAATGAAGTTTGTATGAAAGACTTCTTCCAGTATTTAGCCTTCTCTACTAGATCCCTGCTAGGGGATTAACATCTTCAGATGCTTGGATATACTTCAGATTATGGCGTTTGTGTCAGTTGAGGATGGAGCCAAGCACTTGCACGAAGGCGAACTCACTGTCGAGGGAGTCAAGGTGATCATATACACTACGATGCAATGACCTCCAATTCAATTTTATTATAAGTGCCTCATTTTTACATTTTGGTCTGGGACTTACAGTTCCTCTGGTTTGCATGCAGCGCTTTGTGGAAGCTTTTTTCGCAAACAAGCTGCCACCCTTTTACAAGTCAGAACCTTTACCTGAGCAGGTGACGCAGCCTTCTATTGCTGGCGCTTTTAATTTGGCTCATCTGTCACGAGAGTTGCATACTCTCCTTTCTTAGGTTCAAGATCAATAAATTTGAGTGTAGTTAAAATATATCGAAGCAAGTCTCAGAAGGTCGCTTGTATCTCTATGGATTCTGGCTACGGTTTTATTGATGAATATATCTACGATTTCTGTTTGAATGCGTGCAGGACAATGGAGATGTGAAGATAGCTGTTGGCAAAAACTTTGATGAAGTTGTTCTTGACGAGTCCAAAGATACTCTTCTTGAGGTAAAGAGCCACGGCACATCTCATAATCTGGTCATTGGAGACAGCTCCGCGCTCTTTCAGTGGTTTGAACATTTTCGGCAGCTTGACTTGCTTCAGCTAAAAGTCGTCTATGCCTGTCCTTTTAAACGATTTTGTTATTGTCTTATTTGTTTCATATTGTTTCGGCAGCTGTATTCTCCGGGGTGCCATTATTGTCAAGATCTGGAACCAATATATAAGAAGCTTGCGAAGCGGCTGAAGAGTATCCCTTCAATTTCAATAGTGCAGATGGATGCAATTGTAAACGAGCATCCTCGGGCAAAGGTAGGCTTGACGAAATGGTTCCTTAAAAATTGCTTACTTTCTCTACATTCTAATCTTGTAACCCATCTGACTCTTGTTCCTTTTTGCTTCTTGTCAGCCTGACGGTTATCCCACCATTCTTTTTTACCCAGCCGGCAAGAAGAGCTTTGAGCCGGTAAGTATCCTTTAAGCGTTCATGCTGCAGTTATCTCACCTTGCTCTATCATCGATAATCTTGCCCATCTAAGTGCTGATATATAATGATGACCTGAAAATGCAGATTACTTTCGAGGGTGATAGAACAGTGAAGGGCTTCTATCAATTCTTGAAAAAGAATGCAGGTATTCCATTTGCGTTGCCCAGAACTGCAAACAAGTCGAAACCTGCAAGCAAAGCTACAGAGGACACCAAGGATGAACTATAATCTACCACATTGACACGGTCAGTCAATGACCACTCTTTGATAGAATGTAGATTACAGAAACAGGAGCAAAAACCAAGATTCTAACCAGGCGTTTCAGGACGCTTCGAGTTTAAATCTTGCAAGTGTTCGCCTCTAATTAGATTGGAAGCATTTCAGTTGATTCTTAGGCATGAATATGTGACCTGAAACTGGGTTCACTTTCACGAAAAGAATCTGTTGATTCATGTAAGTGGCAGTTTGAGTTTATTTCCACATCATTCTGGGTACCGGCTAGGTCAGCAGAGTGAGTCAAATTTTGTGCGGGTTTGGGTAAATGACCACTAGGTACTGGATAGGCCCCACGTTATTGTCTAAGTGAAGAATTATAGAAGAATGTACCACTTCAGTAAAGTTATCCTTTACTTCAGTATATTCTCTATCATGTTGCAATTTCTACTCGATAAGCAGAAGTGAGAAGACTGTTGTAAAAGCATGTGTTTGAGTAGAAGTATTTCAAGTAGAAGGTGATGGAGACTGCATCACAATTGAGTTCTTGATGTTCTGGTGTGAAATAGAAAATGCAATCGTGTAGGAAGTGCACATATCGATGTAACAGCATATACTAGAAGTGATGAAGTGTGAGTGCCACATGCCTACTTTCTTGCGAGTGCACCTCCAACTGAAAACATGTCTAATAATGGTCTTATTGAGGAAGTTGGGAGGTCATTGGAACTGATAGGACTGCACTAGGAAGTAGATGTTCACACATTGATGTTCTTTCAAACTTGCACATACTTGAAGTGATGGAGTGTGAGCGGAGATGACTAGTTTTTGCGAGACTATTTCTCAATGAAAACTTGTGCAACAATGCTATCAATGAGGAAGTTGAAAGGTATTTGGAGTTGAAGAAGTAAAGAATGCTAAACCTTTACTGGAGTTAGCATGGACACAAAGTGTTTGACTACCCTTGATGATATGCCGCCTTGTGCTCAAGGTCATATAAAGAGGGAAGGCACTGATCAAGCTAGTTGAAATTACCCACCTTTTGTGCTTTTGTACGGTACATACGGAATGATTTATTATGGCCTATCATTAAAATCACATTATCAGATTGTACATCATACATTTTTATAAACAATGCTTACATAATTCAATACATATTATAAAATTTTAGTATAGATCTTATAATATATAGTATATATGGTATAGTGTATACAATATATTACAAACCATACATTGTAAACAATGTATGAAATGTTGTCCCATATATTCAATATCTTATAATATAAATCACATACTATATATCTAACATATATATAATGTAACAAAGCATAAATTGGACATTCCCCTCACAAAATTGAACAGTTTCACATGATATACACAACAATTGCTACTTTTTCAAAATCATTGTTATTATTTCAAAACCATTCTTCCAAGTTTCCCTATCATCACAACCTCAACGATCATTTTCAAAACGTCCGTAGGTACATTCTACTTGACACTTGACAATGAGCACGGCAATAGGCCCGTCTCCGTCGCTCGTCGAAACCATTTGAACATTGCAGAGCTCGGGCTCATCAATCCGCCATCGCCAGTCTCTTCTTCGCGAGCTTGCTTCACGTTCTATTTCATGCCGCTGAGCACAACCAGTGGCCGATTATCAACATGAGATTCAGGGCGCATTCCGCTCTCTTGCGCCACCTCTCTTCTTCATGTACGCTCCATATTCCCCGCCTTTTTCAATTTGGAATTCCACTGTTGCCGCTTCAAACACAAATCCGTAGCTCGATGAAACAGTAGCTGCCAATGCATGGTTGGAATCAATGATGATCAGATTCGTAATTTGATGGTATGGAGGAATTTCCCTTCGTGATGTTATATATGAGTTGATGTAGGGCTTGGCAGGGGCTCAAACCCTAGCGTTTATCAACAGTGTCGTGCTGCTGCCGGCATTTCAACTCACGACATGGCAGTCAATCAGGAATCGCTCCTTGTAAGTTAGATACTGCAATATTGCATCTCGAGATTCTTACTAATGCAAGAATTTCGTTCAAGGAGCCGAGCTTCCAGTAATGAGGCTCGCATTGTTTATTGAATTTCGATTCAATGAACCTAGAATATGTTACTATGTGAGATTTGAGCGAATTTTCTTAGTATTGATTATAGTTGATCATGTCGAGAGAGCGTACATGATATGCGAGAAGATCTGTATTGGATAAGGTCATATTAAAGTCTCTCATCTTACTGACTTAATGTTTTCGGCAACATATATTAGTTTAAGTAGGCTCTGGATTTTGTCAATTCTTGACATCTGCCCACTCTTATAGTTGATGTCTACATTGTAGTCAAGATTTTCAGGAGGTATGCATCAAGGCCCCGTTCAGGTGTTTGTATCAGAATCCAGGGTGCACGTTTTTGCTCGAGTAATCAGAGTCGGAGTTGTGAATCTTTGAGGTCGAGCTTGTTTATTTCATCTAAAAGAAATCGAGCTGAGAATACAAGCGAAGTGGACGAAATTTGATGATATATGGCAGTTTTCTCGTGTTACTATATTGAAGCTGTTATGGCATTGTTTCTGCTTCTCAGGTTCGGGACTACATATATTCTGCGTTATATGAACCACACATGGGATATTTTGCCGCTAAATCGGATGCAGTTGGTGCCATTCCAGAGCCTATCTGGTTCGATCGCCTCAACGGCAAGTCTCATGTCCTTTTCCTGTTCTTAGCATCTTGCATTTGTTGTCAGTACCAAGCAGTGATCTAAGTAATGGCAAATAATTGAAAGTGATTCGTATATTAATAACGGTAAGCTTGACTTGTAATGTCCATGACTGGACAGAATTCATGACGTGACATGTAACCGATCCTTTCGTTGTTTATTTGGAGGGATATCGTTTAACTGAAGATCATATTCTGTTTGTTTTATTCTCTAGTAGTGAACTACTGGTCCTGAGCGTCTTAAAAGTCAGTGCTGTGGACTTCAATGTTCAGCACTGGACTGTGACTTTGAGGATGAGTGAAATTCGTTCAAGGCATTTTTTATCAGAATTATTCGCCTTTTCGATCCTGAAAGGTGTCTTAAATTGATGCAGGGCGAGCTGCCTACAATGAGTATTTGAGTAAAGTGTACAAGCAGCATGACATAGCGTGGTTTACACCGGTAGAAGTTTTTCAGGTGAGTTTTCATTCATTTGAATGTGTACGTAGTAGATTGAAAATGCTTTCCTTAGTATTAACTTTCGCCTCTTGGTTGCAGCCATGGTATGGTTATGCTGTTGCTGAGTACATTCTGCGTACTATGGATCCATCAGCTCCACTTAAGGTACAGAACAATACATGTGCTTAATTTTCATCTCATTTCCTAGATCCAGCAAATTATTGCTCTGAATCTCCGGACATACCTGACGGTGTTGTCATATGACGCCATGTATCAATATGCCCCCTTACTATCATGCCTCGAAGTCGTTTAAAGTGCCCGAAACACAGCAAGTCACTTGATTATCCATTGTGACTTCCAGTATGCTCCTAACATTGTGGTTAGAAATATGAATTGTAGGCCGTTGCCCACCCCTTTTCTCAGTACTGTTGTGGAAGCAATAAATGATCAGAACCAGTGCTTTATAAACTCTCTTTAAAATTCGTCTGGACTTGATGTGAGTTTTATGCTTAGTATGTTAATTGTAGTATTAAACTATGTGTTCGTTTATATTCTTCGGTTATAGCTCTGTAAGGCTTATTAATGGACTTGTATCGGCATGGTTTTGCAGATATATGAAGTTGGGGGAGGGACTGGAACCTGCGCAAGTGATGTTCTTACTTACTTCAAACTGAGGGCACCTAATGTTTACAAAACTATGACATACACGTGAGTGCTTTCGGACCTGAAAATTTGTGTCATACTTCTAGCCTCTCATGTAATGTTGTTGGCTTCATATGACTGAACACGCATGCTATTGGATTTCTTCGATGCAATCCTATTGAAGTCACAGTTCCAGTTTAAGGGATCGAAAAACAGCTTGAGACCAACTAAAACAAGTCCTTTATCTTCATCATGGCAGATCAGTAGAAATTAGTGCTGCATTAGCAAGAAAACAGAAGGCCCGAGTAGGAGCTGTGAAAAGCCATAGCGGCCATTTCATGGTAAATTGCGGCAGTGCCAGTGATCCACGCACCTGGGGTACATTTCTGCCTTTACATACTCGTTTGTCTCTTCCCATTTAGAACCGAGAAATTCTTAGTCCTAAAAAGACTGAGCTAAGTAATGACTAGTATGCATGCTCAGGGTCATCATGCTCCTTCCTCCATTATTCATGTGTTTATGAAGACCTTTAGTTTCATGACTAGACTTCAGGAGAATCTGAAAGATTTTGTTGGGAGATTGTGAAGTGCAGGGATGGCGAATACTGATCCTTGCTATGTTATAATGTTCGAGGTACGCCACCAATCTCTTCATTCAACCGAATTGATCTAGTGTTTTCTCACAAAACTATCTATCAGTATTTTAGTCTGCGTAATCCTTGATATGACCATCGGAAGCCAGTGAGAGGCTTTACGTTCAGCAACAAAGCCTTGAATAGCTCATGAGCTTTAAATCAGCTAGAGACCATCCTCTGTTCTGGTAATAATTTCTGTGCCAGGATTGTCTGGCTTTTGATTCGGATTTTGATTCATGCAGGTGCTTGACAATCTTCCTCACGATCTAGTGTACCGGGAGACACCCAAGTCTCCCTGGTTGGAAACCTGGGTTGTACGTAACACGGCTAGGTATGAATGAGAAATTCCGCTGGTTTGTAGTACGGAGCCAGAAGAAGTCGTGACTCACCGTATTGCTGGTGATTTGCAGCAACAACTTCACAGAGGAGCGGCGACCTCTTCAAGACCCTCTCATTAAACGATGCCTTGATGTTATATCTGAAGTTCCTGGTAGCTCATCATTAGTGGCAGCTGCGAAGTCTTCGTTATCCAGATTTCTTCATTTCCCTGAGCTTTCTTGGATACCTACTGGCTGCCTGGTGCGTATAATATATATTCCTTTCATTTAGTGCTTGTTTTTTTTAAGACTCATCACTTATGACCACGGAATAAGTTCTTATGACCACTCATAAGTGTTTAGGGTGTTTGAGTCCTAGAATTTTGGCCCAAGGTAATATACAAAGTCGAATCCGGTGATTTCAGTAACATGAACACTATCATTTTCGGTTCATTATTTAATTGAAGGCAGTGTCCACTTTTGACCGTTGGCTTTAGTGAATCGGTATCTGGCTAGTGGCTGGATTTAAAAGCTAGGTCAAATAATTCAAACTATTTGCGATGAAGGAAGTATGGGAAAACTTTTTGCTCCGTTCCTGGTCTGATCATGTCGATATATCTATAAGGTTTCTAGTCAGATTTGTAGCGTCTTTTCAACGTGACGGAGGTAATATGCTGATCCTTTTCCTTGACCTTCCAGCAATTACTTGATACTCTTCATAGGGTGCGCCCCAATATGGCCCTCATTACTTCCGATTTCAGCAGCCTGCCTGACGTCACTATTTCTGGAGCCCGTGCGCCGATTGTGGCCAGTAAGGTAACTCTTTTCGTGCATCTCTAGCAGGTGGTAATGATGGCATCTTGCAGAACAGACCATAGCCTCAAATATAGGTTAGTGATACTTGGGTGAATTGATGTGAAATTCAAACAGAATTATCAT
Source organism: Bryum argenteum (assembly GCA_037043015.1). NCBI lineage: Eukaryota > Viridiplantae > Streptophyta > Bryopsida > Bryales > Bryaceae > Bryum > Bryum argenteum. The sequence continues at coordinate 15,077,796 of CM073328.1, read as the reverse complement.
TGTGTCCATATGTTTCAATATAGATTTGCTGTCTGTTTGTTGTGGACGAGTACAGATTCAGGTTATAGGGGTGAATTGTGCTTGGACTTGCATTCCTCTTTTCCTCTTTTCCTCGTTGTAAACGAACCTGCTCTGTGGCTATGTTATGCACTCTACTCGACCTTATGCTAAACCGTGTTCTAAATGGTTATGATTTTTTTTCCTGACGTATACTGCACTTGTTTGTCATCGCAGGAGAGTGGAGTAACAAAAGACCATTCCAGTTATCTGGAGGCTATGGTACGCTTTTGAAGAGACAACCTCTGCATAATACTTTTAAGGATATCTGTAGCCATGTACATACAAAATTTCCCCGTCCTCACATCACATCATTTTCAAGCATGCTCTTTCGAAGCTCTACACCGATGGATCAGTCAAAGAACGCACACCAATTTGAAAAGACCTGACGATACTCTTTGCAGGGAAATGCAGACATATTCTTCCCAACTGATTTTCAGCTTTTGGAGCGCTTGGATCACTATGCTGCAACTGGATTTGTCCAAATGGAAAAGAGCCAACGTATCTCAACAGTGGTGAGCAGTTGATAAGCACAATAGCCCTTGTGCTACTCGAATGACCAAAGGGCCACTTGTATATGAAAAGGAGCTGAACAAGCCTCTCCGTCACGAGAGGCCTTACCCATTTATAACTGGCTCGCTCCTTGACTTGCCTTTCTAGCAGCAACAGACTCAAACTCCCGAGTAGCTTAAGTCAATGCATGGCCTCCTCTTCAATTTAGAGTCAAGGAACGCTAAATCAGCCTGAATTCTCATAGTAATAACAAGGGTTAACGTACAAGGAAGCTCTCAAGAAGCGGTATTTGTGAGACATTTCTGTGACAGCGAAGAAGACATGTGAGAAGTTCTAAAGGGAGGTGATTATGTCTACCAACAGAATGAAGAACTATTACCCTGTATTAACCTACTGAGATGTTGTCAGAATTCTTTTTTATCGAAATGTGCACTTAGGGCTGTGGTATTGTATTTCTGAAAAGGCCCGCAGTTAGCTCATGTCATATTTTCTGGGGCGTTGCAGGTCACATCCGCTGAGTTTATGGAACAATGTGCTCAAGTGGACAAGACGAGAACCTGTGATGGGTATAATCCTCTTTTAGAAGACTACAGTAATACCAAGTTCTACATTAGCCTGCCTCACTTCTAAAGCCCCATCGCTGTCATATTCGGTACGATCTGCACTCCTTGATGACGAACTTTTACCCGTGGCTGTTAGCCTATGCGAGTGATTTCTTCTCTAAAATATGGATATAGTTTCAGTTATTGGAAAACAAGGGACCCACGGCGAATTTGAGGCCTTCCTCAGAGATTAAGAGATTAAGTAGACAAGAAAGTTGTACATTACATTGACGTGCATTCTTGTAGCACTTCTTTGTTGATGCCATGACATGGAGATGTTTGATAGTGGAGCATTCTCTTACTGCATCTCGAAGTTAGTTTTACCATTACATGAGTGCATGGCATGTATGTGCATTTGGTGATGAACCTTCTTCAATATCTAACCAAGTTGTGGATGAGATTTTTGGAATATAAATAATTCTCACATATGAGGATTTGGAGAAGTCTCTTACAAACTCTTCTATACACTTTTCAAACCACATTTTCTTTGGTGTATTAGGATTCCCTTGTACTTCCTTACAAAAAAATGTAGAAATTTGACAATCTTGTTAGTCGGAGGCACCCTACTTGTGGTTAGTTTCGACATGAATTCATTCAAACTAAAAATGTTGAATGTTTTGGAAAATTCTATGTTGGGATTTGTAGAAAGTGCAAAAATTTTAAAGCCTAATTGCTTCATCTTTTAAAAATTTACATGACTGTTTGAAATTGCAATTATGAATATTTTGTGGTGAAGCGTAGTTCTTGCCATGCTAGATATGGTGGACTTTATCACTGTTCCTACCATCCTCAAAATTTGGAACCCTACCTCACAAAATGTTGAAGATGCGAAGTAAAATACGGTGGCCGAGTTTGAAGATCAAGAATATTTCAAATTCTATTGCCAATACCATAGCACAGTTTAACCCCTAAACGCCTGAGCCTATTTTTAGCAGAAAAGCACATTTCCATAGAAATCGTCATAGATGAAAATCAAGAGAAGCTATTAAGATCTCAATCGTACAAACTTGTAATAGACTTATCGAAGATCATGTGGACCAAAATTTGAGTCATGAGGCCTTATAGATCGGGAGATCGTAACAAATTAATATCAAAAACAAACTGCAAAATTTCATCATTTTCACTTTGAGGTGGAAATGCTACCAATATACCTATTGCAATGAAAAAATCACCAACTAGAAAGATGTTCACCTTCATCTTAATAATGCCTTTACCCAACAAAAATTTATCAAAAAAATTTCTTGGCTCAAATAAAAGCCATGCAATGGTAACAACTGCCGAGAATTTTACAAAGGAAAAATAGTCCAAAACTAGACCCTTTGCATTCAATTTCATGCCTTAGATCTTCAAAACATCTTTGATCTTGTTAAGGTTTCTACCACTTAGACTAGACTCTAATTGGAGGCCATCCCAAAAAATTAAGTTGAAATCCAACGGTGGACGAAGGAGATATAGCTCCTCAAATATCATCCATTTTCTCACTTTTTCTATTGACAAAACATCATTGCAAATCCAATAGCAAAATCATTTGGATCAAAAAACTTCTCACTACAAAGTTGTTAAGAATCACCTTAAGATCATGACCATGAAAAAAAAAATCATGAAAAACTATTTTTAAATTCACATAATTGGCTTGCAATGGTAATACATGCCTCATGCATGGAAACCCAAAAACAAGAGTTGTCTTCACTAAAGTGCATTCCATTAATTCATACTTTATTGTATGGGTTTGCAAATTTTACAACACAAACTAGACTTGATTTGGAACCTAATCCAAGTAATTTCATCCAAAATGGACCTTGGATGAAGAAAATATGGCTCTTCAAAGTTTGTGATGTACATCCAAAATGTCGTTTTTCGACATCGTGGGCGTTTAAGGGTTAAAACAATCCATTTTGTCACTAGAGTGTTGAAACTGACCACGACGTATGGTAGGTGTATTACAAATAGTTTCCTTTATCTTAATGAGCATGTCTAATTGCCATTCTAAAATAGAGACAACCAAATTGTGCTCTAATTTGTAAGTTCACTTTTGCTGTGATGATCACTAATATTATGAAAACTTGTTGTGATAGTTTGGTTTTGCCATGAAATGTTGATAGAAGATAAAGAAGGCTTCAGTCTGAATACCTCTAGATATGGTATTGATTTTCCGAAGTTGATACACCACCCTATGCATCATGTACTCAACTGTTTCAAGAAAAGAGTGAAAGAACATATATCAGACGATGTTTAAGTCCTTTCTACATCAATGCACGCTTTTGAGTCCATGGATATCACAACTCTTAAAAAGATCCAAAGACACTTGCTAGTAAGAGCTATCTGCAATTCAAATTTCGGGCCTTCGTCTTAGGCATTGACTAGACATTGATCAATGTCAGATTCCGTGCACAGTTTCACCATGTGCTTCATTAATGAGATTGGAAATGATGTAGTTTTATTCTCTAACACCTAACTTTTGTTGACTAATCACTAACCTTTGCACCTTCGGTCTGGCTTCGACAGTCATGTCGGAGGCTTTGCTTTGTAATTCTAGTTTCTGCAGTAAAGGTTTCCCTTTATTTTGTGTTATTTTTTAACCAGAATTTGTATTGCAAAAAAGCTAAAAAATGGTTGAATTATGCTTACAAATCCTCTCGCCGTTGACTGTTGTGGTGGTTCGTTGAAGTGGTGGTCCAATGCTACAACTTCCGGACACCAAGTGGGTCATCTACTCACCAAACGGCAAATGCCGCGTCCCTTCGTTATGTACTAGGTAACTCAAAAGGAGCCACTGGTTATGGAAAATAACCAGTGGGGCATCCTTCCGAGCCGCGGGAGCGGCAAGGGAGGTGCCCCACTAGATATTTTCCATAACCAGTGGCTCCTTTTGAGTTCCCAAGCATAACCTCAGGTCAAAACTCAAAAAAAAAAACTAATTAAGCCCTCCCGCAAATTTTAAAAAATTATTCAAAAGTCCAAAATCAATTCATTTAAACTTCAAAAAAAAAGTTAAAAAATTGCATAAAGTTGGGAATAACTCAATTGTCATCCTCCGAAAAAAAAAATATTGAAAAAAAGTCATTTATCCCGTACTAATTGCCAATGGAAAAAAACAGGGTATAAAAACCCCATCCCCCTTCCATTCTAGAATACAACTCAAGAAGACCGTTGATCATTCCAGAATACAACTCACGAAGACCGTTGATCTTCAAAATCAGCGGAGGAGGAGATGCACAACATATTGCCAGCAAAGGCGATGTTATGAAAAATAATAGCAGGTCCCTCGGTCAATTGTGGGAGGTGCCACCTGTACAGTTTTTCAAGTTCCTCGCCTCCATTCGTCGTTACCGACCACGCTTCTAAGGCCCTTATCACACCATCGGCAGGCCGCCCCTGCTTGCTGCCGCTGCTACCCTGTTTCTCCTGAATTTTCTCAACTTTTTTTCAATTGCCGGTCGACTTCCAGGCACTAGTGCATGATAGTTTTCAAGTGCCTCCCATGTGCCATGTCATTGCCATGTAGATCCCAAAGCAACTTCCAAAGCAAACCCCAAAGCTACAAAGTTGCTCCATGCATGTCACTCTTGCCACTCTCCCTACTTCCTCTCATATGGCAACCACTTGCTAATTAGAACCAATACGAATCTTCCATCTCACTGCCTTTCCTCCCATGTGGTATGGCCCTAAGTCGCTCGCGTTCCCTATTCCGAACTTCGAAAAGCTAACTTGTGGGAGTGATTGGAAATTGGTGATAGTCTCAGAGTCTCTAGCCCCTTCCAAGGCCGATGAGGGTTCTGTGACGAAATTTACTTTCATTGGCGTTGGGGGAAAAAGAAAAAACTAACTTGTATATGCTTGACTTGATTGTCTGTATTGTAGGCGGACACAAATGGTACCACCTTTTTGTCCTACTGGGCCTCCCCTTTCGATGTCGGCTTCGGTAATCTCGCCCGTCCGTTAGTGAGGGAGGCGCTCTCGAGTCTCGAATGGTTCCGACGGGCAACGAACCTTCTAAGGTTTCGTGGAGTTCATCAAGTGCTCTGTTAATTCAGTTTGAATCATGGCCATGCAAAGCTCCACTTCGAGTTCATCACACGTGTGCTTGCCTCAGTTTATCAATTTCATGCTTCACGAACTCGAGCTGCAATCAACAAACCTCTTGAAGTCAATTCTTACAGTGAGTACCGAATACCATCAATTAGAAGCAAGTGGCTTAATCCTTGGATGTAAGGCGGGAGGACACTATACAACATTTAGAGAATGAGGAAAGGGATAATAGCTACCTGAGACGAAGTGTGTACCGTAGTATATATGCTCGCTTGTAATGATAGTCTGAACCCGTCTCGGTGGAAGCTTAGTTTTACAGACAATTCTCTTTCGCCAGGCTGTCTGAACTACAGACTTCCTTTTGCTCGTACTTTACTAGTTTTACCTTCGACGAGTGATCAAGTTGTTATTCGGCTTCAGTAAGTGAATTATTTTTAGAACGAACTAGAAAGGAGAGATTGGCTCCAGCACTCCAGGATTGTTTTTAATTTTAGTTACTGCGATCTTCATTGTTTACAGACTGAGAATGTAGTTCTTAATTGAGAACTGCAGTCGATCCGAAGCTTGAACTTTTCTTTTTGTCGATAAGTCTATGATGTTTAATTGTCTGTGCTGTTTATCGGTGACCTTCGATAACTTCTTCAGCACTCGATCGGGAGAATGTGATTTCGTGATGCTCAAGCATCCCGGTTTGACTTTCATGCCACGTCGACCGAAAGGATGTATTGAGGATGCATGTCTGTTCTGTCTTGCTCGAGGCTATATAAGCTTGTCTGAACGGGGAAGTTTGGGAGTTGCCCTCTTCAGGTTTTCGAAAGCACTTGTTGCTGGAGCACCACTCTCAGCGCAGCTTTGATATTATCGCAAACACTCCTAGGTTTTTAATCACTACTCTTGGACTCGATTATGGCATTGCCGGGGCGAGCTAGAATCAAAGTGCGCCCTTACGTGCGATCAAGCACAAATAAGCTGAAATGGACAATAGAACTACACCAAAGTTTTATTCGCGCAGTAAATAAGCTCGGGGGCAAACATAGTAAGTTGTTTTCTCACTATCTGTCACTTCCTTTTTTTCAATTTGCGATCATCTCATCGTTCTTGTTTCTGCAGAAGCGACACCGAAGAAGATATTGCAACACATGAATACAACCGGAATCACCATCACTCATATCAAGAGTCATCTTCAGGTTTGAACCCTGACGATTTGAACACTTCCCTTTTTCACGTTCCATTGTCTTATCTAACCCTCTGTTTGTCGCAGATGTATCGGAACGGCAAATCATTGCCACATACAGTGATGGTTTCAGATAATCCAACACCAACTTCCATCGAGTATGAAGAAGCACGCGAAGTTCAAATGGCATTAGAATTGCTAAAGGATGGAAGGACTTCGGGAGCTGCAGGAACAGAGAGCATAGAAGCTTTCAAGCAACCTGAGAAAGTTGAGGTGGTGCAGACTCGTGATGAGTTTGTCCCTTTGATGGAGGAGCCACATGAAAGATGCAGAGATACACCTCGCATGGCGAATCTTCATCGATTGAAAGAGGAGCGGTGGAGGAGCTCATTGAGCTGGACCTCACCATAGCCACCCGGGTGTCCAGTCCTATTAAGCTCCAGTTCCCGTGCCCCTTCTCTCCCGAGGAAGCCACGTTGAGTCTCGGGCTCTCTTGATAAATCACCGGATCGGCAATTCCCTTAAAGTTCTAATTTCACACTAGAACTTGCATTTGTACATCTACGGAATAGTGTACTCTGTACTATCACATTTTTTGCAGCATCATTCTTGTATATATAATATCACCGTCAAAGGTATCTCAAATTCAGGGAAACCAAAATGACTGGAATAGCATTTCTGTATAGGTTTCAACCTACTTATCATGAAAGTGTAACTGACTAGGGGAAGCTCTAGATGCAGGACAACATATGGAGTGTGAAGTAAAGTTGTGCTAAAAAGTTGTTCACCTTTGTCTCAATAATACTCTTTTACAAAATAATTTCATTCAAAAAAAAAATCTTGGAGCTAAAAATACTCTACGAGTAGTAAAAATTGCACTAAAATTTACAAAAGAAAAGTAACTAGTCCAAAGTTTGACATTTTGCACTGAAATGCCTGCCATGTCTTTAAAACATATTGAGTCAAAGTAAACTTTCTATCAGACATATAAAAGTCATAGTAACTCTAAAGCTAATATATGGAAGACTTGGTAATTGACTTTGCTTACAAGTAATGTGTTGCCAACTTCATTACACAAGAGTTGTTAATTAGTGTTACGTGAAGATTAGTGTAATGGGAAACTTTTGGTAGCGGTTCACAATTAACGTTTGAAACAGGAATTAACGACTCTTGTGAAATAGAAAATGGCAGTAAAGTGACATTCGTAGTGCCTTGTCCCTAGTGACAAAAGAGTGTTTGTTAAAATTGTGCTTTCAACACATCCAAATAAATTATTATGTTTGTGAGTTCTAAAATATCTAAAAGTAGATAATAAAATAGAGAACACACTAATTGGATATCACTTATGAAATTTCGTTGGAAACTTGCCCAACTTGTTTATGGTTGACTTGGTTATCTGTAATGACCCAAATGTCTGTGCTGTCGGCAAACACAAATGGTACCACCGTCCTGATTCGATGTCGGCACCGGCTATCTCGCCCATCCGTCAGCGAGGGAGACCAGAGCCACTGTATCGAATCTTGTGATTCAAAGCATCTCCCACTCGCAAAGAAACATTCTCATCCGTACTCAACAGACCATTTTCAGTTTTCAATTCCAACTAAAGGTATGCAGTAATTTTTTGAAAATCATCTGAGGAGTATTCATTTTTACGGCGTGAGAATGTAATTATGCGTTGAAAAGCTCAATGGCTTCGAAGCCTGAACTTACAGTGCATTTTGTCAGGAAGTCTGTGGTTGTTGATTGTCGGTGATTGCTCGATCACGAACGTGCTGATTTTCGGTGAGCTTCGATAACTTCTATAGCACTCGGGAGGATCTGAATTGCGTGCTGATCGAGTAACCGTGTCTGTGAGACTTGTGCGTTCCACATCCAATGAAAGTATCGGGAATGTTTGCATTGTCTGCTTTCTGTGTCTCCATTGTCTGCTTCCTGTGTCTGTAAGACGCTTGCTCGAGGCTATGTAAGCTTGTCTGAAAGAGATACCGAGAATTGATTTTCTTTCCTTCAGATTTTCGATAACACAGTTTGTTGTTGAAGCACCACTTTCAGCGCAGCTTTGATATACTCGCAAACACTCTTCGGCTACATTCACTACTCTTAAACTCAAACATGGCGCCTTTGATGGCGTGCGCTACACCCGGTCCTAGAAGAAACGTGCGCCCTTACGTGCGATCAAGCACAGACAAGCTGACATGGACAGTAGAACTTCATCAAAGCTTTGTACGGGCAGTCATTGAGCTCGGGGGCATACATGGTAAGTTGTTTACTCACTCTCTGTTACTTTCTTTTTCAATTTGCGATTATCTCATTATCATTCTCTTAACTGCTTTCACTTTTTTTTATTGCAGAAGCAACACCGAAGAAGATATTGAAGCATATGAATACGACCGGAATCACTATCCCTCACATTAAGAGTCATCTTCAGGTTTGAACCTCAACTTTCTGCACATTTCCCTCAGTTTTTCCAAGTTTCATCATCTTATCTAACCCTCTGTTTGTCATGTGTGCACAGATGTATCGGAAGGGCAAATCAATGCCATGTACAGATGATCCAACACCAGATTCCATCGAACATGAGAGACGTAGGGAAGAAGCACGCGAAGTTCACATCGCATTAGATTTGCTCAAGGAAGGAAGGATTTCGGGAGCTGCAGGAACAGAAACGGTGCAGATGGAAGCTTTCGGGGAACGTGAGAAAGTTGAGGTGGTGCAGACACGTGATGAGTTTGTCAATGTGATTCAGGAGCCACATGAAAGATGCAGAGATGAACCTAGCTTGCAATTATTTCTCGGCAAATCTTCGTCGATTGAAAGAGGAGCGGTGGAGGAGCTCATTGAGCTGGACCTGACCTTGGCCACCCGGTTGTCCAGGCCTGTTAAGCTCCAGTTACCGTGCCCCTCCACTCCCGAAGAAGCCGCATTGAGTCTGGGGCTCTCTTGATCAATCACCGGGTCGGCAATTCCCTTAAAGTTCTAATTTCACACTAGAACTTGTATTTGTACATCTACGAAATGGCGTACTCCACACTATGACGATTTTTTGTAGTATCGATCATTCCACTACTAGGATAACCCCCATATGCACCGTTTCAAAGCTACGTTTACCTCCTCAAGCGTTGCTTTTGCTGCGCTAACAAGGACACGTTGCTGAAGCAACATCTCCAGCCACATTACAAAACTCTTGGAAGAGGAGTATGTACCCAGGGACGGGCAAGCAAAGGAAATTTTCGTGGGGGTAGCTGGAGCCCGCACGAAACCCACAAAGGATAAGCTAAGGATAAGCCCTTGGAGCAAGCATCGCCGAGGTCGAGGCAGCAATCGGCGATAGCGATGATTCTCACTTCAGTCTGATCGCTTCTTCTCCGATTCCACACCCAATAATCAATCGAACGATGCCATGACGACCTCGCTGCGCGCGAGCTCGTTGTTGCAGCAAAGCGCTGGCCATGGCGGTATTCGCAGGCCCTCCGTGGCTGTCTGGAAACTCACCGCCCGGCACCAGCAGCACAAGCTCAGGAGAAGGAGGGGGCCGCTTCCGCCAATCCGATCAACATCTCAACTCTCACTCCAGGTAGAATTTCTATCTTCTTCCTTTGCAACCCTTCTTTCTTTCAGAGAATTTCACTCGATACTGCGTTAATTTCAGCATTGGAACCGAATTAGGGTTTTTGATTGTTGCGATGACTGTTAGCATCAGTCACGTTATTAGGGTTAAGGCACCGTCAAAGCGCAACCTGTTAGGAGCCGAGCAAGATTAAAAGGCTTTAGAGAAAGCTGCACGAGAAGAGCAGGAAAGGTTGCAGCGAAGGGAGGAGAAATGGGCTCGTGAGGTTGAGAGCAGGGAGCTCAAGATGCAACAAGCGCAGGACAATGCAGATTGGAGCAAATTTTTTACAGTGCTTCCAGGAATGAAGGTTTCCGGTTTTTGATGGGTGTCTTCTTCTTCTGGCTGTTTTATCAAACGGTTGTTGTTGGAGTTAAAAAGAGGAAACAGGACTATGAGGATCGATTGAAAATTGAGCAAGCTGAGGAAGAAGAGCGACGTAAAATGCGCGAATGGGAGGGTGCTATGGAAGTTGCTGAGGTACCTACCCTTCTCTATCACTTCATGATGCCTGCTGTATCATACCTTACTCTCTTACTGTTACAATCTGATACTATATTATACCAATTGATGTCATATAAACTACTTCTATTAAATGTATTGTTCTACCATGACATAAATTGCTATTATGCTGCTCTTTGCAGGCCTTGTCAACGAGTGAAGAGTGGGGAAAGGAAGGAATGAGTGAGGAAGAAACGAAGAGACATGAGGAGGTCGAGAACAATCCCCAATTGAAAATAAGAATGAAATTCATGAAGTCAGGTATGAGGATCTGTGTTTTTAGCCTGACATTGGCTCGGTGGATGTAACTTGAATGGGAAATTTCGTCAAAATAGCAGTATTCCAAGTGCCTATTTCACATACCGAAACTGTCATATCTGGTTATGCTTTTAAATTGGCACCTTTGATGCCATTACAGAGTACACATTACTTCTTCTTATTATCACTGTCCTCCTCTCTTTTTAGTGAATTTGAACCCCATGTTGCGGAATTGAGGTTTCTAATGTCCCCACAAAAATTTCCTTTGCTTGCCCATCCCTGGGTACATAAGAAGAGCTTCAATGTGATAATGATTGTATTTATTGTGTGTAGGAGAGGATGTTCAAGAGGCATCCCCAAGCAATGGAGGTAGATTATGCAAAGCGTCACGGTTTTTACTCTTTGAGTGCAAGGTTGTTGAAAGGCGAGACAATAGTGGCTGCGCACAATGTTGGGGACTAGTGGGGAAGGTGGTACGAGCTAGTTTGAAGTGACAATGCGCAATGGGCATGTATTTGTGAAAGAACATTACTTTCGGTTCTTCTCAATGTAAGTGAAATGATATTTCATTACTTCATACTTTTGATTTTCTCAATGAAAATGAAAGATATATGATTCTTTCATAAATGGTTCAAATCAACTATGGAAAGAAATAGAGGGGTCGTTACTTTCTACACAACCTAATGTTTGAGAAAAACAGGTATCGGTAGTGGAGTCTTATTGCATATAAATTTAGTTCCAAATTTGATTGCCTTCCGTGGGATTTCAGATTATAAATGTGGTTGTTGTATCTGTTATGTGGCCTTATTTAGAGCCAACTCTCGACAGTGTTAAATTGTCAATAATCTCATGGTTTTGGGACGTTTCTTGTTTTGATTTGCAATTTTCATCGAGGAAATGTGACTTCCTCAATGCGAAAATGTCGGCAAGTCTAGTATTCTGAATGCGTGCAGCCAAGTAGGTGAGACTCCTTTCTGTTTTATCTACGGTTGCATTTGTAGTCTTGTAGCGAACATTATGTGTTAGCTTTTGGAGACAATTGGGTGAATGGACCCTCCACGTGGGTTCGAGCCCCACGGTTGTCAAGTACTACAAAAAGCTACGTTGTCAAGTAATACGAAAAGCTACGTTTTTGGCGTAACATTACTTACACCCCCTACGTAGCATATGTGAAAGCAATGTTTTTTCGTTGCTCATGCTACGTTTGCATACACTCCCCGTAGCAAGCTTCCCCATTCAAAAAGCTACGTTTCAGGCGTAGCTGTTCCATGTTATACTAGTAGTGTTCGTGTATATACAGAATTAGTTATATTCCTTTAGTTCTTCAGTATCTATTCTTGTAGTTTCTCCAATTCAGGCTCGTCATCATGACGAAATAGCATTTTTGTATAATTACAACCAACATATTGTGAGAGTGTAAATGAGTAGGGGAAGCTCTAACTGAGCTTCAAGAGTTTTGAAATCTCCAGAAAATCTGTAAAGCGGACTCATGGAAGTGGATTCCTATCTAAGTAGAAATGTGCAAGAAGACAACGTTGCACCCAAGGTGGAGAGAAAGTCTGCAAAGAGGACTTGAGCATTGAAGTGGAGTTCCGGGACACGTGGAATCTGAATTTTGGTAAGAGCAGTGAATTTTGGTGAGAGCAGTGTAAATAGTGATACTTAGGAAGTGTTGACTACATGAAGGCAATATTTGATGATGCACAATCAAGATTGTACCATTCATCAACGAGATATTTTTATGGATTTTAGTCTTAGTGCACAAATTTAGAGGCCGCTTGTAAATGTTGCCCCCTGTTTGCTAGCCACAGGCACCTTAAACTTCCCAACAGAGACCGTAGATAAAAAATTATAGCCATGTAACAAATTTTTCAATTCAGAGAATATCTTGGGGTTCAAAATGAAAAAAACAAAAAAAATGTCCCACCGACCCAGATTGAATCTACTGTAGTGAGCGGCCGACGGGAAGGGCAACAGCTAGGACCAGTCGGCAGCTTCATGATCAAAGTTCCCACGAGCACCGCAACGCACGACGCCTGCACCACATTCTGCACAGTGATCGCCACCTCCATGGTGGAAGCCTCCATAGCTTGCACCAGCCCTGTTTCGCCTCCTCTCTAACTCGGAAACTCTTGCTAACGCTACGACTACCACCCTCACTAGGCAGGGTGACGATAACTTACACGCACACAAAATAGACCGTCCGAAGAACCAAGAAGTTAATGCTGCTGCAGTCCTCTATGTTCAAAATACAATGCAATGACGAAATGAGATCAGACCTACAGTGCATGCGTCCGAAGCCACTGGTATTCATTTTCCATCATCAAGTTGTTATTCGGCTTCAGTAAGTGAACTGTTCCTAGTAACGAGAGAAGAGCTTCGCCACTGAAGGGCTTTTTTTTGAGTTTAGCTATTGCGAACTTCATTGTTTACAGATTGAGAATGTCGTTCTTCGTGGAACTTTGAACTGCAGTGACATTTTGGCAATAAGTCCGTGGTTGTTTATTGTCGTCAGAGACTCGTACACAAATGTGCTGACTATCGGTGAGCTTCGATAACTTCTATAGCACTCGGGAGGATCTGAATTGCGTGCTGATCAAGAAACCGCGTCTGTGAAACTTGCTCGTGCCACACCGAATGGAAGTATCGGGGAATGGAAGAATTGTCTGCGTTGTCTGGATGCACAGTCTGAAAGAAGCTTGCTAGAGGCTATGTAAGCTTGTCTGACGGAGACACCGAGAATTGATTTTCTTTCCTTCAAATTTTCGATAACACAGTTTGTTGTTGAAGCACCACTTTCAGCGCAGCTTTGATATACTCGCAAACACTCTTCGGTTACATTCACTACTCTTAAACTCAAACATGGCGCCTTTGATGGCCCGCGCTACACCCGGTCCTAGAAGAAACGTGCGCCCTTACGTGCGATCAAGCACAGACAAGCTGACATGGACAGTAGAACTACATCAAAGCTTTGTACGGGCAGTCATTGAGCTCGGGGGCAAACATAGTAAGTTGTTTACTCCCTCTCTGTTACTTTCTTTTTCAATTTGCGATTATCTCATCATCATTCTCTTAACTGCTTTCACTTTTTTTTTGCAGAAGCGGCACCGAAGAAGATATTGAAGCACATGAATACGACCGGAATCACCATCGCTCATATTAAAAGTCATCTTCAGGTTTGATACCCAACTATCTGCACATTTCCCTCAGTTTTTCCAAGTTTCATCATCTTATCTAACCCTCTGTCTGTCCTGTGTGCACAGATGTATCGGATGGGCAAATCACTGCCACGTACAGATGATCCAACACCAAATTCCATCGAATATGAAAGAAGTATGGAAGAAGCACGCGAAGTTCACATGGCATTAGAATTGCTTAAGAAAGGAAGGGTTTCGGAAGCTGCAGGAACAGAAACGGTGCAGATGGAAGCTTTCGGGGAACGTGAGAAAGTTGAGGTGGTGCAGACACGTGATGAGTTTGTCAATGTGATTCAGGAGCCACATGAAAGATGCAGAGATGAACCTAATTTGCAATTATTTCTCGGCGAATCTTCGTCGATTGAAAGAGGAGCGGTGGAGGAGCTCATATAGCTGGACCTGACCTTGGCCACCCGGGTGTTCAGTCCTGTCAAGCTCCAGTTACCGTGCCCCTCCTCTCCAGAGGAAGCCACATTGATTCTCGGGCTCTCTTGATCAATCACCGGATCGGCAATTCTCTTAAAGTTCTAATTTCACACTGGAACTTGCATTTGTACATCTACGAAATGGTGTACTCCACACTATCACAATTGTTTGTAGTATCAATCTTGTATATACAAAATTAGTCATATTCCTTAAATTCTTCAGTATCTTGTAGTTTCTCAAATTTAGGCTCGAAATGGCAGAATAGCATTTTTGTATAGATTACAACCTACTTAATGTGAGAGTGTAAATGAGTAGGGGAAGCTGTAACTGAGCTTCAAGAGTTTTGAAATTTCTAAAACATCTGTAAAGCAGACTCATGATGGAAGTGGTTCAATCCAAGCAGTTGTCGAAGAAGACAGCATTCCACCCAAGGTGGAGTGCAAATTACACAACACTAAAAGTGTGCAAAGAGGACTTGAGCATTGAAGTGAAGTTCCGAGAAATTAAAGTGGAATTTGAATTTAGATGATAGCAGTGTAAATAGTCATAGGAAGTGGTGACTACATGATGGCAACATCTGATGATGTACATTCAAGATTTATCAGTATTCAATGAGATATTTTTATGGATTTTGGTCTTACTCCACAAAGCAGTTGAAGGATGCACAAGGTTCAGAAAACTGGCATCATCTGTTAATAATTAATATGTGAAATTAGTTAAACAATGTATCAATGTTGGTTATTGCGTTTACACATGTTAATTTTCATATCCAGACAAGTTTGATGAAGTACAATTCATGATATGTGTTGAGAAAGGAACTCAAGACTCAAGTGCTATCATATTAATAAGAATCACTTACCATTCCTCTACAATCTCAAGCTGGTTGAGATTCATGCAATACAATATAATTATGTCCAGTTTGAAGTAAAGTTGTGTGGAGTCTGTAGTAAAGTTGTGTCTTGACTACAACAACGTTGAGTTTCAACAAAAGCCATAGAATGAAGAGTAAGCTTTTTTAGTGAGGGCCCTTCACACTATGGACCAAGAGCCATGTCCAAGAAGATCAAATTCACATTTATAGTTATGGCTCTAACTTGGTCAAGAGCCGTGTACATGATAAATCAAAAATGATTTGAGTGGCTTGGTCATTCTTGTTAGTAGTGTAAAATGAATTTGGACCCGGACAAGTCTAAGCTCATTTTTCTAATATAACTCCTCATCGTTTTCTCTGTTACCCTCCCCATTTTTCCTCCTTTCTCCTTAACCGTCTAGGCTCTGCTTTTATACATGAACTCTAGATTAACTTTGTTATAATAACTTCTATCAATTATTTTCCATAAAAGCTATTATGTAAAAACACACTCATTGGATATCACTTGTGAAATTTTGTTGGAAACTCGCAAACCTGTTTATGGTTGACTTGATTGCCTGTATAATCGATTGACCCAAATGTCTGTATCGTTAACAGACACAAATGGTACCACCGTCCTGATTCGATGTCGGCACCGGCTATCTCACCCGTCCGTCAACGAGGAAGGACCACAGCCACTGGATCGAATCTTGTGATTCAAAGCATCTCCCACTCGGAAAGCAGCATACTCATCCAAATTGAACAGAAGCAGACCATTTTCAGTTTTCGATTCCAACTTGAGGTATGTAGGGGATTTACACCCACGATCCATCTCCTTCCATTTGGCCGCTCACTCGATCCAATGGATTGGGGATTCAAATCTACAAATTTAAAGGCCGCTAGTACAAATGGTTGCTCCCTGTTTGTAAGGTACAAGCGCCTTAAATTTCTCAACAAAGATCGTAGGGTAAATGAAGCCACAATACATTTTTTTTTTGAATTCAGAAATTACTTGGGTCCAAAGTGAAGAAAACAAAAAATTGGCCCATGTTAACCCCAAAAGATCCACGATGTTTTGGGAGCTTGAAATCCCAACATTGACCACTATGTACTAATGGGGTTATGATCAATATTTTTGGAAATTTTTGATAATTTCAACTGTAGGATCTTGAAGTAAACTACCATCGGTAAACGGTAGTAGTGTGAAAAATTTCAACCGTTGGATCATCACTAGATGTGAGATCATAATATTTGAAGTTGATTGTAATTTTTTTTTGGCCTTGACGGTAAAAGCCGAATCGGTGGCCGTGGTCATTGAGGGGTTAACCCTTCAACACACATGGGGTGTAAAATGGGAAACCTGAAGTTGGATCACAATATCTTTTCGACTTGGGCATCATGAATGAACCAATCAATGATGAGCTTGCAACAAGGTTATGTACAACTCCTATCTACCACAATCCTTTCAAAGCACAAATTAAATCAATCATCGAAAATGTGATTTGAATTGTAAAACCATTTGAATGCATCAAAAATGACCAATTTGACGACAAAATACAAGTGAAAAGTTGAGTACATTGAGAGCAGATTCTGTTGGGCGTTTAAGGGTTAAATCACTGTTTGTGAGGGGCCGGTCGGCAGCTTCATGATCACCGTTCCCACGAGCACCGAAACGAACGACTCCTGCACCACACAGTGATCGCCACCTCCATGGTGGAAGCCTCCATAGCTTGCACCAGTACTTTTTCGCCTCCTGTCTAAAATGGAAACTCCTCTTGCTAACGTTACGACTACCACCTTCACTAGGGTGAAGATAACTCACAAGCACACTAAAAAGACCGTCCAAAGAACCGCTTGAGTAGTTAATGCTGCTGCAGTCCAATGTGTTCAAAATACAAGGCAATGAAGAGATGAGATCAGACCTATAGTGCGTCCGAAGTCATTGGTATTCATTTTCCATCATCGATTTGTTAGGACAAGTCGGCTTCAGTAAGAGAACTGTTCCTAGTGACGAGAGATTACCTTCACCACTCAAGGGTGTTTTTTTTTTTTAGTTTCGCTATTGCAAACTTCATTGATTACAGACTCTGAACGTCGTTCTTCGTGGAACTTTGAACTGTAGTGCCAGTCTACAGGTGGTTGATGATCGCTAGTAGAGGCTCGATCACGAAAGTGCTGATTATTGGTGAGCTTCGATAACTTCTGGAGCACTCGGGAGAATTTGAATTGCGTGCTGATCAAGCAACCGCGTCTGTGACTTCCGCGTGCCAAGTCGAATGGAAGTATCGGGGAATGTTTGCAAGAATTGTCTGCGTTTTCTGGAAGAAGCTTGCTCTCGATGCTATATAAGCTTGTCTGACGGAGATATCTGGCGCCGGCATTCCTTCTCTTCAGATTTTCGAAAACACAGTTTGTTGTTGGAGCAGCACTATCAGCCCAGCTTTGATATACTCGCAAACACTCTTCGGTTACATTCACTACTCTTAAACTCAAACATGGCGCCTTTGATGGCCCGCGCTACACCCGGTCCTAGAAGAAACGTGCGCCCTTACGTGCGATCAAGCACAGACAAGCTGACATGGACAGTAGAACTTCATCAAAACTTTGTACGCGCAGTCATTAAGCTCGGCGGCAAACATAGTAAGTTGTTTACTCAATCTCTGTTACTTTCTCATTCAATTTGCGATTATCTTATCAACATTCTCTTAACTGTTTTCGCTTTTTCGCTTTTGCAGAAGCGACACCGAAGAAGATATTGAAGCACATGAATACGACCGGAATCACCATTGCTCATATTAAAAGTCATCTTCAGGTTTGAACCCCAACTATCTGCACATTTTCCTTAGTTTTTTCAAGTTCAATCATCTTATCATCTAACCCTCTGTTTGTCATGTGTGCATAGATGTATCGGATGGGAAAATCATTGCCACATACAGATTATGCAACACCAAATTCCACCGAATATGAAAGAAGTATGGAAGAAGCACGCGAAGTTCACATGGCATTGAACTTGCTAAAGAAAGGAAGGATTTCGGGAGCTGCAGGAACAGAGAGCATAGAAGCTTTCAAGCAACGTGAGAAAGTTGAGGTGGTGCAGACTCGTGATGGGTTTGTCCCTGTGATGGAGGAGCCACATGTAAGGTGCAGAGATACACCTCGATTGGAATTGTTTCTCGGAAAATCTTCTTCGATTGAAAAAGGAGCGGTGGAGGAGCTCATTGAGCTGGACCTGACCTTGGCCACCCGGGTGTCTAGTCCTGTCAAGCTCCAGTTTCCGTGCCCCTCCTCTCCCGAAGAAGCGACATTGTGTCTCGGGCTCGCTTGATCAATCTCCGGATCGACAATTTCCGTATGTTCTAATTTCACACTGGAACTTGCCTTTGTACATCTACGAAATAGTGCACTCTGTACTACCACAATTTTGTGTAGTATCATTCTTGTATATACAAAATTAGTTATATTCCTTTAGTTCTTCAGTATCTCGTAGTTTCTCAAATTCAGACTCGAGCCAAAATGACAGAATAGCATCTTTTGTATAGATTAAAAATCACATATTGTAAGAGTGTAAATGACTTCGGGAAGCTCCAACTGAGCTCATTCAAGAGTTTTGAAGTTTCGAGAAAGTGGAGTCTGCAAAGCTGACTCATGAAAGTGGAGTCTTATCCAAGATGGAGACTCAAATCTTATCGAATTACACAGCACCGAAGGTCTGGAAAGAGGACTTGAGCCTTCAAGTGGAGTTCCGGCCGAAGTGGAATTTGAATTTAGATAATAGCTGTGTAGATAGTGATTGGAAGTCTTAACTATGTGCGGGAAGGCAACATTGGATGATGCACATTCAGGAATGTCCTTGTAATTAGTGACATACTCTTTTATGGATTTGGTCATACTACACAAAGCAATACAAAGCAATTGTAAGATGCACAATGTTTAACAAACTCGTTTGATCTGCTCATTAATATGTGAAAAATATTTAAAAAGCTTATGTTGGTTATTGCATGGACCTTTGACTCAGGAATACTCTTCTCTATATACAAAAGAACACAATTTGTTTGTCTCTACTTCAAGTTGGTGATCCACCATACATGCATGGTCATGATTATGACCATCATCATTTGGTCATGTATATAGGGCATGAAGATTTTGAAGAGTTTGAAGAGTTTTTGTTCTAAGTGGTATTTGATTGTTATTAAAATTTTATTAGATTCCTATGATATAACAAGGAGGTGAAGAGACAAGGAATGTGGAACATGTAAAATGGGAGCAAAGTATGGAGTGAAGAGGAGATCAAGGTCATGTATACACGACATGAAGAGTTGTAAAAGTTTGAAGTTTCCGTAAGATTGTTATTAAGAGTGTTTTGGATCCCAATACTATAACAAGGAGTCAAAGGAACAAGGAATGTAATATACTTGAGATAAGAACTAGGAATTGAGAATAAAGGATAGAAATTAAGAATGGAGTATGGAAAGCGGAAATGAATGATGGAAACCAAGAAGGGGAGTCAGGGACTCAGGGGACAGGGAATTGGAACGAGGAACAAGGAACCGGGAATGGAAGTTCAGAGAAAGGGAACCATCAATATAAAAAAGGAGAATGGAGAATTAGAACAGAGAGCAGAGAAGTGTGGGAAACTGGGAACAAGGGATATTTTACGAAACGAAGGATATTGTATCAATGAATTTTAAAAAGCATAGGGAACCAAGTAGAAGCAAGAAGAGAATATGCTATATATGCTATATATAAAGAATAAGTTCACCGTCCCACCGAGTGTTGAAGAAAGACGCTCTCAAAGTTGTACGTGGTCTCGAGCGAGGGAGGGTGTTGACTCCTACAACTTTGAGAGCGTACACTCATTTCAATGAGGCACATACTCATTTCAATCATGGTTGCACCGCTCCACCTCCCTCAACACTATACATGTATATATGTTCTTCCACTCTCAATACAAATCAGTCAAGTGTTTCAACCTTGAGAGCGTCTTTCTTCAACACCCTCCCTCACCCTCCCTCACTCGAGACCACGTACAACTTTGAGAGCATCTTTCTTCAACACCCTCCCTCACCCTCCCTCACTCGAGACCACGTACAACTTTGAGAGCGTCTTTCTTCAACACCCTCCCTCGCTCGAGACCACGTACAACTTTGAGAGCGTCTTTTTTCAACACCCTCGGACGCTCCAGACCATATATAACTTTAGCTTGAGTATGATATAACGCCAGCAGCAGCTCGGTTCGCAATAAACTTCCCATAGTGTAACGGCTTGGTAAGGAAGTCAGCCTCCTGCTGAGCTGTAGGGATGTAAACTACTTCTAACTCACCGTTTTGTTGAGTTTCTCGAATAAAGTGAGATTGCATCCCTATATGCTTCGTTCTACTATGTAAAACTGGATTTTGAACGAGACGAATACAAGATTGGTTGTCACTTCTGAAGTTCTAAGTGTAGTTGGATGATCAATCTTTACACCAAGCTCACTAAGTAGTCTTCGGAAATATAAGATGTCTTTGGCTGCATTGAGAGAACACGATACTCTGCTTCAATCGAAGAAAGAGATATTGTTGGCTAAAGTTTGTGGACCAAAATATACTTGTATTGCCAAGCTTGTGGATAATTCCCGAGGTTGAGCGCCGAGTATCAGTATCTCGTCCCCAATCAGCATCTGCAAATGAGTGGAAAACACTAGAGTCCTCTAAAGGCAAAAACAAGCCAAACGACATGGTTCCCTTGAGATACCTCAATATCTTCTTTGCCGCTTGAAAATGTGCCTCTTCTGGATTCTCCATGTATCGATCTACATTGCTCACAGCATAACACAAGTCCGGTCGCGTGTTTGTAAGATAGATCAAACTTCCCACAAGAGATCTATAAGGAGCTTGATCAATTCTTGTTGTGTTCATACTTCGTTGCAATTGGAGGGATGAATCCATTGGGAGCCTACATGAGTTACAGTCCTGCATATCAAATTTCTTCAAAAGCTTCCGAATATACTTGGTCTGAGTTAAGAGGATCCCATTTGCATATCGTGTAATCTGCGCGCCGAGATAAAGTTTTGCATCTCCTAGGTCACTCATCTCAAACTCTTTCTTAAGCGCTGTCATGAGCTGAGCAATGCGGTCTTGATCATCCCCCGTGAGAAGTAAATCATCAACATAAAGTAGAATAATGATCCGTTTGTTGTCACGCATTCCATAATATAAATTGGGATCGTTGGTACTCCGCACTAAACCTTGTGACAACAATCATGCATCTATACGTGCATACCATGCTCGAGGTGCTTGCTTCAATCCATATAAGGCACGTTTAACTTTGCATACCTTTGACAAATCTCCCGCATGAGGAAATCCCTCCGGAATTTCCATGATGACTTCTTCTTCAAGTTTTCCGTTGAGAAATGCCGTAACAACGTCCATCTGATTAAGTGGCCACCCCTCCTTTGCTGCTAAGGCCAAAACTGTCCTTATAGTCGACCAACAAACTACGAGTGCAAAGATATCTTGATAGTCTGTTCCTTCTTGTTGTTGAAATCCTCTTGCCACCACTCGAGCTTTTAGTTTGGTTGCTGAACCGTTTGATTTCACCTTAAATATCCACTTTGCTGTAATAGCTTTTTTATCCTTGGGCCAATTCACAACCTCCCAAGTCTCATTTCGTAGAATAGAATCTACTTCTCTATCAATGGCAACTTTCCACCCCTGATGTAAAATGGCTTCTAAGAAGTTCGATGATTCTTCTATGGCCTCAGTTGTGAGTGTCCAGTAATCAACAAGACGAGAAGATGGTTGTCTCAATCTACTTGGATAGCGACTGTGAGGTACTTCACCTATAGTGTTTCTTGGGCTTGGTAGAAGGGGTCCTATTTCTGAACTACTTGGCAAGTTAGTTGTGCTTTCTAGAGATTGAATCTATTGATTCTAAGCTATCAAGCCTTTTAGAATTATCAATACTACCGGTATTTTGGAAGTGGTTTAGTCTTGATGAGCTTGATGACAAAGGAGTGGTTAGGTGGCTATTTTCTCTCTGATGATCTTGGTTGGGTGTTAAAGGAATTTCATCTCTCTCTCAGTATGAGATCTACTATTTTCTTCAATCTTCTCTAAAAGGTCTGGCGACAAAAGAGTGGTTGCTGGAGTTTCTACGGGTTTCACATAAAAGTTTTCATTATCAAAAGTAGTAGCATGTAAGTGATTGTAACCTACAAGGCTCTCGTTAAATACTACATGTCTCGTCACAATAATTTTTCTATGAACAGGGTCATACATTCTAAAGGCTTTGGTCTCATCATCATATCCAACAAACAGGCAACGCTTTGTTTTACTATCAAGCTTTTTGTTGTTGCTATCCGGAACATGCACATACCCAATTGATCCAAAAATCTTGAAGTTGGAGTAATCAAGAATCTTACTTGAATATTTTGACTCAGGTGGAACTCCTGAATTTGCACGCGTAAGACTGTAGTTTATAAGGAAGTTTGCCATGTGCACAGCCTCGCTCAAGAGAAAGTAAGGTAGCTTGCAGTCATGTGCCATGCTCCTTGCTCGCTCCATCAATGTTCGATTCCGTCGTTCAGACACTCCATTTTGTTGGGGAGTATTGGCTTGCGTAAGTTCTCGCTTGATGCCATTCTTGGAGCAAAAATCCACAAACTCTTGTGATAAATACTCTCCACCTCTATCGGACCGTAAGACATTGATAGTATTTCATGTTTCCACAAGCAATTTTGCCTTAAAAGCCTTGAATCGATCAAAGGTTTGGCTTTTGTTCTTCAAGAAATAACCCAACTCTTTCGACTAAAGTCATCAGTAAAAACTAATACATATCGCGAGCCTCCAAGTAATGCATGTTGCATCGGTCCAATCAAATCCGGCACTCGTTTACGAGGCTTTGTGGATCGAGTTGTTGACTGCTTTGGAAAACGCTCACAAGTTTGTCGCCCATCCATACAACACTCGCATGATCTGTGTTTGATGTCGATCTCTGGTAACCCCTTCGTGTGCGTTGATTTTGTTAAGAAACTCAAATTTGAGTATCCAAGATGGCTAAGTCTTATGTGCCACTTCAAAGCTTCATCTTCTATTTCGGCTGAATAGGCATGCAAAGGGCAAGAAAGCGCATACAAACCATTTAAGGCTACTACTTGATCACCATCTAATACCCAGCACGCGGTGGAAGAAAACACTACAATGAGTCATGTATCTGTTATCGACCCTACAGACAAGAGATTTTTCTTGAGAGATGGGACATAGCGAACATTGTCAAGCTTTATTTCTCCAGAACTAGTGCGCAAGGTGGACGTGCCTATGCCTATCACCGCATGAGATTCACCACCTCCAGTTCTAACGTTGCCATGATATGCTGATGTATTGGGGTGAACATCCAATCTTTCTACATTTGCAGCTACATGGGCACTTGCACCGCTATCAAAATACCATGGACTATCATCTGTAGGATAGTATTGAGGATCATAGTATGAAGCGCTCTCAAACATCTCCGCAGAGTATGCATAGTCATTACCTCCGTTTGATGTAGTGGATACTGGTGCTCTACAGTCTCGTGCTATGTAACCTATCTTTCCACAGCGATAACAAGTTATATTTTGTCGTGGTGCAAACTATCAAAACCTGGTCAAATAGCTCCTCGAACTATATCTCCTCGAAGTACACCTCCTCGAATTGCACCTCCTCGAACTGCAGCTCCAACATTTGGTGGAGGCATATTATATTGTGGTCGAAAATGTCCATGCCCATGGTAGAAACCTCCTCGAGCCCCATACCCTCTTTGAGACCAGCGCCCTCGGCCTCGTCCTCGTCCATTAAAGGTCACTGCAAGCGCTTTCTCCTCTCCATGCAAATGTGTGCGGTGCTCTCGTCTATATTGTTCCGCAAGAAGGTTCGCGCAAAGCTTTTCAAACGTCATTTTATCATCAACATAGGTGAGAGTTTGTACCATACTATCATACGAGCGAGGTAAACCACTTAACACCACCTGATTCATATTGCTGTCAGACACTTTCTCCCCCATACTACTCAAGCGATTTCGAAGCTCTCGTGCTTTTCTTGCAAATTCTTCTACAGATCCTCCCTCCTGCATCTTCAATGTGTTGAGTTTATTGATAAGGGTTCTCTTCAAAGTGTTGTCACTCGAATGAAACTGATCCCGAAGGGTCTTCCAAACATCAGCCGGGTTTGTATGGTCAGCCACCATGTTAATAAGCTCATCAGAGATCGAATTGAACAATACTCTACACGCCATTGCTTTCCTCTCATCAAGAGACTCTACTGAGTCATATACTTTTCCACCAATCGTTACTGGGTACGCTTGTGGACTTTGTTTGGTTTCTGTAATCAACCAATGACCATCAGCACGAAGATTAGTTTGAGTCTTTATACTCCATAGTCCATACAAAGTAATTGGACAATCCCTTGAGCCTATCGCTCTCCCTCATGCTACGAGACTCTGTCATCTTTCTCTCCTATTGAGACCTTGTAGCAAATACAAAGATACACCCTTGGGAGCAGTGCTACACCAAGTGATCTGATCAATGTAATCTCTACTCAGAACATCGCTACTCAAAACACAAAACACCGCTAAACACAAAACACAAACCGCTCTGATACCATGTTGAAACACTTGACTGATTTGTATTGAGAGTGGAAGAACATATATACATAGTGTTGAGGGAGGTGGAGCGGTGCAACCATGATTGAAATGAGTGTGTGCCGCTCCACACCAAGGTGGCTCATAATGAGCAGTTATGAAAGGTAAGTACTAAGTACTATCTAATTAATGAAAGGTTATTATGTGGTCTTGAGCGTCTTTCTCCAACACCCTCCCTCGCTCGAGACCACGTACAACTTTGAGAGCGTTTTTCTTCAACACCGAGATGAGGGGGACCTTACTTACAAATTAATCAAATACATGCATGGTCATGGTCATGGCCATCATCATTTGGTCATGTATACACGATGTAAAGAGTTATTACTGAAGAGGCATGGTCATATGAATTTATTTTATACCTAGGTCTAGAGTTTTTACATGTTTTTCTTGAAGTTTTTACATGTTTTTCTTGAATTTTGGTGTATTTTTATCCTTTTTGATGTCCGTGTGCAGAGGACACCCGTAAGGACTTGAATGTACTTGAGAGAAACTACTATATTGGAAACACACTAATTGATATCACATGTGAAATTTTGTTGGAAAGTTGCCAACTTGTTTATGGTTGACTTGATTGCCTGTATAATCCATTGAACCAAAATGTCTGTATCGTCAACAGTCACAAATGGTACCACCGTCCTGATTCGATGTCGGCACCGGCTATCTCGCCCGCCGGTCAGCGAGGGAGGACCACAGCCACTGGATCGAATCTTATGATTCAAATTATCTCCCACTCGCAAAGCAACATACTCATCCACTTTCAACAGAACAAGGCCATTATCAGTTTTCAATTCCAACTAAAGGTATGCAGGGGATTTACACCCACAATCCGTCTCCTCCCATTTGGCCGCTCACTCAATCCAATGGGCTGGGGATTCAAATCTACAAATTTAGAGGCCGCTAGTAAATGTTTGCCCCGGCCCTGTTTCGTCATGTATAGGTTCTAACAGAGACCGTAAAGTAGATTGAAGCCGTGAAACAATTTCTTGAATACAGAAAATATCTTGGGGTACAGAATGAAAAACAAAAGAACGGCCCACCGATCCAGATTAAATCACTGCTGCAGTCCTTAATGTTCTAAATACAAGGCAATGAAGAGATGAGATGAGACGTACGTACAGTGCGTCCGAAGTCACTGGTATTCATTTTCCATCATCAAGTTGTTATTCGGCTTCAGTAAGTGAACTGTTCCTTTTAACGAGAGATTGGCTTCACCACTCAAGGGTTTTTTCTTTTTTGAGTTTAGCTATTGCGAACTTCATATTTTACAGATTGGGAATGTCGTTCTTCCTGCATCTTTGAACTGCAGTGACATTTTGGCAATAGTCTGTGGTTCTTGATTGTCGGTAGAGGCTCGATCACGAATGTGCTGTTTATCGGTGAGCTTCGGCAACTTCATTAGCAATTTCGATTCGAGAGAATGTGATTGCGTACTGATCAAGCAAGCAATTGAAATGTCATGTCACGTCCAATGGGTGTCTGCGAAATGTTTGCATTAACTGCGTTGTCTGGAAGAAACTTTCTCGAGGCTATGTAAGCTTGGCTGACGGAGATATCTGGCATTCCTTCTCTTCAATTTTTCGAAAACACAGTTTGCTGTTGGAATACCACTTTCAGCGCAAACTCTGATATACTCGCAAACACTCTTAGGTTACGAAAATCACTACTCTTAGACGCTAATATGGCTTTGATGGCGCGCGCTACACTCTGTGCCAGAAGTAACGTGCACCCTTACGTGCGATCAAGCACAGACAAGCTGAAATGGACAGTAGACCTTCCTCAAAGCATTATACGCGCAGTCATTGAGCTCGGCGGCAAACATATATAGTAAGTTGTTTACACACTCTCTGTTACTTTCTTTTTCGATTTGCGATTATCTCATCAACATTCGCTTAACTGTTTTCACTTTTTTTTTGCAGAAGCTACACCGTAGAAGATATTGAAGCACATGAATACGACCGGAATCACCATCGCTCATATTAAAAGTCATCTTCCGGTTTGAACCCCAACTATCTGCACGTTTCCCTTGGTTTTTTTCAAGTTTCATCATCTTAATATCTAACCCTCTGTTTGTCCTGTGTGCACAGATGTATCGGATGGGCAAATCATTGACACATACAGGCGATCCAACACCAAATTCCATCAAATATAAAACAAGTATGGAAGAAGCACTCGAATTTTCACATGGCATTAGAATTTCTCAAGAAAGGAATGATTTGGGGAGCTGCAGGAACAAAGAGCATAGAAGCTTTCGGGGAACGTGAGAAAGTTGAGGTGGTGCAGACACGTGATGAGTTTGTCCCTGTGATGGAGGAGCCACACGAAAGATGCAGAGATACACCTCGCTTGGAATCGTTTCTCGGCGAATCTTCTTCGATTGAAAGAGGAGCGGTGGAGGAGCTCATTGAGCTGGACCTCACCATAGCCACCCGGGTGTCCAGTCCTATTAAGCTCCAGTTTCCGTGCCCCTCCTCTCCCCAGGAAGCCGCATTGAGCCTCGGGCTCTCTTGATCAATCTCTGGCATGGATCACTCTCTATGACCACAACCGGTGCAAAATCTTTTGCATCCGGATCATTCTCAAGCATGAAAGTTCATAAAAAAATTTGTGCATGGTTTGTGGAGCTTCTCACGAATTAAATCACAAACTTGAATACAAATTTGCAGTGTTGAAAACTCTAGATTGGTGGAAACATTCAGCCATTTCAATTTACCTGGTAGATATCCCAAATCTGCCACTGACGGGTGCTTTCAAAGTATACATTACAGTATCGTGAAAATGTAAATGACAAGGGGGAAGCTGTAACTGAGATCATCGAAGAGTTTTGAGGTTTCTAGGAAGTCTGTAAAGCGGACATATTGACAGAAGTGGAGTTCCATCCAAGGTTTCTAGCGGTGTAAATAGTGATCGGAAGTGAAAAAAGTTGCACAGCATTTGATGATGCACATTCAAGAATGTATATACCAGTAATCAGTGAGATCATACTTCTTTTTGGATTTGGTCTTACAGCACAAAGCAATTGAAAGATGCACAAGGTTTCACAAACTGCCATGTGCTCATTAATATGACTGTAGAAATTGATTCAACAGTATTTGTTGGTACCATAATCTTATAAATATATAAATATATATATATATATATATATATATATATATATATATATATATATATATATATATATTATATCCACGGACTTGATGAAGTAAAAACTATGAGATGCCAAAGGATCATGTGCTATTGTGGAGAAAGTAATGACTTAAGATCCATATACCAGCCGGTGAAAATCTTTTACTTTGTTAATATTCAATTAAAGTAAAAGAAAAAAAATTGTGATTTTCAATATAAATATAACAGTGAGCTTATATATATCTTACTTTTATCTCAACCAAAACATTTTTGTAATAATCCAATTATCCTATTCCCGAATTTAACTCAAAGTCATCATTTGATTACATTGATATCATACAATGGCACTTCTAGTTAACTTGAAACTAATCTTTAAAGGGTTGATTTGTGCATTTTTACTGCTCACTACTTCCATAATGCATGCTACCTGTGCATCACTTGAAAGTCATAATCTTGGTATCAATTATGGAACTTTAGGAAACAATCTTCCGAACCCTCATAATATTATCCGAAGAATTAAATCCATGAAGATTGGAAAAGTTAAGATTTTTACCCCGGATCATACGATTCTAAGTGCTTTGGCACATAGTGGTTTAGAAGTTGTGGTTGGAGTTTCAAATGACGACATAGAAAATATTGCTTCAAGCACAAATGCAGCTGATAGATGGGTTCAAGATAATATCGCTGCACATTATCCCCAAACAAATATTGAAACTATTGTAGTGGGAAACGAAGTGTTTCGACAATCGAATCTGCAATCCATATGGGGATCGGTCGTTCCAGCCATGCTGAACATCCATGCCTCAATCGATAAACGAGGTTGGTCAAATATGATGAAAATTTCAACAACTGTCACTCTTGAGGTGTTACAAGCGCCTTATCCACCATTTTCACTGCCTTCGAGAGCAACTTTCCGACAAGATCTCGTTGCATCGGTCATTTTACCATTGCTAAGATTTTTACAATCAACAAATGGTTATCTATTCATGAATGTGCATCCAATCTATACTTATTGGCAAAACTATCCACGAGTATCTTTGAACTACGCACTTCTTGAAGATTCATCGCATACATCAGATAATGGCCATGTCTATACGAATATATTGGATGCACAACTTGATGCAATGAACTCGGCTATGAGTGAACATGGATTTGAGAATGTACGCATTGCTATCAGCGAAACCGGATGGCCAACCAAAGGTGACGAGAATCAAATGGGTGCACCAAACATTACCAATGCCCAAACATACAATCAAAGATTAGTGAGAAAAATATTATCTAGTGGGACACCTATGCATCCAAGTAGATTCATCCCAACTTTCATCTTTTCTCTCTTCAATGAAAATGAAAAAACCGGAGCAACATCAGAGAAAAATTGGGGTCTTTTGAATGCTCATGGAGATTCTATGTATAAAATTGATTTGACCGGCAAAACCATTTACAATGACAATAATTAATAAGGTAACTTGCTTGGAATCCACACAACACCAAAAATCACAGAGAAGGCTAATCAAGATTCCTTCTTTTCATCTATGAACGTACTTTTCTAAGTGCGTAATAGAGTTCGGTGATGTAATTGTCGGTAAGGGTTTCAAATCAGCTTCTGGGTTTATGAGTCTCATATGATGCAGGGCTACTAGAAACTGGCATAAGTACATAGGTTGTACTCTTCGATGCTTTCATTCAAGTTGCCGC
This sequence comes from Bryum argenteum, assembly GCA_037043015.1. Classification (NCBI taxonomy): domain Eukaryota; kingdom Viridiplantae; phylum Streptophyta; class Bryopsida; order Bryales; family Bryaceae; genus Bryum; species Bryum argenteum. The sequence goes on along the minus strand of CM073328.1, from coordinate 15,048,110 downwards.
AGAGTCCAGATTCCTGACTGCTGGGGTACAGGAATAAGTTAACTCGAACTGCCTTAGAAGGCGGTTTTTGAAGAAAAGTTTGAAATGTGCCTGTGTCATCAAGAATGTCTGGAATTGCAATCTGTAAAAAAGGCGTTGGAACCACTGACATCCACATCAGAGTGTTCTATAATATCATTGCAAAAATTTGCTTCTTTTCCTTAAAATTTTTCAAAAGTTTAAAAATCTACATGTACCATCCGCAGTTAACTGTTGTCTCTTACTTTGTGCTTCCATTACTAACAATGTTCATTTTGACTTGCAAATTTGATATGAGTGCCCAATGTTGTCCTTAAGATGTCAAAGTTTGGGTAGTTTTTGAATAGTGTTTTCAAACTTTGACCATGAATATCTCCTAAAGTATGAGGAAATTTGAAGCTCAAAATAACTTTTTGGAAAGATATAGAAAACCTCTACAATCTGCAAAAAGTTTCAACTTCTGAGAGCCTGACCAGAGCTGACCAGAGTCAAATCGACCCTGGTAGGGCTCATTTTGACAATACGGGTTAAACTGCATGGCTTTCTAGGAGTATATTGACCACTTTGGTCCACGAAATTGTCTGAAGCAAGGATCTATTCGAAGCGTCATGATATACATTCATGCGCCTTAATTTTTTTCATGTCCGTTTGCAATGTTGTCGCTCGAGTTTAGATTTGGTCATCTCTGAACTAACAAATTTCATTTCCTTTTTACGACGCGAACCTGTCATGAGGCTTTCGCATGCAATTTATTTGAGCCAACTTTGTTGTTCTATGAAAAACTTTCATTTTTGCACATTCTTCTAACTCATGGAGAAACCCTGTTTCCGTGGCTAAGTATCAAATATTGTGAGTCTTTTCAGCGTTGTAATACTTACTAGAGCTTTTCACTACTAGAAAAGAGGTAGGTTTGCAATGTTACAAACGTTGCTTTTTGTGCAAAAATTGCTTACTTGGGCAATGTCTTGGGGCATGCTTTAGCACCATTCTCAAGAAATAAACAATGTTTCAACCTCAAATCTAATAAATTGTAGATCTAGTAAGCAATGTTTGCACAAAAAGCAATGTTTGTAACATTGCAAACCCACCTCTTTTCTAGTAGTGTTTTAGGATCAACGGGACCTGTTTGGTGAAAATTTTGGTGAGCTTTGCTAGGCGCGCGCGAAGCGCGTGTGAAGCGCGTGTGAAGCGCATGTGAAGCGCAAGTTAGCCGAGATGGGATAGTAGGTAAAGCGATTAAGCGATCATTAGCAAGGAATTGACATATTGCAAGTTCAGCCACCTTGCAAATTAATGGGTACATGACATCTTGGTCATGTACACGTAACCATGCACTTCTTTTTTGAAACTCATTGTTGGCGTAATAGGTGAAGCGCTCAAGGAAGCGCGTGCGAAGCGCGCGTGAAGTGCAAGTAGGCCGGGATGGGATAGTGGGCAAAGCTATTATTAGCAAGAAATTGACAGCTTGCAAGTTTAGCCGCCTTCCAAATTATTGGGTACATGACATCATGACCATGTACATGTAACCATGCACTTCTTCTTTGAAACAATATATTGTCACATTATTAGCGCAATACAATGGTTTATTGTGATGTTGCAAATAGAATGTTGTAGTGCATCATTGCTCTTTGCTTGACTTTAACAATATTATTTGTTCTATTTTGATTTGAAGTTTATTTAGAAAGCTTTAGCATTTTTTACAATTTTAAGAATATCCATAAAAAAGTTCCTTAAAAAGGTTTTGTAAAAAGGTTCGTGCATCAATATTTTCTTTGATTTTTGATATGTTTGCATACCTTTGACATGCTACGGTTGGACATTATTGACTTTCCAATAATAGTAGAGTCTAAGGCCATTTGAAAGGCTCCTTGTGATGAGGCTCATACGCATAAGCCACTCTCAAGAAAAGGGATATAAAACCCCCTTGCCTCAATCCTTCCAAATTTCAATCAATCAAATTGCAAGCAGTACAATCTTACACCTCATTTGTAGAAATGGGTGTTTACTATTGCGTGTGGCTCCTATACATTCCAACTCAAATAACATCGACCAACTCATTCTAACCAAAAATGCATCATGAAACTTACTCAAACAAGAACAACATCACGAAAATTGATCACTTCAGGAATTAAGCCACACCACTTGCATGATGTGGGCAATTTCTTGATGTGACAATGAAAGATCGAGGGGTGGAAGCAGCTTACGATTAGTCACGTAAGCTTGTGTGCTTCTTAGTCTTGGTGTGTTTGGTGAATGTTGCTTAAACGTCTCATCTAATGATCAAATAATCTAAAGTCTTCTCTCAATTGCATGCTATAGCTTGGCGTTTAGTGCAAGTGAGATTTTGGTAAGCTAAGTTAAGCCTAGGTGAAGCCCTAGTTTGCATGAGTAGGACAATGGGTGAAGCTTTAATTAACCCCTTTATGGTATTGAAATCACATCTTGCACTTGCCATGTTGCAAAAGTAATGCATACGGTTACCACGATGCATGTATAACCTTGCACTACTTTATTGTGACAATACATTGGCTTGTCAATAGTGTGATAGTGTAACGTAAAAGTGTATTGCCATGTTCCAAATATTTCTTTGTAGTGCATCATTATACTTTGCTTAAAATTATTGATATTATTGATTCCATTCTCATTTGAATTTTATTTGCAAAGGTTTAACACGTTCTACAGTTTTGAAGATAATAATCCATAAAAAAGTTATCATGTTAATAGATCTTTGATTTTTTACATATTTGCATGCTCTTGGTGTTATGATATTAATGACATTGATGAACATTATTGACTTGGCATAATAATAGACACTATGGCCATTGGAAAATCTTCTTGTAATTGGACTTGTATGCACAAGCCACTTCAAAAAAGAAGGTTATAAAACTCCTTGCCTCTGTGATTTCAAATTTCAATAAATTAAATTGCAACCAATACAATCTTACATCTTATTAGTAGAAATGGGTGTTCACTACGATTGGGATTGTCCTTAATGACTTAACCATAACTACATCATGACTAATAGAATCTAGAAAAGATATGGTAGACATGTTTTAAAAACAATGTACTTTATTAGTGTATTTGCCCACTAATCTTTACTTTTGAGGTAAGGTGCTCTAAACATGACTATGTTCAATAATTGTTTACGTTAATGAATGTGGGAAAATATTGGATTATTTAGCTCCTGAAATGTCGTGGCGATTTTGATGAGAAATTGTTGATTTTGATATATTTTGTGGTACCTAGAGTATACAAAAATATATTCATTGAGTACATTAACCCTTAACAGAGAGTGAAGTCCAAAACGGGACATTTGGATTCTAGTACTCAATAGGAATATAATGAAGTTGGAGCTTTATGAGGATTGTAGGGTTTTTCCATACCATCCTGAAAAATTTATTCCATGCTTCAAAATTTCTCATACGTTAGGAGATATCTGTAGTAAAAGTTTGAAAACATTATTAGAAAACTACCCAAATTGCGATATATGCTCTTTTATTCTCAAAATCTGCCCATAATCATTTAAAGTGCATAAACTTTAAAAATTCACCAAAAATTGAGATGTTGTTTCTTTTCAAGTTTATTTTTTGAGCATGTAGAAGTGGTACCAATTGCGTGATCTCATTGTTTGGATCCCCAATCCATTAATTCTTCACATGCCTTTTTTATTGTCAAACACCAGCCTTTGTTTTAGAATTTTAGCATGCATGTCAAAATCAAGTTTTTCTCTACAATTTAATCATATAAACATGCACCTTGCTTATAACTAGTGTCCACCCTCGAGAGGGGGAGGTAGTATTGTTCCAATTTTCCCTTGTCCAGTGGCCATCGGGATATTAGCATTACGAACGAACACTTCATTCACGCCGGCCCCTTAGAAAGGGACCGGAGTTTCCATCTATCCATCTATCCATCTTTCCATCTTTCCATCTTTCCATCTTTCCATCTATCCATCTATCCATCTATCCATCTATCCATCTATCCATCTATCCATCTATCCATCTATCCATCTATCCATCTATCCATCTATCCATCTATCCATCTATCCATCTATCCATCTATCCATCTATCCATCTATCCATCTATCCATTGAGGAACAAGAATTTGAAGAGAATAGCGTCAATTTTTTTTTATGATATTGGTTATTTCAACAATCTTTGATCTTTGTAGCAACAAGAGGAAAAAACTTTCATTTTAACTATGAACGTTACGATCTCACAAATGGTGAGGAATTTGCATGTAAGATTTGGTTTACATGTAAATGTATAATTTAGCTACTAGATCCTACAATTACATACTTCAAAACCTATCAAAAATGAAAGATTTGCATCCAGCAGCTAAAGAGGGCAATTTTGAGGGTTTTTGGCAATTTTAAGGCCACTCTCCTACAGAGATTGTAAAGGAAGACACAAGATCTTCAACTTATCCATAGACAGTGTGTGCCATTTCTAAAAAATTAAACCATAGAGCTTTGTCCTTGAAGAGATTATAGTGATTAAAGTTAAAAGATGTATTCTTATATTTTTTATTTTTTTTATTTTCTCATTTACTCCTTGTCTTTCTTTTCTCTTTCACCAATTTTTATTTAATTGTGCTTCTTATGATACTTAGAAATTCACAAAATATTCATATTTCCATATTTCACTTGCAAATTTGATGTAGAAATGCCCCTTTCCCTCGTGTGAATGGGGGAATTAATGTTGTACATATTTTTCAATTTCCGAAGTTAAGAAATTTAACTGTTGTACCTATTTTTGAATAAATCATGAAATCACCCCCACAGTGCAAGGCTGGATGTTCATTGTGCAATGAAAACAGTCTCAACATTAATTGCTGTATGCACAGACTGGATGTTTACTAAATTGGATGAAAAACGACACCTCAAATAATGGGAGGATTTTGAACTATAGTCCTCGAAGTTAGGGAATATAAGGAAGTGCATGAAAATTGAGACCTCAAAGCTTGGGAGCCTCGGAGGATACTAAATTGGATGAAAAATGGGGCCATGTAGTTTGGGTGCATACTAAATTGGATGAGATATGAGACCTTAAAGGTGGCCTTATGCCTCATGCCTAAAACTCATTAAAAAATGAGACCTCGAAGTTTGGGTGCACATTTACAAATGAGAGATTGAGACCTCAAAGATCGTGTGCACATTAAGTTGATCATAAATGCAACCTCAAACATTGGGTGCATACTAAATTAAAAGACAATACAGGACTTCAAAAAATAAATGAGAAAATAAGACCTAAAAGATTCTCATTATTTAACTCAATTTAATAGAAAATATCACCTTAGAGACTGATTGGATGATAAGTTGAACCCTCAAAGATTGGGTGCCATACTAGATTGATGGACCACATGGGGAGCACTAGCCTAAAATGGATGAGAATAAGACCTCGAAGTTGGGGAGGTTACTTAATTACGTAAGAAAACGGGACCTCGAGTTTGTTGAGATGCTAATTTGGATGAGAAAGTTAAAATTGGATGAAAAGCGCATCCTTTAAGATTGCAAGGGTACTTGAATTGGATGCGAATCGGGACCTCGAAAGTGGTCTCATGGGGAGCATTGGCTTAAGAATAAGACCTTGAAGTTTTGGAGGATACCAAATTGAATGAGAGAAGGGGACCTCGAGTTTGTTGAGGTGCTAATTTGGATGAGAAATAAGACCTCGAAGTTAAATTTGGATGAAAAGCGCATTCTTGAAGATTGGAAGGGTACTTTATACTTGGGGCCGGATTGAGGGCCGGCCTGAATTCAAATTTCAACCAATAGGATGGCTCAATTCTTTCAAATCGGGCCCAAGGACTTTATACTAGGGCCCGACCGAAATTTCAACTTATCCTATGTGGCATCCTACGTGGCACTGTTTTGGCGCCAAAATGTTGGGGCCCAAGTAATGTAATTGGGACAAGGTTTTCCCGGTCCCGAACTTCCCACCTTGGGCCCAAACCCTAACCGTTCAATCCGGCCTGCTCTCCGACCAATTATTAGTAAACCTTATAAATTAAGAATATTTTAAAAAATTACAATGTACAATAAAGGCACCAAAAAGTCATAAAAGCTTCATTTAGCATAGACAACATCAACATTTGATGACTTTTTAGTAAGTGCCCAAGAGTGCTTGCTCTCTCTAAAAACATAATTTATTGAGGCTTCCACGAAGCTAATCTATATTCACAATTTTTATTATATACAATATTTAAAAATATTTAAAAATATTTATACTTTTTAATTTTTTATTATTTGATAGAAAGCTGGAAGATTTCGTTTCTTTGAGTTTGGATCAATTAAAAATCGATCACATAGGCGTTCAGAAGTTAATGGTAAAAACTAAAAAGGTTAAATTTTTCTAATTATCCAATATCTTCTAGATTCTTTTCAATTCAAAAAACGAGACGGAATGTTACCGATGTATGGAGAGGGAGTTATGTCATATGATTGGGTCCCACATGTATGGATTATCTGGACTATAAAACCTCAATTCCGTTATAATGGTGGTATTCCATGTGCCATTTTGCCAAATCCACTATGAGCCATTTTGTTCGCATTCTAAAACGTACCATTTTACAAGCATATTATTGAACTGTTGTTCAAGAAGTATTATGCCTGCAAAATGGCATGTTTATTAATATCACACATGTACTCCATAATATTAAGTGATTTCTGTAATATTACCAAACTTTCCATAAGATTACACATCTTTTATGGTTTTTGACCTTTGGACATAGTCAAAAGGCAATATTTTTGAACGTCCGTTCAAAAACATGTTTTTGAACTGTGGTTTGAAATACTTACCCTATGATCATGTCAGAGCTCGAAAAAAACCAACGTTATTTTTTCATTGTAAGCACCCCAAAAAGGGCCATTTTACCGGAATAAACCCATTTTAACGGAATTGAGGATATAAGTAGAATTGAAGAGCTTGCTCTCACTTGCAAGTATGGTCTTTTTATTTCTTTTCCGATAATTAAGTTATTAGAGAGCCCATGATAGGTACAATTATCCACAAACGCCTCTTTTAGAACTTCTTTTGGGATCTATTTTGTATTTGCTTTGATTCAAGCTCACCCTCTATAAACCAAACAAGGTACTATTCTTTGCTTATTTGTGATTGAATTCTATAAACCAAACAAGGTACTATTCTTTGCTTATTTGTGATTGAATTACATGTAAAAGCAATCATTGCTTTTATTTTTATACTTGATTACCGGTGTTACATTAATCATTTTGTGCCACATTCTTCAGGGTATACATTTGACTAGGTTTTGCAAGTCTAAGAGTTCACACAAGCTGCGTACACTACTAGAAAAGAGGGGGTTTGCAATGTTACAAAAGTTGATTTTCCGTAAACATTGCTTACTTGGGCAATGTATTGAATCTTGCTTAAGCACCAGTCTCAAGAAAATAAGCAAAGTTTTCAACCTCAAATCTATTAAATTGTAGATTTAAGGTTGAAAACATTGCTTCTTTTCTTGAGAATGGTGCCATAGAAAGTTTCTATACATTGCCCAAGTAAGCAATGTTTACACAAAAAGCAATGTTTGTAACATTGCAAACCCTCCTCTTTTCTTGTAGTGGTAAGACAAAAATCCTAACATAAGCTTCATCTACAAGTGCTCTTAAAAGTATTTTTCAACGCATTTAATAAGTCATTCACTGTAACAAGTGCTAAACCCTACACCGTCTTAAGCGTTTGCGACTTTGCGGTATTAGAGTCACATCTGAAAAGCAATTAGTGCACTTACTTTTGATGTGTACAATCATTCAGCTCTCTATACGGCACTGACACCATTTACTTTCAAGAGTGGACATTTGGACCTTTACAATACTCACATTCCGCACAATAATCACCAATTATTTTCTTCTATGCTCGATGCACTGTGAGCAAGATGGAGCCCAATCGTCTTAATGTTCGCGTATGGAACTCCCCACAAACGCACGAACTCCACGAGATCGAAGATATGCTCGAAGAATTGTTGGAGAAAGCCATCGGTAAGGGCACAATTGGGGATATATACGTGGACGTAACTTTCGAAGTTGGTAGTAGCTTTGTGCAATTCAAGAGTGAGGCCGCTGGTCCTAAAGCTGTGAAGCTCGGGAAGCAAGGCAAACTAATACTACTCAATTGCAAGCTCCTCATCAAGTCTAGGAGGCGCAACTTGGAGCTTCTCCATTCTCCTAACATTTGGAAACATGTATGTCCTCCATAACCCTTGAGCCTGCGTTAGGCGTGGCTATGACCCTTTATAACTTTTGTTGGATATTGGGTTGTTTTGATCATAGCAAGTTATACATCGGCAATGTCGTCTCCGAAACCCAAGTATGATGGCAATGGCAATCAGAGCTGAGAGTGCAACTCTGGTTCGAATTCTCCCGAGGTCGAAAGTGCAGTTCATGTTCCAAGTAGTGCTATTGGACATGATGAGTTGTTAGTTGGTATTGGACATGATGAGTTGTTAGATGGTTTGAACGGCCTTGTTGTGTCTGGTAGCTCTAAGTGCGTGGATGTTTGGGTGAGGGCATTTAAGTAGGGCATGGAGCCACATGTATACGTCTCTGGAGCTGCAGTTAGGGCATGTCTTTGATGGAAACCGAATGTGTCCAAAAAATAGTTGTTTACGAGCAGAAGCCATGTATTGTCCGATGCAAAATTTCAAAATGCTAATAATTTGAGAGTATGTGATTTTTGGGTTATTCTAAAAGGCGTTTGAGGATTCCGCATGAATATCTGGATTCGAGGTCCATTTGTTTATGTTAGGAGAGTTTTGTGCTAGAATTGTAAAGTTATTTTCTTGGTCTTGTTTGGTAAGATTTGCGGCAAGCATCTGACTGGCCGCTTCTCTGGTCTGTGGTGTGGTCCAGGCCAGGTATCTTTTTGGTAATAGAAGGGGGTGGTGTGTGCAAATTTGTGGAGTTTACGGGCAAATTTGTAGTTTTTTCGTTTTCTTCTTTCGCAAGTTTGTTAGCTTTTTCATTGCCAGAGATGTTGACGGGAGCTCGTACTTTATGGAATGTGGTGGGTTGTGTTCGTGTTTGTAGCATGTTGGTTATGGGTGATGGCATGGTTGGGGTACCCAAAAAGGTTGTCCCATGAACAATTGCACTCTATGCTGGTGTGTCAAACATATCCATTTTTAAATTGTAATACAATAAGACTTCATTAGATGTGGTTTTAGTTGTCTATACTTATAATGTATCAAGAAAAAAAATTAAAAATTAAAAAAATATTTTGAAGTAATTTCATTTGATTTTCAGGTGAAAAAGTAAGTCATGTCCCAATAACCTAAAATCCATAAGATTAAGCAAATGGAATATCAACCATTTTTATTTTAATACAATTTTTGAATATGACCTACATCTTCTTGTGTAGAATACAATATTAATTTATTTAACTATAAAAAAATTAATTCATTGTGCACCATAATGCCTGCAAATCCCCAAATTCAGCATTTTTTCCCTCATCTATGAATGGATCCAAAAAAAATAAAAAATCTAAGAGAAACTCTATAGGCATATATACTTTGATTTCATTGAGGTGCATGATATTTTATTTTCCATTTTAGGGCCTTTTATTGAAGCTCAATAGAGGGTGAGAGAGAATACAAACATCAAAGCTTACACACAAGGTAGAGCAATGAATGCTTGAATGAGATACATACTCATTCCAAGCCCTTGCTTATATATCCATAGGTAGGCACATGGTGGTACAATCAAGATGGGATAACCGAGAGGCTAAGACCTCTCTCCACTCTCTAAGGCTCTTAGGACCAGCCCTCTTCACACACTCTAGAGGACTAAGACCTAGCCTCTATACCTCACATAAATACACTCTAATAACTATTAGATGCTCTTATAACTACGAGCAATCTAATCTTCAACACTCCCACTTTGCGAGTAGTTACCACCTCGCAATCCCATCGCCTTTGTTAGCTTCTCGTGCCTCACCTTAGCAAGCGTCTTGGTCAACACATCAGCCACCATCTCCTCCGTTGGACAATACCACAAGCTCACCTCTCCATCCTCCACCTTCTCTCGAATGAAGTGGTGTTGCACATCAATGTGCTTCGTACGAGAGTGGTGCTTGGGATCCTTGGCAAGCGCAATACACCCTTGGTTGTCGCACATGATCCTCGTGGCTCCCTTTTGCACCAACCCAACATCCTCCAATAGTTGCCGCAGCCAGAGTGCCTCCTTCAAGCAATGGCTTGTTGCCATGTACTCCGCCTCCGTAGTAGACACCGCTATCGTGGGTTGCCTCTTGCAATTCCACGAGATTGCACCATCTCCTACAAAGAACACATACCCCAGAGTGGACCGGCGCTCATTCACATCACCCGCCCAATCCGCATCGCAAGATCCTCTCAACTCAATGTCCTTACCACCAAGGCACAATTTGTAGTCAATGGTGCCTTTCAAGTACCTCAAGATGCGTTTTACCGCCATCCAATGTTGAGGACCAGCCTTTGCCATGAATTGGCTCACCATGCTTACCGGAAATGCAAGGTCGGCCCTTGTGGCCACCATTGCATACATCAACGACCCCACCCGCCTTGTATGGAATGGCCTTCATCTCTTCTTCAACCTCCTTGAACTCCTCATCCGAAAGCTTCAACAACGACCCCTTCACATCAAGAGGAGTTCCAATAGGCTTGCACTCCTCCATCTTGAACCGCTTTAGCACCTCTTCAATGTACTTGCTTTGGCTCATGGTGATGGTGCGTCTTGGCTGCGATTCCTCTCAAACGCAACACCCAGGCAAAACTCCAAAGGCCCAAGATCACTCATTTCAAACTCCTCCTCAAGTTTGGCCTTCAACCACTTCAAAACCGCATCATCACTAGCCAAGATAATCAAATCATCTACATAGATGATCACAATCAACAACGACTCTCTTGTTTGCTTCACATACAAGGAGTGATCCGCATGGCTTCTAGAAAAGCCTTCTTTTGTGAAAAACATGTCAATCCTTTGGTACCACGCCCTTGGTGATTGCTTTAGCCCATACAACGATTTCTTGAGCTTGCAAACGAGGTGTTTGGTGCCCTCCTTGACAAAACCAAGGGGCTGGTCCATGTAGATATCCTCCTCCAATTCACCATTCAAGAACGCCGTCTTAACATCCATTTGGTGAATCTCCAAGTCCAGTCGGCTGCCCCAATCGCCAACAAGCATCGAATGGTGGTAAACTTGGCACCGGCGCAAAGGTCTCATGGAAATCAACACCCTCCACTTGAGAGAAGCCCCTGCCACCAAACGTGCCTTGTAGCGCACCACGTTGCCTTGTGCATCCCTCTTGGTCCTAAACACCCACTTACAACCAACACTTTTGCGGCCCTTTGGCAATGGGGCCAATTCCACGTGCCATTGGCCATTAGAGATGCATACTCCTCTTGCATGGCCAACTCCCACTTGATTGCATCCGCACTTTGCAAAGCATCACCCACATTCAAAGGATCATCAAAACAAGCAACATTTGCATGTTCTACCTCACTAGGTGGTGGAAGAATGTGATTCAACCACCACTCACCAAGCGCCTCCTCTCCTTGTTGGGTATCTTCACGCCCCTCTCCAATCTCCTCATGTCGTGGTTGCCTCTCTTCCACCACTTCCTCCTCTTGTATTTCTTCTCGCCTCGCACACCTTGAGGCGCTTCTTCTTGAAAGGCGGCGCTGAAATTGGAGGTGCATCCACCAAAATCACCGTAGGTGGCTCTAAACTCCCACTTGGATGCATCTCCACATTTGCATCTCCACAAGTAGCCTCTTCCGCAAACACCACATCACGACACTTGAGGATCTTTTTGGTCTCCAAACACATCAACTCAGAGGCCTTGGTGCCTGCCACAACAGCCAAGAAACACACACTTTGTGCCCTTTGCATCAAGTTTAGTCCTCTTCTCATCCGGCACCTTTCAGATAAGCAATACACCCAAACACACACATGTGTGGACACAAAGGGCCTCTTACCACTCCATGCCTCTTGGGTGTCTTACCAACAAGTGCACTTGTTGGGCACCTATATGTGTGTGACACCGCCGTAACCACCGCTTCCGCCCAAAGGTTCTTGTTGAGGTTTTGGTGGTGTAGCATGCTCCTTGCCATCTCCACGATGGTGCGATTTGCTCTCTCCGCCACTCCATTTTGTTGTGGTGTGTAGGGTGTTGATAGTTGCCTTTGAATGCCATGAGCTTGCAAAAAGCGCTCAAAGGCCTTGGAAGTGAACTCTCCTCCATTTTCCGATCGAAACGCCTTGATCTTGTGCTCCGATTGCTTCTCCACAAGCGCCTTAAACTCCACAAACTTGGCAAACACCTCTCCCTTGGACTTCAACACATACACCCACACCTTCCTAGAGAAATCATCAATGAAAGTCACAAAGTACGAGCTACCGCCCATTGAAATGGTCTTAAATGGACCACAAACATCCGAATGCACTAACTCCAATGGCTTGCTTGCTCATTTGACCTCCCTCATTTGGAAATGGAGTCCTAGAAAGCTTGCCTTCAATGCACCCTTCACAAACCGCTGAATTTGATGCACCATCCTTGATTTGCATGCCATTCACCATGTTTTCAAGGGCCTTGACACTCTTCACATTCAAATGCCCAAGGCGTCTATGCCATAGTTCCAAAGACGCTGATTGTGGCATTTGGTGTCTTCATTGGCCATTTCATGCATGGAGAAGGGCATTTCATACAAACTCCCTACTCTAGGCAATCTTGCAATCACCTTCCTATTGGCGGCCCTCACAATGCATGCATCATCATAAAAGTGGATCTTTAAACCATTTCGAGCAAGCTTGGAAACGGATAGCAAGTTTCGCTTTAACTTTGGGATGTGGAGCACCTCGTTTATGTTGATCTTGTGCTTCACTCCCATCACCATCACCCTCTCAACAATGGTGCCAACTCCAACCGCATGTACAATGCTATCATCTCCCAAGTGCACATTTCGTGGTGGTGATAATACCTCATATGTTTGGGAACGCCCTACGCGCGGTGACATGTGCTTGGTTGCTCCCGAATCCATGATCCACTTGGCCATGGTGTTGTCATCTCCATCTCCATTAGCAAAGGCGTGCTCCTTCTCTATCTCCTCTTTACTTGCATCAATGGCGCTCTTCTTCTCCTTCTCCTTGTTTCGGAAGCAATTCTTTGCAATGTGTCTCGGCTTGCCACAAACGTAACACAACCTTGGCCATTTCTCATTCACCAAATTGCCCATGACTATGCGCATACGCTGCCCTTACAACACTTAATCACTCAAAACTAGCTTCCAATCACTCAAATCAGCCCCTACAAGTGTGCAAACACACTTGTGAACAAACAAAGCACCATATAGGCCTCTCTAACGCTCAAACAAGCAAGATGCACTTGCTCCCACTCAAATCAGATCACACTCAAGCTATTTGACCTCCAAATGCTAGATCTAGATGTCTAATACACACACAAGGTGTATTTGCACCTCTAAGCACTCAAATCAGCCCTCAATGCTTCCAAACGAGCCCTTGTGCACTCTCTACACTAGATCAGCCCTCAATCTATGTCAACAAAGCTTCTAGACCTTCAAATCACTCAAGTAACTCACAATTAGCACTCCAAAGTTCAAAAAACTACTCCAATTGACTCCAAATGCTCCAAATCGCTTCAAAACACCTCCAAATGGTTGCAAACACCTCCAAATGACTCCAAATGCACCTCCACAGCTATAAGGACCTCCTAGTAGTGCAAATCAGCCCAACATGTGCTTGCAACACCTCCAAGACCTCCTCAAGCCTCCAAATGTATTCCAACTCAACCTCACTACAAGAGTAGTGGGCCCATAACCTATTGAAGCTCAATAGAGGGTGAGAGAGAATACAAACATCAAAGCTTACACACAAGGTAGAGCAATGAATGCTTGAATGAGATACATACTCATTCCAAGCCCTTGCTTATATATCCATAGGTAGGCACATGGTGGTACAATCAAGATGGGATAACCGAGAGGCTAAGACCTCTCTCCACTCTCTAAGGCTCTTAGGACCAGCCCTCTTCACACACTCTAGAGGACTAAGACCTAGCCTCTATACCTCACATAAATACACTCTAATAACTATTAGATGCTCTTATAACTACGAGCAATCTAATCTTCAACACCTTTTTACTTGATTAAAATGGAAAAATTAGACAAACTTGGAGGCTTTCAATAAAAATAACCTAATTAGTGTGTCCAAAAAGTGATACCCCAAGCTTACCATTGCCCTTATAGCAATGAGAGTGTTTTGGTCTGGGTGGTTAGTTCGTAGAGTTGGATGTGTTGAATGTGTTTGAAGCACGTAAAAACAGAATCTGTGAAGCTATATGCCGGTTCGTTAATGTATTTTGTTGTGAGGATTTTCATTGTTGTTATGTCCCGTGGGCATATCAAGAAGGGTAGGTCGAACGGGCATTTTATTCACGCCAGATCTACAAGGGTTTAGTGTTCTTATTTATTTATTTGTGAGGATTTGCGTGTTTTGTGCATAGCTATAATTTATGCTCTAAAGATTGTTTCAAGGCCTCGTAGTCGTTTGGAGATTTGTATATCACGTTTTGTAGGGTTATAAATACCATATTCGACGGTTTCAGGGAGCCAATGTCCAAAGGCTCTCAACTCATTACTTACAAGGCACTGACACCAACTATTTTCAAGATTGGACCTTTACACTACTCACATTTCGCACTAATCACAAATTCATTTATGCTCATTGGAGTGAGGTCAAGATGGAGCTTAATTGTCATAATGTTCGAGTAAGCAACTACCCGCAATCGCTCCAATGCCACGAGATCGAAAATACGCTTGAAGAATTGTTGGAGAAAGCCGTCGGTAAGGGCAGGATTCGGGAAGCAAGAACAACTAATACTACTCAATTGCAAGCTCCTCGTCGATTATGGGAGCCGCAATTTGAAGCTTCTCCATTCTCCCAAGTCCCAACATTTGGAAATATGTATGTCCTCCAACCCTTGAGTTTTCGTTATGGCTGGCTATGACCCTTTTTAACTTCTGCTTTGTTGCGTGTTGGGTGGTTTTGATTAGAGCAAGTTATACATCGGCAATGTCGTCTCTGAAACCCAAGTATGCTGACAATGGCAATCAGAGCCGACAATGCAACTCTGGTTCGATTTTCTCCCGCTTGAACGTGCTCCAAGTAGTGCACAATGAAACGAAGCATGAGTACAAAATGGAGAGCGACTATGACACGATCGAGAGTGTGAAGCTTGTTGTTGTGACCGATCACCCAACGCAGGCCTTCTAGCTGCATACAAGTAGATGAATCTAACTATCTCGCTTTTGTTTTCTAAATTCGTTAGTCCACAAGTTTTTGTCCTCACTATGGTGAAGTTTTGTGCGCAGTTGAAGGAACCACCACACATCTATGAGCAATTGACAGTTACTACCGAACCGCCTAAGGAAAGCTTGGAATATTTTTATTTCCGGATCCAGACCTAGCTGCAAGGGAAGTGGAACAAGTGGAACTGAACGCATGGGCTCGAACGGAAGATTTCACGCCGACGAAAAGCATAGGACAGTGCATGGCGTATCTAGTCGTGCTAGCATCCAACCAAACATCAAGCGACAAACTACTCCTCCTCGAAAAGCTTGCAAGGTTTGAGAAGTCGGTTCACCCACCTCCACCCAATATCATTGCTTACTTTGTTGAGATTTAAATCAATTGCAAACTCTTTCCAAGACTAGTGTTGATTGAACCACGTGCGCGTGAAGCACCACTCTTATTTACTTTGACAACTAGCTTTAGAGGATGATTTCTCCCACATGGCAGGAGAGGAGAGAGGTGGCTCAAGAATGATGATGCATCATTTTGGCCCTTATAATCGGCGTGCTCTTCATTAATATAAGAACTTACTTGAGTAACGTTCTTATTAAAATTAGTAACGTTTTGAACTAGATTATTAATAACGTTGCTTGGTAATCCAGTAACATTGCTTACTTTCTTGAAAACGTTGCTCACGCAAGTTCCAAATCATTGCTAAATTATTGCAACGTTTGAGGAAAAACATTGCAAACCCCCTTCACTAGTGCTCCTCCTCGGTCCCCTTCAAACTTTTCTCCTCCCACTCCTTTGAAGCTTTGCTCCATCATTGCATCCAATGGTCCCCTTTGCCCCCTCTGTCTATCTTCATTTGCCATGAATTCTCTCTCATACCATTGCCCTCGTTCATTTTTCTCTTGAACTATCATTCTTATCCTCTTGCCGCTCAAACCCTAGCCCTTGAGTTTCTTGATAAACTTTCTTGCATAATGCGAAATTCCTAAATCGATAAGGACTTAAGAGTCTTCACTTAATTGACCAAAGGCTTGCATATACAAGTTTGATATTTAAGTTTTGATTGAGGTACAAAATGAGATTCAATTCTTTGAACTACAAGACATTAATCACCTTAAAATAGTAGGAGTTATTAAGCTTGTGATATCATTTGTATTGATATGAATTTGTAATACATTATCTTCAGCAATGGTAAATTACAATTCTATCATTGACTTTGTGCAAGCTAATGAGCATTTGACGGATGTAAAGGCTGATTCACCATCACAGTCAATGTCACCTACAACTACTCGTTCAAGCAATGTGATACTTATGGCATTTGAGGAAGCACTGTTCTCAAACCATGTCTATTTACAAAAAATTACAACTTAAGTGATACTCCACACCAAGTTTGTCTTAAGATGTTGGGCAGCTTGATTCAAAAACGACATTACTACCATTGCACATGCTCGTCCCCATGTTGAAAATAGCTATTACTAGTACTTTTCTTTGTATGAGGAGATGTAATATAATCTCAACACACCCATGTTTGAGATACTTGGGATGTGGCACGCCCGAGGAGAGTTCTCATTCAAATCCAAGCTATTTAACTTCCCTCCATAAGTACTACCGGCCTTGTGTATTTGCAACCCGAAGCCAAATATAGTTCTGTATCATGTCATCGTGAACTTGTTGGCCAACTCAGACGGTCTTCTCTTGTTTGAAGCAAAAACTTCTAAAGGGCTCTCCTAGGTTCCAGCTTTTCCTCACAACCGCAAGCAAATGCAGGAATTTGAACCCAAACCAGACATCGTTGTTGACAATGAAGGATGTTTGTTTCGGGTTCAAATTCAACCCACTTACGAAGCCTTTCAAAGAACATCCACCATTTCAAGGTGCATCTGATAACATGAGATACTCTCGTCCACTATACTTCATTATGGTGGAAGGCATAACCAACACCAACAAAGTAATTATCTTATAGTGTACTCATAAACTTCCGTTTGAAGCGAAGCTCGCTGTTTACGACTCAAGGTCCTGGCAACCTATGCAACATATCCGTCCACTTCTGGAGCATTTGCTCGAGTCTGGCTACTATCAATCCTATGAAATATATCATATGAAAGAAATCATGTATACGATGGTCATGTCTAAGACAACCATGAGAACTCAATTAAACTTCTCTTGCACGGCAAAGAGGAGCGTCATATGGGTGATTGTTGTAAACTACTTGCTCTAGTTGCATGTCTTATCTAGAGAATGCAAGACAAGACACCGCATATCGTGCTAATTTCCACATAAAGCCCTAATAGAGCAATTATTTCATAATCATAAATTACACGAAAGGAAACTTTCAATTGGTATCATTTGTTATAGGCAATTCACATCTATTTGTGATTATGATATCTTCGAGATAAATTTTTCATAAGATGGAATGAGTGAGTATGATGGTTTTCTTCTTGAAGTGTATTATTTTTGGGAGTTTGTAAGACTTTGTATTTTTATTATTTTCTCATTGTCTAGTTGCACATGAAGTAAACAAAGTTATGTACAATGATGAGTGATAAGTGAATGCTACTCAAAATATTGAATAGTCTTGAATACATGGATGTTGGTGAATCTAGTGAGAGGGGTCATTTACCAATAGCATTGGACAAAGATGTGAAATGACTTTCAATCTTAAATTCTAAACCTATGAGCCTTGGTGCAAGATATGAACTACCAATGAACATAGTGAATGTTCCTGATCAAGTATTGGGATCTTGGTTAACTATATTCATTATTGCAAAAAAGTTCTAGATTTAAAAACTAAAAGTATTATGTGCCTTGTTTAAGCAAGAATGACAAGTACATGGCACTCTAAGCTAAGCACCATTCTTCAACCTTGCAAATCCTAGCATAAAAGAAAACCTTCAATTTGACAAACATTGACTTTCAACATGTGAATTATTTTCTACAAGTTCACATTTTGCTAGTATGTCAACCATTAAGTTCCCTAAACACATGAGTTATAGCTCTAAATTTGTCGAGTGATGTACAATTGTACTCATACATGTGCCAATGCATCTAAGAATATGTGGGAGAGAATTAAATTATACTTCCTTCATATAGAAATAATCACGGATCTCATCATTTCTATCTAAATAAAGTAGATAAAGAATTCTCAACCTTCTCAATTTGAAAATCATACTCTTGGTTCCGCATGTTGAGAACTTGAGATTTAGCTTTTATGGGTTACCGAATCAAGTATTTGGTGCATTAATAATTGCCAACCATTGTATATTGATGCACATTATCATGCATTTGTGAAGCTTGATAATCATTTCATCTAGTAAGATATAAAGTGAATCTCCACTACACTAAATAGGTAGATTAGTGTTAGATACACTGATTTATATAAACATGTTATAAGTTTTTACTGTTGGTCAATATTTTTACCCTCTACATCTGTCAAGATGTGGATCCTTCCAAAGTATTGGAGTCAATACTCTTGGTAATTTTTTTTACCAGAAGTAAAAACTTATAGCATTTTCAAATCTTATAAAAATCTAACACTAATCTACCTATTCAGTGTAGAGCTTGCCATCATATTTGGATATTGATCACAATCATGCATGTCCTTGTCATTCGGTAACTATACCTTGAGCACTTCCAATCTTCCATAAATAACATAAAATACCTTGAATCACTCTAAACGAATCGAGCCGCCAGATACTATAATAAGCATTTATATGGTTCTTGAAGTGCTTTGCATAGTGCATACCTTCAACTTTATGTTTATGCAATGCGAAGTGAGATTGTTCACTGATTTGTTGATAAGTCTTGAGTACTCCCCATGAATCAGAACTGAAATTTGGTGCATGCTCCAGAGAGTCGAACATGTAGCATTTAGGTTAGAACTTCAGGATCATCTTGTTTTCATCTTCATTTATTACCATTGGTCATTTGAGTACAAAATCAACATTTCCTGTCATTGTCTGGCTGAACTCAAAGTTCATTACCGATGCATAGCTGAATGTACTGTACATCACACTTGCTTTTATGACTCATTTATCGAATGTCATCAAGTACTATCACGTGATGCTTTGTATACAGATTAGTATTCGGATTGTTATTTGTTTGCTGCCATCTTAAATACGAATATGACCTCAGGATCAAGACGTGCAGTTTTTCTGCTCCAACAAATGAAGGGCAGTTCTCCGAAGGACATCAATGATCTCAGTTTATGCTTTGATTTGGAAAGAATATCCTTGGCAGGAAATACACTCGGCGTTTAAGATGGGGAACTGCAAGTCGAAGCCAGCTTGCAATAGATTTTGAAAGCAATGTCCGCACCCTAAGCACCCAAAGCTCCTAAACAACGATGCTTACGTACACAATCTTGATTAATTACACGCTCAAATCCCACATGTGCACAGAAGAGCCCCAAGTCAAAGAAAGACTCGATTTCGCAGATGACAGATCGACATTAATACGTATCTCAGAATAGAATCGACGTTTCGGTCTTGAATATCATAACAAGTAAGCGTGTGTATCGACAAGAGTAAAATATCTGTCAGTACTAAGCAACAATTATTCACCAACAAGGAATGATGCATCCGATTCATCTTTCATGACAGAAGTACTCGAAGGCTATGCTCATGAGCTACCATGCATATATAGTCATCCATTCCTCGGTTTGCATGCCTCGGTTTGCATGCCTGTTGGAAGCAGAAAGTTTCAACATAAATTTTGCAAAAGGTTAAAATTTGAAGAAGCAGATCATGGCCAACAAGTGGCTCCACTTTTGCAGAAGCTTCACTAAGTCCGAAGTGGGTTTCAACATTCCCACTCCAGTCCACATGTGCGCATGTCGATAGAGCAAGCGTTTCCTGAAGTGTATGGCACTTCCAATCGATTCTGCTCACTTGAATGATCCCTTTCAAGAAAATCGAAACTCATTTCTTCTGTACACCACAATTTCACTCTGAAACCGAAAGAGTGCCATTCTATTATGTACTTTCATATTCCATTTTGTCCAAGGAAATCATAATTATACTTACTCAAAAGAATGTATACATATCTATGCACACGCCTAATTATACAAAAATCAGCACGATATAAAGTGATGAAACCTCCCTCATCAGAACAGCACTCAATTTCAGTAGATAAAGAAAGACGGAGCTCGATCAGGCTCCAACCTTCCGACGCTTACGGCCGAACGGAGCCACAGTCGGTAGTTTCTCCCGTCGCTGTGGAGTCTGCGGAGTGGAAGATGTCGGTACGTAATCTTCCGGCATGAAGTACAGTTCGAACTCCTTCCACAAGTCGATGTGACTCTCAAACAGCTTATCCACCTCTCTACAGCTCTCGTGAGCCGTTGTAATGCCGACCTGGTACCTCGCCATGGTCTGCTTCCATTTCCGGTACATGGGATTAGTACTGCGAGCCTGGATCTTGGCATAGAATGCTGTACACATCTCATCCACCCCAATGTAGTCCTCCTTGAAGATCATCCTGTAGGATAGTGGCAGATGCATGTTGAAGAATTTTAGCATTTCGGCATGGTCTCGAAGAAGAAGCTCTTCCACATCAACCACGAATTTGGAGACCCCAATCTCGTCATGGCTGAGTTGATTGAGGAGCGCCATGAATTTTGTGTAATGGTCCATGTTGGTGTGCTTCTGTTGTTCCTCGAACATCCCAGGCTGCATTGCTATAGGCGCCATGGCCTGGCATAAGCTTATCCCACGATTCATCTTCTTCGCCACTGAAGCTATTAATCCTTCACATATGCAACATCACAAAAGTATTGGTAGTGAGACGATGCAACTTTCGGTAGAGATTAACACTAATTAAATTGTGGAATTGTGGAATTGAAGTTGTAAAGGCGATAGTGAATATGTAACTCAAAAGAAAAGTTTTAATATGAATGAATTTTATATAATATATACATCATCCACTGTAATGTAGAGGAATATACCTTAGGGCACTTCCTTGTACTTAAATTTTTTTGTCTTTTAGTGTACAATAAGTATCTTATTTTCTCCTAATGTGCAAATAGCTTGACTCGGAAACAACTTCATGAACATATCTATTTATAGAAGGAACCTTACTATCAACTAATCAACAGAAACAAAGTTACACACTTGAAAACTCTATAATTATTGTAAAGTATAGAAGTGTAACGATAATCATCACTTCATACTAAAATAAATATTTATTCCAAGTAGATATTGTGTATGAAGATATTAGCACTATTGAGTTACCTCTTCTTAAGAGACTCACGAACTTGATTCAAATGGTGAAATTATGAATGGTGTAATGAAAGAGGTTACCTTCATATATATATTGCAAAAAGCCTTTCCGAGTAGAGATACACTATTTTCTTGCAAAACTCTAGAATTGATTATTAACTGGGTGTTAATAATGTACTTGAAATAGAAAAAAGATGAGAGACAACTAGATGGTAGTTTGTCTTTCTTACTTTTAGGAAATTTTTAGATACTAAAATTTTTAACATATACATTTGCAAAAGCAACTAAGGAAGTACAAAGTTTCTAGATCTCTAATCTTTAATAAGCTTTTAAAGCTCTAGTCTTTGATGTATCATACACTTAGCAAGAAGTAGAAATTCACATCATTCTCAAATTAAAGCATACAAATGGAATTCTTACCAAATTTAATTGATTGCTATTGTCGTTTGAGTTGAGAGTACCTTCTCCCTCAACCACCAATGGCCATAAATGAAAGAGACTCTCAAAGAGATTGCAACAGCAGTAACAAAAACAACAACACTAAAAGCAATCAGGAGTGTTGAAGTGCATTGGTATCTCGAGCAATTATATTGTAGTTTTCTCCCTTTATGAAGAGGATATGATTATCTTTAAGCAAACTATCTTTATGCTTAAAGAAAACTGCCGCACTACAACACATGGCGGCCTCTTGGTGATACACAAGGTTCGGAAGACGATACCTTTGGTAGGTTGAGGGCCTCTTTTTGATAAGCTCAAAAAGATAACTCGATGAGATAACTAGTCCTTAAGAAAAGGGAATGACTTTTTGTCCCCTGAATGTATTGAGTCCCCATGAACCATTTTTGGATGCTCTTGATTTTTTTAAGTTGAAGGAGGTTAATGATAAGTCAAAATTTGAATCAAATTCACAGTAGTGACTAGTCTCCTGTAGTTTTTAAAACCATTTGTGGCATACTAAAAGGTAAATAAAAATAAATTAGGTGAAAGGTTTTTTAGTGTTATAAGATTTGTCATATTTGAGTCAATATCTATCTGTTGATGACTTTTCTACTTTTCACCCCATGTTTCTGATTCATTTTCTACTATAATTTTATTATCATCACATGGTTTAACTACTTTAGAAGCAAAATTATTATAGAATATTTTTGCACTCTATATAATTACTTAGTTAGCTTTTTGTATAGCCTCTAAGAGTTGCGCTCAAAGAAATTGTTGAATTTCATAATAATTCAAGTCACTTATTGACAAGAATACAAGTGTGTCCATCTATCCTTGATATTCCTACCATTTGAAAAATTCAAGTCAATTTCTAGCAAAGCACTTCAAACTTTGACGTTTACACCCATTATTTAAGATTTAATCTTGCAACTTTCTACCCCTAAATGATTTGACTCATTGGTAGAAAAAGAACACATTTTCAAATCAAATGTCATAAATCAAAACTAAGGTAAGTTATTCAGATCTCAAACATACAATCTTGTAGAAGACATATAGTAAATGATGTGGCTCAAGTTTTGAGTCATCAAGCCTCATAGTTTGCAAGATTATAATGTATTACTACTGAAAAAACATCACAAAATCTCAAAATCTTCACTATAAAGTGAAAATGCTACCAATAGAGTGAATAGACGTGTTGCAGTAAAGAAAATCACCAACTAAGAAGATGTTTAACTCCATCATAATAACATCCGCCAAAAATTTACAAAGAAAAAATAGTCCAAATCACAAGCCTTGACACTCAAATCTATTTAATTCATCTTTGATTTGTCAAGGTTTCTACCACTAAAACTAGACTCTTAATCGGAATCCATCCCCAAAATGAAGTCAAAATCCACTAGAGATGAAGGAGATATAGCTTCTATGGCCATATTCGTTAAATTGAGACTATTTACAGTCTCAATTTAATGTTTAAATTTATATTTTTATTGATTTCTTCACTTGATTTTATATTTATAATTGAATTTTTTATTATACATGGGAAGGTTATATCGTCGACCTCGTAATAATGTAAATTTAGAAATTCCATAAGATAGTCCGGAGTGTCTCAAATTAAATGCTAAAGTTTTACTACAAGGAAAAAGTCTCAAAATGATCATCTTGTCTCAAAAAAAACGGTATTTACCTTAGTAGCTCCCACGAACCATTGCCCCTATTCCCCGTATTCCCCTGTATACGGCTTGCATTCCCCTGTTTCGATATCCACTTCAAATAGCCGTATATTTGTGCATGTAAAGATCTTCTTGTGTATCCGCCAAGTACAGACACCCCGTGTGCAGGCAACTGCATACATTATAATTATGTCTTGTTCTGTTTTGGTGAGATACTGAGCTAGATTGATCCTTGACCCAAGCGAAGGACGCACAAGTGGATGAATATCACGTATAGTCTGCCATTTGTTGGAGCTTGATGAGTCGTAAACAGCAAGCTTTGCTTCAAACGGATCTTTGAAGATAAGTACTTTGTAAGTGTTGACTTTGTCGTCGACCATGATAAAAGATTGAGGATTATAAAAGATGTATGCAGCTTCAGATGGTGGCTCTCCTAAGTAACGGTCTACCTTCAACTGGTGGAAGTTTTTTGAATACCTTTGTGAGCAGGTTCGTCACCACCAACCATGGCCGGTACGAGTTGAGCATCCGACAACTAGTCGAAGTCATGTTTGGTGGCAGTCTTTATGCCCCCATCTAAGGAGCTTCATGCCGTAATCAACAGGAAGCCTCCTAAACTCGCCAGTAAGTTAAGGAGAAAAGCACCTGTATATTGTTTGGGGTTGCAAATGCAGGACTCAAGTTTCAATGCTCTGATCACATGGTCTAAGGAAGGAAGGGAGCTTGCGGATCAAGGATGTGGAAGTTAGAGTATTCTGCATTCATTTGGCGTGCCACATCCCAACCATACATAGCATTCCTTGGAATATTGAAAAGAATAGTGGAAAGTACCACTCTCATAGCGGCGAGCATGTGCAATGGTGGTGACATTGTCGGCGAATCATGCTCTCCACGACTTGGAGACACAGTTCATGGCAAAAATGTCTTGGGGAGTGAGACTTTGCAAGAAGACATGGTTTGCCAATACTATTTCCACAAACGCTGCACATACCCTATTGATCTCTGGAGCTTGACTTAAAGGGAACGTTGATCTTGCTGCTGGAGTAATTGGATGCTTTAGATGAGGTGATTATGGGTTATGGTGAAACCACCTATTGTCGTGCACTTAAGGAAAATTGAGGGAATCTATATAATTGGAAAGTGAAATGAGTGGGTTACTATTTTTCAGGGATGAGGAATAGGAAAAGGCTTACTTTCCCTATTTTTGTGGTTTTAAAAAAAACACACATAATTAAATACAATTTTTAGAAGCAGTAGCCTAAAGGCGGGCACCCTAATTATGTTTGCATGAGGTACATGCAAGGGAGGTTAGATCTTTATAAAAGAAAGAATCTTGGGTGCACGCCTTTAGGTAGGTGCCCGCTTAAAGGTGGTTTCACCATAGCTGCGGAGTTGATAGTTGCCATTGCTCTAGTACCACACACTTGTAAATAACATTGCTGGAAAAATAATATACAATTTGAATTGTTAGATTGTTAATCTTTAGGGTTAAATTACTGTTTACTCAACTTTGAATTGACGATAACTTCAATAATTCCATATCCTCAAAACAATAGGAAAGGGTGAACATACCCCTATTAAATCAAAGTTACACTCCTCCAATACCTAGATATTAAGACCTTGATTTTTATTTTCTTTTTCTTTATCTTTTTTTTTCTTTTCTTTCTTCCGTGTGAATGAAGGCATAAGAATAAAAGCAATAAAGACATGTCATTCAAAAAATTGCAATCAAAATAAAATCAAACACTTACGGTTAGCGTACGCACTTAGTTTACATAAGCCTTTGTATAAGAGGGCCTTTTGGTGTTTTCCAAAACTTTATAAGAGCATAGCATCAACTAGTTGTTGGCGGCCTCAACAAGTGAGCACGGCCTTAGTGAGTGGCAAACAAAACTCTCTTGAGTTCTTTTATATTACTTTTAGTTACGGCAATTGTTTTTGTGAATCTTAAGAGCTTTGTGTAGAAGTAGGGAAGTTGCAAGTAGGCAAGCCAAGAGGCAAGCAGAGGGAAGAAAAAGACGAAGTTTGGTACAAAATTCTTTAAGAAGGCTTAGGTTATGACCTTTCGCACTAGGACGCAGTGGGTAGTAGGCTGATAAAATTTCTTGGTCAAATAGTTTTGTAAGGAGCATTTGAAGGGATTTTATATATGCCGATCCAAGCAATTAGATAGGAACTGATAGAAATTGCTTCTCTACGGAGTTGAGTCATTGTAACGAGCGCTAAACCCTAACACCATTTTTAGGGTTT
Source organism: Bryum argenteum (assembly GCA_037043015.1). NCBI lineage: Eukaryota > Viridiplantae > Streptophyta > Bryopsida > Bryales > Bryaceae > Bryum > Bryum argenteum. The sequence continues at coordinate 15,022,209 of CM073328.1, read as the reverse complement.
ACGCCTTTACGGTATATAAACTGATAGAAATTGCTTCTCGACGTAGTTGTTAGGAACTGATAGAAATTGCTTCTCGACGCAGTTGATGGGAACTGATAGAAATTGCTTCTCAACGTAGTTGAGTCATTGTAACGAGCGCTAAACTCTAACATCATCTTTAGGGTTTACGCCTTTACGGTATATAAACTGATAGAAATTGCTTCTCGACGCAGTTGATGGGAACTGATAGAAATTGCTTCTCGACGCAGTTGATGGGAACTGATAGAAATTGCTTCTCAACGTAGTTGAGTCATTGTAACGAGCGCTAAACTCTAACATCATCTTTAGGGTTTACGCCTTTACGGTATATAAACTGATAGAAATTGCTTCTCGACGCAGTTGATGGGAACTGATAGAAATTGCTTCTCGACGTAGTTGAGTCATTGTAACGAGCGCTAAACTCTACCACCATCTTTGGGGTTTACGCTTTTACGGTATTACAGTCGCACCCAAAAAGCAACTAGTGCAAAGACTAGAAAGCAACTAGACATTCAGATTCTCTCCACACATCTACTTACAGTGCACTGTGACACCATTTTTTTTCAAGATTAGACCATTACACTACTCACATTTCGCACTAATCACTCGTAAATTATTTTGTGTTCCTTGCAGTGTGCTCAAGATGGAGCCCAACCGTCGTAATGTTCGCGTATGGAACTACCCACCATCGCTCGAACGCCAACAGATCGAAGATATGCTCGAAGAATTGTTGGAGAAAGCAGTCGGTAAGGGTAGGATCCGGGATATATACGTGGACGTAACTTTTGAAGTTGGTGATACCTTCGTCCAATTCAAGACCGACGCGGATGCTGCTAAAGCTGTGAAGCTCGGGAAGCAAGGCAAATTGATACTACTCAATTACCAGCTCTTCGTCGAGTATAGGAGCCGCAACTTGGAGCTTCTCCATTCTCCCAACATTTGGAAATATGTATGTACTCCACAACGCTTGAGCTTGCGCTAGGGCTGGCTATGACCCTTTGTAACTTTTGTTTTGTTGTGTGCTGGATGGTTTTGATCAGAGCAAGTTATACATCGGCAATGTCGTCTCCAAAACCCAAGTGTGTTGGCAATGGCAATCAGAGCCAACAGTGCAACTTTGGTTCGATTTCTCGCGCTCGAAACTGCAATTCCTGTTCCAAGTAGTGCTCAATGAAACGAAGCACGAGTACAAAATGGAGAGCGACTATGACACGATCGAGAGTGTGAGGCTTGTTGATGTGACTCATCACGCAACGCAGGCCTTCCTGCTGCAGGCAAGTAGTTGAATCTAACTATCTCTCTTTTGTTTTCTAGATTTGTAAGTCCACAAGTTTTTGTCCTCACTATGGTGAAGTTTTGTGCGCAGTTGAAAGAACCACCACACATCTATAAGCAATTGACAGTTACTACCGAACTGTCTGAGGAAAGCTTGGGACACTTTTTGTTTCCGGATACAGACCTAGCTGCAAGGGAAGTGGAACAAGTGAAACTGAACGCTTGGGCTCGAACGGAAGATATCACGCCGAAGAAAAGCATAGGACAGTGCATGGCGTATCTAGTCGTGCTAGCATCCAACCGAACATCAAGCGACAAACTACTCCTTCTCGAAAAGCTTGCAGGGTTTAAGAAGTCGGTTCACCCACCTCCACCCCACCTCATCACTCTCAAACAGGGCCCAACGTTCGTCACATCACAGGAGCTGGTGCCTGTACTGCTTCTCTCACAGGAACGGGAAAAACTGAACCTGGACATCTACGTGCTGTACAAAGTGAACCATCTCGTTCAGACGTCGAAACTCCTGGGAGAAACGCTTGACTACGGCTTCTATAGCTTGCTTCAAGCCGACAAAACTCCTGTTGAAGCCACGAAGAGGATTCTGAACAAGATTAAGGAGGCTGATGGTCCATGCTTCGATCCTGTGAAGAAATTCGAGGAAGAAAGGAAAATGCTCGAGGGGAGGACATTTGCTCCTGAATCTGATGGTCTCCGGATCCTCTCCGTTCTTGTCACTCCTACGAAGATCCACTTCATGGATTCTCCTGGTGATGCCAACAACCGCGTAATTCGCCATTACTCTATTCATGCTCATCGATTCGCGCGGATGTCGTTCTGCGATGAGAACTTCGGGAAACTCAACCCGAGCGACCTCACAGTGTGGGTAAAAGGCGTTGCCCGAAACACTGCAAATATCCGAAAGTCGCCTCTTTACCACCGAATAAGAAGAGTTCTGAATGAAGGCTTCGAGTTCTATGGTCTCAGGTAACACTCATCTATCAACCTTGACCTGCAGCCACTTTTACATACAGACATGATATGGATTACACTTTGCTCAAATCTTGGGCCATTTAGGTCATGAGGTCCATAGCTCAATGCCTAATCTTAGTTGGCGGTTTTTCTTCCATAGCTCATATGTGCGATCTCTTAGCCATTCAACATGTCAATGTTGTCTTAAACTACATTATCTGTTGTAGTTTCCCTTTGGTCCCTCTACTTGAGAAGATTCCTCCTTTTTACTCTGCTGATTCAACAAAACTGAAAATCCTTGCATTTGGTGCGTGCGATATTGCTCAACCCTCTGAGCCTCTATTGTCCTGTCTGGTTGCAGGTACGAGTTTCTGGCGTTTTCATCGAGCCAATTGAGGGAGCAGTCGCTATGGATGTTCGCATCAGGCCCGGACTGTTCAGCGCAAGACATCCGGAACTGGATGGGTGACTTTAGTAATATACGCAACGTAGCGAAATGTGCAGCTCGGATGGGGCAGTGCTTCTCCTCCTCCATACCAACACTCTCAGTTCCAAAGGATGAGGTGCAACCCATTCCCGATATCAAAACAAAAGACGAGTTTGGGTACACGGAGTACGTCTTCTCTGACGGCATCGGCAAAATCTCCCCTGCATTTGCTGCTCAAGTTGCAAAGTTATATAGGAAGCGAAATCCCAACCACATACAGAATGGTGTGGTTCCCTCTGCGTTTCAAATCCGATATGGAGGATGCAAGGGCGTCGTGGCTGTGGACCCTCAATCGACAGACAAGCTCTCGGTGCGTCCTAGTATGAGAAAATTCGTTTCCCAGCATGTGAACCTTGAGATTCTTGCGGTGTCTCGCGTTATGCCCTCGTATTTGAACCGGCAGATCATTATGCTTCTTGCTACCCTTGGGATCAAGACCGAAGTGTTTGAGCGCATGCAACAGCTGTTGGTGACGAAGTTGAATGAGATGATGAACAATACCGATGTTGCACTTAACGTTCTTCAGGTACGTTGCATCACTCCCATTGTTGCAATGCCAAGTGTAATGTGTTACTTACGAATTAGAGAATGTAGAAACTACTACAGTGATCCACTCAAAAGATGCAAATGGCACTGAACAATCATTTGTGTTAAGTGTGATATTACATGGTGTCTTACAAATGGCTTGTGTCAAGAATGAACTACCATTAAGGCTTTTTATAAACTTAAACTCTCTACTTTACCTCAAGTTTATCATATTGCTATTAATTCATGTGTCATTCTGAGATGCCATTTTGCAAGTAATGTGCAAGTGGTTGTGAAAACCATATGCTAAGCAATAAGCATTCACCTATTCTATCCTGTCAAATGTTAACATAGTCTAGAGCAGTTTCTTTTCCCTCTATTACTCTCCTCTGGAATTCATTGAATTCACTTTCTTTATTTACTTCATTTTATGTTTCTATCTACTGCACGAGTTCTTAATTGTTGGTTCTTGTTGCTGTCTAATCTTGCAGGTGAGTCATGGGGGTAAGTTATTTGAGGGATTGAAAGCGATCTTAGCAAACGGAATTAAGCCAGAGGAGCCATACGTGAAGATGATGCTGCAAGCATTTCGAGGTTCCAAGTTAGTAGAGCTCCGCACACGCACGCATCTTCTGGAGCCGAAGGGCCGACTATTGATGGGATGTCTTGACGAAACGAGAGCTCTGGAGTATGGCGAAGTGTTCATTCAAGTCACAGCGCCTCGTGGCAGGAAACAAGGACTGACAGATGGTCTAGAAAACTTTGAAAAACGGGATGTGGGGGATGGTGTTAAAACGCGTGTGGTGGAAGGGTGGGTTATTGTTGCGAAGAATCCATGCCTGCACCCTGGAGATCTCCGGAAACTAAAAGCTGTAAACGTTCCTGGTCTCTATCACATGGTAGACTGCTTGGTGTTTCCCCAGAAGGGCAGAAGGTAGTTTTTGTTTCCCTATTTCAAACTCACCTGACCATTTCTATGCCATAATAAGCTTGCTAAGTACTATATTTCTTTAAATTGAGGTTCACGTTAGTATTTGTGTAATTTTGGGTTGCGGTGGATCGATTGCGCAGGCCACACCCGAATGAGTGCTCCGGAAGCGACTTGGATGGTGATCACTACTTCGTCAGCTGGAACAAAGACCTGATCCCGGAGAACAATGTAGAGCCCATGGGTTACAGTTCCGTAAAGACAGCCACTCTTGATCATCCAGTGACAGTTGAGGCAAGCAACTATACTACTAGTTTTGTTTGAAGTGGGCTTTAAATGAATACTAACCTCTTTATGTACATTTAGCTCATAAGAATATTGTGCAAATGCAGGATATCCAAGATTTTTTCGTAAACTACATGTGGAGTGACAACCTGGGACAGATTTCGAACGCGCACACAGTGTACGCAGACTCTCAGCCAGACATGGCAGACAGCTATGAGTGTAAGGAACTTGCCTATCTCGTCTCGCAAGCGGTGGACTTCCCGAAAACAGGAATACCAGCAATCGTGCCTCCAAAATGCGACCAAATGTCTTCCCAGACTTCATGGAGAAGACCGACAAAGCCAGTTACAAATCAAAGGGAGTACTGGGGAAGCTCTGGCAGCAGGTGAAGGATGCCACAATGGAGAATAAACCCGAGGACGTTTCGAAGGAGGACATCGTCGCAGGCTTCGATGCGGACATGATGGTGGAGGGGTACAAGGAATTTCTGCGCAAGGCCCAGGCTCACAAGCGCCATTACGACCGAAAGCTCGTTGCCATTATGGACCAGTATGGGATCGAGACTGAGGGTGAGGCTGTAAGTGGGAGCATACGGCAAATCTCAGGAAAGCTTGCACGCAACAAAGGAGATGTTGTTGAGAGTATCAAGACTGTTGTTACTGCTTTGCTCAAGGAGGCGAGGGGATGGTTCCCTACTACGACTACAGATGAGGGCGCGAAGTATGCTAAAGCATCGGCATGGTATCACGCGACGTACCATTTTGAGCACATGAGGTCTTGCAAGATCGGTAAACGTGAAGTGTACCTTGTGAGCTTTCCTTGGGTTGTGTATGATGTCCTACTCGACATCAAAGAAGCGGCCGTCATGCATCGATCTGCTAAAGCACGTCTAGCACAGGGACTTCCGACACAGGCACTACCGGCACAGGGCTCGGCACAGACATCCGCACCCGCACGCCCCGCACAGGCACAGGCACGTCCGGCACAGGGCTCGGAACAGGCACTTCTGGCACAGACATGGGCACAGGCCCGACCGGAACAGGCACCCGCACACCCAGCACAGGCACGTCCGGCAGAGGCACAGGCCTCGGCACAAGATCCAGCACCCACACAGGCACGCCCGGCAGAGGCACCCGCCCAGGCGCCCGCAAAGGCTCGTTCTGTCGAGGCACCTTCGCCGAGAAATCTTGATTAGCCCAAATAGAACGCATGACATCGGACTCAAGCGTGCACTTGTAAGCATTATACTTATGTCACGTATATTTGCATAATGGGGATAGTGGAAGTCCTGTGATGATAGTGTTGTTGAACATATATGGGTTAGAAAATCGTTACTTGAGTATGAAGAGTCACTCAAATCATTAGGTTGTCAAGTTTTATATTTGAGATTTCTTAGGCTTGTTCTCCTGTATTGGCTATACTTGTAGGCTTCTCTATGGAGAGAATGATGTTGTTTGCCTCATTATTATGTTAATACAGATTTATACTCTTGTGACAAACTCCTAGCTTTTGCACTCACTTTTTGGTGTCAAAGGTTTCTTCAACTCTTCTTTGTGTTCCTTACAAAATGAAGTTGTACTCTTTAGAATTGTACTTGGTTATCATTTTTCTATGGTGCCTTGAAACATAGTTGGAACTCCACTCAATGAAGGTTGTAGTTTCTCCTAAGCAAAAAAATGCTTGGGTATCAAAACTCATGAACTTAGTAACTCAATGCACACTTGTACATATGCCTATGCAAAGGTTAATGTATAGACATGGTCTTTTACCATTTCCAGCAACCTAGGTTTTTGAGTTAAAAGTGACATTTTTTACTATGATTTTTACCAACTATTTCCTATACTAAAAGGTGTGTGTGTAACAAATTGCAAAGTCAAATTTTAATTTTAGATGTTTTTAACGTGAATTTTAGTTTTCACACCCTAGGCAGGTAGGATTCTTTATTTATTTTTGAGATTTTTTGAAATTTTTATTGTGGAGATATGTTCATATTAATCAAATTAGTATGTGAGTAGCAGAGGGCCCTAAGCAAAAAAATTACCAGTTCTACAAGGGCAACCTCCAAACATCTAAAATGCACTAAAAATCTAACATGCATGTCGTGTCTTTAGAACACATTGATTTAAAGTAAGCTTTTTGTCATGTTAAGGCTACAGTAACTGAGTAGCTAAGTGCCACAAGACTCCATAATTGACTTTTCTTGTGATATTCTCTCAACTTGTTTAGTATAGTTTCTAAGGATATTTCCAACGGATTGGCTAAAGGGACAAGATTGACTACATTTAGCAAGGTGAACGTCATTTTCCTTTCCCTTGCTATATGACCTCCACCCTTCCGCGGTTGGCAAGAGACACACGCGACTGCTACCTACACCCACCTCTCCGTATGAAGACCCAAAGTACCTATTTCATTATTATCACACTTCATCATCATTTGAGCATTTTTTTATCATCATTATTTTTAGCAATTTTTAGTGTTTTCATCTTTTAAAGCTTCTCTCTTCTTTATTTTTGTTTGGCATCTTCCTATTGTCCTCATTGTTTTAAACAACTCTTCAATTCCTTGTACGTGTTGAGAATATAGAATATAGCCGAGGTCGTCCTTTAGCCAAGGTTCTTTAATCAGTCCTTTGAAAAAGGATGTGGACTCAAAGGGGTGTTACATTTAACAACCCTCCCTCTTTGACTACATTTTGCGAATTCTTGGAATGCTCCTTGGAATGCTTATATTCATCAGCTCTAAATTATCTTTGTTATAATAGCTTCTATCAATGCTAAAACACTTCAGAAAGCTATTATATAGGGAACACACTAATTGGATATCACTTGTGAAATTTTGTTGCGAACTTGCCAACTTGTTTATGGTTGACTTGGTTGTCTGTGTAATTGACCCAAATGTCTGTATCGCCAAATGGTACCACCGTCCTCATTCGATGTCGGCACCGGCTATCTCGCCCGTCCGTCAGCGAGGGAGGACCACAGCCACTGGATCGTACTTGTGACACAAAGCATCCCCCACTCGCAAAGTAACATCCTCATCCGAATTCAACAAAAACAGTCCATTTTCAGTCTTCAATTCTAACTAAAAGGTATGCAGGGGATTTACACTCACGATCCATCTCCTCCCATTTGACCGCTGACTCTGTGGTTCTTGATTGTCAGTAGAGGCTCGATCACGAATATGTTGTTTATCGATGAGCTTCGGTACCTTCATCAGCAATTACGACTCGGAAGAATGTGATTGCGTAATGATCACGCAAGCACGTGACTTGCATGCCATGTCAAATGGATGTCTGCGAAATGTTTGCAATAACTGCGTTGTCTGGAAGAAGCATGCTCGAGGCTATATAAAGCTTGTCTTTCGGAGATATCTGGCATTCCTTCTCTTCAAATTCTCGAAAACACAGTTTGTTGTTGGAGCAGCACTATCAGCCCAGCTTTGATATACTCGCAAACACTCTTAGGTTACAAATCACTACTCTTGAACGTTAATATGGCTTTTGATGGCCCGCGCTACACCTGGTGCTAGAAGTAACGTGCGCCCTTACGTGCGATCAAGCACAGACAAGCTGAAATGGACAGTAGAACTACATCAAAGCTTTGTACGAGCAGTCATTAAGCTCGGCGGCAACCATAGTAAGTTGTTTACTCACTCTCTGTTACTTTCTTTTTACAATTTGCGATTATCTCATCATCATTCTTTTTAACTGTTTTTCACTCTTTTTTTGCAGAAGCGACACCGTAGAAGATATTGCAGCACATGAATACGACCGGAATCACCATCGCTCATATTAAAAGTCATCTTCAGGTTTGATACCCAACTATCTGAACGCTTCCCTTTTTTTTAAGTTCCATTGTCTTATATCTAACCCTATGATTGTCATGTGTGCACAGATGTATCGGATCGGCAAATCATTGACACATACAGGTGATCCAACACCAAATTCCATCGAATATGAAAGAAGTATAGAAGAAGCACGCGAAGTTCACATGGCATTAGAATTGCTCAAGAAAGGAATGATTTCGGGAGCTGCAGGAACAGAGAGCATAGAAGCTTTCAAGCAACCTGAGAATGTTGAGGTGGTGCAGACTCGTGATGAGTTTGTCCCTGTGATGGAGGAGCCACATGAAAGATGCAGAGATACACCTCGTTTGGAATCGTTTATCGGCGAATCTTCTTCGATTGAAAGAGTAGCGGTGGAGGAGCTCATCGAGCTGGACCTCACCATGGCCACCCGGATGTCCAGTCCGATTAAGCTCCAGTTACCGTGCCCCTCTTCTCCCGAGGAAGCCACATTGAGTCTCGGGCTCTCTTAAACAATCACTAGAGGGCAAGACAACCGGTGCAAAATCTTTCGCATCCGAATCACTCTCAAGCATTGAAAGTACATCAAACGTACATTGAAAGTACAACTGATAATCTGTGCATGGTTTGTGGAGCCCCTCACGAATTAAATCACATACTTACAGAATACAAACCTGTAGTGTTGAAGGCTCTAAATTACTGGAAACAATCCGCTATCTCAATTTACCTGGTAGATGTCCCGAATCTACCACGGGTGCTTTCAATGTATACATTACAGTATATTCATCGTGAAAATGTAAATGACAACGGAGAAGCTGTGACTGAGATCATCCAAGAGTTTTGAGGTTTCCAGCAAGTCTGTAAAGCGGACTTATTGAAGTGGAGTCCCATTGAAGGTGGAGTGCGAATCACACAGCACCGAAAGTTTATAAAGAGGACTCATTGAAGTGGTGTTCTACCCAAAGTGGGATTCAAAGTTTTACACTAGCAGTGTAGATAGTGATTGGAAGTGAAAATAGTTGAACAGCATTTGATGATGCACATTCAAGAATGTGTAATTGTGTATACAAGTAATCAGTGAGATACTTCTTTTTGGATCTAGTCTTACGGCACAAAGCAGTTGTAAGATGCACAGAGGTTTAACAAATTTGCATCTGCTCATTAATATCTAGAAATTGATTCAACAGTATTTGTTGGTGACAGCAATCTTGTAACAAATTTATTTTTATTTTTTATGTCCACGGACTTGATGAAGTAAAAATTATGCCTTTTATATTAGAGCTAATTAGGGCCACCATATACCAGCCAGAGAAAATATTTTACTTTGTTACAATTAAATCAAATTAAAAGGAAACGAATTGTGATTTTTAGTATAAAAATAATAGTAAGCTTATATATATATATATATATATATATATATATATATATATATATATATATATATATATATATATATATATATATATAAGCTTACTTTTATCTCCACTAAAACATTTTTGTGTAAATTCAATTATCTCTTTTTCCAAATCTAACTCAAACTTATCATTTAATTACATTGATATCATACAATGGCACTCCTTGTTAATCTGAAACTAATCTTAAAAAGTTTGATTTGTGCATTTTTACTTGCCACGATGAATGCTACGAGTGCACCGCTTGAAAGTCATAATCTTGGTATCAATTACGGAACTCTAGGAAACAATCTTCCGAACCCTCACAATGTCATCGGGAGAATTAAACCCATGAAGATTGGAAAAGTCAAGATTTTTACCCCGGATCATACAATTCTAAGTGCTCTAGCACATAGTGGTTTGGAAGTTGTGGTTGGAGTATCAAATGACAACATTGAAAATATTGCTTCAAGCACGGATGCAGCTGATGGATGGGTTCAAGAGAAAATCGCTACACATTATCCCAATACAAATATTGAAACTATTGTGGTGGGAAACGAAGTATTTCGACAATTGAATTTGCAACCCATATGGGGATCAGTCGTTCCAGCCATGCAGAACATCCATGCCTCAATCGATAAACGAGGTTGGTCAAATATGATGAAAATTTCAACAACTGTTACTCTTGAGGTCTTACAAGCGCCTTATCCACCATTTTCACTGCCTTCGAGAGCAACTTTCCGACAAGATCTTCTTGCGTCCGTCATTTTACCATTGCTACGATTTTTACAATCAACAAATGGTTATCTATTCATGAATGTGCACCCAATCTACACTTATTGGCAAAACTATCCACGAGTATCTTTGAACTACGCACTTCTTGAAGATTCATCACATACATCAGATAATGGCCATGTCTATACAAATATATTGGATGCACAACTTGATGCAATGAACTCGGCTATGAGTGAACATGGATTTGAGAATGTACGCATTGCTATTAGCGAAACCGGATGGCCAACCAAAGGTGATGAGAATCAAATGGGTGCACCTAACATTACCAATGCCCAAACATACAATCAAAGATTAGTGAGAAAAGTATTATTTGGTGGGACACCTATGCATCCAAACAGATTCATCCCAACTTTCATCTTCTCTCTCTTCAACGAAAATGAAAAATCGGGAGCAACGTCAGAGAAAAATTGGGGTCTTTTGAATACTCATGGAGAATCTATGTATAAAATTGATTTGACTGGCAAGACCACATACAATGGTCACAATAATTAATAAGGTAACTTGCTTGGAATCCACAGAACACCCGAAAATCATAGAGTAGGCTAATCAAGATTCCTTCTTTATCATCAATGAACGCCAATATACTTTTCTAATTTGTTGAAGGAGAAGAAACGCCTGCAATATCACATGAATTCCTTTTGAGATTAACAAACGGGATTGATCTTAACTCTAGAGTCTCATGGTCTTCTGTCATACTAGGGAACAACCGGTAGTGACATATGGTAAACCCTAACCGTTCTTTGCTCAAGCAATTATCAAGCCGTTCTTTAACGTTGAATGTAAAATCAGTCCATTCGTGGCAGAATTGAAAGTGGAGGCTGCTTTTGCAATTCCAATTTTCAAATTGACTTTACCTGCAATTACGATTTATCATTTACAAACGTGTACATCTTTTAAGGATGATCTTGTATTAAGCTCTGCTCTTGGCTGTTTCGATGCGGATTTCGATGAGTTATTCCGTGGCTGAGTATCAGCTATTGTGAGTCTTTTCAGCGTTCCAATACGTACTCAGAGCTTTTTAGGATCAGCAGGACCTGTTTGCACAAATGAATGTGTTATCAGAGTGACTCGATCATTGAAACCGTGCAAGTTCGAGGTTGTTCTCATGTTTAACTATCACTGAATTATCACTTGTGGCAAGATCGATAGTGTCCCGTGGAAGGAGCTCTGACATTTTCTTATCTCTTTACACTCTCTTTGGATGGAGCTTCGAGAAAAGAATAAGCGGATATACTGTCTACTTCTTCAGACGCTTTACAATGAAATAAGGCCACTCTCCTTCAGGTATTAAAAAGGTAATATAAGATCTTCAATTTCTCTACAGAGTGTTCCGTTTCTAGAAGTCGCCTGTCAGCCCCTCGGGCTGTTTTCCAACAGAATCTTGTCTGTAGCTCTTTCGATTCTCAATTTTTCACTTATTTTTTTATATCATCATGGTCACCTTTTTGTGATGCATCTACAAAGTGAAATCCTACAATTCAAATCGCAATTTGTATGAATGATTTGTGCTTTGAAAGGATTGTGGTAGGTAGGTTGGGATTGCACAAAACCTTGTAGGAGGTTGCAAACTCATCATTGATTGGTTCATTCATGCTGCCAAAATTCAAAAAGTGCACTATTCATGTTGCCCAAGTCCAAAAGATGCTGAGATCCAATTTCGGGTTGCCCATTGAGGAGTGGAAGGACCTTTAAGGGTAAAACCATAGAGCTTTGTCCTGGAAGAGATTATAAATAAGGATTGAAGTTAAAAGATTTTTTCTTGTTTCTTTTCTGATTTTTTTTTTTTTTTCTCATTTCATTTTCTATTACACCTTTCTCTTTCATTTCTCTTTCCACATTCCTTTGATACTTGTAAATTCACACAATATTCATATTTCCATATTTGATGTAGAAGTGCCCCTTTCCCTCGTGTGGATGGGGAATTAATGTTGTACATATTTCTCAGTTTCCGGAATTTAACTGTTGTAACTATTACCCCCAAATTACCCCCACATTACCCCCAAATTACACCCACATTACCCCCAAATTACCCCCAAATTACCCCCAAATTACCCCCAAATTACCCCCAAATTACCCCCAAATTACCCCCAAATTTAAACAATGCAAGGCTGGATGTTCATTGTGCAATGATAACAGTCTCAACATTATTTAAATCGTGAACTGCTGTATGCACAGACTGGATGTTTACTAAATTGGATGAAAAACGACACCTCAGATACTGGGAGGATTCTGAACTATAGTCCTCGAAGTTGGGGATTATACAAAAGTGCATGAAAATTGAGACCTCAAAGCTTGGGAGCCTTGGAGGATTTCAAAATGGATGAGAAATGGGACCGTGTAGTTTGGGTGCATACTAAATTGGATGAGAAATTAGACCTTGTCGTTTGGGTGCATACTAAATTAGATGAGATATGAGACCTCAAAGGTGGCCTCATGCCTCATTCCTAAAACTCATTAAAAAAATGAGACCTCGATGTTTGAGTTCACACTAAATTAGAAGAGAATACGGGACTTCAAAAAATAAATGAGAAAATAAGACCTTAAAGATTCTTGTTATTGAACCAAATAATATATTACAAAAATATCACCTTAGAGACTGATTGCTTACTAAATTAGATGATAAATTGAACCTCAAAGATTGGCTGCATACTAGATTGATGGACCACATGGGGAGCACTTACCTAAAGTGGATGAGAATGAGACCTCGAAATTGGGTAGGTTACTAAATTACGTCAGAAAACGAGACCTCGAGTTTGTTGAGATGCTAATTTGGATGAAAAATGAGACCTCGAGTTTGTTGAGATGCTAATTTGGATGAGTAATGAGACCTCGAAGTTAAATTTGGATGAAAAGCGCATCCTTGAAGATTGGAGAGGTACTTAAATTGAATGCGAATCGGGACCTCAAAGATTGGGTGCATACTAAATTGGGACCTCAAAGGTGGCCTCATGGGGAGCATTGGCTTGAGAATAAGACCTCGAAGTTGGTAAGGATACCAAATTGAATGCGAGAACGAGACCTCGAGGACAAAAATATGGATGAGAAACGATACCTTAGATGACGAATGGATGAAAATAGACAAAGTTAGATGAAAATATACTAGACTGGATGAGAAACGGGACCTCGCGAGGTGGCCTCATGGGGGGTGCGGGCCCCCTCATTCAGCAGCCTCATGTTCCAGCACCAATAACTTGGATGAAAAATTACAAATTGGATGAAAGAAGACTAGATTGGATGAGAAATGGGACCTCGCGAGGGGTGCCGGCCCCTCCTCATGTTCCAGTACCGAAGGGAATCAGGTGAACCAAATCAATGCCTTTCATGCAACCATCTTGTTCAATGGAATTAAAAGAATTAAATAAGTCTTTGTCTAAAATAATTTTGCATTGTACTATAAAGTGGGTTACTAAAAATAGCATTATTTCCCTCCCAGGAAACATTGTGTGTTTCGTACGGTACTCTATGGCTTTTGTGTTCCCCATAAACGAGCCAATCAATAATCATAAAATAAATCAACATTTGCATGCAAAGTTGCTATGGTCATTGCTTTAAACGTGTCATTTTCTTGTGGTAATATTAAATTTAGTTTTGCATTTTTTGGGGGGACTTTATCTTGTAGCTTTTATGATGTTTATTATTTTAATTTAAAGTTCCCTCTTGTGGAAAAGTGGTGTGAGTAGATCGAGCAAGTACACCCCATATTAGCATTTTATGTTCACTTGGGTGTGCTATGCAAGTATTCGGTGTACTTGATTGGTCTAGTCATACCGTAGGTTCACTAGTGGAGCAGTTCGGTAGAAAATATTACTCTAAAGTAAGGTTCTATTTTGGGTTATGCAAAGACCAATTTAATTTTGTATCGAATTTTAGTAGCAACACTTGGGCTTAATTCAAGATTGAGCCATTCAAAAACCTATCCTTTTATGTTTGAAGAATTTAGGAAAGCTGAAGTTAGGGATTGTAAACTATGTAATTCACCTTAGCAGTCAATAACATACATTGTTGGAATGGGTTTGGAAGCGATTGCTAGCAAAAACTATGCTAAAGGGTGGACTTTTGAAAATAAGATAACTCTTTCCTCGTATCCATTTTTGTGACTAGTAGAAGTTCATTTCACTAGGGTTCAGAGATACGTTCACACTTGACATTCTCAACAATGTTATTGTATTAATTGCAATAAATATAATTCATTACATACGGTATGTGTGTTTGAATTCATTCCTAATTGCTTCTAATACGAAGTGTGCACATACCATATGCCCATTTCGAAAGTATCTCCCAAAGAGAATATATACTTACTTTAACTCCTTGATGCCTATACGTCCCACCCTATTTTTAGCCAAAAAACACATTTTCAAAGAAAGCGTCATAGATGAAAATTAAGAAAAGTTGTTTAGATCGTAACCGTATAAACTTGTAATAAAAATTGTTGTGAGCATGAATCCTCATGATTTGCGAGATCATAACATATTAGTACCAAAAATATACTGCAAAGATCCATCGATTTCACTTTGGAGTGGAAATTCTATCAATTCGCCAATTGCAATGAAAAACTTACCAATCAAGAAGTTGTTCACCGTCATCTCAATAACACCATTGCACATAAAAATTCATCAAAAAAATTTCTTGCCTCAAATAATAGCCTTGCAACTATGAGAAGTGCCAAAAATTTTACAGAGGACAAATAGTCCTAAAGTAGACCCTTTGCACTCTAATCCATGCCTTATCTCCATAGCATCTATAGGTTTCTACCACTTAAACTAGATTCTAATTGGAATCCATCTCAAAAAGTAAAGTCAAAGTCTAATTGTCCGATGAGGATATATAGCTCCTCAGCAATCGTCCATTTTTCACATTTTTTCATTGTAGGAAAAATATTGCAAAGCCATTACATAAGTTATTTAGATCAAGAGTATTTCAACTAAAGTTGTTGGGAATCATCACAAGATCATCCTTCCGAAGAAAAAATTTATAAAAAACTAACTTTGATTTCACATGATTTGCTTGCAATGAGAAGACATGTCTTTGTTTGGAATCCCGAAACCAAGAGTTGCCTTTACTAAAATGCATGCAATTAATTCATACTTCAATTGATTGCTTTGCAAGTTTTCCTGCACAAACTAGACTTTGTAATCGAAGAATTCTTGTCTTAAATTCTTCTGAGAGGAGGGAGAAGCGGAGCTCCTTCGGGGCACCGCTTTGGCATTTTTGCCTTTAATCTATGCATCCTGCCAAGCGTTTGTTTTGAGGTCCTCGATTGCGACGTAGGGTTGCAAGGATGGAAAGCAACTTGTCTACAACACAGTTTTGCATGGCCTTGATTGGTCCCTACCCTCTTCAATTTTAGGGATTGGAGATTTAATTTACAAATGCACCTTAGCCTTGGTCGACGAGGTTGCTCAAGATTGATTTTCACAATCAAGCTTGAGCGAAAATGTGCACACGAAGCGTCATGTGGGCTTCAACATCTCATTAGGGTTTCATAACTTCTTAGTCAAATTTGCCTCTTGATCTTTGTGTTTTGCAATTCTTTGTAGTAGTTTTTCCTCCTTCTCTTCAAGAGAGAGAATATTCCTTGATTGTGTCACAATTATTCCACACATACATTTCTCTTTGTACCTATGATGCTTTAGAAATATTCTAATCTTGGATATTTGTATGTACAAAAATAATCTACTTCTATAACAAAATATCGTTTGGCGGTCCTTCCTACCCACCAATGTACCAACCTATCAACCTACAAACTCATCAACCTACGAACTTATCAACCTACGAACTTACCAACCTACGAACTTATCAACCTACGAACTTACCAACCTACGAACTTACCAACCTACCTATCTTCTTTTATGTTATAAAAAAATATGAATTAAGAGAGAGAAAAAGGGAGAAAAACAAACCGTTTGAGGAAATGGTAGACACGGGATACTTTTTTAAAAGTACCATGTAAAGACCTTTTCCGTCGAGACGACGGGAATCATACTTGTTCTCAATAACATATAATTTAAAGCATAAATACGTTATACGTATTCTCGTACTCCTGTAACCTTGGCTCCAACCATAGATAACTACGTGTGTGGGACGAATATGACAAAAGGTTTTGAACTCCCGGATTAGTGAATAGCGTTCCGGGCAGCAGCTAAAGAATATTCAAGTAACGCACCATGCTGCCCTTCAAATCAGATATTAACGTTAAAAAATAGAAAATCCGAAATAATTTGAAATGAAAACACAAATTCCCGAGATTGGGCTAATTGAGGTGATTTTGCAATGACCTAATTTACATCTGGACAATCCAACATAACCACGGAACTGGGCACATGGCCGCATTTTCATGGTCAGATTTTAAAATATTTGTATTTTGACTAAACGTTTCATGTTTTATCTTGGTTAAAAAGGTTACTCCAATCATGAAATACCGGTCATGGGTTTAAATTTAAAACAACTGCTTATCAGTTTGATTAGAAAATAATGTTCAAGTTCTATGAACCTGGTTGTGCAACAGGGTTTTGTCTGATCGAGACTTGAAGAGACTCGGTTACATGTATTTATTTATTATTATTTTTAGAGATAGTGAATCTTATTTCTTTGATTTCGAAAGAAGAGAGGTCTTTATTTTATGGTTTAATTTCAAACTTTTTCTCTTTTTAAGTGAGGTGAATATTTTCATCTCTTATGATATGTTTTGAGGTACCTAATTTGTACATGTACAAGTACTCTGAGGGTCGCTTTACACTATAGACCATGAAAATTGACCATGGCCTTGTGAGATTTATGATTGGGGAGTATAGTGCTCTTGGTCCCATTTGGCTTCACACTACCTTGAACTAAGGAGAATGACCACGAACTTTGAGGTCCCCAAAGTATGCAAATTTTTCCATAGTGGATAATATTTTCATGGTCTCCTTGATTATAGTTGAGTTGAAGCAAATGCCTCTGTCAACTCAATTGCAATCAAGGAGACTATGAGGCTCAAAAATCATTGATTGGCTAGTGTTCAAGTATTTAAGGAGGAAGGAGGAAAAAAGAGGAGTGTAAAGAAGAGAATGATGAAGATTTATATTAGAAAATTTAGCTTAAATTTGTCCCAAATCCACTTTACTCTACAAGAGTGACCAAGCCACTCAAAAGTTCATTTTGGATTTATCATGGTCACGGCTCTTGATCAAGAGCCATGACCATGAAAGTAATTTTGATTTTCTTGGTCATGGCTCTTGGTCCATAGTGTAAAGGGGCCTTAAATCTTGAATTCAATTTCCTTTTCTATTTGTGTGATCATAATGCTCAAAGTTGGAAAAACATGTTTTTTGTATTTGTTTGGATAAGATGTTCCTCATATGTACATGCAGTAGGGTGAACAACTGTAAATGTACCTATATTTGTCCTTTCTAAAATTGTAGTTGCATATATAAGTGCCTAAAAATACCACAAAAATAAGGAAACTTTGTTTTTTCTATTTGTTAATCCCTCAAAAATAGTAACTCGCCTATTTGATCACTTTAAGCATAGTGAATTCCTTAATTTCACAAAAATAGGTGCTCTTACGTTACATACTTCACTCATATTCCAATATTGATTCCCTTGGCCAACCCCTATTGAGCTTGTTGGTTAGAAATTCAACTAGTTGTTGAGCAGACTACCTTTGTTAGTTATGAAATTTAGATGGAAGAGTTGAAGATGCACCTTAGACCGCACACCCTAAGGTGCAGTGCTTGAAAACAGTGAAGCGTGAGAAGCCATCTAGTGGCCCCATTAAATTAGGATATACATTATAGCTTCCTCATTGAATTATCAATGTGTTGTGCATGTACATTTTAGACTAAACGGTTTTTGGCCATTATTCCAAATTGTTCATATTCTTACAAATTTTTCGCATACACCTAAATTGACTCCCTTTTAGTGCGCTTACTAATTAGAAAAAATTGAGAAGTCATTGAGCACACACTAGTGCATAAGTGGTTTTTGGGGAAGGAGCGAGTAGACCCGAAGTGGCACAAAGTTGAATTTCAATGTACCTAGAAGTAGCACAAAGTTGAATTTCAATGTACCTAGAAGTGGCACAAGCTTGGGTCCTTTGTGCCACTTTGGGTCTACTCGCTCCACCCCCAAAAACCACTGATACACTAGTGACACTTACTTCATATCCAACTTCTAGGTACTCTAAAATTCAAGGCAACACAAGCCTTAGCTTGGAGGTTGGGGCTCATGGCCCCTTTGAGGAGGTTGTGGGTTTTATTCCCCATGCCCGCGTGGTGTTCACCACCATAGTCCACCCAACTGTGGTGTGGGGGTTCTTGAACCTCGTTGTATGGGTACCTCAAAGCCCTTTGGGAGGATATCATGTCGGGGTATGTCTAAAGCAGTAGTGGCTAGGTAGGAACTAGCATAGTGTTCACCCCGAGAGGAGTTAGTAGTCCCGCCATTGGTGTGATGACCTCCATGCATACATTCAAGGATAGGTCGAACAAACAATCAACTCACGCCGGCCTCTGAATAGGTTGGAGTTTCTCTCCTTTGTACACCAAAATTCAAAAATGAAAACAAAATTGCATAGACTATGCGGTTTGTGGTCCTTAAATGTTCGGCACTGTTACCATATCCACACAAATGTCAGGATAACATATTCTCTCTTGGATAATCTTCCATTGGAATTGTGCACAAGAATTCAAACAATTCCAACGATGGCACTGAGCCCAACTTGTAACACAAAATCCTTCTGGAACGTTACACAGAGATTCTTTTGATATAAATAAAGAACCTCCATGGAAGCTTGATCCGAAATTTATTGAAAACCCTAGCCTGTCAGGGCTCCCTACCAGATGCATGTTCTGGTAGGGCTACACTTTGTCAACCCTACTACACCCCTAGCCAAAGTCAAAGAATATGATTTAGAGATGCTTTTGTTATCCTCAATACAGGATGCTAAGGTTGTATTCCTAAATAAATAAATAAATAAGAACATCACGTCCTTTTGGAATTGGCGTGAATAAAATGCTTGGTCTACCTATTCTCAATGATATGCACTCAGGGCACTACCATAGTCCACCCAACTATGGTGTGGGTTCTTGGACCTCATTCTATGGGTACCTCAAAGTCCTTTCTGGGATACCATGTTGGGTATCTCTAAGGCACTAGTGGCTAGGTAGGAACTAGCATAGTGTTCTTCCTGAGAGGGGCTAGTAGTCCTGCCGATGATGTGATGACCTCCGGACAAACATCCAAACACTCTATTCACGTTGGCCTTAAAATAGGTTGGAGTTTCTCTTCTTCTTTATCCACAAGGCACAACAAGAATTGTGAGTTGTATTCTAGACGAGCTAACCGGTGTAACGGAACAAGTTCTTGAAAATAATTGAAGTGCGGGAGTGGCGAGATTATTTTCAAGAATATGTTACGTCGAACAAGTTGCCGGACACAATCTATTTGAGGAATCATTGAGTGCATACTTCATAACCATCTTGATGATCTCATTGGTGGAGAGGGCTCGAGTTATAACCTCAAACCAATGAGAGTTTAGTTTGCTAAAGGTTTCTTGAAGATCACATGTTCAAGAATATAACCCGAGCCCTCTCCTCCAATGAGATCATCAAGATGGTTCCTTGAGTAGATTGTGATTACATTCTTTTCCTAAAAGATTTCTGAGATGAACTCTAGAATGAGAATGTTGAGAACCTTTGAGGAAAAAAATGAACTATGGTATTACTAATCATTTAACTATAATGGTTTTTATAAAATGAAGTTGGATTTTATTTATTTTTATTATTATTATTTATCTATTTATTTTTGGAGTTATAAGGGATTTACAATGGGAGTTAAATTGTTCAAAGGGCTTCAAGAGGGAAAAAAATCCTCTCATGGGTTTAATTGGCTTGGCTCCCCTTAAAAAGCATCCCTTTTACTTACATATATACATCGCACAAGTAACTATGAAGTTTGATCTTAAAATTTTTAGAATGAGATCAAGTAACCTCCATGATGTCCTTGATGTATCATTGTTATCAAATGTTGACATCTTGAATGAAGGGGTAAAACTTTCAACACCCACATCTATCTTTCTTTATCTTACAGACAAGATTTATTAAGATTGATTTTAAAACAAGTCAATTATATTATTATATATGATACAAATCTTGAATCAAACGAAGATGGTGCGAAGTAATGATATACATTTTTGTACAAGGAGTTTTGTTTTTGATATGAACAACATGCCCATATTTTGATAAGATTTACAATGATGTTGCATCAATTAAACTCAAGACAAAGCTAAAAAGTTCCCTAGTTGGAGACTTGATGTTGAAATTTGTTCTGGTATTAGTTCTTCACCACCATAGTCCACCCAACTATGGTGGGGGGTCTTTAAACCTTGTTGTATGAGTACCTCAAAGCCCTTTGGGAGGATACTATGTCAAGTATATTCAAGGCACTAGTAACTAGTTAGAAACTAGTGTAGTTATAGAGTCCACCCTCGAAAGGGGGAAGTAGTATTGTTCCACTTTCCCCTTGTCCGGTGGACATCGGGTTATTAGCATTACAAACGGATACTTCATTCATGCGAGCCTCTTTAAATGGGACCGAAGTTTCTATCTATCTATCTATCTTCTATAATAAGTTCTCCTAAAAATTTAAATACGTGAAAATTGAGTTTCTTTCCATCAAGTATGCTTCCCACGAATATTGGTATCAATGAAGACTCACCAACTTCAGAAAATGCATGCAAAAAGAAATCCGAACTTTGTGGTTTCCAAGTACCAACCCACTATCCAAAGTTGAGGCCCAAAACAGGGACGGTAACGAGTACTTCAACTTGATAAACAAAAAATGGTATATAGTGTATGCATGTTGATATGATTCAATGTCAGAAACCACCATAGCCGAGGGCCAAGGGAAAAGGATCTCCCAAAGGAATAGACGAATAACCAAGTAGTCGGTTTGCTCAAAACCCACTTCTGTTTTCACCACAATACAACCATTTTTGAAAAAAAGAGACCCCCCCCCGAAAAACATAAAAACTTTGGTCTTTATCGCACAGTATAATATTAGGTGGTTATTGGCCTATTCCAAGGCCCTGCACTGTCGGAGCAAGTTACTAATGGCGAGCTATCTATTCACGGGCACCCTCCAACTGTCGCCTGCGCTCATCAATAGTCCTATAAACTCCACCCAAAACCCCCTCACAATGTCCATTGTCTCTTAGGCACCAAAAGCTGAATAGAAAGGGTCAATCCTAAACCCAGCCAATAGTGAAGCAACTCCTGGTATCAACCAGGAGGTGTAGTAACCCCTTCAGCAGTACCTTCTCTATGGCTGGTGGTCATAGTGTATAGAATACAAAACTTGGGTTCTCCCTGTGGCTGGTGGTCATAGTGTATAGAATGCAAAAGTTAGTGTCCCACTATTGAGGAAGGTTTTGGGTCTTGGGCGCGTCCAGGATTTCGGGTGGGGGGATTCTTCGAGATAGTCTGCAGGCGGATCTTCGCGTGATTCGATGCGTAGATCAGAAGGATTCAAGAAAGCTCGAGATTTCGTTGGATTCTAGCTCGATGGTGTTTGTTTAGAGTGGTGGCGATGGCGGGGGTGCTCACCATGGCAGTGGCGAGGAGGGAGATAGAAGACGAGTTCCACGGCGCGTGTGCGCCGACGTTGCGGGTGGCGCAGAGTACTATCGGCTCGGGAGCGTCGCCGTTTCGAAACTTTTTGGGACTGCTCAAGCCTCCGCCGCTCCCGACGAGCTACTCCGGGGAGAGTCGAGATTCGAGCCCGCGCGCATCGTTTGATAGCGCTGAGAGCTCGCTAACGTTGAACTTGGGGGGTGATGGTGGTCGCCGCGAGGGCCAGAGCGTGGTGATGGTGGCGTTCGATGGGAGCGTGAAGGAGGTTTCTCACACTGGGATTGTGTGGGCGATGGAGAATGTGCTGAAGCGCGGGGACGTGCTGGCGATTGTGTCGATAATAGATTCCGTGCGTGGGCCGTTGGGGTACCGGGTGAGGATCGGGGAGACGGGAAACCAGAAGGCGGTCGAGGAGGAGGTCCAGCAGAGGATGGAGGCGTGGAGGTCGTTTCCGGGACTGGAGCGTCGGTGTGAGGAAGGGGGCGTCACGTTGCAAGTGACGGTGAAAGCCGCTCCACGGATCGAAGTCGCGATCGGTAGGGAGGCTTTCAAGTTAAGCGCGAGTCATGTCGTGCTTGACAGGAGCATGAAGAATCGGCATCGGACATTTTATGCTACCAATCTCACCTGCGATGTTACTCGCATGCGACGAAGCGGCGGCGTCGACGTGATTCGCCCCACCATGAAATGGGTGCCCGAGCCCCCGTCTCCGACATCGGTGATTCCGCAGAGCGCGCCAGTCCTGAGCTACGGTGATCAGATCGACGAGTTCGAAATCGCGCTCAAAACGATGCCGAAACGGAAGCCCGTGCCGAAAGCGTTTCCCAAACTAGAGAGACTGCAACTACCGACAACTGACGAGCGTAGCACTACGAGCGCCGCGAGCACCGCGAGCACGCCCTCCGTGCGGGCGTCTTCTATGACCTCGAGCTCGAACGCCGAGGATGGTTTGGACGACGACCTCTTCAGCATCTTCCACGGCTCCGCGCGTCACGACGGGGTCAGTACGAGTTCCCCGAGCTCTGGGTACGAGAGTGACGATCTGTTTAGTATTGGCGAAGGGGGGTTCGCGCGGCGCCCGACGTTTCACAGCCATCACCACTCGACGTCATCGCTTCCGGACACGGGCGAGCCGGAGCCTCTCCAGCAGGCGACGATGGCGAGGATTAAGTTGGTGGGGGGAGTGGGCGAGGCGATGACGCTGACGCTCCAGTCACCGTTGCGACCCGGCGAGGGGCTGCTGGTGGGATCCGCCCCTACGGCTCTCTTCCTGATGCACACCGACAATCAGAGCGGGTCCTCGACGCTGAGCACGGCGACTCCGAACTCGTACATTGCCATGGAGGGACAGATGGTTATGAAGCTGTCGTTTCTGGAGCCTGAGCAGCGCGTCCTGGCCGTGGACTCGCAGGGGCGGTGCCGCAGCATTCGCGTGGAGAATGCGGGCGCGCACAAGAAGCCGCTCGTGCTCGTGGAGGCCCAGTGCGAAGGGCGTCGTCACAGCGTGCTGCTCCACCACGCCGACACCGTTGCAGCTCTTCATCCCCACCATAGCTACCACGGCCATCACGCCCCCAGTCTCCCTGTCCATGGCGCCCAGAGCCCCGTTCATGGCGTGGTGGCCATCAAGGGACTCAGGGTGGGCGACCCCGTGCTACTTCGCTTGCGCTCTGCCGAGCCTACTCACGCCATCTGGTCGTAATCTCCACCCACCTTTTCGAGTTCCACCTTTTTTTTCCTGAGAGCGCCATGATTGTCTTCAAACTTGGACAACCTTTTGGGAAAGGCGTGCAAGTCCACCAAAGTCTTCAACTCCAACAACTCATCAAACATCGACAGCCTTGATTACCTTCCAACTTCTCTAAATTGGCTTCAAAATCAGACTGGGAAAGGTTCGATGGATCACCTTTTTCGAGGCCTGGCACATGAGCTGATATGAATATGCAAGGTCCTATGCAACTGGGAGGACTGCGAATTCCTTACGGAGTAAAAGTCCTTTCGTCGAATTTTGAGCATCCAGACTTGTTTTTTTGCACTTCGAAGATTGAGGGGTGCGAGTAGACCTTGAATCAGATGCAGTGTGGAGTATGGATAGCTCGAGAATTCTTCGATGTGGCGGACAAGATCATAAAGGTGATGTTTAGTGGTAAGACTGGTGATCATTCTGTCGCATCAGGATATGAGCTTTGCGCACATGGATCTGGACCAAGTTGTAATCTGATAAAGTACAATCACAGACTTCCATTGTCTACACTTGATGAAGAAGTCAATGTTGTTAGCCAGAGCTTAGTCTGATTATTTGGCCGGTTATGAGACGATACATGTACATTTGTGATTCAATATTCAGTGCCTGTCGAGGCACATGAGCATGCTCAACATTCTCTTTAGTTTCCACCAATTCGGTTCTGGTGACTGTTTATTGTCTTGGTGTACTCTAGCTGAATCGAGTCCTCGTGTCGCGGATTGTGCGTGCACCTGAAATTCTGGGTATCGCATGCAACTCAGTCGGGCGGATTCGAAATCTCGTAGGTCAGAAAGTAGTTACAGTCGTGCACGTTAGCTACTTTGTTGTCTGCACTTGCGACAACTACCGACAGTGGAGGCGTCGAATCGAATCTTACCGTCAGTGCGGACGGGCGTCGGATCCAATCTTCTCCAGAACCACGCGCTCGGACCAGATTCCTGGGCTCCTTCGGTTCAATCTTCAGTCGCACTGCGCGTTCTCGATCTTCTCGCTTGGGTTGCTGGGACTGATCGATCGATGATACAGGATGCCGGTGTCGAAGATCGACACCGTGCGACTCGGTCCCTCATAGCATCTACCTCGGGATCGTGTTCACAATTCAGGGAGTCGATCCGTGGGAATGCTTCAGGGTTTCGATGGTACAGTAGTCTGCGGTGGAGTAATCAAAAATCGACGCTCCTTTCTTCGAGTTCAGAGTTCTCAAAGTGGAATTTTCTCCCCTTGAATGTGCTACAATTACCTACTGGATTCTCGAAGTCTGAAAATCTGACTACTGTACGAGCTTCAGAAATTACTCAGGGGATCCATGGTTTTGGTCTTTTGTGCTGTACGTGACACTTTGAGTTGCATTTGGGTTTCAACCCTAAAAACTCTGGGAGCTCCCCCGGCACTGGAGCTCCCCTTAGTTCATTAATCTAGAGTACCATAGCACCAAGACAATAAAAAAGTTAGGTTAGTGCCGTGATTACTTTCCAGACTGGCTACAAACTCCTTTTGAAAATTCACGTTGTTGAGGTCAGGAGCTGGAACACATGTAAATTATTTTGCAGGATGACGAAGCTCATGGGGATATGATGCGCAAGTCCTTTTATTGCATTCTGAGCATCAAGATCACCCTTTCAAGATTAGCGAGCGAGAGTTGCAATGAAGTATGGAGTATGGATAGCTCAAGATCGAGCCCTTCAAGATCATGAAGGTGACCCTCCGCTCGCGGAAGTCTTCGAGACACGCATTGTTCGTACTTCACTAATCAGTTCGAAAAGGAATCTCGTCAGATCGTGAAGGTGATATGGATTAGTGAGACTGGTGGCCTTCTGCACACGATTTCTGCGGATATGGAGCTAAGTGCAGATGGATCGCGATCACCAAGTCGTAAAAAGTGATAACTATCAGAATTTCAGTGTACAAAAACCTCAAGTTTGTTAAAATGACACTGTGTCATGTGCCATTTTGTCACACTAGATCATACATTTGTGCTCATATGGAGTGGTGTATTCTGTAATGTCACACTTTTATAATATCACTTCTTCATACACATTGTCACTCATTTTTTCTAATATCACATTCGAATTTTGTTATTTGCATAGTTTTTGACCTCCTGTTCAGAAAGTTGAGGTGTGCCATTTTAGTGGAATAATGTTATTTTAACAAAATTGGGGTTACAATCTGATAAAGAAGTTAGGGGTGCTAGTGCCAAGTTGAATATTTCTTCGCCGGTGATGAGACATCGACAGACTCTTTGATGATACGTGTATAGCACATTGGTGATTCATTAATCAGAGCCTGAGCATGCTCAACATTCTACCACCACTTCGTCGAAGCCGAATCGACTCTACGGAATGGCAGCACTGCGGATTGTGTGCACCTGTTCTACATCCCTGGATATGATTTGGAACTCGGTCTGGCAAATCCGAAATTCTACTGCATGTGCTTGAATACCGCACCTACCGACAGTGCGGGCATCGAATCGAGTCCATACCTTCATCTCCAGGACATGCGCTTTGACAAGAATCTGGTACTCCATTTCGATTTCATATTTGGATGTTCATCCACGTTCTCGACGTTCTGGATCGGACTGTGGGGACTGATTGGTGACACAAAGAACTGTTCTCGAAGCGCTTCCCACTTTACTTCCGGGTGTGGTCAGAACATCGACCTCGGACATACCGTCCAAGAAGAAGAGCAACTCCAACCTATTTAGAGGTGGAGAGGTGGGCGTGAACAGAGTGTTCCTTCGACCTATACTTCAATATATGCCTATAGGTCATCACATTAATTGCGACCCCTCAGGGTGAATATTATGCTAGTTCCTACCTAGCCATTATTTATTGTACATGGTATCTCCAAAGGGCTTTGAGGTACCTATACAATGAGGTCCAAGAACCTCACCATAGTTTTGTGGACTATGATGTACCGTCCAACAAATTGAGTTCATATTTTGATGGAGGAGTTTTTGAGATTGGCAATTGATCTATAAGTATGCTTCAGGGTTTCTAATGCTAATGGAATCTGCGGCGGAGTCATCAATGTCCAGGCCCATACTTCGAGTTAACCCTTAAACGCCCAAGGTGACCCGAGGGGTCACCTTCCAACGGAATCTTCTCTGTAGCTCTCACTGTACTCAACTTTTCACTTATATTTTGATGTCAAACTGGTCACCTTCTTGTGATGCATTAAAAAAGTGAAATTTCACAATTCAAATCACAATTTGTATGAGTGATTTTGTGCTTTGAAAGGATTGCGGTAGCGAGGTTGGGGTTGTACATAACCTTGTAGGAGGTTGCAAGCTCATCATTGATTGGTGCATTCATGATGCCCTTGTTCAAAAAGTGCACTATTCATGATGCCCAAGTCCAAAAGATGTTGTGATCCAATTTTGGGCTGCCC
This sequence comes from Bryum argenteum, assembly GCA_037043015.1. Classification (NCBI taxonomy): domain Eukaryota; kingdom Viridiplantae; phylum Streptophyta; class Bryopsida; order Bryales; family Bryaceae; genus Bryum; species Bryum argenteum. The sequence continues at coordinate 14,994,992 of CM073328.1, read as the reverse complement.
GTTTCACACCCCATGGGCATTTAAGGGTTAAGAGTTCTATGATTCAAAGAATTTTCCCCACTTCTGAAGGAGTCAAGTTGTTGCAAGGTTGCAATTACATATTATAAATTTTAAGTCAAAATGGTGTATTGTTTTGTTGCAAATCAAACAAGAGATTGCTCGTCCACTTGATCTAACAATGAAAATTATAGAATCTTGGTCCTAAAATACCAAATGATGGGCTAAACTGCTGTTAACCATGGGGTTGTAGTAAGTTCCATTAACACTTAGACGCCCAAGTATGCGAGAAGGGCTTGCTCCAAAAGTTCAAGCCACTCTAGCTCCATCATCGTTTTACGGAATCGCACATGACTTGGATTTAACTCGTCAGAGTCCGACAGCGTGTCAATCCCGATCGTTTGATTGCAAATGGTAATTAAAGAATTTGACATACAATTTGCAACCTGACTGTTATGGTTGAAGTTGCAAGTGCATGATGCTTTGCGAGTGAGTTTCAATTGTCATTGAGTTGCACTGTTGAACGTGAGCGGGCCGTTTTAATGCAATCGCGTATCACAGCTAGGAGCACTTTTTTTGGTTGTTTGTTTCATGGGACTGTTGCCACAACGGTTGTGCAATGGCTCCGCAATGGCGCTGGAGTGGATTTGCCGACAATGTGAGCATCATGGTTCAACGATTTGAGAATAACTTGAAATACTAGTAGAAATTGGAACTAAAAGTGAGATCTGTAATGACTTGTCCATAGTAACAAAAAGTGCGTGTTTTGAATGTGCTTCCGATGATTAAAAAAATTAATTAATCATATTTTTTACTTTATCCTAAATTTTTTACTAATCTATTATGCTATAGTACGTTTATTGAACATTTTTTTAGAAAAAAAAAACGAAAAAAAATTATAAATATAATAATGTGTTATGATGTTATTAGTGAACATTGGCTAGTGATTTCGCAAGGTGAACTTGAAACAATTAATATGCAGGAGTGTTTGCTTTCGCTTGAAGACGATTACTTTATTTTTGCTCCCTCTTCCACCCGGTGTAGTTTTACCAATTGTCCCAAGTTCAAGAAATTTCCGATTTTTGTTGGGATGACAAATCAGGTCTTTATATCACTAGAAGTAGAGACGGGCAAAAAGCGATTTGTAGTGTTTCGGTGACTAGTTGAAACTTTTTATTCAAGAAGTGTGGTGGCTTACTGAATTATCAAAGACACTCCACGAAGGCGGCGTCAGAAAAAATAAATCAAGATGAGTTGCAATTCTTACAATCTCTTTATTTGCAATTTCGTTAAAACTTTGCCAATGCGTGTAGGTGGGCTCTTTGGTAGTATGACCTCGTCCACACTAAGACAAGGGCAGAACACCGTAATTGCATTGGAGAGATCAAATATCATGGAGGAGGCAAGAATTTTGATATAGCTCAACTTGACTTGACGGTTTTAACGTCACTAGGACCTCACCAACGGTAATATCAAAATGGGTCTATAGAGCCGGAGCACCCAAGAATGGAACAATCGGCGAGTATCTAAAGTCTCTCGTAAATTTTTGGATTCACCCATTCATGCTCTGTTTTGGAATCACACAATGATGAGTTAAGGTTGCTGATAGGGTATTGCATAATTAATGATGAATACAATAGTTAGCTTTCACGAGGAGTATCAACCAATTCCAAACTGTTCAGCTTGACCAATGATCAACAGTAGTAGAAAACAACACTATAAGTGACCTCTCCATTAAACCTTATTCTCGTTAAAATGACATTATGTCATCTGTCATTTTGTTACACCAAATCATACATTTGTGCTCATACGGAGTAGTGTATTATGTAATATCACAAATTTTTTGTAATACTTCTATATATATATATATATATATATATATATATATATATATATATATATATATATATATATATATATATTGTGTCACTGATTTTTCCTAATATCACATTTTCATTCTGTTACATCACATGGTTTTTGAAGTGCACTTCAGAAAGTTAAGGCGTACTACTTTACTGGAATAATGTCATTTTGACAAAATTGGGGTTAATGTCTCTAATGACTTGTCCGTAATGACACAAGAGTACTTGCTTTAATTGTGCTTCTAATGACATCATTTTTAAAAAAAAATTAGAGTCATTGCTTATCTTTTATTTGATAATTGAGTAAGCTATATAGTAATAATTGATTAGGTTATCTATGGTAAAATAGAGAATCTGTGTCATTACAGACAAGTCATTAGAGACACTAGAGACATCACTTTCGGTGTTGTTTTCTACTACTGTTTATCACCTCAGCCAAACTTTAGAGCTTGGTTAGTTATCAACAAGTTTATTAGACTGTGTTGTCAAGTGAGGGTCCTGCCGGAACTGAGTTTATCCATCATGTCTCTCTAGAGTACTAGTTTCTACTTTCTAGCCGATGTAATCAGAAAAGTTCCCTTCTTGGGTTTTCCAAAATTGAATTTGTAAAAAACATGTTCGCGAATTTTCAGACATGGCTGTCCTAGAGGTCACTGTAGAGCTTCTCTGTAGGGGTTAATTTCCTTGTATTACTCCCAACTTACTGATTTGAACGTTTGAAAACTAAGTTCAAGGGCCATTTTGATGGTTCAGGATGTGAGAGGGCAACACAATCCAACTGATGACGCTTAAATTCTCAGAATTGCAGCTCCCCCACCTCCTCTTGCTCTCTCCGTTCATGCTGTAGAATTGCATGCCGTGGTCACTGATCTCACTTTTAGTCCTGCGAAATGGACCGGGGGAAGAAAGACAAAAAACAATTCAGCTGAATCTGCTTAATTAGTCATAGTAATACTGCTCCAGGCATGCAGAATTCTCACCTCATACATATGGATGAGGTGAGGACGGCGGTTTGAATATCTCAGTCTCCGCTCGCCAACTGATCACAATGTCGGTAAGTACTCAAACAGAGAGCACTGTCGGTAAGTTTGTCGGCCACAAATTCGTTTCAGACGACCTCATTTCCACTAAATTGAAGTTGTTGTTTTCGATTGAAGTGGCCATTTTTGCATGTAATTGTGCAGAGAGAATCGTAGTGTGCTTTTCATGATTGTGCAACATCTCAACCATTCAGTACTCTATCTTGTCATAAGCTACATAATGTATACCAGTTTTCCTTTTGTCACTTTCCACTCTAGAATCAATTAGTTTTCTTTTTTTGTCAACATTCGATCTACCCATTCTCTGACATAGCCTCCAATTCAATGGTTTTGAAGTTAGCACCCAAAAACCATGGCATAATTTCACAGTCGAGCCACGTGTTTCAGGAGTTACCGCCGGAAACATGATCTCCAATCAATATTTAGCTCGTGATTTCACTTACCTTAACCAAGATTCACGGTCTTGATATTTGAGTACAGAGTAGGACGTGAAGGAGTGGAACTCTTTATTGTTGGCAATATCACATCTGCCATTTTGTTACATGGATTCATGTGAAGGAAGACTAGTTGCATTTATGTGTGTCATTCAGCTTCACATAATCTGCCTATTTGACGTCCATTTCACCATCTTTTCTATGCCGCTTTCATGCCGCAAGACACTGAAGTTTCACATGTGCAAAATTCAATTGTTATTCTGGTACGCTGAGCAACATCAGAATTGAGTATTACAAAGTCTAAAAGCTTCAAATGGACCATTTATACTCGTGGGAATGCTCGAATCTAGACTACATGTTTGATGTACATGTTTGATGTACAAGACTGTGACTGTGTCAAGATACCGAAGAGCAGAGGAATCTAAAACGGATGATGGGGTGATCATATTAGGGGCAGGCATCACCGACAGGGTCAGCATCGCCGAAGAGAGCAGCAGCAGCGAATTGCAGCGAGGCCTCCCCTCGTCGAATCCAACACGCAACTGTTCGATTCGAGGAAGCAACAATGACAGACTTGATGGAACCAGACGTGCAGATGATGATCCACGGCGAGGGATTCAAGCCGAAGCCACTGCGAAGCTGGCGGCGTTGCCCTCTCATCCAAGCTTCCCGACGAGCGGAGTTTCGACCGTTCCCGGACGGCACCACGGCGGAGATTCGGCACTTGCCGGAGCATGTCCGCACCGCTCTCAATGGCTGCAAGCTCTTCCAGCCCCAGCAGATCGCCGAGTTTAACAGGTGCAAACTCTTCACCTCCCTTACACTTACTTGCAAACACCCTCCTCAATTCTGTTGAAATGACATTCTTAGAGAGTCTAGAATGTAACCAAAAGTGATCGAATATGTGTGAGTTTGAATTTTATTCGGGTCAGAAGTGGGTGAGGTTACAATGTGGCGGTGATGTTTCAACACCAGTGTGAAAATGTGGTATTTACAAGAGGCTCTCAACCATTATTTCCATTATTTCCACCGAGAGTTGTCTCATACCACGAGGTCTGATGGAGAGCCCGATGATAATACCACGCTTCTCCAGTGATACAAATTCTGGTACAGGAGAATGCCATTAGGAAAATTGCCATTTGAATGAACTTCTCTAAATTCTGATATTGACCACATCAAGAAGCAAGTATAGTTTCTCAAATGCTTCATTTTAACATTTTTGAGCGTTTGGATTCGCAACAAAAAAGCTACAAAGATTCAAACTCTGACGGTGTGAAGTCCTTTGGCCTCTATTTGGGTGGGCTTACTTTTATAAATATATACTTCCGATGGGGACTCTCATTCGATCAGCAATTCCAGCATCCAGAGACATTGTTATAATGTACCTATTGGCACATGAGAGCAATGATCAGGAAAAGCGGACGGCTAGTTCATTATCAGCCGATGGAAATAACCCATTAGCCGGTTAATTCTTGAGAAAACAGAATTTTCTATTCTCGGTATAAAGTGAGACAATTGCCGGGATAGTTTCACCTAAAACTGATTGTACAAGGGAACTCTAGGGTATTAGCCACCAAGGATGATATTAATTCCCGAACCCTACATGAGAGCCCTCAAATATTCGAAAGCCCTCCATTGCTCCTTCACTAAAAAAATATGATTAATTAGGGTGTGTCTTTATTGATTGATTATTGCCGCATATTAGGGTAATTAGCTCAGTTGGTAGAGCGCCTCGATTACACCGAGAGAGTGAGTGGTTCAAGTCCGTTATTACCCAAGGGCAGAGCATTATCGTAGATTGAATCTAGCATATGCATAAACTTACTAATTTAATTAATAATAATAGTTAGGAAACCACTAAAATTTTGATTGTAGTGCTAATCATCCTTTGACTCTATCTTTATGGTTCTTATGCGGTTAGTAGGCATTCTTACCGAGAGGATTTCCCTCATGAAATTGCACACAACCTCAAATATGTTGATTGGTAGTTTCATTTTGGAAAATGGTATAGATGGTGGAATTCAAGGTAGAAAGGAAGTAGAGAGTGAGTAGAGAAAAACTAAAGATTGTGTAACTTATGTCAAGAGAGTGAGTAGAGAAAAACTAAAGATTGTGTAACTTATGTCAAGAGTGAGGATTGTGAATGGCATACAAAAAAATGCAACCAATTTTTTTCTAGGCACAACTCCATGTCAAGATGGTACATGTAATACCGCAAATGAAATTGAGGTTTGAAAAAAATGTACACAAATGGAGAGAAACTTATCATTACTATCGTTAGATTGGTGATATTGCATGTGTCATGTTGACATAAAGTCATATAGAGTGAGATTGGTTGCACTTTTCTATGTTAGCAGGAATTATAATTATTTGTTTGTCCACTCTTGCGATAAGCTTCATAATCTTAGACTTATCTTTCCCTTCCTCACATTCTACTCTAGATTCTACATCTGTCCTTTTTGACTAGTGCGTTCATTGTTATGACAACCTAGCTATCATACAAAATAACACAAATGAATATTTTTCTTATTTTTATTGATAATGCCTTCTTTAGTCTTGTTCCTATTAAATATAGTTCAGAACTTGTCTTCTTGTAAATAAAGACATATTTACAAGGTTTGAGTCTCTTTGAAATGATAAACATAGATACTAAGTTGTGAGAGCTCTTTCATTGATAGGATACTAAGGCAAGACGGGAAACTAATAAGTGGGGTGGAGGTACTTACGTCAAAGGCGAGGGTGAAACCCGGGCGATTGTACCACAAGTTTGACTCCTTGTGTGCATTAGCAACGTCCAAGGTGGGTCGCTTGTTACTAGTGCAACACCGCAACCTCCCCCATGTCTTCTATGCTCTTTGTTATGACCCTGCTCACAAAATCTACATTAACCTCTTGAACATGTATGAAAGGCGGTGGTTTGCTGTCTCCAACACCTATGGGAAAGAATGTGAAGAAAGCAGCTCAAAATCTTGACTGTACTAGGATTAACATTCAAGTTAAGGTAACCTATCTCTATGGTATCTCAATTAGGAGAAAACAATCTACATCAAGCATGTATAAATGGTATTGCTTTGTGAAAATCCACACCAATGTGATAAAGAATAACAACGAATGTGACAAAAAAAATAGTAATGAGCCTCACATTGTTAAGTAAAGTCGTTTATTTTGTCGGTTGTAAAATTAAAAGGTTTTAGTACAATTTGAACTAGTAAAAAGCAAGCTATTAACTATGATTCTAGTTTGACTATGTACAAGATACAATGCTTTGCAATTTCCTACACATACTAGAAAGGATGGGACAAAACGCTCGCCATGTGTTGGACATGTATATACCACAACAAGGGCATGTTTTGATACCAATGTTCTTCCCTCTAAGATTTAATAATTTTTTATTTTCTTCTTACAAACACCTTTGATCAACCTCAAAAACACCCTCAAAACAACTCATGATCCTTCTTCATTTGTGAGATCATAATAGTCAAAGTTGGTTGTAATTTTTTGTTGCAAGAATCTCTAAAACTCTTATCAAGTTTTAGGGGTTAAAATGTACAATCCAAATTGTGACATAATTCCAAAAATTTCGACGTAGTTTTTAGTAGTTTAAGTGGTATTTTAATAGAAATATCATACATGAATAAAATGCATCCTCCAGGCAACATGATTCTAATCATGTTGTCCCAAGTTCAATAACAAAAAAAAGGGAAGGCTAGTACTCCACAATGGAATTAATTGAGTTGTACACATTCCACATGTCAAGATATAGCATAAAAAGCCGAACGTTAAAAATACAAACAAACCAAACGTTCTTCTTTAACTTTTGTTTAGAAAACCGTGAAACCATGACAACATGCACTCGTTCCCTTGAATATATTACACGTTTCTTTGCTTTATATTAAACAACGGTACAACCATGAACATGAACAATAATACATACATGAAGGTACGCAAAAGAGCTTTGGCAGGCGGGATGGATGGTACATGAACGAGAGACGAGCCTCTAGTCTTAAATAAACTTACTTCTCCGAGACTCAAAGTGAAGGCTTGCAGACCTCTGCAGTAGTAGTAGTCAACAAAGTGCGTACACAAAACTTAAATTTTATCTTAAGAAAATCAACTATGTAGTTTTTTTTAATGAATTTTTTTTTGTAGAAAATGAATCCAAAAGTACGTAATCCAGGTTGCCAATGGGAAGTTTGTGTACAAAAGTCTATGCCAAAAGTCTACGAGAATATCGCATGTTGTCTCCCACCATGTATGTATTTATATCGACCTCATTTCCATGTGCTACCTTACGAGAAAGAAAACATATGAAAATACACACGGCTCGAGATCGTTGGGGTTTTTTGAGGATTCGAGTATGATCTTATGGGTACAGACATGATATGGGTACCGCCTCCAAAATAGAGTGACTACTTTTTTTTGATAAAAAAACAATATTGAAAAATTATTCTAATAAGATGGTACTATAGTTGACATGGCTATAGTTGGCTTAATAAAGGAATTTCTGGCACATATATAATGGATTACACATAATGAGACGCGTCTTAGTGGTACCCATATCATGCCCTTGCCCTTATGATATGAATTTTTCCATTACATGCAAAAGCTGCTAGTCCTCGTGTTTCTTGAGCTCAAAGTTGCAATCGTCAACGCCTTTGTACATACAAATGGAGGTGTGAATGAAAAAAACTAACAGTTCTTAAGTACTTCTGATCATAGGAACTTGAAGCCAACTATTACTACAAGTGTCTTGCTTAATTTCATACGTATATCATTTGTGAGATCATAATGTTCAAAGTTGATGCGAAACTGCCAAAACCCAATTCGGGTTTTAAGAATCTATAGGGGTTAAATGGTCAAATTTAAGTGCTTCGACCTTAGTGTAAGGCAACTTTTTGTGGTCCAATTCTTTTTACGAGAACATCAAACCTCGTTAGCAATTGCACAAAACAAGAAGTTGGCGTGTTTGTACAAAGCCCGCATCTTGAAAGCGAAAAACAAAATTTGGACCAAAATTGAACATAACATGTCGTTACACATTCAAGGAATCCGACCAGCCTCTAACTTTGCTTTACATCATGACAAGTTTTAATTTCGCTGCCAAAAAAATAAAAAATTTGAAAATATGCCTACGGCAAGCCACATGTGTGTACATTCTTTCCAAAATGTTGTTTTAGAGAGGGTAGTAGTGCACTTTACTCAAAGGGACCCTCTTCTTCTATCACTTAATCATGGCAAGTGATTGTACAACATGCCCCCTTTTTGTCATTCCTTGTAAATATCAAGAATCTTTACTTTCTATGAATATGACAATTTTGGTCAATCCATCAACAAGTACGCCTTAAAGGAGTTTCTTGAAACTTGGTACCAAATACAAAAATACAAAATTTGTAGAATTTAAATTGTTAGATCACTTAATACTTATTTCTTACTTTTGAAATCGATTAATTAGGTTAGTCTCTAAATTTTGTTGTATGTGTGTTTGGAGCTTGAAACCTTGAAATTGTGATTTTCTACCTCTATGCATCCCTGGGAGTTTGAACCACAATATCTTGCTTGTTTGAACTTCTAACTGTGAGATCTTTAGAACTGAGCCTATATTTTGTCGTTGTTATCAAAAATTGACCTTTTAATGTTTATCACTTGTAAGATCATAACATCCAAAGTATGTGAAGAAGTGTTTTTTACAATTGTTAAAAAGAATTATGCTTGCTCTTGTGAATTTTGTAGGATGTCCTCGTGAAAATTTGACTTGGGTCACTTGGAAATATGTGTAGAAATGTGGTTGTGAACATATAATGAGAAATTTTTTTAAGAAAAGAAAATATTTTTATTTATTTTTATTTATTTATTTCTTTATTTATTTATTCATTATTAAATTTTTTGTCCATCTGTAATGTGTAAACTAAAATTGGAATATGACCTTGCAATATGACCTCCACATACGGTAATTATAATAACGATAGACGTATTTAACATAGACTTTCAAATATATTGCTTATTTTTTTGATTTTCTACTATATTTTTTTTCAAAGTATTGGAGAATTGAGGGTAACCTTCTCAACAACGCCAAGCGTAGAGTCATTGATCATGATAAGAGTGTGTTTATGGTATTTCTATACTACAATGTTAATGCTCAAGACCTTGAATTTTTACTAACAAAAATATGTCATTTTCATACTTAACCCCTAAACGTCCCCAATGTCGTTTTTCTACATTTTGGATGGAGGGCAGAAACTTTGAAGAGCCATAACGCCTTCATCCAAACTCCGTTTTGGATGAAATCACTTGTGTTGGGTTCCAAATCAAGTCTAGTTTGTGTTGTAAAATTTGAAAGCCCATACAATAAAGTATGAATTAATGGAATGCACTTTAGTGAAGACAGCTCTTGTTTTTGGGTTTCCAAGCATGGGGCATGTATTACCATTGCAAGCCAATTATGTGAAATTAAAAATAGTTTTTCATGATTTTTTTTTTCATGGTCATGATTTTAAGGTGATTCTTAACAACTTTGTAGAGAGAATTTTTTTGATCCAAATGATTTTGCTATTGGATTTGCAATGATGTTTTGTCAACAAAAAAAGTGAGAAAATGGATGATATTTGAGGAGCTATATCTCCTTCATCCACCGTTGGATTTCAACTTAATTTTTTGGAATGGCCTCCAATTAGAGTCTAGTCTAAGTAGTAGAAACCTTAACAAGATCGAAGATGTTTTGAAGATAAGGCATGAAATTGAATGCAAAGGGTCTAGTTTTGGACTATTTTTCCTTTGTAAATTTTTCGGCAGTTTTTACCATTGCATGGCTTTTATTTGAGCCAAGAAATTTTTTTGATGAATTTTTGTTGGATAAAGGACTTATTAAGATGAAGGTGAACATCTTTCTAGTTGGTGACTTTTTCATTGCAATAGGTATATTGGTAGCATTTCCACCTCAAAGTGAAAATGATGAAATTTTGCAGTTTGTTTTTAGTATTAATATGTTATGATCTCCGGATCTATAAGGCCTCATGACTCAAATTTTGGTCCACATGATCTTTGATAAGTCTATTACAAGTTTGTACGGTTGAGATCTTATTAACTTCTCTTCATTTTCATCTATGACGATTTTTATGGAAATGTGCTTTTTTGCTAAAAATAGGCTTGGACGTTTAGGGGTTAAGGTTTTCTTTTTACAAGTATATATATTATTTTTATTTTTATTCCTAAAAAAATAAATTTTTTTTAAAAAAGATTATATAGAAATAGGAGTCCAAGATCATCAAAACTTAGAATTAAGAGGAAATTTTCTATTTTGGAAGTCATGAGCCCCTAATAAACCACATGTATTTAGGTGATTTAGCTATTTTCTATCGGAAAGGGTTTGTTCAAATAAAAAACATTTCACTTGAACTATTTGTTTATATCTAATAATCTGTATAAAAATAGACCTAAACGTATGAAAGAATATTTATTGTAGTTGATGTTGAATGACCATATTAGAAATCATGGAACTCATTCTTCTCAAATTTGTGTGCTTTATAATTTAGTGTGTCTCTTTTACCCTTACCTTAACTAGACCTATGGCCGGCTCGAGTCTATAGTAAGAGATCATGGGTGAGTGAATTCTTTGTGTACTTGACTTAATTGTAATACTTCAAAAAAGAAATTTCATTGCTCCATATATCGTGAAAATTTATATACTTACTACTACTCAAATTATAATTTTGCCAACACATGCTCACTTTTTTTTGGTGAAGAATATGGTATAAGGCCCCCTCAATGTCACAATGCCTTGGATAAAACAATGTTTTTTCTATTGATAATAGAATGTTGAATTAATATACCTCGAGATCCTTACATTGAAAACCATAACAATTTGGCAAGTAGCTCGATTTCATTACTCTAAAGATGGTCTTTTGCAAAATAAATTGTCATCACAAAAGGGTTTCAAAAAAATGTAGACATAGATTGTAGAATGTAGAGAAGGTTATTTGGAGATGGTTTTGAGCCTTTACAACCATCTTTGGGCCTTTAGCCTACCAGTTTTGCCTAGTAAATATTCAAGACTTTTTAACAATTAGGTACATCATTATCTTATAGACTTGTCACCTATAAAGCTAGACTATGGTGTTTTGTACAGATTCGCTTAGATTGGCTATTGTTGTTGGCTATGCTAATATATCGTGCCAGATTCGCTGAGATTAGCATTTGTTGTTGGCTATACCAGTATATTCTACAATATTCAATTCTTACTACAGTGGTTTGGTCTGGTCTGTTGTCATGGTCTTTGACAAACTAGAACATGGGCCTTATCGGCCTCAACAACTATCTAGTTGATGTATTAGAGTTTTCACCTACAGATGTTATATTAATAAATGGTTATTTGTAAAAGTAGTCAATAGTATCCTTGACTTTGTTTTTAATACAAATTGTCTAGCAATTGTGAGAGAAACTTACTTGGACCAGCTATAGTCTTCGTTTGTAAAAATCTCAACTGTTTGACATTGCTTTGGCCAGATTTAACCCCTTATGGCCCATAATGTCAAGAAACAACATTTTGAAAATCAAGTTGAATCGTTGAAGAGTCCTAGCATCTTCATTTGGAGTATGTTTTGGATAAAATTACCTCTGTTGGGTTCCAAATCAAGTCTAGATTGTGTAATAAAACATAAGTTAGGTTCCAAGTCCAAAAATGGTTGTTTAGATGATTTTTAAAATAAAAAGTATGAAATATTTTCATTACCAAATCATTATTTAAGTTCTAAAGTGACCTAAGTCAAAAAGTTTGTCGATTTCACAAGGGCAACCCCTAAAAACTACAAAAACAATCTTCACAATTTCTAATAATTTCCGAATGATTTCTTATGGAGTTTGCCAAAATTTGAGATTTTGGAATTTCTCTCAAAAAAAAATCTCGAAATTCACATTCTCATAAAGGCATCTTCTCGAAATTCACGATCTCAAAAAAGGAGAATAACTCTCTAAAAGTTTGCATGAGCGTACCCAACTTGATTACCTACATGGAAAAAAATATGAGCATAATGTTTGGAGTAACAATCATCAAGTCTTCCTTGGCACCGTTTAGACTATGTCTTTCAAGCAAAGCCCAGAAAAATCTATTTAGTCACCTTTGAACACTATGATCTTACACTTGGTAACAATTCAACAGTTGAAACTTTACTTGGAATTATTGCACGTAGTAAGGTTTAAGATCTTAGGGTTAAAGTTACGAAGAAAGTAAAAAGAAATTACAAGGTGGTCAAAAATTGCAGTTTTTGGTCTTGGAGATCCAAGAAACGCTGGGACTTTTAGGAGTTAACGGCCACAACTGTACATTATACACCAGTAAACAATAAGCGTGTTGCACGTTTTATGGAACTAAAAGCATCCACCATCCTAAAAAATAAGGAGACATATTGTATGTTTCAATGGTGTAGTGATACACTTCAAAATGATGTAGTATGCCATTCAAACATATACACATTCTTACAAGACTTTAAAAATTACAAAACAAGAAATGACATGTAAAAAACTTCCGAACGGGCAAAGTAACTAATGAATACATTCCACAAAATGCGTATTCATGTATCCTAGACGTCCCTATTTTTGAATAATCACACACATACGAAGTGAGGCCTTTTTTATCCAATCTTGAAACTTTAAAAACAACTCGCGTCCCTAACAAAACAAAACGACTATAATTTGCCTTCATCCCCATCCAACATGCGCGGTACATTATCACATAAAACCCTTAATAATAACATGACTACGCAACAAGTTTCTATTGATGGGGTCCGGAGAATGATGGCAATTGACGATTTTAACAAAATTTAAGTTACCGCCAAAAGGATCTAGCGATAATTCTCATTTTAAATAGTGAAAGAGGGTGCGCGAGTAAAAAGTCATGCGGCACTGTTGAGGAGCAAGCGTGTCGCAAGTACCTTGGTAGCTCCCAGTTGTTGTTTGTGTCTGGAAAGGCTGAATTTGGAAGGTTTATCATGTTTTTTTTTTTTTTTTTTTTATCATGCCCGGATAGCAAATATAAAGTGTGTACATTGTACCATGACGGAACCAATTTTGGGTAAAATTCCCGGTTATGGGATCATTTTTTATTTTTATTTTTTTTTTAAAAAAAAGTGCGCATGTGCCAATATACATGCAAAAAAACCTGTGGCTCTGTTGCGAAACTGTTCAATCATGCATTTGGAGTAACTTGTTGTTGGCCCCGGCTCTGATTTGGTTCGGGGCAGTTACATCTCCATGCCCTCAGGTTGGGAATTATATATGCATGCTAAGAGCATGCTGGGCCGGGCAGCTGGTCAAAAGCTCATGGGCAGGCGTCGAAACCCCACCCCAGGTAGGAAGGCAGGGCAGAGGAAAAGGCCACTTAGCAATCACATTTTCTGACAAGCCACACTAAATTTGATAATTAGTGTTAAATACACTAATTTACATAAACATGTTATAAGTTTTTGCTGTTGTTCAATAATTTTACCCACTATATTGGCCAGGATGGGGGTCCTTATATAGTATCAGAATCAATGCTCTTGGTAAATTTTTTAAAACCGAAGTAAAAACTTATAGCATTTTCAAATCTTATAATAACCTTAACACTCATTATCAAATTTAGTGTAGTTATAATAGAAATTATTTTCTGCCAACAATATCTATGTCATGTGTCACTCTCCTGTTGGTTAATGGGGACGTTGAAATGTGAGTGAAGGCTGGGGATAACTTTGAGTTATGGTGTGCTAAAATTTAGGAGACTTCAACCCTCTTGGCTCAGTTACAAGGATAGTACGTGGGCTGGGGCAATACACAAGGAGCTCGAAGCCCATGGCACTATTTGGAGTAGGTGTGCCGCGCTTAACCCTTAGAGTTCCAAGAAACTCAAAATGGGTATTTGGGGTTCTCGCAGAAGGAGAATTTCACCAACTTTGATCATTATGATCTCACAAATGAAGAAGAATCAACAATTCAAATTCGATTTGGGCATATATATATAGTAAGATTAACTTTAAGATCCTACGGGGTTAATCATCGAGTATTTATAGCAGGTCAAACAGACGACCACGAGGTTAGGGTGACCATAAGGTGACTTAACCCCTAAATGTCTCAAACATCTCAATGTATATTTCTTGTATTTGAAATGGATCCACACCTTTATTGGGCTTTATCACAACAGAGAAGTTGGAATATAAATTTACATAGTTCTAGTGAGCTATTGAAATTTCAATGTAAAGCTTCTTGTTGGTAGCAAATGCCACTTATACAGCATCGTACCTACTATCCCCATAGGACGTTTAGGGGTTAACACCACCCTCTTAAGCTAATTAATGTTATTCCCAACCCCCTCTTTTTGGCGCTACCGCTAAACCTAGTTAGAGGCAATCTTTGTTCATGGAACTCAACAATATAAAATCGTTTGACCCTATTTTAAGCAGCTACTTATTACCAAGCAACAAACACAATTTGAGATTAGCGTACACATGAAATTTCACACATAATATTAGAATCCAACAAAGTAATCGGAATGTTAAGAGTGTAACAAATTCCTCGAATTATTTGCATATCACATAGCTGCGCACAATTTTGGGCATGCAATTGTATGTTGTACGTAGTTATTCAAAATTACGGGAATAGCACTATATATGTTATTTTGCTTGTGGACCATGCTTGTTTTCTTGGTAGTTTTTTTATGTTTGAATTTTCATATTTAGGATGGGAATGAGCCTACCACAAAATGCTCTAAAGTCTGATGATATCAGAAAAAGGGATTTAACTTTAACCAACTTCGTAATATCTTCGTGCATGGTAGGCTTATAGTACAAGAAATAGTGTCCAATTTTCGTTATAAAATGACATATTTCTTCATGGCATAGTTGTGGTTGTTGCATTTTTGTTGTCCTCAAAAATCAAGATGGCTTTTTTGGATTTCGGTCATTTTCTAGTTCTTTCATCCAATTTTTTACTTCTTTCATTGTAGGATAATCATTGCAAATCCAATACCAAAGTTATTTGGTTCGAGAAACTTGCAAGAAGAAAGTTGTTAGGATGTATCAAAAGACCTTATTGATGTAATTTTTTTTTTCATGAGGAGCTATTTTTTATTTCTCATAATTAGCTTGCAATGGTAAAAACATGCCCTATGTTTAACATAGTTGCCTTCACTAAAACGCTTGCCATTAATTCATAATTCATTGTATGGATTTTCAATTTTGAGCACACAACGTAGACTTCATTTAGGACCCAAACCAAGTGATTTCGTCCAAAACTGAGTTCAGATGAAGAAGTTGTTGCTCTTCAAAGTTTCTCCCTTTCATCCAGAATGTTGTTTTTCAACACCAGGGACGTTTAAGGGCTAACTATGTCCATAACACTATGTCAAATCTCAACCCTTGGATTTTAAAAATTTTAAGGTTCAAAGTTCATGCGAATGTTTTTTTTTGGGTCATGCCCAAGAGACATGGTCTACTTTGTGCAAAGAATGACTTCACAATTGTTCACTCAATCTTTTACTCTTATATTTTTCTGATCTATTATCCCCTCTATTTGTTTCAAACCTAATCCTTGTTTTTAGTAGCATTTCAAAGTAACACATTAAGGGCTACCTCAATGGCCCTTTGAACAAGATATGAACAAAGTAAGAAATATAGTTGAAGGAATTTCTTGCCGATGTACAAATTTTCAAATTCCTCTAATTAATCTACAATTGGCATAATATCCATTTCACAAAAGTGAAAAACCCAAAATTTATTTAAGTCTAGAATTCCTTATTGAGTCCGGATTTAAGTCCGATATGGCATAAATCATATTCGATTTTCTTTTTTATTCCTCCCCCCCCTTTTTTAAATCTCAACAAAAGAACGCAACAAAAGTGTTTGTTCATGATTCAAACCGCTAAATTGCACCTAAAGTTGACATGATTTTGAAGTAAATTCATTAAGGTTTCAATTATCTCCTTGATAATGATCCTAGCTAGATGAAATGGTTAGACCCATACATAATTCAAAAACCCTAAATGGTCGTTGTTAAACCTTCTCTTAATATTCTAATCCTCTAATCAAAGTAAAAAACCCCTCAATTTTCAAAATTCACAATAGCTTCATTTATTTTTATTTATTTATTTTCCTTAATCATGGTTTTTTTGTAAAGAAGATCATCTCCAGCTGGAAAATGGAGCTTCAAGATTTGGGTAAGAGTAGTGATTGCTTGGAAAATTTGGGGTGATAATTTGGGTGATATAGATTGAGTGATGGATCACATTCAAACAACAACAACCACCCACCAAGTCTTGGCGTGTAGCAATGAAAGTTTTTCCATCGGCGTGAACGGGGTCCCATTCGTCATCCGTCGCTCTCACAATTTATTGTGATGGATGCATTTCCTAACATACAATGTATCAAGAAAACTAACATGGTTACAGTTTTTGAAATGTATACTTTTGTCTTGGCCTTTTCAATACGAAAATGGTGGTACGACGGAATTATTACCACTTATTATTGCTAAGCTCAAAATGAATGCAATGATCTCAAAATGAACATATGATCATCATTCGACATACTACGCAATCTTGCTCAATTAATTGAGACCAAATGAAGTGTGCTTCTTAGTGCGAGGTTATTTGAACCATCCAATGAGCCTTGAAAGTGCGAGGTTATTCGAACCATCCAACGAGCCCCGAAAGTGCGAGGTTGTTCGAACCATCCAATGAGCCCCGAAAGGCATAATGGCACGATATTGAACTCCTACGCTAAAAGCTTCAAAATCTCAAGCACTTACCCAAATTTTGAACAAATTTTAGTGCGCACCCATCTTAGAATGTTGAATAAAGTCTCTTTTACCCCTAAACAATGAAGGGGTTCATATTTTCCTTTTTTTTGTTTTTTTACTTTTCTTTTTTTTTCGGAAAAACATCTGGCTTTTGTACGGTTTTATATCAAACTTTTGTACAACTTTGAATCTCCATGATATATGGGTTCCGCGCGGCAGAATCTGAGCTTGTGCAAAAATCTTCGACTACCCATAATCTACAAACAATGGGATGGAGACTCGGAAATGATGCACACATCGTATGTTTATTCAAATTGAAGTACACTTTGGTGCTTTGTATGATATGATGAACATTTGAAAGAATTTGGCAAACAATTTTGATTCATAATATCAATATTTTGCATTAAACAATTTGGCAAATAATTTTGATTCATAATATCAATATTTTGCATTAACCCCTAACTTTCCTAAAAACCCGAAATGGGTTTTGGAGGTTCCCACATGAGAAAATCTCAACTAACTTTGACCATTATAATCTCACAAATGAGGAAGAATCAACCGTTCAAATTTGGTATGTGAGAAGAATTTCAAGTGAACTTTGAGATCTTACAGCTGGATCTTTTAAATGATGTTTAGCTTGAGATTGTTTGAGCTTAATCGAAAGGAAGGTCAAATTTTGTAACTTAGACCATTTTGCAACAAGGAAATTTAGGGGTTAAACAATTTGGCAAACAATTTTGATTCATAAGATCAATATTTTGCATTAAACAATTTGCCAAACAATTTTGATGCAAAATATTATGATTGCAAAATACTCAAGAATTTTAGTAATCTCCTACACAATATGGCTACCCTTCTTTTATTGCAATCTTAAATGTCATATCTTCTATGTGATCTAAGGCTATCAATGTATTGTAACATATGGGAGACCACTCTTGAGACTTCATGGTTGAGAGTACATGGGTATTCATTGAAAAGGATAATATTGTAGCAATGAAGAGAATGTGCCACCAAAAATTTCTAGTAATATGCCTCAAGGTGTTGTTCCCACTTAACCTTACAGGTGGTGTTAGAAGGTGATATTTTTGGTGTGTTGCAAAAGTGATCTCTTGGTCTTTGAGACCGCAATAGAAGATTGACCAATCTAGAAGGAATCAAATATCGTCAAATAATGATAGGATAGACTAATGTTGTTGGTAATACTTGCCAGTCCACGTTTAGAATATACTACTAACTGCCGTTACAGATGACACGTCTTCAAGGCCTTAATGGACCAATTTCAATACGAGTCTTCATCATTTGCCAACTGAAACTGATAGGCTACATACAGTAGTATTACGCTACATAGGTGGCAGGACGTCACGGCCATAACGAATCTTCATCATGTGCAAGAGAACATGATAGGCTAGTAACATTGGTGTCGGCTACGTTAGGGGGCAGGACTTTTGAAGTATACAACAATCCACCTCCAAAGGTAACACGTCATCAATGCCTTAAAAGACCAAATTCACAAAAAGTCTTCAGCATCCGCTAGCAGAAATTGATAGGCTACTAACCTTGGTATCGTGCCACATAGGTGGCAGGACGTCATGGCCTTAATGCATAAAAAATCTTCATCATGTGCAAGAGAACAATCATGACAGGCCAGTAATATAGGTATCGTGCTACATTAGATAGCAGGTCTCTTGAAGTATACTACAATCCACCTCCAGAGGTAACACGTCATCAACGCCTTAATGGACCAATTTCACAAAAAGTCTTCATCATCCGCCAGCAGAAACTGATAGGCTACTAACATCGGTATCGTGCTACATAAGTGACAGGTCTTTAGGGCCTTAATCGGCCAACTTATTAAAAATCTTCATCATCTACCAATTGAACATGATAGGCTAGTAACATTGGTGTCATGCTACATAGGTGGCACGTCCTCGTAGGCACACCAGACCAATTTGATCAAAAATTCTTCTATTCCTACAAATAAAACTATTTCCATATGACATAAAGTTCTTCTCGCCAACATAGGCCAATCTGGTGAGAATTCCACTACTATTTTACATAAGTCAAAACTCCTTCAATTTAGATGAATTCTAAGCATACATGTATATAATCAAAATTGACCATCTTCACATGGAGTTAGTGTGCATACTATTACATCGAAATGAACCTCCAAAGTGAAGATACACATCTCTTATTGCACTTGGATTACTTCATTCTTACCAAATAACAATTTTTACACTCTTGTAATATAAATTTTCAAACAAACCAAATTATTGAAAATTTTAATTATGGGTTTAAGTCACCCCCACTTTTAAATTACCCTGCTGAGTGAAGTCACTCGCTTAACACAAATGGTGTGGCAGTAAAAGTAAAGTTTCACTTGCGTAAAACATCAAAAGTTTTAAAAATGGACCCAAATGTGATGCAACCAATGGGAGGCAGGCCATGGAAGGAGGGAGGGAGGGGGGGGGGGTCTTTAATTAAAGTGGGGCCACTGTAGTTACTGCAGGCACGGAGCAATAATAGTACAAGGACCTCCAAAGAGTTGGGAAGTCTGCAGGCTTTATCTGCTCCTGATCCAAAGACATGTGTGAAGTCTGTGTGGGAAAAAAGAGGGTCTTCAACTTGGGAAAAAATAGAAATTTCCCAAAATTAACTTAACTTTTAGTTTTAGCGGTTGCCAGAAGAACTAATGGCCATCCTTTTCGCCTCATTTTGTTTGATTTGTTAACCTATTATTTCTTTTGTGAAAGCCACCAACCCTTATTACCCTTTTATTATGTCCCCTAAGCACGTGTCATACAAATTTTTTGTTCCGCTCAAAAGTTTCCCATGTGAAGAGCATCTTCACCCCATCCTTGTTAGCATAATGCAGATGCTCTTCACAACAAACTTTACCTTTTGCGACCATAATAGCCCTCGAATTACGTAAAGCTAACTTGAGAAGTAACTTGGAAGGTATGATTCCTGAGCCCTTTCTCATGTCTTTGTTTTGCCCACAAACTACTTTCCATTTAAGGGTCCAAAATTTTCCATATGAGGAGCATCTCAAACACACTCTTGTAAGCATAATGCGAATGTAAGCTTGCTTGTTTTGCCCACATTCTACTTATCATTTGTGGGTCCAAAATTTTCCATGTGAGGAGCATCTAAACGCACACTTGTTACTCTTGATAAGTTTCATAT
The DNA here is from genome assembly GCA_037043015.1 of Bryum argenteum. NCBI lineage: Eukaryota > Viridiplantae > Streptophyta > Bryopsida > Bryales > Bryaceae > Bryum > Bryum argenteum. The sequence continues at coordinate 14,974,721 of CM073328.1, read as the reverse complement.
TTGGCCATACTAACCCCGGGATTAGGGTAAGGCAAACAATCATCAAATGCATAATTAGCAACAAACACGTGACAAAAGATATCCAAATGTCAGAGACGAGGGAGAATGTGGTGAGCTGATCATGCAAGATCGATCAGGGCGGGGTGGCGGTAGAGCGGGAAATCTGTTCAATTCGTCCATTTCCATTATTCGGTCTCAAAAAATTCATCAGACTTCCCATTTGTCATTGACAATGGAAGCAAAAGTGGAAAACTGCTGCAGCATCTCAGAGCTCGATCGATCAACTAGCTCGTGAAGGTATCCGTGAGTGGCAAAACCCGCTCCTAAACAGCTAAAACCTATATACACTAGTATGTAAGTTCTACAATAATACCGCTCTGTTCTTCCCCTGTACTGCACTAGTAGTGTATGCAAAAAATGCAGCACAGAAACTGTGAGAACTATAATATGATAAAGCAAAGCTCCGTCCCTTTGTTCCTCCTGCAAAGCAAAGCTCGGGCTGTCTCTCCGGCAAACAATGCCAAGGACGACAAAATATTTGCGGCAATAATATGCACAGATGTCTTCTGACTATATACTACAGTGAGACCTGTCAAGGTCGGCGATCGGCGATCAAGGTGTCATACCTGGTTTTTTTCTCAAAAAAACAAAGATGCAAGTCCAGGGCGTTGAAACACTGAAGAAGGGAAAGTGTGTCCATTCGGTGTGCTCGTGCCGGCCTCAGCAGGCTTGGTGCTGTGCGATCAAGGTCCTCATTGAAAATTGTTCATTGAACCTGCTTCTCTCAAAATAAATAGATGCAAGTTCACGCTCGTGGCTTGAAGGAGGGGTCGGTGTTGGTGCAGAGGTTCTTCAGTGGTCGTCTCTCTCAACGTCGAAGGTAGTCCACCTCCATCGCGTCCAGCCGGAAGAAGGGAGATCACAAGCGACGTCCGTCTCGTCCGTGAACTTGGCATTCCAGCCATTGTTGTCGCGCAAAGCGAAACGGGAAACATTAGCGCCAGAGTCCTCGTGAACGGTGTCGTTAGTCGTACGCCTGTACGACGAGAACCACTTCGCGCGCATGTACTCAGGCTTCCGCCATGGCGGCAGCGGCATACCTTGCTTCTTCAACGACAACTTAGCACCGTCAGACAAGATATTCACAATCTGCAGAAGACGATCCGCCTTGCCGACGAACACGGTCGGTAACTCTTGCACCACGGCGTTGTAGCTCGAAGTAGGACGCGCAATCTCGAATTGTGCCATAAAATCGATATCGATGAGTACTCTCTCGCTCTCAAACAGTACGTCTATGTACTCGTAATCGCCACCGGGGAAGCTCCCCGCGTGGTCCCAGCGTGACTTGCATATGGCGGCATTATAGCCAGCGGCTCTCAGGTGCGCCATTACACGACGCTTTAAGCAGCTCTCATCTGCTCTCTCAGAGGCCTTGTTCACTTCCGTGAGCAAGATCCTCTCCGTCATATTAGTGCAAGCGGCCAATTCCTGTAAAATCTCGCGATGACTGTCATCGAAATTGCTGCAATCGCACACGGAGGTGCAATTGCAGCGGGAGTGCGGGAAGCGCTCGCTCTCACTGTCGTTTTCGATGAAGCCATCGACCATGGCGCCCAAACAGACCGAGTTCAACTCGTGCTCACTCCCCGAGCTCTCATAGTGGTTCGCCCCGAACCTGTCAACACCTCCATTGCCGCTGCCGCCAAACATCTTGCTGCTCCTCGTGCTGTGATTCTCGACTCCGAGCGATTCCGAGCGAAATGCTTGAAACTGCTCGGACAAAAGCCCCATAGTCTCAATGGCCGGCGCTGTCCACGCTCGATCGCATACGCTCTCTCTCACTCATCCTCCCGCTCGACTCTCGCATACAAAGGCCTGCGGCTCACTCCATCGATCGAGCTTGAGAATGATCGGCACTGAGGATTCTTGAGGGAGGAAAGGAAAGTCAGGCGAGAGCTTGAAGAAGGGTGTCTGTGCCCGGGCAGGCGGAAATTTCGGGTCGCGGCCCCCCCCCCGCCCCCTTGCTGCCCGTCGAGAAAACTTCGTGATTGACCGTGGGAAACGCAGGGCAGTATTGGAAAATTTACTCCCTGCCCAAGCGTGAGGGAATGATGTGTTTTGCTGAAGAAAATCTCAGTTGCTTCAGAAAATTCTCCTTACTTATTGCAAGTGAGAAGGATTATCTTATTATGACGTAAGAAATTAATTATGTGTTTTGTCTTATGTTGTTGCCATGTGGTTTTTTATGAGGTAGTTGTAGGTAAGGATGGTCGCCATTATTTGGCATTTTGAATCTTCATCTCACAAGGTAGTTAGAGTTCTAAGGTTATCTTTACAATTTTTTGTACTACAACTCCTAAAAATCCTTGTATTTTCTAGATGTCAATAACCCAAACTCTGATTTTTTTTACCCTTCTGCACAAATGGAGGTATGGATCAAATTTTTAAAATTTTTCAGTTCTTTCGAATGTAGGATTTTGAATTTGACCGGTGTTCGCAAAATTTCACTTGTTGAATGTGCGCCATTTGTGAGATCATAAAGTTTGAAGTTGTTTAACTTCTTATTCAGCATTGCTTGAGAAATATTGTCTAATGCAAAGGAGGACTTTGTGCTTGTTAACCCAAATATTTTGCAATGTTTTTCCTTTTGAAAGTAGACTAAGATAGTTAACTATTTTGCATCTTGTTAAGGATATTTGGCTTAGAGAGAAATTGAAATGGTGATGAGTGCCTTGATGAGTTCTGTGAATTTTTGGTATAATTTTGTTTGGAATGTTTCCAGATCTCAAATTTTGAACCTTTGTGAGAGGTTGAACATGTAAAAATTATACCAAACTTTGAAGCCCACCTTTGTGAAACTGCTTTGATCTTTAATGTCTGCTCTTGAATAATTGATTATTATTCTACCTTGGATCACCTAGCACTTTGAGCAGAAAATTGGTTAAAAACATTTACTAAAGAACTTTTAGAGAAATAATTTAATTTCACAAGAAGCACCACTCTGGGTTTACACTAAAAAGTTCCATAATGCCTGAACTGTAACTCTTTTATTTTTGTTTTAAGTAGTGCAGCGAGATGATAAGATTGTTTAGGTAATAAGGTTGTAAAGCCATGATAGGTGACAGACCACTCTGGCAAAATGCTATATGCAAATAACTTTTCCAAATGAAGATAGGATAATTGCTGATAATATGATGGACTAGGCAACAGGGCGTTGAAGCTACCATACGTGGCATTGAAGCCACGATACCTGGCGTTGAAGCCATGAAAAGATGGACTAGGGAATAGGGCGTTGAAGCCACAATACCTGGCGTTGAAGCAACGATACTTGGTGTTCAAGTCACGATACTTGGTGTTGAAGCCACGATTCCTAGCGTTGAAGCGACGATAAGATGGACTAGGCATTGAAGCCACGATACATGGCGTTGAAACCATGATAGACTAGGGAAGAGGGCGTTGAAGATACATGGCGTTGAAGTCAGGATAAGATGGACTAGGGAAGAGGGCGTTGAAGCCACGATAGTTGGTGTTGAAGCCATGATAAGACGGACTAAGCAATAATACCTGGCGTTGAAGCCATGATAAGACGGACTAAGCAATAATACCTGGCGTTGAAGCCATGATAAGATGGGCTAGGCAATAAGGCTTTGAAGCCACAATACCTGGCGTTGGAGCCACGATAAGATGGGCTAGACAATAGGGCGTTGAAGTCAGGATACCTGGCGTTGACGCCACGATACCTGACAAACCATTCTGGCAAAATGCCTTCTCAATATTTGTGGCCAAAGATAGGATAATAATTGATGATTAAACGGTCTAGGCAACATGGCTATGCACCACGATAAATGACTGACCATTGTGAGAAAATACTAGTTGAAAAAATTATTGCCAAATAGAGATATGATAATGTAAGTGATAATGTTGGCCAACTAGTTAAGGTGATAGTAATTGCCAATATAGTGTTGGTAACAATTTGGCCAATTACTCTTGAATCTATTTTGTGCAATAAGGAGTAGTATTAGTCAAAGTTACCCAATTTGTTGAAAATTTCATCATTGTGCAATATAAGTGAGAAGTATCCAAAGACACAATAAACCATCCTGGTTCAAAAACTTAAATATTCAGTACTTTGTAAGATATGCATTATTTTGAATGTGCTACGTAGGTGGCACATTTTTTATGTAAATGCTTACTAACTTACATGCGTCTTTTTTGAAACTTCCAAAACTTACATTCAAAAAAATTATAGTTTTGTCCTTAACTTTCCTTGTCTGTGTTTGTAGAGGTACATATGATTCATCACTATTCAAGTTTATATTGTATGCTTTCTACATCTTAAAAATTTGATAGAATGAAGTCGTGTCAATCTTTCAAGAATCATCATCATTAAATACAAAATGGTTAGTTAGGCTCTTACAAGTTAACCCCTTTAAACCCTTAAAATCCAAGATGCAATAACAATCATCAAGTCCCCCTTTACACACAAGAGACTCACTCCTGAAAATGCCAACCACAAAATGTTTGAATTGACTTTGAGCCTTATAATCTCATAAATGGTGAACATCCAAGTCCTAATATGTAACATGGTACTTTTAATCATAACCAATTTGAGTTCCTTGAGGTTGAATGTTGTAACAAATCTTACAAAAATGATCTAAACCCCCATTATTTCATAGTAGTGTTTGGTTTTTGAGGGTTCAAAAAACATTTTAAAAGTCCTATTATGTTTTTGAGGGTCCACAACTATGAACTTTTTTAGCAAGTTGGCTCATGCTTACTAGTACTATTGCATAAAGGACTTGGTCATTAATTTCACCTACACCACTTGTCTCCTCCTGTCACCTACACTAATTAGTCAATGCCGGCACCTACATTGTCCTATTTCAATTCGACAAAAATATATTTGAAATTGGTCTATCACCTATTGTGGCCTCAAAGCATTGTTGCCTACATTATCACAACATTAATCGGCCATAGTTGATTTTTGCCAAATTAGCCCATCATCTATCCACGCGACAAAGGCCTATTACCTGAATCTAAAAGAGGTTGTCTCCAATAAACTTACACATAGGCCCATGTGAGCTTGAATACCCTTATACCAAATATATTAAAGTTTTGTTATTTTCACTTTGGTACGACTAAATGACGTTGGTCAAAATACTCTATTTTGAATTATCAACTTATTTTTAGGCCAATTGGTTTTATTACCCTTGCAAATTAGTCACTTTCTTGATAAGTCTACATGTAAGATAATGGTCCAAATCTTTTGCCACCTATATAAACTCAAACTAGAGGCAATCATGAATGGGCTTGGTTACAAGGAGACTTAACTCCTAACTACTCTTTCAAGCCAAATAAGCTTTTTGATGTTTGCGGAAAAATTGGGTGAAGGTATTAAAATCAATATTTGCGCTTAAGATATTTACGGGGTGTACCCTATGATATAAGGTGTGTGTGGAGAAAATTGCAATTTTAAATTCCAATTGTAGAGTTTTTTGACGCACACTTTAGTAATCACACACCTACGTGGGCAGAAAAACACCTTCTATTTAAAGACTTCTAAAAATTATCTTTGTATAATGTTCGTATCCACATTCCTACCGATATTTCCAAGTCATAAGTTTCACAAGTATTACAAGGGCAAGCCTTCAAAATCTACAAGAGCAAGCTTTGATATTTTAAAAAACTTCAGAAAAAACTTTTGCACAAAACTTTGGATGTTACGATCTTCCAATTGATAAACATTCAACAATCAATTTTTGAATCAATGACTAAAAATAGGCCTATCTATATGATCTTATGGTTAAAAGTCTAGAAAGATTTATAAAATCTGGTTCACACTCTCACGAGCGCACGGATGTAAAAATGGCAATTTCGAGGTTCCAAACTCCAAAAGCACACAAGAAAATTCAAGGCTTAATATAAGTTTGATCTTAGCCACTAAAGATCCTAAAGAGCCATATATATGCTCAGATTACATGTAACTCGACCTTCTTTTTAGATCAAAATTTAAGATTTGAGAGTTTCTCACAATTGTATTTTGTTGAAAGTTTGCAAACCCAAAAAAGTACTTCAAGTTCAATAGTTCTAAAAAACCCATTATGTTGACTATTACATGATCAACATAGAATATTTTATATCACATACTTTACATTATAACATTTGATGTTCTTATATGTTAATTGATGAACTTTACATCTTGTAAAACCGACGAAGATGGGTACCATATAAGCATCCATTTGATGATGTATGTGCTATAATAATTGCCCATAGTTCACCCTCAAGAGGAGCTAAAAGCACTACACTAAATTTGATAATTAGTGTTAAATTATTATAAGATTTGAAAATGCTATGAGTTTTTACTTTTGTTTAAAAAAAATTTTTACCAAGAGCATTGATTTTGATACTATATAAGGACCCCCATCTTGGCCAATATAGTGGGTAAAATTATTGAACAACAGTAAAAACTTATAACATGTTTATATAATTTAGTGTATCTAACACTAAGTATCAAATTTAGTGTAGAGCGGGCTTGCCAGAGGGTGCGGACCCCTTCTCAGCGGCGAGCCAGCGGGACATGAGCACCACTTGGATGGACATGCACATGATGTGCTGTACTCATCCCCCCAGAACAAATCTTGACAGCGGGGGTGTAATACCGTCCGGTTCTCTCGGACCCCTCAGACCCCTCGGGACCGTAGTAGTAGCCGGGTGGGGGGAGGTACGTACCTCCGTCCGTCCCCCTGTACCCCAGCTTACCTCTTGGGAATTCCAAGCAACAAGACACTGTTTGTGTCATCACTTAAGGTGGACATGCCGTAAATGATCCCCTTGCCTTTGTGAGCACATTCTAATGGTTTATGGATTGGAATAGAGAATACATCTCCTACAAGATTTTTGATTCCCATAAATCTGCTTTTCGTTATTCTGATACTTCATTTGGTTCTTGGATTGCTATTTATGGTTTGATAAATTCATGTATGTGGAAATGAATATTTGATTTTGAGAGCAGGTTGATATTGTTGGGGTTAGTAGAAGCTGTCTCAAATTTGAAGAATTTTAAACATGTTGCTTGAATAGTTGTTCACCTTTCTCCCATGGTAAGAAATAGCCTTGGTTCTTGATATATTGTTCAAATGACTAGTACACTATTTTTTTTTGGTTTTTGGTTTTTGGTTTTTGGTTTTTGGTTTTTGGTTTTTTTTTGTTTTTTTTTTTTTTTTTTTTTTAGAAGAAAAGAAGTGTTGTATGGTTTTTTTGTGTTGCGTCTTGCTTGAAAAAATAACACTATATCGGTTTATCTTTGCAATGTATATGGTGGCGGCCTTTCCATTTTCCCTCCTCACCAACCTATTGTGTGGAAATAGAGCTTCTTTGGACTATACAAGCTCAGTGGGTCTTGATACTTTAGTCTTATGATATGAGCATTTTCACTGTTACGCTCAAAATCACTGTTACGCTCAAAACATGACGTAGTAAATAGGTGGTGGCCGACTTAAATATGGAGATATTGTCTAGTCAGATTTGAGGGACTCACAGTTCTTCTAGAAACTATCCTACTAATATGTACGCAACCCATTCGGTTTGTCAAAAAAAGAGTCAAGGATAAGGTAGAATATTTTCACCAACCATCATCCCTTCATGTTAAATTGCCAATTCAGAAACTCTAGTCTCTGAAATAGATGGGCGTTACAGCCGACAAGGCCAATGTGCCACTTTGTCAAAAGTGTCTCTGAAGTAAAGGTGACTGGTCTTGAGACCATGACGATGGACAAATTTTTCTGTGACTACAACCACCATCAGTGTGGTCAGCTATATTAGTGATGGGAGAATATATTAGTATGGTTGCCTACACTTCCAATCTAAGCCAATTTATTGAAGTTAAGATAATCTAATTTGCATGTCACAAGTTTGTAAAGTCTTGATGAACCACTTTGATAAAAGAATTCAACTTTCACTAACTAAACATGATCAGCTAGTAACATTGATGTTGTGTTATGTAGGCAACATGTCTTCAAGGGAACATTACACCATTCTAACTAAGAACATCTAATTTCCAAATGCGAAATTAATGATAGAAAAGTTATTATATGTGATATAATGCTCTACATGCTAACATGGATGAATTTGTTGAAAATGCTAATGTTGTGTTGCATAAGTAACAAGTCTTGTTTAGGGGTTGGTAGAACATGAAATTTCCTTGCACTTTGCTAAAATTATTGACTTTATGATGTACAAATCAAAATAATACAAGCTCAACGAGAGACAAATTGACTAGTTCCTTGTTATGTTTGTTGAAGGCGTTAATCCCTCCATATTTTCTCCAAAATTATGACTTAAACGAGATTTGCGTGTTGCCAAATGATAATAAGTCATTGAAGAAAAACTTTGTTCATTCTAGACTTAGACTCTGTGTAAACTTCTTCATTTTCTTCTATACTACCAAATACAAAAAGTGAATGGTACAAATCCAATAATTAGAGTTAGGGTCAGAGTGGTTTACCTAAGAGTTTCTAAATAAAAAAATTATCTTAGTTTAACAAGGTGCCCATACTTATTCTTTAAGATACAATCTCAAATGCAATACAATAAATCATTTTTGATTCGGTATAAAATATCGAATGTAATAAAGGGTTGTAAGTATTATACCCGTAATTGGTGTGTGAGTTGAAAATTTTGGAGCTACATTTCATGAAGAGATTATTTGTCATGAAGCAAGTGACGATGCCAAAAGTAATGTATTGTTTATTTACTTATTATCGTCAAATATATTTGTTTGAGTTTTTGGGAGAGAATAAAGTGACTATGATAAAATGTTTTACTATCTAGATTTGGTCATTCTTAGATATATTTTCTTGACTGTTCAACGACATTCTTCATACAGCTTGTGACAGTTGAATAGATTGGCAATAAACAATTGAACAACATTCTAACTGAAGTAAAGTAGCAACAATTGTTATTGTTGTTGACAGTTGGACAACATTCTTCCTTACAGTCGTGAAGAGATTGGCAACTAGTATTGACAATTGGATGACAATCTAGAATCTTGACAGCATTCTCTAACTACCTCAACAAGTTGGACAACATATTAAAATCTTAACAACATTCTCTAACTACTTGAAAAGATTGGCGGCAACGACTGTTGATAGTTGGAAAGATTCTTGTGTAAGTGATAAACCACTCATAGTGACTGTTGTTGACAGATGAAAACATTCAATAGATTGGCAACTAATGTTTTTGGCAGTTTGACAAAAAAATTGACAACATTTTGTGGTCATTGAATAGATTGGTAGCAACTAAAAAATATGTTTTATAGTATAGACAACATTTGGAATAGATTGGCAACGTGGCAAAAAAACATGTGATTGTGAGAAAGATAATGTGTTCTTTACTTTACTTAGACTAATTTTGCATTTACTACACTTACATTTCAACTTTATTAGTTGAACAACACATTCTATACATGCTGTCCTCAACCCCCTACAGATCAATGGTCAAATGGCTTTTTCCTTTCAGTAAGTTTAGATGAAGAATGAGATTTTAGTATTTTCATATATATCTTGGTTTTGATGTACTTGAAAAAATTATTAGATATACCTTGGATGACACAAACATAACATATAATTTGGTGTATCTAATAAGTTTTTGGATGACCTCATAATCGGAGGTATATCTAATAAGTTTCCCAATAACATTAAAATTAAATTAAAACTTCTCCTTTACCCCTCCCACTCTGGCAGCCCTCTTCTCGCCTAGACTTGTTGAGGTGGCTGTCAAATGCAACTCTATATTGTGGTTATCATGATATCTACATTTCAGAATAACAAGTGAAAATGGAGGTCCCAAAATTATCACAATATTCAATTATCATGTTGCCAAAACGCATTCTTAAATCCTTTTAACCCCTAAACTACCAAGGCCTCCGATTAGGAGATTTGCGATTTCGGGCAGCCTAAGTTAAGATGTTAAAAGTAATATTTTTGCCTAAGATTTTTACTGGATTTTCCTTACACTACAAGGTGTATGTGGGAAAATTTGCAAAGTCAAACTCCACCTATGGAGTTCTTAAACGCAAATTTTAGTTTTCAGCCTTGGGGCGGGCAGAAAAAAACTTTCAACTTTTACTTTTTTTTTTTTTTTTTTTTTTTTTTTTTTTTTTTTTTTTTTTTGAAATCTTTTCTTGATTGATTTTGTAGTTAGGTTTCTAAGTGACCCAAGTTGAAACTTTTACCAATCCTACAAGGGCACCCTTCAAAAATTACAAGAGCTGAATTCAAAGTTTTTTTTGATATTTCAATTTTTCTTTCAAAATTTGCCAAAATTTGAGATTTTGGAGTTTTTTGAGATTCTTTTTTCTTGAAATTCAAAAACTCAAGAAGGTATATAGTCATCGTTCAGTTTCCCCCTAAACCATATACAATAAACGTGGTGCATGTTTTACCAAATCCTTGATCTCTACCTTCTTCTAGTATTTAAATTGCATGAAGGTTCAAAAAGCAAAATGAGTGTCTAAAATTTTGCATGGGCATGCCCAACTTAGTTATATACATGGAAAAAAATATGAGCTAGATGTTTAAGGCATTAAGCATCACGCTTTCCTTTGCACAAAGTTGACTATGTTTGCTGAAAAAAAAATTGCATCAACTTTGAATGTTATGATCTTACAAATGGCTACGATCCAACGGTTGAAATTGCAACCACTACCTCTAATAAGAGTTCTCTTCAAGATCATACGGTTGAAAGTTTCAAAAAAGTGTAAAAAATATTCTCATACTTCAAAGTTTACAAGGTGGTATGGAATTGCAATTTTGGAGTTTGGAGCTCACGAAACACCATGGTAGTTTAGGGGTTAAGTATAATTTTTCAAAATTATGAGCATTTTTTTGGTACTATGTTTGCAACTAAAATTCTATCCAAATCTCTAAGTGATCCAAATTAGAAATGTTATATATTCTACAAGGGTAGGTTTTAAGATATACAAGATGAAGACCAAGGATACGTAGCAAAATTTTCAAGTGCAAGTGTTTAGTACTTTAAGATTTTTTTCTTTCAAAACTTTTCATACATTAAATTTAGAAGTTTAGCAAGAATAATTTTTCTCCTTTGTGCTCTTCTCTCTCTTAGCACATTATGATGTTTATGGATTGGAATAGAGAATACATCTCCTATAAGACTTTTGAGTTCCGATAAATCTGGTTTTTGTAGTTTGAGATTCTGATACTTCATGGTTCTTGGATTGCTATTCATGGTTTGATAAATTCATGTATGTGGAAATGAGTATTTGATTTTGGGAGTAGATTGATATTGTTGTGGTTAGTAGAAGAGGTTTCAAATTTGAAGATTTTCAAACATGTTTCTTGAACATTTGTGTGATATTCACCCCTCTCCCATAGCAAGAAATAGCCTTGATTCTTGAGATATTGTTCAAATGACTAGGACACTATTATTTCATTTGATTTTTATTTTTGTTTTTGTTTTTGGATTTGGTTTTGGTTTTGGTTTCGGTTTTTTAAAGAATTTTTAAAAAGAAAAAATAATAAATTGTGTGATTTTATTGTGTTGAATCTTGCTGAAAAAAAACACTGCATATCGGTTTGTCTTTTGCAAATGCTTTGCATTGTATATGGTGCCAACCTTTTCATTTTCCCTCCTCACTAGTTTAAAGTGTGGAAATAGAGCTTCTCTGGACCATACAAGCCTAGAGGGTCTTAATAGTCTGGTCTTCTGATATTAGCATTTTTACTCTTACACTTAGAACATGACGTAGTAAATAGGTGGTGGCTGACTTAAACATGGAGATATTGTCTAGTCAGATTTGAGGGAGTCACTTTTCTTCTAGAAACTAACTTACCAATATGTACGCATTCCATCTGTTTGTCAAAACAAAGTCAAGGATAAGGTAGAATATTTCACCGACGATCATCCATTCATGTTAAATTGCCAATGAGAAAATCTGGTTTGTGAAACAGATGGGCGTTAAGGCCGACAAGGCCCATGTGCCAGTTTGTCAAAAGTATCTTTGAGCGAAATAAATGTGACTGGTCTTGACACCACGACGATAGACAAATTTTTCTGTCACTACAGCCAGCAGTATTGTTGTCAGATATATTAGTGATTAAAGAATATATTAGTATAGTTGACTACACTTCCAATCTAAGCCAATTTATTGAAGATATAATACGCTAGTAATGTTAGTGTTGTGTTATGTAGGCAACATGTCTTCACGGGCATATTACACCATTCTTACTAAGAACATCCAATTTCCAAATGTCAAATTAATGATAGAAAAAGTTATTGTATGTAACATAATTCTCACCTTTGGTACATTTGATATCTGATACCATACCAATATACTTACTCATTTTTTGTTTGGTCTCAAATATCAAATGTACTAAAGGATTGTAGAAATTATACTAGTATTTGAGTAATAGTGATTATTGTGAGAATTTAGAAATTTAGAGCTACGTTTCACGAAGAGAAAATGAAGCAAGTGACGAGGCCAAAAGAAATGTATTGTATATTTGCTTAAGATTATTGTAGATATATCTGTTTGAGTTTTGGGAGAGGATAAAGTGAATATAATAAAATATATCATTGTCTATCTAGATCCGGACATTCTTTGATATATGCTCTTGACTGTTCAACGACATTCTTCATATAGCTTGTGACTGTTGAATAAATTGGCAATGAGCAATTCAACAACATTTAACTGGTGAGTAAAGTGGCAACGGTTGTTGTTGTTATTGACAGTTGGACAACATTCTTAGTAACACACATGAAGAAACAGGCAACTGGTGTTGACCGTTGAACAACAATTTAGAATCTTGACGACATTCCCTAACTACTTCAACAATTTGGACGACATAGTAGAATCTTGACAACATTCCCTAACTGTTTGAAAAGATTAGCTGCAACGGCTCTTGTTGTTGATAGTTGGAAAGATTTCCGTGTAAGTGATAAACCACTCAGAGTGACTGTTGTTGACAGTTGCAAACATTCAATAGATTGGCAACTAGTGTTGTTGGCAGTTTGACAAAATTCTTGACATTATTCTGAGGTCTTGGATGGATTGGCAGCAACCCAAATAATATTTTATAGGATTGACAACATTTGGAATGGGATGGCAACGTGGTAAGAGGGAAAATGTGATACGTATATAAATGAGAATATTGTTTTTGTTTGTTGGCAATCAACATGTGATTGTGAGAAAAATAATGTGTTCTCTACTTTACTTAGATTAAGTTTGCAATTACTACACTAACATTCCAACTCTACTAGTTGACCAACACATTCTCAACACTCCCAGGGTGGGAAGGGTAAAGGAGAAGGGCATAGAAGGCCAAAGTGTAAAAGGCAAGGGTTGAGATATTGAGGTTAAGACCTCCATTTTTGATTGGTTGTGATATGTCATGATCAATGATGACTATAAATCATTGATAGTAATCAATATCATTATTCTCATTATGATAGTAATAACGGATAATTGCCAGTGAATATTGTGATTTTGTGGACATCATGGTTTGTGGTGAAATATCATGATATCCTTGTGGCTACTTAAACGCACCCTAAGTTCCTACATCATGCCTTCAAAATATCAAAAATTGAACTTTCACTCTAAAAATGTATTAGATATACCTTGGATGTATTATCACATTAAAACCAAAATATATATGAAAATACTAAAAACTCATTCTTCATCTAAACCTACTTAAAGGCAAAAGTCATTTTGACCTCTCATCTGTAGGAGGTTTACAATAATCAATAAGCTACCTTCAAAATTTTTTTGGTTGAATTCAATCTTCCTGTTGAATTCTACCTTCCGGTTGAATACTCTTGACTATGTAATGATTCTTTTAAAAAACAATCAATTTTCCCAAATATATTCTCTAGTACCACCGAGAATATTTAGGGAACAAATAAAATCTACATTGCAATATTGTGCAATGTGTGAAAAGGGTTAACAAACCGTGCTATCCTCTATATGAAATAATCCCCCTTTGTATTCATGAGTGTGAAGAACCACAACAAAGAAGGGTCTTTGGAATTGTAGCCACCCAAAACACGCCTTCTTTGGACTTGACCCAAATTATCAAAGCTAGGCATTTCAACATGTTGCCCTCTCATACCAATGTTGATTTCTCATTGGTCCTTAACTTGGCTTTTGTATTTCCCATGCAAAAGTAGTTGCACTAATCCTTTTTGGATGCTTATAAAAAATAAGCCACACGCATAAATGAGGTTTTGTAATTTGCAACTAAGAGTTGACCCACTCACAATTTGCTCCATGTAGATTTTTTTCAGAAATGTATTAAAATTTACGCATAATGGGACATCAAAATTCTCCATGAACCTCAATGAAGTTGTTTAGGCTGGCAGGGGTTAATCCACAAATCGTTCTAGCCTACTTCAACCAATTTTAAAGAAAAGTAAATTGTTATAAATGAAAATTGAGACAAGCCATTATAATTCAACCATACAATCTTGTAGTATACATTTTGTAGGATCTAAGCAACACATCCTTAGTCATAAACCCTTATAGATTGTAAGAACATAACATAATAGTATTCAGAATAAAATAAATTCATAAGCTTCACCTCTTACAATCAAATAATCACAAACTACAAAGTTGTTTACCCTTCATTTTTGAAACACCTTGCATCAATAAAATTCCTTTCTTGATCAAAAAGTTTACATAGGAAAAATAGTCCAAATTAGACCCTTTGCACTCAACTCACTGGCATACCTTCCACACACCTTTGATTGAGTTTAGGTTTCTATCACTCTATCTAAACTTTAATCAGCCTCTAAATACTTAAATGATTTGAAGAAATTTTCAGATGTGTTATAAAATGTGCATTCCATATCTCTTATGAAAATTGTGCACAAAAGACAATTTTTCACAAAACAAAATCATGAGTATTTCTAAAATAAAATTAAAAAGTAAAATATTAAAAAAACTCCATGTAAATGTAAATTCACCCTTAGATTTAAGTTTTGCAATGAGGAGACAAAAGAAACGATTGATATTAGATATTTTTACAAGAAAAATAAAAATAAGGAAAGACTTGAATGTCATTCTCAATGAAAAGAGATTCGTAGTCTTTTTGTGTCAAAGAAAAGCTGCTTAAAGGGGGAGATTCATTCAAATCAAAGAGCAAAGTTGAATGCAACCCTACCCATAGATGATCCCAACAAAATGGCCAAAAGGGGCCCTATGGAAAAAGAGTTTGGAATTTTCCTTGTTGGACTAGTTATGATTGGGCTTTGACACAAGGACGTTCCACCCACTTAGATGGACAGAAAGGAATGGCACAGCAGCAATACAATGTATACTTGACATGTCTCTCACTAGGGCCCCACTTGGCTTCCTCTTTATTTTTATTTAAAAAAATAAATATCTGAGTATGTGGAACTCTCCTATGTACCCCATTTCTTTAAAAAATAACCAAACAATATATCTTTGTTTGAAAAATACCTCTAGTACTAGAACAATCATGTGTTTTCAATTTCTTTGAAAAGAGATATCAAATATGTGTATTTGAGTGGAAGAATGTTCTCTTACTTTCAACTTTGGACGTGAAGAGGAAGAAGAACTCCAACCCTATTTGAGGCTGGCATGAATAAAGTGTATGTTCGAACTATCCATGGATGCATGCGTGGAGGTCATAGCACCAATAGCGTAACTACTACCTCCTCTCAGAGTGGACATTTTGCGAGTCCCTTCCTGCCTTAGAGATGTATTCTCCCATAGGGCTTTAAGGTACCTATTGAACAAGGTCCAAGAACCCCGCTGTGGACTATGGCAGTGAGCACCATGCCGGCAAGGTGAACAGAACCTACAACCTCCTCATTGTAGTACCTGAACTTATTCGTACTTTCTGTATGAATAATTTCTTTTGGTTCTTATATATACCTAGAATCAAAATTTTCAAGAAAGTTAACCCCTAAAGGTTCTTGATGCAAAATTGTAAAAATGGACATTCCCTTACTTCAGGCCCAAAAACTCTCAATCTAAGAATTATTTGGAAGATCCAACTGTAGGATCTTGAAGTTAACTTAACCTTCTACTCACTTGCCAAAATTGAACCGTTGATTCTTCTTCATTTGTGAGATTATAATGGTCAACGTTGGTTGAATTTTGGACTCCAAAAAGCAGTTTTCACTTTCCTGGACATTTAGGGGTTAAACATATGAAAACAACATAATTCTACTACAAATACCAAAAATTCCTCATACTTCGATAGCTTTGACCTTAATGATCACTTTCATTTTTTCTCTTTATCCATTCGCACCTTCTCATCCTATTTTAAGCTAGACAAGTATAGGTATCTGCTACAGGATTAATCTCTGAACGCCCTAGGCTACGTTTAGAGGTATGCTGAAATTCAACTACAAAGGCCAATCTATGACGATAAAATGTTATGTGAAGAGCAATTGGATTGCAGATCTGAACAGTGAGATCATGCCTTAAGACCTTATTTACATTTTCAAACAAACAAAACTTGAAAAAAAAAGTAAAATCTAAGTATTTGGTGAACTTTTGAAGTTACCGCAATTTAGTTGATTTTGGGCAGATTCTGGGAACAAATGAGCATATACTGCACTTCCGACACTCTTCAAACTTTGACCATAAATATCTCCTAAAGTATGAGGAATCCCGAAACGTGAGATGATTTCTTGGAGAGGTATGGAAAAACTATACAACCCACAAAAGATTTCAGCTTCGTGCAAGCTTAAAATACTAAATCATAGGCTCCCCAAACCCCAAACAACCACAATCTGGCATAACCTCAGTCCACATTAGGGGTTAACCCTTAAACGCCCAGCCCCTCTGAAAATACACTAAAAAGCATGCCCGAGGGGCATGCTTGGGCGTTTAACCCCTAAGAGCCCAATCGACCATTTTATGGTCGATCCCGAATTTTGAGGAGCTGTACATGGATTGAAAAAGATTTTTTTTGGAATTTTTTTTAACATTCCAGAAGTTTGATAAGTTGGGAACCACATTCAATTTACAGAACCCTCTTTGGATTCATAGATTGTTCAGAATAAGCCTTCAAACAGAAACAGGGCAAAGTTTTCTTAGTGTAAGAAAACTTACTATTTTGGGAAAATAATAAGGTTCCTCATAGGTTACTTGTGGCCTCTCTCCATTTTATCATATAATATGTGATTTTAGCCAATCATAGAAATTTCCAATTACTAATAATAGAAATTACATTTTATATCGATTTTCAAAGTTTTACTCTTTTTTAATAATTTTGAAACAAATCTTACTTATTTTAGGAAATTTAACCGTATAGATCTAATTTAGGGTTTAAGGTCTTTATACTATCTTTGGAGCGCTACTTCATAAGGGATACCAAATCCATATTTTATAACACATCTAAGTTTTTCTTCAAACCCCTCGGGCCTTTAGGGGTTAAGGAAGACATCTCGAAAATTCCTTGCTCACCACGGAGGTGACTTTCTGTGCGCCATTCTAAAAAACCAGAAAAGGCCAATGCTAAGCGGGCATTCTGAAAACTTTTTGGGGGCAGCCTGAAAACTTTTTGCTTATGTACTTCCCCTACTTGCAATTTAGTCCAAAAAGGATTTTTTTTTAAAAGTAAACATATCTTAAAGAACTAAAAAAAGTAAATATCATGCTATTACAGCAATATTAAGTTTGTCTTGGGATGAGGAGCAGATAAAAGCCTGTATACTTCCCAACTCTTTGGAGGTTCTTGTACTATTATTGCCTCCATGCCTGCCCTAACTCCAACTGCCCATTTTCCATTCAAAGCCGGCCCCTCATTGGTTGCATCACATTTGGTTCGTTAATTAGAATTACTTATTTAATACTCTTCCTTTACGGCACACCATTTGTGTTGAGCGATTGACTTTACTCAACCAAAGCTTAGCTTTGAGGCTCCTCCAAGGTAAGGTGATAACACTTATTATTATTGTGCATTTGGCTATTAGCTCATATGTTTTTGGGACCTTGAAACCTCAAAAGAGCAACTTTCTACCTCTCGGCATTGTTCAAGAGACATTGTCTCCATGGTGTATTTTATGTTTTTGAAAATGTGTTCATTACCGAATCTCTATTCAATTTCCAAAGTGACCTATGTCGAAAGCTTTACCATTTTCACAAGGGTAGCTTCTGGGAATTACAAAAACAATCTCAGTAATGTCTGTACTTCTACAACTTTTTTTTTTTTTTTTTTTTTTTTTTTTTTTTTTTCTCTTCAAAATTCACAAACTCATAAAGGCACCTACTCATAATTCAACATTTTTCAAAAACTAAATAGATCTAATGTGGTGCATATTTTTCTATATTTTTGCTTTTAGACCTTCTAGAAAAAAAATTGTATGGAGGTCAAAAAAACAGAAGGAGTCTCTAATATGTTGCATTACTGTATCCAAGAACTTGACCGCCTACATGGAAAAAAAATATGACCGAGATTCTTGGGAGTTACAATTTTGAATCTCCCTTTGCATCATGGAGACAATGTCTCGTGAGCAATGCCCAAAAAAAACTTTTGCACAAACTTCGAGTGTTATTATCTTGCAAATGAAAAACATCCAACGGTCAATTTCTGGAATAGTAACTAAAAATAGACTTGAATAATAGATCCTAAGGTTAAAAAAGTATAGAAAGTAACAATACCAACTCATGGTCATTTGACAAGTACCTTTCTAAGGCTTGTGCTAGTCGATGATTCTTGTGTTGAGGTTCTTTTAGAGCCTAATTCATGTTTGTACATTCATAAGTGAAGCTTTGCTCAAGAATGCATGCATGTATAGGGAATGCCTTTGAAGGACGCTTAGGTATATGTGCTCATACTTTAAAGGGTACCTTGGACCAACATTTGAGGTTTTTTATACTTTGTTTGCTGAAAACTACACAAATAATGAGAGTGTAAGGGTTTAGGTTGGTTTAGACAAGTAATTTGAGCTCAATAAGAGATGAAAATTTCTATTTTGAAAGCTTACGCCAATTTGAAAGAATACTCACCAATTCCATGTGCAGTTAGTGAATTTTACAAAAATAAATGTAACATATGTAAAATACATGAGAGCTTATACACCAAACATTTATTACTTATGCAACATAGTAACATCATCTTTACAATTGTTAGCAAGTAGAAGTATTTTCATGTGAAATAGTTCTTTTATTTTTAGTTTGATAGTGATCAAATAATTGTAGTGGAAATAGTCTATCGAAGCCATTGAGACCTGCCACCTAAATTGCACAACACAATCATTATAATTCTATCCTAGCTAGTTGGTAGAATCTGAAGATTTTTTCTTAAAAAATTGGTCGATCAAGGCTTTGAAGACTTGCAACCTCTAAAGCTAAATTAGATTATCTTCTACACAATGGCTCAGATTGGTTACGAACGTCAACTGTGCTAGTTTCACCAACCATCACTCCACAAAAATTGATTCCTCCCACACTGGTCTAGCGTCGTGGAAAAGCAAAATTATGGTATCTTTTGCACGATGGCTCAGATTGGCCAGGGACGCCACGTGTGCTAGTTTCACCAACCATGACTCGGCAAAACTTGATACCTCTCACATCGGTCTAGAGTTGTGGTTTCACAAACCAATCATCTTCATTACACATCAAGAACAATCTAAACATGCTAGCACTTAGCCTTGTCGACCTTAACTTGTATTTGTTAGCATAGATTTGGTACAATATCAGTGTAAAAAACATTCAAAATATATACATTGTCAAAACATTGACCTAGTAGTGTACATTCTATTATAATTGACCATATTCTAGAAGTTAAATTATGCCCCCTATCATTGGTCAAGGAGTTTCTTTATTCTCATTGAGCTACAAGCCTCTTATTTGTAGGATAATCTTGGTACTTCAAATAGATACCTAAGTAATGCGTGCTGAAATGCATAGTATACTTAGGTAAGTATTAGGATTGATCTTAGACAACAACCCCAATTTTTAAGACTTAATAAGGCAATATGGCAATTTCATCTGGTTTGATTGTAAAGAGCTGGTTGACATGAATCTATAGACAATTTGACAATCCAATTTGGAATTTTGAAGTTGGTATCAGATTCTTAGCCATTTTTCAAAACTAAAATCTGTAGACAAAGAAAATAAAGTAAAATCTAACCTTAGCCCTTATTTACATATAATGATATGACCCCTAAAGCCGAGGCCGCCCAAATCGGGTCGATTTGCTTCTGGTCAACGTGTGCCTAATTGCATATAGATCTCATATGAGGATGTAGAGTGTTTCCATACTTTTCCGAAGAGTCATCTCATGCTTCTAAATTCCTCATAATTTAGGAAATATTCACAGCCAAAGGGCAGTCTCCGGATATCACATAAACAATTTTAATGATGTTTAGTGATTTTACAGATTTTTCTTTTAAAATTTGTGATTTAGAATAATTTTCAACTTCTTTATTTTTCCCCTCAAAATTCACAAATCCATAAAGACACCTACTCATCCTTCAACATCTAAAAAAAAAAAAAAAAAAAAAAAACATTGTGGTGCATGTTTTTTCTATTTCGTTGCTTTTAGACCTTCAAGAAACTTTTTTGCGTGAAGGTTAAAAAAAAAAAAAAAGGTCTCTAAGATTTTGAGTGAGCATACCCAACTTCATTTCCTACATGGAAAAGAAATATGACCAAAACTTTGGGAGTTACAATTTTGAATCTCCCTTTGCGCCATGGAGACAATGTCTCCTAAACAATGCCTACAAAAACTTTCGCACAAAATTTGGGTGTAATTATCTTGCAAATGAAAAACATCCCACGGTCAATTTCTAGAATAGTATCTAAAAATTGACTTGTATCAAAGATCTTAAGGTTTAAAAAGTAAAACAAGTTTTTTAAAAAAAGTTCACACCTATAGGAGTGCATAGACGTAGAAAATTATAGTAATGAGATTTCAAGCTCTCAAAAAAACATAAATATTTTTAGGGATTAATTGTGTGTGGTTTAAGGGGGAAAACTCATGGCCATTTATCAAGTAACCTTTCTAAGGCTTGTGCTAGTCGATGATCCTTCTATTGAGGTTCTTTTGGAGCTAAACTCATGTTCATACATTCATAAGTGAAGCTCTGCTCAAGAATGCATGCATGTATAGGAAATGCCTTTGAAAGACGCGTAGATATATGTGTTCATACTTAAAGTTACCTTCGACCAACATTTAAGGCTTTCAAAAAACTGTTTGGTGAAAACTACACAAATGATGAGAGTATAAGGATATAGGTCGATTTAGATTTTAAGCTCAAATGCTCAATAAGCTCAATAAGTAAATTAAGCTCAATAAGAAATGAAAATTTATATTTTGGAAGCTTACGCCAATATGAAAGAATAATAATTGTACAGTTAGTGAATTTTACAAAAATAAATGTAACATATGTAAAATACATGAGAGCTTATACATTAAACATTTATTACTTATGCAACATAGTAATATCATCTTCACAATTGGCCTATGTTAGCAAGTAGAATTTTCTGTCATGAAAAATTTTTTTTTTTTTTTTTTTTTTTAAAATTTAGCTTGATAGTGATAAAATAACTATAGTGAAAATAGTCTACTGAACCCATGGAGACTTGCCACCTAAGTTGCACAACACGATCATTATAATTCTATCCTATCTAGTTGGTAGAATCTGAAGACTATTCATTAAAAAAGTGATTGATCAAGGCTTTGAAGTCCCGACACATGTAAAGCTAAATTATAGTATCTTCTACACAACGGCTTCAATTGGCCACGAACGCCAGCTATGCTAGTTTCACCAACCATGACTCGACATAATTCTATCCTATCTAGTTGGTAGAATCTGAAGATTCTTCATTAAAAAATTGGTCAATCAAGGCTCTGAAGACCTACCACCTCTGAAGCTGAACTATAGTATCTTCTACACGATGGCTCAGATTGGCGAGGAACGCCACCTACGCTAGTTTCACCAACCATAACTCGGCAAAACTTGATTCCTCTCACTCGGTCTAGCGTCGTGGAAAAACCAATCATCTTTATTACATATCAAGAACGATTGCAACATGCTAGCACTTCTGCCTTGTCGGCCATGACGTGTATTTGCTAGCATAGATTTGGTAGGATATTAATGTAGAAAACGTTCAAAATATATACATTGTCAAAACATTGACCCAATAGTGTATATTCCATTATAATTGACCATACTCTAGAAGTTAAATTATGTCCCCTACCAACTGTCAAGAAGTTGTCTATCCTCATTGAGCTAGGAGCCTCATATTTGTAGAATAATCTTGGTACTTCAAATAGATACCTAGGTAATACTTGGTGAAATGCATGTGATACTTATGTTAGTTATTTGATTGATCTTGGACAACAACCCCAATTTTTAATACTTGATTAGGTAATATGGCAATTTCATCTGGTTTAACTAGCTGGTTGACATGACTCTAAAGAGAATTTAACAATCCAATTTGAAATTCTGAAGATAGTATCAGCTTCATAGCCATTTTTCAAAACTAAAATCTGTAGATAGAGAAGATAACTCAAGATCTAACCTTAGCCCTTATTTACATGTAATGATATAATCCCTAAAGCCGAGGGCGCCCGAATCAGGTCGATTTGTTTATAGAGTTCTAGTCAACGTGTGCCTAATTGAATATAGATCTCATATGAGGTTGTAGAGTTTTTCTATACTTTTCCAAAAAGGCATCTCATGCTTCTAAATTCATCATAACTTAAGAGATATTCACGACCAAAGGGCCGACTTCGGAAATCACATAAACAATTTTAATACTCCTTTTGTCCCAAAATAAATGTCTGGTTTAGAAAATGCTTGGCATTATTGCGGTTTTCAAAATTGAGTGGGGAATGGGTTGTTTTAACGATCCTCATTGAGACGGTTGCATTGATGTGCGGAACGTCAAATTTGGTGAGCGTTGTCACCAAGTTTTGGTATGATACCTTATGCATGTTTTTGCACCTTTTACAAATGTACCCGTCACAACAACAATTTTGATCGGGTGAGTGCAAAAGTGAGATGGAAGTGTAGTGTTGTTGTGAACTTTCAATTTTCAAATTTTTGAGGATTTTCTAATGCTTGAGAAAGCACAAGAAAGAGAAAGAGCGGTTGGCAGTTTTACGGCGGGGAGGAAATGCTGCAACATCTTTTTGGTAAGATTCATTGAGTTCGTGTGCGTATTCAATTGATTTGAATTGTCTCTTCTTACTGCATTTGATTCATGGCCATTGTCGGTTTAGTTTCCAGATTGAATGTTGTGGCATTCGAAGGTTGCTCGAGTTGGACAACTTCCTCAAGTCATCAGTAATCAGTATAGATCGTGAACTTTTTGATCGCGTTCGTGTTTCAATAGAAGCTTAATGAACTTTTGTCACATTGTTGAGTTTGTCACATTGTTGAGTATGTCACATTGTTGAGTTTTTGTGCTTCTATGATGCTTCATGTCAGTTGTAGATCAACAAGTAACACTAATTTGACATGTGAGTAAGTTTGAAACAAGGAAATTGTGCACACAATCATATTGGACAATTAAAATGGGACTAAATGAAAACGGCATATCGCACATTTATTTTGGGACGGAGGGAGTAATGTTTAGTGATTCTACAAATTTTTTCTTTTAAAATTCGTGAAAATTTGAGATTTAGAATTTTTTAAACTTCTATTTTTTCCCCTCAAAACTCAAAAATCCATAAAGGCACCTATTCATCATTTAACGTTTATCAAAAAATAAATACACGTTGGTGCTTGTTTTTTCTATTTTGTTGCTTTTAGACATTTAGGAAACAATTTGCATGAAGGTCAAAAAAAACAAAATGAGTCTCTAAAGTTTTGCATGAGTGTACCCAAGAACATGATTGCCTACATGGAAAAAAATATGACCAAATGTTTTGGGAGTTACAATTTTGAATCTCCCTTTGCACCATGGAGACAACGTCTTCTAAACAATGCCCAAGAACTTTTGTACAAACTTTGGGTGTTATTATCTTGCAAATGGGAAAACATCCAACGGTCAATTTCTGGAATAGTAACTAAAAATAGACTTGAATAAAAGATCTTTAGGTTAAACAAGTAAACAAAAGTTTTAAAAAAATGGTTCACACCCACGGGAGTTCACAGAGGTAGAAAATTACCGTAATGAGAATTCAAGCTCTAAAAAATGTAAGGATTTTTAGGGATCAATTTCCTGTGGTTTAAGGGGAAAAATCATGGTTCTTTGACAAATAACCTTTCTAAGGCTTGTGCTAGTCGATGATTCTTGTGTTGAGGTTCTTTTAGAGCCTAATTCATGTTTGTACATTCATAAGTGAAGCTTTGCTCAAGAATGCATGCATGTATAGGGAATGCCTTTGAAGGACGCTTAGGTATATGTGCTCATACTTTAAAGGGTACCTTGGACCAACATTTGAGGTTTTTTATACTTTGTTTGCTGAAAACTACACAAATAATGAGAGTGTAAGGATATAGGTTGATTTAGACAAGTGATTTAAGCTCAATAAGAGATGAAAATTTCTATTTTGGAAGCTTACGCCAATCTGAGAGAATACTCACCAATTCCATGTGCAATTAGTGAATTTTACAGAAATATATGTAACATATATAAAATATATGAGAGCTTGTACATCAAACATTTACTACTTATGCAACATAGTAATATCATCTTTACAATTGGCCTATGTTAGCAAGTAGAGTTTTTTGTCATGTAAAATATCTCTTTTATTTTTAGTTTGATAGTGATAATATAACTATAGTGAAAATAGTCTGTCGAAGCTATGCAGACCTGAATTGCACAACACGATCATTATAATTCTATCCTATCAAGTTGGTAGAATCTATAAATTTTCATTAAAAAACTGGTCGATCAAGGCTTTGAGACCTGCCACTTGTAAAGCTAAATTAGAGTATCTTCTACGCAATGGCTCAAATTGGCCAGGAACGCCAGCTCTGCTGGTTTTACCAACCATCACTCTACAGAAATTGATTCTTCTCACATCGGTCCATCGTCAAACTATAGTATCTTCTACACGATGGCTCAGATTGGCCAGGGACGCCATCTATGCTAGTTTCACCAACCATGACTCTGCAAAACTTGATTCCTCTCACAGCGGTCTAACGTCGTGGTTTCAGAAACCAATCCTCTTTATTACACATCAAGAACAGTTTCAACATGCTAGCACTTAGGCCTTGTCGGCCATAACGTGTATTTGCTAGCATAGATTTGGTAGAATATTATTGTAGAAAACATTCAAAATATATACATTGTCAAAACATTGCCCCAATAGTGTATATTCTATTGCAATTGACCATATTCAAGAAGTAAAATTATGTCCCCTACCACTGATCAAGAAATTTCTTATTCTCATTGAGCTACAAGCCTCTTATTTGAGCTATAAGGATAATCTTGGTACTTTAAATAGATACCTAAGTAATACTTGGTGAAATGCATGTAAATCTTAGGTAAGTATTAAGATTGATCTTGGACAACAATCCCAATGTTTAAGGCTTGATTAAGTAATATGTCAATTTCATCTAGTTTGATTGTAACTAGCTGGTTGACATGACTCTAAAGAAAATTTGACAAACCAATTTGGACTCTGAAGTTATATTGAATTAATAGACATTATTCAAAAACAAATCTGTAGACAAAGAAGATATCTCAAAATTTAAACCTTAGCACTTATTTACATTTAACCATTATTTACAAATACCCCTAAAGTTGAGGCCGCCCAAACCTGGTCGATTTGCTTCTGGTCAGCTTGTGCATAATTGAATATAGATCTCATCATGGAGTTGAAACCTTTGGTAGGTTGTAGAGTTTTTCCATACTTTTCTGTAAAGTCATCATACTTTAGGAGATTTTCACGGAAAAATGTTTGAAAACACAATTTGAAATCTGCCCAAAATTGCCCAAATTGCACTATATGCTCATTTATTCTCATAATCTCCCCAAAATTGATTGAAACGTAGAAACTTCAAAAATTCACCAAAAATTTACATTTTTTCAAATTTTGATTATTGTATATGTAGGAAAGGTAGTAAGACATGATCTTACCATTCGGATCTTCAATCGAGTAATCCTTCACACGCCTTTCTATTTGTTGAAAATGGGCCTTTGTATTTCAATTTGAGCATGCTCCCATGTGAAAGATCAAGCGTTCCTTTAGGTTTTTTAGGTCTCATGAAGTTAAAAATTGCATAGACATGTTCTCAACTCACCTAGGAACAAGAATTTGAAGAGCCTCATGTCAAATTTCTTTCTGAAAATGGTATTTTTGACCACCAAAACATTCCTTTGCCATTTTACAACATGGAAAATAAATTTTTGTCATCTCTTAACGTTACGATCTCACACATGGTGAGAAATTGAATCTAAAATTTGGTATACATGTACAACTTAAGTCTTAGATAGTATGGTTACATACTTAAAGACTTGTCAAAATTCAAAAAATTACATCTTGAGGGCACTTTTCAGGATTCTTGACTGTTTTGAGAGTGCTCACCTTTAGGGAATAAATTTGTAATGGCCATACAATACAAATATATCACAACTTTACGAAGAGTTATATTTCATGTTCTTGAATGTACAATTGGCTATTGATTTTGACATTCTCATACACATAACAAGGAAAAATAATTTAATATGGTAAGACCGCATGTTTCCAACACTTTATAATGTCATCACTTAAAATGAACCTTCTCTCCGAAGTTTCATTTCATAGTCCATAAAATAACTTATGGGAGGGGTGGGTGAAAAATCAAATTTAATGCAATTGTAGTATACTTTTTACTTTGCAGTAATAATTTATGCTCCCTACAAGAAAAGAATGGTGTTTATGAGTATTTTGTGTGACTCTTTGCAAATTATTTGGAGTAAAATATTGTCCATTTGATTCAAGATGGTTTGCAAATAATCAAGAACACCATGCTTTTCCTCTAGTGGCTTAAATCAAATCACCACATTTTATCTCAAACAAATATAATAATGAAAAACTCCACTTATAAAATATATCACAAAATTTCATCGTTTTCATTTTGAAATGAAAATGCTATCAATAAACTTATTGCAATGAAAAAAAATCACCAATCAAGATGTTGTTTACCTTCATCTCAACAACAACCTTGAACCAAAATAAACTATGAGAAATATTTTCTGAGCAAGTAATCGCCTTGCAATGATGAAAATTGCTCCAAAATTTGCAACAAAATAATTCAAAGAAGTAGACGCTTGCACGATAATGAATGCCATAACTTTCTCACATCATGGATGAAATTGAGGTTTCTATCACATGTACTACATTCAAATTGGAATTTAAGTCAACAAACATAGTTAAAATCCAAGAGTGGGTGAAGGAGAAATA
The DNA here is from genome assembly GCA_037043015.1 of Bryum argenteum. Taxonomy (NCBI): domain Eukaryota; kingdom Viridiplantae; phylum Streptophyta; class Bryopsida; order Bryales; family Bryaceae; genus Bryum; species Bryum argenteum. The sequence continues at coordinate 14,947,380 of CM073328.1, read as the reverse complement.
GCTCCTTAAAACTCAAATGCTTTTCAGTATTTTCAAGATAGAAACATCATTGCAAATCTCATACCAAAAGTATTCAAACTAAAAAACATCCAACTACAAAGTTTTTGGATTTCATGTTAAAATCATGATAATATTAAAATGATTCACTCAAAATGCATGCCATAAATATATACATTCTTCCATGGGTCTAAAAATTTGACCACACAAACTAGACTTCTTTTGAAACCCAAATCAAGTGATTTTGTGGACACTATGGCTCTTTGAAGTTTAAGCTTGTCTTCTAGTATGTGGTTTTTCAACTTCCGATGCATTCAAAGGTTAATCTTAGTAAATAAGATATTTAGAAGTCTAGCTAATGGAAATAATTTTATGAAGAGCATGAAAGAAATGGAACCCAACTTGGAACTCAACCCCTATATGTTATTGCCTATTTTTAGGCCAAACGATACACTTTTTTAAAATTTTTGTAGATGAAAATTAAAAAATTACTTAGATCTCAATTGTGCAATCTTGTAATACGTTATGAGGACCAAAAATTGAGCCACTAGACCTCATTGAGTTAGAACGTATTAGTATTAAAAAAACTCTAAAATTTCATCAATTATACTTAAACTCTAAATGTTACCAATAGACCTATTGCAATGAAAAAAACATTTTCCTCCTTCATCTCAACAACACCCTTCTTCCAAAAATTCCATCAAACGAGTTTCTTGGTTCAAAAATCTCCCTTACGGTGCTTAATAGCCAAAAAATTTACAAAGGAAATATATGACTCTTGTCGACTTTTAGAGTTAAATTGGCCTAACAACAATATTTTCTACGACCCCATCTCTCCCATCTTGTTGCCTTGTTTAGGAGAAGATCTTCAAAGCTACATTGCTTTACAGTCGCACTAGAGAGGACTACTTGTTTTGCGTGCGGCGTTACTTGTCTGGAGTCCCTCCTCGCCACTTCCCCTGAGTAAGCTCTTTGGTGGGGACCATTTGGAGCTAGTACAACGCCATCTGGTGGCGATACTCTAACATCCCTAAAGATTTCCCGTGCTGAAAATTGAGTCATTATTGAGCACCTTACTATATGTTTCCAAATACAAAAGAACAAAATAAGGAACACCAACATCACAATACACATGCACCTCCAATTGACCCTATTCATCGGTCTACTCGAGTGGGGGCATGGGTGCCATGGAGGTGTCAGTCACCTTACCTGGCCAGGCTAGTGGTATTGTATAAAATTCACTTGAAAAGTATGTGTACATCATTGTATTAAATACCAACATTGTGGAAGTATATAAATATTGTATTGTAGTACTACCGTACCACCATAGCAGATTCGGTCCTCAACGAACGAATATTTATTTATTTTTGTAAACATAAGGTTTGTCTGCAAGAAATAGATTTTTTTTGAAATTCGTTCTTTTGTATTTAAGGGGGAAAAAAAAATCTGTCTAAAGGTGCGGTAGTTGTAATGAGATGACAACTTAAGATGTAATTTTTATCCATTTTTGGCAGATGTTAATCTCCCAAATTTTGGCTTGTAATTTCTAATTTTTTACATTTTTTAAATAGAATTATTTATGAACGAATGTGTTGTGGTGGTACGGTAGTCAAGCCTGCTTGTGATAAATGAAATTGGTAATTCCCCTATTTCCGTGGTCTTTGATGGGTGCAATGTGGCAAAATTAGTGGAAGGTACAAATCTAATAATAAGAGTTAAAGTTAGATTGTTTAGCTAAGAGTTTGTGAATAACAAGATTAATCTTAATTTAACAAGGTGCTCGTATTTCTTCTTCAAGATACAATCTCAAATGCAATACACTAACTCATTTAGGTTTGGTATCAGATATCAAATGTACGAAAGGATTGTACATATTATACTAGTATTTGAGTAATAGTAATTAGTGTGAGAGTTTAGAAGTTTGGAGCTACGTTTCGTGAAGAGAAAATGAAGCAAGTGACGATGCCGAAAGGAATGTAGTGTTTATTTGCTTGAGATTATCGTCAAATATATTTGTTTGAGTTTCTGGAAGAGGATAAAGTGATGATAATAAAACGTTTAACTGTCTATCTAGATCCAATCATACTTAGATATATGTTCTTGACTGTTCAACGAAATTCTTCATATAGCGTGTGATTGTTGAGTAGCTTGACAATAAAAATTTATAATACATTCTAACTGTTGAGTAAATTGGCTACGTTGTTCTTGTTGTTGTGGACAGTTGGACAACATTCTTGGTAACACACATATAGAGATTGGCAACTAGTATTGACAGTTGCACGACAATCTAGGATCTTGACAACATTCTCTAACTACTTCAAGAAGTTGGGATGACATAATAGATTCTTGACAACATTCTCTAACTACTTGAAAAGATTGGCCGCAAGGACTCTTGATGATAGTTGGAATTTTTTTGTGTTACTGATGAACCACTCATAGTGACTGTTTTTGACAATTGTCAATAGATTAGCAACCAGTGCTGTTAGTAGTTTGAGAAAGTTCTTGACAACATTATGTGGTCTTTGAATAGATTGGCAGCAACTAAAATATATATTATAGTATTGGCAAGATTTGGAATAGATTGGCAACGTGGTAAGAGGAAAATGTGATATCTATAAAAATGAAAAATATTGTCTTTGTTTGCTGGCAAACCAACATGTGATTGTAAGAAAGATAATGTGTTCTTTACTTTACTTAGAATAATTTTGCATTTAATACACTTACATTCCAACTTAAATTCTATATTACTTAATTTGTAGAACAATGTGGCAAAAATTAATTCTTGCTAGGTGATGGTAGGAGAAATTAGCATAGCTAGCATTATAAGTGAATCTAAGCCAATATGTAAAAAAAAAACTCATAATGTGTACGTTGTCCCATATAGTTGACAAGTCATTAAGAGCACGATTGACTATTCTTACTATTAGAAGTTTCATTTGGTTTATTTGTAAATAGCTTCTTCTCCATTTACCTTGTTTCCTTCAAAGCATGTGTAGAAGGCTATGTTACAAAAATTTATCCAAGAGTTATTAACTCTTTGAATCGCTTGGGCTTGAGAGCAAAAGCATTACAAACAACTTAAGGGTGCACGGTCCAGCCTAGCACATGTATTTCTCATTTCTAAAATATCACAAATGTATGACAATTCATTTGAATGTGTAAGGTTTGTATATATTAAAAACTAAACAAAATGTACTTCACAAAAATTTCATGCAAATGACAAATGTACTATAATAACTGATCATCCCAACTCTAATGAATTATCTATGTTGTATGAGTTGAGAGTTGAATGAATTGTAGGTGCATTTAACCAAATAAGTGTAAGTACAGAACACTAGCCTTGATTTGTTATATAGTTTGTTACATGATATCTTATTTGTTAACTTCTAAAGATCCAAGAAAGCCAAAAACAACATTTTGCTATTTTGGGCAGCATAGATGAAGGGGTTTTAAGAGAATATTTTTCCTAAGATTTTTACAGGGTGGTGCCTATACTACAAAGTGTATTTGGTAAAATCTGCAAAGCCAAATTCTAATTTAAAACCTTCATCTAAAATGTGAAATTTTCAAATCCAAAAAGAGCGATTTAACCCCTAAAGGTCCTTGATACAATATTGTTTAAATTATCAAAAAGAACCATCTTCTACTTCAGGTGCAAGGAAAATCAATCTAAGCATTGATTAAAAGATCCAACCGTAGGATCTTCAAGTTGACTTGACCCTTTTCTCGAATGTCAAATTTGAAGCGTTAATTTTTCTCCAATTTTGAGATTATAATGGTCAAAGTTGGCTAAATTTTCTCCCTCTGGAAATTCCAAAAAGCGATTTCTGCTTTCTTAGACCTTTAGGGGTTAAAGTTGATATATTTTTATTTTATTTATTTTTTTTTTTTTTTCTTGGAATAGTTCATAACCGAATCACTACTTAAGTTTCAAAGTGACCAAAGGCAAAAAGAATCATCAATTGTACAAGAGAAGCCCCCACAAATTACAAAAACAATTATCAAAGTTTTTGGTAATTCACAAATTAATAAAATCATATCTTTCAAATATTTTCAAAATTTGAGATTTTAGAAATTGTACAAGATTCTATTTCTCATAATTCACAAAGTAGTAAAGGCACCTACTCATCGTTCAATTTTATCTTGAATCAAAAGAGTTTAACGCCATGCATGTTTTTTTGTTTTTTTGTTTTTTTTGTTTTTTTTTTTTTTTTTTTTTTTTTTTTTTTTTTTTTTTTTTTTTTTTTTTTTTTTCCTAAAAAATAATGTGCATGAAGGTCATAGAAGTGAAATGAGTCTCTAAAAATTTGCATGAGGGTACCCAACTTGGTTACCTACATGGATTAAATTTAAAATTTTTTTTAAAAAAAAAAAAAAAAAGACCTAAATGTCTTGGGGTAACAATCTTCAAGTTTCCCTTTAAATCATAGAGACAATGTCTCACGAGGGATGCCCAAAATACTCTTGCACCATCTTCTGAACACTACAATCTCACAAATGGCGCAAATCCGACGGTTGAACTTTTCCATGGTAGTACCATTAGTTGGTAGGTTTGAGATCCTACGGTTCAAACTACAAAAGAATAGTAAAAATTTGACCATACCTCAATTCCAACAAGGTTTTTTTAGTTTTGGAAGTACAAAAAACACTTGAGTTTTTAAAGGTTAATTGATTTTTGGGCAGATTTTGGGAATAAATAAGCACACATATCGTACTTCACGCGGCTTCGGGAAAATTTCAAATAGTATTTTCAAACTTTGACCATGGATATCTCCTCAAGTACGAGGAATTTTAAATCGAGAAATGACTTTTCAAAAACTCATGTCATCTGGTAGAGGTCATGGGGGGACAGAACACACAAACACATCGGACCGGGGGAACAAGCAGCTTCCACAAACCGGACATTGTAATTCTAAATATGTACACCATGACAACTCTATAAAAACTCTTCAACTTGCAAAAGGTTTCAACTTCATGCGAGCTAGATATAGTAAACCAATGACGCTAACGAAGCCTTAAACGGCCGAAATCGGGGGTTAACATATCCAATTCCAGTTTGCATTTTTCCTTTTTATTGGGATTACTTTTTTATTCACCATTTCGGTATGCCATTCGTAAGTAGGGGCACACTTATGTGGGTTATCACAGGATGTACTGCACATACGATAAATAGTGTTGTAGGTAACTTGCTGCTGAGTGTTGGTCATTCCATGTCATGAGTGGCCACTAACAAATGTAAAATGAGGGGTGGGGGGGGGGCTTCATATTCTCGCTCTCTGCATCATGTACTAACACAAGTTTTTTATGGGGAATGGGGTTGGCAGCTACACTAAATAGGTAGATTAGTGTTAGATGAAGATCAGTGTTAGATTTAATACTTATCCCCAAACGCTAAATGTCAATTGTAATTACAATTAGTGTTAACGTAGGATTTCAAACAGATTCAACTGCTGCTTGCGGCTACTTGTGTTGTGTTGCTCAATTGCGCTAACTGTAAGTGAATTCATTACCTTCAAAGCTACCATGCTTGTGTATGAGTTTTAAGGGTCACACAAGAATGTAATGTTGAAGAAGCCCTTATCGTAAGCTAAGTTATTGCTCCTCGTAAGTATCAAAATCCTAATCTTGTTTCAAACAGAAGAGGGCACTTGTAATCCAAAACTTTGTTACACCACCCCCAAACCCTGCTGGCTTAAGGTAGGAGTGGCTAAAACCGTCCAGCCCCAAAAACCGCACAGCAGGGTTCAAATATTCATAGAAAATTATAGGATTACTCAAAAAATGTTTTTTTTTTTTTTTTTTTTTTTTTTTTTTTTTTAGATGGATTTGCACTAGCTTTGCATACTATTGAAAAATAATTAATATTTTACACCACTATTCTATTCCAAGTATGCAAAGCTGAAATTCAGACGGTTTTTGGGGCTGGAGTGCTGGACGGTTTTAGCCTCTTTATCATTATGGGCACATCATCTCGAAAAACTTTGGACACCAAGAATCACACTTTGAAGAATGTTCAAAATGAGTATTTTAGGTCTAAAGAAGAACAAGATCATTTTTTGGTAATTTAGACAACTTTGCATTTAGGATCTATATGGATGTTAAGGTTGCAAAATACCTTACGGATATCATATCACCTTCCTTTGCCAACCCCTCTTGGCATTCATGAACACTATGTTAGCTCCTTCCTAGCCACCAATACCTTAGAGATAATCGACGTATTATTCCTCAAAGCGCAGATAGTGAATGCCCTTTCCATGGTGATTAATAAGAAAAATGGTATAGTCTTCGAGCCATCAGTTTTTAACAAACTCAAAAGGAGATCTCAACAGAGAACTTGCAAGATTGATAAGTACATAATTCCGTGGACTATGGTGATAAACATGGGGAATAGAACCCACAACCTTCTCAAGGAGTGACATGAGCCCCAACCATCAAACGAAGGTGCCTCAACCACCCAGTTTGCACTCAACATATTGCACTCAAAGACAACATATTGCACTCAAGTCTATGACACAAAGTCGATTATAGTTTCACACCCAAATGTTATCATTCAACATTGTTACTATTATCACTATCACCTTCGAAAGGAGAGAACATCCTCGATACCAGTTTACACTACTTAAGAAAGTAAGGAGAAATCTCAAATGTGATTGTTTGAAATCAATACTCTTGAAATCTGATTGGTTGAAAATGAAACTCTTAATCGACCGGTGGCTGGGTCCTCAAACTCCAAAGGGCAGATTGTGTTATAATTGGCAAACATGATTAAAAACAGGTGCAATGACTTGCATGCCATTCATGAGAATGTAGTGTGCAATGATCAAGGCAGCTTATGAATGAGAAGAGGAAGTCTTTTGGCTTGAGTACAACATCAGTGAGATACTCGTAATTAATTTCTAACCTTTGAGTAGATTTGCAGAATTTTGATAGGTCAAAAAAATAAAAATAATAATAATAATAAATTCAATCATAGTTTCTTTGGAATTGGGAACCTACCCACACCACATTGTAGGTTAGTATGACATTGAGCTCACTTATCATTGCATGTTAGGAATGTTTTCATAAATATTGTAAATGTTAAGCTCAATTTGATTGTGATGTATATAGCGTTGGAATTCTTAACACGGAAGGTGTGCTATTAAATTATGTTAATAACCCATATGTTGTCTTGTGTTTCTAGGAGCTTGAAACTTTGAAATTGCAAATTTCCTATCGCTCTGTACTCTTGGGGTGCAAACTTTTTTAAGATTTCCAACCATGAGATATTGTATGTGGGGCTATTTGTAATGATTGTTTTTAAAGGTGACTATTGGATGTTTATCGTTTACAAGATCATGACATTCATAATTTGTACCAACTTTATTTTGGGCATTGCTTTAGAGGCATGGTGCAAAGGGTGCATTATCATAGTTATAAGATAGAATACATGAGTTCCAGTTATTGAATTAGTGTGAGTGAAAGTCAAGCTCCAATGTTTGCATCTATTTTTCATTTGATTTTTAGTATCAATGACATGATTTGCCATATATATTGTTTCAACTATAGGCCTTTAGGGTGAATTCAAGGCAAGGTCAAACTTGATATGGATTTCTAAACCACCAGTTGACGTGTTAGATAGGTCTGGTGGTTCAGAAATCGTCCAGATAACGAAACACGCACCCATCGTGTTACGTCCCCCTATCTTGGCCCACTCACAAGAGGTCCGTTCCAATATGATCTGCAAGTTGTTGATTCCACGATAGCTCTGGAGCCTCTTTTTAATATATTAGATTCTTTTAAGTAATATATATATATTTACTCTTTTAAGAAAATATATACTACATAGAATCACATTCAGTCACATCCCACCTTACAATAATGTTCATTCATTATTAGGAAATTGGAACTTGGTGGCAAATCAAGTTGCACCTAGTATAAGTTTATTAAGCTTTTGAAACTTAGAATTTCCTCGTTCATTATCATTTGTGGCATTCAATAATTTTATTTTTCAAATCTCTTATGACGATGTTGAAAGCATAAGAGAGTGGGTAAACAAGCTTGTGTACAAGATTATAAGGTAAAACGAAATGTGCTTGCAACAAGGACATTTTTGAAAATATTTTAGAACTAGTTTTTTTAATAGTTATTTTCAAAATCATAAATTCAAGCAATCCATAATAATTAGCAAGAAATGATTATTTCGGCATTGCATCAATATTCACATAATTGAGATGTATGAATTTGGCTTATGAAAAATCATAAAAAGTAATTCTTTGAAATCATTATAGCATAATCATAACAATCAAAGCTGGCAATACAATTATTTTCATGGGAGCATGGAACTCTATTTCCTCATTGTTCATCAAGCTCATATATATTAAAAAAATAAAAAATCCTATTTGGTATATCCCTTTTCAAGGCTTTTCAAAGCTTTTATCTTGAGCTTTTTCATTACATACAAAGAACAACTTTGGAACACTATGGTGTAGTATTTGTAAGAGCCTAAACAACTAAAGTTGAAACACCCTAAAGCTTCGAGAGAAAACCAAGCACTTAATCAAGACAAATTAAAAACACCCAAAACTTGGAAAAATAACCAATTTTATGAAGAAAGTAGCTACTAGTTAAATCATATGGCCAACTCCCCAATTCCACATATTTTACCAAATAACTATAATTTTGAATGCATCTCAATGAAAAGATCTTGAGTTTTTATTTTTATTTTTATAAATAGTGATCAAAAGATGATGTTTACCAAATTGGAATATTTTTATCTTCTTCAACATAGAATTTGAAATGAAGTATTGTTTCCATCAAAACACCCTTACAACACTCAAAATTAGATGTTGAAGATTTGCAAGGTGAGATGTTGATAGGTTGCTTTAATCCCTCTATTTTGTAGAGGGTGTCCGAGGAACACAAATACAACAGACACTAATTTAAAGAAAAACTAAGCTTATTAAATTCATATTATATGTTGCTTAGGGCATCCTCAATGGACACGGAATACACTCCCTCTAAACCAATTTCTATCTTTTGACTGATTTAAAATTAGAAATTAAAATTATCGTCATTAGAAGCGCATGTAAATAAACGTGAGATATTTCTTAAGAAAAAAAATTGTGAAATTGGGACGTAGGTGAAATCCCTCATTGAAAACATCACATTTATAAAAATTTAGAGGGAGTGCACCAAATTTTGCTTATAAAATGAGAAGATCCTCAAATGCTCCCTCTAAATTTTAGAAATATAGAGGGAATAAGGGGGGGGGGGGGTCACCTACTTTTTAAGCAAGATTTGGTGCACTCTCTCTAAATTTTGAAAATGTGGTATTTTCAATGAGGGATTTCACCTATGTCCCAATTTCATTAAAAAAAAAAAAAAAAAAAAAAAAAAAATCTTGAGAAACATCTCAGGTTTATTTACATGCGCTTCTAATGATGATAATTTTAATTTCTAATTTTAAATCAGTCAAAAGATAGAATTTGGTTTAGAGGGAGCTTATTCAGTGTCCATTGAGAATGCTCTTAGCACTAAACACAAATAATGTGAGATTGCCAAAAACTACATCAAGGCATAGATTAACGCATAAAAATTAAAATAGATGCCAAGAATTTGTGGTCGAAGAATTATGATAGAAATTGGTTCTCTTTTTTTATAGAAAGGGATGAAAAGTTAGCAAATACTTTTCAAATATTTGGTAAAAAAAAAAGAAAATTGCATATGACACAACACCACCATCATGTACACGCCACGTACATGTGAAGCCATAAATGCAAAGTGAAGAGAGGGGATTGAATATGCAGTTTATCATTCCACCCTACGGGCAGCTGGTCGGCCACTACCCAAAATTCGTATCCATGCAACAATAAGAGCGGGGGTGCATTTAGTGCAGATTTTTTTTTTTCGAGGCTGCCCGAGGGAGGTTGTACATACATAGAGACCCTATTGCCGCAGATTCTGGCATCAAAGGCAACCGTTAAAAAACATTGAGAGTCTGTGTCCCCCGAATCCAACTCTCCAGATCTAGTGTGGTAAATATTTTTGAAGGTACCCTTTTGTCCTCTCTTGTATTGCCCCTCTTCCCTTTCCTTAGATTATATCTCACCCCACATTGCTCATTAATTGGTGTCCTCTCTTCAACTAATATGGGTAATTTACCTTGCCGTTGTTACCATCCTAAGGGTAGAGGCACCTATAACCGTTTTATAGGATGTGATTTGAGAGATTTGAGAGGAGGATATATTTTGATTTGTGGAGAGATGGAAAATGGAAATCATGGAAATTTTATTAGAGTTTGGAGTAAGTATATTGATTTTTTAAACAAAATTTGGAAGTGAGAAAGATGCATTCAAAATTGGTATATAGGGCATATTTTAGGAGCTAGTCGGAGAACAAGCAATGCACCTTCATTTACAAATAGAGTGGAAATTCCTTTTAACAAACCAATCGCAAAAAAAAAAAAAATCCCCCACTACAAAGTTGTTCACCTTTATCTTAATAGCACCTTTGCCTACAAAAAAATCATCATCAAAACAAATTTGTGGCTCAAATAATAGCCTTGCAATGTGAAAACCGTCAAAGGAAAAAACACTCCAAAAGAAGATCCTTTGCACTCATATTCATACATTATCTTCAATTTTTTTTTTTTTTTGGATTGAGCCAAGGTTTCTACCACTAAAACTAGACTCTAATTGGAATCCATCCCTGGAACCCATCCCAAAAAATGAAGTTGAAATGCAACGGTGGATGAAGGAGAAATAGCTTCAAGATCTTAAGGTGAAAGTTGAAAAGTTTCTAGTTGGAATTTTTTTGATCCATATACTTTTAGTGTTGGATTTGCAATGATGTTTTGTCAATGAAGAATCAAAGTGAAAAATTGGATGATATTTGAGACAAAAAAATGAAGTTGAAACACAAACTAGGCTGGATTTGGGACCTAACCCAAGTGCTATCATTCAAAATGAAAAAGTTATGACTCTTCAAAATTGTTGCCTTCCACCCAAAATGCAGTTTTTCTACATTCGACGCGTTCAGGGTTAAAATCCAATTTATTTTTTATTTTTTAAATCCAAATTTCCAGATTTTTCATCGTTTTCGATTTGGGTTTTAATTTCAGTCGGACTGGCCTATGACAAACGGTGATAGGGGTGGGGTAGCGGGTACCATGCAATATTTCATTGCATGGTGCAAGTACTAACTCCAATGGGTATCCCATGATGATGGAAAAGAAGACAATGGCAAAGTACTATGCGAACTGAGATACCTACTGCCTCCTTTAGATCTGTTTGTACTTCTCAAGTGAATCACACTTATCCCCCTCTGCGAACTCAGTTGACATCATACCTCACCTCCTCCCCTCCAACTACTTACGTACTAGTCGCTTACTACTTCCTCGACTCGAGTAGGTACCGGATTCTTCCTTCGCGTAAGTCAAAGTTATAGTTATCAACTAGAAATGTACTCGAGTCTCCATGATACACTCACAACAACAAAAAATAATGTAAAGAAAAACATGAAGCTGCATATGTAGATGTTGTAGTAGAAAAACGTGAAGTTGAATATGTAGACATTGTAGGGCCATCGGGATATTAGCATTACGAACAGACACTTCATTCACGCTGGCCTCTTAGAAAGGGACCGGAGTTTCTATCTATCTAGACATTGTAGTATCATGTTGCATGTTCAACCTTTACAATATCATGTCATTTGACTTCTGTATTATCATGTTGTGCTAGCTCGATATATATATATATATATATATATATATATATATATATATATATATATATATATATATATATATATATATATATATATATATATATATATATATATATATATATATATATAGAAAAACATAAAGTTGTATATGTAGACGTTGTAGTATCGTGTTGCATGTTTAACCTTTGCAATATCATGTCATTTGACTTCTGTAATATCTTGTTGTAATAGCTTCATAGTTTTGTTACACTCTATATAAGATTTTGTTATTCATCCTTTGTGATATTACTTGACCCACCTCTATACTACTTCTATGAAATTCTATTACTCGTTCTTTGTGATGTTACTTCATCCACTTCTATACTATTACTTTGTCTGCTAGTTGGGGGGGGATTACCATACAAAATCAAAATCATGTTCTTGTGAGTGAGTGTGTTCGCCAAGCATCAAGCATCATTATACGGAAGCAAAATCCGGACATCGTCAAGATTCTTTTTTTGTGAGTGTGTCCAAAAAAGTTCCGTTTTTTGTGAGTGTGTCCGCCAAGCACCATTGGCGGACTGCACAAGCAATGCTCTAAGCCTACCGTACATATATCAAATAAACCAATATGGCATTTGCTGAAGGAGAGTGTTCTAAAATAGAGTGGTATCAATAATGGAGCAATTAACCCTTAAACGCCCAAGGTGACCCGAGGGGTCACCTTCCAACATAATCTTCTCTCTAGCTCTCACTCTACTCAACTTTTTACTTATATTTTGATGTCAAACTCGTCACCTTCTTGTGATGCATTCAAAAAGTGAAATTTTACAATTCAAAACACAATTTGTATGAGTGATTTTGTGCTTTGAAAGGATTGTGGTAGCGAGGTTGGGGTTGCACATAACCTTGTAGGAGGTTGCAAGCTCATCATTGATTGGTGCATTCATGATGCCCTTGTTCAAAAAGTGCACTATTCATGATGCCCAAGTCCAAAAGATGTTGTGATCCAATTTTGGGCTGCCCGTTTCACACCCCATGGGCATTTAAGGGTTAAGAGGCTTCTTCACACATAGGTACATGATAGCTTCTACACCCACCAGTACTATGTGCTCATTACAAACATTATATAGTGGCATTAGTGGAGATGTGGTCCAAGTAGACCCAAAGTGGCTCCAAGGACCTAAGCTTCGGACTCTAAAGCCACATCACGTTTACTCAGACCACATATACACTAGCGCCTTCAAAAGTTTATAGCAGATTACAGAAGAATCCAAAAGTGATTAACTCACTTGAACCATCTTTCCACTTACTTTGCCCATGCACAAAAAACTTACTTACGTTGATAACTTCACTAGAACAAATTCCCAGTGCTGAAATTTGAGGCATTATTGAGCACTTTCTCAAGCTAAATACTCTACAATTGAGAATTGGTACTTTTGATTGATAAAAAAGGTTAAATGTGCATGTATGGGTTCCCAATGAGACAGAGGCACATCATTAACAGGGGTGGTTGGAGCAGAGCAAATGCAGCCAATAGGAAAAGTGCAATGACCAAATATTATGAATATCTAGCTGCTCTGCAAGAATGGAGAAGTACCTACAGAGCCTGATTATATATTTATTTTTTAAAAATTCATTTGGCATCCTTTAAATTCTCCAGGTCACTTTGTACGTCACATTTTGAAGAATGCCACATCATTCACTTGAATCCCCAATCCCTTTGTGTCAGATAAATGTTGTTTTAAAACTAAAAAGTAATAAGGGAGAGTGCTAAAAAAAAATGGTTAAAATTTGGGAGGAAGAGAATAGTGAAAGCAATTTTTGTGCATGGGGAAAGTAAGTGGAAGGATAGTCAGAGTGGATTGACAAATTTTGGACTTTTTATGAATTTTGGAAGGTGGACTTACATGTGCGTCTGAAATGATGCCCTGATTTGACACTCTATAATGTTTGGGATGAGTACAGGGTTTGGGGCATTTTTTGACTTTTACTAGCTAATAACCGGCAGTTCCCACACCTAATTGGTTTTTCACAAATTTCTTCCGGCAACTTTCTTATTTTATACTGAGAATAGAAATTTATTTGTAGTTTTCATTGGTTTTTAGCCGGTGGTTTCATAAATGGACTGGCTAGTGAGCTAAATCTATCGGCTGATAATACACTAGCCGTCGGTTTTTCCGGATCATTGGATGAGTACATGGTAGTGCTGAAATGTGAAGCTGTTGTGTACCTATGAGTTAAGAAGCCTAGCGCTTCATTATTGATAGTGCTCCATTTCTAAGCACTCTCCCGTAACCCCTAGAGCTCCTTGGTGGTTTTTGGGAGCTCAAATGCCTCAAAATTGCAGTTTCTTGCCTCTATGCACTCCCGGGGGTTGTGAATCAAATAGTTTTCTCTTTTTTGAACTTCCAACTGTAAGATCTTGTACCTAAGACTATCTTTAGTTAGTGCTTCAAAAATTGACCGTTGAATGTTGACCATTTGAGAGATCGTAGCATCCAATGTTTGTCTCCCAACTTTTTTTTTAACATTATAAGGATTGTTTTTGAAGTTTTTGGAGGGTGCCCTAGTAGATTTGGTAAACTTTTTGACTTGGGGGTTACTTTTGAACTTAAGTAGTGATTTAGTTATAAACATATTTTTTAAAAAATAAAAAAAATAAAAATTACTTTTTAAAGTTGCCCCATTTCGGAGAGCAACCCAAGGAATGTTCTAGAAGACTCAAAAATTGGAATTTGACTTTGCAAGGACCCAATAAAAATATTAAGCAAAAATATTAATTTTAACCTCTTTATCTAAGCTGCCTAAAATTGCCAAAACTAATTTGGGGTCTCATGGAGCTTTAGGTGTTGATAGAAATAGTGACCCCATGTCACTGAAGTGAGCTGAGGTTGCTTAGAGAGAAATGAATTTTGTTGCACTTCCAGTAATTATAAAATAATATGCTCAAAAATGTTTTGAGATTTGAATTTAAAGAGTCGCGAAGGGATTTGAATCTTAAAAATGTGTAAGTATGTAGAAGATTGTACCAATTGAAATCATAGATTCTAGCGTTGTTTTGAATCACTAATGAATTTCGGCAATGACAACAGTAGGTGTCCGTAAAACCACACACTTTAAAATGTAGACACTTGGGGCATTAAAAGTCGAATTCGGACGGTTTAATATACCTCCAACTTGGATGTCCCTAATGTGCAGTTTTTAATCATGTGGGGTTTTTGAGCATCTTTGCTTAGGGCATAGGAATGGTATAAGTTTTAAGAAATTGAAGAAGAGAACTTGCCACCTATACAAATAACTATACCAACACAAGACTTGCCACCTATGCAGTTTGAAAAGTGGCTTCTTCAATAAATTTCCCATGTTAGCATGAACATCTTAATAGAACGTCACTAGTGATTGGCTAGTGACTAGCTAAGCATCATAAATTTTTGATACTATAGGTTGTCACACCCTGGAAACCTGTCATTTATAACGCAAGACACGACGTTAGATTTCTTAAAATTTGTTGTAGTTGGTAGGTCGACTAGTTGGTCATGTGTGTCAAGTTTGCTCAAAATGGCATCTAGAGTACCTTTTTTCCTATCATTAGTTGGTATGTAAACTTTCTGCCATATTGGTCTTTGGTCTATTATGGTGTCAAACTACATTATATAAATCCATGTAAGCTAGTCTTATAAAGTTACATTTCATAGCGAATGATTTGAAAAACACCTACTACTTCAACTTTGAAAATTCATTACAGAGTACGTAAAACTTATTGTACCTTAATAACCTCACGGTAGATTTACTTTGTTGTAGTCATCCCTTTAACCATAAAGGCTAAGAAGACCCTAAAAAACTCATACAATCAAAAACATTTTGTGATCTCTCTAAGAATGTTTGTTCTTGTGGATCATGATATATTTGTTCAAATGATTGACTTATCAATTGTTTCAGGAAAAAAAGAATTATATTTCAATAGGATCAACCTCACAAAGCTTTGCACATCTTTTAAAAATAATCCCCTTACACACTTCTCAGAGGATTTCTCTAACTCAAAAATTGGATTTTTTTTAATCCCTAATGATCCAAGATAGCCAAGTTGGTTTTTTGCAATGTTGAGCAACCTAGACAAAGTGGTTAAAAGTAATATTTTTATTGGATGCTCCTAATACATCAAGGAGTATGTGGTAAAACTTGAAAAAGCCAAATTTGGATTTTAAACGTTTATGTAGAAACTTTAGTTCTCAAGTCCACAAAGGGATGTTTAAATTTAGTGACTTTTTTTTTTTTTTTTTTTTTTTTTTTTTTTTTTTTTTTTTTTTAAAACCCTTTTTGTTGAAGATATGCTAATAACCAATTGGTACTCAAATTACAGAGTTACACAAGTCAAAAAGTCTACCAACTTTTCAAGGGCACCCCCTAAAAATTTCAAAAACAATCTTCACAATTACTTTTAATTTTTGAATTATTTCTTTCAAACTTTATCAAAATTGAGATATAGGAATTTCCAAAAAAAAAATTTCTTAAAAGTTACAAACTCAAAAATACACTAACCCACCCTTCAACTCCTTTAAAACAAATATATCTAATGTGGTGTATGTTTTACTGTATTGTCGTTTTTGGACCTAATTCTAGGAAATAATTTGCATGCATGTCAAAAAAGTGGAACAAGTCTCTAAAAGTTTGTATGAGCGTACCTAACTTGATTATCTCCATGACAAAAAAAATATGTTGAAATCTAATTTTCAAATCCTCCTTCGCACCAAACAATGCCCAAAAAACTCTTACACAAACTTCCGATGTTACGATCGTGCAAATGGAAAACATTCAAGCCATCAATTTTTAGACTCATAAATGAAAATAGGTACACGATCTTGTGGTTGGAAGTTGAAAAAAACTCTGAAAATTGATTCACACCCCGAGAGTGCATAGAGGTAGAAAATCATAGTTATAAGGTTTTAAGCTCCCAAAAACACAAGAATCTTCTCCGAATTATTCTATTTCTTTTGAGCAAACGAGAGGTACTTCCATTCCAAAGAATGGTGGTTGTACACCCTCATAGAAAGAATGTGACCACTACGAATAAATTATTACATGACCAATATCCAACCAATCACAATCCTAAAAACAACGAGCTAAGGGTAGTTACACTCTTTCTTTAGGATTCAATGAATCTAACGAAGCGGACCAACCAATCGAAAGGAGTCCGAGTGAGTTACACAACCATACTAAAGCCACAAGCCAATCATGAACTCGCATTCCAAATTTATCTAGTGGCCTTTTTCCCCATCCATGATGGAATAACATACTCAAGATTGACTTTTCCCTTCAAGGGCAATGATATTGTCCAAATAGGTCTAGGGGCCAACCAAAAGGTGGGGGGGGGGGGGAAGAGTTGTACTCCTTGGAACTTAAAATAACCACTCAAAAATTTAAATAATTGAAAAAGTGGGGAGTTAAGTTTGTTTGAGCATGAGTGGGGTGAGCCAATGAGAGGGCAGCCATGACCCCTACCCCTTCCCAGCTTTCATTAATATCGAGTTACCTTTTGCTTTATGTGGGAAAATCAGTGAAGTGAATGGGGGCCATCACATATTGGTTTGTGATCATTCTTCATATGATAGGCCGTCTTTGGGACGCTCCGTCACATGGGTCAACTTATGAGGGTCCATGTGAAAGCTCTCGGAAAGCCTTCCGACGTTGAGCAAATTTAACGGAAAGAACTTACGTCTAAAAATGCTAACATAATTATAGTGATAAAGAAAAAATGGTTTGATAATGCCAACGAGGACACCTTTACAACCACGTTGGGTGTAAACGGTAGTGTGGGGTGTACTCATGTGGTATACTCAAACCAGTTTTCTACTAGTGTTCGCTCCGCAAAGCATAGTCATCGGCTAATTTACTAAAGTTGAGAAGTGTTTGTCGCTTCTTTTGATTGGACGGAGGTTACATATGAAAAAAAAATCCAAGGTTTGCTTACTGTACCTACATGGCCATTTTGGCATAAATTAAGTCTTATATTTAGATGCCAAAACTTCTAAAACTTTCTAAAAATAGAAAATGTAACAACACGGTAAATAACTGGAATCGCGAGGAAAATAGGTTTGCTCAAATCAAAAGCACACAAAAATTAACTAATTATACAACACTAGAGTGCGGAGATGGCCACACACTTACGGGTTATGGTTATGACCTAATCTCATATAAACAATTGTAGGAATTACCCATTACTTATATGGAAATTTAAGTACGAGTACATAGTATTTCATGGGTACAAAACACAATATAGAATGTTATCTCATCTTGAATTCAAATTCGCATATGCAATTTGAAAACCGAATAACTTCAAGTTGAAGAATGTTACGACTACAATGTTATGGGTTGTTGCATGCCCACCCTTTCCAAGCAAGAACGGACACAACACGGGAGGATCCCGAGGCAATCTCGAATTTCCCGAAACAAATGATGCGCATGGCTATGATGATGCTCATACTTTTGGATGCTTTTGTCCAAATAGCAAAATAAAAACGGGTTTTATGGATGGAGCTGCTTTGTTGCGAAGCCTTTTCGAGATTTTTGCGAACTGGGAACCCCAGCTTTTGGGAGTGCATCATTCCCCTTTATACCAGAGTTTGGGAAAATATTTGATCAAATAAAAATATTCCTGCCCGGATTCCTTGGTCTAGAAAAATCATATTTTTTTGCCTTTTTAAATTCACTATAAAAAGATGTTGTATAGGACCACTTGGGTATTGCTTTCCAAAAAAAACTAGAGGTTCCTTTATTTGCTTAAAAAAAAATTTTAAAAAATTAAAAATAAAGAACTAGAGGCTCACATTCGACATGTTATTGTTTCAATTTAGGTCTTTTTGTTTGGTATCTTTGAACCAAGGTTACCAAAGTATAGGAATCTTTTTGTACTTTCAAATTGTCACTACGTACTTTTGCCTAGAAGGGTACGTACTTACAAATTGTTCTTTGTATGTATAAATATCTAAATATAAATATGTTAGAATCACAAAAAATACGTAAGTATGTGAAAGATTTGTTACAAAAATCTAGCACGTTTCTTGTACACCGGTAACCATGCTTTGAACCCTAGAATCTCCATAACGATGTGATCGATGCTACTTTCTTTTCTGAATTATTATTCATTTTGATGAAGGTCAAATCTTCGTCTTTCTATACTTTATGGTTATAAGTATTTTTGTCCATTAGAAGGATGTTTCGTATAATGTTTATTGGTAATATGTTTACTAGGGCTATGATTTTTACAAGAAATCTTAAAATAAAACAAAAATGCTAACGATTCTTGCAATTTGAATTTTGGTAACCGTAAGCTTTGTCGATAATTCAAAAAAACAAGTTTTAGGCGTGACCCTCTCCATGCACCAAAAAAAGATTGCCTTTTGTAAATGATATAAAAGTTAACTCATGTTTCGAAAAGGTAACTTAGTTTTCTTCTTGTTTGTGATACAAGATTACTTTATGTGTTCTTAACCCTTAAACGTCAGACCCAGCCCGAGGGGTTGGGTTTTTTTTTGAGAGAATCTTGCTCATAACTTACACTCCATTATACCAAATGGAATTTTTAAATTCCAAACTGAGCACCTTAAAGAGATCTATACTTTCTTAGAATAGAGCTCACGCAAATTAAAAATAGAATAATGCTAAAAGTGGAGTTTTAAAAGAGATTTTGGGTGTGGTATCAGGACAACATATGACAACATATGACGTTTAAGGGTTAAGAGTACAATCACCACACAAAGTACTGAATTCACCATTTAGTACAATATACTTTCAACTACATGCTAGAGATAATGATACTATTTGCAAATTTTCAAATCTTAAATCTATATCCAATTAACGCAAAATTACATCCAACACTCAAATTTCACTCAAAATTTTAGCAAATGAGTATTATAACAAAGATTATTGTAAAAATGGAAAGTACATATCTCTAAAATATATAGACCTCAACCAAAACTACCCCTATAGAGTCTCACACCAAAAAAATAAACACAACAAAAAATAACGATTTGGTACAACAACATCCACTTGTTAGTGAATCAACAACATTCAAATAGAATCCAACTTATGGTACAAACAAGATTGTCTGATTGGACCATGAACCTAGCCAACATGATTAATGTCATAATAACATATTTCTGTCACCCAAAGTACCAAAGTTTTAAATAATATCAAAAGGGGCTGTTACACTGGCTAAGTCTGCCATTCTTGGATGCTCTTGGCAAAGCATATGAATTAACTAATTGGGTTTTAAGTACTCTGACAACTAGAATGGGGCTTTGTTCTTGTGCCTGAAACACACGAGCATCTAGAGTTGAAGAATATCATGGAACGCGCAAAATGGGTTGCGTGCATCCACTCACCCAACTTGGATGTTGTTGAAACCGAGGTGTTGTTTTGTGCGACCGACCCCGATGATGTGATGCAACTTGATCGAGTTTGGTATTATGGTATCGGGTCTCCAACAAGATACGAACATACTCCGCGATCCCGAGAAAGATGTATGTTTTGATGTTCCTTGTAACTATGAATGTTCCATATATAGTAGAGCGGCCTAAAATGGAGCTCTAGTAAGGGTACATAATAGCTTCCGTGTACAACAATACCATGTACTCAGTGCAAATCTTATAGGGTGTCACTTTAGGGCATCATTTTGAGAGTACCCATATTTCCAACTTCAAAAAATTGTATGACTCATTGTAGAAGAGTCCAAAAATGATGGAGCCACTTGCTCTGATTTTCCCTATGAACAAAAATTGTTTGCACCGGTATAAATTTCCCATGCTGAAAGTTTGCTCCATTATTGGCCACCTTACTATAACCATACATGAATTTTTTGAGACCGATGGAAAAGTGTGCGGTTTCCACCATAATAAATTAAATGATGAAGTTGCTCAATGAAAATTTGCTCCATTACTAGCCACCTTACTATAACCATATAACCATAGATGAATTTTTTGAGGGCTAGAAAAACCTTTTTCCATAGAAATTGAATTTGTGGCTCTTTAAATTCTTTGTTTCGAGGTGAGTTAGGAACACGTCTTTACAAGCTATACCCTCATGCCACCCATAAAACCTAAATAAATGCTTGACCATTCACGTAGAGGTGTAAAAAATAACCTACAAAATCCTATCTTTGACAATGAAAATGGAATGTGAGGAATAATTGGATTGAAGATCTAATGGCGTGATCATGCCTTAAAACCCTATTTACATGATCAAAAAGCAAAACTCGGAAAAAAGTAGAATTTCAATTTTGGTGTGTTTTTAGAGTTTATGTGATTTGAATGATTTCGGGCAAATTTTGAGAATAAATGAGCATACACCACACTTTGGGCAAATTTGGGCAAATTTTGAATAGTATTTCTAAACTTTGACAATAAATATCTCCTAAAGTATGAGGATTTTTGAAGCTCGAAAGGACTTTGTGGACATGTATGGAAATACTTTTCAACTTGCAAAACGTTTCAACTTCATTTGAACTAACTTTAGTAAAAGAGTACCAAACTCTAATCGACTAGAATATGGCCTTAGTTGACTATTAATAGGGGATAAGATATGATACTAAATAATGACGCAATTTTAGCAAGAGAAATTATGTATCATAGTCAAG
This sequence comes from Bryum argenteum, assembly GCA_037043015.1. Classification (NCBI taxonomy): domain Eukaryota; kingdom Viridiplantae; phylum Streptophyta; class Bryopsida; order Bryales; family Bryaceae; genus Bryum; species Bryum argenteum. The sequence goes on along the minus strand of CM073328.1, from coordinate 14,926,067 downwards.
TGTGAGAGGGGTTTGTGGGCGTGGGCAAAGTAAATAGAAGATTGAACATGGTGGAATCATGAATTTTAGCATTTCTTAGAATTTGTCATAAATTTTGAAGTTCCACTTCGAGGTGTTTCTAAGATGACGCAAGCTGAAATGTTGACAACGAGTACAATAAAAATACGCCCTAAAGGCTATTATGTATAAAAATACGCCCTTAAGGCTATTATGTACCTCTTTGGTAGATGACTTCATTGAGCCATTACAAATATTGCATTAGTTTAGAGCACCTTAGCGTAACTAGTTTTAGAGTGAGAAGCTTTTTTAACAAAATTATTTGGTAGTTGACTTCTTTAGGTGTTTGTATTGAAATCTAATTTTCAATGAGTTTATACAATTGCATAATGTGTCCAAATTGAACAAAAATTGAGTGAGTTGCACCCACTTGAAATTCACTCAAACCATTTGCTTCCACTACTTGCTCATACTACTATTTAGCCTAAAATTCATGAAAGAGTTTACGAATAATTAGGTATGACTTATTTGCTAACACATGACCTTTGTTTTAAAAGTCTTCGAAGCTCAATAGGAATTGAATTTGGCCAATCAAGATGAGCAATATTTTAAACATCATAATATCTAGTCTTCACCATCACTATTGCGACAAAACAAGTGAACTACTTTGACAATACAAGTACACATAAGTAATCTTAAGTCTCCAAGATGTTTAACTGTATGATGTAGTACGTATGATATAATACAAATATTAGTTGACTTCTAGAACTCCCTCTGGCAAGCCAGACATGAATCAACAATTATATACTCTTTTATTCAATACCCAAATATGGGCTTTCACTATATATACAAATATCATACATAACTTTATATCATACACATGTGTTTTCCATGGTAAAATTTGAGCCATTATTGAGCACCTTACCTTCTATTCTCCATTCTTCCTACTTCCTCCCATACAAGTCAACCAAACTTGCTATTCTTTGGGTTTACTACAACACTAGCACGTGTAAAGAAACACCATTGGCCCCAAGTTAACAAACGGGAGTTCATATTCCAAATTTTGGAATTGGATAAGTTGTTGTTATCGATGGCATAAGCTCGACCGCATAATTGCGGATATGAGTCGGAAGCTCGACCACATATTATGCACAAACAAAGATGGATGTGAGTGAGTCCCCACCTTGTAATGTACAGCTCTATGAAGGCTCCCCTTCTGCCAAAGTCGCAAAACTTGCTCAGAAATCCAGGGTGGTGCAGTGTGACCTGCTCCCTCAAAATTGTCGCGACTAATGTGGACGGGAACTGGCACAATGCAAATTGGTGACAAGCAACTGGTTTACTTGACATGCACGGCTCGCAAACAAAAAAGAAAAGAAAAAAGAAGTCATTTTCATACATTTAACGGGCACCCTTACATGAGTGCTACCAACGTTTCTCGGAGCCTCATCAGCGAATGAGATTTTTTCTTCACTTTCCCGGACCCCTCGACAACCGTTTTTGATGATTCCGAATTCAAAAATGGGGCCTGCAGCCCCAAATTACCGTAGGACCCTACTTCTTGGCATTTTAAGCCTAAACATTAAACATTTGGGGGGCTCTTTACCTCTCCCCCTCCCTTGCCCCCGAGAAATGCTCGTAGCACTAATTTAGAATGATCCATATTTAACCCCTGGAGGAGAAGCTCAACACTGACCTCCAAACGACTAAATCCGAAATCGGCAAATAAACTTCTTGTGAATTCAATTCTAGGAAATCCAACCGTAGGAGCTTGTTCAAAAGTGTCTAATTGATCTACTTGTCAATACTTATCACATTTCACTGTAACGATCTTGAGATACATTGAGTCAAAGTTTCAGTTTTTTGTAAATTCTTTTTTAGCAGAAAGGCCTCTCTCTCCTTTAGGGGTTAAAAATAATAATTAAAATGTCATTTTGTTTGGATATAATGCAGGTTGTAAGGTTTGTTATGCTCGGAACCTTCTTGTCCGTCATATCTTCAGGTGATTATAAATTTAGGTGGATTTGTACTTTTGAGTTATTGGAGCTCGTAAGTGCGCGACTTGAGCCTTATTACCTCATGTACATAACCGTAATCATTGATCTTATTTTCCTCTTAAGATTGATGGCGGATTTGGGTATGATATTAAGTTTACACAAATGATGCAAATTTAGTACAAGATCTAATGGTTATATGTACAAATGCGTTTGCTTTCAAAAAAATAGTGGTATTAGTTTGTTAACTTGTTAAGGTAGAGTGCTTAAAAACAGAATTACGCCAATAGTAGCTTCATTCTAGTAGATATACATTCTAATTTTCACCTTCAATTTTCAATGTACTTATGGTATACATTTTAGATTGAACAATTTTGATACTCCTCCTGCCTTGACTTCTTAAATCATTCCAATATCCATGATTCCATTTGATTCAAATTCCTACACATTCTGCTTATGTACCAAAAATTGATTCCCTTGGCTACTCCCCAATGAACTTCCCAACCCCAAAACTTGAGCACACTACCTAATATGGAGTAGGCAAGATTATAATTGATACTACTTTCTCTTATTCATATATCTTGTGTATCGATGACGATTGTGTTTATGACTTATGAAAGAACGATGACGATTGAGTTTATGACTTATGAAAGAATTTAAGATGATGTGCATGACATGAGTAAGACGTCTCTTGATGGGCAATGCAAAATGCACCGACACTTAGCCGTCGAGGATGGTGATTTTCAAACACAACACATCACCTTTATTGATATATTTCGAGCCCGTCCTGAATTCATCATCTTATACAACTTAAGTGGAGAGAGTGATTGAAAGTGTCATAGTCTCATGTGATCATCGCTCCTTAAAAATTACGGTATGGCCATACATCCAAAAAACGATAAAAACAAACAATGTGTCCATCAAGAATCAACAATATCCGTTCCCTTGAGATTGATAAATCCATGAGTATGATACATGCTCATTCATGCGAAGAGCCTAGCGCACTCATTATTTTTTTTCCGACTTACTTACAAAATGAAGTTTAAAATGTGTTACTTCACAAACAAACATTGCTTTTTTAATGTGCACCTTAAATTTTTAGTTAGCGTGTTTACTTTTATTTATTTGGAATTTCCTTCTAACACAAACATTGGTCGAATTGCATGATCTAGAAACATATGCATGGGATTCATAAACACTTCATTGTATGGGTCTGCAAACTATATCACACAAACTAGACTTGGTTTGAAACCCAACCCAAGTGATTTTGTCCAGAACAAACTCCAGATGAAGAAGTTATGGCGCTTCAAAGTTTCCACTTCTCATCCAAAATGTTGTCTTTTGAATTGCATGATCTAAATCCTTCGTAGAAACATAGGCAGAGAACTTATGAACACTTCATTGTATGGGTCTCCAAACTGTATCACGCAAACTAGACATGGTTTGAAACCCAACCCAAGTGATTTTGTCCATAACAGACTCGAGATGAAGAAGTTATGACTCTTCCAAAATGTTGTCTTGCGACATTTGGGATGTTCGGGGGGATAAATAGTTTTATCGAGCACACAAAATTATTGGGGGACGGGAGGAGTAAACTTGGCATTGTAAGAAAGTACTATTCGCAAGTTGCGGAGTCCACGTCAAATGTGCCGAGACGAGTATTCAAATTAAGGGAGTAGTACGCATGTGAGGCGAGCGTTCATTCATGACGAGAGAGAGAGAGGTTGGTTGGTTGTGTGTTGTGACACTCTCCTCCTTTTCGGTCCGGACCGGACCCGGGCCATAGACATGGCGAGCGAAGTACTAAACCGATCAACTGAAATGATCTCACAGATATTGACTGAGATATGAGCCTCTGGCACAGCAATCGTTTGATGGAGATTTGATGCCAGAAACTGGCCGGACGGACAAGGGGGTGAGCCCCCTCCCAGGTACCCCCCGCTCTGGTCCCGGCCCCGTCCATAATTGCACCACCCTCATCAATCTAATGGGGCATATGTTATGGTAAGTACAGAATCCGAGTTTACAGGGATGCTGCAACATAACAATGATCCTGTTTTGGGACGAGCCTGGTCAGGTTTTTAGAGAGCTAGCGAGCAAGCGATTACCCACCCCTAAATCTAACCGTGATTTTGGCATCAGGGGCACCCCGGCCTCTGTAATTGCTACCTCCTTGAGAACTTAGGGTACCATGTCGTTCTCCGATTAGAGGTAGTGCGATTGAAGAGAGTTGCACTACACCGAAATGATTCTAATTCAAATTTGAGGGTACGTTCGTTATCTTATTTGAAATGATATATGTACAAATGTGAAAGGATAATCTTTTAAGTTGTGTAAGGTTTTTCAATAATGTTGTAGAAAGGAGAAGAGTGTATACAATTCTTTATAATTCACATTCCATCATGTAAAGAAATATTACTATGTAAGGTAGAAGTATCCGAAAGGAATGTGATTGTGTTCAAAATGTAAAGAGCAATCCTTGACAAGTAATGGAGAGTGCTCAATAATGGCTCAAATTTCAGATTTTCTAGTGTGTGGTAAAGTGATCAGTGTATTAGATTTAGGGTGGGTAATCTTTGTGTGAAGAAGCCTGATGCTCCATTTATGGTACTGCTCCAGTTTTGAGCACTCTCCCTTAGGGGATTGCAATAGTAACCAATGGATGACGAGAGGTGTTTTTATTTCCGCAATCCCCTCAAGATGGAGGCGATTGCTCTACATGAAGCAATAATGTTTGTTGTTCATTGGTGATTGATAAATTCATCATCCCTCGTTACACAACTTTTCCATGCTAGCGAGAGTCAAAAAGAAATGATCAATCCTCACTCTGAATGCGAATCCACCCAATACTGGTTTCATAAATAATTGATTAATTCCTAAAGATCGAAGAGAGCCAAAACGGATTATTCGAGCACCCATAGCAAAAAAAAAAAAAAAAAAAAAAAATCCAACTTTGGCCAATACAATCTCACAAATGAAGAGAAATCAACGGTTCAAATTTGACACGTGAGGGAGAACTCAAGATTACTTCCAAATCCTACTCTTATATCGTCTAAATAATGCTTAACCACTTCTTAACAACTGGATTGGCTTTATGCTATTTTGGGCAACTTGGATGAAGGTTTTGAAATCAATATTTTTGCTTAAGATTTTTAGAGATTATTTCCTATACTACAAGGTGTATGTGGAGAAAATTGCAAAGCCAAATTCTAATTTGGGCTTTTTAACACAAATTTTAGTTTTCACACCTAGGCCAGCACAAAAAAGCTTTATTTTATTTTAAAATTTTTTAAAATTTTAATTTTGGTAATATGTACATAACCACATACCTACTCATAGTTCGAAGTCAAAACTTCCACACATTTTACAAAGGGAGCCTACAAAACTTACAAAAGCAAGCTATAAATTTTTAATTTATTTTTCTAGAAAAACATTTGCCCAAACTTTGGATGTTACGATCTAGAAAATGATAAACACCCAATGGTCAATTTTTGGATAATCAACTAAAAAAAAATGCTCAATTCTAAAATCTTACAGTCGGAAGTCTAAAATATGTTTCAAACTCCAAGGAGTGCGTAGAGGTAGAAAATCACAGTTATTGAGGTTTCAAGCTCCAAAGACACACAAGAAAACCTAAAAGCTAAATTGATTCCAAAGTAGGAAAAAGCCCATTTTTGGTGATCTAAGCAATTTTGCATCAAGCTCGAACCACACATCTTTCTAGAAGTTGCGCGAGGGGGGGTTGCAACGAGTGGGTCATGATCGGGTACACACAAACCCTGCGACGACGGGGACAAAATTGTGGTCCTGAACACTCACTCACACATGCGCGAGTTACTCAATCATATGTGTACATAATTTACATGATAAGAATGAATACACATGGAATGCGGGTTGTGCCCTGCTAGTACCGAGCCTTTGTTCCTTTGCTGGTGACAAGCCGAATTGGATTGACCACATTTGCAAGGAGCAGGTGGACGGGAGGGGACTCACTCACTCCATGAGATGATTGAATTTGGAAAGTACCCTCAATTCTTCACTTATTAAATAGATTAAAGGACTACACTAAATATGATAATTAGTGTTAGATACACTAAATTACATAAACATGTTATAAGTTTTTACTGTTGTTCAATAATTTTACCCACTATATTGGCCAAGATGGGGTCCTTATATAGTATCAGAATCAATGCTCTTGGTAAATTTTTTAAAACAAAAGTAAAATCTTATAGCAGTTTCAAATCTTATAATAATCTAACACTAATTATCAAATTTAGTGTAATTGGAAGAAATCTGAAAAAAGAGAGAGAGAAATGTCCTATTAGGATGTTTATTTTATAAACTTCTAAATGAGTAAATGGAAGGAATCAATTGGTAGTAGTTAGATGTTGACAACTTGGGTAAGCTTGATTTAGTGCATTCTGGTAAGACTAAAAGTTCTGGTAAGGGCTAATTTTTTTCGAAGGTGAAAAGTAAGTAAAATATGAGGAGTTCTTGATTTTGATCGATTTGTACATAATAATTCCGTAATTATGATGTTCACATCTAAAGATTCTTGATGGAAAATTGTCTAAATTAGAGAAATGACCATGGTTCACTTCAAGCCAAAAAAAAACTCAATATAGAAATTCCAACCGCAGGATCTTGAGGTTATCTTACTTTTTGATGAGCAAGTGAGATTTGATCCGTCGATTCATTTTCATTTGTGAGACTATAATGGACTTGAAAAGTTGGTTGATTTTTTCCCACGAGCACCCCAAAAAACCATTTCGGCTTTCTTGGATCTATAGGGGTTAACAAACCCGTCTATAGTTGCCACATCCTTAGAGTAGCGTGAACTATCCTATCAACATGAATGATTTACATCACAATATCTTCACAAGTTTGAATCATCAAAACTCTGATGCACTTACAAGTTAGTATGTTTGTGTAAGCTATTGAAAATCTATGAGTAGAAGAGAACTATCTATGTCTTCATCTCTTTATCTTTCTGATTTTGAATCTTATCTGTTTTAGTACGTAACTTCCCCAAAGTATATGCCTGTGAGGCTGGTGGAGAGTTGAACTCTACTGCTGAACTGCTGAAGTGATCATGTTGCATGGTTTGTACAACAGATGCCTTTATCTATCTTACTTTGTAGTTTTATATATTATATGGTTTAGTATAGACCTTGCCAGTAGTAGATGCGTTTGGTGTTCTGTCATAGCCAATTGAGCATTGATGTAAACTCACAAACCACTAGACCTGCAATGCATGGATGATTTTTTTATGAAACAAGTAATCTTCTCTTTTGTCCCCTTTGCCAACTCATGATAGTCACATATGGGTGGGCTCACATTGAATCCTTTCAAGCTTGAAATTTAATAAGTTTGTCGTCTATTTCAACATATTGTGCAAGGTCCAAACCTAAAGGAGAACTCTAACGCATCTATTTGACACCATGAAGTAGCATTACCATACACTTTTATATTATGCAAGTTCATATATTTTAAAGGTCAGCTATCACTTCATTATCACATCATTATTTACCCTCTCTTCCACAACTTTTTCTTCCCTTGTCGATAGTTCTTATGTTGATTACTAAACATTTCCTCACATAATTATATGAAGATAACTTTTCCTTAAAGTAACTTCTTTAGCAAAACCAATCTTATACTATTAACAAAGAATTCAAATTTCAAGTTTAGGCATAATATGAAAATATCTTGAGCTTTAGGGGATATATTGAAAACAGCACAATTTCATGGAAACGTGCATGGAAGCTTGATACCATGAGCATTGATACCCGCCTTACAACCCGGGTATATCCACGGTAACGGCGATGGGCCTTCCTTCACGGGATCGGGACACCGTCCAAAGCCGTGTCAACTGTCGGTGCTCATGCTTCCCGAATGCATTGCGGCAACCATCGCAAATTCCATTTTCTCAATCGCACGAAAGCGCACATACCGTCTCTTTGATTGTCTGAATGAGTTATTTGGCCAAAAAGCATTCAAACGAGTCAAAAAATACCGTTTACTGTGCAGGATCATTGCACACTCTTGCATTGATCGCTGTAAGAAAATAGCTAGGAGGAGACGAGTTGGAGACTCTTTCAATACACAGAGGAAAGCGGCGACAATGTGAGGTTCAAGATTTGAACAAGATGTTTGGAGTGTGTAGTTGAGAATTAAAATTTTGCTTTGAAGCTTATTTTGCTAGGCTTGCTCAAGTCGAAGATCGCAAGGAGAAGCCGATGAGATCAGCGTTTCGAATGAGCGAAGACAATCTTCGACATGAAAAAGTTCATATCAAGAAGTTCCACAACCCTAAACCCCTAGGTCTGTTTTCAAACTACACAGTTTGTCGTGAGTGCGCGCGCAATGGCTGCAGCTCCGTCAGGATGACAGAGATGCTTGTGGATGACTCTTCTTTCAACGCACTTGCAATCAATTTCGGAGGCTTGCTTGTATTAGTGGAGTTTACACAATGACGTAGCTGTCGAAGCTTGCTTACCGTTTATTTGAACATCGCAAAGAGCGTTCTGAGGGATGAAAGCTCTTTAACAACAGGCTTGGTGATGAATTCGACCAGTTCGGCCTTCTATACAAGGACTGCCGGTGCGGTATGTTTGTGTTCTTAAGGTACTTTGTCTGCACTTCGTCATACTGCACGTTTGAACTTTCGTAGTAACACAAAGTGTTGTATGTATCTAAAGGACTTCCATTAACTCGATCGCGCATCAAGGAGATTTTCGCTTCCTGAATAAAGCTTCAGTTATCATCCTCTTTGTTCATTTAACGAGAATTTTAATATCAATTCCTCTGTTCCAGTAGTGTTTCATTCGTTGCTATACAAATCTTAGCAGATGTAGCTGGTTCGCTTCGATCTCACCTAATGTTTCTTATCTTACCGCGTGTGAGTGCTTTCAAGTTGAATAATGCCAGGCACTTGTACTGGTAATAGTGTTGCCAAGAAATCTTTCGATGCATTCTGAATAATAAGTGTATGCTGGTCAAGGGCAGGTTCAACGCTGCTGTAATGAATATGGTGGAGGAGCAAACTTCCTTGCAAGCTGTTCAAAGATATAGCTGTAATGGTGAAGGAGCTGCATGCTGCCAATCTTGAGCAGGTCGACGGTTCTAATGCGAAATGGGGCATGTGAATCCAGGTATGTGTACACAAGCAGTGACTCCTGAAAGCTTCTTCGTGTCCGACATAATTAATCTTCAAATTTGTCAAGAAAAGTTGCCATTTTTAGTCATCATCAATTCCGTTCAGGATACATAAGTAGGGTTTAGGTTTATGGTCCAATAAACATTCTCATATCTAAACTTTTGGCTATTAACCTGAATTTTGGAGTAAAGTTGCTTGTAATTATTAAGTGTCAATATTGTGGCCATTCAGATGTTCACTCTTGCTGTGAGGTACATAACTGAATGAGGTTTCCCTTCCTCAGCTTGCACTTCACACTGAAGTGCATCATCTTTGTTCCTTTTACTGCGCCATGAACTGTCAATTTGACTAAGCTATGTTTTTCTGCATCGTATGAAGTCGACGTGTCCTCGGCAGTGTACTGTAATCGGCAGCTGTTAGAGAACAGTGCCACAGGGCTTACATCACAATTTCCATGACCCTTCCGATTTCATAGAGGGAATTTCTAAGTAGTTCTAGATAGCATTGATAGTATTAAGCAGGTTACAAAATGTTTTGATGAACTAGTGACCGCAAGTCGGTTTGTTTGCACTGGCGGTTCATTACAGTCACAGATAGAGCCTTTTGAAATTAGTACATCTGAGTGAGTTCAAGTGGATTTGTTTGCACTGGCTATATCGAAGGAAGTTTATTGAAGTTACAGAAAGAGCCTCTTGAAATCAACTTAGTGCGTTTGATTAACCTTGTCACACATGCAACAATAAAGGAAGTTAACCACACAGAGTTTAAGAAGAAGAGCCTTTTGAGATTAACTCATTGGTGTCAATGTCGGGGGGTCAGCGTTTTGTCAACCGAAGGACAGTTGGAGATGGCAAACCTCAAACTCTGAGTACGGGAAATTTTATATACGAAAACTTCAGAGAGAGGTACTGTAGTGTTCCACAACCCCAGTCTTTGCAACTACCCCTTCATGTGCTGCAACTGCTTTCAAAGTACCACGGGAACAGGATGAACATCTTATCTTTATTGCTGCTTCTGGTCAAAATGTAACCGGTGACTGGGTGGGGAATACCAGGTCAATGTGGAGGCCCAAAACGATTACCTAAAGAGGTGTGAAGAGCTGACTAACGAACTTGAAGCAGCTAAAGCTCAGCTGGAACAGCTCAAGATCAATCGAGATCGACACATTTGTGCCCCTAGTACAATTTCTGACTCACTTCTCATATTAGCCCCTTAGCTACACAACTGAAATCCTCGTAATCAAAAGCACGAAGGTCGGCTTGTTCTTATTCTCACACTGCTGCTGGGATTGAGAGTAAAACCTCTGATTCGTTTGGGTGATGATCAATAGCCTCCTTGTGATATGATTTCGCATGATGAAATTAGGTGCCATCAGTGTTCATTTGGCGATAATATGACAGATGGTGTGTTGCAGTAAGACTACACGATGAAGCTTGCCAAACATCACCAACATCGCCAAAACGAGACTTTCCACTTGCAACTAGACCAGGGCAACCTAACAGAAAAATATACAAGACACATAAGAGCGGTGATAATGGCATAGAAGGGCATGACTCTCGGATGCTATTGGATCACAGAAAAGCTGTGAAGCAAAAGTTGCCATTGTTAGCAGTTCGAAATGCCAGAGAAATCGAGTAAGACCTCGTCATACAAGCTTTAGTTCCATTCCTACAACCTACTTCACTCTTTTGCAAAGTTGCATCAAGCCTAAATTAGTTCTTCCCCTTTGCTCAAGATTATGTATAATCTTACTACTGCTGTTGTAACTGCTAAGAGCTATGATATGTGTTACTAGGAAGTTGTGGGGCTTCCCCCATCATCGGCAACTACCATTGATTTTTGCATGCTAACGACCCAGTTCTAAAATGGTTAATATTTGTAAAACATGGTGTAACTTGGTTTATATATCTCTATCGTCAGCCTATGCTCTTCTATGCCAAGTAGTGCATAATAATTACTGCCTGGAATCCAAATGTAGTTAGGTGACTTCAAAATACGAAGTTCTATTATCCACGGAAGTTTTTAATTTTGTCATAAGAACTAATCTCAATTATGATAAAGTAGTATTAATATCTAAGTGTCCTTTTGTATGAAGACATGTAGAGTGCAAGTGATAATGTTTCTTCTTTGCCAATTTAGCTACTGTATCTTGCCATTTTAGTTGCTTTATTTTTACCATACATTTCTAGAGAAGTTTCCTTTTTTTTTATCACATTCTAGTAAGAAATTCACTAATTTTCCTCTCAAAATTACCATTTCCATTCTAAACTACGCCCTCATCCTTGCAGCTCATATAGTCAGAGTTTCTAGACATTTTTAATGGTGTGCTCATTTGTAGTATTCTCACCTCATAGATTTCAGACTTATTGTTGGATGCTATGTTTCATTTGTAAATAGTGCATTTGACCAGCAGTTCGGATGACTTACAGACACACTTGCTTGTTGGACAGGTATGATGGTGATGAGCTAACGAATGGAGACTTGAAACCCAGCAAGACGGAAGTAGGAGGAGGATTGCGATGCATGGTGTCAAGGTCGGCGAGCCGAGACTCTCAATCAAGTGCCGGGGACCGTGAAGCAGTGGTGAGCCCTCGCAAGAGAAAGATATTGCAGAAGCACAAAGGTGCTCCCAAGAAACAAAAGGCTTCCATGATCAAGGCTGCTGCTGATCTCAAACGCATTGCTGGTGGTGGTGCTAATCTTCCTCCCTCTCAACGTTACAACTTCTACCGCAATTACGGTAAATTCTCTTCACCTTTCACCTCTTGAAACTTTCACAAGCATGTCAATGATCTAAGTTGTCAACCACAGAAGACCTTAATTCCATAAAAATGACAATATCGTCCAAAGAGAGAAGCAATTGTAATATCATAAAAAAAAACAATGGTTGTTCTATAGTGGCATTGGAGGTGTCAATTTGCAAATATGCCACTCAAATGACAATTTGGCAATTTTGTCATATCATTATGACACTTGGAATACTACCATTTTCAAAAAAATTGCCCATGTAAACAATCAAGTAGGAGAAGTCACATAACAAGATATTGGACATGTAAGAGAAGTCACATGGCAAGATTGTGAACATGTAAAACATGGTGGACAACTAGCTTATTCTTTATTGTTTTCTGTTTTCATGATTTCTAAACAGCTGGAAAATTCTCTATAAGAACTAACACCATGTTACAGATATCACAAACATATAGATTGAAGCTGTTTAGCATTGATATTCTAAGGAATCAGCAATTATAGAGATTTTGGGATGTGATTGGGGGTGTTCAGAATGACGCATTCAAATTCTTGGAGCTAACAAAAGCTAGTGAATGTGATTTGTGAAGGGTATGGTGGACAAGGTGCCAAAACAAGTAAAGGCTGGCACTCGTCCAAGAATCCATGGATGCCATCTTAATCCACTGCTTCAATTTTATTGATTTACTTTTCAGAGGAAGTATGTAGCAATAATCAGGTTTGAGGATCAGCAAGAGTTTGCATTTGGTTAATTTGTGGTATTCCGGAGATGATAAAAGGAAGTAAGAGTGATCTTGTTTTATTTAATTTGTTTAGGATCATTCAATGTATAAGGGAGAGTGCTCAATAATGGCTCAAATTTTAGTGAAGTAAACAGTGTGAGCAATTTTTGTGCATGGGGAAAGTGCATGGAAGGATAGTTTAAGAGGATTTGTTATTTTTTGGACTAGTCTTCAATTTCCTATAAATTTTAGGTGTTTTTCAAATGGTGCCCCAGCTGTGCACCCTATAATGATTTCCATGAGTACATGCTAATGTTGAGTGAAGAAGCTATTCTATACCTTTGGGTGAAGAAGCATGGCGCTCTATTATTGGTACTACTCGAGTTTTGAGCACTTTCTCTTAATTTTACTTTAATATGTAGATGTGTCTTCTCACTGTTTTGGTTTATATTCTACTTGTTTGTCATGGGCCAAGGCCTCGTTGATAAGCTCGGATGTTCACTCGCTATTAATTTTATAAATAGAACTTCGGCAGTAGAGCTAAAGTATAGCCTCGGCAGTAGAGCTAAAGTATAGCCTCGGCAGTTGAGCCAAGAGTTTAGTATATAAGGGACTCTTATTCATTGTAAACCTAAGTCTTGGATCAATATATTTCTTTTGTAGTTTTTGCTTGTTTTGACAGCTAGACTCTTACATTGTTATTGAGCTCAGATATTTTGTTACTGCACCATTTACTTGGGATGAAATATTGGGTGTAAAAAGTTTGTAGGTTCATGGTATGTTCGTACAATATTCAAATCTCCTTTTAGTCATATTTTCTAATAGGATATCATCACGGTCTCTTTACTATTGCTTATAAACTTTTCTACTCTTTTATACATATGAAATATGAAGAGACTTATGTAACTATTCTGTTCATCTGAAATATATGGCCGGGTCCAGGGCCTTAAATACTCCCAATTGCAACTTCAAAATTATATTGCACCTCTTCATAAATTCTATGAGAAAAAATAATTATATTCTTGAATGCATCTCAAAAAGCAAGGAGATTCTTGAAAAGCAAATTTTGTTTTCTTCTAAACACTTCAAATAGTGATGAAGAGATGCCATTTGCCAAATTGGAAGATTTCCTAGGGTCCCACCAACAAGTTCATCTTCACATGGGTTTGTCCATTTGTAACCCTATTTCAATTGTCAAGCTTGAGGTTCCTTACTTTTCATCAATTTTGGATTCATATCTTCTCGTTTAATTTCCAATTAGCTCCAAAGTAAATTTTTTGTATACCTCTCAAAGCAACTTAAAATTTGCTCTCTTTAATAACTTAAAAAGCTTGTATAAAAGACCTAGTAATGGATATTCCTTTGTGAAGTATTATCAACTTGTTTTGATTTTGAATTAGGGTAAGTACACTTATATTTGGTCACTTAGCCATTCACCATACTTGGAGTGATGACATGTGTGAGTTATTATTTTTCAATGATTAGCAAATAGAAAAGACAAGGTTTCCCTACTTTTCTCGTATTTTTAAGCACTTACATATCTAACTACAAATTTTAAAAGTGATGACTATAGGTACACCTGTAGTCGTTCACCCTAGTGCATGTATATATGAGGAACACACTATCCAAAGAAACCTTCAGTCCATCCCAAGTAAATCTTTATTTTGGGATGTCCGTTTGTGCCTTTGTGGGGGACGACCCAAAATTAGGTCCTAGTCTTTACATGAGGAAATTAGTCATGTTTCTTTTTTTTACTATGTAGGAATTTCATCAAAACATCTTAGAGAATGAATGTATTCATTGATCCTCATTGTTGTAAAACATCAAAAATATTGATTTGAGTTCAAAGGTTGTGATCATGAATAACCAATGAACTAGGCACCCAAACACATCTCTTTTCAAACCTTTGATCAACTTGGTAAATTGGTTGCAAAAAGTGACATTGTCATTTTACTATTGAAATCTTGTAATTAAATCGGCTAAATTATTTTCAAATTATTCATGTGGACACATAATATTTCAGATTTTAAAATGATACTAGAGTCAATAAACTCCAAGCTATTTTGAAATACCTATAAGTTGTTTATTCTTGTATTTCAAAGTAGTAGCTCAATTTTAATCAACTCAATTATGATAATATTCCAACAAATGAATGTTCATAGAAGGATTCTAAACATTTGCATGAATTCTTTTATGAAATTAATAATGTCATAGAAATAGCAATAGTATGTAGCTTCTACTCTTGGTCTAATAGCACCAAAGAATTTGATTGCAAAACCCAAAAAAATTTGTTCTTGGTAATAAGTTTGAACGCAATGGTGATGGGTAACAACACCGATGAATTACTAGAAATAGAAAAAGCTAATGCTCGTAGAGCTAAACGAAGAAGTACTCGAGAAAAGACAATGTTCATCGTTAATACTCTTACGGAGTTTGATGTAGAATATCTTGATCGAATGATGAATGATCTTCCGCTAAAATGGAATCATCTTATGCCTTGTGGTATAGCGGAAGTCTTTTGCAATGCTCCAATTGAAGTGCTTGATAAAATTTGGGATAAGTTAGATCGTGGAAATCCTCGGTATCAAATTTATTGTAATTTAGATTGTACATTAACGGAATGGAGACCTTCCCAATTTGAGAATGAAGAAAATCGACTATATGAAAGTTTTTGTCCAGCTATAATGTGTATGAAAACATACCCGGAAGATTATGGTACTTTCAAAATGATTGGATATAAAAGTGCAAAATATTCTGAAAAACATAACGAGAAAAAGAAGTGGTTTAGCTTTCCATCGTTGAACTACCTTCCCACGTATGTGAAGAAGGTTTTAGCCGGAGATGGTGGATTGTTGGTTTGTTGTGGAGGTGTTCAACCACGTCGACCACCAATTAAAGGTGAGAGACTTTTACCATTAACACATGATGAAGAAGATGATTACAATAGGAAAATATTTCCAGAAGGACAACAAGTTTTACTTGTTACCAATCCTCTTACTCGTGAATATTATTTCTTACCTCCAATTCCATGCATGATTTTACAAGACATGAGTGCATGTATAGTTTTAACACCCCGTGCCGCTCATACATTCAACATGCGTCGTAGTAGAATTGCCTCTTTTTTAGAAAGAAGGCGATCTAGTGGTGCTTTAATTGGTCCTTCTGCGTATTCCCAAGAACCAATGGAGTATTATCCTCCAGGCATCAATCCAACATTGTATAAAAGAGGCCAATCATTTCGCGGAGGTCAAGTGTGGCAACACAACAATACAATTGATATGTTCGCACCCAAAAAAGCGGAACAAAAAGAAGAACCAAAACCCATACTTAAGAAAAAACCAGATGAACCTCCAAAGGTACCACTTCCACGACCAACTATTCATGGCAGTCAAGGACTCACTCCGGGAGCTAAAAGAAGGCAATCTGCAATAGATGCCGCTAACGCAGAAGCAGAAATGAACGCCAAAGTAGACATTCATGACACTCCCCGATCACAAATATCTGAGGAAAGCTCTGTTAGTAGTGTAGAAATTGAACCTGACCCTTACCATAACCGTCTCGAAGAATTTTGTCACCACTACATCATAGTAGTTCTAGGCTATTATCACCAATGTGCTGACGAAGACCACGCAAAAGAAGAAAAATTAGTACTCGCAATATATAAATCCATCCAGAAAGACGAAGGTTGGTGGCTACGACCGCTACCATTTATCTCCCGTCTAATGCCTCAAAAACAAGGAAGAACAGGCGTAGCCTTCCTCAAAAGAGACCGGTGGATGGCAGTTTGCTTCGGCGGCATTCTAGTGGAAGAGCACTTAGAAGAAGTTCCACCCGAAGAACAACCCGAACTAGACAACAACGAACAAGATTTCGGGTCATTAAACGGAGAAGACTATCAAAGCTCAAATTCAAACTCACAAAAATCAAGTAACGATTCCCACAACTCCCTTTTTTGTCCTCCTAAACCACCACCAATAGGAGACCAAATACTCCCAAAAGGCTCACAAATAATCGCCGAAACCGACGAATGTGGCATAGTAAGGAAAAAACTATGGTGTGAGGAAAGTTCAAGTGAAAGTACTAAAAAATCATCATATCCTTCTTCCGAAGATACCCCACCACCACCTGTATACATCCTTATTGAAACAACAAGCCCTGTTATTTTTTATGTTCCAATAGTTGAATATGATGATTCTGCACTAGCATTTTCTTTTAATCCATTTGATACTGAAGAAAGCAATTTACAACCTCCTATAATAGTACAGCCTTTTGGATGGGTAGCAGCTATGCCTATGTTATATGCAGTAACTCGAAATGTACTATTAGCAGATACAATTATGATATTTGCAATAGGATTTGATACTGGGTCTAATGGAAATCCAATTCCAAGTGGTAACTACATTCTTGTTACTGAAATGCCAACAAATATTTTCAACGATGTTTTTCAAACTATAGATTATTCACAAAAGCAGTTTGAGTGTACAGGTGGTAATGGTTTGATTTGCATCCGAGCTATTGATATTAGAATTGTTGCTATTTACGATATTTTGAAAAAACATTGGTACTTGCAAGAATATGCAAAGTATTTGCCTACTAAAGCTGCTGTTCATCCCTTTCAAATGTTTGAGAGTTGTGTTTACGAACCTAGTTGGTGGCAGAAGGCTGATATTGATGACCGAGATAATAATATTGATCAGTTGATTCACCATTGTACACCTGAAAAATACCTCGGTTGTTTTATGCCCAAATGATTCAATGCCACCAAATACTTAATTAAATAAAATAAAAAATCCACAGTAACAAGCTCGTCTCATAACCTTTCAATCAACAGTGGTACGAATCATACCTTAAAATCTTTGGCAATTGAAAAAATTATCGCCTTTGGTATACCAACTTGACAACAATTCAAACACTTATCGTCAAAAGCATGAAGAATGATCAAATAATGAAGTAAATCAGCTTGTGCAATCAAGATATGAACCCCTCTTCTCAGAAGCTCTTTACTGTGGGTACTGTCGAAGATACAATGTCATGAACAAAGGGTATTTGTATAAACAAAACAGGTACACTTACTCTTAATATCCATTCTAACATGCTAATATTTCTTAATCAAAAGTTGTAACTACAAAATTGTGATGAACCTTCAGATCAAAAGGAATCTCAAGCAAAAGTGAATGAAAACAATACGAGGAGCGGTGATATCTAGTACACTGCAAGAGGGTAAAGCTCCTCAGTGCTTTATGAATCCTGTTTATCCAAAGGTCAGTCGTCTCTTTCAAAACTTCGCTGACTGCAACATAGTAACATATCTGTTGCAACATATTGTAGGGTTTAAAAGCTGAGAACATTCAAGTTAAGATCAAAAATCAAGCAGGCTTATGCAGGATTATATTCGCAATGAAATGATCACACAAAGCGATAAGATTGTTGCACACTGATTAAGCCATGGAAGTTGACATCAGGTTGAAAGAGCATACAACTTCCAGTGACATTAATGAAAAAAATGGGAGTTTTCAAGGTGCTATATACTCGACAGGAATCAAACTCACTGGCCTAGCTTGGCTCCAGGTTATTGTACATTATGTCCAGCTTATGTGACATCACGATCTGCACCAGACAAATGAGAACTTTTCAGTGCCAGCAGAAAAGTTACTATGAAGAGATGTTCTGAGCCTTATCCAGTAGCAGCAAAACAATCCATAGCAGAATAATCCATATTTAGAGCCTTTTTAGATAGAGGAAACATTAGAAGTATGACAAACCCAAACCCCAGAAGCATACTTCACAATACCTTCTCAAAGGTAGCAATCTAACATTTCCCGTCGCCGGATTGTACTCTACAAGCTTCTGCGTTCATTTTGTTCGATGTACCCATTCAAACTTTCATGTCGAAGAGGCCCCTTCATTTGGATCTTCATGCCAAAGTGGCACGCTTCCCTTTACCTTCCTGTAATTTCAATGTAAGAAAATGTTCGATATCAGGTATGATTCAAAATACCCCAGCATCAAGGTAACAATGATTGTTCAAAGGCATGTAATACCAACATACCTTTGAAGACGTTGGCTTTCTCACATCCATGAAGGACGCATAAACGTCACGCAATTTCTTCCTTTCAGAGTCAGGTACCGAAGGTCTTGCATTTCGAGCTGCAGTTTCCAAGTTTTGCATGGTGATCACCGGCTTCGCTCCAGAATCTACGGTATCCTTGTGTGCCAAGTAGTTATGGACCGACTCCAGCTGTGCGTCGGAACAGACTGCTTGCAAATCAGCCGCACTGAAACCATCCGTCATGGCTGCCACAGTGTCCAGATCCACATCCTCTGCAAGAGATAACTGCCAACCCCAACCATAACTTATTAGAATCAAACATACCAACTGCTCTGACATGATAATAAAAGATGTATCATCCGCCACACATTCCTCGTTCCAATGTAGCAACAACCAACAATGGTCATTTTCGTTAATTTGATACTTTTTCAAACTTATGAGGCTTTTTGCCTATGATTTCAACAGAGAATTCATACACTAAAACGGATTTTTGACTTCAAAATGTCCCTGAGTCAAAGATAACATAACCATTTATGATAAAAGAATCAAGTAAAAGACGTAGTATTGATATGGAAATTCATGGAAACGAAAAAAACGAGCATTAAATTAAGACTGCAAATAGTGTCAAAGAGTTTCATAATAAATATGGCCTTAACAAGAGTGGAGCTGGTTATGATACTTAGCAACGCCGTTACAATTGATGAAGTTGAGGACGGCTGGTTTATCCGATCTAATAGTTGCAATAGAAAGGTGCGACCGAGAAGGTCATTGAGAATGGAAGTTGAAACAGTTGAAGGCTAAGAGTCGAGATCTTAGCAAATCCGGCAGAAAGTAAGGTCAAAACTCGGTCATTGAATGATAAGTATGGAGATCATTCACAATAGGTAAGGGGTGCACCTTTTTAGACAGCACTTGCAGTATCTCAGAGCGTTCCGAAGCAGAGGGGAAGTCGCATAGCAACATCCGATCCAGCCGACCAGGCCGTAGTAAAGCTGCGTCTAATAAATCTGGCCGACTGCGTCCATAAAAACCATCCAAACTTCTCAGATGATGCACCAATATTCAACACAGCCTCTTCCGGATAATAAATATCTTATTGAAAGTGTTAAGGTGACACCACTGACAATTGTGACAAGGTAGAGGAACTACTATCTTAATAATGATTATATATACTATCCACTCTCAAGCTTTTCGGATCTGGTCCACAAACACTAGGAATGCTTAAACCAAGATCAAAGTACCAGTTTAGTGACTACTTCAAGATTACTCTTGGGCAATGATTGTGTTGGTTTAAGGAAGAGAACTCTAAGACAACAAAGAATGTATGTAAGGGTCAACGACTAGTGATAAATGTTATTGCTAGTACTCATTGCTGGAAATTTTTGTATACTACCTTGGACACTTATTCCAGGATGACGAGCGTAACAGCGACATCAATTAGACATCACTTATGTATGAAATACCTGGTAGCAGCAAACACAAATACACCATTGAGAGCCTCGACACCATCAAGCTCAGTCAGCAGCTGCAATCAAATCAAACCACAAGTAATTTAAAAGAACGATTGATAGCATTAGAGCCCGCAGTTTGATATGTTTAACATGTAATAAGTAAATCAGGTTCAACTTCAGCAATATAGAAAGTCATACATGGAAAGAAAATTATACAACAAGTTGCACCTGATTAACGACACGATCTGTGACTCCAGTGTTGTCGTGGCCACGCTTAGGCGCAATGGCATCAAATTCATCAAAGAACAACAAGGCTGGAGCAGCTGCTGCTGCCTTGGCGAAAACATCACGAACCTGAACACTAACAGCATTCAGTTTCCAATGCACAAATTTAATGTTCTTTTAAGTATGAACCACGTGAGATTGATGTACAATCATGCGTAAAAGAGAAGGGTTGAATATCTTACAGCTTGCTCAGAAGCTCCAATGTACTTGTTCAGGAGCTCGGGACCCTTGACAGAAATAAAACGAAGTGAGCATGCAGCAGCAGCTGCACCTACAATGTGTGTTTTACCACACCCAGGTGGACCGTATAGAAGAACACCTGAGCGCAATCTGAGTGGAGCCCCCTTGAACAGACTTCCATGTTTGACTGGGAGCTCCAGTACCTATCGCACACCACAGGGAAGGGTGTCAATCAAGTGATTCAACTGACTCCGTTAGTACGAAGTTAACACCCAAACAACAAGACCATCATATATGAAAGCTTGCCACGCCAACAAACTATGATCGTATGATATAATAAATCTTCTAACCCTCTTAGAAACTGAGAATAAGCCAGAGGAAACTATAATTCATGCTAGTTCACCAACACAAGTGATTGACACTGATCGATAGGAAGTGACATGCATAGCATGTAAATCCATCAAGTTCGAAGGACATGGGTCATACTACACTAATTATGTTGATGAGTGTGGAATACAATGATGAATTTGTGACTTTTTGCCTCTAATGAAAAGACCAACGATGTGTACAAGATTACCCCTCTTTGAATTGTATAGATAGTTATACTCTCGGTAATAATTTTCACCAATAAAAAGAAGTTGTAGCATTTAGGAAGCCAATACTGTAACCCACACTGATCAACATTAGAGTAGTGGGTAATGCGGCCAGTTGCTCACCTCTTGTAAAGCACGACGAGTCTCCAGCAGGCCACCGACGTCGTCCCAACCGGATCTTCCAACCTCATTCCCTCCCTTGGCAATACCTTGCATAGCCGAAGGCACAAAGTTCTCCTGAGCAGTTTTGAAGTCTTGACTGTTGAGTTCGAACTTCTCTCTCCTCGAAGACAGCGATACTTTTGATAGCCATTCCGTGATAGATGCAGGTGTAGCGTCCGGAGAAAGGAAGCGCGCAGCTGCTGCATGTGCTGCTCTGTCCACCAACACTTCCTGTAATCGCCATCACTGAAGCAGTCAGTCTTCAACAGTAATGTTATGAGTCACAGCTGAATTCAACAAGGAAAGTTCACTCGCTTTCGGATTTTTGGAAGCTTTACCACTGCATATGCTAATCCAAACAAGAATCAAAATACTTTGCATTTTCACTACACAATGTCACAACTATTAGAAATCCTCATGTATGTCTAAATTTTCTCTTCGATTCGCTATAACGCGTAGACTACATTCGAATAAGATACTTAAATATCACTCAAGAATTGGTACATGCACAGGGCAAACAGTATCCTAAAGCTTCCTTCCTAAAATCTGATGATTAATATTCAAAATCTTAGAGATATGGGAATGAAAATTATCACACTTGCAATTTACGTCTAAATATGTGTTTATTCAGAATTTAATGCATATATCACATTTGAGAATTACTTACCAAATCGCTGCCGTCAGCCCCATCGAAGCTAATTGCAACTTCAGAAGCAACTGATGACCTACAAACAAAGCCGCGAGCAGCTACCGCTTGTTCTAAGATCGTTGCCCTCTCTGACGCTGCCGGTGTAGGCAACTCCACGTGATGATCAAATCTGCCTACAAGTCACAAATGGAAGAGAATAAGAAGAAAAGGTCAACAAGTCTCCTATTGTCATTATCTTATGCAAGCATGTAAGATACACACATGATAAATAAGCATATTCAAAGCCACCACACCTGAGAAACACAATGTATCCGGGATGGCCATAGGAGATCTTGCAGTAGCGAGAAATGCTATCATCAAGTCCTGTCTGCCTCCCTGTATACACAAATGGTAAAAAGCCGACCAGTATCCGATGAGCAGACATCAACTTCTAGTAAAAAGCTTAGACTAAAACCGGAGAAATTATTCCAAGTGCCATTTTGACATACCAAAATTTCCATTTGGTCACAATGTGCCATTTTGGTGACATATACTATTTTGCTCATACTTCCAGAATGGCACCTTAGATGCAATTATGACGCACCCATTGCTTCTCTGTAATAACACTATCCCTGTGATACTACGATCCCTTTGTACTAGATTCTATCCGCCTAAAAGTGCCATTTTTGCGGAACATTGCCATTTTGACGGCATTTAGATTAGAGCTGAATGGCATAAAAGCTAACTTTCTCAGAAGACGTCCACCCACGTGGTATCCATTTATTCAATGTGCAATAAGGGAAGCAATCTTACCTGGTACACATCCATGAGATCACCAAGAAACTCTGATAAGGCCATCACTACTGTAGCTGGCTCCGGGCCCTCTTCTTTAGGAAGAAGGGCGTCAAGATCATCCAGAATTATCAAGGCTGGTGCATGGTCCAGAGCTTCGGACACTGCGTCGTGTAGCACGTTGCGGATAGACCCAGCCTGTTCGCCGACAAGCTCGTTACACCTCACAATGACCCTGTAAACAAAAGGCCCATAAATGAATTAAGTTCAGTAATCTGACACTTCGAAAATAGTTTACAAGTTTCAACCACCAAATCAAGTGGATGATGCCTAGCGTCGCATACACCCTCAAAGCATTCACAGTACGTTAGAATATTTGATAAAATTTCGCACCTGTGCGCAAATAAACTTGGGTCTGCTTGCAGCTCCCGAGCCAGCGCCAAGGCTGTCGTAGTCTTTCCACAAGCCTGGAAACAGGAAGTGGAGCAACTCAGCTCTAAGTAACTTATTAACAACTATGTCTTCAGATCAATAATAAGATTCTAACTGAAGCTTCAAGTCCTTGATTTCTAATTTAGATAAACTCAATGAGCAAGAAAATTATTATTTAAGAGCTTACAGGTGGTCCGTAGAGAAAAATAGCTCCAGGAAGATCAGTACGATTCCTCTGAATAGACGGTGTTAGAAGCGATTTCGTTCCTGCAATTCAAGAAGCATGACAGTTAATAATCCGACTGGATAAAAATACGAGAAAATGCTCCAAAAAAGCGAGGAGAAGAACAAGGACTCACGGAAGAAGGCCTTCTCCAAAGCTTCTCCTAACCACCTCAGAGAAGACAGGGTGGGCGCACTAGATTCGAAACAACTCGAAACCCGCCTGCAGTAAACTACTTCATAGCTACCAACTTTGACTGGCAATTGACCTCGACTGCCCAAAGCTTCTTCTTCATCTGAAAACACGGATTTCTCCAAGAGAATGTAGCCGTTCAACATCCCCTGTCTTGGAGACAATGAGTCTGTTTGAAAGCCAATGAGGAATAACATGTCCTTTTGGTCATGCTTCGAAGAGCCCCTTTGAGCATCTTTTCTCTTCTGAGAAGGTCTAAGATGAATGATAGTTGTGGCGGACACCGGAACATGGTTCTCGCCAACAATAGCTGCTTGTGCTGCCATCCAATCGTGTAGCAACCTCTTCAAACTCCGTAGCGTCCCCTCGCTCTGTTTCACATCTTCAATTCGATGGATTCCGTTTTCTTGGTGAGAATCCAGTACTGAAGCCAATAGTGCTTTCTGGTTGCCCCATCTCCCTGTTAAACTCTCTCCCTGCCTGTGAACGCGACTCTTATTCATTTGGGGTGCATCATCTGTTTCCTCTGTGTCGACTGACTCCACTACTGCTGGCGAAACTTCGAGCGAAGCTGGCATTGCACCACTGGGATCTCCGGCTGAATGAACTCCAATCCCTGCTCAAGAAAAAGCAATATATCAGCATACACAAAATGAATATTCGACACAAGAAGTTTGAAAGGAAAAGGTCCGCTTACGTGCATGGCAATTAAGGCCCAAGTAAGATTGAAGAGTCTGAGCGAGCATGACGTGTCCCTGTAAAGCTAAGTTTGTAAGCACAGCCCTTACAACGACCTTCCTCCCGGAAACTTTGACTTTGGGCTTCCCGTCAACGAGCTTTGTGCTCTCAGCCTCGGAAGAGAAAAACTCCTCACCGCCCTTCACTGAAAGCTCAGATAAGGCAACCAGCTGCCCGCTCAAAAGCCTCAATTGTTTTGCAGTCAAAGGGTTTATGAAGACGGCAGTAGTGGGTTCGCTTATGCACATCAGTTTCCCAATATGAACGGGTTGCAGAAACGAAGGGTCCAGCTCCTGCACCCGGAGCCAGGTGTGTCCCGTCCACACTGCAGCTTTGTTGTGTGCTTTCCCATTCTCTGTCGAGAACTTCGCATCGGTGGTTGAGGGCGTTGACACCAACCGTCTCTTTGGAGCTACCACTAGCTCTGCACCCGCCCCTAATCGTACCTAAAATCATCCCCAACATAAACTCCACCAGGTGAACATAAAGGCTTGAGTACGCAGCTGTGATACGACTCTCGGAGATTGCAACTGACGTCAAATCTCAAATTATTAACGAATAAGATAAGAATGCTCAAGAAACAGAAAGTGATGCGCACTATGTAGCACACTAACCAGCTTGCTAGGTTTAGTGGAGACGGCTTGAAGAACCAACACGCTGCCGCTCTCAATCCAGACAGGAAATCGTTGACCTTCATACACTACTCCCACCTGCATATTACCACAACTACTTCAAGTCTCTCCTAAATATGGAGCTCCGTTCGAAAGCCCGTAGCATATTATGGTAACGTCAACATCTTACTTATACAACTGAACAATGTATATTCTTCTTGTAATTTGCTACTGTCCTCGGAGCTTCCTCACCTCCTCTTGAAATGGGAATGCCCTTAAGCCAATAAAGCCCTCAGAAAGTAGAAATCAACTTAAGAAAGCACAGAAGCTACATGTATCCACAATCTAAACGACGTACTATGTCTGTACTAGTGCCGATTATGATGACCTCCACTTCTCACATAAACCATTGAAATTTGTAGAATATGTTCCTTCTTTCCTTGAAGCTTTCTGAACGAGTCATCCTGACCCCTATAGATGAGGAAATGGCAATAAACGCACTCAGAAAGTAGACTACTACTTAAGAAAGCACATCTGCTTATAAAAGGCACAATTCGAGTTACTCTAAGATGATTATTATGGAAGTATACTACAATGGAGAGAGATTTACAAACCCGAGTTAACAAGTGCTCCTCCAGAAACTCAGCGTTGAGCTCTAACATTTCCCAGTCATCTTCACTTGCAGGCTCGAGGGCAACAGTCTCCGCCACAGGAACCTCAGCCCTTGCTCGCACAACGACCCTGGTGTTACCATGCAGGCCGATACAGTCTGCGAATTTTTCTGCAACCTGCAATCAGTAATCAATCAATCCAATTAGGGTTCGACATCAGCGAGAATTGTAGAGAAGCCGTTGTTGAGAAACTTTATTTACCTCAATGTGTGAGGATCGAGAAGCGGAGCCATCCCATGCTACAAACCACGGTCCGCCTTGACCTTTCTTCCCTGGAATGCGAAGCTCAAGCACGAGAGGGAATGAAGGTAGCTGGTCTGAGAGAAAAGCTTCTAGCAGCGTGTTTGGGAGCGATACGAAACAATCCTGCTTCCCTACTCTCCGCACCTCCAGCTCCATTCTCACTACCTCTCCTGCTTCCATGATCACAACTTAGACAAATGCAACTCCACAACAGAAACGTGAACCTTACATTCATGCTGCGATCGGAATTCAAGGTCAAAAAGCTCCAAATTAGCCCCAAATAATGAACACTAAACCCTAAGCAATTCGAAATCAAAGATTGAGGCTTGAGAACTCAAAATTCTTAGCAACCTACTCCGAAATTCTTCCCCTAACAATTAAAACTATGAAACCTAAGCACTAATGTGATGCTCCTAGACCTTCTTCCTCATATCAAGTTCACAGGCTCAAGAATTGAACCTCTTCAGTCAAGTGCAAATCAGTCAACCTAAACCCTAAATTGAGGATCATCTAGGAAAATTCACGAAGTAGGAGCTCAAAATTAACAGGCTCAAAAAATTGAAACTGGACTTCGAAGCTTGTTTGAATTCTAGTTTGAGACTCCATTTTCCATGCCAGAGATTCCAAATTAGCGTTGTTCGGAAGCAAGGTCAATTGCAAATAGATAAATTGAGGGTAGGAGTTGAGGAGCTTACGGATGATGCCCGCGCTTTCTCTAATGGACCCGCATGGGCAAAAGTCGGAAGTATCGGAATGGGAGATTGTTAACTTAAGCCGTCGGCGTCGAATCTTTGACAGGGAAGGCTTCCGACAATCGGCGGAGTCGTATAGCTATGATGCATACGCTGATCATTGTCGTTGCCTTCGAATTCTATTCTACGTTATCGATTTTCGTGAATGCTGCTGATGAATGTCGTAGCGTCTCTCTCACTATGCATAGGCTGCTGCTGCCATAGTTTCAGGGATCATTGTCACGGTTGGATGAAATCCCCTCTGACGAATGAAATACATCGAATGTCTTCATCTATGTTCATTCTTAATGGCTCAATTTTCAGCACGGGAAATCTACAGGGATGTTACTAGTGCAAGCAATTTTCGTGTTCTCGGAGAATAAAGCTTTTTTTACAATAAAAATGAGAAGCCTCTGGCCAAACTTCATTTGGGCCATGGCCCATACTTGAGAAGCTAATCCTTAAAAAACCATGGCCTTTGGGTGTAGTGTAAAGTGAGAGAAGGCCAAAGGCTCCCATGTGAAGCTTTTTTTTTTAATGAACTTGAAATCTATATATATAAAAGAACACGATTACCTGCTAGCGATCCTTTGCAGGTTGCCCGACCTGATGCAGCCGGTTTTCTCTGTTTGCCCTTGGTGATCCTTCCCGGTAGTAGGGTGGTTTGCCCATGAGAGTATACACGGTATGAAGAGTTTTAAAGATTTTCAAGGATTTCCGTAGGTGGTACTTAATTGTTATTAAGAATTTATTAAATCTCATTAACATAACAAGAGTCGAAGGGACAAGGAATGTGGAACATGTAAAATGGAGCAAAGTAAGGAGTAAAGAGGAGATCAACGGAACATGGAACAAGAACTAGGAATTGGGCACGGGGAACGGGAACAAAAACAAATAATGAGAACCACATGTCAATGTATGATAGGAACTGGGAACAAATTATGGAAATCGGGAACAAATGATGAAACCAAGAAGGGAAATTGGGGGATGGCCAGATGGGGGAGCCGGAATCGGGAACAAAGGATGGAAACCACGAATGCGAAATTAGAGGTTGGGAGTGATTAGTAAAGAAAAAGAGAATGGGGAACCACAATAGAACACATGACAGTTGGGAAGTAGGGATCCATGGAATAAAGGATATCCTAAAATTCTTATAAAGCAAGGAGATACAATCAACGAGAGAATCAAGGATAGGGGTCAGTTCTTGAGGAGCACCAAATAAAAAGCTCATCCATCGGGATGAGGGGGAAAAATTAATCAAAGACAGGCATGGTCATGGCCATTATCAGTTGGTCATGTATACACGACATAAAGAGTAATTGTTTTAAAGATTTTGAAGAGTTCTCTAAATGGTATGTGGTTGTTATTAAGAGTTTATTAGATCCCAATAATAAAAATACAAGGAGTTAAAGAGACAAAGAATATGGAACATAAAAATGGGAGCAAAGAAAGAGTCACTTGAGGGGAGATCAAGGGAACATCGGAGGGGAACCAGGAATCGAGATTAAAGGATAAGAATTACAAAAGGAGGATGAGAACTACTAACAAATAATGAGAACCAAGAACGAATGATGGGAACTACATACAAATGATGGAAACTAGGAACAAATGACGGAAACCAAAAAGGAGAGTTGTTGAAACACAAAAGAAATGATGAGAACGGGGAACGGGCCAAAGCATGGGTAACTCAGAAAAAGGGAACGCAGGACATGCTATAAATCTTAAAAAGTAGGAAGACCATTTACGAGGGAACCGAGGATAGGGTGTAGTTTTTGAAGAGCACCAAATAAAGTGCATACCCATGGGACGAGGGGAACTTACTCACTAATTAATTGAATACTTTTTTTTTTCTTTTTTTTTTTTTTTTCTTTTTTTTTTTTTTTCTTTTTGTCCAAAGGACATCGGTATATAGAAGTCCTAACCTATATCCTTCGGACTAGGACATCAAAAAGGGCCGATCAAATTTTTTTTAAAACATGTAAAAAACTAAAAATTTAAACTTAGGTATAAAAAGAAATACGTAGTTGGAGGATTCTCAATAGGGTATAATTATTTTTTATACCTAGGTCTGGATTTTTTACATGTTGTTATAAATTTCGATCTTACCTTTTTGATGTCCGTGTCCGGAGGACACGGGTTAGGACTTGTATATTAGATAATTGGTTGTGGTTTTTTTGCCCAATGGCCCTCCAAAATTTAGTTAAGCCACCTTATTGAGGTTGGCCTAACTACAATTGCAGGGGCCCTCATCATGTGCATTTTTGTTGCCACAGCAAACAAAAGTGTTTCCGTGTCATTTTTTCCTCCTCTTGTTCCTTGGACTCAAATTTGCTTGTGTAAAGTGGCATTTCTTTGCCTTTTTCAATTCCTAAGCCTCTCATTGGCTCAAATGTATTTCTATTGGCTACTCACTTTTAGTGTAAAGCACCCCTAAGTAGGAAGATAGAGCAAGAGGAACCATCATTTTTGGACTCTTCTATAATGAGTTATGAGTTTTTAAAGTTGGATATGTAGGTGTTTCTAAAATGGTGCCTTAAAGTGACACCCTATAATGTTTGCAGAGAGAACATGGTACTATTGCATGAAAGCTATTATATACCTTTGGGTGAAGATTACTAGAGCTCTATTATGAGACCTACTCCATTTCAGAGCAATCTACTATGGTATTCAGGTTCCAGTTCATGTGTGTTGCTTCTATTTTGGGGTTGCATAGAAAACCTTTGTGTCCCAAAACAAAAAGACGTAATGTTATACTCCATTCACGCTAGTGTATTGATAAGATATTATCTTAGAATGTAAAATGTATTTGAAGACCTCTTTCTTCCACAATTATTGTGATGCCTACAATTTTTAACTTTAACAATGATCAACACTTTCTCTCTTCTTGATAAAGTTTAGTGATAGGTCAGGGATTGCAAAAAGTGACACAATGTTGTTCCATGGTGGAGTTGCCAATTCAAAATAATAGAATTAGAGACATGTATAAAACTTGTCTTAGAACACTCTTAAGTGATAACAAGTACATCATCTTTGCCTGAAATGTATTTCTTAGGTAACTTGTGTTTGGGGACCATTTTCAACCTTGGGCGAATTTGACATCCCTTACCTTGATAAACAAGCTTCTAAATGAATATAGAATTATAAAGCTTAAGGTTATTAAACTTAGATCATGGTATGCAACCTTCCTTATCATTCTCAAGATTGTTAAACTTTAGATAGCATAACTTGCAAACTCAAAGTGAAATTTTGAGTAGAACATTGACTTAAGACATTCCTCCCTATGTCCATAACTTGATATCAACACCAAACAATTACATTTTCATTCATTGATAGAAGAGTTTTAAATAGAGCATGCTTCGAACTTCCTTGTGTATGATTTATCATCGCCACTTTTCAAAAACCCACCCCTCCATATTAGTACTTTCTTCATGGTTGTAATGCTTCATCATCATTTCAACATCTTTCTATCTTCATAATTTTTAGCATATTTCTAGTGTTTTCATCTTTCTAAGCATCTATCTTCTCTATTGTTGTTTAGCATCTTCCTAATGTCTTTATCTTTTTCAGCATCTCTTCAACTACTCTAAATTTGATAATTAGTGTTAGATACACTAATTTACATAAACATGTTATAAGTTTTTACTGTTGTTCAATAAATTTACCCACTATATTGGCCAAGATGGGGGTCCTTATATAGTATCAGAATCAATGCTCTTGGTAAATTTTTTTAAACAAAAGTAAAAACTTATAGCATTTTCAAATGTTATAATGATCTAACACTAATTATCAAATTTAGTGTACTTAGAGGTGTTCACTTGAGAATATAGAACATAACATGCCGTCACTTAGTAGGGTCTTTTAGCCATTCCGTTGAAAAAAAGGTGTGGATTCGAAGGGGTGCTACATTTATCAACCCTTCTCTCGAGACAACATTTAGTCATACAGGTCGGGTATCTCTAAGACACTACACTAAATAGGTAAATTAGTGTTAAATTTGATACTTGCCCTAAAACGAAACGTCAACTGGAATTACATTTAGTGTTAAATTAGGGTTTTCCAAAAGAAATTGCCTTCACCTCTTGCATGTTGCTTGCTCTAATACGTCTACCAAAAGGAAGTGGAATCCTCACTCTGCAGTGCTTCTATATGATCAAGGAATTGCAAAGAAACAAAACATAGCTGAAGCCCTTGTTGAGGGATCAGAAGCTAAAGCTTAATGCAGTCACTAAGGTTTTCACAGATTCCAAAACCCTAACACTTAAAATTTCAAGTCGCTGAGCTTTCCCCGGAAGTCTCTTGCGTCTTACCTGTGCAACACAGGTTCACACTTTGTCTACAGAGGTCCAATTCCCTTCCGAGGTCGAGTTTCGAATCAGAGGTCCAGTTCCATATTATCCACCAAACTGTTTTGAAAAACCAGTGCTTTTGAGCTCCTCCTCTTGATGACCTCAATTGTCTGCTGCAATTGTTTGGTACTAGTCCAGTGTGCTGTGCGGTTTCATATTATTCTGATGTGTTGTTTCCATGGACGTTGCATGAATGTTGTTGTTGCGAGTGATTGATTCTATTTCGATGGGCATTACTGTTTCCATTGAGCTCTGATTGTTGTGTCGATTGTTGTATTACCAGACTTTAGAGTATTATATTTTTATAAGGTTTTCATATCTTCCTCTAATTCTCAGTTGGATATTTACAAATAAATGTCATCTAACATTATATGTGCGTATGTAGAAATATCAAAGTTATTATTGTTAGAGTTGGCATTTAGTGTTCTAACATTATGGTATCAATTGACATTTAGCATTTCCGTTGGTTATGACTGTTTCTAACACTAAGGTGGAGGTACCCATACCCGACAAGTTAAGGCAATTGGCACAATACCAGTAAGATTACAAGTTGGGAGAAATTTTTCGAAGGAAGGGAAATGAGGTTCATGAAGAATGAGCATTTTTGGAATTTTTTATTTTTTTTTTTTTGCAAAATTGAAATTACTACAAATTTTTTAAGGTGAAAAGTTGATCCAAATGGGTAACCAACATATAGCTTCACCAATAACTTATAAAATGAAGAGCAATTCTCGAACACAGTCTACTAAAACCCGTGATAGGAGATCATTAATTTCACCTAACATTATTCCCTGGTAACTGGAAATAAGGGAACTAAGCAATAACCTTCATGCGAGCAAGGAGTGGCTCACAGCCTACGCTGTCAGTCAGTTTTCCAATATTAAAAAAAAAATTGTCCACATTGGGTCATGACATGTGCAACATCCAGGAAGCCTATATGCTCAGCATGAGGGCCTCTCGGGTATGGGTACCTCCACCTTAATCTACCTCATAACCGTAGTCTAGTCGATTTGACCTCTCGTGGCAGCTTTTTACTTGAGGAGAGGATCAGCGTTATAATGCATAAGAGCGCCTTCCCTGGCGTTATGTGTCTGCGCTACTTCCAACGAGTGCATGCCAGGTGCTACGCGAAGTTTTTCCAGTACGCCACTATTTTGTATGGGGGGAGGGCTTATACTCCCTACGGGGCGAGGGGTACCCCTAATCGTGCTATCTATATGGGATACATGGCACTTCCATGAACATGGATGAATGAGGATGAATGTCATCCAAAGCTCTAGTAGGAATCCTTGGATTTGACATCCAATTTTACAGTTTTCCGTCTACCCATCCATGCTTCATCCTACACAAAGACACTTCAACATATATTCTTGCTGAAACCGCATCAACGACACTTTGTAGTTTTTGGAGAGTCTTTATCAATACAACACATATCATGCTCAAAGTTTTCACATTTAAGAGGTTCAAATTTACCTGCTTCATCTTTTCCAAGTTGAAAGTCACCGAAAGTCCTTGCAATTCAGATCTTCCTCGTATAAGAAACACCGTAACACAATAATATGCAAATCTCTTCTGAACTCCCAACGGATGAGTTGCCAAATGTTTAAGATGAGAAAATACTTTATATTCTTCATTAAATGTGATGCAATCAACCTTCTTTCTCGGTTTGTTGGCGCCGCCATCTCTACTCCGTTCCATAGCATCTTGTACAACCCTAGTAGTGGCTTTGAAGCAAGGATGAGTTTTTATGTTAATAATTCCGGTTGTAACAATCCTTTCATCTTGAACATGGCACAGAATTCGATTGAAAGCCTGTAGCATACTCATGACCGTTCCAGTAGGATAGTTTCCAAGACTCTCCTTGTTCATCATAATAAAAAACTTACACAACATTGATCCAAATTCTTGAAGAGGAAGCTTCTCGATTGTAATAGAAGTCTCCAATCCACAGAAATTTCTCCAAGCATCAAACCGATTTCTCACCCATGTATTTGATCTCTTGCTTGGATTTTCTGTGTAACTTAACATTTTTTCCATTTTTTCTAGATCACAATCAAAAAATCCACAGTCAGACCTTCTATCGCTACTACTGACTCCTGTATTAAGATCTACGAGAAAATTGTCTGAATTCAAAAGGGTATCTGATAACTCCCTATTCGTCACTTCAATAGTTGTAGGACTTAAAATATCGATCCCAATTCCAGAGATATCAAAGCCTTCTAGTGTTTTTTCATCAAACACCGAGGGAGTTTCCACACTAACGAGACTACTCTCCATCATTAGATCATTTCAAAATGAAACATGCTGCAGGTTAAGAGTTGGAGCTACTGCATGTATGTAGGGATTTGGTGAAGCGCTACTACCACTTTCATCACCACACCTCGCCCTCGCCTTCCACTACGACCATAGGTAGGACGATCAGCAATCGACATGATCCGCTTGTATGTAGGAACCCTCTTGCGCTTCGAACGATCCATCGCTGACAAGAAGCACGCACCTCGCGAGAAAGAAAATGACGGCAGGCTCATCACAATGGCGGCGTAGTTATTTGGGAGGGATGAACAAACGGGTGTCCTACAGAAAATGAAATTTCAAGGATTCCTACTAGACGTTTTGATAAAATTCATCCACATCCATTCATGGACTTCGGTTATGTCCGGCAATGTCCGGCAATGGTTAGTAGCCCGTGGTTATGAGAAAT
The DNA here is from genome assembly GCA_037043015.1 of Bryum argenteum. Taxonomy (NCBI): domain Eukaryota; kingdom Viridiplantae; phylum Streptophyta; class Bryopsida; order Bryales; family Bryaceae; genus Bryum; species Bryum argenteum. The sequence goes on along the minus strand of CM073328.1, from coordinate 14,892,425 downwards.
AATTAATGGGGCAGTACCTGCATTGCCGCTTGCGCAGCTCGGTAGTTACCGCCCTATCGGTTATTTCTCATAACCATAGGCTGCTCGACCATTTCTTAGTCCTTTAGTGTAGTGACTAGGTAAGAACTAGCATAGTGTTCACTCAAAGAGGAGGTAGTAATCCAGCATGCATCCAAGGATAGGTCAAACACCAGTCAAGCACGCTCTTTTCACATTGACCTCAAATAGGAGTTGGAGTTCCTTCTTCTTCTGACACTTTCTGAATCTTACAAATGTAATGTGCAGAAAGAAAGTGGGAACAAAGCATGATTTATAATATCTGCATGAAGAGGTACACATGAAGCTTGTGTGTCCCAGCAACCAGACTGGGGCTCTTCCTCCCAAGGTTGTTGTGGCAGTTCCTCAAGTACACTCACTGGCTCCTGAACAGAAACAGTCATGAATTTTTCCTGCAAAACACAGGTACCTGACCATCGGCTAAAATTTCAGTGAGGGAAATTATTCAATCAAAAGCATTGGAGTGTAGAAAAGATCTAACTTAGTACAGAGAACAGCATGCTACTTTGGTTGCGGCCAGATTCAGTGTCCGTAAAATTTTACCCGACAAGCGGAGGATCATGCTTGTACTTGCAGAGGCAAATTCAATCGTCAGAAGCTGCTCTGGTACATTCAGTACATAATCATCCTTTTGGAAGAAGAAAAACTGAATACTAGTTGCGATATCACCATGTTGAATAAGAAATCAGTTGTCAGTAAGTTGTAAGTCTCAACGTTCGGCAGTCTTTGAAGCTTTGAAAAGAAGCAAGGTATGGGATATGGAGCTCTGAAAAGTCCAAGCAGTAATTTGATTGGATTCTTGCGGTGTTTATCAACTTAAGGAAAGTACAAAGATTGAACAAAAGGCTGTTCTGGTCGAGACTAGATTTTTGCAGTACATGGCACGAGCATAGTTGTTTTTCCCTTGCAAAAATTTTACCCGGCCGACAAATGGAAGATGATGCTTGCTTGTACTTCCGGAGACAAATTCGTTAGGAGCTTCTCTAGTACTACATTCAGTACACATGTTTTTAGAGAGTTTTTTCTTCTTTTCTTTTCTGTCTGCAATAACTATGGTAGAAATTTTTGCTTACAGGAATCTTGAGTCTACACTAAATTTGGTGACTAGTGTTGGATACATGAATTTCTATGAGAACATTGATTCTAATTTTTGAAGTTGATGTTTGATGAGTAAATGACAACTATATATATTTGCTCTTTGGTAAACTTTAGGCACTTCAACATTTGCAAGAGTACATTTAGTGGTAAATGAAACTAGAATGTGGAAATTGGATACAATACTGAAATTAATAATTTTGTATGTACGTATGGAAACTGAAGAAAGAAAGAATAATTATGGATTGCTAAATATTTTAAAATCTAAATATAGAATAATTCTAAATACACAATAGTTTGACGTTATATTATTACTAAATAATAAAATATGAATATTATAATATTGACATATTGATTGATTAATTATGTATCATTAAACTTACACTAAATGAAAATTAGAGTTGCTTGGAAGGTAAGTCCAAGGGACAACATTAAATATCATCCAACACTAATTATCAAATTTAGTATAATGAGAAATGATGAGGAATCCACTCAAACACTGCTCGTGCAAGTTGCTCATTCATTACTTTGGTTTGATCGTAGTTCTTGTTGCTTCACCACCAGTGGCCACAACAACTTGGAAACACTTAGTTATTGAAGAAAATGAAGCTTTCACAATTGGATCCACAACTACGTTACTACTAACTTAACTAAACGTAGTTGATACATAGATGGTCCCGGTGAACAATTTAGGTGGTCATGACAAACAAGTGTTTTCTTATGTTGTGTAAGAGTATGGCCACACACCGACTGAACCGCCTACTCCGGGTTCATTTTTTTTGTGTACTCTACTATCCTCGACTCTACTCATTCCTCCAACACACTCCCACATTTCCAGTATAATTACCTATAGCTCTATAGGGGCGCAATATGTCTTCCTCCTTATGCCTCAACTAATGAGAGTGTCGAGAGACTAAGAATTTCATGCATGTCAACCTTGCATAAAAGAGGATGTTTTGAGTAGGCATGAAACACTTTTCTGTTGCGGAAGCTTATGATGACCCTCTCTCAAAGAAAGAAAGAGAAACTACAACCTATTTAGAGGCCGGCGTGAATAGAGTGTTCAGAGGCCAGCGTGAATAGAGTGTCCAGAGGCCGGCGTGAATAGAGTGTTTAGAGGCCGGCATGAATAGAGTGTTCAAAGGCCGGCATGAATAGAGTGTTCAAAGGCCGGCGTGAATAGAATGTTCGTTCGACCTATTGTTGGATGTATGCCTCATATGAAGGAGGTCATTACACCAATGGCGGGACGACCCTCTCACACATTCCCATTTCCGGGAGCCGGTGGACGATGCTCTGTCAAAAACTCAAAACTGCAACCTCCCCAACAGTAATCTGTTTTGAATATCATGCCCTGTTTGTCAATATAAAAACTTCATTTCAGTAATAAAAGTTTGTACAATCATCAACAATCAACGTTCTCCCAGCAACAAAACATTCTCCAACCAGGAGAGCTTCATCGATGATCAAATCCGTGCAGCACCCGTCTCTTTACATGAGCCTCATGTCATGTCAGGTGAGAGGGTACCACCAAAAGCTGCCGCAACAAGACAAAGCCTTTCTCCCTCAATGAGTGACATGCATGTGCATATTCTCTCTGAAGAATGTTGCGCTTCAGATCCCATATTTTAATACAAAAGTGGAAAAACTTCAACCAGAAGAAAGAACCATCCTATTGAAAAGGGCTTCGGTAAGCTTCAAATTATGAAAGAGTTGTAACTTGCAAGCTCACATTCTTTATGAATGATTGAGTATAAAAGTGTTGTTGTTGTTGTCCCACAAGGGTACGGTCGTCGTCCTATGCTACAATAATAATAAGCTGCCGGGGGTGGGGGAAAAATAAGAATTAGCGACTGATCATCTCTTCCCTCCGCTGGAGGAGGTGGACACCTTCTTCGCTTTTTCTCTTCTCTTTTATCTAATGTACAGAGGCGCCGCAGCCTTTTGCTTTGATGCGCACACAGTGTACTAGCTGATGATGTTTGGATTCTCTCTCTAGAAGTACAACAATATACATGTAAATAGCAAAGCTAAATCTACAGTCTCGGACCGCTTTTTAAAAATGGTACCGCGAATGTTGCACTGATGACATGTGCATGATCAAATCCACCACACGATGACTGCAAACACAAACACAAATATGAAACGTCAGCAAAAGCAAAGATGATAATCAAACTAATGAATGTGTGAGCAATAACTAGGAAATAATCTTCACTTTAAGAGATTTAGAGTAATACTGTAACAATGAATGTATGAAAACTTGGTAGAAACGAGTGTAGTGTTCACCCTGAGAGGGGTTAGTAATTCCTGACACTAGTGATATGACTTGTGACTAAGATGGCACTGGTATAATGTCCACCCTAAGAGGGGTTAGTAGAGCTAAAACATGTTGTGTGGGATGTGAACAACCCATGTGTAAACTCTGAAAACTTGGTAGGGGCTAGTGTAACATGCCAAGAGGGGTAAGTAGTCTTTAAGAAGTAGTGTTGTGACTTGAAAACTAGGTAGGAACTAGTACACCTAGTATTTCAGTCATAACACTAGTTCACCATTAAGAAAGAAGTTAGTAGTCCTACACCACTGCTACTATGTCTTGTGTGCACAGATCAAACAAACATTCTATTCAAAACAAGGCTAGAGTTGAGGTGGTAGGAGAATGGTACCTGTAGCCCCACTCGTTGTCGTACCACGCGACGAGCTTGACGAAGTTGTCGGCAAGGGCGAACCCCGCAGTAGCATCAAAGATACTAGAGCGGCTATCACCAATAAAATCCCCCGAACCAAGCTCCTCACAATCACTGTACCCGAGAATTCCCTTCATCTTGCCCTCAGCTTCTTCCCGAATCGCCTGACAAATCTCCTCATAACCCACGCGGCGGTTCAGTCTCACAGTCAAGTCCACCAAGGATGCATCCGGGGTCGGCACCCGGAACGCCATGGACCGGATCTTGCCATTCAGAGTCGGGATCACGCGCCCAATGGCTTTCGACGCGCTCGTGGAGCTCGGGATGAGGTCCCGGTCGCGCCAGTCCTTGAGGGAGGGAGTGTCGGGCGCGGTCGCCGTGGTGGCCGTGAGCGAGTGCACGGTCGTCATCAACCCCTCCGCGACTCCGAATCTGTCGTGCAGGACTTTGACTAGCGGCGTGAGACAGTTCGTCGTGCAGCTCGCCATAGCCACCACGTTGTGCTCGGGTCTGTAGTCGCGCTCGTTCACGCCGACTACGAATGTGGGCGCGTCCTTGCTGTACCCTGTGATTATCACCTTCTTCGCTCCACCTTTCAGATGCGCTGCCGCTCTGTCCTTGTCCGTGTAGTTTCCCGTGCACTCCACCACGTAATCTGCCTGGTGCTTCCCCCACGGAATCTTCGCCAAGTCCCTGCAGGCCATTTGTCTCAGTACTCGCATACCCAACGATCGGAGCCCTACCATCAAACTGCGAAAGAATGGACTTTCAAACTCAGAGCTATGGCTTACTTTTGGCCGTAGACGGCGACTTTCTTGCCCGCGAACGAAAGCGTGTTCGCGTCTTCGGCATAGATGTCTGCTTTGCATTTCTGTCCATGGACAGTATCGTATGTAAACATGTAGGCCTGCATCAAACAAGTCATATCAGTACATGATAGCTAATGAAAACTGTTTCAAATTAGACGTGATCGAGCTAGTACGTACCATGTAATCGGTGCTGATGAAAGGGTCGTTGACAGCGACGAGTTCAATATCGTCGCGCTCGAGGGCCACTCTCGCAACCAATCGACCGAAGCGACCGAAGCCATTGATTCCGATTCTCACTTTCCCTTGAGGAGAAACTCTCACGCCAGTCCCCGCGCCTCTCCCCATAATCACAACACTTCGAATACTCAAAACTCCCTCAGGGAAATAAACATCGATCAACTACCGCCTCGTCTCTACTAGAGTTGACTGGAACTCGAGACCCAAAGGCAGAAGAATCTACACGTAGCCCGCATGGACAGACTTGAAAGCACCGCTAAATTAAGGATCACTAAATAGACTGATTCGCAAGCATGTGTGCCGTTGCAATAAACACTCGCAGAGCGTTGACAGGTTCAAAGTGAGAGATGCGAGCTACCAAGCTACCAACGGATCACTGCAGGTTCACTTAATCGACGAAAGCTGCACGACAAGACAAGCTAGCTAGTGATGATGATGATTTGAAGCACAACGGTAAATCAAACTGATGGTCGATATGAGCGGAGCATGGAAGAAAAAGAGTGCTGCAAACGCGCAGTCTTATATGCCAGAGGGTGGAAGGGAATGATCCCATTGATCGAGTGAGGACCAGGTGGTGGCCGGCATGGCATGGAATCGATCGACCGATTGGGTCAATGAATGATGATCCGGGAGGGAGGAAATTACGAACAGGGCAGCCAGGCAGGGATGGTGCAGAATCCGTTCAACCGATGTTCATGGGGCGGGCGGGCGGCGTGGATCCGGTCAGCGACGGAGTAAGTTCCGAGTTTGAATACTACCCAGTCCTCGGTTGCTCCGTTCGTCCCTTCCTTTCGACCGACGACATTCATCCACAGTGGCTCCTGTTAATTGTCCTTTTCGAGGTGGGGTCTCCTGTTGTTGTTGCTGCCATGCTCTGGTCATTTCTGAGCAATAGCATCGAGTGAAGTAAGTTATGGGTCGGAGTAAGTCCGTGGGTGGTGGTTTTCTTTACCCGAGGTAAATATTTTGGCAGTGGTGTAACATGGAGCAGGTCCTATAACGGAGCTTTAGTAATCTTCACTCAGAGGTACATAATAACTTCGCCATACCATAATATGGTGAACTCGCTGCAGACGTTATAGGGTGTCATTTTAGGAACACTTGTTATTTCATCATTAACCCTTAAACGTCATATGTTGTCCTGATACCACACCCGAAATCTCTTTTAAACTCCACTTTTAGCATTATTCTATTTTTAATTTGCGTGAGCTCTATTCTAAGAAAGTATAGATCTCTTTAAGGTGCTCAGTTTGGAATTTTAAAAATTCCATTTGGTATAACGGAGTGTAAGTTATGAGCAAGATTCTCTCAAAAAAAACCCAACCCCTGGGGCTGGGTGTGACGTTTAAGGGTTAACAATTCGTTGTAGAAGAGTCTAGAAATGATGATTCCACTTGCTCTAGCTTTATACTAATATTTCCCATATACAAAAATTGCTCTCTTTTTTTACATTCAAATAGATTTCTTTAGCTGAATATTGAGCCATTAAATAAGGGTACCTATTTTCTAATGGGATTGGCGTGAATAGAAAGTATGTTTGACCTTCCCTTGATGGTATGCTCACTCTTGAATTCACCAAGGATTGATTCTTGATCAACAAGGTGTTGTCTTGTTTGACCCAGGGAGTAGTAGTAATTGGTGTGTGGAGTTGCATATTATTGAGGAGATGACATGTTGGTTGTATATCGGTGTTGTTGAATTTACTTGTGTTTTTCTGAAATAAAACAAGTCTTCTACAACTTCTTTTTTTAATGAGGTGTTGTTTTGTTTAGCAAGGATGAAATGAAGACAAATTTCTGTATAAGGCTTGCACATTCTTGAGGACATGGCATGTTGGTTGATTGTAAGTATTGTTTTTACCATGGACCAAGTCTTGTGAATGCTCCTCAAATTGTTGTTTTTGAAGAGAGAACTATTTATAAAGCTTGCATACTCTTATTGGGGCAATGACTTGTTGGTTGTTCTATAGTACTGTGTTGAATTTTTTTAAAAGAGCGAGTCTTACATGTAGTAAGTCCTATTGGTACACTCTTACTTCCCATATATATGTGTTATACCCTAAATTGCTAGTTCTAGGAAGATGCCACAACATGTGTAAAGAATGCCCCAATGAAGAAATAGATTCAATAAAACATGTCTTGGGAAATTGATGTATGGGTTTTCTCTAAGCATATAATATCACTTCTACTTTCACAAAGGAATTAATAGCAAATAACTCAACCATTGTACTAAATTGTGTGACCCTCGTATAAACAATTCATTTACTCATATTAGTCTGAGGAGCTAGCATTTCTATTTTCTTTTCAATTTTGGAGTATATGCATTGAAATGTTCACTGGCAACTAGTATTCTTTTCAATACTTGATTATCCACTCACTACTTCGATTTGACGTATATAGTCCCACTAACATTTTTCTCAACTTCAAAAAACTCAACGTTCTCCATATATAGCTTCCAACTTTCAAGGGGAAGAAATTCTATACTTATAAACTTGGGGTGCGTGGAAACGAAAGAAACAAATTCATAAGCACAATAAAAATTCACTTAAGGTAGATGCACCCATTCCCAACCGGCGACCAATAACCGATCAAGCCCAATTCCTAGATTTTGAAAGAACAGATGTACCTCATTTGTATATTTGAGCATGTGATTGGCTTTAGGTTCCAAGCAACTTTTCACTTTAAACAATTATAACTATTTGAATAATGCAAATAAAATCACGAAACTTTTTGCATTCAACAAGAACCTTATGTTTGCACACATGAAAAATTCTAAAAAAAAATATATACCTTAATATCATGTGCTAGAATCCTTAAGTGGTCGGTTATAGGTGCCTCTACCTTATTGCTATGTAACGAACCACATTCTCTCATTCAAGTGAAGATAAAAATGTACTACATCACATAAATTGAGATCGTACTACGCATCCACGCCTTATTCATGGTTCACCTATAACAAGTTATTGCTCAAAATGATGGCGAGCAAGAGATCATTTGGAGGTTCAAATTCAAACTGGCACCGACCACCGAGGCAAGGGTCAGTCAGATTGCCCCCATCGCGCAACATATCATTGTCGCTCCTGCCATATACTAAATTCCGCCTTGCATTGAAACCTTCACGGGCATGAATTTAAACCGTTCCACATGTATGAGAAAACTCCGGGTCCCTGTCAATGTACCCGTCGAAATAATAACGGGCCTTGTGCATCAAAATGCATGTGAGCCTTGAATGATGAAAATCACGCTTCATGTGCGAGCGAGAGGTGTCCATACTTTCCTTTTTAACTTGCCGTGGAGTAACTTTCCATGTGCATGCTCCATGACGCACTATTTGGTGTTGAAAAATGTGCGTTGGGGAATAGAGGTTGGTTTCTTGAGTTAAGTACGTCTCATTCACATGCCAATGGTGCTCATCTCGTTGTGATGATAATTGGTTGGTGCCATGAATTTTTTTCCACGTGGAGAATTATAAGCCATACGTTTTTTTTTTTTTTTTTTTTTTTTTTTTTTTTTTTTAGAGTTCTATGTGAAGAACACGGCAAGAATTTATATTTGGTGGACGATGATGGAAGCTCACTAATGTCTTTTGTTGCTTTCGATTGCGCAATCTAAAACAAGAGTCTGCTTGGTCTAAGAGTTCATGAATCAATATCATGGCAAGTTAGACACCATTAGGATGGAATGATATAAAAACATATCGTTCCATAAGGTCAAAGTTAGTACTAGCATATTACCTGGGATTTTTTTCTAAGGTGGTACAATAAAGATTCAAACACATCAAGACTAAGGCTGGGGCCGGCCGGAGAGCGGGCTGAATTCAACGGCTAGAGCTCGGGCCCAAGTTAGGAAGTTCGGGTGAGGGTAAACCTTGTCCCAATTGCATCGCTTGGGCCCGAACAGTTTGGCGCCAAAACAATGCCACATAAGATGTCACATAGGATAAATAGAAGTTCCGGTCGGGCCTTAGTGTAAAGCCCTTGGGCCTGATTTGAAAGAATTGAGCCATCCTATTGGTCGAAATTTGAAGAATTCGGGTCGGCCCTCAATCTGGCCCCAAGTATAAAGTGGCCCTAACAATACAACCTAATCGGGTAAGGGTACGATATGGGTACCACCAAGACGAGTCTCATTATGCATGACCTATGTGTAATTCATTATAAATGTGCCATAAATTCCTTTTTTAACCCCAATGTGTAGCCATATCACCTATAATACCATTTGATTAGAATAATTTTTCAATATTATTTTTTTACCAAAAATGTAATTTTAAAGAAGCACATTATTTTCAGAGGGGGTACCCATATCATGGCCTTTACCAGTCACTCTTTTGGATGACATTTATAGGCCAAGTTCATCATATTGAGACTTTTTCTCAAAGAATTGAACTTTCACTACGTTCCCTTCATATTCTTCAAGAAAGAAACACTACATATTTTGTTGTCATAACATAAGTCATAAAATTGTCCCCATTTCATTTCGAAGAAGAAGAACAAACCAAAAAAAATAAAAATAATAAAAATAAAAATAAACAAAAAAACAAACAAACAAACAAAAACAAAAACAACACAAACTAAGTGTGTTCTTAACCCCTAAACGACCAATGCCACCGATTCGGCTTTTATCGTCAAGGCCAAAAAAAAAATTACAATCAACTTGTAGTTTACTTCAAGATCTTACGGTTGAAATTATAAAAGAATTCCAAAAATATTGGACGTACCCCCATTAGTACATAGTGGTCAGTGTTGGGATTTCAAGCTCCTAAAACATCGTGGATCTTTAGGGGTTAACCTCAAGAATAGAGATACAAAGGCTATACTCAAAACCAAACAATGATCCAAACAAGTACGAGTGATTAGTTGAACTACAATTAGACAAATGTAAACAAGTTGACCACATTTGACTAGTATTTTTAAGGATTCCTTCTTGATAGGGCCATAATTCCAACTTGCTAGCATTTCTCGAACCTTGGGGAAAATGTTCAAGCTTAGCCTTTTCTATGCAAAAGAATCCAAAGTTGGAGCTAGAGAGAATTAGGTCATACTAAATTGGGAGTATTATATATTCTATTGACGATTTCTTCATTGTTTAATGCATTATCCATTTGCTTTTTAATGTCTAATTATAATAGGTTTTTATTTAGTTTTCCTGTTGGACAGGAGTTTTAAATAGATCTGGTGCATCCTCATGATTTTTTCTGACATTCTGTAATTCTTTACCAGGTTACCAAATCTCACTTTTATTTATTATTAAGTTATATGCTTTTTAAAGTCCACACGGATGACGGTAGTTCATCATTAGCCTGTAAAAAGGATCAAATAGTCGGTTGAATTTATTCCATTTTAAGCAAAAAAAAACAAAAAGTGGTTTCTGAAAAAGCAACTCAAGATGACACTTAAATTTCATATTTAGTGTTGTCTACACTATTTAACATATAATCGTTATAACTTTTTTACTTTTGATCGAAGAATTGTGTTAGAAGTTCTAAGGGTAGTTGTGTTCTTAGTGAAAAAGTTCATTAACAGTAGAAAGTTATAGCAAATGTTAAAAGATAGATAGAAGAGATAGAAACTTCGGCCCTTCTAAGGGGCCGGCCTGAATGAAATGTTTGTTCGTAATGCTAATATCCCGATGGCCACCGGACAAGGGGAAATTAGAGCAGTACTACTTCCCCCTCCTAGCAGACGTTAACCATGTAGTGTGGCTACAGTGAACATGATATTTAGTGTAGCTAGTTGAACTCAATTTTTGTCTCGAACATTGGTTCTTGCTCTAGTTTTTGTACTTTAGTTGAGTTCATATGAAGTAAGTTTTGATATTGTTTTTTTTTTTTAGATTTGTTGCCTTCTTTGTGAAGAACCTTAAAAGGTGATTTTATAATTTCATAACCAACGTTTCAAATTTGAAATGCAAGCAAAATTAACTTCAAGATCCTACAATTGAATCTTACGAATAATTCTCGGATTAAGCTTTTATTCAGCCTAAAGCAAAAGAAGGTCATTTATCGGAAATTTAAGCAATCTTGCATCAAGAATCTTTAGGGGTAAACATGTAAACAATACAAAAAAACATAAGAACTTTTGCATACAATATCCAAACAATGAATTTTAAATTGCATTTTTAACTTCATTGACAAGTGTAAAAACCCAACTTGAACAAATGTAAAAACAAGGCAACCAAGTCCTGATAGGGCACCACACAAGCTTATCTTATCAAAAGGAATATGCATGATGTCCCCCCCCCCCCCTTGACTTTCCTTTTCCTAGGGTCACATGAACTGATTGCCACATCCCACCCAATTGATGGACCATGCTTATTCTTAGCATATAAGACTTTATTTAAAAAGGAAAAAAAACATCCCACCCATGCTTATTCTTAGTATATAAAGCATTTATTTTTAAAAAGAAGGGTAAGATTTGCTCATTATTACAAGTGGTTAGAAAAGGTAAAGATATGCATAAACTATTCAAGCTTGCGGATTGAAGGGATTGCCACAAGTCACTAAAAAAGTGGTTGCCATAGTAATTTATACTCGATTGTAATTGCCTAAATTTGAGGGTTGCTAGTGGCTATCAAGATATTACCATGTGTTTATTTCAATGGTAAAAGCTAAAGCCACTTTTAATTTTTTTTAAAGGAATGATGTATTAATCAATTGAGAGAAAATTCATACATGAATCGGATAAAGTCACTTTTTACTTCCCATAATTTTGCCCCTAAAGTCAATAGGCCTCACAACTCCGAAAAATACCCTTTTTCAATGCAAGGTGCAAATTTTTATGAATTTTCAAATATGTAACTGTAAGATTTTGTACTTAACTTGTATGCTTATGTGTACGTCAAATCTTAGATTCAAATTCTTGACCATCTGTTAGATTGTCAAGTCCAAAGTTTTTTCACATGTTGGAAAAAGGGTAAGTGATACATTAGGGACCCCAAAATCCATTTTGGTATTGAATTTTATATTAGGTTGTTCACATTCTTGTTCCTAGGTGAGTCACTAATATGTACATGCAATTTTCACTCTCATTGGATCTATAAAACGAAAGAAACCGCAATAAAAAGGCATGTGAAAAATAATTGGATTGAAGATCCGAACCATGAGATCATGCCTTGGTACCTCTTCTACAAGTACAAAAAACAAAACGTGAAAAGAAAGTAAAACATCAATCCATGTTGAATTTTTGAAGTTTCTACGCTTTAATTAATTTTGGACGGATTTTGAGGGTAAATGAGCATATACCGCATTTTGGGCAGTTTTGGGCAGATTTAGAATAGTGTTTCCAAACTTTGACTGCGGGTATCTCCTGATGTATGAGGAATTCTGAAGCACGAATTGACTTTCTAGGAGGTTATGGAAAAACCCTACAATGTGCCAGTGTAGAAGTTTTGTAAGATCCAAATTTATCGACTGAGAGCCTGACCAAAGTAAAATCGACCACAATGTGATTGATTTCGACTTTAGGGGTTAGCATAACTTGATAGTTGCACAAAGTTTTGCGCCCTTGATTTTTGGTGTAAATACAAATGGCTGACTCTCTATGAAAAAATTGTTGACTTATCCTCTACTACCTAAGTTATAATTTTCAAAAAGTTTTATGAATGAAAATGAAGGCAAGGTATTAAGATCTCAACCGTACAAACTTGTTATAGTCTCATTGTAAACCATGTGGACGAGAATTCGAGTCATGAGGCCTTATAGATTATAAGATCGTAACGTATCAATATGCAAAACAGACTACAAAATTCCAACATTTTCACTTTGAAGTGGAAATACTACTAGCAAACCAATTGCAATAAAAAAATTCACCAACTACAAAGTTGTTCACATTCATCTCAAGAACATCCTTGTACCAAAAGAAATTAGCAAAAAAATTTCTTGGCTGAAATAATAGCTTTGCAATGGTGAAAACTGCCATAATTATAGTTTACAAAGGGAGTACAATCCAAAACTTGACCTCTTGCACTCAAATCTATGCATTACCTATAGAATCTCTTTTGATTGGTTCAAGGTTTTTACCACTAAAATTAAACTCTATTTGGAATCCATCCAAAAAATAAAATTAAAATCTAATGGTGGATGCAGAAAATATAGCTCCTGAAAATCATACATTTTTTCACTTTTCATTATACAAACAACATTGCAAATATAATACCAAAGGCATTTGGATCAAAATACTTCCAACTAGAAAGGTGTCGAAAATCATTCTAAAATCACACTTTTGTAGAAAAATTCATGAATAATTATTTGGGATCATTTGGAATCCAACCCAACAAATTTCATCTAAAAGGAAGTTCGAATGAAGAAAATAAGACTCCTCACAGTTTTGGGTTGACACCCATCCGACACGTTTAGGAGTTTAGAACATCTACACTACCAAGTTCAGAAAAGAAAATTCCTCACAAAAGGATCCAAAAGTAGTAATTTCCAATATGTCCAATCTTCTAATTCCTTTACCCATACATACAAATTACTCAAATGACTAACTTCACTACACTAAATAGGTAGATTAGTGTTAGATACACTAATTTATATAAACATGTTATAAGTTTTTACTGTTAGTAATTATTCTTACCCTCTACAATGGCTAAGATGGGGATACTTCCATAGAATTGGAATAAATACTCTTAGTAAATTTTCTTTACCAAAAGTAAAAACTTGTAGCATTTTCAAATCTTATAAATATCTAACACTAATCTACCTATTTAGTGTACACATATGCCACGCCACGTCGAGATTCGAGCGGTTATTGAGTCACCTAACATACTTTCCAACAAACTCTTGATTAACGATTAATGGGGGGGGCCGCACTGGGAGTCCAGTTGAGTTGAGTTGAAGTTAGCTAGTTGAGTTTTTCAACTATTGGTTGAAAGTTTTCAACTGAACTGTAGGCCGCACTAGCAGTTGAGTTCAAAAAATCCAGTTGAAGATTTTCAACCGAACTTGGATTGTTTTTCAACTGTAGGCCGCACAGGAAATCCGGTTGAAAATAAAGCAATGGATGAGACTTCATAATTCATCAACACATCCTCTTTCTTTCCATTCAACTTATTGAATTATTTTTACACAAATTAGGTATTTAATATTATTTCACATAAATTGGATAATTGTGACACAATTTTTTTCCTTTGCCTTATTCCATAGTACTGACAGAAGTTCAAATGTTTGGACACAATTTACATTATTTTGATATAAATTATTTCAAGACATATTGGACTATTTCAACACAAATTAGAGTATTAAGATAAAAAAAAAATAATAATTATTATTATTTAACCCTCAAAAAATTTAATAATTAGCCCTCAAAAAACTTATTATTTACTCCTCAAAAAATATGTCATTTAGCCCTAAAAAAACTTGTCACTTAGGCCTCAATAAATAAATTATTTAGCCCTCATAAAATTAATTATTTAGCGCTGAAGAATTTTTTAAAGTTTAGGCCCTTAATTGAAAATGTACAAAAAGGTTCAAAACAAAATTTGAATGACAGAGTTATGGCTCTTCAAAGTTAAGGCCCTTCATTCATAGTGTACAAAAAAAACATTTGGAATTTTCAAAGCAAGATTCAAGGAAATGGATAACAAAACAAAATTGAGGGTGGGTTTTGTACCGGATGTTATTAAGTGTTGTGCGATACTGCATAACTATTTGATTCAAAGCAAAGATAAAACATTATCAGAAATTTTGGAATATTTACAAATTCCTAATGATTTTCAAGCAGAAGGAGTTCTTTTTGGAGATGAAGTGAACGACCCAAATGAAGAACATAGGTTCAGTGCCCGATTCAATAGGGAAGCCATTATGGACTACATTATATATACAGGTAGAAATTGATAGTTTTACCTAAATCTTGCATTATCATACTACTTGTAGAATCTGCATTTATATGTGAACAGTGGAACACTCCAACTATGTGAAATCTACTATAGATTTTTCTAATATTTTTGCATAAGTATGATTTTATAATAATCTCCAACGACTTCGTTGTTGAATTTTTTTATCTTAAAATTTTCGTAGGTTCATTTTCAAAAATTACCGTTAAAAAACTCTAAAATTGGATTTTGACTTTGCAATTTTTTGCACATACACCTTGTAATATAGGGAGCACTCAACAAAAATCTTAGTCAAAAATATGAATTTTAACCTAAAACCTAGGCTACCCAAACAACAAAAGACCGTTTTGGTTTTTAAGGAAAGTTTAGATTTGAATAGCTTACTTTTGTTTTCACTAATAACACTTCAATCACAAATGAGTTAGTTTCAAAAATTTCAAACCACATTTATGACCATAATTCCCTTGTACTAGTATTGTTAATATATCAATAATACAAAATTTACTAATACAAATATAATGAATACATATTTTATAATATGTAATAGAATATTTTTATATTAATAATTTAATAATATAATAATATTTTATGGTATAATAATATTTTATAATATAATAGTGTAATAATATTTATTAATTTTTATTAATAATATGATCAGTGGTGAGGTGAGGTGACCGAATAATAACCGGGGTGAGAGTATTGGTACTCTGGTACCTCAAGCCCCCTAGTTTATTAAGCACCAATTTCCAGTAATTGCAATACAGTAAAGGGAAAAAAATGGATGATGATCAAATTAACATCCAATTCATGGAAGCCCTCTAAAAAATGAAACTCAATGGTGGGTCGGGCCACCATTGAGTTTCGTTGAGATTCATAGTGTTAAATCTCAACTATGTTATTATTAGGTGTGGGGGACAAGGTTGAGAAATTTTCTCCTCTGTGGGACCACAGTTGAGAAATTTTCTCACAGTTGAAATGAGCCTCCCTATGCGGCCCCCAGTTGAAAAAAATCTCAACTAAAAAGTGCCCATTTTTCAACTGAATGGCCCTGTGCGGCCCCCCCCAATGTTCTCAAAGTCAAATTCTAGCAAGGATTTCTAAGGCAACTTTTTCTAGTAGCATTCTCTCAATAAAATAAAAAATTGGACTCAAGGGGTGGCACCCCATGACCCATATCATTAGACATGTGGAAAAAAAAAGGGGAATCTAGCCTAGTAATGTGTGAACCAGTATTGATATGAAAAAGGGTAATGGAGGTGCAGTCCATGCCCATGTTGAGTTGAATATTGTTTGGGGGAATATTTCAATTCAACAGCCCCTCTTACAAGACCTTTCAAAAGCTGTGGATGGAGGCCATGCTCTTGACTACCCCCAACTGACACCACTAGAAGGAAAGTTGCTTGTCAAGTAGGGGAGGGGCATACCAAAATAGTATAAATACATTGTTTGGTCTAAGGAAAAAAATAAATTGAAGAGAAACTTTGAAGTGTCAAATTGTATGGTTTTGTACATGCGTCATAAGTAAGAAAGATAAAGAAGAGAAACTCCAACCTATTTTAGAGGCTGGCGTAAATAGCGTGTTTGTTTGACCTATCCTTGGATGTATGCCAGGAGGATATCACACCATTGGCGGGACGACTAACTCCTCACAGGGTAAACATTATGCTAGTTCCTACCTAGTCACTACACTAAATTTGATAATTAGTGTTAGATTATTATAAGATTTGAAAATGCTATAAGTTTTTACTTTTGTTTAAAAAATTTTACGAAGAGCATTGATTCCGATACTATATAAGGACCCCCATCTTGGCCAATATAGTGGGTAAAATTATTGAACAACAGTAAAAACTTATAACATGTATATGTAAATTAGTGTAAATTAGTTTATAATTATCAAATTTAGTGCAGTGCCTTAAAGATACCCGACATGAAATCCTCCCAAAGGGCTATGAGGTACCTATACAACAAGGTCCAAGAACCCCCTACCACAGGTGGGTGGACTATGGTGGTGATAAGAAAGATAAATAAATAACTCTTGATTTGGTAGTATTATCGTCAACTCCTCAAATTTGGGAGATCAAAAACCGGAAACTACTACTCCCTCCGTCTCAAGAATAAACACCATGATTTGGTTTAAGCACCTATCTCACGATTATGTCATGATTTGATAATAATGAGTGATCTAGACCATCCAAACCATATTCAACTTTGTCAATAAGTAATCTACACCATCAGAAAACTCATCCTTTTTTTTTAGCAAATCATGATGTTTTTCTAAGAAGGGAGTATTTTTAATTTGCATAACTTGATGTATGGATCGAGTTCATGTGAAATTTATGTCTAACATGATTTTCAGATAGTGCAATATATATGATTTCTAAGAGATTGTTTTATCTAAGAAAAGGTGTGTACAACTTTCAATAATGCCATTGTTGAGTATAGTCAATATAATTAAAACATATGATTTTTCTTGGGTTGCATAATGTATGAAAGAAGATCTTAAACTTTGTGCAAAAATTTGATTGTAAATACACGATTAACTATCCATATTTGATGATAAAAATATCCAAGACTCATATAGAATATACAAAAAAGAGATCTTCCCTCTTCTCTCTTCCAAGCTTTATAGATAAAGATCTCACATTATCAAACCCTCCTCTTTTGCTTTCTAACTCAAAAATAATGCTTATTTATATATCTACAATGCGTCGTTCACTTATAATCTAGAGTTAATTGATTTTTTCAATGCCTAATTTGGGATTCTCTAACCCACTTACTTTTCAATATGAAGTTGCCTAATCACAACTCACCTTGTTGAAAAGTTATCGAACTCTTGTGCACATGGTCTCAATATCACACGGGTTGTTCCATGCCTTGCATATGAAGTTGTTGAACTCCAGCGCATGTATTCTCAACTTGGATTTGTGCAACCCTTAAACGCCCAAGCAAGCCCGGGAGGCTTGTTTCCAACAGAATCTACTCTATAGCTCTCATTGTAGACAACTTTTCACTTATATTTTGATGTCAAATTGGCCACCTTCTTATGATGCATTCAAAAAGTGAAATTTTACAACTCAAATCACCAATTTGTAGGAGGTTGCAAGCTCATCATTGATTGGTTTATTCATGATGTCCAAGTCCAAAAGATGTTGTGATCCAATTTAGGGCTGCCCGTTTCACACTCCATGGGCGTTTAAGGGTTAAGCACTAGTACATTTTTATTCACAAATTCATCCAACAAATTCTCACTAACATTACAATCCCCTAGTGAAAACTCCCTCAACATCTATACTTTCACCATATTTGATGTATTGCTCCACAACATTCTTCGAAAACAAAAAAAGTAAAAATAAAATAAAAATCACGATTTTCATTTCTAACTTCCAAGCGTGTGTGGAGGTATGTGCGATGTGGAGAATGGGTCCATTATCTTAGCCCACATGCAAGCTGGCCCTAACCAGGAGGGACGGACATTCCCTTAGCTCCTTACGACCAGCCATGAGTCATGTATATTGTGCCGCGGAGAGTATGACTTGAATGAAGGGCGCAAGCGCGCATTGGGGCGTGGAGCCGCCCCCTCAACCACTGCCCCTAAAAGTACCACAACATACCCCTCCTTACTTGGAAAATGAATGCACCCATCCACCTCACATGACTTCAAGGACCCTCGCTCGCTAACTTATTGTCAAGAACGGAATCTCTCACCTCGTCTTTGGGTGCGTATGGTTCAATGTATCGTATTTCTAGAGGCTTGGGGATTTGGGTTTGCTCTAAGAATGTTTTAATGTTGTTTATTAAAAAAATTGCAATGAATGGAATCTCACCTTGTATCGAGTGCGTTCAATTCTTGGACGAGGTCTTTCTTTTGGTTTTTTATGACAACATACCGCTCCTTTACTTGGAAAATGAATGCACCCATCCACCTCACATGACTTGGACCCTCGCTAACTTATTGTATTGAAAGGAATCTCACCTTGTATTTGGGTGCATATGGTTCTAGAGACTTGGGGATTTGGGTTGGTTTAAAAGCACCCATGAGTAAGAATGTTTTTAATGTTTTAAAAGGAAATCAATGGAATGGAATCTCACCTTGTATTGAGTGCGTATGATCCATGTCTTTCTTTTGGTTCTTTATCACAACATGAAGCTTCTTGCTTTGAGTGGGATGCATGTATGACCCATCCACCTTGCATGACTTGGACGCTCGCTAACTTATTGTGTTGAACGGAATCTCACCTCGTATGGTTCAAAACTTGGACAATGTATTTGTTTTGTATCATTTATATTTTGGGGAGTGCACACTGAAAAAGAATGTTAGATTTTTTTATTGTTTAGAATGGAATCTCACCTTGTATGGGATGCATATGGTTCAAGTTTTGAGAAATGTGTATAATTTTTCTAAACTCGGATTGTTAGAGGTTGTTATAAGGTACAAATGTAATAGGAATGTTTTTTTGGCAAAACAAGAGGATTGCTTGGAGCTGACTAACTTGTTACTTGGGATGCCTTGTTTAGTGGTGCAAAAGACTTTATGCACAAACTTAATTCAAGATTAAAATTGTACAGTGGTTGCTATTATTATCCCTTGACCCTATCTAATACCTCAAAAATAATGTAGCATACGTCTTCATCTACAATACTCAAAAATAGTCATTTCATACAAAGCTTATGATTCAAAATTGTTATGTTTGTGTGTTACTTTAGATGGGGTGTTGTGGGGAGTCATATAGTTTTAGCAATATGACTACCACATCATGTAGACTTTTCAATTACGAAAAGGTAGGGAGCCTTTTCTTGGTGAAATAAGGAGTGACTCTCACTTTGTGAAACATTGAATAATTTTCAGATGGTTCAATTATTCAATGTTTCATGATTTTTGACATTTCAAATGGAGAGGTCAAATAAATCAAATTTAGAGGAAATTTAGGGGGGGTTTACACTACGGTAGAAAAGGCCACCGGTTGGTCAAGAATGTTAATTTTAACCAATCAGCCTCAATTTCAACCAATCATTTGAGATTTCTCCTTAGCCCTTGAAGATCCTTGATCCAAAATTGCTTAAATTACATAAAATGACCTTTGCTTACTTCAAGCCAAAGAAAGCCTAATCTAAATATCGATTAGAAAATCCAACCGTAGAATCCTAAAGTGAACTTGCCTCTTTGCCTACAAGTGTTATTTGAACCGTTCTTTATTTTTGCATTTATGAGATTATAATGGTCAAAGTTGGCTAATTTCACTCCTTGCAAGAACCCCGAGAAGCCATTGGATTTTGACTTTCTTGGATCTTTAGAGGTAATTTCTTAACTAGCGAACTTCTCCACCGGGCCCTTATAACTTCAAAAACCACCTACCATTCCTATGACACTTTTCAAAGACCACCTACCATTCCTATGACACTTTTAATCACTAAGCATTAAATTGTAGATTGAGATATATTAATTTATATCACCAAATTGATTTTACAGACAACACTGGTTGCCAGTCTTTCAACTTAAAAGGGCGGAACATCCAAGAGATTAGGGACAAAAACACACTAGAAGGCAAAATCAGTACTTTTTTTTTTTCAATATTTTTTTTCTTTTTGGTTCTGCTCTTATGAAAGCAAAGTGATGGAAAACCATGTTGGTACATCTGAGCTGCAAGAAAAAAAGAGGAGGAAGAAGATATTATTAGAAGATATTTTTTCCTTTTGTGTTCCATTGGTGAGATTCAGATCTAATTTCTCTGTGAAGGTGGGCTTTTCAGCAACTGGAGTTTGGCTCATTCAATTCACCTCTTTCAAATCACTGGAAGGCTGCAAATTGGCCAACTGACCATGTGATGAGGTTGATATTTCGTATTCTGTGTTCGGCCATGAAAAGTGTGTATTTTAGGGTTTAGGGTTTTAGGGTTTTAGGGTTTTAGGGTTTTAGGGTTTTAGGGTTTAGGGTTGAGAGTCTAGTTGATAAAAGAGAAACTCCTACCTATTTAAAGGTTGGCGTGAGTAGAGTGTTTGTTCGACCTATCCTTGGAGGTCTGATTTAGTTGATACAGAATGTATGTCATAGGCTAGTTTGACGGACATTCTATTAAGGAATTCTTTAAAAATGAGGGAGTTTCTTTATTCAAGAAGTTGGTGTTCGTACTCGAAAGATCTGAAATTGGCACAATAATTGAAGTGTGGAATTGAAAATCCAGAATCTTATTAAATTATTCGACAACAAGGTGTCAAATTGGTCTACGGTAGTGTTTTATTTATTTATTTTTTTTTTTTTTTTTTTTTGGAGCAAGTTGTAAAGCTTGTACCGTACCACGCATGTGATGAGTTTTGAGTTTTGTAGCTTGTGTTACTTTGCTCTTACTAGTTGGTAGTAGTTCACTCTAATGGCTTGAGAGAGTCTATGGAGGGGATATGTTGTTGATCCATGCATTTCACTTGATACAAAACTCTATAATAAGACCCCATTCATCCAATACAACTATTTTGAAATTTTGATTAGAAGTGGTTATGGTGCTAGTTTTATAATGGTTCCATTGACACGGTATGTTGTGTATGCCATCAATTGGGTAGAACAAATAAAATTTCCGCTATCAGATAGGCATAACCAATAAATGCCATTCTAATTTCATGTAACGCGGTTTATGATGAGTACATGGTATTGTTGCCCTGCAAGCTAATGTGTATCTCTCGGTATAGAAGCCTAGAGCTTCATTATTGACACCACTTTATTTTAAAGCACTCTCCCTTTAAAGTCGGAACCAAAGCATGCAACACTGGCATCAATTAAGAAGAAGAAAACCTTCAAACCAATTCTTAGGGCTAGTGTGGATTGAGTGTCGTCCAACCTATTCTTGGATGTTTATAACACTAATGATGAGACCACTAACCCTTCCCAAAGTCGACACTTTGGCACCAAACTCCTTGTAATACCAATGTTTAATCTTTGCAATTCCATTTTCCTTTGGAATATTTCATGTATGTTAGATACACTCTTAGTGATGATTATTGCACTATTGAATTCTTAGTGAGTCAAGACTTAGTTTCCATATGCTATAGCAAGTTCCATAGTGCATGCCACTAGAGCATCCGCAACCTCACACTGCAAACAATCCCCATGACGATCTTATGAACGAGCTCGTCGAAGAAAATTGTACCTCAACGATCCTCAACAAGGCAACCAAGGCAAATGAGGTGATCTGGATACCAAGGTTGGTGTCCCTTACGGGTGACAATATAGCCTCGTTGAGGATATCCGTAGCCCCAAAATGAAATAAGAAATCACCCTACCACACTCTAAGACAAAGTGGCGAGACCCATGAGAGCTTTTTAAGGAAAGAGTATGTGATTATGCCACCACCACTTAGTGCGTCCAGGGTGCGGAGGGGCACACACCATATGAACTACTCCCTAAACATGGGCTCATTACCGCACGCTACATACCTCTTACCGAAGCATTTTACCTCTCATACTCAAAGATACTCTTATCCTCTCCCATATTTGTAAAACAACTCTTGGCATATTTGAGAATCAAACGAGGCTCTTGGTATCCATTCAATTCAAGATCAAAACAACAAAACCTCCCGATCGAAGGAAACCAATTCGGAAGCTCATCAATAGGCCCACGATCACCACCCGGAACCTTCACCTCAAAAAGCAGAGACTCCGCAGCCCACACCTGTCTCGAAACGAAACCAACAAGAAGACAGCAAATCATTGGGCAATGCAAATTCCCAATTGCATCACTCCCACCCAAAACAAAACAATCCCGCATCTCGCAACAATTCATGGAGCCGTCCACAAAACATCCACGTTTTCTGTTCTCCGAACCCTAATTTCGACGAATTTCCATGAATTTTCATCGAATTTGGACAAATATGGGCAGACAAACGGCGCGAGAATTATGAAAGTCTGGAATGGGCGAGCCCCAAATTGGGTTGTTGGTGGCCCCTACTGGATGGATCTGATGGCAAAAAGTACACACTCTGGGCTGGGCTGAATCCGACCTAACTTATTCTTCTTCGTGCCTGCCTCCTGCCTCCTCTCATTCTCAACTGCTTGATTTAGATGCTCACTTTTTCATCATGGTAGGGTCACTTTGCATGCACTCTGACCATTGCGGAGAACAAGTACAGCTTGGATCCAATCCTTCCTTCCATTTCTTCGATCTACTGTACCCTCCTATTGATGTCAGGGCCAGTTTACACTATGGTGGAGAACACAATTACTCTAGAAATGTAGGAGAAATTTGAAACATGAACAATTAAAATTTTGACTTGGATAGATAGAAACTCTGGGTCCTCTCTAAGGGGTTGGCGTGAATGAAGTGTCGGTTCGTAATGCTAATATCCTGATGCTCCCAAGGGGAAATTGGGGCAATACTACTTTCTTTTTCGAGGGTGGATGCTAGTTTCTAGCTAGTTACTAGTGCCTTGGAGATACTTGACATAGTATTCACCCAAAGGGCTTTGAGGTACCCATACAACAAAGTCCAAGGACCCTACACCATCAAAAGAATTAAAATCTTGAGTGGCTGGTGACACTACTACGGAAACAAAATTTTATGACTATGGGCATGATCATATTGTCCCGAGCGATTAAGAGCAAAATATGACTATTGGTAGTCATCTTACAGTCATGTTATGACTTTGTAAAAACTTGGTGGTACTCGTTTGACATTTGGGTAAAATTTGAGAACTTGGACCCAATATTTACAACCTGAAATGGTAGTTTGGCAATTTCATTCGGTCATTTTCAGGTTTGTAACTAGCTGCTGGCTTTCCACGTACAATTGCTCCCAATCGTTGTATTGGTTGTCGTCTTTCTCGCCTTTGACCCGTTCTGAAGGATCCCAGAACTTATTTGGAAGTCAGTAACTACATGTGAATCCATGGCTTTCGACTGCGATGGTTTGTTACACACCTACTCGAATGATTCATCGTAGAATTGATTGTACAGAAAGAAAGAAAAGAGTGAGACTTTACATGTGCTTGTTGACAGAAATGCGTACAAATGAGTCAACCCGGTGATAGAACTCTCGTCAACAGAGTTGTTGCAGACTTGCAGTGCCAAGTCTCTGATACTATTTTTCTGGAAGATTTGTTAGTACAAGCTAAAATTCCAAGGTTGCATTCAAACTCGGCATTTAGTTACTATCGGAAAGAAAGAAAAGTACTCAGCTTGTCACCACTATCGACCCTGTCTTGCCCCTGCCAAAACTTACTTATCCGGAAGCACCGAAATTTCTGCATGTGTTTCGATTACATGGCTACGAAAATGACCGATTGTAACATCATCGTACATGTGCTCGCTGACAGAAATGTATTGCGTACAATGAGTCTGAATACGGTGACGAAACTCTGGTCGAGACAGTTGTTGCAGTGTCTGAATCAATATAAAAATATCTGATCAGCTGGAAGAAATTTTACAAGCTCTTCTTGTCTGTGTTCAATCGAACTCTGCAAGTGATTTCGAGTGGAAAAAGGAAAAGAAATAATGCATTCCCTAGCTAGCTTCTCACCAACATGTGCATTTTGACTGCTTTGCTATGATGGAACCCAGAAGTTATCCACAAGTCTGTAGTCGAAATGGTCCATTGCTACTAGAATGATCGAACAGTATTGCACAATCTTGAAGCAAAGAGTGTGCATGTGTTTCTCTTGTCAGAGTGTATGGACAATTCCATCTTACAAGTGCCATTTTGACATATCGAAACTGTCGCAAAGTGTTGCTTTGATGTCATTTTTGATTAAGTTTCCAAATTAACACATAGAATGCCATTACAGAGCGACCATCACTACTAGAATTTGACCCATTTGCTATGTTTGTGTTTTCATAAAAGTCACATATGGGGAGTAGATTAAACTACATTTTAACATATTTTTGTTGAAATGTAGCTTTTGAAACTACGTTGTGCAGAATCTTGTTAAAACGTGGTTTAAACTACTCCCCAAATGTGGCTTTTATAAGAACAAAAACGTAGCAAATAGGGTCAGATTCTGGTAGGGCATTGTTTTTCTCGAACATCACTTTCCTTCCAATATCAACCTTGAACTTTTGACTAAATTCTAACCCAGGCTGCAAGCGCCAATTTTGACCAATATTGACCAATATTGCCATTGGTAGAATTGCCATATTACCAAGTGACCAGAAATTGAGGTCGTCTGAATACGATGTTGAGATCGACTTGTGGTCAACAGAGTTGCAGTGAGCGTTCAGGTGCAGGCTCTGATCCACCTTGAATATTATTCGAAAGTGGAAGATTGTACACTCAGACACTCTGCGTACACGCTAAACTTGGTTGATTTTGAGCTTTAGAGTCGTCTGCAAACTGACATGGAAGTCAGGGTTGTATATATCAATCTGACTTCCAAGGACACGAACACCAACGTTTTGTTCCAAGAGCATATGCCTTCGAACGATCAGTCAGCTCCCTGCCATTTTCTGCAAGGGAGTGAAAATGGCAACATGCATCCTCCCTCAAAAGAGATTGCTTATGGCGTGTGCAGTTGGCGTGGATTGAATTCAATCTCTGCGTACTGACATGAAGTCAGGTTTTTTTAAATCTCGAAACGAACACCAATTTGTTTTGTTAATTTTGCAAAATGACACTTTTATGACACATTTAACTACTTCTGGACTGGAAGCAGTCGGGAAGTAAGGCAACGGGGATTCCCATACTCATGTGAGTAAGTTACAGTGTGAACATGAAATTGTAAATCCTCAATCCCCATGTAAATTTTCAATTGGTGTAATGATCATTCCACAAAATTGTAATTTCCAAAATTTGCTTCAGTCCATAACTCGTGAATGATCGAGTCTGGATTTGGTTGAATGTGGCATTTTTCTGTAGTATCAACATTGTCGTGGAGCTTCACAGCCTCAAATTCACATTTCATTTGATGAATTGAGGTTTGAAATATATATATTTTTTAAATGCTTCTCACCCTTCAAAACTAACCTTAATCACATTGGATATATTCGGAGTCGGATTACAACACACTAGTTTCTGATTATGTTTCTGTGAGCACAAGTGCGTCTTTTGTCATGACCACCAAGCATATTACAAAAAGTGTTACCCTAAATTATGTTCAATTAAGAATGTGCCATTTGACACTTGTAAAGCCATTTCGCGTTCACTATCATGTGACACATCTCAATTTTCTTGATTTACATAATCCATAACAGTTTCCGTACCGAAGAGCTCTCACTTTTTCAATATGAAATGCCACATCTTTGCGATGTCATTTTCCCAAAAAGGTCATTTTGACACTGGTTTAGTATCACCGAGAGCTGATGCATCTGCAAAGACATTCAATCAAAAAATCACTTCGGTGTCAAAGTTCAGACTTATTGGAGATAGGATTTCACTCCATGGTCAACAATGATGATATTCTCTTGCTTCCTTTCTTGAAGTTTTTTGTGATTGTATGCAACAAGGCTGGGGCGATGTGCGAGAGTGATGCTCACGATGCTCCTAAAGAGAAATAATGGTGTCCAAGTTGCCGATTCATGTGCACAACATGGGCATGAATATGAAGAACAATGGACTAGAAGGTACACTGCTAAAAAAATGGCACGAATTTGAGTTTAGGAAATCTGTGATGGAATTAAAAATTTGTGGAATTGGAAAGTAAGTGGATGACTAGATCATATGGAATCATCAATTCTTAATAATGAGGTTCTTGTAGTTTGTCATGAAGTTTTGAAGTTGGATTTATAGGCTTCCTTAAAATGTAATCCTAAAGTCTACCATATATGTACATGGAGAATCAGAATCTCACTTTGAAGCTACTGTTAAGTGATCAAAATCTTGTAGTACTTAGACTTTCAAACTGATCAAGAAAGAAGGTAGCATATTGTAGAGCCTTTGAGTGACTTGAATGATTATAGATATCAAAATGTCTGGCCCTCAAAAGGTACTCACATCTTCCGTTTCGCCTCCGCGTCCTCAATCCGACCTCGGGAGTGCTCTCCGAATTGCTCGTCGTAACCTAAAACTGTCGGCAACTTGGTCATTGATATGATCTTTGTTTCTGGTTTGATCCCGAACCAGAGGGGTTCTGCTCATTTCTGGCTTCTGGTGCGAATGAAGCTAATTCTTTGAAGATTCCGGCGCTGTGTGTGTGCAGATGGAACAAAGTGCCGTGCTTTAGTCTTCAGCTAATAACATCGACAACTGGAGTTTCTTCGACACGATTCCGTTTGCGGGGAGGAGAGTGAGCCGAGCAGCATGCGTATCAAGTCGAGAGTCGAGCTAAATGTACCGAGAGATTGGGTATTTCACTGAAATTGTACAAAACAACCAATCGTTCGTATTTTAGATGGTCATATCTTACTCAATTTTTGTTCACTTCAGCATATGAGGTGTTTTTGGACATTTATAAAAAGATTAAATGTCAAAAAACATCTCATGTGCCCAATTTGGACAAGATTTGAGTAAGTTATGATAATTTGAAAATGTCAATGATTGGTTGTTTTCCACTTTCAGTGAAGTACTCAGAGTACTCAATCTGTGGGTACACTTAGCTCGACTCAAGCTCAAGTGTCATTCAATTGATAATTTGAATATTCCCATTATATCAAAATAAGTGTTAGAGAGGATGAAAGCACATCTCATCATACTCTATTCCAAGCTCGTAGCATGAAGCCCAAGTTGTGTTCACCTTGGCCATGGTTGTAGTATTGGAAACTTTGGTGGCTTACTTTGATAAGACATCTTCCTTCTCTCAACCCATTTACCTCTTTGAAATATCTCGAGGTATAGGAATGTGGAGAAGTGAGGGAGCCCCCAACGGTTCAACATTGTGTTCATTTGAGATGGATGCAAGTAGATTGGTACCCTTTGCAGAAAACCTTTCCCGGCTTGGATATACGTCCCTACAAGAAGCTTACCATAAGTGGACACCGTGCCTATGAGGGGTTCAAAGCTTTGAAGCTAGAGGGCTTAGATTCTCTGATTTCACTTGGAGTTCTTGTTTTGCGCCGCATACCTGTTGAGGACCTCAATAGGTACATAATGGGTTAGAGAAGCTCATCAATATATGTCGTGTATATTTACATACGTGATTCGAACCAATTGGAAGATCTTGATCCGTTGGAAAGTCTTGCAAGGTCATCTCCGCACTTGCTTGAAGTGGATACAAGCGGTAATATGGGAAGAGTCTGGATGCCGTAGTTGATATATCAGAATCCAGGCAGGTTAGCAAGAGGGAATGATTTGATTGTCCGCTATGAAGATGTAGCCGATTCTTATCCGCTGGACTGTACAGATGTACGGTTTTATCACTACTAGAAAAGAGTGGGGTTTATAACTTTACTACTTACTACTGTTATTTTTTTTGTAAATGTTGCTTAAGAAAATAAGCAATGTTTTCAACTAGATTTATTAGAGATAACGTTGTTTGGTGATCCAATAATGTTGCTAAATCTGAACAATGTTGAGAAGAAAACCTTGCTAACCCCTCAAATTGTAGTAGTCGATTGACTCACGAAATGAGTGGACCTTTGATAAATACACCTTTGATTTGTCCGATCTATCAGATCAGCTTGAAGGACCACCCGATAACCTCGAGCAGGAAACAGGCATTGAATCAGATCTAGAGAACTTCGATGAGCATGATAGAAAACTACGGAGTCTGTAATGCGAAAGGCTCATGCCAGTTCGTGTAGTATTCAGATGTTTGGAGGTCTGCTACATTTAAACCAAGCCAGAAGCTAGAAAGCTAACGAACACGACCAGCAGAGCACATGCTCAAGCCTCTAGAGTGGAAACAACAACGAAGAGCCAGTGGGAAGCCCAGTTGGAGGATCCTGCCACCAGCGCTCTATATTCTTCAGGCCAGTGTGAGGACGAATCTACGCTCCAGCTAAATAATTGTGATCATCCGTCATCAACACCAATTCAATGCTCTCCGAGAAATATGGTGCCCCCACGAGTATCAATGTTGAGTGCAGGCGCAAAAACAAGGTTACAAAGAAATCTCCAATTTTTTGAAACCTTTGTAATGGGGCTAAACTGGGGGCTAAACTTCCATTAAGTAGCCCCAACCAATGCTACCAAATCTTCTATTGAGCATACTTCCACAATGAACTCCTAGTGCAACCAAGAGTGAGTTTATATTTCCCTCTTCTAGCTGCAACTTTGTGTGCTCACATTGTCCTGCATCAGCATCTAGAAGTCTGAAGGATGGTTCAGGTTTTTCTCAAGAAATTCGAATCCAGCAAAGTCTGTGCTGCTCCAAACTTTCTGTGTAAAGTAGACTAGATGCCAGTGTCACATTTGTGAAAGTTTGCGATCTAAGTGCCAAGTATTGTTGAACTGCGAGTGCCATGGACTACGGTAATTCTCTAAATCTGTCACGGTTTGATCTTTCGTTATTGGCCAATCATAGCTCTACTTTTGTTGTGATTATGATTTGACTTACAAGTGCTCCATTGACCTGTTTGTACTTGATTGAAAGAGCTTGTAGAGTTTGGACTTCATCCATTTCTTCGCAAGAGGACGATCATTGATGGAGCAATAAAGGTATCTCCTTGTGACTAAACCTCTGTTACAGAATGCTGAGATGACTGTAATTACTCACGTTCAGATATTGTGATTCGGAAAGATTGAGGAAGTGGACAGTTTACCACTGAAGTGGCATTCATGAAATTGCTTGCTTCCCTTGAAGGAAATCACAAAGGGAATCACAAAAGGAATCTCATAAGGAATGTTCATCACAATCATTACAAAGGGAATTACACTTGTTGCTTCATTCTACTCTTGTTCATGGTATAATTTGTCATGATGTCATCTAGCTTCAACTATCCCTAACATTGCCACAATGGAGATCAATAATTGCACCCTTATCCACAACACTACTAGAAAAGAGGGGGGTTTGCAACGTTACAAACGTTGATTTTGTGTAAACATTGCTAAAGTCTAGCAAAGTTTTGGAACTTGCTTGAGCAACATTCTCAAAATAATAAGTAACGTTTCAATTAGATTATAACTAATTTCTCTTGATGATCCGATACGTTGTTTATTTTCTTAAAAACGTTGCTCAAGCAAGTTCCAAAATGTTATTAAACTTGGGCAACACTTGAGAAATAAACGTTGCAAACCTCCTCAAATTGTAGTAGTGAACATCTACCAACATGACTTTTCCTTGCAATGCCCATTGAACTACTAAGTTTAAATCCTCTAAACATTACTCATGAGGTGTAACTCTTCTCTTCTTCTTCACTCCCTTTGGTCAAACTTGTGTAGCCAATGTAGATACTCCATGTAACACCTCATGAAAATTGTCACCCCATCACATGCATGGCAATTACCTTCTTTGAGGCCAAAGACAACCTCTCTAAAAGCTGCACCTACAAGTACGCCATGAATACTTTCTTAAAATAGAGGTTCAGGATTGAGTAATTCAATGACACTTTGATATAGCGGTAAAGTTTTAACTCCTAAAGTCGAAAGCCCCCAAAAGTGCCAAAACTCCTTAAAACCACCCTCTTTTTATTTTCATCTTTTGGCATTGTCTCAAGTATGTAACCGTAAGATCTTACACCTAACTTGTCCATGTATGTGTGTATCAAAACTTAGTTTCGAAATCCTTACCAATTGTGAGATCGTAACATTCAAAGTTGAGAAAAAAGTATTTTTCTCTTCATGCAAAATGGGTAAAATGTTTTTTGTGAGCCCCAAAAATCAATTTTAAGAGTAATTTGATCTGTGGCTCTTCAAGTGTAATACAAATAAGAATGAATTGGGAATGTGAAGCAAACAATTACATTACAGGACCTGGATTCGGAAAGCGAAAGAGAGTTCGTACTTTCACCTCACTGCTTTCGTCATTAAGAATCAATCACATTCAAATGGAGACCAATTACATCCAAATCACAATATGTCACATACATAAGGTAGACCATGTTAAATCCGTGCATTTAAGGACTACACTACAATTGGGAAGTTGGAATAAGTGAATCAGTATTTTTCAATTATAAATACGAAAAAAATGAAGAAGTTTCCATATTTTTTGATATTTTTTAAGTACTTATAAAAATAAATAAAAATTTCAGAAGTGACATGTACCTAAAATCGTTCACATGCTCCATGTGCACACAAGGTACATTCTTCTACATGAAATCTAGAAAGTAGGCAAGAATCTAGAGTGGGTGGTTTAAGGAGATGCACGGATTTAGCATTGTCTACCTTACCTGGGCTTTGTCAATTGGATGTTGTACCAAATTTGGCAAACCTTGTAGGTTTTGTTTATGACCGATTTACACTACGGTGGAGAAGGCCACCGGTCGGCGAAGGATTTGATTTTCAACCAATCACATTTTAAGAACTTCAATTTCAACCAATCACATTTGATATTTTCTCCGTAATTTCTTGACCGGTGGACTTCTCCACCATAGTGTAAACCTGCCCTAAATTTCAAAAATTCCTTACACACATTTTTGAGCAATCGTAACCCTAGCCATAGCTGCAACATCCTTTGACACACCATTCTTGTTTCGTGAGTGCTTGTATTCCTTGAAATACTCATAAATGTAGTCCTCTTTCCAATGCATCTGAATGGTTGATATTAAAAAATGAAATAGATAAAGTTTTGTACCGTTCTTTGATGCAACTATTCAAATCTTGACAAGTCTTATTTTGTGCCACATGTTTCTAAGAAAAAATGAAAAAATCCTAGGATTGTCATTACTACTAAACCAATTCCTTATACACTTCGAATTCATGTTGTAGATACCCCTTTGTTGAGGATATTATATTCTCAAGTACTCTCTTCCTCTCAATTCACCTTCGCTTGCCTTCCAAATATGCATTCATGTGTTGGAATGGGACTTTGCAACGCGTGTGACAACAATAACAATATTAACACAAGAGTGAGTTGTTATGTACACTGTTAAAAGGAATGACAAGAATGATTTAGTGCCTGGTTAGCAACAAGAATAATAACAAAGCTAAAGTTACCATTAGCAATCCTAGTTGGTGAGCTCTTGTCATTCTCAGTAAGAGGTTGGGCCTCTCCATTGAAACTCTACACAAGTCATTGAAACCATTATGACTCTTAAGAAGTATACCTTGATTTACAAAGTCTTTTCTCTTACCTTTGTCAAATTAGAAGCAACATTGATGAAAACTTGTGTCTTTGTGACATCTTCCTTCTTAGATCCTGCCATATACCATTAGAAAGTAGTATTCAGATTAGTGAAATTAACATGTAGATTGTTCACTTGGAGGTACATAGTTGCAAAATCAAAATGCACTCAAATGCATTTATAGAGTATTTAAAACATGTTGAAATATCATAGAGTTGATTCCTTGATCTCATACTTGTTGGCATGTTTATTGCCACATGCTGCTTCTTTTGTTTGTGCTTTCCCTTGTGCTTCGGACTTGTTATTGCTTTCCCAAATCTTTTTAGGCCTAGAAATTTCATTATTGCATTGTTCCTCTATATATTTAAGTTCCTCTCATGTTCATAATTTTTCATCTTTGCTCAAGTTTTGGAGACGTCTTAAACTTCCGAGGACATCTGGAGAGAGCACAAAACCTTGCATGTGAGAGGCCAAAAGGCTCCAAACACCTTTAACATTCATCCTCTATCACCATCTAGAATTAGCAACAAAATTTAGTTTCTAATCACATGATCAATGCATACGTGCTCAAATTTAAGAACACAAAAGAAAACAACTAAAAACAATAGAATTGTTTTTGACGTGTAGAGGGGTTAAGTACGGTACATTTTTATTTTATGATTCTACATTATCTTACTTTAGACCTCAAACTTCTAAACACTTTTCACCCTTCCTGGACAAAGCTTGCAACCAGGTTATTGACATGTTTAACAAGGGCCATAACTTCTTTATTGTGCATTCCATTGTGTCAAATCAATACAACATGCATGTGATACATTTCAGTGGCTACAAGAATTCTCACTTCAACTCCATGTTGAGACTCTTTTGTACATCCCAAACACATTTGTTGAAAGTATAGATTTCCAATCAACTTGAATCATGTTAATAATCAACAAAGAATGATGTCCATGTCCACCAAATTTGCAAATTGTTCCAAAATTTACCACTTTTTGGTTTCTTGTCTTGACCCCTATATGTCCTTTGAGTGTTTTTAGCCAAAAATCATTTCTAAAAAAGACAAAAATGAAAATATAGATAAGCTATTCAGATCTCAACCATACAAACTTGAAATAAAGTTGTTGTAAACCATGTGGATCAAAAGTCAACTCATGGGACCTTGTAGATTGCGAGATCACGATGTTGTAGTGCACAAAACAAGTTACAAAAAACTATCACTTTCACTTTAAAATGAAATTACTACCAATAAAAAAATCACCAACTAGAAATTTGTTTATCTTCAACTTAATGACTCTATCATTCCAAAAAATTCATTAAAAAAATATCTTGGCCCAAATAGTAGCCTTGCAATGGTGAAAAGTGTCAAACATTTTATAAAGGAAGAATAGTCCAACACTAATCCCGTTGCACTTAAATCTATGCCTTATCTTCAATACATTTACAATTGGGTCAAGATTTCTATCACTAATACAAGACTATAAATTGAAACCATCCCAAATAATGAAGTCAAAATCTAACAGTGGATGAAGGAGATATAGCTCCTCAAAAATCATCCATTTTTTCACTTTTTTCATTGTAGAAACATCGTTGCAAATCCAATACCAAAGTTATCCAAATCAAAAATCTTCCTACTACAAAGTTGTTGTGATGCATCTAAAGATCAAATTTTATGTAGAAAAAATTTATGAAATACTATTTTTGATGTCACACAATTAGTTTGCAATTATAATAAAACATGCCAAATGTTTGAAAACCCAAAAACAAAAACTGCCTTCACTAAAATGCATGGCATTTATTCTCAATTTAGTGTATAAGTATGCATTTTTGACCACACAAACCAAACTTTATTTGTGACCCAACCCAAGTAATTTCCTCCAAAACAAAGTCAAAATGAAGAAGTTAAGGCTCTCCAAAGTTTCTACTCTTCATCCAAAATTTTGTTTTTCCACACTAGGGACGTTTATCGGTTTACTCAATTGGAACTGAATGATTTATGCTTTCGAATGTATAGGAGGAGGAGAATTAGAAATGCAACTTTTGCTTTCCAACTCTTCAAGTAGTCATTAAGGAGATGGCATTTACAGAATCATAAAATTCCTAAGAAACCCCCGAGTCCCTCCAAAAGGTTCGATTGCATACTGCAACCAACCAACGTGCGGTAAAAAACATGTGCAAAACAAATTCTCCTGGTCACAATCTAAAGTCAATTGAGAAATATACATGCAAAAAGAAAGAAAGTCATTGCACATCGCATAAAATTTTAAATTATGGTGTGAACAGTGAGACATACATTCACCTTTTTAGGAAGCCGACGACATCGAAGAGGCAAATGTTCTTATATAATCGTGACATTCCTGTCAAACTCAACGTCATACGAAGTTGTCGAACACAACAATTTAGACAGACATTATGGAAAGTATGTCACGGAAGACAACCATGAGTTGATGTATATTTAGATGCACATAAGATTTGAACCAAGAACTACCTTACATTATCACCACAACAGCCTCAGGAATAGGTACACAAACGGGGATAGGTACACAAACGGGAATGGGTGCATACCTGAACGGGCACACGGAAAGAAACAGAATTTCGTAGACTTCTGTGGCTATGTAAGCAGAAGCAGAAGTGGCCACCTGCCGGCCCACCAAGCAAGACAAGTGCCAAGCTCAATGAAAACCTCCACTTGGCCATCCATGGAGGAGGCGCCACCTCCACCGGACACTGCAACAAAAGAGAAAAAGCGGAGTTTTCACCATCCGAGCCAGCCACTCATCACTCATGTGGCCATCCACATGAACCACGGCAACGCATGCACCTCCGACATCATCGCCATTCCCCCCTCCATAAAACCCAACTCGTCCTGTTCCATGCAACAGCGAAAACCGAAAAACAATATCAAAAGTCTAGGGCGCCTATCCATCTCTTATCCAACCACTGGACCTTCCCGGTTGGCTGCTCCTGATTTCCCCTTTGCCTGTAACACCCTTGCCTCGCTCGAGAGCTGGCCACATTCCAATTGGTAGTCTGTCTGTTTGTTGTACATTTTTGTTGC
The DNA here is from genome assembly GCA_037043015.1 of Bryum argenteum. Classification (NCBI taxonomy): domain Eukaryota; kingdom Viridiplantae; phylum Streptophyta; class Bryopsida; order Bryales; family Bryaceae; genus Bryum; species Bryum argenteum. The sequence continues at coordinate 14,857,591 of CM073328.1, read as the reverse complement.
AAGGAAGTGTTTGGTTGTGAGAAATGGCGTGCGCTGCGGCTGTGTCGAGCTCTGTGGCTGCGGTTGGAGTGAGATCCTCGGCTGTGAGCTCCTCCTCCCGGTCGTCGTCGGCTGCTTCGTCGTCGTTGTCGCTCAAGAGAAGCCAACTCCATGGCTCCAAGCTCGTCTCCAGCTCCAGGAGAGCAGGTGGGTACCTTGGATCTCAAAGAAACTTAGCTCTTGTCGCCAATGTGGGTGGATCGCATTTGCGAATTTTGCATTATATTACAGATTCCATCTAAAGAGGCTCCAGTTCGATGAAGAGGCTGTCGTAGTTGACAGATTCTTGTCGAATCTACTCGCTTCTGTTCAGCGTTTTGCTAGTTATCTATCTCTTGGCATTCTTTATTTACCAAGGCCAGTTTTTGCTGATTCCATGAATTCATGAGTCTATGGGAATGCTGCAATGTGACATGATTGTGTGACTGCAGAATCGATGAGGTTTAACCCTCTGCCCATCCGAGCTGTGTCTGACGGCACCGACAGCAGCGCCCAAATTCAAGAATTCGTCGACGACCTCAAGGCCAAGGTCAGTCCGTTCACCATCACAACACCACAAAGCTCTACACCAGTTCTTTCCTCTTCACGATCAAATCATCTGAAAATTTACCTCACCATCAGATTCTAGCAACCCCATGCCTCATCGATCTAAAGCCCCATTCTAGTACATTTTCACTTATACAACCACATGAACATATCTTTGCTAAATTTCTGGGCTTGTAAAACTGAAAGTGTTTGTTGCTGGTTATGCTTGCAGTGGGATGCGACTGAGAACAAGACGACAGTGGGAATCTACGCCGGAGGTGCCGTGGTAGCACTGTGGTTCTCCTCCACGATCGTCGGCGCCATCAACAGCGTGCCATTGTTGCCCAAGATCATGGAGCTCATCGGATTGGGCTACACGGGCTGGTTCGTGTACCGCTACTTGCTCTTCAAGTCGAGCCGCAAGGAGCTTGTGGAAGATATCGAGACGTTGAAGGGAAAGATCACCGGCGCTGCCAAGGAGGCGGACCTCCAGTAATTTAGTAGAGATTCGACTTTTTGTAACTTTTGTAAAACGTTTTTTTGTTGTTAGAATGATCATGGAATGAAGTACAGAGACTACAGTTCCACTTGTGAATTTTTGTGTGTGTGAGTGAGAATCAAACTGCCGCCCATTCTTTGTTTGATTGTTCTTGCTATTTCAAAATTTTGAAGCCTTACTTGTGTCCTGTTGTTGCAATTCTGAACGGGTAATATACATTTTGCATCATTTAGCTGCTTCAGTACTGGTTAGTAAGGTGGCCAATAATGATTCAATCTTCAGCACGGGAAATGTTACTAGGAATGTTACGGGTGCAATCAATTTTTTGTGCATTGGAAAAATTTGTAGAAAGATAGTGCGAGTGGAATCAGAAGTCTTCCATAATGAGATATGTATTTTTGAAGTTGGGAACAGAGGTGTCCCTAAAATCCTGCTGTAAAGAGATATCCTGCAATGTTTGCACCTCTGAATATTGCTGAGGCTCCATTGTGGGACTTGCTCCGTTTTAGACCACTCTACTATAGGAGTGAAGCTAGGTCATGAGCCATGAGCCATGAGCATTGAGCGGTTAGCAGAAACTCTTGAGCGGTGAGCTTGGTATAAGACAAAATTTACGAAATATTCGGAAATGAAATAGGTTTTATGGCTACTTTCCAAAATATCATGTGTGGTTGTTAGCCTATTACCGTGGGAATAGTAGCCTAAAACCGTGAACCAATGCATCATGTACAAGTCATGCCACGGGTTTAGGTGCCATATTATAGAGGTGCCATATTATAGAGGTGCCATATTATAGAGATGCCATATTATAGAGATTCAACATAAAGAGCCTCAAGAAAAAAAAACCCGTGTAAAGAAATTGTAGATTCAAAGTCAATAAAAGAGGACCTTAAGATACGACTATACATATATGTTTCATTTCTTGAAACATGAGTAAGTAGTATAGACTATTATTTATGAAGCAAAGGAGTCCTAAAACATGTCTCTCAATCAAATAGAATACTGTAGTTGACAAAAACATGTGATAATTGAATATTTGTATTCTATAAAAAATACATATATTAAAGTAACACTATGTATGAAAATAAAATCAATTGGTAGAATCAACTATCTGAGCTGATTGTAGAAGGTGGATGACCTCCCGATAGCTCCAAGTTGGTGCATGCATGAAGATATCCTTTGTGTAGTCGAGTTTGCGTGAATACCTAAGAAGATAATATAAATGCTTGCAATTCACCCATTTCCCTTTCTTTCCGAGAGAAGTTGTACTCATTCTAGTGAAGTCGGGACAAGTACAATATGGAAAATTCTTTGATGGAGACACGGTAGACATTATCCTGTTGGAGCCGCAAGAGAAATAACCGCTCCATATCCAGGGTGAGGGACAATTGTGACTCCAACAATGCTATATCCATCCATGAGAGCCGAACTCTCCCACTTGTTTCCGTGATCAGCATCAGGAGCCTGAGAACTTCGACGAACAAGTTTTCCATACCTAGTTGGCGCATGACTATCAAGATTCTCGGGAATATGAATCCCAGAGAGAGGAATCGGAAGATTAGGAATGGTTTTGAAAAGATTCCTTGGTGACAAGGCTTTTTTCGCTGCTCTAGTTGGAATCCAAAGATCCTCTAGTGCAAGAAGTTCCTCCCGGGATAAGTTAGTACCAACTGGATAGGCCACACCATAGGAGTGCGGCGGCCGTCTTTTACAAAAACTTCTTTTTTCCCATAACGCATCGCTTGATATCATCGTGATGAGAACCAAAACTCCGTAAGCTCCAAGGTGTCTTTTCCGTAAGCTTTCTTCAGGCCACGATAAGTTGGAGCGCAAGTTGCTTGGCGGCCCTTGTTGATTTGTGCCTCACATGCCTTTCCAGAAGCAGCCTGCATAGCTTGACATTTCACCCGGGATTTTGGATTGGTGCGAGCTATGTGCCATTGGTTAGGATCACAATCGCTCTCATGGACACCCGTCACATGGGTCACCTCATATAACGGTGTATTCAGAGACTCTTCAATACGTGCTCGTGTTGCCCGTGAAGAAGGACGAGGTACCGAGTAATTTACCTTATCCGGACGATGAGAGTCAAACTCTGATCCAGGAGGTAAGTCAGATTTCCTCTTTGTAGAGCCAAAAATCTCTGCTCCCTCCAAGCCAGAGTTTGTAAGGGGCAAGTCTTCGGCACCTGGAATAGTCTTCATTACTTCAGCCAAAAGATTGGGATCACCACTTCGCATTGCTGCCTTCAACTTTAGGACTGTGTCGCTTGGTCCAGTCCCTCCTTTTCCACCCTTCACCCACGATCTGTAGTTTGTTATCTGCATGAAAGCACGAATCATATCGTGTATGGTGGCCTCATAAGGACAAGTCATCTTGTTTTCGATGCCCTCTTCATTGTACTATGGGCCGGTCTCCCGCAAGGTTGCATGTAGGAACCTTTGCTATCTCTTCCAAAGTTAGGTCCTGCAAAAAAGAAAGTGTTTTGTAAATCAAATGAGTACACTTCATTCAAGAAAAAATAATATAGTTGTATGAATCAAGAGCTATAATTTCATTACCATCTGATATACTAAACTCACCATTTGAAATTCGCCACCCCACTGCTTGTATCGAAAGTGCCAGAATCCAAACCATTCTTGTAAGTGTGCCACACCATCTTCAGTAGCTGCACCAGATGATAACCACCAATTTTTGATGACGTGGAATTGAGTTTCAGCTTCCTCAAAACTCTTTGCATTCTTATAGGCTTGACATAGTTGCTTATGATGAGCTTGCATGGATGGTTTGATATACTTCTGCGTATACTTATCCAAGTTGGCAGACCAATGATAAAGACAGGTTCGCTCCTTGTCTTTCATAGGAGTATTGCCGTCCCCTCCTCCATAAACCTTCCTCACTGCAATCCAATTAGCTTGAGCACTATCTGCCATGAAGCCTTTGAAGTTGATACTCGAAACACCGTGCTCATGCATCACAGAGTTTAAATTCTGCCAAAATAGAATTTGAGCACTAGCATCTTCTGATTGCATGTCACAACATGCAATTGTCATGACCTTGCAATATTTGTTGTCATAGACATGGCAACCCATAGTCGTCCAATCATTTAGTCGCTTAACATGATCAAACATGACCCACGAATCTTGTAAGTCTCCTCCATGTTGCATGCGCTTCACAAGGTCAAAACCACTACCTTCAAGTTGAACTGACATCTTAAAGATGAAAACTTTGTCTTTTGTTTGGCAGGGAATCTATTCTCGTGAACAAAAATGAAAGGATTATTCACCTTCAAAGCTTGTATGCTATCAATAGGCCCACGATCACTTGAACGAGTCTCTTTGCACCTACAATATAATTTACGCAATTGGGAGAGGCTAGTGTTTCATACTTATCCATAACACTTTCTAAAGATGGTCGCTTTTCTCCAGGTGTGGGGCTTTTGAAAAGAAAGTTTTCTAAAAACGCTCGACTTGCACCAATCATTATAGCAGAGTTCGTAGCGTTGGGCGTTCTAGAGACCTCTTTTGCCACGCACTGATATACTAAATCTATTGTCTCCTACAAATTCCATCGCCCATTGGGGTGCTTATGCTCGCCTAAGTGGATACATGCGCGACTCTCTATTGTAGGTGATGTTACATAGAAGATTACAGCGTTGCATGTCTGAAGGCAAACAGGAGGAGTATGGCAGACCTTGCATTGCAACGTTGACTTTGGAGGCGGATTTCGTCCAACTTCAAATCGTGTTGGTGTCTGGCCGGTCCATTGCGTAGTATTGCATTGCCCTGAGTTCCGCATCATGTACTCACAAGCTTCATTAGAGCACTGTAGCTCACCAACGCAGGAGGATCGACGAAAGGATATGTTGTAATCATTCTGAATGTGAGTTATCCTTGTTGTGCACCATGCATGTCCGTCGTGTTGCTTGTCCATCCCATCTAAACCTTTACCATATGTTTGAGGAACTCCTTGAGGCAATGAGGGTAGGATAAAGACTACATTCCCATCATAACGTTGTGGCAAATAACTAACTTCTTCGACTCGAATGTTATTGAAATCTACACCACTAAGTTCAGATTTGGATCGTCTCCTTTTGGAGGTTGGAACCAACGCTTCCATCATAGTGATTGCACTTGAGGAGAGAACAGGATGTAAGGGTGGACGCCCACTAGACAAAGAAGAAGGATGAGAAGAAGTAGGCTTCGATGGAAGTTGTATTGTAGGAATTCTCTTTGGAAGAAGGATTGTTAGTAGGTACGGAAGAATGTACCGTAGGAAATGATTCGTCATCGGAGTCATTTGAGCAAAGTGATGATATTGTCCGAAGGCTCTATCTTCACGTAAACCGAAGTGGGTAAGTGGACGAGAGGAAGTTGTTGAATGTAACATTTGAGACTCAAACTCCCTACCGAATACGAGACGTGCGGATGAAACAATCCAAAACCCTCCAGTGGAATTAGTAGTTTTGTTTTCGAGCAAAGTCCCTATCGAAACACCGGACTCATTAAACAAAATCTTTTCTACGAACAAAGATCCAGGAAGCAAATTAAATTTTGCCTCAAGCATGTGTTCATGAACAATAACCTTTCCATCTACACCTAAGGGGTGTAAAAGGTAGTCCTACACCACGAAGACAGAAGGAAGCCATTTTGAGAAGACCATGGAAGTGTTAGAAGAGAATGATGAGAGAAGGTAGATTGAGTATTAATAGATTGTCTACCACTCGGAGTTCGCATGAGTACATAGAATTCAAAAAGATTAAGAAAAATCTTAACGTACTTAAAGTAGGTGAGTTTTTAAAAATAACGTAGTGGACATTATATTTTAGTCGTTTTTAGAGTCGCCAAGAATTAATGTTACATATCATGGTAGTTGTATTGATTGACACGGACGGAGAGTATTTGAATTATAATCATGTAACAAGAAAATCAAATAAAAAATATTTGGTTTTATGACAAAAGGGTATGTACTATACAGAATGGAAGATATGGTTTCGTAAATGCAATTAAGGCGTTTATGGTTGTTTGAAATTAGAAGGGTAGAGGTGGCGTGCGCATTGATGAAAATGTTGTGGCAATGAAAACCATTTAAGTTTTTGTATGAGAAGAGAAGCTCGAACAGAATATGTCTGGAAGTTTAAACTAATCGCCAACCAGTCCAAATGCTAGACATTCGAACACCTCTATTGGCAGCGAGAGACGGGAGTAGGAAAAAAAAGCGGAGTGTATTCCGCTTTAGTAGTAGAAGAGAGCTTTTGAAATCACGGCTAAGAAGGGTTAGAAGTCGTATAGATGAGAATGTAGTAGATAGTGTTCGTGCTTTAACATTTGAAGATTGCGGTGTGGAGCTTTTTAAAGAAACCCAAGTTCTATCAGTTGCGCCTGCATTGCTGCTGTATCGACTTGTTGGAATGCGGAGTTTAGATCATCAACCGTCACTTGGTGAGAGCGATGGCGAGAGCGAATCAAAGGTATTAGCGACTTGAATCCGAATTATTTTGAAGAGATAGGAAAGTAGAGAATTTCAGGAGTTAGTAAAGTAAATAACATTTAGGGTTGAAAGGGTAGTAGCCGTCATGGCATTAGGGTTTGAGGTTTTTGTGCAAGGAAGTTGTTAGTTTTGTTTGGGGCTCTTTTTTTTTCTTTGGTGTACGTGTGTTGAGCTCTCTTTTTCTTTGGTTTGCATTTGTTGTAGATGGAGAACAACCCGGAGATGGCGATTGAAGCATTGAGTGGAGGAGTTCTTGTGATGGTGGCGGCGAAGGACTTAGAGGACGAGGTGGCCGTGGAAGGGGCTGCGAGGTAGTCGAGACAAGGAGGAGGTCGAGGAGGTCGAGGAGCTCATGATGGAGTAGAAGAAACGGTCCAAGAAAGTAATGACGACCTGGAGATCATCTCTCCAACACCTCAAGCAGTGAGATTTCTGGATTACAGTTTGTTTAGCAATTCTGGACTTAGTAGAATGGGGAATTTAGAAATCTGATTTCTTGTCCGCGTGTGCGCGGACAGTAGTTCGGCTTCCTCCAGTCCTCACGATTTTGGGGATTTAGTGTAATTCTGCTTTTTGAGTGATGTTTGTTTTGCACCGCAAAATGTTGTTTAGTGAAGAAAGTTAGAGTTTTGGTGCTGGAATTGATGCTTGAAACGAATGTGGTTGTTGTCCGCGTGCGCGCGGATCTGCCGAAAATGCGAATAATATCTTTGTTTTGCATCGAGCGTAGGAAGAGTCGCGTCGCACGCGGATCGTCGAAATCGCGAACAACGGTTTTTGAGACGGATGTCGGGGACGGTTCGGTTCGCGTCTTGCACGCGGATTGCCGAAAATGCGAAATTTTAGTTTCTCGGATCGGCGTCGGGGACGGTCGCGTCGCACGCTGATTTGTCCAAATTGCGATCATTTTGGTTTTTGAGACGGGCGTTGAGACGGTCCGCGTGCACGCGGCCTGTCGACGTAATAGGGTTTCAAACCTTTTTGTAACGGAGTAATGCTGTTTTGCAGAATTAGTTCTTGGTCCGCTTGTAAGCCCTCACTCAACAATGAAGTTTTTTTGCACTTATAGGGTAAAGAAGAGAAGCTTGCTCCCTCACAAGCTCTGCAGCGGCCTAGCGGCCGCAAGCAGAGCTTGCTTCGGGTAGCAAGCTTCTCTTGCTGCACCCTATAAGTGCAAAAAAACTTCTGTTAGTTGAGGGGTCAATTGTCGTGCGCTATGTATGTTTCCTCTTTGATATGTTAATATCATTTATATAATTAATTTTTTGCAAGTAGGACTTTCAATATGTGAACAATTTTTGACTGTAGTTTATATTTGCAGGTGAGTTCAACTCATAGGCCATTGTCAACACTTGAGGCCATTCCCCCCGCCGAATCTGTTGTACCTACGGAGGTCCTCCCTCAACCAGAACTTCCCGATGGAATCAACAACGTACTTGAGGGAGAGTTACTTCTCCGAAAAACACAAAAGAAGGACAGCCGTGCTCTTCTTTCGAGCTTGACTTTAGCTCGAATTCCGGTACCTCTCTGTCGCATGATCTCCATGCCAAAAGTACGCCCAGTTAGTGAGGTCGAGATTCAGAAATTGGAGAATGAGTTTGTGCATGGTTATCGTGAGGGCGACCGTGTTCTCTATGTTTCTGCGTATGATTACAGAGGTAGATCAAAGGCCATTTCGGAGGAGGAAATGGAGGCATGGGATCCATATTGGATCGAGGCAAATGAGAGGTTTGAAGAGCTCCTCTCTAGGCAAGTGCATCTACAAGATCTCCACAGTAAGATGTTGTATGTGTGGGATGGCAATCACCGCCACAAAGCTTGGTGGAGGCACATCAACATGCACCATGCAGATGAACAAGATTGACACTATTCTGTTGATACGTTTATTATCGATCCAAGGGAGAATGCTGGAGATGTTTTGAATGCAATGAATGACATCAATTGGTAAGTTTATTTCTACTTTGCAATTGTTTTTTTTCTTACAATTATTTTGTATCTTTCACTTCATCAATTATCATTCTATTTGTGCAGGTCCACTGAAAATGACCATGTAAAGACGAGCCTTCCAGCAAGACTTCAACGGATCCGATCTTTTGGAGGACTCAAGCTCACTGACTTCAAAAATCTACTTACAGAAGACGAATATAAATCCTGTGAGAAATCAAAAAACAGAAATGTCACGATCCCGACTTGGTATCCATTGACTCGAGAAAGTCTTCATCGCTTTTTTCTTTATCGTGTAAGTTTCTACCTTTCTTCTATTTCATTTAATCTATTTAAATTCTTAAGTTCAAGTTTTTATTTCATGACTAGTTACTTGTACTATGCAGAGAGAGATTGCAGCTGCATCGGATGCAGCTTCTCGTGAATATTACGAGAAGACTCCCAAGGATCAACAAAATCCTCGGGAGTTTGGGACATGATGACAAAAAAGTCGCAACCGACCTTGTTGATTCCATTCAAAACAAGGACTTTGATAAAGACCTGCAGATAGCTAATCCAAATAATGGAGAAGCTTTCTTCACATGAGTTTGTTTCCCACGTTTTTTTTAAGAACTTCTATCAACTTCATTTCCTAATATAAATCGATATATTTTTCTTACTTTTTTGAGATAAACGAACATTACGGTTTGTATTCTAAGTTTTAAATGACTATTGACAAACTGCGATTAATCGCAACAACTCTGTCCAACCACAATTCAAAGACTGCTGGTTGACGTGGTGGAATGCTCCCGACAATGCGTGCAGCTGACAAATTTCCTACACCGGATTCTAAGATTCCACTTGCAACATGGATAATCAAGGCATCTTTTTTGGTGAGGTAATTTTTATATTCAAATTTCATTCTTTATAGTTTTATTGTCTTACTCTTATCTTTGAAACATGTACTTTGATATTTGCGACTTGAAGACCAAAACATTCGAGAATTTGAAAAAATTCGCGAGAAGTTGGAACCGATTGACTGGAAAGCTTCTGGTGGAATCAAGACTCCATCTCAATATGTTGAGACCTACCGGATCCTACTATGGGATAAGGCATTCTTGCCTTTTTTTAATCCAAGAGCAGAACCTGTGTACAAGAAAGAAACCAAGTTTACAAAGTATCCGGGCACAGCTTCCGTTGTTCAGCGAGTTTTATACAGGTAAGATTAATTCTATTATTCTATACTATCTTTTCTATCTTTTTCAAAATTAATAATGTTACTATTTCTCTAAGTACATTGACTTCAGTATTTTCTTTAATTTCTTCAGATACATCAAAAGGGAGCTCATTGGAAAGAAAGCCATTGGCGAGAATTCCATGCCTGCGTACTTCTCATCATTTCTAGATAAGACCTCCTCCATTTGCTTCTACACACCTGCTCAACAGAAGAAGTTCAACGACAATCACCTGGCTGCCGGTTGTTGGTACCTCGAATGTCCTCCTACATTTACACCTCTTGAGGAGGTTAATGAGAGGACAAACATCAATGGTGGAGTTCCCATGCCTCTTACGGAAGAAGAAACCGAAGAGGAAGATACGGATCTACTTGCTCAAGGACCATCAAAGGAGAGAAAGACACGACCTACCAGGAAGAAAGCTTCCTCCGCAAATGTCCTACTGTCTTCTATTCCTCGTCCAACACCATCTGAGGTGTCTGGTCCTGCTACACACGATTTTGATGGCACGCAAGACAGTGCTCATACTTTTGCATGAGCGACTGTTTGCATTCCGCAAAGATGAAGAAACACTTGCTGACCTCATGGTGCAAGTGCTTCCACAAATACTTCATCTACTTCCGTATACAACTTCATTCAGAATGTGTCTATGTTAGATCTCACTTTGCAGGGAGCTAACGGAGATGAAGGGAGAGATCCTCGTTGGATAGCACTTCATAGATTTATAGATGTGGTAAGCTTCTATCTTGTGCTTGTTCTACTTCATTTATTTTTCAGTATTTCTCCGCTTTGTAGAAATATATGACTTTATTGTTTTGAATAATAGGTTGGAGCGGGCCGCACACGTCGAGTGAGCTCAAATTTGCCCTCATAAGGGAATTGACTTACTCATAGGACATACCGAAGGCTTACCGGTCCCTTCTATCTCTTCACCGCCTCAATTATCCCCTCTTAGAACAAACATAGACAAAAATTGTGTAGAGTCAATTTTTGCATTTGCAGATGCATTTCTTCACGATGATCTTTGCCCTACTTCTATTTCTTCGCTTTGATTCCACCATTTCTCACGATATTGTTGAGTGGGCCTCGGAGTTCAACTTTGTTTTGAAAAAAGAATGGTGGGGTGTCCAAGATCTTCGCCTTACTTCTCCAACGGACAAGACAAGTGAGGTATTATATTGTATATCTTTCACGATACTTTTTTTTCCAATCTTCTTCTACTTAGGACTAATGCTCTATTCAACTTTCATTTTTTTTGTAGACCAATCGATTTTGCATCAAACTATACATCCGTGGAGGACCGATTGTATCACGGTTTTCATTCCGAGAGAGTTCTGATTTCTCTCGCAATCATATGCAAGGCTTGAGAAATGTGATTGCATTCTCAACTTCACATCTGAAGAATCTCAGCATGAATGGATCAGTTCCATGGAGAGGTCCTCGGGAGAAAGACTTATCATTCATGCAAGGCTTGATTGAAGTACTTTCAAAGCCTGGAGATATTATTTTAGATTGGTTTGCATCTACAGGTGATACTTTATTTTATCTTCAGTTTTTATTAACTTATGGTGAACCAGTTTCTTTATCTTCTTATACATGTTTTTGGTTTTTGTTTTCAGGAGCCTCGGTACGTGCTTGTTACAATATTAGACGTCACATTGCAGCCTTTGAAGGTGACGACGCCAACATATTCGAGGCTCTCCTTGCACCATTAAGCAACCCTCCTCCACCACAACAGAAAGTCCAGGGACTTCGTGTATCTGACAAACCTGAAGAGCCTCCTCAAAAGCGACAGCGTTCCATTCGCTTTTGTGCGTAAGTTGTATACTTGTAAATTTATGCATTTATGTATATGCTGTCATTTTTATTTTATTTTTCTTTGTTTTTCATTTGTATATAACTAACTTTATACTACATTGTGTTTTGAGCTTCATCGGAGGCCCTCTCGGAGGCCCTCTTAACTTGATCCCATGATACTTTTACTTTACCTTGTTATGCACAAGATATGGCTATGGCTTTAGCAGAAGCCCCTCACCTCCTTTAGTTTGGAAGCGACGTACTTATAATCCTAAAGTGCATAGTTACATAGACATACAGGCTGAGGAGGACAATACCTTCACTACCTCTTTGATTGAGGGTAGTTCGACTCCAACATATCTATGTAGTATTACATATGTGCACATTTTGCTTTGATTTCTTATTAATTTCAGTATATGTTTATGTTTATCACGATTTTCATAGATATATGATTGCGTATATACACAATGATACTAATGGATGTGAATTCTAATTTTGATCAATCTTTTAATTCAAAAATTGAACCCATATACCAAACCACGGTTATAGGCTACCTTCTCAAATAATTACTGTCTTGAATGTATTTCTATATGAAATTTTTGGCTCTTACACTTGAACATCATTTTGTAATATAATCATTTTACACGGTCATAGGTCCATAGTTGGTTACAATACTATGCGTTACTGCTCAAGAGTTTATTGCTCATTGCTTATGGCTTAAGACTTAGCACCCCTCTCTACTATAGCAGACAGACACGGTGCAATGTTGAGTTCAATTGGCAGTTCCATAACCTCTAGAGAAATAGAAAGTCAGAAACATTTTTAAGATTCATTTTTGGGACATTAACATCTTAAAGAGATGTTATTTTTGAGAAACTTTATTTTTTATTTTTTATGATCTTTCCGTGTTAGTATGTCTTACCGCATTCTTTCTGCAATTTTTAAGTAGCTTAGGTAGAAATTTTTATGAACCGTTATGTACAATGACAGCCTCCAAAGTGTTGATTGAATTTACAAGGTAATTTTCAGAACTTTTTATAAAGTTTATACGTTATTGGAATTCGAAAATTTGGAAACCTCGAAACAAAATAAGTAAAGAATTTTTTTCTCCGATTTAAGGGAGTAATGAAAAATTACGGTTGAGGGTGGAGGGCCGAGCTCGACGCCCTAGATCGTAATATTTCATTACTCCCAATAATCAGTGCAAAATCTGTCGTTAAGGCACTACTAGCATTACGTTCTCCGAGTTCTTGGGACTAAGAAATCCCTATTCTTCTCGTTCCCTGCCGATCATGTAACTATGCATGCAAAATTACATTTTGAAATTGTGCTTGCAGAGTTACTTGCCTCCTACCAGTGCGTAACAAGAATCATTGACACGCATTTCCAATGGAGCAATTTCATAATAGTGCTAGCTGTCAAATTAAATACTCACCGCCATTCATGAATTCTTCAGAGTAGATATATCTGTATTTTTTACTATTTAATTTACGGAAGCAATATTCATACATCTTTTACTAGATAGCTTACAAGATCATAACAACGCAGGCAATGTCTCCCAAGCAATGATCTGAATAGTTGTTTTGTACATACACTTTGAATGTTATAATCTCACAAATAATGCACATCCATTGGTTGAAGTTTAGAGTAAGGTTGGTGAAGGTTTCTGACTAGTTAAAAATGTTGATGTATATACTGTAGTCCAACCTCTCTACTACTCTCCTCATAGATGATTCATTCCTCTTGGGTTCGGTGACATTCTCCAAAAGATAGAGTAGTTGTAGAAAAAAATAGATTCGAGTATTGCCTAGAGAGAGTCAGTGTTACAAAAATTTCTATTCATTTGTCAAACACAATATAGATGAGATATACACTTTAATACATTGAAGACGTCTTAAATATACATCTCATCTAAATTGTGTATGACAAATGAATAGAAATTTTGTTTGACTGAACAACGAAAAAACAAAATTAAGTCAAGATTTAGTAGTAAAAATTGAAGATTTATCCAAGATAGTATGCACTTATGGCATGCATTTCAGTGAAAAGAACTCAAAGTCTTCAAGCATGGGGCATGTTTTGTAATTGCAAACCAATCATGTAATATCAAATAATCCCCAAATCATTTATCCTCTTCAATGTGAGATAGGAAGCTTGCCTTTACATACTAATGAATGTTCTTAAAGATTTCCTGCTATTTATATCCTAAAGTGGAGAAGGGTGTCAACTGTAAAATGTCAATTTGCTCGTGAATACGTCTTTTAAGACTATCTTCATACTTTCGTAGGCTCCGTCCGACGTTTGATTCACAGTTTGCATCAAGGAAGCACAGCCCTAGTAATCACTGCAGTTTACGAATTACTGCAACACCACGTAAAAGTGGAGGAAAACCAACACGCTCTTCATCTCAACAAGAACAAAGTTGCCACTCTCCCTCATCGAACAATCTGGCCATTCAACATCGATAGCTCTGCAATCAATTCCTGCCACAGGTGAGCCAAAAACCCTTGTCAAATCACAGCTACTGTGAATTAAAGTCAAAAATCTGGATGTGATTCACTGCGAGATCAGGCAGTGCTGTAGATTCTGTGTATAATATTCCCTTGAATGATTCAGAAACTTGTAAGGATGATGAAAGTATGCTGCATTACGGTACTAGTGTCTAGACTATCAAGAGCTTGGTGTGAATTCGAGACACGCCACTATATGCAAGTGTTCAAAGTGGAGGTGTAAATTAAACTCCAAGAAGACGTGACTGACCAAATTTCTTGGTGACTGGAATACAAATACTTGCTGTTGGTAAAACTAGGCAGATTCCTTGAGTCTGCTTCCAAAATTGTGAGCATCACCTTCTTACTTCGAGCTTGGATAACTGATTGAAATTCATAGACAGCAAGTCTTGCTACAGCAGGATCAGCAACCTGTCACAACCTCGAGAACCGTCAGCCACTCTGGATCATAACAAAGAGTATAATTTCACCGCAAAAAACAACTGAACAAATGAAATCTTAGAAAACGAAGTAAGTTTTGATTAATCAGAGCTTCTGAAAATGACCTCCAGTAGTAATATTCAAAGCATGACTCACCGAAATGACCATGGCCGCACCGAGATTGTCCACAACCTCGCACCTTGAAATTGCAATACAAGGAGACTAAACATTGGAAAAAGCTATTAGTGTAATCCTCCTTTGAGAAAATGGGTAAAGAAAAAAGAAAAGCACAAGAGATCTTGCGTTTTACACACCACAGCAGAATTTTCAAGGCAAACAAAAAAGCATTCCATTCATACACTTGATATCCTCCTACACAGATTGATTTATACAAAAGTATTGCATCGATACACTTCAAACTCCCCTCCGAAGTAAGCACCCGCAACTTCGAAAATGGTGCACCATTAATGGCCGAGGCCAATGTTTGCTCATTCCAAACCCTAAACCAAAAGCTCAGAATCAAAGTCTCTTCAAAAATAGGCGAATAACAAAATTGTACATATCCTAAAAAAGCAGCTGCCCTAGAGCTTCACTTTCTGCTTACAATTCTGCGACTTCACAGTAGCATTCCCCAGGAAAACATCAACATCACAATCCAAAGTAACAGTGACATGCTTCTTGTAAATCTTCGCAAGGTTAATCCGTCCTTCAATCACAGAGTTGATCCCAAGAGTGGCAACACCGGAGGAAATATCCTGGAGCGCATTGATAACAAGCTTGAGAGCTTGCACGGTGATAACAGCATGCAAGTCGACCGTCTTCCTCGACTTGATGGTCCCCGCACCGAGCTCGATCACACCCACATCGGAGCTATGGTACAGCATCGAGAGTTTGCTGTCACTATACCGAAAGTCGTAGTAGTTTGGGTTATCCACTCGGACATCCGTGGAGATTGAGATGTCGATGAGGGTGGAAAGGGAACTCAGATCGAAGTTGAGTGAGACGTTCTGTAGCTTCGTGTTGACTAGGCTTGTTTTTGGGTCACGGAACTTGAAAATTGTCTGAGAGAGAGCTATGGCGACGATTGCTAAGGAGAGGAGGACGAGTAAGCAGATGCAGGAGCAGATTTTGCAGTTGCGGCGTTTGTAAAGCGGGGGTTTCTGCTGCAGCTCTATGTCCATTGCTCCTCCGCCGGGACTCTGCTTCATCTTCTCGAACTCTTGCTTCTCACCCATCTTAACTTGAACCTCTGCAAAAACACGAATGTGTCGGATGTTGTTACAAGCCCATAGAGGATTCAGAGGATCCGTGCAAAGCAAAAGCTCGTGGAGAAGGAAGCTAAAATGCAGCGTACAAGTGAAAGGGCCGGCTTCTATCTGTGTCAATGATGATGTATGTTTTGTACGATTGCTTGGGTTATTAAATGCTATGGCGAAGTGGGATTTCCTGTCAGTTGCTTGTCAATGATGTTTGGTGATTTGCAGCTGAGATGGGTGTGTTTGCATTGAATTGAGTTGAATTGAGGTTTGTTTGTTTGCGAATGTGGAAAGGTGGTGAGTGAGTTTGTGTTTGATCAACGGAGTTGGTGAAGTTAGGTGGTGGTTTGTAAGGCTTTTCACCTATTGTGTTCTTTAAGAATTGTATGTATCCGTGTACATGGTTGTATTATACAACACTGTATCGTAACACGTGTGTGTATGGAGTAGTATGTTTGATAAGCAGTGATACATTTGATTCATGAAAGTTATTGAGTAGGAAGGGTTGTTGAGACTTTTTCAGGCTTGTGACTTTCACCACTTTTCCAAACAAGTTATGGAGATTGTAGAATAAAGAATCATGAAAATTGAAATGGCAAAAATATAGACATGTAGATCTTCTCCTTGTTGGATGTTAAAGCACCGACACATAAAAGTCTTGAACTCTTTAATATTGATACCACATAAGTAGTGTTTTGGCATGGTTACCGGATAATAGAGAATATGTTGTATCTTGTTTCAGGAATCATTCACATCCATACAAATAACTCTTGTACTTCTAAAATATTTAGAATATTTTGATGATGGATATTTTACCAGTACATAAAAAATGATTTGTAAATACATAAATTTTTTAGCCAGAAGCACGTAGCTGAAATTTGAAAATACAAGAATATTCCTGTACTTCGGTAACCCCCAATTTAGCATAGTAGTGTTTGGTTTTTTTAGCACTTGTTCATGAAAAGTTCCATGCAACTACTTGATGTGAGTTCTTTTTTTTAATTTTCTATTGCTCACTATTAGTCTCCAAGCAACCAAATAAAAAACATTGATGAGAACTTTTTTTAATAATTGCAGTTTAATAAGGAAAAGGGGGGCAGTTGGGGTGAGCTGACCGTGTGACGTTGGAGGTTGGTGGCAACAAATGAATGGGGTTTGAATTTTGAATCCTTTTCACTCACTGCCTTGGAAGCAATGTGGACTTGTGGCAGAGAGAGCATTGAAGCCAAGTGGTTCTAGAACTTCTAGAAGTTGGTGAGAAGTGAGAGTACAATGAGCCCATTGAAAAATGATCCATATCTTTCTTTAAAGGAACATGAATCTAAAGGAAAATGCTATTTCCTCCATAAATTTTCTCTATTTTGCACTTTTCAAGCAGCCTCCTCATCGGACGCCCCGGTCGTTGGGTTCTTTATCCCTTGGGGCCCTCTAGCTCGGCCCTCCTCCTATACAAAATTCGTATTTATTTGTGAGACACAATTTAGATGAGATGTACATTTGATACATTGAAGACGTCTTAGATATACATCTCAACCTTAATTTCGTCTGATAAGACAAGCCTGCAATATAGTAAGTGGCTCAGAAAAACTTCGATTTTCAGTTTCCCAAGTTGACTGGAGAGTGATCACAAGTGAGTTACTTTTGGAAGATGTGCAAAGTATTCAAAAGATTGAACCAATTGGAATCATTAATTTTGGGTTGAAGGTGATTAAGTTAAGAAGTGGAATTCATAGGTGTACCCAAAACCGCTCAACCCGAAATGTACACCATGGGTACATCAAAATTTGAAGTTGGAGGCTATAATGTACCTGTTGCTTGAATAGGTATAGTGAGCGGTTTGAAGTTCTGAGTGAGTTTTGAGCCACCTACCATAATACTTCATAATTTTTTGGAACCAAATGAAAGTGTATTCCATTGCAGTGTTGATGCTGCACGGAGAAGTTTTTCAAGGCAGAGTGTTTTTGGGAGAAGAAATCAATGCCAATGAAATTGTACTTATTGGCTTGCCATGAAATGATAGAACGTCCACAAGAGCAAGTAATGGCTTCATGAGTAAAACATAATTTTTAGTGTGTGAGGGAGAGTGCTCAAAAATGGCTCAAATTTCAGATTTCCCACTCTGTAATGAAGATAATAATGGAAGTAATTTTCATGCATGGGGAAAGGAAGTGGAAAGACAGTCATAGTGGATTCATCATTTTTGACCTCTTATACAATTTGCTACAAATTTTTGAATGCAGTCTCATAAGTGTTTATAAACCAATTCCCTAATTTTGCACCCTATAATGTTTGCCGTGAGTACATGCTACTAAGAAGCTATTATATATCTTCATTATTGGTACCGCTCCAATTTTGTGCACTCTCCCTTACATGCAATGGGAATGATGGAATTAAATGTGTGATGGGTTCATGAGTGGAAGATCGACACACCCATTAATTTTGTGTGTCCATGCAATGAAGTATGTACCATCGCCATGCTTCAATGTGAAAAGGAATTCAGCACACTTGGTACTTGATGCACTTCCGTCTTATAAGTGCCCTGGTTGATAATGACAATGAAGAAAGGGCTACAAAAAATTTGAAAGTACAATACAAAGAACACGCTTGGAATCCTCAAAAAGAGAACAATTTATTTATTTTTTAAATTTTTTTCACACGTTTGTACACTTTCAGTTCCTTTTATTCCTCAAGTACACATTTGTACGCTTTCGGTTCCCTTTATTCCTCTCAAGTACAAAGTTGCTACAAGTTGAACGAGTCAAAGGTGGTCCCCTCTGTAGTAAAGGTGATAGAAATACATAGTTGGGTGACTTGATCATTATTGCTTCAGAATACTCTTAAGAAAATAAAAAGTTTCATCAGTATACAAACTTCTATACAACGAGGAGCATTCTAACAAGCCATGATCTCAGCGGCAGGAACTGATTTCAACACCGTCACAGAATCACCCACTTTCACAGCCGGAGCAACCCCATTCTCCGGCAACCCAGCACTCTCACATGTAACATTCTGCCCAAAGAACACCTGCACCACAAAGTAGGATCACAAAAAGAATCGATTAGAATACAAAAACTAGCAAATTCTAAGTATGATGTCTTACATGAAACAAAACATCACAATCAGAATCTCATCTCCATTAAAATGGCAAAATGGCGTTAAAATTTAGTAAAAAAGAGAGGGTGATATTTCATGGATAATGATACTACAAAGAAGGAATGGTGGCAGCAGAGATACCAACAAAATATGTCTCCGGAATGGCATTGCGATGAATGATTAGTTTCTAATGGCGAGAAGGATGAGATTACCTCTTGTTGCATGGACGGGATGTCGAGATTGGTGCCTTTGCGAAACGCTCGCAACGTCGTTGTAGGCTCCTTCGCAAATTCAGCTGTTTGCTGATTGATCTGAGGAATCTGCACAAACAATAGATGTAAAGTTTTCAGATACATGGTCTACTCGTATTACAGAGGTTTTATCAAACTGATTGTTGTTGTTGTTGCTGATTTTCAATGACTTGTTACCGTGCAGCGTGAACACAGCTTCACCCCACGAAACTGAAGATCACCGATTTTGAAAATGCCCCACGTATCTTCAGCAAACGCTTCACAGCCGTCCACATAGATACTGCACAATGCTCATGTCAGTAAACAGGGTAAGCCCATTTTTTGTGAGCATAGAGCACAGTTGTCATTCATAGCCTGGAATACTTAAGTCTCCGTCGTCATTAAGCATATGTCGATAATTGAGGTTATTCCTCCAGTTAACGAGGTTTAACCTCGCCACTTACATGTAGTATTTCTCATTACAAGGCTCTAACCAAGCTTATTTAAGCACTGATGGATTCATACACTCAGGAAATATAGTATGAATGTAAAAGTAGAGAATGATGCGAGACGTACTTGGGACGAAAGCGATCCATAGGGATTTGAACTGAAAGCCTCTCATTCACAGCATCTAAAGAAGCCTGTGCACACAATTTTTCATCCCCACAACCACATCAACTGAAAGTAAACCTTAATGAGATCTCTTTAATGATAAGATAATACCTCTCTTTTCAACACCCTGTTATGAATAGACATCCTGTTTTGAGATAGTAGAATGGTTTAGGGTTTAGGGTTTACGATACCTGTGATGCAAGAAGGAACGGATAACCATCACTGAACAACACCTTATGACCCACAGCAAAATCCGGATCTGTTGGTCTTACGGTCTCTGCAAACATCACGAAACAAAGTTGGAAGGCAAAAAACAGCAACATGTGCTATTCTTGAAGGAAAAAGCAGCAACATTTGTTTTTTTATATGAAAAAACCGCAACACAGACACGAAGGTTACCATTGTCAAACCGCACAAGGCTTGCGGTTTTGCCTAAATAGTTCGTCACCCACGCAGCTGCTTCTGCTCCTTCAGACAGAGCCGTTCCCGTCCACTCCCAGCATGTCACATTGTCTACCTTCTCCAAAGGATATTGAGGCACCAGAGGTATGTACAATGGTTCCATGCCCGGAGCTCTCAAACCTGCCAAAAACTCACACATCATACTAGAATCCCATATTCAACAAATTCCGGAAATCTGGTCTGAAAATAGATTCTGGTTATGATTACTATGCTATTGGAGATTTTAGTATTTGTGGGCATTCTTCAATGATTTTTCATATCTTGTTCACAAAGCCACCGGGATAGTCCTTGATGTGTTCCTTCTGGACTGCTCAGAGTCCGAAATGTAGCATCAAAGAAGAGAGAGAGAAGAAGTACGAGGGACTCACAAAGAGCGGCTTCAGGAGATAGTGAGCCCCACTGCCGATTGAGAGCCTCCTCTGGCAATGAAACCTCGATGAGCGCCATCTTCTTGATTGCTCTTTGTGTTAAGAGCTTTCGGTTTGCATTGACTATCATCCATTGCCGATCCCACTTGAATCCTGTCAAGCAAGAGCATACAGTTTCCACTTTTTAAGAAAAGTTGCATTCTAGATTGTCCATCTCTGATAAGGCACATCGAATCAAAGGACAGCCTCCGATCTTTTTGCGCAGAATGCCGGTAGAAGAGAATAATTCTCACATATTAGTACGGAACTAGATTCCACGCAAACGATTCCTGGTCAAGAATAATTGATTCCATCGCAAAGACTCCATCGCAATTTATTTTTTTGGTAGAAGAGTTCCATAAGGAGCCCATCAAACAACACACACAGTCTGGTAATTTCCCAAATTCCAATACACGCCCATGAGCTTTTTCAACAGCCAGTGGGACTTTCATTTCAGATACTACCTCAAACAGGTTCAAGAATTTTGGGCAGGAATTAGTATAATACTAGAATCTTCACTAAATTCCATGCAAACGATTCCTGAACTTTGATCAATTGATAAGAGGAAAACCCGCAGACACCCTCTTGATAAAAGGAAAAAGTTCCATTTCTTGTAGAAAAGATCCATAAAGAGCCCTAATCAAAGAACAGAAAGCGATGACTCGAAATATGAGTGAGTGAGTGATTTCCGGAGAGCGACCCAATTGATGAGAGGATTGATTGTACCTGTGGGTGTGATGGAAGCGTGTGAGACTTGGATTCCGCGACACGATTTCACGGGGTAGATGTACAATGCCTTCACGCTCACCTCCGCCATGTTTGGTTTGTTTGTTTGGTGCCCTCCACTTCAATCTCTGCCGGGCTCGAATGGGTGTCTTGAATTAGATTCAGCTTCAGGAGGTATCGAATTCTGGAATTGCAGCTGAAATTGCTCGGTCGGAATGCCGAGGGGGAGTCGGAAAGATCTTCCGGTGCTTCTGGTTCGGTAGATCTAACGAAGATTTGGACGAATGCGTAGATCTAGAGTAGCTAGAAAGTGTCTCACGAAGGACTATTTAGTGTGGTAAGATATGTTTGTTTGCACAGGAGGATAAGTAGATTCATATTCACTGCAAAGATAGTTCACAGACATGGTTTACAGACAAAGGTTACTGTTTCTTTTAGTACAGAGTACATCATTGCATATTCAGTATTGGATTGTTTCAATAAATAAAAAAAAACCAACTATAATGGCCTGCGGCGTTGCCACGCCCACATTAACCCCTAACTCTCCTTAAAACCCGAGACGGGTTTTGGAAGTTCCTGCAGGAGAAAAACTCAGCCAACTTTGATCATTATAATCTCACAAATGAGGAAGAATGAACGGTTCAAATTTGGTCCGTGAGAAGAATGTCAAGTGAACTTTGAGATCTTACGGTTGAATCTTTTAAATAGTGCTTGGATTGAGATTTTTTGAGCCTAATCTAAAGGAAGGTCAAATTTTGTGACTTAGAGCGTTTTGCAACAAGGAGAGTTAGGGGTCAACCCTACACTTTCAAGGCACTATTTGCATGTTTTACCCTCAATACTAGAATATTTCAATGCAAGGTGAGATTTTTCATTTTTTGAAATATGTAATCGTAAGATCTTGTACTATACTTGTTTAAGATTATAGACACCACATCTTAGACTCAAATTCCTCCTTGTCTGTGAGATCATAGCGTTCAAAGCTGGAAAATAATTTGTTTTTTTATCTTTGAATTTTCAGGTTGTATGAGGGTAAAAATTGCGTACACATGTTCCTAACTCACCTAGGAAGAAGAATGTGAAGAGTCTCGATTCTTACTTACCTCTAAAATGGCCCTCAAACATTTATTCCCCTTTTCACAAGAAATTTTGAAAAAAACTTAAATCTCAAATTTTGGTGAATTCTGCATTTTAATCAAATTCTGGAGCAGATTTTGAGAATAAATGAGCATATATTTCAGTTTGGGCAATCGTGGGCAGATTTCAAATAGTGTTTTCAAACTCTGAATGCAAATATCTCCTAGAGTATGAGGAATATTGGAGCATGAGATGACTTTACAGAGAGCTTTGGGAAAACTCTACGATTTCAGAATAGTAAGTTAGAGGTTGACGAAAGCCAAATCGACCTAAAGGGCCTCTTGAAACTTCAGGGGACAAACTTCAATCATGCCTATACCCGTGCATGCACTACCATTCTAAAAAGACAAATTTCTTGGCCTCTAGGTCCATTTTTCTATTTTTAAGCACCAAGCAATGTGATTTTTGACCGTTTGGGTTCTCCTTATTTGTTTTCTCCATCCAAAATTAGGTTATTTTTCAAAATGCCCAATGTTTGATAACTCTAATACAACAACTACCTCAACTAAAATGCATGCCACAAATTCATACCATCACTCATGGGTCTTTATAACCAAGAAAAATTGGACTCAATTTGGGATACGAGCCAACAAATTTGGGACTTCAAATTTGGAAATAATAGCTTTTCAATGTTTCATTCCACCCTACATCCAAATTGTAATTCTTCAGTATCGAAGACTTAAAGAGGATAATCACATAATAACTTTCAAGTTCAAATTTCCACTTATGTATATTTTTGGTGAAACACAATGCTAATTCCCACCTATTTACTAGTATTATGTGACAAAAAACTATGATGTGTCCACACAAAGCAATCCAAGAACTCCCCATCTTAGGAAAGAGATGAAAAGCTTAGTGCACTTGCCTAACGAAAGAGTTGAAAAGCTCCCAATTAAACTTCTTGTGCAATTCACTTTTTCAATCCAAAATCATGAATATTAGACATTGTGGTAGTCGTAGATGAAAACACTAATTATCAAATTTATTGTAGTGTTGGTACAACCAAAGTCCATGGATGAACAAAATCTTGTCGGCACCCACAAGCCCTTTTCGCAAGGGCAGCAACATGGACAGTTTTCTGCACGTTGCTGCCACTGCTCACTGATATTGATATATATATATATATATATATATATATATATATATATATATATATATATATATATATATATATATATATATATATATATATATATATATATATATATATATATGAATTCTAAGAAATGGTGTAATTTGTGCACATTTCAATTGCCGGATCTAGGTTGACGTGACCTCGGGTGACAATATTCTAATGATGCCCTTCAGCCCAACTCCCCTAACAGCCTTTCTTTTGTCATGCAAGTTGTCCCATAGATACGCCATGGATGTGTTGCAAAATTTAATTTACTGTAGCTCATTCAAGTGATGGAGAATAAAGAGTCATGCGTAGCCATAGGGAGAGCCATAGGTAGAGCCACCTGTAGGTAGAGTCATAGGTAGAACCATGGATAGAGTCATAGGTAGAACCATGGGTAGAGTAATAGGTAGAGTAATAGGTACAGCCATAAGCAGATCCATACAGAGAGTTATACAAAATTACAAATAGGGAGACACCTGCAGCGTCCCCGGTGACTTGTAGTTGAAGCTCGACTTTTAAGACAAAATTTGAGTTCTAAAATATAATTTCTTAGTACCACGAAAGGACCAAAGAATATAATTTCTGGAGAGCGGTTGACAAGTTCCACGATTTCACATAAATGCTGCTAAATTAAGGTTTTAGAGAACTTAACTCTAACATCCAGAATCTTAATCATAGAACTTAACAAACACATGTATCGATCCGATTGACTTCCTTGAACTAAACAAACACATGTATCGATCTGATTGCCTTGACTTATATACAAGACTTTTGTACTTTTGCTTTTTTGCTCCGACTGTCAATTAAGCTCTTTCATCATTTGAGTTGCTGCATTCTTATGCTTATCATACTGAACCTCCAATTTCACAGTACGCTTGAAGACGATCAACTTTGGCAAGCAGAGATCGATTCAAAGCGCAGGTCTTCCAGATCGCTCACTTCCTTAAAACACGGAAACAGCCATATCCCAAACTTGTACAAATCAATCAGTTCGCAACTTCAGGCTCCACTCTCTCGATAGTACATTTTATCATGCCTGTTTGGAACGTACCATTTTCATTCTCGAACAATTCGTCAGCAGGCTCGTTGCGAACATGCTCATATCCATCAAGACAGCTGTAACTGATCGATGCTTCGTCGTCTTTTCATCCCATGAAACGTGGTCCGTCAGACGTGGGTCAGGTAATGGATGGAGCTTTCGGGATCCTTTGGAGTTAGTTCCAAAAGCGTCATTGACTCGTCACAATCTCCAGCCAAGACTTGACCCTAGTCCTGTACGCAATTGGAAGTGAAACAATTGGGTCGTGTAACTTGCCTAGCACATGGCTCTCGCTCATTCACGCAATTCGAAGTCAAGATTCCCGAATCCAAACTTCACACAAAAATGAACACTTCATCATTTCCTGAACAAAGGTAACATCGTGTCTTTTGCAGAAAGCTATCATACTTTACACCAGGCAGGGAAACTTGATGATGGAGACTCACCCAACTACCACACTTAACATGAAACGAAGCTTAAGTTAAGAGAGACCAAGATACTCTCAGGAAGCTTTTTGATCCTTTCGTCATAACAAAAAGCACACTTGTGATCTGCACTGGTTGAGATTGTGTAGCACACAAAAGAATCGAGGCATGAAACACACGCAACGATTTTAAGCATCACGCACAATAATGCAAAAAAACGACGTCACCAAGTGCAGGAAAGACAAGGGACTTTAGCGGGGGATGGAGGGACCCATTTCGAGCAGCAAACTTGGATATAAGAGATAAGAAGATCAGTCGATGCAGTGGTAAGCTCACCAGCCATGGAGTCTCTAGTTCTGCTGTCTGTGTTGTGCCTCATGACTGCAGGATTTGCCGACGCTGGCGGCTACTCGGCTTCCTTGGAGGCTGCCAAACTTGTTGCTCAAGGGAAGATCACTGTTGTGCAGAATGCGTCCGCGCCGGCAGTCAATAACTCCAGGTTGGGTATCCCTTACCGAACGGGATATCACTTTCAAGCTCCAGGCTACTGGATGAACGGTACATCATCTCCCACTTTCATCATTTCCTGCAGAAATCAATCACAAGTCTAAACAGCTCACGGCACAACGCAGCTCCATTGATAGGAATATGCATAACAAAATCATCGGTGTAATCTGCTCCT
Source organism: Bryum argenteum (assembly GCA_037043015.1). NCBI lineage: Eukaryota > Viridiplantae > Streptophyta > Bryopsida > Bryales > Bryaceae > Bryum > Bryum argenteum. The sequence goes on along the minus strand of CM073328.1, from coordinate 14,831,964 downwards.
GTCGATACTATCTCATCTCTAAATCTCTCTTGAAGCTTGTCGCCTGTCCCAAACAGGACACTCAGATCCTCATGGGGCTCCATTGTATAACGAAATCGTTTGTGTAATTTTCTCCTACCGATACTGAGAAGTCTGAATCGCTTATGAAGCTTCAGATGATTGTCACAGCACTCAGATACATATGCATGATAGGAATTTGCATAACAAAACCGTCTTAAGTGTAATTATGATAGAAATGAACTAAAACTCGCAAGTGATGTGAGGTTACGTGGAGGTTCTGACTAATTGGGGCTTTGGTGGGGTTGACTTGATGGGAACGGCGATTGCGTGTTCAATCTACAACGACAGATCCAAACGGTGCGCTTCGCCTCGCTTCCTTGCTTGCTAGTTGGTTGTATAGGCATTGTTGAAGATGTGAAACTGAAGCTGTGTTATGGCTGGCTGCAGGTCCTGTGTTCTACAAAGGCTACTACCACTTGTTCTATCAGTACAATCCTTATGCTGCCATTCCGGGAACGATCGACTGGTACCATGCCGTCTCCAGGGACATGATCCACTGGCAATACTTGGGAGCAGCGTTGAAGCGCGATCAGTGGTATGATGCCAATGGCGTCTGGTCTGGTTCCATTACGATCCTGGATGACGGCACTCCCATCATTCTTTACACTGGAAACTCGGTTGATAATAAGCAGTATCAAGCTCGTGCTGATCCGCTGGACCCTTCTGATCCTTTGCTCAGACACTGGGTTAAGGTCAGTCACCTCCGTATTTCTACTCACAGACGAGAAATAATTCAAGCATAAGCACGCAACTCAGATCAAATCATGAACGAAGGCCTCATTCCCTTTCCAGCAGTAGAAAATCGGAAGGACTGCTTCATTACCATGTCATGTATTAAACTAGACCATCCAGAATGCTTGCAAAAGATAACCACTTATTCCTACTTACAGAAGTCGTCTGCGCAATAGTACTTGAAAAAAGGAGCTAGACTCTTTAACGGATGAATGGGAAAGCATTTCGTTCATGGCCACCGCACATTAGCATAACATTTCCTTGAACATTAAGTGAATCCAAAATCATCCCGGAGTTACTTCTATTTCCGAATGTAGAAGTATCAATACTGTTATGTGGATATAGAATGCCTGGAGCAAGCCCACTCGTAAAAGAAAAGTACTCAAACTTAAAGAAACCTTCTGCGTAATAGTACTTGACTGCATAACATTTCTTAGTTTGACATTCACTACCATTTCGAAGTTTTTAAGATCGTTCCAATAGAAGGTGTTCTATGTAATTATAGACTTGTTGACAGTAGTTCTTCGCAGTTTGACAGTATTGATATTGTTATATCATTTCAATATTGAAGTGACAAAGTTTGAGGTTAGGGTCTGATGCTTATTTGACTGTGATTGAGGATTCAAGGCTCCGTACAACCCGATAGCGGAAACGCCACCGGGATACAACACGACGCAGTTTCGAGACCCAACAGAAGCATGGAGGCTGAAAGACGGAGTATGGCGAATGCTGGTGGGAGCGAATTACGGACAAGGAGGGTTGATAGGCACAGCGCTTCTCTTCAAGAGCAAAGACTTCGTCCACTGGAACTACTCGGGTCGTTTACACGAGAATCCCACCACAGGAATGTGGGAATGCCCAGACTTTTACCCGGTCAGCATGAACAGCACGAAGGGTCTACCTCTCTCCGATATTGGCCATCCCCACGTCCTTACCGTACTCAAAGTCAGCTTGGATCTCGTCAAGCACGACTACTACTCGGTCGGCAACTACTTGACGAACACCGACACATACGCACCTCTCAACTCGGAGATTGACACTGGCGTTGGGTTACGGTACGACTACGGAAAGTACTACGCATCCAAGACGTACTTCGATCAGAAAACGCAGCGAAGGATCCTCTATGGATGGACGAATGAGTCCACCAGCACCATGGACGATGTTGCTAAAGGCTGGGCAGGCCTCCAGGTGCAATCCTCAACTCTAAATCAATAACGATGAGTATATATTCATCATTAAAGACTGAACTTGAAGCTTCTGTTGCAGTCGATACCGAGAGAGATTTGGTTGGACGAACGGACCAAAACCAACCTCATTCAGTGGCCGATCAAAGAAGTGCAGAAACTTCGAAATGGAAAAGTGACAGTGAAGAACGTGAAGCTGAAAGCAGGGGAGGTGGCACAACTCATGGACGTTTCAGGAGTTCAGGTTCGTGAAAGAATAGATTTTTATTGAACAGAAAATGAAGTTTTCTGTACCTGAGAAGATGCGATTTGCACTCCACAGTTGGACATAGAGGCGGCCTTCAAGATCCCTCATGTGGAGCAAGGAGCATCACCGCCGGAATTGCTAGCTGAATCAGGTCCCTACGTGTGCAGTCAAAAGGGTGCATCAATGAAGGGAATGTATGGACCGTTTGGGTTACTAGTGCTAGCTACGGATGATCTCAAGGAGCAGACTGCTGTCTACTTCTACTTCGTCTATTCCAAGAAAAATGGCTGGAAGACACTCGTCTGCAGTGATCAGAGCAGGTAATTGGCTTCTCATTCTTTGCACTATTGCTTTTCTTCAAGCCACCTCTGAACTGAGTATCCCCACAGATCTACTGTCTCGACGAGCCTGACGCCGGATAAGACAACATACGGCAGTTACGTGCGTCTCTACGAGGACGACAAGTATCTCAAACTCCGATTACTTGTGAGTAACCTCTCTGATCTCTCTGCAAAAGTATACGCTCTCTTTTGGACCCTGGACTAACTCCTGATAATCTTCAGGTGGATCACTCCGTGGTGGAGTCGTTCGCACAAGGTGGTCGAACAGTGATTACCTCCAGAGTATATCCTCAAAACGCTCAAGGCAAAATGGCGCGTGTCTTCCTGTTCAACAATGGCAGCGAGCCAGTAACAGTGTCCAAGGTTAATGTATGGAATATGGGGACAGTGAAGTTCGTCAACTACAAACACTAAGTCATCATCCATTTTTTACAAGATGGAGCAGATATAAACCTCAGCACAAAATCGTGTGGTTTTGTTGGAGAATCAACATACCTTGTAAAGACCCTTAAATATTTTGAAGCGAGCACTGAATTGCTTAACACTTTTTACGATGCCATCGACAGTACATGTTCAGCAAGCTGCTTTGCTGCATCAGGTGCTGCCATTTCTTGTGCAGCTTTTTGCATCCTCTTTTGCAATGCACTGTCACCTGTGGACCTCAACTGCATCAGGAACGCTTCATTTTTATTGAAGAGGATCTGTTCAATGAAAGTAAGGTACCTAGGATTCGTAGAATCTCTGTAGAGAGGCTGTCTGCATTGAGGTCTCGCTCTGGTAGGATAGTGGCGGCACCGGAATCGGCCATGGCCCGAGCATTCTTCATCTGATGATCCTCAGCTACAGAAGAAGCCGGGATCTGTGAAGAAATTTAATACTCAGTATATGTTGCCATTACTCTGCAACTTTTTAGCGACATTCAAAACATACCAGGATTGCCGGTGTGGCTGTGACCAGCAACTCGCTGCACGTTATTGCACCTGCCCTGGCTACGACAACATCGGCAGCGACATACATCATCTCCATCGCGTCCACATATCTAGCAATCGTCCATATGAACTATATATTAGCCTTCGAAGAATAAACAACCAATCGGTCTAGACTAGATGGAAGGGCAGACTGAACAGCATCATTCAAGAATGCACGTCAATATCAAGTTCCTGTTCAAAACTGCACAGCTTAAGTGACCTTAGTTGGTCCTTCAGAAATTGGAGCATGCAAACCTTCAAAGGATCGACTACCACTCGTATCGTCAAATGGTGGACTGGATAACACAGATGGAGGCAGAACAATGCTGATTACAACTGATTAAAATCAAGACCCTGTCCAAAACTACGAGGCCAGCTTTTAGAATTCTTCGTCCTTGAGGAGTTCTAGTTTGCAAATTTTTCTCAAAATGGAATTCTTGTACTAATACCAAGCTAATACATTAAACCCTTAAGGCTCATTCTGAGGTTAAAGTTCAGGACAAGGATTGCGAGGACATATCTAACTATCTGAACGATATGTTAACTTCTGAAGGATCAACTACCAGTCAATTCATCATATTGTGGACTAAATAACAGAGATGAAGGCAGAACATATATCAACAGTAGCAGTAAACAATGCTGCTCGTATCAAGTTCCTATGCAAAATTGCGAGTCCAAAATTTAGATTCTTCATCCTTATGGAGTTCGAGCTTGCAAATGTCACTCCAAAAGTTCACCGATTGCAAAGCCCTAAACCCTACACTGAATTAAGTAAGGATTAGGAGGACTCACGGTAAGACTGCCAATCGAGGATGAGCACCAACGCGATTCAGAGTATCATCATAATTGATCCGGCCAGTTTGCCAGATAATGAACCGGTTCGGGTTCTGCTCCAACAATGAGAGAGCAATGGCAGCAGTAGCCTCATTGATAAGACGAGCGCCAAGAGATCCTCCCATAACAACAACAACCTCCTCACGGCCACTGAATTCCGCATCAAAAAACGACCGCAAAGCAGTTTCTCGATCAATAGGTTCCCGAAGCACAGCTCTGGTAGGGTTTCCAACAAGAACACACTTCTTGCTCGGGAAATAAGCTTTAGCAGCAGCGAAAGCGACGAAAACAATGGCGGCAAAGCGACCGAGAATGCGATTGCTCACTCCCGCGTACGCATTTTGCTCTTGAATTGCCACCACGGCGCCGCTCAATGCCGCCATGAGACACACTGGTCCCGCGACATAACCTCCGGTGCCTACGACTACATCGGGTTGAAAGTTGCGAACGATTTGCCAGGAGAGCCACAGGCAACGGAGGAGTCGGAATGGTAGAAGGAGGTTCGCAATGCTGTAAAATGGTCGTCGTATTGCTACGGCGGGAATTGGCGAAATTGCGTACCCTGATTTTGGAATGATCTCCCATTCCATGCGTTCTCTTGTGCCGACGAAATGGATAGATGCTCCCGGGCTTAGTTTTTGAAGCTCATCAGCTATTGCGAGCGCTGGATATACGTGTCCTCCTGTACCTCCTGCGGCGAACAAAATTCTGGGTCCCCCCGAACTCTCAATCGCTGCATAAACAGCTCCTCCTCTCGATCGCTTCATGCAAACGAAACGATTTTTAATTCTCCTGAAAGTGATTGATCCACTTAAGGCGATCCAGCGAGCTCCGCAATCAGCTGAAAGCGCCATTTCACAGGATTCTCTCCGTCAATGAGCTCTACATTCGGATTGAAACTGAAATCTGATGTGAGTAAGTGGCTGCGAGATTCGGATACATCGGGAAATCAGCAAGATGACTGTATTGGAATTCTTCGAGGTCGGATACACGAACGTCTTTGCCCGGTCTGATTACTGTGATCCACAGATTTTCGTAGTGACCAGTCTCGTAATGCAGGATTGGCTCTCATGATAAACCCTCAACCCTAGCTTGCTGTGCGATGAAATGCTCAAATTTGACAGTTTTGAGAGATTGATGGTTTCTTTTAAGACTTTGAAGCAACGAAAAATGTGTATGAATTTGTGTAGCAATGAGGCGAGCATTGTTGTTGTGGTGTATATGCTTCTGTATACCTACAAACGGCTACCGTACCACCATAGCAGGTTCGGTCATAAATTATTCTATTTTAAAAAAATGAATTTTCAAAGAAATTACGAGCCAAAGGAATGAAAAGTTGAGAAATTATATTATTTCCAAGTACCACTTTATTGTGACAAAAGGGTATCCAAAAGTTGGGATATTATATGAAAAAAACAAATGAATCTATTTCGGACATACGAACCTTATTGTTTCCAAAAAAACATAAAAAAATAATCATTTGTTGATGAACGTGCTATGGTGGTACGGTATTCACTTTGGTTGTGAGGTAGTGTAGTCTAAATGAGTTTTCTAAAATGTTTACTCAAAGAGAAAAGGAGTACTAAACTCTTTAAATTTTCAAGAAAAAAGAGTGAGGATGACTTTGGACAAGGGCATGAGGCAATCAATGAGTGATCACTACACATCCGAAGAATGCACTCACCTCTTGTGCCCATCACCTTCCAATCTTCATACCATAGCTTCCTTCATGCTTAGGGTGGGCCATTCTAGGATTCCAACTCAGTTGTTGCGTGTTAAACTTGAGGATACTAAATTGAAAATTAGAATCTTGAAAAATGCCTTAGAACTTACCATCTTTTCTCCTTTTCAGTCGTATGATTTTACATTTTGAGTACGACAAACGAACGAAATTGAGGATTAAAAGCTCAACATTTTGAATTTCCCGCTTAATTCTTACAGTATCACAAACTATGTTCAACTCAAGAGGTAGAATCAACTCTTAGAACCTTTTTGAAATTCAATTTTGTGACCTTGGTTGTTTAGGTGTTAAACTTACTCTTTCTATGATGAAGTTGTTGTGATTCCCACTAGTAGAGGTAGACAATTCTCGAGATGAACGAGACTGCAAGAGATTCCTCCTCTCTCTTGATACTCTTCGCTCTTCACCCTTGTAGCTGGATCTGCCAACACCTTCATCCACTTATAAAAACAAGCTCATAACTTCTATTTTCCAATAGCATAATTTCTTACATACAAAGTTGCATACCTGGTGGACAACTCGTCATCATCACTCGCCCAGAGGTTGCCGACATCGTTCTCCGAGCACTGCCGCCTCCCAATACTCAACCCATTTGAAGATTTTGAGCGGCAACTTTGCTCTCGCTGCGAAGAGTACCGCAAGCACTTCATGGAGGCATAGTTGCGGGTTTTCCTGCAAGGGAGGCTCCAGTGAACGTGAGAAGGTTGTCGAGGATGTGTATCGTCCGAGTTGCTGCTTGTGCTGTCATTGTAGACTAATTTCTGCCGACCGGTGGATCTTCCTCGTCTTTGGTTGAGCTTTCCTTTCAGCTTGCGTCTCTGTTGTTGTTGTCGTCGTCTTCGAGTCTGTCGTGGTGGACTGTTGTCGTCGTCGCTTTCGGAGCTTGTGTTGTCGGAGGTGCTGCAGCTGCACTCTGGCTCCATTGACTGCAATGAATAATGTGAGTCAAAAAATGAGTTTCCAATAGGAAACTCAAGTTTGTTGAATTGGTGGTTTATTGTAGAAAATAGGGCTATTTGATGGAAAAAATGATGGTGAATATGATATTAGAAGGAAGGAATCTACTACACATTGTGCCATATGTGACGCGATTGTGTAGTTTAATGGCTATGGTTTGGCACACAGATGTTCAAGTGATTTCATTTTGCACGACTATATGTTCAATGGCACATGCAATTGCCATTATGATGAGGCTTGGGTTATTGAATAAATTTGAGAATGCATACGGAGAATATTGTACAGCTTGTTCAACTCTTTTATTCAAAGAATACCCAATTGTGTCATTCTTCATGTTGTAAAGAGTGAAATGATTGGGGTTAGTTCTTTTGGGATTCTAATTGAGGGAGATGTCTAATTACCGCATCCTCATCTCGGTAGCAATTGGGACAATTGGCTTGACGAGTTGCCCTCCAGTTCTCTATGACCCGATCTGCATCACTTTTGCCTAACCATATGCCAGAAACAAGTCCACTGGACGAAGTTGTGGCGTCCTACCACAATATTCATGCAAAGAGCAATTTTACTAGGAAACCCTATTGTACAATGTGAAAAACAAACTTCATTTGTATGATTTTCTTGAATCTCTATAGATTAGTTTAATACACCAAGTCATTTAGTATGTTGGAGAGTGCACTTGAGAGACACAAGGAGTTGTTCTCTCCCTTTCCCAAAGATCTTGATGTGCACTTGTGTACGCTCCCTCGCTGCATTTTAATGTCATACATATATTAGAGTGTCTCTTATGTATGTTGATATCGTTTTTAAACTACTAAAGATGAAAAGTAATCAAGTATAGCATTGTGCATTTCTTAGAGTTGCTTGTGTCAACTTCTTTCTAAAGAAGCTGTAAAAACTGTTGAAGAGATTGAAAGCTCAAGAGCGATGTGAACCTATTATTATAATGATCAATTGTTAGATTTTTGATCTTTCTCTCTAGGTCAATATCCATTGGAGTTACAACATCCTGCATCAAGCAATACCCTCATTATTGCTTGAAATTGTAACTTTTTGTCTTATTTGATATATCACATCTTTTCTTCCATTTAACACTAACAAAACACCACTTACTAAAGGTGATTTACAAATGTTTCAACTCTAAGTTGTACATTTGTGCCCATAAGCATATCATTGACTACAAAGAGATTGTTACCAATGGTCGTGTAATATGCAAATATTTAAAGTAGTCTAAAGATTAGCCCTAAAAATGTCATAACTTTTAATAGGAGTACCTGAGAATAAGAAGTTTTATACTATGATCTTTTTAACGTCATAAACTTACTTCATCTTGAAAGGTTTGGCACCCCTTTGTAAATTGTGGCTGTATGAAACCTTGATTGGTTCTAAACCTTTCTCGTTCAAGTTCCGAAGCAAGTCGATTGTTTACCTTTATGTTAATCACTAAGAGCAATCCATCCATAATCATATTGGAGAAACCAACACTTGTGATGTTCATCATATGAAGTAATACATGTTCAATTTATACATCATTCAATGGTTTGAGTTCTAGATGACACACCTGAACAAGAGAAGAAACTTGTCTTTGTAGATTCTCAATTTTGGATTCCATGTGGTCAAGCCTCTAATGCATCAAAAATCAACAATGTCATAACAATTTTTATTTTTTTATTTTTTTAAAATATTTCGGAACATTCACAAACTCTTTTGCACCAACCTACTTTTGCATGTTCTTATTATTGTTAAAGTTAAGTATAATGTATCCTAAGTGAATAAAGGTTGGTATAGTAGTATATAACATGCACAAGATTATCTTTGTACCTTGGTATATTCTATGCCTTATATGAAAAAAGTGTATTTGTTCATAAATATTGTGTCTAAATTGGGGTTTAAGGGTCAAAGATAATGTAATTATAAAGTATCATTTCTTTCTAATCTATTGTGGGTTAATCTATACTTAAAGTTAGCACCTCTTGCTTCAATTGTGTTGAAATATCTCGCCCTTGCATATGTTGTTTCATCATTTGATCACCTTGGTTTTGTCTCTAATTTGACACAAATTTCTCACATTTTGTAACCTAGTAATTATTGAGACTTATAACACCATACATACTAGACTAAGAGTTATTACAATCTTTTGAAGTCAATCTTTAATTTCATGATTTCATTGATTTCTTTATTGAATCTTATATTTATCAGAATTTCAATTATCTCTAAATAATGATAATTGAATACCACATAGAAGAAAAGCAATTCTCATAGAAAATTATAAGATATCCTAATTGTATTTGGACTCAAGAGACTCCTGCACCTCAAAGTAAAGTTTAAAATGACTAGTGAATTATGTGTTTAACATGTGATTGAAGCATGGCAATATGAGTTTTGGCCTTTTGGATTTGAATTGTACTGTTGCACAACTCTTCTTCCAATGCTTTTATCTACAAATTTCAAATACAAAGTTCACTTAAACTTGGAAGTTTCAAATTGATTAATAATCACACCATCCTATTCTAAAATCTATCCTACATGTACAAGCTTACATTTAAATATGTGTACTCAACTTCCCTAAAGTTTAAATACTTCAATAGTACACCAAATTTGATCAAACTTGTCCAAAAATGACATCGTCAAGTTTAAAACTGAGGTTTAGTTGCTGCCATCTCCGTAAACTGCAGCTTCCTCTACATAATGTAGCTGAAGAAAATTGAGCTTGATGTAGTGCTACAAAGTAATATAACATGAATATGACTCAAAAAATTCTCACACTATAGGATCTTTTAGATGTTAAATACTCCAAGTCATTTCACTTAGGAATTCTTGAACTACACAAGACAAATGGTTTTATCACTTTAACACAAACATAAATTCTAAACACGGAGACATACATCTGAAATATCCTGGGCCTTTTGGAGTTTTTCTTGCACAGTATTACCAACATTTTTTTTTGCCTGTATATAAGCTCCAACTTTGTTGTCAAAACCAAATTTACTAGAATTGGACTTTATACATATATAACATCTATATCACTTTCTTTACACCAATAGTTATAACATTAGAGTCGAAGGATAATTGCTGTAATCCAACATGCTTATAGAAATGCTTGTCATTGGGTGAGTGTTAAAAGTGAGTCTTAAAGTGTTGTTGAAAGAATTATTCCTTGGTATTTATAGTCATAGATAAACTAAATACAAGTGTATTATTGTAATAACAAATATGTTGTCCTTCACTAAAATCATCATTCTCTCTCCTGAATTGGCATGGCACACAAGCGGAGTGAAGAGGAGTTAAAAAATACTTGATCAGTTGTTGTAGCTTGTTGAACTTTAGCTGCCAACTCCATCAATTTGTGTACAGTAATTTCGCGTGTAGGCACATTAATTTTCTGGTTATGTTTTGAGGTCTTATGCATATCCTACACGGAAACACAACCATCTGTGTCAACATCTTGGTGGCTAAGACATAGAATTGAAGAAAATATTCAGGTGCAAGGTTTGAAGGTTGATACCAAGTACTTGGAGTTTGTAAAAATCTTCACACATGATGGACATTGCCAAACCTAACATCCATTAACACCTTCACTTTAATAAAGACTTACTTTCAACTTCTGGCTAATACAATCTTTTCTACTCACAATAAATGCGAGTATATTTGGCGCCTTATTACATAAAATTATTGTGTCGAACTTCTACCTTTCAAGTTGTAAATGCAAGTGACAAGTGACAATGCACTTGGAATGCGTCAATGAAATGTGAATGTTACAATGTTAAAATGAAAGTAAATGCACAACCTCCTCAATTTGAAGGCCTTTGTCAATCATCACAAGCTCTCGATTAGATTGTGGTTTCTCCATGTTGAGGTTTTGTTAATTAGGGTTTCACTATAAAAACCCTAATCAAGTGCATGCTTATGAAGGTTTGTGATTCAAATCACCACCCATTGTCTTTCAGAGCTCATTTTATGGACTTAGGAGGCATAATGATATAGTCATCATAGCAGAGATTGAGTGACAAATAAATGTTGGAAAAAAAATGAACACATAGTAATGCAAAATCAAAATACACAAATTATGTATATATACTAGTATATATCCGTGTCCTCCGAACACACAAGAAACATAATATATTTGTGAGAAAGGTCCTCCTCCCTCTCGATGGGTGAACTCTTTTTAGGTATTCTTCAATGACTACTCCCTATCCCCGTTCCCTCATTGATGCCCCATGCTCTTTAGTTTTTATAGGGTGTCGTCTGTCCCCTTCTTCTTGGTGTCCAAACTCTCATTCCCGGTTCCCATTTATGATCCCGGTTCTTTGTCCCCCAACTCGCATGAATTCGTAGTTTCCATCATTTGTTCCCGATTCCCGATTCCCAATCCTCCAGCTCCCCTTCTTAGTTTTCATCATTCGTTACTGGTTCTCCATCTCCCATCTCCCAACTTCCTTCTTAGTTTCCATCATTCGTTTCTATTCATCATTATTTGTTCATCGTTCCCATTCTCCATTCCCGGAACCCAAATTTTATTCCCAGTTCCTAGTTCCCCTCACATAATCCCTTGAACTCTTGTTCACTCCTTCTTTGCTCCCATTTTCATGTTCCATATTCTTGTCCCTTTGACTCCTTGTTATATTATTAGGATCTAATAAACTCTTAACAACAATAAAATGTCACTTACCTAATTTCTTCAAAATCTTTAAAACTCTTCATGCGGTGTATATAGCCACGGCCCATTAGCTTTCTCGCCGTCTTTTTTGAGTACTTTTGGTAAATTTTGGCTTTGAGAGGGGCTATGGGCTCCTTCATTGGCTCATAGAGAATGGAAATTCACAAAAACGTATTCTATTATAGTGTTGTTTTATATATATATATACTAGTCCTAACCCGTGTCCTCCGGACACGGACACTAAAAAGGTAAGATCGAAATTTATGAAAACATGTAAAAAATCCAGACCTAGGTATAAAAAATAATTATACCCTATTGAGAATCCTCCAACTACATATTTCTTTTTATACCTAAGTTTAAATTTTTAGTTTTTTACATGTTTTAAAAAAAAATTTGATCGACCCTTTTTGATGTCCTAGTCCAGAGGATATAGGTTAGGACTTCTATATACCGATGTCCTTTGGACAAAAAATAAAACAAAAATAGTATTCAATTAATTGGTGAGTAAGTTCCCCTCGTCCCATGGGTAAGCACTTTATTTGGTGCTCTTCAAAAACTACACCCTATCCTCGGTTCCCTCGTAAATAGTCTTTCTACTTTTTAAGATTTATAGCATGTCCTACGTTCCCTTGTTCTCGGTTACCCATGCTTTGGCCCGATCCCCGTTCTCATAATCAGGGTTGTCTTATTAGACACAGACGGACGTCAGACAGACACGACATGTCAGACAGACATTGAGCCTCAGAATGTCTAATAGAATCTACAGAATCTTTTTTTTACCCTGGATTTACCCTGTCCACGTTGCATCCTACGTGGCTGCCACGTGGCCTGTACAGCTCAGCAATACGGTTCGCGACTGCGCCACGTAGGACTGGACCGGCGGTCGCGTCATCTAGACCGGCGGTCGCCTTGGCCGGACCGGCGGTCGCCTTAGCGACCGACGATCGCCCAGGGTCGACCGATGATCACCCATAAGCGACCGACGTTCGCCCCTAGGCGACCGCCGATAACAGCCGATGGGCGAACGTCGCTCAGTAGGGCGACCGCCGATCCAGGTGATGGGCGAACGTAGCTCATAGGGCGACCGGCGGTCTACCCTCTTCGAACGAAGCACATGAACTTTGAAGAGCCATAACTTTTTCATTCGGACTCTGTTTTTGACGAAATCACTTGGGTTGGGTCCCAAATTAAGTCTAGGTTAGGTGGTAAAATTTGCAGACTCATACAATTAAGTATGAAAAAATGGCATGCATTTTAGTGAAGGGAGTATTTGTTTTTTGGGTTTTTAAACATTTGGCATGTTTTACCATTGCAAGCCTATTATGTAACATCAAAAAGGTTTTTGCATGATGTGTTTTAGACAAGTGTGATCTTTAGATGCATCCCACAATCTTTGTAGTTGGAAGTATTTTGATCCAAATAATTTTAGTATTGGCTTTGCAATGATATTTCTACGATGAAAAAAGTGAAAAAGTGGATGATTTTTGAAGAGATAGATCTCCTTCAACCATCGTTAGATTTTGAATTTTTATTTTAGAATGGATTCCAATTAGAGTGTTGTATTGGTGATAGAAACCTCGATTCATTCGAAGATATATTGAAGATAACGTATAATTTGAGTGCTAGGGATCTAGGTTTGAACTATATTAATTACTTTATAGAATATTTAGCAGTTGTTATCATTGCAAGGCTACTATTTGAGCCATAGGGAAGTCCAAGATGTATAGGGAAATAGAGAGGGAGAGTAGTATTTATACTTTGCCTGGACCGGCGGTCGCCTAAGCGACCGACGTTCGCCCCTAGGCGACCGCCGATACAGCGGATAGGCGAACGTCGGTCGCTAGGGCGACCGCCGATCCAGGTGATGGGCGAACGTAGCTCATAGGGCGACCGGCGGTCTACCCTCTTCGAACGAAGCACATGAACTTTGAAGAGCCATAACTTTTTCATTCGGACTCTGTTTTTGACGAAATCACTTGGGTTGGGTCCCAAATTAAGTCTAGGTTAGGTGGTAAAATTTGCAGACTCATACAATTAAGTATGAAAAAATGGCATGCATTTTAGTGAAGGGAGTATTTGTTTTTTGGGTTTTTAAACATTTGGCATGTTTTACCATTGCAAGCCTATTATGTGACATCACAAAGGTTTTTGCATGATTTGTTTTAGACAAGTGTGATCTTTAGATGCATCCCACAATCTTTGTAGTTGGAAGAATTTTGATCCAAATAATTTTAGTATTGGCTTTGCAATGATATTTCTACGATGAAAAAAGTGAAAAAGTGGATGATTTTTGAAGAGATAGATCTCCTTCAACCATCGTTAGATTTTGAATTTTTATTTTAGAATGGATTCCAATTAGAGTGTTGTATTGGTGATAGAAACCTCGATTCATTCGAAGATATATTGAAGATAACGTATAATTTGAGTGCTAGGGATCTAGGTTTGGACTATATTAATTACTTTGTAAAATATTTGGCGGTTTTTATCAATATTGAATCATCTCTTCCCTCCTTTTATACACACACCCCATTTCAACAAATTTAATTAATCCTAGGTATTTAATAGAAACTACTTACCTTCATCTTATAGGCCAAAACGTTTGATCATGTTTCATATAAAATACATAGGAAAAGTATAAATACTACTCTCCCTCTCTATTTCCCTATACACCTTACACTTCCCTATGGCTTGAATAGTAGTCTTGCAATGATAAAAACTGCCAAATAGTTTACAAAACAATTAATATAGTCCAAACCTAGATCCCTAGCACTCAAATTATACGTTATCTTCAATATATCTTCGAATGAATCGAGGTTTCTATCACCAATACAACACTCTAATTGGAATCCATTCTAAAATAAAAATTCAAAATCTAACGATGGTTGAAGGAGATCTATCTCTTCAAAAATCATCCACTTTTTCACTTTTTTCATCGTAGAAATATCATTGCAAAGCCAATACTAAAATTATTTGGATCAAAATTCTTCCAACTACAAAGATTGTGGGATGCATCTAAAGATCACACTTGTCTAAAACAAATCATGCAAAAACCTTTTTGATGTCACATAATAGGCTTGCAATGGTAAAACATGCCAAATGTTTAAAAACCCAAAAAACAAATACTCCCTTCACTAAAATGCATGCCATTTTTTCATACTTAATTGTATGAGTGTGCAATTTTTATCACCTAAACTAGACTTAATTTGGGACCCAACCCAAGTGATTTCGTCAAAAACAGAGTCCGAATGAAAAAGTTATGGCTCTTCAAAGTTCATGTCCTTCGTTCGAAGAGGGTAGACCGCCGGTCGCCCTATGAGCTACGTTCGCCCATCACCTGGATCGGCGGTCGCCCCAACAGGAGGGGTCCAGATTGGCTCGCGGACACTTTGTCCTTGCCCCTAAGGTCGCCTAGAAGCGGTTGTCAGGGCGACCGCCGGTCTCCATACTGGACCGCCGGTCGCCTTCTCGCGGCAGCCAGGGCGATCGGCGATCGCAGTAGGCGACCGACGTTCGCCCCGGTGCGACCGTCAGTCGCCTAGCGAGGTCGCCCACTGTGACGTGTATTTTGATTTTCCACGTCATTATCAACCCTACGCCACGTAGGAAAATAGCTTTTTACCTCAAGGTAAATCTCAGCAAGTTTTTTACTATGTAATTTTTGGTACGGTCGACATTTTCGTCGACTCGACGTCTAACAGACATGTCCAATACGACAAATCAGACAGACATTCCCAAAATTGTGTCTAATAAGACAACCCTGCTCATAATTTCTTTTGTGTTTCAACAACTTTTCTTTTTGGTTTCCGTCATTTGTTCCTAGTTTCCATCATTTGTATGTAGTTCCCATCATTCGTTCTTGGTTCTCATTATTTGTTAGTAGTTCTCATCCTCCTTTCGTAATTCTTATCCTTTAATCTCGATTCTTGATTCCCCTCCGATGTTCCCTTGATCTCCCCTCAGGTAACTCTTTCTTTGCTCCCATTTTTATGTTCCATATTCCTTGTCTCTTTAACTCCTTGTATTTTTATTATTGGGATCTAATAAACTCAATAACAACCACATACCATTTAGAGAACTCTTCAAAATCTTTAGAACAGTTACTCTTCATGTTGTGTATACATGACCAAGTGATAATGGCCATGACCATCCATGTATTTGATTAATTTATCCCCCTCATCCCGATGGAGGAGCTTTTTATTTGGTCCTCCTCAAGAACTGACCCCCATCCTTCATTCTCTCGTTGATTGTATCTCCTTGCTTTATAAGAATTTTAGGATATCCTTCATTCCATGGATCCCTACTTCCCAGCTGTCCTCTGTTCTATTCTGGTTTCCCATTCTCTTTTTCTTTACTAATCACTCCCAACCTCTAATTTCCCATTCGTGGTTTCCATCCTTTGTTCCCGATTCCGGCTCCCCAATCCGGCCATCCCCCAATTTCCCTTCTTGGTTTCATCATTTGTTCCCGATTTCCATAATTTGTTCCCAGTTCCTATCATACATTCATGGTTCTCATTATTTGTTTTTGTTCCCATTCTCCGTGCCCAATTCCTAGTTCTTGTTCCATGTTCCCTTGATCTCCTCTTTACTCCTTATTTTGCTTCATTTTACATGTTCCACATTCCTTGTCCCTTCGACTCTTGTTATGTTAATGAGATTTAATAAATTCTTAATAACAATCAAAACGACCTACAGAAATCCTTCAAAATCTTTAAAACTCTTCATACCGTGTATACTCTCATGGGCAAACCACCCTACTACGGGAAGGATCACCAAGGGCAAACAGAGAAAATCGGCTGCATCAGGTCGGGCAACCTGCAAAGGATTGCTAGCAGGTAATCGTGTTCTTTTATATATATAGATATATATCCTTTTACTACCAAGGTATTCAAAATACTAAAAGAGTGATATTGAACTACTCTTTAATCCCCTTACTGCCATATTTAAAAGACAAACCTATTAAAGTTATCGCTCCTTTGGAGTGTGGAGTAGATAGTGACTAATAAGGAATGTTCATCCTATACCTAAGTTTCAAAGTTTACCCCAGATATAAAGTTATGGAATGTGACATGAAGGGGGCTCAAGTATAGCTAATTGTAGCTCTTGACTTCTACATTTATTATTTTCAATTTTTTGAAAAGACATAATGTATTGAGATATCCACTTGGCAACTTCATTGGGATATGTAATTGTTTATACTTGTAAAGTTGAATGGAGAATACTTTAGATGCTTTAATCATGATAATCTATATGGATTACTTAACCCCTAAAGATCCAAGAAAGCCGTAATGGCTTTTTCGGGTTTCCGCAGGGAAAAAAGTCAGCCAACTTTGACCATAATAATCTCAAAATTGGAAAAAAATTAACGGTTCAAATTTGACATATGAGTATAGGGTCAAGTTCACTTCAAGATCCTATGGTTGGATCTTCTAATTGATGCTTAGATTGAGTTTTTTCGGGCCTGAAGTAGAAGAGGGTCCTTTGTGATAATTTAGACAATTTTATATCAAGGATCTTTAGGGGTTAAGAAAGTCGATTCATTCATCAAATAGTGGATTAGTACAAATATTGTCCAAAATGTTGTTAGAACATTTTGAACTATTTCTACTAGTCGACTATTACCTAAATTGAATGATGTTGATAGAGTGATTAGCAACGAGAAAGATGTATTTGGAGATTTGTATTTGGGACAAAGGAATTATGTTGAATGACGCGTATGTTGAATGATGTGCATGAAACTAGAATCTTGGGTGGTAACTTTGGGCCCTTATAACTTAAAGGTTTATCATTATTTGTCAAAAATAGGTTAGAAGAATACTTAATACACTATATGTAAGCCTTTAAAAAGGCATGGATTTATTTTTTATTTTTATATATATATATATATATTTTTTTTTTCTTTCTTCTTTACACAATCTTTAATAATTTGATACCCTTATTTATTTTGATTTACAACCTTACAAAAGTAGACTCAAACTATATCTTCCATTGTTGCAAGAAGTTGCACAAACATCCCAAAGGTTGTTTACAAAATTTATAATGTTCAAAGTGATCGTGAAAATGAACTTGTGAATTTTGAAGGATGTACAACTTTAACCATGAATAGATTCTTGCACAAAATATTTTACTTTGAATGAAATTAGTCCACATATGTAGGACGTAGATCCAATAACATATCACATGTGAATCAAAACTTTAATTCAAACTCCATTTTAAACATTTACATTTTCAAGCTTGAGATAATACTTTCCACGGTCTGAAACTAATTCAAAAAATAACCTTTGCATAGGCATATGTACAAGTGTGCATTGGATTACTAAGTTCATGAGTTCTTATACCCAAGCATTTCTTTGCGTAGAAAAAACTACAACCTTCATCAATTGGAGTTCCAACTATGTTTCTTGGCACCATAGAAAAATGATAACTAACCCCAAAACGTTTCGATCCATTGGGAGTTTTGGAGAGGGGTCCAAAAACCCAGAAAATGTCAAGGCCAATAAAAAAGAAAAGTGGCAGTAAATTAAAATTCCAACCGTAGGATCTTCACCATCATGCTCTAAATAGATGGAGTAACAATTTTCATGCCATTTGGAGTTGATTTAGTGCTTCATCCACTTGATTCAAGGCTAAAATTGAGTGCTGAAAATAGTGGGGCAGTCACTATATTCTGACTTTGGATTGAAAAGTCATGTTGAAAAGGCCCCCGAACCCAAATTTGGTCAATTACAAATGGATTTAGCATCAAGCAAACAAGCCATTCCCGAAATAAAAACAAAAAAATTTCATTCCATTTGCAGACGGTCCTACTTGGAATGCAAGTAGCTTCACAAAAGTGTTTTGGCTCATGTATATTTCAAGCCTGCCCACTCAAGGTCAAGTCCTTCGTGGACAAAACTTTGTGTAAGAGGGCAGAGCTTTGTAAAGAAAGAAGCCAAAAGATGATGCAAAAAAAGTGGAGAAAATTTATTCCCATGCTTAGAATGATTATTATATGCGCTAAATGCCAAAGTAGTGGCTTGCCATCATCTGACACTCAAGTACTAAAGCAATTCCAAAATGGGAAAAAAAAACCGCTACAGCGCCTGCTGATGTCGGGCCTGCCGCTAAGGGGATCGTGGCCGTCCGATCGGGGAGAAGGGGAGTGATCGGAGCCGTCGGAGGCGGCCAGATGAGCCGGTGGCCGCGGTGCCAGCGCCTGGCAGGTCTCGGAGTAGCCTGCAGTATGGCAGGGGAGGCGCATGCCGATGCATGCCAGTAAGCTCCGTAAGGGGGCCACATGAGCATGCTGGGCTCCCCCCCAACAATAAAAAAATGTCCATGGGCCCGGTGTGGTAAGGGGCTGGCTGGCTGAGTTTGCTACGTCCCTGGAATAAAAATACCATTCTACTCGCTGGAGTGCTCCATAAACTTCGAGTCCCTCAACACTACAATGGACAAGTCCCTGGAGTATGTCCAACTTGAAACTCAAAGTCTTTTATATGGAAGCTGTAAAATCAAATATGCATAGCTAAATGGAAGAACCAAAAATTCTAATATAACACAAAGAAGATGGAAGGAAGAGGATCTTACATGTGAAATAATGACCACTACCTCCGTCGTACGAAGTGGCACCTCTTGAAACACTCCCCCATATGATACCATACACCACCACAGTCCGAGCAAACATAATTTGTTAGTTTTTTTTTTTTTTATCTTTGCAATAAGCGCATTGGTGCCTAGCTCGAGGAACCTTCTCGAGGCCATGAGTGCCCGGGGTATACGTGCTAAGAGAAACAACACCCGTCCGGTCTCGCCTCCAAGTCTCCATAAGTGAGAATGCCAAACCCGTGACAAAGTCCAAATGATTCTCATGACTTTTGCCCAACTCCACGCTCTCCCGCTTATGAATTATCCATGCGTTAGTAATTGATAGGTCTACCAAGAACATGAATATTCGGTGCCACCATTTATGGGTTTTGGACAAGGCCGTGTAAACTCCTCTAAGTTGGTCACTCACATCCACGCCCCGCATCATACGGGTATACTCCAAATGCATGGGAGATGTGGGAATGTGCTCAGTCCTCCCACGGGTGTATCGGGGCACCGTTAGAGGCACCTCGGGATTCGGAGACAACGGCTCCGCATGGGTTGACAATAATAGAATCGGCTTCTTATCAACCCAAACAAGTGAGCATAACTCACCGGTGCAATGCATGCGCCAATCGGAACTCCCTTCGGGTTGCTTCGCCCATCGCCGCTTGTCCACCAAATCGCTCGGCAACCCGATCCGGTTGGCACGCACGGTGCCGGTGGCGTATGTCCCCAAGCTATGCAAGTCTACAAATAGCTTCGGAGACGTGAAAAAGTTGTCGGTGACGACAACGTGGCCCCGCCCGTGCAACCCGACCATCAAGCCCATCACGACTTCGTATCCCGTTTTCGCCTCCCCGGGTTTTGCCGTTCGAAGACTATTCTTCAAATCCGCCCCCGTGTACACTTGGAAGTTGTGGAGATATTTGGATTTCGAATCCGCCATCGCCCAAATCTTGAATCCAAATTTTACCGGCTTGTTTGGCATGTATTGCTTCATGCCGTGGCTGTAGATTCCCTTGTACCTCACCATTAGCTCATCAACGGTGACAAATTGGCCTAGATTCCAATTTGCCACGCATTGAAGTCTCACCTCCTCGATTAGCCACCTCAATTTGACTAATTTGTCAAAGTTAGGGTCATTTCTATCCGTCGGGGCCATGGAATCATCAAAGATATGCAAGCATTTGGTTATAGCCTCATATCTCTTCATCGACATGGTGTTGGCAATAGTATGGCAATAGAAGAATTTCTCCTTACTCTTCCAATAACATCTACGGTTAGGTAAGATTTTTAGCCCCATTAGTATAGAAACACCTAACCATGCCTCTAACTCGGGGACCGTCAAACTCCACCAATCTTTTGGCCCCCTAGTCATTCCCGTGGCGGAGTCAATAGATGCCGCATACCGGTTACTCTCCTTCACAATTTTTCTCAAAGTCTTTTTAGTGAAGAATTTGTGGAATAAGTCTAACATGGAAGACATTTTCCTAAGAGTATATGAAGGGCCTTCACTAGGCCCGGTGAAAACCACATCATCATGGGAATATTTCGAGCGAAATTTACTCCAAAATGCATCTTGGTAGCACTCCTTGAATGTTGGCCCCACATCCCAATTTGTTAGACCCCTTACCAAGCCTCTTCCTCTACCCCTCCCATAGAGCCTAGTTACCAGCATAGATTCATTTTCAGAGATATGATGGGGAGAAAAATTAGAGAAATCAGCATGGTGGCTTTGGGTTCCACCCCTGCTCCCTTCGGGGCTTTCAAATGGAACCATGTGAGCATCACTAGTACCATCAAAATTCCCATGGCCCTTGCCCAATAAGGGGCTGGGGTGGTCAAAGGCTGGAGTGCTCTCATGAAGTGGGCCCACATACGGCCTGACATACGGTTCAGACCCCTCACTCGAGCCGCGCGTGGCTGAAGTCCCTGCAACAGAGGCTCGTTTGGCAAAAGCCGTTACCTGTGAAGCATCCGTTGGAGGCGGATCTAGCCCTCCACCATCCGATCGAGGTACGCCACCATCTGCAGGCTTATTCACCCCGCTGGCGCACAGACCTCCCTCCGCGCCGTTGGCCCCTCTCGCGCTGTTGGCGCCTCCCGCGCTGTCGAAGGTTCCACGGCCGGCTGCTGTTGGTGATCGCCCGAAGGCGCGGGAAGACTCCCAATTTCGCAAGTTCATGCCGCTCTCTCGTGGGGACGTCGTGGATGCAGTAGCGTTGTGTTGGGGCACGGATTGTTGAATATGGTGCCCTAGGTCATCATTTAGAAGCAAGAGATCAAGCTCTTCTTCACTCTCTGAATCTCCAAATTTGCTTGCAGAGGCAAGTCCGGGATCTTCACGTTCGCTCAATACCTCTTCTTCCTCTGTTTCCTGCGGTTTTGTATGAGATAAAATGGTTGCAATGTCACCAAATGGTATTTCCTTAGATTTGTTGTTGATTTCCACAACATATATCAATCTACCAGATGTTGGACATATGAAGCTACTAGTAGCGGTTCCTCGAACCCATTGTTCTAAACCCTCGTCTTCATCCTCTTGACTCTCACTTTCAGGATCTAGAAGTATTTTTTGAAGAACTCTAACTTCTATTGGATCAACAACATGCTGTGGCAAACTGTATAGATTCATTGGCGCACGCCCTTGACTTCTCTCATTCTCATGGACTGCAGGCAGTGGAGGGATCATGGCTCTCTGCTTCGGCGCAGTCGGACCTGCTGGCTGCAGTCTCTTGCAACCAGGCTTTGGCGTTGGTGCGCCCTGCTGCATCGTTGTTGACGCTGTGACCGCCGTCATTCTTGAACTCTCGCCGACGGTGCCTCTCCCTCGAACCGCACCGGGGCTCTGCAGCACAGTTCGCGACGCTTGGCTCACTCTGCCGCTGGTCGATGCTACCGGAGTCGGAGATCGGCTCTGGAGATCCACACTGCCGCTCCTCGGTGGCACCGCCACGGCGACTGTGGTTGATGATCCCGGGGGCCTCCACGGAGGCGTAGTCGCCAATCGCCCCCTTCCCTGCTTGTCTTCATGTAAGCTTCGTATCGCTGAATCATTCAAGATCGAGTCCAGGCTAGATTTGATATCGCTTACCTGATTTGATATTGTTGTTGTTGGTGTAGAACCGATGTTCATGTTGGATCCATGAGATCGAGTGGGAAGGACTTTGGGTCTGGCCATGAGTATCATCGACATTGTGAGGCTCTGCCCTCTGCAGATGGCTGCCGATGCTGCCGAAAGCGGCCGTGGGGAGATCCGGGTTGTGACGACTCTGGCAGCCTCCCTCGCTGCTGTCTGTTGACTGCGCAGCTGCTGCCGGTTTGTAACTTCGGCCGCGGCTGTCCGTTGACTGCCCCTAGGCAGATCTCTTTCGCCGCTGTCCCACAGGTGCCGCTCGCAAGCGCCTTCTTTTGCCCGTCGTGGACGCTGTAAGCATCCCAGTAAGCTCCAAGCACAAATTTCATGACATTCTAAGTAAATTTCAGTAAGTTTTGCAGAGTTTTGATAAGTTTTGAGCATACCTGAATGCTGCTGTCCGCCTCTTGCACATCCTGAGGTGGCTCCTTCTCCTTTGAAACTTGTTGTGATGTGCTCCTTGATGTGCTCCTTGTTGTTGGCATGGTGTACACTAGGCCAAATTTGCCTTACTAGAGAGTATAAGAGAGGGCTAATCCCTAGCTTGTCTCCCTCACACACCCTCTCCCTCCATCCCAAAATATTGCTCACTTGATGGTAGAATAAGTGCCTAATTCCTTCAGGAGTGTCCTTTTTCTCCACCTTGGAAGAACAAGGCAAAATCATAAGAACATTTGTATCCAAAAGTTCTAGCAAAAATCCTACTTGCTCTTCTCCCAAACCCTTGTCATGCTTAGCCCATCTAACCAACTCCTCTCTTGCTGCAGAAATCAAGCTCTCCTTGGAAGGCTCCATTTTATGTGTTTGGCAAAAGTAGGAGGAAGAGATTGTTGGAAAACCTTATGGTGGCTCAATTTGAAAGTTCAAATTTATGGCATTGAAGGATTTAGATTTGTTAGTTGCAATTTTGGTACTTTGAATTTTGAATTTGAATTGGTGGATGTTCAATGAGTCTCATTTTGAAATTAGAGCATTGATGAGGAGTTGGTATTGTTTGATGGAAGAAATGTTTGCAAAATGTTTGAATTTGAATGTGGCTATGCTGTTCACAACCCAAGGGCTGGCCCCTTGAAAATTGCATTTGTACTCCAAAATGGTGGCTCAACCGCCATGACAGTAGCCATTACTCCCTAATCCTACATATTTCTTTCCAATTTATGGCATACTTACACCAAGCCTTCTTTCCGAAATTTTCTCTTTAGTAAATTAGAAGCAATGCCCAACTGCCCTAATCCAATGCCCAACTGCCCTAATCCAATGCCCAAATGGCAAATTTTCACTCCGAAATGGAAAAAACACACTCCATGAGACCAATCTCTCCTACTAAAATTAGCATAGAAAAATATAGAAGTAAAATTTGACAGCGGGGTAAAGCTCACAGTAAACTTCCCCCAGTTACCCGTAGGGCCAAAAAAACGATGGATGAAAAATCGCGAGGATGAGAAGACGGGGAGATTTCTCAGAATGCCGCTATCATCCAGAATGTCGAAAATCGACATTCGGCCCGCTTAAGGGCTAAGTACAATTCTAAAGAGTACAACATCATTCTATAAAGAACACAAAGAAGAATTGAAGAAAACTTTGACACCAAATAGTGAGTGCAAAAGCTAGGAGTTTGTCACAAGAGTATGAATCTGTATTAACATAATAATGAGGCAAACAACATCATTCTCTTCATAGAGAAGCCTACATGTATAGCCAATACAGGGGAACAAGCCTAAGAAATCTCAAATATAAAACTTATCAACCTAATGATTTGAGTGACTCTTCATACTCAAGTTACGATTTTCTAAACCATATATGTCCAACAACACCATCATCACACGACTTCCACAATCCCCATTACGCAAATATACGTGACTTAAGTATAATGATTACAAGTGCACGCGCTTGAGTCCGATGTCGTGCGTTCTATTTGGGTTAATCCAAATTTCTTGGGGAAGGTGCCTCGGTAGGACGCGCCTGTGCCGGTGCTTGTGCCGAGCGTGCCGATGCCTGTACCGGGCGTGCCTGAACCGGGCGTGCCTGTGCCGGTCGTGCCTGTGCGGAAGGTCCGTGTGACGGACCTGCTTCAGCAGATCGATGCATGACGGCCGCTTTTTTGATGTCGAGTAGGACATCATACACAACCCAAGGAAAGCTCACAAGGTACACTTCACGTTTACCGATCTTGCAAGACCTCATGTGCTCAAAATTGTACGTCGCGTTATACCATGCCGACGCTTTAGCATACTTCGCGCCCTCATCTGTAGTAGTAGGGAACCATCCCCTGGCCTCCTTGAGCAAATCAGTAACAGCAGTCCTGATACTCTCAACAACATCTCCTTTGTTCCTTGCAAGCTTTCCAGAGATGTGCCGTACACTCCCACTTACAGCCTCACCCTCAGTCTCGATCCCATACCGATCCATGATCGCAACGAGCTGCCGGTCGTAATGGCGCTTGTGAGCCTGGGCCTTGAGCAGATATTCCTTGTACCCCTCCACCATCATGTCCGCATCGAAGCCTGCGACGATGTCCTCCTTCGAAACGTCCTCCGGTTTATCCTCCATTGTGGCATCCTTCACCTGCTGCCAGAGCTTGCCGAGTACTCCCTTTGATTTGTAACTGGCTTTGTCTGTCTTCTCCATGAAGTCTGGGAAGACATTTGGTCGCATTTTTGGGGGTACGATTGCTGGTACTCCTGTTTTCGGGAAGTCCACAGCTTGCGAGACGAGATAGGCAAGTTCCTTACACTCGTAGCTGTCCGCCATGTCTGGCTGAGAGTCTGCATACACTGTGTGTGCGTTCGAAATCTGTCCCAGGTTGTCGCTCCACATGTAGTTTACGAAAAAATCTTGGATATCCTGCATTTGCAAAATATTCTTATTAGCTAAATGATAATGAAGAGGTATATTCTTATTTATTTAAAGCCCTCTTCAAACAAAACTAGTAGAATCAAATGCTTGCCTCCACTGTCACGGGACGATCAAGAGTGGCTGTCTTTACGGAACCGTAAGCCATGGGTTCTACATTGTTCTCCGGGATCAGGTCTTCGTTCCAGCTGACGAAGTAGAGATCTCCATCCAAGTCGCTTCCGGAGCACTCATTTGGGTGTGGCCTGCACAATCGATCCACCACAACCCAAAATTACACAAAAACTAATTTGAACCTCAATGTAAAAGAATATAATAGCAAGCTTATTATGGCACACAGATGGTTACTTGAGTTTGAAACAGGGGAAATAAAGAGTACCTTTTGCCCTTCTGGGGAAACACCAAGCAGTCCACCATGTGATGGAGACCAGGAACGTTTACAGCTTTCAGCTTCCGGAGATCTCCAGGGTGCAAGCATGGATTCTTCGCAACAATAATCCACCCTTCCACCACACGCGTTTTAACCCCATTGCCCACATCTCGTCTTATAAAGTTTTCGAGACCATCTGTCAGTCCTTCCTTCCTGCCACGAGCGGCTGTGACTTGAATGAACACTTCGCCATACTCCAATGCTCTTGTTTCGTCAAGACATCCCATCAATAGTCGCCCCTTCGGCTCCAGAAGATGCGTTCGTGTACGGAGCTCAACTAACTTGGAACCTCGAAATGCTTGCAGCATCATCTTCACGTATGGCTCCTCTGGCTTAATTCCGTTGGCTAAGATCGCTATCAATCCCTCGAACAACTTACCCCCATGACTCACCTACAAGGCAAGATAGCAACAAGAACCAACAATTAAGAACTAGTATATCATTTGTGAGTAAATAGAAACTATAAAATGTAGTAAATAAATAGAATAATTTCGATAAATTTGAGAGGAGAAAGTGATAGGAGAAGAGAAATTTCTTTAAACTACGTAACATATGACCGGATAGAATAGGTGAATGCTTATTATTTAGCCTATGGTTTGCACAACCACTTGCACATTACTTGCGAATTGGCATCTCATGATGACAAATAATTTAACTGCAATATGATAAGATTGAGGTAAAGTGGTGAGTTTAATCGTATAGAACGCCTTTATGATAGTTCATTCTGATTTCACAAGTTTGACACAATTCACTAGTTAGACACCATGTTTCACACTTAACACAAAATCATTGTTCATCATTTGCATCATTTGAATGGATCACCTTAGTAGTTTCTACATTCTCTAACCAGAGTGAACCCTAGCATAACAATGAGGGTATTGCAAAGTACCTCAAGAACGTTAAGTGCGACATCGGTATTGTTCATCATCTCATTCAATTTCGTCACCAACCGCTGTTGCATGCGCTCAAACACTTCGGTCTTGATCCCAAGGGTAGCAAGAAGCATAATGATCTGCCGGTTCAAATACGAGGGCATAACTCGAGACACCGCAAGAATCTCAAGGTTCACATGCTGGGAAACAAACTTTCTCATACTAGGACGCACCGAGAGCTTGACTGTCGATTGTGGGTCCACAGCCACGACGCCCTTGCATCCTCCATATCGGATTTGGAACGCAGAGGGAACCACACCATTCTGTACGTGGTTGGGATTTTTCCTCCTGTATAACTTTGCAACTTGAGCAGCAAATGCTGGGGAGATTTTGCCGATGCCGTCAGAGAAGACGTACTCCGTGTACCCAAACTCGTCTTTTGTTTTGATATCGGGGATGGGTTGCACCTCGTCCTTTGGAACTGAGAGTGTTGGTGTGGACGAGGAGAAGCACTGCCCCATCCGAGCTGCACATTTCGCTACGTTGCGTATATTACTGAAGTCACCCATCCAGTCCCGGATGTCTTGCGCTGAACAGTCCGGGCCTGATGCGAACATCCATAGCGACTGCTCCCTCAATTGGCTCGATGAAAACGCCAGAAACTCGTACCTGCAACTAGACAGGACAATAGAGGCTCAAAGGGTTGAGCAACATCGCACGCACCAAATGCAAGGATTTTCAGTTTTGTTGAATCAGCAGAGTAAAAAGGAGGAATCTTCTAAGGGAGAGGGACCAAAGGGAAACTACAACAAATAATGTAGTTTAAGACAACATTGACATGTTGAATGGCTAAGAGATCGCACACATGAGCTAAGGAAGAAAAAACGCCAACTAAGATTATGCATTGAGCTATGGACCTCATGACCTAAATGGCCCAAGATTTGAGCAAAGTGTAAACAATATCATGTCTGTATGTAAAAGTGGCCGCAGGTCAAGGTTGATAGATGAGTGTTACCTGAGACCATAGAACTCGAAGCCTTCATTCAGAACTCTTCCTATTCGGTGGTAAAGAGGCGACTTTCGGATCTTTGCACTGTTTCGGGCATCGCCTTTTACCCACACTGTGAGGTCGCTCGGGTTGAGTTTCCCAAAGTTCTCATCGCAGAACGACATCCGCGCGAATCGATGAGCATGAGTAGCGAAATGGCGAATTACGCGGTTGTTGGCATCACCAGGAGAATCCATAAAGTGGATCTTCGTAGGAGTGACAAGAACGGAGAGGATCCGGAGACCATCAGATTCAGGAGCAAATGTCCTCCCCTCGAGCATTTTCCTTTCTTCATCGAATTTCTTCACAGGATCGAAGCATGGACCATCCGCTTCCTTAATCTTGTTCAGAATCCTCTTCGTGGCTTCAACAGGAGTTTTGTCGGCTTGAAGCAAGTTATAGAAGCTGTAGTCAAGCGTTTCTCCGAGGAGCTTCGACGTCTGAACGAGATGGTTCACTTTATACAGCACGGAGATGTCCAGGTTCAGTTTTTCCCCTTCCTGTGGGAGTAGCAGTACTGGCACTAGCTCCTGTGATATGACGAACGTTGGGCCCTGTTTGAGAGTGATAAGGCGGGGTGGAGGCGGGTAAATTGACTTCTTAATCCTTGCAAGCTTTTCGAGGAGGAGTAGTATGTCGGTTGATGTTCGGTTGGATGCTAGCACGACTATATACGCCCTGCACTGTCCTATGCTTTTCTTCGGCGTGAAATCTTCCGTTCGAGCCCATGCGTTCAGTTCCACTTGTTCCACTTCCCTTGCAGCTAGGTCTGTATCCGGAAATAAAAAGTGTCCCAAGCTTTCCTCAGGCGGTTCGGTAGTAACTGTCAATTGCTCATAGATGTGTGGTGGTTCCTTCAACTGCGCACAAAACTTCACCATAGTGAGGACAAAAACTTGTGGACTTACAAATCTAGAAAACAAAAGCGAGATAGTTAGATTCAACTACTTGCCTGCAGCAGGAAGGCCTGCGTTGGGTGATCGGTCACATCAACAAGCCTCACACTCTCGATCATATCATAGTCGCTCTCCATTTTGAACTCGTGCTTCGTTTCATTGTGCACTACTTGGAACAGGAACTGCACTTTCAAGCGCGAGAAATCGAACCAGAGTTGCACTGTCGGCTCTGATTGCCATTGCCAGCATACTTGGGTTTTGGAGACGACATTGCCGATGTATAACTTGCTCTGATAAAAACCACCCAACACGCAAAAAAACAAAAGTTACAAAAGATCATAACCAGCCATAGCCCAAGCTCAAGGGTTGTGGAGGACATACATATTTCCAAATGTTGGGAGAATGGAGAAGCTCCAAGTTGCGGCTTCCATACTCGACGAAGAGCTGGTAATTGAGTAGTATCAGTTCGCCTTGCTCCCCCAGTTGCACAGCTTTAGCAGCAGCGGCCTTGGTCCTGAA
Source organism: Bryum argenteum (assembly GCA_037043015.1). Taxonomy (NCBI): domain Eukaryota; kingdom Viridiplantae; phylum Streptophyta; class Bryopsida; order Bryales; family Bryaceae; genus Bryum; species Bryum argenteum. The sequence goes on along the minus strand of CM073328.1, from coordinate 14,802,924 downwards.
TTGGACGAAGCTATTACCAACTTCAAAAGTTACGTCGACGTATATATCCCGGATTGTGTCCTTACCGACGGCTTTCTCCAACAATGCTTTGAGCATATCTTCGATCTCGATGCGTTGGAGCGATGGTGGGTAGTTCCATACGCGAACATTACGACGGTTGGTCTCCATCTTGTACACACTGCAATGAGCACAAAATAATTGGTGATTAGTGCGAAAAAGTTGTGTAAAGGTCCAATCTTGAAAATAAATGGTGTCAGAGTGCCTTGTAATTAGACGATGGACGGCTCAATTTTCGTACACATGAAAAGTAGGAATATGTTTGCACTAGTTGCTTTCCGGGTGTGACTCTAATACCCTAAACCCTAAACCCTAAAGACGGTGTAGGGTTTAGCGTTGAAAAGCAGTTTTAAGAGCTCTTATATTCGGGATTTTGTCTTACATAGATTGTGCGAATTCTTAAAGTTGCAAAACTTAGTTAAATGTATGCTCTCAAATATGTGGCACAAAATGATTAGTGCAACCTTGGTAATGACGTCTATGAATCAATAAGTTGCTTTTACATGTGATTTCAATCACAACTAAGATCATATTAAACAAGAATTGTATAGGTTGTAGAGTTTTACACATCATAGAGAATTTTTAACATCTTACAAATCCCTTCCAGAGAATTAGTGCTATCATGATAAACAATATGAGAAAAGATTGGAGTTGAATGTATTGCGAATAGAAACTGATTGCAACGCAGTCAAAGAATGGTACCTTGTTGTAAAAATTCCAGTGAGAAATCAACTGTAGAATAGTAGTCTGCCATAAAAGATTCACGATGTCTTGGTTAATATAGGGTAAGCTTGAATAAAAGCAACACAAAACAAATCCCAAAGAAGTTCAGAAAGAGGTGTTTGTGGATGATTGTACCTGTTGTAGGCTCTCTAACGACTTGAGTATCTGAAAAGAAATAAAAAAATCATGCTTGCAAGTGATATTGTTAGTAGTGAAAACAAGCTCTTTAGTTCTACTTATAGTCTAAATAATTTGTCCATGTAGGACCTATACAACATAACCTCCTTTCGATACACTAGTAACATTCCTTCTGATTTTTTGAACTCAAAATAATTTAGAAGATATTAGAGGATTAGAAAAATAAATCCTTTTTACCTTTAACTTTTGAATGCCTATGTGATCAATTCTTAATTGATTTAGACATAAAGAAATGTCATCTAATAACTTTTTAACAAAGATTTAAAAAACTAAAAATCCACATGGTTATACCTTACTAAGTATACTACCATACGCAATTGATCAATAAATATTTTTGTATATGATAAAAATTGTGAATATAGATTAGCTTGGTGGAAGCCTCAATAAAGTATGTTTTTAGAGAGAGCTGACACTCTTGGGCACTCCCTAAAAGTCATCAAAAGTCAATGTTGCCCAATGCTAAATGAAGCTTTTATGACTTTTTGGTGCCTCTTGAGGGACTTTTTAGTTGCCTAAGAGTCTATTGTACATTGTAGTTTCTAAAAACTCTTAATTTATAAGGTTCATGATTAATTGATTGGAGAGATTGATGAAATTATAGGATGCAACATCCTTGTGCATATTACATAGACCTCTTTAGATATTTTATGATTTGAATTCTTCTGATGATTCTAAAACAATTATTTTGTGCCTCAAATTCTATAACCCTCCTTACCTGCACTAGTCAAGAGCAAAATGCATGCTCATGTGGAATCTGGTATGCGCACCTTGGCAAAGTTCTTGCCACTTAAAGTGTGGTTCCAACATACCAAGTGCCTTAAAAGTGATGTAGAATTTAGAAATGATTGAGAAAATTCTTATATAAAAAATCTAATATAGATAATCAAAAGTCAATAAAAAAACAATCCAACATCATGGAGATCTAAATAACATACCTTAAATACTATTTAAAGTCACGACATTACAAATTTTCAATAAGAAGACAAACCGGGATCTTTCAAAAGTTGGGATGAAAGTGGAATAGATAAGTAATGTAAGAAAAGGCCCTTGATAATGGACTATTCGGGACTTCGGGAGCAAAACCTTTTGCATAAAAAAAAACCTTTTGGAGTTTAAAATTTGGAAGGATCTCATGGAAAGATGCTCAAAGTATGAGAGGTCTACTTGTTTGAAATCATTTGGTTTTGAGAGGTTTACTACTTAAAAATGAACTTAAATACAAAGATATTCACATGGAAGAAGACTTTTAAATGAAAAAACTGTGATAGCTTGATATGAAATTTAGAGAAGCTCAAAGCTTTAAACCCTTTAAAATCAACTCCATACAAAAAATAAAAAACATATGGTGGTGAATAGTTTGAACTCTTGTTGTGGCCTACCAAGTGTTTAACCCTTAAAGATCCTTCCACTCCTCAATGGGGAGCCCGAAATTGGATCTCAGCATTTTTGGACTTGGGCAACATGATTAGTGCACTTTTTGAACTTGGGTAGCATGAATGAACCAATCAATGATGAGTTTGCAACCTCCTACAAGGTTTTGTGCAATCCCAACCTACCTACCACAATCCTTTCAAAGCACAAATCACTCATACAAATTGGGATTTGAATTGTAGGATTTCACTTTGTAGATGCATCACAAAAAGGTGACCAAAATGATATAAAAAAATAAGTGAAAAATTGAGAATCAAAAGAGCTACAGGCAAGATTATGTTGGAAAACAACTCGAGGGGCTGACAGGCGCCTTTAACCCCTAAACGTCCTTGGGGTATTTTTAGCCAAAAACTCATTTTCAAAAAAAGTGATATAGATGAAAATAAAGATAAGCTATTCATATCTCAACCGTACAAACTTGTAATAGACTTGTAGTAGAGCATGTGGACCAAAACTTGACTCATGGGACCTTATAGATTGCGAGATCATAACATAGTAGTGCGCAAAACAGGCTACAAAATACCATCATTTCCACTTTGAAGTGAAAATACTACCAACATGAAATTTGCAATAAAAAAATCAGCAACTAGAAAGTTGTTCATCTTCATCTCAAAGACACTCTTGTACCAAAAAAATCCATCAAAAAAAAAATCTTGGCTCAAATAGTAGCCTTGTAATCGTGAAAACTGCCAAAAATTTTACAAAGGAAAAATAGTCCAAAGCTAGACCCCTCGCACACAAATCCATGCCTTTTCTTCAATATATCCTCGATTGGGTAAAGGTTTCTACTACTAAAAATAGACTATAATTGGAATCCATCCCAAAAAATAAAGTCAAAATCTAACGGTGGATGAAGGAGATCTAGCTCTTCAAAAATCATCCATTTTTTCACTTTTTTCATCGTAGAAACATCATTGCAAAGCCAATACCAAAGTTATCTAGATCAAAAAACTTCCAACTACAAAGTTGTTGGGATGCATCTAAATATCAAACCTATGAAAAAATTTTATGAAAAACTATTTTAGATTTCACATAATTGGCTTGCAATGGTAAAACATGCCAAATGTTTGAAAACCCAAAAACAAAAGCTGCCTTCACTAAAATCCATGCCATTTATTCATACTTTATTTTATGAGTATGCAATTTTTATCACATAAACTAGACTTGATTTGGGACCTAACCCAAGTGATTTCGTCAAAAACGGAGTTTGGATGAAGAACTTATGGCTCTTCAAAGTTTCTGCCCTTCATCCAAAATGTCGTTTTTCGACACTAGGGACATTTAGGGGTTAAGGGTTAACCACTATACCACATATTTGTTTATTTCTTGGGACGTACGTATTTTAAATTGTTGTTTTCCCTTCCAACAATTTCTTATTTGCCTTGAAAATCTAGTGATATGAGTTTAAATAGATTGTTGTGTGCAATGCTGACATTTTAGAACTTAAAATAATGTGTGATTGAAGAAAAATTTCTTGTGCAAGTTGGCATATATGTTGAAAGCTAAAGAAACAATACTTTTTCTAAATGGCTTTTGACACTCTTGGGCACTTTCGAAGATGTCCTCAAACATCCATGTATCCCATACTAGGTCAAGCATTTGTTAGTTTTGAATTATATATTTCGGTTGCCCAAATGTTTGCAATATAGTTTTCATATAATGTTAGTTTGCACACTCATGAGCCATACCAAATATTTCTTATCGAAAGTAGCACCTTTGATAAACAAAATTGTTGACTAAACGCTAAGATTGCAAAATTCTTCCAAATATATACCACTATGGCTTTCTAAGGAACAATATATAGGGAGTGAAGCCGTACATAGGGCAGAAGGAGGGCAAAGTTTTCCGAAAGTTGATTCATTATTAATATATCTTTAAAATGAAAAAAATTATGTTGATACTAGAGAGGATTTGTGGCCTCTTTTGGCCCTATATACGGCTTGACTCCATGTGAAGTGTGATAGGGTTTCCAAAATTCTAAGAATGAAGGATTAATTCTAAAAGTTTTATCCTATCAGAAATCATATTATATTGATGATTTTAAAATCAGAGATTGTATAAAAATTCTTGAACAATTGAATTAGTTGATATGAGTTTTGTAGCAATTTTATATATGCCTATATGCCTTAAACAACAATTTCTATCTAATTGTTTAGACCGTCATGTAAAATCATTTCAAATGCTCATTACAAAAATATTTGACCATCAGCCTACTAGCCAATGCATCTTTTTGCGAAAGGTCGTAACAAAAGCCTTCTTAAGGAATTTTGTACCAAACTTCCTCTTTTTCCTCCCTTTGCTTGCCTCTTGGCTTGCCTTCTTGCAACTTTGCTACTTCTACAAAAAGCTCTCAAGACTCACGAAAACAATTGCCGTAACTAGAAGTAATATAAAAGAACTTAAGAGGGTTTTGTTTGCCACTCAATGAGGCTCTGCTCACTTGTTAAGGCCGCCGACAACTAGTTGATGATGATGCTCTTATAAAGTTTTGGAAAACACCAACAAGACCCTCATCTACAAAGGCTTTTCTGAACTAAGTACGAATGGTAAATGTAAGTGTTTGATTTCATTTTGATTGCAGTTTTTTGAATCACAAGTCTTTATTGCTTTTAGTCTTACGCTTCATACACACGGAAGAAAAGTAAAAAATCAACTAAATAAAATCTTTTAATCTTAAAATGTGAATCTTACAAATCAAAGTCTCAATTTCTAAGTATTGGAGGATTGTAACTTTGATTTCGTAGGGGTATGTTCACCCTTTCCTAGTGTTTTGAGGATATAGAATTATTGAAGTTATGGTCAATTCAAAGTCGAGTAAACAGTAATAACCCTAAAGATTAACAATCTAACAGTTTAAAATTGTATTTTTTCGAGCATTGTTATTCACAGTTGTGTGGGAGAGCAATGGCGACTAGCAACTCCGTAGCTAACCCACAAGCACCTCATCTAGAGCTTCCAATTACTCCAGCAAAAGATCAACGTTCCCTTTAAGTCAAGCTCCAGAGATCAATACTAGGGTATCTGCAAGCGTTTATGGAAATAGTATTGGCAAACCATGTCTTCTTACAAAGTCTCACTCCCCACTCCCCAGGAGATTTTGCCATGAACTGTATCTCCAAGTCGTGGGCAGCATGGTTCGCCGACAAAGTCACCACCATTGCACATGCTCGCCGCCATGACCAAAGCTGTGAGTGGTACTTTCCACTATTCTTTTCAATATTCCAAGGAATGCTATATATGGTTGAGATGTGGCACGCCAATGCAGAATAGTCTAACTTCCGCATCCTTGATCCGCAAGCTCCCTTCCTTCCTTAGACCATGTGATCAGAGCATTGAAACTTGAGTCTTGCATTTGCAACCCCAAATCGTTGTTTCTATCTTAAAAGAGTGAATAATTGGAAGTTTTTGAGATTTTCAATTGCCATATTCGTTTTTTTTAGACAAAATGATCCTTCTGAGACTTTTTCCTTATACTAAAACTTTAGCATTTAATTTCAGACAATCTGGACTATCTTTAGAATTTCTAATTTTACATTATTATCAGGTCGACGATAACCTTCCCATGTATAGTAAAAAATTCAATTATAAATATAAATCCATTGAAGAAATCAATAAAAAAACATAAATTTAAACATTAAATTGAGACTGTAAATATTCTCAATTTAACAAATATGGCCGTAGAAGCTATCTCTCCTTCATCCTCTAGTGGATTTTGACTTCATTTTCCAGGATGGATTCCGATTAAGAGTCTAGTTTTAGTGGTAGAAACCTTGACAAATCAAAGATGAATTAAAGATTACGCTTAGCTTTGAGTGCCAAGGTTTGTGATTTGGACTATTTTTTCTTTGTAAATTTTTGGCGAGTGTTATTATGATGGAGGTAAACATCTTCATAATTGGTGATTTTTTTATTGCGAGACGTCTATTGGTAGCAATTTCACTTTATAGTGAAAATTTTGAGATTTGTGATGTTTTTTCAGTAGTAATACATTATGATCTTGCAAACTATGAGGCGTGATGACTCAAAATTTGAGCCACATCATGTACTATATGTCTTCTACAAGATTGTTTGAGATCGGAATAACTTACCTTAGTTTTGATTTATGACATTTCATTTGAAATGCGTTCTTTTTCTACCAATGAGTCAAATCATTTAGGGGTTGAAAGTTGCAAGATTAAATTGTAAATGATGGGTGTAAACCTCAAAGTTTGAAGTGCTTTGCTAGAAATTGACTTGAATTTTTCAAATGGTAGGAATGGCAAGGATAGATCGACACACTTGTATGCTTGTCAGTAAGTGACTTGAAAGTTATTATGAAATTCAAAAATTTCTTTGAGCGCAACTCTTAGAGGCTATACGTAAAGCTAACTAAGTAATTATATAGAGTTCGCGAAAAAATTCTATAATAATTTTGCTTCTAAAGCATTAAACCATGTGATGATAATCTACTTCTATAATAAAATATTGTTCAACAATCCTGCCTACCCACCAATGTACCAATCTACCAACCTACAAACTTATCAACCCACGAACTTACAACCCTACCTACCTTCTTTTATGTATTAAAAAAATATGAATAAAGAGAGAAAAAAAGGGAGAAAAAAAACCGTTTGAGGAAATGGTAGACATGGGATACTTTTTTAAAAGTACCTTGTAAAGACCTTTCCCGTCGGGACGACAGGAATCATACTAGTAAAATTATAGTAGAAATGAATCGGAAACATGGGATGAAAAGTAGAAAAGTCATCAAATATAGATATTGACTCGAATATGACAAATCTTATAACGCTAAAACACCTTTCACCGAATTTATTTTTACATACCTTTAAGTAAGCCACAAATTCTTTCAAAAACTACATGAGTCTAGTCACTAGTGTGAATTTGATTCAAATTTTGACTTATCATTTACCTCCTTCAACTCAAAAAATCAAGAGCATCCAAAAATGTTTCATAGGGACTGAAAACATTTAGGGGACGGAAAGTCATTTTCTTTTCTTAAGGACTAGTTATCTCATCGAGTTATCTTTTTGAGCTTATCAAAAAGAGGCCTGCCCTCAACCTACCAAAGGTAGCGTCTTCCAAATCTTGTGTATCACCAAGAGGCCGCCATGTGTTGTAGTGTGAGAGTTCTCTTTTTGCTTAAAGATAATCATATCCATTTGTATGCTTCAATTTGAGAATGATGTGAATTTCTACTTCTTGCTAAGTGTATGATACATCAAAGACTAGAGTTTCAAAAGCTTATTAAAGATTAGAGATCTAGAAACTTCGTACTTCCTTAGTTGCTTTTGCGAATGTGCATGTTAAAATTTTTAGTATCTTAAAAAATTGCTACAATTAAGAAAAACAAACTAGAATCTAGTTGTCTCTCATCTTTTTTTCTATTTCATATATATTAACACTCAGTTAATAATCACTTCTGGAGTTTTGCAAGAAAATAGTGTATCTCTACTCGGAAAGGCGTTTTGCAACATATATATGAAGGTAACCTCTTTCATTACACCATTCTTAATTTTCACCAAATCAAGTTCATGAGTTTTTTAAGAAGAGGTAATTCACTAGTGCTAATATCTTCATACACAATATCAACTTGCCTGGAATAAATATTTATTCTAGTATAAAGTGATGGTTATGGATACACTTCTATACTTTACAATACAGAGTTTTCAAGTGTGGAACCTTGTTTCTGTTAATAAGCTGATAGTAAGGTTCCTTCTATAAGTAGATATGTTCATGAAGTTGTTTCCAAATCAAGCTATTTGCACACTAGGAGAAAATAAGATACCTATTGTACACTAAAAGACAAAAATATTTAAGTGCAAAGAAGTGCCATAAGGTATATTCCTCTACACTACAGTGAATGATGTATATTTATATAAAATTAATTGATTTCATATTAAAACTTTTCTTTTGAGATACATATTCACTATTGCCTTTACAACTTCAATTCCACAATTTAATTAATGTTAATCTCCACCGAAAGTTGCATCGTCTCACTACCGAAACTTTTTGTGATGTTGCACATGTTCGAAGAATTAATAATTATCTTTGGTGTAGAAGAAGATGAATCATGGGATACACCAAGCTACGGCGCCCATTGCAATGCAGCCTGGGATGTTCGAGGAGCAACTGAAGCACACCTACATGAACCATTACACAGAATTCACGGCGCTACTCAATCAACTCAGATATGACGAGATTGGAGTTTCCAAATTCGTGGTTGATGTGAAAGAGCTTCTTCTTCGAGACCATGCCGAAATGCTAAAACTCTTCAACATGCATCTGCCACTATCCTACAAGATGATCTTCAAAGAGGACTACATTGGGGTGGATGAGATGAGTACAGCCTTCTATGCCAAGATCCAGGCTCGCAGTGCTAATCCCATGTTCCGGAAATGGAAGCAGACCATGGCGAGGTACCAGGTCGGCATTACAACGGCTCAATAGAGCTGTAGAGAGGTGGAGAAGCTGTTTGAGAATCACATCGACTTGTGGAAGGAGTTCGAACTGTTCTTCATGCCGGAAGATTACGTACCGACATCGTCCACTCCACATACTCCAAAGCGACGGGAGAAACTACCGACCGTGGCTCCGTTCGGCCGCAAGCGTCGGAAAAATGGAGCCTGATCCAGCTCCGTCTTTCTTTAATTCCTGAAATTGAGTGCTGTTCTGATGAAGGAGGTTACATCTCTTAATCGTGGTGACTTTTGTACAGGCGTGTGCGTAGATATGTATATATGTAAATGTTTTCTTTGGACAAAATGGAATATGGAAGTACATGATAGAATGGCACTCTTTCGGTTTCAGAGTGACATTGTGGTGTACAGAAGAGTTGAGCTTCAAATTTCTCGAAAGGGATGATTCAAGTGAGCTGAATCGGTTGGAAGGGCCATACAGTTCAGGAAACGCTTGATCTTTCGATATGCGAACATGTGAACTGGAGTGGGAATGTCGAAACCCACTTCGGACTTAGTGAAGCTTCTGCAAAACTCGCAGGCGTAGGAGCCACTTGTTGGCCATGATCTGCTTCTTCAAATTTTAACCTTCTGCAGAATTTATGTTGCAACCATCTGTTTCCAATAGGAATGCAAACCAAGGAATGGATGACTATATATGGTAGCTCATGAGCAGAGCCGTCGAGTGCTTCGTCATGAACATTGAATCGGATGCATCATTCCTTAATGGTGAATAATTGTTGTTTAATACTGAAGTTTTACTCGTACACACGCTTACTTGTTATGACATTCAAGACCGAAACGTCGATTCTATTCTGAGATACGTAATGTCGATCTGTTATCTGTGAAATCGAGTCTTTCTTTGACTTGGGGCTCTTCTGTGCACATGTGGGATTTGAGCGTGTAATTAATCAAAATTGAGTACGTAAGCATCGTTGCTTACTATAGGAGCATTGATTTATTAGGGTGCGGACATCGCTTTCAAAATCTATTGCAAGCTGTCTTCGACTTGCACTTCCCCATCTTAAACGTCGAGTGTATTTCCGGCCAAGGATATTCTTTCCAAAATCAAAGCATAAACTGAGATCATTGATGTCCTTCGGAGAACTGCCCTTCATTTGTTGGAGCAGAAGAACTGCACGTCTTGATCTGGAGATCACATTCGTATTTAAGATGGCAGCAATCAAAGAACAATCCGATACTATTCTGCATACACTCAGGGGCATCGAATGCACAGAGCATCAAGTGATAGTACTTGATGACATTCGATAAATGGGTCATACAAGGTACATTCCCCTATGCATCGGTAATGAACATTGAGTTCAGCTAAAGAATGGCAGGAAATGTTGATTTTGTACTCAAATGACCACATGAATGTTAATAAATGAAGATGAAAACAAGATGATCCTGAAGTTCTAACCTAAATGCTACATGTTCGACTCTCTGGAGCATGCACCAAATTTCAGTTCTAATTCATGGGGAGTACTCCAAATTTATCAACAAATCAGTGAACAATCTCACTTTGTATTGCGGGTGGAAGCACACTAGGGTGGATCACTTTTGATGTCACAGTGTCACACTTGACGAACTAAATTATTTTAAGCTTATGTAAATGAAGAAAATTACATATATGAATATGATTTAATGATTGACATTACTAATCCATACTAGGGTCCAATGGCAATTTTGCATGTCTAATCTATATTTAGATTTATTCACTAAAATTCACAAAAGACGAGGAATTTTATAAAAAGTTGTAAAAAAGATTTTTAACACTTTGGTTGGTTGATGGAGGAAGTGAACAAGATTCTAGAGGTGGGCCTAATTATTTTACTTTTTAATTCTTTTTTGAAATACTTCTAAAGTCAGGTTTAGATATAATTACAGAATCACAATGTACCACCTTTTAAAGTTTAGTATTTGTAAAAACCCCTTCTAGAAGGATCTAAGCAATAAAAAATATGCCCACTTGTAGAATGTTCTTAGCTTCTTCCACCAACCAACCAAAGTATTAAAAAACTTTTTTTCAATGTTTTATTAAATTCCCCATTTCTGCCAAAACTGATCCACCCTAGTGTGCTTTCACCCTTGCATAAACATATGGTTGAAGGTAATTATGCAGTATTGAAATTATTGATCTATTAGGGCTTTATGTGGAATGGCTTTAGCACGATATGCGTTGTGTCTTGTCTTGCATTCTCAGACAAGACATGCAACTAGAGCAAGTAGTTTATGACAATCACTCAATCATATGACGCTCCCCTTCGTCGTGCAAGAGAAGTTTAACTGAAATCTCATGGTTGTTGCAGACATGGCCATTGTATACATAATTTCTTTCATATGATATCTTTCATAGGATTGATACTGGCCAGACCCAAGCAAATGCTCCAGAAGTGGACGAATATGGTGCATAGGTTGCCAGTTGCTGGACCTTGAGTCGTAAACAGCGAGCTTTAGCGAGCTTCGGTTCAAACGGAAGTTTCTGAGAACACCAAAAGATAAGTACTTTGTTGGTGTTGGTTATGCCTTCCACCATAATGAAGTATAGTGGACTAGAGTATGTGATGTTATGGACCTCGAAATGGTGGAAGTTCTTTGAAAAGCTTCCTAAGTGAGTTGAATTTGAACCCAAATCGGACATCGTTCACTATCAAGTGTCAACTATGTTCGGTTTGGGTTCAAACTCCTGCATTTGCTATGGTTGTGAGGAAAAACTTGAACCGAGGAGAGCCGTTTAGAGATTTTTGGTTCCAGCAAGAGAAGACCGTGTGAATTGGCTAAGAACGATGACATGATATGGAACTATATTTGGCTTTGGGTTGCAAATATACAAGCCCGGTAGTAAACCTATAGGAGGGAGGTTAAATAGCTTGGATTCGAATGAGAACACTCCTTAGGCGTGCCACATCCCAAGCATCTCCAACATCATGCATGCGGGTGTTGAGATTATATTACATCTCCTCAATCAAAGAAAAGTACTAATAGCTATTTAATTTCAACATGGCCACAAACATGTGCAATTATGGTAGTAATGTTGTCTTTGAATCAAGCTGCCGAACATCTTAATACAAACTTGGTGTGGAGAATAATTTAAGTAGTAAAACTTTGTAAAAAGACATGGTTTGAGAGCAATGCTTCCTCAAACGCCAGAAGTGTCGGATTGTTTGAAGGAGTAGTTGTAGGTGACATTGACTATGAATGATGGTGAATCAACCATTACATCCGTCAAATGCTCATGAGCTTGCATGAAGTCAATGATAGAATTGTGATTCGCAGTTGCTGAAGATAATGTATTACAAATGCATATCAATACAAATGATATCACAAGCTTAATAACTCCTACTATTTTAAGATGATTTATGTCTAGTAGTTTAAGGAATTAAATCTCATTTTGTTCCTCAATCAAGACTTAAATATCAAACTAACTTGTATATATGCAAGCCTTTGGTCAATTTAGTGAAGACTCTTACTTAAGCCGATATGTGATTTAGGTGTTTTGCCTTATTCAAGAAAGTGTATGAAGAAAGTCGAGGGCGAGGGTATGAGGGGAAAGAGGACGAGAATGATAGTTCAAGAGAAAAAGGGATGAGGGCAATCATATGAAAGGGAAGGAGAGTGTTCATGGCAAATGAAGATAGACACAGTGTGCAAAGGGGACCATTGGATGCGATCATGGAGCAAAGCTTAGAAGGGGTGGGAAGAGATTCAAAGTTTGAAGGGGACCTAAGGAGGAGCACTACTGCAATTTGAGGGGAGTTTGCAATGTTTTTCCTGAAACGTTGCTATTATTTTAGCAATGATTTGGAACTTGCGTGAGCAACGTTCTGAAAGAAAGTAAGCAATGTAATTGGATCACCAGGCAATGTTATTAATAATCTAGCTCAAAACGTTGCTAATTTTAATAAGAATGTTGCTCAAGCAAGTTCTCAAATTCATGAAGGGCTCGCCGATTATAAGAGCCAGTTTCATTCATCATCATTCTTGAGCCACCTCTCTCCTCTTCTGCCATGTGGGCGAAATCATCTTCTAAACTTAAGCTAGTTGTGAAAGTAAACAAGAGTCTGTGGTGCTTCAGGCGCAGGTAGTTCAGCGAAAGTGGTTCAGGAGCTGTTACTATTACTTTTAAGTGCCACAACTATTACTTTGAGTGCGACTGTCATTCTAACCTCAAAAAGATGAAACCTCAATTCCGTTAAAATGACGTTATTCCGGTAAAATGGATCTTTTTGGGGTGCTTAAAATGGAAAAAATGATGTTAGTTTTTGTCAAGATTTGACATGATAGGGTAAATATTTCTTAACGGCCGTTCAAAAACAACAATGTTTCTGAACGACCGTTCAAAAATATTGCCCTTTTACTGTGTCCAAAGGTCAAAACCATCAAAATGTGTGATATAATGGAAATTTTGGTGATATTACGGAAAACATTTATATTACGGAGTACATGTGTAATATTAATAAACATGCCATTTTGTAGGCATAAATACCTCTGAACTTCACTTCAAAAATATGCTTGTAAAATGGCACGTCTGCACAATATGGCACTTTAGCTCCGCTAAAATGGCACATGGAATAGTGCCATTTAACGGAATTGAGGTTATGATCCATCAACACTAGCCTTGGAAAGAGCTTGCAATTGATTTTAATCTCATTACGAATCCTCTTCGCTGCAACAGGAGTTTTGTCTGCTTGAAGCAAGTTATAGAAGCTGTAGTCAAGCGTTCTCCAAGGAGCTTTGACGTCTAAACGAGATGGTTCACTTTATACAACACCTAGATGTCGAGGTTCAATTTTTACCGTTCCTGTAGAAGTAGCAGTATTGGCACTAGCTCCTGTTTGAAAGTGATGAGGTGGGGTGGAGGCGGGTGAACCGACTTCTTAATCCTTGCAAGCTTTCTGAGGAGGAGGAGTGGTATGTCGTTTAATGTTCGGTTGGATGCTAGCAAGACTAGATACGCCATGCACGGTCCTATGCTTTTCTTCGGCGTGAAATCTTCCGTTCGAGCTCATGCGTTACCTTCTACTTGTTCCACTTCCCTTGCAGCTAGGTCTCGATCCGAAAACAAAAAATGTCCCAAGCTTTCCTCATGCGGTTCGGTAGTAACTGTCAATTGCTTATAGATGTGTGGTGGCTCCTTCAACTGCACACACGCACAAGACTTCACCATAGTGAGCACAAAAGCATATGGACTAACGAATCTAGAAAACAAAAGCAAGAGAGTTAGATTCATCTACTTGCGTGCTGCAGGAAGGCCTGCATTGGGTGATCGGTCACATCAACAAGCTTCACACTCTCGATGCGAACATCCATAGCGACTGCTCCCTCAATTGGCTCGATGACCTAAATGGCCCAAGATTTGAGCAAAGTGTGATCAATATCATGTCTGTATGTAAAAGTGGCCGCAGGTCAAGGTTGATAGATGAGTGTTACCTGAGACCATAGAACTCGAAGCCTTCATTCAGAACTCTTCCTATTCGGTGGTAAAGAGGCGACTTTCGGATCTTTGCACTGTTTCGGGCATCGCCTTTTACCCACACTGTGAGGTCGCTCGGTTGAGTTTCCCAAAGTTCTCATCACAGAACGACATCCGCGCGAATCGATGAGCATGAATAGAGTAATGGCGAATTCGCGGTTGTTGGCATCACCAGGAGAATCCATGAAGTGGATCTTCGTAGGAGTGACAAGAACGGAGAGGATCCGGAGACCATCAGATTCAGGAGCAAATGTCCTCCCCTCGAGCATTTTCCTTTCTTCCTCGAATTTCTTCACCGGATCGAAGCATGGACCATCAGCCTCCTTAATCTTGTTCAGAATCCTCTTCGTGGCTTCAAGTGGAGTTTTGTCGGCTTGAAGCAAGTTATAGAAGCTGTAGTGAAGCGTTTCTCCGAGGAGCTTCGACGTATGAACGAGATGGTTCACTTTATACAGCACGTAGAGATGTCCAAGTTCAGTTTCTCCCGCTCCTGTGGGAGTAGCGGTACTGGCACCAGCTCCTGTGATATGACGAACGTTGGATAGGAGTAGTATGTCGTTTGATGTTCGGTTGGATGCTAGCACGACTATATACGACATGCACTGTCCTATGCTTTTCTTCGGCGTGAGATCTTCCGTTCGAGCCCATGCGTTCTGTTCAACTTGTTCCACTTCCCTTGCAGCTAGGTCTAGATCCGGAAACAAAAAATGTCCCAAACTTTCCTCAGGCGGTTCGGTAGTAACTGTCAATTGCTCATACTTAGATGTGTGGTGGCTCCTCCAACTACACACAAGACTTCACCATAGTGAGCACAAAAGCTTGTGGACTTACAAATCTAGAAAACGAAAGCGACAAAGTATGATTCATCTACTTGCCTGCAGCAGGAAGGCGTGCGTTGGGTGATTGGTCACATGAACGAGCTTCACACTCTCGATCGTGTCATAGTCGCTCTCCATTTTGTACTCGTGCTTCGTTTCATTGTGCACTACTTGGAACAGGAACTGCACTTTCAAGCGCGAGAAATCGAACCAGAGTTGCACTGTCGGGCTGTGATTGCCATTGCCAGCATACTTGAATGGGTTTTGGAGACGACATTGCCGATGTATAACTTGCTCTGATTTAAACCATCCAACACGCAACAAAGCAAAAGTTACCAAGGGTCATAGCTAGCCATAACACAAGCTCAAGGGTTGTGAAGGACATACATATTTCCAAATGTTGGGAGAATGGAGAAGCTCCAAGTTGCGGCTTCCATACTCGACGAAGAGCTGATAATTGAGTAGTATCAGTTTGCCTTGCTCCCCCAGTTGCACAGCTTTAGCAGCAGCGGCCTCGGTCCTGAATTGGACGAAGCTATTACCAACTTCAAAAGTTGCGTCGACGTATATATCCCGGATTGTGTCCTTACCGACGGCTTTCTCCAACAATGCTTTGAGCATATCTTCAATCTCGGTGCGTTCGAGCGATGCTGGGTAGTTCCATACGCGAACATTACGACGGTTGGTCTCCATCGTGTACACACTGCAATGAGCATAAAATAATTGGTGATTAGTGCAAAATGTGAGTAGTGTGAAGGTCCAATCTTGAAAGTAAATGGTGTTTGTGCCATGTAAGTAAACATGTGGAGAGCTAAATATTTGTACACATCAAAAGTAGGTGCACTAGTTGCTTTTTGGGTGTGACTCTAGTACCGCAAACCCTTAAGACAGTGTAGGGTTTAGCACTTGTTACAATGAATGACTTATTAAATGCGTTGAACAACACTTTTGAGAGTTCTTGTAGATAAAGCTTATGTTAGGATTTTTGCCTTACCACTACTAGAAAAGAGGAGGGTTTGCAATGTTACAAAGATTGCTTTTTGTGTAAACATTGCTTACTTGGGCAATGTATTGAAACTTGGTTCAGCACCATTCTCAAAAAAAATTGAAATGTTTTACAACCTTAAATCCACAATTTAGTAGGTTTGAGGTTGAAAACATTGCTTATTTTCTTGAGAGTGGTGCTCAAGTAAGCTTCAATACATTGCCCAAGTAAGCAATGTTTACAAGAAAAAGCAACTTTTGTAACATTGCAAACCCTCCTCTTTTCTAGTAGTGTACATAGCTTGTGTGAACTGTTAGACTTGCGAAACTGAGTCAAATGTATGCTCTGAAGAATGTGGCACAAAATGATTAGTGTAACAACGGTATCTTTGACTTAGTTGGTTTATAAAGGGTGACTCTATAAACCAAACAAGGTTTATAGAGGGTGAGCTCGAATCAAAGCAAATACAAAACAGATTCCAAAAGAAGTTCTAAAAGAGGCGTTTGTGGATAATTGTACCTCTCGTGGGCTCTCTAAGAACTTGACTATTGGAAAAGAAATAAAAACATCATGCTTGCAAGTGAGAGCTTGATATGATCATAGGGTAAATATTTCAAACCGCGTTTCAAAAACAACAATGTTTTTGAGCGGCCCTTCAAAAATTTTGCCCTTTGACTATGTCCAAAGGTCAAAAACCATGTGTGATATTATGGGAAGTTTGGTGATATTACAGAAATCACTTGATATTATGGAGCACATGTGTGATATCAATAAACATGCCATTTTGCAGGCATAAATACTTCTGAACAACAATAGTTCAAAAATATGCTTGTAAAATGGTACATTTTAGACTGCGAGCAAAATGACTCATAGGGGATTTGGCAAAATGGTACATGGAATACCAACAAGAATTGAGGTTTTATAGTCTAAATAATCTGTACATGTAGGACCCATATGACATAACTCCCTTTCTATACACCGATAACATTCCGTCTCATTTTTTGAATTGAAAAGAATTTAGAAGATATTGGAGAATGAGAAAAATTTAACCTTTTTATCTTTGACTTTTTATCTTTGACCGTTATAATCTCAAAATCATAGAAAAATCAACGGTTCAAATTTGACACTTGAGTAAAGGGTTAAGTTGATTTTAAGATCCTACGGTTGAATCGTCTAATTCATGCTTAGATTGAGTTTCTTTGGGCCTGAAGTAGAAGAAGGTTCTTTTTGATAATAAAGACAATTTTGTATCAAGGATCTTTAGGGGTTAAAGTGTAGTTCCAACATACCCGTGCCTTAAAAGTGATGTAGAAGTTAGAAATATTTGTGAAACATTCTTAATATATATAAAATCTAATACAAACCATCTAAAGTTGATAAAAAATCAACTCAAAAACATAAAGATCTAAATAACATATCCCAAATACTATTAGAAGTTACCACATTACAAATCTACTTCTGTAATAAAATACTGTACGGTGATCCTTCCTACCTACCTACCTACCTTCTTTTATGTAATTTGGATTATGTAAAAAAAAAAACAAGAAAAAAAAAAGAAAAAAAAAAGTATATAAATAATAAACATAATATGAGGAAATGGTAAATACGGGACAATTTTATAAAAGTACCATACAAAGAGCTTTTCCGTCGGGACGACGGTTACATTACTAGTTATCAATAATAAGACTAACCGGGATGATCCAAATCTTGGGATGAAAGTGGAATAGATAAGTAATGTACGAAGTGGCCCTTGATAATAGACTAGGGTGAAAGCATGAAAGGGTGGATCACTTTCAGACAACACATGATACTCAAAAAGTGGTAAAGTCAATTAAGTTTGAGGAAGCAAATTTCAGGGGTACTTCAATGGGTATGAAATTCTTATTTTAATATAAAGATGTCAGTTTTGAGAATCGCGCTGTTAAATTTCGAATGTCTAGGAAGGTGTGCGGATTAAGGCCCAAGCCTTGTCACATGGTGGCACGCCCATTACTTTTCTGACATAGTAATCGGTGATCACCAGTATCCACATCGTCCGAACTGACCAGTGATCACGCGCCGTCCAGCGCCGTTGAATCTGTTTGCACGCGGCGTGAGAGTTTGAGTTCGCATTGAGCTTGCATAGGGTTTTGTTTGAGTTTGAGTGTACCGTTCGTCACCGCGTTAGCATAGGGTTGTAGTGAAAAATCGGTTTATGAAATTGAGTTGAGCACTGCAATCTTTTGAATGTGTTGTTGGGTTTAGTGAGGTTGTGAAGTCGCATTGGTTGCTCTAAGCGATGAGGTTGTGAGGTTGCATTGGACGCATTGTTTGCTTGCAGGTGGCATTGGACGCATTGTTTGCTGGGTTTAGTGACGTTGTAAGGTCGCACGGGTGTGAGGGTGTTGGTTTAGGGTTGTAAGGTTGCACTGGACGCATTGTTTGCTGGTCCCATTGGACGCATTGGACTGTGGGTTCAGTGAGGTTGTGAGGTCGCCATAGCGTGAAGATTTTGGTTTAGGGTGGTGGAGGGCGCAAGGCGGTGCGAGAGCGCGTGGACATGTGGGCAAGAGGGCGCGAGGACCCGAGCGGGAGGGCACAAGGACACACGCAAAAGGGAGCGAGGGTGCCGTGCGCGAGGATGCCTTCAACTTCGGGGTTTAGGGTCCTCCACTCTTTTGCATTTTTGTTGAATGTTTGCATGATTTTGTGTTTGCATGATTTGTGATTTTGTGTTTGCATGATTTAGTGGATTTGCTCGAGTACCCAATCTTTGGAAGTAGACAAGTTTAGATCGATGAAGTTGACAGCTTAGTGTTCTCACGAGGTGATTGGTATATATACATGTCATTGATTGTGGGTGGTGGAGAGTGTTTGCACCTTAATTGTAGTCTTTAGGCAATCTTATTGTCTATTCTTGCTCACTCTCGCTGCTTCAATCTTGGTTTTAAAGTCTGTACTCTCTCGTAGCGTACGCTCGGTTTGCACACTCTTCAGTAGCATACACAGTCTCGGTTGTGTGTACTTACAGTGAGGTTGTCGGTTGTGTGCTTCCGTTTTTTTGTGGGCACTAACGTAGTCTAGTCTCTGCTCACCTGTCTCAGTAGTCAATGTGTTTGTTTGTGTGTGAGTTCAGTCTTGGTAGTGGATCTTGCTTTTAGGTTTAGGATGGGATGTATGAAGTACAATGACGTAAGAGGGTCTGGTGAGAAGTCTGTATCGGTTGGGAAGGCGAGGGAGGAGGAGCCTCCATCTGATTTAGAGGAAGACATTGACTTGTATGACGTCGACTCCGCACTCGAGAAATTGAAGGAATCGCATGTTGTTCTCCACATAGAGGATTTTGTAAATACTATGAAGTTGGAGGGCACAGGTTTGAACCCGCATGGATTCAAGAAAAAAGAGGTACCAAGAGTTGGTGTGTGGGCTATTTGGACGTCGTCGCGAGAAGGGTGGAAGGGCCGGTTAGAAATGGCAAGACTTACAAACAAGTCGGTCTTAGCCCGAGTGAAGAGTTACATCCGATTGTTTATCAACATGACAAAGACTGTAGGCCAAGTTTTTTGAAAATACATTTTGTGCACACAAGGCATTGCAGTCGAACATGTGGAAGAAGAGGAAAGGTCAATTGGACAATATACGGTCAGGAGACCAACAAGGTGGGATACTCAACGCGCAAAGTTGATGTTATGCAAACAGAAGGGTGTTGAAATGACTAAGAGCGCCTTCAAAAAGGTAAAACTTGAGAAATGCGCTCCGAATGGAAGAGCCGACTCTTCAAAGCAGGTAAGAGACTTTTACCTTTGCTTGTCAACTGAATTAGAGCTCTTCCTGTTTGTATAGGATAGTTCTTGCTATTTCATGTGGTAATGTGTAACGTGGGAAATCTCTAATTGCATTACAATTGCTCCCGTGCACCAAGACTCAGAGGTTTGTGCATCCAAGATACCAACGCGGGTTGAAGAAGATATGGACTCTCTTTGAGAGCGTGTTTCTCACCTGAGCGATATGATGAAGGCTTTAACTACAAAGATGCAAGAAGCACGGGCCAACTTAAAGTCAACCCAAAAAGACAGAGACAACGCCAAACAACGAGGCTCGAAGTGTTGTGTTATTCCTCCTTGGGACTCGAGGGACACTTGTATGTGTCATCAAAAGAGTAAGGGACACTAAGCAGACCATTTTGATGACGATGAAAACTGAGCACGAGTTGAAGTTGGTGAACTGTAAGCGTCATGCTGAGAAGAAGGAAGAAGAGCTTCAACAACTTCAAGAGAAGCTCGTGCTCATGCTCGTGCTTTTAGCAAAGAGCAATCAAAATTTGCAGACTGGAAGTCGTTCATTAGCTATACAACCGTGGCTTGTGATGTATCCAAAAGCGTCCGGGTGTGTCTTAAATAAGACATATATTTTGGTTAGTCGTTGTAGTTTGTGTACATTTGAGTTCCCTCAGTTTGACATAGTGGTTGCTAGCTGTCAACACCTTTATCACCCATGGTGTGCTCTAGTGGTCTTCAGCGAAGGAGTTAAGTGTGTGGAACCAAAATGTAATGAGATAGCCGACCCCAAATGGCAGAAGAGTTTTGGTTGGGGGTGGACAACTCAAGACACTCTGCGGACCCGCCAATCGAGACTGTCATTGGCCGCCTAGACCGTCATCGGCCAAGAGTCCCCTGAGCCGTCAACTTTTCAACCAAAAGTTCACTTCAACACCTCTTTCCCTTCCAACGCCATGAGCCTCTCGAACCTCAGTCAAATATTGACGTCTTCGTATCCATGCAGTAGCATATTTACAACGACCATAGGGATTACGATTGCTTCATGATTTGAGAAAAGGGTGCACAATTGGAGAGTTATTATGTGTAGTCTGCCAATTGCACTAGAAGAAAGGGAGAGCTTTGCAACGTTACAAACGTCGCTTTTTTATAAATTTTCTCAAGTTCAGCAACGCTTTGGAACTTGCTTGAGCAACGTTTTTAAAAAAAAAAAAAAATATCTTCAACTGGATTGTAAATAATGTTGCTTTACGTTGCTTATTTTATTGAGAACCTTGCTCAAGCAAGTTCCAAAACGTTGCTGAACTTCAAAAACGTTTGAGAAGAAAACGTGGCAAACCCCTAAAATTATAGGAGTGTTGCCGATCCTTGACTCATAATTTGTAAGGTTTGTTCGATATGAATGCAGACTATTCCAAATAATAAACACTGTAAGTATTAGATATGTCATCTACCATGATACTATAATAACGAGTGCTATAAAAGTGGGTGAAATCAATACATTGTTATTGTTGCAAGGTGGAAGGATCTGAGATTCCTTTGTGAGCGGGTTGGTTACCATCAACGATGATCGTTTCAAGTTTAGATTTGCGACTACAGAAGCCTGGGTTTGAGATGAAAAATAAAAAGAGTAACCTCTTCGAAATTGAAATTCGAGCTGAGTTTGGACATTTTAGGAACGTGAATTGCAACTTGAAAAGATTCAACAAAGAAATTTGTCCACTCTGCATTTGTCCACTCTGCTCAGATGAAGCAAATGCCTCTTTTTCATAAACTCAAGATTGACAAGAACAAATTATTGACGTCGGTAGAACTAAGATTGCTCAGAAGATGTTACCTTGAGTTGTGATTGGAGATTATAGTGTCTGGAACAGCGGCCTTTACAATCACTTGACTGGTGGCGCAAACGACCACAAGCCTCTCACTGCGGCATAATTGCAAGGAGATCAATCTTGTGAGCAAGATACAATCTTGATAAACATCCAATACAAACAGCCAATCTTTTCAGTGAGCCATTAAGAATAGTCATCATGCATGATTGAATGTCGATTTTAATGTCAGTGTCGCTCTGGATCGTGGCATGGAGGTGAAATCTTCACAGTTATTTTTTGTTTTGGTGAAATGTGACCTAAAGTAGTCTAGAGAATGCAAGATAAAAGTTCTTCCATACGAACTTTGGAGAATCAAAAGTTGGATTTGCATATCATGCTAACTTCCACGTGAAGGCCTTAGCAAAGCAAATGAATCATGCAATTATAACAAAGAAGTGCATCCTCGTACAATACACCTTAATGCTCTGTGTCTTTTATTAGTTTTGACATGATTGTTTTTATAAAATGGAGTTAATGAGTTTTAAGGTATTTGTCTTTAAGTGTGAGTCAGTTTAGAGGGTTTGTAAGACTTTGAATTGCCAGCATATGGCCAATTTTGTTTCAAGGCACAGACCGCTTACAGCAAGTAGAGAGACTCTTGAAATTCTGCCTTGTCTCTACATTATGGGCAAATTTTGTAGACGAATCGGAGGAGATGTTTGTGCATCAGTTGCACCTCACATAATGCATGAGCACTGAAGTTTACTACAGATCTGCGCTTGGTCGTTTCAGGACATGGTCCTGGAAATATGAGCCAAGGCATTGTGATAAATGACATAGACTTCACTTGTTTGTGCTGTGCAGGAAAAGCTCAAGAATTTGGTTTTGTCTTATTTTTGTCAGCCCTAAACAATACACTTGTAGGATCTATTTCTTCGAACCTTTCAGTTCAGGAGCGACGTAGTCCTCTGATAGTTTGAAGTCGTGAATTGCCAATTTGTGAAATCCTCCAGGAATCTTACTTTAGAATGACC
Organism: Bryum argenteum; assembly: GCA_037043015.1. Classification (NCBI taxonomy): domain Eukaryota; kingdom Viridiplantae; phylum Streptophyta; class Bryopsida; order Bryales; family Bryaceae; genus Bryum; species Bryum argenteum. The sequence continues at coordinate 14,780,184 of CM073328.1, read as the reverse complement.
ATGTTTGTGAGCTTTGCAAATTAACATCCCCAGCACAGGAGATTCTCGAATCCAACACCCAGTAACTGGTCAGATGGTTAATCGGGTGTAATACAATGCGGCAGGCAGGATTCTTGAAGAAGTCTGATGGGGATTCTTGAAGAAGTCTGATGAGATGACAGGGTTGGTCAGCCGGTTATGAGCTTTATCCTCGTTAGACCGGGTGCCCGGTATGATGTTAACAATCACCCACTTTCACAATTTTATGTTCTTTCTTGTTAGCAAAAATTCACTTCACTTTTGCGGTACAACTTCTGATTGTTTGTCGTATATATCTCTGACCGCTACGAGACATGTGTGTGTGAGCATGGCAGATTTTGTACGTGAAGACCAATAGCCTCACCATGCCTAGTTTTCCAGGGAGAATGGTAGATTCTGTAGGACGACCTGACACCTCGAACAAATCTGGATTCGAGCTATGCCGATGAACAAAGTCTATTGCAGAGGAATTGAATACAAACTCTGTTACCCAGTCCAGGCACTTCTTGGGAGACTGTTAGAAACATTCTGAGTTGTTTTTAGATAGAACAAATTTTGCATGTAGATGGCCTGATACACAACCAAGTGCCAATCTTTGTAATTTTAAAGCCGAGCATATTTTTATGCTTACGTGAAACGAAGCAAGTGTTTTTTCTAAATTTTCTCTCAAACTCATGAGTACTCTGAATGATGTCTTTGCTAAAGTTCAATCACTTACCTCCGGAAGAACATTGTGAACTCATAGGTTTATCTAGACTGGTAAGTGAGAAATAGTGAATCTCAGATTTACTAATATAATTTGTTGTATCAGGATAGCCTCAAGTGGGTGATTCAACATGGAACTATTCCTACCTACGAAAGCATGTCTGTCCTTAAAAAAGATGGCTGACTTGTTGTCACGGGAACACTACTCTTGGGAAATCAATGCCAACGGTAGTTCCGCCGTAGCTGCAAATAGGGAACAACACAAACTAAAGCTTTCACCTGCAAATGTGATTTCTTATTTCTAACTTAGCTTGTTTGCCATAGCTTTCATACTGAGATTCTAGATAGTAGTAAATCGGACTCTAATTGAGGTCTGGCTGGGAGAAATTGAGGTCCTCGTGGAAGAATTAAAATCCAATTGAGGTTCAGCTAGAATGGTCGAACTCCAAGTGAGGTTCAAATGGGAAGTGAGGTCCCGGTAAGAGGATCGAACTCAAACCTCACACAATCGGGGAAAAGAGTAGAAGAACTAAAACTACGAGAAAGATTAAATATGCACTATAACTACAAAAGGAAAGAGATTAAAAATAATTATAAATAAAGAAAATAAATAAATCATGAAAGGAGATGGTCTTTGCACATTCTTTTCATAGACAGGCAATGGGGCTAAATACTTTTGATTTACTTTTAATTTACTTTTGATTCTCGAGGTTTGTTTGGAAGGACTTTTGACTGGCATTCTCGAGACAACATCTGGTCACATCCCACCGAAACAAAGAATCAACTTTTAGGATTTCACCTCGATGGCACGATCCAGAGCGACAGTGACATAAAAAACGACATACAATCATGCACGACGACTCTTCCCAGTGGCTCACTGAAAAGATTGTATGTATCGTATGTTTATCAAGATTTATCTTGCTCCTTGCAGTTCTGCCGCAGAGACTTGTAGTCGTTCGTGCCACCAGTGGAGTGGACGCAGGCTCCTCAGCATCGTCAAAGTTCACTACTCCAGACACTGAAATCTCCATCACTACTCAAGGTAACATCTTCCGCGCAATCTTGCTTCCATGGATGTCAATGATTTTTTCTTTGTCAAGCTTGAGTTTCTGAGGAGGAGGCCTTTGCTTCGTCTGAGAAGAGTGGACAATTTTCTTTGCTGAATCTGAAAGAAGAATGCAAAATCCTTCAGTAGAAAGTCGCAATTCACGTTTCTTAAATTCCCAAATTCAGCTCAAATTTCAATCTCACAGAGGTCTACTCTTTTCTTCATTTCAATCCCAGGCTTCTGTAGTCATAAAGCTCTTACGGTCGTGTGTAAATTGCGGATTTCTTCAATCTAAAATCTCGACAAGAAGCTCTCTGAATTTCTCACTTGCTCACATCTTAGTGCAACATGTGCATGGTCTGAAAGTAATTAGGTCGTGACAACTTGCGTACCTTCTTTCTGTTCCTTGCACGGTCTTTGTAATTTGGCATTTATTTGTACTTCGAATTCCCTTGTCCTAGAATATCGAAAATGCGAGGTTCACATTGATAGCTTTTGTACACGAAGCGATGTTTGTAAGGCATATGGATCTAGTGTACATCGTTCACTTTAAAATTGCCATCAGTACTCTGTTTATACCCTGTTTCGTGTAACAAACGATTGGAATTTGTTGAGTGATAGACAGATTGTCAATGAATGATACTTTTCCAAAATCTAGAAATTTCTTGTTTCTTTTGAGGAGGAGTCCAACAGGGTGCTCTAGGTACTAACCATGTGAGCGTTGCGTGGGCCGGGGTAAAGGAGCAATCAATGGCAGCAGCAATGGAGGTGAAGAAGGAGGAACAGCATGTGGACCCCAAGGTTGCGTTCCTACTTCAAAGGTGCAGCGAGCTTGGAATTGCTAATGAGCAGCTGCAAGCGAAGATCAACGAATACAAGGTACACACATGTATGCAGAGTGAAATAGCTTGCTCTGTCAAATTCAAGTTGCCCTTCCCTCATTGCCTTTCCCTCAAATCCTCACTTTATCATTATTTTCTTTATGTGCCCTACCGATTGTTTTCGAATACACCATTGGAAAAGAGATTGATCTCCATTTGTGCTTTTGTAGAGTGAAGCAGGGGAGGAGTTGTCTCTGCGTAAGACACAACAAAAACAGCTGTGGTATCCATATGCCAGGATGTCAAGGACTACATGCGCATGGTTGAAACATTTCAGGTACAAATTTATTTACATACCGTTATAGATAATGTATACAGTTTTTTGTATTATTCTTTCTAAACGATGAATACATTGTTTTGTAATGATTCTTTCTGTTGTTGAATCGTGTACCGATATGTATGGTGTGGTTTTCAGATGGAAATTGGTGCAACTCCTCGTGATCTTACTCGTGAGGAAGATGATGAATGCAACTTGGATACACTAATGGAGGAGATCCCAAAAATGACATTTAATGCAAAGAAAGGTTTGAGTGAAGTGACCAAACTTAAGATTGGGAAGGTGTTTGGGAGAGTGTAAAAGACGTGATGGATGCGGCGACCAAAATGATCATCCACAAAATCATTGGCAAGGCGGGTCCTAGTAATCCAAAAGCCTTTGATTTTCGCATTTAGCTATTTATGTGGTAAACCTCAATGTTCCATTCTCTTGTAAGTTAATACTTGATGGAAGTGTGAACGGTGCTCCATTCTCACATAAGTTGATACTTGATGAAAGTGTGAAAAGTCTTCTTTCTTGAATGTGGCCTTTCTGGAGAAATCCTCTTTGGTGAACGTTCCTTTGTAAGTGCTACTTGGACTCAAAATAAATCTAAAATCATTTAGAATGCACACGGATTCTCGTTCACTATATCATGGCTAATTGCTTTCTATCCCACATAGTATTCCTGAGCACAATTTGTTCAAGAGGGCAACAATTTCTAAGAATAAACACGTGGTTTGAAAACAACAATATTCCCTAGTTACTACTAAATTGCTCGATCTCTACAACACGAGTGTGAGAAGCACCTAATTGAGGTTTGTTGGATTGGAAGAAATTGATGTCGTGGTGGAAGAAGTAGAATCCAGTTGAGATTCAATTGGAAGTGTGAAATTCCACTTGGGGTTTAAGTGGGAGATCAAGTCCGAGTGGGAGGATCCAACTCACAACTCAAACAAATGTGGGTAAAAAGAGTAAAAGAACTAAAACTATGCATAGTAAATAAATGAGAATATTTAAAAATAAAATAAAAATAAAAATAAAAACGTAATAGGAGATGGTCTTTGCACATTCTTTTCATCTATAGATAGGCGTTGAAACAAATACATAATACGAGTTCAAGACTAATTTAAGTTAATTTATGAGTAGGTTTCCAAATAGTAAGTTGTAAAAATCAATCAATAATTCCTCTCAAAGTTGTTACTTGTTTGGTGGTTTTAATATTTTGAATTCACTCAAAAAAGTCAAAAGTGCTATTGTTCTACGTCCAAACTCAAGAGGAGTATATTAGAGAAGGATACAATGTTGCTTATACATTTCTACAAATTGCTTTGACTGTTATCTCTTCTTTTGCCATGCTTTCTTGCTCCTCCATTTCTATAAGGTCTCCAAAAACCTCGTCTAGTATAATCTCATGAGAAATCATATGAAGTGTACCAGTATTTTACAACCTAACAGGAGCTTAGTGTTATTCTCCTTCCTCTTCTCATTATTGTTCTTCTCCTCTTTTATATTGTTCTTCTCCACTTTCCTATTCTTCTTTCCTCCTATTGACTTTTTTCCTTCTCCTCCTTCTCCTTCGTTTGACGATTCAATGCATTTTTAGTGAATTTCTAAGAAGTTCAGTATGTATGATGGGTGTGAGATTTTAGATTATGCTTAATGTGAAAGTAATTCTCAACAACTCTCACCCTGAATCATTGAAACTAAAATAATCTATTGAAATCTATTTTTGCGAATCCAAAGCAGCTGCCTAAATCGGGTAAGCTCATCCTCGCAGTGATCCTTGAATGCTGAAAGTAAAATGTTCATAAACATGGTCTCCATACCGTGCATCAAGGGCCAACATCTCTTGAACGGTCCGGCCATTCCACGTATACGTATAGCCTTGGTACTTATTTGAATGAATGGCGATAAATTGAATAACACCGGGGTGTTTAGTCCTCACAACTCAGTCTGATACTCCCCTTTCGCCAAGTCATGTCATTGCATGGTTGGATGTCTTCCTACCAAAATTCGTGATGTTCTTCAATTCGCATAACCCCTTTCATACAAACTTTGGAAATTATACCGTACCCACTTCTTAGCCTCTCCATCTCAATTTCAAAAATACGGGCCCTCTCTCCGAGATGACTTGCAAATTGTTCAAGCGCTTTCTCTCCAGGAGTCTTCTCTTTGCCAAGTTCTACCATCTTAAAGAGCCACGTCGGTTTTGGTTATAGCAAACAACATCATCGATACTCAACCCACAATACCACATTCAATAAATCCACATCACCCACTTGATGCAATTTGTGATACTCCTTCAATATAGAGACGGCGTTCCATAGTGCATCATGCACTCTTTTTTTACCCAGGCTAATTGGTCTCTTCCGGCCACAACAGAACTTGGAGCACTTGCATCATGAACTTTACATTGATCTCATGGAGAAAATCCTTACAACTCTTAAAGGTATCTCTTCGGCATCTTGATTCCCATGCACGTGCTCAAAGTAGTGTAAAATTTTAGAGAAAACTTTTTTAAAAAAAACAGCTAAACCTCCCATCGTAGCTAGAGATTATAAGACTTCTCTCCTCCGGTGGAGAAGAGCCACTCGATGGAAAATTCAGAGAACTTGTCAGCAGCCAACAACCACTCTCATGGGATCCTCTTGTGTTGAGAAGGGAGGAAAAAAGTCACGGGAAATCAAGTCCGGTCCCCTTAATTAAGGCTGTTGTCGGCACGCCAACCGACGCACCCTAGATTGACAACCAGAGCACGATCGCACAAATAGCCATCGGATCATAAGGCTTCCGACCAATCGGACTGCCATGTCCGATTGAAGGGCTATCGACCGATCGGTCGGCGGCCACCGATCCCACATCCGGCAACCGGCTGGTCGGTTGGCCGTGGTTGATCCGGTGGTCAAGGGTCGCAGCATTTGATCCACGCTTACCACGTGAGTGCGGTTGGCCCGTTCGCGGGCCCTTCGGCTCAAATTATTACAAAAGGTCTTCACCAAATCAATTTTGGAAGGCTACGATGTGAACTCGTAGAAGATCTCACTGTCAAAAATTCTAGAGGCGTTTTAGTATAGATCTACCATTTACCCCTGGATGTTGAGTCCGTCAAACGTCCACAAGGCCATGGACAGACGACAAGACGTCGACCAAAAAACCCCAAATTACGTCCATTTTGACATCCTTGCTTTGATTACATGATTCTTATCTTTCACTAAATGAAGTTCGTGAGTTTTTGTAAGAAGAGATAACTCACAAGTGCTAATATCTTTGTATACAGTATCTATTTGGAATAATTATTTATCCTAATATAAAGTGATGGTTATCAATACACTTCTATACTTTTCAACATAGGTTTGCAACGTTATCTTCTCAAACGTTGCTCAAGTTTAACAACATTTCAACATTTTAACAACATTTTAGAACTTGCTTGAGCAACGGTTTCAAGAATATAAGCAACGTTATTGGAACACCAAGTAACGTTATATATAATCTAGGTCAAAACGTTGCTTATTTCTTCACAATGATGCTCAAGCAAATTCCAAAATGTTGCATACGTTAGCAGCATTTACACAAAAGCAACATTTGTATCATTGCAAACCCCTCTCTTTTCCAGTACTAGAGGAAGCTTGGAACATCTTCTTAAAATCCCTTTCTTGGTAGTATCAAAACAATCACAAATGAACATCTTAAGGTGCACAAATTGTAGATTACCTAAAAATCTTATATTTGAAGTTCGTAACAAATTTTAGAAGAATATAAATATAAACAACAAATCAAATTGATCCAATCTTCCAATTCCATTTCTCATACACACAAATTTCTGACACAACTAACTTTACCATAGATATTCAAACCATTATTAAGTAGTCCACTTTGGGAGCAAGCACACACTACAAGTCACATCTCACCATATTTGTCATGTCTGAAAATCTTCTCTCGGAGCCTACACAACCCAGATCCTAAGCGACCTTGAAGGGGATAGAAATCATGGAGGGCAGGCTGATTGTAAAGGCCAGATGCATAATCTCACTCTTCAGTCACCTCTCTCCTCTCCAGCAGTGTGGGAGAATTCATGCTCTAAAGCTTGTTGTGTAAATAAGCCAGAGTGGTTCTTCAGGCAAAGGTGGTTCACGAGCTACGTCAAATATCAATTCTCACTGCCACTACCATTCTAAGGTAAGAGGATGATCAATCAACACTAGTCATTGAAAGAGTCTTCAATTATTTCTAGTCTCATCCCAAAAACTTGTAATGCATCCAAAAAGACGTATACTCTTAGTCGTGTTTCACACAATAGTATGGAGTTTCAATCAGTATTAGAATTTGACCCCATTTGCTACGTTTGTGTTTTCATCAACGCCACAATCATTTGGGGAGTAGCTTAAACTACGTTTGAGTACATTTTTGTTGAAACATAGCTTAGAGACTACATTGTAGCAAAAACGTGCAAAACGTTGGTTAAGCTACCCCAAATGTGGCTTTTCGGAAAACACAAATGTAACAAATTAGGTCAAATTCTAGACAGTTGCGAATGTAGAAGCTTGATCTTGATCTCCTTGATAGTACATGGCTATTCAGCTCGCCAATGTCATCAATACTCTCTTTGTACCTTGTTCCGTGAAACAAACAGTTGGAACTTGTTGAGTGATAAAAAGTGTGAATGAATGTTAGTTTTTTAAAATCTAGATATTTCTTGTTTCTTCAACCACAAGTGTCCAACAGGGTGCTCTGGGTACTAACCATGTGGGTGTTGCTTGTGCCGGAGTAAGGCAGCAAGCAATGGCACCAGCAATGGAGGTGAAGAAGGAGGAACAACATGTCGACCCCAAGTTTGCGTTTCTACTTCAATGGTGCAGCAAGTTTGAGATTGCTAACAAGGAGCTGCAAACAAAGATCAACGAATACAAGGTATTGACATTTGTATGCAGAGTGAGACAACTTGCTCTTTCAAAGCCAAGTTTGCCTTTCTTTCAAATGCTCACTTTATCTTTTCCCTTTTTGGTTGATATGCTCTACCGTTTTTATCTTTCAATACACCATTAGATTGATTTCCATTTGTGGTTTTGTAGAGTGAAGCAAGAGAGGAGGTGACACAATGAAAACAGCCGTGGCATTCATATGCGAGGATGTCAAGGACTACTTGTGCATGGTTGAAACCTTTCAAGTACAAATAGATATACATACCGTTATTAATCACTAAGTAGTAGAATTTGAACCGGTTTGCTACGTTTGTGTTTTTATAAAAGCCACGTTTATGGAGTAGCTTAAACGTTTGAGCACATTTTTCATTTTTTTTGAATCGTAGCTTCCGAAACTACATTGTAGCAAAAACGTGCAAAAATGTAGTTTCACAATTTAGCAAAAACGTAGTTTAACACTTTAGCAAAAACGTGCACAAACGTAGTTTAACAAAACGTAGTTCAAAATTTGTACCATATACATTTCTTTGATATAATTGCATTGCTTTGCTAAGCTTTTACGTGGAAGTTAGCATGATATGCAAGTCCAAATTTTGATTCTTCACGTTTGTATGGAAAGACTTTTGTCTTGCGTTCTTTAGACTACTATAGGTCAAATCTCACCAAAACAAGAAAATCAACTTTGAGGATTTCACCTCGATGCCACTATCCAGAGCGACATTGACATTGAAATCAACATTTAATCATGCAAGACGACTATTCTCAGTGGGCCACTAAAAAGATTGTATGCTTGTATTGTATGTTTATTAGGATTGTATCTTGCTCACAAGATTGATTTCCTTGCAGTTCTGCCGTAGAGGTTTTTGAGAGGGAGGCCTTTGCTTCATCTGAGCAGAGTTGACAATTTTCCTTGATGAATCTAAAGGAGAATATGAAGTTCTTTAGTAGAAAGTCGCAATTCACGTTCCTAAAATTTCCAAATTCATCTCAAATTTCAATCTCAAGAGATATGAATTCTCATTGTGAAAGTGAAAGGAAGAGTGAATCACGTCACTCACTCTCGTTGTAGAATAGAAACTGTGTGGTCAATTCATTATGAAAATGAGGAATGGAAAGTGAGTGGAGAAAGGAACGGTAAGAGGAAAGAAAGAAAACAAGAAAGGAAGATGGGTTGGTAAACAGTAAAAGGAAGGAAGAATACGTAGAGTGGAGGGAACAGTATCCTAGAGTGGAGTGGGAGGGATGTAGCAACTACAATGTGGTTCCATGTACCGTACAGGACGTTGATTGCAAGACAAAGGCAAACCTACATAAATTGCTCAACCTCACTGCTCTCACCACCACCACCCAACACCTCTCCATTGCCACTCCATCACCAAGCTCTCATTCGTGTCAGCCATTGTTGTCATTCTTACACATTGCACAATGCCATCGCCTCCCACCACTCACAGAAATTGGTTGGCGATTTGGGTCCTGGTTGGCTATGGCGTGCCCGGAAGTGGCTGGATTCTGCATGCTTTTTAAGATTTATAGTATATCCTATTTTCTAATTTTCTGTTAATGGTTCCCAATCTCCAAACACCCATTTCTAGTTCTCCATCCCCCAACTCGCCCTCTAGTTTCCATCCTTCGTTCCTGGATACATTTCAAGTACAAGTAGATTTACATGCGTTAACAAATATTTGACCCCACATCTATAGGAATTTGACCCCATTTGCAACGTTTTTGTTTTTATAAAAGCCACGTTTGAAACGTTACTTCTCAAACTACATTGTAGCAAAAACGTGCAAAAACATATAAATTATTCCTCAAACGTGAATTTTATGAAACACAAACGTAACAAATGGGGTCAAATTCTAGTAGTTTCAATATAGAAGCTTGACCTTGATCTCCTTGCTAGTACATGGCTTTTCAGCTCGCCAATGTCATCAATACTCTGTTTGTACCTTGTTCTGTAAAACAAACGGTTGGAACTTGTTGAGTGATAAACAGTGTGAATGAATGTTAGTTTTTTGAAGTTTAGATATTTCTTGTTTCTTGAACCACAGGTGTCCAACAAGGTGCTATGGGTACTAACATGTGTGTGTTGCTTCTGCCGGCGTAAGGAATCAAGCAATGGCACCAGCAATGGAGGTGAAGAAGGATTAACAACATGTCTACACCAAGGTTGCGTTCCTACTTCAAAGGTGCAGCGAGCTTGAAATTGCTAATGAGCAGCTGCGAGCGAAGATCAACGAGTACAAGGTCTTGACATTTTTATGCACAGTGAGATAGCTTGCTCTTTCAAATCCAAGTTTGCCTTTCTCTCAATTGCTCACTTTATCTTTCCTCTTTTCTGGTTGGTATGCTCTACCGTTTTTTCCTTTCAATACACCATTGGAACAGAGATTGATCTCCATTTGTGGTTCTGTAGAGTGAAGCAGGAGCGGAGGTGTCTCTGTATAAGGACACAATGAAAACAGCCGTGGCATTCATATGCGAGGATGTCAAGGACTACTTGCGCATGGTGAAACCTTTCAGTTACAAATAGTTATACATACCGTTATAAATCTCTAATAGAATTTGAACCCGTTTACTATGTTTGCGTTTTTATAAAAGCCACGTTTATGGAGTAGCTCAAACGTTTGAGCACATTTTTGTTGATTCGTAGCTTCCGAAACTACATTGTAGCAAAAACATGCAAAAACGTAGTTTCACAATTTAGCAAAAACGTAGTTCAATTCTTTAGCAAAAACGTGGAGAAACGCAGTTTAACAAAACGTACTTCAAAATTTGTACCATATACATTTCTTTGATGTAATTGCATGGCTCTACTAAGCCTTCACATGGAAGTTAGAATGATATGTAAGTCCAGCTTTAGATTCTCCACGTTTGTACTTTTGTCTTGCGTTCTCCAGACTACTACGGGTCACATCTCACCAAAACAAGAAAATCAACTTTGAGGATTTCACCTCGATGCCACTATCCAGAGCAACATTGACATTGAAATCAACATTTAATCATGCGAGACGACTATTCTCAGTGGCCCACTGAAAAGATTGTATGCTTGTATTGTATGTTTTCTAGGATTGTATGATTGTATCTTGCTCACAAGATTGATTTCCTTGCACTTCTCTTGTAGAGGTTTTTGAGAGGGAGCCCTTTGCTTCATCTGAGCAGAGGATCCTTGTATGATGAATCTGAAAGGAGAATATGAAGTTCTTCAGTAGAAAGTCGCAATTATAATTTCCAAATTCATCTCAAATTTCAATCTCAAGAGATATGAATTCCCAGTGAAAGTCAAAGAAGAGTGAATCACGCCACTCACTCTCGTTGTAGAATAGAAACTGTATGATCAATTCATCAAGAAAATGAGGAATGGAAAGTGAGAGGAAAAAGGAATGGTAAGAGGAAAGAAAACAAGAAAGAAAGATGGGTTGGTAAACACTAAAAGGAAGGAAGAATAGTTACGTAGAGTGGAGGGAACAGTATCCTAGAGTGGAGTGGGAGGGATGTAGCAGCCACAATGTGATTCCATGTACAGGACGCTGATCGCAAGGCAAAGGCAAACCTACATAAAGCGAGGACATCGCGGCCTCGCTACTCTCATCACCACCACCCAACACCTCTCCATTGCCACTCCATCACCAAGCTCTCATTCTTGTCAGCCATTGTCGTCATTCTTACACATTGCACATTGCCATCGCCTCCCACCACTCACAGAAATTGGTTGGCGATTTGGATCCTCGTTGGCTATGGCGTGCATGGGAGCAAGCACGATTCTGAATGCTTTTTAAGATTTATAGCATGTCCCATTCTCTAATTTTTTGTTAATGGTTCCCTATCTCCAAACACCCGTTTCTAGTTCTCCATCCCCCAACTCGCCTTCTTAGTTTCCATCATTCATTCCTGGATACATTTCAAGTACAAGTAGATTTACATACGTTTGCCAATATTTGACCCCACATCTACAAGAATTTGACTCCATTTGCAACATTTGTGTTTTCATAAAAGCCACGTTTGGTGAGTAGCTCAAACAACGCTTAAGCACATTTATGATGAAACGTAGCTTCACATACTACAGTGTAGTAAAAAACGTGCAAAAACGTTGTTTAAGCTACTTACCAAACATGACTTTTCTGAAAACACAAACGTAACAAATGGGGTCAAATTCTAGTAGTTTCAATATAGAAGCTTGACCTTGATCTCCTTGCTAGTACAGGGCTTTTTAGCTCGCCAATGTCATCAATACTCTCTTTGTACCTTGTTCCTTGAAACAAACAGTTGGAACTTGTTGAGTGATAAAAAGTGTGAATGAATGTTAGTTTTTTAAAATCTAGATATTTCTTGTTTCTTCAACCACAAGTGTCCAACAGGGTGCTATGGGTACTAACCATGTGTGTGTTGATTGTGCGAGAGTAAGGGAGCAAACAATGGCAGCAGCAATGGAGGTGAAGAAGGAGGAGCAGCAAGTCGACCCCAAGGTTGGTTTCTACTTCAGAGGTCCATCGAGCTTGAGATTTCAAATGACTAGCTGCAAGCGAAGATCAACGAATACAAGGTATTGACATTTGTATACAAAGTGAGATAGTTTGCTCTTTCAAATCCAAATTTGCCTTTCTCTCAAATGCTCACTTTATCTTTTCTCTTTTCTGGTTGATATGCTCTACCGTTTTTATCTTCCAATACACCTTTGGAACAGAGATTGATTTCCATTTGTGGTTTTGTAGAGTGAAGCAAGAGAGGAGGTGACACAATGAAAACAGCCGTGGCATTCATATGCGAGGATGTCAAGGACTACTTGTGCATGGTTGAAATCTTCCAGGTACAAATAGATATACATACCGTTATAAATCACTAAGTAGTAGAATTTGAACCGGTTTGCTACGTTTTTTTTTTTATAAAAGCCACGTTTATGGAGTAGCTCAAACGTTTGAGCACATTTTTGTTGAATAGTAGCTTCCAAAACTACATTGTGGCAAAAACGTGCAACAACATAGTTTAAGCTACTCTCCAAACCTGGCTTCCATGAAATCATAAACGTAGCAAATGGGATCAAATCCTAATAGTGAACAATGAATACAATTTTTTGTAACGATTCTTTCTATTGTTGAATTATGTATTGATATGTATGGTGTGGTTTTCAGATGTAAATTGGTGTAACCCCTATAGATCTTACTAACTCCATCTTATAACACAATCATGATTGTCAAAAAAAACTCAGAGAGTATTAATATGGTGTATTGTAAAAAGATGCAATTATTTGATGTAATTGCATTGCTCTGTTAAGGCCTTCACATAGAAGTTAGCATGATATGCAAGTCTAACTTTCGATTCTCCATGTTTTTATGGAAGGACTTCAATCTTGCATTCTCCACACAACTATAGGTCACATCTCACCAAAGAAAATAATTAACTTTGAGCAACTCTGACGTTGAAATCAACATTTAATCATGTAGGACGACTATTCTTAGTAGCTCAGTGGAAAGATCGTATGTTTGTATTGTATGTTTATCAAGATTGTATCTTGTTCACAAGATTGATCTCCTGCAGTTCTGCCGCAGAGGCTTGTGATCATTCGCGCCACCAATGGACGGAGGCTCCTCAGCATCGTCAAAGGCCACTACTCCACACACTGAAATCTCCATCACTACTCAAGGTAACATCTTCCGAGCAATCTTGGTTCCTGAGTTTCTGAGAAGGAGGCCTTTGCTTCATCAGAGCAGAGTGGACAATCTGTTGAATCTGAAAAGAGAATGCGAAAACCGCAATTCAAGATGCTTACGACGTAAGTCGTCCGAGGACGATTCTCATTCTAACACTATTAGAAAAAGACGGGGTTTGTAACGTTTCAAATGTTGCCTTTGTGCAAACGTTGCTAAAGTCTAGCAACGTTTTAGAACTTGCTCGAGCAACATTCTTAAGGAAATAAGCAACGTTTTGAATCTTAAATCTATCAACTTATAAGAAAATTGCTACACGATTCAATAACATAGGCCTACTTTTTAAGAACGGTACTCGAGCAAGTTCCAAAACGTTGCTACACTCAAGCAACATTTGAGGAAAAAAGATGTCATAAATCCCCCCAAATTGTAGTAGTGGAATCCAAGTTACTGAACCTCCCTCCCAATGTTAAACTACGGGCATTGTGTATTTGCAACCCTAAGCCAAATGAAGTTCCGGATTATGTCATCGTAAATTTCTTGGCTCTCAGAGAATCCTCTTCTTTGAAGCGCAAATCTCAAAATGGCTCCAAGCTTTTCCTCACAACCAGAATAGGAATGCAGGAATTTGAACGCAACCCGGACATCGTTGAAATTCAAGACATTATTGAGCACTCCACCTTGGGAAAAAGCACATTACAGGTCACATCTCATCATATTTCTCATGTCTGAGGATGTTCTCAAGCCCACACGACCAAGTTCCAAAGCGACCTTGAAGCAGACAGAAATCAAGGCAGGGCGATAATAAGGGCCAAATGCATCATCATTCTTGAGCCACTTCTCTCCTCTCCAGCCGTGTCGGATAATCCATGCTCTTAACCCTTAAACGTCTAAGGAGCCCCGAGGGGGCCTTTTCCAACAGAATCTCCTCTGGAGATCTCAATGTACTCAACTTTTCACTTATATTTTGATGTCAAACTCGTCACCTTCTTGTGATGCATTTAAAAAGTGAAATTTTAGAATCAAATCACAATTTGTATGAGTGATTTTGTGCTTTGAAAGGATTGTGGTAGGTAGGTTGGGGTTGTACATAACCTTGTAGGAGGTTGCAAGCTCATCATTGATTGCTCGAGCTGAATAACGATGAAGGATGTAACAATTTTGAAGTAAGCCTTGTATTGCAACCTCCATGTAAACTGACAAAATCAGCTGCACAAAAAGCTCAGGCATGTCTGAAAATGCATTTACAGTCATGTGATCAATCAGGGCAATATCTCATCGTGATCATAACAGGGGAATATCGGCTTGGTCAGAACAGAGCAAAATGTCATCGTGATAAAATCAGGGCAAAATATCATCGTGGTCGATAAGGAAGTATATCATCATCCTCAAAACAGTGCGTAAAGTCATCGTGATCAAAACAGGGCAATAAAACATAGGGATAATATCATCGTGATCAAATACGTGCAAAATCTTTTTACTTCTGCAATTTGTGGGCACTGTCACCTCACTACAACTAAAAAACCTAAGCAAAATTTTCCTACACTGGATTAATCCAAACGAGTTACCTCCGGTCGGTTTTCCCGGTTCCTCGTTTACCAGAAAACAAGTGCTTCGGCTTCTTGTTGTAATGAACACGATCTGCCTCTCCTTTCCTGGCATCCAGATTCCTTTGTCTAACAGCGTTCTTACCAATCTGCATCGCCTTAACCTTCTGGGCACTATCCTTATATCCTTCTCCTGGAAGTGCTTCCTTATGTGGCCGAGATAATGAACGAGTCTTCGAACGAATTCTCTTCTGGGCTTGCTCATCAACTTTCATGTGTAAGTAAGCGGGACTGGTGCTTCAGGCGCAGGTGGTTCACGAGCTACCACAAATATCAATTACTGAGTGCGATTCCCATTCTAAGGTAAGAGGATGATCAATTAACATTAGTCTTGGAAAGAGTTGCAATAGATTCTAATCTCATCATGAAAACGTGTAATGCATCGAAAAAGACGATTACACTAATTCGTGTTTCACAGATTTGTATGCAGTTTCAGTGTAGAAGCTTGTCCTTGATCTCCTTGCTAGTACATGTCTTTTCAGCTCGCCAATGTCATCGTACTCTATTTAGACCTTATTTACTGAAGCAAACGGTTGGAATTTGTTGAGTGATAAACATTGTGAATGAATGTGAGTTTTCCAAAATCTAGATGTTTCTTGTTTCTTTTAACCAAAGGGGTCAGAACAGGGTGCTGTGGGTACTAACCATGTGAGTGTTGCTTCTGGCAGAGTAAGGGAGTAAGCAATGACAGCATCAATGGAGGTGAAGAATGAGGCACAACATGTTCGACCGCAAGGTAGCGTTCCTACTTCAAAAGTGCAGCGACCTCGAGATTGATAACTAAGCAGCTGCAAGCGAACATCGACGAGTCCAAGGTACACACATTTGTATGCAGAGTGAGATAGCTTGCTCTATCGAATCCAAGTCTGCCTTTCTCTCAAATGCTCACTTTATCTTTCTCTTTTCTAGTTGATATGCTCTACCGTTTTTCTTTCTCAATACACCATTGGAATACAGATTGATTTCCATTTGTTCCTTTGTAGAGGAAAGCAGGGGAGGAGGAGGAGGTGTCTATGCATAAGGACACAATGAAAACAACCGTGGTATCCATATGCGAGGATGTCAATGACTACATGGGCATGGTTGAAACCTTTCAAGTACAAATAGATTTACATACACTAGTAATACTACTAAAATTTGACCCCATTTGCTACATTTGTGTTTACATAAAAGCCTCGTTTGGAGAGTAGCTTAAACAACATTCAAGCACATTTTCGTTAAAACGTTGCTCATGAAACTACATTGTAGCAAAACATGCAACGACGTAGTTTAAGCTACTCTCCAAACGTGGCTTTTGCAAAAATACAAATGTACCAAATGGCGTCAAAGTCTAGTATTGAATAATGAATACATTGTCTTGTAACGATTCTTCCTATTGTTGAATTGTGTATTGATATGTATGGTGTGCTTTTCAGATGGAAATCGGTGCAACCCTTCAAGAGGAAGACGATAAATGAACTGACGGAGGAGATCTCGAAAATGACGTCTAATGCAACAAAAGGTTTGAGTGAAGTGATCAAATATTGGGAAGGTGTTCAAGAGAGTGTAAACGACGTGATGAACGTGACAACCAAACACTACTACATTTTGAGGGGGTTTGCAACCTTTTTTTCTCAAACCTTGCTCAAGGTTAGCAACGTTTTGGAACTTGTTTGAGCAATGTTTTTGTGAAAATTAGCAACTTTGTGCAATCACCAAGCAACGTAAGTTATTTATAATCTAGTTGAAAAAGTTGCTTCATTTCTTGATAACATTGCTCAAGCAAGTTCCATAAACTAAGTTGCTAAACTTGAGCAACCTTTACACGAAAACAATGTTTGAAACGTTGCAAACCCCTCTCTTTTCTAGTGAAAATGATCATCAACAAAATTATTAGCAAAGCCGGTCATAGTATTATGAATTCTGAGGATTTTTGCCTTTAGCTATTTTATGTGGATAGCTCGATGTTTGATTTTCATGTAAGTTCATACTTGATGGAAGTGTGAACGGTGCTCCATGCTCATGTAAGTTGATATTTGATGGAAGTTGATACTTGATACACTTTTTGATCTCTACCACACCACTGTCAAGAAGTACGTAATTGAGGTCCAGATGCGAGGATCGAACTCCAATTCAAGTCCGACTGAGAGAGATTGAGGTCCTCGTCGAAGATCTAAAATTCAATTGAGGTTCACTTCGAAGTGTTGAACTCCCACTAAGGTTCAGCTTGGAGATGAGGTCCGGGTAGAAGGATCAAACTGACAACTCAACCTCAATTCCGTTAAAATGGCACTATGCCATGTGCCATTTTGTCACACCAAATCTTACATATGTGCTCACATGGAATGGTGTATTCTGTAATATCACAATTTTTTGATAATATCACTCCTCTATATACATTGTCACTCACTTTCCATAATATCACCTTAAAATTCTGTAATATCACATGGTTTCCGAACTACAGTTGAGAAAGTTTAGGTGTGTCATTTTAGCGGCATAACGCCATTTTAACGGAATTGGGGATACTCACACAAATATGCAGAACAAGTAAAAGAACTAAAACTACAAGAAAATAGATTTCAGAAGAAAAAAATTTCAAAAAGAATGAAACCTAGGAGGAGATGGTCTTCGCACATTCTTTTCATAGATAGGTATTGGGGTGAAATTTTCAATACGAGTTCAAGGCTAATTCAAGTTAATGTATAAGTGGGTTTCCAAATAGTAAGTTGTAAAAATCACTCAACAAATCCTCTCAAAGTTGTTACCTAATATTTGGTGGTTTCATAAATTTTAAATCCACTCTAATAAATCAAAAGTGGCCATAGTTCTTCTTCCGAACTCAAGAGGAGTATATTACAGAGAGTATCAACTTTCATACTAAAGTTATGCACATGATATGCAAAGAGAGTGCACAGAAGAGAACCTGAAGATCGTCGTTCTTTTATGTGGACTCTGCTTTGCACTGCCCAACCTGTCCGTGAAGAGGCGCCAATTACATATGAAGAATGTAGTAATCATATTGTAATCCGAACTAGCAGAGCTCCCGCCACACACTTTCACACTTTCAAATGCGAGAAAGTGAGAAACTCTAAATTTGATTGCCATTGCATAATCCTCAACTATATCCGATCTCATTGTCCAAGAGCGGCAATATCTCAAGAGTGCAGGAGTGCAATCATGCACGTAGCCAACCTTGCTTAAAATCGCAAATCTTAAGCATGCAGCATCAACAAAAGTACAACGGCTGCGACGCCACACGACAACCGTCCGTCAATATCAAGCAAGCTCGTACGTTCCATCCCCGATGCTTCTTAGCTTTCACAACGTCTATTCAAATATGAGGTCAAGTGCAGATATCTACTAGAAAACTTGAGCTTCTCAATGTATCAAAGTCATGCCCCATGATCTTCATGATAACTACCGTGACTCAAGCTAGTATAGCACAAGTTTCATACATCTTCCTAGTTGTAGTTCCACTCTAAAACTTGCTTTGGATTGTGATTTTGCTAGTGAATTACTAATGAATGACCATTGCTTGTGCGAAGTTGAATGATTGATAGCAAAGCTATTGTAGCCCTAAAATATCTCCAAACTCACCCTTTTGTCATGAGAAGAAATCATGCAGGGTGATGGTCTGGTTGGGGTACCCAAAAAGGTTGTCCCATGAACAATTGCACTCTATACTGGTGTGACGAACATATCCATTTTTAAATTGTAATACAATAAGACTACATTAGATGTGGTTTTAGTTGTCTATACTTATAATGTATCAAGAAAAAAAATTAAAAATTAAAAAAAATATTTTGAAGTAATTTTATTTGATTTTTTAGTTGAAAAAGTAAGTCATGTCCCAATAACCTAAAATCCATAGAATCAAGCAAATGGAATATCAACCATTTTTATTTTAATATAATTTTTGAATATGACCTACATCTTCTTGTATAGAATACAAAATAATTTATTTAATAATAAAAAAATTAATTCATTGTGCACTATAATGCCTGCAAATCCCCAAATTCAACACTTTTTCCCTCATCTATGAATGGATCCAAAAAAAATAAAAAATCTAAAAGAAAATCTATAGGCATATATACTTTGATTTCAGTGAGGTGCATGATATTTTATTTTATATTTTAGGGTCTTTTTACTTGATTAAAATGACTAAATTAGACAAACTTTGGAGGTTTTCAATAAAAATAACCTAATTAGTGTGTCCAAAAAGTGATACCCCAAGCTTACCATTGCCCTGCACGCTTACTTTTAGTCCATGTTCAGCAACAACTCATGTGGAGTAGAAAAAAAAGAAATGTTAAATTTATTGCTATTAGCAAGAAACTAGGATTTTATTTTGGGACTAATTAGAAGGTGATACATCTTGTTATGTTTTTTAGATGAGTGAGTAGCTTCCTTATTCCTAAAAGAGTGAGGCACGTGCAACACCTTCTCTATAAGTTGTTAGGCTTATCGAAGTTTAACAAGGTAAGGCACGTGGAATACCCTCTTCATGCTGGTAATTAACCTTGTGCATGCTCAAAGGGGGAGGCATACCCTCTTCATGTTGGTAATTAGCCTTGTATATGCTCAATGGGTGAGGCATGTGGAATACCCTCTTCATGTTGGTATTAGCCTTGTGCATGCTCAAGGGATGAGGCACATAGAACACCCTCTCCACATTGGTAATTAGGCTCAGTCATGCTTGAGGCGTGAGGCACATGACACACCCTCTCTACAATAGTAATAAGACTTCCTCATGCTCAAAGGGGTGAGGCACATAGGACACCGACTATATGGTCATATTTCCACTCGAATTCATGATTTCACAAAGATTTGTCAATGTGCACTTTTACATACCTAATTGCACACTTAACCCCTAAAAATCCAAGGGTTTCCTCGACCTCCACCACCAAAATCGCCATTTTTCACCTTTGTTGGGAAATGGGGAAATGGAGAAACTTTTTTTTCTGGTTTTAGACTTTGAACCGTAAGATCTTGTACCTAACTTATATACAAAGTATTGGCTAAAATTTCAACCGTTAGATGTTTGTCATTTGTGAGATCATAACAATCAAAGTTTGTCCAACACTTTTTTTTGCCGCTACATGAGAGGCATTGTCTAAATGGTGCCAAGGGTAACTTGATAATTGTTACTCCAAATGTTTTTCCGTCATTTTTTTCCATGTAGGTAATCAAGTTGGGTACGCTCATGCAAAATTTTAGAGACCAATTCCACTTTTTGACCTTAATGTAAATTATTTTATGAAAGAAGGTTCAAAAACAAGAATATAGTAAAACAATCACCACATATGATATATTTAATTTGAGAAAAAATTTGTACTGTGAGTAGGTGCATTTATGAGAATGTGAATTTCGAGAAAAAAAATATTGGAAAAAATCCTAAATCTTAAATTTTGGCAATTTTTGAGAGAAAAAATTGTAAAATTATTAGAACTTGTGAAGATTAATTTTGAAAGTTTTGGAGGCTGCCCTTCTAAAATTGGTAATTTTTTTGACTTTGGACACTTCGGACTTTGAATAGTAATTTGGTAATGAAAATATTTCCAAAAAAGAATACTTCAAAAAAAATTATTTTAAACTCCCCATTTTGGACTTGAAAAACCTAAAATTTCTAGATGAAGGTTATAAAATTAAAATTTTGCTTTGCAAATTTGACCACATACACATTACAGTATTGGGAGCACCCACTAAAAATCTTAGGCAAAAACATCAATTTAACTCCTTAATATGAGCTGCCTGAAATCTCAAAAACGAAATCGCTGTTCTTGGATTTTTAGGGGTTAACAAAACTGGTGTTTTAGTACTTCTCAACAACACCTACCATAAATCAAACTAAAATGATCTATCAAAATCATCAATAGCATCTCAAACTTAATGGATTCATTAAAAATAAGAAGTTGAGTTCTTTTATAATGTAGAAATTAATGCTTTAAAAAATCACTATGTCTATATGAGTTATTATATATTATAATGGACGATCAATGAACAAAATTCTTCTCAAATCAATTGTAGTCTTCAAGTGAAAAGAGTTCTTATTGCCTTAAAAATCATCTCGATTGGTGGTAGCTTTGCAAGGTTGTCAAATCCATCACATAAGATTTCTATAAACTCACATAATCTTTGAGTTGTCCTTCAGAGAATCTCTATTTTTATAGCAAACTCATATTGTACATCATTGGCTTCCTGAAAAATACGCTCACCGTGATTGAAGTATCTTCCTCCCTTTGGTTCTTGCCATTTACGAAAGTAAAGACGTCATTCAAACAATTTTGGCGAGATTGCCACGATGTTTTAAGATTGCTCAAGTCGGATCGGCCTTTAGAAATACCTCATACTTCGACCCCCGGTTTTCACAAAATCATTGATTACAAATTCATCATTCAACTCCATCTCCTTCATTTCAATTTCAAGTCTTTTGATATGTTTAACTCCATTTCCTTCATTTCGATTTCAAGTCTTTTGATGATGTCATCCTCATTCTCTACAAAGAGCCTTTTTACATCCTTTGTACATATTGACTGCTATCTATTTCCTCTTGCTAAAAGCCTTCTTGAGTCTTGTAGCGTAATGAACTCCAAACTATATGCACGTAAAACAATTTCTTTAAAACGTGGTAATGAAGAAAACATATTGATACCATAAAAGCTTCCATTTTGTTCAACACAATATCATGCTTCTAATTTTTAAGTATCATTGATGTGCATCAAACAACTCTTCACGCAAAAAACTTATATCATACAATAAATATATTGCACACATTCATCTTACTCGTGAGTGGGTTGTTTGGCAAGATTTTCTTGTTGGAGACATCTTCACCACAATGAATCTTTGGTGTAAGCAATTTCTGCTAATGAGTTTAATTCCATCCCAAAAGCACTTGATCGATAGGCAAGAGAGTAGACAATAAATATAGACGTCTTATACCTTTGATGGCTTTGCACATGTTTTGCACATTAGTATACTTGCATGATTTGTACCCTCCAAGTTGGAAAACTACTATGTTAGTACCCACCTACCCGTACACCAATGAGCCTCTAACAAGGGAGGGACAATAAGCCTAAGGTGTCACACTAGCACTCAAAGTATTTGTACACCACAAGAAGAACTTCTAAGTGAAGAAATGGAAAAGAGATGATCAAAAATTGTACGCTACAAACTATTATTACTCACCTCTCGAGGCAATTTTTCTTGTTTTGACGAAATTAGAGTAATGAAGGCTCTTGGTTTTTTTTAACAAAGCTAGGCTTTTGAGGTTTCTACTAATTATTTAGGTTCTTGCTTTATCTTTTAAAAAACAAGATTGCAAATTTGCCAATGACCGAGACTTCCTTAAACATCAAGGTTGGAAATTTATCACTTATCACTGCTCTTGTGTTACTTCTCGTGTGTTACTTGCTAACATTACAAGGGTTGCAATAACCAAAGCACCTCTCTTATTACTCAAAGAAAATATGGTTACGGTACTCCTTGATATAGGATATTCACACATGGATATAAACCACCAAAAAAAATGACTTAATTGGCTAATTATAGAATTGGAAGTTTGTAACCGAAAGGACATTGATGGAAAAATATTACAATAGTACTCATATGATATGTGAAATTACAAAAATGTATATATTGTTGTTGGTTGGTAAATCTGAGACTTTGTAGATGAAGGCAACACATAAGACAAATTCAATATAAATAATTTGGCAAAAGATGATAAATATCTTTTCAATTCTCATGAAAAAACCTAGTATAATTAAACCTAAGTATATTGTTAGGTTTTTTTTTTTTGGTACTTGTTCAAAGTATGGAGAGTCATCATCTACATGTAAGTTATTTTCCAATGTGCCACTCATATTTACGAGGTGCTCAGAAATGGACATTTTGAGGTAAACGTTCTAAGCCCTAAATCTTTAAGAAAGAAAAAACAACTCATTGTTGTTTTGGCGAGCAAAGACAAAGAGGATAGAAGTAATATTTTTATTTGAGATTTTTACAACATGCTATGTATACCCTTAAGTGTCTTGCTAAAGTTTCTAAGGCCAACTTCCAATTTTATAACCTTCATTGTCTAAAATAGGTAGTTTAAATTTGATAAAATTTTGTAATTTTCTTAGAAGTATGTTCCTAACCAATTCACTACCTAAGTTCTAATTGAGCTTAATAACACAACCGTGACATTGTCCTAACTTGAGCTAATTTGGCAGGAAGGTGGAGAGGGTACGAGGGCGGAGGAACAAGGGCGGAGGGATGAGGGCGACGATACAAGGGCAAAACTACAAGGAGGAGGGTACAAATCTAAAGGGGATGAGGGCAAGATCACAAGGGGAAAGAGGGTAAGGGCGAAAGTACAAGGGGATTAGGAACGAGGGCAATGGTATCATATAGAAGGAAAGAATGGCAAAAAGATGTAGGGCCAAGTAGGTAAAGGGCACAATTGGATGCAATAATGGAGCAAAGCCGCGAAGGTGTGAAAGGACAATAGCATGAACACGAGGTGAGGACAATGAATCCTAGACACGAGGGGCAAAAAACATGAGGGGCAAAAAAGGAAAAAGGGGGTGACGCGGATAGATAGGAGATGGATGATAGCTCTAAAATCTCAAATTCAATGAATTCATGAGTGAACATCCTCTTGAGATCCCTTTCTCGGTAGTATTAAACCAATCACAAATGAACATCTTAAGGTGCACAATCTATAAAATACCTACAGTCAAGTCTTATATATGAAATTCATAACAAATTTACAAAGAATATAAATGTAAACGACGAATCTCCAATCATCCATTACTATGCCCATACACACAAAAATTCTGAAACAACTAACTTTACCATAGATATTCAATCCATTATTGGGAAGTCCACGTTGGGAGCAAGCACACACTACCTACAGGTCACATCCCACTATATTTTTCATGTCTGAGAATCTCTCGGAGCCCACACGACCCAGATCCAAAGCGACATGGAAGGGGACAGAAATCATGGAGAAATCATGGAGGGCAGTCACTCCGGTTATAAAGGCCAGATGCATCTGACTCTTCAGTCATCTCTCTCCTCTCCTGCTGTGTGGGAGAATCCGTGCTCTGAAGCTCGAGGTAAGCGAGACTGGTGAAGCTGGATGTTAGCGAGACTTGGTGAAGCTGGAGGTTAGCGAGACTGGTGCGGTGCTTCAGGCGCAGGTGGATCACGAGCTACCTCAAGTTCCAGTTCTCGGTGCCACATTCTAAGGTAAGAGGATCATCAACCATCACTAGTCGTAGAAAGAGTCTCCAATTGATTCTATCTCATCACGCAGACTTGTGATGAATCGGAAATGATGAATACTCTTAGTCGTATTTCACAGAATTGTATGCAGACTTTCAGTGTAGAAGACTGTCCTTGATCTCCTTGCTAGTACATGGCTTTGTACCGTCGCCAATGTCATCAGTACTCTCTGTTCATACTCTGTTTCGTGATATATTGAGTGATAAACAAACGGTTTGATATGTTGAGTGGTAAACAGTGTGGATGTCGGTTTTTTTTCGAAGTTTCTTAGATTCTTTAAGCACAGGATTCGAACAGGGTGCTTTGGGTACTAACCATGTGAGTGTTGCTTGTGCCGGAGTAAGGGAGCAAGCAATGGAGGTGAAGAAGGAGGAGCAGCATGTCGACCCCAATGTCGCGTTTCTCCTTCAAAGGTGCAGCGATCTTGAGATTGCTAATGAGCAGCTGCAAGCAACGATCAACGAATGCAAGGTACACACATTCGTATGCAGAGTGAGATAGCTTGCTCTTTCGAATCTAACTTTGCCTTCCCCTCAGATGCTCACTTTTACCATTTTCTTTTCTGGTTGATGTGCTCTACTGTTTTTAGTTTTAATATAGTCACCATGAGAACAGGGATTGATCTCCATTTGTGCTTTTGTAGAGTGAAGCAGGGGAGGAGTGGTCTCTGCGTAAGAACACATTGAACAAAGCCGTGGGATCCATATGCGAGGATGTCAAGTACTACATGCGCATGGTTGAAACATTTCAGGTACGTATGGATTTATATACCGTTACAAATTATGAATACATCTTTTTGTAATGATTCTTTCTATTGTTGGATTGTGTATTGATATAAATGGTGCGATTTTCAGATGGAAATCGGTGCAACCCGTAGAGAT
Source organism: Bryum argenteum (assembly GCA_037043015.1). NCBI lineage: Eukaryota > Viridiplantae > Streptophyta > Bryopsida > Bryales > Bryaceae > Bryum > Bryum argenteum. The sequence continues at coordinate 14,754,978 of CM073328.1, read as the reverse complement.
GTTACTCGTCAGGAAGATTTGGATACACTGATGGTGGAGATCTCAAAAATGACCTCTGATGCAAGGAAAGGTTTGCGTGAAGTGACCAAAGATTGGGAAGGTGTTCAGGAGAGTGTGAAGGACGTGACGGACGCGGCGACCAAAATGATCATCCATAAGATCAATAGCAATAGCAAAGCGGGTCCTAGTGATGCGAAACCTTTTGATTTTCGCATTTAGGTATTTTATGTGGATAGTTCAATATTCCATTCTCATGTAAGTTGATACTTGATGGAAGTGTGAACGGTGCTATATCTAAATCTAAGTTGATACTTGATGAAAGTGTGAAAGTCTTGTTTCCTAAGTTTGGCCTTGGATGAGTAATTCTATTTGCTCGAGGTTCCTTTCCAACTCCTACTTTGAAAGTGTTGGGAATGTGCACCGATTCCCATGTTGTATATTAGGAGCTACTTGCATCATGTCCCACATAGCATTGATTTCCTTTCTTAAGCACAATTTGTTCAGAGGACAACAATTTCAAAGAATAAAAAGGTGATCTCCCAACAACAGTACCTAGTACTTACCACTCAATTTCTTGATCTCTACAACACCATTGTAAGGAGCTGATGCGAGGATCAATTCCAGTTGAGGTCGGGCTCGGAGAAATTGAGGTCCTAATGGAAGAACTAAAATCCAATTGAGGTTCCGCTCGAAGTATCGAATTTCAATCGAGGTTCAACTCGAAGATGAGGTCCAGGTGGGAGGACAGATCTCACAACTCACACAAATACGTAGGAAAGAGTAAAAGAACTAAACTATGAGAAAGATCAAATATGCACCATAAAAGAATAGAGTGTTGTAAGAGGAGATGATCTTCGCACATTCTTGTTGTCTGTAAGATAGACATTGGGGCTAAATATTTGATAGCAGTTCAAGACTGCTTCAAGTTAATGTATGAGTGGGTTTCCAAATAGTAAGTTATAAAAATCAGTCAACAAATACTCTCAAAGTTGTTACCTATTTGGTGGTATCATGAATTTTGAGTTCACATAAATAAGTCAAAAGTGGCTATTGTTTTACTTCCAAACTCAACAGGAGTATATTATAGAAGGGTAAAGATGTTGCTTAGTCATATGTTTTTGGAGATTTCTTCATTATCACTTTTCATTTGCTAGTCTTTCTTGCTCGACCGTTTTTATGAGCTATCCAAATACCTCATCTAATATGATCTTATGAGAAATCAATGTGAGATGTTGCTGCATAGATAGTGACCTTCACTATGCAACAACATTAATTAATTAGTCGGAAGTCGAGGGGATGACACATGGACCCATGTGTGATATTACGTAATATATTCATTTTGTTCCACGAGTGAGCCTCCAGCCACAGCCTTCTTGTACATTCTCATGAATGCAAGCATTTACAAACAGTATGGGATAAATTACAAAGCCCCAAGACTCCTGCTCCCAAGACCCCTGCTCCCAAGACCCCCGCCCCTAGACTCCTGCTCCCAAGACCCCGCCCGTAGACTCCTGCTCCCAAGACCCCGCCCCAAGACCCCCGCCCCTGGACCCTCTTCTCCGCAATTGCCGGCGTGAAATGCAGTCCGCATTTCAGGAGCATAAGTGAGATTTTGGGAGATAGTGTATCGGTATCTCACCACCTAATAGGGGCTTCATGTTATTCTCCTTCCTCTTCTCTTCTTTCATATTCTTCTTCTCCTCCTTCTCCTTCTCTTTAGCATTCAATCATTCAATGCATTTTAATGTAAGCGTTCAATGTACAAAGTTTAATATCATGGGAGTCAGATATTAGATTATGCATAACGTTAAAGTACTTCTCAACAACACCAACCATGAATCAAATCAAAATGTTCTATTGAAGTCATCAATAGCATCTATGATTAGTTTGGTAAATTTTGATAAATATCTTTTCAATTCTATTTTAAACCTATATATAGTTGGTCATATTTTTGTACTAGTCCAAAGTATGTTGAGCCATATACGTCACAATTAAAAGATTACTATTTGGCAAATCATCCACATGTAAGTTATTTTCCTAAGTCCTACTTACATCTACCAAGCGCTTAGAAATAGACATTTCGAGGTTATTATAACGTTTTAATCCCCAAAGCTTTAAGAAGTCAAAACAACTTTTTGCTATTTTGGGCAGCCAAGATGAAGGAGTTGAAAGTAATATTCTGTTTAAGATTTTTACATGGTGCTCGGTATATTGCAAAGTGATTGTATCAAAATTTCCAAAGCCAAATTCCAATCTTAAAACCTTCATTGCCAAAAATAGGCAGTATACATTTGATCAAATTTTGAAAATATTTTTTGAGAGATGTTCATAGCCAAGTCACTACTTATGTTCTAATGTCACCCAACCAAGTCAAAAAGTTTACCACTTTTACGAGGAAAACCTCAAAAAAATTCCAAAACAATCTTCAATTTTTTTTGTAATTTTCAATTTATTCTTTAAAAAATTGTTAAAATTCGGGATTTTTTGACTTCTTCAAAATTCTTGTTTTCAAGATTTACAAACTCATGAAAGCACCGACTCACCGTCCAAATCCTTCTAAAACCAAACATATCTAATGTGATGCATGTTCTACTATATTATTGTGTCCATACCTTTGTTTAGAAAAGAATTTGTATCAAGGTCATCAAAGTGAAATAAGTCTCCAAATTTGCATGAGCCTACACAACTCGATTACCTTCATGGAAATTAGTATGACCAAAATGTTTGAAATAACAATTTTTTATTTTCCCTTTGCATTATGGAGACAATGTCTCACGAGAAATGCCTAAAAAAATTTTGCATCAACTTTGTATGTTACGATCTTAGAAAAAGTTCACATCTTACAATTAGAATATTTCAAGGTAGTACTAATAGTAGATGGATTGGAGATCCTAAGGTTGAAATTACAAATGAAAAATTATCAATTTGATCATACTCCAATTCCAACAAGGTACTAGTAGAAAATTGCCCTTTTTGGAAGTCCGGAGCAGCTTGGACTTTCAAGGGTTAATTTTGATTCCCCTACTCTATTTTTGAGAAAGTGCCCAAGAGTGCCCACTCTCTCAAAAATTCAAAATTGTTTTGGCTTCCATCAAGCCAATTTGCATTCACAATTTATCATATGGAACATATGATTCAAATGACCGATAATTTTGTTGCATATGGTACTTATGAGTTATATATTTTTTCTTTTTTTGTTTTTTTTTTCTTTCTTCATTAAAAGCTACAAATGATGTTCTTTTGAGGCTTCAAATTGTACACCGTCCTTAACCCCTAACGGCCCTTAAAAGCCAAAATGGCTTTTTGTGTTTTTGGGCATCTTCGTTGGAGGGGTTAAATGTGGTATTTTTTCTTGAGATTTTACTAAGTGTTCCCTATACTACAAGGTACATGTGGTAAAAAATTTGATTGTAAAGTCATATTTTAGAGTTTTTTAAACAATTTTTAAGATTTGAACCCCAACTAGGGCAGAACGGGCAAGCTTCTGCACCAATGGGAGGTGGGATTCAGAGTTGGGCATGCATGAGGGGTAGCAGAAAAGAATTATGGAGGGCAAGGGGTTTAGGAGGGGTTTAGCTCGAACCCAAGATTCTAATAATGGATTATGGCAGGAGATTTAGCCGCCTACTCTATCTAATGCTCAATCCATTGGCACTTTTCTTGACCCACTCAATAAATGCACTCTTCAATGCGGCGGTTCAAACGTTCACATTCAAAAACGGTGGCAACGTTTACAGTTTCACATCAATTACCAAATGACAAATGTAGGTACCTAAAAATTTGAATTGTCTTTCAATGAGGAAACGGTACATTATATGAGAAAACTGAGAGATATACACTTTCCATGAATTGCTTCTAAACGGCATTGTGGGAAGAACTGATGCAGAATTTGGGCTATTGATTGAGTTTCATAACACCAAACTTGATTATGTGCAAAACATCATCAACCTAGCAAGTTTAGATAGTGAATCGATCAGCTTGATGAGAGCACAGGTCAGAGTATAGGACAACGGACAACTGACGGAGAAACACGCAATTTACACGATCACACTATGAGGTAGTAACAACAGCATGAGTCTTACTATCAAGAGTGGTCTCTGTAACCATGTTATTGGATGTGGAATTGATTGTAAAGTGTGTGTCAAAGTTGGGATCCAGATACATAGCGGTACTCTGTGGGAGGTCGGCAGCAGTGCTCAGTGGAGGCCGGAGGTCAAGATCAGCGACCTCGGGGCTCATCTTCACTCAGTCCGCAACAAGATAGTGTCTTTGGAGCTGAGTACAAAGAGCTCAGTTATCATATCAGGAGCTAAAGAGCTCAGTTATCATATCAGGAGCTCGGTGCTCACGCAGTCGTCAGCAAGATTGTTCATCAAGAGGCCGCCTTCAACAGGTCGGCACCAAGATCGGTAATCAGGAGGTTGGAACATCCCCGGTCACGCAGTAGGATCGGTTCTCAGGAACTTGCCAAAGAGGAGGTAGCACCAAGATCTCCGATTAAGACCGAAGGTCGACAGCATCATCTCCAGCAGAACCAAGTTGGCAACAACAAACTGAAGCGATGCAGGGCTGATGCTGACAACATCAACACTCACGATGCAGACTTCATCGAGCTGAGTCCACTCGATCCAGCATCACGATATGTAAACTCACGTACTCTTTGAGTTATCCTTGAGAGGATCTCTATTTTCATGTTAAACTCATATTGCACATCATCGGCTTCTCGAAGAATATGCTTACTGTGACTGAAGTATCTTCTTTTCTTCGGTTCTTGCCATTTATGAAAGAAAAGTCGTCATCCAAAACGAATTTGAGAAGATTGCCACAATGCTGTGAGATTGCTCAAGTCGGATGAGCCTTTGATAATACTTCATAGCTTCGACCCTGGCTTCCCACAAAATCACTGATTTCAAATTCATCATTCAACTCCATCTCCTTCATTTTGATTTCAAGTCTTTTGATGATGTCATTCTCATTCTCTACAAAGAGCCTTTTTATATCCTTAGTACGTACTTAAATGCTACGTGTTTTCTCCGCTAAAAGCCTTCTTGAGTCTTGTAGCGTAATGAACTCCAAACTATATGCACGTGAAACAACTTCTTTATAAGGTGGTAATGACGAAAACATATTGATACCATAAAAGCTTCCATTTTGCTCAACACAATATCATGCTTCATTTTTTACTATCATTGATGTGCATCAAACAACTCTTCACACAAAATACATATATCATACAAATAAGAATTAGCACACATTCGACTTACCAGCGAGTGGGTTGATTTGGCAAGATTTTCTTGTTGGAGACATTTTCACCACAATGAATCTCTGGCATAAGCAATTCCTGCAGATGAGTTTCCGTCCCAAAAGCACTTGATCGGGGCTGGAAACAATCAATATAGACGTCTTATACCCTAGATGGCTTTGCACTTGTTTCTCACACTATTATACTTGCATGAGTTCTACCCTCGGGAACCTACTATGCTAGTACCCTCCTACCCAATACACCAATGAGCCTCTAACACGGAAGGGACAATAAACCTAAAGTGTTACACTAGCACTCATAACTATTCGTGCACCACAAGAAGATTTTTTAAGTGAAGAAATGGGAAGAGATGATCAAAATCTGTACTCAAAAAATTGATTATTAGTTTATTACTCACCTCTCGAGGCAATTTTTCTCTTCTTGCATAGCAAAAGTACGTAGGGCCAAGTAAGCTAAAAGCACAATTGGATGCCTTAGTAATGGAGCAAAGCCACAAAGGCACGAAGACTCGAAGAGGTGGGAGGACAAAAGTATGAAGAGGACGTGAGGACAACTTAGAAGCCGGGAGTCGAGGGGCAAAAAAGGAGAAAGGGGGCAAGGAGGATAGATATTAGTTAGATGATAGCTTTAAAACCTCAAATGCAATGAATTCATGAGTGAACATCCTGTTAAGATCCCTTTCCCGGTAAGTATCAAACCAATCACAAATGAACATCTTAAGGTGCACAATCGGTAAAATACCTACAAGTCTTATATTTAAAAAATTTAGAATTTTAACTAATTCTAAACAAATTTTAGAAACATATAAATGTAAACAACGAATCAACGGTTGATCCAATAATCCAATTACTCTGCTCATACACACAAATTTCTGAAACAACTAATATTCAAGCCATTATTGTGAAGTCCACTTTGGAAGCAAGCACACACTACCTACAGGTCACATCCCACTATATTTTTCATGTCTGAGAATCTCTCGGAGCCCACACGACCCAGATCCAAAGCGACATGGAAGGGGACAGAAATCATGGAGAAATCATGGAGGGCAGTCACTCCGGTTATAAAGGCCAGATATGCAGCTGACTCTTCAGTCATCTCTCTCCTCTCCTGCTGTGTGGGAGAATCCGTGCTCTGAAGCTCGAGGTAAGCGAGACTGCTGCGGTGCTTCAGGCGCAGGTGGATCACGAGCTACCTCAAATTCCAGTTCTAGGTGCCACATTCTAAGGTAAGAGGATCATCAACCATCACTAGTCGTAGAAAGAGTCTCCAATTGATTCTATCTCATCACGCAGACTTGTGATGAATCGGAAATGATGAATACTCTTAGTTGTGTTTCACAGAATTGTATGCAGACTTTCAGTGTAGAAGACTGTCCTTGATCTCCTTGCTAGTACATGGCTTTGTACGTACCGTCGCCAATGTCATCAGTACTCTCTGTTCATACTCTGTTTCGTGATATATTGAGTGATAAACAAACGGTTTGATATGTTGAGTGGTAAACAGTGTGAATGTCGGTTTTTTCGAAGTTTCTTAGATTCTTTAAGCACAGGATTCGAACAGGGTGCTTTGGGTACTAACCATGTGAGTGTTGCTTGTGCCGGAGTAAGGGAGCAAGCAATGGAGGTGAAGAAGGAGGAACAACATGTCGACCCCAATGTCGCGTTTCTACTTCAAAGGTGCAGCGAGCTTGAGATTGCTAATGAGCAGCTGCAAGCAACGATCAACGAATGCAAGGTACACACATTCGTATGCAGAGTGAGATAGCTTGCTCTTTCGAATCTAACTTTGCCTTCCCCTCAGATGCTCACTTTTACCATTTTCTTTTCTGGTTGATATGCTCTACCGTTTTTAGTTTTAATAGTCACCATTAGAACAGCGATTGATCTCCATTTGCGCTTTTGTAGAGTGAAGCAGGGGAGGAGTGGTCTCTGCGTAAGAACACATTGAACAAAGCCGTGGGATCCATATGCGAGGATGTCAAGTACTACATGCGCATGGTTGAAACATTTCAGGTACGTATGGATTTATATACCGTTACAAATTATGAATACATCTTTTTGTAATGATTCTTTCTATTGTTGGATTGTGTATTGATATAAATGGTGCGATTTTCAGATGGAAATCGGTGCAACCCGTAGAGATGTTACTCGTCAGGAAGATTTGGATACACTGATGGTGGAGATCTCAAAAATGACCTCTGATGCAAGGAAAGGTTTGCGTGAAGTGACCAAAGATTGGGAAGGTGTTCAGGAGAGTGTGAAGGACGTGATGGACGCGGCGACCAAAATGATCATCCATAAGATCAATAGCAATAGCAAAGCGGGTCCTAGTGATGCGAAACCTTTTGATTTTCGCATTTAGGTATTTTATGTGGATAGTTCAATATTCCATTCTCATGTAAGTTGATACTTGATGGAAGTGTGAACGGTGCTATATCTAAATCTAAGTTGATACTTGATGAAAGTGTGAAAGTCTTGTTTCCTAAGTTTGGCCTTGGATGAGTAATTCTATTTGCTCGAGGTTCCTTTCCAACTCCTACTTTGAAAGTGTTGGGAATGTGCACCGATTCCCATGTTGTATATTAGGAGCTACTTGCATCATGTCCCACATAGCATTGATTTCCTTTCTTAAGCACAATTTGTTCAGATGACAACAATTTCTAAGAATAAGCAGGTGGTCTCAGCAACAACAAGATTACCTACTTACCACTGAACTTCTCGATCCCTACAACATCACTGTCAGGAACACCTAATGGAGGTCTTGATGTGAGAATCAAACTCCAATTGAGGTCCGGCTCAGAGAATTTGAGGTCCCATGGAAGAACTAAAATCTTGCTCAAAGTGTCGAACTCCAACTGAGGTTCAACCTGAAGATAAGGTCCGGGTGGGAGGATAGATCTCACAACTCACATAAACATGCAGAAAAGAGTAAATGAACTAAAACCGTGAGAAAGATCAGATATGCACTATAAAAGAAAAGAGTATCATAAGTGGAGATAGTCTTCGCACATTCTTTTCATCTGTAAAATAGGCATTGGGGCTAAATACTCAATACTAGTTCAAGACTAATCCAAGTTAATGTATGATTGGGTTTCCAAATAGTAAGTTGTAAAAAGCAATCAACAAATCCTCTCAAAGTTGTTACATGAATTTTGAGTCCACTTAAATAAGTCAAAAGTGGCTATCGTTCTACTTCCAAAATCAAGAGGAGTATATTAAAGAAGGGTACAAATGTTGCTTAGATATACATTTTGCGAAATTTCTTAGTTTTCTCTTTTTATTTGCGAGTCTTTCTTGTTTCTCCCTTTTGATAAGCTCTCCAAATACTTCATTTAGTACAATCTCCTAAGAATTCAATGTGAAGTGTACCGGTATCTAACCACCTAATAGGGCCTTGGTTTTATTCTCCTCCCTCTTTTTCATTACTCTTCTTCTCTTATTTCATATTCTTCTTCTCCTCCTTCTTTTCAACATTCAAGCGCTCATTGCATTTTTGGTGAATCTCTAAGAAGTTTGATATCATGGGAGTGACATTTTAGATTATGCTTAATTATGTTAAAGTACTTTTTCTACAACACCCACCGTGAATCAAACTAAAATGTTCTATGAAAGCATCAATGATAGCATCTATGATTAGTTTGGTACATTATGATAAATATCTTTCACTTCTTATATAAAACCTATATACAGTTGGTTATCTTTTTTTACTTGTCCAAAGTATGCTAAGCCATATAGATCAGAATTAAAAGATTCTATTTGGCAATTTATTTACATGTAAGTCATTTTCCAAAGTTCTACTTACATTTACCACGCGCTTAGAAATGGACAATTTTAATCCCTAAAGCATTAAGAAGTCAAAACAACTTTTTGCTATTTTGGGCAGCCAAGATAAAGGAGTTAAAAGTAAGTTAAGACAAAGGAGTTAAAAGTAATATTTTGTTTGAAGATTTTTACGAGGTGCTTTGTGTGTGCAAAGTGACTGTATTGGAAATTCTAAAGCCAAATTTGAGTTTTAAAACCTTCATTGTCTAAACTAGGGAATTTAAATTTAGTCAAATTTTGAAAATATTTTTTGAAAATGTTCAAAAACCGAGTCACTACTTAAGCTCTAAAGTCACCCATGTCAAAATAATTACCAATTTTATAAAGAAACCTCAAAAACTTATTAAAACAATTTTCAAAGTTCTTGGTAATTTCCAATTTATTCTTAACAAATTTCGGAAACTACCGTCATGGAAATTAGTATGACCAAAATGTTTGGGATAACACTTTTTAATTTCCTTTGCATTACGGAGACAATGTCTCACCATAAATGCCTAAAAAAGTTTTGCATTAACTTTGTATGTTACAATCTTACAAAAAGTGCAGATTCAACAATTGGAATCTTACAAGGTAGTACTAATAGTAGATGGGGTGGAGATCCTACACTTGAAATCACAAAAGAAAAATAAACATATTGACCATACCTTAATTCCAACAAGGTAGTAGAAAATTGCACTTTAATTTTGGTTTTGGAAGTCCAAAGCAGCTTGGACTTTTAGGGGTTAATTTTGATTCCCGTGCCTATTTTGAGGAAGTTCCCAAGAGTGTCCACTCTCTTAGAAACTCGTCATTGTTTTGGCTTCCATCAAGCCAATTTGCATTCACAATTTATCATTTGGAGCATATGATTCAAATGAACAGTAATTTTGTTGCATATGGTACTTATGTATATTGATATGGTTTAATCATGTTTCCTTTTTTCCTTTTTTTTCTTTTTTTTTCTTCATGAAAAGCTATAGAGGATGTTTTGTCGAGGCTTCAAATTGTACACTGTCCTCAAAGCCGTTTGAAGGGTAAGGACATTTCAAATGAACCAAACTAGCTAAAAGACAAGACTAGGTAGGCAAAGTTCATATTTCTCTCCCAATGTACTCGCTATGCGCCTCGCCACCTTTGGCAAAGCGTCAAAGAAACGCTCGAGACCCTCAAGAGTAGTTACAGGTAGCCATCTACCTAGCTAGCGATACAACTTCCACTGAACACATTATTTACTTCAAGTCAACTTGACTTTTGGGAGATTTAATGTCTCTTATTGGAAAATCTCAAAACTTATGGACTTTTGGACATCCACGTACTTTTGAATATTTGTCATGGTGTGGTAAAAAATAAAATATAGCAAGGTTAACAAAAGGGTGTGAAATTAAAAGGGTACTACATCTCGCAACCCCTCCTCCTTGGCTACATTTAACCCATTCTTTAGCAATCCATTAGGAATGTCCTAAAGAGCTAAGCAAGGTTGTCCTAAACTTCAAGAAAAATTATGAATCTTGCAAAAATTTAGGTTGTAAATGCTCATGCTACTCTCTCAAAAATTAGAAAATTCAAACAGAGACAAAGATTCTTGCCTAAAGTGCAAACTAACCATTGCTTAGGACGGAATGTTTGCATATAACACCAAAAACTTTGAGCACATTTTTATTTCACATAGACTTGGTACTTCAAGCATGGCTCAAAACATTCCGGTTAAAACTAAATGCCTACACCTCAACTTGAATTTTATCATTCCCGACTAGGTACAAAACAATATAAAATGTGTTGGAATTTCATATCACTTTGAAATATCTTGATCTTAGGATAACTTTGACATCAAGTGATAAACCCCCACACGTTGTTGGTATCAAAAAGACAACATTATAGATGACAAGCTACAACTTTACAGAGACTCAACTTCTTTATTTAAAGTTTGTTTTTGACAAAATTACTTGAATTTGATTCCAAATTGAGTATAGTTTGTGGGGTAAGATTTAGTAAGAGACCTATTTAATCAAGTATGAATTGATGGTATGAATTTAAGTGAAGAAGCTCTTTTTTTTTAGTTTTCAAAAATTAGGCATGTTCTACCATTGCAAGCTAATCATGTGAAATCAAGATTACTTGATTAAATAAATTATGTAAATAAATTCTTTTTATTTACCAAAGGTGACACCTCTAAGACTATAATTCTAGAAGTAAAATCAATGAAGGAAACTAACCCCTATTGCACCACGTTTTATGGTTGTGTGCTTATGTTCAAATGTTTACAAATATTTTACTGAGCAAAGAAGGGTTGATTTCGTATGTTTCAAAACCAATGCTTTTCACCAAATTCCCTTGGCAACTTTGAAATGCACTTTGCCTCACATAATCTCAAACCTGATAATTAAGTGTGTTTTATATAAGTAACTTGCAACGTAAAATGAAAAAGTGAGTTCTTTTTACACTAAGAAAACCTTGCCATGTTTGTATTTGAAGGCTTATTGTGAATAGCCTATGAGTCCAGACAAGATTCTGTAAAGTGGATGTAGTTCCCAACTGACCAAACTTATGTCACGTTACAAAAATTTCCAAAAAAAATCTTTACTTATCTGGGTACAGCTCCTTGAAATCCGGGATCAACCATAAAGAGGTTGATTGGGCTCTAAGAGGTTAACCCTTAAAAGTCCCTTGGGGATAGTATGTACGGCTGTCGTATAATTCGGATTTGCTACCAACAAGAAACTCTAAACTGGAATCGTAATAGCTCACTAGAACCGCATTAATTCAAATGCCAACTTCTTCTTTGAACTCAAACCCATTAAAGGTGTGCATTCACTCCAAATACAACCAAATTACACCGTATTCTACTGGTCGCCACGGCACGCTCAGACCTTTAGGGGTTAAGCGTTTTTGTTCAGGTGCAAAATTTTCCAACTTAATGCGTGAGCCTAAATAGTAGCGACACCGAAATAGTGTGACACGCGGTCCCAACCAACACCTTGTCGACAACAAAGCCTTTTCTCACAAGGCTGCAAGAGAGCCATCTGTGCAGAAAAGGCAGGCAGGCATGGTGAAGGAGTGCAGAGGAACGAGGTGCGCATTTGGGTGGGATATTCTCACTCCTTGCTGCTTTTCAATCACCACCCCCCAACATTTGCATGTGGCTTTCGTCCAATTCCACTTCAGTTCAGCGAGATGATCGCATTACACTGAACTGAGCTTCACCGACCCAGCCAAGCCATGGCGACCTCCTTGTCGCTCTGCTTGCCTCCTATCCGCTTGCATCGCCATCGCCATTGCCTCCAAGTTCCTGTAGCCTCCAAGTTTACATTCCGTGGGCGCGCGGAGCTCCCTCCACTTTCATCGCATTTGTGAGTCTGCTCGTCCCTTGCTAGCTCAGAATGCCAATTGACCTAAATCTAATGGACTTAGACTCGAAACGAACTGTTGGCTTTGAGTATTCCTCCATGGTTGTTGAGATGAATGATTCGGAAGCGTATGTGAGGTGTTGTAGGATCGGCTTCTTTTGTTGAGTTTCGGATTTATCTTAAGTATAGATTGGACTGAATCGAGAATTGTACTATGTGCTTGAAATCTAACTGTGCGGTTGATTAGTTTGTTACTGAAATGGATGGTAATTGAGGAGTGTGTATTGGGTTCTGTAGAAAAGAGGATTTAGTTGAAATGGCGTGAATGTAGTGAGGGAATATATTGTCTTGTTGAAACGAACTGAGGTTTTAATCTACGCTGTGTACTGTGTGCTTGGAGTCTGAAACCATGTTTGATTACTGTTATAATTTTATCGCGGTGATTGATGTCTTTTGATTAATGTTTGAAGGAAAGGGGGCTGAAATGGCTAAAATGCAGCTTGAATTGACTTGTTTCCAGAATCTCAGATCCTTCTTCATGTCGAGTAAGCACAGAACGAACTGAGACTCAACGTATCACAATTCCTTTTTGAATTATTTCAACGGAAACATCAACGCTCTTTCAAAAATAAACAGAGATTTCAATGTACTATGTGCTTCGTGAGTAATTGAACAGTTTCTGATAGCATCTTTATTAGAGAATGTATGTGGAGTGCTGTAGAAAAGGGGTTTTAGAAGGAAATAGTTTTTTGAATGTATTCGGGGGGGATGGTTTAAACAGGAGGCAGCTACACAATGAGACTCAAATCAGATGCTCAGCTTCTTCGTCGTCTTCTTCGTCCTCTACAAATGACGATGCTTCGGTCTCCGAACCCGCCAAGACTAGCAAAGGCTCGAAAAGACTGTGGATTGCCATTGGAGTCGCCGTTGTTGCTGTTGCGGTGGGTATAATCCTCCGCAGAAACTGGAAACACAGGGCAGCGTCGCAACTGATTGCAGATCTTTCCACTTCTGCTACTGCTTCACCTTCGTCTCAAGAAGCTGCGCAGTTTTCTGTTAACTGGTTTGGGCACCGAATCGTCCTTTCTGAAAGATCTCCAGGGTAAGCCCTTCTTCACATCTTTAGCTCATAATAAGACTGAAACTAAGACGCAATATATTGGAGAAGGGGCGTTCAGAGAAGAGCATTGTAAGACTTGATATGTGTGTTTGCTGGATTGCAGGTATATGTACTTTCTGTTGCTGATGGCGGCAGGTTTTGGTCTGTTTGTGAGCGAGGAGGCACTGAATGTTTGGGTGCGTCTCTCCTACTGGTACATTATTAAAGATCACCCTGCCTCTTTCATGTAGCAGGTTTGAATTTCTTTAGACAACGGGCTCTTTGGACATACGTAACCTCTCTGAATATGTGCAGGTTGGTGGAACCTTGGGACGTTTATTAACTTGGGACCAATCTCGTGTCGTCTTCATCTCGTCAATATCTGCAAATCTGCCATACATTGCCTCCACTGTAATATGGGTCTACTGGTAAGAATCAACGCTTCTGGTGATTTACAGAGAATATGGTTATGCTCTCATCGTTGTATGTAAGTTCTCTGTACCCTCAGCAGTTTCTGGGTCTAACAGCAGTTTTTGCATGTGTCAGGGGAGTTTGTATCAGTGATATGGTGCCCTTTTATGCAGGTCGACAAGCTGCTAAATCTGGAACTGGCAACTTAATACGAGAAAAGGTACCATGCATTGAGTATTGTTTTTTGACCAAAGGGAATGTTATATCGCGACTTCCATGCTAGAGAATTATATTTTCTGTTTCGGTGCACTTTTTAAACATGCAGGTTAGAATTTATAATAAGTGTGGTGGTACCATTTGGAGATGCAGTTGGGAGTGAGTCAGGAGAAATTTGATCAAGTAAGAGCCAATGTGCAACGATATGGCAATTTGATTGGAATTGGTTAGGCTTTAATCACACTTTTTCCCCATTGTTCTGCTTAACACTTGCTTTTCATTTGGTTTTCACCGTAAATCTCTAGGCTGCTTACTGACCTTTACTTTCTGACCTTGTCCCACAGTCGAGCGATTCTCTTTAGGAATACGCAACCCCACCTCATTCATTGCCGGCTTTGTGGTATGTTACTTCAGCACCTCTGGAAGTTAAATTGCACTATAGGACCTGGATTTTCTGATTGATTTTTGTTATTATTTTAGGGTATCAAGCCAATGAACTACTTCGCTGGAGTTTGCGTCGGTGGTCTTGTTACTTTGCCATTACAGGTAATACATCTGAAATAGTACTTTCATTGTACCTGTTGTTCTTCATGACTCATGCTTGATGTTGAAAAGAACAGAATAAGAGTCTGCTTAAACTAGTTGTAGCGTTTATACCATTCTCAAGTTTGATGTTCTCATTCTGATTTGTGACATTGATTGCAGATGGGTATTGGCCTGGCTCTCCGAGACCGTCCTGTTGCTGCTTTAGCTGGAGTTGCTGCTGTTGTGGTATGCATCATCTTTTCTACTTTTTTCTTTTCTTTTCTTTTTTCTTTTTGTTTTTTCTTTTTTTTTCTTTTCTTTTCTTCTTTTCTTTTCTTCTCTTCTTCTGCTTGAGAACTACTCCCTCCGTCTCACTAGAATAAAATACAGAATAAAATACAGTGATTTGCTTGAAAAGTTTGTCGAAACACTTCATGTTTGTTGTATGAGCCTCTTCGGTCCAAGAATATACTCCAAACAATATTGAGCTATCCTCATAGGGTGTACAGTAGCCTTTATATTATATGTATGCTATTGATGTTGTATACATCTGCAACACGAACAAACAATATTGAGCTCTCCTAATAGGTTGTCTAGTAATGTCCGTCATTCAAGTTGTATGCATCTGCAACAGAAGTTGCATATTAAGATCCTGAGAGTTGAATCTTATTCCTTTGATATCATGGTATTTTACTGAGACGGAGGGAGTAGTTCTTAATTGCATTTACTATTACCCAATGACCCTACCATGGCTTTTGTTGAGCCCCTCATCATGGTGCAGAGGTTTACCTTAAGTCTTTGGGAATATATGCTTGTGATTTGTTAGGCTACAATGATTAGATTATGTAGGAAAGAGCCTCCTCTTTCTCAAGTGAGAAGCAACTCTTATTGTTTTTTTTTGTGGGTGGTGGTTGCGGTGCACAATCTTGGGGTGAATTTGGTGTTTAGGCTTTTGATATTCTATGTTTTTCTTTAGGGTTGTGATGAATAGAGTGTTTATTACGTGTTTTTTGTAGGGTGTATGGACCTTGCTACCATATTTGGCAGCTGGAATCGGTTCAATTGTGTTCTTTGCACGACAACGTGGCAAGAAACAATCTTCTTAACATGTTCATCATTCATATTCCACTCAATTTTGATGAGAATAGCTTGATTGCTCTACTGTGTCACTATTAGTGTCTCAAGATAATTGCATATTGAGTTAGCTCGTCTAGGATTGCTTGTTTACACATTTGGTAACATTGTGGGAGACACTATTGCAATCACGATACTTCTTGTTACATTATATTGTCCAAGTCACCATATTTCAGGTGAAATTGATGTTTTTATAACCAAATTTTTATTGCTTCCTAAAACATACAAGGATAAACATTTGTTAATGTCAGTTAAAGTATGTTGATTATAGCATGTTCTAACATACTTGAAGTATGTGGATGCTTTAACCCCTAAACGCCCAAGGGGGGGTAAAGCTCCTAAAAGTTGGTAATAACGCTGATTTTTTCAAAACTGTGCAAAAACGAATAAAAGATGAAAATGGAAAATCCAACCGTAGGATCTTCTTTGGAGTATGGCAATTAGTATGATTGCCAAGTTGCATGCCATTTGAAGCTATGGATTTCAAGATCCATGCGAAAAAGGGGTGAAGATCACACCACCAAAAGTTTCATGCAAAATCTCTTTCGCCCACTCTCAGAAATTGAGGATCAAGGTTTTTACTATTTACCCAAGGAAGGAGTAGAGTAAACCTGCCGAGGAGTCGGGCAAAAAAAACGGCGAATGAAAAATCGATGGGATGAAAGCGGGGCTCTGCACCAAAGACGGAGCCTCACATCCTAAATGTCGAAAAACGACACTGCGGGCGCTTAAGGGTTAAGTACTCGAATACAAGTTATTGTCGGGATTCAATGCGAAGTGTGTTGATTGATATGGGGTCTATATGCACTCTACGACAAATGGTGTACTTGAAAACAAGTTACCTTCATGTACTCCCTAGGTTGTGTATCATTTTCATTTTGTTAATTTTTATTTTTTTATTTAATTTTTTTGTTGAAGACATGGCATGGAATTAACCCTTAAACGTCGAGGATGTTGAAACACAACATTTTGGATGAATAGCATAAACTTTGAAGAGTCATAACTTCTTCATCTAGACTCCATTACGAACAAAAGTGCTCGGGTTGGGTTCCAAATCAGGTCTAGTTTGTGAGGTAAAAATTGCATACCCATAAAATGAAGTATGTATAAAAGATGTGCATTCTAGTGTATGTATAAAAGATGTGCATTTTAGTGTATACAACTCTTTCTAGGTCTTCAAACATGGGGCATGTTTTACCATTACTGCATTACAATGTAGTTATGGAAAGTCAGATATAGTTTTTCACAATTTTTTTTGATATAATTATGATCTTAAGATGAAATCTAACAACTTTGTAGATAAAAGATTTTTTATCCAAATACTTTTGGTATTGGATTTTGAATGATGTTTTTTCAATGAAAAAAGTGAAAAAGTGGATGATTTTTAAGGAGCTATATCTCCTTCATCCATTGTTGGATTCCAACTTTATTTTTTGGAATAGAATTCATTTAGAGCCTTGTTTACATGGTAAAAGCCTCGGTCCAATCAAAGGTCTGTTGAAGACAAGGCAAGAATTTGAGTGCAAGGGGTGTAGATTTGGACCCTTTTTCCTTTCTTAATATTTTGGCACTTCTCACCCTTACAAGGGTAATATTTGCGGCACAAATTTTTTTGATGAATCCTTTTTGTACAAGAGTGTTGTTAAGATGAGATTGGACAACTTTGTAGTAAGTTTCATTGCAAAATGTTTGTTGATGGCATTTTCACTTCAAAGTGAGGATGCTTAAATCATGTGATCTTTTATGAGTACCAACATGTTGTGACCTCGCAATCTATGAGGCCTCATGACTCCAAATTTGATTCACATGACCTACAGCAAGTATGCTACAAGATTGTGTAGTTAAGATCTAGATAGCTTGCCTTCATTTTCATACATGACACTTTACAAAAATTATATTTCTAGGCTCGAGACCCCCCTTGGGCATTTAAGTGCAAGAGGTTCAGAAACAAAATATTCTTCCTTTGTAAAATATGAAGCTATTATTTAAGCCATGAAGTTTTTTAGTATTTTTATTTTATTTTTTTTAATTCAAGAGTATTCCCTAATCATGATAAATTTGAATATGTTGCAGTAAAGTGAATCACAAGAAATAAAAGGGATGGGCCAAAAGGAGGAAGCTGAAAAGCAATGGGAAAAGATGGGAAACGTAATGGGGAAGAAAAGGTGTTGTAGAAATAATAAGAAAGAGAAGGTATTAATAAGTAACAGGTCAGAGAAGTCATTTCAAAAGTAACAGACAGACTAAAAGTTCAAAAAGCGAATTCGAAAAAGATGGATGTGTCGCACACTCAGGTATCATTAGAACCGTCGCCTAAGAGATTCGAACTCTTGCGGGGAAACCCCATGTACTTAGCAGGCACACGCCTTAACCACTCGGCCAAAGCGACATCATCCGACGCCCGGAGGCGGAGATGTCCAGCAGCCTCGATCATCTGTTTCTAAGCGGCTCTCAGAGGTTCTATCTCCCATCACAAAGGTAATGAAGAGAAAAACTTCACATTTACCACCTCACACTGCATCGCCATTACAAGCTTTACAGCAGAAAATAATTGGTGACATTATGACAGAGGTCAACAAAAAAATTAGGACATGCTCAAGATCGTTGGACTAATAAACGCCCTAAACTTTACACACTACACGAAAATAGAGATACACATCAAAATACACACCTCGCTATGGTTCCTCTAACTGAACACTATCATCTATCCTACAAAGTAAACTTGTGTAATTGTACAAAGCTTCCATGTGCAAGAGGAGATGATAAAGTCACCTACACGGCCAACCTGCCGGAGTCTGTTTCGATCATCAAAATTACAGAAATCGCTTTGATCCGCTGTTCTGGGACAGGAGACTGCTGGATCTCGGAGTGCTGGAAGGAGTCACGGTGGTCGAGAAGATTCTCACCATGTCGTCGAGCGTTCCATCCAGCATCTCCTCCATCTCTGAGTCGATTGAGTTCCTGTCCTCAGACCCTGATTCCGAAACCGCATCCTGTCTGTCTGGCTCGACGATATCCTCTGACCTATTCGTTGTGAGAGCATTGGCTTCCGGTTCGTTAGAATCTAAACCTGTGAGAGTATTGGCTTCCGGTTCGTTAGCATCCAACCAGTCCGGTAATTTAGTGTTGTCTTCGTCCTCATCTTCGATCTCATTTCGAGGTGTATCAGGAAGCAAGAGTTCAACCGAGGCTTCATGTAAGTTGGAAGTTTCATCTGAAGGGTCAATCTTGGAGAGTGGGGAGTGATCATCCACGAACGACCTCTCTGATGTTGATTCCTCCTCCAGAGAGCTCTCCGCAGCAGTAATTGGGTATCGATTTGCAGTATTGAACAAGTTTCTTCTGAGAGTTTCAGTATCCTCTCGAGGGCTTCGTACTTGTCGCACAGGTGGAGAATACTCTTCCGCTGTAGGCATTGCCTCAGTACCAGATTGTTCTACTTCGAGAGTAGGATACCGATGTTTCTGTTGCACAGCCCTCGAGTCGTAGCCATTTTTCTCTTCTGAAACAGGTACTGGTGGATCTTGGGATTCTACAAAAGATCTTAAACTCTGTTGACGATAATGGGGGACGTCCGTGTCGCCATGCTCTTGTCGGTACAAGTTCTTGTTCCCTTCTGACGTGATGGTTTCTAGATCATTTCCATTGCCATAGTCGTGGGTAAATGATTTTCTCCTACGTCCATTCTTTCCGTCCCATTTTGATGAAAATCGTCGAATCTTGGAAGCAAGAGGTCCTGAAGCGCCAACTTGAAATTGATAATCGTCATCAGCGAGCGTAAAATCTGGTGATTTTTGGTTACTTGAAAGCGTACTACCGTCCGATGAATCTGATTCTTGTTCAAATTGAGGAGTGTCAACCCCATTTCCCTGAGCAGCATGCCTGTAAGGCCAATTGAACATCAGTAACACGCGCTACATGAAGCTTATACTGATAAAAACGAGCAGTGATAATGAGTTTGCAGGAAAAGGGAGGCTCATACTTGTGGTGAAGACTTGAGTTGGCTTTGATGTGCCCAACATGGTTCGAGACCAATTCCTCTGAGTTGCTTTGTCCAGCCAGCGGTAAGTCGTTGTTTGTATCCTGTTGAGTGATAATGGCTAAGTTAGTGAAACATATTCTGGAATGCCTTCTGATGCAGCTACATGTACTAGTCTTCCAGTTGGCGTCCTCATCGAAGTAAGACATTTATTTAAAAACATGCCCTATGATAGGAAGCGGTAGACAGAAGTTCAAATGGAAAAAATCTCCCGCACCTGTAGCTTCGCCACGATGGGCGTCAAAAGCTGGAAGGAATTTGAGAGTTGTTTAACTTCCAAGGCTGTTTGTTGTGCCCGCTCTTCCTGTTATTACAAATGCATTGCATAAATGAACGTCACAAGTTTGAACAGCATTGATGATGCCCTTAAGTAGTCCTGAGAAATCATATGAAATCTCTTGCAATGAGAACCTCGTGATAAAGATATTCTACCTATAAGTCGTATAAAGTATGTTGATGTATGTGCAAACCTGTGCAGCGAGCTTCTCGGAAAGACCACGAATTAGAGCAGTCACTGGAATGGACTGCTCGTTACAAACTTCACCGATGCTGGCCTCAGAAAGATGTGAATTACATTGCCGAAGCTCTACAATTCTAGCCATCGCTTCCTCCACTCGCTTCGCCTGCGCTATTTCGATCAGATTGATCTTGGGTTCATTCACCTGGAAAAAAACCATGTATTACAGATCGTTGAGCCCCCAAATGAGATCCGCCATCAATTATCTTCAATTATCAATTACTTTCCGCACATTATGTGAGAGCATTCAAATTTCGTAATCTCACATTCTGAAATCTCATATTGAAAGAGCAATACTATCATGCCACTTACATTAGATTCGGATTTGGACGAAAGCTGGTCAAACTCCTGCTGCACGGGTACCATCACGTCATCAGTAATAGCAGAATCATCGAAATCCTCGGAAAATTCCGTTCCATATTCATGTCCTGCTTCCAGGAATTCAGGGTCTCCACGGTCTTGAGGAGGGTGAATTGAGCCATCTGATCTTTCGGTACTCGTTGAAGAGATGATCTCATCACTGCTATGAAGATCACGGACACTTAGTCTCCTTGAGATCAAATCGGGAAGACAAGCCTCCAGTTTTGCCTTTCTGTCCCTCAACAATTCCGTCTCCTCAACCTGTCACAAAAGGGATACAGATTTAAGAACCCAGAAGCAGCGCCAAAGTTTGAAGGAGAGAACCCAAGTAAAGGCAGCTCCACAGCAGTGAGAACTAAGTAACAACTGCAAACGAGTTACAAACCAACCTGCGCTTGCAGCCTAGACTTGACTTCGAGGAGATCTTCTTGAGTCTTGTCCAGCACTTGCTCCTTCTCAGAAATGAGCACTCTCTGCTCGTCCAGTGCACATTCCAGATGGCTCACTTTCTCAATCAGTGCGTTGTGCTCCTGAAGTAAGGTTTTCCGTTCAGATTCCCTTGCAGTGCTTTCGTCTTTCAATCGATCCAAAACTTTTCTTAACTTCTTCAGTTCCAACAACGTATGATTGATGTCCTGCAAAAATTTGAACACACCTATTTTAGGTTTTTGAGTACAAACTGCTTAAATGTAAAAAAGCTCTTGACGCGACTTTAACCAATGCATCGTTCTCCGGATAGTTGCTTTAGAGACTGTATAGAATCTTCAGGTCTCACCAGACAAGCCCCTGAAACACGTAAAAAATCAGTTCTTACTGGCAATTGATAGATTGTAATTCGTACATTGATACTTACATTGCTTTTATCTTCATTGCAGTCTTCCACCTTCTCATCGAATTTGACAAGATCTACCAGCTCGTTCCGGAGAAGCGTAATCTCCTTGCTCAAGTCAGAAAGTACTCCTCCGGTCGCCTCAACATGAGCTTCCAATTTAGATATGTGGCCATCGGAGAGAGACAAACTTTTTTCATACCCAGAAATCCGAACCTGCATGCGCAAGATCATCTCATCCCGACTCTTCAGTTGCTTCCGCAACCTGTGCACCATATCCCTCCTCACTGTACGGCCAATATGCACTCCTGAAAAAATAGATCAAGTACTTCTTGAAATTTCTTAATCATCTAGATTTTCCTGGCTATCAATATCAACTCATTGGAAGCACAACTATTCGAAGCAATTGCAAGAAGAATGAAGTCCTAAAGACCGTTCTTAGTAGCTTTCAGTGAGTAAGCACTACCTTGCTGACTACTACGGCGTCCGTCCTCCGGAGGGGCTGAAGCCGTCCTTCTGAGATTCTTATCATTGTCAAGGTTATCCAAGGAAGATGGCGTTTGTTGCTCATCGTGTTCACTGTCTCCATGTAAAGCACCAAGAAGTCCTGGACTATTGCCGTATGAAAGTGCCGGAGCTGTTGCCAGCCCTGTTCAGAGGAAATCCACCAACGAGGTTGGTTATAACCCTATTCTGCATGATACTATCTCAAGTAGCCTTAAATGATCAAAACTACACAAGAGGAGAAATTATTCAATTACAGACTATTTGCAGCAACGTGGATGCAAGAGCGAGCCGAAGATATAGACCTGAACGAACAGATTTGATAATAACGGAGTTCGAAGCTACACTTTCCACGAAATCTTCACGAGGGCGAGCTTCAGATGTTTCTGTCTCCCAATAATCAGGCTCAAAAGCATCTGCGAGGAAGCGAAGTTCAGTAACACTTGATGCACATTGAGCAAGAGGAACTTAGCAAAGGATATGCATTTGATCCCATATGAAAGAACTTAAGACATGTATGCGAGCAGTATACATTTGAGGCGAATATACTCCGCGTAAGAATCAACAGATAAGAATCAGTCACCCCATTGTCATGTTATTAAATGTAAGAAATCTCGTACTTTTCGGTCGAGACTATCCATCCAGATTGAGTGTATAGAATCGTAACTACTTCAGATCAACTTCCATGATTTCAACATACAGACAAGATATCTTCAGCCGATTTGTTAAATATAATTATATATACCACTACATCCTTTGAAATATCAAGAAATCAAATTTACTTCAGTAAAATCATGTGAATGAAATTTACCATTGTGAAAAGCAAGCTGCGCTTTGCCTGATTTTCCGTCGCGCTCCTCCAATCTATCTTCAAACTCATGCTTCTGTCTTCGTCTGATGAGATAACTGAGAGCCGTAACAGCGGCTCCTCCAGCAAGGAGAACCCAATTTGGTCCCTCAGTACCTCCTGGCATGGTTTGTACTTTGTAGATCCGAGCCCTCAGAGCTTGAACGTTAAGCTGCGATATCGAGACAAATATTTTTTCATAGTAGCTCTAATTGATGCAGAATCTGATCTTCAAGACTTCACGCCGATGCCGAAATTTAAGAGGCTTGCCTACAATATTGGTCAACTCTATCAGAGATCAAATCAGACGACATAATTTTGCTTCAAAAGAACATACACAACCTGCTTATCAATATATTATGCTCCTCCTCTCGTACATGTAAATCCTTCTCCGAAAGAGTGCCAATATCACGCTAACAGCATGTTTAATGAAGGCCATGGCATCTATGTAATTTCCTGAGAAAGGGATAAGTAATCAGCTTGAAACCATTTTAGAGATCTCGGGGGGCAGAAAATACCTTCACACGAAAATCACCTCAAGAGATCGCATCACGATCCATCAGCAGTTCTCTCCGCCTTTATTCGACATTACTTTTGCAAACTTTAGCCCCTCCGAAATGGCCTCTTTAGATACCGACTTGGTAGCCATTTTATCCGAGCCGCACATCTCCGTAGCTCGCTTCCAGTAGATTAGAAGCATCCACTATTTCGATTATCCAGTGTCAACGCCTGGCACGCTATCCGGAAGTATCTATCACTAAAACTTCTCACATCCACGTGCGTAGTGAAACAAGCTTGCTTTGACATTCAAGCTTTCTACGGTTTTCAAGTCGACAAATGACGCCACGAAAGTGAGTTCGCTTCTATCCACGAAATATCCTCTTCACCGGTCTTGCTCCTCCTGCTTCGCCATACACTACTGTTTCATTCCAAAAAACTTCCTCCTGCTTACCGCAAGTGTCCGTTTCACGCTCCTTACTTTATCTCAAGAACGAGTCCGATTACATATCGCCTCCACATAAATTTGAGACCGTTGAACCTACACACTCACGACATGCACAGTCAAAACCGGCAGCTAACAAACTCTTGCTCGAATAGACAGGCTCGCTACGTCGTCAGGTTGGAAGACTCGAACAAGTCCCGCTCCGTCACGTACTACTATCGCATGCCAAAATAACTAAATTTCGCTTACTAACCTCAACAGCATCACCGAAAAAAAAATTCAAAAAAGCGAACGAAAATACTGCAGATAGTCTTCGCTAAAAAATTTCACAAAGCTACCGAAACATCCGCACTCCTACTGAATATCCCGTGCTCGGCGAGCAACGCAATCGCGTTCCTTGTCGCATGAGCGGGAAACGAGGCTCCGCACCTACTCCTGCCCGAATTTATCAAAAGAAACATAAACGTTCATGACTAACGAGTACCTCCGCACGGTTTGCGCCATGAAGACGCGATCGACCAAGATACGACCGAAAATTCATAGATAACCTCCCAAGAAAGGCAGCAATACTGTTCGCGTTGGACCGGGAAATGAGTCTACAGAAAGCTCGTTGAGCCAGGAATCCGGCAGCAAGCAATTCAGGGTCAACGAATCGTCGAACGTGGCCATGAGGAGAGCTCCAACTTGCGCGGCACACGCAGTCCAGAGATTTGGAGCCTTCATGGCCTTTTTCTTTGCAGCCGGAAGTGGAAGACTACGGAAATCGTATAATATGGTATACGGTGGACTTTGACCATCGATGTATAGCTCGAATCTACGGCTATGGAGAATACGAACAAGATAAGTCTACAGGTAAAGCCTCGCTCCATGAGGCTTGAAATCATTTGGATCTTTTCTATGATGAAAGTTTAAAATAACATTGTACAATAAATATTGTAAGGTGCTTTTTCTTTTACAAATGTCTGATCATTGCGAGGTTTGCAAGGTTTCCGAGATGTTGGTATACCAGGTACAACTCCAAGTTTTGGGTTTTAATTCAAGTGGGTGAATTTCTAGTGTAACGAAAATTGCATCTCCTAGTTTCTTTGCAGCCTTCGAGGTGGTAAACAATTTTGCACTATTTATGTATGCATTCTGACAAAAACGGTGACTTAACCCCTAAATTTCCTTGGTGTTTTTTGGGAGCTTGAAAACTCAAAACTGCGATTCTCCACCTCTAAGCACTCGTGGGGGTGTGGACCAATTTCTTCTCCTTTTTTAAAACTTCCAACCGTAAGATCTTGTACCTAAGAATATGCTTGAAAACTGTTCAAAAAATTGACCTTTGGATGTTTACCATTTGAGAAATTATAACATTCAAAGTTTGTCTCCCAAGTTTTTTTGGGCATTGCGAAGATTGGTTTTGAAATTTTTGGAGGCTGCCCTTGTAAAATTGGTAAACTTTTTGACTTGAGTCACTTTGAAATTTGAGTAGTGATTTAGTAATGAACATGTTTCAAAAAAAAAAAAAAAAATCAAAAAAGTTACTTATTTGAGCTGCCCCATTCTCGGCTCGCAACCCAAGAGACTCAAAGACTCCTAAAAGACTCAAAAATTGGTTAAGATGTTAAAAAGTTATATAGATACAATATTTCTGATTTGAGGCCATGCGGTTTTCATGATTGATCATTCACATCAAATAGAATGCTACTTGACAACTTCACACACGTATTTATGGAGAATTATGGAAAAATAATTAAATTGAGAACCATACAAAAACGCGTAAGGATACGTTTTTCCACGTAGAAAATGTGAATAGGGTGATTGGTCAATTGAATATAACCAAACGCTAGATTGCAATTGAATGCATGTTACTAATTAATTATCATGTGGCCATTGAGGTAAAGACATTACGAACTGACGTTGTATTCACGCCAATCTCTTATTGGAGATTGGAGTTCTTTATATATATATATATATATATATATATATATATATATATATATATATATATATATATATATATATATATATATATATATATATATATATATATATATAATTAAACCTTTCAAACCAAACGAAACCTTAAATATGGAAGCCTTGTATGTTTTACGTGTAAAGGCCACTCACGTATGATTGTAAAGAAATTATATCGCTCTCTTTCTCTCTTATCAACTCCATTGGCAATCATCTTGTCTTCATGTCTTCATGTAGCATTGTCTTCAAGTATTATAGCCATCAGCTGTCAAATGCGGCCATTACATGACGCTATTACATATTGCTTTAAACAAAGGCTTTCTTCAGTTTCATGAGCAAGATCTTCTCTGTAATGTTTTCGTTTGCTACCAATTCCTCTAAAATGTCGGAGACTGAGTTGTCGAAATCGCTCCAATCGCACATGGAGATACAATGTGCATGGAGTGTGAGTTGCGGTTGCTCTCATTTTCAATGAAACCATCGACCATGGCGCTTAAACACACCAAGTTGAGCTTGTGCTCCCTCCCAAGCTCTCATAATGGTTTCCTCCAAACCTTTCAACAACTCCATTGGTGTCAAACATCTTGCTCCTCGTGTTGTGGATCGAGTATCCAACAACAAAGGGGATTCTTGAGGAAGGAAGGAAGAATCAAGAGAAAGCTTGAAGAAAGGAGTCTCTTTTGGGCACTCAAAATTTATGCTTGCACTGCCCTTATTGCTCCAAGTGCAACTTTTGTGATTGACCAGGAAAATAGAAGGGTAGTGATTAAAATTTCAATGTCTACCCATGCACGGGTTTCTGATGACTTTGTTGAAGAAAACCCAATTTGCTTATAAGAACTTTTTCTAGCTTATCGGCAAGTGAGATGAATTACCTTATGCCGTATAACATGTGTAAGGGTCACAAAAGCCCTTCTTTGCATTTAATTTTTGAAATGGTGTAATTAATCATTTCCAAAGCATTTTTAGATAGGAGTAAAGGATACATCCTATTTGTGAATGTATGGGCCTTAAAATTTATGTAGCATGTCAAAAACTATAAAAAGTGTATAGCGTGTCAAGAGCATTTAATTACCTATAGCATGTCAAAAGCCTCCAAACACGTGTAACGTGTCAAGAGACTTAAAACACATACAGTGTTCAACACTAGGACCGATAAGCGTAACATATATGTTACGCGTAACATATATGTTACGCGTAACATATGTGTTACGCTTATAGGGCTGAAACACACCTATCTTTTTCTTGTGCTTTGAGCATGAACCCTTGATGTTTCTACATCAATGGTCTGTATACATTGCCTAGCAACTATTTTGATTGACTAGACCTTGCTAATGTGGGATATGACCCACGACTTTGACCAATCAGAATTATTCATTTTGAACCATTTCTAGAATCTCATGTCGTACTCATTTCACTCCGTATGAGTGCATCTAAAGTATGTTCTATTGGTATATTGTTGTTGTAGCTATCTTAGGCAAGTTGTTAGGAAGTGCTACACCAAAGTCTAAGTCATTTCGTGCAACCAATGAACCTCCACCACCCTATGGATAAGCGTAACTTATATGTTACAGATACGGTAGCAATCGGTCCTAGTGTTAAAGAGCCTAATAATGAGTGTAGCGTTTTGAAAGACTTTAACCCTTAAAGGTCCTTCCACTCCTCAATGGGCAACCCAAAATTGGATCTCATAATCTTTTGGACTTGGGCAACATGAAAAGTGCACTTTTTGAACTTGGGCAGCATGAATGAACCAATCAATGATGAGTTTGCAACCTCCTACAAGGTTTTGTGCAATCCCAACCTACCTACCACAATCCTTTTAAAGCACAAATCACTCATGCAAATTGCGGTTTGAATTGTAGGATTTCACTTTGTAAATGCATCACAAAAAGGTGACCATAATGATATTAAAAAATAAGTGAAAATTTGAGAATCAAAAGAGCTACATGCAAGATTATGTTGGAAAACAACCTGAGGGGTTGACATGCGCCTTTAAGGGTTAATAGACACGTAGTTTGTCAAGAAACCTAAAATGATGTGTCGAGAGACTAAAAACACGTATAGCATGTTGAGAAAGTTAGAACATGTGTAGCGTGTCAAGAGTTTCAAAAACTTGTGTAGTGTTATACAAAAATGTCTAAGTTGCACGTAGAAATTATAAAAAGGTACAATACTTTGTTACGTGGCCTCATATCACGTGGTTGTACTTTTACAAATTAAATTCAAATAATTGTTTGAATCTCAAGGATCATAAGGTTTGACAACACAAATTGAACACAAACCCGATGTAAAGTAGATTGTAGAAGAGTTGAAATTGATCATAACAAAGGCACCACAAGCCTTGGCTTAGTGGTTAGGGCTTAGGCCCCCAATGAGGAGGTCGTGGATTCTATTCCCCATGCCGGCATGGTGCTCACCACTATAGTCCACCCAACCATTGTGGGAGGTCCTTGGACCTTGTTGTATAGGTACCTCAAATCCTTTTGAGGGGATACTATATCAAGTATCTTCAAGGCATTTCTAACTAGGTTAGAAACTAGCGTAGTTATAGTGTCCACCCTCGAGAGGGGGAAGTAGTATTGTTCCAATTTCCCCTTGTCCGGTGGCCATCGGGATATTAGCATTACGAACGGACACTTCATTCACGCCGGCCCCTTAGAAAGAGACCGGAGTTTCTATCTATCTATCTGATTATAACAATTGGTTAATTAGTCCTTACTATACCCACGTACAAAAATTGCTTACAGTTTCAACTTCACCACAAAATTACCATCCTCAAATTTGGACCATTATTGAGTTGAGCACCTAAATATGGTTTACATATTAAATTAGAACCAAGGGGCTCTAAAACCCTCAATGCCCATTTCTCTCTATTTGTGGCACAATACAACCCTACAAAAGTGAGTTTCACTCATCATATCTAAAGCTCCATTTCAAAAACTCTTGGGGCTAGGTTAGGACCTCACCTATATAATTAAACTACAAGGATAATACTAACGGAAGAAAAAAGAATAATCATATTGGTTTTGACTCATAGTACCAATCCATACAAGTTGAAACAAAAAAGTCAATTCCAATTATTTCAACTCTTATTCTAGCCTCAAATTATAAACTCAATGTGCTTAGTAATAGTGCAATTTCAGCTTAACAAAAATATAGAGAAGTTAGCCAAATGAGCAATTTTTGCGCATGGGCAAAACCAAGTAAAAGATTGAACAAATAAAATCATCACTTCTAGACCATTTTATAATTTGAGTACAAAACCTCTGAAATTATACTTGTAGGCATTCTTAAATTAGCACAACTTAGAATATTCAAGGAGAGTACATTGAAAATCAACCTCCTAAGTTATCATGTACCTCCGGTGTTGAAGTTCACCCTGATGACCATTTTGGGTACCATTTTCTGCCATTATCTACCTTAGCCTAAATCCGTCCTCTGTTTGTACTAGAGATATGCAGTCCACACTAATTGGATTTCGGATGTAGTTCCGATGGTGTGGCTCTGATTGCGAATGGTAAGCTTCACTCTCTCAATGGCGATGAATCTAAGAACCCTTCCGCCGTTCTCTGTAAGTCCAAGTTTGTTTTTCGCAATTCATCTTCCTTGTTGCGGTTTCGTTTCTATCGGAATTTGAATACGAACGAGGGAATTCAAACCTTGCTTCTTACAATTCTAGCAATTCGAGCTCTCCACTTTGATACTCATTCAGAAAGTCTCACTTTCTCTTCTTCTCCGCTGCTAGAATTCTCGAATCCATAAACCCTAACTATTCTGTGGATTGTCTGCAGCTCAATCATGGTTGAGTCAAGGTCTTAGAATGGCATTGTAGCCCGTTCTCTCGCTAGCAGTGGTAAGTGATGGCGATGGCAGCTCGCATGATGAGCTGCTGCAGCACGGCCTTTCTGTCGCGAGTGGCCAAGCCGCGTGTGGCGCCGTTCTACGGAGCGCGGACTCAATTTCGTAAGATATGTTGTTCCAGCGCGGTCACGGAGAGCGACATTCAGTTGTTCAATACTATGAAGAGGCAGAAGGAGGTTTTCAAGCCACTTGTGCCAGGGAAAGTGAGCATGTATGTGTGCGGCGTGACTTCGTACGATTATAGCCATATTGGCCATGCCCGTGTTTACGTCGCCTTCGATGTCCTCTTCCGGTGAGTAACTTATTGCTCTAATTTCGGTGAGTATTCTTCTCGTGCACATTGTTTAATTTTGCGTTTACTGCATCAGGTACTTGAAGAGCGTGGGCTATGATGTTACTTATGTCCGCAACTTTACCGACATCGATGATAAGGTAGATCTCACCCTAATTCTAGTCTTTGATAATTCTCATATTTCCCGCGTAGATGTTGACGGTTTTTGAGTTTCTTCACCAGATTATTAAGAGGGCGAACGAACTTGGAGAAGATCCTGTGGCATTGAGTAGAAGATTTTGTGAAGAGTTTCAAGTGGACATGGAACTGCTCCGATGTTTGTCTCCGAATGTGGAGCCTCGCGTTACTGACCACATACCGCAAATCATCAATATGATTTCAAAGGTTAGTTTGTGTTCTTGTACTTTATTTCGAGCTTATTGTAGCCTATTCACTGCAAGTTATTTCAGAAGCTCTTACATTGCATGGAACGGAATAACTGGTACGGCTAGGGTGTGCATTTCGTCATTTTTAGAGTCTTAACATGCTGCAACAAGTTTCTCTACTGAACCATGAATCAATTATGTTCCACTATTCTTCAAATAGGCTTCGTTGCTTTTCATAATGCAGCCTATAGAGATTCCAGCCTATTGTAGGATTCTTAACTGCAAGTCGCTTCTAAAGCCCTCATACTAATGGTCTGCGTGGACCGGGAACATGTGATAAGGCTGCTAGGGTGTGCATTTTTTCCTGCTTAGAGTCCATCGAAATGTTACGACAAGTTCACCTACTGAACTTTGAATCATTTGTGTTCCTCTAGTCTTCAGATTGAAATTCATTGCGTTTCACAGTGCAGGCCCTCTTTTGTTCTTGAGTGTGATCATTCATGTGATGATTGGATTGCAGATTATAGAGAATGGAAATGCGTATGTGATGGAAGGAGGAGACGTTTACTTCGCAGTGGACACTCTTCCAACGTATGGATGCTTGTCAGGTCGTAAGCAGGAGGAGAATCGGGCAGGAGAGCGAGTGACAGTCGACAACCGAAAGCAAAATCCTGCAGACTTCGCTCTTTGGAAGGTCAGCGCCTCTGCAAGTGGTGAGAGAAGAACACTTCTCTTTGTCTATTCAGAGGTGTCCGCGAGATATACTCTGGCTTAATTACAGTGAGGATCAATGTTCCAGGGTTTAGGGTTTAGGGTGCACCATTCTGATGTCAGCTCAAACTATTCTGATGCTATGCAGAGTACGAAACCAGGAGAGCCTGCATGGGACAGTCCATGGGGTGCTGGACGGCCGGGCTGGCACATTGAATGCAGCGCCATGAGTGCGGAACATTTAGGTCACAAATTTGATATTCACGGTGGTGGGATGGACCTTATCTTTCCTCATCACGAGAATGAGATCGCACAGAGCTGTGCTGCTTGTGCGGAAAGTCGAATCAGCTATTGGTTGCACAATGGTTTCGTCACTGTGGATTCTGAGAAGATGTCCAAGTCACTGGGCAACTTCTTTACCATTCGCGAGGTATGTGTTAGAACTCGTCAATGCTATTGCTGCTGAAATAACCTTCACACATCTGAGTTGAACTCTGGACACTACTTCGTACATGAAGTCAAGATCGTGTCTTGATTTAGTTTCTTAGCTTTTTCGAGCTATGGCAATTGTTAAGTGCAAGTCTTACGACGTTTTTGTGCACGCAGTTTTGAGTAGATCATAAGAAATCTGCACTTAGTCTTTACTGATACATGCAACGTTCTCTACTGCTTATGGTGATACAAGGAATTTGTCATCGTGGTCCTTTTAGTTTATTTACGTGGTTAATGCCTTTTTAAATTAGTGTAAGTTGTAATTTTGATGAAGGTACTGGAGCTTTATCACCCTCTGGCATTGCGTTGGTTCTTGCTCGGCACCCACTATCGAGCTCCTGTGAACTACTCCAAGCGGCAGCTCGAGATGGCATCTGACCGCATATTTTACCTCTTTCAGGTGGGGTTCTCACTGTATTTGATAGCAAGTGATACATTTGTAATCACTTCGATCTACCTTAAGCTTATTGACTCATCTAAAACATCTCACGTCTTTTCTATCTGGACAGGCACTCGCAGATTCTGAACAGGTTTTAAATGAACAAGACAGCAAAGAGGCAAGCGGTAATCCTTCCAAGGACGCTACAGAGCTCGCGAAGAGCTTCAAAGCCATTTTTAAGTCGTCCATGGCAGATGATTTGCACACCCCTGTTGTTGTAGCAAGTTTCTCTGATCCTTTGAAGTTCATAAACAATCTCCTGCATACTAAAAAGGTACATTTTAATCTTCATAAACCTCTCTTTCCTTGACGTTTGCAAAGTAGTCCGAACAACTTTTGTCCACGTGCTAATTTCTGTTTTTGCGTTTTTCCTGTCCTATGACATCCACTTTCCTCTTGCATCTTGAATCAAACGATAAATGCGCTGGTATATAACCAACTATTTTATGCAGCTTGCTTGAATGGTAATTAAAACGGTTGGGTGGTCGATTTTGGCTAGAATGTGTCTGACGGTCATGCAGTACATCATTCCAATGAAAATTGAAAGTGTATTTAAAATGATGAATCCTGTATCTAAAGTATTTACACGGTTTTCTCAGGGCCGCAAAGACAAAGCCCGTCTGCCATCATTGCAGTTGCTTATGACCGAAATCGAAAGAGCTCTGGATATTCTAGGGTTTCAAGTTCCTAGCTACTTCAAGGTATTGCACGAGTCACGCTTCTCTCATGCTTTGAGTTGACTGAATATTCTGATGTCTTCACAATAAATCTCATGAGTATTTTGCCAACTGCTTTTTGTCAGGTACTGGATGAGATCAAAGAACTAGCACTGAAGAGAGCAGGACTGAGTTTGGATGACCTAACAGCTCGTTGTCAAGAGCGAGCTGCTGCTCGGAATGCGAAAGACTATGCAAGGTCAGATCAGATTAGATTAGAGTTGGCAGCTGTAGGTATCGCTTTGATGGATGGGGGCGATGGCACATTGTGGCGCCCTGCTGCCGTCACTGAAGAGCAGCTTCAAACTGCATAGAATTTTGTTCACTACGACTCGCATTTTAAACAGGTTGGAAGAAATTTTCATTATCACATCTCCATTGATAAAGTTTTATTCACTACAATTGCACTTTGAACTGGTTGGAAGAAAATTGCATCATGATTGGCGAGCATGTGCAATGGTGTTAGCATTGTCAGTGCCCCAAGCTGCCGATGATTTGTCGACAACCTTGATGTTAACAATTGCTTCGGCGGTGAGAATTTGTAAGTAGACAGGATTCGCCAATACTGCTTCTCCAAACGCCTTAAAGATTTTTGGTTTTTTAGTATACAGAATATTATCAGAAATCTGATACCAAAAATATGCCTTATGTTGTAGAAACCAAAAGAAACTCCTTAAACAATTATGCATGCCATTATTTCATACAATGTTGAATAAATTCAACATGCATTTCAGTAAAATAAGAATCAATTTGGTACCCAATCCAACTAACTTTGTTAAGAGCGAACACAAGATGAAGAATGATGGCTTTTCAAAATTTCACCCTTTTATTCAACATTTTTAACTCAAACATCAAGGTTGTGTAAATTTTAATTAGAAAATAACTTAAATGTTCTAAAGGGGAGCTAAAGCAAAGCTATGTAATTGCTAAACCAAAAACTAGGACACAAAAATTGATAAGAAGTAAGTAACCTTAAATTTATATTATGAAAATAAATAACGAATGACAAGATTATAAAGTAAGTTTTCTTGCATTCCATATGCATAAAAAGACTAGAATTGAGAAAACAAACGATATGTAAATAAAAAAAAAATTATAAAGAGGAAAATAAATAACCATGAATTCATAAAGTAAAACCAAAGAATTTATAAGCTTGTAACACTCTAGAAAGGGCACTTGGAGTAACATATTTGAGTGCAAAGAGAGTTCCATGTCTACGAAGTTTCGAGGGTGGGACAAATATTGGATGAAAAAAATGAACCGGATTACTAATCATTCATCCACGACAGCATGCGTGAGCCGTTAGATCGTAGGTGCAAAGTAGAACGGACGGCCAGGATGCAGCTTTTCAGTAGTCCACTTTTCTCTATACAAACGATCGCCGACTCCTGGCCTACCCTTTTGCGGGAGCCGAGCTCTGCTCCTCCTCTGCGGCCAGGCCGCTTCGTTTGCTGCACTTCTACCTCCTTGAGAATCATAAGCCGTCTCTTCTCTTTCGACTGGGCTCTAAAACATCGCTAGCGGTTCAGTATTCCTCCTTCTTCTTTGTCATTAGGGTTTGAAGCTCGGTCACGATGGTGCTCTACAATTTCAAGCGGATTACGGTGGTGCCTTCGGGCAAGGAGTTCGTGGACATTATATTGTCCCGGACGCAGCGCCAGACGCCCACGGTGGTGCACAAGGGCTATGCTATCAACCGAATTCGCCAGTTTTACATGCGCAAGGTGAAGTATACGCAGACGAACTTCCACGAGAAGATTTCCACCATCTTGGAAGATTTTCCTCGCCTTGATGACATCCATCCTTTCTACGGGGAGCTTCTGAATCAGCTGTATGACAAGGACCATTACAAGCTTGCGCTTGGGCAGCTCAACACCGCCAGGAACTTGATCGAGAAAATCGCCAAGGATTATGTTCGCTTGCTCAAATACGGCGACTCGCTTTACAGGTACTTTTCGAGGTTTAGGGTTTAAGGAATGGGTTTAAGAAATTTTAGCTTAAAAGACACCGGAATCATCCCATAGAAGAATACAGCACTATCGAAAGATTGACTGTTCGCAAATCTAAGTCCCGCAGTATCTTTCGTGGTGGATCTTTCCGGAAACTGTGGCTATACCACAGCTCAGCAATCATCGCTGTTCCATTCCATCAAGCCTATGCTCGGTAACAAGCCAGTGATCGTTGATTGCAACAAGACTGATTTGCAGCCATTCGAAACGCTTCCGGAGTCGGATAAGATTCTAGGAATGTCGGTTAAACGTGCCGGTGGTTTTTCAGCTTTTCGAGGTTTAGGGTTCAGGGTTTAAGGAAGCCAGTGTATTTCAGGAAGAATTCCTAAATTTTGGTTGTTTTGAATGTGTTACCACTCTTCTAAGTTGCTTGAGATTGATAAATTCAAAGTGATAGGAAGCTGGGTTGGTGTTTTGCTTTTGCAGATGTAAGAATTTGAAGAAAGCAGGAATGGGAAGGATGTGCACTGTTATGAAGCGAGTCAGCCCTAGTTTGGCTTACCTCGAACAGGTTCGACAGCACATGTCAAGATTGCCGACAATTGATCCCAATACTCGAACTATTCTTCTCTGTGGCTATCCTAATGTCGGCAAGAGTAGTTTCATCAACAAAATCACGCGTGCGGATGTGGATGTGCAACCTTACGCTTTCACTACAAAGTCTCTGTTTGTAGGTCACACCGATTATAAGTACATGCGGTGGCAGGTATACTTTCTTATCACTCTAAACTTCGAATGGTTGTGAAGTGCATTTTCTCGTATCATCAATCAACATGCCTTCCATTTTTCAGGTGATCGATACTCCCGGAATTTTGGATCATCCCATCGAAGAATACAGCACTATCGAAAGATTGAGTGTTCTTGCCCTCGCACATTTGAGATCCGCAGTACTTTTTGTGGTGGATCTTTCCGGAAACTGTGGCTACACCATTGCTCAGCAATCATCTCTGTTCCATTCGATCAGGCCTATGCTCGGTAACAAGCCAGTGATCGTCGCCTGCAACAAGACTGATTTGCAGCCATTCGAAACTCTTCCGGAGTCGGACAAGAAGCTCCTCTATGAGATGAGGAAAGAAGCTGCGAAAGCTGGAGCTGGTCTTATCGACGGTGCTCCGCCCGATGAAGAAAGTTGCTTGTTGATGATGAGTACCATGACTGAGGAGGGCATTATTAATGTTAAGAATGCTGCTTGTGAGAAGCTGCTGCAGATGCGTGTGGAGGTGAAGATGAAATCGAAGAAAATCAATGACTGTCTGAATCGGATTCATGTGGCTGTGCCCAAGCTTAGGGACCAGAAAGAACGTCCTCCTGTTATTCCCCAGGGAGTTTTGGATGCCAGGGCTGCTGAAAACAAGGCTGCTGAGAACAAGAGGAAACTTGAGAAGGATCTTGAGAACGAGAATGGCGGTGCAGGTACAGAAATCACTTGTTATCGGAATCCTTACCACCTCCAATCGTTTTCATTTCTGTTTTGAAAGTGGTTACTGTCTTACTGGTGAATTATTGTCTTGACAGGAGTGTACTCTGCGAACTTGCACAAGCATTACTTGTTGTTGGATCCCGACTGGAAGGAAGACATTGTCCCTGAGATCATGGACGGCCATAACATTGCTGATTTTGTCGATGCGGACATTCTCCTTCGGCTGGATGAATTGGAGAGGGAGGAAGATGAGCGTGCAGCGGCTGCTGAAGGCATGGATGAAGACGAGGACATGAGTGATCAGGTCAGTGTACTTTCATAGCCTAACTCTTCATTCTGTCAACACAGAAGTTCCATCAACTAATCATTTTCATATTCTTCATATGCAGGACTTGACACCAGAGGAAGCAGAGGCTCTCGCTGCGATTCGACGTAAGAAGAGGCTCATGTTGGCAGAGCACAGGGCGAAGAAGAAGACAGCCGATAACAAACCTGTTATGCCGAGAAGACACGATGTCGAACGACAATTCAACACAAGTAGGATGGGCAGACATCTTTCGAGCTTGGGCTTGGACCCTACTGCCGCTGTGAACCGAGCGAGGAGTAAGTCGGCGACTGGAACAAGAAGCAGGAAGAGGGACAGGTCGGAAGGAGCAGGTGGAGATGACATGGAAGTTGATGAGCAAGCCCAGAAGAGAATACGTTCGAAGACTCGTTCATTATCTCGGCCACATAAGGAAGCACTTCCAGGAGAAGGATATAAGGATAGTGCCCAGAAGGTTAAGGCGATGCAGATTGGTAAGAACGCTGTTAGGCAAAGGAATCTGGATGCCAGGAAAGGAGAGGCAGATCGTGTTCATTACAACAAAAAGCCGAAGCATTTGTTTTCTGGTAAACGAGGAACCGGGAAAACCGACCGGAGGTAACTCGTTTGGATTATTTCAGTGTAGGAAAATTTTGCTTAGGTTTTTTAGTTGTAGTGAGTTTACAGTGCTTCTCACAAATTGCAGAAGTAAAGAGATTTTGCACGTATTTGATCACGATGATATTATCCCTATGTTTTATTGCCCTGAATTCTTTATGCACTGTTTTGAGCATGATGATTTACTTTCTTATCGACCACGATGATATTTTGCCCTGATTTTATCACGATGACATTTTGCTCTGTTCTGATCAAGACGGTATTCCCCTGTTATGATCACGATGAGATATTGCCCTGATTGATCACATGACTGTAAATGCATTTTCAGACATGCCTGAACTTTTTGTGCAGCTGATTTTGTCAGAGCTTTTTGTGCAGCTGATTTTGTCAGTTTACATGGAGGTTGCAATACAAGGCTTACTTCAAAATTGTTACATACTTCATCTTTATTCAGCTCAGGGTTAAGGATTTTGTAATGTTCGTCACTTCAGTACTGTACTGGAAGAGTACATATTTCACATCTTCGTCGTAAGTCTTTTTTCCACGAGTACCTTGCAAATGCATGGCCCTAGCTTTATTTATGTTAAGTTCAGCCGACAAATACGAGCATCTTGATGATTTCTTTAGTCAAAGCAATGAATATTATATCAAGCGAGTCAAGGCTCATGAGTTACTGTACATGAACACTTGAAAAGAGTATGGGGTACAGGTAACCAGTCCACAGGAACTCTAATACATAACTTCAGACAAAAAACAAAGCCATTGCAACATATCTACGAAGGCATTGAGAGTCTCTACTGACAAATACAAAGCTACACTAAATTACACCTTCAGTCGTACTAGTTCGAAGTTCCTCAGGTACCATGCGCAGAGCAGAATACAGTACAAAAATGCGCCATAACTTCCGCATAAAATTCCCCACGTCCATTATTGATACGTACCCATTTCACATGCTCTTTGCTACGTCGCTGCATCCAAAAACATAGGTATACTCAAGCTCGCA
The DNA here is from genome assembly GCA_037043015.1 of Bryum argenteum. Classification (NCBI taxonomy): domain Eukaryota; kingdom Viridiplantae; phylum Streptophyta; class Bryopsida; order Bryales; family Bryaceae; genus Bryum; species Bryum argenteum. The sequence continues at coordinate 14,716,955 of CM073328.1, read as the reverse complement.
ATTTTTCAAGAGTATCAGTTACGGATCTTCTTTCAGATCTCAGCTAAATATCAATGATACTGACCTACGGTACAGTAAGGTATGATACGGTAGATGAATGTACGAGAACCCATCATGGTCAAGTACGTTCACGAATCACAAAGGTAGCACCTGCTGGAAGGACGGGCTGCATCGTCGTCGGATGTATCATACTCGCTGTTGGAATCGTGTAGTGGTGCAGGGCGATATGGTTTGGGTCGTCGACGACGTCGAGGATCCGGCGCATCAAATCCAGTGAAATGCTTGCCTGGATTCTCCCTCTGCATTCGAACCTGCGAAAACAGAGTCACTGGTTAACACTCTTCAATCATAGCCAAGATCGAGTAACTAGATTATGTCCAGAGGGATAGAAGTTTCGTGCACCTGCTCGCAAGCAATGATCGTTGCAATCGTATCATCTGGAGAGTACGTCTTGCTGATGATAGACCGGGACCTGGACCAAGTTCGAGGCTCGACCCTGAAAGCATGTACAAAAAGGTTTAGAACGCCGCAAATGTATGTGAGGACCCAGCTTTGCAGGGATTTGGGCTGAAAGAGGGACCTGCTGAATTTTTTGCGCTTTTGTTGAGGTAGCTCGGAGCTCCGTTGCATGATTTTTTTGCGCTTTTGTTGAGGTAGCACGGAGCTCCGTTGCATGCTCTCCAACTTCCGACACTCCAGAATGGCGGTCTGGAGAGGACGATTGTCACAGACGAAGCATGGCCATCGGCCAGTTGGGGATTCGATGGCATGGAGAAGAGAAGCGCCAATGTTGCGTTCGATGCAGGCCTTGCAGAATGCTCTTGGACAGAAGTCGCAGAGCACCACGTCGCCACCATCGCCGCACCAACGACACTCGTTTTCATGCTCATCCAGATTGTCCTGCACGCATCAACATGCTCAGATCGATTCTCCAACAAAAGCTTCGCATACAGGAAGTTCGATCAATGGCTAACCTTCGTGAATGGGCTGCTGAAGAGAAAGGCGTAACAGGCCGTGCACACTCCCACAAGTAACAACGGATGCGCTACCACTTGCGTTGTGTGAACATTTCTACCACATGCTGTGCACTTGAACTGCTCCCCAGGCGGTCCATCATCCCCATTCTCCTGCTGAATCTGCTCAGAAACTCAATTCCCGAGTAAGGTTTTATGTACATTCTCAAACAAACAATGAGTAACAAACAATCAGAATGTACATTCGCAAACAAACAATTAAGACAAACAAGACTGAGGATGGTCTCTGCCTGTGGAGTCATTGGGACAGGTTCGGTGCTTTGATTGCTGTCCAGATTGCCAGAGCTCGAACCAACAGCAAGAAATGGTTTAAGATCTTCTTCGACATTATCGTTCTCCACACAGCCATGAATTGCCTCATGGGAGTTCGGAGGCGGATTCTTCACCCTCATGTGCACCATTTTCCCATCCTCGAGTTTCACCAGTTTCTTTCCTTCCTCACCTAATTCCTGAGGCGCATTCTGGGTCATGGCGATGCTGATCATTCGCGCACGTTGAGCGGTCATCTTCGGTCTCTGCGCAAAATGCCACAAATCGAGGTTAAGAAGCTAGCTCACAATCGGAATCGGAAAGTAAACGAGAGTAAACGGTGTGGGTGTGTACCGCCATGATTCAAACGAGAGTGCGAGAAGTTGTATGCGTGTGGGAAGCAATTTGGGTAGTCGCAATTTGTAGAGGGAGGAGGAGGAAGGAGGCGACGCCGGTGAATAGGGGTTGACGTGAAAGGCTAGACATGCATGGCAGACGAGCTCACACAACGGCGATGGCGACCTCCCCCCCTGTCGGGTCGGCTGACAGACGGCGATGCACTTATGGTGCAGCCATTGACAAGCTTTTAATTAGTAAATGGAGCATTCACTGTAGTAAGTGGCTTAGAAATGTGCAAATTTCAGATTGGCATGCTTGTTTGGAGTTTGCTAAGGGAAAAAAAGTTTGGAAATTGTGCAAAATATGTTGGAAATATGGAGATTTATTAATTTTGAATCAATATTAAATTAATTATGAATTTTGGAAGAGGAACCCATGTGTGTACCTAGAACCACTTAAACTAAAACGTACACCATGATTATATCAGATTTTTGGTAAGGGAAGTTGTAATGTACGTCCGGCTTGGATAGGATTAGTGGACGGTCTGCAGTGTTGCGTGGGTTCTAAGCCACCTACTACAAGTTCACTCTAAACGGCAGATACATGAGAAAGAGACGTTCTGACATATTAGGTGGACTGCTCAATAATGGGTCAAACTTCAATAATAGGTCAAACTTCAGTATGGAAAATTTGCAGTGAAGTTTAGAGCAGAAGTAATTATTGTGTACATAAGTAATTATTGTGTACAAAAGTAATTATTGTGTACATAAGTAATTATTGTGGGCAAAGTAAGTGATATTCCATCAAGTGAAATTCTCATTTCTCGAGCTCAACTTATAGGTATTTTTCAAATCCTTCCCTAAAAGGTATTCTATAATATTCACTCTAAGAACATGGAGGATTGTATTACAAAGATATTATGTACCTTCGGGTGAATTGACAAAACAGTTAGTCATAATGGATCATGCATCAATTTCAAGTTGTTTAACTTAGAGCATTCCCGACAAACTAGATAAAGTGACGGGACTCGTAACATTGGTGGGGTGAAGGGTCAATTTCCTTTTCTTACTCGTTGGCGGCGTCCCAAGAGTGGCGGCAGTCCAAGAGTGGCCGTGCTCCAAGACTGTCGGCGCCCTAAGACTAGTCGCTCGTCTAAGACTAGGCCCAGTCCAAGACTGGCGGCGCCCCAAGAGTGGCCGTGCTCCAAGATTGGCGGCGCGCCAAGACAGATGACCCCTCAAGATTGGCAGCCCGCCAAAACCAAACCAAAGAAGGATTTGACTTGCCAAAGGTATAGACTTTTCAAGTCCTCATGTGTGCTTGGATGGCCACATATCTAACTCCCACCCAATTGCATTAATTCCTCAATTGACTTTGCTCTTGGAGAGATTTGAACCCCATATTTGATTTTTTTTGAAAACTTTTCAGCCTTTGGACTTCAAATTTTTGGACTTTTGTCATTGGTGTGGTGGATGTTAGGCATGGGGTGGAACATAGAAGGGACATTTAAAAGGGAAGACATACTTAGTCTATGAAGTGTGTTCTTAAGAAGATTAACTTTTCAAAAGGGGGCGAATGGACAAAGAAAAGGCAATACACTCAATGACTCAATTAGTGTGCGCACAAGGTTCTTGGAGGTAGGAAGGTTTTTAGGTGGCAAGCCAATGGACAAAAATGACAATATGCTCAAAAATTGTACAAATAGCTAGTACCTTGGGAAGTTGCCAAGTGCATTACTTTAGAAAAATCAAAGTTCGTGGGAGTCTTGGCATTGTAAGTGTAAAACTTTCTTTGCAATACTTTTCAAATTGAAGTTCAAGCGGTAAACGGCATCTATTATTTGAGGCAAGTAGTCTGGTTTGTGTGTGAGTCAATCAGTAACATTATGTTCTTTAAAACCGTTGGTCGGATTGGCGCGCATGAGGTGTCGTTGGAAGCAAGATTACTTGTAGAGGTGCAGACAACAATTGGATAATGAAACAAGTTGATGGATCTCGAGATAGAAAATATTGAAGTATTTATGGATCAAAAAACATTGGAAGTTTTTGGGAAGTTCAAAAGATAAAATAAAGTTTGTTTCACACCCTCAAGAGTACATAGAGGTAGAAAATCACAATTTTGAGGTTTCAAGCTACCAAAAGATGCCAAGGAAATTTAGGGTTAAATACTAGTATGTTCCCACGGGGTTGCCACGCTCATCCAAATATATTCTAGTATTTTTTAAGCCATAAATACTTCAAAATTCAATATCTTGGGATCCATCGATCTAGAAAAAACCAAATTTCATGAGATCACTTTTTTTGAGTGAAGTGCTAAAAAGCCAAACACGAATTGTAGATTTGGGTACAAATCTATCAAGAATTAATTGGTGACATTTAAATTGTAGGAAATGCAAAGATTATACACCTTACATGACCCTTTATTATTTATCACTTGAATTTAAGTTCCTTTTACAGTTCTAATGATTTTCTGCCTTAAATTCTCAAAACCTTGCGTGTCACTCTAGTCAACAATAACATTTGTGTTGTCAAACATTCAAATCTCGTAAATCAATAAAAATTAATCGATTGGCTAATTCCAAGAAATCAGATACATATGTTTGTTAAGTCTGATTTTACAACCACAAGTTTGATGTTTTTAGTTTTTGTACCACTTTTCTCAATTTTGTACGATTAGGCTTTGATAAGCTATTGAGTGACTGACAAGGGTATGGGCATCCAAGGGTTAAGTTGAGAGGGGCAATGGTTTGTGGTAGCCAACAAGAAGGCACCCTAAAATTCATGGAGACCCCCAAGCCATTTCTGATGATAAGATGTCCATTGTTTACTTGTGGTAAAAATTGTAAAATTTATATCTTAAATATAAGATCAAATAATTACAATAAATTGTATTGATGCTAAGTATCATGTCATGCCATGGTAGTATTTGATAGATGGCTAGTTGAACTAGACATACATGTCACTAATATCAATGTTCGCTCTTGTGGACATATAATCAATTGAAGGATAGGTCAAACGGACACTATATTTACGCGAGCCCTGTACAACTTCGGTGTTCTTCTTCTTTTTTTTTATCGAAGGTCTTGGAAACGGTAATTGCAACCCTCTCTTGTTCTCAATCATGTAGAAAATGTTCCCAATCTCCATAGGTTGGAATGGTAGAAAGTATTTCTTCTATTTATAGCCAAAACTCATATTTTCAAAAAAAGGGACATAGATGAAAAGGATTTGTGAGTTGTTTAACCTCAAACAAACAATCTTGTATCATACTTACTGTAAGTCAAGTGGGTCAAGTTTTGAGTGATTAGGCCTCCATAGTTGTGATATCATAACATATAGAAACATATCACAAAATTTCATCCTTTTCCCTTTGAAGTGAAAATGCTACCATGAGAATTATTTCAATGAAAAAAACACCAACTATAGAGTTGTTTACTTTCATCACAACCTTGAACAAAAAGGAGCATTGAGAATAATTTCTTCGTAAAGTAATGGCAAGAGAAATTGCCTATAAATTTACAAAGAGAAAAGAGTCCTAACCTAGACGGAGTGCACTAAACTTCATGCCTTGTATTCATCACATCTTGGCTGAAATCAAGGTCTATACCACACGAACCAAATTCAAATTGGGATTCTGTTCGAATAAACATTGTTCCAATTCAACATTAGATGAAGGAGAAACAACTCCTTAAAAACCATGTAATTTCATCAAATTCTCAATATAGAAACATCGTAGCAAATCCGATACCAACTTTATGCAAATCCAAAAGCTTCCATCTACAAGTTTATCGGATTTTATGGTAAGATCATGATTGTGTAAACAATTTCATGAAAAACCATATTGGACCTTTACATAGTTGGCTTGCAATAGTAAAATGTGTCCCCATCTTTGAAAACTCAAAAACAAGATCTACTTTCACTAAAATGTATGCCATTAATTCAAACTTCATAAATTTGATTGTGCAATTTTTACCACACAAACTAGACTTAACCTGTAAATGTTCTAGCCTTTTTGTAGCCAAAAAACACATTTCATGTCATAGATAAAAATGAAGAGAAGTCATTGAAATCTCAACCGTACAAACTTGTTGTAGGTCATGCAGAATGATATTTGAGTCATGAGGTCTCAAAAATTGCAAGATTGTAAGTTTGTAACGTGTTTGTAAAGTTGAGCACTTTGATTACCAAAATATAGTGTATTTGAGTCCTTTGATTACCTCATCGTACTACTGCACTTGTTCTATGATTGTGCATTATCATCTCACAATTGGAAGAAATAAATTACAGGTTTAGTTAAAAATAGACGAGAACACGTTCTAGTATTTAAGTTCTACTCCAAAAGCAGTCTGAATGAGCAGCGCTTGAGGGTAATTCAAGAAACAATGAACTAGATGAAACAAAATATACCTCGAACGAAATCAAATAACACGCTCCGATCCTTGATGCAAGCAACCGTGCATCCATTCAAAAGCACGGTAACCATAGAGAAACGTGACATCGACCGAGTAGTGACCCCACGTCTCCTCCCTGAAAGGAGCAACTCATGGGCAATTCGTGAGTACTCCAAAGAGTTTTTCAATTGTTCAAGAAGAACACTCAGCTACTCAAAATGGGGCTCGATCGTACAAACTTTGGTCATAAGTTGCAAGAGTACACATGGAAAACACTCAAAATGCCTAGTGGAAATGTCAGTGACCTTGCCAAGATATCATGGACATGGAGAGGTGAACTGCTTCATTATACACAAAGACTTACATAGAAACATACTTAATAGTTAATATGTGTAGTGTTGACAAATGAGGAGTGAGTTAATGAGTGAGATAGGCCACACACCTTCTTCCACCTAACAAAATTTCTTGAAGCTCCATACAATCGGTCAACAATAGTTTGCTAACATTAACACTTACTAGACTGCAATAGTTTGCTAACGTTAACACTTACTAGACTACTGCCGCTTTCAACCAAATCCCACACACGCTACCGATGGAACATCTCGTCTGCAAAGATAATATAATATGATAGACAACCATCCTCAACGCCATTGTGTTCAAACACTTGCATCCTGCTCCCCTTGAATTCCGTATGAATACCTATCGCATTTACAGCATTCGATTGGAATTATCACCTGAAACTAGAAAGATGACAATCATCTGTATTTAACTCAAAAAAGCAGATAGAGGATTTACATACGAGAAGACTTGTTCGAGAAAGTCGGATCATACAGAGCGATTTGAAGTGATGTACGATATTTTTCTTGAGATATGACACCATTAAACCACCAAAGCCTTCCTTTCCAGGCGGCCGAGGAGGGATCTACGGGTTACGAAAGATCTCTTCTCGTCTGTTCTAGAAAATTTCGATGTCTTCCTTGTCATGGCAGTAATCGGGAACTGAGGATGATTGCATAAGCATCAGTGTCCTTAGCAGCACACGATAAGTTGAGTTTGAGTCAGCTTTGATTTCGTGACTCCTGCCGTTTAGAGCGCCCAAGTGATTGTACTCCATACTCCCTGTGTTCCCTCTTTCAGAACGAGTGTTCGACCAGTTTTATTGATCAACTTGATTATCATGTTGCCTAGCTATCAACCGTGAATATCCTAGTCCCTAGTCCCAATGCCGAATTCTCCACTTATCGCAGAGGATGACAACGTACGTTATTATGAACAAAATTGCAGGAGCAATCATGGCCAAAATCACCAATTGATAGAAATGTATTCCGACTATGTCACTCTGTATACATATGACTTCGTAAACTTTCTAATGCCAATAGCTCTAAATTCTTTCGTGATATCAAACCACAGGCCCTTATGTTTAAGTTTGCACATCAGGTCTTGATACACCTGCATATCAAGTTAACATTTTTCGACAAAGATTTCTGTAATAAGCTCAAATATTAGTATTACACTCTATTCAAAGATACATGAGCTGCCTCCAAATGTGACAAGAAGATGCTAGCATGGTCATGAATTCCTACAAAAATGTAGCAAGATCAATCAGCAAGTAGAAAACCAATGAGAAAGTACAGGAATATTTACCTTCATAGCCAGTGTCTCATCTTCAATTCAGTACTTCAACATGATGAAGAGATTCATGAACTTAAAAATCACTCCACCAATGATGACAAACATACCAATTATTGTCAAACAAATTGGGACCCAAGATACACCACACATTGGTTCTTTGTCACTATTTTTTGCCAACTGAGTCACAATAGACAGCAGAACTCCTAAGTACACTGCATTCCACCCAGTTAGGTTATAGATTTGGTTCCTCACATCAGCACTTCTACCTTCCTGGTATATAATAATCCTACTCAAATCCAATTCTCTTCGAAGCCACTCTTCCCTCGCTTTCTTGAGCCTTGGATCGTTATCAATATCAGCAGGTTGTTCTTACGTGTCAACGCTGTAGATGCCGACTCTTCACAGTCTTTAGGTGGAAACCTGTAATTTTCTCTCGCAATTCCATCACAAAGTTGAGACAAAAACCGACCTCTAACATCTTGAACAATTTGTTCAACGTGATGAATTTGTACGATATCGGCATCTGCCTCGGTCAAGCTATGACTAACTTTTGAATCTCGTCTCCATCATATTGAAGTTCGTAAACAAGAGAGCGCAATTGGAGTACAGCAGCGTGCAGTGCGATGTTGGCCAGGTGGAGCAGTGCGGTGTTCGCCTCAAACACGGCGGAGCTCGTCTGCAGCAGAGGTGAGTGATTTTCTGAGTGGGTCTGCATCAGAACCTGGGATCAACCCTGCAGTAGCGGACAGTTGGTCGGCACAGGCACGGAGTTAGCTTGCATCAGCATCTATACTGCCTGCAACGGCAGAGGGGACGCACTCAGCAACATAATACTCAGTATGGTCTGCAGCAGTGCAGAGAAAGGTTGCCGCATCTCTGAGCGGGTCACTAGCAACGACGAGCGGGTCCGCGGCACCTCGGGCAACCTCCCAAGAAAAGCTACAAGAACAAACAATCACTAGAAAGATTCTCGGGCTGAGAAAGTCATGAACTAATTTTCACAAGCAATGAACAGATTGACACAAACGAACCACATCAAGTCACTTAACACTCTCCAATCATTTCTCATAATATTCGAGTTCAAGCAACTGTGCATTCAAAAGTATGGTAGTGGTAGAGAACTATGGTAATGTCACATCAACCTAGTAGTGACCTTACATCTTCTCCCTGAGAGAAGCTAAATGGGGGGGGGGGGGTTCTTGAGTACCTTCGGCTTTTCCTCTTTTCAGCAATGGAAGAACTCTCATTATGGAGTTTAATCGTATAATTACGATGCATACCTTGGTCCATTCGTTGCAAACGAAGTGAACACCATACTCAAAAACACAAATATGTACATCATTCATCATCAATACCAAGGGACCCTGTCAAGACATCAATGGGTATGTAGAGGCGTTCGAGCTGCTTTATTGAAATAATTATTAATAATGGTGACAAATGAGGAGTAAATCTGGCGGCACACTATCGCTCCTTGACAATAATCTCCTCAAGCTCCACATGCGGAATACAATCTGCCACCAACAGATTGCTAATGTTACGCACACTCGGCCTAGTACTGCCGCTAGATAACCATTCCTACGCACACACTACGGTTGAAATATCGTGATCGCATGTTGATATGATAGACAACTACGCCCGTTAACTTCTCCTCGACTTCCAAATGAATACCAATCGCATTCCAGCAATCAACCAGCACCTGAAACCGAAGGTAAGACAATCGTATGTGATCAACTTAAAAACGCTGAAAGAGAATCCACATACGAAGAGACTTGTTTGAGGAAGTCGGACCATACAGAGCGATTTGGTGTGATGTGGGTACTTACCTCCCCTGAAAAATGCCTTCACCCAGGCAACAGCTGCAGGGACCTTCTTACGCGCCTCACCAGAACCCGATGCCTCAGTGGTCTTGATCGGGCACTTCTTCACAGAAAAATAAGTTCCTTCTTCACAGAAAATTTCGATTATTCTATAGTCCTGGCAGTCATCGGAACTAAGGACGGTATAATTGGGGTCATTGTCCTTCGCAGCACACCAGTATTCACGGTAAGTTGAGTTTGGGTCAACTTTGATATCGTGATGGCATCCGGAATTGAGCTTACCGATTACTCTATATACTCCCTGTGTTCCTTCTTTCAGAATGAGTGTGCCACTGGTTTTATTGATCACCTTGGTTGTCATGGTGCCTAGCTTTCAGCCTTGAACGAGGCTTTCCACTTATTGCAAAGGATGACAAAGTAAGAAATAATGAATAATGTCGTAAGGGAAAGTAACGCCAAAAATACTAATGCATATTGATTCCAAAAGTGTTTCGCAAGAATCTTCGGGGACTTGTTATTAACATCTATTTTGAAGTCAAACCCCAAGCCTTTCTCTTGAATTTTGAGTATCCTTTTTTGGAGTTCCTACAAGCAGTATGTAACACCAAGTTAGCAGATTCTAAAGAAGGTTGTATGATCAATTCAAATTTCGGTCACAAAATTCAGTTATAGTCTACACATAGTTATAAAAATATGTACATGAACTACCTGTAACTACAACAAAAGAAAACCTAACGAATCATGAAGTCCTCCACAAAATTACAAACTAATCGAAGAAAGCAAGCAAAAAACCAAGAAGTGCACAGAAGTACTTACCTTTAAAGTTTGTCTTTCAGATTGAATTGTGACCTCCAAGGAATTGAGGATCATGAACTTAAAGACCAACCCAAAGATGATGACAAACGTGCCGAAACCTGTCAAAACAATTGGGACCCAAACTTTCCCGCACACCGGCACTTTGTCACTATTTTGTGTCAATTGTGTCACAGCTGTTAGCACAACTCCTAAGTATACCGCCCACCACCCAAGTATGTTATAGATTTGGTTCCTCACGTCAGCACTTGCACCTTCTCTGCGAGCAAGCTTCCTACTCAAATCTGCCTCTCTCGCAGACCAGTCCTCAAGTGCCTTTTTGAGCCTTGGATCCTTGTCAACATCTAACAAATTATTTACAAATGTCAAAGCTATAGGTGGAGAATCTCCATGAATTAAGATCTCAAGCCACTGTCTAATATCTTGAAGAATTTTTTCAGCAGAACAAAGCTCTGCTATATTGGTATCTCCCTCCGTCAGACTATGCCTAACTTGTCGAATCTCTTTCGCATCCTTTTGAAGTTGAGCTACAAGAGAGGAAACACTTCTAACAAAAAAGTCCCAGCGTTGCGCAGGAGCAGCACCGTGTTGATCTGGAGCAGTAGGACGTACGTCGAGAGCCTGGAGCAGTTCCCCTGCGGCAAGGCGGAGTTTGTCTGCAGGAGCACCGGGGGGTGGGGCTGCAGGAGCACCGGGGGGTGGGGCTGCAGGAGCACCGGGGGGTGGGGCTGCAGGAGCACCGGGGGTGGGGCTGCAGGAGCACCGGGGGTGGGGCTGCAGGAGCACCGGGGGGTGGGGCTGCAGGAGCACCGGGGGGTGGGGCTGCAGGAGCACCGGGGGGTGGGGCTGCAGGAGCACCGGGGGGTGGGGCTGCAGGAGCACCGGGGGGTGGGGCTGCAGGAGCACCGGGGGGTGGGGCTGCAGGAGCACCGGGGGTGGGGCTGCAGGAGCACCGGGGGTGGGGCTGCAGGAGCACCGGGGGTGGGGCTGCAGGAGCACCGGGGGGTGGGGCTGCAGGAGCACCGGGGGGTGGGGCTGCAGGAGCACCGGGGGGTGGGGCTGCAGGAGCACCGGGGGGCGGGGCTGCAGGAGCACCGGGGGGCGGGGCTGCAGGAGCACCGGGGGGCGGGGCTGCAGGAGCACCGGGGGGCGGGGCTGCAGGAGCACCGGGGGGCGGGGCTGCAGGAGCAACCGGGGGTGGGGCTACAGGAGCGGCCTGTTGGCCTGCACCCGCATCCAATTGGCTTGCACAAGCGGAGAGTTGATCTGCACAGGCGATGAGTTCTTGTCCTGATGGAAGTCGGCTCAGTCGACTTACAGTATCTTGGAGAAGGCCTGCAGCAGCTCCTACATCGTCAATAGTTGCTGGGAGAGGGTATGCAACATCTTTAATTCCTCGGGCAGCATCGAATAGGAAGTTTGCAGCGTTGCGGAGCGAGGCTGCAGCAGTGCGTAGCGAGTCCCCAGAGACGAGCAGGTCTGCAGCAGCAGCTCCGGATGTGGTTACACGAGCTTCGAGTTGGTGTGCAACAGTTCTGAGTCGGCGTTGATCTAGGAAAGGGAGTGGATCTGAAGCAGGGGGTGGAGCAGCTGGTGGGACTGGAGCAGGGGGTGGGACTGGAGCAGGGGGTGGGACTGGAGCAGGGGGTGGGACTGGAGCAGGGGGTGGGACTGGAGCAGGGGGTGGGACTGGCGCAGGGGGTGGGACTGGCGCAGGGGGTGGGACTGGAGCAGCAGTGCGGAGTTTGTCCGCAGCAGCGCGAAGTTGGATCTTAGCAATGGATGCTTGGCTTGCAGCATCGGACAGTCGATCACCTGCAGCTTGAAGTTCAGCAGCAGCAGCTTGGAGTTGACCTACCGCAGAAGCACGGCGTTCATCTTCAGTAGCCTGAGGGGTCGACTGCCCTGCACCCATCTGTATTCCGTTGCGACGTCCTACTTACGTGGGCCATGTGAGTAAATGGCAACTAGACGAAGCCCTAAGAGACAAGCACCGTTGCTTCCCACCCAGTTCGCACCTCAAAGACCAACACCTCACGAAATCAGAACCTCACTCACCCAAACTCACGGTTGTTCGTAAGTCGTGCGGACAACCAGCCCCTATCATGCTGAATGAATAAAAGGCCCGGTTAAAGCATCTAAACCCATCTGCGCTAGAAACCGCCACTTCCAGGTCCTCTGCAGACTAAAAATAGGGGAAAGGACGAAACTATGCTGCATACTTAGGGCCGGTTTACACTGCGGTGGAGAAGGCCTCCGGTCGGTCAAGAATGCTTGGCCAAGACATGGTTATATAAGGCAAATGGTGGATGTGCCGGAGAAGAATTATAGGCAATAAAAAATTTCTTAAGTAGTCTTGACCGGTTGTAGTCTAAACACCTAAAGGAGAAGTACTACCGGAGAAGTCCACCGGAGAAGTCCATCGGTGAAGAGAAGTTTATCAAATGGTGGAAGTTAGCTTTGATTAGAAAAACTATATTTCCTTACATGTACATTGTTTAAAAACAAATCATCAAGAATTGTGTTCATGAAAAATTGAAACGTATATGTATGACAATTTGATTTAACTTTGTTTCAAGTTGCATATCAAATCGTGTCGTAAATAATAAGTTTTTGATACATCATTACTTTCAAATACTAAAATGACATCACATGGTAATGTTGTGTTCAACTTTATACATTTTAATTTATTTTATTTTTTGTAATTACCATTTTGTCAAATCAACCCATCTAGGAAACAATGGTAATGAAGTACATAATGGGTAATGATATGTGTATGGTGCATGAGGACATAAGCGAAAAAATTTACAAACAGTCACAAGAATATAGAAATGTAGAAACTGCAGAAATGCAGAAACTGCAGAATATTTTAATACCCTCAAAATAGTGATGTACAGTCTTGATTTTCTTATAATGGTTTCTTTTACCACAGTGAATGTGCTTTGAATAAATATTTTTAAATTTCAATTGGTGTTGTCCGGAACAGTGATTTCTTGTCCGGCCTCTTGAGGCCGGACAAGAAACTCCTCCTCCGGAGAACTCTTTCTTCAAAAAGTGGTGCCACGTAGGAGGCCATGTCATTTTATCATCCATGAGAAATCTTCACCACCATTGCTTTCTTCACCTAGTGTAAACACCCACCGGTCAAGAAGCACTCTTTCAACCAATCACAAATGAGAAATTCCCTTTTTTCATGACCGGTGGACTTCTCCACCGTAGTGTAAACCGGCCCTTAACTACATTCCAGCCATATTGTGCCTTCACTCATGAGTATTCTAATTTGATTTTGCATTTTCTATTTATTTTTTCAAACAACGAATGTATCGAACGTTGCGATTCAGGAGTAACTTAGTGCAATACATGTATCTTGAAAGGTTGGTCTGAATAATCAGCGTCAGTTGGTCGATTCCAACAATGAACTGGATGACACAAATATATCTCAATCGAACCAAATCGAATCATAAGCTATGCTCCGATCGTGACCCCAGTATGTTTAGTTTGTGCAAACGGTATCATTGGTGTATTCAAAGATATGGTATGTACAGACTGTACAGTCTGGGTCAAAATTATCATATGTGTTCATATGAAATCCCAAAGGATTCAATTGACCAACTTACGGTCAATGTCAGAAGTTGAAGGGTTGTCACAATTTAACCCCTAACTCTCCTTGTTGCAAAACAGTCAAAGTCACAAAATTTGACCTTCCTTTATATTCAGCTCAAAAAATCTCAATCCAAGCATTATTTGAAAGATTAAACCATAAGATCTCAAAGCTTGACATTCATCTCACATACCAAATTTGAACCGTTCATTCTGTGAGATTATAATGGTCAAAGTTGGCTGAGTTTTTCTCCTGCGGAAACCTCCGAAACCCGTTCCGGGTCAGTTAAGGAGAATTAGGGGTGAAGATTCTTATTAGCATATTTTTCAAAACCAAGAACTTTTCATTGAAATTTGGTGACTTGAAGATCATATGCGATTTACAAAACTTTGTTTACCATCAAGCATCCTTATGCTTAGAATCACGTTGTATTGATTCAACTAACTATTACATCAACAGATTCAACAATAAAAGAAGAAGTAATGATAACAAAAATAAAGCTTGATTTGCATTCATAGTTTCTTTTTAAAAGGCTTCTACGTTCTAACTCAAGAGGGCAAGTTTTTCTTCTTTTACAAAAATGGCAATCAATTAGATTTGTCTATTGCCATGGGATGTGCATTTCCTTAATCCTTAATCCTTTCATGACCAATCAACCAAATATGGTCGCTGAAGTGTGGTTATTCCATGATTGAGTAGAATCTATGTAGAAAGAGCAAAATGTTAGAGAACAACGCCGGAAGAGGAGTGTGTATTGGATCTACTACACAAAACAATTAATGCATTTGGACTCGTACTCCGCCTGGTAGAGCTATCTATACATGGTGATGAGTATACGATACGGTTGCTTGTCTGGAAAGAAGTGAGAAAGATTCAGGAAATACGGCTGTCGAGGACACATGACACCAATTATAAGGGTCCCTTGAAAACATGGGAACATGGGGGTACTACTCAATTGGCTCCATCGACAAAAAAAGAGTTGATTTCTTTTGGCAACCCAACACCGTCTATCAAAGTGTATACGTTTGTACAACCTAAAATCCTCCCCAAAAAGAATCAACCACATGTTGTTTCCACAGTGATGTTGTTGGCTTGGCGTCTGATGAATGTGACCATGTCTGATTTTTCAATCTGACCATATTTGCTACGATATCCCATGTATTTCTCGTACGCTACCGTATACAAGGAATTGGGTTCTTGGTCTCTTTTCACAATTTAAGTTTCATAAATGCTCAAAATGCAACGCTCATGGTGTTGTTGGATAGATCTTTAAACTCTCTACAATATTGACTACATGTGTTTTGCCCAAATCTAGATATTCTGGTCTCTAATTCTAGTAAAAAGCTTCAAGGTCATGTATACGCTATGTACTACACTTGACTCGGAACATCATAATACTCTAGTTTATACGGTAGATCTGACCCATGTTTGGCCTCTAGCATGTATGTGAAGTTGACTACACATTTATACGGTCGGATCTTAATTTTGACCCTTCATTTGTTTGATGCATTCCAAAATACATCCAGACACCTCAAAAAAACCTCGACTTCCAAAACAGGAGTGGTCATGAAAGGGTTAAGCGCCCAGAGTGTCGTTTTTTGACATTCTGGATGTACACCGTCATCTTTGCACTGCTGCCGTGCTTTCATCCGATCATTTTTTCATCCGGGGTTTTTTTTACCCGCCTCCTCGTCGGGTTTACTCTGCTGGGCAGTTGGGTAAATAGTAAAAATCACATTTTTCAAGTTGTGAGAGGAGCAGTAGACTTTTTGCATGAACGTTTTTGCTTGGAAATTGGGTAGGCAAGGAAGAGAAACGAGAAGAGAATTGTGGGCCACAATTTCATCACCTTGACTTGCAAGGTGGATTGCCGCTATTTAGAATTTGTTTTTCACATTCCGTTTCCGGATTCTTCTTTTAGGCTCTCTTATCTTCCTTTCTTTAGAAGGAATCATTTCTATCCGAGGCTCTGAAAAAAAGTATTACACCCCTAAAGTGGGGTGATGCTTGCTGCCCCTCCTTTTTGGGGGGCGTTTTTCACCCCTTTTTTGCATGGATCTTGGAATCCATTATTCCAAATGGCATGAAAATTGGTAGACATACTAATTGTTATGCTCCAAAGAAGATCCCACGGTTGGATTATCCATTTTCTTCTTTTTTTTTTTTTTTTACGCAGTTTTGAAAAAATCAGCATTTTCACAAGCTTTTTGGAGCTTTGCTCCCCCCCTTGGGTGTTTAGGGGTTAAACTTATAACTTTCTAAGACTTCGGTATGAATACCACAATTTCCAGGTTAAGCCATAAATTCCCCATCCACTTTCTTACATTCTCTTAGATATAGAATCTTGCCAATATTTGAAAAAAAATAAAGCGCAAATTATCCCCCTTCTCTCCAAAAGGCCCAACACCCTCATTTAATTTTCAAATTTAAGAAGAAATTGTAAGTTCTTGACATCTCAACCCATTCAAAGCCCATTGATAATTTGTAGACCTTTAACCCCTAAAAGTCCAGGAAAGCAAAAACTGCTTCATGGAGTCCAAAATTCAGTCAACTTTGACCATTATAATCTCACAAATGAAGTAGAATCAACGGTTCAATTTTGGCAAGTGAGTGGAAGGTTAAGTTAAATTCAAGATCCTACGGTTGGATCTTCCAAATAGTTCTTAGATTGAGAGTTTTTAGGCCTGAAGTAAGGGAATGTCCATTTTTGCAATTTTCATCAAGAACCTTTAGGGGTTAATATGTTTAAGATTTCTAGAAATATTAAATAGCCCAATATTGCAATATATACTCAAAAGAAGTTGTGTTGTTGATATTGTATGGAGTTGTTGTGCATGATAAATCTAATGCATGTCTTCTAAATTGATTGCCTAATAAGTGATACTAAATACTCAATATGTCCCATAATGTCATATTGCAAGGTTCTCTCAAATCTACCTCTAGAGGTAAATTTGAGAGAACCTCTCGATCTGTCACTATGGGACAAAGAGAGTATATATATACAAGTATAGCTCTCTAATAAGAAAGGTTTTTCTAGAACTATAAGTAAATTATAAGTTCCAAACCTGGGCCTAGAATGGTGTTGTGTACAATCATACTTTTTAATAAATAAGAAGAAATAGTGAGTTGTTGTACCATTGAGTTACTCGTAAGGCCATGGCGTTTCGGCACAAATTTAGGGTCTAAAATTCAGATGAATATCATGAGAATGAAAATTAACCTTGGAGGAGCTCTATAAATCTATGTAAGTATTTGAAGGTCACTTTTCACAAGGGGCCAAGCCATTGATGGGTAATTCATAGTAAATTTCTCTTATGGTTCATATCTCAAAATTGACTCCAAGGGCATCACATGGAGTCAAGGCTAACTTTAAAAATTTTTATTTCTATGTGTACATAACAAGTTATAGCACAATGTGTGTTTCATAAATTGGGAGATAAAAAGTGGAAGGCAAATTCATGACTTTGGGGCATTGATTTTATTACTAAAGTATTATGTCACGTAATTTTTTTGTGGAAAATCAAGAGGATGGAATGTAGGCAATGTACAAATTGGCTCTATGGCTTTTATTTTTTATTACAAAATAGTCTCAAGGGCTTTCCACATGGAGAATTAGCTCTCACTTTAACAATCTTTCAATGTGTTCTCCAAGTTGCCCATTGAGCCAATTAAGCTCAAAATATGAATGAATTAGCTTGGAGATTTGTTGACCTCGACTTCATGTGTAAAACTTTCCGTAGTGGATTTTAAGCTAGGTATGACCTCACTTTGAGGAGTCTTGCTTCATATGTCTTAAGCTCAATAGAAATTATTTGGCTCTCTCTCTCTCTCTTAATACAAAGACAATTACGTCTTAAGTACTGTCATATGGAAGGTTGTTGTGATGTTACAATTAACGCTAAATAATTTTTTTAATTGATTTATATGCTCTTAAAAGAAAAATAAAGCCATCACTTCTAGAAATGGGCCCATTATTTTTATATATATATATATATATATATATATTTTTATTTTTATTTTTTTAAATAAATTTTTAATTTGTTTGTGAAGTGTCTTATGACATGATGTGACTTCAATATCCAAAATGACGATGTTTGTGACAAATGTCCAAATTGCTAAGACCACCTCTTCCGCCTACAATACTATCATGATTGGATGATGGGTTGATACAAATGACAAGGATGTTGATAAACACTTGATGCGAATGATAAGAGCTTGTTTGTCATTTGAAACACTTTCTATGCACCCTTTAACAATTGTCGTCATCTCAATTGTCATTTTTTGCTATTTTCTACTAGACAGTGCATGAAGAGAGCAAATAAATACCGATTTTAAGATAAATACATCAATAATTTTGATTAGTGTAGGCTGCAGTAGTTGAAAGGCACCACAAGCCTCAATTCAGTAGTTAGACCTTGTGGTCTCTAATGAGGAGGTTGTGAGTTCAATTCCCCATGCGAGCATAGTGCTCATTACCATAATACACCCAAAGTGAAGTCCCTTCACCTTATTGTATAGGCACCTCAAACCTCTTTAGGGGGATACCGTGTCAAGTATCTTTTAGGCACTAATGCTTAGTTAGGAACTAATGTATTCGGTTTAGTTAATATGAGAGGGATTAATAATCTTGTCATTGGTATGATGACCTCCGAGCATACATTCAAGAATAGGTTGAATGAACACTGACTTCAACTTCATCTTGAGAGGGTTAGTAGTCTTATCATTGGTATGATGACATTAGTTTGATGACCTCCGAGCATACATCCAAGGATAGGGTGAATGAATACTCTCTTCAACTTCATACAGATTTGGAGCCATAAAAATGATGGCTTATAGATGCCTTTCAAAGTTGAACAAACCATTATCAGCAAATTTTCTAAAAAGAAATACATCCGGGATGAATAGTCCCTAAAATAGTCCCTAAAATCAAGTTGACTAGGAAGACCATCATTTAATTATTTTTTGAAAAAATTAATGTATTCATTAATTAGGCATAAATACATTGTGAACCAGAGTGAGGGGGAGGGCCACCATTTCATACACAAGAGTTGTTAATTTGTGTTCAATAGAGATTAGTGTAACGGGTAACTTTTAGTAGAGACACTATTTCTCAACTCTCTTAAGATTAACTTTCACTTTAGGCCGCCATTGCAATCAATGTTTCTTGTCTTTTTTTTAAACAACCAATTACACCACTTTCAATAAATTCTCTCACTTGCAAGAAATTTATGCATGCTCTCACATTCAATATTATGGTTTGACAATTACTATTCCCCTTGTCTGGTTGCCATCGGGATAATAGCATCACGAATGGACACTTCATTCACGCCGGCCCCTTAGAAAGGACCGGAGTTTCTATCTATCTATCTTTGACAATTACTGTTGTAACAACGTGGGGACGTGTGACAATTGGCGTTTATAACACTATTTAACAACTCTTGTGGAGTGAATCTGGTATACCATATATTCTGCATAATATATTATAATCTCCGATATGATCGATACACAGCTTGCAATTACTGTTGAAATTTAACTTTTTCACGAAGTTGCTGGCTGGATCCTAAAAATCCAGAATGGCAATGCAGCAAACACCATCTAATATAATTGTTTCTTTTCTGACCTTTTCCCCGTGTCGGGAAGTCAACATCAAATTTAGAGGAAATATAAGATAACAAATTGGTTCCATATTTTATTTATTTGTTTATTTTGTATTTAACTTTAATTTTTTGGTCTTGTTGCACGTGGGTGTGGATAGCAGGTGATTTTATTGTGATCGTGGTTGATTGCACGGGGTCGATCAATGACCTCATGTTTCATTCTTGGGGAAACTACATTCCTCTTCTCCCACCACCCTATGCTAGTTTAAGGGCTTTACGTATGGGGTAGTTGGCCCTTACTACAGTATGTGAAGTTTCTATTATATTCTAAAAGCAAGACTGCTTGAAATTGACGCAATACCAATAATGACTCAACAGGCCTTAAAGCACATACTGTAGGTTCATAATAGCTAACTACCGTATATCCCTTAACCCCTAAAAATCCAGGGGTTTCCTCGACCTCCAGAACCAAAAACTGCCATTTTTCACCTTCGTTGGGAGATGGGGAAATGGAGAAACTTTTTTTTCTGGTTTTAGACTTTGAACCGTAAGATCTTGTACCTAACTTGTATACAAAGGACTGGTCAAAATTTCAACCGTTGGATGTTTTTCATTTGTGAGATCATAACAATCAAAGTTTGACCAACACTTTTTTTTTGCCACTGCGTGAGAGGCATTGTCTAAATGGTGCCAAGGGCAACTTGATGATTGTTATTCCAAATATTTTTCCCTCATTTTTTTCATGTAGGTATTCAAGTTGGTTATGCTCATGCAAAATTTTAGAGACCAATTCCACTTTTTGACCTTAATGTAAAATATTTTATGAAAGAAGGTCTAAAAACAACCATATAGTAAAACAAGCACCACGTATGATATATTTAGTTTGAGAAAAATCTCGACGGTGAGAAGGTGCATTTATGATAATGTGAATTTTGAAAAAAAAAATCTTGGAAAAAATCCAAAATCTCGAATTTTGGCAATTTTTGAAAGAAAAAATTGTAAAATTACTAGAAATTGTGAAGATTGTTTTTGAAAGTTTTGGAGGCTGCCCTTGTAAAATTGGTAAACTTTTTGACTTCGAGCACTTTGGAATTTGAATAGTAATTTGGTAATGAACATATTTCTAAAAAAAAAAAATTAAAAAAAATTATTTTAAACTGCCCGATTTGGACTTGAAACCTAAAATTTCTAGATGAAGGTTATAAAATTAAAATTTGACTTTGAAAATTTTACCACATACACATTACTGCATGTGGAGCACCCAATAAAAATCTTAGGCAAAAATATCAGTTTAAATGCTTAAAATGAGCTGCCCGAAATCTCAGAAAACCGAATCGGCTTTCCTGGATTTTTAGGGGTTAAACGCCCAAGGTGACCCGAGGGGTCACCTTCCAACAGAATCTTCTCTGTAGCTCTCACTGTATTCAACTTTTCTCTTATATTTTAATGTGAAACTGGTCACCTTCTTGTGATGCATTCAAAAAGTGAAATTTTACAATTCGAATCACAATTTGAATGAGTGATTTTGTGCTTTGAAAGGATTGTGGTAGCGAGGTTGGGGTGGTACATAACCTTGTAGGAGGTTGCAAGCTCATCATTGATTGGTTCATTCACAATGCCCAAGTTCAAAAAGTGCACTATTCATGATGCCCAAGTCCAAAAGATGCTGTGATCCAATTTTGGGCTGCCCGTTTCACACCCCATGGGCGTTTAAGGGATATAGTGGTCGGTTTTGACACTCCACTGAGTAACATGGATCATTTTTACCCCTCTTGTGGTTTTGGCAATAGGGATTGAAATACTTTTTACTTTTGAACTAGGCCACCATATTTATCTCGCAGTTTTTACATTTTTGGGGGTAGGGTTCCAAATTCTGGGGATGATGGAGACAGCTGTAAAGCCCACCATATCCAACATGGAGATAACTACGCTTTACCACAAAAAATTCATTCTTGCAATTTCAAACAATCATATAAAATTTTCAAAAATTGAGCAGTAATGCTTTATGATTTATGCACTTTCAACAAATCCCAACATATAATGTTCCAAAACATCCAACATTTCTGATTTGGATTAATTTATGTTGAAATTGACCACGGGGTAGGGTAGTCCAATTTATTTATTTATTATCGTGTACATATACATATATATATATATATATATATATATATATATATATATATATATATATTCCTTTTCTTTTATTTTATATTTTTCTCTTCAGAGGAGAGTAAACTTTATTGCTAGGGTAGATTACAGGCCTGCATCCAATAATTCCAAGGCTAAAGAAGATTACTCCAATTTTTTAGGAACAATTAGTGAAGTATATAGGGTGTCATGTTAGGGCACCACTTTAGAAACACTAATGTGTCCACCTTAAAAAATTATAAAAAAATGTAGAAAAGTTCATATTAATGATTTTCCTTGATCTAGTCTTCCACTTACTTTCACAATTCTAAAAAACTGCTAACGAAATGAATTGCATTACAAGTTTCATACTTTGAAACTTGAGCCATTATTAAGTAGTCCACTTCATTGTACTTTTTTGAAACAATCCACGTATTTATCAAACAAGACAAATACAATCATGAATCAAAGTAGGAGCAGTTTTGTACTTTCTAATGTTCACGATTATATTTTTCTCAAGTGTTAAAAAATATATTCCTTTAAAAAAAAAAACAATGTAGGAGCAATCTATTGAACCCATTTAGGCCTAAAATTTGGGTGAACTGGTGTTAACCCTTAAACGCCCATGGGGTGTGAAACGGGCAGCCCAAAATTGGATCACAACATCTTTTGGACTTGGGCATCATGAATAGTGCACTTTTTGAACAAGGGCATCATGAATGCACCAATCAATGATGAGCTTGCAACCTCCTACAAGGTTATGTACAACTCCAACCTCGCTACCACAATCCTTTCAAAGCACAAAATCACCCATACGAATTGTGATTTGAATTGTAAAATTTCACTTTTTGAATGCATCACAAGAAGGTGACCAGTTTGACATCAAAATATAAGAGAAAAGTTGAATACAGTGAGAGCTACAGAGAAGATTCTGTTGGAAGGTGACCCCTCGGGTCACCTTGGGCGTTTAAGGGTTAAGATTTGATGACCTTGACTTCTCACATAAAGCGATTCTCACATGTTGAAAGATAGGAATATTAAACTTAGATGCTCCAGCGAAGGTGTGTCAGACTCGTCGAAGTCGTCAGGCACTATTCCGGGCATCACTATTCCGGGCATCAAATTTTTACTGAATTTCAGGAGTACTACATTCCGCTGAATTGGAGGTGTCCCCGAAGTCTCTAGAAAGTATAAGAGCATCTGCACCGCTAAGGTAGACAGACCTATAACCGACAACTTAAGGATTTTAGCACATGATATTAAGGTATATATATATTTTATAGAATTTTCATGTGTGCAAACATAATGTTCTTGTTGAATGCAAAAAGTTTTGTGATTTTATTTGCATTATTCAAATAGTTATAATTATTTAAAGTGAAAAGTTGCTTGGAACCTAAAGCCGAATACATGCTCAAATATACAAATGAGGTACATCTGTACTTTCAAAATCTAGGAATTGGGCTTGATTGGTTATTGGTCGCCTGTCGGTTTTGGGTCTGTTTGTACCTTACTCGCCAAGTGTCTACACACGCAATAAGTGGATGAGAAATGCTAAGGGCCCTTCAAAAATGTCTTGTGGCTCTCTACTATGGCGCGTCAAGAAATGGCCCTCCAAATCTAAGTTTAATTGACTAAATCTTACATTCTACTTGCAATTGGTGCATTGACTATTTTACATGCACTTTTGGTGCTTGAGGGGCCTTTAAGGGTGGGGGAGTGTGATTTCAAGGGCTCTTCAAATATAGATGAGCATTTTTTGCGAGTCACCTTTAGCGAGTATGGGTGGAGATGCTCTAAGGAGCCGTACCTCCGCCAGAGGCACAACTTGTTAGAGCGAAATAAAAAACGAATACATCTATTTTTTTTGAGGGAGTTACGGGCCCGAAACTATTTCAAGGGTTTGACCATAAATTCTTCATTGTTTTGGCTGCCGCTGATAATGGCATTAACCCCTAAAAGCCCAATCGACCATATTCTGGTCGATGCCAATTTTTGAGGGGCTCCAGTGGGTAAAAAAAGTAACTTTTTGCAAAGTATTTTTTTTTTACTAGGAGTTTGGTGAGTTGAGAACTACATCCAATTTACAAAACCTCATTTGAATTCATAGAATTTTTTCTACTAAGCTTCAAACACAAACAGGGCAAAGATTTGGACTTGGGCAGCTTGTGGGCAGGATCTAGAGCCAATCAAGTGTGAGTTTGGCCATTGATTGGGCAACAGCTTGAAAATGGAAATCTTGAAATTTGACAGAGGGGCAGAAAGGGTTTGAGGGTCACCCATGATTCCTCCCCTCACTCTCCACTGTTCACATGCTTACAAAATGTTAAAAAGGGCAATGGATAAGAGGGGAAGGGGGATTGCTTTTATGGGTAAAGGGGAGGGAGACTTGCTTATGTGAGACAGGATTTGGGTGGATGCCATATGCGACAACTCACATGCCACCTCACATGCTACTTGCTATTTTTTTTATTATTACTAGCGGTTGGCGCTTGCGTTGCAACGCATTAGTCCAACCATTTTAATGTGGTTTTTATATTACACAAAAGGAAAGTAAAAAAATAAAGAAGGTAACAAAAGAATGTTTGCATTGGAAAATATACATTCATTGAATTGTAAATTCAAAAGTATAACTTTTTTCAATTGAATGATACATTGCTTCATGGGAGACAATATAATTGAACACCAAAAGAATGCAATATGACCGAAGCAGACATTCCTGAAACAAAATCTTAACATTTTCAAGTATGATGCAACAAACGGCGCTTCATTTCGATCATTTTTGAGCAAAATGTGAGTGGTAAAAGAATTGAAGTGGGGAGCGAGGTTGCAACAACTTTCATCCATAACCTATTTTTCATCCATTGCATCCCAACATTTTTTCCATTCAATGCGCGATTTTCATCCACTGTGAGATTTGTCATCCCTTCGCGATTTTTCATCTATTGCACATATTTTCATCCAGTGTGGATGAAACTGTATTTTGAGCAGAATTAATTTAACAGTGAGTTATTATCTCCCAAAATACATATTTTTTTTGAATTCTGACTTTGGATTTGAATTTATTAGGTGCATTTTCATCTTGAAGAATAGAAAAAAGATTGTGACAATTTTTTTCAAAAATCGACATTTTATAGCGTCTTCAAAAAGAAGAATTTAGAGTCTAAACTTTGAAGGCTTGAGAATATGTTCATCACATGTGTTTTTATGCATGTTTTTTGTGTGTTACATGTCAATTGTGGTTCTTGACCGGTTATGTATAGCAATCTTCATTTACACAACTTGTAAGATGTCTCATTTGAAACAATTTGAAACAATAACATGATAATGATAAACACCAAAAGAATACAATTGGATGGAAGGGGACGTCGCCGAAGCGTGCATGAACCCTAAACATGCAGAGTTTGAAACAAACTCTTAACTTTTCCATCCACTTGTTTCAGGTGTAAAAATTAAGAGGAATTAATAATATATTATACATGACAATGTCATGTAAAAACCTCATGATAAACAACATTTTTCACCGTTCTCACGGCTTCATTGTTGTCATTGGCAACCTTAATGTTTGCAGGATGTCTACCACGAGACAATGCCACATATAATTGACCATGGCTAAATACTTCATTACGAAGATAAATGCCGACTCTATCATATGATTGGCCCTGCGATTTGTTAATTGTCATGGCAAAAGCACCAGTGACAGGAAATTGTTTCCGGCAAAGTGTGAATGGCAAGCGGCTATCATTGCAATGATGGGTGATTCTAGGAATCAACACCTCTTGGCTACGATAGCGTCCTTCTACAATTTTGCACAACAACACACTGGAAGACACTTGCAAAAGACGCAAACGACTACCATTGCACAAACCTTTTGCTGGATTCAAGTTCCTTAGCAACATCAAATATTGACCACATTTAAGATCTAATTGGTGAGGAGGCAAACCGCTCAATTGTAAAGAATTCAAAAACTCTACGGGATAATGATGAGCATGTTCATCATTCTCGTGAACAAAGTCAGCACTAAAACATTGATGCACATCACCGGGTAAACGATCGGTAATTTTTCGGTTGATTTCTTGAGCATCATCATTTCAAAAGCGACCAAAATGACACGTTCAGAAAAATCAACCGGATCATCAAAAATAGCATCAATGAGACCATCTAAAGAATTTCCAGGAGCAACTAATTCGGGCGGTAAATCTACCTTTGGACCGGTTTTGCCTTCACCAATATCTAGCAAAAATCGTTGAAAGTCCGGTTGACTTTGCAAACGCATGTTAGTGGTCAGATGAAAATGTTGCATCAGTGGAAATAAATATGAATGTCGCAAGCAAGCCTCAACAGTTTGCTTGCGACCTCCACGTACAACTACAGGCAAAGTTTGGCGAAAATCACCACCATATAAAACTACAACACCACCATTTGGACTGTCTATACCGCGTATATCTCGCAAAGATCTATCTATAGCTTCATACATAAAACGATGTCCAGCACAAGCTTCATCAAGTACAATCAATTGTACTTCACGTAAGCTTTGACTTAATGTAGATTGGGCACTAATGTTGCAAATTGATGCATCGTGCAACTGTAAAGGAATAGCAAGAGATGAATGTGCCGTTCGCCCTTCATTCAAAAGGCATGCGGCAATTCCATTTGTTGCCATTGCCATACACTTGACATTACGACCACGAAGATAACCTAATATGGTGTTATACAAAAAAGTCTTACCTGTAGCACCAGGACCATCTAAAAAGAAAAGCCTATTTGAAGAATCAGA
This sequence comes from Bryum argenteum, assembly GCA_037043015.1. NCBI lineage: Eukaryota > Viridiplantae > Streptophyta > Bryopsida > Bryales > Bryaceae > Bryum > Bryum argenteum. The sequence goes on along the minus strand of CM073328.1, from coordinate 14,690,582 downwards.
ATTTAAAACAGCAGAGGTCCTTTGCATTAAAAACAATGTTTTGTTCTTCGTTGAGTCTACCTACATCCTCTTCTAGAAAAGTAATGTTTTGGTTATCAAAATCAATATTGTCATTGGTATCACTACCAACATCAACAATGTTTGGATAACCAAACTCATTCAATTCTTCGATATTAAAAAATCAGTAAGATGTTTATCTGATGATGACAAATATTCTTCAATGGACAAAATCGCTTTGCAATAGCGATTTTGATCATTGCGCCAATCATCAGACATAGCATCAAGATGACTCCTTAATAAACTAAGAGGATCTAGTGGTTGTCCAAACACAAGAAGTGTTGCAAACAACCGCCGAATTTGCTTAGGCAACGCAATGAGAGTTGCCTCTTGTAGACAATTTTCCCACTCAATATCATCATGTAAAAGTCCTCTTGCAATACAAGCGGCTTTGTACGTTAAATGCACAATACCATTAAAACAAAGTAGGTCATCAAATGAAGTTGGTGCCTCAACATGAGTCAACAACAAACGTAAGTAAAATACTTCGGTACCCATGGGAACCATATTTATCCTACCAAAAACTTTAATATTACGTAGTCTTCTTTCCCACATGTTTTTCTTCACATCCCACTTGTAATGGAGTGGAAGATCCATGTAACGAAGAAGCATATGATTGCCTTGATTGCCAGAAGCAATCAAGGCACGAATGTGGCGATTGAGCTCAAAAAACTTAGTGAGTTTAGTCTCAGCATTTTGATCAATCACCGTTTGCAAAGATGTTGCCTCCTCAAAAGTAACATATTGTTGACCGGGGAAGGTGAACGGGTAAACGACAAATACTATGACTCTTATTGTTAGTTTCAAAACCAAAAAGTCTCCAACATGCTTCTTGGGCAGCCACATAACGACCTTCCAAGAAATCTTTAATCTCATCTACAACTTCATCTGTTTCTACAACACCACGATCCGGACCTTAAAAAAAAATATACTTGTGGAGGTATTTGATTGTTTTTACCGAACTACAAATTTCCACATTAATGTGACAATTAAATCGACCTATCAAATATGGATTGTATGGTACAACCCATCGATTGTCTAAGCGAACAATTTGTCCATGTACACGTTTCTCGACATATCGACCTTGGTTTCGACGACGGTATAAAACATGACCATCACCATCTACCTCGGTAGTATCTCGAACTTGCATAGGATAGTTTTTGTACATCTACTATTGTCTTCCATGCATGGACAATTGGGATTGTCCAAACCACAAGGTCCATGCATCATATGTTTGGCAAGCTAGCGGCATACAATTGAGGTTGTCTATCTAAATCGGGAATCTCAAAGACATACTATTCTATCTATAAGGTGTGAGTCATTGACCTTGTCTTTTAACCAAAGAAGAATGTGTGCATGAGGAAGACCACGTTTTTGAAACTCAATAGTGTAACAAAAAGCAATTGTCTCTCCCATGACATTCTTCTTGGTAATCTCATCCATCAAAGTTTTTAATTTAAGTTCAAAAACACGTACAACAACATCTGGACGATCTGGAGGACTTTGACTTGGTTCAAGCTCATTAAGAATCTCAGGCCAGGTCGGATTACACGTCATTGTCACAAACAAATCGGGTTTTCCTAAAACTCTAACCAAAACCATACTATCATGAAAAAGTTTTTGCATGTATCGAGGGGAGCCAATAAATGTTGCGGGTAAGACAATGCGACGCCCAATGCGTGCTCTATTGTCCTCCTGCAAAGCATCTACAATCCCCTGATAGCATTCTGCACGAAGTTCATTTTGATGTTGTCTAATGAATAACAAATTTTCATGTTCTACACGTAAATATTGATCTACCACATATTCTTTGGAATAATCTACCGACCCTATGTAGTACATTAGATTCGGTCGCTTTTGAAGCAAATATTGGACATATGACTTTAAAGTCACTCCAAAGATTTGCTTTAAAAGTTGGTGACCATCCACATTGTCCCTCCGGAAATAACAAAGGATAGGATAAAGTCGTGCTTATTTGGGTGAATTTCTTTTATTCGTAGTAAATTTCCACCATGTTGGTGAAGAATAATATCTCTACCTAAATTCATGTCTTGTTCGTCAAGAACAATAGCAAAGAACGGAACTACTTGGCGATTATATCGACGGGGATGTTCTCGGAAAGAACTTCACCGGAGATACGAAGTCCCATGTTTGATCCCCTTTGAAGAACATCACGCGAAGACTTAAAACCTCGAACTAATGCATTTACGGATTCTAAAACTTCTTGAATGTTATTAAGAGTATCACGATGAAGATCATCAAAAATCTCCATACGACGATTCGTTTGTAAACCATCATCCAAGAAATAAATTTGTGCAAATTTAGCACCTTGGTCTAAATCGGGTTGTAAATTTCCAATGTGGTGGCATAATTCTCCGTTTACACGAAAAGTATATACCCCTCTACCTTCAACTTGGCTAGATTGAAACTTACTTCTCATACTCGTAAATGCAAAAGCTTGATTATACTTTGAATATATTTAATAAACTCTCGAGATTTAGGTGTAGTGCCCATATAAAGCTCATTGAGCATTGGATGGACGATTGGGTGATTAACATGTTCATTGGCAATTTTGCCATTGTAACAACAAATGGTATTTTTTTCTTTTTTAAAACGAAATGCCAAACATTTTGGACATTGGATGCACATTGATCCAACACTATCAACATTGACATCTAGAAAATTATCAATGGTAGACAAGACAAAGCATGTGCCATTGTCTAAAAAGACACTAAAAAAGTAGGATTTATGATAGGATGATGAAGATCCTATCATAAATCATATAAAGTTTACAAAATTTCAACGAAGGTTATCAAAAATATAAGATTTATTATAGGATAACAAAGATCCTATTCTAAACCCTATAAATCCAACAAAGATTTCAAAAATTATTATAAAGTAGGATTTAGTGTAGGAAAAAAATCCTACTATAAATCCTAAATTCAATCTTTTTAAAATCACAAGAGTAAAGTCAATGATAATACCTTTTAGACTTGTGCTCCAAGAGATTCCACTCCAAGAAGTTTACCACCACTTGCTCCACTCCAAGAAGTTTACCTCCAATGCATTGTGCTTCACCAATCATCATTCCAAAAGAATAATAAATTTAGGTTTTAAATTTTGAAAAAAAAAAAAAAAAAAAAAAAAAAAAGAAAAAAAAAAGAAAAGGAACATCAATCGGCACAATTCTGCGTTTCACAGAACTGCGCCCGCGCGAACGAACCGCGCGCGCAACTGCGCGCAGTCGCGCGGTTCTGCGCAAACTGCGCAAACTGCGCAACTCACGCAGAACCACGCGACTGCGCGCAGTTGCGCGCGCGGTTCGTTCGCGCGGGCGCAGTTCTGTGAAACGCAGAACTGCGCCAGCTGCTGTCTCGCGCACCAGCTGAACTTCAATTTGTGAAATTTCAACTTCAAAACTTGCAATCTCACCTCAAAACTCGCAATTTCAACTTGAAAACTTGCAATTTCAATCTCCACAACTTGAACTTGCAATTTTGCAACTCCAAGTTTGTAAATTCCAACGTCCAAGATCACAACCTCACAACTTCACAACTTCACAATTTGTCATAAATCTTCAAGTGTTGAACTCAAATGTGTCAAAAAAGTTTGCAATGTGTTGTGTGTAAGCTCAAATTGCAACATACAAGTGCATTTTCACAAACCCACAAATTCAACGTTCAAAAACACTGTGGAGAAGTAGAAGTACAGTTAAGAAGTAAACATGTATAGAAGTAAAAAGTAACATAAAATGTAAAAGGTAACAGTAATAGTAAAAGTAAAGTAAAAGTAAAGTAAAAGTAAAGTAAAAGTAAAGTAAAAGTAAAGTAAAAGTAAAAGTAAAAGTAAAAGTAAAGTAAAAGTAAAGTAAAAGTAAAGTAAAAGTAAAGTAAAGTAAAAGTAAAAGTAAAAGTAAAAGTAAAAGTAAAGTAACATTAAAGTAAAAGTAAAAGGTAAAGTAAAAGGTAAAGTAAAAGATAAAGTAAAAGGTAAAGTACACGTCCAGCTGGGTGTTGTGATTTTAGTAGTATGATTGAATGTGTTTTATAACAATTATTCTTCTTTTCTTGGAACTGTAGTGAAGGGCCCATCCGGCACCCTTTATTTTCCACTGTGCCCCAAGGTGTGTAAAGTTTTTGAGAAATTTTGCAATGTTTCAAGATTTTGTGTACCTCAGCCCATTGCAAGCCACATTATAAAATATGTACACATCCTAAAATTCTACTTTTTTTTTTAAAATGGTATAGAACTACACATGACAATGTATTTCCAAGAGAGGCTGCGTTTTCAACATTGTATGAAGTCGTAATAATTGCTCAAAGTCTGCTGCCCGAAAAATCAAAACTTGCATATTTTTCATCTAATGCATATATCTCCCAATCCGTGCGGGCAAGAATTCTGAATTTTTTTGTGAAGGTTTCCATACTACTATCCTACAAGATCCTACGGTTGGATTTGTTCAGATCTAATTTCAAAAATCCTTAAAAAATGCTGATTGTCTTGCTCTTTCTAGGGTGAAGTTCAAGCTTCCTACCCCCTTGGGCTTTTAGGGGTTAAACAGTCCCTTCCAGAATTGTCATTCCGATTTTAAAAATAATTTTTTTAGTACTTTTGAGTACTTCAGTAAACTTTTGTACTCGAAGTACTTTTCAAAAATAGAAAATCTATAAAGTTGTTTATAGTTGCATCTATATTTGGATGTGACAGACAACTAATTCAAATGGTTCACAAATGTTTGCAACTTCAATATTATAAACATTAGTACTTTCGCATAAGGAACCATTAGAAAAGTTTTGAGGTCAATGAGAGGCCTTTTAACCCTTAAACGCCTAAGGTGTCTCAAATGGGTAGCCCAAAATTGAATCACAGCATCTTTTGAACTTGGGCATCATGAATGATCCAATCAATGATGAGCTTGCAATCTCCTACAAGGTGATGTACAACCCCAACCTACCTACCACAATCCTTTCAAAGCACAAAATCACTCATACAAATTGTGATTTGAATTCTAAATTTTCACTTTTTGAATGCATCACAAGAAGGTGGCTAGTTTGTCATCAAAATATAAGTGAAAGGTTGAGTACATCGAGAGCTACAGAGCATCTGTTGGAAAAGAGCCCCTCAGGTCACCTTAGGCGTTTAACCCTTAAAGGTCCTTTTACTCCTCAATGGGCAGCCCGAAATTGGATCTTAGCATCTTTTGGACTTGGGCAACATGAATAGTGCACTTTCTGAACTTGGGCAGCATGAATGAACCAATCAATGATGAGTTTGCAACCTCCTACAAGGTTTTGTGCAATCCCAACCTACCTACCACAATCCTTTCAAAGCACAAATGACTCATACAAATTGTGATTTGAATTGTAGAATTTCACTTTGTAGATTCATCACAAAGAGGTGACCAGAATGATATAAAAAAACAAGTGAAAAAATGAGAATCAAATGAGCTATAGACAAGATTCTGTTGGAAAACAGCCCGAGGGGCTGACAGGCGCCTTTAAGGGTTAAGGATTGAGGGAGTCTCGAGCATGCTACTTTTGAGCATATTCCATCAATTGTCCTTCGAGGGAGAAATAGTTTATTGAAACCTCTACACAATATCAAAATTGATATGATATGCCAACTAGACTTTCTTGTACCACAAAACTAAAATATAGAATGACTAGAAGCTATACTTGTACTATAAAATTAACATTAAAGTTTGCCACTTTAGCTTTAGTAGGGCGGGAAGGAACAAAATTAACTAGCGGGAAGGAGCAAAATAAACTGGCAGGAAGATGTATGAGATATGACATGTGGCATGGTTGGGCATGTGCGAAGTTTTTGTCAACCATCTCGTCGACCTCTGATATAGCACAATCTTCATCACATGTCTCTCTTTTATATATATATATATATATATATATATATATATATATATGAAGTTGACTTAGGCTGAGGAAGAGGATGATTACATTGTTGGATTGTATACCATCAATCCAGTCATCAGTCTCCCACATAAGATCTATGCTTTTTTAATGCGGATTGGCCATCACAACCAAGTTTTTTTAATCTTCTCCAAAAGTTGTGATTCTGTTAAAATGTTAACAGTACCTCAAAACACACAAGCGAATGTATCCAGTACAGAGTTTCCTCGCACGGAATGATTGGCCGATTTTGTTTGAAAACTTGTACAAGATGTTGAGGTGGCACCTTGTGTGAAAGTGCAAAATTTTGATGTGACACGTACCATTCTCTCCAAAAGGAGCTACCTGAATTTTGGCTCTAGGGGCCTCTTACTGACTCCAAAACTTTTCTAATGATTGCCAAACAAGGCATTGAAAATTACAAGAAAACTGCCGCGAGACGTACTTTTTGATTCACCGTAGCATGCTTCCACCGACAAAGACTTTGATCAATCACGACCCTTAAAAGGCCGATCAATCACAACCCTTAAAAAGTTCACCAATCACAACCCTTGAAAGGTCAACCAATCATGATTGTAATACTCTTTTGCTCTTTTGCAGGAAAGAGTAAAACTCATTTGCTCTTCTGATAGTGAACTTTGAAAGGTTTCTGCTCCTTGTCATCTTCTTCACCAATCTGTCAACAACTCCAATTCATCAACTCCAATTCATCTAAGATAGTTTTATTTAAAGCATAACACTCTACCACGGCACCTATTTTTCTATTAACTCCATGTTGATGAAGATGAAACAAAACCATAATGACCACTTCGATAGGAGATATACTCATTCTGAAAAAGAGAAACTCATGAAGAGAGTCAAAAACATTTGCGCTCTTTGTCACAAGCGTTTTCATATTGAGCGGTTTTGAAAGATACAATATGGGCTGAACCTCGTAAACTCAGATAAGAGTATGTGATCAGCTAAAAATTCTTGACAGAGTTACGTATCCTTAACGAACTGATCATCGCATAAGTAATTTACATTAGTTACTTCAACTTCTTATTTCGTCCCTATGGTTAATATCCCCGGACTTGAGTGACATCATGTAATTATCTCAATGGGGTTGAAGTAGTATTGGTGTTCGGATTTTTAATGTAGTTAGATGACCTTGTGAGTGACAGTGCTTTCATCGGGGGGACATGGGCGCAAGTCAGCAATCTCAACTGGACAAATCAATATGATTAATCGAGAAACGCGGATCACTCACACATTTTAAGTCAGCTAAAAAAGGAACTGAAGAATGGACCGCCCGCATAGTGTAAAGATTGTTGGTAGTGCTGAATACAAACAGGCGTTTCAACTTCGGCTTCTGGAAACTGATGTTTGCGTCTGAGGGAGACCTTCAATCACGTCTATTAATTCCTCTCATGCAATATAAGCCGGTATGCACAATGTTTCAGTCTTCAAACATCACCTATAACAATCTGGGTGAGTGTCCACTGGAAGTCTGGTTACTTCAATTTTCGGTGTGGCTTCAGTAGGAAGCAGGTTCCTCGATATGGGGTTCAATCATACACTTGGAATGTCAGTGAAGTACATTGCATACTTTGGTCCACTTGCGACAAAAGAATGCTAAATTACTTACTAGAATACACATTCTGTATCACATAAATCCATTGGAAATCAATAGGCATGTAGAGGCAAACGACTGTATTACGCTCACACACACTTACATCAGGATAATACTTATTCAGAATAAGGAGTAAAATGAGCGGCACACTATCGCACAGTAATCTCCTTAAGCTCCACGTCTGGAATACAATCTGCCATCAACACATTACTAATGTCACACACTTAGACTACGCACACACACTAAAAATCTGAACCTACACACACGCTGCAGATGAAACGACTCATGTGCAGCATCGACCGGAAGAGATTTGACTGACAGCCACCCTCAACGCCATTGTATCCAATTACTCTTGATACAGCTCGTCTCGAATTCCAGATAATCATCAATCGCTTTTCAGCAATCAAGTGGAACCACTACCTGAATCTGAAAAGAAAACAACCGACTGTGATCAACACATAGACTCAGAAAGAGAATCCAAAGGCGAGAAGTCTGTAAATTACCTCTCTTCCAGAATGCGTTCCACTTCTCTTTCAGAACACCGCCAAACCACTTCTTAGGCGCCTCCGTGGATTTTCTCCACTTGTACGTTCCTCCAACATAATATATTTCGATTGAATCGTTGTCTTGACAATCGTCGGAGCTAAGGATCATTGGGTGGGGATGATCATCTTTCGCAGCACACCAGTATTCACGATAAGTCGCATTTGGGTCCACCGTGATAACGTACTCCTCATTGGATTTGAGCTCTTTGAGTTTCCTGTACACTCCCTGTGTTCCCTCTTTCAAAAGGATACTGTCATGAGTTTTATTGGTCACCTTGGTCTTCATTGTTGTCTGGCTATCAACGATGAAAATCTTGTTTTATTAAACGGTAGGTTGAAGAGTTTGATATCCTACTAGCAGGATCAGATTTCCCACTCCCTCTGCTGGATTTTCCACTTGCCGCAAAGAATGACGGAGTAAGAATATGAGAACAATGCTGCAAGAACAATCAATGCAACAATCACCAAACCATATTCCTTCCAAGGTTTTTTGGCAATATCCTTAGTTGACTTGTTATCAACGTCTTTTGTGAAATCGAAGTCCAAGCCGTTTTGCTCAAGCCTGAGTATCCTTTGTTGAAATTCCTACATGTTGCAATTTATAACAGAGTTAGCAACTTGAAACCAAGTTGTATGCTTGATTTCATATCGGATTCCACAATCAAATTAGAAACACACGAACCTCCAGGTTAGGGAAATGCTAACAAGATCATGAAGTCTTACAAATTATAGAAGGCAAGAAAAAACTCAATAAGTGTAGATATATATTTACCGCTGAGATCTTCCTGTCTGAATGGATTGTGTCATCCAAGGAATCAAGAGAATTGAACTTGTAAATCAATCCAATAATGGTGATGACCGTGCCAACCACTGTTAATATGAATGGGAACCACCACTTCCCACACAGTAAGGAGGATGTCTGTGAGGAGGAAGAGGATGTTTGTGTCAACTGAGTCACAGCTGATAGCACAACTCCTAAGTACACCGCATACCATCCAATTATGTTATAGATCTGTGTCCTCACATCAGCACTTGCAGCTTCTCTACGCACAACCTTCCCGCTTAAGTCCTTCTCTTTCTGAAGCCACACTTCTTGCGCCTTTTTGAGCCTTGGATCCCTTTCAAGGTCTAAGAGGTTACTAATCTGTGTAAATGCTGTAGGTGGATAACCTCCACAAAGTTGGACCAGAATGTCACCTCTAAGATTTCGAATTTGTTCGACAAGACGAAGTTCTACTATATCTGCATCTGCCTCGGTCAAAGTAAGCCTAACACTTTTAACTTCGTTTACTACATCCTGAAGTTCGTAAGCAAGAAAGCGGAGTTGGAGTACAGCAGCATCCCACTTGCCTGCAGCAGTCGGCTGTTCGCCGGACGGAGCTGGAGGTATGGGGTATTCGCCTACAACACGGCGGAGTTCGTCTGCAGCATCAGAGAGTTCTTGTCCGGGGAGTGCACGTGCAGCATCGGACAGTTTGACTGCACAGTCGCGGAATTCGCTAGCTGAAGGAAGTCGGGATACAGTAGCTTTGACTTTGTCTGCAGCAGCTCGAATAACGACTGCAGCATCAGCTGTGAGAACGAATGCTTCGTCCTCAATTTGGGATGCAGCAGCGAGGAGTAGGGTTTCCGCAGCCAACAACGGGCGTGCAGCAGCGTCCAGGGACTCTATGAACGCATGTTCGAGTCGGACTGCAACAGCATCCAGTCGGCCTGCAACAGCGTCCAGTCGGCCTGCAACATCGTCGAGTCGGGCGGCAGCACCAGCCTTTGGTCCGTCTACAGGGGCACCTTTGGATTCGACGTTACTTCCAGATCCGTGAACTACAGGTTGGTCAGCTTCTGGTTGATCACCTTGGAATGAGCCTAGAAGAGTTCGAACACGGCGTGCAGCTACAGTGGTCCGGAGTTTAGCCGCAAAAGCACGGAGTTTTTCTCTAACTTGAGGTATTGCATCCGGTCGCCGTGCTGCAGCTCCGAGTCCGGCTGCAGAAGCGCGGAGATGATCTACAACAGCAGAGCGTTGCGTCGGTTTTGCGGGGGGTCGAGGAGGATTCTCGGGAAGAGCAGTTGGATTACTCATCTGCATCTAATGGAGGCGTCCTCTATCGTCGGCCATGCGACCAGACGGCAAACTCCACAAAGCCCTCAGAGACAATCACCTTTCTTACCTTGTTCACACCTGAAACCGCACCATGCATCTCATCAAATGAGATTCCATCATCTCATTCTATATCTCTGGGTGACTCGCGAGAACCAGCCTCCCCATCTTGTTAAAGGAGAGCCGGGTAAAGCATCTACCCCACGTGTCCCATATACCGCCAATGTCAGGTTCAATAGACTATATCTGTTTATTTGAAACAATCAATACGAGAAGTAGGACTGTATCTGTAAACTATAATCTATATAGAGGTAAGTTAAAAGGACAATACCATATAATGAACCGAACCTTTCAAGATTGAACAGCGTCAAACGAAATTTTGTGCTGCCTCAGCCCACCCAGGCCCACGATGTGTCCGTACGAAGGGCAATTCTTTTTCAACTCTAATCTTGCTGACAATATTTATACAACTCAGCTACATCGTGCTTCCACTCACGACTATTGTCATTTACAAAATTGGTACATTTACTAGTATTCAACGTCATTCTGAATGAGCATCGCTGCTATAGTTGATCGAATCAAAGAACCCTATCATGAGTTCTAATCTTTTTTAACAATCAATGTATTAATCGAGAAATACAATCGTGAACCAAAGTAGCCAGCTACTTGGCGTTGGCGGACAGTGTGCTTTTTTGTAAATTTACCACATGAATGAAACTTGATTTGGAACTTAACCAAAGTGATTTTGTCAAAAATCAAGTTTGAATAAAGAATTTAATGGCTATTCAAAGTTTCAGCCTTTCATCCAAAATGTAGATAAACAACATTGGGGACATTTAGGAATTAAATATTACAAATACTGTTTCTATGTTTTTAAAAAACTTACAAAAATACATGGTTCTTGAGTATCTTCTTCACACACTATTATATCAAAAGTTTATTTGCTTTGGATTCCAATTTGGCTCATTACCATAGTTTTTCAAGTATCTTTTATTGACCAAATGTTACCATATCTTCAAGTTTGCAAATGCTATTTTTTGTGCTTTACACTACAAGTAAGAAGCCAAGAGAAGGTACCTTTGAGCCAATGGGAGGCCTTGGAATTGAGACGACAAAGGAGTGAAGCTTTCACACAAGCAAATTTGACTCCAAAGGACAAGAACTTGATATTTAACTAATTATGGACAAATTCATAGTCCAAAAATGATGTTGGTTGTCCACCCATATTACCTTAAGACTCCATCAGTAATCTTCGAAAGGTCATAACTCAAGTCAAATTTTGTCCAAACTAAACGTATGAGGTGTTTTTTGATATTTACAATAAATGTAGATGTCAAAAAACACCTCATATGTTTGATTTGGACAAAATTGAGTGAGTTATGGCCTTTTGAAAGTTGCATATGTGGGGATGTATTGGCTGGCCGCCGATAAAACCAAGGATTTTCATTAGTTGCGAAAAGTCCATAAGTTGGAAATAAGTCCATAATTTGTTAAATATAGGTTAAGAGGAAGAAAGAATGACATAAACAACATGGTTGACCTCTACAACAATAGAGCAATGCAAAGAGGGCCTTAGAGCTTGGGAGTGGAGGCCATAGTATTGCAAGGCTAAGATTGGCCATTTTCGCTCTTAAGGCTTTGTCCCCTTGATATTGTCCTTACTTGGCTCGAAGGGGATGTAAAATTTGAAAACTAATTACTCACTAATTTGAAAACTCCTTCTGAGAGGCTCGGGGCTCGGGGTCGTAATTGGATAATTGTTCTCACTATACTACGCTTTGTGTAACTTGGACACCTATTGCGGTACTGCCTGTAGAGCACTTCCATCTGGTACTCACATTCTCAAAGACACAAACCAACAGTACAAGAAAAATACAAAAAAATAACGACGAGGAAAAACAAAAATTTATGTCATATTGGTTGTCACATTTCTCAAGTGACAATTTGTAACTTAAGACATCACTTAATACATCAAATTTGACAAATTTATCACTTAAGACGTCAACTTTGACAAATTTGTTACTTAAGATATCAACTCTGGCATTCCGTTACTCAAGCCAAAATTGCTTGCATTTTAAAGGCATGAGTATACTGCTCTTTACTGGGCCTTTGCCTTTAGTTCCACACACACAAGACTTTATTGGAGCCTCATTTCTAGTTTTCTACTAGTGTATTTTTGTAATCAATTGGGCTAGCCTCAATTCCTACAGACATACACCAATGAAAGAACTCTAATACTCTAACAAGACAATTAATGCCTCAAAATCCTCATACTTTAATTCCTATACGGCCCTAGGTACTTCATTTTCTGAGAAAGTGCATATTAGATGAAAATGCAAATAAGTTGTTCGGATCTCAATAGTTCAAAATTGTAATAGACTTGTTGTAGACCATGTGGACCAAAATTTGACTCATGGGACCGTATAGATTGCGAGATCATAACTTTTTAGCATACAAAACAGACTACAAAAAACTATCGTTCCACTTTGAACTTTGAAGTGAAATACTACCAACATGAAATTCGCAATAAAAATATCACCAACTAGAAAGGTTGTTAAGTTACATCTCAAAGACTCTATTGTACCAAAAACATTCATCAAAAAAACTCTTGGCTCAAATAGTAGCCTTGCAATCATGGTGAAAACTGCCAAACATTTTTCAAAGGAAAAATAGTCCAAAACTAGACCCCTTGTACTCAGAATCGGTGCCTTATCTTCAATACATCTTCGATCTCGTCAAGGTTTCTACCACTAAAACGAGACTATACTTTAGATCCATCCCAAAATATAAAGTCAAGATCTAATGGTGGATGAAGGAGATATAGCTCCTCAAAGATCATTCATTTTTTCACTTTTTTCAATTTAGAAACATCATTGCAAATCAAGTAAAAAAGTTATCATGATCAAAAAATCTTCCTACTACAAAGTTGTTGAAATGCATTTAAAGACCACACTTATCACTTATGTAAAAAAAATTAATGAAAAAATATTTCCGATGTCTCATAATCAGCTTGCAATGATGAAACATGCCCAATGTTTGAGAACCTGAAAACAAAAGAAACCTCAACCAAAATGCATGCCATTCATTTGTATTTTTGCAACATGAGTATGGGTTTGTAGTTTCTACGACACAAACTAGACTTGATTTGTGACCCAACCCAAGTGATTCCTCCAAGACGGATAAAGAAATTATAGCTCTTCAAAGTTTCTCCCCTTCATCCAAAATGTTGTTTTTCGGCACTAGGGACGTGTAGGGGTTAAGAGATATGTTCTTCCATTAGTTCATATAAATCATTAATGCATACTGAAATCTGCCCAAGATTATATTATATGCTCATTCATTCTCAAGTTTGCCCCTTTTTACAATAAGAAGATTGTGATACCTTCAAAGAAATCACCACAACTTGAGATTCAACTTACTTCGTTTGTTTTTGTATATTCCTTTCTTTTATAGTTGGTAGTCGCTTTAGGGATTAAACTCAGCGGTGCAAGTATTGTAGTCAACGACACGGTTATACAAAAGTCTTTGAGGGGATAAAAGCATCGTAGAATCATCTTGACTTTGAGGACGAGTTCATGATTAGGATGAGAATATGGTATACCATATGGTATTGAATAATATATTATACTTACCGATATGATGGATACACAGCTGGCAATTACTGTTACAGTTTCACTTTTTCCAGAAGTTGCTGGTTCGTCCTTCTAGGTCCAGCATGGCATGCAGCAAGGAGCAGTAATTAACCCCCAAAGGAGAGTGATCTACAGTGTTACACAATGAATTATAATTAGTGTAGACACCTTCCACCACTGAGTAACTCACTTTTTGCTTCAATAACAATGTTAAGGTCAACCTGCCTATTCCCGAGCTTTTAAGGGGTTCTTGTAGTTCTTCATAAAATTAGAACATGAACTTTTTTCCTCAGATTAGCAAATACAGTAGAAAATTAGACCAAGTTGAATCATAATTTTCTTAATAATTCTCCATTTATTATAGATTTCCAAAGTGGGAGACAAGTAGACTCCTATAATGGGGCATAAGTGGGCATTAAACCGTGCGTGTCATTCCTTAATGTCCATCACACACCAACCCACATGTGGACAAGAACCACCCAAAGGGAAGAAAGCACCTGGCATTTGTGTAAGAGGCAAGTTATTAATGAGCTCGACTTTGGGTAGTGGGATGCTCGGTTTAATATGGGCTTATAGAGTTCGGTTTTAGGAAGGCGGTCGGAAATAGGCAGGCTGACCGTATTATTTGCATGCAAATTCGAAGTAAGATTCTGTAGATGTTCTTTATATACTTGAGCCCATACTTCTTGGGTGAAGAGAAGGATTTTATGTCTCTACACTAAATTTGATAATTAGTGTTAGATTATTATAAGATTTGAAAATGCTATAAGTTTTTACTTTTGCTTAAAAAAATTTACCAAGAGCATTGATTCTAATACTATATAAGGACCCCCATCTTGGCCAATATAGTGGGTGAAATTATTAAACAACAGTAAAAACTTATAACATGTTTATGTAAATTAGTGTATCTAACACTAATTATCAAATTTAGTGTAGTCCTTTCCTTTGGCGTGATTTCTTGTTGTGCTCCTCATCAATACTCAACGTTGAATTGGATATTCACTTGAGTAGGCAAGACTTCAGGGTTTCAACTTGGGTCACTTGAAAATCTGAGTAGTGATTTGGTGATGAACATACTTAAAAAATAAAAAGTTCATATTTAACTTTGGAATTTTTACCAAATTTAGTTTCTCATATTCCAACCCTTAAAAAAAAAAAAAAAAATGCAGCCCCAGATTCTACTCTTTACTGCTTCATCGAGCCTGACCAAAACCCCATAATGACCCCATAATGGTCACAAATGGTCACAAATGGGTGGCACACTATGGTTACCTCACGACAACAATCTCCTCAAGCTAAACATCTAGAATACAAGCTGCCACCAACAAATTGCTAACGTTACACACTTGGACTACTGTAACTGCAACTTGAAAGCCATTCCTACACACACGCTAGGAATGGAATAAGTTGTCCCCTAAATGATTTGATTGATAAACAACCACGCCCTTGTACCCAGTCACTAGCAGAAAAGCTCTTCTCGACTTCCAAATGAATACCAATCGCATTTCAGCAATCAAGTAGAACGATCACCTGAAGCCGAAGATAAAACAATCATCCTCAATTCTGTTAAAATGGCATCATGCCGCTAATATGGCACACCTCTACTTTCTGAACTACAGTACAAAACCCATGTGATATTACAGAATTTTAAGGTGATATTATGGAAATGAATGACAATGTATATAAAGGAGATATATTATTAAAATAATTGTGATATTACAAAATACACCATTCCATGTGAGCACATATGTAAGATTTGGTGTGACAAAATGGCACATGGCATGGTGCCATTTTAACGGAATTGAGGTCAATCGTATGTGATCAACTTAACCCTTAAACATCCAAGCAAGCCCAAGGGGCTTGATTCCAACAGAATCTTCCCTGTAGCTCTCATTGTACTCAACTTTTCACTTATATTTTGATGTCAAACTGGTCACCTTCTTGTGATGGATTCAAAAAGTGAAATTTTACAATTCAAATCACAATTTGTATGAGTGATTTTGTGCTTTGGAAGGATTGTGGTGGGTAGGTTGGGGTTGTACATAACCTTGTAGGAGGTTGCAAGCTCATCATTGATTGGTCCATTCATGATGCCCAAGTTCAAAAAGTGCACTATTCATGATGCCCAAGTCCAAAAGATGTTGTGATCCAATTTTGAGCTGCCCGTTTTAGACCCGTGGGCGTTTAAGGGTTAAAAACGCTCGAAGAGAATCCACATACGAGGATACTTGTTCGAGGAAGTTAGACCATACAGAGCGATTGGTGTAAGGTGACTTACCTCCAGTGATCTTCTCCCAAAAAACAGCGATAAGTCCCTTTGTCCGCGCCGCGATCACCAGAACCCGACGCCTCAGCAGGGACAACCGCCGTAGGAGTTGTGGACTCACAAGGAGGGATTACTGTTGTAGTAGTTGTGGCCTCAGGAAAACCCGACGCCTCAGTATGGACTGCCGTCGTAGGAGCCAGGAAATCACCAGAGTCGACGCCCCAGAAGGGTCTATCGGCGTAGGAGCTCCGAACGGTTTCCACTTGAACGTTCCTCCATCTTTATAATTATCAACTGATCTGCTGTCATGGCAGTCATCGAAGCTAAGAACAATTGCCTTGGGATCATTACCCACAGCACTGAGCCGCTCACTAAATCCAATCCATGTTCCAAATGTCAGGCCCTGTTTTAGTACTCTTTCCGCGAACCGCGTAATGAAAAGAAAGACGATTTTGCCCCGATCGCTTGCGTCTTTTCCTTCCCGCTCGCGTCTTTTCCTTTCCGATACACTTCAGCACGTCTATCGTCCAATAACAGTATCGGTAACCGATACCTCAAACCCCTTGGTAACCGATACCTCAAACCTCTTCGTAACCGATACCTCAAACCTTTTCGATACCTCAAACCTCTTCGTAACCGATACCTCAAACCTCACAATACCTAGAACCTCTCGTGCACACCGTATTGGCGGGAAACGAAGCGATATTTCAGGAAGGGCTAGAGTGCGGCCAATGCTTTGACGTTAAGTGTATCGACGCCGCCACCTGCAACCCCTAATCCTCTTCGTATTGTCATCCCTTGCGGAGTGTACTACAGCAAGTCCGATCCCGCCTTCGACTTCGGTGGAGCTGCCATCAGCGGCACGGCGAGCTGCAGAATGTAGGCGAGAACGACATCATGTACAAGCGCGTGTCGTGCAAGTATGGTAACCACAACATGGCGTTTCAAGTGGATGCGGGGTCGGCGCCGTTTTGGTTGTCTTTCACGGTGACCTACGTGGAAGAACGTGGTGACATCGAGAGTGTGGAGATCGAGCACAACGGCAAGGAGTTTTTGGAGCTCGCTAAGCACAACTTGGGGGCCAACTCGTTGCTGATCAACATGTCGGCGCAGACATTCAACGGTCCTTCTTTCATCAAGGCCACAACCAAGCTAAACAAACACTTCGTTGTGGCAGAGGACGCGATCCTTGAGGGATTTGAGCCCGGCAAGGTATACGAGAGCAAGGTGTAGTTGAAGAACTAGCGTGCAATCTTCACAAAGTACATTGCAACTTGTGGTCTCGATAATGAAAGATTTTTGAGTGCTAGCTTTTCAGACAGAGAGTATTATCGTCTAGAGTTTGCCCGATAGCATGGGGTCTCGGACAGGTGAATTTTTTCAGCTTCATCTAGATTATCCACGGAAGCATTACAATGTACAAGTGTTTACCTTCAAACAATGTTCAAATTCACAAAGAATGTACTTTGAAATTTTGAGCTTCCTCTAAAGTCTGAAGTTGTTATGGATCTGCTGGAGGAAATTTCAATAAAGTATAGGACTCGACTATTTGGATTTTCTATCAACGATACCCGATTTTGTATAGTAGAGTGCTTGATAGTGCGGCTAAAAGATGTTTTGTGGCATTCTTTTTCACGCCAACCACTTGGTATTTTATGTTGTAATAATGGATACATGCAACGCTTTGAGCCTCTTGGGGCTCTTTTTCTCAATAACTTGCTTATCAATATTGAAAATGTATCCAAAAACTTTACTACACACACAGTTCTTTATACACAATGTGTCACTTGGCAGCAACGTGTTTTATTTAACAGTGTTCGAAAGATGATGAGGTCACACTCATCAAACAACAACCGAGGTCATTATCGTCAACCACTTACCGAGGTCGTTATCGTCAACCACTTACCGAGGTCGTTATCGTCAACCACTTACCGAGGTCGTTATCGTCAACCACCTACCGAGGTCGTTATCGTCAACCACTTACCGAGGTCGTTATCGTCAACCACCTACCGAGGTCGTTATCGTCAACCACCTACTAAACGACACTAAATGATATGTCTTTGTTTGTCCAATAATCAATTATCAACTGAATTTCATGTCCATCGATCTTAAATAAGTCATACTCATAGATATGGCAAGAAAAGTCACAAAATATGTATTAAAGGGGAAATCAAATTGGACAATTGCACAATCCGAGCACTGAGGCCATCAATCTTACAAAGCTAAACTTGTTTACTAGTGAGTGGTACTCCACACATTCTAAAAGCTTCAAGCTACTTAAATTTACAATTCATAGAAAAGCTCTATCCGAGACCCCATGCTATCGGGCAAACTCTAGACGATAATACTCTCTGTCTGAAAAGCTAGCACTCAAAAATCTTTCATTATCGAGACCACAAGTTGCAATGTACTTTGTGAAGATTGCACGCTAGTTCTTCAACTACACCTTGCTCTCGTATACCTTGCCGGGCTCAAATCCCTCAAGGATCGCGTCCTCTGCCACAACGAAGTGTTTGTTTAGCTTGGTTGTGGCCTTGATGAAAGAAGGACCGTTGAATGTCTGCGCCGACATGTTGATCAGCAACGAGTTGGCCCCCAAGTTGTGCTTAGCGAGCTCCAAAAACTCCTTGCCGTTGTGCTCGATCTCCACACTCTCGATGTCACCACGTTCTTCCACGTAGGTCACCGTGAAAGACAACCAAAACGGCGCCGACCCCGCATCCACTTGAAACGCCATGTTGTGGTTACCATACTTGCACGACACGTGCTTGTACATGATGTCGTTCTCGCCTACATTCTGCAGCTCGCCGTGCCGCTGATGGCAGCTCCACCGAAGTCGAAGGCGGGATCGGACTTGCTGTAGTACACTCCGCAAGGGATGACAATACGAAGAGGATTAGGGGTTGCAGGTGGCGGCGTCGATACACTTAACGTCAAAGCATTGGCCGCACTCTAGCCCTTCCTGAAATATCGCTTCGTTTCCCGCCCACGTGTGTGTGAGAGGTTCTAGGAATTGTGAGGTTTGAGGTATCGGTTACGAAGAGGTTTGAGGTATCGAAAAGGTTTGAGGTATCGGTTACCGAAGGTTTGAGGTATCGGTTACCGAAGGTTTGAGGTATCGGTTACCGAAGGTTTGAGGTATCGGTTACCGAAGGTTTGAGGTATCGGTTACGAAGAGGTTTGAGGTATCGGTTACCAAGGGGTTTCAGGTATACTGTTATTGGACGATAGACGTGCTGAAGTGTATCAGAAAGGAAAATACGCGAGCGGGAAGGAAAAGACGCAAGCGATCGGGGCAAAATCGTCTTTCTTTTCATTACGCGGTTCGCGGAAAGAGTACTAAAACAGGGCCTGACATTTGGAACATGGATTGGATTTAGTGAGCGGCCAGCACTGACAGCAGCACACCAGTATTCGCAACAGGTTGAATTTGGGTCCACCTTGATAACGTACTTCTTGTGAGGTGGAAGTTTTTTCTGGAGTACCCTATATATATACAGTACTCCCTGTGTTCCCTCTTTGTTACACAATATATCGCTGATTGTATTAATCACCGTGGTTATCATGTTGCTTAGCTATCGAATGCCCTCGTCCCAATTCTAAGTTGTCCACATGTTGCAGAGAATGGTGAAGTATGAATAAATGAAGAGACCAGCAAAAATCAACAATGCAAATGATGAAATTTCATGATTCTTTTTTTTAGTAGTGATACTTCTACGATGTCCCAATTTATGAGGGTTCATGACTTAAATTTTGGTCCCCTTGATCTGCAATGAGTCTAACATAAGTTTGTATGGTTGAGATCTGAATACATTACATTCATTTTCATCTATAATACATTTTTTGAAAATGTGTTTTGGCTAAAAATAGGTAGGGGCATCTAGAGGTTAAGAGTGAATGACTCCTAATGTGTAAGGAATTTTGCAAGCATAAATGGTCTTGTTGGAAAGGTATTAGAAATCCGTCCAATGCACCGATTGACCAAAGTCTAAATGGGCAAAATATGGCCCCTTGCAACTTTAAGGGTTATGAGGAATTTTTCAACTTGACACTATTTACAATTTTACAATCAACATTAACTCTCTACTGTATATTGGATTCTATCCATGCTAAATATGGAGGGTGTGTAGGCACATAATGCAAGTTAAAGTAATCAATAAATGTAGTCCATGTATATTCTTTAGTGTAGGTGCTTATCAATTTCAGCCAAAATGAACCCCTTATGCTTCAAACGGTCATAATGTGGCAGTGTTTGATTTTGTTTTCACAAATATTGAAACTTTGACTCAATATATCTTAACAAGTATTGAAACTTTGACTCAATATATCTTAAGATCGACGCAATGAAAATTTGAAATATGACAAAAATTGGTATGTAGAGTTGTAGACTAATTAGACAGTTATAAACAAAATTCTATGGCTAGATTTGTCGAAATCAAATTTTAAAAAATAAAATTGTCCATGGATTTCGGATATGGCCATGTGGAGGGCACTATGGAGCCGGGGTTGTCTTCTTTGACACATCTTCCGCAATGTCTATCGAGTTGTCGTGTTCATCGTATTCGTCGTGTTCGTCAAGTGTCTGGTACGTGAGACAATATGGATGAAATATGCTTGAATATCCAAGAATATGTGGGCATATTCTAAAATATTTTAAGTATATTTTAGGAATATGGTATATTCTCAAACCAAGGGTCTGTTGTCTGTTTGACATGCCAAGTTCGACCTCGTGTCCAGTTTGTCGCACAAGACAACCTTGTATAGAGCTGGAGCATTTGGAGTTAAAGTAGTTGGCTAAATTCCCAAAATCTCATGATCCCAAAGTAAGATTAGTTTTGAACGAGCATTTTAAAATTTTTGATCACTATTTGGTCCACAATGACCTCCAAGCACTCCGTTCTGAAAACATTGAACAGTTATTTCTTAAATTCGCTTTTGCAAAATTCAACAATAAGATCTTGTTCATAGCCATCCAATTAGTCCCCATAAAAAAGTTTTATTGAATCGAACTCTGCGGATCTTGAGATATATTCAGTCAAATTTACATTTAAATTGTAAAATCAACGTTTTTATTTCAAGTATACCGACCCATTGACTACTATGCCAAAACTCTTAAATTTTTTTTTTACTGGTGTGTCTAAATTTAAAACATAATTTAATTAAATATCCTGCAAACCTTTGTCCGAAATTCATAAGCAGCTACACTACTTATTATTACATACTCATTACCACCCCACTAACCTCATTTTTATATACAGTATATTATATTTAGAAACTGTAAGCGGTGCAACTTTTGTAACTGATGATAAGGTTTTAAAGAACATCTTCCGCAATAATTGCTTCTTAAAATCAACATGACTCTGAGGGCCAGGTCATGACTAGGTAGAGAGTATGGTATACCATATGTTATGAATGTATAATTTAGGCCCTCTTTCATTAGAGTTGAGAAGTCACGAGGGGAAGGATATCAACTAATGAGAGGCGTAGGATTTGAGAATCCAATGAAGTGAGGCTTTACACGAGCAAATTTTAATCCATGGAAAAAAGGGAGCTAAAAATGACATGGGAAGCACTTTTTGCCTTGTTGGCACAAAATTTGCTTTTTTTGAGGGCCTTCCGGAATTGTAGTTACATTTACCTCAATGAGGTAGGCCTAACTAAAAATCCAAAGGGCCATTGGGAAAACAAACCATAACCAATCATTTAGTATATTTTAAGCTCATTTTACAAAAAGTTCCACATGGGAGTCTTTGGCCTTCTCTCACTTTACACCACATCTAAAGGCCATGGCTTCTCAATTATGTACCATGACCCAAGTGGAGTTTGGTCGAAGGCTTCTCATTTTTAATATATAAAGGACCTTATTGTATTGAAATTTCCAATATGATGGATTCACAACTTCACAACTTCAGTTGCAATTAGTGTTACAATAATACAATCCAACATGGCATGCAACAATAGTATAAAGTAACATTAGTTACATTTTGACATTGTCCCCAAGTAGAGAAGTTAGCTCGATAGTCGATAGCACCAATTCCTAGAGCATCTCCTATGTCCCTTCTAAAGCTCCCTCTAAAGTCCACATGTAACTTTTAAATAGAGTATAACTAGTAATATTTCAATAGAAGAGCAATTAACTACAAATATTCTAATAAAAAAGTCAAGCGGATCCAACATTTCACTTATGAGAATGGGGCTTTGAGAAATTTGAATTGGGTATCTAGGAGGATGATAGCCGCTTACTTCTCAACTGAATATAAGGTATTTGAGATACACTCATTGAAAAGTAGTGCATGCCTTGAAGTCCTCAAAACACAACATGATCATGTTTTTCATAGTTTGTCCTTGAAATCACTTCAAACACAACAATGTTCATGTTGTTTCACAACAATGGTCATGTTACATCTTCATATCTTACACTCATACACATAAAAATTACTATTGAACACCAAAATCAAATTCTCGTGTTGAATAGTCTTAGAAAAAGGCATGCCCACCTCTTTTGGGTCTTCAACTTTGAGCTCCTATTTCTCAAGCTCTATTAAGGTTATTGAAGTGCTTGAACGATGGTCACCTTCCCACATTTGATATATTAGCCATGTGCATATTCTAGCTAGTTAGATACAATCCGCAAAAGTCGGATTCACTCATTTGTAGAATTTCTATTAAAGAGCCTGGGTAGATCCAACTACTTGATTGGAATATTGGTTGTTGATAATACAAACACGTATGTGAAGAAATTATTTTGTGAAGATATTTGTTTAAATTGTCACCAACATCCAATGTTCACAAAAGTGATTTCTTCACATACGTTTATTTCATTATTAATTGCTCTTCTATTGATTATAATACTAGTTGCTAATTATACTCCATTAACCCTTAAAGGTGCATGTCAACCCCTCGCGCTTTTTTTCCAACAGAATCTTACCTGTAACTCTTTTTATTCTCAATTTTTCACTTATTTTTTTATATCATTCTGGTCACCTTTTTGTGATGCATCTACAAAGTGAAATCCTACAATTCAAATGGCAATTTGTATGAGTGATTTGTGCTTTGAAAGGATTGTGGTAGGTAGGTTGGGATTGCACAAAACCTTGTAGGAGGTTGCAAACTCATCATTGATTTGTTCATTCATGCTGCCCAAGTTCAAAAAGTGCACTATTCATGTTGCCCAAGTCCATAAGATGTTAAGATCCAATTTTAGGTTGCCCATTGAGGAGTAGAAGGACCTTTAAGGGTTAAAGAATACATGTGGACTTTAGAGGGAGCTTGGTAGGGTCCACTAAGTTCCCATAAATGACCTTGGGGTATTTTAGCCAAAAACACAATTTATTTATTTTTTTAAGTGTTATGGATGACAGTGAAAACAAGCAGTTTAGATCTCAACTAAACAAACATGTATTGAACTTGTTAAAGGTCATGTGGACCAAAACTTGACCCATATACCCTCATAGATTGCGAGATCATATTAACGTATTCACGTGCAACATAGGCTACAAAATTCCATCATTTCTACTTTAAAGTGAAAATACTACCAACATAAAAAATTGCAATAATAAAATCACACGAGAAAGTTTTCCATCTTCATTCCTTAAACAATTTTTACCATAACTCATCATAAAAATATCTTAGCTCAAATAGTAGCCTTCCAATGATGAAAACTCTTCTAAATTCACAAAGAAAAAATGATGATTGTAGAAGCATATCCAACAGACCAACTAAAGGATTGGCTAAATGTAGCTAGGAAGGAATGTTTGTTGAATGTGTCACCCTCTAGAATCCACACCCTAGAAACACAATCAACTTCCCAACGGATTGGCTAAACGACCTTGCTATAATCTAACTTTGGAGCCTCTCTTTGACGAGCGGCTACAGGTAACGGGTCAGATAGCCATTTGTTGGAAAACCAACTAATGGATATTGTGTAAATAGTCATTGAATTTATTTGTCATATCTTGAATCACAATAGAACCTGAAAAAATAAAGACCTTGGAGCTTGTGTCGACCGGGACAAAGTACAGCGCAAGATATTATCGTCATCAAAACAGGGCAAATTATCACTGTCATGAAAAAAAACTTATGTAGAATGGTAACGAACAGGGGGAGAAATGGGCAGCCCACAATCGATAACAATTTCCTGAAGCTCGGGCTCCGGAATTGGACGATGATCTGCCAACACAATGCTATACGTTACATACACATGTACTGCGGCTAGGAAACCCGAACCTACACACACAACCCATGCTAGAGATGAAACATAGGCCTGAAGATGAATACTCAAACAACCACCGTTGACGGCATTGCTCTCCTCGAACTCCAAATGGATATCACTCCAGTGATGTGGAAGACTCACCTGACATAAAAAAGAAAACGTTTGTAATCCGCACAATCTCACATCAATAAGATTCAATAACAAGAAGTGAGCCTAATGAATGCTAAGGTGTGTGAAGTACCGTTTCTCCGAAGTGCATTCCACATCCCTTTCAACCATCCCATCACACTCTTTTGAGACTCAGTTGCCGCTATCTGTTGAGACGCACTCTTCGCTGGTGTCTGTTGAGATTCACTCGCAGCTGTCTTTTGAGACTCACTCGCAGCTGTCTTTTGAGACTTCCGATAAATTTTCCGGGATTTCTTCCCATTCCATCCATAAGTGTTGTCCTTCGCTTTGACTATCTCGATTTCGACGAAATCGAGACAGTCATCGGAACTAAGGATGACTGCATTGCGATCATCATTATTTGTAACACACCAATATTCTTTATAAGTTGCATCTGGGTTAACGTTCACAACATACTTGCCGCCGTCTTTCTTGATCACGTTGATTTCCCTAGATACTCCCGCGGTTCTCTCTTTCAGGTTGAAATCATTTGGGGTCTCATTATGGATTGTGGTCTTCATGTTCCCCAATCGCAGAGGATGACGAAGTAAGACGCAATGAAAACTCCTGCAAAAGCTGATAGAGCGAGAACCACGGAAATCTTTTCTGTCAAATTATACCAATTTGATAGAACCGGCTGCCTCTCTTTGATTTCCGTCAGGAAATTGAACTCCAGGCCTTTTCTCCCGAGTTCGTTTGCCCTTCGATTCAATTCCTAGACATCATCAAAATATCAAGTTCGGAGTTTGAGTATTGTACTACTGGAGAATATATGCACGAAACGAGAGATACGGACATGACAAAAACTAGTAAATAGAATCAAGTTGTAAGAAACTGCAAGAAAACCTATGCCCCATAACATATCATTTTATTACACAAAGTCCCTTACAATCACTAAATATGTCGCACAGAGAACAGAGAAGAAATGTTAAATACAACTTCCAAAACAGAGAAAAAGTGACCGATTCGGAAAGCATAGAAGACTTACATCTGAGATTTTTTTGTCATCCAAGATTGTGGACTCCAACAAGCTGAGGTTATTGAACTTAACACTCAACCCTGAAATAGTGACCACAACACCCAACAACGTCAAAAGAATTGGGAACCAATATTTCTTACACACAGGTGCAGAGTCTGTCTCCGAGTTCTTTGACAACTGCGACACAGCTGTGAGCACAACTCCTAGGTATACCGCGTACCAACCGATAATGTTGTAGATCTGGTTCCTTACATCAGATCTTCTGGCCTCTTTCTGAGCAATCTTTGCTTTTAGATCTTTGTCTCTTTGGTACCACAAATCGAGGGCCTTCTTGAGCTTTGGATAACGGTCGATGATAACCAAGTTCGTTATCTCTTCAAAATCTACGATACCGGAACTCTTTTCTGCAGGTTTACGGAGAAGCTCAATCCTAGTATCTTGGAGCTTCTTCTCAGTAAGATAAAGTTCAAATTCTTCAAGATCTGCATGATCTGCTGCTGTTAATGCGGACAAACTCTGTCTAACATAATGAACATCCTCAATAGCCACGCGGAGTCGATCGTCAGTATCGTCTGCAGGTCGGCCAGCAGCAGCGCTCAGTTGCTCAGCAGAAGCCCCAGGTTGCTCAGCAGAAGCCCCAGGTTGCTCAGCAGAAGCCCCAGGTTGCTCAGCAGAAGCCCCAGGTTGCTCAGCAGAAGCCCCAGGTTGCTCAGCAGAAGCCCCAGGTTGCTCAGCAGCAGCCCTGAGTTGCTCAGGAGCAGCCCTGAGTTGCTTATCAGCAGCCCTGAGTTGCTTATCAGCAGCCCTGAGTTGCTTATCAGCAGCCCTGAGTTGCTTATCAGCAGCCCTGAGTTGCTTATCAGCAGCCCTGAGTTGTTTATCAGCAGCCCTGAGTTGCTCAGCAGCAGCCCTGAGTTGCTTTGCAGCATCAGCAACCGTGCATTGTCGGCCAGCAGCAGCCCTGAGTTTGTCAGCAGCAGCAGCAACCTTGCACTGTCGGCGAGCAGCAGCTTCCGCTTGCCGAGCAGCAACCTCGGCTTGCCGAACAGCGGTGCTGGCTGGGTCGTTGTCTGCAGTAGCGGTAGCGGTGCCGACTTGGTTTGCAGCTTCTCTGAGTTTGTTTGCAGCAGCTTCTTCTAGTTGGTTTGCAGTAGCTTTGAGTTGGTTTGCAGTAGCTTTGAGTTGGTTTGCAGCAGCTTCGAGTAGCTCGACAGCAGCTTCACGTAGTTCGGCAGCACGGTTCACGTCGCTCAGCTGCTTCGTTGGCTGTGGATTGGATGAAGACGTGGGAACTTCGGCTTGCGGAGAATTTGCAGCAGCTTCGAGTAGCTCGACAGCAGCTTCACGTAGTTCGGCAGCACGGTTCACGTCGCTCAGCTGCTTCGTTGGCTGTGGATTGGATGAAGACGTGGGAACTTCGGCTTGCGGAGAATTTGCAGCAGCTTCGAGTAGCTCGACAGCAGCTTCACGTAGTTCGGCAGCACGGTTCACGTCGCTCAGCTGCTTCGTTGGCTGTGGATTGGATGAAGACGTGGGAACTTCGGCTTGCGGAGAATTTGCATCGGATTTTTGAGGATTTGCACCTGTTTCACCTGTGCTAACTTCTAGGGCCATACCAGCAGAGGGTGACTTGATCAAGCCCTATAAGACAAGCACCGTTCCTTCCCACGCAGTTGACACCTCTATGAGCACAAAATCAGATACCTAGCTCACCAGACGGTCGTGTTTCATGAGAACCAGTCGATGCCCGGGAATCGCCGGGTAAAGAATCTACCCCACGTGCCAGAAACTCAAGTAAGGACTACAGTTGCTACAGAGTAGTAAGTTCCCTTTCGGGAGTATTACCCCCAAAAGGAGAAGCTCAACAGTGATCTCCAGAAGCTCAACAATGATCTCAGAAGCTCAATATCTGAAATTCGTGAATAAGTTTTTTTTGAATTTGACTTTGGAAAATTCAACCCTAGGATCTACTTAGTCCAAGTATTAAATTTATTAACCCCTAACTCTCCTTAAAACCCGAATCGGGTTTTGGAGGTTCCCGCAGGAGAAAAACTTAGCCAACTTTGATCATTATAATCTCACAAATGAGGAAGAATGAACGGTTCAAATTTGGTATGTGAGAAGAATGTCAAGTGAACTTTGAGATCTTACGGTTGAATCTTTTAAATAATGCTTAGATTGAAATTTTTTGAGCTTAATCTAAAGGAAGGTCAAATTTTGTGACTTAGACAGTTTTGCAACAAGGAGACTTAGGGGTTAAAGTTTTCCCTGCAGATCTTGAGATGTATCGTCTCAAAGTTTACACATATAAAATGTTATGAACTCACAAATGGTGAGGAATTTGCATTTACCGCACTGATCAAACATTTTGGAAAAGACTGAGAACGTGCTCTCCAAGCCGATGATTAACATGATTGGGAAAAAATATAAGTGCATTTGCTTCGAGATTTGTTGGCCATGACTCCTCGTGTAAAACGTCACTTAGTCTCAAGCCATTGAATTTTTTCATGAGATATTGCTCGAAACATGACATGAATCAAGCATTTGGAAGTTGTTCATTCACGATGTGATACCACTCCTCTTGGATGCTCATTTTTCATAGAACTTCAAAGTTTCTACCTCCATGAGCCTCCTCATTCTAAAACTCAACTGTAATAGGCCGAAACTGGTACTCTACAACTACTAATTAGAAAAAGCTTGTCTTTTTTGTATTTGAAAACTTACAAAAAATTAACAATGAATCTGAGTGAACTTCTGAAAATTGCATAAAACTCATGACTCTTCAAATTTCGTCGATTTTTTGAAGTTTTTGTAAATATATTATTTACAATCGTCACACGCCCTTCAAAGTGTTGCATAGATCACAAAATGGTTAGTTGGGCACTTTAAGAGTTTATAATCATTCATGACACAAATATCGGCCATTTGATATCTATGCAAGTATGAGGGCATGTATGCATAAGATAAGATTTAGGCACCACAAGCCTTGGCTTGGTGGTTAGGGCTTATGGCCCCCAATGAGAAGGTCGTTTGTTCTACTCTACATACCAATCACCATAGTCCACCCAATTATGCGGAGGGGTTCTTGGACCTCGTTGTATGGGTACCTCAAACCCTTTGGGGATACCATGTCGGGTATCTCTAAGGCACTAGTGGCTAAGTAGCAACCATCATATTGTTCACCATGAGACATGAGAGAGTTTAGTAGTTTTGCCTTTGTGCATATATCCATGGATAGGTCCAACAAACATTCTATTCACGCTCGCCTCTAAACAATGGGCGCATGTAAAAGTATGCTACAAGCGTTTCTTGAAGCCCCTATCAGCTAATGAGAGTTTTTTCTCTACAGATTCCCAGGAACTTTCAATTCAGACCCCCCCCCCCCCAACTTCCATTTTTGATAATTTTGAGCTCAAAAATGAGGTCTCCTGTCCCAAGTTATTTCAGGAGACTATTCCTTGACATTCTAAGCCTAAACATTAAAAATTTAGGGGGCTCTTTACCCCTCCCCCACTCCCCCACTCCCCCTCCATTGCCGGGGAGAAACGCTAGTAGCACTGAAATATGGTGATCCTATGACAGGTTGGAGATTCTCTTCCATCTTTTTGATGAGATTTCCCTGTAAAGCTGAGATACTATCCATAACACAATTTGACCAAGTGGTGTATATTCATTTTGTTCTGTCTTATGCTCTACAGTAACCTTGACACTAGTTATGTTTTTCCAATAGTATGGTATATTGGAGTGGGACACTATTGAAACTCAGCGGTGGAAGTATTGCTGTAAATGACAAGGTTCCAGAGCAAAGGTCTTCCAGAATAAATGCTTAGCAGAATCAACTTGGCTTTGGCCAGCTCATGACTAGGTCGAAAATATGGTATACCATATGTTTCTGCATAATTAAATGTATTGAAAGCTCCAATGTGATCGACACAGAGCTTTACTATACAATTTCAGTTTTCAAAAAAGTTGCTGGCTCATCAATCAAAGAACCAGTATGATGCAGCAATCAGTCCCTTTTTTTAGTCTTTGATGCTGTAAGCAAAAGTCTAGGAACACCAAGTCATTTTATGATATTTCTTGGCTAAGAGTCATGACCATGATCTCTATATATAAAAGAACACGATCTCTATGCCTGTCCTTGGTAATGCATGGTCATGGTCATTGTCATTTGGTCCTGTATACAGAGTATGAAGAGTTCTAAGGGGCGCTTCACACTATGGCCGTTCAAGTCGAGAGGCCGTGGAATTGAGAGTCCAAACTTTGTTGAGAGTCCAAAGAAATTTACTGAAAATAGCCAATAAAATATT
Source organism: Bryum argenteum (assembly GCA_037043015.1). Lineage (NCBI taxonomy): Eukaryota > Viridiplantae > Streptophyta > Bryopsida > Bryales > Bryaceae > Bryum > Bryum argenteum. The sequence continues at coordinate 14,660,794 of CM073328.1, read as the reverse complement.
GTAATTGGGGCCTTTGGTCGGGCATAGTGTGAAGCCTCCAAAGGCCAAGCCCAAAGTTGAAAGCTTTGGCCATGAACTCCCATGGCCTTTCAACTTGGACGGCCGTAGTGTGAAGCCTCCAGAGGCCAAGCCCAAAGTCCAAACCCATATCACTTTATTCCTTGCCCAAAGCATCCTTTTGATCTAACGGCCAAGATCTTGTCAGATTTTGAATCTTTTATGAATAATATGTGACGGCCTCTCGACCATGGTTTGGGTCTTGCAAAATGCAAGACCCAAACAAATGCCGAGAGGCCGTCACCTTGGTCAAAAAGGGTGGCCACATAGGCCATTTGGAGAGCGACGGCTGGTGGACTCTGGCTTCTAGTGTGAAGGCTCGAGAGGCCGAAACCATGGTTTCCTGTAATTTCATTGGTTGAAATCGACGGTCTCTCGACCTTCGGCCATAGTGTGAAGCGCCCCTAAACATTTTGAAGAGTTTTCATAAGTGGTATCTGTTTGTTACTAAGAGTTTATTAGATCTTTTGAATATAACAAGGAGGCAAAGGGACAAGGAATATGAAACATGAAAATGGGAGCAAAGAACGAAAGTGAAAGGGGATGAAGGGAACATCGAGGGGATCTTGGAACTTGGAACAAAGGATAGGAATTGAGAACGGAGGATAGGAACTAGGAACAAGTAATGAGAACCTAAAATGGCTAATGGGAATTAGGAATGAATGATGGGAATTGGGAACAAATGATGGAAACGATTAAGGGAAGTTGGGGGATGAGGAACTGGGAACAAAAGATGAGAACCATGAACGAGAGTTTGGAGGTAGAGAACCACTAAGAAAAAAATAGTGAACGGGGAACCATAATAGAGGACGGGAAATTGGGAACAACGGAACGAGGGAACGGAGGACATGCTACGAATCTTAAAAAACATAGGGAACCAAAAGGACAGGAACGGAGGTCATACTATAAATCTTAAACAAAATGGAGATCTGAGAAGCAGGGAACTTGCATATTGATTGCATATCCCAACATTTCAACATCACCAAAAACCTCCAACTTCGTATTTTTTTTTTATACCTAGGTCTGGATTCTATATTCATTTTATAAATTCAAATTTGACCTTTTTGATGTTTGTGTTCGTGTCCGGAGGACACAAGTAAGGAATTGTAAGTCATAGGAATTTTGAGTGGCTTGGTCAATCTTGTAGTGTAAAGTGGATTTCAACAGGAAGAAGTCCAAGATCAATTCCCTAATATAAATCTTAATCATTCTCTCTTTTACCCTTCCCTTCTTTCTCCTTTAAATACATGAACACTCGTCAATCAATGTTTTTTGAGGCATTTGCTTCGACTCAACTATAATCAAGAAGATCATGAAAACATGATCCACAATGCAAAATTTAGCATGGTTACTTTGGGGACCTCAAAGTTAGTGGTCATTCTCCTTTTTTCAAGGTAGTGTGAAGCCAAATGTGACCAAGATTACATTACTCTCCAATCACAAATTTTAGAAGGCCTTGGTCAATCTTCATGGTTCGTAGCGTAAAGCGACTCTTAGTTTGTTGAAAATTGTTTGTTTCAAAAATGCAAGTGGAACATAATTTTCTCCGCAGAGTCCACCAAAGACTAAATTGGTGAAAGAGATTTTGCAAAATCCTAATTGTTACGGAATGAACCAATGAATGTTGCACGGGAGGTAGAGAAGCTTTAATTAAGAAGAAACAAGTGAATGAAGGTGGTGATGTTTGTGTTAGGAAAGTACGATCCGGGGAATCCCAAACTCCTGGGTCCGCTGGACTAACCGTTAGGTAGTTAGCCATAACTGCCTTAGTGGCTGGAGCCATTAATGCTCCGGCCTTAACTGCAGGCGGCTCTACGGGCCGCCCACTCCCCCACCGCATTTATTGTACTTGCCACTATATAAGCATAGAGCCAGCTTCATTTTGGCTCTCTCTTTCATTCTTTCATCTCGGCTCTTCCCAACACGTTATCAGCACAAGCTCTACCGAGCCTTTGTTCTTGCTGCTGATTCCCGCTATATTTTTCTCGCTCATTTTCCCCTCCCGATCAGCTCCTTACTTTCCTCGCTAGTACAACACAGTTACTGCATGTTTCGTGAGGATTAACCGAGGGAATGTTATGTTTGAGCGACACAAGATAGACTAGAACACCGATTGCTTGCCGATTCCTCTCCTGCAGGTTCTCCGATCGAGCTTGTGCTTGAGCACATGGCTAAGTAGCTCACACTATCCATCTAACCTCAAGCAACCAACCTTGCTCAGAACCGCAGCCCGTAGCATTCCATAGCCATCTATCTTTTTCATAAATTAGACACCTCGAAAAACCCAAAAACAGATCAAACCCAGTAGAATTAGCTTCATTGTTGCATGTGTGTTTTTGCCAGCAGCTCTCCACAGGGAATGACCGAGCCAACCACGATGACAACGATCCGTGAGACACGGGTACAAAGTCTGCTATTCGACGCTTTGGCGGTCGATGGCAGCAACTTCTTTGAGTGGACAAGTGATGTCCGCACTTACCTTAGCGCCGAAGACCTCAACGACGCACTATACCAAGCAACGGCCCAGGAGTTGTCTCATTCATGGCGACAGCATGCACTCCTCATACTCCAGAGGCACCTCGATGTTTCGCTTCGCCAGCAGTACATGCAGATGACTGATGCGGCGGAACTGTGGGGCCTCATTCAAGCCCGTTTTGAGCACCAGCAAGAAATGCTACTCCCGCAAGCCCAGAACGATTGGACCAATCTTCGAGTGATGGACTTCCCATCGATGCAGGACTTCAATTCCGAGATGCACTGTATATCAGCCCAACTTCGAATTTGCGGCGAGCACATCACCGACGCCACACTCATAGCGAAGACACTCTCTACCTTTCTCCCCGCAACTGCAATTTTAGCACAGCAGTATAGAAACATAAAATTTGCAACTCACTCAGAGCTCATGTCGTATTTGTTGATGGCTGAAAAACAACAGATTTTACTCGTGAAAAATGCAGAGGCGCGCCCCGGGCGCGAAGTACACGCTACTCGCGTCCCCAGCACTTCCACCCTCACCAAGGAAGCTACCACCCCACCCAAAACCAAAAACAATACTCCAGTTGAGGTCAACAGCACAGAAGCTGCAAAACGCAACCCGCGGGGAGAAGTGAGCCGGGGTCGTGGCCGTGACCGATACTCGCAGCAGCGAGACGACTACTACAGACGTGACGACCGTCGCAGTGATCGCCGCGACGATAGGTGTGACGAGAATCGACGCGATGACCGGAGGGACGATCGGAGGAGTGACCGTCGTGACGACCGGGATGATGACCGGCGAGGCAGCTCCCGAAACCACGACGTTTCACGATCTTCTGGTCAGAAATCTAACCGTAACTCAAATGAAAACACTAAGGGTGCGTGCCACAAGTGCGGGCGGGTTGGCCACTACGCTCGCGAGTGCCGCACCCCCGCGTACTGGGTTGAGATGTATCAAGAACTTCAGAAATTGAAGGGGGAGAAGAGGGAAGTGCACACCCTTGATGCACCCTCCTTCTCTGAAGTTGACCCCGAAAATTATACAGTCCATAAATCAAGTCTAGACATAACGTCCGACAGCGCCCTTTTAGATAGCGGGCGACCCACACCATCCTTAGAAGTCCCGAGTTTTTCGATGAGTCTTGCATGCGCGGACCCTGACAGAATTGTGACATACTCACGATTGCCGGAAGCCGGAACTTCAAGTTCCGGGAGGGCCGGGCAACGGTAGTATTGCCCGGGGCATTCCTCCTCGTGTGCGCCAAGGCGATGTACGCCCCGGACGCTCCCCGTAGCCTGATCAGCTATCGGGACCTCCATGCTAATCGCATTTCCACCAAATCGGGGAATGACGACGTCGCGCAACTCGTACTACATCAAGGCACCAAGACACTCACCACGGTACATGCAAGTCCATCCGGCCTTTACGAACTTCGCATCACACCACCCGACACTTGCCAGTGCAACCTCACGGTACTGCCCAAAGTACAGCTATGGCATCAGAGACTAGGACAACCGGGCACTACCATCCTAAGGCGCATGCTGCCAGTTTTCGAGGGACACACGCTGAACACCAGTGACGCCGACAAGGCCGACGACTGCACCGCTTGCATCCAAGGCAAGTACTCCAAATACCTGGCGCGATGGAGACTACCCACCGAGCAACCACAGCCACTGGAGCGCCTTCACGGCGATATCCGCGGCCCCATCAACTCGAGTTCAAGTTCTTCCTTTACTTCCTCGTGTTAGTAGATGCGTCGGGTAGCCACGCTGAAGTCTCTTTGCTCACAACACGAAATATGGTTTTCCCGAAGATTTTAGCAATGTTAATCAAGTTTAGGACCCATTTTCCCGACAAGCCGATCAAAAATCTAAGGATGGACAATGCCAAAGAGTTCAGATCGCACGCTGTTGAGGATTACTGTACCGCAACCGGTATCAACCTCACATACTCAGTTTCTTATGAGCACTCTCAGAACGGATTAGCAGAAGCCTTCATTAAAAAAATTCAACTCATACCTAGGCGAACTTGTCATCCACAATGTGGAGTCACGATGTGCTGCATGCCGCCACATTACTCCGTTTCCGTCCAACTCTCTTGAACACTCAAACCTCCTTAGAGCTTGTATCAGACAAAACTCCGAATATCCGCCACCTCCGGGTGTTCGGGTGCCGGGTTTAGATCCCAGCACTCGAACCCCAGATTCGCACAATTAGTGCTCACCGCCTTGAAGGCGTGTATGTAGGTTTCGATCCACCAAGTGTCATACGATACTTAGAGGTTCGAACAGGGTCACTTCAGAAAGCCCGCTTCAAAAACTGTAGGTTCATAGAGAATGTATTTCCCAAGCTTCCTCAACATGAGAAGTCACTGCCCTTAACGTTCCGGGCACCGGAAACCATGACGATGAATTCCGATCCCTGTATCGCCCTCACCAAAACAGAGGTAAAGAAACTCCTACAACTCCATACTCTCGCAAACCAGATCCTTGATCGTTTTGATTTGAGAAGCAGGATCTTGCGGAATCTGGCCCCTGGCTCCGGGAACCCCAAGATCCCGCTACTAGCCAAGAAACGCCCGGCGCCAGCACCCAAGGCCAAAACGCCCAAGAGCCCGAAGACCGCTTCTTCAAAACCCAACATCAGAGCACCCGCTCCGGAGGCGCATGTCGCCGACCCAGCATTCAGCGACATCGAAGAGGTAATATTGATAGAAGTAGAGACATTTGTGACTAGTCTGCTAAGCTTAGACCCGGACCCCGTGACGCTTGAACAAGCCAAGGCAAGCCCCGAGTGGCCACAGTCGCAACTCGCCTTAGAGGCCGAGTACAATTCGCATAGGAAACGCGAAGTGTTTGGCTAGCTTCATGAGAATCTTAGTTCCCAGCCGATCGGCCATAAACTTGTATTCACTCGCAAGAGGAATGAGAAAGGACAAATTGTGCGCTACAAGATTAGGTGTGTTGCTCAGGGCTTTAACCAGCGCCCCGGAGTTGATTTTGACCAGAGTTACTCACCCGTAATGGATTGCTCATCATTTAGATACTTGTTAGCACTTGCGGTTCAATTGTCTCATGCCATGCGGTTACTTGATGTTGTAACAGCTTACCTTTACGGCGAACTCGAGGAGGAGATTTACATCAAGCCGCCACCGGACTTCTTCAAGGACACAACACCACCGGCCAAAGGCAAATTCCACGGCTTAAGACTCAAAAAGGCACTCTACGGCCTGAAACAAGCCGGCCGCGCGTGGTACCACCACCTCAGCCGTTTTCTCACGGCAAACGGTTTTTCTTGCCGCCCAGCACTCCCGTGTATCTTCATTCTATGCAAAGATGTGGGTTATGCAATACTTGCAGTGTATGTGGACAATATCAATCTTGTAGGAACATCACAGGTTTGCACCGAAGTGGAGACGTTGCTCAAAGACAAGTTCGAAATGAAGACGCTTGAATAAACTAGTTTTTGGCTTGGCCTGCAAATTCTCCACCTCCTGAACGGGAACATTCTGCTCCATCAGGAGACTTACACTAAGAAGCTCTTGAAGAGTTTCAACATGGGCGAATGCAACTCGATGTCCGCCCTGATGATCGGGCGCAGCAAAACCGGGAACAATCCGTACCAACCTAGCGAGGAGGAGGAGGAAGAGGTGGACAAGTCCAAATACCTCACGGCGGTCGGGACACTCATTTATTTAGCAACCCACACGCGCCCGGATATTGCCTTCGCAACAAGTGTGCTTGCAAGGCACAGCCGAAAACCAACTCACAGGCACTGGGCGGCGATCAAGCACTTACTTAGGTATCTGCGAGGCACAGAGGACCTCGGCTTGTACTTCGACAAACAAGCGCCATCACATGTAATCAGTTATGATGATGCAGGTTTCAAGACCGATGAAGCAAATGGTAAGTTCCAAACGGGGTACATCTTTATGAAGAACGGAGCGCCCATTTCCTGGAAGAGTGTGAAGCAAAAAATTACCGCGACCTCAACCAACCATGCCGAACTGATTGCACTTCATGAAGCAGCCCGCGAGGCCGTTAGGATACGCACCATGGTAAGCGTCATCAATGAGCAATGCAGGATCCAAGTGGAGCAGCAGGCCACGGTCATCTTCGAAGACAACGCTGCTGCTGTGGCTCAAGTGTCCGCTGGTTTCATTAAGGCGGACCGGGTGAAACATATCAACCCAACCCTCTTCGGCTATATGCAAGATCTTACAGAATCCGCTCAAGTCACAGTCACCAAGATCGAATCCGCGAAGAATGTATCGGACATGCTCACAAAAGCGCTCCCGGCGTACCGGCACCGAGAGCTGGTCCGAGCTGCGGGAATGCGAACTCTTTTAGAGCTAAGTCATTAGGCAGGAGGAGGCAGTCTTTTCTCCCACCCGATACTACTTAGCTTCAATGTAGTTGGGAGTTTTTGACAAGGTCTTCCCTCCGGCTCGAGGAGGAGTGTTAGGAAAGTACGATCCGGAGAATCCCAAACTCTCGGGTCCGCTCGACTAACCGTTAGGTAGTTAGCCATAATTGCCTTAGTGGCTGGAGCCATTAATGCTCCGGCCTTAACTGCGGGCGGCTCTACGGGCCGCCCACTCCCCCACCGCATTTATTGTACTTGCCACTATATAAGCATAGAGCTAGCTTCATTTTGGCTCTCTCTTTCATTCTTTCATCTCGGCTCTTCCCAACAGTTTGAACCTCAAGATTTAGTTGCTCATCCTCCGAAATAGAGCACTAAGATAGTTTGTGCACCTAAATTTCTAAAAGCTTAATAGAAATGCTTACAATTATTTATATACGACTTATGGTTTTTATTCTTAGTTTGTGAATCATCATATCAAACACTAAAGCAATATTTTGTCACACCTTTCACTAGCATTGTGAGTAACCTATACTTGTCAATATTTTAAATTCAACTTCAAAGAAATCATGTTATATTTCTCAATCAAAAGTGAAATAGTCAATCTTATTTGTAATAAACCAAGTTACAAAGTTTCACTAAGAAAGCAAGGTCAGAAAGTGAAAATGGATCCGTATAATTTGATAATTCATTGTTGTAGGGAAGAGTTGGTGGGCTACTTGTGAAAGTCATAAAGGATATTGGCTTCAATTAAGACCATTCATTTCGTTATCTAGTTACATGTAAGACGATTTTAACATCCAATTAGCATATAAGACGGACACTTGCAACCAATTTGGTTACTTGCGCCCAACTTGATTCCATACAAGGTGGGCATTTTTTGATTTTCAACATATTTGGGTGAAGTAACCATAAGACATATGGCCTTGCATGTATATGTATATCAAATTTTAAATTCAAATTTCTTATTGTTGGTGGGATTTTAATGTTGGGAAAGAAGTTTCATTTTCTTGTTGTAGGATGGGTTTGAAGTGTTTTGTGAGCGAGGAAAACCAATTTTAAAAGTGAATTTGACTTTACCCTAAAGCAGGCCAAGTGTAGAAAAGCAACATTTTGGATGGAAGGCAACCACTTTCAAGGAGCCACAACTTCATCATCTGAGGTTCATTTTGGATGAAGTCACTTGGTTTAAGTCCCAAATCAAGTTTAGTTTGTGTGGTAAAAATTGCAAATCCACATCCCTACGTCGGTCACAAATATCTCTGCGCAATATTTGCCCTCCTGGACCTATAAAACCTAGAGAAATGATTAATTATTTACAGGGAGCCATGTTTTACCACTGCAAGCTAATTATTTTAAATCCAATTTATTTTTTTATGAATTTCTTTTTAGATAATTATGTAAGAGCTTTAGATGAGATTCAACTAATTTTTAGTTAGAGAATTCTTCATTTGAATAATCTTGGAAATGGATTTGCAATGATGTTTCTCAACTGAAAAAATAAGTATGTGGTTTCTAAAGAGTTGTTTCTCCTACATCCACCCTTCGATTTGAACTTGTATTCTTCAATTAGATTCCACACTAGTAGAAACACACGTTCTTTTGACTAGAAAATGAAGTCATGTTGTTCAAAATGACTAAATCTATATGACTATAGGAATTGACTCTTGGTAGTCATTTCAAGTACATGTTATGACTCTTTTTTAACCAATAACTAGAACCATGATTATAGATAGTCATCAAATTCACTTCAAATGACTACCAAGGGTCAAATTCCTAGTCATATAGATTTAGTCATTTTGATTAACATAACCACATTTTCTAGTCAAAATAATGTGTTGTTCTACTAGTGCCAATTTGACTCTAGTTTGTGTGAAAGAAACCTCAAATCTATCCAATATGTGAAAAAGACATGACACCGATTTTAGTGCAAGGGGTCTAGTTTTGGACTTCTTTTCCTTTTGTAATTTTTGGGGTAGTTTGCACCATTGCAAGGCTATTATTAGAGCCAAGGAATTTCTTTGGATGGTTTTCTTTTGTACAAGGGTGTTATTCGGAACTGAAAATGTTTCTCAGTTGGTGATTTTTACATTGCAATAGGTATGTTGGTAGCATTTTTACTTCAAAGTGAGAATGATGAAATTTTTAGTCTTTTTTGGGTAATAATATGTTAATATGTTTTGACCTACATGACCCAAATAAGTCTACTACAAGGTTGTATTATTGAGATTCAAATAAGTTACCTTCATATTCATTTATGACATTCTAAAAACGTGTTTGCAAAAACATAAGATGGGATTTAAGGATTAATTCAAACACATATGAGAGGGCTATGGATAGCGTCAGAAGAAATTAGGAGGTTTTGTTTATTTTAAGTGTTTCAAGTAGATTGCCTAAAAGTCACATAACTCAAATTAGATTTTACAGATCCTGAGGGCTTGGATTTCATGATTATTATGTTTTTGATTTTTTCAAAACGATCAATGTATCATCATTTGAAGTAAAAGATACATCATGTACAAGGGTAGTTGATGTTTAGATCTCAACCATACAAACTAGTAATAGACTTGTTGTAGGTCATGTGGACCAAAACATGACTCATGAGATGTCATAAATTGCGAGACGATAACTTATTAGTGTGCAAAACATGCTACAAAATTTCATCATTTTCACTTTGAAGTGAAAATATTACCAACATAACACTTTCAATAAAAAGTTATAAACCAACAAGTTGTTTATCTCCATCTCATCTTCATCTCAAAAACTTAGTGTTTTGTTTGTACCAAGAAAGTCATCAAAAAAATATCTTGGCTCAAATAGTAGCCTTCCAATGGTGAAAACTAAACCAAATTTTACAAAAAAAACATAGTCCTTTGCACTTAAATCCATGCCCAATCCTAAATAACCACTCTTATTTTTCAATTAAAAACACTGTCAGTAAAACAAACACAAAGTTCAAAGTAAGCAAATTGAGATCAGTAACAACTACAAGAAAATATCATATACTTGAAACAACACCAAATCCTCAAACCAATAAATGATACACTAGAGAGAACAAAGAGCGTACGTAAAACTTGTTTCGAGACGAACCAACCATGATGAAATCCCTGTGAAAGTTCGAAGAAGCTACCATATTCCTCGACAAATGTGAAGGGCACCGTGCTATACATTCAAGAATAAAGAAGCAGCCCATCGGTCTCAGTTGAGATCGACATGCACAATTCTGCATTGAGTTATGAATCTACAATTCTATCTGGGTTGATCGATTGATCCACCCCTTTTCACATTGACACGAGCTCAACGGCACAACTACATTTTGGGACTCAGATCAAGTAATGGAAGAGAGACTTCAGCTGATATAATCTGAGAAAGGTCTTCCGACATACGAACCATTAGTGGCCGAAGTTTCGTCCGCTCCTTCACTTGATGTATAAGCTACTCCACTTGGTGATATAAGCAACTTTTGCAACTGAACAATCAAGTCATAGATTAGCGCATGAGATATTAACGTCTCTAAATCTACAAGACCCAGATCATACTCTGGTTAAGAAACTTGGATATGCACAAGAAAAGCCATATGAGTATGTGACACTAACCCTTGCGAGGCTCTCTTGTTGTTGCGCAGAGAATTCTTGTTCTCGCTGTATAGAAGCCTCCAAGGAGACTAATTGAGCTTCCATGGCTAATACAGCCTCTGGAAGCCCAGTTTTGAACCGCTCTGCACCAGGCTGTACTAGCTTCACCGTATGATTCATTGGAGTTTCGGGGAGGTTGAGATTAACCGGTGGTAATTGCTCTGCTGCCACGACCGTGGATTTCGACTCTCTTTGTCTCGTAAGCTCTCGTTCTTCCAACCACGGCCTAAAAAAAGGATTGAAGAACAGTCAGAGGATGAAGTATGGCCTCTTCATATGTTTAATCACAAACTCGAAAGTGAAAGAAAACCTTACTTGATGAAGAAAAAGAATGCAAAAAACGCCGATGCACTTAAACCCACGGTTTGAGCGATCCATAGGCCCGTGTCATATGACATGTGCGCTGACTTCTTCAGTGCCGTCAGGGCCTTCATGCCATGTGCGAAATATCAGCAATCGAACATATGACACATCGTGAAAAATGTATTATCAAAGTAATGAGAAGAAACGTCGACGGCAATCAACTTTGGGGGCGAGAAAGCGTTCAGCTTACCATCCAACCTGTTGCTAAAACCAAAGCACTTGAGGCAGCTGCTCTGAAGGTAGTAGTGACACGCTCCGTGTCAATATTCCCAACTGCTTCTTGAATGTTTCTGAAGCTACCAGCAGTTGATTCCACCGCACTTCGGCTAGAAAGGGCAGCACCTTGCAATTGATCCAGAGATGGCAGTGAAGGGAGAGAAGGCGGAGATGTAAAGTCTGGTACAAGCTTCGGCAACGAGGGGGGAGAAGGAAGAGATGGGAATGACGTAAAGTCTGGTAAATTGATAGGTCGCGGCAAAGGGGTGTCTTGAATGAAGCGATGTCGCAAGGCACCTGCAGCTGAGGGACGACCGCTGCGTAGACCTACAGCTGAAGGAAGAAACTATCCAATTAGAAGGAAGAACTTATCAAAATTCCGTTATTTTCCAAGTCTGCTAGTTACTGAAATGAGTCAGAACAATGCGTACTAAATAAAGACAATGAGGCACCTCCATTCGTGGATGCTTAGAATGTCTTCCAGAATCAGAATGTATATGCAAGGAAGTTCAACTTACTTATGTAACATGGGCATGTAACCAAATAAAATTCTTAAGAGTAGGCAGTTTTCTCACATGGCCAGATAGAAGAGGCCCTGTCGTGTCTGGGTTGAAGCATCGCCTTAGCAAGCTCCCAACCAGCACCCCCTGGAGTAACAAGGAACTTGTTAGAAAAGATCAATGATCCCTACTATGAATGCTTATAAACGCAGTAAAAAAAACATGAAATCTCTGACGCCTCACCATCAGCGTCCAATATGGCGAATTCCTCACTACTTATACTGCATTTTTTTCTCCATACATCCAAATCATAGCCGGCCCGCTTTATGTGTATATTAAAACTTTGCTGCAAGGTGGACAGCCAAGTGCAGTCAGCAACCAAGAAACAATCGATACTCAATAAGGTCTAGGGCTTACAAAGAAAATGCACTTTCAAGGATTGCCTCGTGGCGCAACAAATGAAGTGTTGAGCAAAGTCAATGATTCTAGCATCTGCAAGTGCAGCGAAGCTAAAAAGAAAAATGGATATAAGAGTATATTACCAATCCAATATCTTGACGTAGCTGCTTGACACTCAACTGCATCAGAATGAGACCCTGCATACGTGTTTTTGTCCGATGAGCGTTTTCCGTGAAGATGAAATGACACAATCTCATCCAGTATGCACACAAAGGATGAAAGCCCGACTCGGTCAGAAAGTATTTAAGGAGACAACATTCAACTAAAGAAATTACTTCGAATGAACTGTTGAAGACTTACAGCAGAATAAAGATCAAATCGATCTGGAGTGTTCAGATGCCAGACGATGGGAGATATTAGGGAGCACAAAGGATCTGGAGGCAAAGCAGGAGTACATGTAGGCATCACGTAATGCTCGGGAGCAGCGTATGTTGGATCAATCACCGTTTCATCTGGGGTCTGAGAAAATATGACATTAGAAACAAATCAATCCTGTGAATCTGTAAACTGCTGAAATAAACACCAATTTGGATGCATGTGCGACCCGACCGAGAATACTTTTCAATCAATAATCCTCTATGTCACCATTCAGATAACTTCAAGATAGATAATTGCAACAATATCTTCTGAAATGTTAATTTTTCATAATTGGTCTGGAACAGGCACGACTACTTCATGCTGAGAAAAAATCAGGATCAAGGAAGGAAGGCAGTGCATCACAGTCTCCATGATCAGGAAGGCGTTCCGACAGCGGAAGCGTCCTGCAGAAACAGATCCAGAAGTAAACAATGAAGAGAAAGAGGAAATTCCATACATAATTGAATCCTGATCGGATGTCGACGCAGGCACCTAAGTCAATGAACTTGAAAGATCCAGAGTCTTCACATAGGACCAGATTCAGAGGCTTCAAGTCTCGATGAACGACTCCTGCACCAAGAAACCACCATTCTGTTATCATCCTATACGTCATTATCGCATTCATCATTAAGACTACAGACACCTATTAGCAAAAATATGCAAGCTTGCCTGACCGATGCAAATCACGCAGGTTGGTGAGAACTTGCTGCATGATCTTTTTAACGACTAAGGCATTCTGATTTTTCGTAGGTGCTCTTGAAGAACTCTTCTCTGTCTGTAGAAGTATAAGACGATATTATGAATGGATAAACCTTCCCAGAAATGCTGACTGAAGAGAATTCACTACCTAACATAGAAAGGACGACAAAAAGTCCTAATTGACATAAACTCCAAAATTTGAGCTAACCCTCCATGTTATATTTCTACTGCCGGGTGTTTCCTGCTTTTTTAAATTGCAGCAAAATGACTACACGTTTTACAGCAACAAACAGAACTACGGCATGGAAATCTACAGCTGAAAAAAAAATAGAAGTCACCTTATTCCGGAGAAAAGCTTCAGCAACGTTTTCTGGGAAGTCCTTCTGCTTCATGTAGTAGTTCAACGTCCTATACCCTTCAAATTTCCAAATTAACCACACCCCCTGCAGGAGGTGATAAAATAAAGATCAGCTTCCGAAGGTATCAACCAGACTAACCAATGTCATTGTGAGCTTTCTAAATTATGCATTAAGTCTACAGGAACATATATCCACACAGTATCACCTTCACAAAAGAACAAGCTTTTCAATAAGTAGAACAAACCTCTGTCAGCCTGCCTCGCGCTTGAGAGCTAGGAACATTAACTGTGCCCAAGAATTCAGCACATGCTCCAGATGCTGTTCTCTGATACCAACAGAAAAGAAACAGTTAGTTAGAGAGAATTACCCTTGTGAGTACTCTATACTGTCTGAAATTGGAGTAATGTGACATTCAAAGCATATGCACATAAGCAGGAGAAGCAAACCTGAAGACGCCGATTCATGTGAATCTCGGCATTGCGCATTTCATCACTACCAGCCACCCCGACCTTACTCTTTTTTAACACCACACGCAGTGCCTGCTTCCCCGGTCTCTTCCCACCTGCAAAACGAAAGAGAAGTTTTCAGCAGATGAACAGGCAGTCAACACTTGAATCTAACATAAGCCACTCTAGCAGCAAAACTCAACTCAGACTTAGAAAGTCCCAAATACCTTTGTATATGAAGCCCTCATAGACGATTCCGAATGAGCCTTCACCCATCTGACGCCCGACTTCAACTTCGAATGGGCGGAAAACACTTAAGAAATATCATACGCGTGTTAGTACATATTCTTTCTTGTTCGCTCAACATGCACGTGCTGGTAACAGCAAAGCAATTTCGGAACATGCGTTACTTTGTTGATCTCAAGACGCCTTCGTTGTATCACCCTGATGTAACAAAGTCAAATGGATATTTTTCATAGTACTAAGCGAGTCCGCAAGACGAACAACCAAAAAAAACGTTCGGTAAATGAAACTCACGGAGATGTAGTCGCATCGACATGGCCTTGCACAAAATCGACTAGACCTGCGATCGGTCCAGGAGTTGCTGTGAAGTACAAAATTGCAGCAGGAATTGCAACAGTCCAGTATGCCACAGCCTGTATTTGTATCAACAATGAGATCCTAAGCGAATATAAAAAGACTCCACTACCTATGTAGTGTACGATATGAAAAACTACAAAAACCTTAAATATTCAGCTGAAATCATTTTAGAAACTCACATCCAGGTCCAACAAACATTAGTGAGATTCCAAGTTCTATATTGATTCGCCGAAAAGTAGTCATGGCAAGAAACGCATACATTGTCATCAACGGGGATAGGGACGCCAAGCCTCACACCGGTGCAGAGAACATTACGATACATTTGAATCATAGACGCCTGCGGTTTTGGTCCCATCCTGCATGAAAATCGACACTTGTTCCGATCAAGAAAGTGTCCGATCCAGTTCCTCCGAATCAACATTGTCTAAATCAGCGGCAAAAGTAATTCACCAACTCACTATTTGTTACACATCGCGTGTAATGCAGTAATTTCAAATGCACTCACTGAATCTATTCTATTATTCTCTTGTCTAAGCAGATGTGAACAGATGTCACTCGAAACAACTAGCAGTACGTGATTGTAAAGTAGTGTATCTGCAGCTACAGCCTCATCTCTGGCTTCAAGAGAAAGGAAAAAATAGAACACTCCGAAGCATAATCAAGCAACTTCTATGAAAACTTCAAACACAATCTCCAACGCATCTAATTATTACACAACGCATGTATTGCAGTAGATTTGGATGCATTCAGGTCGATATACCACGGACTAATTGTTACAAATCGCATACAATGCAGTAAATTTAGATGCATTCAGTAGATCTTTCCTTTGATTTCATTCTCGAAGCAAATGTGAAAAGATGTCACTCGAAACAACAAGTAAATCTCACGGTAATGTGATTCTAAAATAGAGTATATGCAACTACAACTTCAACTCTGACTTCAAGAAAAATATCCTCCGAGTAATAACTTGCGCATTACCTGCCGGCAGCAAGGACGAAAGAGGAATTCAATCAAAGGCAGCGATCTTTACCCGTTCAGAAGCTCCGGCAGAGCCATTTGAGCCACGCATCGTCCCCGATGAAAACGAGCGGCAATTCTACCGTTCTTGACGTGGAAATCGCGTGAGAGAAACGAAGACGATCGCAGAGAAGCACTGGAGAGCGAGAGAGACGCCATCGCTGCTACTCCGGCCTGCGTCTCCGTCTTCCCTCCCGAGCTCTTGAGCTCTTGCTGCTTAGCTATGGCGATGGACTTTACTTGCAGACCAGTCACCGCCATTCCTCGTTTTTCTTATCTTCGAAAATCAAGATTTTATCCACCCCCTGAGTACATGAATAAATATCATATCTACCGTTTCAGTAATTTCTTCGAAATTTGGAAAAGGAGGTTCCACTTGCATGGTGGAAATCCAGGTGCTTTGTGGGATTGGATTGATGCATTGGAGAAGTTGGTATGCTTGAAATAATAAAAACCGTCAAAATAAGGTGATTAGGTGCTCCAAAGTGGTCCTTTTCTATGATAGAGGAATAAGGGACATGAACATTGGTGGTGATTGTGTAATTTGGATTGCATTAAATCATTTCATGAAAGTACTCAAATGCAAAAGTAAGTGATTATTTTAAATTTGTTACTTTGTTATTTAGGGCTTAACAAAATAAGGAAGATTGGTGTTCACATGATTAGAAAAGCTCATACGGTAAAGCTTACAAGTTTACATGAAGAAGTAAGAAGCTTCAAGCTTCGTGGTAAACGGACCTGAAGGCAATAAGACTCTTACAGGTACCTTACCAACGTGGGCATTGAATTAATAGCATTACAAATGGATACCGCTATTGGGAAGAAGCCCAGATTTTATTTTTTCTTCGAAAAATTCTACCAAATTTTCTAATATTCTCTAAAGTCAATAATCATTCCAGAATATGAACCTATTGGCGGGACCATACGAGATTCACAATTTGGTAAATGCCACCCCGCCATCATTATTTGGAGAGTTTAGGAATCAAAGGTCACACTTTTTATTCTCCTCGTAAAGATACAGTATATTCAGAACCATAGAGATGTTTTTTTAGTGACTTTGATTCCAAAGTTGATGTTAGGTTCATTTGGGACCTTGCGGCCCGCCATATGATTTATACGCAACACATTAATAGAATTGTACGACAAACCCCTTATCCATTTTTTAACAATTGAGATATATAAATTATCACACTCCTTTTGTGAAGTAAAAATAAACCTCCCTCTCACTTCTACTTCAAAATCTTACAATAAACTGTAAGGTATTCTACAATTTGATCCCCAATTTTTCAACCACCTATTCCAAACAACTCAAACTACATCTAGAATAAAATGAAGCAGATAGACATTCGAAAAGACTGAGAATAAACCAGTGAAAATACAAATCCAAGTATGCTGCAAAATGTAAATGTATTTCGAAGTGAATGAGTCGATACAAAGGGTTACATCTTATCACCTTATATAGCAGGTGGTGGTAACAGAATGTAACAACCTCCTAGTAAGCATGCAATCACTTTCTTGGAGACGCTTGACAGCTAAGTAGCGTATTTCTACATATGCTTTCTCCTAAGCTTTTCTACAGCTTGCATCATTTTTCTACAACTTAATAGTGCCTACCCCTTGCACAAATCTCATGGATTCATGTTCTGCAATATAAAATACAACTTTGTAAAACTAATTTCACTATTCTAAACTCAAATCTGACGTCTATGACATTTACCAATGCAAACATGTGCTCCACCAATAATAATAATTCTAAACCTCCAGAGAATGAAATGTCAGTGACATATAACTGGTCAGAAAGAATCCAGAACCTTCGGAGGATGAGGAGCTAACCCGAAAGATGGAAGTGTCGGTAAGAACTCGATACCTTCTGAAGATGAAGTTCCGGAAAGAGTTAACTTGTCAATGGAAACTCATAACCTTGGAAGGTTGAAATGTCGGTGAGAGCTAAGAACTCAAAACTTTATGTGTCTAAGAGAGCCAAGAAGATGGAATGACAGATAGGATGGTCAGTGAGAGCTAAGAACCTCCGAAGAATGAAGTGTTTGTACGAGCTAAGAATCTAGAACCTTGAAAGACCAAGTGTTAATGGAAGCCAAGAATTCAAAACCTCCGAAGAATAAAGTGTCAGTGAGACCAAATTGTCAGAGAGAGAGAGCTAACAACACTCTCTTAGAATGAACTGTCAGTTGGAAACCTTGCAAGGATAGAGTTGTCATTAGCAAAGAGATGGTATGTTTTAGCATTCATGACAATACTCCTAAACGAGGCGATGCACCCAATGACACCAACGAAGGAGAACACGACAATGATGCACCAGTTGAGCCAGAAGACAAGGGAGCGCCGGGAAGGTCGGAACACGAGCTGGTAGAACACCATGGGCAGCACAAAGTCTAGTGGGGTGTATCCAAACGCACCAATCAGGGAGACTATGTCGCCGAAAAACGGAAGCATCGCTCCGAGTACCGTAGCTACCGCCAAGTAGAGCGACCGAAGTACTACACGAGGTGCTACGTTTCGAAGACTGTACCGACTTTGGCTTATGTCGCCGGTCTTGGATTCTAGGACCTCGTAGATTGGTTGCACGTACACCTGCACACATTGCATCACAACACTTGATCTTAAATCCTGAACCTGAATCCCGACACTTGCCTCATCAACAGAGTGAAAGAGGAAAGAATCGAATAATATAAAGAAAAAAACACTAGTAATCTTTTCAATTCCCATGCATTTGATCATATTATCAACCAATATATTCATGGTTTCATACAACAAAATATTTATATACAAGAGAAAATTTACCATCTTAGTTTTTCGTAAGATTCCAATTACGAAAGATAAAAAGGAAGGAGTAGTGAAACTTACCAAGCCAATGGCAAGGAGTTGTGCAACAATGGCAATGCTTGCAATGCCCACCAACCACTGTGGCATAAGAGAAGGTCCCACGTCGGGAACTAAGTTGTCAAAAATGTTGCCTTGGGCTTTATTTCCAAAAGCCCAGTAGCCGGAGATGGCCACGGGGTAGAAGGTGATGAACACAACCGTGTAGCACAAGGCAATGCCCTTCTCCATCTTCCCTTTCACAGGTGGTGCTAATGTTGCCTACCACAAGAAAAGTCCACCATGAGAGTCAAGCATCTCCTATTGCTCCAAAAGTTTACGTAACAAAACCAATCCAAGAACCACATTACATAACTGCAATGTCAAAGCCAACCATCAAGTTACAAATACTACACTCACATAAGGAAATAATGTAAACTATCAGCATGAGAAAAACTTCATTGGACCCAGGTCTTCTACAATGAACATCCTTTCTTACTAGAGACAAGATCTTCCGCAGTAAAACAAGAACGAATACATTTTCCTCACAGGAGCCAAAAACGCTCAAAAATCCATTTTTGAGATTGAATCAACTTCTTCACCAAAAAAATGAAATGAACATACTCTCCATTTCCCAGTTCTGAATTAAGTATACTACAAAAAATGAGAAGATAAATCAATGATACTATAGGAAATTAGTTGATCGAAGTTCGAGTGCACGAAGGTGAGAAGCTCTCTTCTAGAAAAGTACCTGGATTTCAGGCACAAGAGCCACACCATAAACGCCAGCCATGATAGAAAGCGCCGTAAACACACCGAAAGTCTTATGAATGGGGCTACCTTCGACACTATAGTGTTTTGGAGGAGCATCAGGATTAAACCCTGTCAAGCAAGCATCATCAACACTCAAAATCCACCCACAACACAACACAGACAAAAGGGAAGGGAGGCAGCAAGCATGAACCTACCTGCAAGAATGGAGCCGGCAACAGCGCAAGCGCTGTACGTCAAGCACAAGACGAGCGACACGAGACTGATGTACCGGAGTGAATGAAACGATGGCAGTTGTGCGAGGATCATCATCACTGCCCCGAATGCTGCTACGAATACCCAGAGTTGGATTGGTCCATCCGGAACTAGCCCGAGGTATATCAACTGCATAAATCCATTCAAAGACGATATCTCTTCAATGATAGAAATCTGGTTTTAGTTCGAGAATGAACACATCACTCTTTCTATATACTATTTCTACTATCGAATGAAACTTTGAGCAGACAGGTTAAAAGCAAACGTCACATTCCAGAAATGCCTGTTGTTGTTATTATCTTTGACAAAGACATTATTGAACCACAATTTGAGCCACATACTTCCATCGATATTTCTTTGGAAAGAAAACAATTTCCAATTTGGAGAATGAAAACATTCACTCTCTGTATTAGAGATGCTGAAACTTTTAGTATGTTAGAGTTCCACGGAGGGAAAGGCGGGTGAGTTAAGATTGAAGTTCACGTTCCAGAAGCCAAAACTGATGAATTGCCTGTTGATTTCTTATATTGGCATTTTCCGGCTAGTAATGTGAGGACGTTCTATTCTTCGGTTCAATTTCTTTCCTCCCAGTGCATTAATATACATAGATAAAACCCTAGTTGAAGTAACCTCTGTCCACCGACATGACTTCGGAAAGAGCATATTCCGAGAATAGACACATTCACTCTCTATATGACATTATAGATGAAGTGGGTTCAAATTGCATGGAATGAAAGATATATGAAGGAATCGCCTGTTGCTTTCTTTAGCATTCAAAATTAGGACGTTCCATTTGATTCTATCTCACCGAAGCTCTTTTACTGACTCTATATCAGACCAGCCCCGGTCAAGTTGAAATTGCTTACTTTGCAGCCATAACCTCCCGTTAAAATCACTCCAATGAGAGTCACAAAACAAACTCCAAACTGCACAGGTATCACGAACCACACCGTCCATGTCCTTCCTGCCAAAAACCACACATAACCACAAAAGACCTCCTTATACACTTCAACACAGACTCTTCCCAAAAAACTGCATTACCAGAGTTCCATAAACTCAAATTAGAACGCTCACCAATGACGACCTCGAAACCGAAAACATCTAATTCAAAGACCATAAAAACATGGACTCTTAAGACCAAAAACTGCATCATCAGAGGTCCATAATCTCAAATGCAACTAATTCAAGCTGATGGAACTCTACAAAGTTCGAATAGAAGAGAGAGCTTACCAATGACAACTTGCGACAGGTCTCGAAAGCGAAGACACCGTTCCCCTTGTGAAGCGAAATGCTCCAACACTCTTGATAGCAAGCAGTAAGCGTAACTGGAGACGGCACCACCGATTGTAAGCGCTAGTAATCCGGGAAACCATCCCAGAAAGTGGATGGCGTATGGGAGAGTGAGTAGACTTGGCCCGGCTATGGCTGTTGTTAAATGATATCCAGCATGCATCCATGTTCCTGCAAAAGCAAAAGCCCATGTAAAGACTGTACAGAACACTCCCCGGAAAGGGACTTCGAAGGACTGTATAGAATACTCCCATTCATCCCACTCTAGAAGAAAAAAATTGGTAGCCCTCGTGGTATGTGCTCAGTGCACATATGGTATATGGTAGACCTAATTTGAAAATTAGCCCTGTAGCATACTAATCTCGGTGCTCAGTGCAGTTTCCGTTGTGTTAGTATATGGCAGAGAATCCAAATATGGTGGCATACCTAATGCAATCTTTTCATTTTCTTTTGGTATGAACCATTCATTGCACCTGATTTGATTTTTAGTTTTTTGATGGTACTTTCGAAGCGTCTCCTGCTGTTGCGTATGAAAAGTTCAAGAGGTCTTCTGTCACTCTTATTATCTTGTGTGTAGAATATCCAGATCACAAATTCTTTGTTCGAATTTGAAAGTTGGAAACTTCAATTTTGATAAAACGTAGTAGCAAAAGTCACCATTTCAGGAGACTCACTTGCACTGATCAAACGAGTGATGAAACTCTGAAGACATTACTTATACAAGCACACAGATCTATAGCCAACTCTCTCTGTGCGTTAAACCACAACGGGTGAGATCCCATTTCAGGTTGATTGTAGAAAGATTACTGTAACACAAAGCTGGTCAAATGGCAGAGGAATTGTAAGACTGAGAGAAACACATCTACACTGAGGGTGTGTTTACACTACTGTACAGTAGAGAAGCTTGAATCAAACCACCACAGTCTGCACATGCACTTTTTACAGTGCAGAACCAGTACCTTTGGATTCAAGGACGAAGAGAGCACCGGCGTCTTTGTGATCCGGCGAAACCTCCATAGCTGCTTCATCGGCAGCGGAGGAGGGTTGATCCATAGCCAGAGTGCTGTAACCTCGGCCATTTGGGAAACAGCCTCCGCCACTGTTGTCTCCTGCCATTTCTCCTACTAGCTTAAGTTACTTTCTCTTCATACATCTGAAACAGACGCGCACAAACGCACAGCCATTTTTCCACGATTGTACAGGTGTGGGGAGTGTTTGTTACGTCTGTGGCGACACGCGGCGCGACCTAGTGGGACTTTCCTGCTAGAAATACAAGTGCAACTGAATGAGGGTTCAGGCTTTTGTGTGTCTGGGGTCATTTGAATGTGCCTGTTTGGGAAGAAATGTTCGGTCAAATTCAGTGAAAGTGTGAGTTTTGAAGAAGTCGGTATCTAGAGCTTCGGTGCTGCCGAGCCGCCGCATGCTTGGGTGAAACCGAGACTCGAGCTTGAAAGCACCTTGGAAGCAACATGCAGTAATTGGTTTGACTTTGCTTCTGTGAACAGAGCCATGGTGAAACCATCAAAAGGCGGGCACCTGAGATTCTTAACTTAGTGGTTACGAACGGGGACTGAGGGTTCGGGAAATAATTTCATTCTTACTAGCTAATATCCTATACAGGCTAATATACTGACTAATATCCTATAGTTCCCTTGTCCAACCGGATTTAGGTGACAGTAAGCTTGCAATTGTCTCATTTTACACTAGGAATAGAAAATACCTTGTAATTCATCGGTTTATAGCTGGTGTTTTCAAGAATCAACCGGCTATTGGGTAATTTCCATCGGCTGATAATGAACTAACCAACTAATCGATGGTTTTTCCCGATCGCTGGGCCAAGGCTATCCATTGGCAGCCCATCTTTTAAGAGGCCGAGCAAGGAGGCCGAGTCTATTACTTGTCCCTTCTGTCATAGTGGCAACGCACTGGCCGCGTCGACCTACATGCGGTAATGGTTAAGGTGTGGCAACTTTGCCTACGCACGTCTCCGCACGTGAAATTTGCACGTATCTTCTCGCCAACACTGCTATATGCCACTTCTGCCGGGCACTTTCTACGCGGCTTCACCCTAGCAGTTTATACACCACTTGCAAGTACGCATCATCTTACTCTTGCACTGTTTTGTAGAATCTTGATATCAAACAATCACTATTCATATGTGATACATGAATGTTGTCTTTTGTAATTATAGCCGGCTCATACAAGTTTAGGGTTGCATAACAAGATGTAAACTTTAGCTTTTGGCTTTAAAGGCAGACTCTCAACATTTTGGCTTGGCATATTAGATAAAGACGAATCAAAGGTCCAAGCAAATTGGATTGGTGTTTAGAATACATGTCAATTCTAAAGACATGTATTACACGAATCCACATTATTCAATACAGTTGTAAAAATAAGGGTTTAAGTTCTATTCTCATATTATTGTCTTCTCTTGTTATCTTCTCTTATTCTCTTTTATTGGTGGTTAAAGTAATTATGATTCTTACCACTTTTGCCTTAGAACATAATAACTATGGTTTAGAGTTTATGAAGTTTAGGGTGGCCAAAAATATGAGAAGGCTTTAGAGTTAAGGTTATAGACTCCAACTTAGAACTAGTTTAGGCATGATTAGAAATTCAAGAGTTAAGTATAATCTTGCTTCTTGTAGGAACAAATGATAGAGCAAGAAGAGGACAACAAAAATAGATGCAAAGCTCACCATGGAGTGCTTAATCCATAGATATTATTTTTTAGAGATATTAAAAAAAAAAAAAAAAACAACAATATTAACATAACCACCACATATGACAATAATTAAGAATAAACCAATTGTCAAGGTATGACTGTACGCTAAAATACAATTATTTCATATATGTATAACAGAATCAAAATTATATGTAATCTAATATAGAGTTTTTATAGGACAACAAAACATTAATTACATTGTATCAATCTACCTAATTCATGGTTTAGGTTGGAGCTCATATTGTCAATATTGCATCTACATGTGAAAATGCAAGCCAAGCAAGCAATACAGACTATATATGACACGCACTTCTCATGTGAACAACTTGCAATCAAAGTGTCAAGTGCCTCGACGTACCTTACTTAGGAGATGATAACAAATAATGGAAGAGTACGGTGTCGTGATGTGATCTCATACACATTGTAAAAAACATTATAATAAGTTGATAATCGTACAATTTGCCATGTGTTAATTATATGATAAATTGTTACTTGAGGAATTGGGATTAATTCTATGTACAAGCCTATATCTTGAAGTCGTTGCATCTTATTACAGTCTAAAGGTAGGAATGATGGTTGGTGGCATTATTCCCTACCGTCTAATCTTGCCAATGGGGCCAAGTCGCAAGCTGATAATGTTGTTCAACTACCCCAGCGGGATCAAGAAAATCCAAAATCCAAAAGTCGAGGAGAATTTCATGCTAGCACACCTTAAAAGGTTCGGATCTCTGAGTATGAGTGAAGTCTGTCTGTCTCTCAAGCAACAACTATATTCGAAAAACAATGCTATCTTAGCTGTTTGTGATCACAAAACCTAAAACAGATGAATTCGTAAACCTAAAATAGATGGATTCGTAGTCTTAAGTTGATGGTTAAGTGCCCTTGCACTTGTCGGAGCACATCAAGCAAAGGGCGCAGAGGAGTTACAATTTCAGAGGTGTTACGGAATGGTTTGCTTCCAAGTGCGACCTTATTCTGCCGCTCTTCGACCCCCCACAAGCAGGATATCAGCGATGAGTTCAAGAGGGTCATTTTGTCGTCTGTTTTACAAGTCAAGCGCTGGAAAGCATGCATGTAGGATGTATATAGGAAAACTGGACGAGACTGCCTTTTCATCAGAATATAAGACGTTCGACTTTCAATGCAACATAATTACTTCTCCAACACAGCAAAGAATGAAACTGAAGATGATTTATCTTTCTACAAAAATGTACACTTCAGATTACAATAATAACCCTTCCCTCTCCAATAGGAACCTGTACCTCATTTTGAATCTACTTCTAAACGGCACCAGTACTACTGTATAAGCTTAGGCGTAATCCCCTCTCAGCAGGGCTTTTTCTTTGGGTGAAGCAGCAATCCAAGCCGATATCTCATCCACAAGGCTCTCAATGTTGGCTATTGTTTCTGCTCGTTGCCGCTGGGGTGCTGAAGAATTGATACCAAAGCCTTTCGCAAGGTCCACCCATGGTGTCCCCGCTGCCATGCTCGTAAACATCTCCGTGCCTCGGTTTATGTTCTCCATGAACTCGTCAGGTAGTTCAGGAAAAACCTGCACACACAACAACATGTCTATCATAAAACAAAAGTTTGATAAGGAGTTAAGAGTAGTACAAGCGTTACATGAAATGTTTGTTTGCAAGTATCGAAATATTGCATAGTGATCTACCGAAGTTGCATAGAAGATGTATCGTACAGCCAGATTAGTTAACAGTATTGCAAACGCCACATTCCAGCTTTTGTTAGTGAAGAGAATCCTCAAACCGTCTCACTCACATAACAAGTATAAAAAAATCATTCTAGTTGAAACAAAACCTCGAGAAGGAATTGACTATATTACAAACGATACATAAAGTAAACCTCAATCACACAACAATCTTTCGCAAGTATCAAAAAATTTCATACTGATCTACCGAAGTTGCAAATTCTAACATTCAATGAAAGCATAATAAAGCCACCAAGGAGCAGGAATATAAAAGGGTGCTCATTCGTCTTACTTGTAAACAAGGGCGAGCATGGTCTCCAGGTAAGGCTCGCAATGTCAGGTCAAGGAAAGCGCTCACTGCTGATTTCTGAGACAATATTTGAGCTAAGCGAGGCGTCTCGTCGATAGTATCGTCCTTAAACTTGATCAGTAGATTTCGCTTCACGCCATAATATGCTTGAATCTACACGTGAAGTAGAGCTTCAGTTTCAAATTCTAAAAAAGCGAGAGTACTAAACATATGATTAGGGAACTTACCAGACGGTCCGTCTCTCTGGGAGCAGGCGAGAATTGGTCTTTCCCATTTGCGAAATCCTGGTACAGAGGGAGTAGCTGTTCTAAAAATGGCATCGCTTGCTTGAACATGGGCGGGCTTATGGCACCGAACTCCTTCAACCTTTTCAATGCAACTTCTGCCTGCAAAGCCCCCACCACCACCATCGAAAACCTCATAAGCAATCTTTTCAGAGGTAAAACAGAAGGTTTCTAAGGAGAAATGGTGCAATAGGCGAATGCAAGATGAGAAAAGCGGTATTAGAATGGAAGGTTGGAAGAAAGTGCATACCCCGAGGCGAACAGCTGGTGATGAAGTTAATTGTTGCAAAATTGGGCCAATGTTTTGCGTCATGGGTGCCACCATAGGTGACAAAAAAGGTACCGCCTCGCTTGCTGACTGCAAGTAAAGGAGCAGACGATGAATAACAAACACATGCTGATTCCATCTTCAGAACAAAGATAAGGGTTTGAGGTTCTTACTCTATTGTTGAAAGATATAATGACATTGCCCTTCCGTTGAACCGCATATCTAGCTCCTGTAAATGCCAAGACTCGGAATTAGAAATGCATGGAGACTGTGTATCGAATACCTTGAACAGCAAGCAAAGAGTTCACAAGAACCAGCAATCCAGTTTTCAAAATGGCAGGCTGTAATAAAAACGCCACCAGTAAATGAGTAATTCAGCAGTCATTCTACCTAGAAAGACTAAATAACAGCACAAGGGTTCGACATTTCAAACAGAAAAGCTCACCTATAAGAAGATGCGTCAACGCTCCAAGCGAGTGGCCAACTCCAAAAACAGGCATGTCTTCCACCTGATATGATGAAACACCATCGCTATAAAACTCGAATTTGAGAAGAAGCTACTATGCAAAAAGCAAGAAACTAGATCCAACTGAGAAAGAGAGATAGGAGGTACTGCACCAGAGGTCGATACTTGTACTCATCCAGCAAAGCTCGCATACAACGGTCGAACTTAAATTGAGCTTCATCAGCAATTCTTAAATGATCAAAGCCACTAGCATACGGTGTTGCAATAATGACATAACCCCTGCAAAGCAATCAAATGATGAGTAGGTTGAACTAAAAATGCAAAGAATGGAAGAAAAGAAAAAGGTATCATTGGCTACCTTTCACAAAGACGCTCCAGGAACAAACGGTATGTTAATTGTGGTGTTGCTCCCACGAAGACTCCTCCTATGAAGTGCACTACGGCAACGGCTTCCCTCTTACTTGGTGTGAGCACCCATGAGCCCTATACTCATCCCACACACTCTGTTATGATGGAAACTTAAAACAACGAGCAATTTCTGAAGAAAACTGGATCAGCAAACCTATAAGAACGTGAACAATAATACGTATGTTGTGTATTAGCACCTGAATCTCTTTCCACCTTCCGGGATCCGTGTCGCCCCCGGATGTCCGATGGGCTGTGTCTGCAATCACCCTATTCCCACCATATACCAAAAACAGTCAAATGGCATTCATTTCATGAGTATAGAGCCCGAGTACCTCAAGTACAAATGGAATAGCAAAGCTCATAGCCAATTCCGAAACAGAATAGTTGACCAGATTAACCCCTAAAGATCCAAGAAAGCCGAAATGGCTTTTTGGGGTTTCCGCAGGAAAAAAAGTCAGCCAACTTTGACCATTATAATCTCAAAATCGGAAAACAATTAACGGTTCAAATTTGACATATGAGTATAGGGTCAAGTTCACTTCAAGATCCTACGGTTGGATCTTCTAATTAATGCTTAGATTGAGTTTTTTCGGGCCTGAAGTAGAAGAGGGTCCTTTGTGATAATTTAGACAATTTTGTATCAAGGATCTTTAGGGGTTAAGTTTTCTAGAACTGCAGAATCCCAACTATCGAAAAGCCAGTCGAGGTTTTCTTCTTCGTAGTGTGAGAATATGATTATAGTTGATCGCTGCCGCATACTGAATTGAGGTCGTGTGCAGTTTAGTTCGAGAAGCTACATGGGATTTTCAGAAGTTTAAGAACTCCTCTACTTATGCAGGCATGCATTTAATCATGCATGTAAGGGTTTATCGGGGTACAATACAAAACTCTTGCAAAACATCGGCCTCACCATTATCACGAAAGAATCTGAATAGATGGAGAGCCTTGCCAGTTTTATATGAATTCTCCCATGCATTCGAGAGAGCGGCTACTGTAAACATCTGAATTGAAAGAGTGGAGATTCTAGGATTAGGTCGATATTATCATTGTGAATACGATTGTTGCTATTGTGAGGCTAGACGTGCATGTAAATTAGAAGACTCGATAAATTGATCAAGACCTAAAGGATTGCCAGCAACCTAGAGATGAATTCTCAGTACCTCTCGATCTTGCCATAGAGCTGCAAACTCTCCTTCTGGTTGTCATTGAGCTCCGCCCGAGGCATTGCTCGCCGCCTCTGATTCTGAATTCGCACCGAGCTCTTGGAGGGGAATGCGAGTCGACTGCAATCCACATGGCCTGTGATTGAGCAGCGTCCCCAGCTGATCGCTGTGGCCACCCCCAGCGAAGCCGCCATCGCCACCACCATGGCCAACTCCTATCTAAACTTCAGCTAAAGACCCACCCCACACCCAATTGTTTGGGATTCGAGACCTGAGAATTGATTGAAAAGGGAACTAAGAAGACGAGGGAAAGGGAATTGAGGGGTGAGTGTTGGGTACCTTGCGCAACTTTTGATTAGAATTTAGGGATATGGGTTGTTTGTAATTGTTGAATTGGGGTAGGTGTAGAATTTGGAGTGGAGTTTGTGAAGAGTGTGTGGCAAGCGAGAAACTGCGGTGTGGGTGGTTACGTTCACACGGAGCTGGATGGTACTGAGGCTGCGCACATAAAGCGAATGGAGGCTACCGGTAGTGTACATGTAGGTGGAGGGTGGACCTGCTATCCCCGAAAACATGCTGGACTTCATCCGCTTGTTTTAGTAAAACAGCTCGATTCAGTATAACGATCTCACCATTTAGCGAGGGACGGTGTACATGGAGAGTCAAGGTCAACAAATCTTTAAGCCGATTCACTCACATTTTGAGTCCAATTGGCTCCATGGGTCATTTGGAGAACACATTAAACAATTAATAAAGTGAGAGTCAATTCCCCCATGTCTTAAGCCCTTGGGATCGATTTCTATAAGGAAAAACAAGGCCATTGGGTGAAATAATCATTTTGTATTGAAATCAAGGAACAACCTCTAGGTCATGGATTGGCCTTCCATTCTTGTATTTCCCAATTTTCGGAGTGCATGCCGTGGTATAACTTTTCCACTACCCATTATGATATAATTTCATAAAGTTGGCCTTGACTCCCCATGTACAGCCCCTCGGGCCAAGATCAAGAATGGGAACAATGACAAGAGAGGATTTTATCATGAATTGGCCTCATCAATGGCTTGGCCCCTCGTGTAACGGCCCTGAGAATGTTGTCATGTTTATTTACATATTGTATGGTAGGTGGCTCAAAACCCACATAGCATCTCAAACTACTGCTAGGCTAGTTCAAGCCAGGAGGTACGTTATAGCTTCTAGTGTAAATATTGATGTACTCATGGTGTACATTTTAGGTTGAGTGATTTTGGGCACACTTACAAGTCTCACTTCCAAAATTTATATCTATTTCAAATTTAATCCAAGATTGAGAGTTCCACTTGGTCCAATCTCTTACATACTTTGCTCATTAACTTACTTAGCCACTTGACAATGAGCTTGTGAATTTGAAAATTGGAACATTTTCTCTGTTACTTACTATATGTAAAAAATTACTTAAACAAATCATCTTGTCCAATACAAAATCACAATAATCACAATGTTACACACTTATGAATGCGGGACGCCACCTTAACACACCCCCAGATAACACAATTCCTAGCTGGCTCCTCCCATGCACTTGTGACACACGAAGATACCAATGCAATGCGAGATTTCGGCCCAATTTATTATGTGTAATAGGTCTCCTTCATCAAAGTCCATCTCCAACACACCCCACCGACAACATTACATTTCAATACATAGAATTCACATATTGCAATGATAGATTCCCCCAAGAAACCATCACAAATAAAATCAACAAAAACCAATAGTTACTAGATGCGATTACTGCCCAAGGATGGAAAGTTAACCCTCTCATAGTCATCACTGTTGGAGCCATGGGAACAACCCACAAACCATCAATGATTTCCCTTGAGAACACATTCAAACTTACCAAGAAACAAATACACAACTCCTTTCAAACAATTAATACGATAGCAATCCAACATGCCGCCTTAATCCTCCTCCATAAACGCAAAATAGAAAACCATTAAGCACTACCTAGTAATTTCGTTCCCCCATGACAAACCCCAGCCCATTCTAACTATAAATTCCTCTTCTCTACACCATCAATTATAAATAGGACACTATAGTTTAGTCCAGCTTGCAAGTATTTGTAGCGTTTAGTGTCTATTCCCGAAAAGAGTGAGTAGTTTTGCTCTTTTACCTCTTTGTCCTGTCGCCACTGAGGTAAAGACATTACGAACAGAGACGCTGTATTCACGTCAATCTTTGATTGTGAGGGTTGGAGTTCTTATATATAATTACTTGGGCCTACAAGTCAAGATGTTCATTTTTATTGGATGAATTACAGTTTCTTAAAAAAAGAATGTGTTATTTATAGAAAAATACTATTGATCTTTTGTGTATTTTTGTGTTTCTGACCATTTATTTTTGCTTATTTTGAATATAATAAAAAGAATTGACCAAAGTTTGGTATATTTAAGCCTCTGCTCCTGATATCAAGTTATAATATGTGGTGTAAGTATGAGAGGTTACAATTGGAATTCCAAATAATCCGAATTTTACATTGTTATTGTAAGTTGGCCTATTAAAAGCCAAAAGAACATGTTTGTTGCATAGTTGGCCTGTTAGAAGCTGAAAAGACATGTTTGTTGCAAAGTTGGGCACTTCCTTGAATTCTTGTGCATTCTCAAAGATCAACATGGCCCTTGCAAGGAGAAGTTTTTATCACTTACACATAGCCAATCAACTCAAGTGTTTTCAATGGTTTTAGAATGTATCAACATTTTCTTGTTGTCATTTAAATTGAATAACAAAGTCTTTCTTAGAAGGATGAATGTAACTCATTGCAAAAAATCCTTGGGATGGTTTTAGAAAATCAAACAATAAAAAACAAGTGTCTCATTGGACGTATCCTCAAGTTTCTCAACAGTCAACATTTTTGTTTTCTCTTAAGCACCAACAAAAGTAAAATAAAATAAGAAAATAAACCATCATATTAGGCGGTAGCTAACTCCTAAAGGAAAGTGGCCTCAAACTACCAAAAGCCTTCATAATTGCCCTTTTTGATGCAAGATGCAACTTGTTAATTTTTAACAAGTTTTGTAACCGCAAGATCTAGTAGCAAACTTGTACATTCACATGTACATAAAATCTTACATTTAAATTCCTCACCATAACCTAGAAGGGGAGAGAAGTTACCCTATCAATTTGGGGGAAAAAAAAAACAAAAAAAACATGGTGTTCAAATGAAGTTCTAGCAATATGGGAGTCCAATCAAAAAAAGTATCGTTTCCTAAGTAAAAACAATCGGATGTATAGATTCTTTAATAGTTCTAATATTATCAATATTTTATTATTATGATTTTTTCCTCATTTACTTGGCTTGGACTATCCAGCTTTTAATTATCTTCTTTGTTGAGTTAAACATGGCAAAAGCCATGGCCCTTGCACATCTTTTTCTCTTAGGGTACCCTTTATTTGTGTTTTAAAAAGAAAAATAAAATAAAATATTATCCATTTGTTTGTGTCGTAAAAACCAAAAAACATATAAATGAAATAGTTTGGAGAGGTGTTGGCCTCAACTCCCCGTGTAAAGCATACCCTTAAAGGAAAATTCTAAAGCCATCCCAAAGTGTAGTTCACCAAATAAATGGAAAAGTCCAAAATAAGGACACGGAGGAAGCGTGTCAGAGAACACTCCTTCCTAAAAGCAATAAACAAACCAATCCAAACTCCAGACATTGTCAGCGTGTCAGTCAACACTGGATCGGTCACCACTTAGGGTTAGGGTTTCAAGCTCCACTCCCTCACTCACTCCCACTCATTTTCCTTCCCCTCAATCCCGATTGCTATCAATCAATTATTACAACAGGAACCCTGGCTATGGCGAGCTCGAAAACCCGGGTCCGGCGCCAGCTGAGACAAAGCGCTGCTTACACATCCGGCATCTTCCTCCAGAGACGGTTCCTTCTCGAGTGATCGGAGCCCCCTTGATCGTGCCATTGATTACCTTCCAAAAATTAGTGTCGATTTCCCGAAGGTTGAATTGATTATGTGATCGATGTTGCAGTGGACTAATATGATTGAAGCTAAACGTTATTGCGATTGTATAGCCGATTGCAGAATCGGTTGAGCCGGCGAATTATGTTGAATAATTGCGAGATGCAGGACGGAGAATGAGCTACATGATGTATAGCGACGATAGTGATGAGGAATCAGGTGTAGTGGAGTTGGAAGCGTTTGGTTGATTAGGGCATGATTGGCTTGTGAGGTTGTTCGATCAATTGATGTGAAGAGACTGATGTTGAAGCGGAGAGAGAACCATTGGAGTGAGAATTGATTTGGAGGGATTGATTTTATGTGGAAATAGACTTATCGCTTTGGTTCAACGATCTCCTCGATCAATCTGAACTGGAAACAGCGCAATTGGAGGCACAGGATTTGAATAGTAGAGAAGGAGCCATGGCGGTTCAGGACGGGGGAGGGGGAGATCCAGGAGAGGAAATTAAGGCGCGTTACTTAGCGAAATGTGTGCAGAGGAGCAGTGTGGTGTTGCACGCTGTTTATGGTCACATTCGAAGCCCTTCCACTTACGACGTTGTACTTGGCAAGGTCAGATAAATTGTTCCAGAAAATTGATTTTTTCATCGCAAAAGAGCGGAAACATCTCGAATTCATGGATACCGGGGCTCAATTTTGACTGTGAAGATGTATTAGAGGATTGTTGTAACTGTTTCTTTGAACAACCTGGTATTCCATTTTATAATAATTTGGTCAGATTAGAAAAACCTCAACCGGAGAGTTTACGTGAAGGACACTGCATTCAGGATGATAATCAGTAGAAATGGACGGTTATTCTATTCTGTGCATTTCGGTGAAAGGATTTTGTTTTAATGACAGGAGACATCATTGGAGCTTGTGGTCGTGAGCGAGGATGGTGTTGTCCAGTCAGTCTGCGAGCAGCCAGTGTTTGGGGCTATCAAAGACCTTCGGGTGTTGCCATGGAACGCTTCTCGTCGAAGTGCACATCCACAGGTTTGTGCAATTGCTGTCTCTAGCTAGTGGTTGAGTGCATCAAGCTCAATGTCTAAGGAGAGCATTTACGTTTTGCAGACATACGAGAAGGACTTGCTGGTGCTTCTTTCAGATTCGGGAAAGCTTTCATTTCTAACATTCAACATTGAACTTCATAGGTATTCCTTCCGT
Source organism: Bryum argenteum (assembly GCA_037043015.1). Lineage (NCBI taxonomy): Eukaryota > Viridiplantae > Streptophyta > Bryopsida > Bryales > Bryaceae > Bryum > Bryum argenteum. The sequence goes on along the minus strand of CM073328.1, from coordinate 14,627,633 downwards.
TCTTTTCCTTTCCTTTTGGAGTGAAGCAGCACAATTGGGGTGCCTTGATGCATGGACATTTTAAGAGTCCCTGGAATTTAGTCTTTTGTTACGCACCGACATAAGTGTAGCATTTAGGATTACGTTGACATCATCATCATCATCATCGTCGAGTCTTGGTTTGGTGCTTCAGTGGTTTATAGACTTTGTTGCATCTAAACTCGGATATTCCTTCAATCAAATTAAAGTACAATTGTCTTACTGTGGTTCTGCCAGGTTTTTGGCTGTTGCACATATACTCATTGCAGATTATGGAAACTTACGGCGAGAATTGGGAAGGCTGCTGGCAATTGAGCCCAGGTGATTGCTTTTCTGGAAGTTATGTATGCAAAGAAAAACTGCCGAAAATCTAGATACTGCTTGCAACTGCAAACTCAGAGCATGATATTTGTTTAACTACAAATGATGGCTGACATAGTGAAGTATATTTTATTGTGCAGGGGTCGTGCAGTGGCCGTAGCTGCATTTGAGGACAGAATTGCAGTTTTTCCCACCTCCATAGCTGCTGGAAGCAACATAGTTGATAAGGTTGCTTTCCTCCTTTTCTGTAATTGGGGAAATTTAAAGAGTTCACTCACAACTGCAATGTTGATAGATGAAGTTTCTACAATAAGGCTACAATGGTCTCTCATATATTGCTGATGCGGTTTGCAGAGAATGATATATCCAAAAGAGCTGCTAAGCTCGACAGGCTTGGGTTTATCTGAAGCAAGTACTAGCGGAGTTGAGGAGAAATTTACAGGTTGGGGAACGATATGGAGTATGACATTTGTAGGCATGTCAGACGACACCTTAACATTAACAGCCAAGCCAGAGTCGCTTCTTCTTCTCGCAGTGCTTGTTCACAGGAAAGGTGCTGCAGGTAATGAGATTTTTATCCTCACATGCGATACAAAGGAGCGAATTATTTCAGCCAAGGCTCGGTACGACCCTTTAACAATAAGGCCCTTCATATCAACCCTGGGTTTAAGAATCTTGGATGTTCCTGCAGCTCCTGGGTTTTTGCTCCTTTCTCGACCAGGGGAACTACTTCTACTCGATCTAAGACGTCCCAGTAGTCCTTCATTAGCGGGCGTTTGTAGCTTCCAAAAAGTATTAGATGAAGAAGAAGGTAGCCTAAATAGCGTCGCAGCATCCGCGCTGCTTGAACTCCTATCAAGTGGTCAGGATGGAAATTGTAAGAAATCTGATCCAGAAGCTTTAGATCGGCATGTTGATCCTTCATCTTTACCAACTATCACGGCATGGGACTGGGAGCCTTACTCGGAAGGGCAACCTAGGTTAGCAATTGCGATGGATACAGGGGAGATACACATGGCACGGTTGAGTTACCAAAGCTCTGAGGATGTGCCTCAGATCGAAGTTCAGCAGTGGCAGTATAAGTGCTCTCCTTGCAATTTAGTGTTATGGACGAAGGGAAACTATCTTGCAGCTTTTGTTGAGATGGGGGATGGGCACGTTCTTCATTGTCCACAGAATGGGAAAGTGACTAGCAGAAGTGTGATACAAAACTTGGCTCCTATCCTTGATTTCACATTAGCCGATTACCACAACGAGAAACAAGATCAGATGTTTGCATGCTCCGGGGCTGGTATCGAGGGCTCATTACGAGTGATACGGAACGGAGTTAGCGTTGAGAAGCTGCACACCACATCTCCAATTTACCAGGTGACTGTCTCCTTCAAGCTCTGTATCATTTGAACGTCTTTTGTCCGAAATGGTGACTATGGTTGTTTCATCTCCACTTTTGAAGACGTGTACTCTTACAATGAAGTTTAACGTTATCGTGCCATTAGGTCATTCATGTTTTGAACACGAGTTATTGAATGCACATTTCCCAGGGTGTGACAGGAACATATACAATGCGGATGTGCCGCAGGGACCCATACCACGCGTTCTTCGTGATGTCCTTTGTCCAAGAAACCCGAGTTTTATCGGTTGGGCTCAACTTTGTGGACATCACAGAAGCTGTTGGATTTCAGCCGTGTGCATCTACACTCGCTTGTGGGACAATAGAGGATTATCATGTGGTACAGGTTTGCAGCAAGGAGGTCACAGTTTGTGTTCCCACCCGAGCTGCTCATCCATCCGGCATAGATTCACCCTTACCTCTTTGTTCATCATGGAAGCCTCCAACAGGTCTTGTCGTAAGTCTCGGAGCAGTAGCCAGCAAGACCATCATTTTAGCCTTGTCCAAACCGGGGCTTATCGTGATGTTAGGCTCTCAGCAAGGTGCTAACGGAGCTTTGGAGCTTCGGATACTACAGAAGTGCGAGCTCAAGGCAGAGTTATCTTGCATATCCATCCCCGACCAAGAGGATTGGACCTCTGCACCTCTGCCACCATCTATCGTTGGGTTAGTGGAAGGCACTCCGACAAGTAGGAACCCGGCAGGAGTCGAAGTCGGCAAGATCTGTGTTGTAGGGACTCATGAGCCATCAGTGGAAGTTCTCTCCATAGTTCCGGGCGAAAGTTTGGCTCCTCTGGCTGTGGGTCACATCTCCCTTGTGAGCTGTGTAGGGACAACACTGAGCGGGTGTGTTCCTGAGAGTGTGCGACTCGCTCAGTTCGATGGGCTTTACATACTTGCTGGGCTACGAAACGGAATGCTTTTGCGTTACGAATGGCCAGCTTACTCTACTCCAGGGTCCAAGTATTTGGCTCCGGAAAGTGGAGGGGTAATAGATCTGAGTGAAGAGAATGACGTAAAGGAGGACTCACTACCAGTCTCGCTACATCCGGTTGCTGTACGAAGAATAGGTGTTTCGCCAGTTTCTTTGATCTCTTTGCAGGATTCGTTAAATTCGGATATTGTAGCCCTCAGTGACCGGCCTTGGCTACTGCAAACGGCAAGACATAGCCAGCGCATTGCGTATACCTCGATCTCTTTTCCACCGTCTACCCATGCCACGCCTGTGAATTCAGCCGACTGCCCTAATGGTATACTTTTTGTAGCAGACTGCAGTTTACACTTGGTAAGTTCTCTTCCCTTTTGATTCTTGGTTTGGATCTTCCTTATGCTTCAAGCGGGTGTACTCATATCTTGCTTCTAACTCTGCAAAAGGGTTTCCTTGTGTGATACTCGTGGCTCTTCTGGGTGATCTCACCAGCCCGGATTTCGGTGAGATGTGCATGTTCTTCCTGTGCATTTAATATGCTCCTTTGCAAGTGACTCATTGTTTGTAGTATTCACCAATCTTTGGTCATGTGTATGTCAGGTGGAAATGGAGCATTTGAAGAGGCTGAACGTCCAGAAGTTGAATTTGGGCCGAACTCCACGCAGGGTTCTCTATCACTCAGTGTCCAAGACGTTGATTGTAATGCGGACAGATCCTGGACCTGATGGTAACCAGGTTTCCGATATATGTTGTGTGGATCCGCTGAGTGGTGCTAGTCACTCTTGCTACACTCTCGAAACTGGAGAAGTGGCTCGTTCCATTCAGTTATGGAAGTATCGACAGGAGCTTCTTTTGCTTGTTGGAACCAGTATCACCAAAGCGGGGGTGTTGTCCAGTGGTGAAGCCGAGAGGTATTGCACTACTCCGAACTTTGCTTGTTCGTGTGGTCATACCCTTTTTTGGATCTGAATGTACTCACTTTATGCTGTTTTTTGTAGTTCAAAGGGTCGGCTGCTGGTATTTCAGCTAGAATCCAAGCACGCAAGGACATACTCCCATATTACGAGCTCGACCTCATCCAACCCAGGCTCTTCGGCAGCTGATCCTATGATGCTTTCGGATTCCGCTGATGAGAGTGATATAGCTGATGGCGAAGTGTGGGAGCTTCGACTTAAGAGTCATGTTTTTCTTCCCGGTGCCGTTTTAGCTGTGAGTTCGTACTTGGGACAGTATGTCCTTGCATCTGCAGGCAATTGTGTAAGTAGCAAGATCTCACACAACCTCTTAATTGATGTGGCTTTTTCGGTTTGTTCTGCACCAAGTATAGAAAGAGCAAGTGTTTTGTATTAACTGATACCAATTTATTTTTTGGTGGTTGATCAGCTCTTCTGCTTAGGATTTCCATCTGACTCACCACATCGGCCTCGGAAGTTTGCTATGGTGAAGACACGCTTCATGATAACTAGTATTGCGGTTCATCTCTCAAGGATTGCAGTTGGTGATTGCCGCGATGGAATTCTATTCTATTCATATCAAGAGGTACTTTCAGCTTGCATAGATTTTCGTTAAGCAATTCATGAAAGAGTAGAAAGGATATGTCTCACGACTGGGTTACTCAAACCGCTTCTCATTGATTCAAAAGTGCTCTTGGCTAAGTTTGATTCTTGTGTTTTGTAGGTCTCTCAGCAGCTGGAGCAGTTGTACTGTGATCCGATTCAACAGCTAGTAGCAGATTGTGTGCTCATGGATGTGGACACTGCTGCCGTTACAGACCGCCGTGGAAACTTTTGCACTTTGTCCAGCGTCAGTACTCCTGAAGGTGCGTCTCCTGCTTCCCAAATTGTTGCTTAAAGGTCTGCCACTGAAATGAGTTTCTGCAATTATTGGTCTTAATCATCCTCTTTTGGGTTACTGTGGTTGTAGAGAGCGTGAGTCCAGAACGCAATCTCTCTCTGAGCTGCTGGTATCATGTTGGCGAAACATTGATGAGAATCCACAAGGTAAGCTAGTCACGAATTCATACATTATCTAACTTACAGGAGTGTTCATTTTTCAGAGTCAAGCTGCTGGTATCTAGATTTCCCTTCTGGTCCAATTTGAGCAACTTTTAATGGAAGTCGAGTTTTGTTCATTCTGAAGCTCTGACATACGGTTACTTTGGCAGGCCTCTTTTGCATACGAAAGCCCTACAGAAGAGAGCTTGAAGAACTGTGGAAGCAATGACGCCGTTACTCACTCGACGCATTCTTCAGTAGTGGCCAGTTCGCTACTGGGCAGTGTGTTCATATTCATCAAAGTCACAAGGTAACCATCTATTATCAGCTGTGGAGCAATCTATTGCTTTGAACGCGTTCGATGACCGTATCTGTCAGCTTCAAAAGTGGAGTTCTTGAGACCAAGAAGAGTTCACAAGAGAATCCTCGTACTGAAAACAGAAATTTTGAAGCACAAAGAAAGTTGTTGAAAGGATAGCATATGACGTAGTGAACAATTATTCACACTCTAAATAGTATAATCACCCTCAGATCAATATTATTCGCCATTGGAGTTCTGTTTGTAAAAATGAATAACGAATATTTCAATGTATATATGACTTGTGTGCGCAGGGAAGAATACGATCTATTGAACGCTGTGCAATCACGGCTTGCATTCTATCCACTCACCGCTCCCCTGTTAGGAAACAATCACGAGGATTACCGTAGTCAAGGCTGCCCTGTAAGTCCCTCTTCACTTTTCTTCTTTCATCACCTAACTTTATCAATACATTATTTGACTCATTTATAACTTAATGACAATATTGCTGTGACCCTCTTGACTGTTTTGTATATTACATACACTATTTGTCTGTTTTCTAACTTAATGACAATATTGCTGTTACCCTCTCGACTGTTTTGTTTATTACATACATTTGATTCATTATTTGACTGTTTTTTAACTTGATGGCAATGCTTTTTGCTATGCTTCAGGCCGGAGTTACCAAAGTGCTGGACGGTGACATGCTATGTCAATTCCTGGAGTTAACAAGCACACAGCAGGAGAACGTATTAACAGAACCACAAGGAGTGGTATCACTAAGCGTACCCAACCCGGGCTCCTCATTCCTGGAACGGAGTCTACCAGTTGACCGTGTACTCCGCTTGCTGGAGCGTGTACACAACTCTCTGGCATGAAAATCAAAACTGTAAGAAAAACAATCAGAAACGTACTTTGTGTGGTAGTTCAATGTAAATCACTTCACTGGGTTCCTTAACCCCATCACAGTAAAAAAAATTGTATATGCCCTAGAACTTGAAATGTAATCAGTTTCATATTTTAGTACAGGCTGCTTAAACACATAGTTTATTACATTTGAACTCCGTTGTAAGTCTTTTTACTCAAACAAGGACTGTAAGCATGTGAGTTTTCTGCATTTTTATCATTGTGATCTGTATGCGCAGTATATTGATCGTTTGTGATAGTCAATTCGTTTGTTAGAAATTAGTGATTTACTAGTAGATGCGATTCACAAGATGTGTTCTATGAGAAATACATGTACAAGAAAATGTAATACAAGTATGTATATGCAATGTGAGAATGTTTTTAAAACCATCACGTAAATGAAACAGTTGCGAAGTTTGTAACAATAAGGTATGAGCTTTTCAGTTATATGTATGAATATCTTTTACAGATGGAAGTTTCTATGCAACTTCTGAAACTTCTTCCAAGCTACCAGATTTCTTTATACTAGCTACTAGAATTAAGGAAGTTCTCCAACTCCTAGTTGCTAAATGGTGTAACCATCATTTGATTTGTTTTGAGGTTGTGGGTCCCAATCCCCATGTTGGCATGGTGCTCACCACCATAGGTGGGGGATTCTTGATCCTTGTTGTATGAATTCTTAAAAGCCCTTTGGAGGAAAAGTTTAGTGTTATCTTCAAAGCACCAAAGGCCCGGGACTAGGTAGGACCTAGCATAATGTTCACCCCAAAAGTATGCATACAAGTATAGGTCAAAATATGCTCTATTCGTGTCGTCCTCAAATTAAGTTCAAAGTTCTTGAAACACTCAAACTTCTACACTTTTTCCCTTTGTGGTCTTTGAATCCACAACCCTCGTACACTTCCTCTTCAACCTTGACGCAAGTCTCCTATGCTCCTCTATCCCTTCATAATACTCATCATCCTCTTCCAAACAAAGTGCATTATAATGTGCACTCCCATCATACAAAATCCTGATAGGACACTCCCGCTCCCTCTGAAGCTCCACACCATACTCCGCAATAGCCACAACTCCCCCACGCATCTTCATATAAACCACAATACTCGTTCCAAGCACTTTCGTAAGCATAAGAATCTCGGGCTCTCCACCCCACGCATACGGATTCCGCATCTTCTTCACATACTTCTTGAAGTCTCCTTCTATGAACCACTTCGACGTTTCCTTCTCCTCCACAAGCTTCTCCACTGCTTTCTCTCGGAGTACATCCGCCCATTTATGTCGTCGTCGCTCGTTCAATGGCCTGTTTAGTTTCAGAAAGCACCAGTATGCTATTGAATGGAACAAGCATTTGCCGTCTCCGGGGACTCTCATGATCTTGTAGTGCTGATGCACAGGCTTTCCTTTGTGATCAGGACTCATCGAAGCTTTGCGGGTAGCCTTCGTCATTGTGTATAGATCGCTTGTTTTGGAAGGCGGAGGTTTGTTGTAGGGAGATATGGCATTATGGTGAATGTTGTGGGGGTGGATTCTCCTTATATAGTTGCTGGGGAAAGTAAAAGTCGGAAAGTAAAAGATCCTATCAGAAAGTATTTCTGATATGGGGCAATTTGCTTTTACGTTTTGGTTTTACTTTGAGACTTAAGCTGCGACTGTTGTAGCTGATATCCGGTCGTGGTAGATATCCGGTCGCAGTAGATATCCGGCTGTACCAGAGATTGGGTCTTAGCACATATATGATCAAAGCTCCACTCGAAGTAGAGGGATTGACATATGGTGAAACCACTTGATGGTGGACACCTACCTATAGGCGGGCACCCAAGATTCTTGCTTTTATAAAGATTTGACCTCTCGCATGTACCTCAAGCAAACATAATTAGGGTGTCCGCCTTTAGACTACTGCTTCCAAAATTTGTACTCCCTATGTCCCATTTATATTGTCCATTAGGTTCTCTCAAATCTACCTCCCAAGGTAGATTTGAGAGAACCTATTGGACAATATAAATGGGACAGAGGGAGTATTTAATTGTGTGTGTTTTCTTAAAGAACCTCAAAACATGGAAAGTTAGTCTTTTTCTATTCTTCATTCCTGAAAGATAATAACCCACTCATTTTTCTTTCCAGATATATAGATTCCCTCAATTTTTTTAACTGCACGACAATAGGTGGTTTCATCATAATCTACTCCTACAAGCTTTTCTTAGGAGGGGTAAAGCGTGCCCCTAGTTTTTAACCCCTAGAATCAATAAGAGTCTAATATGGGTAATTTTCGCTTAAATTGGAATATATGTGACCCTTATAACAATAAAATTTTTTACTGAATATTTCTCAAGACGGTTCGGAGAAAATTTTAGTAGGTAGATTAATATGATAGTTTGTAAGTAGATTACTACAATTGAAGTTCTGAAAAGCTGGTTTTGTGAAAAAAATTACATTGATGTATTTCGAGGTCGTTTTGGGTTGGTTGAGTTAAGAAGTTAACCCTTAAACGTCCAAGAAAGTCCTAGGGGCTTCTGTCCAAAAGAATCTACTCCCTAGCTCTCACTATATTCAACTTTTCACTTGTATTCTGATGTCAGATTGGTCACCATCTTATGATGCATTCAAAAAGAGAAGTTGTAGAATTCAAACCAGAATTTTTTTGAGTGCTTTTGTGCTTTAAAAGGATTGTGGTAGGTAGGTTGGGTTGTACACAACCTTGTAGGAGGTTGCAAGCTCATCATTGATTGATTGGGTTCATTCATGATGCCCAAGTTCAAAAAGTGCACTATTCATGATGCCCACATTCAAAAAGTGCGGTAATCATGATGCCTAAGTCCAAAAGATGTTGTGATTTAATTTTGGGTTGCCCGTTTTAGACCCTATGGGCGTTTAAGGGTTGATATATATTAAGCTTTAATCGTGAAAGGCTCAAATGATCATCCTCTGGGTTGATGTAAAACTTTTGGGGAATACTCAAGACAAAGTATGATTCACTGACTACAAAGATATTCATCTTCATTTCAATAAGACCTTTGAACAAAAAAAAATACCTATGAGAAAATTTTCTTTGAGCAAATAATGACCTTGCAGTGGTGAAAATTGCCAATAATTTTACAAAGGAGAAATAGTCCAAAACTCAACCCTTTGCACACAAATCTATACCTTACTGAAATTGAAAATGTGGGCTTCTCATCTAAAGCTGTTGCTATCCTTGCGTTTAACCATTGTGTTCACATCGGTTACCAATCTACTTTAGATAGCTAAATTTGTTGGCGTGATCATGGGTTCTCATAGGAATATTGTGATTTGGTAAGTGCCATCTCTTAATCACTATTTGAAAGGTTTAGGAAGAAAATATAAAATAAAAATGAATGCTTTCGAGAATTTGCTTGTTGAAATGCATTCAAAACCCAAATTGTTTTTTCTGATATAATTTTTAAAGAGGTGGAATATAATTTGAAGTTGGTGTTGGGAATATATGGGACCTTGGGGCCTTGCCATATGATTCAATTGTATAACCTTGGTTGTGAGCCACTAGTAGAAGGAGGGAGCATTCCACAACAAGTGGTCAATGTTTTTCATCTAAGGAACCTTGCACATTCGGCTGCACTCCTACAAGTGTGAGGCCCTAAAATCACCTAAGATACAAAACTCTACTTCTCATAGTAGTAAGATACAAGATCTATACTCGAAACAAATTTTAAAAAATAAATTTAAAAAAAATAATAATAATAATAATCAAAATTTGTAATTAAATAAGTTAGAGGGTGTAAATTAGGGCAATTTTGGACTTAGTAAGTCTAAAACAACACAAAACTTTGTGATTTGATATACTAAAAGCTCTTGAGGGGAACACAAATGGCACATATATATATTTTTGGATGTAGCGACATTTGAATCAACCTCTCAATTGTCTTGCTTCTCCACAACTTCAATGCACACCTCAATCACAAGCCTTTCATGGAAACATAGTTCAAGAGCTCAGAAATATAATAAATCAACAAATTAACCCCTAAATTTCCTTGTTGCAAAACGGTCTAAGCTACAAAATTTATGACCTTCTTGTAGATTAAGCTCAAAATATTTCAATCTAAGAATTATTTAAAAGATTTAACCGTAAGATCTCAAAGTTCACTTGACATTCTTCTCACATACCAAATTTGAACCGTTCATTCTTCCTCATTTGTGAGATTATAATGGTCAAAGCTGGCTGAATTTTTCTCCTGCGGGAACCTCCGAAACCCGTTTCGGGTTTTAAGGAAAGTTATGGGTTAATGTTATTCACGCAAGTCACGGTTACATGAACATAAACACAACACTCTTCAATCTTCTCAGCAATTGTAATCCTCAAGTAGCGTGAAAAAATGGGGGGAATAACAAAATTTCTACCTAAATTAAATTACCATATATAAGCACTTGAGCTTCTAGCATAATGTTCATCATGCTTCCAAGTCACATCCTGCTCAAGTTATGAAAATGCCGGCATCTGTCAGCAATTACTGACAGTTCTAAATGAGTCATATTTAAAGAATTGACTCAGAATTTAGATATTGCAGATATTGAACTTAAGGGTTATACTAAGCGAATGGCATGACGCTCCAGCTGCTCAGTCACAGCGGCCACTGAGAATGCATCCACGGCGCGTCTGGCCAACATCACTCTTTGCATTAACATCTTCCATCGTAGTTCTGCCTTCAAACTTGGTTTTTGTGTCGCATTGTTTTTGAAATGCCTGCACACCATCACCTCGAGATTTGTTAAATGCACAACCCAATGCTAATATTACACTTAGCGACTTTTGAAAGGCATCTTCTATTCCACTTTCCATATACTTGCTTGGACTTAGTAGCAAGTTATATCAGCCATCGATGATAAAGAGGTATTAGGGTATCACTGTCAGAAATTCAAACCTACTAATGAAGCATCGATTCTACAAAGTTGGCCTTTGTAAGCAGATGATCTTTCCACACCAGCAAATCACTCCTGTTTTACTCCATCGCTCTGAATTACTAGTTTATAAGGGATTGTAGCGGGATCAATGAGATGGAAGAGTACAGTTCGATTGAGTTCTCAAAGTTATGTGGGTGATAAAAATGATACATGTAGCAAGCAGTGTGGGGTACTGGAATAGCAATGAAAATGGTAAACTGACCGACAGAGGGGCACTTTGCAAGAATCGCCAGTCAAATGACACAAGCGTGAATGAAGCTCAAGAAGTTGCCACATGCGCTTGCAATGCATACATCCACCGGCAACTTTCAATTTGCAATCGGCAAAATGACGAACGAGAGACTCCACTCGGTTGCAGGCTGCGTAGGAGCACTTCGTTTGGCTTTTGTCAGTAGAGCCAATCGACCTGCATCCATCTCTGCAAATGTGCGTGAGTGCATCCATGGCATCATGCAATTGTGCATACACTTGATCATCCTCCAGCTTCGTTAGTTTATCCTGCTTCTTCTGGCAAAACCACAAAACAAGGCTAATTCAGCATGAATGTCATCAATGGCAACAACTAGTCAGAATCTGAACATCCGCTTGGGCATAAACTAAGCCAGAACTGAGACTCCTGTTTTTAAACTTGCAGTTGTGAGTGAATCTCTCTATTGACCAACTCATGCACTGGTGATAAAATAGTGAAAATCGTACCATGCTAGCTCGAATTACGGTCTCGATCACCTCCTGCTCAAGAGCTGGATCCGATTCCTTCATAGCTCTCCAGCCATCTGAGCGAACTACCGTTTTGAAGTCTGAAACGATACGTCGTAAACACAGCAGATAGAGTCGAGGTGCATCACAAAGCCTGATATTTAAGATAGTCTGAATGTCAACATCGGTTTGTCGTCAAAACTAACATGTCCTAACTCTGCTGTAATTGCACTGTAAAAACGAAGCAGAAACCTCTCAAGGGGTCTACCTCGCTGCATTAACCTCCAAGATTGTAACACGAACAGGGATCTTATGATTCCACTGTGGGGTGGGGTTTTTCTTTCACTTTGGATACTCTTAATAACAGCGCTCTACGCCAGTTCTATTGTGCAGGTCAGCCTACAAAGGCAGAGTAGATGGAGTGGTAGAGAAGAGAAAGCACCTCGCTATCAACAGGATATCCACAACATTATCGATGTTCAGCTGTCCTTGCTCAAAGTGCAGAGTACAAAGACGCTTCAGAGCTGGAACCACGTAAGTATGGGCCAGCACTACCAAGTGTAGAGCACATTCTTCCATATCAGAACGCTCACATCTGGTCAAGCAAAGTAATGGACAGAAATTAGACTCACGAACCCTCATAGTATCTGATTGAACACATTGCAAAGGAAAAGAGGGAAACACACACCGAGAGGAGTACAAGTATCGGAGGAAACACCGAACGGCATGAAAAGGAACGCCCGAGATACGAAGAACAGCTTGTCGCCTTGATTTTCGAAGCTCCTTCTGCACACACAGTTTGAGCACAGGAGAGCTTGCCATCTGCAAATCACCAAGTTAGATCAGAAGACCGAAATCCTGAGAGAAATTGGATCAATGGCAGCTAGAGGAGCATCTCAATCAGCTTACCAGAACCGCGGAGTGGACATAGATCCAATTCCCATCATCGGTGCAGACAACGAGGTCAGCATTGGCCGCTTGGAAGAAAACCCGATCCCATGCATTGAGAGTGCACGGATCTTGTACAGTGACCAATGATGGTTTCGGCTTCAAGGAAGGAAATGACGGAGGTACAGGAACAACAACAGAGTGTTTCTTCTCTACTATGGCACTGAATTTGAAAGCTTCACTCTGCGTTCTTCGTGGCGGTGAAACGTGCTTCTCAGCTGCAAAGCGGCTTTTCGTTGGTGTCACGAAAGACGAAGCTCTCCGCGGTGGTGAAGCCAACAGTGCAATCGCCATACCTGAAGGCCTCGATCACACTTCCCTCATCACGCTTCTCTCATCATGCCTTGAACGAGCTGAATTGGGATACTAAAGAAGCAGAAAAAGGTCCAAATTCAGTCAAGAGACAAATCCTCAATAATGTAAGGAAGCGAAGTAATTACATGAAAGATGTGCAGCGGTAGCCACTCCTTCTAAGACTCCAGCACTTCAACGTGGCGATCGATCAGATTACGCAATTCAAATTCAACAACTGCTGAGGCGAGATCCTGAGAAACTGAGCGGAGACTCGGGCTGGGGGGTAAATCTTAGTGTGCGCGGGGTTTCGGAAGGCGCGACAGGGACAGATTCAGTATTCGGGCGGGCGTTTCAAAATACCCAAAGAAGAAGGCGGGCTCCTAAATTCCAAGCGCAACCTGAAATTCGAGCACACAATTGCTTGGGAGCATCGACAATTGACATCCCCGTAGACGATACGCAAGACTGGAAGGAAGATCCGGTCGGCCGTGATGTGAAATGACGTATAGCTGCAGCTGGCGGATTCCTTCCTTCCTTCTTTTCTTTTGTGCCCCGTTGAAGATTTCAATCACTGTAGCGATTATTGCGGTGTTTAGTGCCACTGGATCCGGCAAGTTTACAAGATGCCCAACCCTGCCCGCCACAAGTGCGTCACTTGCTCCCCTGTTTCTTTTAAAAGTTAGCAAAAAGTGCCTTATGCCATCTTCGAGGCCTACTTCTTCAAATGCAACTTGCATCACATCGTCGGACATTGTGTACGCTTCTTCAAGATCTTGTCTATCTCGTTTTTCGAGTTTCTAACACTCAACATCATCCTTGTCCTATTGTCATGGCCTTTTGATGATTCGAGTCAATCATCCGTCCCTGATGAAATTTGAATGCAGCCTGGTACTGTTGAACATGCGCTCTTGAGCGGAATGAATGTTCGACGAAGGATTTCAGTTCAGCGATTCAAGAAAGTCCTCAAAAGGTGACGGCCAAAGAATCAGTCAACGACTAGTGTAGGGTTAAGTGAACTGCTGCTACAGTAGGTGAAGCGAAATATTCGGAGTCTTTTCAGCTGTCCCGGCCCACGAGTGCGCTTTGTAAGTTTCGAAATTTAGGTCGGCTCCCAAATTGGTATCGAAACTCGAAACCGCTGCATCGGATCAGTTCTTGACAGGGTTTTGATTACATGGTCTTTGAACATTCGATTGATGTCGATTACAGAGTGAGGGTTAGGGCGATGTGGCGTGATCAGGGTTACGAAATGGAGTAAGAGTCGAGAGGACAGTAGCGATGGAGGTCGGTAGCAGTAGTAGTAGTGGGTACAGTAGGCGATTGCCAAAGCCAGAAGACATAGCTTCTTCATCGCGAGGGGGGAGCTTCTACGAGGATCCGTTCCACAGAAGTGAAAGTGTGCCGAAACTTGAGGATCTGATAGCGGGTGATTCACGTCTAGAGGAGCTTTTCAAAGGCGAGCAAAGCAAAGCAACTGCTTCTCAAGTGTCGGAAAGTGACGAAGACGATGGTGATGAGGGCCGTGATGCTCCAGGGCCTTGTGGTGGCCGTGGTCACAACCTTCGCTTCCTCGTTGTGGCGCCTTACCCTTCAGGCTCCTTCGTCTGCAACCGGTGCTCACAACGACTCACAGGAGAAGTTTACAATTGCGAGATCTGTCTGTTCGATTTGTGCCCTAATTGTGCTCCAATTCCATCGAACATCCCTTCCTTGCCAGTGATCCCTCCCAGCTGGGGACAACCCCTTCTCGGCTGCCGAAACTCATCCCATGTGCTCGCAGTTCTGGAATCCGCGCCCTATGAAAGTGGAGCTTACCTCTGTAACTTGTGTTTGAAAACAGGCGATGCCGAGGTATACCATTGCACTTCATGTCAAGGTAAGTACACACACGAGTCATTCTTTCACATTCATTTGAATCAATTGCTCTGTGATTGATATTGAATTGCTCCGTGCAGATTTTGATCTACATCCCGACTGTGCCAACATTGCTCGAGAAATCGTCTCTTTCACGCATCCACATCGGTTGCTTTTACAACCTCCGTATAGTCGTGGCTACAACGCAATTTGTGATGGATGCTTGGAAGTGCTGGGTGGCTCTCAATGGGCTTACAGGTGTGGAAACTCCAGCTGTGATTTTGACTTACATGCTCGGTGTGCGAAGTACGCAAGAACAATTTTTCATCCCATTCATGAAGAACACGAGCTTGTGCTGATCAACGAGTCGACTGCGAGACCGAATACTCATGTGCAATGTGATGGTTGTGATAACCCGGTGGATCCAAAGGAGCTTGTTTATCACTGTGAAGAATGTGGATTCGATCTCCATCCAAATTGTGCTACAGGGGATGTAGTGCGCAGCTGAGAGAACTCCAGAGTTTCTTTTCTCAACATCCACAGATGGCTGTGTCGGGAAGACCGAGCAATACAGGTTTCTGGAAGAGAGTAATCTGCTTTCTTGCTCGAGGGTATTCTTCCAGTAGTACCCAGCCAGGTGACAGATTATTTTTTGTTGCTGTGTGCATCTATTGTACATAGTGGCACGAGTTTGATGAGAGTGTAAAGTTGTAGATGGACCCATTTACCAATCTGGCTCACCCTTCGAAATGGGTTGTCCACTGTAAACTGATACGCAATTGCCAAGAGGTATGAAGATTTGCAAGCTTGAATAAGAATCATCAAATAAAGAGTTTCAATTCAGCACGCTCTGCGAGCACATGAGGTATGCTGACAACGAGGACTTCATTTATGTTCCTGTGAAAGATTGTGCAACATCTTCTCCATTTTGCAGAGTACCAGTTCCTGGTTATAGGGTGGTGGGCTTACTTGCGGAACCAGCGGAATAACAAGACGTGACACGTTTCATGCAGTTATGTACTTCTTGCACTCTTGATGATTTCACCATTTTGAGTTGTCAATTCCTTCTCCTCCCGTCCCCCGAGCTTAGAAAAGGTTTTTGGTGGTGATTGGAATTGAGAACCCGAAACATGTGAAGTTGGAGGGGTGGATGCGATCTCCACTCTGTGGTGCCTTCGAAATTTGAAACTTATGTGGAAATTGTTTTTCGCTGATATGCATAATACTCATATGGACTTTCGCAAGTGGACTTTGACTTCTGGTTTTCAATTTGTTGTTACCGTGGCCACAGCAGATGGACCTGTGTTGCAACAGGTTCCTGGAAGTGCTTGATGGAAGCACTCCTATTTCAGACGTGGTTTTTATGAGCACAAGGTCAATCTTTGAGGATGTATTAGAATGGAATTTTGCGAGGTCACCTTATAATTCAATCTTACCAATGTAGCTCTACAGAGAAGTGAATATTACTGAAATAACATGCAGATCCAGTTTTGAGAAGTGATTCACTTCGACAATAGTTTGAAAACAGTTGAACGAAGTGGATCAATTGTGTCTATTCTAGTTTCTATGTTATATGATTAATTTCACGTAGTTTATTTCAAACTAGATCCAGTTTTCTCGAGCCACAAAAGAAGTCAGAATCTGCTTATTTGACTGAAGTCCTTGTCTTTCAAGTTATCCAACTGAGTTGCATGGATAAGAATCAAGACTAGACCAGTTTTGAAAGACCTATTACTAGACGAAAGTGAAACTATCGAAAATATGTTTCAAATTACTTTTTTCATTCTCAAAAGCGTCTATTGGAACTAAAACCTTAATATCCTATCCCTGCAAATTTGTCACTAAATCTCAGGTGACATATAAGTCAAAACAATTAAGTCCTATAGTATACTCCAGTGGACACAGGCGAAACGCTAGTACAATAATCAATTGAATACGGTATAATCCATCAGATTTACCAGATTTGTCTTACTAAGATGAGAATTATTGTTTGCTTCTGATGATGTTGACCAAGGTAGTTCTTTCCATGTTCTACGCATTCATGATGAACCTTCAAATCAAGCCTGTGACCGAATTGTACTCATGATCTCTTCAAATTGTCTATTGTTACTGCTATTCAATTAACCAAATTGATTCTGGGTTGACAATAATGAATGGTATTGTTCAGAAAGCAACATGATTTAGAGACTACTTTGGTACCCTGGCTTCCACAAGGATGGCATGGATTATAGGATTGATTAGCGTATTGTTACCGAGTGTTAATGGCTCTGGCAAATATTGATTAATAGCTGTTTGTGTAAGCGGATGAATAGATACATCTCCATCTGCTACCGAAGTGGTACATTCATAGTATTTGTTGGTGCTAAAGCATAATACATGCTGACTGTGTACTGTGGTTTCAGTCAAGAGTTAACTTAGAATTAATTTATCGTTAAAATTGGGTATTTAGTATTTGAGTCTCTTTCATTGTTGTGCAGGTTAAATTTCGTGCAGGGTAATTGATAGTAACCTTGTAAATAAGCCCAAAGTAGCAAATAAGAACTATTGTATACGGTATTATTCACCTTCTAGAAGGTTTGGATAATTCTAGAAGGGAAGGTGAAACTTGTATTTACCAAAAAAACTAGCCAAGGTCTAATAACGTAGTCCTTTGGAAGGGAATTTTCAGGAGATTGTCAAAACTGTATGTCCTGGGGGTGTCATTGGATTTTTCTACCCAAACATGTGCATGTCCCAATTTAAAGATCTTTTGATGGAGTCCAAAATCTTGTCTGTTCCCAAGTGTTTGTAGCCAACTTGGTTTCTAAAAGTACCAACTTTACACTGGAATTTTACCTCCTCTTTAAAGCTTTGAAATCCCGTAGTCCAAAAAATAATCCTACCAACTTTGATTCGGAGTACATCAAACTGTAACTCCAACCCCCTCACTTTAGGGTCATAATTGTGTAGAAAAAAAAAATCATGAACTACTAATGTCGATTTCAAATACATGGCATGCATGTAGTGTTAAGTCCTAAAGATCCTTGATACAAAAATGTCTAAATTATCCTAAAAGACCTTCTTCTACTTCACGCCCAAAGGAACTCAATCTAAGCATTAAATAGAAGATCCAACCGTAGGATCTTGAAGATAACTTGACCCTTCACTCGATTGTCAAATTTGAACCGTTGATTTTTCTCCGATTATGGTCAAAGTTGGCTGAATATTTTCCCTTGCGGAAATCCCAAAAATTCATTTCGGCTTTCTTGAATCTTTAGGGGTTAATCATGCCCCATGTTCAAAACCGTAAAAGCCGTCTTCACTCAAATTCGTGCTTGAACATTTTGGATAGATCTACAACTTTTACAATTTTTACTACACAAGATAGATTTGATTTAAGCCCAACTTAACAATTAAAAATATTGAACAACGAACTCCCGATAATGACTCATCTATATTTCATCTTGGATGTTGAAGTTCGATATTCGGCACGTAAAGGAGTTAAGCTCATATACATCGTAGTTAAAAAAATTATCAAAAAGTATAAAGAGAAAAACAATTGTGAGTACTTTGGCTCATAGGAGAGGATTCTTACTACAAGAAATGCCACGTATTATTAGCTGGGTTGATTGAGTCCTTGCAAAACCAAAGTTGGTGAAGAGAGCAGATCACAATTGCGTATGCGTAAATTAGTCTTAGTCTAATTTGTACGCACTTGGGGGGGGGGGGGGGGCAACGCACTTAGAGGGAATAAGGCCATCTACCTCGGTAAGTTGGTGCCATTAAGTCAAATTTCAACCTTGTATGCGTGATTGCAAGAATTTAGCATGTGAAAGAAAACATGTCAAATGAATGAAGTACATAACCTTTGTTCTTTTCAT
The DNA here is from genome assembly GCA_037043015.1 of Bryum argenteum. Lineage (NCBI taxonomy): Eukaryota > Viridiplantae > Streptophyta > Bryopsida > Bryales > Bryaceae > Bryum > Bryum argenteum. Next base: position 14,609,197 of record CM073328.1, on the reverse strand, counting down.
GCAAAGGGGCAGAGCTCCGCCAATGGGGTCCCCCCTTGAATGTATCAGTCTGCTCATTCTTATATTTTAACCCCTAACTCTCCTTAAAACCCGAAACGGGTTTGGAGATTCCCGCAGGAGAAAAACTCAGCCAACTTTGACCATTATAATCTCACAAATGAGGAAGAATGAACGGTTCAAATTTGGTATGTGAGAAGAATGTCAAGTGAACTTGGAGATCTTACAGTTGAATCTTTTAAATAATTCTTAGATTGAGATTTTTTGAGCTTAATCCAAAGGAAGGTCAAATTTTGTGACTTAGACCATTTTGCAACAAGGAGAGTTAGGGGTTAACCATCAAGGAGGCTCTCAAATTGGAAATTGTACCACTTGGGTTCAAAATTATGCGAATGTTCATGACCCTCACTTTTTTCCATCCACATCCAGGTTTGTACAGGCCGGGGATCTGGCTTATAAGTAGACGATTATTCATTCTGTTCATCCATTTGTATGTACAGCTCACAAAATGTTCCATCCAGGACGCTCTGGTTCCGACGGCCAAATGAGTGTTTCCTTTATCATCTTCATGTAAAACGTGAAATTGTTGTACTTTTCATGAACCATCAATCTTTGACACATAAAAATTCTGTAATTAAATTCATGGGAATTTGCGACCATTTTATGACCGTGGAAGAGTGGAGATTGGATATTGACCAAACATGGTTAAAAGCCGTAAGAATGTTTCCCATTCAGGCTCCCAAAAATGATCAAAATGCCTCTTCTTCTTTTTTTTATACCATGTAAACTCGTATTATTGTTGTCAAAGCTCGCGACTTCAATGTGTACCCGGTAGTAAATCGGAAATATGTACTCGCCTTCTTCTATTGTTGGATTGCAACTCACTACCCACAATTTTTTTGCCAAGCTTGGTGACGACTGCACTTGCATATTAATCCGGTTAACAATTAAAATGTCGGTCCATAAACGGGGATACTACCTTTGGGGTGTTATACACTTATGTCTTGGGTTCTATGGAAGGTAAACAAGTTATAACCAAATGCCTGCTAGCTTATGAGCGACTTGACTGCAAATACTGTACAATTAATTAAATTTAATGTTCACATACATTCAGTTCATTCACAAGTGATAACAAAATCATGAAGCCACAATGTTGTGGAAGAATCAAGAAAGAAAATTTTATTGTGTATACAATACTTCCTTTCTTAGAGGAATGTATATTATAATGTTATTGTCCTGCCTTTCCTTTTGAGACTATGGTACCTACACACTTTGGTATAGAATCTACATTTTCAAATTTCAAAATCCACAGATTCCGTTTATTCTACTTCGACACCAGAACTTCCTCTGGTAAGCCAAACATGGAGGAGGCTGCTTGTGTGTTTTGATTTGAAAAACCCTTTTGACTTGAATTTAGCTTTTGTTGTTGAATCTCTTCCAGATTATTGAATATAGTGTGGGCTCCGGTTTGCTCTCATGAGAGATAATAAATATAAGATGTGTTCAAATGTGGCTACATCGCATGGGATAATTAAGCCTCCTGCGTAACTGAATCCGTATTCTTCAGCGGATTTCGCCAACAGAGCTTTGAAGGCAGCGGAGGTGAGTGTTTGGATGTCGACCACGAAGCGGGCTCTCTCATCATCGCCATCGCCGACGTACACCACCACATGGCCACGGGGAACTTCGGAACCCATGTTTGCAGTATAACAACAATATTGTTGTATTGCAGTTAGTAGTGGCAAGGAATTAAGAAAGAATGAAGTCGGTGAAGGCTGAAGAATTGAAGAGTGAGGAATGGCAGAGCGGTGGGCTAGACTGGGCTCAGAGGCAATGAGCACACGAAGGGAGAAATGAAACAAATGGGGCCCGAGGTCACTTATATAGTAGAATCGGACAAACGTAAAAGTCCTTACTGATAGTTGCCCGATGAATGAATGGTACAGTGGATGACGAGGGGATGAGGGACTGAATGGGTGAAGGATGGATGAAAAAACGGAATGGACGAGGGGTGGATGAGGGAAGGAGTAAAGCCCGCCGGGATGGAGCCGGGATGGATGAGATACAAAATGAATGCGGTGATGAATGACACAATGGATGACGAGGGGATGGGGGACAGAACGGGTGAGGGATGGATGAAGAACGGAGTGGACGAGGGTGGATGAGGGAATGGCTGGATGAATGAGAGAGGATGAATGAGGTGATGAATGGCACAATGGACGGGGCAATGGTTCGTGGCAGCTACCAAGGAGGCACCCTAGAATCTGTGGGGACCTCCCCAAGGCCGTTTTTGATAATTTTGAATTCAATTTTGAGGTCTGCGACCCCAAATTACCCTTGAAAGCCTACTCCTTGGCATTTAATGTCTATACATCAGATGATGATGATAGAAACTCCAATCCCTTTCTAAGGGGCCGGCGTGAATGAAGTGTCCGTTCGTAATGCTAATATCCCGATGGCCACCGGACAAGGGGAAATTGGAACAATACTACTTCCCCCTCTCGAGGGTGGACACTATAACTACGCTAGTTTCTAGCCTAGTTACTAGTGCCTTGAGGATACTTGACATAGTATCCCCCCAAAGGACTTTGAGGTACCCATACAACAAGGTCTAAGGACCCCCTACAATAGTTGGGTGGACTATAGTGGTGAGCACCACGCCGGCATGGGGAATGGAACCCACGACCTCCTCAATGGGGGCCATGAGCCCCAACCACCAAGCCAAGGCTTGTGGTGCCTTCTATACATCAAAAAATGAGGGGGCTCATTACCCCTCCTCCATCCTCCTTGGTAGCTGCTACGAACGCTTACCCCAATGGACGACGGAGATAATTACCATCAGGGAACGCAGGCATGGGGAGATTCATAATGTTTTCCGTTCATATTTAACCCCTAATTTTCTTCAAGAACTCCACACACACGTTAATACCAAGTTCTAAGGGTTCTATAAGGAATTGATCCTCGTGGCCCAAAGGACCATCTTTGAGTTGATCGGAAAATTTCAAACCTTGCCATGTCTAAACTTTGAATATTTCTCAATGGGAAAGAAAAAATCATGTGGAATAAAGTAGGATGAGTTTACAAATTTTCATTCGAGTATTGATTATTTTTATTTTTTTTAAGCCTCTGAAAAGATTCTAGGTGAGATTCTTTACTATGGGACATTTTTCTTAGCCAAGCAAGGTATTTCTATTCCTACTTATGTTTGCTCTTAGTAGTTTTTTTTTTTTATTCACTATGTGTTTATGTACAGGTCAAGATAAGGGTTCCTTGGGGTGACCCTTTTTTTCAAACTTGCCCAAAGGATTACATTGTTTCCATTGTTTTTATGAAGTGTCTAGTTTTGTGTACCTACGGCCACTTTGATGAGTTTGTAAACATCCAATGATTGTAGGATGTTTAGATTAATTGTAGGTAGCACTATTTTTATAACATATTTTTTAAAGGGGTCTTATTTACGTCTCACTATGTAGTTGTAGTTCGTGGTTGATGTTTGTTGCTCAAAGGACTCTAAAGTGCATGTTCCTATGGTATATTGGCAGTATTGGATCTCTCAACCTGTACGGTGAAAATTTTGAAAAAATAGTCGTGCTTCCCAAGCTGGAATTAATGATTGGAATTTTGCAAATCATTATCTGAAGAAAATCTTCCAAAGAATATATAATTTCATTCTAAAGGAATGTTTGAGACTCCCACACCCTTGAGCCTTTAAAGGTTAACATCGAATGTAGACAAGAGCCTCCAACATAATGATATTTGTTTACAGAAAATGGAACTTTGACTACATATATTCCAAGATCTGTAATATCAAATCTATTAAACCTGGAGAGTAGACTAGTCGGACAAAAATAAACAAGACCCCACAATTGAAATTCCCATCAAGTCATAATAAAGTGCAGAATTTTTGATAAAGATCACCAGAGTCGTTTTTGGTCAGCATATATATTTTAGGAGTTCAATCTATTCCCGAAAGGGGTGAGTAGTCTTATACCAATGTACGTTTGTCTAGTGGGCATCGACTCATTGTCAAGATGAACAGACACTCTATTCACGCCGGTCTCAAAAGAGGATCGGAGTTCATATCTATCTATCTATGTATACTCATTACTCTTATTGGATGCCATTTGAATTGAGAATACTTCAAGAAATCGAAAACGATGAAACAAAGTGGATCATTTTGTGCTTGAAATTTCTCTTCAAATATATGACGCACATAGTAGAGTTCAAGAATGTAAATCAAGTCTTCAAAGGACCCGTAAACCTAAAGTGCTACACTAATACTGTTGATTAGCGTTCGGTACACTACTTTACACATATATATGCCACAACTTTTTGGTGATGACTAATATTCTCACCCTATAGATGGGGATCTTTTAATAGTATAGACATTAATGCTCTCGGTAAAAATTATGTCAGGTGTGGAAATCAATAGCATTTTCAAACCCTAAAAAAACACAACACTAATCAACATTATTAGAATACGCTTTCACACAATCAATGTGGCAAGTCCAATATAGCTTGTGCCACGTCATTATCAGACGCATCCTCGAGAAATGTATAGTATATAATAACATGAATAAACACCAGGCAGGTACTAATTGGGAAACATCCCTTCTAAAAAGCACCTTGCAAGATTGTAACTAAATCTCATTCAACTTTTCTGAAATTTATCAAGTTAACCCCTAAACGACCACGGCCATCGATTTGGCTGTAACCGCCAAGGCCGAAAAAAAATTATAGTCAACCTCGAATGTTATGATCTCACATCTAGTGATGATCCAACGGTTGAAAATTTTCACACTACTACCGATGGTAGTCTACTTCAAGATCATACGGTTGAAATTATCAAAAATTTCCAAAAATATTGGACTTACCCCATAAGTACATAGTGGTCAGTGTTGGGATTTCAAGCTCCCAAAACTTCGTGGATCTTTAAGGGATTAAATCGAAACAATAAGTCATGATGTTGTAATTTCAGTGGAATTCGTGTAAACAATAGAACAAAAATATGCACACTAACATGTCTTTTTTACTTTCTTCTTCTTACATTACACAAAAATACTGATTAATTCTGTACAGAAACTGGTCGAATTTAGTACAACATTTAAGAGTATATCAAACTTCATAGACCTGTCTTGGTAAGGTGAGAATTATTGTTCATCTCCATCTGCTATTGAAGTGATACATTCATAATATTAATTTGTTGGGGCTAAACCACAATACATGCTTACTGTATACGACTGCAAATTTGGGTTCATCCAAGAGTTAGATAACAAAGCTCCCTAGTATTTGTGTCCCTTTCATTGCTAGTATTGGTTAAAATTATCTCATGAAGATATAGTGATTCAAACTAGAAGGTACATAGAGTAATTATTAAATATCAAATTTGATCCAAAGTTACAGTCATGTAAATGCTAGTATTTATTACCAACTTCTGACCTCAAAGGTCTAGAACTCACTAAGTTAAGCCCTTTTTCATGTCCTCAGAAGTCCTTTGAAAGAGAGTTTTCAGGTAATTGGCCTCTTCAGGAACTGTATGATTGTCCTGGGGGTGTCATTGGATTTTTCTACCCCAAAGATGTGCATGTCCCATTTTGAAGCTCTAGTCATAGAGCCCAAAATCTTGTCTGTTCCCAAGAGTATGTAGCCATCTTGGTTCTGAATGTACCAACTTTACATTGAAATTACCTCCATCTGAAATTTTAGACTCAAAAATTTACTACGTTTTTGATACACAATCAAATTGTTCTTGCAATTCCTTCCCTCAAGCTCAAAGCAACTTGAAAATACATAGGAGCTATATTTCGAGTACTTTGGATAATATTGGCTTGGGATTCTTATTACATAAAATGCCACATATGATTAGCTAGGTTGATTGGGTCATTGCTAAACCAAAGTTGGTGAGGAAAGAAACTCACAATTGAGTGTTAGTAAACCCATCATAGTCTAAACTGTACGTACTTATTAGAGGCCATCTACCTGTGCACATAAGTTGGTGCCATTTTGGACTCATTAAGTCAACTTCCAAACTTGTACACAGGATGATTGCAAGGATTCAGTACCTAATGCCAAATATATGTATGTTTAAAGGATACCCTTACTGAAGCTTCACCAACATTTGATCGGAGCCCCCCACATCAAGTTCCACTGCTCTCAGTTATCTTAGTGGGTTCAGGTTTTGACGGCACACTCCCTTACTTACTTCACTCTCCTGACTGGGGCACCCTGACTGTCGTGCAACAGCGGTGTGCATGGGAGACGAACGGCACGGTTTCTTCCTGGCTGCCTTGTTGCTCCATTTGATCTTCTCCTTGCTTCTCCCGACGCTCACTTGCGAACGACCTCATCACTGCTGTTGCAGGATTAGCAGTGTCATTGACTTCACTCTCATCAGCAAAAGCGTTGAAGAGGTTGCTCCAGGACTCACTTGAGGGCAATCGGTATGCGAGCTCTGCTGGGTTAATTCCTTGTGCAAGCAATTGTGTGCAAGGTAGTTCTCGTCGAGAGCTTTGTTGGATATTCGAGCAATTGGGTGATCGATATTCTTGAAGCTCTGCCATGCAAGTGTGGCTGCATGTTCTGTACAGGTGAAGGAACGTCTGATCAATCGTCCCGGCCTAAGATACAATCGCCGTCAGCGATCGAATGTAAGCGCTTTTACCTCAATCCTCTCGCCTGCATGGATCGACCCCATTACTACGTCTAGTAAGCTGTAGAGCGTTTCGATGTTTGGAACCGGCTATGGTCACCATCTTCTGTTCCCTTCAAACAGTTCAAAGTGCGCCATTTTGTCATTTTTGTTACAAGACCAGCCGATCGAACGGACTTAAAAAATTGTTCGCAGAAGTGATAATCACATCCAAGAGCCGGACGTACAGTGAGCTTTCTCATCTTTTATTGAGGAGCCACTTCTCATTGGTTATGAATCATGCAGGTCTAGAAGAAGTTCTGATCGAAGCAAAGCTCATCTGCTACCAGCTTATCGAATCTTGACTAGCAAGAAGGATGGTGATAGAGAAAATGGTCATAAGATGGTCTGCATCTCCTACTCTCATTTTCGGCCAATTCACCAAAAAACACAAAATAACATGAAAGCAGCTTCTCTCGCTCAAGTCTTATTCTTTTGGCAGAAAATATGTCGTCTAATGTAGAGATTTGAAGCAGTGATGCTTGAGATTACGGACATGGGTTAAAACGTCCATGCATGTGTAGAGGCAAGTATGACATAAGTTCAAGAATTAATGCAGGGCATTACAGAAGCATTTGAAGAATTCAGAATACTCTTGTCTGAAGAATAACGTGGTGAAGCTACAGATTTGAGAAAGGCACTGATTATCATGGTGTCAATACGACGAGTAAATACTAAAAGCATCGCGATCATATCTTCAATTAGATTGTAAAGCATCAAAATTTACGGTTCTTACTTCCTGCCAGAGTTCAATTCTATATTGAGATTGGATGAACACAAATCACTCATAGGCTGTGTGTATGTACGTCAATCAAATTAGTTCGAAAACTGGCCGCCCACAACTACGAACACCAAGAGAGATCATATTTTATTCTTCGCGAACGAGCTTCGATACAACTTCACTGAGATGAACTTTCCTTTCATGAAATGCCATTCTGAATTTTGAGAAGAAAATGAAAATTGCTACAAAAACGACGGAGCAAAGTGGATCATTCCTGCTCAAGATTTCTCACTTAGTACTCTGATGGAGAACTTTCATACAGTTAAAATCAAAGAACCTGAATCAAGTGTTTGATGGGCCTGGAGCACTACATGTTATACAATCAGTGAGGCGAATTCAACAGAAGTTTCTGCGATGTCAATTTCAGATAGTGCTTCGAGATATGCATCCTGAAAATGAAGCTTGTGGAAATACGAGACTTCTATGTAAGATAAATTTCTATAGTAGTTATGAAGCAAACACTGAAGCAAACATCCTTTCTGTCAAGCACCTTGCAAAATCATGACTAAATTTCCACACAGTCAAATGGAAACATGAGTTCTGTTGTATACTTGCTCAAGGTTGTCTTATGTGACACTGTCGAACGTTATACAAACACGGACCGTAGTATACTGAGCGTTGTCTTTTGTGACACTGTCGAGAGTCAAACAAACACGACAACCAAACATACATTTGGAGCGAGACATACATTTCCAGCTTGCCCACGGAGGAAGCAGACAACATCGAATAGGCAAATGTTCATGTTTTTACTATGCATTTTCTAGTATGATCAAACATTCCCGTCAAACTCAATGATCTAGACAGCCATTACTAAAAGTGTGTCATGTAAGACAACCGTGGTTGTATACAAGACTTAAAAAAAAAAAAACCTCCACCCTAAACCTCCTCGTCTTGTTCATTTTCTTCCCCCGTACACTACAGATGACCAACTGAATACAGTATGAGCCAAATAAATCTACTGAATTTCTCTTACTAAGATGAGAATCATTGTTCTGTTCTGATGATGTTTGACCATTCCATGTTCTACGCATTAATAATGAACCTTCAAATCAAGCCTGCGACCAAATTGTAGTACCCATCATCACTTCAAGTTGTCTATTGTTACTGCCATTCAAATAACAAAATTGATCCTGCTGGGTGAAAGTAATAAATTTTATTGTTCAGAAAGCAACTTGATTAAGAGAGTACTTTGGTACCGTGGCTTCCACAAGGATGGCATGGATTATAGGATAAAATTAGCATATTGTTTCCTAGTGTTGATGTCTCTGGCAAAAATTAAATAATAAAAATATTAATTAACAATTATGTAAGCAGATGAATAGATACATCTCCATCTGCTATTGAAGTCGTTGCATTTATGCTTATTACTTGTGCTGGAAGCATAAAACATGCTGCAGCGTACATAGTATACTGTCTTTTCATGGTAATGTTTTGGGGCTTAAGGCAACAGATGACAAGTTCAATAAAGTAACAAATCATATTTTTAGTAAATAAGCTCCAAAGTAACATATACACAAGATCAAAATTAAATTACCGTATGCTTCGACTTTTAGCCACAAAGTTCCAGGTATTTCTAAAAGGACTGTGTAACTAGTAACTGCTAAAACCCCTGATTAAGGCTTTTCATCATGTCCTTGGAACTCAAGGCCTTTGAAAGGGAATTTGCAGGAAATTAGCCTCTTCAGAAACTCTGTTCTAGGGGTCATTGGATTTTTCCACCCCAAACATGTGACTCTTGTCCCATTTAAAGATCTAGTGAAATCTTGTCTGTTCCCAAGTATATGTAGCCAACTTGGTTTTAACAGTACCAACTTTACATGGGCATTACCTCCAATTGAAAGCTTAAAATCCTACACTCAAAAAATTTATACATAATCAAAATGTACTTCCAACCTCCTTCCCTTATTAAAATATATACATTAGAGAAATCCGCTAAGTAGTCCCCAATTTGGACCCCAGTTCGTCCCCAATTCGTCGTTTCGTGCCCACTTTTCGGTTGTCCGCTAAGTAAAGAAAATTGGGGACCAAATGTACCAAAATGGGGACCAAACTAGTCGAAGTGGGGACCAAACTCAGAAAACCATCGCGATCGGTGCATTTCTGAGTTTGGTCCCCAGTTCGATTCTAGTGCCCAGTTTAGTCCCCAGTTCGATTTTGATGCCCAGTTTGACGTTTTGGTCCCTAGTCCGACAAAAATTGGGTGTTTTGATCCCCAGTCCGCACTACTTAGCGGATTTCTCTATTCACTGGTCAAAGAAACTAAAAAAAAAACAGAATTAAAGTATCATGGGTAATATGGCTTGTATGATGAGATTTTTATCACATAAAATGCCACATATAATTAGCTTGGTTGATTGTGTCCTTGGAAAACCAAAGTTGGTGAAGAGAGGAACTCACACTTGAGTATGCGTAAATCCGTCTTAGTCTAATTTGTACGTACTTGGGGGGGGGGGGGGTAGAGTGCTTAGAGGCCATCTACCTTGGAAAGTTGGTGCCAATTTGGACCAATTAAGTCAACTTTCAATCTAGTATAGGATGATTGCAAGAATTTAGCATGTGAAAGAAACATGTCAAAGGAATGAAGTACATACAGAACATTCATCCATAGTGCAGAGCTCAGCAGAATGTACTACATTCGTCTTGGATGAAATCCTTTATAACATTCGTCTTGGATGAATCAATTAATACATTTGTCTTGGATGAATCATTTTATACATTTGTCTTGGATTAATCATTTAATACATTCATAATTATTATTTAATACATACATCATTAAGTGTAGCTCTTGTATCAAGGATGCTCTGTAAATGGCTGTGGCTGTAACTTGGGTTCCTTGCATCTCACTGCAAAATGATGCATGACCTTCACTTTTTTCATCCATATGCAGGAATCTTTGGATGATTATCCGTTCTGTTCGTCCATTTGTAGGGTGGAGCTCTCAATACTTCTTCATCAAGGACGCCTTGGCTTTCTTTCCTTGGAGCTCAATGCATGAAACAAATGACATTGGACTTGTTTAAATTCCATGTGTGCCAGGAGAGTTATGAAAGTTCTGCCTTCCTCCACAAGGAGCTAAAATTCAAGCTTGCTAGTCAAGGAGACCAATTTCTCCAGCTTCTCACAGAAGCTATTTTGCCTAGCAGACTTACTGCCATGTCCAGACTGTCAATGAATGTTTCTTTGAATTATTCATGAAGTTGTCGTACTTCACATGATCGTGTACTCCTTGACTCTAGAATGTCCATGAAACTGGACTTAACGCTTAAAACATAAAACATCAAATTTGGCTGAAGAACAAGAAGGGAAAGTAACCCCTAAATTTCCTTGTGTTTTTGGGAGCTTGAAATTGAAAAACTGTGATTTTCAACCACTACGCACTCCCCGGGGATATGACATGGATTTATTTAGTTTCTTAAAACTTCTAACCGTAAGATCTTGTACCTAACCCTACTTGAAAGAACTAGTTCAAATTTTGTGAGAGTTTTTCATTTGTGAGATGGACCTATAACCGTCCAAATTTATACATTTCGTGTTTTATGTTGTTGGAGCAGGAGTTACTCTTGTATTGTGGCGTTATGTACAACTGATTACTCTTGAAAAGCACTTCTGCATCACCTCAAATCTTCACGTTAGAGACATCCTTCTCTATCTACGATTACAATTTAGTTTTCACCATGGGCTTCTCTTTCTCTACATCAATAAAAGAGTACTACACCGACCGAACATGGATGATTAGAATGTAACAATCTAGGCTCCCCAAAAAGATCAAAATACCACTCTTTTTCCTCTTCCCAATCGCTTGTGAATCAAGCTCCAAAGAATGTGACCTTCCAGGTACACGTAAGAAATAATTGCAGTTGTTGAATTATCAACATTTTGACACCCATTGAAAATTGAAGAACTGACTTCATAATAGTTACATGGTGACAGTTTACCACATCAGAGAGAGTGACCCTTGCACCAAAGATGCTGACATGAAACTTGTTTGACAAGTACCATGGAGATTCATTATATTGTATTGTTGTCAAAGCTCTCAACTTTCATAGAAGGTGTACTTGGTAGTAAATTGTAAAAATGTACTGGGGCTCTTCCATTGTCGGATTGCAACTCACTACCAGCAAAAAATTGCGTAATACCCCGGTTAAGAATTACAATGTCGGTCTGTAAACCAGTTTACTATTTGTCGGTGTTTTATACCATGCCCGAAGTTTCGTATAGTGGTGCTTGGATTAGATAAACGTTTTATACCATGCCCGAAGTTTCGTATAGTGGTGCTTGGATTAGATAAACGTTTTCAGACAGACAAAAACGTTGATCTTATCCAAGCGTTGACCATAACAAAACAATGCCTCTTTGCATAATAAAGGGACAGGGACAGCGTTCTTAACTAGACGTTGATCTTAACTAAATGTTGATCTTAACTAGGTTGATCTTATCCACGTACCAGTGTATAAGGTATATAAATTTATATTTACATGTTTGTTTCATTGCTAAATTATGCGTGACTTTAACTACGGAAGGTGGTTTTTTTAACCCTTGAATTCCCCAACAGCGTCTAGAGTGAGAGTTTTTCCAAAGTGTCATAGAGGAAAATGAAAGTGAGCTATCTCAATTGGATAATCTTATAGGTCATGTGGATCAAATTCGAAGTCATGAGGCATCATATATTGTGAGATCATAACGTATTAGTACTTTAAAAAATCACAAAAATTCATCATTTTCACTTAACAAACATACCTATTTCCATGAAAAATTCACCAACTAGAAAGTTGTTCAACTTTATCTCAACAAACTTCTTGTACAAAAAAAGATCTTTAAAAAAAAGTGTTAGCTCAAATAGTACTAGTAGCCTTGCAATGGTGAGAACCGCAAAAAATTCAACAAAGGAAAATTAGTCGAGATCTACACCCGAGCACATAAATATCTTTAAAACACCTTCGATTGGGTTAAGGTCTTTACCAATATACCTAGACCCAAACTGGAACCTATCGAAAAAAAAAAAAAAAAACAAGTTGAAATCCAAAGGTGGATGAAGGAGATATAGCTTCTCAAAAATCATCCATTTTTTCACTATTTCCCTAAACAAAATTCATTGCAAATCTTATGCTCTAAGTATTTGGATAAGAAATCTAACAACTAAAAACTTCATCTTAAGATCATGATTATATTCAAATATTCATAAATAACTATTTTTGATCTCACATGATTAACTTGCAATAATAAAACAAGCCCCATATTTTGAAACCCAAGCACAAGAGTTGCCTTCACTAAATTGCATGCCATTGATTCATACTCTATTCCAAGGGTCTACAATTTATACCACACAAACTAGGCTTAATTTGGGACCCATGTGATTTCATCCAAAAAGAACTCCAAATGAAGTCACGGCTACTAAAAGTTGGTCCTCCTCATCGAAAATGTCGTTCTTTAATATTTTGGAAGTTTAAGGGTTTAGGAGGTTCTCCATGAAGAATCCCAAAAAGACCGTCTTACATTGTACCTCTTGCAAAATTCACCCTTTGATATCTTAGACTATTTTTGGTATTGCGAGAGCTTTGAGCACTTGAACAAGTTCGCATGAACATTATGCCACAAAATTCCCTTATGTAAGTACATATACTATAGGCACCACAAGCCTTGGCGTGGTGGTCAGGGCTCATGGCCCCGAATGAGGAGGTCATGGGCTCTATTCCCCATGCCGGCGTTGTCGTGATGATATCAGTTATATGTTGTAAAAAACTAAATATAAGTTGATAACCTCATAGTTTTCCATGTACCTGGTACGTGGTAAATATATGAGTGTATTATTAGATTAAAAATATGTTTTGTGGTGAGAACCACAGTATAGGCCTAGAGGAATGGATAATAAATTTTTCGTGACAGGCCTGTATCTTGGAGGCACAACATCTTGTCACAGTCTGGAGGTAGGGGCGCCGGTTGGTGGCATTATTTCCTGGCATTTACTCTCGCCAGCAGAGCCAAGTCACGAGCTGGTTGTGTCGCTCAACGGGTCCAGCGGGGTTTGAACCCGGACCGACAGAACGCAGCATCGACTTTCAAGCCAACCAACCAAGTCCGCGACTTGGCGACTGTATATCGAGCAGCGGCGGATTTATTCAACCATCGGGAGTCGGAACTACGAGCCTGAGGACGTGGTGGGGTGAAATTATCCTAGTGGGAACTCATTTAGTTTATTTATGATTGGAGTTGATGTTGAGTTTCTTACATAATGTTAATATATAGAATAATTCAGTGGAAATCCAACCATTTGGTTGGTACCGAATAGGTAGAATAGAGTATTTTGTATTTCATTAGTTAACGAGATAATAAGAGATAAGGGGCAGCATGGAGGTGACCATCCATGCCCAATGGCATGAGAGATGCCACATGGGCATGGTATGGGCCTTGGTGGCCCCCTCTTTCTCTCTCTCCTTTCTCCTTGGGAGCTGCTAGCTTTGGAGGAGTAGTGTGTTTTGAGTTTTTGAAGTGAGTTGCTAAGTTTTGAGAGTGTTGTAGAGTGTTAAGAGAGCTTTCCGAAATGGTATCAAGGGAGTTCATACGTTTTGTGAGGAAGGAGCAACACTCTTTTTAGTGCAAAGAGGTCTGCTGCCATGTATTTTTGATTACCGTGACTTCGAGGAGTCACTACGTTTTGTAAAAACCGTTTCTAAGTGTGATATTTGGAAGGTTTTGTGCATCTTGAGGTTGTGTTTGTAAAAAACTATTAATTGTGTGATTTGAAGATAGTATGAGGCCGTGGTGCCGATTTGAAGTAGAGAGGGTTTCTTCCTCTCTTAACATGGGAGCGGTTTTGAGATGACCATTTTTGATTTGACCTCATAACTTTTGTGTGATCTTTCTGAGATTGAGATTCAGAGGGTTTGTAATATAACTTGTCAGCTTTCTATAGAGCTATCACGCACTAACTTTGGAGCTTTTGAGTGTAGTTGGCACTCTTTTTAGTGAAGAAAGGTCTGCTGCCTTGAAAATTTGATCGCCTAACTTCTACTGTCCATAGAGTTTTGTGTGATAACCTTCAAGACTTGAGATTTGGTATGCTTGTAGTATGTTTTAGTGGCTTTCTATCAACATATTGCTTGCTTGATTCTAATTTCGTATGAAGGTTTAGTGATTAACCAAAGTAAGAGGAAAACCACGGTTAGAGTTTACTTAAACTAACAAAGGGTATACCAAGGGTATATCTAGGATAAGGGTCTTATAGAAGAGGGTATAAAAGGGGCAGGGTATCTAAGGGTAAGGACCTTAAAGGGTTAAGAGTAATTAGAAATAATTACCTTAATCATGTTTGTTAACACTAATCATAATTAATTAACATTAACTCTGTTTTATCAATCTAATCACAGTTAGAGACTAATCAAGGTTAGAAGTTTTAATTAATCCTATTTAGTCAACTAATATTTTGTCTAATCACTTATGATTAATTAAGCTAATCTAATCTCAATTAAGGTTTACTTAACACATTAATACTAATCTTTTAACATATCCTTAATACTGTTTGTGTTATTTACAATGACTTTCTTATATAGTTTGATGATTTCTCCTGCTTCTCCTACTTGTCATCTGACTTAGGTGCAGCCAGAAACCCAGAGTTTTCCTAGGGCTAATTCTCTCTACCCGACAGCGTGGTGCTCACCACAATAGTCCACCCAACTATTGTGTGGGGTCCTTGAACCTTGTTGTATGGGTACCTCAAAGCCCTTTGGGAGGATACTATGTCAAGTATCTTCAAGGCATTAGTAACTAGGTAGAGATTATAGTGTCCACCCTCGAGATGGGGAAGTAGTATTGTTCCAATTTCCCCTTGTCCGGTGGCCATCGGGATATTAGCATTACGAACAGACACTGCATTCACGTCGGCCCCTTAGAAAGGGACTGAAGTTTCTATCTATCTACATATACTACTTGGAATTTCATCCAACCCTTAGTTTCAAAGAAATCAACAAATCATTCTGGCAGTATTGAGCTTTGATTTACTTTCTGGTGGCCACTTTCTGGTTAACCCCTAAACGACCAAGGCCTCCGATTTGGCTGTTTTGCTATTTCGGGCAGCCTAGATGAAGGGGTTAGAATCAATATTTTTGCATAAGATTTTTATTGGAAGTTCCCTATACTACAAGGTGTATGTGGGAAAAATTGCAAAGTCAAAATCCACTTTTGGAGTCTTTAAATGCAAATTTTCGTTTTCGGCTTTGGGGCGGGCAGAAAAAAACTTTTTATTTTTAACTTTTTTTTGAGATTTTTTTTAAAATTTCTTTTCTTGACTGATTTCATACTTAGGTTTCCAAGTGACCCAAGTCAAAACTTTTACCAATTCTACAAGGGCACCCTTCAAAAAATTACAAGAACTAGATCCAAAGTTTCTGTAATATTACAATTTTTTCTTTCGAAATTTGCTAAAATTTGAGATTTAGGAATTTCTTGAATTTCTTTTTTCTCAAAATTCACAAACTCATGAAGGCACCTACTCACCATTCATTTTCCCCCTAAACCAAATACGACAATTATGGTGCATGTTTTACCGAATCCTTGATTTCTACCTTCTTCTAGTAAATAGATTGCATGAAGGTTCAAAAAGCCAAATGAGTGTCTAAAATTTTGCATGGTAATGATCAACTTAGTTATCTACATGGAAAAAAATATAATCAAGATGTTTGAGGTATTAAGCATCACGTTATCCTTTGCACAAAGTAGACTATGTCTGCTGAAAAAAAGTTTGCATCAACTTTGAATGTCATGATCTTACAAATGGCAAAGATCCAACGGTTGAAATTTTAAACACTATCTCTTATGATAGTTATCTTTAAGATCCTACGGTTAATATTTTCAAAAAATTGTGAAAAAAATTCTCATACACCAAAGTTTACAAGGTGGTATGAAATCACAGTTTTGGAGTTTGGAGCTCTCAAAACACCATGGTCGTTTAGGGGTTAACAAATGTCAAAAATGTCAAAAATCTGTACTGTGAAATTGCTGTCCACAGAGTATAACAGAATGAAGTCCAGCTCATATCCGAGAATTGATCCAAATACATTAAAAACAATAAGGGGTTATATTCTCAATTAATATGTAACCCTGTACCACTCTTGAGGACAGACAAATTAAATTGATTAAGTGCAGCTTTGTCCAGACAGCTCATGTGGAGAGTACATAGATTTCCACAAGGTTTACATGAAGAATGATTAATCATAAGTTAAGTGCGCATTATACACTAAGAGTGCTTCTAGTAAGACTTACAATAACAAGTTTCAAATCATGGGCTATTTTAATCACAAGGGATTTGAGTGTTAGTTGGGGAATATGGTAGTAAAGTATTTATTTCCAAGACCACAAATGCTTTTGAAAATGTTGGAAATAAGTATGCTTGTAATCCCTAAAACCCTTAAAAGCAGAAATGGGTTTTGGGTGTTCCTGCAAGAAAAGAATTCAGTCAACTTGGGTCATCATAATTTCACGAAATGAAGAAGAATCAACACTCGTGAAATGAAGAAGAATCAACAGTTCAAATTTGATGTGTGAGTAGAAGGTCAAATTAACTTTGAGATCCTACAATTGATCTTGAAGTAGAAGAAGGTAATTTTTGAGAATTCAGACAATTTTTTTATCAAGGATTTTAAGGTGTTAAACTACAATGATGCACCAATCGTAGACAAACAAGGTTTGTTCATGTTTTTCAATGTTGTGTAATATGTAATAACTTGATGAGAGATTATCATCAGGAACCAGAGGGCACCTCATGGGAGGATCAATGATCTTCTTATTTTTGTGTGTATCTCATCTCTTTCTCCTCTAGAAGACACAACCAAGCTCTAAAATGTCCATAAGTAATCGACCCCCTAAAGTTCAATTTAATGTCAAACGACCCAAATTGAAATATCCATGGTTTTACAAGGGTATGCTTCAAAATCTAAGAGGACCCAAATTGGTACATCACTCGAAAATAAAGCAGTGCACATTGAAAATTATGATATCATACGAAGAAAAATCAACAGTCCAAATGTTGTATACAAGTAGGTTGACACACAAAAGGAGGGGTAACGGTGCAAACCACTGTTCTTAGCAGCGCACTACTTCAGTTTCAGCTTCTCGGGTAGAGGCCGGGTGGTTCATAATATTTTCCTGCCGGACAAGCCCCAAGCCATGCGAACTGCTCAAACGAGCCCCTCGGGGTTCGAACTCTGACCAACACAATTACAGACGTCCCGCGCCTCAACCACCCTAGGAGTGCACGGCTTGGTGACTACAAACCCACCTAAATCCCATTTAAAACACCTATTGCATTGCCAAAACACTCGCACCCTCAGTAGTTCCATCTTGGTTACTTTAGTTTAGTTTTCTCTTGGTTACTATAGTTTAGTTCAGTTTCGTATATAGTTTAGTGTCTATTCCCGCAAGGGGTGAGTAGTTATGTTCTATTACCTTTCTGTCCTGTGGCCATTAAGGTAAAGACATTACGAACAGACGTTGTATTCACGCCAATCTTCGATTTGAAGATTGGAGTTCTTATATATATATATATATATATATATATATATACATACAAGTAGGTAATGAGATCCCTCGGTTGAATTGCTAACATATAAGATTTATATTAATTAAGGTTCACAAGCTCTTAAGTAGCAAATAGTTGATCTCGACAATTTTTGCAATGTTTTGGTAAAGAACTTTACAAGTTAACTTTAACATAGTTATGTTTGAAAATTTAACAATTGTTAGATATTTGTCAATAGTGTTGAAATGAACCAACATGGAAAAAAAAAAAACATAAATATTAGCATTATGGATGCAAATAGCTTACAGTTCAATTTACTTTTACATACATTTAATTCAATCACAAGCAATAACAGTAATTTCGAGTCACAATCTTGTGGAAGAAGCAAGGAAGAAAGTTTTCTTGTGTATACAATAATTTCTTTCTTAGAGAAATTTACATTAAAATGCTAATGTCTAGTAGGACCTATCTTTCTTTTTAAGCCTACACAATGTGGAGTAGAATCCACTTTTTCAAATCCCAAAATCTACAGTTTATGTTCATTGTGCTCCCATACCAGAACTTCCTCTGGTAAGCCAAGCATGAGCAAGGCTCCTTGTATGTGTGCTATCATATAAATTATCCCAAAAAGCCTTTGACCTTTCATTGAGCTTGATATGAACGGTGCTAGTTCTGTTTGTTGAAATTTTTCCACTTTACTAAATATAGTGTGGGCTGGGTTGGGATTTTCTCCCTTGGAAGATAGTAAGTATTAGATCTACTCAAATGTGGCCACATCACATGGAATTATTAAGCCTTCAGTATAGGTGAATCCATACTCTTGAGTGGATTTAGCCAACAAAGCTTGGAAGGCAGGGGAGGTGAGTGTTTGGATTTTGATTACGAAGTGGACTCTTTCATCACCACGGCCAACGTACACCGCCACATGTCTAGGGGGGACTTTGGAACCCATATTTTTTGTATTGCGATTAGTGTGGTGGGAAACTAGGAACTAATGAAGTGGAGCAGGTGAATAGAGAGAAGAATAGAAGGAGTGGGGAACGGGAGAGCGAAGTTGAGAGCAGGAACGAGAATGAGAGAATAAGGGCTAAAATTGGTCTGAGGCTCCTTAACCCTTAAACACCCATGGGGCCTGAAATGGGCAGCCCTAAATTGAATCACAACATCTTTTGGACTTGGGCATCATGAATAGTGCACTTTTTGAACGTGGGCATCAAAAATGAACCAATCAATGATGAGCTTGCAACCTCCTACAAGGTTATGACAACCCCAACCTACCTACCACAATCCTTTCAAACTACAAAATCACTCATACAAATTGTTATTCAAACTGTAAAATTTCACTTTTTGAATACATCGCAAGAAGGTGACCACTTTGACATCAAAATATAAGTGAATAGTTCATTACAGTGAGAGCTACAGAGAAGATTCTGTTGGAAAAGAGCCCCTCGAGCTCTCTTGGGCGTTTAAGGGTTAAATACTCCCTTTGTCCTGTTATTATTGTTAGTACGTTCTCTCAACTCTACCTTGGGAGATAGATTTGAGAGAACCTACTGTACAATTACAATGGGCCAGAGGGAGTAGTAAATAGGGGTAATGCAAAAGAGGGTGGATGTGGGACGGAATGGGGGCACGGGATGGATGAGAGACGGTAAGGAACAGAGATGAATGAGAAGCAGAATGGATGTTGGAAACAATTACCATTAGGAAGCTCTTGCTATCTTGGGAAGATTCGTAATTAACCGGCCTCAAAATTCTGCTGACGTGGCAAAATTTTATTCGTTCTGGGCTTACACATTATAGCCCATAATTAATGAGTTAATGGATGAAAGTTAATTGTAATGCACGGATTTGTGGATGAAAACAGTGTACATATTTCTAATCCCATCCAACGATCCAGATCGCTCCAACAAAAGCATGGAAGAACGACCATAAGTCCAAAATTTTCATCCAAAACATTTTCATCCGTTTTTCGGCCGGAAAATTACGCCCGGTAATGGGCGCCTGTCGCAGCGCTAACGCGCTGCTCCATTACGCCCCGTAGCGCTGCTCCAGGCCCCCATTACCTAGTTCATAATGTTTGTAGAGTTTCCGTTCATATTTCATCTATTATTTTCATGGAGCCTCTACAAGATACAACTAATCTCTAAGTTTTTAGGCCTAGTGTTTTAGGAGATTTAACAGTTACAATTTTGCATATCTTACAATCTCCTAGAATATTCATATAGAAATGATTTATTTGACCTTTTGAAGAAAAGTTGAAGGTTGTTACCCCCTGAGACTCTGGAGGTTAATCTCAAATGTTAATAAGAGCTTGGTTAAAGTCGTTTTAACTCAAAACAATGAAATTGCTACAAAAATGGAGCTTTGACTACGTATATCTCAACATTAGTACAGTCTAAGTCAAAAAAACCTTGGAGGGTACACTAATAAGACAAAACTAAACAAATTCCAACCATTAAAATTTCCAAAATCAAGCACATCGATTTGATTTCAAAAAATACTATGAGGAAGTCGTTTTTGGTTCTTATACTCTAGAAATTCTTCTCTACACGTAATTCGTCTCTGACGCAGTCTACCATTTCCAAATATCATTATAGTAGAGTGGTCTAAATTGAAGTAAATCCCACTGACAATGTTGAAGCTATAGTAATCTTCACTTATAGGTACACAATAGCTTCTCCATACAACAATACCATGTGCTCACTCCAAACATTATAGGGTATCATTTGAGGGCATCACTTTAGGAGCACCTATATTCCCAACTTCAAAAATTCATAACTTTCCATAGAAGAGTTCAAAAATGATGATTTCACTTGCTCTAGCTTTCTACTAATTTCTACTAATATCCCTATACATTGCACCATTATTGGCCACCTTACTATACTTCCATTGAGTAAGAGAATTGCTAAAATAAATGATCAAGTATGAAAATGAGCAAGTGTACCACAATATTGTTGGGCAAGTCCAAGTGTACATGCGTGGTGAAATATGATCATTTAATGCCACATTCGGTACCAAATGATCATGATAATACTGTAAGTTGAACACCCTTGCAACGGAATGTACTCCACACTTGCTTCTCAAAATCATTCCCAAGCTCTTTATCCAATGCGCATTAATGTTTCTGGTTAACCTGATGAACGCACCTTAATTTGGCTTTAATCACCCCCCATTTGTGTACTATGGATTTGTGCATAGGCTTCAGAAGTTGTCCCCTCTTGTTGTGGTGCTTCTTCCAAATTATCGAGTAGCAAGTTTTGATGTGTGACAAGTAGCAAAGTACAACATAAAATACACTTGAACCTCACATTCTAGTACAAAGTACGAACTTAGTTTGTAGATTATGTAGTCCAATTTGATTAGCAAGAAAGACTTGAAAATATTGGGGAGAAGATGAATATGTAAATCAAAAGTATGTCTTTGTGAGAATATTTGGAAGTAGAAAATGGGGAAGAGTCTATTACAAACCTTTTGGGCTACGAAACATTGGCTAGATCTACCTTAACTTCTTTAATTATTATATTACAGGAGCAAAGTACTAAATGTGAAAATGTTGACTATGGGTTTTGCACCCAGGCATGGGCGATCTTAAGTTGCCTCCCTTAGACCACTCGGGTAAATATGCTCATTTGTGATTTTTATCATTGTGTTTTTGCTAAAAATACATGGAACTTTGTTATGTTACTTTATTGTTTGCGTTTAATTAGAACCCCAGATCAATGTCCACTACTTCTATTTTCCCGTTTTATTCATGAATACCTACAGCACCGGCCAGGTACACAAATAAACAAATTTGCACCGTTTGAGAGACAGTTAGAGAGGAAAGAAACAAAAACATAAGTTAAATGAAATGAAAGAGGCAAGCACCAGCCCTCATTGAATACGCTCTCATAACTCCTCATACCACTTTTACTCTACTACAACGGCTGGTGGCTCCCTGCAAGCCATGCTTACTCGATACCTGCAACCCAGACACAGACAGACTCCGTCAGAAACCTGAATCAGGTCAACTAACGGAAACACAAAGAAATATAAGTTACACAAAAAAGCATAGTAACAGAGAAATGCCGGGCTGGCTCTAAAGAGAAAGATTGAAGGGTGAGCAGCAGGGTGATCAGGTTCTGACGGCGCACTCCCTGGCTGGGGCACCCTGACTGTCGTGCAACAGCTGTAAGAGTTGTGTAGGGGAGACGGACGGACGGTTTCTCCTTGAGTGCTGCTGCTGCATTAGATCTTCGCTTTGCTGCCCCAACGCTCACTTGCGAACGGTCTCATCCCCAATCACTGCTGTTGCAGGAGCGCCAGAGTCATTGAGTGACTACAGTCGCATCAGCAAAAACCCGTCGGAGAGGTCGCTCCAGGACTCACTTGGTATGCGCGCAATTGCAAGGTCTCTGGTGTCAAAGCTTTCGTTAGATTTCCAAGCAATTTGTTGCCGAGGCTTAGTCAAATCGATACTCGAGGCAATTGAGTGATTGTCTTGCAATTGATGTTGTGGATGCTCGAAGCATGAGCTGTTCGATCACTCTCGTTGAAGCTTTGTTGAGTATCCAAGCAATTGTGAAGGCACTTTTGGATATTTAAGCAATTGGGTGATGTTGTAGAAGCTCTTACATGCAAGTGAATGCTGTGGATGCTCTTTGCAACCTGTTATAGCACAAGCTGTTGAATGATTTCGTGTCAGCTCTGTTGGATAATTATCCATGCAATCGAGTGCAACACTTGCGGCTTTTGGCAGCAATTTTTGATCGATTGTTGCTGAGAACTGAAGCAATTTGTAAGAGGAAGCGCGATTGCTGAGTGCATTAGTGTTGTTGGAGCCTCTGTTAGCAATTGGGTGATCAATGTTGATGAAGCTTTTGCATGCAAGTGACGTTGCGGATGCTCTCGCAATTTGTTGAAGGATCCTAGTGTTACTCTTGTGGAAGCTCTGCTGCAATCGAGTCGATTCAAGCAGTCTGTTGGTGAATTTGCGAGCTTGTTGTCGTTGTTGGACGTTATTGAATGCAGAAGCAAATGAATGAACTCGACATTGTCTTGCTGTAGTTTGTGCGATCAAGAGCTCTCAGTTGTTTGAGCGTGGAGCTCGATAACGGCTTGGCCTCTGCTTGTGGTTGCATGTTCTGTACAGGTACCGTCGCCGTCGCCGTCAAGTAACTCCGGAAGCTCCTTTCCGTTTCTCTTGCATAAGTGAATCGATCGCAGCGAGGGTAAGCTAATTCACCTCGGTTGCATCGCCTTGCTTCGGATCAACCCAATGCTCGTGAATTGTTTTGCGTGTCGCTTCGATGTTTGGAAGCGGCTATGGTGTTCTGTGAGCTTTGGAGTGACTGTCCTGGAGAGGGGGAACGTCAAGCCAGGTCGCGTGTGTTGTACTTTAGGGAAGTAGCATGTACAGTGACAGCTATTGGTCCCTCCCTCAGATTCTCCCAGATTGTCCGTAAACGTCCATGAGTAGTCGCTCGCTGGAGAATTTTCGTGCCATAGCCGCTCGCGCTAACTGTGTGGCTCAACTCAGATCATCCAACACAGCAGCCCCAGGTCCAGCCAGGAAGTTCTCATCTACTCTTACGAAGAGCCTCGAGCGTGTTGAAGGTGTGACCCAAATCACTATCCACATGAATCACTGTTCTATTGTACTGATTCTTGCCCCTTAGCTACTCAACCAATGTGACCCTTTGTCTTCACCCTCAATCTGACAATGTGACCCTTTGTCTTCACCTTCAATCTTCATATGCCATTTGGTTATGAAATCATGTAGAGTGCAAGTAACTGTGCTTTTTCCATGCCACATCTCACCCATCTACTCATGAATCCACTAACTTTTGCTCATTGCAACTGCGTTTTAACGGAAATGGCGGCCGTTGCAGATTCAAGAGCCGGACATTGATCTGCCTCATTGTATATAGAGGAGCCCATTCTAGCCTCTTCTCGAGAAAGCTCCAGATTGATGATCATGGAGGTCTAGGAGTTTCGATCGAAAGCGCCTAGTTGCTGTTGATTTCGAAGGTTAGAACGATGGTGATCAGGAACACTCACAGGATGGTGCCGATACTTCTGATCCTGCTCTCATCAATTCTCCGCACCAACGCCCAACTCCTCCACCCAATCGACATGATCACTCTCCGCTCAATCAAATCCTCGATGCACGACCTCCCCGGCGGCAGTTTCTTCTCATCCTGGGTCTTCGCACTCCGAGTAAATCCCTGCATCTCCTTCTCCGGAGTGCAATGCACCCAGATCGGAGCCTTCAACCGAATCTCCTCTTTAACCCTCGGCCCATCTTCAGCCGGCACTCCAGGATTGGGAGGCAGCCTCCCTTCCGCAATCGGCAACCTCCAGTACCTTCAATCTCTCACAATCCAATCTGGTGCACTTCGAGGCTCAATCCCCGAATCATTCGGCAACTTACAAAACCTGCGAACCTTCTCACTCTCTCCTAACTACATCACCGGCTGGATCCCCTCCTCTTTCTCGAATCTCAAAAACCTCGAGACTCTGCAAATCCGGAAAAACAACCTCGACGGACCGATTCCTGGATCTCTCGGAGGGTTACAGTCTCTTCGAGTGTTGGTGTTATCAGAGAATCGATTCTATGGGGGGATTGGGAGTTTGAAAGGGACGAGCTTGGTTCATTTCGATGTGAGGAATAATGATTTGTCTGGGGATCTTCCGGAGCTGCCGGTGTCGGTGGAGTATGTGTCGGTGACGAAGAACCGATTCTCGGGAAGCGTGTATGGACTGGAAGGGATGAATAGGTTGAGTTACCTGGATTTGAGCTACAATGAATTCTCCGGGGGGATTCCGAGTTACTTCTTCGAGTTTCCGTTGAGTTTCTTGTTGCTGAATCATAACCAGTTTCGGGGTGCGGTCAGTGTTCCGGGGTATGTGACTATTCCTGTCGTGGATTTGAGCCATAATCATCTGCAAGGGAGTATCTCGCCGTACTTGGCGGGGACGCAGAGCTTGTTCTTGAACAACAACCTATTCGTCGGGACTATTCCACAGGTCAGTTCTCATACCTTTCTCCCAATGTTCCAAGCAGTAAAACAGTATATAAACCTCAAAGAGAAAATCTGATTGCTGAATCAACATACAGAAACCTATCAATGGTAGATGTACGGCAGTTGTTAATATACCAGAACTTGCCCTCTGTTGCTACCCTTCAAATTTGAAGAGAGCTGACCTAGACCTAATCAATAAACGAAACAGTTCATCTATCTTTAATTGCCGACTTAATTGCTTCATCAATGAAAGTAGCTACTTCATCAGTATGCTGTATCTATGATTCTTCACGTTCGTGGAAAATGCGAAGAGGAAGTCAACCTTGTTTTAACTATCATCAAAACTCTTATTGCTGACTTAAGTTCATCTAACAACTATGAGGTGGAGTTATCCAGATTTTCATCTTGCATCAATAAGCAATCATTAATCAGTATCCATGATCTGTCAGTAGCTTACAGCATCGTGAAGTTCATGTACAGAGAGAGTTTACCTTGTTCTGATCAACCTATAAAACTTAACAATGATAAGTTTCTTTAACCGTTGACAGAACATCAGCATCGTCATATTATTGTCTGGTATTTGCCGATTACTTTGAAAGTCAATCAAATGCACATGGTGTTAGTCTAACATTCTCAATACTGATCTAGAGTTCTTCATAGCCAAGAATCAACTGCTATCCTGTAATGTTGACCAACTGAAACTGCTCATTCAGCATGGATTCAGAGCTTGTATATGTTTTGGCTACAAAGTCTGAATACTAGGTTAATCCCATTCAGCATCCTCCTAAAATTCCATTGACATGAGTTACACTCTGACTTCATTCATTTCATGATAACTTTGGTTCTCAGCAATGAAATACGTTAAATTCATGTCTAGCGTCGCCTTCACAACGATATTCGTAGACAAAACCTTCTCAAACTACTCTAAATCACTCTTAACTAGGTCAGTGCGAACTGTCGGTATCAATAGGAAAGATTGTAAGCTGCCGATCAGTGGTGTAAATCGTATGTTACGTAGTGGGTGTTGACTACTAAACCGTGTCGATTTGATGCCTGTTGTTTACTTTCTGCGTACTGAACAGTTGATTATTCTATCAGTATCAGTATCACCATTCGAACTCCGTTAGATCTTCAGCTTTGCATCTATCAATTCAGAAGTCCATCGAAACACCAGAAAGAGCAGTAGAACTAACGCATATGTGTGTGCATTGTTGCAGGATTTCGCAAGCAAAATGCAGGAAGCAACACTCCAATCTCTCTACCTCCAACACAACTACCTAACCGACAGTGGAGCACTAGGAGCAGCATCACTTCCACCGAGTGTAGCAGTCTGTTTACAATACAACTGCATGGTACCGCCACCGCAATCGCTTTGCCCTCCGAATGTGGACATGCCGGCGTCGAGACCGGACTATCAGTGCCAGAAAGGCAGCAACGGATCACCAGGCGACTGATTCATTCATTTAATCAAGTCCTTTCATTCTTCAGGTGTGTTTGTGTGTGTGTGTATAGATCGTAGCTAGAGAGAGTTGTGAGCTCTCAGTTAAGAGAGCTTGCTGTTCTTCTGTTCATATAGACAGATTGGTTGAATAAATTTTGAAAAAGATAACAATTCTTGCTTGGCTAGCTCGGCAATAGTTTCATTGCCGAGAATGAGGCTGTCTCATTTAGATTAAAGACATGTATTCGAAAACTTGTGAGTAAATTAAGAGAGCATCTGTGGATGCTTATTCAGCATCTGTATGGATCCGGAAGCTTTCTCTCTTTTCTTGAACGAATCAATGTGTTTATCGATTGAAAAACACAACATAAGCAATTGCTTGCTCGGTAAAACATGATTGGTTTGATATTTTTGAAGAAGAACGCAATTGCCATTCTTTCTTGGATAATTCTGTAGCGCTCGCTTGAAAATGTAAATATCATTCTGAAGAAAATAAGCAATGTTTTCAATGTTTGCATGCTGATCGGATAATTATTGCCTATTTTCTTGGGAATGTTGCTTATTAATATGGAATCAATGTTAATGTATTTGAAAGAGATGTGAGTAAGAGTAATGTCTTGATGCTTACTAAGCATTTGTTTCATGTAGAGTATTGCTTGGTGTATGTATAGATCTCATCGAGAGAGTTTGCTTTTGTTAACAATGATGAGATTGGTTCAATAAGTCTTGGAATAGAGAAAAAACTGCCATTCTTCCTTGGTTAGTAATGTGAGGCAAGATATACGTTGCGGAGGATGAGGCTGTGATACGTTTCTTAGATTAGAATGGAATTATTGCCAATATAACTTGATTAGCATTAATGATTAGCATTAACATGATTGATTTGATGGTTTTGAAGAAGAAAAATTGTTGTTCTTCCTTGACTAGTAATGTGGCGATTGGCAATAGCTACATTGGTGAGAATGAAGCTATCTCTCATATCGGCTCTTACATCAATGGCTGTTGGGGTGAATTTCAAGTTCGTTGTTCCAAATATTTTGCTCATACTTTTTTTCTATGTAGATAACTAAGTTGAGAATGTCCATGTAAACTTTTGCGGACTCATTCACCTTTTTGAACCTTCATCTAAATTTTTTTACTAGAAGAAGGTATAAGAACAGAGATTCGGGAAAGCAAGCATCACATTCATTGTATTTTTTATATCAAAGAAGTAAATGGTGAGTAGGTACCTTGGGTAAATTGTAAAATTGATAAACGTTTTGACTTGGGTCACCTTGGAACTTCGTAATGAACATTTTCAAAAAAAAATTTAAAAAATTTAAAACAATTAAAGAAACTACTTTTAAGCAACCCTTCTTGATCTTGAAACCTAATTTTTTTGGATGAAGGTTCTACAATTGGAATTTCTCTTTACAAATTCTACCACATACACTTTGCAATACAAGGAGCACCCACTAAAAATCTTGACTAAAAATATTACTTTAAACCCCTTCATCCAAGCTACCCGAAATCGCAAAAACCTATTATGGGTTTTCCGGACCTTTACGGGTTAAATAACATGAAAAAAATTGGGTGACTATTTTTTTACAAAAATAACTGCTGCCATACTTCCATAGTTGGTAATGTTAATATTTACATTTGCATTGAATGAGGTTGTCATACATTGGAATAGAATTCCATTCCAATGAATTTGAAAAGAGGATTAAAAACAACTCCCATTCTTCTTTAGTTAATATAATGGCAAAATTTACTTCAATTGAAATGAAATTACTGCCCATGTAATAATTGACGGTAAAAGAGCATCTATAGCATGTGATGAATACAAAAATACTATTTGACATTCTTTGAATAATAAGGGGTGATCCTAAACATGTGGTGGTTCAAATCAGAAAACTGCATGTGATTATTATTATTTAGAAAATGCATATTTAGCATGTGATGATCATAATTAACTCTTACAGGTGAGCTGCCTTAAAACAATCAAAATCCCTTAAAATTGCCCTCTTCACCGTTTGTGAGATCGTAACGTTCAAATTTGAAAAAAAAAAAAAAAAACAAAAAAAAATCCATGTTGTAGAATGACAAAAAAAAATTAAATCGGGGATCATTCTTAAAAAGAAATTTGACATGAGGCTCTTCAAATTCTTGTTTTTGGGTAAGTAAGGAACTTGTCTATGTAATTTTTACCATCATAGGATCTATAAAACTTGAAGAAATGCTTAATTTTTCACATGGAGGTATGCTGAAATCTAAATACAAAGGCCCAGTTTCAAGAATAAAAGAGGCATGTATAAAATTATTGCATTGGAAAGTCAAACGGTGAGATCATACCTTACTACCTCTTCTACATGTGAGAAAATTAAAACTTGAAAAGTAAGTACAATCTCAATTTTTGGGGAATTTTTAACGTTTCTTCGTTTTAATCGATTTCGGGCAAATTCTGAGAGCTGTTGAGCATATATTTCAGTTTGGGCGGATTTGAAATAGTGTTGTCAACCCTTAAGTGCAAATATATATATCTTCACGCACTCTAAAAACAGTAAATCCGATGGTGATCAAAGTCCAATCGACCCTATTTGAGCCTCACTCACCTTGAGGG
The DNA here is from genome assembly GCA_037043015.1 of Bryum argenteum. NCBI lineage: Eukaryota > Viridiplantae > Streptophyta > Bryopsida > Bryales > Bryaceae > Bryum > Bryum argenteum. The sequence continues at coordinate 14,580,174 of CM073328.1, read as the reverse complement.
GTTGACCCTTAAATGCCCAAGCATGCCCCTCTAGCTTGCTTTTTAGTGTATTTTCAGACGGGTTGGGCGTTAAGTACTCTTGCGTGTGCTTAAAACAATTTACACAGCAGATTAGTGTAGAATGTAATACAAAGGACGGTGTAATTAAGAAACTCAATAAAATTCAATCATTTTCACTACTACAAAAATGTGGGTAACAAACATAATTATGATAAGCATTTGTTTCAGACATATCATCAGAATTGGTTGATAAACAAATACATAACTTAGGGCCAGTTTACACTACGGTGGAGAAGGCCTCTGGTCTGTCAAGAATTCTTGGCATGGCTCTGCGGAACTGAAACTCCTCTGCAGTAAGCATATTACTCATGACATGTGCACAATTGAATTTGACATCTGCCCATGTTAGATCTCCCGTATTTTTTTGTCTTTTATTTTATGTTGTTTTTTTCCTATTTTCAAATTTTACCGGCGTAAGGTTGAGAGGTACTGTAGTTTCGATCATGTGCACGGATCAGTTTTATATGACAAGAGCGTGAGGTTCGTTTTTTTCTGTAAGTACAATGCAATAGATTACGGTATGTGCGGACATGCAATGAACCATACTCTCATCGCATTTTCTAAATAGTATATGCGGACATGAGGGTATCATGCTTGATATCATTTTCCGATCCAATTGTTTATGCTCATGTGAAACACACCATTTTAAGACATTCCATTGTGATTACACATGATAAAGTAGAACTTATGACTTTAAGCCTTGAACGCATAGGATGTCGAAGATGATATTTTGGATGAAAGGTAGAAGCTTTGAAGGGCCATAACTTTGTTTTGGACAAAATCATTTGGGTTGCGTCTTAAATAAAGTCTAGATTGTGTGGTAAAAGTTAGAGACCTTTAAAATGAATAATGAATAAATGGCGTGTTTTTTGGTACATGGAGCTCTTCTTTTTGAGTTTTCAAACATGGGGTATATTTTACCATTGTGAGGCAATTATGGGAAATCAATAATGGTTTTTCATGTTTTTTTATATATGATCATGATCTCAAGATGAATTATTTGTGGTTGGAAGATTTTTAACCCCTAAAGGTCCAAGAAAGCGGAAATCGCTTTTTGGAATTTCCGCAGGAAGAAAATTCAGCCAACTTTGACCATTATAATCTCAAAATTGGAGAAAAATTAACGGTTCAAATTTAACATTCGAGAAAAGGGTCAAGTTAACTTCAAGATCCTACGGTTGGATCTTCTAATCAATGCTTAGATTGAGTTTCTTTGCACCTGAAGTAGAAGAAGGTTCTTTTTGATAATTTAAACAATTTTGTATCAAGGACCTTTAGGGGTTAAATACAAATACTTTTGGTATTGGATTTGCAATGATGGTTCTATGATGAAAAAAAGTGACAAAACGGATGAATTTTGAGGAGCTATATCTCCTTCATTCACTGCTGGATTTCAACTTTGTTTTTTGGAATAGGTTCCACATAGAGTATAGTTTAAGTGGTACAAACCTTGACCCAATCGAAAGTGTTTTGAAGATAAGGCAAGAATTTGAATGCAAGGGGTGTAGATTTGGACCCTCTTTTTGTGAATATTTTGGTAGTATTTACCCTTGCAAGTCTATCATTTGAGCCAAGTACCTTTTTGATGAATTCTTTTGGTACAAGTGTGTTGTTGAGATGACGACAACTTTGTTGTTGGGGAGTTTTTCATTGCAATATGTTTGTTGACAGCATTTAAACTTTAAAGTGAAAATGCTGAAATTTTGTGATTTCTTTTGAGTACCATAATGTTATGCTCTTGCGACCTATGAGGCCTCATGACTCCAAATTTGATCCACATGACTTACAACAAGTATACTACAAAATTGTACAGTTAAAATATAGATAGATTTCATCCATTTTCATCTATGACACTTTGCAGGCTTTGTTTATAGGCTTCAAACTCCCCTTGGGTGTTTAAGGGGGTTAACCCCTAAAGTCAAAATCGACCACGTTGTGATCGATTTTTAAAAATAGACATGTTATTATTTTGCAAAAAAACAAGAGTTTTGACTGATCATAAATGAAGATCCGTACAGTGAAATTTGATAAGAATGGTCGGTAGATTAATTAGATATATATAAACAATATCCTTCAATTGGACTTCCTATAATAGAATTCAATATAAATGTATTCATGGATTTCAAATATGGCCGTCTTGGGGTCAGTGTAAAGCTTCTCTTCTAGAGGTTAAAAGCATAAAGCAATCAAAGAAGCAAGAAAAATCACTTCAAAATATACTAAAGAGCGTACAAAAAAGGCATTATCCAGATATGAACATTTATACAAAATTAGCTCATAATTGATAAACTATAAGATATCCAAAAACCAAAAAACAAAACCATTAAAGAGCATAACACAGCGCAATAACAACATATTAACAAGGCGACCAAATATTGCCAAAAACAATTACATACAACAATTATACATCAATTAAAAATAAACCATCGTTCCAACATATTATTATCTTCCAGACCACCCTTTCAAAAACACATGCAGGGTTAGAAACTGTCCTTGGATTTGTAATAGATAAAAGGTGACACTCACAAACCCCACCTCACACATATTTTGTTCAAGAAACCTTTTATTTATGAATGAAAATCCTTGCAAACAACAAAACGCCAAGACCGGACAGAATCCCAAAATCTATTCTGAAATACATGCCTACAAATTTTCATAGCATTTTATTCTTATTTTTTAACCATTGCTATAAACCAAAAACATAATCCGGCATCATGGGGAATAAGCCTCACAATACTATTATACAAAAAAAGGTAACCCATCTCAATTACCAAATCAGAGGCCTATAGTGCTAGCCAACACTATTTACAAGTTTTTCACAAGTACATTGACATCAATACTCTCAGATATAGAGAAAAACACCATATTCTACATGAGAGCTTAAAAGGGTTTTGTGCCAAAAGGTGTACATTTAGACAATTACAAATACTAGTAGCGGCTTCGGAGAATGCACAACTTACAACAATAGATATATATTTATTCTATATAGATTTCAAAAATGCATTTGGCTCTATTGTCCACGCTCATTTACTAGCCATTATGAAAGATTTATGATTTGTGTATAGTTCTAGACTGATTGTTGCGATGTTTGCAAAGGCAAAAATATGGCTATACCTTAGGGACCAACAATAAATACAACAACATATACTAATGATTTTCCAATTATAATAAACAAACTTTCCTTACTTAAAATCCAACTCAATAAATAGGAAAAAATTTGCAAGTGGGTTGGAATAGACTTCGGAATTCTAAAATGTGTTATCATTGAATGCTCAAGCAAATCCAAAACAAATTAAATAATCTTCAAAACACTAATAAAAGCTGCAAATATATCATACAAAGATCAACCAATTCCCATATAACATCAAAATGAGCCATATGTATATATGGAATTACAAGTGGTTCCATCATTAAATTGGAGGATACAAACACACACAACAACCCCCAAATTATTTAAACAATGCAACCAATTAATTAGTAAACTGCCCAACTACCATAAAACAAAAAGCTAACATGGTAAACACAGTTATACGAGCATTGCATACAAATTTTATGCAGTACCATACTGATTACCCACTATTTAAAAACTATACCAGAAACAAAAGCAATACAAAAGAAAATTAGTCGATTACTAAATTGCACTTCCAATTGCCACATGATATGTTTGGCACATAAGCATTCTCACGAAAAAATGCATATCAAAGATGTATAAGTGAACAATTACAAAATGCTCCAAATAATACAAGAGAATATAAATTGAGAATAATCTATTGGTGTCTTACACACTTTATTCTTGTCAAATTTGGCAGAGCCTAAGAGATTCCAAGAATATAAAAAGATACAATTGCTTAATATCACCTAAAACAAGAACAAACACTCTAAAAATGTGGAGGTGCTCATCATAGAAAGTTTTCACTAGAAGCTACACCTTTTAAATAAATGTAGCTAAACCTATCTTCAGAAATATTATCACACTTCACGCCAAAACAAAATCACAAACTCCTCAACAAATTATTACTCCAAAATATATACGAGATAAGACATTTAACATTTCCAAACAGTCCAAATCTAATGTCACATGACAAATTCAAAATGTACTACAATATAGCAACTGAAGTGATTAAACAAGCCCTTAATATAGCTCAACAACTTTCTGCTACGAATCATGTAACCCACAATGCCAAAACCCATGCAACAAGCATCCTCTACCACGAACACTAAAACATGAATATAGAGCCTATGACCACCATATTTCACCTAAACTTGGTTTACATCCTATACACCTCTCACCACCACCACCGCCACATCCTCCTTATTTAGAGCCACCAACTAAAATGATCAATAACCCCATTGAATATCTCATACACTCAATATATAAATCACAAAGAAAGCAAACCGAAAGGCAAATATAAAATTGTGAAAACCTACCACAATTACCTATGCCAATGGAAATAAGCAAATGGGAGAACACATAATAAATGAATACCACAAAGAGACATCTTTACACTAAACATTTGGACAACTATACAACACAACACCTTCTTGCTTGCTCAATACTACACCATGAAACAACATACACATTATAGAAACTCAGTAAATACGTACTTTTTAGAAAAGCAAATCCAAGATACAAGGTACATACTCCAATCTATGTCCCTCCATCTTCTTAATATCAGTAAAAATGAATCTAATCTTTCAGAGATATCAAGACCAATCAAAATACAATACAAATAAAAGATGATAGGCACATCTTTAGAATGAAATGGAAAAGCATCTCATAACTATACCTACTACTAAGCTGAAATGATGATGGAACCAATATTCTAAAGCAAAAACTGAAGCACTCAAACTCTTACACTACTCATTGCTCAAATTGCTACTTGACCACACCATGACATCTTTCAATATAACACACACATTTTTTCTCTCTAGTAACTTGTTTCACTCAAAGAGAAAAGTTTAATTCACCACTTAAGAGAGATCAATTTTTTGGATCTACTGGAAAAGCATTTTCTTACAAATAAAAAGGAATAGGTTATGCTCACCCACATAATAAAATGGATACTCAAAAAGCTATACAATGGCCCAAACTTGCAGCATGAAACAATTCAAATAATATTATCATAGTAATTACTCTAACAACAATTGGTACCATAATCTAACACAATTAAAAAGACCCTATCCATACACACATGTCATTACTTATAGACCAACACATACAATAACATATCAAGAACCAATAAAGCCATTAGGATTTACTAAACCATGAATAGAACCTTCTACCTTCACATATTTATGTGTACACCATAAAAACACTAGTGCTGGAAATAAGGAACAAATTACCGCCCTAACCACAAGTTTTAACAAACTTCAAATCCCTCAACCATACATATGAATTGCCCCTTTAACACAACCAAATACACAAGTCAACAATATTATAGACTCGAACAAACTCACAAATCCAACAGACAACTTAGTCACAAACTACAATACACCACCAATCCTTTACTTATAAATGATAAACAACCTAAATTCTCATCGCAAATACTACTACTATACTAATGGCTCATTTGTCTCCCACCACAACATGGGAGATCATTGGACTTGTGAAACTCCAGGATCTAGAATATACAATCAATTCAAAAATATAGAACTAGCCATAGGCTCTGAGGTTTACGAAACATATTTAGAGTCGAGATAATGGCAATATACACAACCCTACAAATCATTACCTCCGCTACACACATACTACAATCGGGAAACTTTTGACATTTGCTTAAAAAATCTCTCACAAAACAAAGCTCCTGGCCCAGATAAAATCCCTAACTCCATTCTCAAAAATATACCTGACTCATTCCACACCCTTCTACACCTCTTCTTCTCCCACTGCTATAAACAAAAACAAATACCTGCATCTTGGAAAACCAACCTTACTATACTTCTCTACAAGAAAGGTGACCCCTCACTTCTCCCCAACCATAGACCCATTGCCCTCGCAAATACAATATACAAACTCTTTACTAGTACCCTTACATTTATTCTATCAGCATACGGCAAACGCCACCAAATCCTTCATGACAGCCAAGAAGGCTTTCGAGCTGAAAGAAGTACCTCTAGGCAAATCCAACTTCTTACGGCCACACTTGAAGATGCCAGAATCACAAACCAAGACATTTATGTAATGTACATCGACTTCAAAAATGCATTTGGATCCTTAGACCATGCTAGACTACTGGCAATAATGGTTGACCTAGGCTACCCAATAGATGTTGTTGCACTAATTGGAAACATCTACTCACATTCCACCACCATATACACTGGAGAACACTTTGGAAAAACAAAACCAATACCAATCCAACGGGGCACCATCCAAGGCGACACACTAAGCCCATATCTGTTTATCATATTCCTAGAACCCCTTCTGAGATGGCTACAACTAGGAAACCATGGTTACAAATTGGGTACATAAAAAACAATAATTAACTCTGCTGCATATGCTAATGACCTAGTTGCTCTCAGTGCTACCCTTCAAGCGCTACAAACACAAATGAATAAAATTGAAAAATTCAGTGATTGGACTGGACTCGAAGTAGGTACACCAAAATGTGCAGTTACCGGCTGCCCAAACAAATCCAAACTCACACCCACCGCCTTCAAAACCCTTCTTCAAACACAAAACATCAATCACAAAAATGAACCATTACCAACACTACACCAAAATGAAGCCTACCCCTACCTCGGTATTCAAATGGTACCAACTCTCAAGTGGAAACTCCAAACACACATAACCACCAAAAAACTTACTTAACAATGTCAAAAACTCTCTAACTGCCCTGCCACAATGAAACAAAAAATCAATATGGTGGATACAGTCATACGCGCAGGCGTTGCATATAGCTTCTATGCAGTACCCTACTCACTACCAATGATAAAAAAACTAGACAAGAAAATCACCAGCATCCAAAAAACAATATGTGGGCTACCTAAATGTACGGCAAATGTCATTGCACAATTACCACATGAAGACTTTGGCCTTGAAGCTTTCTCCCTTAAAAATGCTTACCTCAAATGCATTGGAGACCAACTTACAAATGCACTAAATGACAAAGGTAAACTTGGCCCAATCTACCAAGGTCTCATTCAACACATTCTAGCAAAATATGGTGGATCCCAAGAAATCCCCCGAATAAAATACAACGATTGCATACATTCCCCAATCACAAGAACAATCTTCCTACTTAAAGAAGCTAGTGGACTACACCTCAAATGCACACTTGACAACTTCCAACTCCAAGCCACCGAATTAGAAACGCGATGGCTGACCCAGGCATCAATTCTCCTACCCCACCTAAATCCCAAAGTCTCCCTCAAATTATTACATAAACTACTACTTCTCAAAATAACCAAAATAAGCCACCTCACACTCCCAAATGGAATCACCCTCATGTCACCTATAGATTTCAAAATATACTATAAAAATCCCAGTAAATTATAACGCAGCGCTCTCAATCTTGCTCAACAATTATTTTGCCAAAAAACATGCACCCCCGAATGTTCACAACCGTGCAACTCACACTCACCATCCCATCTTCTATACAACGAATACATAACACATGACCACGAAATATCCCCACCTACTCCTCCACCTCCAACACATTTAACCTTCCCACCACCTACACCAACAATACCCCCGCCCAAACAAATCATCAATAACCCGATTGACTTCCCCATACACCACATATCCGCACACAAAATAGACACCAAAAAAGACAAATACAAAATCACGCACTCCACAAACAAATACATGTGCCACTGGGAAATAAACAATCAACTCACATACCACACTTGGTTATCCCCTAAAGAACTATTCCCACTCAACTATCCAACCGTCATACAAAACAACCTTAACCTTCTAACCGAATACTACACACAACAAAAACACACATTATATAAACGCATCATCAATACTAACTTCACAACACCACAATCAAGAGACACCCGATTCATCCCACCTCCAACAAATATACCCCTTACGCAAATCCATCTACAAGACTGCAACCCTGACAAAGACATCCTCACAAACTCCCCTACAATACAAATCCTAAACGAAACAACACATTTATTGGATAAAAATGGCCACTTTCTCCTTACCATCCCTACATCAAGACTCAAATGGCTATGGAAACAATACCACACATACCTTAACACTAACCACGGTCTAACCCCCCAAACCCAACCCTTTGAAACAGAAATCATCCTACTATATAAACGATACCACCACACTCTCTCAAAACGCAATCCCAAAACAACAGACCACCACACGCTCCCCACAACCATTATAGACACTCTCATTACATCATTCCGCATAACACACACGTATTTCTCCTCCCCAGTAACATGCCCTTTACAAATCGCCAAATACTACTCCACATTCCCACGGGAAAAGATATTTGGCTCCAATGGCCCTGCCTTTCATTATAAATGGGAAGGAATTGGTTATGCCCATCCACACAACGATTTAAATCAAAGCAGAACAAAGTATTCACTGGGCTAGGTTAGCCGCACAACATAACCCCAATGTTATAACCATTGTGGTCATGCCAGACAAGCAATGGTTCCACAATCCAACCCCATACTCAACTGAGTTTCCACATACACACGTTTTAGCACACTTTGCCGCTGACACATTAACATACGAACAACCCACCGTCCCCACTGACCACAAAAAACCCCGCACCGAACCAAACACAATCCAAATCCTTTGCATCCACCACAAGCAACACCATCTCATCACCACGGCAGACACACATAATCTTACAACCACTCTTAGAAATCTATCTATCACCCAGTTCCACCTTCAAGAAATTCCCCCCACACTTGAAAACACCAAAGTCAACAAAAACAAAAATTGGACCAAACTCCTATATCCCCCAACACATACACCCAACCTCTCAAGCACACCCCCACTCCCACAATACACCACACATCTTCCTATCAAATTCCCTCTAGAATACAGCTATTATACAGACGGATCCTTCATACCACCACAAGAAACAGCAACGGGCTATATGCTCCTAGAAACCGCCGGTTATGGCATTTATAACCCAACAAAACCAGAAATACAAATATCAAAAAGACTACCGGGCTTACAAACCATCTTTAGGGCAGAACTTATGGCCATATACAAAACACTCAAAATCCTCACAACTAGGTACATAGACGAACCCGCATACATATTTACAGATTGCATAAACTGCTTGTACGTTTTACAAACACACCTAACACATCCTACTCTACAAAACAACCACCCCGATCTAAATACTCTCATCGCTATTACAAATATGCTGAAAATACGTACACAACCCACCATGTTCCACAAAGTAAGAGTTCATGTTAACATATCCGGAAATAAAAAAGCAGATAAGCTAGCAAAAGCAGGAAACGAAAAAAACTATAAATTTGCCCGAAAAAACCACGGATTTGCACACATCACCCCTTTCTACTACCAAAAAGATATATGGCCTGGACCGCACCACAGACCAGATAAGGGACCAGTTAGAAACCTAACTACATACCTTACCAAATACGACCGTGAAAACAACCTCACAATTCTAGCACAAAACTTTCCTAACATAAACAAATGGACCTCCAATCTTGATATACATGCAAAATCTTCAAATGCCTTCTGGAAAAACCCAAAAATTACAAACTCCCAAATAACTAGCATACTAAAATTCCGCACAGGACAATACATGGGTAACGCACAAAAACAACTATTCTTTGGACATATACGATTCCCAACAAAAACATGTCCTATCTGCAACTCCACAGACGTAGACACATGGCTACACGTCTTACTTAAATGCCGACACCCAAACATCCACGCACTTAGAGTTACCAGGCACAATCAGGCAGTTAAAACCATTAAACAACTCATCCTTTCCAACACCAAGTGTAGATGTTACACACTTATAAATGCCAAAAGGCACCTCAGCGCACCCCCAGATAACACGGTACCCAGTTGGCTCCTCCCTTGCACTTGTGACACACGTAGATGCCACTGCAATGCAAGATTTCGACCTGACTTACTTTGTGTAATCGGCCTCCCACACCAAGGCACACCTCCACAACACCCCAACAACAACATTGTCATTCAATATATTGAATTCACATACTGTAACGACAGATTTCCACACGAAACCATCACAAATAAAACCAATAAATACCAACCATTACTCGACTCAATAGCTGCCCGTGGTTGGAAAGTCAACCCCCTCATAGTCATTACTTCAGGAGCTAGAGGCACTACTCACACACCATCAATGACCTCACTGGAAACTTCATTCAAACTAACCGTAAAACAAATAAAAAACGCATTCAAAACAATTAACATGATAGCCATACAACACGCAACATTAATCCTCCTATATAAACGCAAACTAGAAAACCACCAAACCCTCCCCACCAATCTTGAACCACCATGACAAACAAAAAAGGGGGGGGGGTAGTGGTACAAACCACTGTTGTTACCAGCGCATTGTTTCAGTCTCAGCTTCTCGGGTAGGGGTCGAGTGGTTGATTTATTTTTCCTACCATATACTCACAGACAGCCCCAAGCCATGCGAACTGCTCAAACGAGCCCGACAAGGTTTGAACTCGGACCAACACGATTACAAACGTCCTACACCTCAACCACCCTAGGACAGCACGGCTTGGTGACCTTGAACCCATCCAAATTCCAATTAAAACATCCATTTGCCAAACACTCGCACCCTAAATAGTTCTATCTTGGTTACTTGATTTTAGTATGGTCTCGGTTACTTTGTGTAGTCAGTTTCGTATGTGTAGTTTAGTGTCTATTCCCGTAAGAGGTGAGTATTTTTGTTCTTTTACCACTTTGTCATGTGGCCATTGAGGTAAAGACATTACGAACAGACGTTGTATTCACGCCAATCTCTTATTGGAGATTGGAGTCCTAGCTAAAGGCCCTATAAGATTTATCATTAGATGCAACAAAAAAAACAACTTCACAGACATTACTACAGATGTTTCCAATATAAATAAGTGGAGAAGTAACACTAATATAGATGATAAATTATTTAATGAATTTTCATTGATAAACAAATCACAGACTCCCAAAAAACATGCCTCCTCAAACTAAGACGTGGTCAATATATGGGCACTCCTAGAAAACAATTTTTTCTTGGCTGGGAAATATATCTATCATTCACATGCTAAATATGCCACTCCCAAGATCCAGACACATGGTTACGTATTAAAATGCAAGCAACACCATACACATGCTCTCAGAACAAAAAGAGACAATAAAACCATTTGAGAAATTAAAAAACTACTAGTCTCATAAAAAAACTTAAAATGTTATACCCTCATAAATGGGGGCACATGTGCCCCCATGACGTTTAGGGGTTGAGCCAGGTGATCAAAAAATAGATAAAAAAGCTCTAAATAGAAATAGCAGTTCTAAAATCTTATTAAGGCATGCAATCATTTGCACTACAGAATTGTGACATATTTCTTTAATTTTTTTTCAATAACAAGCACCCTTGTAACAACTGTTCTCTCATTCTATTTTCACATCTCCGAATTAGCAGTATTAATAAAGAATCATAATTAAACCCCATAAATGAACAAGGTCTCTATCAAAAATTGTTAAAAAATGCTCAAAATGACTGGTTTTGGTGTTTTTATTTTATGCTTTTAAGAAGAAGGACTCCAGTCTCCTACGGGATGGCGTGAATATAGTGTCCGTTCAACCTACCTTTGATAAAGTTTCTGACAGGACATAACAAGAGTGGTATAGGACTACTAAGAGCCTGTCCCCATGCTTGAATCGACCCGTATTTATTTGAAGGTGAGGGTGGCTTGCATATAATTTGGAGACACTCGACCCGTATTAACCCTTAAAGGTCTGAACAACCATATTTTGGTTGCTAGAATACAGCGTATTTTGGTTGTATTGGAATGAGTGCACACCTTTAATAGATTTGAGTTCAAAGAACAAGTTGACATATAAATCCATGCGGTTCTACTAAGCTTTTAAGATCACAATATAGAGTTTCTTGTTGGTAGCAAATCTCAATTATACGCCACCGTACATACTATCTCCAAGGGACCTTTAAGGGTTAATAAAAGCGGTTCGTTTTTTTAGATGACGGGTCTACCAAGAAGGCTTGGCAAGCCCTGTTAACCCTTAAACGCCCAAGGTGACCCGAGGGCTCACCTTCCAACAAATCTTCTCTTAGCTCTCACTGTACTCAACTTTTCACTTATATTTTGATGACAAACTCGTCACCTTCTTGTGATGCATTCAAAAAGTGAAATTTTATAATTCAAATCACAATTTGTATGAGTTATTTTGTGCTTTGAAAGGATTGTGGTAGCGAGGTTGGGGTTGTACATAACCTTGTAGGAGGTTGCAAGCTCATCATTGATTGGTGCATTCATGATGCCCTTGTTCAAAAAGTGCACTATTCATGATGCCCAAGTCCAAAAGATGTTGTGATCCAATTTTGGGCTCCCCGTTTCACACCCCATGGGTGTTTAAGGGTTAATAATACGGGTGACCCTCATTTCTTATCTTGGATTATTCTTCCCTCAATTTAGTATGTTTTTTGGAATTCCTTTGTTTGAGGAGCTTGCATTAGTTGTTTTCTGTCATTTATTTAAATCGAATGGAGGATTATCACGGCACGGTCCTCACATGAGGACAACCCATCATTTCTCCTCCCTAATTTTGAAAGAAGGTTTGCTACAGGACGAACCTTGAAATATGACGGGTCGGTTCAAGCATGGAGACTCGCCCTAACCCCGATTAGAGCATCTCCACCAACAAGGCCACACGCACTGAGAAAAGAGAAGCGGGCAACTATTCATGCCAACAGCTTTCCACCAAGGACCATTTGGCGCGGCCTCAACGATCAGGGCCTCCATGTATATGAGGAGGCACGGTATTCGAGGTGGGCTCTTCCGTGCCTCCTTATGCAACTGTAGCCCATCCAAATCTACTGTAGCCGGGGAAAAATAAAAAATAAAAAATAAAAATTAGAGAAGCCCAAATTTCAAAGAGAAAAATCTTGGAGAAGAACTGTAGCCGAAAAGTCGGATCACAATTGAAGAATCTTTTCAAAATCACTATAATAGTAAAAGTGAGATACATCGCAGTTGCGGATGGTGGGGACAACGCCCGCCCAACCAAGCCAGGCGACTCCAATCGGCCCTCAAAATACCCCAGTTGCGTGCTTGCGGGCACGCAACTGGTGGAGATGCTCTTAGGGTGGACATATTTTACCAATTAAACCCCCTTACATCTCCCAACATCAATTTGAAGGTACAATTTATAGAATTCACATATTACAACGACATATTCTCTCTCGAAAGATAGAAAAATACCAACGTCTCATCAACGATATTATCAACAAAGTTTGGATAGTTGAACCACTAATAGTAATTACAACATATGCCAGAGCATCTACACACATCCCTCCTTAAAAAAATCCCAAAAACCAACTTCAAATTATTCATTTACGGGGCATACCTACATGTTCTTGCAACACGCTTGTGTCAAAATAATAAACAAATCATAATTTTTAAGTGTAGCCACATAAGTAAATTGCATACATAGGCATGTTTGAGGTATTTTATCTTCATCATTTTTCATGACCCAAAGGCACACACATGGAAAAAGCGAGAGAGTAAATTGCACGAAAGGGCCTCCGCGAAGAGCAATGGTTCGTGGCAGCTACCAAGGAGGCACCCTAGAATCTATGGGGACCTCCCTAAGGCCGTTTTTGATAATTTTGAATTCAATTTTGAGGTCTGCGACCCCAAATTACCCTTGGAAGCATACTCCTTGGCATTTAATGTCTATACATCAAAAAATTAGCGGGCTCATTACCCCTCCTCCATCCTCCTTGGTAGCTGCTACGAACGCTTACCCCTCCGCGAAGGGTAGAGCGTGGAATAGTCCGTTGCACATACGTTTCCGCAATGAGTTCACGATGGACAATTCCACGTTGAGTCATGGGGGACATGGCTATCACGCAAGAATGAGTAGGAATCATGCGCAATTATGTTCGTGCCTTTCGTTGTTGTTGGGTGTACGACCCTCAAATTTTGCCCCATTTGACATGTACTATAAAAGGCACTCGAATGGACTGAGCAGACTTCCTTGGTGCTCATGAATTCATCGGAGAAAAAAACAAAACAAAAAAAAAAAATAGAAGAAGCTACTTGTACTTCATTTGGCAGCTTGAAATTTCATTGTTGACCAATCATTATATTTTCAAGATATTACCCCAGAAGCCGAAAGGCCTCAAAGCTGCCCTTCTTTTTATCTTCTAAAAGTTCTTGGTGCCAAATTATCTAAATTACAAGAAATGGCCTTTGTCTCCTTCACGCTTAACAAACTCAATCGAAGCATTATCTAAAGAATTCAGCCGTAGGATCTTAAAGTTAACTTGTTTTTGTACCCAAATATCAAATATAGATCATTGATTCATCTTCATTTGGGAGAATATAATGGTCAAAGTTGACTGATTTTTGGTCATGCACGAACCCCCAAAAGCCATTTTGGCTTTTTTGGATTCTTAGGGGTTATGCAAGGTGCAAATTTTAATTTACAAACATGATAAATCCCAAACAACCATAGCTCACTAGTTCGGGGTCGTTCCTTCATGTAGTGTCCACCCTGAGAGGGGTTAGTAGTCCTATATCACTGTTGTTATGTCCTGTGGGCATATCATGAAGGGTAGGTCGAACAGACACTTGATTCACGCCAACCCTTACGGGTCTCGTGTTCTTCTTCTTCTTGCAAATTTTCAACTTTTGACGTAGTTTGAGGTATGTACTTGTAAGTTCTAGTACCTAGCTTGTGCCATGTACATGTACACCAAATCTCAAATTTAAATTCCTTACCATTTTTGAGATCATAATGTTAGAAAAAATAAACAAAAAATCTATTTTTTTTTTTTTAATTTTCATTTGTTGCAAAAGAGAATTGAAGTGTTTTGTGAGCCACAAAAACCAATCTCAAAATTAGGTTGACACAAGGCTCTTGACAAAACTACTTGTTCCCAATACATGTCTTTTCTTAAAACCCATATAAGAAAGGGTTTGTTCTAGGTCAATTTGACTCAGTCAGGCTCTCTACTACTAGATTTGGTGCGCATAAGTTAGAAATTTATTCAATGTTAAAAAATAGTAGAGTTTTTACATACCTTTCCAACAAGATAGTTCTTGCTCACACACTAGGAGATTATTACTTCCAAACTTTGGAAACATCGTCAAGACATCCTTGATACTACCCAAAATTGCAAAAGATACTAATTTATATGCAAAACTTGCCCAAAATCAACTAGACCGCAATGAATTTCAAAAATTTACGGAAAAATCAACCAGACGGTGAGATTTTTAACATGGCATTAGCTACAAAGTACAAGTCAATTAGATCTCTTGTATTTTATATATCAATACATGTCTAAAAACTGCAATGTGTGACAAACACTTGGGCAACCAAAACTTTGATACTCTACAAGAACAAGAACAAAAAGCTTGCCACATTGATGTATGAGAACGTTCAAGGAAATGCACGCCCATTTAGAAAAACATGATCTTTCGGTTTTCATCAAGCCAACTTGCAATACGATAGTAGTTTTTCATATACATAATACATTTGACACTAAACTTGTGACAAATACATGTAGTAATAAACTTGGTGAGATGTTTATCTACTAAAATCCCGTCCAATGGCAATATTTGAGAACTCAAGGTGTACATCGTCCCAAAAATTTAAAGTTGAAACAACTTCAACACTTTGGACTTCCATTGGTTGATCAATTCCTTTTTCTAAAGTTGGAATCTTATAACAATTAACTTTACATGAGTAACATGTGAAGAGGGTAGCACTCATTTCCAATTTCATTTTTCAATCTAACAAGGGAACGGTCATAATTACGTAGACCATTTACATTCATTTTGATTCAATAACTTTTGTCAACAAGGAACACATGCTTCTCAAAAGAAAGCAAAGCTTGGGTAATATTCCATTTCAAAGTCATTAAAAATAAAATGTTCCAAATAAGAAAAATGAAAATTTTCTCTCAACTGATTAATACATTAATTGGTCAAATGAAAAAAGAAAATAGAATTTCATAATGAGAAGCTTCCAAACCGGTAAATGTGTAAAAGAGAGTGCTCAACAATGGCTCAAATTTCAGATTAGGAAATATGTATTGCATTGAACGATGTAAGTGGAAGGATAGTCAAAGTGGATTCATAAATTTTGCTTTTTTTTTTTTTTTCTACAGTCTGTTATGAATTTTTGAAGGTGGATTTACACATGTTTCCAAAATGGTACCCTAATTTGCCACCTTATAATGTTCAAGTATGATAACATGGTACTCCCTTCGTCCCATTCTAACTGTCTAGTAGGGTCTGTGAACTCTATCTCTCGAGGTATATTTGAGAGAACCTACTCAGAGAATTATAATGGGACAGTCCGAGGGAGTATTGTTGAAGTTTGAAACTATTATGTACCAGTCTCAATCGAGTCTAGTTGTTGTGTGGTCTGCCCAGACCGATGCCGGCTGGGGGTCACCGTTTTGTAACTTTTTTTCATGCTATTGATTCTCATCAATATGTTTCAAAAAAAAAAAAAAAAAAAAAAAACTATTACGTACCTCATCTTTATTGGTACTACTCCATTTTTTAGCACTCTCCTTTAGTTACTTTTTATTCAATACCCCCATTAACTGGAGAGAACCTTCCACGGCCATAAACTCCCCCACAATAGCCTTGTGCTAATATACCAAATTTTATCCAAATAGTGTAATTACAAATCTCCTGGACTGTAGACCACAAAATTAGCTGGCCGCTGTTGAACACCACCTGAAGGAAGAATCAAGACAACACTTCCTCCCAAATATTGTTTGTATCTGAATAAACAACTATTGAATGAATATAAAGCACAGCAATTCAAGGCATATACTAATTTTAATAACATATTCAATATAAAAATAAAGAAGGTGCAAGGAAATTCATTTAGTTTTGACTATTACCCCTGGCTTTTTCCTGACTGTCCCCTTTCCCCACCGAATCTGCCGATTTGGCAGGCACCCCCCCTCCCCTCGGGTTTAGGGCCTCACAGACAGCCGGTGATTTGATTCGGATGGAGGAAAAATATCATTAATTTATTAATTTTCATTTGAATATTGTGAAGTTTTTTTTTCTTTCTTTCTTTCTTAAAATTAATTTATTTAGTGTAGTACTGTAGTGATGAAACACATTGCAAGAACCCATCAGATGAGAGGCTGATTTTATGTAGGATAAGGTAGAGTGTCCTAAAAGCACCAACTTAAGAGATCTGACCTATTTTTAGCATTCGTAAATTTAGAATAAAAGTATGACCACATTCGAAATAGGTTTTCGGGAGGATTGCAAAAATTTGCAACATGTAATTTGACAATTTGACATCAAAATATAAGTGAAAAATCAATTACACTGAGAGCTACAGAGAAGATTCTGTTGGAATCAAGCCCCTCGGGCTTGCTTGGGCGTTTGAGGGTTAACAGCACCTCATTCCCTCATCCGGTAGTTTGAGGTCATTCCGGACTTAGTTTTTCCTTTTTTGTAGGAAGATTTGTGGAGTGTGATTTTTTGTAATGGGTACAAGCAAGAAAAATAAAGAAATGTGTTTTACAGGGTATATCTAAAGCTTATATTAATAGATTACATTGGCGATACTTTGTAATGGACGGTTTGGCCTCCTAGACTGCCTATCAGCCTTGGAAACCAATTGTTTCATCTCTTGTGCGTGCATACAAATAGAGACATTCTCATGATCTTTCATGCAATCATTCCGGGCATGTGACTTGCTTGGCGTTTTGAAATAAGATACCAGTGGCATACGGATGTCCATCATGCTCGCGACGAGTAGGAGTGGTACAAAATGTAGCCTTGAGACGAGTGTTCGATTCGGACCTACGTCATTTGAGGTAGCATAATTGGAATTGAATGATGTAGTCAATGGATAATTCATGAGGATGCGGTGTGCTTAGTTTTAGGATATAGTGTGATCAATTTAAGTGATATGGTATATTCAAGAAGCGATCATAAGAGTGATCAATATTTAGATGATTTATGTATGTGCAATTTGAGAGGTTGCATTCATTAAAGTGAGAAGCTTTAGCAGATTAGTGAGTGATCAATCTTAGAGGATGCGATCATGAGAGTGACCATTTTTAGTGAATTTATGAGTGATCACTTTGAGAGAACATAGTTGTTAGAGTGATAAATGTTAGAGGATTTGTCTGTGATAGAGAGGATGCGGTCACAAAACTGATTTGTTTTAGAGGAATTTTGTGTGATCGATTATGACCAAAATGATCATTTGAGTGATTAATGTTATGAGTTGTAGAGCATGAGGTCATATGAAGATGAGTATTCAATGGGAGTCGGTGAATAACTCTGAAGAGATGTGATCAATCTTAGAGGATGCGATCATGAGAGTGATCATTTTTAGTGAATTTACGAGTGATCACTTCTAAAGAACGTAGTCGTTAGAGTGATGAATGTTATAGGACTTTTCATTTATAGAGAGGATGCGGTCACAAAAGATCTCTTTTAGAGGAACTTTGTGTGATCGATTATAGACGAAATGATCATATGAGTGATTAATGCTATGAGTTATAGAGCATGAGGTTATATGAAGGTGAGTGTCTAATGACAATCCGTGAATGACTGAGAAGGGATGTGATCAACATTGTAGATAGAGTGTGCACGTATACTAGAGGTACAATATAGTGTGCTAGAGCATTACCTTCGTACTAGCTGAAATCGCAATATGCTCATCATGGCTTTCGGGGTAGGACGACTCATTCCATGTCTCTTCCAAACAACGTGGTATGTCAAAAATGTGACGACCAACAAAACCAAACCTCTACTTTTATACAAACAGAATAGCTCACTAGTTATGGATCTCTTTTCATGTAGTGTTCACTCTGAGAGGGGTTAGTAGTCCTATACCACTGTTGTTAGGTCATGTGGGCATATCATTAACCCTTAAACGCCCAAGCAAGCCCGAGGGGCTTGATTCCAACAGAATCTTCCATGTAGCTCTCATTGTACTCAACTTTTCACTTATATTTTGATGTCAAACTGGTCACCATCTTATGTGCATTCAAAAAGTGAAATTTTACAATTCAAATCACAATTTGTATGAGTGATTCTGTGCTTTGAAAGGATTGTGGTAGGTAGGTTGGGGTGGTACATAACCTTGTAGGAGGTTGCAAGCTCATCATTGATTGGTTCATTCATGATGCCCAAGTTCAAAAAGTGCACTATTCATGATGCCCGAGTCCAAAAGATGCTGTGATCCAATTTTGGGCTGCCCGGTTTAGACCCCATGGGCGTTTAAGGGTTAAGGGTAGGTCGAACGGACACTTTATTCACGCCAACCGTAACAGGTGTGGTGTTCTTCTTCTTCTAGGACGACTCATTTTGAGCATATTCTTTTTATTTGTGAGTGACCTGCATTTTTTGCATATTATTCTTTATTGGGTCCTACAAAGTGGTCGAAAATATACTATTGAACATAAATTTTTCATGATTTGAATCCTGGCTCATTACCATCATCATGATCTAGCTAGAAAAAGACCACTCGGTGCATATACACATGGTACTTGACATGACCTCAATGTTCATAAAAGGAAATTCAAACATCTTGACTCGCCTCTTAAAACATTTACTTTGAAGGATTCATGATGAATTCAATTGTTTTTTCTTGACTATTTTTATTACCTCCATGGTACACCTAGGCTTTTTTTCTTCATTACAAACGTTCAAGGAAAGGTCGAACAAACACCCCATTCATGCCCGCCATTGTTTGGAATTTTTTCAATATTGCTTTGATAACTTTCTTATTGTAAGAAAATATCATGAAAAAAAAGTTACAACTACCCCATTTCCGTATTAGTAAAAATCTCACATTGACCCCTAAAGATCCACGATGTTTTGGGAGCTTGAAATTCCAACACTGACCACTATGTACTAATGCAGGTACGTCCAATATTTTTGGAAATTTTTGATAACTTCAAGCGTAGGATCTTGAAGTAGACTACCATAGGTAGTAGTGTGAAAATTTTCAACCATTGGATCATTAGTGGATGTGAGATCATAACATTTGAAGTTGACTGTAAATTTTTTTCGGCCTTGACCGTAAAAGCCAAATCGGTGGCTGTGATCGTTTAGGGGTTAAGGTACTCTGTCAATCCTGTAGTGTTATAAAAGAAATAAAGCAAGTCAAGATTACCAAAGTACAAGAATATTCGTGTATTTTCAAATTTCAATTACGTACTTTTGGCTAAACGTAATTAACGATTATTTTCAGCATTGGTAAATACCCATCTTCATGATATTCTTAATCCTTTAGAATCCCAAAAATTCATATATATATATATATATATATATATGTGAAAGATTCCTAAAACAAATACGACCTATTCTCTGTACTCCGACGTACAACAAGGAAATCATATTATAAAGTAAAATAATAAAAAGTCCAGGAAGGTACAGGCACCAGAACGGTCACAGGTCAGCCACGGTAACAGACCCCTCCCATACCACTAATGAAGGACAGCCAGTACTGTAAGTCAACGATCGATCGACTCTTGATGAAACGGGATTCCGTCCATCGATGAATCCATCAATGAATCCTGACAGCGGCGGGACCGCGATGAGTCACCGCCGCTCAGACGATCAATCACCAGCACACTCGCAGTTTACTACAACATCCCACTCCAGTTACAATTATACAATACAAAAAGTACGAGCAAACAGATCATACATCTTCCGCTTTTACTGCAGTCACTCACCGGGCGGACCCTCCTTCCATTCATTCATAATTCATCTACAGGAGCCGGTCTCGGCGGATATCCCTGGAAATTAGCTATTGGGTTGGCCGCAATACGTAACATGGGTTCTGGTTTTCACTGGGTGGGTACGAGCCGTAACATAACATAACGCGGAGCTGAGAAAGCGGCACGAAGACCGCGAGTCGTCAGGCTCGTGTACTCCGGTTCGATTCATCACGTCACTTTTGCGCGCAATTGGAAGCTCCGCGAGTGTCGTGACAGTATTGCACATTGCAAGTTGTTCTTCCTTGAGATTCATTACTTAAGTTACAACTGGCGGAGTTGAGCAATTTGGGTTACGAGATTCAGGATCGCTGCTGTGTGTGTGTACTGAGTACTACGCGCGTGTGAGGAGTTATCGTCGTGAGTGAGGTACTCTTTTGGGGGAGGTGAATGCGGTGAGCGGGAGTGACCTCGGAATGGAGCCGTTTCATGGGCGGCGAGGAGGGAAGGATCCGAGCGGCGCGGGGATGTTGTGTGGGATTCATCGCGCGACGCAGACGTCGTTGCTCATGGTGGCTATGGTGGCCGCGATGGCCGTCGTCTTGGTCTGGGAAGCTTCGCCTCTCGTTATCTCCGGTCGCGCTCAATCTCCGGTTATCTCAGGTACGCACATCGGTCCTCTCTCGCCGCGTCTGTGTGTTCTCGAAGATTTCGTTTTCGCGAGTACTCACTGTCTGTGTGTGCTGCAGTACCGTCGAGTCCATTCGAGGATAACGCGCCGTTTTCGAAAAGCTCGTCCTCAAAAGAAGGTACGTTACTACTGCTCACCGAGTCCGCGGGAATGTGGTAAATTTGGGCTTGGCACTGTTTCTTGTTGGAAATGTAGCCTGCCCAGCGCTCTGAGGTTGATAGAACTCTAGTCGTGTAGAGGCTTGTAGCTGACGCTAGGACGAGCAATGAGGCCTAGTTGGATAGCTGATTGTTCAAGCTGTGATGATGTTACTTTTCTCTTCAGGGGTGGCTGATCTAACGGAGAGCGATCTCATGCCCACGGTGACGGACGGGACGGAGATTGTGCAACCCGAAACGGAGCCTGTTGTGGAAGAGACTAAGTCTGTCTCAGATGAGCCTGCACCTTCCAGGGACGAGAGCGTTTCGACCACCGCGAATGAAACCCTAGCAAGTAATGTCACTAGTAGCTCGGTAGAGTCCACCTTAACCACAGAAGAGGAAGCGGAAATCCGCTCGGAATCGAGTCCGGATGTTGAGTCAGGTCCAATGCCAGCGTTTGCTAACGCTACACAAGCGCCTGGTGACGCGCGCGAAGAGCAAACTGGCGACGCACGCGAAGAGCAAACTGGCGACGCGCGCGAGGAACAGGCTGCAGATGCCCTCGAAGAACAGGCTGCTGGTGACGCGCGCGAGGAGCAGGCGATGGAGGAAGAGGCGATGTGTGATTACTCGGTGGGGAAATGGGTGCTGGATGAGGAGCATCACCCACTCTACTCCGGGCTCGAGTGCAAAATGTGGCTGTCAGCGCCATTCTCATGCCGGCTCAACCATCACCCCGACAAGCTGCTGGATCGGTACCGGTGGCAACCTAGAGACTGCGAGTTGCCCGTCTTCAACGCCACTGGCGTCCTTGAAATGTAAGCCCCGCTCACACGATCTAACACCAATCACCATCACCCACTTCTTACAACCAGCCAGATCTCCCACTGCCCTTACCTCCAATCCGGCGCTAGGACACGAAGAGCCCACAAATCTGTTAGAGGGTCGCAAATCAGGGCCACGATCAGGAACTGAGAGTTTCATAGCCACGCTTTTCTCCAATCAGTCCGTGTCCTAGGTTGACCGCTTACCATATCCACGGGACCATGATCGAGAACTGAGAGGTGTAGTGCTGCGCTTTTTTCTGCTATCGTTCCGTGTAGGTTCGATCGCTAACCAAATCCAGGTCACACATCCGTTACAGGGTGACATATTTTGGTCACGGTCAGGAAGAGACACATGAGCTGCCGCACTTTACTGTGAAGGTTCGGCGCATGTGATCGTTGAGCGAATCTGCTCCATGGTCACGATCAGAACGTGAGGCATGTACTGCAGCAGCTTTTCTGCTATTTATCTGTGTAGGTTTTGGCGCGTTCGATCGTCAACCAAATCGAGTACTTGAAAAGGTCAATTACAGGTGGTACAAGTCCTGTCCGTGGCCATGATGCTCTGAGGAGCTTGAAACTTGCGCTTTTTCAGTACGTTCGGCGCGTCTGATAGCAAACCTTTTTAGTACTCGAAACAAGCAAGAACGCCACCAGCTCTGTTCTAGGGTCACACATTAATGGCCACAATTAGAAAGTGCTATAAATCTTTGCAGGTTCGGCGCTTTTGATCGCCAACCATATCCAGGTCAAATCTCTTCCAGCGTCACAAACCATTGTCACGATCAGAGAAACGTCACCCACAAATCTCCGCCGTTCTCAAACCACTCTATCCAAAAGTGGGTACTATGATCAACATTCTACAGTGATCGTTTTGTCGATGTGCGGTAACAAAAGTGGGGTCTGTGCTGGGTGCCAGGTTACGCAACAAGGTGATAGCATTCGTGGGCGACTCCTTAGGCCGGCAACAATTCCAATCCCTCATGTGCATGCTCACCCGCGGCAAGAACACGACCTCCATCACCGACATCGGGAAGTCATTCGGATTCTACACCCCGCGCGGTGCGCGAAAACCGAACGGATTCGCGTTTCGTTACGACGCGACCAACACGACGATCATGTACAAGTGGTCAGTCACCCTCGCGCGCATCCAGCCCCTCAACAGCTCGGATCCGAACACGGACAACGCTCTCCACATCGATCGTCCCGAGGCGTTCATCGAAAAGCACTTGCCTGTCATCGACATCCTAGTTATGAACTCGGGCCATCACTGGAACGGCGGCAAGATGAAGCAAAACCGGTTTTTCTTCCATCTGGGTGGCAAGCCTGTTACAGCGAAACAGCCGGAGATTCATGTTCCTGTTGCGTATAATGTTACTGTTTATAATGTTGTGCATTGGGTGCATGAGGCGATCAAGAATACCCCGGAGAAGATCGTCTACTACAGGTACTTGCTTGCTGATTCTCCATAAACCTCCCAAATGCTCATACTACTATGATAACATAGCAAATAGTCACAATGCACCATCATAAAAGATTTGTTTTTATATCTATAGATAGAAATGCACCATCATAGAAGATTTGTTTTTATATCTATAGATAGAAACTCCGGTCCCATTCGAAGGGGTTGGCGTGAATGAAGTGTCTGCTTGTAATGCTAATAACCCGATGCCCATCGGACAGGGGAAATTGGAGCAATACTTTCCCCTTTCGAGTATGAGGGCTCTAATATTTTTGAACGACAACAATGTTGAAAGAGTTATGTTATTTGTCCTTCTCTCAAGAAGGATAATGTTGACATGAGAACATGACAATCTTCATCTACTTATGCACATATTTTGAAATTTTGAACTAGAAGGTTGATTCACAATGTGATGTCTTAGAGTTTTAGTTCATGGTTAGTTTTTAAACATTAGAAATGGAGACTACGGAACCTTAGATATGTGATAAGAGTTATTTTTTGAAAAGTCGGATGTTGATTCTCCAATAGGTCACTGTCACCGCGACACTTCCGCAACGGCGATTGGAACACCGGTGGCACATGCGACCCAACATCATTTGTGAACGACACGATGGAGGAAGGGAAGAGGATCGACCCCCTCGCGGAGATGGCGGTGATGGGAACGACGGTGAACTTGTTGAACATCACTTCTTTGTCGTTTGAGAGGGGAGAGACTCACGTGTCCAAGTACGGGGGTGGGAAGGGTGGACAAGATTGTTTGCATTGGTGCTTACCGGGCATTCCAGATACATGGAACGAAGTATTTTTCGCCGAGCTCGCGTACAAGTTAAAAAAGCAAGGGATGTCAAGGTCCACATAATTTTTTTCTCCCATTCTTTTTTTTTTCCCCTTTTTTTCCTAGTGTAACATACATACATACATACTATGTTCCTTTTTTCACAATTCATTGATCGCTGAACGTATCATTCAGCCGAGTTCGCAATAATTTAGTGATAGTTTGTACAATTTATTGGCGGGTAACGAGAAAGTCTTGCCCTACCTCGATAAATTTATTGCTGAATTTCATCTCCATGGATCTCCACATGCTTGTTTTTTTATGGTAGTGTTGGGTAAGGGCATGATATGGGTACTCCTCCAAAAATAGTGTGATTTTTTTTGAAACTATTCTTTCGACAAAAAGAAAAATTATTCTAACCAAGTGGTATTATAGGTGACATGGCTATAGTTGTATACATGGGGTTAAAAAAAGAATTTCTGGCACATTTATGATGAATCACACATAGGTCACACATAATGAGATGCGTCTCGGTGGTACCCATATCATGCCATGTTATATTTCATTGAAGCATGTTTTTTGATTTATTGCTCGTAGTTGGAGTATGAGTTGTTTTTGGCGGACATGGTCCTTCATTGGATTTCAATTTGAATTGCTCTGGTTATTGATGTATTCCTGTAATGATCAATACATCGTTTGGTTGAAAAAATTAAAAAATTAAATAGCCTACATTAAGTATGGAGTGAGGATGTAGAAATTGAAGTTTCAGTATGTGTTGGTTTAAATACCACTTTTAATTTAGGGTATTGTGTACTGGTAACCTTAAGGTGCTACATTTATGGGGCAAGTGTGCAAGGTTCATCATTGTAAGAGCATCCGCTGCGTATACCCTGTAAAATGACTCGGTAAGTGGTTTTTGGCGTGCAATAATGAGTCCCTGTTTATCGTGTAGCTCCGATGGTGTGTGTCCCTCCGCACCCGTGGCTGGCTATAGGGTCACATGTTTTTCTCCTCTTTCCTTGAAAGTTGCGAGCGGGTCCCGCCACTTCATCTCCCACTTCGTTTCGAGGCAGTGTTGCGGCGAGGGTTCCGATTTTTTTCTGTGCGCTACAATGGAAGCTTGGCGAGTGCGACTCGCAGCCTCTAGGAAACGATTGTTTGAAGATGACGATGAGGACGAGATCATGCTTAACCTTGTAGCAAGCCAATTCGATGTTGGTGGTAATGCTTTGCCGAGAGTAGTTCATCGCGGATCGAGACCAGGAAGAGCACGTAACATTGATAGGGAGAGGCAGCAAGGCCACGATCGAATTATAGCTGACTACTTTGGAGATCCCTCTGTATATGGCCCTGAAATATTTAGACGACGCTTTAGAATGCGACGTTCGTTATTCTTGAGAGTTATGGACCGGGTTTGTGCACGGGATGATTGGTTTGTGCAGAAGCGTGATGCGTGTGGTTCATTGGGCTTGTCTTCAATTCAAAAATGCACTGCGGCATTGCGCATGCTTGCCTATGGAGTAACAGCGGACGCCATGGACGAGTATTGCCGCATTGGTGAAAGCACGGCAATGGAATCGATGAAGAGGTTCTGTCAAGCTGTTCGGGTCGAGTTTGGACCACACTTTCTGAGGCAGCCAACGCGGGTGGATTTCGAAACGTAGTTGAGGATCAATGAGGCCCGTGGATTTCCGGGTATGTTTGCATCACTTGACTGCATGCATTATGTGTGGAAGAACTGCCCTGTTGCGTGGCAGGGCGATTATGGAGACAGAGATGGTTCCAAATCCATCATCTTAGAGGCAATTGCTGATCAGAGTCTTCATATCTGGCATGTTTTCTTCGGTTTGCCGGGGTCGAATAACGACATCAATGTGTTGGATCGTTCACCGCTAGTTCACAATATGTTGACAAGTGAGGCTTGTGACATGACCTTCGTGGTGAATGGTTGTGAGTACAATCGTTATTATTTGCTCGCGGATGGTATTTATCCTCAATGGAGTTGCTTTGTCCAAACTATTCACGAGCCTACAGATGAGAAGAAAGCTCATTTTGCCAAGCGTCAAGAAGCATGCCGCAAAGATGTCGAACGATGCTTTGGAGTTTTGCAAGCACGGTTTGCAATCATTCAAAATCCTTGCAGGCAATGGTCAACAAGCACCATATGCGATATTATGTTTGCATGTTGTATTTTACACAACATGATCTTGGATGATGAGCATGATCTTAACTTAGAGCTTCCATTTGACATCAATCAGGGGGTACCATTACGCCGAGGCCTATCTTTTGATGAGTTAGTTGCAGGAACAATAGAGGTCGAGAATCAAGATGTACATTACAGTCTTAGAGGAGACCTCGTTGAGCACATGTGGGCATTGAAAGGACAAAGCATGTACTGATATTTAATACAAATTCTGAGACTTTGAATCATCACGTTGATTGATATTTGTTGATATGTAGAAGATATTGAGAAGATGTTGGATTGTTGGAACTTGATAATTTTGAGGTTTTGAATGAAATCGATCCAAATAGAGAATATGTAGTTACAAACTGTATGTTGCACCATTGACATACACTTTATCAAATTTCATTGTTTCAATTTCCCTCACTACCGAGACGTGCTTTGCATTTCCTTGATTAAACAGTAACCACTTCACAACTTATTCAGATGCTTTCTACTCATGCTTCCAATCACAGCACTCTGCATGACAACCCACAAACAATCGAGCAATCGAGTCTGCAAACTGCATTGAAGTGATTAGCGATAATTTACTTACCTTGTGCCTCTGTTGTCACCACTTACAAGCTCGCAACCTTCACTTTCCTTTCATTGCGTGTTTCCTCTCATGAGCTCTGTCATTTTGTGAAACTCGACGCAAACAAACTGTTACCGAGAATGCCAAGCACATAATCATATTGAAAGGACAGTATATGTACTAATTTTTATTTTTCACTTGAGAAATACAAATAACCATTGAGATTCAAATTGAGTCCTAAGTTTTGACTTCCCTCACTACCGAGATTTCCATGAAAGTCATTGTCTTCGACATTCTTCTGTGAGTGCAAATCATGCCAAGGGTCTTGTTGTTCGCCAAGGAGTTGGACTTGCTCACAGTCGTCGTAATGCTCATCGACAAGCTGACCACCGAGACTTCGATTCTCACCACCCAGACTCTGCTGCTCACCATTACCTTGGGTTTCCAGGGGGTATTCGGTCTCTTCCCTCGAGACTCGGACCGGCGAAGTCGATGCTAGTTTTTTTGCCTCCTGCTCCTCCTCCTCTGCCAGACGCCTCCGTAGTTTTTTAAGCTCCTCCTTTCGCCGCAAGCGGAGGTACTCAACTGCTTCAGGCTCCAAATCTTTGGTGGAAGGCAACGTCATGATCACGAGCAGATTAGCCTCTTCCATCAACTCGTTCTTACGCACAGTGGCTGCAGCCATTGTTTGGAACGTGGCAGCTTGTGCACGCAATGCACTCTCCCGAATTTTGGATTGCTTTAACTCCTCCTTTGCAATTTTCGAACCCGATGGCCGTAAGCTCACAAGCCCCTTTGAAGCAAACCCTAAACCTGGCTCCAAGATGCAGCAGTCCGACTCTCCAGAATCGGTCGCCGGCTCCTTCCTCTTTGCAGGCGGCGTCGGTTGTTTATCGTGACACCCACCCTTCAGACCAACGAGGCACGTCTTTCACCATCAACCATATGTGTTGGAATGTGAATTCCAAATTCTTGGCATGCTTCAAACGATACAACTCTTCTGCGTTCTTAAAGACATCGTCAACGCTACTACCACTCCGATTCGCCTTAACACATTGTTGGTGCACTCCTATGAATTCGTCGTGCTTGATCTGGTCCCATTTCGTCTCTAATGATCTTGTAGGTCGAACCCCACCAGGTCTATTGTCATTGTAATGAACTGAGATGCCTTCCCAAAACGAGCTCCCCTTCTGGCCATTACCCACGATTGGGTCTTGCGTGACGTGCAGGACGCTCCTCGTCAACTGCCTCTCTTCCTCCTTCACAAAATTCTTTCCCTTCCCTACCTTCTCCCTCCCTGTACTCACACCACCCTCCTCTCCACACGCCCACACCTCCTCTCCACCTGAATTAGACCCCCCCACACTTATACGACCACGGCCTCTTCTGGGCGCACCACCTCGCCCCCTTCCAACGGCACCACCTCGCGTCCTCCCTGGAGCACCACCGCGCCCCCTCCCTACAGCCTGCGTACCACCTCGCCCCCTCCGTCTTGCGGATACTTGGCTCACGCCCCCTTCTTGCACGTCGAAATCAAACTGTGATGCATCCTCCCAGCCTTCGTCGCACCAATCTTCCTCTCCAAAACTTGAATCCCGCATCGGTGCAGTGCCCCTTCGATCTCCACCTCCCCTTCCCGCCATCGCACTTGCACGTTGTCAAGTACACAGTCACTTGATCCTTTTGCGGATATCCTGGACGTGGTTTCTGAGGCTGTACCGTGACCCCGTCAAGTGACATCAAGTTGGTGTCAAAACCACTTCATTTGACGAGCCCGCCTTTTTGCCGACCGTTGGCATAGTGCCGTTGCGGCACACTTTCTTGGCTGGGCCCGCTCACAACCTCAGCGGGACCGTTTGCAGTGTAAGGCAGCAGATGCTCTAAGGCATTCATTTTTGGCCGCAATTTGTATTCCTCCAATTATTTAACCCTTAAACGTCAAGCCCCTCTGAAAATACACTGGAAACCAAGCCTGAGGGGCATGCTCTGACGTTTAAGGGTTAAGGACAAGAGGAACTTGGCTTTGGATTGGCCGTGGTTTGCAATTTTGGTGGATCTGCATGGTTCTAAGGGATATGCTTGAGATGTACACCAAACTTAGTACGGAGTTTGAGTGAGCGTTTCTAAGGAAATGTACGACATGCGTACATGATGTAGTGATTTGACATGATGGAATGTACCTGCTTGTGATGTATAAGAGCCTTCTTGAATGTTTTGCTCTTAAATAAAGTCGAGTCAAGGATTATTTAGATAATCCAGCCGTAGGATCTTAAAGTTAACTTGACACTTTACTCACACACCAAATTTGAAATGTTGATTCTTCTTCATTTGTGGTCAAAGTTGGGTGAATCTTTTTTTTTAGGGAATCCCAAGAAGCCACTTCTGCTTTCTTGGATCTTTAGGGGTTAAATACCCAAGCAAACCCCATGGGCATGGATTTGGATGTAATCTTAACAACCTTGTGCGTTATAGAGTTAACCCCTAAGAATTCTTGGGTCCAAAAAGTGGACCCAAGAAATGCATGATCTTTGAGGAATTGTTTCTTCTATATCCACAGTTGGATCTCATTTTTATTTTTGGGTTGGAATTCAATTCAAGTCTAGTTTGTGCTGGAGAAATCTTATATTATACAATAGGTTTTGAAGACATGCCATGGGTTTTGGTGCAAGAGGTTTAGATTTGGACTATTCTTCTTTTGTAAAACATGAGGCAATTTTCACCATTGCAAGACTATTCTTTAAGCCATTTTCTTTTAGTGTCTTTTTAAGATCAAGAAGATTTTTTAGACAAAGTGAACAACTTTCTTGTTGGTGAGATCTTAATTGCAATTGGTTTGTTGATAATATTAACACTTCTAAGTGAAAACGCTCAAATCTCATATTAATCATTTTAGAGTACAAATATATTATAATCTTACTATCTATGAGGCCTCAAGACTCCATATTTGAACTACATGACCTACACTAAGTGTTTTACAAGATTGTACGGTTGAGATATGAATAAGTTACTTTCATTTCCGTTTAGGAACCTCTCAAAAACATTGTGTTTTTTGACCGAAAATTTAGATGGAAGTTTGGAGGTTATGATAACCAAGCCCATTCAAGTCATTGAAAGGCCTTCACAACCCTTGTTGTACAAAATTTAAGAAATCATTACTCCCTCCGTTCCATTGAATTTGTCCCGTAGGTTCTCCCAAATCTACCTCTTGAGAAAGAGAGGAAATATTCAAGACTTCAGAGAAGAGAGTAAATATTCAAAACTCCAACTATAAGATCTTAAGTCTTAACCCCTATAACATTCCTACTGTCAAAAAAGAACATTTTGGATGAAGGGTAGAAACTTTGAAGAGCCATAACTTCCTCATTTGGACTCCGTTTTGGACGAAATGACTTTGGTTGGGTCACAAATCAAGTATACGTTGTGTGCTAAAAATTTTCACATCCCCACAAGAAATTGTGAATAAATGGCATCCATTTTAGTACAGGCAGCGTTTATTGTTGGGTTTTCAAACATGAAATATGTTTTACCATTGCAAGCCAATTATGTGAAAAAAATACTTTTTCATGATTTTTTTTTGCATATGTGTAACCTTTAGATGCATCTCAACAACCTTGTTGTTGAATTTTTTTTCATCCAGATAACGTTGGTACTGGATTCGCAATGATGTTTCTATAATGAAAAAAGTGGAAAAATGTGGTTCTATAATGAAAAAAGTGGAAAAATGTGGTTCTATAATGAAAAAAGTGAAAAAAGTGGAGTGGTTGTTTTTATAAGATGCCATGAGTAAAGTTTTGGTCCACGTGATCTACAACAATTTTATTACAAGTTTGTACGGTTGACATCTGAATAGCTAATCTATATTTTCATTTGTCACTTTTTCAAATGAGCTTTTGGCTAAAAATACCCCAAGGTCGTATAGAGGTCAAAAGCTCAAAATCTACAAAGTAAAGAACAAGTGCCATTCTTAGGTGACTCAATATTTTGAAACTTTAAGCTTTTGCAAGTACTTTAATTTTCCTACCTATATAATAATTGAACAATTGCTTATACGAAAAGAATAAACATAGTGAAATAGTAAGAAAAAAACCTGTGAGTTTTGAATTTTAAGGACATTAATCTTAACCCCTACACGACCTTGGAGTATTTTCAGCCAAAAACACATTTTTAAGTTCGAGCTATTTAGCTACGACCATACAAACTTGTTGTAGGTCATGTGGACCAAAACTTGAGTCATAAGACCTCATATATAATGATATCGTAAAGTATTAGTGTGGAATCAAGCTACAAAATTTCATCATTTTCACTTTGAAGTGAAAATACCACTAATTGACTTATTGCAATGAGAACATCACCAACTAGAAATTTGTTCATCTTCATCTCAAATACACTCTTGTACCAAAAAAATTCATCAAAAAAAGATCTCGGCTCAAATAATAGTCTTGCAAGGATGAGAACTAACAAAAAATTTACAAAGGAAGAGAAGTCCAAAACTACACCCCTTGCACTCAAATTCATGCCTTACCTTCAATAACCCTCTGATAAGGTCAACCTTTCTATCACTAAAACAAGACTCTAATTGGAATCCATCCCAAAAAATAAAGTTAAAATCTGACGGTGAATGAAGGAGATATAGCTTTTCAAAAATCATCCATTTTTCACCTTTTTTTTTTGTAGAAACATAATCACAAAAGTAATACCAAAATTATTTGGATCAAGAATCTTCCAACTACAAAGTTGTTGAAACTCATCTTAAAATCACGAATATGCAAAAATTAGGATCTCATCAACCTATTCTTAATCTCACATGAGACTTGCAATGGGAAAACATGCCTTACGTTTCAAAACCCAAAAACAAAAGCTACCTTCACCAAAATGCATGCCATTGATTCATACTTCATTGTATGAATCTGTACATTTTACAACAAACTAGACTCAATTCGGGACCCAACCCAAGTGATTTTGTCCAAAACACCAAATGAACAAGTAATGACTCTTCAAAGTTTGTAAGTCATCACCTTATATCCAAAATGTCATTTTTCGACATTGGGGACGTCTAGGGTAGCCTCCAACTGATGTTTTAATCACGTTTTAGCAGCGTAATAAGAGTCAATTGAATATAGTCTCAATACAAGCAATATCAGAGTTTAGTACACTTCAAGCATACCACAAACAAAAATTCTTTAATAGATTGTGGGATCTTAGATAAAAATAATTGAACCTATCATCCCATTCGTCATGAATATCACTTTCATTATCCTTTACACGTACGTGTTTACAAGGTGCTCCAGATGATAATCCCATACTACACAGCCTATCAAACAGTGAGTGCTACAAGTTCCCCATAATTACATGGGTTACGTATTAATTATGTTCCTACATTCCATAAACAACTGAAATTGATTTCAGATGATTCAGAGACAAGAGAAGAGCCAAACCTCAATAGGAACCTTCAACAGTACCAGAGCTTGATTGTTTGACGGTAAGAACATTCACGAGACATGGGCCTTCACAACAGTAGAGGCGATGTCCTTGAGCCTCCGAGCCTCGATCAGCAAACGGTGTCAGAGTCATTCATTCGATCGCCATGGTGCTTACAACTGTAGTGATGGAAATTGCCCACGCCGTCTATGATGGTGAACAAGGTCCAAGCTGAGTAAGGTTCTTTTACGCTCAAGGTTGCGGGACTTTGAAAACCTTCACTGCAAGTGAGATAAAAAGAGACTCTGCACGTGCAGCCATTTGAAGCTTCTCAAACTTTTGTCTCGCTTCCATTGAACCCTCGCTACAAAACCTGCAATGCACCACAAATCCAGGAAGACTGAAAACCGATAACTCGTCACGAGCAAGTTTGAGATCTTTGGGAGTTAGAAAGGTCGATGGATGTAGCACACAAACAAGGTTAAGATCTTTGGGAGTTGAAAAGATTGATGGAACCAACACTGGATGATGTCTTTGATTCACTACTTTTAGAACTGGCGACAGACTTATCGTGACGGACGTACTTTGATTGTTTGTGTCTAGTCGTCAATCTGAGTCCACATTTATCTTCCGCTTATGCTTTCTCACCAACGGAGCAGCACGTAAACGAGGTGGACCAGTCTTGGCTGGTGATGGTTTTGCCTTCGGTGGCTCCATCTGGCCACTGGAGGCTAAATCACATGATGTAGCAATTCAAGTCAGTGCCCACGAGCAGCGTTATCAACTTCAAGATCACAAAAGTGCAGAGTGATTTTAAGAAGCGTACCAGCAGCTCCTGCTGGCTTGTCAGAAACAGACGCAGCTGCAACAATGCTTTGAGAAACAGACGGGATTGCAAGAACGCTGCTTTCAGGAACAGGCGGGGCTGCAACAATGCTTTGAGTAGCCTGCGTTAAACTCTCATTTGAGAGTGTTGGACGGAGCTTCTTCTTCTTATTGAAGTTGAAACCGTCCAACTTCTCCTGAAGCATGTCTGCTCTCGCCTGGCCATGAACACATTTCGTAAGCCAAAGCTTGACATCAGCTATCTCCTGGCCATTTATCCATCAGTAAGCAACAAGCTCAACAAGCTCAAGCTTAACAATGTCACGAACCTTTTCTTGTGCGTAAGCTGTCGCCAACTGAACCGCGCGGGCAGACTCTGCAAGAATCCCACACAGCTTTAAGGTCTCAAAATCACCAAATCGGTCTCAAAATTGCACAAGAATATGAAACTCATTCTCAGATGGAACTCACCTGAGGCAAGGAATGCAGCTTGCGAACGGTAGAGCCTCGACATTCCCACTGAAATAGTCGCCATGGCATCACTCGCGGCACTCCCCTCCAGCTTCGCGAGATAGACGCGAATTCGAGGCTGACCAATCGCTTTTTGCCCCAACACACTCGCACCTAGTTGCAGCAATCTCACATTTCAGAGCTTCAACGTATCCCGACGACATGACATAATACGAAGAGAAGGTGGTACAATTGAAGAGGAAGGATAGCTTGAAAGCTTCAACATATCCCGAAGACATGACATAATATGAAGAGAAGGTGATACCATTGAAGAGAAACGATAGCTTGAAGAGAAGAGAAAATAACAATATTGGAAAAATATGTGCATACTTTTGTTAGTGGATCCTCTGAGGACGATTTGCACATTGTCGGATGAGAACACATCTCTCACGTATTTGACGAAATCATCAAAGGACCCGCCAATGCCAGTATCCTCCTTCTGGTGAACCTCAACGAAATTAGTGGTTGCTAAACACTACGAGCTTGGTCGGCAGCCAAAGCGATGGAGAAGGTATTACCAGATCCTCCAAGAAGTCGGTGCTCATGTTCGCATACCAAGTGTTGCCATGGAAGTCGGATACGTGAATCAGAAGGTGATCGCTGCCTTTGGCGCGCAGGTAGAATAGAAACGGCAGATGGTGAAGCGTTGCTGAGTCTAGCTGCCCTCGTGCCTCGCCGAACACTGGCTCGAATCCCTCTAGCGTCCTCATCGTGCCCCTAACCCTGATTCTTCCCCGTTCACTCTAAATCCGCCTTCATTTCTTCCCCGAACAAAACCACTGTAAACTGCTAAGAGTGTCCGACCGCGGACTGAAGCTTGTTCGAAACTATTCACTTCTTGAACAAGACACGCTTGCGATCATATGTAGAAGAAGAATAAAATGCTCCTTCCATAACGATCGCAACACTCATTTCGAAAACCTCAATCTTAATCCCTATTTCTCCATTGACAGCAGTTTCGCTCTCATTTGTCCTCCGATCAAAACCACCACATACTGCTTCAAATCAGCAGGTCCATCAGACAATTTCAGAGAGTCAGACCTCACACTGAAGCTTGTTCGAGATTATCAACTTCGTCATCGACGAAGGATGAAATACTCACTGCGAAATTCCGTGATTACATGACCGATCACAACACTATCTCAAAACCCTGAACCCTGATCCCCTGACAATTTCGTCTCCAATTAATACCACCAAAAATTACTTCAAGTGCCTCTTAAAAATTCGCTGACATGAATTGGTCCATCCGAGAGAATCTAAAACTAAAACTCAAAACTAAAACCCTGATTCCCTGTTCACAAGAATTCCGGCCTCATTTCTTCTGCGATCGAAACCATCAAAGATATGCTTGTCAAAAAATCGCTCACATGAATAGGTCCAGCTGACAGAACCATAAAATTCTAGAATGTCCGACCTCGAACTGAAGCTTGTTCGAAATTATTCACTCAAAAATCAACAAAAATTTGCGAAATATGAAATGCTTACTGCGAGATTCTTATGCTGCTCCTTTTAAAACCCCCGTTTCCCTGTCCACAACGATTTCGTCTCCAATCGACACCACCGTAGAGTACTTCATGTGCAACTCAGAAAAAGCGCTCAAATGAATAGGTCCATACGACGGAATCATACGATGATAGAGTGCCCGACCTCAAACTAAAGCTTCTTCAAAAAGATACAGTAAACATCGAAAAGAATGAAATATTCACTGCAAGATTGCGTAATCCACACCTGTAGCAGTCAAAACGATCGAAACACTAATTTCGAATCACAAGGAAAGGAATTTGACATGGGGATGAATAAAAGAGGGCTGACAGGGCGTTAAAGGGGGGGCCACCTGGACGATGGAGCCCACAATGGCGGGGCCGGGGCAGAGGAGGGAGCGGCGAACCCGGACATTTAAATTTGAAATTCCCGAATAAGCAACTGTTTCCGTTGCACTTCATTGTCTGTCTGTCCCTGCCACTCAACGACCCCGCCGGCGTACCGTAGTGCTAGAGCGATCTTTTGCCTTACATAACAGCCCCCTATTCTTAGACAAGCTCTCATCACACCTTTGACACATCACAAGTTCATTCTCCTCCTCTTCTGAGCCCTGTTACATTGCGCACTTTCTCGGCATTTGGGCTCTACGATTGCTCTTGGAGCGCTGTACGTGCATACTGAGCCTCTTCGAATGTCACTGTCTTGAAATTTGCAGAAGGATCGTCCAATGCCTTGATACTTTGCGCTTCTTTGTAGGTTTGAATGCATTGTGCCTCGATTGTTAGTCTTTGTGGCAAACGGGATCTGAGGTTGCAATTTCTTGCTTGTCTGTGATTAGGGCTGGATTGGCGGCGGGCGGCAATGCACGTGTGAGTGCGAAGTCTTGAAGATTGTTGGGATAGCAAGAAGAGAAATAAGAAATGGAGGTGTTGGCAGCCAGGCCGACTACTAAACATGATGAGCAAGCGTATCGGCAGTGGTTTGAATACGCCGATGCAGGTTTGTTTCATGTTACCACTCTGAATTCTGCTCATCGATGTTCTGTGACCCGTCTTTGTCATGGTTGAGCTGGAAAGATGGACCGACAGTGCCATGTATTGGTCTTGAGGTTGAATCTTTACACGCTCTTTGATTCTAATGTGACTCATCTTCTTGTTTGTAGATGGCGATGGGCGTCTGACTGGCAACGACGCAGTTAAATTCTTCTCTCTCTCTGCGTTGCCTAGGCAGGAATTGAAGCAGGTATGCGTCCCCCTACTGATGATCTTGAAGCTAAGTCAATTTCGGGCGCCTTAATGTTCAGCAAGCCTGACACCATAATGGAATTCAGGTCTGGTCAATCGCTGATTCGAAGCGACAGGGATTTCTTGGCTTCCAGGAGTTTGTGTCTGCGATGCAGGTTAGCTACTTCCTATAAAATCTCATACATATGATGCATCGTGTAGAGCTCAAATTAGATGTTCCATTGTAGCCTGAAGACTGCCGACATTTATAATAGAAGTTGGGTTTTGCAGGTTATTTCATTGGCTCAGTCAGGAAGGGATGTCAGTCCCGACATTCTGAAGGATGTCGGTAAGCTCCCTTGGGATCTGGGACTTTGATATCGAGCATTCTCATCCGAGTGATTTACAACGTCACTGATATTGTGATCCATTGTATTCACTATTGTTGCTGAAATGCTTCTCGTTTTGCTGCAGATCTGGAGAATGTTGCCGCACCTGCGATGACAGGGTTGGAGGAGCTAATTGCGGTGCGGTTCTTTCCTCATTTCCACTCAGTATTAGTATGTGGTTGAAATTACTCTACCAGGATCGTGGATGCTTATCACTGAATCTTCGTAATGAAATGACTGCAGCAGAAGGGACAATTACGCACATCGCCATCCTCCAATGACTCCGTGCACAGCAACGGTTCGTTCCACCTGCTATACGTTGATAGTTTGCAAGAAGCTTTGGACTACTGTTTTTGTCCCTAGCTGCAGATGGTTAACAAGATTCAGTGCATGATGCTTTCACAGGGTCAGGATCTCCACAGCGACAGCTATCACAATCACGATCATGGTTTGGGCAGAAGGCTTCACGAAAGGTGAGCAACTTGGTCTTCTCACTATTGCGAGTTGGTAAACTTATGTGCGAATTCTTTAAGTTCGAAGGCATTTGATTTTAATGGAGGTTTAAACAACTAAGGTTTGTGTTGGTTGCGCAGCCACTATCAGCGGAGGCAGTGACATCCATTGTGGATGGATTGAAGAAACTGTACAATGAGAAACTGAAGCCCTTGGAAGTTGCATACCGTTTTAATGACTTCGTCACACCAACTCTGGTAGATCTCTTTTTCCTTTTCTGCCTTCAACCATATTTAGAGGAGAATGGGTCACATACTGACTGCACTCTTGTTTGTTTTGTGCAGACAGATAGTGACTTTGAGTCCAAGCCTCAGGTGATGCTGTTGGGTCAATACTCAACTGGGAAAACCACTTTCATAAAGCATCTGCTACGAACTAGCTATCCCGGAGCGCACATTGGACCTGAACCCACAACGGATCGATTCGTTTGTGTTATGGTAAGTAGCTTTTGTCCAAAACATTCCAGTTGAACAATTTATCATTTTTTATTCCATGACATCCTCATTATGGGACTGATCATATGCTGATATGCTGACATTACAGGGAGGACCAGACGAACGCAGCGTGCCTGGTAATACAATCGCAGTGCAGGCAGACATGCCTTTCAGTGGACTCACCAGATTTGGCCAGGCCTTCCTCAACAAGTTCGAGTGTTCTCAAATGCCACATCCTGTATGATTTCTTGCTTGACTATATAGCTTCAGGCTGTTACTGAACCTGTTCTTAAGAAGACGTCTTCAATAACTTGCTTTGAGATGGCATTATTCCCTTGCGTTGATTGTTGAATGCCCTTGCAGTTGTTGGAGCACATCACCTTTGTGGATACACCGGGAGTGCTTTCCGGAGAGAAGCAAAGGACACAGAGGAGTTACGATTTCACGGGCGTTACGGAATGGTTTGCTTCCAAGTGCGACCTCATTCTGCTGCTCTTTGACCCCCACAAGCTGGATATCAGCGATGAGTTCAAGAGGGTCATCTCGTCTCTGCGTGGGCATGATGACAAGATTCGCGTTGTTTTGAACAAGGCTGATCAAGTTGACACTCAACAGGTTGATCATCGCCCATTACCTTCATGATAATAGAAGATACTCGGAGAACGTGTGTTTTGATTTGTGTTGGCTGATGTGATGCGGTGAACTTGCAGCTGATGAGAGTGTATGGCGCTCTCATGTGGTCATTGGGCAAGGTTCTCAACACTCCTGAAGTCATGCGCGTATACATTGGGTAAGTCTTCTAACATCCTTCGTTATTGTTATGACTGCGAGTGGGTTGTGGTTTAAGCTACAAGAGAAATCATCATCGGCATTCTTTGATGTGTTGGAATATCCGTTCGTTTTGCCGCTATTTTATGAAGCCCTTACTTAAATGGCATCAGAGTTACTTTATCAACGTGTGACTCGAAGCTAATGGAAGCGACTATATACCTTGTTGAGGACCAGGACTGACGGATTGACAATACTTGCAGATCTTTCAATGATAAGCCAATTGACGAGCAAAAAGTAGGGGCGATAGGGAAAGACTTGTTTGAAAGAGAACAAGAGGATCTGCTCTCTGACTTGAAGGACATTCCAAGGAAGGCCTGTGATCGAAGGGTATGCTTGGACATTAATCTACTTGGATGGAGTAGGGTCTAATCTTTTTCTTTTATTCAAGTGATCGCTCACGTCTTTGTGCATCAGATCAACGAGTTCGTGAAGAGGGCAAGACAAGCCAAGATCCATGCTTATATCATAGGTCAACTGAAGAAGGAAATGCCTGCCATGATTGGCAAGGTCAAAACGCAGCAACGCTTGATTGATACACTCGAAGACGAATTCGGCAAGGTAAAGTTCACTATGCCAAATTCTGCACAAATGTCAACAGTAACTGCAGTTTATTTTATCGTAATTGGGAGTCTAATATGGAGCTATGTACCTTTACAGGTTCAACGGGAGTTTCATTTGCCACCAGGTGACTTTCCAAGCGTGGAGCATTACAGAGAACGGCTAGCCGGGTACAGCTTCGACAAGTTCGAGAAACTGAAGCCTAAGATGTTGCAAGCAGTGGACGATA
The DNA here is from genome assembly GCA_037043015.1 of Bryum argenteum. NCBI lineage: Eukaryota > Viridiplantae > Streptophyta > Bryopsida > Bryales > Bryaceae > Bryum > Bryum argenteum. Next base: position 14,540,184 of record CM073328.1, on the reverse strand, counting down.
TGCTGGGTTACGATATCCCGGAGCTGCTCAAGAAGTTCCGCAACCCTTATGACAATTAGATTCCTGCCGGTCGTGATAATCAGAGTTCAAAATTTTATCAATGAACTGCGTATAGTTTCTGCACACTCGGAAATAGGTCTAGTCTGTTTTGGCATAAGTTGGTCCATGTAGTGATTCGGAGAAGCTCAACATGTTTGTTGTCTTTCCCCTCAGTAGAGTTTTTTTGTTCCTTGATATAAATATTACTTCTACCAGTTTTTCAATGCTGATGTAAATATACTGGCTAACACAAGTCGACTTGCAGAGTGCTGAAAGGCTCATATTGAGGTAGTTGCAGACTTTCTTGCGCTTGAATGGATGAAGTACAGTATATGGCTGTTGGAAAGAATGGTCTACACCCTTGTACTTAAGAGTCTGTACCTAGAATTCAACTGAATTCGACAGGTTCTCTCTTCATCGTCAGAATGATGGTCACTCTCGTCCAGTATTTCTTTGTTGAAACTTCACCATTTTTGAGAGAAACCGCAACTCTTTCGAAAGTAACAAAATGGGATGCTCCTCTAGCACAATCGAAATGCAGCATGATGGTACACAATTACGAAAGTTGCAGAAGAAAATAACTTTGTCCAGAATGTAAACTATAGTTTCATGTTTTTAAATATCAACAAGGGATACAGTTTGTAAACTGTAGCAGTTGCAAGGTTTGAACACTATGATTTGCTGTCATAATATCTCTCTTCGAGAGCTGGTCCAGTCATCCAAGAGATGTACAAAATCTTCTAAGACCACCTTCGCTCTTCATCGACGTCGTTCGTGGAGTCGATCCACCATTTTCAAGAACAAAATTCCCACACAAGTGGACTTCAAGGTGATCTGGAACTCAGCGAGCCTCAAACTGGACAACTGCAGAATCAAATTACAGAGACTGAGTAAAGAAAAATAAATCTAGTCACATGGCATCGGAACCTTTCACCACAAAAACGATAATCCTGAAAAGTAAGGCTGCACTTACTGCGTCTGGTCCTCTTTTTGTAGAGAATGCGATAGCCGCACTCCCGACACTGGATTACATCTCCAGGTTTCAAGGTATTGTCGGCTCCACAGTCTGCAAAACAACGATCGGTCAGACCTAGTTAGAAAAAAGCTCATGTCCCAAATCTTAATAATAAAGTCTAGAAGAGACGCGAATATTTTTTTGTTCTTCAGCGACAAGCTCAATCTTCATACAAATCAAACAGCTTCTAAACCACCGTCTTTTCGAGCAGGATCGCGAAAAGGAGAGATATTAATCAAATGTGTGGTGAGAAAATCAGCGCAATTTCATCTCCGACCTAGGGTTTAAGGAAAAATCACCGTTCCATAATTCCTCCAGGAACTTTCTCTTAAATACTAACAGTAAGACGTGGAGAAAAATGCTCAATCCTCACAGACCTACAACTTCGTCAGCGGTTCAAGTGACGATCTCATGAGAAAATTATCCAGTAAAAATCTCATGGGAAAATTCTCTAAAACGACCCAGAAGTGTCGAAAAATAGCAACACAATTCTTTTCATACTTCAAACTACATCTTCGTCAATAAGGTCATACGTGACGATCTCGTATACTTTACTTCTCCTCCAATAAAATACTCACTCAAACCGTCATTAAAAAGCGCGAAAATTCAGGTAATAGCGTCACTAACTAAATGTATTTCGTCGATCGAAGCTTAAGTGACATTTTCGTTTCCACAATGCCGCCGGATAAATTTTTCACGGGGAGAAGTGTAGAGGAATGCTTATTTTAGGTGATGAGAGTCAGAATTCAATTCAGTTGTGCGATGGAGAAACTGACCACCGCAAAGGTAGGTGACCGGCTCCGGAGGCGGCGCGCCCATGCCTCCGTCCATCGCGACGATCGCAAGCTTTTCTTTGCAACTGACGTCCTGTCCGCACTCCGGGAAACAGAGCTCGCGAGAGAGACGACGAGAAATGAATGAAAGCTCGAGGGTCTGTAACTAGGGTTTATCAGATTTCGGGAACACTCGGGAACGCGACGGACTTGGAGAACACGCCTCGGAAGTGGTGGTATAAGTTCGAGTCTTCTAGAGTCTAGAATCTACGAAACCTATGTTAGAAGTCAATTACAAGAGCATATGTTATCAAATTGCATATTGCTACAAAGCTCTTGATGAGAGCTATCCACTCTAAATATCTGCATCTCTCAATATCATCAATTGACTTTAGAACTGATTATTTTTGGTAGCTCAACTTTTGCCCTTTGGCGCACCAAGACTTCATCATACTGGAGCATATGTTATCAAATTATATATTATTACGAACCTTGTGGTGACAGCTATCTACTCTCTATTATTGCACCTTATATATTCATAAATTAAGCTCAAGGTGGGTGATTCTTAGTCGGTCAACATTCGCTCAATATATGGAATGCCAAAACTTTACGATTGATGAAGCAAATGATACTAAATCATTTGACATAACACTAAATTTGAGAGCCTGCAAACTTTCTTGCAAGTAGAAGAAATTATTGAAATAAGTGAGACCCATGACTTGAAAAAAATACAAGGAGCATTGATTGCAAAAGCGACCCAAAGTGAACACTCACCTTAAAAGAGTGTTGAAATAGTGTACTAGGTAATTTTCGGTAAAGAACGCTAATCTTCACGTAACACTAATCAACAACTCTTTTGTACCGGAATTGCAAGTAAAATTCATCGTTCACTTTCTCACAGCAAATAGACCGACAAAGTTTAGTCAACCCATGTATCATCCATTCACTTGGTAAACCATTTATATTACTGATCTTTTGCAAAAATTAGTTTCTAAGTCATCAATCTTTTACTTTAATTCTTCGTATTTTCACCAATTTTCACCTTTTACATTACTTTGTGGTTTTATATATAACCAAGGTAAGAGTTTATATGGCTATATATATAACTCTTACCTTGGTTTATTACATGTTTATATAGCTCTTCTAAACAACTAGTCTCATATTTTTCTTCTTGCACACTTCTCAAGCCATGGGTTTTGAAAAGTTATTGACTAAGTCTGGGGGGCTCAACAACATGCTCTCAACGTCAATCACATTTCTTAAACTCCTCAAAAGAGGTGTAGACTCTAATAATGATCTCACCATCTCACTCCTTTTGAAAACTATCTTAACCCCTAAACGTCCTTGGGGTATTTTTAGCCAAAAACTCATTTTCAAAAAAAGTGATATAGATGAAAATAAAGATAAGCTATTCAGATCTTAACCGTACAAACTTGTAATAGACTTGTAGTAGATCATGTGGGCCAAAACTTGACTCATGGGACCTCATAGATTGCGAGATCATAACATATTAGTGCGCAAAACACGCTACAAAATACCATCATTTCCACTTTGAAGTGAAAATACTACCAACATGAAATTTGCAATCAAAAAATCACCAACTAGAAAGTTGTTCATCTTCATCTCAAAAACACTTTTGTACCAAAAAAATTCATCAAAAAAATATCTTGGCTCAAATAGTAACCTTCCAATGGTGAAAATCGCTCAAAATTTACAAAGGAAAAATAGTCCAAAACTAGACCCTTTGCACTCAAATCCATGCCCTATCTTCAATACATCTTCAATTAGGTTAAGGTTTCTACCACTTAAAATAGACTATGATTGAAATCTATCCCAAAGAATAAAGTCGAAATCTAACGGTGGATGAAGGAGATCTAGCTCCTCAAAAATCATCCATTTTTTCACTTTTTTCATTGTAGAAACATCATTGCAAATCCACTAGCAAAGTTATTTGGATCGAAAAACTTGCAACTAGAAAGTTGTTAGAATACATCTAAAGATCATACTTATGTAAAAAAAATTCATGAAAAAATATTTTAGATTTCACATAATTGGCTTGCAATGGTGAAACATGCCCAATGTTTGAAATCTCAAAACCAAAAGCTGCTGTCACTAAAATGCATGCCATTAATTCATACTTTATTTTATGGGTCTGCAATTTGTACCACACAAACTAGACTTTATTTGGGACCCAACCCAAGTGATTTTGTCAAAAACGGAGTCGGGATGAAGAAGTTATGGCTCTTCAAAGTTTCTGCCCTTCATCCAAAATGTCGTTTTTCGACACTAGGGACGTTTAGGGGTTAAATACCAACAACAAATTTGTACTCAGAGAAATTTTTGTATCTAACGAGAGAGTCAATGGACTTCACTTGGTTACTCACGTGCTTCTGAATACACCAAACAAACGTGTAAGGGACCAAGCTATGGATGTGCTCACTCACTTGTTTTTGCGTAAGGTTCTATGAACGAACTTGCGCGTAAATCTGCTCACATGATATACTTAGACCCAAATACCCTATGGCTACTAGAATCCTACTAGGCCCGCTTTATATCAAAAAGAAAAAACCTTTAATCAAACTCCACTTGGGCCATAGTTTATACTTGAGAAGCCAATGCTTGAGAAGTGATGGCCTCTAGGTGTGGTGTAACTACATAGAAGGCGAAATGTTTCCAAGAGGACAAAGATTACATTCTCTACACAATAGATTAGTAGTTTGGATTAAGAAACAGTTACTTAAGTATCATAGCACATTTATGATAGTATTATGAAAAATCTAATATGATTATGTATCAGATTTCATATTAATCTAATATCATTTTAGCATCATGTATTAAATGCACTATATATCAAATACTTATATCCCTAATATAGATGGAATTAACTGTATAATAAAATAAAACATTTGTAATAAATATTTCAATATAAATTCAATTGCCCAATTGTTGACTACAATATAGTGAATAAATTACGTATAATTATTCCCTACAATTTTGCATTAATCATGGACTTTGAAAATGATGAAGTGGGTAATCTTCTTGGGTTCTTGGGGTGTATGGTAAAGGAGCCTAATTAGGTGGTGTACCTAATTCCGTATTAACCTAGTTGTAAATGAGACATTTGGAATAAGAACAGTTGCCCATTTATGATTTGATTATCACTTGTGATACAATTAGTGATACAACTTTACATGGTAACTTACTAATGACTTTTAACACAAGTTGTAGCACAATTAGTAACACAATTACTTAATCCAGTCTATCTTGACACTACATTGCTCAATCAATTCAAGGACTTTTCTTTTGGAATATTTGGACTTTAACCCCTAAACGTCCCCAATGTCGTTTTTCTACATTTTGGATGGAGGGCAGAAACTTCGAATAGCCATATCTTCTTCATCCGAGGTCCGTTTTGGATGAAATCACTTGGGCTAGGTTCCAAATCAAGTCTAGTTTGTGTTGTAAAATTTGCAAGCCCATACAATAGAGTATGAATTAATGAAATGCACTTTATTGAAGACAGCTCTTGTTTTTGGGTTTCCAAGCATGGGGCATGTATTACCATTGCAAGCCAATTATGTGAAACCAAAAATAGTTTTTAATGATTTTTTTTTTCATGGTCATGATCTTAAGGTGATTCTTAACAACTTTGTAGTGAGAAGTTTTTTGATCCAAATGATTTTGCTATTGGCTTTGCAATGATAAACAGAAAAAGTGAGAAAATGGATGATATTTGAGGAGCTATATCTCCTTCATCCACCGTTGGATTTCAACTTAATTTTTTGGGATAGCCTCCAATTAGAGTCTAGTCTAAGTGGTAGAAACCTTAACAAGATCAAATGTTTTGAAGATAAGGCATGAAATTGAATGCAAAGGGTCTAGTTTTGGACTATTTTTCCTTTGTAAAATGTTCGGTAGTTTTTACCATTGCATGGCTTTCATTTGAGCCAAGAAATTTTTTTGATGAATTTTTGTTGGGTAAAGGACTTATTAAGATGAAGGTGAACATCTTTCTAGTTGGTGATTTCTTCATTGCAATAGGTATATTGGTAGCATTTCCACCTCAAAGTGAAAATGATGAAATTTTGCAGTTTGTTTTTGATATCAATATGTTATGATCTCCCGATCTATAAGGCCTCATGACTCAAATTTTGGTCCACATGATCTTGGATAAGTCTATTACAAGTTTGTACAGTTGAGATCTTAATAGCTTCTCTTGATTTTCATCTATGACGATTTTTATGGAAAAGTGCTTTTCTGCTAAAAATAGGCTCGAGCGTTTAGGGGTTAATCAACAAAATTATATTTTGTGTATAACAGGTGGATTTAAATTGACATATAGCCTCTTAAATAGGTTTGTTGTGAAATTCAACTAGCTGCCATTACACTAAAGCTTGATTTTCTCCGTACATAGATTTGGGTATAATGAATGGTGCACATGAGTCAATTAGTGATGAGCCTACAAACCTCCTTCCAAAGAATGTGCCTCTTAGGCACCACAAGCCTTGGCTTGGTGGTTAGGGCTCAAGCCCCCAATGAGGAGGTCGTGGGTTCCATTCCCCATGCCGGCATGTGCTCACCACTATAGTCCACCCAACTATTGTGGGGGGTCTTTAGACCTTGTTGTATGGGTACCTCAAAGCCCTTTGGGGGATACTATGTCAAGTATCTTCAAGGCATTAGTAACTAGACTAGAAACTAGCGTCGTTATAGTGTCCACCCTTGAGAGGGGGAAGTAGTATTGTTCCAATTTCTCCCTGTCCGGTGGCCATCGGGATATTAGCATTACGAACGGACACTTCATTCACGCCGGCCCCTTAGAAAGGGACCGGAGTTTCTATCTATCTTTCTATCTATCTAGGAAATTCACAAATTGGGGTAGTAAACCGTTTTAGGCCCCCTTCGCAATCTTTTGAATCCCTTTCGAATCCCCACAAATTTTGGTACATACTTTCCTTCTTCCAAATATTCCCTTTGAACTCTTCGAGAAGATAGCGCAATCTTCGATCTTAGGGCATTTACATCTACGGGCATTGTCACCTTCTTCTCAGGTGCCTTGTACCATGACCCCTTGGATTTTATATTTACGGGTGTTGTCACCTTCCTCTCGGGTGCCTTGTACCATGATCCCTTGGATTTTACATCTTGGTTCCTTGGAGGATTTGGAAAAACCTTTCCTCTATCTAAAGTTTTACTCTCTACTTTTTGAGGATTTGGGAAAACCTTCCCTTTATCTAAATTTTTACTCTCTACTTTTTGAGGATTTGGTCTTAGACCTGCCATCTTCCTAAATTGATTCCTTCCGAGAAGAAATAAGGTCGGTGTAATTCAAGTAAAAATAGGGCTCAAGGTAATTCAAGTGAAGAGGTAATTTTTTTTTTTTCCTAAAATGATCATAATGAAGGTCGAGTCCAACATAAATTATAGCCAAATGTTTCACTTTTACATTAAAATGTTACTTGGATGACGTACATCATAACTTCTACTTTTAAAATTTGGATGAAATATTTGGATGACATACGTTAGTGCTCTTAAAAGTTGGATGAAATATTTGGATGAGTAAGTCAAGCGCAGTTTGACAGTCGTGGAGTGAACACTGACATCCACGTAGGTAGTAAAATCAGACCAACATTCGGGGTGTGCCAACTAGGCAGACTGAGGTGCCACGTGGCTTAAACCCATCTTTTATGGGCACCATATTTGCCCACCTGGCATTCTTAATTACCATGCAATTGTTTGGGATAAGCTACAACCCATTAAACACCGCCTTCGTATTTATAGATTGAGAGCATTTTCCTCCGGTGACAGAAGCCTCTTGAGTCTTGACAAGTTTGTACTTTATGAGCTTCAATCTAAAATAGGAAATTGGAAAACTAGCCACAAGTTTTCCCTACTACCGACCTAAGAGCATCCCCAGTAAGCCTGTAAGCCTCTAAACCTGTAAGCCTGAGAACGTCGTTATCCCAAACCTGAGTGTCTTTCCGAAGCAAAACATTCCAAATCCGTTTACAGGTTTGCCCCAAAAAACCTTCCAAAACCAGGTTTCAACCTGTAAATTACAGGCTTACAAGCTTGAATACAGGTTTGGACTGAACCGCAATTCACGTCTTTCCACATCTTTCCGTTTACAGGTTTATGGTTCAGGCATTACTGGGGATGCTCTAATAAATGGTTTTAAAATATTAGGAGTAGTATATACCTAATTTGGAGTAGTATAACACCTCTAATTTGGGTTTTTTTTTTAAAATGTAAGGGAATGAATTTTACTAATACTAATTGATTTTATTATTGTTCTCTATAGTGTGTATATGGAAATAATGTGTCCATGTAGAAGTTTGAGGGAATATGATGAATATAGAAATTGAATCACCGAAGGCTCATGTATAGTCCTTTTGGAGTGTGGGCAAGCAAAGTTCTATATGCAATTTTGGCAAGAAATGGGGAAAGGACTTTTGATTTTTGATCTATGGAAAATGAAGTTATCGATGCATAAACGTATGCACGCGAGATAAATGCGGCCCTAAATTGTGGTGGATTCTCTCATTCTTAAAATCTGCTCGAAAACAAAATTGTAATGTAAAAACTTCAAAAATTCATCAAAAAATGAAGTTTAGACCTCATTATAATTTTTAGACTATGTACATCTGAATACACTCAAAGACATCTTTTGATAGTTTGGAATCTTGATAATAAAAAAATCAATTTCCTATTTCACTATCACAAGATAGCCTTTTGTATTTGAGTATTAGCATATCCCAATGTGGAAAATTAAACTTTTATTAGAGGTTATATATGTCCAATGAGGGTAAGAATTATATTGGCAAAGTCCTAACTCACTACTAGGAACAAGAATGTCAAGAGTTTCAAGTCACATCTTCTCTCAAAAATGGTTTAATTGGCCCTCGAAAGACAAACTTCTCATTCTTCAACACAAAAATCAGCTTGAAGCATCATAATCTAACAATTGTTGACAAAGATGGATTTTGAAATAACGTTTGTATACATGTTTAATTCAGGTTTAAGACACTACGGTTGCAAACTTCAAAATAAGTCTACAAATGAAAATACTCACTTTCCATCCGGGATTTTTTAAAAAAAAATTAATTTTTTTTTAAAAAAAATAAATAAAAAAATCTAAAGGATTTTTGGCAGTTTGAAGCCTTGGTCTTCTAGGAGTCAAAACATATGGTAGAGCAGCCAAAAATGGCGCAATGCCGAAAATGGAGCCCTAGTAATCTTCACTGTCACGTACATAATAGCTTCTCCTTACAGCACTACCATGTACACTCTGCAAAGATTATAGGGCGTCACTTTAGGGCACCATTTTAAGAACACCTATATTTCCATCTTTAAAAATTCAGTACTTACTGTAGAAGAGTCGAAAAATGATGATTCCACTTGCTCTAGTTTTCTACTAATTTTCCCCATGCACAAAAATTGCGTGCACTGGCAACATTCCTGTAGATTTTCTGTGCTGAAAATTGGGCCATTATAGGACACCTTACTATGGCGCATTCTTGAGCCGCCTTGGCATCATATGACTCCAATTTGGTAATATTTTACAAATAAATTCACCCAATCAAATAAGGGATCTCATAAAAACAGACGGAGGTGTATGTAACGATGGCCAAAAGCAGAGTCACATGATGCCATAATAAACCAATTGGGACTCATCAGCATGACGTTCTTTCTCCCATAAAGACTTCCAAACCAAAAAGACATTCTAGAAGTGTACTTTATTGCTCTTTCACAATTGGCCGCATCTCACTTGTGGTTTGTACAAGAATGCATGGCATGAGCCAATCACAAGGTATGCACTACACTTTGACCCTAAAAGAAATTTGTATACCCTAAGAACCGGGTAAGCGTTCGTAGCAGCTACCAAGGAGGATGGAGGAGGGGTAATGAGCCCCCTAATTTTTTGATGTATAGACATTAAATGCCAAGAAGTGGCCTTCCAAGGGTAATTTGGGGTCGCAGACCTCAAATTTGAATTCAAAATTATCAAAAACGGCCTTGGGAGGTCCCCACGGATTCTAGGGTGCCTCCTTGGTAGCTGCCACGAACCATTGCCCCTAAGAACCTCTCCACCCATATTCGTTAAAGGTTACTCGCTAAAAATGTTCATTTATATTTGAAGAGCCCTTGAAATCACACCCCGGCCCCACCCTTGAAGATCCCTCAAGCACCAAAAGTGCATGTGGAATAGTCAATGCACCAATCGCAAGTAGAATGTCAAAATTAGTCAACTAAACTTGGATTTGGAGGGCCATTTCTTGACACCCCAAGAGGCATTTTTGAAGGGCCCTTAGCTGATTTCTCATCCACTTATTGCCTCTCTCAGTCCCTTGGTGAGTATAGGTGCGGATGCTCTATCGATTGTGGTTCAGCGTACTAACGTTACTCTTAAAGTGTCGAGGTTTGGTTCTTCGTGTGAGAAGGAGATAGAACATTGATTCCAATAAGGTAAGAGGCTCCTGCAGAGTCCGCAAGCAAAGAGGAAAATCGCGTTGGATTGCTCACCCCTCAACCATGCGGTCCAGACTCCGTTTCGTGCATGCCCATACCTACAAAGTATGGTCTTTTTCCAAGTTCCTCATACTTAGGGCCACTTTATATAGAGGCCAGAGCCGGCTGGAGGCTGGGCCGAATTCGAAGGCTAGGGCTTGGGCCCAAGTTGGGAAGTTGGGGCCTTGGTAAACCTTGTCCCATCTCCTGGGCCCGAACATTTTGGCACCAAAACAGTGCCACGTGGGATGCTACATAGGATAAAGTGAAGTTTCGGTTGGGCCCTAGTTTGATCTTAGTATAAAGCCCTTGGGCCCGATTTGAAAGAATCGAGCCATCCTATTGGTTGAAATTTGAAGAATTGGGGCGGGCCCTCAATCCGGCCCCAAGTATAAAGTGGCCCTGATCAATGTAGATTTAGCCAAAGACACTCTTCCGATATGGTCGGAGCCATCAATGTAAAAGTAGAAGCTCCGGGACACATCCATCTCCCAAGATGCGCAAACGGAGAGTACTCAGCAAAGTGTGCTCCGCGACAAGCATTGTCAAGGGCACCTGATGTTGGCCCGCGTGTTGGTTGGTAGGCTTCATCACTTTCAAAATGTGTTCTTCCCTTGCATTGTTGGCAGGGTGATATCTTCATACGCCGTTGATGTTGGGAGTTTCGTAACGTGAACCACCTTCCACAATAAACAAAGATAAGATTGTATGTGGCGCCCAGTTGAAAATGAAGTACTAACATGGGGTAAGATTTTGGTGACATCCAAAGTACATTTAGAAAGTACAATTTTGCCTGGGGGAATGGAACAGCAAGTATGATAGACTCCTCCTTTCATTAACCCCTAAATTATGGAGAGACTATTTTATAAATAATGCCTTTTTTTAGAAGTTGCCCATAGCCCCAAAAAAATCTTAATTTGGTTAGAGTTTGACCTTTAAACGTGCCGAATGTCAGAAAAGACATTGTGGATGAAGGTGAGAAACTTTGAAGTGCCATAATTTCTTCATTTGGAGTCTAATCACTTGGGTTGGGTCCCAAATCAAGTCTTATTTTGTGTATTAAAACTTGCATACCTCTCTGGTAAAGTATGAATAAATGGCATGCATTTTAGTGAATACAGCTCTTGTTTTTAAGTTTTCAAACGTGGGGCTTGTTTACCATTATGGGAAATAAAAAAGATGTGTTTTATGAATTTATACTATCATGATCTTAAGATGAAGGCTGCAAAATTTCTAATTAGAAGAATTTTTGATTTAACCCCTAAACGACCATGGTGTTTTGAGAGCTCCAAACTCCAAAACTGTGATTTCATACCACCTTGTAAACTTTGGTGTATGAGAATTTTTTTCACAATTTTTTGAAAATATTAACCGTAGGATCTTAAAGATAACTATCATAAGAGATAGTGTTTAAAATTTCAACCGTTGGATCTTTGCCATTTGTAAGATCATGACATTCAAAGTTGATGCAAACTTTTTTTCAATAGACATAGTCTACTTTGTGCAAAGGATAACGTGATGCTTAATACCTCAAACATCTTGATTATATTTTTTTCCATGTAGATAACTAAGTTGATCATTACCATGCAAAATTTTAGACACTCATTTGGCTTTTTGAACCTTCATGCAATCTATTTACTAGAAGAAGGTAGAAATCAAGGATTCGGTAAAACATGCACCATAATTGTCGTATTTGGTTTAGGGGAAAAATGAATGGTGAGTAGGTGCCTTCATGAGTTTGTGAATTTTGAGAAAAAAGAAATTCAAAAAATTCCTAAATCTCAAATTTTAGCAAATTTCGAAAGAAAAAATTGTAATATTGCAGAAACTTTGGATCTAGTTCTTGTAATTTTTTGAAGGGTGCCCTTGTAGAATTGGTAAAAGTTTTGACTTGGGTCACTTGGAAACCTAAGTATGAAATCAGTCAAGAAAAGAAATTTTAAAAAAAATCTCAAAAAAAAGTTAAAAATAAAAAGTTTTTTTCTGCCCGCCCCAAAGCCGAAAACGAAAATTTGCATTTAAAGACTCCAAAAGTGGATTTTGACTTTGCAATTTTTCCCACATACACCTTGTAGTATAGGGAACTTCCAATAAAAATCTTATGCAAAAATATTGATTCTAACCCCTTCATCTAGGCTGCCCGAAATAGCAAAACAGCCAAATCGGAGGCCTTGGTCGTTTAGGGGTTAATTAACTTTGGAATTGGATTTGCAATGATGTTTCTACTATGAAAAAAGCTAAAAAAATGGATTATTTCTGAGGAGCTATATCTCCTTCAGTCAACATTAGATTTTGACTTTGTTATATAAAATGGGTTACATCTAAGATCTAGTTCATGTGGTAGAAACCTTAACAAAATCAAAGACGTATTGAAGATAAGGCATAGATTTGAGTGCAAAGGGTTGAGTTTTGGACTATTTTTCCTTTGTAGTTTTTTTTGGTAGTATTCGTTATTGCAAGGCAAAAAGAAATTTTTATCATGGATTTCTTTTGTTCAAGGGTGTTATTGAGATGAAGGTAAACATCTTTTTAGTTGGTGATTTTTTCAATGCAATAAGTCTATTGGTAGCATTTTTGCTTCAGATAGAAAGTGCCGAGATTTTGTGATGTTTATTCAGTACTAATATGTTACGATCTTGCAATGTATGAGGCCACATGACTCAAAATTTGACCCACATGATATAAAATATATTTAAGACAAGATTGTACAGTTGAGATTTGAATAACTTACCTTTCTTTACAGTTATGACACTATTTTTGAGAGTGTGTTCGTTGATGTACATATGAGCCAAACCATTTACATGGTTTGGCATGTAATGTAAGGCTGAATTCTTCAAAGATGAACACGCCCAAAAATTCTCATTACTTTTGCTATAGAAGAGACAAGTAGCCAACTCTTTTACGTAAGAGGATTTCATAGGTGATGCAAGTGGGAAAAATTCTCATTGGTTGGGTCGATAGTTGAGGCTCATGTGGGAATAGCTCATTGGGCATGTCAAATAGTGAAATTCTTGTTTTCATCACGCACATGGGTTGAATACAAGCTCCACAATCAAGACTTGCCTCTCGTTCAACCCTTAAACACCCATGGGTCCGAAACGAGCAACCCAAAATTGGATCACAACATCTTTCGAACTTGGGCATCATAAATGAAGTAATCAATGATAAGCTTGCAACCTCCTACAAGGTTATGTACAACCCCAACCGACCTACCACAATCCTTTCAAAGCACAAAATCACTAATACAAATTGTGATTTGAATTGTAAAATTTCATTTTTTTGAATACACCAAACAAAGGTGACCAGTTTAACGTCAAAATATAAGTGAAAAGTTGAGTACAATGAGAGCTACACAACAACTTCTGTTAGAAAAAAGCCCCTCGGGCTCCCTTGAGCGTTTAAGGGTTAATTTGGATATTGACTTGGGCCAACCCTAAACCCAAAATCCCTTCCACTTTTGTAATCATGCCTTGATTACATGTTTCGCTGTTGGTTTTAGCTTGTCACAGGCCTTCTTTGGCTGTTTACAATTCTACACGACTCGGCCTTCTGTTAACCCTTAAACGCCCAAGCATGCCCCTCGGGCTTGCTTTTTAGTGTATTTTCAGAGGGGATGGGCATTTAAGACTTAAGTCCGTTTTGAGGGTGAGTACGACTTGGCCTTACTGGATCACAGGTAACAATGACGTCCATGTTACATAACATCACACACCGAAAATCAGACATCCAATTAAACCCATGGTTGGCTACAGAGAAAAGTCAAGTACACTACGGACTTTGACAGTCAAAATTTCCTGATAGCCGCGAGCAATGGTGAGCTTCGTGAGGACCCGGTCAGTGCCAGAACCAGACACAACACTTTCACAAATCGAAAATAAAAAGGGATTGCTGAATCTTCCCTTCCTGATTCCTCCCCCAAAAAACAAATCTCACTATTTGACCCCGCCCTGCCCTGCCCTGACAACAGGTGGCTTGCAAACGACATGCACACGCAATTGATTCGCTATATTCGGCGTACATGTGAACGATTGACCAATGAACCAAAACTTATGGTAACAGTGACGTCCGGCATGCAGCGCAAGAGTGCATTACAAGGAAACTCCATCTCAATCCATATGTAAATCACATGCCATTCACCTCTTGTTGAAAAAATTACAAGGAAACTCCATCTCAATCCATATGTAAATCACATGCCATTCACCTCTTGTTGAAAAAATTATAAACATGTCTGCCTTGTAAAATGTCTGCACCGTGTGCGGTGATTTTTTTAACCCTTTAACCCTTAATGGTCCTTCCACTCCTCAATGGGCAGCCCGAAGTTGGATCTCAACATCTTCTGGACTTGGGCAACATGAATAGTGCACTTTTTGAACTTGGGCAGCATGAATGAACCAATCAATGATGAGTCTGCAACCTCCTACAAGGTTTTGTGCAATCCCAACCTACCTATCACAATCCTTTCAAAGCACAAATCACTCATACAAATTGCGACTTGAATTGAAGGATTTCACTTTGTAGATGCATTAGAAAAAGGTGACCAGAATGATATAAAAAAATAAGTGAAAAATTGAGAATCAAAAGAGCTACAAGCAAGATTCTGTTGGAAAACAGCCCGAGGGGCTGACAGGCGCCTTTAAGGGTTAATGTGTTGTGTGTTGAGCAGCGACGTCATCCAAAGTTTGGTTGGGGTGAAATTACTTGGGTTGATTCTCAAATCAAGTTTGGTTCGTGTGGTAAGAATTGCAGACCTATACAATAGAGAATGGATTAATGGCATGCATTTAAGTGAAGGTGGCTTTTGTTTTTGAGTTCTCAAGCATGGGGTATGTTTTATTAATGTAAACCAATTATGTGAAATCAAAAATAGTTAGTATTCATGAATTTTTCTTGCATGATCATGATCTTAAGATGAAAACATTGAAAACTTTTTAGTTGGAAGATTTTTGATCCAAATGCTTCTGGTATTGGATCTGCAATGATGTTTCTACACTAAAAAAATGTGGAAAAAGATGATTCCTAAAAACCTATGTCTCCGTCATCCAATGTGGTTTTGAACTATTTTTCCTATGAAAAAGTTAGGTAGTTTTTACTATTGCAAGGCTATTATTTTAGCCAAGAATATTTCATTTTATTATTTTATTTTATATTTGGTACAAGGGTGTTATTGAGATGAAGGTGAAGACTTTGGAGTTGGTCAACTTTTCATTGCAATTGGTCTATTGGTAGCATTTCCACTTCTAAGTGAAAATGATGAAAATTTTGTAGTCACGTTTGAGAACTAATACATTACGATCTCGCAATTAATGAGGCTTCATGACTCAAATCTTGGTCCAAATCACCTACAATAAGTCTACTACAAGTTTGTGAATGTAATATCTTAATAATTTACTATTTTTTTTACCTGTAAAACTCTTTTCAAAAATGAGTTTTTTTGGCTAAAATACCATGGGGCGTATAGGGGTTAATCACTATGAAGTTGTCAATACATTGAATAATGTAGAAGCAATCATTTCTAAACATCCCAGTAAAATTAAATTTTAAAATTTATATCGAAAGTTAATATCGAAAGTTAATCATCTTAACCCCTAAATCTCCTTGGTGTTTTTTGGGAGCATGAAACCTTAAAACTGCGATTCTCTACCTCTAAGCACTCGTGGGGGTGTGAGCCAATTATTTTTTCTCCTTTTTTAAAACTTTCAACCATAAGATCTTGTACCTAAGAATATGCTTGATTACTGTTCAAAAAATTGACCGTTGGATGTTTACCATTTGAGAGATCATAACAACCAAAGTTTGTTTCCCAAGTTTTTTTGGGCATTGCAAAGATTGGTTTTGAAATTTTTGGAGGCTGCCCTTGTAATATTGGTAAACTTTTTGACTTGAGTCACTTTGAAATTTGATTAGTGATTTAGTAATGAACATGTTTCACAAAAAAATAATTTAAAAAGTAACTTTTTTAAGCTGCCCCATCTCGGCTTGCAATCCAAGAATCGTCCTAAAAGACTCAAAAATTGGAATTTGACTTTGCAAATTTTACCACATACACTTTGTGGTATAAGGAGGACCCCATAAAACTCTTAAGCAAAAATATTACTTCTAACCCCTTCATCTAGGCTGCCCTGCATTGCGAAAGCCCGTTTCGGGCTTCAAGGAGAGTTAGGGGTTAATTGTTCGTTAGAGGTCTTTCTATAAATGAATGATGGCAAAAGCTAACTTTCGCTAATACAATTGTGTACTTGATTCGATATTACCACAACATTCTCAAGAAGATATATTTTCTCTTTCTCACATACAAGAATCTACACTCTTCTTAAGATCCAGATTGAGCTTTGAAGCTTTCCGGAAGCCTATTTTCACCCACTTCAAACATTAAAATCTCCTACTAGTAATAAACCACTCAATTTGTTTTTTGTATGAATACATGATAATTAGATATATCTCTTGAATTCACAAAACAGTTCTAATATTACAAGGCCAAAAATTGTACAAACCAAATTTCAATAATTATAATGAATCTAAAACAAGAAACTCCATGAATTAAATCTTCCAAAACATATATTCCACCTATCAATCACAATCAAGAAATAGGGGCAATTTTGGCAGCTCATGATTGGATGAGACGATGTACACTTGGCATGTTCACATAAAAGAAGGAAGAATTTGATTAATAGGAGAAAATCCAAGTGTACAAACAGGATGATGAACCCCCCAAAAAGGGGTTTAAAATGGTTATCCATTTTCAAGGTGGCAATAGCAAGACCAAGGAAAGGGCTTGAACGTGGAAAGGCAGCCCAAAAGAGTAGTAGTCTCTACATAGTCAACTTCTTGCTATTGTAGCTTGCTTGCCCCCACCTCATTAACTACCAGGAAAAAGTTAAGTTGGTTGAGTGACGAGTTTTCACAAACAGGAGGGGGGGGGGGGGCTCTTCTTCTGGTTCTATTCAGTTGGGGTACCTTTTTGATGCCTCCTCCGTCCTCTTGTTTATTGTCTTTGTCTGTAACTGCTCTGGAGGAAGCTCCGTGTGGTGCTGCGGAACAAGGCCCACCCACACATTTGAATGTTAAAGAAATGGGCCAGATCTAAAAGAAATTGATGGTTTCAGCCATGGGTACAAGGAGTATGTCGTATTTGTTCCAGGAATCTTTCACATACATACATATTTTTTGTGTTTATGATGTATGTATAATATTTTCCGATTATGGGTATTTATTAGTAGAAATAAATAACTTGGAAGTTCATGTGATTTTGGGAAGAAGTATGATTTGGGGAGAAGTATGATTTAGAAAGAAGTATGATATTGGGGAGAAGTATGATTTTGGGGAGAAGTATGATTTTGGGGGAGAAGTATGGTTTTGGGGGAGAAGTATGATTTTGGGGAGAAGTATGATTTTGAGGAGAATTATGATTTTGGGAAGAAGTAAGTGATCAAAATTTGAAAATAGAGGTAACATTTATGTACTTTGGTAACCTTGATTTTAGCATTTACTAGTTTGCATCCTAGTCTATATATGAAGGTTGATTAGGGCGAGTTTTGTTTGAGAATGTTTTGTGGTGGAGTGGCCAAGAGACAAAATCTTAGGTAAATGTGGAGAGCTTCTAGGGAGGGGTGTGAGTCAAAAATAAATTTTGAACTTTCCTGTGATTTGAATTGTGGTGACTCTAAAGGCTCTTCTACCATCTACTCTCGAATCTTGACATTGGATACGTTGAATTTTGCCTCTTTGCCATCTAATGTGTCGGTACCTTGTGATAGGGAATGTTTTCACCTAGGAAGAATTTAGCGTCCCTTATCTTGTGGAAGATGTTTGAATGTTCGTGATGTTGACAAAATCTCTTTGACCGCGCTCCCACGGGAAGTGTAGAATATCCGAGGTTTTCTATGAAAGGTAAGCTTCTCAATTACAGTCATAGCGTTTTTTTAAGGTAAATTTATAATTTGAAAGGAAATTCGTAAAGAAATGAGGTATTTCTACACAGTGGTTTTAACCGGGCTTGATGGAATGAGACACTTTAGTGGAAATACCACACTTGTTCAGGATTGAGAACTATAAGAAGAGGGTTTCACTAGTTAGATTCCAATATTTCGCCAAGCATGAATTCTAAGCTCTTGTTATTTATTGAAGTGACAAAAAAAAACAAAAATGAGAAGAGTAGTTCTTGTTTCAAGCCAACTGATAGGGAGTTCAGGATCCCCAATCAATTGCAGTTTATAATTAGTTTATAATTAGTTTATAATTGCAGTTTATAATTGATTGGGACTGAGATCCTAGGACAGATCAGAAAGAAATCTCGCCGGGCGAAAGATAAAGAAATCGGTGATAAAGAAAGTCGGAGAGAGAGGAAGGTGAGAAAGAGCACACGAAGGCCCGAGGGGCGATGGAGCGCTCGTCACGGAATGCATAGTAATGAAGTGCTATAAGATCCGACCCGACGGGTAACAAATCTTCATGCAATCACTTCCTTCACTTCTCCTCCACGATAGAAGCTCGCTCACAACCAAAAACGAGCTAAATTGAGCTACATTTGAGCCTTTCCCGACCACAATTCGGTTTGCGGCGCCGTCCGGAGCCCATTGCTTGCCCTTAGAACTAGAGATTGTGAAGTAGAGCTTTATCGTGTCGTAAGAAGCAATTTGGAAGCAATTCAGAGCTTCTTGAGTAGTTTATTGAATGAAGGCGGTCGGAGGGATGGCTGCGGCTTCTTTGCCGCGAGCCGACGTTATAGTGAAGGCGACGTCAAGCTCTGTGAAGCCTCGTTTCTGTGAGCGCGGGTGTGTGAAATGTTCCCCTGTATCATTGGCGCTTCGGTCGGACAACGGCTCGTCGTCTTGCCAGCGCTCGGAGTGTTCCCCGTCGCCGTTGTCGTCCAATGCTGCGTTTTCGAGCTTCAGTTTGCCGCGCAAGAGTAAGAGTCGCGGCAAGGGTTTGGCATCAGCAGCAACTGTAGCTATCTTGATGGAAGAGAGAGGCTCGTCCGAGAGTTCGTCACAGCTTCTTGAAAGCTTTAGGGATGTTATTCCTATGCTGGAGTATCAGAGCACCTTATCTCGGCCGGCGGTGGAGCAGGATCTTGACCAAGTCGACCAAGACCAATTGTGGATGAGAATGCGGGAGGAGGCACGGTGGGACTCAATTAAGGAGCCGGCGCTCGCGAGTTATCTTTATTCGACGATACTTTCGCACAGATCACTGGAGAGATCGCTCGCGTTTCACCTCGGTAACAAGCTTTCCAGTAGTACGCTCTTGAGCACACAGCTCTTCAGTTTGTTGAACGACACGTTTATGGAAGACGCGAGCATTCGACGCGCTATTCGTGACGATATCGAAGCAGTGAAGGAACGTGACCCGGCGTGTGTGTCATATTCTCATTGTCTGCTCAATTTTAAAGGATTCTTGGCATGTCAAGCGCACAGAGTAGCGCATCGGCTGTGGAACCAAGGGCGACACTCGTTAGCTTTGGCTATTCAAAGCAGAGTGAGCGAGGTTTTTCATGTTGATATTCATCCTGCGGCCAAGATAGGTTCCGGTGTGCTTTTTGATCATGCCACCGGGCTGGTTGTAGGCGAGACGGCCACCATAGGAAACAATGTTTCAATTTTGCATCATGTTACTCTAGGAGGTACGGGCGCTGTTGGAGGTGATCGCCATCCGAAGATTCAAGATGGTGTGCTCATCGGCGCTGGAGCCATCATCCTCGGCAACATTACCATTGGAGCTGGAGCGAAGATTGGAGCTGGTTCCATTGTGCTCATTGATGTGCCTCCTCATACCACAGCTGTAGGGAATCCTGCTCGTTTAGTCGGCGGCAAACAAAAGCCTGCCAAGTTGAAAGATATTCCCGGTGAAACCATGGATCACACCTCCTTCATCAAGGGCTGGTCTGATTACGTTATCTAAATTTACTCCATTGTATAGTCCTCCACACATTACTCCCATTAATATATGCATCTCAGTATGCAGTCTTCTTTGTTGGCTGATGTCTTTCATGAATGGTTTTTTGTCCATGGAGAGATGCTCGAACATGTTCTGTGGCTATGATATGCAGCAACGCGAGACTGTCTCGTATCTCGGTCGACAGTAAGATACCTCTCATTGGCCTTTTTGACCCTTTCAGTTCAGTGAACTTGGACAGGATCATGTACTGAAGCATCTCAATGCTTGTGCAGGAATAACTTGAAAACAGAACGAAACTTGTACTCGACGACAAATCCTTGGTGAGGATAGAACTGACCCCATAACTTCGAGGCGTTTTGGAAGATTCTATCGGCGGGAGAATTGATTTTACCCTCTCAAACTTCTCAAGCTTGCTGCTGTCATGCGGCGGCCTTTGGCTGTGAAATTAGAGAACTAATCAGGGTCTTTATCGAAAGGACAAAGGAATCGATCCGTAATCTGGCAATCGAAGGGAACACCACTTTACTGTCCCAGTGGAGGAAGTGGAGAAGAAAAACCAGGGTCTTCATCAGTTGGAAGAAAAAATTGCACCGCAAACTTCGAAGGGAAAACCGAGAACCACTTTACTGTTACAGTGCAACAAGTGGAGCGAAGCAGGTACGTGGAGGCGGAACATTCGTTTTCACAAGAAAAGATACTCAGCACTCCTTCAGGGAGTAAAACGCACGATCCTCAAGATTTGACTGGGGAGAGAAAAGGCGACGAGTGGCTGAGAATCCATTTCAAATCTCAATGCCATGTAAACTGGCAGTATTGAAACCACGCATCCCGAAATGCAGGATGTTGAAGAGAAAAGTGAAAATCACATGGACTTCTAATGGGTTGAGAATGGTCATGCCCACGCCATTGCGAGCATGCATCATATCAGTTCAAGCCTCTCTGGTCGGTGACTTCAAGAACGGGAGTTGAGTTCCATTACTTTCTTCAAGACGGATAATATTGGGAAAGTATTTTATGTTTCAGTAATGCAGGTGAAGCGAAGCATACACATGAAGCTGGTGGAGTATTTCAACGAAGATATGATTTATTTGATGAAGGTACTTGGTGGAAGTACCAAATCCATTCCTGTCTGTTTGAAGTTTCGATCCCCTGTATCCTGACCTGTCAACATAAGCCTAGATTCCAGGAGCTTTGAGGAAAGATAATCTGAACAGTCAGTTTCCGAATCGATGAGAAGATTCATGATCCAGTATTCAGCTTCACAATGATTACTTCATTGTGAATGTCACCATCGTCACGCTTACTCCGATAAGTGCAGGCGGCTGCCAACTGCGAAGTGCTTCTCCAGGTGACGATATGGGATAAAACTTCTTCGAAAGTTACTTAACTTGCAACATATACAAGAGTGAACACATTGATTTCAAGACAAGAACACAGGCTTTCTGCAAAAAGAATACGAACTCTGGGAAGTTCTCAGTTAAAGTTTAAAAGGAACTTGCTCACAAATACTAACACTTTGATAAGGTTTTGGATCAATAATAAATCTAACACTACCGTGACAATCGCTTTCGTGAGTGCTTCAAGATTATAAGCGCAAAAACAGAACGTACAATGCTAATTTATATCTTAGGGACACTTTACACACGAGGGGCCAAGCTATTGATGGGGCCAATTCATGGCCAAATTATCTTTTGTAATTGGTCCAATTCTTGAAATTGGCTCGAAGGGCTTTACATGGGGAGTCAAGGCTAATTTTGTGAAATTATAACATAATGAGTGGGGGACAAGTTATGACACAGCTTGTGCTCCAGAAGTGGGGATATACAAGAATGGAAGGCCAATTCATGGCCTAGAAGCACTTTCTTGATTTTAAGACAAAATCATTATTACACTAAAATACTTTAATGTGAACAAATCAAAAGCATGTAATGTAGCTAATAATACGAATTGACTCCATGGCCTTATTTTCCTTTTAAAAATCGGCCTAAAGGGCTTTAAACATGGGGGAATTGACCCACACTTCATTAATTGTTTAATGTGTTCTCCAAGTGGCCCACAAGCTCAAAACATGAGTGAATTGGCTCATCGATTTGTTGGCCTTGACTCCCCGTGTAAAGCGTCCCTTAGAGTATAATGTGAATACCGATACTTGCACAATGAGTGGGTATTACCTTCCGGATATGGGTGTAATTTGGAGTATTTTTTTCCGAATCATGATGGGTAAAAAGCAGTTTTATAATATTCTAGCTTAGTAGATCAACTTTAAAAGTTTTCAAAGTGAAAAGTAAGTTAGAATCACATATAGCACTAGATATATACTAAAGTGGTAACATACACAAAAGTTTAAAGGATAACTCATGCGGATCTATCATTTACATATGTAATTTACACAAAAAAAGAAAAACCTCTAATAACAATCAAATAGCTCGGAATGAGGTGGTTGTGAGTTCGCATTCATCCCTCATTCCACCCATACATGCTGGGGGGTGCTCATGGACATCGTACCCTTTAAAAGCCCTTCATATATATATATATATATATATATATATATATATATATATATATATATATATATATATAATTTTTATTTTTATTTTTCATTCATTTTCATTCATTAGTGACTAGATTGGAACTAATGTATTCTTGTTATTATTCCATTTGTTATAATGGCTTGTTACCATACTACATGGAATATTCTACACTTACATTAGGGAAGATTCACATATATACATTTTTCAGAAATATTCTTGTAACATTCATGCAACATTCCTTGTAATGTTCATGGTTTTAGGTACTGAAAATATGAGAATGAATTTTCAAATACATTAGTATTCCAAGCATAAGTGCATACTTGAAAGTTGAAATTAGAATTGTGTTGGAGCATAGTGCATTAGCCTTTCCTAACACAATGACAATAAAATTCTTATATAGTACGTTGGCCAATAATGGCGCAAATTTTTAGCATAAAAAATCTGCATGGATGTCACCTCTGTAAGGAGATTTTTTGCATGGGAAAAATAAATAGAAAGTTAGAGCAAGTGGAATCATTATATCTGGACGCTACTGCAATGCGTTATGAATTTTTGAAGTTAGAAATATAGGTGTTTCTAAAATGATGCCCAAAAACAATAATATGGAATGTTTGGAATAAATTTCTAATATAATTATAACCTTCCCCCATGCAACCCTCCTTGTACCTATGCTTATACTGCGCTTCTTCATTCTTGCTTACTTTTGATTCTTGGTTGCCGTTTTGATTCCCCCACCATGAAAGGCCTTTCCACTACGTTGAACATTACCTTAGCAATAGGTGCTACAGATGCA
Organism: Bryum argenteum; assembly: GCA_037043015.1. NCBI lineage: Eukaryota > Viridiplantae > Streptophyta > Bryopsida > Bryales > Bryaceae > Bryum > Bryum argenteum. Next base: position 14,516,631 of record CM073328.1, on the reverse strand, counting down.
TTTGTTAAAGTGTGTAGGTCTTTATAGGTTGAATGCAGATCGTGGCTCACAATGTACCAAAAATGCCCAGGATTTCCGCAAGGACATAAGCAACATAGGAGAGGAGATAGCATGCAATCAAGCACGACTAGGGAAGCCAATAGTAGCATTAGGAGTGGGTAGTCACTAGTAGAAAACGACACTAAAAATGACGTCTCACTAGTAGAAAATGGTACTAAAAGTGATGTCTCACTAGTAGAAAATGGCACTATAAGTGATGTCTCACTAGTAGAAAATGGCACTGAAAGTGACGTATGTAGTAACTTGTTCCTAGCAAGGCAGAAAGCGTGTTTTAACCGTGCTTCAAATGACATCAAAGTAATTCATTATGGTTGTCACTTTTCCACAATTTTTAATTGATTTAGTTGACTATGGTATGTTCATCAACAACAACAAACATTTAAGAAAAAGTGACCAATATAATAATCTAATCTTGATGTTATTAAAAGCACAATTAAAACGGATACTCTGCATGACTAGGGACAAGTGATTATGGGCGTCACTTTTAGTGTAGTTTCTACTGGTGATTGGCAAAATGAAAGTAAACTTCACTTACACTACAGTTTCACACAATCAAAAGGTATTCAATGATAGGTTAAACTAAAATGAGGAATCCAACACATCAATATGCTATAATTGACATCTGATGTGCAAGTTCGAGCAGAAAAAGAAGGGCTTGGTGCCATATATAGCATAAATATGTATCATTATGTAATTGAATTGGGCTTCTCCGGAGCACTAATCTCTTGTCTGACTCCTTGAGGACGGACAAGAAATCACTAATCCGGAGAAGCCTTTGTTCAAAAAGTACCGCCACATAAGTGGCCATGTCATTTTATCATCCATGACAAAAGTTCACCACCATTGTTTTCTTCACCAAGTGTAAACACCCACCGGTCAAGAGTAGCATTTTTGACCAATCACAATTGAGAAAAGCCCTTTTTTCCATGACTGGTGGACTCTCCACCGTAGTGTAAACTGGCCCTCAGTTTTAAAGTATGCTCTTTACAAAAAAATGTGTTTGATAATACTTTTAGAACCACAATTAAAACACGCACTCTCTCTCACTACGGACGTTACTTTTAGTGCCATTTCCTACTAGTATCATTTATGCAATATAGTCAAGTGAGTGAACATACTATTTCAAGACAAGAACATAGGCTCTCTACGAAAAGAAGACAAACTTGGGAAGTTCTCAATCAAAGTCTGAAAGGGGAACTTGCTCACATATGTTAACACACTGAGTACGTTGATAAGTTTTTGGAGCAAAACTTGGTTCACCACCACCATGGCAATCGATTCTGTGAGTGCCTCAAGATTCAGCTGCTAATGAGCACAAAACAGAATGTAATGTATATTAATGTTGATTTACATCTTCGAGCATCATGTGAATAATAATACCTGCATAGTCGGTGGGTATTGCCTTCAAGAGGATATGGGTGTATTTTTGGAGTATTTTTTCCCAAATCATTATGAATAAAAGAATTTTTATGTTATTTCAGATTTAGTAGATCAATTCTACTCGATTTTAAATTGCAAACTAAGTTAGAATCACATATGGCGCTAAATATATACTAAAGTAATGAGTTTAAAATCCTGAGATCATACACAAAAGCTTAAGGATAACTCATGCAGATATTTTATTTAACCCCTAAGAATCTTTTATATGGGCAGCTCCATTGAAGGGGTTAAAATTGATATTTTTGCCTAAAATTTTTAGTGGGTGTTCCTCATTATGTAATGTGATAAAATTTGCAAAGCCAAATTTCAATCTTAAAATCTTCATCTAGAAATTTTAGGTTTTAAGTCCAAAAGAGGCAGTTTAAATTTAGCTTTTTTGAAGTATTTTTCTTTGGAAATATGTTCATTACCAAATTACTATTCAAATTCCAAAGTGACAAAAGTCAAGAAGTTTACCAATTTTACAAAGGCAGCTTCCAAAGCTTTCAAAAACAATTTTCACAATTTCTAGTAGTTTTACAATTTTTTCTTTAAAAAATTGCCAAGCTTCAAGATTTTTTCCGAGATTCTTTTTTTCTTCAGAATTCACATTATCATAAAGGCACCTACTCACCTTCCAAATTTTTCTTAAGCTAAATACATCATATGTGCTGCTTTTTTTATTATATTGTTGTTTTTGGACCTTCTTTCATAAAATAATTTACATGAAGATCAAAAACGTGGAATGAGTCTCTAAAATTTTGCATGAGCGTACCCAACTTGATTACCTACATGGAAAGAAATCAAGGAAAAATGTTTGAAGTTACAATCATCAAGTTGCCCTTGGCACCATCTAGACAATGCCTCTTGGACAACGGCATAAAAAAATGTTGGACAAACTTTGATCGTCACGATCTCACAAATGACAAACATTCGGCGGTTGAAATTTTGACCAGTCCTTTGTATACATGTCAGGTACAAGATCTTATGGTTCAAAGTCTAAAAACAGAAAAAAGTTTCTCTGTTTCCCCATTTCTCAACGGAGGTCAAAATTGGCAGTTTTTGGTTTTGGAGGTTGAGGAAACGCAAGGATTTTTAGGGGTCAAATATTTTTATTGGAAACTTATTATAATAATATCATGGCTTGCAATGAGGTGGTTGTGAGTTTGCATTCATCCTTCTGGTGTTGTGGTGATCACCACCTCATTCCACCCATACATGGTGGGGGTTCATGTACATCATTGTATGCATACCCTCAAAGCCCATTATAAGATGATATGTTCGTTTTTGAGGCATTAGGGACTAGATTGAAACAAGTATAATTCATTCAACATATGGCTTCTTACTCTACTACAAGGAATATTCTACACTTACGTTAAGGCTAATCCACAAAACCACATATGTAGATTTTCTTCCTACTTATTAACATACAAAGATTGCAACAAGGCCTCTCAAATGTTACAATTGGTAGTTCCATCAATTCAACCCTAAAGCCAAAAGGTCCCAAAACTACCAGAAGCCCTTAGATGAGTTTCAATTCAAAGTAAATTTTAATTGAGACTCATCACATTCTTGTTCCTAGGTGAGTTAGAAACATGTCTATGCAATTTTTACCCTCATGCAAGCTACAAAACCTAAAGAAATGCTTGAATCTTCACATGGAGGTGTGCTAAATTCAAATGGCATGTATGGCCTTTGTCAATAAAAACGGCTTGTGAAGGATAATTGGATCAAAGATCTAGACAATCAAATCATGCCATAAAATCTTATTTACATGTACAGAAAACAAAACTCGAAAAAAAAGTAAAATCTCAGTTTTTGGTGAATTTTTTGGAGGTTTTTGCAATTTAATTGATTTTGGGTAAATTTTGAAAGTTTTGGCAGTTTTGGGCAGCTTTCAAGTAGTGTTTTCAAACTTAGGTTACATATATCTCATAAAATATAAGGAATTTTGAAATAGGGAATGACTACTCGGAAAGGTATGTGAAAAGTGTTCAATGTGCCAAAATAGCAACTTCAGGCAATTTAAAATTTAGTAACTGAAGAGACTCACCAAAGTCAAATTTAAGGTAGAATGACCTTAAATCACGCAAATAAGAGATTTAACATGGTTGTGGACCTTGTGTGTACTGTTTGTAAATTTTCTTGGATGGGAAAATATATTAGCAAAAATTGAATTTACTACAAATTTTTGTAGTCAAAAGTGTACATGACCTTAAAGTGATCAGTAGACTCTCCTTTTTATCCGTTAGACCAGTACTTTGTGGCGCTCACGCATGTAGCTAAAACCGTGCAAAATAGAGTTAATGAACCATTAACCATGAACCAACCACCTCCTTACACATGTCCATATCAAGTCACTATTTATGAAATTGTTGTGCGTGTAATTAGGTTCACGCCATGGGCAGCTACAAGGGCGGTCTACCCTACGCTTCTGGGGGGCCACGCGGTTTAACCCCTAAGAGCCCAATCAACCATTTTATGGTCGATCCCCAATTTTGAGGAGCTGTACCTGGCTAATAAAAGATTTTTTTTGGAAAATTTTTTACCATTCCAGAAGTTTGGTAAGTTAGGAACCACATCCAATTTACGGAACCTTGTTTGGATTCATAGATTGTTCACAATAAGCCTTCAAACACAATCACGGCAAAGTTTTCTTAGTGTAAGAAAAATTACTATTTTGGGAAACTAATAAGGTTCCTCATAGGTTACTTGTGACCTCTCTCCATTTTATCATATAATATTTGATTTTAGCCAATCATAGCAATTTTCAATTACTAATAATAGAAATTACATATTATATTGATTTTCAAAGTTTTACTCTCCTTAATTAATTATGAAACAAATCTTACTTATTTTAGGAAATTTGACCGTACAGATCTAATTTAGGGTTTAAGGTCTTCATACTATCTTTATATCGCTACTTCACAAGGGTTACCAAATCCATATTTTATAACACATCTTAGTTTTTCTTCAAACCCCTCGTCGTTTTAGGGGTTAAGGTCATTCTACCTTACCACAATGCGGTTGATTTCATCTTTATGGGTTAAGTTTGAGGATATCCTTGTAACATTCTTGTTACATCATGATTATAGGTCATGCAAACATGAAAATCATATTTTCAAGCACTTTGGTTTTCAAGCATAAGTGCGCATCTGAAAGTTGAAATTCTGCTAAAACGGCTAAGAGTAGTATTTGATCAAGACATTCCCCAGTTCAAGCATTCAACCTTTCCTGTCACGATGACAACAAAGTTCTTACACTGGGAGAATCATGCAAAATGAAATAATGTGAATGAAATGAGGCATTCAAGAGGAAAAGTAGTCAATTTGAAAAATTGATTCTTCAGTCACTGTGCAAAAACTTAAAAGAGGAAAAGTTGATTGTATTTGCAATAATCTTCTTCCACACAATTACAAGTGTTGTCAGCAAGCAAATCCTAGCTCCACCTCTATCTCACTCTCATCGGCAAAATGTTGTTTTCTAGATTCAGCTGTGATCTAGAATCTCCGAGACCCTAAACACTCATGTGCATTACTTTACAAATGTCCGATTTTCAGCTCAAATCAGGACACAAAATCTCAAAACCATCACTTCCTTGGAGAAGCTCGTATTCTAGGGAAGATGTTCTGACCAGGAGCAAGAATCGAGTCAGGATCATACAACTGTTTCCTCCTGGCAAAATCATCCCACCCTCTCCCAAAGTGACGCTTCCATCCGTCCACATTCTCGTACTCCGGCAAGTACATCTTGCACCCCAATCTCGCATCGTCACACACCTGCATGATCTTCCCATTCTCGGCAATCAGACTACTCAACGCCGGACCTGAGTCTGGCAATGCAATCCTCAGAAACGCAACAAGGTAGAAGATGCTCTCATCGGGGATAACTGCACTGTTGCGATCATCCCATCGATCTCGCTTCAGAGGGTAAATCAGTATGGGTCCGCTGAAGTCATCGTTGATCATGTGCTTGAACACCATCGCATCGAATGTTGCAATCGAAGACCTCGGAACGAACAGGTTCAGCCACGGGTGGGGAACATCCCAGAGTCCCTGCGAAGTTAAACTGACTTCGACTTCGTGGAGTCTGTTCAAGAAGCGCTCGTACGGGACTTCGGTGGTGAAGATCAGTGCGGGGATGTACTGTAACGGTGAAAGCATTTGTTGGAGTGTGTGGTTGAGAGTGGGCAGGTCGGTGTAATCGAACTTCTTCACTAGCTCGATGTAGTATAAGACGGAGGCGGCGGAGGCTGGGATTGTGGATGGGTCGATGGAGTGGCCGTCGAACGGGACTGAGTTCCATCCGTTGTTCGGATCGGCGTTGTTGAGGACCACGAATCCCTCGATGTAGTCGAAGGCTGACGATGGGGGCTGGGAGATTAGAAGCTCCTGGTCCCGTGTGAATGTTGCGAAGTCTGTGTACATCACTCGTATCCACCGAACCTGCAGCATCGATCACGTCCATGGTTAGCTTACAAAATTCGAAAGCAACAACGAAGCTGACTCACCGCATTATTACACAAAACATTGGCAGTTCAGTTTTTATGGACTTTGAATAGCAGGAACATGAGTTACTTCAGAGCAGGGTTACTAAATGGAGTAAACTTCTACAGATCACATAGCTAATGTAATATTTTTCCTAGATTGTATGGCCACTGTCAAGACATAATAGCTGAGTGTCGATGTCGATGTCGAATTGACATATCACTAATTTGATTGAGGAATTGAGGCTCCTAGTAATTGAATGCAGAATCTGAATTTAATGAAGCGTTGACGACTTCGAAATCCGGACTGAAGTATTCCGAATGCCGCTTCATGCAATACTGCATTTCTTCAACTCAAGCTCCAGTTTTTGGAATATGAATACATCAAAGTCTAAAGGCGTGGCCATTACGTTGTCGGTTCTGCACCAAATCGCTTGTGCTACAAGGAAGAGATTGACAGAGTGGGATGGTTCACCTTCTCGTGGGCGGGCTCAAGGACGATACGCGCACTCGTGATGATACCAAATTGACCCAATCCACCGAGAACACCATGGAACAAGTCGGGGTTCTTCGAAGGAGAGCATTGGACGGAGTGACCGGCACCTGCATAACGGAGTAACTTGACCCAATAAGGGAACCGAACAAGAAAGAATCCAGTGGCATCCGGAGCTTCGAAAGAGAGTCAGCAGCATTCTACCTGTGACGACGTCGAGCTGCAAGACGTTACTGATCTCCGGACCGAAACGAAACGTCTGCCCACCAACGCCAGCGTTCGAAAGCGTGCCGCCAATGCTAAGATACAGGTAATCCGTCCACGACCGCGGCGCGTACCCAACTTTGAGCGCCGCCTGCAAGACGTCGATCCAAAGCTCGCCGCCGGCCGCGTCCACGAACGGCTGCCGACACCCGGGAACTCCGCTCGGAAACACTCTAATCCCCTTCATCGAGGACATCTCGAGCACCACCCCATCCAACGCCTGCGCAAAAATCCAACCATCGCCCAATTAGCCCGATGCAACCGTAGGATCCGGAGCCAAGCGGGAAAAGACATGAGTTTTAATGAGCTGACAGAAGATCTAGCTAACGAGATCCTGAGTTGACAAGCAATTATGCAAGTTGGTCATCCGCATCCGTCATCATACGAACCCGAATATCACATCTAAATTGAAGCCAGGGAGTCAGTCATAGCACGATGATGAACTGCCACTACGTCAGAAGAATGAACTTACGTTACAGTCTGTCTATCTCAATACCGTTGCTATTAAAATATACAAAACCAAACGAAACCGTCTCTTGCATGCAGTCAAATTTTGTCTTTCTGCACCGATCCCAACTGTTTTTCAAGACCATGATTATCGCTCTGACCACTCGGTCTTCTAAAGCAGTAGCAGTGTAAGCATGCTTCTAGATACATATTAGCCACTCCATAATTGCCTGAAACACGAGAATCAGCCATTGACCGGAGCAAATGGTGCGTGGTACCTGGGCTTGGCCGTGCACGGAATGGCCACGTCCTTTGGCAGCAAGTGTCAGACCGGCACCGGCACGCACTGCGCGCACTGTAGCTTCGACATCACGAACAGACTCCGGGTACACCACGGCCGCAGGCGAGGAGAATCGGATTCTGCCGAAGTCGACGCTGGCCGAACTCACATTCGTGAACGTCAAACCCCGAAGCGATTCAAGACGGTCCTCACCACCACCACCACCACTTGGACTTCCGCTGCCATGCAACAGCAACACACACACCAGCAACGAGCTCACGAATACACAACCACTCATACTTCGACTTCGACGATCCTTCGACTTCGTCAATTCTATCAACGCCGTCGTCGTCGTCAGCGGCTCCAGAATCACATTCTCCCGAACCATCGTGATCATCTCAGCTCCATTACTGGGAAGCCCAAAGTTTCGGGAAGTGAGAGCAAGTGGAAGCTATATAGCGAGCGGGATATAAAGATCTACGGTGATACTGGTGGCCTGACTGACTGCCGGCTCTGTCTTTGCCGAATCTGTGATAAGGAAATTGTTTTTATAAGACTGACAGCTTACTATCTAGCGCTTGCTCCCGGTATAGAAGTGCTGTGGCCCACCGGCCGGCGCTGGAATTGAATACGGTAGTTGTTGCTCCTTCCTTTTGCAAAACGGGAGGCCGGGATATTTTAGTGGTTGGGCACTGTTGTGCAGATCCTTCTTGGAGACTACACCTTGATAGCAAAAAAACACAGGGCAGTTATGATCGCCCTGCCCTTGCCTTGCAGGCTGTGCATGCACACAATCTCTGCGCAATCTGGTCGCCTTTAAGGGTGAGACTGCTGCTGCTTCATTCCCCTTCCATTTTTACTCAGTCTCCTTTACCCGATTGTTCAACACAATGTACTACAATTCCACATGAAATGGTCTGGTATCGCATGAACAGTGTCAGTGACGCGTGTAAGTTGAATGAGTTGATCAGTTTGCCGCAGTAGCAACAGCCTGGTTTGCTTGGCCGTGAAGTGGTTCGAGAAATGGGATGCTTGGTTTTGTCAAAGAAAGTGGTGGTCGGTGTTTTCACTTTTGGGTTTTAAGAGCGCCGTTTTAGCTTTGGCGTGTATGCTATACATTCTTCGCATGCTTCGTAGTACAGGATCTAAAGCTGCCGAGGTTTTGGGGATCCGCATCACAAAGTTAACTTTCGTTCCTTCTGCTTTGTACTACATGCAAGGCTATCATATGGAGAATTGGGGATGTGAGCCTGATATATGATTCCAAAAAAGTACTCAAAAGCTGTAATTTCCACCTAAATGAATAACTCGTTTTACCAGGATTTTCATTTACCTTGTTGAAAAGAGACATTCTTGGTGGAAAGTTGCACCCTTTTTTCTGTTTATGAAAATTCTGGGTCATCAAGTCATGTGAGTTGTGAGTCTAAAATGACATTTTGAAACAAACAATATCAAAATTGAGGGCCATTTCTCCCTTGTGCAAAAATGACCAACATGTTATTGTTCTAGAGGACTTCGAGGTACTGAAGAACCAAGATTCAAGAAACCTCCAACCGTAGTTGGGTGGACTTTGGTGGTGAGCAAGGACAATAGAACCCACAACCTCCTTATTAGGGTATCTAAAAACGAAGGTTGTCACATTGAACAATTTACTATTCATCACATTGAACACTTTGGGCGTCTTTATATCTCGGGTCAATCTAAGGGTGGTAAAAAGAACTTGTCTAATGTGATGAATAGTAACTCGTTCAATGTGACAACTTTGCTGAAAACATGAACGCTTTTGTTATAAAGATATGGGAATACTTTACGACCTTCCTACATCCCAACTTTGTAGTGTAAAAAAGGAAGTCATTCTAAACATGGCACAACCAAAATCTAACTTTGGTACAACTTCAGCGGTCAAATACTTACTGCTGCAAAATTTCTTCCAAATACAAATCATGTCAGGTACCAACAAAAAAACATCATGGCATGCAATCTCTTTTGTCCAGTCCATAGACAATCACCTGCAAACATTCTAAATTCAGAAAGTTTACACTCATTTGACTCAACCATGCAAGTCACATGAAACATGCTCCTTTTGCAATGAGAATTCCATGGAGGAATTTGACAAAGCAACAACACAAATACGGTAATAAAGAGTAAATGAGCGATTGTATCTGCAAATCCAGCAAAAAAATCCAATCTGAAGACAATGTCAAGCATATGGAATAGATTTGATCCTTGGTGGTTTTGTACGTGCTTTTTTACTATACATACAGTGGCATGCCAAACCTGGTCTCACTTTACTGCTGTTTTAACCCCAAAAGTGACAAACATACTAAAAATTTACCCTCTTTTCGATGGGAAGTGAAAATTTTCAACTTTTGATGTATTTTTGGGTATGTTACTATAGGATCCGCTACACTAAAAGTTATGTTTAGTGTAGCTACACTATACGATTAGGGTTTGCTATAACTTTTTGCCTCTCATGAATATTTTTACTCAGCAAATTACTACATGTAGTACTCGAAGAAAGGCAAATCTGTGAACGTACGTAATCAATTCTTTGATGGTAAAAATAATAAGTTATGGTGGTTATATATCAATTAGTGCAGACAACACTCAATATACATTTTAGTGTACCTAATTTGTATGTGTGCATGTATATCGAATTTAAGATTCAAATTCCTTACCAATTGAGAGATCGTAATGTTCAAAGTTGGAGGAAAAGTATTTTTCCATTGTTGTAGAAAGGGTAATTACATTTTTTAGAGTCAAAAAACCATCTCTCATAGCACTCTACATCACTTCTTTTTGTACGTGAAGTCATTTACAGATTGTAGGTAACCCTCAAAAGTTTTTAGTCAAACCTTATATCCTTTATTATACTTTCAATTTGTCTTAAACCAATAAAAAATATTACTTCATAAATGATATAATTTCAAGTATACATGATTGGATGATATGATAAAGAGAATGCTATAGTTTTCAACGTAATTATTTTTGAATCACTTTGTTATTAGAGTGAAACGAGCAAATTGAGACGTATATGATTGAAGGAATTATAGTGTTATTCCAAATATGATTTGAAGCCATGCCTAATGAACACTCCAATATCAAATTCTTCTTGGTCAAAAGCATGTATGAACTCTTTTCGTCAAGTAGTCTTTCTCTCATTCAATTAATACATTGATAGTTTCAAATAAAAAATAAAAATTGTATCAACTACCAAAAAAATCAAAACCACAATAATGAAATACCACTATATCCAATTTGCTATCATGCAAGGGACCAATCAAAGAATGTTTCATGATTTTCTTTTTATAAATTATTATTTTCGGATTCAGACACTGGTGGTCTGGCTGCAAGAAGCAAGAAAAACAATTAAATCAAGTTAGTAAATAATATTACTGACCCACCCCACCCCCCAAATCCTAAATGTTTTTTTCCTACCCAGTTACCTAATTACCCTAATCCAAACATTTATGTGGACATGTGATTCCACTTAAGGGTGGGTGTCAGAAAGCATGAGGCTAAGTGAGGTGGTCCATGTGATTGGGGGTATGGGGGATGTGGGGTTTGTAACTTAATTGGAGACAAAACAAATCTTAGCCTACAAATCCCCCCATGAATTCAATCTTCCCACATTTTCTATCATTAAAGTGCTTTGGAAATCGTGCTAGTATGTAATGTGTCCTCTAAGTTACCACTACAATAAATTTGATAATTAGTGTTAGATACACTAATTTACATAAACATGTTATAAGTTTTTGCCGTTCAATGATTTTACCCACTATATTGGCCAAGATGGGGGTCCTTATATAGTATTAGAATCAATGCTCTTGGCAATTTTTTTTAAACAAAAGTAAAAACTTATAGCATTTTCAAATCTTATAATAATCTAACACTAATTATCAAATTTAGTGTAGTGAGCATTTAATTTATTTTCTCTTTTTCTTGAATGACACTAAACCTATTTGGCTAGATTTTATATTTACTTCTTGAACTTGTTGATAAATTTGTAAGCAATAAATTTTTTACAACTAATTTACTTGTTGGAGATATTATTCGTTATTAAGCAAGACCAATGCAATATCAAAAATTGCTTATACTATAGTAGAGCGGTCTAAAATGGAGCAGGTTTCATGAGAGAGCTCAGAGTTACATAATAGCTTCTTCGTACAAGAGGATCATGTACTCACTGCAGAATTCATAGGGTGTTATTGTAGGGCACCATTTTAGGAATACCTGTGTTTCTGATTTTAAAATCCCATTATAGAGCATCTTACTATGGTAGGTTGAATTTCTCATGAGGTACATAATAACTCTAAAGGTTGATTTTTAATGAAATTATGTTGAACATTTAGGCTCCATGATTCTCGAATCACCTTAACCCCTAAAGATCCTTGATACAAAATTGTCGAAATTATCACAAAGGACCTTCTTCTACTTCAGGCCCGAAAAAACTCAATCTAAGCATTAATTAGAAGATCCAACTGTAGGATCTTGAAGTGAACTTGACCCTATACTCATATGTCAAATTTGAACCGCTAATTTTTTTCCGATTTTGAGATTATAATGGTCAAAGTTGGCTGACTTTTTTTCCTGCGGAAACCCCAAAAAGCCATTTCGGCTTTCTTGGATCTTTAGGGGTTAAACTCCAACTTCAAGGATTCATAACAAATTCTGTAAGGGTCTAAAAATATGAAAGTCAATCTTTTACTTACTTTGCCCATGCATACAAATTGCTCACAAAGCTAACTTCAGTTCATATTTTCCATGCTCAAACTTAAGCCATAATTGAGTAGGTTAGCTTACTACTATCAAGTTTATATTTCTTGAGAAGACAAGCTCTGAAATATAAGAAGTATACATTTGCTTGTGGAAACAAGAATAAGGTCACGTTTGGCAACCACTCAAATATCATCGTATTCAAGTTTTTGGAAATTCAACTGTCCTATCTTATTTAGAATTGCCCAATTCTTATCAAATCTAACCAAACTAATTTTACAATCAAAATGTCACTTTTTACAAAAACAACATATCTTTTTCAAGCAAATCGACCACATTTGACTTTAGGGGTTAAAGTCCTTTTTTTCATGATTAGAACAATAAAATAATCCAAAGCTCAATTATTTTCATAAAGGAAAGTTTCTACCCAAAGTGTCCAACGCCTAATCATAGACACCGCCGTCATTCAAAAGGAGAAAAAAGGAGAACCCAATTAAGTTTACTTCTACCAACTAATAATAAATAATACTCTCAAGATTGTATTTTAGCTCAACTGTAGAGATTCTGCAAATCTTCACTTGAAAAAAAACAGGGGGCTGCCCATGAGGCATTAATTAATCTCCCCTTCATTAAGAGGGATCATGGGTATGGCAGCACTAATTGGAGCCTAATCCAGGTGACAAGTTACTAATTATTGTACTAATCATGTTTATGGTGCATTAAGTCATGGATATGATTCCATGATTGTGTTTTATGGAGACTTTTTGATTGTCTAAATTATCGAAAATGACCTTCTTTTACTTGGGGCTGAAAGAAATGCAATCTGAGGATTATTTGGAAAATTCAGCCGTAGGATCTTAAAGTTAACTTGACATTTTGCTGGTGAGCCAAATTTGAACCGTTGATTCTTCTTCATTTGTAAGATTATAATTGTCATTCGGAGTCTTGTTCAATTTTTTTAACATAAAAATTTTGAACGGTAGGGAGTTTTCATATTTTCGAAACATAAGGGCTGCTTTACATTATGGACCATGAAGATTGACCAAAATCTGTGATAGGAGCGTAAAGTGTTCTTGGTCCCATTTGACTTTACACTACCTTGAAATAAGGAGAATGACCACTAACTTTGAAGTCCCCTGAATAATGTTTTCATGGTCTCCTTGATTATGGTTGAGTAGAAGTAAATGCCTCGGCTCATGGTCTCCTTGATTATGCTTGAATAGAAGCAAATGCCTCGGCTCAACTGCAATCAAGGAGAACATGAGACTCAAAAATCATTGATTCTATAGCGTTTAATTATTTAGAAAGAAAAGAGGGAAAATGGGAGGGTAAAAGAGAGAATGATGAGGATTTATATTAAGAAAGTTAAAGCTTAAACCTGTCCGGGTCTATATACAACAAGAAAAACCAAGCCACTCAAATATCCATTCCTGATATATAATTGTCACTGCTCTTGGCCAATAGCCATGACCATGAAAATTCAGATTCTATTGTTTTCTTGATCATGACTCTTTGGTCCATAGTGTAAACGAACCCTAACCCTAATAATGTGCACCTCAAAACTCCTTGTATTCAATAACACCAAAGGCGGTAGTTTTGAGTTTTATCTTATTCAATAATAAAAGCATTTAAAAAACTAAGAATGCCAGGAGGGCAAATAATGGCGTTGAGAAGTTTATTAAAACCATATTTCATCCATAATACTAAACTATGTCATCAAGAATGATGTTGAAGTAGAAGTTCTTATGTGTATCGGCCACGATTATCATCCAAGAAGGTATATAACACAAGCGATCTAATGAATGTCGTCCAAAGATATCATCCGAGTAACATCCAAACGTAAAAGTTATTCCCCATTTGTGGAATTTACAAGATAAGCTTGATGTTCATTTTGGTCATTTAACCCCTAAACGACCTCGGCCATCGATTTGGCTTTTACCGTCAAGGCCAAAAATAATTTTACAGTCAACTTCAAATGTTATGATCTCACATCTAGGGATGATCCAACGGTTGAAAATTTTCGCACTACTATTGATGGTAGTCTACTTCAAGATCCTACGGGTGAAATTATCAAAATTTTCCAAAAATATTGGACGTACCCCATTAGTACATAGTGGTCACTGTTGGGATTTCAAGCTCCCAAAACATCGTGGATATTTAGGAGTTAAAAGTCAATTCCGTGAACTACTTTGAACTACCGTGCCCTCCATTCCCACTTGAATTGCCGCGCCCTCTATTTTACATCAAACTACCGCGCCCTCTATTTTACACCAAACTACCGCGCCCTCTATTTTACACCAAACTACCGCGCCCTCTCTTTTACACCAAACTACCGCGCCCTCTATTTTACACCAAACTACCGCGCCCTCTATTTTACACCAAACTACCGCGCCCTCTATTTTACACCAAACTACCGCGCCCTCTATTTTACACCAAACTACCGCGCCCTCTATTTTACACCAAACTACCGCGCCCTCTATTTTACACCAAACTACCACGCCCTCTATTTTACACCAAACTACCGCGCCCTCTATTTTACACCAAACTACCGCGCCCTCTATTTTACACCAAACTACCGCGCCCTCTATTTTACACCAAACTACCGCGCCCTCTATTTTACACCAAACTACGCGCCCTCTATTTTACACCAAACTACCGCGCCCTCTATTTTACACCAAACTACCGCGCCCTCTATTTTACACCAAACTACCACGCCCTCTATTTTACACCAAACTACCGCGCCCTCTATTTTACACCAAACTACCGCGCCCTCTATTTTACACCAAACTACCGCGCCCTCTATTTTACAGATATATAGAAGATAGAAACTCCTGTTCCTTTTTAAGGGGCCGGCGTGAATGAGGTGGTCGTTTGTAATGCTAATATCCCGATGGCCCCTCTATTTTACACCCAACTACCGCGCCCTACATTCGCACTTGAATTACAGTGCACTCTATTCTCACTTGATTCACCTTACGCTCATTTCTTTTCTAAAGAGATTAAATCTTTTAAAAAGGCGAAGATGGCAGGTCTAAGTTTTAAGAGGAGTGTGTATCCACACCTTTTTGGTCACATGGCTACGACCAAAGTAAATTCTCTACAAACAAAGCTTGGACCAAATTCTCAAAAAGTGGAAAGTCAAAATATTGACAAAGAAAAAGTTTTTTCGAATCCTTCAAGGACCCAATCAAATTCCCAAAAAGGTAGAGGGTAAAACTTTGGTAAAAGGAAAAGTTTTCCCAAATCCTCCAAAGAACCAAGGTGTGAAATCCAAGGGATGGTACAAGGCATTCTCAATATCTCCATGTGAAAAATTCAAACATTTCTTTAAATTTTATAAGTTGCAGGGACTTGTTCCTAACTCATTGAGGAACAAGAATGTAAAGAGCCCCAATTCAAATTTACTCTTAAAGTTTGTTTTATCGGCTCACAAGAAACTACAGATCCATTTTTCAACAAGAGTAAAAAGACTTCTTGTCCAACTTTGAATGTTATGGTTTGACAATTGGTGAGGAATTTGAAGCTAAGAGTTGGTGCACATTTCATAGACAAGTGAAATACAAAATCTAAAGGTTACACACTTGAAATTAGGTCAAGAATTGAAATTTTTCATCTTGCATAAAAAAGGGTGGTTTTGAGGGCTTTAGGTTATTATGAGGCCTTGGCACTTTAGAGGTGAACATAAAGATTGCCCTCCTATAAGTTGCGTAAGGATTCTTTAACTGCTCATGCAACCCCATTCATCAAATTGCATTTTCAAAGTTTAATTCGAACTTAAATTCATTATGATAAGAATGCCCTCATATAGACTCCCATTCTTCTAACTCCTTAGAGATCTTTCATGCAAAATTGCCTAAATAACAAAAGATTGACCTTTTTCTACTTCAATCTTAAGATAATTCATTCTTAAAATTGTTTGGAAAAATATAATTATAGGGCCTCAAAGTTAACTTGACTTTCAATGACATGCCAAGTTTGAACCGTTGATTCCTTTTCATTTGTGAGGTTATAGTAACCAAAGTTGGTTGAATTTCAAGAGAAATTCTCCCATTCACAATTTCCAAATGGTGGTTTACACTTCCTTCACAAAGGTATGGGGAGCCCCCAATGTGTTACCTTTAGACTCTTTCTAGTCTCGAGGCAGTTTAATGTAGCATCTATAAAACTCCACGAATATAACTATCAAAAAGATACTATAATTACGTCTGCTTAATATTTTAGCCACTAGATTTTTTTATTTCACCATTTTCGCAAAATTTCATTGCAACATGTTACTTTTTGCATACTTTGGTATAAAATGAAAAGGTGACCATTTCGAATTTACAAGGTCACATGTACGTGTATCATAGTTCTCTAACTGCAATTGAGGAATGTTTAGGGTAGTCCATACACGTGTCCCTATATCATAAAGACACGCAATTTCCTTCCTATATTGATCTTGGCTTTGCACTGATCCTACTAACATCAAATAACCTTCACATGCATACAATCTGGTAAAGAATGTGGAATTGTTTCCAGAACGTGCAAACTCCAATGAAGGGAATTGATGAACTTTACCTTTTACAACTCTATCTAATACGATGTC
Organism: Bryum argenteum; assembly: GCA_037043015.1. Lineage (NCBI taxonomy): Eukaryota > Viridiplantae > Streptophyta > Bryopsida > Bryales > Bryaceae > Bryum > Bryum argenteum. The sequence continues at coordinate 14,499,881 of CM073328.1, read as the reverse complement.
TTCTTCATTATATTCCGCAATGTAGAAATTCTTTGTTGTTGATGGAATATCTGATAAGTCATTGTTATTCTTCCACACTATAAACAATGATTGGTTATAATAAGTCCACATAAGAATGTTTCTTTGACAATCAAAACGCCTTGGATTTTGAATAAGTTGTAGAATACGTCGACTCATAAAATATACATATACTTTCCATCCTCCATCGTCGAAATCATTATTTTGAAGATTAAGATCGTAATTGTAAACTTTATATGCACACCAATTGTTGTTTTTCACGTCCAATAATCTCAACCAAAGATCATTGTGTGGATCTCTTGTAAAGAAGTATAGATTTTTTGGATGAGTTTCATCACAACTTTGAAAAAGAAATGAAGATTTTGTTGAAATAGCATGGTTCCACGTTTTATTCAAACATAACAAGTGGAAAATCTTGTTGATAGGAAGATGAGCAAAGACAAGGTCGCAAAGCGCACGAGGGAGTTCCTTCCATATGGTGGGATCAAAAATATTCTTGTCATGTGAGCAAGTTACTTGTTTTGATTGCTTTCCTTCCATTGAGCTATTCATTTCAGGTTTACTATATATAGTTTGTTTTCAGTCTCTCAAGAACAATATGTCATATATATATGACGTCAATAAGTCTTGTAAAATTTAATCATTCTTGGATTTACTCCCTTTATATGCATTGTGATTAAAGCAAAAGAATTATTATTTATAGACTGAGTAAAGTAGTACCGATAAAGTAAAATAAGTATACACTGAGATTGATACACCATATGAGATTTCAAATTAATAACATTACATGTGCTTTTTATATTGTCAATATCTAGCCTTAGTATGTGCATGTTTAGTATACCACCATGTGAAAATTTTAGCTTTTTACAATATATAACATGTCATATGAGGGTAAGTACAAGTAAGCAAGTACCTAATCCACCTATCAACAAACTTTTGGAAAGCCCAACACTTTATTCATGGGTGTCCTTGGCAACTATCCATTGCTTTTGTAAACTATCATACATAGATAATTCCTTTTTTTCAACTTTGAATATTACAATCTTACATAACGTGATGAGTTTCAATGTTAAGGTGAGTAGTCCCAAAATTTCCAAAACCTTCTAAAATTGCCCTCTTGCTATGCAAAGTGCACTTGTTTTATTCTCAAAGTATTCTAAAGTATAAAACTGTAAGATCCTAGCTTGTTCATGTATGAGTATGCCAAATCTTATATTCAAAACTCCTCATCATTAGTGAGATCATAATGCTCACATGTAAAAGAGTAAACAAACCTCGTCCATCTATAGATAAAAAGAAGTAGAATCTTGGGGGGGGGGGGCAACATCACCATGTTTTGAAATAAAATTGACATGAGGCTTTTCAAATTCTTTTTCTTTTCAAAATTGATTGATTTTCACATGGAGGTAAGCATTGTAAAAAAGCATCAAAAAGGACATGTGAAATAGTATTAGACCAAGAAACCAAACCAAAGGTTATGCCTCTCTAACTCTTTATATTGGTGGTAGCATTTTTTGGTCAAGTAGCATCACACCCAAATAGTATTTTTTAAACCGCCACACCAGATATCTAAAATGTGAGGAATATTTTGAAACACAAATGATCTTGATGGAAAGCTATGGGGAATTGATACAATTATTAAATAGTTTCAAATTCATACGATCTAAAGTTACTAACTAGAACCTTGTCCAAAGTAAGATTCACTTTTGAGAAACTTCACTCACCTTTGGAGGTTGATTTAAGGGGTGCTTTACACCATGGATAAAGACCATGACCTATTTATGGCCATGAAAATATTGTGAAAAGCCTAAGAGACAAAAATAGTGGTAAGTTATCTATATCTTAACCATACAAACATGTCGTAAATGTATTCAAGGTCATCTAGACCAAAAGTTGAGCCATGAGGCAACATAGATTACAAGAACATAACATAGTGGTCTTTAAGGCTGACTACAAAGGTAAATCAAAATTGCACTTCTTGAACTCGGTTCCTTTCCTTATTCAAATACCTTCAATTGGGTCTAGATTTCTACTACTAAAACTAGACCCTAAATTCAATCCATTCCAACCAACAAAGTTAAAATATAGAAGTGGATGAAAGAGAAACAGCTCCTAAACAATCATATAGTTTTTACTTTATAATTTGAAAAACATAATTGCAAATCTCATGTATGAAGTAATTCAATAAAGAAATTGTTGGAGATCACTTTAGAGTAGTACTTATGTCAAAAGGTGATATGAATAACTACTTTTGAATCCACATAATTGGCAGCAAATGGTAAAACATGTCCTCTCTCTCTCTCACAACCCAAAAACAAAAGATGCCTCTTCTAATATTCATGCCATAATATCAAATTTCAATATATAGGTCTGCAAATGTATTCACACAAACTAGACCCAATCCAAGTGATTTTGTCCAGAATGGAGTTTGGATGAAAAAGTTGTGGCTCTACAAAGTTTCACTTTGTCAATTACAATGTCTAAAAACAACACCAAGGACATCTAGGTGTTAAGCTACAAAGCCTACCCTTGTAAGATTCACAACAAGATCGTATCCAATATAAGTAGGAATATGGTTTCCAAACCATATGCAGCAAAACCACATGTTTGAACCAAAAATAGATAAATCAAACACTCTTATTTTACCTCTAACACCAAAACGGCTCAATATCCCAATCATGAGACTACTTATAGTAAAGATCAATTTCCCACACACCTTTTGGAGTTCTCAACATTCACCAAATTTCTATAAAAAAGAATAGAATATGGTATTTTATCGAACCGCGCTAAGACATTTCACCTTGTGACCCATTATAAACTTTCTACCAAACCCAAAAGTCCAAAGCATCACTAAAAAGTGAAAGTTTACGGACTTTAGGTGATGCTCCAGTGGTGACTCCCGCCTTACGGTGGAAAGATTGCACGGATGAAAATCATCCATGTGAATTCCTTCCATAATTTCTTCATCAACATGGGTCATATTAGATTTGAAGTATTCTAATAACAAATTCGTTGTGGGGTTTTTAAAAGATTCGGAGAGTCAGTTGAGATTACTCATTCAGGTAAAATCCTTCATTGTGGGTTCCAGCCCAGTTTCCAGAGAGCTTGACCTAAAACCCTAAACCCTGATGGATGACCGCAGTCATCCATCATTCTCAAAGGTGCATCTCAGACGCCATGCTTTAGATCCTTTGCATTTACATCATTATGGTTGAATTAAAAATTGAGTTTTTTTGAGCTTAACCCCTAAAGGTTCTTGATGCAAAATTGTAAAAATGGACATTCTCTTACTTCAGGCCTAAAAACTCTCAATCTAAGAATTATTTGGAAGATCCAACCGTAGGATCTTGAAGTTAACTTAACCTTCCACTCACTTGTCAAAATTGAATCGTTGATTCTTCTTCATTTGTGAGATTATAATGGTCAAAGTTGGCTGAATTTTGGACTCTGAAAAGCAGGTTTTCGCTTTCCTGGACCTTTAGGGGTTAAGCTAAAGGAAGGTCAAATTTTGTGACATAGATCGTTTTGCAACAAGGAAATTTAGCTCTCGATGTATCAATATATATAAACCAATACACTTGATGAACCAGGGCAAGGGACTTGCCCGGCGAATGGGGGAGTTTCTCTTTTTGTGGTTTTGCTTTCTAGAAACTCTAACATAAGATGCACACTGTGTAACTCTAGATGTGTTCGTTCTACCTACCCTTGATGATATGCCCACATGATATAACAACAATGGTATAGGACTACCCCAGAGTTCACATACAACCCGCCCATGAAATTACTTATTCAACTGAAACCATTTTTGTGGGTTGTTGTTCTAATTCCACGGTTACAGAGCAGCAGGACCTAAAACCCCTCAGCCCTCACGGTTGACCGATCATTCTCGAAAGCCGATGATCATCCGTCATGCCATGCCCGCAACGTCATCCAAAGGATATCATCCAAAATGACGTCGATGCCAAAGTCACTGTATACTTCATCCAGAATTATCATCCAAAGACCTCCGATGTAAACGTTACAATGTATATAATCCGATTATCATCCAAAGTAAAAGCTAAACTTCAGTTTAACTCGTTCTCCCCATTTCCCTAGTATATAAGGAGTATTACCGAGGGCCATTATACGCTTCTCTGCTCTCAGTTAGCCCTTAAAGGTCTGAGAGTGCCGTGGCGACCAGTAGAATACGGTGTATTTTGGTTGTATTTGGAGTGAATGCACACCTTTAATGGATTTGAGTTCAAAGAAGAAGTTGACATTTGAATTAATGCGGTTCTAGTGAGCTATTACGATTCCAATTTAGAGTTTCTTGTTGGTAGCAAATCCTAATTATAGGACAGCGTACATACTATCCCCAAGGGACTTTTAAGGGTTAACCCATGCGGTCTATTTTCCATTGTTACTGCAATTACTATGGCCCTCAATTGAACTACCGTGCCCTCCATTCTCACTTGAATTACCCCGCGCTCATTTCTTTTCTTGAATTACCCCGCGCTCATTTCTTTTCTCGAGGATATTCATTCTTTCGAAAAGGCTAAGATGGCTGCTCTAAGGTTCAAGAGAAGTGCATACCTTTTTGGTCACAAAGCTACCACCATCCTAAATTCTCTACAAACAAAGCTTGAACCAAATCCTCAAGAAGTGGAAAGTCAAAATATGGATATAGAAAATGTTTCTCCGAATTCTTCAAAGCTTAAACAAAATTCTCAAAAGGTAGAGAGTAAGACTTTGGTCAAACGGAAAGTTTTTCCAAAACCTCTAAACAACCAAGATGTAAAATCCAAGGGATGGTGCAAGGCACTTGAGAAGAAGGCGACAATGCCCGTAGATGTAAAGGTGAAGACTACGTTAGTTTCTCGAAGAGGTGAAAGTGAAAATTTGGAGGAAGGAAAATATGTACCACTAGGACATGTGGCGGTGTACGTTGGTGATGATGATGAGAGGACGCGCTTCGTAATTAACATTCAAAATCTCACCTCTTATGCCTTCCAAGCTTTGTTGACTAAATCCGGGGAAGAGTATGGGTTCCGTTACATAGGGGGCTTGATAATCCCATGTGATTTAGCCACGTTTGAGCACATCTTGTATTTAATAAATGTGAAAGTGAAAATTACAAAGTATGTATGAATTCTTTTAAAACCTCACATGTGGAGTACGAAAGTTTGGGACCCACGAAGCTTCACTACCGACTTAGTGCAAATTACCTACAATCAAATTTGAGTAGAGTAGGAGTGAATATCACTTGTGAAGGGATAGATAATTACAAGTAGAAGTAGCAATTTTAGGATTCATAGGGTTTTTGGTTGAGCCCCATTTCTAAAATGGCCTCATGTTATCTATATACTTGAGCTTAGAACAGATATTGTAAATGACAAATACTTGTGCTAAAATTGTAACCTTTGCATTAAATTCAATACACACCACTTCCGCCCCAATCCAATATGTTTGTAAAGCTAAGTTTGAACAACAATTTGAATGAAAGTCAATCATTTTGGGGTTTTTTTTGAAATAAGAATGTCTTTGGAATGAAGAACAACAACTTATTAGTTGAAGATTTTTTCATTGCAGTAGCTTTGTTGGTCAAAATTCCTCCATAAAGTGGAAAAGATGAAACTTGTAACATGTTTAACTTGATGATTCTTTATGATTTCATGATCTATGAGGCCTCATGACACAAATTTTGGTCCACATGACCTACCAACCAATCTAGTTTTTACGAACGAGATTTGTATGACTTATGTTTATTTTGTGACATCTTTTTTGAAATGTGAGTTTTGATTGAATATACTTATAAATGCATGGGGGTTAAAAATTCCTTAACACAAAGTTTGTCCTCTTGTGAGATGCGTAACAACTCCTTAATTGCTAATACTACCTCATACATCAAATTACGTTTAGGAAGTTGATTGCACTGGTATATAGGGAATGCCCTCTCATACTCTTCAATTCATCTTAAAAGTCCAAATATTACTTAATGATATGCTTAATCCTAGAAGTCTTTGGGGGGTACTTTTAGCCAAAACCTCATTTTTGAAAAAAGTGACATAGATGAAAATAAATATAAGTTAATATGTAAATCTCAACCGTACAAACTTATAACGATCTTGTTGTTAATCATGTGGACCAAAACTTCTCTCACGAGACCTTATAGATTGCAAGATTGTAACATATTAGTGCACAAAATACACTACAGAAACTATCATTTTCACTTTGAATTGAAAAACACTACCAACATGATATTTGCAATCAGAAATCACCAGCTAGAAATTTATTCATCTCCATCTCAAAGACTCTATTGTACCAAAACAATTCATCAAAAATAGAAATCTGGGCTCAAATAGTAGCCTTGAATGGTGAGAAATGTCAAACATTCTACAAAGGAAAAATAGTCCAGTACTAAACCCCTTGCACTCAAATCCATGCCTTATCTTCAATACATCTTCGATGAGGTCAAGGTTTACCACTAAAACATGACTATAATTTGAATCCATCCCAAGAAATAAAAGTCAAATCTTAACGGTTGATGAAAAAGATATAGCTCCTCAAAAATCATCCATTATATCACGTTTTTCCTTGTAGAAGCATCATTGCAAATCCAGTATTGAAGTTATCCGCATCAAAAATCTTCCAACTACAAAATTGTTAGGATGCATCTAAAGATCACCCTTATGTAAAAAATTCATGAAAACTAGGTTTTGATCTCACATAATTGGCTTGCATTTGTAAAACATGCCCCATGTTTGAAAATGCAAAAAACAAAAGTTGCCTTCACTAAAATTCATGTCATTTATTCATACTTCATTGTACGGATCTGAAATTGTCACCACACAAAGTAGACTTGATTTGCGACTCAACCAATAAAAGAGTTCAATTGAAGAAGTTATGGCTCCTCAAGGCTCCTCAACGTATCTGCCCTTCATCCAAAATGTCCTTTTTTGACAGAAGGGACGTTTAAGGCTTAACTTCTTTTATTTGTGACTTTTGCAATAAAAAACTTGCAAGAATAGTTTGAATGTGAGAGAACATTTCAAAACAAGCTTGCATTTGTATGGCGTACGCACTATTCATCTAATTTTGGAACATTTACCTCTTTAACAGTTTATGAATATTTGTTAGGTGTAGACGTAGGACTCCTTAACCATTTACCTTAAGATATTTATTGTGGTTAAGGTGATGTGCTAATAAAAGGTGCAAAATTTCGCAACTGATTAAGGGTTGGTTTAAACTATGTTGAGCCTAAAGTCCAAAGGTGAAAGGTGTCCAAAGTGCCTACAAGGCAACATTTTTTTGACACTTTCGACTCCAAGAGTTTGGCCTCTCAGCAAGCTCTATTGTACTAGACTTGATCTCCTAGAGGTACATAATAACCTCCAAGTCTGATTTTCCTTGTAAGATTTTCCAGAAATACCTTTAAGTCTAACTTCAAAAATTCATAACAATTCAAAAGATAGTTGGAAAACAATAATTTCACTTGATCTAGTATTCCACTAACTTCACATGTGCTCACATTGCTTCATTACAAATTTGCTTACACTGAAATTCGTGCCATTGTTGAGCGGTCCACCTTGTATCACCTTGCGGTGGAAACATTTATGTTATTTGCATGTAACACCAACCGTGTCCATTCGTGACAAAATTCTCAGATGTAATGTGCTTGATCGAAAACCCAAAACCCTAGAAGCCGATTCATTGATCAATTTCGAAGCCGATTCGATCAATACAAGGCATGCTGATAACAGAATTGACGTGGGTGTTTGAAGCGTTTAGAAACACTGATATGATTTCTCACTTTTGACGGAAGCATTTTTGTGGGTTCGTGTTTCGCAATTGAGCACTCTGTTGACCTAAAACTCTATTGAGATTTACCCATTGATCCTTTTTGATCAATATACGGTATGTCATTGACAGATTCGATGTGGTTTTTGAAAGTTTCATAACTACCAATAAGATCACTTATTCACGTGGAAGCTTATTTGTGGGTTTTACAATTGCCGTGTCTTAGCTCCTAAAACCTTAAACCCTAGCGGATTCGATTGATGACGGAACGAAGTGGATTTCTGAGCTACTGATGAGATTACTCATGTGAATGAAATCATTTTTGTGGGTTTTACAATTGCGGCATCTGTTCTGTCTTCAGATAGTTCGACCTAAAAATTCTTAAACCCTGCCATGGATTCAACTCCTTATCATGTGCGCATGGACGCCGAGGACGCCTTGAAGCTGGTCAAGCAAGGCGCCTCGCTTCTTCTGTTAGCTGTACCCCCCGGGACCTCCTTTGGAATCGATCAGCAGATGTTCGTCGTGGGGCCGAATTTCAAAGGTGTCAAGATGATGCCCCCCGGACCCCATTTCATTTACTACAGCGCTGCAAGCCGGTAAGTGATATTTCTCTCACTTTTGTATTCAAGTATGCCATTTGCAGGAGTCTCTTAAACCCTAAACCCTACAGGCAAGGTGGTGAAATGTTACCAGTCAACAATCAGATATCATCCTGCATAGTACCCTTTGATTGAACCTTGCATATTACGCATATGTTTTGTGGAATGGGTTGTACTCTTCGAGACATTTTATTTGAGAGTTATATGCAAATGATTTTAAGTCATGTCCTTTGAGTTCTGAGAGTTATATACAATCGATCTGTGAGTTTTGAGAGGTTTTGATATGCGGTGCTTGATATGTGTTCATTTTTGAGATCGAATGAGAATCTGGTGTGCATGTTCTCCTTTCATATTTGGGCCTTTTGTGGTAGAAAATTGCAAGCACTGAAAGTTTTTTAATGGCATTGACAGGCATGGTGGTGAAATCTCCCCTATCACAGGCTTCTTTCTACATGTCTCATCTTCCGAGGTACGTGATCGATGGCTTTCTATTAGAATGATCTTTGATTTTCATATACTCTGGTTCGTTTGTTGAAGAATTATGAAACATCGACCATTCTTGCAGGTTATAGTGAAGATATGGGACCCCAAACAGGAGCGCGTTGTCAACATTCCAGATGAAAACGAGGTTCGTTTTCCTGTCGTAGTTAGCAACATGAAGACAATTTGTTCATTCATATGATCATATCTTTGTTTCAGATTATAAACCCTAAACCCTAATCAGGACCAATTGGTGTACTGACTAACTGATAGTGTCTCATGCAAGTTGGAGAGTAGAAAAGCCATGTTTTTCAACATTGATAACTTCGTGTTCAATATCATGTTTGTCTAAATCTATCTATTTCATTGAATGTACAACATCATCAATAACAGAAGTTATTCTTTTTTGAGTGACGCAAACTTTAGGAGCAAGTTTAATAACGATGAAATATATATATTCTTGTTCACATAGAATGTTCATGTTTATAGTAGTATCTAGAATAATATGGATTGTAGAGTCTCATTGCAGGAGGTGATTGCAGGTGGAGCGATACGCATATGGAGTAAGGAACATGGACTTCGATTCCAGTTTAGCACCGTATGATCTTCCCCATCATGCAACATGGTGGCACTTATCCAACTTCATCAATCAAGCTGTTATCAATCGCCTACGTAAGTGTATTCAATCCAAAGCATTTCTTACTCACTTTCATGCAATACTAGTGATCTCATTCCTTTCATCGCTGCAGAGCCTGTGAGTGGCGATATATCGATTATGGCAGAAGCTGCGTTGGTGGAAACCGGTCCCATGACAAAAGCCGAGAAGCAAATGTATGAACATATTGCTAAGCTTCGACAGAAGTTCCCAGATTTTAAACCACCTGAAGAGGATCAGCCTAGCAGCTCTGGTCGATGTTTCTATACTCGTCTTCCTGGCCTTGTTAAACGAGTTGGTATGTCAACTGCTGAGCTTACAGCTCTGAACTTGGACAAGGTATGTCTGTATCAGCTAATCAGTTAAAGAAGTTACAAGCTAGTCGAAATTTGTGACTAATTATTGGAGCAGCTTGATCAGCATGAGTCAAAATTACTCAGTAAAATGCGACAGTGTTCGGCGAAAGTAGACATAATCTTTTTATACGGCCATTTCTTGTCTCGTACGCAGAGCGAGCAATTGGAGTCTGTATTGAAAAACCTGTACGGAGAAGACGAGAATCTCTTGTTGGGGGAGCTTCAGTTTGCGTTTATTGCTTTCCTGGTAAGATTAATCACATTATTTTAGCCTTGTGCAACTTCTTATTTTCCAACATGGATTTGGTGACCTGATTTTTATGGTTCATAAGTTCAGTTTTTGTAGCGTCTCTGAATTTGTGATGTGATGTTGGAGACAGATGGGGCAATCACTGGAGGCGTTTGGACAATGGAAGGCCTTGGTCAGCTTTCTGTTCGGTTGCAATAAGGCTGTGAGTTACTCAACTTGTCCTCTTGCTACTACCATATAACCCCGTTCATTTGTTTTTGCTGAACAAGTTCGTGATCTTTCTTGTGTTCATTTTTGTGTGTATTACAGCCACTGCAAACCCGCACCAAGTTGTTCGTGAAGGTACGGAACTCGCTCACTTTCTATATGACTAGCATAGAGCCTACAAATGTCATAATTTACCAAAGCATTTTTGTTGAAATAGTCTTATTACTTTCTTGTTTGTTCTTGAAAGTATTCAACTAAGAATCGATTTGTGAAGGCATTGAAAGTAGTAATTTAGTTTGAAGATGGTCATGTCAACCTCAAATAATATAAATATGTTTACAGGATACAGGATTTTCATGACCAAAGAGAGCATTTCATAACATCAAGTGACCTTTCACCGTGTACGTTAAAGAGATAGTATCGTACTGAAGAACCGATTGTTTACATAGATATAGACGTTTCACTTTCTCGGTTTTTTGCTGTTGCATCAGTTTTTGGAGGTCCTTTATTGGCAACTGAAGCAAGGTTTGAAGGGGAATTTGTCCTCGGCTGCACAAGGCCCCACAGTTGACGATAGCTGGTTCGCAGACGATATTTTCTTAAGGCACCACTACAAGGTAAAAAACTTACCTGACACTTTTAAATATTGTATCTCTTCAAATCTGATGCCATTTCCTGTATACAGAATTTCATCCAACTGACAAGAGATGCGCAAGCTATTGACACCGAGCTTCTAACCAAGGTTCGTATAACATCTCATTCCTGAGTATTTTTACGCGCTTATTTTGTGAACAGAGTATTGATTCTCTCGTTCTCTTTTGACCGTTTTTCAGACAAGAAGGCTGCGAAAATTGGTGGAATCGAGCTTAGGATGGACTGTGGAAGAAGATACGGAAATTGACGAGGATGATGAGGTTAGTATTCCAGCCTCATCCTTGGTCTTAAAACGGTTAGTATTTCTGAGCTGTTTGTGATTTTGGGAGTATCTGGCTATTGCAGTATGCGCCAGTGGTGGTTTCTGAAGAGGATGCTACCATCAAGGACGAGTAGACACCATCTTGGATTTCTGTAACGAGGAAAATTTCTCCAGAAGGTCGCCGACCACATGTATATTTGCTTCTTTTCAGTAGAGGAACCACCTTGATAGAGAAGTGCTTAAAAACTTGGTGCCTGATCAGACGAGCTCGACGTTGAGCCGTTTTGGTAACTCGTGAGCTGAAATCAGATCCATTACATCTCTGGGTATGGCTGATGCTTGCCAAATTGCCAATGGGGTACCTTTCTGTAACGAGCTCTGTTATTCTTGAATATTATTGAACAGTTATCATGTATTGAGCTTGTTGGATCATCAGCATGCATGCATAATTGTGAAGTTAAATAAAACTTATGAGGGTATCGGTTACACTAAGTTGTGAAATTGCACGCACAAGACTGTTTTATAATACTCATGATGGAGGTCGAAACAATCATAAAAAAGTCACGATGTAAAAGCTCGTATAAGCTTTCGACCATATTGTAGGGTAAGATGTGTTTGTTAAGTCTGAAATCAGATGCTTTGAAGTCGCTGCACAACTCGTTTTCACAAAGCATTACCAAACATTCCTTTGAGTGATAATGTGTAAATGTCTAAAGGTATTACTTTGTGTGAGAATGTGCTAATGTTTCAGGACATGCATCTTGAATGTTGGTTATAAATCATCTGTTACAAGAGGCCAACTTTTCCGCTTAGTTCAGTAGGTCTCAACTCTCGCCACATCAGCATTGAACGGTGCTTCAACGAGAAATGCTGGTGATATTTGATTTCAAATTTCATGTTGGTAGTATTTTCAATTTAGAGTGGAAAAAATACTTTTTTGTAGCCTATTTTGCGCACTAACATGTTATGATCTCGCAATCTACAAGGTCCCATGAGTCAAGTTTTGTTCCACATGATCTACAACAAGTCTATTATAAGTTGTATGGTTGAGATTTAAATACCTTATCTTTAGTTTCATCTATGTCACTTCAATATTAAAAAAAAGGTTATGGCTAAAAACACCCAAAGGATCATCAAGTAATAATTGGAATTCCAAGATGAACTGGAGAGTATATGAGGGCATGCCTACAATAATAAATACCTGTGCAACTAAACTTCATGAATGCAATTCAATCTATGGGGTTAGTGTCAGCAATTAAGGAGTTGTCATGCATCTCACAAGAGGGCACTCTTTATGTTAAGGCATTTTTGAACCCCTAGGTGTTCTTAGGTATATTTGATTCAAAAATCACATCTCAAAAAAGAGTCACAAAATAAACATAAGTTATATAGATCCCAATCGTAAAAACTTGTAATAGAGTGGTTGTATGTCATGTGGACCAAAATTTGTATCAAGAGGTCTCATAGATCACAAAATCATAAAGAATCACTAGGTGAAACATATTACAAATTTCATCTTTTCCACTGTACAAAAGGAATCTCTATCAACAAAGCTACTACAATGATAAAATCACCAACTAGAAAGTTCTCAAAAACATTCTTAATCCAAAAGTAACTCCCAAATGATTGACTTTCAATCAAATTGTTGTTCAAACTTAACTTCGCAAACATAGTTATTGGATTGGGGCAAGAGTGGTGTGTATTGAATTAAATACAAATTTAGCACAAAAGCTCTTACAATTATAAAACACATTATATTTCCAGATACAATATCTGTTCTAAGCTCAAGTTTATATTTAACTGGAGGCCACTTTTGAGATGGGGCTCAACCAAAAACCCTATAAATCCTGAAATTGCTACTTGTAGTTGTAATTATTTATCCCATCACAAGTAATACTCACTCCTACAATTATTCAATGTATAAACAATTGAACTTGGCCCAAGGTTTGATTGTAGGAAATTCACAAATGTGGGTAGTAAACCGTTTTAGGCCCCCTTTGCAATCTTCTCACTCCCTTTAGCTTTAGGATCCCCACAAATTTTGGTACTTATTTTCCTTCTTCCATATTTTCACTTTCAACACTTTGAGAAGATGATGTGTTCTTCCATCTTAAATCATTCTTGTTTATTGGATATAGTGTGGGCAAGGATTTGGACCCTTAAGAGATAGTAAATATAGGATGTGCTCAAATGTGGCCACATCACACGGGATTATCAAGCCCCCTTCGTATTTGAATCCATACTCATCCACGGATCTTTTCAACAAAGTTTGGAAAGCATTGGAGGCGAGAGTTTGGATGTTGATTACGAAACGGGCCCTCTCTTCACCATCGCCAACGTACACGGCCACATGTCCGGGTGGGACTTTCGAACCCATGTTTAAAATTTTGGTCTTTTGTATTTAGTAATGTAAAAAAATAGGAAATATTGAAGTGAGGCACTTGAGTGATGACTAGAAGGGGCAAGGAATGGGTGAACAAGCTTAAGAGGAGGAGAAATGAGAATGAGAAGAGGAGAAATGAAAATGAGAGCCAAAATGGTGTAGAAGCTTCTCAAGTAGCAATAATAGACAAACATAAAAGAGCTTTACTCTTACGGGATGGATGAAAGGCGGAATGGATGAGACGTGGTATGGGTTTGAGGATGGATGAGAATCCGGGCAGATAGAATGGATGAGAGCTGGATTGATGTCGGGCTGATGAGAGCCGGATGGACGTCCATCGGAAGAATGCGATTAAGCTGCCGCAGTACTGCAACAGTACTGCCGCAAGTAGTATACAATATAGTACAAAGGCTGTATTGCAGCAGTACTGCAACAGCTCTGTAAATTGAATATTTTTTGCAGTACAAGGTCAGTTGAACAGATTGCAATATTGTTTCAATGAGCTATATTGTTTCAATATGAAAGCCATACGAAGTAGCGGGGAAAGTAGCGCAACGAAGGCGGGGAATGGCAAGACTACAGGCGATTTCACCGTCTTGTCTCATTTGAAGCAGCTCAGCTGTGGCGAGCTTCTGCGACGACCCCGTGAGATTCACTTCAGTGGATGCATCAACGAATCGTATGCATTTCACTGCACGGGCGGCGACTAGTTTGTCAAATGAACAGGTTAGGGTATCATTTAGGGTTTAGTTTTGTCATTGTAGACTTTTTTTGATATATGAAAGTTTGAATTTCTTCTTTCTTTTGATTCAGGAATTTTGACGTGGACAGCATGTTCGCGGGCGAATCTGAAGCGTACGTATGCGACCTTAATGATTCATTGGTTTAGGTTTTTTAGGAATCTCCGGAGCATGTTTTTGTATGAGATTTCTTTCTTATGGTGTCGACAGGCTAAGAAGAATAGAGAATTCCAAGACTGCTCGTCCTCAGTGCTCTAGGATGCGGTGATTTACCAGATGGAAGTTGTGACAACGATGAAGGACCTTATGAGGCTAAATCCCTTGTACAAGGAACACATTCAGATGTTTGTTCAGGTTTGTTTGCTACTTCACTTCACTGCAACGTTTGGATTACATATCTGCAATTCTAAGGTTTTTACACCACTTCCGGTGAGAGGAGGTGCCTTGTTTCTCATATCCAGATAAACAGTAAATTCCTTGCTTGATGTATGTCTTGCTTGTCATCGTGGTTGCAACAATATCTGGAAGCTGGATATTATTGTCTTAATAAAGGATTTGGTTTTTTCAGCACATGGGGGAATTCAATGCCTCAAAATTGGCCGACTTTGGGGCTGCACTTACAACAGCAGACGAGCCTTTGTTGCAAGAGGTTCTTGAGGAGCTTGATGTAAGTAAACTATTCTTCATTGGATACTAGAATTGACTTCAAATATTGTTCTGTTCCTGAATCGAACATGTAACATCGCTTTTGAATGAATATTCTGGCTATTTTAGAACCGTCGCTACGTGGTGCTAGCAACATTTGAGTTGTGCTTTGTTTCTATGAAAGCAGAAATGGTAACATGAATACTATAAGCAATTTCTGATTCCCAGCTATTATGTATTCCTGAGAAGTTACTCCTTTTGTTTGATCGTTGGCGAGATAGTGGGTGTAGCTCCTGCATCTTCTTTGACGTGTCAGTTTAATTATTATAGAGCTGATGCCCATGTTGTGCATTCCTACAGATATACAATGAGCAAATTACTGATTTGCTGAAGCCCTCCCAAAAAATCTAATGGTATGCTTAACAAGTGCCTCCTCATTCTCGCGTCGAAAGTTCAATTTTTTGGTTTTCTAATTCTTATTCAGTCTTCTAGAAAGTTCTGGCATCTGGTCAACAGATAAGGGAGGACTCGAAGACTGGAGTCTATGTGGAAGGACTTACTGAGGAGTATGTCTCTAATTTGGACAATGTTACACGCCTCCTTGTTCGAGTATGGTTTCGTGTACCCTTCAAATTTCCCCTTCTGCTTCAAATTTCTTATCATGTGGTGCGCCAGGAGAATATCAAGGGATTGTGGAGATGTCCCTGAAAGTTGAAGGAACATGGTGATCCTGACATTGTTATCTCATCAACAGGGTCTTGCAAACAGAAGAGTAAGCTCCACAACTATGAAAAGTGAGAGTTCCCGTTCGCACAACGTCTTCACATTTGTCATTGAATCTCGCTCGAAGGTTGGTTCATTAACCTCATGATCCATCCTTGATACACTACTCTTGATGGACATCTTGTGTGATGCCATGCCATAATACCTATGCAGAGTGCAGCAGAAGATGCGAGTAGCGTTCGAACCAGCAGAATGAAGCTTGTAGATCTAGCCGGTTCTGAAAGATAGTAGTGAAGGGAATTTTGTACCCATTTGAGATACCAATAAATGTATTGTTTTTGACGAAATTTGAGTTATATGGAATGTATTTATGCGAAACATGTGAATGATCTCAAAATCTAATGCATAAGAACATTTCAAATTGTCCAATATCTACTCAAAGGGACATTTTAGATATTATTCAATCCATTATTCAGGACATTGCATTTACTTGTTTCAATACTGTTGCAATATTGCATCACTTCAGAAACCGTTCAAAGTCATTATTGTTGAATATGAACACAACAATACACTATCAATATAATTACAGTACTGCAACAATACAAAGAAAGCATAGTAACTGTTGCGGACGGCAACTCAAAGACAAGACTCGACAGAGAATTGAGGGGAGACCTTAAATGGGGACCAAGAAAGACTAGAAGTGAGGGGATTCCTCACAGAAGACTCAAGATGATACTGGAAGGAAGACAAGAAGAAGTAATATTGATAAGAGGAGGAATAGATACAACTGGTGTTGAAGAGAGTGAAGAACAACGACCTTCAACTCTCTATATATACTAGGCTAGAAGAAACTTCCAGAGTAAGGTCCTAGAAGCTCCTATGGAACCTTCCGGAGACTCGCGGAAGCTTCCGGAATCTAGGAAGGTCAAGCGGAACCTTCCGGAAGTTTATGGAACCTTCCGGAAACAATTGGATCCTTATGGAACCTTCCGGAAGCTTAGAGAACCTTCCGGAAACTACTAGAACTATCTGGAAGCTTGTGGAAGCTTCCGGAAACTACTAGAGCTATACGGAAGCTTGAGGAAGCTTTCGGAGACTAGTGGAAGGTTCTAGAACCTTCCAAAAACTCAACTTGCAAAATATACGGAATCTAGGAAATCTTTGAGAAGTAGGGTCAGTCACAGTAAACTCATGGGGTGTGGATAATACCCGGTATGGCATGTCCGTGACATCACCCCCTTCGAGAACGAGTTCCACGAGTTCCCACACGAACCAATAAAAACATAAACGAGAATGTTTCACGTGGGTTTCGCGTGACTGTAGAAAAAAAGGAGTAAATATACGGGATACGAATACCGTGAGAATTGAATGTCGGCGTTGACGGCGGAAAGTCGTGAGTTGTTTACGATACGTGGTAGAACGCAAAGCAACGGACCGCATAAAACCATGTGGTTGGCGACTTGAGACATCGGGCGAGGTGGCGCTTGCGGCCTTACCAAATTTTCGGCCGACGTGAGTTGAAGGCTGCCGCCCCGCAAAACCGAAGCTAGACAAGCGCGTCGTCGCCTCGTCGATACCCCCATCGTTTTGGTTCAAAGTCTCTCGATCCGCACCGCGCACCAAGAGAAACTTACAGACTTGGTGCGGTGGCGATCAGATCATTGAACGTAAACGTTTTTAGGTTTTCGAGGGTATCGGCGATGAAACTCTTGAATTAACTCGGGAGAGTTCTTGAGGTTTGAGGCGCAGGCTCCCGCGGTTCTTTCACGACGTCGTAGCCTCGCCGTGCACAAGATATTCGAGTTGTCGACGGTGGATGCGAGAGTCTAGAACCTCCGAGACTTCAAATTCTTCATCGCCTTTCATCTCGATCGGTGGAGGAGGTTCTTGAATCCTGCCCGGTAACGTAGATTCCTTGTACGGTTCAAGAAGAGATACATGGAAAACTGGATGAATCTTCATAGAGGCCGGTAACTCCAACCGGTAAGCCACCTTGTTGATTTGTTTGACCACTGTGAATGGTCCAAGGCGACGGTATTCGAGTTTGTCAGATGGCCGGCGAGTCTTCAAATTTCGACGCATGATAGCCATACCTTGTCACCAATAGAAATGGTGGATGTTCTTACGAGGCGCATCGGCGTTTGTCTTCCTGGTGCTCTTGGGCTTCGAGGAGGCTCGCTTCATCTCGCTTACGGATATCAGACAATCGAGTAGCAAGAAGATCGTGGCGGTGGATTTCGAGAAATGTTTAGATTGAATTGATCAATCGCAGGATGATGACCGTAGTTTGCGAAAGAAAGAAAGTGCATTGAGTAGACCCTTGCAACGTGTTGTTGTAAGGCAAACTCGGCGAGCGGCAACAACTCCACCCAATTGTCTTGATGGTAGTTAATGGTGCACCGCAAGTACTGCTCCAACACTTGATTGACGCGCTCGGTTTGTCCGTCAGTCTGAGGATGGTATGCTAAAGATAATTTGATCTCCACGCCCAGAATCTTAAACAAAGACGCGCGAACTTGATGTGGTGCGTTCCACGATCGTAAATGATGTCGTTGGGAAGGCCGTGGAGTCTGTAGACATTGTCTACAAAGAGTCTTGTTGTTTTTCTCCGTAGAATCGTCTTGTTGCACGGAATGAAGTGAGCCATCTTGGTCACCGGTCCACAACAACGAAGATGGAATCAAAAGTGTTGGACGTTGGAAGGTCCACAATAAAATCCATGGATATGGATGTCCGTGGGGTTCTCGGAATCGGCAACGGCCAAGAACCCGCACGGCCGATGACGAGGATCTTGGATCTAGAAACGAGATGTCACACGTTGTGACATAGTCCTTCACGGTTTTCCACATTTGAGGCCACCAAAAGTCTCCGGATAATAGCTCCATGGTCTTGTTTGTAACCAAAGTGTCCCGCCGATGGAAAGTCGTGTCGAGATCGAAACACTGAGTCGGCATGGGCCTTGAGGGGACATAGAGTAGTCCCCGATAATATAGTAGCCCATCTCGAAACCGGAATCTTGGATCCGCATCATCTTGGGAGTTTCACGCGACGTGGAAGCTCATGCGAACCGGAAGCGAGGTTGATTCGGGATTCGAATCTATAACCCTCGAATCAAACTTGAGAGTCCCGACATGGAGATTCTTCAACATTGGAGACGCTAGGATCGCTTCTTGACTTTCGAGGCCAAAGGGTCGATTGTAAATTTACTTCGGATATCTTCGAGAAAAGATGCATCCACCTGAAATTGTGGTGCCTTGTGATTTTATTTGAAGTTGTTCGAGAGCGATGAGGTAGTCCTCTGTTGATCGTATCTTTGCATCATCGCTTTCTTTAGGCGCAAGGTATGTTCGCCTAGAAAGTGCATCGGAACGAATTTGTTGAGAGCCGGGCGATGCGTGATTACAAAGTTGAATCGCGACAACGATATACTCCAACGGGCTTGTCGGCGATTCAAGACTCCGGCATGACATGAAATACTCAAGGTTCTTGTGATCGGTATGAATCGTGACGGGATCGAAAGCACCTTCAAGGAAGTGACGCCATTCTTGGAAAGAGTCGACGATAGCTAAAAGCTCCTAGTCGTGAATCTCGTAATTGATCTCGGAAGCAGTAAATTTTCGCGAGTGGAACGCGACGGGATGGGGCGTCCGTCGTCGTCGGAGTTGTGAAAGACGCTCAGGGCAAAATCGAAGCATCCGTTTTTAGGAAGAACGGCACGGAAATCGGGATGTGTAAGAATAAGATCGTCAGAACGCCTTCTTCAAAACCTCGAAAGCTTCGTCGCTTCTCGTAGTCCACTCGAGCTTGTCCTCGCAAGTTAATCGGTCAACGGAAAGAACAATCTTAGAGTAATTTCGAATAAAGATTCGGTGGAAGTTGGCAGAAACAAAGGAAACATTAGACGTGCCGAGCGGTAGTTGGTTTACGCCAATCAACGATTGTTTGAATCTTCTTTGGGTCCATGGATAGACCCTCTCCAGAAATGATGTAGCCTAGGAATTCGACTTGAGGTTGATGGAAGACGCGCGTTTTCCAACTTGGCGTATAACTTGGCAAACAGCGTAAGCTTCTTCAATACCAATCGGACATGGTTGGTGTGATCTTCTTCATTTTTGGAGAACACCAATATGTCGTCGGGTAGCAAACAACAAAGTCGTCGGCGACTCTCGGAACACGTCGTTCATTAAGTGTTGGAAGATGGCGAGTGCGTTGGTAAGGCCAAAAGGCGTGACATTGTATTCGAAATGTCTATACCGCTCGAATGCAGTCTTCCACTCGTCACCTTCCTCGATACGTATAGGGTTATGACGCTCCACGAAGATCGATCTTGGTGTAGATCTTTCTTGACCGAGTTGGTCGAAAGTAAGATAGTGGTAATGGATACCGATTCTTCGATCGTAACCTTATTCAGCCGCCGCGGTAGTCCACGCACATCCGAAGGGAACCGTCCTTCTTCTTGACAAATAGAATAGGAGCTCCGCAGTGACTTTGAGTGTCGGATGAAATTCTTTGCAAGATTTTCATCAAGTAATCTCAATACAGCAAGCTCGTTCTCGCGAAAGATCGTAGATCGGGCCAAATGGTGGTTGTGCACCTTCTTGAAGCTCGATGCCACAATCATAGGGTCGGTGTTGAGGAAGTGTGTCAAAGATTCTTCTTCTCGAATACGCCCGAAAATTCTTCATACTCAATTTGGTAGTTTGTTTGGTCTTGGATATGTTGTGATGACGGAATTGCATAAATTGCAAACATATTCCCGTCCTTGGCGCCCTCATAAAGGCTCGGACCGACCACGAGCGGAGTTTTGACCTCGGGACTTTGGGCTTGGAAAAGGCAAGATCAGAGGTTATTCTTAGGATGTTGTGAAGGAAATAGGGAGCTATAGTTTGATATGTAAGTTTTCGTGTCTTCCAATCTATATTAGGATTGACCATTTCTAACCAAGAGAGAGACCAAGACAAGAGGATTAGAGGAGAGCTAATGATATTAAATACAACAATCTTTGGTGTCCTTTTAAGATAATACTCAAAGGCTTAGTTTTGTGGGTAACATCTCTCCCGAAATCGGCCTACCGTCAAACGACTCTCTTGCTACGGGATATTTTTTAGGAACTGTAGGCAGGTTATGACGTTTGACAAGGTCTATCAATAAAACAAGCGGAAGCTCCCGAATCAAACAAAGCTTTAACCTTTATACTATGCGGATGGAAATCTATTATAAGCGGGATATTAAAACATCGAGAGGTTCGAGAGGATAAGATAGGGCGCGACGACGAAAGAAACACTTGTCACCCGACGGTCCCTATCTCTGTGGTGGTCGTTGTCGTTTTCCGACATGAACTCCCCGTGGTTCGCTCACAAGACTTATAGTACCACGAAATTTGTGCGGCTTCGATCTCCGGAGTTTAACAAGCGATTCCTCCACCGTGGTCTTTTTCTCCACAAGACAAAGATAGATGTTCTCTACGACGTCGTTTTTTTCTCTTCTTCGGATAACTTCTCGACCTTTGAAGAGTCGATTTGCATGGGTTCTACCGTCGAAGTGTTGAGTGGTGTACGGCGAGATGGAGCTGTGAGTCGGCTCGACACGATCCAAAGAGCAATCGTCGCTCTTGTCAACAATTCAAACAATCGGTCGCATGATCGATCGCCAGTAATAGCCTCCGATAACGTGGTTGGCTTTGGCAAGTTCAAGAACAAGGTCTTGATATCCTCACGAAGTCCCCATCGAAACATAGAAATGAGAGCCGTATCGTTCCAATCAAGGTCACAAGAAATTTGTTGAAACTCGCAACGTGGTGTTCTGGACGTGAACGTTGTTGTAGGGAACGGAGTTTTGCGTCGCTACTGGGGGCTCGATCCCTTTCTCCAAACGTTCGCCCAGCTTCTTCCAAAAACTGGTCACGGAACTGTCAAGAGTAGAGAGTTTTTCTCCAACAAAGATGAGAACCACGATAACGCGGTTCCAGTGTGAAGAAGGTCCCGATGAATCCGACTTGTATTTCTTCCGTTGAGTATCTTTGAGGTTGGAGACGGAAGACGAGCCGAATTTGATTCACAAAATCTCAAGCTTCGTGCGATCTCCATCAAACTTGTCACCAAGCTCACTCGAGGCTCCTTAGGTGCTTGTGGATGTGACACTTGGTTTTGTTGCGTCGCTGGCGTGGACTTGAGCGAGAGTCGCCGCTTGGTGTTGTTCCATGGCATGTCGTATATTGGCATTCTCTTCTTTGTAGTTGTCGTATCAAGCGCGACCGTGTCGCGCATCTCGAGATTTGAAACGTCGCCCATCTTGGATTAAAAAATCCCGGGAGATTCACAAGTAGATGAAGTAATGAGATTTCCATTTGTGTCACTCTAGGGATAATGACCGGAAGAGAGCGATCTCAAGAGGTTCAAATAGAATTCTTCACTCCTCTGTCGGATAAGAATATCTCTTAGTTCACTCTTTGATCTAAAGAAAAAACGCACTTCTAGAACAACGAGACAGGGATAAAGGAAGTCGATTCAAGTCCACGCAAAAACTCTCATGAAAACTCTAAGATTTAACTTCTGCAGGAAATACTAAACGTAGAATCTCACGGACAAGAACGTGGTTAGTCGCTCTCTTCTTATTTGCGGACGGCAACTCAAAGACAAGACTCGACAGAGAATTGAGGGGAGACCTTAAATGGGGACCAAGAAAGACTAGAAGTGAGGGGATTCCTCACAGAAGACTCAAGATGATACTGGAAGGAAGACAAGAAGAAGTAATATTGATAAGAGGAGGAATAGATACAACTGGTGTTGAAGAGAGTGAAGAACAACGACCTTCAACTCTCTATATATACTAGGCTAGAAGAAACTTCCAGAGTAAGGTCCTAGAAGCTCCTATGGAACCTTCCGGAGACTCGCGGAAGCTTCCGGAATCTAGGAAGGTCAAGCGGAACCTTCCGGAAACAATTGGATCCTTATGGAACCTTCCGGAAGCTTAGAGAACCTTCCGGAAACTACTAGAACTATCTGGAAGCTTGTGGAAGCTTCCGGAAACTACTAGAGCTATACGGAAGCTTGAGGAAGCTTTCGGAGACTAGTGGAAGGTTCTAGAACCTTCCAAAAAACTTGAACTTGCAAAATATACGGAATCTAGGAAATCTTTGAGAAGTAGGGCTGGTCACGGTAAACTCATGGGGTGTGGATAATACCCAGTATGGCATGTCCGTGACAGTAACCTACACAAAATTTGGATCAAATCCAGTACTGCAATTACACTGCGATTGACGTACTTGCCGCAGTACTGCCGCTATACAACATGTGTACTATATTGTTAACGGTTGGCCGCAGTACTGCAACAATACTGCGGCAGTATTGCAACAATTTCGGGGAAACTCGTGATGTCGGGTTGATATGGGCCGGATGTATGACAGATGAATGAGAAATTGGGTGGATGTTGGGTGGATTCAGTTAGGAACAAGATGGATGAGGGGCGGATGAGGGACGGGTTGGATGACGGGCGGATGAGGGACGGGATGGATGAGGTGTGGATGAGGAAGGGGATGAATGACAGGTGGATGAGGGACTGGGTGGATGACGGATTGACGATGGGAACGGTTCCCGCCTCACGAACGCAAGCGTTTGCACATCAAGGGAACATTCATGGTGTGCCCTGTTACTCGTTCTCATATCTCATCTCTCATTTTCATGAAGGACTCCTCCACAAGTTGCATTAGACTCTAATAAGTTTGTAAGCAATTAGCTCCTTTATAGTTGAATTTAACCCGACCTTAGTTTTTGAGTTATAGTCATCTCCAATGAAGTCCCAAATTTCTTTTTCTTCCTTTTCCAACTTTTGGCAAATGTAGAGAATCTTACGAACTTTTTAAGAATATGATTCTTACAATGCAAGGATGTAGCATTTAGTAATTATGAATCACGATTTTGGAGGACCCGTGTTCTCTGGATACTAAAATAAAATGAATATGATTTTTATTTTATTTTATTTTATTAAACCATAAACTACGCCAGTATCACATGAATGAAGTACGAACATGGGTGGCTCTCCCCGGCGACACACACATGCATTATGTGCAAAAACGAGGATTTCTGTAATCACACTTCTCCTTGTTTATCAGACAGTTTTGGAGTCTTCTTTGATCAAATGTATACATTACATTGGTATGACTAATCCATGTACACAAAATGCAAAACTGTTGTTTGCTACAGTATCTACATTTCTTACTCTCATGACCGCATCCTTTAAGATTCATCACTGAGATTGTTCACTGATTCAATCTTTGAATCTGAGCACTCGCTAATTCTCTGAAGCTGATCATCCTCATGAACGCAGCCCCTCAAATTGCAAATATAGAAATCGTCTTAAGATTGATCACTCTTATGACCACATTCGAATATCGAACATACCATGCAATCGATCACTCTGCATCCTCAAAAAATAACGACATTGTATCTTCTAAAATTCATCATTTTGTACTCTCAAACCGAGCACACCGCATCCAAGGTAAGGAATCATCCATTGACAACATCGTTAAATTCTAGTTATGCTACCTCAACCCCTAAGACTGATATGGTCTTTTGCCATTTCTGGCCGCCTAGGTTTTACTGTGTTCCCTATAGGTGTGCGTGCAACAAACTGCAAAGTCAAATTCCGATTCTAGAGTTTTTGAACCCAAATATTAGTTTTCACATTCTCAAACAAAATAATACAAAGTAAGAATGTTTCAGGACATGCATCTTGAATGTTGGTTATAAATCATCTGTTACAAGAGGCTTAAATACTAACTTTTCCGCTTAAATACTAAAAACTAAGTTCAGTAGATCCCAACTCTCGCCACACCAACATTGTCTTCCTCTTGAAACCCCAAAAGTTGCATGCAGAAATACTTATATGGACGAATACAGGTGCTTCAACATGTAACACGAATACAAGATGCACACGTTTACACATCGTCATCAACATGACGATTGCTCATGCTGTATACTAAAATTGGACATAGTATAGTAAACCCAACGAGTTCAAGCTTCACAAGCACGTGGCCGTATGCTGCACAATGAAGCTCATGCTTTTTCAGAGAAGCAACAATTTATCTATTTCGTAAGAGATACATACTCCACAGAACTCTGGAGAAAGCAGGTGCAGGTTATACACTCTCCAAGCTCATGAAAGGCGATCCTCCCAATAAGTACTATATCAAACATGCCAGTAGATGACCTGTCCCACACATGTCTATGACATGGTATCAATGAGGGAAGCCCGCATCTCATTGACGATGTTGCTAGGCTGAGCGTCACGCAGTTTGAACACGCTTTCGATCACAGAAAGCTCCGTCGCCGTGGTGTCCAGTCCACAGAAAGCAGTCCAGTCATTCACCACCAAACCTGCACCAATAACTTCGCTTCCTCTGTTGACAGTGCCGGCCGCTAAGGGCACTTGCAACAGTGATGAAAGCTCGTCCAAGTCTTCTATTGAAGTGTGTGGGTGCACCTGAAAATGCAAAATTCTCGATTCAGCAGATCATTCGATACATGGATCAGAATGTTATTTACTAGTTGGATAAAGAATTATGAATGAGAACTAATTTTAAAGTAGTTAGGTGATAACTTAGAAGGTTTAGATAAGTGCATGAGAAATATACATGGTACTTGGAGTATGGGTTAGGAGCTTACCAATCCGCCACGGTTGGTGAACTGACTGTAACTTCCTACAAGGATGTTGCCTGCAATAGTTTGTCTGAATACTTCAACTCCCAAAACATCAGCTATAAGTTCCTCTGTTTCCTGCACACCACAATTTACAAACATTGCAATTAACCATCTGCTTTACAGAGAGCGTTGAATATTTAACAGTATCCATAATAAGAGACTGCTTTAAAAGCCAGAATTGAAAGTAAACCCTATTAGGATTCCTGGATCTATTATAGCAAAGGGTTTGATAAGAAGAGTTCAGAATTTCGTACCCTATCAAGATCGGTGTGAATGAGCGACACATAATCGTTACAAGCAATACAATTGCCGAGTGCAGAGAGACGCTCGTCCACTCTTTGTACCACCACACTGTCTGGTAAACAATTTCGAATGTGCAAGAGCTCTGCGGACCACAACAATTGTTAGTAACAGCAACAACAGATGAAAAAGCAGTGTAGAAAAAATAGGTGAGAATTGCTATACATCAACAGCTATGGCGAAAAGCTGTACCTTGATCAGTGGTCGCTTGTGGAAGGAGCAAACCATTCTTGTTCCCTGAAGGTAACATACACAGAAATTATATTAATGAAATAGAAGCTTCTTCGCAAACAAATGCCGTTCTATTTCAAAACCAGAGTCGTAAGAGTTCTTGTTCATACTGAAGCACAAAGGAGGGTTGCGGGCTTACCGACACACATGCGGCCAATAACGCGAGTTCCAGCAATAGAAACCTTCACCACGGGAATAACATCTGCTAACTCCGATTCAAAAGTGCTGTAGAAGTTCTCAGAACCACCAATTGCCACCAGGCAGTAAGCATTCGTGAGTTTTGAGAAAACTCCTATTTCATTACTATTCTCAAACTGAGCCCCTGCAAGCACAAAAATCACAAACAGGCCATTAATCAAAGCATAACACGAAGAAAAAAAAAATCAAAACCTCTGCCTGTAACACAAAGCCGCTCTCTGTAAACTCCTTCTTTGCGATGGTCTACTCTAAAAAATACACTTGTCCCTAAAAGCAAGCATCGCCGAAAAGATTGAAAGTTTACTTCGTTGCCGGCCGTCTCCAAAAGTATTCACTCAGCTGACTACAAACTCATAATCAGGAATCGACTGATTCCGCTCCACGTAAGGAACAAGACGGGGATGGTAACAATTTCGACTCTGTCAGGACAAATCACTAGAATCGATACACATGCTTTCCTCAGAGCTCGATACAACTGTATCAATCCTTTCTTATGAATTTCTTACTTTCCAGCAGAACTAATGATGAAATTTTCAGGTTCAGAGTTCGACAAGTGAAAAATTCGCAAGGTCGGTTCCTGAAAGAAGAGAAGGATGACTTACTGGTTGCCATGTTGAGGTGAGCTCAGCAACAAACTCCAAATTTCTGCAGAAAAAGCTCGAAAAGGCTCAAAGGGGAGAGTAGCGAAGCTTGGGAGGCAATTGGGAGGATTGTGAGAATGCTCTGCTCTGGCGATGAGGAGGAGAAGAGTAAGTTAGGGTTAGGGTTTAAGCTGGGTTTACATAAGCGTCGACGAGCGGGAAGACGAGTGCTCCCCACGTAAGTAAAAGTATGTGTCCTACTTTTACGTTTTTAAAGGAAAAGTTTAAAATGATCATTTCACATCCTCTGCATTTGAGGGTTTAAGGTCCAGACTTTAGGTCTGGAGACAAAAAAAAAAAAAAAAAAAAAAAAAAAAAAAAAAAAAAAAAAAAAAAAAAAAAAAAAAGAGAAGAGAACAGCTCAATTGCAAAACATGACGGAGACACTTAAAATAAAGAAATGAGAACATCAAGTCACTTTGGGGATGGCGTGAATGAAATGCTTGTTTGACGTACCCTTGATGATATGCCTATTTATCATTTGGCGCTCGAAGGCAAAGGTGGATACAATTCACATTGTGTTAGTGATCTCATTTGTAGTTCAACAAACAAAAACCCACATCGATGTGTTTGTTAGCATACCTTATATTGATCAACAAGCAGAAATCCACATCGATATAGTTGCTAGGATACTTTACATTGATCAGATAGACTTTTAAAGTCCAAATAACTCAAAAGATAATTCCTTGGACTAGTTGAGCAATGTAATGTTACGATAAACTAGATTAAGTAATTGTGTTACTAATTGTGCTACAACTTGTGTTACAAGTCGTTAGTAAATTACTATGTAAATTTGTATTACTAATTGTATTACAAGTCATTATCATGTCATAATGGGCAATTGCTTATATTCCAAAGGTCTCATTTAACCCGTAAAGGTCCTTGGAGTCTAAAACGGGCAGCCCAAATTTGGATCGCAGCATCTTTTGGACTTAGGCATCATGAATGGACCAAACAATGATGAGCTTGCAACCTTCTACAAGTTTATGTACAACCCAACCTACCTACCACAATCCTTTCAAAGCACAAAAACACGCATACAAATTGTGATTTGAATTGTAAAAATTTCACTTCTTGAATGAATAAGAAGAAGGTGACCACTTTGACATCAAAATATAAGTGAAAATTTGACTACAATGAGAGCTACAAGGCATATTCTGTTGGAAAAGAGCTCCTCGGGCTCACAAGAACCTTTAAGGGTTAACAACGAAATTAGGTACGACACCTAATTAGGCTCCTTCACACTAAACCTTATGAACCTTAGAAGATTACCGAATTCATCAATTTCAAAGTCCATGATTAATGCGAAATTGCAGGGATTAATTATATGCACATTATTCACTAGATTGTAGTAAATAATTGAGCAATTTGATGAAATATTTATTACAATGTTTAATTTTATAGTACAGTTGTTTCCATCTATATGAGGAATACAATTATTTCATATATAGTACATCTAATACAAGATGCTAAAATCATATTATAATGTAATGTAATACATAATCATATTAGATTTTCCATAATCATACTATTATAATTGTGCTATGATACTTGAATAACTATTTAGTAATCTAACCTACTAATCTATAATGTAGAAAATTTAATCTTTGTCCTCTTAGGAGCATTCGGCCTTCTATCACTTTACACCACATCTGAAGGCCATATCTGTTCAAGCACTGGCCTCTCAAGTATAGATTATCGCCCAAGTGGATTTTGATTGAAGGCTTTTTCTTTTTGATATAAAGTGGGTGTAGTAAGATTTTAGTGGCCATTGTGTATTTGGGTCTTAGTATGTTGTGTGGGCAGATTTACGCTAAAGTTCTTTCATAGAACCTTACGCAAAAACAAGTGAGTGAGCACATCCATCGCTTGGTCCCTTACACGTTTGTTTGGTGTATTACGAAGCACACGAGTAACCAAGTGAAGTCCATTGGCTCTCTCATTGGATACAAAAATTTCTCTAAGTACAAATTTGTTGTTGGTATTTAAGATAGTTTTTAAAAGAAGTGAGATGGTGAGGTCATTATTAGAGTCTACCGCTCTTTTGAGGAGTTTAAGAAATGTGATTGACGTTGAGAGCATGTTGTTGAGCCCCCCAGACTTAGTCAATAACTTTTCAAAACCCATAGCTTAAGAAGTGTGCAAGAAGAAACTATGAGACTAGTTATTTGGAAGAACTTTATATAGATGTAATAAATGAGGGTGGAGAGTTTATATGGCTATATATTCCTATGTAGTTGACCGAAAAAAAATGTAAAAGGTGAAAATTGGCAAAGTAATGTAAAAGATTTGTAACTTAGAAACTAATTACAGTAAAAGATAAGTAATATAAATGGTTTACCAAGTGAATGGATGATACATGGATTAATCAAACTTTGTTGGTCTATTTGTTGTAACAAAGTGAACGGTAAAATTCTACTTGCAATTCCAGTACAAAACAGTTGTTGATTAGTGTTTCGTGAAGATTAGCATTCTTTACAAAAGTTACCCAATACACTATTTCAACACTCTTTTAAGGTTAGTGTTCACTTTGGGTCCTGTTTGCAATCAATGCTCCTTGTCTTTTCTTCAAGTCAGTAATTGCACCAATTTCAACAATTTCTTCTATTCGCAAGAAAGTTTGCATGCTCTCACATTTAGTCTTATGTTTTACCCGAAGATAGCCAAAATGGTATTTTGGGATTTCAGGTAGCCTAGAGGAAGGTGTTACAACTTAAATGTAACATTTTTGCCTAAGACTTTTACAGAATGCTCTTTATACTCCAAAGTGTTTGTGGTAAAATTTGCAAAGCTAATTTCCAAATTTTAAAACCTTCATTCAAAAGTTTTAATCTTGAAGTCCAAAAAGGGTGGTTTCAGTTTCAACTTTCTTTGGATTTTATTTTTAGAAATAGGTTCATAACCAAATCATTATTCAAGTTCTAAAGTGACCTAAGTCAAAAGGTTTGGCAATTTTACAGGGGCACCCTCCACAAATCCCAAAACAATTTTCACAATTTATAGTAATTTCCAAATTATCAAATGGCTAGCGTCCGATTGCACGCCTTGCCATGCCCTACATCAATTGAGAGCCAACTGATTGAACAACCGCGAAGCAATGGGGCAACCTCAAAGATCCAACAGCCAACGATCGTTGGCCACAATCGATTTGACAACCACCGTGCCGTTGCGATCGGTGCGTCAAAGAGGCCGAACGACTCATATTTATCGAGTCAGCCGGCATCACATCAATATTAAATGGCTATCTAGCTATGGTGTACAATCCAACACCTAGAAAAGTTACCAACGCCAGAGCGACTATCAGTTATCTACCCCCTCCCGTACGTATCGTCCACCAGATGTCCAAAAGTCCACATTTGCCAAAAAAATCCTAAAAAATATTGATTTTGACAACCCTCAACTGGATAGCTTTTTTGAAGAGTTTTGTAGCAATATATAATTTGATATCATTTGCTTCATTAATCATGAAGTTTTGGCATGCCAAATGTTAAGCAAATTTTGACCTACCGAGAATCACCCACCTTGAGCTTAATTCATGATTATGAGAGGTGCAATTAGTCTACAACCCAAATTTTATAGCATTTAACCGTGATCTTAAATTTATCTAGTCAAAGTTCTCAAAACAAATTTAAATTTAAATTGTCCAGCAGCCT
Organism: Bryum argenteum; assembly: GCA_037043015.1. Taxonomy (NCBI): domain Eukaryota; kingdom Viridiplantae; phylum Streptophyta; class Bryopsida; order Bryales; family Bryaceae; genus Bryum; species Bryum argenteum. The sequence goes on along the minus strand of CM073328.1, from coordinate 14,469,409 downwards.
TATTACCGTGCGTAGCCGACCGTGCTTTTTTGACACAGGCAGACGAGTTCCGAATCCGTAATTTTTTCAGGAACTAGAGCGACTGAAATTTCAATCAAATTTCAACCTCCAAGCAAATGTAAAATTTAGCTTATAGCTTAATTATAATAAAGTTAGTACACTTGATAAAAAGTATTCTAAATCCTTCTCAATTTAACACAGATCTCACCACATTCACTAATTTCAGCAATTAGATCTGAAACTTGCACTCTCAATCACCCAACTCCGAGCTCGTTCCGCTCATCTACCTGACTTCGGTAGTCGGAAGCACTCGGAAGCTCATCACATGGTTCATATTGTCCAGAATCTTAAGACGCTTTGTACTGCAGACTTGATTCGCAACTGTTGCATGTCTCCTGAAGCTCCTGATCTTGAAACTCTGTTATGGAAATAGAGGTTTCAGAGTTTTCGCCAGAAATTGATGAAATACTTAGAAAGATGCCGGTGAGATTTAGTCTGCTGAGGAGTCCACTCATGAACTTGGGTTTCTGTGATTTTTCAAATCGAATATTGCTGCTTTACTTCTTGATCACCGTTCACGCTTGATTTGGCTATCTCTCTTCAGTGCATACTTTGATCTCCAGGAACGCTCTGATCACTAGTACTGGAGCGCTGCTGCTCGTAGATTTTGTCACAACCACTTTCATGATACTCTCGTAAGGTAGTTTTGAAGTGCTGCTCCGCTTGCAGAGCTTTACTGCTGCTTCCACAGACCGAAGTGGCACCCTTGCAGCGACACACAAACGTGATCATTGCTTACAAACACACACAATTGCAAATATAATTCACACATAAATAATTCATAGAATGCAAGGACAACAATCAGCAAGTAGGAAATATTTTATATTCTTTACTTGACCTCGCGCAATTCAACAATTGCCGTGAAATTATAAATGCATCACGGTGGTTATGAGCGGGGAGGAGAAAGGCGCGCCTCATGCCAAGGGTACGAAATCTTCATCCGCCCCTTCCATCCGTCCTTCATCGAGTTCTTTTTCTCATCCATTCTATTTATTTTTATTATTGTTTTATTAACCCCTAAAGATCCACGATGTTTTGAGAGCTTGAAATCCCAAAACTGCGTTTATTTGACCACTCTGTACTAATGGGGGTACGGGGTACGGTTTTGATATGGGTACCCTCTCTAAAATAGTGTGATTTTTTTTAAACTACTTTTTTGATAAAAAAAAAAATATTGAAAAATGATTCTTACCAGATGGTATTATAGGTGACATGGCTATAGTTGTATACATGTAGTTAAAAAATGGAATTTCTGGCACATATATCATGAATTACACATAGGTCACACATAATGAGACGCGTCTTAGTGGTACCCATATCAAAACCGTACCGTACGTCCATTTTTTTTGGAAATTTTTGATGATTTCAACCGTAGGATCTTGAAATAGACTACCATGAGTAGTAGTGTGAAAATTTTCAACCGTTGGATCATCACTAGATGTGAAATCATAACGTTTGAAGTTGACTGTAAAATCTTTTTTGGCCTTGCCCGGGAGACATTGTTTACCTTGTGCAAAGGGAGACTTGAAGATTTTTTGCTCAAACATTTTGGTTCATATTTTTTCCATGTAGGTAATCAAGTTGGGAACATGCATGCTAAATTTCTCGGCTACCCCTTGCTTTTAGGACTTTCATCTAGTTTGTTTTCCAACGGAAGCTCTAAAAGTAACTGCATTGTAAGAAACGTGGGAAATGAGCATAGAAACCTTGACATGTTGAATTGATTGAAATCCAACGGTGGGAACATGCCTTTGGAAGTTTATGAATTATGGAAAAAATACTCATTTAAAAATTGTGAAATCTCAAATTTGTTTGAATTATCAACTTATAAACACATAAAATGGTTCAAAGAGAGATGGGGGCAGGCTTGGAATATTGGGTGCTTCTCTTCCAACAAGGGACCCATGATACTTAATTTGGAAAGGTGCGGAAAATGCCATAAAGGTACATTGGGTCCATTCAAAGAAACTGCAATGGTTGTATCTCAATCTACAATCGTTTCAGTAAATGAGGGGGCGTATAGAGCCTTGTCACGCAATGATAATAAAATTGGATTTTTTCTTTGCAAGTGGAGAGCAATGAAGAAATTGGCAATTTGAAATCAACCTAGAAAATAATCTTGAAATTCATCATTAGACAAATGAAACATGGCTTGTCGAAATCATTTTTTGCATGTTTTTTCCAAATAAGGGAGGGTACCCAAAAATAGAGTTGTACCAATAATGGAGCTCTAGGCTTCTTCACCCATAGGTACATAATAGCTTCACAATTCAATAGTATCATGTAAGTGTTGGTCTCATGCTTCTAATCGAGTGTCTGAAAAATACATGAGGAGTTGGCAAGAGTATACATTAGAAAAGTAAACAAAACATGGCTCACCACTACATATTGAAAATAGGAATATTGTGTATTGATAACAATAAAAAACTCAATGACAAAGAGGAGTTTTGTAGGAAAATAAGCATACCTCTTCACCCATAAGTACATAATAGCTTCACAGTTCAATAGCACCATGGAAGTGTTGGTCTTATGCTTCTAATTGGGTGCTTGAAAAATACATGAGGGGTTGGCAAGAGTATACATTAGAAAGTAAACAAGACATGGCTCATCACTACATATTGAAAGTAGAGATATTGTGTATTGATAGCAATATTCAAATGAATGACAAAGAGGAGTTCTGTAGGTAAAAAGACATACCTCCAACTCATCTTTGACCATTGGGACACATTGCCAAAGCCACGTGCCATCTCTCAAAGCAGCCTTTCTCGACGCACATCCATTTATTGCCGTGGCAATAAAAATGTGGCTTACAAATTCCACAAACCACACATTTACGACGTAGAGTAGTATGTCTAGACACGCAAATCATAGGTTGCTCTGGTAGAGGAGGGAAGGAACGTGGCTCTTCGTTTCTCATTTCCCAGCCAGTCAAAAGAGTCTCACATGAGCCCTTTTTGAACTGTAAGTGTGTCATAGGAGTACGACCACGGTTTACATTTGATAGACACTCTAGGTAAATAATTTACATGTTTACCACTGTCATATCAAGGAGGAAGAAGAAAAGCCTATGCCACCATTTGTGAGATCGGACCTGGCAAGTGTAAGAGGCACGTAATTGATCTGCAATATCTACACCATGCATATGCGTGGTTGTCACGGACATACACAAGAAGTTTCTAGAAGGTTCTTCTAGAATATTCTCTAAAGATTCCCTAAAAGATTCCTCGAAGATTCCTTGAAGATTCCCTGTGTCACGGCCACGTACTAGGTAGACAACTTAGGAAGGTTCTAGAAGGTTCTAGAAGCTTCCGGAAACTTCTGGAAGTTCCTGGAAGTCTCTGGAAGTTTTTGGAAGGTCCTTGAAGTTTCCTGAAGGCCCTGGAAGCTTCTGGAAGGTCTTGGAAGTTCTTGGAAGGTTCTAGAAGGTCCTAGGTTGAGGAAGGTTCTGGAGAACCTTCTTCTTAGCTAGTATATATAGGAGTCGAGGCTGAGGGCAACCTCAGTCTCGACAACGCATCTCTTGGAGCTCTAGCTCACCTCTCTTGGTGTTGTTCGTATACTCTTTTTGTTAATCCAAGCTCCTGTCAGTTCTTATTAGTTTCCAGATATTCTTGTCATCTGTTTCTGTGTCCCTGACAGTGGTGTACATCAGCAAAAGAGGAGAAGTCTGTATTGGTTCACGATTCTGCCTAGGTACCGTTATTACTTTCTTTTCACAGGGTGCCTGAATATGAGACACTATGACTCTATGAGTAGAAAGTAAGAGAACCGGTCTCTTATCCTTCCACATCACACAAGATAAGGCCCGGTTGTTATGCATACGCCAAAGTGTTGTTCCTTGCGGTGAGTTCTTGAATGTAGCAGTATTTTCCAAACGGATAGGAGACCCACTCGATTTTGATAAATAGTAAATCTATTCTTGCCTTATCTTCAACAAAAGCAAAATATATTGCCGCTTCTACCGCAATCAAAGAGCTCACATGACTTCAAACCATTCTCATTGAACTCGGTAACACATCTTTTGGCTTTCGCTACCTAGTGTTCTTTAGTATCACAAATAGTCTTGTAGAGCTCTAAGCGAGAATCCCAAACTTCATGATTGTTCTAAATATATTTATCTCTATTTCCACTTCTTACCTGAAAAGTAAAATCTAAAATTCTCCAGCTAGTTTACACTTGAAAAGCCTCTACGTGGGCTCATATTCTCATAGAATATCTGCCTAAAGTGGAAGATTATGCTTATCTCGAAGGCTTCAACACCACAACTTCTTCTAATTCGCAGTAAGGAGGCGTATGATGAAAGTGCTTCTCTCTCTCAAGCTTGGATTTATCCGACTGACGCATCACTACATCACTTCAAATCCAAAGTTTACGAATCAACTCAACTATGCACGTGAAGGGGCCGGTTAGTACAATCAGATTATAAACTCAATAAATATGTCTGTATGATAGTTCAAGAGTCATACCATTTTGATTATAAAAATGGTGACATCGTCTTACCTTTGTACTCTTATGATAATTTTATATGCATTTTTATCTTCTATTAATCACAAGTACAACAAATTGTGATGATCAAAGTGCTCAATAAGATGTGTTTGTGCTTGTTTGAAACAGATCCAACATTCTGGAACAAAATGAAAAGAGCATATGAATATACCACTTTGAGACAAAGGGAGTAATCAAAGTCTAGATTCAACAAGAGAACGAAGATTCAACAAATGAATACACATTTTCATGGTGTACTCAACGAGAACATAATTATTGTCTTTTACTTGTATATACAAATTTGTATTTCTAACACTTCTAAAAGATGTGTTTTGAACTTTGATTTTATTTCCTGTTACTTTAATACCTTTTTTTTTTCCCATTTGCATTAACATTCACACACAATCATAGGTCTATAACTCTGTATCCATTGTGGCTTTTATACTTTATTTACACCAAAAATAAAGAAGTAAAGTAAACTATATATGAGGAAAAGTCTCACAACATAATTAATACAAGACATAATTATAACTTGTTTTCAATTGAGTGAAGAATACTTTAACAATTTATTTTTTATTTTTTTATTTGAGCACTTATTGAACAAAACAACCTCAAACAAAGGTCTACAACAAGTCATAGGAGATTTTCTTGAAAGGGATTGGGTCAACAACATCAAGGCAACAAAAGCCGTAGGGAAACTAAACCACTATCTTAAACACCAACGCAACAAAAGCCTTGTGCATATCATATGACTATCATGTACTAGTTTAAAATCCTCTTGGACCTCACCCAAGCTTGCTTATAATTTCCATACCAAAATTGGATTCTTCCAACAATGATCTTACAAAAGAAATCTAGGCTTAAAAACTATGAGAGCTTTTAAGACAACGAAAGCCTTATAAATATTCTACCACTATCATGGACACTAAGTCAACAAAAACGGATACCATACCACTATCATCTATGTTTAGATTACACTCACTCCGGACCTCAATTGAATTGAGCATACTTCTTATTTCTACAACAACATTTCGATTCTTCCAACCTCTCGCCTACCAAAAAACCTTAGGCCCAAAACCTAAGGAGCAAGTACTTTATTTACGACATCTTGAAGCTCTTGAGGGTAGGGAGTGTTTGAAGCTAAAGTCCCTTTCAAGCGTTCAAAGTCCGCATGAAATATACCCGTTCCTCCAAAAATCTTGTTTCCATTTTTGTAGAGCCAATCTAACAACGACAACAAGTTGATTAAGATTGTCGTTCGAACCGCCTCTCTTGTACTCGCCAATCTGATTCCCAACACAGTTTTCCTTACCACTTCCACATACTTGCATGCAAGATATGTCACCACTCTCACAACATGTTCATTACTCTCACTTGCCCTTTGATCTCCACAAAGGCTTGGAAATGGGTGACACAAAAAGAACCATCTTACCCCTTCGTCTGCCATATCTGTTTCCATCAAAACATGCAATACTCCCTGTATTTTTGGTTCTATGATATAGTTCTTGATAAGAGACCCAAAAATTCCTCTGTCGGCCTCCAAAAGCAAGAGCTTGAACTCCTCGTTGATCATACCCACCACCTCTTGCTCAAAAGTGAGAATGGGGTTCTGGTCTTGCGCCTGTGCAATCCTCAGCACGTGACTCAGGAGCGCTTTGGCTTCTCCTGATGAACTTGAAGAGTTCATGCACCTCTTGATGAGCGGGCGAAGTTCCTCTGCACACTGGCGCATCTCTAGCCGCTTGAGCAGATCCTTGGCATGGCCGCGAGGAAAATCTTCCGACGAAACAGCACACCGAATTCTCATCTCATCCTCATCGGCCCACGGTCGTACGGCCAGGTAACGGCAAATCGAGCTCATCAGCTCATCACATGCAAGGTGGGTCGCCACTGCTAGAAGCTGTAGGCTGTAAATCACAGTTGTGAAACCAACCGTGAAGGGAGAGTACATTCTCGAAAAGCAATCGATATACAGCTGGACGTCACCGTCAACATGGATAGTAAATTCCTTTGGGTACAGGCTCTCCGACTTTGCTTCATTCCATTCGTCACTCGTACCAGCCCCAAAGTAACGGCTGCATGTGTTCAAGCGACTCTTATGCACCATCAACTTCGCTAACGTATGATTATCATGTTCCTCGCCGTTGACAGTATTGCTGCAAACCAAGCTTATGCTAACATCTTGGTTTGTGTTTTCTCCACCATACCACAATACTTGCTGCGCTTCCAACTTCGCCCTCGGCTTAGCACCCAGCTTCGCAGCCTTTGGCTTGACTTGCAAGCCTCTTGCTTCTGGATACACAAGTGTCAACGGACGATTCATGTGAGATTTTTTATGTTTTTCATTTATTGCTTTTAGGGTCACTTCTGAGTTCTGCTGGCACCTCTCTATTTAATCTCGTGTTTACTGTTTGTAAGCCAAAAGTGGTGCTCTTACAAATGCATGAAGTCATGAACTAATTTCGGTCTACTGTACTGGACTACAACTCAGAAAGCAAAATTCAAAAGCTGAAATTAAAACGTACTCTTTGGGGCCGGAGATGTTGAGCTCTTGCTGGGAGGAGCCATGTGATCAAAAGAGGCGTGCCGACAACTCAACGATAGGGGATCGGATAAGCGGCTAGACACCTTGCGTGCTATTCACGATCAGAAAAGGGAGTAAGGAGGGATGAAGTGCAGGCTTATGTAGTCCAGAACTCCAGATTCGACTCTACTACTGAGATCTGCTATAAGCGACAGTAGCAAGATTTGAATGAATGTCGTATCAACGAGATCTGAATGAATGTTGCAGTAGCAAGATATGGGTGGACGTCCCAATTGCAAGTTCTGTATGGATGTCCCAACAGGCAACAGTAAGATATGAACGTCCTACTAGCAAGATATAAACGTCCTACAGGCAAGGACTAGCATGTTTAGTGTGTTGAATTCTCATCGAAAGGAGCAGCGAAGAGCATTTAGGTCAATTCTGGAATGAGGAAACGGAATCGACATATAAATGACTCTCTGGTCTTCTCCTAATAAAGAGTTTTTTTTTTTTTTTTCTAATTATTTTTTTTTTAAAAAAAATAAAAAAATAATGATGTGAAATTTATTCTAGGTACAAGATACTTCTTAGAATATTTGTCCTTTTGTCCAAATAAATGTATACTTAATGAGGCATTTTTGGTGCAAGTATGATGTAAACTAATCTAAAGTATGGTGTCGAATTCAGGGTAAATCGGATTTACTATGACAATAGTAAAATTTTCAACCATTAGATCTTTTTGGAGCTCGCATCTAAGCCGTTCAAATCTGATCTTTTTTAGAGCGACCGAGAAAATTCGCTCCGACCGGCCCCGATCGAGGCGACCGAAGGTCGTAATGACCATTAGATTTGATTCGGAGGTCCACAACCGTCAAATCGATAACGGCTGACCGACCGGTCGGACGCGGTCTGAGCGGTCACCGGCCGACCGATTGGTCAGCGGTCGACCGGTCGGACGCGGTCTGAGCGGTCACCGGCCGACCGATTGGTCAGCGGTCGACCGGTCGGACGGCCCGATCGGAATTTAAGGAGAAATAATTAAAAAAAAGAAAAAAAAGAAAAAAAGAAAAAATAAAAAAAATAAAATTGGCTGATGGCCTAGCCGTCTGAGCGGTCGCCGACCGACCGGAATTTAAGGGGAAAAAATAATAAAAAATAATAAATTTAAAAAAAGAGAGGCTTATGGCCTGGCCGTCTGAGGCCGCCCTGGTGGCAGCCGACCGATCAGACGGCACAACTAGATTCCAATTTTTTTTTTTTATTATTTTTATTTATTTTTTTTTTTTTTTTTTTTAATTTTTTTGCGACGGCGTGGGCGTCCGAAGCTGCCTTGGTGGGGAGCTAAGGATGGCGGCCACTCCTCTTAACCCTAACCCTATTCTAATTTATTCCAACAACCATTTTGAATTTCTTCAGAACTCCCCCCCTAAAGTTTTTCAAGATCCAGATTACACTATTTGGGGTTCCCGCCCAAATAAGATTCTCCTTGCTTTGTGCATTACGATCTCACTAATGGAAAAGAATTGACGGTTTAAATTTTACAAGTAACTAAAAACTCAAGTTAACTTCAAGATCCTACGGTTGGATCTTCTGGTCATTGCTTCAAATGAGGCTTTACAAGCATGGAGAATTTAGGCAATTTTGCATCAAGGATATCTAGGGATTAAGATCTCTTTAATTTATCTAAAATTTAAACCATACTTACTTTTGTGAATTGATTGATGATTCATTTAATCTTATTATCATGGTCCGGAAGATGTTACTTACTTCGTACTACTTATGGCATGTTGATGTTTAACAACTAAAAAGAGAAAATAGGATGATGTTCATATGTTTTCTAGTTTAAATTACGTATTTTTCTTCAATGCCCAAATTGCAAACTTTAGGAACAAGCCTAATGTCTTAATTCACCATGAAGGGCATTTAGTATTTTGGGGGTCTAAGTTCTTAGTGTCATTTGCCAAAAACACATAGCATCATAAGGATCAAATAAGATAAATAGAAAGTTTTTACTTGAGGATAAGAAGACGCTTCCACAAAGATTAATTTTATTCAATACAGATTTACTTGCCATATAAATCAAATGGAGTCAATATCATCAATTAAAATAATATATCACTGTATATTTGATCATGTAGTATTACGAATTGCTAAAATAAGATACCAAAGATACATCACTTTCTACAAAAACCAAAAATAATATACGCCATAAACGTGGACATGACTCATATTTATTCAGGAGTTATGAACATTTACCAAGAACAAATAAATGAAAAATCTATATCTACACTACGTAACTTGTTAAATGATTAGGACAATCTTATAGAAATATAATCATTCATACTCGCACATACACTTGAAAGTAAAATATTAGCACATACTACTTTGTACCCATGTTCTTTTAAATTTGAATTGCATGAATTTGTATTGCAAGTTTTATGTTATATTTCTTTTTCCTTCACATATTTATATATTTATATGATGCTAATAGCCTTTCAATATAGTACATGATTGGATATTCACTCTAACGCTCAACCAATAAAGGCCCAATCAACCATTTTGTGCTCTATTCCGAATTTTGACAAGATATACCCGATTTTAAAAAGATTCTTGTTAGACTTATTTTTTACCTTCGAGATGTAAGATGGGTTGAAAACCTCATTTGTATTACAAAACCTAGTTTGGAATCATGTATTGTTCACACCAACCCTTGAATCACAAACATGACAAGGTTTGCATCATATTGAATAACTTATTACAAAAGGAAACTAGTAGTATTCTTCATAGATAAGTATTGGCCTTTTATATTTTATCGGATAAGATAAAATTTAAGGAAACCATACAAATAAATAAGTACTAAGAAGAGAAATGAGAATTTTATTTTGCTATTGAAAGTTTTGATGTCTTTAATCTATTACAAGAGAATTATTAACTATTATGAGGATTTCAACTATAATAATTTAATCTAAGCATTAAGGTTCTTATATTGTCTTTGGGGGAGAAAGTTCACAAGAGTTAGGAAACTCACATTTCCTAATACATTTATTTTTCCTTCAAAACCCCCCCCCCCCTAGCCTTAAGGAGTTAAATATACAACCACCCATTTGGATTCATATAAAATTTGCTTAGATACTTAGACCTTATGATGTTGCACGCTACGCATCTTAGCAACTCAAAGATTCCAAAGCTCATTCGGACATACTTATGCACTGTAGAGAAAAACAACTCCTCTCCATACGTCCTTTCCAAATCCCAAAAGCAATATGGAATTGTGTTAAACAGATTTATAAAAGTTTGTGCCACATAAAAGTTTGGAAAGTTGGCAATCCACTTTACAAGTAGCAGCCATCGCTGATTGTACTTTTAGAGATCCTCAACAAGTATACTTGCCCTTAGCACCGTTACCTCATACTTGGAGCTCATTTATCACTACACAAGGAGGAATCTCCAATCTCACCTTCACACATGTGCTATCCAATATTCTCCAGCAAAATAAATAATATCAAAATTCAATGATTTCCAAATATGATGAAGACCTCTATGCATGCCTTTTAGGTTAACCCTTAAACGCCCAAGGTGACCCGAGGGGTCACCTTCCAACATAATCTTTCCTGTAGTTCTCACTGTACAACTCAACTTTTCACTTATATTTTGATGTCAAAGTGGTCACCTTCTTCTGATGCATTCAAAAAGTGAAATTTTACAATTCAAATCACAATTTGTATGAGTGATTTTGTGCTTTGAAAGGATTGTGGTAGCGAGGTTGGGGTTGTACATAACCTTGTAGGAGGTTGCAAGCTCATCATTGATTGGTGCATTCATGATGCCCTTGTTCAAAAAGTGCACTATTCATGATGCCCAAGTCGAAAAGATGATGTGATCCAATTTTGGGCTGCCCGTTTCACACCCCATGGGCGTTTAAGGGTTAAAGGCAAATTTTCAGAACCACCTTCAAACATACGACCTGTACGTGGTGGACAAAATCCTTACCCAAGAGCAAATTATTTTCCTAGGAATAATTCCACTTCTGCGTCACCTCGTGATTCTCCATCCAACCCAATCATGTTGGACTATTCCCCTATTACCAGCATGAGATACGTCAAATTTGTTGGCCTCACACCAATAATTTTTCTGAAAATGAAAAACTCCGGTCCCTTTCTAAGAGGTCGGCCTGAATGAAATGTCTGTTCGTAAAGCTAACAATACTAGTTCTTCCTTTTGAGGGGACTCTATAACTACTCGGCCTCAATGAAGTGTCCGTTCGTAAAGCCAAGGTTGTCATATTGAGCGTGTTGAGGTAATCGGGCGGCAAAACATGCGTACGAGTTGTCCCGGACTGACTGACACAGTAGCCCTCCCTTGAAGGACTTTGAGGTACCTAAGCAACAAGGTCCAAAGACCTCACAATAGTTCACTTGGGTAGACTATAGTGGCAGCACCCTGTCGACTTCCTCATTGACAACGATGACTCAATGAGCCCCAACCACCATGGGGAATAGAACCTACGACCTCCTCATTAGCAACCATAAGCCCCAACCACCAAGCCAATGCTTGTGGTGCTTGAAATTAACCACACTATTTATTCAGTGTAATTGTTGTCACTCCCCACATTTCACCTCTCTCTTCTTGGATTCCGAAGTAAGTCAACATATGACTCTACACATGTTCTTGCTTTGCAATTATTATGAACTTCCTACTCTTAGATTTCTTTCAAAAAGGAATAATCACTTACATGAAACTACTCACTTTGGTTCCATCTTCATGCAACTCATACACGTCAAACACCGCTCATACCAGAAAATTTATATGTATCTGGTTTAGCTAAAAAAAACTAATTTGCTGCCTAGATTACGATGAGTCACAACACCGTTATTATTTTCAAACATAATTAGTGTATTTCCAAGACAAAATCTCCTAAAACAATTTATTCTCCTTTGGAATTGGCATTGAATCTTTTATTTTTAATAATCTAGCCACAACCTCGGCAAAAAAAACAAAAAATCTTCAAAGAGGAATTATCGCCTAGGCTACATCAATATTTGCTATTAAAGTACCATCAAATAACTGTTACAGTTGATAGTTTACCTCTCTTACTAGTCCATCTAGTTGTGAAAAATGCATTCAAAATAAACAATGAAAATTTGTGTACTTTATTAATCTAGCATCACTTCAAACCCAAAGTTTATAATTCTCCAATTCTGCTAAGCTATGCAACTAAAGGGGGGGGGGGGTGATAGTGCAGTCACACTATATACTCAATAGTGTCATCCATATCATAGTTTAAGAGTCGTACCATTTCGATTATCAAAATGGTGACATCGCCTTACAACAAGAAGGCTAGATACCTTCTACTCTTATAATCATTTCATATGCATCTTTATCATCTTGAGCACCTTGTATTTTAGTTTTCACAGATACAACGAATCGAGAAGATCAAAGTGCTCGAGAAGATGTAGTGTTTGTGCTTGTTTGAAATGGGACAAAATGAAAGGAGCGTATCAATCAAACATTTTGAGACATAGAGAGTAATCAAAGTCTAGATTCAGTTGGAAGAGAACAAAGATTCAACAAATGGATACACAATTTTATGATGTATTCAAGGAAAACATAGTTTTCTTCTTTTACTTGTATATACAAATTTATATTTCTAACAATTCTTATATCTTGATGTATTTTCATTTTATTCCTTGATACTTAATACCTCAATTTTTTCCATTTGCATTCACATTCATACACTATTATAGGCCTATAACTCAATATAGATCTATTGATTTTATACTTCATTTACACCAACAATGAAGAAGTTAATAAAAAGTAGATTAGGACAATTTGACACAACATAATTAATACAAGACATAATTATAGCTTGCTTCCAATTTCAACTAAGTATTATTTTATCGAATTATTTTTTTATTTAAACACTTATTAATAAAAAAAGCTCTTGAAAGACAAAGGTCTGCATCAAGTCATAGGAGATCCAAGGAGGGATTGGGCCCACAACATCAAGGTAACAACAACCATATAGATACTACACCAGTATCTTCAACACCAAGGCAACAAAAGCCTTATGCACTCCATACTACTATCATGTGCTAGTTCCAAATCATTATTGACATCAACTAAGCTTGCTTCTAATTTCTATACTAGTTAACATTGGATTCTTCCAACCATAGACTTACAAAAGAGATATAGGCTCAAAACTATGAAAGCTTTCAAGACAACGAAAGCCTCATGGATACTCTACCACGATCTTCAACACTAAGGAAAAAAACGTTTTGCATACCATACCAATAAGTATCCTCTATGGTAAGATGCAACTCACTACAAACCTCAAAAACTAGCCTATAAAGAATTTTAGGCACAAATCTATAATTGCTTTCAAGGAGCAAGTACTCTATTTATGATCTCTTGAAGCTCTTCTGGGTAGGGAGCGTTAGAAGGTAAAATCCCTTTCAAGTGTTCAAAATCAGCACGAAATACACCCAATTCACCAAAAATCCTATTCCCGTTTCTGTAGAGCCAATCTAACAACGGCAACAAGTCCATTAACGTTGTATTTCGAAACCGCTCTCTTGCTGCTGAAAGTAAGGCAAATCTGCTTGGAGCCACCAATGCCCTTGCCAATCCCACATACTTCCATCCAAGTACTGTCACCGTTCTCACACCATGTGGATTACGTTCACTTGCCCATAGATCTTGAGAAAGGCTCAGAAATGGGTGATACAAAAAGAACCATCTTACCCCTTCCTCCGCCATATCTGTTTCCATCAAAACATTCAATACTCCATGTATATTCGGTTCCATGTTCATTTGTATCCTGGCAAGAGGCCAGTACTCATCGTTGCTAGCAGCAACAATTCTTCTTTTGGTCTCCAAAACCAAGAGCTTGAACTCTTCGTTGATCATACCCACCACCTCTTGCTCAAAAGTGGGAATGGGGTTCTGGTCTTGCACCCATGCAGTCCTCAGCACGTGACTCAGGAGCGCTTTGGCTTCACTTGATGAACGTGAAGAGTTCATGCACTTCTTGATGAGCGGGCGAAGTTCCTCTGCACACTGGCGCATCTCTAGCCGCTTGAGTAGATCCTTGGCATGGCCGCGAGGAAAATCTTCCGACGAAATAGCACACCGAATTCTCATCTCATCCTCATCGGCCCACGGTCGTACGGCCAGGTAACGGCAAATCGAGCTCATCAGCTCATCACATGCAAGGTGGGTCGCTACTGCTAGAAGCTGTAGGCTGTAAATCACAGTACTGAAACCAACCGTCAAGGGAGAGTACATTCTCGAAAAGCAATCGATATACAGCTGGACGTCACCGTCAACATGGATGGTAAGTTCCTTTGGGTCGAGGCTCTCCGGCTCTGCTTCATTCCATTCGTCACTCGTACCAGCCGCAAAGTAACGGCTGCATGTGTTCAAGCGACTCTTATGCACCATCAACTTCGCTAACGTATGATGATCATGTTCCTCGCCGTTGACAGTATTGCTGCAAACCAAGCTGATGCTAACATCTTGGTTTGTGTTTGCTCCACCATACCATGATACCTGCACTTCCATCTTCGCCCTCAGCTTCGCACCCAGCTTTGCAGCCTCTGGCTTGACTTGCAAGCCTCTTGTTTCTGGATACACAAGTGTCAACGTAAGATCCATGTGAGAATTTCCCCTCTGATTTCTTATGCTTTTCATTTTTTGCTTTTAGGGTCACTTCGGACTAACCATATGAGGAGCTCTGCTGGCACCTCTCTATTTGTTCTCGTGATTACTGTCCGTAATCCAAAAAGCGGTGCTAGATCTTACACATGCATGAACTAATTTCGGTTTACTGTACTGGGCTACAACTCAAAAAGCGAAATTCACAAGCTGAAATGAAAACGTACTCTTTGGGGCCGGAGATGTTGAGCTCTTGCTGGGAGGAGCCATATGATCGAATGGGGCGTGCCGACAACTTAACGATGGGGGATCGGAAAAGCAGCCAGACACCTTGCGTGCTATCCACTAATTGTGATCCGAAAAGAGAGTAAGGAGGGATGAAGTGCAGGCTTATGTAGTTCAATTCGACCCTACTACTGAAATAGGCTAGATGCAATAGTAAGATTTGAATGAATGTCGTAGTAACGAGATCTGAATGAATGTCCCAGTAGCAAGATATGAATGATTGTCCCAATAGCAAGATATGCATGGATGTCCCAATATCAAGATATGAATGTCCTACTAGCAAGGTAGGAATGTCATACTACACTAAATAGGTAGATTAGTGTTAGATTTTTATAAGATTTGAAAATGATGTAAGTTTTTACTTTCAGTAAAAAAAAATTACCAAGAGTATTAATTCCCATACTATGTCAGATCCCCATCTTGACCAATGTAGAGAGTAAAAATATTTACTAACAGTAAAAAACTTATAACATGTCTATATAAATTAGTGTATCTAACACTAATCTACCTATTTAGTGTAAAGTATGCATTATTCAACTCAACATGGATTTCAAATCGGCTTATATATATGCTCTTTGAAACATCGGAGGCCCCTCAGCCATAACCCTATAATCTACATATTTGGATAATATCTTCATAGAACCTAGGTTCTAAAAATTATTTTGCAACTATGGTTGTTAACTCCTCAATGTGCCAAATGTTGATAGACATTTCGGATGGAAGGCAACAACTTTGAAGAGCCATAATTTCTTCATCCATACTCTGTTTTTGAATAAAATACTCACGTGAGGTCCCACAGTTGGCAAGAGACTCTACATTAGCCATGTCCTTTAACCTTTGAGCACATTCCCGCCAAGATCATATAAGCTATGCATTGAGTTCACCACACAAAAATTTCCAACACAATTCTCCCCTATGAACTTTTCAGCGTAAGGATCGTAGAGCATGGCAATAGACAAAATTTCATGATGCTAAGTTGTATACCTATGCATTTAAAGCTCATATTAGTGATACAAACTTTGTAAATTAAGCTTTAAGTGGACCTTATTCAACTCAATGGAAAATAATTATAGACAACAAATACTAGTTCTTGATCAACAATTGGACTTAATCCCTTATTGATCCACCACCCAACACATCCGTAATTTGTACAAAATAGATATGCTGTAAGAAATTCAACTCCAATGGATCCTTATCTCATTTTAAAGCAAGGTTTGTCGCTAGCGGCTTCTCCCAACAAGAAGGAATTGATCACTCATAAATTTTCTCTCATGTAATCAAAATGACTTCTCTTCAATTCTTTTAGCTTTGGCAACTATATGTGACTATGACATCCACCAAATGGATGTAATCACCGCGTTTTTCAATTGCATCTTACGTAAAGAAATTTACATCACTTAGCCTAATGGATATATATATATATATATATATATATATATATATATATATATATATAAAACCAAGAACTGAATCTGAAGTTTGTCGCTTACTAAAATCTCTCTATGGCCCCTTGCGTTCGGCGCGAGCTCTTTGAAAGTTTTCTATTGAGTCAGGTATTCTCAAAATGAAAATGAGATCCAAATGTTTATGTTAAAAGCTCACACAATGTTATATTACTCTTGGATCTCTTCATTGATGACCTGATCATCATCTACGAAAAGTTTCAGTTCTTGTCCGCCATCAAAGTGTTGAGCACTCAACGATATCCAATGATTGATATCATGAATATATTGAATATATTCTTGGTACCCAAATTCAACGTAATTGCTTTAATAAGATGTTAGCATTATCACAAGACAAATATGTCCCTTTTATTTTTAACAAAATTTAATTCGGTCATATCAAAAATTCTGATGTTACATTTTTAAAATCTGACATTGGGTATTCTTGCCACCAGAGTGATGCCCTCACTCCTGCAGAACATCACCAAGTTATGAGTCAAATCCCATACAAACAAGTTATAGACAGCTTGCAGTACCTAGTTACTTGTATTTCATGAGATTTGGCCATCTCTATTAATCACTTAGTGCAAATTATGCAAAATCTAGCTCCAACACATTCGCTTGGGATCAAACAAATACTATGTTATCTACATCGAACCTCTCGGCAAGAACTCACCTATTCTATAGCTAAATTATTTTTCAATAGATTCGTAAAGTTATGTGCCTCGACTCATGCAGACTGGGCCGGCTACCTTAATACTCAACGCATTTGGCTATATTTTCCAAATTGTTTCACTTTGTCTTCTCTCCTCGCGGAGTCTTAAGGAATCTATTTTTGCCTTATGTTCAACAGAAGCAAAATATATTGTTGCTCCTACCGCAACCAAGACCTCATATGGCTTCAAGCTTCAAACCATTCTCATTGAACTCGGTAACACGTTTTTGCTACCTAGTGTTCTTTAGTGTCACAACCAATTAAAGCCAGAATCCCAAACATCATAACCGTTCTAAATATATTGATTTTTGTTTCCACTTCTGACGTGAAAAGTAAAATCTAAAATTCTCAAGCTAGAGTACACTCAAATAGCCTCCACGAGTCCACGGGGTAGATTCAACAAGAGAACAAGTCTAGATTCAGTCTAGATTCAACAAGAGAACAAGTATACTTGTATATACAAATTTATATTTCTAACAATTCTTAAAGATGTATTTTCATTTTATTTCTTGTTACTAGATACCTTAAGTGCTTCCATTTGCATTCACATTCACACACCATGACAGGTTATGACTTTATACCATATGCTTTTATACTCTATTTACACTAAAAATCAAGAAGTGAAGTGAAAAGTAGATAAGGAAAAGTGTCACAACATAATTAATATAAGACATAATTATAGCTTTCTTCCAATTAAGCTAAATTGTATTTCATCAAACTCTTTTTTCATTTAAGCACTTAAACAAAAAAGCTTAAGACAAAGGGCCAAATGCACACTAATGTGGATCACTTGGTACATTTCAGTTACATTTTTGCAGGGGTAGCCAAGGGTAGAACCTAAATTCCGTTAATTTGGCAATATTCTGGTAAAATGGCACGATTTAAGGTGGAAAAAATGAAAAAAACAACACTCGTTTTTGTCATTTTTTGACATAATAGAGCAAATTTTTCTAAGCGGCCGCTCAAAACCAGAGATATTTCTGAGCGGCCGTTGAGAAAAAACTGCCCTTCGACAGGATTTGAAGGTCAAAATTCATCAAATAGTGTGATATTATGGAATTTTTGATGATATTACAGAAATTTGTTGATATAATGGAAGATGTGGGTGATATTAAAAAACGTGCCATTTTGCAAGCATAAATCTTTGAGATTATGAGTTTAAAAATATGCCGGTAAAATGGCACGTTTCAGAAACGCGACCAAATTGGCACAACATGGCTTTGGCAATATGGCACAAGGAATTGTGCCATTTTAACGGAATTGAGGTTGTAGCCAACTTCAAGTGTCAATATAGAGGAAACCTCAATCGTATAGTACTATTTTTATTGGGGCGATGATGTCAATACTTATAAATATTACAATTTCATTGTACTTCATTTCAAAATTTAAAGGAAACACTTACAAATTTGTACTTAATATACATCGCTTTCACTGTACACTCACGTTTGCCAAAAAATTACAAAAGTACAAAGCTTACCTCAAATTAAGGAGGATAGTACACATTTGCATTTAAATACATGCATAAAGCCTTCAAATGCACACTAAGCATGTGACTGATAGAACTTTTTTGCTCATGGTAATATTGATGGTCAAAGGGCTAGAATTGCTTTTGGAGTTTTAGGTGGAATTTATTGAAAAATTATCCAAATTTGTTTTTTTCTCTTCACCTCCTCTCTCAATGGCCTACCAAATAGTGGTACACAACTAATTCTTTAGAAACCATAATCATTTTACTGTTTTTGGATACACCACCTTTTTCTATGAACCCCTAAACAATCACGGCCACCGATTCGGCTTTTACGGTCAAGGCCAAAAAACAATTACACTCAGCTTCAAATGTTATGATCTCACATTTAGTGATGATCCAACGGTTGAAAATTTTCACACAACTACCCATGGTAGTCTACTTTAAGATCCTACGATTGAAGTTATCAAAAATTTCCAAGAATTGGACGTCCCCGCATTAATACATAGTGGTCAGTGTTGGGATTTCAAACATCGTGGATCTTTAGGGGTTAAAGTACAAATTGTTACCAATAGTACCTATGCTGACTTCATAATGGCAGTGTTTTTGGGGCTGACATCCATTGGTAATTACCTCTAGAATTAAAAACTCTTTGATAGAACTTATGCATTCCAACAACTTGCATTCGATTCCATCTATTTCTCTTTGAGTTATTTGATGCACTAAAAATAATGTACTCGAGGTACTACATAAATTTGTTCCTAAAATTCCCCTTGACTTTTGGTACTTTTTTAGTACTATGACATGGCCGCAAGTTCACCCACAGCTTTCACCCAAAGGTCTTCATTAAGGCATAGAAAACTTCCCAAGCATGAATTGGGCTCACGACACCAAGGCATCAAAACCCATATGGAATTATGGATAGTGCACCACTCCCTTCAACTCCAGGCAACACGAGCCTCATCTATACCATACCACTATCATGTGCTAGTTTAAAGTCATTTTGGACCTCAGCTGAGCTTATTTAACATTTCTATGTCAACATTTTATTCTTCCAACCATGGGCTTACAAAAGAAGTATAGGCCTAAAATCGTAAAAGCTTTCAAGACAACAAAAGCCTTATGGATACTCTACCACAAACTATCTTCAACACTAAGGCAACTAAAACCTCAAGGATATCATACCACTATCCTCTTTGGTTACATTAAACTCACCCCGGATCTCAATTGAGCTACTACTGATTTCTATAACAACATTCAATTCTTCCAACCACTCCCTATGGAAGAATTTTAAGCCCAAAAACTATAAGTGCTCTCAAGGAGCAAGAATTTTAAGCCCAAAAACTATAAGTGCTCTCAACTGTCTCAAGGAGCAAGAATTTTAAGCCCAAAAACTATTAAGTGCTCTCAAGGAGCAAGAACTCTATTTACGATCTCCTGAAGCTCTTCTGAGTAGGGAGTGTGAGAAGGCAAAATCCCTTTCAAACCTTCAAACTTTGAACGAAATATACTCAAATTTCCACCAAAAATCCTATCCCCATTTCTGTAGAGCCAATCTAACAACGGCAACAAGTTGATTAACACTCTATTTCGAGCGATCGCTCGTGGAATTATGTTGAATGCGCTGAGGAATGCGCTTTGAGTCAATTTGGCCCTTACCAATCCCACATACATCCCTGCAAGTTTTGTCACCGCACTCACGACATGTTCGTTACGCTCACTTGCCCTTTGATCTGGTGGAAGCCTCAGAAATGGGTGATACAGAAAGAACCATCTTACTCCTTCGTCTGCCATATCTGTTTCAATCAAGACATGCAATACTCCATGTAAATTCGATTGCATATCCATATGTATCCTGGCAATTAGAGAACCTTTATTCCTAGCAGCAGCAATTCTTCTTTTGGTCTCCAAAAGCAAGAGCTTGAACTCTTCGTTGATCATACCCACCACCTCTTGCTCAAAAGTGGGAATGGGGTTCTGGTCTTGCACCCGTGCAGTCCTCAGCACGTGACTCAGGAGCGCTTTGGCTTCTCCTGATGAACGTGAAGAGTTCATGCACCTCTTGATGAGCGGGCGAAGTTCCTCTGCACATTGGCGCATCTCTAGCCGCTTGAGCAGATCCTTGGCATGGCCGCGAGGAAAATCTTCCGACGAAATAGCACACCGAATTCTCATCTCATCCTCATCGGCCCACGGTCGTACGGCCAGGTAACGGCAAATCGAGCTCATCAGCTCATCACATGCAAGGTGGGTCGCTACTGCTAGAAGCTGTAGGCTGTAAATCACAGTACTGAAACCAACCGTCAAGGGAGAGTACATTCTCGAAAAGCAATCGATATACAGCTGGACGTCACCGTCAACATGGATGGTAAGTTCCTTTGGGTCGAGGCTCTCCGGCTCTGCTTCATTCCATTCGTCACTCGTACCAGCCGCAAAGTAACGGCTGCATGTGTTCAAGCGACTCTTATACACCATCAACTTCGCTAACGTATGATGATCATGTTCCTCGCCGTTGACAGTATTGCTGCAAACCAAGCTTATGCTTACATCTTGGTTTGTGTTTGCTCCACCATACCATGATACCTGCGCTTCCATCTTCGCACTCGGCTTCGCACCCAGCTTCGCAGCCTTTGGCTTGACTTGCAAGCCTCTTATTTCTGGATACACAAGTGTCAACGTTAATTAGATCCAAGTGAGATTTTCTCTATGTTTTTCATTTTTTGCTTTTAGGGTCACTTCGGACGAACCATATGAGAATCTCTGTTGGCACCTCTTTCTCTATTCGACTTCGTGATTACTGTCCGTAATCCAAAAAGCCGTGCTCTCTCAAATGCATGAACTACGTTTCGTCTACTGTACTGCCAGGCTACAACTCAAAAAGCAAAAATTCACAAGCTGAAATTATAACGTACTCTTTGGGGCAGGAGATGTTGAGCTCTTGCTTGGAGGAGCCATATGATCAAAAGAGGCGCGGACAACTCAACGACAGGGGATCGGAAAAGCAGATAGACACCTTGCCTGCTATTCACAATCAGAAAAGGGAGTAAGGAGGGATCAAGTTCAGGCTTATGTAGTTGAGATTCGACTCTACTACTGAGATCTGGTAGAAGCGATAGTAGCAAGATCTGAATGAATTTCGCAGTAAAGAGATCTGAATGAATGCCGCAGTCGCAAGATATGGATGGACGTCCTAATAGCAGGATACGAATGGATGTCCCAATAGCAAGATATGAATGTCCCAATAGCAAGATATGAATGTCCCAATAGCAAGATATGAATGTCCCAATAGCAAGATATGAATGTCCCACTAGCAATGACTATCATGTTTAGTGTATCGAATTCTCACCGAAAGTTTCACCGAAGAGCATTTAGGTCAATTCTGGAATGAAGAAAAGGAAAATATAAATGACATCAGTCTTTTGGTCTCACACTCTGGCCTTCTTCTAAGATTTTTTAATTTTTTTTTTTAATTTTTTTTTTTCAAAATACAAACTTGGTACAAGTAATTTCTTGGAATGTATGTCCTTCTGTCATAATAAATAAATGTATACTTGGTTAGGTGTTTTTAGTGCAAGAATAATATTAGTACATAAATTTGAAGTATTAAGGTGTCAATTTGTGCTTAGCTTAGAGTAGCAATGAGAATCCAATTGGTATGCTCAGGGTAAGAATGATGATTTACAAAATTACACTGAGAGTAAGATAAGTTTTGGTGTGCCAAATTTGACTTTCAATTGTGTCGGACGTGGAGAAAATGCTCACTAAGTTGTTTTTATCCACTCTAGGAAAGGAACTGTTAAGTATCCTCCAAACATACAAGTGATACAACTTGCTTGAATGCATATCAATTGTGTGCAAGTATCATGATACGATAGGGCGGTTTGGTTCCACCAGTATGTTTCTATGCAATTTGTGAAAAGTGCTTATCGGCCAAGTTATTTCGATTAGGTAGTTACAAAGCATACAGAGTATGATTAATTATAGTTAGAGAAGGTTCCAAAAGAATAAAATTAGTTATGACATGAAATTGTTGGCGGGATCCCGGTTTCCATAAGAATAATCCAATTTGGTAAATATTATCTCTTCATCACTATTTGAAGGGTTTATCCCCAATTCCGTTAAAATGGCGTTATGCTGCTAAAATGGCACACCTCAACTTTGTGATATAACAGAATTTGAAGGTGATATTATCAAAAATGAGTGACAATGTATATAAAGGAGTGATGTTATCAAAAAAAATTGTAATATTACAGAATACACCACTCCTTGTGAGCGCATATTTAAGATTTGGTGTGACAAAATGGCACATGGGCACATGGCTTAGTGCCATTTTAACGGAATTGACGTTGTTTGGAAAAAAACTGAAAATCTCCTCATTGAGATGCATCCAAAAATATGGTTATTTTTTCTCACAGAGGTCATGAAGAGGTGGAATATAATTCTGAAGTTGCTCTTGGAAATTGTTATTAAGGGGGTTTTCTCGAAACTACGGCTTGTACTACTCACAAGAACTTCGTATCATCAATAACGCAACTAGCAAGGAGAGAAAGTTTGTCCAAAAGGAAACATTTAAAACAAAACAAACCAAACTCCTTGCCTTAGATAATAGATACTACCGTAATCAAGACAACTCAATTTTTTACTAAGCATCAATCATGATGTAATTGTTTATTCTACCATCAAAGGCCTAATGATTAAACAAGAAATTTGTCATAATAAGACTTTTGACAGTCTTATATATTCTCAAGCCAAAAATGTGTTTTAGCCTTCAACATCACATAACGCCAATTGCAAAATATATCATCATGTAGATGAACAGGCAAAGCTTCTTAAAATATGCTTCAAAGAATGTCCACACCAAATAGAGCATGTCATCCAAAATAACTCAAAAAAATACCTCATTCCAACCAAAAATTTATAATAAAATTCCTCCTTATTTTAATCTCAAACAAGTGGGGCTAGACCAACCGGGTTGGTCGCAAGTGCACATCTTTTATGTTCGTAGTGAGTAAATTGACTAACATATATACGGTACACATGAAACAAATAAATATCAATTATTAAAACAAGATTTCAAGCAATAACAGCCCTTTGAGAGGTCAATCAGTTACAACCCTTCAAGGTTCATCAATTACAATCCTTGAAAGATTGACCATCTACAATCCTTAAAAGGTATATAAGTGACAACCCTTAAAAGGTTCACCAATCACAATCCTTCAAAGGTCAACTAATCAAGCCTCCAAAAAGGTCACGTACATGGTGATTGTTAGAGTCTTTTGCTACCCTATTACAAAAAACAAAAAGTCCAAGATGAATTCCAAAATTGATGTTATGCTGAAAGTAAGAAAGTCATTAACCCTTAAACGACCATGGTGTTTTGTGAGCTCCACTCCAAAATTGCAATTAAATACCACCTTGTAAACTTTGGAGTATGAAATTATTTTTTTACACATTTTGAAACTTTCAACTGTATGATCTTAAAAAAAAATACCATTAGAGGTAGTGGCTAAAATATCAACCGTTGGATCTTTGCCATTTGTAAGATCATAGCATTCAAAGTTGATGCAATTTTTTTTTAGCAAACATAGTCCACTTTGTGCGAAAGAAAACGTGATGCTCATTACCTTAAACATCTAGGTCATATTTTTCTATGTATACAACTAAATTGAGCATGCCCCATGCAAAATTTTAGACACTCATTTTGCTTTTTGAACCTTCATGCAATTTATTATTAGAAGAAGGTAGAAATCAAGGATTTGGTAAAACATGTAACACATTTATTGTATATGATTTAGGGGGAAAATGAACGAGTATATTCCTTCTTGAGTTTGTGAATTTCAAGACAAAATAATTTCAAAAAACTCCAAAATCTCAAATTTTGGCAAATTTTGAAAGAAAAATTTGTAATATCATAGAACACTTTGAATCTAGCTCTTGTAATTTCTGAAGGGTGACATTGTGGGATTGGTAAAATTTTCAACTTGAGTCACTTGGAAACCTAAGTACAAAATCAATCAAGAAAAGATTTCAAAAAACAAAACTAGAAATAAAGGTAAAAATAAAAAGTTTTTTTTTGTTGTCCCCAAGGTTGAAAACAAAAATTTGTGTTTAAAAACTCCAAAGGTGGAGTTTGACTTTGAAAAAATTTCTACATACACCTTGTAGTGTAGGGAACATCATAGGCAAAAATATTACTTTTAACATCTTCATATAGACTGCCTGAAATCACAAATCTCCTTAGACGACCTTGGTCGTTTAGGGGTTAATACTTGATTCAATAATCCATCATTAGTACGAAAATGTATCTAAAAATGTTGTTTAGAGTAATATTATAAAAAGAACATAAGCTTTTCCTTTTTGCCATGAGAGAAACTTTATCATTCTATATAGCTTCATGGCTTCATACAAAAACTCAGTTCAAGAGCTAAATTTGATCTAAACACACCTCCATAGGGAGCTTTTCCAAGGACAACAACCAAACTATGTCAACCAGTAGATGCTAATATACTTCCAAGGATCCGAGTTGTGAATGGACCTGAGATCACATCATATTGCACTACTTAATCTCCAAGAGTCATCTAAATCACACTTTCTCTTGCATTAGACTTGGTAACATCTAAAGGTGCAACAAAGGACAGCCAAATAACCTTCTTGAAACCCTATTATCAAGAGCCTATTATAAAGCAACACTTTTGCGGCTTTTCAAGTTTTAGATATTTTCAATTATTTCCTTACAATAAAGTTGTTACGTAGCAACTTCAAATAATCTCTATTTAATGATGCAATTTTGAATTTAGTCGGTTTGTTATTGATTGATGGTAGCTCTCATTTTAAATCTTATTGGCTTTGCATCACTTATAACCGCTTCTAAGGGGAAGGGAAGTGGAACTCAAGAATTTTTTGTGCTCATGGCAATCTGACACTTCTTTAATTCTTATTATTTATTTTATCTCTTGAAATTATGATTATGAGGATTTTTGGTTCCTCTTTTCTTTTCATATGAGTATGAGAAAATCTTCTATTAACATTTTATGGAACAAATATGTTCTCCAAATAATATGAATTTGACATATTTAGAATATATTAATTATTTTTTATTTCTAACTAGGGATAAAAAAATTAAATGGATGTATGAACCTCTCCGCAAAGCCTCGAGATTCAAAAGATTCCCAAGAACAACTTCAAAAAGTTAATTGCATCTCTTCATAAAGTCTATGGAAAATATAAGTATTTCTTTGAATGCATATCAGCAAGGAGATTCTAGAAACTTTTTTCTTCTTCTTCTTTTCTTTTCTATTTTTCTTTTTTTCTTGAGAGTTTTATTTCTTTTCTTTTTTTTTTTTTTTTTTTTTTTTTTTTGCAAACCTTTCTCAAATAGTGATAAAGAGATGACATTTACAAAAATAGAGTATTCCTATGGGAATCCGGGTTCCGGCCAAGAGGTTCATAAGAGAGACGTAAGTGAGAGAGTAATCTCATTTAATTACTTTTAACATGCTCTTAGGCATCAAGTCTTTGTAGAGAAGAGTGTGGTAAAATTTTTAAGATTCCATGCAAATTCTAGAAAATGTAAAGTTTTTATGTGCACCATTCAACTAAGCATGCATTTCGAATCTCTCTATATAAAATAACACGGTATTTGATTGTTAATAAGAGTTTATCAGATGTTAAGAATATAACAAGGAGGCAAAGGAACAAGGAATATGAAATATGAAAATGGGAGCAAAGAAGAAGTGAAGGGGATGAAGGAAACATCGGAGGGCATTTAGGAAGAAGAAACAAAGGATGAGAACTGAGAACGAAGGATGGAAACTAGGAACAAATAATTAGAACTAAGAATGACTAATGGGAACTAGGAATGAATGATGGGAACTATGAACAAATAATGAGAACTAGGAATGACTAATGGAAATTAGGAATGACTAATGGAAATTAGGAATGAATAATGAAAACCAGGAACAAATGATGAGAACCAATAAGGGAATTTTGGGGATGGGGAACTAGGAACAAAAGATCGGAACCATGAACGAAAGTTTGGAGGTAGAGAACCAGTATGAAAAAAATGGAGAATGGGGAACCATAGTAGAAGAGGGGGAAGTGGGAACAATGGAACGAGGGAACGGAGCACATGCTACAAATCTTAAACAACATAGAGAAGTGAGAAGCAGGGAACTTGCATATTGATTGCATATCCCATATCTTCATAGAATCTAGATCCTAGAAATCATTTTGCAACTAGGGTGTTAATCCCTGAACGTGTCGATTTCGACACACGACATTTTGGAAGGAAGGCAACAACTTTGAAGAGCCATAATTTCTCCATTGAGAGTCTATTTTTGGATGAATCACTCACTTTAGGTCCCAAATCTCCTCTAGTTTGTGTGATAAGTATTGCAGATCCATACAAGAAACTATAAGTTTATGGCAAGCATTTTAGTAAAGGTAGCTCTTATTTTTGGGTTGTCAAACATGGGCCATATTTTTCCAATGCGAGCCCATTATGTAAAATTCAATTCACTCTTTCTTGACACTTTTTTGCATAAGTATGTCTTCAAAATGAAATCCAACAACTTTGCAGTTGAATTTTTTTTTTAATTATATAGTTTAGGTAATGGATATGCACTGATGTTTGTATATTGAACTCTAGAAGAAAAAAAGCATGGTTTTTTGAGAAGTTGTTTCTTCTTCATCCACTGTTGGAATTCGGACTCTAATATGACTCTAGTTATAGTGGAAGAAATCTTTAACTCATCCAAGGTGTGAGGAAGACATGGCGTGCATATCAGTGCAAGGGGGTCTAGTTCTGGACTTTTTTTTTCTTTGTAAACTTTAAGTTAATTTTCACCAGTGCAAGGCTATCATTTGAGCCTAAAATTATTATTTTTAAGAATGTTTTCCAGGCAAAGGTGTCATTGAGATTAAACTGAACAACTTCGTAGTTGGTAAATTTCTCATTGCAATAAGTCAATTGGTAGCATTTTCACTTAAAGTGAAAATGTTTAGATATTGTGATGTTTTTGAGTACTAATCGGTTAATTATGATCTTGCAATCTATAAAACTTTATGATTCAAATTTTGACCCACGTGATGTTCAATATGTTTACTACAAGATTGTACAATTGAGATCAGAAAACTCTACCTTTGTTTTCATGTATGACACTTTTTCTCAGAATCTATCACTTTTACTACAAATAAGTCAAATCATACAGGAGTCAACATTGAACATTATAATCTCACATAGGGTGACAAATTTAAAGCATACATAAAGATATATAAGTTAGGCGCTAGATTCTACAATCACATGTTTCAAAATATATCACAAAAGAGGTGAAAGCATGGAAAAGGAGTAATTGGAGGTAAGAAAATGATGGTTTACCGAAGAAGAGAGGTTTTCACACAAATGTTCCTATTCTTTTCAGCTTCATAATTGCAATAAACAAATGGTTTTAACGAAGTCTTCCGAATTGCAGTGGAGCTTCGTGGAGTGCATGGCTATGGCGTCCAAGTGGGCGTCGGAGAAGCCTCGAGAATCCCCACCCCAGTTCCAGATAAGCCAAACCACTCGCTCTCGATCGATGGCTCGTCGAAGCTTTTGAAAGCAAAGCAGCATGTTGTATTAGTGCCAGCAAGTCGCGCTTGCATGCTGCCAAGTGGGCGCCCCTCCACTCATCGCATCACCATTCCATTCCCCTCCCTCTTATTGAATGATATCGCTCCGTATTTGGTTCCTCATTGTGCGTGCTGCTAATTTCGAAGCAATCCTCACCATATTCTTCTGAAGGATCATACTCTACAGGAAGATTATTCAATCGGTACATTGCTCGTGTTCCGGGCGCACGCCATTGATTAAGGTAGCTCCCTCCCCCCCCTCCCCCCAATTTTGAACGTGGGTGCCACTTGTTAACAGTAAACGTTCGAAATATCTGCTTGCTCTGTCTATTGCGAGTTTGCTTCATCGGGGTTCTTAAGCTTCTTGTTCGGGAATTCCTCAAGCCTCTTCAAGGCACTAGGCTAGAACTAGCGTAGTTATAGTGTCCACCCTCGAGAGGGGAAGTAGTATTGTTCTAATTTCCCCTTGTCCGGTGGCCATCGGGATACTAGCATTACGAACGGACACTTCATTCACGCCGGCCCATTAGAAAGGACCGGAGTTTCTATCTATCTTCGGGAATTCCACCTACCGATTGATTGTAGACTCTTGAGCTTATTCAATCGTCGAAGGTGAGAATGGGAGGACGCAGGCCATTGCTTGAGGTGGTTGGGTTTTGTGGATAAGGCTTATTGATGCTTTCCGTTCAGAATTTTGATGGTTTCTGCTCGCTCTGTTTGTCGAGAAGGTGCTTGATCGTTGTTCTTGGATGTCTTGTTTTCATGTTCGATCACTCTAGTTCAATTGTCGAAGGTGAGGTTCATTGCTCGTGTTTTAGTTGATTGAGATAACTTTGCCAAATTTTCGAAATTACTACCTCTGCTTGCTCTAATTTCACGAAGCCATCGTCCGAAGTCTGCTTGCTCGTTGTTCTTGAGTTTGTTGAGATTTTTGGCTGTGGATTACTGCAATTTGGAGTCGAGGGTTTTTGAGCACTGCTTGAGCGATGCTTTCTTTATCAATCTACGAGAAGCCTATGAATGTTAGTCCCTCGCGCTGGAAATTGATTTTAGATCATTGGTGGTGAAGGCATCAATGGCGTTGCCACAGGCTCATGTTGATAACCTATATGAATTTTCTTGTTCAGAGGTAAAAGCGTACACAATGGCGTCAATGGCATTGCAATCACTCACTTCGGCCAAGCTCTCTACACATCAGAAGCAGAGCTCCGTTGTAGCATCATCTCGTCCCTCTCAGGTAAACACTGGTTGAGCATCAAAACCCCAAGATTCTGAGCTCTTTTTCCTGGTATGTATTGAGAGTGGTTGATTGATTGCAGGTCTGGGGACAACAGCTAAACTTGCAGTTCAGCCCTTTGAAAGCCCGCCGCATCGACCGTCTTCTTGCAAGAGCCGAAGTCAAGGACGACAAGAAAAACTCCCAACCACAAGGTAATGCCAGATCTTAACTCCCTCTTCCATTACAATTGAAAGTCTCTCCAGACTTATATGAGTGGTATTGCAGAAACGAAAGTCGAGGTGAAAGTGGAGGAGCCAAAGAAGGAGGAGGTAGTGGAGAAGAAGCAAGAGCGAGACTGGCGACTCGATGAAGACTTCAAGAAGTTCATGAGCAGCCCGTCGATCGAATCTGCTTTGAAGCTTGAGAAGAAGCGGGCTGAGGAGAGGCTGAAAGATCTCAATAACCAGGAACAAGACAATTTCTTCCGAAACGCTATCAACTTCTTCGTCAGGTCCTCATCTCTGCCCATTCAATCTTCTCTTTAATTGATCATCGGTATCTTTGTGTACAGTATATAGCCAATGTACTTATTTTGATGGTTGTTGATTTATTGGGCTTTCGGTTGTGAGCAGGAGGTCGTTGGAGGCAGAGAAGGAACGACTCGATAAAGCTGAAAAGACTTTCATTGCATTGGATTTGAGCAAGGTAAGAAACATCCTCTGAATTATCCTTTTATTGCTGGTATTGAAGTTGTGAGACCTTATTCTGTAGCATTGTGGGTGCAGGTGAAGAGTTGTTTTGGGATCGACACATTCTATGCGAACGATGTGCGGCGAATGGGAGATGGAGGCATAGTGATAGGCAATTTGCGGAGGCCATTGGAGGAAGTGAAGCCCAAATTAGAGGCGAAGATAGCGCAGGCGTGTGGACGAGAAGTAGATCTTTGGTTCATGGAAGAAACCGTGAACGATGAAACAAAACAAGTACGTTGGCCATGCACAGGATAGTTGGGAGGTTTTTGAAACTTCGATTGATAATTTTGCATATAACTAGTGCTTGCCATAATTTATTGCACGAATCTCCAAAGACTGCGGGATGGAGGAACAATAGTGTTTGCTCTGATGAATAGCTTGGAACAAATGAGACGTGTGAAAGTTCAAACTTAACGAACATGGTGATGAGATCTTTCTGCTGCCGTTTTTCTTGCTTAAGTTTCTTCCGAAGGTCGGGTTTTAAACGAGGAATCATTGTTTTTGTTGCTTTTAAAGGTCTGGTTCTAAGCGAGGAATCATTGCTTTGTTGCAGGTTTGTGTGGTGCAACCGAAAGCGGAGATCGATCTGCAGCTGGAGTCGCAGAATTTGAGCACTCTAACAGGCTATGCGAGTGCAGTGTTGCTGGGTCTCACCACATTCGGCACCATCAGCATCATGAGTGGCTTCTTCCTCACTCCTGGTGCTACTTACGATGACTATGTCAGCCGTGTCCTCCCTCTCTTCACCGGATACCTCGCCATCTTTGGCACCTCCGAGGTATGCTTGCTTAAATTCTCACCACTTTTTGATGCTCCATCTGATTTGAACCTCAGTTTCATTAGAATGGCGGTTCATCATGGAAAATGACCAAGTGGATAGTGGAGATCAGAGGAGAAAGTGAGAAACTACTGCTGTTTATGTAGCTCATGAAGCTTTTGCACATAACAACGTAATCAGTCTCACTTCACATGTTTCTACATCAGAGTGGCACATCAAACATTCCCAATATAACGAAATTCAGGTTTTCGTCCTGAACAAAGAAAGGGATCATCTTTTGTGCTCATTACTTGCTAACATTAGTATCAATCAATTCTGTACTGTAGGATCATAAGTAACTGGTCCTTTGGATTCTGAGTAGAGTTATGGTTTGTGGCTTTCTGGTTCGTCTTCTGTAACCTTTTTGTGTGTTGCCTTTGCTCAGATAGCTACGCGTGTTGTGGCATCGAAGTATGGAGTGAAGCTGAGTCCGACATTCATGATCCCATCAAACTGGACAGGTTGTTTGGGCGTAGTCAACAACTACGAATCACTTTTACCAAGCAAGAAGGCATTGTTCGATATTGCGGCGACGCGCATCACGAGCTCGTATCTGGCGTCATTAACCTTAGCAGTTTCAGCCTTCTTACTCGACCAGAGCTGGAACGGCGGTGACAATGCCTTGTACGCTTCCGTTACCATTCTCTTACAGTGCTTATTACCTCTCGCTTATCGGAGCTTGGAACTCATTCAGTGTGGTGTTTGTGTTATTTCAGGTACATTCGTCCGCAGTTTTTCTTCAACAACCCTCTTCTCTCGTTCGTACAGTACGTGATCGGACCTTACACCGACGAGCTTGGTAACGTGCTTCCTCAGGCTGTTCCTGGACTTGGTGTTCCCATTGACCCTCTTGCGTTCGCTGGCCTACTGGGTATGCACCACCCTCTCTCATCAATACTGTCTAAACCTAGTGTTCATCTCGTCATTCTAACCAACAAAAGGGCAATTTTCACTACATTGAGATTTCTTGCAGTCTTTTTTAGAGAGAAGTGTTTTTAGAGAGAAGTGTATGTGTAGTTCAAAAGAACGAATATCGCCATCATGCAAATGTATCCATATATCCATAAATAGTCGTAGCCAAGCCATACCTCGCTAATTGAAGGCCACCTAGACCTTAAGTTTCATAGACGTTATACTGAATATGCTAGAGTACATTCTCATAGAAGAATTGTGTTCGCATTCTCTCTTATACAACAATTCAAAATAGAAGACAGTGTACCACTATTCCCATTTTTATAGAGCAGTATTCATATCTTGCTAAATGGGTTTGTGAGTCGATGTATTCATACTATAGACGTTCTCAAGTCAGTGGAATGTTTCTCACAGAACATCATGAAGGACATTCTTACAACAATTTGTAGTATGATATACTTGACATCTTTGAGGCTGTAAATTTGAGACTCCAAGTGGTGAGTTCATGCACTTATTATGCTCTATGGTGGTTTGCTTGCAGGTATTGTGGTGACCTCGCTAAACATGTTGCCATCAGGGCGGTTGGAAGGAGGGCGCATAGCACAAGCGGTGCTAGATCGTCGTGTAGCAGGCCGTCTCTCCTTCTTCACCTCCCTGGGCCTGGGCTTCGGCGGCATCACGGGGAGCGTGCTTAGTCTAGTGTGGGGCTTCATTGCAACATTCTTCCGAGGTGGTGAGGAGCTTCCCGCACAAGACGAGATCACGCAGCTGGGCAACGAGCGGAAGATCTGGGCCATTGCACTCGCCGTCATTTGTTTCTTGACCCTGTTCCCTAACAGTGCTGGTACTTTTCCCAGTGCCTTCTACACTCCTCCGTTCTTCCGAGGAGACGACTTCTAAAATGTAGTGTACAAATGCATTGTTCGCATGTATAGCGTTTTGCTTTGTTGCCTGTAAGACTAGATGATGTAAAATGTTTCTACAGTTTTGGTTGGTTTCTAAGTAGCGGTTTGTATTCAAAAAAATTGAGAACAATCACTCGCCCTTTGTAGACTTGATGTTCAGAAATATCATTGACATTTTTATGTTGAAACTCAAGTTACTTGCTTTACTAAGTCGTGTGATGTAGCTTGCTTGACTTGGTCTTAAAAAGTTTTGCCCCTGGACTTTGTTGTAGAGCAAACAAAGTCGTCTCTTTCTTGTCCGATCATACCAATCTGAAAAGTCCTATCTTTGAAATCATATTTCAACCAATCATATTTCAGCAGATATCTGATTATTTTACTGATAAAAATAGATTTGAGTTTAATTCTCCAAAATACATAATGATAGCTTGGCCAATCAAAATAGGGAATCTCAAGGTTGATGCAATTATTGACAGTCAAGCTGCACGTTATAGAAAAGTTCCAAGAGTTCCCGAGAGAACATTGAAGGCTCTTGTTCACAAGGGTTGGTTTTGGTTGTTTGTCCTATGATCAAAAAGGAAGGTATGTGGGTTCATTGACCACAAAGCTATGGCCTTGGTATCATTAGTAGAAAACATGGTTGAATAAACCACTACACTACACCAGACTTAACCCTTGGTGTACTTAGTGATATAACGGGACAAAAAAACTCTACCCACGCAAAACACCAATAGAAAATTAGTTTGACCAAACCATGGAAGTACATCTTATTTTGTCCATGCACTTCCACTCTCATGTGGGGTCCCTCATGCATTGTTGCCCCTCCCCCTTTGAGGATAGGAGGTAATTAATACCATCATTTGTCAACTTCATGCGATCTAAACAAAGAAAGTCAGAGGTTGACCAAAGTCCAATCGACCCGATTTAGCCCTCACTCATCTTTAAGGGTAAAATGTGGTATGAGGTGTTTTACATGGGGCCGTGTACTCAGTATACAATGGTACTCAACACTCCACATGTACTAGGGCGGTAGAAATCATGCTCCTTTCAAGCCAATTTTCCATGCTTCAAGCCCATATGTCCACAACAAGTTCAACAAAGAGTATTGTGTTTTAGAGAATGTCAATAATTTTGAAATTCTATTTTAAAAAGTAGCCATTATCCTACTCAAAATTCCAAATTTTAGAAAAAAATTCACAAGAGTTCACTCATAACCATTTACTGCCGGGAAGATCCTCATATGGTCAAATAATGTCCACAACGTGAACATTTGTACGGCCGCAAAGGGTTAACACTAGAGCTCCAAAGTACGTTCGTTTAACCCTTAAATGCCTATCATGTGAAACATACACATTAAGGTCATCATTCTGGGACCACTGAAAGAAGAAACTGACAACTCTTTCGCAGATTTACATACACTTCTTTATTCTCGAAATGAGCCCACATTGTTGGCACTGTACTTACCAAATCCCAGAGTTAGTAAGCAGAACGCTTCAAAGACGATGATGATGTAAACAGTTTAAGGCATGTAAACCAATGATGGCATCCACACGGCAGCACTCCAACACCCCAGTCCAGATTGCCCTGCCTCAAAACGCCACCACGTACCCCCACACTACTTTTTGCACATCACCGTCCACATGGCACACTCCCACTCACTGCATTCAACAACAAAATCATGACAACCCCCCTCACTCCCTTTCATGTTCCGTATGCATAATCCCCTACTGTACATTCCTTCGCAAATCTGCTTGTTCGCAACCCCCCTTCGATTGCCCACATTCCCTGTTTTGTCACCATGGCGATGCTAGCATTGTCATCGACACCAAGAGCATGCACCAGACTCCCAGTTTTCCGACCTCCAAGCCTCGCCATAGCCCGAAGCTCCATCACCAGCATCCCCAGCTCGAGCTCCAGCTTCCTCTCAGGCGGACTCTCATTGAAACTCTCACCGAGCAGCACTAGGAGAGAATCAGCATCGGGAGTGGTGAGAGCAAACATCAATGTGCCGACATCGCCGGGGTATGTGAGTTTGTACATCGCAGTCGGCATTCCTTTGGTGTTGGGGTTCGTAGACTCGATCTTCAACAGTCCCTTGCAAAAGTGGTACTTCGAGTTGAAGAAACCCAAGTGGCAACCACCCGGTCCGATCTTCGGCGGTGCATGGAGTTTGCTTTATCCGTTAATGGGACTAGCCTCCTGGTTAGTGTGGGCGGAGGGGGGATTCGCCAAGCAGGCGGTGCCATTGACGCTGTACGCGATTCAGCTGGTGTTGAACCTCGCATGGCAGGCGCTTTTCTTCGGTGCGCATCGACTGGGTGCTGCGTTTTATGATATCTTGGTGCTGGATGTGGCGATTGTGGCGACTATTCTGGCTTTTCAGCCTGTGAGTCCAGTCGCGGCCAATCTCATGAAGCCGTATCTGGCCTGGGTGCTGTTTGCTACTGCTTTGAGTTGGAGACTCTGGGACCTGAATCGGGATCTTACTGTTGACGGTGGATCGCCGCCTGCTGCTACTTCTCCTGCTACTTAAGGTCAGTTATTCCCCGCCATTGTTGTGATTCTTAACATTGAATTGTTGCATTGATCGAAAAAGATAGAATGTGCTGAATGTGCTAAAGAAGGTAAGGATGTCATGTTAAATGGAGCATTCTGCACAAAGAATGTGAAAGAGTACATTCTCCAACATTATTGGAACATTGTGTGATGACCTAAATTTGGTTCTCTGACAATAGGTACATTTTTATGAAGGACATGAAGTTGCTGAATTTCGGGTGTTCTTCTTCGAAGTGCTTCTCACTTCGATGTATTCGACAGCATGCTATTGTAGATAAACGTGTACATGGGGGTTACTTACTTTCCGTTCATGGATAAAAAGTAGATATGGACTCTCCTTTTTGAGGAAATTCGGAACATTTTAAGACTTCACTCTGGTTGGCGAGTAAGTGCTTTGTAGATAACACTTGCCTCATTATCAATGCATTCATGCTGTCAACGTGTTTATCTTTCCTCGGTTCTGTAGAGGATTCCTGTTAATTGGAGCATGTTGGGTATCCAAGGTGATCAGTTTCTAAGCATGTATTGTCTGTTTTTCCAGACTCATTTCACTTTCATGTGATGATGTGATTGTTCCTTTCTTTGAGTTTATCTATCAATGTACTTCTGTATCTTCCTATCACAGTTTTGTCTGTGTTATATAGACACTGAAATATTTCGAGACATCGTTTATGAAATGGTATGGAGAAAGTCTGAATTGTTATTGATCCGCTGATAGTTTTACGCAATCTCTGTCTGTGTGCAAGGGTAGTGGGATTCTTGTTGCAAGAACATTACATGTAGGATAGTTTCTACATGAGTAAGGTAATGCAAGCACTCTGCAATGGCCCCTCCGTCTTGTATCAAGTCGAATTACAGTCATTGCTTAGAAAACTGATGCTGATATTGCAATAGGGATGTGGATGCACGATACATGATCAAAGTAGTACTCACTTGCAAACGGGAACATCAAATTCACTTGAATTCTTTGCATAGGTTCAACAATGTTTCTTAGGCACTAGTCAAGAATTTTATTTATATATGTGTGTTTGCATGTGTGCATCATACACGGTACCTCTGCCAAAGATAGACTTGGCACAGAGTGGCACATGGAAACGAAAAATTGCAGCTGAGATGATGAAACGACCGAGAAGATCAACCGGTCGAAGCATTTGAAAAAGATGAGGATCGAAGATGAAGATCAACCGAAACGAGAACTAAAACGAAACGCCGCCAAGGACTGTGAAGCCGATCGAAGCAAATCAGACCCCTAAAATAAATCTTGCAGAGAATGCTACAAATATCGAATCTCAAAGTCTTAGAATGTAGAGGAAGAGAATTACCTTCACTCTAGTCGATCTCTAGCCCACCTGCTGCATGCATATCGCGTAGCCATGGCTACCTCAAGCAGCAGTAAGGGCTTCCAAGGAAGAGGAAGAGGAACCCCACAACCACGAGGACCAGTGATGAGCGGTCCAAAGCGGATCACTGACCCGCGGCATGAATTCATGCCCAGCAGGGTGGACTACGAAAGGGAAGAAGAGTATGTGAGTGACGAGCTTTACACGCTCAAGAATGTGCGAACGGCGATGAAAAACGTGCTGGAGTTGCTGAATGCTCTTCGTGCACTTGCCCAGGAGCCCCCAGATATGTACTCCTTTTATGAGCTTTGGGAAATCGAAGGCAGGAAGCTTGATCGCATACGTGTGCGCAACGAATGGTTGAATGTGCTCAACGATCTCACATCCACTGTGAGCATCATGAAACATCAACAATGTGTGCTTGAGGAGCTTTATCAAGCCCAGGATGTGGATGCAAGTAAAACCCCGTGAATGAGTCCAACAAAAAGTTGGCAGATGTGCACTATGTGCAGGAAGATTAGTTGTGTTACAGCAATTCGAATGCAGACTGAAGAAGAAAAGGTTTGCACTTCAAATGCTCGAAACATATGAAACTGGGAGTCATCCCCTGTTGCTTTTGTCATCGATTGAAGTGCTCAAAGTGGAATTGGCTACCACGAGCTTTCCCGAAACAAAGAAGCTAGGAGTATTTATAACAAGAAAGAACTCATACTCGTCACTGTCATCAAAAGCACAAAATTATAGTTTGTAAGAAATACAACTTATAATTAGATCATTACATGCCTACATGAGAATATGAACCACAACCGCCTTACCATACCAAGGCCAGTAATATTCTAGCTTGCGAGTGGGAACATCAAATCCTGTGCACAAGTTGAACACTGATTAGTCAAGTTTCATGGAAGATAAACGTTGACTATGTCCAAGCTCAATACTCATCGAAAGCAAAGCATTAATCATCATTTCAACATGTTCAACATTCTATCAAAAGCATGAAATCAGCAGACACTCTTCCAATCATACCAGTACCACGCCGACCACGACAAAGCAACGCAGCTAACAACACAAAGCACCAATAATTATCACTTCTGCAACATATGGTACAGACAGTGATTCTGTCAAAAGCTAGCATGAAATCAGCAAAGATCCAATGTAAACCGATCATGCAAATCTCTCACACAATACTCAATCCTAGCTGTGCCATTCCGAGCACTCAATCGGCGAGCATTCAACCATCATTCGGCGAGTACTCGCCAATCGATAGTACAATCGCCAGTCCGAGCACTCAACCGTCGATAGTAGTATTGTTGCAATGGGTGCTCAGGCATCGATCAGAAGCTTGTCTGTTCACAAGCTTGTTACAATCTAGGGTTTACTTACACGTAACTTGAAACCAGTGATATATTATATGTGCCATTTTGACAATTGGTTACAATGCTTTTGAAGTCACATCGATCATTTTGCTCTCGACACACAACATCGAGAAAATTTTCCTCGCTGACTTTGTTCACTTTCTACTTCAAAATACATCATCGTTCGTTTCTATTATTGTGCCATTTTGTATATTGTAATGTTCTTTTGGTGACTGAGACTTGTATAGCAGAGCTGCTTGACTTCAAGAGTTTCTAGTGTCGGGAAGATGTTTGAGAGTTCCGAAGTTCACTACCATTTGACATGGAGTCATCTATGGAGTGAGATAGTGTACAATACAATCTCAGCCATTTAATTTGTTATAAGTAGTCTTGTCTTATCGGACAAAATTCCTATTCATTCGTCAAATACAATTTAGATGAGATGTACATTTGATACAAGACGTCCTAGATGTATATTTTATCTAAATTGTGTCTGACAAATGAAAAGGAATTTTGTCTGATAAGACAACCCCTGCTATAAGTTACATAATCTATGGGAATTTTCTCATTTCACTTTCTAGTCTGGAGTTTGTTGTCTTTCCTTTCCTTTCCTTTCATATTTCCATTCTTTGTGATTCTTTCATCCACCGATCAAACAAAAGTGAGGCTCTCGGAGATCGAGAAGTCTACGGACTTAAAAAGATAGGTAATAAAAACCTGTGGTTATGGACAGAGATGCTGGATTATTGTATTCAGACATTGGGATTGTGGCCCATGTGCCAGTTACAGTGAATATTTGAGATTCGTAGGATGCAATGTAGCTCTGGATTCCTGAACAATCTGACCGGTGATAATTTAACAGAGTAGCACCATTTACAATAAATTCTGTAGACATGCTAGCGTTATGTATAGGATTTCGCACCGGTGAGGGCGGGAGCCCGACGCCCGAGACTGTAATTCTGCATTTCACACTCAAAACAGTTTGAAACTTTCGGTAACCTTAGCATTCTCTGGAATGAATCCAAGGTTCCTTTGTGTTCCCATGCACAAAACCCTCCCTCTCTCCGAATCATGTTAGTGTGCAAGCACAATTCCAAAATGTAATTGTAAAGACTCGTACCCTCCAGATCATGTAAATGTGCAAGCACGAGAACGTAATCTTTGGATCATGTAAATGTGCAAGTAATCTCTGGATCATGTAAATGTGCAGGCACGAAAATGTAATCGTGCTTGCAAAGTTACATGATTAGGCGAGTGCTTGTTATCTTGTTATCGTTATCGATTCTAATTTTTAACGGTTTAAAATTGTTGCATTGCTTAATGCTTAATTTGACCAAATTCGGACTCATCTAGAAATTGTGTACTAGAGCACATTTTGTAAAACTCAGTTTCGTGGAATGATCACTACAGTAGCTAAACATTTACAGTGGGGATGTGAGTAGCTTAATATTCTCCAAAGATCTCCAATTTACATTTTTGTGTTCACATTGTATCTTTTTCACATAAGTATGAGGGAGCCCTCCACGTCTTACTTTTGAATTCCTTCTAGATTGTCCAAATGCCTTCTAGTCCAAATGTAGTTAAATGTGTCGTTAGGATCGAACACACGAAGAGGCCAGAAAGAACATCAAATTCATTTTCTTGTGTAAGTTCCTACTTCACAACCATACATGTTATCTCCTAAGTCTCCTATCACTAGTAAAATCGTGGGCAAAGTAGATCACACAAGTACACCCAATACTGACACAATTTACAACTATGGTGGGTATAAGTTGTCACTATTCATATGTTGGATATCACAATAAACTAAATAACTAAAAGCATCATTTCACAAAGCTCAGTATGAAAGTGTTTGTCTCATTTTTGTAATTTTCATCAATCCAATGTTGGAGTTTGACATTCTAAGGCAGTGTTCCCAAAGCACCAAATATTCATCGAAACATATGGCACCACTTGTTTCAAATCCTCATCATCATAATTTCCCAAAATCTATAATACACTAATACTTTCAATGTCATGAAGAAAATACATCCACATATACGAGTGATCACTTATCAACGTCAAATTGAGAGGTTTGCTTGTCAAATTGAGAGGTTTGCTTGTTGGTGACAAGCAAATTAAAGCTTGTTTTGAACACAGCCCATAAAATAGATGGATGAAAAAAATGTTTACTCATTGGTTTTGTCTCCATGCAACGTTACATCATCCATTGTATCCAATCAGCTAAGCCACTTCCCCCAAGCACTTTGGAGAATAAAAAAATATTATTATTTATTAAAGAAATATGTGATGATGGAATAATGAATGTAGCCATTCATGCACATTGCCACATTGGTTTGCTCTTTCAATTTCATTTGGACACTCCTACTTCCGGAATATTCATTTGGATTGGTTGATCATGGGAATATTCCTAAGATGGATGTTTGATGCTCATGTGCAACAACTCTTATCCTATTATATCCGATTATATGGTTGAGATGTAAGAAATTCATTTAAAAATATATCTTGGAGCAAGGGATTAGAAACTTATAAAGCTGTACAAAGTAGGATCTATGTAGTGTATTTCCTAAAAATGCTTGTTTCAAGCTAAAAGAAAAGAAAAGAAGGTTTTTTTTTGCAAAAAAACTACACAAGTCATCAAACCTTATGTAAAAGAAGGCGACAGTCATCACAAAACAAAAAACATAAGATAAAATCATTCAAAACTTTATTTTGTGTGATGTTGTTGGAATTCAAAAATTTAGTTGTTAAGAGTGGGTGAACGTTTTTATCAAAAACACTAAAAAATTTACCATTATATAATCAATCTAGAAAATCATAAAAATTTCACAAGATTCATGAAAATACTGTTCAAGACTTTAATGTCAGTTGCGAGAGTATATTCGTCTCAACATGTCCAAATTACCATAACTTCTCTTCTAATATCAAACAATATGGGTTGAAAATTTAACCCCTGAAGGCCCAAGGTTGTCAAAATACACTGAAAATCAACAACATATGGGTTCCTTGGTGGTTAAAGGTTGATTGCTCATTAATTGCATAAATCTCCATATGAAAAAATTCGTAATGAAGTTAATCCTGTGAGAGTACTTCTCATGCACATGAGCAAAGTAGGTGAAAGAGAACACCAATAGGGAATCATTGATAATCTGACTCTTCTACAATTTGTTATGAATTTTTGAAACTAGACTTATATGGTAGCAGTGCCAAAAATGGAGCCCTAGTAATCTTGAGTCAAAGGTACATAATAGATTCCCTACGCAATAGTATTATGTACTCAACGCAGACATTATAGGGTATCTTTTTAGGGCACCATTTTAGGAACACCTATACTTTCAACTTCAAAATTTCATAACTCATTGTAGAAGAGTCCAAAAATGATGATTCCACTTGCTCTATTCTTCTACTAGTTTTCCCCATGCACGAAAATTGCTTGTACTGGTGACATCCCTGTAGATTTCTCGTGCTGAAAATTGAGCCATTATAGAGCACCATACCATAGGTGAAAGATAACACCAATAGGGAATCATCGATTATCTGACTCTTGTACAATTTGTTATGAATTTTTGAAGCTAGACTTGTAATTATTTTACAAAATGACACACTCAAATGCTCACTTTGAGTACTCCGGAACAATTATGAGTACTGTAGCCCTAAAGAGCCATTATTGTATCTGCGTCAGTTCTGAACAGCCCATCTTATTTCGTCAGTATCTAGCATTATCATTTAGAATTGTGGCCTTTTAACTAGTAACTTTTGAGGGTTTACTATCTCACTAATTTTTTAATTTTTTTTTTTTAAAAAGACAATTTTTTGGGGATTGGATTGCAAAATATTTCAACGAAAAACCAGCTGGAAAGTACACAAGAGGCGCCTTTTAGCCCAATTGTTTCCAAAATTGGCAAAAAAGCCACACAAACAAACAGCCAATATGAGCACTGGTGGCCTCCACACCACCCAATTCCAACCCTCACTAGATACCTCCAAAAGTGCATTCACAATTAATTATACTTATTGGTGGACATCCAATAACCACAAAAATCATTCACTCATCCGAATAATTAATACCATTTCAAACTCCCTTCCCTAGTGGCGACAAAAAGCTATGATGTAGAACCCACTTTTTCATCAACATTTCTCTAGAATTTACCAAATTTTAACCTAAATTTAAAAACCACCACTTAATTCAGAATATTTGCAATTTATAGGAAATATTCGTGGAATTTGATAGCTAGCTCAAATATTCACAATCTATTCGTAATAGTTAGTCAAAATTGTTTCTTTTCATGATTTTTTTTGGGATTAGAAAATCGATTGGATAGACTTTGGTACTTGGTAAATCAACAAATCGATATAATTCACCAACATTTCACTAGATAATTCACCTAAGATTTAATTCTATACTTTCTTTCTTTTCTGTGCTTTCTTTCTAAATTTGGAATCAAAGGATCTTTTCAAAGTGGGAAAATGTTTTCTGGTTGAAAATTAGGATACGTCATATAACTAAAGTATCCTGCATTATCTGTCTTGCTTTACAAAAAGGACAATTTCCTTACATGCTTTTCTTTCAGTAAGAAAAAAAATAAAATCATGTCCTTTAGAGAATAAGTTGTTCCCTCCATGGGCTGCTAATGGAATGTTTGGCCCTGCCCTAACTGATCACGGGCAGCTTTTTTTCTTTCTTTCTTCCTTTCTTTTTTTTTCCCCCTTTAATCAGCAAGGGCAGAAACTTTCATTCCTACATCTGTCGCCATGGCATGGTAAGTTTCTATTGTCTAAAGGCCACTTACAACTTACTATATTAGTAGCTTATTAGTAATTTATAGTATCTAGTTGATTATTAATATCATTAATATTATAGTATATTAGAGAATCTGGGTGGGTGGTGAACTTCTATGGACTTATTTGGATTCCAATCAGCCTAGCCTTATGTCAGTTTCAGGGTGCCACCTTTTGGATGTCCACGTCAGCTTTTTGTAGGTCGCTGCTAATACGGAAGTGACACGTGGATTCTCATGTCAGACTCTGGAAGGTGCTTTCAGCTGAAGTCTTGTCAAAGTAGTTCAGTTGCTGGAGCTCAGGGTCACCTGAAGTCATGTCTGCACATAACTGTAACCGAAAACCAACAAGGGGGTCCAACTTTTGAATCAACAAAAGTCTTGGGAGCTTTTCATGGAAGTCCCCTTCAGTTACACCATTTAATTGTGCCTTCAATATCAACCTAACTGCCGAAATTGACCATGTTGGTAGA
Organism: Bryum argenteum; assembly: GCA_037043015.1. Classification (NCBI taxonomy): domain Eukaryota; kingdom Viridiplantae; phylum Streptophyta; class Bryopsida; order Bryales; family Bryaceae; genus Bryum; species Bryum argenteum. Next base: position 14,426,067 of record CM073328.1, on the reverse strand, counting down.
GTTGAGCATTACCTCCAAAACGTGGCCAAGGTATTGGACGCCAAATTGAAACTTTGAGGAAGTATGAGTTCTTCATCCAATGTTGGTTTTTAACAAATTTTGTTGGGTTGGAAACCGGATTGAATCAATTATCATAGCATAGAACAATTGAGATGTTAATATCTTGTTTTTGACATTTCAAAAAACATTGTGTTTGTAGACTTTAAAATGGGTAGTAGGATGTGGACTAAGGCTTGGTTCACTTGAATAGTGGTACAAAATTATTTTGATGAATCTAAGTGTTGCACTATTTCACTTTTATAAAAGAAAAAGTCACATATCTTGAATCTCAGCTTTTGTTTCAAAACGTGCATGAAAAATTTGTTGCTATCAAAATCACCTGTACACTTGGATCGTAAAAACGGATTGGATTGAGTCTAATCATAAATTGTTTTTAACAAAGGGTCACTTCTCCTTGTATAATGTTGTCCTAAGATGCCTTCCATGCCAACAAAATTCTATTGATTTCTTTGTAAATGAAAGTATACCAGAAATACTATGCCACCCAACCGTTGAATGCCAAAACCATTTCAAGTTCATTTCAACATCATCTAGTACGCCCACGTGGCGTTGCGGTGCTCATACTAATCATTTTCAGCATCTATGGGTCCTTACATACTTCGAAATTCAATATATTGAGATGTAATGCGAGATTTGGGATCCGCTTGTTTTTTGTACCCCTACGTAATTACACGCTTCCAACGACACCTTATCCGACCATGAGTCTCCAAGATCGTAAAGTCACTCAGTATCTACAAGTATACTGACAAATGTATCATGTTTATTATTTTCCGAGTGCTATATGTCATGTCACAAGTAGGACTTCACCATATCAATTGACAAATATTACAAATAATTCTTGAGGACATTGGGTGAAACTATTTATACTCTAACATGTATTATTGTGCAAAAACTATATGGTTTTCAACTAGTGGAATTTTTTATCACAACACCCATTCACCAAGTCATATATTTGGGTTTAGAAGTGCACATTGAAGATTATTTATATAATTGCACTTTTATATGTACAAGTGCACAATTGCATAATTTAGTGTTTCACTCCCAAAACCAACTAGTTGCATTAAATAATAGATTTACAAAACTAAAGTAATTGAGAAGAAAAATTTATGATTCCAATTTTGAAAGATCTAGAGGTTAGTTAAACTATTTATATCATTGATTTTTTAGATAATAAAAATAAAAATATTTGGCAAAATTGTAAGGTTAATCCCTAAAAATCCTAAATGCAAAATTGTATGAATTATCAAAAAAGATCTTCTTCTACTTCAGGTCCAAAGAATTTTAATCTAAGCATTATTGAGAAGATTCAACCATAGGATCTTAAACTTAACTAAACCCTTTACTTCAATGTCAATTTTGAACCATTAATTTTGTTCCATTTGTGAGATTGTAATGGTCAAAGTTGAATGATTTTTTTCCGTGGGGGAACACCATAAAGCCAATTTGGCTTTCTTGGATTCTTAGGGGTTAACATGTGTTCCGAGAGGCAAGCGACATATGACTCGCACAAGGAGAATGAGAATCAAGAGAATGAGCACGAGATAACTAAAGTGAAGTAATAGATACTCTAAGAAGATAAGAACCGAAAAGTAACTACTAGTAGGTTTCAGAGAAGGTTCTAAAGAGTGAATGGATAATATCTTCAACAATCCACCCAACTTTGAATGGCAACTAAAGAGACAAGGAGGAAGACTAATATGTGATTTTTGTATTTCAATTGACACCAATCAATTGTTCAGATTGTTCATATGGTAGTATACTCAAATACCTATACCACATGTTTTTGTAACCGTTAAGAAATGGTTGCCAAAGAAACAACACATTTGAGCAGTCGTTTTCCAAAAGTGAAAAACGCATATACGTCTAACTCTTAAATAAACTGAAGTGCCACTAAATATTCCACGAAGTGACACCCAAATTCAATATTCTTAAAAAACCACTTGACAACCTCAATAATTCAAAATCAATAACAAATCTGGATCAGCCTAGACTACCACTCCTGCAAACGTGACAGAGAGAGTGCGGTGACAACAGAAAAGCGAGTCAAACAGGAATCATCCAAAGCAACAGTGGCGGTCGTGGATGAACGCCTCACCTTTTCAGGGGTGGCAACGTCGATATGGACAGAATTCATCCAGATCAGCAGTGGCGGTCTTGGATGATGGAGCAGCTTCTCTGGGGTGGCGGAGGGTTTTACTGGGGTGCCTCGGGCTCGGGCTCAAAAGTGTAAGTAGCAAATGTGTGTGGCAGAGTGGCTCCGCGCTGCAAAAGTGTGTCGTCCACAGCTTATAGACCACAAATCTGTGGTGCCGGAACCACCCTCTGGCGATCAACGCTCACAGATTCCTCATTCCTGCGCACCTGCAGCAGGAACCTAGCAACCCAATTCCATTCCGTCTCTTTCATAATCTCCTCACCACACACGATCCTCCTATTTCCCGCACCCTCTCCCCTCTCTCTTCCCTCTCCTCCCTGCTTGCATGTGAAATCATCGTGCAATCTTTGGGAGGAAGGAGAGTATTCTTGAGCAGGGCGTACAGGGGCTATGGCATTGGCAACCAAAAGCTGTTTGGTCTCTCCCATCACCCACCTCGCTGCTGAAAAGCGGAAAAGTTCTAAACCCAATTCGGCTGTTGCATCTTCTTGTTCCACTTCTTACTCCAAGCTCGGATTGACGTCGTTTCACCTTCGTTACTCGGATTTCGTCGGTGTCCGCGTCGCCAGCACCAAGAAGAATCATGGCGCGAGCAGCAGCAGCAGCAGCAGCTCCTCTGGATCGTCCATGAAATGGTGGGCTAGCGCTACCAAGGAACCCAGGCAGTATGAGGTTAGTTGCTCACACCAAAGCCATAGCAGTCAAAGCGGTGCTTCTGTATGCTACTATTGAAACTCTACTACCTGCAGTCTACTTGATTGTTACTATATAAGGTGCTGCTTGAAAGCGGTGCCACTGCATATGGAATCCTGTGATACAACAGGACCTCAAGTCGGGGAAAAAACTTGGAGTAGTGTCGTGATTGGATCTTTAGTAGCTTCGTGATTGAATCTAGAGTAGCTTCGTGACAATCATCGAAGCAGCTGTGTAGTTGTAGCTCAAGGATTAAAATTGGAGTAGATTTGTGGTCGCATTTGGATTGCCTTGAACCAGGCAGGAAATGGATTGCTTTTTCTAAGGGGGTAATAGGCGGGGGAGAATTGGCGGGGATTTCTGTTTGGCGGGGGGCAGTTCGAATCTGGTTTTGAGCGGGAGTGACATTGATGGTGATTGCGCAGGTGGCGAATTTGGAAGATATTACGGCGGAGCGAGATGCCTGTGGAGTGGGCTACATCGCGAGCTTAAGAAATGAGGCGTCTCACAAGATTATCCGAGATGCACTCACTTCCCTCGGGTGTATGGAGCACCGAGGTGGATGTGGAGCTGATAACGACTCTGGTGATGGAGCCGGGGTGATGACCAGCATCCCGTGGGGTCTCTTCAAGAAGTGGTTCAAGGAACAAGGCCTCCCGGATGTCGATGAGTCTCATTGCGGTGTTGGCCAGCTCTTCCTACCCCGCGATGAAGGTCTTGCTGCATCCGCCAAAGCAGGTACCCTTTTTTACCACAATTCCAAACTTCATTCATAAATCACTTCTGAAGTCTTAATATCTCAGTTATCTGCATTTCTCTTCACTGCATTTTACGACCATGAAAATTAATGGTTATATCGTCAATCAATTTCTATCTCAACCATAAGATTCGATCTCCAGAAATAGTTCGTTTTTGTGTGAGCAAGCATCGCTTGTTTGTAATATTATTAACTTTTTGGACCAAAACCTCCACAGAAACTCTGATTGAAATTACCTGATAAACTATAATGCACATCTAGCTGCATTTGGCACAATAACCACTCGTAATTGGTTGAAGCTATGTTTCTCTTGCGACGTGGTAAAACCGCGATTGGTTTATCACACAGAATTAGCACTCAACCTCTGCTTAGAAATCACCAAGAGCTGAATGGAATTACAATTGGTTTGGAGGATCTTGTTTTGAATAGAGGATGTGGCATGTGTGCAGTGGTGGAGGAGGTGTTCAAGAAGGAGGGAGTGGAAGTACTAGGTTGGCGTCCAGTGCCAGTGACAGAGTCAGTGGTGGGGCACTTTGCGAAGATCACCATGCCAAGGATTGAGCAGATCTTTGTAAAAGTGGCAGCCGAGGATGCCATGGACGACATTGAAAGGGAGCTCTACATCTCCCGGAAGCTTATCGAACGTGCTGCCTCATCGGCAGACTGGGGGGAAGATTTCTACTTCTGCTCCTTGTCGAGCCGCACCATTGTGTACAAAGGAATGTTGCGATCCGAAGTTGTGGGCCAGTTCTACGACGACTTGCGTAACGAGGATTACACCACTCCTTTTGCTATCTATCATCGCCGTTTCAGTACGAACACCACCCCTAAGTGGCCTCTTGCTCAACCCATGCGATTCCTTGGCCACAATGGAGAAATCAACACTCTCCAGGGCAATCTGAATTGGATGCGATCGCGAGAAGCCGCCATGGAGTCTCCGATCTGGCGAGGTCGTGACAGTGAGCTTCGGCCATTTGGAAACATCAAGGCCTCAGACTCTGCAAACTTGGACATGGTAGCCGAGGTACTTATTTTCACCTTCACTCTTTCTGAAACGGTGCGAGATAATGATCACCAGCAAGGTTTGAATTTTGTGTAGTGAATATTGAGCCATGTCTCATTCACGAAAACAGAGTGGGGTTTAAGGCTGTGAGTAACCTGAGAAATCGGTGTCTGTTCTGTAGTTGCTGATGCGGAGCGGGTACAGCCCAGAGGAGACCATGATGATGATGGTTCCTGAAGCGTACAAGAAGCACCCTACCTTGATTGCCAAGTACCCGGAGGTTGTGGACTTCTATGAATACTACAAGGGTCAGATGGAGGCTTGGGATGGACCTGCACTGCTTCTCTTCAGGTGGCTTATCAGCTTTCAATCCTCTTTGCTTGAAACTGGTTCGGGAGTCCTAGTTATTGTTGATACTGAAAACGTGTTATTCAATCTGCAGTAACGGAAGAACAGTGGGCGCATGTCTGGATCGTAATGGTCTTCGACCTGCCCGGTACTGGAGGACCAAGGATGATCTTATCTACGTGGCGTCGGAAGTCGGTGTGCTTGATATTAAAGCCTCTGACGTGACGATGAAAGGTCGATTGGGCCCTGGTATGATGATTTGCGTCAACCTTGAAACGGGAGAGGTAATTTTTCTGACTTATTGAAAGACTCTACAAACAGCTCTGCTGTAATCTTAGCTCCGCTTTATGTACTACAGTGGAGGTCTCATGGATTCTAGAATGACCAATTCTATCGATTATGTATCGATCTTTTTATAAAAGGAATCCCAGAAGCTTTGAAATTTGAGGAAATCGAACTAAATAAATCGAGCTCTCAGTTATGAGTGTTTAGGAGTTCAGGAAGGTTAAGAGGTTCAAAGACGGCGAAAAGTACTGCGTGAGTGGGTGTATACAAATCAGCAGCAGCAGTTTTGTAAGGAGTTGAGTGATAATTGATACTCTGGTGCAGGTTTATGAAAACACGGAGGTGAAGAAGCGTGTGGCAAATGCCAAGCCTTATGGCAAGTGGTTGGCTGAAGGCAGTAAGAAGTTAGAGCCGGTGTTATTCAGCGACTCGACTCTTTACAGCCCTGACAACTTGCTGAAGCATCAACAGTAAGTGATGTTAATATTATCAATAATTTACTCTAACATGAGTCATGGAGGAATTTTAAATACCTCAATAGTTCATCGTTGTTTACGTGGTGCCCGTCGGTCTGTTGACAGATCTTTCGGTTACTCGATCGAGGATGTCCAAATGATCATTGAGAGCATGGCATCAACTGGAAAGGAGCCCACCTTTTGCATGGGAGACGACACTCCGCTGGCAGTTTTGTCAGAAAGAGCTCACTTGCTATACGATTACTTCAAGCAGCGTTTTGCCCAAGTTACAAACCCTGCTATTGATTCATTGAGAGAAGGACTGGTCATGTCCCTCGAGATGAATCTTGGCAAGCGGGAGAATTTGCTGCATGCTGGCCCCGAAAACGCAGCTCAGGTGGGCATTTTGTGGCCTTCCTGTGTACATTGACCGAGTACACACTCCATCAAGGATTTGTTACAATGATAAATTTAGAGAGCTGGAAGTAACAGTAGGTGACCTTCCTGGCGTGCAGGTTACACTCTCAGATCCTGTTCTGAGTGAAGGCGAGCTCGAGTCCTTGAAAGGTATGGAATCATTGAAACCAGCAACGTTGCCGACCTTTTTCGATGTGAGTGACGGTGTTGAGGGAGCATTGCAAAGGGGTTTGGACCAGCTCTGCGAAGCCGCAGATGAGGCAGTCCGATCGGGTTCCCAGCTACTGATCCTCAGTGATCGAACTGAGACTATGGTATGTTCGAATAATGTCCACTTTTTCAGAAATCGTGAAGAGAGTTGGAAGGTTAATGTAGTGTGCTTACGCTGCTGTTTAATTGTGGTTCAGGAGGCAACAAAGCCAGCAATTCCACCGCTACTGGCGGTAGGTGCTGTGCACCACCACCTTATCTCGAATGGTTTGCGTATGCAAGCTTCCATTGTCATTGACACTGCTCAATGCTTCAGCACTCACCACTTCGCCTGTTTGATCGGTTATGGTGCCAGGTATGTGTGGGCTCGCATTGCTGAATGACGTCATTGTTACACTTCTATGAATGGAAAGCTCTAACGCCTCATGTCTATTGCAGTGCCATTTGTCCATACCTTGCACTCGAGACTTGTCGCCAGTGGCGAATGAGTAACAAAACCGTTGCCTTCATTAAGACTGGAAAGTTGCCGCCAATTACTGTCGAGCAAACACAGAAGAACTTCAAGAAGGTATGTAATCCGCGCATCTAACATGCTGTAGAGAAAGATGTGTTCATTTCTTCATGAGACTGATCGTTAGTGTTAGATGATGGTCAATTTCTTTGCCTTTGATGACAGTGGATTATATTGCATTTGTTGAAAAAATCGTGACGTACATGATCCTCAAGACGACCTTTAAAGAAGTGTTTGAAGAAGATGAGTGCAAAGTGGAGTCATAGATTGTTCTTAGTTCTAAAGCGCATATGTTGTTGCCTGCAGGCAGTGAAGGCTGGTTTGTTGAAGATATTGTCCAAGATGGGCATTTCTCTGCTAACAAGGTATGCAGAGTACTTGTTAATTGCAGCTGCAATTGAGCTCGTGGAATTTTTTTTTACCATGTCCGAGAACTTTCATTGAATGTGCTTTGTTCGTGTGCTCTCGCAGTTATCATGGCGCTCAGATCTTTGAGATCTACGGTTTGGGTCCAGAAGTTGTGGATATGGCATTCCGTGGAAGCACGTCTCGCATCGGAGGCCTTAATATCAACGAGGTTCGATCTTGGAGCATTATCTATCTTTTCTGGACTTTCCACCACATACCCGTGTCTTCATTTTGCACTATCTGAGATCTTGGTTTTGTGGTCATCCAGTTGGCTAGGGAAACCGTCTCGTTCTGGACTAAGGGCTTCAGTGCTGAGGCTGCTAAGAAGCTTGAGAACTTCGGATTCATTCAATTGCGACCTGGAGGTACTATTCTTCGTAATAATCAAGGAATCTCTTATTGAGGTTTTATTGCTACCAATTATCATTCTTTCCAAGTTTTACCTTCAGGAACACCAGCACGCTTCGCAGGCTTTAGTGGCTTTTTAGAAAGTGGTGGCGTTGGTTTTCCATGCTGATGGTGACTGTGATAGGACCATGAGCTTCAGTACTCCAAATTAATAGTGCATTACTTGCCCGGTCATGTGAGCATGATTGTTCAGTAATCATTCCGAGTGTAGTAGTGAATATGTGTTTCGCAACTGAATGTAGGTGAATACCATGGAAACAACCCGGAGATGTCGAAGCTCTTACACAAGGCGGTTCGTGAGAAGAACCAGAGTGCTTACGCCGTGTACCAGGAGCATCTGTCCAACCGACCAGTCAATGTATGACTCTTTGTCAATTCCTCTCTTCCACCACCTTTTCACGTTTCATGTCCAACCTCAGTGCCATGAAATTGAGTGCAAGAATGACACTCTTTTGTGCGTCCAGGTGTTGCGTGATCTGCTGGAGTTCCAAAGCGAGCGACAGCCCATTCCAGTGGAGAATGTAGAGTCTGCATCTTCGATTATGGAGCGTTTTGTGACAGGGGGCATGTCTCTGGGAGCCATCTCTCGTGAGACGCACGAAGTGATTGCCATTGCCATGAACAGGATTGGAGGCAAGTCGAACTCTGGAGAAGGAGGGGAGGATCCCATTAGATGGACACATCTGTCTGATGTGGAAAACGGTCTTTCCGAGACTTTACCCCACTTGAAGGGCCTCGAAAATGGTGATATTGCAACCAGTGCTATCAAGCAAATTGCCTCTGGTCGGTTTGGTGTGACTCCAGCTTTCCTCGCCAACTCTGAGCAACTGGAGATCAAGATCGCCCAAGGTGCTAAGCCTGGAGAAGGAGGCCAGCTTCCTGGAAAGAAAGTGAGCCCTTACATTGCTTCACTCCGGAACTCGAAACCTGGTGTTCCTCTCATTTCTCCTCCTCCCCATCACGATATCTACTCTATTGAAGATTTGGCGCAACTTATTTACGATCTTCACCAGGTACACCGTCTACCCTGAACCCTGAACCTACACCCTGTTTCACTTATACTTGTCTTTCAACTCATGCGTACTCCACCCTCTTCTAATCTGAAAAGCCTTGAAATCTTTACCCCGATCTAACTTTTTCTTCTACTAGCATGTCGTTTTTTCATTTCCTGATGTTCAAAATTCAGACTTCAACGTTTCAATCATTCAATTACACAACCAAACTAGATACGAACTTGCAGTTAACTACTATTCACTCATTTTGTGATAGCCACGTGTCGATTGGTCCCCTGTTACCTGACCACTGGTGGTTATTGTCGAAATAGGTGAATCCGAAGGCGAAGGTATCGGTGAAGTTGGTAGCAGAGGCTGGAATTGGAACAGTTGCTAGCGGTGTAGCAAAGGCGAATGCTGATGTTATCCAGATCTCCGGGTTCGACGGAGGAACGGGAGCTAGTCCCATTAGCTCCATCAAGCACGCTGGAGGTCCATGGGAGATGGGTCTAGCGGAAACCCACCAGAGCCTCATCAGCAACTCGCTTCGTGAGAGGGTAGCACTGCGAGTGGATGGAGGATTCAAGAGTGGAGTAGACGTGATCATGGCTGCCGCCATGGGTGCTGATGAATTTGGATTCGGGTCTTTGGCTATGATTGCCACTGGCTGTGTCATGGCTCGTATTTGCCACACCAACAATTGCCCTGTTGGTGTTGCAAGTCAAGTAAGTGCTATCACACTTTTATCGTCTACGACAGATTCAATACTCCTTCATGCTTTCTTTAGTAGACATGCTCTACATTCGTACTTCAACCCAGTATTTCTCGCAACTCATCGAATGGTGGTTTTGCAGCGGGAGGAAATGCGTGCTAGGTTCCCTGGAGTGCCTGGCGATCTTGTGAACTACTTCCTCTATGTTGCTGAAGAGGTATACATCACGTTTCCGCCCTAGTAATCAATGCTTCCATTGTAGGGCTAGATGTTAATTTCGATCTAGAAATAGATACACCGAGATTGAAGCTTTCTGTCTAACATAGGAATCTACGACCTGGTAGTTTCTTCGGATGAGTATCTGTTTCTAACTACGACCAATATGGAAGCAGCCAATTTGGAACTCTAGTGTCTGATATCTACGTCATGTTTCTACCAGGTCCGAGGCATACTAGCCCAATTAGGATACGACAAACTCGACGACATTATTGGGAAATCCGATATTCTGAAGCGGCGGGATGTCCAACTTGCGAAGACCAAGGATATCGATTTGAGCTTTTTGATGGCAGTAAGTTCTTCACAGTCCATTGCAAATTCTAAGTTGGTGTGATGACCATGCAGTGTTATTAGTAGTAAATTAAGAATAAGTATGCGACATTTTCAAGAACGGTTGTATGGACGTGCTGGATTAAAAAACTCGACATACTGATCACACTGATTTTTTCTTTTGATACTTTTTGTCCAACTCCATATATGCTGCGAAACCATTACTGATTCGTTAATTTCTGGTAATTACAGAGTACCGGAACCGCAAAGTGGAGCAGCTCAGAAATTCGGAACCAGGAAGTACACTCGAATGGCCCAGTGTTGGATGACACTATCCTTGCTGACCCAGAGGTGCATATTATTTCTTCCGCATGAGGCTCTGGACTCGCTTTATGGTCAACACTAATCATTGTGGCACAATAGCAAAGTGGCAAAACGACAAATTAGGGGTATTTAATTTTTTGCAGAATTGTGTATCTTCTTCAATTTATTCAGTGACTAATAAGGTTTGGTATATCTCTACAGATTGCTGACGCAATTGAAAACGAGAAGTCGGTTGAGAAGAAGCTGAAGATTTTCAACGTGGACCGATCTGTTGGTGGTCGTTTGGGTGGTGCCATTGCCAAGAAGTACGGAGACACTGGTTTTGCTGGAGACATCAAGATATTGTAAGTATCCTCTTTCTGCTTCAAGTGCCAATATAATGGCGTGTTTATTAAGTGCTATCTTCTTTTCGTGATTGTATGTGTTTTGAAGAGTTCAGAACCTACTCAAGGGTGACAGTTAAGTAATACAATTCATAACCGATGTAATCTTAAAGAAAATCAGAAAAGTCGGTCGATTGACGAAGAGTTTGGTGGGAAGCCTTATACAGAGTACTGAATGAGTGGCGTATATGTGCAGATTCGAAGGCAGTGCAGGACAATCTTTTGGATGTTTCTTGACGCCAGGAGTAACTTTGCGTCTGGTTGGGGAAGCCAATGACTACGTTGGCAAGGTATTCAATCGATTCAATCTCTGTTCACATGTAGAGACATATCATTTTGTGCTTGCAAACATTAAAATTGATTAACGAATGAATATGTTGTGATTCTGCAGGGTATGGCAGGTGGAAAGATTGTGATTCTGCCACCCGCCGGGTCGGCTTTCAACGCAGAGGATGCCACTATTGTTGGCAACACGTGCTTGTATGGAGCTACAGGCGGTCAATTGTTTGCAAATGGAAAGGCTGGAGAAAGATTCGCAGTAAGGAACTCGCTTGCTGAAGCCGTCATAGAAGGATGTGGAGACCATGCCTGCGAGTACATGACCGGTGGCTGCATTGTGGCTATTGGCAAGTAAGTGTTTCTGCAGATGCTCCTCTATCAGCAATTTCTTAGTCCTTTTCACCTCGGTTTCTCATTTTGATTAAACGTGGAGATTGAAATGCCTTCCACCAATTTCAGATTCCGTTCTATATGGCTGTACTTTTCTCAAGTTGAATGTGTGGGGGAAAATGGGTATTCAGCTTGTGTATTTTCTGTTGTATAGGGTTGGTCGCAACGTCGCTGCTGGTATGACAGGCGGCCTTGGCTACTTCTTGGACGAGGACAACACCTTCCCAACCAAGGTACTAACTCAGATTATTGCTTTCTTCATTGATAGCTTATTATGTGGACATATACCGATTCCGTGTTGAAATCGCAAGTCAAAGCTGTGGCTGAAACTAACTATTATCCCCTGCTTCAGGTGAACAAGGAGATCGTGAAGATGCAAAAGGTTGATGCCCCAGCTGGACAACAGCAACTGCAACGCCTCCTGCAAACCCATGTGGTAAGAATCTCCATATTGCTACACCAACGAAACTGAGTCTAATAGACTCCTGATTGTCCATGAGAATGATTAAACGAGACTCTAAGCAATCATTTTATTGGGCTTGTATCGTTTACAGGACGAGACAGGAAGCAGCAAAGGAAAAGAAATCCTAGCGAACTGGGACAAGTACCTGCCAATGTTCTGGCAATTGGTGCCACCAAGTGAGGAAGAGACCCCAGAAGCGAACGCTAACGCAGGAGACCGATCAGTGGAGTCGCTGGTGGCACAAGCAGCTTGAAGATCGCCTCTTCAACTAAAGTAGTAATTGGCAACAACATCATTTGTTTCAATACATTATTTGAGTAGTAGTTGTTGATGTTGTTGCCTAGACTACCAAACTGGTGTTCAAAGTTGAATGTGAGCATTCGCAAGCCAGTGTCTGTAGCATAAGCTTAATGAGTTGCCATACATCGATCGTTGTGCATTATATTTACTTGATTACTGTCAGCGAAGCATTGCAATGTAAAGCTTTTCAGTTTTGGTAGAATTTTGTACAACAGGATGTTGATATGCAGGCAGCTCAGTAGAGGGTCTCAATCTTAGGACGCCACCCTACTTGCAGCGGCTATAGCTTGAGTAACGGGGGTTATTCTCCTTGTATGTGACTTTACTCCTATGATTTAGTGAAACCTTTTACCTTGTTATACTTTGTGCGCCTTTTGCAGCATGAGAGTTTGATGTCTGAGAAAGATAATTTAGCGACTGTATTCACTATATCTCTTTGATGGTGTCCATATTGTTCGTTGAGCAATTTCCCGAGAGCATCTGCATCTGTTAAGAGTTAGTGCGGCTTGAACAGAATTTCAAGTGTCAGATGGTTGTAATCAGTTTGTCAATATGGCTTTAATTTTGGTTTTACTCAAACGGCCTTCCACAATCTAACAAAAACCCTATCCATTTTAACATGGGATGATGTGTGGAAATTGGTGATGTACTGATCAGAAAAACAATATTGTAGAAAATGAATCGCACCTACAATTTCTAACTTAAACCCATCAATGTCTAAAATTGCGGAAGAGCTAGAGCTTCTTCATCCGGATATCACTCGGGTTGGTACTCAAAGCTAAAGTCTATTTAGAATGGTAAAATTTGAAAACCCATTCAATGATATACGAGTAAATGGCATGCATTTTAGTGAAAACAACTTATGTTTTGAGTTTTTAAACATTAGACGTGTCTTACCATTGCAAGTCAATTTTGTGAGATTGGAAATAGTTTTTTATGATTTTTTTTTTTTAAGCAGGTGTGATCTATAGATACTTTGTAACAACTTTGCAGTTGGAAGATTTCTGATATGGATAACTTTGGCAGCGAATTTGCAATGATGTTTCTAAGATGAAAAAAGTGAAAATTTGACCCATCTAATGGAGCACAAAAATAGATTTGTAATCTGACAAAGTGAAATCCTCAAATTCTTATATTATCCTAATAAATAACATATAAACAATTGATATAATATTGACGTTGAATAATCCGTGGTTGTTGGTGTAAGTTATTTAGCATGAGTGGTCTAAGTAGAGGAATGAGTAGACCTCAAGCTTAGGTCTTTCAAACCACTTGTGGTCCTATTTTGTTATCTTTACTCATTCCATATATGGACTAGTGTAGATAGATTTCCAAATCATGATTTTTGCTCTTCCATAATGTCTCATTGTGTAAATTTAAGAATTATTATCATTCTTATAGACATTTTCTACTCTTATGTCAATTCTCGAAACATACACTCTGTAAGCAATCATGTCGGCATGAACAAGCTTCACACAGGATTTTAAACCTCAGGAATGCATAGTGAAGAGACTTCGAACAAGTACACCAATTTACAGTAACATCCTTCATTTGAAGGAGCCTTTTGATGGATTATACAGCAGGGTTCAAGCGATGACAGAATGTACTGTATTTGCATTAAGTCATTTTCTAGGAAACAAGCAGTCTATATGCTTACTACAGACCATCTTTCCTCAATGATACATATACAAGCTTCCTTACACTAAAATTTCAAAGCTCAGGAATTGCTCCAATGCAAGGTGAAGAATAGTCATATCCTTCATTTTTGGGGGTTTTGGTACAAAGTGGTGTTTCAAGTGATGACCGAATGTAAGGAGGAGCCATCGGGGATACCAAGAGGAGGACCAGAGCACCCCTTGTTGTTCACTCGGTAAAGCTCCCAGACTTTGATTCCACATCGGTCAAGTGCGGCATTGAGACGAGCAGCCTCGCTCTCGGGTGGCCAGTTGCCGTCCTGCGTCACCAGGATGGCTCCCGTGTACGACTGCCCCGCTGCCGCCGCCGCGCCGCTGTAGTAGAACAAGCCCCATGAGAAGTCGTCTTTCACGTCTACGATGCGCCAAAACTCCTTGGAGATTACTCCGTTGTCGAGCACTGTGAAGTAGAATGTGCCGGGGACTTTGTCGCGTTTCACTCTGTAGTGGCGGCGTCTCCATACCATTCTTCCGTCTAGACTCTGGACCTGGCACCGAGCAAGCAAAAAATCAGATTTCCAAGATTTTGATGCTTATCAGAAACTGAAAAGAACTTCATTTCTGTTCCGAGGCTAGTCATTTGTTTCAGAACTGTTGATAGAAGAAGTAGAAGAAGAAGAAGTTCGAGCCTGTTAAAAGGCTAGTGTGTACCTGGAATACGGGGTCGTACCACACTGATCCCTTAGCTTTCCCCCGATAGAACATCTGATACTGACAAGGAAACTGATCATACGCCGCATTTTGTCCCGCAACAACACGCCAACTATACTCACACTTCTCACCACCCCCATTCTCCCTACCCAACCACCCAATAAACAAATCCTCCGCGATCTCATGGGTCACTTCCTCTCCCCGAAACATCGCCATCGGCTGCACATCAGGCTGCATCAGAATCTCAGCACTCAGACCCAAGCAATTGTGCTTCTGGAGCACACAGAGAGTGAACGCCTCCAGTTTCGGAGACTCATACGAGACGATACATCGATAGCTGCACACTTGGTCTGTCGGTGCACAGTTCTGCAAGCACGAGAGAGCGGTTCGACAATCCGGGTCTAAAACGCACGCCAGAATCTGGGAGCGGCAGTTCTTCACCATGCACTGGACGGAAGCCAGACTTGTGGCGCGAAGATTCTTGAGCAGGGTGACTGGGGTTACGTAGCTGTCGATGAGGACTAGGAGGACGAAGCGGACGTCGTCGGAGCTCTTGCGGGACCAGGCCTCCGTGATGAGGTTCAGGACCTTGAGAGCCTCTTTTCGTTTGGTTCCGACTCCGGGGAGGGTGGCTAAGAGTTTGTCTGCTGTGCTTGCGGGGGAGAGGTTTAGGCCGCCGAGACGAGTTGGGAAAGTGTCGGTGCAATCGAAGGAGACGACTGTTGGGATGTTTTGGAGGTGGTGGGTTTGGAGGTGTGAAGCGGTGGTTGCGTCGGTGATGGAGATGAGGACTGCGATGTCGGCGTTGAGAGTGTCGCTGCTTGTTGTTGTGAGGAGAGACTCGGCTGTGATGACCACCATCTCTAATTTGATGTCTATCCACCCTATTCGTTGTGCCTGCAGGTAAAGAGCACAATGGTGAAACAACTTGCACATCGAGAAGAATCAGATGAAATCTTGATTCTGATAGATTGGCGTTCTACTCCGCAGATAATCATTTCCTGAGTGTAATTGAATGTTGTGATTTGGCATAAACAATATTGTCATATGCTACACAATCTAGAGTAGATCTCCTCCCAGAACCACTTTCAGCAAACTACGTTGTTATTAAGTATGCCATTTTCCAATATACAATGTCGAGTTCATGGAATGTTGTTATGAATAAGAATGCATATAACGACAGTGCTACCTTGATGATGTGGGACATGAGGTGAGTACCATGTGCTGCATGACATCTACCCATGAGTTTCCATCGAAGGGGCTGATGCTTCCTGCGCCTACGATAGCTAGCACCTTCGCTTGTGCTTGCGATGAGAATTCTGTGAGCTCACCCGCCGTTGCAGTCTCTGTTGTCGCAGCCCTGCACATCTGCATCGATCCATCTGTTCGACCACAACAAACATTCCTATTATCAAATTGTAATCTGTCTTTCCATGAGAGGAAACAAACATTACTATTACCCAATTGAAATCTGTCTTTCCAGGCAGTTTTCTCCGAAATTAGGGATGTATGTAAAGACAGAAATTTAGGGCAAAACTTTAGCAAAACTAGGTCAGAGGTTAGAGAGTGCCGCAACTTTCTGTGTGAGTTTTTTGACAAGTTCAAGCTCTCGCATAGCAGCTAGTAACTCCCCAATGCCAAATTTAAGCTCTTCCAGATACTGGTTGTGCTCACAAGGAAAGTTCTTGCTCGCATTGTTGGGTTGGGTGCAAGCTTAGTTTGAATTTACGGATGACTCGTATCATAGTGCGAAAAGGAAGGAAAGAGAGAATGATAGCATACCAATGCTCGAAGGGGAAGCACCGAAAGAAGATGAGGGAGTGGTCTGTTGTTGTTGAAGAGGTGAGCACCTGCTCACATCAAGGCAGCAAGAGGAGACTTGATTATGAACAAAAGACAGAATCACAACTAGCAGCAGTCTAGCAGGCCACCCTTCTGACCTGATTGCTACTCTTCGACTGCTACATCGTCTTGGCTCTCTTCCAAGCCCTCCAATTCCAAATCCTGCCAACGTTTCCAACAAAATCAGCAACTCCATCCACAGATTCTAAACCCTAGCCCACGCCATTGAATGGCACTCACCATTAGAACGGGTCCCGAGCAATGAAGTCGACAATGAGGCCATTGCTGGGGCCGGCACGCATACCATCTCTGCTGCTGCTCTACACCCTCAAATCTGTTCTCATATTTTGCAATTGCTCGCTCAGACTAGAAATTGAAGAATACAACTGTAACAGTCAGAGCTTGGAGGGGTGAATGTGGTTTGCTTCTGGAGTGAAAAGAAGCCTATCATTTCTTCACCGACTGCTCACGGACACGTTCCGAATTCGGTTTTGGTTTCAGAGAGTGATAGAGCCTTGCATGCGGAAGATGATCCAGGCATGGCCTCTGTTGCTGGAGAAGCCACGAGTGCAGCAATTGAGATTTTAGATCTTTTTCTTCTCCACCTGGATTGCACTTTTCCATCTCAGATTTCTCACCCATTTGGTTCTCGTTTCTCGTTCACAAAAAGAGCCTGTTTATGCTAGAAGAGAAACTCCAACCTATTTAGAGGCAGGCGTGTTCGACCTAAATTTGAATGTCTGTACGGGGGTCATCACATCAATGGCGAGACTACCAACCCCTCTTGGAATGAACGTTTTACCAGTCCCTAGTTAGTCACTACACTAAATTTGGTAATTAGTGTTAGATACACTAATTTACATAAACAAGTTATAAGTTTTTACTGTTGTTCAATAATTTTACCCACTATATTGGCCAAGATGGGGGTCCTTATATAGGATGAGAATCAATGCTCTTGGTAATTTTTTTAAACAAAAGTAAAAAATTATAGCATTTTCAAATCTTATAATAATCTAACACTAATTATCAAATTTAGTGTAGTGCCTTAGAGATACCTGACATGGTATCCCCCGAAGGACTTTGAGGTACTCGTATAACGAGGTCCATGAACCCCCACCATAGTTGGGTGGACTATGGTAATGAGTACCATGCCGACATGGAGAGTAGAACCCACAATCTCCTCATTAGGGGCCATGAGCCCTAACCACTAAGCCAAGACTTGTGGTGCCTTTCTGTTTGAGGCACTCTTTTACGCTAGTGTTGAGAGGAAAGAAATTTAGCTCACATCTTTATCCGATTTTGAATCCTCTCACAGTTAGTTTTATTTATTTATTTAATGGCTTCTTGACTCTAGTATAAAGAGGGCCTAAGAAAGTTTTAATGTTGCATAGTATATTTGCATAAATTTGACATTGATGTTCTTTAGTTATACATGCGATTGATTGTCAATGTTGCATGATAATAAATGTTGCAATATGGAAATGAGGATTCATGTCTTTGTGTCTTTCCACCCTCGTTGACCGTTTCAAATTAGAGAAGTTTATCATGCTTTAATTTATATGCAATCTAAGAAGAATAAAAAACATTAAAGAAATAAATAATCATCATACAATGTAGGAACATGTGAACTATTGCATGATCTTTTGTGATTATTCAAAATATGCAAAAGTTATTTATTTTCATCTTTGTTGTGCATAGCCAACTTTTGTTTGACTTTGTGGTTGTTGCAAATTTCGACAATCTGCAGTGGATCTCCCGGGTTTAGTAGACTAGCAGTTGGTTAGCAGTTCGTATTTTTGACCATGCCCCGTGGGTTTGTTGTAAACCGCTAGTATGGCGGCTGCCCGCTCCATAGGACAGTTATACTCTGGTGTTTATGGCGGCTACCCACCACCACCACTTGACTGCAGTTGTTAGACCTACAAACATATAAATACAGCTCCTTGCCATTCTTTGGCTCTCTTTCTTGTGAAACATTTTCTAGTCTCAGAAGAGTGGTCTAAGAGCATAGCTATTGTCTCCGACTTTGGTTTGTGGTCTAAGAGCATAGCTACCATCTCTTGAAAACAAAGCAATCACACGCACAAGCAACATAGAGAGGTAGAGAGGCCCAGGCATCGTAAAAACTAATCCGCACCCGCTCAAACTAGTGTATTTTACACAATCTTGGTGTACATAGAATTCACAATCCTTAAAAATTACTCCGCACCTGCTCAAACTAGTGTATTTTACACAATCTTGGTGTACATAGATTTCACAATCCTTCCATACTTTGACACACTTTGAATGGTTGAAGAGAAGCCAATGCCCTAGTGCATAAGTGGTTCCATTAATTAAAAATTGCATCCGCAACAATTGGTCATTAGATCAACAAAAGGTTCAAAATTAGCAATTCCAAAGATAGTAGGTACAATGATAGTAGGTGCCGGAATGGGCTAATTCCGAGACTTTGTCAGTAGGTAGAGAGGAGGTGCCAAAATAGGCTATTCCCAAAACTTAGTCAACTGGGTTCCAAGTTTCGTGACAAGTTTGCATAGAAATCCAGCCCCCTCAAGAACAGTGGCAACAAAGTCAGGACCTTTAAATCTGCCACCTGGTAGAGGCACATCAACTCACTACCCACAGTCACTCCCACCTCTACGGGAGGCTCTATCGGAGCCACATATGCACTACAATAATAATGAGATGTAGTGTTCCATGACATTTGGTGTTGCACTTCTATTTACCCACTGCACTCTAATTGAAAACCCGATTATAATTATTGTTGCATCGCACCTCCCATGTTCTTCTTCCATAGCAAGCACTTATGGGTTGGAAACATAGATGAACATAGCTTTGAATCACTCACTTCCAACTCCAAAAGCTTACAATGATAAAATGAGATAGAATAGAGAACAATTAGTTAACTTGGGATTACCCATGGGCTAACTGATTGATTACTTATGGACTAAATCATCTTTCTATCTTGCTAACTAAGTCCTATAGGATTCTCTAAAAGTTTATGTAGATTAGTGGATAATCACATGAAGTGACTCGAGTGATGAATCGATACAATCACATGCAGTAACTCTAGTAATTCGCCAGATCATTTCCACACAACACTCCTCCTCGAATACTAATTTACCAATAAGTTTTAAACCATATCATTGATTGTTACTGTAATACTCCTTATCAATTTTTAAATACCTCATTAAAAACTACATTTGAGTAAAAAACCTGTCCCATAGGAAAAAAACACTTAGAGGTAGTTTTTAATGAGGTATATAGCAATTGAGGAGGAGTATTACTATAACAATCACTAGAGTAGTTTAGAACTTCTTAATAACTTAATATTAGAGGAGGAGTGTTATGTGGAAATGATTTGGCGAATTACTCAAGTTAGTGCATGTGATTGTATCCATCTATAACTAGACTTATTGCATGTGATTATTTGCTTATAAATAGATTCTCTAGAGAGTTTGACATATCTTGGTTAGCAAGATAGAAAGATGAAGTAATTCATAAGTTAGTAATCAGTAAGCCTATGGGTATTCCCAAGTTAACTAATTATTTCACCTTCTATATAAATTTAATGGGGTGAAATTCTCTCTGATTTTCCTCTTGACACTCTACTCAACTTTCGAACCCTAAAGTAGGCACAAAACTACATAATCTCACGAAGGTAGCAACTGGTACGTGGGGTAATTGAAGAAATATGACACCAATAACTCCTCACATACAAGGTAAGGTGGACATGCAATAAATTGAACAACTCTTATTTAGATGTACAAAAGCCCTCACTCAAGACAACAATTGAATATGGAAC
Organism: Bryum argenteum; assembly: GCA_037043015.1. Lineage (NCBI taxonomy): Eukaryota > Viridiplantae > Streptophyta > Bryopsida > Bryales > Bryaceae > Bryum > Bryum argenteum. Next base: position 14,405,976 of record CM073328.1, on the reverse strand, counting down.
CCTTAAATGAGGCAGTAATGGACTGATGTAGAGAGGAGAATATCTCTCACTTCTATTGAACAAGTTGCCATCATAAACATTAAAAGCCAAGGAGAAAGAAGTTGTTCATAGAAGCATTGTGCTGATAATGTAATATGTAAGAGACTAAACATGAGAGAAAACAAAAAAATGAGCAAGAAGAAATGAGAGAAGTTTTATTCCATTACCTTAATATAGAAGGTGAAACAATCGGTTAACTTGGGAATACCCATGAGTTGACTGATTGCTAACTTATGTGTTTACTCATCCTTCTATCTTGCTAACCAAGTCATGTAGGATACTCTAGAAGGTTTTATAGATAAGTAGATAATCACATGCACTAACTCCAGCAATTGTAGAAGTACATCACATGCACTAACTCCAGCAATGGATGGAGATCATCACATGCAGTGACTCTAGTAATGTGCGAGATCATTTTCACACAACAAGTTTAGTTGTCACGGTGAAGCGATTGAGGGCATTCAAAGGCTGGAGGACAACTCGAAAGCAATCGTCGCAATCGTGCCCGTTTGTGTTTAACGGTTTGCGGTTCGTGTCGTACGCCTTGTGAGAGCATGCCCAACCTCCCCTCAGACCGGAGGTTGGAGTCGCTTTTGTCATAGAGGGAACCTCAGCCCATGCATCAAATCAATAACCTGGCTAAGAGGGTCAACGTTCCCTAGATCATAGTTCATCATAATTCCAAGTTTTACAGTCCCCTCTCTCACATTCAACGTTCTCATTAACAAATGTAAGAGTGTCTTGTGGCAGCCCCCGGCGACCCTTTAAAGACTTCTGGGACCCTAACCCTACTCGTTGGCCCCCTGCTGGTTGGGTAGGCTTGCTCGCCAGGCCCTGTAGCCCCCTTCGGCACTCCTTACAAGCTTTTCCTAGTGCAACGAGCTCGGCTGGGCATGCTTTGATAACGTTCCGGCCTCCAAGCTTCCGGCCTCCAAGCATGGGGATGCATCGGTTCCAACACTCATTGTAAAGAAAGTAATTAATATTTAGTGTTGAAGTTGGTATTTAGTGTAAAAGATGCAATTACTATCTAGTGTTGTTATTCGTATTTAATAATTGCAACACTATATTTTATATTTCATTATTAGTGTAGTGACAAGAATCTCAAATTCGAACCAGGCAGTTCACTTGATGGGTGCGCATGCTCGTACTCCCATATGGACTACTCCCTCGCAAAAACGTTTAAAATTTAATAATCAGCTTGCATGCTGAAGATAATTCAGCCATCCAAGCTCATCAGGAAGGTCCTTGTACTGACAGTTGAATCGGACTCCACACAGAAGCCCCATGAACTGGGACGCGAATTATTAGATGAAACTTCAATTCTACAAAGAAACATATGGATGAAATATACCATATCATCCATCCGTCCACTGCATTATAATCCATCCAGTCACTACCCATCATCCACACGGTCATCAACCTTTTACTTTATTTACTCTTACTCCAATGGCCCTAACTTTTACGTTGCCACATTCTTTTACTTTATTTACTCTTTACCCTCAATGGCCCTAACTTTTACGTTGCTACATTCCCGTATAAATGAAGCCTCCACCCTCTTTTTAGTTCTCATTTCTACACCTCCCCTTTTCTTATTTCTCTTGTTTCTTTCAAATCTTAAAATTTTATCTTAAAAAATTTTAAGGCATGAGTTTTTTTCAGTTACTAACTACGTCCGGGGGCCTCAATGACAAGCCCACCACACCACAACAATTTCTCAAAATCCTTGACCTAGATGTGCGACAACGGAATAGTCCCGGTCTTAGACTTCTCTTTGATACTATTCTAAGAACCACCAATAGAAATGTTCTTGAGGAGATTTTCGAGAAGAGAACAAATGCACACAACTTACTTATTTATGTGATATGCAACACTCGATGTGAACGGTCAAGAAACAAAGCCGTGGATGTGCTTAACTACCTATATTTTCATGGGCTTGTATGAATCAACGGACTAAGATATAATTCCTAATCCAAAATGGGTATTGAAGTTGGAGCAAGAGAAAACTACAGCCAATTTTGACAATTGTGATCTCACAAATGAAGAAGAATCAATGGTACAAATGTGAGATGTTGAGTAGAATGTTGAGATCCTACGATGGATCTTCTAGACTGAGCATCTTTAGGCATGAGTAGAAGAAGGTTGAATTTTGAAGAATAGGCAGTTTTGCATCAAGAAAATTTAGGGGGTTACATATGCAAGGCCAATAGAACAAGGTCAATGCCCCTTCACCAACATATAGTATGCTTGTAGGATTATGAAGCGTTCTACCAATAACCATGTAGACACAATTATAGCATTCAACCCCTAACTTTCCCTAAAAACCGAAACGGTCTTTTGATGTTTTGGGCAGCCTCAGTTTCGTAGTAAAAACAAATATTTTTGAGATATTTTTTGGAATTGTGTGAGTTACATTGCAAAGTAGGTGCGGCAAAAATTGCAAAGTCAAATACCAATTTTTGAGTCTTTTAGGATGATCCTCGGGTTGCGAGCCGAGATGGGGCAGCTCAAATAAGTAACTTTTTTGGGTTTTTTTTTTTGAAACATGATTATTACTAAATCAGTACTCAAATTTCAAAGTGACTCAAGTCAAAAAGTTTACCAATTCTACAAGGGCAGCCTCCAAAAGTTTCAAAACCAATCTTTGCAATGCCCAAAAAAACTTGGGAGACAAACTTTGAATGTTATAATCTCTCAAATGGTAAACATCCAAAGGTCAATGTTTTGAACAATAATCAAGCATATTCTTAGGTACAAAATCTTACGGTTGGAAGTCTTAAAAAAGGAGAAGAAATTGGTCCACACCCCCACGAGTGCTTAGAGGTAGAGAATCGCAGTTTTGAGTTTTCAAGCTGCCAAAAAACACCAAGGAAATTTAGGGGTTAATAAAACCGAGTGTACCAAAAAACCATATGAATATGGTGGTATGAGATAAAACCAAATAAAGCTGGAATCATTTTCAAAAATCCAATTGATTGGTGGAAGTATTGCTAATTCTATTGATTAGGCTTACTAGCTCGCATGCTCATTGTTGCATGTCGTTGTGTTTAGTGTCCAAACCTTAGCAAAGAGTAGAGGAATCTACTTACTACTTTACTGAAGATTTTGTATCGAATCATAATATGCGAAGTAACTTACACAATCACCACTAATATTTATGATCTCTACTTCTTTGCATATCGCAAGAGTAATCTTGACCCCAAAAAGAGATGGAAGCCCAAATCGGGTCGATTTTGCTAAAAGCAAATGCATTGTTTTTACAAAAACTCAAATCTTTGACAAAACATATCTCAAGATCCTTGCGGTGATATCCAATATAAAGTGGTGAGTAGACAAATGAGACAGTTATTAACAAGATCCTACTGGTAGATTTCCCAACATTTCCAACAAAACATTGTACACAGATTTCGGAAATGTTGGGAATGTTGGGTGTCTAGAGGGTTAATGTAGAGCTTCTCCTTTAGGGGTTAACCCTTAAACGTCCATGGGGTTTAAAACTGGCAGCCCAAAATTAGATCACACCATCTCTGGACTTGTGCATCATAAATAATGCACTTTTTGACTTGAGCACCATGAATGAACCAATGAATGATGAGCTTGCAACCTCCTACAATGTTATATACAACCCCGACCTACCTACGACAATGTCATCAAAGCAAAAATCACTAGTACAAATTATGATTTGAATTGTAAAATTTCACTTTTTGAATGCATCACAAGACGACGGTGACCAGTTTGACTTCAAAATATAAGTGAAAAGTTGTGCACACTGAGAGCTACAAAGCATATTCTGTTGCAAAAAAAGCCCCTTGTGCTTCCTTGGGCGTTTAACCTTTAAAGGTCCTTGGGGTCTGAAATGGGAGCCCAACATTGGATCATAACATCTTTTGGACTTAGGCATCATGTATAGTGCACTTTTAAAACTTGGGCATTATGAATGGACCAATCAATGAGCTTGCAACCTTCTACAAGTTTATGTACAACCCAACCTACCTACCACAATCCTTTCAAAGCACAAAATCACTCATGATTTCTAAAATTTCACTCTTTGAATGCATCACAAGGAGGTGACGAGTTTGACATCAAAATATGAGTGAAAAGTTGAGTACAATGAGAGCTACAAGGCATATTCTCTTGGAAAACAGCCCCTCGGGCTTGCAAGGACCTTTAAGGGTTAACCCTTAAACGCCCATGGGGTCTAAAACGGGCAGCCCAAAATTGGATCACAACATCTTTTGGACTTGGGCATCATGAATAGTGCACTTTTTGAACTTGGGCACCATGAATGAACCAATCAATGATGAGCTTGCAACCTCCTACAAGGTTATGTACAACCCCAACCTACCTACCACAATCCTTTCAAACCATAAAATCATACATACAAATTGTGATTTGAATTGTAAAATTTCACTTTTTGAATGCATCATAAGACGGTGACCAGTTTGACATCAAAATATAAGTGAAAAGTTGATTACAGTGAGAGCTACAGAGAAGATTCTGTTGGAATCAAGCCCCTCGGGCTTGCTTGGGCGTTTAAGGGTTAAGGGTTAATCGCAAGACTTCGTTTATGATGTTTTTAAAGGGAAAAATAGGAGAGATGCCGATTTCGCCCTGATAGGCGGTACGTTGTGTCCGTTAGTGGCGGTTAGGTTCTAGAACCAACCATCGATCAACCACCTGCACGCCAGGCCAGGCAGCATGTGAACAGTGTCGTGATAAGCAGAGTGAGTCAACAACAGTTTCATTGCTACAGAAACAGTATTGGGAATCAATAAGCCTGCAGTGCAGGGCAGGGGAGCTAGCTACAAGATAAGCTAGCTCATGCCCTGCTCGATCATCTCTCCCGATCAGAATGCTGCAAATGGGCTCAGTTTGATATGATGTCACTCATGGGCGCCCGGACATATGGCTTGCCTGCGTTGGGTGCGCATCTTCTACCAGTTCGCCATTCTTATCTTCTTCCGGAAACAATCGAGCGCACTCAGGAGTTATCCCTTCCGGATTCGGCACCATTGTGGAATCTAGCATGTTCGATGTAAAATCCACAAATGATCGCAATGCTTAGTTCGGTAATAGCTTGTTGTTGGATGGATCAAGAGTAACTAAAACCAACCTACACTTGAACCAATATCATAAAACTTACATTCTGTTAAGATGACACTACTCCATGTGTCATTTTGTCACATAGAAACTTGTATTTGAGTGCCTGCACAATTTATAATATCACTTTTTTTGTAAAATCACTCTTACATCATTCATATCCAAAACTACTGAATAGTTTTCATGTAGTTTTGGAAGTGCCCTTCCGAAAGTTGAGGAGGCACATTTTGAGCAGAATAACACCATTTTGACGGAATTGGGGTTGTAAGTGGAATCATGTGGAGTTTCCATCAAGCTTTCAGTCCATCAAGATTTTCACCAAGAATATCACATTCTACCATACTTGGTGGAAAGCTTATAATGTAATGTATCACACAAAAGGCATTTTACCAAACTTGATGAATCAAATAGAGGATAATTTTTAAGGATAAGTAAAACGTCTTATAAAATGACTGTGGTTGGAAGAGATATGCGGACACTCTGATGTACATTTGAATATTGCAATTATGTTAAAAGGTAATCTGCTCAATAATGGCTCAATTCTCATTATAGAAATTGTAATGTAGTTAACAAGTAAGCAATTTTTGCACATGGACAAATTAGTGGAAGAATAGACCAATGTGAGATCATAGTTTTTGAAGTTGGGGCACCTTGTAATGTTCACAGTGAATACATAAAAAACTGAATTGCAGAACTATTATATACCTTTGGATGAATACCCACTAAGGCCCGGTTCAGACTGGGACGTCCAGTGGAGGCGGACGAAATTCTCCGGCCTTCGATTGGGTAATGTGGAGGTTTCGTCCGGTGGGGCTTTCACACTCGAAGGACGTCCGGTTTAGGGTTTTGCCACATAGACACATTTCCCTCCAAAAATCCAATGTATCCTTTTGTCCACCGAACAAGATTTGGGGTCACCTTGGGAGGTGACCCCAAATCTTGTCCAATGGACAAACTAAGGTCTTCTTGCCTCCTCCTCCCCTCCTTGCATGCACCACCTTTGCGTCATCATCATAGGGTTTTGCCACGTAGGCGCCTTTCCCTCCACTTCCCTCCACAATGTAGTGGACAAAATGGTGGACATCCGGTTTTGTCCGCCTCCACCGGACGTCCCAGTCTGAACCGGGCCTAAGTCTATCATTGATACTCCTCCACTACATTTTAGAGCACTCTACCCTAGATGATTATTAAGACTCCTAGCGCACCCATTACATCGAGTTGCTGTCAAATGAAATGGTTCCCAAGAGGTTTGGAGACAAATTTCGGTTCCCAGACATTTGGATCCAAATCTCATTAGCTGAACAAACCAAGCTTAGCAATTGGGTTAAGACTAGGAGACAAACTACCCTGACATGGCAGCACGTGATTAGCCAGAACCCGTCAAAATCTGACGTGGAGCATTTATACCTCCAGTGAGAAAACGTGCAGGGATCGAAGTAAGGTGATAACAATCTCTCCTGAAGGCAAGCAGAATAAATATCCTGAAAAGCTCCTACGATCACTTCGCATCTAATCTAGGACCTTTGAAACTTCACCATTCCTAAATATTGGTAGTCTGGTGTTGATCTCCAAAGCATGAAAAACCATTCCATTTGCATCTTGCAAGCAATTCTATTCTAGAGGAATTTGAGGATCACCACCCAAGCAAGAAAGAAGATGCAACTCTCGATCACATCTTCGATTCGATTCTACCACTTCTTTGTGTTTCAAATGCGTGTGAACATAGTATTGCGACATATTCAACAAGCCGAAAGTTCTACCACTTCTTTGTGCTTCACATGCGTGTGAATGTAGTATTGCGAAATATTCAACACGCCAAATGTGTTGCGAGAACTTGTCCAGAAATACATGAGAAAAGAATCATGCCAAAGTGTTCCAATACGAACAAACTTTGGTATAGAAGAATTGAGTTGATTTGGAACCAGAAATTCTCACTAACACTAGTTGAAATGTGGGCTCAGTAAAGCCAAGCCACCAATAACGCCATAATGACATAGTATGGCTTTAAAGTGCCACTATGGCTTTACTCCGTCCATGTTTCCACTAGTGTAATGATGAACTGAGAATGTCTAATTATTTTCATTTACTCGTAAAAACAAGAGCAATGACCTATTAAGGCCATATTCGTTAACTCGACACTTTTGCAAGTCTCATTTTAGCTTGGAATTATTGCAAGCACAAAAGAACTGAAGGCAAAATACAACAAAACGCTATGTGCACAAAGTAGCATTATAAGTCTCAAAAGCCTCATATCGTGCCGATTTTACAAATATAGCCTTTATTTTGTCGACAAGTATATTATCCATATGTACGTACTAGCCACTACTAGAAGAATTTTACGGTGTGTTTACACATCGATATATCAATGACAGGAATGAGAATGTTTCACTGAATATATGGACTACATTCATTGCTAGCACTTTTACTACCACCACATACATATATCTTGGTGCAAACAGACTCTTACAACTTGGAGTAATTAAACGAACAACTACCTTGGCTAACTTCCATGAATTCGACATGCACAGACAGACACTCAAATCATGTACAGACACTTCGCAATCCTCCTGATCGAGTCGTTGTATCCAATCTTATCATGAAGTACACGTAGTTCCAGTCTACTATAATTGCAGAGGAGTGACTCATATTGCTGACAGTAGACACCATAAGGATAAGGCTCAATTTCTGCGTTGTTCCGGTTCCTGTCGATCAACATCGTGTACACGGTGTGTACATGTCTACAGTAACCTGCTTGCTTGGTGACTCATATGTCAAGCACCTCCGAATGGATTAGGCCCATTACAATCATTCCGAGGTACTGATATATTAATTGTTTAATACTCCTGAGGATCAACGGGAAGAATGTGACACAATGAATCTAGCTACTACCTGTTTGGTACCTGTTTGATGCTTGGGTGATACTCGTGTGATACTAGGGTAGAATTCAGATTATGAGTCTGCATAACTCTATCTCTTTGAGGAGAAGAAGAACACCAGACCCCTATGAGTTGGCGTGAATATAGTGTCAGTTCGACCTACCCTTGATGATATGCCACAGTACATATCAACGATGGTATATTATCTCTTTCAATGGTCTATATAGCACCAACAAGAGGTTTTTTTGAGGTGGTAGGAAAATCACATTAATGAAATTATATGAATATATGGACTACATTCATTGTTGTAATTCATTTACCACTAAAAATACTTGTTGATGCATACAACCCTTAAGTGTAAAAGCATGATATGGGTACCCCCTCCAAAACTAGTGTGATTTTTTAAAATTACTTTTTTGATAAAATGAAAATATTGAAAAAAATTATTCTAACCGGATGGTGTTATAGGTGACATGGCTACAGTTGTGTACAGAAGGAATTTCTGGCACATATTTAATGAATTACACATAGGTCACACATAAATGAGACGCGTCTTAGTGGTATCCATATCATCATGCCTTTGCCCTTAAGTCAAACTATATGTAATTTACAAACTTCATTCTGTTGATTTACCAAATCATCATAGGTAATGATTGGGAAGAACCGACCGTTGCCTAGTTAGCAATAGCCCACTAGCCACTTGATACATGAAACCACTAGCTAAAACTGGTGGAAAATATAAGAAAATTGATCTACTCTTAGTATAAATTGAGGCAATTACTAGAAAAGCTCTGTAAATAGCTGGTGGAAGATGAGGAATACGAGCGGATTAAGCTCTAAATATTATATTCCGGAAGTGTGATCATAGGTGAGAATATATTTGAGAGACAACCCAATGGACACTTATTTTGGAGTGATGGGAAATTTGTCTTATACTCTCTCCGTCCCATTCTAATTGTTTAGTAGGTTCTCTCAAATCTACTCTCAAGATAGATTTTAGAGAACCTACTAGACAATTATAATGGGAGAGAGGGAGTAGCAAAACATTGAATTCGGGAGCAAGGGGTGACGAAGCAATATGGATGAAGGCGAAAAGGCATTGATTGGTTCCAAGGAGAAAGGACTTATCGATCCAAGTGGCAATGAAGACCAAGTCTGGTGGTGATGACATGGCGGGTTGACTGCCGTCGATGGCTGATTGGCTGTACTGGACTGCTGAAAGATCGCCCTGGGATGAGGCGCCTCGGTGGCGTCCTAGCCCCCCCCCCCCCCCTTTCCCCTTTCCCACCGAGATTCCTTTAACAATTCCTTCTTCATTACTTTACTCGATCACGACTTGGGAGTCATGATCTTGAAGAAGTTGGTGCCTTTTCACGCAAAAATCTTGCTTGATTGATTGATTTGGAATAGGCCATAATTGTAGGATTGTGAGGTTTCTTTCTAGTACTGCCTAAGAAGAAGAGAAACCCCAACCTATTTGTGTAGTGTAGGATTGTGAGGTTTCTTTTTATCTCAGAAATGAAGAGAAACCCCAACCTATTTGGAGGCATGCGTGAATAGAGTGTTCGTTCGGCCTATCCTTAGATATGTATGCCTCGAGGTCATCACACCAATGGCGGGACTGTTAACTCCTCTCGAGGTGAACACTATGCTAGTTCCTACCTAGCAACTAGTGCCTTAGAGATACCCCACGTGGTATCCCTCAAAAAGCATTGAGGTACCCATACAACGAGCTCCACGAACCCCCCACAATAGATGGGTGGACTATGGTGGTGAGCACCATGCCGGCATGGGGAATAGAACCCACAACCTCCTCATTGGGGGCCATGAGCCCTAACCACCATTGGTACGCTTGTAGATTTCGTTTGTGTTGTGTATGCGTTGCAAAAGAGAAGAGAAGGGAGCCTTGAAGCGGCTGAAATTAGTCTCTACCGCTCAATGCAAGTCGGTGTATGGTGCGCTTGCATGGTGGTGGTGCGTGGTGCGCCTTCCTTTTATTTTGACAATTTGAGAAGTACCCATGCTTCCTTCTTGAGCTTGTCTTGATGTTGCAAACGAGAATAAAAATAGCTCACTGCAAAAAGAGGGCTCTTTTCCGAGAGTGGGCTTGAAAGTAGCATGGACCCATGCAAAGGAGTAAGGAAAGCGAGCACCACTATGGTCCTTGCTTCTCCTTCTCATCTAAAATTTCTTTGTGTCATGTTCTTACTTCTTACATTGATGACCTTAGACAACTCTAGTCTTACTACAAGATTAGTATAAATATATTGTGCGGTGAACTTATCAATTGTCATTAATATTCCGAGATCATGACACTACTGATGAAATTAGTCATCCATGTATAGAAAAAGACTATGTTAATTCTTACCTAGTCAATGATACCCAAGAGTCTTAGAACAAGACATTTAGGTTTATACCATTAGATTTATATATGTACTTTCTAGAGACAATTTACACATTGAGAGCCAAATTATAACAATCACCTTCAATTTTTTGCTTCCAACTATCTCATCAATCATGAATAAGGCCAAGGACAAAATATTTCTATGTTTAGAGGAATCAAACTGAAAATCTCATGTGTGATCAAGATATTTGTATATAGTTATTTATCAAGCATTGTGCACCCTATTCAATGGTGGAGTTTGGAAACATAAATATTCGTAAAATGCAAATGTAATGAGAAAATTAAAATTAGAATCCACACAGTCATAGGGTCCTCTTGTGCAAGATTGCAAAAGCATAAAATCAGGGTTTCTCAAATTCGGATGGTATATTAACTCCTAAACGACCACGGCCACCGATTCGGCTTTTATAGTCAAGGCAAAAAAAAATTTACAGTCAACTTCAAACGTTATGATCTCACATCTAGTGATGATCCAACGGTTGAAAATTTTCACACTACTACCAATGGTAGTCTACTTTAAGATCCTACGGTTGAAATCATAAAAAAATTCCAAAAATATTGGACGTACCCCCATTAGTACATAGTGGTTTGTGTTGGGATTTCAAGCTCCCAAAACATCGTGGATCTTTAGGGGTTAATGTGATTCCAGGCATTAATACTGGAATCTCTGAAGAGGCTACACTATTATAGCTTCAAGGTGTCGTGTAAGTTAACTTCTCTTTTCTCTACCATATTTTCATGCTCCCTAAAAGAACAATTGCTTGGATTGTCGGCAAATTCATCCCAAAATGGTGACTTTTGTTATTGTGTCCACTAGTAGAAAAACACATTCTTTTTTACTAGAAAATGTAGTCATGTTGCTCAAAATGACTAAATCTATATGACTAGGAATTTGACTCTTAGTAGTCGTACATGTTATGACTGTTATTATTCCTATAACTAGAACCTTGATTTTAAATAAATTCACTTCAAATGACTATGAAGAGTCAAATTCCTAGTCATATAGATTTAGTCATTTTAGACAACATGAGTACATTTTCTAATAAAAAATACGTGTTTTTCTCCTAGTGGTCTATCTTCTACTATTTTTACTTCTGCTTTCATATTCTTGTAAACAATTCCTTATTCTCCAAATTCATTATCTTTCCAAAAAGAAAATAACTTCCTGTTTCTAAATGCACTTCAAAAACTAAGCAAGGGTAAGAATGACGCAAATCTTCCAAATGAAAATTACACATCCACTCATCAAGTTTTAAGAAATGGGGGCATTTTAGAATGAAATTTTCAAAGAATATTTGTTTCCTAGAAAAGGGAATATGCGATTTCAGGAGTGAACCACCCACAAGAAAGGTTCTAATTGGCATTTTGAGAATCCCTATGGCAATGCACATGACACCACCTGCAGATTTGCAGATTTTGTGTGTATAAGTGAATCAAGATATTCCATAGGGTTTATTCCATCATACCTTATTCAAAGTCAATTCATTATATGGTACTATCAATGTTATTGTTGTACAAGTATATTCCTTCTACAACTTTGTGGTTTTGTATTAACCTCTACCTAGTACCGTAGTTGCTTCATAGATTCACCACTCCTCCATGTGGTCTACTTGTAGAAGAGTTTTGATAGAATTGAGTTTTGAATTTTGTTAATGAAAAACAAAGCAAATATTTGGCAAGAAAGTTGCTTGTTCTGAAACATACGACTAAAGTTAGGAGTCATTTAACAAGTAGCACCCAATTTAGACTAAAATGAGGTCAAATATAGATGAACACGTTGGGTTGTCAATACATGAACATTGATTTTATTATGATTTTGGCACTTTACAAACTTTGTTATTTCTTTTTTCTTTTTTTTGCATTCGAGCAAGAAAATTTATGCCAAAGATGTAAAGCTACAAAACAACCTCCTTCCAAACTTGAATACATGTCTAGTAGTAAGTCTCAACACTTTCATTAACAATTGAAACTTCCGAAATTGCAAAAGATTTTTCAAATTTTAAAAATCTTTATTTGTATCTAGGTACTTTGGTTTGGACATGGTTTGTATTTTATGTGTGCTTAATTTAGAAACTACTCTCTATTTGATTTGACTAAGGGTCTGTACACACAAATGGTGTGTAAATGGTGTTAGTAAGGTGATAGTGAGAGTGTAACAATGAATTTAGGTGCATACCATACCACCATAGCAGGTTTGGTATGCACCTAAATTCCCACCTTATAGACCCTAGAATCATTTTCATAGAAAGGTATTGAAGGGTCGTGCCGACAATGCCTTGAAAAGAAATGAAGCCGCTTTAGTTCTTAGGGGCCGATTTGCACTACGATGAAGAACAAACTAAGGAGAAATCTTAAACGTAATTGGTTGAAATTGAGACTCTTGAAATGCGATTGGTTAAAATTGAAATTCTTGACCGACGCGTGGCTTTCCCCACCACAGTGTAAAACCAACCCTTACTCATATAAATGTCCATCCAATCTTAGGTATTAATTAACCTTTCCCTACTGGAAAAACCTTGATGAGTTTTGACCGTGCCTAGAAATTAACGTTATATAGCATGTCAGGCCTCTTGGTGAAAAGGGTTAATATATAAAAAACTTGTAGCACAAGTTATACCTCATGTCACACCTTAATCTAACAACAACTCATTTGAATGAGAATTAATAAATGTACTCTATCACACAATTGAAACAAAACCCTTCATAATAAAATGTCACTTGATTAGTACAACCTCTTCACACCCATAATCACAAATTCCTGCAAATCTCCAAAGAATCAAAAGCAAGCGAGGCAGTTGAACCTTTGGCTTTGGTTCTCCGTCATCCCACTTGTCATCCCGGGTAGCGACACTCCCTGAATCTTGGCTTCCTTAGTTCCCGCTCTCTCTCTTATAAGAAGAAGGCAACACAACCGGCACCCGTAAAGTCTCCGGTCTTGATAGTCGTCTCCTTCTTCAGTATAGAAGCCCAAGCTTCAATCGTCCCTTTCTCCAGCAATTCAATTCTTCTCTCGCCATTTTCCATTGCATTGTTGTTCCCTGTCATGGCGATGGCGTCCATGCGCGCTTTTGACCTCAAAAGCACCTTCGCCGCTTCTGTTACGGATCAGGGAGCCGCAAGCTCGTCTGTGTTCGGGGAAGCCGTTCGCATCGCTGCCGCGCCGCTCCAGAAGGCCGCCTCACAGCCGGTAAGTGTGGAGCTCGAGTAGGCGATCGCAGGATTCCGATTTTTCTGCTTTCTGAAATTGATAGATACAGCGACAAATTTTGCTTCAGCTGTATATTTCCCCAATTGATGCGTCGTCGTGGTGATTAGCTTTCCGCTTTTCGATTTGAGAAGATTTTTAGTCTTTTGCTACTTTGCGGACCTATTGAGCGCGGTGGCTTTTATTGATCGTTTGGCTTTTCGGAGGTTTGTATTCGGGGAATGGTCAGGAGTCGGCATTGTGTGGCTGATTCTGTGATTGTGATGCGTGATCAGGTGCTGAGCGTTCGTATTCGTGCAGATGATATGTGAGAATCGGTGATTGAGAGTAGTGGATTTTCTTGAATTTTTCAGTTGTAATGGCGTGGAGGATGTCTGTAGCAGGTTTTGAAGGTTGTAGGAGGAAATCTTGTTAGCGGGACTTGGAATACTCGTGTTTTTGTCAATTTTAGAGGCGTCTCGTTTAAGGCTGTAGGTACACAGATGAAGGCGGTAGAAACGAATTCATTGTGCTGATGGAGAGCGGAAATATTGCATTTTCGGGTAGTTTAGCAGCAGCGGAGTTGTCGGTTTCGATTGCGTCGTGTTGTTCGAGAGAGGAAGTTGAATGTGAGATCGTGTAAGGGGAGATGTCGGAGTAGGAGAAGGTCGGTTGCTGCATAAGATGTTGGAAAAGACAGTGTTCGGTTTAGGTGTTTTTGCGGCGGCTCATGTTTGGCGATTATCTCTCCTTGAGACCTTGTCTCTTGCGAGGTCTGCAGAATAATGTTAAAATTGTAGTGGGCGTCGTGTTATTGTGAAAATTGTAGCGGGCGTCGTTACGGATCCTCGCCCTTGTCTCCGGCAAGAGTCATACTGATTGTTGTAGATATTCTTCTGAGCTTGTTGTTTTGGATCCTCTAGTAAATGTCTGTCTTACGTGGTTTACTGGTTGATTCATTTGGACTTGGTAACGTCTGCTTTGGATTCACGAGTAAGAATATCGTTTCTATTGATGCAGATATGTGCCATAGCGAATTCGACGACAAGTTCTGTATCTTCATATGGACGGGTGATTATTCCTCCAAAGCATCAGAATCACTGGAACGACATGTCATTCGGATCCAGAACGCTGACTGACCTGGCAGGGCGTGACCAGCGGAACGAACTCACGCGGCTGAAGATCTTCTCCGGATCCGCCAACCCTCTGCTTGCTCAGGTGAAGGATCACTTTTATTAGAAAACATTTGGCTCCTCATTAGTCGTTGAGGTGTTTTAACCTTTTATGTCCTGATGAGCATATCCAGTGCCGATTACTGCCAATCCGCTGAATGGGCCCTCAGACAAAATATACCAGACTGACGGAACTTGAGACCGTGTGTAACATTGCGTCAAGTTTTACCTTTGTCAGTAGACAGTAGCATCTAGCATGTTCTTTGTTAGGTAGCAGTACACAGGTCCTAGTTTACTGATGTTCCTCGTGGAGCACAACGTTTTCCTGTCGTGCTGTAGAGTAATCTTTGGCAATCTACTGACAGTCTCTGGGTTGTGTGTGTAGGAAATAGCTTGTAATATGGGCCTTGATTTAGGCAAGATCAAGATCAAGCGGTTTGCGGATGGGGAAATTTATGTGCAGCTCGAGGAGAGCGTGCGTGGAATGGATGTGTTCTTGGTGCAACCAACGTGCCCACCCGCCAACGAAAACCTCATGGAGCTCTTGATCATGATAGATGCATGCCGAAGAGCATCTGCAAGGACCATCACCGCTGTGGTTCCATACTTTGGTTACGCGAGGGCTGACCGCAAGGTGAGGGACTGTATGTAGGAAGGTATTGTGCTTGATTGTTGTTGCCCCCTTAAAATGTTCTGTTGGGAGTTAATGGTACCTTGCTGATACTTTCATATGACTGTGCTCTCACAGACGCAAGGCCGCGAATCGATTGCTGCCAAACTGTGTGCCAATCTTATTACCGAAGCAGGAGCGAACCGCGTGCTTGCTTGTGACCTGCACTCTGGCCAGTCGCAGGGCTACTTTGATATTCCTGTCGACCATATCTATGGTCAACCTGTGATCCTAGACTACTTGGCGAGCAAGATGATCGCGGCCGACGACCTGGTGGTGGTGTCCCCTGATGTTGGAGGTGTAGCTCGTGCTCGGGCTTTTGCTAAAAAATTGTCAGATGCTCCTCTGGCTATAGTTGACAAGAGGCGACAGGGTCATAACATCTCCGAGGTAGGCTTTTATATTCTGTGTAATTCAGTCCAAACTGAAGCCCCTCTTCTACTGTTGATTGTTTTCCGAGGTGTGCTCTATCACTCATTCTTGTTACCCATCACTCCTTTTTGTTGCGTTCATGAACGTACAGTTTCCGCTTGGGAAGCCAGGCTGCAGTCGATTGGGAAATTTGGTATGACTGGCAAATGACGAAGCCGATTGTGGATGGGTGCAGGTTATGAATTTGATTGGGGATGTTAAGGGAAAGGTGGCTATCATGGTCGACGACATGATAGATACAGCTGGTATGGACTCTTCCCAGAAACCATGGAATTTAACAGTGAAGAAACTGTACCATGTGTGTTGGTTTAGAATATCAGCTAATGTATTGTTACATGCACTTATTGATGCTCTTTGTATACTTTTCAGGAACAATTTCGAACAGTGCAGCCCTTCTACACGAAGAAGGAGCCCGGGAGGTTTATGCTTGCTGCACACATGCTGTGTTTAGGTGGGTCACAGAAACAGAACTCTGACTGTACTGTTCAGAAGTTATAGATTCATGGCGAGCTAGAAATTGTTTCTCTTATGTATCCCATTGACCACGTCCATCTTCTTGAACCGCCGAAAAACTAAGTACTAGCGTGTTCTTTTTTCTTGGCAGTCCACCAGCAATTGAACGATTATCAAGCGGTCTGTTCCAGGAGGTGATCGTAACAAACACGATTCCTGTCCAGGAACAAAACTATTTCCCCCAACTGACTGTGTTGTCAGTTGCCAACCTTCTCGGCGAAACAATCTGGCGCGTCTACGATGACTCCTCAGTGATCGGCATGTTCCATTAACCATCAGAGCCAATTTCAACGACACACTTTCGGGACCTCGTGGCTGCTTCCAAACGGAAGCTCCCTATCGGTTCATTTTGTCTGGCACTGGAATGATGGGCCAGTACGTTTTTAAGTTTTGTAGGATGGAAATTTTCTTATTCCTGAACGGCAATAACCGATACTGCTGCGCCCATTTACTGCGGTGAACATGCTGACACGCATGCTGCGAGTTCTGCTCAATTATGTGAAGGTAATAGAGGTATAGTTATATATTTTGAAAACGCTTGCATTTCTTCGAAAACAGTTAGGTGTTTATACACCTCTGCTGCAAGTCCGGCCAGAAGGGCATCAGCTTGAGAGCTTTTCATAGAATAATGCTGGTCCCTTATAAGGTGAAAGTGAGAAACGATTACGATAGGCCATGGATCCATGCCCTTGCTCGGCTGGTTGTGATTTTATTCTCTAAAATAACAATGGATTTTGTGGTCTAATTACTGACTCAAACTTGTGTGAGATGTTGCATGTTTTCGCTTCCCCAATCATGATAAGCTTCGGTGAATGATAAGGATTTTATCTGCATATGGATATTGTAGAACTTTTTCTGGTATGTGTGATTATCTTTCGGTTACAAGAGGTGATATTATAGATATCTTGTCACGAAGTTATTAATCTTTTACTTTAGCGATCAAACTCAAGGTGGAATGGAGAAGTTTCTGAAATCAATCATCCATACAGTCACTAATCCATTGCTCTTTTACTTTAGTTTTTACTTTAATTCTTCAGGTCTGTATATATACAATTCCACACTTGTGTTATGATCAACAATCTCTTACAATTTTCCCTTCAATAGTCACCGATCATTTCATCATATTTGATTTTACAAGTCTAAAGCCATGTCATTCGTAACCAAGTCTGGGGGGCTCAACAACAAGCCCACCAATCCACTCAAATTTATTGAATATTTTAAAAATTCCGTGCAAGATCGTGATCATGAGGACATCTATGTTCTCCTGGGAATCATTTTGAAAACCAACAACATGTCGGTTCTCAAGAGAGTATTCATAACATGCCATTGTACTAGACTCTATGGTTTCTATGTACTCGTTTACTTACTTAACTTCATTCAATGCAAACGCACAGTGCGAAGAGCTGTACATGTGCTCAACCACCTTCTGCTTCACAGAATTGTAGATACGCAACTTGTTTTTGCAAGCTTTGTAAATTTTTGCAAACTCGTGAAGCGGGCTAATCTCAGAGCTGTTGTAAATGCGACAACAAGATTGTTGGGCAACCCGGGCAAGATTCTGGCACGCAATGTCCTCCTATTGTGCCCCGCAGTCCTCACCGTTGCTGGCCCTTGTACTAGGACAAGGGCTGCAAGCAAGCGACGGCGCACAAGTTTCTCTAAAGCTCATAAGAAACCTTTTCCGTATGTCAATACATGGCGCTCTTGCACTAATATGTATTTTCACAACAACCATATGAATATTTGGTGATAAAATATCTCCTTCTATTATAGGATGACATGCCGCAATTTTTGGACCATCTTCTCCCCCTCAAAGTCCTCCCCAAAGAAGGAAAAAGCAGAAAATAATAGGCAGAGTAAAAAATGAAAATTTTTATCAGAAAGTTATCAAAAGTTATAAAAAAAGAAAGTCGAAAAGATATCAAAAAAGTTATTTTAAGAAAATTATCAAAAAGTTGGCGAAAATGTTATCGAAAAAGTTGGCGAAAAAGTTATCGAAAAAGTTGGCGAAAAAGTTATCGAAAAAGTTGGCGAAAAAGCTGTTATCGATGATTTTGCAAGAGAAAATTAGGTTAGGATCAAGTGACGAGGAAAAGAAACTCTTCATGATACAACAAGTTTGAATAATAAAAGATGGACTTTTTGATTGGCACTTTCGTTTGTCATTGCATTTTGCTCAATTTTCTTGCTCAAGCTGTAAATTCACCACAAATTCCCTGCTAATTTCAAGCAGAATTTCATGTGCTTTTGATCTGTGACTGCAGTGTTTCGTACAATTAACAATCTTGAGTTGTAAATCACCTTGATATTGTCACTGCACCCCACTAACAGCTTTTGTTCCCACAAAAGTACCTACCTATTCCCCAGCATTTAAGGGGTTCTTGGAATTCTTCATAAAATCAGAACATGAACTTTTCCCCTCAGATTAGCAAATACAACAGAAAATTAGTCCAAGTTGAATCATAATTTTCTCAATAAATTTCCAAAGTGGGAGACAAGTAGACCGCTATAATGGGGCATAGGTGGGGCATTAAACCGTGCATTTCATTTCTTAATGCCCATCACACACCAACCCACATGTGGACAAGAACCACCATGTGGGAGGAAAGCACCTAGCATTTGTGTGAGAGGCAAGTTGTTAATGTGCTCCACTTCGGGTGGTGAGATGCTCGGTTTAATATGGGCTTGTAGTATTCAGTTTTAGGAAGGCGTTCGGAAATAGGTTGTTCAACCGTACATGAACAAAAAAACAAAAGGTGAAAAAAAAAAGTAAAATCTCAATTTTTGGTGAGTTTTTGATGTTACTACGATCAAATTGATTTTGGGCAGAATTTGAGAATGAATGAGCATACACCATTATAGTTCGTGCAGTTTGAAGGCAGATTTTGACTAGTTTTTCAAACTTTGACCATGAACATCTCCTGAAGTATGAGGAATTTTGAAGCTCAAAATGACTTTTGGAAAGGAATGGAAAATTTCTGAAATCTCCAAAAACAAAATCAATTTCATACAATCTATCTTGACCAATTGAAAGTCAAATCGACCATGTTTGGGCTCATTTTGACATCAAGGGTTAATCTCCGTATCAAACATGACTTTAAGTTAAGTCAAATCGACCATGTTTGGGCTCATTTTGACATCAAGGGTTAATCTCCGTATCAAACATGACTTTAAGTTATATGATAGATCAAAGGAAGAACTAAAGCTGTGATAAAGTAATTGCAAATATGAATTTAAAAACTCAATTGGTTTATCATTGTGGACAATATAAGCACGAAAGTGTTCATTGTTTGAAATTCCTAAAGTGCCCACTTTTGCAATTTTTTTTATTGCAAAGCCCATTTTGAATACCAATTTCAATCGGGATTAATACGTTTTTAGTTTTGAAGTAAAAGGGATCATATAGGATATTTGGATGTGGGTAAATTAGGTATAAATTAAAGGAAAGTGGTAGATTTGTTTGTAGCATCTTTGGCTGTACAAACAAGTTCCACCTCTACCCTCTGGAAATAAAATATCCTTAGTTATTTTCCTTCCAAGAGCTAAATGTGTTCATGCACACCTCAAAGCTATATTTTATTTAATTGAGGTACTATTAAGATTTTAAATTGCATAAGTGTTTAATCCCTCAGCATCCTTGTTATTTTTTAGTCAAAAAACATAGTTTTAGAATTGGAAATGAGAGTAAGTTATCCAAATCTCAACCGTACAAACTTGTAGTAAACCTTACTGTAGATCATGTGGTTCAACTTTGGAGTCATAGGTTGGGAGATCATAATATTTTTGTATTCACAATCGATTATTATATTTCAGCATTTTTACTTTAGAATGGAAATATTATCAATAAACTGGTATATATACGTGTCCTCCAGACAAGCAAAAAGAAAAAAGCATTCGTTCAATTTGTTAATAAGGTTCCTCTCTTCCCGATGGGTGAGCTCTTCATTTGATGCTTTTTACAAACTACTTCCTATATCTGATTCTCTAGTTGATGGTCCTCCTGTTTTTTAAGATTTATAGCATGTTCTCCATATCCTCATTTCCTTGTTCCCACATCCATGCCTTCTTTCCTACTTCCCCATTCTTATTTTTTTGGTTCCTTAGTCTCTATCTCCAAATTCCCCTTCCCCGTTTCCATCCTTTGGCCTCGTTCCCCGTCCTATAACTCCCCCTCCTTGGTTTCAATCATTTGTTCCCACTTTCCATCATTTGTTCTTAATTTCTATCATTCATTCTTGGTTCTCATTAAATGTTCATGGTTCCCATCCTCTATTCCGAGTTCCTTTGTTTCCGGTTCATGTTCCCCTCCGATGTTCCTTGATCTCTCGTTCACTCCTTTTTTGCTCCCAATTTCATGTTCCATATTCCTTATCCCTTTTACTTCTTATTTGGTGCTCTTTAAAACTACCCCTATCTCATGTTCCCTCCTTGATAGTCCACCGACTTATAGGATGCCCTTTGTTCCCTTCTTCTCATTTACATGTGCTCTTTAAGATTTATAGCATGTCTCATTATCTAATTTTTTGTTATTGGTTCCCTATCTCCAAACTAGCGTTCCCGGTTCTCATTTTATGTTCTTAGTTCCCATCTCATGTTCCTGGTTCTCCATCCCCAACTCCCCTTCTAAGTTTCCATCATTTGCTCGTTCCTAGTTCCCATTATTCGTTCCTAGTTCTCATCGTTCGTTCCTAGTTCCCATGAGAAAATTTATCGTTCCCATCCTCCATTCCCAGTTCCTACTACTACTCACATAATCTCTTGATCTCTCGTTCACTCCTTCTTTGCTCCCATTTTCATGTTCCATATTCCTTGTCCCTTCCACTCTTTGTTATATTATAAGAATCTAATACACACTCAATAACAATAAAATATCACTTACACAAACTCTTCAAAATATTTAAAACTCTTCATGCGGCGTATATAGCGGGGGCCCGTTAGCTTTTTCACGCCATTTTTTAATACATTTTGGTGAATTTTGGCTTTAAGAGGGGCTACAAGCTCTCTAATTGGCTCATAGAGAATGGAAATTCACTCAAATGTATTCTATTATAGTGTTGAGAGACTAATTGCAATCAAAATTTTAGAGAATAATATGTAGAAAATTGCATGAATTTTCAAAATAGTTGAGTAAATTTCTATTACAAAGACTTGGTAGTGGAGAGCATGCTTATAACAATGCATGGCCAAATTTAAGTGTCTAAGATCTTCTTCAAGAAAATTATATCCAATCAAGTCTAACACAAAACCAAACATCCTAAATTTGTTAAAAATTTACCGTCTTTGGAGAAAATCTTTGTTACAAGATATTGTACATCCATTGCCCCATGATTAATTCATTTTTTCAATTTTGACAAAGTTGCTTCTAACCCCTAAAAGTCATGAGGTAATTTTAGCCAAAAACCCATTTGTCTTCAAAGTTCCATAGGTGAAAATCGAGATATGTTATTCAAATCTTAACCGTGCAAACTTGTAGTAGATTTATTTTAAATCACATGGACCTCAAACCACATTACAAAATTTTATCATTTTCACTTAAAAGTGAAATTGCTATCAATAGATGAATTGCAATGAAAATTTCACCAACCAAGAAGTTGTTCACCTTCATCTGAATAACACTCTCGTACCAAAAAAATACATAAAAAATCTTCGCTTGCACAATAGTCTTGCAATGGTGAAATTTGCCAAAACTTTTACAACATGAAAATAGTCCAAAATTACACCTCTTGTAGTCAAATCCTTGCATCACCTTTAAAGCATGTTAAATTGGGTCAAAGTTTTTATCAATAACTAATTGGAGTACATTTCAAAGTGTAAAGTCAAAATCCAACAGTGGATGAAGGAGGTGTAGCTCCTCACATTCATCGACTTTTTTTGCTTTTTTACATTGGAGAAACATCCTTGCAAATCTCATACCAAAAGTAATTGGATAAAAAATCTTCCAGCTAAAAAGTTGTTCAAATTGTATCCCAAGATCATGACTATGCAAAGACTATTCATGATAATAAAAATAATTGGCTTGCATTGGTAAAACATGCCCCATGTTTGAAGAGCCAAAAACAAAAGTTGTCTTCACTAGAATGCATGCCATTAATTCTTAATTTATTGTTTGGATATGCAATTTTTACCACACAAATGGGACTTGATTGAAACTCAACCCAAGTGAATTATTGAAAACAGACTTTGGATGAAGAAGCCCTTCAAATTTGCTACTTGTCATCCATTGTGTTGATTTTCAACTCACGCTGCGTTCAAGGGTTAATAATTACTTTTTGAGTATCAATACAAATATTCTATTTTTAGTTTTTAAAGAATTCTTGGCACCTCAAAAAGGGACTTAAATTGTACTGAATTGGCTTAGGGTATCGGATGGAATAAGACATTCTTGGTGGAACTTCACACGTTTCCACTAATGACACTACCTCTCAGTGATTTACTCACTAATAACACTACCTCTCAGTGATTTACTCCAATAACATAAACTATAAATCACCCACCAACATATGCTCCAAGCAACACCTCACATTACTCAGATAACAAAATTCCAAAATTATGATGATTCTAGGAGATCCGATCTTCCACTTACTTTGCCCAAACACACAAATTACTCACACACGTAACTTCCAATGCTACAATTACCTCAAGTCCTATCAATCAATCAAATTAAAGGACCCCACCACTTAGAATCTCATGACATTTTTCTTTACTTGGTCCAATTGCACAATAATAAAAACAACCAGTTTTGACTCCCACCCAGAAAATTATTGTACCAAAAGAAAAGGAGAAGAGTACTACTCTGACAATTCAATACGTAAAACGTGAACACAAGTGAGTACAAACACCCAAAAAGAAAGCTCCGTATTATCACGTACAGATTGGCGGTGCCATAAAAGAGTACAACTGGGTCGCAGAAGTATTATTACACTGGCACTCTCTGTAGTACTAATGCTCGATTGACTGACCGCGTCTCTCCCTTCCCTTCCCTTCCCTCATCTCTCTCCCCCACAAATCTCTTCACAAACAATCAAAACAGCAACACTAGCAACAGCAGCTCTACATTGATAGATAGATAGATAGAAAGAGCTCCACATTCTTCACTTTCTTCCCCCACCCACCATAGCCAGATAGATCTACAACAAGAAGCTTCGATTCGTGAGAGCTTCGAAAAACAAGCTTAGGGTTAAAAGTGGGAGTTTTAGAAGGGGGGAGGGGGGGGAGTTGAGTTTTTTTTAGTAGCGCGATGGGGCGCATGAAGCCTGCTCAGTTGTTGCAGCAGAGTAAGAAGAAAAAGGGGCCTGCGAGGCTCAACATTGCCACGATCGTTGTCGTGGGAGTGGTCGTCATTCTCGTGCTCGTCTCGGCTGTCGTTTTGCATAAACGAAAAGCTCGAGGGTGAGTGAGTTCATTCGATTAGTTCATCACTTTTGTTTGTGTGGTGGATTTGAGTTTTGATTCTGGTGTGTGTTTGTGTGTGAAGGGACTTGACTGGTGATGAAGTGTATCGAGGGCACCATCAACTGAATGTCGCCGATGGTGATGCTGAGACGACGGAGAATGCGGGTGACCTCCAGTTTCCGAGATACGCGGTACTGTCTCTCTCGCTCTCTCCATTATCATTGCAGCATACTTTTTTGAATTTTTACCGGAAAGATTCATCTCATTTAGCATTAGTATTGAATTTATGCTACATTTTCAGCTCTCGAGGATTATTAGAGTTTGTTGACTGATTATGTTCATACTATAAACAGTTGCATTGACGATCTCCAAAGAGAAAGTATACTATCCATATGAATCTGTTGTTAGTCCGGCAGATTCATACCAGTAACAGTGGTATATAATAAATCGACCTTATGAAAGAGAATGCTTACTATTCATGTAAATCTATTGTTTGAGCTTTAGCATGATAGAGTTTGTAGTATCGCATGTACGATATTGGCATTATCGAAGCGGAGGTATACTTTTTTATGTGCATCTGTTGTTTGTTCTGTCGGCGACATTGAGTGTTTTGATAAATATAAATGAGGTTGACATTTTTGAGTTGTGGTGTTTACAGATAATGAATACTACAAAGGGATCTTTCACTATTGAGCTTTTTGAGAAGGACGCTCCGCGTGCTGTGGAGAATTTTGTTACCCACAGGTACACTCTACTTTCTTTCATTGAAGCAAACCAACTAACTTGATATTGGACTTTGATGCAGAGATTGCTGATATTCATCAAGTGCTGTGGGGTGGGAACCAAATTGAAATGGGATTAATCTTGAAAAGAAGTTAGTTTCGGTGCATTTTAAGAGATTTATGCTAATTTGGAGATCAAGTTCAATTAGCACTAGAAGAAAAACCGTTCATTATGACTTGTCCGGAATGACTCAATCAGTTGTAAGCTAGCCGATCAGCTTGCAGTTTATTCAGTCATTATGGACAAGTCGTAGTGGACAATTTTTCTACTAGTGTAGGAAATTGAATTCGAAGTGATTTTAAAAATTTAGCCTGGAGGTTGATGTTGGTATTGGATTTTGGTATATACTATTTTGGGGTCTTTCAATCCCCACAACATTTATGTGGAGTGTACAACACTTTCATGAAATCTGCTTGTACTGAACATGAATATATTGGTCTTTAAAAGCAATGAATCGATTACAGAATATAACTATAAGCTTCCATGAAAAAATTACACATGCAAAAGTAAGAAAGAATCTCGTTGTGCAGTAAAAACGGGTACTACAACGGGCTGCTGTTCCATCGTGTGATCAAGGACTTCATAATTCAGACCGGTGATCCGAAGGGCGATGGAACCGGTGGCGAATCAATCTGGGGTAGCAGCTTCAGGGACGAATTCAAGGAAGGGTACGTACTTAACTCCACCCTCAAAACTCGAAACATATTCATGTCGGTACTTGTTCCTTATCATTAGAAAACCCATGTCAAGAAGGATTTACAGAATTAGATGCTCTCGAGGGGAATATATACGCTTGCTTGCTCAGGTCCACGATGCGAAATTGCCTAAAGAATTGAAAATGATCTTCGTCTACTTTAGGCCCCTAAAAAAACTCAATTTGGAAGATTCAATCGTATGATCTTGAAGTTTGATTGACTATTCACACCCATCTTCTTCATTTGGGAGAGATCGTAGTTGTTAAAGTTGAGTGTTCCTGCGGGAACCCCAGGTTTCGAGATCAACTGATTTTGGGTGTTGATGGTGTTGTGCAGGTTGACTCATGATCCATTTACGGTATCAATGGCGAACATAGGCGAAGCAGATTCAAATAGATCGCAGTTTTTCATTACAACGACAGCCACTCCTCATCTAGACATGAAGCATACCATTTTTGGGCGTGTCGTTCGTGGCCAAGACGTTGTCCGGGTAAACACCTTTGCTAACCTCAAACTTTCCACTATGATCGATCGATCGAAGGGTCTCCATACAAAACTGCGAACACATTCATCATCTGCTTCGCAATTGAGTGTACTTATTGGTTACGTGCGTTTTTGCAGGCAATTGAGAGTGTGAAAACAGACGATACAGATAGACCACTGAAGCCGGAGAAAGTATTGAGCATCACAGTCGTTGAGGAGCTTCCGAAGGAGTGAGGTATTGATCGCCGTGAATTTCGTAGGTGAAGATGTTCAATCCTCTCGAGTAGAGCCTTTGTATCATTTTCTGGTGATTCTGGAATCCGGAGCCATTGGTAGTCATAGCTGAAGATTAGTTTGTGCCACTATATTATTTTTTTGCAGGAGTTTGGTGTATAGGTTTGCATGAGGTATAAAAAAGATCAGCTTCTTTGCTGTCACTTTTCGATGAATTTTCTTTGCTGTGTAGCTTCATATCGAAGCTCTCACGTTATCTCACATTAATGGAGAGTGCTCAATAATGGTTCAAATTTCAGATTAAAAGATTAGTGGAAGTAATTTTTGTGCATAGGCAAAGTAAGTGGAAAGATCGTCAAAGTGTATCCATCATTTTTGGACTCTTCTATAATTAACTATGAATTTTTGATGGACTTATAGGTGTTTCTAAAATAGTGCCCTAATTTAACACCTTACAATGGTGAAGCTATTACGTACCTCTAGGTAAAAGCCTTGCGCTCCATTATTGATACTGCTCCATTTTTTAACACTCTCCCTTAACTCTAAGGTTCAATCTCTTGAAAAAAGTGTGGAGCATTGGAGTAGACACAATACTAATTATGATACAATCTAGAATAAGGATCCAAGCAATACTATCATTTAGAATAAGGATTCAAGCAATACTATCATTTATGTTGTATCATACACGCATGTCCTCCAAGGTTATGACACACATTCGTCGTAATGGTACAAAAGTGTGAAGTTTCTTTGTAAGAAATGATTCGATGTCACGTTCATTGGATGTATAGCTGGGCAACCTGGAAAATTAACCATTTAGAAGACTGATACAGATTGTAAACATCTGGTCACTGACCTTTGATGATAGAGAACACAATTTCAAAGGTCTACAATCTGCATATCTGCATCTAGAAGATTCGGATATTTTTAACGAAACCTTAACAAGTTTGACAACCAAAGACCTCTCGTGCTCATACCAATACAGATAGTAACATTATGATATCAGTGGCAATCCAGCTACGATAATGCTCGTTCGATCGCCTAAACAATCAATGATGAACATCGAGCAAATGCAAAGCAGAACTAGTTCAACCTAGCAATCGACGAGAAAGGAGCAGACCAAAGATGTAAGGCAACATTCCTGAGATAGCCTCACTCAACTTCAGAGCAAAAAGAAGATCGTGGAAGACTACACTCTACCGCAAGAAGAAAAGAGCAAGCCGGTCATGACAGGCAACATTGTTTTTACTTGCAACAAGAGATTATATAACCCAAGAGTGAAAATGACTTGCTGCTTCTGGTCCACAAGGGCATGGAGCTCTACAATCAATCGTAAGAAGAAGAGTACAAGCCGGATGTGAAGGCAACGTTGTTAAAATTTGAAACAAGCAATCATGTGACTCAGAGTGAGAACAATTTGCTGCTTCTACAGAATCGTGAGAGCGCTATAGGAGCAAGCCGGAGATGAGAGGCAGGAATAATTATATTTGAAACAAACAATTACGTAACCTTCCTCACAGTAAGATCGATCTGCTGCCTCTGGTCCACAAGGTTGTAAAATGCTAGAACTATCGTACAAGGGAAAGCTTACTACAATCACAGTCGCCTTCTTCCGCCAATGGCAAGGGCAGATTGAATGCCGACGATGATGGCTTCTGCAATGTTGTCCGCCAAGTTGACAGGCACGAACTCCAGATCCCGAAGCTCAGCCGCCATGTTCTCCACTCGCACGGGATCCGCGGCCACTGGCAGCAGGGAGTTCGGCAGCGCGAAGGCGGACATCACTGGAAATAGAGTGCCATCGTTCATGCCCACGGGCACCATCCCCTGACACGATGGCGCCATGCTTGCTTCAAAACCCTGATGAAACACCACTTATGCTTTAGTCTCCAGAAAGTTACCCCCTACACAAAAGCATCCCGAAACTCCATATCAGTAGCACGGGTGCTCGACCACCTTAGAATAGCGTAATCTGACTTACAAGATTAAAACGGCTCTACCATATGCAAAACTCTGTACAGGTAAAGCAAATTTCGAAACCCTGATCAGACACAGATGATTCCATCTAGTCTCTAGAATGCTGCCTCTACCATACGAAACAAAGAGCATCCCTGCAAGTTGATAGAGATTTCCCGAAACTCCATATTACTAGTACAGGTGACCCACCGCCTTAGAGAAGCGTCAATTGAAGTTACAGGATTAAAACAGCTCTATCATAAGCAAAATTCAGTGCAGGTAAAGTGAGAGTCACACGGATGGTTCCATTAAAGATTACTGTAATTGAAAAATCAGGATGCCTGTATTACTATAACAAAGACACCTAGACGATTCCTGAAATCCCGATTCACTATCACGCGTGCTCTACCATTTTCAGATAACGCGAACATTAAAATGGCGCATAATTGTGTAGATTGCGATTCACCAAAAACATTCTCGATTCAGCATCACCGGTTCGCCGCTTGAATCGAAGTACAACACTGAAACGGCTCTGTCATAAGCATAGTTCTGTGCAGGTTGAGCGATTCTCGAAACCCTACTTCAGAGTCACAAAGATAATTCGACTTTTTTCATGGAATTCAGAATAACGTAATTGGGAATTCAGGAATCTGATTCTAACGAACACTAGGGAAGAACATGAGAAATTTTGTACGGGTTGAAGATTCGCCGCGAGGATTCTCGAAACCCTAATTCAGAGCCCGACACGGATATTCCAATCTATACAGGAAATTGAGATTACCAGGATTGGAAGAATTAGGATGGTAGATCGGGATAAGGTATACGTGAGTGCGGGTTGGAGATTTACCGGCCGGGGCGATTGTTGAAGTCGCCAAAGAGCACGGTTCGAAACCAAATTCAGTGAAATTCTTCCAAGAGCGAAATTCTTCACAGCGTGAATCTTTTCGAGAAAAAGCAGAGCGAGTCCCGATCAATCGCCCTCCAGAGCTCAACATCGACAATCGCGACCTGCGAGGACGACAACAACTGCGAGCTCGCTGTCAATTCAGAGAAGCTTGTGACTACAGTACCACCGAAGATCCCTCTTTAATATCACCTTCTTTAATATCACGCCATGCTCAAGAGACTTTTGTTGTGGTAAAAAGAACTCCGAAGCTAATTTAATCTCTATATATAAAAGAACACGATTAGGGTTTTGTCTATTCGTCCTTGGTGATCCACCATACATGCATGGTTATGGTCACCATCATTATTTGGTCATGTATACATAGTATATGGAGATTTAAAGATTTTGAAGAATTTATGTAATTAGTATTTAAAAAGAATTTCTTAGATCCCTATAATATAATAAGGAGTTGAAGGGACAAGGAATGTGGAAAATGAAAATGAAAGCAGAGAAAGAGACAATGAACCGGAGATCAAGAAAACATCGGAAGGGAAGTAGGAAGGGGGAACAAAGGATAGGAATTGGGAACGGAGGATGGGTACCATGAATAAATAATGAGAACTAGGAACGACTAATGGGAACTAGGAATGAATGATGGGAACCGGGAAAAAATGATGGAAACTAAGAAGGGAAGTTGGGGGACGGGGAAGGGGAACTAGGAACAAACCATAAACGCGAGTTTGGATGTAGAGAACCAGCTAGAAAAAAATGGATAATAGGGAACCATAATAGACGACGAGGAATTGGGAACGAGCAAACACAGGACATGCTAAAAATCTTAAAAAGGAGAGAAAACCGAAAAGAAGGGAACGGAGGACATTCTATATAAGGAACATTGACAACCGAGAAGCAAGGAACTTGCATATTGATTGCATATTCTATAATTTTAACATCACCAAAAACCTCCAACTTCGTATTTTTTTATACATAGGTTTGGATTTTTTACATGTTCTATAAATATTGGTCTGACATTTTTTAATGTTCGTGTGCGGAGGACAAGGGTAAGGACTTCTACTTCACATACAAAGCATGCAACTAGGCCTCTCATATGTCACAACTGGGTACATTTCATTATGTATGTGACTGGTAGATTTATTTTTTTAAAAGGCATGCAAATAATCAATGTAACTCCACGTTGAGGCCTCAATTTACATCAAAAAGCACATTCTTTAAAAGTGGAGGTTTTTGTTTAATTTTATCACCTAAACGCTCAAGAGGATATCAACTTTTGACTTCCCCCACAAATGCATAAGTGAATGGATCATTTTTTAAATTTTTTTAGTAACAATGAATGATTGTAACAATAGGATCTTATAGAATACTCCTATAAGATGTTGTACAAATTTTTTAGATTTTCTTCATGCACCAATTGAGAGTTTTAGTTTTTTCTCGCATTTGGGGGATTTGGGCACTTAAATTCTTTTGGGTAATAGACTTTGACCAAGCATTACAACGTCATACAAAGTTGAAAACACATCATTTTTACAAAATATCTTACAAGATATAGTTACCCCATTCATTAATTTATGGTTCAAGTATTGGAGGTGAAGATAATGATCTATGAGACTCGCAATGGGCGGAGGTGCATGATAACTCAAAATCTCATAAAAACAACATAAAATATGAAAAAAGTACCATTTGTTGAAAGAAAGGGTAACCAAGAGGGACCCTTTGTTTGACTTGTTCTTTAGTACATGAAAGTGTTTGCGGGACCCAATTTTGCATAGCAATATTTCATTTCGGTATATATTATCTCTTCATTTCTATTTAAAATGTTTTGAAAATAATAATAATAATAATAATAATTCCTAGTATCTCCTCTCCTCAATAGCATGCATTCAACAACATGGTTACATTTTCCATAGAGTTTATGAAGAGGTGCAATATGATTTAAGTTGCTCTTGGGAATCATGTGACCAAGGGGCCCACCAATTGTTTCGCATAATGAACCAACATTGTTATAAGTGACAATTCTTATAATTTTTGAATGAAGTATGGTGATTGCAATCATAAAGATCTTCCAAGTTTTTCAAAAGCATGACCCTTGGTAACTACCACATCCTTTCAAGCTCATTTTCATATATGGGTATGAGCAATTTTGCAAAATTATCACTTCAAGCACAAATTGAGCTCAAATAGTCACTCTCACATAAAACAAAGAAAAAGACGTGACAGTTTACATTGTATATTATTGCTCGTCATTGTTGCTTATTGCTAGTTGAGACATCTTTCTTTCTTTAATGGCGTGCAATAGTGAAATAAAATTTCGAGTCAATTTCAGACCTTGGAAGGAATTTAACTCAGTCCTTGTTTAATAAAAAAAATCGATGAAATCCTAATTGAAAATTTTCAAAAGCCATGAGACAGTATGCAGATGGGAGTTCAAAATGGTGATTTAAATTAAGGCAATTCTTCTTCCTTGAGGCTAGAACTTTT
This sequence comes from Bryum argenteum, assembly GCA_037043015.1. NCBI lineage: Eukaryota > Viridiplantae > Streptophyta > Bryopsida > Bryales > Bryaceae > Bryum > Bryum argenteum. The sequence goes on along the minus strand of CM073328.1, from coordinate 14,374,664 downwards.
TCTTGAAGGAATCCTACTTTGACAGGGAAGGTGGCTTTCCGCGTTGTTTATCTCTACCCGACTTGATTTACTCCTCTAATCCTCTCGATGTAATAAAAAGTAATCCTTCGTTGCTTGATCATACTAGCATCCAATGCCGTTTTGAAAAGCAAAACTCCTCCATGGTCGGCCATTACCTCCGCACGGCGCATGTTTGCCCTTTGCCCTTTAACGCATGCGCTTATGTGTCTCAACAATTGCCTCCACTTTCGCCACTTTGCAATCTCTCCGCCTTCCTCCTCGGCTAATACTTGTACTCTTTCTTTTAGCCCTTCTCCGCACGAGCTCGGCCAATTGTGCATTTGTTGGTGTCCCTCCATCAATGCTTCCACCACGTGTGGGCCATTTCGCCGACCTCTTTCTTGTGTTAATTAGCTCCTCGTACTCATGCCAAGATAACTACATCCACCGTCACACCCACTCACTCCACGTTGTCTCTCTATTAGAGAATCTCACCACCTCAGTACGTCTCGTGACAACTCGCAATAGTGGAGGAATGTAAATGCTTGTTGTTTAGGGTTTCTTTCCTTGTAGTAATCAATAGCCCTCTTTATCAAATTCTCTAAATTGCTACTAAGATTCACCACAAGTATAAACATTGCTCAAAGCAATCACAAATTTTGAAACATCGTGTTTGGTTGCACCTCTCTTTCACTCTAAACTCCTAGCACGCCTCTCACAATTCGCTCTTACTTTCTTTTCAATGAAGTGCACAAGATCATCCTCTCTCAAAATGCTGAATTTCTCTGCCCATTCAAGCCCTCACGAGATTATTGGCTTGGCCTCTCGGAGGCCATCTCCTCTCCCCTATTTTCTTGTACTTTCTTCGCGACCATGGCCGCATCTATCCCGAGCTCATCGACAACTGGTACGTAGACCTCAATTTATGTTTAACCTATCGTGTATACTTTCTTTGCAACCATCGCTGCATCTATCCCGAGTTCATCAACAACTGGTACGTAACCTCAGTTTCACAACAACAACTCATGTTCGAGCAAAATACATTTTCATTCAGTTGTTCATAAAAGTGCTCAATATCTTAATGGATTCTCGGGTTCTATTTTCCATTATACAATTTATAAAAATAATACGTTCTTCATATGATCCTTCATATCAGGCATGATCACACTAACCCTATTAGTAAGATTGTTTCATATTGTGGTTATTTTTTGTGAGCTTGAACTTATTATCGAAATGAGCACAGATGACCATTCAGTCAAGGAGAATGGTCAAGGGGATGATGCCGACTCGCACTAAATCTCAATTCGATTTCAAGCTTACTTAGTGTTGCAGGAACAAGGGCTTTCTAAAGCATAGCATATCCAGAAACGTTGCTTAATTTTTTAAGACCGTTGCTTAAGTTTGAGAACGTTGCTTAGTTTGTTAAGAACGTTGCATAGCTCTTTTAGAACATTGCTTAAATTTTTAGGACATCGCTGAATGTTTTTAGAAGGTCGCTTAGTTTTTTTAGTATGTTGTTTAGTTTCTTTAGAATGTTGCTTAGTTTTTTTAGAACATTGCTTAGTTTTTTCTGAACGTTGCATAATTCTTTTAGAACATTGCTTAATTTTCTTAGAACGTTGCATAATTGTTTTAGAACATTGCTTAACTTTTTTAAAACGTTGCTCAAGCAAGTTCCAAACTATTGCTAGACTCAAGTAACGTTCACACAAAAGCAACATTTGTAACGTTGCAAACCCCTCTCTTTTCTAGTAGTGGGATGATATACATACTCAACAAGCCATGCTGAAATTACTGCATACAAATGTCCCATGCACTCTACCAACTCCATTGTAACTTTTCACCATCCCAAATATAGCAACCCAAGTATAATAAGGCGGTCATCACCTTTGCATACAGAGAACTCTGTGCACGTTGTCGATTTTCTAGTTTTACGTCCACTTCGTATAAAGGCCGGTTTACACTACGGTGAAGAAGGCCTCTGGTCAAGACATGGTTATATGAGGCAAATGGTGGATGTGTCGGAGAGGAATTAAATGCAATTAACAATTCCTTAAGGAGTCTTAATCGGTTTTTGTACTGAGCGAGGCCTTTGTTGTGATCGCTTTGTTTTCTATCTTGACCGGTTGTAGTCTAAACACCTAAAAGAGAAGTTTGACATCAGTAACCTTCATAGGCATACCTTGGATACTTCAAATATATACCCCAATGTATTGGTCCATTTTTTAAACTTTGAGAAATGAACCAATTACATAAGAGGGATTTTGTTGTCTATCGGCTCCATGAACTCTTCCACTCCCCACGTAAACCATTCCTAAATTTAAGGATATGTGTTCACTATATGTGTTTATTTACACGTGTCTCAAAGTATCTTCATCGTGATCCTTTTACAAAGGATTTCTTATTAAAATCTCTACAGTTGCTCCCTATACAAAAAGTGTTTTCAGGGGCCGTCAAAGCAAGAACAATAGCATCGTACTCTTGTTTTTTATGTTTTGAATGAATATCGGTTTATTCTTTTATTATTTAGATATATATATATATATATATAGGGACTTCTGGTATCCATATTTAATCAATTAGATCTGGAAGTTGAAGGTTTGTTTTGTTCTTGACTTTTTGTTGTGTTTATTTGATAATCATATTGACTATTATCAATCTTGACATTGCGTATAAGTTGTTTAATCATACACTTGAGTATGGCAAGTTGTAGGTGACAACTTTAACAAAAGACATAATTTCAGATTTCATTATTTTATTTAAATTTCAATAAATGCACTAATATGGGCTTTCAAAAAACAACTTTTAACATTGTCATGGCTCTTACTAAACCAAGCTTCAACACGAATAGAAAATCATTGATAGCCAACTTACTCAACATTTGCCTCATATTCCTTATATTTCATAATTGTTTACTACATAAATTATCCCAAATCTTCCTTTTGAGGTAGATTTGAGAGATTCTATATTGCAAGACTTTATAGGAAAGTTAGTATATGTATTTCTTTCAAATCTCTTTGTAGTTTGAGGTGTGGGAAGGCTTGAAAAGTTTCAATGTGACCAAAAATGTCCATTTAGGCATGTTTTAATTGTCTTATGGACGTTAAGACATTCAAGCGAGAAAATTATAGTAAATGTTTGGAATCTATTATTTAAGGCACATAGTTTGTTTTGTTTTGTGACATTATGATCTATTGGACTGCTTGTCGAATCGGGCCGCATGAGGTGTCGTTGGAAGTAGGGTTTTTTTGTAGAGATGTAGAAAAAAATCAGATCGCAAAAGGAGTCAACGAGTCGCAAGATATTAAATGTTAAAGTAATTTTAGCTCCCAAGTCACCAAAAATTACAAAAGTGACCTAATTTTAGATCCAACAGAAAGAAGAGGCACATGGTTAACGTATTTGAGTAGGCGTGGCAACGCATCAAGGGCATAAGAGTGGAAACTTATGACAACTAAAGAATGATTTACATAGGGAGTGAAGCCATCCATTAGGCTGAATAAGTGTAGAAATTCCTCTCATGTGATTGGTCGATTTTTTGAACTTTGAGAAATAAGCCAATCACATGAGAGAATTTTTATTTCTTAGTCTCCTTCATAGATGGCATGACTGCTCGTGTAAAGCGTCTCTAATTTCCTCAATTAATTAGTATCTTGCTTCATCTAGTCACATGTGTAACAAGGCAAGGAAGTGATTATAGACTTTGTAGACTAAGTTGCATTAGCATCGCGTTGGTACTAGTACAAAACCTTTAGGAGACATTTCCAAGTAGAACTTGAAGATTTACTCAATTGTTTACTATGAATGAACAAAATTCATCTAAATAGTATGTCAAAAATATTTTTTCTTACGTATACTTCAATAGGTCTCAAGAAGCATCAAATAAGCCTCTTTTGTTTTGGCATCTCTTCTAGCACAAAATAAACAAATTAACTAGAGGTTTTAAGAGGTTTGCTTTAGATACTTTCATCAAAATTACAAAACCATGTTCACAAAGGAATCAACTATTCTCATGTTGGATATACAGAGAATGTGGTCAGGATAAGTGTTAAGGGCCCTTTACATAGGGAGTTAAGGCGTACATGAGGCCGATGGAAACCAAAAATCCTCTCCAAGTAATTGGTCTATTTTTTGAACTACATATAACGGACCAATCACACTGAGAAAATTTCTGCCCTATGCTTGGCTTGCCTCCCCATGTAAAGCGTCCCTTACACTCAACCTTACTACATTCTATATAAATTCAACATGAAAATATGCTTTGTTCATAGATAAACAAAACAATCGATTAAGAAGTACATCTGGAAAAACTCCTTCTTGCCCCTCCACCCCCTCATTCAAAATTTATAATATCACGTCTCAAAAAGGAAAACAAGGGACCAATACTAGAATGACTCAAAACTTTCTACTAAATACTCAAGAAACATGTTACACCTTTCGAAACTCATAAGCACAAAGTAGTGAGTGTACAAATAAAAATTTGTCAACTCAATGTATTTGCATGTTTTCAAAGCCCCCAAAATTTATCTTGGATTATTGACAAGTAGGATTTAAGATTTATCACAATAAATTCTAGTTATTGTCATAGAAATCACCCAAGAAATCCATATTTGAAGTTAGTTTCTCAAATCTTTACAAGAGAAGATAAACCCAGCCTGACAAATTCAAACTGTTCAATAAGATTCTTCATAATTCTTCCAATATAATAATTTTTAAATTCAGGACCTTCAAAATAGGGCAGTTTTTACTGTTAATTTAATCATTAACTATTCAAATTAATTACAAGCATTTAATTTGCCTCCAGGTAATCAGCGTACAAGATGAACGTTGGAGCCCTAATCACTCGAACGTGAAGGGAACTTCAAGGGAACAAGATCCAGTACAGGGAACAGGAACACCGTGTTTCACTGAAACCAACAAATAAGGGCGCGGGAGTCGTACAATAAGCTTTCCCGCGCACCCACGTCAGATTTCCCGGCAAAACCCACATTCACGAAGAAAGAACGTCGACACCCACTCAGATCTCCAGACGGCGACCAAATCACCAAACACCATCAACGGATACCCACCTGATCTTCTCACCCCCGACCACCGGTCGCCCCCACCACATTCTTCCTCGAGCGGCATGCATCCCTCGCAATGGCGTTTTATTGTTGACCCACTTGCCAGCCCGTGACAAGCTCTCTTGAAAGACGAAGGACCTCTTCTCTCTCCTCTTGTACTTCGCGAGAACATCACTCTTGCCATCTGTCGCTTGCTTTCAAATCCCTTGCCTCGTTCTTTATCTGTTACCCGGAAATTACGAAACAATAGGTAGTTGTCGGTGTCCGTTTCTTCTCCGAACAATAGGTCAGTCGGTCAGTCACAGATCTGCTTTCCTTCCCCCCATTGCGAGCATTCTTGATTAATTGGCTGGTCGTGCGCCCAAGTGGCCGTTACGGGTATTTTAAGAGGGTATCAGGGTTGACTGCCAATCAAATGGATGTAAGACTGACTTCGTTCATCGCTCATTCTGAGCACGTCTTATACCATTCTTTGTAGCCGTTGTATTGCTTCTTTGCACATTGTTCTCGAAACCCTGGAGTCATGAATCGCTGGTGTGAGATCATGGAGTGTAGATAGCAGTATACCAGCTTCCCGCTATGACATTGGAATGGTTCGAGAGCATGGCGGCTATGGACGATGAGGAATGTGGGAGAGGGAAGAGGGTGAAGCGAGTGATAGTGTGTCGGAATGGTTGGCACAATTGTTGTCTTCCTGAATTCGAAAAGAGTGGTGGATCATGTAGTGGCAGTGTGCATAAGTCGAGTAGCAATAGTCCACCAGTGAGCAAGGTCGAAGCTGCTGCTGTCATTGTGAAAGAGAGGTCGATTAATCAGCTGCTTGGGTTTCAAGAGAAAGCTAAACCTAAGAAGGAGCCATTCCATTCCAAGAAGAAGACGACGAAGGATAAGTATGATAAAACTCTTTGTGAAGATTGTTCACGTGGCGATGGCGAACAGGAAATGCTGCTCTGTGATAGCTGTGACCGTGGCTACCATATGTACTGCCTCAGTCCTATACTTCCCACTGTCCCTCTTGGTGAATGGTTCTGCCCCAAATGTGCTCAATCCTCACATGTGAAAGGTAAGCTACAATCACACTTCTTTATCATCATATGTAGCTGACAAAGAAAAGGAAACACTTCTTTGTGCACCACTGGTAGCCTTCTTCGTTTAAGCCTCCATTGATCAGCGCCTATGTAGCAGCGATCGAATGTTTTAGATGAATATACAGGAATGATCGTAATACTCTTAGGGTATGAACAGTATCTTGTCATTTAAAATGAATAGAACGGAATGAGAGTAATGTAACAGTAATTGCAAGCTTGATCTTTACATGCTTGATCGTAATCTTTTGTAACTCTTAGGGTATAGGTAGAATCTTGGAATGGAATGAGAGTATGTGATGCACAGAGTGTATAGTCGACTCATTGGTGTGAAAATGCAGAGTTTCCGAAGGTGCAGAAGAAGATCGTGGATTTCTTTCGCATTCAGAAGCCACCGCCTTTCACCACTACAGGTAGTTTGATGTCGTCACTTTGTATCTTGCTACTTTGCATTGAAAGATGTGGTGCACATCGTCTCAGTGTTGATTGTTAGCCCCAGAGGTACATAGTGTCCATAAGCATTTCAAGTTACAAGCTTTTCGATTCATAGTACGTTGTGTTGAACCATTAGTGACATTTGTTTATCATAGTAGAGTTCACTACAAGAATGTACAGTTAGATCCCCATCCTCGTTGTTGCTGGAATATTGAAAGCAATAAGTGGTCTCTCACATGGGTTGTTTTTTCGCTTTAGGGTCATATGAGCATTCACGGTTGAACTGATTGCCTACAGCGGCTACGAGCAGATTACTGAAGGTTGTAAGGTTGTTCTTTGCAGAAACGAAGTGTATAGAGACAAGGAAACGACGGAGACCGAGCGGTGGCACGTTGTGTCGGCAGAAGAAAAGCCGGCGGTTGCTGCCTTACGTCCCATGCACGGATCCGCAACGTAGATTAGAGCAGATGGCCTCTTTAGCCACGGCCCTCACCAGCCTTGGGGTCGAGTTTACTGATTCTTTAACTTATGGCTTAGCACCGAGGTCTGCCAATCGCGCCGACAACGAAAGGGGCGGCATGCAGGTAATGACACAATCCAGGATCTCGACACAGTCACACCACTGCCCTGGTTTCTAGTCCTTGCTCATACTGCAGCTTCCTTCGAGGCAGCAGCTTGTATGGTCTTCCTTCAATGAGCTCCACTGCAAGCTAGATAGGATGGTCTCAGCACATGAGAAAATCTGCAGAAGAACTAGACATTTCTATCGTCTCTACCAACGGATAAAGCTGATCTCTTTGACGTAGGGTTTGATCCAACTACCATCGTAAAGCCATGTATGCTTGGCCTTGCATATTTTCATGGATGGTTAGAAGAGTTTGACACCATTTTCTTGATCATATTGTTATACGCAGAAGAGTTAGACATCCCTTTTCCTTGATCAGCATATGCAACCGATCATTCTGACGAACAATTCGATCTTACTGGTTCTTGTGAAGCCATGTATGCTTGGTCGTTCATATTCTCATGAATAGGTTTGTTGATGGCAGATCATGTGCAAGGAAGACAAGGCCACTCTTGATTTGTGTAAGACGATGTGTAGTCACGGCGAGTGGCCACCCTTGATGGTAACACACGATTCTCGACAAGGGTAAGCGTCCGCAACGTATATGAACCGTTTATAGACCGAGGTCTTGCTTGTAGGAGGATTATTTTTACATTAGACTGTTGCCTTGTTTAAGATGAACTGTCTGCAATCCGAGTGCCTCCGTCAGGGTTCTGATATGCAAGAGTACTTCCATGTGCTGCAGATTTGTCGTTGAAGCTGATAGGAACATTAAAGATCTGACAATTATCGCTGAGTACACTGGGGAGGTAGACTACATGTGTCGTCGCCAGCACGACTCCGGGAACAGTATCATGGGTCTTCTATTTAGCGATGACCCCGCCAAGGAGCTTGTCATTTGTCCAGATAGGCGTAGCAACATAGCTCGGTTCGTCTCCGGCATTAACAACCACACGCCGTAAGTACTCACATAAATGTTCACCCAGGAATGTTTCAAGTTTCTGTTTTTCAACTACTCTTCTGTACGTAGAATGTCCACTTGTGGTTGTTTCGAAACTGATCTACTGTACATAGTACATGTCGCCTTATGGTTGCTTTAAGTGGCTAGTTTCTAACTGCTTTCCTGTACCTAAAATGTTCACTCGTGGTTGTGTCAAGTGGCTGCCCTTTCGTACATGAAATGTTCACTTCTGGTTGTTTACTGACTGCTCTTTTGTATGTAAAATGGTCAATTTTGGTGGTTTCCAGTGGCTGATTTTCTAACTAAGGCGATGGTGTGCAGGGAAGGTAGGAAGAAACAGAATGTACGATGTGTACGGTACAACATTGACGGAGAGGCGAGAGCAATCCTCGTCGCAATTCGGGACATTCCGAAAGGCGAGCGCTTGTACTATGACTATAATGCTTATCAGAAAGAGTATCCCACGCACCACTTCGTCTGATACGGTAGCAGTATCACCGCAAATTGCGATGCATTTTCACTAGTAAGACACAATTGGCCACAATCCAGAAGGAAAACATCCTGTCTCATTTGACTCATTAACCTCTCAGTTAGTTAGCAGTCAGCACTGAATTGTGCTTCCGTTCTATTACCTGGATGTGGTGCTCCTCTTGCTCCTCCGTAGCTCATAGTTTAGTCAACTGCATCTTCAGTATCGCCTTCATTCCGCAAAGATTAGAACCTGGAAATCTGTACATCTCTTGCAGCTGTTTCTCCATCTGCGGTGTATTGTATCGACAGATTCCAAGACGCAAAATCATTGATCTGTTTCACCTCGAACAGTCTCTTTTACTTTTTCCCCTCAAATGGCTTCCTTGTCCTTCAGCAGTGAAATTCTTGAATGCTGGTCATTAATGTTTTTAGTTGAATCACAGATGCTCAGCTTAGTATTGTTACTTGTCTCATTGACGAGCCATTTACAGCTATGAGTTGTAATAGTGGTTCAGCAGACTTGGCCTGTAAGGATTGAAACACCTATTTCAGTGTGGTAACCAATGTCAAATTGATCAGTGAATTCAGACTGTAGAATAATCCAAAAGTGGTGGTTGTTGAACAATCAATGCTTGAATGTTAGGCATCTTATTAGTAGGATTGTAGTCGCTCAACGCAGTATTGTTTCTAGTTCCATCGAAGTGTCATCTACAGCAATGAGTCTTGTAACTTGCCCGGGAAGTGGGAATTGAAACACCCGAATTTATCGCGCTCCCGAATGTCTATTCGAACAGCAGAAATCAGACTGAGAAATGATTCAACAGTGGTAGTTTTGGGAGGTAAGTTGCCCAACATTTAGTCGATTCGATCCAAATTGTGATGCATCTGTCCATGAACACAGAAGACTGGATTCACCGAAATCAAACTGAAAGTGAATGATCCAAAAGTAGCAGTTTTAGGAGTGCACAATCGCTACTCATATCTAAAGTTCATAAACAGTCGCTTTTATTCACAATTTGATTTATGAATGTGCATCTAACGTTTGGTTTGCTTTCCAACTTTGAGGATAACTTTGCTGTATGTGTAGATTTTGGATCTTCAAAGTTCTTAATATATAGGGTGCATCTTACGAGTAGTTGTGCTGATTACTGTAGAGGTGCACAAGGAGTCGGCAATATCGTTTGCAAGAATACACTTCTGTGCAGCAGTTCAATCTTTCATCTGATCCTCAGTCAGTCAATTTCTTTCTTTTTCTTATTCTTCAACCAATCAGAGTAAATCTTTAACCATTTAAAATAAATGCAGATCCGGCCATCGGGAGGTCACCCATCCGAGTGCTATTTCTTCGATTATGTCGGTTGACATGGAGCACTCTTCTGCGCATTCGAATATGAATATTCAAAGACTGCGTATCCAACAATGATTTCCCAGGAGAATATCTCCATTTTGTGCAGAAACTACAATTCACAGTGCTTACAATAGGTGCATCTAAATGACGGTTATAGGTGCCTTTTTTAGAGTCGACCCTGTCCAATTTAAGCAAAAGGCGCTGTGCGAGGGGTCAGTAAAGTCTGCTATTTGCTTCAAAAATGCTGTCGTTTTGTGCCTGGACGTTAAATTAATGCATTTCTGCGCTTGCTAATCCAATTCACTTTGAATCGAATTATTGACTGTTGAAGTGAAATCTCTGTAATAACATCATTATTCCATTTATGCAAGGCCTCGGACAATGATATGGCCATTGAGTGTAACTTCGTTCGTCCAAAATCAACTCTTCGTCCGTCGAGCGCCGTCACAGAAGCTCCCGCTCATTTAAGACCGAATTCCGATCACAGCGACCAACGGTCGCTCCCCCTCAACCAACAATCGGTGATTTCTCGTCACGAACCTCTCGCACGTGCGACCATCAGTCGGTGGCGTTGCCGCTCCTTGGTTTTCGAAGGAGCGAGAAAGTGATTGCACATCGTGCGCAACTCTGACACTCCGTTTTCAGGGTTTCGAAAACCCCCCGTTCACAGATTCCTCAATTGCCGCAGTACCCCATTTCTCGCAATGTAACGAACAGGGCAATCCGAGGTGCCCTTTCTCCCACATTCCTTCGAAGCTTTTGCATGCCAATTATGCTGTCAGTTCATGAAATCATTGTCCAGGGAGCTTCGTGGACATTGTAATGGAGAGGTGCCGGTATGGAGAAGAAAGAAGGGTCAAGAGAGTGCGAGTACGCTCGTCTTCTTACGATGAGGACGATGATGATGGCAAGAGCTCCAGCCTGGTGTCCCAAGAATCACAATCACGAAAGAAACAGGAAATCTCTTTCCCGAGCGTCAAGGCAGCTATGAAAGAGGTGGACGTGGAGGTTGCCATGAAGGAGGTGGAAGTGGAGGTTGCCATGAAAGAGGTGGAAATGGAGGTTTCTGTGAAAGAGATGGAGGTTGCTATGAAGGAGGAGAGCCGGGAAATGGTAGTGTGGTCTCAAGCAAATACTGCGAAGCTTGCACTGACGACATACGCGCTCACTTTGTGTGAAGAGTGTGCCCGGGGCGATGCAGCCGATGAGATGCTTTTGTGCGACAAATGCGACCGAGGTTTTCACATGTTTTGTTTGTCGCCTATCTTGGTCACTGTCCCAGCGGGCGAATGGATGTGCCCATTATGTTCGCAATCCACTACTCATCGAGGTATGTAACTCTAATTCTTTTCACAATCACGACATTCTCGTGTTGTCTTCTCTTCTGTGATACTCAGAGCTTCAGATGGTGCAGCGAATCAATTTCTTTCATCTGAGATCTGATACACGTGACGTTCTTTTTTTGTGTGCTTTTATCAGAGTTTCAGATGGTGCAGAAAAGAATAGTGGATTACTTCAGCGTCCAGAAGTTTTTGCCTCAGAAACCAGGTGAGTGTTATTCACTCTTGATCTTTACATTGAGTTCTTTTTTGCTCAATGTGGCATGAATTTGTAACTATACTTGGTTTATGAAGCTCTTTGTATGGGTATCCTCAAGTCATTTGGGAAAGACAGATCTGTTGTCTCTTTGGCAAAGATGAGCACAGTGTTTATCTTGATAGTGGGGTTAGTAGTCGTATACCCTTGGTGCTATTACTTGTGGACATAAGCATTAGGAGTAGGTTGGACCGATAGTCTATTCCAACAATCTTGGAGGTCTTCTTTTCTCATGATAGGCTTGGAGGTCATCTTTCTCTTAGTAGGCTTGGAGTTGTTTCTGTTTCTTCATAAGAAGCTTGAGATCTTTCTTCATAGTAGTCTTGATGTTCTTCTTCAGAGCAGTCTTGGAGTTTTTCTTTTTTCAAATAGAAGGTTTAGATTTCCTTTCTCCTTCGTTACGGGCTGGATTTTTCCTTCTTCGTAGCAGGCTTGAAGTTCTCGAAACAGGCTGCTTGTTCTGACATGGTGCCATTGCAGAGAAGGAGGAGGCAATGGAAGTGAAGAGGCAGAGGGGGCGGCCATCGCTAGGGCCGCGCTTGTTACCCTACGTGCCAACAACTGACATTAAACGTAGACTAGAACAGATGGCCTCATTGGCCGCGGCACTGACTAGCCTTTCCATAGGATTCTCCGACTCCTTGAACTACACTTACGCTCCACGGACCGCCAACCGCGCTGCTCATGAGAAAGGTGGCATGCGGGTACTACATGATGCTTCTTCACCAACACTCGCAGCCCCCCCTTTTTCTTTGGGTTTTCTTTCATTGCTTGATGCTGCAGTACCCCCATTCCTTGCCGTGATATAAGCTGGCGATGGCTTCCTCACATCGGCCTTGGGCAGTCACCACCCCTCCCCTGCTTCCGTAAATTCGCTGTTACAACTTTGTGTTTTCTTTTTCTCACCTAAATCATGTGCTATGTGTGCGTTCTTGCTTTTTTGCCATAAACTCCCACTCATGACATTTCAGCACGTTCTACGGTAATCTTCAAATCAATACTGATGTAGGCTTTTCATGCTTGGCTTGGCAACAGGAGATGCACAAGGAGGACAAGGAGACTCTTCTTCGATGTAAAACGATGTGCAAGAAGGGACAATGGCCGCCGTTGTTGGTTACTTACGATTTACGCCAAGGGTACTGCTCTTTATCTAACTTGATCTGAAGTAAGGATTTCAATCCTTGGGACAAACCTGTGACTGACAGTGAGTGACCTTGGAAATGTTGAACCAACTATGTTGAGGATTCTCCTAAATAAGAGGAATCATTTGACTTAGAGACTGCCATGAACAGGGCAAAGGATTTTTTAAAATTTCAATTGTAAAAGTCAGTTTTAGTGCATGTATTTGCTAGAATCAATTCGTTTAAAGAAACGAGAGAAACTGTTATGGTAAAGATCGTGTTAGTCCACGTTTTGAAAGATTTTCATGACATTTGTTTTACTCTAGGTTTGTTGTGGAGGCGGACGAGAACATCAAAGATATGACGTTCATCACCGAGTACACAGGAGAAGTGGACTACATGTGTTGCCGACATTACGACTCTGGCAACAGTATCATGGGTCTTCTATTCAGCAGTGATCCCCTCAAGGAGCTTGTCATTTGTCCAGATCGAAAAGGGAACATAGCTCGCTTCCTCTCGGGGATCAACAATCATACAGAGTAAGCAAAAGCTCCGGCAACAATCATAATCAGTAGCATTGGTATTCTAGTCTTTCAAATCCGGCTTCAAACCATCAACGTGTGCATGTGAAATTTTCCCATTCTGGCCACGAATGATTCCTATGGATCTGTTGCATCACTAGAGTCCCTTCCAATACCTCACCCTAAAATCCTCACTGGGATTATCTCTGCTTAATATATACAACCTCTGTTTCAAGCCCTTGAGAAACTCTGTTTTGAAAACTTTCAAATACTCAATCAAATGCCGGATCTGCAGGGAGGGAAGGAGTAAACAGAACGTTCGTTGTGTCCGCTACAGCATTGATGGAGAAGCACGAGTGATTCTCATCGCCATGCGGGACATTGTCAAAGGCGAACGCTTGTATTACGACTACAATGCTTATTACACGGAGTACCCAACCCAGCACTTTGTATAACAACAGCAACAACAACAGGCGAGAATTAGATTATACTCCTGGTCATGCAATTTTCATCAATTTTTCTTTTGGTTACATGGACCTTGTATACAAAGCAAAGAATTCCTCACAATTGCAGCAGTAGAGAGCCCTGCAATCAAATCTCTAGCGTTGTGTTTATATGCAGAAAGCTGCGACCGCACACTGCAATCAACACACAAAGGTAGTCTTTTGTGGTAGGTTTGAAATCCTTTTGACGGACCTGCTTGTCTTTAGCTCCATGAAAACATTTATTGTACTCAAATTCTCCCGATTCAAGCATCACTTGGGGTGCTCTTTGTCCATGTTGTTTTATCTATCTGGTTTGAGACTCTAGTTTCTGGTTGAAATGTAAGACGTTCATTTCGTGATGATGATTACTCATTTCACCCTAGTCACTTAGGCTCAAATGAGTAATTTCTGATCTCTTCTTCTGAAACATGTAATTTCTATGATTGGAAGCCTGTGAAGCATTCATTAAAAGTCCTTCAAATGCAATGGCTTCATAGCTGGTGTTCGTAAATCCTTATAATTCCTCTGTCCCACAATATCTTTCCACTACTTTTTACTTCATGCCATTGCTGAAGAGACAAATTTGAGATATCATTTGTTTTTACTGACCTTAGTGATCCCAATTTTCAAATCTTTTTAAATGGCAATGACTGAAGGAAGCTTCCTATTGAGGTGCAATACGATTTGCCTTTAGTGAATGAACAAATCAGGTGATAGGCAAATCTGTATGCACATGTAGTGCCTGGTTTGTGTGATGAGTCCATTCAGTTGATCCAACAATAGGACAATAGCAACATGGATTGGAATCTCCCCTTTTGCAGATTGTGCCATTTTGCCCATGGCAAGAAAAAAATGGGTAAAAAAAAAAAAAAAAAAAAAAAAAAAAAAAAAAAAGTGCGAATAATAACTCTATTATGCCATATGCGCGTGCATGTGCCCCAATTTTTCAACTTTGGCAGCACCTGACATTGGGTCACTGGCATTTTGTATGATGGATGTAAGCTTATTTCCACAACATTTTATCATTGTTTTTTTCCTACATGTGTCATAGTTGGGAATTTTGTCATAAGATTCGACTTTGAAACACGTTGCGGTAGTTTGGCGTGTTGCAAAAGTTGACGCAATAGTTGACGCAATTTTTTGTTTGTGATACTTGTCTGTCTTGCAACTTTTAAGCTTCACAACAAAAATCATGATAATGTATAGAGTCAATTCCAAAGTGTGCGGAAACTAGACTTTTGTCCATCTTGCAACTTTTAAGCTCTACACAAAAAAATCATGACAATGTAGAGAGTCAATTCCAAAATGTGCGGAAACTAGACTTTTGTTGAGTTTGAACTTTACACTTGTGGTAGTTCGGGCTTGAAGATGAAATGGAGCCTAGTAAAATTTGATGGTGGTGGATTTTGAGCAATTAATCACTTACAAGTAATGATCATGGGCTCCTTCCATAAGAGGGATTTAGAGTATATGTCGAGGGTGGCATAGATAGCGTGCTCCTTTCACTACAACAAATCCATTTACTACCACAATTTTATTCAACAAACTACAACCTCTCTCCAAAGTCTTGCCATACAATGATTTAGATTTCTCAATCTCTCAATTGAAGTCTAGTCTTAAAAAATTCAGATAACAATAAGGTACAGTAAAAACCTAAAGTGGAGATATGAGAAGGTACTTGACACCTTGCACTTAGGGCCGGTTTACCTTAGGGTAGAAAAGTCCACGGGTCAAGAAATTAAGAAGAATTCACAATTATGATTGGTTATCCTAAAGATCCAAGAAAACGAAAATGGCTTTTTGGGTTTCTGCATGGAAATTTTTTAGCCAACTTTGACCATTATAATCTCAAAATCAGAGGGAAAATTTACAAGTTCAAATTTGACATTTGAGTAAAGGGTCAAGCTAACTTCAAGATCCCAGAGTTGAATCTTCTAATTGATGCTTAGATTGAGTTTCTTTGGGCCTGAAGTAGAAGAAGGTTCTTTTTTATAATTTAGACAATCTTGTATCAAGGATTTTTAGGGGTTAAAGTTAGATCCTTTAAATGTGATTTGTTGAAAATGAAATTCTTGAGCGACCGGCTGCCTTCTGTAGTGTAAATCGGCCCTTAGCACAAAAGATTTCACCAATTCTACATTTCACCATATTAATGTAAATAACTAAATACATGAGCATATTGACATGTTTACTTTATCGTGAATAAAAACTATCATGCTTACATATTTAAAATTCATGCAAAGATGTATGTATATGATGCGCTTTGGGCGCATAGGATAAGCCAAGTACAGGTAGTTACCAAAGGATCGATTGCAAAAGGTAACAGCCCATTTTGACAGAGAGCTTCCAGAGTCAGGCGGGGAGTATTGAATTGAGCCTCCATTCATAACATTGTACATTGTCCTATTTTATCGCATGGGGAGTACATAGGAATGATGCTTTCAAGGATGCCCGCTAATTATTTTCTAGTGTAAATTTTTCTGCCCAAAATGATTTATTGTCAGTTCATATCGTCCCGTGATATCATATTTTTGAGCAATTGCTAAAAAACCGTATGTGTAGGGCAGGTTCGGCAGAAAAGTATTTTTTTTGGAAAATCTCATTATTTGTACAATGACTAGAAAAATATGTATGAGAAAAATTTCCTAATCTTTGGTAATTGCCAATACCACCTTGTTTAAACTTCAGTTGATTATTTGCCAATTTTGACTTGACCCTCCGGTAGTTTGAGTATGAGAATTGATAAAAGTTCCTTTTTAGCCAAAGACAATCAGCCATAAAAAATATATAGAAAAATCATTGAAGTCACTATACTTGGACATACATCTAATATGAACAAATAAGATTATCCATTTTGTCAAGATCAAGCCTAGATAACGGCTTACTTGAATGTTAATTGATTGTTTGACATCAATGTGGCGATGACCCAACCGTGGTTTGAGTATGAGAATTGATAAAAAAATGTCTCTTTAGCTAACACAATTAGCCAACACGCAAAAAAGTGTAGATAACTCATTGAAGTCACTATACTTGGACATTTCTCTAATGTGAACAAATAAGAAAATCCCGGATGTAAATCAACTATAGCCCGGATGTAAATCAACTATAGCCCGGATGTAAATCAACTATATCGTCGAGATAAGCCTCACATCTTGTACTCTTTTTTTTTGTGTATCTGTACATGTGTCAAGCTCATGTTTCTTCGGTCCTTACACATGAGCGACGATTTCGTTTTCTTAAATGTCGACAAAGAAGTGTTTAAGGGGGGTGAAACGTGTCCATTGTTGCATGGATGAAAAGGGGAGACCGGCCGGTCGGGCAGCTTTTTCCACGGGAAAAAGGAAAAAGGTGACGCACGAAAGCGAGCGGAATGTGTAAAAGCGGGAGTATCAAATCAACTTTAGGATGACAACAAATCGTCCAAAATCTCCATGGGTCATAAGGGAACTGAGACTGATATTGCTTGCAGCTGAGATCATGGTGATATGAGTTCTGCTCGCTGCAATTTGGTTTTTAATGCAGTCCATCCGACTTCTTTCAGTCAATCTGCACATTTGCTTCCCCTGCCTTGCCTGCCTGCCCATTTTGATTCGAGCCACAGTACGTGCACCTGATTTGTACAGAAGCCCCGGACCCCGGTGCACCCCCACCCCCTCTTTTTGTCAATTGCAGACACAAAAAACTCACTCACTCCCGGGGCCACGTGAGGTGGGGCACCCCCCCTTCCAGCGACGATAACCAGCATGCCGCTGCCTACTTTACATTTTGATGTAAGAAAGGGCTTCTGATGTACAAGTTTACATTTGAGCCATGAGCAGGGTTGTCTTACATGACACACTTTTCTTAATGTCTGTCTAAATTTTTGTGTTCGACATTTCGAACCCTAACTTTCCCTAAACCCCGAAATGGGTTTTGGAGGTTCCCGCAAGAGAAAAACTCAGTCAACTTTTGACCATTATAATCTCACAAATGAGGAAGAATGAACTGTTCAAATTTGGTATTTGAGAAGAATGTCAAGTGAACTTTGAGATCTTACGGTTGAATCTTTTAAGTGAAGCTAAGATTGAGATTTTTTCAGCTCAATCTGAAGGAAGGTCAAATTTTATGACTTAGACCGTTTTGCAACAAGGAAATTTAGGGGTTAAACGGACGTCCAGTTTGACGAAAATGTCTTACCATACTAGAAAATACAGAGTAAAAACATTTGCCTCTTTGATTTTGTCAGCCTCCTCTGTCTGATTGCCGTGTGTGAGTTTGACGTTCGGCAGTGTCGCATAAGACAACCCTAACCATGAGGTGGTTGTGGGTTCAAATCTCTATGTTTGTTGTGAGTTGCCCAATAATGGCTCAATATTTTGCACGGAAAATCAATAGGGATGTTACTAGTGCATGCAATTTTCATGCACGGGAAAAATTAGAAGAAAGATGGAGCAAGTGGAATCATCACTTTTGAACTCTTCTAGATTGAGATATGAATTTTTGAAGGTGGAAATATAGGTGTTTCTAAAATGGTCCCCTAAAGTGACACCCTATGATACATATGTAGTAATGTAGTGAGTACATGGTATTGTTGAATGGGGAAGCTATTAGGTACCTGTGAGTGAAAATAGCTAGAGCTCCATTATTTGACCTGCTCTATTTAAGACCACACTACCGAACTATTGCGTCTCTGGTGAGGGTTCCAAAGAGCTCATTGTATGAGTACCCTCAAGCATTTGGGGGAAGTGATACGGCGTTTGTTATTTTTAACCCCTAACTTTCCTTGAAGCCCGAAACGGGTTTTTGCACTTTCGGGCAGCCTAGATGAAGTAGTTAAGAGTAATATTTTTGCCTAAGATATTTTTGCCTAAGATATTTTTGCCTAAGGGTGCTCCTTATACTGCAAAGTGTGTGTGGTAAAATTTGCAAAGAACCTCAATTCCGTTAAAATGGCACTATGCCATGTGCCATTTTGTCACACTAGATCTTACATTTGTGCTCATATAAAATGGTATATTCTGTAATATCACAATTTTTTTTTGTAGTATCACTTCTTTGTATACATTGTCACTAATTTTCCCTAATATCACCTTAAAATTCTGTTATATCACAAGGTTTTTGAACTACATTTCAAAAAGTTGAGGTGTGCCATTTCACCAGAATAATGCCATTTTAACGGAATTGGGGTTAAATTCAAATTCCAATTTTAAGACCTTCATGCAAAAAGGTTTAGGTTTCAAGTCGAAAAAGGGCAGCTTAAAAAAGTGAATTTTTTGAATTTTTTTTTGGAAATATGTTTATTACTAAATCACTACTCAAATTTCAAAAAGCTTCAAGTCAAAAAGCTTACCAATTTTAGAAGGGCAACTTCCAAAATTTTCAAAACCAATCTTTGCAATGCCCAAAAAAACTTGGGAGACAAACTTTGGATATTATGATCTCTCAAACGGTAAACATTCAATGGTCAAATTTTGGAACAACAACTAAAATTAGTCTTAGGTACAAGATCTTACGGTTGGAAGTTCCAAAAAAAGAAAACCAATTTGTTCACACCCTTGGGAGTGCATAGAAGTAAATAGTTGCAGTTTTGAGGTTTCAAGCTCCCAAAAAACACCAAGGAAAGTTAGGGGTTAACCATGAAATTTAGCCAATTTTGCATCAAGATAACCAACAAGATGAAATGTAATATAACAAAATAAAATATTTGGTCACTAATTTACTGGCTACTAGTTACTACTTGTGGTTATAGTGTTCACCCCAAGAGGGATTAGTAGTCCTACGTTAATCCTACGTCATTGTAACTATGTCATGTGGACATATCATCAAAAGTAGGTTGAACCAGCATTTTATTCACGCCAACCACACAAGGGTTTGATGTTCTAATTATTATTAGACACAAAAAACTCACTCCCGGGGCCACGTGAGGTGGGCACCCCCCCCCTCCCAGCGACGACAACCAGCATGCCGCTGCCTACTTTACATTTTGATGTAAGGAAAGGGCTTTTACATTTTGATCTTACCAACCATGAGCAGGGTTGTCTCACATGACACACTTTCCGTAATGTCTGTCTAAATTGTTGTGTTCCACATGTTAGATGAATGTCGAGTTTGACAAGAACGTCCGTCCGTACTAAAAAATGCATAGTATAAACTAGAACATTTGGCTCTTCGATTTCGTCTGCCTCCTCCATGGGGGAAATGTCTGTCTGACTGTCGTGTTTATGTGACGGTCGTGCTTGTTTGTCTTTCGACTGTGTTGCATAAGACAACCTTGACCATGAGGTGGCTGGGGGTTCAAATCTCCATGTTTGTCATAAGGTGCCCCATTCAATAGTGGCTCAATATTTTGTACTGGAAATCTATAGGGATGTAACTGGTGCATGCAAAATTTCATGCACGGGAAAAATTAGTAGAAAAATGAAGCAAGGCGAATCATCACTTTTGAACTCTTCTAGATGGAGATATGTATTTTTGAAGTTAGAAATATAGGTGTTTCTAAAATGGTCCCCTAAAGTGGCACCATGTGATACATATGTAGTGAGTACATGGTATTGTTGAATGGGGGAGCTATTATGTAGCTGTGAGTGAAAATTGTTAGAGCTTCATTATGAGACTTGCTCCATTTTAGACCACTCTACTATACTACCATGACTGTGGTGAGGGTTCCAAAGTACTCATTGTATGCGTACCCTCAAGCATTTGGGGGAAGTGATACGCTTGTTATTTTTAACCATGGAATTTAGCCAATTTGCATCAAGATGCCCAACAAAATAAAGTGTAATATAACAAAATAAAATATTTGGTCACTAATTTACTGGCTACTAGTCACTACTTGTGGTTATAGTGTTCACCCCAAGAGGGATTAGTAGTCCTACGTTAGTCCTACGTTAGTCCTACGTCATTGTAACTATGTCATGTGGACATATCATCAAAAGTAGGTTGAACCAGCATTTTATTCACGCCAACCCCACAAGGGTTTGGTGTTCTAATTATTATGATACGCACGAGTTCTTGGAGCGTAGTGTGTGGGCGGATGCATCTTGGTGGTCCACTCACCATGGCAACATTCCTTCAGCGACGACATTCCTTCCGCGACGACATTCCTTCCGCGACATACATACTGACTCAATGGCTTCGGATATAAATATCGCTGGATGCAGAGTATGGGTATCGCGATTTCAACCAATCCTAGATGCAAATTCAAAAAAGCCTCCTACCAGTATCTTTTTTCTGGTTAACTCCTAAAGAATCAAATGCGGTAGCAGCCAAAATGACTTTTTTGGTGAATTGGCCATGTTACTTCACATGGACCTTCGACCATTCACAAATGAAAATCGCAAAAAATTGCAGGGCTTGCAGTTCACTTATTGAGCGTTCTATAGCCCCATTCAATTGGAAGAAGCTCTTGTCATCTTTTTGGGTCGCATTATAATAGGCTCCACAAAATTACTAGCGTATCTTTACGACGAGATTGAGACTTTATTCGTAAATTCTCAATGAAATCTTCCATTGTACATTCAAAGAGGAAATGTAGTATCAAACTTTTTGAACCTCTAAAAAGAGTCGAAATAAGAGAAATTTGAATGGGAGTGTGAAGTAACAAGCGAGTAATTCCAAGGATGTGACGACCATTGTCCGACCACTTTTTGATTCTCATAGGAAAGCTTCGTTCATGTGTACGGTAGGATTTTTTTGGGTATGAGCTCAATGTATTTGTATAAACCCTTGTCTTTTTGGAAGCTGGAAAACCATGGTTGTCATATTGGACAAATCACTATTCATTTCATGTCCTACAGGACAAGTTACTATTCATCACATGTACTTGGAAGGTACATGTGATAAATATCAACTTGTCTTATAGGACATGAAATGAATAGTGATTTGTCCAATTTGACAACTTCGACGAAAACCCAAAACTATCATTTTCTACCTCTGTGCATGAATTGGGGTATGGACCAATGTCTTTTGGTTTTTTCAAGACTTCTACATGTAGGATCTTGTACCTAACCCTATATAGTCGTGTTTCTCTGAATTATTGAATGTTCACCATTTGAGAGCTCATAACATTCAAAGTTCATGTAGAAGTTTTTTTGAGCAATACTGAGGAGACATTGTTTATATTGTGCAAAGGTGGACTTGATAATTGGTAGCCAAATAATTTTGCTCATATTTTTTTCTAGTAGAACACTAAGTTGAGTATGCGATGATAATCCTAAGTACGTATCAAGCAGTTTAATTTTCATTTTCATGCGATTGCTTTCTAGAAGAAGGTATAGAAACATCAATTATGAAGAGATATGGTAAAATGTGCAAAATTTTGACACATATGATTTTAAAGATTGGACGATAACAAGGGGCCTTTACAAAAAGAAATTGATTTTTTTGACCATTTTTTGTTTTAATTTATGAGTTTTTTCTTAAAAGTCCCATATCTCAAAGTTTGAGAATTTTGATAGACTTGTAAAACTTGTAAAATCACTATATCTGGTTTACTATGGCCAAGTTATCGCTATTGTAATTATCAAAAAGTTTGTACTTATCTAACCCCTGAACTTCATTGTGTATTTGAGAGCTTGAAACCTTAACCCCTAACTCTCCTTGAAGCCCAAAATGGGTATTCGCAAATTTTGGGCACCCTAGATGAAGGTGTTAAAAGTAACATTTTTGCCAAAGATTATTACTGAGTGCTCTTTCTACTTCAAAGTATGTGATAAATTTTTGCAATACCAAATTCCAATTTTAAAACCTCCATTTAGAGATTTAAGGTTTCAAGTCCGAATCACTACTCACACTCCAAAGGCACCCAAGTCAAAAAGTTTACCAATTTTACAAGGGCAACCTCCAAGAATTTCAAGAACAAGTTTTACGATGTCCAAAAAAACTTGGGAGACAAAGTTTGGATGTTATGATCTCTCAAATGATAAAAATCCAACGGTCAATTCTTGGCACAATAACTACAGATAACCTCCCATACAAGATCTTACAATTGGAAGCTTATAAAAAGAAAAAGAAATGTGTTCATATGTACCCCAAGAGTGCATAGAGGTAGTAAATTGCTATTTTGAGATTCCAAGCTCCATGAAAACACCGAAGAGAGTTAGGAGTCAAATCTACAATTTCCTGCCTTATGCTCTCCCAATTTGAGCTTCACCCACCTCTCGAGCTTCATTTGCAACTTTTCTATGTATCATATGGTCTCCCTTTTATTCCTCCCAAGTGGAAGATAGATAGAAACTCAGGTCCCTTTCTATGTGGCCGATGTGAATGAAGTATCTGATCGTAATGCTAATAACCCGATGCCCACCGGACAAGGGGAAATTGGAACAATACTCATGAGTGGAACCTTGAAGACAAAGCATTCTATCATATCAGTTTTCATGCTATTTTCTATGTGGAGAAGTATGGCCCTCACCATAGCGTCGAACAAAGTGGTGCTGCCACAATTGAAAGAGCATGAATGCAAATGAGGAGACATGATCATGCTGAAAACCCCTGACGTAACTATAGTGAGCGAAACATGAATAGCAATGATGGTAGTGACAAACATTATAGTTATTGAGTTTTTGAAACCAAACTTCTAAAGATTGCACACTTTCTTCTGTGCAATGATCAATACCATTTACACTACGGTGGAGAAGGCCATTGATGGGTCCAGTGAAGAATATCAATTTCAACCAATCACATTCGAGATTTCTTCTTAATTTCCTGACTGGTGTACTTCTCAACCGCAGTGTAAACGAGCCTTTAGTTCTTAATCAACGCTCCATCTCTGATGGTATGGCCTTGATCAAAGTTCCTTATTTCCTTCTTTGCAATGATCATGACCATTTACACTATGGTGGAGAAGGCCATCGATGGGTATAGTCAAGAATATCAATTTCAACCAACCACACTTGAGATTCCTCCTTAATTTCCTGACCAGTGTACTTCTCGACCGCAATGTAAACCGGCCCTTAGCTTAACCCCTAACTTTCCTTAAAACCCGAAACGGGTTTTGGAGATTCCCGCAGGAGGAAAAATCAGCCAACTTTTATCATTATAATCTCACAAATGAGGAAGAATGAACGGTTCAAATTTGGTATGTGAGAATAATGTCAAGTGAACTTTGAGATCTTACTGTTGAATTTTTAGAATATTGCTTAGATTGAGATTTTTTGAGCTTAATCTAAAGGAAGGTCAAATTTTGTGACTTACACCGTTTTGCAACAAAGAAATTTAGGGGTTAATCAACTCTCCATGTTCGATGGTTTGGCGTTGATCAAAGCTCCTTATTTTTTCATGAGTGGAAGATCAATTTGATTAAATTGGCGCCATTCCATGTGGCATATTAATACACGTAGTCATATAATGTGCAAGTGAGATTTATTCTCCCATACCAAATCTCAATCATTCACGTGCCAAAACTTGTCAATGTTACGTAATCTAGAGAAATTCCCTTTTTGTCGACAACTTTCTAAAAAATTTAGAGTCCGTTGTCTTTCTTTCTTTCCAATTGCAAAAATCAACTACGCCATTTCGTGGCATAAACAAAATGAATGTAATGTTGCCGTAAAGACGAAGCAAGTGATAATGTTCCATGCTCCACCACTTTCTCAACTTTCCATCTAAAAGGAATGACCCCAACTTGCTCCATCACCAAAAATCACTCACTAGGCCAGTTCCCCCATGATACGGAAGATTCTAACCTCCAAGTCCAACTCCCAATGTACCACTCACCTACATTCTAAGGTGAGTGTTTCTAGAAACACATATGACAATGAACCTTTCAAAATTGATCTTCCACAAACTTTGCACATTCTCCTAAAAACATTCTCCACAAGCAACTTGCTCAAGGTATGAAAAAATCGATCGGTTAAAACAAAGTGCTGCCAAGCAAGCATGCAAAGCAAGCATGGGCCATGAGACAAATGGTGAAGTAAGTTAACATGAGTGAGAATAAGAGTGAAGGCGGAGTCAGAAGAAGTGAGAGACTGCTGCATACGAGTTGGATTGTGGGCACAGTGGTAGCAGGGGAGCCTGGCGGGCAGATGGAGGGGGGGTGTCTGACCCCGGGAGATCTGGGTCCGTATGGGGAAGCACTGGCAGCCCCAGTGGCCGAATCAGCTCAGCTGCTGCACACTCGTTACTGGGGGGTTGATGTGGTAGCAGGACTGCACCCCTCGCGCCAACCAGCGGCAGGGTGCTGGCCCCCTCTCCCCACGGCCTGATCGCCCACCCCCCCCTCTCTCTCTCTCTAACAATCTCTCTCTACTCTACTGTACCACCTTAAGTGATGGGATGTTCCCCACCAAGAAACGTCTGCCACTGCACGTCATCAACCAAAACATACTCTCTCTCTTGCTTGTGTCTTTTAAAATCACCGCCCCGCCAACCCCCCCTCCCTCCCCTCGCACCAACCAGCCAGGGTGCTGGCCTCTCCCAGCCCCAGCGGCCCGCCGTCCCGGCCATAGCTCAGTCTCTCTCTAACAATCTCTCTCTACTCCACCACCTTAAGTGATTGGATGTTCCCCACCAAGAAACGTCTGCCTTCGCCTGCCACTGCGCGTCATCAACCCACAAAAAAAAAAAAAAAAAAAAAAAAAAAAAAAACACACACACACACACACTCTTGCTTGTGTCTTTGAAAATCACCACCCCGCCATGGCGCCACCCCGAATTGCCTCCTCTCGTTCGTTCCCATTAATGTCGCGCCATTGCTCGATCACAAGGTGCATGTTTTGATCATGTGACATGCAGGGCCCTGGCTGGGCACTTCTTCATGCATGATGTCACCTTATGGCAACTCGCCAACTCCGACCCCCCTCCGCTCGCTCACACTCAGTGTCAGCGAAGTTCTTTGGTGATCATTCAACCCTAAATCTTTCGCGATGTATAATTATTAGGTAGCGTTCGAATTAGGGTTTGCAAGTTCCATGTGATATCTTTCAAGGTTTTGGGTCATTCAACCCTAAATCTTTCGCGATGTATACTTATTAGGTATCGTTTGAATTAGGGTTTGCAAGTTCCATGTGATATCTTTCAAGGTTTTGGGTCCGAAATGAGCTTTGATTCGGCTCATATGTAACATACAATCACGTAATGTCACCCCTGCCTCCAACTTGTGTGCGGGCTCTGAAAACTTGGAGGTTAGAAATCAATAACACACTAAAACTAGTCGCACAATATGATGCATTTATCTTCATCACCGATTGTGTCTTACAAAGGGAGAAAGATCATATGAAGCAACGAAATATAATGACTCCAAGATAATGGGGGGGGCGGTGAACCATTTTCTTGTACTAGTGAATGTTCCACTATGAAATTTACGTATGATCATTTTTGTGTGGCTTCTAGACGAGCATTGTTTCGAGTATTTCTTGCTACCACTCCAAGTCAAGGTAGTCTTCCTCCACACACAATGATTCGGTCAAATTCATAAATTTATGTACCCGAGAAAGTTAGATATGAAATCGGTTTTTTTCTCCAAGGAAGATTTTTTGAGTGTTTGACTAACAAATCTTTTAGGGTACACTACCAAAAGGTGGAAAATAAAATGTATCTTCGACCATTTAGTGAGATCTTTTAGAGTACAGGTGCGGAGAGGATTTCCGACAATGCAAGTCGACCCCTAATATTCACATGCAAGTAGCTAGGGGTCATCGACTACTTGCATGCGAAGTTAGGGAGGCCGGTTGCCATGGCAGAACCCACCCGAAAAGAGTGTTGCCGGGTAGCAATGGTCAATGCGCAACTTCTACACAAAAGGTCGTTGCAGTCAGTCGTCGCAACATGCAAAATGCAACTGAAGGCTTTTCGGTCGGATGTCGTGCTCATGAGGACTCGCTAGAAATCAAATTTGTGAGTGCCCCAACACAACTTTAACTTACTCGTGAGAAAAAAAGGAAGAAGTCTCGTCCATGCGAAAAACAAAAATCCATGCAAAATCATCCGAGCGTGTCTGCACCTGCTGCTGGTGATCATGAGTTTCCAAATTTGAGACACACCCGGTGTTTTTTCCTTCTTTTTTTTTTTTTTTTTTTTTTTTTTTTTTTTTTTTTTTTTTTTCCTCGAACGATTATTAATTTAGGGTGTTGAAAGAGGGGGGGTTTTTGCATGATCAGAATTTGGGTGCGGCAGGCATTCGGGAATCGGCAAGAGAATCAGGCGCACGCTTGAGCCCATCATTCTACTTGGTGCATGTTTGCTTACCCGCCCTCCGGGTATTCAATTTCCGCTGCCATGCCATGGCCACCCCCTGCACACCCCATCAAGCATATACGTTGCCAGTGGTGGTCCTTTACTAACTGAAATCCATCAGTCAGATATATAAGCTAGTGCGATATCGTCTCCCTCTTTATTTTTCCGGTTTTGAAAAACAAAAAAAAAAATGCTTATATTTTAGCTTTTTTACCAAAAAAACAGTGCTGGACCATCACTGGTCAGGTGCAATATTGTCGCCCTCTTTATTTGCGTTAGAGAAAAGAACAAAAATAATGGTTTTATTTGAAATTTTCTGCTAAAAAAATTGTGTTGCTTACCGCCCTCCCTTGCCCATGAGGCATGTCAGTAGGAGTACTAAGAGATTCCTTGTCGTCAGTTATGATGGCAGTGGTTTGCAAAATGTTGGATAATGTAATTGAAGGCGTTTTCTTGGGAGTTGGGGTTTTGAAAATGATTTAAGTTACAGTTTTTTGAATTCGG
The DNA here is from genome assembly GCA_037043015.1 of Bryum argenteum. NCBI lineage: Eukaryota > Viridiplantae > Streptophyta > Bryopsida > Bryales > Bryaceae > Bryum > Bryum argenteum. The sequence goes on along the minus strand of CM073328.1, from coordinate 14,347,354 downwards.
GAATTGGTGTACAACTTTGGTATGGTGGTTGCACCAAAAAGCACTCAAAGTTTGAGTTTAGCAAGTTCTACTTGCTCTACATTAGTGAAAAAGAAGGCCGTAATCAAGTATTTAAAATGTCCAAACCAATGATAATACTTAAACCCTATACGTCCCAACCTATTTGTAACCAAAAACATATTCTTGTAAGAAGTGTCATATATGAAAAGTAAGGTAATTTATTCGGATCTCAAGTAAACAATTTATAAAGTAGACTTGTTGTAAGTCATGTGGATGAGAATTTGAGTCATGAGGCTTTATAGATTGAGATATCATAACGTGTTTATACTACAAAAGAACTCCAAATTTTTCATCATTTTCAATTTAGTATAGAAATTTACTAACAAATCAATTGCAAGTAAGGCATAGGTTGTCATTACCTATACCTTATCCTCAAATTATTTGTGATGGGTTAAGCTTTCAATCACTAAAACTAAACTCTCATTGGAATTCATGCCAATAATACAAGTTGAAATGTAATTGTACAAGAAGATATAGCTCCTTAAATTTCATCCATTTTTTAACTCTTTTTATTGAAGGAACGTTATTGAAAATCCATTACCGAAGTTATTTGGATCAAAAATCTTCCAGTTAGAAAGTTTTTGGAATTTATCTCAAGATAACATTTATGTAAAAAAAACTATTTTTGATTCCATATGATTGGCTTGTAACAATGAAAAATGCCTTATTTTTGAAAACCAGAAGTTGCCCGCACTAGAATGCATGCTTTTAATTTATACTTTATTCTATGGATTTGCAATTTTCACCACACAAACAAGACTTGACTTACGATCCACTCCAAGTGACTTTGTCAAGAATAGACTTTGGATGAAAAGGTTATGGGTCTTTAAAGTTTCATCTATTCATCCACATACTTAGTAGAAAACCGACATTGGGAACGTCTAGGGGCTAAGTAAACAAATTTTGTTGTGAAAAAATCTTGCTAAAATTTGACAACTTTGACAATTCTTTTGGATTGACAAAGTCAAGAGCGCGTTACTCCAGTATTGGGTGAGCACAAAAATCTTACAAACAATTCTCTTGGATTGACAAAGTATGGAGAAGGGTGTTGCTCAAGTATTAGAATATTTTGATATGCACAAACATTTAGAAACAATCCTGTTAGATTGGCAAACTTCAAAAAAGGGTGTTCCTCAAGTATTAGAATTTTCTAAAAAACACGAAATCCCATAAAGTTAGATGAATGGAAGCTCATAAGTGCACCCTAAATTGAACACCCTAGACTCTACCTATTCTTCACCTCCTAAAGACATTTGGAATTCATAAATGAAAGCAAATAACCTCTTTTTGGTTAAATGTATACATCATTTGGTTTCAAGTCTTCTTTAGTAAGTTATTGAACCTCCTACCTTACATGGATTTTGTCATGACTTTACAATCAAAATAGGGTAGTTGCTTATTGGGCAGAACTTCCTCATTGTCCACATGACCTACAATAAGTCTACTATAAGATGGTACGCTCGAGAGCCGAATGAGTTACCTTAATTTCCATATATAACACTTTTTTCTATGAATATATTTTTTGGCTAAAACTAGGCTAGGACAATAAGGAGTTAATAAACATGATACTTTCAACCCAATGTCCCTTATCTCCTGAAGTTCGGGGTTCTCGCAAGGAGTGTAATCAGCCAACTTTGACCATTATAATCTCACAAATGAAAAAGAATCAACGGTTCAAATTATGCATTCTAGTAAAGAAGCAAGTTCACTTTAAGATCCTACGGTTGGCTTCTCTAATTGATACGTAGATTAAGCTTTTTTTGGCATGAAGTAAGCAAAGGTGCTTTTCTGTAATTTAAGGTACAGTGTCCTAAAAGCACCAACTTAAGAGATCTGACCTATTTTTAGCACTAGTAAATTCAAAATAAAATTATGACCACACTCGAAATAGGTTTTCGGGAGGATTGCAGAAATTTGCAACATGCAATTCGCATTTGTGAATTTTATACAAAGTTCCAAAGTGCTAAGTAAGATTTGACCCAAATATGTTATATACAAATGAGGTACATCTCTATTTTCACAATCTACAAATGAGGTAGAGACGCTTTTGGGTCCCCTGGCGCTTTTAGGACTGCCTACCATAAGCAATTTTGAATCAAAGATCTTTAGATCTTTAGGGGTTATCAAACAAAAGTCCTTCCACCGAAAGTCACACCTTCAGAGCCCAATAAATATTCTTTCAGAAATTTGGAGTTAAAAAGAAAAAAAAAAAAATGCTCTGCCACTTTCAATGACCCACAATCTCAGTCAACAACAATTTCAGATTCACAATTAATACCGGGCACATTTAAAAAAAAGAGTGGAAAATCCGGATTCGATTCAATTTGCTTCTGCAGAGGCAGCAAAACTCCAATCTGGGCATAAATAGTGTAAGTTTCCCACAGAGGCAGCTGTAGTGCCCAGGAGCGACTAATTACTGTAAGGGAGACCAGTTTTGCAGGTTTCTAAATGTGGAATTTTGCCATAATCAAGAGCCTCTTTTTTTTTTTTTTTTTTTTTTTTTTTTTTTTTTGCAATTTTTGGGTGAGATTGCGTGTATCAAATTTTTTGAAGAAAATGGAGATTGGATTTTTGCATCTCACCCACTTTGTTTTAGTTTTCGAACAAATTATGAAGGTACCAATCTTCTAGAAGGGGCGCTTTACAATAGGGATCAAGAGCTATGACCAAGAAAAGTAAAGTATTTTTGTGGTTATAGCTATAATTGGTCAAGAGCAGCGACCATGATAAATCAAAAATTGAATTTGAACCCTGAAAAATGACCCCTTTCAACTTCAAGACCAAAACATCTCATTTTTGAGAAGATTTAACGATAGGATCTTAAAGATAACCTGATATACTACTTCCATGTCAAATTTGATTCTTCTTTATTTGCGAGATTATATAGGCAAAAGTTCGTTGCATTTTGTTCTCGTGATGATCTCCAAGGGTTTTAAGTATCTGAGGGTTAAGTAGCATGGTCACTCTATGTAGTGTATAGCTACAATAGGGGAAACCATGAAACTCAAGAATCATTGATTGGGTAGTATTCATTGGTTAGTATTATATAATATTATAAATGTGTTGTAGAGTTTTGACCAAGCAAAAGTGACTTATCAAATTGTTTCTAACATGCAAAAGTGACTTATGACACGTGTGGAGTTTCCACCACGCAAAAGTAACTTATCACACCCGTTGTGGAGTTTCCATCATGCAAAAGTAAGTTGTCACACTTGATGCACGCAAAAGTGACTTATCACACGTGACGCAAAAGTGACTTATCACACGTGACGCAAAAGTGACTTATCACACGTGACGCAAAAGTGACTTATCACACGTGACGCAAAAGTGACTTATCACACCTGTGCACGCAAAAGTGACTTGTCACACCTGCGCACGCAAAAGTGACTTGTCACACTTGCACGCAAAAGTGACTTGTCACACCTGCGCACGCAAAAGTGACTTGTCACACTTGCACGCAAAAGTGACTTATTACACCTTTTGTGGAGTTTCCACCACGCAAAAAAGACTTATCAACCTGAAACCAAGCCACCATGTAAAAGTGACTTACTACGTTGTTGTAGAGTTTCCAAGAAGCAAAGGTGACTTATCATACTTGTCGTGGATTTTCCTCCAAGAAAAGTTGACTTATCCCACCTTGATGTTTTGGGGGCACCCTTAAATGAGTGCTACCAGCGTTTTTCGGAGCCCCATGTGCTAATGGGTCTTTTCTTTGCAATTTATGGAATTTTTGAATTGGACCCCTAACAAATTTTTTTTTTTTTTTTTTCTAAATTTGAATTCAAAAATAATGCCTTTGGCTCCGAAGTACCCTAGGAGCCTACTCCTTGGCATCTGAAGCCTAAACATTAAATTTAGGGGGCTCTTTACCCGTCCCCCTCCCTTGCCTCTTAGAAATGCTCATAGCACTGATTTACGTGATCCATGTTTTGGGGTTTCCACCAAGAAAAAGTGACTTATCCCACCAAAGTGTGGTGGAGTTTCTATTTAGGAAAAGTGACTCATCCCACTAGGTTGTGTTAGAATCAAACATTCTTAGTAGAAACAGTAATAGAAATTTTGGTGAAAAGTGCACACTTTCTCACTAGTGATGATGTTATGGCATACTTATGTGAATTGAGGTTAAGTGCATTCAATGAATATCATTTATTTCAATCACTAAATATGATCAACACAAGACATGGTTGTCAATACGTACACTTCTTATTTACCTCTAAGTAACATCGAAGTTTAACCTTTACATGTGCTGTAATCAATATTAAATGTGACATTGTAGAATGACATCTAAACAAAAATCATTAACTTGTCAGTATAACTAATGAGATATTGTGTACCTGAGATTAAGAAGTCTTGCGAAGAGAGCACTTGATGAAACTCAAATTATTACATCCGTATTTTTAATTACCTACACTCATGCATGGGTAGTGAAATTTGATTTTGGCGATTGCCCAATTCTATGATCCTTTGCCCAAGATCTTAAATGACCTCGATTATTCACAAGCCCCTTACTTGAAGTTAAACTTTGGACAATTTTGGGTACTACTAATGGACAATTTACATGGGAAGTCAAGCCATTGAAGAAGGGCAAAAATCCTCTCAACGTGATTAGTAGATTTGTTGTAGTTCAAAATAATGAACCAATGATGTAAAGAGAATTTTTGCCCTCCTTTGGCCCCATGCACAACTCGGGTCCTCATGTAAAGTGTTCCTAAGGCCCTCTTTGTATCAAAGTTGAGAAGCCATTAGGGGGACAATTCCAACATATAGAAGAACTCAAAATTGAATTGGAACAAAATTCGCTGAAATTATTTTTTCCATGGGTTCTCAATCCTACTGGAAAGAGGGTCTTAAGAAGTTTGGTTGGAAGAGTTAAAAATTATCCCAGTGTGAAAAAGGTGCAAGTCCTGGCAAGAGGAGGAGGCAAGGTTATAGTTAAATGTTGGAGACTGTTGGAGCACGATGAATGCCAACTAATAATGGGCAGGCCTTCGCTTCCCCCTCCCGTCCAGTCCCGGGTCCAGTTGCAGTTCCAGGCAATTGAATGAGCCCGCAGCGCAGGCCGCGCCAGAAGTGCCAGGCCTGAGCGCCAGTCACTCCCTTGCCCGCTCACTCGCTCCGCTCGCAGGCACTGCTCTGCTCTGCCCCTGCTCCCTCCTTGGCTCGGGGAGCGGGCCGCCAACGGAATTCAATAATCCCCAACACCACCACCGGTACCCCTGCCATAAGTACAATCTCCACGCCCCCCAAATCCCATACCACCCTCCCCACCTCTCACCCTCCTCGCTCCTTCCCTCGCCCGGGATCGACTTTGACATTCCCTTCTCGCAGCGCGCATTCTGGTCCCTTTGCTCGTACTCGCCAATGATCATGCTCGGACAGGAATTTGGGGGATCCGACAGATTTTGAGGCAGGAGCGCGCGTGAATTCATTTCTGGAGATGTGAAGAGTGATTTCTGTGCGCTTGCGTGATGACTAAGAGGTGGTTACAACTGCAGGCAAGGTTTTGAGTCATCATCACTTAAATATTTACGAAGAAGCCGGAAACGGCCTGAGTGTACTGTCGAGACAGAAGATTTTTTGCTTGCTCCGGGAATGAGGCCGAATTTTGGTTGACTTGACGTGATGATTGGTTATGTACAAGGGTGGAATTTCGAGTTAGTACTGGTGACGGAGCTGTTTTTTTATTTGGTTATTGGGGAGGGGGACGAATTGGTGAGTGAGTGTTCCCGAGTGGGAGACGTGAAAAATTTGGAGCTGGGGCCCAGGGAATTGGCATGATGACGAGTTTATTGGACCGGCAGCCGTCGTCGCCCGCCATGAAGCTGAAAATCTGGTTGACCCCACACTCGGGCGACTGCATCAGCGTGCTCCATGAGCCACGGGAGTCTTCGACACTATAAAACGGGCGCGAGAGGTAGAACACTCCGACGCGGCAGATTAGTAAACTAGTAGTGGCAAGCAGCGATGGCGAAATTCGCTCCTCTCGTGACGTTCGTGATCGTCTTCGCTGTCTTAACGGGGACATGTTGCAGTAGTGACCAGCGCGCGTACTTGGAGTCGTTCTCTTTGCAAGGCCTGTTGTCATTTGATAATACGAGCGCCGTGGCGAAAGACTGGGGGCAGCTGCGTCAGGGCCTGGTGCCTCAGGCCGTGGTGTACCCGTCGGCCGTGGCCGACATCGCCACCATTGTGTCTGCAGTCGCACGCTCGGATTCCGACCTCACCGTGGCTGCGCGCGGCTTGGGCCACTCCATCAACGGCCAAGCGCAGGTAAAAGCTCGTGAATTGCTAAAATCTCCCTCTCGTCACCAGTTCGATCGACTTGCTTTAGCTTACTAAGTTCTCGCGTTGTGGCAGGCGAACAATGGGGTGGTGATCGAGATGACGGCCATGAAGGGGATCCGAGTGTGGCCGCTCGGCGACGCGGAGTCCCAGGGCGTCCCGTTCGTGGAAGCCATGGGCGGTGACTTGTGGGTGGACGTGCTCAACGAGTCGCTCAAGTTCGGACTCGCGCCCAGGTCGTGGACTGATTACCTGCACCTCACCATCGGCGGCACGCTCTCGAACGCCGGCATCAGCGGCCAAGCCTTTCGCCATGGCCCCGAAATCAGCAACGTCCTCCAGCTCGAAGTCGTCACAGGTACCAAATTCGCCACATTGCCCAAATTTGTCTCACACTCTTGAGGATCGTCTCATTTCCTATCTAGAGGTTCAAGGAGTCTTGTGCAAGAATGTGACCGATCGGTGATGTGAGGATTGAGTTTTTATTTTGGGTTTTGGCAGGGAGGGGTGAGGTGGTGGTGTGCTCGCCGAGCCAGCACGCGGATCTGTTCTTCCCGGTGCTGGGGGGACTAGGGCAGTTCGGGATCATAACGAAGGCGCGTATAATTCTGGAGCGGGCGCCGCAGCGCGTGCGCTGGCTGCGCGCGCTCTACACCGACTTCTCGGCGTTCAAGCGCGATCAGGAGTATCTGATCAGCAGCACTAGCGGCGCGACCTTCGATTACGTCGAAGGCTTCGTGGTGGCCAACAGCGCAAGCCCTGTCAATGGCTGGGCTTCTGTTCCCTTCGTCGCGGGCGCCATCACGGAGGCCATGATCCCCGCGCACGCTGGCCCGGTTCTGTATTGCTTGGAAGTCACCAAGGCCTACTCCGCTGCCGATCTCCCCACCCTCGATCAGGTACCAATTCCCATCCCCTCCCAATCGCTAGTTTCTTCTCTTTGCGCACATAGACTTCGCCCCACCTTTTGTCCTTCTCTCTGTCCACGGAGAGTTTGTTTCTTCAAGGTCCCACAAGATAGTGTCTCTCATAGTGATTCTTACACTAAAGTCTACAGTGTAGTTGCTCTCTTTGTGCATGTTTCAAGGTCCCACACTCCCACATTAGGATGTTGTAGTTGTCTTCTTTGGTTGTAAAATTAGAATCTCCTAAAAGCTGAGTACTTTCATATACCAAAGTCAATGAAGGTGTAAAGGTGCAACCTTTTGAGTAGAAGTATACTATTATTATTAAACACATGTAGAGAAAGATTTAAAAAACCCTTTGAGTTGTGTGTTGTACTGGTAGAGAAATTCAACGTGTATATATGAAAGTCTAAGATTCAACTTTTTAATGTTGTTAAAGCTCAACCTAACAAGGATGGTTGTTTAGAGTTTGTTAACACATGATCTTATTTTCCACGGGTGAGTGTGAGAGGGTTTTTAACACACGAATGAGTTCTATCCATCCTTAGAAAAACTAGGGTACTTGAACTGTCCCTGTTGTTTTAAAAAAAAAAAAATGTCAATTCAAGGGAAGGGCTTCATGATGGTAGAGTCGCTTTGGCTCTTTATGCGGGTACATAGAAAAGAAATGATCATGATCTTGCTGTGGAGATTCAGTGGGTCACTAGGTTGGCCCTTCCGTAAAAAAAAAAAGAGAGGTGACAAGATGGGCATGAACACGCCTGCCATAATAATTTTTTTGGTAGTAGAGATAGAACAGAACGCGGTTGGTAAATCAATAAATGAAAAAAATTCGAAAAAAAGGGGGTACTGATCACCTAGATTCTCATTTAATGCGACCCGTGGAGAATGTCTGGGGATGGTAATATTTATTATGCATAGCAACATCTGGCATACCATGCATGCTGGCCCCCGATTTGATATTCAAAATCCGCCCTGGCATGATGGTGATCATGCCCATTTGCCTTTTGCTGCCTTTCAAAGGCTGAATTTGTTGTGATGATTTCTTTCTTAGGTGGTGGAGAGCATGTTGGCGCCTTTGCAATTCGACCGTGAGCTTCTGTTTCAGACGGATGCCACTTACTTCAAGTTTCTCGACCGCTTGCACGAAGTCGAGGTCGAGCTCGGATCCCACGGCTTGTGGGACCAAATCCCCCACCCTTGGCTTAACATCTTCGTGCCCGCAAGCTCCATCGAGCGGTTCGACATGCTCGTGTTGAAGAAGCTCATGACTCCCAACTTCAACGGCCCCATCCTTGTGTACCCATTGAACAAATCCAAGTAAGCTCACAAACTCCCTTACTTAAATTGATTAAAAATCTAGACCGCTCCATAATTAGGTGCAATAACAAATTTGTTTCAATACAAGCTATGAACCTAGACGGGTTTTGCGATGCGATGTTGAAAGTCAGCAAGTTTATGGGATTTTGTGTTGACCATGTTTCCATTTTTTCATGTCAAAAAGCTTCAAATTGTTAGACTTCAATTTTGTAAAATATGTTTGGTATCACCAAAGAATTTGAGTTGGTTATCATACTTATGTTTATCGATGTTTCCAAATGTGTACATTTGACTATATTGTTCTCGGTAATACCATACAACATGTTACTATGGTAGGCTTTCGATCATATGTACGTAAAGCTTTTGTCTGAAGAAACATGTGTTGACAGGAATTAGTTGATTTGATTGTTTGGCCAGGTGGGACAAGCGCTTTTCGGTGGCGATCCCGGAGGGACCCGAGGAGATATTCTACCTGGTGGCGTTTTTGCGCAACAAGCTTCCCGAGGGGATGGGGGGGCCATCGCTAACAGCCATGCTGGAGGACAATGACAACATTCTACGAATGTGTGAGCCTCTGCGATGCAAGCAATACCTCCCGCGGCAACACGACCGCCTCCAATGGAAGCTCCATTTCGGCTCCAAGTGGGAGTCCTTTGTCCAAAACAAGCAGATGTTCGACCCACGCGCCATTCTCTCGCCGGGGCAGAACATCTTCACGCGCCGCCGCATCAGCCTCAACACTTACTTACCTTTATACTAAACCCATCATCATAATAAAAAAATGCTATCATCTCTCTCTCTTCTCTCTTTTCGCTCGAAAGGTGAGATTAGATTTCCCCTCGCGCGTGTACATAGGTATGTTGTGGCAACAAAATCGATTTGTGGTTCACCTATTTCCAAGGCAGAAAAAAGGTGGAGGAGGGGGACCTACCCATATTGTGGACAGTACATATATTTGAAAAGGAAGGACAAACAATCCCCATAGTGCTTGTTTTGACGTTTGTTGGAGGGACCCTATGACAATTATTTGAGCCAGGATTTTAGTTTTTTTTTAGGGGATTCCTCAAAGGCTAACAATTAAAATGCTGGTTGGCCTAACTGGGGTATCACTTGATTTGTTGTAAAGAGACACATACTGTTGACTCAATCAGATTTTTTTTTGTTTTCTAATTGGGCAGCGATTTTTCCATGTGAATGTATTTATGGCTGGTCTATTTGACCCATGTGATATCAGTATCTCAATTTTGCAGTCTTTAAATTTGTTGTGGGTCCATTGAAGTTGAAGGCAGATGTGTTTTGTCATGGATATCTTGTAATGTGATGATTCAGTATACTAAAGATGAAACTTAGTGGTAATTGCACTGATAGGTTTTAAAACTTCAATGAGTTTTCCCTTTTGAACAAAATATTTACATGATTATGTACATGATACTACTTATGTGTCTATAGGAAGGGATGCATGTGATTATCATCCAGTAGCATTAAAAAATTTGCACGTGTTCTGGAGGCTGGACAATGAGGCTCACTATATTTGTGTTGTAATGGTTTGGTACGTAGTTAAGCTTAATGTCAAGTATTGACTTACAGTGCAGGAGCTGTTCTTCACTTTTAGATAAGTCTGGTCAGTGTTTGAAAACTGACCATATTTCAGGTTCTCATAGTTAGGGCGACAAGATATGAAGGAGATATTTTTGAGGAGGTAGGCAAAGCCGCTAGAGGAAGGGGTGAATTTTTTCTTAGAATTAAAAATAATTTATTTATTTATTTATTTATTATTATTTTTTATTATTTTTTATTATTTTTTATTATTATTTATTTATTTTTTCTTTTTGGAAGAAATTGAAATTGTGTGGAGATGAAGCTGGAGACGGAGTTGTTCCCGAAACCACCCAAGTCTAAAATGATCACCCCTTGTTATATGTGTACCTCAAAAAGAGCCCTTAACCCTTAAATTTCCTTGTTGCAGAATGGCCTAAGTCACAAAATTTGGCCTTCCTTTAGATTTAGCTCAAAAAATCTCAATCCAAGCATTATTTGAAAGAATTAGCTGTAATATCTCAAAGTTCACTCGACATACTTCCCACACATCAAATTTGAACCGTTCATTCTTCCTCATCTATGAGATTATAATGGTCAAAGTTGGCTGAGTTTTTTCTCCTGGTGGAACCTCCAAAACCTGTTTTGGGTTTTAAGGGAAGCTAGGGATAAAATGTACATCTTAGGACTCGAGACTTTTAAGAGGGGCACATATAAAAGACACATATCTCACATAGCACACTATCCTAAATATTGCTACGTAGAAGTCTAGTTTGTATATCAATTACTTTGTAAATGATTTTGTTATCCGTGGCCACTTTATAAGTAGAATGTTACTGTGTTCAACATAAGATGACTTAGGTACTATCAAATGGTGAAGGCAGATTGATCTTATTTCCACTGATTTCATACTTTACGAGAATTCAAGTTTTATGATTTCTTGTTGAAGAATTACAAAAAATTGAAACGTGGGTTTAGAATCGTGCACTCCGATGCAATCCAATCTAAGTTGTACTTGAACAAATGCAGATATTGAGCATTATTGCTAGGTTGCAAACCATATACTTTGCTATTGCCACTAGTGAAAACGTCAACAACTCTTGCTTTGTTATCATTTTTCTTATCATTCTTGTTAATATCACTTGATGCAATATCCTTTTTAATCACCTTTGTGTCTTCTAACTTATTGGAACCATTTTAAAATATTGAGGTAGTTTTTTTAATGTGAGGACACTTCCATAATTCCTGCATTGCATAGTGCACTGCCATTGTGTCTGTAGCAATGCCACCAAATAATGTAAGGAAAAAAATATCAACCAACAATCTGTATATTCAAATGAGGATGAAATTCTCAGTGAGGGTCGCTTTACACTATGGACCATGAAGATTGACCACATCCTTCTAAAATCTGTGATTAGAGAGTAAAGTGCTCTTGGTCCCATTCGACTTTACACTACCTTGAAAAAAGGAGAATGACCACTAACTTTGAGGTCCCCCCGGAGTAACTATGCTAAATTTTCCATAGTGGATAATGTTTTCATGGTCTCTTTGATCATAGTTGAGTCAAAGCAAATGCCTTGACTCAACTACGATCAAAGAGACCATGAGACTCAAAAATCATTGATCGGCTAGTGTTCAATTATTTAAAATCCACTTTACACTACAAGAATGATCAAGCCACTCAAAAATTCATTATTGATTTATCCTGGTCACGGCTCTTGGCTAAGAGCCATGACCATGAAAAATGATTTTGATTTTCTTCAAGGTCATGGCTCTTGATCCATAGTGTAAAGGACCCTTAAAATGCAGTATATGCACGGATTGTTACTGAAGATACAGTCCGGCAGTCAAAAATGACCCTACATTCCAGTACACCAAATTGATGTCTAAATTGTTCAAACATGGACAAACAAAGTCATCAAACATGGTACGGAGTATTAAATTCAAATTGCAACGCTGAGCCGATAAAACTAACAAAACATGAACTTGATTCTAAACTGAGCTAACAGAGCTACCATCCTTAAATAACACTAGGCACAGAATCTTTGTGGCAAATAACATGAAGATGTTGATGTAAACGACAGTAGGAGCATTTGAACAAGTGGAACTTGTGCTCAAAGGTGATGCAAGCATATGCAGAGACTCTCCGTACTGCAATTACAAGAAAAAATATGGTATTTCCACCAGGCTTGCCAAAAGTATTTTCACCACTAAAGTTTTATTTAAACACGGCGTTTTTTCAGGGGTCGGCATCTATTGTGTGGTGTTGGGGTAACCCCTCTAATTTTGGTAATAATAAGACCTCTAACTCGTAGCCACAATTCCTTTGCATAACCTAACCCTTTTATTTCAACTTAATTCCCGGTTGGGGCAACATTTTCTGCAGTCGCTTGAGCTCGCAACATATCCAAATCTCGTGAAAATTCTAGTGAAAGAGCTTGGTGGAAATATCACATTTCTCCTGTGGAAGCCGAGGTATGGCTTCAAGGCTGCCATGTTGGAGAACAGAACTGCAAGGCGAAGAAGAATAAGAAGAGAAACTCCAACCTATTCAGAGGCCGACATGAATGAAAAGTTCCTTCGACCTATTCTTGGATGTATGCCTGAACGTCATCTCACCAATGGCGAAAAATCTCAGGCGGATAGAAGACAAAGCTCACATTGGCAATTCCATAAAATTGCGGCAATGTTCATAATGTCAGCCAAACAAAAAATTTGTATCGCTTGGAATAATTACCTCCACACTCCTCTAATATCACCATTGATACGTGGAGGCAATTCCGTAACATTGTAGCCTTCTTGGTGAAATAAGAAATAACTTGGTCGATGGCTAACGAACACCACTCATTCCGCTATCATCACATGTTTTCGGTCACTTTTTAACCTCCCCAAAACTGTCATTATGGTGAATAAATATTGCCGATTTCTCGAAATCAAGGTTGCATGCATGAAGCGTTTAGGTTGTCGAATGCGGGGATGGGTCGTGAATGAAAGCTTGAATCTAGACAAATCATCACGCTCTCCACTACGCAGTGGCAGGTATCTCATCTTCCCTTGTTCCTGCTTGGCCCTCAATTCGATCTCGTCAGTCAGCATGAATTCGTCAACTGCTAACGATCGTCTACGCATCCCTCCCTACGATCTAAGAAGTTCCAGAGTTTCAAACTGGTTCCTTCGTTAATGGATCATAGTCTGTGGTGTGATTATATTTTTCGTCAGTCAGTGTAAGCATGACCTCGTCGATCAACATGCTGAGTTTTCACGTTCTGAAGTAACAACTGCGGATAAACTTGAACGCCCACCACAATCGTAAGCGATTCTTTTTTGTTTTTTGCGGTTCCATGAGATCGATATCTGCTTGATTGATGAATGCACTTGCCCAAAGAGAGCACACCTCGAAACCATCAAAAGCAAAAAAGCGAAGGGAATCCTAGATCTGATTGAGCTGGTGTTGGCAGATATTGGCGTCCATTGCAGCGCCTACGAGCAACCTCGTGACACTCACAGAAACTATCTACAAAATGACAAGAGAACTGTTGTTTTTGACTCTCGAGAATCAAATTTGTACTAGTGCTACTTGACCTCTAATTTTTTAAAAGATAATAACAAACACTCTTTTCTTAGTAGTTAAAGTGCACATTCCTGAAGAGACAACAATTTTTGTTCGTCAATCTCGAGATCCTCCGTTCTTTTCGCTTCTCTTCAGCAAAGATTTCTACCTTCACTCACATACAGATGGTTGTTTCTTAAAGCTCGTGAACAGCAACAGTCATAGTGACATGCATCTCCAATTGTAGACTTTGCCCACAGGATAATTCAAAAAATTATTTGGATCGGGATAAACCTGTAGATGATACATGGTTGCAGATTCCTGCAAATTCATAGGACTCTGCTGATTGTGGAATCAAATCTGTCAGAAAAATGCATAAATATCACATCATAAAATGCATGAGCCACAATATACAGATATATTCTCGGAGGCAACGAGATACCTTAACTCACCTGCTTGCATTCCAAGAATATGTTTTGGAGGTTGAAGACTACAACATGTTCAAGGTTTATGACTATGAGCGTAATCATATTGTCCGGAGCGATTAAAAGTAATTGACTGAAGATATGACTATTTGTAAACATCTTGTAATCATGTTAATGTTAGTTTGTGGTCGCATATCACATGTTATGACTGTTTGTAATGACATATGACTAGGAAGCGTCAAAACATGGTTATAAGATGATTACTAAAAGTCATATTTTGAGTCGTTTGCGCTTAGTTACTCAAATAAATATCACTACGCCTGTAGTCATATAAACTTGATATTTTTGTAATAGAAGAAGGCATCCTAGGAACCTTGATCTATGAGGTTATTGACTTTTTTAACACCTTCTTGAGTAGGTTTTATATGGAGTTGTTTGGACTTGGGGTTCCATTCTCGGTTTTGTTTTGTAGTGCAAAGTTACCTCTACGCTCAACAAGTTTTTGTTGAAAGGGATTAGCATTTACATCTCATCTTTATTAATAATTACATACTTATATGCAAATCAATTTTCTACTAAAGTTTGCAAAACCTCACAAAAGTTTTGACTGTTTTTTGTTTTTAATCAAGAATTGAATCAAACATCATCTTGCACATGGGCGCCACTAGAACTAGAGGAAAAATTTCCTCATTACACCACATCATATTAGGCAAGGAGGAGAGGGGTATACTCCTGCCTTTATTGGATTTGCGCTATTCCACTACTGAGACTTTTCTGCAAACGATAGGACTAGCTCAGCACATGGCTGCTTAACAAAGTTAGAGTAATTTGATGATGGCTTTTTGTTCTAGATATAGGTCCATCCTTCATTGCAATGGTTTACCCTTTGCTTTATACCAATAATAGACTCTGCTATGTCTGGTGATTGAAGCTAGTTATATATAGTTAATTACAAGCTTACAGATGAAGATCATCTTTAGTCAGACCGGAAGCACTGGAATGTGTTGAGACGATCCTCATAGGCTAATTAGAGGTCCTTCAAGAGTTGCGTTTCTGGTCCCCACCCAGTGGGAGTTTGATTATGTCGCATATTAACGTGCTATCCTATAGATACACTAATATGCTACTGTTACGCATGGTGGTCCTTATTTATCTGCTATATTCTCTTCTCGATTTTTGTGCCGATTCAACGAGAGTGTGTTGTGAATCCGTGCTTATACTAAGCCCAAGCAGGTGTACTAAGGGCGTACTAAGGGCGCTGCCTCTACTCACAGGTGTAATCGTGGATCGTCCACAGGCACTTCTCTACTAGTATAGATTGGTACCTGAACTCCACCATGTCAAAATCATCAAAAATGCTTCTCAAATCTTTCCTCCTTCACACTCCTCTTTACAAATCTGCCATGTATCAAAAACTTCACACTTCTCGATAACTTGGTGCATGTACCTTATATCTAAAATGGATAATGGATAAGACAAAGTAGCACCTCACTCAAAAAGAGCAAATGTGCTCACTACATGTTTTCTATTGGAACGTACAGAGCCTCTAACAAGTAGCGGCAGATAGTGTCAGTGAACCAGCATCCGGGAAGAAGAACCTAAGGCAGAGACAAATGCAGCCTGAGTGTGAACCGTTTCGCTCGTTTACCGAGAAAGACAAGAACAAACTTGCGACAATGCGAGCTCCACGTCTCCTTGTCTGTAAGTGAGAGATTTCCCAGAAAGATACGGAGAGAGTGAGGATTCTCAAACGCTTCTCCAGAAGTGCACACTTTTCCCACGTGAACTCTATTCTCAAATCCTGTCCTTACAAGCAGATTCCATTGACACATGAAACATTCCGCAGGTATTGACCATATTGTATCCGCCAAAAGCTGCTTGGAGTATCATTTTATTATACATGTGCTGTAATGTGTTATAAGGTGGAGACAGAGATAAATAATGGCTCAATTCTGGGATTCCTGAACCTGTAGCCATGGCATTGGATAGAGTGGAATTATCATGTTTGGACTCTTCTTGTGTTATAGATTCTAAAGATGAAAATGTAGGTGCTCCTAAAAAGAGACCAAGTGGGGTACATTTAATTGCTTCACCTAAGAAGTATAATTGACATAGCTAGAGTCGAAGAGTTGTTTTTGCTCAAAGACAATGCTCTAAGGGATTGTGCAATCCTACTTCCTTTTTAGTAGTCGCACGAGTGGTGTAATTATGGCCTCACAAAGAAGAACTCCTTTTTTCACAAATAGATAGATAGATATGAACTCTAGTTCTCTTTTGAGGCCGATGCGAATAGAGTATCTGTTTGTCTTGACAATGAGCGAGTGCCCACTGGACAAAGGTCCATTGGTACTCCTTTCTTCACACTAGCATGAGATTGGCCTAAAATTCTTCCTATTTTCTTTCAAAATGTTCACATGGGCCCAGACTTATCCTGACAATATGAACATACGAACAGGTATGACTGTTTTGGTGGTGAAAAGCACAAGTATTGTGAGCTCACCACCAAAATGTCACTTTGAGCCGACCAAAGAGCCAAGCCAAGGGTAGATCGCCCATCTCCATTGAGTGTACGTAACCCACAGACCCTGCAGTGAGGTCGACAACGACTTCACACCAACATACAAATAATAATGCAATCCCACACAGAAACTGTACAATTCTCTCTTCCACTGCCACTCAGGCGTTTCACGTTGAAAATCTCGCTCGATCCCATTCGCGTGGCCACCAGCAATCCAGCCAATCCCTCCCCTAGAAATTTATCATACATTAGAACCAATGAAGCATACTATTGCTGACACGATCGAATGTCCAGTGGCACCGTGATCGATACGTTTGTACTTCGATAGCAGCTTCCACTGTATCAGAAAGGTCAATGTAGCCACCCTGACTGCGCACTTCGTAGCTAGCTAGATAGCCGTACTTCTCATTATCAGGCTACAAATCCATCCATAATTTGAGTGTATGTGTATGGACATGGTCGACCGAACGAAGCTGATCGACAGAGCTAGCGAGTGAGCTTCGTGCCTGGGTACGATCGAAAGTGTGAGAGTAGATTCTTCTCCTTTCAAAGTGCCAGGGTTTGAAAGGATCATTCGGTGAGTGGGGTGACTGGAAAAGCTTCGAGTGGGAGATTTGTTCGATCGTTTTGAGGATGAAGAGATAATTCTTTTGCTATCAATGGAGGTTCGGTGTGCCATGCGATTCATGTAGTTTCCGGCTCGGCCGGAGGAGAGTTGGCAATTGAAAGGTTTCGGAAGCTAGTTGCGCTCTGTCTGGTGGTTTCAGCCGGGTGCGCACTCACTTCCCACTTGTAATCGTGAGCAATAGAATGGGTTTCATATTTGAAATCTGATGTTTTGAGTTCTAGTGATTTTGTGTATTCATAACGGTTACGTACTCAGGTGCAATTTTGTTGAAATGGTGGTATTCTAAGTGTCATGTCTGTCATACCAAATGTGTCGTTGTTAGCAGCCATGAAAATGTGAAATGCTTTTTCTATAATGCCGAATTCCTTTTGTAGTGTCATGGTTGCTTTATGTAGTATCACTCTATTTCTATGATGCTACCTTTCTTTAGGAGGGTTGTCTACTTCTAGATTTCACTTTGTTTTTGGGTCACATATTTTTTTTGTACCAACCACCTAGTTTTATAGATAATTGTCATTTTAGTGGAATTCATGAGGATACATGGAATTCATGTGGATGAGTGTTTAGTTGATTGTTTATTGGACAATAGTACAACAAGATGGATTTCTGAGTTAAAAAGTGAGTGAAGGAATAATAATTACTATAAATTGTAAATCATGGAGAAAGCTAAAATTTGAAGATGTGAAATCTTTGATGAGACAATTTATATTATTGTAGTTCAGTAATGTCATTGCCATTTCAACAAAATTGAGGTACTAATAAAGAATTTCATGTGACTCATGAGCAGTGTGTACAAAAACCTTCGGCTAAAAGACTACCTTGTTGTTTATTTCTACAACAAGCTTTTCACTAGTAAACATGTGATATTTGTGTGCAAGAAAGTAAAGTAAACAAAAACAAATTATTCTAGAAACCCTAAATTGAGAAATTAACAAGTAATGTTTTTTTTACATTAGTCCTTTTTCAAAACAAGTTAAAGAATTGAATTTCATCTCTAAAGTCACACTACTTCAACAAGTTGTAGTTTGAACTACTAACTTAGATATTAAGAATAACTACCTCTGTTGAACTAATTTTGTCCATTGGGTGTTAAATTTGTTGAAGTCACTTATAAAATGTAAAACCCACAAATCCATCATTATTCACTTATACTATCTGTTGTTTTAAATAAGTAATTCCCATTCAATAAATTTCAATCTTTCAGTAGTTATTGAACATTTCCAACAACCCTTTGATATCTTTGAAGAAAAACAACGAGTATGTTCCTATGCAATTTCAAAACTTGAAACAGTTATGAGACAATGCTCACCAACAAGGACTTATTAATTCCATCTTGAAGTCTTCTTTAGTATAAGGGTAAAAACACTCTAACTTAGAATTGAAAAAAGGTGACAAACACAAGAATTGCACAAACAAAGTCTTTTCACGACACTTCTCATGTTTCACAATTATAAAAAACAAAAACAAAGGTTTGTTCAGGGTTTTATCAAGAATCTATTTTACTAAAAGAGCCTCAAAGTAACACTCCCTCTGCCACATCATGATTGTCCAATAGGTTTTCTTAAATCTACCTCAAGGTAGATCTGAGAGAACCTACTACAGTAGATAGAGAGAGTAAGTTTCTTGAGAGAGGATTCCTGACCTTTGGCCTTTGCGTTACTCGAGGCACGCTTTATATTCCTTAGTTTTTTCTAATGGCTCCCAAAAAGGGCATTTCAATGTTCAATGTTTCATCTACAGTCTCTTACAATTATTGAGTGGCAGTTATACTTGCGAAAGTGGAGACAACCACACAAACAAATAATTTGAAGTGTTTAATTGAGCAACTGATTCGAGGACAGGATATGTCATCGCGCTGCTTTTATTCGTCCAATGTGGTCTTTTTGGCAGGACAAAGATTTGAAATTGTCGGACAAAATTGTGGTGCAGATTGATCAGATGTCCTCGGAAATCACTATCGCAGTACACAATCAGTTGCTTCGAAGCGAGCGCCTACAAGCACCGAATATCTAGCTTCATTCCCCTGCGAATCATGCATTTTGTTTCTGTTTCAGAACCAATCAGTGTGTGAATCATGCTCTCGAGATGAGCATGTCAAACTCCACATTCGAAGGTATCAGGTTGCATTCTAGTTTGTAGTCTGGAGTAGGGTTCGTTTTCTTGGATTTGTCGATCAGAGCTCGAAGAAGGACCACCAGTCGATGGAGTAACCTCCAAGGTGTGCGAAGCGAAGCTGTCGGTAAGAATTTTCGATCATTTAAAAATGTTTTTCTAGATATGACAAAGGATTGTTTTCCAAGTAACGTGGACCGTCAACGCCCCTGGCACGAGTTCCAGTCAAGGACGTTCGTTCTGGTGGTGGGCAGAGTTCTGTACATTCTGACATCTGTTCGCTTTTTGGATGTATATTCCGGGAGTGGGGAATGTTGAGTTGCTGATTCTAAGCTTAATTTGGCGTTCATCAGGAATGGAGATGTGAGCAGCCTCTGGAATTGCAGAATAACGGCGGCTATGGCCGAATGGCCGAAAATGGCCATAATGGGAAGCGATCCGTGGTGGCTCGGAGCGAGCAGTGCTGCGTCCTCGACGCTTTTCGTGATCGTGCTCGGTCTGAGTGGGTTGGTGCGTCACGGTTCGAGAGATAGCGCTGATGGTGGTCGGAGTGTCGTGAGGTTGATCGCCGCGAGTGTGGGAGTTTTCGCATACGCCGGGGTCACGGTGTGGGAGTGGGAGAGAAATGCAGTTGTCTACTTCTTCCTCACGCAATGCGTGATCTGGGTCGCAATTCTCGCAGTGGAGGCACGCGGCGCGCTGGGATTGATCAGAAGCGTGGCGCGCGCGTGGTGGGGGATCACATTCCTCCTCGCAGCAGCCGAAACGACGACGCTTGCGGTGCAGGAGTGCGCAGATGCGACGAGATGGACGGTCGCCGCGGTGAACCTGGTGGCTTCCCTGGCGCTTGTCGTCACGGCGGCCCTGGAACCCAGTCGGAGTGAAGCTCACCTGGACGCTGAGGAGCCTCTGTTGGGGAAGCACACTGAGTATCAGGGGTGGGTGGGCGCGAGCAAGCTCAGCCGATTGACTTGGCAATGGATGAACCCTCTCTTGCAGAAAGGCTACAAGTCGCGCCTCGAAGTCGCCGACATA
The DNA here is from genome assembly GCA_037043015.1 of Bryum argenteum. Taxonomy (NCBI): domain Eukaryota; kingdom Viridiplantae; phylum Streptophyta; class Bryopsida; order Bryales; family Bryaceae; genus Bryum; species Bryum argenteum. The sequence continues at coordinate 14,326,983 of CM073328.1, read as the reverse complement.
CCCAACCTCGCGCCCGATGACGACGCCGGGTGCTTGTATGAGAGGTATAGTTACTGCGCCACGCCACTTTGCGCGTTTTCATCAATTAGAGTTATTTTTTGGATTGCATGGGCTTTAGCTGGGGTCGGATGTTGCCATGATCATCAGATACGTAGAGAATTGGAGCAAGAGTGAGGGGCGAGTGCTGTGGACGATAGTATGGACGTTCCAGCGCGAGTTGTTATCAACGGGCGCGTTGGACCTGTTGCGCGCGTGCGTGATGTACGTCGGCCCCGCGCTCATCACGAAGTTTGTGGACTTCAAACAGGACGATTCGAGTTTGGGGATGGGTTTTGCGCTGGTGCTGGTCCTGGTGGTGGCCAAGAGCCTGGACGTGACGGCGGGGCACCACTTCAGCTTCCAGTGCGCCAATCTGGGCATGGCCATTCGATCCACTTTCATCACCGTGGTGTATCGTAAGGGCATTCGCCTCACCAACGCGGCGCGGATGGTCCATGGCGTCGGGCAGATCGTGAATTACATGTCCGTCGATGTGCAAACGCTATCTGATGTCACCCTCCAGGTCAGTCAGCCCCCTCACGCAGTGATCACCCCAGAGATTCTAAGCATTCTAGAGCACACATTCAGATCCGATCTGATTTCGAGTTATTTTTGTTTCGGCAGGTGCACAATTTGTGGCTGCTGCCAATTCAAGTGGGGATAGCATTGACGATCCTTTACTTCGTGGTGGGGTGGTCGATGTTAGCGGGGCTGGCAACAATGGTAGGAATTGTGTGTTTATCGACATGGAGCTCGAAGATGCAACGGAAGTACCAGGGGCACATAATGAAAGCGCGCGACGAGCGGATGAAAGCGACAACCGAGGCGTTGAGCGCCATGAAGGTGATAAAGCTGCAAGCATGGGAGACGCACTTCCAGGAGCACATCGAGACGCTCCGGAAGAATGAGTACCAATGGATACTAAAATTCATGTACCAAGTGCTGTCCACCACGAGCTTAGTCTGGTGCGCGCCCATCATCGTCTCCGTCGTCACATTCTCCTGCTGCGTGCTCCTGGAAGGAACGGAGCTCACGTCCGCGCAAGTGTTCACCGCCGTCGCCACGTTCCGCATCCTCCAGGAGCCCATCCGCAACTTCCCCCAGACCCTCATCGCCATCAGCCAGGCGCAAGTGTCACTGGATCGCCTGCAGAAGTACCTCCGCAGCGACGAGCTTGACACGAACGCCGTGGAAAGGACTCCGTTTGACACTTCGAGCTCCGTCGCCGTTGCTGTCCGTGACGCCTCCTTCTCTTGGACTGATGACAACGACGAGCCGAACTTGCGCGACATCAACTTGGAGGTCACGAAAGGCGCGCTCGTTGCTGTTGTTGGCACTGTTGGCTCTGGCAAAAGCTCGTTGCTGGCGTGCATGCTTGGCGAGATGCCAAAACTCCACGGCAAGGTACTACCAGGCATTGATCCGAATTCGGATGTAAACCTCAGATTCGTTCGTAAATATTTAAAGTGGGGTGCAGGTTTGTGTGGCAGGAACGACGGCATACGTGCCCCAGGGCGCCTGGATCCAAAGCGGAACAATCGAAGACAACATTCTCTTCGGCCAAGCGATGGACCGGGAACGCTACAACGAAACGCTCCGGATCTGTGCGTTGGAGCGGGACCTGGAGCTGTTCGACCAAGGCGATCAGACTGAGATTGGCGAGCGTGGGATTAATTTGAGTGGGGGTCAGAAGCAACGGATTCAGCTCGCGCGCGCTGTGTACCAGGACTGCGATGTTTACCTCTTGGACGACATCTTCAGCGCTGTGGACGCCCATACTGGCTCCTCCATCTTCCAAGATTGCGTCCGTGGCGTGCTCAAGATGAAAACTGTCATCCTCGTCACGCATCAAATCGATTTTCTCCATCAAGCCGATTGCATCCTGGTACGAGCGAACACCATTTCTAAGGCAGCTCGTCAAAGATGAAATTAAGCATGCTAATTCACTCAGTGTTTTGCGTTACGCAGGTGATGCAGGACGGTAGGATAGCTCAGAGCGGGAAGTACGACGATCTGCTGAAACCGGGCACTGCGTTGGAGAAATTGGTCATTGCCCACAATGATTCAATGCAGCTCGTCGAGAAGCCTGTGGAGCTTGCTGATGAACCTTTTCTCGAGGCGCCTGAGACACCATATGAGGTAATTGCCAGTATCCTCGATTCCGTTCGATTCCTTTAAATCGGTTGTGCCATTGGGTTGTGCCATTTTGCATCGGTACTGATCTATTGCGGTGTGCAGCCCGGTGCGAGCTTGGAGCGACTAGCATCCGCGAAGGAAACAATCCCCCAGTCGAAAAAGAACGAATCCGGGAAGCAAGGCGCAGCGAAACTGGTAGAGGAGGAGCAACGCGAGATAGGCCAAGTGAGCCGATCGATATACTGGCTCTACTTGACGAAAGCGTTTGGGCCGCGCTTGCTCATCGCGCTGCTGATCGTCCAAACAGTGTGGCAGACCTTGATGGTGTCGTCAGATTACTGGCTGGCATACGAAACCTCTGATGGGCAGCAACAATCTCTCGATCGCGTTCGATTCATCAAGGTTTACGCTCTCTTGGGAATGGGGTCATGGTTCTGTGTGTTCATGCGCACTTGTTTGATCATCGTGCTCGGAGTGAACACCACCCAGATCTTTTACCTACAAATGCTCCGGAGCATCTTCCGCGCCCCCATGTCATTCTTCGACACCACGCCCTCCGGACGCATTCTCAGCCGGGTACCAAGCTCACCCACTTCTAAGTTCATCCATCCTCTTGAACTTGGATATTCTGTGCATGCGTGTATGTGCTATTTTGACTTGGATTCTTTGTTCATGTAGAGTACAAGTGCTTGTGCTTGTCTTCTGCCAAATTTCAACTATTCAACTACTCAATTACTCTAACTTGGCATAAACTACATTCTCAATCATTCAATTACTGTATTCTTCCACAAGCCACATAATCGATCATTGAGTTACTCTATCTTATCATGAGTAATCAATCATTCAACTACATAATCTAGAGTACTTTAGTCACATAAGATCCATCATCTCCTCCTTTTTGTCCTATTTGTTAACTATGTCATTTGTGTTTCATTTTGCATTATAAGTAATTGATTTGAAAAGATCGAGGTTCTCTTTCAGTGTTCCTGGTTTTGATCATGTCGTGTTCATATGCAGGCGTCATCAGATCAAGCAACGCTAGACATCTGGTTGGCATTCTTTTACGGAGCAGCGTTGGCGATTTACTTCTCTCTCTTCGGCGCAATAGTGGTGATGTGCCAAACGGCATGGCCGATCATATTCGTCATGCTCCCACTCGCATACGTATACTTCTTATACCAGGCATACTTCATTGCAACGTCCCGGGAGTTGACAAGAATGGACTCCATAACGAAGGCGCCGATCATCCACCACTTCTCAGAGAGCATTGCCGGCTTCATGGTGATCCGATGCTTCCAGAAGGAGCAGGAGTTTTCCAAAGTGAACGTGGACCGCGTGAACCAGAACGTGCGCATGGTGTTTCACAACAATGCGGCTACCGAGTGGCTGGGGTTCCGTCTTGAGATGATTGGTACCATTGTGCTGTGCAGCCTTGCCTTCTTGCTCGTTGTCTTGCCTGCTCGCCTTGCTCCTCCCCGTAAGCTCCTCGGATCTCTAACCTCAATTTCGTTAATTTGGCCATTTTGCAAGTGATTGTACTTTGAACCTCAGCCATACACTACATATAGGACGAGCAGGTTTCTGTAGTCACTTCCTAAAATGGAATAGACCATCTCTCCTTTTGAAGTGTGCTATTTTGTGTTTTCAATTTTGCCATTCTGCAACACAAAGAGCCAACTTGATCGGACTTTTGATGGATCGGAAGATCTCTTGCTCGATTGCTCAATGTGTTTTGGAAGTGTTACTGATTAGGTGACCGGAGTTCTGTGATGTGTGCAGAATTGGTGGGGCTGGCGCTCTCGTATGGGTTGTCTCTGAATGTGCTTCTCTACTGGACGGTGTGGCTTGCTTGCCAACTCGAGAACAAAATGGTGTCGGTAGAGCGCATTCATCAGTTTACGAAGATTCCTCCTGAAGCGCCACTGGTGATTCCGGATCGTCGGCCTGCTGCTGCGTGGCCATCGTCCGGAGCCATCGAAATCAACGGTCTACAGGTACATAGTTATCTGCGAGCTCGTATCTCTTCTACCGATCTCATTACTACCACCATACACCGTAGTCCACGCACGGAACTCTGATGGGATTCATAGACTTTGTTGTATGTATAGCGTGCTCGTTGTCTCTTACGAGAAATGTATTCCTCTTTCTTTGCTCACTAACATGTGTCTACGAACAGTTACGGTATCGGCCAGGTACTCCACTTGTGCTTAAGGGCATCACACTGAAAATCTCAGGCGGTGAGAAAGTCGGCGTTGTCGGTAGAACAGGCAGCGGTAAGAAGATCTTTTAACAAAACTTCACACATATGCGAATTGCTCCGAGCCACAAGGCTTATGATCCTGTCAAGTCGATTAATTCATTGTCTTTGACTATTCTCGGCAGGCAAATCAACACTTATTCAGGCGCTCTTCCGGCTCGTGGAAGCCTCGGCAGGGACGATTGTGATTGACGGCGTCGACATATCCACGTTGGGCCTGAGCGATTTGCGGTCCAAGTTCGGCATCATACCCCAAGAACCCACACTTTTTGAGGGCACAGTGCGCGCAAACATTGATCCGCTTGGAGTCCATAGTGATACCGAAGTTTGGGAGGTGCTTAAATCTCTCGACCCATCAACTCTTTCTCAACACCCCTGAGTCTCATCACATATCAAGTAGTGTCCAGTCCGTAGGGTAACTTTACAGGAAGAAAAGCACCATTCAAAGCTTGCAATAGTGTGAAGGTTCCAGGTTTCTGTGGCAAAGTGTTTTACCGCAAGTAGTGTCCCAGTTTACACAAGTTTCTCACCCCTTGATAAGGGCACCATATAAGCTCAGCAATGTACTTTATGAGCTCGTCTCGCAAGAAACCTGATGTGTATGTGTTTCTGCAGTGTTTGAGAGCATGCCAACTAGAGGAGATCATACGCGGAAAGCCCGAGAAGCTAGACTCGCCGGTGGCGGACGACGGCGACAATTGGAGTGTGGGGCAGAAGCAACTGTTCTGTCTAGGGCGCGCTCTTCTGAAGCGAGCCAAGATCTTGGTGTTAGATGAAGCTACAGCCTCCGTCGATGCACACACAGATTGGTTGATACAGAAAACAGTCCAGGAGTCGTTCGCTGGCTCCACTGTGCTCAGCATTGCGCATCGCATTCCCACTGTCATGAACAGCGACAAAGTGCTCGTGCTGGACGCCGGTACCTCTCTCACCCCCCAAATCCTGCTTACAAAACGAGTTGTTGAATACCCCACTTGGACTTTTAACCTCAATTGGTCATACTACATGTGCCATTTTGGCATGTAGTTATGGGATCGGTTGTGCATTCTGTACCAATTGTCAACCATTTGAGGTATTTTCACATGAAGGGAAGCAACAACTAGTTTCTTTCTCTTGAAAGTATTTGATTGGGTGTACAAAAAGGGATGAAATGGGACGAAGATACGCCCAATCAAACACTTTGAAGAGAAACAAACTAGCTGCATCTCACCTTTTGTGAAAACACCCTAAGATAAGTGCACGTTTATAAACAACCTTGTATGCAGAGGCTTTTTTTCTTCACTGCTCCCAAATAATTCATATTTTAACTCTTGCTTGTAGTAAATATAGTTTCTTTTTTATACAAGATCACTTTCAAAAACACATACCTTGGTCACTCTTGCTATAAGCTACAAAACTCTATATCTCATATCACTTTCTGCTCTGGATCCACCATCTTTGCTCTTACCCTGGTATTTCTCATTACAAAGTGACCAACAAGCTTGAGGTTTTGTTAACCAAGTGGTTCTGGTTCGGTTTCCAACAGGGAGAGTGAAAGAGTACGATAGTCCATCGAGGTTGTTGGATGCGAGTACGCCATCGCTATTTGCAGCTCTTGTGAAGGAATACAAAACGCGTGGACAGCACGAGTGAAGCTCTCTCTATCGATTACAAGCGACGGCCATGGTGGATTACTGGATCGTCCTTGCAGTTTTTTTGATAATGACGGCAAATTCCTTACAGATAGGAAGGGAGCTCTTTTTGTTGAGATTCATTTGACCACTTTTTTCTGGATCATCGTAATCCTTTAGAGAGTGTGTTGATTGCAACAGACAGTAGATTTGAGGGAACAGACTTTACACAATCCCTGTTATTTGAGCGACATCTTCGTTGAAGCTTTTTTGTGGCGAGGGATGATACGGTTCATGTAATTTTCTGGAGAAAAGGATTCAAATAAGTTGCGCAGTGCAACACCTTTCAGTTTTATTACTTGTGGTTCGATGCAACAATGCAATCATGCATTGTAAGGTAGTTTTGCACAAATGATACATTCGTTGCAAATGCATATGTCTTATTGGAAACTGAGATGCAGATTGGTCACTTCGTTATATCAACAAGATAGGTCATGAATTCCTAATAACGAGGATCAGTACATATGAGAGTCGAAGAGTTATTGCGTTGTGTTGCAAGTTGGGGATTTCATGCTTCAGAGACTTCTCATCTTTAGCGACTGTGGAATGCGGTGTCCGAGAGGAGTGAATCCATTTGTGGCCGAGGCAAGATGATTGAAACGTTCACGGCGCTGGGGCCGCTGGGATGGGGAAGGAGGGATGCGTAATAGGAGATAGAGTTGGGGAAGATGCGCGTGAAATACACAGGGCGGACCCAGCCCCAGTCGATCTCGTAAGCTTCGAAGCCCGACCAAGGGCCCAGTAGGTGCTTACTAGAAAGTAAAAAGAAATGGCTTTGATTGAAAATATTCTGCGAGGTTAGTACGAACATGATCACGAGGAGCCAAAGTAACCGGGCGCATGATCACAAGCTACTCACTATAAAAGCTAAGAATGCTGTTCATTGGCTGCAGGAGTTGAGGACCATTGTTATGAAATCTTAACTATATCATACTCGCACAAAGCGACTCGGATCAAACTACAAGTAGACAGAAATAGAAAGAGATCAGGAACGTGCATACATGTACTGAATGCATAGTGATTGGTGCAATCATCTGTAGACTCATGAATGCAATATTACTGATTCTAACAAGACACTTATAGCCGGAGAGTTAAAGGACTGCTGCAAATACAATGAGAATTAATCACCAAGGTTATCGCCAAAATTTAAACCCAAGCTGAGGTACCTTCAAAGTGACATGACAGAGCATGTATGACATTCTAACGAACAAAGTCACGTGGATGGTATCGCAATCTCACAACGGTTGTGTTCGCAATCTCACAATGGTTGTGTTCGTGAAGGGCCGAGGACTTCACTTGCACTGGATCCTCGAGAACAGGTGGCGCTCCCGCCGATACATCATCGAACAATGCCTGTCGGACACAAATATTATGCTACTTGTACTCCCAAGCAATTGAGATGAAGCATTACATGCTTCTTGTAATCCCATGCAAACGGCATTATGTTTAGGACCTCCAAGTGACAAAGACTATTGCAAAGACTCACGAAACCAGCTCCCAAAAAGATCCCAACGCATTCTTTGAGTCTTGACACAACACAGGTACACAGGTATATATTTGATTATAACAGACATGTACGACCTGCTCATATCGAGAAAATGCAGAAAACACAGATAACGAACAATAAGCACCAAAAACAAGTTTTTATTTCCAACTAAAACTACTTCGCCTCTCTTTGCCGTTTGAACAACCCGAATGCACCCTTCCCTTCTTATATATCACACTATGCTCACACTAGTTACTATATTCGAGGAGCATCACGGGATCACACTCGAGCTCCTTCCCAACATTTCAACCCCTTATTCCCCGCGTAACACCCAATGCCGATCGCAGGAGCAGCTGCCGTGACACTCGAGCTCCTTCCCAACATTTCAACCCCTTATTCGCCACGTAACACCCAGTGGCGATAGCAGGAGCAGTTGCTATGAGAACTGCCGTGACAGCAAGTGCTTCTGGTGCAAAAAGTACTGCAGCAAGAGTAAACGGCCAAGCTACCACCGCCACTGTCGCCACTCCCCCGGCGGCCACAGCAGAGCCCCCCACAGCAGCGGCCGCATATCTCTTCTTGAGAACATCCCCCGGCAATTCGGGACGGGGATAGTCATCAAGGACTTTTTGTAGCCTAGCCTTCACCTCCTCGTCCTGAACCACGTCAATTCTATACTTCTCCACCACAGTGCGAAACATGTTATCTGCGTATTGATAGCAATTATCTCGCCAGAAGTTGTATTTACTGCTGTGATTGACTAGAACAGCAATCACATCGCCCAACGCACAAGGATTTTGTTGATATAGGTTCCACCTGATTTCAGTCTCACCCTCTACCCTTGTAACCCTAAGGGTGACATTGACATTGATCACTCCATGTTTTCCACGCCTATTCAACTCCGCGAACACAAAAAAAGTGCGGCTAAGAAGTTCCGAATGTAATTCGAGCTTCACTAGTCTATGCACAACTGAGGGAATCGAGGAAACAATCGGAGTTGCCTGAATACTTGCTCTCAAAACCCTGACGCTCAAGTAAGAAGCGCTGTTTTTTAGGGAATCCCAGCATAAAGTACGTAGAGGGATACTTAATTCTGAGAGAAAGTCCGTAGAAAATACAACATTAACTCCCGTGCCATTATCTCCTGCGCACGAACGACTGCTCACGCTGGCCACTTCCATCTTGAATAGCCCTGATCCACATACGATATCAATTATCTCAGAGATTTGAAGATTTCATCATCGTTCACTCGACTGTGTCAATGTTGTGCTTTCTTCTGCTCCCTACATATTGGATATTGTTAAACTGGTAAAGCACATTGGTAAACTCACTGGGGCTGACCCAAATCCTACACCAACAAGGAAGCTGGACGGCCGCAACTCCAAAACTAGCCCCCGCAGTAATCAAAAGAGACGAAAGCAACCACGCAATCCAAAAGTCAGCCGTAAAAAACCAGGATTCGGAGAGGGGGAGCCCACGAAACTTACCGACAGCTGAGAGGACCGCAACTTCTTTCGCTGATTTCTTGCCGATCGGCACCTCTTTCGCTAGAATCTTAAAGCCTGGTCCACTAGCCCACACCTCCCGGATTGCATCCTTCCAGCAAGCTATGGAGATACGGCGAATGCTTGCGCGAGGGACGAATCGAAAGACACGGATGCAGGCGGTGCAGACGCCCACACCTCCCGGATTTCATCATTCCAGCAAGCTATGGAGATACGGCGAATGCTTGCGCGAGGGACGAATCGAAAGACACGATGCAGGCGGTGCAGACGGCGCGGTAAAGAGGTAGAGGATGGAGGTATAGCAGTGTCTCAGCAAAAAACTTGATCTAGAAGCTTGTAACCCTAAATGCTAAGATTAATGAGAAGTGTTACCCGACTCCTTGAAGCTGAGGCTGTTAGCATTACAAACGTAGGTCTCATGAATTGCGTCCTCGTGAATCTTCCAGAGCCTCTGCAGGAATTTTGAAGGAATAAGCTCTGCAACTCGAAAAGAAGGGAGGATTAGAGCAAGCAGGTGCTCAAACCCTAACTAATAGAACAGCTTCTCATCCAAGTCTCATCCACTTTCCATCTATTTTACGATGGTGTGAAAGGGGTTTGAGATAGGTCATTGGACTTTTGGGTGTGTTGATGGGGGAAGTTTTACATAGTCTCTGCCTAAGAGGACATAGATAAAAAACAAAAGTGCAAGCCCGCCAAACTGAAAAAGAACTCTACGTGCAAAATGGATGATGTCAGTGCCAATAAGCATAGCGTCATAGAGGATCGTAGTAATCGGGTTGCTGACATCATGCATTTTGCACTTCCGCTCCCCGGTTTTCATCTCATGTTTTGCAATCATCGTTTTTCATTCACGTAAACCTGCTAGCACAATTACGCGTGGCCAAGTGTCCGTCCCAGAAAATAACACGTCTGATTTATAATGGTGGAATTCAACGAAGTGCTTGACGACATGAATGTTGGAATTGTGTAACCACGATGATATATCATATATAGTTCAAGGTAACTTGCCACCCACACATAGAAGGAGATAATGAATGAAATGTTTCAATTAATTGTATCTCCTTTACCCTTCAGGCTATGTTGTATAAGACATTAGTAAGGTCCGCGTCGTTTCGACGGAGAAGTTCTTTATATGGTACTTTAAAAAAAAGTATCCCGAGTTTACAATTTCCTCAAACAATATTATATTTATTATTTTAATATATTTCCTCTTTTTTTCTTTTCTTTTCTTTCTTTCTTTCTTTTTTTTTTCTTTTTTTTTTCTTTTTTAAAAAAAATAAATCATAATCCAAACGACATAAAAGAAGGTAGGTAGGTTGGTAAGTTTGTAGGTTGGTAAGTTTTTAGGTTGGTAGGGTTGCATGTTGGTAGGTTGATGGGTAGGAAGTCCTTACCCGTGTCCTCCGAAGACAGACATCAAAAAGGTCAAACTGAAATTTCTGAAATGTATAAAAAATCTAGACCTAGGGATAAAAGAAAATACGAAGTTGGAGGTTTTGGTGATGTTGAAATTATGGGATATGCAATCAATATGCAAGTTTCGTACTTCATAGTTCTCCATGTTGTTTAAGATTTATAGTATGTCCTCTCTTCTCTTCTTTTTTATTCTCCGTGTATTTTAAGATTTGTAGCAAGTGTTTGTTTCCTCGTTCCATTGTTCCTAGTTCCCCGTCCTCTATTATGGTTCTCCATCCTCCTTTTTTTTCTAACTAGTTCTCTACCTCCAAACTCTCGTTTATGGTTCCCATCGTTTGTTCTCAATTCCCCATCCTCAAACTTCTCTTATTGGTTCCCATCATTTGTTCCCGGTTCCCATCATTCATTCCAGGTTCCCATAATTTGCTTCAAGTTCCCATCAATTGTTCCCCGTTCTTGTTAAGGGGGTTTTTCTAACGACCCTACCCTACAAACATGAACTTATTAGGGGCGGTCGACTATTAATTAGGACGGGAGTCGACTTCTGTAAGTATAGAGCTACTTGCTGCATCGATTGTCACCGTCTTATAGAAACAAGTAGATCGATTAACTACTCTTTACGAAATATTATATTTAGACAGATCTAAATGATACAATGGAAGGTCGACCTTACAGCGTAAAAGGGCGGCTATATAAGGAATCGAGCTTTGAGAAATAGATTTGGATTAGTAGTTGATTCTAGAATCGACTCTCAACGTGGCACGAAATCATTACAAAAGAAATAAACGTATATCGTCCTCACAAGTAGATTCGCAGATTAAAAACATCGATGCAGACCTAACACATAGTCGACCTAGAGGTCGGCTGTGAAATCAACATGAGAAGAGGATACAACTTTATAAAAGCAATAGGAGGTCGATAGATTTGAACATCACGTTTAGGGATACAAACACACAAAGATCAAGTCAACTCGCCGTGGGTTACCAACAAGATATAACATAGTTATAAGAATAAGTCTTCTCCGAGGTGAATTGAGTACATATAGGTAAGGATTCGAGGCCCGGCCGATACTAGGGTCGATTTGACCTATGACCTATGGGTAGGTCAGTCAACCTGTCGGGTATCAACCTCTGGCTAGTGTCGATTCTGCTGGTTATCTACATGTAAGTCTACCTACCGAGTATAGATATTCAAAAAGGGGATATTTGAGGGATATTTGGTTAACAGTTCCCATCATGTGTTTGTGGTTCCCATCATTCATTCCTAGTTCCTATTAGTCATTCCTACTTGAGTTCTCATTATTTGTTCCTAGTTCCCATCATTTGCTCCAGGTTCCCATCCTCCATTCTTCGTTCCTATCTATTGTTAAATCCCCCCGATTTTTTCTTCATCTCCTTTACTTCTTATTTGCTCTCATGTTCATGTTTCATATTCCTTGTCCCTTTGCCTCTTTCTTATATTCTTAAGATCTAATAAAGTCTTAATAACAATCTAATACCAGATATGGAAATTCTTCAAAATCTTTAGAGCACTTCAAAAGATGTATACATGACCAAATAATGATGACCATGACCATGACTATGCATCGCCAAGGACGGACAAATAGACAAATCCCAAATCGTGTTCTTTTATATATAAAGATACGTCTCTCGGTGTTCTGTAGATAGACAAGTTGGGTTTCGTTATAACAATTTTGGAGTGTTAAACTGATGAAAATCCCAGCTTTTTGCCGAGATTGAGTGTCCAAATGGGTGTTTTTGCATGTGAATTGTTGAATTAGAATGCAAGTTAAATTGTTAGAAATAGTTGAATTAGAGACAACAGGGAATACAAAGTTGGATTGTGAGCCAGTGGGAAGTTCAACAGGGAAGCGGACTTGTGCCACCAGTATGTAAATGCTGAATGGGGAAAAGGATAAGGAAGACCAAGAATGAGGAGCAAATATCCAATCAGGAGAGTTCTTTAACTAAGGCCCAGGCAAGTAGTAGTTAAGTCTAGTTACTAATAGAAATAATAAAACCGGAATGGAGGGTGTGAAAAGAGAGAGAAGCCAAATTTGAAGTGTGTAAAGAGGGATAGGGACTACCAAGTAGGAGGACGGTTAGACAGGTAATTAGTCCAAGCAATTGAGTTGTGAATGCCGAGTTGGTGAGAAATTGAGTGGAAATTGTCTGCTTGTGTAGAGGAGATGGATCCATCTGAATAGGAGAAAAGAGAATATGATATTGAAAAGTTACAATTTGTGATTTGAGTGTTAAATCAAGAAAGTGTGAATGGTTGTGATTAATCACGAAGTAGAAATAGTAAATTGGAGAGTGAAGAGAAGACAGGAAGTCAAACTGAATTAGAAACGATTCCACTAGAAATACCAATAAAAGAATTCCAAGGAAAAGCAATTAAGGCTGATGCCGAATTGGTGAACCCAGTAAGGGGTAAAAGCCTGTGTGCTGACCTGCTGAGTAGGAGGAAAGAATAAAGTAGAGCAAAGCTTGGGGATTAAGAATTACCTACTGGGAGAACCATCCTAACTTAAATAATAATAAACTTAAGATATAATTCAATCGATAATTAGACAAATTGAGGTATCAAGTTAATATCCATGAAATATACTAGAATTATTTTGTTTAATTACAATGACCTAGTTGGACTTAAAGTAGAAGTATTCCTATTTAAACATCACCTCCTTGGATCGAGCTTTACTATTAATTTTAATTCTTAAACAAAGAATTGGAAATAATACCACATGTTCCCACTATATAGTACGATGCTTAAGTTACCATAAACTTTGGAAACCCAAATTTAACAATGAAAAGTGCACATAAAGGAGAGCTCCATAAGCTTCTTCATGAGATTAAACTCAAAAGACGTCCGTGACATTTTTAATTTATTTGCGTCAACATTTCTGTCCGCGTTAAACCACGTTAAACCGCGTTAAAAACACTGTCCGAGGACCCTGTTTTCCTCTAGTGTCTCCGAGGAGAATTGAATACATATAGGTAAGGGGTTTGAGGCCAGGCCGATACTAGCGTCGATTCGACCTATGGGTAGGTCAGTCGACCTGTCGGGTATCAACCTCTGGCTAGTGTCAATTCTGCTGGTTATCTACATGTAGGTCTACCTACAGGGTATAGATAATCAAAAAGGGAATATTCGAGGGATATTTGGTTAACAGTTCCCACCATGTGTTCGTGGTTCCCATCATTCATTTCTAGTTTCTATTAGTCATTCCTACTTCTCATTATTTGTTCCTAGTTCCCATCATTTGCTCCAGGTTCCCATCCTCCGTTCTCAGTTCCTATCTATTGTTCCCCATTCCTAAATCCCCCCCATGTTTCCTTCATCTCCTTTACTTCTTATTTGCTCTCATGTTCATGTTTCATATTCCTTGTCCCTTTGCCTCCTTGTTATATTCTTAAAATCTAATAAAGTCTTAATAACAATCTAATAAAGTCTTAATAACAATCTAATACCACATATGAAAATTCTTCAAAATCTTTGGAACTCTTCAAACGATGTATACATGACCAAATAATGATGAGCATGACCATGACTATGCATCGCCAAGGACGGACAAATAGAGGGCAATGGTAAGCTTGGGGTATCACTTTTTGGACACACTAATTAGGTTATTTTTATTGAAAGCCTCCAAAGTTTGTCTAATTTAGTCATTTTAATCAAGTAAAAAGACCGTAAAATAGAAAATAAAATATCATGCACCTCACTGAAATCAAAGTATATATGCCTATAGATTTTCTTTTAGATTTTTTATTTTTTTTGGATCCATTCATAGATGAGGGAAAAAGTGTTGAATTTGGGGATTTGCAGGCATTATAGTGCACAATGAATTAATTTTTTTATTATTAAATAAATTATTTTGTATTCTATACAAGAAGATGTAGGTCATATTCAAAAATTATATTAAAATAAAAATGGTTGATATTCCATTTGCTTGATTCAATGGATTTTAGATTATTGGGACATGACTTACTTTTTCAACTAAAAAATCAATTAAATTTACTTCAAAATATTTTTTTAAATTTTAAATTTTTTTTCTTGATACATTATAAGTATAGACAACTAAAACCACATCTAATGAAGTCTTATTGTATTACAGTTTAAAAATGGATATGTTTGTCACACCAGCATAGAGTGCAATTGTTCATGGGACAACCTTTTTGGGTACCCCAACCAGACTATCACCCTAGACAAATCCCAAATCGTGTTCTTTTATATATAAAGATACGTCTCTCGGTGTTCTGTAGATAGACAAGTTGGGTTTCGTTATAACAATTTTGGAGTGTTAAACTGATGAAAATTCCAATTTTTTGCCGAGATTGAGTGTCCAAATGGGTGTTTTTGCATGTAAATTGCTGAATGAGAATGCAAGTTGGATTGTTAGAAATAGTTAAATCAGAGACAACAAGGAATACCAAGTTGGATTGCGAGCTAGTGGGAAGTTTAACAAGGAAGCCAACTTGCGCACGAGTATGTAAATGCTGAATGGGGAAAAGGATAAGGAAGACCAAGAATGAGGAGCAGATATCCAATTAGGAGAGTTCTTTAACTAAGGCCCAAGTAGTAGTTAAGTCCAGTTACTAATAGAAATGATAAAACCCGAACGGAGGATGTGAAAAGAGAGAGAAGCCAAATTTGAAGTGTGTAAAGAGGGATAGGGACCGGTGCCAAGTAGGAGGACGGTTAGAGAGGTAATGATTCACAAGCATAAAGGGAATGTTTCCGAGTGGAGGAGGACCAACCTTTTGAGAGTATTCCAGTGTGGTCAAGTATCTTCAAGGCATTAGTAACTAGGCTAGAAACTAGCGTAGTTATAGTATCCACCCTCGAGAGGGGGAAGTAGTATTGTTCTAATTTCCCCTTGTCCGGTGGCCATCGGGATATTAGCATCACGAACGAACACTTCATTCACGCCGGCCCCTTAGAAAGGACCGGAGTTTCTATCTATCTATCTTCTATCTATCTATTCTAGTGCGTGTCCCGGCTTTAAGCTGTGTATTTGCTTGTTCTTGTGTGTTTTTGAGTGAGTGTATGTAATCTCCAATTGGAAATTGTGTTGTATGAAGTTGAAATGCTTATCAGAATGATTTGATTAAGTCTAAATCCGAATTGAAATCAATTGTATATATGTCGAGGTAGGAAAATTGAGTGTTGAAGAAGATCTTAGTGAAAATGAGTCCTTTTAGGGAAGTGAACATGAGTCCTTTTAGGGAAGTGAACATGAGTCCCTTTAGGGAAGTGAACATGAGTCCTTTTAGGGAAGTGAACATGAGTCCTTTTAGGGAAGAAGAATTCAGAGACAAAGAACAATTAGAGAAAAAATTGTTGATGGAATATAATGTATGGTGCTTGATTCACCAATTTGTATATGAAAGTAATAAAGATATAGAAGTATTATCATATTTATTGTGTGTGTTGTCGTTGTAGTCCAAGTCGGTCTAGAGTCTGATTATGAGTGAAAGAGTCCGAAGTTGTGTGTGGGGAGTGAATTGGAAGAGAAAAATTATTTACCAGAGTTGACAACCAATTGAGTTGTGAATGCCGAGTTGGCGAGAAATTGAGTGGAAATTGTCTGCTTGTGTAGAGGAGATGCATCCATCTGAATAGGAGAAAAGAGAATATGAAATTGAAAAGTTACAATTTGTAATTTGAGTGTTAAATCAAGAAAGTGAGAATGATTGTGACAAATTAGGAAGTGGTGAAATAGTAAATTGGAGATTGAAGAGAAGACAGGAAGCCAAACTGAACTGATAAACGATTCAACTCGAAATTAATACCAATAAAAGAATTTCAAGGAAAGCAATTAAGGCTGGTGCCGAATTGGTGAACCCACGTTCTGGTAAAAGCCTGTGTGCTGATCTGCTGAGGAAAGAATAAAGTAAAGCAAAGCTTGGGGATTAAGAGTTACCTACTGAGAGAACCATCTTAACTTAAATAATAATAACCTTAAGATATAATTCAATTAGTAATTAGACAAAATGAGGTATCCAGTTAATATCATGAAATATACTAGGAAGAGAATCACTTTGTTTAATTAAAATACCTAGTTGGACTTAAATTAGAAGTATCCCTATTTAAAAATCACCTCCTTGGATCGGACTTTACTATTAGTTTTAATTCTTAAATAAAGAATTGGAAATAATACCACATGTTCCCACTATATAGTACGATGCTTAAGTTACCATAAACTTTGGAAACCCAAATTTAACAATGAAAAGTGCACATAAAGGAGAGCTCCATAAGCTTCTTCATGAGATTGAACGCGATTGCTATGAACTTTTTAGAGCTGCTACTGATTCATCTCAAAGACGCATCAATGCATCTATTAGAAGTTGTACTGAGCATTGCAATCGAATTTTATTCACTTAAAGGTGAACTTCAACTTGTTTTATTGCAGTCAATTTATGGCTTGCGTGTTCACTTCCTGCAACGGTGATAAAGTCGCATTGGCGTAGATCTCATGCAAAATTTGAAGGCAATGCACCACAAGTAATTCGGAACGCATTTGATCTTGTGTGTGTGTAAAGGTGTGTGGTCTTGAAATTGAATATGTTATGGTTACATTTGAATCTCTGAGATTGGGTGGGATGTGGTGTCCGGAAGGAGTGCATCCATGTGTGCTCGTGGCAAGATAATCGGAACGTTCACGGCGCCAGGGCTGCTAGGGTGAGGGAGGAGGGTTGCGAAGGAGCTGAATGAGTTGGAGAATATGCGCGTGAAATACACAGGCCGGCCCCAGCCCCGATCGATCTCGTATGCTTTAAAGCTCGTCCAAGTGCCCACAATGATCGTCACGCTCACCACGAAGTCTCGGGCTACGATCGCTGGAGACCATTGTGTGACCAGCAGTCCCAGCGCTGACCGCAGGTACTCGTCCGTCCTGCAGCGCGTGGCGCTCCGGATCAGGTCGACTGTCTGACCCAGCGGCTGCTCGATCAGGTCCCCACTCGCGCTCCCCTGCACCCACTGACCACCACATTCCCGAAGTAGTTCGCTTGAAGCGGCGCCTCAAACTGGTTGCGTCCATATACCGGCCACCCCAGCTTCGTCACCTGCGACGCATCCTGGGTGCCGCGCGCTTTCGTCACATGCTTCTAGATGTGCGCCGCCAGCGCCTGGAATCTGGACACAAAATCTCCCCCTCCCGTGTTCGCCTGCGTCTTCAGCGGTTGAATGTCGTCCCGGAGGAATTCGAAGACTCGGCACGCCATGGATGGCGCCGGCTCGCCAGCAGCTGTAGCAGCGCCACCAATGGCATCGTCAGCGTTGCGTAATGTGTACTCTTCCTGTGGAAATGTGATTCTTGATGAATCTCGCGGGCGCGGTCCAGGTGTGGATGAGCTTTATTTGGCTGCCCACGCGCAAGCTCTGCCCATGTCATCACGAAATGCGTTCGCGCACCACCGTCTTCGATCTTCGGTGTTCGGCGCCAGTGGAAACCATAACAGGTTCGGGTCGTGTGATCCACCGCGCTTCGCTTCTCCAGTTCCTGCGCCCAATTCCCCAGTTTACGAGTCATTTTCCACGTACTAAAATACGAAGTAAGATCAATTTAGTGCGGATTCGACCAGTGGGTAGCAGCGCATCAAGCGTAACTATGGTATGGGCTTCCCAGAAAACGGCACCCTGGTTTAGGCACTCCACGTCGAGCACGCCCGCACCGTCGACCCCGGGCTTCAACCTCCCACCTAGCAGTGGAAACACGGCGAGTGATTGCGCACGGGAGATGGTGAGAGACTCGGATGCAGGCGGCGCAGACGGCACAGTGAAGAAGTAGAGGATGGTGGTATAGGCAGGCGGTATGATCTGGTCGGTAGTCGGAAAGCGGCACCACATGCGAAGGTAAAGGAGGCGACGGCACGATGGTGTGCCTCTTTCTGTATGTGAACTCCATGATGTCTGTCTCGCTCCCTCAGCTGATGGAAGATAGATAGAAGAGATAGATAGAAACTCCGGTGAGTCCCTTTCTAGGTGAGTCCCTTTCTAGGGGCCGGCGTGAATGAAGTGTCCGTTCGTAATGCTAATATCCTGATGGCCACCGGACAAGGGGAAATTGGAACAATACTACTTCCCGTCTCAAGGTGGACACTATAACTACGCTAGTTTCTAGCTAGTTAGAAGTGCCTTGAAGATACTTGACATAGTATCTCAAAGGGCTTTGAGGTACCCATACAACAAGGTCAAAACAGCTGATGGAACTATTGCAAGTATCGTATCGGGAGATGAAGACTGCATTTAATCATAGCAGCAGGTATCTCGTGCAAGTTACGTAGGTACTTGCTAGAAAGACAAAAGAAACGGCTCTCATCAATTGAAAAAATATTCCGCGAGGTTTCTACGAACGTGCACACGAGGAGCCGAAGTCACCGGGATCGTGATCACAAGCTACTCACTAAAAAGCTAGGAATCTTCTATGATCGTAGGCATTGGCTGCAGGATTATATCATACTCGCACAAAGCGACTCACTCAGATCAAACTAAAAGTAGACCGAATAGAAAGAGAATAGGAATGTGCATTTATCAAGTTTGCATATACTGAATGCGTAGCGATCATGGTACGTCTGTAGACTAATGCAACATCATTGTTGCTTACTAGACACATAGCCGGGGATTAAAGGACTGCTGCAACTACAATGGAAATGATTACTAAGGTTTGTGCCCAAATTTGAACCCAAGCTGAGGTACCCTCGATGTGACACAACAGAGCATGTATGACATTCTAACGAACAAAGTCATGTGGATGGTTTCTCAATCTCACGATGGTCGTATTCGTAATGGACCGAGGATTTCACTGCAGTGAGTGGATCCTCGAGAACAGATGAAGCTCCCGCTGAAACATCATCGAACACAATGCCTGTCGAACAAAAATTCCATGCTTCTTGTACTCCCACGCAAACGGCATGAAGTTCAGGACCACCAATTGACAAAGACTCGTGTACGAAACCTGCTCAGAAAAAAAATCCCTTCACGTTCTCTGATTCCCAACGCAAGTATATCTGATTATGACAGACATTTACAACCTGCTCATATCGAGCGAATGTAAGAAAACACAAATAACGAACAATAAGCACCAAAAAGCAGTTAGTATCTTCAACTAAGACTTCTTCGGCACTGTTCGCCGCTAGCTTCAAGTATATACAGCTTGAACACACAACCCGAATGCTCCCTTCTCTTCTTACATAACACACTATGCTCTCACACTATACGTGCTGCTGTAGGTGAGCATCAGAGGTCACTAGAGCTCCTCTGAGACATCGAAAAGCTTTTCTATGGTTTTATTCGTAATGGACAGTGGACTTCACTACAGTGAGTGGATCCTCGAGAACAGATGGGGCTCCCGCCGACATCATCTAACACAAATGTAATGGTACTTGTACTCCCCTGCAAACGGCATGAAGTTTAGGAACTCCAAGTGACAAAGACTGTTGACATAGACACGAAACATGCTCCGAAGAAAATTCCTTCACATTCTCTGATTCCCAACGCAAGTATACTTGATTGTAACAGACGTGTACCACCTGCTCGTGGCGAGCGAATGCAGGGATACACAAATAACGCACAATAAGCACCAAAAAGCAGTTAATATCTCCAACTAAAACTTCTTCAGCACTGTGCGCCGCTTTAAGTATATACAGCTTGAGCACAACCCGAATGCTCCCTTACCTTACATGTCACACTAAGCTCTCACGCTAGCTGCTTTAGTCGAGGAGCACCACGAGACACTAGAGCTCCATTAGCACATCGGTAAGCGCACACTAGAGCTCCTTTAACAGTCACGTAGGCAAGCCATTTTCGTCTAGGAATTCCCCAGGACGAAACCAGGACTTAGAATGATGGCACCTTCTGTGTGAAAAAATCTAGAGGTGCCGCATACATTAGATCTCCTGTAGCAGAAATTAAAATGGTGGCACCTGCTGCGAGACATAGTGCGAATTTAGGTGCAAAGTGTGGTCCAGCAACGTAATTGATCGTAATGGCCACGAAGATAGCAAGAATACAAATGATGACACCAGCTGCGAGGTAAAGTGCTATGTATTCTAATTTAGCGCCTAACCGCCAATCTGCCGCTGCCACAGACACTTGAGCCTCTTTCTTCCCGAAGAAAAAAGGAATAAGAGTGATGGCGCCTGCTGTGAGACAAAGTGCTCGTGGTGCAAGATTTAGTCCAACAAGGGTAAGCGGCCAACTTGCCGTTGCCAGAGCCACTGTCGTCGATCCCCAGGTGAGCACAACAGTGCCCACCACTTCACCGGCCACAAGACTATCATTAAAAACATCCTGTAGCAATACGGGAGGCTCATGATCATCAAGGGCTCTCTGTAGCTCAGCCTTCATCTCCTTGCTCCGAACCACTTCAATTCCAAATTTCTCCACCACAACGCGAAACATGTCATCTGCGTATTGATAGCAATTATCTCTCACGATGTTGTAATCACTGCTGTGATTGACTAAAACAGCAATCACCTCGCTAATCCGAACCTTGTGAGGAACTTTTTTTTGATACAGTTTCAGATCGATTTCAGTCTCCTCCACAACCTCAGTAACCGACGGAGTGATACGAACATTAATCACTCCATTTGCCCCAGTCCTATTCAATTCTGCGGTCACATAAAAAGTGGAGAGAAGTGCCGAATATACTTCGAGCGTCACAAATCTATGCTTTACACAGCCAATCGATCTCCAGAAAGTGATCAGAGATGCCTGGATACGTGCCTTCCGAACCTGGACTTTCAAGTTACCAGGTTCGATTTTAGGGTTGACCTGATTATGAAGACGAAGGAACTCGGGAGTATATACAACGTTAGTTCCCATGCCATTATCTCCTGCGGACGAACGACTGCTCACGCTGGCCACTCCCATCTTGAATAGCCCTGATCCACATTCAATATCAATTTTCTCAGAGATTTAAAGATTTCATCATCGACTCTGTCAATGTTATGCTTTCTTCTGCTCCCTACGTACTGCTGATTGAAAGTGATAAAACAACTCATCTCAAGATTTTACTACCTTCGTTGTTACGGTAATTGTGAAATCTGTAGAATACATCACTAAACATTCACTCTGCAGACAATCGTGAGAAACAACCGCGCATTAAAAAGAACTCAGGGTTCGGAGAGGGGGAGACAACGAAACTCACCGACAGCGTGAGGACCGCAAGGTGAAGCTTTTACTGATCTCTTCCTGATCGGCACCTCTTCCGCTAGAATCCTAAAGCCTGGTTCACGAGCTTCTAACTAAGGCGATACCGATCTCGCGACAGGAAGCCTCTCTGACTGCGTTTTGATCACTGTAGTCACGAACCCTACCTGAACCCAATTGTGAATTGAGTAACGGAGTGCAGGATCAAGCTGTGGCGGTTTACCCTTGTTGGACTAAGTCTTGCAGGCATTGAGGACCGTTGTTGTGAAATTTTAAGTATATCATACTCGCAAAAAGCGACTCAGATTAGAAATAAAAATACATCAAGAATGTGCATTTAGCAAGCATATACTGAATGCATAGCGATGGGTACTTCTGTAGACTATTATTGATTCTTACTACGCACTCATAACCTTAGTGTAAAAAGGCTAGAGCTGCAACTACAGTGGAAATGAATTACCAAGGATTTCGCCCAAATTTGAACCCATGCTGAGGTACGCTCGATGTGACATGACTGAGTATGACATTCTGACGAATAGATTCCTGTGGATAATTTTTCGAACTCACAATGGTCTTCAGTATTCATAATGGACCGAGGACTTCACTGCAGTGAATACTTCAGAACGGTTGGAGCTCCTGCCGAGACAACTTCAAGCCTGTCAAGCACAGAAATTATGCAACTGCTTGTGTTCATATTTAGCTGAAAAACTGACATCGCCATAGTCGACATTGCCAATGGTGATCCATAGATTGCACGCATGGGATGAAGTTGCAGTCCATGGCGTCTGTCTCCCTCCCTCAGCTGATGGAACTATTGCAAGTGTCGCATTTGGGACATGAAAAGTGCACATAAAGGATAGCTCCATATGCCTCTTAGTATGATTGAACGTGATTGCTATGATTCAACAGGACTTTTTAGAGCTGCTACTGATTCATCTCGAAGACGCATCAAAGCATCTACTAGAAGTAAGTTGTATTGAGCATTGCAATCAAATCTTATTCACCGCACTTAACAAAGGTAGAATTCAACTTGTTTTACTGAGCATTGCAATCAAATCCTATACAAAGAGCTTAACAAAGGTGAAATTCAACTTGGTTTATTGCAGTCAAATTATGGCTTGCGTACTCACTTCCTGCAACGGTGATAGAAGCGCATTGGCGTAGATTTCATGCAAAACTTGAAGGCAACGCACCACAAGTACTTCGGAACGCATTTGACCTTGTGTGTGTGTGTAAAGGTGTGTGCTCTGAAATTGAATATGTCATGCTTACATTTGAATCTCTGAGATTGGGTGGAATGTGGTGTCCGAAAGGAGTGCATCCATATGTGCTCGTGGCAAGACAATCGGAACGTTCACGGCGCCAGGGCCGCTAGGGTGAGGGAAGAGGGTTGCGAAGGAGCTGAATGAGTTGGAGAAAATGCGCGTGAAATACACAGGCCGGCCCCAGCCCCATTCGATCTCGTATGCTTTGAAGCTCGTCCAAGTGCCCACAATGATCGTCATGCTCACCACGAAGTCTCGGGCTACGAGCGCTGGAGACCCTTGTCTGACCAGCAGTCCCAGCGCTGACCGCAGGTACTCGTCCGTCCTGCGGCGCGTGGCGCTCCGGATCAGGTCGACTGTCTGTCCCAGCGGCTGCTCGATCAGGTCTCCCACACGGGCTTCCGTGCACCCAAAAAATACTACATTGCCGAAGTAGTGCTCTGGAAGCGGTGGGTCCAACCGGTTACGTCCGTTAACTGGCCACCCCAGCTTCGTCACCTGCGAAGCATCCTGAGGGCCGCGCGCTTTCGTCACATGCTTCCAGATGTGCGCCGCCAGCGCCTGGAAACTGGAAACCGCATCTTCCCCTCCCGTGTTCGCCTGCGCCTTCAGGGCTTTTATGTCGTCGGAGAGGAATTCGAAGATTCGGCACGCCATGGCTGGCGCCGGTTCGCGAGCAGCAGTAGCAGCGCCATCATTAGCGTTGCGTAATGTGTACTCTTCGTGTGAAAATGTGACTCTCGATGAAGCTCGCGCTTGTAAGGAGGCGCGGTCCAGGTGTGGATGAGCTGTTATCGGCTGCCCACGCGTAAGCTCTGCCCATGTCATCACGAAATGCGTTCGCGCGGTGCCATCTACGATGGAATGGTGCAGCAGCAATGCCACGACCAGCCCGCCACACCCCAACCGTGTCAGCTGCACCAAAAGAAGAGGCTTATTTGACGCCTCTTCGTCTTCGGGGTTCGGCGCAAGTGAACACCACAACGGGTTCGTCTCATACGATCGACCGCGTTTCGCATCAGCAGTTCCTACACCCAATCACCCAATTCAGGTACTACATCCACGCACTAAAATGCGAAGTACTTACAACTAAGTGATTGCAAACAGAAAAAGGAAAGAGAAAAAAACCTGTGGGGAGCAACGCATCAAGCGTCACCGTGGTATGAGCTTCCCAGAAGATGGCACCCTGGTTATGGCACTCCACATCGAACAAGCCCGCACCATCAATCCGGGGCTTCAACCTTCCAGCTAGTGGCGGGAACACGGCGAGTGCTTGCGCGAGGGAGGTGGTGAGTGTCTCGGATGCCGGCGGTGCAGACGGCGCAGTGAAGAAGTAGAGGATGGAGGTATAGACAGGCGGCATGATCTGGTCAAGGCTGGAAAGTGGCACCACATGCGGCGGTGAAGGAGGCGACGGCACAATGGTGTGCCTCTTTCTGTATGTGAACTCCATGACGTCTGTCGTCCTCCCTCAGCTGATGAAACTACTGCAAGTATCGCATCGGGAGATGAAGACTGCATATGATCATAGCACCAGGTCCCTTATGTACAGTACTTGCTAGAAAGAGAGATCAACCCCTCCGATTGAAATAAACCTCTAAGAAGGTGTCCACGAACTTGCACACGAGGAGTCAAATTTATTGGGCGCGTGACTCACAAGTCACGTACTAGACAGTTAAGAATTTTTTTTGCTTCTACACATTGTCTGCAGGAGTTGATGAAATCGTACCTATAACATACATGTGCAAGCAAAGCGACTTGAATCAAACTACAATGAAGTAGACAGATATAGGACGAGATTATGAATGTGCAATTTTCAAGCATATGCGTACATCTCTAGACTACTGCAACATAACTGGTTCGTACTAGACACTCATAGCCGGAGTGCTAAAATAATCCTGCAACTACACTGAAAAGGAATGAGCAGTTTCTGTCAAGGTAGCCGCCCAAATTTGAACCTAAGGTGAGGTACGCTCGCTGTGACATGACAGCATGCAGGAAATCTTAACACTCTGATGAACAGAGTTATGTGAATGATTTCTCAATCCCACAAATATCCCAACAATATTTATCAAACACAGAAGTAAAGTTCACATTCGACTGAAAAACCGACAATGCCATAGTCGACATTGCAAATAGTGATTCATAGATTGCACGCTTAGAATAAAGCTGCAATCCGTGGCGTCTCTCTTCCTCCATCATTTGATGAAACTATTGCAAGTATCGCATTTGGGTTCATGAAAAACTGCATATAGACATAGCTAAATTATTTGTCTTGATTGCTCGTGATTCAACTTAATACAACTGCGTATCCTTAAAGCGATTTGTGCACCTGCCTAATCTCTGCAAGTCTCTCATTGGGAGATGAAGACTGCATATGATCCTTGCAAAAAGTCAAATCACATACAGCTACATGCCAGAAAGAACGAGGATCGATGCAAAGGCCAGTCAATGGGACTTCTTTCAAACATGTTTGAAAGTTTGTTTTGGAGCTGTATTTTTGGTGGTTTGTTTTGAAGTTGAGAGGAATACCTCGACGAGAATTTTTTGATTAGCCAAATTCATTATATCAACATCAATTGCAGTTCTCTTCAAGATTGAAACCATCTTAATCAAACAAAGCCTAAAGATAATGAGTCATAGTTTTATCACAAGTTATCAATTTCATAGTAAGCCCTCATTTCTAATGGAAAAATTTTCACTTAAGAATATATTCAAGAAGAATTTTTGCGAATGGTGAATGAAAATTGGTAGAATGAGTGCGAATTATAAATTGAAAAAATAAACACTTGAGTGTAAAGAAATTGACCTCTCACCACCAAGACGCATCAACGAATGATCTTGAAGTTTTACCAAGCATTGCAATCAAATCTTGTAGAATCCACATTGTAAGGGTCGAACTGGATATTTTATTACAATTAAGATTCAAATTGCGTGTTCACTTCTTTGCAACGTTGAGGATGGCGGATTGGCCTTGACCCTCATAGAATATCTCATGCAAGATTCGAAGATCTCTAACTTCAGCGTTGAAGGATTAAAAGTGTGTGTTTTCAAGTTGGACATGTCATGCTTCCATTTAAATTTCTGCGACTGGGTGGAATGTGGTGTCCGAAAGGAGTGCATCCATTTGTGCTCGTGGCAAGACAATTGGAACGCTCACGGCGCCTGGGCCGCTGGAGTGGGGGAGGAGGGTAGCGAACGAGGTGAAAGAGTTGGGGAAGAGGCGCGTGAAATACACAGGGCGGCCCCAGCCCCAGTCGATCTCGTACGCTATGAAGCTCGTCCAAGTGCCCACAATCAAGTTCATGCTCGTCACAAAGCTGCGGGCTACGAGCGCCGGCGACCCTTGTGTGAGCAGCAGTCCCAGTGCTGACCGGAGGTACTCGTCCGTCCTGCGGCGCGTGGCGCTCCGGATCAGGTCGGCGGTTTGACCCAGCGGCTGCTCGATCAGGTCTCCCACGCGCGCCTCCGTGCACCCAAAGAACACCACATTCCCGAAGTAGTTCACTGGAAACGGCGGGTCAAACCGGTTTCGCCCGTTGATCGGCCACCCCAGCTTCGTCACCTGCGATGCATCCTGGGGGCCGCGCGCTTTCGTCACGTGCTTCCAGATGTGCGCCGCCAGCGCCTGAAAACTGGACACTGCATCTCCCCCTCCCGTGTTCGCATGCGCCTTCAACGCTTGTACATCAGCCGCGAGGAATTCGAAGACTCGGCACGCCATGGCTGGCGCCGGCTCGCCAGCAGCAGTAGCAGCGCCACCAGTAGCAGTGGCAGTGTTGCGTATGGTGAACTCTTCGTGGGGAAATGTAACTCTCGATGAAGCTCGTGCTCTTACACACTCGCGGTCCAAGTGCGGATGAGCTGTTATTGGCTGCCCACGCGTAAGCTCTGCCCATGTCGATATGAAATGCGTCTGCGCTGTGCCGTCTACAATGGCATGGCTCAGCTGCAATCCCAAGACCAGCCCGCCGCACCCCAACCGTGTCAGCTGAACCAACAGGAGAGGCTTGTTTGACGCCTCTTCGTCTTCGGGATTTGGCGCCAGTGGAAACCACAACGGGTCCATCTCGTATGATCCACCGCGCTTCGGATCTCCATTTCCTACGCCCAATCCCCCAGTTCACGTACCACATCCACGCACCAAAATGTGATAGACAATGAAGTGAGTGATGCACCAACCTGTGGGAAGCAACGCATCAAGCGTGACTGAGGTGTGAGCTTCCCAGAAGACGGCACCCTGGTTGTGGCACTCCACGTCAAGCAGGCCCCCACCACCGATCCGGGGAACCAACCTTCCAGCTAGCGGTGGAAACACGGCGAGTGCTTGCGCGAGGGCGGTAGTGAGAGACTCGGACGCAGGCGGTGCAGACGGCGCATCGAAGAAGTAGAGGATGGAGGTGAAGACAGGCGGCAAGGTCTGGTCAAGGATGGAGAGCGGCACCACATGGGGAGCTGAAGGAGGCGACGGCACAATGGTCTGCCTCTTTCTGTATGTAAACTCCATGGCGTCTGTGTCCTTTCCTCAGCTGGTGAAAGTACGGCAAGTATCGCATCGGGAGGTGAAGACTGCATATGATCATTGCAGCAGGTGCCTCATGTAGGGTACGGTACGGCTCCGAATGAATGATAATTTTCGAGGTATCACACGAGGAGTCAAAATTATCGGCGCACAAGCCACGCACTAAACAGTTGTGATGTTGTATTTCTCTCAATTGACTAATACATTGATTGGTTCAAAGAATGAAATAATATAAACAGTTGTGACTTTCTTTGATTCTGGGTATTGTCGGCACGAAACGAGGACCATGGTTGCATTCATAGTGGACCGAGGACTTTACTGCAGTCAATCCTTGAAAACAGATGGAACTCCCGCCAAGGCATCAACAACGAGATTGCGTGTCAACACAAAAATAATGCTACTGCTTCTATTCTCAGAATTGTCGGTAATTGCCACTGAAATACCGACAACGCCGTAGTCGACATTGCAAGCAGTTAATCCCAGATTGCACGCATGGAATAAATTACATAAATGCCCTTGGAAGTAACACAATGCTGGACAAGCTACACAATATTAAAATTTATATGTTGCTCACCTTGTTCTCAGGAACCATGTCATCCCTCTCAAGGCAGCGGCAAATTCATCGAAGACCTGGGTCTCAGCAAAAAGAAGGCCCCGATTCAACTTCCAAGTATGATACACCTATCTTTTTTTCCACCATTACGTACTCTTGTCAGCAGGGCCTTGAACTAACTCTAAGTTCCAGTATTCGAATATTCTCCAACCTCAACCTGCTCTCCAATACAATCTTTTTGTAAATTTGGTGCGTATTGGGATCTTCATGGGTGAATTAACCTGTAAACAGCCAAGCAAGCCTTACAGCCATGATTTTCAGTGTGATTGTGCACTTCCCCTTAAGAGTTTATATATACATGCTTGTAAAATGCAAGCGAAAACGAATGCCTCGTCCTCTGAGTACTTAAATTTCTAAAATTTGTCAGTCTGACATGGCGGAGCATTGAAGGTCCAGGAATTTTTTTAGAGTTACATGTTCGTCGTTGGATCATGGTTAGACCTGACTGTCGGTTAAAGGGGGCTCTTTCTGTATACGGTATTTCTATGCTCGGTGAATGTGTTCGGAGAAGGGGTGGAATGCGGTGTCCGAGAGGAGCACATCCATTTGTGATCGAGGCAAGGCAAGCAGCACGTTCACGGCGCCGGGGCCGCTGGGGTGGGGGAGGAGGGTAGCAAACGAGGTGAAGGATCCAGGGAAAAGGCGCGTGAAATACACGGGACGGCCCCAGGACCATTCGATCTCGTACGCTTTGAAGCTCACCCAAGTGCTCACGACCGTGTTCATGGAAGTGGTGAAGCTGCGGACTACGAGCGCCGGCGACCCTTGCGCGGCCAGCAATCCCAGCACCGACCGTAGGTACTCGTCTGTGCTGCGGCGCGTGGCGCTCCTGATGAGGTCGGCAGTCTGACCCAGAGACTGCGCGATCACATCTCCCACGCGCGCCTCCGTGTACCCATAGAACGCCACATTCCCGAAGTAGTTCGCCGGAAGAGGCGGGTCAAACCGGTTGCGCCCGTTCATAGGCCATCCGAGCTTCGTCACCTGCGACGCATCCTGAGAGCCGCGGGCTTTCGTCACGTGCTTCCAGATGTGCGCTGTCAGTGCCTGGAAATCAGACACCACATTTCCCCCTGCCATACTCGCATGCGCCTTCAGCGCTCGCATGTCGTCCACCAAGAATTCAAACACTCGGAACGCCATGGCTGGTGGCGGCGCGTCCCCTGTGACAACCGCGCCACCAACAGAAGTGGCCGTGTTGCGTATAGTGTACTCTTCGTGCGGAAACGTGACTCTCGACGACGCTCGCGCTTGTACGCATGCGCGATCCAGGTACGGATAAGCTGTTATCGGCTGCCCACGCGTAAGCTCTGCCCATGTCATCACAAAATGCGTTCGTGCAGTGCCGTCTACGATGGAATGGTGAAACAACAATGCCACCACCAACCCACCGCACCCTAACCGTGTCACCTGCACCAAGAGGAGAGGCTTGTTTGACGCCTCTTCGTCTTCGGGGTTCGGCGCGAGTGAACACCACAACGGATTCCTCTCATAGGTTCCGACGCGTTTCGCATCTCCAGTTCCTACACAGACCCAATTTCCCAATTTATTCCTCACAACCACGTACTAATGTGAAGAACAATCAAGTGAGTGCAAAATCAACCTGTGGGGAGCAACGCATCAAGCGTAACCGTGGTGTGCGCTTCCCAGAAAGCAGCACCCTGGTTGTGGCACTCCACGTCGAGCACGCCCGCGCCATCGATCCGAGGCTTCAACCTACCAGCTAGCGGTGGAAACGCGGCGAGTGCTTGCGCGAGGGAGGTAATGAGAGACTCGAATGCCGGCGGTGCAGACGGTGCTGTGAAGAAGTAGAGGATGGAGGTATAGACGGGCGGCACGATCTGGTCAAGGATGGAAAGCGGCACCACATGCGGCGATGAGGGAGGCGACGGCACAATAGTGTGCCTGGTTCTGTATGTGAACTCCATGGCGTCTCTACCCCTCCCTCACCCTATGAATCTCCTACAAGTATCGGCATTGGTGAAGACTCCAGCACGATGTCAGGTGCGTCGTGTTAGTTACATCAATTGCAGAGCTGGGTCTACCTTAATTATGCATCCTTTGCGTATGAGATAGCAATGTTGTCGTCACTGAACTGGGTGAGGTACGCCATAGCTGGCTTGCACCTACTGATCGCTACCATGCCAAATCATTCGTTTCTGACTAAAGCGATTTGTGAACCATCCAATTCTCGTGAATTGCACAGATACCACGCTCACCTGCGG
The DNA here is from genome assembly GCA_037043015.1 of Bryum argenteum. Classification (NCBI taxonomy): domain Eukaryota; kingdom Viridiplantae; phylum Streptophyta; class Bryopsida; order Bryales; family Bryaceae; genus Bryum; species Bryum argenteum. The sequence goes on along the minus strand of CM073328.1, from coordinate 14,296,692 downwards.
AAATGTTTTGTAAGTGTTTTACTTGCTTCTTCGTACGTACGTGTGTCTCATCGGCTCAAACTCTTTTAGAAAGTTCTCACACCCTAAAAGTTCTAAGTGAACTTTTACATGTGGATCAGATTCCACGCGTCGGACGATGAGATGCTACTAGTCAGAGTCCCTATGCCGAAAGTCCAAAACCGATGCCCCTGCAATTGTGAATATATATATATATATATAAGAACTCCGAGCTTCTACTAAGAAGACCGGCGTGAATACGGTGTCTGTTCGTAATGATATTACCTCAATGGCCACAGGACGCTTGCCCCGCCAGCAGACTCAGCGCCGACTGCATGTACACATCCGTGCAGCGGAGAGTGCCGCTCCTGATGAGGTCTGCGGTCTGACCGAGCGGTTGCGCGATCACCTCTTCCACGCGCGCCTCCGCGCCCCCAAGGAACACCACGTTTCCGAAGTAGTTCGCCGGTAGCGGCGGATCGAACCGGTTACGCCCGTTCACCGGCCACCTCAGCTTCGTCATCTGCGACTCATCCTGGGTGCCGCGCGCTTTCGTCACGTGCTTCCAAATGTGCGCCGCCAGGGCCTGGAAACGGGACACCTCATCTCCCCCTTCCGTGCTCGCATGCGCCTTCAGCGCTTGAATGTCGTCCGGGAAGAATTCGAATACGCGAAACGCCATGGCTGGTGGTGGCTCAGCACCTGTAACGAACATGCCACCAACAGCAGGGGTAGCCTTGTGTATGATGTACTCCTCGTGTCGAAATATGGCTCTCGACGACGCTCGCGCTTGTACGCACGCGCGGTTCAGGTGTGGATGAGCTGTTATTGGCTGCCCACGCATAAGTTCTGCCCATGTCATTACGAAATGCGATCGCGCAGTGCCATCTACGATGTGATGGTGAAACAACAGTGCCAAGACCAGCCCACCGCACCCCAACCGTGTCAGCTGCACCAACAGGAGAGGCTTGTTTGACGCCTCTTCATCTTCTGGGTTCGGCGAAAGTGAACACCACAATGGATTCCTCTCATAGGTTCCACCGCGTTTCGCATCTCCAGTTCCTACACAAACACAATCTCCCGATTCACTCCTCACAACCACGTACTGAAATGTACTCAATCATTTGAGTGAAAATTCAACCTCTGGCAAGCAGCGCATCAAGCGTGACTGTAGTGTGCACTTCCCAAAAGGTGGCACCCTGGTTGTGGCACTCCACGGCGAGAGCGCCCGCACCATCGATCAGGGGCGTCAACCTTCCAGCTAGCGGTGGAAACACGGCAAGTGCTTGCGCGAGGGAGGTAGTGAGAGACTCGGATGCAGGCGGTGCAGATGGTGCAGTGAAGAAGTAGAGAATGGAGGTATAGACAGGCGGCATGATCTGGTCAAGGCTGGATAGCGGCACCACATGCAGCGGTGAGGGAGGCGACGGCACAATAGTGCGCCTGGTTCTGTATGTGAACTCCATGGCGTTCCTCTCCCGTCCTCACCTGCTGAGACTAGTGCAAGTATTGCATTCGGGACGTGAAAATTGCAGATGATCATAGCACAATGACAGGCGCATCGCGTGTTAGTTACGTCGATTGCAGAGCTTGTTGCACGCATGCTTTGAGTATGAATGAGAATGTGATTGTCATTGTGTTGACCACCGGTCTGGCCGATCTGTTATGTTAGTTTTTTCTCACCAGAGCGTATTGAGGACCATCTGAATCTCGTGAACTGCACAATTAAAACATCACCTGCGAAATTGGTTCATAAACATGACTCCAGTACTCGAATCTTCTCACCTCTATCTAATCCCGAGCTCAAACTTCCTGAAAGGGTTTTCACACCTCAAAGAAGTGTACTCCGACATCTGGATCAGATGCCAATTGTAAGAGTTCGTAAGGTGGACTGCTCAATAATGGCAATTGGGAATTCCATAATGAGTTAAAAATGTGAGTACAATGGTGTGCCTGGTTCTGTATGTGAACTCCATGGCGTCCTTCTAGATACCTCACTCACCTGTTGAGACCAGTGCAAGGGAGATGAAGACTACAGATCACCATAGCACACTGTCAGGTGCGTCGTGAACTTGCAGCTCTAGCTGGATGCACGCATGCTTTGGGTACGCCATCGTCACGAAGTCATTGCTCTGGCACCGATTGCCAATCTGCCGAATTGGCAGTTTCTCGCTAGAGCAATTTGTGCACCATCCAAATCTCGTGAAGTGCACATATCAAACCTTCACCGGTCCTGCAGAAACTTCACTTTTTTGTAAGTGACAACTCCAATTCTCGAATTTTCTGACGTCCCTCTAATCAGCTTAAGGATTCTCACACCCTACAAAAAGAAAGTGTACTTCAACATGTGGATCATGTGCCACGGTCAGATGCCAATGGTCAGAGTCCGTACAGCGAAACTGATGCCCTTGCAACTCTGTCCCAACTCTCACTGACTCGAAAGCCAAAGCAAAGCTTATAGTAAGGTGCTCAATAAGGGCTTAATTTTCAGCAAAGGAAATCTGTAACTTGGATGTGACCAGTGGAAGCAATTTTGGTGCACGGGGAAATGAGTAGAAAGATAGAGTAAGTGGAATCATCATTCTTTTACAATATTTAAGTTAATATGAATTTTTTAAGTTGGAAATACAGTACAATATTCTAAAATGATACCTTAAATGGCCACCCTTAAATATTTGCGGTGAGTATATGGTATTACAGCATGGGGAAGCTACTATGTTCCTTTGAGTGAAGATTACTAGAGCTCCATTATGGAACCTCCTTCATTTTAGACCACTCTAACTGTAAAAGTTAGAGGTTATTGGTATAATGGTTGGTGAACAACTACAGCAAAAAATTGCAACGCTTCTGGAAGCAGAATTTTATAATTGTTTGAAATGTTCATGAATTTTGAAATTGGAGTCATGAATTATGTACCCCAAAATGTTTACTACTGGTTACTTTGATAAAATTGTGAGTAACATCTCTATTTGTTAATTTTTCTCTCGACTGGTCAAAGTGCTTGGGTGGGGTTTCCAGTCTGCTACTATGCACTTGAACTACAGCACCAACCATTTATAAAATGATGTAAGAACAGTGACTACATCAATTAGTAATATTGATATACACCTTATTTAACCCCTAAAAATCCAGGGGTTTCCTCGACCTCCAGAACCAAAAACTGCCATTTTTCACCTTCGTTGGGAAATGGGGAAATGGAGAAACTTTTTTTTTCTGGTTTTAGACTTTGAACCGTAAGATCTTGTACCTAACTTGTATACAAAGGATTGGTCAAAATTTGAACCGTTGGATGTTTGACATTTGTGAGATCATAACAATCAAAGTTTGACCAACACTTTTTTTTGCCGCTGCGTGAGAGGCATTGTCTAAATGGTGCCAAGGGCAACTTGATGATTGTTATTCCAAATATTTTTCCCTCATTTTTTTTCATGTAGGTAATCAAGTTGGGTATGCTCATGCAAAATTTTCCAGACCAATTCCACTTTTTGACCTTAATGTAAAATATATTATGAAAGAAGGTCTAAAAACAACCATATAGTAAAACAAGCACCACGTATGATATATTTAGTTTGAGAAAAATCTCGACGGTGAGAAGGTGCATTTATGATAATGTGAATTTTGAAAATAAAAATCTTGGAAAAAATCCAAAATCTCGAATTTTGGAAATTTTTGAAAGAAAAAATTGTAAAATTACTAGAAATTGTGAAGATTGTTTTTGAAAGTTTTGGAGGCTGCCCTTGTAAAATTGTAAACTTTTTGACTTCGGATGCTTTGGAATTTGAATAGCAATTTGGTAATGAACATATTTCTAAAAAAAAAAAATTAAAAAAAATTATTTTAAACTGCCCGTTTAGGACTTGAAACCTAAAATTTCTAGGTGAAGGTTATAAAATTAAAATTTGACTTTGAAAATTTTACCACATACACATTACTGTATGGGGAGCACCCAATAAAAATCTTAGGCAAAAATATCAATTTAAATGCTTAAAATGAGCTGCCCAAAATCTCAGAAAACCGAATCGGTTTTCCTGGATTTTTAGGGGTTAACCCCGGAGAACCCAATCGACTATTTTATGGTTAATCCCAAATTTTGAGGAGTAATATGTATAGCAATCAGTAAATTTAATATCGATTTACAAGTTAACTAAAATTCAAGTGAATTTTCTCAGTAACTAAACCAATACTAATAAAACCAAAGTCGATTGGAAGCAATCCATCTTGTAACATGATTCTCAGAAAGCCGGTATAAAGTTTGAAATATGTGTGTAAATTGAAGTTCATTTTAGTCGTAGCAATGACATTTTCTATATTCAGGATCCACCTCATATTTAGCTTTATGCAACTAATATACTTCTTGATGTGAATCTGCTTAAGAAATAGAAATTATAAGAAGAATACCACTAAACTTTTTGAGTGGTACACAAGTGACATCAGCTTCGAACATATTGATTTCGAGTGGTACACAAGTGACATCAGCTTCGAACATATTGATTTACTAATTCTATAATTATAATCATTAGTTACAGTTAAAATTTCTTACATTGAAGATAGATAGATAGATAGAAACTCCGGTCCCTTTCTAAGGGGCCGGCGTGAATGAAGTGTACGTTCGTAATGCTAATATCCCGATGGCCACCGGACAAGGGGAAATTGGAACAATACTACTCCCCCCTCTCGAGGGTGGACACTATAACTACGCTAGTTTCTAGCCTAGTTACTAATGCCTTGAAGATACTTGACATAGTATCCCCCCAAAGGGCTTTGAGGTTCCCATACAACAAGGTCCAAAGACCCCCCACAATAGTTGGGTGGACTATAGTGGTGAGCACCACGCCGGCATGGGGAATAGAACCCACGACCTCCTCATTGGGGGCCTAAGCCCTAACCACCAAGCCAAGGCTTGTGATGCCTTTTCTTACATTGAATATATTGTAGAGGCTAAGAAAAATAGTGTGATTTATAATATTGTGATTTATAATAGTGTGATTTAATAGTGCAATTAGGAGAAAACCCTAATATAGTGAAGATAGTAGCAACTTTGCAAAAAGAAATGATGTTCCTAAATTCAACAATGAATTCCTTTTCATATTCGATAGTCACAAGAATTATTTTTATGAGTGCTATATGGATGAGAATTTGAATAAGTTCTATTCGTAAAGTTTAATCACATATGTGATGATGTTTAAACAATAGATATGTAGCAAAAAGCAAAAAAAATAAATTACACTCATTGAAATATTTGATATATGTATCATAGACTCCATAATAATCTTTTTTCTGTACAAAATTGTTGCCTTTAACCAATAAAAAATGTCTAAAGTACTTATTCAAAAATTACAATCAATACAACCATTGTAGATGATTCCAACAATACTATGTCAGTAATTATTGATCCGAATGCAAAACAACCTCAACTTGGACCTGATGGTGAACCACTTGAAAATGAAATAGATGATGGCACAACACCAAAAGAAGAAGAAATGAGTGAAGCGGATAAATTTCTCCATAATAGTTTTGAGGTAATTAGAAGAGTACAAGAGGTAGGAATCATGGAAAAAACATACCAAGAAATTCAACTAAACGCACAACTTTTGCATAATAAAAAAGAAAAAGAAGAAAGGATGCTGAAATTTAGAATAAGGAAGAAACGGCTAACTAAAGGATGGAGGTAATATTACCAATATATGTGCATGTTTTTATCTTGAGATCATGGAAATTATACATTCCAACTTGGATGATGTGAATGCTAACAAGTAGATAATAATAGATGTAGCAACTGGATTTAGACAACGTGTAAGAGTTCATTGAACTGAACATGTAAAGTGTAAGATTATGCAAGAGTACATATTTTACATGTGAAAGAACAAAATTTGAAAAAATAATAACATCAGTTTTATTGAATTTTTGAAGTTTGAGCAATCTACTTGTTTTGGGGCAAATTTTGGGCATATATGAAATCATACCACAATTCTTTACGATTTGGAAATGAAACTTCTAAGATGAGAATTTTTGAAAACCGGATAGACTAGATTAAAAAGCCTTTACAATTAGCCATAAGTGTTAAGTTGATAGTGTGAAAATTGAGTAGATGAAATGACAGATCTTGGGCGGATTTACTTCACTAACGTCACTTCCTGCCTTAACTTCCCACATTATTTCAAGAACACAATCAACATCGATTCAAAAAATTGTCAATGTTCATTCTCTTCATGACTTGAATGAATAAGTGTGTCGAGCAATCTATGGTGAGTTCTCCAATGGAAGAAAATTGCGTGGATTGACAAAGTTACTAGCAACACGCATTCATGTGATACAAAAATTGAATTTCTTTGATAAAGAAGGAAAGTAGAAATGAAAGTCTAAGAGCACATAGGGTGTATTGTGGACGAATTAACCCCTAAAGATCCACGGCCACCAAAGTGGAGGTTTCCTATTTCGGGCAGCCTAGATGAAGGGGTTAAAAGTAATATTTTTTTCCTAAAATTTTTACTAGGTGCTCCTTACACCGCAAAGTGCATGTGGTAAAATTTGCAAATCCAAATTCCAATTTTAGAACCTTCATCTAGAAATTTTAGGTTTGAAGTCCAAAAAGGGCAGTTTAAATTTAGTCTTTTTTTGAAATTTTTTTTCGGAAATGTGTTCATGAACAAATCACTACTTGAGTTCCAAAGTGACCCAAGTCAAAAAGTTTGTCAATTTCACAAGGGCAGCCCTCAAAAATTACAAAAACAATCTTCACAATTTCTAGTAATTTCTGAATTAACTCTTATAAAATTTGTCAAAATTTAAGGTTTTGGAATTTTCCCATTTTTTTTTTTCTTAAATTTCACAAACTCATAAAGGCACCTACTCGCCGTTGGGATCTTTAATTAAGCCAAATATATCAAATGAAATGCATGTTTTACTACATCGTTGTTTTTAGACCTTCTTCTACGAAATAATTTGCATGAAGGTCACAAAAATGGAATGAGTTTCCATAATTTTGCATGAGCGTATCCAACTTGATTACCCATATGAATAAAAATATGGGAATTATGTTTGGGGTAACAATCTTCAATTTTCTCTTTGCTCCATGGAAACAATGTCTCACAAGCAATGTCCGAAAAAACTTTTGCACCAACTTTGAATGTTATGATCTCACAAATGATAAAGATTCAACAATTGAAATTTCACATGGTAGTAGTGATAGTAGGTAGGTTTGAGATCTTACGGTTGAAAGTACAGATAAACAATAAATTTTTTGACCATGTCTCAATTCGAACAAGGTGGTAGAAAATCGCAGTTTTTGGTTTTGGAAGTCCAAAAAACGCTTGGATTTTTAGGGGTTAAGATGTGGTGTAGAGTGGTGTACGAGAAGTGATTTTTGGCAATAAACCCATAAATCACTCCGATGTAATTCACACGTAAAATATCACTCCAATGTGATTCCAAGACCTTTTACGGATTGCGAGTATCCAGGAAAATTTCAAACTTCTTTCAGGAACTGCCTCCAGAAGGCAATTCGAATTATTTCTGTACATTTGAGGATGACATTCGAAATATTTCTGTACCCCACTAAACATTTGAGGATGACATTCGAGGATGAGCTTGACGGATTGTGGTGCTACTCAGAATTGGACTTAGAATTGCACTGTTCCATTTTGCAGCCAAGGTTTGTACAATCATTTGAATTTTGAAACTTTCAACAGCCAGTATCCGCACAAAAAGAGTACTCTCCTGTTTCAGTGACAATAATGTTACAATGAGAAATACTTCTACAAAGTAAAAAACTAACCTTAGCTTACTGTCTACGAAAAATTGATCGAACACTTACAACATTTCCTCTACAGATTAAGTGCCTCTGTACAAACTTCCGAAGCAACAAAAGGGCCGGGTCAGCTCTGTCTCAACAAGCTCGACATTTACAACTACTCATTCACAAACTGCTGTGCTGTACCCCAACTGAAGGAAGATCTGCTCTTTCTTTTTTTTTCTTTGACATGAATAAAGAGTCACTCTCCTTTACTTCACGATCTACTCTTTTTCATGAGGAAGGACGAGGAAGTTGCAACCTACGCCGCCTGGACAATCACGATAATGCCGCTCATGAGCCAACCCCAGTTTCACCAACGCCACCTCCAAATCCCTCTCATCCACACCTGCATTAATCAATCTCATCCACCATCAGCTCGACATCCAATTTCATACTCTGGCTATTGAGAATGTTTCATGATTCAACCTCGATTGCTCGACACAAATGGTCATACTCTATCTAGATGAGAATAGTATCAATGCATTCCTTAAATATCTAAGCATATCTTATCTTCGAGTGCAGAAAAACTTCTCCATCTGTGATCAAAAAGTTGGATCACAGATGTAAAACCAAGCTGTAACGAATGTGGCATTCAATGACTTGGAAATATGCATTCTACGCCGTCACTATTTCAGTGAGAATAATATGGTTTGAAAGCATTGCATACTCCCTCTTTTCTGAAGTAGGTTGTTGTGTACAGTTGCACTACAAACGTTCACTTATATCATAACGAAACGGAGGAAGTAGCTACGCAGTTACTTTTATGATACTGTCTACACATTATTAGAGGAAATGCATCAAGGACTCAGCTGGGTGGTTGATTTGAACTAACCAGCTCCTTGAGCGATTCGTTTGAGTGAGGTTTGTGGATTCAAAATACTCGACTTGCTGGATTCTTCGGATTTGTCAGGTTCAGCAATCTGCAAGTGCATGGATGCACGGTTGGTCCGCCTGTCATAGTCTGCGGCTGCTCCTGGCCATACCCCTCGCAACTCCCTGTTTCATGCAAGTATAAGCCAATACTCACTTGAGAAAAAAACAAAACAGAAATATAGCTACATACTGAAAAATGATCTTGACTTGTAACAAGAGATATATCATCGTCTTAGAGTGCTCACGTCGTGAAAAATGAAATTTACAAAGTCCTGAACTGTATACTAAAAGACTCGGTTAACGTATATGAAAATGTCAGTAAGCGATTAAATCCTCCCCTTGGACATTGACGTACATAAGAAAATATCAAAGCATGTTTACTAAGAAAGTCATTTATTATCCACTAACAACTATACTATGGTATGGAGTATTATCCAAACTCTTTGTGAACATTTTATGAGACGAAAATAGCTTTGGGGATATAGTAGATGTTTAGACATTTATACTTATATAGGTCAAATAAAATCTTCGTTAACATAGTGGATAGCGAGTGATGATAGTGATATCATAAACAGTTGGATTATTACATGTACGCAACACTTCTACCATAATGGTGTTACCTGAGAAATTCCTGGCACGTATTTGTGGTGAGGCCGTGTAAGTTGCTGATGTGACGACAAAGTTCATGTGGATCTTGGATCTGCTTCAAAGAGGACACTCGGCCCTCGTGATGAGTCTCCAAATGGAGTGCTAACTTCCTCAACCGAGCAGCCGCTCTGCACACAAACATTACACACTCGTTTGTTAAAACATGAATCTGCATAATCTACAAGGTCATTTGATCCACTGTTAGAATGTGACTAAAAACGATAAGACAGTAACACAGAACACCGCAAACTGGTCATTAAGTGCATGGATTTCTGGCAGTGATCGTGATTTACCTGTGCTTGTAAGTGGTGTAACCAGCCGACTCCAGAATATCAGCAATCTCGTCTTCTTTCATGTGTAGCATTCCTCCTACACTAACAATGTTGGCACTCACCAATTTCTGCATAATTATCACAAAACAGGCGTTCTTAGTGAGGGTAACAAAGTCTCATGAGCAAAAATGGTTGAGAAAATCGACCAGGAAAATTACAAGCTTTGCAATGATGAATCTCAGTCACTTCTAGTGTTAAGAAGATACTAAATTAAGACTGCGTCAATTAGCATGGCTGACACTTTTAAGAAACGACAGTAGAGGTGAGGTAAACATTATATAAGATATCCAACCTGGAAGGTCTTCTTAAGAACGTCGAATGTTAAGTGCCGATGGAAAAGAGAAACAGCTAAGAACCATTTCTCCACTTCTTCGTCTCCCGCATCAACATTGATCCCCAAGTCAGTTGAATATCTCCCTCCTACTTGGCTCAATAGCATCTGAACAACCTGCTCCCCAAAGCAACCAGCATCAAGATCAATGTAAAATCAAATCAAACCTTTTCTTATATCTGTATATATTTAGACAACATATACATTCTTCATATAGCGTTAACCTTAAGATCTCCCAACGTACCTTGTGTGAAGATCCTAGCCCAACCTGATTCTTCCAAAAACGTCAATATTAAGATTCAGTTGAGAGTTTCTACTTGAAGCTTTCTTATATAATCGAAGTAAGAAGTATTATGTTACTGCCATATATGAGAGATTTTTAATATGACGCCCACCTTGGAAGCCAGTTCGTTATCAAGCATGCCGTGACCTTCGTCATCAGACGAATTAACCATGGATGAAGTTTCATCTTCGGGATCACCAAGAAAAAGTCTTTCTCCATCACCGTTCACTTGCATCTTTGCAACCGTCACGCTCACCTGAAAATCGGCTCTCATTTCTTCAATACAGAATACATAGCACTCAATCATAGCACACTTGCAAATCCAGATTCGATAAAGTAGCACGCAGGCTTTGAAGCCAAGTTCAATACAAAGAGAATGTACACGTTTACTTTACAAAGTTGGAAAATCTCTATCACTGACTAGCTACATGTAGTAGACTATTATAGAGAACTGAGAGGCCTCTCCTTGGTCATTACCCGAGCTGTGCTCGTCGGGGTGCTATGGCCATCAGCTGCGGCAGGCGCTGGCACCACGGTGAGTCCACTGCGAGTCAAGCGCTGGTAGGAAAGAATAGTTTTGCTAGTGCGTGACCTCGTTGGCGTTTCGTCAGGAATGTTGTTGTCATTGTTTCCTGCACTTGCATCACCTTCCTTTCTAGAAGTTTTCTCCCGTGCTGACACACCATCTCCTTCATGCTCCTTCTCCTTCTCTGCAACACACAAATATAAATAGCTGGCCGTCACTACCACAATAGCTAATGCCAGATCACATGTCTGTAGAGGCGTTAGAGCAATAGAGCAAGGAGATCTCGTTGATTAAGAGATTCACATCCAAAAAAAAATTCGGCATTCGAGCACAACAAAGGAGCTGCCCATTACCACAACAATACCGTAATAACTAATGCCAGTATGTTATGAATCACATATAGATTGTGTGTGGAGGTATTATAAATGCAGGAAATAGAGCAATACAAACCACCGATTCATATTTATAAAGTGAACCTCGAAAGAGAACGTTAGCATATATTTTACAAAATTCAGCATTCGAAAACATCAAAAATACAAAGAGCTGGCCATTACCATCATGTCAGAATGCTGAAGGATGCTGTGAGTTATATATGATTGTGTGTGCGGGGCGTTAAGAATGCAGAAGACAGAGCAATACTAACCAATCTGTCGAAGCTAAAGAGGGGACTTCGATGTTTAAGAGAATGTTATCGCGCTATGGAATGTGAGAAAAAAAGGATATGAGCAGGGTACCAGGAGTATGGGGCTCGCTGTCGGAGGTGGTCTGCTCCGAGGGTGGTGGAGGTGGTGGCGGCGGCTCCAGAAGAGGGCCGTACATGAAAGTGTCGGATGTGAGAAACGTTCTTAAGCCTTGCAACAGGCTGCCTCTTGCGGCACGCTGGCGACTCTCTTGCAACCATCTTCGTGTTTGTCTTGCCTTCTCAGCTCCGGGCACTGTGCCCTTGTGAAACCTCAAGGCATTCATTACTTCCAAACAGTCACCTGATAATTGTCACCCACACCAACTCCGTCAAAAAACAGTCACATGAGTTTCTAAAACAAGCATCCCAAGCATTCCTACGATAATTTTGACTCTTACATCGCAAAACCATAAAAGTGAATTTCACAACAGACTGTCTCTCAACCGCAGTGAACTATCAGAAAACTGGTAAATCCCTTTCCAGGAAAATTGAAAGAACCAGGAACAACAGGGGGGGAGCTCACTGCTAGCTCTGGAGCTGCATGCACTATCAGGAACTTAACCATAGCATCACTACGAGTAGTAAGCTCCGCTCAAAACTACTTATCCCCGAAAGCTCTGACGCATTTCGATGTCTTCGGGATAGACATTGTGCAGTTATGACATGCAAGAGTCAAAAGAAACCTATCAACCATGCGAGAATAAACACCGGGGGAAGCTCACTGCTAGGTCTGGAGCTGCATGAACTTATAACGAATCATAACTACAAGATTTCAAAATTCAACCCGAACCCCGGACACAAATTTGCAACTTTTACAACTGTAGACAATATCCATGTCTTCAAGATAGCCATTGTGCAGCTGTGACATGCAAGGGCCTGAGGAACCTTTCAAACTTGCGAGAACCTAGGATTAATTCTGATACCTCACTAGAGAAACGGGAACTTACTCAGAGCATACTAGAGGCATGCAAAAACTAAAGGTATTCTTCTGACAAAAGACCTTCTCAATCACTGTTACTGCAATCACCCTAAGAATCTCCGCTGTCGGGGAAATACAAGAGCTCTTAACGGTAGCTTCGATTCTGCAACAGCAACGGGTACCTCGTACGAGACTTGAGACCTAAAAACTGCTTTTGTGTTCTGAGCGCTGGCCCCCAGTTTGCTAAAACCCTAGCTCCTCCGCAAAACCCTGTAATGCAATAGAATTGGGGTTTAGTTTACCTCTAGGATTGAAGCGGCGAAATGGGACGGCGAATCTGCCGAGGTAGGCGAGGGCGAAGTATTGGGAGGCGAAGCAACTGGAGTTTGGAATGGCAAGAAGGACAGAGACGGCGGGAGTTTCGCGCGCATTTGTGACAATTGGCATGCAACGTGGCCACCACGTGGCGGACGATGGCCGTTCCTTTTCTGTAGAGCCGGGTCACTCTCACTGGCGGTACCTATAACCGTATACTTAATTCCTGGATCCGGTTCTATGCTGGCGGTAACAGCCTATTACCGCTCCTTTTCAGCTCCTATTACCACTTCTCTCTCGTCCATGCGTTTCTATGTAGGAGGAGTCATGATTTGAACCTGTTGGCAAGCTCTTGGGTCCCAAAGATTCCCAAGAGTAACTTCAAGAGATGTCATTTACCAAAGTGGAATACTCCTATGAAAACCTAAGGTCCCTCCAAGAGGTTCATTTGAACTTTTGAAGTTATATTTGAAGTTGATTGGTTCGAACGCCCATGTGTATTCATTATTCACCCAAACTATCTTGGAATAAGTCACCAAAAGTCATTATCCCCTAACGCTCCTTGTGTGTTTTTGGGAGCTTGAAACCTTAAAACTACGATCTTCACTCTCGGGGGTGAAAACCAATTTTATTTTTTAATTTTGTTTTCCTTTTCTTTGAACTTCTAACCGCAAGATCTCGTACCTAAGATTATTTTTGATTAGTGTTTCAAAAACTGATCATTGGTTGTTGTTTACGGATTGAGAGATCATAACATGTGAAGTTTGTCTTCAAAGTTTAAATGGGTATTGTGAGGATTGTTTTGAAAATTATGGACATGTCCTCATGTACGTCACTTTTAGTGCCATTTTCTATTCGTGATAAAATGATCGATTAGGTACTTCTAAGCATCAAGGTTGTCAAAAATGATGAAGTTGAATTAATTAATGATAGAGGTTGATGAAAGCTATGTATTAACTTCCCATTTAATTTTCACAAGTTAATAACTTGTTAATGAATCTGTGAACAAATAGTATTTCAAAACTTCAATACATGGTAACCTGTTAAGCATGGAAGTTCTGAGGTACAGTAAAGTTATATTAGCTTGGACTTGCAAGCTGATGTTTGGAGACGGTTGAGCTAAGTTCAAAACTAGAGGTACAAGTGAATCCATGCCTAAGTAAAACAATAGTCTCAAGAAGCTACATAAATTTGCGTTCGAGTTCTTTTCCCCCATTATCCATCCTACCATGGACTTTTCCAAGATCCGTTCCAATTCCCACTACTAAGCACTCCAAGAGCTTGTCCGCAATTCATCTCCCCTCTCAGATTACTTAATGCCGGACTCAATCCTTCGTCGATCAAAAACCGTTTCAATCATCTCTGATCATCAGCCATCGAGTGATGCATCGATCAAACATTTCGATAACCACGGATTTGATTTCTAGCGTGCATGGACCTCAACAAGCTGTTTTGAGGAGGAGGTTACAGATGCCTCGAAATTTGATTATATTCTTAAATTGCAGGTGCGACGTTCGACCTTGCACTAAGGAAGGCGCAAGAAAACTGGAATCTCGGTGGGAATACAGAACCCGGATTAAGAGAGGATCGGATATTTCCGAAAGACTCTCTAGGGGTTGATCAATCATTGCCTTTCTAGCTTGACCCCATCCTGGCTCTTCTACATTTTTTACTAGATGTTGTATATTGTCGCGAGTTCAATTGATTGTTGAACATGGCTTCAAGCAGTAGATCCTGAGAATGAGAACAATTGAATGAAACGAAGTGATCAAATTCATGGAGGATGCTGAGTTTTTGATCCTTCCTGGTTAACAGTTACTGCAGTCGACACTCGACCAACGGGGGAGCATAAGAGCGAATGGGAGGCCACTACCTCAGCACTTATTCCGTGGACAGAGGTTATAAGCTCGACTTTTTCTTATCAGATGCATGCTTCAGGTGTACGTAAATCGAAAGACTTGCATATTAAGTAAGCATGACTTCATTATGAAGAAAGAGTTCTTAGTGTGTTGTCGGCAAATCGGAACTGGATGATTCAGAGAAGTTGCGTAGTACAGTTACACTAATCTTAGCTTGGAGTACAATCAACCCGGTGTAAAAGTGGCTCCCTTGAATGAGTGCTACCAGCGTTTCTGGGAGCCCCATCAGCCAATGGGATTTGTTCTTCAGAATCCCTGGAATTTTTTATTTGACCCCAACGACCGTTTTTGATAATTTTGAATTCAAATTTTATTTATGGAAAATCAGCCTCGTATTTTGTTCTGAATGTCTGGACGACACTAGTACAACTGGTAATTACTCTCTAGTGTGGCCCTGGCAAGAGATGGGCTGCTTCACAAAACTGCGTGCGGCATATGGACATTGATAATGGAGGATCCAAAGCAAGCATGGGAGCTCCGGCGATAATAGGTCTTGTCTGTTGTTGACCATTCTGTGTACACAGCCAGCCGTAATCGAACCATTACTAACTACTCACACATTGTTTTTTTTCTTTTCTCGAACATTAAATGCATTGATCAATTGAACATGAGCTTTATTTATTTAAACTGTTCTCACATGGCAGAGTACTCTAGAACTCTTGGTAACCCGAACTCCAGAATCTGACAACACATGGCCTCTTGGGCTAATGAACTTTGCTATTACGAGAGTCACAGGACTGACTCATAGATTAACGGTCTAGCGTCTAATCTTGAAGGTGTCCATGATATTCACGATCTGCTTCTCGAACGTCTCGACCTTTTCCATGTTGAACTCCTTTGGAACTCGGTCTTGAGGAACACGAAGGTACGGTATCATCCGATGCAGCACATCCTTGTAGTGCTTCAGTTTCTGGAGTTGCTCGGCTGCCATCGGCTGGTTGCTTCGAGCCGTCAGCAGTCCGTAGAGCTCGATCATTTCTTGAAGATACTGGCTTGCAAGGGTTTGAAGCTTCCCCCATACTAGCGTTCTCTCGTCTTGGCATTGACCTGCAAATGAGAGATTTAGACCCTTCTGCGCATGAATACTGCCCATCGCGACTACAAACTCTCACGGCTATTCGAAAGCTGAAATAAGCTTCGGAACTATGGCGAAAGAAAACTCCTAGAGATAGAACTGTGACACTAGTATTTGAGGTATACTCAACACACCCGTTTCCAAATATCTTCCCTGAACAATAAACCGGAATAAGATCGTCAATATTTTCCGTGGATCCTAAGGCAGGTGTACAGCAGACAGCCAAGATACAGACACGGACCATGATATCTTAAAACGCTGAAAGGAATCTTCTGCGAAGATGGGGTCTGTACTCTGTACAGACATACTAAAATAGTACGTAATCTTTATCCAACCTATTATTAACCAAAAAAAACAAATATTGAAAAAGTGTCACAATCAAAAATGTAAGAAAGCTCCCTAAATCTTAACCATGATACAAGTCTTGTAGTAGACTTATAGCACCTTCACACATGGAGGTGGGGAGTTCGTAGCGAGACAGTTACTGCGTAATTACGTACTAGACCCTTCACTCTCCGAAAGGGTGGTAGTATCCGATCCTAGTCACAAGCCCGTGAACCCAACAGTCTAGCTATAGTGGCAGTGATGTGGGAGGAACGAGTTAGAATTGAGGTTTGGAAAGTAGTCGATGTCCTTTAATAGTAAAGAATTCGAGCTGCAGGCGAAGGGTTGGAGAACCCAATTTTGAGAGCACTTACGTCTGAGGTCTGTGTCCACAAAACATACAAAAAAATTCGGGATTTCCAGGATATTGCGGATTTAATTTCGCTGCCTACGGTGCTGCCCATTTGAGCTGCCCGGGATTCAAATTAAAGAAAAAAAATACAACATAAGAACCCGAGATTCACATCTGGTGAAGCCTCTCCTACTTCTACTGTTCACAAGACTGTTTCTTCGTGATTCTGGAACTTCTGTACGCTCCGCTATTTCGATTCACAGGGGCGGTGTACCGGACTTGAGAAGATGGCAAAACTCCCTGTGAACCTGTCCCAGGGAACAACACCGCAAAGTGAGTACATTTTAACCCCTAAAAATCCAGGAAAGCCGATTCGGTTTTCTGAGATTTCGGGCAGCTCATTTTAAGCATTTAAACTGATATTTTTGCCTAAGATTTTTATTGGGTGCTCCACATACAGTAATGTGTATGTGGTAAAATTTTCAAAGTCAAATTTTAATTTTATAACCTTCATCTAGAAATTTTAGGTTTCAAGTCCATATCGGGCAGTTTAAAATAATTTTTTTTATTTATTTTTTTTTTAGAAATATGTTCATTACCAAATTACTATTCAAATTCCAATGTGTCCGAAGTCAAAAAGTTTACCAATTTTACAAGGGCAGCCTCCAAAACTTTCAAAAACAATCTTCACAATTTCTAGTAATTTTACAATTTTTTCTTTCAAAAATTTCCAAAATTCGAGATTTTGGATTTTTTCCAAGATTTTTTTTTTCAAAATTCACATTATCATAAATGCACCTTCTCACCGTCGAGATTTTTCTCAAACTAAATATATCATACGTGGTGCTTGTTTTACTATATGGTTGTTTTTAGACCTTCTTTCATAAAATATTTTACGTTAAGGTCAAAAAGTGGAATTGGTCTCTAAAATTTTGCATGAGCATAACCAACTTGATTACCTACATGAAAAAAAATGAGGGAAAAATATTTGGAATAACAATCATCAAGTTGCCCTTGGCACCATTTAGACAATGCCTCTCACGCAGTGGCAAAAAAAAAGTGTTGGTCAAACTTTGATTGTTATGATCTCACAAATGAAAAACATCCAACGGTTGAAATTTTGACCAGTCCTTTGTATACAAGTTAGGTACAAGATCTTACGGTTCAAAGTCTAAAACCAGAAAAAAAAGTTTCTCCATTTCCCCATCTCCCAACGAAGGTGAAAAATGGCAGTTTTTGGTTCTGGAGGTCGAGGAAACCCCTGGATTTTTAGGGGTTAAGCTTTGAATCACTTGTTAATTTTTAAGAGGCTGCTTTTCGATTCGAGTGCTTTCGTTACTGAATTCCAAAACTTTCACAATCTTTAAATATTGCAAAGGAGACGTTGTTGAGGTTTAGATTTTATCTCTACAACGCTTGCTCAACCGGTTTGCTTGGTTGTGTAGCTCCCATATATAGCATATCAGTCAATGTATAGGCTAGCCACCTCCCTGCACACCCACCCCAACATACTCCGATGATAAAGTCAGTACGCAATTTACATGCAACCTTGTAACATGAACTGTAACATGTATATTATTTCAGACAGTAAGAGTTCACAATCGTCCCAACAGAGGAGGGCTCTTGCAAGGGCGCCTAAGAGAGCCAATGGAGCAGATGATGAAGTCGGGGCTTCAAGCAAGAAAGAGAGAGATCCCAATTGGACCAAAGTTGAGATACTGAATTTGATAGAAGCAAAAAGAAAAGAGTATATTGATGAGATGACGGTTGAGGACGTGAGAGAATTGATGTGTCCAGAGCTAGGCAAATGGGGGAAAATAGCACTTATCCTCAATTTTACAAAAGGTGAAGGTCATGTAGAGAGAGATAGAGACTCTTGCAAGTATAAATGGAACACATTGCTTTCTGATTTCAAAAAGATTTGGAATTACCATTCACGAACATCTACAAACTCAGAGGAGTACCTCAAAGAGACGACTGCGGAAGAGAAAAAGACTCATAAACTTCCCAAGACTTTCTACCTTTCGGCTTACAGAAACATGGCGGAGTGGTTGCGTGACAAGGCCACCATGAATCCCGCACATGCGAGGGATACCATGGACCCCCATGATGGGAATTATATTGCACCTTTGTTACAGGAGCTTGGACGCTGCATTGGCTTCCTCGACAGCATGTCCAATGAGGGGTGGATTGCACCTCCCAGAAGATCAACTTCCCACATCGACCTCACAGCGGAAGTGTCCCCCGCCGTATTCTATGCCCAGAGCATGCATGGGATGCCAGGGCATATGGTAGGGGGGCTTTTTAGAGCCACACCTCCCCACACTGCTTCAACAGCAGATATGGGAAGGAACACGGGTGAACTCCGCAAACCCGGGCGCATGGTGCTGGATATGGACTTAAATCATCCCCTGGCACCTGCAAGTACCCCCCGTAAGTCTCCCAAGGGCCCAACCCCCCCATGGCACCCACATTGGCACCGATGTCCAAGGCTAGTTCAAGACAGGCAGGGACGGTCCCTGCCGTATGTAGGCAGGGTCGTCGGGAGGTGGAATATCATGTACTATCCTCTACTGCAACATCAAGAGCTGCTGAACTCAAGAAAACACTTGGAAATATTGGGCATCGGCACAAGAGACTAGCGGATTCCAGTAGTATTGCGGATGGGGTGACCAAAAGTGCCGAAAAGATGGTAAAGGTATTGAGTGAGATTAATGAGACGCAAAGATCAACAGAGAAGGAAAAGCTAAAAATACATTCACAGCAATTCCAGCAAAGCTTTGATTACAAGAGGGAGAGAGATAGGGTGCATATGGAAAACGTTAGAATAGCACAGGAACATACACGGCTCGCGTTGATGAATCAAGAGATGGTGGTCACTGCAATCGCAAACCTGGCGTTTTCAAGAACTATGACTCCACCGAAGGCACCAGCTCCAGACCCAAAAGCTACACTGGACAACCCCAACAAACTTGTTCCCATGTAAGGACAATACCTGCATCTCCTGTTCCAAGAATATTGAGGTTAGGAATCAAGACAGTTAACGTACATTCCAATGCGAATGATTACGAATCTAGTTTCAAGTTTTTTGTATTCGCTTACCATCTATTGTACACCCGTCTTCGAGACCTGCTACGCGTCCAAATACATGCAATTAGCAAAGCATAGAAGACTGTTAGTACGTATTAAACATAACAGTAGTATGTTGACAGGAGTCGTGAAGACTCCAAAAGAAAATGTTGTTCCGTTTGGCATCTTCGTATGTCTATATATTTCCCTATTGGTTTAATAAAACCTTGATTCCACTAAGAATTCATTGCTGAATTCAAAGCTCAGGGGGTGCACTAGGTGGTAGAAGCAGAAAAGTACGTGCGAAATAATGTAGGGTGTCAAATAAATCTAGGAGCTAAAAATTACAATTAGTTTAGATCTACAATAGCATATCAAAATATGCATTGGATGCCCTTATAACTAATATAGAGTGATATATAATTCTAACAAAGTAGAAAAAAGTAGAAATAGTATAGTGTATGGATTATTCAGAATTTATGCTAGAACGTCGAATAATGGCGCAGTGCCAAAAATGGAGAAAATTAGAAGAAAGATAGAGCAGATGGAAACATCATTTTTGGATGCTTCTATAATGAGTTATGAATTTTTGAAGTTAGAAATATAGGTGTTCTTATAATGGTGCCCTAAAGTGATTCCCTATAATCTCTGTAGTGAGTACATGATACTATTGCATGGGGAAGCTATTATGTGCCTCTGACTGAAGATTACTAGAGCTCCATTTTTCGCACTGCGCCATTATTAAACACTACCATAATCACTTGCTTTCCATCTGAAAAATAAAATAATATAGCATAAGTAAAGTAATATAGCATATGATATATAGATAGAAATCAAAAATTACAATTAATCTATGCCCTTACTTTAATGACCCAAAGTATCAAATTATGTAATCATAGGGTGCCAAAAATTAGAGAAAAGGAAAATAATAGCCCCCATTTAAATACTCCATGATCGCACCTATATCCTTATTTTTTTCAAGGAGTGCACTCCCCGAGATTCAAAGAGTGAAGGTAGGAATAGACTTACCTGCTCCCCAAGGTAACGGTGCGGGAGATGCCCGCCCACCCGCCTCTTCAACGCCCCTCCCATACAACAGAAACTATGGTACTTCACATCTCCACGGCCTAGAACTCGGGCAATCGGAGTCACAGCCTTTCCTCCACCAGAAAGGTAGCCAACTGTCCCCTCTTTTGAAAGCCCTACACCTCCTCTACTGCTTGTCCGTCCTCCCCAGGGCGCTCTTGCACTGGATCTTCGTCAACAACGGGAGCATCGCCCTCACGGTGGAGCATCTCCAGGAGACGATCAACCTCCTCGAAACTATGCTCGAGTAGTAAACTGTGTAATATACAACAGCATACTACGACATCGGGGAGGAGGGTGACATGTAGGTCAGAAGCGGAGTGTAATTCCCAAAAAGTCAATTTCAGAATTCCGAAGGCATTTTCGACGACAGACCTGGCCCTCGACAATTTCCTGTTGAACAAAGTTTCCTGCATAGATGTTCTCCCCCCCGTGACATCCCGGTAAGGGGTGATCAACCATGGGAATATGGGGTACCCTTTGTTCCCCACGAGGTAGGGGACAAAACCATCAACGGCGTCTCCTGGATTGAACAGATTAGTTGTAGTGGCACGCTGGTAAAGCATGGATCTTCGAAGTTGTCTTGCGTCATTGGTGGAACCGGGCATCCCCACAGAAATATCTATGAATTTGCGACTACGATCTACAACCGCCTGGCATTGCATACTATATCCTCCTGATTTGAAATAGAAATAATCTTCGGGGTTGTCATTAGGCTTACGAATTGCGAAATGAGTTCCATCAATGGCCCCTACAATCTCAGGCAATCCAGAGAATTCCCGGAATTGGGCCATTGTCAATTGGAGTTGTTTTCCCGTGGGCCACGAAATCTCATTCTTGAGCTCATCGTTTACAGCCCGAACTACATCCCGAATAATGCCCGAAGCTGTGCTCACGCCGACGGCAAAAAATTTTGAACAGAGCAGTAGACTCGCCCCTTGGCAGATTTTAAACAAAATACACACCACGCGCATAATGGGGGGGATTGCTTGTCTGTACCTCGTGTTTTGTCTCTCAATATGCGGCGTCAAAAGGTTTGTTAGACTAAACATGGCGGATTTACTCATGCGGAAATTCTGAAGCCATCGTGCGTCGTCGTACTCCTGGAGTACAAACCTTGAAAACCAAGAAGTACTTCGGGGGAGTACCCACCAGTTAAGTTCATGGTCTAGGAGGGTAGTGGCATGCGCGATTCTGAGATCGTGCAAAACCGAGGACACTATAGAATTCTTGTTGATTAGGGTGGAGTGAACCTCCCCAATCTGAACAGAATTATCACCGTCGTCCGGAGGAACATCCTCCGAAGGTCTGAACATGTTGTCGACCACATTCTGTAAAAGCAAAACCAGCGAAGGCAGGAAGTAGGCGACGTTGCCGGGGTCTAAACGCTGATCCATCGCAGATTGGATATGAAAGAAAACGTTCTGGAACTATTGACTTTATTGTATGCAAAAGATGACTATCGGCAATTTGGGTACTGAAATTCTCAACTCTATGACCTACTGGTACCCTTCAGCGAAAGGGCACGTACCTTGTTTACTCTATAGAAAGCTACAACAACGAAACCCTAGTTCCGCACTACCACATCGCTACAGACGGCGACGGGAGATTTGAATCACCAAGAACCTGCGCAGGAAAAATCAACGATGATCAGAATTCTGGGGCACGAGGATACTTAATTCCAATGTAAATGAAAGAGAAATCAATATTGCAATGATACAACGCATACTAATACCTCCCCCCGCTGTCAAGACAATTTGAAACTCGATACAACAACTCAATGCAACTCAAACCCCGGCAACCTCTACAAACGCGCAAGAAGAGATCAGAACTAATACCTCCCCCCGCTGTCGAGACAATGCAAAACTCACAACAGCGCCTTTCCAGGAGAAATGCAGGACAACAAGGACACCAAGGGAAACAACGAGAATTGCAATTCAATCACTGCGCCCAAGGTGATTCAAACCACAGGAAAACAATGCTGCACACCACAGGAAAACAATGCTGCACACCACAGGAAAGCAATGCTGCACCTCGAAAGGAGGGGAGGAGTTGGTGAACTTGGTTTCACATGGGCTGCCCAAATTGGTCCCAGCACTGCCCGGTTGCCCGTCACAAAATTTTCTCAGTTCTCACTTCAGTTCGACCCGGAAATTTCTTTTCCGTCACACCCCCAGCCATGATGAGTCATGATGAGTGATAACATGCTGATTTGTACCACCACGATGTGAAACTGGTTGTCTATACCTCTATCACCTCCGAGCCCACCATTCCAAAAAATCCAGAAGCACCCCTGCCAAGTGTGGACTACTTCTGGTTATTTAGGGCTGTGCATAGTTAGCACGAAGACAGGAGGAAAATCCCACCTCTATGTGTGAAGGGGGTTTTACTACAGGTCATGTGGATCAATCTTTGATATTTGATCCTAACATACTAGTATTCAAAATAGACTACGTCATCTGTTTTACTTTAAAGAGGAGTTTTTACCAACAAAGCTATTACAATGAAAGAATTTCCGTTTAGAAAGTTATCAACCTTCATCTCAATAACACCCTTGTACAAAAAAAAAAAAAATGAAAAAATTATTTCGGCTCAAATAATAGTCTTGCAATCAACGACGCTAGGAAGTGAGCCTAGAAATGCGAGCGTGCGAGCCATAAGCATGACTTTGTGAACTTGAGGGAGAAAATATATTTTTATAATTATATTTTCAAACAAAACGCACTCTCTATCAACGACCTCTCAACAACTCTACAACACGATCAACTCACCCCCACAGAATGGTCCAATGTTTGTGCGCAATTAGACCACTTCATAAACAACATCACAAAAACATTACTCACCACATGTACCGCCAACCTCATCCCTACCTTCACCCCAAACACCAACCTTCAAGGTGGCTTCCTACCACGAAAATCACAAAAAGAATAGAAAAAACACCTCTCTACTTACCATCTAACCCGCAAAACAATTTACATTGCTAACAACAATGAAAATTAGAGAACACATCCAATAATAAAGCTACACAACAACATACGCCCACAAACATACCACCACCTCTATAAACAGATGATACTAAGCAAGTCGGGCTAAACACACTAGTCGATTTAGCTAAGTCCGCAAACAAAAAAGCACGTGTCATCACCATGAAATACACTCGTCAATCCATCAAAAAGACCATAACCAAATACAAACACCTTTACAATATTAGCCCAAAGAAAATAAAAAATCGTGTTTTCAAAAATCTAGAAACTCCACTACTCAACTGCATTACCACTCACAACAACAAAATCCTTACTAGCCCAGAAGATATAGGTTAGAAAATATTTTTACAACAATCCATCACTAATCGCCCAACCATTCCAACATGTTACTATCAACCGGAACATTCTCAAAACTGTACATGTGCAGTACGCCAATATCCATGGCATGAATTAGATGGTTTTACCCTTGAAAAGAGGGGTCCCCTAGGAATCCCTTTACATACATACTACAATCGCAAAATTTTTGACATGTGTCTAAAAAATCTTTCACAAAACAAAGCCCCCGGTCCAAATAAGATTCCCGACCCTATCCTCAAACATATGCTAAACTCATTTTACACACTTCTATACCTCTTCTTCTTCCACTGCTATAAACATAAACAAATACCCGCATCATGGAAAACAAGCCTTACTATATTACTATACAAAAATGCAACCCCTCACTTCTCCCGAACCACAGACCCATTGCCTTAGTCAACACAACATATAAACTTTTTACCAGCACCCTTACATTTATTCTATCAGCCTATGGCGAACATCACCAAATACTTCATGACACCCAAGAAGGCTTCCGCGTTGAAAGAAGTACCTCAAGACAAATCCAACTTATTACAGCTGCACTTGAAGATGCCAGAATCACAAACCAAGACATTTACATTATGTACATCAACTTCAAAAATGCCTTTGGTTCCCTCGACCACGCAAGACTTCTAGCAATAATGAAAGACCTTGGCTACCCAGAAGATGTTGTTATACTAATTGGAAATATCTACTTTCACTCCACCACCATATACACCGGCAAACACTTTGGACAAACGAATCCAATTCCAATCCAACGAGGCACCATCTAAGGTGATACACTAAGCCCATATCTCTTTATCATATTCTTAGAACCTCTCCTTAGATGGTTACAAAGAGGAAACTACGGATATAAATTTGTCACATCAAAAACAACCATCAATTCCGCTGCATACGCTGACGATTTGGCCGTCCTTACTGCTAACCTCCAAGCACTACAAATACAAATGAACAAAATTGGAAAATTCAGTGTCTGGTCAAGACTCGAAGTTGGCACACAAAAATGCGCGGTTACAGGTTGCCCAAACAAATCCAAACTCACACCTACCGCTTTCAAAACCTCCTCCAAACACAAAATATCAACTATAAAAATGAGTCATTACCAACACTACATAAAAACGAAGCCTACCCATATCTCGGCATCCAAGTAGTACCAACACTAAAATGGAAACTCCAAACACATATAACCACCAAAAAACTTACCGAACAATGCCAAAAACTTGTGAACTGCCCCGCCACAATGAAACAAAAAATCAGCATGGTGGATACAGTAATACGTGCAGGCGTCGCATATAGCTTCTATGCAGTACCCTTCTCACTGCCAATGATCAAAAAACTAGATAAGAAATTATCCAGCATCCAGAAAACGATATGTGGTCTATCTAAATGTACAACAAATGTTATAGCACAATTACCACACGAAGACTTTGGTCTTGAAGCATTTTCCCTTAAAAATGCTTACCTTAGATGCATTGGAGACCAACTAACAAATGCACTAAATGATAAAGGCAAACTTGGCCCAATCTATCAAGGCCTTACCCAACACATTTTAGCCAAATTTGGTGGATCCAACGACATTCCCCGAATAAAATATCACGACTGTATACACTCTTCAATCACCAGAACGCTCTTCTTACTAGAAGAATCTGGTGGAATCCACCTACAAAGCACACTAGACAAGATAGATAGATAGATAGATAGAAACTCCGGTCCCTTTCTAAGGGGCCGGCGTGAATAAAGTGTCCGTTCGTAATGCTAATATCCTGATGGCCACCGGACAAGGGGAAATTGGAACAATACTACTTCCCCCTCTCGAGGGTGGACACTATAACTACGCTAGTTTCTAGCCTAGTTACTAATGCCTTGAAGATACTTGACATAGTATCCCCCCAAAGGGCTTTGAGGTTCCCATACAACAAGGTCCAAAGACCCCCCACAATAGTTGGGTGGACTATAGTGGTGAGCACCATGCCGGCATGGGGAATAGAACCCACGACCTCCTCATTGGGGGCCTAAGCCCTAACCACCAAGCTAAGACTTGTGGTGCCTAACACTAGACAACTTTCAACTAAAAGCCACTAAATTAGAAACACAATGGATGTCCCAAGCATCAAACCTTCTACCTCACCTCGATACCAAACTATCCCTAAAATTATTACATAAATAGCTACGGCACAATATATAAAAAATAAAGCACCTCACATTTCCAAATGGTACCACCCTCATGTCACGCATAGACTTCAGAACATATTATAAGAACCCTACAAAATTAGAACGAAGTGCCCTAAATCTAGCACAACAATTCTTTTGCCAGAATAATTGCACTCCTGAATATTCACATCCGTGCAACACACACCCACCATCCCATCTTCTATACAACAAATATATCACACATAATCACGTATTATCTCCCCATACCCCTCTACCTCCAGCACACCCAACTCTCCCACCAGTGACACCATTAATACCGCCACCCAAACAAATCATCAACGACCCGATTAACTTTCCCATACACCATATCTATGCACACAAACTAGTTACCAAAACAGACAAATACAAAATAAGACACTCCTCTAACATGTACATATATCATTGGGAAATAAACAACCAACCCACATACCACACTTGGCTCTCTCCTAGAGAGTTATTTCCCCTAAACCACCCGACAGCCATAAGACATAATCTTAATCTTTTATTTGATTACTACACACAACAAAAACACAAACTATATAAACACATCATCAACACCTCTTTTACACCACCACAATTAAAAGACATCCGCTTCATCCCACCTCCAACAAACATACCTCTCACACAAATCCATCTCCAAGATTGCAACCCAGACAAAGATATCCTCACAAACTCCCCTACCATACAAGTCCTAAATCATACATCATATTTATTCGATAATACCGGTCATTTCCTCCTCACCATCCCCACCTCAAGACTCACATGGCTATGGAAGCAATACCACTCATGCCTTAACACCAACCACGGGCTAACCCCCCCACCCAATCATTTGAAACTGAAATAATTCTCTTATATAAACGCTACAACCACACTCTCTCCAAACGTAATCCCAAAACAACAAACCATCACACGCTCCCAACTGCCATAATTGACACACTTATCACAACTTTCCAAATTACACACACATACTTCTTTTCCCCAGTAACCTGCCCACTTCAAATTACAAAATATTACTCTACATTCCCCCGTCATAGAATATTTGGCTCTAGTGGCCTTGCCTTTCAATATAAATAGCAAGGCATTGGTTACGCCCACCCCCACAACAACGAAACCGCTCAACAAACCATACACTGGGCCAGATTAGCCGCGCAACAAAATCAAAATACCACAACCATTGTTGTCCAGCCAGACATACAGTGGTTCCACAATCCAACCCCATACTCCACGGAGTTCCCAGATACGCACGTTTTAGCACATTTTGCTGCTGACACAATAACATACGAAGAACCCACAATACCCGCTAATCACTCTAAATCCCGCATCGACCCAAACACGATCCAAATCCTCTGCATCCACCACAAACGACATAATCTCACCACCCTAGCAGATATACAAAACCTTACAACCACACTTAGAAACCTCTCTATCACACAATTTCAGCTCCAAAAAATCCCCTCTACCCCTGAAAATACTACGGTCAACAAAAACAAAAACTGGACAAAACTACTATACCCTCCAATCTATACATTTAATTCCTCAAACACACCCCCAATTCCACAATACAATACACATCTTCCCATCAAATTCCCACCACAATATAGCTACTACACGGACGGCTCTTTTATACCCCCCCAAGAAACAGCCTCTGGCCATTGGCTACCTGAAACACCTGGTTATGGAATTTACAACTCAACCAAATCAGATATGAAAATCTCCAAAAGATTACCGGGACTCCAAACAATCTTCCGAGCAGAACTTATGGCTATATACAAAACACTCAAAATCCTCACAACAAAATACATAGACGAACCTGCACATATTTTTACTGATTGCATAAACTGTTTGTACGTGCTTCAAACACATTTAACACACCCTACTCTACAAAATAACCACCCTGACCAAAACACCCTCATTGATATCACCAACATGCTGAAAATACGTACACAACCCACCACATTCCACAAAGTACGAGCCCACGTTAACATCTCTGGAAATAAAAAAGCAGACAAACTCGCGAAAGCATGAAACGAGAAAAAGTATAAATTCGCCCGTAAACACCACAAATTTGCACACATCACCCCTTTCTATTACCAAAAAGATATATTGTCGGGACTACACCATAGACCGGATAAAGGTCCTGTTAGAAACCTCCAGACATACCTTGACAAATATGACTGTGAAAATAACCTTAAAAAACTTGCACAAGACTTTCCTAACATAAACAAATGGACCTCCAATCCACATATAAATGCAAAATCATCAAATGCCTTCTGGAAAAACTCAACAATTACAGACTCTCAAATCACTAGCATACTAAAATTCCGAACAGGACAATACATGGGACACGCACGAAAACAACTATTCTTTGGACATATAAGGTTCTTATAAAAGACATGCCCTATCTGCAACTCCACAGACGTAAACACGTGGCTACACGTCCTACTCAAATGCCCCCAACCAAACATACACGCACTTAGAGTTACCAGACACAATCAAGCAGTTAAAACCATCAAACAACTCATCCTGTCAAACACCAAATCTAGATGCTACACACTCATAAATGCCGGAAAACACCTCAACGCACCTCCTGATAACACAGTTCCAAGCTGGCTCCTTCCTTGCACTTGCGACACACGTAGATGTCAATGCAATGCACGATTTAGACCTGACTTACTATGCGTAATAGGTCTCCCACATCAAGACACACCTCCACAACATCCCAATGACAACATTGTCATTCAATACGTTGAGTTCGCATATTGTAACGATAGATTCCCGCAAGAAACCATCACAAATAAAATCAACGAATACCAACCACTACTAGACTCAATAGTTTCCCGTGGGTGGAAAGTCAACCCCCTCATAGTCGTCACCTCAGGCGCCAAAGACACAACTCACACACTCTCCATGATCCCATTAGAAACCACATTTAAACTAACCAAAAAACAAATCAAACACACATTGAAATCAATTAACACAATAGTTATAAGACACGTCGCATTAATCCTCCTACATAAATGAAAACTAGGAAACTACCAAACCCTCCCCACCAATTTCAAGCCACCATGACAAACAAAAGGGCGGGTAGTGATGCAAACCACTGTTGTTAGCAGCGCACTGCTTCAGTCGCAGCTTCTCAGGTAGGAGCCGGGTGGTTGATAATATTTTCCTGCCATATACTCACAGACAGCCTCAAGTCATGCGTACTGCTCAAACGAGCCCGTCGGGTTTTGAACTTGGACCAACACAATAACAAACGTCCCACACCTCAACCATCCTAGGACTGCACGGCTTGGTGACCACAAACCTACCTAAATCCCACTTAAAACACCTATCGCATTGCCAAAACACTCGCACCCTAAATAGTTCTATCTTGTTTAGTTTAGTTTAGTTTTATCTCGGTTACTCTGGTTTAGTTCACTTTCGTATATAGTTTGGGGTCTATCCCCGTAAGGGGTGAGTAGTTATATTCTGTTACCTCTTTGTCTCGTGGCCATTGAGGTAAAGACATTACGAACAGACGCTGTATTCACACCAATCTTCGATTTGAAGATTGAAGTTCTTATCTATCTCTATAATTATATTTATAGTGAATAAAAACGTATATCATGATTAGATACATTTATTATGTTGAGTTTTATATTTTAAGTAGAAAAATACCCTAAACAGTGGGTCATGATTGTACCTATAACCGTGGGAGTAGACAAATTTTGTAAAAATAAAATAAGATAACTCATTGTAATTTGCTGAATGCTTCATTTTACAGATCCACTCACCTCAAATGTAGTACCTAAAACCGTGGAAATACAAGGATAATGTAGGAGATAAATGACATACTTGCTACGTCAATATTAAAGAGAATATCACATACTCATACTTATAGAAAAAATCAAGGAATAGATCTCCTAGACATGTAATAATAAAATTTAAGCATGTAGTTGCTAAGTATATAAGAGGTAAGGCTATAACTCTAAGGCTATAGCTGCAATATAAGAAATAAGGCTACAATTTCAAGCCTATGAAATAAATCTCAATATTCTCTATATGATGATTTGGGCGTGTAGAAGGAGTTGCTTCACTTACAAAGCAGTGCATTACATTGCCATTAGATTTCCTCCAACTCATCTTCCAACTCATCTTCAAAAGAATCACGTTCTGGAAAGTCTCCAACCTGTACAAGGAATCAACAATTAGCATCAGAAAGCTAACATGGCCTCTTGATTGATCAAGCATACAAATACCAAAAACTCATAACTTCGTTATTAGATTGAGACCTTCAGTACTAAACCCAAAATATTTGCTCCGACCAGACATTACATTACATCTGTAAGGAGTGCAAGACATGAATACCTTCACAAGAGCAGGTCGAAGCATAGAACCATGGCCTGCTGGACAAGTGAAGAACCTCTTGCCCTCACTCTGCACACACACCACAACATTTTTGCAGTTGAAACACTCTGAAAAAAGTACACCTTGCTACCAGTGCTGCAACTGGAAGATTGAATTGAGGAGAAAGGTGCCATAAACGCCATCATGTTTGCCTACAGGCTCGTCATACTGTACTCCAATCCAGTAGCCAGCAGCAAGCGTATCAACATTCCCTACGAACTTCATTTCCCCTCGCTTGCCTCCCGGATCAACCTCACAACGGT
Source organism: Bryum argenteum (assembly GCA_037043015.1). Classification (NCBI taxonomy): domain Eukaryota; kingdom Viridiplantae; phylum Streptophyta; class Bryopsida; order Bryales; family Bryaceae; genus Bryum; species Bryum argenteum. The sequence goes on along the minus strand of CM073328.1, from coordinate 14,265,986 downwards.
CACCAACCTACATTAAAAGAGAAGGCATTGCATTTGAGAAAAATCCTCTCCGAATTCTCAGCTAGAGCAGTATCTACAACCGCAGCTAGAAAAACGAAGGTGCTTTCTCATCTATGTCGATCCTTGAACAATGTAGAGGGTGCCAAGGGAAGAGAACTGATTAACCTTCATACTTGCAGCGATGTCAGCCATGTAATCGTCGGTCATCTGCAATAATCAATGACGTCGCCATTCTGAATACTGAAGTGAGGTAGAACTACTAAGAGCCATTCAAAGTGGATCATCGAAGAAATAAGAATGGTGTGAACGGCATGACATTGGGTAGTGAGATGAATTACCCGTTGAGGAGCAACGTAAGGTTCACCCTTGCGCATGGCAATCTCCTGTAACAAAATACAAGCCAGAAAAATAAGATTAGCTGCTTCTCTTGTGATGAAAAGTGGCATGCAAATAATTTCTTCTTAACTTCTGGAGCCTGCAAGATTACAACGAACGACAATTTCTGGAGAATATAAGCTTTACAGCATTACCTTCGCCAAAGTCCAAGTTGGATCTTCGGCAAGTTTTTTCTCACGATACTTTCTGAAAGTGTCTACAGACAAAAGAACAATAACCACGTCCTCAAGATCCTGTATGAAGCTTCCGAAGCAAATCCTACCATGTCGTACACGTCCCACCTCCAGCTTAAGTGCAACCAAGCCAGCATTTCTTAACAACTGACAAACCTTCACGACTGTTATAAATTCCTCGGATATGGTGTACTTCTCCACCAAGGAAGTATCCTCTAATCACCCGCCTGCGGACAAAGACGAGTGGTTCTTGTCGATTATGTGTATGCGGTACCTGCAAAAGCAACTGCCGAAAATGATCTAGTTGCTCAAACGCAATCTAATAAGAGTTAAAAATTCGACCAAGGAAACTATCATCAGCTGAGTAAGCTCATTAAAAATATACTCAAGAGGAGCAGTATGTGATGAGTTCTCAAAAGAATGAAATCATGGGCAAATGCACTTCTTCCGAAGACATTTTTTGACCTGCTGGATTTCACTAAGCTAAGTGATACATGGTCCTGACGAAGGTATAATGAGCTAGTTGGAGGTGCTCGTACCCATCCTGAGGAGAATAGTAACCGAATGGCCGGAAATCCTCAACCAAGTCACAGATCTTGTTATTGTCATCGTCATAAAGCTGCAAGTACATAGACTCTACGGCTGTTCCACTTCGATCACGTAGCCTCTCCTTCAAACTTTCGATTGTGGTCTGCAGCAAAATGCACAAATGTAAAAGACATATCAAAACCAAACCCCCAATACAATCCCAAAATGCAAGCGTGAGGATTCAGCGTACGTGAAGGTCGACGAGAATTTCGATGAACCGCTGCTTCAGATTGGAGTGCGACACATGAAGGCAGACCGTATCCTCGGCCTGGTTCTGCCCCAGAGGCTGCCGCACAAAATCCTTCAAGGCATTCAGCGCGATAGACATGGCTCCTCTCCTCTTATACTACGAATATTCTTACAATACCTGCACAGGATGAATATCTCAGGTAAAAAAAAGGGGAACAGAGCTTGTAAACCCTAGAACCTCAGACCTGCAACCATATACGTCAGTTTCAAGCTCACGATCCCGCTAACTATACCCTCTTCGTACGATCTTCGCATTGAAATGCATCAATTCGAGGCTTCTAAAAGCTCATCCATCTTTCGATAGCGCAATTCCGGAAAGAGCACGAGGAGTTGGATTTTAAACTACACTAATGCCTTAAACCCAAAATCCACAAATAAGTTCGTAAGACTGCGATATCGATCGCGACATTGAAGTCCACAATACCAGCTAAATCTAAGGCTCCATATAATAAACGGCCAAGTGTGCGGTTACAACAAATGGGATACAGTTACACGATTTAAATTCATCGGAGTATATTCAATCGGAATAACCACAGTAGCAACACTACTTCATCGATCTACATGATGCCCTAAAACCGCGGTTGCTCAACATACCGTAGCTGCCTTGAGTCCCGACAATAACAAGCTGCCAAAGAGTAGAAGAGCTTTCCGATCAGAATGGGGGACAGAGGAAGCACAATCGTGAAGGAGCAAATCCTTCAAAACACACTGCGATGATGGGCGGACAGCGGATATTTTGGGCGGGGGCTCCCATCGGGCAAACGGGCAGGTCTCTCACCTCGCGCATAGGAAGGCGAGCTAAAACCCCTGCTCTACCCCATTCACTTTCTCTCGTGAGTTCTGCATTCCCTTCACTGAACCGTAACGATCGGAGCAGGTTAGATAACAATTAGCCCATTAATTTTGCCTACTGAAATCGACGCCTTCCTCGTGGTTGGAGTGTCTCTGCGAGCAATTGACTTGCTTTAGTGGCCGTCTTTGGAATATCCTTGGTAACGCTTTTGACCACATGAGTGGTAGCTCGAGCTGGAATAGCAAAGTTGGCTTGATTTGTGAACTGAGATACTGAGCGAGTGATGAGAGCGAGTCCAGCTTAATTAGTAATGCCGTCGGTCGCTAATGCAGTAAATATCCGCTGAGCTTCACTTTCTCCTAACTTGTGAGTAAATTCCTCTAAATCCTTCGTGGATGTCAGCGCTACGAGGTATACGAAAGAGCCCTAAGGATCGTAGGCTGAGAATCCGACAACTTGATCTTATAGTTACGCATCGGAATTAGACGCGTAAGGAATCGTCAATATCCCAGGTGGACACCCTTTGATGATCTGTCACCCGAGATTAAAACGGCAAGGATTCATATGCAACTCTCGATCGAAAGGCCCTTCGAGGTCCGTATTACAGAGCTCTCATCGACCGTCACCCCTATGTCAACGCCGGATTTGTGCGTTCTGCAGCACACACCCAGCTCGTTTTCTTGGTCACAAAGTTCAACGCTTCTGATCCTCAAGCAAGAAAATGAGTCAACCAGTGAACGATCTGTGCCTTCTTGACTACCCATTGGTTGATGAATTGAGCTCTGAACATCGAGGGAACCAATTTGTGACAAAACAGTCGCACCTGTGTTAGGAAAAGAGCCGGTTATCTTACAAATTAGAGACAATATTCTCAAGTGAACTTGCTTGACGTCCACTTGAACAGGAATCATCAAACGGAGTTTTTCTCTTCATCATCTTGTGAAATGCATTCGTCGAAAATTTTAAATCACCTCGGTACTGAACTTGTTATTAAGGAGTACACATCAGAATGCAAGAAGGTTTTTCAAGTGCTTTCATGAGCCTAGAACATAAAATCACGGTCATGCTTCAGGCCAGACGTAAAAGGCTACTCACGAGACGATTCTTCCCTGTCTGATGCCTGCTTCAGGTGTGGGTATCAAAACACTGACAAGGCATGCACATCGAGTATGCATGAATACACTGAAGAGGAAGGAATTTCGGTGTAAGTCACTTGGTCGTCGACAGACCAGGACTGGATGGTTCAGAAAAAATTTGCGTACTACCGTCAAACTTCCGTGAGATCGAAGTACAATCAATTTGGTGTTAATTATTGCTCAAACGACTTGAGGTGGAAATTTTCATCGGCACTGTGGGAATTACGGTTGGCCTGTTGACAGTAGAGTTTAATTTTTCATGGTTAAGTGATCTACCATCGAGAACTTTCGAACACGAACCTCATGTACAGCAGCCACTATCGTCCATGGCGGATTGTTACGATCGGCCATGGCTGATTGTCGCAACAGTCCCAGGCTGGTGACTACGGATGAAATTCACACGATATTCTAGAACTCACTTTAGAACTGGACTCTAACACCACCCAATGACTTACGGATTGACGGCCTGGCATCTCCTCTTCAACGTCTCCATGATGTTCACGATCTGATTCTCGAACGTCTCGACCTTTACAATGTTGAACTCCTTCGGTACCCTGTCCTGTGGAACACGCAGATACGAAATCATACGATGCAATACATCCTTGTAGTGCTTCAGTTTCTGGAGTTGCTCGGCTGCCATCGGCTGGTTGCTTCGAGCTGTACGCAGTCCGTAAAGCTCGATCATCTCTTGAAGATCCTCGCTTGCTAGGGTTTGAAGCTTCGGCGATACTTGTGTCCTCTCGTCTTGGTCTTGACCTTTCTGTGAGTGAGTGCTGCTCATCGCGACTACAGACTCTCACGGCTGTCCTTAAAGCTGCGATGATCTTCGAAACTATGGCGAAAGAGAAATCCTAGGAATAGAACCGTGACACTACTATTTGAAGCATACTGAAGGCAGCGTTTCTTGATATCCTCCGTGAGTAGTAAACGGAAATATGATCATCAAATATTCTCCCTGGATCCTGAGGCATTTGACATGGTTAAGTGATCTACCGTCGAGAACCTCATCTACAGCAGCCACTATTGACCATGGCTGATTATTACAATCGACCATGGCGGATTGTTACGATCGGCCATGGCTGATTGTCGCAACAGTCCCAGGCTGGTGACTACGGATGAAATTCACACGATATTCTAGAACTCACTTTAGGACTGGACTCTAACACCACCCAATGACTTACGGATGGACGGCCTGGCGTCTCCTCTTGAACGTCTCCATGATGTTCACGATCTGCTTCTCGAACGTCTCGACCTTTACAAGGTTGAACTCCTTCGGTACCCTGTCCTGTGGAACACGCAGATACGGAATCATACGATGCAATACATCCTTGTAGTGCTTCAGTTTCTGGAGTTGCTCGGCTGCCATCGGCTGGTTGCTTCGAGCTGTAAGCAGTCCATAAAGCTGAATCATTTTTTGAAAATACTCGCTTGCGAGGGTTTGAAGCTTCGGCGATATATGTGTCCTCTCGTCTTGGCATTGACCTGCGAATGCAAGATTTGCAAGGTTTAGATCCTTCTGCGCATGAATACTGCTCTTCGCGACTACAAACTTTCACGGAATTTCGAAAGCTGCAATGAGCTGCAGACATCGAGAGACAAGGATGTACTCACAACTCCATAAACTGAAGCACTACAAGGACGTACTCCTTTGGGGCAGATACGGTATCATCCGATGCAGTACAGCCTTGTAGTGCTTCAGTTTGGGGAGTAGTGATTCAGTTTCTGGAGTTGCTCAGCTGCCATCGGCTGGTTAGTTCGAGCCGTCAACAGTCCGTAAAGCTCGATCATTTCTTGAAGATACTCGCTTGCAAGGGTTTGAAGCTTCCCCCATACTAGCGTTCTCTCGTCTTGGCATTGACCTGCAAATTTAGATCCTTCTGAACAGTCCGTAAAGCTCGATCATTTCTTGAAGATACTCGCTTGCAAGGGTTTGAAGCTTCCCCCATACTAGCGTTCTCTCGTCTTGGCATTGACCTGCAAATTTAGATCCTACTGTGCATGAATGCTGCTCATCACGACTACAAACTCTCTCGAAACTACGAAAGCTGCAATGAGCTTCGAAACTATGACGAAAGAGAATCCTGACACTCCTATTTGAAGCATACTGAAGGCAGCGTCTCCTTATACACTCCGTGCACAGTTATCGGAAGTAAGATCATCGGGATCCTGAGATCACCGCAGTCAAGTTTTCAAGGCACGCGGCACCATGATATCTAAAAACGCTGAGAGGAATATTCTGGCTGTGAAGAAGCGGGTTGTACAGACATGCAAAAATAGTATGAACTCTTTATTAACTCCTAAGCTATTCAACCTATTTCTGACCAAAAAAACACATTTTTAACAGTGTCACAATTGAATAGGTAAGAAAGATTCCTAAATCTTAACCATGATATAGTCACACCTCGATAAGTGCTAACCGTGGGTAGCATACTTTTTGTTAACAATTAGGGAATAGTAACACTTAACACTTATCGAGGGTGATGCCGATGATTTGTAACACTTATAAAACATAACACTTAGAGTAATTTTAATAGTAAATACATAACATTTATTTAAAAAATGAATGAAATTTCAAAAAATTCTATATATAAGTCCATTGAAAGAATGAATCAGTAGTAGTTTGGCAAGATTTTGTTTTACACCAAGATTCCACTTTCTTTGCTAATGCTTCAATATTCCTAATGGATAACATGGTGTCATTGGGTCTTTGCTCCAAAAACTTCTCTACAATTTGAAGAGCACTACTCACATCTTCAAAGGCCACAACCTCTTCTACTATGTTGCAAGGATTAGTTTCATCGAGATCTTCAGTATCTTCGTGCTCACTACCTTCTTGTTGAGATGAAAGCATTTCAATAAGTTCTGCATCAGTGTGCTAATAAGGGTTATTCAAATCAATCTCAAGCTCATAATTGAAATACTCTCAAACATTCATATCAGGAGTCTTAGTCTCAGAGGATATCAAACGTAGTCGTTCCAATACAACAACAACCTCCTCTACATCTTTCCTCTGTTGCTCGTGAATGACTTCATTTTTCACAAGAACTCATTTGTTTCTAAAATGAATTTGTGTACTTACTTTGCACCTACAAACCATTACTTTCTAAAATGAACTTCTAGAGTTACTTTGCACCTAGAAACTATTACTCGATCTCAAACTTATCTTTCTCCAAACTATGGTTCTTACAAAATATCCTTTTTTAGAAAGGTATCACTTATCGAGGTCAAATTGACAAAGTCTAGAGCACAACGTTATATAACACTCAACACATAACAGTCCCTAGTGTTGATGTTGAGGGAGCGGAAATCTCCATAACACATATAGAGTTACAACACTTATCAAGGTAACACTTATCGAGGTGTGACTCTATAACCTTGTGCTAGACTTATTGTAGGTCAGGTGGACCAATCTTTGACCCACAAATTCTCATAGATTGCAAGATCATAACGTACTAGTATTGAAAATAGACTACGTCATCTATTTCACTTTAAAAAAGAACTACTACAAACAAAGCTACTATAATAAGGAATTCCCATTTAGAAAGTAGTCAACCTTCATCTCACTAACACCCTTGTACCAAAAAAAAAAAAAAAAAAAACATGTAAAAACTATTTTCGCTCAAATAATAGTCTTGCAATGGTGGAAACTGCCAAAACTTTCACAAAGACTAAAGAAATAGTCAAAAACTATACCCCCTCTAACGAGATCCAACCCTTCTTTTCAAAACAATTTTTGATTGGGTCATGGTTTCTATCACTAAAATTAGACTCTGATTGGAATCCATTCCAAAAAAAAATAGTTATAAACTGAAAATTCAAGGTAGATGAATGAGATGTAGCTCCTCACAATTCATCCACTATTTCACATTTCTTAGTGTAGAAACATCATTGCAAATCTGATACCAAAGTCTTTGGATCAAAAACCTTCCAACTAGAAAGTTCATGGAATTCATCTTGAGATCATGGATATGCAACAAAAGAAATCCTAGTTCACCTAATTTTGATTTCACATAATGAGATTGCAATAATAAAACATGCCTAATGTTTGAAAAGCCAAAACAAAAGCCACCTTCACTAACTTATGCATGACATTACTTAGACTTAATTGTTACGGGTATGCATTTTCTTAACTCAAACTTCAATTGGGACTCAACCCAAGGGCTTTTGTCCAAAGCGAACTCCGCATGAGAAGTTAAAACCCCGCATGAGAAGTTAAAACCCCATATTCGTTTAATTGCCAGGACTATTCTAGAAATTTGGAACTATCCTGGTTGCATGTAAGTGAAGGTTTTTAGGCTTCCACAAGTAGAAATTCTTGGGTTCAAGGTTCGTGCCTGTATCGATTTGTAGATAGACTTAGGGTGTACGGAAGTTAGGGAGGCTGGACAATTCCTTACTTTTAGTTTGTTATACCATTTTCTGATACTGGTACTACGGAAAGAACTCCAGTGTCGAAACGCCCAATCATGCTCTTCACTTCTATTGCAAATTAATACTCATGGTAAAAAGAAAATGAAGAAGAGTGCAAACCGAAGGCCATGCTACGAATATGTTGAAGGTGTAATACTATAATTGGCTGCAGTTTACTAGGTTACAAGGGATGGGAGCTACGAAACTCATGTCTTCACATTGCTTGAAGACAACAAAGTGTTCACAAACTGCTCTGTAATTATGTAATCTGTAATTGTGTGATATTCATATCACTTACCAAAAGTTATAGGGCTAAGTTTTTGTCTTATACACTTGGAGCATTTGTACGCTTGGATAGAACTGCAATGTATGGACCTATATTCACCTCAACTAGAAAATACACATGTATACAATGCTTAAGTAAATACAATGTAAAGCTATATTGTGAAGTCTAGGCTTATCTTAGAAAAAAATGATTTTCATGTGGTTGCCTTTCCTAATATGCATGCAATTCTTAGAATATGAGATTTTCCTGGGGTAATTGGAGGTCTTCAATGAGAAGTTTGTATTAAAGTAGAACCTAGCAACAATCACATATAAGTGGAACTTGCTCTAGTATTTTTTTAAATTCTTCTTGCAACGAGGTACATGTTGTGACTGTTGTGATAAATTTGTATGCGTATTACATAATTGTGCTTTTCATGATATATTATGGCTCTCCAGTAAGTATCATTTCTTCCCACCTATACTAACTAGTATGACAAGATTAATACAAGATCTTAGAGCAATTAAATAAGGTCACGCAACAACATTCGGGACGATCAAGGTTTAGTTTAGTTTGCAACTAACAGCTTCTCCTGTTGAGAACTACACTAAAAATTATATTTAGTGTTGGATGACAATTAGTGTAGTACCCACCATCATGCTCCAACACTATTAGTCAACTTGTGGACAATTAGCGTATTGGGGGGCCACCCCTTCTTAATGGCAACCTCCCTTTTATAGTCAACTTGTAGACAATAGTGTGTTGGGGGGCCACCATATCTTAATGGCAGCCTCCCTTTTAGTCAACAAAGTTGCAAGTTGGCTAACACCAAACCAAAATCTAACACTAAATGTCAACTTCTTCATTTTTCAATTCTTTAATTCTTACTATTATTCACAATTGGTGTTGGAATTGACAATTAGAGTTGCTACAATTCTACCCTTGTTGACAATTGGTGTTGTTGTTCGTATTTAGTGTTGCCAACACTAAATATAATTTTTAGTGTAGTGAGATTCAGAAAAAAAATTGCTGAATTTTTTTGAGAATGTTTAAAATTTGAATTGAGGATGTAAATTGAGTACTGAGGATGTAAATTTTTACATTGAGGATGTCGATTTTTTTTAGTGATTAAATGTTAAGTTGCAACTGTCAGTATCTATTCATTAAATACTCATTGAATACTCATTACACCACCAATTTCGCTTTTCCCATCGCACTTCACATCCTCATAGATTGCAACTCTCGATTTTTACACACTGCACCGGTCTCAGGAGCCGGAGTTGTTGATGTTTTATGCATCACTATTCTATACATTGATTGAAGAAGGTCTCATTCATCATGCAGATTCAGCAAACTCATCTTTATTACAAGCTGCACCCTGTGCGTACAAAGTCTATCGATTCACAAACGATATAACGTCCAGCCATCAGCAGAGTGAGCAGACGGTTTGATGTACGAAAGCGTGGTGAGGTGAGTGATCATTCACCATTCCTGCCTTCCTTATTACTATACATACACAGCAGATTCATACTCTTCTTAAGTTCCGCCACTCCTTCGGATAAGTAGTGTTTCTTCCGGAAGTGTGAGCAGTGCATTTTAAGCCATGATGCGCAACCACTGAGCAGCCTCGCTCTGGCTTGATATGAGAGCCTAGTAATGAACTTACTGGGACGCAGCACTTCTGAACATGCTGTCGTACTTGCTTCCCTTCTTGCATTGCTCTCCGCACTTTCCCCGCGCTGCAAGTAGACATAGCCACCTCGACATCAGGCCACATTCAACACATTCTGTTCTTTACAGACATCTGAGTGATGGAACATATGCATGTAAGACGGATCGAGATTGTAAGCCTACCTGCAGGTGGGTTCGCCGCTCTTGAGGGTGCACGGACACTTGTTGCCGCAGTTGCCGCAGTTGTACACGTCCTTCGTCAGGTCCTTCTCGCACTCGTTGCTCCAGATGTTGCCATCGCAGTTGCCATACCGGCTCGGGCTCGCAGCACTTGCCGTTCTGGCACCTGTTGTCGGCATTCTTCACCTGCTTGCAGCAATTGCCGCGCTTGCCACAATTCTTGGTGTCGCTCTTGGTGTTCACCTCGCAGCCATTGTCCCACTTGGTGTCGCAGTAGGCGTACCCGGGCTTGCAAGTGTAGTACTTGCAGTAACCCCCTAGCACTTGACGTCGGCATAGCTAGCGGAGGCGCACTTCTTGCCGCAGTCACGGCAGTTGTTGACGTCGGAGGTGATGCAGGTCTCACAGCCGGGCTTGTGGGGGTTGCAGTCGTTGTAGCCCTTGGGGCAGGTTTAGTTCTTAGTTGCGTCGGCACCCCCGGCATTGCATGGGCACCCATGTCACTCCATCTTACGTACAAAAATATGAGTGATTCTAGTATACCGAATCGAAACTCTAACCGAACTGATCCTTACTTTGAGCTCGACACGAACTTGAAGGAAGGTCGACGACGGATTGATGTATCCGAAATTCCGAATCGAAGTCATCCACTCACCAATATAGAACACAAGCACCAAAGTGGCTGCGACCAAGAGGAGCCACGAGGTAGCCATAGCTGACGGAGAAGTGTGATTACTCCGAGTGGTACCTCGAGCTGAAATAGCAAACTTGGCTTGATTTGTGAACTGAGATACTGAGCGAGTGATGAGAGCGAGTCCAGCTTAAGTAGTAATGCCGTCGGTCGCTAATGCAGTAAATATTTGCTGGGCTTCACTTTTTCCTCACTTGTGAATGTCAGCCTTCGAGGTATCCGAAAGAGCCCTAGGGATCGTAGGCTGGGAATCCGACAACTTGATCGTATAGTTACGCATCGGAATTAGAAGCGGAAGGAATCGTGAATATCTCAGGTGGAAACTCTTCGATGATCTGTTACCCGAAATTAAAACGGCAAGGATTCATATGCAACTCTCGATCGAAAGGCCCTTCGAGATCCGTATTACAGAGCTCTCATCGACCGTCACCCATATGTCAACGCCGGATTTCTGCATTTGCAGCGCACACCCAGCTCGTTTTCTTGGTCACAGAATTCAACGCTTCTGATCCCCAAGCAAGAAACTGAGTCAGCCAGTGATCGATCTGTGCCTTCTTGACTACCCATTGGTTGATGAATTGAGCTCTAAACATCGAGGGCACCAATTTATGACAAAACAGTCGCACCTGTGAATGGAAAAGAGCCGGTTATCTTACAAATTAGAGACAATGTTCTCAACTTGCTTGACGTCCACTTCAGGAATCATCAAACGGAGTGTTTCTCTTTATCATCTTGTGTAATCCATTCGTCGAAAATTTTGAATCACCTTGGTACTAAACTTGTAATTCAAGAGTACACATCAGAATGCAAGAAGGATTTTCAAGTGCTTCCAAGAGCCTGGAACATTAAATCATGGTCCTGCTTCACGCCAAACGTAAAGGCTACTCACGAGACGATTCTTCCCTTTCTGATGCCTGCTTCAGGTGTGCGCATCAAAACATTGACAAGGCATGCACATCGAGTATGAATGAATTCACTGAAGAGGAAGGAATTTCGGTGTAAGTCACTTGTTCGTCGACAGACCAGGACTAGGTGGTTCAGAAAAGGTTTGCGTACTACCGTCATTCTTCTGTGAGATCGAAGTACAATCAATTTGGTGTTAATTATTGCTCAAACGACTTGAGGTGGAAATTTACCGGCACTGTGGGGATTACGGTTGGCCTGTTGACAAAAGTAAGTGCGACAAATGGACATCAGAATTGGAGGATAAAAGGAAGCAAGGGAATTCTTCATGTGGCCGGGTCGGTCGAGTTACACATTTATTCTACTTTCCGGAACAATCAATGTATCGATGAAATGAAGTAGAGTTTTATTTTACATGGTTAAGTGATCTCACATCGAGAAGTTTAAGATACGAATCTCATCTACAGCAGCCACTATCGACCATGACTGATTGTTACAATCGACCATGGGGGATTGTAAGGATCGGCCATAGTTGTTTGTTACAATCGGCCATGGCTGATTGTCACTACAGTTCCCTCGTGACTACGAATAAAAATTCACACGATATTCTAGAACTTTCTGTAGAACTGGACTCTAACACCACCCGATATGACTTACGGATTGACGGCCTGGCGTCTCCTCTTGAAAGTCTCCATGATGTTCACGATCTGCTTCTCGAACGTCTCGACCTTTTCCATGTTGAACTCCTTCGGTACCCTGTCCTGTGGAACACGCAGATAAGGAATCATACGGTGCAATACATCCTTATAGTGCTTCAGTTTCTGGAGTTGCTCGGCTGCCATCGGCTGGTTGCTACGAGCTGTCAGCAGTCCGTAAAGCTCGATCATCTCTTGAAGATATTCGCTTGCGAGGGTTTGAAGTTTCGCCCATACTTGCGTCCTCTCGTCTTGGTCTTGACCTTTCTGCAAATGAATGGTGCTCATCGCGACTACAGACTTCACGGCTGTCCTAAAAGCTGCAATGATCTTCGAAACAAAAAGCAAACCCTAGGATTAGAACCGTGACACTCCTGTTGAGCCGAGAATCAGAAGAAACTTAGCGCAAGCTTCCTCGAATATCCTCAATGAACGCCACACACGAGCAGTGCATGGTCCTGGTGGTGATGAGCAGAGAACTACACAACAACAAAGACCTCAAAGGCGGAGCGGTGTTTATATGAGAAGAAGTGGATCTGTACAGACAAAAAAGTCTGTACAGCTTCCTTAGGCGCCACTGGTGGAAGAGCCCAGAATGGGGACAGCGGTGCGCTGCCCGGCGGAGGGGGCAGGGTGGGCGGGCCTCGTCATTAACGGCGGGACAGTGGGGGATCGCGCCTCCCTGCCCACTGCCCGCCCGACGCCGCTCACTAAATCCAATCCATGTTCCCCACTTGGGGGGCGCCCCAGTTTTTTATTTTCCATTTTTGACCTCCTTAAGGTCATTTTTTTGAATTTTTTTTTTGAAATTTGGGGTCTGCACCCCCATTTTACCCTAGGGAACCTCTTCTTGGAATTTTAAGGCCTTAAACACAAAAAAATACCGGGCAGCCTTTTATTAGCCTCCCTCCATATTTGGAAATTCCAAGGGGGAACATGGATTGGATTTAGTGTCCGGCCCGCCCGACGAGCGAGAGCAGGCCTCCCAGCCATCGTCCACGCCGTACGCTCCCATCGCCAGGCCCGCTCCCCCAGGAGCGTTCCCTGTCCGCCCGTTCGCAAGGGCGCTCCTACAGCGCCGTTCAAAGTTGACCTCCCTCCCGCCGTTTCACCTCGCACCTCGAAGCTCCTCCCGCTCAGCGCCACCTTAGTACGCTGTTACACCGTTTTCAACCCTCGCAGTACCGTCGTCACTCCCGAAAATCACTTACAATCCCTGCAATCAGCAATCTATCACCTCAATACCAAATCGTTTCTAGACAGAGAACTTCAATCCGGTGCTCAAAAATTCAAGTACCCACGTTCGAGGTTCGAGTTCCGTACATTCAAGCACCATCACCTAGCAGCCAACAAACAAGATGAAGCTGGTTTTTCTTTATCGCTGAGTGGACTTTCAAGAGAAAGTATTTCAATTTCTTTCAAGTCATATATCAACCATGTGCCTGGTCTTCAAAAAAGTCTGTACAGCTTCTTTAGGCGCCACTGGTGGAAGAGCCCCGTCCATAACGCTTGCCCAGAGTTGGGACAGCGCTGCGCTGCCCGGCGGAGGGGGCATTGTGGGATCTCTGTATTTTAGTCCTACGAGCGTTTTTCGGCAGCCAGGGAGGGGATGGGTAAATTGCCCCCTAATTTTTTGATGTACAGGCTTTAAATTCCAAGGAGAAGGTTCCCGAGGCAATTTGGGGTCGCAGACCTCAAATTTGAATTGAACAAAATTATCAAAATCGAAATCGGCCATGGGAGGATCCAAATAAAAAATTCCAGGGATTTTGAAGCAAAAATCCCATTGGCTGATGGGGGCTCCTAGAAACGCTCGTAGCACTGAAATACAGAGATCCGGCAGGGTAGGCGGGTACCGCCCGGAGGGGCAGGGTGGAGCTCGGTGCCGCCCTCCCGTCGAGCACTTTGCAGCTCTGCTTCCTCCGAGCTCAATTTACACTCCTCCGCTCGATTTACTCTCCTACGCTAGGCAGCTCCTGTCGCACCGCGCCTCCCACGTCTTCTAGCCCGCAGAAGCTATTTCAGTCAGGCTAGTCTCATTTCAATCTGCGCTGGTAAAGGGTAAGGATTCTAATCTCTTGACAGCAGCGTCCTGCCCCGCGCGTGTCGCCTGCAAGTGCGTGATCAGCCCTTTCGGTTTCCGGCGTGAAACATCCCTGAGCCGAGTCAGGATGTTTGGTAGCATATTCAAACATCTACCCTGCGCACATGAGGCATACGGGTAGCCAGTTTGCTTGGCTCGATGGGCATGGTAGGCCCTACCATGTAATCACATGGGGCATGTGGCAATCAGAAAATCCATTGTTGAATGAAAGGGTAGGCAATTTGAAATCCTTAAGAGCTCCCCTCTCTCTTCTCACATGACAGTGATGCACTCACTCCTGCAAAGCAAACGGTCTAGGTCTAGATGCACTCACTCCTACAAAGCAAACGGTCTAGATGCACTCACTCCTGCAAAGCAATTGGTCTAGAGCAAACGGTCTAGATTCACGCTAGTAAGTGAGCAAGGGTTGCAATGTGCCCGTGAATATTGTTTCACTCGTACAACACATCCAACACATAGTAAACAAACGGCAAGATTAGACTCTCCGTCTACCTTCGTTCTACCTTCTGCCTCCGTTCTACCTCCGTTCAACCTCCGTTCAAGCAAACCCCCAAAGGTCGGAGGCACATATTTGCCTTCACACGGCTGCATTTGCCTCATGTGCGCAGGCTAATTAGTAGAGGACCGGTCGATACTCGGCATACCCGACATACTTGTCTTCAAGTACTCTTCCACTGTGCACAGAGAGGCTGACTGAGCACTAAAGTGATATCACATGATCGGAACTTTACTCACTACTAACACATTGTTGTATTTTTCCTTCGAAACAATCAATACACTAATCGAATGAACTAAAGTTTTTTTCACATGTGTTGATGTATTCTCACAGGAACAGGAATCGCGTTTACAGCTGCCGACATCGATCATGGCTAATTGTCGCCCCAGCTCGCTTGTGACTCCGAATGAAAGTCACAACAGCTTTGTTCTGGAACTCTCTGTGATCAGAACTCCAGAACTTAACAACAAGCGACCCTCCTCGCCTACTGCACTTAGTTAGGATCAAACACAACTTGAAAGTAGAATCAAATAACAAATATCTGTATCTGATATTTATAGGGGAGCTGACAAAGAGACAACCAAATCTACACACCACACAATGACTCATGGATTAACGTAGTTTTGGCGGCTTCTCTTCCTGAATGTCTCATAGATAAAGATGGTCTGCTTCTCAAATGCGTCGGCCTTTTCTTTGTTGAATTCTTTGGGTAGACGTTCTTCAGAAACACGCACATATGGTATCATGCGACGCAATACATCCTTGAAGTGCTTCAATATTTGGAGTTGCTCAGCTTCTATCGGCCGGTTACATCGAGCTTCCAGCATTTCGTAAATCTCGGTCATTGGGTTGAGGTACTTGCCTTGGAGGGTTTGAAGCTTCGCCCATCCTTCATTCTTCTTTTTCCTCTTGTTAAATGCCTCATAAATTGTCACGATCTGCTTCTCAATTGCCTCGGCGTTTTCTTTGTTGAATTCCTTGGATAGACGGTCCTGAGAAACACGCAAATATGGGATCATTCGACGCAATGAAGCCTTGTACAACTTCACTTTTTGGAGTTGCTCCGCTGCCATCGGTCGATTATACCAAGTTGTCATCAGTCCGTAAAGCTCGGTCATTGAGTTGAGATACTCGCGTTGGATGGTTTGAAGTTTTGCCCATCCTTCATTACTCTCGACTTGGTATCGATCTCCAATTGTAGGATTTAGTTCCCTCTGCACCTGAGCGCTGCTCATCGCGACTGCAGACTCTCACGGCTGTCCTAAAAGCTGCAGTGACCTTTGATTCAAAAGGGAAACCCTAGGAATAGAACAGTGACACTCTTGTTGAGCCGAGAATCAGAAGTAAATTGGAGTAAGCTTCCTGTAATACCCTCCGTGGCCGCCGCATACAAGCGGTGCGTGGCCTGGTGATGATGAGCAGAGAACTACACAACAACGAGATCTTCAAAGGCAGAGCGTTGTTTATATGCAAGGAAGTGGATCTGTGCCTGCAGACAAAAAAGTCTGCACAGCTTCTTTAGGCGCCACTGGTGGAAGAGCTCCGTCTATAACCCTTGCCCAGAGTTGAGACAACGTCGCGCTGCTCGGCGGAGGGGGCAGGGTGGGGCTCGTTGCCCGCCCTCCCGCCGCGCACTTCGGCAGTTCTCCTTCCTCTGAGCTCGGCTTACACTCCTGCGCCTAGCAGCTCCTCCCGCTCCGCGCCTCTCACGTCTTCCACCCCGCACAAGCTATTTGGGCCAAGCCAGTCTCCTTTCAAATCGCTGGTGGAGAAAAAGGATTTTAATCTCTTGAGAGCTGCATCCTGCCCCGGGCGTGGGGTGATGGTCTGGTTGGGGTACCCAAAAAGGTTGTCCCATGAACAATTGCACTCTATGCTGGTGTGTCAAACATATCCATTTTTAAACTGTAATACAATAAGACTTCATTAGATGTAGTTTTAGTTGTCTATACTTATAATGTATCAAGAAAAAAAATTAAAAATTAAAAAAAATATTTTGAAGTAATTTTATTTGATTTTTTAGTTGAAAAAGTAAGTCATGTCCCAATAACCTAAAATCCATAGAACCAAGCAAATGGAATATCAACCATTTTTATTTTAATATGATTTTTGAATATGACCTACATCTTCTTGTATAGAATACAAAATAATTTATTTAATTATAAAAAAATTAATTCATTGTGCACTATAATGCCTGCAAATCCCCAAATTCAGCACTTTTTCCCTCATCTATGAATGGATCCAAAAAAATTAAAAAATCTAAGAGAAAATCTATAGGCATATATACTTTGATTTCAGTGAGGTGCATGATATTTTATTTTCTATTTTAGGGTCTTTTTACTTGATTAAAATGAATAAATTAGACAAACTTTGGAGGCTTTCAATAATAATAACCTAATTAGTGTGTCCAAAAAGTGATACCCCAAGCTTACCATTGCCCCGTGCCGCTTGCAAGTGCGTAATCAGTCCTTTCGATCTCCTCATTACCCGCGAGTGACATCCCTAAGCCGAGGATGTCTGGCCGCATATTCAAACATTATAGTGGACCGGTCGATACCTGGCATAAGACGCATGTCCTCAAGTGCTCTACTTCTCTGCACAGAGAGGCTGACTGAGGACTAAATTGATATCACATGATCGAAAGTTTACTCACTACTAACACATTGTTTTCTTCGAATCAATCGATACACTAATCGAATGAAATAAAATTTATTTACACACATGTGGTAATGTATTCTCACTGGAACATGAATCATGTATACTGCTGCCGATATCAATCACGGCTAATTGTTGTCGCAGCTCGCTCGTGACTCCGGATGAAAGTCACAACAGCTTCAATCGTCCTTGAACTGTCTGTAGACCAGAACTCCAGAACTTAACAAGAAGCGACTGTGAAAGTGGTATTCTTCATATCCCTCCAAATACCTTACCTATGATGTTGTAACTCTCTGAAACCCTAAAAGTTCTATATACTGTCACCCAATACTGCTCTCGATACTGCTCCCAATACTGCTCTCAATACTGCTCCCAATACTGCTCTTAATACTGCTCCCAATACTGCTCCCAACACTAATACGGAAATCTCCACACTTAAGTTTTACACCTTTACATACAAATCCATTCATAATGTCATTGGAAAAAATGATAGTGGTACAAACATTTCCTGCCTTGGCAGTGCTACCTCGTCCTTCCAGGTACCATGAACTGACCTAAGCAGTAGTTCCTGTCACTATCCAACACTCCACACACACACCCCACACACGCTCCTAGCTCCAGCACCCGAGAGAGAGAGAGAAAGAGAGAGAAAGAGAGAGCTCCCAAACCCCCTCCAAACCCTAATCTCCAACCCTAGCCGCCTTCATCCATCCACAGGGTTTCATTCCAGGACAGGATTTCATTCCAGGACAGGATTTCATCCCAGCACAGGATTTCATCCCAGAACAGGATTTCATCCCAGGACAGGATTTCATCCTAGGTCTTAATAGGCTACTAGAAGATTTACTCTTTTACAGGCTAGGTAAATCCCCGGTTAACAGCGACCCATGCAACCCTCCTGGCCTACTGCACTTAGTTAGTTGGATCAAACACAACTTGAAAGTAGGATTAAATGACAAAGATCTATTTTTGATATTTACAGGGGAGCTGACAAAGAGATAATAGAAAACTAAAGTTGATGTGTACGTCATTCTAGAGCATGATTCTCATTGGCTAAAGTAAGGATTCAACCAAAATAGAAAACTAAAGTTAATGTGTACATCATTCTAGAGCTTGGCTCTCATTTGCTAAATTAGTGTCTTGAAACTATTCGGGACATTATCTTGCCATGTTTGTGTTTGGAGGTGTATGAAATCAAGCTTTGGAATTCAGGGTTTTAGTACCAGATTTTTAGATTTTGGTTTTTGTATTTCAGTTTTTGCATTCAGGCTTTTGAATTCAGGTTTCTGAAATCAGGCTTTTGCATTCAAGCTTTTGAGTAAATTGAGTGTTTTGGCCTAATTTGTGATATTTGCCAGATTTGTAAGACTTGTGTAATTTGAAACTTGGTTACACATGAGTAGGACACCAGTGCACCATTGCAAGCTGCTCTAATGCTGATGTTTCCAACTGCAACTCATGTGCTTGCACACAATTCATCAAATAGTTGAAAAAATGCTTACGCAACTAAGCCACAATTGGAAAATGTAAAAAAAAAAATAAAAAATAGCGCTTATAACATTTTTTAGGCCGAAATTGAGCAACAGATATGATATACTGATTCTGTGATGGTCGTTTCAAAGGCAGCGTCTGCTTGCCCAGAGAGTATTAATAGTAACAGTCAACAAGTCTGCAGGCCAATAGCGCACGAACAGTGACCTCAAGCACCCCCAACAACCTCCATTTGACTCCAATTCCTCACTACGAACCTCAAATATGGCAATGCTACGTGTAATTAATCCTCATGTACTCATTCTTATACACCACATGAAGCTTGTTCAGATCTCATTCAAATCACATATCGTAACAAATTTTATGATAGAACCTCTGCAAGGGAAGAGGAGAGTGGGCTGGGTACCGAGCGGCTCAAATGCCGGAGCCACTCGAAGCATCCAACACATGCAATCGGTCTTTCTCTTCCTTGTAAACAGCAGCTCCATGCTAAACAGGCTGAATCTTGCCCTACTACACTTTCCTCCCGGTAGAAATCAATGACGATCAACCACAAATTCAACCCCTCGCTCACTCTTCGTGGCTCCATGCTTCGTTCGCTCTGATACCATGTCTTTAAGACTGTTGGTCTTGCATGAACATGATACACTCCTGGAGCTTTCAAGTCAGTAATGGTTACACTACTTGATAAAATTATGCACAACAAGAATCATGAAGTCGTTATCTTGAGAGCTGTTCAGGCAATGTTATGCAGTCCTCATGTACATTGATCCATGAATGCAGTGATCTCAAGAGAGACGTTACGTAGGATTTTAGTTGCCGCCGAACACGCCGAACACTAATGATACACAATTGAACTCTTAACCCTCAAAGTGAAGCTATAGAACAAGTCCCTTTGGACAACTAGTTTCATGACACATCCCCGAAACCATAAGAAAATTATCAATTGATAGCGAGTTGCATTCGCATTCGGCTCAAAAGGAACGTATCCACAAAATAGGCAAATGTCTTGCTACCCGGAAGCAGAACAAGCAAATTGAGTGATATAGCGATGGCGCCTCCAATTTGAGCGGCGTGTGCAGGAATTAAACAGGTGCTTGGCATCATAAGGCGCACCAACATTGTCGTCGACATTGTTTGTACAGGCGATCAATCGATCGCTCCTCACTCAACTCTGATTGTTGTTGCGCATGATATTGATGTAAATCGAATCATGCTAAGTCCTAGGTGGGCCAAGGTGGCTGAATTCCCATCCAAGGCCTAGACAGCATTTCCCCTTCACTCCGTCGCAAAGACTTCAAACTATTGCTGTGAGGAAGTAGACTCTTGAAATATTCCACACCTTGTTAAACAAATGGAGTGCTACACATACACAGCTGAAAGAATGTTCGAGAAGGGAAGAAGAGGCACCTGGGTACGAAGATTCCGCTGCTGATGGTCCGATCGAGCAGTCTTTGTAGCCCTTGGGGCAGGTTTGGTTCCTCGTAGCGTCAGTACCCCCTGCATTGCACATGACCACCCATGTCACTCCATCTTATGTACACAAATATGAGTCATTAGTACTCCAAACCGGAAATTCAACTTAGCTATGTCTCAGTTTGAGCTCAAACTATCATGAAGGAAGGTTGCCGACGCATTGATGTATCCAAACTTCTGAATCAAAGTCAGCCACTTACCAACGAGGAACACGAGCGCCAAAGTGGCTGCCACCACGAGGTCGCCATAGCTGGCAGAGAAGTGGGATCACTCCGAATGGTAGCTCGAGCTCTGACAGCAAGCCTGGCTTGATTCGTGAACTGAGATACTTGGCGAGTGATGAGAGGGATGGATCCGAGTCAAGCCGTCATGCCGTTCGTCGCTAATGCAGTAAAATATTTCATGAAGTCTTCGCTTCCTCTTAGATTACGTCCTCAGTTATTTAAACTGAATTCTTCGCTCACCTTGGCGGATGTCAGCGTTACGGACTTTGACATGAGCTCTATGGATATTTTGCTGGGAATTCAACAATTTGCCCCTGGATTTGCTTATCGGAATTAGACAACATCTCATGTTGAAACTGTTTGATGGGCTGACATGTCACGAGATCAAATTGGAAAGGATGATGCAATTTTCGTTCGAAATGCCTTTCCAGCTTCCAATTGCAGAGTTCTCCTCATTCGTCACGTAACCGTCAACGGCGAGTTATAGTGTTCTGTAGCGCACACTCTGTTCATAAATTTTAACGCTTCTAATCCTTAAGCCCTAACCGAGTCAGAGAGATAGAATTCTGCCTTTCTAGCGACTCGTTCATTACACTATCAATCTCTGAGCGATGAGGACCTGATTTGTGAAAGAAAAGTCGCACCGGCCAATGGAAAAGAGCCGCTATTTAGGCAGATTAGCGACAATCTTCTCAACTTGGTTCACATCTACTTGAGAGATCATCAAAAGGAGCGTTCCTCCATGGTTTCTTGTGAAGCCCAGTCGTCGGGAAATTTAAATCACCTTGGTATGGACCCGTTCTTCAGTTGTAAACAGCAGAATGCCGTAGTAGGTAGGATAAATTTACAGGTGCTTAACTGCTTACAAGAGCCTGGATCATTGAATCACCTTACTTCATGCCGTTCGTAGAAGGCTCCTTACGAGTCCTTTTCCATAGATACATGCTTCAATTGCGCGCAATTTGTCATACTGACCAGGCATGCAAATCGAGTAAGCATGATTTCATTGAGGGGAAAGAGTTCTTATTGTACATCATTTCTTCGTCGGCGAATCAGGACTGGTTGATTGAAAGGATAAGTTGCGTGCTACCGTCATACTTATCTGAGCATGGAGTACATTATTCAACTTGGTGCAGCTGTTGCTCAAAGCAGATGGTGGTGAAGAGGTGTATTACACATTAAGTGTACATATTATTTATGCAGGGTTGAATCAAAGAGAAAAGCTCAGTCTATACACAACACTAAATCGCTATAATCTCGTGCTGAGCTCTATTTTCATGAATATCTAGTATTCAGCTGTCTCCAAATACACTGAATCCATGTTTTGACGTCTAACTAATTCCCCTTGCAAAACCCTCTGCACTGACTTTCGAAAAGCTACTAAAAGATCAAGGATTAACGCCCTGGCGTCTCCTCTTGAATGTCTCCATGATGTTCACGATCTGCCTCTCAAATGTCTCGACCTTTTCAATGTTGAGCTCCTTCGGTACCCGATCTTCAGGTATACGCAGATACGGAATCATCCGATGCAATACGTCCTTGTAGTGCTTCAATTTCTGGAGTTGCTCGGCTGCCATCGGCTGGTTACTTCGAGCTGTCAGCAGTCCGTAGAGCGCGATCATCTCTTGGAGATGCTCGCCAGCAAGGGTTTGAAGCTTCGTCCATACTTCCTTCCTCACGTCTCGGTTTTGACCTCCAGATACAAGATTTGCTTCCTTCTGCACATAAACGCTCATCGCGACTACAAATTCTCAAGGTTGTTCGAAAGCTGCAATGATCTTCGAAACTATGACGAAAGAGAATCCCTAAGATTAGAACTGTGACACTCCTATTGTGCGGAGAATCCGAAGCAATTGAAGTAAGCGTCTTCTAATAATCTCCGTGGCCGCCACACACAAGCGTTCGCTACACAGCAATTTATAGACAAACCCGGACTCTGCAAAGCTCTGCAAGGCGGAGCGGTATTTATGCGAAAAGCGGGTATGTACCGACATCAGAAGGCCTACACCAAAACCTAAAAGTCTGTCCCGACGGATCTGTCTGTAAGAAGGTCTGTAATGTACTTCTGAAAACCGATTATGAACCAGACGCACATAATTATAGCCTCTGATGTGACAGACGACCCTACCACAGATGACTCACCAGATTATCCTCCATTGAATACATCAATCCAATTTTCATATATTCATCCGTTTTGGTCATTTCTGTTGGACATGCAGTCAATTGGAACATGAACATGAGGTTACAGTTCGGTTGCAAATCAAATTACAATCCCTTTGCAACTCCAACACACCTGCTTGACAAATTTTTTTTTACTGTTCGGAACAACTGGTCCAGCTTGAAAGTCAAGACATGTTAACGCACCCACGCACCCGTCGAAAGCCAATGGGGATTTACAATCACTCGAACTAGGTCTTTGAGCCAATACAGACTTCGTTAACAACCTATTTTTCTCATTGAAACTACAAGTTACCAATTTGCTAATTGCTACTGATTCGACAAGAAGCGCCTGATGTCGAAATTCTAGTACTTGTAAACAATATTACCAAAAACTGGCGCAATATGAGGCATCGATGCTCTCTGCAAAGCTTCACATAATTGCTACTTAAGTAGTGCATTCTCTCTGCGAAGTAGGGCCACGTTCTCTGCATAGCGAACCTAGTTCCTTTCGGAGCTTCTGCAACTCTTGGCAAAGTAAACATGATGTCGTTCAAATCATCACATGGATTCTCAATAAAATATTAAGCCCAGAATTGCATCTCTTCTTCGACCAGAGAAGCCGGTGTTGCTTGAGTAAATGTAGCAAAAGGTTGCGAAACAAGAGTTGTAGCAATAGGTTGCGAAATAGGAACTGGTGCAGGTTCTGCATCGTCAATATTGGGCCGGAAACATGGCCGAGAGCTAGAATTTGATGCTCTAATTGGAATAGATGATGGAGGATCTGAATTGATGATTGGTGGCTGAGTACCAGAAGACAAGGTTCTGAACTCAATATCAAGCTCTTGGCCGCAATCTCCATGCTCCGTGATTAACAAACTCTGCAATCTTGAAGCTGTATTCGCTTCATGCCAGTCAGAAACCTCAATTTCGTAATGCCTTTGAAAATTCCTTGGTTCATCGTCACAGTAAGGCCTCGCCAAGTATTGCGCTGCTCTACCCCTTAAAATTTTACTGCGATCATAACGTTGAATGCTAGACAATGCCCTGTGGCCAGAATTTGAAGCAATATCCTCCAACGGTACTTCAGCAATACACATTCTTGTAATTGCCGTGACTCTCTCTGATTTATTGGTATAGTCACCTATCAATCCATAGTCAGCAGCTGCCATATCACGAACAAAGTGTCGCAATGTAGATTCCCTGAGGTTGGTATTTTTTTTAAACCACACAATCGTCTTAGCGTGCTGTATGGGCGACAGCGTTTTTTTTTTGGCGACAAACTGACAGATTCCCTTTGCTGTCAAACATGGGTTAGGTCATATTTTGGAAGGAAGATATGTTACTGGCCAAGAGGGGAATCTGGCGAACGAAAAAAGAAGCCCTGATGGGCGATAAGAACAATGAGTGGCCCTGCTCCGAATTCTTTGGCATGTGAGCTAGAAGGACTTTGAAGGTGTGGATCACATCAGGATCCTCAGAGTAGACAACATCACGAAAATGCTCAGGCTGGTACTTCGTCAACGTTGGCTTGTGATTCATCAAAAGTGTTTCATCATACCTTGCAGAAAAAACATAAAATAAAATATATAATTAGAATACCACAAAATAGACTTTTTAACAGGGTTCTTCTCTTTCATTTCGAGGTGATACATTCGGTCTTAGAAATCTTCTCAGAAGAAAAAGATTCCGGCAAAGGCGTATCATAAGCAAAACTCAGACAGTGAATATATCCATTAGTTTGTAACCCTCACAAATGATCAGAGCACTATCAACATTCAAAGATAAGTAACTGGTTTATTGCTCCCCGTCTGGACTTGGTAATTAAGATGTTCCTAATATTCACTGGATCGGTGATCCTCGCCGCTTTATACCCGGCTGCAGTTCCATTTCCATTCGTAGCAAACAATCAGATTGATGAGTCAAACCACTCATTTTAATCCAACAATACTTGTATTACACAACGCATGCATGGACATTCTGAAAGTGCTTATTGGCACAAATAAGATCTCAATTGGGACACGAGTGTGACGTTCATCGGCTTAAAGGCCTCACAAACGACCTGATCGAGGTTTAAGACTGACATGTGTTGATTCACTAATTTATGCCACTCCCGTAAATTTCACGTTGCCATAAAATTCTTCTCCACATAAAAGTGGACATTGTGGATGATTATCTCAATTTAGATTTATCTTTCGGGGATGTTCTAAAACTGTAAACTGCCATCTTAAGATAATAGTCACCCTTGGACTTCATAATTTTCTGAAGTAAAGGAGAATCTAATGGTGCAGTTGGGAATCATGCAAATGGCAACTGCATTAGGAAACATGCAGATGGCCTAGATGGAGTAGATGCAAGGTAATTCTCTTGACTTCAGTACTTCATGTGGACCTACAAAGTACCAAGATGTGACTGGCAAGCTCACGAATATCTTCCACTTTATCAAGTGACTACAGAGTAAGCTTGCTCGAGGTCAATTGTCACAAAGATGGCTCTGTACACCAGCTACACTTGGAGGAAGCTCAAATTCTTCATGAAATGTACAGTTTACGGATGTTGGATAAACAAGACAAACAAGATAGTCCAAACTTTGAAAAACGAAATACTAACGCTGGAGCATGAAAGAACAATATATAATACCTGAGAAGTTCCCTCCCTCGCTCATCGCTGCCTAGAGTAAAATCACACAGTCGCAGATTGTACAACTCTTTGTTTCCTCTTTGTACAACTCATTGCATAATAACACCATCCTTTTTTGGACACCACTGGGATGCGTAGGTTGATGATTCGGGTGAGCCATGATTCTGATCTCATCATCATCGGTGAAATAATCTACTTTCCTCCTAGCTTTGTTTGCACAAGCGAGCATGCTTTTCTTCAAATGTTGCAAGTACCACTGATTTATTTACTCGACCAAAGTGTGGATGAGAATGCATGAGAAACTGCTCCTCGTTGATACCGGTCTCATTGATCCTCTCACGTTGCACTTGACAAAATATTCTATTGAAGCCCTTGTAAATTTGCATGATGCTTTGGCTTGGATAGTGAGAACCGTATTTTTTTCAACAAAACATAAAAAAACATGCACAACATGTGAGCAAGCTCTTTCAAAGGAATCTCCTCTAATGGAACAGACGTATCCATGCCACTTGCAATTCTCTATTCATTGAAGGAATTTCTAACCCACGAGTTGCTCTTTTCAGTGCCGCTCTTTTCAGTAGCAGACATCTCAAAAGCAGACTCGTCGAACGCAGCAAAGCCTAAGTCAGATACAGAGACTCTAGAAGAGCTACCGAGTTCATCTATTTCCTTCTCGAAATTAGCACAACTATCTCCAACATCACTGATCACGGATTCTTAAACGTGATTATCCTCAACATCTCTCTGGAAATTCAACAATCGCTTGAACGTTGCTTGAGGGAAATTGAACAATACTAGCCTCAACATCGGTTGGAGGAAACTCAATGCTCAAAGGAAATTCAAGAGGATGACTGCAATTTGCAAGATCAGATTCGTTGCCAATCACCGGAATTCCTACGCAGCCATCTAAAACACCAATATCACACTCATTGGTGACCACCGGAAATTCTAACCACCGGCTAACAACTAACGATGGATCAACTGCAACTCTCTTTCTATTTCTTCCCCGTTTTCTAATACTTGGACTAATCAAATCTTGCTCCTGAAATAAATCCGTTTCACTAAAGTCAAAACCAAGATTGAACGAAGGACAAGAATTTACAAATATCGATTCCTCTAACAACAACACAACTGGAGATGAAACTAGATGCTTAATCACAGAATTGTCTACCGCAACTAAATTTGCTATTGATCCTACTTTCACAGAAGAATTAACGCCTCGCCGCCTACTAGAACGTCGACGCTTACAATAATCCATGATGCAATCAACATTGCTTCTCGTCAGAAAACAAAAAACCGAAATCAGAAAAACAAATTGAAACAAAGAACAAGAAACCATGTATATCAGTAAAACCATGTACCTATTCTAAACAATTTAGGGTGGTAAATTAGAATCACCTATAAATTCATCATCAACTAATATGTCCCCGTGGCGTTGCTATACTTACTGAAATATTTTTGCCATTTATAATTATGTAATTTTTGTAATTTTTGATAATTTGGGGGGCCACAATTACTTGAAAATTCAATATCTTGGATCCGTTGACCTGTTCTTTTTCCATAACTCAAAAATAAAAACCTAATTCCAATGACACCTCATGCGCCTTGATCCAACTAACATTGCCCAAGATCATAATGTCACATCCAAACCAAACTAAACCAAAACCAAAACCGAAACCCAATGAAACCCAAACCCAAACCAAAATCAAAACCCAAAATCGAAACCCCAACAAAAACCCCGACTAAATATGAAACCGAAACCTGAAATCGAAACCAAACCAAATCGAATTGAACCGAAATAATCGAATGGAACCAAAACAACAAAACAATACAAAACAAAAAACGTGCCTCAAATTCATGCCTTATCTTCAATACACTCAAATTCATGCCTTATCTTCAATACATCTTTGATCGGGTCAAGATTTCTAGCTCTAAAACGGGACTAAAATTTGAATCCACCCCAAAAAATTCAAAAGGTGGATGGAGGAGAAATAGCTCCTAAAAAATCATCCATTTTTTCACTTTTTTTATTGTAAAAACTTCATTGCATATTCAATACCAAAGTTATCTAGATCAAAAATCTTTCAACTACAAAGTAATTGGGATGCATGTAAAGATCACACTCATGTAAATTTTTTCATGAAAAACTATTTTGATCGCACATGATTGGCTTGCAATGATATACATGCCAAATGTTTGAAAGCCCAATGAATAACTAAAGTTGCCTTCACTAAAATGCATGCCATTTATTCATACTTTACTTTGTGGCTTGTGTGCTATCTTAAAAACACATACTAGACTTGATTTGTGACCTAAGTGATTTTGTTCAAAACAAAAGTATTAAATGAAGAAGACATGGCTCTTCAAAGTTTCTACCCTTCATCCAAAATATCGTTTTTCGACACTAAGAACGTTTAGAGGTTAAGAATGTCAAATATTCTGGGTGAGAGAATATTTCTGGGGATTGCCAGTCTCCATTCTTAATTATATTCAATTGTTACAACACCAATTTCGCTATTCCTATTGCACTGATCTCATAGCTCGCGTTTGGAACTCTCGATTTTTACTACAACGGTCACAGGAGCCGGAGTTGCGAATGTTCTCTGCATCAATATTACCTTCACATACTGACAAAGTTCGATGTCAACATGGTCACGACAAGAACGTGAACAAATGTCTCATGCATCGTGCAACTTCAGCTAAATTTCGTCAACTGAAGTCATATTTATTACAAGCTGCATAGCCACAAAGCCTACGGATGCACAAACAATATGGTGTTTCAGCCTTCAGCAGACGGTTTGATGAATGAAAGCGCAATGAAATGAACGATCATCAGCCTTCTTGCCTCCCTTATTTCTCAACATCCACAGCAGATTCAACTCGTACTACGCCATGTCACTTCTATACTTATGCTGAGTTTCTTCTGGAAGTGTAAGAAGAAGGTTTTCAAGCTCTGCACAACTACTGAGCTCCCTCTAGCTGGGGTGTGAGAAGCTAGTAGTGAATCGGCAAGCAGCACTTCTTCACGGTGTCGTACTTGCTCCCCTTCTTGCATTGCTGTCCGCACTTCCCCCCGCTGCAGAAATTCAGCAAACAATGCCCAAGCCACCCCCACATCAGCCCACATTCAACTCATCCTCGTGGCAATTGTAGTGCCTGATCATCACTGTAAAATATCTCAAAGCGAATCAAATGCATGCTTGTGTATGTAATTGAGGGGTGGCCTACCTGCAGGTGGGCTCGCCGCCCTTGAGGGTGCACGGGCACTTGTTGCGGCACTTGCCGCAGTTGTACACGTCCTTGCTCAGGTCCTTCTCGCACCCGTTGCTCCAGATGTTGCCATCGCAGTTGCCAAACCCGCTCTTGCACACGGGCTCGCCGCACTTGCCGCCCTGGCACTTGGTGTCGGCGTTCTTCAACTGCTTGCAGCAATTGCCGCACTTTCCGCAGTTCTTGGCGTCGTTGTCAGTGTTCACCTCGCAGCCGTTGTCCCACTTGTTGTCGCAGTTGGCATACTTGGGCTTGCAAGTGTACTTGCAGTAGCCGTCGTAGCACTTGACATCGGCATAGCTGGCGGAGGCACACTTCTTGCCGCAGTCACCGCAGTTGTTGACGTCGGAGGCGATGCAGGTCTCGCAGCCGGGCTTGTAGGCGTCGCAGTCTTTGTAGCCCTTGGGGCATTGCTTCCAAGTGGCGTCGGCACCTCCTGCATTACACATGACCACCCATGTTAATTCATCTTACACACATAAGTGAGTGTCTTGAATCGGAAGTACTTCGACTGAACTGATCATCAGATCCAGCTCGATTCCAACTCGGGGAAAGGTTTCCGTCACACAGATATCTGAATATCTGGATGAAAGTCAGCCACTTACCAACGAGGCACACGAGTGCCAAAGTGGCTGCTAGCAAGAGGAGCCGCGAGGTCGCCATAGCTGACAGACGAGTGGTAGCTCGAGCTGGGATAGCAAACTCGGCTTGATTCTTGAGCTGAGATACTGAGTGAGTGATGAGAGAGAAGGAGCGAAGTCCAGCTTAAGTAGTAATGTCGTCGGTCGCTTGTGCACAGTAAATATTTGGTGGAGTCTTTGCTTGCTCTTACGTCCGAAGTAAATGACTCTGAATCCTTTGCTTACCGTAGCGGATGTCAGCGCTACGATTTTAAGGTAGACCTATGGTCCGTAGGCTGAGAATCCAACAATTTGACCCTGGAGTTAAGCATCGGAAGGAACCGACATTATCTCAGGTGGAAATAGTTTGAGGGGCTGTTACTTGACATTAAAACGGTATGGATGATGCAATTTTCTATTAAATGCCAAGCCTTTTGAGATTCGAATTGCAGAGCCCTGTCATCCAAACGTCAACGCCGAACCTCACTGTTCGTTTTCGAGGTCACAAATTTCAACGCTTCTAATCCTCAAGCAAGAAACTTAGTCAGCGAGCGACCGATCTGTGCCTACTTGAAGACCCATTCGTTCATGAACTTTGAGGGCACCAATTTGTGACAAAAATATCGCAATGTTCAATGAGGAAGAGTCGCTGATCGGGCAATTTGGTGTCAATATCGTCAACTTGCCTTTTGCACATCACCTCCACCTGAAAATCCATCAAAAGGTTGTGAAGCCCAGTCGTCGATAAATCTGATTTACCAGTGTAATGGGCCTGTTGAACATTACCTTCGTGATGGGCTCGTTGAACACTACCTTCGTGATGAGCCCCTTAATCGGGGGTAAACAGAACGCAAGATGAAATTTACAATTGCTTACACGAGCCTGGAGCTTTGGATCACCCGGCTTCTTGACGAACGTAGAGGGCTACGATCAAATTCTTTTCATCCTTGTCAGATGCATGCTTTGGGTGTGCGCAAATCGAAGCTCTGACAAGGCATGCATATCGAGTAAGCATGACTTCATCGGGGAGAGAGTTCTTAGTGTACGTCATTTGTTTGTCGGTGAATCTGGACTGGTTGGTTCAAAGGATTAGAGCATCCGCACCCCTTTGCGGGGGGCCGGATAACTCAAGATGAACTTTGACCACTTTAAAAGTTACTTGTCTGCGCACAAAAGTAGAGCACTTACAGATCAAGCATCAACCGGTCATCAACGGGCATCAACCCGTCCACATCCATGCTTACCGGGCATCGACCGGTCCACTATCCATGTTTGACATTCTACGATCTTTTCTTCACTACTCTCATTTCATTGTCAGCAATGCATGACTGGTTGGCTTTAATGATAAGTGGTGTACTACCGTCATGCTAATCTGAGCTTGAAGATAAATTATCTGGGTGTCACTTATTGCTCGAAGCAACTGGTGGCAGGGGATGTGAATAGTAAGTAAGCACTGTCGGGTTTGAGCTGGTTGACAAAACTGCGTGACTGTGACGTATGGCGATTGTCATTGGAGGATCAAAAGCGAGCGTGTATGGGAGCTCCAGCCGGGTCGGTCGAGTTGACCATTCGGTGTACAAAGTCAGCTGCTGAGAGAAGTGAAGGAAAGATCGTGGAATTCTAGATACTTATTTTCACGAAATTCGGCTCTTTTCCATCTATCAGTGCAACTTTCTTGTCACAAAATGGTAGCCTCATCGCGCAGGTTCACCAAAAAGGCACTGCTCGATGGCTGCGACTTGGCTGAGGATTGGAAGCGTTGAAATTTGTGAGCAAGAGAATGAGTGTGCGCCACAGCACACTGAAATCCGGCGAGGACGTGTGAGTGATGGACGAGGAGAGTTCTGTAATTGGAAGCTCGAACTTTCTGTCGATCGAAAGATGCATCATCCTTCCTGTATCGTTCTTGGTAAGAGTCCATCCCAACATTACTACCCGAGATACTTACAGTGTGGAAAACAGGTCCAAGGCAAGCATAACCGAGTACCCCACCACATTCTTACTGCAATGGCGACAGACGAGATCAGCATCAAAGCACAAAATTACCCAGTGGCAAGGATTGATGTCAGTTCTAGATCGTAAGTAGCATTCATCGTTGGAATTGCTGTACAAGGATTATTTCATGGTAGTACTGCTCAGGCAAGCATCGCAATGCTAACAGGCCTATACATTCCAAGCGTTGACATTTGTGCACTACCGGACCGGGGTTGACTGATAACCTCTACTGCATAAGCATGGGTGATGAGCGGATGCCTGCAACTGGACTCCAATTATTGAGAGTTACGAGACAATCGTATCCAATCTCTTTCGAGTTGACATGGCAACATGTTTATCGGTTCTACCAACTGTTCCATGGTCAAACCTTGCTACATCGTCACCCTTGTACGTGTTCATGTTCATTGAAGCCTCATATTCTGGACTTGACGTCTCCTACAGATACACAAAATTTGGTAATATTGGTTGGTAGACTAATTAGACAGCTATAAACAACTAAAAATCTTCTGGTTAGATATTTCGACCTCAAATTTTGAAGAACTTTGCTCAAAGATTTCAGAGACTGATTTTAAAGATTTATTTCGTAACTGTAGACTGTGTAGAGCTTCTCCTTTAGGGTTGAATCCTCTGAGATCTGAAGAGAAGATAGCAAAAAAAAAAAATGAATATGAAGAGACACGGTCATCTTCAAGAACTGAATCCTGGAACTCAGCACGTTAGGTTAGCAGGTACATTGTGGCGCAAGAATACGAAGGAATGACATCTGGTAAAATGTAAACGGAAAGCCAAGCAAGAGAAAGTACTACATGTGACATACATCCACATGATGAGAAATCCAGTCTGCAGATTATCAATTCCATCGACCCATCCACAGTACAAGCTCCATGGATACTAAGTATGTCCATGATTTGGTATTTGCCGCAGCCAGAGTAATGGCGCTGCAAGGTGAATGATTATTCACCAGGCTCACTGCATTCCTTATTCCTATACTCTACATAGCCAACAACACCGTCACTCGATCACACCATACAATACGTCACTTTATTCCACCTCAAATCCATCAAAGGGTAGATGCAGCAGCGGTTATCATCAGCCCAGTCTGCCTCGGCGATTGCTGAGCTCGCCCCAGCTGGTGTGAGAGCCTAGTAATGAATTGGGACGCAGCACTTCGTCTTGCTGTCGTACTTGCTTCCCTTCTTGCATTGCTCTCCGCACTTCCCCCCGCTGCACCATTATTCGTGCACACACATCGCCACATCAGTCCACATTCAACACTTCCGACTCCTTGCAGACAGTCCAAATTCACAATAAATCACATTATGCATGTCAAATGGAATTCAGACTTCAGAGGGGGTTGCCTACCTGCAGGTGGGCTCGCCGCCCTTGAGGGTGCACGGGCACTTGTTGCCGCACTTGCCACAGTTGTACACGTCCTTGGTCAGGTCCTTCTCGCACCCGTTGTCCCACTTGTGGTCGCAGTTACCATACCCGCTCTTGCACACGGGCTCGCAGCACTTGCCGCCCTGGCACTTGGTGTCGGCGTTCTTCACCTGCTTGCAGCAGTTGCCGCACTTGCCACAGTTCTTGGCGTCAGTGTTGGTGTTCACTTCGCAGCCGTTGTCCCACTTGCTGTCGCAGTTGGTGTACCCGGGCTTGCAAGTGTACTTGCAGTGGCCGCCGTAGCACTTGACGTCGGCATAGCTGGCGGAGGCACACTTCTTGCTGCAGTCACCGCAGTTGTTGACGTCAGAGGCGATGCAGGTCTCGCAGCCGGGCTTGTAGGCGTCGCAGTCTTTGTAGCCCTTGGGGCATGACGGCTTCCGAGTAGCGTCGGCAAAACCTGCATTGCATGACCACCCATGATGTCAATCATCCGAGGACGCTTACTTAGTATTGGGCCGTCAAAACTCAGGACTAAAAACCATCTCACTGCACTGTCAAAGAAATGTTGATGTATCTGAGATCCTGAACGCAATTCTGTAGAATTGCGTCAGTGCACGTACCAACGAGGCACACGAGTGCCAATGTGGCTGCCACCAAGAGAAGCCGGCAGGTCGCCATAGCTGACAGAGGAATGTGATCACGTCGATTAGTTGAAGCTGGAGCTGGAGCTGGAGTAGCGAACCGGACTTAGATCATGAACAGAGATACTGTGTGAGTGATGAGATTGAAGGTCCTGACTCCCGCTTAAGTAGTGTTGTCGTCAGCTGTACGGCACAGGTGTGGTGGAGTCCACGTTTCTGTCGAATGCTCGGGTAATTTCTTCGGTCCAGTTCACTTACCTTCGGGGAAGTCTTTGTTACATCCCCTGGAGCGTAGAGTAGATTTATCGGGAAGCGGAGATCACAGGGTGGACTGAGGGCAATGTAGGCAGTAAGTTAGACCATGAGACGAATGGTACGGTATAGTACTAGCTACTGTAGAACCGATGTGCAATGTCAACTTTGTATAAAACGGATACCAATACGCAGCAATATCTGACTGCAGTCCAGTAGCGGGCTTCCGCTAATCCGTCACCCATGCCCATGCAAACGTTTTAACCAGTTACAATAATTGGTAAAGAAAAAATAGTAAAAAGAAAAAAAAGAATTGAAACCAAAACGTTCTTACAAGTCAACCCTGGCCTGTTCTCCGTGATTTGTCAACGGTAAGTGTGCACAGTTGTCAACGCTTGTATTGCAAATGCCAGTAACTGCATGGCGTGACGGAAGAGCATGGCAATGTGTGCCAGCCTGATCTTATATCCAATTGGTGCTAACTTTATGTCACCTGGGTGATGAAATTGGAAATTATTGGTACGTATGCTGGACTAGAATTTCCGTCAAATCATCATCTTTTTACTCCGTGAACATTGGATGGTACTTACGTATTCCTTGCTAGAATATAAATGCCTGCTGTGGAATCGCAGATCGAAATATGAATGTCACCTCGATAGTGAGATGGTACTAGGTAATGAACTGACTCACAGAGAAAGATAGGATATTCTGAAAACTGGCTCCATAATCGGCAAGTCTACCGACCTCTTGTTGACAAGTCAGGAATTGGTGAACTCCGGTGACTGAGGAATGCAGGACTGGTTTGAAGGGAAATTCTTGTTCTCTCTTTTGAAATAATTTAGCTATAAATATAATTACTTACAGTTCTAGGGCGGCATCAGTTTGAAATAGTCTGAGATTAGAGGAAGGATCCACAGCAAGTTGGGCTCCTTCACATCGATTTCGAAGCAGAAGGTGCTCATGGGAGATCATCGGGATCTTCTCCGAATCTTGTGTCAATTATCACCAGACCTTTCAGTGAATTTGCGCTCTTTGATAGGCTCGATCACTGGACCAAGTGCCCTGTGATCTTTTAGTTACCTTGCAATTGAGAAATCCAATTCGAGTAACGTAACGCTTTCTCTGCATAAAGTTACTACCTACGATTGAAATGGCTTCGGAAACTTGCAATTATTAAGTGCACGTGTTTTTTTGGGACGATCGACAACTGGGCTGCGAGAAATAGTCTGTAGCTCAGAAGCGGTAAATATGTCCGAAAAGAGAAGAGGAGATCACGAGCTTACCTTGAATCGATGGAAGGATCGGAAGCATGTGGGGTTGCTCAAAGTTTACAAGGTCAACAGTGCAACAGTGTACGGATGAGACTCGTGCGTACGGAATAATATGAATACGCAATCAGTTCTTCGATCGCCCTGCTAGAATTTGCCGGTGGAGCGTACCTGAGCCGTAGGTTTATGGCAATAAAGTCATATTGAGTTGCATGGAAACTGGATATTCGCTTTTTGTCAGAATGTTCATACTTGCTGGTGACAATCTTCCATTCTTTTGCATAATAAGATATGGGTATTTTATTTTCCCTGACATGAATTTTCACATTCAGAAGATGGTGCCTGGACAATAAAGTAATTCTTCAGTTTAACCCTTAAACGCCCGAGCAAGCCCGAGGGGCTTGATTCCAACAGAATCTTACCTGTAGCTCTAACTGTACTCAACTTTTCACTTATATTTTGATGTCAAAGTGGTCACCTTCTTCTGATGCATTGAAAAAGTGAGATTTGACAATTCAAATCACAATTTGTATGAGTGATTTTGTGCTTTGAAAGGATTGTGGTAGGTAGGTTGGGGTGGTACATAACCTTGTAGGAGGTTGCAAGCTCATCATTGATTGGTTCATTCACAATGCCCAAGTTCAAAAAGTGCACTATTCATGATGCCCAAGTCCAAAAGATGCTGTGATCCAATTTTGGGCTGCCCATTTCAGACCCCAAGGGCGTTTAAGGGTTAAGAAATCAAATTTGAACTTTACCGATCTGCATCCAATTGAGGCCTCCGGGTAACTACCGGCAAGAAGGATTCTACGAAGTTACTGGTTCCGCATACACAATGGAACCCAAGGCACATTTACATCTGTTTGCACGGTAAAGCCTATGAACACCTTAGACTATCATATCTCACCCACAATGATTGTACTAACTTTAACTAGAAAAATGACTCAAATGATTCATAGTCATTTTAGGGCATTCACCCATGGCAATAATGTTGTTCACTAGAAGAAATGTGCACAAAAGGTGATAGTCATGGTTTTTAGTTTTTACTAAAGTGATATAATGTCAAAGTTTCATCGTAAGTGATAAATTTATCAAAGTTGACTTGTTCCATTAGAAATTTCCACAAAAACTACTACAATTTGGGGGTTTTGCACTGTTATTTTCCCTCAAACGTTGTTTAAGTGTAGCATCCTTCCAAAAAAATTAGCAATGTTATCAAGTTAACTTTGAGGTTCAAAACCTTAATTATTTTTTTGAGAATGTTGTCACATTGCAAACCCACATTAATGAGATTGACGCTTGAGACAAGTGACAACCAAAATGACAAACAGAAAGGTCTGGTAAAAACTGACTTGGATTCCAGAAAATCTGCACCAAAGCCCTCGGTGATCTCCCACGAGCACTGTCTGCTTCGAAACTGATGTAAAGGAGCCCAACTTGGTGTCGATCATTGCCAGACATAATCTAAAGTGATGCCGACCAGACTTGAAAGTTCAATCGGAAGAGTCAACACGGTTTTTCCCTTCAAACAACGAGTTCTACATTCGTAGCCAGTAATTTCATTTCACAAACACCTGACATGTAAACATGTGGCCGGTTAAGCTCTCGACCATGACAGCAGTTCTTGAATTGCCCTACAGTAATGATCCAACTGACATTGAAGATAGCCTCTAATGTCACTTGGATCATTACTTGCCGATTTTCTATCCACGAAGACATTCTTGTTTCAATTTGCGAATCCACGGCACGCATTCATTAAGAGGGAATCAGCTCAGCATTGGATTCGAAAGCAACATTCAATGTTCGCGGCGTAAAAATGAAGTGCTTGATCGGAAATCCTAGGCCAGGATACTAATAATTTACATTTTCATCGCCCTGGTCGTATAACCTTAGCACTGATTGGATTTGACATCAGGCTGGCATGCTTGGCCATGCGCTTCCGTGACGCCATGCAGTTACTGGCATCTCCAATTCAAGCGTTGACAATCGTGCACACTTACCGTTGACAAAGCACGGTGAACCGGCCAGGGTTGACTGGTTAGATTGTTTACATGAGTTAGAGTGACGGTGAGCGTGACAATGTACTAGTTTATTTCTCTGATACTGCCCGAAAAGAAATATTCATGAGCATGGGGTGACGGACGAGCTGACGCACGCTATTGGACTGCAGTCGAATGTTGCTGAGCATCAGTATCCACCTTATAACAAGTTGACCTGGCTAAATGTTTATCAGTTCTACAGTAGCTCCTACTGTACCATACCATTTGATCCAGGGTCAAACTAACTAAATTTCCAACAAATTTACTCTTCGCTTCAGGAAACATAAAATAACACTTCCCCCAAGGTGAGTGACTTGTCGTCGAAGTAATTACCCGAGCTTTCCAAAGTAAACGCGTACTTCACCACCACCTGAGTGTACAGTACTGCTGCCGAACTCACTACTTAAGCTGGAGTCCGGTCCCTCAATACCATCACTCACACAGTATCTCAGTTCACAACCCACCTCCAGCCACCAGCTAGTCGACGTGATCACAATTCCTCTGTCAGCCATGGCCACCTCCCGGGTACTCCTCATTGCTGCCACTTTGGCACTCGTGTGCCTCGTTGGTACGTGCACTGACGCCATACATAACTCCCAGCTAGCGAGAATTGCCTTCAGGATCCCAGAAGTGACAGTGCAGTGAGATGAATTTCAGGAGTCTTGCCGGTCCAATTCTCTGAGTAAGTGTCCGATGATTGACATGGGTGGTGATGTGCAATGCAGGGGGTGCCGACGCTACCTGGAAGCAGTGCCCCAAGGGCTACGCAGACTGCGACTCCTACAAGCCCGGCTGCGAGACCTGCATCTCCTCCGACGTCAACAACTGCGGTGGCTGCCACAAGAAGTGCGCCTCCGCCAGCTATGCCGACGTCAAGTGCTACGATGGCTACTGCAAGTACACTTGCAAGGCCAAGTATGCCAACTGCGACAACAAGTGGCACAACGGCTGCGAGGTGAACACTGACAACGACGCCAAGAACTGCGGAAAGTGCGGCAACTGCTGCAAGCAGGTGAAGAACGCCGACACCAAGTGCCAGGGCGGCAAGTGCTGCGAGCCCGTGTGCAAGAGCGGGTATGGTAACTGCGACCACAAGTGGGACAACGGGTGCGAGAAGGACCTGACCAAGGACGTGTACAACTGTGGCAAGTGCGGCAACAAGTGCCCGTGCACCCTCAAGGGCGGCGAGCCCACGTGCAGGTAGGCAACCCCCCTCTGAAATCCATTCGACATGCATGTGCATGTGTTTCACTGTGATTTCACACTTTCTGCAAAGATCAGAATGCGGACTGATGTGGCGATGTGTGTGTATGAATGATGGTGCAGCTCGGGGAAGTGCGGAGAGAAATGCAAGAAGGGAAGCAAGTACGACAGCAAGAAGAAGTGCTGCGTGCCAATTCATTACTAGGTTCTCACACCAGCTGGGGCGAGCTGAGCAATCAATCGCCGAGGCAGACTGGGCTGATGACAACCGCTGCTGCATCTACCGTTTGAATGGGAAGCGTGGTGGAATAAAGTGAGGGTGGTGGTCCGCTTGGGGTATCCCCCACCGGACTCGGAGTGGGCTCGGAACGGACTGAATTTATCATGCTTGAGCGCAGTGAAGAGCAACTTCCACATCAGCACACGTCCTGGGCGGCTGGGCCGGACATTGGGCCTTTGGCGCCAAATTCAAACGTGTCGTCGCCGCGATGGAGCGTGAGTGGTCCGTTTGACCGTTTCTTTGTAGCGCGAAGCGTAGGCTGTCAGTCTATAAACTCTCTCCCGCCGTTTTCGTGGTCCTCTTATCCTTTGCAGGTTCCTTTTCCTGATTTCCTGTGTCGTAGGTTTGTGCTGTCAGTTCTTGCAACAGTTAATGCTGTCCTCGTTTTGGGGTTCTTTCCATGCACTTGGCCCCTAAGTTATGATGGAGTCTGCACTGTCTGCTCGTTTTTTCTGTGATGGCCTTCCCACGGGTGATGTTATTGTTAGCGAGATCCGTGAGGAAGTTCCGGAAACGATGGTGTGTAGATACTTTGGAAAGAAATCATCTAAGTCCGGATGGGATTACCGTGAACACACCACCGCTGCAGAGCAGGCCGCAATCAAGGATCTTTACTTCCGTGTGTATGATTGTCCCGAGCCGCCAAACAGAGAGATTACTCTTGCTTTCGCTAGGGGTTTAATATCTATGTCATTAGGTCGTCACGTGAACTGGGCTCAATTTTCAGCAGAGAGACGGAAGGTGAGAGAAGCATTGAGGAAGAAAGCAGAGGTGAGAAAAGAGAAGAGAGGCTCGGGAGAGTGAGAATGGGGATGGTCACGAGGCTCCTGCCGTGCTAGGAAAGAAGCGCCTGTCAGCCGGTTGCTCCAAATCAAGCTTTCCAGAGACTTTGTGTTTGACGCCGAAGTCGGAGGAAGCGCTCGAAGGAGCGGCCATGGTAAAGAAGTTCCCAAGTAGGGCTGGAAGGCATGGTGTGGCTCCAAGTTGGGGGCCAGAGGAGGTTGACGGTTTAGCGAAGGTCATTTCCAGTATGAAGGTGTTGTTGCAGGAGGCTATGGTGAGCTTGGAGGAAGGTCATGACGAGCTTGTGTCCATTGAGGACAGTCTGCGCAGAAGTTTTTCTTTTGCGCGATGGACCGACCGCTGTGCAATCTTTGAGCGAAAGCGAGGCTCATTTAGTACGCCTCGGTGAGCAAGAAATAACGTTGAGAAGTAGTTTCGATCTGAAAGCAACACGTCTTAGAGAGTTGGAGTTGTTCGATGACCCCATTAGTCGTGAGGAAGTCGAGCCAGTTGTTGCTGAGGTCTCGAGAGTGAATGCCGAGATTGAGTCTGTCGTATTCAAGAAAGGCTTAGAAGATAGCGCCATTCGCATGTACGTCACGGCGATTGCTGGGTGCGAGGACACAGTCGTTGAGATGGAAACAACAAAGTTCGCGATGTCGGGAAAGCACACAACCGTTGAGAATAGGGTTTCGTCGTTGAAGTTGATCATATCGGCTATGGAGGAGCAGCTGTGCCGCATGCGGGCCGGCGATGGAGCAGCTTTCTTCCCTTTGCCGCTCGAGGGTTGCCCGCAGTCGCCTGTGGCTGTCACGCACACCTTGAATGCTTGCCCAGTTTGTTCTTTGTGGTATTCTTGTTACAATTATTCCAGCCTTGCGTGTGGCCATACGTACCACCCGTATTGTTTGTATGAGCACGCGCAAAGAGCCAGTACATGTGCAGTTGTTGTCTGCCAAAAACCATTTGGAGTGCAAAGTTTGCGGGCGATTGGGATACGTCCTGCTGCAGCCACAGTTGTCTCGAAAAGGCCGATGGAGAAACCGAGAACTGCATCAAGCAACGATCCTGAACAATCAGGTACCGCATCAATAACTGAGCTTTGTTTTCTCGGTGCTTTACCTTCAATCCCTTGAAGTCAAGTTTCTGATTTGCTAAAGTATCATGCTTCCCACTTAAGTGCTTAGTTAGGGTTAATTCTTGCTTTCGTTGTTGTGTTTGCTTGCTCGGTGTCTCACATTGTTGCCAAGTTACATTGAGAGTGTGGAGGTTTAAGGGTTTAGAGAGGTCTTGGATCACCGATCCGGATCTAAGGGTTCTTTCCGGCACTCATAGAATCATCCTCAAGGTGGTGAGAGGTACATCGTGTTGTGAGCGCCGGATTGTGGAAGTGCAAGATTTGTCAATCCTTTCCCGATCCGTAGTTAGGTACACGGTGAGTCCATAGTAATCCTTACCATTCTGTTAAGGAAGAGACCCATGCAATTCTGTCGTATGGAGAGTGTGGCCGGAGAATGTGAACATTCTACGATCCCGGACCACTTTCCGATTTTGAGGTTTCAGTCTTGCTCTTCCCGTAGTGTCTTTGGACATTCGGGCCCGGACTCGTATGAGAGTATGATCCCGCTCCAAAAGCAGTGGTTCCCGGGAGAGTGGTTCCCGAGTTCTGCTCGGAGGGGTTTCTGTGAGAGTGATTCCCGAGTTTCTGTTTTGGAGAGGTTCATGTCAAGAAGTGGTCATTCCGGAGAGAGAGTGTGTTGTAATTAAAGGAAAGGTTCCGGAGAGGGTGGTTCGGGTCATTAGACCCGAGTTCCAAGGTGTTAGAATCGGTTCTGGGGTGTTCGACCTAGATTGAAGCTCATTTCTTTGGGATCGTGTGTGTAATCAAGATTCTTATTTTCTTAGTGTGACCAGAACAGGTCGGGTTGCGAACCAACATCATCGTGGGAGAAGGAGGCACTCATTCATGCGTCCCAAGAATCCAACCAGAAACCGATGTCCACGTACAAAGCAACCGCTTCTGAAGACAACGCGCCAAGTTTAGGATGCACAGTGTGTCGAATGAAAGAAGCCGCTGTCTACATAAACGTAAGTATCTAAACTTGTGGAAGACCGCAAGTTATTGGTTGTCGCCATCGACATTGGTTGTCCATCCCTGCTTTGAAACCCATCTCCGTGATCTACAGAGTCGTTGAGTTCTGTTGTTCTATTTCTGCAGCCATGCGGCCATGACGTCTTCTGCTTCGGATGTACTCAAGGACTACTGTATTGTCCAATTTGCTCTGGGTGGGGGGCAATTAAGAAGAAGAGAATCGAAAACCCATTTCTTCCTGCAGGTTTTGTGTCTCAATCCGTGGATACTTCAGGAGACCAAGATGCAGAGCCAGAGCCAGACGTAACTGAGTATGTCAGTAGTGACAATAAAGACTACACCAGAACATGGTGTTCGTCTGATGTATTTTTGAAGGGGGGGGCACGATCTCAAGAAGTTGTCGGTGTACAGCTTGTGAACGATGCAACTGCCGAATTAGAGGGAGACCCCATTGTGACCCAGATTGAAGTCCAAATGGCGGATGAGGAAGACGTTGCCATATCAGTTGGGGCGCCTTCGATGAACAAATCTTTGAAGCGGTTCGCAGCTGTTTCCGACCTTGTGGCTGCCGAAGACTCAAGTATGATGCCTACATCTGCTCCAAAACGTCGACAGAAGGAGCCGTTGCCAGTATCGAGCGCAACAAGGAAGGCCCCTCACAACCCGCAGGTTCCTAAGAAGAAAGGTGTAGGACGCCCGGCAGGTAAAACAGGTTCTCGGTTCAACACTGGAAGTCGAGCTTCCGCTGTCTCAAAGGATGCATCTGCAGCACAAAGTGGTCACCAGCTGCGCACTGCCGGAAAAAGACGTGACATGAAGGAAATCATCCCGGCAAAGTTTAGATAAGTACGCATCTTACAGTGTTGATGTTAGTCACTTAGTCAGTAGTTTAAGTTTAAGTAGCCTTTCACATGTTGTTGACTTGTTGGATCAGTCTTAGAATTTGCATTGGCTTGACAGTAGCCCCTCCGCAATTGACTGTTCACTCCTGCCTGAGCGAGATATTTGGAGTAGACTTGGAACAGGAACTTTGAATAGGAACAAGAACTTTGAATAGAAACAGGAACTTGAACTTCGAACAGGAACAGGAACACGAACTTGGAACAGGAACAGGAACACGAACTTGGAACAGGAACACGAACTTGGAACAGGAACAGCCCTTGTTGTTTACCTTGCTCTTTTATATGCTTGCTCTCTTATATGGTAAAAGCATTCAATCTGCACCGGTGCAATTGGCAGTGCATATCAGAGTGTGAAGGATGCCCTGACCCCGAAGCAGTAGCATGTTAGCATATCGGCAGCGTGATGTATAAGGATTCCTGAATTGTGAATATTGTCGAGCCAGGGTTGTCAATGGCCAATTCATTGAACACCAACTGAACCAATTGAACACCAATTGGTGCGGACATTCAAGACTTTTGTTGATTGAATTTTGGCGTGTACTTTACAGTACTGAAAAGTAGAATTGGTCCATGCATAATTCCAAATGATGTTTTGTTGACCGGGTAGAACTTATTGAAGCAATATTGATCTAAGTTGTGTTATTCAGATTGGGTTCGGCTGCACCCGCACTGACCTTAAGATTGACCTTTTGAGACCGACTTGAAATACGCGGGTATAATTGACCAATTCTGAGTAACTCGATCATGAGAGTGACCATTTTTATGAGATTGAACCATTTTCATGGGATCTAAACAGTTGTAAGGATTGGTGAAAGTTTGAGACTTTATTGACATTCGTGTTTGTAAGCTGATATAATAGAATTCAACACCAATTAACAATATTTTGATTTGAGTTCATATATTTGTGAAAAAAATATCGGTCAGCTTGCATGAATTATACGTCTACCATGGTTGGGTCAGACATCAGTT
The DNA here is from genome assembly GCA_037043015.1 of Bryum argenteum. NCBI lineage: Eukaryota > Viridiplantae > Streptophyta > Bryopsida > Bryales > Bryaceae > Bryum > Bryum argenteum. The sequence continues at coordinate 14,222,896 of CM073328.1, read as the reverse complement.
TCGGTTTGCTTTTCGTCAGTCTGCTTCACTAATGATGCAGTGTAACTGATTCACAAAATATTGACGAAAAAACATGCGCATGAGCATGAGCATTTGGATACATTGACATCCTTATGAATCTCGTAATATTTTAATCTATAGTTTCAATCATGAATCTTCTCGACTGATTGTCGGTTGCTATCAGTAATTCAAACAACAGTCACATCTCGAAATTCCCAGCCTATGATCTCAAGTTCAGTAGCGCTCCATCAGAGAGTTGAAGTTTGTAGAGCCATGACGACAGAATGCTCAGCTGAATGTGCAAAGTTACATGCCCACAAGTACAGAATCTAACGAAGAAGCTTGAATGATGGTTGAATGCACTATGTGTTATCGGCCTACAAAATCCAATTAAACGAAAAGAGAGAGTAGATACGCTCTGAGTAGGTGCCACTCGAAATGCTCGAAATAGAGCTCACTTGAAAACAAGAGTGCCTGTAGGTACTTACATACGTGTTTAATATTGCTACAAAATTGTTTACAAAATCCTGCTGCTATGTCCATAAGCTACAGAAGCATTCCAAATTTGAGGAGTTCATTTACAATTCCATCTGGTCCATCAATGTCCATAAGCTACATAGCCTTCCACAATCATAACATTTGCAATTCCGTCTGGTCCATCAGTTTCAGGTTCTTCAGTACTTCTTCAGCACCCTTACGTCTTCGTCACCTGAAAGTGAGCATCGCCACATTTGTCGAAAAGCAAAGTGTCACCATACTTGAATCCATTCGCATTCAAGAAGTTCAACCACCATTTTGTGAAGATGCCATGAAACTTGAAGATTCTGCGAGTTTTATCGTATCTTACCACAAGCAGGCCGAAGCTTCCAAGGATGCCAACCACCAGACCTCCATTAACTAACCCAATCACTCGCTTGGCTGTCACACAAACACAAGTGAAATCTTTAAATCAGGAGTTATATCTGTCAGGAATGTCTGGAAATGATAAAACAAGAGATTGGGCACGACCTTACCATGCTACGCGCACTCCCGTCTTGCCAAGGGTGCGCTCTGCCATCGAAACCTGTGATTCAAGCATGCTTTGATCAGTTCTTTCTTGTTTTGTGCTGTTTTTTGAAGCAAGAGTAGGTGGTGATCGGCAGCTTACGAGAGAGACACCCCCTGATCCGAGTTCGCACATGGTGTTGACATTCACCTCTGCTACTAGTAATCCTGATCCCACCTGTTCTGTTCCACAACAGTAGCATTGTTCTGGGTCAGTCCATGCTTACACCCCTAAGGTCGAACGATCCTTTCTGAAATCGATGCGTATTTTTTTTCTTGACCTTGCTTTTGAGAATTTCAACCGTAGAATCTTGTCCAAAACTGTCCACCTACAAAGGTTCCAATATTTGACTTTTGAGAAGGCAACCTCTTGTCTCCTCTAAAGTTTTGATAACAGGAGCCAAATCTAATAGAAAACTACCAGAAGCTTAGATCTTATAACACTCATTTAGAAAAAAGATTCATGGTAAATTTTTAGGTGCTTACCAGAGTATAATGCCAGTGCTAGTCGGAAGCACAGTCTTCCTCAGACTCAGCGTCTGGGTCTTCGTGATCTGTGTCAAGGTCGTCTTCGTCGGAGTCCTCACGCTCCAAGTCCTGCACGCTAGCCCTTCTACACAGAACAACCTCAATCTTCTCCAAGGCTTCGTTGCTGAGTTTATACACTGCAGTCCGTCCCTTCTGTCTGTGCTTCTGTAGCTTCATTGAGAAATGAATAGCACAAACCAAGTGCGAGAGGATTCTTGTCGGCCCTGGTCCATCCAAAAGGATATAAGAATTCTGCTTTGAACCATGTTGGTGATAATACAATCCTTCAATGACTTCGTCGGAGCGCTCCACAGTCCCACCCCATCCATCAGGAGCAGTGTCTTCCTCAACGACATACAACTTCTTCGTGCAGATTAGTACAAAAAACTCAGCACCTTGAGACTGTGGATGCTCAGGGTCAGCCATTATGGCAAAGTGATCTCCAATCTCCAGCTGCATGGCAAGGTCGTTGCAGTCTGGATCCACTAGCCAGTCCTGCTCGAGGTCCTCGTCCTCCTGCACAGCATCGGTGGCCTGAGTGGGCTCGAGTGTGACTACTCTCCATGGTGATGCATGGGCAACGCTGCGGCATACTCCGGGTGTGGATCGAACACATACCTCACAGAAACAAGAATAGTTGCGAACCTGGAGCAAAACATTATTTGTTGGACTAACACTTCGAACAGAGTGCATGCTCCTACTCCCGTCAATAGTCTTGCACGACATGGACTGCTTCCTCGACACATCTGTCTTTCCTATCAAGTGGAAATGCCGCTCCACAACTCTTTTAGCACCTGCATACGCAGCATGAGGACGATCCATCGAGGTCTTGAGGTAGTTCACAACATCTGCGGCGTTGTGTAATTTTTGGCTCAGCGGACGAAGTTGTTCTTTTCTGATGCTCTGCTTCAAACACGCGCCAGCACCATCGTGGGGACCTTTTCCATGGCCAGTGCCCCAGAAATGCCAATCTAGGTTGCAGCCATTGGGAAGCTCGTTGCAAACAGTAAGTGATGGGTACCTGAGAAGCTACAGGGACAGAAATTAATGACAACAGAAAATGGTTCATGAAAAACGAGTACATCATTGAATAGAATGACTAAACCATGCTGAAAATGGGCGTAAGTACCTTGCAACAAAGAACCAGGCTGTAGAACCCTTAAACTGGGCTGCGCAGCCATCTGACCACACCACATGTCGTGTAGGAAGAATCTGTGATTCCTTCAATTGTCTCCAATGCAACATGAGGCAATGTTGGACAAATAAACTATCATGCTTCCTATCATCTGAGACATAGTAATAATAGGTAGTATTCAGACGCTTCGATTTAGGATCATGCAGGTTGAAAGAGGGATTTACGCTGTACATGATATGTACTAGAATTGTGATCTGAAAATTGAACCAATGCTCAGACTGGATCTCGTTCTGGCCCTTAAACGAGTAGTTCTCTGCGTAGTCAATAAGGGACATCACCTCCCCAGACTGAAGTGTCTCAAGGCACGCCTTGAATTCGGAATCCTGCCATCTTGCGGTGTGTTGATGAAGCACAAAGGTAGGCATCTTGGAGGCGGCATAATGTAGAAATTCAATTGCCTTCGTGTGCTTGTACTCCAAACGGACAACTTTTTTAGGGTCGCCCTCCTTACTTGCTCCCGCAGTCACCATCTCAAAACGCCTCCATTCCAACTGAGTCTCGTTGGCTGCATCAAACTCCATATCACACAGTGGGATAAGATGAAATCCGCATCTCGAACATTCCCCTCTGATGCACTTCAGGTTGTGCCAGTCGCTCCCGTGGGGCCGACTGCAAAGACTCTGTTCCCAGAGCTCGCTACTCCTCTTGAATACGTGCTGTTTCACTTGGCACTTCACAGCCCCCATCGCCTCACCGTTTACCCCAGTATTACAGCACACAGCCTCGCAGCCGCAACCGCATGTTGTCGCTCCTGCTTGGAAATGAAATTTCGGAGACCTCATGTTGTTGAAGCCGATCGCTATTTCTGCCATCTCCATGTGATAGCGACAGCAACAACTATTGAAATCTCTCAAGCGTCGCACAAAAAAAGGCCGTAGTCTTCGAAACGATACGAAGGACACCTTCATTTGTTCATGTGCAGCCTTGAACCTCGTATAGAAATCAAGCTGAATGTACACACAACATAAGCATGATTTGTTATAAGAAATACTCCTACGTAACCTACCCATGGACACTACCGTTACCACCAGAGCAGAGTCTCCGGAGAAGGAACATGGCTCGCAACCAGATCAGGCGTCCTGGAGCAGGAACAGAGCAGGAGCAGGAAATCAGGAATTGAACCCCTCTGGAGCAGGAGCAGGAACGGAACTGCCGGAACAGGAACTCCAGATAAAGGACATGGTCGTTGCTGCCGGAACACACTGTCCAGAGGAGGAACATGACCATCCCTTCCAAGACACTTGTCCTGGAGCAGGAACATACCCCTATACACCCATCTCCGGACCAGGACCATGACCACTTCTTCAAAAACACCCGTCCTGAAGCAGACACCCGTCCTGGAGCACGAACACACCTCTAGATACCCGTCTCCGGAGCAGGACCATGACCATTTCTTCCAAAGCACCCGTCCTGGAGCAGGAACAGACTCCTAAAGACCCGTCTCCAGAGCAGGAGCATGCCATTCCTTTCAGAAGACGCTAAATCTGAGAACGAACATGACCCTTTCTTCCGGAACCAGCATCTCCGTGACAATAAGAAAGTAAGTCAGCGTTGGAGTCCCGAGCCGGAAAGGATAGACAACAGGAAATGGCAGGAAATTAAATCCTAAAACATCAAGAACAATTACCACTGAATGTATTCTGTGACCCCGACAGGAACCCGAACTACGATCAGGACAGAATGCGAACATCGGACCAAGAACCTGATATGAAGTTGCTAAACAATCCAGATAGACCTTGGCATGAACAGAAATTGCAGTGACTCGAGATATGGAATACAATATCAGAAGCCTTACCTGGCTTTCTTCTAGCCAGTGGCCTGCATGTGTGATGAATTTATTCACTCCAATTCGCTTTCGCCGAACATCCTTCTTCTGAGGGCTTACGCGAGTTTCCTCCGTCCACCACGCGACAACAGCGTCCATTGTGGACTGCGTCAGTGCGTCAGACCTCTTTGCGCGATCCCCCTTTGCCCATACAGAACCCTGCTGATGAGAGTGTAACAACTGCCGCCGACTCATTGCTCTTCTTATGGTTCTCCTATTCATACCAATGCACTCAGCTGCTGCTTGCCCAGGGCTTGTATCTCTCATTGAAATCACAGCCGCCTCTATTACATTCCGGGCCACGTATTTGTCCCTCCCGATTCCAAATTTGAGCTCCTTCCACGCATCTGCAATCCCATTGCAGACAACTCTGCACTGCTCACTTTCTCGACGCTGCACTACAATCTCTGGCAACGCCTGTTGAAGCAGGGGATGCTCTAAAAACTTATCAAGAACCGCTCGTTGATAGTCTAAACCCCTACCGCACGTCAATTCATTGACAGTATATGCCAACTCCCTTGCATCTCGAGCAACTGCGAACCCTAACGTAGACCCTCTGGTCCCGATCTGCAATGGCGAAGATTCTGAACTATCGGCGGCACCTGATGTTTGCTGAGAACGAGCACTTTCGAAACGCTCCATTTCTATAGCTCTGTTTCTTGCCCTGGTTTTCCTACTCTTCTGTCTCTCTCGCCTCAATCGGAGTATTTCGGACCTGTGAAGACGCTTCTCCCACGCAGACCTAGAACGTGCCATCGCAGAACTCCAAGTTCAAGCAATGCTGCAAGAGTGAGGACATCAACGACGAGGGCCAGTTTCCTGCAAGATGCAACGGCCGCCAAGAACAGTGCACAATTTCCAATCATTGTACCTAAAACCGTTAAACCCATCAACGTCAGAGGATGCCCATACATTTAAAGAAATTGAGAAATAAACATTATAATTTATTTTCTTACAAGACTATAGTAAAGTAGCCAATAAAATTGCTCCATTAGTGGCTGAAAATTGGGATTGACAGGGATGCTACTAAAGCAAACAGTTCTCACGCATGGGGTAAATTAATAGAAAGCTAAAACAAATGAAGTCATCACTTTTTGACTTTTCTATTCTGAGTTATGAAATTGTGAAGTTGAAAACATATATGTTTCTAAAATGGTGCCCTAAAGTGACACCCTATATTGTTTGTAGTGAAAACATAATACTATTGCAAAGAGAAGCGTTTATGTACCTAAGAGTATAAATTAGTAGAGCTCTACTATCGGCACTGAATCATTCTTGCCCATTTTACCATAAAATGGGATTCATATATATATATATATATATATATATATATATATATATATATATATATATATATACATACGGAAGTTCTTCATTTGGTTGAATTCCCTTTTTAAATACTATAAAAATACGTCGTGTACTATTGCTTGCGAAATGAACTTTTAAAGGTGTATGGGTTTATGACGTTTATAGTATAAATTTTCTTGATTTTGACTACAATTGCATTTGTACTGTGTTTTAGTCAAATTTGTTGAAAAGACTTCGGAATGAGATGCTCCTATACATAGTGATTTCTTCTAAGTTTTATTGCCTCCTCAATAAATAAATAAAATATTAATAGTTTCTAAAAGAAGGAAGTCATAGACGGAGTTCATTCAGTCTTCATCCATGTTTTTAAAATAAAAGAATACAAATCTAATTAAATAAATTGGTTAAAGTACTTTAGCCAAAAGATAACTTAATAGGCCCCTTAAGACTTATTTTTTACCCTTTTTGGTTTCTAGTATGGAAACATCGTTGCATATCCAATAATTATCCCTTCTGAATCCCTGAAGATCCCTTGTCTCTTCCGAAACCCCTAAAGATTCCCTTGTACCACCCATAAGATTTCCCGATAAAATCCTACAAATTCTTACAGACCCATAAAGATTCCCTTCAAATTTCATGTGAAGTTGACATTTGTATAGTTCAATTCATCATATTTCTTATTCAAAAAAATATAAATTAAATTTGCGAGGTATTTTATAGAAATTCTTTAGAAAATCCATAATCAACACTCAAGTTGTAGAAATATTGTAATAAAATTGGAACAACATGCAACATGGGATGGTATGGTTTTATTATTTCGTTCTACTTATTATGGTAGCTTATTGTTAATGTGTTTGTTTCTAAACTAAATTTCAAACTTGAATTAAATAAATTTTGTAATTCTAGAAAATTCCACATTATCTTATTTTAAAGTTCACTAGACAAATGGAATTCAATTAGCACAAAACCCTAAACCCAAAACACTAAAATAAAATATTGATGGATTTCACTTGAGATTGGTCCATGCTTTCAAATATAAAATAATTAACTCTAATTATATATAACATATAAATTACTTCAACTAAAAATGATTTAAACGAAGAATACTGTAAATTAAGTTAGAAAAATAAATAATGTTGGGTTTCACATACTTGGCTTGCAATGGTAAAAGAAAAAGTGTAAAACATGCCCCATGTTTGAAAACCCTACAACAAGATCACCAAAATGCATAAGTACCATTAATTTATTACGTATGTTAGGATTATGAATTTCTTATTACACAAAATATACTTAATTTGGGACCAAAGTCAAGTGATTTCATCCAAAACGGACTCCGGATGAAGAAGTTATGGCTCTTCAAAGTTTGAGTCACTTCAAATATTTCATCTATGTACTCATCATGCTTCGCCACGTAAGCGCTCATCATGCTCCACCACTTCCCTTTTACTCCACCACTTGGGCAATCATCATGCTCAACCACTTAAGTAACCTCCCTATCTTGAAACCCTTTTCACACCACACTAAGAATCCGGATTGCTTAAATCCTTTTAAACTCCTTTTCCGGATCACATCCACGTATGACTATGCACCAAAAATTATTATATTTTTGGAAATTTGAAGCATATGAGCACCTACATGTGGTAGTGTTTTTATGGTAATGCTAAAAAAAATCACTTAAAATGGTATTTTTACATGCATTTTGGATTGTGTGAATTTCCTTCAAAAATGGCACTTTAAAAAATTCCTAGTAATACGCTTATTTGCACTTTACACTTGCAAATGATAAAAATATGTTCCTTGAACATTCCTTGACCATTACCTCAAGTTTCAGAAGAATGGCATAAAATTAACTTGTCCGGATGATTCCTTTTTGCCCTTTTTAAAATTCAGGACAGTTCCTGAAATTTTATTAAAAGGACTCATCCGGAAAGCAAGATGGTCAAAAAAAGTATGAAAGTTTCAATTTAAGTAAACTACACAAATATGTGTATCTTATTTTCATAATAGAGACATCGAACAAATACATGAAAGTGCCCTTATGGGGGTCCAACAAGAGGGGTGTTGGGAAAATTTTGAGTGGGACAGTCCTTTTGGACACCCCGATTGGACCATCACCCGTGACATATATATATAGTGTATTGGTGTGATCGAGTGACGGTAGTGTTGGCTATGTAGAGTATAGGAATAAGGAAAGCAGTGAGCCTGGTGAATGATCATTCACCTTGCAGCACCTCGCAGCGCCGTTACACTGGATGCAGCAAATACCAAAAGATGGATTTCATGTCCATGGAGCTTGTATTGTGGATGGGTCGATGGAAATGAGAATCTGCCCAATTTTCTATCATCTGCTTGTTATAGTATCTCTGCTTTTGCTCTCTTTGTTTATTTCAGTTTACGACACTTCCGTCTTTTTCTTGAGTCAAGGTGTGTTCTTGAGCGATGGTGTGGATGCTTTCTCTTATCAGCCTACAGTCCCTGTCATCAACCTACTTTTTGGATGGTGACACCAAATGCATTCGATATCCATGCAGACAATTCCACGGCAAACATCAGTTACGACACAGGTCTGCTCTTTCCTTTCGGACTTTAAACAGCCATTGAACAATTCACGGAGATAGTATGCCCATGTGCCATGCCCCGAACATACCTTTACAGCTGCTTATTTTATCATGCACTTGAAAATTCATTAGACGAGGAATGAGCCTGAGATGGTCGGCAGAAAAGAAGTGACGCTGACACACCTTACCACGTATGTCAAACACTGGTAATGAGGGTTTCTTTATTGTTTACAGTGAAAGGAATAGAGCTTTCGCAAGCCTCGGCCACGTGGTGCCGAAGTACCACGCCAATCGTCACCAAATCACGCAAAACTCCCCATCTCCTTCTTGCGAATTCGAAGTTCAGTCGCTTGGCCGTCTAATATCTCGTCTCTGCTTCGACTGAATCGTCATTTCTTCCAAGCGATTCAATTCCAGAGATTTGTGCGTAACTCTCACAAGTCACAGAGATTTCCAATCTTCGAACAAGGAATCTCCCTAAAATCTTATTTGCAAACAGGGTCAAGGCGAGAACATAAAAAACTGCAAAATTATGTTACGCCTTGTAGGACGTGTCAAAAGCTCTTAGCTTTCAGCCATGTGCACATTGTGTACGCGATCTTAGATTTAGCAACTTAACCTGAGAAATTTTTGTGCTTACTTTAATAATTAGGAGACAAATTCAAAAAATTCCAAAATGTGTGTGCATATGCTGTCTTTCTAGTACGCTCTGCTGGAACGTGTACTTCGTTAACATGGAGAGGTTCGGCATGGACATCCCACTTGCACATTGTTCATGCCTTATTGTAAATTTGATCCTGTACACTATTTCAGATCTGCACCTGGGCTGGTCATGAAATGAAGAGCAGCTCTTGTAGGGTTAGGTATCCAGGGGTGGAGTTTTCTAGTGTTAATAAGCTGAATGGTGGTTTTCCAGTGATATGGTGTCTGTTGACAGATCCGCAATGCATTTTTGCACCTTCCTTGAGTGGATATTGAGGTTACATTTCTTCTGTACATAAGGATTACATTCATCGATGATCGAAGGTTCTTATTGCCGAATGCACTTGGGCGGCGGATGATGGTAATTTTTATGGTTGTGTTTATTGACAAGACTCTCTGGAACTTCTCCTTACAATCATGATTTCTGGATGGATCATTAATGCAGAGTTTAGATTGTAGGCATCTTATAATTTTGGAAGCATGTGTTTCGTACGTCAGAGTGTCAGACATGCATATGTTGCAACGCAATGACACGCAGGTCAGGTCGAATCCAGATATGCTGCCCTTGTGGATTCTTCATTTCAAGATTCCATGGAGTAGGCACATGCGAACAGCGATCCACAACCATCTCGAGAAACTCACTGACTTTGTACAGTTAGTCGTCACTTCAACTATGATAGCCGGCCACCGAGTAACCCCATTCATTGTTTTAGTCCTCTGGTTGAAATTAAGAAAGCCATTTACATGTCGGAGTATGTCTTCCCATCGTGAAAGAACTAAGACAGATTTCGCGACGTCTCCTTGCATAGGTGCTTTCATAGTGCAGAGCAATTAGATGTACTCACCACCCTCCATGAAATCACTTTCCTAACTCACACTGAGGAAGTCATTCGGGGAGATAGCACTGACAAGGGGGAGCAATTCATCAGTATCATCTATTCATACATGCATGCCTTATTCGTCGGTGCTTTCAATTTCATATTGCCTCTGCGATTTGCTATTAAGATTTAATACCACAAAGAAGGTACATAAGGTACCCTGCTCAATAATGGCTCAAAGTTGAGTATGAGAAACCTGCACTGATGTTAACGATGTAAGCAATTTTGTGCATGGGCAAAGTAAGTGGAAGGATAGTCTTCCAGTCCATGCAGTTACTGGCTTGTGAAAACGGGGCGCTGACATTTACTAACAGCAGAGTAAATCAGGATCTACAATCCACGTAAAATAGGGGTTGACCATGTCGACTGCATGCATGCAGGATAATGGGACCCAGAGCCAGGGGATGTCCGGATGAACAGTTACTGACATCGAATCCTCTTGAAAGTGGGAACCTTATCTAATTCACCTACCACGTTATATCATATTTTATTGCAGACAATCCATGCAGAATGCGCTCACTGAATCAGGTTGTTAGTCGGTTACTTGAGATAATTACCAAAAGTGACCTTTGATTGTATAATGGCAAAGAACTAATTCGTTCCAGAAAGAATCAGCTCAATGATTGATCATTTTGCGACAAAGAGTAATTATGACTCATGAAACATATGTTGCGATTAAATATCCGAAATGCTACTCAGGTTGACTATGTTGCCGTGGACCGAAGGATCAGGTACGATCCACCGGCAAAGACGGGCGATCGAAGGGCTGACCGCGCGGTTGCAAGCGCCTCGTGCGCGCGGAGGCAAGACGCTGCTATCGAGAGATACTGGGACTGTAATTCCCATTTCGGAAAGTTTTCAAGATTCAATTGACTTTAGGGCCGTGTCCGCTGGCTTTCAGTGATTTCCGCTCATGAAACATACGAACTAACTGTTGATTTCATCAGCCCCATTGCTTCTGATCCTTCAATAAATCATGCAATGCTCGTTTCCTCCCTTGGACAGCGGAATCTCTTCCGAGCTACCATTCCTTGAAGGGGCCAAGTTGTCAACTGTCCCAACACAACACGTGCACTACCGTGTCGCGATCGATTTGGCAGAGCCATTTCGATCGCAGTAGAAAGGTAGACGTTAATCGCGTCTTCCCACTTCAATTTCTATTTACTGACACAGATTGGGTTTCTCAGTTTGCGAAGTACAAGATCGTAAGGTGGCTCGGTCGTTGATCCAGTATTCGAGCCTTATTCGCAGAATGAGGTGAAATCATTGAAAGATGTGATGAGCGCTTACAGAATCACTCAATGAGCTCGATAACTGCCCAGGAACACCATCAACAGTTTCGACATCGTCGTGACGGAGCCCCACTTGCTGTGGATGCTTCTGGGTCTGCATCCAGACTGTTCAATCTATCGTGATGCCAAGCCAGACCTGAAAGTACTAGCTCAATTTCCACAGCTGTGCCACAGTTAATCCCTTCAAGTAACCAGTCCTGCATTCGTTAACAGTCATCCGAAACCATTCCGCGAATTGCCCCCTCTCTCCTGGAAGTCAGTCCATTACCTGCCAATTTACTAATCATTCGCGAATCCACAGTGCTCACGCGTACATCTTAAAAGAAAAAATTACAGCACTGAATTCGAAAGTAGCAATTAATGTTCGCGCCGTAAAAATGAAGCACTAATGCGACAAAAACTCCTGGACGGTACCAATAATTTGCATTTTCATCGCCCCTGCAATTTTACGTTAGCACTGACTGGATTTGAGATAAGCCATGCACGCACCGCCATGCGCTTCTGTGATGTCATGCAGTAGCTGGCCTTTCCGATACAGGCGTTGACAATTGCGCACACTTACCGTTGACAAAGCACGATAACCGGCGGGGTTGACTGGTTAGCTCAAATGCATGAGCATGGGTGACGGATGATCGGACGCTCTCTGTTGGATTGCAGGTCAATGTTGCAGACAATCAGTATCCACTTTACTACAAGTTGACATGGCAGCATGTTTCGTGCCATTTGGTCCCAACTCCCGCGAAACCTATATGTCCGATTCCTGGTTGTCAACAAAAATTGCTCCACTTCTATGGCCGCTCACTACATTAAATCTGGCTTCTCTAGGGGTGAGGCCCCTACTAAAAAACTTTCATCTTTGATCCTTAAGGCTTAATTTTTGAAATCTGGAAATAACACCCCCATTTTACACTATGGGCCTCTCCATGAGATTTTAAGGGCCTATAGGCACAAAAAAAACTGGGCACCCATTTATTAACCACCTCCATGTTTAGAAAATCCAGGGGAGAGCCTGAATTAAATTAAGTGTCCGGCACTTCAAGGGATATAGCGGAGAATTCCTCTAAGGTAAGTGCATTGATCGTAGAAGTAACTACCCGAGCTCTCCAAAGTAAACGCGGACTCCACCACCACCTGAGTGTACAGTACAGTACTGCTGCCGAACTCACTACTTAAGCTCGAGTCCAGTCCCTCAATACCATCACTCACACACTGTATCTCAGTTCACAACCCACCTCCAGCCACCAGCTAGTCGACTTGATCACAATTCCTCTGTCAGCCATGGCCACCTCCCGGGTCCTCCTCATTGCTGCCACTTTGGCACTCGTGTGCCTCGTTGGTACGTGCACTGACGCCATGCATAACTCCCAGCTAGCGAAAATTGCCTTCAGGATCCCAGATACGTCAACATTTCTGTGACAGTGCAGTGAGATGAATTTCAGGAGTCTTGCCGGTCCAATTCTCTGAGTAAGTGTCCGATGATTGACATGGGTGGTGATGTGCAATGCAGGGGGTGCCGACGCTACCTGGAAGCAGTGCCCCAAGGGCTACGCAGACTGCGACTCCTACAAGCCCGGCTGCGAGACCTGCATCTCCTCCGACGTCAACAACTGCGGTGGCTGCCACAAGAAGTGCGCCTCCGCCAGCTATGCCGACGTCAAGTGCTACGATCGCTACTGCAAGTACACTTGCAAGGCCAAGTATGCCAACTGCGACAACAAGTGGCACAACGGCTGCGAGGTGAACACTGACAACGACGCCAAGAACTGCGGAAAGTGCGGCAACTGCTGCAAGCAGGTGAAGAACGCCGACACCAAGTGCCAGGGCGGCAAGTGCTGCGAGCCCGTGTGCAAGAGCGGGTATGGTAACTGCGACCACAAGTGGGACAACGGGTGCGAGAAGGACCTGACCAAGGACGTGTACAACTGTGGCAAGTGCGGCAACAAGTGCCCGTGCACCCTCAAGGGCGGCGAGCCCACGTGCAGGTAGGCAACCCCCCTCTGAAATCCATTCGACATGCATGTGCATGTGCTTCACTGTGATTTCACACTTTCTGCACAGAACAGAATTCGGACTGATGTGGCGATGTGTGTGTATGAATGATGGTGCAGCTCGGGGAAGTGCGGAGAGCAATGCAAGAAGGGAAGCAAGTACGACAGCAAGAAGAAGTGCTGCGTGCCAATTCATTACTAGGTTCTCACACCAGCTGGGGCGAGCTGAGCAATTAATCGCCGAGGCAGACTGGGCTGATGACAACCGCTGCTGCATCTACCGTTTGAATGGGAAGCGTGGTGGAATAAAGTGACATATATATATATATAGTGTATTGGTGTGATCGAGTGACGGTAGTGTTGGCTATGTAGAGTATAGGAATAAGGAAAGCAGTGAGCCTGGTGAATGATCATTCACCTTGCAGCGCCGTTACACTGGATGCAGCAAATACCAAAAGATGGATTTCATGTCCATGGAGCTTGTATTGTGGATGGGTCGATGAAAATGATGATGTGCTAAATTTCGTATCATCTGTTTGTTATATTTTGTCTGACTTTGATCTCTTTGTATATTTTACGTTATCATCATTCCATCTTGTTCTTGGACCACAGTGGGATGCTTGTCACTGCTACTTGAGCTCTTAGGATATCTAGGCCACGATATCTTCCACCCCGACTACTATATTTCAATGCAATATTGCAATGTAAGGTGAAACTTTCCTAGTTGTGACATTTTTAAAATTTTGTAACTCTACAGTTGAGTACATGACTTGTAGATGGAATTGTGTCCTAAATAATAAACCACATTATACATGTAAAGTTGTTGACTGGGAAGTCGTATCTTGAAATACACTTGAGATTCATGAAATGAATAGTGATTTGTCCAATATGACAACCATGCTTGAGAAGCAAGAAATAATAATATTGAGACTCTTTGATTTTGTTTTTAAGTGTAGACATAATTTCAATCCTAAAAGACCTTATGAAACCTAAAGTAATGCATAAATTTTCACATGGAGTGTACAGGATATTGTGTTGAAATTTGAACTCTCAAATCCTGCCTTCGTACCTATTTGCATCCAAATTTGTGTGAAGTTACCGCTCAATTTTGGTAAAAAGGTTAGATCACATTTTTGGAGAATTTTGGAATTCCTCCAATCTCTTTGACCTTGGGCAGAATTTCAGAATATATGAACAAGTTATTAGAATCAGATGAAAATGCACATAAATCCATCTTCTAGACACCTCCTAGGCTTACAGGAAATTAAAAGCATGAATAGTCTTGTGGGAAGAAACTAGAAAATTCTCTCATTTTGAAGGAGTTTCAACTCCATGATTGACATTGACAGACCTACTCTTCTCATGATCTTATCTTCAAGATATGCAGAGCTTCTGCTTAACATTCAGCAACAAGTGGGACTCTTGAATTTATTCACGATAAATTGGCTGGATATTTTATACCATGGCTCAAGAGCATACCATGGCTCATAAATACACCATGGTTCAAGAACAAGATGGAATGATGATAACGTAAAATATACAAAGAGATCAAAGTCAGACAAAATATAACAAACAGATGATACGAAATTTAGCACATCATCATTTTCATCGACCCATCCACAATACAAGCTCCATGGACATGAAATCCATCTTTTGGTATTTGCTGCATCCAGTGTAACGGCGCTGCAAGGTGAATGATCATTCACCAGGCTCACTGCTTTCCTTATTCCTATACTCTACATAGCCAACACTACCGTCACTCGATCACACCAATACACTATATATATATATATGTCACTTTATTCCACCACGCTTCCCATTCAAACGGTAGATGCAGCAGCGGTTGTCATCAGCCCAGTCTGCCTCGGCGATTAATTGCTCAGCTCGCCCCAGCTGGTGTGAGAACCTAGTAATGAATTGGCACGCAGCACTTCTTCTTGCTGTCGTACTTGCTTCCCTTCTTGCATTGCTCTCCGCACTTCCCCGAGCTGCACCATCATTCATACACACACATCGCCACATCAGTCCGAATTCTGTTCTGTGCAGAAAGTGTGAAATCACAGTGAAGCACATGCACATGCATGTCGAATGGATTTCAGAGGGGGGTTGCCTACCTGCACGTGGGCTCGCCGCCCTTGAGGGTGCACGGGCACTTGTTGCCGCACTTGCCACAGTTGTACACGTCCTTGGTCAGGTCCTTCTCGCACCCGTTGTCCCACTTGTGGTCGCAGTTACCATACCCGCTCTTGCACACGGGCTCGCAGCACTTGCCGCCCTGGCACTTGGTGTCGGCGTTCTTCACCTGCTTGCAGCAGTTGCCGCACTTTCCGCAGTTCTTGGCGTCGTTGTCAGTGTTCACCTCGCAGCCGTTGTGCCACTTGTTGTCGCAGTTGGCATACTTGGCCTTGCAAGTGTACTTGCAGTAGCGATCGTAGCACTTGACGTCGGCATAGCTGGCGGAGGCGCACTTCTTGTGGCAGCCACCGCAGTTGTTGACGTCGGAGGAGATGCAGGTCTCGCAGCCGGGCTTGTAGGAGTCGCAGTCTGCGTAGCCCTTGGGGCACTGCTTCCAGGTAGCGTCGGCACCCCCTGCATTGCACATCACCACCCATGTCAATCATCGGACACTTACTCAGAGAATTGGACCGGCAAGACTCCTGAAATTCATCTCACTGCACTGTCACAGAAATGTTGACGTATCTGGGATCCTGAAGGCAATTCTCGCTAGCTGGGAGTTATGTATGGCGTCAGTGCACGTACCAACGAGGCACACGAGTGCCAAAGTGGCAGCAATGAGGAGGACCCGGGAGGTGGCCATGGCTGACAGAGGAATTGTGATCACGTCGACTAGCTGGTGGCTGGAGGTGGGTTGTGAACTGGGATACTGTGTGAGTGATGGTATTGAGGGACCGAACTCGAGCTTAAGTAGTGAGTTCGGCAGCAGTACTGTACACTCAGGTGGTGGTGGAGTCCGCGTTTACTTTGGAGAGCTCGGGTAGTTACTTCGACGGTCAAGGCACTTACCTTAGAGAAAGTCTCCGCTATATCCCCTGAAGTGTTGAGTAAATTTTGGTTCAGGCAAGCGGAGATCGTACGGTAGACTGAGGGCGGCAGTTTGACTCTGGAACATATGGTACATTAATAGCAAATATCGATGAATATGTCGCCATGCTAACTTGTGGTTAAGTGGATACGGATGTATAGGAACATTTACCTGCAGTCCAGTAGCGTGCATTCGCTTACCCGTCACCCATGCTCATGCAATGGAACTTACCAGTCAACCTCAGCCGGTTCTCAGTGCTTTGTCAAAGGTAAGTGTGCACTATCGTCAACGCATGTATCGGAAAGGCCCCTGTGTGCATGACGTTACAGAAGCACATGGCGATGCGTGCATGCCTAATCTCAAATCCAAGCAGTGCTAACGTCAAACCACCGAGGCGGTGAATATGAAAATTATTGGTCTTGCAGTCTGATCAATTCATTTTCACGCCTCAAACAGCAAAATTAATGCTACTTACGAATCCAATGCTGTAGTTAGTTCTTGTAAGACGAATGCGCACTGTAGACCTGCAAATTAAAACAAGAATGTGATCGTAGACAGTAAAATCATTGGCGAAAATTGAATTGAGTGACAGGACGGATAGGGCACAGTAAAATGGGCGAGGCCAACCAGCCACAGGCATTTGACTGCTCAGATGACTGTCGACGGATGCAGGACTGTCTGTTTGAAAGTGTAAACTGAGTCATCCCTTTAGAAATTGAGATAATTTCGTCAAGGTCTGACTCTGCATTACGATAGAAACGAATATTGGATACAGACTCAGAATCATCCACAACAAGTGGGGCTCCTTTACGTCGATTTCGAAGCTTCTGACGGTGATACTGGGAGATGATCGGGCACTATATGGTGGACACTTTTCCGAAAACTACATCGATTCTCGTTAGGAGTTTCAGTGATTTTGAGCTCAAAGGACCGACCACTGGATCCACAATGGAGCCACTTTATGTTCTTGTGCTCGCAATTGCGAAACCCAATCTGCGTCAGTAATGAATAACTGGAGCTGGTATATGCGTTTACGTCAATTTACCTTCTGCGATCGAAATGGCTCTGTAAAGTCGGGATAAGATGATGCACGTGCTATGTTGGGACAGTTGACAACTTAGGCCCTGCCCAAAATGGTAGCGCGAAAGCGACCCTATTGGCCAACGAGCATTAATAGCGTTTCATAGTCGGATCAGAAGCAATCGGACTGCGGAAACCGACAGTTAAATCATTACTAGCCAATTGCAAATATTTACAAGAAGATATCAATGTATAGAACAGATGTGAAACTGAGATAGTTGCCGGTGAAGCTCAAACTTCTTCCCGACCACTGGGCTGCTCGATCACCGGCCGGCGAAGATAACAAAGTCAACAGTGTGACGCTGGGACTGGTAAGCACGGATTGTGAATCTCTGGAGAGCTCCCGAAATGGAACTTACCAGAATCTCACGACTGCAGTGTCTTGCCTCCGCGCGCACGAGGCGCTTGCAAGCGCGGGGTTAGCCCTTCGATTACCCCCCTTTGCCGGTGACGTAGATCGTAAGGTCCACGGCAATATAGTCAACCTGAGTAGCATTTCGGATATTTGATCGCAACATATGTTTCAAAAGTCATAATTACTCATGAACAATCATAGAGCCGATCGTTCTTCGCCTTAATATGGTATGAGCTGGGTTCACTCATAGAAATTACTGTCGATGCTCGAGTTACCGACAATCAACTCGATACAGTGAATGAAGTGTGTGTACTGCACAGATCGTCTACTGTAGATTGTTTCCAATAAAATATAATATAATGTAGTAGGTGAAGTGGGTAATAGGATTCTGGTGTCAGTAACTGTTCATGCGGACATCCCCCGGCCCTGGGACCTCACCAGCATGCATGCAGTGGAAATGGTCAACCCCAATTTCACGTGGTTTCGATCCTGATTTACTTTGTTGGTCGAAAATGTCAACGCCCCGCTTTTTGTACACTAAAATTTATATTTAGTGTTGGATACCAAATAGTGTACTTATGTTTGCTTTTCGATCCTGATTTTCTTTGTTGGTCGTAAATGTCAACGCATTCACTTTTGTTGGTCTTGAATGTCAACGCCTCGCTTGTTCTGTAAATTTTCACTAAATTTTTTTGTACGCTAAAATTCTTTCTACACTAAAATCCTTTCTACACTAATATTCTGTCTACAATAACATTCTTTCTACACTAAAATTTTTTCTATTCTAAATTTTTGTCTACACTAAAGACATTTCTACACTTAAATTTATATTTAGTGTTCGGTCATTGATCACATGATAGATAGATAGTTTACTTTAATAGTCATAATTTTATAATTAGTGTCGGATGACAATTAATGTACTTAAACTTTCATGTTCATAACACTATTGATCACATAGTACACAATTATTAATTGCACAATAAACAACTAGTGTACAGAGTCACCATCTTTCAAGCTTGCTAACCTTAGTTACTTAATTCTACTTGTTCAAAAGTTGTTCAAAAATGATGATTACTACACTAAGTTTGATAATTAGTGTTAGATACACTAATTTACATAAACATGTTATAAATTTTTACTGTTGTTCAATAATTTTACCCACTATATTGGTCAAGATGGGGGTCCTCATATAGTATCAGAATCTATGCTCTTAGTAAAATTTATTAAACAAAAGTTAAAATTTATAGCATTTTCAAATCTTATAATAATCTAACACTAATTATCAAATTTTGTGTAGCTTGGTCGATCCTTCCACTTACTCTACTCATGCACATAAGCTGCTAAAATTGTTAACTTACACTAAATTTCCCATGCTGAATCTTGAGCCATTATTGAGCACTCTCCTCTTTACGTACCTCCTTTTTGGTATCCAATCGCTACAGAAAAATCCAAGGTGACCTTAACTTTGTACAGATAAAGTGTATAAGATTGGTGAGTACATCTTATTGCTACGCCACTGCAGATACGTCCAATTATACGGATGTATTCACTGAGATTATCTATGCCAGGCACATACGTCGACAGGAAAATTGACCAAAGCTATCTTAGTTCTTTCATGATGGTACTTAGAAATACTTCGATTCAACTTCTTTCATTGAATTCCAATGAGTTTTGCGAGATGGATTGTAGATCTCTTGGTATTGCCTTCAAAAGCGCGTGGTCAGACCTTCCATCATCCAAATGTACTTACATCATAGAAATATGGATGAATAATCCACAAGGGTAGCATATCTGGAAATTCGACCGGCCTCCGCATGTCGGTGCCCTGCAACATGTTCTTCCACGAATAAGGGCCCTTAGAATAAAACCATTCATAGATCATGGTTGTAGAGTGAAGTTTTGGAAAGTCTAGTCAATAAACACATCCATAACGATTACAAGTGCATTCAGTGATGAAGCCTTTGCCGATGAATGTAATTCGCGAATGAAGAATTTAACCTCCATGGAAGTGAGCTTGGAGATACTCGACTATCAATTCCGAAGAAAAACATACACAAAAAATTACCAAATATAACACTGAAACACTAACTTCAGCTAATACTTAGAACTTTAAATTACTAAAAGACCCCACCTCTGGAATTCCAGTTCTGAAGACTCTTACATAAACTCTACTCCGGATCCTCGTCACATGGCTGCACTAAATTTGATAATTAGTGTTAGATACACTAATTTACATAAACATGTTATAAGTTTTTACTGTTGTTCAATGATTTTACCCACTATATTGGCCAAGATGGGGGTCCTTATATAATATCAGAATCAGTGCTCTTGGTAAATTTTTTTAAATAAAAGTAAAAACTTATAGCATTTTCAAATCTTACATTAATCTAACACTAATTATCAAATTTAGTGTAGTCTTACAAAACGGAATATTTACAAATAGGCATGGCTGAAGTCTACGAAATATTTTAACGTTAACAAAGTATCCAATCATGTAAGCAGAACTTAGCAACTCAGCATGTGCAGACACAAATTGTCAATGATATAATCTTGTCTCTTTAACAAAAGATACCTAGGATAAGAAACCTGCGCACAATGTACACCGTAACGTATGCACATTGCCAAGAAACTTCTAATCCACTAAGGCATGGAATTGTTGCCAAGTACGTTCAGAGCATTCTCTGCATGAAAGTGTAAACCCCGAGATTCTTCATATTATTTCGTTTATTTTCTCGAAGTGATCGAGCCTAGATTTGAAAATTCATCGCAAGACACCCCATTCAGAAGATTAAGGCTCTCGGTATATTAAATCGCTTCGATTACCAGGGAGGAACGACAACTCTGTCGAATCAGAGAGAAAGGAGTTGGACGGCCAAGCGACTGGACTTCGAATTCCCAAGGAGACGGAGCGATTCGTGGGCTTTGGTGACAATTGTCTTTGTACTTCGCCACCACGTGGGCGAGGAAGACCGTTCGTCGTGAATCTGTCAATACTTTTTGAATCTGGAACGCTCATATAGTATTCAGTATATATATATATATATATATATATATATATCGATCATAAAGTATGAAAACATCTCCGTCCCCTTTCATTTGACGAAGAATGTAGAACATTCTGTTTTCCTCACAAATCAAGCAATCATTTGTGCATTCACACACTTCATGTGTGCTGTATACAACACAAAGCACACACAGGCACATTGGACCTTGGAGCACACTACTTGCTCCAGTGGCGAGAGAAAGAGCTACACACAAGCATTAGGGCTAATCCTGTGACTAGTACAGGCCAGTCACGGCCGGCAAGCAGGGGATCTATATCATGATGAGAACATTCAAACAGGCTGATTACAGCTGCTATGCGTCCAGCTGTCAGTACCGTTAGTCTCTTGCGTATTGTGCTGAGGTGGAGTATATCGACAGATTAGCATCACTCCCATATTGTTGATGTGATGAATGTGGACTGATGATGTGGCGATGGCGAAACTGATTACCGGTATGCAACAAGGGCGAGTGCGGAGAGCAATGCAAGAAGGGAAGCAAGTACGACAGCGAGAAAAAGTGCTGTGTCCCCAGCCACTAACCCACACTCCTAGCTGAAGCGAGCCCAGCAGATTCTAGGCTTTAATAGTACGCTCACATTGAGCGCCGTAGTATAATTGTGGTGATTGAAGTAGTGTGAATAGCTAGTAATAAGGAATGGTTCATTATTCTCCTCACATTGCTGTCAATGCTAAGGCTAAGGCTGAGTTACAAGCCTGTGCGGTTGGTCGACAGAGTTGTGACTGATTTTCTACTAAAGATTGTTGGATTTTCAGCACATTGTTTCAGCGTTTCTCAGCAACGTGTTTGCTGCATGACTACATTCTTATGTAGGAAGGAGTGTAAGTGATTGCATGCTGAAGTCTCGTGCTCCACGAATACTTCATGTTCTTCCTTGTCAACAAATTGAAAATGAAAAGTGGAAAGGAATGGAGGTAATAGGCGAGGAAACAAAAACGGCAGAGACTAGAATTCACGGGAAAACGTAAGCTCTAGGAAGATCTTCGAATACTGGCATAGATATATAATACTGAGATTCTTGCTTTTAGCTTGCAGCCAAGATCAAGCAACTCCTCGTCTCTCTCCACTCATAGAGTGAAATTTAAGATTCTGCTTAAGAAAGGTTTCTTGTGACATAACAGTTAATTCTAACAAGCGCAATGTTCAATTGAACTTCGGCAGTCCATGGATTGGACCGTGGTAGCTCAGTTTTCAATGCAATAGCAGTACAAATCTCGCTCGATATTTGAACGAGCAAGTCAAGTCGGGCTTTCAATTCTTGTATTCTAGCGTAGACTCAATGACTTGACCTTGACGACTGTAATGACTTGACCTTGACCATGTAAGTACACATAGTGCATATTTTAATTGTGCTTGTAATGACATCACAATGAATTCTTATATTTGTCACTTTTTCTTAATTTTTTTACTGATCTACTACGCTGTGGTATGCTTACTACAACAAAAAAAATCCAAGAAAAAGTGAAAATTTTCATAATTAATTTTAATGTTATTAGAAGCACAACTAAAACTGACACTTTGTGTCATTTCTATTAGTAATGGTGCCAGAATCCCAGAATAATGTCACTATTCAGGGACCGGTGGGTTTGTTGCTTGAAAAAATGAATCAAATGTTGATAGAGTATAATGGTCATCGTGACTAAAGTGGTGATGAGAGGTGGTCACCATTTTAGTTGGATTAGTGTGGTGATGGATGTTTTATATTGACCTACCCAGTTGGAAGCAGGAATATGATTGGCCGCTCCATTTAGCCAAGTCAATTTTTCGTCCTTGATTAGGTGCACATTTCTTATAATTCACTCCAATCCAACAAAAAGTAATATTAGTGTTGGTTTCTTTTATGAATAAGTACATTTTCTATGAATATGAATGAATCTTGTGTGTGCACGAGTTCATAAATTGGCAGGAATTTTTTGATACATTTAAATAAATTGTGGGAATTAAAAATCTCCAAAACTAAAGATATCGATTGTAGGATGAATTGAAACGACACAGAATTCAAAAAAATTCAATCATGAAATCAAAAGTTTTTTTATTGTAATGAAATGAAATCTATGGTGTTAAGGATTAATCAATGATTGGTTGGAAGTGGATAAGTATTATTACTAAAATATATGTTGATAAATCATACTTTGATTATAGAAAAGGATAAGGTAATAATATCTAATATCCTATAATCACCATACGTAAGATATTCACTATATTATATTGAGAAGACTTAGAGTTTAAAACTTATGAATTTAAGCTTCAAATTCATAAAACATCCGGTTAGAGTTGTAAAATTATTTTCACCTAGATTTCCTTGTTGTTAAACGTACTCATGATAAGATTTCTCAACACTTCAATAGTTCTCAAAATAATAATACTTCTCAATAGTTCTCGAAATAATGATCAATACACAATCAAATTATACCAATATAATAGCACCCTTGCTTAAATTTAGTCAAGAATGATTAATGTTCCTTTAACATTGGTAATGATGATTTTCAAATAATCAACTACGAGGATTGAAGAGTTTTGCAGCACCAAATCCATTCTAGAAAAAAAATTGCCATGAATTTTTGTATGCTGAAGAAGATATGATTTTGAAGCTATTTGTAAGTTATCAATAAAAGTTGTCAATGGTAGACTTGGTGGTTGTAAACTTGAGAGCAGAGCATACAAGTCAAGTTGACTAATTGTAGATTGTTAGTTTGAGAACATTGGGTTATATTTAGTCAAAGAGCATAACAAATGAATTATTCGTGATAGAAGAGATGAACAAGAATTATTTGATTGATATTTAATGGTGGTTTTTTAAACCTCTTGTCATAATAAATTTCCCAAATTGTATTAGGTCTTTCAAAACATTGATGTTGAGCAATAAAGGTTGAAAGAATAAGTAAATTGTGTGGAATTATGAATGCTTCAACCTCTAGCTTAACTACCAAAAAAGAATTTTCAACATAATAAGAATGATAATGATTTCATGATATAAAGATTAAGAAAGAGAAATACAAACTTGAATATATTACCCGGTATGAGGAACTCTCAAGCAATAGGTACTTTTCACCCTACAAAGGTTGTGGAAGCAATCACTTCTTATCATGGGGCTACACTAAAGAAAGTAACATCATTACATAGTTCAAAAAATAGGTAACATTGGATAACACTTGGAGCTATACCAAGATATTTGAAAGAATTTTTCTTGGTATAAATACTTATTATTGAAGTATAATAATGACACACAAATGGATACAATCAAGTATTGAGGACAGTTATTTTTATCGTGAAAACATCTACAATGATTATTCATTAGTTTCCAAAGAAAATAACATGCCTTAAAAGTATACATTACAATCAAGTTTACAAATGATTGTTATATAAATGTGTTAAAATATGGCAACAAATGTCCATCGCTTAAAAAGAGGGATGATATCCTTGGCAATAGAATAAAAAAGAAGTCAAGATTTCACTACTCTTTATGAAGCACTCCAAATAGAAGCAAAGTGGTGAGTTGAAGACATCAATGAATTAAGAATCTTAACAATGAAGAAGTATCAAAATAATGCATGGACATATTATCAGCTTCATATACATGTTCATTCTCAAGACATAGGCATGATTGTTTACAAAGATCCAACAAAATAATCTTTTAAGATGAACAACTTCAAATAAACAACAACATCATTAAATTGAAGAAATAAGATAAAATCTTCTCCATATACAAACATGGAGCTTGCTGTAATTACACATCCGGGCTTGGGTTCAATCATGGATCCAATCATAAACATTAATAAACCAAAACAACCTACATCTCCAGATGATGATAAAGATCCACCTCCATTAACGATTCCTATCATAGTCGGCAAACCTGTACCAATACCAACACCTATAATGAGTGCTATAAGAATGCGAATGCCCGGAGGTCCTGAAGTACTGGAATATAGAGTCGTAACAACTCCAAAACCAATGAGAGGAGAAGTTTTAATAAGAGTGACGGCGGCATCTCTCAACGAATATGATTGTATGATGCGCAAAGGCTCATGTTCGCCAGCACCCGGAGATAATATTTATCTCGGGGTAGATTGTGCCGGGATCATTGAAGCTATTGGTCCGGGAGTCACCAAATGGAAAGTAGGAGATGAAGTAAGTATAAACATTTTGTTCTACTCTCCTTACAAATCAAAAAATATTCCATATGATTTGGTATTAAGTATATGCGACACAAATCTAATGTCGATCCAATGTAGTTATGCTCTCTAAAATACATTGTATTTGATGGTGTGCACAATCTTGTACAATTTAAATGATAATGTTTCTATCATCATTAAGATAACATTATTGTTATTTTTTCATTCAACATTCATGTTTTTGTCTTGTATATAAGTAGAATGTATACAAAATGTATGTTTTTGTTTTGGTTTGTTTTAGAAAAGTAACAAACCAATTGGTGGATTGTGATGTCAAATTTTACTAGCTACTGCAAAATCTTAGGTAGCCGCATTCCTAAGTGGCGGAGGTTATGCCACTAAAGCTGTAACTCATGAAGATTTATGTTTACCAATACCAAGGACTTGTACAACGAGTGATGCAGCCTCTTTTCCTGAAGTATGTTGCAACATAATATTGAGTATTTTTACGTACCCGGGCATAAAAGATAACACTCCTCGAAAAGAACCCCTCAGGGTGTTGGTATGCAAATCTCATCTAAGTTATCACATTGAATTCTTTTAGTTATGATATTCTTTTAGCTTTACATCTATCTACAATTATTCTCTTCTATGATACAACTCATACTTCTATATATAAGACTCCATCTTTTTTGTTGAATGTAAATAAAGTCGTCAAAAAGAAACTCTACTATAGAAAGTTGTCTTCTTCAGCTATTGTAAAGAACTTTTTTTATTATTCTTTACATGAAATATACAAAAAGTGTTAGGTTACTAAAATGTTGATTCATTTAAGTGTACAACTATGGTAATTATTGATGTGCATTATATTCGATTGTAGATAACAGGGGGTGCTAGTGGTGTTGGTACGCTTGCAATTCAATTTGCAAAAGCTAAAGGCTGTAAAGTGTATTGCACCACTTGTATGTACTCAGAAATATTAACCTTGTTATAATTCAATCTTTCATTATGCCTTAGCATTTGAAGTAAATATAACCATGTTAAATGTATTGAACATAAAAGTATAGTATCTATCAACACAAATTTCAGGTTAATGTTTATGTCCTTAAAAATAGATGACATAAATTAAAGTATAAACTTGACTTCTCCCTTAAATTAAAATTAAAAATAAAAATAAAATATACATAAAATCTCTAGAATATGAATTTATTTTGATAATCAAGATTCTCATGAGCAGCTTCTCAAGACAAAGTAGTCAAATGTGAAGAGCTTGGAGCACACATAGCAATAAACCATAATGAAGAGAACTTTGTTGACAAAATATGGAGGGATACTTATACATTGAATGAACCAGGTAAAATGATGCTTTCATTATTAACATCTAGAAACCACTTATAAATTATTGAATATGTAACCTTCAAGATTGGTTCATCTAAATCGCTTGATAACATGTGATGTAGCCCTTAAGTCACAATTAAAGAATCTAGAACTTTATTAACCCTTAACGACCAATCATGATGTAGTCGGTGCTCCAAACCCAAAACTGCGATTTAATACCACCATGTTAACTTTGGGAAACCAGAAATGTTTTTACACTATCTTGGAACTTTCAATAGTAGGATCTTGAAGAAAACTACCTACAAAGGTTTAGATAGAAATTTCAATTGTTGTATCTTTTTCATGTGAAATTTACCATACATAGAGACTCAACTATGATGTTTGTGTTTCACAATGAAAACAATGTATATAAAAAAGGGGTTGCAGTACTCTAAAACATCCACAAACATCCAAAAGGTACAAGATCTTATGGTTAAAAGTTTTAATTAACAAAAGTTCCAAATGTTGGTTCACACCTCAAGTGTGCATAGAGATAGGAAATTCCAATTTCTAGAACTCTAAATTACAAGATTTTTAGTTTTTTCTCATTAAAATGCTTCAATAACAGGAGTGGACATGATTTTGGATGTTGTTGGAGCATCATGGACAAGTCAAAACCTCAGAATTTTGAAAAGGGAAGGAATACTATTCATTGTGGGTATGCGAACAGGAAAATTTTCAGACATCTTGATTGGTCCCATATACACAAAACAATGTTCAATACGACGTAAGTAATTTACATATTGATGTTAATGTTGCTTTACTTAGAAGAAAATTGAACATAGTAAACAACAACTACTAGAAAATTGTCCTTTACTATGGCTGAAACAATCACTATAGAAAAAAAGTGACATCCGTAGTGAGTTGTCCCTAATGACAAAAGGGTGCGTGTTTAAATCGTGCTCCTAATGACATCAAAATAAATTGTTGTATTTGTCACTTCTCCTGAATTTTTGCTAACCTAGTAGGCTCTAGTATAGCTTATCAAAGCCCAAAAAAAATCTGAAAAAAAAGTGACAAAAATAATACTTTATTTTGATGTTTTTAGAAGCAAAATTAAACAAACTTCTTGCGTCACCACGGACGTCACTTTTTGAACAATTTTCTACTTGTCAATTCTTTACAATTATTTGAGTCATTATGAACAAGTTGCAAAGAACTATATTTCTAATAATGAAAACGAATGTTAACGAACAAATATTGTCCAATTGCAGCTGCATCATTGCGAGGCCAAAGCACGGAAATAAGAGCTGGAGTTATTGCATTGGTTCGCGAATATATATGGCCTCTAATTGAAGCAAAGAAAATCAAACCGGTTATAGAACATACATTTCCTTTAGAGAAAGCTGTTTGGGCTCATAGACTTATGGAATCCAACATCCAATTTGGAAAAATATTACTCATTGCTGATCCGGAAAAAGTAGCCAAAGATGATGCTGCTAGACCAGTAGAAAATACAAGCACATGTGGTTAATGGTTTAAAAATTATTTTGATTTTAGTTTTGCCTTTGCTCATGGAACTAGGAAAATTTTCATTGTATATAAATATATTGATTTGGAAGGAATGTGATTTTCTTAGGGTTTTGATGTGTATAAGTGATATCTTTGCTTTAGGTAAATATACCTTGTACAAAAATTAGTTTATAATCTTCTCAAAATTATTGTATAGAAAGTCAATGTTGTTTATGATGGATATTTTTAAGAGAAACTCTTTCATAAGTTGATTTCTCCTTGCCAAACATGAACCTCACATTTGGACGATGTATTGTCAAATTTGGGTTCCCACAACAAATTTTGAGGGGTCCTTTGTAATGATAATATGTCACATTGTTCCTTTTGAAACTAATTATTATTTACAAAAATGAGGTGAGCGTGGGAAAATTTGAAAAGTCTAGGTTTTCTACTTTCAAGTTTTAAGTTGTTGGAAGTATCTAGTAGAATGATATGATTATGACATATATTTGGCATATGCATCACTTTTTTGATGATATTCACCTACACGATATAAAGAAGTTAAGATACGGCTTTATTGTTTGAGTTGGAAGTGAAAGGACCCATCTATAGTAAAAGTACATGCTTATGGTAGAGCAGCCAAAAATGGCGCAGTGCCGAATATGGAGCCCTAGTAATCTTCACTGTCACGTACATAACAGCTTCTCCATACAACAGTACCATGTACACACTGCAAAGATTATAGGGCGTCACTTTAGGGCACCATTATAAGAACACCTATATTTCCATCTTTAAAAATTCATTACTTAGTGTAGAAGAGTCGAAAAATGATGATTCCACTTGCTCTAGTTTTCTACTAATTTTCCCCATGCACAAAAATTGCTTGCACTGGCAACATTCTTGTAGATTTTCTGTGCTGAAAATTGCGCCATTATAGGACACCTTACCATAATCCTTAAAGATTTGTGTAAAAAAGAAACTTGCAGATTGATTGAAAGGCAAAAGGGTCTATGCACGAGCCACACTCTCTAAAACTCAAGAAAGAAAATTGATTTTTTTTTTTTTTTTTGTGCCCAATTAATATCAAGATATTTATACATTATATATGATGATACTATAATGATATGGTATATCCATTTGGTTTTTGGAAGCGTAGATCTTCAAAATTTTAACACTTCTAAAATTCAACATGAAAAATGAGCTTTTAATTCTTTCCATTATTCCGATTACCAAACCATGATACTGACGGCCTCATAGGCATTACTATTGCCGTAAAAGTTAAAACGGTTAGACAAAGTCCTCCATTCTCAAATAAGATCAATTGAAGAAGTTCTACTAACTAACATTGGAACCATGAAAACTAAGGGCATTCTCAAGCTTGAAACGAAAGTACCCCTTTACCCCTATTTGGAGGGAAATAAAATTATCTTGCAAATATGGCGGGGTCATTACCGTAGAATCTGCCCCAACCTAGCTTACACATATGATGGTTCACAGTGACGTGGATGAGGCTAGGCTCTGACGTGGTGTGTCTCTTGACGTGCAATGTTGAAAAATGAACATGCAAGTAGGTGAATAAAATCAAGAATTTGAACATGCAAGTAAGAAAAAGTAAATGAAAAGTCAAGAGGACTCACATGTGACTCTAGAGTACTCTTGAGTTCGTGCCATATCCATAGTTGACTGTCTATACCGTCGAGCTTTTAAGCTTTTCAGAAGAAGACAAATTATGTGCGAGAGAAGGAGAGAAAGTTTTGTGGCCAAAATAGTACAATTGCACGGTTGGGGTGAAGAGTCGGCAAAAGTGCCGTTAGTGGAATAACGTATGTTTTGAAGATGCTATAAGAAAAAAAAATTCTCGCTACATCGATGCTGCTCTCGCCGCCCTAGCCACTCCTCAAACTCCTCTATCTCTTAAAATGAAGCGCAATACATGAGCCCCGTCTAATGGCCCTATGTACGAACACTAGTAGAAAATGGCATTAAAAGTGATGCCCATAGTGACTTGTCCCTAATGACGCAGAGTGCATGTTTAAATTGTGCTTGTAATGATACTTAAATAAAGTATTATTTAAATATTTGTCACTTTTATTAACCTATGGAGCTACATTATTGCTTATTACATAGAAAAAAATCTAAGAAAAGTGACAAATATAATAATTTACCTCAATACTACTAGAAGTACAAGCAAATCATGCTCTCTACTTTACTAGAGACAAATCATTATGGAAATTACTTTTGGTGCAATTTTCTACAAGTGGAACGACTTGTAACCTCTACCTCTGCCTTAGTAGCATGCTTGAGCGGCGTGCTTCGCAAACGGCAAGTAAGGCTAGGTGTTCCTTTGAGAGCACGCTCGCAACCTCCACCTCGGCTTCTCCGAATGGCCACTAAGGCCACATGCTCCATCAGCAATGAGTCGGCTACGAGTAGGAAGCTTGTCTCTTGGGGGCATGCTCCTTGACAACAACCCACTAGATGGAGGTTATTTGTGGAATCGAATGGTCAATCCTTTGAAAAATGAAATAATGTCTACTTCATCGATATTAAGAATTTCGTTTATTGATCCATTTTTTATCATGAATGTATCCTACTTTCTTGTAATCATTACAAAAATTATTCTTGTAAGCAAGTGTGTTATAGAATGTATGGTTTGGATACAGAATGTGTGGTTTGGATATTGTATGTCAATTCTAAGTCAAAATTAATTTGAGAATACTCCGATCTACGGTGATAAGAAATGTTTTGAAGCTCCATCTACTACTAAGTTTCAGATTAAAACCTACCACCATTCTAGGATTTTTTACCATACATCCTTGTGAACTTTGAATTCTCAAAGTTTCATAAAAGAATGAAGTTCATCATATATGTATAACCGCTAAAGAACCAAGGCGTCAAAACTAAACTTTGACAAGGCTCTACAAAGACCTTTGGGTGCCAACTGATACTCTAGATTTCATGTGTGAATCTACAATCGTTCTAAAATACTTTGATAGATTTTGTACCCCACATGAAAAATAAAAAGTTAACTATTTTTTAACTTTTAAAAGTAAAAGGTTACCCAGTCAGTCAAATTACATACACGAGCAGAGATACTGTAATTTCAATAACCAGTGTGGGGAACTCAAGGGAAGAAGGAGACGAAGAACAACAACAACAAGCATTCACAGCTCAATCACGATTACCAAACCCTAATCACCACTTCTGATTCTCACGGGAGCAATCACGCAAGGGCATGGGCGAGTAGGCGTATCGAAGAGAGGAGGAGCAGCAATCGATTTCGCGCCAGCCATGATGGAGGGGCCGCAGATGCAACAGGGGCACGATTTTCTTCGCGCTCCTCCGGCCCCTCCCGCGTCCACCACCACCGTCGCTTCCGCCGCTCCCGCTTCTGAATTCGGTCGTAACAATGTCATCTTCGATGGTATGTAAAAAGCAATCAATAAAAATAAAATTTCTTATTTCCCGCCTTGGCTGCATTTGCTGTGTGTAATTGCATTGTGTTTGAAATCATTATTGAGAAGAAAAAAAAAAGTGTGCTAGTTGTGTTCTGTTCAATGTGGAACGCGAAACAGCAATTTCTCATTTCCACCCTTGCATTAGAAGGAACCGAGCGCTCGTGAGATTACAATCGCGATTCGGGATTGTGTTTGGAGTAATTGTCTGAGAAGCGGAAGTGTGTTCAGTGTGGAACTCGAAAATACTGACACTGCTGGATTGGATTTTGCATATCACCTAAAGCAATCTTTAGGTTCTCAACAATCTAGTGTAGGTTGACATTAAGTACATTGCACGACGAGCATGAATTGGTGAGATTGTGATTGTGATTGCGATTCGTGCAATGTGGAACTACACTAGTTTTGAAATGATTTGTTGAGGAGCAAAACTGTGCTAGATGCGCACGCTTCAATGTGCAACACGGAAAAGAAGCACGGCTTTTGCGTTTAACCTAAAGCGAACTTCTGCTTCTCAATAAAATTTCCTTAGATCAGTGTATTTCGATACCAAATACATTGCACGTTGAAAAGAAAAGAATCGGTTTGAAATTTGTATTCGTGAAATTGCGCTTGGTGTTTGGTGTCGAACTACACTAGTATTGGAATTATTTCTTGATAAGCAAAAGTGTGCTAGATGCGCACTGTTCATGTTTGGAACTCGAAAAGAGAATCTACTGAATGGATTCTGCATATGACCTAAAACATCCTTTTGTTTTTCAGCTCATTATTTTCAAGACTAATTTAGTTCGAGATACATTGCACGACGAAAATGAACCTGTTCGAATTTCATGTAATTTGTGATCGTAATCGCGATTCATGTTCGTTGTGCAATGTGTTCGATGTCGAACTGGAATAATGTGTTGTGAAGCAAAAGTGTGCTTCAGGTTATATTTTGATGCGCATCATTCACTGTGCAACTCGAAACTGTGAAAAAATCTACCAACTGGATTTTGCACAATTCTGCTACTCAATAAAGCATTCCAAGACTAGCTTAGTTGGACACCAATTACATTGCAGGACGAACATCCGGTCTGAATTTTCGTCTTCGTGATGTTTTGATTGTAATTGCGCTTTATGTTCATCGTGCTATGTGTCTGGTGTCGAACTACACTACTCTTAGAACAATTTGTTGAGGAGCAGAAGTGTGCTAGATGCGCACTATTCAAAAAGAATCACTACCCGATTGTTCTGCATAATCATAACTTTTACCTGTACTTCATTCATGCTCAATCTTGGTTTGCGGCTAAAATATGAACGTGTACGGGGTTGTGTTTGTACTTGAAAGAAGCTTGGATAGAGCTCATGTGTTGTGATTGATTTGCATTGTGATCAATTGTGAGTATCCAGACGAACCTGGCGGTGCAGGAGACTCCCTGTTGTGCAGAACTGGATCATGCGATGAAGAGCAGGGTTTTCTGGCTCTTTGTACAGCTGCAAAACCTTTACTCTGAATCTGTATATTCTGTTCATGATATATGAACCACGCACTGGCCGTTCTAATCCTCGTTTAACTGATTAAGATAATTTAATGGACTACGTTGGAATTTCGAGTTGATTGTTAAAGCAGGTCACATAATCGAACGGTAACTCCGCTGCTCTACTCTGCTCACGACTGGTTTTTAGAGTTTTGTACTAAGCCTTGGCGTCTGCTTTTTTTGTAGGGAAACGAATGCGGAAACCTGTTCATCGACGAACTGTTGATTACAGCTCTACAGTCGTGCGCTATATCCAGGTCATTCCGCTAGACTTAACATATTTCTGATGTGGAGTCACTTGCTTTTGTGTCGTTTATGGTCAAGAAATTGATTTGATAGCAAACAGCCATTGTATGCAATTCTGTGATTGACGACGGAAGAGAATTGCATGGGTTTAGGGCTTTTCGTTGGGAACAGTTGCGTACGCGCGTGCTAAAATGAAAGTGAAGATTGCAGATGCGAACTTGGCAGCACGATTGTGAAGATGCCCCTGCTTTGCAACCTACTTCAGCTGCTGCTGTCGATGTAAGCGATATGATCTTATTGACTCAGACGAACTTTGAGTTTAGACGTTTATCATTCAGGATAGGACATGATAAATGGATTTGTATCTGTAGTGCCTATGTCGGTCAATCTTTTGTTCTGTTAGGAAATCACATTTCTCAACCTGATTATTGAGGTTACTAAAGCCCTGTTGAAGATCGACGAGTTGAATGAATCTTAACATCGATGATTCTATATATACAGATGCTTCCGACAGTAGCATATGCTGACAACCCTGCGACCAGCTTTACTACCAAGTTTGTGCACCCGTCAACGAATAAAGTGCGATGTTCAATTAATCGAGTGCTGGTAATTCTCTCTGCTAGTGACACCCGAATCTATATCATTTTTCCTTCTGTTTGCATTCAAAGCCACGGGTTCTTTTGTTCATTATTGATGGCAGTTTTAAAAAAAAGGGCCATAGAACATATCCTAATGTGCATTGACCTGGACATCCGTTGTTCCTCTGTGCCCCTTGCTTACTTTCGTTTTGATGAATTTTGGGAAAAGTGGTTTTAAATTATAAAAGCGGAAACCTTATACGTTTATCAATGGCTCGTGAATAGACCGGATAAAAGTTCTGAAAACTTGAGTGAAAAATAGGTGCTTCTTTTCATGTGAATAGTACTGTAGTATTAAGATTAGGCCGAGTATCTGAAGTGTCACATATGCTCTGTGTTTTCTTAATATATATCTACTTTGATCCTCCGTTTTAATGCATGTTTCATCGTTGCTTACCAACAGGGAGTTCTTGTAAATCATGGTTATTATTGCTTTATCTATTTATTGCTTGTTGTTCACTTCTATCCATCACCAGACGTAGGGATCCTTGCTGGAAATAAAGATTCTTCTGTGCTTCCTCTCGAAGAATTATGATACTGTTGGTGTTGCTACCTGAATTTGCATCTATATAATACAATAAATATTGTACCAACTGATGGCTTTATGTTGATCACAGTGGACACCTAATGGGCGGAGGCTGATCACAGGATCACAGAGTGGAGAATTCACACTCTGGAATGGGCAATCATTCAATTTCGAGATGATTTTACAGGTAGTTACTTACTTTTGACTTGTTGTGTTTGAGTATTGGTGACTCCTTGTGTTCGGCGTAAATCAGATGAGCTTTGTAAGTGACCATCGTTTCCTGTTTGGAAGAGCAGGCACATGATCTTGCTGTGCGGTCAATGGTATGGAGTCACAACGAGAATTGGATGGTGACTGGTGATGATGGCGGTTGTATCAAGTGAGTGCTTTTCTAGAACAATGAAGATTTTATATGTTCGAAACTTCCAAATTCAAGATTCATTCCACTATAGTCTTGCAGTGAATTGTAATGTTTGTACTCAAGAGGCATCGTTGCAGGTACTGGCAGACAAACATGAACAATGTGAAGGCTAATAAAACAGCACACAAGGAGGCAGTGCGAGATTTGAGGTATGCATGATGGCGCATCTTAATTTCTTCTTCCCATTGACTTTCGAGTGGCGACTTTTATTCTTAATTGAGGTAGTAAATTCTTGCCGTCTGTTCGATCTAGTTCAAGAGTCATGCCTTGCAAGATTGTTGATTCTTTACTCTGCATGATGCACGTAACAGCTTCTCAAGTACAGATCTGAAGTTCTGTTCATGTTCCGACGACACTACTGTCAAAGTATGGGATTTTGCTCGCTGTCAAGAAGAAAGGTCACTTACTGGTAAGCATCTGAACTACGAAGTTGAATATGATATGATGTCAGTCTTCGCAACACAAGGTATCACAATTTTATGTCATGGCAGGCTGGCTGCACGCAGTATCCCAGCGCCAGTTGAGGTTAAGACACAGCAGATTGGAGTGTCAGAGTCGCATGATTAAGTGGTGTGGGTTCCTCGTTCGCAGGGCATGGCTGGGACGTTAAGAGTGTGGACTGGCATCCTCAAAAAGCTCTTCTTGTATCTGGTGAGTTGATGTAAATTCTACTTGACCGAATGGTTGTAATGAATGTTTGTGAATAAGTAGCTCAGCAGTGTATTCAACTAATTATGGAAAATGGACCAGGTGCAAAGGATAATCTAGTGAAACTTTGGGATGCCAAGACTGGACGAGCACTTAGTACTTTGTAAGTTCTCTACTTGCTGGACCACGTCGTGTTATAGTTTTGCGAGTCTACTTGTCTATCGTTATTGGTATCAGAAGAAGGAGGTGTGGCGAGCTAGCTATTTTCTCCTTGGGTTTGCAGTGATTTCCTCAAAGTAGTTCGCCGCTAGCAACCTTAGTGCCAAGCAAGCGTTTGTGCAGCAGATATTGTTTTATTTACAGTAGTCGCTGATACGGGTCTTCTTCCACAGACATGGTCATAAGAACACAGTTTTATCAGTGAAGTGGAACAGCAACGGCAACTGGGTGCTCACAGCGTCTCGAGACCAAACTATCAAGGTTTCATTCTTGGCTTTGGTGTGCTTGACTTGATTACTTCGAGGCTTACTTTACTGTATTGTTTTCTAATTGTTCCTTCTGTTGTGACAGTTGTACGATATACGCACTTTGAAGGAACTGGAAACCTACCGAGGGCATCGCAAGGAAGTGACATGTATGTAAACATTGGAAACGCGTGTTGTATTATCAGTGATATTGTAGACGTAGTGAAACCCTGTGCTATCTTTTGCTAACTTGTGTTTCTCTTGTGTACAGCTTTGGCTTGGCATCCATTCCACGAGGACCTTTTCGTCAGTGGAAGTTACGACGGTAGTATCATCCATTGGCTTGTGGGGTGAGAGCTCTTTCTTCTACCTCAGACAACCGTGCTTTTGTAACAACGTAGGTTGAGGTTCTTCGCTTGAAGCAGTTTGTTTATTGTTTTTTGGGGTTTGAAACAGGCATGAAGGACCACAAGCAGAAGTAGCTAATGCACACGAGAGCAGCGTCTGGGACCTGGCTTGGCATCCAATGGGGCATATCTTATGCAGGTATTGTTCTCTCTGCCTGTCTAAGGTGCGGGTCATTGCAGTGGAGGCAGTTCGTGGTTCTGTATCTTCGTGCATTTGAACAATCACTTTACTTACATCCATATTTTATTATTGAAGTTTAGGCACTTCTCATATTGATTTTCTCGTATTGGACGGTTCCTTGCAGTGGAAGCAATGACCACACCACAAAATTCTGGTGCCGAAATCGCCCTGGAGAGACCCTAAGGGAAAGCAGACAGAACAACGCCCACGCACAAGGTAACTTGAAAAAATAATCTTAAGCTTATGTAGCACTTCCATAGTAAGTACCAGGATGGCCTTTTACATGATCGTTATTCTTTGGGATTGTCATAGTATATAGATCTACATGCTGGGTTTGGGCATTGTTGTTGACTCTAGATTTAAATTTTGTAAGCAGGTGCAGGTGCAAATGAGTCCCAGCTACAAGGCCAAAACTCAACAGGTTCACCTATTGCTCCTGGTCCTGCTCGTGGGGAGGGTGCGATTCCAGGTGTGGGCATGGCATTGGAGCCAGTGGTGGCCGGGAGGTTACCATTGCCGCCACCTCCGAACCAGAATCCTAATCTACGAGGCCCTCATCCGCCTTCAACACCGTACCCCAATATGTTCCAACAACCGCAGCAGCAACAACAGCATCAGTTTCAGCAACATCAGCACAACCAACAACAACTACATCAAAGGCCTCAATCGCTTCCTCCTCCTCCTCAAGCACGTCCTCCACAAAACCAGCAGCAGCAGCACCAGCCTCAGTCCCTTTTGAAAAGACCAGTTCAGCAAACTATGATGATGCCAAACCAGCACTTGCAGAATCAGATGAACCCGCAGAATCAAATGAACTCGCAAGGTCCACCTCCGCAACAACTCCGGCCATCCATGGGACTACTCTCTCCTCCCTTAGGTCCTCCTCCCTCCATGCCTTACCAAGGTCAAGGTGCACCACAGGGGTTTATGGGACGGGCTCCTGTTTTACCTGGTCCTTACATGACTATGCCTGGTCAAATGCCTGGTCAAATGGTTCCTGGTCCGCCTCCTCTGTCTTACCAGGTACGGTGTTACGGTTCCACCCCGAGACTAAAATACAAACACATGCAACTGCTTGTCTTCTATACACATGGAATAGGAGAAGACTTATATAATGACAAAAGTCAGTCCGTCTAACATCTTTCTATCAAATTTGAGCTTCCTTATTTTCAATCAATTCTGGTTCTATAGCTTTTGGCTTGACCTCTAATTAACTTGAATTTAACTTTGTTCTTATGACTTTCAAATCAGCTAATTCAAATGTAAATGCATAGAATACCCGGTAAATGATTTACCTTGTAATCTTTTGCCTACTTGCTAGTTGGTACTGAAGCAATGCAAATGCTTGTTGCTGCAGGGAGGTGCACCACCAAACATGATGGACATGCGTGTACATGGAATGAATGTAAGCATGGGCATGAATATGGCCATGGGCGTGCTTCCACACCCTCATCAATCTGGTCCTCCTCCTCACGGTTAAGTTTCACTATTGATCTGCCTTCTCATTGTAGTTGGCAAGCGTTCTCATAATCAATTTTAGGAGCAGCAACCATTTGAAGGTTGTGAAGATGAGGACAGATTGGAGGTCAAAAGAAATTTTAGTTAAAATTGGCATGATGAGGAACTAGGGCAAAGTAGGTTGTAAATGATTGTATCACTCATCCATGGATCATGCGAGGGTCAATGCGTGAGCTTAGAGCAGCGCATAGGGATTGTTTCACGGACAGGAGTTGTGTAGGAGTGGTAGAAAGAGTTCTTAAATAGCAAATTTTGATCACATTTACCTTTTCAATGTACTTTTGGGATGTGGTTGAGCTCGGTGTGCTGGAATTGATGTTTATGAAGTTCTACTCGTCCTGCCCATACTCATGTGTTGTGAAGTCGAACGTGCGGATTTACCCCTAAAGTCGACTTGCCTGCCACAAACTACAACATTTGATGAAAAGGTGAAAGTTTTGAATTTCAAATTTTGACGTATTTTTAGGTATGTAACCGTTCGATCCAACACCTAACTAACTTGTATGTGTATATCAAATCTCACATTCAAATCCCTTACCGATTGTGAGATCATAATGTTCAAAGTTGGAGAAAGAGTTTTTTTCTCCTTGTTGTATAAAGGGTAACTAGTTTTTTTGAAGTCCAAATAGACCATTGTGGATGAAAAATTTGGTATATGGCTCTTTAGGTTCCTGTTCCTAGGTAAGTTAAGAACATGCCTATGCAATTTTTACCCTCAAAGAAATGCTTGATAATTCACATGGAGCTATGCTGAAATTCAATTACAAAGACCGTTCTTTGACAATATAAATGGTATGTAAAGGCTCATTTGATTGAAAATCCAAACGCTGAGATCATGCCTTAAAACCTTACTTACATGCACAAATAACAAAACTTGAAAAAAAGTAAAATCTCAAATTTTGGTAAATTTTAGAAGTTTCTGCAATTTAATTGATTATGGGCAGATTTTG
Organism: Bryum argenteum; assembly: GCA_037043015.1. Taxonomy (NCBI): domain Eukaryota; kingdom Viridiplantae; phylum Streptophyta; class Bryopsida; order Bryales; family Bryaceae; genus Bryum; species Bryum argenteum. The sequence goes on along the minus strand of CM073328.1, from coordinate 14,184,125 downwards.
AGAACAAATGAGCATATAGTGCAGTTTGGGCAGTCATGGGCAATTTTCAAATAGTGTTTTCAAGCTTTGATGGTGAATATCTCCTAAAGTATGAGGAATCTTGAGGTACAAAAGGATTTTCTGGAAAGCTAATGAAAAACTCTACGACATGCAAAAGGCCTCAACTCCATTCGAGATAAATTTAGAAATCCTGAGTCTAACCAAAGCCTAGATGGAAAGAATCCTTTCCTTAGCCAACTCTAGGGTTTAATCATGGCCTTTAAAAGACATTTATACCCCTTTATTGTAGTTGATGGTGCGAGAAATATTTGTGCATGGGCAAAGTAAGTGAACGACCAATTCAAACTCACATCAACCATTTTAAACTCGTCTATAGTTTGTTAAGAATTTTTGAAGTTGAACTTGTAGGTGTTTCACCCTAGAACATTCATTACAAATATGCAAAAAATCAGACTTATAAGCTAGCATGTACCTCTACTTGAATAAATTATCATAGTGAGGCATTTTTAAACCTGATTTGGTTATGAGCACTACATTCAAATCATCCCTTTAAAACCCCAATATGAATTCCAAATTGATTGGTTATAGGTGCCTCTACCATACATTGCAAACCGTATATACGATGAGACCTCCGATATACGGCATCCGAGCACATGAAGCATCAAACTCCGACCAGATTCTCAATCGTTCCCCTTCCAATTCCCTAGAAGAATTCTTCACTCCCAAGTCGTACGCCAATTTGGCGTCATCGATCGGTGCGTGGAGCTCATCAAAATTTCTCACGAGGGCGACGAGTAATCCAGGTACTGATAGCGTGCCGCATTTGAGCACTGGATCGCGAGCCCTCAGTTAGGGTTCCGAAAGCTCCTGGCATGTGTTATTGAGCTCGTTTTTCGGTGCAAAATCTCTTCTTCGAAGAATCATTGAGCTGATTAGCAAGTGAAATTTCCTAATCGAATTTTGAATACGAGGAATTTGAGATTATTATCGATGCAAGAAAGTTTCTTTTAAGGGTTTTTAGCAAGTGAACCCTCTGAATCGAGATTTGATTAACAGGCATCGCTGTATATGAGCACAGGATCGCGAGCCCTCAGTTAGGGTTCGAAAGTTCCTGGCATGTGTTATTGTTGACATTGAGCTCGTTTGTTGGTGCAAGAACTTTTCTTTAGAGAAATTTGAGCAAGTGATTAGCAAGTGAATTATCCGATTCGAATTTTGAGTACTGGAGCGCGAACCCTCAGTTAGGGCTCCGAAAGCTATGTGTTACTGAGCTCGTTTTTTCGGTGCAAGAATTTGTTCTTGTGAAGAATTTTGAGCTTATTAAGAAGGGACCTTCGGAAACGAGCTTTGAATATTAGGAATAGCTGCAATTGAGCACAGGATCGGGATCCTTCACTTAGGGTTTGGAAAGCTCCTGGCATGTGTTACTGAGCTCGTTTGGCAGTGCAAGAGTTTTTCTCTGAGCTGATTAGCAAGTGAATCTCCCGATTTGGATTCTAATCGGTAGGAACTGCTGCATTTGTGTACTGGAATGAAGTGGCCCTTAGTTTAGAACTAAAAGGTCTGCTGGCATGTGTTATCTTCAACATTGTGCTTGTTTGTCGGTGTGAGAGAATGTTTTTTTAAAGAGTTCAAAGCTGATTAGTAAGTGTATCACTGTTTATCAAGAAGAGTTTACAGAAGAACCTCCAATGCAGTCGTTCCGAAAGTGAGTATAGGTTCCTCTTTACATAGTGACAGAAAGAATTCAAAATGCGAAGACTTGCACTACTATTTCACGTTTTAGGGTTGACGAGTTTACTGTTTAGAAAGTAAGCATAAGTTAGCATTGTTGAGTGAGAGGAGTTTTAGATTATACTGATTTTGAACGTTTTAGTGCTATGTACTAATTCGTTTCATTTGGCCTTGCAGTGAGCTATGGCCTGGCAACCGGGCCCAGGCTTCGATCAATATGGAGGCCAACCAGGAGGGCAGCCAGGAATGCAACCAGGGATGCAGCCAGGAATGCCGCCACTAGCTCCAAACAATCCATTGAACGATGTCTTATACGGTGCCGCTCCAGGAATATTGGGAACGTACTTGGGCAACAGCAAGGATTATGTACAGAGCAACGTAAGTCGAAACACATTTCTTCCTTCCGGTTTTATTATAAAACATCATTGACATTTATGTATGTGTTCAAACAGGTCGGCAGGTATTTAGCAACTCACGACATTCAGTACTATTTTCAAGTCACCGATCAGTATGTAAAGAACAAGCTCAGAGTGGTCCTCTGCCCTTTCCTCCACAAGGTTCTCCTCCTCTTACATTATCCCTTCCTTCTTTCTCCATCACTCCATTCGTGTGATAAGGCCCATAACACCCTACTACCAAGCTAAAATAGTGCAGTTGTTGAGTCCAGTCTATGAATGGTTATGAAGATGTTACTTCGGAAATTAGTTAGGAATTTTCTTTCACCTATTTTAAATGATTTCTGTCATTTATACCAATCAACAGCATGTTTACCCATTTTTTCAACAGTATATTTACCTCAAGGAATAATCAGGGCATGTTTTGACTTGCAGGGTCATTGGACTAGAATAGCAGAGCAAGTGGCAGGAGGTTTGAAGTACAAGCCTCCTCGTCATGATATCAATGCTCCTGATCTCTACCTTCCTCTTATGGCTTTTGTTACCTACATCATGCTCTGTGGCTTCACGCTTGGGCAGGCCGGCAAGTATGTTCCTCTTTCATGTTTCCCTTGCTTTATGTCAATCACGGAGGTTTTTGAGATTGATTCAGGCTTTTCTCAGCGATGTAGACTTTCTTCATAGGGGCTTTTGAGCATGATTCAAGCTTTCTTTTGCTGATGGTGTTACATGTAGCTTTCATATTATCCAAGCTTTCATATGATTGCTATTGTTTCACATGTAGCTCACTGTATGGAAGGTTCTTGAAGTGATTCAAGCTTTTTCATAGTAATGTTGTACGTGTAGCTTCATGAGGGCTTTTGTATACAATTCATGCTTTCTCTGTTAATGCTTTACATGTAGCTTTCTTCATAGAGGTTTTTGAAAATGATCCAAGCTTTCTTTTACTGATGTGTTACGTATAGCCTCTTCACGCGGCTTTTGTATACGATTGAAGCTTTCTTTTGCATGAACTTCACTTCTATAGGATTCTGATCCAGGTTTCGTTGCAGGTTCAAGCCGGAGGCAATGAGTGGACTTGTAACAAAAGCAACACTCGGGTGGGCAGTGGAGACGATAATGTTGAAGTCACTAGGGTGGGGATTAGGGAGCAAAGATGCGCCAACACTAGACATATTAGCATACGGAGGCTACTCATTCATAGGCATCTCGTTGTCGGTGTTCGCCAACTTTTTCTCGACCTACGCGTACTACTTCACATGGGTGTATACCAGTCTTTGCATGGCGAGGTTCCTGATTACGACCATGAAGCGGTTGTTGTTCGCCGAAGTAAGGAGGTACGATCGAGATTCCACTCGCCACCATTACATGCTTCTTCTCATGGCTTTGGCCCAGTTCCCTTTGTTTTACTGGTTAGTCCATGTGAGATAGGATCATCGTGTAACACTAACTTTTATAGGTACATTACAATTTTGCTGTGATTCCATCCTCGGACCTACGTTTGGTATCACTTTCTCTTGTAACGCTACCATTCTGCTCAATCCATGTTTCATGTTTTTGTAGTGTATGCTACATCTTGGTTGAAGTGTGAGGAACTAGATGAAGTACAATGGCTTTGTTCAGTGTCCAGGTGATACTTATATTGAGGGCTCTTTTGACCTTGTATTTGCTCAGGAGATCTATTGATGATCTTCTTTGTTTGCGTATGGTTATACTGTAGTTCTTTCCATGAGCCAGCTTGTGCGCTGTGCGATTATTACTGAACATTCAGTATTCCAATTTTTTGTACTAATTGTATAATCAGCTCTCTGCAATAACAGCTTCACTTTTTGACACAACACAAAGTTCGGCCTTGATACGGTCGTCGTTTCACCTTCAATTCTCCCGCTTTCAGTACTTTACAAAGTGTTAATCAGATATTGCACCTTTGCTTAGAGTATCTGCACTTGGTGCATCAGCTTTTACATGTTAACTGCAATATAAAGCGTTAACTGCAATATTAACATCCTAACAGGTTTGGAAAAGCGTGTCAGAATTATCAGAAGTCTGTCACAGAATTATCAGAAGTCTGTCACAGAATAATCACTTCAAACTGACAAAAGTATCTCCCAGTTGCACAGGAAATCTTTTCTTTCTTAAAACTACCGAGAATTTTGAATGATCTGTTTCAAAAATAATTATACTTGAATCATTGTATTCAATGTAGTTAAAATCAAAATTGCATAAATGTCTAGTTATTTAGCACTAAAGTAGGAGGTACAGTATCAGTGAAATCATCTGTAAGCATCCTCCCAGCTAACGAAATAAGCTCAGTGGGGAACTGAGAGGAAAAACTAGATCAAATAAGCTCAATACAAATTTTGAGAGGAAGGACTAAATCAAATGAGATCAACACAAAACTCCAAGAGAAAGAATCTTGATTACATAAGCTCATTACACACTTTCAGAGATAAGGAACTGAATGCGGAGCAGTGAACTGTGACGTTTTACCCGAAGTATCAAGAATAACGGATACTTGGACCTCAGCTGGCAGCCTAAGGAATTCATCCAGGCTTCAGCTACCGTCCCATTTAGCTTCCATTGCCAAACCAGTTCCAGGATGCTACGACCCACATTCAATGTGATGATACAGCCAATTAAATTGTGGCGTATCTCGCAGGCTTGAATGTTGTGAATGTTCGAAAAAAAAGTATAAATGAGCTCACTTTTTCCGCCTTCCACCCTTCTTCGATCTCTGGTTCTTCGGCACCGACTTCTCTCGCCTGGAGAGCTTCTTCGTTCTCTTCTCCGATTGGATTTTCTTCGGCTTATTCACCGACTTGGCTTTCTTCGGTTGTGTGGCACCTAGTGGCACCGAGGCTCTCTTGCCTAACAATGTCTTGGGCTTCTGGATCTGCTTGGGTTCATCCTCCTCGAGGTCCTCGTCTTCATCTTCAGCTGGATCTAAGCTACATGTTGTGACAACAATTGTCGTGTCCCCATCATCGTATGTTGTGATCCCTGCAATCCAATGATACATGAATATCTTGCACAAAAAGGAAACATCTCCAAGCTGCTGAGGGTGCAACAAATGATACAAACATACATATCGCAGAAGCAAACATCGTCATGCTATTAAAACTGCAATCGAATGAATCCATGTATACTTTTTCCAAAGACAGACATCTCAAACCAAGACATAAGTTACTGAAGCTGCAATAACGATCTGTGAATACTTTAGCTTCCTTCAATAATCAAAGCCGGTCGCCTCGTAGTAAAGATTGAACTACACAAGCAATCTGAATGAGACATGATGATAAATTTGAATTTTTTTGCTTTGTGGTTTTGATCAAGAGACACACCAGTTACTTTTGAATCTTCGTCTTCGGCGACCTCGGTGTCTTCCGCTTCAGTTTCGTTTCCCTCCTCGCCATCTTCAGCTGGCTTCCCCTTCTGTTCCAGTAAGGCAGCCTTCTTTGCTTCTCTTATCTGCAATCAACGAAATGCATTAAGACTACTCTGGAATTCATAAGGTTGAAAAAACAGTCCGCAGATAGGAATAGAAAAAAACGTACTTCTTTCCTCTCCTGAAGTCGTTTTTGTCTCTCCTTGACTTCGTTCTGTTGAGCTGCAACTTTCCTCCTTTTGTTCTTTCTTTTGCGAAAGCCAGTCAAATAGTCCCTGATAATGACAACAAGCACACAAACAGTCAGTAATTGCACCCTAAGAACCTAAAACCTCTGTTTCACTGCAAACCCTAATTATCAGCTCGAAGACCATCAAACGGAAAAAGTACTCCAAATTTGACCCCTTGCAGCAACAAGCTCCTAACCTGATCACTCTGCGAATAATTTAAAACCCTAAATGCTAATTTCTTCATAGTGATAGACAAAATCAAGCAGAGCTTGAAAGAATTAATCGCTCAGCAATCAACTCGATATCGCTACAGCGGCTAAAACTGAGAGCTCTGCATCAGATGTAATCTTGATTGTGGCGATTGATTGGGAGAGGGAAGGACGACGTACTGGCGAGCATTCTCGTCGAAGACTGCAACTGCGAACTTGTTCTTCCGGAATCGCTTCGTAACGTGATGGCCCGTGTTTCCTGGCGTCGCATCCACATCCTCTTCGTCCATGACTTACAAAAAATCCTTATTGAAAATTAGAATCCTTACACGATTGCAATCAAAGGGTGAATTGAACTTCGGTTCCGAGTCCTAAAGAAGCAACGCGAGAGTGGATGCTTAAACCCTAAACCCTTGGCGTCGGATGAACCAGGGACTGTGGATATGACCAGGATGTGCAGGGTACTGGTATCGAATGTATGTTCACACCAGGGTATCAACCAAGTATTGGGACATAAATATCTAAGCAGGGTACTAGTATGAGACGTGCATGGAGCGGGTAAGGGTATTTCAAATATAGTACCCTGGTAGATTTACGATATCCTTGCATCGGACCGCACAGGAGTTTCGATTACATTAACCCGTAAGGTTCATAAAACCCAAATTGGTTTTTGCAATTTTGGGCCGCCTAGATGAGGGTTAAGAGTAATATTTTTGCATAGTATTTTTACTCGGTACTCCTTATATTTAAAAAATTCATGAATTTTTTTTTCATTGATTTCTCATGATTGGCTTGCAATGATAAAACATGCCCAATGGTGAAACATGCCCAATGGTAAAACATGCCCAATGTTTGAATACTCAAAACCAAACACTGCTCTCACTAAAGTGCATGGCATTAACAATGAGTATGCAATTTTTACCACACAAACTAGAGTTGATTTGAGGCCCAACCCAACTCATTTCGTCAAAAACGAACTTTGGATGAAAAAATTATGGCTCTTCAAAGTTTTTGCCCTTCATCCAAATTGTACCAAAACAACTGTAGGGACGTATAAGGGTTAATCTCTACAAGGTGGTCAAAAATTGCAATTTTTTAGTTAAGAGATCCAAAAACGTCTTGGACCTCGTTGTATGGGTATCTCAAAGCCCTTTGGGGAATACCATGTCGGGTATCTCTAAGGTACTAGTGGCTAGGTAGGAACTAGCATACTGTTCACCCCGAGAGGAGCTAGTAGTCCCGCCATTGAAGTAATGACCTTCCGGCATACATCCAAGGATAGGTCGAACAAACACTCTATTCACGTTGACCTCTAAATAGGTTGGAGTTTCTCTTCTTCTTCTGGAATTTGGGGTGAAATTTGTATTCTATTTACATTGCCCCTTATGAACCTATTTCTTTTTTATTTCTTTCTCATCAAAGTTTAGTTTTTATATTGAATTTTGAGAGGTCCATGTCTCCTCAATTGGTTAAGAATCAACAAAAAATATACATTCTGAAGAAACACGCGTACAGCCATGTCCAGTGCTCATTGCAGACAATTTGATCGACACAGAGCTAACAAGCATCCATAGCTCTAGAACCCTAAAACACGAGCAATCCTGAAAGAGGAAAAGTATAATCTACATGTACGGTAAGAGTCGATCTGCTGATAGTTTTTAACGACGAGCAGAACCTAAAGGCGAGATTACTGACCTTGTTTACCTGTTCAGAAGCAAAAACAGGAGTTTGATGGCTCTGCATCCCAGCATGTTTACATTGTTTGCTTCGAGACCCAGCCCAGCTTGTCAGCACTGATAGTGTGCAAGCCCAAGAGTTGTTCATGCAATTGTCTTCGTGATAATCGGTCGTTTAATTACGTTTACTCAACCATTAGAGCATCCCCACCAGTTGAGGGCCCTGGCCTTGCCCGCAACTGGCGGGTGGGCGGGGCCGGGAGCTCCAGTGGCTGGCTAGGGTGTGGTCCGCCCCACCAGTGGCCCTCGATGGCCCCCACTCCCCCATTCTCTCCCTTTGACCTGCTCTGGAAGAGGAAGATAAAAGACAAGAAAAGTGGAGAAAAGTGAGAGCTACAGTGGCTTACAGCCGCACTCCAAACTGGCACTCTTTTCCAGTGCAACTCCACTTTTATGGAGCCCCGCATGGACTAGGGCACGTTATCCTACTGTTGGTGGGGAGCCGAAATAGGCTACAGTGCCCTTTTTCTCATTTCCAGTGCCGATTTGGTGACTGGTGGCGATGCTCTTACATTCTGAGCGAGGGGACAAAATCTGAAGTTCTTCTCGACTAGGTCTTCGCACATCAACTGGTAGCAACTTCGAGGTCCCTTGTTGATATCTTCTTGCAAGGGATTGGTTGGTATTCTTAGTGATTCACAATCATTCCTTTCATGTGCAGATTTAGTTCCATGTTGCGAGAGCGATTGGAGGAAGTAAAGCAGCTATCAAACAACAGATTGAAGACAGAATCATCAGCATCAGCTTCAGCTATGCCCCCACCATCGAAGGTTGTCAACATTCCTGGCTCCATCACGCCGAAGGCAGCTCCACAAGTTGTTGGCCAGTAAGAGGCAGCTGTTACGAGTACAGTCGGAGGAGCAGTGGTTAAGGAAGCGGAGTCCAAGGTACTCTCATGAAAATTACATTCAACTACCTCATGAGTTACAATAAGAGACCCAAAATCAAGTAAGTCAAAACATCACAAATTGATGCATGGAAAAATTTAGCTTATCAAAACCATTGTAGTTTTCTTCTTGTAGATTCAATGAGAGATGAAAATCGGAAGTCTCTGTGTGTCAAAACGTCTTATGAATTTGAACACATACATGGATGATAGCACGAGTGGTGTAACAAAAGTTACTTGTTGAACATGTTAACCCCTAAAGGCCCATGATGTTTTGGGAGCTTGAAATCCCAACACTGACCACTATGTACTAATGCGGGTACGTCCAATATTTTTGGAAATTTTTGATAACTTCAACCGTAGGATCTTGAAGTAGACTACCATAGGTAGTAGTGTGAAAATTTTCAACCGTTGGATCATCACTAGATGTGAGATCATAACATTTGAAGTTGACTGTAAATTTTTTTTGGCCCTGACCATAAAAGCCGAATCGGCGGCCGTGGGCCTTTAGGGGTTAAGAAACTGAATTTTTTCTTATTCGAATGAACGAATTTCTAACCGAAAAAAAATTCCGGCTAAGTCATTTGAGATCCACATTTCGAAAGCTAGAAAGTAAGACAGATGGAGGATTCACCTACTTTGTGGCTTGTGTAAACAATTCACAAACTATAATACCTACTATCATGTATTGCATTCCAACCATATTTACCAAAAACTAACAAAAGGCGTATCAAAAATAAATTAAAGAAGACAATGTCTTTGTTTCCATTGGATAGGTCTTCTTGATTTCTTGTAATATCTCATAAAATCCAGGCCTAATCAAAGGCTCAGGATGCCAACACCTTTGCACCAACTCTTCAAGCTTGGGATCCACATAGTCTAGCAGTGGAGGCCTCTCACCACCAATAACACCATCATGCATAGTTGCATCGTAATTTTCAAAAGGGATACAACGTGTTAGGATCTCATAACATGTCATGGCATAACTATAAACATCTACCTTTTCTGTCCATACTTCCTGAGTTGATTTGTTCTCCCCCTCGTCCTTCTTCCGTGCAAGTAATACCTCTGGGCCCTCCAAAATCGAGTTCCCTCCACACCCCGACAACTATCATAATCTGCTACCACACAACATTTCAAGTTGGGTGATGTTTGATCGTCGTCCTTCACTAAAAGGCAATTTGCTGCTTTCAAATCTCTGTGGATAATACCCTTTGCATGTAAGATCGACATCCCATGGGCAATATATGCCATTAGTGCCGCTGATGTCTCATTTGGAAACGGAGGACTCTGGTGGAATACATCTTTCATCAATGGAATGCAAACCTACCATCTTGCAATAATGTACCGTGCGTCATAGAAACATACGTTGTAGAAATAGGACCTTCGGGTAATAGAACTCGCAAATGCCCTTTCATTCCTCGAATATCCGATACCCACGTGCGTTGAAGATCTACAAAGAGATACTCCCTCCCAAACACTTTCAACACAAACCAATCCAACACTTTCCCATCATAGATTGCTTCGTGTATCTCAGCTTGGCCTCCTCCACCTATCTTCTTCCCAACCTCCAACCTATCACCACAGTCAACATAAAATGCGGAGCCAGGTGACGATGTCAGTTCTTGAGATATAGGTTCTTCAAGAATGGCACGAGCACTCTTATAGGGGAATTCTATGTCTCTAAGGTGTTGGAAGTGACGTCGATTCACCTGGCGGATGCTCTCCAATTCTGTGGGCGACAGATAACATGGCGCGCACGACAACGAGGAGCATGATGTAGAGTCAAAGTGTGTCAAAAGGGACTGTGACCTCGCCGTTTGGAACTCTTCCTCACTGGTGCACTCGCTCCGTAATCCCTCCAACCACGCTACGCGTGCCCTCCTCGCTTCCTCCACCTGCTTGTTGTTAGCTCGCTCTGGCCTGTACACTTGTGCCCTAGGATTGTGCTTGGAGGGTGTGGCCATTTTCCGAGAGCGCCCACAAACTGCACCCCTACTGCCTACTTCACCAACTTTGCAACCCCAACTTTGCAACCCTAGAAGAGAATATCGCCACAAGTAGTGGACTCCTTCGGCTGCTCACAGACTAGAATCGTGTCAAGTGTGGGAAACAGAAGCGAGAGGCGCTGCTACAGACAGGATAGATCGAATCGTGTCAAGCTCGGGAAACATAATCGAATCAAAGCAAAACTTGATACTGGTTGTATTCTATCACAAAGCTGATCTGTGGACACTGCGAAAAACATTACAATGATTTCTAACCCCAAGGTCCTTCAATCTAGCACCCTTGGTGAACGCAAGCGATTTCATTACAGACTGCCGGCCACGACCTAGAAGCCACAGCGAACCATCTCAAAATGGGGTTATCTACAGTCGAAAGTCGAAAAACGACATCGTGAATGGAAGGTAGTGAGCAACTTCGACGAAAGAGGCAACTTCTTCATTCTGAGTCCAAATTGGATGAAATTACATGAGTTCAGTCCCAAATCAACTCTTGTTTGTTTGGTAAAATTTGCAGACCCATACAAGAAAAGTATGAATTTTTGGCATGTATATTAGTGAAGGCAGCTCTTGTTTGTGGGGTATTAAACATGGGGAACGTTTTACCATTGCAAGCCAATTATGTAAAATTCAATTTAGATTTACGTGTTTTTTTTTTGCATAAGCATGTCCTCAAAATAAAATTCAACAACTTTGTAGTTGGAAGAATTCTAATTTGAATAATTTAGGTGTTAGATTTGCAATGACAATTCTATAATTGGGTCCCAAATCAAGTCTAGTTTGTGTGGTTAAAATTGCACGCCCATACAATAAGTGAATGAATTTGAGTGAAAGGGATCTACATCTGGACGATTTTCCTTTGTAAGTTTTTTGGCAATTCTCACCACTACAAGGCTATTATTTGAGCCAATGAATTTTATGTATTGATGTATCGTTTTGGTACAAGAGTGTTGATAAGATGAAAATTAACAACTTTCTGGTTGGTAATTTTTGGCTTGTATATCTCTTGTTGGTAGTATTTTCACTTCAAAGTGATAATGATGAGAGAGTGCTCAAAAATGACTTCAATTTCAGATTTCCATTCTGTAATGAGAAAGACACAATGTAATAACAGTGAAAGCAAATTTTATGCATGGGGAAAGTAAGTGGAAGGATAGTCAAAGTGGATTTATAAATTTTGAACTCTTCTACAATTCGCTATAAATTCTTGAAGGTGGACTTATAGGTTTTTAACATAGTGCTTGATTTGACACCCTATGAGTACATGGTACTGTTGAATTGTGAAGCTATTATGTACTTACGAGTATGTGCCCATGTCCTCCATACACACAAAAAAAAGCTGAAATTCTAATAAAACTAATTTGTAAAAAATATGGAATTGAGTATTAACCCCTGAGCGCCCCTGCGGACTAAATGTGTCCGCCAGGAATTCCGTCAGTCAGAAGTCAACCATTGTTTGACCATTATAGAAACCAAATCCGTGCGGTGAAATCCATCCCAATTTTTCCCACACCTTCGCATCCCTGTTCTTCATGTTTCTCAACGGTGAAATTGAAAATAATCAATTTCTGCAAAAATGATACCGGATAAGCTTGGGCACGGTCTGCGCACCTTGATTTTCGGGCTTTTTGGAGGGGGCGCTGAGGGGTTAAAAAAGCTTTTGAATAATCTAATAACATGTGGTTACTATGTTCTAATACTTAATTCTAGTTTTTTTACAAATTACTTTTTTTTTTAATTTCACATTTTCTTTGTGTGTGTGTCCGGAGTACACGGGTACATACTCATTTTACTACAAATTTGTTGAAGCAACTTGCCTACTTATTAAGGCGCGATTTTTGGCACATTTTCAGCTTAGTTAATCGGTAGGAGAACTAGCCGCATGAGCAATTTGTGTGCATAGGAAAATTAAGTAGAAGATTGGACATGATGAATTCATCATTCCTGGACCCACTCAAAAACAATTATGAATTTTTGAGGTTGGACTTGTAGGTGATTCGAAAATAGTGCAATCTTGAATGCTTAGAGTGAGTATATTCAAAGCCATTTTGTACCTCCTTTGAAGTTAATTAGAGATATGAATACTGGCTTGAAGTAGAAGGTCATTTGTAATAATTTAGGGAACCATGCATCAAGGATATTTAGGGGTTGAACTCTACATCATTTACTTTATTTTATTGATAGATGGAGGTTGCCAAAGGCCGGTCTCCGTCAATTAAAATGGCATACGAAGGATAAATGCAATAAAATTCTGAATGGTGAGATCATGCCTAGAACCTTATTTACATGTACAAAAAAAAAAACTCTAAAAAAAAGCAAAATCTCAATTTTCGGTGAATTCTTGAAATCTTTGCAATATAAAAAAATTTAACCCCTAAACTACCATGGTGTTTTGTGAGCTCCAAACTCCAAAATTGCAATTCCATACCACCTTGTGAACCTTGGAGTGTGAGAATGTTTTTTACACTTTTTTGAAACTTTCAACCGTATGATCTTGAAGAGAACTATTATTAGAGGTAGTGGCTTAAATTTCAACCGTTGGATCGTAGCGATTTGTAAGATCGTAACATTCAAAGTTGATGCAACTTATTTTTCAGCAAACATAGTTCACTTTGTGCAAAGGAAAACGTGATGCTGATTACCTCAAACATATAGCTCATATTTTTTTCCATGTATATAATTAAGTTGGGCATGCCCATGCAAAATTTTAGACACTCATTTTGCTTTTTGAACCTTCATGCAATTTATTTACTAGAAGAAGGTAGAAATCAAGGATTTGGTAAAACATGCACCACGCTTATTGCATATGGTTTAGGGGGAAAAATGAACGGTAAGTGTATACCTTCTTGAGTTTTTGAATTTCAAGAAAAAAGAAATTCAAAAAATTCCAAAATCTCAAATTTTTGCAAATTTTGAAAGAAAAAAATTAAAATGTCAAAGAAAACTTTGAATCTAGCTCTTGTAATTTTTGAAGGGTGCCCTTGTAGGATTGGTAAAAGTTCCAACTTGGGTCAATTGGAAACCTAAGTACAAAATCAATCAAGAAAAGATTCCAAAAAAAAAAAAAAAAAAAAAAAAAGGTAAAAATTAAAAGTTTTTTTCTGCCCGCCCCAAGGCTAAAAACCAAAATCTGCATTTAAGAACTCCATAGCTGGAGTTTGACTTTGCAAATTTTCCCACATACACCTTGTAGTATAGGGAACATCCAGTAAAAATCTTAGGCAAAAATATTACTTTAACATCTTAACTTAGGTTGCCCGAAATTACAAATCTCCTAATCGGAGGCCTTGGTAGTTTAGGAGTTAATGTCTCCTACACATATTGTGGATTGTGGATCATGATTTCTACTTTGTGTGTGTTCATTGATGTGATTTGGGGTTTGTGAATGTATTAAAGGAGAGTGCTCAAAATTAATTGAAGCAGTATCGATAATGGAGCACTAGGCTTCTTCATTTAGAGGTACATAGTAGCCTCTTCACTCAACACTAGCATGTACTCACTATGAGATTGCCTTCAAGAATTCATAACAGATTGTAGAGAAGTCCAAAATTGATAAATCTACTTTGACTATCCTTCCACTTACTGTCCCCATGCACAAAAATTGCTTACAATGTTTACTTCAATTTAAGAAATCCGAAATTTGAAAAATTACCGAGCACTCTCCATTAGAAGTATCTCACAAGAAACATACCAAAAAGAATAAGCAATTGGTTGTACATTTGGGAGTACAAACAAACAAACAAAAAAAAAAAAAAAAAAAAAAAAAAAAAAAAAAAAAAAAAAAAAAAAAAAACCATTTTTATTGCCTAGCTTGTATACGGGTGGAACATGTATATGTCAAAGTAGAGGGTTAAGTTGTAGAAAAACTTTAGCCTAAATTTGATAACGTTAAAACATTTTTAAAATAGTCATATACTGGTAAATTGATTAGGACTCCCATTAAACAATTTGTGGTTAAATATTTGGTAAAACATATACTTGGATGCTACATGTTGAGTGGCACAGATTATACCTTAAAATGATCATTATGGAAATCAATGAGCAAAATTTTTATACGTGACGGTGAGAATCTCAATTTTAGAATATTGTTTAAAAATTTCAAATTAGTCAACATACAAACTTGATGTCCTGATCTCAGGATATACTTAGTCTATATTTAAGTTATTGTGAAAATATTCTTGTTTTAAATCAAAAACAACCCAAATGGGACTCTTTTCAAATATTTTGACAGAGAAGAGGTCTACCACATGAAGGACAAGGGTCACCCTTAACCTAACATTGCCACAATTGGTGTTGCTAGGGCACCTCTCCACGAATGTGAAGTCTAAGTTCTCCCCTATACTCTAGATTCCTAAATTTTGTATTCATTCTCGTAAGTGCTGAAAAATACAGCAATTAAAAATACGGCAAAATTATGGAAACTTTGGCCTCTCTTCTTGCTGATTAGTTATCCACTCAATCTTGAATGCCCAGAAATAGGTGAATTACAGGATATAGCACAAGTCTCAAAACACATCTGTAGAATTCCGAGTCACGCCAAGGAATGGTCGTTGGCTGAGGTTTTCCTGAAAGTAATCTGCTCACAACACTCCCCTCATGACCAGATTATCTGCAGGAAAACTCCTCCCAACAACCTTTTCCCAGAACGTGATCACCTCTCTCAAAAAACGCTCTTCTAAACAACTTCGCCATTCCACAGCAGTCTTAAAAACAACCAGATGCAAGGAAAGTAGAGCTAACATCTGGACTGATAAACAATGAGGTAAAGGTACACGGGTACGGACAAGAGGCTCAGAAAGACGGAGAAAGAAAATGAAGCATCCAGTATTCGTAATAAGGTTCGAAGCCTTCGAACAATGCAAACCACCGAGAGCTCAACGATGACAACTGCATAGAGGAAAGAGACATATACAGTGAAAGATGTGAGTGGCAATAACCTCTTGTTCATCTCTACTCAGTAGTTGATCAACCACTTATCAAACTATAAGTTAAGTTCCTGTTACACTGAACTACGAACCCTGTTCCCGATAACTCGCAGATTCCTGTTACAAATTAAGATACCAAGCTAAATACCAAGCTCCTGATACACATCAAACTACATTCCAAACTCCTGTTACACGTCAAGCTACATAGGAAGTTCCTGGTAAGCATGTGCCAATAGAATGGTCAAAATAAGATTTAGACGAAAGGACGGAACTTTCAGAACTTTCTAATGAGTACTTCTTTCTCCCATTCTCGATGACAGTTCCAACCTCATACTCGGTCAGAGGTGATGCGATCTTACCAAGTACTTAACAAGCGGTAAACGATTGAGCAAGTTCCTGTTACGTATCAAGTGGTAATAGAAATATCTTCAAGCTATGATAAACTTTACAGGAACACACAATTGAAAAGATGTGGCTACAATATAAATGCCAGAGCCTCTCGCCTGCATCGAAAAAAAGAACAGCCAGAGACTTTAGCTATTGGAAAATAGCTGCTACCATAAAAAGAAACGAAAAAAACCCTTCAAAGCACCTCTTCCCTTAAACTATGTATCAATTGGGACCGACTCTACACCAGAGTATCTTGGTACACTATGTTTACAAAACTTACGGTGGTTCCTGTTCTCAACACTCAAATCTTGCAAAGAGAGAGAAAGTGCAGTGGTTGTCAATAGCGTCTGCCTCCTGCGGTCGACAGTAAGACCATAGAACCTTTCTTGTTCTTCTTAGCGCTCTTCCCTGCCGAGACACTACTAGCCTCCTCTCCGGCTTTTGCCGGAGCCTGTGCGGCAATGATATTTGCGAATGACATGTTTGAGGAACCTGGCTCATTAACCTTTGGCCGAGAGGAGGATGAGCCCCATGGAGACGATGACTCCACAGCCTGGGCGAGTTGCGGCGCATCATGGCCGGACGCAAAGCCCATTTTGGCTACATTGGCAAACAATGAACGGCTGTCACTGGGTGGACTTGCAGTTGTTACAGCTGTTGTTTCTTCGAGCTCAAAATCAGCGACAGGATCCTCCACCTGCAGCGATTGCATGTATGCTACAAAGTCAGCAGGAGATGGAGCCCTTGGTTGTGAAGCTGCCATCGATGCTGCCAGGCGCTCCTCCTTGGCCTTCTCAACCTTTCCCTGTTGGATCGCTCGGCGACGACGTTGTTGACGAGTGCGAATCTCCTCTAGAAAGGGAGTAAAGGCTTCTAGAGGTAGCATTTCACTCAAGTCCACCTCACATAACTGAAAGTGAGCTGTTAAAGGCAAGTGGCTCAAGTATCGATACCGCTTCCGAGTTCCTTCTGTCTGTGTGACCGACTCCAGCTCTACAATGTTCGCCTCTATACTTGAAGGCAAGGACTCGTAGCTTCCGTAGTGTTGCAGCAATGCTTTCATGTTGAGAGGGTGCAGGATGAGAAGCTGCCCATCAGCAGCCTGGTAAAACGTGTAAGCATCCAACTCCTCCGGATCTTTTTTCACGTCTTTCTGTTTCTTGTCATGTTCATTGGACTCATTATTTGCCTCCAGAATGATATCCTCCCAATCTGATGGCGTCCCCACATCGCTTTTCTTTTCTACATCGACGTAATCATCTGCCTCCGATTCAGAAACGAACCGTTCAGCCTCTGCATCGACGAAAGCACTTTCATAGACCCAGCCAGCTTCCTCTTTTAGCTTAGCCATAGCAGCTTCAGTTTGAGCAGCTATATCCATTGCCTTACTCCGTTTGACATCCACAGGAACAAAGTCAGCGCCATCTATATTGCTCAGTGACTGGACTAAACTGTCTTCTGCCGAGGAGTTCTGAATTCCTGCCTTTGGCTGCGCAACAATTCGCTGTCGAACTGGAGGACTACTGGAGAGAAAGTCCAAAGTGCGGTGCTCTGTCCATGCCACCTTCCGTTGATTGAGCTGATCGATAGCCTCAAAAACATACGGGACGACATCCAGATCCTCACCCCCATGATTTTCAGCACGTGATGCCCACGCGGTAAGTTCTGCCACAGCCTTGTCCGTGACATGGGCAGCTTCCGAAGTAAGGGTGAACTTCGAATAGGGGTGAAACTTGCCATCTTCGCTGTATGCCAGTGCACCCAGAGAGCCCTTGCTTTTCTCAAATGGAGTGATGGAGTTCTTGGCACGTGTAAGCAGGTTGAACTTTATGTGATCCCCTGCACGATGCTGCTGCACTGAGCTGATTAGCACGGTCCGCATCTCTTTTACTGATATCATGGCGAAGCAGAGGGGACACTTCTTCCACGTATCTCCTCCCCGCTGTTCTCCCAACATAAAATAACGCAAGATGCATGGAAAGCAGAAGATATGACCGCAGGAGGTTATCTGGGGACATAAGGGAGGAGTCTCGAGACATATCGGGCACTGCACTGGCACTGGAGCTGTCACGTTCACTGCAGCCACATCTTCCCACTGCAGCATCTTGTCCGGATCGCTTGCATTGAGACCATAGTCGCCCAAGTCCGACACCAGGAACCGGAAGTTCGCTTGCAAGAAGAGCTCCTTGTTGTAAGGCTGTGCTCGTCTTTGTCTTCGAGGAGGATGTTGGTGGTGGGACTGTGGCGGGGGCCTCACAATGGGATCATACTGGAAATTCAAGAGGTAGTTGGCCTTCAAGCTTTGGTTCTTCTTGCCTCCGGGAGGTGTAGCACCAGTATTCCAAGCTTTTGCAGATCCATTTCCACTTTTGGCTGGAGAAGCAGTACCCTTCCCTGCCCTCCTATCAGTTTCATGACTCCGGCCCTTTCGCCCTACTGACCCCGAGTTGTTGTTGTTGTTGTTGTTCTTTACTGACCCCGAGTTGCTGTTGTTGTTGAAGGCCTCCTGGTCAATCGGGTCTCCGACGTGAAAAAACGACGCTGAGGCTGACGGAACTGGCACGAACTCTTTGGCAAGAGGGTTGAGCTTTGGGAGTTGCTCAACTTGCCCATCATTTGTACTACTCCCAATCTCCTGAAGCTGTCCACTTCCATTAAAGTGGACACTGCCTCCTGCCGCTCCATGCTTGTAAGCTTTGTCTCT
Source organism: Bryum argenteum (assembly GCA_037043015.1). NCBI lineage: Eukaryota > Viridiplantae > Streptophyta > Bryopsida > Bryales > Bryaceae > Bryum > Bryum argenteum. The sequence continues at coordinate 14,165,528 of CM073328.1, read as the reverse complement.
GACTTCTTCTCGAGGCGCAGTCGACGGTGCTGCAGAGGTTGGCGAGCTGGACATGAAAAGCTTGCAAAGTACCTGGGCCCCTCAAGGTGCGCTCCTTCCTCTGCAACCCAACGATGCCGTCCACCTCCTTCAACCTGAAGCATTAAACATGTACCACTTCTCCCAATCACAAAAAGATCAAACACACATGCATAACCCACGCACAAAACAAGTACATTGTGCTCTCCAACTCGTAATGTTTCATAAATAATAACCTAAACAGAAGATAAAATATCCTAAAAAGAACACTCCTACTCTATTCATTTTGCACACAGCTTCCGCACTTTCCGATTCAGAAGCAATTTCACCCCTCTCTCTCAATAACATTGCAATTGTGCTTGCCACTGAGATGTCAGCTGAATACCATGAAGCGTTCCAGATCAAAACTCAGAGACAAGACGACCCTGACTTTTTCAAAAAAAATTCGTTCTCAGAGCATAACATTGCCAAACTTGAACATTACAACACTTTCCTTCAGCCGAGCCAAATTCGCAATACTTTAACCAATTGAAATTGCTGAACTTGATTCAGTAACAAGAAGCATTATCTTTCAGCACAGCGGAAAGATACTTCAAAACGAAAGGCACACAACACAAAATTCATGGATTTAAGAGCCCTGTGGCATTACCCTCGCCAATCGCAAACCCTAGCGAATCGCAAACCCCAATTTCCGGCACCAAAAGCCTCAAACCCTTGCGCAATCCACCCGGCTCCTAACACACCCCTAGAGTACATACATCAACCAACCAGACGCGAATTCAGCAAACAGAAAGCTTCGATGCGGAACCCTAAATCGTTCCGCACGTATAATCCATCAAAAGAGGCGCCGTAAACTGGAAAAAGATGCTGGGTTATGGAACAGAAGGAGGTATGAGGGGGCTGCTTACTTGCATGTGGTCTTGACCGCTGCGAAGAATGTGAGAAAGTGATTTTGTGAGTGAGCAATCGGGTGGTCCGAGGTTTGGAGGTGACAGCAAGAGGTGCGAGACGAAGATGCGCACAGAACCTCTGGAAGGTCCCTTTTGTTCCCATGTTCGCACTCGCCTGTTCCCCAGAGCTGCGAGATCGTGGCCGTCCATGTTAGATAAATGCGGTGGGCGTCGTCGATGGTGCTGAGTTTCTATACCGTCCCTCCTAATTGGGCATAAACTGTGTTTTGGAATTAAAACTTCCGGAATTTGAAATGACGTCATTATGGTAAGGTGTCCTGTAATGGCGCAATTTTCAGCACAGAAAATCTACAGGAATGTTGCCAGTGCAAGCAATTTTTGTGCATGTGGAAAATTAGTAGAAAACTAGAGCAAGTGGAATCATCATTTTTCGACTCTTCTACAGTAAGTAATGAATTTTCAAAGATGGAAATATAGGTGTTCCTAAAATGGTGCCCTCAAGTGACGCCCTATAATCTTTGCAGTGTGTACATGGCAATGTTGTATGGAGAAGCTATTATGTACGTGACAGTGAAGATTACTAGGGCTCCATTTTCGGCACTGCGCCATTTTTGGCTGCTCTACCATATGCAAGAGCTTAGTCTACAATGAGATCATTCTTGAATATATCTTTATAGTTTTTGAAGAATTGGACCTTAAAAGCACAATTTTTGAAATTATCTTGAATCAATTATTGATTTTGAAAGTTGGAGTTGTAGGTGTGCCTTAACCCGTAAGGTTGGCAGAGGTCAAAATCTAGTAGTTTTCTGCTTTGATTAACATCTGATTTACTATATTTAGCTCGTGCAAAGTTTAAATCTTTTGTGGATTGAAGAGTTTTCTCACACATTTCATACAACACGATTCGTGTTTCTATATTCCTTGTACTTTATGAGAGATTCACTCTCATAGTTTGAAAACACTATTTGGGCATGCCCTATATATTCTCAAAATTTTGTCCAAACAATTATATTGCAATGACTCCAAAAGTCACAAAAAATCGAGGTCTCTTTTCTTTCTTTCTTTCTTTCTTTCTTTCTTTTTTTTTTTTTTTTTTTTTTTTTTTTTTTCTTTTGTTTTTTTTTTTTTTTTTTTTTTTTTTTTTTTTTTTTTTTTTTTTTTTTTTTTTTTTTTTTTTTTTTTTCCTTTACTTTTTTTTCTGTATGCGTAAAGAAGATACTAGAGGTTATTCTCAGACACCCTTTGGATCACTTGTATGATAATTCTTCACAAGCCTTTCTAATTGTCAAAAATAGGCTTCTGTATTTCAATTTCAGCATACCCCTATTTGAGATATCAAGCTTTTTTCTAGGTTTTACATGTCTTACGAGGATAAAAATGATATGAACATGTAGCTAACTCACTTAGAGACAATAATCTTAAGAGCCTCACATCAAATTCACTTTCAAAATGGGTTTTTGAGTTGTGAAGCAATGATTCCCTTTTTACAATAAGGCATGAAAGCTTATGTTTCAACTTTAAACATTATGATCTCGCATGTAGTGAGGAATATTAGTTTGAGAATTAGAGTACACAAGAGACATTCTCAATGAAGGATTTCACCAACTTTTAAAGATGACTTGTTGTTTTACCAAACATGTTATGTTTCTCTTCAAGATGGCATATTTGAATTTGTCTTGCAAAGATGTTGGGGTGACTTATGCAAGGACATCCATTATGAAATCATGAAAGATGAAACACCAAAGTCCTTCATTTTGCGATCCCTCACCATTAAGATGCATACTGCCTATGGTATGGTAATGTTACATAGAAAAGCAAAAATTGCTTTTTATAATATAATCATGAAAATAGAAGATTGCAATCTAGATGCTAATTTGGTAGGAGACTATAAAAGTTTTTAATATATGGCCGGATTTTGAAGGGCTATTGAAATTTCACTTGCAAAATAAAATACACAAACTCATTCAAAAATTATGGACAATGAAAGCAGATGTGTATGATTATGTCATGAGATTTTAACAAGTTGCATCTCATTTGAAGAATATGCTATAAATCTTTACAATTGTATTATTGTTGGTGAGAGACTTGCTGGTATTTACCACCCACGTGAATGTTTCGATCTGAACAAGACACCGCTAATCGCTTCAAAGGTACCATACATACCTACTAATGCTTTTAGCCACAGGCATTCATCTTCGGAGTGGACCTTTCATCAAAAAACGGGGATTCTTACAGTTTTCATTGAACTTCTGTTTCAGGTAGATGTGTGGTCTGTAGGTATCATCTACTGTTTGGGAAACGCCCCTTCGGCCACAACCAATGTCAAGAGCAATTAGTGCGTGAAGACACCATAGTCAATGCCCGGAAGGTGGAGTTTCCGACGCGAACCTCTGTTTCCCTGGAGGCTAAGGTACGAGCTACTTGATAATTTCTTATCATTGTTTAATTTCTACTTGATACTTGCTTATATTATGCCTACTGTATCCGGTCGGTTAGTGAACTACACTTCCTACAATCATTTGTCCCTTTTTCTTCTTCTAAGGTACTACGGGTGTTGAGGTTAGATGACCGTTTTGATCATTTTGATCATCTTGAAGTTCTGTTTGCGGGCATGAGCTCATCATGTTACCTGCGAAAACTACTGATAACTGCGGAAATGGTTCCTGAATTCTTGCGGCGATGTCTAACCTACGATCAAGCGGATAGGCCAGACGTGCTTTCTGCAGCACAATATCCTTACCTATCAGACATGAAGAAAAGACCTTGACGCATGGGGCTCGTGTTTCCGTGGTTGGGTGCTGCACTGCAGATATTAGTATAGTGATACAAACGATCTGAATTCAGGAGATGGATTCTTTCTTAGGCTGCCAATTCAATGCAGTTGCGTAGAAAATCACATGTAGCAATGACCACAGGCCATTAATACTGTTTAGCCTCTGATATGTTGCATTGTCGCAAATGAAACAAAGACGAAGTCCATGCAGAGGTCAATCCTCTCTTTTGTGTACTAAAGATAAAGATATTGTTCCTGTCCATTGAGGCGAATCTTACCTATTCCGGTGACTACCAGAAGTCTAATTAAGTGGTTACGCGCAGATCCTTTTTATATCTTTGACCAAGAATAATATCCATAAACTGTAAATTCAAGACTTCGTCAAGACAGGTGTGTGATGCCATCACTTCGAACTACACTACTTGATTTCTCTCATGGTAAAACATGTGCTTTGCCAATTCGGAATACGAGGAACATGCTTGGGTCGAACAAAGGCTCAGCGCAGAACGAAGAGCAGAAGTCAACATTAGTTGGATAGAGCAATTAATTGTTGCTCGCTCAAGCTCATCGGTTCTTTATTATGATCTCCGCAAGGAAGGCAACTATACTAACAGGCCATCCCAACAATAAGGGTGCTATTTCTGTAGTAAGTTTTCCATTCGACAGGTTCAATGTTTACTCCGCTTGAACTAATTGTAAAATGGTCATTATCATAGATGCGGTTCGGACCCCGATTCTCATGTCAGACTTTCTTCGGCCGACAATACGTACAGTTGTCAGCACAAAAATAATCGTGCGATTGATTCCTTGCGAAGAATAAGTCAAGCTAGGACTCAGTCTAGCTAGCCCCGAAGCTTCTAGACACCACAAAGAGGCGGTGAGATTGTTCTGAGAACATGCTAACTGTCAGGCTCCACTACCTCCATATTCTCCATTCCCTTTCCTGCTCAATCGATGTCCCTAGAGCACTACTTCCTGACTCTGATATTGACCATTTATCGAGTGTACATTGCGACAGCTTCGTATCATCCTAGCGGTGCTCATTTTGTCATGGTGAACTTGAAGTGACTGGTTTATACTGATTCCAAGCTTCGGAGCTAGCAAAGATGTTGAAGCGTGTGAAGTCGTGGTTTTTGTTCTGGAAACAGTACCTGCCACACATAGTGTTGTACTGGAAGCGCCATCTACCATTGAGAGCCTTGTCTCTCACATTCCACCCCCGCGACCCAAGAAGGATTCATTCTCAAAAGATTCAGAGAATGGCGTCTCGTTGCAGAGCTGCCTCTGGTCATGTTCGTGAGGGAAGTCGGCGCTTACAGACTTGTGGCTTTTGAAAGGGAGAAGTTCCAAAGTCTTGACTGTGTTGTTCAACACACCTGGTTGGGTACAGAAGTCACAGTATCACTAGAGGTGCGAATATTTGAAGAGGTGACTGATATCCATGACCATGAAACTGCCCCTGCTTTGGCTCAATCCTCCAGTGGGTCACCTTCTTGTTCCGGCTTAATCCCTGGTCACGTACGCGTCCTATATAGACTTGGTCACCTTGACGACGAAAAACGGTCGAAGCGGCGACTCGAACCCTGGGAAGAATCATTCGTTTGCCGTTTCTGTTGTTGAAATTCTTCATACCTTTCGCGAACGATGTGTGGAATCTAAAAGATTGAAACCGAGGAGAATCAATTGAAAGAGTCGAGAAGGATTTGAGAACCACGTCTCACTAGCCAGTGCAGGGAAACTTATTGTATATGGACTATAACTGATTGTCAAATCATAACACTAAATGTGAGAGTATGAACATGATCTTGCAAGAATATCTTGAAAGTGTACAATTGGTGGCTTAAAGAAAAACAGGGGATATTGATTGCAATGGCGGCCTAAAGTGGACACTAATCTTAAGAGAGTTGAAAATTTGTGTTCTTTACCAAAAGTTACCTGTTACTCTAATCTCCACATAACACTAATTAACAACCCTCAAGTCCTCAAGTACTTCTTCAGGACTTCTTCAGGACTTCTTCAGGGTGGTCAGAAACTCCGAACACCCGAGACTTTGCTAAAAAATTCGGTGCCTTGTATAATGAAGGTTACTGGCGTATTAATGAGTGGCACTATTGATGTCTCCTTCTAGAGGTCACAGACTTCTTTCTGACAACCATTATCCAGTAGTCAGTATCATATACAGTAGTTTGTGTCCTAAGGTAGCGACACCCATAACCATCCGACTAAGCAAATATGGTTGGTTACAACCACCAAGGAAGCTTGAAAAAAATATGTACACATTAGCAATTGGGAGTGAAAAATATTTGCTGTGAGAGATGAGGTTTTGTGACGAGAGTGAATTTATAAGAATATTTCAAAGTACAAAATGAACATACTTATATGCTTGTCCATAGGTGGAGCTAAAAATGACCACCACTGAAGTGTTTGTTGTCCTGTAGCGGCTTAAAACCAAGAAAGATAGTTCCTATAAAAGTTAAATGGGGAATTGAAAAACGTCCCACCATGGTTCAAAATTCCAAGCTCTGGATAAGCAAAAACTACCAGTAGAGGAAGAAAATGCTGGCCCCTCCAATCCCTTCACCAAGCACTAGTAACGAATAAACCAAAAGTCAAGGCACCTAACACCGCCATCCAAAGACATAGAAGTGTGACTTTTCTCCCCTTGGAATGCACCTTTAAACCAGTAATTAGTCCATTAGTTTGCCATGCAAATCACTCCAAACCAACCGCTCAACCACCTCTCAATATTATTTCATTAAAACACTATGCAGTTTACAACATGACATACAACATTCATTTCCAACCATGACATGCACTTTAGAACACGACATACAACATCCATTTCCAACCAATTGGCAGTAAAGCACGCTTTAATGTACACCCATTACCGTCCCTTTTTCACAACAGTCAGCTATGGGTCTAAAAAGGTCAGCAATAGGTACACTTATAGGGCACGCCAATGGGGACAGGGATGCTTATGGGTGTCGCTACCTTAAACAAACAAATTCCATTAACAGACTATGGAGCTTGACTGAGAGCTCTGCAGAGAAAGTGACAGTTCTGAGAAAACTCCCGGAAGCGAGATTATGATATCCACCTACTTTCAGAAAGAGACGGTGTGTAGGTCAGCATTGTGCTATACACCACTTTTCAGAATGTACATCGTATTAAGATATTAAGATATGATTTGAGATAGATATAAGAGAACTTACTGGACAATTATAATGGGACAGAGGGAGTACACCATATTTTGACTGATAGGTATGACTACTTTGTCTCCATCGAAGGCATGACTTAGGGTAGGATGTATGAAGACCAGAAATTGCTCATTAGGTAATTCAAGCAAGAGATACATTCCAACGTACTCATTTAAGTTAGGTGCACATTTAAGACATAACGGCTCTAGGTACACCTACTACTTCCACTTCTAGAATTCATCTTTAACCCCTAAAAGCCCAAGGGGGTAGGAAGCTTGAACTTCACCCTAGAAAGAGCAAGACAATCAGCATTTTTTAAGGATTTTTGAAATTAGATCTGAACAAATCCAACCGTAGGATCTTGTAGGATAGTAGTATGGAAACCTTCACAAAAAAATTCAGAATTCTTGCCCGCACGGATTGGGAGATATATGCATAAGATGAAAAATATGCAAGTTTTGATTTTTCGGGCAGCAGACTTTGAGCAATTATTACGACTTCATACAATGTTGAAAACGCAGCCTCTCTTGGAAATACATTGTCATGTGTAGTTCTATACCATTTTCAAAAAAAAGTAGAATTTTAGGATGTATACATATTTTATAATGCGGCTTGCAATGGGCCGAGGTACACAAAATCTTGAAACATTGCAAAATTTCTCAAAAACTTTACACACCTTGGGGCACAGTGGAAAATAAAGGGTGCCGGATGGGCCCTTCACTACAGTTCCAAGAAAAGAAGAATAATTGTTATAAAACACATTCGATAAATAATAATAAAAAAATAGCAAGTAGCATGTGAGGTGGCATGTGAGTTGTCGCATATGGCATCCACCCAAATCCTGTCTCACATAAGCAAGTCTCCCTCCCCTTTACCCATAAAAGCAATCCCCCTTCCCCCCTTATCCATTGCCCTTTTTAACATTTTGTAAGCATGTGAACAGTGGAGAGTGAGGGGAGGAATCATGGGTGACCCTCAAACCCTTTTTGCCCCTCTGTCAAATTTCAAAATTTCCATTTTCAAGTTGTTGCCCAATCAATGTCCAAACTCACACTTGATTGGCTCTAGATGCTGCCCACAAGCTGCCCAAGTCCAAAGCTTTGCCCTGTTTGTGTTTGAAGCTTAGTAGAAAAAATTCTATGAATTCAAATGAGGTTTTGTAAATTGGATGTAGTTCTCAACTCACCAAACTCCTAGTAAAAAAAAAATACTTTGCAAAAAGTTACTTTTTTTACCCACTGGAGCCCCTCAAAAATCGGCATCGACCAGAATATGGTCGATTGGGCTTTTAGGGGTTAACTCCAAAATTAAATGATTCTGATTGGTTCATACTTTACAAATTTTTTAGATTTGTTTTTGTGGCCACTCCTTAATGAACTTCCAAACTTGTGTTGTTTTTGAGCATCATACCTATTAACCCTTAAAGGCTCAAGCAAGCCCGAGGGGCTTTTTCCAACAGAATATGCCTTGTAGCTCTCATTGTACTCAACTTTTCACTTATATTTTGATGTCAAACTGGTCACCTTCTTCTTATTCATTCAAAGAGTGAAATTTTAGAATTCAAATCACAATTTGTATGAGTGATTTTGTGCTTTGAAAGGATTGTGGTAGGTAGGTTGGATTGTACATAAACTTGTAGAAGGTTGCAAGCTCATCATTGATTGGTCCATTCATGATGCCCAAGTTTAAAAAGTGCACTATTCATGATGCCCAAGTCTAAAAGATGTTGTGATCCAATTTTGGGCTGCCCGTTTCAGACTCCAAGGACTTTTAAGGGTCAAGGCCCTCTTTGAGGGTTTCAAGCATCATACATCTATTGAAGAGCATCCCAATTCAGTGAAGGGTAAGTACGCCTATTTTTGAACACTTACGCCATTCACCATACCTGGAGTGATGATCCGTTTGATTCATTATTTTTTAGTGATCAGCACGTAGAAAAGACAAAGTTTTCCTATTTTTGTGGTATTTTGAAACACTCACATATTTGATTACAAATCTTAGAAGTGACTAATATAGGTACACATATAGTCGTTTGATCACCCTACTACATGTACACATGAGGAACATACTTTCCGAGAGCTTTCTACATCCTCTACTCTGCCTCCTTATTTATCTTCATGCACTAATATTTTGTTGTGTTAAAGGTCTCTATAGGAGTGTTGAATCTCACTCCTAGCCACCGAAATGGAGCCTCCGCTCAAACCGCTTGGTCACCTCTTCTTATCACAAACCTCTAATATACAAAATAGCATGACGACCCTTAGCAACGCAAATACGCTCAACCAAATGCGCTCAAATTGACAATGGGCGTGGAAGTTTGGAGTGGTTGATTGCCGACATACTTTAATGTGGAAAGACCGCGGTAGGAGATGCCGCAGCCTTTGATCGTGGAAAGTACCGTTCCGGCTCAAGTTACGGAGGAAGAGTGGAGATACTTTGAACCAATAAATTCAACCATTTAGAAGATAGGCAATCTTCACTCTGGACATTAAGGAAATCTTCATTCTAGGTTGTTGAAATAAACCAATCCCAAAAGAAGACTACAAGTGAACATGTTCAATATTCTCAAACATTCATGCTTCCCCATACTTCAAGAATTTTCATGTCCAAATAGTCAACTTCCAACTCCACAAATTACTGCAATATTGGGTACTCAATCTAGTAAGTCCTATACCACTGTTGTTATGACCTATAGGCATATCATCAAGGGTAGGTCAAACGGACACTATATTCACGCCAACTCATTGATAGGAGTTTGGTGTTCTCCTTCTTACTCAATCTAATAAACCAGTGTACAAAATTTGCTTCGTACACAAAGTAGTACTTAAGTACATTTACTTTACTCAACTCATTGAGCGGTACCACTAACAACCTACATCTAAAAAACTCAACATCATTTTTTTTCTCATTTTCCCAAAAATCACACAAGTTGAAAGAAAAAGAACCCAAAATTTGATTTTGTTTAAGGTTCTCCATTGCTTTCAGGATCTCTGTCCTTCTTCTCTTTCTCTTTTGCAGCAGCCAGTTTGGCAAGATTGGCAAATCCTGAAGTCTTCGGAGGAGCTTGTTGGTTGTTGCTTGAGTCGCTTGGATTCTTATTTGTGATAATAAGTGGTGTTTGATGAATCTCTACACTGTGGGATTCACCATCTGCAAAAAAAACCATCAAACAATCAATCAAAGCTCCCACTTTTTAGTATGCCAAAGATACCACATTTATAAGAAAACAAGATTTTAACTTTTCAACATTATTGTATAACATAAGTTCAATCAGTTATATTTTCAATATAGTTCAATAAGCTGATTTTTAGTGTAACTTGAGATGAAGTTTAACACTCCCTCTAACAGTCTAGAATGATTGGCTAGTACTTCATACTCCCTCTGTTCCATTATTATTGTCCATTAGGTTCTCTCACATCTATCTCAGAGGGAGTACTAAATCCCTCATCCAAAACATATAGTGGAGACTTTAATAGTTTAGAATGCGGGATGAATACCTTGATGGGGATGCGGATGGGCATGATGTTGCGGGTGTTGAGCATGATGTTGTGGATGATGTTCTCCATCATGGGTGAGTTTGTGATGCGGAGGAAGTTCAATGTCTCTCACGTGACCTTGTTCGTCTTTATACTTTGTTAAGCCAACAATACCACCCAACTTGTGGGAGATTCTCGGATTGTGTTCCTTCTTCTTTGTAGCTTTTGCATGCCAACTTTGAATTTTTTTCTCTGTGTCCTCGGTGAAGTTGACACGAAGGGTTTCTCCCATCTGATATTCATATACATATACATATACATATACATATCAATGCATATGGTTTTATTTGGGAAGGGGATCCCTTGAATTGTAATATAAGTGCTTGAACCGAAAAATGGGAAGAGAAGAGATAACTTACTTGGCTGACGAGAGCGTAGAGAGGAAGAGTACTAGCGCTACAAAGTATTTGTACAAAGACCCTGTAAAGTATCATATTTTTATCAGTCATGGTTAACAAAACATATGTAGAGTAACTATTATGTTATGTCCTGTGAGCATATCATCAAGTGAGCATATCATCAAGGGTAGGTCAAACAGTCAATCCCTCCCACAACAGTCTCGTTTTGATAATTTGAAGTGAGAGCTTACCCCAATCCGAGGCGGACACAGATCATCCATCTCTTCCCGACCAGGCAAGAATTGAATCCATACGAAAACTGCAAGAGTAACATTGCAAGGAACCTCTCAACGAAGGAAAATGGGCTACAATGAAAAGGGAAAACTAAAAAGTGGGTTTCGGAGTAGAACGTGGAATCGGAAACTATCATAACCGGCACTGATCTCACTTCTCAAGACTTTGTAATATGGAACAATATCAGTTTGCAACAAGAAAACACTATCTACTGATAGTATTGTTGGATATGCTCACCATTGCCCAGAAAAAGAAGGCAAGCTCGAATGCATTCTGCAAGCCACCAAGAAACAAACTGTTCAAACTTGCTGCAGCGATTTCATATACATGTCATCAGTAATTGGTAGAATTGTAGGAAAGTTTTACTTCGCGGAAGTACCTGGAAGAGGATGAAGTGGATGAGCATGATGAGAATACTAGGCCTTTTGAACCAAAACAAGTCATCATCGGGCACCAAGGGTTTCACCGCGATAGTGCTATGCTGCTCGGGCTTCTTGAAATCATCATCCATGTCGTCCAATGTCGACAGACTCAATTTCTGCACTCCTCCTCGCATCTGGAGAGCCAATTCGAGAATGATATGCTGCAGCTTCGCTCCCACTATCAACACCAACTGCACAAAACAACCCCAAAAAACAAGTTCAAGTTCACAACTTCACTAGAGCAAGTACCAGTCAGAACATCGCTTCCCTCTAGCAACATTTGTAAAACCCAGTGAATATTATATCTTAAAACCATGCATGGATTGATCTACCGATATGATATTATCTCGGTACTAGGATCAATCATCGATCGAAACATGGAGCTTTGTTGAGAATTTGATGAGAGTACAGTGATTTGGGAGGCTTACGATTGTAGGGATGAATGCTATCCAGAAGTAGGTGTACCAGCCTGCAATACACGAAAGCATGATCAATGTTGCTGAGGAATGTGCATCGTTAGCTTAAATTGATGAAAACTTACCACAATAATAACAGACTTAAAAGCTTGAAGTCGGCCTTCACAATGTTAAACGAATGAAGATTTGATGATAATTGTAACTATGATATGTGCACTTTTGAATGGAAAGAGATAAAGGTGGAAAGGAAAGTACCGTCTACATCCAAGAGTAAGAAGAGGCAGACGAACGCCCATAAGTAAGCGCTGTAGCAGAAATTTTTGTAAGAATTTCAAAGGAGACATATTCATGAAGCTGGAAACACATAGTCCTTATAGTCTATACGAAAAGTACAAAATCTCGGCTTGACTCTCATGGTAAGGGAAACTGTATTCGAGTTGTTTAGTTTTCAATACCTGATGCCCACTACACGTTTGAAGTCCTGCTCCATGGTTCGGCGAATGTAGCTATGAAAGTCATAACTAGCACCAAAGCCATGTTTCTGTCACAAACCCAAAAAAGAAAACATCTTTCATTAGAAGTGCGAGAGATAACTCAAAAAACTCTTTCTTAAGGCAAGATGGAAACTTACCGCAATGAAGCCCATACGGAGACGCAAGTAATCAGATTTGTAGATAGGCTTTCCAAATTGCCTGAAAAAACTATACTGCATTGACACCCAACCACATTTGTCAATAGGCTACCTATTTAAATTTTTTGCATTTTTTGAGAATAAAAGTAGAGGGCAATCCTTGATGAGGAGGGACCGCCCAAGATGAATGTATCATTTATCCTACATTTAACTATTTCTCGACTAGAATTAGTAGTAGAGAAGTACCACATTTGAGGCTCCCCATGGTTTTGTAAGCACCATATCAGAAATTAAATTTGGGGGGTTCAACAAAAATATACGTAAGGATACTTGAATCCCCCAAAGTTATTTTTTAGTTCACTTCACTAGATTAAAATCTCTCTTAATCCAAATTTCTTCGATGAGCCTGGATTAAGTTAAAAAATGGCAGTTGGTTTATAAGCACTTACAATGTAGGCGTCTAAGTTGAGACCAGTTCGTGATTGATGCAAGAATCTATACTTAAGTCGGCCTTCTGTAAATTGGGCATCATGTTCTTGATGTGCCATGTGTTCCTCCATCCTCCGGTGGTGCTTTGTTTTACTGGCTGCACACAACTTTCATAATGAAATCAAGCACAGAATAGAGAAGAAGCATAGATACCTTTTACACCCCATTTTTAAGAATATAGCATCTTTGTGACTAGCTTTTTATGAAAGAATAACTCCACTTCTAGTAAGGAATCTTCTTTCAGAAAATGCACATAGAACTCCTTTCTTTAGTAATCAATAATATGTCAGTGGTAGAGATTTCAAGTTGGTTAAAGAAAATATAATGATTGAGAAATACTTAGAATATATCAATTAAGATTTTCTATTCAATGTCTTTAATACAAGGTAGTCAAGCTACAATGGGAGGGTGTAAGCTTGGAATATTTTCAAGACTCATATATCACACTCTAAGAAAAGCCTTAAACCAATTGTGCTACTTCTGTTTGATTTTGTTTCTCATGAAGTGCACTTATTTTTGAACTACATCTGCACAATAAGTGATGATAGACAAGGTAGAGGGATCAACTATCAAGCATTTTAACATAAAAATTAAGTTTTAAGTTTATACCTTCGTCTGCAGCTAATGATTCCTTTTGTCTAGCTTGATCCTCCCATTTCTTCCAACTGTGCACCTGCTCACATAAAATATCACAATTGAGAACCTATTTTGATTTTGATACACAAATGTATGGAACTCAAATCTTTTGCAGAGTTTAAACATAGTGCACTCCAACTACAATAGTTGAAACCTTCAAAAGTTTGTGTCTTACTTGCAAAAGGCCAATGAGGACTGTAACACAACTATAAAAGACATGAACGCAAGCCAATACGAAGATGAATATGTGTAGCTGATGAAGACCCTCCACAGATATAGCTTGTACTTGCCCCTGCAAAGTTACAACCCAAGCTCACAAAATCACTTCAAGTGAAACATTGACATTATGGAAATAAGAACTCAAAGGCTTCAAACAAGTTGAGTGGTTATTAAGTCTAGAACGTTAAGATAACATGACCATGTTTCAAGTTTTCGTTAGCTTTGTGTCCGTAGTTGGTGCATTTGACAAGGAATGAGTAATTAATTTGAAGTTTAACATATATACCATCACTAATATAGTTACCATCTTAAAGAATCACCAATCATTATCACACATTAATATTCAACCCGCATTTAAAAAGCCTACGAAACGCACTTCTTCATGACCTCTATACAACCAATAGGACCAATTACAAGCAAGAAATGGAAAGCTTGACCACTCCATTGAATCATGACCTTGATGTAGTTTATAGAACTGATTGCAACAGAACCTAAAATGTTTAAGACCTTCATATCCCTTTTGGAGTTGATGGAACCAATGACAAGTAGGTACAAGATCTTGATGTTGAACCCATACTCTTCCCAAAGCTAGTAGGACCAATTAGAAATATTGTCAAGGATAGCTAACACTATTTCTAATTGGTCCTACTAGCTTTAGGAAGGTTATGGGTTTGAACAACTTTGTTGACTAAGACAATAGAGCATAATACATAATTAATTCATTGAACCTTCATATTCATTAACTCGGACTTGTGATGGATGATGCTCTCAAAATATCGATATTGATTTGTAGAGGGGTAGACAAACAATTGGTTACCGCTTTGCAGTGGTTAGCGACGGGAGCTTCAGCCGCAAACAAACGCCGACGCGCGGCAGCGGGGGCTTTAGCGGCAGGGCCTTCAGCAACAGGCTCATAAGGACAAGGCAACATTTTGTGGCTGAGAGACTCAGCTATACAAATGGAGGCCACTCTCGGCTGGAACACCGTGAGCAGCAACGATATGAACCCCAACAACATCAGCTCTGCATGCACAATACCATCATTCCACTTTTTCTCCAATCACGCCATTTCACCAAGCTCACACTTTTGCATACAAAAAACGTAAAACGTAAACCACCTCCACTACGATCCCCGTTCATTTCCTAGCACAACAATTTTACATAACTATACATAACAAAACTCATTTACGTTTCAAATGATAATTCATTAATGTGCATTATTGGTTTACTCTAACCAATTTCCCTTCATAGAAATAAAGGCTACTCCTAGCAGAACCTTTGGTTTCTTCAATCTCCTCCTTGTCAGGAATTGACTTATACTAATAAACATGTACCTCTTTTTTCAACTCTGTAATTATCAAGTTTTTTCGGTCAAGACATTCTATTAAGAAACAGTCGAAAGCCTCACCCTCTTGCAGATTGAACAGATTGTGTTAACCCCTAAATCTCCTTGTTGCAAAACGGTCTAAGACACAAAATTTGACCTTTCCTTAGATTAAGCTCAAAAATTCTCAATCTAAGCATTATTTGAAGAATTCAACCGTAAGATCTCAAAGTTCACTTAACATTCTTCTCACATACCAAATTTGAACCGTTCATTCTTCCTCATTTTTGAGATTATAAAGGTCAAAGTTGGCTGGGTTTTTCTCCTGCGGGAACCTCCAAAACCCGTTTCGGGTTTTAAGGAGGTAGGGGTTAATGATTACTGATGACATTTTAATCTGTTCAATCTGTTGGGTGTTCTTAACCCTGTCAGTTTAAGCCTCAATGAAAAAATTAGTCATTGTTTATCTCATTGCCAAATACTTAATAACCCGTTTCTTTCAGATGTCGGTTTCTTTCAGAGATCAATGATGTAGTTGAACGTAACAGTACAGTTATATTATTTTATTCATGAAAGAGTAAAGTGGAAGCTCACCATTCCTGATCTGCTCAAGCGTGTGAAACAATTCTTTCTGCTTATTCCTCTTGAAATACTGCCACACAAACAGAGCACAATGTCAATAGAAAAACACGTCGATCTATCGATTCCATGTTAACTCCTAAAAATCCTTGATGCAAAATTGTCTAAATTACAGAATATGTTTACTTTAAGCATAAAAATAAGCTTAATCTAAGTATCATTTAGAAGATCCAACATTAGGATCTTGATGTTAGCTTGCCTCTTTACTTGCATGGATAATTTAAACCATTGATTCTTTTTCATTTGTGAGATTACAAGGGGAAAAATCGGGTGATTTTCTCCCTTGCAGAAATGGCTTTCTTGGATCTGTAGGGATTTAACGAAGTACTGGCACTCGCTTACCATATCAAAAATGGAAACATCACGACAGTGCATCTTGCGAAGCAATGAAGATGCATCTCTTTTTGTAATTCCACTTCAATCAAGTGCCACTTTCACGTTTGTTATTGATCTATGCAGTCTCACTCTCGTGAACGTTTGTTGCTGCTCTTTCATTTCTTGCAACTTACACTTCAGTACTAACAGCGTCACTTTCTCATTTCAAAATGGAAACATATTCACAGGGTTCACGCGGTTGTTACTCATCGAACACGTTTGCCACAAAGTACCGCTATCTCTCTCTCTCTCTCTCTTTCTCATTCGAGCCCTTCCATCTCCAGATCATCACGATGCAATCAATCGAACAGTGTTACTCTCATTATTGTTGTAAATCTATCTATCACAACGAAGTACCACTGTCTTTTTAATCGAGCCCTTCCATCTCAGGATGGAAACATCATCACCTGGCAGTCGATCTATCACGTTTGCAATCTACACTACTGCCACTCTCTAGCTGTCGACCCTTCAATCTCAAACTGAAAACATCAAGAATCAAGAATCGTACGAATCCAAGGACGATGTTAGTTGGCTATGGAAGTGAAAGAAGAAGTTAGTGAGTGCACACACAAACCTTGCCAAGTGTGTGAATGGCTCGCTCCAACAACAACGAAGCAATCACGAACACACTGCACACCACTGCCACCACCCATGACGGCGTCTGCTCCAGATTCTTCTCCTCACCTCCCCCGCCCGCCATCGCCTCGATCACCTCTCAACCGCAATCAATCAACCTCTTCTTCTTGATCAAACCACACACCTTCTTCGAACACCGCTCTCCGTAACTTACGCTTCCATCGCCGCCATGGAAGGCCGGAACAAGAAGCTCAGTCAGTCAGAGAAAACATAACCCACATAGTTTTTCATTCATTGCGCAATCACACCTTCGGGAAGTACAATATTCAACACGATCTATCTCTCTCTGGGCATGCCCTGCCTGCTGCAGCCTGCTCAACGCATGCTGTAGCTAATGCGTGGGGGGAGTTCTGGCCAGCAGCACTGTGCAAGACAAAGTGAGTGCTCGATCTTTAAACTCTCTTTTTCTTTTGTTTGCGGAGAAAAGTAGAGATATGTATTGGCTTTGCATTCATGGCTAAAATCGGAGTGCTTTGCGACAGGAAGAGGTTAAGGAGCTGCTTTTGATTTCGCTTGTGTCAGAACATGTGGAAACGAGCAGCTTGACTATAGCTGCCTGGATTTCAGCCATCTCTGCTGCTGTGAGAATCCTCCTGTGCTTGATTCCTTTTGTATGTTGTTGGGGTCTATATACGGTTGTTTACAACCTGGGTAAAAATCCAGGGGGGCTGGACCAGGTTTAGTGATCATGAAGAGAATGCGACTCGGATTGTGTTGAGGGATCATCCTCTGTACTCCCTCTGTCCTATTATATCCAGTCGGTTCCTTCAAATCTATCTGGAGAGGTAGATCTGAGATAACCTATTGGACAATTATAATGGGACAGAGGGAGTACCTTAGTGTTGATGCATGTTCTCTGAAGCTTGGGTGTTTTTGGTTCGAAAATGGAAGGCAGGTTGGGTAGAAAACAAAGATAAAAAACGAAGGTTTATCGTTATGGTAGTGTAAAAGAAACTCAATTGTGCTTTTTCTGCACCATGATAACCATCTTCCTATTATATAGGGGAGAATAGTTTGTATTTTGTATTATTTGTCCAATTTGTGATGGTATAATCTTGTGGACTGTTGGTCGGATCGAGTTGTATGAGGTGTCGTTGAAAGTGGGTGTTTTTAAATGGGTGTGGGCAACAATCAGATTGCTGATTACACTTGCAGATTTTGAACCTCAAAATGTTTATGCTTTCAAAAATTACAGAAAATGACCTAATTTTAGATCGAGCAGAAGAACAAGAGAAACCCAACGGCGCAAGAATTACGTTGTTTAGAGCTCTAGAAAATTTACCAAGAATAGAAAAGTGGGCTTACGAGGCCCACGCACAACACAACTACCACCAATATTGCTTGAAAGGTTTTAATCAATGAGACCACTTTATTAATCAGGACGTACAATTGCATCGATTCAAGGAATGTGCCCAATTGTACATGCTTTCAGCAAGTAATAATGAGTTTGGCATTATTCTGCCCCCACCTGGAAACCAACATAGGGGGCACTCGAATGGAATACCGAAATGTGCCCATTGCATTGACACTCTTCTTCATTCATTCCTTTTTTTGGAAACAATCAATTGCACAGTTCATTTTTTCTTTTGAAAACATCCGGATGGAAATGGTCATGGCTAGTTTTGTGGACACCTCCAAAAAAATTAAAGGCAACATAAGTTACTTCATGAGAGGCATTCATATTGTAAAGTACAAGCATGATAGTGTTGGGAAATGCTGGTTGCTTACAGGTGGAAAAAGGTCTAAAAAGAGCCAGGCCATGCAAGTGTTGTGGTTCCGAGTGCCTTAACTTGGTTGACTGGCAGGTTACGTACAAACCATGACAATTAGTGTGGGTGCTCAAAAATAGTTGTGGTGAAATTGAAGGGAACACTGTTCAGGAGGTTATAACGCAATCCAGCTATTATCCCCTTCTTCAAAAAGTTATTCCGTATTTCTATTTGATACCTGCATGATACTTGGGTAATACCCATGTGATACTTTGGTGATATGAGTTGGAATATGAGTTGAAAAAATACCTAACCCTTTCAAATTGAATCGGTAATTTCACAACTTCGTTCGGCTGATTTACAAGTGACTGACGGTCCTTCCCGAATACTGGAAGGGAAGCCTCTGAAGGTCTTGGTCCAAACGCGTGTGAATTTATGCGGATGTGCCATCCTTACTTCACACAACCACACTGTGATACGGCAACGTTCAACAAACTATAAGGTCAGGTGCACAAGTTTCTAAATGTAGATAAACTTGATGATAGATGAGGTGTTGATACAATTCGGATCGAGTACCACAACAACCTTGAAGTCAGGAAATGGCTGCTATACAAGCTATCACTAAAAGTTGGGACGCTACTTCACTCATATCTTGATTAGCATCTATAGAGTAGTAGGAGAAGCATACATGAATGGTAGGCCTTGACTCGGAACAACTTTTACCCCTAAGAATCAAGGTTTTGTAATGTGTATGTGGTAGAATTTGCAAAACCAAAAGTTCAATTTTAAAACCTTCATTTAGAAATTTTATGTTTCAAGTCCGAAACGGGCAGTTTAAATTCAGCTTTTTTAAAGTACTCTTTTTTGGAGATATGTTCATTACCGAATTACTATTCAAATTCTAATGTGACCAAAGTCAAAAAGTTTACCAGGGCAACCTCCAAAACTTTCAATAACAATCTTCACAATTTTCAATAATTTTACAATTTTTTTTCTTTCAAAAATTACCAAAATTTGAGATTTTGAATTTTTCCAAGATTTCTTTTTTCAAAATTCACATACGCATAAAGGCATCTACTCACCGTCCATATTTTTCTTTAAATAATATATCATATGTGGTGCTTTTTTTACTATATTGTTGTTTTTAGACCTCCTTTCATTAAGTAAAGCACATGAAGGCCAAAAACGTGGAATGAGTCTCTAAAATTTTGCATGAGCCTATCCAACTTGATTGTCTACATGGAAAAAAATGAGGGAAAAATGATTGGAGTAACAATCATCAAGTTGCCCTTGGCACCATTTAGACAATGCTTCTCGGATAGCGACAAAAATAAGTGTTGGACAAACTTTGATCGTTATGATCTTACAAATGACAAACATCCAAGGATTGAAATTTTTACCAATCCTTTGTATACAAGTTAGGTACAAGATCTTACAGTTCAAAGTCTAAAACAATTTATTTTTTTTAAAGTTTCTTCATTACCTCATTTCCCAACAAAGGTGAAAAATGGCAGTTTTTGGTTCTCGAGGTCAAGGAAACGCTTGAATTTTTAGGGGTTAACATTTCCATGCTTCTGAAAGGAAAATCCAAATAATGCCATTTTCAAGATTACCTTCAACTCCTTCAACGTTGACAACATCGAGTAGCTCAATAGTAGAAAATGGCATAAAATTGATGTTTGTAGTGACTTGTCCCAAGCGACAGAAAAGAACATGTTTAAATTGTGCTTACAACTCCATCATTATAAATTTTTATATTTGTCATCGTCCTTTAAATTTTTGTCAATCTAGTAGGCTATAGTATAGCTTATTACACCCAAAAATTTAAAGAAATAGTGACAAATGTCTAGAATGGCTTTTCCAATATGACATAAGAGATTTATGTCTAAAATAATATAAGAAGTTCATGTCTTAAATGACATTAACTTGCATCATTATGGACATAATTAGATCTAAACTGACGTATTTTTATGTCATTTCAAATTTAAAACTTTTATGTTATATTGGACACATCATTCGAGACAATATTTTTGAAGAATATTCTTACTAGTATAACTTTGAAAGATTTTAGTTTTTAATGATTGAAACTCTTTGAAGATTTTTGTATTCTAAAGTAAATAATTCTTTTTGTCAAAATCTTGAACAATTGTTGCTAAAGGCATGAAGGCGAAGCTAAGAGTGAGTTTCATATGCATTGCGGATCTTTTAATAGATGAGGAATAATTTTGAAAAGTGGATCGGAGATAATCACAAAGAATTCCGACTTCCAAAATTCTTTGATAATTTTATCGATGTTATTACAACACTAACAATTAATCAAGTGATAAAGTATATTTTCATCTAAAACCTATTTTATAGATGACTAGTTTGCCCTCGCGGGGTTGTCACGCCTGCTTATATACTTTGACTATGTCCCTCTTGTTTTTCTGCTAAATCCATAATGCAGTCACTTTTGTAATTTTTGGTGATTTAGGGGCCAAAGTTACTTAAAAATTCAATATCTCGGGATATGTCGACCTGTTTTGCGATTCGATTCGACTGTTTTGCACAAATCTACAAAAAAAAAAACCCTTCCCTTAATGACACCTCATGCGGCCTGATGATCGGCGCTTCTCGAGATCATAATGTCACCTCTTTTTAAAAAAAAAAGAAAAAAAAAAAAATACAAAAAATACAAATACCTACCTTAAATAATAGAATTGTAATTGCCAATGAAGATACAAACTTATTACCAGCTTAGCATGGACACATACAAACGCAGAAAATTTTCAAGATAAAATAATTCATGAGAAAGGATACAATCTTATATTCCACACTTCATAGCATTCCCAACGGACTTGCTAACGGACTCGCGTAGCAGAGGAGGAGGGGTTGTTAAATGTAGCACGCCTTAGAATGCACGCCCTTTCAATGGACTCGATAAAGTACATTGCTAAATGACCATCCTATATTCTATATTCTCAACATATCCAAGGAATTAAAGAGACGCTAAAAAAAGATGAAGACAACAGAAAGTTGTCAAACAAAAAGAAAGAAGATAGAGGCTTAGAAAGATGAAAACATTAAAAAGATGCTAAAAATAACAAAGATAGAAAATGCTCAAATAATGATGAAGCATTGGAACTATGAAAAAAGTACTTTGAGAAGTACTTTGGGTTCTAATATGGAGGGGTGGGTTGTGACAGCCCAGAGAAAGCCCGCCAAAGGTAGCAAGTCGTTTAGCTTGAGAAAGAGAAATGACTTTTTCCAAGCTAATTGGAGCCACTCTTGTCCATTTAGGGTGTCCGTCAGAAATGCTCTTACAGGTAGGCACCACAAGCGTTGGCTTGGTGGTTAGGGCTCATGGCCCCCAATGAGGAGGTCATGGGTTCCATTCCCCGTGCCGGCGTGGTGCTCACCACTATAATCCACCCAACTATCATGGGGGTCTTTGGGCCTTGTTGTATGGGTACCTCAAAGTCCTTTGGGGGATACTATGTCAAGTATCTTCAAGGCACTAGTAACTAGCACAATTATAGTGTCCACCCTTGAGAGGGGAAAGTAGTATTGTTTCAATTTCCCCTTGTCCGGTGGCTATCGGGATATTAGACATACGAACGAACACTTCATTCACTTCCGCCTCTTAGAAAAGGACCGGAGTTTTTATCTATATATCTGCTCTTATAAGTACCTCCACACATTAGCTACAATGGCTTCATTAACCCCTAAGCAACCACGGCCACCGATTCGGCTTTTACCGTCAAGGCCAAAAAAATAAATTTACAGTCAACTTCAAATGTTATGATCTCACATCTAGTGATGATCCAACAGTTGAAAATTTTCACACTACTACCGATGGTAATCTACTTCAAGAACCTACGATTGAAATTATCAAAAATTATCAAAAAAATTCAAAAATATTGGACGTATCCCCATTAGTACATAGTGGGATTTCAAGCTCCCAAAACATCTCAATCTTTAGGGGTTAACCCTTAAACGCCCAAGCAAGCCCGAGGGGCTTGATTCCAACAGAATCTTCTGTGTAGCTCTCACTGTAATCAACTTTTCACTGATATTTTGATGTCAAACTGGTCACCTTCTTATGATGCATTCAAAAAGTGAAATTTTACAATTCAAATCACAATTTGTATGTATGATTTTATGGTTTGAAAGGATTGTGATAGGTAGGTTAGGGTTGTACATAACCTTGTAGGAGGTTGCAAGCTCATTATTGATTGGTTCATTCATGGTGCCCAAGTTCAAAAAGTGCACTATTCATGATGCCCAAGTCCAAAAGATGCTGTGATCCAATTTTGGGCTGCCCGTTTTAGACCCCATGGGCGTTTAAGGGTTATAAACGAGTGTCTTGCTTGAGAATATTCCATCCCCTTCATTGTCTAAATATCATTTAAGTGGGTAGTTGGAGGTACGACCGACCCACTTCCATTGCACCTTAACCCTTAAGCGCCCACAATGTCGTTTTTCGACATTCTGGATGTGAGGCTCCATCTTTGGTGCACAACCCCGCTTTCATCCCATCGATTTTTCATCCGCCGTTTTTTTTGCTCAACTCCTCGGTGGGTTAACTCTACTCCCTCCTTGGATAAATAGTAAAAACCTTGATCCTCAATTTGTGAGAGTGGGCAAAAGAGATTTTTCATGAAGTTTTGGTGGTGTGATCTTCACCCCTTTTTTGCATGGATCTTGAAATCCATAGCTCCAAATGGCATGCAACTTGGCGTTCATACTAATTGCCATGCTCCAAACAAGATCCTACGGTTGGATTTTCCATTTTCATCTTTTATTTGTTTTTACTCAATTTTGAAAAAATCAGCATTACCCCCCCTTGGGCGTTTAGGGGTTAAAACACACTTCTGCAACCTCTTCTAAAAACACCCCTCTCATGCTTTAGGCCACTGGATCACATACAATAATATATATAATCATAATAGAGTGTCCTATTTCCCACACGGATTCTCTTGGGGCCTCCAAGTGGCAACCTCACAATTTTGTAGCCTCATTGAGATTGTATTGATTGATGTGCCCATTTTTGTTAAGAGAATGAAAATGTATTGATGTGCCCTAAAAAAAGTGGGGTTTAGACTTTTCAAGTTAGTCGACATGTCTTGAACCGACCGCGTAAGAGTTGATTATGGTACTGTACAATAGAGGAGCATGTACTTGAAAGGTACATTTGATAAATAGTAACTTGTCCTATAGGACATGAAATGAATAGTGATTTGTCCAATATGACAATCATGTAACAGGAGTTGTATGGAGTTCTGTGCATTATAGGGTAAGTACACCTATTATCGGACACTTAAGCCATTCACCATACTTGAAGTGATAACATGTGTGATTTAATAATTTTTTCAGTAATAAGCAAGTAGAAAATACGATTTTCCCACATTTCATTGGTATTTTTTGAATACTTGGATAATTAAATGCAGATTTTAGAGAAGCCTAGTATAGCCTTACCTAGAACTGAACACATATGTATGCATGTGGTACATGCAAGGATTGGCTAGTTTAAGAAACTAATGGGAATTTTCAGGAAAGAGGTCGTTTGATTAAAATGGGGCGTCTAGATATAGATGCTTCTATCCTAGTCGTAGTATTTATTAGCAAAGATGGATAGTAATTTTCTTAATGGTTTCAATCTCAGGGCAACCCTTGTGGGCGCGGTAAGCTTGTCAAAGAATGGCCATTGCCAATCCGGCGACCTTAAATAAGCCTTGACACGTGTGCACAAAACAACTTCCTCCATTATTTACTCTCATGGCAAGAAGTTCCGAGTCTCACCAAATTCTTCTTGTGTGCATGTTGTAACTTTTCTCCCTACAGCTAGAGCTAGTCACCGCACAAAACAACCTTGGCTTAAACCTGCAATATTGCTAAGTATTCCCCCGAGCTCACTCAATTTGAAAGCCGAACAATCGAATGCAATCGAGTGATTTTTAATATAGTTCCTAGGCTTGCAAATCAAGCCATCGTGAGAAGAGCGGGAAACTAAACAAGATTACTAACAAGCGCTCACCAACATTAAAGCAGGCTCATCGCAACACCCCTAAGATATTGTTCGCAACTCCATTAGCCTAGCTCTAAGATTATTAAAACGAAATAAAAAATTCATAACATGCTTCAAAATGAACATATTTTCTTTCCAACACAAACTTCTAAACCTAAACCCATTCAAATGATCAAAAACCAACCCAAAAAAGCAACAATTGAATTCCAAACAATTCCTATCCAAAAAACCAAGTTCAACTTGATATCCAACCAACCAATCCAAGTCAACAACAAATTGACCAAGTAAAACCTTCTAGACAAAAAGGCTAAACTTCATGGTCGGTCCAGTGGAGCTTTATTTCACAAAATGCACCTCCCAAACTCCATTTTTCACATACAGCTCATAGTTGATTGTTCAAAAAGTTCCAAATGTCAAAAACCCAATGGATAATAAAATAAGAGATTCACCAATTTGCAAAGGAAATATCCCCCAACTCATTTCAAAATATATAAAAAAAATAATGGCATTAAGAGTACTACTAGCCAAAGTTACATGTAAACCTACCCCTGTAGTACAGCAATTTGTACTGTACTTTTGGTGTTTTGAGTATTGTACTTTGTTTCTTTTAATATTCTTATTTAATGTATTTTTGCCTATTTTGGGGGAGAAGTAGTTTTACGTTCTTATCATGTGGTTATTATGGGACCCACTTGTGAGTTGAGGTAGGAGGAATCGTTTTTTCTAATTTTTTTAATAATTTTTTTTCCCATTGTTATGTACTTCCTTCGTTCCATTGTAATTGTCTAGTAGATTTTCTCAAATCTACCTTGAGAGTGGATTTATTGGATGATTATAAAGGGACGGAGGGAATAGTAGACGAAGAAATTATTGTGAATGGAAGTGTTGGATTCACCCCTATTTTTTGTGTAGTATAAGCACTAACTTCTAGGGTTATGTAATGTCGCGTTAGGAATAGTTTGATTTACATAAGACGTACATATAATGTGTGTAGATGAGGTTTTATTTTACAAACAAAATATGTTTTAATGCTATTGAGTGGCGAGTAAATATACATGGTTTGGCTAATTTGTGTAGTAGATAGTGTACAATTGAGAGATTGATTAGCCTATAATTTGAATCCATCCCAAAAAATCAAGTCGGAATCTAACAATGGATGAAGGAGATATAACTCCTTCAAAAATATCCAATTTTTACTTTTTTCATCAAAGAAACATCATTGCAAATCTAATACCAAAGTTATCCAAATTACAATCGTTAGGTATCAACACTCGACAAATCTCATTTTTTGATCTCACATGAGATTTGTCGAGTGTTGATACCTAACGATTGCCTTTGCAATGGTAAAACATTCCAAATGCTTGAAAACCCAAAAACAAAAGTTGCCTTCACTAAAATGCATGTTATTTGTTCATACCTTTTTGTATGGGTCTGCAGTTTTTACCTCACAAACTAGACTTAATTTTTGACCCAAACCAAGTAATAACATCTAAAACAGAGTCTATATGAATAAGTTATGGCTCATCAAAGTTTCTCCACTTCATCCAAAATGTCATTTTTCGACACTAGATATGTTTAGGGGTTAATGTAGACCATGTTAGACTTACAATCGTTAGGTATCAACACTCGACAAATCTCATGACACTCATCAAATGCGTCAATTAACTAAGAGTAATGCGGGCTTCAATGATAGAGCAATCAACAAAATAGGCTATTAGGATTGTAAAGCTTGAAAATATTCAACATACTCTTATAATATTAAAAAATTATGATTTTACTTTTGTTCACCTTTTGTTTGGATTGATATTACCTTATTTTAATCTCTTAGCATGTTTATCAACAAAAATATTTAAATTTCTCAAATATAAAAAATATAGGTAAGGGTGTCTTAGTTTGACAAGAATGCATTATCACAAACTTATTGAGGCGAAACAAGACAAGAATAAACAATGTATCCTCTTGTTTCTATTTTGAGACAAAAATATGCCACCATTGCCTTCTTGTTTTTGGCTCTTGTCCTCAAGGCTCTCGTCTTTAGTGTGCATGCAAAACCTCCACAAAGATTGTTGGAGTTTTGAGATGGCATTCCAATTCATCGTAAAGGTGAGTAAAGCCCAAGATGGGTTGATTTGGTTTTGGTCAGACTTTGATTTACTATACTTAGAATTTGTGAAGTTGAAGACCTCTACGGATTGTAGACTTTTTCACATGCATTTCCAATGACACCATAAGCGCTTCAAAATTCCTAATAAGTTACAAGATATTCACTTTCAAAGTTTGTAACATTATTGAAGCATGCTGAAATCTACCCAAAATTGTAGTGTATGCTCATTCATTCTCAAAATCTCACGGTTTGGATTTCCAATCCAATGATGTTTTACATGGATTTTATATCGTTGAAGATGGACCTTTGTAGTTGAATTTCAGCATGACTCCATGTGGAAAAACTTTAGGTTTTTAGGTCTTTCGAGGGTAAAAATTATACGAACATAAAGTTGTCGCCTTACGTAAAAAGAGGGTAGTTTTTGACAATTTTGAGACAGGTCGACATTAGGGATTAATACAGGATATGTAAAAGAAGATTTAAAAAAGAAAAGATAAAGTAAGTAGTAAGAAAAAGGCATATTAACCCCTAAAGTCAAAAAGAGCCCTAATTCGGTTGTTTCGAGTCTGGTAAGCCCCGTACTTACTATATTTAGCTCGTACAAAATTGAAAACTTTTGCAAGTTGAAGAGTTTTTCCATAGTTTTCCGAGAAGTCATTTCATGCTGCTAAATTCCTCATACTTTATGAGATATTTACAGTCAAAGTTTAACAATACTATTTGGAATCTGCCCAAAACTGCCCAAACTGTGGTATATGCTCGTTTATTCTCAATGTTTGCCCAAAATAAATAAGATCGCAGAAACTTCAAAAATTCACCAAAAATTGAGATTTTACTTTTTCTCAATTCTTGTTTTGTGTACTTCGAAATAAGGTTGTAAGGCATGATTTCACCGTTTCGATCTTTCATCCAATTATTATTCACATGCCACTTTTATTACCAAAGAGGGGCCTTTGAAGTTGAATTTCAGCATACCTCCATCTTAAAGTTTAAGCATTTCATTAAGTTTTATAGGTTGCATGAGGGTAAAGTTATATAGACATGTTCCCAACTCACTTAAGAACAAGAATTTGAAGAGCCTCAGATCAAATTTACTCTTAAAATTGGTTCTTTGGGCTCACAAAAAACTTTCAACCCATTTTGCAACAAGGGAAAAAAACTCTTTTCCAACTTTGAATCTTATGATCTCACAATTGGTACGGAATTTGAATCTAAGTTTTGGTACACACATACATGGACAAGTTAGGTGTAAGATCTTACAGTTATATACTTGAGATTTCGTGAGAAGTTGAAAATTTTCATCTTGCATTGAAAGAGGGTGGTTTTGAGGAGTTTTGGGGCTTTCGACTTTAGGGGTTAAAAGAACCCTTTTGCATGGTTGGTCAAAAGAAGAAGAAAGTAAACAAAGTCCTGCCAGCTTTCGATCGAAAGATGCTGCAATTAAGGCTTATAAATGTCAGTAATTTCAAGAAACTTGAGCTATTGAACGATGACAGTAATTTCAATGAAACAAATAGACTAAAATATTAAAGTGATGTCACTGTACCGCATGGGTGCTCTGAACTTGACCGCGTTCCAAAATTGCCCACCCTGACGCTTCAAGAATACTTTCGCAATTCACAACAATCCCAGGTTCTATTTTAGTTTTTTATTCTTTTATTCAAAGATGGTCAGATGTGAATTTTTGTAAACTTATCAATCGTGTAGGCCTCGATAACTCTCCTGAACTCATGCTCGAAAGATACCAATTATAGTCATGAAGTCATTTCTGGGTAGTCACTCCAGCTTTTAACATTACGAATTCTGCACATTCAATCCCCTGTTTATAAAAATGGCATTTAATTATTTTGTGTATTGGAAATCCATATGATGAGACTCTATGCGTTTAAATCCATATGATGAGACTCTATGTGTTTGTACCTCAATTCTAACTCAATCACCTACTACTTCACAAGCACAATAACTTCTCTTGCAATGCAGAGGTTCCTCGATAAGCACCTCCTCTAATGATTGTAAGTTGCACCTACTGAAGCGTTAACACGTCTATACGTCCACCACTATCACGTGGAACTACCAAACACACAGTAGGGCATCCATGTTTCATGTGGGCTGACCCTGTACTTGAATGAGCAGTTGACACAAACACATCCGTTTAAAGGTAACATACAGACTTTCAGCAATTGAGGACTATAATCCAACATGCGAAAGAAATGTTTTCATGTAAATTCGAATGGGAGTTTCCACATACCAGTATCATCACGGCTCAGTGATCTCGAAACTGCCATGTGAAAATGAACCTATTTACCTGCAAAAAGGCTAACTATATCTGGTAGTCAAATGTCTATTTCCAATTGCAGTAGGTCTCTACTCGTTGTCGACCATCTAAACTGCTTGCTAAATTGACTACATATTAAATCGCAACCCAATCAAAAAAATCACTAAGCGCCTCAAGAAAGGGGTTCAGTAGTCGCAGCTTTAGGCCTCCAGAACCTCTTCTGTGCAACTAGAAGTCTGGAGTCACCCTTATTAGAAGAGAGGACAATATCCCAGTGCAATGACTTGGCTAGTGCTTCTACTTGCAGAATAGTCTCGGCAGTGTCGCGGAAAATTGCCCAACCATCTGGCCGCAAGATGCGGTCCATCTCCATCATGACAGTAGATGTCTTGCATCTGTACCAAACACACAATTTAGAGATAATCCGCAAGATAGAAAGGATGATGTGAAGTATTGTGGTTGAAAGGAATGTGTACCTTGTCGCGAGAGTGCTCAGTAAGTGGTCTGCGTGCATGACGTCGTATGAGCGAGGGTAAGTGCTGTGAGGCTCGCACCAATCGTGATACATTCCGATCAATCCACGGTCAAAGATGATGGGCAGTGTGTCTGGCTTCGTCACCGGAACAATGTTGAGTGTCCATAGCGGAAGCGAGACTAGTGCGGCCGCAAATCTGCATTCGTAAAGATAAAAATTGGTCACACTCGTAACTTACGTCAATTTGGACGTTGCAATACTAGTGTTCATTGTGCTGTGGATGTTTGAAAAAAGGATGGCGTTGGCTTACCCTCCATAACCGGCATTCATGTCCATCACCTTCCGAACGGAATTCCAGTCAATATCTACTCCATGGAGATACGACTTCTCAACCACGGTCTTCCAATAATCAGTATCGACACTGAAATCCTCAGGAAGTGGTTTGCCGTGAATTCCCTTCTCAGAAGCCTTTAACCACGCTGGTGCGGATTCCACACGCACTGGCCAATTTGCAGGCCAGCTCGATCCACGTTCACCTTCCTTGGGAATGGGGTGCATGCAAGCCTTCATTGGTACGTACCTGTTCGCAAATCAATCAGGAAGTAAGTTAAGAGAGAAGATAATGAAACGAGCAGAATCATAACAGCTACACGATTCGAGTAAAAAGTAGAAAAAGCAATACCAGGCCGCATTTGGTTGGTCGTCAGCTGCACAAATGGGGGGTTCCGCGTCTGCTTCACGACTTTCATACACCTCATTGGTCTTGGGCTTTTGGAAGATGGCGACCCCAACCTTAGTGTCTGGGTCAATTGACCTTGTCAGCATTGTCCATTTCATTCTCGCGAGGAGTGCAGATGTATCTGCAGATGACGTCACTTGAACACGTCAAAAAAGAGAAAAAAAGCAGGCACACTGCTAGTCATGCAAGGATCACTGGAATTCTTGAAGCAATTTCACTAGGCAATTGATTAGAGACAGTTTCTGAAAATGTACAACGGCGAAGGAAGTGCACTTTACCATTCCAGATCCTCGTGTCCTCCTCGTTGTCCCAGTACACAGGGGTCGCAGACCATACGAAGAAACCTCCGGGCCTTAGGAGACGGTTCAATTCCAGAAGAAGCATTCCACCTGTTGTTGATAGTAATTAGCCGAACAGTACCAAAAACAATCTTCCGAAACTAAGTGGGAAGATTTAGCACTACGTCGCATTTTCAAAAATTTCGAAAAGCTACTCCAAAAGCATAAAACTCTTTCAGACTAGTGCTGAGTTGTGAAGCTAAGTTGTGTGAACAACAAGTAAGCGAACGAAAAAGAACGAAGATGAATGTTCAGGGTCTCAGTGCAACAGTAGCTGGAGGGTGACCTCATTAAAAGACAAAAAAGAGATGGTACAGGAATTGGCTCACCTTCGATTTCCCATGGAACACGGCACCTAGCACAATGCACAACATCGTAGACGTTGCTCGGGAATACCAAGCGCTGAGTACCCATAACACTGGAGAAAGCGGGAATGCCTCGCTCCAAAGCGAACTGAATCTGGGCCTCATGTTCATCCTTGGGGGCTAATGACATCGCGAGAACATCCTTGTCGAACAAATATCCTCCAAAGCTAGCAACACCACAGCCAACGTCCAGAAGCGTTCGTACGTGCTTTCCCCATGAGATGTCAGGTACAATCTGGTACATACACAAAAGGGTCAGTCATAACACTCGCTAGCTACTTGAAGGCTACAGATCCCTGCCATCATGGAACAATGATAGCAATGCCCATGAAAAGTTAGTATAGAACTGAAGCGGAAAGTACTACCTTCTCAATATACTCAATGTAGTGCAGGGCTCCATGTTCGGTCTTAAACTGGGTTCCACCACCTGGAAAGATAAGCTTCTGCTTGTTTTCGGAAAGCTTGACCCAATTCTGATCAGATTTGTAAGAAGCTAGTTCCGTGTGTGGAACGTTGCTGAACCAAACCTGCAAGATATCATAAAGGAATGATCAACTCGACTGATGGAACTCAACAAACTGCAGCCTTCTTAGCTACACCGACACCTCAGGACCAGAACCAGCTCCCAGAATGCAAAATCGACAGATACACTTGAGCTGGTTAGAATTCATGAAGTATATCCTGATACTAGAACAAGGTAAGAAGTAGAGCATACTTGGTCTCTGCTCTCGGGCCACTTGATTGGAACCTTGTAACCAGCGGGCAAAGGAAGCAGACATTTCGGAAGCTCCTCTTCCGTAGGACAATGGCGTTCCCTATGCTCGTAGTGCTTAGTACTGACGAGGTTTTTGATAGCCGCCTTGTTGTCCAGACAAGGGATGTAGTCTTGAGCTCCCTCGAAGCTGCACAATTTCCATTCTGGAACGTCCTGAGGATCACTCGCTGGGCTCTGCTGTGAGGTCAACTGGCCTTCCTCTTTTGTGGCCTCCTTTTCTTCTTTCGACTCCTGAGCCTGAGTCTCAAAACCCGTCGAGTTCGACTGCTGAGTTTCGGAGGTGAGCTCTGCATCTGGAAGCGTTGCAGTTGTCTTCTCCACGGGAGTCTCAGTGGTAGTCGTCTCTGCCGCAGATTCGTCTTCCGCAGGAGCCTCTTCCTCCACAGGAGATTCTTCATGAACTACAGGAGTCTGCTCCTCAACTGCAGGAGATTCTTCCTCTAGAGCAGGTGGATCCTCCTGAGCCTCTTCCGTCGACTCTTCGGTCGTAGAGGTGGTTTTCGTTTCCTCCGTGGGAGTGGTGTCAACAGTTTCCACAGGACTGGATTTCACAGCTGGGCTTTCAATTTCACCATCTGGTATGGCAGCTGGAGAAGTTATCACCCACGCACCGATTAAGAGACAACCAACGAGTAAGGATACGATGATGATGAGAGTAGCTGAAGGGCCTGAAGACCTCTCCCCAATACGGGAGTACTTGGGACCCGCCATTTTGGTCTTTTAACTGCACCTGCAGAGAGGTTCAAATTTTTCAGTGCTTGAATGCTTAACCTCCTAAATATCGGGTACAACTTCACAAGTTTGTCAACCCCATCCAATTGTCCAACCCAGGAGCATTGTGAATAATAACTAACTACAATAATCGAAAGCGACTACCAACGATACAAACAGAACTGTATGAAAGGTAAAATATTCAAAGAAAAAATAACCTAGTTTTAGTCTTGACATTACTAACGACGATAACACTATCTTTTCACAAAACTCCCCTGGAAATGTAAGCAAACACAGGGGTTCAGGTCCTCTCAACATAGCTTCCTAGGATACACAAGCATAAACCTCGAAGAGTAAATTACCAGTGCTGTCGGAGTTTGTACACTAGCAGTTGAGATCCTTCAAGTAGCACCAAAAGTCAACTTCATTGGTACTTCACCGACAAGCTACACTCCTGAAAAAAAGCACATGCCAAGGAGCACATCAATACAGGAACTCATTAAAGCCCCAAGCTCTGCAATCTTTTTGACGCCATCATTTCGATCGGAACTACAGATCCGCTAAACCCTTGCTACCTGCTCGCACAAGAAAAGCTTGATCTCGTTCTTTCGAGCCACATCGTTAATACTTTTCAGATAACTACCTATACAACAAAGTAATTCCTGACTCTTGAAGCCCTGAGACCAGTTCTGTCAAAATCAGTCGAATCCCCAGCTTCAGCGCATTGACACACAAACTGTGATTCAAGTGAAATACTCCATGTCCAGCTAGAATCTTGCAAAAGATCTAAAACACTCGAAGCACAACCTCGATATGTCTAATTCACAGAAGTTCCTCGTCAAGGTTTAGTTTCTCCGCCTCATCAGTCAGCCTCAAACACAAGACACACTCGGACTACACGGCAAAGTCACCGCAACAGTGCATCAAGATCTCTTCTGCATCCAGCTAAAATGTTGCAAAAGAATGAAGCACACCATAACCTCTCCTCCGGTGCAAACTACTCCTCCGGTGCAAATCAGAAGCTCGTACTCTTTCTCTTAACGCCGTCAGCGCGCCACTCCCTAATTAACATCATATTTTCACCAAGATTCGGAATCTCCGCTCCAATCTGATGTTTCAGACGCCTCAAACACACGGCAATGCCGCCGCAACCGCAAATCTCGATCTCTAGCAAATGTTGCAAACATCTTGCTAACTCAAATCCTACCACATGAGCACTCGTACTCTGTCTCTTAACACGCTCGGACCGGTACTTCCTACATTTCTCGTCACCGTTTGCTAAAATGCTAGAAATCAGAGGGACAAAGGGATGGAAAAACCTCTATGATTCGACGCAATGTTGAAGCAAACGGAATACGGGACGAAATGCGACGAGAAAAAGAGCGGAAGAGAGCGTACCTGGTGAAGGATCCGGCCGCAGGAGCGCAAAATAGATCTGGAGAGCGACACAGGAGGAATAATAGTTTCTCCCCAGATCTGAGTTGAAGGCGGCCCGCGTTTGCTGCGCCCACGAACCAAGCCCAGTTGGCAGGGTTGGCAACGAAAAGGGGGCTTCGTAGGCAGTGTTCCCTTGGGTTGTTCCCCTGGCTAGCTGGTTTGTTCCCAGGTATTCGAGATCCGGTCCTTTGGTTGGCTGCTTCCCGGGGACCCGCGAGATCCAATAATGCATTTCGGTGCCACCCTCCCCGCGCTCTCTTAGGGAAGGTCGGCGCTTAATCTTTTCTTTTCATAGAAACCCTTAGAGGAGAGTGAAGCCCCAAACGGGACGTTTTGACTTTGGTCAGCCTCTCAGTTACTAAATATAGATAATATGAAATTGAACATTATGAGAATTATAAAGTTTTAATGGATTTTTTCGTAAAACCATTCATGCTTTATAATTTTGCATACTCTAGGAGATATTCACTCTCGAAGTTTTAAAGTACTATTGTAACATGTTGAAATCTGCCCAAAAGTGCGGTATATCCTCAAATTCTCAAAATCTGCCCCAGATCTGTTAAGACGATGCATGGTCATGTAAGGGTCACTTGACAAGAGAATCCCTTGTATTGACCGATGTGCAGAATGTAATAGTTTGTAAACATTGTAGGAAATGTTGTTGCTCGTCTGAGGTGGGGAGAATTCTCTTAAAGATGTTGTTTTGTAGGAATTAGGCATCATGCAGCAATAATTAGCCTCATAGAATTGCACATATAGTACATTACAAGATCTTATGGTTACAAATTTCCTAATCATCCTGTAATATTCATATTTCAATAATCCTTACATAGACTTGCATATTTCAAGAAAAACTTGAAGCTTCCTACCAGTTCTTTATTTTAAGTGTCAATGCAAGGTGCAGATGTTCATTAAATGAAGTAATGTCAAACATGTACAACCTTGAGAGCTAGTGTGACCCGGTGGAAGCACACTAGGATGGATCAAAAAGTATGTACACCCTCTAAATCCCACAAAACTGCTTCCTCAATGGCCTTTTTTCAACCCCTCCACATCCTTAACCCTTAAGCGGGCCGAATGTCGAAAAACGACATTTTGGATGACACCAACTTTGGAGAGCCATAACTTCTTCATCCGGACTCCGTTTTGGACGAAATCACTTGGGTTGGGTCCCAAATCAAGTCTAGTTTATGTAATGAAAATCTCAGACCCATAAAATGAAGTATGAATTAATGGCATGCATTTCAGTGACAGCAGCCTAGTTTTAGACATTTTTTCCTTTGTAAAATTTAGGGCAGTTTTCACCATTGCAGGGCCATAATTTGCACAAAGAAATTTTTCTCATGGTTTTTTTTTGTTCAAGGATGCTACTGAGATGAAGGTGAACAACATTCTAATTGGTGACTTTTTCATTGCAATAAGTCTAATGGTAGCATTTTCACTTTAAAGTGAAAATGATGAAATTATGTGATCATTTTTGAGTAT
The DNA here is from genome assembly GCA_037043015.1 of Bryum argenteum. NCBI lineage: Eukaryota > Viridiplantae > Streptophyta > Bryopsida > Bryales > Bryaceae > Bryum > Bryum argenteum. The sequence continues at coordinate 14,130,254 of CM073328.1, read as the reverse complement.
TAACCCCTAACTGCCCAGGAAAGCCGAAATGGCTTTTTGTTGTTTAGGGCAGCCTAGATGAAGGGTCTATTTTTTATATTTGGGGCTATAAATTGGTGTGTATGTGGGTATACATACAAAGTTTGTGTGGTCAAAATTGCAAGGTCAAATTCAAAAGTGAGAATTTTTTAGAGCAAAATTTAGTTTTCAACCCCAAAAAGGGCAGGACGGGCTGGGACTCAATCCAATGAGGTGCAAGGCTGTGGAGGGGGGCAGCAACTTCGGTCTCTCTCAAAACATCGACAGGGCAGTGGGTTCAGAGTCACCCACTATGGAACCCAGCCTTTGAACACAATAAATGCGGTCAATCTTTGAGCCACCAATAACAAAACCATAACTCAATATTTGAAAGAGACGGCTATCAACAATCAGAAAGTTTACTTTTTCAAAATTCAAACTTTCAAATTCAATCGTTAGAGCATTTATGCTCCAACTTCAACAAACTTCATGAATGCTACTACTTTACGTTCCTGTCAATGAACGTCATGTCATGCTTCAACATGGAGAGTTCTGGAGATCCTAAACCGTTGTTGAGAGAGGGCTTGCATGGCAGTGCTGCAGAGGAAGTGAGTGCAAGCATCGACACTAGTTACATCGAAAAAAAGTCCAACAAGCGGTGTTTTCACAGTGTCGGAGTTGAGGCAGAATCTGCGCAAGAGTGGGAGTGTAGTCATCGGCAAAAGCAGTTGAAGTTGTCTAGGATCGGTGCAGCATACGAGGATCAGCAAGGCCAGACGGCACCATCGCCGCCCCATCGCGCGGAGCGAGCAGGAGAGCGGACATATCAAGGATCCGCACGTAGAGGCGAGTGCGACGATGGCCTTCGGCTCTGCTGGAGTGAACCCGATGGAGCGGTAGCGGATCAACAGCCCGGGCAGGCCGCAGCAACGCCGACCGAGTTCCTGCAGGACGTAGGAGTCAACAGTGAACCGACTAGAACCGGTGGAGTAGTAGCGGTTACTCAACTGCTGGGGCAGACGGCAGCTGCGCGGACCGAGTTCCTGCAAGACGCAGGAGAGCTTGACATTAGCGAGCAGCCTCGGCACTGTCGCGGCATCACAGGGGCTTCCTCCGATATCACTATCCCAACAGTAGATTCGGGATCAACATCAGCTGATCTTCGGGAAGCGAGTCCTGCAGTGCGGCTGCAATCGTGGGCTGCGCAAAAACACCTGCGGCAAGATCAAATCCAGAGGCTGTTGTTGCTACTTGATCCATTCTACCTTCGTAGCCTTCCTGTTCGCAAAAAGTCACGTGCATGGCCTAGGGTGCCACAAGGTAACAATTTCCGACATCATTTCTACAGGCAAGCCGCACATATACTAGGCTGGGTGGAGCAACAAGTATTTGAAGAGGAATTTGTTGCTATTATCAGATCTAGCTTTCCAGACACAAACAATGCCACCACGTCGAAGACCATCCAAGAGAGCAAAACAGGTGATCTCAAACTCTGATTTTGTCACCTAGAATCTAAAACTCATGAAATTGCAAACTAGGGTCCATTATCTAACTTATCAACTTCCATGCAGATGGAGTGGGACGGCATACCCGTGAGGAGGAGTGCAAGATTACAGATCGAGGAGCCAAGTGCGCCTCCACCAACACCACCATCCAATGAAAACGAAGAAATCACACCACCATGTCATGAACTTGCGGATCTTGGACCTGGAATTCCCATCATTCACTTCCCTGAAGTTGACACTCATTTCAACAGAGAGTACATGAGTTCGCAAGAAGAACCGGTAGAAGGCTACGAATCATGCAATGAGTTTCTAGATCCATGTTACTGTGATGACAGTGACACCGAGCGAGGAGGAGGAGGTCTCGAGCAAATTCTATGGCCGCCAGAATTGTTGTTGCAGGCTCGCAGTTATGGGCAAAATCGTGGAGCGGAACGGCACAAAGACCGCTTGGACCAGGATCAACAACGTAGTCGCGAGGAGGAACGGCTCTTGCTCGGCGATGGGGTCGGAGGTCCTTCGGGAGGCGGAAGGCAGTCCGTCCTTGGCGGCATCGACGATCTCGGAGCGCGCCAGCTTCGACCCGATCAGTCCAGCTGTAAAGCTGTCGTGTCCAGCGGTGATGGAGTCCGGTCCAGAGGTGACGCACCATCAGCAGTAGCTGCCGGCATCTCTCCGGGTATGGATCCGGTCCTGCAGGTCCAAGGCAACGCGGCTCCTGGTCTTATCGGCAGCGGTTTTATGCATCTTGTTGGCAATTCGGGTATGCATCTTGGAAACAACTTTCATACTTCCAGCAGGCAGTTCGAAGCCAGTTCGAGCAGGCAGCCTATATTGAGCCCATTCCCAACTCCACCATCAAGTCCATGTATATCGCAACCACATCAAATTGGCCTTATTATGGATGACTATGCAAATAATATTGGTCATTTGCAAGATGAAGGAGGTTATTATGACAATGATGGGGATGGTGATATTGAGGGGGGTCACGGTATTGGTAATGAAATTCCGCCCCCACAATTGTTTAGAAGGAGAAGGGTAAACTATGCAAGGAGAGATGGCATTGGTGATGATGATAGCGAAGTGGAACCTAATATTGAGAGTGCATCCGATAGTGATGGGGAGGATACTAATGCCGGTTTAGGCCAAAGTCAAGATGGTGTAAGACATGATTTTAGGGAGGAGACATGGGGAAACCCAAATTTTGTATTCAATCCCAAGCCACTTCCATTTTCTGGCAATAGAAGAGGCCCTTCAAAAAATCACCGTGTTGTTCCTACTTACATGGAATTATTTCATTTGTTTTGGACACCACAAATAATGGGTAGAATTGTGGAAGAGACTAACCGCTATGCCACCGCCCCTTTTGGGGAATTTGGAAATACTAAGGGTGGTCGTAATTGGGAGCCTTTGACCATTCCTGGCCTCCAAGCCTTCATGGCTCTAGCTTTATTGATGGGCCTCAAAGTGCAAGCAAATTTTAGAACCTATTGGATGGAGGATGATTTTTTCAAATGTCCAATAATTTCCAACATATTTACTAGGAACCGGTTTCAAGACATTAGGAGATGTCTCCATCTAACAAATTTGGAGGGGGTTTCAAGAGGGGACCCGACTTATGATAAAATTGGTCAAACGAGATGGCTAGTTGATGCTATACGCGAGAGATGCAAAATGACATGGTTTATGGGCAAATTTTTGACCATTGATGAGATGATGATTCGCTATAAAGGGACGTACTCACCGATACGTCAATATATGCCAAAGAAGCCCCAAAAATGGGGCTTGAAAGTTTGGTGTTTGGCGTGCTCTATTTCAAAGTATGTTTGGAACTTTGAAATTTATTGTGGCAAAGACAATAACATTGTCCCTCCACCGTTAGAGGAATCTCAAAATTTTATTGGGGATGCAAGATTGGCTCACCATGTGGTTTTGAGGCTAGTTGATGGCCTATGGGGTTTAGGACATTGCTTGACGATGGATAACTATTTTACTAGTATTGGGCTTTTCACTACTTTATTAGCCCGGGGAATGTATGCAAGTGGAACTATTAGGGCCAACCGTATTGGTCTTCCATTGTGTTTGAAAAACACAAACGCATACAAAAATGTGCCTCAAGGCACAACTATTTGGAGGATGCACGATTCGGGCTCATTATGTTGTGTTATGTGGAAAGATAAGAAGCCCGTGCTTCTTATCTCTACACATGCCAATCCCATCCAAGCTCCTTGTGAAAAGGTTATAACGGTGCCACGGAGAAACGGACCGGTTAGAGAACTCATTCAAACTTCACCGGTTTTGATGGAGTACACAACCCATATGCGGGGCGTTGATGTCTCCGATCAACTAAGGGCATCTTATTCATGCCAAGTACGGAGCCACAAGTGGTGGCACCGTATATTTTACTTCCTCTTGGATCTCACGGTGGTCAATATGTATATCTATTATTTGGCTTGTATTGACAAATTGAATGTGCGGCGGCGAGTACCGGTTACTCCCATTACTCACCTTCAATTCAAGAAGGGTCTATGTGAGGCTTTACTTGGAGGATGGCCTATGAGGACTGCTAAACCCACCAATATTCCCCCGTTGCCACAACAACCAACCATATGTGTTCCTAGATATAGTACACTTCGGCGTCGGTGTGTTGTTTGCAAAGCATGTGAACCACATTACTATTGTCATCAATGTGGTGACAAATGGATGTGTCTAAACCGGGGATGTTTTGAGAGGTGGCACATGGAACTCGCCCGTCAACGCCGAAATTGAGGTTGCGTGACATCCTTCTTTCCTATGAATTTTATTAGACACTTTTTTTTCCTACAACTTTGAGAACGTTAGAACATGAATTTTTGTTTAGTTGGCATATATCTTGCATTGTAGGAAGTACCAAAAAAATTATTCCCTATGAACTTCATTTGAAGCTTCTTTCCTATGAATTTTATTAGACACTTTTTTTTCCTACAACTTTGAGAACGTTAGAACATGAATTTTTGTTTAGTTGGCATATATCTTGCATTGTAGGAAGTACCAAAAAAATTATTCCCTATGAACTTTATTTGAAGCTTCTTTCATATGAGTTTTATTTGAACCTTTTTTATCCTACAACTTTGAAAACGTTAGAGTCTAACTAGCACTTTAGGTAGTACCACAAAATTTTATACATTACTTCTTGTTTTTATTTTTCCTTGACATGAGTCTTATTTTTCCTAACGTAGGAACGCTGGACCCTAGACTCTTCAACTCCCTGGACTACAAAACTAAAGGAGCAACGTCTGCTTGAGAACCTTCGATGCAAATAACCGGGGAGAGAATCATAACCGGGGCCACAGCAACCGGTCTTCCCATGTGGCGGGTATGCCTCATCCCCCACCACCATGGACGCTGGAACCACCATGGACGCTGGAAGGTGCCACCATCATGTGCCACATGCTCATGTCAGTCATGTGCCTTGGGAGCAACGATGGAGCCGTTGTAATTGGAAGGTGCCTGGAATTTGGAGGGGCTTCGAAAGGGGGCTGCATCTAACTTTTTTTTTATTTAGATAATCAAAACACGTCGGAGGGGGAGCCCATATTTATGACTCTGGTCCTTTTGGAAAATGGGGCCTGATGGGGAGGGACCGGGTTTCCATCCTTACTTGCTGCCCATAGCATTTTTGTATTTCATACATGTCTTTCTCCTTCTAAAATTTGTAACTCTTTTGGATCTTGAGATTCTTTGAAAAAAAATTCTCCAATGTGTTTTGGTCACATAAAAGCTTACTTCGACCGTTGGGATTTGGAAAATAAATAAATTTGCTGGTACATTTCCATTACCACCCCCATTCTGTGAAGAAGAAATCTAATAGACCACATCGTAGAAAAAAAAATGCATGAAGCCCGTAAAAGTGGAATGAGTCTATGAAATTTTGCATGGGCGTTCTCAACATAGATGTCTACATGGAAAAAAATATGCGCAACATTTTTGAAGTAATAATCACCAAGTCCCCTTTTGCACAAAGTAGAGCATGTCTTTCGGGCAAGGCACAAAAAAACTTTTGCAGCAACTTTGAACGTTATAATCTCACAATTGGTAAAGATCCAACGGTTGAATTTTTTTGTGGAAGTACTGACTATACTTAACTTCAAGATCTTACGGTTGAAAGTAGAAAAAAACAATAAAAGTTTGGACCATACCTCAATCTCAACAAGGTGGTCCAAAATCACAGATTTTGAGGTTTTGAGTGCCAAAACATGCTTGGGCACTTAGGGGTTAATACATTATGATCTCGCAATCTATGAAGCCTCATGACTCAAAATTTGACCCACATGATGTTCAATATGTCTACGACAAGATTGTACGGTTGAGATTTGGATAACACACTTTTACCTCCACCTATGACAATGCTTTTGAGGATGTGTTCATTTTACTACAAATGAGTCAAACCATTTAGGGGTTAAGTACTTAATTATTTTGTAGATATATATGAAAGGAATGATAGAGCATGCAAATCACTAGACCTACTTTTTCGAACACATTAGAAACATATCGTAATTTCCACTCTTGCTTTTCACAAGAGTACGTTACAATAATAATAATAAATCACAAAGTACTCAAATTTGGTAAAAGTTAAGCTGCAAAGTAGAAAAATAATTATATCGTTGGAAAGAGCAATTTTTAAGACAACACATGTTATACTATTACTTCCCAGGAACTCATTCTTCCCTTACAATTTTTAGCAATGAAAAGGTCAATTTTTTTGACATGATGTAATGTAGTCAAAATTAAAAATTTCCTATATGAAAATTTGTGCATTCCACGTTATTCATACAATATACATATGAGTATTTTTACCAAATAATCATTTTTGGCACCAATGGCTCCTATTAGGATTCAAGAATTAGTACCTCACTTGTACTTCTTGTACCAATATTAGAACGCTTTAATGGGTGATTGTCATTATTTTAATGACTATCTATAATCAAGTCTAGTAGTCCCCTTAATTCACTTAATTCCTAGTAATTTTTACCGATCAATTTTTGTACTAACCTTGTTAGTTTAATCGCAAATCATGAATTCCGATATCTAAACTATCCACCTATATTAGGCCTTGACTTTTGGTACCTCTTGAGTACAAGTACATGTCCAAAAATGATCCATCCTAGTGTGCTTCAACCGGTCACTTTTACGTGTACATGCTCAAAAAGTCTTACATTTATATCCTTATGGTTTATATAGTTAAAATGCTCGCAGTTGGCTTTTTTTGTTTGGTAATACTTGTTGAGGAGAGGGAAAGGAAAGGGAATGTCTTGGAAACAAGGAGTTTGACAATTTTTGAAAGTACACAGTTACAAAATAATTACTAAATTTCAAGAAAGGTCTAAAAGTTCATTAATTGACTAGATTATATTAGAAGAGAAAATGAAGCTTCCTTGTCTCTAGAGCCTTTAGGGTAAAGGTTGTAAAAACAAATTTAGCTTTACTAATTACTGATATCTAAAGATTCATGTAGAGTTCACAATATTTGCATTTCCAATAATTTGATGATTAGAAACTTTCTTTGATGAATATGTAAATCAAAAGTGTTTTGAAACTACAATGCATAGTCAACTGTTGGGCAACCTAAAAAAACTCTACAGATAAATGTGCATGGAAAAGTGATAGAACATTGGTCTCTTCATGCCCCCTTTGACTATCATGTAATGTAATCCTTGAAACCGATTCTATTGCATCACTCTTTACACCTCTCATATGAAATGTCTTGGACAGTAGAGGGCTCAAACAATTATAAGTCCACAAAGTGCCAATATTAGTGTCCCTTCACGATGCATGGTTGATAATGACTGAGTATATACTAGAAATGGTGAATAAAATAATTTGTATTGTGATATGGTAAGCGACGAGAAACAAGATAAGATAAGATCTAAGAGAAGCTGGAAGCCCATGTGGCATCTCACATGACACTTTATATGTGAGATCTATAGCTACAAATTACAACACAAAATATGAAATTGTAAGTTTGGTAGTAAGTGGACTAAAGATTTAAATAACTGGAATGATTGTTCTATCATGACCTTCCTCCAAGTATAAATTGATCTTATCTTTTCATTATGTAACCCATTCATAACATTCCAAGTTCATAAAAATAAGTTGCAATTATGAAAAATATACATGTGTTGAAGATGATTTAGATGAGGAAAGTGGAGCAATTATATCGCAAAGTAAACCAACTTCATATGTAAAAAAATACACAAAGAAAAATAGATTTTTCTCCTATCAAGAGATTCATTTGATACCTCTTGCTAAAGGTCAAGTTTTCCGACCTTATCCCCGCATTAGGAAAAATGATGGGCATCGATTCAAAATGAGCAAAGAGACAATAGCTCCATTTGAAGTGGGACTTAGGCATGAGGACTTGCACATTGCGTGGGTAGGCAAGCCTCGTAAGGTGGGCAAGCAAGCCTTGATGGAAGACCTCCATAATCGCTATAAAAGAGAGCCAAGCCCCAAGCAACCTCATATCTATCCCGTCCTCCTACTTTGAACTTAGAGCGCAAATAGGTGTAATATTTTAGGTGAGCTATACCATGTTTTACATGAGTCTTCGGGTCTTGTGATGATGATTTGATGATTGAATTATTATCATTGTTGTGATTTTCAAGTAATTGGATTACGTCCCAAATCAAGTCTAGTTTCTTTGGCGTAACTTTCAAACCCATGTAATAAACTATGAATAAATGGCATGCATTTTGGTGAATGCAGCTCGTGTTTTTAGAGTTTACAAACATGGGGCATGTTTGGCAGTTGGGAGGTAATTATGGAAAATCATATGATGTTTTCATAATTATTTCTGAAGTGATCATAACTTTAAGATCAAGAGTAACAACTTTCTAGTAGGAAGATTTTTAATACAAATATTTTTGGTAATGAATGTGCAAATTTTTCTATTGTAGAGGCCCTATCTTCATAAAATCATAGTATTGTAATAAGCTTTTAGGGTTGCACTTGATATATGATAATATTGGTGTATCCTAGTAGACAATCATTCAAGATTTGTCGACAAGTATGCGCAAGTACTGGACACACTTAACCCAAAGAGATCTTGGTTCAAAGGATAACAAAATAAACACTAACTAAATGAATTTGGCAACTTACAAGAGAATTATCAAGAGATTCAACATTAACAAAAGCACATAGATGTAAGGCTTGCCTAAGTAATTTTGGAACATCACACTAAACCTAGTTGAGAATGGGATAAACTAGGTATAGTAGGTTCATAACAAAGTTTGTTATGTTGATAATTGAATTCATAACAAAGAAAAGTGACTTAATAATGAGCTATACCTAGTTCACAGTTATGACATGATTCATAACTTGGTGAAGTAGGTAATCTCGTGTGAATGGGGATAATATTTCGGTGAAGTGGGTGAATAATGAACTAAACTTGGTTCATAAGTGGGTGCAAAAACGTGAGGGGACAAACTTGATCTAAAATGGTGTGAAAGGGGATTATAACTCGGTGAAGTAGGTGAATAATGAACTAAATCTCGTCTATAACTCGGTGAAGTGGGTAAGAAAATAGGAGAAGGTGGATTGGCCACATCTAAGGGTGAAGCAGGGCGCAACTTAATTCGTCAAAGGGATAAAGCAAACGGTGACTCGATGTGTCGGAGGGGTGAAGCAGACGGCGACCGTGACTCGATGTGTCGGAGGGGTGAAGCGGGTGGCGACTGGTTGCCGATAGCGGGGAGTGACTCGACCGATCGCGGGAGTTGAGATGGCCCCTTCGGACGAAGAGCGTTCAGAGCATACGACGACCTTGCGACAGAGTCGGATATAGGCGCAAGCGTTTGGACGATGTACTCATTTCCAACCATTCTGATCATGTTGGCCGTTGACATACGCTCCGCATACTTCTCTCTTAGCACTATCATCCGTTGTTGGTTTCCTATCTTGAACACCTCGTTTCCGAGATCCACAAGCCGTGATTGCAGACACTTGTTGTCGAGCCCAACTTGTTTCACTTTATCAACCTGATGCTTGAACTTTGCGACATAAGGCTTCATTTGCTCCTCATGCATCACAAGTATTCCATCCACAACCTCCTCTTGAAACTTAATTTGGATACCCAATTGGTCTGCAAGTTCAAGAATCTGCTTTCCAACATTCCACAAAACTTCATGTGTCTTCTCTGTACCCACATTCATCCCCTCTTGAACATCAAAGCCATGATCTAGAAACGTGGACTCCAGGCCAATCCTCGATCGGCGCTTGTTCGACTCCATTCCACTGTCGCTACTCCTCTTCACCATCTCACCAGAGTTTTCAGATAAGTGATTCTGAAAACATAAAAAGCATTAACACAATCAGACATTACCAAAAAAATCATATCAAACATACAATTACCAAACTAGAAAGTGCAATTGTTTTGAATTTAATACTACTCATTAGAACAAAACACATCTAGATTAAAAGCTAGTTGTCTCCGAAATAGATCACCAAAAAGAGAAAGGCACTTGAAAATCACAACAATGATAATAATTCAATCATCAAATCATCATCACAAGACCCGAAGACTCATGTAAAACATGGTATAGCTCACCTAAAATATTACACCTATTTGCGCTCTAAGTTCAAAGTAGGAGGACGGGATAGATATGAGGTTGCTTGGGGCTTGGCTCTCTTTTATAGCGATTATGGAGGTCTTCCATCAAGGCTTGCTTGCCCACCTTACGAGGCTTGCCTACCCACGCAATGTGCAAGTCCTCATGCCTAAGTCCCACTTCAAATGGAGCTATTGTCTCTTTGCTCATTTTGAATCGATGCCCATCATTTTTCCTAATGCGGGGATAAGGTCGGAAAACTTGACCTTTAGCAAGAGGTATCAAATGAATCTCTTGATAGGAGAAAAATCTATTTTTTCTTTGTGTTTTTTTACATATGAAGTTGGTTTACTTTGCGATATAATTGCTCCACTTTCCTCATCTAAATCATCTTCAACACATGTATATTTTTCATAATTGCAACTTATTTTTATGAACTTGGAATGTTATGAATGGGTTACATAATGAAAAGATAAGATCAATTTATACTTGGAGGAAGGTCATGATAGAACAATCATTCCAGTTATTTAAATCTTTAGTCCACTTACTACCAAACTTACAATTTCATATTTTGTGTTGTAATTTGTAGCTATAGATCTCACATATAAAGTGTCATGTGAGATGCCACATGGGCTTCCAGCTTCTCTTAGATCTTATCTTATCTTGTTTCTCGTCGCTTACCATATCACAATACAAATTATTTTATTCACCATTTCTAGTATATACTCAGTCATTATCAACCATGCATCGTGAAGGGACACTAATATTGGCACTTTGTGGACTTATAATGGCGATATTTACGTAAAGGGGCGCTTTTGGGGTGCTTAAAATTAAAAAATTAACCTTGGTTTTGGTGAGTTTTGATATGATATGGTTAGTACATCTAATTACATTTCAGAAACAACAATGTTTTTGAACGGCCATTCAAGAAATATTGCCGTTTGACTAGGTCCAAAATCCATAAATAATTTGTGATATTATGGAAACTTGGTGATATTACAGAAATCACTTGATATCATGGTGTGCATGTGTGATATTTATAAGCATGTCATTTTGCAGGGTCAAATACTTTTGAACCACAATTTAAAATTATGCTTGTAAAATGTCACGTTTTATACTGGGAGTAAAATGGCTCATAGGGGATTTGGCAAAATGGCACATGGAATACGGCCATTTTAACTGAATTGAGGTTACTTATATTTGTTTGACCCCTCTATCTTCCAAGATATTTCATATTAGGGGTGTATAGAGTGATACAATAATATATGTTTGTAGAATGAGAAAAGATCTAAAGTAGCTCCTTTTGGTGTGTACTTAAATTGTGTCTTCTCTCTTTTCAAACATTCTATACCAAAAAACCACTACCAACTAAATGTCAATCATTTATTAGTACAATACCTACAAAAATGTTGAGTTATCATCAAGCAATATACTCAGTCCAAGACGTCTTACCAAACCAAGACGTCCTACTGAACCAAAATGTATACAAGATTCTACCAACTAAGATGTTGACTACGATCAACACGTTTGACCAAACTAATGATATGTCAAATAAAAATCTTATCACTACACAGTCCAAGACGTGCTACCAAACCAAGACGTCCTACTAAACTAAGATGTCTACACTCACTGACTGACCAACACATCCTACCAACCCAAGACATTATATTAAACCAACACGTTTTATTAAACATAAATGTCTACCTAGACTAAGACGTACACCAAATTAAATCATTAATATATTATATTAAAGAAATACCACCCACTAAACCAAGACGTTCATTGAATCACTGAGACCAAGATGTTTACCAAATCAAAGCTTTCTAATATCAAATCAAAGTCATGTCACTCGAATACTACCCATAAAATAGAAAATTACCACAATTTACTCTTAACATATTATATATAGATCTTTTACCATAGCTAACTTGTGAGGTAATAAATCATAAATACAACTCTTGCAACTAGCTTAAAATATAATAAGTTGTGAACATACTAGTTACTAAACTAGTTTGCAATATAGACATGACCACTAACCATAATATAATTCATTAAGGGCATAATTTTTAAGAGCATACTTATTCAACCAAATTCAATATAGATGTTACATTAAAGGCATGTGCGACAATTTTGTATGAAGTAATTTCTTTTACCAAAAAAAATATGTTTCTTTTTACTAAACATATAACCATGTATACCACCAAGAAGTCATTCCTTCTATCTGATTCTAAAAACCCATAGTGTTTTATTAAAAGACTTGAATACAACATAACCACATGATAATTTATCACATGATAGGTAACTAGCTCAATAGATGCTCAAAATTTAAGATTGGCAAGTTGATTGGAGAAATTTTAAGAATGTGCAAAAACATGTAGAGATTTGGACCAATTGACAAAATACATTATAAAATCATCTTGAATTTATTTGTAAATCTTGAAAGCGGAACCCATGGGTGTACACGGAACTTATCAATCTAAAATACACCAAAAATACATTGAAAATCAAAGGTAGAAGCTATAATCTACCTCAAGCTTCAAATGACATAGTTGATGGTTTTTGGTGTTTTGTAGATTTCAAGCCACTAGCTTTATATAGAAAAATTGTTACTAAATATTGAGTATAAAGTAATACACCACATGAGTGCCAAAAATTACAAGTGTCAATAAACATGAAACAATATGGTGCACAAAAGACATGGCTATCAACTAAACAAATGAAGTGTGAACTACATCTTAAAGATGCTATTATGAATTCAATATCAAATATATCACCAATAATAAAAATAGTATGTTCTTACCCTTATGTGCACAAAAAGTCAAATATAGTAAAGGCCCAACCCGAGGTAGATTACTACACTAGAGGGACCATACTATATCATAGTTACAAGATAATTAACTACATCACTTACCCTATTATATGACATCTAATTTGCACAATATAAGAGTAAATAAAGCATCAAAATATCTTCATGAAGCTCCACTGAGGAACCAAAGTGCAACACCTCATTAACCCATGAAGTCAAAATCAACCACATTGTGGTCGATTTGACTGTGATTATGGTCTCAGTCACTAAATATAGATTTTATAAAGTTGCTACTTTGGCACATTGTGGAGTTTTCCCAAACGTTTCCAAGAAGTCATTTCGTGTTTAAATTCCTTAAACGTTTCGGAGATATTTGCAGTCAAAGTTTGGAGACACTATTTGAAACCTGCCCAAATTGCAGTATATGCTCAATTATTCTCAAAATGTGCCCCCAAATCAATTATATTGCAAAACCTTCAAAAATTCACCAAAATTTGAGATTTACAAGTTTTTTTCAAGTTTTGTTTTGTAGACATGTAGAAGAGGTACCAAGGCGTGATCTCAATATTCGGATTTTCAATCCAATTATTCTTTACATGTCATTTTTATTGTAAAAGACTTGCCTTTGTATTTGAATTTCAGCAGACCTCAACGTGAGAAATCAAACATTTTCTTTGGTTTTATAGGTAGTATGAGGATAAAAATTGCATGGACATATTCCTGACTCACCTAGGAACAAGATTGTGAAGAGCCTCATATCAAATATGTTACCAAAATGACTTTTTGGGCCCTCAAAGTACAACTTATCCTTTTTCCAACATGCATAAAAGAAAAAAGAAAAAAAAAAAAAAAAAAAAAAAAAAAAGGTGTTTTTAAACTCGGCGATCTCACAGTCGATAAGGTTAGCTTCTAAAGTGAAATTGAGTCAAGTTACTGGATGATAACAGGAAATGAATGTCTTACAGTAAAACAATTGAGAGTTTTCAGAGATTTAAACAACTTGATTAATCTGCGTGCCTACTACCGAAGGAATCGATTGTCCAACGAATTAAATGTGTAACAACTTCTGCTCTACGTTGATCGATCAAATAAAATGCTGAATCTGCTAATATTGTAATCGATTCTGGCGAGTGAAATTGGATTCTATAGTTGACTTTGTCCGAAATGCTAACAGTGCGAGTCTGCCTTGCTTATATAGTAGACTACACGCTCTATTAGCTCACTTGATACAATCCGAAGTGCTAGCTTCTGTGTATCTATTACCGTCGATTTCAGCATTTTCGAACGTACGAATGCTTCATTGAAGATATCAATCAGAAGCCCATGAGCTTCGCATTACGAGAGTCAATTAGGAACTGAAAGCTTGCAGATCTCTGTCGAATATTGGTAATTTAATCAAACGCGTCAAACAAGTGTCAGTAAAGAGGTCTGGAATAAGTCACTGAACAGCACAAGCACGAAAATCAATGCAAACTCAAACACTAGACTTGCAAATGCTGAAGCGCCATTGACATGCTCGACTACACAAAGATAGCGTTCTCTGAGGTTTAAAATAAAGAGATGAAGGAAAACAATTCTAGAAACTACAATCTCTAAAAACTGGACACACCGACTACTCCAGCTCTGGTTGCATTGTGCTAAACAGCCCATCTTCTCATATACACAAGGCATCATCTGAAACATCAGGAGCCGAGGACTGCCCCCACGAACGAGGACCCCATTCTTGAGACGCGTCATTCCATTTCGTCCTCCCCCTTGGTGCACCACATCGTTTACCTGACTTTGCAGACGAGACCCTCCTCGACCTCATATGCATCTTCTCAGTCCTTACCCGATGTCTTGTTGATGAGCGACTTGTGGATGTGTGGAATCACGCCTCCTCCTGCGATGGTCCCCTTGATCAGCGTGTCCAACTCCTCATCTCCTCGGATGGCCAGCTGTAGATGTCGCGGAGTTATACGCTTCACCTTGAGATCCTTACTCGCATTCCCCGCCAGCTCCAGCACCTCGGCCGTCAGGTACTCCAGAATGGCTGCCGAGTACACCGCCGCTGTGGCGCCCACTCTGCCGTTCGCCGCCACCCTCGACTTCAGCAACCGATGAATACGACCCACCGGAAACTGCACATAACAAACACCCATGCACCTCAATTCGCCAAATTTGCACGCTCTTCTTTAAGACATCCCCTCAATCATGCGTCACAACGCAATTCCAGCTCTACTATGAATTGTCGAAACAGAGTTACTGATTAAATGCCCAATTACTGTCCCCACCCACTAATCTCCTCCCTATCTTGGAGCATCCCATTTCCTTTCCTAACATCCCACTCCATTATATGCCTCGTCGTTCCAGCTCACATGTTATTTTGTACGTTCTGACTGTGGTGTATATAGACGCATACACAGCAGAGTGCCACGCTCAGTCTCAAGCGGCCAAAACTCGTGCACAATGCAGGCCCCCGACCAGAAGCCAATTATCACCTCATAACTACACCTAGGGCAATTGAACCGACGTAACAAACAATGCCAAGAAACAAACAAACCTGAAGGCCGGCCCGGGACGATCGAGAAGTGGGCTTCTTCTTATCCTTCTTGTCGTCTATCACGGGCACTGTGGTCTTCCCCATGAGCAGGCCCTTGGCACCTTTGCCCGCCTGGATCCCACCCACCACCATCGTGACAGCGTGTGTATTCGACTAAACGGTTGCGTTCACGCAGCTCTACGCCCTCCACTCAACTCGCCCCAGCATACATACAGAGTGATCAAGAAGCGCACAACCCGATGAGCAAAATAAAAAAGTAGAAAAGCCCGGGAAGGAATAAGACACTCTGACAGCGTCCGTAAGGAAGCGATGCCGAATTCACACCGCACCCTCAAACTCGATGATCTCAGAAAAACCGAAAATCTCGAGCAGAAAGAGCGCGACAATGGCTTGCAAGAGACTGAATGATGGTTTGATTTTTCCCGCCACAAAATGGGAGCAACACAAACAGAGCGCCCGTCGCGCTCGATTTGAAAAGAAAGGAAATCGGGAGTATTGAGTGGCGACGACGACGAGTTGAAATCGGAGTAGGAGGAAGAAGCTTCCTGTGGGTGATCAGCGAGAGATGAAAGCAGGAAGGTGAGGCGATGGCGTTGGGGTTTGCATCAGTGCTTGCGGACAACTGACGACGACAGACGCGTGAGCAGCGCCACATGAAACAGCAAAATCAAGCGCAAGGCTCTGCCCGCCTGAGTCGGCGGCTCTTCCCGGCCGAGGCCCTGCCCCTGGCGGGAGAATGAAGCTTCATGCCGGTACCCGGACACTGGCGGGTAGATCGGGATAGCCTGCTACCAGGTCGTACGTCAGCCGTGATATGCCTGGTCCCCTGCCACATGCACTTGGCTGGAACAGCTGAAAAGCGCCACTGTATTTGGGGCTTACGAACCCAGAGTGCCTATCAGACACAACGAGATACGAGCACACTTCTCCGTTAGTTTGGGCAATTGCACGTAAACCAAAATGGATAGATCAATATGGATATCGTTAAAGGACTAATCAAATTTGAAACTTTGAGCTGAAATGAATATTCTATGAACTTCTGATGTTCGATCAAGATACACAAAACAACCATCTTTCATTGTATCATGTATGTGTGTTACGCGCTAGAAACCACTGACATTCATGATTGATATCAAGTGGAGAAACATGAATAAGTGGCTTCCTTACTGAATGACTCAAAGCCAAAGGTATGAAATCTTTACGGACTCAGTGAATTCTGGATACCAGATATCACTCCTAATTTCTTCCAAAAGTCAGAATGTGATATTCTTTTGTAGCTCCAACGGCGAAGTTACTGATCAAATAACTTCATCAAAATCATAATGGATAGTACTGTACTGTACTGTACAGCCTCGCACATCATATTGAGTCTAACAACAGTAAGCTACCGGATCTAGACAATCTTACGGTAAGTTATCAGATCGAGGCCTCTCTCTCACAGATGTTCCCCTGCAAGCAACAACACTTACTGCAAGATCCAGACTCCTTGATACCAATAGAATATCTGTAGAATCGGTCAGAAAAACATCGTCCAGCTTATAATAAGAGTATCTCTAAAAACGGCAATATCCAAAGATCAACAAGAAATCATTGATTATCGAACAAATTTGATTGTAACTAAGAAGTACTGTTGCTTCGACTGCAGATTTTTGATGCATTGCTCAATTGATTGATACTTGATTGTTTCTAGAAAAATGACAAATATTCAATTACCTTTCACTGCAATTTGGAAGATCGATCTGATCCAAGGATCATGATATGTCAGAAGATCATTCGAAGTGTTGCTAGATAGCAAGAATACACAGTTACTGCACAATGGAGATAAAGATTGAGCTCAGTTCGTCGTACGCGCTTAATTCGGCGTCCTCAATGAGAAACCAATAAATGTTCATGTATGATTGCAGTTAAAACGTATTCTAGCTTCGATTTCTCAAGAAATCGTTGAATTGTTTGATACCTTGATTGCTCAAGAAAAAATGAACCACAGTCGATTGCGTTTGGAAGATTGATCTAATCCAAGGATCAAATACGTCAGAAGATCAATCAGAGTGCTGCTGGAGAGCAAGAATGTATCGTCTCTGCACGATCGAGATAAAGATTAGGCTCAGTCCGCTGTACGCGCTTGATTCGGCGTCCTCAATGACAGAGCGATGACTGTTCAAATGAATTCGACTGCAACTAAAATTCAATTACAAAATCTTGATGCAATGCTTAACTAATTGATACCTTGATTGTTTCAAGAAAAATAAAAAACATTCGATTGCCTCTCACTGCCATTTGGAAGATCAAACTAATGCAAGGTTTAAAATTCGTCAGAAGATCATTCTCACTGTTTCTGGAATATACCGTATCTGCGCAAGGAGACTAAGATCGGGCTCAGTTTCGAAGTACGGCGCAAGGAATGTTCATATTTTTGACACGGAATTTGGTGCAACTGATAATTGATAAGAACTGGGAAAAACAAATTTGATAGAATCTTCAATTCTAAAGCAGCGCTTCCAGCAAATGCAATTGCCTCGAGATATTTTTCATACTCTGCATTTGAGAAATCACGCGAATGTACTGTAGAGCACCGGACAACAGCAGAAGACATGGAGGCAAGCAATAAAGCGGGAAACCTCAATTTGGGCGGGAAAGTTCCATCATTGATTTGAATTTTGGCGCTTATGATAATTTGAAATTGCAAACTTTTAGCATCCACCCTTCTCCAAGAAAAACTTCGGTTATCTCATATTCTTGAAGAAAATGGGTAAAAGTCTTGCTATAATGAATTTTTCACTAAAAATTGAAAGAAAATATTCATATAAGGAACACTTTTGTGAAAGATTTTTAGATAGGGGAACAATCCTGAGATATTTGCAAAGAGGGGAAGGAAAAACGTTTAATTGTCACTTTATGAGTAAAAAGAAGATGGTGTATGTTAGTTTTAATATGGTCAGCTGTCAATCTTCCTCATATTATCTTCAATTTGATTGCAAATGATGGGAAAATAAAATAAATAAATAATTTTATTCCCCATTTTGCAAGCATTTTGCCATCTTTCTCTTATTTTAAAAAAAAAAAATTTAGAAGTGTTCCCTTATATGAAATTTTCCTAGAATTTAAAGTGATAGTTTTATCTTATGCTTGATTATGAACAATTATTATTTCTTCTAAAGGAAAAATGATATATCGCATCTTGTTATTGGTGTAGACTTGTCAAAATCCTATGAGAAAATATCTTTTGTCACTAACTTGATCACAACTGTCTACATTTTAGGGAGGGTATATTCTATCTTTACTTAGAGTTCATAGTATAGGATGTTCTTAATTACATATCATTTATCTAAAAATTAAGCAAATGATACGTAAATAAATGATGCGTAATTAAGAACATACTAGAAATGATACATAATTAAGAACTTAGTATACATTATACGTGATTAATTACTATGAGTAAATGATACAATGAGTAAATGGTACGTAATTAAAAACATAATTACATATCATTTACTTAATTTTGGATAAGAGCATAACTCGAGTATGATTGATTTTTGATGAGGGCTTTTTGTCACAAAAGTACCCACTTTTGGTATATAGGGTGGTCCACTTCGCTCTTATATTTAACTATGGGCAATCATTTGTCCACAATATACGTTGTTTCCTGGTTACCAATATCAAATTCATCCATTTATAGAATGCTAAAATATAATAAATTGTTTCTTATTGTGTCTGTACTGTAATTATTATTATGGACCTTAGTGCCAAATCTGCCATGAATCTACTATTGACAATAACCATCAAGCTTGACAAAGACTTCTTTCGCACTAAGAAATAGATGTTGACATGTTATATTTTGCAATGGATTTTGAATTAAACGTTAAGCTAGGAGATTTGGAGATAGATTTTGAAATTGACATTGACTTGCCAAATTTGGAGGTGGATTTTGAAATAGGGTTGACCTCCGAGATTTAAAGATGGATTTAGAAATAGAACTTGACCATGTTATCTCTTGGTGTTTGAAAATAGAAGTTAAATTTGCCAGTCTTCTAGCTGAACGTGCTTCGTGCTTGTAGATAAACTTGGAATGGTATTGGACGTGCTAATCTTGGAAAATATGCTTAAGAATAGATGCTAGCCCCACTTAAAGATAGGCATTGAACTTGCTAGGCCGCCTTGATAAGAGCCTTAGAAAGTAAAAATACACACTGGCCTTGTTACACTTGGAAATAAACGTCGGACCTACAAGACTTAAAGATAGACTTGGAAATAGACATTGGACCTATCATAATAAAAATAGACTTAGAGATACAGTGTGTGGCAAAACCGAGTCAAACTCTTGAAATTCGTAATTTGATTAGCAATGTAGAAAACTTGGCAATAAATGTTTAGAATGTGTAAATTGTGCAATATAGCAATTTGAATGGGCTACAATTTGATGGAGAAGAAGTTCCTTCTTACATTGAAATGTACAAGAAAATTACATTTAAAGGAAACTATGTTCCTTGACTCACTTTTGCATCCACTATCAAAAAGCAACTCAATATTTTTTCCACTTGCCTTTAGCGGCTAAAACTGCTTGGATCCGCCTTGGCATGCTTTCACACAACCTCCTACACTCCTCTATTGCTAAAGAAGCCCAACACTCCTCAATACGCTCCCACAATTCTAAAATTCCTGTTGGAGCGCTTTCATACTGGTTAAGACGACGTTTCAGTCCAGCCCAAAGATGCTCAATTGGATTCAAGTCAGGAGATTGTGCAGGCCACTTAAGAACATCAAAATTTTGTGATCTCAACCATTGCCGAACACTTTTTGCTGTATGTTTGGGATCATTGTCATGCTGAAAAATCAAATTTGAAGGATCAAGATCATATGCACAGATGGTATACAATAAATCTCTTTGCAAGATTTCTTTATATTGATGTTGATCCATTATTCCTTCGATTCTACATAACATACCAGGGCCATGGAATGTCATGCAACCCCATACCATCACTGAACCACCGCCAAACTTCACAGTCTCTTGCACTTGTCTTGAATCACAAGATTGTTCATTGCGAATCCAACACCAACTACGACCATCTGAGCAACATCTGAGCAAAATCGATTTACCTTGGTCTCATCAGAAAAGATGACATGCTTCCAGTCACCAACGGTCCAATGTTGATGGCGCCTAGCAAATTCAAGTCGATCCTTAATGTGTTTCTGGTTCAATTTTGGTTTCTTCTGCTTCACTTTTGATCTCAAGCCTGCTGCACATAAAGTCCTTCGCATTGTATCAACACTCACAGTAACATGGCATTCCTTGCGTACATGTTGGGCAACTTGTGTAGCATTTTCAAAACCTCCTGATGTGACAGCACGAACACATGCTCTCTTCTGTGCATCACTTAGCACTTGTGGTCTACCACCACTACTAGCTGACAAATCACATAATCTCTTCTTTCTAAGTCTTGCAACATGGCTCTGAGACACCTGCAACTCATGTGCTACATCTCTTGTAGTCCTACCAGCTTGCAGTGCTACATCTCTTGTAGTCCTACCAGCTTGCAACATCACCAAAATGGAGTTATCAAGGTCTTTTCGAGCACTACCACAAAGCTCATCTAAGTGCACCACGGTCTGTCCTCACACTCTGCTTACAATGTGCACTAAGTTGACATGGAGTATGTCAAGATTGACACTCCTTGTGTCCATGCCAATCTGGTCATAGAAGTCTTCCATCCATTTTTTACCACTTCATTGCATTTATTATGGCATGCCATGCAAAACTGAGTCAAGCCAAGTGTATGTGTTGGAAGACATGTATCTCCTTATAACTTTTTTATATGTCACCATGGATGCTATGTCAACTAATACACTCCATATTATATCTCCTCCATGTTAAAAATGGTCATTTCATTTATTGAGTTGTTAGGAATTGACGGCCAAATAATCTCTTTCAACAAGGTTGACTCAGTTTTGCCACACACTGTATATGTTGAACATAAAAGCCTTGAAGATAGATTTGGAAACAAACGTTGGAATTGCCATGCTTAAAAATAAATTTAGAGTTAGAGCTCCTAGGCCTATAAGTTGAACTTGCAAGGGCATTCTCAACAAACTAGCTAAATCGGATCACACACAAAGTTTATTTTCCTTCCCAACTAATCGACGTGCCACCTTTGACGGGGCGGCCAAAGAGAGGCTCACACTTGCCAAATGTAGCGGCCGACACCCCCTCCTATCCATCCAACTCACACCCAAGCAGGTCATTTACTTCAAGTTCATTTTGACTTTTGGGAAATTTCGTAACACCTTTTGGATAAACCTCATCTTATGGATTTTTGTCGTGAAAGGCAAAAAATAGCAAGGTCTTTTAGCCACCGCTCCTCCTTGGCTACATTTAGCAAGTCCATGGAATGCTTGGAAAAAGACAATGGAGTTGTGAGGCTTAAAAATAGATGAAATTAGAGCTAATGGGTCTAAATATAACTCCCTTCGAACACATGTAATTTAGGTGCGCAACATTAATTCAATCCATTTTTACCATACCTCAGGAGTGAACCTTCACCCATTACCATAGTAGAGCACATGCAACAAATAGTAATCAATGAATTACTGTAATCCCAAAAGTTACACAAGAGAAATTGTACATATAGTGGTACCTGGACAAGATCAACGTCCAGTTAAGAACGATGTCCATGTTCCTATATTATGCAAAGGGGCATTCTTTCGTTATGATCAATGCTTGGATAAGATCCATGTTTTTGTCTGTGCGAAAACGTTTATCTAATCAAAGCACCACTGCAAATAAAGTTCGGTAATTTAATGATCTTCCCCATAGCAAAAAAGCTAGAAGATTATAGCAACCTTATGCATGGCATAACAGGCTTGCTTGGGCTTGCGAGCACTAATATAACATTTCGTAACTGCTGGAAGGAAATCATTAGCATTCCGTATACAAACGGACCCAAAGGTGTTTCAGTCGGCACATGAGTTATCAGATGTTGTCATCACTCCACACTCATCAAGGATATGCGCCCAGAAACAAACTCTGACAATCCAATCCAGCTTGAACGACATGAAAAGCTCTAAAAATAAGCTCATGCACCGACAGAGCTCGAAACTTTCCTCTCCGAACAGGAAGCAAACAAGGACTAGACTTTGCAGGTATGAAACAGCGCCGTTGAAATGCTCAAGTACACAAGAATAGCGTTCACTGAGAGATCAAAAAGAAAAGAAAAGAAAAGAAAAACAAACCCTGAAGAATTCTGAAGACTACAATCTGTAAACAAACCGACAAACTCGCACCATGCCTATTCCTCTACACAGCCCAATCTTTACAAAAGTAGGAAGAGTCCAAGTGACTGCATCCTTCATGTTCTTAGTCCGTCTTCGATGTCTTGTTGATGAGCGACTTGTGGATATGCGGAATCACGCCTCCACCTGCGATCGTCCCCTTGATCAGCGTGTCCAACTCCTCGTCTCCTCGGATAGCCAGTTGCAGATGCCGCGGAGTAATACGCTTCACCTTAAGATCCTTGCTCGCATTTCCCGCCAGTTCCAAAACCTCTGCCGTCAGGTACTCCAGGATAGCTGCCGAGTACACCGCAGCCGTGGCGCCCACTCTTCCGTTCGCCGCCACCCTCGACTTCAGCAACCGATGAATACGCCCCACCGGGAACTGCACAACAACGAAAACAACACCCGCTCTCGCTCTAAAACTTCCCGCTTTCACCACCACGAAATTTTCCGGTTCTCTCAATTCCGAAACTAACAAAGTAGAAGAATTACTAAATTGCTCACATATCTATTCCCTCCGAACTCTTCTTCCTATAATCCAGTTTCTTACGTAGACAAGCACACTCGTTGGAACAAAAAAATAAAAAAATAAAAAAATAAAAAGACGGCAAAACTCAGCTCAAGACGGTAACTCGTCACAATGCAGATATCTGTAACTACAAACGCCAATAATCACTACAATTGAAGCTGAGAGAACAATGCCAAGAAGGGAAACCTGAAGACCGGCACGGGATGATCGAGAAGTAGGCTTCTTCTTATCCTTCGAGTTGTCAATCGCAGCCGCAGCTTGCTTGCCCATGAGCAAGCCTTTGGCGCCTTTGCCCGCTTGATTACCTCCCACCATGATGATTGGTTCGAAACTATCGCCAAATAAAAACTAAATAAAAAAGAAGAAAGCTTCAGCTCACCGAAGCGCGATCAAGAACCCAAAATCGCAGCGCACGTAGAAAAGAGGAGGAAGCGGGGCTTGAGCGGGTGTTGTTGGGTTTGGTCGCTTTTTTCCCGCCAAGCCAGGCCAGCGAGCGATATATACCCCCGCCACGGAGTTAAGTGACAAATTTGAAAATAATTACAAAAAACAAGGGGGACGGGGACGGGGCGTAATGGAAGATTCGGAATCGGTGCGTGCGAGGACGACGGAGGGAGGTCGCGAAAGCCTTCCTTCTCTTACCAGAAGGATGATTGCTGTTGCGAGGATGGAAAAGGGGAAGACTCTCAAGCACCGGAAGGAGTGATATGGGGCTTTAGGGTTTCAAGTATGACTACTGGAGGGAAAAAGCCGCAAGGTCTCCTCCATACCCTCCGGGTGTCGCCGGGTGTCTCCGGGTATACGGGTAATGTCGGGGTATTTCTGCATGTTCAATATTGGTAATTTTATGTGTGTTCTCACCCTTTGATCTATTTTGGTGGTTGGAATCATAAAGAAAGACTCCAAAGTATGTAGCACTTGGCTATTAATTTAAAGTATTATTACTTTTAAACTATCACTATAAATTTAGCGCGTAAGTCATAATTACAAGACTAAAACATAAGGTTGGATAGTAAGGATAATGTAAACCTTTAATTCCTAGGTACTCAATTGAATCAATTGGCGGGACCCCGGGTCTTCATAAAATCTCAACTTAATGAAAAGAAAGGTATCCTTTAAAGAAAGTAAAAACATATTTATGTTTAGAATGCATCTCAAAGAGGAGAATCTCCGAAGTAATTTTTTAGTTCTAAACCCTTCGAGTATTGATGATATGATGGCATTTACTAAATCACAAAATTCCTATGGGAACCATGGGTTCTTCAAAGAGGTTCAATTATCCAGTTAAACTTATAAATGCATTCCCAACAAACTCGCTAAAGGGGTAGATTGGCTATATTTAGCAAGACAAAAGTCATTTTTCTTTTCCAAAGAAACTTCTTTTTAGACCAGCCACCTGTAATAGCCCGTCAAAGAGAGCCCAAGATTTACCAAAGGTAACAATCATGGGCCTCGCACATGAGCAGAAAAGGGCACGCTACGGCCACCCAAAAATAGTTGGGATATGGCGGTTTGTTTACTGCGGCTCTTTATAGCCCCCACTGCCCACCAGTCAAGATGTTGGTAAACTAAAAAGTATTTTCAAAGGCCAATTTATCCCTTACTTGTAGTTCTTGCATTTGCAACTATATTTATTTATTTTCCTCATTGCCCATAATGAATACAAGATACAATAAACATTGAATTAACATAGAATTTAGTAGTCTCTAAAATTTGAGTAAAAATTGAGTTACTTCATAACAATGTCATGAGTATACTAGAATTTAAATAATTAATAAAACCCTTTAATCATGGTAAGAGTAAATGTAATTTCCCAACGTTTAATTCATTATCACTTTTTCTACACATTAGTTTTGAAGTTACTCTAAAATTGATTTAAAGTTACTCTAATATCAATTTGAAGTCAACTAGGAGTAATTAAAATTTTTAAACCAAATGATACGTAAAAATTTACAAATTTGTATATTTAAAGATTTTCATCTTTACAACTTTGTTGTATAAAACTTGGTTGTGTTATCAGACGCAAGTGTCCTAAATCTCATAAAGGTATCCTCTTAAGAAATAAAAAGATGTTTTTGCTACATTATATCGATACAATTGATATCTTGAAACTAGTAAGTATTTATTTTATGATGAATTAAAGAGACTAAAACTTTGAGAAACACTAGCAAGTACAATTCTACTATTAGTACTTGAAATTAAATACGATTGACAAAAATTACATGATGAAGTAAAAAACCATTATTAAATTAAGAATAATATTATATATTTATCCAAAACAATTGTATTAAACGTCCAAAACGAAAAAGATGCAGAAGTTATGGCTCTTCAAAGTTTATGCCCTTCATCCAAAATGTTGTTTTTTGACACTCGAGACATTTAGGGGTTAAGACTATAATAAATACAATAAGTTTATATAAGTTTCTATATAAGTTTTTAACATGCACAAATTTGCTTAATATGTGTACTTTGTAAGTGAAAGTATTCTCTCTGGTAAATCTAAACATCAAGCTCAATTCAACTTGAAATTTTTGTTAATATAGACACCTTACATTGAAACTTTCAAGTATAATCTTTCTAAAGATCAATCATTCTTAGACAGTTCTTCAAAATTCTCCATTTTCTTTATGTTAGAATATTTAGAATAATTGGGCTCAATTTTCAATGATTACTACCGTATCAACCTCAAATTCATTAAAATGGTGATATCTCATACGCCAATTTGGTGAATGGAATGTGCCATTTTTGCCTTCATGCCGTTTTAAGGGCTTATTGAGTTATGCATCTAAAATGACACGTTTTTTTAACATTACTCTTGTATTTCTTATTTTAATATTTTTATAAAAATATCATTGGTTTTATCTCATATCACCAAAGATTTTTTTGATATCACACATTCTCAAAAGCTTTTGACCTTTCAATGTTTCTCAATGGCCGTTGAAAAATGACAAGGTTGAAATGCTCGCAAAATCCATAAGCTTTTGACCTTCTAATATTAAGAGGCCTAACAATTGCAAAACTCCAAAGGTTTTGTGATATTTTTATTTCAGAAACGAGCTATTTTTGGAGACAACATGATTTTAAAAGAATTGAGGATTTTCACAAAATGGATAAGTAGAGTCTAAGTATCTAGGACTAATACATATACATGAAAGAACATGTCACTTGCATATCATACAATTTATGAGGAGTCAAAGTGTCAAAATCACGGTTCATTGAGTACTTAATTGTTCAATGATCATAAGTTAGAGAGAAATAAAATTTAGATATTCGAGTATATCCTACTTTGAACAAATACAAACCACGATAAGAGAATCTAAATCCGGACGGCCCTCCATAGTTAGACAACCCAAAATGAAGATTTCCGGGGAAATATGTTTCTCACATGTACATAGTAAGGTGAACGAGTGCAGACGTACCTCTATCAATCACTTCTAAAATTTGTAGTTAAAATTTTGGTATTCAAAATATTAAAAGAATAGGGAAACCTTGTCTTTTCATTTTGCTAAGCACTAGAAAATAGAAAATCACACATGTCATCATGCAAGTATGGTGAATGGCTTAAGAGTCGTAAAATAGGTGTACTTACTCTAATCAAGTGGAAATATGCACAAGTATAAATGGTCTTCTTATTCGATACATTTGTAATTTTTAGCCATCATCATCAATAAATGATACGTGGTTGGGTAATTTTGCTTAGAAACCATTTACAAAAGTCTAAATGCCAATATTAGTATCATGGTAAACATGATTTAGAGGTAATCATCGCATGTCAATCTACATGTTTTAAAAGATTTCGTTAGATTTTCTCTATACCTTTCTACTATGAGATTTCTCAATCTTGGTGTGGTGGGAATATTACACACATCATAAAACTAATTGAATGCTTTATGTGTAGCATGTCAGAAATACTCTCGAACCATTCAGAAAGTACAATAAATATCATGTGTCCTAATAGTTAACAATGCATAAAACACATGTATTGTTCTATGAATCTCGCTTGAATCTCTTATAACGATTCATTTTTTCTGATTAGATAATAAAAAAAAATTAAATTTTTTAAAAAAGTACTGAAAATAAAATAATAATAGGAATAAGAATAGAAATAAAAACAAGAATAAAAAAAGAAGAAAAAAAAAAAAAAAAAAAAAAAAAAAACTAATTTTTTTTTAAAAAAGAGTAAAAACTAAAAAATAAATTTAAAAAATAAACACAAAATAAAAAAAAATAAAAAAAAATAAAAAAATAAAACTAAAATAAAATAAAAATAAAATATCCAATAACTTTATTATCTCATAGCTGTTTTTGGTTTATTAAAATTAAAAGGTACTGATTACAAGTGTATAACAAGAGCATGCAAGCCACCACGGTTTGAACGAGAGCCACACATATTGTCTATATGAAACCATTCATACTTATTTTGTGCCCCTTAAAAATAACATCATTCAACCAAATGTCTTTTCTCAATGATGGTGGCAAAAAAAAAATCCATGTATATAATGCAAACTCGTGCATAATCACCACGTGATTAACTCTGTGCGACTCAAGAAGGATATTATGTCACCTATTAAAGTGTTTTTTTGTCATGATGACGATCATTGATGTAAACTCGTGCATAATAGCACGTGCTTGATTTTTGCGAGACGTAAAGAGGATAAACTTATTCATCCCATTACTACTTATCGATAATGACAGTCACATCTCGAACTCGTGCACGGCATTTACATGATCGGTTATCATGAGTTTCACGAAATCTATCACTATCCCTTCCTAAAATATTCTTTCGACGGATGATGGTCAAAACATAAACATGTGCATAGTCGCGAGTTAATAGGTTCAAAAAGTATAAAATCTCTTTCATCCGCGTGTTTTTTTTCTCAATAATGACTTGTAGCAGGATCAAACATAAGGTATGTCTCTCAGACAAAACTCTTGAAATACAACTTGCCATGTGAGATTACATATAAATGGAAATAATCAACGCTAACATACACTTATATAGAAAATTTTCAAACATATTCTCTAAAATATTGTGACTCTTCATAACTTATACACATGAAATCACACATCATTTCATACAATAAAAATCTTCTTCCACATAATGACAGATTTAACCCTTAAGCGGGCCGAATGTCGAAAATCGACATTCTGGATGAAGCAGGGGATGTTGAAACTCTTCCCGTCTTCTCGTCGTCGCTGTTTTTCATCCGCCGTTTTTTTTCCCTCAAGGGTAAATGGGTGTAGTTTACTGTGCACTTACCCCCGTTGTTATACCTCATTCCTACATTTTACAGTAGCGATTTTAGTGGGCTGCATTTTTGTCATGAGAGGAGTTTTGTCTATTTCGGTATGAAATTTTGCCATTTGGGCATAGAAATGGGGCAGTTAGGCATTGAAATGGGGCAGTTAGGCATTGAAATGGGGCAGTAGAGCCTTGAGCTTCTAACAAGCACAGACCGCATGCGCTTGGCTTTGTTATTATCATGGTGGACATGTGGCATGATGTTTATGACCTTGCAAGCTATTTTCAGTTCATCTTTCTGTTCTTTTCTTTGTAAAAGCCTGCCCACCTTACATCATCTTTTGTCCACGGAGGACAAGAGCTTGTGTGGGCAGCCTTGGAATACCAAGCACCAAAAACAGTAATCCCAAGTGACTTCCATTTCAAGTAGGATTGTGTGCAATTGGAAAGAGGCATGTTTGTTTTTTTTTTTTTTTTTATTTTATTTTATTTTATTTTATTTTATTAGCTTCTTTACTTGATTCCTCACCCATTTGTAGTTGCCATTTTTGCTTTCGGGGCAATTTGTAATACGACTTTTCACTCCAAAGTCCAAAATTAGTGACTGCCCCTCCATTTCGGGCTCCCTTTTTTCGCCTTCAATCAAGTGGATCAAGCCCCATCCCAACTCCAAATGGCACAAATATTTGCCCATGCAATCTTTAGACAATGGAGATCAAGATCCTACGGTTGGATTTTAGATTTACTGCCCTCACATTATTTTACTGACCTTGACATTTTTTACGTTTTTGGACCCTACTCCAGCGGGCCCAATGGATCGAAACGTTTAGGGGTTAACTACTTCTGGACTAAGAGCAGTCCAAAAGTAACACATCAAGAATCCTCACATGACATTGTGACAATAAGATTGAACCAAATCAAAAATTCAATTTTAGGGGATCCCACAAGAATATAAAGATACTCGAATCCCCCAAGATTAATTTTCAATCAACATAATTACTACTTCACAAATTTAAAAAGTCCAAATTTCTTCTAGATTTAGTTAAATGTGACATCATACTTACAACAAAAAATTTAACTCATAAAATCTAATAGTAGAAAACATATCAGATTTTAACTTCCATTGAATAAAGTCATCAAGAAGGTGGTAGCACAAACTGCAACGAGAGCGGACGTCTACCCCACCCAGGTATCACTCGATACCCGCCAGGGTCCGGGTACGTGCCTGCGGCAGATAAATACCCGCGGCCGCGGGGGCATCTGAGCGTCGAAGAGCCTCGAAGAAGAGCAGCAGGCGCTTGATGTATATACACAGTGTTCCTGTGGCGAGTCTGTCGTCGTCAGTTGTCCGCGAGCACTGAAGCAAACCCCAACGCCATCGCCTCACCTCCTCTTTTCCATCCCTCTGTTCCACAACCCACCTCGCTGATTCCGAAAGCACTCCCTCCATCGCCCCCCCCTCCCCACTCTCCATTCCTTTTTCTTTTCAAATCGCCTCGCCTCTGCCAGTTTCGCTCCCGTTTTGTGGCGGGAAAAATCAAACCAGCATTCGATCATTCTCTTGCAGGACACCCATCTGTCGGTTTTCGCTTTTTTCCGAGTGCGGTGCGAATTCTGGTTTCTTGATCACTCTGTATGTATGCTTGAGCTGCGGGAAACGGAACCGTTTCATTAAGTGAGGTGCGAGCGTGCGAGCTACGATGGTGGTGGGTGGGATCCAAGCAGGCAAAGGCGCCAAGGGCCTGCTCATGGGGAAGACCACCGTGCCCGTGATAGACGACAAGAAGGATAAGAAGAAGCCTACTTCTCGATCGTCCCGGGCCGGCCTTCAGGTTTGCTTGTTGTTTCTTGGCATTGCTTGTTGCATGAACTCAATTGCTTCATGCGGTGATAATCGATAGCCTGCATTCTCGTTTGCGTTTTTGTGTAATACAGTCAGAATGCACAGGGAAAATGGCATTGCTTGAACGGAAAGGCAAGCAATGAAGTGGAATAATAGGAAAGGAAATGGGATGCTTCAAGATAGGGAGAAGATTAGGGAGTAATTGGGCATTTCATTCAGTTAACTCTGTTTTTGACAAGTCACAGTAGAGCTGGAATTGCTTGTTGAGGGAGAGTAAATTGACGGGTGTCTTTGTGTACAGTTTCCGGTGGGTCGTATTCATCGGTTGCTGAAGTCGAGGGTGGCGGCGAACGGCAGAGTGGGCGCCACAGCAGCGGTGTACTCGGCAGCCATCCTGGAGTATCTGACGGCCGAGGTGCTGGAGCTGGCGGGGAATGCGAGTAAGGATCTCAAGGTGAAGCGCATCACTCCGCGACATCTGCAGCTGGCCATTCGTGGAGACGAGGAGTTGGACACGCTGATCAAGGGGACCATCGCGGGAGGAGGCGTGATTCCACACATCCACAAGTCGCTCATCAACAAGACATCGGGTAAGGACTGAGAAAGAGGTAGAAATCCAGTTGTGAACTCGATGTGATGCACCGAAATGGAATGGCCTGTTCTCATGAATGTGGTCATCGTTCTTCGGATGCTTCAGATGATGCCTTGTGTATATGAGATGATGATGATGGGCTGTGCAGAGTGCAGCCATAGTTGGTGTGTCTTCAAATCTTAGAGATTGTAGTTTCTAGAATTCTTTTTACTTCTTTAGCTTTCTTTCTTGTGTACTCGAGTATGTTAATGGCGCTTCAGCGTTTGCAAGTCTAGTGTTTGAGTTTGCACTGTTGCTTGTGCCTTTCATTGATGATTCAGTGCTTATGTTGGGGGGGGGGGGGAGGTGGAGAAATGCAAGCTTCCACTTTTTCTAATTGATGAAAACTTACTCTTGTAATGCAGACAGCAATCTTTACAATGAGCTCTAGTTTCACATCTTCATGGAAGCATTTCAACAGAAGATAATAGATACGTGACGGTAATAGATACATACACCAGAATCTTGGATTTTGAAAGCTCACAAAATGAGCATTTTTAAGCAAGCAAGCCAGGCGCCTGAGTATTCAACAAAATCCAGAGAATACAAATCTGAAAGCGATACTTACAGATGTTCAACACACCGAACTTTATTTTTATCATTAGAAACTTTTTGTAATTATTACTGAAAGTGGAATAGTGATATTGCTGAAGTGAAAATGTTGTAATGTGATATTCTATGTCTCTTGGGCAAGTTCTGTATGTACTTGGTGCTTGTATGTCGTTTTATATTTATAAACAAAAATATTTCCTTGATGTAGAATATTATATTATTTGTATTCATGTTCTTAATGTATGTAACATTGTTCTTAATGTATGTAACATTTTGTTCAATGACTATGTGCTTTGTGCGATATTGTCTTGTGAGATCCGGTAATAGGTACAATCTTGATTTTATGCCAAGTTGATCAACAATGGTTTGATTTTAAGATCATTATAATCATGATTTCACGCCAAACTTAACCAACAATAGTAATTAGTATCAATACGTTGGTAGAAATGTTGCTCTAGCAATGGTCAAAGTTAATTAGGGACTGTTACTGGTCAAAGTTAATTAGTGACCGTACTGGTCAAAAGTAATTAGTGATTGTTATGTATGTAACAGTTGGCAGTACGTAACAGTATGTAACAGTTGGCAGAAATGTTGTAACAGTTGGCAGAAATGTTGCTATACAATAGTAATACGTTGGCAGAAATGTTGCAACAGTTGGCAGAAATGTTGCTATACAATAGTAATTAGTATCAATACGTTGGCAGAAATGTTGCTCTACTGACTGGCATTGGTCCAAGTTAATTAGTGGTAGAAATGTTGCTCTACTGACTGGCACTGGTCAAAGTTAATTAGTGACCGTACGTACATAACAATTGGCAGTACGTAACACTTGGCAGAAATGTTGCTCTACTGACTAGCACTGGTCAAAGTTAATTAGTCACCGCACGTAATAATAGTACGTTGGCAATTAGTTACCCCACGTAACAATAGTACGTTGGCAATTTGTGACCGCACATAACAATAGTACTTTGGCAGAAATGTTGCTTTAGTGACTTAATTAGTGACCGCACGTAACAATAGTAAGTTGGCGGAAATGTTGCTTTAGTGACTGGCACTGGTCAAAGTTAATTAGTGATCGTACTGGTCAAAGTTAATTAGTGACAGTACGTACATACGTAACATTTGGCAGAATGTTGCTTTAGTGACTGGCACTGGTCAAAGTTAATTAGTGACCGCATGTAACAATAGTACGTTGGCAGAAATGTTGCTTCATTGACTGGCACGTTCATCAATGTTAGCCAACAATGTTGCTTCAGTGACTAGCACTGGTCAAACTTAATTAGTGACCTCACGTAACAATAGTACGTTGGAAATGTTGCTTCAGTGACTGGCACTGGTCAAAGTTGCATGTAACAATAGTATGTTGGCAGAAATGTTGCTTCATTGACTCGCACGTTGATCAACGTTAACTAACAATGTTGCTTCACTGGCTGGCACTATTCAATGTTAACCAACAATGTTGCTTCACTGGCACTGTTCAACGTTAACCAACAATGTTGCTTCAGTGGCACTGTTCAACGTTAACCAACAATGTTGCTTCATTGAATGGCATTGTTCAAAGTTCATCAACGTTAACCAACAGTTAATCATTATGATTTCTTCACAATTAGTGACCGCACGTAACAATAGTACGTTGGCAGAACATGTTACTTTATTTCTTCACAATTAGTGACCGCACGTAACAATAGTACGTTTGCAGAACATGTTACTTCATTGACTGCATTGTTCAAAGTTGATCAACGTTAACCAACATCATGATTTCATGTCAAGCTAACCAGCAATAGTATGTTGGCAGAACATGTTACTACATAGTTAGTCACTGCACCCAACAATAGTACGTCACTTCACTCACTGCACTGTTCAAAGTTGATCAACATTAACCAACAGTAAATCATCGTGATTTCAAGCTAACCAACAATAGTACATTGGCAGAACATGTTACTTCACAGTTAGTGAGTGCACCCACCAATAGTACATTATCTTTAGTGCATTATTTTGATGTTTTTTTGCAATTATGGAGTTCGCAATAACATGTTACTTCACTGCAATTATGGAGTTGGCAATAACATGTTACCTCACTGGTAGTAGTGACTGCATGGTTAGAGACAAATGTTACACCAAGTTACATTTCAAGCCAAGCTAACCAACAATAGTACAATTAGTAGTAACTACACCTAACATTAGTACATCTTTAGTTCATTGTTTAAGAAAATATTGCAATTATGGAGTTGGCAATAACATGTTACCTCGCTGATAGTAGT
The DNA here is from genome assembly GCA_037043015.1 of Bryum argenteum. Taxonomy (NCBI): domain Eukaryota; kingdom Viridiplantae; phylum Streptophyta; class Bryopsida; order Bryales; family Bryaceae; genus Bryum; species Bryum argenteum. Next base: position 14,096,498 of record CM073328.1, on the reverse strand, counting down.
GAGTGCCTGGTTGGAGACTAATGTTACACCAGTTAGAGACTAATGTTACACCAAGTTACATTTCAAGCCAAGTTTGCTCATAGGGGATTGCACATGGAATACAACCATGTTAACAAAGGTTCACTCTACTATTACCGATTAACATATTGGAAGAGGTAAGAGTGAGGTGAGACCATCTCGCCAGTTCTAGAAGGGGCATGACTGGGTAGATCTCTCTCCACATAACAAGCGTTAGTGCCTGTCCCCAGAATCATTCCCACCATCACATCTTCGTTCCAGTAGCGTCCACCAGCCAAAGTGCCCACCGTGTCGTTTACCTGCATCACGATATTCGATACCGCAAATGTGAGTCATTAGCTTGTCATCACAGTATCAATTTGTACATAACTATGTGAAAGTAGAGGGCTATAAACTTCATGCAACCGTTCGTTTCCCTGAAAGTTACTGTATGGTTTTAGATATATGTCAGAAAGTCTAATCCATTTTACTTGCTACTGAGCCAAATGACTCCCTACGATTTTTCCTCTAAAGATCAGTACTTTCCTAGTGACAAGTCACTCCTACATTCTTTGTTCTGATCTGATGTTATGAGCACCTAAAAGACCTATTCCATCCACTGACTATTTGATCGATATAAACGACGTACACGCATGAATCACGTTTCAAGCGTATCGTGGTGGTGTGGAAATTGGAGTCGTACCAACACAGCCACCTCAATCTTCGGCCCATGTTGGCGGTTGATCGCATTTTGTAACAATGCCACCACATCTGCTCCGACCTGAATGAAGACCCAGACATCAATTCAGCGATCCATAGTACTTATACAGGTTCGCCTAAAGAATCGAAGCACTATGTAAAGGGAAAACAGAGCCTTGTTACAATGCCGATCCACGCGAGTGCATGGCTAATCGGGACATTACTGCAGTAGTTAGACCATGTTCACTCAAGAGTCTCGAATGAACAGCAGAACTTTAATGCGGGACGAGAGAGATGTAACAACGCTCTCTACATCTAGCGCTTGATTGCCACCTCCACAAAACGAAGCGCCATTGAGACTGAGGTAAGAATACGCACCCCATCTGCTATTTTGAATCCCTTGCTCCACTGGATGAGAATGCCGGATTTGACTGATGTTTGCTTGACAGGGAATGAAAATGTTAGTCCAAGTTCACGAACTGTTTGTTGCCGGCGATTTTTAGGTCTGTAGTCCTCTCCTTCTCGATTTACAAAGTCGACCAGCCTCTTAGCAATGAAGTCAAAAAGTTCCTGTTCACTTCAAAACATCACCCGCTTCAGAAAAAGCATCACGTGTAGAAGTTGCTCACATATCTGTGGTTTGGAATTGAATTGGTCAGCTTGAAAGGGCGACATACCTCACTTGTGCCCAACATCAAAGCTTTGGGTATAGGGACCTCTTCGTATTCTTGTTTCAACACTCTGCCATCTCTACCCCCAAGGAGACAACGCAGAACACGAAAGTTGGTCCCGCCCAGATCCAAAGCATAAAACAAGCCTTCCTCGCTTCTACAACAAAAATTCGAACGTACAGATCAGTTGCAATAGCTACTGCTCAGGCGATCGTATCATCAATTCCCGTCTTCAACCTGCTGTGTCTTAAACCCCCTCTGTTGCTGAGATTTAGGGTTTGTAAGAGACGATTGCAAAGGGCTGTGTAGCAGCACTGAGGGATCTGAAATCGCACCTCCAGCTAGCCAGCTAACCCGTTCCGTCCAGCGGGTAGTCTTGAGAATCAGCTGTGAACTCTCTACATGCACAAAGAACTCATAGTCCACTTGTTCTAGCACAGTCCACGGTGACATGGAAGTACACAAATGTGATTCAGGTGATAAGTGGAAAATCACCCGTCGGGAAGATTTTCCACAAAGGTAGGCAGCATGAGAAGATTGCTCTTGCCCTCCGTCATAAGCCCTGCGTGCATCTCAATGGCCATGTGCTCTGCAATTTGTCGCAAAACGTGCAACGGCGTGGCCGCTGCATGCTGAAACTCGTACAATAGCCCTAGAGCTTGGTTGCGCGTCGATTGTAGAGCTGGGGTATTCGTCTGCATTTTTTGCCACATTACCACTGCGGCAGCAACTGCAGCCATTGCAGCGCCTGCCATCAGGATGCTCAAGAACATGCGCCTATTGTCCGACATTGCAGCGTACTCCACAACAGCCTCCCAGACGCCTTTCAAGAAGGCAGTGGTTGCCAAATCTATGTTTACACTTCACTCAATCTCGAGTCCCCGCAACTTGTACTGAATGATTTCCACCACCTACTCTCTAATGCCGTTTCAAACCCGCTCTTCCTTGCAGAACCCCTGTACCCTAATAACAACAATTCTGTTCTGGATCGATTCCTTGAAAGTGATTCTGCTCTATTCAACTCTTTTAGCTTCATTGTGCCTCGCAATCATCGCAAGAGCCTCCCAAGTATGAACCAAGATTCTGCTGCAAGGAGAAGAGGAGAACAACGGGTTGTGGAGGCTTCTAACCATCATCATAAGCGTCAAACCCTGTCATGCTCCAAAGCGCTATGAACAACCTCAGCAATTCGTCATATTCAAGGGACACAACTTCGAATTTATGAAGGACACATTCTTTCAAAGCTTACTAAGTCTTTCACAAGATTCCACTGCATTGCCACCATTGAACTCCTACAGCAACCAAAGCATGCTGCAGCTTGTGCCATTTCATGTGCCAACAAAAAGGTCGAACAAACTGAAACTCAAACATGGCCAGTCCACATGCTGGAAATATACGATCATCTTCGACTACTTTACTTCACCCGACTTTGATCAAGATCATTACTCCACAATGCGTATCAAAATTCTTCTGACACCGCGCCTTTTCGATAGAGTATTACATACATCCTAGAATGGAAATCCAAACCTAAAAGCTCATCAAACTGCACAATCGAAGACAATCCCAGCGCCGCAAAAATGACGAGAGGCCAGCGAACATATTGCACAGGAGCCCAAAGGTTGGATAATATCATGGCGCTTCCAATCCCCCGCCAATCATATTGTCGTGCCCAAGTCTGGAACTACAGCGTTCGAACAGGGGTACAGTGGCTATGAGAGGGATAACAGCTGGTTTCTGAGAATATTCACTCATGCCATTCATCTCATCCTCAACTTTTGTTCCTGGCACATACTCTTCCAGTATTGCTCATCACGAGCTAAGTGTCCGTGCAAATACAAGGGAGCCATTTACAGGACAAACCGAGCTGCAAAATCACAACACCTGTAACTTGCTGCAGACAAGCCCAAACCATGTCACTTCCGATAAATCCTCCGTTATGATATGATTCGCATTCAACTCAACCAACTCATTCCAGAAAACAGACTATATTTCACGAAGGGATTAACAAGAGAGAAGCAAAAAGGAAAAAAAAAGTACATATACGTTGCACAAATTTAACACGAGAAGTAAAATAAACATTTGGAAAGAGGAGTTTCGTTAAATGTCCGAAGTACCGCTCTCCCCAGAAAGTAGAGATTATTGATGACGATGAGGTTTAATCGCTTTTTATGCCTATCTCATACCACAGAGTAAAGAGTGAGTTACCAAGAATTGTACTCTAACCTTTCCATTCTAAGGTCAAGTTAATATACGAAAAAAATTCGGAGTTACATACTTCGGGCAAGCTAATGAAGATCCCTTCATGCACAACAATTGAGGTACCCTAAGTCAAAAATGTTCTGACATTTTATGACAGCTTAACTTCTACATCAACACCAGCTGGGAGGTCTAGCTGCATCAAAGCGTCGATAGTTTGAGCATTGGGATTCTCGAGGTCAATGAGACGCCTATGCGTCCTGATCTCAAAATGCTCACGCGAGTCCTTGTTGACATGAGGAGACCTCAGCACACAGTAAATCCGCTTCTTAGTGGGAAGAGGGACTGGTCCCATGGTCTTTGCATCCGAATTCCGTGCAGCTTCCAAAATTTGCTGGCATGCTTGCTCGATCAAGTTCACCCAGTATGAACGAAGCTTGATGCGAATCTTCTGCTTCGTTCCGGTCTGAATGACATGCAGAAGGAAAGGTTAGTTCGTGCAAGGACATGACAGAATTAAGAGAAGCACTGAGATTATTCACGAGTTGCAACTTACCAGAGGTGCTTCAGTAGCAACTGCTGCCCTCACTGTGAGCCTTGGGTAGTTTGGAGTAGCTGTAGTTTGAACGGCAGTTTGAAACGCCGCACTGGAGCTGCTCACCAAACCATCGGCTCTCAACCCCTCGAATGTCGACAAATGAGCCTGCAGGACCAAAAATTACGTTTAGAAAAGACTCAACACAATGACCTCAATTTCAACTCGAAAGATCTAGAAGTCAGCTTCACTTAACAATCGGAGGCATCCTGTTGAGAAATGCCTCACGCGACCAGAAAGTACGATCTAGATCACAACACTACAATTGACAAGCTATCCAAATGCCCTTACAAGCCAACTCGGGGAATAGGACGACTCTGCGTCTCTTGAATTCCAACCGCGACTACTCATTAATTTATGTGACCACCACAAAACCAGAAACTGCGAAAGAAGCATGCCGATAGACGAGGGCCGGATCTACAAAAAACGACTAAACTCTGCGCCGAACGACCTACACTACCGTGTGCATTGCCAATTTCGCCGTTCGAGAAAACACAATATCATTTAGGAAAAATCAAATAAAAAATTCCAGCCAACTTAAGTGAAGATTACAGACTCCAACACTCAATGCAACCGAATCATTCCTACCTTGGTACGTCACAAAGTTCTGAACGTAGCAGAGCTCAATTACACTCAAAACATTTTCCCAAAGAAACCAGAAAACAATTCCCCTTGTAAGATTCCGGCCTACGCAAACCGATTCCAGAGGCATTATTACAGTATACAAATAGGTCACTTCGTACTCGAGAAAGTTCACTTACATCCGAATCTCTTATAAACTAACGCACAAAGAAATGCCAGCCGAAAAGAGTCCGGCATCCAGCCCAAATTTCTAAACCGTATTGACTATGATTTTCCATGACAGCTCAATTACATTCCGCAGAATTTTCATCTGCTAAGAGTCCGACCTACAGAAACCAATACCGTACTGAAACCGTGAACATCTCACCGTTACTTAGATGGCACGGAGGTGTGCCAGCTGATAAGAGTCCGGCATGTAATACAAACCGATTTCTCAAACCGTGTACATTACAACGTCTTGTAACAGAGGAACTCGGATACATTCCGCAAGTATGCAGAAAAATTGTAACGTGCCAAGACTCCGAACTACAGAATCCACAACAGTACGATTACCGTGACATCAAACCATTTCTTGAATTAAAAAACTCAATTACGTCTGATCCTTCTACGAGAAAAGGCACGCAGAAATGCCAGTTGATAAGAGTCCGGCATATAGAAACTGACTCTGCAAAAATATTTATGTTACGACATTCCGTAGCAGAGGGAGCTCAACTAAATACGGCAAACATATGCAGAAAGAACTGTCAGCTGCAGACACCCGACCTACAGACACCAATATGGCGCTCCTGTGGTCAACGTCACAGCGTTGATTAGGTCAGAAAGCTCAATGATATCTGAATCTTTCACGACAGAAGGCGCAACGAAATGCCAGCTGACAAGCGTCCGGCATACAGAAACCGACGTCTCAAACCGCGTACTTTACAGCATTCCGTAACAGCGGAAGCTCAATTACATTCCGAAAGTATGTAAGAATTGTTATCCAGCAAGAGCCCGACCTACAGAAACCGAAACAGTACTAATAACGTGAACATCACACCGCGTTTGCGATGATAAGCTCAAGTACAATCTGAATCTCTAATGAATGAACGCAAAGGAATGCCAGCTGACTTCAACAAAGGGTGTGTATTACAACAACCGTGACAAAGGAAGCTCAATAACAGTCTGCAAAGTATATGCACAACTAATTGTCAACTGCCAAATGTCTGACCTGTAGAAACCAGAACATTGATACTAACGTGAACATCAAACCTTTACTTACTTAAGAAAGCTCAATTACAATAGGAACGGTGACCTCGAACCACAAACAAGACAATTGCATAGCTTCAAGATGTGAGACGAACCGCGGAAGCCGAAGCTCTGGAGACGGCCACGCGGGATGAAGAGGCAGTAGCTGCGAAAGTAGAAGGCAAGGCCACAGCGAATGTTGCCGTGGACGCCATCGCTGCAACCCGAAGAAGAATTCCCGTGCAAGTGAGAGCTCGAAGAGGAAGCTTCACGTACTACTAGTGAAGCCTTTGGATAAGGCCCATGGATGAATGAGAAACCTAAGCGAATAGATTATTCATCCAGTAGACGACCAAAATGGATGAATAAACCACAAATCTGTGGATGAAAACTCCGTCTCTCTCCTTTCACGAGATAGCACTTTGGTTCCAGCGCATTTGATAATCCCCAGTCTCGTCGAAGCCTCCGTTGGTCTGTGGTGAATCCAATTATACTACGAAATAGTGAGTAGAGCCTCCGAATGTTCTCTGCCCTTCATATTCTTGAGCCTCTATTCTCGAGCATCAATTCGCTCTCGGTTGAGAAGAAGTGCCGGTCCAGGCAAAAGATGGAAACGAAACATCTCCAATGTAATGGAACGTTCGATAGATCGTGAGAGCTCAATCTCTGTGAAAATTGAAGAGATGAACGATGAATCAGAGTTTTAGAGTTGGAGAGATTAGTTCAAAATTGTGCTTGATACTCAGAAATTTCATTACTAAATTACTATCCATGTATGTTTAAGTGTTCTGACTTTTCGGCTCCGAATTTGCGCTTTCCGTCATATTCCCCGAGCCTCAGCCAGCGTTAATAAGCCCTCGTGTGCGAAGAAGAGTCGGTTATGGAAGTCCAGGCAGCAACAAACGAAAAAGAAGGCATTTCCTCGGTTTCTCTGTAGAACTTGATGCAATTGAAGTCCGAAAGCTCAAATTACAGAATTCTCTCGAAAATTGAAGAGAGGAACGATGAGTTAGTGTTTAGAGAATAGAGAGATTGGTTCAAACTTGTAATCGGAGATTTCATTATCATTACCAGAGGAATGATTTACCATCAGTAAATGTGACAGAATACGAACTTCCAGACTGAGGCTCCAAATCTGCTCTGTTCTTCATATGTCCCAGCCTCTGTTTTCCAGCATCAACAGCCCTCGTGAGAGAAGAAGATCGCGGTCGTGCGCGTCGACGCAGCAAACGATGAAGAAGACGAATCCTCGATTGCTCTGTAAATTTCAGTGCAATAGAACGTCCGAAAGCTCAAATGGCATTACAGAAATCTTTCGGAAAAATGACATATGAATCAAAGGTTTAGGGCTGAAACGATTAGGCTTATTACTCAGAGATTTCATTACTAGAGGGATGATTTACAACCAAATTTTGTGTTACAGAATGATAAGTTTCCAGACGGAGGCTCCGAATTTGCGATTTTCGTCATATTCCCGAGCCTCCAGTTTAGCACTAGTAGCCTTCATGTGAGAAGAAGAGTCTGTTGTGTGAGTCGAGGCAGCAAACAATGAAGAGGACGACCAGAGGCGCCATGAACAGGCAGCCGGGGTCCGCGAAATCGGGGAGATCAGAAAACATTCTGCCTGATGCGCTACTGCTTGAGCTCGATGAAGCTTCTCCTATCCCTCTTGATTAGTAGAGAGCGATGAATTGGTCCAAATTGAGATTCATTCATGAACCATGCATCCTGTTCTTGAATGTCGGTGTGAAAATCGCGGAAGAGAATCCAGGATGCGACGGAGGAGGAAGTTAGTGCATCCTTTTGGGTGCCCAAGAGGTGCGCCTTGTCGGTATGGGCACCAAGAGGTGCTATACCACTGTTGTTAGGTCCTGTGGGCATATCATCAAGGGTAGGTCGAACAGACACTTTATTCACGCCAACCCTCACGTGTCTGGCCTCGTCTCTAAGGGCGGGCCAGTGGAGGACTTACGCCTCCGCTGCCCGCCCATACTCGCTGCCCGGAAAAAATTCGTATAAATCTGATTTTTGCATTTTTGGAGGCCCTACAATATTTTTTTTCAGATTTTGAGTTTAAAAATGGGATCTGCGACCCCAATTTACCCCAAGATGTGTCCCATGATGACATTGGTGACATCAACAACAAAAATTTAGGGGGCAAATTTACCCCCAAATTATTTTATGCGGGCAGGGTTGTGTGGGCGGGCAGGGAGGCGTAGGTCCTCCACTGTCCCGCCCTTAGTGTCGAGGCTCGTTGGTGTTCTTCTTCTTCACCAAGAGGTCTTTGTCTATTGGGCGATCAAAGAACTAATTTTCACATCATACATGGAGTTGATTTAAAAGAAATGATTGTATTTTGATTGATAGGAAAAATAATTTGATTTATGATTCTTAGGTTTATGGTGTAATTTCTTGTAACACCCACACTCTTTTGCCCCTAAGTAGAGAGCATGCTTAACCCGTAAAGGCTTAAGGGATAGCGACCTTCAACTTCCTTGCAAAATGAGCAAGTCATAAATGGTTATTTAGATTTTTTCACATAGTAATCTAAATATTTGCAATCGTAGGATCGTACGAGTACCAGAATGAGAAATATTACAAAGATTCCAAATACTTTGCCCCACAAAGCTTTGGAAATTTGTGATTATGATCGAAATAAGGCAAAATTTAATTTCTTTAGTAACATACTTTAAACAGCACTACGAACTCATATTTCGTCAAAAACGTACCCTTTTGTAAGGTTGAGTTACACAAAACATTTACCAACCAATCTCCAATTTATCGTACAATAATTTTAGATATACAAAATCATGTTGAAAAGTGGCAATTAGCAAAGTGATATTAAAACTCATTAGGTGAAATCAATAGAAAATATGATGTTTTCCATTGCTTAAGTAAGTGAGGATAAAGACTTTGAGGATAGATTGTGAAGATTTGAAAGGATGATTTACAGTTAGGTTTTTGCGGTGGTATGATAGTGTTTACATTCAAACTTTAACCTTTGAGGCTCCAAGCTTAATGTGAAGTTTAAAAAGAACCTCAATTCCGTTAAAATGGCACTATGCCATGTGCCATTTTGTCACACCAAATCTTACATATGCGCTCACATGGAGTGGTGTATTCTATAATATCACAATTTTTTGATAATATCACTCCTTTATAGACATTATCACTCATTTTCATAATATCACCTTCAAATTCTGTTATATCACATGGTTTTTGAACTGCAGTTCATAAAGTTGAGGGGTGCCATTTTAGTGGCATTATGCCATTTTAACGGAATTGGGGATAAAGGAAAAGACCAAGTTTGAATTTTTTGTTTGATTTTTGAGCACATTGAGCTTGTGCAGTTGTGTTGCGAGTCCATGTCAACGTCACATCATGTAGTTTTGTAGCTTTAGCATTATACTTCCAAAGAGTTTTTAGCTGATTTTGTATTTATGAATTAGATTTAGCATAAATGATTTATTTTGAAGTATAAAGAGACACGTGTCTTCTTGTAGTTGGTTCTAAGTGATGTAAACTTTTAAAAATCATATGTAGAAGTTGAAGTCTTGCTAGATGTGACCTATGTGTGAGGTGATAAGCAAGTGGGTGCCACTTTCATGTTACTACTTTTTTGTAATTTTCTTTGAAAGCAAAATTAGGAGTTAACTCTTCATTTGTAAGAAATATAAAGTGATTGCGATTTTTGAGGAAGAGAGAAGGCGGACTCCGTTCACCACCCAATAAAGCAACCAAAGTCTACATAGTCAAGCATGTCGTCAAAATTGCAGCACTCAAATGTGTAGGCTATTTTGTATGTTGTATGCCTCGAGAGCAAAAAAAAAATGATGTATGCACAATACATACACCATGATCCAAGAAGTCTTGACTATAGACAATCTAATATAGATGTGCGTTTAGAAGTGACCCCACAAGGATGCACTACAACAAGACACCAACGCTTGAATGGTGCTCACACATACATGAGTGAGCAAAATGAGAATTAGAAGCATAACCAAATCATGAACTTAAGACATATTTGTTGATACTTCACAAACTTTGTTCATGATTTTAGGAGCATGATGTACTAGCTATTTAGGATTTATCTTTCCAAGCTTATGATTTGGTATTACACTTATTTCTTATATTTTACCTCAAATTTAAGCATTTTGTTTCAACATTGTGAGAAACGTTTTTGAGATCAAGCTTTTCACATATTATCATCTACAGAGTCTCAAAGAATAAAATCTTGAAATATAAAGAATGCGTGCATAGTATAATGCCTCAACTTTTTAAAGTTGTGTTTTCTTACTTGCCCCATTATCCACCAGCCTTTTCATCCACCTTGTAAAAATAACTCAATTTGATAATCATACGATACTCAACCTATAATTTTGAACGAGATCCAATATGGGAGGTCTATATGAGGAGATACATCAGTTGGAAGATCAGATCGTGGTCGAGATGAGCTTGAACTACAAGAGGAGGATGCCTTTAAAGGCTCTCTTGGCGCATCGTGCACTCGTGGGTTCGACCCCGTGCGTGACCCATGAAATATGTGTGGAGTAGGTAGGTCGAACCGACCTACTGCATGGTTGAGTTAAGGAGCGTTTAATACCACTCTCCTCTAGTAGCTTAAGGTCAACTCGGACCATGATTTTGCCCACTTGAACTCCAACCACTATACCTCCTAAAATAGATTTTAAATTTAAATTTATTTTAAATTTGAGTTGAAAAAGTAAAATTAATGTACATGAGCTTAATATCATTTCATTTTCAATAGAGTTGAGCTTATTGAAAAGTGTGGCTAAAAGGTAGAGACAAAACCTTTTACAACCAACTCCAATCCTAATGTATCCAAGAGTTTTTCAAATTGCACGCCTTTTAACAATAATAGCAACAATTCACATTTTAGAAAGAGGATATGTCATGTTTAACCCCTTAAGGAGAGGGAAGTCTAAATTTGGTAGATTTTCTTAAGAAATGTATGTTGTTTTTATAAAACCAAACCTTTGACTCAATATAGCTTAAAATCTGTATAGTGAAACAATAATAGCCATGTTGGATTTCTCATTCCAAGCTTATAATTAGAAATGCACTTATTTCTTAAAACTTTGGCTCAAATTCAAACATTTCTTTTCAACATTCAAGGGATTGTCATTAAGGCCGTTTCATTTTCTCTTTTGATCATATCCCCAAACTTTAAATAGACACTATGCTTTATAAAAAGGCCCACTTTATACTTGGGTCCCAATTGAGGGCCGGCTCAAACTATTGACATTTCGATTCACTCAAATTTTTCAACTTGGGCCCAAGGGCTTTATACTAGGGTTGGACCCGAACTCCCTTTTATCCTACATGGCGTCCTATGTGGCAGCTTTTTGGCGCCAAAACTTTGGGCCCATGCGCGGCAATTGGGACAAGGTTTTTCCAAGCCCAAACTTAGATCTTGGGCCCGATCGTGCATCTCCATTGGATCTTGTGAATCTCCACCGTCGATTGGAGGATGATGAAATCAACTCCAATTTTTTTCTTCCCTCGCTTACGTAACAGTAACTCGTACCTCGTGAATTTACATGGGATCCCATTGATCAGGCCCTAATCCCTTTACATGGGACTCCATCCATTGGGCCCTAACCCCTGTTACGTAACAGTAACTCATGAATTTACATGGGACCCTCTTCAGTGGGCCGTAACCTTTTTACAAGCAAAGGGGTTGAATCCGGTTGGGGAGGCGTGATTGGGGGCTGGAGCGTGGCCAAATTCCGGCCCACCTTCCGGCCAACCCCACAATCTGTGTAAAGTGGGCCAAAGCATCAAGATGAATAAATTCTTTGAATCTAAAATTTTGGACATTAGTGCCTCAACTTGGTCCATGGTTTTGGACATTTGAACTCCAACCACTATACCTCCAAAACTAAAATACTTCAAAACTTCATTTATTTTCAATTTGAGTTAAAGAAATAAAATCAATGTACATGGGCTTAATATCATTCCATTATCAAGTCGAGTTGATCGAAAAAGGTGGCTGAAAAAGTGGAGACGAAAACTTCTACAACCAACTCCAATCCTAACGTGTACAAGAGTTCTTCAAATTGCATGCGTCCTGACAATAAAAAGCAACACCTAGCTTCTCCCAAGGAGGATACGCCATATTTAATCCCTAAAGGAGAAGAAGTTGACCGATTTTCTCATAAAAGGTATGTTGCTTACACAAGGGCCGAAACTTTGGCTCAATATAGCTCAAGATTCATAAGGTGAAATTTGATAAAAACCAATGAGGGTAGTAATGTAGACAGTTCCAAAAAGAATCCCACAAATGGATATTCCAAATTAAGATTTGAAAAAACTTCATTCACGGAATTTCAAATTGGAGCGTCTTAAGGGTCATAGTGGAGCTTCTTGTTTAGGGGTTTACACATCCTTCTTTTGGTGGCATATTTGTTTGTTTCTTGCCCACACACAAGTGTGGCGGCGAGATTGTGGCCAAATTTGAACTTCATCTTTTCCAATCACCAATAATGATTTTCTTGATTTTCAAAGTGTTCGATTTCTTTATTTCTTTGAAAATTGATAAGTACTATATACTTTCAAATTCAATCTATATAAGGGGTTATGAAGTAATAATATAACATTTATACAAGAATTAAGTTGTTACGAAAGCTTCAATAAATTTACTGTTGTAAGTTTAATATAAGTTTATGTTCAGATTATCAAAAAAATCAAATAATACAAATAATAATATACCAAATAAAATTTAGATTATAATTTCATTGATCTCTGATTAAAATAAAACTATGTCCTACGATAAAAACATCCAAAAATATTGTACCAAATATTATAATCAAATCTTTTTATATAGGCAACATCTTTTTGATTTTTAATCCTTTGAAGCAAAATGGTCTTAATTCAAAAAAAAATTTAAAACTTAAATCCTGGATTTAACTTTCTTAGTATATGTATGAGATCACAATGCTCACATTTGAACTAAATCTGATTTAAGAACTTACTTTTGAGGCACCGTGTTCTAAGTTTTATCATGGTGCTGTAAAAGTAAAAGTAAGCTGACATGATTTAAATTCTATCTGAGAGCTTGCCTTTAAAGCACAAAGGCATACCTTAGTGTGGGCCACTCTATTTGGTCCCACCTACAGTACAGTACCTCACGACTCGGAGGTTTTCCTCTGTACTCGCTTCGGAGGAATTTTGCATTTGTCGGTGGCCAAATTTGTAAGGCGCACCATTCAATCATATTGACCGAATTTTTTCTGCGAGAATTCTGCGAGAAAGACTCGCGTGACTCTCCAGTGATCGCGAGATTCTGTTTAGAAATCAAGAGTTGATTGCACGTTATAGGGAGAATTTCTTCCTCTCAGGGTTTGTCAAAGTCGATTGCTGATTGCTCCGGGGCTCGGATGCTCAACTCAACATGGAACATCTCGTGAAGAATCTGGAAAATGCTTACCAGGTTTGAGTTTATTTCAACTACTTTACCGAATGAGAATTGCTTGATACCTGCTCGTTTCATGCAATTTTCTCGTTTGATGTTTTCGTGGCTTTCGTTTACAGAATCTGGTCACCGCAGCAGCCACTGTCTTGGATGCGAAGGAGGCCTCTGAATTCGAGTATGTATTCTCACACCTTCCGTCCTTAGGCTTGCATTGAACATCAATTAGGGTTTTGAATTCTCAGCTGTTTGATCTGAGCCTTGAATCGATAATCGCTGAGGATAACAAACTGATTTTCTCACTCTGGAGAGCCCATGACTGTAATTTGTTTTCTTTCGAATGGGAGACTGTAAGGAATAGTCGAGATTTCGATGTAGAGATCAATGGCCACGGTAACATTACTTGTCAGTGAAATCAACTCTTGAACAGTTGAGTTCGGATCAGGGGTTTAGCAGAGCACAGTAACCAATGTAGCCTCTTTCAATACGTATTCTCCAGATTTCTGATGAGCATTATTTCGTAATGTGAAAGATAAGATTAAAAAAATAGGGTTTTAGCATTTCTACCGTGCAGCCTGTTTCGAAGTGTTTTTTCTGATTGACTCATGTTCATCTGTGAAGGACAATTAGAAGCATTTAGAATTTGTGCATTTCTACCATGAACTAGACAGGGTAACAATACTTGTTATCAAGCCAGTGAAATAAGCTTGAGCTTGGATCAGGGTTTTAGCAGAGCCCAGCAACCAATGCAGCCTATTTTTCAGATTTCTGATGAGCAATATTTATGATGTGAAAGAACAATTCGAAGACGGATGAAATTATAGGGTTTTAGCATCTCTACCATGAGAACAGGAACCAATGTAGCCTGTTTGGAAGTGTTTTCTCTAAGTGACCGATGATCATCATATCGTAATGTGAAGAATAAATTTGAAGACAGGAAGAATTCAGAGTTCTAGCATCTCTACCACGGAAGGATTAACTAATGCAGCCTGTCTTCTTCTTCCACATTTCTATTCTTGAAAATGAGTCGGATCGGGGTTTCAGAGCCTGTTTTGTTTAATTTCTCATGACCAGTTTTGTGATGTGAAGGAGAACGCCAAAGACAGATGAAGCATTGGACCGATTCTATAACAACCTCCAACTATTCCACGCAGCATGTGATCAGACACAAGAGTTTGTGGTATGTTAGCATCATCACCTTGATTGTGATTAACCCTAAAGTGTCATTGTGGACACAACAGAGCTGGTTGGAAAACGAACCAAACTTTTCATCTCCACCTTTTCAGCCATCTCCTAAATAATATAACTCAATTTGATAATGATATGATTTCAAACCATCTTGTATTCCTCAATTTTTTTAATTCTCAAGCAAATCAAACATTGGATTTCTATTTTAGGACGGACATTGGTTTGAAGGTCATCCAAGATGGTCTAAGTCTCAAATGACCACCATGCGGTTGGGAGTTCGACCTGCCTAGGCATGGTTGACTCCTGGGGCCTTTAACACCACTCTCCTCTTGTATACCCTCCTCTGATGGTTAAGGTTATCTCGGCCCATGGTTTTGATTGTTTGAGCTTCCAACCGCTATATCTCCTAAACTAGAACTCTAATGCTTGATTTATTTTAGATTTCAGGTTTTAAAATTTAAAATTAATGTACATGGGCTTAATATCATTATATTATCAAATTAAGATGATTGAAAGAGGGTGGTTCCAAAAGTGGGGATGAAAACTTTTACAATCAACCCCAATCCTAGTGTGTACAACTTTCTTTTTTCAAATTGTACACCTCTTGACAACAACTGGCTTCTCACAATCCTTGGATCGGGTTAACATATTTGTTCGTTTCTTTGCTGCGCAGGAGTATTTGCGGCTGAGAATAGGATCCGAGTGCTTGGTGGACGAAGCAACAGGTCCATTGACAGCCAAAATAGCAGACAACAACAACAAAGTGGCAATTCCGTCGTTGAGTGCACTGAGGCTGGAGCAGATGAGCAAAGCAGTGCGATGGCTGGTGATCGAGTTGCAGCAGGGTGCTGCCTCGGCTACTCCCCAACGACCTGAAGACACTGGTGGCGCTCTTGACATCCGAAATGACGATGATCCTCATCAGTGATTGATTGCTCCTCCTTGCTCTTCTCTTCTCTCGTTACCATCTCTATTTTTTTATGGAGATGAAGTTCGACTAGTGCTCAGTATATTCATCAAAATAGATGTGTTGACATCTGAACTTCACTGGAATTTTTTGATTAAGTTTTGATGGTTCTGAAGTTGATGTGATGCTTTGAAACGATTCAAACTAATATTCTTTTTTCTTGACAAGATTGTGGGTGCATTATAACAATAACCTTGAAAGGTTTCAAGATAGATGTGAAGGTGTAAGTGAAGAGTGTGATTAAATTCTGAAGTTGTAAAAGGAAGACGGTGCATTTTGTTTGGACAAGATTGTGGGCACATTTGAACTTTAACCTCTAAATGTACCTTGGTTGCAAGAGGACGAGTGTGACTGAATTTTAAACTGTGAAAAGGAAGAAGAAAGACTTACTTTTGTGTTTCATCGTAGTTTTTGCACGTTACTTCCGAAGAGTTTTTAACTAATTTTGTATGTATGAATGAGATTTAGCATAAATAGATTATTTTGAAGAGGAAAGAGACATGTGTTTTCTTGTAGTTGGTCCTAAGTGATGTGAACCTTTAAAAATCATATGTGGAAATTGAATTCTTGCTAGATGTGATTTATGTGTAATGTAAATAAGCAAGTGGGCGTCAATTTCATGTTCGAAAAAGGTTGCTGAAAGAGTGGAGACAAAAACTGCTACAACCAACCCCGAACCTATGTGTACAACAATTTTTCAAACTGCACGCCTCTTGACAATGAAAAGCAACAACTAGGTTCTCCCAAAAAGGATTTGTCATAATTAATCCCTCAAGGAGAGAGAAGCCGATCGATTTTCTCATAAAATATATGTTGTTTTGACAAGAACCCGAAACTTGTCTTGACATAGCTCAAGATCCGTAAGGTGAAATTTGATACATGTTGGTGAGGGAGTAATTTAGACAGTTTTAAAGAAGATCATACGATTGGATAGTCCAAAATAAGATTTATAAAAACTCCATTCATGGAATTTCTTATTAAGTTATCTTAAGCTTTGGTCACTATAGAGCTTCTTGTTTAGGGGTCCACCCATCCCTCTATTCATGGGTAACATATTTATCTGTTTCTTGCCTGCGCACACATCTCGTGGCGAGATTGTCGCCAAATTTGAACTTCATCTTTACCACTTTCCATTAACCCCTAAACGTCCCTAGTGTCGAAAAACGACATTTTGGATGAAGGGCAGAAACTTTGAAGAGCCATAACTTCTTCATCCAAACTCCGTTTTTGACGAAATCACTTGGGTTAGGTCAAAAATCAAGTCTAGTTTATGTGGTAAAAATTGCAGACTCATAAAATAAAGTAAGAATAAATGCCATGGATTTTAGTGAAGGCAGCTGTTGTTTTTGGGTTTTCAAACATTTGGCATGTTTTACCATTGCAAGCCAATTATGTGAAATCTAAAATAGTTTTTCATGAATTTTTTTTCATAGGTTTGATATTTAGATGCATCTCAACAACTTTTTAGTTAGAAGTTTTTTGATCTAGATAACTTTGGTATTGGCTTTGCAATGATGTTTCTAGGATGAAAAAAATGAAAAAATGGATGATTTTTGAAGAGCTAGATCTCCTTCATCCACCGTTAGATTTTGACTTTATTTTTTGGAATGGATTCCAATTATATTTTATTTTTAGTGGTAGAAACCTTGACCCAATCGAGGATATATTGAAGAAAAGGCATGGATTTGAGTGCGAGGGGTCTAGTTTTGGACTATTTTTCCTTTGTAAAATTTTTGGCAGTTTTCACGACTACAAGGCTACTATTTTAGCGAAGATTTTTTTTTTGATGAATTTTTTTGGTACAAGAGTGTCTTTGAGAAGAAAATGAACATCTTTCTAGTTATTGATTTTTTGATTGCAAATTTCATGTTGGTAGTATCTTCACTTCAAAGTGGAAATGATGGTATTTTGTAGCCTGTTTTGCGCCCTAATATGTTATGATCTCGCAATCTATAAGGTCCCATGAGTCAAGTTTTGGTTTACATGATCTACTACAAATCTATTACAAGTTTGTACGGTTGAGATCTGAATAGCTTATCCTTATTTTCATTTATATCACTTTTTTTGTAAATGAGTTTTTGGCTAAAAATACCCCAAGGACGTTTAGGGGTTAATGGACACTATGATTCTCTTGATTATCAAATTGTTTGGTTTCTTCATTTCTTTGAAAATTGATAAGTATCGTATCCTTAAAAACCCAATAGTGGACATATTGTATTGTTTATTATTGATACTTTTTAAATTATCGGAAATACCTCAAGGCGAATTTAAAATCATTCATGAATGAACCTGAGAAATAAGAGCCCAGAAAAATGAAACAAATTGACAAATTTTTACAAAGTGAAATCAATAATCAAGCACTTTTTGTACAACATTAATTGTTCATTGAGAACCGCGTGTTGCTTTGTACAGTGTTACGAAGATGACTCACATTGGTCCAACTCCAACTCATTAAAATTGTGGTTTATGTGATCCTAGATAACTCTAAATTACCGGATGATAGGTAGCTAGGCCGTGGCAAGGCTTTCTACATGGTTACATGCTAGCAACATGTTTACCTTCTTGTAAAAGTAGCTCTATCCTTAACAGATTTCTATTGTGTGTTTCCTATACACAATTGTATTAAAACAATACAAAACATAAATTTGTGGTGTATGCTATATTTGAGGTATTAATACACTTACGGAGAGTTGATTTAGAGGGATCATAATTAAAATGCAAACATCCAATCGAACAACTCATAAAACATTCACCCACATTTAGGATTCAATGTAACAACTATGATTTTTTAAAAGAAATGAGACAACAAGGAGAGAAGAAAGAAAGCATAATATTTCCTCAAACCCGATGATGTGGTCATAAACGGTAGGTTCAGGACAAATCCCGTAGACCTTCCAACCCCGCAAATCCGCGGCTCCCACAACTCACTCCTCCCAATCGAATCCCTCCGACAACAAATTAGAGCATGTTGAGTCCACACAATGGGCCGGAGAGTGGGGCCTTGTTTGGAGTTTGAGGAACCCCAGCCTACGCAGTATCCTTGTAACCTGGCCAAGGGGGTTAGAGTCTCTTAAATTTTAGCACACCATAACTCAAAGTTATACCTTGCCTTCACTCACATTTTACAATCTCCCTCAGCCAATGAGAGAGTGACACATGACGGAGATTTTATTTGCAAAACAAAATTTTGATTAGCACCGGCTAGTGAGAAAACGTGACTGGTGAGTAGCCTTTTCCTCTGCCTCACTTTGGTTCTGGGTGGGTTTTGGACGCCTGTCTAAGCAGCGCTTGCTAGCTTTTCGCGCAACCAAGCGGCTTGGCCTCAAGCACACGGTTGGCCTTTTCCACGGTAATGTTAACCGATCTTTAGTGTGATTTGATACATCCTTTTTGATAAGAAGCGAGTTGTTGCTTTTAGTGTCTAGGGGAGTGCAATAAGAAAAATTGTTGTATAGAGTAGAGTTAAGAGGATGAGGCTTAATTGTGAAGTAACATAGAGTTTTCATCCCCACCTTTTTCAATAAACTCAATTTGATAAGGAGATGATATTTAGCCCATGTATTGTACATCATATTAAATATTTCTAAGCTTAAATCTAAACTAAATCTAGCATTGTATAAGAGATATAGGGGTTCAAAGTTTAAATGGGCAAAACCATGATTTGGGATGACCTCAACAAGCCGAGGAGGGTAGGGATGAGGAGGGTGGCTGTACAAGCCTCAAGAGTCAACTATGCGGCGCAGGTTTGAGAAGCGGATCGAACCTACGACCGCACAGTTGTAACTTGACAGCTTGACGTCATCCTCCTTGTCCATTCTCTCATCGGGATCATTCAAGTCATCCCACAACATCGGTTGATCTTCCAACAGGATGTTTATCCAATTATAGAACTCCAACATTTGATGTGCTTCAAAATAAGAATTGATAAACACACTATGGGAAGAAGGTTTGGCCAAGATTAACCACTTAAAGGAGAAGTTTTCTCGAGATGTCTACTAGAGAAGTGTACTTGTGAAGAGAAGTTCACTTTTCTACCCTCCTTTTTTTCTAAACAAATGCACTCATCCCCTCATTCCAAACTCCAAGTACTGTTAATTATACTATATATTTTTTAAAAATGTTTATAGATTTTTTTTGGTACTAAAATTATTTCCATGATCTTTATAGGATATAAAGTACAAAAGAATATTTCTCCCCGCTTTTTTTACCCTTACCCATGTACCGACCCCTTCTTTGAATTTGTTCAAATTTCAACAAGGTCCAACTCGTGTTTGCATGACACCCCTTTGGCAAACATATATACCATTACCTTACATATTTCTTCTAGAGCTCATGAGATATATATGAGAGGAGGGAAAATTACCCCATATATTGCTATCTTTCACTATCTCCCAAAATCTCATTAATGCTGTGGAGTGCGGGTCGCAAAGTGCGCCTGAAAATGCGGAGGGGTATGGGAGCGGTCAAGCTGGAGGGTCTTGGGGGTGGGGGGTCTTGGGAGCAGGGGGTCTTGGGGGAGGGGGTCTTAGGGAGGGATTTATCCCATATCATTTGCAGCTACTTCTTCACCTGAAAATGTACAAAAGGGCTGGGGGCTCTCCTCTTGAAGTTAACCTTCCACTCACTTACCAAAATTGATCCGTTGATTCTTCTTCATTTGTGAGATTATAATGGTCAAAGTTGGCTGAATTTTGGACCTTAAAAAGCAGTTTTCGCTTTCCTGGACCTTTAGGGGTTAAGGCCATTTTGATTTCAATTTTAATCAAACCGCCAAATTTTAGAAAGCCATTATGCTTTATACATAGTATCATATAGACAGTCTCAAAGAATAAAGTCCTTGAATATAAAAAAATGTGTGCATGATATAGTGACTCAAAGATTTGAAGTTGTGTCTTTATGCTTGCCCCATACAACTTCTCATCCGTGCTTGTTTTTGGAAATCAGTCAAATCACTTACAAGTTTGACCCTAACCAAAATTAATACTGTTGAGGTTACTTCTTTGCCGTATACAACTCCATGCTTGAAGGAAGAAAGTTCATTGAAAGTAGAGGCCTTTAATGACAATTAACCCCTAAATGACCATGCTGTTTTGTGAGCTCCAAACTCCAAAATTGCAATTTCATACCACCGTGTAAACTTTGGAGTATGAGAATATTTTTTAGACTTTCTTAAACCTTTCAACCGTATAATCATGAAGAACTACTATTAGAGATAGTTTCTCAAATTTCAACCGTTGGATAGTTCCATTTGTAAGATCATAACATTCAAAGTTGATGCAATCTTTTATTGAGCAAACTTAGTCCACTTTGTGCAAAGGAAATCATGATGCTTATTACCTCAAACATCTAGCTCATATATTTTCCCACGTACATAACTAAATTGAGCATGCCCATGCAAAATTTTAGACACTCATTTTGCATTTTGAACCTTCATGCAATTTATTTACTAGAAGAAGGTAGAAATCAAGGATTTGGTAAAACATGCACCACATTTATTGTATATGGTTTAGGGGGAAAATGAACGGCCAGTATATACCTTCTTGAGTTTGTGAATTTCAAGACAAAAGAAATTCAGAAATTTGAGAATCTCAAATTTAGGCAAATTTTGAAGGAATAAAAATTGAAATATCACAGAAAACTTTGAATCTACCTCTTGTAATTTTCGAAGGGTGCCCTTGTAGGATTGGTAAAAGTTTCAACTTGGGTCACTTGGAAACCTGAGTACAAAATCAATCAAGAAAGGAGTTCAAAGAAAATCTAAAATAAAATGTAAAGATATATATTATTTTTTTTGTTCAGCAGGCCCTTAGGTAGAACACTAAAATTTGTGTTCAAAACTCCAAAGGTGGAGTTTGACTTTGCAAATTTTCCCATATACACCTTGTAGTGTAGAGAATATCTAGTAAAAATCTTACGCAAAAATATTATTTTTAACATCTTCATTTGGGTTGTCTAAAATCACAAATCTCCCTAGAAGAGGCCTTGATCGTTTAGAGGTTCACGCCATCTAAGACCATGCTTTTGCTCATTTGAGCTTCCGGCCACTAAATCTATTAATGAGAATTCCAATAGTTGATCAATCTTATAATTTAAATTCAAAAGAATAAAAATTTGAAGTACATGGCTTAACATCATTTCCTAACCTGTGGCCTCTATTTTTATGGGGATGGTGCTCTTGACTTTTGCATATAAAATTCATCTCAAAAAGTATATTTGATGATATATATTTGATGGTTTTAAGGTTACGTGAGGCTTTGAAAGGACTGAAACTGAAATTTGTGTTGGTAAATTGTGGGTGCGTAACCATTTAATAGTTTCAAGGTCAGTTGGGAAATATTGAGACAAGGTCATGGACACATTTGAAATTTGAGCTTTATTAGTACCTTGTTTGTAAGAGGATGACTAAAGCTAAAACAAAGAGAAGAAGACAGATTAAATTTTGTGTTTTAGGCAAGACCATGACTTTTTTGAAGTTTAGTTTTCAAAGGTACCTTGGTTGTAAGAGAAAGACATGCTATGTTTTTGTGTTGGCAAAAAGGTGGGGACATTTGACCTTTATTATCTTAAGGATACCTTGGATTCAAGGTAGATGTGAAGATTTGAAAGGAAGATAAAGCTTGAGTTTTGTGCGCCTATGATGGTGGGCATTCAAACTTTAAGGCTCCGAGGTTAATGTGAAGTTTTAAAACAAAGACAAAGTTTGAACTTTGTGTTTAAATCTTGATGACATTGAGCTTTGCAATTCTCTTGCAAGTCTATCTCAACTTCACATCATAAAATTTTGTAGTTTTTGCATTATACTTCCAATGAGTTTATAATCTTGAATTAAGATTTGCATGGAATTTTGTTAGATCATGATCTTCTCTTTATAGTTTATAGTTTTTGAATCAAAGATTACAAAGCAATCTAGCGGGATTACTACCTTATGCACGAATAAAATTCAGCATAAATAATTATTTTGAAAATTTAAGTCACATGTTCTATTTTATAAGACGTGCATATCTAGACTATATAATCTTTAAAAAAATGATCAACTCTTCATGACAAAAGAATGCTTCGCGTCTTAGTTAAATTTGGCCAGGTTCTCTTTCCAAGGGTAAATTCCATTCTGGACAAGAGGTCTCACATACCTCAAGATCCTACAAAGCCCCTTTAGCCTTTATTTAGGGTGTGGGTTTGAAGTGATATAAACCTCTCAAATTCATATGTGAAATTGAGTTCTTGTAGATTCTTGTTGAATTATATCTATGTGTAATCTATGTGTACGATAGTAAGCAAATGGGTGCCAACTTCATGTAACTATTGCCTTCTAATTATTTTTTAAAATGGAGTTAGGAGTTAACTCCTCTTTTCTACTTGTTGCTTTGCAATTCTCTCTGAAAATAGTGTTAGAAGTTTATTCCTCATTTTTAAAGAATATAAATTGATTTCCTTGTGTGCAGTGGAGTGAAGACAAGATCCGTTCACTTGCTAGAAAAGCCACAATATTTGCAAGCATCAGCTTACCATCAAAATCAAAGCACTTTAAGTATACGAGCCATCTAGTAGAATAGAGACTTAGAGAGCAACAAGAGTATTGAATGCAACAGTACATTAACCTTGCTTTACCAAGTTCCGGCTTTCAAGAGACAATCTAATGTTTTGGCTTATGCATCTTGAAGTAACATCACAAGCGTGCACTACATTAGGACATCAAAACTTGGAGGTTCCTCACATACATGATTAAGTAAAATAGGAAGTTGAAGAGTAAGTGAATCATGGTGATGAGATGGTTACTGAAGTGTTTGTGCGCATGATGGCTAATTATGAGTGAGATGAAGCCGAAGCGGAGAGCTCCCATTGAGTGACAAGTAGGGTCAATGCAAGCAATCAAGGGGTAGAAGTTTATATGAAACTTATGTAGATATCATGCCTTTTATAGGTGGGAGATGAGATACCCTCCATCCTAAAAAACTTGGCATGACCTGAACTTACTACCTTAGGTGGATTAATACTACATCTTTACTACATGCGGAACATGGAAGTTAACGATTAGAAACACAGTGAGGCCAACATGGGAAAATTTAGCAACAAGGATGTTGGAAGTTGGGCAAAAGATGGAGGTGTTGCTTTCTTGTTAGCAAAGCTCTATAACAAGATCAAAGTCAAAAATTTCAAACCTCAAAGAGAATTTAGAGATGGTGCATGATCTTAGGACTACTTCGCACTCACTTGGTGTTGCAATCACAAGCCTTTATGGATATTGAGTTTATTCCCGTTATCAATGACCTTTCTTTCGATTAATAGGGTTGAGAGCATTTAATATTAGATGGCCATTGATTGTTTGTTGTATGTAATATTGGACATATATTTGGAATGTAAGATGTGCTTCTTGTAAATCATTCATGTTCTTTCAAAATTACATATGTTATCACGTTTGCGTTAAATGTAGCACTTTTGAATTGAATTGACAACTAAGGGTAAGGATTTGTCTTTTGATGACATTGTTGTTAACATGCGGCTTTTAATCATGTGAACTTGGAGGACGCGTTACGACAACCAACACTCGGATGTTGCTCACGCATACATGAGTGAGCAAAAAGAGAACTAGAAGAATGACCAAATCATGTGAACTTAAAACATATTTGTTATTACTTGGACAAACTTTGTTTATGGTTTTAGGAGTATGATATACTAGCTATTAACACCGAATTCGTTAATTTTGCCCCCAAGAAGTGCAATGTACATTTGCAATCCGTTTTGACCAAAATCCCTAATTTTTTCAAATTGGTATACCAAACCACTATCAATGTAGATACCCTATCTTCTTCATGACAAATTTACACTTAATAAATGTCATTGCAACAAGCAAAACTTGTATACAAGAATTTTTAAAATACTCATGAAATTTTATCAACATTTTGGTAAGAACCGTTCATATGAGAACATGCAATTATTGCAATTTAAAACTCAAATACATTCATGATGAAAGAAAGCTTTCATTACTTTACTCCAAATAAAAGATTACATGCTTTCTGGTCACAAATCAAATATATATCTGACACCGTCCAAATGTGCATTGCACTATTTACTATACGTATATATAAAAACCTATCAATGCAAGTCTGGAGGAGCTTCCGCTACGAACTCCACACTTTCCGATTGAGGTTGCTCCTCCCTGATGACAGGTGTAACTCCTCGCCCTTCACGTGGCCGCATCTCCCATGCAATCGAGGGGTCCGCATAATCCATTGCCCCTTCCACCACCATAGCATCTATCACTCCAGATGGCACTCGTTCCAACCCTGAATTTTCCTCCAAAATAGACGATGCCTCCACAAACGTATGGTTGCCTTCTTCACCTATGCGGCGAAACCTCACCCCCTCTCGATTGAAGTAAAAACCCTCATTCCCTGGGATCATTGCGTGCTCGGTGTTTGCCCATTCAAAAGGTGCCTGTGAAGACGTTGTCTCTGTCGAAAGCGGTAAATCCCTTGTAACCGGTTGTTGAGGTGCTCTATAAATTGGACTATTACCAACAGCTTCTCCAATAATGCCCTCCCCCTCTGCCAACTGACTTCTAGGTACCGCATCAAGTGATTTCGGATTTTCTTCTACCCGTCCATCATTACCACTTGCAGTCCTCATCCTTGATGCGTTTGTTGTTCTTGGTTGGGTATCATCATCTACTATTGCCGACTGTGCAACCGTCTTCCGTCTTCTCTCCAACGGCTCCAAAGAATCTGACTCTGTATCAGAATCATCGGAAACATGATCATCACTATCATCTTCATCGGTTGTAATGAACCTTTCTTCTTCATATTCTTTATCAGAATCTCTTTCATCTCCATCTTCAATTTCATCTTTAGTATCCTCTGCATGTACAGTTGAAGGTCCTGCTGCGTCTGCCAAATTTTGTGGTGGTGATTGTGTGATAAAGCCCTTGAATTCTTGTAGTAGGGTATTGTACAAAAATGTTGTTCGGGCTTGAGATTGATCGAAGACAAAAATTTGTTGCCCTTCAAATCCACCTGTCAGTATCTCGGGAATGGATGTCGTAATCCCAAATGCCACCAGCGTCCATTTAGGATGCAAATATGATTGGACAAGTCTACGCAATTCCAAAGGATCTCTCTCTAGCTTGTCAACGCTTGAAGGCATCTTCCAGGTGTCCAAGAGTCCACAAAAAGGGTTGGGAGCACATCTTTTTTCTTTAGCAAATTCTTGATAGCTCCTGTATCAACTAGATGCTCCATCAACACTACAATATTTCCAAGCGCTTGTACTTTGCGTCTAACCCTGCCACCCTCCCTAAAATTCTTCTTGTAATCTTTAACGGTATCCAATTGGAACGCCCAGATCCCTCTCGCGCACGTCATTCCCTCTATGTCATTTAGAACATCCTGCATCTCGTCGTCATAGGTTTCTCCCGGTGGAAATAAAAAGACAATAGTCCACCTTAAAATCTTACTCATCCACTTCCGTACCTTAGCAAGTACGCTTTTGTATTCTCCCCTTGCCCAAGCTTTGTCCAGGCCATCCATACTCCCCCGTCGACAATCGAATACCCACAAACAAGGCATTTGCATTTCATAGTATTCATCGCTAAAGAATCTGGAACTACCTCTGATTGGAACCGTTGCCACATTGTGTTCTTCATCTCCTTGCTTGACATCAACTCTCCAATCCCATCGGAAATTCCCTCTTGATTTCCCCCTTATTCCCAAACCTTCATACCCTCTACCACCAGCATTCACGTCTTCAAAATGTTGTTTCACATGGGCGTTGATTTTCTCTCCAAATTTAACCAAACTCCCTACGGTTTTCACGGATGGCATCGACCAAGTATTCTTCATGTCTTTGTCTATTTCCTCTGCAAGCGCTTGAAATTGTCTTGCCTTCTCTCCACCGTACCGCTCAACATCTATGTTGTAGAATTCTTCCATAGATGTTGGGGGCTCCATTCCTTTAGACAATATCAACCACCACAATGCATTTTGAACTGCCTGTCCACGTTGTAGTCCATCTACTATCCATTCAAGAGTTTGTTTTTCCATAAAACCCCTACGAACCCTATTAAAATAGTATTTCTGAGAATTCCTCTTTCCATTTACAATAGGTTTAGCTACCATCTCCTTAGCCAATTGTAGGTACTCCTCATGTGGTACCCTTGTTAAAGCCCTCAACCATGTTTTCTCTATTTTCGGTCTTTTTGGTCTAAGATCCTTCGTACTATCCAACCCCTTCTCCTTAGCATATTTTTTTCTACTTTTTCTCATCTCCTTTACTATACCATAAACAACCATCTTCGTAGTCTTTGCACACCTCCAAAAGAGCTTTATGGCATTCTTCATTCTCGTTCCGGGCATGCCTAGTCCAATCCAACATCCGTTTTGCCACTAGTCCCAAACGCTCCCGTGAAGTCATTTGCACGCTAAGATGCAACACACTCGATGCCATAGCTATTGCTTTGGCCCGGTTGGCGTCGTGAGCCCTCATCTCCGGATTGGGTTTCCCACAAGACTCCCAGATCTCCCTGAGCTTCACCAATTGGTCATGTAGTGACATGTGGAATTTCTCTCAAACTGCTTTGCATTGATCCGCATCGAGGCGTCAATGTAAAACTGAGGGTTGTTGTATACAACAAATTTTGCTGCCCGTTCTGAAAAAATACTTGCATATTCTTCCTGAGATAGTCTTTGGGTAGCCAATTGTTGTTTTGCAAACTTGCATGCTTCTATGATGTGTTGCCCATCCACTGGTTCCCATATTATTGCATTTCGTAACCACTCTGTTTTTAAAATGCCCATTGTATTGTCCTGTTGCCTTTGATACTTCTCAAATACGGTTTTGAAATGGTTCACTGTATCCTCCTTCCTGAATGGAACCTCTTTTTCTACTATATTGTCATCACCATCCACTCTCTTTTCAAGAAATGCAACTAGCCGAAGTGTAATGAGGGACACGAGATCCTCACCATCTCCCCGTAGCCGCTCATATATCTTAGCCATACGCTTCTTTGACAATGCCCGATGGTTAGTTTTTGCACTAACTGCATGTCGTACATTCTCCGTGCGAATCTTAAACACCGCTTCCATCCCCCACACATATCCAGCTTTAAATTCCTCCTCTGCTGGGAATGCAACTGTAGGGCCTTTAGTATTTTTCTCCACTTCTCTTGGTTCTTCTTCATCGGATGAAGGGTTGTCCAAATCTTCTGTTTCCCCGCCCTCTTGCTCTGCTCTGGGATTTTCTCTTATTGTTGTGTTCTGTTGTACAACGCGTGCTTGCACTCTAGCTGCACGTGTTTGAGTTTGTGGAGCTCTTGATATGGATGGTCTTCTTCCACGTCCTCTAGTCGATCCGCTGCCAGTCTGAGTTGGTGCTACTGATGTAGCTAGTCTTCCACTCCTTGAAATATTAATACTCGTATGAGTAGTAATATTATGATCACTTCGAACTTCTGCTGTAACTGGAGCTCCACCATGTGTACCAATTTCAGAACTTTCAGGTCGCCCTCGTGATATTCCTCCTCCACTTGAATTGTATCCCCTCGATACTGCAACATTAGGTACACGTGATGTGGATGCTGGACTTTCAGTAGAAGCACGTGCTGCACTTCTCGCCCTCCAGTAGCCCTCTGTGTTGGTGTTGGTCTTGTCGCACTTGGAGGTTGTGTTTGTGAAGAAGGTGCGTTTACTGGCTCTGTCTGCAGGACCGGATGTGTGACATGCTCTGTTTGTGATGGAATATCATCCCTTGCTCTATTACTGACCACATCTGCATACGATCGATCAGGACTAGTGTGAGGTCCATGTGATGCCGCTCCTGACACTATGAAATCTGCTACATTAGCTCATTCTTGCTGCTCGATTTTATCCCTTTTTTCTTGAATATACCGATTTCTCATTTCTAAAACCTCCTGAGGATTGCATTCCCTAGCTTTCACAATGGCAGCAATACGTTCCATCCTCATATCTTCTGTCAAACCTTTCCAAAAAGTTGCAAAAGAGCGCAATGTTCGGAGCGGTTTTGCAGCTTCAAACAACAAATTGGGAATTTCTGCCAACATATTCCCCTTCTCAATCTTGTACAGGGTCGCTACATGTGCACGAGTTCGGACTTTCACTTGAACCAACCCCTCTGGAATTGCTACAATTTGTTCAATCTGCCCGATGTCCTTGCCGATTGCACAAATTTCCTGACCCCGTACCAACGGGTAGTCTGAAATCCATAATCGAGCTTGGTCCTTGTTGGGAGCCAATATCATCGACCCGTGCTCACTCCATTGACTTTGAGGTGCCATGTTTACTGTGCAGATATATCTAATAAACAAACGATAATTAGTATATGTATATAAAATGAAATGAAGTTCTTAAGTTATAAACTATCATGTGATAATTTACATTTATCAATGTAATATATTTATGAGTATTTATTATTTTAAAAGTGAATAAAATAAAAAAAATAAAATTTTGTATTTTTACATTGGTTTTTTGTAAAAGTAATTTTAAAAGTTTTAAAAAAATATATTTTTTTTAAAAGTTTGTAGGATAGAATTCAACAATGTTGTAAGAAAGAATGATTTCACAAACACATATAACTTTTGAGTTAACTGAATTTTTTTTGTTAGGTTTTGGAAAATCAAATATTAAAACTATAAAAAATATAAAAAAGATCTATACCCACAAAAATCCACAAATTACAAAAACCCTCAAGGGTACAAACCATCACAAATAAATTCAAAGAATGATTTTGCAATGAAACTCATGGTGAAACGGGACTGAATTCTCTCTTTGGTCACAACTCAAACACTGCTAACCTAACAAGATCTGAGAAAACCGGACTAAACAAGACCGAATAGACTTGAACAAAACAAAACAAAGCAGAACTAAAGAAGCAAAGTACAAACCAAACTTTACTGAGAGAGAGGGACTAAAGCGTACCTGACCGAATGCCTCCAAATGGCCCCGGCCAGTTCTATTTACCCTTATTTTGATATATCATTATGTCTTGACTATTGAAAGGATTTATACTTGGCTCTATTCTTCTTTTAACCCTTGTGCGTCAATCTAGGAAATGACCTTTAAGGGTTAATTGAGTATGTCTTACTTTAAGAAGGATTGATTTCTACCTTCTCCTGTATACAAAATTAGCTTGTCAATACAGAATTCTTTGGGTGTAACGTGAAACATAAGCATTTACAAAACTGAAAGCTTCCAAGTTTCATTTCACAAGATTAGCTTGCCAATACAGAACTGCTGGGTGTAACGTGAAACACAAGCATTTACAAAACCGAAAGCTTCCAAGTTTCATTTCACAAGAGCAAATGTGTATACAAAGTTTCATTTCTCAATAGCAACTGTATGTACAATACGATAAGCCTCTGTAAAACTTCCGATAAGAAGCCTCGGTTGCAATCGATTATGAGCAAAACAATCCAACTCTACAACCAAAAAGATTTCTTAAGTTCGTAATGTGAGTTGAACAATATAGACAAAAGGGATATATAAGTGCTCAAGTCCAAAACAGTATGGACAAAAGGGGTATAATGTTTCAAAGGTTCACTAAAGCGGAATCTACTTAGATTTGGGCTTATTCTTTGGACCCTGATCGTGTCACCCTAGACATGCTTGTTCGCTTTTGCACTGGAGCCTTCCCCTTCATGTCCTTCAACTTACCCCGTTTCTGCGTTTTCTTGGGTGTAGGGGAATCTTCAGCCCCTTCAAGATCTGCATCGACGTCCCTCTGCCTTCCGGAGTCGTCATCTACAGATACACTGTTACTAATTACATCATCTTCACTGTCTCGAGGCAAGTCGTCCACTAACTTGCGCAGCCGGCCATCGTCCTCATGAGCATCCATGGGAGTCTTTTTGCAGGCTCCCATTTTTTTCTTTTCTGCCGCAACCTGAATAACGTCATTTTTTGACCAACATGTCAATATGCTCTTTTGAAGCATTTTCATGCAACTGCTGGGGTGAACCCGCATGAACCTTATCAAATTCCGATCCAGTCTTCTGCACCTGCCTCTTACGCTTTGGGGACGCTTGATTTGGAGACTCTAAACGCTGCTCTCCACTAACCAGGACTTCCTTCCTAGAATCTTCAGGCACCCTTTGAAGACCATCCTTTGATTCCAAGGTGAGCGTCAAGGCGGTACGAAGACTTCCAATCGATGGACTAACTGTGTTGGAACGTGGACATATCCCCACTGTCGAATATGACCTAGAAGTCGTGACTTTCAATACAAGAAAATCACAATTGGAGTTAGAACCTGTTAGCATTGAAAGTGACATACAATACTACCATTTGCTTCCAATTGATTCCAAAGGAGCTGTTAGTAATTGCTCACGGATTGTACAATGGCATCTCCAAAAAATTGAAACTGATAACTACCTAGTGACACCCAATGACTTTTGCAAACAAGTATTGACTTTTGCAAACAAGTATTGACACCTATGGACAGCTACAAACATCTAGTGGTAGATTATGAAGCTATATGGACACCTCCAAACCTCATCGCGCTTCAAGCTATGTGGACACTGCAAACATCTAGAGAGAATCTATGAAACTATATGGACACCTGCAAACATCTGGACAAAACTTATGAAGCTAAATGGACACCTGCAAACATCTAGTGACAACTTCTGAACCTGTATGGACAACTGCAAACATGAAGTGAGAACTTCTAAAGTTATATGGATTGCCGCGGACATCTAGTGACGCCTTATGAAATTCGGTGGCACCTTATGCAAATCCAATATCCATGTGAAAATCCGGTGAGAACTAGTGAAGATTCTATGATCTGCTGCGGACAACTAGTGACACCTCATGAAATTCCAATGGCACCTTATGAAAATCTAGTATCCATGTGAAAATCTAGTGAGAACTAGTGAGGATTCTATGATGATGCTGCAGGACATCTAGTGACACCTCATGAAAAACCAACATCCATGGGAAACCTATGTGGACACCTTTCTCAAATCCGGTGACACCTAGTGAGGCCTTGGTTGTTCCTACAAACATCTAGTGACACCTTGTGAAGATTGGTCTTAATTTGAGTCCTTTGAACTACTATCGAACATCTAGTACCAATACCTTGTGTATTTCCCACTAGTACTACTCTTAAACCCCGAACCGAAGCCATGTTAAACCATGAATCGTAAGGCATTGCTAAACCCCGAACCCTAAAGCTTGTTAAAGCTCGAATCCAAACACATTGTTAAACCCCGAACCCTAAAGAGACTAAACAAAGAAGAGAGTGACTACCTTAACAAGCGTAAACTCGATTCGAACTGCAGCGAGCCTACCTCATTCATTCAATCCAAAGAAGAGCCTACCTCATTCATTCAAACCAACAAAGAACCAAAAAATTCGAGCAACCAAAAAAATTCGATACAAACCTGGATTGGGGTTGCTTGCATTCTCGCATGTCTCCCGAAGCCTTGCAATTCACCTTTGCCCTTGTCTCCACGGGGTTTTTTGATCCCCGCCAATGCCCACCGGTCTTCGTGCATCTCCCGATTGCAATCCTTCAACACACACTTTGTGGAGCTAGAAAAGTGAGAATATGCACACCGGGAATGATAGGCATGTCGGCGGTGGCAAATTTGCAATCCCAAGAGGGATCAAATCCTCTAGCACAAAACGGGCAAGCAGACATCGCAACCACTATCGAATCTACAGCAGATTGATCACAATCAAAATACACATACGGTAATGGTGTTGGAAAGCAAGTCGGGCGCCCTAAACCCGCTTTCATAGCTTTCGATTGACCAAGGAGGACAAGTCGTGGCATCTCCACAAGTCCCGCTCGAGGATGTGCTCGTGTAAGCTTCTTCAAAGAAGCTTAAATTTCGAGTTTGCTTCTTCAAACCGGACTCTCCCGATCCAAAGAGAGTTCAGATCCGATCAATCACTGCCGAGCGGCGTGACCTTTTGCTGCGCGCTCTCCAACCCCTTCCTCAGCCACTACAAGGGCAGTTGCCGACTCTGGAGCACTAGGGTTCTCGGCGGCTGCAGACTTCACCGCCGCCAATCTCACATCAGCTGCTTTGACCTCGGACTCCAACGATCGAAGTCGAGCCTCTGCAAAGAACAAAGAAGAGACCGCCCATACTCGAGTTGGGTCGACACCTTGACGAGCTCCAACTTCGCAGCGTCCCTTCTCTCTGCACAAACCTTCACCAATGCCTCCAACGAGGGCGCCTCTCTTTCTAAGAGTGAGAGATACTCTTGCCACTCCCCAATCGTCATCATGGGGTAATCTACCTTGTGCTCGAACCCCCCAACCCCACTACTGATCGGCAAGGCAATGGGCGATGGACCTCCCTCCTCCTCCGTCGATGGTGTGACGCTCTCCCCAGGCTTTTTCTCGGCGAACCAGCCTTCTTTCTCCTTCTCGGGCCGCGTCTTTCTCCAAGTTGTGCTGCTGCATTGCTCACGCACGACAGTCCACTCGGCGTGGAGGCACAGTTTGTTTTCTTTTCCTTCACAGTCTCAGACGCGTGACCCTTTGCTTCGGCAATGTTGATCAACCTTGAGTTTGGAACATGGTGTGCGGTGGGTGATCATCCAACACTTCTCAACTCTCTCTCCGCAAAGCGGCGTCTTTGACATCGAATAACGGTACCCATTGGCGTTAACTTTCGGCCCAAATAAGCTCTCTACGCCTGCCTCGCCCAAGTGCACGCCAAATCGAAGCCGCCGGTGCAAAGCCCTCGTTGCACAAACCGAAATTCTTTTCAAAGTAGTCGCGCTTCAGCGTGCTTTCTCTATCCCACGTAATCGAGGGTCGCCAAAGATACAACGGATCAACCCACGCTCCCGATGATCCTCCTTCGACCTTCACCTTCTTCTCTCACAGTTTACAATCCGGCTCCTCCAACAATCGCTCTTTGGCCTCTCTCTCGAGTCGACATTGTTCAAAACACTCGAGTAACCCTAGTCGCGCATACCCACGTGAGCGTATCCAAGCACTTGACTACGTCCCAAAGACACATGCCAAAAATACACAATCATGAGCAACGGAAGAGCTCCGGCGAGGAGAAGGCGGCTAGGAGGTGGCGGGAGAGACGAAGTCTCCCTGCCGCGAGATTGCCTGCAAACCCATCGACGGCCTCGGGCGCTCCCCCCCCCCTCCGATGATCTGGCCCGTTGGGGTCAATCCCACGGCCCACATACCCCCTCCGGCGGCGCGATCTGACACCCCGTACGGGCATCTCGACCGTCCAGCTTGCCCGATCTCATCAACGGCTGTGAGTGCCCTGACAACTCACAATGGCTTTTAATACTATGGCAGTAAATTAGTGAGTTCTATAGAGGGAGCCTATGCCGCCTTTGGTCCACTCAACCATGCACTCACCCTCAAGTGTTTATAGGGATGTTTTATATAATTAAGACTGGGAATTTTTTGTCCTAAATCAAACTTGATAATAGTAGAAATTGAACATGTACATGCATGTATGTTATCATACAAGTACTCCCTATTTACTTCTATAGTATATAGAAAATGATCTCTTACATTTTATGTTTATAGTCTAGTTTGTCTCCGGTGGCCATCGGGATATTAGCATTACGAACGGACACTTCATTCACGCCGGCCCCTTAGAAAGGGACCGGAGTTTCTATCTATCTATCTATCTAGTTTGTCATTTCAAACGATGAATATTCCCTGCAATTGCTTAAAAATGTCAAAGTACATATTTTCACAAAGATTTATGGAGATAAAAGAATTTTATCTAAGACTTATATTATTTGTTTGGTAATTTGTTTAGAATTTTGGAATATACATATTCATATATTGTCAATTTCAAATATGACCTTCATTTATTATTAAAGGGCAAGTCCTGATTTTTATAAGTATTGAGTTCATAACTTATAGGCTACTTTAAGTTTGTTATCGTGAACTTAGTGAATAAAGAAGGCATACAAAATTGCAACATGTGCAACATTGAAAGTTGCAAGGGTTTAGGGGCATGATGAAGATTAACAAATTGTATTCCCGAAAGGGGTGAGTAGTTTTGCTCTTTTATCTCTTTGTCATGTAGTCATTGAGGTATAGACATTACGAACAGAAGCTGTATTCACACCAATCTTCGATTGTGAGGGTTGGAGTTCTTATCTATATATATATAAAAGAACACGATTACCTGCTAGCGATCCTTTGTAGGTTGCCTGACCTGATGCAGCCGGTTTTCTCTGTTTGCCCTTGGTGATCCTTCCCGGTGGTAGAGTGGTTTGCCCATGAGAGTATACACGGTATGAAGAGTTTTAAAGATTTTGAAGGATTTCCGTAGGTGGTACTTGATTGTTATTAAGAATTTATTAAATCTCATTAACATAACAAGAGTCGAAGGGACAAGGAATGTGGAACATGTAAAATGGAGCAAAGTAAGGAGTAAAGAAGAGATCAACGGAACATGGAACAAGAATTAGGAATTGGGCACGGAGAATGGGAACAAAAACAAATAATGAGAACCATGAATGTATGATAGGAACTGGGAACAAATTATGGAAATCGGGAACAAATGATGAAACCAAGAAGGGAAATTGGAGGATGGCTGGATGGAAGAGCCGGAATCGGGAACAAAGGATGGAAACCGCGAATGGAAAATTAGGGGTTGGGAGTGATTAGTAAAGAAAAAGAGAATGGGGAACCAGAATAGAACAGAGGACAGCTGGGAAGTAGGGATCCATGGAATGAAGGATATCCTAAAATTCTTATAAAGCAAGGAGATGCGAAAAGGGATCAATTTCTCTTTGGTCACAACTCAAACATCGCTAACCTAACAAGATCTAAGAAAACCGGACTAAACATGACCGAATAGACTTGAATGAATAGCGAACAAAGCAGATCTAAAGAAGCAAAGTACAAACCAAACTTACCGAGAGAGAGGACTAAGGCGCGCACTGACCGAATGCCTCCAAATGGCCCCGGCCGAGTTCTATTTATACCGCCTAACCGCCCCCTGGAACTTTCTAGAATGTTCCAATGGCGGGCCCCACCATGGAACTTTCCGGAAGGTCCTAGAGGTGGGCCCCACCTAGATAACCGCCCTTCTAGAAGACTCTAGAGGTGGGCCCCACCTTCTCGAAGCTTCTATGGTGGGTCCCACATATGCCATCTACCTCAAATTCTAAAATTTTCTAAAAACTCCTAAAATGGTTTCAACTATCTATCTACTTTTCTAAAGAAACACAAAAATCTAGTTCTTCGCCTGTTACAATTAATCCTCCGCTAATGCGGAACGCCCTCGTTTTCGCTCCCGATGATATCTCCAAATGGTTTCTTGACAATGGGTAAGGTTGTAAACGGGCTCCCATGTTGCATCGTGGATGGGATAACCTTTCCATCGGACTTTGTATTGTAGTTGCGGACGTCCATTGCCACGCGAAGATAGCGGTGTTTCAAAATGCGATCCACTTCATATTCCTCCCGGTCTTCAATCACTACCGGTGGCGGCGGAGGCGATGTCGGCACGGAAAGCGCTCCGATTCAGATGAAATTCTTTGAGCTGCGAGATATGAAAAACTGGATGGATGTGGATATGTGGCGGAAGCTCGAGGCGGTATGCAACATCAGATATGACCGTAGAGATTCGGAAAGGTCCAATCCACCGGGGTGCAAGTTTACGGACTTGAGTCGATGTAGCTAACGGAAGGTTGGCATTTGAGAGCGAGAACCAAGTCACCTTCTCGAAAGGTCTTATGTTGCGGTGGTTATCTGCATATTGTTTTTGTCGATTTTTGTGCGATAAGGAGTCATTGTCGAGCCTCTTGCAACGCCGATGTTAGTCGTTGTATAAACTCCTCCGTTGTAGGGTTGTTGGTGTTGATGGGGCGGTGGAGCGTTGCCGAGCGTAATCGGATCTTGACCGGCGTTAAGAAAGAATGGTGAATGACCCGTGCTTGCTTGGGAACTATCATTATAGGCGAACTCAAAGGGGTCGATACTCATCCCGGTCGTTGTGGTGAATTGCCACAAACGCTCGCAAAGATATCCTCCAAGGTCCGGTTAGCACGCTGTGTCATCCATCGATCCCCGAGGATGAAAGGTCGTGGACATAGCAAGTCGTGTGCCGAGAAGCTTGAATAGTGCTTGCGTAAAACTCCTGTGAAGCGCGGATCCCGATCCGAGATAATGACACGAGGCAATCCATGATGACGGAAGACAGTGTCGAAGAAGACTCATGCAAGTGTTGGGGCATCAATATCGGAGCGCATCGCGACCAAATGAATTTGCTTCAAAGGCGGTCCACAAAGACAAAGAACCGCAGATGTGATTACGATGCGTCGTGGCAAACAAGTAATGAGATCCATGGTTACTTGTTCCCATCGCATCGTAGGTAGTGGAATCGGCCGCAGCAGATCCAAGAGGTGCGATGTGCGTGCCTTGTTCCGTTGGCATAGCTCACAGAACGCACAAAAGCTCGAACATCACGATCCAAGCCCACCCAAAACCATGTTCTAGAAATCCGTTCTAAGGTCTTCTCACGTCCGAGATGTCCAGAGATAGGAATGTCATGCCCTTCTTGAAGTATGCGGGTCAAGTTTAGCATCGTTAGGTACATAAACCCGCTTCTTAAAATAGAGGAGGCCGTCAACGAGGTTGTAATCTTGATATTGCACATCACCTACCTCTACTCGATCAGTCACCATTGTGAAGTAAGCATCCTGGTAGGTGGCTTCCTTCCATTCTCTCCCTCTGGTTAGATCCGGAACAATACTACTAATGGTAGCAATCTCCCTCGTGTCCTCTGATTCAGATTTCAGATCTGGTCTCCGAGATAAAGCGTCTGGCACAATATGTTGTCGCCCTTGCTTGTACTGAAGTTGAATATCAAACAACAGAATCGTTTCTTCCTTGGTGGTGGTGTCTCGATTTCATATTTTCTAAATGCAGATCATGTAGTAAGGGCCGATGATCAATCCGAATTGTCACAGGTTTCCCCAATAGATAGTGCCGCCATACTTTGGTAGCATGTACAATTGCTAGTTGTTTCCGATCACGTGCAGAATAGTTGCGCTCTGCCCTCTTAAGTTTGCGTGACTCATATGCAACCGGTTGAAGGCCCCTACCGAAGTCTTGTTGGAGGACCGCGCCTATAGCAAAGTCGGAGGTGTCAATGTCAACCGTACACGGAAGGTCATGATCATATGGTTGCAGAATTGGAGCAGTAGTGAGTGCCTCCTTCAAATTATTGAAAGCGCCTTGTTGTTGTAGTTTCCACTCAAATGGAGCGCCCTTCTCCAATAGATTTGTCAGAGGAGCAGCAATGTGCGCAAACTGCCGAACAAAACGACGATAGTATCCGGCGGGCCTAAAGAAAGAACGAACTTCAGAAACATCCTTGGGAGTTGGCCAGTCCTTCACTGCATTCACCTTAGCTTGTTCCATGTACACACCCTCGAATGATACTACATGCCCCAAAAAGGTGACCTCGGACTTCCAAAGTTCACACTTTGATTGCTTGCAATAGAAGTGACTATCCCAGAATCGACGTAGCACCTCCCGTAGATGTTGGTCATGCTCTTCCGGGGTTTTACTATAGATCAAAATGTCGTCAATGAAAACAACTACACACTTGTCCAAAAGGTCCGGAACAACCTGTTCATGTGACCCATGAAGGAAGTCAGGGCATTGGTGAGACCAAAAAGGCGAACGAGCCACTCAAAATGTCCATAGCGCGCGCGAAATGTCAGTCTTTTCAATATCCTCTTTTGCAATTGGTATCCGCCAAGATATCCACTTCAAGATCTAGCTTGCTAAAAATGGTTGCGCCTCGAAGTTGATCAAGAAGGTCATCCACACGTGGGAGTGGATAAGCATTTTTGATGGTCTCGCTTATTAAGGCCCCGATAATCGATGCATATAGTCGCAATCCACCATCCTTTTTGGGTGCAAAAAGGACAGAGTGCTCCCCATGGCGATGTGCTTTTTCGAATGAGGCCCTTCTCCAAAAGCTCGTCCAACGTCTTCCTCGACTCCTCAAGCTCGTTTGGTGCTAGGCGATAAATTGGCCGATTTCTTTGGTTTAGCTTCTAGCATTAAGTCTATGTGGAAGGAGCACCTCGATCGGGTGGTAAACCACTAGGTAAGTCGGCGGGAAAGACATCTCGAACTCGCCGATAAGTTGCTCAACTCGTTCGCTCCTTGGCTCTCTTCTCTACCATTGAAGCAATATTTGGAACCACCACATACACCGCCTTTTTTGTCGATCTGTTTCTTCATGAAGGCCATCCCCACCAATATGCCTTTAGTTGTCTGTCGTTTCTTCAATCCACTTGATGTTGAAGCATGAAGAATTATCTTGCGCCCACCTTCGTTAAAAGAGATGGTTCTTGCCACCGGTCAATCGCTTATTTCCCGCCTCCAACCACGGCATTCCCAGGATAACATCATATCCGAGCTTCGTTACCTTAAATTTTCCTCGTAGTGCATAGGCATCACACAATCTCAAGGTCTCTTCTTCACATGTCTCACTTAAATCATTTTCCGATCGTCATGAGGTATATAGTCCCTCCGGTGATCACCTTAGTCTTGATCCCAAGTCGGTTGGCAATTGCGGTCGAGATGCAATTCTCCGTAGAACCGCAATCCACTAGTACTCGACACGGTTGTCTTCTAAGTCGACTGTGAGACATATCGGTGACCTTTTTGAGTGTTGCCCGAGACCATCTTTGTTTGACTCGAGAGACAACAAACTATCCCCGATATTGGTCCTCGGTGCCCCTTATCGGGAGCCCCGTTCCTCGCTCCATTCCTTCATCATCTTGGTCAACCTCGAGGTGGATCCGCCTTGGTTTGTTGGCACCGAATTTCGGCGTTTTGGACACTCTCCAATCGATGGCTCGACTCCGACAAGAGAAGCACAATCCCTTCCGTGCCAATAATTGTCGTCTCTGTGGCGTCAATGGTCCTTGTAGGGCGTCAATCTCCATTGGCGTCGGTTGTTGGGCTACTATAGTAGGTGGTGGCGTAGGGTTCCATACTGCAGGTCGTACTCCACGATTTCTAAAGTTTATGGCATCAACTCTTTCTGCAATCCTAACCGCCTTCTCAAATGTTTGAGGGTCTCTTAATTCCACTTCTCGTTGAACGATCGGCTTCAATCCTCGAACAAATCGATCCATCATCTCTCCCTCCGAAACATTGGGTATTTGGAGGCATATGGATTTGAACCGGGTGACATACTCCTGCACTGACCTTAGCTGTGTCAAGGTGGCCAACTGATCGCGCGCTAACTTCTCCGCATTGATGGGCCGAAACTAGTTTGTAAGCTCGGTCTCAAATTCCTCCCAATTTTGAAATCCGCCTTGAGCTCCATAGTTTTGAGCTCGAAGTCGCCACCAAATGGCTGCTGCACCCCTCAAATAGCTGGCTGCATATATAATTCCGTCGGTTGAGTTCGCCCTGGACGAGTTGGAGATATTGTCGCATCTTTGAAAAGCCATTGAGATACACCATCTTGTCTTGAAGTTCCGAATATGTTTGAGGCTTGCTCAACTTCACCTCATGATTGTCAATTCTCTAGCTCTAGAAGCGTCCGCTTGTCCTTGTAATGCAAACAATCTGGTCTAGTAGGTTTGAATCGAGTCTCCATATGAGTAGGTTCCGCCATTTCTCCCATGATGCAATTCTTCCGACGACCCTGCTGCACGCGACGCCTTCTCTCGTTTCTAGCCAAATCCTTGAAAGTAACTCCAAGTAGATCCAAGGACAAGACTTGATGAAACCACAATGATCGACTCTCAAGTAGACTCTTGCTAATAGCACCTAATGTAAGGATAGATCGACACTCGCTCCGATACCAATGAAACGGGATCAATTCTCTTTTTGGTCACAACTCAAACATCGCTAACCTAACAAGATCTCGAGAAAACCGGACTAAACAAGACCGAATAGACTTGAATGTAACAAAACAAAGCGAGAACTAAAGAAGAAAGACAAACGAAACTTTACCGAGAGAGAGGGACTAAAGCGCACTCGCAAGAATGCCTCCAAATGGCCCCGGCCATTTCTATTTATACTCCGCCTAACCGCCCCTTGGAACTTTCTAGAATGTTCCAATGGCGGGCCCCACCATGGAACTTTCCGGAAGGTCCTAGAGGTGGGCCCCACCTAGATAACCGCCCTTCTAGAAGACTCTAGAGGTGGGCCCCACCTTCTCGAAGCTTCTATGGTGGGTCCCACATAGGCCATCTACCTCAAATTCTAAAATTTTCTAAAAACTCCTAAAATGGTTTCAACTATCTATCTACTTTTCTAGCAAACACAAAAATCTAATTCTTGCCCTGTTACACATGGGTTACATAAAGCTTTAATCTAATAAAAGAATAAAACTTGAAACAAACTTCAAAGCTCAAATTACAACAATTAATACAAAAACCACAAATACCCACAAACAAAAAAAAAAAAAAAAACTAGAACTTGAAAATATTCTTGAAATGAAATTCTAAAATTGCAACAAATAATGACACTAAAAAAGTAAAACTATAAAAATTGCAAAAGGTCCAAATTTACAAACGACACAAAATCCTATAACCACATAAAAGCACTCCAATAAAATTCTAAAACTCCAAAATAAACTACAAAAACCCGTAAAACCACATAACAATATGGAAGAAGAAGGAGAAGAAGAAAAAAAAAAAAAAAAAAAAAAAAGTAAATTTTTAAAGCTTCAAAATAAACTTGCAATGAAACCCTAGTATCCCATGAACAATTTATACAAACAGTAAAAACAATGTAACAACCAAAAAACCAAAATAAAATATAAAACCCTAAAACTACAAAAACATGAATTTGCAATGAAACCCTAGCATTGCAAAAGAAAATTTACATGAACTTGTGAAATCATGTAAAATGTAGATTCTTAACAATGAAACCCTAATTTGTTTGGTATAAAAGGTTGAAATGGTGATCATTTTTTGTTGTTTCAAAAAAATCTCACCTTCAAGGTATTTGAGAATTTTCAATTAATGAAAATATAATGTGGGGAGGGGTACTTATACCCTCCCCATGCCGCCTCGCCTCTGCCACAAGGGAGGCGACCCTACCTTGCCAAGGGGCCCGGCTGTCACGGACATACACAAGAAGTTTCTAGAAGGTTCTTCTAAAATATTCTCTGAAGATTCCCTAAAAGATTCCTCGAAGATTCCTTGAAGATTCCATGTATCACGGCCACGTACTAGATAGACAACTTAGGAAGGTTTTAGAAGGTTCTAGAAGCTTCCGGAAACTTCTGGAAGTTCCTGGAAGTCTCTGGAAGTTTTTGGAAGGTCCTTGAAGTTTCTGGAAGGCCCTGGAAGCTTCTGGAAGGTCTTGGAAGTTCTTGGAAGGTCCTAGAAGGTCCTAGGTTGAGGAAGGTTCTGGAGAACCTT
Source organism: Bryum argenteum (assembly GCA_037043015.1). Lineage (NCBI taxonomy): Eukaryota > Viridiplantae > Streptophyta > Bryopsida > Bryales > Bryaceae > Bryum > Bryum argenteum. The sequence continues at coordinate 14,054,584 of CM073328.1, read as the reverse complement.
CTTCTTAGCTAGTATATATAGGAGTCGAGGCTGAGGGCAACCTCAGTCTCGATAACGCATCTCTTGGAGCTCTAGCTCATCTCTCTTGTTGTTGTTCGTGTACTATTCTTGTTAATTCAAGCTCCTGTCAGTTCTTGTTAGTTTCACATATTCTTATCAAATACATTTTTCCGTGTCCCTGACAGTTTGTCGAGACTCCCTTCTCACAAATATCAGAGTTAGTCCCTTCTTGTTAGAGAGTGGATTACCCCTCTTCTCGAAGGTGTGCTAGTGTTTTAGAGGTTGCGGATTACCCTCCTCTAAACCAATATTGTTCTCTTGTCAAATTTTTTCTTTTCTTTCGTAGATTTAGTCAAAGATCAAGACGTTAGTATGGCTGAAAATTTGGAATCCAAATTGGACACCATCATGAGTGCTCTTGCTGCATTATCACATAGACAAGCGGAGATAGAAGAAGTCATGGCAAGACTTCACAATGACGGAGCATTCGGGATAACATCATCCAGTATTCACCAGTCTCAAGCAACTACACCGGAGGAGGCGACTACACCTTTGGTTCAACAAAACCCAATGATTCAACAACGGAAGGAGCCTAGAGTTAGTCTTCCCGACAAGTTCGATTTGAACGCGTTCCAAGTTTCGAGGTTTTGTCAACCAAATCAAGTTGATAACAGATTTCTGGCTGAACGATATCCGACGGAGGAGGCGCGTGTTGGACTTGTTGGAACTCTAACTACAGGCAAGCCTTGTCGTGGTTTGCCCTTGTTCGGTAAACGATCGCCAATTCTCGAGCAACTTTGAGACGTTCTTTGGAGGCATTTGCGGAAGCATTTGGCGAACATGACAAGGTCCGATGGGCTACAACAAAGATCCGATCACTACGACAAGGAATGCGCTCTGCATCGCTTCACGATCGGATTTTAGACAATCAAGCAGCTAGTGACATCAATCGGGGCGAAGAAGCATTGGTGAGTCGATTTTATTGGGGTTTGAGGATGATGTGAAGGACCTACTTTTTATCTCTTCCCGATCCGCAAACGCTCAACGAAGCCATTAACCAAGCTATAAAGTGCGACAACCGTTTATTCCAGCGTCGTCAAGACGGCGCCCAAAATACCAAACGAGTCGCTACACCACGAGTATGTTGGCAAACAATTTGAGTTCTCATTCGGAGGCAGGGAAGCCATGCAAATCGACGCGCACGTGTCACGCCTCTTACTCCGTAAGAGAAGAAACGGCGTATGGAAGAAGGACTGCTGTTTATCTGCGGAGAAGAAGGCCACAAGGTTGGAAATTGCCCCAAGAAGCGAGAACAGGCGCATTGTTAAGACTAGGAGTGCGGATCCGGAAAACGACGACGATCTTACATTCTGAGAGGAACCATGCGGGCATTTGGACGATTCAATGCCACAACAACAATCAGGTTCCTCTTTCTCGTCCAACCGCCCCTTGTTTTACAATTCCCTTGTCTCTTGGTCCTCAAAAACACAAAACTTTAGCTCTATTAGATTCGGGAGCATCTACTTGTTTTTAGATGAAGAATTTGCTAAGCGCCACAAGATTCGTCTAAGATGTAAGTCCAAACTGTTTATGTAGAGGTGATAGATGGGACGACCTTTATTGTCCGGGCAGTGTCACCCATGAATCAAGCACCTATAGAGGTGGCGTTTAAGGACCATAGTAGTTACGTCGTTTTTAATGTCATTAGAACCCCGTCAAACCCTGTCATCCTAGGTCTCTCTTGGTTAGAACAACATAACCCTACCATAGATTGGAAGTTGCGGAAAATGACTTTTTCCAAAGAACATTCCAAGAGCGAACCTAGTAGACATCCCAACATAGGGAAACCATTGTTTATTGGAGCAAGGGCGTTCGACGATCATCCAAAGAAGCAAAGACCCATTGTCATCTATGCAAATTTCAACTAGCACGGAGAAGAGTTCGACGGCAAGCATACCGAAAGCAATACAAGGATTTTGAGGACGTGTTTTGAAGAAGAACGCGGACATACTACGAAAGCATCGGCCCATGGTATGCCATAGACCGCAAGAAGGAGCACAACCGCTTTTGGCCCAATCTACAATCTCTCTCAAACGGAGTTAGCGGAGCTGCGAAAGTACATTGACGAGAATCTAGCGAAGAACTTCATTCGTCATTCAAAGTCGCCAGCTGGGGCACCGATCTTGTTTGTAAGGAAGAAGGATGGCTCCTTACGAATGTGCGTGGACTATCGAGGCCTCAACAAGGTAACTAAGAAAAATCGTTACCCGTTACCCTGATTTTTCTGGTCTCTTGGAGCGGCTCGGGCGTGCAAAGATCTTTACAAAAATTGATCTGAGGGGAGCTTACAACCTCGTACGGATCAAGCAAGGAGACGAGTGGAAGACAGCGTTCCGTACAAGGTATGGCTATTTTGAATATAATGTCATGCCTTTTGGCCTTACCAACGCTCCCATTTGTTTTCCAATACATGATGAATGACATCTTTCGGGAGCACTCGACGACTTTGTTGTCATCTATCCTGGATGACATCCCGATATTTTCCAAAAACGAAGAAGAAAGAGCACGAAGCACGTTCGTTTGGTCCTCGAGAAACTACGAGAACGAGGACTCTACGCCAAGTTGGAGAAGTGCCTATTCCACCAAACCGAGATGGAGTTTTTAGGGTTCATTGCAACTACAGACGGCTTGAAGATGGACCCTAAGAAGGTGGAAGCAATTGTATCATGGGAGGTTCCGAAGACGGTTAGAGACGTACAATGTTTTCTTGGATTTGCTAACTTCTATCGAATCTTCATCAAGAATTATTCGCTAGAATTATTCTGCTCCACTTATTCGCGGTTGACTTGTAAGGACAAGCTCGAATGGGGACCTCAAGCAGAAAAGGCATTCCAAGACCTCAAGATGGCATTTATCACAGCTCCAATCTTGGTACATCCTGACTTTACAAAGGCCTTCTATTTGGAGACCGATGCTTCTGATTTTGCTTTGGGAGCCGTCTTTTCCGAGATGGACGTGGGACGGAAGCTTCATCCAGGTGGCGTTCTATTCTCGAAAGTTTTCTGCTGCTGAAATCAATTATGAAATCCACGATAAGGAACTTCTTGCCATAGTAGATTCCTTTCAAGAGTGGCGACACTTTCTCGAAGGCGCTGCACATCCAGTGACCGTATACACGGATCACAAGAATTTGGAGTACTTTATGTCGGCTCGAGTCTTGAATCGACGCTGCTCGATGGAATATGTCGTTGTCGTGATTTGACTTTGTTATTACCTATCGGTCCGGGAAGCAACAAGGACTATCCGATGCCTTATCGAGGAGATCGTATCTGGCGCCTAAAATTTGGAGAAGCGGCGTTTGATCAACAATGCACCACATTCTTTGAAACCGGAGGATTTTAGAATTTGCGCATTGTCATGCCAATTGATACGGACTTCCTTAACCAGGATACGCATTGCGACAATTGAAGATTCAGCAGCTCTCGAGATCAAGAAGCGTCTTGATAATGACAAGTTCAAGGTGGAGGAAGATCTTTTGTACTTTGAAGAAATGATTGTATATTCCTAAGGGACGAACACGACTTGAGTCCTCCAATCACGCCATGACTTTCAAAGTGCAGGACATTTTGGATACAACAAGACATTGGAGCTTATTTCGCGAGACTTTCGGTGGCCCTAAATGTGGAAGGATGTGAAGGAGTTTGTTCTCTCTTGTGATATTTGTTCAAGGTCGAAGAACCCTCGGATCGCCCTTATGGACTTTTTGCGGCCATTGCCTATCCCGCATCGACCATGGTCTTGATTTCCATGGATTTCATTACGGACCGCCGCCTTCAAACTCGTTTCGACAAAGATCTTTGTTGTGGTAGATCGGTGACGAAGATGGCGCATTTTTTCCTTGCAAGAAGACATCGTCGGCGAAGATCTGACAAGACTCTTTCTTGATAATGTATATCGTTATCACGGCTCGCCAGATGATATTGTGTCGGATCGCGGAACCCAGTTCGTCTCCAAGTTCTGGAAATCTCTATTTGAGATATTGAAAGTGAATATCAAGGTTTCTTCGGCATTTCATCCTCAAACTGACGGACAGACGGAACGGGTGAATCAAGTATTGGAGCAGTATCTACGTTGCACCATCAACTATCAGCAAGACGATTGGATCGAGTATCTACCGCTTGCCGAGTTCGCCTACAACAACACTATTCATGCGTCGACCCAACAAACACCATTCTTTGCCAACTACGGATACCACCCGAAGCTTGATTTATGGAATTCATGGCCAATAACCAACCCAGCAGCAAAAGATTTTGCGAAGCAGCTATCGGAACTTCAAGCAACGCTGAGACTTCAATTGCAAACTGCCCAAGATTCGTACAAGGCGTCCGCAGATAAATTTCGGAATGAGGCACCTACTTTCAAGATCGGAGATAAAGTATGGCTGCTTCGACGGAATATCAAGACCAAGCGGCCGTGTGATAAGTTGGACTATCAAGGTGGGACCATTTGCCATCCGTAAAACAAATCAATCCAGTGGCGTATCGGTTGGAGTTACCAGCTACTATGAAGGTACATCCAGTCTTCCACGTGTCTTTATTGGAACCTTATCGAGAGTCGACTTTTTCGGGAAGAGTGCGAGGGCCGCCACATAGTATCGAAATTGAGAACCACGAGGAATATGAGGTGGATAAGGTACTGGATTCACGGCGCAGAAAGGGAAACTTGGAGTATTTTGTACATTGGAGCGGATACGACATCAATGAAAGAACGTGGGAACATGCCGAAAATCTTGTAAATGCGCCGGAAAAGGTACAGGAATTTCATCAACGATATCCTCATAAACCTAAGCCTTTCCGACGATAACTTCTCTCTGACGCTTGCCCACTCAGGAGAATAAAAGGGGGAGAGTGAACACAACCTTGATTCACATTTGATTTACATATTTTGTTCTAGATAGAATTTCTCTATAGTCATAGTTTGGTTTTTAGTCATGGATAGTCAAGAGATAGATAGCATACCAGTTATGCCATCTCAACCAACCAACTCTCGAAGGCGACCCAGAGATGAAGAACCGCCTACGCCACGACGCCGACGGAGGATTCCGAGCAATCGATCGCTGGTGATTGTATTTGAGGTCGAGCCCGCTTTCAATGGTCTGCCAGAAGGTGTGTTTGCAGGACAATTCCATAACGAAGACACAGAAGTTCACGCTTGGTCAGAAGTGGAAGGCGTCGGCCACTATCTTTGGCTTCAAGGACCGATGAACCACTTGCCTCGTGAACAACAATTGGAGTTTATTGCAGATGTCATGCGGCAGAATTTCATTTTCCTGCGTTGGTATTGACTAACAACAACGTTGCTTCTCGGAGACCTCGAAGCTAGAAGGGGAGGTGATGTCACGGACATACACAAGAAGTTTCTAGAAGGTTCTTCTAAAATATTATCTGAAGATTCCCTAAAAGATTCCTTGAAGATTCCTTGAAGATTCCCTGTATCACGGCCACGTACTAGGTAGACAACTTAGGAAGGTTTTAGAAGGTTCTAGAAGCTTCCAGAAACTTCTGGAAGTTCCTGGAAGTCTCTGGAAGTTTTTGGAAGGTCCTTGAAGTTTCCGGAAGGCCCTGGAAGCTTCTGGAAGGTCTTGGAAGGTCCTAGAAGGTCCTAGGTTGAGGAAGGTTCTGGAGAACCTTCTTCTTAGCTAGTATATATAGGAGTCGAGGCTGAGGGCAACCTCAGTCTCGACAACGCATCTCTTGGAGCTCTAGCTCATCTCTCTTGTTGTTGTTCGTGTACTCTTCTTGTTAATTCAAGCTCCCGTCGGTTCTTGTTAGTTTCACATATTCTTATCATACATTTCCGTGTCCTCGACACCGCCGCGGCGAGGCCGCTTAGCTTGCGGCGGCAGCCAGCCGCTAAACTTGCGGCGGCAGCAAAACCACCGGCCAGCGGCCAACCAACCACTGTGAGCAGCCACCACCCTCCGCGCGTGCGGAGGTTAGGCTGCCGTTGGGCGGCCAAGCAGGGTTGTCCGGCGGCAGTTTATTTATTTTTTATTTATTTTTTATTTTAATTTTTTATTTTAATTTTTTTAATTTTTTTTTTTAATTTTTTAAAAAATTTTACAAAAAAATTTTACAAGCAAATTAAGAAGTTATTTGAAACCATTGCTTATTACTTTTTGAAAGTTTTTTTAAATTTTTCTTTTCCTTTTTCTTTTTCTTTTTCTTTCTTTCTTCTCAATTTTTGTTGTTTTCTTTTCCTTTTCTATTTTCTTGTACTTTTTATAGTTTGCTCTAGTATTTGCGTTGGGAAGTTGCATCTTCATGTTATATAGTATGGATAAATAACATGCATGTAGTATTTATAAGATACTTAAAGCAACTATTTATTTCAAATTTTAGTTTACTTATGTAATGTGAGATTCCCAAGTCTGTATGGCTCTAATTTACTCAAATTTGATGATATTGACTTGAAATTTTTTGGGAGCGCCGGTGGCACAATATTAATAGCACCTTTTGACAATTTTCGGTTTTTTAGAAATAAAATAGAATTTCCATAAATATGACATTTTATAGTGAATTAAAATCATGGAGACAACCTCGTATTATAATCTACTCTCATTTGTGTTATCAAACCAAAATATACATTTTTATACTACCAAAAACTAAAATGGGATCCTCAACGTTTTTTTGTCATACGCTACGCAAGTAAAGGAATGTCCTAGGTCTTGCTTTTGTAATGTTCTTACAAAAATAAGTAAAGTTATTGTATTGATGAAAAACGTTGTTTACAATTTCAAGTATTTAGAATTGAAAAAATTGCTAGAGCAAGTACCAAGACGTTGTTTCGCTTGGACAACATTTTCAAAAAATCTTGCAAATCCCTAGTAGCGTTCTAGTGGTTTTCTTTATAAATTTCCATACATGAATACAAGCTTTGAGGTACAAGGGGCATGCACATATTTTACTAATAATAATTTATGCTTAGAATCAAAGATCTTGGCAAATATGTAATTTTATCTCTTACCACATAATGATTTTTCCATATGCGAGACATATAGAGTGCATGTCATACACTATACAAAATTTACTCGTTTATTTTCAAAGATTGTGGCATGTGTAACACCCTTATCGGGATTTGGAATTTAATTGGCTTCCAATTGTAAAACATACCTCATGTTTTAAGTCTCTCAAAATAGAGCTACCTTCATATTATTGCATGCTATACGTTCATATGATCTTCTTCAACTTTGTAACTTGTAGCAAAAAACCTACACTTGATTTGGAGTCCAACCTAGTTCTAATCTCCCAACATTGAATGCTATGAAAAAGTTTCAGGTCTCTTAAGTACTGGATTTGAGCTTGTCATCCAAAGTTTCCAACTAGGATCTCATAGATATTACATCAATTTGTAGTTCAAAATCAAGTGAACTTGATGATTTGGACATTGTTAGTAGAGTTTGAAAAACAATGCTTACCTTGAGATTTCTAAGCTTTACATTATGAATGACATAGTGTTTGTGGGATTATTGTAGGTAGATAAAAATGGAGAAATTGGGTTTTGGAAGTCCGGTTGTTGGGTATCAGAATGTAGCACCTCCCACAGCAAGAACAAATATGGTGGGTAGAAGACTTGTACGTAGTCTTGCAACAGATTTTGACAGACAAACTCTTGGAGAGCAAGAGAACTTGAGTAGGCGAGATGGAGTTGTAGAGCTTCTTGTAGAGGACGACGTATTGGTGGAGCAAGGATTCGTAGATCAAACCTACAAACCGGGGATGGAATTACATTATTTGAAATTAACTCCGGACGAGGTTGCAGTGTGTGTAACGGAAATCTTTCAAGGATCACTTTGGGTTGGTGAAGTTGTTGGAGAACGCCTTGAACAATGTGTAGGTTTGGTCATTCGTTGGAAGGCATCAAATTTGCGAAAAAGAAGTGGATTGCCACAAAGAAGCATTGGTTTAGAGGAAAGACAACCATTTACGTTTCAAAATGTGGGAACATCTGCGTTTGATTTTGACGATGAATTTAATCATGGAATGCCCATTCCAATGTCTGAAAGCAACCTAGTGGGCAGCAGTGTCTGGGAACGATCACTACCAGTGACACCGGAGTCACAATCTAGTGTTGGAGGTATATTTGAAGCGGAAGGACTGGTGGAAGGTAGACCTCGGAGAAAATATTCGATGCAAAACCGGAGGAGTCGACCAACAAGAGTAATCAACGAGAGAGGGGGGAATCAGCGCAAACAAAAGTGACAATTGAAAGCGTACGGGCAGCAAAGGTCAGAGGAGGTTGTACATTAAACTGTTTGAAGCATGTGAACGAGAGAGTAATTTTGGATAATCGGTACATGGCATGGGCACAAAAGTATGAGAGCAGAGCTACATGGATTATGCAAATGCTGAATTCATTTTACACACGAACAAATACCAAACGGAAGGAAAAGTTTGACACCAAGCTGGATGGCCATCGTGTATACAACGCATACTATGCTCGAGCATTAGGATACTCCCAAAGGCGTTTCAAACAACTCAAGCAAGCACAATCACTATATGGAAGGGTAGCTGGCGTACATGGGAATAATGGTAAGCAGAAGGAGCAAGGGAAGATATCTGCAGCACGAGAAAGTTTTGCGGTGTTTGTCAATGAAGTGGGTTGTACCCAACCGCATCGACAAGTGAAGAGAAGATCAAACGATGCAATACTGCCGTTGATACTATTGCCAATGAATACGACAAAAACTGATGTCTTTCATTATGTGAATTAGGAGGTGAAGAAGCTAGTTGATGGACATCCAATATCAATAAGTTCGTTTCACAAAATGTGGAGGACAGACTTTCCCCACGTGCAAATTCCACCATTCTCAAGGTTTTCAAAGTGCTTTTATTGCTGGGAGTACAAATGTGGCATGGAATCCACAACGAATGAGGCGGCGAAGGCAGAAATCAAAAAATTGTTTTTGGTACACATTAACCGTCAAATGGAAGAGCGTCGGGATTATTGGATTTTCAAATGGTCAGCTATCATAACTCTGGATCTTTTCATGAGCATAATCGTAGATGGGATGGACCAAAATACAACAATGGTGCCAAAGATGAAGCAAACAGTGAAAAACATTGAATGGCGGTTCGTGAAAACACACCTATGCGGAGTGCTTGTGCACGGGATTGGGCTTTATGCAGATGTACGGCTCGATGCACACCACAAGCACGATAGCAATCAAGTTGTTACCTCGTTGATGCATGTTATTACGGATGTGAAGAGGAGGAAAGGAATGTTGCCACCAACTTTACGAATTCAAGCGGATAATACGACGCGGGAGAACAAGAACATATACATGTTCGCCTTGTGTGCTGCACAAGTGGGTCTCGGGTTTTTCCAAGAGGTGGGGCTATGTTTTCTATTGGTTGGACACACACATGAAGATATAGACCAACGTTTTAGTACCATTTCAAATACATTGAAGAGGAGCGACATTGATTCCATGAAGGAGTTACTATCACTAGTCGAGAGAGGAACCTCGTATACCGAAGCGTATGTGAGTGCGAGGCATTTAGAGAATGTGAGAGATTGGAAGTCTTTCATCACTCCTCATTTGCTCAGAGGAGGCGATACTTTGACTGGCATAACTTTCCCACATCACATGCGATTTTACATGGTGGGTGGAATACCTCGAGTACAGTCTAAGACTTTCAGTAAGGATGCTTGGGTTCCAGCGGATGGGCATCCATGTTTGAGATCAATGCCTACTAGAGCCGAGAAGCCAATGCTAGCTAAGGTATTTGGAACTGATGCAAGGGAATTGAGGGCATTAGAAGATTTTGTGGCCTACAAGGAGAAGTGTGTAGAACGATTCTAAAACGTGGAGAAGAACTTGGAAGCCATTGATCAAGCAAAGTGGTTGGCAGATTATTTGGAACACTTTCCTGAACAAGATAGGAGCACGGCAACAAATGCCCCTTTTTGGCCAGAAGACAACCAAAGCCCAAATAGAGCAACCGGAAATGCACCTGCAACTTCTATCGAAAATCAAGATGGAACGTTGGACACGAGCACGGTGGATCTTATAATGAGACCAATGCCTGATCTAGAACGAAGGCAATATTTTGGTCCTCGTAGGGAGAGACCATCAGAAGAGGCTGCGACAATAGCACCAACGAGACGTAGAACTTCAATACTAGAGTCGCATGTACTAATTACACCAGAGAATGGAGAAGCTCCGTTTACTTATTTTAGTCCAGATGATGATGTGAAGGTTGGACACTTTGTAGCGCTGACGGTGGATCCCACAGAGGTTCAAGCAGGTGTACCGTTTTATATTGGAAAAGTTTTGGAATTTGGTCATGGAAGGTGGGCAACAAAAATGAAAGTAGTGTGGTACTGGCCGCAATGGAGGGGATTGCGAGAAATATCATCGGATCTTGATAAACAACGGTATTTGAATTGCATGGAGTCAAAGTGGGAGCCATTGGGTGAAAGACATGGATGGGTGGAGAAAGAAGCATCGATTTATTCATGGGTGGATGAAACACAACATGCAAGAACCAAAGAACCGCAACACCTTTGTATCCCAATACACGGTGTTTCAACGGAGCGAAACATCAAAATTCCAACTTTTGCAAAACCACACCTTCTAGCATACATTGCAATGCAAGTTGAATACATAGATAACGAACGCCTTCAAAATGATATAGACCCTTATTAGTATAGAAATTAGGGAGAAACAGATATTTTGAGAAGAGAAGGTGTACTTTTAGCAGTGTAAGTTTATTTTAGTGGTAATCATAAATTATGGTTGCTAACTAAAGGAGTTTGTAGAAGTATTACATTTCTTATACATTACATGTTTTTTTTTTTACAAAAATGCGATAAAGTTTTGGATAACTTGGCCATTTATACCTCTTGAAGGAGTCTGGGAAATGAATGCTACACATGAAAATTTTCAAGATACATTGCATCCAATTATGAGGTTCAATAATTACCAGAAATAAATATTTTTTTAGAATTTTGATATTAAAATAGGATACCACATTCAAGAATGAAATGGTACACCTAATTTCACTAAATGCAATTTTTTGAACCATCCATTTGCAAGTGCATGATTCTACCCCCAAGTGCAAAAATTCCTAATTCTGTGTTTATTTAGGATTATCTTTCCAAGCTTATTATTTGGTTTTGGACCTTATTTCTTATATTTTGCCTCAAATTTAAGCATTTTGTTTCAACATTGTGAGAAACGTTTTTGAGATCAAGCTTTTCACATATTATCATCTACACAGTGCCAAGTAGTAAATTCTTGGAATATAAAGAATGTGTGGTATAATTTCTCAAATTTTGAAGTTGTGTTTTCTTACTTGCCCCATTATTGGAAAATAGACCACCTTTTCGTCCACCTTGTACAAAGACTTAATCTGATAATCATACAACACTACATCCATAATTATGAAGCACATCGAATGTTGGAGGTCTATATAAAGAGATACATCAATTGGAAGGTCATCCCGTGGTCCGAGATGACCTTAATGTACGAGCAGACGGTGGCATAAAACGCTCTCGAAAGCAATCATGTGGACGTGGGTTCGACCCCGTCGGTGATCCAGTGCAAGAGGTGGGTCCAATCCGCAACCGCATGGGCGCATGGTTGGGTTTGTGAGCGTATCATACCACCCTCCTCTAGTACCATAAGGTCATCTCGGACCATGATTTTTCCCATTTGAACTCCAACTGCTATACCTTCAAAAATAGAATACTTTGATACTTCATTTATTTTGAATTTGAATTAAAGGAAGTAGAATCAATATATATGAGCTTAGTATCATTTCATCATCAATGAATTTGATCTTCATGAAAAAGGTGGCTATAGAAGTGGTAACAAAAACTTCTACAACTAACCCCAATCCTAATGTAGATAATAGTTTTTCAAATTGTAGGCCTTTAGACAAAGGAAAGCAACCCTTGGCTTCTTAGAAATAGGATATGTCATGTTTAACCCCTAAAGGATAGAGAAGCCCATTATTTGGCGGATTTTCTTTATCAGAGGTATGCGGTTTTTACAAGAATCAAAACTACAACTAAATATAGCTCAAGATGCGTACGGTGAGACAATTATAGCCATGTAGGATTTCTCATTCCAAGCTCAAAATTAGGGATGCACTTATTTCTTGAAATTTTAGCTCACTTATGAGCATTTATTTTGAACATTTTGAGAATTTTCTTTAGGGCCATTTTATTTTCACTTTTGATCAAATGGCCAAATTTTAGATAGACACTATGCTTTACATATAGTATCATAAAGACAGTCTCAAAGAATGAAGTCCGTGAAGATAAGAAATGCGTGCATAATATAGTGCCTCAGGGATTTGAATTTGTGGGTTAATGCTTGCGCCATACAACTTCTCAAGTCTACTTGTTTTTAGAAAATCTTCTACAAGTGAGGGTACTTGACCCCAACCAAAAGTAAGACTGTTCAGGTTACAAATTGGCCCTATACAACTCCATGCTAGAAGCAAGAGAGTCCATTGTAAGTAGGGGCGCTTAATAACAACTAAGAATCATGGTATCATTGAGGTTACATTTTAATGAATGCAACCATGTCCTAAATAATATAGTGCATAATGTAGGTGCCTTATAATTTTGAAGTTGTATTTATTCTTGCTTGCCCCATAGATGAAAATTATTGACCTTCTCATGTACCTCCTACAAATCCTCCTACAAATGACTCATTCACATGATTATATGATACTTTACCCATTATTCTTAAGCAGATTAAACACTCAAGGTCGATATGAGAAGATGTAATTTTCAGCCATCTTCTACACCTAATTCAACTTGATAATGATATGATATGAAATCCATCTTGTATTCATCAATTTATTAATTCTCAAGTGAATCAAACATTGGACTTCTATTTTAGGAGGTACATCGGGTTGAAGGTCATCCCATAATCCAAGATGACCTTAACCGAGTAACGAGAGTAAGCGAGTGGAGGGAATTCTAGAGGTCTCCAAGGACCACCATGCGGTTGTGGGTTCGACCTGCGGAAACGCTTAAAACCTCAAGCGCATGGTTGACTCTTGGGGCCTTTAACACCACTCTCCTCTTGCATACCCTCTTCTGCTCGTTAAAATTATCTTGGCCCATGGTTTTGCTCATTTAAGCTTCCAACCGCTATATCTCCTAAAACAGAACTCTAACCCTGATTTATTTTTAGATTTCAGGTTTTTAAATTTAAAATTGATGTACATGGGCCTAATATCATTTTATTATCAAATTGAGTTGATTGAAAGAGGGTGGCTCCGAAAGTGGGGACGAAAACTTTTAAAATCAACCCCAATCCTAGTGTGTACAACATTATTTTTTCAGATTGTACACCTCTTGACAACAACTGGCTTCTCACATAGAGTATGTGTCATGCCACATTGAGGTGAACACATTCCTTGGATCTGATTAACATATTTGTTTGTGTCTTTGCTGCGCAGGAGTATTTGCGGCTGAGAATAGGATCTGAGTGCTTGGTGGACGAAGCAACAGGTCCATTGACAGCTAAAATAGCAGACAACAACAACAAAGTGGCCATTCCGTCATTGAGTGCACTGAGGCTGGAGCAGATGAGCAAACCAGTGCGATGGCTGGTGATAGAGTTGCAGCAGGGTGCTGCCTCGGCTACTCCCCAAAGACCAGAAGACACTGGTGGCGCTCTTGATATCCGAAATGACGATGATCTTCATCAGTGACTTTGCTCCTCCTTGCTCTTCTCTCGTTACCATCTCTTCTTTTCTGGAGATTAAGTTTGACTATTGCTCAGGTTATCTAATAAAATATCTGTGTTGAGATTTGAACTTCACTGGAAATTGTTGATTAAGTTTTGATGTTCTCAAGTTGATGTGATGCTTTCGAAGGATTCAAACTAATATTTTTTTTCTTCACAAGATTGTGGGTACATTATAACAATAACTTTGAAAGGTTTCAAGATAGATGTGAAGTTGTAAGGAAGACTGAGATTAAATTCTGAAGTTGTAAAAGGAAGACGGTGCATTTTGTGTGGACAAGATTGTAGGCACATTTGAACTTTAACCTCTAAATGTACCTTGGTTGCAAGAGGACGAGTGTGACTGAATTTTAAACCGTGAAAAGGAAGAAGAAAGACTTTCTTTTGTGTTTCATCTTAGTTTCTGCACGTTACTTCCGAAGAGTTTTTAACTAATTTTGTATGTATGAATTAGATTTAGGGTTTATTGTGTAGAGACATGTGAATTAGTATAACTTGTACAAGGCGGTTAAAAAATTGCACTTTTTGGTTTTGGAGGTCCAAAAAACTCATGGGCCTTTCAGAGTTAACTTATTGTTGTGTCTATCTTATCTATATATATAAAAGAACACGATTACCTGCTAGCGATCCTTTGCAGGTTGCTCGACCTGCTGCAGCGGGTGGTCTACCGTTGAGTTTCTTGATCGCGTGCGAGTTTCTTGATACCGCGTGTTTCTTGAATGATCTTGAAGTAGCATAACTACCGATCCCGTCCTCTCGCGCTCTCAGATCCGTGAGTTTCTCGCACTTACATCTGCACCTCAATCTCTTGCACGTATCAAGAGGCTCTGGCATTGTTTTGAGAAGCAGCAGTAGCAAGCTCGCTCACACGGCGGAGAGGACGACGGCGACGAGGTTTACGAGCTCTTCATCATTCAGGTTGGAATCGACGGGAAGGGGCTGGTAGATGTGAGGCCACAGGTGTGCAACTCGGCATGCCAATCCTTCCGTGAAATAAGCAGCGACTCTCTGCATTGCGGTTCCATCCGGGGAGGCAAGCTCGCCGAGCTTTTGCAGCAGATGGTTGACCAAGCTCAAGCTCTGAGTCGAGACTGCTTCGGCACACGCAATGAGAAGCGTGAAAAAACAAAAAACAATAGCATAGCGTGGACAATGTCGTCGCAGCTGAATGGGTGTTCGTGGCACACACACGCACGACTGTAGTCCGAAAAGCTCACACCTCATAATGTTTTTTTTTTATCTGTAGGGCTAATGCTTTCCGCTGTTGCCGTTTTTTGTTGTGCAGGGGCGTTGGGTGGCGACCTTTTTCTTTCTCCGGCTTGAAGCTCTGACTCCCTGTATGCGGTTTTGTCGCAGTAGGACAGTGATCATCGATCGATAGAAGGAATAGCTCGCCTGTACCATCAATTCCATCCCGCTCTCTCCTTCATGACGAAATGCCTCAAACCCTATGACATCTGCCGCACTTGACAAAATCCTCGCATCCTCTTGATTCACGAGTCACTTTGGATTGTTCTGTCGGCGGTATTCTGATTCATAGTTTTTTACTGCAGGAGGAGAGGTCGGAGCGGCCTCCTCCCTCGCGCCCAAAATCAGTCCTCTTGGTCTGTCACCCAAGAAGATCGGTGAGGATATCGCCAAGGAGACTGGCAAGTGTTGGAAGGGTGTGCGTGTCACAGTCAAGTGCAAAACAGACAGGTATGTTGCGTTTTTGAAACCCTAGCTCTCGATCAGTCATGCGAGCATGGTTGTTTTGCAGAAGAGGAATGGTTGGGTTCTATTGGTGTCGATGTGTCGATGTGTCGAGGCTTACTGTTATCGATGAAGTGATGCAATGCTTTATTTCGGTTCAATTGTTTCGATGTCAAAGTTCTGTCGATAAGCAATGGTTACCTCCTGCAGTCATGGAACTGATGTCAGTATATATACGATTAGTGGATAGGCCTCATTGATGGAGAGTTATTGTGGTGCGTTTGAGCATTTTGGAAGCTGAAATTGTAGCGTGTGAGTGTCGCATGCTGAAACGGTGTAATTGGGACAAGTTAACATTCAAAGTTTATTTGCAGTTTTTTTCTTTGCAGTTGCCAATAACCAAGTGATGAATTGAGCTTAATTTTGTCTCCTTGCAGAGGTGCTGAAGGGAAACCTGGAACCGCAGAAAACGATTATGTATGTAAAATACAACCGAAGCTTCACCCGTGTTGGCAAGGGCAATCGAATTTGAATAATGCCGCTGTCTTCAATGCTGTGTTGAACGGTAAATCCTAATCCTGCTGAAAAAACAACACATGTCCTCGCCTTTTATGCTTGAAGGTGAACCAAAGCAGCTGTTGATGATGAACTGCTCTACGACCGAGGATTCAAAAGTGGGACTCATGTGATATTTGAGGTCGAAGTTATTTGAGGATGGTTACTTGATGGTACGTATATTTTGTGGAAAAAGTGAGCACTCTTAGGACCGAGTTTGCAGTTTAGGTACACCCTTGCTCTTTCATCTGTTTGAATTCTCTCTTGAGCTAGGAAAAAACCTCCGCTCTTGCTGGGATCGAAATTCACCGGGGCTTTTGCGCTCTAATCGCTATCGTTATTTTGCTGATTCCTGCAGGTCCGCTTGCCCATCGATTATTACCAGGTGGGCTTTTGCACCGAGATCTTTCCTATGCGATTTGTTGCTTCTTCAGCCGACTTTCTCTTCTCTATTCTCCTTTCCAGCGCTCTGAGATGTTTAGAGAATTTTGACTGCCAGAAATAGGGTTATCTTGAAACGGTCCTGGAAAATTCGTGCATTCTCTTCGAACATTTTGTTCGCATCGTAGAATGCGATAGTGTAAGAGTCCTTTTGTTGTTTCTTTAGGTGGTCAGTTGACAGATTCTCGAGGATCGCACCTTCGAATGGGTGGTGAAATTCCGTATTCCTTTTGTAGAGAAAGGAGAGCAGTGGCGTAGCGTGCATATTGATCTTGGTAGAACAGCGTGAGCAGTTTTTTATATCATCGATTCGCCGTAGTTATTTGACCCTACTTGATATGACTGTCAATCATCTTGCTCATTACAAATCAGCTTCTACTATAAGACATAAGGTAAGTCCAAACACCGTAGCTGGACATCGACAGAGTCAAGAGTCTACACGGATAAGACCAACGTAGATGAAAGAACAAGAAAGATCAATTCATTTGCTATAAGGAATGGTAGCTTGAATGGTAGTTTTCGTTGATCTGTTAATCGCTGGAGGGCGTGGTTTTGCATTGCAGGAGAACCAGAGCACGGAGAACCAGAGGACATTTCGTGACAGAAAGCGACTTGCTGCAAAACAGGTACCTCTTTCTCTTTTGAACAGTGATCAGGAGTCACTAACAATCGCACATCACCTACTTAGTCCGATCAGCAAGCTGCTAGATTGTGGTGCTTTACCTATATTTCAATGTCATGTTGCCGATTTGTATAGGCCAGAAGAGAGGATTCTCATTCTGGACTTCAGTAGCTGTAGCCATCGAAGTCCGTCGTCCACTTCAAGTTCGTACAAACGATCAAGTACGAACTGAGAAGGAGATGAGTATCAGTAATCGATGGATAGTCGAGTGCGGGTGCTCAAGAGTTTGGACGTAGAGAATTTCTCACTCTCTGATTTGCTTATGCTGCTTTTACAAAAACGGAAACTTTTTGACTCAATATATCGCTTCGTAAGGTGACATTCGATAACAATTAGTGATCGCTTCGTAAGGTGAAATTTGGTAGACTAATTTGATAATTATAAAGCAGATCCTACTCAATAAACTCTGTTCACGGATATCAGAGCTTCTCCTTGAAACCTTTCGAATGCCAGAAGCTTTTCCTGTACGTGGTTGTTGATTCTAAGCTTGCTAATCTTCAGCTAGCAAGAGTTTTTGCATCCAAGCATCGCAAAGCAGGTAAGTATTTGGGAGTCTACCGAGTGGCATTTACAATAAGTCAATCCTATTTTGGCCTTTCGGTACTAAATTTGATTCAACAAGCACACGACCATGGACGGTACTTTGCACTTTTTAATCAGAATTTAGGGGCTGAGCACATTGCAAGTTGATGTGTCCAGAAGTAAATTAAGCCACTGTAACCTTCATCGGCAGCCTAAACGCATCATTTCTTTGAAGCTCCCTGCCCAAGTTTGAACGTGCAAATGGGCTGACTGAGATTCCAGACCGGCATAGTGGGTCTGGATCTCTGTAGCCGTTATTAAAGGCCTCTTTCAGTTTAGAATGAACACCGGAATAGGATTAGTATAATACATTTACTAAAATTCAGAATTTGAGTTGATAAGTGAACGAGCGTCTCTTCAGAGTGCAAGGATAAGTTATACCGGGTGGGGCAGGTCCAGTTTCGTTCTTCCATTGACTGCTTCATTTGAGGTGGGCGTGAAAATGATCCAGATTTTTTGGTGATGAAGTTTATTTGGATTGTTCTGTCGGCGGTATTGTGATTCATATTTTTTTACTGCAGGAGGAGAGGTCGGAGCGGCCTCCTCCCTCGCGCCCAGGATTCTGCGGAGACTGTATTGACGAAAAGCGCATACAAGAAAGTGCTCTTTGGAGAAGATAGAACTGTGCCAGGAGAAGTTGGCAAGACCGCTCTGAGCTTTCCTTCTATCCCGGAAAATGTAGCAGGTTAGTAGTACTCACTGGATTATTAGAGTTGATGGAAACTCGGAGTTTATTTGCCTTTGCCTAGATTTACTTATACCATATCAGGTAATTATGAGAAAACTGTTGATTATCGATTTTTATTATCGCCTTTTTAAAATTTAAAATTTTCCTGTGGTGCACAATTTAATGAATTGATTTTCGTTCTCCTTGATGGCATGCAGAGTCTGTGGTGGTGCAGTTTCAGATCAAGTGCTATGTTCTGGACCCTGATCAATCGGTGAGGCAACAAATGTAAGGCCTTTGAGCTTTTTCGACAGTTTCGTTTCGTTGTTCGATTATTGTTTCGATCCTTCATGCATTGATTGGTTTGTTTGAGATTATGTAGGCTCCTGCTGACCTGTTGCATATTTGTTCCGAATTTGCGAGGCAATTCGACTGTACAATGGTCGGTGTGTTGTAATGTCACGACTTTCTTACTTCGATTGTATTTCGAGTACTTTTAGGGTCCGGTTTTGATTGTATTAACTACAGTACGTAGCTAAGACTCAAACAAGACAAGCTAGGGGTTAGCTAGGGTTGCTGTATTAAGGCCTTGAAGTTGCGCATGAACATGATCAATGGATTTGTTTTCCACTGGCAAGTACTTAAGCCATTAGACGATTCCAGCTGATGACCGTGTTGCATACTCTGCTACCAGGCTTGCGAAGAACGAGGGCTTATCTTCCAACAGCCTTTTCGGTTCATCATACTCGGTAACTCTCCCTATGTTCAGAAACTTAGTTAAGAAGCCAGTGAATGAACACCTGCTTGCGATAGAGACCATATTCCCTGAGTCTTTTGGTGACAACGAGGACTCAACAAGCGAGGAATGGCAGTCGGGTTGATATAGCAGAAATGCACTTACCATTGCTGAGGACCAAAACACGATCACTGTCGATGACAGTGGGGATCCGATGAGCGATAGTGACGACGGTGCAGTCGGAGAATTCTATGCGTAACGTTCGCTGGATCAAATTTGTCGGTAGCTGTGTCCACTGAGGCTGTAGCATATCTGATACATATCTGATAGCATGATGTGTGGCTGATTATTGTTTGGTAATGTAGCAAGTGGTTGAGTAATGTGTGAGCTGTGCATCTGAATTAGATAATTAGGTCGGTTTGGAGCATTCTGATTGCTACAGAGTGCAGTTAGCAGTATTCTCTGCTTCGATGCACAGCTCAAAAGGAGCTTGCGGTCACTTGAGAATTACTGTGACGTTGTTGTATTATCCTACATGTGATTGATTGTCTTACATTTAGATCAGATAGTTAAGAGTAACGTGAATGCTCTGGATTTGCAGATCAAATACAAACGCTCATACAGCACCAGGAGAGCTTGCTTGAACAACAAGCTGAGCTTCAGCAAGTACGCTCATTATTATTATTTATTATATATACTTCTAATGTTGTATGCTCATTATAAATTATGCTCATGTTGTATGCTCATTATAAATTATGCTCATGTTGTATGCTCATTATTATTTATTTTTATATATACTTCTACTGTTGTATGCTTATTTATTAAAATCAATTAGATTGCATGAACTTTAAAAATTCACCAAAATTTGAGATTTTCCTTTTTTTGAAGTGTTTTTTTTTTTGGGTGTGTATAAAAGGTACTAAAGCATGATTAGAATGTTTGGATTTTCATTCCAATAATTTTTCACATGCCTTTGTTATTGTCAAAAAGGGGCCTTTGTATTTAAATTTGAGTATACTTCCATGTGAAAAATGAAGCATTTCTACATGTTCTATAGGTCCTTTGAGGGTTAAAATTGCAAAGATGTAATCCTGACTCACTTATGAACAAAGAATTGAAGAGCCTCATATCAAATTTACTTTAAAAATTGGTTTATTTGGCTCACAAAACACTTCAAACCCAAAAATACGATTAATTAACAATATTCTCCATGGAATCAACCTTAAGTAATACGTGGCAACTCAGAACCAAACTTACAAAACTACACTAATAGTATAATTAGTGTGAGGCTATTATAAGATTTGAAAATGCTATAAAAATTTACTTTAGTCTATAAAGATTACTTTAGTTTAAAAAGATTACTTTAGTCTAAAAGATTACTTTAGTCTAAAAAGATTACTTTAGTCTAAAAAGATTACTTTAGTCTAAAAAGATTACTTTAGTCTATAAATAGGAAAGGTTCATAAATAGGAAAAGAATTTTATAACCTTTATTAACTGATCAAAAATGTTTTGTTGTAGATTGATTATCTCGAATATGGATCAATTTCAAAG
Source organism: Bryum argenteum (assembly GCA_037043015.1). NCBI lineage: Eukaryota > Viridiplantae > Streptophyta > Bryopsida > Bryales > Bryaceae > Bryum > Bryum argenteum. Next base: position 14,033,902 of record CM073328.1, on the reverse strand, counting down.
TAAAGCTATAAGTATGCGCAACCTACGCAGTATGGCTAGAAATCATTATTCACGGTCAGAAAGAAACAAACAAGAAGCTTTGGTCCGACGTGTGAATAGTCAACGCGAACGCATGTTGCGAAACAGAAATGCAGCATTCGAAATTCGTGCATCAAAGAATAGAATGAAAAATGAAGAGAAAACTCGCCTTGAACGTAATAAAGCCATAGCTCTTACTATTCGTAGACAAAGGCTAGAAGAAGAGGAATGTGCTAGGTCGTTGAAAGAAGCAGCTATAGCAACATATTGCTTAGCAATAGAAAATGATATTCCTTTGTTGCTGCAAATGTCAGATTGCATTTCAGGAACAATTAAAGAAGAAGGTAACCTACAATGATCCGTAAAAACCAAAATAGGTTTTTGCAAGTTTGAACAACCTAGATGAAGGGTAGAACCTTAGTATTTTGCGCTTTACTTAGGTATGAGTATAGTAAAACAAACGATGAACAAGTGATAAACTTGGAAAGCGAACTTCTAATTTAAAAGACTTACAATGCAAATTTTGGTCTTTAAGTCAAAATTAAGAATTTGAAACTTTTCGAGAATAATTTTGTTCTAAAATCAGAAACTTAGATATGCACCAGATCACCGTTTACCGTTTAAGACAAAATACACTTAATGTGATGCATGTTGGACTACATCATTAGAAAAAAATCTCAATGAACTTTATTTTATTCTAAAAAATCTTGATAACCAATTCACTAATTAAAATGTAAAGTGACGAGAGCTAAAATCTATTCCAAGTTTGCAAGTTGAACCTCCTAAAGTTGTAGAAAAAATTCTAAAAGGATTTAATATTGACTATCTTTCAAATCTTGGGAGGATTTGAGATTATGAGGCTTTCCAAAATGGAGTTTGCTCAAAAATCACAAAGCTAGAAGGGCAATTAACCCCTAAATGTGAGTGCCGCCCAAATCAACTAGATTTGACAATGTGCGAATATTATTTTTCTTCTTCTTTCATTTTTAACATTATGATTTTGAGTTGTTTAGATAGTGTGATTAGAAACTTTGTGTTACTTTAGGACTCACTTTATTGTGCTTTAATGGAAAATAGCTCGGTTCTTCCAATGGCTCGAACGAAACGTAGTGCTCGACCTTCTGGTGTGAATGATCAATTTAAGAGGAGGTCACAACGACTCAAGGCGAGGGCGTTAGCAAGCGGAATTGTAGACATCAAGAATAAAAAGCATGAGCTTTCTGAGAAGAATGCTATGATGGACACTGCAAAAGTCGACTTGATTAATGCATGGTGTATGGTTAGATGTTTTTTTGCGACAATAGATGGGTATGTCCAGTATACTGAAGATTATGGGCCATCAACCATATGGGACATGGGGGATACATGGACCAATTTGATGGATGGTGAGGAGGTCACGCGTTCAAAGTACGAGCGCCTTGAGACAAACAAGGGCGCTGTAGGAGAGATTCTAATATCAATTGAATCTCTACAATTCTATGTTGAGAATTTGAACTTAGAGGCTATTCCTTATTCGTTATTAGTAGCTACTATGAAGAAAGCACGACAGCTGAGGGCAGAAACTAGCAAATTAGTTGAATAGGTGGTTTTTTTTTTTTTTCTTATAGAAGACAATTTTCATCCCGTCTATTCACCTTTTGTTCATTTATGTAATTTTCATATGATATTGTCAGTTTGTTTATAATTGTATGTATAATGTATGTATAATGTATGTATAATGTATAATGCATTTATAACGTATGTATAACGTATAATATATGTATAATATAATATTTGTATAATGTATCATGTATGTATAATGTGTGTATAATGTGTGTATAATGTATAATGTATGTATAATGTATGCATAATGTATGTATAATGTATGTGTAATGTAGGTATAATGTGTGCATGTATTGTCTAGCTTTTGAGGAATTGTATGTATTTTACTACAAATAATTCTTAAAAACTTTAGTGCTATTTTTAGTGAAGACCACCAAGTAAAGAGCTACCACGTACCTTACTTGAATAAACAATGTTAATACTTTAAAAAATATATATATATAATGCTAAAGTTTTATTCGGATTGCAGGTTGGACAACTGTGTACATTGGTGATATCATAGGCGTCTCAGAGAATTTGCATAAACTCTACCAGTCATGTTGACAGAGCACCCTGAAAGTCCAAGATGTAGACACAATCGCTGTGCACGAGAGCGTCGTGTGCTCCGCATCAATATTGAGCGGGAAGCAGACAATGAGAGACGGACACGAAGGCGTGAGGCGCAAGAAGAGGACGTAGCCGCCGCCACACGTGTTCACGATTGTCTGGCTCATGGTGTCCAACGAGCTGCTCAAACGGAAGTTGAAATAGCGGTGCGTGAGCACAATCGTCAAGCACACCAAGAAGCCAGTGCAGACCACCCCGAGATTCCATTGGCACGGCGGCCATTCGATGGTACTGAGGGGAATATTCGTCAAGTCCTCGACCGTATGAATGTACGGTGCCCATCGTGTCGAGCCCTCCACTGGATGGAAGAGCGCATTATTGGGCGTGGGTCGACACGCGCAATTCCGCGGTTCACAATGTGCTGCGATTGTGGGAAGGTAGGCAACATTCCTCCTGTGGCAGCTCCACCCGAGCCGCTACGGAGCCTTCTGCAAGATCAAACGCCCGTTGCCAGGGCTTTTCGCACAAACATTCGCGCCTACAATAGCGCTTTATCATTTACTTCGATGGGTGCGCATATCGACGACAGATTCACCCGGGGTGGAATCTATACTTTCCGCCTACAGGGCGAAATGGTGCACCAGATGGGCAGCCTTCTTCCGGCGGCAAACGAGAACCGCAAGTTTGCCCAGTTGTACATAGCGGACAGCACCACTGCCCTTAATGGTCGCATGAATGTGTTCGAGAGACTTGATCGACGGATCTTGGGGGAACTGCAGACAATGCTGCAGGAGCACAATCCATACGCACGCCTCTACATGCATGTTTATCAGCGATTAGATGCCGAGCCGGCTGCGGAACTCTCATTGAGGCTCCTATCGTTGCGCACGCAAGATCGGCGTCGCTACAACCTGCCAACGGCTGATGAGTTTGGTGCTATTATGGTGGGCGACGGACATGATGGCAGCATATCAGACCGCGACATTAATGTACAGAAGCGTGGCGGGCCACTGCAACGGATATCAGCTCTTCCCTCAGCATACACACCGTTGCACTACGTGCTCCTTTTCCCTGATGGTCGGCAGGGATGGACAATTACTATGCCGTTATTAGGTATGGAATATAACTTCGAGGAGGGAGCCTTTGGGATTAATAATCCGCAAGCTGTACAAGGGAGAGGTGGCGCTAGGCGAGTAACACAGATGCAATATTATTCATATATGTTACATCAACGTGAGCACGGTGAGCATATTTTTCTAGCTGGGCGCTTGCTGCAGCAGTACATGGTAGACGCATGGGCATGCGCGGAGCAGAACCGGCTGCAGTATTTCATTCATCACCAGAAGGACCTTCGATGCGAACTGTACTCAGGGTTGATGGATGCACTTAACGTTGGAGATCACGACGCTGCACAAGTCGGCCAACGCATGATCCTGCCATCAACATTCTGTGGTGGTGATCGACAAATGAGTCAGCTATACCAAGATGCAATGGCTATTGTGCGCCACTTTGGCAAGCCCGACCTGTTTGTCACTTTTACGTGCAATCCGAAGTGGTCAGAGATTACGGCTGAGCTTGAGACAGGGCAGACGCCGCAAGACCGCCCAGATTTGGTGGCTAGAGTGTTCAGTCTCAAGTTTGAGGAGCTTATGACCGACCTCAAGGACCGCAAAATTTTTGGTATTGTCGAAGGTTTCACTTGGGTCATTGAGTTTCAGAAACGTGGGTTACCTCACGCGCACATTCTACTCATCCTCGACCAAGCATCAAAGTTGAGGACGCCCGAAGATATAGACTCTGCAATCTCGGCCGAAATTCCCAACCGCGAAACTCACTTGGAGGCATACGAAACAGTAACTCGGTGTTTGGTCCACGGACCATGCGGTAGACAACACCCTTACGCGCCATGCATGGATGAGGGGAGATGTACAAAGCGGTATCCTAAGCGATTCCAGAGCGAGACGTGCGCGGATGCTGATGGGTACCCCGAATACAGGCGACGCGATGATGGGTGTGTTTTTCTTGATTCGCAAGGACGCATTGTAAGCAATATATGGATCGTCCCGCACAACCTGTACTTGGCATCAAAGTTCAATGCTCACATCAACGTTGAGGTGAGTAGCGGTGTTAAATATCTGCAGCCAATACATTATAGAGCAAATCTAACTACTTTCTTTGTTGCAGAGTTGTGCTTCAATCTCTGCAGTGAAGTATCTCTTCAAGTACATTTACAAGGGCCATGATCGTACAACCGTGCTCATAGAGGACATCAATGAGATCAAGCAGTACATTGATGCACGCTATGTGTCTGCTCCAGAGGCGGTTTGGCGGCTATATGGTTTCAGAATGCACGACCATGCTCCGCCCATCCAACGATTGCAAGTGCACTTGCCTGATCAGCAACGCGTGATCTTTACCGCAAGTGGCAACCTTGCACACGCAATCGAGAGGGAAGGAGCACGGAAGACGACATTGATTCAGTGGTTTGAAGCAAACCGTACCAACCCGCGCACAACGACTGTGACATATCTAGATTTCCCATCCAAGTTTGTTTGGAATCCTCGCACAAAGGAGTGGAAGGATCGCGAGGGAGGATGGCCATTGGGCGACTATATTTTGTCAATTCAAATGGAGGATGGCCATTGGGCGACTATATTTTGTCAATTCAAATGCCGGCGAGCGATTTTTCCTACGCATGTTACTGACCGTGGCCACGGGTGCCACAAGCTACGACAACCTCAGGACTGTGGATGGGACGCATCACAGCACATTCAAGGCTGCATGCGTTGCACGCGGGTTGTACGAGAACGACGACGAATGGGAGTTGTGCCTTCGCGAGGCGGCACTGATGCAGACCGGAGCGCAGCTGCGGACGCTTTTCGTGATGATTTTGACGCACGGCCCACAGGCAGACGCACGTCAGCTTTGGGAGCGGTTTAGGAACGATTTGTCAGACGATTGTGGACACCGACTCCGTCAGACCGGCGGCGTATTGGATCCAACACTTGACCAGGTCACCAGTCTTGCGCTGAATCTGATCGAGCAACTCCTTCTTCCCTTCGAGAAGTCATTGGCAGATTTTGGTCTACCAGAGCCATTCTTTCAGATGGACGAGTTGCAGGGAAATCGCTTCATTGCAGAACAATTGGCGTTTGATGCCGCCGAATTGCGAAGTGAGGCCGAGTGTGAAGTTGATACTCTCAACGTAGAGCAACTGGATGTGTACCACCAAGTCATGCAATCCTGTGAGCAGAATACTGGAGGTCCTGTGATGTTTTTTATCGATGGTCCAGGCGGAACAGGCAAGACCTTTGTTGAGAACCTATTGCTCAAATCGTTCCGTGGGCAAGGCCATATTGCACTAGCAGTCGCGTCATCCGGGATTGCAGCGTTGTTACTCAGACAGGGAAGGACAGCACATTCACGGTTCAAGATCCCGATCGAGCTTACTCCTGCGTCTGTTTGCGCAATCAACAAGCAAGGTGATCTTGCTGCAATGATTAGGCGTGCGAAACTCATACTTTGGGATGAGGCACCAATGATGAGCAAGTTTTCCTTTGAAGCGGTGGACCGAACGCTTCGCGATCTCACCGACCGAAATGTATCTTTCGGAGGTATCACGTTTGTGATGTGTGGCGACTTCCGACAAGTCCTACCCGTAGTGCCGAAAGGCATGCGCCCCGACATTGTTGCCGCTTCGATCAAGGAATCTTATCTTTGGAGTCAGGTGCATGTGTGTAGGCTGCACCGGAACATGCGTGCTGTAGTTGCAGAGCCAAGGGCCGATTTGGGAAACCGCACATTTGCAGAATGGCTGCTCGCACTCGGAGAAGACAATTTGCCGAAGATGAAGGAGCCTGATCACATTCGTTGTCCGCAGGCGATGATTGTGCCAGATCATACGTTGGATGGCCTCATCAATGCCATCTATGGGGGAATCAACGACGCCGACCAAAATGGACGTGAATATTTCAGTGGCCGCGCCATCCTTGCCGCACGCAACGAAACTGTGGCCCTGATAAATGCGGCGACGCTCAATAAAGTGCGTGGCGAGGTCTATGAGTTTCTAAGTGCGAATAAGGTTGATGATGTCAGAGGCATCGATACCATCCCAATCGAGTACCTCAACAACCTTGAAGTCAGTGGTTGGCCGCCACACAAGCTATCATTGAAAGTTGGGACGCTGGTGATGCTACTACGCAATTTGGATCCAGCTAATGGCCTATGCAACGGAACACGACTTACTGTTCGGCGCTGCTCGACTTGAGTTATTGAGGTTGAAGTACTCACTGGAGAACATGCCGGGTATGTTGCTTTCATCCCACGTATTCCCTTGATCACGGAGCAGGCTGGGCTTCCTTTTCGAGTGCGACGCAAACAATTCCCAATTCGTGTGGCATACGCAATGACTATCAACAAATCTCAAGGCCAGACACTTTCTAAAGTCGGGATTTGCTTGACAAAGAACGTTTTCTCACATGGCCAACTCTATGTCGCTTTTTCACGCGCAACATCTATTGAAAACGTGTCCGTACTTCTAGAGGCAGACTCTGTAGAACGGTCTGAGGACCAAATCATGCGAAATGTTGTCTATACAGAGGCACTTCGTTGAGCTTGCACGGTAGTGTTAGATTTGAGTCCTCAGCTAGACTTGAGATCTTGATAGCTATAGCACTATACGATATATGTAATCAAAACACCACGAGACGTATGTCTTGGTGGTATAATATGTAGCTTGGAGGGTGAAGGAAATACATTTGAGTGGAGCACTTCCCTTTTTTAATTTGATATTGAACGTCCTCCACCTTCTACTTTTTTTTTATACCTAGGTCTAGATTACTTACATGTTTCTTAAATTTTTAATTGACCTTTTTGATGTCCGTGTCCGGAGGACACGGGTAATGACTTGTTTGGTATAAATAAGCATAATCAGTCTTTAAACTTTTGCATGTGCATATTCAACGTAGTCATCTATATGGAAAATATATGAGTAAAATGTTTTGGGTAAGAATCGTTAGGTCCCCCTTTGCACCATAGAGACAATGCCTCCACGACAATGCCCAAAAAAATTCTTGAACAAACTTTGCATGTTAGATCTTGCAAAGTATACAAGTATATAACAATCAAATTTTGGAAAATTAATAATAAATAGGGTTAGATATAAGATCTTATAGTTTGAAGTCTAAAAATAGTTTTTTTTTTGTTCACACCCTCGGTAGTACATAGAGTGATAGAGGTAGAAAAATGGAATTCTAAGGTTTGAAGAATCAAGATCCCAAATCATAAGGAAATCTAGAAGTTAAGTTTTAAGAGTGAGATTCACATACGAAGCATGTTTTGAGATGGTAGAAATAATTTATTATTAGATTTTTGATGTCGAGGGGGGCTATTCAGACGAAGCTGAATTATAGCAGAGAGGTTGTTCAGATGGAGTGGAAGCTGAGCGAGCAAACTAATCTAGGCAAAAGATCTATTGGCTATGCTTACTAATTAACTGCTTGTTATTCTCGGTAATAGTTCGAGAAATCCTGTCAACTATGATTTAACGTCCAATTAATAAAAATACAACTGAAGGGTTGTCATGCTGTAGATGAAGTTTTGAGAATACTATTGCAAATGTGGTCTTCCTTTACGAGAGGAGTACACCTATACTAGCACATTATACACAAGCTCGTCTATAATGTGTCACTATGAGTATATTGCTCCAGTATATGAAGACCACCTTAATATTAGTGGAACCAAGCTCCAAAGAAGCAATGAAGCTCAAATAAGGGATGAGACGACGATGATAGTGAAGCATAAAGAAGGCTTAATAAATCTGCAACTGGTCACAAAGTAGTGGCCAGAAGAGATACTGCCATTAAGACATGATTGCCCCATATAGTGATTATGGCGAGTAGTGTCATAAGGACACATATTACCATTTAACATCAAACATATATTTTATTGTAGTGCTTATAAACAATATCACAAATCACAAAATTCAATGTACAAATATATGTCTAAGACGAAACTTTGCATGGTCATCAAGACTTAAGGGGTTTTTGAAAGAACCTCCACAAGTTCAAAAGAACATTGGGCAGTGACTACAAGCAAAGTACTGGTTGGAAACTAAACTTGTTAAAACAAGAATAAGACCTAATAGAAGATTGAAAGGGAGAAAGGTAGACTAAACATGTGAGCCCTCTTGATAGCACTCTAGCGCTTCCCAACTATCAAATTTAAACTTAATTCACACATAACTCAACATAACTTTATACTTGAACTTAAGACATGAATTCAATTCTTGGAAAAATTTGCACAAACATTCAACGATTGATGAAAAACATTGTAAAGTTTAAACTTGCCGTATATTGATAGTGAAAACTCTTGAGTTTTGAGGGTGTAATACTTCAACCATAAATAGATTCTTGAAATGAGTTCTTTTACTTAAAATAGATTTCAATCACATGTGCACCAATCTACTTTGATGTGTACAAAAATGTTCTAAACTTCTATGGATCAAATTGGATGTGAGGAGGGAGATTAACAATTACCAAATAATGAAACATGTATTGAAAACAAAGCTTAATCGAAATCTTATGTTAGAATCTGTATTCACATTTACGAAATACGTCATAGTAAATTGTATGATATTATTTGATTTCATCGTACTTTAGTATATTTGATGTATTTTGTAACGTGCACTTAACGATTCCAAGAGTCATACAACTCCAAATTATCATCTCACTATTGAATACTGTTCATAATAGGATTGTGCAAATCTGTTGAAAGTACCTAAAGGGTTGGTTAATTATGAATTTGATGAGAATTGAGTTGAAAGCACCTTAATTGACCCAAATCGGACCTCTTTCGTTAATGGAAATACCAAAAGTAAGAGTGTATGACATCAATGAGCATTTTCCTCCTCCACGAGGAGGTGCTATACATAAGAATTTAGATTATGACTAGTATATACCCGTCCTCTGAACACCCAACAAAAAGAGAATTTGATTAATTTGTCACTAAGGTCCTCGTCGTCCCAATGGGTAAGCTCTTTATTTGGTGCTCTTCAAAAACCACCCCCTATCCCCGCCTTCTCTTGTTGATGGTCCCCATGCTTGATGAGTTCTTTCTAATGCGAAATACCTCATAAGTGTCTCCAATTTCTAACATTCAAAATTCACCAAACCCTAACAATGAGAAATGAATTAAAAAGCTACAGATGCTATCGTCTCAAGAGATACAAGGACAACGACAAAAATGCAAGGAAGTTGTACCTAGATCTAACTCAATTGTAAATCACATGGGACTAAGACCCTACATTAAAGTCTCGGGACACAAAATTCAGTACATCGTATAATAAGTGCATGCTCACAATCCACCAAGCATTAATTCACACATCTTTTTGACGCCTCGAATTAAATTTGGTAGCATGGTGAGGTTTATACAAATTCACAAATTCAACCAAAAAATGTGACATTTTCAACACCTCCAAGTTATTAACTCTCCAACTGCACTTCGCAAACTACCAATTCTAAAATAATTAAGCGTCCACTCACGTAGCTTTTTTAAGCCTCCAATTAAATAAAGCATAGTTAAACTCAAACAATATGATAAATCCAACACCACAAAGTGGCTCAAATCTTCAATTGTGCTTGACAAACTACCAATTCCCGATCTATAAAGCTTCAATTCATACATCTTCTTGAGGCCTCAAATTGAATCTATAAGCAAATTGATGTTGGAATAATATGACAAATTCAACGCTAGTGAGTGGCTTAACTCTTCACTTTTTCTTGGCGAACTACCAATTCTTAAATAATTGAGCATTTCAGGCATCTTCTTGAAGCCTCCAATTCAATGCAGTAGCATGTAGACGTTGGAACAGTATCACAAATCTAACACCCCCAAGCAGGGTCTTGTGCGACACTGTCAAACATCACACAAACACGACAGTCAGACAAACAATCGCCCTTGAAGGAGGGAAACAACATCGAAGAGGCCAATGTTCATGTTTTTTCTATGCATTTTCTAGTATGGTCGGACATTCCCGTCAAACTCGACGTCAAACAAACATGTCGAACACAACAATTTAGACAGACATTACAAAGAGTGTGACATGTAAGACAACCTTGCCTCCAAGGGGCTCAACTCCCCAATTGTGCTTGGCAAATTACCTATTCCTAAACTATCAAGATTCACTTCAGCCAACTTCTTGAGGCCTCCAATGGAGTCCGGTAACATAGTAATGTTGGAACACATCAACAATTCCAACACCTCCAAGTTGCTCAATTCGCCAATTGTGCAAGGCAAACTACCAATTCCTGAATCATAAAGACTCATTTCACGCATCTTCTTGAGGCCTCCAATGGAGACCGGTAGCATAATAATGTTGGAACACATCCTCAAACCCCAACACCTCCAAGTTGCTCAACTCTCCAATTGCACTTGGCAAACATGCAATCCCCGAATCATGAAGCTTAATTTCACGCATCTTCTTAAGGCCTCCAATTGAGTCCGGTAGCACGGTAATGTTGGAACAACTCGACAAATCCAACACCTCCAAGTTGCTCAATTCGCCAATTCTGCTTGGCAAACTACCAATTCCTAAACCACAAAGCAACAGTTTCCGCATCTTCTTGAGGCCTCCAATGGAGTTCGGTAGCATAGTAATGTTGGAACAACTCGACAAATCCAACACCTCCAAGTTGCTCAATTCGCCAATTCTGCTTGGCAAACTACCAATTCCTAAACCACAAAGACTCATTACACGCATCTTCTTAAGGCCCCCAATTGAGTCCAGTAGCATAGTAATGTTGGAACAACTCGACAAATCCAACACCTCCAAGTTGCACAATTCGCCAATTCTGCTTGGCAAACTACCAATTCCTAAACCCCAAAGCTTCATTTCACGCATCTTCTTGAGGCCTCCAATGGAGTCCGGTAGCATAGTAATGTTGGAACAACTCGACAAATCCAACACCTCCAAGTTGCTCAATTCGCCAATTCTGCTTGGCAAACTACCAATTCCTGAACCCCAAAGCTTCATTTCACGCATCTTCTAAAGGTCTCCAATTGAGTCCGGTAGCATAGTAATGTTGGAACACCTCGACAAATCCAACAACTCCAAGTTGCTCAATTCGCCAATTCTGCTTGGCAAACTACCAATTCCTGAACCACAAAGCAACAGTTTCCGCATCTTCTTGAGGCCTCCAATGGAGTCCGGTAGCACGGTAATGTTGGAACAACTCGACAAATCCAACACCTCCAAGTTGCTCAATTCGCCAATTCTGCTTGGCAAACTACCAATTCCTAAACCACAAAGCAACAGTTTCCGCATCTTCTTAAGGCCTCCAATGGAGTCCGGTAGCATAGTAATGTTGGAACAACTCGACAAATCCAACACCTCCAAGTTGCTCAATTCGCCAATTCTGCTTGGCAAACTACCAATTCCTAAACCACAAAGACTCATTACACGCATCTTCCTAAGGCCTCCAATTGAGTCCGGTAGCATAGTAATGTTGGAACAACTCGACAAATCCAACACCTCCAAGTTGCTCAATTCGCCAATTCTGCTTGGCAAACTACCAATTCCTAAACCACAAAGACTCATTACACGCATCTTCTTAAGGTCTCCAATTGAGTCCGGTAGCATAGTAATGTTGGAAAACCTCTACAAATCCAACACCTCCAAGTTGCTCAATTCGCCAATTCTGCTTGGCAAACTACCAATTCCTAAACCACAAAGACTCATTACACGCATCTTCTTAAGGTCACCAATTGAGTCCGGTAGCATAGTAATGTTGGAACAACTCGACAAATCCAACACCTCCAAGTTGCTCAATTCGCCAATTCTGCTTGGCAAACTACCAATTCCTGAACCCCAAAGCTTCATTTCACGCATCTTCTTAAGGTCTCCAATTGAGTCCGGTAGCATAGTAATGTTGGAACACCTCGACAAATCCAACACCTCCAAGTTGCTCAATTCGCCAATTCTGCTTGGCAAACTACCAATTCCTGAACCACAAAGCAACAGTTTCCGCATCTTCTTGAGGCCTCCAATGGAGTCCGGTAGCATAGTAATGTTGGAACAACTCGACAAATCCAACACCTCCAAGTTGCTCAGTTCGCCAATTCTGCTTGGCAAACTACCAATTCCTGAACCACAAAGCTTCACTTCACGCATCTTCTTAAGGTCTCCGATGGAGTCCGATAGCATAGTAATGTTGGAACACCTCGACAAATCCAACACCTCCAAGTTGCTCAATTCGCCAATTCTGCTTGGCAAACTACCAATTCCTAAACCACAAAGACTCATTACACGCATCTTCCTAAGGCCTCCAATTGAGTCCGGTAGCATAGTAATGTTGGAACAACTCGACAAATCCAACACCTCCAAGTTGCTCAATTCGCCAATTCTGCTTGGCAAACTACCAATTCCTAAACCACAAAGCAACAGTTTCCGCATCTTCTTAAGGCCTCCAATGGAGTCCGGTAGCATAGTAATGTTGGAACAACTCGACAAATCCAACACCTCCAAGTTGCTCAATTCGCCAATTCTGCTTGGCAAACTACCAATTCCTAAACCACAAAGACTCATTACACGCATCTTCCTAAGGCCTCCAATTGAGTCCGGTAGCATAGTAATGTTGGAACAACTCGACAAATCCAACACCTCCAAGTTGCTCAATTCGCCAATTCTGCTTGGCAAACTACCAATTCCTAAACCACAAAGACTCATTACACGCATCTTCTTAAGGTCTCCAATTGAGTCCGGTAGCATAGTAATGTTGGAAAACCTCTACAAATCCAACACCTCCAAGTTGCTCAATTCGCCAATTCTGCTTGGCAAACTACCAATTCCTAAACCACAAAGACTCATTACACGCATCTTCTTAAGGTCACCAATTGAGTCCGGTAGCATAGTAATGTTGGAACAACTCGACAAATCCAACACCTCCAAGTTGCTCAATTCGCCAATTCTGCTTGGCAAACTACCAATTCCTGAACCCCAAAGCTTCATTTCACGCATCTTCTTAAGGTCTCCAATTGAGTCCGGTAGCATAGTAATGTTGGAACACCTCGACAAATCCAACAACTCCAAGTTGCTCAATTCGCCAATTCTGCTTGGCAAACTACCAATTCCTAAACCACAAAGACTCATTACACGCATCTTCTTAAGGTCTCCAATTGAGTCCGGTAGCATAGTAATGTTGGAACAACTCGACAAATCCAACACCTCCAAGTTGCTCAATTCGCCAATTCTGCTTGGCAAACTACCAATTCCTAAACCACAAAGACTCATTACACGCATCTTCTTAAGGTCTCCAATTGAGTCCGGTAGCATAGTAATGTTGGAAAACCTCTACAAATCCAACACCTCCAAGTTGCTCAATTCGCCAATTCTGCTTGGCAAACTACCAATTCCTAAACCACAAAGACTCATTACACGCATCTTCTTAAGGTCACCAATTGAGTCCGGTAGCATAGTAATGTTGGAACAACTCGACAAATCCAACACCTCCAAGTTGCTCAATTCGCCAATTCTGCTTGGCAAACTACCAATTCCTGAACCCCAAAGCTTCATTTCACGCATCTTCTTAAGGTCTCCAATTGAGTCCGGTAGCATAGTAATGTTGGAACACCTCGACAAATCCAACAACTCCAAGTTGCTCAATTCGCCAATTCTGCTTGGCAAACTACCAATTCCTAAACCACAAAGACTCATTACACGCATCTTCTTAAGGTCTCCAATTGAGTCCGGTAGCATAGTAATGTTGGAACAACTCGACAAATCCAACACCTCCAAGTTGCTCAATTCGCCAATTCTGCTTGGCAAACTACCAATTCCTGAACCACAAAGCAACAGTTTCCGCATCTTCTTGAGGACTCCAATGGAGTCCGGTAGCATAGTAATGTTGGAACAACTCGACAAATCCAACACCTCCAAGTTGCTCAAATCGCCAATTCTGCTTGGCAAACTACCAATTCCAAAACCACAAAGCTTCATTTCACGCATCTTCTTCAGGTCTCCAATTGAGTCCGGTAGCATAGTAATGTTGGAACACCTCGACAAATCCAACAACTCCAAGTTGCTCAATTCGCCAATTCTGCTTGGCAAACTACCAATTCCTGAACCACAAAGATTCATTTCACGCATCTTCTTAAGGTCTCCAATTGAGTCCGGTAGCATAGTAATGTTGGAACACCTCGACAAATCCAACAACTCCAAGTTGCTCAATTCGCCAATTCTGCTTGGCAAACTACCAATTCCTGAACCACAAAGCAACAGTTTCCGCATCTTCTTGAGGCCTCCAATGGAGTCCGGTAGCATAGTAATGTTGGAACAACTCGACAAATCCAACACCTCCAAGTTGCTCAGTTCGCCAATTCTGCTTGGCAAACTACCAATTCCTGAACCACAAAGCTTCACTTCACGCATCTTCTTAAGGTCTCCGATGGAGTCCGATAGCATAGTAATGTTGGAACACCTCGACAAATCCAACACCTCCAAGTTGCTCAATTCGCCAATTCTGCTTGGCAAACTACCAATTCCTAAACCACAAAGACTCATTACACGCATCTTCCTAAGGCCTCCAATTGAGTCCGGTAGCATAGTAATGTTGGAACAACTCGACAAATCCAACACCTCCAAGTTGCTCAATTCGCCAATTCTGCTTGGCAAACTACCAATTCCTAAACCACAAAGCAACAGTTTCCGCATCTTCTTAAGGCCTCCAATGGAGTCCGGTAGCATAGTAATGTTGGAACAACTCGACAAATCCAACACCTCCAAGTTGCTCAATTCGCCAGTGCCGCTTGGCAAACTACCAATTCCTAAACCACAAAGACTCATTACACGCATCTTTCTAAGGCCTCCAATTGAGTCCGGTAGCATAGTAATGTTGGAACAACTCGACAAATCCAACACCTCCAAGTTGCTCAATTCGCCAGTGCGCTTGGCAAACTACCAATTCCTAAACCACAAAGACTCATTACACGCATCTTCTTAAGGTCTCCAATTGAGTCCGGTAGCATAGTAATGTTGGAAACCTCTACAAATCCAACACCTCCAAGTTGCTCAATTCGCCAAGTGCTCGCTTGGCAAACTACCAATTCCTAAACCACAAAGACTCATTACACGCATCTTCTTAAGGTCACCAATTGAGTCCGGTAGCATAGTAATGTTGGAACAACTCGACAAATCCAACACCTCCAAGTTGCTCAATTCGCCAGTGCTTGGCAAACTACCAATTCAAACCCAAAGCTTCATTTCACGCATCTTCTTAAGGTCTCCAATTGAGTCCGGTAGCATAGTAATGTTGGAACACCAAATCCAACACCGACAAATCCAACACCTCCAAGTTGCTCTCGACAAACAACACCTCCGCAAACTAGCAATTGGCAGCTTGGCAAACTACCATTCCCGAACCACAAAGCAACATTTCCGCATCTTCTTGAGGACTCCAATGGAGTCCGGTAGCATAGTAATGTTGGAACAACTCGACAAATCCAACACCTCCAAGTTGCTCAAATCGCCAGTTCTCGCTTGGCAAACTACCAATTCCAAAACCACAAAGCTTCATTTCACGCATCTTCTTGGTCTCCAATTGAGTCCGGTAGCATAGTAATGTTGGAAGACCTCGACAAATCCAACAACTCCAAGTTGCTCAATTCGCCAGTGCAGCTTGGCAAACTACCAATTCACGAACCACAAAGATTCATTTCACGCATCTTCTTAAGGTCTCCAATTGAGTCCGGTAGCATAGTAAGAACACCTCGACAAATCCAAATTGAATAGTTGCTCAATTCCAAGTTGCTCAACTAATGTTGGAACACCTCGACAAATCCAACAACTCCAAGTTGCTCAATTCGCCAATTCCGCTTGGCAAACTACCAATTTGAACCACAAAGCAACAGTTTCGCATCTTCTTGAGGCCTCCAATGGAGTCCGGTAGCATAGTAATGTTGGAACAACTCGACAAATCCAACACCTCCAAGTTGATTCGCCCCCGCTTGGCAAACTACCAATTCCTAAACCACAAAGCTTCACTTCACGCATCTTCTTAAGGTCTCCGATGGAGTCCGGTAGCATAGTAATGTTGGAACAACTCGACAAATCCAACACCTCCAAGTTGCTCAGTTCGCCAATTCTGCTTGGCAAACTACCAACCCCGAACCACAAAGCTTCACTTCACGCATCTTCTTAAGGTCTCCGATGGAGTCCGGTAGCATAGTAATGTTGGAACACCTCGACAAATCCAACACCTCCAAGTTGCTCAATTCGCCAATTCTGCTTGGCAAACTACCAATTCCTGAACCACAAAGCTTCACTTCACGCATCTTCTTAAGGTCTCCAATGGAGTCCGGTAGCATAGTAATGTTGGAACACCTCGACAAATCCAACACCTCCAAGTTGCTCAATTCGCCAATTCTGCTTGGCAAACTACCAATTCCTGAACCCCAAAGATTCATTTCACGCATCTTCTTAAGGTCTCCAATTGAGTCCGGTAGCATAGTAATGTTGGAACACCTCGACAAATCCAACAACTCCAAGTTGCTCAATTCGCCAATTCTGCTTGGTAAACTACCAATTCCAGAACCACAAAGCTTCACTTCACGCATCTTCTTAAGGCCTCCAATTGAGTCCGGTAGCATAGTAATGTTGGAACACCTCGACAAATCCAACAACTCCAAGTTGCTCAATTCGCCAATTCTGCTTGGCAAACTACCAATTCCTAAACCACAAAGACTCATTACACGCATCTTCTTAAGGCCTCCAATTGAGTCCGGTAGCATAGTAATGTTGGAACAACTCGACAAATCCAACACCTCCAAGTTGCTCAATTCGCCAATTCTGCTTGGCAAACTACCAATTCCTAAACCACAAAGCAACAGTTTCCGCATCTTCTTGAGGCCTCCAATGGAGTCCGGTAGCATAGTTATGTTAGAACAACTCGACAAATCCAACCACTCCAAGTTGCTCAATTCGCCAATTGTGCTTAGTAAAGTAAGAATTTTGGATGTAATGGGCATCAAACTCGACCAATGTCTTTTATGAAATATGTGTGGAGAATTTATTTTACGAAATGGACTTATATGGAGAATCTTCAAGTTTATCAACTCTCTAATCGGCCTTGGCAAATAAGTGAATCCAATGCCAGAAGCGTTTTGGACAGTGAACCCATCTTCTTCAATCTTAATTGGAGAAGGAACTTCCTTGTCAAGTAAAATTGTCACACGTAACCATATGATACTTTCTGGAAGAGTAGGAAATATCCTCCAGCATCCATTGCACAACAAGATGCGCAAATTGGCCATGTGCGATACATCAAGATCATTCATGTCACCTTCAAAGCTTGATGAGATGCTCAAAATTTGAAGAGTACTCGGCAATCCCTACACAATTACATGCATGATCCCCCACATTAGAATGAAATAAAAAGATATGGATGAAAGCTCCTTCAAATAAATAAATAAATTTCATGTCTTGAATAGAGTACTCTCACTTATTTTGTGGGCAATGAAGTGTTGCTTTTGTAAACTCCAAGACTGATTGTGACATCCTAAAATCAACATGTAGTAATGAACAAACTGTACTAAAGTAGTGTTACATTTGTAACATACCTCACTACTTCGAAGTAATGTTGAATCATCTTGCATCCACAAGCGTCTTCTTGCAACACCTTTTTTCTCAATTGCTCGGCCCATGTCCCTCAAGTGGTCATGCATTCTCAAGCAACCATTGGCATCCACAACAATTAATGCCTTCTCAATAAGACTTTGAATCCCCAAATTAGCTGACCTCTTCAAGGATTTCCAAACTACTACGACCAACTCTTTACGCTCTCCAATCAATGTGCATGCAATATCTAAAAACATTTCCTGCTCTTCTTCTTTCAAAGCATCAAAGCTTATCTGAAGACAATTGAAAATCTTCTTTTCATCCATAAATGTGCCCTCATTCAACTTTGCCATCACCTCTTCCCAAATATCTTTTTCACGATTTTTTCCCAAAAGAGCTCCAATAACTTTCAACACCAATGGAACACCACCACACCCCTTGCTGATACTTGACACCAACTCTGATTCCATCACTAAATTGTTTCCAAATGCATGGGACTTGAACACTTTCTCAGAGTCTTCAATACTCAACCCTTTCACGTCGTGAATGTGCACCTCTTGTTCATTTTCAAATGGCGGTGTAGTTTCAAATACTTTTCTGTCGCGCGATGTAGCAATGCACATACTACTGGCTGCAAACATTTTGCTTGATAACAAATAATCCACCATATCATTGTCTCGAACATCATCCAAAACCAGCAAAAATCGTTTCTTGCATAGTCTATCCTCAAGAATTGTCTTTCCCCTCCATTTGTTGTCAATATCTTCATCATTGTTCTTGCACAAATCCTTCAGTATTTGTTGTTGAATTTTCTTCACACCATCTCTTTGCACCACGTCAGAAGCATCTTCGATATAACAAGCTGATTCATACCTCATGCTCATTTGATTATAAAGCTCTCTTGCTAGAGTTGACTTTCCAATCCCTCCCATTCCCCACAATCCTACCATCCACACTTGTGTATTTTTTTGAAGTGTGTGGATAATTCTCTCAGCCACTTCCTTCACGCCGACAACATAATCTCCAACATGCAACGGAAGTGCCTTGTTTGCCAATGCAACTATTTTTGCGACAATTTCTGATAAAAATTCAGCTTCCAACCTATAAAAGAGAAATATACAACCCATTAATAACAAGTCTTATCTATCCAAGATAGAATCCTATAACAAGTTTAGTTTTAAAGACTAAGGAGCGTCAACATTAACATAAATTTCCTTACCTTGAACTACCACATGGATGCTCCCAACCCATGATTTCCGATGCTTCTTGGAGTCTCTTTTTCCATCGATCAATATTTGCTCTACCATGTCGTTTTTCCAACTTCTTAAATCCATCTTTCAATGAACCACTTTCTGGATGCCTTACTTCACTTGGATGCACATCATAGAAGATGGTTTGCACCTTGATCTCAGGAGTGTCCAATATTGCATCTAATTCTCTCAAACACCACGGTGATTCTATATATCTCTTTGAAAATACAACCACTGCAATTTGACTCTTCTTAATGGCATTCTCTATACTTCCCCAAACATCTTCACCCATGTCTATAGATCTGCAATCTAAGAATGTTTGTAGTCCCCTCGCCTTCAAAGCTTCATAAAGATAACTCACAAACCCTGTCTTTGTGTCAGGACCTCTATGGCTTATGAAAACATCATAATTTGCAAGATTGTCTGCACAACAAGAAATTAATTATTATAATGATTCTTCACTAGCCACTACCCATTCAATGAAGTACTCACTATGACAATCATAATGCCCAAAGTGCCCAAGACTATTCACATAGTTTTGTAGTAGTTGGAAATGATAGATTTTATAAGCTAAGAAAGCCAAAAGAATGCTTACCAATGCTTGTGTACATAATTTGTGGTTTCTTCACATCTCTATTCTCCATGCTTGTATTCTCTCCAATTCTTTGCCCTCCACTTCTATACTTCAAACTTCTTTTCCCCATAATATCTCTCTTCATAGCTAACTCATGTTTTGAAGCTAAAATGAATTCACCCGTTGATGTCCCTTAAGCTTCTCCACCAAGCTTAGGCCTCCCTGCACACCATACAAAAGTGCTCATTGTAAGTTCTAGAGTTGACAGTTATCATTCCTAACCAAATTTTATCACTTCTTTAGCATTTAAGACTACCATACATATACTCTAAAAGCATCAACAACATAACTCAACAGCATGTGCTGCAACCAAACATTACCCAAAGAACATAGACACCTTAAGAAAAACGCACAATATATTGCTCACAATCAAGTAGCTAGCCAAAGTGTATGCAAAATTCAAAACCAATTCAACACAAGGATTGTACTTCTAGGGTAGCACACTTTTCAAAGTTCTCATAGCTCACCAACTTGCCACATGGTATAAGTCATGTAATCGAACAAAATAAACCAATATGAAACTAAGAGGCTCCAAAATAGCCTTGCTAGTAAAATTGAAGATTCACCTTCTACAACTCAAGGAATTTACAAGCTCTTACAACATGATTGTGAAGTATCTCACATTATACAACAATACATCACAATATCACAATAGGTCACTCTTCATAACTCCAAAGAAAATGGAATTTTTCATAGATATTATCAAAATACATCAAGACTTCTTGGTACAGCAAGCCTAAAAGCTGTAGACTTAGGATATAAGCAAACAAGAACTAAGAGAAAATCATTGGCCAAATCCCATACTACTATCCAATTAGTGAGAAATGTATGATAAAGAGTAGCAAAGCAGTGTACAACCACCATTACATGAGTTAACTAATTACTTGTTCACAAGGAGAGTTCTTGATACATTATTGCTCCTCACTTCATAATAGCACCAAGTCATTCACACATTCTATTCAAATAAAACGAACATCATCACCACCATGTGAAGTTTTCAATGGCTATTTCAATTGACACAATGCAAATCTTAAAAGATAGTAGGTACAGTCTCATAATCAGCATCATAGTATATATAATGCATTACCTCCATGTACAGATCAAATAATTGAAACTTCCCCCCACATTTTGACACCAAAGTCTCATTAAATAGTATTACTAACCTTATCAAAATAGAGATACGAGGGGTTTTCTCAAGGACAAGACAAGCATAGTGATCACAACATAATCAACTCTTTAAAAACCAAGCTTGGACATTAAAGAGTTATGTTCAAACACTTACAAGAAGTCTACAATATGCACACGTTTGATCCACGGGTAGACACTGTCGCTGTGCTACCGACTGTGCTAGCAATCCACCCACGACAGATCCTCTGCACAGGTGATATGATGTGGGTTAGAACCCCACAGGAACCGAAACTCGCAAGTTACAACAGGAACGCACCAGAAGCTATTCAGATTCCCGCATTAACAAAAGGTAAAGGTAAAAGAGAGGCCCAATCAACGGATCATCAAAAATCAACACAAACATCATTCATATTCCCTTCTGCCATCATCTATGAGTCTCTAAACCCTACATAACCGGTTGCTATCGTTGTCAATGCTTACGTGGCTTCATCCCATTGTGCAACCCGTCCCATCACCATCACAAATTACAACTCACAACCTTCTCTCCTATCAACTTGTATCCTACACCCTTGGATCATGAAGATCAAGGGTTGCGATTAGAGAGTGCACAACCGGTTATGAACGATAACCGACTCGCCGCTACGCGGCTCGACCGGTTATCTAATCCGTAGTAATCCTGACTCTTCATGCGAAAGACACACTTTTGAAACTAAGAGGTCGATCTAGCTAGTTTGTTTCTGGTCTCTCTAATGGCTGAGAGCGATGATCTCTTTAACGATTCAAGTTTCTGTAAGTATGCACATCTAAACTTAAGGCATTGTCAATGGCATCATTTATCGGTTAGAGCGAAGTATATGAGGGAATCATACTGTATTCCTTTATTTTCAGCACTGAGACTCTGCCTCTTAAATAGGTGCTTCACATCAAGCAGGGACTCTTCTCAGTTCATGATTGTCGGGTATCCTAGCTATAACATGTGAAATCTACGGGCTCCATGGATACACCAACACCCAGACGCAGTTACTTAAACCACATGATCTGAAACCCTGCCGACAGCTTCTAAAACAAAGCATAGCAAAACGCGTAGCAAAGATGCCATGAGCATGAAGAGGAAGTGAACCTGAACGAGCAACACCCGAAGGGTCGATGTAATCCTTCTGGACAGGTCGGTCCCTCACTCCCGGGCGCTAGAAATGCAATCCAGACCGCAGCACTAAACACGAAGACGTCGCTTGCACCAAGCACGCTTGATACCGACCGAGCAACTCACGGAACCACTGTCGGCAAGCACAGATCCATTATCAGAAGCAAAAAACAGCTATTCCTCGTCACGAGGAGAACAGATACTCGTTACAATAAAAACATTATGCAACCATCATCAAAAGAGTAATACGACTCCATTAATCCTAGTACTACTGACGTCATTCTCTACAGAGACCATGCTCGCGGACCCAAGTGGATGTTAACGAATTGGTTTCTTGTCAGTACATAACGCTTTAGGCGATTAGCTCGTCACTGTCTCACTTGCGATTCTGCCTGTAGTAATCGAGCATCGAAGCTTGGACGCACGTGTACAAGTTTTGCATCCCTTACACCCTATTCGTCTGCTTTATATTCTCTGTTGTAGCAAGTGAATAACGAGGTCATCCTCTCTACCTCCCTAATGACAGTACTCCTCGGTACACAAAATCAAAATGTGGTGGAATCCACGGACCACGAACACATGTATACAAGCTACGAAGTGAACACACCAGGGACCACCAAGAGACCAACAAGAAGCTTCCGATCGCTGTAAATGCAGACGGTACGGTGATCTCAGAGACGACCGGTCCAACTCAAGGTAACAATGACTGCAGTCAACAGATAATCTACAGAATTGAAATCAAGACACCTTATTCTTGTCATGGACGCAACATACACTCAACATGCACCTTCTTTTCGAGGTCATTTATGAGTCTCTTGACCCTTTATAGTGAGGCACGGTTCGAAACCGAGTACTCGATTTGGTTACTTCCTCGTCGCTCTTGAACTCGTAAAGGCCGATGATCTCTCAATTGTCCAGTCACTGCAGCGTTAGCGTTTAGAGACCTAAGCATCCAAGCTGCAGTTGGCGCACATCTAATCGTATGACATCGTCTATGCGTATGATATCGTCTACTGCATCGTATACTCTTGGTAACCATCAATCAGGAACTCTCCTTGGTTCATATCGGTGTCCTAGCTACAACATGTGGAGAAATCTACGGGCTTTATGGATACACCGACACAAACAAGCAGTTACTTGAACCACAGGGTATGATTCCTGACAACGATTTTCCAAAATAAGGCATCGCAAAAGCATAGCAAGGATGTCCGCATCCTACTCAGTATATATGGAGAGGGAATGCACCTGAATGAGCAACACCCGACTTGTCAATGAGTAATCCTTGGCTGGGAAAGTGGACGCTTCTCGAGCGCTAGAAATGGATTCCACACCAAAGCCCTCCAAACAAGAATACGTCGCCGGCACCAGGCACGCTTCAACGTCACCGCTGATACCGACCGGAACAATTCACGGAACTACTGTGGGCAAGCACAGAACCAATTTTCAGAAGTGAAAAACAGCTTCTGAAGAGCAGATCGATACTCACTACCAGGAAGACATACAGCAATCATCATCAAACGAGTACCACGTCTCCATTATCCCTAGTACTACTGAGACCTCACTGCGCAGACATGGTCGCGGATCCTAGTGGACGTCACGGATCAGCTTTCTTGTCGGTACCCAACGCTCTGGACGATTAGCTCTTCACTGTCACATTTACAGTCTCTGCCTGTAGTACTCGATGCTCTGGCATCGGAGCTTGAACTCTGGCATCGGTCACACCATATCTATGGGTGAGATAAAGTCATCCACTACACGATTCTCCGCATGAATCGGTAACTCTCCTTGCTTAAAATCAGTACACTATACCAAGATGTGGTAATATCGATGGAAATCTACACAAGGTGTACCCTAAACTACACAATCTGGTGCTTACCGACAGCCTCCGAAAACAAAGAGTAGCAAGATACCCGCATACGACTCAGCTTGTCTAAAGCATATTCGTCTGCTTTATATGACGAGGTAGTCCTCTTTACCTCTGAACGGTACCTCTTTACCTTTCTCAATCAGTACACAAACTCAAGATGTGGTGTTATCGATGGACTACGCACAGACCAACACTTGAATACAAGGTGTAACCTAAACTACACGATCTGGTGCTTACCGACAGTCTTCGAAAACAGAGCGTAGTAGCGAGATGCTCGCATACTACTCAGCTCTGACAACCCATATGAAAGACAAAGCGTACATGGAACGGAACATCGATGAAGTAGTCTTTGGTGGGGTGAAGTACCTTAACGCAGTGTCGGGAAACCAAAAACGCCGCTTCTCGCTCCCAAAAACATTCCAGACCTCACCAGACCAGCAAACAGCTCGACCTCGACGCGCACTGGCTTCAATTCCGCACACTCCAGCAACCAGGCCGGCAGCGAGAACAAACGGGTGAGCAGGGAGAAGGGTTGGAAGAAGTCGTCAAGCTCTGCTGCGAGGGTAACGTGTGCAAAGGACCTGGTGTGCTACAGCGGAGAGACGGCCTCGAATCCCTTCACCAAATTACCACCAACTCCCACGAAGTACTTGAATACTTTGATTTGAGGTTTTGTGTGAGCCCATAAATTAAACCAATTTTAAGAGTAAATTTGAACTGTGGCTCTTCAAATTCTTGATCTCAAGCGAGTTAGGAACATGCTAATGCAATTTTTACCCTCATGCAACCTATAAAACCTAAAGAAATGCTTGAATTTTTACATGGAGGTATGCTAAAATTCAACTTCAAAGGTCCCTCTTTGATGATAAAAATGGCATGTGAAGAATAATTGGATGTAAGATCCAAATGGCGAGATCATGCCTTACAACTTTATTTCCAAGTACAAAAAAAAAAATTTGAAAAAAAAGTAAAATCTCAATTTTTGGTGAATTTCTGAAGTTCGTGCCATCTTATTTGTTTAGGGCAGATTTTGAGGATAAACGAGCATATACTGTAGTTTGGGCAAGTTTTGGGCAGATTTCAAATAGTGTTTTGAAACTTTGACTGTAAATGTCTCCCAAAGTATGAGAAATCTTGAAGCAAGAAATGACTTTTCCAAAAGGTATGGAAAAACTCTACAACCCGCAAAACATTTCAATTTCATACAAGCTAAATATAGTAAATAAGGGGTTGTTATCAACATTAGGGGTTAAACACTAGAAGGATTGTGTTTGAAGGCTTTTTGTACTCGTGTCCAACTTGGTGCCTTCCAATACCGCACTTGTAGCCAGCTTCTGGAGGAGAAGCATCATGAATGTGATTTAAGAAATGTTTACTAGAGTCTACAAATTATCAAGAAATTGCTCCAAGCCAAAAAATATATAAGAAATATATAAATGCCTCATCAAGTATATCAAGTATCCTAAGAGCAATATTGGAAGCTTGTTTCAAATCTACAATTGAAAATGTAGTTCCTAACTCAAGAAGTAAGAATAGTCGATGGTAGTTGGTGTATGAAGTACTTGAAACTTGTTGCATATTGTTACAAGAAAGATTTGATCATTTACCTTGGTAGTGTAGTACACACCAATGTGATTTCAGAACACTTTATGGTTCTCAAATCCAAGCGTCCTTGAGTTCACAATGAGTTTTTAGACTTTGGAAAAAAAAAATCACTGTGAAGGGGAATTCGCTAAAGGGGTACCCAACTGTACTTTGAAGTGAAATAGAGAGATTACACTTAGAGAACTATAGCAGTTTCTTTGTCTTAATATGATATTCGCAATAATTACCTTCACAAAAAGGTGACAATGACAGTCATCTCTAAAAAACTTAACCGGTCTCACAGAAAAAGCAGACAGTATGGAGCAAGTTGCAAGCATCAAGCTTCAGATGAAATGAGTCGAATCTCAAACTTAAGTCTCTCGTTTTACAACAGTGATTGCCAGAAAAAGGGAAAAGAGTCTAATATGCCACACTAATTGCAACTTCTTGGCAGTTGGTTTTTTTCCTCAAACCTGCCACTCATTTCAGGGAGAAAAATGTAATAATATCACACTGCTCAAGCTCACTGGCCACTGATCTTCGACTTGATGTCGTCAACCTTCTTGAACAGCTCTTCCTTGCAACGTAACCAAAGTTGAATCCTCAGAAACCACACCCTCTATATGGACAACTCCATCAATCACAAGAATACCTACAGTGAGCACGCAATATGAATGAGATAAGTAGACAACTGACCTGTCGGGCTTGAAGAGCAAGTAACGGTATACAAACCACTGATACAAAACACATTCGGTGTTAGAAAAGCTTCAAGAATCCAAATCACAATTCAGACTACATTGTTTATCCAACAGATTCACTCACGAAGCAAATCGCTATCACTTCCTGTATTCGTTGATATGTTCGTTATTCTAATAAAGCGAAAAAATACTGAGTACATGAAAAGCTCACCCTCGAGAACAAAATCCCAACAATCTCAAAGAAGTCGGGGATGAGAGGAAGCTTGTCAACAGCCTGCACATTTTCAATTGCAAGCGCATATCAGATATGATTCAATGACCTACACCTTCTGCAAGCTCGGTAGTAACATCAATAGACCAGAACTAGTTAAACAGCTAAAAAAATAGCACGAAGATCAAACAAGGCAAACGACAAGCGGAGGCTATTTGATATGTTCAGAATGTGCACATGAGCATTCGTAACGTGTAATGCGAACGTGAGAAAGAGCAGGCGATGAAACTCTTACGTTGATGAGGCCGGAGGCAGCCCACAGAGCAGAGATATATATAGAGAAGAGATTATAGGTAGTCAGATGTGGAGAGTCACTAGGTATTTTCAAACAACAAGTAAATAAACCTCAACTGAAGGAGTTCAATTCATCATAATATTCTACTGGTAGGGTATATCCTTACTAGGTATGAACTACCACATTCAGCGTACAGAGTATTGATTATAATGAAAAGGAAAAAGAGAATATGCTAGGAAATGTTTTTTCAACAAATCACAGGTACAAAGATAAAGGACATGCAATCTTTAATTACAAGAAATTAAAAGTATACAATCTTCACATATAGTACAAAGATCCAGGTCAAACTGTAAAAGAAATACAAGTCTTACAACTTAAGGATAGAACTCAATATAGTACTATATAAAAAAGGTTGATAGTAGCTTGAATTTAGATTGCATGGGCTTAAATAACGAGATCTAGTCAACCATTGAAGGTAATCATCCAAGCTCTTGACTACATAGCATGTTTTATGTGTCATCAAAAGACAAACAAATGATCAGTAAGGCTAAGGCTCCTTTCCCAAAAGCCTCAACATTCCTTATTGACTATTCCACCAACTATTTCTTACCCATGACATCTGTAAATTGTCGCACTTATGGTGTGCAATCTAGTAAGGTATTGTTGATTATATGATCTCACTGGTGTATTGTAATAATAAATCTTGAGAGATAAAGCTACAATAGGCTCTAGTAGGAAGAGCCATTGAGTAGATATTGGAATATTAATTTTTAAGATTCTAAAAACCACTATTGGTTTATTTTACAGATAACTTTGATTTCTTCCCAAATATAAGTACATATATCAAGAATAAACATCTTCATATTCCTACAAAGAGTGAAAACTCAATTACATTATTCTGGAATACTAATTTTAATTTATGTACAACTTGAATTACAATCCTAGGAGTTAAATCAAAACTCAACTTGACAAACAACATAAGTAACTTTCAAAATCCAATAGTCTATGTAAGAGATATAGTTATTGAAGGTAAATGTGTTTTTTGAGTATAAAAAAATTGTTGCATATCTATTACAAGAATAAACCCAATCAAAATTCTTCTAGCTAAAGAGTTGTTAGGCTTTATTAGAAAGATTATATTTATATGATAGTAATTCATGAGAAATTTATCCTACTCATCTAATAGCTTGCAATGACAATACATGTTGCATGATTGAAAATTCCGAAACAGATTTACATGCATATAATTCATACTAGGTTCATCAATATGAAATTTTTAATGCCATAGTAAATCAACCCTATATGGCGTTTCATTTAACAAAAAAATTCAAAAATAGAGCATTAATGACAATTAATCAATCATGGCTCATCAAATTTTTCCTTATCATTTAGAATATCAAAATTTGGTACATTAAGGGATTAGTTGAGCTAGTGCTTAGATGTACCCGATACCTGAGGAACTATTGATGTTTTGGTAAACACTCTACTTTATAATGATATTTCTACTCTGGACGATCTTAAATTAAGAAGTGTATGACAATGAGTGATAAACTGCTAAATCAAACATGTTTTTGAATGGTTAGTTCTTTCAATCAAGTCAATCATAGGTAAGAATAAGTCTAAATAAGTATAATTCTTTGAACCTTTTTAAATTAAAACACAAACCATCAAAAACTTCAAACTCAGATTTAAGTCAAAATGTGAAGCTTCTACCATTACTTGGAAAATTTTAAAAAAATGATTGCAAAAATGACTATCTTGTGTCATTCTATTTGTCCAATGTCTAAATGACATAAAGTACAAAGTGTCCTTTAGGACAAATCATTTCGACCACTATGTCATTAGAGACAATAGGTCTACAAACAATAAGCATGAGAGTATAGATATTCACATGTATTGTTGTGGTACATGAACACATCTTGAAACAAGAATTTCTAAATTGATACCTGACTACATTGCAGGTATCTAATCACTACTAGAAATCGATGTTTTTGTGACGAGCAAAAGAATGACTACCTTTGTACATATAACTATAGAATGAAACAGACATGTCTAAACGTCATTGAAATTACGCGCATGTCATTCCTCTGTCACTGAATTCTAGTCGCCTTTGACACCGGATGATAGGAGGTGTGAAAGCGCGATGTCATCCACCTCTTCTCATCCCTCTTCGCTACGTGGCTCATTGCAAGTCATTTGGCTGTCATTTGTATTAGCCATTACTAGTTAGTTTTTCGCTGATCCTACGTGGCTTTTATATATGTTGTTGACGTGGAAAATAAAAGTCATTTAGCAGTCATGTGCTGTGAAGAAGTGCACTTAGTATTTTTCAAGCAGCCCATGTGGAACTTTCTATTTTTATTAGTTTATATATTTCGTATATTCGTGCTGACATGGATTTTGTGAAGTCATTTGGAAGTCATTTACTCTTTAGTATTTCTAGTTCCTTTTTTAACCCTTAAAAGTCACTTGGGGATAGTATGTACGCTGTCATATAATTAGGATTTGCTACCAACAAGAAACTCTAAACTGGAATCGTAATAGCTCACTAGAATCGCATTAATTCAAATGTCAATTTCTTCTTTGAACTCAAACCCATTAAAGGTGTGCATTCACTCCAAATACAACCAAAATACATCGTATTCTACTGGTCGCCACGGCACGCTCAGACCTTTAGGGGTTATAGGATCCGACGTGGCGTCTTTATATCTATGTAGTTTTCAGATTTAAAAATATTTAGTTGACGTGGAAAATTTAGAGTGATTTTGTAGTCATATGTCCATGATGACTACAGTTCTATGATTATAAAAAATCTGAAGTGGCTGCTCGATTTATTTTCTTATTTATTAGTTTACGTATATATTTTCAAATGTGGATAAGACGTAGTCATGATGCAGTCATTTGATGCCTGCAACTGCCGCTGGTGGTTTATTGAGTCAGATGTGTCTTTTTGTTTTATTTCTCATTTATTGTCCCCGATATATATTATGGGACGCAAATAATTTGGAGTCATACTGCACTCATTTCTTCCAATGTGCTCGAATTATGGTTTTTCTAGTTATCCTATGTGGCTCTAATATTTTGTTCCTTGCTTAATCTACGTGAATAATTATTGCTGACGTGGATCATTTGCTGTCATTGTGAAGTCATTATATCCTACAATAATTGAGTAAATTAGTTTACGTACGAAGTTAGTGTTGCATTTTCATAGTGACTTTATGACGTGGCTAAGTTGGAGTCATGCTATATTAGTCATTTCTTGATGAGAACCGCAGTTACCTTTATAATTTTTTTCCTATGTGGCTCTTCTTCCGTATTTCATATATTTGGAAATTATGTCTGACGAGAATGACTTGGTATCATTTTGTAGTCACTGTGTTGTCGAGATTTTTTTGTATTGTTCTCCACGTTCAGCAGTACAATTTCCGTGAAACTCTAAATATTATATTTTGTCAGCGTGAAATCAAACAAGTCATTCTTTATTACTATAAAAACTAAATAGCAATATTTTCATTTATGGCAATAGAATTGCTGACATGGCAATACAATTCTTCAAAATATCATTATTCTTATCCAATAGGGCTAACAGACGACAAATTTAGGCCTTGTGACAAATTTCATCACTCTTTCAACATGACCGTAAGGTGAGATAAGACCCATTAATTCATGTGAGATTGAAATTTACAACAATTAGTGTAGGCAGAATGGTCATAAATTAGTGTGGTTGACCTTATCAAACCCTAATCCTAACTGCACCACATATTATGGTCTGCACCATCTCTCAAACTCTTTTTTTTCTTGTACCATTTTCTGAAGTTTAGATTACTCTCTCTCCTCTTAACCCCTAAAGGCCCGAGGGGTTTGAAGAAAAACTTAGATGTGTTATAAAATATGAATTCGGTAACCCTTATGAAGTAGCGCTCCAAAGATAGTATAAAGACCTTAAACCCTAAATTAGATCTATACGGTTAAATTTCCTGAAATAAGTAAGATTTCTTTAATAATTAAATAAAGAGAGCAAAACTTTGAAAATCAATATAAAATGTAATTTCTATTATTAGTAACTGGAAATGGCTATGATTGACTAAAATCACATATTATATGATAACATGAAGAGAGGCCACAAGTAACCTATGAGGAACCTTATTAGTTTCCCAAAATAGTAAGTTTTCTTACACTCACAAAACTTTGCCCTGTTTGTGTTTGAAGGCTTATTATGAACAATCTATGAATCCAAACAGAGTTCTGTAAATTGGATGTGGTTCCCAACTTACCAAACTTCTGGAATGTTAAAAAAATCCAAAAAAAACCTTTTTTTATCTAGGTACAACTCCTCAAAAATTGGGATCGACCATAAAATGGTCAATTGGGCTCTTAGGGGTTAATCTGAAGCTCTCTTTTTCTTGAGTTTTTTATTAAAGTTCCTCTCTTCTCTTGATTACCTTGCACTTGTTGCCTTTGGTTTAGAGTAGTTGATATATAGTAGTTAGAGAAAAGCACAAACATTTCAAATTAGACATGCATTTTTTGTTTTCTTTGTGAGTTTAGGTGTTATGAACTTATGATGCCATCTCTGAGTAAGGAGTGTGGAGAAGAATGGTTGTGAAGGCATGTCTATCTCCTTCCTTTCCTTTTTTCTGTTTTTTGCTTGTAAGCGCGGTAGGAAGTTCAAGCAAATGGTGATTACAAACCCTGAAGTAATGTTTTTAGCAACCTAACACTTAAACAAAGATGAGAGAATACACACATGCCAATATTGAAGCCTACCAAAAAATTTCAGCACTCAATCTTCAAGAATAGTACCTCGGCACTCTTGAGAACCCTAATGTTGTTGGCGCCGCCATACTAGGACTGAGATTTTAGGGTTTTGATCTTAATACTATACAATGACTTAGAAGTGACTTAGAAATGACTCGATCTAAACTCCTCCACGTCAGCAGAGAGGATTAAAAGTAAATATTTGGATCAACTAGAGGCGGACACGTCTACACTCATGCATATGATATCGTCATATCCCAGTCAAATTATGAGAAACAACTAATCGCCACGTCAGATCCCGCGGAGTCTCGACGACCCACAATCAACCACGTCATCAGCCGCGGCTACGCCATAGTCATATATCGGCAGTCACATCAAATGTATCGTCATAATCCTGTCATACGAGGGACCTATAACTTTCACCACGTCATTCCCATAATTCTCTCAAAGAACTCCAACCAACCAAAGTTGACCACACGTCATCAGTCACAGCTTCGCTATAGTCACATTTCAGTCATAATTTTCATTTCAAAAACTCGCCACGTCAGATCTCGCGCATCCACGTCATAAGATAACCAATCAGAAAGGGCCATGTCATCAGTCACGGCGTTGTTGTAGTCATATATAGTAAGTCACGGTGAATGCAATAGTCATAATTCAGTCATAATAGAAACCATATATATCAGCCACGTTAGCAGTGGCGCCTTCACGTAGATTTTTTAGTCAGCCTACCCCCCCCCCGCCCAAACCTTACTTAAGTTCCACATAGGATTAGCATCCCGCCATGTTTGCTGACACATCAGAAAATGCTAGCCAAGTCATTGGCCACGGTGGCAGCAAAGACGAATGACGAGAACGGATGAATTCACAGTCATATTGACCAATTTAGGCGCGGAGACTTGGTACCTATGACAGGAAATTGACTAAAACGGACGTGGTTACCACCAGCCATATTCAGGATGCATGTGGTACCTATGACTGAGAATCTAGTCATTTAGGTCAGTCATAAAAGACACGATTTCTAGTAGTGAATAAATCTCTATCTTGAAATCAGAATTTCTAGATCGATGTTGGAACAAATTGCAAGTATCTACTAGTATCAAGGTATTTTCCAACACTCTCCTTTGAGATTGTATTCAAATCTTCCATGAAAGAAGCAGCTTCGTCCATGAGTGCATCTGTCAAATTGCATTTACAAATATCTTGCATGTATTTACCTAAACATGTTCCTGCTACTAGCCTTTCTAGAAACCGATAAGATCAAGTGCTCCCAAAACAATGTAGACAAGGATGTATCAACCAAAGTATAAAGGGTTTATAAACAAGGTAAAATCAACAACATATGGCATTCCTCTAGACATGTCAATACTAATTTGTATGAGGTGCATTCAAAAAATTTCACTCCACCAGCTTTTATAAGAACTGTTTCTAACCTAAAAGAAGATTGTTCTTGCTCCTCAACCATCAACATTTTGTGTAAGGGTTCTGAACTCGCTTCTAGAACGGATTCATTTTTTGTTTGACTACTATTCCTTGAGGGTTTGAATATGATGCTTGTATTATACATTAATTTGGATGTTCTAGAGCAATTCTCTGAGTTTTATACGGTGCCCCTACATTTTGGCTACATTTTGGCAACATTTTAACAGCCACAATCAAGACAAGACAATTATATTTGAAACCTCAATAATTTGTGCTTGCCATTTTAGATTTTTGAGCACTATTCAAATGAATTGCAAGACCTTAGCATGCATGCAATTAGATAGCAAGACCTTATCTTGCAAAAACTTATCATGCCCTTATTTTCCAAGACCTTAGCAAGATGATTTCGATTACAAGATAGAACTTAGGATGCATGCAATCGTGCTATCTACAATTCATTTTGATTTTACGATTGGTATCTCTAGACTTAGCATCCTAAAAATTAATAACCACATGTTCCGTTTTAAATAAGCAACCTTTTCATCACAAACAGAACCCAACAATGAACAATTGGATCATGCTACGAACTTGCTAAGAATTCAAAAATATAGCACAACCAAGACCTTAGAATGCATCTATCACACACCTTGGATGATATGTTTTACTATCACGTAGAGTGCTGCAAATTACGTTCTCTACCTTGTGTTCTATTCAATTATTGCAAGTGGAGTTTGGATTGTGTTACAAATCACGAAGCATTTTTAAGCCTCCAATTGAATAGAGCATAGTTATATTCAAACAATATGACAAATCCAACACCTCAAAGTGGCTCCAATCTTCAATTGTGCTTGACAAACTACCGATTCGTGATCTATAAAGCTTCAAGGGTGGAAGTATGCTAGACCGACCCACTTTGCGGCAAACTGCACTGTACATGCGACCTCATGAGGGTGTACTGGGGTACATATTGTACAGAGAAGATGCAAAGGACGAGTTCGCGTGGCCGTCCGATTGAGCTGACATATCGTTGTCGGGTATGAGAGGAGCACGCTTTGGGAACACACGGGGTGTCTGGCTGCAACTAGGAATGACTCGGTGAGAGGATGTGAGATAAACAGTCTTCTATCTTCAATCTTCGTTCTTCAATCTTCTGTCTCGAGTCTCGAATCTTCAAACACGGGTCCGTTGGCCTATCTGGTGTGTTTGGCTCTACAAGGTAAGGGTTTCGGTCGGGTAGGTAATAAGAAACCACATGTCCTCGGACGGGTAGAACGGGACAAACAGACACGAGCCCGTCCGTAAGATGGACTCTAAACTTCAAACCCACGGTGACTGGGAGCGCCTCATCAATGGGAACAACATATAAGATCAACCATGTGGGCCGTTAACCCCACTTCGTTGCCACAACACAAAATGAAGCTAAGTGTAAACACAAAGCTCATGAACGGGTTTACAATGCAAAAAAAAGAAATGCAACTAGCCTCCAAAGCCGGCTGGGAATAACAAGAAGGAAATCGGACCACAAGCCACAACACAAAGAAGAGCCTAAAGGCTCTTCAGATCTTCAAGTCTTGGTGTGATTTGCTTCTCCAACTTTCAACCTTCACTCCCACCTCAAAGGAAACCTTTGAAGGAGCAAGCTCGAAACTCCAAGGAAAGCTTCTCAACTTCAAATGGCTCTCACAAACAGCTCACGAGTCCAATGAACAAGTGTGATAGCTTTTTGGAAAGCTAACAACATCTTCTGACTTCCCTCAAAATCTCAAAACAATCTAAACTACTGTCCACAAACTATGGGCCTCTAAAGATGTAGGCCGAGAATAAGTCTGCAGCAGACCTCTCTTTCTTCAAATCACTATAAAACTCTCTAAAATGCTTCAAATCGTGAGTGCAAGGTCCTTTTGGATAGAAGACTTCAAGAACTACAAGACCTTGAAAGATTTGAGCAAAAACAAGCTATTAGTTGAGAATTAAGAACCTTGAAAAGTTGACTCCTCAATCGGGTAGTCACAAATTCCTTGAATTCTCAAAAACTTCTAACTCTCATAACTTTTTGCTCACAAGTCCAAATCATTCATGAAAGATGTCTATAGAAAGGTAATTGCACAAGGAACAACATCACAAACTTTATTTTTCATAAGTTTCTCCCCACTCAACATCAGCACACTCCAAAAAGTCTCTCCTCCTACACACCAAAAACTCCACCTTGACACGAACTCCAAAAGGAATCTACTTTCCCCTTTCTTCCTCCTTTCTTTCCTCTCCACCTAAGGGATAAGAGTGACCATACATCAGCCCATACCCCTAGTTTAGGTTCCCTATAGGAGTCTAATAACACAATAAAAGTCAACTACACTACCAAATGCCGGCAGTTTACTTCTAACTGCCTTTATTTACTACAAGGCAATTATCAAAGCCTTGGTAAACAAAGAAATCCTAATGTACTAAATAGAAAATAGAAATCACATGAAGAAATCTAAGAGGTATAAGGACTATTGATTGCCGATTCCAGTCGCCAAGCCGTGGACTTGGTGGGTTGGAATCAGTGGTCAATTGCTGTCCCGACGGTCCGGGGTTCGAATCCCGTTGAGCGCATCGGGCGGCCGCGGCTTGGCACGCTAGTGAAGCAGGAAACCCAACCATCGGCCTACCTACCCCTGAGCTATACATGTGACAAGAGTTTAGCACCAAAGGTGTTAAACCCAAACCACCGTGATTCTAATCACGATATAAGTGGTTTTGTTTTATTAATTAACATTACGATAAAACCTACTGTACACTAAAGGTGTACACGTTGGAAGCAATTCCAACACGACATCGTGTGGGCGGGGAGACCCCAACTCCATGCTCCAATGTTCAGGCGCCACGACCCCTGACATGCGCTTTGAATCCTCACTGCAGCATTTTAATGCGGGGGACTATAGTAAAGGCTTGCTTTGGAGGCTCAGTTATGGAACGAACTGGATCCAATATGCCGAATGTGAGGTTAGTAAGGTACATTGCATGGTTGAACGAACATCATCCATTATTCGGACTTATATCACTCGTTTGTGGGGATAAACATATGCTTCTTGAGCCCATTCTGAAATTTAATGGATGAATTCTGAATGAAATATCAATATAATTGTCAATACGTATGAAATTATGTGGATTTTGATCCAATTAGTGCCCCATAAATTTGCTATATATACAGTGGCGACCAGAAGTCTTCGGACAGTGGCCCATCACTTCAACAGGTGCTGACTGTAGCTTAGTAAGTGGGTTTACAGGAGATTTTTTGGGTTAGCATTAATTGATACACCACATGGCACCTAATTAATATGGACTCCCCAAAACTTTGTCACTTGTAGAAATTATTCATGCAAAAATCGTGAAGGGGTGTGTACAACTTTATATGCACATCAGTTGTACACACTACTATCTTCTCATTACAATTGCACTTGTGAGGCTTTTGGTTTTAGATTTTTTTTGTATGATTTGGAGAGGCCTTTGGTGATTCACTATGGCTCCTAGAAGGTCTGAAAATCAACGAAGGGCAATTCTTGAGATGTTTGAGCGAGGCAACTCATATGGCCAGATTTCTGCAGTTTTGGGCATTCCTCGAAGCACTTCTTCTGACATAGTGCGAAGGTTCCGTGAGAGAGAGAGAGTCTAACAGATAAAACTTCACCTGGTAGACCTAGAATTCTAGATGAACGCGGTGACCGTGGCATTGTGAGGAGATTAAATGATCCAAATACTAGCACATCCGTAGCTATAGGAAGAGTGTTACGATCTAAAGGCTTCCAATTGAGTGATAATACGGTGAAAAGGAGCCTTCGGAGGCAAGGGTTGACAACATGCGTGAAGACCAAGAAGTCACTTTTGACAAAGAAACATCGAGCACGTCGTTTGCAGTGGGCAAAGAAGTACAAGCATGCAGATTGGGAGTTTTGGGCTCATGTCATTTTTTCTGATGAGTCTAAATTCAATCTTTTTGGCTCAATGGACGTCAATATTGTTGGAGAAAGAGTGGAGATCGTCTTTTAGATCAGCATGTGCAATCTACAGTCAAACATGGAGGAGGAAACATAATGGTTTGGAGTTGTATGACTTGGGAAGGAGTTGGCAAACTTCACCTGATTGAAGGGAAGATGGATAAATATGTATATCGCAACATTTTAGAGACGGAACTTATGGGTACTATACAGATGCAAGGTTTAGAAGAGGATGAGGTTATTTTCCAGCATGATAATGACCCAAAGCATACTGCACATTATGTTGTAGAGTGGTTGCGTGCTCAAAAGTTTGAGCTTATTGGACACCGTCCACAATCACCTGATCTCAATCCAATAGAACATCTTTGGAATGAAGTAGATCGTCGTTTGAGAAGGTCTACAAGGAAACCAACTAGTAAAAGTGACTTATGGGAGAAGATCCAAGAAATTTGGTACGGTATAGAGCCTAATGTTGTTAGGAAGTTAATACGCTCTATGCCTCAAAGAGCTCTTGATGTCTACCATGCAAGAGGTGGCCACACACGGTGATAGTGTTTGTGAGTGTTTATGAGTTGAATCATTGAGTTATAAAGGTGTTTAGTAATTTTTAGTCTTATTTTCTATAGTTGATATGCAATAAAAATCAATTTGACCATAAAGAATTGTACAGGCTTGTTACACATTTGAATTATTGTGTATTTTTTTAATTCATATTTTTATTGAAAACTTTGTGTTTTATGCTTGTTGCAACTATACGTGCTTGTGGTTGTGTTCTTGTTATTTTATGAGAGATCATGTAGATTTGGCAAGTATTTTTTTTAAAAAACTCCTCTTGTACAACTATTTGTGGTTGCCACTGTATGTGCATGTGAGTAGAGAAAATAAATTTGGTTTTTCAGTACAATTGAATCTTTGTATGGACCTCGACTTTGTATTGTGGATTAAGAAATAACAATTCTTGTACACCGTATTATAAATTCTAGATGAAGTCTTCTCTTTGCGGAATTGCCCATGATTGATGGATTTCGAGTTCTTTCAAATAAACTAATGTTCAAGGGTGTTTGCATGGTTGACTGGACCAATTTTTTGGTCACAGGGCTGATTTCAGGATGACATTTTGATTGCAAGGCTCATTGTAGATAACCTATTCCTCTTCTAGGGCTATAAATTTGAACATAGATTCTTAACTTGAGTACAAAGGAAATTATGTAATCATATACAAGGTATCTTCTCAAATTAAAGAGCTATGGACTTTGAAATTATCACTATGGACTTTGTACAGCTCCATATACAATTGTATATGTGCCATTTAAATGAAGAAAATTATCTCATTGTTATCTTAGTGACTCACCTATTGATGTAGTGTACTTTGAAATGTCAAAAATTGATATCTTGTTAGACGATAGTGTTTTTTAAGTGGGAGTTATGGACTTTTGAAGGGTTTAAATTGATCGATAAATAGAAAAGTCCATAAAAGGTCCATAAACATGTATTTTTGATTTTTTTTTTTTGAATACCAAAATTTTGCTTCCTCTCATGGTGGGCCACGTGTCAAGAGCAATGAGTGCTCGGATCTGCAAAGATCTCATCATTCAAGACATCTGCGGTTTAAGGGAGTAGATGAGTGATATGACGGAAGCCTCGTGGATGGATGTCCTTGGCCGGACGAACGTAGGGTTAAATTCTGAGCTCTCACCGCTTGATCTTAATTTGATCAATCACCCTCACGCTTGTGTGTGCTTTGCGTTCTATTTTTGGTGTTTGTCGCGTTCAATTTCTTGGTGTTTGTCGCGTTGATTTGCTAGTTTAGGGCGCGTTCAATTCTTGGTGTTTGTCGCGTTCAATTTTTGGTGTTTTGCAAGGATTTTAGGGTGGTTCAATTCTTTGGTGTTTGTCGCGTTTCAATTGTTGGTTTAGAGTACGGCTTCCGATTGCATAGCTCTTTGTTCTGCGTTGCATTTCGCACGTCTGCGTTGCATTCGGAGGTTTAGGGTGCATGATCGGTTCGATTTATGGTGGCGGTAGCGTTGCATTTTCTGCATCTGCGTTGCATTTGAAATTGGGAGCTTGATCGATTAAGGTTTTGGTAGGTAGAGACTCAAATAGGGACGGTGTACAATTTAGACTCGCTTCTTCGCTCTTTTGTCATTGGGGTTCATGTTTTTTTCTCTCTTACCGCCTTGATTCTTTGGAAGGACTTCGTCATCTTGTCGTTTTTTTTTTTCAGAGGTCCGTGTTGGTGTTGTTCTTGGTGTGGAAGGGTTTAGGGTGTCCGTGTGGCGGTGTGAGGGTGTGTGAGTCATTTTTGATGGGGAATGGAAGAGCGGTAGCAAGGCGGTGCAGTATTATACGCCCGGTCTCGGCGAGAGAGCAAGACGGCAAACAATTAGAGAAAGTGATAAAGAGCGGCAACGTCGGTGTAGGCGTCGTGCAGCAAGAGGCAAACGCTCGATTCTGTGAGAGGAATTGTTGTACGCTGAAAAACGAGCGTAGAGTTGAAGAGCGTGCGGTGTGTCGCGTGAGGTGCTAAATCGGCGAGAGGTGCGCGCGCGATGCGGCGTTGATTTTGAATTGTGTAACGTCTACTTTGGCGAAAAACTCCGCATGTGCACCACAAGGAAGTCATCTTGCGGGCGGTGTGGTCTAGTCATGTTACCAAAGTTTCCTTGCCGATTTCAAGAAGGTTGTCAGAGCAGGCAAAAACCCATGATGCGATTGTGAATGGTTTAGCTCAGTCCTTGTCGGAGGTGAAGAGCGCAAAGACTAATGCACAATTGGTAGCAAAGCATGCAATCCTCACGGCCGTTGTGAGTTCGGGGGCGAGTGGTTGCAAGGCGGGCGGCCCGTCTTTGAAGGTTCATCACCGTAACGTGATCAAGGTCACGAACAACGGCGGGCTACAATGACAAGCAAGCGCTGGCGAGTGCATGGACACTCTGCTCGAAAACGGAGGAGTGATGCTACCAGCGATGCTGTGCGCAACATCGTCATTGCATGGTGGAATGCAGAAACGAGGCCCAGTCCAAATCGCAAGGAGGTTGTGCGGCAGTGGATTGCACCAGGTGTTTACGAATCACATCACACTCAAATACTGTTGGAATCACAGGCATGAATTCTTTCGATCCTTCACTATGCTTGCTAATTTTCTCCATTGTTGTCTTTAGGGTTTAGACATGATTGTTGTTTAGGAGAACAAGGGCAGTTGTAGTCTTTATAGTGATAATTAGGGTCAAAATTTAATAGCAAGGAGATTTCATATGTTCTGATGGCTTCAAATGGGGTATATGTGTGAATGATCATATCTCATGGAACTCCAAGAGAACCCTATGGTCTTTATAGGAGTTGAATTGATAGTCAATACGGTATGGGTGAACCTATATATACTAGAGTAGGAAGTGTTTGTACTTATATGTAGTAGAAGGAAATGGATTGAACTAATATGCACTAGAATGGAGTTTGCTTGAACACTAGTGTACTAGATTGGAATTTAATGAACATATATGCAGTGGAATGTAAAAAAATGTACTTGTATGTTTCAAAATGGAGTACGCTAGAGCTACATAGGAGTTTCATGTGAGTCCGTGTAATTATGAGTGACATGTGGTACAAACAATGACTATTAGAAGGTGGCATTGACCTTGTTGAAGTAGGTGGAGTAGTAGTAAGCACGTAGGTACTTCTAGGGAGTCCATATGACTTCAAGAACTTTAGTTGTATGTAGATGGAGTAGCGATAAGTAGGTAGGTACTTCTAGGGAGTCACTATGACTTCTGCGGTGTTAGTTGTATGCAGATGGAGTTTTACTGCGTTTTCAAGCCGCACATCCCGAGGTAATTGTGGGTAAGCGAATCTTTGATTCCTTTCACCATATTTTGTAAAAAAACCGAAAGATAGAAATGTGTGTTGTTGCATTTATCACGTAGAGATGGAAGAGCTTAGGGTGGGATTTAATTACATGCGAGCAAAATCAGGTTGCATTCTAAGAATGTATGTGATTGCGAGTGTGAGGTGTGTGAGTCTGTGAAGGAGGATGGTAATTCTTTGTCTTTGAAGGGTCTTCGTTTTGGGAGTGACGGCCATGGCCGATTCCATTTTGTGCCCCAAAACCGACCAAAGCCAAGGCACGCAAGGGATTGTATTTTTGGAAATTGTGATAGTTGTGGTGTAGATTTCCTCTCGTGTGTGCCCCATTGAAGAAGATGGGAGCTCGGTGCAAAGTCAAATGGAAGCGGTATGCAATGGAGACGATCACAACTCAGAAAGGAGTAGAAAAGAAGAAATTGACTCGGTATACAAAGACACTTCTTCTTGAGGTGGTAAGTTATCCGAAACCGAAATTGCAAGCTTTTGTACGACATACGTTTGTTGCAAAATGGGAAGATGAACAATTGTAACCCTGTCTTGCCAACTTTCCGGCCGATACTATTGTCTCTGTACTTGATTTCGCCGAGAACTATTCTTTCGAGGTTCAAAACGAAGTCCAATCAATGCATTGACACAGCTACCAGATGACGATCCTAGTGCATATAACTTGGGTGAGAAATCCTACACCTGACCCTAATGATGAAAGTACAAGGAACATAATGGAGTATCATTTCTATATTAGCGATGATAAGAAACATGATAGCTACTTTGTTCAACATTGTTTGATGTTGCATTGGGATAGTTTGGTGGATGGCGGTTTTACTCCTAAAAACCACTTTGG
Source organism: Bryum argenteum (assembly GCA_037043015.1). Lineage (NCBI taxonomy): Eukaryota > Viridiplantae > Streptophyta > Bryopsida > Bryales > Bryaceae > Bryum > Bryum argenteum. The sequence goes on along the minus strand of CM073328.1, from coordinate 13,992,456 downwards.
ATGCAGTCCGATGGGCTACGGCCAATTTAAAAGCCGAATTCCATGGTATTTTGTCGGTCGATACTCTGAAATTGCGAGGGTTGTAATTGCATGTGGAGCTTTTTGGATCCAGTCACGGAAAAGGCCCCATGACGGGCGGGAGTCGCATCTTGAAGAGATACATTCGAACTACACAACTCGATGTGAATGGACCTCGTCTGCGGGACGCCGAGGCTGTCGTAGAGTTCTTGCGATCCAAGCTCGGTGAAAGGCCAAAGACGTCATATGGTGATAGAAGGGCGGTAAGACGAACCTTTTGGCATGTCCGAGTTGGTGATGTTGACAGGGAGATCGAGTATGAGTGTGACCCCATAGTTGGTGCGCAGGATTTGCACTTGTGTTCGGTCGAGAGGTTCCATGGATGTCAACAAGTTGTTGAAGCGGCAATTGGCATGCTTCGTGCTTCTTGCATTCAATGTAATTGGGGGATTGTGAGAACAGGGGCTTGGTACTGGGACTGGGAGGTAGAGGTTCTAATAGTTAGTTTACCGGGGATATGTTCTACTTTGTAAGTGCCGAGTTTAAAGAAGATGATTGGGATGAATTTGGATTAAATGGAGCATATTTTGCTTCGACATCGAGCTTGGGGACAACTTTCTTTGTCTCTGCTTTGGACGATAACGAAGAAGGCGTTGATTTCTATCTTCCGCTTTGTACAAAGAAGATGTATACATGCGGGAAGGCATTTGCATGCCCATGGGGCGAGCATTTTGAACCCGGAGATTGAGTGATTCAGGGCCGTTACTATCGAAGTATGGGATGGGGTTGATACTTACATATGGGTGAAAAAAATCCCAAAAGGCTCACTTGCATGTGATTAACATAAGAGCTACCAAATTTCCAATGGTCATTGCTGACCACCGTGTTCTGTGAAATGAGCACGTATATACAGTTACCTTCCAGTGTTGAGGAAGCAATTATGGAGTATGTTGTGAATCAGATTTGCGATTATCTCCATCATGCCCCGCCTAAGACTTTTGTTATGGGCGGGCACCATTTTTTGGGTCTCGCCTCGTGCGGGACCCTCCAATATAGATTCCAAACTGGATACTTAGAACTTCACTTCACTTAGAGTCACTTAGCTCTTCACTTAGAGTCACTATGTTAAGTTTTGTATTACAACTACCATTTGTACTCCTTTTAGAAAAAAAGTCTGCATGAAGCCAATTTGAAAGAGAAATGAGTCACTAAAATTTAGTATGAGCGTTTGCAACTTAGTTATTTACATGGAATGGAGTAACAATGATGAAGACCTCTTTTGCAAAGACAAAGTACACAAGGCGATTGGGCAAGGCACCAAAAAAAAATTGACATAGAAGTTGATACATTGTTGAGGGTTAGCCAAAACTATTTTGGAGTTGAATTTCACATTTCAAATCACCATTTGGATGAGCGATTTATGTCTTGAAAGGATTGATACTTGAATTTTCTCTTCTTTTTTATGTCATTATGTCTTACTTTTGGAAGGATTTATACTTGAGTTTTCACTTATTTTATTACATCATTATGTCTTGACTTTTGAAATGGATTTATACTTAAGTTCTCACTTATTTTATTACATCACTATGTCTTGACTTTTAAAAAGGATTTATACTTAAGTTTTTACTTATTATGTCTTGACTTTTGAAAAGGATTTACCCTTATTTTGATATATCATTATGTCTTGACTATTGAAAGGATTTATACTTGGCTCTATTCTTCTTTTAACCCTTGTGCGTCAATCTAGGAAATGACCTTTAAGGGTTAATTGAGTATGTCTTACTTTAAGAAGGATTGATTTCTACCTTCTCCTGTATACAAAATTAGCTTGTCAATACAGAATCATTGGGTGTAACGTGAAACATAAGCATTTACAAAACTGAAAGCTTCCAAGTTTCATTTCACAAGATTAGCTTGCCAATACAGAACTGCTGGGTGTAACGTGAAACACAAGCATTTACAAAACCGAAAGCTTCCAAGTTTCATTTCACAAGAGCAAATGTGTATACAAAGTTTCATTTCTCAATAGCAACTGTATGTACAATACGATAAGCCTCTGTAAAACTTCCGATAAGAAGCCTCGGTTGCAATCTGATTATGAGCAAAACAATCCAACTCTACAACCAAAGCAGTACTTAAGTTCAGAACAGTAGTTCAGAACAATATAGACAAAAGGGATATATAAGTGCTCAAGTCCAAAACAGTATGGACAAAAGGGGTATAATGTTTCAAAGGTTCACTAAAGCGGAATCTACTTAGATTTGGGCTTATTCTTTGGACCCACGATCGTGTCACCCTAGACATGCTTGTTCGCAGACCGGAGCCTTCCCCTTCATGTCCTTCAACTTACCCCGTTTCTGCGTTTTCTTGGGTGTAGGGGAATCTTCAGCCCCTTCAAGATCTGCATCGACGTCCCTCTGCCTTCCGGAGTCGTCATCTACAGATACACTGTTACTAATTACATCATCTTCACTGTCTCGAGGCAAGTCGTCCACTAACTTGCGCACCCGCCATCGCCCCTCATGAGCATCCATGGGAGTCTTTTTGCGAGCTCCCATTTTTTTCTTTTTCTCGCGCAACCTGAATAACGTCATTTTTTTGACCAACATGTCAATATGCTCTTTTGAAGCATTTTCATGCAAGCTCTTTGGGGTGAACCCGCATGAACCTTATCAAATTCGATCCAGTCGCCTCGCACCGCCTCTTACGCTTTGGGGACGCTTGATTTGGAGACTCTAAACGCCGCTCTCCACTAACCAGGACTTCCTTCCTAGAATCTTCGAGGCACCCTTTGAAGACCATCCTTTGATTCCAAGGTGAGCGTCAAGGCGGTACGAAGACTTCCAATCGATGGACTAATCAGATTGGAACGTGGACATATCCCCACCTGTCGAATATGACCTAGAAGTCGTGACTTTCAATACAAGAAAATCACAATTGGAGTTAGAACTCGTTAGCATTGAAAGTGACATACAATACTACCATTTGCTTCCAATTGATTCCAAAGGAGTCGTTAGTAATTGCTCACGGATTGTACAATGGCATCTCCAAAAATTGAAAGCGATAACTACCTAGTGACACCCAATGACTTTTGCAAACAAGTATTGACTTTTGCAAACAAGTATTGACACCTATGGACAGCTACAAACATCTAGTGGTAGATTATGAAGCTATATGGACACCTCCAAACCTCTACTGGCAGCTTCTGAAGCTATGTGGACACCTGCAAACATCTAGAGAGAATCTATGAAACTATATGGACACCTGCAAACATCTGGACAAAACTTATGAAGCTAAATGGACACCTGCAAACATCTAGTGACAACTTCTGAACCTGTATGGACAACTGCAAACATGAAGTGAGAACTTCTAAAGTTATATGGATTGCTGCAGACATCTAGTGACGCCTTATGAAATTCCAGTGGCACCTTATGCAAATCCAATATCCATGTGAAAATCCAGTGAGAACTAGTGAAGATTCTATGACTGCTGCGGACAACTAGTGACACCTCATGAAATTCCAATGGCACCTTATGAAAATCTAGTATCCATGTGAAAATCTAGTGAGAACTAGTGAGGATTCTATGACTGCTGCAGACATCTAGTGACACCTCATGAAAAACCAACATCCATGGGAAACCTATGTGGACACCTTTCTCAAATCCAGTGACACCTAGTGAGGCCTTGGTTGTTCCTACAAACATCTAGTGACACCTTGTGAAGATTCAGTCTTAATTTGAGTCCCACTGAACTACTACTGAACATCTAGTACCAATACCTTGTGTATTTCCCACTAGTACTACTCTTAAACCCCGAACCCGAAGCCATGTTAAACCATGAATCGTAAGGCATTGCTAAACCCCGAACCCTAAAGCTTGTTAAAGCCTCGAATCCAAACACATTGTTAAACCCCGAACCCTAAAGAGACTAAACCAAAGAGAGTGTGACTACCTTAACAAGCGTAAACTCGATTCGAACTGCAGCTAGCCTACCTCATTCATTCAATCCAAGCAGCTAGACTACCTCATTCATTCAAACCAACAAAGAACCAAAAAATTCGAGCAACCAAAAATTCGATACAAACCTGGATTGGGGTTGCTTGCATTCTCGCATGTCTCCTTAAGCCTTGCAATTCACCTTTGCCCTTGTCTCCACAGGGTTTTTTGATCCCCGCCAATGCCCACTGGGTCTTCGTGCATCTCCCGATTGCAATCCTTCAACACACACTTTGTGGAGCTAGAAAAGTGAGAATATGCACACCGGGAATGATAGGCATGTCGGCGGTGGCAAATTTGCAATCCCAAGAGGGATCAAATCCTCTAGCACAAAACGGCAAGCAGACATCGCAACCACTCTCGAATCTACAGCAGATTGATCACAATCAAAATACACATACGGTAATGGTGTTGGAAAGCAAGTCGGGCGCCCTAAACCGCTTTCATAGCTTTCAGATTGACCAAGGAGGACAAAGTCGTGGCATCTCCACAAGTCCCGCTTCGAGGATGTGCTCGTGTAAGCTTCTTCAAAGAAGCTTAAATTTCGAGTTTGCTTCTTCAAACGGACTCTCCCGATCCAAAGAGAGTTCGCATCGATCAATCACTCTGCCGAGCAAAGACCTTGCGCCTGCGCTTCTCCAACCCCTTCCTCGCCCACTACAAGGGCGGTTGCCGACTACGGAGCACTAGGGTTCTCGGCGGCCGCAGACTTCACCGCCAATCACATCACCGCTTCGACCTCGGACTCCAACGATCGAAGTCGAGCCTGCAACAACAAGAAGAGACCGCCCATACTCGAGTTGGGTCGACACTTGACGAGCTCCAACTTCGCAGCGTCCCTTCTCTCTGCACAAACCTTCACCAATGCCTCCAACGAGGGCGCCTCTCTTTCTAAGAGTGAGAGATACTCTTGCCACTCCCCAATCGTCATCATGGGGTAATCTACCTTGTGCTCGAACCCCCCAACCCCACTACTGATCGGCAAGGCAATGGGCGATGGACCTCCCTCCCCTCCGTCAGTAATTGTGACGCTCTCCCCAGGCTTTTTCTCGGCAGAACCAGCCTTCTTCTCCTTCTGGGCCGCGTCTTTCTCCAAGTTGTGCCTGCGCAGCTGCTCACGACAGGTCCACTCAGCGTGGAGGCACCAGTTTGTTTTCTTTCCCTTCACAGTCTCGTACGCGTGACCCTTTGCTTCGGCAATGTTGATCAACCTTGAGTTTGGAACACTGGTGCGCTGGTGGGTGATCATCCAACACTTCTCAACTCTCTCCTGCAAAGCGACGTCTTCAGACATCGAATAACGGTACCCATTGGCGTTAACTTTCGGCCCAAATAAGCTCTCACGCCCGCCTCGTCCAAGTGCACGCCAAATCGAAGCCGCTTCGGTGCAAAGCCCTCGTTGCACAAACCGAAATTCTTTTCAAAGTAGTCGCGTCAGCGTGCTTTCTCTATCCCACGTAATCGGGGTCGCCAAAGATACAACGGATCAACCCACGCTCCCGATGATCCTCCTTCGACCTTCACCTTCTTCCTCACGGGTTTACAATCCGGCTCCTCCAACAATCGCTCTTTGGCCTCTCTCTCTCGAGTCGACATTGTTCAAAACACTCGAGTAACCCTAGTCGCGCATACCCACGTGAGCGTATCCAAGCACTTGACTACAGTCCAGCACACATGCCAAAAATACACAATCATGAGCAACGGAAGAGCTCCAGCAGCGAGGGAGAAGCTGGCTAGGAGGTGGCGGGAGAGACGAAGTCTCCCTGCCGCGAGATTGCCTGCAAACCCATCGACGGCCTCGGGCGCTCCCCCCCCCCTCCGATGATCTGGCCCGTTGGGGTCAATCCCACGGCCCACATACCCCCCTCCGCGGCGCGATCGACACCCCAGACGGGCATCTCGACCGTCCGGCTTGCCCGATCTCATCAACGGCTGTGAGTGCCCTGACAACTCACAATGGCTTTTAATACTATGGCAGTAAATTAGTGAGTTCTATAGAGGGAGCCTATGCCGCCTTTGGTCCACTCAACCATGCACTCACCCTCAAGTGTTTATAGGGATGTTTTATATAATTAAGATCGGGAATTTTTGTCCTAAATCAAACTTGATAATAGTAGAAATTGAACATGTACATGCATGTATGTTATCATACAAGTACTCCCTATTTACTTCTATAGTATATAGAAAATGATCTCTTACATTTTATGTTTATAGTCTAGTTTGTCTCCGGTGGCCATCGGGATATTAGCATTACTGAACGGACACTTCATTCACGCCGCCCCTTAGAAAGGGACCGGAGTTTCTATCTATCTATCTATCTAGTTTGTCATTTCAAACGATGAATATTCCCTGCAATTGCTTAAAAATGTCAAAGTACATATTTTCACAAAGATTTATGGAGATAAAAGAATTTTATCTAAGACTTATATTATTTGTTTGGTAATTTGTTTAGAATTTTGGAATATACATATTCATATATTGTCAATTTCAAATATGACCTTCATTTATTATTAAAGGGCAAGTCCTGATTTTTATAAGTATTGAGTTCATAACTTATAGGCTACTTTAAGTTTGTTATCGTGAACTTAGTGAATAAAGAAGGCATACAAAAAATTGCAACATGTGCAACATTGAAAGTTGCAAGGGTTTAGGGGCATGATGAAGATTAACAAATTGTATTCCCGAAAGGGTGAGTAGTAGTTTGCTCTTTTATCTCTTTGTCATGTAGTCATTGAGGTATAGACATTACGAATGTAAGTCAGTATTCACACCAATCTTCGATTGTGAGGGTTGGAGTTCTTATCTATATATATATAAAAGAACACGATTACCGCTAGCGATCCTTTGTAGGTTGCCCGACCTCGATGCAAACCCGGTTTTTCTCTTTGCCCTTGGTGATCCTTCCCGGTGGTAGAGTGGTTTGCCCATGAGAGTATACACGGTATGAAGAGTTTTAAAGATTTTGAAGGATTTCCGTAGGTGGTACTTGATTGTTATTAAGAATTTATTAAATCTCATTAACATAACAAGAGTCGAAGGGACAAGGAATGTGGAACATGTAAAATGGAGCAAAGTAAGGAGTAAAGAAGAGATCAACGGAACATGGAACAAGAATTAGGAATTGGGCACGGAGAATGGGAACAAAAACAAATAATGAGAACCATGAATGTATGATAGGAACTGGGAACAAATTATGGAAATCGGGAACAAATGATGAAACCAAGAAGGGAAATTGGAGGATGGCTGGATGGAAGAGCCGGAATCGGGAACAAAGGATGGAAACCGCGAATGGAAAATTAGGGGTTGGGAGTGATTAGTAAAGAAAAAGAGAATGGGGAACCAGAATAGAACAGAGGACAGCTGGGAAGTAGGGATCCATGGAATGAAGGATATCCTAAAATTCTTATAAAGCAAGGAGATACTGAAAAGGGACTGAATTCTCTCTTTGGTCACAACTCAAACACTGCTAACCTAACAAGATCTAAGAAAACCGGACTAAACATGACCGAATAGACTTGAACAGAACAGAACAAAGCAGATCTAAAGAAGCAAAGTACAAACCAAACTTTACTGAGAGAGAGGGACTAAGGCGTACCTGACCGAATGCCTCCAAATGGCCCCGGCCAGTTCTATTTATACTCTGCCTAACCGCCCTTGGAACTTTCTAGAATGTTCCAATGGCGGGCCCCACCATGGAACTTTCCGGAAGGTCCTAGAGGTGGGCCCCACCTAGATAACCGCCCTTCTAGAAGACTCTAGAGGTGGGCCCCACCTTCTCGAAGCTTCTATGGTGGGTCCCACATAGGCCATCTACCTCAAATTCTAAAATTTTCTAAAAACTCCTAAAATGGTTTCAACTATCTATCTACTTTTCTAAAGAAACACAAAAATCTAGTTCTTGCCGCCTGTTACAATTAATCCTCCGCTAATGCGGAACGCCCTCGTTCGCTCCTGATGATATCTCCAAATGGTTTCTTGACAATGGGTAAGGTTGTGAACGGGCTCCCATGTTGCATCGTGGATGGGATAACCTTTCCATCGGACTTTGTATTGTAGTTGCGGACGTCCATTGCCACGACGAAGATAGCGGTGTTCCAAAATGCAGTCCACTTCATATTCCTCCTGGTCTTCAATCACTACCGGTGGCGGCGGAGGCTGATGTCGGCCTGGAAAGCGCTCCGATTCAGTATGAAATTCTTTGAGCTGCGAGATATGAAAAACTGGATGGATGTGGATATGTGGCGGAAGCTCGAGGCGGTATGCAACATCAGATATGACCGTAGAGATTCGGAAAGGTCCAATCCACCGGGGTGCAAGTTTACGGACTTGAGTCGATGTAGCTAACGGAAGGTTGGCATTTGAGAGCAGAACCAAGTCACCTTCTCGAAAGGTCTTATGTTGCCGGTGGTTATCTGCATATTGTTTTTGTCGATTTTGTGCAGTAAGGAGCCGCTGTCGAGCCTCTTGCAACGCCGATGTTAGTCGTTGTATAAACTCCTCCGTTGTAGGGTTGTTGGTGTTGATGGGGCGGTGGAGCGTTGCCGACGTAATCGGATGCTGACCAGCGTTAAGAAAGAATGGTGAATGACCCGTGCTTGCTTGGGAACTATCATTATAGGCGAACTCCAAAGGGGTCAGATACTCATCCCAGTCGTTGTGGTGAATTGCCACAAACGCTCGCAGCATATCCTCCAAGGTCCGGTTAGCACGCTCTGTCTGTCCATCAGTCTGAGGATGAAAGGCTGTGGACATAGCAAGTCGTGTGCCGAGAAGCTTGAATAGTGCTTGCCAGAAACTCCCTGTGAAGCGCGGATCCCGATCTGAGATAATGACACGAGGCAATCCATGATGACGGAAGACAGTGTCGAAGAAGACTCGTGCAAGTGTTGGGGCATCAATATCGGAGCGTACCGCAGCCAAATGAATTTGCTTCGAAAGGCGGTCCACAAAGACAGCAGCAGTGTGATTACGATGCGTCTGTGGCAAACAAGTAATGAGATCCATGGTTACTTGTTCCCATCGTACCGTAGGTAGTGGAATCGGCTGCAGCAGTCCAAGAGGTGCAGTATTGCGTGCCTTGTTCCGTTGGCATAGCTCACAGGAACGCACAAAAGCTCGAACATCACGATCCAAGCCCACCCAAAACCATGTTCTAGAAATCCGTTCTAAGGTCTTCTCACGTCCGAGATGTCCAGAGATAGGAATGTCATGCCCTTCTTGAAGTATGCGGGTTCGAAGTTTAGCATCGTTAGGTACATAAACCCGCTTCTTAAAATAGAGGAGGCCGTCAACGAGGTTGTAATCTTGATATTGCACATCACCTACCTCTACTCGATCAGTCACCATTGTGAAGTAAGCATCCTGGTAGGTGGCTTCCTTCCATTCTCTCCCTCTGGTTAGATCCGGAACAATACTACTAATGGTAGCAATCTCCCTCGTGTCCTCTCGATTGATTTGGATCCGGTCTCCGAGATAAAGCGCCTGGCACAATGTTGTTGTCGCCCTTGCTGCATCTTGAAGTTGAATATCAAACACCGCAGAATCGTTTCTTCCCGGTGGTGGTGTCTCGATTTCATATTTTCTAAATGCGATCATGTAGTAAGGGCCGATGATCAATCCGAATTGTCACAGTTTCCCCAATAGATAGTGCCGCCATACTTTGGTAGCATGTACAATTGCTAGTTGTTTCCGATCACGTGCGAGAATAGTTGCGCTCTGCCCTCTCTTAAGTTTGCGTGACTCATATGCAACCGGTTGAAGGCCCCTACCAAGTCTTGTTGGAGGACCGCGCCTATAGCAAAGTCGGAGGTGTCAATGTCAACCGTCATACGGAAGGTCATGATCATATGGTTGCGGTGGAGCGAAGAGTGAGTGCCTCCTTCAAATTATTGAAAGCGCCTTGTTGTTGTAGTTTCCACTCAAATGGAGCGCCCTTCTCCAATAGATTTGTCGGAGGAGCAAAGAATGTCGCAAACCGCCGAACAAAACGACGATAGTATCCCGGCGAGGCCTAAGAAAGAACGAACTTCAGAAACATCCTTGGGAGTTGGTCAGTCCTTCACTGCATTCACCTTAGCTTGTTCCATGTACACACCCTCGAATGATACTACATGCCCCAAAAAGGTGACCTCGGACTTCCAAAGTTCACACTTTGATTGCTTGCAATAGAAGTGACTATCCCGTAACCGACGTAGCACCTCCCGTAGATGTTGGTCATGCTCTTCCGGGGTTTTACTATAGATCAAAATGTCGTCAATGAAAACAACTACACACTTGTCCAAAAGGTCCCGGAACAACCTGTTCATGTGACCCATGAAGGAAGCTGGGGCATTGGTGAGACCAAAAGGCAGAACGAGCCACTCAAAATGTCCATAGCGCGTGCGAAATGCTGTCTTTTCAATATCCTCTTTTGCAATTGGTATCTGCCAGAGATCCACTTCGAAGATCTAGCTTGCTAAAAATGGTTGCGCCTCGAAGTTGATCAAGAAGGTCATCCACACGTGGGAGTGGATAAGCATTTTTGATGGTCTGCTTATTAAGGCCCCGATAATCGATGCATAGCCGCAATCCACCATCCTTTTTGGGTGCAAAAGGAGGAGTGCTCCCCATGGCGATGTGCTTTCTCGAATGAGGCCCTTCTCCAAAAGCTCGTCCAACGTCTTCCTCAGCTCCTCAAGCTCGTTTGGTGCTAGGCGATAAATTGGCCGATTTGCTGGTTTAGCTTCTAGCATTAAGTCTATGTGGAAGGGAGCACCTCGATCAGGTGGTAAACCACTAGGTAAGTCGGCGGGAAAGACATCTCGAACTCCGATAAGTTGCTCAACTCGTTCGCTCCTTCGGCTCTCTTCTCTACCATTGAAGCAATATTTGGAACCACCACATACACCGGCTGCTTTTGTCGCATCTGTTTCTTCATGAAGGCCATCCCCACCAATATGCCTTTAGTTGTCTGTCGTTTCTTCAATCCACTTGATGTTGAAGCATGAAGAATTATCTTGCGCCCACCTTCGTTAAAAGAGATGGTTCTTGCCACCGGTCAATCGCTTATTTCCGCCTCCAACCACGGCATTCCCAGGATAACATCATATCTCGAGCTTCGTTACCTTAAATTTTCCTCGTAGTGCATAGGCATCACACAATCTCAAGGTCTCTTCTTCACATGTCTCACTTAAATCATTTTCCGATCGTCTCATGAGGTATATAGTCCCTCCGGTGATCACCTTAGTCTTGATCCCAAGTCGGTTGGCAATTGCGGTCGAGATGCAATTCTCCGTAGAACCGCAATCCACTAGTACTCGACACGGTTGTCTTCTAAGTCGACATGAGACATATCACCGACCTTTTTGAGTGTTGCCCGAGACCATCTTTGTTTGACTCACGAGAGACAATGACTATCCCCGATATTGGTCCTCGGTGCCCCCATCGGGAGCCCCGCTTTCCTTGCTCCATTCCTTCATCATCTTGGTCAACCTCGAGGTTGTGGATCCGCCTTGGTTTGTTGGCACCGAATTCGACGTTTTGACACTCTCCAATCGATGGCTCGACTCCGACAAAGAGAAGCACAATCCCTTCCGTGCCAATAATTGTCGTCTCTCGTGGCGTCAATGGTCCTTGTAGGGCGTCAATCTCCATTGGCGTCGGTTGTTGGGCTACTATAGTAGGTGGTGGCGTAGGGTTCCATACCGCAGTCGTACTCCACGATTTCTAAAGTTTATGGCATCAACTCTTTCGCAATCCTAACCGCCTCCTCAAATGTTTGAGGGTCTCTTAATTCCACTTCTCGTTGAACGATCGGCTTCAATCCTCGAACAAATCGATCCATCATCTCTCCCTCCGAAACATTGGGTATTTGGAGACATATGGATTTGAACCGGGTGACATACTCTTGCACCGACTTTATTTGTGTCAAGGTGGCTAAACCGATCGCGCGCTAACTTCTCCGCATTGATGGGCCGAAAGCTGGTTTGTGAGCTCGGTCTCAAATTCCTCCCAATTTTGAAATCCACCTTGAGCTCCATAGTTTTGAGCTCAAGTCGCCACCAAATGGTCTTTGCACCCTCAAATAGCTAGCCGCATATATAATTCCGTCGGTTGAGTTCGCCCGGACAGTTGGAGATATTGTCGCATCTTTGAAAAGCCATTGAGATACATCATCTTGTCTTGAAGTTCCCGAATATGTTTGAGGCTTGCTCAACTTGACCTCGCAGCTTGTCAATTCTCTAGCTCTAGAAGCGTCCGCTTGTCCTTGTAATGCAAAGAACTGGTCTAGTAGGTTTGAATCTGAGTCTCCATATGAGTAGGTTCCGCCATTTCTCCCATGATGCAATTCTTCCGACGACCTGCGCTCACGCGACGCCGCCTTCTCTCGTTCTAGCCAAATCCTTGAAAGTAACTCCAAGTAGATCCAAGGACAAGACTTGATGAAACCACAATGACTGACTCTCAAGTAGACTCTTGCTAATAGCACCTAATGTAAGGATAGACTGACACTCGCTCTGATACCAATGAAACGGGACTGAATTCTCTCTTTGGTCACAACTCAAACACCGCTAACCTAACAAGATCTCGAGAAAACCGGACTAAACATGACCGAATAGACTTGAATGTAATGTAACAAAGCAGAACTAAAGAAGCAAAGTACAAACCAAACTTTACCGAGAGAGAGGACTAAGGCGCGCACCGACCGAATGCCTCCAAATGGCCCCGCCCGTTCTATTTATACTCCGCCTAACCGCGCCCTTGGAACTTTCTAGAATGTTCCAATGGCGGGCCCCACCATGGAACTTTCCGGAAGGTCCTAGAGGTGGGCCCCACCTAGATAACCGCCCTTCTAGAAGACTCTAGAGGTGGGCCCCACCTTCTCGAAGCTTCTATGGTGGGTCCCACATAGGCCATCTACCTCAAATTCTAAAATTTTCTAAAAACTCCTAAAATGGTTTCAACTATCTATCTACTTTTCTAGCAAACACAAAAATCTAGTTCTTGCCCTGTTACAGATACAATCAACGAGAGAGAATCAAGGATAGGGGTCAGTTCTTGAGGAGCACCAAATAAGAAGCTCATCCATCGGGATGAGGGGGAGAAATTAATCAAAGACATGCATGGTCATGGCCATTATCACTTGGTCATGTATACACGACATGAAGAGTAACTTTTCAAAAGATTTTGAAGAGTTCTCTAAATAGTATGTGGTTGTTATTAAGAGTTTATTAGATCCCAATAATAAAAATACAAGGAGTTAAAGAGACAAGGAATATGGAACACAAAAATGGGAGCAAAGAAAGAGTCACTTGAGGGGAGATCAAGGGAACATCGGAGGGGAACCAGGAATCGAGATTAAAGGATAAGAATTACGAAAGGAGGATGAGAACTACTAACAAATAATGAGAACCAAGAACGAATGATGGGAACTACATACAAATGATGGAAACTAGGAACAAATGACGGAAACCAAAAAGGGAAGTTGTTGAAACACAAAAGAAATGATGAGAACGGGGAACGGGCCAAAGCGTGGGTAACCCAGAAAAAGGGAACGTAGGTCATGCTATAAATCTTAAAAAGTAGGAAGACCATTTACGAGGGAACCGAGGATAGGGTGTAGTTTTTGAAGAGCACCAAATAAAGTGTTTACCCATGGGACGAGGGGAACTTACTCACCAATTGATTAAATACTATTTTTATTTTATTTTTTGTCCAAAGGACATCGGTATATAGAAGTCCTAACCTATATCCTTCGGACTAGGACATCAAAAAGGGCCGATCAATTTTTTTTTTAAAACACGTAAAAAACTAAAAATTTAAACTCAGGTATAAAAAGAAATACGTAGTTGGAGGATTCTCAATAGGGTATAATTATTTTTTATACCTAGGTCTGGATTTTTTACATGTTTTCATAAATTTCGATCTTACCTTTTTGATGTCCGTGTCCGAAGGACACGGGTTAGGACTTGTATATATATATATATATATATATATATATATAAATAAAACAAATTGTACGTTTCAGTAGTTTAAATATGGCTTACACACAATAACTTAATGTGACCAATACTCAACAATTGTGATTATTTCACATTAGAAATTCGCAATAGTCTTTTAAAGTCCATTTACAAAATATTGCCCATTGTAAGCCATTTAAGCAATATTGTCGTCCAAAGGGCCTTCAAAACTTTTTGTGCTCTAGCTTCGAACGGTCATTCAGAAAATATTGCTCTTCGACGAAAATTCAAGAAGATTAAAAAGTATAAAAATATGCCAAATATGTTTAAGAATGTAGTGCAACAGGCAAAGGGCAATATTGTTTTGACGGCTGGCAAAATGTTAATTGCAATTTGGGAGATATTATAGAATATGGTCTGTATTAAAAAGCATATGCATGATATTAGTAAAATGTCTCTAAAAATTCACCCGAGCCAAAATGGCAGTTAATGACAAATGAAATAACTTTACTCTAAAGATATCAAGGTTACCATGTAAATTTGCTTCAAGAAAGTGAAGTGTGTGTACTATATACAACCTTACACAAGCATAATTTGCAATAAGTTTCCTATAAAGGTTTTCTTAAGTAACCTGTATAAAGCAAAGAAATATGTAAGACTAGCAATAAATGTATAAGACTTTTCATAATTTTTAGTTCTTGGAAATCTGAAATAGCTCGTTCATCAACCATTTTGTATATCCACTTGGAATGATTTTAACTAAAAGTCTTTTTTTTACACATCCTATTACCTATATTCTATATACTAATTATTTATTATCTTTACAATAATAAAAATACATTAGAGAAATTTTAACAGAAGTATTTACATCATTCACATTTTGAGAATATTATTTACATCACTCACATTTCAAAAATAGAAATCAAATTGACCATAATTTTAAAAAAGTAGTTACATCACTAACCTTTGGAGTAAAATATATACGTGACCCACCTTCCGAGAAAAGTATTTGTATCAAGCACCTTTCAAGGAAAGTATTTGCATCACCCTTATCTCGAGAGTTGATCTTCAATTTGTATATAAATACTCTCATGTAGCACAACTCTCTTCTGTGTCAAAGTCTATGTTGGTCACACTTTGGATACAACAATTATTTTGAAATAGGTTAATCCGTTTCATCTTGTTTTTCTTTTTCTTTTTCATTGGTACTTATATTTGTAAAGAATTTCTATGCTTTTCATCTTTGTGCTTTTAGATTTTCTATGTGACGTCATCAAAATGCAAGCATCTATTCACACTAATTCATATATTGGTACTTATTTTCATTCCCTTTTGGTTTAGCAAGTTATGAGAAACTAGAAGTTTTAGGGTTTAGGGTTTAGTTTTGAATCATGATAGAGTAGACATCATGCATTCTATTATTGGTGTATAAACTTGTGAATCTCAAGCTCCCCATGTGCAAATTTTTATCATCATGGGTTTAGATAATGTTCATGTAAGGACACAAATTTATTATTTTGAGGAGTTAGTGTTTGTTAGGTGTATAGTCAAATGAGTAACTTAGATGTAATAATTTAACATAGGTTAGCATGATTCTGTGAATCATCTAGAATTATAACATCTAAAAATCATACTAACCTATGTTAAATTATTACACAAATAATTTGTTTAGTAATGGATTTTTTATATATGTTGATTACTTTTGTTTTGTAGAATTTGATATGTTTTGACCGGTGCTGCCGGTTACAACGTTAAGGCTAGGTCTGGGTGACCGGTGATCACCGGTCTGAAAGGAGCGTTAGACCGGTGATCACCGGTCACCGTCTTGCACCTTTCAGGAGGGAAAGGCGGAGTACTGTGGTTTTTGAAATTTCCGCCATTGGTTGAGTCGCGCGGCTCGTTGACGCCGACACCTCTCTCTCAACGCTGTAACTCGCGTTTTCCTCTGCCGTGCCCGCTCGTTTCCTGTCCGTAGAATGGTAGCGCTGGTTGTTGGAATAGTGCTGATGCCGACGATGGGTGAGGTGCTGTGAGACGGGAGATACTGTGATCAGTGACGAGAGAGTGTCAAAATTATGTTTTGGAAGAGAGGATGTTCGCGCGGTTGGTTTAGGGTTTAGGGATTGCTGATCGTTGCTAGGTGTTTGTAGCTGTAGGGGTTTGCAGGTGTTGCAAGAAGTTCGACATGACTGAGAGTTGTTTGAGAGGTGATAACTGAACAATCGGAGTGTAGCATGCTGTGACGAGAGTGTGAGAAGAAGAAGGTTTAGGGTCGGTACTTTAGGGAGAGAATGTACTGGGGAAGACGATAGGGTTTAGGGGTTTAGGTCGGTGAACTGTGCCTGGGATATGTCGAGTGCGAAGGTGGGGTCGGGTTGGGGTAGGTGCAGGACGAAGGCTACGGAGAAGCTGAGGCGGAAGCGGGATGGGAGGGGGGCAACGAAGGGTACTCATAGAGTTTTCTCGGGAGCCCTGAAGTTGCTGGTTCCCCCTCCGGAGGCTCCCACTGTGGACGGCAACGACAATGATAGAGGGGAACTCAACCTTGGGGGAAAGCGGAAGCTGGGGTCGTAAGGCCGAGAATCTGAAGAAAACCAAGGCAGTGGCCGACGGAAGAGCTCCCAATCGCAGAAGCGGAAGGTAGCGGTTGAGGAGGACGAAGGCGACGCCATCAGTGAGGAGGAATTCAGCAGAGACTCCGGTGAGGAAGAAGCGGAGGACCGAGCGGCTAAGACACCGAAGAGGAAGCGCTCAAGGCGGCCCGAGAAGCGCTACAACTGCGTCGAGGATGTCGACGCCGAAATTGCTTGACTGAAGCAACCTCCGCGTGCAATGACGGCGGAGGACTTTGAGAAGGAGTGGAAGTTGCCACGCGGAGGGCAGAATCCGCACCACTTCTGCAACGACAAAGTGCCCCCCGAGACGCTGAAGAAATATTTTGGTGCGCGGTATGGGAGCTATGGGCGCAATGGATTTCAGTGGCCGGGGAACTACAAGAATCATGTGTCTTCTTGTAGTTGGTCCTAAGTGATGTGAACCTATAAAAATCATATGTGGAAATTGAATTCTTGCTAGATGTGATTTATGTGTAAGGTATATAAGCAAGTGGGTGGCAATTTCATGTTCAAAAAAGGATGGTGACAAAGTGGAAACAAAAACTTCTACAATCAACCTGGACCCTAATGTGTACAACAATTTTTCAAACTGCCTCTTGACAAGCCGATCAATTTTCTCATTAAAGGAATGTTGTTTTGACAAGAACCCGAAACTTGTCTTAATATAGCTCAAGATTCGAAAGGTGAAATTTGATAAGAAGGGAGTAATTTAGACTGAATGTTTTAAAGAAGATCCTACCATTGGATAGCCCAAAATAAGATTTTTAAAAACTTCATTCACGGAATTTCTGATTAAATTATCTCGAGATTTGAGTCACTGTAGAGCTTCTTGTTTAGGGGTCCACCCATCTTTCTATTGATGGGTAACATATTTATCTATTTCTTGCCTCCGCACACGTCTCGTGGCGACATTGTGGCTAAATTTGAACTTCATCTTATCCAATCTCTAATAATGGACACTATAATTCTCTTGATTTCCAAACTGTTTGGTTTCTTCATTTCTTTGAAAATTGATAAGTATCCTATCCTTAGAAACCCAATAGTGGACATATTGTATTGTTTATAACCGATACTCTTTGAATTATCAAAAATTCCTCAATGCGAATGTTAAATCATTCATGATTCACCCTTAGAAATGACAGCCCCGAGGAATGAAACAAATTGACAAATGTTCACAAAGTGAAATCACTAATCAAGCACTTTGCAAACAACATTAATTGTTCATTAAGAACTGCGTGTTGCTTTGTAGTGTTACAAAGATGACTCACATTGGTCCAACTCCAAGGCTTTAAAGATGCGGTTTATGTGATCCTAGATAACCCTAAATTACCGGATGACAGGTAGCTAGGCAGTGCCAAGGCTTTCTACATGGTTACAAGCTAGCAACATGTTTACCTTGTGTAAAAGTAGCTCTATTTTTAACAGATTCCTATTATATGTTTCCTATACACAATTGTATTACAACAATACAAAAAATAAAATTGTGCTCTATGCTATATTTGAGGTGTTAATACACGTACGGAGAATTGATGTAGAGGAACCATAAAATGCGAACATCCAATCGAACAACCCATAAAACATTCACCTACATTTAGAATTCAATGTAACAACTATGATTTTTTTAAGAAATGAGACAATAAGGAGAGAAGAAAGAAAGCATAATATTTCCTCAAACCTGATGATGTTGTTAAAAACGGTAGGTTCATGACAAATTCCGTAGACCTTCCAACCCCGCATGTCCGTAGCTCCCACAACTCACCCCTCCCAATCTAAACCCTCCGACAATAGATTAGAGCATGTCGAGTCCGTACAATGGGCCGGAGAGTGGGGCCTTGTTTGGTGTTTGAGGAACCCCAGCCTACGCAGTATCCTTGTAACTTGGCCAAGAGGGTTTAAAGTCTCCCAATTTTTAGCACACCATAACTCAAAGTTATACCTTGCCTTCACTCACATTTTACAATCTCCCTCAACCAATGAGAGAGTGACACATGACATAGATTTTTCTGGCAAAAAGCACTTTCTATTATAACCGGCTAGTGAGAAAACATGATTGGTGAGTAGACTTTTCCTCTCCGTGACTTTGGTTTTGGGGTGAGATTTTGAGGCGTGCCCAAGCAGCGCTTGCTAGCTTTTCGCGTAACCAAGCAGCTCGGCCTCAAGCACACGGTTGGCCTTCTCCACGGTGATGTTAACCGACCTTTAATGTGATTTGATACATCCTTTTTTGTAAAAAGCGGGTTGTTGCTTTTAGTGTCTAGGGGAGTGCAATAAAAAAAATTGTTGTATAGAGTAGAGTTAGGAGGATGATGCTTAATTATGAAGTAACATAGAGTTTTCATCCCCACCTTTTTTAGTAAACTCAATTTAATAAGGAGATGATATTTAGCCCATGTATTGTACATCAGATTAAATATTTCTAAGCTTAAATCTAAACTAAATCTAGCATTGTATAAGAGATATAGGGGTTCAAAGTTTAAATGGGCAAAAACCATGATTTGGGATGACTTCAACAAGCCAAGGAGGATAGGGAAGAGGAGGGTGGCTATACAAGCCTCAAGAGTCAACTATGCCGCAGTGGTTTGAGAAGCGGATCGAACCTACGATCTCACAGTTGAGACTTGAGAGCTTGACGTCATCCTCCTCGTCCCTTCTCTCATCGGCATCATTGAAGTCATCCCCTACCATGAATTGATCTTCCAACAGGATGTTTATCCAATTATAGAACTCCAACATTTGATGTGCTTCAAAATAAGAATTGATAAACACACTATGGGAAGAAGGCTTGGCCAAGATTAACCACTTAAAGGAGAAGTTTTCTCTAGATGTCTACAGGAGAAGTCTACTTGTGAAGAGAAGTTCACTTTTCTATCCTCTTTTTTCTAAACAAATGCACTCATCCCCTCATTTCAAACTCCAAGGACTGTTAATTATACTATATATTTTTAAAAAGTGGTTATCGATGTTTTTTGGTACTAAAATTATTTCCATGGCCTTTATACGATATAAAGTACAGAAAAATATTTCTCCCTGCTTTTTTTACCCTTACCCATGTACCGACCACTTCTTCGAATTTGTTCAAATTTTAACAAGGTCCAACTTGTGTTTGCATGACCCCCCATGGCAAACACATACACCATTACCTTACATGGGTCTTCTAGAGCCCATGATATATATGTATATATATATATATATGCCGGATGCCTAAGAAGTCTAGTTGAAATAGCAAAAGACTATCTCATGATAGTAAATGAAAGAGGTATATTTTATGCTTTGCCAAAACTCCTCCAAAAAGTGGTGCCACATAGATTGCCATGTCATTTTATCATCCACAAGAAATGTTCACCACCGGTTTGTTCTTCTCCTAGTCTAAACAAACACCGGATAAGAACTACTCTTTCAACCAATCACAATTGAAAGTTCGCCTTTTTAAAAAAAAGAATGACCAGTGGGCTCCTCCACCGTAGTCACGTAGTGTAAACCGACATATCTTTAGAGTGAGGCTTTGAGGCTTTGAAAGGACTGAAGCAGAGTTTTGTGTTGGCAAGATTGTGGCTACGTAACCTTTTAAGAGTTTCAAGGTTGGTTGGGGGAAGACTGAGAGTAGATCATGGACACATTTGAACTTTGAGCTTTAAGAGCACCTAGTTTGTAACCGGTTGAAGTTCGTTTGAAGTCAAAATTAGAAAGAAAGAAAAAAGTACAAAGATTAAATTATGTGTTTGAGACATGATCATGAGCCTTGAACTTTGATTTTCAAGGGTACCTTGGTTATTAGAGGAAGATATGGTATAATTTTGAGGTTGTAAAAAATAGACTAAACTTTGTGTTGGCAAAAATGTGGCAACATTTGACCTTTATTTTAAGGGTACCTTGGATTCAAGGTCGATGTGAAGATTTGAAAGGAAGATAAAGGCTAAGTTTTGTGCTCATATGATGGCGGGCGTTCAAACTTTAAGGTTCCAAGGTGAATGTGAAGTTTTAAAAGGAAGACCAAGTTTGAACTTTGTGTTTTATTCTTGATCACATTGAGCCTTGCAATTCTCTTGCAAGTCCATCACAACTTCACATCATGGAGTTTAGTAGTTTTTGGAGAATACCTCCATGGAGTTTCAATTTTCAATTAAGATATGCATGGATTTATTTTTTATCATGATCTCAGTCTTTATAGATTTTGGAGCAAAGCTTACAAAGCAATCAATGGTGATTACTTGTAAGCACAAATTTGGCATGAATGATTGATTCAGAAACGTACACTATCACATTCTATTCCATAAGATGTGCACATCTAGGATTATAGACTATATAATGTAAAGAAAGATGATCAAATCTTGAGGACAAAAAAATGCTTTGAGTCTTAGTTAAATTTGACGAGCTTCTCTTTTCAACGATGAATTCCAATTTGGACGAGAGGTCTCATGTACACGCTCTGAGGTTCCTATAGAGCCCCTTTAGCTTTTATTTCGGGTTTAAATTTGATGTAAATCTCTGATAGTCATATGTGGAATTATAAATCGTGTAGATTCTTGTTGGATAGATCTATGCGTACGTAACTATTTTGTCGTAATGTTGTAATATTTTTTGAAAATAGAGTTAGGAGTTAACTTTTCTTTGGTAGTTGTTGCTTTGCAATTCTATTTGAAAATAGAGTTCGAAGTTGATTCCTCATTTTGAAAGAATCTAGATTCATTTTCTTGTCTATGGTGGAGAGAAGACCGGCTCCGTTCACTTGCTAGAAGAACAACCAAAGTCACAGTATTCACAAGTGCCGGTTTATCGTGAAAATTGAAGGAGTCAAATATATGAGCCATCTGCTAGAGTAGAGGTTTAGAGAGCAACAAGAATATAACATGCATGATACATACACCATGATTCATCAAGTTCCGGCTTTCAAGAGACAACCTATTGTGTTGGCTTATGCATCCGTAAGCATCTCCAAGCAAGCTGAATGCAAGCAAGCCAGATGTAGAAGTTTATATGCAACTTGTGTAAAGATCATGCCTTTTATTGATGTGAGATGAGATATAGTGCATGGTAAAAAACTTGGCATAACCTTTTCTTACTAGCTTAGGTGGATTAATAATTCATCTCTACTACATGCACAACATGGAAACTTAAAGAACACGGTAATGTGGACATGGAACATGATAAGGAACACAGTGAGGCGGACAAGGAACATGGTGAGGCGGACATGGAAAAAATGAGAAACAAGGATGTTGGGAGTAGGTGAAAGATGCAGGTGTTGCTTTCTTGTTAGCAAAGCTCTACAACAAGATTGAAGTTAGAAATTGCAAATTTTAAAGACAATGTAGAGATGGTGCGTGATCTTAGGAGTGCTTTGCAGTCACTTCGTGTTGAGATTACAAGCCTTTATGGATATTGATTTCATTCCCTTTTATCAATGACCTTTCTCTTGGTTTAATAGGGTTGAGAGTATTTAATATGAGATGGCCATTGACTATTTGTCGTATGTAATATTGGACATATTTGGAATGTAAGATGTGCTTCTTGTAAATCATTCATGTTCTTTCAAAATTACATATGTTATCACGTTTGCATTAAACGTAGCACTTTTGAATTGAATTGACAACTAAGGGTAAGGATTTGTCTTTTGATGACATTGTTGTTAACATGCGGCTTTTAATAATGTGAACTTAAGGCATATTTGTTATTACTTGGACAAACTTTGTTTATGGTTTTAGGAGTATGATATACTAGCTTTTTAGGATTTATCTTTCCAAGCTTATAATTTGATTTTGTACCTTATTTCTTATATTTTTACCTCAAATTTAAGCATTTTGTTTCAACATTTTGAGAAACGTCTTTGAGATCAAGCTTTTCACATATTATCATCTACACAGTGCCAAAAAGTAAAAGCTTGGAATATAAAGAATGTGTGGTATAATTCCTCAAATTTTTGAAGTTCACTACTAGAATGTTCTACTGCAAACTACGGCCCGGAAGCTACGTTTCAGAGAGTGGCCTCGTTTTTGCGGAATTTTGCTACATATATGTCGGGCTAGATTTTCGGACCGGCGCTCCTACGTTATCTCGGCGGTTCGTACACATAGAACTACGTTAGCTCGGGAACGCGGAGTTCCCCTATATGTAAGCGATGTTCTCATGGTAAGGCGTAAATTGCGGCCTCGGGGGTTTAACCGAGTATGCTATTCTGGGATTTTGGCAGGTCGACTGGGTAGAGCGGATACTGGATGTTACATAAGGTAAGTATGACATGGCATTGCTGTGAGTAGTTTTGCCGAAGCTCTTGCATTCTCCGAACTAGTTTAAATAGCTGACTTACTGACTCAGCATCTTCTCGTATCCAATTCCTGAACGGCTAGGTGAAAATTTAACTAATCAGTTAAAACCCAAGAGGATAAAACTCTATCTAGAATCCATAGTAATGTTTGCTTGGCGTACTGTCGTGTACAAAATCACGCTTGCTATCTTGTATGCTGTACAAATTACTGAGAGTGTAATAATCAACGTGATTATTACGTAAATTCAGACAATTGAATTACATTTTCTATAGTAAGATAAAAGGTGATTACGGGGAGCGAACTTTTACGTTTGCATGTGGTTTACTGTTTGGTTGTGGTTAAATGTAAAAAGTTAGAATTCGAACAAGACTCTTACTTCGAACTTCACAGGCAATCCGTTTCACTGTAGGGATATTTGTATGGTTAAGAACCACATACTTAAACAAGTTTGACTGTGCATATTCGGTTTATGAAAATTCAATACTGATGGAGACAGAACACAGATGTGCCGACGTTGATCATACTCATGTATTCAGTACAAATTCCGGTAGAGATTTCTACATGTGTATATTACTACATGAAAACTGCGAGTTACGTATACGAACTCTTAATGCTAGCCCACATTCGAGACTGGCACTGGCTTCGCATCACATCGGTTACATTCCATTGAACTGCAGACTTCCATTACTACAAGTAGAGTACAGATATAAGTATGTGTATACCATCCTTCAAATACAGCTTTCGAGCTGTTCGAAGCAAAGACACAGTAAACTAAAAGGGCAACTTCTCCTATCTATTACTCTACTCAATCAAACGAGAGAAAACTCTGAACCTGCCTGGAGCTTCTTTAAAGCGCCATGGACCGATCTTGTTGTATTTCAGTAGCTGCTGCCGGTCCATTAGATCAGTGCAGTCGATAAATGCACACCAAAACTCGGACACTAGTCTCATCTTCAGCATGTTTTCCACTTGAGAATTTGAGTTTCCTGTGCGTATCTTTGGCCACACCTCTTCTGCAACTATAACATTTGGGATTCCGGGAATTAGTTCTTCGCCCTCAAACCCATGTTCTGGAATGAAGTCAATGTCTCCATTACTTCGTTTTCGAGCCTGCTCCATAGTCATACTCTTACTGCTACCGTGAATTTGGTATTCATCGCCAAGTGCGTGCACCTCCCGCTTTCGCCGTGTCGTCCCCTGATTGTGTATACTGTCTCCGACTTTTGAAGCTTTATCTTCCATTACCTTGAATTCCTAGAGTACAGAAGCTGTTCACTGTCAGTATAAATTCCAATGTGCAAAGAAATTATATCATAGATATCAACCGCAGACTCAGCATATAGATCGGGTTCCGTACGCGATCCTTTTGGTGATCGATTCTCCAAACTGTACCACTTATAGCGTTAAAAATTTGGAAACACGTAGATATGTCAAGAATTGCTTGATTGACAAAATGCAGCAGACGTCAGTTCTGCGCTTCCGCATAACAGTCTTCTAGAGATACCTCATTCATGGTAGCTGACAGTACCGTCCGAAATGAAAACTCTCACACTTATACTGTACATACGACATTCTTAGTTCTGATTCGATACCTCATGAACAATGATTTGTTATTTAAGTAGCAGCTGCGGATTTGTCAATATCATATTCGCTAGCAGAAGTATCCTTCAATACTTTGAACGAAAACCAGAAAGCAATATAAGCTTACCTTTACCGTTGTTAAGACCTGTGTTGTAGACTGGTAGTGCAGAACTCGTCGTTCGGTAGCGTCCATTCCTCACGTACTGTGACCTGCAAAATCCATCCGTGAATCGAGATTTATATAGCAGAACTATGACTGTTATGTGCATTCCCAATTTTCTGGGTCACACCTCAATCCCTTCTATCTAGAATCATTTCCTCTATTGGCAACTGATCGGCACTTACAATTTCGATTGCAATCGTCCGTAGTGTGGAACCGATCTGCGACGTGTAGGGAAGTCAGTCAGATTCCCATCGTACCTCCGGAAGAGCCTCCCCCCTTCAAATTTTCCATGGCAGACATACAATTTTGAATTTACCTTACCCTGGGGCGCCATTTCCGCTTCTCCACCAAATCTTCCATCTCCTTTATTCCCCGACTCCTCCGCCTCCTCTACCACGCATCTGCGGTTTACGAAATAACGACACCGTTATCCCCATAAAAATCGAAGGGATGAAAGATTAATTATACAGATAAACCAATGCAGCATTGCAATTACCCGTTTACGTGATCACATATCTGCTCAATCTAGAAACGGCAGGGGTTGGCTGACCTCCAATTCTCCATCACTCTCTATCTCTGCTAACTCGTCTTCTTCCTGGAATTGGTCGAAACCCACTGGGAAATCCCAACTTGGTTGGTTTGGCTCGTCATCCTCGGGGTAATTTTCCTCCGCTACTTCTTCGTCACCTACTGCACTATCATCTTCCTCGTCTATCCCGATATTCAAGCCCTCGCCTGCATCATCATCAGCCTCGATGGCTACCAAATCCGACCTATTTCTCAGCGAATCAGAGAGAACGGTGGACGGTCCTGCTCTTTGCTCCACAGGAATCACGATGGGGTTGGAATTAGGGTTGGCTTTGTCGGAATTTGCAGGACCCCCTGCCGCCCTCTTGTACACTACTAAATTTGACCGCGGTTGAACCTTTACAACCATTTTCCAACCGCGGTTTATTGGATCATCTACAAAAAAAACCTGGCTTACGTCTTTCGGGAATATGAATGGATCATCGTCAACGGAGGAGGCACTTATAAAGTCTCCTGCCTTCACACGATGAAAGCCACACTCATCTTCAAAAACAGTAGCAGTCGTCCCACGTTGTCTAATGATAGAATTCCAGAACTGACACTTGAAAAGAACTGTTTCGAAGCTATCAAAATTCAGTTTCACAATGCTCTCTATGTACCCATAATACTCTATTTGTTCGGCCTGGCGCGCTACCGTACAAAGTCTTTCAAGACCTTCAAATATCTCTCTATGTGATACATCCAATGGATGGAAACTGGGCCTGCAAGTTCCACTTCTTCGACTATGCGGACAATATTATGCATTTGAATGTCAAAAATCGAAATTGGTAAGTGCATTTCCATTTCACATAGGATTTCGGCTGCCTCCAACTTCATGTTCGCGCATTCTGAGATCTTAATTTCCTTTGAGCACACCCATCGAGAAAGAGCTGATAGTCGGTACACAATTCTGCGAATTGCCTCCGTTAAAGTGCCCCTCACCGCAATGGGAAGCAAATCATGTAGTAAATTATGGTAATCATGGGTTTTGAAACCTATCACCTTGCGGTTGTTGAACTTGTAATGAAAGCTTGAGCCATACTCGAATGGTGCCCGTGTGTTAGATATCATTTGAATGATTGAATCATATTCCTCGTTTGTCCATATCCAATCGGTTGGGGCATAAGTCCACTTTGTTGCACCCTTGTCATCCACTCCATCTTCTTCAGGGTGAAAACGTTGCAGGACATTGAATTGCTTCAATGACCTTCTTAACGCCAATGAATCAGATTTGGTACCTTTGCAATTTGAGAATGTTTTAAACAAGGATGCGCATATGTTTTTCTCCGTATGCATAACATCAAGCAGATGAGGAATCAATAGATTCTGGCCAATACCCCCCCCCCCCGAAAAAAATTATATATAATCTAAGAAAAAACAATGGGATTATAGGTAAATGGGTACAAAAAATGCAATAGGTTCATATGTTCATACTTACAAATAAAAACGAATGACAAAGCAATGGGTTCAACATAATTATATAAGGTACAGTAACTTTGTATCTTACATCATTTATATCCAATTTTTTATACATGTGTATTCAGCCTATTTTCATATTTTGTACTTTAGTTCAAAATAGAGTATTCATTTATAGGTACCAACCTATCTTGAAAATGATATTTACCGTAATGGTTACTACAGGTATTACATCGTTTATTTTGTTCCATGAACATGATCAGATTTTAGTCACCATATTTACTCATCAACAAAGACCATTTAGTGGTTTTTAATATAGTATTCACCAATCACTGTAAAGATGTACATGAATGGATGAGTGGAAAGATTTTTGCACATACCTTGTAATACGGAAGACGGAATAGTATTGACTTGTCCTTCATGCCTGAGTCTTTCAGCTGCACTGTCTTGTTCATAACTTTTTTCCACATTTTTTGCCAAAAACTACCTATTGTTCTCATAGGTTTAGGAACCTTATTATAAGACTCACCGTTAAACTTTTTACGGTTCCTAGTTGCTCTATATTTGTGGTGCATTGGAAGGTATTTCCTATGCCCATAATACACAACCTTCTTCAAGAACATACACTTCTTAGATTCAATAGCATTTCGACCACAAGAGGGGCATGCTTTCAGGCCTTGGGTTTGAAGCGACGAAAACACACCATAACCCGGAAAATCATGCAATGACCATAGCATCATAGCATGTAGTTTGAAATTAACTTTCGTATTTGCGTCGTAAGCGTCAACAACATCCACCCATAGTCTTAACAGATCATCAATGAGAGGCTCCATGAAAGTGTTGAAGTTTCTTACTTTTCTTTTCCCTGCACATAAGGATCAATACTGAAGTTATTTTTCTCTGTACCGAACTTGTTCTCGTAATCAGAACAACAATCTATATTTCTGGTCTCTACCCATATTTGATATATGGAAAAGGGGGAAATTGTAATCCTGGGGAGGAGTACATTATTCTGAATGCGCTTCTGTATCTAATACATGGGTATTTCTGGATCACAAAAACTGTAATCACTATTTGAGTTGCTGAAGGGAAGGAGTCAAACCTGGTACAATCGTGGATAAGAGGATGTGACCTTTATGCATGCCAAGCTTTGGATTCAAATTCAATATAGTACATGTAATGGGCCAAAGGGAATGGCTTGCCGAATTGAGTCCTGCAGGATTTATGCCATCTGTGCTGATTTGTAGCATTACACTTCTAGCATCTCTCATTTTTTCGTACCTATTCTCCATGGCCTTCCAAGCTGGACTATCACTTGGTATTCGCATGACGTCATCGTGGCTCCTATTATCACGATGCCAAATCATGCAGGGAGACAATGTTGGGCTCCGGTAATATGCCAACAATCGTGGTATTAGTGGGAAATACCACATTTTCTGTACAATCAATAAAATATCTGTTAGTAAATATGGAGACATAACGCCAGAAACATAGTATATGAATTTTTCCTGTGGACGTACATGGACAAAACAACAATTCTGCTATTTGAAATATATTGGTAATCAAATTTGAGAGTTCAGTTTCTTCAGTATTCATACTAAGATTGTCTTCCCTAATTATATAATATAACATAGTAAAAAATAGATCCATAACATACCTTTCTCGGGACTTGCTTGCTTTGTGTCGTATCGCTGAATCGTGAAAGATTACACTTGGGACAAACCGTCCAATCTTTTTTGACGGGGCCATAGTAAAGTGTTAGGTCACATGGACAGGAGTGGTATACTTTGTAGTCTAGGCCCACATCACTAACTATTTTCCGAGCCTCGGCACGAGAGGTTGGAATTTTTGAATGTAAGTTTGCTGATATGATTTTCTCAGACAGAGCTTTGAAAATTGCATCCATGGCCACATGTGAGCCAACAAATGTGCAACATTCATTTGTTTGGCTCAATGTTAATGTTTTGTCAAATGTTAGTTGAATATTGTGATGTAAGTATGAGGAGTTAAGGGTTTTGAATGAAAACCCTTAAATGTTAATTGGAAGGTTAGAAAGTATTAACTTTTTGAGAAGACTTTTTAGAGGAAGTGGAGTTAATTTGAAGATTGGAGTAGGGTAAGAAGAAAAGGGGTAGTTGGTAGAGTAGGAAAATTAAACAATTAGATTAGGGACCCCACGATTGAAGCCCAAAGTGGTGAGGGAAGAGTGGGGATTTGATGAGTAGAGTAGAAGGCCCCATGATTGAAGCCCAAAGTGGTGAAGGAAGAGTGGGGGCTATCCATTTCCTTCAAGCCTGCACTCCTTCGACAAACAAGATTAAGCTACAATCAATAGGTCTCTCATGGTTAATATCTTGTATGTTAGTAAAATTGTTAGTCCTTGTTGGTTGGCTTCCATGGTGATTATTTATCACCTTGTGGCAATGGAAGCCACCATTGACCCTCCATCCAAGTGGCATGGTGGAGGGATCATGGGACTTTTATATATTTATAGTGGTAGGTAGAGCATGGGCATGGGACTTGCTCCCTTGCATGGGTGGCAAGTTGGCTCCACTGTTAGTACTTATCCTTAGTTACAGGAATTGGAAGCAAGGCTGGGTGGACCAAAAGGAGGAGATGGGGCGAGTAAGCCGAAAGAGGAGGTGGATGTCGAGAAATCCCCTTCAGTGCATGAGGTAACATTGGCAAGGAAGCTGAGGAAGAAAAAGGAGGCGGAGAAGAAAAGGAGGATGGCAGTCATTGAAAAGGCCATGAGGAACTTGGAGAAACAAAAGGCGGCGCTGGTGGGTGGAGGAAAGCAGAAAGGGAAAATTCCAGTTCCGTCACCACGTGAAAGCAGCAAAGGACAAGCGTCCAAGCGAGCAGTGGTCCCAATCGAGCCATCAAATGGGACTAAGGTAAGCCACTCAAAGGGGGGCAAGAGGAGGAAGTCGGGTTCTGTAGATTCATGCTCTCCTAGTCTACTAATAGAGAACAATGTAATATCAGATCCTCATTCCATAGGAATTTGGGACACCGTGGACGATGTGCCACCGTATGAGGTAAATGCGGTGGGGGCTCCTATAGGCAGGTTTTGGGAGCACATGCAGAGTTACACACACGCCAGAGCTCCATAGTTATTTGAATGGGACCTGCCGTGGCCAAAGCAGTTGAAGGAAATGGAGCGAGCATTTGCGAATAGAATTCAGTTACTCTACCCGGGTAAATATGATATAGATTATGTAATGGAGGATGTAGGGGCTAACATTAGACAGAGGAGGCAGAGAACTAGAAACCACATGAAGAAGTATAAGTCGAAGAATTTCACACGGATCGCTCATGGTCTCACGGTGAAGTCTTGGAATAATATTTGGGAATCAATTTCTAACCCAAACTACAAGGAAAAAGCTAACAAGTGCAAAGCTGCTGCCGATGCAAGAACCGAACGGATCAAATACACCCACAGGTTGGGCTCACTGGGAGTAGCAGGCTTGGTGAAGAAATTCGTAAGTTCCCTCACACTACTCCCCCGAATTATTTCTTCTGTGAATTAACAGGTTTTCGTATATTGGCATTGTAGTTGTGTGTTTTGGCTTTGTAGTTGTGTTTTCGTGTATTGGCTTTGTAGTTGTAGTTGTGTAGCGAATTTTGACATTCGCTAACTTTGCTTTTATCCTGTGTGCTGGCATACGTGTCAAAGGAGGATGCATTGAACAGGGTACCAACGGAATAGGAGGTGGGATTCGCGAAGAGAGAGGAACTTCGAAAATTGTTTGATACTGTACAGAATCGAATTACCGGAGTGGTGGCAGAGCAAGCATGTGCAGACCGGTGTGGCTGAGAAGGTTGATAAGCGTACAAAGTCACCAGCAGCGAGAGGAAAGAAGAAGGGGGACCTCGTCGCATCTTCCGACTGTAGTGAGGAAGAAAGTGCGCGTACATCTTCCGACGAGGATGACGAGGATGAAACATCGAGACTAGCTTCAACCTCTGATGACTCTGCGGACACGAGCAAGGCAAACAGCGGCGATAGTGACGAAGGAGAGGATTCAGAGAAGGTCAAACCGAAGACGAAGACAATGACAACGAAAATGACGGTGACGAGAACTGCTCAGATGTTGCGACTTCGGATCACGTTGAGTAATGTATATTCGGGGAGGGTGTAGAGTAATGTTATATTTACATTTTCATGTGCATCGGGTTTATTATGTATGTAGATACTGTAACTCTTGCTTTCTATTAGGCTGACTATCTTCATTATCTGCTCTACTGGACAATTTTCAATGCTACTATCAGAACTTTCTACAGACCATTTCGATACTTTTCTACAGTATGATTTATGATTCATTTTGCTGCTTGTCTTTGCCGCATTCTAAGTTATAACATAGAAAATGGTGCCATCATCTCTCACTGATGCACTTTCTGTACAAATGAACCGTAAAATGTCGGTGTAATAAGGGCTGAATTGAATATAAGTAGGTAGGGGCCCAAAATGAGGATTGCACTCCGACCAGTAACTAAAACCACATATCCAATGGCTGCGAGGTGCGAATTAAACTTTTGATGTTATGACATGTCAAGATACTATTCGCCGGGAAAAATTCTAATCTGGGAATCATGTGACGTGAGAACACCTACACGTGCACTTATCCTCGAACTACCATCCGATAGACTGTTTTATCTAAGGTAAATTTCAAGGGTAATATATCAAAACTACATTTACTGTAGTCACAACTCAAAAGTTAAAATCGAAATTACTATCAAGGGTGATCTCCGAAAATAGAATTACATGTTCGGTCGACTTTATGTAGGGTAAGAATAATGTTTTTACGACCCCGGGACTACCGCAACAGTAACGTTAAAACAGCACTCCGTAGGAACGCCTCGAAGAAGGGAACATAACGTTCCCAGTACACATACCGTCCGTAGCTCCACCTACACCCCAACGTAGTGAAATTTTTAATTACGTCTACCTACATCTTTGACTACGTTTTCGGGACGCCTTCTCCGAATTTTTTCAGACCAAAAAGCTACGATTTTGGCGTAGTTCGCAGTGCAACATTCTAGTAGTGGTTGTGTTTTCTTACTTGCCCCATTATTGGAAAATAGACCACATTTTTGTCCACCTTGTTCAAATGACTTAATTTGATAATTATACAATACTACATCCATAATTATCAAGACGTTATTATCGAACGTCGGAGGTCTATATAAGGAGATACATCAAATGGAAGGTCATCCCGTGGTCCGAGATGACCTTAATGTACGAGCGGACGGTGGCATAAAACGCTCTCGAAAGCAATCATGCGGTCGTCGGTTCGACCCCGTGTGTGATCCATCAAGTATGTGTGCAAGAAGTGGGTCCAATCTACAACCGCATGGTTGGGTTTGTGAGCGTTTGATACCACCCTCCTCTAGTACCTTAAGGTCATCTCGGACCATGATTTTGCCCATTTGAACTCCAACCGCTATACCTCCAGAAATAGAATACTTCAAAACTTCATTTATTTTGAATTCGAGTTAAAAAAGTAGAGTCAATGTATATGAGCTTAATATCATTTTATCATCAATGAAGTTGAACTTCATGAAAAAGGTGGCTAAAGAAGTGGTAACAAAAACTTCTACAACTAACCCCACTCCTAATGTAGATAACGGTTTTTCAAATTGTAGGCCTTTAGACAAAGAAAAGCAACCCTTGGCTTCTTAGAAATAGGATATGTCATGTTTAACCCCTAAAGGATAGAGAAGCCCATTTTTTGGCGGATTTTCTTAACAGAGGTATGCGGTTTTTACAAGAACCAAAACTTTAACTGAATATAGCTCAAGATGCGTACGGTAAGCAATTATAGCCATGAAGGATTTCTCATTCCAAGCTTAAAATTAGGGGTGCACTTATTTCTTAGAATTTTAGCTCACTTATGAGCATTTCTTTTAAACATTTTGAGAATTTTAATTAGGGTCATTTTAATTTCACTTTTGATCAAATGGCCAAATTATAGATAGACACTATGCTTTACACATAGTATCATAAAGACAGTCTCAAAGAATAAAGTCCTTGAAGATAAAAAATGTGTGCATAATATAGTGCGTCATAGGTTTGAATTTGTAGGTGAATGCTTGCCCCATACAACTTCTCAAGTTTGCTTGTTTTTATAAAATCTTTTACAACTGAAAGTACTTGACCCCAACCAAAAGTAAGACTATTTAAGTTACAAATTAGCCCTATACAAATCCATGCTAGAAGCAAGAGAGTCCATTGTAAGTAGGGGTGTTTAAGCACAACTAAGAATGGTATCACTGAGGTTACATTTTAATGAGAGCAACCATGTCCTAAATAATATAGTTTGTAATATAGTGCCTCAAAATTTTGAAGTTGTACTTATTCTTGCTTGCCTCATAGATTGGAATTAATGACCTTCTCATCTACCTCCTACAAATGACTCATTCTCATGATTATATGATACTAAACCCATTATTAGGAAGCAAATCAAACACTCGTAGTCTATCTAAGAAGATATAATTTTCAGCCATCTTCTACACCTAATTCAACTTGGTAATGATATGATATTGAACCCATCTTGTAATCGTCAATTTATTAATTCTCAAGTAAAGCAAAGACTAGAGTTCTATTTTAGGATGTACATTGGTTTGATGGTCATCTCATCATCCAAGATGACCTTAAACCAGTGCAGGCAAAAGAAGGGGATTTTAGAGGCCTCAAACGACCTCCATGCAGTCGTGAGTTTGACCCGCCTAGGTTGTTCAAGCCTCAAGCGCATGGTTGACTCTTGGGGCCTTTGATACCACTCTCCTCTTGCATACCCTCCTCTCATGGTTAAGGTTATCTCGGCCCATGGTTTTTGCTCGTTTGAGCTTCCAATTGCTATAATGCTTGGTTTATTCTAGATTTCAGGTTTAGAAATTTAAAATTAATGTACATGGGCTTAATACATTTTATTATTGGATTGAGTTGATTTAAGCTCAGATTTAAGAATTACTTTTGAACAATTAGAGAATTTTCTTTAAGGCCATATTAGTTTCACTTTTATCCAAATGGCCAAATATTTGAGAGACACTATGCTTTATACATAGTTTCATATAGACGGTCTCAAAGTTTAAAGTCCTTGAATATAAAAAATGTCTGCATGATATAGTGCCTCAATGGTTTTGAAGTTGTGACTTTCTGCTTGCCCCATACAACTTCTCAATTGTGCTTGTTTTTAGAAATCACTTACAAGGAAGAGTACTTGAAGATTTTATAGTTATATTTATTCTTGCTTGCCCTATAGTTGAAAAACAATCTCCTATTCATTTACCTTCTACAAATGACTCATTCTCATAATCATACGATACTAATCCCATTATCATGAAGCAGATCGAACATTAGAGGTCTGTATGAGAAGATTTATCATTTTGAAGGTCATACCGTGGCCCGGGATGACATTAAACAAGAAAAGAAGGGTGGCATTGAGCATTCCAAAACCCAATCATGCGGTCGTGGTTTTGATTCCATACGCGACCCATCAAGTCAAACCTCAGTCAACCACGGCATGGTTGAGTTATGGAATAGTTTATGCAACCCTCTTCTGGTAGTTTAAGGTCAACTCGGACTACGGTCAGCCTGCCTATTTCCGACCGCCTTCCTAAAACCGAACTCTATAAGCCCATATTAAACCGAGCATCCCACTACCCAAAGTCAAGCTCATTAATAACTTGCCTCTCACACAAATGCCAGGTGCTTTCCTCCCTTTGGGTGGTTCTTGTCCACATGTGGGTTGGTGTGTGATGGACATTAAGGAATGAAACGCACGGTTTAATGCCCACCTATGCCCCATTATAGGAGTCTACTTGTCTCCCACTTTGGAAATTTATAATAAATGGAGAATTATTAAGAAAATTATGATTCAACTTGGTCTAATTTTCTACTGTATTTGCTAATCTGAGGAAAAAAGTTCATGTTCTAATTTTATGAAGAACTACAAGAACCCCTTAAAAGCTCGGGAATAGGCAGGTTGACCTATGGTTTTGGCCATTTGAACTCTTACCATTATATCTCCCAAGATAGAATACTTCAATACTTCATTTATTTTCAGTTTCACTTTAAAAAATAAAATCAATGTACATGGGCTTATCATTTCATATCATTTCATTGTCAAGTAGAACTGATCGAAAAGGGTCGTTGAAAAAGTGGAGACGAGAATTTCTACAACCAACCCCAACCCTAGTGTGTACAATTTTTTTTCAAATAGCACGCCTCTTGACAATGAAAAGCAACACCTAGCTTCTCCCATAGAGGTTACGTCATAGGTAATCCCTTAAGAAAAGAGAAGCCGACCCCGATTCTCTCAATAAAGGTATGTTGTTTTTACAAAAACTCGAAAATTTGCTCAATATAGCTCAGGATCCGTAAGGTAAATTTTGTAAAAAGTTATGGGCTTAGTAATTTAGACGGTTTTAAAGAAGATCCTACAAATGGATATTCCAAAATAGGATTTGAAAAACTTCATTCACTGAATTTCAAATTAGGCCGTCTCGAGGGTTATTGCAGAGCTTCTTGTTTTGGGGTTTCTGCATCCTTCTATTGATGGGTACCATATTTTTTTGTTTCTTGCGTGCAGTTAAGTTTGGTGGCGATGATTGTGGCCAAATTTGAACTTCATCTTCTCCAATCACTAATAACGGACACTAAAATTTTCTTGGTTTTTAAAGTGCTCGGTTTCTTTATTTCTTTGAAAATTGATATGTACCTTATCCTTAGAAACCCAATAATGGACATATTGTATTTTTTATTATTGAGCATTGAGGTTTTCATATTTTCAATCAAGCAAACGTGTTTGAGTTATGGAATGCACATTTTATACTATTTTTAAGTTTTTCTCCAAACTTCTTGGTGCTTTAGGGTTTAAGTGGCTTGAGCTAAGGCATTTTAGCTCTTAAAAGGCCACATGTTCTTATTTTTCTCGAGGTATGTTTCTTTCTGCTCCAACCACTTTTCCCTCACCATAAAACAATGTGGTTATGTCTTTTGAATATACTACAATATACAATGGTTACAAGTCAAATTTTAGTTATGCAATACAAATCATAATTTGCTTCTAGAAGTTGGCTAGTTGCAAACCAATAAAGTATTTTTCTTTTGGAGAGAGTGTGCACCCTTAGGCACCTCCTCAAACGTTTTGAGTTGTGAACGTGCCTCTTGCTAGAGCAAGATTCTTGCTTGTGTTCATTCAAAAGTTTTTTTTTTTTTTTTTTGGTTTTCCATTAATCTACATGCATAGTATTTTTGACACTCTTGGTTTACAGATTGATCTAGATGTGATTGTGGAAAATTGATTGAAAATTCCATTTAAAATATAAAAATATCCAAATTCTCTTGATACTTCTCAATTTATTGGAAATACCGCAAGGCAACTTTAAAATCATTCATGAATTAGCCTTGGAAATGAGATCCGGGAAATATGAAACAAATTGACAGATTTTACAAAGTGAAATCAATTATTGAAGCTCTTTTCCGGAACACTAATTTTTTTTCAAGAACCGCGTGTTGCTTCGTATAGTGTTAAGAAGATGTCTCACATTGGTCCAACTCTACATCATTTAAATTGTGATTTATGTGATCCGTGATAACCCTAAATTACCGGATGATGGGTAGCTAGGGGGTGCCAAGGATTTCCACATGGTTACCTACTAGCTACATGTTTACCTTGTGTAAACCAACCCTATCCTTGATAAATTCCTACTATGTTTCCTATATACAATCGTATCAAAACAATAAAAAAATAAAATTGTGGTCTATGCTATTTTTGAGGTGTTATTACTAATACAAAGTATTGATGTAGAAGGATCATAAAATGCGAACATCCAATCAAACAACTCAAAGAAGCATTTACCCACATATAGGATCTAACGTAACAATTATGACTCTTTTAGAAATGACAAAACAAGGAGAGAAGAAAGAAAGCATAGTATTTCCTCAAACCCGATCATGTTGTCATAAACCGTACATTTAGGACAGATCTCGTAGACCGTTGCACCCCGCATTTCACTCCTCCGAATCCAACCATCTAAACCCCTCCCACATATTCGAAATTAACCACCCATTAGCCTTTTTATAGAACCAATGTTTCCGGCACCCGCAACACGTATTCACCTTGAATATACTATTTATTGTTATAAATTCCCATAGGACTTATCCAATTCAACCATCACACCCTCCAGGATGCAAAAGGGTAAAAAAAGAATGTGTACATATAGCCAATAATAATACGAATGAAGAATTTCCACCTCAATATTACAAACGTCTTCAAGAATATTAAACGCGTAGCGTATTTATAAATTATTATTTTGAAGCAAATCAAATGTTAAATTGGAGTTCTATATTAGAAGATACATCTTCTTGTAAAGTCATCGGCGGTCCGAGATGGCGATAAGAAGCCGAGGAGGAGGGTACGAACGAAGAGGATGATGTAAAGCGCCTACGCCTCAACTATGCGGTCGTAGGTTCGACTCGCTTCTCAAACCTAGGCCCATGGTTGACTCTTGAGGCATGTAAAGCCACCATCTTCTGCTGTTACCGCCATCCTGGATCGTCGGTTTTGCCCATTCAAACTTTCAACCACTTTATTTTCTAAACTAAAACCTCAATGCTAGATTTATTTCAGATTTAAACTTAGAAAAAATTTAAACTAATGTACATGGGTCAAATATCAGCTCCGTATCAAATTGAGTTGAGTGGAAAAGGTGGAGATGAAAACTCAATGTTACTCCACAACTAAGCCTGATCCTCCTCCTAACTCTACTCTCTACAACAATTTTTTCACATTGCAGGCCTCTAGACACTAAAAGAAACAACTCGCTTCTCATAACAAAGGATGTGACAAATCACATTAAGAGTAACACATCCTTGTAGTGATGGTTACCACATATGTTTGTTTGTTTATTTTGTGTATAGGAGAATTTGCGGCCAAGATTAGGCTCCGAGTGCTTGGTGGAGGAAGCC
Organism: Bryum argenteum; assembly: GCA_037043015.1. Taxonomy (NCBI): domain Eukaryota; kingdom Viridiplantae; phylum Streptophyta; class Bryopsida; order Bryales; family Bryaceae; genus Bryum; species Bryum argenteum. The sequence continues at coordinate 13,954,925 of CM073328.1, read as the reverse complement.
ACATGCTCATGATTGGCAGTCAAAATAGCTGATCCTCATTTGCTCCCCCTTGCTCTTTCCCTCGTTACCATCTTTCATTATTTATTGGAATTAGATGTGTTTGATTTGATCTTTAATGGACATGTTGATTTAAGTTTGATGGTTAAAGTGAGGTTTTGAAAGTCCTATGAGTAAATTTTGTGTAGTCAAGGTTGTGGGCTGGTAACCATTAAAGGTTTCAAGGTGGATGTGAAGCTGTAAGAGGGAACCTAGACTCAAGATGGTTAACGAGACCGACACTAGATTATGTGTTGGCAAGATTGCGGAATGTGGACTCATTTGAACTTTAACCTTTTGAATGTACATTGTTACTAAAAGGAAGATTGAAGCTGTAAAAGGAAGACAAAGTAAGCTTTGTACTCACAAGATTGTGGCCATATTTTGAACTCTAATTTAACCCCTAGAGGAACACGAATGTAAAATGTGGTTTTAGCGATACTCGAGGCTCTGATAAAAGCTAATTTTGTGCCGAAGATTTTTACTAGGTGCTCCCTATAGTTTGTGTGTGAGAAATTGCAATGTCAAATTGTGGTTTAATAATTTTCTACCGCAAATTTTAGCTTTCAAGCCCAAAAAGGGTTGTTTAGACAGATTTAAGTTTATTCTTTTATATTTATGTAATTTAAATTGGTTTTTCTGCAAATAAGTTCATAACCAAGAGGCTACATGAAACCTCAATTCCGTTAAAATGGCACAATTCCTTGTGCCATATTGCCAAAGCCATGTTGTGCCAATTTGGTCGCGTTTCAAAAACGTGCCATTTTACCTAAGATATTTTTGAACTCAAAATCTCAAAGATTTATGCTTGCAAAATAACACGTTTTTTAATATCACCCACATCTTCCATTATATCAACAAATTTCTGTAATATCATCAAAAATTCCATAATATCACACTATTGATGAATTTTGACCTTCAAATTCTGTCGAAGGGCGGTTTTTTTCTCAACGGCCGCTCGTAAATATCTACGGTTTTGAGCGCCGCTCATGAAAATTTGCTCTATTATGTCAAAAAATGACAAAACCGAGTGTTGATTTTTTCATTTTTTCCACCTAAAATCGTGCCATTTTACCAGAATATTGCCAAATTAACGGAATTGAGGTTTTGAGTTTTAAAATCCCCAAGTCAAAAAAGACCAAAAAAGACTTTAGATAGTTATATAAAAGATTCTACGGTTCAAACAATAGAATCTTTTATATAACTATTTAATAGTTGGATATTCCAAACTAGGATTTGAAAAACTTCATTCACTAAATTTTAAATTAGATCATATGTAGATTTTGGTCATTGTAGAGCTTCTTGTATAGGGGTTCACACATCCTCTTCTTGATAGATTACATATTTGTTTGTTACTTGCGTGCACACAAGTCTGGTGGTGAGATTGTTGCCAAATTTGAACTTCTTCTTTTCCAATCACTGATAAGAAGAACTTTAATTTTCTTTATTTTGAAATGTTTGGTATCTTTATTTCTTTGAAATTTGATAAGAATCGTGTGAGGTTAAATCCCGGTGTTCCGGTTTCTAACTCACAAGTGGGCCGTGGGGTGGGGTGCAAGCAATACGACCTTCCAAGCAATGGACACTAAACTTCATTCATGCATACAATTTCTAATTTGAAGTCAACAAAGAAGCACGACCATTCAATCAAGTCTCAATTTAATTCCAACAAGTAACTCCCGTAGTGAAGTGAGTTCCCCAAAGCATACCTAGGAGGTTCAAATAGCCCTCATTTGATCACCAAGGGCCTAGGGCTCAATTGTGGGCACAAAACGAACAAAATGAACACGCAAGGCCTCCAAAACGCATATGGACCAAGAGGTCCAGCACACAAATTAGGGTTGGAAGAGGTTGCAAATCACACCTAAACACCTTCTACCTTAATCCTAAACACCCCACTCACATATGAATGCTAACAATCCACTAGGCATACAATTCAACACTCCTAACACAATTTAGGTTTAATTGGGGAATGTTGGGCAGCGCTTCCGCACTCGACCCTAATCCCCTAAATTTTAACTTAAGGTTTACTGGTTCAGCCCTTAAAACGGGCAGCGCTTCCGCGCTAATGACAAATTACGGATTTTTCACTTAAATTTATAAATTTCAGCCTAAATTTTGGGCAGCGCTTCCGCGCCACCCTTACACACAGTACCCCCTAATTACACGTCTAACATTCCAGCAAGCTTATTCATTCAAATAGACAACCATCACACAGAAAGATAGATAGATAGAAACTCCGGTCCCTTTCTAAGGGGCCGGCGTGAATGAAGTGTCCGTTCGTAATGCTAATATCCCCATGGCCACCGGACAAGGGGAAATTGGAACAATACTACTTCCCCCTCTCGAGGGTGGACACTATAACTACGCTAGTTTCTAGCCTAGTTACTAATGCCTTGAAGATACTTGACATAGTATCCCCCCAAAGGGCTTTGAGGTTCCCATACAACAAGGTCCAAAGACCCCCCACAATAGTTGGGTGGACTATAGTGGTGAGCACCACGCCGGCATGGGGAATAGAACCCACAACCTCTTCATTGGGGGCCTAAGCCCTAACCACCAAGCCAAGGCTTGTGGTGCCTTAACCATCACACACATAAGATAACATAAATCACAAACAACAATCAAACAATCAATTTTTTGGCAATTACTTTCGCCATTTTCAACATAGAGGTCCACAAATTTCTACTAAGTACTCTAACAACCAACCATAAATCAGTACAAACAAGGAAGGAGGAAGGGGGCTCCCTCAATCTGCTGCCACCAGTAAGGGTACTTTGGTAGAATTGCGATTTCTCCCTCGTCCTTGCTCCAATGGGGGCGAGCTTGGTCCCGTTAGAAAGAAAACTCGACAATGCTCCTGGATCTCTAAGGCACGCCCCCCAATTCCTTGCCAATCGTGAGATCTCGTCCTTCAAAGCCGACCCTTCAACTCTGCCGTCACCAGTAAGGGTATCTTGGTAGAATTGCGATTTCTCCCTCGTCCTTGCTCCAATGAGGGCAAGCTTGGTCTTGTTGGAAAGAAAACTTGACAACGCTCCTAGATCTCTAAGGCACGTCTCCCAATTCTTCGTCAATCGTGAGATCTCGTCCTTCGAAGTCGGCAGCCACTCCCAAATTGAAAACTCCAACCCTTCTATCTTCTCCTCCAACCTACCCACACTCACACCCACATGCAACGAATCCACACATCCTACTTGCAAGTTTTTTTGTGTTAGACCACCCAACTCTATTTTGCATAGTTCAACCTAAGAAAACTTTCATACACCCACACACCCTCTTCCCCCACACATGGGAGAGAGAGACACACACACACTCTCTCCAACCCTAGCCCAACGGTAGGGAGAAAACCAACTCCACTACATCCATCCAACATTTCATCCACCGGTCTTCTAACCCCTTTTCCACTTTCTAACTTTTTAGAACTAAAACCATTGAGGATTTTGATTCTAACAAGTCCGGATTAGCGAGATAGGACTCCAAGACTTTCTACTATATGCCGAAGTTTGAAACTAAAAGGGTAAAACATAAGAATAAGCATTATATAACGCGCGTAAATAATTAAAACCTTGCGGGAAGGGTTTTCCCGCCGAGGTGAACCATCTCAAGGGTTCACAAATCGTATCCTAAAAAAATCAATAATGGACATCATGTATTGCTTATTATTGAGCAATGAGGTTTTCATATTCTTGATCAAGCAAATGTGTTTGAGTTATAGAATGCACATTTTATACTACTTTTAAGTTTCATTCCAAGCTTCTTGGGGCTTTAGGGTTTAAGTGGCTTGAGTAAGATATTTTAACTCTTGTTCATATTTATCTCAATGTATGTTTCTTTCTCCTTCAATCATTTTACATTCGCCATAAAACTATGTGGTTATGTCTTTCCAATATATTACAACATGCAATGGTTATAATTCAAATTTCAGTTATGCAATACAAATCATAAATTGCTTCTACAAGCTGGATATTTGAAAAAGAGAAAAATATGTTATTTTGAGAGAGTGTGCACCCTTGGACACCTCCTCAAACGTTTTCAACTATGAATGTGCCTCATGCTAGAGCAAGATTCTTGCTTGTGCTCATTCAAGAGTATTTTTTTGTTTTTGGCTGCCCATCAATCTTCATGCATTGTATTTTTGACACTCTTGATTTATTAGTTCATCTAGATTTGATTGGTGAAAATTGGTTGTTGGCATTTAAAATATGGAAAATTACTCAAATCCTCTTGATACTTTTGGAATTATTGGAGATACCCTTGGGCAACTTTAAATCATTCACGGATTACCCTTGGAAATGAGAACAAGGAAAAATGAATAAAATTGACGAATTTTTACAAAGTAAAATCAATTATCAAGTACTTTTTATAACAATATTTTTTTTTCTTAAGCGGCGTGTTGCTTTGTACAGTGTTAAGAAGATGACTCACATTGGTCCAACTCCAACTCATTAAAATTGTCGTTTATGTGATCCGAGATAATCCTAAATTACTAGATGACGTGTAGCTAGGCGGTGCCAAGGCTTTCCACATGGTTACTTCCTAGTAACATGTTTACCTTGTGTAAAACGAGGCCCATCCTTGACAAATTCTTATAGTGTGTTCCCTATACACAATTTTATCAAACCAATAAAAAAAAAAGATTGTGGTCTATGCTATTTTTGAGGTGTTATTATAAGTAGGGAGAGTTGATGTAGAGGGGTCATAAAATGCAATAAATGGAATCAAACAACTCAAAAAGCATTTGCCACATGTAGGATGCAATGTAAATCTATAACTCTTTTAGAAATGACAAAACAAGGAGAGAGGAAAGAAAGCATAGTATTTCCTCACACCCAACTATGTTGTCATGAACCGTACATTTAGAACAAAATAATCTCCTAAAACTTCCAACCCCGCATGTCCCCGCCTCCTACAACTCACCCCTCCCAATCTAAACCCCTCGGACAATAGATTAGAGCATGTCCAGCCCGCACTATGGGCTGGAGACCGGAGCCTTGTGTGGAGTGTGAGGAACCCCATTGCACGCAGTATTCTTGTAACCCAACCAAGAGGGTTGAAGTCTCCTAAATTTTAGTACATCATAAGTCAAAGTTATCCTCTACCTTCACTTACTTCATCAACCAATGGGAGAGTGACACATGGCATAGATTTTATAGGCCAAAAAATAATTTCTACTATAACTGGCTCGTCAGAAAACGTGATTGGTGAGCGACGTTTTCCTCTAACCTGCCTTCTGGTCTCAGGTGGGGTTTTCACGCCGGCCCCTAGTAACCAATAAAAATACGAATGGAGAATTTCCACCTCAATGTTATAAACGACTTGAAGCATATATTCGTTATACATGAACTTATGAGTCATTATGACAATGAAGGTCATGAGCTTGCTGAGGGTGAATTAGAGTGGACCACAGTAATTAGATTAACAAGGTACCGATTCTCCAACAACCTCTAGTTATTTTCACGCCGCATCTGATCAGACACAAGTGTTTTGTGTTATGTTAGCCTCACCACGTTGATTATGTCAAACCTCAAATTGTCATGCTAATTTAAGTTAGAAGTTTATTCAAGATTTTCATCCTCACCTTTTCAACCACTTTTTACAATCAACTCAATTTGATAATGATCTTATATTAAAGCGATAGTGTATTTATCAATTCTTATTTTTGAAGCAGATCAAATGTTGGAGTTCTATATTAGGATATACATCGGGTTGGAAGATCATCCCATGGTCTTGGTTGACTTCAATGAAGTCCAGGAGGGTAAGGACAAAGAAGATGGTGTAAAGTTCTCAAGCCTCAAATCTGCCGTCGTAGGTTCGACTCGCTTCTCAATCCTTGGCCGCATGGTTGACTCTTGAGGCTTGTAAAGTCACCCTCCTCTTCCCTACCTTTGCCGTCTTGTTAAAGACAAACAAGATGATGGTTTTGCCCATTTAAACTTTCAACTGCTATATCTCCTAAACTAAAACTTCAACGCTAGATTTGTTTGAGATTTAAACTTAGAAGAATTTAAGCTAATGTACATGGGTTAAATATCATCTCCGTATCAAATTGAGTTGATTGAAAAAGGTGGGCATGAAAACTCTATGTTACTTCACAACTAAGCCTCACCCTGCTAACTCTACTCTCTACAATAATTTTTTAAGATGGATGTGCAAGAAAAGATAAAACATTCTTCAAGATGTCTTGACCCGTTATAGTCTAACCACTTAAAGGAGAAGTCTACCATGAGAAATCCACTTGTGAAGAGAAGATCACTTTTCTACCCTCCTTTTTTTCCATACAAATGCACTCATTCATTTGAAAGTCCAAGTATTGCTAGTTATACTATATGTTTTTAGAAAATGGTTATGAATTTTTCTTGGAACTAAAATTATTTCCATGGCTTTAATAGGGTAAAATGCACACAAGAATATTTTTTTCCCATTTTTTTGCCCTCATCCATGCACCGACCCCTTCTTTATATTTGTTCAATGTTCTAGAAGGTCCAACTCATGTTTGCATGACACCCCTATGGCAAACACATATACCATTACCTTACATATTTCTTCTAGAGCCCATGAGATATATATGAGAGGAGGGGAAATCACTCCATATATTGCTTCTTTCGTTTGTGCATTGGTCTCTCACGGTCATGGTCCAAGAAATAGAGCAGGCCATGCATTGCTTTTTTTCTTTTAAACCGACCCAAAGTAAAAGAGAGAATAAAATGTTGCTTATTATGATTGCGAGGCAAATATGGTAAGGTGTCCTATAATGGCGCAATTTTCAGCACGAGAAAATCTACAGGAATGTTGCAGTGCAAGTAATTTTTGTGCATGGGGAAAATTAGTAGAAAACTAGAGCAAGTGGAATCACCATTTTTCAACTCTTCTACGAAGACGTAATGAATTTTTAAAGATGGAAATATAGGTGTTCCTAAAATGGTGCCCTAAAGTGACGCCCTATAATCTTTGCGGTGTGTGCATGGTAATCTTTGTTGTATGGAGAAGCTATTATGTACGTGACGGTGAAGATTACTAGGGCTCCATTTTCGATCATCGCGCCATTTTGGGGTGCTCTACCATAGTTCAAGGCGCTTCAATCTTTATTTGGGTTTCCTTCTTGTTTTATTAGCAAGTACATGCCGAGTGCCAAGCGCCAAGGAAGTCTAACTTAGTTGCAATAACAAGAGAATATCTCATAATAGTAGAGGTATATTTCATTCAAGAAATTTGTTGTCGGGAGGAAGAGTTTCTTGTCCGGCTTCCCGAGGCGGGAGAACGAATTCCTCCTCTCGGGAAACTTCTCCTCCAAAAAGTGGTGCCACATAGATTGCCACATCATTATATCATCCAAAAGTAAAGTTCACACCACCGTTTGTTCTTCACCTAGTCTAAACACCCATCGGTGGGCTTCTCCACCATAGTGTAAACCGGTCCTAAGAGTAAAACATTCTTAGAGTGATGATTAAGATATACGAGTCGAGCTAAAACCGCAGAATCGCACCCCAGATTGAAGACTTTAGAAACCGGCCAAAACAACTAATTGTTAAAACTTTGAAATGGCCATAACTTGCCCAAATTTTGTCCAGATAGGGCATATGAGGTGTTTTTTGACATCTATGGTTTCTGTGGATGTCAAAAAACACCTCATATGCCCTATCTGGACAAAACTTGAGAAAGTTATGGCCATTTCAAAGTTTTGACAGTTGGTTATTTTGTTCAATTTCAGTGAAGTACCCTATTTGCTGGTATAGTTTAGCTCGACTCGAGCTAAACTGAATTTTCCCAAAACCATGGAATTTTCCCAATATAATGAATATCGTGTTTAAATTGTCACCACGGTCATCTCACATACCTCACCAATCAGTTGTGAAGTCCCTCTTCTAGGTAATTGAATGGAATGAAGTTCCAGAAACTGAGAAGACATAGCTCACTACACTAAAAATTATATTTAGTGTTGGATGACAATTAGTGTAGTACCCACCATCATGCTCCAACACTATTAGTCAACTTGTGGACAATTAGTGTATTGGGGGCCACCCCTTCTTAATGGCAACCTCCCTTTTATAGTCAACTTGTAGACAATAGTGTATTGGGGGCCACCATATCTTAAATGACCTCCTTTTAGTCACCAAAGTTGCAAGTTGGCTAACACCAAACCAAAATCTAACACTAAATGTCAACTTCTTCATTTTTCAATTCTTTAATTCTTACGATTGTTCACAATTGGTGTTGGAATTGACAAATAGAGTTGCTACAATTCTGCCCTTGTTGACAATTGGTGTTGTTGTTTGTATTTAGTGTTGCCAACACTAAATATAATTTTTAGTGTAGTCACCACACGCATCTCATATACCTTAGCAGTTATCTCACATGACTCCATATATACCTCACATACCTCATACACTCATTCCATGCCTCATTCTCTCAATTAACTCATGTCATACAACATCACTTGTTTCTCTCATCAATCCACAGAAATCCACCTCCTATAATGCTCCATTCCAAATGCAAGCATTCTTGTTGAGAGAAAAAAACTTCTTCATGTATGTATGGTCTCCAATTTTTGAACAGGTGCACTTTTTGAGATGTGACAAGTGCACACAACTAGATTTGGCTATCATTGATTTTTTTAGAAGCGTTTATGATTAGAGATTGCATCATCTTGAGAATTTCAATCTAGAAGCATGATTGTATGACATACTTCAACCATTTCAATATCTTTGATAAAAGGTATCTTACAACTACACACATTGGTAGATTGTATTTTTTTTTAAATATATAGATTTTTTGACCTTGAAATTCGGAATGAGTGTTGGCATCATAAAGAGCATATTGTGCCAAAAATTTCATGGTAAATAGACAATTTCTCAACCGTGGGGAGGGTGTCAAAGTTGGTAGCAACAAAATGGTTTCCTCCATTCGTTTCCGACAACTACACATGTTGGTAGATTGTGGATTTCTTTATTTGTATTAATCTTTTGGCCTTGAATTTTTTATTCATATGTTCTTAACCTAAAGAGGTTTTTGGTCCAAGAATTTCATGGTAATAAAAACTTTATTCAATCTTTGGACTGAAAATATTTCCGCAACTACCAATGTTAGTAGATTTTGAATAGCTTTTTTTCGGTGAAACTTTTGGCCTTGAAATTTGGCATACATGAAATTAACTTAAAGATAATTTTTTTTTTTTTTTTTAATTTCGTGATAAAGTACCAATTTTGGAGTTCTCAGGAGCTTTCAAATTTGGCAGTGCTTAAATTTTTCTCCCTGCAGAGTAAAAAACGACATTCTGATTTTTACCCCATTGTACAATCCTAACCTACCTACTACAATCCTTCCAAAGCTCAAAATCACTTATACAATTTGTGATTTGATTTGTGAAATATCACTTTTTGAATGCATCATAAGAAGGTTACCAATTCAACGTCAAAATATAAGTACAAGATGAGTACAATTAAAGCTACAGAGATTCTCTTAGAATAAAACCCCTTGGGCTTGCTTGAGCGTTTAAGGTCAACAACCTGTAGTTATTCCACACCGCATTTGTGTTATGATGGTCTCACCACCTTGATTATTCTCAATTTCAAACTGTCATTGTAAAAACAAGTAGAAATTACTCCGAAGTTTTTATCCTCACCTTTTCAACCACCTTCTACTCAATTTGACAATGATCTTATATTAAACGCGTAGTGCATTTATCAATTCTTATTTTGAAGCAAATTTTAATTTGGAGTTCTATATTAGAAGATACAGCTTGTTGTAAAGTCATCGGCGGTCGCAATGATGTTAATAAGCCAAGGAGGAGGGTAGGGACGAAGAGGATGATGTAAAGCTCCTACGCCTCAACTATGCGGTGGTAGGTTCAACTCGCTTCTCAAACCGCCGCCCATGGTTGACTCTTGAGGCCTTGTGAAGCTACCCTCCTCTGCTTGTTGACGTCATCCTTGATCGTCGATTTTGCCCATTCAACCACTTTATTTCCTAAACAAAAACCTCAATGCTAGATTTATTTCAGATTTAAGCTTAGAAAAAATTTAAACTAATGTACATGGGTCAAATATCATCTCCTTATTAAATTGAGTTTATTGAAATAGGTGGGGGACGAAAACTCTGTGTTACTTCACAACAAAGCCTCATCGTCCTAACTCTACTTTCTACAATAATTTTTCACATTGCACACCTCTAGATACAAAAAGCAACAACTCGCTTCTCATAACAAAGGATGTGACAAATCACATTAAGAGTAACACATCCTTGGAGTGATGGTTAACCCCTAAACGACCACGGCCACCGATTCGGCTTTTACCATCAAGGTCAGAAATTTTTTTACAGTCAACTTCAAATGTTACAATCTCACATCTAGTGATGATCCAACGGTTGAAAATTTTCACACTACTACCAATGGTGGTATACTTCAAGATCCTACGGTTGAAATTATCAAAAATCTCCAAAAATATTGAACGTACCCCCATTAGTACATAGTGGTCAGTGTTGGGGTTTCAAGCTTCTAAATCATCGTGGATCTTTAGGGGTTGACATATATGTTTGTTTGTTTATGTCGTGTACAGGAGTATTTGCGGCCAAGATTAGGCTCCGAAAGCTTGGTGGAGAAAGCCACAGGTCCAAACTAGCTTATCGAAAATAGATGTGTTGAATTTGAACTTTACTGGACATGTTGGTTCAAATTTGATGGTTAAAGTGAAGTTTTGAAAGGTCTCAAAGTATATTTTGTGTAGTCAACATTGTAGGCACGTAACCATTAAAGGTTTCAAGGTTGATGTGAAGCTCTAAGAGGGAACTTCATACTCGAAATTAATAACAAGGCTAAATTATGTGTTGGCAAGATTGCGGAATGTGGACTCATTTGAACTTTAAACTTTTAAGGATACCTTGTTTGTAAGAGGAAGATTGAAGCTGTTGAAAGGAAGACGAAGTAAACTTTGTGTTGGCAAGATTGTAATCACATTGAATTTGTTTTTAACATCCCAAGGAACAAGGTTGTAAAAATTGGTTTTTGCGATCTAGGAGCTTAGATGAAGGGATTAAAGTAAATATTGTTCAAGGCTAGGTTGTTCATGCAAGTTTAAATCTAGTCGTTTTTTTTTATGTTTTTTGAAAATAAGTTCATAACCAAGTGACTACTTGAGTTTTTAAAACCCCAACTCAATATAGATACCAATTTAACAAGGGTAGCCTCCAAAATTTACAAGAGCAAGCTTCAAAATATCGCAAAGAAAACTTTCTCATCACTTAACGATTTCACAAATGGTAAAGATCTAACTTATTGAATTTGAGATGCTGTTAGTACACATAGTTATTTTGAAGATCTTACGGATGGAAATCCCAAAAAATTTAAAAATGATTGAATCATACTTCAAGTTGCACAAAGTGGTCAAAAAATTGAGTTTTTGGTTTTGAAGGCTCAAAACCACGCTTGGTCCTTGAAGGGTTAAGGGTTGAGGGTACCTTGGGTTGAAGGTACACATGAAGATCAAAAGCAAGATATAAAAGAGTGGTACGATGGTGGGCACACTCAAACTTTGACCTTTTACCCTTAAACACACAAGGCAAGGTCATGAGCCTAAATAATGACGAGGACATTTCTAGATCTCAACCGTACAATCTTGGAATAAAGTTGTTTTAGATTCATGTGGATCACAATTTGGAATCATAAGGTCTCATAGGTTGTGAGATCATAGCAGATCAATACTCAAATATGACTATAAAATTTTATCATTTTCACATTGACGAAAAAATGCTACTAACTTACCTATTGTATGGAAAACTTTACTACTAGAAAGTTGTTCAAATTCATCTAAGCAACACTCTTGTTAAAAAAAAAAATTCATCGAAAAGATTATTGTCTCATATAATAGCCTTGCAATGGTAATAATTGCCAAAAACTTTGCGAAGAAAAACTAGTCCAAATTTGCACCCCCTAGTTCTCATATTCTTGTCTTATCTTCAAAAATCCTTGATTGAATCAAGTCTTCTAGCACTCATACAAGACTTGAATTGGAATCCATATCAAGAAACAAATTTGAAGTCCAACGGTGGATGATGGAGATAAAGCTCCTCAAAAACCATCTATCTTGTCACTCTTTTTCTTGTAGAAACATCCTATGTTGGAATTATTCTCGTCAAAAAAAATTTAATTAGAAAGTTGTTAGAATTTATCTTGAGATGATGGCTATAAAAAAACTTGTTCCAGTAAAACTATTTTTGATCTCACATAATTGGCTTGCAATGGTAAAACATGCCCCATGTTTGAAAACCCGAAAACAAAAGTTGCCTTTACTAAAACATGCTATTTATTTTTACTTCATCTTGTAGGTATGCAGCTTTTACCACACAAAATTGACTTGATTTGCGACCCAACTCAAGTAATTTGGTCCAAAATGGACTATAGATGAAGAAATTGTGGCTCTTTAAAGTTTCTGCCTTTCATCCAAAATGCCGTTTTCCGACATCGTGAGCAATTAAGGGTTAAGACTTCAAGGCTAGTGTGAAGGTTTAGAAAATCTTGATCACATTGAGCTCGAGCAATTCCGGGGGGAGTCCATGTCTACTTCATATCATGAAGTTTCATATTTTATGCATGCTACTTCTAAAGAGATTTTAACTCATCTTGAAGTAGGCATGCAATTTTTATCCCTAGTGGCCATGTCTATGATGGTCATTAGTAAGATGAAGCTCATGCATACGACTCCCATAGTTACAACAACCGAAGACGGTGAAATATAGGAATGAAAAAAATGATTGGCAAGTGGATTGATTGCAAGCAAGGGGTAGAAGTGTGATGCAACTTGTGTAGAAATTGTGCCCTTTATAGGTGTGAGAGGATATATCCTTCTTACCATAGAATCTAGCATCACCTTCACTTCTGAGTTTGGATTCGTTGAGCTAGCATGCACAACATGGAAACTTGGAGATGTGAAATACAATCAAGCTGACCTAAAAGAAATGAGCTACGATGAACATGGAAAAAATGAGAAAGAAGGATGTTGGGAGCAGGGTGAAAGATGGAGGTGTTCCTTTCTTGTAAGCAAAGCTTTATAACAAGATTGAAATCAAAAATTCTAAACCTCAAAGACAATGTGGAGAAAGTGTATGATCTTGGGACTCCTTCGCACTCACGTGGTGTTGAGATCACAAGCCTTTATGGATATTGAGTTCATTTTGTTTCATAAATGACCTTCCATGGATTAAACGGATTTGAGAGAATTTAATATTAGATCGCATCAACTGTTTTGAGTATGTAATATTGGACATATGTTTAGAATGAAAGATGCGTTTCTTGTAAACCTTTCATGTTCTTTCAAAATTAAATATGTAATCGTAGCACTTTTGAATTGAAGTGACACATAACGGGAAGGATTTGTCTTTTGATAACATTGTGATTTACATGCAGATTTAATCATATGAAGTTAAGACATACTTGTTATTACTTGGACAAACTTTGTTCATGATTTTAGGAGTATATGTTCTTGATATATTAGCCTTTTAGGATACTGATTAACAAAGTTTGTCCAAGTGATATAAAAAACATGAACAAGTAAAAACAAAATTATGAACAACGTTCGTGGATACGACCCACCTCTTGCACGTACTATGATATACTAGTCATGATATACTTGTCATTTAGGATTTAAACTTTCCAAGCTTATACTTTTGTGTTACACTTATTTCTTGTATTTTTACCTCAAATTTAAGCATTTCTTTTCATCGTTTTGAGAAACTATCTTGAGGTCATGCTTTATACGTATTATCATCTACATAGTCGCAAAGAATAAAATCTTTGAATATAAAGATTGTGTGCATAATATAATGCCTCAAAGTTTTAAAGATGTAGTTTCTTACTTACCTCATTACTGAATGCCTCATGAGCTATTCTGGCCGTGTCCTAAACCGTATCATTTAACAAGCATATTTTTAAACTCAAGTTCAGAAATATTTATGGTTGCAAAGTGACACGTTTTTTAACATCCCACACGTCCTCTGTAATATCAATTAATTTCCTATTCTATCTACAAAGATTCCATAACATCACACCTTTTTTATGGTTCTTGACCTTTGATCGTGGTCAAATGGCAATATTCTTGAACGGCCATTGAAGATATTGAATATTACTGTTTACGAACGGTGTTTCATATCAAAAATGGCCTTTCATGTCAAAAATCAACAAATACCAATATTATCTTTTCATTTTAACCACCTCAAAACGCACCATTTACAGGACTAACGCCATTTTAACGGAATAGTGATTTTGGCTTCATGGAACTATGACACCTTCCAACTTCGTATGATAGTTGATAGAAAAGCAAATGATAGTTCAAAAGAGAATGATAGTTACAACATTGTCAGAAGGAGAATACCATGGATCAATGAAATATTGACACTTCATGATAAAAACAACATCTCACCTTATTTGCACTAAGTAGGTATGACTACTTTCTCGGTTGAAACACAAAGTTCTTGTTGTTGGCTATTGTAACACTAATTAGGTCTTGGGATGACTTCCACAAACCATGCCCCTTGAAACTTTGATCAAATATTTCATTGTATTTTATTTAAACTATTAAACAAAATTGTAAGTAGACATAAAGCGGAAAATATGAATAGGAATTAAATAAGTATAGCAAGCATATGAGGTATTGGTTTAACCCCCAAACGTCCTTGGGGCATTTATAGCCAAAAAATTATTTTTGAAAAAAGTCACATAGATGAATATAAAGATTGGTTATTCAAATCTCAACCGCACAAACTTGTGATAGACTTGTTGTAAATCATTTGGACCAAAACTTGACTTATGGGACCTTACAGATTTCAATACCAAATCATTTCAGTGCGTAAAACACGTTACAAAAAACTATTATTTTCATTTCAAAGTTTCCTCCCTTCATCCAAAATGTCGTTTTTGCAACACTAGGGACGTATAAGGGTTAATAAGATACTTGTTTGTAATGAAGTACCACCTTTGTATAAAAAATGTTTTTTTTCAATTTTTTTCTACTTTCTAGAAGTTTGGTGAGTTGAAAACCATATTCAATTTATGGAACCTTGTTTAAATTCATAGAGTTTTTCACCAATAGCCTTCAAACACAAACAGGGCAAGGTTTCCTTAGAGTTGAAAAACTTACTATTTTGGATAAAAAATGGTGTTTCTCTTGGGTCATGTGCGGCCTTTCTCTATATTATCATGTGATATGTATTTTAGCCAATCACATTAATTTCCAACTACTAGTAATAGAAAGTTTATTTTCTAATGACTTTCAAAGTTTTACCCTCTTCAATACATTGTAGATTAAGAGTTACTGGTTTGAGAAATTTCACCGTAGCAATATGATTTAAGCATTATGATCTTCATGTTGTCTTTTGAGCGAAACTTCATAAGAATTGCACATGCATTGCATCTTTTATAACACATCTAAGTTTTTTTCCAAACTCCTTGGCTTCAAGGGTTAAACAAATGGATGATATTTGAAATCTTGTCATAAAAAGAAAAAAGAACTCTCTAGATTTGATATTTCACCCTTAAATGCACAAGTTCTTTTGAGTCACACGGAAGCCTCTTCAAATTTTGTTGCATAACATTGAAGCAAGTAGTGAGAAAACTCTGAAATTTTATACCACATTGGTGATTTTTTTCAAGTTTGTCTGTCTATTCATATAGTTGAATTGTCTAAATTAAGAAAGTGTACAACCTCAATTCGGTTAAAAAAGGTATGTTATTTTTATAAAAACAGAAACTTTGACTCAATATAGCTCAAGATCTGTATGGTGAAACAATAATAGCAATGTAGGATCTCTCATTCCAAGCTTATTATTAGAAATGCACTTATTTCTTAAATCTTCAACTCAATTTAAGCATATATTTTCATCATTTTGAGAATTTTCTTTAGGGCCATTTTAGTTTCACTTTCAATCAAATGACCAAATTTTAGATAAACACTCTGCTTTATACATAGTATCATATAGACAATCTCAAATCATAAAGTTCCTGAATATAAAAAAATGTGTGCATAATATAGTGCCTCAATGATTTGAAGTTGTATATTTGATTCTCATCCCTTCTCAACCGTACTTGTTCTTAAAAACTCACTTACAAGTGAGGGCACTTGACCCCAACCAAAATTAATTATTTATGTATAGGTAACTACTTGGCCCTATACAACCCCATGCTAGAGGCAAGAGAGTTCTTTGTATGTAGGGGTGTTTAATCACATTTGAGAATGGTATAATTAAGATTACATTTTAATGAGAGCAACTATATCCTACACTGCCTCAAAATTACGTTACTACTACTTGCCCCACTTGCTAATTGGTGTTGTTAGTTTAGGCATGTTTGAAATCTAAGAAGTAAAATTTAGGTGTTTTGATCTTACTATTATTGTTGGAAAGGGCCGAGAAGGTTAATTGATTTAAAAATAAATTTAGGGGTGTACTTCATAAATATCTGTGATCTAAAACTTACAAGCTTAGTATTTAGTAAAAAGTGAATGCACTCATTGTACAGGAAAAAGAACTATATATGGAGAAGTATTTGGAAAAAGATGTGATATTTTAACATACTTATATACTATACTTACTAAGGTGTATGTCATATACAGTGGAATTTCACAATACATACATCTCCTAGTCTTCATTTCTCTAATGTCACCCCTTAACCCCTATAGGTCCAAGAAAGCGGAAATCGCTTTTTGGAATTTCCGCAGGGAGAAAATTCAGCCAACTTTGACCATTATAATCTCAAAATTGGAGAAAATTTAACGGTTCAAATTTGACATTCGAGAAAAGGGTCAAGTTAACTTCAAGATCCTACGGTTGGATCTTCTAATCAATGCTTAGATTGAGTTTCTTTGCACATGAAGTAGAAGAAGGTTCTTTTTTATAATTTAAACAATTTTGTATCAAGGACCTTTAGGGGTTAAATAACAATTACAACCTTTATACCAAGACTTATGTAATGTCATCCCTTAAATCACAATTACAACCTCTATATCCTCTGTGTTTTCTCCCTCTTTAGTATATATCATTCCTTCCTCTTTGAGAGAATAGTGAAGGGTGCCCAGGTAGGAGCTACAGAGAGTCATCAGACCTCCAAATCTATTTTATGTCACCCTTCCTCTCACTGTATTGTCACTCTTCTTAAGGTTGCCATGGACCATATTGTCATGAGACCCAATCTCCTATCACATTCTATTATAGATAGAGGTGGTGTAATCATTAAGCATCCTAAACTTTTATACAAAACTTTTATACAAGAGGCGATTAAAACAATTGAGAGATTCAATGCCTGTACAACAAAAGCTGTTAACATATTATTCAAATTTCAAATGCATTCACGTAAGGGCGAAATTTGAGATTAAACTTTGCACAATAAAACCATATTCTGGACAAACATGCACCATGAAATCAGAGTAAAAGTCAATGATACATTGACTGATTTTTTTTTTTTTTTTTTAAAAGAATTAATTAAAATAATAAATCAGAGGAAGAGTTTGAAGGTTGATACCATACAAGGAGGCATATCCACAACCTCGCTGCAAATAAACTTCCACCTCAATGTTAAATTAGTGCATGGCATAGGCCACTCTTCACGAACTTTTGAATCATTTTAATGGAACTTCTGAGCTAGCTGAAGGGATTTAGAGTGGACCACAGTAATTGGACTGACGAAGATTGGGCACCATGTAAACAGCACCCTGAGCATTCACTTTGTAACTTACTGACGAGTATGATTCCACTTCCTGGTCCAAGGCTCACCAAACCTCGAGCAACACCGAATAGGCAGACATACTCACAACAAAGCTGAGTGATTATATTTGAAGCCTCTGCAACACCGACCCTGGAGGAGAAGCATGTCATTTGGAATCTGGTGCCTGCAATAACAAAAAACTCTTCTTCAAAAAACGAGGGTTTTGGATTGATGATCACTGACACAATGATGCTCACGTTGCTACTTGATTCTCTCATGGGGGTATCCCCGGCAGCAGCATTAGGGTTACTCTTCTGCCTCCTCTTCTACACAGATTCCCGAAACTCCACAAAACTCGTCAAAGGATTGCACAAAAGGCTTGCCATGAAGCCACAACGATTGTGAGATTATTATAGCAAGTTCCAAGACCCGGTATCCTCCTGTGGACATGGGAAAAGGGAAGGTGGAGAGACGAGGAAGGAAACGAAAAAAACTGCTCAACTCCTCAACAGAAGCCTCATTGCGGAATCCCACACCGGTAAAAACAAAACCTCCGGTGCCCGTTAGCACTGCCAAAGGATTGCTCAACATGCTCAAAGAGAAGCACCCAATTCTCAAGCTCCATGCGTTGAATAACCTCAATATCATTATGGACCAGTTTTGGCCAGAGATTTCCACCAACATCGCCCAGATCGAGGAATTATACGAAGACGACAACTTCGAGCATCGCCAATTGGCAGCTCTGGTGGCGTCCAAGGTTTTCTTCCACCTCGGTGAGCTTAGTGAAGCTCTTCAATACGCCCTCGGAGCAGCTTCCCTGTTTAATATCTCAGATGGATCGGAGTATGTCCAAACGCTTGTGGCGAAATCTGTCGATGAGTACATTTCAATGAACTTGAGGTTGGAGAAGGGAGAGGAGGGAGTTTCTCTCGATCCCAGGCTTGTTGCTGTAGTGGACAGGGTGCTGGATCGCTGCCTGCTTGATGGGAAGTCGGAGCAGGCCGTTGGGATTGCACTTGAGTGCCGGAGGTTGGATAAATTGGAGGAGGCTATAACTCGAAGCAGGAATCCGGGGAGTAGATTAACTTACTGCCTCAAACTCTCACAGACGTTCGTAAACTCTCGTGAGTTTCGGAGGGAGGTGCTTCGGCTGCTGGTGGAGAACTACCAGAAGCTGCCTGAGCCGGATTATCTCAGCCTCTGTCAATGCCTCATGCTGCTTGACGAGCCTCAACAAGTTGCGGAGGTTTTGCAGCAGTTGATTCTTGGTAGCTCGACGTTGGTGGCTTATCAAGTCTGTGGCGTTCGACCTGTTCGAGAATGAGAATCAAATCTTCTTGACGAGAGTGAAAGAGTCTCTTCAGGATGCTGCTGCTGCTGATGCTGCTGCCATCCCCAGAGCTGCTGAGGGTGCTGATAATTGTGCTGCAGCGGGCGATGTGGAAGTAGGATGCTCATCTAGTCGAGGGCAACAAATGAACTCTTCCTGTATCGAGAGCTTGAACAAGCTCAAGGGCATTCTCACTGGCGACATCCCCATCAATTTGTATCTCCATTTCCTACGCAGTAACAACAGGTTCGAGACATTTCCCATACCTACAGCATCAGAAGACTTACCCCTTGTAGATCAAACGAATGAACCAGTACATCATAGAATCAGAGAAGAAGCCTGCATTTAATTTAAACGTGAGAGATGCTTTCCTAAACGATCAAGGTTTTTAAAACGAGTGAACCAATATATCAGAAAAGAACACTGCATTTGAAACCCATCGAGGAATTGACAAACTTTTGTGATGGAGCAGGTCTGACCTGATGATCTTGAGGTCAATCAAGCAATCATTAGAAACCCGCAACAGCATCTGCCACGGCGCAACGATCTACACGAACGCCCTGCTACACGCCGGCACAACAGTAGACACATTCTTGCGGGAGAATCTGGACTGGTTGAAAACCTCAACAAACTGGGCGAAGTTCAGTGCAACAGCAGGATTAGGAGTGATCTACAGAGGCCATCTACAACAAGGAATCGCACTTCTCTCCGCCTACTTACGTCAACACCGAGGCAGTCCATTCTCCGAAGGCGGGGCGCTTTATGCCCTGGGCCTCATCTACGCCAACCACGGAGCGAGCGTCCGTCACTTCCTGGTGGACTGCCTCCGAAACGCAAATCACGAAGTAATCCAACACGGAGCCTGCTTGGGGATCGGCTTCGCAGGCCTGGGAACCGCCGATGAGGAGCTTTACGAGGAAACGAAACAGATACTGTACAAGGATAGTGCAGTTGCTGGTGAAGCAGCAGGGATAGCTATGGGCTTGCTCTATGTCGGCTCCGGGACTGATAAAGCTCGAGAGATGCTTACTTACGCAAAAGAGACTCAGCACGAGAAGATCACGCGGGGTCTGGTGCTCGGAATCGCCTTGACTGTATACGGGCGCGAGAACGAAGCTGATCCTTTGATAGAGAGAATGACGAGGGATCATAACCCAGTGTTTCGATATGGTGGCATGTTTGCTTGGGCTATGGCGTACCGAGGAACTGCAAACACGACCGCCATACGAAGGCTCCTCCATCACGCAGTTTCCGATGTGAGCGACGATGTGAAAAGAACAGCAGTGATTGCACTCGGATTCGTTCTCTGCACACAACCTGAGCAAACACCAAAGGTCGTCTCTCTCCTTGCAGAGTCTCACAAACGCTTATGTGCGCTATGGAGCTGCTCTTGCTCTTGGAATCTCCTGTGCTGGGACAGCCTCCAAGCGCGCCATAGCTTTACTCCAGCCTCTCCTAAGCGATGGAATTGACTTCGTTCGCCAAGGTGGTCTCATTGGCATGGCTATGGTGTTGATGCAGCATCACGCGGACCCGTTTCGGGGTCAGATCGAGGGATTTATCAGGGACAGGTACGAGGAGCCTATGACGAAGATGGGAGCTATACTGGCACAAGGCATACTTGATGCTGGAGGAAGGAGTGTTAACATTCTGTTGAGGTCACGAAATGGCCATTGTCGTATGACTGCAACTGTTGGCATGGCGGTTTTCTGTCAGTTTTGGTACTGGTACCCTCTGATCTATTTCATCAGCCTCTCCTTCTGCCCCACGGCGTGCATCGGCTTGACTGAGGAGCTTAAAGTTCCGAAGTTCAGCTTTGTCTCTACAGCACCCCCGTTCATGTTTGCTTATCCTTCGGGGAATGCTCCTGTGGAAGCCGCCACCACCACCACCACCAGGGCGAGAGCCACTGCGCTCTCCGTGGGAGCGAAACGAGCTCGTGCTCACGACGATTTAAAAGCTGTCATGCAGGAAGCAAGCACATCTTATGTCCCAGCAACAAAGAAGCTTCATTCAAGCAGCGGCCAGGGGATGGTGAAGTCATGGACGCAATTAAGGTCGGATCTGGCCACGAGCTTGGCAACTGGGGAATCGTCACGAAATGCAGAAGAAGATCTTGGCAGCAGGGAAGGAGGAGAGACGAAGGTGAACGTGGAGGAAGAACGGGAGCTTACCTCGGAATTGCTTTGGAATCCCACTCGTGTTGTGCCTGCACAGGTGAAGTATGTCCAATTTCCTGAAGGTAATCGATTTGTGCCCGTGCTGCCCAAGCGAGCTCCCTCTGGCTTTGTTATGTTGCAAGACTGTGCTCCCTCTGACCCTGTTGAGTATGTTTGGGATGTGAATGTGTACACTCAAGCTAATCCTCAGAGCCCCTTCAGTGCTCCTGACATGGTGGTTGAGAGAATTGATGCTCAACATCCCAATCCGTTCTTGCATTCCTGACACTACTTGTTTTCTAAGCCTTCTGCTTGAGAAAGCCTGGAACTCAGTCTCCTGCAGATTAGAGGGACTTGTTTGAAATATCAACGTTTCTGATGATGGCCCAAATTCCTTAGTAGGGTAGTCCGGATAGAGTGTTAGCCGACCATCTTCCTGTAATTGACCAACATTGTGCGCCACAATTGGGTACATGGCCTGCTCATTAAATGAGAAAAAGAATGTACACTAAAGGGGAAGTTAAATAACAAGAATTGACGGCATGTTGTAATATGTAAGCTAAACAAGCAATTTGCCGAATTTAATGGGACATAAACTGCCTAAGAAACTGAACTGAATTTGTACAAGAGCTACGACTGTACAGGAAATTGTACATCTAAAACAGGTGACAGAAATCATGAAGAAAGATCGTCATGAAGCAGACAATGAAAATGGTGCATGGCTTGCTCTACACGAGGGGCGTAACGCCCAACATCGTAAGCGGGTGATAAAAGTCCATTCTGCACATCCTCGCAAAGTGTAATGTCCTCCTTCTGCATTTGAGGTTCAGATTGATCGATGAGCCATCATTCTAAAGTAAGACATGTCACAACAGCTATGACTACAAGTGCTACTTTCGATGTTTACCTGCACAATCTCACTGTCTGCAATGCTGCTCTCGATGAAGTTCTTGTCATGCTGTAACAAACAGCAAGATAATAAGACGTGATAGATTGATCTACTTTACTTTGAAAAGTGCCACACTGATGTCCTCCAAATATATGTATGTAATACTTGAGTAGCTAGTATTATTTCAAAATAAGAAAACGAGCATTGTGCTACACTCATTTTGATTGCAATGATAGCAAGAATGTGGGTGATGATGTTCTCAATCAAAAATTGCACAAAGGAGTGTACCACTAGAGTGGAATCGAGAAACCAATCGAATACCACGCGGCACTGTGACGGTGAAATGGGGAGCACCAGATTTGTATCCATCCATGGTCCATACCTATCAACCAGAACCCCATGGTTACCTTATCGCGCATTCCTCGTGAATCACGATGTCCCACTGAAAACGAACGGTTTCCCTTCACACAAGTAAATGCTCAGTGAGGGATACTAATAAGCTAACAGTGAAAACTTCCCACCTCTGTTTTGCAAGAGTGAGCTTAATCCCGTATACCACACTGATCCATGTAACTCTCACATGGTCACTGCTGTCTGAAAGAACATGGGTGTTGCCTGTTATCACTCAGTGGTCTACAAACTCCTAGTGTGCAAAATTTTATCAGAATTCACTCTCAGCAAGTAGTATTGACTGACCTATGTCTAAAATATACTGAGCTAACTTTCGAGAGATTGGGATGACCACTTCCGTCAACAACGTGTCAATAATGAAAGATAACCTGTTAATCATGAAATTTGGGTACACAAACGCATAATTCGCAGTGTTCCCAACCCGGGATGTGCCGTCTGGCCTACTTTCCTTGGCTGCTCGGCAACTTTGAACACTGACCCTCTCCAGCAACTGTACAAAGTCCACTCAGAACTCTTCAATGCCGCAATCTTAATGGTAAGCATGATCTCACAAGAAAAGTATCACAAACGATTGTTTCAGTAAATAAAGAGGAGGCGGTTGCTTACAGTTGTAGAATAAGAGGGAAGGTCAAGGCACGCCGCAAGGGAGCCATGGGCATGAGGTACATGATAACCACCATCCAGATAATTATCACAGTACACCTGCATTTCGATTCATCAGATAAATTCACTCAATATAAAAGCTACCAAGCGGTAGGACACACTCTATGAAGACACTAGACTTCTCACGCAATAGCTTATAGTCTGCACTTTCTACCCATAAGTTCCATAATCTGACCCTCTTTGAGTTCAAAGTCATTCAAACCAGAATCATCATACCATGTCAAGCAGTAACATACTCCTACAGATGATTCATTGGCCTTACTAGCTGACGCTTGTTCAATATGAGCTCAAGTGTTCCTTTTCGTGCTATTTAGAGGGTGCTCCGTAAGAATTCTCTGAAGTGTTCGATATAAAAGTAGTTACTTGAACAAGCAAAGGGACTATATTTGGGAACAAAAAAGGTAATCTGATTACCTTCCAGTTACAATCTATCACATATTCACGAGTGGCCACATGCTGCAATGTGTCATCTATTCCTGCAGAAGTCAGAAGAGGCCCAGCTGAACCTAACCAGCCTTCTTCAGTTGTGCTGACCCCTTTCGTATCCGCCAAGCTGATGAGCACAAACGGACCCCATGTGCCTACCCGGATAGGCACTAATCCATTCTCCTGCACTACATTAAACTCCTGAGCTCAAACATCTAGTAGCAGCTCCTCTATATTGAGAAATTGGAGATGGTAAGTGGGTGCTCCATCAGATTTAGTCAAGATCCAGTAAGAAGTTCAGATGTAAGAACCAGCATTGGGGTACTTGTATCTTAAACCTCCACAAAGTTGTGCAGTAGAAAGATACCATCCTACTGAAGAAATAATTCTGCAAGATGAGCTGAACTTACTCGAGGTGAGAAGTTGCGGATGCCTGCCAATCGATTGGCTTTCTGCAACCGTCCATCCAGTCCATATGTCCATCCCTACTTTTCCAGAACAATGCATCATACATTCAGTTATGAATAAACGTCAGTAAACAAACACAACAATTCCTCTTTTCTTACTGTGATAAAAAAAAGCCTGTCGTCTTGGGCAATGGTTCGTAGCAGCTACCAAGGAGGCACCCTAAAATCCGTGGGGACCTCACAAGGCCGGTTTAGATAATTTTGAATTCAAATTTGAGGTCTGCGACCCCAAATTACCCATGGAAGCCTACTCCTTGGCATTTAATGTCTGTACATCAAAAAACTAGGGGGCTCATTACCCCTCCTCCATCCTCCTTGGTAGCTGCTACGAACGCTTACCCTGTCGTCTTGATCTTCTCTTATGACACTCTATATCCTCATGATGTGTACGATTATGACTGACAAACTTCTACTGTGAAATTGTGAACTTACAAAAGTGCGTTCATGTGTTGAGGTGATAG
Organism: Bryum argenteum; assembly: GCA_037043015.1. Taxonomy (NCBI): domain Eukaryota; kingdom Viridiplantae; phylum Streptophyta; class Bryopsida; order Bryales; family Bryaceae; genus Bryum; species Bryum argenteum. The sequence continues at coordinate 13,930,400 of CM073328.1, read as the reverse complement.
GTTGAGTATGCTCATTCTAACTCCACAAAATCATTAACTCAGAGAACCATTTGAGATGACAAAGATATCAACAACCTACAACTTTAGAAAGAGCTAGCAGATATTTTTTTACGCGTGATGTTAGGGACTTCCATTGTAAAAGACTTACATGATAAGGACAAACAAACGAATGGGTGCACCCGGACCCGGACGCCACGGCCGCAGCACGGTGTCGGCAGACATTATGAAATGCTTGAATTTGCCCGTTCTCATCCTTGCAAATCACGTAGCGTACCTTGCCCACGCTGACACACCAATCTTTCATAAGCCAGAGAATGTACAAATCAAATCATGTGAGAATAATTATCTCTGAACAGACATTCGGGGGCCCACCTGCCTGTGAAAAAGCTTCCCGGCTTCTCCACTTGCTTCACATGCCCTTCACGAAGTAATCAGCACTTTTTTAAAATTGCATTGTAGAGAAAGAGATCCAGTATCCTATATAATTCCTTCCTCGAAACTCATTTCTTTGAAGACTCAGCCTCCAATTTCAAAAAATCCCTGTTAATCATAAACCTTCCTCTCAAGAAGTCAATTTTGATTCTCCACATTGCATCATGTATACTACTTCCTGACGACCCGACCAATCGGGAATTCTTCGCTTGTTAAGGCAAGATTAAATTTCGCGATCCCTACGGATTGCAATTGGATGAGGATCGTGATGAATAATCATCTGACAGCGTTCGTAATTGATTGAACGATAACTTAGAACCGTAGATTCTTTGTCGTTTCAGAGGCAGAATCACATACAACTGAAATACAGACCCTAGGGTTTAAAGAATCGAGAATCGTAAACGATCGAACGGCACTTGTATCCGATTGAGCAAGTCACTCGAAATTGTGAAGTATTCTTCCTTTTGAACTAGAATCAGGTAGTGTACCAATCTAGGGTTTGCGATTCAATGCTTATCAAGGTTCCTGATCGTTCAACACCGATCACTCGTTTTCAATTGAACAAAGCACTCAACTCGCAATTCCTTCCGGAGGATCGGGAATTGAACCAAGCTAGGGTTTCGCAATTACGACAAAGTGGGAAAAAAGTAATAAAAAACATTACCAACGGCTTGCCACCCGCGACCAAAAACACGACGCAATTCGAGATCAGCAAACGCAGAGTCCGTGTACCACGCGGCGGGAGGCGTCGACGCTTCCTCGATGGCCACATGTCGCTGAAACTCACGCACAAGCTTCTCTTTAGAATCTTCCTCTGGAGCAACTCTGATACTGTGACTCATTCGTTGCGTACTCTTCTTCTCCCCCCTCGCCATCGCCATCGCCCTCAAGACCAAGCCTCCTCACTTCGACACTACTCGCGCTCCCATCGCTACCGAAATTCCTCCTTCTTTTCTAACCTGAGCTTGAAACGATGATTCTCTACGTAAATTGGTCCGAATTCTTCAAATCGAAGCTGCTGATCACGAATCTGTTTTGATGTCTCTACATTTCCTTACAGATGTCGAAACCTTTCAAATGAACATTTCGACACTCAAGGTGAGGAGAAGCTCACGATCGCAACACTGAGGAATTTGTGGACTGAAGCAAGCAAGTCTCTGCAACCCTAAGTGCTGGAGTGAGTGAGCTTGGTTGCCGGTCTCTTCTTACCATTTGTCTGCAACTACAGTACAGCATCCTACTGAGTTTCCGAGAAAGAGCAAGACACCTGAGCCTCTTCTTGAAAATGGTCCGTTTGTGTGTGACAATGGAGAGTGCTCTAAAATTTAGCAGTACCAATAAAGAACAAAAGAGCTCTATGCTTCTTTACCCACATGCACACAATAGTTTCCCATTTCAACAGTGTCATGTACTCAGCCTCCTTCGCATCCAGGACAGTGGCTGCTGCGGTGACCAGATTCTGAAAACGAAGCCATGAAAACATCAAAAATATCACGAGAAAAATAGCACGAAACGAACAAGTATCAAGCAATTCTCATTCGGTAAAGTAGTTAAAATGAACTCAAACCTGGTAAGCATTTCCAGATTCTTCACGAGATGTTCCATGTTGAGTTGAGCATCCAAACCCCGGAGCAATCAGCAATCGACTTTGCAAAACCCGGAGAGGAAGAAATTCTCCCTAAAACGTGCAATCCTTAATTTCTACACAGAATCTCGCGATCACTGAGAGTCACGCGATTCTTTCTAGCAGAATTCTCGCAGCCAAAATCCGACCAATATGATTGAATGGTGCGCCTTACAAATTTGGCCACGGACAATAGCAAAATGCCTCCGACTGCGAGAACAGAGGAAAACCTCCGATACTGTACAGTGGGGTACAGAAATAATTCGAACTGAATTTGAAGGCAGTTTTTGAAAAAACTTCGAAATGTGCCTACATACTCAAAAATAATCGGAATTGCAATCCGTAAAGGGCGTTGGAACCACGTTAGAGTGTTTTACACTATCATGGCAAAAAATTGCTTCTTTTTTGTGCAATTGTTCAAAGAACTAAAACTCTACATGTTCCATCCACAATTGACCATTGTCGCTTTGTGCTTCAATTACAATGTTCATTTTCACTTGCAAAATTGATATGAATGCCATAAGTTGTTCTTTAGATACTTGAGCTCATGCTTATTGAATCATTGATATGTTCCTTGTTTTCTTCTTGGGTAGGAGGAATGTCTTAGAATGTGCTTGTGACTATTCAATTTTTCTCAAAGCTTTCTGAAGCCATTCACACCACTAGAAATATCCTACAAGGACTTAAAGGATGGTTTGATAAAGTTAGCGTGCTTACTTTCATAAGCTCATTGCCAAACTCAAATTCTTTTAGCATTCTCGCCGAGTTTAAATCAAAGTTCAATTTCACACCTTAAGTGTTGATTGGAAATTTATCACAAAACTACTCCAACTCAAAAGTTTAGAGGGAGCAAGTATTTTTGAACATTCAACAATGAGCTCAAGTATCTAAAGAACAAATTATGGCATTCATATCAATTTTGCAAGTGAAAATGAACATTGTAATTGAAGCACAAAGCGACAATGGTCAATTGTGGATGGAACATGTAGAGTTTTAGTTCTTTGAACAATTGCACAAAAAAGAAGCAATTTTTTGCCATGATAGTGTAAAACACTCTAACGTGGTTCCAACACCCTTTACGGATTGCAATTCCGATCATTTTTGAGTATGTAGGCACATTTCGAAGTTTTTTCAAAAACTGCCTACAAATTCAGTTCGAATTATTTCTGTACCCCACTGTACAGTACTGTAGGTGGGTCTAAATAGAGTGGCCCACACTAAGGTATGACATTTGTGCTTTAACGGTAAGAGCAAGGCCAATGGCCACGGCAACAGGTCCCTGCAAGTACCGTTGCAGGGTGAGAGAGGAAAAACGCGACCCAATGCACACGCTATCACTCACGTTATTATCGCGTGTCTCGCCAAATCACTCCCGGTCTCGTCAAATTTCTTCTATTTGCGGGGAGTTCTTCTCTCACGCTAAATCGCTTACGACCAAGTCAATGCAACTATCTCCCACAAAACGACGTGCGCCTTCGCCGTCGCCCACGCTAATCGCTTCTACGACAAGAGAGTTAATCGACGCAGCGAGACAAAGTGGAGTAAACACAGGTAACCAAGGTCTGAAAGTTAATCTATAGGGTTAAACGGTTGAGTGTCGTGAGTGGTTTCCAGGAATGCAGTGAGCGGATTCTTGTCGCATGTACTCTCGGCAAGAGAGCGGGGGGTTGAAGGTCGTGCCAAAGAGCGCTTAGCAAGAGTGTATAGCGTACAACATTCGCCTTGCTCTAAGCTCTCAGATAAAATTTCAATCATGTCAGCTTCCTTTTAAAGCACCATGTCAGCTTACTTTTAAAAAGCATCACGAACATTGAAAAAGGTGTACAACCTGGAAGTGCGTACAATTTATTAGTGTTTTTACATGGTACGAAAAGGACACGAAGATGGAATGAAAATAATCATGAATCTTTTACAACATCTAATGTTTAAAGGAACAAATTTTTTTACCTCAAAGAGTATACATATGTAACACCAAGGTCTACTCTTGCTAAGGTCCGGCAAATGTATTCGCCTTTGTTCCTACACCAATCTATGATTCAGTTCATCATTTGGGTTTGTGATTTGGCGATGGTTCATGACTTGGCATAGGTTCAGAATTTACCGTTGGTTCACGATGCACTAATAGGTCATCAATTGAATATGGGACTCCAAGTGTAGGTCCCGGTTCATTAAAGAAGTGATCGGATATAATTTCATCAAAACCAAGAATGTCTTCTTCACTAATTGCCAATTGTGGTTGGTGTTCTTGCATACCATCAACTTTATTTTGATCTTGAGTATTACAATCAACTTTATTTTCATCTTGAGTATTTTCATGAACCACTTCATCCTCATTACGAGAATGTTCACCTTGTTCTTGAAACCTCGTTTCGTTATTGTTTTCTGGTGCATAGCCACTATTGTGATTTAATTGAAAGTTCCCATGTTGACCATTATTCATTCCATTTGAAAAGTTCCCATGAACATGACCATTGACAAGGTCCATAAACCCTAAATTAGGGTTTGGGTTCGACACAAGAGGTCCCTCATATCCTCTCTCATAAAAAGTAGAGTGATCACCATATGCTGGAATATTATTAGTATGCAAACTTGGTATAGGAAAGTTACCATATGGTTGACGATTATCACCACCTTCATATGGTTGTTGCTCTCTTCTCTCAGCAGGAATGAAAGTTGACGGTGGAGGAGGACCCATATGCGATTGAAATCCATTTCCATTAGAACCCAACGGTAAATTGTACCCATGTGGTTGATTCTCCGTATGATAGTGTCCATGATGACCATACGAGTTTGGTCCAGGAGGAGGATTCATCACTCGTTGATTTCCATCTCCTACGTTACTACCAACTCTAATGAGTCGACCTTGGTTTTGTTTGTGACGCATATATCTTAGAACAATTTCATTCATGGTACCGTTATGAGATTCACCAACATATTCATCATCTTTTGAGATGATTACAAGAGCTACTTGAGCTGAACACAACGTTGCTAATTCTTGAGCCTTGTTCAAAACTCCCTTGATACGTTGCTTGAAAGTGGACTTGATGTGGGAAGGGTTCTCCAAACGCTTGATTTCAATTCTATTGCGACCCATCTTGAAGAAGCTAATTTTTTCCTGGTAAAACTAAAATAAATAAACAAGTTGTATTAATAAACCTCTTCTAAAAACAATAATCCATCAAGGAACAAAAGAGCATACTTACCAAAACAGAAAAAGCATTGCATAAAAATATCGAAAGAATGATTTTATTAGAAGTGATTTTTTTCAAGACAAGTATCGATATACATCAAACACACAAGCTATGACTTATGTTCTCTTTTTAGGAAAGAAAATACATAAACCTCAACAAAGTGAGCAGTGTAGGGCACCTTATAGTCTTACACTCTGTGTAAGAAGAAATTAAAGCAATATATATATATTAATAATGTATCTTATAAAACGATTTAGAAGTAAAATTTTCCATTATTAGAATTAGGGTTGTTTGGGGAGATTTTGGCAAGTATGGAGGCATGATGGCTTGTTGTTGAAAAAGGTTTGTGTCAAGAAGGTTTGACGCTCATATCCGTTGTATTTATAGGAATTTTTGTAATCTTAAACTATTACTTTCCAAGATATTTATACAACTCATAAAATCAAGAGTATTTAAAATAAAATGCTTTTTACTTTGAAAGTAAATGTCATGTGACTCATAACGAGAAATTATTGGTGGTTACAAAGTTGGTTAGGGCAACATAGGCATTGTTGGAAATTAGAGATATTAAGTGGAAGTTCAATGAGGCACCACAAGTCTTAGCTTGGTGATTAGGGCTCATGGCCCCAAATGAGGAGGTTGTGGGTTCTATTCCCCATGTCGGCGTGCTGCTGAGCACTATAGTCCACCCAACTATATTGAGGAGTCCTTGGACCTTGTTGTATGGGTACCTCAAAGCCCTTTGGGAGAATACTATGTCAAGTATTTTCAAGGCACTAGAAACTAGCGTAGTTGTAGTGTCCACCCTCAGAGCGAGAAGTCCACTCTATGATTTTTGTCATGCTTGATATAGAAATAATGAGATTGTTTTGGTCTCATAGGATAAAAAAATTCTAGCCTATTTCAAGTACAATGTGAATAGAGTACTTGTTCAACCTATTTTTGATTTTGAGTACTCAATTAAAACCGCACTCAATGATTTGAGTGCAGAAGGCCTTGTAAAATCATGGGCTTCTATCAAGGGAAGATAATGAATATGTAAAGCCAGTTGACCATATTATCTTGAGAGTTTAGGCCGCCTACTATCTCAAACGTTTTAATGGTAGAAAGAAGAATCAATGTTTGTGTTTATTGAGGACTTTCATGCAAAATCTTCTTTCGAGGCTTTCTCTTTGGCCGACCGGTAGAAACCCAACGATATACAAAAAGACGAAGCGAGAATTGGAGATTGAGACACAAGAGGAGACTTAATACGTGAGTTGTTTAAGACAAACGGGCTAAGGCAGAGCAACCCCCAACACAACCCCGAGATGTGTGAGCTGCCCTCACGATAAGTCCACATGGGTAGTTTAACCCCTAAAAATCCAAGCGTTTTCTCAACCTCTAGAACCAAAAACTGCCATTTTTCACCTTCGTTGGGAAATGGAGAAATGAAGAAACTTTTTTATTCTGGTTTTAGACTTTGAACCGTAAGATCTTGTACCCACCTTGTATACAAAGGACTGGTCGAAATTTCAACCGTTGGATGTTTGTCATTTGTGAGATCGTAACAATCAAAGTTTGTACAACACTTTTTTATGCCGCTACATGAGAAGCATTGTCTAAATGGTGCCAAGGGCAACTTGATAATTGTTACTCCAAACATTTTTCCGTCTTTTTTTTCCATGTAGGTAATCAAGTTGGGTACGATCATGCAAAATTTTAGAGACCAATTCCACTTTTTGACCTCAATGTAGATTATTTTATGAAAGAAGGTCTAAAAACAACAATATAGCAAAACAAGCACCACATATGATATATTTAGTTCGAGAAAATTCAAGACAATCAACAGGTGCATTTATGAGAATGTGAATTTCAAAAAAAAAAAATATTGGGATAAATCCAAAATCTCAAATTTTGGCAATTTTTGAAAGAAAAAACTGTAAAATTACTCGAAATTGTGAAGGTTGTTTTTGAAAGTTTTGGAGGCTGCCCTTGTAAAAATGGTAAACTTTTTGACTTCGGACACTTTGGAATTTAAATAGTAATTTGGTAATGAACATATTTCCAAAAAAGGATACTTCAAAAAAAATTGTTTTAACCTGCCCCTTTTGGACTTGAAAACTAAAATTTCTAAATATAGGTCATAAAATTAAAATTTAGCTTTGCAAATTTTACCACATACACATTACAGTATGGGGAGCATCCATTCAAAATCTTAGGCAAAAATATCAATTTAACTCCTTAAAATGAGCTGCCTGAAATCTCAAGGAACCAAATCGGTTTTCTTGGACTTTTAGGGGTTAACCCATGAAGATCCACGATGTTTTGGGAGCTTGAAATCCCAACACTGACCACTATGTACTAATGTGGGTACGTCCAATATTTTTGGAAATTTTTGATAACTTCAGCTGTAGGATCTTGAAGTAGACTACCATAGGTAGTAGTGTGAAAATTTTCAACTGTTGGATCATCACTGGATGTGAGATCATAACATTTGAAGTTGTCTGTAAATGTTTTTTGGCCTCGACCGTAAAAGCCGAATCGGTGGCCGTGGTCGTTTAGGGGTTAATATGATCCAAAGAATTACTATTTGTGATTGAATTTAGATTTCAAGCAAGGACATGTGAGTGGTCCTTCATAATCTTCCCTTGATAGTGGCACATGATTTTCAAGGGCTTTTAAAGTAAAAATCCGGGGCGAATAAAGGTGACCCAAATTCCGTAGCTGATTTCTACCTTCACCTCCATTGTCGCATCCTGTCATTGCGAGCGAGATTGGGTTCCCACATCCTCGGTCGCCGCCTCCCCCCCCCCCAAATTCCTCCCCCCTCCTTTGGCATTCATCTCCAGCCAGGCCTTCAATCCCTCCCTCTCCACCATCTCCATCGCATTGTAAGTCAATTGCGATCGCCCTTGCACTTGCACCGATCTTTCAATCGTGAGCTCACTGGTTTCTTTTCCTTTGATCGCCTTTGCAGTTCGTTGGTTCATCTCACTCAGCTAAGCCAGAATCTTGTTCTTATTCTAGCACAGGAATGTTCGGATACTGATCTCGGAGTTTGTCAATCAATAGATTGTCTGACGTTTGTCGGGTCACCTCACCTTCCGAATTATGTAGGATTGTTCAACCTGAAAGCATAACATAAGGGAACATTCGAGCGAGTGGAATAAGTCGTTTGCTCAAAAGTTCAGAGTAATTGATAGATAGGCTATAAGTGAGAGCTTTGCTGGGTTACCGAATCGTAGGAATTTTACTGACTCAACCCGAAGCGGGGATTTCAGCATGGGAATGTCCGGATTCGTTTGGATAAGCTCAGTCTAGTAAAACTGAGTCCTTTATGGATGTTTTCTTTTGTATGATAGAGGGTGATCATCGTAAAATGATTCGAGAATCATTTTCATCTTCTGTGTGCGGAGTTGGCGTTACTTCCGATGAGTTCTGTGTAGATAGGTAGGTTTTTTCGCGGGGAAGTACAAGAATTGTTTGTTCAAGCTTTTCTGATCGCGATGATTGGGGAATTTGATTGCAGGTAGGAGGAATCGCCAGCCATGGAACACACTCACGAGCACGGCCATAGCCACGATCATGATCACGAGCACGAGCACGGTCACAGCCACGATCATGAGCACGAGCACCATAGCCATGCGCATCCGTAAGCAATTTTTTTTTTTCTCGCTTATCTCTCTTCTGAAATTTGGATAAGTAGTGTTTTTACTGAGAATGCCGTAGCCCCGATCGTGATCGCGAGCGTCATGGCCTTGTAAGCAAGCATTCTGTTACTTCCTTCTTCTGGGGTTTAGATTTCTAAGTATCTACGAACAGTGGCCATAGCCACGATCGAGTGCCATGGCCGTGAGTAAGCATTCTTTTTCTGGATACGGGGTTCTCTTTCTCTGGTGTTAAGATTTCTGGAGTTTTTCCGCTGATGATAGCCACGATCATCATCACGGAAGCATTCTCTGTCGTTTCGAGTTATCCTTTTCTCGGGTTTAGATTAGAGAGTCTGAACAAAGAGTGGCATAGCCACGATCATGATCACGAGCATCATGGCCATGCGCATCCGTAAGCAAGCAATATTTTTCTCGATTCGGGGTTCTCTTTCTCTGTTGTGTAGATCTCTAATCAGTGCCATAGCCATCATGATCACGAGCAACCGCTAGCAAGCAATGTGTTTCTCGATTTGGGTTATCTTCTTGCTGGGGTTAAGATTTCTCGAAGGGGGTTATATTTTTTCTGGCGTCAAGATTTCTCGATGAGGGTTACCTTTCTGCTGGAATTGAGTGCTGACAATTGATAGTTCTGTACCAGTAATGAGCATACAGGAGTGGACGGGAAGGTGTACCACTCGCACGACGGATTAGCTCCACACACACATGAGCCTCTGGAGTCGCCTGGATTCTTCAGTCGACGAGCACAGCCCCTGTCTACTCGCGATTTCAAGGAGCGCGCTTTCACTGTCGGCATTGGCGGCCCTGTCGGCACCGGGTATAGCACTCATGTTCTTCAAACCCTAGCTGTCCAATTTGATGCTTTTTATGATGGAACCACAACCTTGGGCTCCGTTTGAAGTGTGGGCAGTTCATTCGTTTGTCTTCATCATTCAATAGTTGGCTGGGAGCCAAGCGCTTTGCCTCAAAGTTCTTCAGCTCTCTCTGTGCTTGCTCTGGTACACTATGAGCATTGTGGTTGATTCGGAGTGTGCAGGAAGACGGCACTGATGCTGGCGCTCTGCGAAGCTTTGCGTGACAAGTATAGCATTGCTGCGGTATGTTCGACTCCTTTGCTGTTGGCTTAAAGTGCTCGCATGTTGATTGCTTCTTCAACATGCTCATTTCATTCTCCAGATAATGCATGTTGAAGCAATGCCGCTGCAACTTTACTGAGGAAGTAGAGATCCTGAAAGTAAACTAAGATGTTGATGAAAGAAATTCGTTGTTACTACTTATTGAAACTGATCTACCATGTCCTTCCACTCTCAGTTGTAGTATCCATGGCGTATCTATAACAGGAAACCAATGCTTTTTAAAAACTTGAGAGAACCATTTCTTTTTTAGATGAGGATGTTGCTTGATAAGGTGCTTACAAATGCGATGTCGGTGAAGCAACAAGATTTTCTCTCAATAGAAGCTCGGAGTATGGATCGAATTGTGTCTGAGATGATGATATGGGGGCTGTTATTTGAGGCAGGTGACGAATGATATCTTCACGAAAGAGGACGGGGAGTTTCTGGTGAAGCACGGAGCTCTTGCTTCGGAGCGCATTGTAGCAGTGCAGACAGGAGGGTGTCCACATGCAGCAATTCGGGAGGACATCAGCATCAATCTGGGTCCCTTGGAGGAGCTTTCGCAGTCTTTCAAAGCTGACATTCTCTTGTGCGAGTCCGGCGGAGGTAACACCACCATCTCCTCCTTTTCTTAACCCCACCAGGATACTTTGAATAATTTGTAGTAGCAGAGTTTTGATGATGGTTCGATGTGTGTTTTTGGACAGACAATTTGGCTGCGAATTTCAGTCGGGAGTTGGCAGATTACATCATCTACATCATCGACGTGTCTGGAGGGGATAAGATTCCTCGAAAGGGCGGTCCCGGCATCACTCAAGCCGATCTGCTTGTAAGCTAATCCATCCATACACCTACATACATGATCCTTATAAACTCAAATGAGGAGAAATAAGCTTACATTTCGTGTTTCTTACAGTCCTTGAGATATGTAGAGTGAAAGCTTGTTTTCTGGTTCGTGGTTTCAGGTGATCAACAAGACCGATCTGGCTGAGGCCATTGGAGCTGATTTGAAGGTCATGGAACGTGACTCCCTGCGCATGCGTGATGGTGGTCCCTTCGTCTTCGCCCAGGTAATTCTGAAAAAACGATAATCAAATGAAATGAAGAAAAACTCTAGATCGGTGTAATTAGAATGTTTGTCGAACCTGTTTATGGTCAAGAAAATTGATGTAGAATTACTAACTCTTTAAGGAGTGAACACTATACTAGTTGACAATGAATGAACATGAACATATTCATACAACAAAATGTGTTATTGTATTTGAGGTGTGGTTCGAAGTATTACAATTATCTTATGAGTCATTCACATGATAATGTGCAGGTGAAGCATAAAAAGGGAGTTTCGGACATTGTGAATCATGTTTTGAAGGCATATGAAGCAACCTGCCATAGCCATTCATAACTTCAAGGTCGACAAAGATTTTGTGTATTCGGAGTTTTGTTGATAAAGCTTTGAGATCATTCAGAAGTCAACTGGATGTTTTCTGACCATAATATTACCCCGGAGTTTCTCGGAGTTATAAGCAAGGTTGATTGTCAGTGGGGGTGGGGGAGGTTGACTTTAATAATCTTATGCATTTGTAATTCCATATTTTGTACTCGAATGTATTTGTCTCCCTGACATGTATGACCTCTATAATGTCACCCCTCCTATACAAGCATCCATTTTTTTTCTTTCAGTTTTATTCCTTCAAAATGTCACCCTATGCACAAGTTTTTTATGTCTGTTTTATCTTTGTAATTTCATCTCTTTTATTTTTATGTGTGTTTTATATCAAAATTCCAAAATTATGAATCTAGTCACTCAATCATCGCTTGGGCCTTGTGATGAATTTTATGATTGTATATAAACCTTGATTGGTTGACGGTTCATAGATGTGAGCTATTTTTGTCTCAATTAACCTCGATTAGGTGAAATTTCTCATGTCTTTTAAAAGCTACGTTTATATTTGAAAAAAATTAAGGTAGGACCCAAAAGTGCCTACTTTGTAAAAGAAGATAAACAATTTTTTTTGGTTTCAAACAAGCCTTATTATGAAAATATCAAGTGGGGCACTTCCACGGCTCAGGAGGATGCCCCACTCATTATTTTCCATAACCAATGGCTCTATTTGAGTTACCTAGTAATTTTTGAAGTTTTGCAACATACTTTTCAATTAACAAGTTAGATGTGACGGAAAGGACATGCCGTAATGAGCTTGAAATGTGGTTTGGCTCTCACTTGATCTTGTAGCTCACTTGGAAAAAATCAATGTGTGACATTGTAAATTGAATTCGACATGGTTGATGTAATGTGCACACTTCTCATTAGTCATGAATAGTGCATCAAGACAAAAGAGAAATGTTGGATTATGTAGTAATATGTGAGTGTAAGAAGGGGATGTATAGTACATTTTGTAACGCGTTGCATTTTCTTGAGTTCTCTATCCAAAAGCAAAATTTCTTTTTTATATACATGTGAAAACCGCACATGTTCCAATTTCGATATTGAGGTTTTTATTAGAGCTCTCTAGAGTTAACATTTAAAAAGTGACGAAGAATTACAATGTTGGAGTTGGTGATACAAAGATCAAAAGTTGTGTTAAAATTAGCCATGTAATCTTTTTGTATAAGAAAGGTTGAAACTATTGTATTTTTGGTCAAATCAAAACTAAGAAAATGTCAACGCTGCCAAATAATTTTGAAGTTCAAAAAAACGTTTCAATACATTTATTGTAAAAAAATCAAATTTTATATTGGGCGTGTCAATTTCAGAGGCTTTCTTTTGCGCAAGCTGAAATCAAATTTTAAAAACTGAAAAATAAACAATAATCTATCACGCCACCCATGAACTTGAAAATTATAACGTGATGAGTTTCGTGCTATCAAAATAAACTTATGTGCTATAAGCTTATCCAAAAATTTAATACACATAAAATGTCAAAAATAAGTAATACATAAGGAGTAAAATATTATTGATGAGTTTTGTACTATTGAATATAAAATCTATTCCAATGAATTGTACTACACTCTATATTCTACATTCAATGTTCATTCTCACTACTTTGAAAGCTCACAAGTCTTCGAAGTGATAAAATTGCATAAATTATCTCAAACCACACTAACTAGACATCACATAATATATAGTGTCACTCTTTCCTTTCATTAACATGATTTTTAACATTGCTTAATTTCTAGCGTCACAATTTTTCATTCCTATGAAACCCATTTACAAGATCATTTTCCAACATAAATTGTATAACCAATCGAAAAAGAGATCATATTTCAGAAGAATTCTTATTTATCTACTTCAATAATAAAATATTGTACAGCGTTCCTTCCTACCTACCACCAACGTACTAACCTACCAACATACAAACCTACCAATTTTCGAACTTACCAACCTACCTACCTACCTACTTTCTTTTATGTTTTTTGGAATACGTATAAAAGAAAATTAAAAAATAAGTAAAAATAAACTAATTAAATTAAAAAAACAAAGGGATATATTAAAATAATAATCATAATATTGTTTGAGGAAATGATATACATGGGTTACTTTTTAAAGTTCCAAAAAAAGAGCTTCCCCATTGGAACGAGGGGTACCTTACTAGTTCATAATTAAATGCTATAAGGGCAGAAAAATATGCTACAAGCAACAGAAAAATGAGATAGAAAAGTAAAAATGTGGCTTGTGATGTGTTGGTTTGAGGTAAGAATCCATTCATCAATTTTAGACTACCGGATGATGAAAAACAATGTATGTTAGTACACAATGCAACATACTAGCCACGATATTATAGTACCAAGAATAAGGAAATATAGTAAATTGGTCATGAGGCCTCATATATTGCAAGATCATAATGTATTAGTACTTGAGAAAGATGACAAAATTTCATTATTTTCACTTTGAAGTGAAAATGTTACCAATCAACCTATTGCAATGAGAAAATCACCAATTAGAAGTTGTTCACCTTCATCTCAATAACAAATTTCTATAGAACATTAGGAGAATTTAGCTTCTTTGTCTCAAATAATAACCTTGTAGTGGTAAATTGCCCCAAAGTCATAAAAGAATAAAGTCCAAAATTAGACACTTTGAAGGAAACCACGGCAAAGGTCGTATTCATGATCTCCAATCACCTAGGTCATGGCACACTATTGTAGCTTGTAGTTGTTCATCACCATCAATCCATGTGAGGGTATGAACTTAGTTTGGTTTTATGTACTTACAAGTTCTTACCCGTGTCGTCGGGACACGTACACTAAATGGTCGAATCGAAATTTATAAAACATGTAAAAATCCATATTTAGGTATAACCTCAATTCCACTCTGATCACTTTGATCACCTCAAGGTACTACTCCACTCTTTCTATGAGTGTGCATTATTACCCAACCTTTTGGCAAGCCAAATCTTTTCGAATACTAGTTCAAATGTTATCAAATCATATATCGCTACAAAATTGTAGGTCAGAGCTATGTGCTTATTGTACCTCTCATTATCATGAATTAAGCTCAAGGTGTGTGATTCTTGGTACTAAATACTTTAAGCTTTGCACATTGGCATGCCAAAACTTTCTAATCATTAGAAGCAAATATTATGGAATCATATATTACTACATAGCTCTTGGTGACTACGGTTCACTCACTAGATCTGCAACTCTCATTATCAATATATCATCAATTAAGATCGGGGTGGGTCATTCTTAATTTGTCAAATTTTGCCCAACCTTTGGTGCGGAAAACTCTATGATTACTAAAGCAGTCATTATCAAAATGTATATGAGTACTTAGCTCTTGGGGTAAGCTATCCATCCAACTTGACAATTTTTTTTTAATTATCAAAATTGAGCTTAATGCCAAGAGGTTTGCAATATCAATTAGAGATCACTACTACATATGGGAGGGGTTTGCACTGTTATAGACGTTGCTTTTGTCTAAACGTTCCTAAAGTTTAGCAACCTTTTAGAACTTGCTTGAGCAACGTTTTCAACTAGATTGTTTTCAACGTTTTCAACGTTTTCAACGTAATTTACAATCTAATTGAAAATGTTACTAAATTTCTTGAGAACGTTGCTCAAGCAAGTTCTAAAACATTGCAAAACCATGAGCAATGTTTGAGAAGAAAACATTGCAAACCCCCTCAAATTGTATTAGTGGATAATAAACAAGAGACACATGAAAACTAAAGTTCATAAAAACCTTGTGTTTCTTGTGATTGTCAAAGGCGTCTCTTGTAATTCCAAAGAGTGTATATAGTGATTCCCAAGGCTGTCTCGTGTGATTACATAAGGACGTATTTATCATGTGGGTGTCAAATACATATAGAGAAGGATGAACATTTTACTAGCAATAATCTATTTGTGTGAAACAAAAAGAATTAAGTCCTATACTATAGCCTGTAGGGAAGAGCGTGTACAAGAAAATCATTGCAAAAATCAACTACATATATCCATCCTAAAAGTACAATAACATATGTGTTGTTAATGCGATAAATGAGAGAAAGTCAAGAGATATTGAGATGTTTTTACGACCGCCATATAGTGAAGTGTTTACTAAGAGTTGAGCAACACCTCAAATTTGGAACATGTGTATCCAAAGTGTTTCAACCACATTGAAGAAACCCCTATGTGGATACCTATAATAGAGTGGTTGATTGAAATTGTAGGTAAAACTGACAATTATAAGTTTCAACTTGAGCACACGAACAAGTTCTAACTTCTTTATCAAGTTAACCCTGACCAAATTCAAATAAGAATTTACCCATGTTATAAAGCATACCAAACAAATATATGTCATCCGAAGGTAATACATGATTGTAAGTTTATAGCATGAAGTCATTACAATATAAGCCACGTGTAATGGTTGTGGCTTTGGATAAAACAAGAGATGCTTTGGATAAAAGAAGAGATGCTTTGGATAAAACAAGAGATGTCCACATCTTAGTTGTGGACTTGTAAACACACAACCATTCTCTGTGTATGAATATCACCTTGTATGCATAGGGCGGCTTCTCTGTTACCATACGAAGTTGGAAGATGTCATAGTTCCATGACGTGATGCCCGACTTATTGCAATTTGGTGGAGGTAATAGTCTCCACTCCCGAGTTACATGGTTGGTTACCAAAAGACGCCTTCATTTCCTACGCCAATTAAAATGATTAAACAACATCATAAACAAGCCTTCAATCTACACTTGCATGGATCTGATCAGGATGAAAAAAGGATCCGCTTTGTAGGATATGTGAGTAGGAAGGGAGGTCGTATAACACTCTCAGAATGGTGATGCACACCATGTACGGTTAATTGATGCAACAATAACAAATGGTAAAATGTAATTGGTATCGACACAAGTACTTTCATTACCCTCCACATAATTAATGCACAATAATAATAAGTGACGAAATTGGTACGAACCGCTCCCTCACAATTCTTTTGATCATTGTCCTCCAAGAGATCATCTTATTATAAATACCCTCAAGCAACAACAACACTCTTCACTCTTCTCTTCCACTCTTCTCTCTTCTCGTTGTGTTTTCCGCATACCTTTCCGTCATCATGGCCGCCTAACCTCCAACACACGGAGTTGAAGGACATGAACCCAGGAACCCACCAAACAAGCTCAAACACGTCCTCCCTCCTCCTCTCTCAACGATTTCTATCTAGCTACTGCATTGTTAATCACATTACTAGAGGGTTAACTATTTTCCTAACTTGCATCGTCGTTTACTTCCATCGTCGTTTGCAGAAGGAGACATTGCAGAAAGCGCACGCAAACAAGAGGCAGCCTGGAATTTTGGAAGTCTTGGTGTCGCTCGGCTCGAGCCATCCTATAAGACTTACTCAATTCAAAGTATCAGCGTCAGGATCTTGCCCTTGAATTTGCAGCTTCATATATTCCAGCAACAACCAGGACACCAACAACAAGGATTCTAACGCAATTCTAACGCGCCGCGAGCTCTTACCACCCTCGAGACCGAAATCAGCATCTCCATCCCCATGAATTAGATGCAACAGAATCCGCTTCCGCCTGCAAACTACCGGTGCTAGCCCCTTTCCAGTTAGTGATACACATTTTAATGTAAGTTATGGGCCCACACGTGAGAATGATGATGGTTTTCGTTGTACGGATCTTGGCAGTTCTGTTCCGCATGACATACATCTATACGTGGTCAGCTTAGTTATGTATGCTTTTGTTTACACATGTCGTGTTACGAATAAGTAGAGCTGGATTTCTTGGAACAATTTCGTATCTCTTGGTACAATCATGCGTTCCTACTGGATGTGACGTTTTGCCCGTTGAGTCGATCAGTTGAACGTTACAATTTTCACTTCTCTTTCTGATCTGTTGCAATAGGAGATTCTTTCTTCACAAGCTTCCGCAATGTCTTTTACTTATGGACTTAAGAATGTTGCTTCAAATGAAATATTACTTTACAACATATTCACGCAAATTACTTTCAAGCACTCTTGCTTTCTTTTTTGCCCATTCACAATCACCATCTCAAATATCTTCCTAGAAGTAAATTCTCAAACTCTCTTCTTGAAAACGACAATCACTACTAGAGAAGAGGGGGTTTGCAATATTAAGAGTTTCTTTTTGTGTAAACATTGCTTACTTGAGCAACGCATTGCAGCTTGCATTAGCATTATTTCCAAGGAAATAAGCAATGTTTTCAACCTCAAATCCACCATTTAATATATCTGAGGTTGAAAACATTGCTTATTTTCTTGAGAACGGCGCTAAAGCAAGCTTCAATGCATCGCTCAAGTAAGCATTGTTTACTCAAAAAGCAACTTACTCTTGTAACATTGCAAACCCCCCTCTTCTAGTAGTGAATTCTCTTCCTGAGGTCAGATTGCTACAAACTTAATTGTGCACACCTTGCATAGCAGCAGAGGGATGTGGTGCTTCCGGCCTTCTTCAAGGCGAGGGGAACACAAGTTATGAGGGTATTTGATATTCTTTCACTTTGGCAATTGAGTTGATTTCATTTTGGTTTGATTCTAATTCAAATGGCTCTTTGCTATTTGTGTAGTTCTTACTTACTCGAGTACGCAAATTTAAGGAGGTGGGAACGGAGCTCAAGGCGGCCGGAGTTGGAATATAGTTGTGCATGCACTGAAATCAATAGGGAAGTTTATGAGAAATTGTGTGAGTTGTAATCCTTGCGGTCAAAGTAACGTTTTACCATGTTTGAGTTTGTGCATTATGTCCATCTTTTTTGAATGTTTGAAGGAAGTAGGAACTTACATACATTCCATTGAAGCATTGTTTTGAGGATTTAGGATTTGTAGTAACAGTCAAGATAAGAGGATATGCCTTCTTTGGTACTCTTATTGTTAATAGTGTTATCAATTTGGCAAAGCATAATTTGTGAAAGAGTCACATGGGAGAGTTATTTCTTTGACACATGGGAGAGTTATTTCTTTGTCAAAACCTGAATATGTGTTTCTTGATATGACAACAATGATTAAGTAGCTCAAGATTCCTATCAAAAGTCTATGATTCTTAATAGTCGCATAATATGTCACATTTAATTACTTCTGAACTAAGAGCAGTCCTCAAGTAACACATAGGGGGATCTCCAAATGTCTTTAACCTCAATTCCGTTAAAATATCATTACTCCGGTAAACTAGCACTTTTTAGGGTGCCTAAAATGAAAAAAAAGTAATGTTGGTTTTTGTCGAGTTTTGACATGATAGGGTAAATATTTCTAACTGCATTTCGAAAACAACAATGTTTTTGAACGGCGGTTGAGAATATATTTAAAAGTCAAAACCATAAAACTGTGTGCTATTATGGAAATTTTGGTGATATTACAGAAATTGTTTGATATTACGGAGTACATGTGTGAAATCAATAAACATGCCATTTTGCAGCATAAATACTTCTGAACCTCAATTCAGAAATATGCTTGTAAAATGCGACCAAAATGGCTCATAGAAGATTCGGCAAAGTGGCACAAAGAATACCGCCATTCTAAGAGAATTGACGTTCTTTGTGAATACAAAAGGTAACCAAATAAAAAATGAAATTCGGAGGATTAGACAAGAATATCAAGATACTCATATATCACAAATCAACCACTTTTTCAAGTTGTGCAATACTTTCTTCGTGAGAATGAGGTGGAAGTTAGAGAATCTAGTCAACTATTGTCATTATCATGTGATCCCTGCTCTAAACTTGATCTTTATCAAACAATAATGTTCAATCAACTTACAGTTTAGAGTGAGGAACATCAACAATGAGGAAGACCTATCGTGAAACATCGACGACCGAATGAGGAGAAGACCCTAAAGAAGGCGAAAGGCTACTTTTAAAACGCTAGATTATAGGCACAACGAATAATGCGCAACGAATAATACACAAAGGCTTGGGTTTCTCAATCTCTATGAAGATGTTTCAGGCAAATAGTAGTATGCAATCAGAGGAATCGACATACAGTTTTGAATGAGGAACAACCCACGTAAAACACTGATGGCTGAATTTCTAAAGTAGAGTGACCTAAAGTCTAAGGCAAAAAGTAATATGGATAAGCTAGAGTATGAGCAAGTAAAAAGAGAAGGCCTCTAGTATGTTAAGGCCTTAGCTTCTTAAATTTTACAAAGGCGTTTCGGTAGGGTTCTTGACAAGCAGAAGCCTTGCCATTAGGCCTCTATCATATTTTGCATCTCGTGGAGTTTGAATGCACTTCCGCCAAGTAGCCATGGGGCTCGCACGTCAGCCACATTAGTAGGAGGAAGGGTAGAATAAGTTGGAATGTATAAAAAAAACTCATACTTTTAGAAAAGTTATTCTTTGTCAAAAAGTATGTATCATGTTCTAAATGATGTTGTGTTTCCTTATTTACATTGATTGCCTATGTTTATTGTAGTATTGTTTAAAAATATGATGTGCATCCCCGACATGTCCTAAATGTCAAAATTTGACATTTTGTATTAAAGCTCCAATTGAATTCAACAAATTTCATTAGATATAGATTTAAGATTTAGATTTTATAGCTTTGAGACTTTTACCTTTAGTCATCCAAATATCCACACATTTAACACTCATAGCGATTGAATACCGATTATACACCATTCGTGAAATATACAATATTCTCTAAATCTATTCATACGGGTTCATGTATAAAACCCATTTGAGACATTAAATAGCACAACAAAGGAAGTATGCTCCACCATTTCTTTCTGCTAGAAAAAATTATTGCGTCAACAAACTTACTGTATTACCTTCCTCAACTTGGTACATAAAAAAAAAGTGCCATTCAAAAGAAAGTATTATTACAAGTGATGTTACTGATTGGTAAAAGTTATATCTATCGAGAACATCATCTTCCAGAAAACATATACTTCCATGATTTGGTTCCAAAATGGCATTACACATACTTTGATACAAATTCATCTTCATTAAACATGAAATAGAATAAGATACACAAAAGTTAAAAACATGTTACGATGGACATAAAAGTATACCGTGCTTGAACACTTGTGATACCATGTAAGCAACTTAATGATTGGTCATATTTGTTACTTTAGCCGCTCACATGCCAAACTTTGAAGTAACCTAGTCAAGTTCTAAAGTTACCTACAGTGACAAACAAAACCGGTCGAGTACAGTTATGACTCACCTCCATTCAAAAAATCATATCATAAGCATAAGTGAGCTAAATTCAAATGTGTCTAAACAAAAATTGTAGTGCATAATGTATCACACGATGCTAAAAAGTTTGAAGTAGAGTTGAATTGGGGTTTGGAAGATATCAAATGTCGAAGTAGACTAGCCATTGACTCAGTTTTGTTCGAAGTTGCTTAGAAAGCTTTCAAAATTTGCACAATTTAGAACGAAGCCAACTTTCTTGTGCATTGCCTATAAGGTAATGCCAAACATCACCTTGAACATGTATATGCCTTTCATCAACAAAATTCAACATTTGTGTGCTTAAAATAATATTCAAATTATGAAAAAACAGATGATTATTGTAAATATGGCACATAATAATCCTCTATGGAATTGATAGCACGCAATGTTAGTGGGCTTTACAAATGACCTATACAAATCAATATTGGCCATTATTGCATGTATTTCATTTTTTATTTGAAATGTTTTCAATCTTGAACAAAAACCTTCATAACTTGATTGTTTATATTGGGATGATGTGATGATTTTCTCATTCAACCCTATTGATGTTCCAATGATGATTGATGAAAGCTTTTCATCTACTACAATGATTCCACTTACTTGCATTTTAGTGAAGCCATTTCATAAAAATTCTAATGCTTCATCTTGACCCTTCCTTAATTTTGATGCTAAAAATACTCTAAGGACATTTGTGATTTTGGGCAGCCTAAATGAAGAAGTTAAAAGTAATACTTTTGCCTAAGATTTTTACTAGATGTTCCCTATACTACAAGGTGTATGTGCAAAAATTTGCAAAGTCAAACGCCACCTTTGGAGTTTTTAGACGCAAATTTTAGTTTTCAACCTTGGGGCGGGCATAATTTGTTTTTTTTTTTTTTTTTTTTTTTTTTTTTTTTTTTACCTTTTTGAATGTTGACCTATTTTTTAAAGATTTTTTTGTTAAATTTTTTCTTGATTGTTTTGTACTTAGGTTTCCAAGTGACCCAAGTTGAAACTTTTACCAATCCTATAAGGGCACCCTTCAAATTTCAAGAGCTAGATTCAAAGTTTTCTGTGATATTACAATTTTTTCTTTCAAAATTTGCCAAATTATGAGATTTTGGAATTTTTTGAATTTCTTTTGTCTAGAAATTCAAAAACTCAAGGAAGTATATACGCGCCGTTCATTTTCCCCCTAAACTATATACAATAAACGTGGTGCATGTTTTACCAAATCCTTAATTTCCACCTTCTTCTAATAAATAAATTGCCTGAAGGTTCAAAAAGCAAAATGAGTGTCTAAAATTTTGCATGGGCATGCTCACTTTAGTTATATATTTCATGCTCTGCATTTTAGTTGTTACCGCCCACAAGCGACCTCAAGCCATCAGGGAATGAACGCCAACCGATCACTGTACGCTCAGTCAATCGCCAAAAAGCGTCAGAAGACTAGTCTGTAAGTACGCACCCATTCCTAGGGCCGAGAGTTCGACTTCCTCGTGCTGCTGCATGTATCTCTGCGAGACAGGAATATTAACCACACTAAGTAGATTATCAACATGTAGGAAAATCTGCAGTACACGTACGTAACGAGCTGCAGTAAAGAACCTTCCATAAGGATCCTCCGATGTATTCATTCTACCTAACAATGACATTTGAATATACCAGAATTTTCCTTAAGAAGCTTTTATCATAACCAGATCAATTTCAATCAGGGTATATGGTAGAGCAGCCAAAAATGGCGCAGTGCCGAAAATGGAGCCCTAGCAATCTTCACTGTCACGTACATAATAGCTTCTCCATACAACAGTACCATGTACACACTGCAGAGATTATAGGGCGTCACTTTAGGGCACCATTTTAGGAACACCTATATTTCCATCTTCAAAAATTCATTACTTACTGTAGAAGAGTCGAAAAATGATGATTCCACTTGCTCTAGTTTTCTACTAATTTTCCCCATGCAAAAAAATTGCTTGCACTGGCAACATTCCTGTAGATTTTCTGTGCTGAAAATTGCGCCATTATAGGACACCTTACCATATCCATTCGAGCTGTAAACGGTGCAAAAGTCCACATTATCATCATTAGCCTTGCAGTACCAAACGGACGCGAGCTAGAGAACAGCTACAGTATGGTGCGATCAATCGATTAATCTCCAGATTGACACACACCAGTTCAATAAAAATCAATAAAAGTATATTACCTTCGCAAGGTTCACAAGGAGCTTCTCAAATTTTCCCTCTTGGGAAAAGGGGAAACATGGCCTAATACCCATGGTTTACATCAAGGAAAATGGAGTTGTTTGTTTTCCCCTATGAACATTCCCTATGCGACTTGGGATAGCGGTCTCATTCCCTATTTGGAATCTCTAACATGGGAAAATTTCTCTAGTTCCCAACATTCTTCTCTTAATCGGTTTTTTCTCATATGGGAAAGAATAGTATATTCTACTTTTCTGGCAACATACATTCAAAGATGAAGCAAAACATGTTCAAGGAGCCGAAAAGTCAGATAAAAAATAAGTGATTCATCAACTAGTTAACACCGCAGTTACAAATTTCATGTTCATACAAGCACGCGGTATTTGGTAAGAATGATGTCTCTGCAACAATTACCACTCCCACAGCATGCAGCTAGTGTTTTTGCAGACCTGTTTTTGACATGTTTTTGCATGAAATAAAGTTAAATCCCCTTTCAAGGCACAATTTGCAACTTGCACTCCGCTTATGTTGAAATCAACAGATTCGGAAGATGGAGGAGATAACAATCGTTCCAAACTTTATTTTCTAACTCTTCGCATATCTGAAGCTATACATTTCTTTCCGAGGCTGATTCCGAATCACAGTGAAGTTATCACCTTCCATGGTCTGAAGAGCTTATTTCTTATCACCCTCCCTTTTTTTCTTTGTACCTGCAGGTGCGAAGAGCCCATAACAACTTAACTGAAGTACATATTTTGGAGTACAAAAGAGTCTCATTCTAAATGCCCTCATCTTCAAATGTCAAATATAAAGCACATCTTGAAAGAGTCAAATTCTGTTGATTCAAATGACATGAAATTCTAAAAGCATTCCCACCTTCAGAAGTACGTTAGCATATCAATGTTATAGAATTCAAAATCTCCCTGTATTACAGCACACTCAAAAAAGAGGCCATTTCTACCTTGAATCAGTATCACTTACAAAGTGAACCCGAAAGACCGGTTATCATACTACTCAACAGTGACATACAAGATAAAAAAGTGAGTCAAGATGGGTTCACCGTGTATGTACCAAGTTCAAAATTTAAGCTCAAACCACACCAAACTGAAATGTGAAGACAATCCACGCCTCATTCTTCAGAGCTCAACATATCACTGCCATCGCAACATCTCCCTGAGAAGCAATAAAAGCATTTGATGCTACAGTCTGCACCCACAATCCGATCTCGTTAAAAATTCCTAATCCCATTGTTCATAAGAAAACCACAGAATAAGAGTGAACATTAGAATTCTAAAGAGAATCAAAGTGTTACCTTATCGAAACCCATGGCGATAAGGCTCGCAACTGCAGTGCTATCAACCTTTGCCTCCTGCATAAATTACTAAATTTTCAATAGGGTAAAGGTGGTAAACGAAGCTGCCTCATGATTTGAAGCAATAAAAGCGAACGTGGTTGCAATTGACTAACCGGATTGGTAACTGGGTTGCTCAATTGTTGAATACTACCCCTGGAACAACATATCATCTTGTGCG
Organism: Bryum argenteum; assembly: GCA_037043015.1. Taxonomy (NCBI): domain Eukaryota; kingdom Viridiplantae; phylum Streptophyta; class Bryopsida; order Bryales; family Bryaceae; genus Bryum; species Bryum argenteum. The sequence goes on along the minus strand of CM073328.1, from coordinate 13,906,050 downwards.
GTAGGATCTTGCCTCGCTTGAGGTAACCAGCTTTGCAATCGGCTCACTGCTCCCCCTAACGAGGGTAAGTCGTTACTCCTAAAACCACGAAAGCATCAAACGACAACCTTCAGCAGAGGTGAACTAGCCTGAAAACTGGTCGATATCAACAAGAAAAAGATTGACTGAGCTACAAGTGCCCTCAAAAAACTTCACAAAAAGAATCACAACACTGAAAAGTCATTAGTATGCCCTCACCGAGGCATGGAGATGGAAGGAAGTGAGAATGGAGCTGTGCCACCACTGCCTCCCACAATGAAGCCTCGTCTCCTTACAAGAGGTGCCTGCAACAATTATAGAACCGATTAACCACATTCAAGAAAGCAACAAGACTCACCAAGAATCCGAACTTTATTTTCTAACTCTTCGCATATCTGAATATATACATTTCTTTCCGAGGCTGATTCCGAGTCACAGTGAAGATATCACCTTCCATGGTCACCCTCCCTTTTTTTTCTTCGTACCTGCAGGTGCGTAGAGCCCTTAACAGCTTAACTGAAGTACATATTTTGGAGAGCTTTCAAGTACAAAAGAGTCTCACCTAAATGCCCCCATCTTCAAATGTCAAATATTCTCCACTCAATGGGTTGCCCACGGAGACGCTTGGTAACATTAAATTTGACCACCTGTTTGACCAACTTGTGCCAAGAACAACTATATTTGTCTTCGGTCATTTCCACAAACTTTCTCGAGCGGGGACCCACTCGAGTTAACGGGCACAGTTCTACAGTGCCTACCAAACTATCCATCTCGATTGGAATCCCACCTACAACAGACTCATTGTTGTCCGCCTCCATGTTGTCATTACGTAAATGAACTTCAAGGACAATAGCATATGAAAATGGATCCCCATCCCTCCAATCCTCATGCTTGACAAGCATGATGTCACCCAATTCTGGGAAAGGTGGGACACATCCCGATTGTCTAGCCTCTAACAAATGAGTTCTAGGTGCTTTGTCTTCAAGCTCATATGCCACCACATACTCATTCTGGGGAATTGGAAAGGTCATAAACTTATAGATAAGTTGTTGCACCGGCCTGAGAACGGTTTCCCTTGGTTGAGCACTTAATATTTGCATCCCTGTAATATGATGAACTAGTGGCATTGTTGAATCACGATCCTCCATTCGTTGCTCAAAGTAGGCAGCTTCAAAGAACACTTGCATTTTTCCTTGGAATTCATGAATGAAGAATGCTAAGATTTTTCCCTTCCACGTCCATGAATGCATTGTGGCTCCCATATCTGGTTCAACTAAAACCATGTCATTCACCCGGTATTCCACACCTTGAATGAACACAAAACTGAGTCTACATAAATCCAAGTTGAAAAAACTTGAATTTTCATTGTTCATTATCCCCTGTTTCCTCCAAAATTCTTCCAAATAGACTGCCATCACACGGGTTGCCTGTTTCACAACCGGGCATCTAGGGCCTACACAGATCCCTTTCGTAGTAATCATGCTTTTGCATGGGCATGACTCCAAACTCGGAATGACTTTAGCCAAATTCCTTGCCATCACTTGAGAATGTACCACAATGACCCGATCTCCATGCCAATCATTACAACATGATGCAATCTCAATCTCTGGAGTGTATACCTGTCGTGATCTAAATAGAAAGCTATGAACCTTTTCCAAAGCTCTTCCATGAGGTAGCCTGCCATCTTTGTCAATCTTGATATAAGAAAAGGTCTTGGTGAAGAAATAGCGTTTGAAATAATTCAAGTAGGACACTTCATTCGACTTCTGGTTTGTAGGAATAGCCATATAGTTGGAAACTTGTCTCTCAAATGAATAACACCAGAAAATGTCATGACAACCATGCCTCAAAACATCATCCAAAAGCTCCCCACTTCCAGCAACATGCTCAAGGGGTGAAGAACTCGGCCCAACACTTTCTTCCAATCTGACTCGCCATGCTGCTAAAAGGGTCCGTGCTGTGTCAATAGCAACCTCTGTCCAACCATGTTTGCGCGTATGGGAATAAAACAACCTGCAGATCTCAATCAAAATCAATCCCACCCCACCAAGGACAGTATCCCTCTTGAGGTCAAGATGATCCAGAATGTACGGGAGGCACCACATGACAAACAACTGGTACTCTTCCGCCTTATAGTATCCCAATGATTGGAGTTTCCGTGGCCATCTTCCTCCTAAGCCCCTTGGTTTGTGTTTTGTAGCTATTGCCAATGTCTTTTCAAGTTCACCCATTTGACCCACTGTAGTCATGCTCTCAACTAATAATGCCACATACTTCTTCAACATATTGAGAGACAGGGTATGCATTACGTCGTAAACTAAGTCTCTGGATATATCAAAACCATATAAATGATATAGCCGCCAAGCAATTGAGTATCCTGATACCCCACCTGTCCTCTCTACTTCTGTCCTATCTTTCCCCGACTGCAGCGTTCGCCAATGAGATGCTGCAATTTGTATGTCTTCACAGCTTCGTACTGGAGGGGGGTGGCGAGCTTCTCTTCGAGTGTTACAATATAATAAGTTTGACCCAGAACTGGAAGCATCTCTTTTTAGTTCCATGGAAACTTGATGCCGTCTGCACCCTCCGTAGCCTCCATCCTTAAGACCTCCAAATTTGCACTGCGCAGGTGCATCTCCTGTGAAAGCCATCAGCATGGCACGCAACCTAATCTTTCCATCAGTACAGCCGGGTGATTGAAGATGTTGACTGATGAGATGTGGTGGATAGGCATAAGACACTGGGAACCCTGTTAAAAACATGTCCTCCAATTCTGAAATGAATGGTTCTAAGAAAGCATTTTGGACACTTGAATTACCATGTTTCATCAGCTTGGCTGAACTTGCTGGTATGAAAAGAATTGGAATAGGACCCAATGATGAGACTTTCCCAGTGTTCAATATTTCAACTTCAAGTGTCACAGATTCTCGTTGTCTTGTCCTTGCGCTCTGAAATCCGTCCCAGTGGCCAAGTAAAGCAAAATGTCTTGGATCCCCCTTCATGCATGAAAAAGAAAAACATAGTGAGAAATGTAGTCTAGATAGTATAAAAAGTTCATAATGCAAAAAGATGTTATTTAGCTTTCCCATGAAAATCACAATCTTACCTTCTGTATGCATCTTGGTGCCTCCACAAGAGTAAAACACTCAGAACAAGGAAATGAGTACAAGCCAAGATTACTCTTCCAACTGTCGCCACATAGTTCTTCACATCTCTGGGACTCCGGAAAAGCTTGAAAACTGCGTTTGCACGTAGGATTGGGACAAACAATTGGGACCTCCCATTCCAACTGAGGATCCCAGAATGCTGCATACTCTCTGACCTTTGAACCATCCCAGAACTCTTGAATTCTTCTTGGCATGAAATCCTCAGGTAAACCTTTCCATGCATCTTTGTTCCTCCAGAACTCCAAAAAATCATGACATAAGGTGCGACTCAAACACATGAAAGTCAGAATACCAATTATGGGCAAATACTCAAATGATAGGATATCTTTTCTCATCTTATCACATGTTGGACACTTCTGGCAACATCCAGGGCAATCCCGTCTATGTTTAACACGGGACTTTGGATTGCAAAGACAGTTAAGCTTCAGATCGGAACGATCTTCTTTATGGGGCTTCAATATGGTTAGGGCATGGCTTGCTGCATCATCACCAGTGCAAAGCCGCCACTTTTGAGCTTCCACCATTCCTAGGCCTCTGTAGATTTTCATCACCTGCTTCCACGTCGTGGGAGCTTGGACCCCACCTAAGTCCCCATTCCAATCCGGACCTGCCAAAGATAGCAACCTTCCCAACGAAAGGTTTCTATAATCCAAAGATCCCGAATTGGTCAAATGGGGCTGATCTTTGAAGGATCCAAAGAAGGCCTGCATTATCTCGCCTTGGGACTCAACAGACATGTGAGACTTGTCGAGACGCACTTGCAAGTCAATGATCTGTGTCACAATAGCATCGTGCAGGCTTAGGGGTTCACATTCCAGTCCTCGTGCTTGCAATGGGGAAGAAATACTTGCAACCGTATTTGACAAGTCTTCTTCGTTGGAAGGTAATCCTTTTGCATCTGCTGAAGTTTGACAAGATTCTTGGGATAATGAAGGAATGGCCATTAAGTTGGCCCTCATCTTTTCCAAGCTGTAATGTCTATCAATTGTTGCTTGGGTCCATTTCCGAGTCCCATTGCACAAATGACAAAAGCAGATTAAGAGATTGGATTGTTCATTTTGAACTTGTGGCACTGTATCTGTAGCTCCACCAAAAGCTGCCAAACCTTGCGTAGAGTTCAATCTTCTCACACTGTGGTGAATCTTTCCCTTTGAAGATAGTTTATCATGGTTGTACCATGTCCTCCGTGGCACCAACTTAACAAAAGGTGCAAAATGTTGGCACAAATAAGAACATCTGCATGGAATTTTGTCGTCCATCTCTGCAAGTGAATGCCAAAGACACTATCAGGACTTCTCTCTTGAGAGATATTTGTACCGGTCTTGGAGATTGTGTTTGCGCATATTGCTAGTTTGTTTTGGACAATTCTCAACATGGAAGTATGCAGAACTAAACATGTGTATCAAAGCTAAAACTTACAACAAAGCAGAAACTCACATCACTGTGAGGAATCACAACGAAGCAAAACTCATAACTTAGCGGAGAATCACAGCCATATGACAAAGAAGGTGATTAGAAAGTGAGTAAACCTCCAACCGAGATTCTCTTCCATATCCGAAGAGAGAAAAGAAAGACTCAAGAACGGAAAACAATACGACGAATGCGATAACAAAATGAGTAAACCTACAACCGAGATTAGAAACCTTGACCTCACGTTTCCAAATCCAAAGAGAGAAAAGAAAGACTCAAAAATGCAAAGCAATACAATGAGGAAAGTGATCAGAAAGTGAGTAAACCTGCAGCCGAGATTCGAAATCCTACCTCACGCTATCAAAGTTAGCCACAAGCGACCTCGGCTTCACATCTGCTGCAACGATCACTGCCTGCAAAAAAAACACCGAAAAAGCTTTCTCGTCACACAAATTCAAGCAACGCAAATTGAGAAAAGCAACGGAGAAGATCATTTTAGAACCTGTAAAGTAGTGCGACTGGCTCGTTTACATTGTTGCTCATTGAGCTCCGTAACAATGCTGTTCGCGGTCTTAAAACGTTTCGGGTCCGATTTTTGCTACTACAAGCATTCATTCCTAAGCACGAGAGACGTTGTTTATTCCGACGCACAGATGTGGCTGCAAGCAACAAAAATCTTTCAGCTTCTATCAAAAGCTCCTTCAAAAACTAAACCCTAGTAAAAACCCTAGTGCGCTAACAATCCTTCTAATCTTCGAAAAGCATTGATAAGAATCGTAATTTGCTGCGTGAGCGCTCTGAGAATTACCTTGAGTGATTTAGCGAGACATGATTTTTTGGTTTCTCTTCTTTATCCTGCGATTCTTGAGCTTGATTCTCCAGTAGAATCTCTACAGCACTGTAACATCACCAATCCTCTCCTTCTCAAAGTGAAAACAAGGGAAGCAGGGGCAGACCAGGGAATGGGAGGAAGGAAGGCGCGGGAGGAGGGCGGGAAGGGTGGAGGCGCGGTGAGCGAGGCCGGTAAGCAGGGATAGTTTATTTTCCCGGGCTGTCAGGACGGGCCGGGTTGAGCCCGGGCCGGGCGGAAGATGACGTGACCACTGGGAGTAAAGTTCGTCTCCGCCTAGGGGTGGGTATGGTGGCTCCCCTCCCCTTTCCCTTGCCCATACTCTTCACTCTTCTATTCCTGCTGCCGGTCCTTCACCCCAGCGCCATGGCTGTTGCCTCGCGATAATCTTGTTTAATAGCTTCATTCGTCGATAACCTTGTTTACTCTTGAGAGATTTGGAGTAGTTGGCGTTCTTCGTTATGGTATTTGCCATTCCAGATCGCTTGATCTTGAATAAGTGTGAAGATTGAGCAAGTGTACTTGTGCGAGTAGTTTGGCTGTACAAGTGTTATTGTAGCGTTGGCCAAGTGCGACAGTGTATCAACTTAGTGTCGGATCCGATTTCCGGCAGAGCTCACGTTGTGTTTCTGTGATTTCTTTGAACTGATCAGGAGTCTCTGTTTTGTGCTCTTTTTTTTTTTTTTTTTTTTTTTGTCCTTGTTTCTGCTGCTACCGCTTAAGCAAGCGAGGCGTGAAGGGATTTTGGAAAGTTCTTACATAAACTAAGTGTTTAGTACTGTGTTACAAATTCCTGTTTTTTCTGGAGCTACTTTCCACCACTCGAACAAGTCTGAGTGTGAGATACTTGTGGTTGCACTTTTGTGCTGAGAAGAGGCACTGAATGCCACGAAATAGGTCGAGATCAGAGGGAACTAGGCCATATTTGTGATAGATTCGATTATGTTGAGTTCTTAAGATAATGCATCAGTAATGTGTTGTGTTACTCACCTTGTTGCGGCTCAAATATTTCTAATCAACGAAGATAGGAATGCAATGCTGGTCACAGTTCACTAGCTGTATTTGGAATTTTTACAAGTGTGACTGTTTCTTGCGCTAGACAAGAGCTTTGCTTTTTTTTGTGTTCGCAGGATCAGAACAAAGTTGCCCTAAGAGTTGTTGAGGATAAGTCGTCGCACTTTGTTTTACTTAAACACGCTGTCACGCGATTTTGTACGTTTTCAGATCTCTGAATACATGCGTTGGTCTGATGTGTCATTTGCAGTTCTCAGCTGGTGAGCGCACTCTCGGACATCAACAATCAAACGTCAGGTGCGTTTCTCTATCAAAAGTCAGGTGCGTTTCTCTCTCGCGTTTTTTTTTTTTTTTTTTTTTTTTTTTTTTTAATAAAATTAATTTCAATGCTTTGATACTTGCATTGCATGAATTTGCTGTGTACATGTTCAACATATTGAATGAAGCATCCTCTTATTTACTTTTTCTGAAGCATCTTTGATTGCAGAATTGACAAGCTGCTTCCAACATGGCAACAAAAGTGATATTTGTCAACCAGAGTGACAAGGAGTCCTTCAAGTTTAACCTCTTTGGTGAAGAGAGGAACCGTGTGAAAGTGGCCAACGTGCTGACGGTATTCAAGTCATCCGCAGTCATTTTGGACGATGGCAGCATACTCGAAGGTGATGAAGACGATCTGAGTGTCGACTGTTTTGAAGCAGGAAAAACATACGCCATTTCGTTACGAGCTCAAGGTATACCAAAATCTTACATTGATCATTGATGGATTACTGCATTGATGGATTACTGCATTGATGGATTACATAGGCTCACATAGTACAAATGATCTGAGAATGTTTTAATTTTTCTTTGCAGAATCAATACAAGACCAGGACCAGGGAGTTTTGAAGAGAGTGGAGCCTTCAACACCTAAAGCAGTTGGTAAACTAAATTGTCACTTATTAAATTGATTAAATGTTACTTTTAACACATGAATATCTCCCATCTTGCGTATTTTGAGATTTTCTTTTCAATGAAATTTACATTTGTGATATAGGTGTAGGAACAAAGGTCGTACTCCAAGAAGCCACTCTAGATGGTGAGATCAGCGAATATGAGAAGCTAAGAAATGAACGAGTGTCTTTCAACCGCAAAAGAATGTTGGAGTTATTCCCTAGCATGGATCCTGTCCTCAATATCAAGAGGCAATGACTTCAAGCACCGGTTGACAATCACACACCACATCGCTTCAATGAAGCTCATTTAGACAACGAAGGCGTAGTACCACCACATCGCTTCAATGAAGCTGATTTAGACAACGAAGGCGTAGTACCACAGGCGAAGACAAAGAGACAGTTGTTGTATTTACGGGATGAAGAAGGCACTTTCCAAGTTCCCCTGCCTACATACGAACGGATCTATGGAAAACCGCCTTCTGGTACCTCAAAAGATGGACCGTACGGAAGGGCGTACTTAAGAAAATTCTTTCCACACCAATGGAAACTCTATAACATGAATATGTCCTCTTTTAGAAGTTGGATGACAGACAAGAGGGCAGCAGCTTACCTAAACCGGAACATGCGATATGAGAAATCAACAGTGGAGGATGTGAAGAATTACTTGGCTCTTCGTGCACCTGAATTGGCTGGTTTGACCTTCACGGAAGGTGGTACTGTTGTTACACACTACATGGGAATAGATGCCTTGTATCGAAAGTTTAAAGAGTACAAGCATGACAATAACAAGCATGAGAAGAATCGTGCACCGATCGAAAAAACTCCCACATGTGCATGGAAACAAGTATGTTCTTCTGTTTATAACATTGCACTTGTTAAAAACGAACAAAAAAATGGTTACTGATGGTATTTGGTTGGCAGGTGAAAGATGAGAATCATCTTGTTGATAGCCAAGCATCCATTGGTCAAGAAGCACCCACATCTAGAGTTGCCGATGGCTATTCTAAAATTGACCAGGTAACATGTGAATAAAATACGTCATTTTGCTCACTTTGTTGGTGGACACATTTAACTTGTGTAGAAATATGTTGTCAGGAATTAGTCGACACATCGGAGGTTAACCAAACATATGTCACCACATTGGAGGTTCAAACAAACACATGTCAACACATCGGAGGTTCAAGAAAAACACATGTGAACACATCGGGGTTCAACAAACACATGTCAACACATCGGAGTCGCAGAAAGAAGTCTTAAGGTGAATTTTTATCTTCCATTACTCTTTTGTGATGATGCGGCTTGAAAGGGTGCAAAGTTTGTGTCATCAGGGCATCTTTCATGATTTAATGCTTCCCATGCCACTTGCATGTTTGTGTGCCATGACACTTCGCACCACTTATCGGCTTGAGTTGAACAGAATATTGCGGTTTAGGGTCCCTTGGAAGAAGAAAAGTCAAAATATAAAATCATTTTATTGAGTTGAAATGACTAAATATAAATGGAAGCAGATTAAGGGCGGAGTTAAAAAAAATGCAGGAACCATGTGCTGAAGAAACAACAGGCACAATCACCACAGAAGATCAGCTTTTTACGCCTGAAGAGGTACATTCACTCTTTGAAGAAATGCATATAATTTACATTTTAAAACTATCATGTCAGTTATTTTCCAACATTCATGACATGCCGCATGCGTGAACATGCAGATAATACCTAGACTATCTTTGGCATCCAAAAAAGCCATTGCAATGAAGGTCATGGCTGTCCATAATGGACACGAAGTCATGCTTGGTATCAGCGGCATGGCTGGCATGGTTTCCAAAAATAACCGGAAGAAAAAAGACAAAAAGTCAACACCGCAACATCAGAAGATGGATGACCTAGACGTTGTGGTTGAGTGGGCCTTGAGGGAGAGAGTGAATTTGGTTGGTATTGAACAAATCATGGCTACTGGTGGGGTCCTCCGTCTCGAGACAACAAACATTCGGGGAGCGGTGAATTTGAAGACATTTAGTCAGGAGCTTTGAAGTTGAGGAGCTTTGAAGTTGAAGTCAGAAGTTGTGGAGCAGGGAAGATGAAGTCAGTCAGCAGCTGTGAGTCAATTTACCAATTTTGGAATGTAGAAAGATTCAATTTTGTAGGTTACATGCATACTGCAAATATGACATACAAGTTTGATAGTGCATTGGCTAATGATAGGCTGTTTTGGGAAAAACAGAAACGGTTGCATATCCACTTTTGAGGAATAAAAGGTAGTTTTCCCATGTGGGATTTTTGGCGTTACATCTAGTTGATTGAATATCCACTGTAGATGAAAAGAAGGAATAAAAAGTGGTTTTCCCATGTGGGATTTTTGATGCTTTTCTGAGAAAATTCCCTTATCGATGTTCTCTCTTTATTTTCCCTCTCAAGAGGGATGGAATATGAAAAAAATTCCCTATGTGGCACAATTCCCTTTTGTAACAAAAAGAACCAACTTTCCTATTTACGAGGCAGGAATTGGGTTACTTTTCACTTGAGGGAAAGCACTAAAAGCTCCATGAACGTTCATGTAAAAGAATAACGGTTTCTTTGTGTTCGAAACTTGGATCCGGTTCTTCTTGTGAGTATCGTACACGCCCAGGTTGGCCACTCCTTCTGTTACTTCTTCCATCTTCCACAACTCCAACACCACGCTCTCTACAATATGCTACCAATCGATACACAGAAATCCAATGTCCCTGCTGCAACCAAAAACATATTCAAACTTCGCACCTCCAAATTTCGAGCATCCTAGTTTCAAATCGGCGAACAATAGCTTCACATCCAGCGAAGCCATAATACCAATATAGAAGCAACAGGTGAAGTACACGATACTGGCGAAGCTTCACACTAACGCCGCCGTATATTGAACGACATTTATTCTTAACCCTAGAACGTCGGAGCCCATAACCGTGGCCTGAACTTTGATATGTCTTACTCTGAATCCTCCATTTCGCCACTTTACCTGAAAGTAAAATATTTTATTTTATTTTTCGTAGATGTGATCACATGCTTTTCATATCTTTGTAAAAATTTCAGATTTTTTGGGAAGATTTGAAATTCAAGTGAATTTTCAAAGAAAAACCAAAAATAATTCATATCAAATACGAATCACTTTCAAAAAATCTGAAATTTTTGGAATAAGGGGACATTGTAGTGAAGAATAGCATGGTGTAATCCATGGTTTCGTGTCATGCTATATTTGAAAATTGAGAAAGAGACCCTATAGGCATGTAAACTTAAGGTGTCGATGAAATCACTAGATATTAGGAATTTCTTGAAATTCTAACTTGGAGTAGAAACAAGACTTGGTAAGATTCATTTTATGAATTGAGCTTGAACTCAAAAGAGATCATTTAGTTGCCTAAATTTGAGACTTAATAAAAGTAGGAAAAAGTTGCAGAAATGCACTGTGTGGTGACTTGTTTTTAACCATTCTTTCAACTTTCATACCACATGTGATATTAGGAAATACCTTAAATGACCTCAAATGAATTCCATGATATGCTATTATCATTCATAAATCCAATTACAAAAATCATGAATGAAATTCATCCCGCAATAATAGGTTACAGTGAAAATGTTCTGTTCATCGGACATAAAATGGCCGCTCCGACGTTCCAGGGTTAAAGATAAGAGTAGCTTCGCGCTTGAGGCTTGAATTGCGTCTTCTAAGCACATCGAAACTACTCTATTTCTGTGACATCCTATAACACGTAATTCGTTATAATGGGAATATCAAATTGAGATTATCAAATTGAGCTTGAGTTGAGCCAAATGTAGTGTGTGGGTACATTTAGCTCGACTCCACCTAAACCCACATTTCTCAAAATCACTGAATAATACCATTATAACGAATTACGTGTTCTATCTACTTATTACAACTACTTCGAGAATCTCATTGATGCATCAGAAAGAAACCGAAAATTTCTCGAAATCACCTTGCAGACTGTGACTGAAATTTCTAATCATATCATAGTAAGAGTCATTCATTAAGAAAGTCAAATATCAGAACAAAGAACAGTCAATGTCAAAAGATACAACATCTAACGGCAATATGATTTGCACTTGACACAGGAGGGATAATAGGAGTCCAAGACCTATCAGATATTGAAACTATCGACAGAATACGGTTAAAACATCATATACAACCTCTTCATTCTCAAGAATACACATCGGTCCTCAACTCCGTCAGAGACAAAGACTCTGTCAGATGACAGAGCCAATGAATATATATTTTTTATTTTGTAATTTTCTTGAAAATATGCTAAATCACTTTGAAATTCCTAAGTGACCCAAGTCAAAAAGTTTATCACTTTTACATAAGCAGCCTCCAAAAGTTTATGAAACAATCTTTCAATGCTCCAAAAAACTTGGGAGACAAACTCTGGATATTACGAATTTTCAGATGGTAAACATCCAACAGTCATGGAACACTAATCAAAATAGTCTTAGGCACAAGATCTTAGACTTGGAAGTATTATAATTGGAAAATAATTTGATTCACACCGCCCGTAGTACATAGATGTAGGAATTTGTAGTGTTGAGGTTTCAAGCTCACAAAAAACACCAAGGAAGTTAATTTTGGTAATCTACTAGAGGATTGTTTGGGTACCTATTGAAGGATTAGCTTGGGCAAAGAATTGAAGATTCTTTTGTTGATCAACTTGGGGAATATCTTGGTATCCAACTTGGGCATTGTTGTCATGGGGATTGTTACCTTGGGCAAAGCTATGGGAATTATTTTGGTAACTAACAAGCAGATGGTAACTAACTTCTCTCCTCCAAATCGAGGGAGTGACCTCCAAATCGAGGGAGTGAACACTTCTGAGGAAGTGAACTGGTACCTCGGCAAGAGGCTGGCTTACGTTTACAAGGCCAAGACCAAGAAGAATGGATCCCAGTTCCCGTGCGTTTGGGGCAAGGTCGCCCGCCCTCACGGTAGCAGCGGAGTTGTCCGCGCCAGATTCAGGAGCAACCTTCCTCCTTCGTCTCTGGTGTGTACCTCACCCTTGAGTTCTAGCCTTTCTCAAACAATGAATGACATCGCCTTTCCTGGTTCATCTTGAGTTTAGTGGTCCATTAGGTTTCGATTGGAAGGCATATTCTTTCCCTTCGATCAACACTCTTTCACTTTTGCGAAGTGTGTCTTCCTCTCTTATTTCAAGTCTTCTTCGTTGTAGGTTTGTTCGCTGGTTTTATGGCACTGTCATGATGTTGAGTGCATTATGTTTCTGATTCTACGACTCTTTTGTTGGTGTGCTTTTCAGGGTGCCCGCGTTAGGGTTGTCGTGAGTTACCAAACCGATGGGACCAAAAATGACCCAATTTACCTCTAAAAACCTAGCAAAATGGTCCACCTTCCGGGTAAAGTTCCACGGAGATTCTGTGAAGTGTGAAAACAATGTATGATCCGGTTGGGCTACCGATTCTACGCTACAACGACCTATTACAACCCGGTTTACTGATCCGGTTCCTTCTGATCCGGTCTCCCTCTTTTGAAGTGGTTATCCTACTAACCGGATAAGGCTTGTTAGTAAGTGGTGATTTAGTTTCACCTCCGTAAATCCTCGGAGGGGTTCTTCCTGTTAGTTTAAAAGAGTGCGGAAGGGGCACTCTCCTCCGGTTGATTAGGGTGACTGGAGTTTCACCTATTCGCGTATCTCTCTCTCTCTTTCTCTCTTCGGAGTTCCTCCCTTACAACTGCTGCTACTGTTCAGTTCTTTTTCCCGAACGGTAGGTCACACCAGCAGCTATCCGGTTCTCTCTCTCTCCCTGGTCGACACTACTTGTGATCCGGTCTGTAGTGAGCAGCATCCCACTACTCAGCCCGCGAGACTTCTACCGACGCATACTGGTGGTTAGTTGGTATCCGGGTTTGCACACGACCCCAAACGAGGACTTCCCTCAACCGAATATCCCATCCGGGAGGTGGGTACGCAGGGTGGCTTTACTCACCAGCCTGACCCCTCTGTCCAAACCGGTTGGTGCGACACCCCCTTTTAACCAACTGAACACCTCCAGGACGTTAGGACCTCTCCCACTCGGACCTTTTACTGACTGCGTCACTCCTCTAGCAACCCCTCTCCGAGTATTTAGAATTGTAACTACCGAACCAACAAGAGACTCCCTGTACCTACAACCGGATTTCAGTCCTTACTTGCACACGACACCTCAAAATCACTCACACACACAAAGCAAGGACACGAGTTTTCAGATGCAAGTTTCAACCTTTACTCACAGAAGTGGATTACAGAAAAGACCCGAAGTGCTCCGCAGAGCCTTCGATAAGTACTTGGGATCCCGGATTTCCCGGAAACCCTATCAGATCCGGAATTCCCGGAATCTGAGATTCCCGGGGTGAGTGGCAGAAAGAGCATCTACTATTCCTAGCTAACTCTAACCTAACTAACACTAATTACTATCTTCCTCCGGCGGCGTGGGACGGCTCGAGGTGTCTTAGCGGCGGGGCATTCCTCCTGGGAGTGCCCTTCCATTGGCGGGGGGAAATCTGGCCTTTTGCTCGATCCGGGTATCGATGTAAAACCCCAGGTTTTACTGAGTCCTCCGACTCTTCCATCTGTTCCGGAGTGCCTTTAGCTTTGACGAAGGGGGAACAGGGTGGACCTCCTGTTCTTCCTGAGGGGCCGTGGGCTCCTCCTGTTGTCCCTGTCCACCTTGATCCCCCACCTCCTCCACTTGGGCCTCCGGTTGGGGTACTACCACCTCAGACTGCCCGGTGGGTCCTGTCTCTTCTCCCTCGGTGCTGACAATCGGGTTTTCACCCGAGTGTTGAGAGGGGCCGACCTCTCCTTCTCCTATCCCCTCGGCTTCTGTAGGTCCGGATATCTCCACTCAGCCCATGGTCTCACTCCCCGGAGGGGGTGTTGCAGCTCGATCCGCCTCCTCCTCCTCTGGCACATTGCCATCCTCCGGGACTCCCTGCTCTTCCGGAATAGGTAGGGACACCTCCTCAATCTCCATCGGTGTCGGTCCATCAGCGGACACCCCTGGGGTTGCGATCATCTCCTCCTCCGGAAGGGTCGTTCCTCTCACCTCCACGTGGGGCAAGGCCCCCAACAACCTGCCTGTGAGCGTCCGGAATTCTTTAAGGCACTGATTAATGCCTGTTGAGTGCCTCCGGAGCAACTCCAGGGATTGGGGAGACTCGCTAATCCCAATCCGGGCGTCGTAGAAGGTTGCCTTCATTTGGGCCTCCGCATCCGGTTGCAACACCTTCAGGATGGAGTGCAGCACCGTCCTGTCGATGTTCTGCAACTTGCCTCCTGCTCCTATGGAGTGCAGCCTCCTGCTCTTGTACGATCCTCCTGAGTGCTTCCACCTCCGGATGTGCCCCCGTGTCCGAGGGGTCCGATTCGCACTGGACTCCTACGGATGTCTTCTCCTTCGGCCGGGCTTTCAGTACCAGCTCTACCTTTTCCCTCCTCAACCTGGCCGTCTCTCGCTGCATCTCCTCGGCCAATTCCGGATACCTCTCCACGTTAGGCGTCTGAAAGACCCTCTCGAGTCGCGCCAGTGAGGTGAACAGTTGTTCATTCTCCCGGTCCACCTCCTCCATGGCCAGCCGGATGGGGTGGAGGATATCCTCGCTGGGTATCCGGTAGTAGGGGCGAGGGAGCACTGGAGTTGTGTTCCCCGTCCCGGGTGTCATGCCTTCCCTGTGGGACGACTCTGGAGCCGCCACTGATGCTGGGGTTGTAGGGGTTGGGTCGCTCCTCTGCTCCGGTAACTCCAGCCGAGGGGGTGTGGTCCTCTCCGGAGTGTCTTCCTCCTCCACGATGAGCAGCCTTTTCTTCACCTTGGGCTGATTCTCCGGGATCGGTTCTTCTACCAGGATAGGAGTCGGGTCCTGCATCGAAGTAGGGTCCGGACTTGGGGCCTGATCTTCCTTGATGGTCCTTGGGTTCACCACCGGATTGGCCGACCTCCTCCTCTTCTTGCCCTTGCGCTTCAGGTTGGACCGTAGCCTTCCTCCTGGGGGTCTCTCTCCAAGTGGGGGCACCCCCGCATTCTGCCCGGTTGCGGCCACTCGTGCAGCTCATGGGTTGGAGGCTCCCTATGCTACCAGGGGAGGGGGTCGGACAAGAGAACGTCTCCTCCCAAAACCCGTCGTGTCCTTCCTCCTCACCCCTCGGGATGGCCTTGCCCGTCGAGGTGGGGTGTCCTCCTCTTTGTCTTCTTCGTCCTGATCATCCTCCTCTGAGGACTGATCCCCACCCGCCTCGGCCACTTCCTCGGCCCTCCTCTGCTGGGCTCTCGTTCTCCGGATGAGGGGGGTGCACTCCTCTTCTTCCTCCTCCTCCTTCTCTGTGCTTGGCATGAACAGGGAGGGCACTGTACTGCGCGTCTGGACAGCATTTACCGGGTTGACTTCTCTTCCCTATGCAGCCACCCGGGGTGCAGTGCTGGGTCCGGCCTGGCTGGGTCCCACTGTCCTGGTCTGCCTGGGGGCTGGCTCCGGTGACCCCTCCAGGTCAGTAGCCCGGACTCCTTCCACCTCACCCTCTGACTCGGATGAGGACGGCCCCTGGGGATCCCCGGATGGGAGATCATGCTTCTCGTGCCAGTAGAAGATCTCCCGGTCGGTGAGGATGCTATGCCGCTGATAAATGTGGAAGAGGTAGGGGGCCAGGGGGCAACCCTTCTGGTTGCCGATCTTCACTACTTCCCGCTGCACCACCTCGTGGATGATGTGATGCCACCCGACCTGCATCTTCCCATCGTAGCTCGCCATGATTGCCTTCATCAGCTTGACGGTGCAGGTGGTAGGTTTATCTGGACTCAGTATGGGGAGGAGAAACCGGAGGAGGCGCATCTCCCGGGGGTTCCTGCAATCTTCCGGTTTGAACCCGTCTTCTCCGTCGGCCCCCTGCTGAACCGGTTCCTCAGCCCGTCGTCACCCTTCTTCTTGATGTAGCCGATTGGGGACTCCAGAAACTTGTAAGTCGCCCTCCAATGGCGAGCTCCCCAATTATCCGTCTTCCCCCTCAGCGGATGCGTCACGTACAACTCGGGGAAGCGGTGGGTGACGGTCTCCTCAATAATGAGTTGATCCGCCAAGTCCCACGGGGCGTCGTAAAGCCCGGCGCACCCCATCCGGAGGAGGTCCTCCCTCAACTCCGCCTCGTGCTGCGGAAGCTTGGGCACCTGCGGCTTCACCGACTTGAGGGGAATCGGCATCCCGGGTCGCCACGGGATTATCTCCTTCTTCTTCGTCATCGCTCCGGGCTCACTCTCCTGCAGATGTCCGGAAGTACTCCCTCTCTACTTTTCCGGAATGGCCCCGGTAGAAACCCTACTCCCCGAAACCCTAACCTCACAAAAGTCTGCTTTTCCCACTCTCGCGGATTGCTGAGCCCGCAACAATGCTCGATCTCTCAAAATGCGCGGACTGGAATGACTGAGAATGGTGGCGGCGGCTTCCAATAACAACAAACCGGAGTTCTCCCTCCGAGACATCATCACCCTGCACTCGAGAAGTACACCGGGAATTACCCCGGTCATGATTGAGCCGCCGGTGGTTCCATCGGGCGCCCGCAAGATTTCCGGCCCTTTCTCCGGGTCGACCGGCAGCCCCGATCATCAACCCGGTAGGGGAACCGGCCCATCCGGTCATCGCAGGGTATCAGCCGGGTACCAATACGGTTATCCGGTAAGCTCTAAAATCCCCTAAGGTTAACCGGTGGAGGCCTAACACAAAATTAATATCTACGGATCGGGTTAAGCAGGCCGATCTTTATTCCTAATTGCTAAATTTACTATTTTACTCCTAATTAATTGCTAAAATCAAAAATATTGGAGAACAGGGTTCGACAAGGGTTTTCATGTACCCAACCGAATTTGAAGTGATGAGTTTCGATTGTCAGTATTGTTGTGTCTATGTTGGAGATTCTGTCTCAAGGTCCTAGCATGTGAGATGTTGATATGTAAGCTTATGATTGTTAAAGTGATTTCTCGTTTGAAATGACCTTTTCTGATATGTGTTGATGGGAATGCAGGAGGTTTCGGATTTCACAAGGTTCGATTGGATATCAGCAAGATCTTTGTAGTGTCCAATTGAGTAGCGCAGTAATATCGATGATCGTAGTGGGTGCGAAGCTGTCGTTACCTTCTTTTGTCAAGAACGACCATTTTTTAAATGATTTCCAACATCTCTTCCTCTTTCTCAATCTTGTTCTCTATTCAATTGATGGGTGATTACGATCTTTTTGTTTTCTGGAGTTTCTCACCTTGTTTTTCTATGGAAGGAATACCAGCTGATGCTTTTGAGATATCATCGACTATGTTATAGTTGATCC
Source organism: Bryum argenteum (assembly GCA_037043015.1). Taxonomy (NCBI): domain Eukaryota; kingdom Viridiplantae; phylum Streptophyta; class Bryopsida; order Bryales; family Bryaceae; genus Bryum; species Bryum argenteum. The sequence continues at coordinate 13,888,319 of CM073328.1, read as the reverse complement.
TTCTTATGTTTCAGCACTATTCTCGTGATCCGGCGGGTAGTAATCATTAATGTTGATTTTTGCCAATCGGTCTTAGGTGATTAGCTCATTCAATGGGTTTGTTGACCTCATTTTTGTTTTCGAACTTCCAAAGATAAGTTATTGTATGTGGAACTCAGTTGCAAGGATATGTACAAACACATGCAAGTCGTCATCGTCAACGATCTTAACCCGAGCTTGAGTCTACATTGTGTACTTGAGCTTCAGAGTAGATCAAGTTTGAGCATTTGTAGACTGCGAATGGTAGCAATTGTGTGGTGATCTGAATGAAAAGAAATCTGAACGAAAGTGGGTATGAGAACATGATGTTCCATGGTACAAAAAGCTGTTGGCTTACTTCCTGTCCTTCCTAAAATTGTTACGACTAAAAACGTGGCAACTGTAAACAGAATGACACTCCTGTCTTTGCAATGAATGTTGAGAAGTGATATACATAACTGTGCATTCACAATATGAATGAATAAAAGTTAACATTCGTACAATGTGAAATTTGCATGGTATTGAATCCCACTCTATGAGTTTGAACTGTTGAATGCATACACTTTATAACATTAAAATTATGTTCCCAGAATTGTTGATATTTTATGAATATTAAATCTTGAATATTGTTCAATATTTGTTGTTTATGATTGTTAATTGTCTATGACCTTGTAAATGTTAAAAAATGCGAACCCCATAGGGTTAGCATATATAGAGGGTAGACTGTTTTGGGGATATGATTTTCTGAACCCCTAAAGTTGCAATCAATCACATTGTGTTTGATTTACTTTTAAACAAAAATGTTGTTTTTGCAAAACTAAAACTTTGACTAAATAGAGCCCAAGATTCCTATAGTCAAATATATTAGAAACTGGTGCGTAGACGAATTGGATAGTTATACACAAGATCCTAGGGTTGGATTTCCCTAAATCATTTTTATTGTTAATTTCTAATATCTATTAAATGTTCACAAATTTCACATGAGGCCTGCCTGTACAATATTATAGAGCTTCTCCTTCAAGGGTTAATATTAAACGTCACCACCTTCATTCACCTAACTATGGCGAGGGGTTCTTGGATCTCTTTGTGTGGTACCTCAAAGCTCTTTGGGGGGATCCCATGTGGGGTATTTCTAAATCACTAATGGGTAGGTACGAATTAACATAATATTCACCATGTGAGTTGGTGTGATGGCCTCGGGGCATACATTGAAGAATAGGTTGAATGAACACTTTATTCACACCAGCCTCTAAGTAGGTTGGAGTTATGATTCTCAACATGCTCTCACTCATCAAGGAGTTCGTCAACGAGATTCGCAGTGAGCATAAAGATGCTCTGCCGGGGCACAAATGCAAGACTCCAGATTTTGATCTTGGAAGAGCCTAACAGTCAGTGCCATATCGATGTTCACAAAACGGGTCACCGAATCACCGTTTCCAGCCTACACGAGCTTCTGCAACTCTGCAACCTTCCATCTTGATAGAGCCGCTGCACCTACATTCCATACACACTCAAACTTTGTTGGAACAGACACGAGCAGGTTTCAAAACGAGCAGTCGGTCGAAAGGATCAGTATCAATGGCGCTTCAGAGTATTGTTCTCGTGTTGGCGCTTCTCGCTGCAGTTGTGGTGGCTGATGAGTTTGCAGCATCGACCGTTACGACTTCCAACTCTTTAGCATTCTCGAACATCAAGTTGATTACGTCTCGCACATGTTCAGTGTCGCAACCCTTGCTAGCTCACCTTAGCTTACACCAACTCTTTCCCAACTCTAGCAAGTGTCACGAGCGCTAACTCTGCACATCCCCCACATGCACAAAGTTAGCTCCCCATACCAACCACCAAGCTCACCGCTTGGTTATCAATCCCTCCTACTCATGCAACCGGGACTCAACCCCTTCGTAGGTAGCCAATGGTTAGGTGCGGACTTCCACTTATGTCCAAGGCCCAACTTGGTGGCACTCCCATACCACGCGGCCTAACCGCACTTGGTGGTGTCTCCTCACCACCGCCCATGACCACCATGGTGACCCCAAGGCCACCAAGTAATCACAACGCCGGCGGTGAGACACCACCCCACATCGGTAGCACTCATGGTCCTCATTTTGCCTATATGAGTCTCCGTGGTGAAGCCCCAACACTAGCTCCCCACGGGACTCACCTTGTCCTTATGAGCCACCGTGGTGAAGCCCCAACACTAGCTCCACCCACCGTGCCTCATTTTGCACTTTGAGTCCCCATGGTGGAGCCCCAACACTAGCTCCACCCATTGGGACTCACCTTGGCTTGGGAGTCCCCATGGTGAGGCCCCAACACTAGCCACACCACTCGGGACTCCCACCTTGGTCACCACCAAGGCACCATGGGAGTGGGGAGGGAGACCAGCCCTCCCCATAGTATACTCTGTGGGATTCGGCAGCCCCCTGGTCCTAGGTGAAGGGCTGGACCCTCACACCTCTAAAGTTTGGAAGACCACCCAATCTCCCAATGCCTTAGCCGCTGGAAGGCCCCGGGAGACTTCCCGAACCTTCCAGGGCTCATCTATCTACCTCGTCCCGCATCCAAACGCGACGAGCGACCACTCTATCGACATCTACTCGTCAAGTAGATGCCGATAGACACCTTACTTGCCTCATTCCGACAAGTATTGAGGGAGTTATGCCCCTCTGAAGATTCGGGAGTCCCGGGCCAGCTTCCCAGTCCAGCACTGTCCCTGGACAGCACTCCCTTTAGTCCCACAATCTTCCAACTCCCATAACTTTTAGCTCACACCTCCAAATGAGGTGCTCCTTAGCATCCCGGAATCGTGGCAACATGAGCTCCCATAATCTCATGTCCATTCCCTCGTGGCTCCTAGTCTCCGTGGGTGAGAGGCGTCTCCAACGCCCGGGGTCCTCTCCCACACTAGGCCCACTTAGGTTCCCTTCACCTTGGCACCCCAAGGCCCGGGCGTCACTCCGGTGTCCCCCTTGGGCCCTTGGTGTTGCGGGCACTCCTCAAGGAGAGGTGCGCGACATTCAGTTTCAAAACCATGGACTGGAGCACTCAAGCTCAGCAGCTCGTCCCAGCTTCAACAACACCATGGCTTGCTTCACCAGCATGTGAGACTAACACAACCGCACTGTACAGCTCTCTACTCCTCCTCCTTGCACAAAAACACTGCACCAACTTTTGCACATCACCGCACTCACAATACATACACACACAAATTCCCGCTTCTTACACACCTACACACACAAACACCATCAACACTCTTGGTTACATCAATCCACTTGCACACCAAATAATACAAAAACACAGATATGCTTGCATTCCAAAACACACATCTTGATTAACTCCAAATCACTCACAACGACCATCGAATCTCATCGAAATGTTCAAATGCGAACACAACTCCCCTCGAACTTCACTCAAATTCTGCCTCCTACAAATTCAATTAGTAAAATTGTAATGGTAAGATAATTAGTTTGTTACGAAAGGGTGAAATGTAGCTAATCTTGTCCCTTTCACTAGTATGTTGGAAATGCTCTAACGAACCAATGCATAGTATCAATTTGTCAGTCACACCATTGAAACTGTAAATAATCAAAATAATGGCAATCGGTATCATTGCAAGTTGATCATTGGCTTTGCTTTCTGTAGATGTAGAGCTTTTCGACGTAAAGTGGCAAACTAGACGCTTGCACTTTCCATGGTTAGGACTATCACTCGTTGGCACCTCAAAGTTGATCAACATTGTAAGGAATATTCCTTAAATCCGTCATTTAAATATTCTTTAAATCTGTTTAAATCTGCAATGCTCGCATATGCATTGACGATTTCACAAATCCTTCGCAAAGATGAAGGGTGTTTTTACTGATGACGAGCTTCTTGTTCACCATTCTAATTAATTAGAATTTTAGCAATTCTTCACCGCGGCACAATCATAGGTAAACTAGAAGGAAATTCAATTGTGCGATGGAATTTTGAAATCTTATTTGTTGTATTCATGTAACCATAGCAGTTGAGAGAAATTGAAATTATATATGTGAGCTTGCAATTGTTTTCATAGCTCAATTGGTGGATGACTTGAAAGTTGAAACATACTCAATCATGTTCATAAGGTGGTGGAAGTTTCTCTTTTCTTTTATGTAACCAATTAATGTATTAACATAAGGTGGTGAAAGTTCTCATACACAATATGATGTTACATGTTTGAAAGTTGGTTCACTGCCCTCTTGTTTGAAATCTAGAAGACGACAGAAACCAAATATAGCAGAATTGAAGAGAGGAAACGAAAACTTGGGGAGCATAAATTGGTGAACCATGCCTTCTACACCGATGATAGGAATGGATGGTTCTACTGCGTCTGGCTAGTAGGGCAAACAAAACCTCATGTAGGCCTGCTCTCATGTTGTCAATGGATGTTAACGTCCCACAAGAGTCTCAAATATTTCTCTTTTTTTTGGGAAGAGCCTGACAAAATTCCACATGATAAGCTCAATCAATGTTGTCTTCTCAGACAAAATCCCTATCGATTTGTTAAACACAATTTAGATGAGATGTACATTTAAGACGTTTCATCTTAAAGCGTGCTAAAGATTGTATCCATATTCATATGATCGTGCGTATTTTTACTCAACTGTCATAACATAGAAACCCTTTTAACGTCACATTTAATCCCTTAGTTTGGAGCTGATCGATAGAGTGGAGGATTGAAGTCCATTTTTAATCATTTTCTTATAAATGTGAAGGTTGACATGAAGCAACTATACATAACATATGACACACTCAATTCAACAAATAGATGATTCTTCATTCAAATAATTCATCACTTTTAGGAAATTGGTTTTTGGTTAAATAGCACTTTGTATTCTTTTGTGACCAAGGATAGAAGTCAAGGTGAAAATTTGTCTTCAAATATACATCAACTCTTCACTTAGGTACCTTCAAAGTTTGGCATGTGAGTTGCTAAAGTAACAATGAGTTGCTACCTTAAAGTCAATTGGAGCTTTAATACAAAATGTCAAATTTTGACATAAGGGGCATGTAGGGGTTGCACATCATATTACCAAATAATACTGCAATAAAACTGGTTGTCACCTTGACACAAAGTGTAAACAAACATTGGCAATAAATGCAAATAAGGAAACACAACATTAAGTAATAACATGACACATTTTGTTTGAGAAAGAATGACTTTTTTAAAAATATTTGTTATATTTATCCATTCCAACTTATTTTATCCTTCCTCCTACTAATGTGGCCGCCGTGCGGGCCCATGGCTACTTGACGGAAGTACAATCAAACTCCACAAGATGTAATATATGGTAGAGGCGAGGCCTAATGGCAAGGCTTTTTTATTTCGAACACGCTACCGAAACACCTTCGTAAGTATTAAGAAGCTGCGGCCTTCATGTAGAGGCATCCGCCTTTTATTTGCTCATACTTGTGTAGAGCTATTTGCCTTAGATTTTAGGTCTACTTGGGAAACTTAGCTGGCCATTGGTGTTTTACATGGGTTGTTCCTCATTCTAAACTGTAAGTTGATTCCTCCAATTGACTCCTCCAATTGGACACTATTTGCTTGAAACATCTTTATAAAGATTATGAAACCCAAGCCTTCATGAATTAATCATTGCTCATACTCTAGCTCATACTCTAGCTCATACTCTAGTTCATACTCTAGCTCATAACCCCAATTCCGTTAAAATGGCATTATTCCGGTAAAATGGCACACCTCAACTTTCTGAACTGTAGCTCAAAAACCATGTGATATAACAGAATTTTAAGGTGATATTAGGGAAAATGAGTGACAATGTATATAAAGAAGTGATATTACCAAAAAAAAAAGTGATATTACAGAATATACCATTTTATATGAGCACAAATGTAAGATCTACTGTGACAAAATGGCACATGGCATACTGCCATTTTAACGGAATTGGGGTTTCATACTCTAGCTCATACTCTAGTTCATACTCTAGCTCATACTCTAGCTCATACTCTAGCTCATACTCGAGCTCATACTCCAGCTCAGATTCAAGCCTTTTAAAGGAACTCTAGCGTTTTAAGAGTTACTGTAGCTTTTCGTTTTCTTTCACCGAAATGAGGTGAAAGACCCTATTTCTTTCACCTCATTTCAGCCATCGGTGTTTTAAGTTGGGTGCTCCTAATTGTTGGGTGTTCCTCATTCTAAAGTGTAATATTATGTGTTGAAGGTCAAGTCTAGAGCAGGAATCACATGATGATGACAATAGCTCTGACTAGATTATCTGACTTCCACATAAACATGGATTGTTCGTCACTGAATACCAAATTCCAGATGTGTATGGCGTTTTTCAGTTCAAGGTTGAGCACAATCGACTGGGGTTACACATCACTTAACTTGGCGAAACAGGTGTGCATATCCTCTCTTAATACATTTCATTGGCAATTGCCTTCTGTGAGGATATTTTTTTGTTGGAATAAAAAATCTTGGGTTACTAAATTGCTTGCCAGTTCTCATGTTACCCCAGATCCCAATAAGCACAATGAGTACGAACAAATGATCTGATCTGCTTTCCCTCATTAAGGAGCGTTATTTTCTACGGTATTCGTTTCTAACCGGTACAGATAAAGTGGTATTCGATTTATCATAAGCAAACATTTGGGAATTGAGTTGATCCTAGTCGAAGAATATGCAGATAATCCCCTTTTCCGTGTTCGGCATTGTGTTCTTGTACGGCAAATGAGTATGTTGCTCAGCGGCCCTCATTAATGAGAACACCTTTTGTGTGAAGATGATATTTCTGTTAAGCTTAGGAAAAAGCTCTTGAAGCGATGATAGGTATTTTACACAAGTTTGCATTGCAGCAATGAAACCATTTTTCATTAGATAGTTGTGTCCTTAGGTTATCTCTTGCTACTTGCCGACCTGGGAGTCAATCCACACTATGCCTGTCTCCAGCTAGCTATCATGTTACTAGCGATCGCCTCAAGGTTGCAGCTCATACTAAGCAATCATCAGTGAAGCCATGAGAATTGAAGGTGTTCTGCGATTGAGCTTTAACCGCAACTTATACATTGCATGTCTTTTGATGCTCTAACATAATCGTACATTACTCTAGAACTTGCTCTCTCTGACTCAATTTCAGCTGCGTATGGCATTCATCCTCAGTCTCATGACTTCAAGCAGTCGTGCAATCATGACCACGTCCTCGTCCATGGAAGTCTCCTATTCTGTAGGTTTCCAATATCAGCAAGTGCAAACGTCCATGCATGCATGCAACCACATAGGAGTCAAAACTTTCTATGCAACAAGCAATTTTTTAATTTTTAAACCCCAATCTCATTGAAATGGTCCGGTAAAATGGCATACCTCAACTTTCTGAACTGTAGTTCAAAAACCATGTGATATAACAGAATTTGAAGGTGATATTATGAAAAATAAGTGACAATGTATATAAAGGAGTGATTTTATTGAAAAAATTGTGATATTATAGAATACTGTCACCATTCCATGTGAGCACATATGTAAGATTTGGTGTGACAAAATGGCACATGGCATATTGCCATTTTAACGAGATTGAGGTTTTTAGCTCCACATAAAGTGCATTGAGCTATAAAAGCTTCAATTACTTTTCAAAAGTGCATCTCATAGAAGAATTATGGCTCAATTTGATCAATCTCAATCAAATCAATCAACTTGCACGTGTTATAGAGCCTTCTCCTAGTCGAAGCACGCGCTATTATCGGAAATGAGGCTGCTGCTCATACTATGATTAATGGACACCCTTTCTTGTGATCGAGTTTTGACTTTGAAACGGAGCTCATATTTGATTCTTCAAGATTGCTCCTCCATGATACCTTTTGTGCTAGACAACTAAGACAAATGCTCACAAAATGCTTGTCTTGTTGGTGCTCTGATATAATTCTGCACCAAATTCAACTTGTTGTTAATGACTCTAGTTCAATATTTGGCAAGTTGTGTTTGACATTCATCATCTTGTGCACTCTTGGCTTGTCCAAGGTTACATAGGAGATAGTCTTTTTGTTAATATTAAATAAATCACTCCATTTTTCAAGCAAAAGTTGCATGGATATCATGCATGTGCAGCTTGCCAATTGTTGAGGTTACTTGGAGTATCAGACGGTAAAAATTGTTCTAGAAATATGTGCACTTTGTGGGTGTTTGCTTTATTGTTCTCACATTCTGATAAGCAACATCAAGAATTGAAAACGAGATATGAGATTGATTCCGAAGTCTAACCTCGATTTGAAGAGGTTCATTTTCAAGGTGTCCATGAATTTCAGTGTAACCAGAAGCCTCGACAGCATCGACAACAACCACGAGGACATCGCCTTTTCGTCCTCACAGCAGCTTGGAGTTGATCGATCCAATTCAGCCGCAATCCTATCCGATTATGAATTTTCTACCAGACGTTACATTTCGTGCCAGAGTAAAAGGAAAAATTGCAAGGTAAGTGAATACTGATTTCTGTATTCAGCGGTACACTCAAAAAATTGTGATGTCATTCGAAATTCAGAGTATACGATGTCTCATTGAGTTTCAGCATACGCTATTCCATAGGTTTCCGAGGTAGAAATAGCCCAGGATCCTCTAGCTACTCGCCCAATTGCGAATCAAACCGCAAGAAGCATATTACACTGATCCAGTAAATCAACTAGTCCCGCATGACATGATGAACAAACTATGCTTTGTTGGCTGGATTGATCGATCAGCTCCCAGGCAGGTGTTCTATCTACAGACAGAGACGATCTCATCGTTGCTCTGTCATCGATGTTGATGACTCTGCCGATGATACTAGGATTCATCGGTGCGAGTTTCGACTTCGAGTTTCGAAGCGCTCGTCGTTTGGTTAAATAATTCTCCATCAATTTGAACTTGGTGCTTGAACAATTTGCAAGCTGTGCATGGCATTCATCCTCTTACGCAGTCTTCGTTTTTGGAATGCAATCGACCACCTAATGATGCAGTTGCCTGCATACGGGGTCGTTTTGTACTTGACCGACATTCGTAAGCCTCGTACAGACGGGAGATCTCCATGGATCAAGACACGACATCGAAACTGATCCCATTCAGTAGCCTTTGCGAATGTCGGCCAACTACAAACGTCCTCGTAATGCAGCTGTATAGATTATTTCCTTTTCCACACGAAGGTTGCACAAGGGGATGAAATTCATGCGCACCTGCCCAACTGCTGGAACACCAGAAGACAAGCCCTTTGTAGTTTGCAGTCAGAGCTTGACCGCAAGAGACGTTCATTTTCAAAGCACCAAAGAATCGTCGTATGAGTGCAGTATGTCTAGCAGGTGGGCGAGTAGCGAGAGGTTTCTGGGCTGCCATCCAGACATTTCATACCATCGCAAATGCTGAAACTGACCAAGACATTGTATAAACTGTTCCAAACTGGTGAATCAAACTGCTGATCACGAAAGATGAGCATCCAGAGCATATGAGGATTTCAGTTAAGCATCACCCACCAAATGCAACTTACACGCAATTTCTTGCATGCAATATAACGACGCAATGCCCTGTGCTTTCGAGAATATTTAAGTGAACTGCTGATGCCCAGTAATTCTGTAAGCGACGGACATGTACCCTCAATATATACTCGCCGGCACTTTGATTGTGAGACGCCTAAATGAATTTCACACCCATGAAGAACTGCAAGTGTTTTGCCACCGACCATGGCTTCCCAATTCCTTGAAGAGTACTGTACGAGGTCCTCGAACGTCGACAAGTGCCTGGGATCTCGTCCGAACATTGTAAATTCGGAAATCAATGTGCGAGAGCTCTCTTTATGTACACAGATAAGTAGACTGTCCGAATGGCCGCATCACAAATACGAAAAGGAACCCCAAAAGCAACCTGGAAGCCTGGAGCTCAACATCAGTGTGGTACGATCAGAATTCACGACCAGGTTACCAAGAAAGCTTCGAAGAGGAAACATCCAAGGGAGAGTGCTCAAGGCACAATTTCGAGCACAAGAAATTTGTAGTGGAGTTCTCAATGTAAGCAATTTTCGGCCATTAGAAAAGTTAGTGGAAGGATAGTCATAGTGGATTCAGTATTTTTGGATTTTTTTACAGTTTACTACGAATATATCAAAGTGGACGTTAAGGTGTTCCTAAATGCATGTCCTAATTTGACGCTATACTGTTTGCAGTGAGTACATGCCACTGTTGAAATGGGAAACTATTGTGTGCATGTGGGTAACATTGTCACACCCAAACGGACCATTTTCAAGAAGAGGCGCAGACAAATGGTAGGAGGCCGGCAACCAATAGGGTGCTGTGCTGTAGCTGCAGACAAATGGTAGGTGGCCGGCAACCAATAGGGTGCTGTGCTGTAGCTGCAGACAAATGGTAGGTGGCCGGCAACCAATAGGGTGCTGTGCTGTAGCTGCAGACAAATGGTAGGTGGCCGGCAACCAATAGGGTGCTGTGCTGTAGCTGCAGACAAATGGTAGGATGCCGGCAACCAATAGGGTGCTGTACTGTAGACAAATGGTAGGAGGCCGGCAACCAAGCTCACTCACTCCAGCACATAGGGTTGCAGACACTTGCTTGCGTCAGTCCACAAATCCCTCAGTGTTGCGATCGGGAGCTTTTCTTCACCTTGAGTGTCGAAATGTTCATTTGAAAGGGTTCGACATCTAAACTGGCTTACGATTCAGCTGGCCGATCACTGACTTGACGGAGTGTCGGGACTGACTTGGACGGAGTCTCGGGCTTGTTCTCACGCTTTCAGTGGTGGGTTTTGCATGGCTGAACTTGTGTTTGACGAGCCGCTGGTCAGGACTGCTGTGCGAATGCTTTTCTTTCTGTGAGTTTCACTCAGGCTGCTACTGAGCCGCTTGCCACTGCCTCAGTCTCCTTTGTGGCCACTGAATCACTTAGTCTACCTTTCGTTGTATGTGATGTAGGATTTGGAAGCAAGCAAGCTTTGGAGTAGTACGTAGGTTGTGTTTTGCCGATGCATCACAGCTACGACTGCTCTAAGTTGCAGTATTCGTCTTTTCAGAGCCCTGATGAGCAGCAATCTGTACCGACAGTTTCCATGGTAGAGTTCAGATGACTGTCTGCTGATATATTTTACTATGGGTGCCTGGTCTTCGAAGTCAAGGTATCCTTTATTTTCCCATCTGTAAGCATGCCCCCCTCTGTATCAACCTTCCGTGTGGTCAACCCCTGAAGTTCCTTGAAATGCGTAATGGGATGTGGCAGTATTGGTAATTTGGGTAGTTTAGCATTCGCTATGACCGTTGTAATCTTAGAAACAGTAAACACGTAATGGTTTGAATCTAGCATGGCAGTTGTAGCAATAGTGAGATTCATGATCGTATGAAAAATATATGGAAATTTTTACCATAAGTCTGGGATTGCGAATCACAGTTTTTGGTTATCGAGTACTAAAAGTTACAAGGATTTGTATTGTAGTGCTCACTCCTCACGCTTGCTCTTCTTTTTGCAGCAATGGTGCAAGGGAGGCAACTGGGCCACTTCGGAAGCGACTGCGATTGTGTTCAGCTCCACGTGGTAAACAAGATTCCCATTGTGAGAAAAATAAATCCCACATTCAAGTCTTGGATTCTTGTCTACAAGCATGTTTTCTTTACAAGATTTCTTCAGAATAGGATTTGAGAGGCTTTGCATCTGGATAAAGTGACTGCTCCGTTGTTGGATGTTTAATTCTACTGATGATATGGTCAATCAAGGTGCAGATCATGACGAGGATGGAAATCATATTGAGAATGTAAGCAATGGTAATGTTCCTGATTCTTCAGTATCGAGCGATGATGGACCAATGCAGCTTGTAAATGAAGTACGTTTCACATCCTTATGTAGCTAATTCCTTTTCCTATTTTGATCAACACGAGTATTGTCTTCTGGACATCATAATATGATCTTTATCCTAAAATCTGAGCATATTGAGTTTTGTAGTTAGATCTATCTTGGTTCAATTTCAACTTCGCGTGAAGCTCTTTAGACTTGGGTAGCGACCTAAATGATGTGTAGATGCTTGTTTTCGTTGTGCACAAGAGCTTAATCGTTTCTAGTCTTGTAGTGGATCGAGCCCAGATGGGAAGTAGGTTTCTATTCTCTCTCTCCTGTGCCTTCTATGTATCAGTGAAGTCGATTTTAGGAGTGGAAGTGGACTTACTTCCAGTTCATTTCTAGGTGAGGATTGAGCTTGGTTTTCAACTATAGTACCGTACTCATCAAAAATTCATTGTGATATCATGTTCAGGAATTGCAATCTCGTCTGTTCTCGTGTCAGCCCACGGGAGCGGCAAGTGATGATCCTTCGGGAAGCACACAGAATGTGCAGCAGATGAGGTATACCGTGTCTTCCAAACCTTTGTGCCAATCGTCTATTTTCATCAAAATATTGTTGATGTTCCTTTCTTGATAGATATAGGTTTACTAGATTAGCATGATGGTTTGATGTGTTGCAAACTCAAGTAAGACCGCTTATACTTGAAATTCTATGCACAATCTCTAAGAAGTCATCTATACCTCCATCTGCACAAAGTGGCTGAAAAGTGCAATTTAAATGTTTGGTGAGCTCCAAGGAGTTTGAGGGGTTAAATCTCACGCTTGTTCTTCCTTTTGCAGCTATGATGCAAGTGAGGCAGGTGGGCCACTTAGGAAACGATTGCGTTCAACTGCGTCCGGTAAGCAAGATTCTCTTTATGAGGACTCCATTGCAGGATCAAGTCTTTCAAATGTTTGCATGTTTCTTATACCATTTGTCTTTGGCATCGAAGCTTTGTCACTGGCTGCATAATCTGAAGCGATTGCTTTCCTATTTGTTCTATGAGTATGTTGATGACATGGTCAATCATGGTGTAGAGCATGAGTGGAATGGAAAGTGTATCGAGGATGTAAACAATGATGATGTTCGTGATTCTGAAGTATTGAACTATGATGGCCTAATGCAACTTGCTAAGGAGGTGCGTTTGATATCCTTAGGGAACTTTTCTCTTTCTCTACTTTGGTAAAAGGAATCAACTCTCTTCTCGACATTAGAATATGAGCTTGATTTTTAAGAACTGAACACAACTTTTTACTCAATTCTACCTCGTTTTATTTCCAACGTTGATCGAAGTACTTTAGATTCGGGTAGCTACCTTAATACATTCTTCTTTTCATAATTCAAGATAGCTCAATCCTTTCGAGTCTTTAAGTGGTAGAAACCCAGATAGGAAGTATGTTCATTATCCAATTCTGCTCCTTTGAAGTGGATTCTGAAGTGTAAATAAATTCCTCTTAAACTCATTATTTACAGGCTGAAACTGAGCGTACATTTCAACCTTGTTATGGTGATATTGTTATTCATGGTGATATCATGTTCTTCACAAATAAACAGGAAATGCAATCCCTTCTATTCTCATGTGAGCCCATGGGAGCACCAAGTGATCATCCTTCCGGAATCCCATGCAATGTGCAGCAGATGAGGTAAACCATATTTAATAAGCATTTATAGCAATTGTCTATTTTCATTGCTTATGTTCCTCTCTCATCAAATATAGGTTGCACCTGCATTAGCATGATGGTTTGATGTGTTGAGGTCATTGCCAAACTCATGCATTACCATATTTTGCAGCTTGTTCAAGTTGGATGGAGCCAAACATAAGATATTTCTTAGTCACTCAGGAGCTCAAAAGGATTTTGTGGAGCAGTTGTGTGTGGATCTTGAACGTCACGGATATTTCTTCCCGTTTTTTGATGAGAGACACCATAGTTTGCCGAAAGGCAAGGACTTTGCACCTCTTATAATAGAGGCAGCTCGACTATGTCATGTTGCAGTGATAGTGTTGTCTGAAGAGTTTTTGTCTTCCAAGTGGCCAATGTTGGAGTTGGTTGAGTTTTATTCTGCTCAACAACAACGTGGAGGAGGAGGACACAAGTTGCACATGCTTCCATTGTTCTTCAAGTTATCAATCGAGGACGTGAAAGACGAGGATCGTTGGATGCCTATATGGAAACAACATGCTTGTACAGACGAAAGGATTGATGTCACAAAGTGGAGCGCGGCTGTGAAAGCCTTGTGCAAAACAAATGGTTTGAGATTTGAGAAAGATGCAATGAAGAAGGAGGTGGCCTATAGAAAGCTTGTTGTTGAAAACATTCTTAGGTTGTCACCACCAGACTCTCTATATGGAAGCTCAGAAAGTATGGTCGGTTACAATCGAATGTGTGAGGTATGTGAAGCTTTCCAAGGGTTCCAAATATTGACTCATTCATCACATAAATGATCTATGTTAGCATTGTGTTGCTCAAAGATTACTAAGAGTTGTGTAGACTTTATGATCTCTTGCTTATTAAGGTTACAATGAGAAGTAGACCACATAACCAATTATATACACTTGTACATTATCAATTACGACTTGTGTTTTGTAAGGCATTATGGAAGTTCATGTGAGGTTGATCAACATCAAGAGTTCATGCTTTATCATATTGGAGTTAAAAGGCTTGTAGGAAGAGTTCTTTAAATTACTCATTATAGAAGAATGTAAACTTGAGTTGCTTCGCACTAGTTTCTGTGTTGACTGTTGAGTGAGTCACTTTGTGATGAGTTGCAGGAGATATCGAGCCTATTTGTGAAAAACACCACAATAGGAGCAGATGTATTGGGATTATATGGAATGGCTGGGGTTGGAAAAACAACATTGTCGAAAGCCATGTGTGATTATTTCTATGGAGAATTTTCAGGCAAAGTGTGCCATGTGGAGTTGGGCAAGGGGCCAAGAGCATGTCGCCAAGAGAATCTCTTAAAAACGTTGTGTGGCTTCAAAAGAAATGTGTTGGATGTTATTGGCATGGATTTTGAGAAGGTATTGCATCATAATTTGAAACACGTTGAACTAGTATTGTAGTAAGTGAAGATTCATAGTCATTGTGTACGACCAAGTCGAGAACTGACTACTTTTAGTTGAAGAGCAAGATCAAAGTGTAATGAGACTCACACATGTGCTTCTACATGGCAGAGATTGACACAATTGCGATTGCACATGAGGCGGGAGCCGGTGCTCCTAGTATTGGACAATGTTGTAAATGATGTCCATTCGCAAATGGAAGCTCGAATGTACTTGATGGGTGGTTTTCATCCAAAGAGTAAAATCATGATCGTGGCAAAGAGCAAAGCAATTCTAGAGGATGTATTGCCAAATTTTGAATTCGTCATGTCAATGCCTAAGTTGCACAAGGAAGAAGCGGGGGAACTATTCTTAAAACATGCTGCTCCTATGAAGTCAATTTTTAAGTTGACATATGAAGAACGAAACATTGTTGAAATTTGTACTTGGAAATGTTGGTTCGAAACGGCGGAAGGTGGATCATATCATCCATTAGCATTGACGGCATTGGCGGACTTCTTTTCTCGATTGGGCAGGTGCAAGGACAATCAGATGTTGGTTTGGAAAGATCATCTTGATAAGCGAATGGTTACAATGAGAGATGTGTGGAGTTCTTCAAAAGGCCTTTTTGATATTTTGGATATGCAATTTAGCACTTACAAGTTCAATGAGAAGTTATTGTTCTTGGATATTGCATATTTTTTGCATGATGATCGGTGCCTATCTTTAGGTGATCCAAGTCTTGATGACTTGGTTGAGTTTTATTCGAGATTGTATGATGAAAGTCGAGCAAAAATAAGAAAACAAGTAAGTACCAAAACTTTGTGTTTCACTAATGTTTTTCTTTTTTTGTGGTAGTCGATTTTAGAAGGAAAAGTGTGAAGATGGTATTGGATGACTTACTTGATGTTAATTATAGATGATTATTTGTGTAATAAATATTTTAATGTAGGTTATTGAGGGAGAAATGACTAAAAGAGAAAGATGTCATGTGATGCAGTTGGAGGATTTAAAGAAGTCCGGCATGGTTACTTTGCGGACCCTTGAATATAATGAATATGTTTCAGTGCCGAATTTGTACAAGGAGTTTTCCAAGTGGTATGTTACAGAGCATAATGTCAAAGGATTGAAGAATGTTTGGGGTGTATTTCAAACTATGGGAACCAATTTGAGAAGTGATGCCTCATCATCAAGTAGAAAATGGGTTGATCTTGTGAGGCTACGAATTATTGATATAACATGTGCAAATGCTCGACTTCTATTGGGCAAGGCAATGCAAGAAATGAGCAATCTTGTGGTGTTACAACTTCGTAAATGTCCCAACATCGAAGTGCTGAATCTCAAGGGCCTTGATTGTCTTCGTCGCTTGGAGCTCTCCGAGCTCACAAATCTGGTAGCAATGTTGTTGCCTGGGAATTCAAGTACAGATGAGTATTCAGGCATATATGATTCATTACAGCATGTGGAGTTGAAAAGACTAGACAATCTATGCAATTTACCTGACTTTAGGCCATGCACATCCTTGCATTCATTTATTTTGGTATGTTGTACAAGATTGACAAATCTTGGAGTTTTGGAGTGTCCTCAATTAAAAGAGTTGACTATCAGGGAGATAGGTGAAGGTCAATATAATATTGATGAAGAATACAAATTTGAAGGCCTACCAAATCTCAAGGCTCTACACTCTTTGGTGAGGTTACATGTCTCTACATTATTGAGTAAGGGAGTTCAAGGGTACCTTTTTGCACGATGGGAACAAGTGACTGATGCTGAATACATTGAAAATATGGAGATCCACATGGAGAAAGATGGGTATTTTGGTGAACTTTTTCACAAACTCCATAATGCCTGTTTACAAAAATGGAAATTCATGCGTATTTACAAAAATAGAAATTTATGTTTTTCGAGATTTACTAGGTTTCACAAAGAGTAGACATTATCGATGTGGTAAACTAGCTTTGTAGCTATTGATTTTTTGTAGAATTAGATTTGGGTTCAGTTCCACATTGAACCTTTTGTAGGCCAATCGGGGTCAATTCATTTTGGTACTTCTTCAAATTGGGCGTTTTTATGACTAAATAGTCTGTTGGAGGGTGACATTGGACAAATGATAGAATGATGCTTCTCTTCGTGATATTTTATTATTTGTTTTCATTAAGAGAATGATGATTAAATCGATCGATACTTCTTGTGCGACTTGAACAAATAGATTATTGTTGATCCTCATTTGTAGAAAAGTGTACAGATATTTCCATCAATCTCTCCACAAGTATTCTTACTAAGTATATTTGATATGATGAAGTTTGGTGAAATTTTGTAAAAAGAGTCAATACTCTTGGTGGAATTACCTCACTTCTCTAGTATAGGAGTTCTTGGAACACAATGTGTATGACTATGATCGAATTTGAAAGGTCTCTTTTTGTATCCACATTGATGTTATTACTTCTAAGTGAATACTTCTGTTTGTATTTTTAGCATCATGACTTCATGAGAGGCACTATTTTTGGGTGAATGCTTTTGGTAGTATATTGTAGCCTCTTGGTCAAGCACTTGTAGCAATAGGTATAAAAATGAAATTTTTTGTTTTACATCAAGATTTAGATTTTAGGTTATGAATTAGATTAATTTGGAGTCCCTATTCAACTTGAATCTATGTTGCAAAAAAATTGGATCAGCCTTCCATGAAATCACTCAAGGTTTTTCTAGGTTCTAGCTGGATGTGATACACTAGTAGGAATTTGCAAAAAAATGATGTTATAAATGACACTAATTTGTTAAGGGCTTTGCAACAAGTGTCTCAAATGACAAACAATATTCACTATCATTCGCGTCAAGTCATTACGGCCATTGTGTCATTTTGGACATGAGGTGAAACCATAGTAAGACACTAGGTAAGTAAGGGGAAAACGGATTACCATGCCTTGTTTTGAGGATTTCAGAAATCTTTAAATAAGCAGAGTTTTTGAGGATTGTGGCAAAATAGGATTTTAGAAATCTTCATACTTGCTGAGTTTAGTTTTTGAATATTTTGTCACATTAGGATTTCAGAAATCTTCAGACATGCTAAGTTTAGTTTTTGAAGATTGTGGGAGATTAGGATTTCATAAATCTTTGTATATGCTGAATTTATTTTTTGAGGATTGTGGTAGATGAGGATTCTGAAAATCTGAAATCCTCATACAGGTTGAATTAGGATTCTGAAATCCTCATTCAAGCTGAATTTTTTGAGGATTGTGGCAAATTAGGATATTCAAAATCTTTAAATACGTTGATTTTTGAGGATTGTAGCAAATCTTCATATATGCTGATTTTTGAGAATTGTAGAAAATCTTCATATATGTTGATTTATAAGGATTGTAGCAAATCTTCATACATGCTGATTTTTGCGGATTGTAGCAATCTTCATACAAAATAAGCTCCGTCACGAGTGAGAGCAAAACTATTGCTCACCTTCACAAGCAAAACACGTTCCCTATAGACAATTATAGCTACATCAATCTGAGGACCTATCCTAGGCCAATAGAAAGAGTCGCTTAAGACCTAACCCTTACCGCCACTAGAAGCACACAAAAGAAGCATCCCATAGCAACGGCAATTATAAAAAATCTGCAAAGCAATCTTTATCTTCAAGAGCGAATAATCACACAAAGAAATAGCACGGAAGAAAAACAAAAATAAGACATCTTTCATGCCATAATCTCTTACAAAGACACCGCTTCTGGTCTAGATAACAGCAACAAAGTTCTAGCTCTCACACACACGTATCTCTTAAAAGACGAAAAAATCCTTTTCTATCATGCGAAAAGCAGCCATACTAGAACCCTTGCCATCCAAGCCATCCAAACTTAGGGCTACCGAAAGAAAACTTCAAAAAAAACTTATAACCGCCACCTCCAGGAAAACAAAACAAATTCAAGGTGCGGCGTCGAATTCCACAACAAACAAAATACAGACAGAAGACAGTCTTGGAGGAGGAAGAAGACAGTCTTGGAGGAGGAAAAAGACAGTCTTGGAGGAGGAAAAAGACAGTCTTGGAGGAGGAAGAAGACAGTCTCGCAGGAGGGAGAAGACAGTCTCCAAGGAGTGAAACGAGATAGGAGGAAGGTCACAAAGGCGGGGGGACAAATTGTCTCTAGGGTAGCTGTAGATGATTGTATCTATGAGTTGGGTACCTCGGACATCCAGATTTTGTAGATGTAAGCCGAGAGAGGATATATACCGTTTTGGTAGATTCCTCCCCCAATTTGACCTTTTTTGAATATTATTGACTTTCAGTTCCTAGATTGCGCCGGTACATTGAGGAATATGATTGCAGTGGCCTTTTGAAAAGCCATTAAAAGAAAGGCCAACGAGGCCATTAACCTAAAGATGTTGTCGTAATTGACTTGACCTCCTCTTTCACCGGCATCTTTCAACCCTGCTACAGTACATCTTCATGAACAAAATCAGATTTTGCGACAACTTGCCATTTTTATTAAAAATCATAAGCTTTATAGAGGAGGGTATATTTATTTTTTATTTTCTGGAAACAATTAATGTATTATCAATTGAACATTGCATTAGTACCATACAAATTAGTGTGCTTGGGGAAACAAGTGCAAGTGCGCTTGTGTAGTATCTAGAGAATGACTAGAAGGAAGAGATAGCGTTTAGGCAAAAGAGCCCAAGGGGGTTGAGGGCTATGCCACTTTAGAGGGGAGGGTATTAATAAACAATAAGTACGCTAGAAATTGTAAATTTCTAAAGTAGGAATTAGTATACATATAATTGACACGCTCAAGGGCTCGCCTTGAGGTGCTCAAGGGCTCCCCTTCAGGTGCTCAAGGGCTCCCCTTCAGGTGCTCAAGGGCTCCCCTTCAGGTGCTCAAGGGCTCCCCTTCAGGTGCTCAAGGGCGCGCCTTGAAGAAGAGGATAAAACTTAAAAGTAATATTATTGCCTAAAATTTCCACTAGGTGCTCCCTATATTGCAAGGTGTATGTCGTAAATTAGAACATAAAAATTTGATCTAAAATATACCTTAAATATAATTACACTGATATAGTTTACTCAAAAGTAATATTGGGTTGAAAGTAAAAGATTTATAAAACTTAGATCTAGAAGTACTTTAAGTTCTATTTTAAAATGTAATATTGGCTTGATAGTAAAAGATTACCGAAACTTAAATTTAGAAGTACTTCAAGTGCCAATTAAAAAGTAATATTGGTAAATTATGTCATGACAATATGAGGTCAAACTATGGTATATTCTCATATATTTTCATAATCTTCCTAAAATAACTTTGCTATGGACAACCCCCCCCTTCTAGAAGTGACTATTCCCACTGCCTACAGATTTGCCATTTAGTAAATTATAACCAAAGCCATAAAAATAAAATATGAATTCTAAAATTACCCGTTATCAAAGTGTGACATAGCCCACATGTCAGAGGTGGTCCGAGTAGTTAGGACCTTTTCACCTCTTGTTCCAAAAGCTAGACATCAAAATGACATCCTGTTATTTAAGACAGAACTCGTGTTACAAGCGTCGTCATTATGGACAACAAAGTGACATCCTGTCATTTAAGACACTTCTCAAAAATGTTTTTTTGGCCAATTCCTACTAGTGATAAGACCCTAGGCCCCTAGAAGATGGGCATGAAGATTCTTGGCAAATCCATTATTTGGCTTCAATCAATGAGCTACAATAAGATGTCTATTGAGTGGTTGTAAAAGAGAATATAGGAAAGTCTAAGTTGTTAGTAGGTAGATTAGAAATATTACATTATATAAAGTCGCTCAAAAATTGCTGAATTTTTAAATAGTCAAGCTCATTGCAAAGAGGCAAGGTGCGTACTTCCTCAATTAAGATATTTATTTTATGCTTCCGAGATTATTCTCGACAAAATAGCAACGAGACTAGCCATGAGACTACCTAAATGGACTACCTAAATTATACGTTTGAGTGAGTGGCAGTTGGGTGCAAAGCCGGCTAAGAGCATTTTCAATGGACTCGCAAATTGGCTGTAGAGAAATGCTCCAGACCGACCAGATGAAGCCGCCTGCCTCACCCTTACTACCTATTCAATTTTCTCTCAAACGAATTGTTTACTTCAAGTTAACTTGACTTTTGGAGGATTTCATTTGTTTTTAGAAAAACCTCAAAACTTTTGAACTACAATTACTTTTGAATTTCTGTCAAAGTACATTAAAAAGCGAAATATAACGAGGTCATTTAGCCAATTCGTTACGAAAGGATGTGAATTCAAAGGGGTGCTACAATTAGCAACCCCTCCTCACTCGCTAAGTCCTTTAGCGAGGTTGGTGAGAATGCTCTAAGTAAAAGGGTTGGCTTCCACGGGCAAGGGCCATTTTTGGAGGGGGTGGAGGCGCTGAAGGTAGTTGGTAAGATAATTAGTTTGTTGCGAAAGGGCTAAATGTAGCCAATCTTGTCCTTTTCACTAGTATGTTGGAAATGCTCTAACGAACCACTGCGCAGTAGCAATTTATCATTTGCACCATTGAAACTGTAATTAAAGTAATGGCATTTGGTATCATTGCAAGTTGATCATTGGCTTTGCTTTCTCTAGATGTAGAGCTTCTCGACGTAGAGTGGCAAACTAGACGCTTGCACTTTCCATGGTTAGGACTATCTCTCGTTGGCACCTCCAAGTTGATCAACATTGTAAGGAATATTCCTTAAATCTTTTATTTAAATATTCTTTATATGTTTAAATCTACATATGCTTGCATATGCATTGACGATTTTGGAGATCCTTTGCAAAGATGGAGGATGTTTGTACTGATGATGAGCTTCTGCTCACCATTCTGATCAACTAGAATTTTAGCAATTTACCACCTTGGCACTATCGTAGGTAAAGTTAGAAGGACATTCAACTTTCATTGTGAGATGAAATTTTGAAATCTAAATTGTTGTATTCATGTAACCATATCAGCTGAGTGAAATTGAAATTATACATGAGTTTGCAATGCAATTGCTTTCATAGCTCAATTGGTGGATGACTTGAAACGTACTCAATCATGTTCACAAGGTGGTGGAAGTTTCTCTTTTCTTTTATGTAACCAATTAATGTATTAACATAAGGTGGTGAAAGTTCTCATTTACAACATAATGTTACATGTTTGGAAGTTGGTTCAGTGCCCCTCTTGTTTGGAAATCTGGAAGACGACAGAAACCAAATATAGGAGAGTTGAAGAGAGGAACAGAAAACTCCGGGAGCATAAATTGGTGAACCAAGCCTTCTACACCGATGATAAAAATGGATGGTGCTACTACACGTGGCTACTAGGGCAAAGAAAACCTCCTATAGGCTTGCTCTCATGTTGTCAATGGATGTTCATTTCTCACAAGAGTCTCAAATATTTCTCTCCATTTAGGGAAGATCCCGACAAAATTCCACATGATAAGTTCAATCAATGTTGTCTTCTCAGACAAAATTCCTATTGATTTGTCAAACACAATTTAGATGAGATGTACATAAAACACGTCTTCATTTAAGAACGTGCCAAAGATTGTAACCATATTCATATGGTCGTGCGTAGTTTTTCTCAATTGTCATGAACATAGAAACTCTTCTAACGTTACATTCAATTGCAATCCCTTAGTTTGGAGCTGACCGATAGAGTGGAGGATTGGAGTCCAATTTTAATCATTTCTTATAAATGTGAAGGTTGACATGACGCAACTATACATAACATATGATACACTTAATTCTTAAGTAAGAAGTTGCGGCCTTCATGTAGAGGCCTCATACTCCAGTGTTTTGGTAGAGCTATTTGCCTTGAACTTTAGGTCTACCTAAGAAATTCAGCCATTAGTGCTTCAGGTGGGTTGTTCCTCATTCTAAACTGTAAATTGATTCCTCCAATTCCACACTACTCTCTTCTTTGAAGTCTTTCTCCTCATTTCGGCAGTCGGTTAACATTGGGTGTTCCTCCTTGTTTGGTGTTCCTCATTCTAAAATGTGTTCCTCATTCTAAAATATATAGGTTGATTCTTCTAATTCCTCATTGTTAGGTATTCCTCATTTTAAATTGTGTTCCTCATTCTAAAATATATTGCTGACAAAAGGTCAGTTCTAGAGAACGAATCACATGATAATGACATTATCATTTGTTGAAGGTCAAGTCTAGCGCAGGAATCACATAATGACAATAGCTCTGTCTGACTAGATTGTTATTCACTGAATTCCGAATTCCAGATGTGTAAGGCGTTTTTCAGTTCAAGGTTGAGCACAATTGACTGGGTTATACTTCACTTAACTTGGCGAAACAGGTGTGCATATTCTCACTCAATACATTTCATTGGCAATTGCCTTCTGTGAAGATATTTTTTTGTTGGAATGAAAAATTTTGGGTTACTAAATTGCTGGCCAGTTCTCATGTTACCCCAGATCCCAATAAGCACAATGAGTACGAACAAATGATCTGATCTGCTTTCCCTCATTAAGGAGCGTTATTTTCTACGGTATTCGTTTCTAACCGGTACAGATAAAGTGGTATTCGATTTATCATAAGCAAACATTTGGGAATTGAGTTGATCCTAGTCGAAGAATATGCAGATAATCCCCTTTTCCGTGTTCGGCATTGTGTTCTTGTACGGCAAATGAGTATGTTGCTCGTGGCCCTCATTAATGAGAACACCTTTTGTGTGAAGATGATATTTTCGTTAAGCTTAGGAAAAAGCTCTTGAAGCGATGATAGGTATTTTACACAAGTTTGCATTGCAAAGAATGAAACCATTTTTCATTAGATAGTTGTGTCCTTAGGTTATCTCTTGCTACTTGCCGACACGGGAGTCAATCCACACTATGCCTGTCTCAGCTAGCTATCATGTTACTAGCGATCGCCTCAAGGTTGCGGCTCATACTAAGCAATCATCGGTGAAGCCATGAGAATTGAAGGTGTTCGCGATTGAGCTTTAACCGCAACTTATACATTGCATGTCTTTTGATGCTCTAACATAATCGTACATTACTCTAGAACTTGCTCTCTCTCGACTCAATTTCATTGCGTATGGCATTCATCCTCGCCTCATGACTTCAAGCATCGTGCAATCATGACCACGTCCTCGTCCATGGAAGTCTCCTATTTCGTAGGTTTCCAATATCGCAAGTGCAAACGTCCATGCATGCATGCAACCACATAGGAGTCAAAACTTTCTATGCAACAAGCAATTTTTTAATTTTTAAACCCCAATCTCATTGAAATGGTCCGGTAAAATGGCATACCTCAACTTTTCGAATCGTAGTTCAAAACCATGTGATATAACAGAATTTGAAGGTGATATTATGAAAAATAAGTGACAATGTATATAAAGGAGTGATTTTATTGAAAAAATTGTGATATTATAGAATATCTGTCACCATTCCATGTGAGCACATATGTAAGATTTGGTGTGACAAAATGGCACATGGCATATTGCCATTTTAACGAGATTGAGGTTTTTAGCTCCACATAAAGTGCATTGAGCTATAAAAGCTTCAATTACTTTTCAAAAGTGCATCTCATAGAAGAATTATGGCTCAATTTGATCAATCTCAATCAAATCAATCAACTTGCACGTGTTATAGAGCCTTCTCCTAGTCGAAGCACGCGCTATTATCGGAAATGAGGCTGCTGCTCATACTATGATTAATGGACACCCTTTCTTGTGATCGAGTTTTGACTTTGAAACGGAGCTCATATTTGATTCTTCAAGATTGCTCCTCCATGATACCTTTTGTGCTAGACAACTAAGACAAATGCTCACAAAATGCTTGTCTTGTTGGTGCTCGATATAATTCTCGCACCAAATTCAACTTGTTGTTAATGACTCTAGTTCAATATTTGGCAAGTTGTGTTTGACATTCATCATCTTGTGCACTCTTGGCTTGTCCAAGGTTACATAGGAGATAGTCTTTTTGTTAATATTAAATAAATCACTCCATTTTTCAAGCAAAAGTTGCATGGATATCATGCATGTGCAGCTTGCCAATTGTTGAGGTTACTTGGAGTATCAGACGGTAAAAATTGTTCTAGAAATATGTGCACTTTGTGGGTGTTTGCTTTATTGTTCTCACATTCTGATAAGCAACATCAAGAATTGAAAACGAGATATGAGATTGATTCCGAAGTCTAACCTCGATTTGAAGAGGTTCATTTTCAAGGTGTCCATGAATTTCAGTGTAACCAGAAGCCTCGACAGCATCGACAACAACCACGAGGACATCGCCTTTCGTCCTCCTCACAGCAGCTTGGAGTTGATCGATCCAATTCAGCCGCAATCCTATCCGATTATGAATTTTCTACCAGACGTTACATTTCGTGCCAGAGTAAAAGGAAAAATTGCAAGGTAAGTGAATACTGATTTCTGTATTCAGCGGTACACTCAAAAAATTGTGATGTCATTCGAAATTCAGAGTATACGATGTCTCATTGAGTTTCAGCATACGCTATTCCATAGGTTTCCGAGGTAGAAATAGCCCAGGATCCTCTAGCTACTCGCCCAATTGCGAATCAAACCGCAAGAAGCATATTACACTGATCCAGTAAATCAACTAGTCCCGCATGACATGATGAACAAACTATGCTTTGTTGGCTGGATTGATCGATCAGCTCCCAGGCAGGTGTTCTATCTACAGACATAGACGATCTCATCGTTGCTCTGTCATTGATATTGATGACTCTGCCGCTGATACTAGGATTCATCGGTGCGAGTTTCGACTTCGAGTTTCGAAGCGCTCGTCGTTTGGTGAAATAATTCTCCATCAATTTGAACTTGGTGCTTGAACAATTTGCAAGCTGTGCATGGCATTCATCCTCTCACGCAATCTTCGTTTTCGGAATGCAATCGACCACCTAATGATGCAGCTGCATGCATACGGGGTCGTTTTGTACTTGACCGACATTCGTAAGCCTACAGAATAGGAGACCTCCATGGATCAAGACACGACATCCAAGCTGAATGATCCCATTCAGTAGCCTTTGCGAATATCGGCCAAGTACAAACGACCTCGTATACATGCAGCTACATATATCATTTCATTTTCCAGACGAAGATTGCACAAGGGGATGAAATTCATGTGCAGATGCTGGACTCAGTGTCATAAACAACAAATTTAATTTGATGTAGGAACACCAGAACCAAGCCCTAAGTTGTAGTTAGTTTGCAGTCAGAGCTCGAGCGCAAGAGACGTTCATTTTCAAAGCACCAATAAATCGTCGTATGAGCAGCAGCTTCAACAACATTGGCATCAGCAATAAGGAGACCACCAAACAGATGGGAGCTAATCCAGTCGAAACTTTATCCAATCAACGTAGTGTTCCTCAATGAGGGACTTACTCGATCGGTGTAACATGCTGGCGGCATACAAGGGCTTAGTGCAGTATGCCTAGCAGGTGGGCGAGTAGCGAGAAGGTTTCTGGGCTGCCATCCAGACATTTCATACCATCGCAAATGCTGAAACTGAACAAGACACTGCGCAAACTGGTGAATCAAACTGCTGATCACGAAAGATGAGCATTCAGAGCATATGAGGATTTCAGTTGAGCATCACCCACCAAATGCAACTTACTCGCAATTGCTTGCATGATGCGATTTAACGAAGCAATGCCCTGTGCTTTCGAGAATATTTAAGTGAACTGCTGACGCCCAGGAAATCTGTAAGCGACGGACATGTACCATACCCTCAATACTCGCCGGCACTGTGATTGTGAGACTTCTAAATGATTTTCGCAAGTGTAGACCGACCTTTATGTAGGCAACCAGAGAGTAGGTCATACTAACGACTCTAGACTGCTAATCGAAAAGTAGGATCATGAACAGATTGGAAGACCATAAGCATCTTGAATGCTAATCGCAAAGCGTACATCATGAACACTTTGGAAGCCAGATCGTTCCAGCACGTTGAGAAAGTAGAATTTTGCAAGAATCTCGCTCCGACACCCATAAAGAATTGCAACTGTTTTGTCACCGACCATGGCTTCTGCCATTTCCTTGCAGAGTACTGTACGGGGTCCTCGCACGTCGACAAGGGCCTGAGATCTCGTCCAAACACTGTAAATTCGGAAACCAACGTGCGAGAGATATCTTTATTTACACAGATAAGTAGACTGTCCGAATGGCTGCATCACAAATTCGAAAAGGAACCCGAAAACCTGAAAGCCTGGAGCTCAACATCATTGTGGTACGATCAGAATTCACGACCAAGTTACCAAGAAAGCTTCAAAGTTAGTGGAAGGATAGTCATAGTGGATTCAGTACTTTTGAATATTTCTACAGTTTACTATGAATATATCAAAGTGGACATTTAGGTGTTCCTAAAACCATGCCCTAATTTGACTCTACACTGTTTGCAAAGAGTACATGACACAGTTGACAATTGTGTGCATGTGAGTAAAGAAGCCTTGAGCTCCTCTATTCTTTACTTGAATTGCTAAATCTTAGAGCACTCTCCACTGTCACACACAAACGGACCATTTTCAAAGACGAGGCCCAGGTGTCTTGCTCTTTCTCGGAAACTCACTAGGGTGCTAGCTGTACTGTAGTTGCAGACAAATGGTAAGAGGCCGGCAACCAAGCTCACTCACTCCAGCACATAGGGTTGCAGACACTTGCTTGCTTCAGTCCACAAATCCCTCAGTGTTGCGATCGGGAGCTTTTCTTCACCTTGAGTGTCGAAATGTTCATTTGAAAGGGTTCGACATCTAAACTGGCTAACGATTCAGCCGGCCGATCACTGACTTGACGGAGTGTCGGGACTGACTTGGACGGAGTCTCGGGCTTGTTCTCACGCTTTCAGTGGTGGATTTTGCATGTCTGAGCTTGTGTTTGACGAGCCGCTTGTCAGGACTGCGGTGCGAATGCTTTTCTTTCTTTGAGGGTCACTCAGGCTGCTGTTGAGCCGCTTGCCACTGCCTCAGTCTCCTTCGTGGGCACTGAATCACTTAGTCTACCTTTCGTTGTATGTGATGTAGGATTTGGAAGCAAGCAAGCTTTGGAGTAGTATGTAGGTTGTGTATTGCCGATGTATCACAGCTACGACTGCTCTAAGTTGCAGTAATCGTCTTTTCAGAGCCCCGATGAGCAGCAATTTGTACCGACAGTTTCCATGGTAGAGTTCAGATGACTGTCTGCTGATATATTCACTATGGGTGCCTGGTCTTCGAAGTCAAGGTATCCTTTATTTTCCCATCTGTAAGCATGCCCCCCCCCCCCCTGATTCAACCTTCCGTGTGGTCAACTCCTGAAGTTCCTTGAAATGCTCAATGGGATGTGGCAGTACTGGTAATTTGGGTAGTTTAGCATTCGCAATGACCTTCATAATCTTAGAAATAGTAAACATGTAATGGTTTGAATCTAACATGGCACTTGTAGCAATAGTGAGATTCATGATCGTATGAAAAGTATATGGAAATTTTTACCATAAGTCTGGGATCGCGAATCAAAGTTTTTGGTTTTCGAGTACTAAAAGTTAGAAGGATTTGTATTGTAGTGCTCACTACTCACGCTTGCTCTTCTTTTTGCAGCCATGGTGCAAGGGAGGCAACTTGTCCACTTCGGAAGCGACTGCGATTGTGTTCAGCTCCACGCGGTAAACAAGATTCCCATTGTGAGAAAAATAATTTTCACATTCAAGTCTTGGATTCTTGTCGACAAGCATGTTTTCTTTACAAGATTTCTTCAGAATAGGATTTGAGAGGCTTTGCATCTGGATTAAGTGACCGCTCCGTCGTTCGATGTTTAATTCTCCTGATGATATGGTCAATCAAGGTGCAGATCATGACGAGGATGGAAATCATCTCAAGAATGTAAGCAATGGTAATGTTCTTGATTCCGGAGTATCGAACGATGATGGCCGAATGCAGCTTGTAAATGAAGTACGTTTCATATCCTTGTGTAGCTAATTCCTTTTCTTATTTTGATCAACACGAGTACTGTTTTCTGGACATCATAATATTGTCTTAATTCTAAGATCTGTACTTATCAAGTTTTGTAGTAAGATCTATGTTGAATCAGTTCTAATATTGCGTGCAGCTCTTTGGAGTTGGATAGCCACCTCAATGTTGTATAGATGCTTCTTTTCATTGTGCACGAGAGCTTAATCTTTTAGAGTCTTCTAGTGGTTCAAGCCTAAATGGGAAGTAGGTTTCTTTTTTTCTCCTATGCCTTCTACGTTCATTTCTGGGTGAGGATTGAGCTTGATTTTCAACTATGGTACCGTACTCATGAAAAATTTATGGGATTTCATGTTCAGGAATTGCAATCCCTTCTGTTCTCGTATCAACCCACCGGAGCAGCAAGTGGTGATCCTTCTGGAAGCACACACAATGTGCAGCAAATGACTTCTGGAAGCACACACAATGTGCAGCAGATGAGGTATACCGTGTCTTCCAAACCTTTGTGCGGATCGTCTATTTTCGTTGCTGATGTTCCTTTCTTGTTGGATATAGGTTTACTAGATTAGCATGATGGTTTGATGTTTAGCAAACTCAAGTAAGACCGTATATACTTGAACTTCTATGAACAAAGTCTAAGAAGTCATCTATACCTTCATTTGCACAAAGTGGCTGAAAATTGCAGTCTAAATGGTTTGTGAGCTCCAACGAGTTTTAGGGGTTCATAGTCAGGCTTGTTCTTCTTTTTGCAGCCATGATGCAAGTGAGGCAGGTGGGCCACTTAGGAAGCGATTGCGTTCAACTCCATCCGGTAAGCAAGATTCTCTGTATGAGGACTGAATTGCACGATCAAGTCTTTCAAGTGTTTGCATGTTTCTTATACCATTTCTCTTGGCATTGAAGCTTTGTCCTAGACTGCATAATCATAAGCAACTGCTTTCCTATTTGTTCTATGAGTCTCTTGATAACATGGTCAATCATGGTGTAGAGCATGAGTGGAATGGAAAGTGTATCGAGGATGTAAACAATGATGATGGTCCATTATTGAACGATGATGGCCTAATGCAACTTGCTAAGGAGGTGCGTTTCTCATCCTTACGGAACTTTTCCCTTTCTCTACCGTGGTAAAAGGAATCAACTCTCTTTTGGACAGTAGAATATGGGCTTGATTTTTAAGAACCAAACTTTTTAAGACACCAACTTTTTACTCAATTCTACTTGTTTTATTTCCAACGTTGATTGAAGTACTTTAGATTCGGGTAGCTAGCTTAACACATGCTTCTTTTTGAAATTCAAGATAGCTCAATCCTTTCGAGTCTTCAAGTGGTAGTAGCCCATATAGGAAGTATGTCTAGTATCCAAGTCTGTGCCTTTGAAGTGGATTCTGAAGTGTGAGTAAATTGCTCTAAAGCTTATTATTTTCTGGCTGGAAACTGAGCGTATATTTCAACCTTGTTACCAAATTAATAGTGATAATATTTAACTTTTTGACAAATAAACAGGAATTACAATCCCTTCTATTCTCATGTGAGCCCATGGGAGCACCAAGTGATCATCCCGCCGGAATCCCATGCAATGTGCAACAGACGAGGTAACCCATATTTATTGAGCATTTGTAGCAATTGTCTATTTTCACTGCTCATGTTCCTCTCATCAAATATAGGTTGCACCCGAGTAGCATGATAGTTACATGTGTTGACGTCATCGGCAAACTCATGCATTACCATATTTTGCAGCTTGTTCAAGTTGGATGGAGCCAAACATAAGATATTTCTTAGTCACTCAGGAGCTCAAAAGGATTTTGTGGAGCAGTTGTGTGTGGATCTTGAACGTCACGGATATTTCTTCCCGTTTTTTGATGAGAGACACCATAGTTTGCCGAAAGGCAAGGACTTTGCACCTCTTATAATAGAGGCAGCTCGACTATGTCATGTTGCAGTGATAGTGTTGTCTAGAGAGTTTTTGTCTTCCAAGTGGCCAATGTTGGAGCTGGTTGAGTTTTATTCTACTCAACAACAACGTGGAGGAGGAGGACATAAGTTGCACATGCTCCCATTGTTCTTCAAGTTATCAATCGAGGAAGTGAATGACGAGAATCGTTGGATGCCTACATGGAAAAATCATGCTTGTAAGGACGAAAGGATTGACGTGACAAAGTGGAGTGCAGCTGTGAAAGCTTTGTGCAAAACAAATGGTTTGAGATTTGAGAAAGATGCAATGAAGAAGGAGGTGGCGTATAGGAAGCTTGTTGTTGGGAGCATTCTTCAGTTGTCACCACCAGACT
Source organism: Bryum argenteum (assembly GCA_037043015.1). Classification (NCBI taxonomy): domain Eukaryota; kingdom Viridiplantae; phylum Streptophyta; class Bryopsida; order Bryales; family Bryaceae; genus Bryum; species Bryum argenteum. The sequence goes on along the minus strand of CM073328.1, from coordinate 13,857,296 downwards.
CGCTTCATGGGAGCTTAGAAAGTATGGTCGGTTACAATCGAATATGTAAGGTATGTGAAGATTGCCAAGGGTACCAAATTTTGACCGATTCATCACATAAATGATCTATGTTAGCATTGTGTTGCTCAAAGATTACGAAGAGTTGTGTGGACTTTATGATCTCTTGCTTATTAAGGTGACAATGAGAAGTAGAGCATTGAACCAATTATATATACTTGTGCATTATGAATCACGAGTTGTGTTTTGTAAGGCATTATGGAAGTTTATGTGAGGTTGATTAACATCAAGTTAGAGTTCATTATTTATGATGTTGGAGTTAAAATGCTTGTATCACAGAGTCCTTCAAATTACTCATTATAGAAGAACATAAACTTGAGTTGTTTCACACTAGATTCTGTGTTGATTGTTGAGTGAGTGACTTTGTGATGAGTCGCAGGAGATATCGAGCCTATTTGTGAAAAACACCACAATGGGAGCAGATGTATTGGGATTATATGGAATGGCAGGGGTCGGAAAAACAACATTGTCGAAAGCCATGTGTGATTATTTCTATGGAGAATTTTTAGGCAAAGTGTGCCATGTGGAGTTGGGCAAGGGGCCAAGAGCATGGCGGCAAGAGAATATCCTGAAAACATTGTGTGGCTTCAAAAAGAATGTACTGGACATTATTGGCATGGATTGTGAGAAGGTATTGCAATATAATTTGAAACATGTTGAACTAGTATTGTAATACATGAAGATTCATAGTCATTCTGTATGACCCAGCCAAGAATTGACAAATATTGGTTGAAAAGCAAGATTAATTTGTAATGAGACTCACACATGTGCTACTACATGGCAGAGATTGACACAATTGCGATTGCACATGAGGCGGGAGCCGGTGCTCCTAGTATTAGACAATGTCACAAATGATGCCCATGTGCAAATGGAAGCGCGAACGTATTTGATGGTTGGTTTTCATCCAAAGAGTAAAATCATGATCGTGGCAAAGAGCAAAGCAATTTTGAAGGATTTATTGCCAAATTTTGATTTCTTCATGTCAATGCCTGAGTTGTACAAGGAAGAAGCGAGTAAACTCTTCTTAAAACATGATGCTCCTATGAAGTCAATTTTTAAGTTGACACATGAAGAACAAAACATTGTTGAAATTTGTACTTGGAAATGTTGGTTTAAAACGGAGGAAGGTGGATCATATCATCCATTAGCATTGACGGCATTGGGGGACTTCTTTTCTCGATTGGGCAGGTGCAAGGACAATCAGATGTTGGTTTGGAAAGATCATCTTGATAAGGGAATGGTTTCAATGAGAGATGTGTGGAGTTCTCCAAAAGGCCTTTATGATATTTTGGATATGCAATTTAGCACTTATAAGTTCAATGAGAAGTTGTTGTTCTTGGATATTGCATATTTTGATCAAGATAATTGGTGCCTATATGAAAGTTTTGATGTCGCGGTTGAGTTCTTTTCGAGATTGTATGATGAAAGTCCAACAAAAATAAGAAAACAAGTAAGTACCAAAACTTTGTGTTCCACTAATGTTGTTTTTTTAGTTGTCGTTTCTAGAAGGAAAATTGTGAAGATGAAATTGGATGACCTACCGGATGTTAATTATAGATGATTAGTTCTTCAATAAATATTTTAATATAGGTTATTGAGGGACATATGACTAACAGAGAAAGGTTTCATGTGATGCAGTTGGAGGATTTAGAGAAGTCTGGCATGATCACTTTGCATATCAATTCATATATATTTGTATCAGTGCCTTATTTGTACATGGAGTTTGCCAAGTGGTATGTTACAGAGCATAATGTCAAAGGATTGAAGAATGTTTGGGGTGTATTTCAAACTATGGGAACCAATTTGAGAAGTGATGCCTCATCATCAAGTAGAAAATGGGTTGATCTTGTGAGGCTACGAATTATTGATATATCACTTGCAAATGCCCGACTCTTATTGGGCAAGGCATTGCAAGAAATGAGCAATCTTGTGGTGTTACAACTTCGTAAATGTCCCAACATTAAAGTGCTAAATCTCAAGGGCCTTGATTGTCTTCGTAGTTTGGAGCTCTTTGTGCTGACAAATCTGGTAACAATGTTGTTGCCTGGGAATTCAAGTACATATGAGTATTCAGGCATATATGATTCATTACAGCGTGTGAAGTTGGAAAGACTAGATAATCTATGCAATTTACCTGACTTTAGTCCATGCACATCCTTGCATTCATTTATTTTGGAACGTTGTGCAAGATTGACAAATCTTGGAGTTTTGGAGTGTCCTCAATTGAAAGAGTTGACTATTGCGGAGATAGGTTTAGGTTATTATGATTTTAAAGACAAATACAAATTTGAAGGCCTATCAAATCTCAAGGCTCTACACTCTTTAGTGAGGTTAAATCACTTAAATGTCTCTACATTACGGAGGTATGGAATTCCAGGGTACATTTGTACACGATGGGAACAAGCGATTGATGCTGAGCACATTGGAAATATGGAGATCCACGTGGAGAAAGATGAGTATATTGGTGAACTTTTTCACAAAATCCATACTGCATGTTTACAAAAATGGAAATTTATGCGTGTTTACAAAAATGAAGGTTAAATGCTTGGAGATTGGGAGGGTGAGTTTTAGGAAGGTTAGACCTCAATCGACGTGAGAAACTAGCTTTGTAGATATTGATTTTTTGTAGTAGTAGATTTAGGTTCTGTTCTACATTGAATCTTTCGTAGGCCAATCGGGGTCATTTCATTTGGTACTTCTTCAAATTCTTCATTTTCATGAGTAAGTAGTTTGTTGGAGGGTGAGATTGGACGAATGATAGAATGATGCTTCTCTTCGTGGAATTTTTAATTGTATCTAATAAGAGAATGATGATTAAATGGATTGATACTTCATGTGCGACTTGAACAAATAGATTAATGTTGATCCTCAATTGTAGAAAAGTGTACAAATATTTCCATCAATCTCTCCACAAGTATATTTACCGAGAATATCTGATGTTATGACATGAACAAATAGATTATTGTTGATCCTCAATTGCTAAAAAGTGTACAGATATTTCCATCAATCTCTTCACAAGTATTATTACTAAGTATATTTTGATGTTACGAAGTTTGGTGAAATTTTGTAAGAAGTGTCAATTCAATTGGTGGAATCACCTCTCTTCTCTAGTACAGGAGTGCTTGGAATACAATGTGTATGAATATGATCAATTTTGAAAGGTCTCTTTTTGTATCCACATTGATGTTACTACTTCTGGGTGAATACTTTTGTTTGTATTTTTAGCATTATAGACAAGCAATATTTGTGGGTAAATGCTTTTGGTAGTATATTTTAGCCTCATGGACAAGCATTTGTAGCATCAGGTGTAAAAATGGAATTTTTTGTTTTACATCAAGATTTAGATTTTAGGTTATAAATCAAAATAATTTGGAGTCCCTATTCAATTTGAATCTATGTTGTAGGAGAATTGGATAAGCCTTCCATAAAATTACTCAAGGTTTTTCTAGGTTCTAGTTGGATGTGATAAGACCCTAGGCCGTTAGAAGATGGGCATGAAGATTCATGGCGAATCCATTATTTGGCTTCAATCAATGAGCCACAATAAGACGTCTATTGAGTGGTTGTAAAAGAGAGTATAGAGAAGACTAACTTGTTAGTAGGTAGATTAGGAATGTTACATTATATGAAGTCGCTCAAAGATTGCAAAATTTTTAAATTGTCAAGCTCATTGCAAAGAAGCAAGGTGCGCATTTTCTCAATTAACATATTTATTTTATGCTTCGAAGAGTATTATCAACAAAATAGCAAGGAGACTAGCAATGAGACCACCTAAATGTAGCGAGGGAGGAGGGGTCGCTAAATGTAGCTAACACTTTTTGAATCCACACCCTTCCACAACAACTGATGGTTATATATTGCGCCATCTACCTACTACACTATGAGGAAAATTTACAAATACTTGAAGTCAAAAATTTTAAAAGGTTAGAGGTTTTCTCGAAAGGCACAGTACTTAGGTCCCTTCAAAGTCAAGTTAATGAAGTAAATGACGCGTTTGAGTGAGTGGCAGTTGGGTGCGAAGTTGGCTAAGAGCATTTCCACAACGGAAATCCTCAAAACTTTTGAACTACAATTACTTTTGAATTTGGAAAACCTCAAAACTTTTGAACTACAATTACTTTTAAATTTTTGTCAAAGTGCATTAATAATCGAAATAGGTGATTTAGCCAATTCGTTAAGAATGGGTGTGAATTCAAAGGGGTGCTACAATTAGCAACCCCTCCTTACTTGCTAAGTCTTTTAGCGAGGCGTGTGAGAATACTCGAAGTAAAAGGACTAGCTCCCATAGGCAAGGGCTATTCTAAGAGGGAGGTAGCGGCATTGAAGGTGGTTGGTAGGATAATTAGTTTGTTGGAAAAGGGCTAAATGTAGCCAATCTTGCCCCTTTCACTAGTCTGTTGGAAACGCTCTAACGAGCTACCCACCCTGCATTAGCAATTTATCATTTGCACCATTGAAACTGTAACTAAAGTAATGGCATTTGGTATCATTGCAAGTTGATCATTGGCTCTACTTTCTCTAGATGCAGAGCTTTTCGAGCGTAGGATGGCAAAATAGACACTTGCAATTTCCATGGTTAGACACCCTCTTTCACCATTCTGATCAGCTAGAATTTTAGCAACTATTCACCTTGGTTCAATCTTAGGTAAGTGAGAAGGACATTCAGCTCTGATGGTGCGGTGGAATTTTTTGAAATCTCAATTGCTCTATTCATGTAATCATAGCAGCTGAGCAAAATTGAAATTATATACGAGAGCTTGCAATTGTTTTCATAGCTCAATCGGTGGATGACTTGAATCGTACTCAATCATGTTCATAAGGTGGTGGAAGTTTATCTTTTCTTTAATTTAACCAATGAATGTATCAACATTAGGTGGTAAAAGTTCTCACCTACAACATTATGTTACATGTTTGAAATTTGGTTCAGTGCCCAGGAACCAAATATAGCAGAGTTGAAGAGAGGGAAAGAAAACTTGGGGAGCATGAATTTGTGAAGCATGCCTTCTACATCGATCATCAAGATGATAAAAAGGGATGGTTATACTACACGTGGCTACGAAGGCAACAACCTCACAAAATTCCACAAAATTCCTATTCATGTATCGGACACAATTTGAATGAGATGTACATTTGATACATTGAAGACATCTTAGACATCTCATCTGAATTGTGTTTAAATTGTGTCTAACAAATGAATCGGAATTTGTTTTTGCTAAAACCTGAGCTCAACGAGAGAAGACTAGAAGCCACCTCATGGTTTCTAGATTTTGTTGTCTGCCTTGTTTGAAGCAAGGATGCAAGCTCACATCAACAATGCAAGAAAGGCAACATCATACCATGATTTTAGAGCGTGCTAAAGATTGTAACTAAATTGTAACCTATGGTCGTGCGTAATTTTTCTCGAGTGTCGTGCACATAGAAACTCTTTTAACATCACATTGAATTGGAATCACTTAGTTTGGAGCTCTTCAGAGGATTGGGTTCGTTTTTAATAAATGTAAAACTTTAGATGAGGGGACTTGCACATGACACACTTAATTTCAGTGAATAGTTGATTCTTCAGTCAAATATTTCATCACTTTTAGGAAATTGGTATTTGGTTAAATGATACTTTGTTTTATTTGATAACCTAGGATAGAAAGTGAAAAGTTGATTTCAAAATATACATCAATTTGACTTAGGTTACTTCAGAGTTTGGCAAGTGAGTTGCTAAAGTAACAACTTGGACCAATCATTAAGTTTCTTACATGGTATACTCTTATGTCCATTGTAACATGTTTTAGACTAATGTATATCTTATCGTATTACATGTTTAATAAAGATGAATTTGTATCGAAGTATGTGGAATGTCATTTTGGACCATATCATAATATGGTAGTCTCTGCAAGATAATGTTCTCTGCAAGATAATGTTCTCACTAAAAATAGATTTTACGTCAGTTTTTGTAATACTTTCTTATGAACTATACTAAGTTGAGGAATTTAAAAAAGAAAGTTAGTTAATGCAGTAAAGTTTGCCATTGGAAAGAAATGGTTGAGCATACTTCCTTCATAATTGTGCTAATCAATCTCTCAAAGTGGGTTGAGTACATCAACCTATATGAAAGGAAATGAGGAATCATATTGTATATTTCACAAATGGTGGATAATCGATATTTCATTGCTATATGTGCTAAATGTCAAGATATGTGGATGACTAATGGTAAAAGTCTAAAAGCTATAAAATCTTGAAGCTATAATATCTAAATCTCAAATCAATTTCTGATGAATTTCGTTGAATTTAATAAGAGATTTATTACAAAATGTTAAATTTTGACATTAGGGACATAAACTAGGGGATGCACATCATAATTTCAAACAATATCGCAATAAAAGTAGTTGTCACTTTGACACAAAGTGTAAACAAACATAGGAAATAAATGTCAATAAGGAAACAAAACATCATTTATAACATGACACATACTTTTTGAGAAAGAATAACTTTTCCTAAAACTATGAGTTTTATTCATCCATTCCAACTTATTCTACCGTTCCTCCTACTAACATGGCGTCCGTGTGGCCCCATGGCTACTTCTTGGTAAGGTAGTCATATCGGGCGTATTGAGGTGATTAGGGGGCAAATTGGGCAGACAAGTTGTCCCCGGCAGGTGGGCGACCTGCGTGCTCAATTTGACAGCCTTATTATCGGAAGTACATTCAAACTCCACAATATATATGGTAGAGGCCTAAAGGCAAGGCTTTTGCCTTTCGAGAACACTCCCGAAACACCTTCGTACTAAGGTGTAAGTAGCTCAGGCTTTCAAGTAGAGGCCTTCGCGTTTCATTTCCTCATACTCTAGCGTTTTAGTATTGGCCTTTGCCTCGTATTTGCTCGTGCTCTAAGGTTTTAATAGTGCTATTTGCCTTATTATTTCAGTTGTTAGAGGGATTCAACCATCGATGTTTTACGCGGGTTGTTCCTCATTTCGCACTATAAGTTGATTCCTCCAATTGCACACTACCTTTTGCTTGAAACATCTTTATAGAGATTTAGAAACCCAAGCCTTTATGAATTATTTGTTGCGCTCATACTCTAGCATTTGAAAAGTAGCTTTTCATCTTCTTTAGGGTCTTCCTCCCCATTTCCGATGTCAGGATGTTCGGAACTCTAAACTGTAAGTTGATTCCTCTAATTACACGTTATTGTTTGCTAAAGGTCAAGTCTAGAGCAGAAATCACATGTTAATGACAATAGCTGACTAGACTCTCTAACTTCCGCAACATTTTTTGTGAGAATGAGGGAACCAAGAACGAATGATGGAAATTACAAAGGACAGTTGTGGGACGAGGAACAAGGCCAAAGGATGGAAACGGGGCAGGAGAATTTGGAAATACAGAACGAGCAACAAGAAAAGTAAGAATGGGGAACTAGAACACAACGAGGAACTGATAACAAGGGAATGAGGGATCAGAAAACATGCTATAAATCTTTAAAAGCTCTTTTTTTTTTTTTTTTTTTTTTTTTTTTTTTTTTTTTGGTTGTTGTTGTTGCTATTGTTTGTGTCCGAAGGACACGCGTATATACTAGTTAGACTATATTAGAATATAGAGCAATAGGTTTTTTGTTTAAAATATGACCTAATAGATAATCCAATTTTTTTATATTTTGTTTCTATTGTTGATCCCTAAACGCCCAAGCCTATTTTTAGCAAAAAAGCACATTTCCATAGAAATCGTCATAGATGAAAATCAAGAGAAGCTATTAAGATCTCAACCGTACAAACTTGTAATAGACTTATCAAAGATCATGTGGACCATAATTTGAGTCATGAGGCCTTATAGATCGGGAGATCATAATATATTAATATCAATAACAAACTGCAAAATTTCATCATTTTCACTTTGAGGTGGAAATGCTACCAATATACCTATTGCAATGAAAAAATCACCAACTAGAAAGATGTTCACCTTCATCTTAATAAGTCCTTTACCCAACAAAAATTCATCAAAAATATTTCTTGGCTCAAATAAAAGCCATGCAATGGTAAAAACTACCAAACATTTTACAAAGGAAAAATAGTCCAAAACTAGACCCTTTGCATTCAATTTCATGCCTTATCTTCAAAACATCTTCGATCTTGTTAAGGTTTCTACCACTTAGACTAGACTCTAATTGGAGGCCATCCCAAAAAATTAAGTTGAAATCCAACGGTGGATGAGGGAGATATAGCTCCTCAAATATCATCCATTTTCTCACTTTTTCTGTTGACAAAACATCATTGCAAATCCAATAGCAAAATCATTTGGATCAAAAAACTTCTCACCACAAAGTTGTTAAGAATCACCTTAAGATCATGACTATGAAAAAAAAAATTATGAAAAAATATTTCTAATTTCACATAATTGGCTTGCAATGGTAATACATGCCCCATGCTTGGAAACCCAAAAACAAGAGTTGTCTTCACTAAAGTGCATTCCATTAATTCATACTATATTGTATGGGCTTGAAAATTTTACAACACAAACTAGACTTGATTTGGAACCTAATCCAAGTGATTTCATCCAAAACGGACCTTGGATGAAGAAGATATGGCTCTTCAAAGTTTCTAATGTACATCCAAAATGTCGTTTTTCGACATCGTGGGCGTTTAACCCTTAAACTTCAGACCCAACCTGAGGGGTTGGGTTTTTTTTTGAGAGAATCTTGCTCATAACTTACACTCCATTATACCAAATGGAATTTTTAAAATTCCAATCTGAGCACCTTAAAGAGGTCTATACTTTCTTAGAATGGAGCTCACGTAAATTAAAAATAGAATAATGCTAAAAGTGGAGTTTAAAAGAGATTTTGGATGTGGTATCAGGACAGCATATGACGTTTAAGGGTTAAGGGTTAAATGTATCCCAACAACTTTGTAGTTGGAAGATTTCCAATCTGAATAACTTTGGTATTAGATTTGCAAACTAACCACTATAAACATTTGAGTTTCGAACTGGGGTAAAGGATTTGCAGTCCTCTCCCTTACCGCTTGGCCATATCGCCTTATTTTTCTCAATAAAAGATTTGGTAAAAATCGTACAACTTTTAATTATTATGATTTTTTACTTTGTTAATATTTACTAAATTTTATAGTACTCTATAATATCATGATCTTGATTAATTTATAAATTTTTGTAAAGTCACTCATCTACTTCTATAACACGAAACTGTTCGGCAATTCTTCCTACCCACCAACATACCAACGTACCAACCTACAAACGTACCAACCTACAAACTCACCAACCTACTAACCTACAAACTCACCAACATACCGACCTACCGACCTACCAACATACTGACCTACAAACCTACCTACCTACCTTCTTTTATGTTTTTTGGGTTATTTAAATAAATAAATTATATATATATATATATTTTATTTATTTATTTATTTTTTTAAAAAACACGGGCTCTGAGGAAACGGTAAACACGGGATACTTTTTAAAAGTACCATATGAAGAGCCTCTCCGTCGGGACGACGGGGATTTCCTAGTACGTATATGATATCACTCCTATTTTGTGATATCACCTTTAGATTCTTTATTGCCATGTGATTTTACTACCGAGACCTGAGAAGTGTCATTTTAGCAAAATAACGTCATCTTTACAGAATTGGAGTCTATGTAAGTTGGGTGATTTGCTTATCAAATATCACTATGCATTTTACACTCCAATATGATGTCCACTCTAGCTAATCAATAATAGAACTCCCTCGTGGCAAAGCATTTTATGAGTTCATGACAGAAGACCCTCATGTCCAAAAGAGTCTTGGGGTACATGTTCATTTATCCTCAAAATATGATGTTTAACTATATATATATATATTTATTTATTTATTTATTTATTTATTTATTTATATATTTATTTATATATTTATTTTTTTTATTTTTTCATTTAGTTATTTTTTAAATTTTCTATTAAAAATAATAAATTAATTTCTTATGCATAATCTCACCACTTGAATTTTTGATCCAGTATTTCTTGAAACGCCATTTATATTGTTAAAGGTTGGCATTCATATTAAAATTCAGCGTACCTCCATGTAAAAACTAAGCATTTTAATAGGTTTCATAGGTTCTATGAAGATATAGTATATAATGTAATCCTCACTTAATTTGGAACAAGGATTTTGAGAGCCTCAATTCAAACTTCCTCTCAAAAATGGTTTATCGTACAAAGCTCTTTAAACCCATTTTGCAACTACTAGAAACAATTTTATTTCAACTTTAGCCGTTATGATCTCACTTATTGTAAAGAGTTTAAATAAAAGATTCACGGTATTCATACATATATATGAAAAAGTTAGGTACTAAAACCTATGGTTACATACTTTAAAATAACTCAAAATATGAAGAACGCCACCTTGCAACAAAAGAGGGCAAGGCTTTTTAGTTCTTGTTAAGCCTTAACCCTTGAACGCCTAGCTATACGGATTCGAGCAGCCCAGTATTGGATCACAACATCTTTTGCACTTGGGCATCATGAATAGTGCAATTTTTGAACTTGGGCATCATGAATGATCCAATCAATGATGAGCTTGCAACCTCCTACAAGTATTGTACAACCCCAACATACCTACCACAATCCTTTCAAAGCACAATATCACTCATACAAATTGTGATTTGAATTCTAAAATTTCACTTTTTGAATGCATCAGAAGAAGGTGACCAGTTTAACATCAAAATATGAGTGAAAAAATGAGTAAATTGAGAGCTAGAGTGGAGATTCTGTTGGAAACGGCCCCCTCGGGGCCGCTCGGACGTTTAAGGGTTAAGACATTACGTGTTAAGCCATTGGCAAGGAATGGTGGTGGTAGCTAATGAAAACTATAGAAAGCCATAATAAAAACCTTGATATTTTAAATTTTATATTAGAACATGTGTTGTTTTCACATGTATTTGAAAAAGAAATTTTGATTTTAAATCGGAGAACACAAAAAAATGCCACGAGTTACAAAACGTACAATACATCCCCTTCTTACACTCACAATATTCTACTACATAATCCAATGTTTTCCCTTTGTCTTTATGCACTCTTTTCAACAAAAATGAGGTTCATGCACATTACATCAACCATGTCGAATTCATATCACAATTCACACATTGATTTTTTCCAAGTGATCAAATAAGAGCTAGTACACCCACCTCGAAGTGGACATTATATGATCTAAGTAAAATAGAAGATTAAGAGTGATTTGCTTTATTTACAAGCTCACTTGTCCCTCGTCTCTTGTCGTTATTTATGTGCGCAAACCAATTCACAAGGTCATTTTCTTAATTTTTGAAATCAATAATCCAAGATCCATATTAAAGAAAGAGACCGTGTAATAAGCTCAAGTTCCAAGAAGTTTAGGTTTTAAATAGGCCGTAGTGCCAAATTTACATCCAAAGTAGCATTCACTCAATTTTGCACCATGTATGTACGTATTTGCTTATGCTTTTAAAAAATGAGCTCTCTAAAGAGGATTTTAAATTTTTGGCCACCATAAATTTTTCCTTTCAAGCTCAAGGAGTAACAACTTGGTGCAGAATCTTCCTAATATGGGCTATTTTCTAGTACAAAAACAAGTACAAATTTTTAAATCTCCAAGTAAAGAATCAATCACTATTATTGCTTGTTATTCTCCACAAAAAAATCTTCATCATGGAAAGTGTGCATCTATTGACAACGACAATAAGATTTATTTAAACTTCAAGTCTTGGGTTGTAAGGATATAAATTATCAAATGCAAAAGACATATCAATATTGTTTCATCATGCAAAAGAAGGTCTAGGTGACGTTCCAAAAGATTGGAAAGGTGTTCATGAAAGTGTAAATTTGGTGATAGAAGCACGAGGAATTAATGATCATGCAAAAATAGTAGGAAACAATGATCATCTATTCCAAAATCCGTCACTTGGCGCATACATGGGGTCTACATAATTTACTTTTTTAAGACTCTATTGTCAATTCTGTTTCAAGAAAAAATATCTTTATACGTCCACGTATTTTAAAGGTTTAATCTACATAAAGAACAAGTACTTGTTTAAACATCAAGATTGTGAGATCTTATTTATATTGGTACCGTGTTAAGAATAACAATAATATGTAGTCTAACACCTTGCATTTAATTACCATGCTCAACAAAGGTGTTTAAATCCCCTTTCAAGATTGTGTTTGGAACCAAAGTTGTATGTTCATTCTTTGATTATCACTTTGTATCCTTCACAAGCTACATGAGTTTTAAGGCTCTTGACAAGCTACATAAGCTTTTCAGCTCATGAAACGCTTCATGTTTTTTACAGCTCTCGACACAAGTTTTATGACCGTAAGTTTACAAATAGGAAGCATCCTTTACCCCTCCTTATAAATGCTCCACAAAGGTTAGTTTACACCACTTCAAAAATTAAATGCAAATAAGGGCTTTGTAACCTTTTTAACACATGTCATAATAAGGGAATCCTTCTCTCTTGCAATATGATAGAGAATTTTCAGAAGCAATTGGGATTTTCTTCAGCAAAGTCAATATATACTCACGCATGGGGAGGCATTGAATTTTGAATTACTACCCTTCCAAGTCCCTCAAGAGTCCAATGCATTATAGATTAACTACTAAAGTCAAAATCGACTACATTGTGATTGATTTGCTTTGAAGAGATATACTCTTTTTGCATGAGTGAAACTTTGACGGAATATAACTTCGTACAGTGAAATTTGATTCTTTTTTTTGTGGGCCGACTAATAAGACAATTATAAATAAGATTTTATGGTTGGATTTCCCAAAATTGTTTTGTTCATTAGGATTTTCGTTAAATGGTCGTCTTAGCGATCAATGGAGAGCTTATCCTTTAGGGGTTGATTGTAGAGCTTCATTTATGGAGTAACAGTAGGTTGGAAGAGAGAGTGGAGGGGGAGGATGCTATTGAAAGGTGCGAGAAGTTTGGACAAGAGCAGGACATTGACACCATGGAGCTATTGTCCAAGCACTTTCAAGCTCACTTGGAACAAAGAGCCGAGAATAAGAACAATACAAAGTGCAAAATGTTTGGCAATGAAGTTGATACGTTTGGAAAAGAAATATTCACATTGTAGAACTATATGGAGAGTAGTGAGCACTAAGTAATGAGCAAGAATTTGTAAGACGAGAAGAGCAAGAGGAGAATCTTGATGCGATTGATAGTGAAGTAAATCTGCTATAAATTTAAGGTGAGTGGCCTTTACACGTGGAACATACAAGGCGTCAATTTTAAAGTCATTGTTGGTTGAACGGGCATTTTATTCAACGCCAACTCCATAAGAATTTGGTTTTCTCATTCATTCATCCATCCATCCATTGTTTGGTTTTGGAACTTCAATCAAGTAAATACATGCATATGGACACTATCTAGGGCTTTGCTTCATTTTATCAACCAATCATGGTAATTACATGGCCTCTAAAGATGTATATAGATCTATATATTGTATCTACATAACTCTTTAGAATTGTGTTTGGTGTTTAGAATTTGAATCCTATTCAATACATGTATTGAGTTGCAGAATTGGGTTACATTTCACATTTGTGAGTATTTACAATTAACAAAGCCTTGTATGTTACGTGTAGAAAGGCCTTATATCTTTGTGTAGAAAGACCTTATATGTTTCATGTAGATATACATTTTTTTGAAGTTTATATATGATTCTAAGCACCCAACAAAAAAAAAAAAAAAAAAAAAAAAAAAAAAAGAAGAAAGAAAGAAAGAAAGAGAAAAAAGAAAAAAACTTTTGGTAGCACTCTTTTAACCCCTTATGATCCAAGAAAACTAGATTTGTTATTTTAGGCCCGCTTAGATAAATGGCCAAATTTTAGTTTTTAAGTAAGAACTTGACGTGGGTGTGGTACTAATACATACAAGATAGATGTGATAAAACCTACAAATTCAAGTTCCACTTTCAAAAAAATTAGCGCAAATTTTATTTTCAAGCCCAAATTGAACAATAAATAAATGAATTCAATAGAAATAAAGATAAATAAACCCGTTTTATTATATTTTGATCTATAATGAAAATCTCATATTTATAATAGATGCCATATATATGAGCTACCTTCAAAGATGCAAATTTCAATTAACAATTTTAACCAATTAGGCAATTAACCCCTTGACCCTTGATTGTCCCTATTGTCAAAAAACAACATTTTGGATGAAGTGCAAAAACTTTGAAGAGCCATAATTTCTTTATTTTGACATCTTTTTGAAGAAAAATAGTTTTTCCATATTGCAAAATAGCAAAGTAAAGTTTTAGGGGCCAAAATAGCCTTTTTTGGAAGGAAATTTATCATGAGGCTTTTCAAATTTTTGTTCCTAGGTGAGTAAGGCATATGTTGATGTGATTTTTACCCTCATAGGACATATAAAACTTGAAGAAATGCTTGATATTTCACATGGAGGTATGTTGAATTTCAAATACAAAGGCCAACTCCAACAATTAAAAAGGCATGTAAAAAATTATTGGATTGAGAATCCAAATGATGAAATCCTGCCTTACTACCTTTTCTACACGTGAAAGAAAACAAAACTCAGAAAAAAGTAAAATCTCAAATGTTGGTGAAATTTTGAAGTTTCTGCGAGTTGAGAAATTTTGGGCAGATTTCAAATAATGTTTTCAAGCTTTGACAGTGAATATCTCTCAGAGTATGAAAATTATGGAGCATGAGATCATTATTTGGAAAGCTATGGAAAAACTCTACAACCTGCAAAAGGTTTCAGCTTCATGCGATCTAAAAGTAGTAAGTCAGAAGCTGACTAAAATCCAATCGACCCGCTTCACTCACCTTAACGGTACAATGGGATGGTTGCAGGGGTGGGTAGGTAGGTAATACCTACAAACCACCACCGATCGCCGCAGACGCGCGTCTGATCGCGTGGGTGCACACGGACCTTTGGGACGCCGACGGACGTGGGATGTGGCCGGTGGCGCACTTTTGTGCCCCGCCTCGCCCCGCCCTTGCCCCGACGGCAAAAAGAAGAGGAAAATCCTGTGGCAAATGAATCACGCGTCTCACGCATTCCCAGATCCACCTCCAGAACACGGAACGGAGACCCACTGATACCTCGCTGGCACGCTCCCCAATGCGCCGGGATATCGCTCCTCACTGGGCCCCGTAGCATAGCACAGCATAGCGCATCCCACTGCAAATCAAATCATTCTTTGAGCTCCTTTCTTTCATTTTATCCGGTATGACATCCACTCCCACAAGTCACTTTCGCTTCATTTCACCCGTGTGAGGATTTCGCTGGCTGGGGATTGTTAGACCCGTGCGTGAGGATCGACTGATATTGAAATTTGCAGGAGATTGGTGCGAGGATGCATAAGATGTGCGCAATGCCGTTCATGCGAAGGAAACCTCTCAAGGGCGATATGGGCCAGGACCTCAGGCCGGCCCTGTTCGCGAAATACAGCGAGAATGGCAAGATGAGCGCCGCGGGGCTGTTGAAATTCTTGCACGAGGAGCAAGGCGAGCGCGATCTCACTCACGATGACGCCAAACGCATCATGGAGCTCCACAAGAAAGAAAGCGGAAGCTATTTCAAATCCATTTTCTCCAGTCACGATTTCACAATAGCCGAATTCACCGCCTATCTCCTTAGTCCCAGACGTAATGGCGTCCTCCCCAGCACCGTAAGCCTCCAATTTCTTCACCTACCATCGCATCTTCCTCTTACTCTTCTTCCTCCAACAGCATTGTGAATTAATCCTTTACGAATTCTTTTCTTTCTTCTATCGAGGGTTTTACCGTTCTTGAAGTTACCGTTAAAAAAGGAATAACAGAAGTTGATAGGTCACCACTTTTCTGTTTTCGAGGTTGTTGATGCTACTCGAAATGATCTGTATCCCTTCCCATGAGGGTTTATAGTTGATTTCCTTGTGTGACAAACGAAAATCTCTTCAACTCGGGTAGAATTCTGGAGTTGATTTGCAACTATTGGGGATGCAGGGTGTTTATTTGTATTGTAATTTACTGCAACTTCTGATCACATTTGAATTGTGGTTTTTTGCATTCGTTTTTTGATGATGTGAGGATACTTGCTTTGCAGGTGTATCAAGATATGACACAGCCATTGGCACACTATTTCATTTTCACGGGCCATAACTCATATTTGACAGGGAATCAGCTGAGCAGTGATAGCAGTGTGGAGCCCATCAAAGCAGCTTTGCTGCGCGGGGTTCGTGTGGTGGAGTTGGACTTGTGGCCCGACGATCGTGGGGGCGTCAAGGTCACACATGGAAAGTATGTGCTCTCACTTTTCACGAGGATCACTAAGAATAGCATCTACAACATAAACAATCATTGTCATATTCCCCTTTTTATCGGAATCATTTTATCGTACAACGTAAAACGGAGCAGTATTTTTTGATGTCTTTGCATGGAGCACGTCTAAATGCGTGGAGTTTCTATGTTTGATAAATGAGCAAATATGTACCCATATCTGATTGCTCAGAAATCGAGCTTGAGTGACAATTTTGTGACCCTTTTTTTATTGTTGCATTTTTTGCAGCACACTTACCAAGCCCGTGGCCTTCGAGAAGTGCATCGTTGCCATCAGGGATCACGCGTTTGTCAATTCGGAGTATCCAGTTTGTGTGACACTTGAAGATCATCTTACAATCCCATTGCAGGCCACTGCTGCCGAGGTTCGTTGATTGATCTCACAATGCTTCAGGGAGCATGAAATCCATCCTCATTTGAAGATGTGAATGTGTGAACTTCTCAAGACAACGAGCTAGCTAGTGCTTTATTTCTCCTGCTCAAGTGTGAGCTTGTGCTGCTTATGTACTCTGCATTGTTGTGATTCTTGTAAGTTCGATCAGCGAGGAGGCTGATTTGACATCTATGTATTGTTGCAGATATTGACACGGATTTTGGGGGATACATTGTACTATCCGAAGACATCAGAAGCATTGTGCGAGTTCCCATCTCCAGAGTCTTTGAAACGAAGGATCATCGTCTCCACGAAGCCACCGAAGGAAAGCTTCGTGCCAAAGGCGGCTTTGGAAGACAAAGCTTTGGTGGAGGAGCTGGAGAAGGAAGATGCGCAGGAGGAGACTTCCTCGACGCCTATCAAGGAGGGGTCTGCGGCTCACAGAATTGGCAATTTACCCGAAATTTCGGTACTTAAATATCCATTCTATAACAAACGAAACGATACTCTAAACACATTCTCGGTTTTCATTGTTGAGTTTACGCGTTATACAAGTGCTCTACTGCTGTCCCACCAAAAAATCATGAACAGTGTCAAGGTTTGCTGTTAGGAGATCTTCTCACGCGTTTCACAGAGATGGATTGTATACCACTTGGCCACAAATTGTGTCCCGTTTTACACGGATTTTGACCGAATACTTACCCTGGTATTTGCATAGATATCGATCGTTCGCATTGGACACATATTGAACCCATCAGTGTAGACTCTTCAATCAATGAGCTATTGCTTTGAAGTTTGTGAGCATGAAAGCTCGATCTGGCGTGTGTTTGCTTTAGGTGGCAGTTTCATTTTGTTTAAAGGTGTTTCATGGTTTTGTTGTTGTTGTGTTTGGCAGAGTACATCCGCTACTCCTGGCTCCCGGGACAGCGATAGCGACGAGGATGATTCGAAGAAGAACCCAGTGTATGCTCGTCTCATCACGATCCGGCAAGCGAAGCCCGCGAAGGGAACTAATATGAAGGATCGCCTGAAAGTTGAAGAGACTGTGAAGCGGATCAGTCTTGCTGAGTCGAAGCTGAAAGACGTCGTTGAAGAGTTTCCTGAGCTAGTGGTCAAGTAAGTCACCAGCCCATTTTTCTGTATCCATTCTACATGTGTGCTAGCAAGGATTAGATATATAATAAAATGGCATTGTGTGACAGTTTTACGCAGAGGAACATTTTGCGTGTATATCCTGATGGATCTCGAGTGAACTCATCCAACTACAACCCTATTCCTGCTTGGAACCACGGAGCGCAAATGGTGGCTCAAAATATGCAGGTAAGGACCTTGCATGCAATAATTTATGTTAGCAATATTGTGAAAGTTGGAGTGAGATGGTAATGACGTTTTTTTGTTTTAAAATTTGTGTGCCAGGGTTATGGCAAGGAGCTCTGGCAAGCTCATGGCAAGTTCAGAGGAAATGGCGGGTGTGGCTATATCTTAAAACCTAAGTTTCTGCTTGAAAATTCGCCAGACGGCCACGCGTTTAACCCCGCTTCACACCATTCAAAGGAAATTGCCTTCAAGGTAAAGTGAACTTATTTCAATCTTGAACGAATGCAATGATGTGCATCTCCTTATTCTAGCTGTTTGCGGTTTTTCGACCTTGTGCTCTTCACATCTCCCTGCATTCTTAAGCTTTTGTTGAACTGGAATACAGATGAAGGTGATGATGACTGAGGGCTGGAATAAGGCATTCTCAAAACACCATTTCGACCTTTTCTCGCCACCTGACTTCTTTACCAGGGTGAGAGACCAACATCCTTTCCATATCCATATCCATGTATGAAGTCAAACATGGTTGAGGGGAACATACCGTAGATGGACAAATTCGTTATGGACAGTAAAGAGACAACTTTGAAAAGACTGTATGGACCGCAACAGGACTCGTAGTCCATATGAAGAATCTCTGTAGAAGTTATTTAATTTTTTTTAACATGACCGAAAAGTCCTCCAACGTGAGCGCTGATGAGAAAGTGGCCTATTTTATGCAGGTGCTGGTGTCGGGAGTACCAGCGGACGTAGCCAAGTGGAAGACATCAGTGATAGACAACAAGTGGGAACCCCACTGGAACGAGGAGCACGAATTCACACTCAAAGTGCCAGAGCTCGCACTCCTCCGCTTAGAAGTGAGAGACTACGACGAAGAAAGCAAGGACGAGTTCGAAGGACAGACGTGTCTTCCCATCCACGAGATTCGAGACGGCTATCGGTGTGTGCAGATGTACGACAAGAAGGGCAACGAGTTGAAGGAAGTGAAGATGCTGATCCACTTCCAGAAACGGTCCCTCCACGGAGAGCCTTCTACCTCTGTCACTGCCCCTGTTACTGAGTCTACCACTCCGGCCTCATAGGAGCCCTGGTTGATTGATGAGTAACAGGGCTCAATTGTTAGATCGGCAGCAGGGATTTCGAACAGCCTCTGAGTTTGTTTAAGAAAAAATGTTTGTACAGCTTCATTTAATGATTGATTTGGTGTGATGGAAGTGGTGCTGTGAATACAGCTCAATAATACAAGGTGTACTTGTAAAGTGCAATTCAGTTTCGATGTGTTATTTGTGTTATTGTTTTTACTGATCTTGTAAGGTAGGCGTGTTAGGCTGCAGGAAAACAGCAATGAGAACTGGTTAGATCGGCAGCAGGGTTGCTCTAAAAAGGTCAGTGGACATCTAAATCTTATGATTCTATGCATATTCGAATCAAAGTGCATTGTTCTCTCGATCCCTTGTTGAACAAAGAAACCTTATCGTGTGAGTCTGGGGGAATCACCGTACCATGATGGTATTGTACAAATTTTGACTAGAACGTCTTTGCTCCCTGGCCTCTACCGGAGTAGAAAGCAAGTCAATGATTCGTGATACTGTAAGCCGATTAGAGCTCTGATATTCAATCACATATTCTCTGGAGTAGAAAGCAAGCCATTGATTCATGAGTGTAAGTTGATTGAAAGCTCCCATATTAGATCATTTTTGCATGCAATTCTCTAATTACACATCTTCTGAGAACTTTATCTCAAATCATGCATTCTCGAGGGTGTTTGGAACTTAGATCGTCCTTTGCCCACAAATTCATGTAGATTTAATCAATAATTTCTTGATATAGGAGATGATTAAAACATCAAGTTTCTCCGCTGTGGGTGACTTTTACCTTAAGACCTTCTAAACAAAAACATGACTAAAGGCCCGTTCGCACTTGGCCTTTGCAAAGAGCGTGGTTAAAAATTTAACACCCCCACAATTTGGGGAGGAATACCTTCTTTTGAGGAAAGGTGTCATCAATGAGGTTCGTAAAGGTGTAATCAATAGTGAGGGGATTGTGTAATGGCCCCTCAAGTGGGTCAATACATAAAACCACACTTAAGTGAGGAAAATTTAAGAATCTTTTCAATATTGGTGCTCCCTTAAGTATTGCCTACTATTGCCCAAAGCTCTTTTGTCCTCCTAAATGTTTGTTAATACCCTACTCTTTAGAGTGTGCCATATGGACATCCATGTAAGATTGGTAATTACTGATGAATGTAGGTGCGAACACACACTTTTTAATAGAGTTAAGACCCCCTCCTAAGACCTCCTCTAAGGCCAAATGCGAACAGGCCTTAAGTTGATACGTCAACCTAAAGGATCTTCATCCATCATACTTACTAGGTTAAGTTACATCAAACTAAAGGATCTTCATTCATCATACTTACTAGGTTAAGTTACGTCAACCTAAAGGATCTTCATCCATCATACTTACTAGGTGAAGTGTAACTCCATCACCTACTATTGTCATGAGGGTATTTGTAGACATTCTTAGAAAAATATTGCCTTCATTTTGCAAGCAATTTGCACCCCGTAGTCTTCTCCTTACACAAGATCCTTTGTACCAAGGATTTTAGTCATATAGTTGTTACCATACTTTTTTTTTTCATCCATCTTCTTCATTCAATTTTGCACATGTTTACTTAAAGCAATCCTACCTCCTCGACCAATGCAAAAATAAATTTTTTTCCTTATTGAGCTTTGCCCTCCTCATTAAGAGACTCATTTCTACCTTGCCCTTGTTATGAAAGATTTATTTCTACATAGCCCTTGTCATAGGGGTTTACTTGAATAGAGCCGCGACTCCAAGATTACGCACACAAGACAACTGCATAGTATGCATGTAAAGCTCTCCAAATGAAGAATTGCGGCTATGTGTTGGAATAACACAGGGACCTGGTCAAATTTTCTACGCAACAACCTCTTGCTTGAAAGAGCCATGCCAAATGCAACTCCTCCCAATACATAATGACTCTGCGTAATGGCCTCTCAAAGGCCCCATAAAAGTCGAATTAGCGTGGATGGGTGGAGATGTTCTTACACAACTACATAAGACGGCTCATAACAGATCTACCTTATGAATCATTCATTCTCCAATCTGCAATCATAACTGCAATACTTGGCTATTCCCATTACTATATAGACACCCGCCTTTTTTTAGCGGATCAGAATCCGACGGTCGCATCAAGAACCCAGAATCTTCATTTTGCGATTACCAGCCACTTTATTATCTACGAAATCTCATGGTTCACGTAGATATAAGAACTCTTAAACCCTAAACCCTTCTCCTCCCCTGCTTCCCCGGCCTTTCAGTCCCCTTCCTGATCCCAAAGATTCCCACTGATCGCAGAAAGTGACAGCGCGCGCAATAAATTCCAAAACCAGCGCCGCAATCTCACCCTTCTCCCAGAATTTGAATAAAAAATTCACCATCAATTGTCTGAATCCTTCTCGGCGATGATGCTTCTCGTGCTATGAGCGAATGCAGGGGCGATCGTGAGCAATGTAGCGTAGCTTGGCGAGATGCGGGGGATTCTGATGGCCTACGGTGCCATGCCCGCACGGGCAATGCATTCGTTAATAGCTCCTCGACAAATTGCGCGTTCGTCTTTCTTCACCGCATCGAGGGGAAGGACTCAAAATTTCAGTACAACGCGCAGTCCCTGGCTTTTGACAATTTTCCCCTCCCGTTTTCAAGCTACAGTCCATTCCCCTCGCGCTTTCCAGAAGACTTCGGTCTCGAAAGGGCGGAAAGTGCAGGAGTTTAAGACGTTGCAGAGCTCGGACTTGAAGTACATCGAATGGTGGCGCGTCAAGGTCTGGCCTCCTGCCACATTGTGAAAGGTTTGAATTAAGTCATTGTTGAGGTGCTGACGAGATTGGATTACATGCAGCTGGAGAACTGCACGAAACCTGTGACGCGAGAGTTGATGAAGAAGCTGAAGTTTAATAATCTCCTCGGCTTGGACGAAAGTCTCCGCAATGGAAATTTCAAGTCTGGAAAAATGAATGGCGAAATCTTAGAAACGAAGCGATTGTTTCCTCATGAAATTCTCATGTACAGGTACATAATTGAAGAATTAGGGCTCATTTTCTTTCTCTTACTCTTTATACTATTATGCAACTCTTCTGGAATTCGTAGCCCATACCGAACAGAGTCTAAGTTTTTGCCGTTTGTTGAATGTAGCTTGGTATTGACTGGAGTAGATCATAAGAAACAATCATGCATCTTATAGTGAAAAATTATTATACTGTTACAATAGGCCATATGAATATATGGGAACGCTCGTACTTCGTTTTGATAAAGATCTTCTTCCTCTTCTCCTCATTTTAGTCTAATTTCTCTTCTAGCTTTCGTAGAATACACCAAAGTGAATTAAAGTTGTTGCGATTTCAATCTTACCATCTCAAGCTTGAATGTAGCTTCGGAGGGACTTGAACAATTTATAGCAACGGATTACGCATCTTACAATTGAAACTGCCATACTTGATCCTGTGTATGATGAAGATTACCGTACTATGAGCTCTCATCATAAACTTGATTTTTGGACTGGGTTATCTGGGAAATGCATTCGACTATGTCTTGTGTTATAGAGATTCTTACCTTGAATTGATGTTGGCAGGTGTGGGGAGTTTTATGAAGCGGTAGGATTCGATGCATGTATGTTAGTGGAGTACGCGAACTTGAACCCAATGGCACCGAGGTCAGACACAGTGCCTCGAGCAGGGTGTCCAATAATGAATCTGCGGCAAACGCTAGACCAGCTGACATACCAGGGCTTCTCAGTGTGTATAGTGGAAGAAGTGCAAGGCCCGCAGACCAAAGGGCAGCTGAAGGAGAGGTTTGTTGCAGGTCATGCTCATCCAGGAAGCCCTTACGTATATGGATTAGTTGGTGCAGATGTGGATCTAGAGTTTCCGGAGCCTGTGCCTGTCATGGGAATCTCCCGCTCCAGGCGTGGCTACTGCTTGATCTCCGTGCTGGAGATGATGCACTCTTTCTCCGTCGAAGATGGATTGACTGAGGAAGCTGTCGTTGCGAAACTGCGTTCTCGCCAATGTCAACAACTCTTCATGCATCGGTCTCTTCGAAAGGACATCGCTGGCATTGCCCGCTGGGGCGAAGGAGGTACCTCGAACTTGCTCATCACTTGATGTCTATTAAGAAGAAATTGAATGCTGAATTTTATTCTCTTAATCACTAAACCTCGATACTGAATGACCATTTCGATTTGGTTGAATCATGGGCAGCTTTGTTTTGTGGTTGCAGGTTTATTGTTTGGGGAGTGTCAGAAAAAGCAACAAGAGTGGTATGACGACGACCCAGTGGAGAGTCTACTTACGAAGGTTCGGGAGCTTTTTGATCTGAATCAGGAGCAAGAGTTTCGGGAGATAGTAGTGCCGCCTGGAGAGAGGCCCAGGCCTCTTTACGTGAGCACCGCGTCGCAGATTGGGATCTTACCTACAGCCGGTGTGCCTAGTCTGTTGATGGTGCTCTTACCACCCGAAGCCAACTACCTTTGTACCTCGTATGTGCGCAACTTGCTCCTGCATCCCCCGCCACACAGGTACCCATATAAGGCTATTCTATTCGATAATCACGTCAATAAGATCCAACAACTCTTGGTAACTTCAATCCTTGCGGGTCTGAGAAGCCAAATATGGTTGTTTCTTGCTTATTTGACATTGAGGATGCCTGTATAGAGATGAAAATCTGTAACTGATTTGAGCTGGATCGCAGTTCTGATATGAATGCTTGCAACTCCTACTTTGCATATAAGAACGTTAGAAGGTTAATATTTGGAGTGGTGGTCAAATGAAAGACATCCGTTGTTAGTTTATCGCATGAATGATGAATGAGTTGCCATGGTTTGATATGTAGATTCAGAATAGAGTGATAGATTTATATCATCCGCTAAGAGAGTTATCGTGGCTTTTGTGTAAGATTTCTTATGGCTTTGATCTTGTACAGGGTAGCTGACTGCATACAAGCTGCCTGCCGGAGGTTAGCAGAGGTGACAAGCTCCATTCCTGATTTCACATGTGTTTCAGCTGCCAAACTCATGAAGCTGATTGAGACAAATGAAGCGAATCACATCGAGTTTGCTCGCATGCGTAATATCGCTGAAGATATTCTCCTCATGGCTGATGACCCTCAGCTCAGCCAAGTCTTAGACCTACTCTTGGACCCAACGTGGCTTGCCACAGGTATGATTGTTACCAGATATATTTCAAATTAGTATCAAAGTATTTCTGAAATTGATGTTGGTTTCCAATGTCTCATACTCCTCTGTCCCACAATAATTGGTAACTTCGCTTTCTTTTGCAATTAGCGTCTATTTGTTTCATGATATGTTCCTTCTTGCTTGAGAGCGTTTTATGCATCTTGCTGTAGATTGTTGAACTATGTACTCTGCATTGAATTGTTGAGATCTTGGTACCTTGGATCTATCAGTGTGTTGAGAACTTTGTACACTGCATGAATCAATTTATGGATGTTGTTGAGCATAATTCAAATCTTCACTTTTGAAGTCGTGTCCTAAAACAATGAGACAAGGGTATACTTGGGAGAATAGTTAACTAGCACAAGCTTGAATTTCAGGTTCAGTCACTTTCCATGAATGGTTTTACTTGACTACAAAGCGTGTGTTGGTAATGAGGATTTCATCATAAAAGATTGAAATGGATTTAATCATAAAAGATTGATGTGGTGCAGGTATACATATAGAGCGAAAGCAATTAGTGGACGATTGTAAGTTTCTGGCAAGCAGGATAGGCAACGTGCTAGCGAGCGAGAGAGATCCAGACCAGAACGTAAGCAGCGATGAGAACATACCCGATGAGTTTTTCCGTGACTTAGAGGAGTCATGGAGAGGTAGGGTCAAACGATCACATGCCGAAAGCGAGTTTCTAGAAGTTGAAGAAGCAGCAAGGGATCTCTCAGATACCATAGCTGATGATTTTGTTCCCATAGTACAATGCATAAAAGGGTACCAGAAGCCAGTTTGGGGTGGAGCTGGAAGCCGCAGGGGAGAGATCTGCTTTAACCGTGACAGTCAGGCGGTGTGGTTCAAGGGCAAGAACTTCCGACCCCCCGTGTGGGGCGATACTCCTGGTGAAGCAGAAATGAAACGGTTGATTGCAGCTAAAGATGCGAAGGGGAAACGGGCTAGTGATGAATGGTTCACAACATTGGATGTTGAAGATGCTTTGATGAGATATAGGACAGCCGCTGAGAACGCCAAATGTGCTGTTGTTCAGCTTCTTCGTGATTTGTCGGAAGAGATGAAGGTGAAAATGAACGCCATCATCTTTATTTCGGTGTTGTCTATCGTCGCCAAGTCCCTTTGCTTGCATGTCAGTGAAGGAAGCCGACGAAATTGGGTCTTTCCGACGCTTGTTTCATCAAGTTCTGATTCAGGGTACGAGCTCTCCACATCTTAAACCCGAAACCCTCACTTCGTAAGAATTGAGTAAGTCAATTAGGAGCTTTCTTTTTTTCAGTTTCGGTTTGATCTATACATGCAATGTTATTTACAGCTTGACTCGTTTTCTTGCGATCATATCAGTTATGTTGAATCATCCTCAAACCGTGAAGTTTAGCTTTCCAGGAGCTTAGTGGGGTTTCTTTTGGTCTTTTTGTATCACATGTAATGTTCTTCACAGTTTGACCAATTTTTAGAGAAATTATATTAACTCAGATATGTTAGATAAAATTGCTCGTTTTCAGATAAGCCCTTTGGGAGTTCAGATTATGTTGTTCCACGAGCATGCAAAGAACTGGAATGAGTGTACAGCTCTGCTCTTCTAGTGCGTTTTCTCTAGTATCCGCAGGGTTAACTGAATTTGGTTATTTCAGGCTAATGGTGCTTGAGGATCTGATTCCTTACTGGAAGGATCCAGTGTGTGAGCAAGCGGAGCCAAACACGGTTGAATTGGAGTCCATGTTCTTGCTCTCGGGTCCCAATGGAGGTGGAAAATCAAGCCTACTACGTTCGATCAGCGCAGCTGCATTGCTGTCAGTATGCGGCCTAATGGTCCCAGCACGCAAGGCTGTGGTACCGAGGTTGGACGCTGTTATGCTTCGCATGATGTCTACCGACAGTCCGGCCGACAACAAGAGCTCGTTCCAAATGGTACTCTTCCCTATTGAATCTTCACTTGCTCTGAGAAAGTGACATGTTAAGTAGATGGTACTGAACTTGAGGGTCCGTATATGATCGATTAATGAACTCAAGCAAAATGCATGAAGTCCCCATCGAAAACTACATTGGCTGATTGAACATTGCTATGATTTACAATTCTTGAATGTATTCACCAACTATGTGTACAAAGACCACTAATGGATGCCTTCATTGGTGGTTAACATTTCCACTTAAAGATTAGTACAGTGAAAACTTGTTACTTCCACAGAGCATACTATATTCTTTTCATGCTACAATTCGTAAATCGGATACTCGTGCCTTTGTACAGGAAATGTCGGAGCTACGGACGATATTAGCAGAGGCAACAAGCAGGAGTCTGGTGTTGATAGACGAGCTTTGCAGGGGAACAGAGGTACAAAAGGGCACAGCAATAGCAGCAAGTGTGATAGAGTCTCTGGACCAAGTCGGCTGCCTCGGAGTGCTCTCAACTCACTTACACGACCTTCTGGACATGAAGCTACGAGTACGCAAAGTCGTCCAAAAGTCCATGGGCGTCAAAGAAGTGAACGGCCGCATTGAGCCCACTTGGAAGCTCGTTGATGGTGCATGCAGGGAGAGCCTGGCCTTCGAAGTAGCAAGAAAAGAAGGCGTCCCTCACAACGTTGTCCAACGAGCCATAGAAATCTATCAACAAACGCTACAATCAAAGCAAACACCAATACAGCAAATCTATCAACAAACGCTGCAGTCAAAGCAAACACCAATACAGCAGACTACAATCAATGATTGTGAACCAGAGGAAGCTCTTTACAGTCATCGAGGGCTATTGGATGGTCATGATCAGCAAAGTCCGCGATCAAAGCATGATCATGGACCAGAGGGAGCTCTTTACAGCAATCGACAGATCAGAAGAGGCTTATTGGAACATATGGAGGTTTTTAGTGCTGTTTGTAAGAGGAAGTTGCTGGAATTGGGAGAAGGAAGCTCCTGCATATGCTCATTTATTGGACCTCGGCAACTACCTCCTCCATCGACCACAATGCACTCGTGTGTATACATGCTGCAACGACCTGATGGAAGATTTTACGTGGGTCAATCGGACAACCTCACAGGGAGAGTGCGACAACATCGAAAAACTTTGAGTGATGCTCCGTTTTTGTATCTGATGGTGGCTAACAAAAGTGTGGCCTCGGAGCTGGAAACCACTCTCATTCATCAGCTGCCTTCGCTCGGCGTTGTGCTTGTCAATAAGGGTGATCAGAATCATCGTCACTTCGGCACGGCTCCTCTTATTGATGCCCCTCCTTTCTAGTACATTATCATCATTTTTCTCGTGGACAGTACTCGTTCACCCAATTTTGTTTTTGACAGACACTATCGATATGACAACAGGTTTGCCGAAGGCCAACCTGCAGCAAGAGTTTTGTAAGTTACTTGCTTCTCAGTTGAGTTCCGTAGCAATGTGTATGGAATGGTTACAATCTAAGGGTGTGGATTTTGTATACAATATTGTGCGGCTGTGAGATATGAGGAGCACCGTGGAGCCACTCATGAGCTTGAGCTCTTGGGTCTCAGCACTTTCTTGTGCCTAGTGTACAACATGGTCTTGGAACTTCCTAGTTTCTGCTATTTTATTAATAAGAACGTTAACATAAGAAAGTGGCTCAGAAATAGGAACTAACGATGGTGGAGTTCAAAGATTATGAGGAATTAATGATGGTGGAGTTTTGAGATTATTTTGAGATTACTCTGTTGGGGAAATAAAAACATGAAAAAATGAAAGGGACATAGGGTGCACATATAATCCTTATCACATGGGAGAACATAATAATTTCAACCTGACACATAGTTTGCTTTACAAGAAACGCTTAGCTAAGCAAAAGCAACATCTAGTGCAAGAGAATCCACAATCATAATCCAAATCCCAAAGCTTGCCAAGTTGCGATATTCTTTTTGTACATGTGTATGCTTCATGTGTTGTCACCACAAATGTTTGGAAATGTATTGCATGAACTTGAGGATTACTAAAAATATAAGGTAGGATGCTTGAAAATTGCAAGCTTGTTGGGGATTGTTAGAGATAATCGATTTTGGGTAATGTGTAGAATATGTAATAGAATGGACCTTTTGGAATCACAAGTTGTGGATTTATTGTTATGAATATTGAAAATGAAAGTCATGGGTGTATTAGAGACCACAACATTTAAAATCTACACCATGTGTGCATTAACCCCTAACGTCGTGCTGAATTTAGGAAAACAACATTTTGGATGGAAGGGAGCAACTTCGAAGAGCCATAAATTTTTCATCAAAGGTCCATTTTGGATGAGATCATTTGGGTTACGTTTCAAATTGAGTTTAGTTTGTGTTGTAGAATTTGCAGACATATAAAATAAAGTGTGAATTAATGGCATACCTTTTAGTGAAAACAGCTCTTGTTATAGGGTTTCCTAGCATGTGGCATGTTTTATCATTGCAAGTCAATTATGTGATATCAAAAATAGGTTTTCATGAACTAAAACATTCTTGCTTATGATCTTAAGGTGATTATTAACAACTTTTTAGTTGTTAGTTTTTTCTATGTGAATACTTTTGCTATTGGATTTGCGATGATGTTTTATCTGTAAAAGAAGTAAAAAAATGGATGATATTGGAGGAGCTATATCTCCTTCATCCAGAGTTGGAACTCAACATTTTATATGGCTTTCAATTGAAGTCTAGTTTTAGTAGTAGAAATCTTGACAAGATCGAAGATGTTTTGAAGATAAGACATGAATTTTGCAAAGGGTCTTCTTTTGGACAATTTTTCCTTGGTAACTTTTTTGGTAATTTTCACCATTGCAAGGCTATAAAATTGAGCCAAGGAATGTTTTTGATGATTTTTCTTTGGGCAAAGGTGCTTTTGGGATGAAAGTGAACAACTTTGCAGTCGGTAATTTTTTATTGTGATTGGTTTCTTGGTAGAATTTCCACTCTAAGTGAATATGATGAAATTTTGCAATTTGTTTCCAGTACTAATATGTGACGATCTTCCGATCTTTGAAGCTTCATAACTTAAATTTTTGATCCACATGACTTAAAACAAGTCTATTATAAGTTTGTACAATTGATATCGTAATAGCTTTTCTTCATTTTCATCCATGACACCTTCTTTGAAAATATGTTTTTTGGCTTAAAATAGGCTGCAACACCCTAGCTTGGGTGTGGAGTTTTTAAGCATCCTACCTGCCAAGTTAAACATAAGATCCTAGTCACAAGTTCAAAAAATACCTAAAGTTTGCAATTACTAGAATAGAAAACGCACAACTCTTGGAGGTATAGAAAAAATTATTAAAGGGGACATGGGCGCACATACCCTTATCTCATGGGAGAACACAATAATTTGGTCACCTTATTCCAACATGACACAATATTCATTATTCCCAAAAAACCAAATCCAAAGCTTGCCAAGTTGCAAACCTCCATTGCACATGTGTGGCTTCCACAAATGTTGGAAAGGTATCAATTGCAGCTAAGACTAAGCTAATTTAAAATTCATAGATTAATCAATGATTCTCAATAAATTAATGTGCATATCTTTGGGTGTCTGCCTTGGATGTTGTGAAAAAGTGCTTGCCACACCAGATTCACTTATCTGAATTGATGGACTTTTTGGCGTACTTGGTGCATGATGTTGTGGTTGGGAGCATGGTCAAGTTTGGTGTCCATGTCATAGAGATTATCTCAACAAGAAGAGGTACTTGTTCTGAAAAAAAAAAAAAAATAAAAAAAAAAAATGAAAAGAAAAGAAAAGAGAAAAGAAAGAAAGAAAGAAAAGAAAGAAGATGAGTGAAATATGGAGAGTGCTATAAGGTAACATGCTCAATAAACCGTCCAACTTTCACATTGAAGCATCCGTAAGTATTTTTGGCACAATAGCAATTTTCATGTATTGGCAAAGTACCAAGGAAGGTATCCCTAGAGTATGAGAATTTTTTGATTACATTCAAAATTTTATAAAACTATATGAGTAGAAGCTCATAGGTGTTCCAAGGGCCGTTCACTCTAGATTCCAGGCACCTAAAATCTAGCTCACAGGTACATTGGGGTTCGTAGTTGTACACATTGCCTACTTGGAAGAAGTTATGCTCCTTGAAATGATTTATGCACTTTGGACAAAGTTTAGAAAAATGGAAAATTTTTAATAGCTCATGTGCTCATGCATGCCTCTACTTATGCAAATGAGTCATGGTACATTGGGTTGGAATATCAATTTGGGTTTGTAAAAGCATACTATGGCATGATATAAGATGAGTGGATGTAGACCAACAACTATGCAACACCGACAATAATAACAATAATAACCATAATACAAGCCAACAAAACCACAATCTTTGTCAAATAGGCTCATGTTCTAAGCCAATGAAATACTCTTTATAACCCACTATTTATTTATACACCTTCCAACTATCAAAGGCAAAAATCACAGGAAGAAACCCCAATCAATATAGTGAACCAACATAACACATAAAAAGTTCAAAAAGATGAATTATCCATTGATACCAAAAAGTTAGATCGTAGCCCAATACATTTTCACCATCCCGGTCTCTACTTTTAAAAAAAATTACAAATTGTTTTATGCTCAAAAGTAACTAGTTTACAAATGCATCTTTTGTACTCTAAACTCTTGCATTCACTACATGGTTATGCCGTTGTTGTTAGTTGAGAGGCTTGTACGGTCCAGACTCCTCTTCCGATGAAATATCCTCTTCCACCTTTGAGTAATAGTATACAAATTGACACAATATCTACCGATCATGGTCAAGGAATGACATACAAACATACAAATTGTATACAATCCAAAAGCACGATGTGCCAGTGGAAACAAACAAGAAACGAAACAATTTGGTTTTTGCATGAGGATACAAAAATGTCGAGAAGGACGCATACTCCCGCGTCGACGAGCCATGCGAGATTTGGCTTAAGCTGATGCCAATCCATGCTCCGAACCAAAATACTGCATTTATGAAACACATCAACTTTTAATCGGATTTTTAGTTAGTAAAATGGATCTACAAGAACGGATGCAAGTAACATACCTTCCAACATATGTTGCGTTACCGAGTAGAGCAAAAACAAACATGAGTGGATTCAGTCCTTCCACGGTGCCTCGTTTCATCTATAAAAAAAAAAAAAAAAAACCCAAAACAAAAAGTTAGTAAGATCATTATGATAAAAAAGAAGAAACCCAAACTTATTTTGAGGTCCAAAGATCATGACTCGTAAGAGTTGGCGTGAATAAAATGCTCGTTCGACTTACCCTTGATGATATGCCCACAGGACATACTGACAGTGGTGTAGGACTACTAGACATTGTTAAACACTCATTACAATCACCTCTGAAATGATAACATTGCACAGATAAGATATACACCAATCACCACTCCAAAGATCATAGAAGCAAGCACTAGAGGTACATTCAAACTTCCAACTTCAAGTTTTATTGTACTAAATTACAATTTTGCTTAGTTCCTATTACACCTACCACTTCCACTTCAAAGATTCATGATTTAATCTCAAATTTCTATTCCAATTATGTCCACTTATTCTCTTCTCTCAGCCACTTGCACTAATTGAAAAGTGGCTTGAGAACACGGGCCACTACACCAATGAGTATACCCAATTAAGAGGCGTTTTACACCCACCTTGGGTTTATGCAGTGTACTCATTGGGTACAGTAGTACCTGCTGTTCTCAAACTACTTTTCTACTAGTGTTAGAAATTTGAAATTTGCGAAATTTTTGTGTCTTACCTAAACATCATACTTTAGTATTTCAATTGAATACTTTTTCATAGAAATTAAAAACCAAGAATGTTGTTGTAGGTAAAAGGTGAAGAAGGTGGTAGTACATTGAGCCAAATTTGGGGGAAGCGGCCACCCATGTAGATTCCCGCCATTATCCACCCGAACACCTCACCCAACGGCGACGGCTCCTCCTGTAGAAACGGATCCCGCGGCCAGTTGGCACGCCCCCAGTGGGTGGTACCCACTCCTGTGCCACCTGTATGCGCCTTAGGCCTCGTGTACAAGCTTAAACCCAAGGATCCTAGTATGAGCACTCCAGATGTCATCTGCCAAAAACACCAAAAATCCATAACATTAACCAACCCCCCTGCCAAAGAGCCCTAATCCAAAACCCTAAAAAAAAAGGGGTACAATACATAGAAAAAGCACCGACCCCATAAAGACAAACCCTACTAGAAACCTAACACGTCCCTATTCAATGAATTAGCTGCCTACAGCACAAAACCCTTGTGCTAGTCAGACCTGTTTCATGTACACTAGATAATCCTGCTTAACCCCTGAAGATCTTTGATGCAAAATTGCCTAAATTAGAGAAATGATCTTTGTTCACTTCGAGCCAAAAGAAAACTCAGTCCAAGTATCACATAGAAGCTTTGTACAACAATAGGATCTTGAAGTTATCTTACTTTTTCACCAGCAAGTGAAATTTGAACCGTCGATTCTTTTTCATTTGTGAGATTATAGTTGGCTGATTTTTTCCCTTGCGAGCATCCCAGAAAACCATTCAGCTTTCTTGGGATTAATAACCAAATTTACTACGCTTGTCAAATAACTAACTTGGGTTTTACTATGGATTGGGCAAAGTGTGATATATTTTCAACAAGCTCTTTGAACACTCACTGGTGATTGATTCTACAAAAAGAATGTCTCAGTCCATCAAGCTTGCTGGAAAGGAAATCCTGATGATACGAGTACCGGTATTTCGGTACAGTAGAATTATGGCATTGGAAATACTCGTGCTATGACAATGTTCTTTGGATATTGGCAGTATTGTTTTGTGGAGTTTTGAGAATCTCACCGACCGCAGTGCTGAAGAAGGGAGGGAGCCTCGACGGCGGAGGTGAGATTCCACTAGAGCGGGAGGAGGAGGAGGATGCGATAGTTCTTGAGAGTCCTCCGTGGTGAGCAAGTAGCTGCCGTGGTGGTGGTGATTATCACCTGTTGATCCTCGGATAGTGTATGATCCCGGTGGATGCGCATAGCTACTTGCTAATGACCGCGCCGATCTATAGCAAAACCCACACATTCACCAAACTTACTTGAGGAAAAGCAGATACATAAAGAGCCTACACATTTTCATCGTAAGAAGTATCACTTTATCGAATTCTTCCTCTAACTTTTGTTACTCGTTCTATGCGTAAGAACTTTGCGTAAGACAACTCATTCAATCTTTAACTGGTTGTTGGTTACCTACTCAATCACCACACCGAAGTAGGACACCGAAGAGTAGCATTTCTCAGGACTGTACTGGACACATGAAATTTAACCACTCACCTCGTAGCTTCTAGTACAAACTCACTTTTTAACCACCCTGCAGTATCTACAAGAATGTAATTTCCACATTTTCGGTGAAGTGGTGTAACATTTTCACCAGGTCTAATGATGAAGCTCATTCACTAGGTATGATGATGAAGCTTTGTCTCATTCCATTGGGATGTTAGACATAGATTTAGTGGAATGAGACATTCTTGATGTAAATACTGGTTTTAGAACTTAGTGGGAAACACCACATTTTTCCAGTGGAGTTTTGTATCAATACATGATGATACTGAAGGGTGGAGTCCAAGGGTAGTACATTAGGGGTGGTCCAATTAAGGGTCCAAGCGCGGAACGTACTGGATGAACAATTGGTCCCTGCTACCGGGAGAATCGCCATGGACATGGTGATGAGGCTGGTGCGGCACTCGTATCGACGTCGCCGGTGGCGTCAAACCACCCTCATCGTGACCACCACGGCCGCCGCGCGTCTCACGAATCGCGATCGGCTTCTGCGCCTCCATGTCTGTCTTCTGCTGAATCTGCAACACACCCACCAATATCTCACACACTAATTAATCCTCGAAACAAAACAATCCTTTAAAGACTTTGCAATCGATCCACTCGCTCACCTCCGACAACAAGACCTGCACTCCTCGCTTCATCCACCAGCTCGTAAAATGGTCGTAGTATATCACTTGCAACACTAACACTATCGTCGTCAATGTGTACAACTGCAAAACAAACACAACCATCGATCAGCACAGTCAATCGATCAGGGACCTGGTCGATACGAAGAAGACGAAGTTTACTTAAGAGGTGCTTACTGTGGCCGTGAGGAATTGCGTCGGTAGCTGCAAAACGCCCACACAGTGTTAGCGGACCTGTTCATAGATGACGATAAAAGCTTCAATGATTGATCTAGAAGGGTAGTTAGTTCGTTACCGTGGCGGGCTCCAACCAGCAACCCAGGAGGTTAAACACATCGCTGCACATTCCGAAACAAACAAAATAACTGATATGAGCGACGAGAGAAAGCTACTAGCATCAATGGAGCTTGACAGCTTGGTTTTCAAAGCATTAGTGGAGCAATGGATTGATCGACTGGAGCGTTACGTACCCTACGACCCAAGTCATGAGGAAGAGCAATGAGACGCCCTCGGTGGACTTCTCCCGGAAGTTCGTAAGAATCTGAGGAACTTCCGCAATACCCCAGCTAGCGACGCTCATGAGTCCGAGCGCCAATGACCATCGATCACGGCTACTGCAGACGCAGTCTAGCAAGTAGCGCTGCACCCATTTCAAACAAGACTTCTCTGCAGGGCAGTGCGGCATCGGTCCATTGAACACGCCCTCCATCGCTAAACCCACCACTCTATCAATCACTTAACCTCAAATTACCATCACCACGATCAATGCACCCCTACATTCACTAGTCCTGATACCAGTTCCCCTCCAGGTGGTCGATCACCAAACGAACACGCGACGCAAACTCCAGAGTGTTCCAGCGTCGGAGACGGAATGTGAGGAAATGGACCAGATAGCAATACCAGCACCAACGCAACATCGGCTAGCTTTCACACACCATTACCATCATCAGAGCTTTGATCTGAGCGATGAAGGCCAGTGAGGTTTATGTAATGGAGAGAGGGAGGGAGGGAGGGGAGGGGGTGGGGGTGTTTATGGGGAAGGGAGGATTGACATGGCTGGCTGATCGAAGTGAGGGTGGTGGAGGGGAGTGGGAGACACGAGGCGGTGGAGGCCATGCTCGTCGTCATCGTCGCCACGCCATGCACTTGATCTGGACCAGTGCACCTGGTGATCGGTAGCTTCGTGGCCGCGATTGCCGGGCGGGC
Source organism: Bryum argenteum (assembly GCA_037043015.1). Lineage (NCBI taxonomy): Eukaryota > Viridiplantae > Streptophyta > Bryopsida > Bryales > Bryaceae > Bryum > Bryum argenteum. The sequence continues at coordinate 13,821,899 of CM073328.1, read as the reverse complement.
CTTGTCGACTCCCGGTCTTCCACTCCGTCGATGATCATCCTCAGCAATTGATTGACTTGGTGCTGGAACAGAACTTACAGAACAGAAGAGCAGCTTTTCGACGTCGTTAGCCCCCATCATCACTCTCTTGATTACACTTGCAGTTTGCTCTGCCAAAGAGGATTGTGGTGTGCTCCGGGGTGCATGATTTGGCCATCGTATGCTTAAGTTGCAAATTTCCAAAGAAAAAACACCATGTTTGATAGATAGGGACCGAAGAAGAATTTTAGTGTCCCCTCTAAGGGTTCTTATTCAACAATTCTAAATCCACATGTTATGAACATTTTTGGAAAATTACCAACAAATTGTATCTTAGATTTATAATGTACTAGAATGTCCTCGTAGCCTTGCTACATCCTGACTATGCCCCTCTTATTTTTCTGCTAATAAAATCTAAATTAGGTTGTTTTTGTAATTTCTCTAGATTTGAGAGCCATAATTACTTGGAATTCAATATCTCGGGATATGTGAGCCCAATTCATCGAAGGCACCAACAAAAGTTATTTGAGATTCATTGAGTTTAAGGGGTGTTTTTCAGAAATTCATTACTAACAATTTATGAGGAGGAACTTAGAGGGCTCTTTACAAGAGTAAAAATTTTGTCTTTACTCTTTGAAAAGTCTTCTTTGCTTTGGCAGATAACAATATACAACCGTCAAATTGGATTGTATTGAGCTTCTTCACATTCGGCCAGTTGCAAAAAAACTTCTTACTTGCAAATCCTCTTGTGGGTCCTTGATTTCCCAACTTAGGCTTACAAATCTTTATCATATAATCACCTCCAACAAACAAGAAAATGCCAACATGACTTGGTTTAACATGAACAATTACTTCTTGCCCCTAATCTGAAAAGGAGAACGCAACTCTCTCCAATCAAATGCATTTAAGCCAGCATACTACTCATGTAAATAGGCACAAATCCTCCACAAGAACCTAAAATTGGTGGAAAAAGGAAACATCATTACATCCTATACTCTCATACACATACCTAGGCAACTATACATGTTAGTTATAAAAATCTAGTCCAAATTGAGTACATCATTCTTAAAATATTCTTCAACGACTACATCATATTAAATATAAGTTTAATTTTTTTGAATTCTACAAGTGCTTTCTCAAGCTAAGGCTATGCAATGGCGGTGGATAAACTCCTCCATAAATGCCATAGCCATAGGCATGACAATTCAAAAGCATTGACTTGAGCTGCTAACCAACCTTTGCCATGTGGACCGCAAATTCATGCAGCATGGCGGAGGCTACGTAATCAGATGTTTTTCTTTTTTTACTTTTTTTTTCTTTATAATTAATTTACTCACTTTGTTTACTTTATATCCCACCAAAGATGCAACATGTTTTTATGAGTAGGACAAGTGTATATTGTGAAATAAGGTACAAGGAACATTCTGAATTTGTGTTAAGAATCTGTTATGCAAGCCTTTTTGTCGTAGGAGTTTACTATGATATGGGTCCTTGTAAGTATAAAATTTGATATTTAAATTTAGGTTTAAATATATAGTAAAAATTTGAAAGTGTGAGAATACGGTACTTTGGTAAACATGGTCAAGAAACTACAAAGGGTTAGTTCGTCAACCCCTTTAGATAAATATTGGTGTAGAAATGAAGGAATGGGTTAACTTTGTTTAGTTTCTTTTGATTAGAAAGTGTCACAATTGGAGTGAAATGAATATGTGTTGCTATTTTGATGGGAGAGTTTGAGCAAGATGATGGTTCGCAAACTGATCCAATGTTGCCATTGTTCAATTTCCATACATCATCAAATCTTGACTTCACCCGAAAGAAATAAATTATGAAAAATATAGCAACACAAGGACTAGAATACATTCTTGAACATCTAAGGCCAAGTTTATACGTGGGGCCAGATTGAGGGCCTGCGCAAAGTCCTTCCAATTTCAACCTGTAGGATTGTGTGATCCCTTCAGCTTAGGCCTAAGAGCTTTATACTAGGGTTAGACCCAAACTCCCATTTATCCTACGTGGCGTCCTATGTTGCGATTTTTTGACGTCAAAACTTTGGGCCCACGTGAGGCAATTGGGTCAAGGTTTCCCCTAGCCTAAACTTCGATCGTGGTGGGATCGATTGTGCATCTCCGTTGAATTGGGGGCAGAAATGAAGAGAAATCCAGCCCACATTCTAGCTAGCCCCACAACATGTATAAAGCCAACCTAAGCATGAGGTACATTACAACTTACAACTTCAAACTTTCTTATATCCCATGGTACACACCTTCAAGTTTGCAGTTCTTGCACACCCACTTCCAATATTCACAATTAATTAAGAATAAAATCAGAACTACTGTAAGATAAACCCACAATATATGATTATCAATAAGTCCAATATCTTACATACTACGCACATTTTTCTCATTTGAATCTGTCTACGACTAATGAGCTTGCTAATGAGCTTGCTAACCTAAGATCCTAACTCAAAATCTGAAAGTCCATTTTTCTTTTTATTGTTATTTTTTTAAATTTTCATTTTGTGAAATGCTTCTAAGAGCTTTGTACTAGCAGGGCAGTCAAGTCAATTCAGGGAGACTGGACTGAGGGTTTGGTATTGAAATGCAGCAAGCCAGCATATGCTTTGTGACATATCTCTGGTCCACAATATTAATAATAATATTCCCTCCAGCATATGCCCCCTATTTCTGCTACCCTCCGGAGGGTCCTTTTAAGACATTCCTCACCAATGGTGCTCATTTCTGCATCTCCCATTTAGAATCTTTTTAGAATCTTTTTTAAAATTTGGGCTTTGTTTTGAGTATTTCTGAATTAATTTGATGCGATTCATTGTGCCCCTTAGCTTTGGAATGTCTTGAACGTAGTGTTCATTTGTGTCCGAGAGAAGAGATATAATGCTCCAAAAGGGTGAGATTCTTCTTAGTCTAAAGGGTGAGATTTTCCTTGGTCTAAAAGGTGAGATCTTCTTTGGAGAACATTGTACAAGCAGGGTTGTCTTGAGTTGTCTTATACGACAATGTCAAACGTCAGACAAATACTACAGTTAACCCCTAAAGGTCCTTGATACAAAATTGTTTAAATTATCAAAAAGAACCTTCTTCTACTTCAGGTGCAATAAAACTCAATCTAAGCATTGATTAGAAGATCCAACCGTAGGATCTTGAAGTTAACTTGACCCTTTTCTCGAATGTCAAATTTGAACCGTTAATTTTTCTCCAATTTTGAGATTATAATGGTCAAAGTTGGCTGAATTTTTTCCCTGCGGAAATTCCAAAAAGCGATTTCCGCTTTCTTGGACCTTTAGGGGTTAAACAAACATTCACCCTCGGAGGAGATCAAGTTTGTCGAATTGTGCAGGTGGGCCGCCCGCCCGGGACAACTTGTCTGCCCGGTTTGCCCGCCCGATCACCTCAACATGCCCGATGTGACAACCTTGAATGAGATAGACGAAATCATAGAGGCAAATGTTTATGTATTTACTATGCATTTTCTAGTATGGTTGGACATTCCTGTGGAACTCCATGTCAGACGGACATGTTAAACAAGACAATTTAGACAGACATGTCAAACAGGAGAATTCAGAGAGACATTATGGAAAGTGTGTTATGTAAGACAACCTTGTGTATGAGGGAGAGCCTTAATATTGATATGAGAGCTCTTTTTTGTGCCTTATTGTCCAAATGATGGATTAATGATGCTTTGTTTGCTCCTCATGATGACAACATGTGCTATCTTTTTTGTGCAAAGAATCCTTGAATGATTATGACACTTACAAAAATTGTGATCTCAAATGCATATCTCATGCTCATATGAATAAAATGAACAATTCTTAAATTCAAGTAAAGGTTGAGATAATAGTACATAAATTTAAACCTCTCTTGAAATCTACTTTTCAAAATTGGATTTCAAGATTTTTATGAGAAATATTAAATTTGGTTTCTTCCCCAAAAAAAATATGATATCATCATTACTCGTATAACCTCCTAAGTTCAAAATAAAATGAACAACAATTTCAATGTACCATTTCACCTTGTATCAAGTGGGAAAGATTTTTGTGGTTATGAGTGGATTTTAAGTCAAATTGATGCCTTAGATTCCCACTTCTCTAAAGGAATCGCAATAAAGAAATGCTTAAATTTGTATGGCACCCGGAACCTCGCCATTAGGTTTATATAAGTAAAACATATATATTAGGCGAGTGAGTTCGAGACACACAACAAGCCCTTGTTTGTCATGTTACGCGTGAAAATCATCACTTTCTTGGACAACTCTGTCCCTGGTCAAATTGAAGTTCGCGAAGTCGTCGTTTGCAGATCGGCTCTCTCGCCGTTCATGGGGAGAAATTCACGTAAAAGCACTCTCGGCACCTCGAGGCTGAAGGGAAAGCTCACACCATCATCGTCCGTTTGGAGTAGGGACCAATTTGCGAGCACAATAAGCGATGCTCTCCGAAAAGCTTGAGAAGCTGCAAACCATTAATCTATGTCCCTAAACTTTTTTTGTCCTGTGGCCATTAAAGTAAAGACATTACGAACAGACGTTGTATTCACGCCAATCTCTTATTGGAGATTGGAGTTCTTATCTATCTATCTGTCCCTAAACTCATTTAAATTCTTTTTCATTATTCTTTTCAATATTGTTTTTCGGTGGGGTCTGCGATAACGCCTGAGAAGTTGCTTTCTGTGGCAAAACGTAGCTGCAAGCAAGCAAGCATGACTTTTGTTCACGTACAACAACATATCGTCTCACTCATGGCGAGTACGTTTCTCCGCGCGCAAAAAAACCCAATTTGTATGGCCAATGCTTTTTTGCCATAATATCCGAGTCCAAAATATTCCAAATTTACCTCCGACAGGAATAGCTTGCTGGGTACATGGGGGAGTAACTAAATCAAGCTTTTCTATGCCTTGGAAAGACCAAGATTTCGGTATACCATTGCATGACATAGAACTATGTGGTTTCATGGTAGTACTTGTCTAGACATGCATAGAATGTTTTTTTAGAATAGAACATTCTCATCCTATATTGCATGTATGATTACAATGATTTTGTCATCACACTTTATGGTTGGCCTTTTTAGAATCTTGATTACAAGGTTTTAATCATCTTTTGTAGTTGTAATTCTATAGAAGTGTTATTAACCCCTAAATTTCCTTGGTGTTTTTTGGGAGCTTGAAAACTCAAAGCTGCGATTCTCCACCTCTAAGCACTCGTGGGGTGTGGACCAATTTCTTCTCCTTTTTTAAGACTTCCAACCGTAAGATCTTGTACCTAAGAATATGCTTGATTACTGTTCAAAAAATTGACCGTTGGATGTTTACCATTTGAGAGATTATAACATTCAAAGTTTGTCTCCCAAGTTTTTTTGGGCATTGCGAAGATTGGTGTTGAAATTTTTGGAGGCTGCCTTGTAAAATTGGTATACTTTTTGACTTGAGTCACTTTAAAATTTGAGTAGTGATTTAGTAATGAACATGTTTAAAAAGAAAAAAAGAAAAAAAGAAAAAAAATCAAAAAAGTTACTTATTTGAGTTGCCCCATCTCGGCTCGCAACCCAAGGATCGTCCTAGAAGACTCAAAAATTGGAATTTGACTTTGCAATTTTTGCCGCACCTACTTTGCAATTTTTGCCGCACCTACTTTGCAATGTAAATCACACAATTCCAAAAAATATCTCAAAAATATTCATTTTTACTAAGAAACTAAGGCTGCCCAAAACATCAAAAGACCGTTTCGATTTTAAAGGAAAGTTAGGGATTAAAAGAGGAAACTTTTAATTTGAAATTCAAAAGTTTGTATGATCAATACTTCGTTTTCTTATGGTAAGAAAGGAAAATGAGGGTTCCGCAAGGACCATCCGTACCGAAGATATTACACACAAGGGCTAGGGAGTAGAATATCCTTGTGAGGCCATTTGTAGAAATGGTCTTGTACATATCAACTATGGTTGTTGGTAAAGACATTTGACTTTGCAACATGAATAGAATGGTTTCTATATGTCATGTTCCTAGGCTCCTTCCTTATTCTATAGAATGGACACCCCTTTTTTTTTGTAGGGGTGGACTAAGGTTTTTTAAGTATTTCTTTTTGGCGCAATGTGATTGGCCAACTTCCACATGTCAAGTTGTGAACATATGTTTGGATGTCGAAATATAACCAATGGAGAGTATTGAGGGTGATGGAATTATGAGTGGTGATATGTGGACGTTTCTTTTTGATGACAAAGTGCCACATGGAGCTTTATTTTTGAAGGGACACCAACCTTAATTTAAGGAATCCATAGAATTGCAAGCCTTGTCATTAAATTTCCCATGATCCAGGAGCACCTTTATAAAATTCTATTTAATAAAGTATAGCTTTATTGAATGGGTCGCTTCAGCAGTTTCTAGAATGACTGCACGTAAGTTAACCCCTAACTTTCCTTAACCCTTAAACGTCCGAGCGCCCCCGGGGCCGTTTCCAACAGAATCTCCTCTGTAGCTCTCAATGTACTCAACTTTTCACTTATATTTTGATGTCAAACTGGTCACCTTCTCGTGATGCATTCAAAAAGTGAAATTTTAGAATTCAAATCACAATTTGTTCGAGTGTTTTTGTGCTTTGAAAGGATTGTTGTAGGTAGGTTGGGGTTGTACATAACCTTGTAGGAGGTTGCAAGCTCATCATTGATTGGTTCATTCATGATGCCCAAGTTCAAAAAGTGCACTATTCATGATGCCCAAGTCCAAAAGATGCTGAAATCCAATTTCGGGCTGCCCCAATCCGTATAGCTAGACGTTTAAGGGTTAAAACCCGAAATGGGTTTCGGAGGTTCACACAGGAGAAAAACTTAGCCAACTTTGACCATTGTAATCTCACAAATGAGGAAGAATGAACGGTTCAAATTTGGTGTATGAGAACAATGTCAAGTGAACTTTGAGATCTTATGGTTGAATCTTTTAAATAATGCTTAGATTGAGATTTTTGGAGCTTAATCTAAAGAAAGGTCACTTAGACCATTTTGCAACAAGGAAATGTAGGGGTTAAATTTATCCTCAAAAGGTTAGGAATAAACTACTAGTATGGATTTATGAATCATAATTATGAATATATTTATTTTGAAATTTATTTTCTAAGAATTTGGTTGCTTTTGCTAGTAAATTTGAACAAAGTACACATGGTAGACTGCTCAAAATTGACACGGGTGTAAACAAGACTTATTAAGCTAAATCACCTAGAGTATGTAATAGCTTTGCACTTCAATCTTCCATGTATTCAAAGTGAACATTATAGGGTATCATTTATGGGCTTCAGTCTAAAAACACTTGTAAGTACACTTTTAGAGATTCGTGGCGAGCTCTAAAAGAGTCCAAAATTGATGATTCCACTTGGGTTGGTCTTCCACTAACTTTACACATGCACAAAAAATCAACTTTCTCATATTGAAACTTATATCAGTATTGGGCACTACATCCTATCTAGATGTCCATAGTGTGCAGTTTTTGATCTTGTGCAATATTCAAGCATTCTACTTGCATGATGCAAATCGAGCAATGAAATGTAATTCTTTGTCCTAGTAAATCAAGGAAACTGTCTCAAATAAACCACAATTTGTCATCAAAATCATGTTTAACCCTTAATTGCCCAAGCATGCCTCTGTGGCTTGCTTATTAGTGTATTTTCAGAGGGGCTGGGCGTTTAAGGGTTAACTAAACTTAGTCCAAATTAGTATTCTTTGAAATGCAAGATCATTGATAAATGAATTGAATGAAGGTGAACAAAAAACTAATTCTTATCCAAGAAAGGATGATGTTTAGCTGACATTGATTGTTATGGTATAAAATTATTTTAACCAAACATTATCTTTTAAATTTCTAATATCATGTTGGAATCAAGTTAGAGTATGGTCCACTATACCCTTGACCCATGCTGTAAGTACTAGAATCGGTAGATTTTGGATAAGCTTGGGAGACCATGCACACACAAGCATGACAGTACTAGACTAGTGTGAGTAGGAATATCATTTGAGAGTGAACATGTGCCCAATTATATGTGGATATGAATTAGAATCCCAAGGATATGAACATTAGAATAATAAAGGGTTTTTTATGAGCATTTTATCCTCTCTACTTGACCATATTCTATTGAATAGAAAGTAAAAAAATGAAGAAGGGAGTAGTCTATTTGTTCTTTTTTTTTTTTTTTTTTTTTTTCATGTAGATGATTGGAGGAATTGTAGGAACAAGTGAGAGGTGTACTATGTAGAAGATTTAGGGGACATGGCAAGATGTAAGTCCGTGGTTTCGTGTAGGTGGTAGAATTTGAATCATGGATTTTGTAGTGTAGAATAAAGGGATCATAGAAAGATTCCATTGCCAAAGGACAAAGTACACACCCTCATCTTATAGAAAGACATATTACATGAGGAAAACAAAAATATATAAATTCTATTCCCCTATTTTCCCCTCCTCAAAAACCTTGAAATAGTACTCTCCAACTAAAGTCATATCAAGTGGGCGAGGTCCAAACTTGGAATACTTCTACATTTGGGCACTTCGTACGAAACAAAAGTGGTTTCCATCAATCTTGGTCCAACACCACATTGGACCAAACAAGAAAAGGGCCAAAGACACATAAAAGTGTGAGAATATGGAGGAAGGGTTGAGGACCAACCATACATGAAATGTCTATGTAATGTGACTAAAGTACCAAGTGTTATCAAGAGAGGTCCGAATCAACTCGGAATATTTCAAAAACTAGATTTTAAATTCTCCATCCGAAACAAAAGTGATTCCTATCCAACACCGTGATGTTTGGGGGACATGAGGAGAAAAAGGGGATACTTAAAAGCGTTGAGGGGGGATACATAAAAGAGTCGAGGGGTCGAGGACCGAGCGAGCGGCATACATATAATGTGGTGTATGGATGTGTTCATGGTCATGGTACGTTGGACCGTGCAACAAGTGCTAGTGAGTGAGATTGGAAAGGGAATCATCTTGTCAGTCCGAGTGATATAAGCCATTGGAATGCAATATGGACCCAATGCACTTCATCTGATGACCAAATATGCGTCTAGGTGCAACCCCCCTTTCCAAGAGGAGCTTCCGAAACATTCAAAATAGCAGTTAAAAGTTTGATAGTAAGGTGTTCAATAATGGTTTCAGCACTGGAAATGTCCAGGGATGTTACCGGTACGAGCAATATTTGTGCACGGGGAAAATTAGTAAAAAGATAGAGCAAGTGAAATCATCATTTTTGGACTTTTCGACGATGAGTTATGAATTTTTGAAGTTGGGTATATAGGTGTTTCTAGAATGGTGCCCTGAAGTCGCACCTTGTAATGTATGCCGTGATTATCTGTTGTGTGAAGAAGGGATTTTGTAAATGTTAGTGAAGATTATTAGAGCTCCATTATGGGACCCGCTTCATTTTAGACCATTGTACTATATGATGTGGTCGGAGTCTTGTTGCAAACATGGTAACAATAACAAGGTGAACACAAAGAGAGTTTGTTTGGGAGGTTAAGCTTTAAAGGTGAGTAGTCTCAAAAGAGCCAAAAACCTTCAAAATTGCAATATGCAAATTTTTGAATTTTGACAAGCTTTGAAGTATGTAATAGTAGAATTTAGTACCTAACTTGTACATTCATATGTACACCAAATCTTTGGTTCAAATTCCTCACCATTTGTAAAATCATAAAGTTCAAAATCAAAAAATAAGTTTTTTCTATGTTGTAGAATGGCAAAGTAAAGTTTTGGGGGCCAAAACAACCATTTTTGAAAGGTAATTTGACAATAGGGTCTCCAAATTCTTGTTTCTTAGGTGAGTAAAAATGTTTCTATGTAATGTTTACTCTCAAAGTACCTATAAAACTTGAAGAACTACTTGGTTTTTTTATATAGAGGTATGTTGGAATTCAAATTCAAAGGCCCAATCTCAACAATCGAAAAGGCATGTTAAAAATTATTTGTATTGAAAATCTAAACGGTGACATCATGCCTTACTTCTACATCTGACAAAAACAAAACTTGAGAAAATGTGAGATCTCAATTTTAGTATATTTTGGAAGTTCTCTGTTTTAATCAATTTTGGGCAGATTTTGAGAATAAATGAGCATATATTGGAGTTCGGACAAATTTGCGCAGATTTCAAATAGTGATTGACATGCAACAAGTTTCAACTTCATGCAATCTTGAAATAGTAATTCAAAGGCTGACCAAAGTCCGATCAACCCGGTTTAAGTATCCGTTTTAAAAATTTGACTTCAAAAATTTTGACCCCAAACTATCAAACTCCACAACCTAAACCCCAAAACTATACCCCTAATATATATTCATTGATTTTAACCTACGACCATGGTAACTATGAAAAGGATGGTAGACTTGATTTACAACAAAACAACAAAGTCAAGTTCGTACTTCTTCATGTAGATGTCCGTATTTACATATGTTGCTTGTGAACGAGCAACCAAGCTCTTGCAATTTATCGGTATCATGAGAAACTTCATGTGGGATATTGTGACATTTGAATTCAAAGAGTAAGTTGCTACTTAACCCCTAAATTTCCTTGTTGCAAAAAGGTCTAAGTCATAAAATTTGATCTTCCTTTAAATTACGCTCAAAACATCTCAATCTAAGCATTATTCAAAAGATGTAACCGTAAGATCTTAATGTTCACTTGAGATTCTTCTCACATACCAAATTTGAACCGTTCATTCTTCCTCATTTGTGAGATTATAATGGTCAAAGTTGGGTGAGTTTTTCTCCGGCGCGAACCTCCGAAACCCGTTTCGGGTTTTAAGGAAAGTTAGGGGTTAAGAAAACAGGTTAAACAAGTTATTTTGAAATTGCGTATGTAAAAGGAAATTATCAACACAGATAACATTGCGGAAATTTAGCTGTAACTTACAAAACAAGGAAGGAAACAACTTGTTCATGAATGATTAACTTGGTATGCAAACTACCATGTAAAAAGTAAAGAAGCTTAACATCTTCTTTTAATATTGCTTGCCATTGGTTATTTGAAGGTTACCTCTATCAAGCAAAAGAAAATCATTTTGAACTGAAACACAATAAACAGCTGTAGCTTATGTAACAAGGAAAACAAACACAATTTGTTTGTTCATAAATGATTACCTTGGTGTGCAAAATATCATGTTAAAAGAATTATGTTAAATGCAAGCCACTAGAAAAAGGTGTAACGTAACCAAAAACTTCTTGAGGATAGGGTACATCACAAAACTTACTTTCAAATGCTAAGTAAGGTGTTCAATAATGGCTCAGTTTTCAGCATGGGAAATCTACATGGATATTGCCACTATAAGTAATTTCTCTGCAAGCAATGCAATGTCTGTGCAAGCAATTTTTGTGTATGGGGAAAATTAGTAGAAAAAGATAAGAGTAAGTGGAAATTATCATTTTTGGACTCTTCTACAATAGAGAAATATCCGCTAAGTACGCACGGACTAGAGACCAAAACACCCAATTTTGGTTGGATTGGGGACCAAATGTCGAACTCGGTACCAAATTTTTACTCTAAGATCGAATTAGGGACTAAACTCAAAAAATGCATGATTTTGATGATTGTTTGGGTTTGGTTCCCGGTTCAACTTGGTGCCCACTCTGTAACGTGATGTACGGAAGATCGAAGGAGTGTGATTGTTGTTGTTCATCTGTGTGTGTGAAGGTCCCTAGTTTACATCTGGTCCCCAGTTTGGTGCATTTGGTCCCCTATCCGTTCTACTTAACGGATGACTGAAACCAGGGCATGAGACGACGAATTGGGGACCAACTGGGGACTACTTAGCGGATTTCTCTAATGTGTGATGGATTTTTGAAGTTGAAGGTGTTTCTAAAATAGTGCCCTAGAGTGACACCCTGGAAGTACATGGTACTATTATATGGGAGAGCTATTATGAACCTACAAGTGAAAATTATTACTAAAGCATAAAGTCCTTGCTCAATCAATTTCAGACTACTCTAAAATTCCGCAGTACCAGCAACTCAAACTGTCTCTAACGCCTCCCACAATTGAATGTTCACCCATCGTGCTTACACTATCATCATCATCATTAAACTAAAATCAAATCACTTGCAACGTTGGAAATCTAATTACGAAGAGAAAGAATCGTACATGTTGCTTCAGAAACATCTCGATTTGAACAAGAACACGATCTCCCCTGAAAATCGCACCAAACCTGCTTTCCTTCAAAACCTCAGAGCTCATTCGTTTCCTTAATAACAGGGTCAACAAGACAAAAAGAATACTGTAGGGATACAGTACATTTTGCAACTCACAAATGAATCCCATTCAAACTGTGAGAAGACTCTTTGTGAGACTCACATAATATCAGCTGTCTAAAAGCGTTACATGTATGTATTACCTCACTCTAATAGATTATTAAAAGTCTATCAAGGGAACAGGGGTTGTTGAAGTAGGCCACACTCTTCGGGATAGCCCATCATGAGGTTCAGATTCTGCAGTGCTTGCCCTGATGCACCCTTCACCAGATTGTCGATCTGCCCACAATCATAGAAAATGCAACTAAAATCATTGAAATTCAAACGCTATGGTCTGATAAACCTCTTATTATATGACAAAATCGCTATGAATAAACTGAATAAGTCTGTTATGAATGAGTCAATAAAATCGCTATGTATAAGCTAATGATATGTTATTAACAGCTAAAGTCGAAATGGTCGATTTGCTTAAAAAATAAAATATGCTGTTGTTTTTTGCAAAAACTGAAATTTTGACGACTCAATATATCTCAAGATAGGGTAGGCTAATTAGACAGATTCTACGGTTGGATTTCTCAATAGCGAATTTGCTCACGGGTTTCAGATAAGGCCGTGTGGAGGTGCCACTGAAATGATAGAATTGCTTGATGATCTGAAGCTTAAATGAATTAATCTAACTACAGTCCAATGAAGCTTACCACAGAGATGATGATAGCTCTGCCAGAGATCCGATCCTCGAAGACATTCAACAAGCAGTAGTTTGAGCCTCGTACATGCCGAGTATGCGGTGCCAGTCCCTTATCTAAAACCTTCACGAACTCTTCGTCCTTGCATATCAAACCATCAACCACCCAATGATCAATTTTAGAACTGTTTGAATGTTGTATGGTTTGGAGTTGAAAAGTATCAAGAAGCTAGAAAAGCAGAGATTCTTACTGCAAATCGTTCAACAAGGTGCTTTCTCAAGTCGTCCACTGTCACCCCTTGCTTCATTTGAACGAACATGGTGGACATCATTCCTCGGCTCTGCCAACACCAAACTCAAACTTGTTCAGGCCATAACCCTCGAATTCTACAATGATATCACTTCTCATAGCTAAAGATCCTAGAATATGAAAGGCTGGGTTTGATCAGAGTCTTTCTAAGATATATAAACTGTAATTGGGAAGACATCATCATTCAAAAATCGTCCATAACCCATTGTATCAATACATACTTGGAAGAAAGAGATAGAAGAGTATTATTATTATTACCATGGGCATGAGATTTGGAGTGAAGCTAATCGTAATCTCGGAGCCGACTGCGTCCCGGAGGCCTTGTTCAATTTCAGGCACTGTGAAAGCACAAAAACCATCATCCTCAAAACAAGCTCGCTTCAAAAGTTAATAGATCGACAAATTATAAGATGGTTTACCATGTCGATGTCTTGTGATTCCGTAAGCGTGAACGCCCTCAGCAATCTCTGTATACAAATTCGCTTCCTTTGCACCTCGACCTGAACACAACAAGATGCATTAATTAACCATAGAAACGATGAGAAAGCATTGATTGGAGCAGATGTTTCGATTTACCTGCACCGCTGACACCAGAGTTTGCGTTGATAATAATATTCTCCTTCTCGATAAGTCCAGCCTGAAATGACAAAGTACGTTAGCGCTGTTTATCAGCAATACCATATAAAAAGGGAGACTTGCTAAGAGATGAATGCACCTTCAGTAATGGAATCAAGGGGAGCTGAATTGAAGTTGGGTAGCAGCCAGGATTTGCAACCAAACGTGCTGCCCGAACTTCTTCTCTATAAATCTCTGTCAATCCGTATACCGCTTCCGTCTGCAACGAAATACTCAACAATTTAACGAAAAATTAAGAGATGAATGACTTTCCTAGTAGACGAGTCAAATCGTATATTTATTAAATTAACGATGAACTTATATGCACCATAAACCCATCCACATGATGCATGATACTTCAAAACAACGATCTCAAAAGTAGCATACATTCAACCGCATGACTTCTCTAACCCACTCAGTCCAATTCGTGAGGATAATAATTTGAGCAATATTTCTTGATGCTCTTCAAGCAGTGAGGTGCTGAAGAGATGGCTTCTTCACCTGTAGCTCGGGGGCTCGATGGGGTCCATTGTACCACTCTTCGTAAGTGTCGGTGTTTCGTAGACGAAAATCCTGCGACAATAGTCGTATGTTCAACTTTAGTAATCTAGTAAAGAAAGGAGGATGTACGAATCAATCAGGCCATTGTTTTGAGCTTACCGCTGACAAATCTACCACCTTCAAGTCTCTAGGAAGAGCTGCAATGATTTCCTGCAATACTCAAACGAGGTAAGAAACATATCACATCTTCATGAAAGTGATGTGACAGAGTAGTGAATTAGCAAGGGGCGCACAAGGCTCATTCACCGTTACCCCTAGAAAAGCCTAAAATTCAGAGTGGGCCTTAAACTCTTGACCTTAAGAGATTCAAGTATCTTGAACGATCATGATCACAATGTGCATATCATGACCCCTTAATCTTTATTGTTAGTTCAGAACGCCCTCTGTCAGTGGTTCGCCCAAAGTGAAGTTTGATATTAAACACTATATGTAATGTTGTGTGTTTTCACATGACCCCTTTCTCTTCTCTATTGGTTTATATAAACTTCGAACCCTAATGACATAAGAGGAGAAGCATAACTCCTCTTTTCAACAAACATTCTGGTACCTCAACATCGTATATTTCTCTTCCTGGTGCTTGAAAAGAATCTAGCAGTAGTACAAAAAAACATGAAAACATTTCAATCCTCTTGATTGCCTTGCTTAGTGAAGAAAAGAGAATGGTGTGCAGTTTGTACCTGAGTGGTGCCGTGAGGCAGGCAACAGAAGACAGCATCCACTTTCGAGAAGTCGGCATCCTTGACTGCGACCATATCTGGCAAGTCCTGTAATTCACAAGCGTCCATGTCGAAGCCTTATTACACAAACTCAAATCTCTCTTAAAAAGGATGCATTGAACACTGGGGTCAAAGTTTACTGACCTGGGTGATCAAATGGGGGAAAACTGACCCGAGCGACTGGCCTGCCTTCCGATCGGCAGTCATCATGGTCACTTTGAAGATCGGGTGTGTCGCAAGCAGGCGAATGATCTGTTCATACACACCACCATTAATCAATCCATACAGAACAGTATTATGCATTCAGTGACATCTCGGGACACATGTAGTATCGGCGACCTCACCTCGGCAAATGTACCCGCTTGCTACATTCTGCACGAAATAATACATGGAAGGTCGCCGATACTACATCTTAGCCCTCGTTTCCTAACAGGGCAAATTCGAAATGCATTTCTAGCTTCAAAATTCCGAAATGATTGAGATTTGAAGGGCCAAGATGCCATGAAGCATCTAAGAATGTGTAACAGACCGCAGAAGTTCAATTTCAACAATCGAAGCGTCAATCGAAAAAAATTCCAGATCATCCTTCGTAAAGTTACTAATTTATATCTAATCGAAGGTACCAGAACAACAATCTGAAGGCCATGTAGTGCGTTATCGACTAGAGATCAAATTCTACACGGCAGGCGATGGTCCTATGATTCTGTAACAGCAAAGAAGCTTTTTCAGTAGCCGATTGCAGGGTACATACAGTTCATTTATTGATACAGAAAAACGGCATGAAGCAATCAGTAACACTTGAAATGCAATAATTCATATCTTACCAGGGCACAATCGAAAGCACTTCGAGTTTTAAATTCAACACAAAGAGATGAATGAGATTTTGAAGGGCAAAAGATGCCGGGAAACTCTGAAAATGTGGAAGAAGCAAACCGCAGAAAGTTTGATTTTAACGACCAAAGCCTCAATCGAAATTCCATCTCTCATTCAAATGCATTTCTAAAAACAAGTACGATAGTAAACAATGTAACACATTCTCAGCTAAAGCTCAAATTCTACGATAACTCCCGACTTCAACAACGCAGATTCAGTATCCAATTTCAAACACAAAGTGCCATTTGACACAATGTTCGTGGGATCATCCAGAATTATTCTACTACGAAGCAATTCGTACCTCTGAGCCAGTGTAGCCACTGGCACCAAGAACACCAACTCGCACGGTTTCGCTCTGATCGCCCTTTGAAGACTTGAGAGACTCTTTGGGCGTGACAGCAACACTCATAGTCGTGCGGGATGAGGAGCCTCCGGAGCAGGAACTGAGTGAGGAGCATCCCTGAAACCCTAAAAGCAATTAGAATGCGATTCCAGCAAGCCATAAAAAGGTTTGAATGTTGGTGGGTTTTAGAGTACCTGCAAAAACGATGAGCGAGGAATGATCGCCATTCCGGCCTGTAACGAAGTCGCCATTGCTTGCTTGCTGGAGCTTAAACCCAGAACCCTGGCAGTGGTGCCAAAAATTTGATGATGAAAGCTGATTGTGGGTTTGAGAATGAGGATTGTGGGTTAGTCGTGATTCGAGGTAGGAATTCTTTCGGAAAAGGATTGTGTCTGCTCAGGTATTCGAAGGCTCGTGCCCCTATGACCGTGCGAGTGCGGTGAGTGCCGTCCGATCGCTGGTTGAAGGTCGGGCCAGATGCAATGAGCTACGAGAATGTGACTCGGTGAATCGATGAGCCTAAGCTTGCCGCCAAGTGGAGGAAACTCCTTATTAGTTCATTTGTTTGCATGGTTTGCATTGTTGAAGGAATTTTTGGTAGACTGCTCCATAGCTCCATAGAAGAGAAACTTGAACCTGTGTAGAGGTCGGTGTGAATAGAGTGTTCGTTCAAAATATTCTTGGATGTATGCGTGAAGGTTATTACGCCAAGAGCTGGACTACTAACTCCTCTCTAGGTGAACACTATGCTAGTTTCTAGCTAGCCACTAGAACGAAACTATCCTTGGATGTATGCCTAAAGGTTATTACGCCAAGAGTTGTACTACTAACCCCTCTCAGAATGAACACTATGCTAGTTCCTAGCTAGACACTAGTGCCTTGGAGATACCCAACATGTTATCCTACTGAAGGGCTTTGACGTACTCATACAACGAGGTCCAAGAACTCCCCACCATAGTTGGGTGGACTATGGTAGTGAGTACCACACAAGCATGGGGAATAGAATCCACGGCCTTCTTAGTGGGGGCCATGAATCCTAACTACCAAGCCAAGGCTTGTGGTGCCTGACTGCTCGGTACCAATTCTGTAGCCTCTAAGAGATTTCGCCTTTGTTGAAAGGATAATCATTTTTATTTTTCACAAATAGATTTCATCACTGTGTTTTGTTGAAGTACATTGTTTTTTGAGTTTTATACTTAAGAATATCAAAACTATAGAGTTAAGAATATAAAGCTCTAAAAATGATGAAATTTAATCGTATTTTGAAAGATTTTGCTTCTTGATGGTTGAAATATTGACAAATTTTATTCTTTAATTTGATAAATTATTTACTACCAAAATCTAGTAGAGGTTATAGTAGTAGCTCAGTAGACCTCAATGCATGTAACAACTTTAACAGCTTTGAACTTTGATTCATTCTTATGCACCAACATTGGAGATTTTAGGGTGCCACTTTAGGGCATCGTTTTAGAAACACCTATAAGTTCATTTTGAAGATTCATCCTCATTGTAGGAGAGTTTTTGATATGGTCTTTGACTTGATTTCCGATTGCACATAAAATACTCAAGCTATAGTCTCCATCATTGATTTCTTACATTAAAATTTGCACCATTAATGAGCAATTCATAGCCAAGTTTTTGCTCCGATTCTTGCATTTTTTATGCATATTTTTAGCGCCATCCACGCCAACAAGCAAAAGGAGATGAATCCTAAACCCATTTGGGGTTGGCGTGAATGAAGTGCTAGTTTGAGTGATCCTTGCATGTATGCTCTAAGGTTATCACACCAACGGTGTGACTACTAAGCCCTCTTCGAGTGACAATTATACTAGTTCCTGCCTAGCCACTAGACTAAAAATTATATCCAGTGCTTTCTGCACTGATTGATTGCTATAATTATTACTTTCAATCAAAGAATTTACTACTTGTATTCATAAGTGTGCTCCCCTGTAAGGACTATAGGTAGTTGTTTGTTTAGCTAAAAAAATCATCAAAAAAAAAGTCCTAGTAAACCCTAATCATATAGTGTTGCCCAGTTTGTGTTTGAAGGCTTATTCTGAACAATTTATGAACCGGAACCAGGTTCTGTAAATTGGATCTCATTCCCAACTCACTAAACTTCTTGAAAGTTTAAATTTTTTTCAAAAAATATCTTTTTTTAGTGTGCTACAGCTCCTCAAACTTCGGGATCGACCATAAATTGTTCATTAGGCTATTAGGGGTTAAAAAAGAAAAGACAAAAAAACTTCCTTCTCAAGATTTTTCGTTATCGCCTAAATATCCAGGGGCAGATACAATATATGCCACTTGGCCACGAAAAAGGTTCTCAAAAGTCGAAAGGCGAAACGGGCAGACGAAAAAGACTCCAGAATGTCAAAGGAAAAGACGGGCAGACACAAAAACGCCCCACCCGGGCAGCCGAAGCCCTCACAAAACCCACAATGGATAAGGCGCCAGGATTGCGATCCCATCCTCCTCCCGGCGAGGCGAGGACCCCGAACTCGCAATTCCACATTCTGGGTGTTGATCTCCTCACCAATTCCGTCTCCCCCACCTCGCAGCAAAAATGGCGACATCGCTGCGGTGCGCGGCTGTTGCGAGCTCCAGCGCTGCGTTGGCGCAACAAACCAGCAGCAGCACTGGCTATGGCGCTGCCACTCGCTCCAAGAGCATCGTCGCCATGCCCAAGCTGGTGGCCACCACCCGCAGGGGGGTTCAGAAGACCCATCAGAGGCGGCTGGGGCCCGTGGCCAGCAGTGTCGCCGAAGCCGCGGAGGTCGAGTTGAGCTCTGAGCAACAGGAGCTTCTTCAGAAGCGGAAGGCGATCATGCAAGCTGAGGAGCAGTCTTCGGGGTTTGTTGTCTCGGAGGTTGAGACTACTGCACCCCAAGATTGGCACGCCGGTAAGGTTGTTGCCGTTCGTGATGTTGCCGCTGGTGTCCGCTGCGTCACTATCGAAACCGAAGTGTCCCGAGAGGTATGCCAACCCGTATCCTCCTCAAAAAGATTCTTCCAGAGGAGGGTTTATCCTATACCGCATTTTCGAGTGCCACTGCAGGGATGTCACCGACGATATTCACTGTCTAGAATGTGCAATTTCTCGGAAAAAATCATCATGAGCAGGGGTTGTTCAATGTTGCGATTTATTTACAAATGGATTCGTTATACTTTGCGATTTTGCAGGGCTTTTTCTTCGAAGGTCTTGTGTGCTTACTGTTTGGAATGTAGCTAAAATTGCTGGAGAAGAATTGATTAGAGTGTTCTCGTTTGAATGCTGTACATTCTCTTGAAAAGAATCTTTCTGAAAAATTATCTTTAGTAGGGTTTGAGTAAATTTGAAGGTTTTGTGTGATTACTGTTCGAAATGTGCAATCTCGTAGCCACATTGCTGAAGAAACAACTGAATAGAGTGCTCGTGTTCCGAATGCTTTACATTATCCTCTTTGTCAAGGCTTTTCTACAGTAGGGTTTGTTCTATATCGCTATTCTGAGTGTCATTGCAGGAGTTTCTTCCTTTTTGAAGATCTTGTGTGCTTACTGTTCGTAGCTATATTGCTGGAGAAAGAACCCGCTTGAGTGCGAAGATTCTATTTATCACGAAGATTTATTTAGAGCAGGGTTTGTTTTTCGTTACGATTTCGAGTGCCACTGCAGGGGTTTCTTCTTCGGAGGTCTTGTATGCTCACTGTATAGAATGTGCAATCTCGTAGCTATATTGCTGGAGACTGAACTGACACTAGAGTACCCAGGTCAAGAATGCTTTACTTCCCTTTAAAAAAGGATCATCATGACGACTTATCTAGAGCAGGAATTGTACTATGTCAGTACCATTGCACGGTAAAGACCGTCGTGAAGATTTTAGCTACAGTAGGATTAGTTCTACTCAGCGATTGCAGTGGAGGGACTATACACCTACTGTTTGGAATATGCAATCTTGCTGTTGCTGTATTGCTGGAGAAAGAAATGATCAGAGTTTCGCTGCAACGGTTGAGACTGATTTAGGTTTCGGTTTTTTGTTGTGTAGCTGGTGACGCTCGAGAATGCATACATGCGGCCAGGGAACGTGGCGCAGATTCGATTGAATGGGCAAGAATTGAAGGCAGTCCCGTCAAGTTCTCCATTTTCATCGAAGATCAACGAGCCTGTGCTGTACAAGCTTCGTGGCGACATCCCCGCAGGCACCATGAAGCTGCCTCAATACTCTTTGTCTGTGAAAGCTCCTGTTGAGCTTCACGTTGACGAGGCCACCAACGCCGAGCTCTACGCTGTTACTGAAGGTAAAAAAGTGCAGACCTTCTTGCAGTAATCTTCATCTCCTCAGAACACTCTAAGTATCATCAAAGAGTCATCAGGGTTTCGTCCGAGAGTAGAAGAACACGAGGCTCTTCTTGAGATTGGAATCCTGTCGGTTGTTGGTTGGACTTGAGCGGTACTAAGTATCAGCATAGTGGAAGCTTTCATACTTCTGTCTTAAGAAGCAGCTATTAGCATTCCTCTAACTTTCTTCGATCTAAGCTTCACGGGTGGACTCTCGTGGTGCTAAGTGTTAGCAGTAAGAGCTTGCATACTTCCTTTCATATTATGCAGCCTTTAGCACTCTTGAGCTTCTGTCAATTCAATCTTTCCTTTAGGCATTTAGCACCCGTGTAGCTTCTGTGAACTCAAGCTTCACAGTTTAAGCGTCTCGGTTCAATTTTGACATTGTTTGTTTGCAGGGCAAGAGCTGGAAGTAGGCCCCTTTTTGCAGGAGTCAGGACTCGACATGAGACCGATTTTAACCCTGGCTCGCTTCCCCACGATCGTCTTCTTTGCAAGAGGTCGAGGCATGGCGGTAGCACGAGCCATCGTCGAAGCCATCGACGGTGACAACGGCAGCATGAACTTGTCATTCCGTGACGAAGTCCGGCTCTTCTGCTCGGCCGCCAAGCCCTCCGAGCTCGCCTACCAGGTCTGTATCTTAACCCTCACACATCCACGCTCTATTACCATTTCCAACACAAACAGAACTCATCATATACAGGAAAATCTAGTATCACTTCCAGCACTCACCATTAAGAGGACAAGCTCCCCACTTAAGTACCCTTTTCACCACATACTGAACTTGTCATTTACAGAACCAGCCCCACATCTGGTATCATTTCGAGCTCAAACTGAACTTACCTTTTGCTGGAAAATCTCCACACTCTAGTATCATTTTCAGTACATATTGAACTGCCATTTGCAGCTTCATCACAATCTGATTTCGCCATTTGCAGGACAAGTTTGCGGACTGGGAATCAAGGAACGTGAAAGTGCGGGCCACAGTAGACGACAAAGCAGGAGAAGAATGGCAAGGAGATGTAGGCTCCTTCACGTCCTTGTGGGATGAGGACGATCTGGAGTACGATCCTTTCACAACAGCAGCAATCGTGTGCGTGGAGCAGGAGTCCCGGCAAGAGCTCATGGAGCTTCTGGAAGAAGCTGGCATTCCCAATGAACAGATCGTTTCATGGCAATATTGAGCATCTGCCTGCCGCATAAGCTGCAGAAAGTTTTGTGAACTACAGGGAGAGGATCAGAATGGTGGTGCTGATGGAGCTACTACTAAGCTTACGTAGTCTTGATCAGTGAGCTATTTGTATTGCGATGGATATGGATGTTTTAACTTAATTACCACACCATTGTTTTCGGTGTCGGTGACGATATCGATCATTCTTGCGGTGTCGGTGATGATTAGACTTGGTACTGCTTTTGTATCGATTTCACTGCCACCTAGTTGTGACTTTGATATTCAATACCTGAGAAGGATTGTAAGAAAATTATTTACCTCTGTTTCGTATCTTAACGAGTTTCTGTGAAATTTCATTATGCTATTGCCTTGAGAGGGATCATGTCATTTACGATGAATGTGAAGTAGTACTCATTTGTGGGTTTATTATGTGATATAAAATATATACCTATTTGATGTATGTTGACATCAATGTATAAATTTGTGAGTATACTATATCAATGTATAACAACTATATGTATTTGTGAATGAACTTATATCCATTTGTGAGTAAAACTATTTCTTTGATACAAATTTCACACCTTCTATGATACATATTGTAGAGAAATAGTTTACTCACATATTGGTATCGATAAGTGTGCATTCTTAAAAAAATTCCTTTAGAACAAAAATATATATTGAAACCATGCTATAAAAAATTTAAATCTAAATTCGTAAACACATAGATTTGGAGGAGCCCAAACAAACTCAACTCCCCTTTCTATACTCGTGGTGATCTCAAAAGAAATTCCAAGAAGCTAATACATTGAAGAAGAGGTAGTATTACATATTTCCTCTTTTATTTGAAAGTCATAACAAATACTTCAAGCTAATTCCACAAGGGAGTTTTACACTAATAGCAAATAGTCTCCTAATATAGTTCTCAGATCACCTACATCAACTTCCTAAGTTTTACCATTTGCCACACTAACTCTCTTGGCTATTGCCAAGGACAAGTTCATGTCACCTAATATTCTAAACGATTTCATGCTAAACAACTAGCTAATTGGCTGATTTCATAACACCAAATCAGTCGAGTAGGATGAATGATGTCGAATGCTTTCAAGGACATAGAACATTCTTCATCAACAAGTATGCTCTATTCCACTACTCGTAAGTATGGGGGGTAACGAATCTCATAATCATCCTCTACGTTGTGATACTTTGATGAGAAAGATTCTAATATACCTTGTTGTAAACCGGCAAAGTAATGTTTACTACAAAGCCAAGCGAGGGAGCCTTGTTTACGGTGTGGATGATTCTCCTCTTCACCTACTATATAACGGATGCGATGCAAGCCATATGTCTCTGTGATATTGAATCCTCTAATCTCATTCCACCTTTGGAACCATTCTGCTGAAGAACTTGCAGCTTGCTTCAACACCTCCGTATCTTCTTCACCTTTGCTTATATCAACGGCACGCAAGTCCCATAATACACTCGCTTCCAAATTAGGCATAGTAATGGATTCCGATCCAATGAGCAGCTCATTTTCTCTTACTCCGCTTGGAATGTTATTCCTCACAATGTGCAACCCATAGGGAAGCAATGGCTCCAATTTCTTCGCAAGTTCCTTTCCAAGCTCCTTATTGAATTTTCCGGTTTTTCCTTCAACAATGTGCTCATGGCCTTGCTCCTCACATAGTAAAGCAAAATGCACATCCATCATGGTAGACTGTAAATCAGATAGCAATTCTCTTGTCCAACATCCATCTTTCACGACTTTTCTGAAGAATAATGCAATCCGAGGTCCTGGGCAAATACGATGGTCTTCTTGGATGGATATCTCTTCCTCCGTGAGTTTCTTCTTAGATGCATCTTTGAAACTATGGAGGTTCGGTACAACTTCCTCCAAGTGAACTGAATATCCACATGGTCCACAATAATAGTGCCATGTGTGCTCTGGGATATCACCATTGCAACAACCACATATTAAGCCTTTTCTAGGTGGACATGGTCTCAGGATGAGAGGATGGTCATGGAGTGTCCACCTTGCAGAACTGAGTAACTTAGTACACATTGCGTGCACATCATATTCACATCGTTCACATCGATACACCCACTCACTATGTTGAAGTGTTTCATGACACAAAGAGCATACAGCTTCCGAATTGTTGTTGTAATAATTTCGAGTGAGGAGTTGAAGTGAATGGCCATGAATTGATACATCTATTCTTTCTCTTATTTCTGCACAATGTCGATGTGCATCAAAACGACAAGTTGAACATTGATATAATTCTCCATCAGTAATCCTTTGCCCACACACATCACATGTGATTTGTGCCCCTTCTTTGTACTCCAAATATTGAAGTTCATGATTGGAAGTACATGAAATAATGGCCGCCAAATCGCTTGAGTTGTTTTCATCCTATTTGTTCCATATCCACAAAAAGCACTTCAGAATACTACTTCACATATAAATTCAAACCTTGTAAATTGCCCTTACATGTTAACTAGTATTACTAATAAGGTATATTAAGTCAAAATAACTAACAGATTATCTACTACTAAAATCAAAGTAAATGCCAAAATCAAATGACTTCATCAAGCAAGATATACCACTTCTCAGAATACTTACCTCATCATTGGTTCTATCAAGCACCACTTTTGGGGATTCCTTGTAAATGGAAGATTGTGCTTCTATCTTTTCGTTGATGAAATTATCGATTGCTGGAAGACCTCGTCCTAGATAGTTGTCTATTGTCTTGTTTGTGAGTGTTATAAGCCGGTAGGTTTCCAACCTTGAGCAAATAACAGCAAAAGTAGGTCGACTAGATGGAATAGTATTCCAACAATCTCTTAAAAGGTCGCACAATATTTGAGGACAATCTTTTGGAAGCTCTGGCCTTTTTCCATTCATAACTTCATCGTACAAACTGTCTAAGGTCTTCATATCCTTAAATTTAGGTTCATGAAGGCATAGAACATGTACACAAGTCATTGCGAAACTATAAACATCCGCGTTAAACCACTTCGCCCTTCTTTTGGAATCTACTTTTGCTTTTGGATGAAGCTCCGGGGCCCTATACAGTGTAGTACCAATACCAAAAAATGTAATTGTGCTAGACTTTGCAGCTTCCACCTCAGTTTTAGAAGTTCCAAAGTCAATTAGCTTCACGTTGTAATATCCTTGAAAGTGCGGAGATGTCATCTCACTCACAACCACATTCTGCGGTTTGAGATCTCGATGGGCAACTCCTTGATCATGCAAGTAGCACATTCCTCGTGCAATCTGCACAATAATATCAATTCGCGCTTCGTATGACAAGGGCTTACCCTTCCTTTCCTCAATCAATTCGGAAAGACTCTTGTCCATAAGCTCCGTTGCAATAAATCGCCACGTAGGTTCTTGGGAATTGCCACAACACAAAGCTTGAATGATGCAAGGGTGTTTCACATGTGTTATAATAGCTGCTTCATTCAAGAACATCTTCTCATAATCTTTGCCATTTCCATGAAACTCTTTCTTGAAACATTTTATTCCATACCATGTGGTGGTGACAACAGCTACACCATTTGCCCCCATCACTCCTCTAGGATAGGAAGGTCCCCACGTTCCGGGCTGGTCATCATGCTCGGCATCACGCTCTTCCCGCTTTTCCCACATAGCTTCAATGCTCTTCCCAAGAGAGCGTATTTTCAAAAACAAATACTTTGCAAGACTTTGTGCAAGAGTCAAATCTTCATGGCACGGACAAAGCACATCTTCAATTTCTTGAGGTTCATAAACAAGTTGAGTAAGGCGGTCGATGAGAGCATCATGATCCATTTTAACATTGCTAGCGCTTGCGGGCTCAAACACTTTCGATAGCCGAAGATCATTCTTTTCAATAACATCTAAATTGGCGCTGCTACAACCACAGGAGCTTCTTGCATTGTAATAAATTACATTGTAACAAAGGCTTGCATCCAACAAGATCTCTTGAAAAGCATGCTCATTTCTCCACTGAAATGCTGCGGCATGCCACCATTTTCTCTCTCCACATGATGTCATGAGCATTTTGGCTTTTTCCAAACACCGATAGAAATTCTTGATCGGAGAATGAGAGACCCAAAATCCTTTGGTTTGTCCAAGCAACTTATCGATGATGTTCGTATTAACCAATGTGAGCTTGGTTGTTAGATCCTCACATTGTCTCTGGTTGAGCAGATTTCCACGATCCACAAGCTCCTTCATAGTCTGCACACTTGCATTGCACCTGGAAGTCCAATCAGTCCAATCAGACAAATTCGCGACAATCTTCGCTAAATTAATCTTTGGGAGAATATTCTTTGACGATGAGCCCTCCATTTTGATGATGCCACACTTTTCTGTGTCTAATGTCCCTACACACCTGCACAACGTACAAAATAGATAAGCACCCCTACCCAATGAGTCAACGAACATGCTATTCAATTCCATTATATTAGTGTATGAATCATGTCGGTTATGTAAGTATCTCAACCATGTAAACACTCAATCTTGCCACATGCTACATAATATGATGCAATATCCCTTTTCTTGATTAAATACTTCTTCAGGACCTACCTTTCCTTTTTTTTTCCCCTGTTAATGCAATTGTGTCATTTTCCATTCTCAACCCCGCCATCTAATACTTTTATGGTTCTATGCAGAGACTCAGGTGCTTTAATTACCAGAATTCCTACATTGTTCATCATCTATCGAGGTCTTCAGAGGTCAAAACAGCATCAAATGCTTATGAGAACATATTGGAGCATTCGTTATCATAGCCAGCAGAATGTTTCAAAAGCAAACAACAGAGTATACCGCAACATAATCCACGCACTTCAAGACCAGATACACGACCGTCCTATAAACTTACCCGTTACGACAGAAATAGAGAAATAGTACAGGGACGAAGATCCAAGTTCAAAAAAAAGCTCTTGAAATCCGACGATCGTCCCAACTGATGACCTGCCTAAGTGATACACTCAGTGGACTACACCGTTGTGTTTCATGTGTACCATGATTCAGCTATACCTCAGGGCTTGTGCTAATTTCAAATTGGGGACTAGCCAAGTGAATCAATACAAGGTGTGCAAATTACACAGGAAATCGGATTCGTAAACTTCGGATTTATCTTTGGATTGCTCGAAGTGAGTAGTAGGTGTACCGAAAATCACTCACACAGCGTGGAGAGGATGAAGTTGAGAGGTACAATATACCTCCCTACTTAGATTTCTTAGCGAGGGGTTACTGATGTATTCAAGCATCCTACCATAACTCCAACGAAGCTTGACCCGACTAAGCTTTTCAGTGCTCAGACTTTGTTCTCTAAACCACAAAAAGAAAGGTTGAATAAAGAAAGACGAAACCACTCTACACACACTCGACCTGAGAATAAGAAAGTCACGAAAGTCGCTAGTTTTGGAGCCAATCTAAACAACAAAAAGGTTCCCAGTGGCCATTATGTGCCACGATCTCAAACGAAGTGCACAACATCATCAACGTGACAGGACAGAATCATTCTTGTTTGTATACTCACAGGGAAATAAAGCTTCAGGTGATGATCACCAGAGTCAGCGCCCCAAGTCGATCCTTCACTGCCAGAAGGCGAAATAAAGTTTGCAAAGTGTCCAAGATGATGACAAAACTGGAGTAACAGAGCTCAATATGGCTGATTATTAAGCGGTCGCATTCACTGTAAGCAGTCTTGAAAGGAATACACGAAGTCTTTACCACTGAAACTGAACAAAAAGAAGAGCTTCGTTGAGGAGTTTGGTGCTTTACGTTGAGCACCAGGGGGGCTTGCGAGTTGCTCCGAGCATATTCTTGTCCCACGTTGAAAGGGCGTGGCACTGTGCATGCTCCCAGGGAATCGGGAAGGACAGCTCGCAAGTTATGCCAGAATCCACCACGTTTAGAATTCGTGGAGCGGAAGAAAATGAAGCAACTTGCTTGGGTTGTCTGTAAAGCCATTGACTTTTTTTTTACGTTAATGAAAGTTACTTCCATTGCAAAGACTATATATATCACACTCATCGGCAAAGCTAGGGCAGAAAGGGCTCAAAACTATCTAGATGGAGCCAGGGGAAGTTTGCAGTTTGCACACATTTAGAGTCACAATATTAGCTAAATAAGATAAGGTTATGACGATGTCATCAAGGATTAGTCTTCTGGACTACACATGGCCCCCAAAGCCATACTTTGCCATCCTACAACATAGAATTTTGACCTTATTTTTGACCTTGATTTTTAGCATAAATATAATTAGCTCAAAGATAAGTCTTCGGTAAAAAGTTAGTGGTAAAATACCAATTTCTGACTCTCACGAGGCTTTTCAAAGTTGGCAGTAATGATGATATTCTCACTGCAAATTCATATACGCAGGCATTTTGGTCTTGGACCCTACTGTACATCAATATGTTATTCAAAAATTTCCTTGTTGCACTCGTACTCCAACACAGGGTGTTATAGCCTCGACGGGGTATTGAATAGTGGCACACTCACGACAAAAACGAAAACGGTGACTCTTGGGGAATAACCCAAATCAAAGCGTTGTAGCTCTCGCACATGAGGGAGGTAGACTCCTGGATAATGAAAAATACTGGTATCCTTGTAAATCAAATTTGCCTGCTTCATGGAAGCAATCATTCAGAAGCTCTTGTGATTGCGATGAACCTCAATTCCGTTAATTTGGCAATATTCTGGTAAAATGGCACGATTTAAGGTGGAAAAAATGAAAAAAACAACACTCGTTTTTGTCATTTTTTGACATAATAGAGCAAATTTTTCTGAGCGGCCGCTCAAAACCAGAGATATTTCTGAGCGGCCGTTGAGAAAAAACTACCCTTCGACAGAATTTGAAGGTCAAAATTCATCAAATAGTGTGATATTATGGAATTTTTGATGATATTACAGAAATTTGTTGATATAATGGAAGATGTGGGTGATATTAAAAAACGTGCCATTTTGCAACATAAGTCTTTGAGATTTTGAGTTCAAAAATATGCCGGTAAAATGGCACGTTTCAGAAACGCGACCAAATTGGCACAACATGGCTTTGGCAATATGGCACAAGGAATTGTGCCATTTTAACGGAATTGAGGTTGATGGTGAAAAATGCAGATTTTTTTTTGCAAAGTAGCCATGAGCAACGTAACGGCAGAATGAAGACGGTAGCTTGGCTAGTGAGGAATTGGCTCGAAGGGAGGAGAGGTAGGGCGGACAATCACAGCATATATCAAAACCGAACCTAATTCAAAACAAGCCTCGGTGAAACAACTTGTGGGTGAGAAGGAGGACGGCAATATTCCTTGGTAGCTGCCGGATCACTATAAATTAGAGCTACGAGCGTTTCTCGGGGGCAAGGGAGGGGGAGTGGGAGTGGGAGGGGTAAATAGCCCCATAATTTTTTAATCTTTGGGTTCAAAATGTTAAGGAGTAGGCTCCTTGAGTAATTTGGACCATAGGCCCTATAATATTTAAATTCAAAATGATAAAAATGGTCGTTGGGGGTCCAAATCGAAAATTTCAGGAATTTTGTAGAAAAGATTCCATTGGCTGATGGGTGCTCGTAGCACTAGTTTATAGGTGCCCGTAGCTGCCGCTAGCTCTTAACCCTTTAAGG
Organism: Bryum argenteum; assembly: GCA_037043015.1. Lineage (NCBI taxonomy): Eukaryota > Viridiplantae > Streptophyta > Bryopsida > Bryales > Bryaceae > Bryum > Bryum argenteum. Next base: position 13,792,462 of record CM073328.1, on the reverse strand, counting down.
TCCGTGTGAGCCCGAGGGGCTCTTTTCCAATAGAATATGTTTTGTAGCTCTCATTGTACTCAACATTTCACTTATATTTTGATGTCAAATTGGTCACCTTCTTCTAATTCATTCAAGAAGTGAAATTTTACATTTCAAATCACAATTTGTATGAGTGATTTTGTGCTTTGAAAGGATTGTGGTAGGTAGGTTGGGTTGTACATAAACTTGTAGAAGGTTGCAAGCTCATCATTGATTGGTCCATTCATGATGCTCAAGTTTTAAAAGTGCACTATTCATGATGCCCAAGTTCAAAAGATGTTGTGATCCAATTTTGGGCTGTCGGTTTTAGACCCCAAGGACCTTCAAGGGTTAAGCCAAAAGTAAATTATCTCAGAACTCTTGAATTAACCTTCAAGTAAATTATCTCAGAACTCTTCTCTATACCCGATAAGGGCGAGTCTCCATGCTTGAACCGACCCGTCATATTTCAAGGTTCGTCATGTAGCAAACCTTCTTTTAAAATTAGGGAGGAGAAATGATGGGTTGTCCTCATGTGAGCACCGTGCCGTGATAATCCTACACTTGATTTAGATATAAGACAGAAAACAACTATTGTAAGCTCCCCAAACAAGGGAGTTCTAAAAAGCATGCTAAATTGAGGGGAGAATAATACAAGATTAGAAATGAAGGTCACCCGTATTATCAAGCGGGCTTGCCAAGCCTTCTTGGTAGACCCGTCATCTAAAAAAATGAACCGCTTTTATTAATACGGGATCGAGTGTCTCCAAAGTACATGCAAGCCACCCTCACCTTCAAATAAATACGGGTCAGTTCAAGCATGGGGACAGGCTCTAAGTGTGTGGAACAATACAACTGCGATAAAAGTCACTTCATTTGCCTCCAAACAAAAGATAATAAAATATAAGATCAAGTAAACTGTATTACTGTAGTCACTGTAATTCGATCGGCGGTGCCTGCAGTTCAACGATGTTGTTACCGATTCTCAACTGAGCACAGTGCTTCGCGTTTCCAAGTCACTAAAGTACTGTACCCTTCTCCTCGCTCCAAAATTCCTGAACACGTCTACATGCATGCGTGGACTCGATCAGCAACAAAGACTTCTCCACTTCTCGGATAGGTACAGACTCAAAGGATTCTGGTACAGTATACTGCATCGACACTCCACGTATCTAAAGTTAGCGGGATCTGGTATATCCTAGCTATGGTTGAAGTACCCATAACCACCAGCACCCCCACTATCAACATGTAGGTCTCCCAATAACCGCACCTAGCCTGAACTAGCATTGTCAGAACACTCAATTCAAACTAACCAATCAAAACAATAAAAAAGCTGGTGGTTTTGGGTCGAATCATGAATGGAAATTTGTACCAGCTAAGGTGGTTTTTGCATACCCTATTACCCTAAAGGTTGATTACGGGTCCTGCAGTACTTTACTGTTTGAAAATTTGTATTAATTCATGTGTTTTACAAAAAAATATAAAAAAATTACAAACCTTCCTAAAAACTATCTTGCCGCCCAAAAAGAATTACCCACTATAAATAGACCATTTACAAATGGGCGAATTTTCTTATGTTGGTGGTTATGGGTACTTCAACCTTAGATACCTTCCCCTGACCTTACCGATTTCCCCTGACCTTGCCGATTTCCTCGGAGCATACGGTCAGAGCTCACAACCTGCTTGCTGCACCGAACTCTTCAGCGGAGCTCTGTTTCCCGTGGCAAAGGCGTCGTATCTTTCTTTCAAGAGCCGCTTATTCGCAGTACTCGTGACTTGTTATCGTTCATTATCGTTCATTCTTATCGAGCTCAGGGGCATTTTACTCGGAGCATTCTGGCGGTGAAGTATATGGAAGGGAAGGCAGGAGGCTTCATTTTCATGTGAGTATATTTATATTCCGATCCTGTCAAGTTGATATTTGTGAAGATTAGAGATGTACATAGGCTTAGGACCTTGATCATGTCGTTCAGATTGCCATGGAGACTTGCTGAACATTGCCTATTGTAGTCTGTGACCCTCTTCTTCTTTTCTGTCGAAGTTAGGTTGAGTGTGCACAGAGGAAGATCTTTGGTGCAGTGGTCAGCACTAGTGTTTGAACAGTGAGTGAGATTCCTGAAATAGGAAGTGCAGTGATGAGAAATATGTAACCTAGCGTAGGATCTAGTACCCTAACTTGTACATGAACATGTACATCAAATCTTAGGTTCAAAATTCCTCACCATACGTGAGATCATAACGTTTAAAATTGATAAAAATGTTTTATTCCATGTTGTAGATTGGCAGAGTAAAGTTTTGGGGGCCAAAAAGACGATTGTTGCAAGGAAATTTGACACAAGGCTCTTCAAATTCTTGATCCTAGGTGAGTAAGGAATATGTCTATGTAATTTTTGCCCTCATAGAACCTATATCTAGAATTTGAAGAAATGCTTGATTTGTCACATGGAGGTATGCTGAATTTTAAATACAAAGGCCTAATTTCAACAATTGAAAAGGCATGTGGAAGATTATTGGATTGAAAACTCAAATGGTTAGAGCATGCCTTACTTCCTTATTTACATGTGAAAAAAACAAAATTTGAAAAACAGTAAAATCTCAACTTTTGGTGAATATTTTGTGGTTTCTGCGTGTTAATCAATTTTGGGCAGATTTTGAGAATAAATGAGCACATGCTTCAGTTTGGGCAAATTTGGGCAAAGTTCAAATAGTGTTTTCAAACTTTGACCGTGATTATTTCCTAAAGTATGAGAAATTTTGGAGCATGAGATGACTTTCCGAAAAGCTATGGAAAAACTCTACAACCTCCAAATGGTTTCAACCTCATGCGATTTAAAAATATTAAGTCAGAGGCTGACCAAATTCTAATCAACCCACCTTGGCCCTCACTCACTTTTAGGGGATAATGACAAAAAACACATGGCATTTAGGTAGTAACACTTCTTTTAAAATTAACCACACTGAAGCTCCTCAAAACGACATCTCTAGAGGTCGTGTATACAACTTAACATGCACACAAGTTGTGTACACCACCACCATCTTAATGTTGACAATTAATTTGAAGATTTCATGTGCAACAACTTTTAGGGTTTAAGAGAGGTTTTGAGAGGGGTTTTATGTCTCATAATGGCTCCTAAGAGATGTGAGAGTGAACAAAAGGCAGTTCTAGAGATGCACAAACGAGGCAATTTCTATGGTAAAATTTCAGCACTGTCGGGCGTTCCTCGAAGTACTTGCAGTAATACGGTATAAAGATTTGGTGAGAGATGGAGTGTGGAAGACAAAATTTCACCTGGTAGACCTCGAATGTCTTGATGAAGACGATGATCATTTGAGAAAGTTAAACAATTGGTCAAAGTACCAGGACTATGGGCATGCAATTGAGTGATGAATATACTGATGATACACGTAGAAGGAGTCTTTAAAGGCAAGGTCTACCTAGGATCATGTGTGAAGATTAAAAAGCCACTTCTGACTCAGAAGCATCGAGCACAAAAGCATCGAGCACAACGTTTTCAGTGGGCAAAGAAGTAATTGTTTCACGTAGGAAGATTGGAGTTTTGTCATTTTCTTTTATGAATCAAAGTTCAACCTTTTCGGCTTAGATGGACGGCAATATTGTTGGAGAAAGAGTGGAGAAAGTCTTTTAGAGCAACATGTGCGATGTATAGTTAAATGTGAGGGAGGAAGTATAATGGTTTGGCATTGCATGAGTTGGGAAGGAGTTGGTAAGCTTCTTCTGAATTAAAGGGAAGATAGATAGATACATACATCAAGAGATTTTGGAGATAGAATTTAATTCATACTAGACACTATATATGCATGCAAGGTTTAGATGAAGAGAGTGTCACTCTTCAGCATGACATCATTTGGGACGGTTGTCGGACTCCTACTCCCGAAGCAAAACTTCTTAAAATGAAGTTGAAAGTTCACTCAAGCTTTGCTAACCCTCCCCATACCACTGACAGTGTGTTTCCCAAGTCTAATTCCTGATGTCATTATCATGTCTAGCTGACTGGGTGCAACCTCCGCATGAATTCGAACATGATTTCGTATGCTTCGAGCTTCCAACAACGACTCACAACCTGCTCTATGATTGGCAGATTTTTCAAACTCTTCTGATCAGTTCAGTTTCCGGAAGTAAAGACTTTGTATCTTTATTTCAAAAGTGCTTATGCAGAGCACTTGTGTCTGTGACCGGTTTTAATACATCCAAATTGAGTTCTATTATTCAAGTTGTGCCATTACGGAGCATTCTGGCGGTGAAGAATCTGGAAGGTCTTGGGCACTGATTCTCGTGATCATATGAAGGAACGGACGGAAGCTTGATTTTCATGTGAGTATATTCGTTTTCCTGTCAAGTTGATGTTTTGAAGATGTCGACAGTGATGTTAAGCGTGTGTCGCAGACTTTCAGGAGTTACTTTTCTGTGACACTCAAACTTCGACCATGTATTTATGCTCTGCTTTTCAAAGGATCAAAATTAGAATCAAGATATATGATGTACAATTGTGTATATGAGCTTCACTTGATGATATGCTGTTTAATCTTTTCGTGATGAAGACAACGATTGCTCGATCGACCGTTACGCTGTCGTGAGAAATTGCTGCTCGTGTAGCCTCTTGTGGCTTACCTGCTGAACAATGCTGGAATTGTAACAAGGGATAAAGTTCACTACTAAGATTTAAAAGGGCTTTGCATGAAGTTCACTACTAAGAATTGATAGGGTTTGCAATTGGTTGGATGTCTTCTAGCGATGTCCTGCCACTTCCACATGCGACGTTGCTTACCATATCTATGATTCATATGCAAGTAGCGGGACAAACTTCTTGTTTGTTTGACGCAAATGGGAGTGATTTCATTGCAGTGAGCCTATTGATACACACCCTCATCGGAAAATTCGAGGGTACTGAGTTTTAAGAGAAATAATGGTTTCCTTGTTTTGGACCCATTTAATTTGCATGTGCTGGTGAAAGGAATGGATTCAGGTGAGCCAGTTGACCAGGTCCATTTCCACATCACCACTCTGCCTGTGAAGGCTACCATTGATGAAGCCACCAATGCTAACATCCCTTCACATCCATTTCTTAACTAAATATTTCATTATTTTCAGTTTAATCTCAAGAATATTGGGAAAGGATCTGAAAGTGAAGTAGAGTTGATTGCACCGTGAAGTCAAAAATAAAATTCCTTAAGAGGAAACTGAAGATGTCGTAAGAGAGCAAGAATGAGTTCTACATGAGCATGGCAACATACAAAAGCAAGACTCTTGAACCTTCACCAGGGCTAGCTTTGCCAACCCTCACAAAAACCTCCAAATTGCGGCTCAAGGCTGATTCTCTGTGACATCGTCCTAACCTTATTCTTCTATCGGATTTCTGGACTCCGAATAGGTGCATCCTCCCTATAACTTGTGACAAGAATATGTTTTGAGCTACCAACAATGACTCACAAACTGTTTCGTGCTTGGCAGAATTATCGAACTCTTCACCGGAGCTCTGTTTCAGTTCTTATTTCCGGCGCTGGTTAAGACTTTGTATCTTTCTTTCACTTGAAGCTGCTTGTGTCTGTGACTGGGATATTACGATCTCAAACTCTTCCGTGGAGCTTTGTTTCGGTTCAGTTTTCGGAAGTGAAGACTTTGCATCTTTCTTTCAAGACCGCTTATGCAGAGCACTTGTGACTGTGACCGGTTGTTATACATCCAAATTGAGCTCTACTATTCAAGTTGCGCCATCACGGAGCATTCTGGCGGTGAAGATTCTGGAAGTATTGGTGATCATCTGAAGGAACGGCCGGATTGAAGCTTGATTTTCATGTGAGTATATTCTTTTTCTTGTCATTCAAGTTAATGTTTGAAGACGTCAACGATGTTAAGCGAGTTGTCGGAGTTCAAGAGTTACTTTTCTGTGACACTCGAACTTCGACCATGTATTCATGCTCTGCTTCTCAAAGAAATCAAAATTAGAATCAAGATATATGATGTACAATTGTGTATATGGGCTTCACTTAATGATATGCTCTTTAATCTTTTCGTGATGAAGACAACGATTGCTCGATCGACCGTTACGCTGTCGTGAGACATTGCTGCTCGTGTAGCCTCCTGTGGCTTACCTGATAAACAATGCTGGGAAATCAACAAGGAACGCGCTCACAAGGAACATTTTCCACATTCCCTGGAGGCATTTACTATTTTAATTCCCTGTTTGAACAACCACTTTATACAAAACACAGGGAAATATATCGTAACAGGGAAATGTGAGAGAGGTAAAACTCACACAGGAGAAAACAACGTAAATCCTTACAAGATAAAAGAAAGGAAACCTAACAGGTAAATAAGTAGCCATTCTTGCGTAGTAAAAACCAATTAGAATCCCAACAGGGAAAAATTTGCATATTTTGGTACGTTGAAAACATAAATACTATGGGAAAACCACAACATTTTCACTGACAAATGGAAACACATCTACAATTCTTTACAGGGATTAATCAACCCATTCATGTACATAAAAAACTAAATTATGAATAGAGGGAGAACACAACATATTCTTGCATAGTGAAATCCCATTACATTCATGTTGAAGGGAAATCAACACATTCATGAACACACAAAAAAATCACCCAAGGAAATACAAAATTAGTTCTCAAAGGTGTTTTATATACAAAGATCCGAAAGGGTTTTTTTTGACAATTTCTTACAAAACTACTACTAACAAGGAATCAGTTTACAATTTCTTACAAGGATTTTGAAAGTAAAACCTGATAGGGAGAATACCATGTATTTTTATACAATCAAAACGGTATCTCCAAAACAATATGCCAAAAAGCCTCTTCAATGTCCTATCCAACAAAGAAATGTTCAATCTCCAACTACAACTTTCAAACATCAGCTCCCTTGAAATCCACCTCCTTCAATCTATCTGTAACCAAGTACTCCAAAATCACAATCACAATCGGCCACCTCGCCTGCAACCTCAATGACATCTGCACATTCCAACAACACTAATTTATGTCTTGTTTTGTAAAAAACCAAACATACATACTAAAAAAACTTTTGAAAGGGTTGATTACCTGATTACATTAGTTTCCTTTGGTAATGCTTAATCTCAATTGCGTAAAACTAGAGGAAAACAGGGTCCTCGGACACTATTTTTAACGCTGTTTTTAACGCGGTTTAACGTGGTTTAACGCGGACAGAAAAACTGACGCAAATAAATCGAAAATGTCACGGACGTCTTTTGAGTTTAACGTGTAGTGTTAAAAAATGTTAACGGGGACAAATGATTTATGACGCAGTGTTAAAATGACATTTTTTCAGTTGGGTAAGTTACCGGGGGTCAATAACTTGGTAAGTAAATTACTTTCCACGTCAGCTTTTCCCGCGTTTGTACATGCCACGTAGGACAAGTTTTCATCCTTGTGATGGATGAAATCTGATTTGATGTGGCATCGGAAATCTGACGTGGCATTTAAATTTTGGTGGCTGAGATCGTGACACGTGGCCACATCCTGGAATGTGAAAGAAGTTCGGAGTTTGTGTCAAAAGAAACAGGAGATAGTGTCCACATTGACGTTGAGGAACACTTGTGTCGTCTGTTTTAACGCGATTTCCAAAACATCCTTAGACGTTGTTTAATTTTGTTAAACGCAAATGTCGTTTGTTTTAACGCGTTTTGGATGTGTCTTTAGACGTAGGATGTAGGATGACGTTCGCCACGTCATCCATTCGACGCAATTTGATGGAAGGCGTGTGTCAAAAGAAACACAACATGACACAATATGACGGAAATAAAAACGTTAAAAGTGACGTTACATGACACATTCGATAACGTAAATGCAACGTCAAACATAACACACTCTGACGAAAACATACACGAAATGGAGTGCAACATAAAGTCGGTCAGTGCTTTCGCTGTATTAGATGGAAAATTAGCCACTAGTACAAAGTTGCAAGTATTGAGTAGCATAAAGCATAAAGGCTACATATATGTGCTATGTGCTAGGGTACTCCTTGCATTACACTACGTTAAAAGTGACGCGCTAGCGTTAAACCTGCTTCAATAGTGACGCATTCAAGTACTTTATATGATGACGTCTCTAAAAACAGTATTTAACACAACCTATGTCACTTTTGTGGGCGCGTCACTTTTGATGCGAAACCCTAGCCGCCGTAGAGAGTGACTTTCTCGGGTTTCCTCATGCTCGATTTTTCTTGATCCGCACAAAGACACATTACCACGGACACTTTGAGTTTAATAAGGCACATCATGCAATCAAACTGTGATGGAGATCATCACGATGCAACTCTTGAACAACCTAAGAATCAAAAAAAAAAAAAGAAGACAAACTTGTAAAACTCCAACACCTCTACAACTCATACTTTAACAATCTAACATGTTACTCTCTAAAATTGTAGAACTCTAACACAAAATGTGAAAAAGAGAAATTGCAAAGAAAGAAGGAAAACTTGTAAAACTCCAACACCTCTACAACTCATACTTTAACAATCTAACATGTTAATCTCTAAAACTGTAGAACTCCAACACAAAATGTGTAGAAATGAAAGCAAGAGTGAGATTCTAGCTTATATCTTCCCTAAAAGTACCATGACCTAACTATGGCGGCTAACCCTAGCCGCCTCTGTTCATCCACCCCGATGAAAGTCATCCCTCTGGATGGACTAAAGTACGTTATTTTAGACGTCATAGTAGAAGTCCTTCTTCACATGCTTGTGTTGATGTGATCATGTCACTAGTGACACGTTCACGTTATACAAGTAACACGACGTCAGTAATGACTCGCTGGCGTTAACCATGCGTCAATAGAAACGCATGCATGATAACATCTTTAGGATCAGTGTTTAACACATCCTATGTCTTTTTAGACACGTGCGTCAATTTTGACGCAAGTCAAACCCTAGCCGCCGTAGGTCAAACCCTAACCCTAAAGCACAGTTTAAAATGATATATGTTACTTTTGACATTTACGTCACCATTGACACTCTCTAGGATCATTGACCAAGTCAAACCCGAACTACCACGTCACCCTACCATAAATGCACTTGATACGTCAGCTATATCATTACGCTTCCTTAAACAACACACGGTGACGCGGTGTGTGTCAAAATAAACGCCAACGTCACTATTGACATCCACGTCGGACAAACACCAACTTGTCCTAGTCACTCCTATCCTCCACATAAGCCTTCCACATCACCAGGGCATTCCACGTAGGATTTATGAATATGTCAAAAGTAACACATTGAACGTCGTCCATGTCACTTTAAACGTCATCAATGTTAAAAGAAACGTGCTGACGTGGATCATGAATATATTTAATCATTTAAATATTACTAGAGGGTAAAAAATGAAGTGCTAAAGTTTACCCCCCCGGAGGCGTACATGTCAACGTTGACGTGGTTCTGTTCGTTTTAACGCGGTTCTGTTCTTCCAAAATCCATGAGTGTTACTATGACACTCGATGTTAAACCATAGTCAATAGTGACGGAAATATGTTAAATTGATTAACATGCAAAAAGTCATTGTGGTCAAGTTACCCACACTAATATCGACTAGTCTCGGTAAACGTCACTTTTGACGCGAAATAACGCGGGACAAATCACTGTTTTCCTCTAGTGTAACGTACAATGTCCTCAACTTTCCAGCGTAGAGAAATTCCTTCCTCCATGAACAGCAAAGTCGCAAGCTCAGGCTCCCGAGCCTTCACAAACTCAGTTAGTCTTTTCATCATATGACAATCATGTCGAATGGAAGGGTGCTCAAAGAAATCACGTACAAATTCATGGTCCACGTTTGAAAACCAGTGCCGCACATCCCTGTGATTTAAGTTCAACTTCTCATGTTGTCTCTGATGGTATTTCTTCAAAAATCCCTTCCCTCACAATTTGCAAGCAGGCAACCTTCTAGGTCTAGGATGAAAAACACGCTCATACGTCAGGAGAGTGTCTTGAATCCCGATAGCCTCCTCGGCCTCCTCATGCTCGTCTGGTTCGTCAGGATCTTTGTCTGGAAAACCTACCCCTACTTCCAAGCCCACCTGCCTCCTTCCGCACTGACTGCAGAATAACGAGCTAGAACTCCCTAGCTTTGTTTTACAACTCCAGCACAAGTCCTTCAAACCACTTGACATCACCATTTTCATTTTCTTCTTCCAAGCACTTTTCTTCTCTATCATCATTGTTGGAGCTTCCTTCCCTTCTACTGCCGCTATATTGATGTTCTCATCCTTGTCCTCGATGACTTCCTTCTCTGTCTCTATAGTTTTTTTCTGCGCCTCAAGACCTTTCGTCTTCTGCAACCTTGTGATTTTGTTTCCCGACTCCAGTATCATTATTGCAGTCTCTTTCCCCTTCTCCACCTCTTTCCCCTTCGCGGCCGTTGTCTCCTTCTTCGCCTCTGTCTCCTTCTCTGCTTCTTTGAACACCTTTGCTTTCTTGTTTTTTTTTATGCTGTTAATTTCGGGTATTCCTAGCTCCGAAAGCACCATGGCATTCCTCTTCATATTTGTTGCTCGAAGCCTTTCATACTCCGTTAGTCCGTCTTCACTTCTTGCCTGAATGTACGACCGCATTTTCTTCTGATCAAGACGTCTACAATCAATCTCGTCAAAAGAACCTTTCCCTCTGTTTACCACCTTCCCTCGCTTGTTCAACGCAACATGTTTGGGAGCTGGAAGAGAGTTGTAATTCATATCTTGAGTGTTTGCCTCAAGGTGAGAGATAGTTCTTGATTTCGTCCCAAGCTTCATACAAACAGCCATGATGTCCTCCTCAAAAGACCTGTTCCACACAACAACATGCCAACCGTTAAGCAATTTAGGAATAAGAAACAAATCAAGCTACCAATCACTCACTCTGAGCCTCGTTATCTTGAGCACTTTGAATACACAAAATAAACTAGTCTAGTTCAAGGATATTGAAACTACATAACTCACAGTCACTTCCACTTCTTCATTTCATCTTCTGTATAAATCTCTCCACAACTCTTTGCAAAAACGATCAATAAGTAAGAATGAAATTACTAAGACTCCACGGGACATAGAAACGAACCTCCCCTTGCTTCTTGATACAATACATGTTTAAAAATGTAAACTCACACCTACAGCTTATGATTGAGTAAGTAATCTTAAAAAACTAAATACATTCCATAAAACTTGTAAGCAATGCGGCAATACAGAATCTAAATCTCTAATTAAAAAACAGCCAACCTAAATCAAGTGTAACCTCAATCAAGAACCTGCCAATGATGTCCACCGAAATCAACTGCGCAGAAACCAAATGCGCAAGAAGAACCGCAGAGAAAATTGGATGAAAAAAATGTCATCCATTATTCCATCCACATCCTGGAAAAATGTCATCCATTCACCCTCGGCCGTCTTTCACATTAAATTGCCTTTCACTTCGCCTTTCTCGTCTCTTACTTTCTCTTCACTTCCTTTCTCTTCACTTCGAAGTGAGCGTTTTCTACCGCGGCACACTCACCAATGGATTTTGTGCAATGAGAGCTACAGCAAGTTTCCACGCTCACACAGAGAACGGTGATCAAGGGTCGCTTCAAAGGACTGGCGGGGTACTTTGTTAGGGTAATTAACTTCATGTGTACTTTATTTTTGCATCTTAGTAACATGAGATCATGCACTGAAGTGCTCTTGTATCTTTGGGTTTTCTTGACAGGTTGAATAACGATACGCATGAGAGTTTCAATTTGGTCGGAACAAATTTCTTTCTCACGTATTTTGGAAAACATGAGGCGTTGTTGTATGATGTTTGCCTTTACTTCAATACCTTTTGATTGAAGTGCAGAGAAATTGGAGGAGAGGCTTTCAAAACTTATAAGTTTTTGGTCTATTTTACAAATGATGGAATCCACCAGGAGGAAGAGGAAATTTCGTTGCTACTCTCCTAACTGTAGAGGAAAAGAAGTTTCTCAAGCATCTTATTATAGACATAAAAAAAGACGGGAGATGTTGGACGATTTTGGTTCAGAAGAAGTGGTTGGTCAAGAAGTCGTCGCTGAAGAAGAGTTTTTAGATGATTCAGTGGCAGAAGAGGTATTACGAGGTGGAAAATTTGTACTTGAAGACGTTGGGTCAAAGTTACATGGTGTTGGATTTGTAGATGGCAAAATTCCAGCACCTGCTGATATTGATTCCAGCTTGGAGTCGGCCATGAGGACACAAATGGTACTACTTCAATCGGATATGGATTCTGCAAAGGTTCCTGTGGCTCTCCATGAGAAGATTATGAGAAGAGTTTTTTCTGGAAAGAGTACTACTTGTTTCGATTCCATGAGTATTGTTCAGTTGTCTACATATGCAGGTAAAATGACATTGAATTTATGATATTGGATGTTCAGTACTTTAGTGAACGTGTAATTTGATTTTCTAATGTAGTTATAGTCTCACTGAGGGATTAAGTTTCTTTGTTTTTGGGTATTTTGAAAATGTGGCAGGATCAATTGGAGAGGAGATAAACATTCCAACCTCGTATGATCAACTGCTGAAAGATTACGAACAACAGGGGATGTCAAAACCAGTCCGATGGAGGGTTTGTACATGAAGTATTGGGGGCACCACATATGCCGCAGCTGTTAAGTCCTAGTACAGAAGATCTTTACGAAGGACTATACGTAGTGAAGTGTGACTGTGAATATGGGCCTAGACTACGTAGGAATTGCAGAGAGTGCGGGGAAAAATGTTTCGTTTGTAATGCTCTTCGAAAGGACATTCTTCCTTTTGATTACTTACCGATAGCGAGGGAGTTAGAGCAACTTAGTAGTAGTAGAACACAATGTCATGAATTCTTAGAGCACTGGAGGAATGAAAGTAAGTGGCGTGGTGTATGTTCTCATGACCCTGTCTCTCACAGTTCTGAAATCTGAGATGGTTCAAAATTCAAAAAGAACCAAGCATTTTGGGACCCACACCAAAAATGGGAGATTCCAGTAAAATGTAGTAATATAAATTGTAAAGAAGTGTTTTGTGCCTTTCCAACTCCATGTCAAGAAGTACTTGGAGGTTGGAATGAGACTACTCAAGAGTATGTGTTTGACTGTCCAGTCTGCTTCACGATTGTCACTTCTAAGAAGTCTTTTGTACAAGTAAGTGTAGTATGTTTTGTTGTAGTTGTAAGTGTGTATTTTATGAACTTTGTGATCTTGTATTGTACAGAAGTGTATATTTTATTAACTTTGTGTGTATGTTGTTGACATGTTTAGGGGGATCCAAGAAATTTTGCACTAGCAGGGCATTGGGATGGGTTTTTAACAGCGACCACTAAGTTCAAAGACACTTGGGTGGTTGAAATGGAGGTCTTGAATGGAGGGAAGAACAATACTCTTGGACCTATTCCATTAATTTTTATACCTGCGTCCTCAAAAAAAATCATTGAAGATAGTGAAGATCATATTCTGACAGCGTTTCTTGAGCCGTTGATTCACGATTTAGAGGTGATTTTTATCGAAGGTTTTGAGGTGAAATACAATTATCCTCCTCATCTCATTTCTTCCGGTTTGCCGGCTACAGAGGATGGAAATGTAAACTTACGAGGGATGCTAATGCTATGGACAGGAGATCATCCGGCTCAAACAAAGATAGGGGGGTTGAAAGACAAAGGTTACAATGCTTGCAGGAGGGACATAATGGTAGAAGGTTTATATGGAAAGAGTGTAGTTTACCCTGATACTAGAAGACAAGCATGTTATCCACCACCATTGCGTACCATGGAGGGTTTGATATCTGAGGTTAGTGAGTTTCTGTGTATCTGAGGTTAGTTAGTATTTTTCTTCAGATTTTGTAGACTTTATTAATAAATATTTCTAGTGGATTACTAGTGTTGTACTAGAGTGCATTACTATTTTGTACTTCAGTTTGTCTAATGAATTTGTTGTTGTTGCCTGTATTGTAGGTACATAAGTTGGGTAAAGTGGATCCCAGACAGATTTGTGTCACTGGTGTTTCAAAGCTATGGCGTTTGTATTACTTGTATGGATTTGATCTCTCATTAGATTTAGTTTATGATGTGATGCATATTTTACCTTTGTGCATTTTTAAAAAATATGTTTTGAAGCTAAAAGAGGACTGCCACTCTAGAGGTACACTTCTTGAAAAAGCTTCAGTAGAAGTCACATATCATAGACCAAGTGATTTGGGTGCGAGATGGCCAAGTGGTATTATGGACAGATTTGGGTACTGGAAAGCAGAGGAGTTTGTTCTTTTTATACAATGGTGTTTACCATATGTCCTGGATCGAATGGGCTACCAAAAGACACATGAACTTTGTTTTTTGGGTCTTATTTTGATTGAGGTTTGTCGATTATTCTTCAATCATACCCGAAGTCATGGATGGACTGTTGAGTCTATAACCATTGGAAGGGAATATTTGGCGGCATGGAGAGTTAGATGGGAAGAAAACTACGGGCCACATGGCTCTATTCTCGAACATGTTGCAGGTATGATTTCTTTTTCATTAGTGTTGTAATGAATCTTGTGTTTACTGCTCAAAGTTGCATTGTGATTCATGTGTAACTTTTTGTCCTTTGTTGTTGTAGGCAATGGTGAATTACTTGATGATGTTTTAAGGCATGGATCACATGATATTTTTTGGTGTTTCCGACATGAGAGGAAGGTGTCGAGTTATGTGAACATCAGAACAAACAGGAGAGAGAACGAATTGACATACGCAGCTTACCATGCAAGAACATCTTATAGTTCTTTGTACAAGCAAAAGCATATGGACCTGGACTTACTATATCCACCACAAAGAGCGATTCATTTGTTGCATACTAGTTTGATGACCTCTACTAGAAGGCAAGGATCTGAAGGTATATCTCTCTCCTCGAGTTTATTTCACTTTGAGTTATCCGAAAAGTTACCTTGAATTTGACGAGTCAAGAAATCAACAAGAATCAACTACATTCTTCAAACTTTGTGGAATTTATATATAACTCAATTGTTTGTGAATAGTACTGAATTTGTAGAGTTTTAAATTACTAAAGTGTGTGTTATTAGAGAAGTTATTGATTTCTTTTTTTACTTGTATTAACAGGTTCTCATTTGAAAGAATGCCCCCGAGATCACTTGAATGGGTGTTTTATAACTTCATCCAGAGATTTTGCAATGGATTTGTGGAAACTACAGCAGATTGTGCCTAATTGTCCATGTAAGGAAGTGTTGAAAAGGAAGGGTGTGTGTGTGGGGGTGGAAACATGGAAACAAAAGAAGTATGTTGAAGACTGTGAAGACCTACCTCATGGGATATTGGAAGGGGCGAGGGCTTTTAACTGAAGAAACAGAGCTTGAGTTTAAAGATGAGGTAGAGAAATTGTCCTTTTTGATACATGAAGGGACAAAGTACAAGTTGAATGACTTGGTCGTCATCAGGCCTGACAAATCAGAAGAATCTGAAGCAAAGGACTTAGGATATTGGACTTGGAAAGGTAAAATAGTCTCCATCTTCATGCATGAATTTCTTGGAGTTCATGAAATATCCTTCAGAGCCGAATACTTTGAGCAGTTGCCTACATCAGAAGGCAGCAATGAGGCAAAGCATTCAGATTTATCATTCATGAGGGTACTTAAATCCAAGCCAAGACAACACTTTGGAGAAGACACTAGGCCAGTGAACATGTTACTACACAAGTTCATGGTGCATCCAGTACCAGATAGAAAAGATGTAGTGATAGCTCATGAGTTATGTAATTTAAGCCTTCGATTCCATTTGTTGTCTGAAGGCCACAGATCAATACTACCACCATGGCCTGAAGTGGGAAAACTGTATTGGTTTGAAAAGATCGAGGGTTCACTAAGGTACAAGGTTGGAGTTGTGAGGAAGGTGACATTGCCTGCACATTTACAAACAGAGGAGGAAACTGAAGAGATAGAGGGAGATCTTCATCATCCTTACATTGGGTTGGTTTATTTGAGTGTATTGAAGGAAATTGTAGGGAAACATGGTGAGTTTAGAGCACCTGTCAAGGCTTCACCATATTCCTGGAGGTGTTTAGGAGAGTATGTGATTTCAAACTACACTGTGACTGGGTTCTCAAAAGGAGTTCCCGTTACATGGGAAGGTGTGTAGATTGGTTTAGATTGTTGCAGTTGTGCATGTAGTTGAGTTTTGATGAAAATTAATGATCCACTCATTTTCCTCTTGACAAAGGATTCATAGTTTCCCTTTGTAAATTAAAGGTGAACGAGAACAATATACGAGTTGATGGAATTTTCTCG
This sequence comes from Bryum argenteum, assembly GCA_037043015.1. Lineage (NCBI taxonomy): Eukaryota > Viridiplantae > Streptophyta > Bryopsida > Bryales > Bryaceae > Bryum > Bryum argenteum. The sequence continues at coordinate 13,776,220 of CM073328.1, read as the reverse complement.
TTAATAAAAGTAAGCACTTCTCATGTAACATGAAAATTAATTGTTTCACTCCATGTTATTTGTTTGAATCCCCTGTATGGAATTGTGAAACAGTGAAAACAAATGGAATTCCCTATCAACTTTCCGAAGGACGACAAAACTTGTAAATTTCCCTACAAAGAAAACCCAGTATTTCCCCTACAACAGAAATGTTCAACGATCCCCTGATCGTGAAAAGTAGAACGCAGGGAAAACAATAAATTCGTGAAAATTAACAGGGAAAACAAAAAGAAACTTTCGAACTTACACAGGGATATCAAAAAAAGTTCCTTGTGGCTTTGCATGAAGTTCACCATTTAGAAATAACAGGGTTTGGAATCGGTTTGGATTTTTTCTGACGACGTCCTAGTATTTCCATATTCGACGTTGCTTATGTCTTGGAAACATATGCAAGCACCAGGACAAACTTCTTGTTTGTTTGACGCGAATGGAAGTGATTTCACTGCAGTGCTAATGATATACACCCTCATTGGAAAGTTCTAGGGTAAAGAGTTCTAAGAGAACAAGCCCTTGTACCTGCGTCCTCCCGACACCGACCTGAAAAAGGTCAAATCGAAACTTTATAAGGAACATGTAAAAAAATCAGACCCAGGTATAAAAAAAAAAAGCATATCCTATTGAGGATCCTCTCGTCTCTTTCATCCTTCATCCGGACGCATGAGCTCTTTATTTGGTGCTCTTCAATGATTGCTCAATCAACTTGGTTATTCTCAATTCTTTGCCAAAGTAATATATACATGTACTAATCTATATATCTTGTATGGCGTAGTGCTAGTGTGCAGAGGCGTCTAGTACAAGTGAGCCTATCATCTAAATGGATTCTAAAATGAAGAAGCTCCGGGGGAAGTTTGTGGAGAAAGGCATTCAAACTGAGTTTGAGTGAACTTGCTAGCTGGAAACTAGCATGCAAAGAATGATCGACCTTGCGGCTTGTGGAAATTTGTTGAATCAGAGGCAATGCGAGGATCTTACAACCAAGCTTGAGTTGATTGTTGAAAACATCAACTTGATTATTCAATACTTGATTGTCAAAGGGATGGGTCGATCTTTGGCTTCTTGTTCTTGCATGAAGAATTTTTATCGATGTTTGGAAAAGGCCAGAATGCTCATGTCAGCCTGTCGAGAGAAAGAATGGTGGCGTGCCGCAGCATTTCAGTGGAAAAATGAGAATGCTTTCCAAGAAATCTTGAATGTTGTATCCAATTCTATGCTACAACTTGATATATGTGAATTTAAAAGACATCAAAAAGTTCTTGAGTTCTTTGAAAATGCTTTCGGGACACCTAGTTGATCTTCGGCGATCATAATTCTTCAAGTCTGCGAGTGCCAGTGATATTCAAAAGAATGAGGATGATCTTGTCTTACTTCTTAATCAACTTGTCATTGATCCTGGAAGTATCAAAAGTGTGCACTGTCCTTGCCCACAAGACTTGGCTCTTGGTCAAAGTCTTGGAAGTTATCAAAAATGGAAAAGGACGAGGAAACTATGTGGGAGAATCACAACAAACTCCATGGAACGTGGGGAAATGCTTCCTTTCTTGGAGGAACTCGCTTGTCCGAACAAGTTGAACAAGTTGTCGAACAAGGAACTCGCTAGCACCGAATGGCTTAATATACTTTGTGCCAAGAAAGAATTTCATGCAAATGGAGAAGGACATGATAAGCTGTTTATGAAAGAAGCAACTAAAATGACACATTTGAAGCACCCGAATATTATTCGATCTTTGTGTTGTGGCAATGGCCAAGACCCGGGGTCTTGTTTTATTGCAATGGAGCTTATGGACAAGAGTTTTCTCAAATTGATTCAGGAACTGAAAGGCAAGCCCTTTGCACTTGAAGTACCGCTTGATATAGTTGTGCAGATTGCACGTGGAATGTGTTATCTGCATGATCAAGGTGAGGCCCATAGTGATCTTAAACCTCAAAATATAGTCGTGAATGGGTTGACTTCCTCATATCTTCAAGGATATTAGAGTGTAAAGCTAATTGACTTTGGAAGCTCAAAAGCTGAGGTAGAAGGTCCAAAGTCCAGCGCTATAACATTTTTTGGTGTTAGTACTACAATGTATAGGGCCCCTCATCTTCAGCCAAATGCAGAATATGATTCAAAAGAAAGAGCAAAGTGGTTCAAAGAGGATGTCTTTAGCTTTGCAATGACATGTGCACATGTTATTTCTCTTCAAGTATACAGATATGAAGCATTTGACCACAGATGAATTATTCAATGAAGTTATGAATGAACTAAGTCCAAACGTTCCCAAGGATTGTCCTCAAATATTACGGGACTTGCTAAGGAGTTGTTGGAACACTGTTCCTTCTAGAGGACCTACTTTTGTCGATGTTTCCTTGTGGTTAGAATTAGCTCGTTGTAAAGAAATTGAAGAAGATGTCCGAGAATCAAGCCTAGATTTTATTAAAGCAGAGATCGAAGCAAAATCTTCTTTTTCTAAGAAATCTCCGAAGCCAAAGCTGATACTTGATAAGACTAGCAATGAGGTAAGTAAATAGAATGTAACATATTTGCTTGGAGAGTTGGAGGTGTTAATCTAAATTGTAATCTTTTAAAATCCAAATCTTGTGCTTGGTTCATATAAAAGGACCAATTTGTTCAGCATGTTATACAAGATTTGATTATACTAATATTCTGAAAATATTTTTGGTAAATATGAAACAAGCAGGATGGAATCAAGTCAAGCGACTTAGTGACTATCATCTCTTGTAGTTGCAATCATGAACTTACTTATTTTAAAGAGCTACCAGCTCGTCAAGAACGGATCAAATGTGACGTATGTGGTCAAAGAAATGTTGATGATGGAATATATCATTGTTCAACTTGTGGCTTTGATGCACATCAACATCAAATCTGGTACATGGGAAGGTGACAACAATTCATGTTATAAACGAGGCTCTCTTGCCTGGCGTCACATCGACCATTTCAATTCCGGCTTACAATAAGATATACTAGAATCTTGCTCCTTGAAGTATCACAACATAGAAGATGATTATGAGATTCGATATCCTCCTTCCTTATGCTGACAAGAGTGATGAAGCATAGCATACTTTTTGTGATTTTTACTTTTGGAAGTATTAGAATAGTATGTACAACTTAGTGTGTACAAACAATTATAGGTTACATAGTCTTAAGGATACACCCTTTGGATTATGCCTTCTGGTTCATGAACACTTACTGATAAACATTAGGTGAATAGGTGAATAGGTGAATACAATGTGTGTAATGAATATAATATAATATATAAAATAATTCCTCTTCATGTTCTACAAGAATGTTGCTATCTAAATAATAACATGGTATCAGAGCAGGAAAGATGTGTTTTCTTGAGAGACCGAATGATGCTTATAATTCGAGTGAGAATGTTTTTTGATTTATTAATTGAAGACAATGTAGAAGACGAAGTTAAAATTCAACTTCGCAATACACACATTGTTCAATGAACCTTATTTTCTTCAAATCCCGATTAATGGAGTTTTACCTCTTGCTATTGATTGAAATGATGAATCTTTCAATGCAACAAAATTATGAATTTGAAAATGTAACTGACTTTCATATTTTAAATCTTTTATTTGAAACTCAAGTTGTCTTGAGGCAAAATAATATAATTAAATCAATTATGATGGAACACATCACTAAACCAGAAATCCTAATCATGAATGCTTCCTTTTTTCTATGAATTATATATTTTAAATTCAGATAAACAAATTATGGATTTAATAAAACGAACAACCTAGAAAAATTATTGTTTGATAATTATACTACCTGGAGAATCCGCATCACTCATTTATTAAAAAAAAGAAACTATGGCAAATTGTAAACAGAGATGGAATCAAACCACGAGGTACCACTTCTCCAGAAGGTACCGTGACAAATCCCCAGCTACTGGTGCTGGATCTGTTAAGGAATGGGAAGAAAAGGACGAAGTTGTTCAATCAATCTTGATTGAGAATGTGAAAAACATATGTTTTGTTCATTTGACCTTAAACACTGCTTACTTAAATTGGCAACAACTAGAGAAAATATTCCAGAATAAAGATGTTATGAATTGTTGCTTTTTACACCGAAAATATGTCAATTTTTAAATGAGTGATGGTGAAAATGTAACCAATCATATTCATGAATTTAAACTATTGCGGGAAGAATTATCCACAGTTGGATTGGTGTACAATGAAGAAGATAAAGTAGAAACTTTATTGGCAAGTTTGCTAGAATTGTATGAATCAATCATACACGTGTCAGAGGTAAGTAATACACCTCTGACAGTAGAAGATGTTATCTCCAAGATCCTACATGAGGATCTTCGACAGAAGAAAAGTGGAGTTTCCACTAGTCATGGCAAAGTGCCCACAGCCTTGTGGACAGGAGTAAAATCTTCTTCTAATAGATTTTCTCAATTTAATTCGCAAGGTGGCTATTCCAGAAATTAAGGCAATACTAGTCCAGGTAGTTTTTACCAATTGAAACAGGCCTAGTTCCAATGGGAGTAACAAAGTCACCAAATTTCCAATGGGTCAACGCACTTCTTCACAATTAAGCCATCCTAATTATCAATCTCCTCATAAAAAGAAAGGTATTTTTAATTATTGTAAAATACCACGTCATTATAAGAAGGATTGTAAAAAATATCATGCTGATTTACAAGCAGGTAAAGTTATTCCCGGTCAGCCATCTAATATGGATAGACCATCAGCATTTGTTGGAGTTATTCGAACTACAGTCACTAATTCGACAGCTCCTGTTCTTACAAATGAATGGTACCTAGACTCAGGGGCGACACACCATCTCACCTACCATGGAGAATGGTTCATTACTTATTCCCAATCATATCCCCACGAGTTAGTTTACCTTGGAGACAATACAGTCGTAAGAATCGGACCCTTATGGAGATAGCTCGTATACAAAAATATGCTATTGTTCATGGATTACCAGAAAAAGGTCTTTCATCCTTATAGGTTTGTGAAAGTTGCTTGTATGGTAAGCAATTACGGCCAAGATTCTCTAAACTTGCCCTCAGAGCATTACAAATACTTGAGTTGATGCATTCTGACCTATGTGGCCCCATGCCTGAATATTCATTAGGCGGAGCTGTTTATTTCGTCACTTTTATTGATGATTATAACACATATTCTACCGTCTATTTAGTAAGAAGAAAATGTGAAGTGATTACTTGTATTCAAGCATATAAAGTTTTGGTTGAAAACCAAATTTCTAACAAGATTAAAATTATCCGCACAAACAATGGGACCGAATATATGTCACATGCTATTACAAAGATTTGTACAGATAATGGTATCCTCCATCAATTCACAGCAACATACACCCTGCAACAAAATGGTGTTGCCGAGCGAAAGAATCGGACCCTTATGGAATCCGCCCAATGCATGCTTCAAGCTGCTCGCCTCCCTTCTCTTTTCTCGGGTGAAGCCATAAAGACAACAAATTACATACAAAATTGCTTAACAACAAAAGCCTTGAAGAATCAAACGCCTCTTGAAATATGGACTGGTCGTTTCCCTTCCTTTCATTATTTCCGCATTTATGGTTGTGATTCCTACGTTCACAATCCTAAAGCCAAGTGGAAGAAAATTGATTCTAAAAGTTAAAAATGTAATTTTCTAGGTTATAGCCAAGAAGTGAAGGGATATCGCTTATATGATCCTTCTGCAAAGAAAATAATCATAAGTCGTTATGTTGTTTTCAACAAACAACTTCCTAGTTCATTTTCTAAACCCTCAACTCATAATCTTTTGCCTTCTTGTTGATGTTGTAAAATTCACAAGTTTAACCCCTAAAAATCCAGGAAAACCAATTCGGTTTTCTGAGATTTCGGGCAGCTCATTTTAAGCATTTAAATTGATATTTTTGCCTAAGATTTTTACTGGACACTCCCCATACAGTAATGTGTATGTGGTAAAATTTTCAAAGTCAAATTTTAATTTTATAACCTTCACCTAGAAATTTTAGGTTTCAAGTCCAAAACGGGCAGTTTGAAATAATTTTTTTTAATTTTATTTTTTTTAGAAATATGTTCATTACCAAATTACTATTCAAATTTCAAAGTGTCCGAAGTCAAAAAGTTTACCAATTTTACAAGGGCAGCCTCCAAAACTTTCAAAAACAATCTTCACAATTTCTAGTAATTTTACAATTTTTTCTTTCAAAAATTGCCAAAAGTCGAGATTTTGGATTTTTTCCAAGATTTTTTTTTTCGAAATTCACATTATCATAAATGCACCTTCTCACCGTCAAGATTTTTCTCAAACTAAATATATCATACGTGGTGCTTGTTTTACTATATGGTTGTTTTTAGACCTTCTTTCATAAAATATTTTACATTAAGGTCAAAAAGTGGAATTGGTCTCTAAAATTTTGCATGAGCATAACCAACTTGATTACCTACATGAAAAAAAATGAGGGAAAAATATTTGGAATAACAATCATCAAGTTGCCCTTGGCACCATTTAGACAATGCCTCTCACGTAGCGGCAAAAAAAAAGTGTTGGTCAAACTTTGATTGTTATGATCTCACAAATGACAAACATCCAACGGTTGAAATTTTGACCAGTCCTTTGTATACAAGTTAGGTACAAGATCTTACGGTTCAAAGTCTAAAACCAGAAAAAAAAGCTTCTCCATTTCCCCATTTTCCAACGAAGGTGAAAAATGGCAGTTTTTGGTTCTGGAGGTCGAGGAAACCCCTAGATTTTTAGGGGTTAACCCATCCAACTTACAAACCTATCCAAACTCCTCCAGTCGACCTTTAGTAAATCCACCTGTCACTCATATTGAACAATCTACTATCCAAAGCTTCCAATCTCCAGTAAATCTCTTATTTTCTTCTGCATATGGTGAGCCCTCATCACCTCATTCCATTCATTCTCAAAATTGTTCAGTTGACCTAAATTGTCTCAATACTCCTTCATCCTCTTAGACAACACCTCCTCCTAGGTTGTCTCCTCCTAAGCCCCCTCCAAAAAATCCTAATAAAAACACCTCTCAAACACCATAACCACCCTTTAAGCCTACCTCTAGCTTTGGTAGAACTTACAAGCCTAATCTCAGATATGCGAATATTCATATTATTCCTGTCTCAAGTCACTCTTCTATTGCTGAACCTGAAACACATAGTGAAGTGCTTCAAAGCTGTGAGTGCAAATAGTGGCAATGAATATGGACAATGAATTCATATTCATATTTTTCTTTAATAAAAAACTATACATGGTACCTAGTTGACTTTCCTCCAACACGAAAATTTATTAATAATAAATGGATTTATACTGTCAAATATAAATCTGATGGTTCAGTTGAGCGATACAAAGCCAGACTTGTAGCGAAAGGATATTCCTGAATCCATGGAGTTGACTATACAGAGTCACATATACTTTTCCTTTGTTGTCAAAATCACCTCTATTCGCGTTTTACTAGCACTAAGTATTCATGTTGGGAGATACACCAATTAAATGTGAAGACTGCCTTTTTGTATGACGATCTGAATGAACTTATTTTTATGTGACAACGAGAAGGCTATGTCCAACTACATTCAGCAAATAAGGTTTGTCGACTAAATCAAAATCTCTATGGATTAAAACAAGTTGCTCTTGTGTGGTACTTTAAATTCCAAACCTATCTATTCTCCTTTGGCTTTTCTCCTATTAAAGCAGATTCCAATGTATATATTCAAGTTTTTACCAAGGATTTCATACTCCTTGCCTTTCATATTGAACATAATTGGCTTCAACGTACTATTACTATTCATCAACATAAATATGTAATCTCAATCCTTCCACGCTAATTGTCATCTCACCTCAACACCACTTGAGGTCAATTTGAAATTATTAAAATCACAAAGTCCCCAAACTGATGAAGAGAAACAAGAGATGTCTCAAGTTCCTTATGCCAATTGATGTTGTTGGTACTATTACTTATGCTAGTTACATTACACATCCAGACTTGGCCTATATGCAGTGGAAGAAGTCAGTCAAGCATAGTTCCAACCCTGGAAGAACACATTGGCTTACTATAAAAAGAATATTTTGTTATTTACAAGACACATCCAATAAAGGTATCACACTATCACTTATGGCCCACTTTCCAACGAAATAAATGACCCTAGTATAACTTTAGTAGGTTATACATATGCTGATTGGGCTGGGAAGATTGATGGGAGAAAATCCACCTCGGGCTATACTTTTATTTTTGCTAATGGTGCTATATATTGGAGCAGTAAAAGACAGCAAAGGGTCGCTCTTTCAAGTACAGAAGCAGTCTATACTTTTATTTTTGCTAATGGTGCTATATATTGGAGCAGTAAAAGACAGCAAAGGGTCACTCTTTCAAGTACAGAAGCAGAATATAAAGCGGCAATTGAAACTTGTAATGAAGCCTTATGGTTAAGATGCTTGATGGCCGATCTTCAATTTCCTCAACTTTCCCCTACTCTTATTAAATGTGATAATGTAAGCACTATAGCTTTAACCCAAAATCCACAATTCCATGCAAGAACTAAGCATATTGATATACAACATCATTTTATAAGAGAGATAGTACAAAGTAACAAAGTACATATTGAATATTGTTATACTTTACAGAATATTGCGGATATATTCACCAAAAGTTTAGCAAAAGAAAAACACAAACTTTACCTAGTTAAACTTGGAGTTCAAGAACCCTATTCAAGCTAAAAGAAATTTATATTGTTTTATTGATTAAGCTTGGCCACCTTAATTTGATAAAACAATATAGTGTAAAGAATTAGAATATGTAACCTATAAGTGGGAGTGTTAGAATAGTATGTACAACTTAGTATGTATGAACAATTAGTATAGGTCACATAGTCTTAAGGATACACCCTTAGGGTCATGCCTTTTGGTTCATGAACACTTATTGATAAACATTAGGTGAATAGGTGAATATAGTGTGTGCAATGAATATAATATAATATGTAAAATAATTCTTCTTCATGTTCTACAAGAATGTTGCTATGTAAATTATAAAAGGAAGCCTACACTCATTAACAACAATCCTAGTCAACATAGAGATGTTAAGCAGATAAGCTAGTTTAGCTAAGTTTTCTAACATGGTATTGATTAGAATAAGTATCATGCTCTTATGTTTTTCAGCACCAGGAATAGCCAAGGGACTTGATGCAGAAAAACCGTTAGCTCAGAAGGTTGATATATGTACCTGAATACATAACTTAGATACGATGTGTTGGAGATGGAAAACTCCTATATAAAAGTGGCTTGAAGTTAATGGCTCCAAAATAAAGAAAGCACATGAGACACCAACTACCTTTTTAACCTTTTGATTCTTTGTCACATAGTATCTTGTTTTCTAAGATCATTAATAGTGGAGAATGGAGACTTAACACTAGGACCGATAAGCGTAACATATGTGTTACGCTTATAGGGCTGAAACACACCTATCTTTTTCTTGTGCTTTGAGCCTGAACCCTTGATGTTTCTACATCAATGGTCTGTATACATTGCCTAGCAACTATTTTGATTGATTAGACCTTGTTGATGTGGGATATGACCCACGACTTTGACCAATCAGAACTATCCATTTTGAACCATTTCCAGAATCTCATGGCGTACTCATTTCACTCCGTATGAGTGCATCTAAAGTATGTTCTATTGGTATATTGTTGTTGTAGCTATTTTAGGCAAGTTGTTAGGAAGTGCTACACCAAAGTCTAAGTCATTTCGTGCAACCAATGAACCTCCATCACCCTATGGATAAGCGTAACTTATATGTTACAGATACGGTAGCAATCGGTCCTAGTGTTAAGCTCATAAGGTTTCCCCAAATCTATATATACATTTGAAGTCACCATCAAGTTCAAGCATAGTTCCGAATTAATTTTTTCACAATTTAATATTATGGTTTTGATGGTTTTGATGGTCAGTTTGATGAATCGATTTGAAAGTTATGAATCACTATGAGCTACATAATGATATAGTTGAAAGTGTATGGTCTCTATACGACCCGAAACAATTCTACCTAATTTTCCTCTGAATTGTTAAAGGGCAAATTTTCTTGACTTCACATATAACTCTACCGATAACTCTGTCGCATCAGGTTATATACTTGTATTGCATTTTTTACCATTATAATGTGTCACAAATTTAACCCAGATTCTAAGAAATGGATTGATCCAATTTCCTGCATACATATTTTACACATTTTTAGAAACTGAATTCCTGGTGAACTTGCTAGTTTAAAATTCGAGCTGTTGAAGAACCTTCTACCCTAGCTATAGCTGAATTATGTACACATTAAATGCAATCGTTTGGTCCACTCGAACTTCTGACGGAGTTCATCAGTTCGGCATGTCATTATGGTAAGGTGTCCTATAATGGCGCAATTTTCAGCACAGAAAATCTACAGGAATGTTGCCGGTGCAAGCAATTTTTTTGCATGGGGAAAATTAGTAGAAAACTAGAGCAAGTGGAATCATCATTTTTCGACTCTTCTACAGTAAGTAATGAATTTTTGAAGATGGAAATATAGGTGTTCCTAAAATGGTGCCCTAAAGTGACGCCCTATAATCTCTGCAGTGTGTACATGGTACTGTTGTATGGAGAAGCTATTATGTACGTGACAGTGAAGATTGCTAGGGCTCCATTTTCGGCACTGCGCCATTTTTGGCTGCTCTACCATAATGGGGAAGGCTGTCGAAGATCTGGAGTATTATGTGAACTTGGATCTTTGCCCCTGTATCCATTCTCTATTTCTGTATTAAACGAATAATCTTATATTACTGTTGCGTGTCTGGTCTTGAAGTGCATGATTATGTCGAGAAATATCTTGATTTTCAACATAATTTCAACAATTTTAACCCCTAAATTCGACTTAGTCTATAGTCTGGTTGATTTGGGTTTGGTCAGCCTCTTGATTTTCTAAACTTCGCTTGCATGAAATTGAAGCTTTTTTACAAGTTGGTAAGTTTTTCCATACCTTTCGGAGAAGTCATTACTTGTTTCAAAATTCCTCATACCTTAGGAGAAATTCGCGCTCTAAGTTTGGAAACACTATTCAAAATTTGCCCAAAACTGCCCAAACTGCCGTATGTGCTCATTTATTCTCTAAAACTGTCCAAAATCAATTAACCCCTAAACGTCAGAGCATGCCCCTCAGGCTTGGTTTCCAGTGTATTTCCAGAGGGGCTTGACGTTAAAGGGTTAAAATTGCAGAAAATTCAAAATTCACCAAAAATTCAGAATTTACTTTTTTTCGGGTTTTGTTTTTTGTACATACATGTAAACAAGGTTTTGAGGCATGATCTCACTATTTGGATCTTCAATTCAATTATTCTTTACATGCCATTTTTATATTTAAAGGTTGGCTTTAGTAGTTGAATTTCAGCATATCATCATGTGAATAATCAAGCATTTCTATAGGTTTTGTAGGTTTTACGAGGGTAAAAATTGCATAGACATGTTCCCAACTCACCTAGGAATAAGAATGTGAAGAGCCTCATATCAAAATTTTTACTAGAAATAAATTTCTTGGCCCCAAAAAAACTAGTGACCCTTTCTGCAAAGGATAAAAAAAAAATTGTCCAACTTTGAGCATTACAATTTACCAAATGATAAGAAATTTGATTTCAAGATTTGATATAAATATACACATACAAGTCACATACTAGATCCTACCTGTAGTAATGTACGTACTTGAAAGTACTTCAGAATTTGAAAGGTTTCCCCTTGCATCAGAAGAGGGTTCGATTAGCAGCAGACGATTCGACAGTGTTGTTGCCGATTCCCCACGAGGAACAGTGCGACGCGATTCCAGCTCACTAACTCACTAACTCACTGTATCCTACTCCTCGCTCCAAACCAGATCAGAACACGTACCTTAGTTACTACAGGCATGCTTGGGCTCCATCGGCAGCAGAAGACTTCTCCACCTCTCCATTAAGGTACAATAAGGTACAGACACAAAAAATTCAATTATACTGCATCTAAACTCCTGGCACAAATTCTTGACACAAACTCCTGACACAAATTGCTGGATACCTTCCGTCCTTCCCTGACCTTACCATTTCCCTGGAAGCACAGTGTTAATTACGCGTTTCTAACTTGGAAGAAGAGATGCTCTAACTTCCAACAACGACCCACAACCTGCGTGCTGCTTGGCTGCTTGGCACCGAGCTCTTCACCAGAGCTCTGTTTCAGTTCAGTTTCCTGTGGTTCAGACTTGGTTTCCTTCTTTCAGAACCGCTTGTGCAGAGCACTTGTGACTGTGCGCGGTTATTATACACTCAAATCGAGCTCTATTGATCAAGTTTTGCCATTGCGGAGCATTACGGCTGTGAAGAATCTGGAAGGTGTTGGGAGCTCATTTTGGTGGTTCTCTGAAGGAAAAACCGGAAGCTTGCTTTTCATGTGCGTACATACTCTTTTCTTGTCAAGTTGATGATATGTGAAGAACTAAAGATGTCACTGGAAATGCGGGCTAAAAACCTTGTTGTTGTTTAGATTGCCTTGAAAACAATGCTGATTTTACTCCTTCACTTTTATCGAAGTCGGGATGAGTGCACACAGGGAGAGATCAAGTATGCTCTCGGATTTCTTTATTCGACCTTTCTTTGTGGTTTTATTAACGAAGTTTAATAAGGCTGGTTAAGCTACAGCTATGGCTGAACTATGTACACATGGAACACACAGATGTAGTACTCTCGAACTCCTGAAATTAATGAATCGCCATGTCATGGTTGCTCTACCGGGGAAGTTGTCGGAGTTTGAGAATTTTCTGTGACATCCGAACAATGAGTCAATGACCTCAGTGTAATCATAAATACTTCTTAAATAACCATGCAACTGGGTATATGGGCTTCTTGTACTTCAAATTTTACACTTCACTCTTTTCGCTCTTTTGGCAACGATTGCTCGATCATTGCTTATGCTGGTATATGTACTTTTTGCTCTTGTAGCCTCGTGTGGGCTGAATGAAGAACAATGCTGGAATTCAAATAAGGAGCTCGCTTTTCATAAAGTTCACCAGAAAGGGAATCTTGATACTTAGGAACCTGCTTTCCACGGAGCAGGTTCCAAAATAGCATGTAATATGTATGTGAAGGGTCTATTACCTATTGCTATAATTCCTCTCGAGCTTCTCAGCAAATCTAAAAGGAGTGCTTTAGCACCAGTTAGCTATTTGAGCCCAAAGAACTCTGACCCCCGGCGGGAGCGGCGTCGTAGGGTGTCGCATGCGGTCAGTGAGGCCTTAATCACTTGAACATGTAAATGTGTAACTTCCCTACCTATGATAGTTGTCCAGCTTCATGCAGTTAAGAGCCAAGTGCTGTACATTGGTGAATTCAAAGCTTAGTTGCCTTGCAAGCTTCTGTCTCATGTGTTCCTGCCATTCTATTACGAAGAACTTTCTCGAAAGCCCATGTGGTCGAATTTGATTGTCATGAACACTAATAGTCGTACAATGGAGGTGTTTCGCTAACTTTTACTGAATCAGCTTTTCCTCTCCCCTTCCTGACCACCCATTGCCCCTGTTTGCTCCCATTGCGACGTCAGATTTTCAGCGTAACATGTCGACGACTGGTGAAGCAGCTCACGTAGCTGGATCTGATCAGCCTGCAACGTCCAACCTCGTCGCGGTCTCGCCTGGCCTAAAGAAGTGCACTGAGTGCGAAGCAGCTCCGGCGGTGGTGTCCTGCTTCTCCTGCGACGTATCCCTGTGCGCGTCGTGTGATACAAAAGTGGAACACAACTCTAAAACTACTTCTAAGCATGTGCGGATGGTATTTGAAGAGTACAACAAGGTGATCCGGGCCTTTGGCGATTCCTCGCCCATAGATAAGCAATTGGATGCAGATGAAAACCACATGTTTTGCTTCTTCAGCCCGATCGAATATCAGATCCACCTCTTTCCGCTGCTCGCATCGCTGGTCGAAGATCCGAATGCGCGACCATCCTTGGTGGCGTTCGTGGGACCAACTGGAGCAGGCAAGAGCACGATTGTACGACTCCTTATGTTCTTGGATGGTAGGCTAGAATCGGACGGTTGGCCTGTGGCCGGGGCCGCGGATGATTCGCAATCAACGTCTGCCGATATTCGCATTTACGCCGGCGGACAAGTGCCGGCCATCTCAGGGCCTCAATCCTCAACAGACCCTGTGCTCTATGTCGACTGCGAAGGCCTCCATGGCTCAAAGGAGCCGCGAGCCAGCCAGAAACTGTATAAAACGTTGGAGAAATTATTCCAGGAAGATGAGGATAACAGTGAAATCTTCCAGATCAAACGCTCCGAACATGTTCAGTCATCGTATCCTCGCATGTGCTACATCTTTTCCGACGTCCTCTGTCATGTCTTTCAAGGTGACTGGCGGGAGCGAGACTCCATCATGACACCGTTGTTGGAATGGGGTAAGAACGCGTCTCTTGGCGCAGCGAATCAGCATAAACCTCATTTGATTCTTATCTTCAACAAAGTTGGGGAGGTGGCTTTATCAGAGGAATTCGATGATTTTCGAAATACATACATCAAATGGATCGAGGGAGACAAGAACCGAAGCCGGGACGATCTTCAACGCTACTTCTCGGATCCTCTAGTCTGTCTCCTACCGTTGAAGAAAATCGGTCTCGATAAGGTATTATCACGAGTGAAATTGCTGCATGAGGAGATCCATCGTTGTAGCATGATTACCCGGAGACGACGAGAGGAGAAGAACCAACTCTTCACCCGTAGTCAGCTTCAGCATTACATGCAACTTGCGGCTGACACCTTCAGCCGCGACCCATATGGAATGTTTGATATATACAAGGCGATCATGGCTCGGAGACGTCCCTCCGTCGGACTTGCAGGGTACATTGTTGAGTTTCGTCGGGCAGTGGAGCAGGCGAACTCGGAATGCACAGACAAATACGAGAAGCACCGGGTATCACTCAGCGTCCTCCAATCGCGCCTCTTACCGTCAGTGCTCCTCTGGATGCGCCGACTGGACTTGAACCTCCCGGTCGATGGAGAACTACCCACGGAGCTTCAAAACGCCCTGGTTGATGCTCAGAATTCGATCGATGGTGAGATGCCGTGTGCCGCCGTTCATCCCGCACATGAGCTAGAGTATACTTGCGATACAGTGCGACAAATGCACTCAGGTAACCCTCAGCATTGCTCCTCGCTAATAGCTGATCGGTGGGATGGGTCCTTCACTCCACATCCAGAAGTGCAACTAGCAGCAGATGCCTGTAGGCTTGTCAATCTTGCGAAAGGAGCCGTCCCGAGCAAGCTTAAAATGGAAGATATTCGGAAGTGTCTTTCAGTCTGGCGCCAGGATGAGGTTGGGAAGTATCCGTGGTTAAAAGCTTTCACCTTCTATCGAGTTTGTGTATTCTGCATGATCGAGCTGCCGACGGAGGTGCTTTCATGTGGCCACATTATCTGTGCCATGTGTGCGAAGGAAGCGGCCGATACGTGCTCTCCTAAGGTAATCATTGACTTGACATGCCCCGTTTGCCTGTCTCCTGCCAAGTGGTATCCGAAGGATCTGCCCCAGTTGGCTGGCTACCGCATCCTCTCACTGGACGGCGGAGGCGTCCGCGGCATCGTTGAGCTGCTCTCTCTCGAAAGAATTGTTTCTTACTTTCTTGGTATGCATGTCGAGGATCTCTTCGACATCATCGTTGGAACAAGCACCGGGGGCATCATCGCACTCGCACTTACGGTACGGAAACTCAATGAGAAACCAAAGCGCCTGCCAGAAGTAATCCCCCTGTTCCGAGACTTGTGTAAAAAGGTGTTCTCGAAAGCAATGACGAGACCCTTTGCGCAGTATCTTTTGATACTGCGGATTTGTCAGGTCTTGGGGATTTACGACACCAAATACAAAAACGATAATCTGCTGAGGCTACTGGAGGAGCATTTTGGAGAAGAGTCGCTGCTGCTTAGCTGTGTCGGTGGGCCGCGTGTCATCGTCACTTCATGTGACCGGGACAACGGCCTCGCTGCTGCATGGTTCACCTCCTACAACCGCCCGATCAAGGAAAATAAGTCCAGTGACGTGGTTGATCAGGCACAAAATAAGAAGACGGAGCAGCCAAGCCCCAGTCTAGGGCGTGTGCCCGATATCCATCTCTACAGCGCGAAAGATGCCGCTGCAGCAACATCAGCGGCTCGCACCTATTTCCCAGCCTATGCAGCTGGCGGCCGTTTTTGGGTTGATGGTGGGCTGCGGAACAACTGCCCTGCCACAATCGCCGTCCAAGAAGCTCGAACCCTGTGGCCTAAGCGCCCGACCAGTGCCCTCGTATCTCTAGGTTGCGGTCGATTGTTATACGTCGATGAGAAGCGTGACTGTTCGGGCAATCTGATTCAGCTTCTGAAACATATTTTGGACGTCGTGACCGATGCCGAATTGCAAAGTCGTCATTGCTTTGAGTACGTCAAGGAGCTCCAGCCCGATGCAAGCAAATGCTGCCTCCGCCTGAATCCGACCATCCAGGTCCCCAAGGATGTAAGCTGTGCGCTTGATGATGTGGAGAGTGTACCATTCTTGATTACAGAGACCGAGAAGTTCTTGGTTGGAGACCGTGGAAATGCCATAGTCCAGGAAGCAGCCAACTTGCTCTTTGCAGCCCTCTTCTACCTGCACGTCGAAATCGATCTGGAGTCACTGCAACCAAGGGTCGACAGCTTTCGCATTCGGAGTCGCGCGGCTTTACCATTAAACTTAAGAGACGCTCTTATTAGTAGAGGCCGTTCATCGTCCTCTCTATTTTCTGTCACTGTGTACAGAAAAAATGAGGTTGCACCTGAGAACAAAGCTTCAGTCAAAGCTGAGTTTTTGTGGGATACCTGCACGTGGGATGAAGACGTCATGGATCTCCCCTTCAGTTTCGTTGACCTTCCCATGTCGAGAAGGCTGAAAGTCCTGGTAAAGCTCCACATGTGCCTCCCTGAAACCATTGTACCAGAAGGATGGTCCCTTCCCATCAGTGGAATGCCATGCAGTCTCGATGGCACAGATTAGTAGCAATGCGGAGCAATGCCCATGGGAAGTTCGGCTCCGGAGCTTTTTAGTTATGGTATCGAACTTTGGAGAGTTGATATTGTGGGGAAGGTGTTTGAGTGGTGGCATGTTATTGATGGTTTAGGACCGTGTGTATGGATGGGGCAAGAGATTGGAGTACGTCCCTAGATTGGATATTGTATACGATCCGATCAGTGAATAAATTTGGGGTTGCTCTAATATCAAGGAAAATATTCCCTTTCAAGCTGAAGTTGATGTTTTGTGAAGGATTGGAGATGTCGTCAGAGATATTGAGTTTGTTTCTCGGAGTCCAAAGATCTTCTGTAACATGCGAACTTCGACCATGTTTTCATGCTCTGCTTCTCAAAAAAAATAATAATAATAATAATAAATAAAAAAATAAATAAAAAAATATATATATATGATGTACAATTGTGTAAATGGGCTTCACTTACTTTGAGATAGCTCTTTGTTTTTTTCGTGGTGAAGACGTCGATTGCCCGATCGACGATTACAGTGATATAAGCATTTGTTGCTGGAATTGTAATAAGGAACACGCTTTGCATAAAGTTCACTACTAAGAAATAACAGGGTTTGGAATCGGTTTGAATTTCCCCTAGCGATGTCCCGGTACTTCCACATACGATGAACATTGCTTATGTCTTGGAAACATATGCAAGCACCAGGACGAACTTCTTGTTTGACGGAAATGGAAGTGATTTCATTGCAGTGGTTGTGATACACACCTTCATCGGTAAGTAGGGCTTATGAAGATACTCAGAACGTAAAAATCGATCAACATGTTATATTCTTCTGTAGTATCGTCAAATTTGATGCATTTCATCAGTTAGACCATCATATACTTATACTGAATGTAAAAAATCACAATAATTTGTTATATCGAATGGAAACCAACTCATTTTTATTTCATGTTGTGGTGAAATGGTGACAAAGGTTCAACCATCAACTCAACACCTAATAGTATCGGAACACAGGGACAATCTTGTGGACGTACAGGGGATGCTATTCATGATAGAAACATAGTTTCTACAGAAAGTGCAAATCATAAGAAGGCCAAGATAAAACCGGCTTAAGAACACTTATTAGAAATGCTAGAGAATCTAGAGAAAGTTGTGGAAAATCTCCATAGCTTTGAGGATACATCTAAGGGTGACTGGGTGTTCTTGAAAGTCACACATGAGAGGCTGAAGAAAAGGAAACAACTTGTAAAGGAAAACCTGTAGCCATTCCAGAAGAATTCATCATGTGCTCAGGACCTCGAATTGCTCTGTTCTCCAAAAAGGGGGAGAAAGGTGGAAGGGTGATAAGGAAATTGCTTACTGATCTACAATCCGACATGGAGGATGTTTGCTTTGCTTTACATTGTGAGGAGCAAGATCAGGAGCACATTGTTCATGGAAAAGCCAGATTGAAGGTTCAAAACTCAACTTGGAGAAGAACGTACAAAGAAATAGGAGCCATTGCTTGCTTGTGGGGTTACAAATTGTGAAGAACAACATTATCGGTGCAGTGAAAGAAGATGAGCTCTTTGGATTGGACTCCATTGCCTGACCTAATTTGGATACCATGAACATGGGACTTGTGTGTCATTGACATAAAGAAAGACTTTGAAGTTATGGAGCAAGCTGCAAATGGAGCAGAGTGGTTTCTAAGGTGAAATGAAATTGGAGGCTCAAATATCAAAGAGACTTATGGTTTGCATCAGATCCGGTACACAGTGGGAGAAGACGACAACCATTCATGCTGTACATAGGGCTCTCTTGTGTGGCTTTGCATCAACCATTTGAATGCTGGTTTACAAAAGGATATACTAGAATCTTACCCCTCAAAGTATCACAACGTAGACGATGATTGCGAGATTTGATATCCTTTGTACTTACAAGAAAGATGGAGTATAGCATACTTGTTGATGAAAAGTGTTTATATTCTTGAAAGCATCCAAAAGAATTGATATTGGTCTAATCATGAGGTGTTGTAAGGGGTAGCCAATCAAGCTATTGTAAGTCTTTTAGCATAGAGTTGATTGGAATAAGAAAGACAAACAAACGTAGTCATAGCTCAAATATTCTTAGAATAGAAAATCCATCAACTTTGGAGGTGGATGTATGTTGTTAGAAAAATATATTAGTGTAAAACAATGTCTAATAGATATAAGTCCTCCTTGTAGAATTGGTTAGAAGTCTTGGTAATGGCTTGATATGAAAAAGTATGCGAAACAAACTTTTATTCACCTTTTTGAATGTTGGCTCTTTCAACGTTTTGAGAGATCATCAATAGTGAAAATATGAAAATTAAATATGTAAGGTTTCATCGAAATGCGCGTATACAAAGTCATGATTAAAGCATAGTTTATACATATTATTGATACAAATGTTGATAATTAGCACCTAAATTTCCTTGGTGTTTATTGGGAGCTTGAGACCTCAAAACTCCAATTTTCTACCTTTATGCACTCCCACGATGTGGACCAATTCTTTTCCTTTTTAAAAAATCGTAAAATCGTACCTAAGACTATTTCTATTTAGAGTATCAATAATTTGACTGTTGGGTGTTTACCATTTGAGATATCATAACATCCAAAGTTTGTCTCTTGAGTTTTTTTTTGGCATTGTGAGAGTTGTTCTTGAAACTTTCGGAGGCTTCCCTTGTAAAATTGGTATACCCCTTGACTTGATTTACTTCAAAATCTAAGTAATGATTTGGTAATAATCATTTCATTTTATTTGGTAATTTCAAAAAAATATGGATTGAACTTATAGTATAGAACATCATATAAGTCACCTTTACTTAGAAGTTTGTGCAATGAACACCTTATAACTTCGAATATAATTACTAATAAAGCTATAGTAAAGTTTATATTTAGGTTGTGCTTAGGAGCCACCCGAATATCATGATATATCACCCATTATCAGGATATCAGCAAAATCACAATACCTCTGACATTGTGAGTGAGCATCCAGTTGGCAGCCCTTCATTTTCACAATATTAGTAAGCAATATTCCAGTCATAGAATAAAACTATGACAAACAATTCTCGACGAAGTGAATCTGGTATGTTGCGTATGAGGAGGAGGCTTTGGAAAAAACAAATTGGGTATATAGGTGGATGGTTGCCGCTTAGAGATCTTTAACCCTTAAACGCCCACGATGTCGAAAAACGACATTTTGGATGTACATTAGAAACTTTGAAGAGCCATATCTTCTTCATCCAAGGTCCGTTTTGGATGAAATCACTTGGATTAGGTTCCAAATCAAGTCTAGTTTGTGTCGTAAAATTTTCTAGCCCATAAAATAAAGTATGAATTAATGGAATGCACTTTAGTGAAGACAACTCTTGTTTTTGGGTTTCCAAGTATGGGGCATGTACTACCATTGCAAGCCAATTATGTGAAATCAAAAATAGTTTTTCATGATTTTTTTTTTCATGGTCGTGCTCTTAAGGTGGTTCTTAACAACTTTGAAGTGAGAAGTTTTTTGATCCAAATGATTTTGCTATTGGATTTGCAATGATGTTTTGTCAACAGAAAAATTGAGAAAATGGATGATATTTGAGGAGCTATATCTCCCTCATCCACCGTTGGATTTCAACTTAATTTTTTGGGATGACCTCCAATTAGAGTCTAGTCTAAGTGGTAGAAACCTTAACAAGATCGAAGATGTTTTGAAGATAAGGCATGAAATCGAATGCGAAGGGTCTACTTTTGGACTATTATTCCTTTGTAAAATGTTCGGTAGTTTTTACCATTGCATGGCTTTTATTTGAGCCAAGAAGTTTTTTTGACGAATTTTTGTTGGGTAAAGGAATTATTAAGATGAAGGTGAACATCTTCCTAGTTGGTGATTTTTTCATTGCAATAGGTATATTGGTAGCATTTCCACCTCAAAGTGAAAATGATGAAATTTTGCAATTTGTTTTTTATATTAATATGTTGTGATCTCCTGATCTATAAGGCCTCATGACTCAAATTTTGGTCCACATGATCTTCGATAAGTCTATTACAAGTTTGTGCGGTTGAGATCTTGATAGCTTCTCTTGATTTTCATCTATGACGATTTCTATGGAAATGTGCTTTTTTGCTAAAAATAGGCTCGGGCATTTAGGGGTTAATTGTGTCAAAGGTTTTTGAGACATTCCAATTTAAAGGTAGTCTCTCCTTGAAGTCGCTCTAAACACAAGATGGTCATGTTTTTTGTAGTTTGTACCTGGAAATCACTCATAACACAAAATGGTCATGTCTTTTTACGATAGTCGTCATGTTCCATCTTCCTATGTTACACTCATACATTTACAAATGACAATTCAACAATAAAATTAAATTGTGGAGTTGAATAGTCTCACAAAAAGGCATACCCACCTCTCTTGGGTCTTCAACTTTGAACTTCGACATCTTAGGTTCTAATGAACTTATTCAAGTTGTTGTAGCGGTGTTCACCTTCTCACATCTCATAGCATAGCCTTGTGTTCAAGGTGAATACAATTTGCAAAGCCGATATCATTCATCTATAAGGATCAATTTTCGTCAAAATAGGAGTAAATGCAATCTGAATTGGTTGTTAAATATCATTATATTTTCAAAAATCATGATCTTCATGGAAAATCAAGAAATTCCTAAACTTGCAATTTTCACTAGTGATCACCTGTTTGGCAACCCATTCGTTCTCATTAAAAGAAAAATTTAAATATGTTTTATAGACTTGATGATATTAAAATTTTGAAATTGGTTAGGGAATGACTTACTTCAGGAACACTTCTATTATCTTACCCTTACTGGAATTCTAAAACTAATAGGTACATTCAGCTACATCCCACTTAAAGAAAAAGTTTGCGTTTGATTGCTTCAAGTTTGACTTGGACCTAAAAAAAATCATTACCCTACTTGTGGTTGACCCTTATATTTACTTATGTTTTTGGGAACTCGAAACTTCAAAAATGCAATTATCTACATCTACGTGTTTATGAGGTGTGAACGAGATAGTTTTACCTTTTTTATACTTCCATCTCTAAGATCTTGCACCTAAACCTGTTCGTAGTTACCATTCCAAAGATTGACCGTTGTCTATTTATCACTAAGTTGTAAGATCATAACATCCGGAATATGAAGAAAAGTTTTTAGGGTGATGCTTGGAAGGCATTGCTCCTAGGTCTTAAGGGAGACTTAAAGATTGTTACCCTAAACATTTTGGTCATATGTTTTTGCATATAGTAATTAAGTTGGGTACGGTTATGCAAAATTTTCAGAGACTCCTTATGCTTCTTTGACCTTTATGCAAATCTTTTTCTAGAAGAAGGCCTGAAATCAAAACTATAGTCAAACATGCATGATATTAACCCCTAGACGTCCCTAGTGTCAAAAAACTACATTCTGTCTCGGTCATACATTAGAAACTTCTAGAAGATTGAAAAGCGTCTCGGAAGTCGCTTCAGAAGTCTCGAGAGAAGCTTCCTATCTGGTAGTATATATAGGAGTCAAGGCTGAAGGGTTCTTTAGTCTCATCAACACACTCCTTGGAGTTCTCACCTTTCTTAGTGTTGTTTGTGTTTTCGTTCTCTTTATCCAAGTTCTTGTTAGTTTCTATTTTGAATATCCTTGTGTCTTTCCGTGTTTTTGACAGATTTTGATTGAGGGGCAGGAACTTAGAGGAGCCATAACTTCTTCTTCTCGACTCTGTTCTAAATGAAATCACTTGAATTGGGTCCCAGATCAAGTTTAGCTTGCGTAGTAAAAACTACAAACCAAAAAAATATAGTATGAATAAATGGCATGCATTTTAGTGAAGGCAGCTTTTGTTTCTAGGTTTTCAAACATTAGGCATGTTTTACCACTGCAAGCCAATTATGTGAGAAAATAGTTTTCAATGAATTTATTTTACATATGTATCCCAAGAACTTTGTAGTTGGAAGATTTTTTATCCAAATATTTTGGTTTTGAATTTGCAATGATGTTTCTACAATGATAAAAGTGAAAAAACGGATGACATTTGAGGAGCTATATCTCCTTCATCCATCGTTAGATCTTGACTTTATTTTTTGGGATGGATTTAGATTATAGTCTAGTTATAACATTAGAAATCTCGACTCCATCAAAGATATATTGAAAATAAGACATGGATCCTAGTGCAAGGGGTCTGGTTTTGGACTATTTTTATTTAGTAGATTGATTGACGGTTTTCACTATTGCAAGGCTACTATTTGAGCCAAACTATTTTTTTAGAGAATTTTTTTGATATAAGAGTGTCTTTTAGATGAGGATGAACAACTTTTTAGTTGGAAATTTTATTCTTGCAAATTTCATGCTAGTAGTATTTTCACTTCAAACTTGTTTTGTACACTAACACGTTATGATCTATGAGGTCCCATGAGTTAAGTTTTGGCCGACATGATCTACAACAAGTCTATTAAAAATTTGTACGTTTGTGCTCTGAATAGCTTATCTTCAGTTTCATCTGTGAAACTTTTTTTTATAATGAGTTTTTGGCTAAAAATACCCCAAGGATGTGCAGGGATTAAATCTATATCTAGTTTCAGAAAGAGTTAAAAAGTGATCAGGCGGCTTTATAAGTTTTGGAAGTCATGGGAAAAAAAAATTTAAAAATTTAAAAAAATAAAATTTTATATATATATATATATATATATATATATATATATATATATATATATATATATATATATATATATATATATATATATTCTTAAATTTTGACAAAATAAGTAAAGTTAGATACTTCATTCAAATGGAAATCATCCAATGAAACTTTTTTGGAATGGTAATTAAAGATAGTCTTACGTACAAGATCTTACTTGTTATTGAAAGTTTTGAAAAGGGGAAATTAAGTTGATTCACATCTTCGGGAGTGCATAGAAGTAGAAAATCGCAATTTTGAAGTTTCAAGCTCTTCGAAAGAGACCAAAAAGCTTTAGGGATTAACAAAATCAAAGCTCTATGTAAGTCGTGTGTCCTCTTTATTTAACTTGTTCACATTGTCAGATTCCACCCCTTTCTAATGTATTGCTCCCTCCTATAGATTTCATTACTACAATAAATTCCTCAAATACATTCAAAGTATCTAACTAATGTATTTATTACAAAATCATAGAAACCTCATAGCTCTAAAAATTAGCTATCGACTGAGGTCGACGAAGGGCAAAATGCATTCACAGTGAATATATGAAAATTGCGTAGAAAAACACCTCAGGAGCTGCGCTTATATTTCTCATCCACGATCATTCACTCATCTAATATCCACACTAACTACATCAATTAACTTTTACATTAACTTTTCATCTCTTTCAATAGCTCTTCCCTCAACTTTTACATCTCTTCATACTATAAAAGAAGAGAGCCCACATTCTCTCCTCTTGTCATTCACATTATCTCCATTATTTTCTCAAAGTCTTAAGGGCCACTTTATACTTGGAGCCGGATTAAGGGGGATCCTCACGGGCGGCAGCGGCAGGGGAGGACCTTCCTCCAACGTGGCACATGTGTAATTTTTTTTTTCTTTTCCTTGATTTTCTCCACATCGTGTGGACTTCCAACCCACTTCCATGCACTATGGCCGGTAGTGGAGTGGTAGCATTTATTGTGCCAACTCATTGCCATGTAGATCCCAAAGCAACATCCAAAGCCAATTCCAAAGCTACGAGGTGATTCCATGTCATTCTTGCCACTCTCCCTACTTCCTCTCATGTGGCAACCACTTGCAAATTTGAACCAATGCTATTCATCTAACTCATTGCCTTTCCTCTCGTGTGGTTTGCCCCTAAGGGCCGGCCTGAATTCTTGATATCTTGACCTATAAGATCATTAAGATGGCTCAGTTTTTTCAAATCGGGCCCAAGGGCTTTATATTAGGGCCCGGAGAAACTTCACTTTATACCATGTGGCATCCTATGTAGCACAGTTTTGGCGCCAAAATGTTCGGGCCTTAGTGGTGCTATTGGGACCCCTCTTACCCTAGCCCAAACTCCCTAACTTAGGCCCAAACTCTGGCCGCTGAGTTAGGCCTGCTCTTCCGCCAACCCCAGCCTCTGTATAAAGTGGCCCTTATTACAATTCCAGTAGAAGAGCAGGCTTAACGACAAGCCAACGACGCCCTCCACATCCGTGAAGGTGTTTGAATTTGCTCTTGAAATTATATACCCTCGGCAATTGTCCATCTATTTAGATGTCATTCTTTGAACCGACAATGAGTTTGTTTTGAAAGAAATCCTCCTTGCATTCCACAATGAAACCGAGGGGCTCTGCTCACACACATGTCTCGTTCACAAGTGCACAGTATGGGATCTTCGAGAAAGAAACGAAAACGTTATGCCGCACTTATATCATCACGACCTCTTTAAATTGATATAAAAACCTCCGCACAATTGTAAGTGCAACCTCCTCCGAGAGACGTACCCTACGCTTTTTGAACGCGAAAAAGAAAATAATGCTTCAGATGAGATATTTTGTGGTGCTATGGCTATTGGATCAACTAGGAGCTCTACAATCATCCATGATACAATGCAATCATTCATAAGATAATTATGCTTTGATGATAATTTGTGTATAATCACTTAATTAGTGAGGTGTGGATAACAAAAGAATGGAAGTTGATTGCTCAAATGAGAGAATCAGAGCAAGGGCCGGTTTACACTACGGTGGAGAAGGCCTCCGGTCGGTCAAGAATGCTTGGCCAAGACATGGTCATGTAAAGCAAGTGGTGAATGTGTCGGAGAAGAATTAAAGGCAATAAAATATTTTTGAAGGAGTCTTAACCGGTTGTAGTCTAAACACCCAAAGGAGAAGTTTCACCGGAGAAGTCCACCGGAGAAGGCCACCGGTGAAGAGAAGTTTACCAAATGGTGAAAGTTAGCTATGATACGAAAAAGTATATTTCCTTGCCTGTACAACATTTTTAAAAAATTGATCAAAAATGTGTTCATGAAAAATTGAAAAATATATTTATGACAATTTGATTAAACTTTGTTTCAATTTGCATATCAATTGTGCCATAAATAACAAGTTTTTGATACATCATTACTTTCAAATACTTAGATAACATCCCATGGTAATATTGTGTTCAAATTTATTCAGCTTTTTAAATAAATACCAAATTTTTTGTCAACTCATTTAGGAAACAAATGTTTTCTTGGATGTTAACCTCCAAATGGTTTGACTCATTTGTAGCAAAAAGAACACATTCTTAAAAAGCGTCGTAAATGAGAAAAAGTTGAAGTTTCTCAAACATCAACTATACAATTTTGTAGTACACATATTGTACATCATATGGGTAAATTTTTTAATCATGAGGCCTCATATATTGTAAGCTCATAATATATTAGTGAAAAATCCATGAGAGAATTTTGTTTGCGGAAATAATGACTTTACAATGGTAAAAATTGCTTTAAAATCTACAAAGGAAAAAATGTTCACAACTAGGCTCCTTGCACAAAAATGAATGCTATAACTTCCTCACATCTTGGATAATATTGAGGTTTCTATCACAGCAAATAGATCCAAATTGGTCCCAGCACTTGACTAAATAAAAACTTTGCCTCAAAAACCATAAAACTTTTAAGAACTAAATAGAATCCTATCAATTAGAAATTTAAATGCATATTCGTAATTTACTAAAAAACTTCAATTATCCATTTCAAAACCATGAGGTGAAGTAAACTTCACAGTTTAAATGAAACCCCATTCTATCTACAAACAGGAACACACAATTAGGACAGTATGAGGAATATAAAAACATAATTTACTAATTTTACCTATCTCTTAATTAAATAAAAGTCACAGAAATAGAGATGGGAAAAAAATGATCATGTACTCATTAAATGGTTCAAAACAAATGGTATGTGTATGGTTACAAAGTGCAAACGCATGGGCATGCCGCATGGGGGCATCATGAGGTGAAAAAAAATACAATCAGTCATGCTCAAATGGAGTATTTTTTTATACTCTCAAAATAGTGATGTCCTTGAAATCCGACTTTATTCCCTTTCTACAGTGTTGATTTTCTTATAATGACTCTCCCCTCTATAGTGAATGTGCTTCAAATACATATTTTAAAATTTCAATTGATGTTCTCCGGAACAGTGATTTCTTATCCGGCCTCTTGAGGCCGGACAAGAAACTCCACCTCCGGAGAACTTTTTTTTCAAAAAGTGCCGCCACATAGGCGATTAGGCGGCCATGTCATTTTATCATCCATAAGAAATGTTCACCACCATTGCCTTCTTCACCTAGTGTAAACACCCACCGGTCAAGAAGCATGCTTTCAACCAATCACAATCAAGAATCTCCCTTCTTTTCATGACTGATGGACTTCTCCACCGTAGTGTAAACCGGCCCCAAGTGTACAAGCAGATATCAGTACTTGATTCACTGTTTGTGCACTTCCTTCTCAGGTGCAAAATTATACGCTCATTAGTTGTCTTTGTTCAATATCTTAGAATAAAAATAAAAAGAGAATGTCATATAGTTTGTGGGTTTTTTTCTTGAAAGAAACTTCTGAAAGCTCAAAAGTGCAAATAAAATTGTGTATGTTGCAATGTATATCTATGCATCTCAACTTCTAGATAGAGAGACGTTTATGTTCTGGGACAAATGGAAATTTTAAACAATCTTTTTTGAATGTAAGAAGAATCTTTAAGCAAAATTAAACCAAAAGTTGCTTCTAGACGGTATGGCTAATCAATAAAAAATTGGGAAAGTTGAAACGAGAAATGTCCATGGCAAAAGCCGTTAGGTCAATGGCTCTGCCAAAGGAGCAGAATATGCAAAATTTGCAGACATGGTAGGATAAGGTGACAATTTTGGAGCAAAATGTGGGGACATTATAACCAGGAGTTGTGTAACACTCCTCACATTTCATCCTCTCCATCGTCATCATTCGGTGATTCAGGTTTGTAATTCGCCTCTTATAATCAATAACGCTGATATACAAACTCTTACTCAAACACTTAACAATAGTTTAGAAGTCCAATAAATATCAAAACTCAAATCCTGGAAATTTTTTTTATGTAAATAGTTCCCAAGACACTCAAAATATCATACAAATCTAGTTCCAACACTTAAATCTCATAATTCATCGAAGCCTAAAAAACTTGTTTTCTTGGATTTTTTGGAAATTACTCCCTAGATTTAGAATTAAAAATTTCCATATTCAACCGTAGGATCTTGTTTAAAGTAGTCTAATTAATCTACATACTTAGTTTCATGGTTTTTGACCGTACGCATTGAGAGAAATAGACAATCAAAGTAATAGAAAAATATGTGATTGAATTCAGGAGGGAGCCTATGACTGCGCGATGTGACTTAAAGCCGTGGGTTATGGACCCTAAGTCCGTGCGTCGAATCCTATGACCGTGTGAACTTCGGAACATACTGCCGAGAACTCCGAATTCCTAAAAATTGTCGAAATTCAAACTTTCAATCAACTTGACTTTCTCTCGCAATACCCAACCAATACATGGAAATGCAATGTAGACAATTTGACAGCTTACAACTTAACAATCAGATATGTACAAGAATTTTCACATTTTCTTGGAGATCTCTAATTCACCTATGACTTTGACAGCTTACAACTTAACAATCAGAAATGTACAAGAATTTTCACATTTCTTGAAGATCCCTAATTCACCTACAACTTCAGCAATCAAATTTCTTGAATTGCTTCCCTATTCTTCAGATTTTTGCAGTTCAAGCAACCTACTCTCGAATTTCACTTCAAAATCGACTAACATCATTCAGGTTTATAAGTACTGATGGGCCGCGCACATAGGGTTGAGCGAGAGCTCTTCAGCCAACTGTCAGCCTGTCGTGAGTTATCTCCGCGGCTGACGGCAAAACGGGACTAGCCTCAGCCAAGTCGAGCGGCAACTACCCCGACTATCCACCAACTTGCCTTGACTACCAAAAGTGACCCCACTACCCCTTAACTACGCTTACCTCCAACCCCCTTAACCCCACACTTTCCCTTATTTTTCTCACTCTAATTTATTTGTTTTTTCTTCATCTCCTCACTCACCACCTCTCAATTCTTATCTACCATAACGATCATATCCATATTTTGTTCAACAATCAAACACAAAAAACTATAAAACACATGCATGAAAACAAACCATCTTTCTCTTAGTCTTCTTCCTAGTTTCTCCTTCTTGAGGTTTTTTATTTGTTTCCGATTTCTAGTTTTTTTTCTTCTTCTCTTACGTTACCATGGCAAACTCTCCCACCTACATTTCTCAATATGTTAGTGTACTTCAAGGTCAAGCTCCGGTAGATTTTGGTTCTCAGTTTTACCCTAGTGCCGTATCCACACCTCTTATAGTTCTTCGCCGTGAATAGAATCATGATTCTACGGATCGCTTGTTAGAATTATACAATGAGAGATATATTATTAACTACATGAATCCGATGAGCAAAGCTCAATTTTATAAAATTGCTAGTGTTTTGAATTGTTCTCACCCTATAGAACCTTTTTGTAGTCATCACCAATGCAGGTCCAAGATTGAGAAGGTGTGGAAGAAATTGAAGTTGTTGAGCATTACGACAAAACAGACGAGAGCCGTCACATCCGGTTGAAAATATTACGAGAAGATGCAAACGATGTTTGGAGGTTCCGCTAAGATGAGCGGTGTACTAGGAGGCATAAAAGCATCTCTACCCCTACGCAGGGTGCGAGAGTCCTGATACTAGGTTTCCAGGGCTCAATTACGATCCTGCGACGCGGTTAAAAACCTGTCCCCACCCCACGCGACTTGTGGTCGGACAAAATAGAATGGCGTTCATGCAGTTTCGGAAGACAACTCATTGGCTCGAAATGAGGGCCACGCAATCATGCGAGACTGTGCTTGGATTCTACCTGTGAGCTGCTTCGGCAACGCTCTAAGAGTCAGCGACGCCATGAGAATCTATTGTGAACCATTTTTTTCTTTGTTTTTGTCGTTTTGTAGTTGCTCACCTGTACAATGAACACGTAATTCGTTGTAATGGGAATATATACTGATTTTGGTAATTAGGCAGACTTCCATTTAGATCGATTCTGACCTGATTAGTTACCAAATCACCAGGTTTTTACTGATAATGATGAATTTTCTCAATATAAAAAACAATCAAAGAAAGGAATTCATAATGCAACCTAAGAAATATGCTCCCCCAAGAGAAAATTTTATTGATATGAAAGGACAAATACAATTTATTGGTGTAATTGTAGACCTCCAACAGGTAGGCATTATATTATCTACCAATCACGACATGGCGGAGAGGAGGTATCACCACAAGAATCTTTCTTAGGGAATACATGTTTCTCACTACGTGTGTATTTAGAGAAGGCAGGTTCGTCCATCTCCATAAGCGCACCACTTCTACGATGCTTCGATGCACGTCTCCGTAATAGACGGTGAGTCTCAGACGAAAATCGTGTTGGATGAACGCGAGTGCTTGCCCCAAGAGATAAGGAGCAATGAGCCACAGTATTTGGCAAGGAACTATTTAGCTCAAATCGAGCTAAGTAGGCACGGCCATCGACGACGGAGTTGCGTAATACAGCTTCACCTTGGGGTGCCGCTGCAACCGAGGTCATCACACCAATTCGATCATGGCAGGTTGCAATAATCGGTTGAATCTGAATAGGGAAACTGTCTACTACACCGTCATCGTCATTATCCATGTCCTCCTTCGTGTAATCTACAGCCGACGCGTCGTCCGAAGCACAATAGATCAACCGTCCCCGCATTCGTTCTGAGAAAGTTCTGGAGTCCTCACTCGTAATGGAAGCATCGGACACCGTTGAAGGACCAATTACAAGATTTGCTTGCAAAGCACATGATGGACGTGGAGAGAGCTGACGTCCAACAGCAGTAACCTGGTTTATAAACACACCCATTTTAGAAAGTGAGTCCATGACACTAAGTGCAATGAAAAAGGTACACAATATAGCAACGCATTTAGTCATGTATGTTGAGGGGGGATTCACCAATCGATCTACAATATATCTCCATCTAAGCAACCGATAAACATAAGGTTTCTAGGGTAAAAATCAAAATAATACCAATGATAAAAGTATTTAAGGCAAATTCTTCCCACTGATTCGGTCCTGATTCCACAAATATGGAAGATTACGGCTCAAGAGCATATACAACTCTGAGTCCTTTGACAGTTCATTATGCTTGGGTCTACGATGGCGCATAGTCTTGTGAAAATTCTCATGACCGTTCAAATGCACGGCAAGACATATCTCGCCTATCCTTTTTGATAACTCGGACTTTGGCTCCTCCAAACAAGAATGGTTTCATGGAATAGTGAAAAGTGTGTTCTTAGTGGGAACCGCAATGCAAGTCTCAGGCTTGGAATCAACAATGAGCAAGTTATCGTCATTGAAATTAGCACCCTTCTTAGGATACAACCGCCGTCGAGGATATTTTAAGAGGATGGGATTTGTCGTGCCGGGGTACTTGGCGAATGCGTAATTCTTCAACAACAGATTATCGCATTGGTTGGAAGTCAAGACAAGTCCAGGGGCAGCGTCTGACTTCGAGAACAAAAAGGAGCAGAGTCCATGGACAACCTTAGGCTCTAGGGTACTCCAGACGTGGATATGGCAAAACAAATCTAATAAGCGAAGGAACCCGGTCAACCCGGGACGACAGTAGACGACCCTGCCGGCAACTAAGGTTGGGACGGTGGAGGAAAACACCGGAGGATTATTTGGATCCGGAAAAGACAGGCACTCTGCAGGCGTTGGGGTAGACACAGAGGCCATCGAACATAGAACCCCGTCCAACTCCAACACCACATTCAACCACTTCGGCTTGGACCGTAAAAGACTGCGGGAGATATGCGTAATGGGTAGCTCGGGCGAGATACGCTGTTTGGAATGTTTGGACGGTCTTGCCTGCACTGAGGGAACACGTAACAATGGCAAATGGTATTAAAACAAGAGGGTGTGTACCTTGCAAAATGCTGAAGTATGCAAAGAACTGCCAGCACTGATTGGGTATTGAACCGCCACATCCAGAGGTAACATGAGGTGGTTGGTGGGGGACTTTGAAGCAATCGGATGGAACAAGGTATTCATAAGGGGGGCCTAGTAGAAAAGGACGATGTTTAGGGCCTTGTGATGAGAAGGACGTACACCTCTGTGAAGACGAAAAGTGATGTACAAAAAAAGAGTCTCAATTTTATTGAATGATGTTTCAATAAGTACAATGTTTATAAGTGTACTATGTACAAAAAGCCAAACACCATCCAATGTTCCGGAGACTACTCGTCGACCTACTGGCCGCCGTCGGTGCCGGACTCCTGTCAAACAAGAAGCGCCGGCTTTAAGATTACTAAATGCAAAAACTTCAAGACATGAGGGAATAGCAAAGCAACTGCCATCACCAGCAACGATCACAAAGACAAAGAGAAAGAAAGGATAGTAACTAACCTCTGGATTTACATTATATCACATAAATATCTTGAATATTATGTTTATAATGGCTATTTGTAGAATATCACATTCAACATAATTGAATATCATACGTAATACACCACACCTAATTCAGTAGAAACTAATCTTATAGAATCACATTTAAATAAATAGAATATAATATTTACTATAACTGTTTTAACGTGTAAAGTATTAATATTTTAATATTACACGTAATTTAGTAAATACGAATCTTACAATACTTCACATCACCTGTCGATTTTAATCAATTAAGCATAAACGCTAGGCTTAAAGGCTTAGCAAATGATAATAGCGTCCAGCATTTCACATGTTAATTCACCTAAATAAACCTAACAATTGTTAGGATGAAAATATGGAAGTAAAACAAATAGATTCACATAATTAGTGTAATAATAATTCTACTCCCATTTGAATACTGTACCACAACTTTATGAAACTTTTCGAAGTTTTGCGTACTTAATTTAGTATAAAGTAAAACCAAATCATTGAAGACTACATGAATCCAAAGTACACGATGAGAACAATTTG
The DNA here is from genome assembly GCA_037043015.1 of Bryum argenteum. Classification (NCBI taxonomy): domain Eukaryota; kingdom Viridiplantae; phylum Streptophyta; class Bryopsida; order Bryales; family Bryaceae; genus Bryum; species Bryum argenteum. The sequence continues at coordinate 13,743,192 of CM073328.1, read as the reverse complement.
TTTTCCCTCTGAACATTTATTAAGTATAAGTTTCATGTAATTTAATCATTTTCATGTTTTTCTCCCTATACTCTATTTAAGGTAATCTTGTAAACTAAGATTCAAATAACAAATGACTATCTCTTTAACAACTAGATTGAAGTTTATTTTTCTTGTTGTGTAGACGGATGAATTGTGGTAAAAAATGTTTGCAACAATGGTAAAAGTTTTATTATTATAGTTATTGGTTTTAAAAATAACAAAAGTTAAGTTAGTTATGATCTAGGGTTTAGAGTTTTTCATTACGGTTTTATGGTTTGATGTAAACTTGACTAATTTCTTTACGAATAATTCATTAACTCGCCATACATTAACTCGCCACGGGAATTAGTTTCTCAAAATTCTTGGTTCAAATAAAATCCATGTAAATGAATGCCTTGGTAAAAACTACCATAAATTTTATAAAGGAAAAATAGTCGAAAATTAGAATCTTTGCATTAAATTTCATGCCTTATCTTCAAAACATCTTAGATCTAATTAAGGTTTCTATCACTTAGACTAGACTGTATTTATAGGCCATCCCAAATAATTAAGTTCAAATCCAACGGACAACGGTGGATGAAGGAGATATAGCTCCTCAAATATCATCCATTTTGTTACTTTTTATGTTGACAAAACATCATTGCAAATCGAATAGCAAAATCATTATGATCAGTAAACTTGTCACTATAAAGTTGCTAAGAATCACCTTAAGATCATGACCATGAAAAAGAAAATCATGGAAAACTATTTTTAATTTCACATAATTGGCTTGCAATGATAATACATGCCCCATGCTTAGAGTTCCATTAAAATAGAAGAGCTCTCTTCACTAAAGTGCAATCCATTAATTCATTACTTTATTGCAAATATTACAATACAAACTAGACTTCAATTCGAGCATAACCCAAGTAATTTCATCCAAAACGAATCTCGGATGAAGAAGTTATGGCTATTCAAAGTTTTGCCTTCCATCCAAAATGTCTTTTTTCGACATTCGGCGCATTTAGGGGTTAACATTCTAGTGCCCAATATGAGAATATTTTGTTAATTTGAGTTTGGGTTATCCATTTTCCTCGCGAATCCGGTTTTTTTTATTACAATAATGTAATTTCTATTTTAAGAAATATTCCAATTTTCACGGTGGCTTAACTTCAAATGATTTTTACTCCTCCAAGATGTCCTCGTTCCTCCCAAAGTTCTTGTGATGTCCCCGTTCCTCGTGAAGTTCCTCGTTCCTACCGAAGTTCCCAACCACATCGCTTTTACTCAAAACTCTCTGACCGTTACTGCCCTTTTTTGGCGCCTTTTCTCTGTTCAGTTCGTGCTCTTTTTGGCGCCATTTCTCCTCCCGCTTGGTGTTGCTCGCTCTTCTTTCTCATTGCGCATTATCTCGCTTTCCGCTCCTCTGCTGCTCCGCTCCTTTGCTCTTCCGCTCCTCCGCAACTTCGTACCTTAACTTATTTGCCCTTCGCCTCACCTCCGCATCTCTGCCGTTCGTCTCACTATACTACGTTTCGCCTATACTCCGTTTTCCATTTGTGCTTCCGGTTTAGTAAATTCTGATTAGGGTTTGGGACTCTTAGTAGCTCTGGAGTTGATGCGCGTGCTGCTTTTGAGGATTCCCAGGACCTGCGTAAAAGTATTGCAGCTGTCGGGCACGGCGTGAAGGTGAGTTCGATCAGTAACCTCAATTTCAATGTGTAACAAGAATTTGTTGTTGATTGGTCATATGTTGCCTTCATCATGGTGCATTCCTGATGGCAAAGTGGTTTTCGTCGGAGTTGGTGTGCACGGAAATCGAGGCAAATATACTATTTTACTTGTGCAAAGTTCCCAAGAATCATTCTCACAAATTACTGTGCACGAATATCGAGGCAGTTTCTTATAACAAATGCATGAAATATGGACAAGATCATTTAGCTCGACTCGAGCTAAATGGGCGTCCACATCAAAATGCTTCAACTTCACGTAGTCGACTCGAGCTAAATGGTCATCCAACTAAGTATTATTTGTTTATTTTGATAGATGATTGTAGGAGGATCATTTAGCTCGAGTCGAGTCGAGGAAGGCAAAAGCTGCAGCTGGACTACGTGCTCGCCACCATGGGAATGTTGGTTAGAAGAAACCACGATTGCATGTAAAGCAAGTTGTAGCTACTCTGAAGACATTCATTGACAATGTTGTTGATCATATGCCTCACAGGACGAAGATGTTGACATCTGGTGAGAAGCTTGTGTCTCGGTCCTTGCCGTCGTCCTTCAGATGGAAGGATGCCATACCCGGGATCAATGACATCAATGAGAGGTTGGGCTTGAAGTCCATTTCTCAGAGCACACTTAGCAGGATTAGGAGGTCAAAATTTTCTGAGTATTCAAAGAAGGCGTCGGGGGACAACTTTGCTCGTTGCTCAACATGTGATACGATGGAGACAATGATTAAGTCTATGGTTCCTGATTCATGTGAAGAGAATATGTGGATCAAGAAGCTAGAGGAGCATTTGCATCATCAAGAAACACATCGTGAGTATTATTATTCAAATCGTTCTCTTTCTATTCAGAGGCCGAGAGATGTACTTTGTATAATACATGACAAAATGGATCATGCAAAGACTGCGTGCCCTGTATTTTTACATAAAACAAAGGCAAATGATGCATTAATGAAGCTTTCAATTGCTGTGACTGGCATAATTGCGCACGGACATAGCGATGTTTGGTATGCTCATTATGGGCTCGATATTTATCCAAGTGATTGCAATCACACTGTTGGATCAATATTAAAGCTTTTACGAGATCTAGAAGGTGTTCCAATTTCGTATTCAAAATCATTATTCGCAAATTCGGGGTCGCTGCCTTTATTTGAAGCTGTATTGTTTGGAAAAAAATGGTGTTTAAACTCTCTTCTACCTGAAAGTGAAGTTTCTGGGGTGGCGGAGCCTCTACCTTTTGTCCTGCATGTGCAACTGGACAACGCAGCTTCTGACAACAAAAATAGATTTATTTTTTGTTTTTGGTCTCTTCTCGTACACATGGGTGTGTTCCGTGAAGTATGTGTCAATTTCTTGTTAGTTGGAGATACCCACGAAGATATTGACGCCCTCTTCGGACGTTGAAGCATGAATCTCAAAGAGAATGACTTTCTCACACTTCCTCAGTTGATGAAGTCATTTATGGATGTAGAGTCTTTGTCGGTCATTCCTCATTTGATAGAGGGTTATATACCTGACTTCAAGGGTTATATCAAAGACTACATTGGTTCTAGAGATGAAATTCTAGTTGGGCATTCGGAGAGTCAACAATTCAAGTTTTACAAGCATGACAATGGATGGCCCATGATGCAGTATAAGATGTTATGCACAGACAATGAGTGGTTACCTTCTACTAATGGAGGTATAAAATTGTGGAAAGAGGACCGAAGTAGAGGAGAAGCATTGTTACCTACAGGTGAGATGAAACCTTTGGCGCCCATTCCCATGAAGAACCGTGATGACATTGTAAAAGGCATTGTAGGGTTTATTAAGATGTGGGAGACTTCAAGTGCGGAGGACATATCTGGAGAATTTGGTCGGCGTCATGAATTTGTTATTCGCTATTAGCAAGCTGTGAAGCTTGTGTTGGTTGATCCTATAGAAGTGTCTTCATTTTTGAAGAACGGATGTTGGCCTTTAACTCGAGTACATGCGACATGAGAATTCTTAAATATTGGCGAATTGCGAGAGGAATATGGGGTGATCCGCACTTTATCGAACGGTTGTGTGATAGACCAAGGGAGTCGTTTCGGGTTGGTCGAGATGTTTTTGCTGGATATTTTGTAGCTCTACGTCTAACCGATGGGGATGCTCGTCCTTTCTGGATTGCTAGGGCTTTTAACTGATTTTGATGTTGATCACAACTATCATGGCTGTATTCAAATGCAATATTTTCAACATGCATCAAAAAATAATGTTGTTCAGGAAACCTATGCTGGTTGGAATACAAAGAAGACTTTCAAATGGACAGTTGAAGATATTCACATTCCGGAATGGCTTCATGTTGATGCTATTTTTACGTCATGGAAATCAAGTGCAAAACTTGGCTCTCGACGTCCAATTATTTCATTATTGGAGCGTCAAATCGACATCATCAAACAAAGTATTGAGCGGTTTGACCGTGGAGAGGAGTGGCCTGATATCCCTAGTTTATTTGGGCATGCCAATTTAGCTCTAGTCGAGCTAAATGACCTCAGTGCAATTTTAGCTATCAATTTATCGTGTCGTGACTTTTTGCCAATAGATTCATCTTAGAAATGCACGTAGAAGTCCTCCCTCTTATCTTTGCTAGCGGTTGATATCCGTAGTTAAGTATTGGTACAGTTGTTGTGCCTTAAAGGTCAACGATTCAAGTGTTTGTAATTTTTCGGAGTTGATTGTCGATCTCCAGTTTAATTGAGTTTATCATTTTATTGTGCCCTTTTTGTAAATTGCTGTCAGGATGCATTTTGCGTTTGCTACTTTCATCATCTTTTGTATTGAGTTTAGCTCCACAACACGCGCGTTTAGCTCGATACATATGTTGGAATTTAGGTCGATTGGTTTTTGAGAGTTTGAATATTCCCATTATAACAAATTACGTGTTAATGGAGCAATGGCACCAACGCCTACTTGCCTCAAGGGAGCTCGTTTTGGAAGACGAAGAGGAGGATGAGTTTATGGCCAATAAGGAAGCTGTTTTTGGAAAACGAATAGGAGGATGAGTTTATGGCCAATAAGGAAGTTGTTTTTGGAAGACGAATAGGAGGATGAGTTTATGGCCAATAAGGAAGCTGTTTTTGGAAGACGAAGAGGAGGATGAATTCATGGCCAATTGGATAATGGAGTTAGGCTTGCGTGCACCCGGAGCTCATATACATTGTGGTGTTCGAAGATCCCGCCCTGGAAAATCGCCCAACGTGACTATACATAGGCACGAGATGCACACTTGAATCATTGTTGAGTATTTTGCCGATGAGCCAATTTATGAACCACATTTATTTCGGCGGAGGTATTGTATGCGCCGATCATTGTTTCTATTTATAATATATAGAGTTTGTGTCAGAGATTATTACTTTGTACAGGAGACCGATGCGTGTGGATTTGAAGGGTTGTCCCTCCATCAGAAAATCACATCGGCATTGAAAATGTTGTGCTACGATATATGTGCTAATGCGACGGACGAGTACTGCCGTACGTACTAGCAAAACTACCGCGATGGTTTGTTTGAAGCGGTTTTCTCGTGCGTTTAGAGCACAGTTTGGGGAATACCACCTCCGCCAATCTACCCGGGAAGACTTTGACACCAATTGGCTATCAATTCCGAGCGTGGTTTTCTGGGCATGTTTGCATCTCTAGATTGCATGCATTACGAGTGGAAGAATTGTCCGGTTGCATGACAAGGAGACTTTGGTGGTAATGATGGGATATCTCTGCGGACTCGTTCAGTCCTTTTACTATTAGATTGGCCCAAACTTGACACTTGGATTAATACAATCTATTATATATCCCTACGGACTCGTACGGTTCTTTTTCAATGAGATTGGTCCAACCTTTACGTGGAAGAATAACAGAAATCAAGATATAGTATAATTTATTTTCATATTAATAATAGACTTTGTAATAAAATTCTAATAAGAGATATACTAATAAAATTTATAATTTTGTTGTATTAGATATGACAATATTTAGTGATTGAACTTATAATTTTATAATATTATTTGAGTCATTAACTCATTATTCAATTATCACGTTTCTTACTATAATTCTTTTAATCATTAAGAAATTATTTACATATTATGAAGTCATTATGTATCAAAAAATTTCTAAACTTTTCATAATTTCTGAATTTTTTACTAGAAGGAAATCCGTGTACATCATAGGAAACAAAACGAAAGAAGAAGAGCAACTTAGTGTTGAATGCGAGATTTGTAAATGCAAACCAATGCTCTTAAGCTCTACACACATAGCACGTCACTACGTGGGTAAGAAACACATAAGGCTTCTTGAGCTTGTGGAGAAGCACTTCATCCTCGCAAGTTGGGGAATTCATAGGGTTGAAGGCAATACGGTTACTTACACTTCTACGACATATAATCTTGTAATGTCACTCATCTTCAAACGCATGGCTGATAATTACAATGTACAGCATGATATCTCTAAGCCGAAGACTTTTAATATTTCCACATTGTAAGTTTCCAAGGTATTTTCAATGTTTTGCATATACCAAAATATATCATACTCTTCTATATCATATGGAAGATTTATTATTTATTTTAATTTTATATGTTTAATTTTTTTTCTTCAATATTTTTTGGTATATTATATTTTACCTATAATTTATGTGTGTTTACTTTTATAGGTTTATAGGCCAGAGAAATACTACACCGTAACTTTTAAGTATAAATTCAAAAAGGAAAAAAACAATTTTGATTTAATAGATGGATCCATGGTGGTTGTAGAGAAGAATGTACTGGCGAGAAATTGTGTTGCACTTTTTCACACTGTCCTCATCCCTCCGGATAATTCCATCACTCTACAAAATGACATTGGTCTTGAAGATATATGACAAGGTTGTGACCTAAGGAAAGCGGATTAGAGAGATAAAAATGGTCATGTTTGACATATATTATAATGTCACTTGCGGTTGATAAGATTACAAAACATTTCCAACTTTCTTCATTTTGATTTAAATGAATCTGATTTCTATTAAAACTTCATTAAAGGTTCGTTTTTTGTACATGTTTCTTCAAATGCATCAAGAGTTAGCTCACTTATCCAAGGTATTCATACGGAGGATGTGTGGATATTTCTACATGATATTTCCGGAGGTCATGAGGGATTTTGAAGATATTTTAGTGAATGAAGGCTTACATGGAGCTCATGACCGATTTGGTGACACTTCATTTATTGCGTTTGCAATTACAAAAGACTACAATTGTTTTCTTCATAATGACCCCAACGACATGGACACGAGCATACACTTTGGACTCCGTGGCGATCCCATTGAACACTTGTAGTAACTCAAAGGTATCAATTTGGCATGCAATATTGCATAGTGACTACAATCAACTTTATTTAAAAATGCGTGCGTTATCATAAATGTTCAAGTCTAGTACCAAGTACATGCTTAAGTCTTCTTCGGAATTTACATCTTGCTCATCTGGTAATAATGTGAGAACATCACAAGTCGTAGGCATTCCCGGGGCCACCTGCTCCAAATTATCTCATGTATCACTATTCTCATCATTAGGAGTACAATTTTCATCTGTGTCATCGTTATGATCTTTAGCGATATGCGGTACCATCGTGCAAAGAAAATACAACGTTAAGGACAAGATCACAAAGCTAGGACATAGAAATCACAATAACATTGCCGGGCTCTGCTGGAAAAATCCGATCACGATCAAGGCCTTGGAGACGGACATGATTAACAAAATCACCTAAGCCAGATGATCAATGTATATATCACAATTTAGTACCCGTTGTCATTATCTAATCAGCGTATATTGCATTGATGATCGCGAGGCCACACACATGTAGCCACACCAATGCCCTGCATTGAAGTAGGTCGCAGCGCCCGGTGCAACCCCGTCCGCCTTAACCTCGAATACTCGCGACGCCTTCTCGTGTCGCTGTCAGCCGCCCCCTTCGTTCATCGTCGTCGGCAGCCTCCGGCGCGTTTGACGCTTAATCGCCGTCATCGTTTGATATGCCATCACATTCCGCTGGTCAGCAGCGCTCGCGCGATCGCAAATCTGCCCTACGGACACACCGCAGCCACGATCAGCCATATCCGTCTGATTCCTAAATCGTCAAAAATAACATAAGAGCAGCTAAATCATCTCCGAAAATGGGGCTCTCGATAGTTTCGACGAGTACAGCAAACTAGCGAGTGCAGCAGCTGTTTTGAGAAGCTTGCAACAAATAGAGCCGTTACATAAGTCCCGGTGGAAGCGTACAAGCTGTTCGGGCCCGCAATAGCGCTCCGTGGCCTTTCAGTTGGAGCAGGAGTGGAGATGCTCTAAACAACGATGCTTATGCATCAAATTTCCGCTACTCACATCAACCACCAACCCACATAAAACTTAAAGACATTATTACGACCTCACGGCCTCCATCGCTTTGCAGTGCAGCTTCGTCTTGGTCTAGCGTTTCTGGCAAGTCAAATGTTAAGCGTCGGAGAATAATTAGAAATTCTGTACATGGATTAAAATTAGCTAATGAGTTTGCAAGATCCAACGAGGTGAAACGTATTAGGCAGAAGACGCAGATTGCTACTTAAAAGCGAGCGGCCCGCCTTACAGAGAAATTATTCAATAAAGAGAAGCGTTGTTTGCTAAAAGTTTTAGGTCCCGAAGAACGCCAAACAGAGAGGATTGTGAGCCGACAAATTCTGATGATTAAGCTTTTGGCTAGTTTTTTAGATATATTAATCAAGATTGCGCTTAGTTACTATAACGTAGGTTTTTATATCATAATTACATGTCATATTTTTTATTTCTTATTTATTTATCTATATAATTTAGAAGTTTATACATGTACAATACGAGATTTTATATGTTCTGTTTAAATCAAATATATTATATTGTGTTGTTTTATGTTACATATATATATATAATATTATATTATACATTTATACTATATTTTTGAGGTTATATTTATTTTTAAAAAAATTAATTACTTTATTCAAAAGTAAAATAAATCCTAAAATAGCAGAATAATAATTAGTAATATTTTTTTACTAATTATTACATGTAGTTTTAAATCTTAATAAATTTTGTATCTGTTTTCAAAAGTATAATTTAAAATCCAATAATGTTGTAAAACATACAAAACATAAACGAATTATACTTTTTTTTTTTTTTTTTTTTTTTTTTTTTTTTTTTTTTTTTTTTTTTGGTAGGCATTACAAGTTTCATTGTATATTTGAAAACTTATGTCATACAATTTACGTAAAATTACATACAGAAGCTAAGTGAACAAAGTAAAGACAAATAATAACATAAAATCGTATATATACGTATATATAAATATATACAAAGAAATTACTCATCTCGTGGTTGTTTGCTTATCCATGATGCAAATATGACATCTTTGGTACGCTCTCCGAAAGTCCTAGCTGCATCATTGTCAACTAAATGCGCATAGCCTAACATTCGAACATATTATTTCTCATCTATACGTCACTCAGCTGGTTTGGACATACACTGTAACTCACTCCAGTTGTGCAATGCAGAACAAGATAAAACGTACGATTTGACCATTTTCATTTTAGAAGTAAGTGATCTTAGAACTAAAACGCTTCTTTGGAGAATCATAACTATTTTCTATCATAACTCTTGTCATATCCATCACAGAATCAAAGTTGTTAATCCAACGAAGTTCTCATTTTAAAGTTCTTCAACAAATAAAGCCAAAGAGGGTAAGCGAAATCACCTAACAGGGATAGTAAACTTCTACTCTATCACTATCGAGTACAAGTTTTCTCGACATAGGATTTGCAATCAAATTCATACCGAGATTCCAAAATGCTGCTGCACCGAGCACCCCACTAGCCTGATCCCAGTACACATCCCAGAATAGCTTGTCAGCAACAGATGCACCGTGCACAATTACACCGAACAACCTCTTACGGTTAAAAAAAGCTATTTGCGCCAACGTAAAAGGAGAAGGAGTTATAGTATATGCGTCTCATTTATACCTCCACAAATCTGCAAAATAAAAAAATGAAAAAATAGAATAATGGAAATATATCCTCAAACTTAGCGATAATAGCAGCTAACCGAGCACCACTAATGATCTAAACGAAATGACCATACAACATGTCATTTAGATAAATACGTTATTAACATAACCGTGTAGTAGCAGATGATAAACGCTCTTACGTTGTATAAATCAACCGTGGGCTCCGCTCTTATCTCGCGCGTCAATTGATAAAAAGCTACGTTAAAAATCGCGAGAAGAGTGATAAATGATCTAACAAAATACAGCGGAAAGTACAAGAAAAGAGGTAATAAAGGTAACCAAATGCTCAAAAGAAGAAAAAAGTCATTAAATATCATTGTAATTATTGTCAATTTAGAAATTCAGATGAAGTAAATCAGACATCTCTTTTAATGAAACTCGAATGAAAAATTTTATTTAAGAATCTTCTACCGCGTCTTCTCAAAATCATTTACCTCTTCGGGAAGTAACATAGACAAAACATGTAAACTGTGAAGCAAAAGCGAACGTTCATCGGATAAACAAAGTGGTCAATGTGGAAGACAAGTCGTATACGATTTAAAATGCCTTGTAGCTCTACCTAATTTTAAAACGTAGAAAAAAACTAATTGAATAAGTCACACGCTGAGAGTCTGCACTATTGTGAAGTTCATCATTGAAACGTACACAAAATGAAAAAAAAAAAAAAAAAAAAAAAAAAATCTTCAAAATAAGAAAAAATATATTTAAACGCAAATACGCAAAAAATCTTTCAATTTTAAGATCATTTCAACCTAAATTAATAAAATTAGATTATTCACCTTATCTAATCGTCATGTGACAAGTAATAAAACAAAAGAAAAAATTAAATAAATCAACTGAACTTAATTAAATAAATTATAAGCTTATTATGTTAATTAATTAATTTTTTCATTAACTAGAAAAATAAAAATAAAAATAAATTAAATTAAATATGCTACTTACATTAAATATTTTATTTTTTAATGTAAGATTGAGAAATGAAGTTAGAGATATGGGGATGACTTGCATAAAGAGAAATAGTGGGTTAATGGGAAGGGTTGTGGTTAGAAGCAGGAGGCTGGAACGAAGAATAAAGAAGGCTTGGATAAGAGGAAAGCGGTAATTAGGGCCTTTTGCAAAGTTTATAGATCAAACTGATGATTTTTTACGCTTACGTTTGATTGATGACTCTCTAGATTTGACCTCCACCGCGGAAGCAGGCTGGTGCATAGCAGACATACGTTGAGGGTGGGCATGTGCAGATTCTTCTTAGTGAATCACCACCGTGTAAGCATGTTGTGGATGAGCACACGAAGGCTGTTGCTGGACAAGCACATATTGAGGTGTCTAATTTTATCGTAAATCTTCAAGCACTTTCAACTAATCATCAAAAATCTAAAACTTATGAATAATGATTAGAGTAAAACTGAAGTATGCTGAACTTTAGAAAAATTCTCTCCAAAATCTAAATGCTAATGATAGATAATGTCAATATATAATTTCCCTATATAATGCAAATGAAGATGCAATCAGCATAAACTTTTACTCTAAATACTTTTTATAATCTCCATGTGAAAAATAAAATAACATAATACTGTAACTTCACTTCAGCTCCGCTTTAAAAGGAAAGATTCGTTGTATATTTAAAACTAATATATGTAAAATGTATAAAATATATATTTTTTCTATTTAGGTTACTAATCTACACCTCCCGCGAGATTTTCAAGGGTCAAACCCCACATTATAAATGTAAACAAAGCTTCATTGGGAGTTAACCATACAACTAAGTACCAAATCTAGGCTTACCAAGGAATGTTATCAATGCAGCATATCGGAGTGGAGAAAAATTACGATTTTTTTTTTCTGAATGAGCGTCATACCACTACTAAAAATTTTGCACAAGGATAACGTCCGTAATAACTTGACCCTAATGATGCAAGACAATATGATTAATTGTGCTCCTAAAAACATCAAAATAAACTATTGTATTTTTTATTTTTGTTACATATTAAGGTTGTGAGAATATTGTGCTATCTTTTGTAGTTTAACCTAGAAGACTTCTTGCTTAATATTTTATATTTTCACATAACTTGTAATCCTGGTGTGTTATCATGTTTCTGTAATTCTTCATGCTGATTGTATTATGTTTGATTAATTAAAATTAGTTTGTGACATATAAAAATTTATGCTTCTGAAATAACGATTATTGGTAATCTATAAGACTCAATTCAAAATAAAGTATGTAATTATACCTTCACTTTTGCTCCACTTCAGAGGACTTCAGCTTCACTTCAGTAGATTTTACCTTACTTTAAAGGAAAGATGGATTGTAAATCCAGGTGAGGAACACCTTACACATGCCCCTGAAACAGCTTTTCATGTCGAGTGAAAATAATATAGAAAATAACATTCATTCAAAATAAAAAGTTTTCAAAATGGTTTTAAAATGTTTAAAATATGAGTATTACAACACTTATACTTAAAAAATATACAAACATCGGTCTTATGATACTTAATACATCGATCTTATGAATTTGTAATTATATTAATAGTACTAACATTTTTTTTAATGCTTATGTTTTAAACTTCGAACTTGGAATTGTGTTGATAGTCACTGTATCACAATTTCCAGTATATTTATTTTATCGCAAACATATTGATTGTATGTGTTTAGGCAAGGAAAATGAAATAAAAAGACAGAATTGAAGAAGGTTGATCTTGCTTCAAATATGCGGAAGAAGCTGTTTTTATGACATAGATATCAGCCATTGCAACATATACAACCATTGCACAGAGGTACAGAACAAGTGACATATAAATATGACTATTTTGTCATAATACTATTTACGAAGGTGCTTAGTGCTAAGGCATTTCTTTCCATCGTTTGTCTTAACAGTGTGTATGGATGAATAATTACATTTATTCAACGTTACGAAATTATTTTAATGATATCATTCGTAAAAACCTAAAAATAATGTTAAAACTATATATCGCATGTCATACCTGATCTTTTTATCTGTCGTTTTAGCAAAAATTAAAGTATGTTAAATGAGTATATACATTTTCAAGCTTCTTTTCATGATTTTTTGCAGATGTCACTTAAATGTAATAAACAATAAGCAATTAACTTCAATTAGTGATTTCTATTGGTAGGTAGCGATATAGACAACCTCTAAATTTTACGTTTCACCAACAACATATTAAGAACCGTAAATATAAAATCATAATATTTAATAATCAATTTTTGCGCTTGGCGTAGACATACTCTGTTAATATAGATATATAATATTCCTATCTGGCATATTGTTTTCTCCGAAAGTATTATTGATCATGCAATTTAGGAATTTTTAAATACAGTATGAAATGATTGCTTCACAATTTTTGTTTTATAACACTTTAATAGTCTTCAGTTCGTTATTGAATAATTATGAGCAATTCAACCGATAAGAAGAAAAATCATCGAGTTAGACTGATGATGAGTAAAGACACCTTAACCTAGCCTTTCCAATTAATGGACTACAAACCACTAATAGAATGAAATTATAACATACATTCTTACATTTCAATCATCCACCACTACGCAATAATCAAGACATGATCAATGCAATTAAAATCACACAAACAATGAAAAATAAAAATAAAAATAAATAAATAAATAAATAAATAAATACAAGCAGGGCTTAAACGTAGTTAAACCCTTGATCACTCAAATGGCCGTATCTCTCTCATCATTGCTTTACTAAATACGCACTTAGACTCGTTACAAAGCTTTCTTCAAGATGCTCATATTCTCCAAAGGGCACTCTTCAATGTATCTCGAATTGGACACCATAACTTGCCAAAGTCAGCAGCCTTCTCCTGAGGTTGAAATTTCAACTCTCTTATCTTCTACCCTAATCTACCCACATTCATACTCACATACAACCATTGCACACATTCTATTTGTATCCTTTCTCCATGTTACATCACCAAACTCAATTCTTCATAGCTAGAAGCCTAAAACCTATAAATATCTCAAAATATATACACGCATACACGTGAGAGGAGAGGAAAAAACTAACAATAAATTACCTCTTTACTTTCTTAATTGCTTATCTACCTCTCTCTCTCTAATACTATCTTACATCTAATATTCCTCAATTCTGACTGGTTAGTTATTCTTCTTAGTATACAATCATACAATTTTCACTAAGTTGTCATTCTCAATGTTTTTTATAATCATTCTAATAAGTTTCTAACCTAATTCTATAAGTTCCAATTTAATGCATTAAGTTTATAAGAACCACACAAACTACCATAATCAAATCTATTTTGCATTTAAATTTTCAATAATTAATATGTGAGTCATTTTGATGGCTGACAATAATTTACTTCTAAAATACTCAATTACACTTGGTTCGCACTCATAAGTGAATATTTAGAATTCAAGCATCACCTTTATACGTGTGAAATTATGACATCGTAAAATCTCAAATCAGAGATAAGTTGCATCCATCCACTGTAACACCTATATCTAAGTTTTGTTTTAGGTTAGAAACACCAATTTCTTACTTTGAAGCCTTAACAAAAGTATTTAATTTAATATAAATGGTTGCTACATACAACCACCTTCACGACTATAATCATTTTTCATTAATTGTAATTTTCTATCAGTTCATAAATGACCCACGTATGCAATTATATATTAATTGAACTAAAATAGAAAATCGTCTACCGCAGTCCTTCTCATTCATCTGGACTCAAGGTTTCGATGCTTGTTGGAACGTATTTCCTAGACTGCTCTTAACGACAAGACACCTTCAGATACAGGGAACAAATGCTTGTGCGAGTGTCATTGCGGTTATGGCATGGACACATTTGCTTTGAAGCCGCCTCATTCATGAGCATCATCATCGGCCTTTGGTGTAGCGGACCAAAGCTCTTGGTGTGTAGGTAGTTGGAGGGGTAGGCAATTGTAGGAAGCTACAATGAGCTCGTTTCATGGTGATTTACCTACCATAATTATTAAAGGTTTTTTCAATTTCATGTCGTCTCTGTTGTTGCTTTTCTTTCCATGGAGTTGTTGTTGTAGATACTGGGTTCTGGGCTTTCAATTGTTTCCTCTTGTGTTCGCTTGTCTGTCCTACAGATGTTGCGTGACGACTTTATTCTACTTCAATGTGTTGTGAATGAGCTCTTACTTGCCCTCGAGATGGACTGAGAGTTTGTCGTATCACTGCAAATAATCCTTGCGCATATGTTGTGTTTGGTACCACTCCACAGTTTCATTGTTTCGATCATGACTATTCCTTTCGTACAGAGCCGAGCAATAGATATGTCATCTTCTACAACAACTGTAGCTCCCATCCCAAAAGACACTTTACTTTTGAGCTTCTTTACAGTAGTTAAATAAGACTCGTGAAGTGCATCAACATATTTTCACGTGATTTCATCAAAGGGTATAATCCTTTACTTGAAATTCTGCGATTATACCAGAAAAAGTTGCTCCCACTCCCAAGTGTGTCATAAAAGACTAACATGATTATTGTACTTATAGTAAAATCATCACTCTCTACCTTACAATCAATGCAATGAAACTTCCAATGCTTTTGAAGAACACAGGTTTTACGTTATAATATGTAATTTGTCGGTATCTTTCAAGTTTTGACACATTCAATGAGGTTCAATCCTTGCAGCACTTTGAGGAAAAAAACAGATGAGAAGCCAGAAGCGACCAGGAGACGCTGATACTCTCCGGTCTCTAGTTCGCTCGCCGCCTATACCGTTGAATTAAAAGGGCCATTATAAGAATGTCGGAGCTTAAAGCTGCGCCAGTCTTGTCAACGGAGCTTCTCGCCGGATCGATCACATTTTCTGGAATCAGCAGTATCAGCTATTGCTCTTTAAAGTACTAGAATGACCAAGTCTTACTGTCTACTAGCTTGACATTTCTAAATGTTTTTGCACTATATTGCTATTGGATAAAGCATTCAAAGACCCATCTTTGACATCCCACTACTAGAATTGGGGAAAGGGGATTTGCAACTTTTGTTGTTAAAATGCCACCCAAATGATAACAACACCTTGTACTCTCCTCAAACAACATTTTTACCCAAATAAACAAAGTTATCTAAATTTTCATCGATTTGAGGTTGCAAATGTAAATCAATTATTTTTTAGAATTGGGCAAAACAGGAAAAATGAGAACTCTTCACCTCTCTCATCCACGTACGATAATTAGTATAGCATGTAATATGTGGGTAAATCTTAGCCGAGAGGGGTTAGTAGTCTCACCGTTGATGTGATGACCTCCACGCATACATGCAAAGATAGCTCAAATGGACACTCTATTCATGACCCGCCCCCCCCCCCTCTAAACAGGTTGGAGGCTGCTTCTTGGATAAATCCCCATTTATAAGGACAAAAAACTCTATTTATGCCCCCCTATTAGGACAATAAATTAAGAAATAAAACAAAATCTTTGGTGCCCCCAGTGAGGATCGAACTCACGACCTTTCCCTTACGAAGGGAACGCTCTACCACTAAGCCATGGAGGCAACCTGGATTCATGTTCTGCGCGTTCGGCATTCGGTATATATAAAAAGAAAATATAGAATCTAGGGAGATTCTAGATACTAAAACTGAGATTTCAGCAAGCTATGTTGCTATTCCTTTTTATTCTCAAGGAAAATCCTAAATTTCCACACAATCCCATTCACACAAGAAGCAGAATGATGGGTTGTCGAGCTTCTGTCGTTTACTAGAAAACAGGTGAGATCTTGTTTCGAACGAGCTGAAATGGAGCATTGAATCTATTCGGCACTGTAGCCACAAAAAACTTGTAAATGTTTTAGTGAGTGGTTCAAAAACATCATTCACCTTTGCTCTCCAAGGTAACACAAAATCATCGTGTCAAAAACTACCAATGCAGTTTGAGTTCTTACAACACTTTCATATCACCTTAGTCTAAACTTTTAATGCAAAACAGTGAGGAGCATATCTTTGTACTCTTTGACTTCCATGGGACCTGGAAATCATTTAGAGGATATATATTAATTTCTTACATGGGGGTATGCTAAAAGTCAATGGCTAGTTCTTGGAACAAAGTGAGATCTCAATTGTTGGTGAAATTTTGAAGCTTCTATCATCTATTTAGTACTAGTAAGATACATGTTGTCCCGACTGAGAAGCACTTTATATGGTATTTTCAAAAAGTATCTCGTGTCTACCATTCCATATTATTTTTATATATGCCCGCGTTTTTAAAAAAAAAGAAAGTATAATAACTTACATAATCCAAATTACATAAAAGAAGGTAGGTAAATAGGTTGGTTGGTAAGTTCGTAGGATGGTAGGTTGGTACGTTGGTACGTTGGTATGTTGGTGGGTAGGAAGGTTTGGTAGGTAGGAAGGATTGCCGAACGGGGACCCTATTCTATTATATATAGAGATTACTTTGATAATAGATGAGAATATATTGCAAATTATGGTAAATTTGAGCTTCCTATGACTTGACTTTTGAACTTTGAGAGTGAATTTCATGAATGGTCCTCTTGGAAAGATATAGGGAAACAATATAATCTGCAAAGCGGGTTTGAGCTTCATAGCCCAAAAATGGAGTTAATGGGAGCTTGAGACAACGCGGCTTGAACTCCTTGAATCACTAGAAATGGGATCTACAGTACGTGAACCCCTATTGAAAAATTCCCCATGATATCGTAGACAGGTTATACATCGTTAACCCCTAAAGGTTCTTGATGCAAAATTGTAAAAATGGACATTCCCTTACTTCAAGCTTAGAAACTCTCAATCTAAGAATTATTTGGAAGATCCAACCGTAGGATCTTGAAGTTAACTCAACCTTCCACTCACTTGCCAAAATTGAACCGTTGATTCTTCTTCATTTGTGAGATTATAATGGTCAAAGTTGGCTGAATTTTGGACTCCGAAAAGCAGTTTTGGCTTTCCTGGACCTTTAGGGGTTAAAATCCCCATTTACGTGAGTTTGCCTTTGTAACAGGTGATTAAGGGAAAATACATCCAACATTCATCCAACTTTGGAATTTCATTGTTGTTTTTAGATGATTCCCATCAGATGTTTACGTCCGACAATCACATGCTCCTTGAGAAATGTGCCAAATATTTCCTCTCCTCATAACGCTATGTCGTCGACTTCGTTGGGAGATTATTTTGCGTGTTGCCCTTGTCGCAGGAATGCCCTTACTATACATTGTTGTTTGGCTTGTATGTACTGTAGCTACTACATGATGCTCTTATGAGTTTATTACCTTGCTCCTCGGGGTACCCGATGAAATTGGGGTGTTGTACTCTATGTCTGTAAGAATTAACCTTTGTCCAGGGGACACCGCGCCATTTTCATTACGAACAGACACGATCGCCTATAAAAAGGTTCGGAGTTTTATTATTATAATAATCGTAAAAAGTACCACATCTCTTGTTCACGCGGATCTATGGCCTACATAGATAGATACTCCGGTCTCTTTCTTAGGGGTCAACGTGAATGAAGTGTTTGTTCGTAATGCTAATATCTTGATGACCACCGGACAAGGGGAAATTGGAACAATACTACTTTCCCCTCTCAAGGGTGGACACTATAGCTATGCTAGTTACTAGTGCCTTGAAGATACTCGACATAGTATTTCCCGAAGGGCTTTGAGGTACCCATATACAACAAGATCCAAGGACCCCCCACAATAGTTGAGTGGACTATAGTGGTGAGCACCACGCAAGCATGGCCTGCATGAGTCAATGGAGACACATTTTTATGATAAAGGCTCTAAAACCTTAACAATCAGTATTTTTTTCCACACAAGACAAGTGGTGACAACTTTCTCCAAGAATCTCCAATAAGTGTATCACAATAATGTTGGTGTTTTATTCAACAAAAAAAGACCTCCTATGCTGACGCCATATCTCAAAATCAGTACAATAGGGCTAACCCATCACCTCACATAAAAACTATTCACAACATGACTACTTTATTGAATCTTTGATGCCTAGAAGAAAAGAAAAATAATTCTTGGAAGGATAGTATTTCTATAGCACAACTTCCCATGAGAGAAAGTGTCAGTCCTCCACACTTGGACTTTATTGCAAGAAACACTTAAATACTGTAGCCATCATGCAGATGAAGTCAACGAGACTTGAAATATCCTCCATTCTATTGTCAAACAAGTTGGACAAAAGTGGTGTACCTACATGATGCTCAAATTTTTAGTCTCAAATGATGAGGCCATGTGTGTGGCTGCTTCAAATTTGGTAGTTGAGCTTCCAAAAAAGTCTAAACGTGCAACTTGGCCAACATGTGAATAGCGGCGAGCAAGACATTGCTATGGGTCTTTCAAGCATGTTACCTCAAACATGGAGACAATGTCTTTTGAGCAATGCCCAAAAAAAACTTTGAATGCTACGATATTGCTCATAGTTAGTATCCAATGGGTCAATTTTTAAATCAGTAACTGTAAATAGGCTTAGGTACAAGATCTTATGGTTGAAAGTGGAAGATCACATCTTCAGGGGTGCATAGAGGTAGAAAATCGGAGTTTTGAAGTTTCAAGCTCCCAAAAACACAAGGATATTTTGGGGTTAAGTTGTGTTGATATTGCAAATCTAAAAAATATGTATTTATGAATTTTCAAGCATAACTTGAGACTTTACTTTGTTGTTTATTGGAAACAAACATTACGTTTTCAAAAAGTATCATGGTAAGAAGGTTCCTTCTTGCCACTGACCCTTTCATTCATCGAGGTTGTAAGAACATGTTGGCAAAAACACACAACACTAGAGTCAGAAATTTTGCTTCATGTGAACACAATACAAAGAATAGTGGAAGCCCACATTGGGGTATTGAATAAAAGAGTATACAATTGCTGGTTCATGCGTGGTTTGCCGAAAGGAGTTCCAGAACTCAACTAATACAAAACTAGTTGAAAACTACTGATTTTTTGCCCAAAAGGCACACAATACAAAGGACATAAATCTATCATAAAGTGTTACAAAAATGTAGGGATGCATTATTTTGCATAGCACTTTTGTCGAAAGTGTAGTCTACGGAGTGAGCAAGGGAGGCGGTATCAAAACAGTAGCAAAGAAAAAAAAAGGGGACGCTGCTATAGCAATTCTTTAAAACTAAAATTAGTGAACGCATGACACCCAAATACCTCCAACCAAAGAAAGAAGCTCACCCTAATTCTATCCAAATTTTATTTCAAATTTTTCAGGCTTAAATCTACTGTGTACCATTTCACTCTAAATTCTTGGTCCCAATTACAGGATAACACACATGGTCACAACTGAGAATAGTTAACCATGTGCGGCACACAACCAATAAAAATAACCCTTACAAGTGAAAACGAAGACCTACCATGACCTACTAGTAAAACCAAGACGTACTAGTAAAAGCAAGACCTACTAGTAATAGCAACAACGTACCTATAGAGTCGGGACCCCAACTGTAGCCGAGCTGAATTCCAGCGCCGGGAGGTTTGCAGACTTCGCAGCAATCCATCCTCCATTCTCGTTCCTGTGTAGAATTCCACCCTCCATTCTCATTTCTCTGTAGAAATCGCAGTGCTGATCCTTCACGAATCGCCAGTTTGCGAAAAACGAGGTTGCACACTTCTTTCTCTCTGCTTCGAATCCGTCGACATAAGATCACTTCCTTCGTTGTAGAAAAAGCCTTCAAAGAGAACTCATTGTTTACATCAAAAGAGCTCTGTAGACTCGTTGCAGGAAATAGTTCAAACATTTCTTGAAGGTTTTATGAGATGGGTTTGTAGACTCGTTGCAAGATCACGCCTCTTTGAAAAAATGTTGTGAGAGATTCTTCGTAGTCTTGGGAGGTAGGCTCGGAGACTCTCTTCAAGATCGCGTTGAACGATTCTTTAGAGTTTTTTTGAGATGGGTTTGTAGATTCATCGCACCTCTCTGAGAACGGTTCTTGAGTCGACGATCCTTTTCCTTGTCTCTGCTTACGAAACCTTGAAAGATTACTAACAGATCGCAAGATCGCGACACTCACTGGAAGATTCTCCTTTCCTATGATGGGTTTGTAGACTCGTTGCAATTCGCGGTTTCTTCATGTTTCGACGTAAATTCTGTCGAAGCTTTCATAGTCTAAGAAGAGATTGGGATTCGAATATTTTGTTGAGAAGGGAGTGAGTGAGTGATAGTTAGGGTCATCAGAATGGGGAGGGGGTGTTTCGATTTAAGTTTGGTGGAATTTAAGCTCCGTCTTCTCCGTAAGCACTACAAAGCATGCGGCCTGCGCCCAGAGCTAATCGAAATCGACTCCGACACAACGATGCACTGTTGGACGCCAACACCGCCAATAGCTGAAGCCGGGGTATGGTCAGTCCCCAACACAAAACCTGCTCTCCTCTTCCTGCAAGGATTCGGCCCCAACGCACTTCTCTGCTGGGAGAATCAAATCGCCGCGTTTTGCAAAGACTACAACGTCTACGTCCCGGATCTTCTCTTCTTCGGAGAGTCCACAACGGAGTCGAAGCAGAGATCGGAGACTTTTCAAGCGGAGTGCGTGGGCAAGATGCTGCAAATGCTCGGAGTTCAAAACGAAGTGGATGTGGTGGGGACGAGCTATGGTGGCATGGTGGCCTTCCGAATGGCGGAGCTTTACCCTGAGTTCGTTAACAAAGTTGTGTTTTCGTCTTCGGGGATTTGTATGTCGCCGGAAAATGATGAAGTTCTGTTGAAGAAACATGGGTTTCAGCATATCTCCCAGATCTTGATCCCGAGTTCTGTTGCGGAGGTGAGGGCTGGGATTGCGAGTGCCTGCTTTAAACGACCTTGGCTCCCCGATTTCGTTATTCGTGACCTCCTTAAGGTAGATCATCTTTCTTTCTTTAGGGATTCTTGCATAGAATGTGTGGATTTTGAATGCTATTGATTGATTGTCTTGCTTTGATTCATAGTATGGTTTTTGAATTAGGTTATTGTTTGATTGTGTGGGAAGCTCTCGATGCACTTGAGAGTCTGTGGAATTTCCATGTTGATTAATTGAGTAGGTTATATTGTAGGCTATTGAACAATTTGTGTGCACTATCAGAATTGTGATATGAGTAGACCATGTCATTACACTCACACGCAAATTATCGCTATTGGGTGTACTTGTGTACTATTCTCATACTACAATGCTACTAATTTGCATGAATTTGCTATGTGTTGCTTGTAATGCATGCTGTTGATCAACTGTCTGTTGTTTTCCTTGCTATTGTTCAGGTATTGCATGAGGAGTATAGAGTGGAGAGGCGGCAACTGTTAGATGCGCTTGTGATCGGAACAGAGCGAGCATTTCCGCTGCCCAAGTTGACCCAGACGCGGACATTAGTGTTGTGGGGTCAGCACGATGAGATTTTCAACGTCGAGCTTGCGTACAAGCTTCAAAAGTAAGTTATCACCGTCAATCATTCGTCATAAATTCCACAGTATTCCACTTTTCCTTTTCTTTTTGACTGCCAAAGATCAAGGTACAGGTCAGTCAAAGCACTTGCGTCTCTGTCTGTGGCAGAAAGTACGAAGCAATCTTTGAGCAGGAATATTGTCTCTGTGTTTTTCTCGTGAGCAGAAGCGAATATGTGCAGTGACAGGGTCAGGACTAAGTTGTGCAATCAAAATCTACAGCTCTCTTCCATATTTTATTTTTTAAAGAGAAGATTGTTTGTTAACCCCAATGCAAGTGGTTTTACCACTGAGAATAAGCATCTAGTAGATTTCGAGGATTGGCCTGCTGACAATTAGGCCTTCATTGCATTAAGAATCTATATTTTTCATTGGTCAAAGGGAACTTCACAATGAATGTAAATGAACCCTAATGCAAGTGAAATAGCATACCAGTGCTGTGAATACTATGCAAGTTGTCGATAAATCTCAAAGTCATTTCATTTCTTCACCATATCTCGAATGGTATCCTCCCTGTGCACGTTAGGATCGTAAGAAATACTTACGATCACTTAGCTGGTGGTTTTTACCGACTGACTGTTAGGCCTAATTGCATCAAGATTTCACAGTACTCTTTTCCACATTTTGTGAAAGAGAAGTTGTACAGTGAGCATATCAGTACACTAACCTTCCTGTGCACGTTAAGAAATCTATGATGCGGTCGGATTTCACTGACAGGAATTCTTAGACTGTAAGGCCTAACTGCATGAAGAATGTACAGATTTCTTTTTTCACATTTCGTGAAAGGAGTTGTACAGTGAATGTGATTGAGCATATCAGTACACTGACTTTTGAGGTATCCTTTCTGTGCAAATTTCGGATTTTACTGACAGTAACGGTGCGGTGCAGGCATTTGGGGAGGACAGCCGAGGTGGTGATCATGAAGAACTGTGGGCACGTGCCGCAGCTGGAGAATCCCAAGGAGTACAACCGCATTCTGCAGGAGTTTCTGGCCAAGCCGCTGGTGCCCGTGGTGAAGATGGCTCAAGTTACTCCTGCCACTGGGAACATGTGAAAATAGATCTATACAGAAAAGTAAATATATTCATTCAAGTGCAGGTGTTGCCATCTTGATTCAGCTTTTTATTAAGGAGAATCGGGAGGCTAGTTTTGACTGCACTCCACTCGGAAAGACAATGATCTAACATTGTAGGGTGTGTTTGGCAGGGTGTTCTTTTCGGGTGGAAACCTTCCTTCACCTTTTAGGCTGTAGTAGTAGTATCTGGTGTTATTGACAAAGTCTTGGGTGTGAAGATATAACTTTTCACTTTCCATTGGAGAATGTACAGTACCCTCCACGTGATTTACTAATTCAGATGATTTACATCTTTGAACATTGCCTGTGCACTCAAAATTTAGCCGATTTCAAAACTGTAGCTCATTCTTGATGCATGATTTGTATCTCTTCCACTTCATGCAGTGGTTTTGAATGTGTCTTGATGATTAAAGAACTCTATCAAAGCTTGTACAACGCCTCCTGACACCATTACAATGGTGCGTTGAAGTAGGAACTTGTGAGCTCATTTCAAATTTACATGCTAAAATGAACATTCAAATTGAAGCAAAGAATGATAACACTTGTTCGTGGATAGTGTATGAAGCATTTGTAATACTTTGTATTCTTGTCGTTGATGAATGTGGAAAAATATATATTGAAGATGTAGTAGCCTTCATTGTGATTGCAATGCACTTTACGGTTTTGAAATTGGATCGTTTTTGAGTGCACATGCAATGTTCAAAGTTGATGGGAAAGTTGCCCTTCACTGCTGACTTCGTAAATTATCTGGAGGGTACGGTACATATTTTTGTAGTATAGTCTTGCATTCAATAACTTCCTCATTGGGCATCTTGTGTATTTGGACATTCAAAGACTTCATTTTATACTAATGAAGTTGCTTTTACCCCTAAAGGCCGGAGGGGTATGGAGAGAAACTTAGATGTGTTATAATCTGTGTATTCCCTAACTCTTAAGAAGTTTTGTTCAGAAAACAATATGAAGACCATAATGCTTGGATCGAATTGGTACCGTTAAATTCCCTTAAGATAGTAACTATTTAATTTGTAATGATTTAAAGAGACTAAACCTTTACAAATCAATAAAAATCACACTTTCCTTTTTTAGTATGTGAAATTTGATATGGTTAGCTTAAAATTTATATTATATGTTTGTGTTTGGCGGCTTGGTGTGAACAATCAATGATTCCAAATGAGGTTATGTAAATTGGATGTGGTTCACAACTTACGAAAATTCTTGACAAATAAAATTGAAAACTAGTCTATCACGCGTTTAGAGCTCCTCAAAATTCGGGGTCGACCATAAAATGGTTGATTGGGCTCGTAGGGGTTTGAAAGAATGAAGCATTTGTTATTTTGGTATTATTTTGGTATGTTCTTAGGAGACCTTACAAATGTTCTTCTTGTTCCTCACCTGTCCCCGCTTTATTCAAATGCTGTGACGGCCGCGGCCGGGCGCGGACGGACGCGACGGCCGCGGAAGGGAATACCTCTGGCGATGGAGTACCAGGGTTCAAGAGACACTTAGATCTCTGCCGTCTCCGCGATCATTGTCACGGCATTTCAAATTTCCAGTATCCAATCAGACTAAATTTTAACTCGAATCAACTCATGCTGAAGAGATTTTCGTGTTGGCCGCAGGAAAATACTGCGATCAATCTTGTTTTTCCTCATGCACTGAGATAAATGCGAGCGTTATATGACAGAAATGGCTCCGAATTTCCACGATATTCTGAAATTGTATGAAGATAAATTTCTTGACTCTCCGTGCCTTCGATCTGCTTCGAATTTACATGTGAAGACATTCATTGTCACGGCAGGTTGATTTTCAGAGTACGATGCACATTTTTGTTCGGCTCATGTAGTGTGCTGAAGTGATTGCTTCTGATTGTCACTTGCGATCAATCGTGTTGTTAGACGAAAGCGAGATATTCTGGATGAAGACGCGAAAAATGGCTGCAATTCTTTATGATAAGCTGGATTTGGAAGACGAAGGTTACAGTATCGGAGGATTCTGTTGATGAAAGCAGAGATGCTTAGGTTTTCTCTTATCTTGTTTTCTCCTTAGCGTGAGCATATATGAATGAGTAGTCCAGCAGAAGTGTCTCAGAGTCTGTTGACAATTGTGCTACATAATGACCTGATGACACTGATCAAAGCGACACGGAAGGTGTCTCGAGTTTGTGAATAATATGGTTGAGAGAGCACATATGAAAAACTGTGGAGTTCCTCTGAGTAAAATGGAATTCACGAAGAGGCTCTTTTAAGTGGAAGCAGAGATGCTTAGATAGTTTCACATTTTGTGATTTGGCGTGAGCATATATGGAAGGCTTTGACAGCAAACGAGTCTCAGAGTCCGTTGAGAATGCGGCGAATCATGCTTCTTCGGCCGTGCAAAACGTCACCGCGCTTTGTAGGAGTGCTGCAAGTGCTGTTGAGCGTGAGGTTCACACTCTGGTTCAATCCGTTCGCGAGAGCGCAGATAACGAGGCCGTAGTCAGTGTGAAATCTGCCATTGTCGCCAAATGTAAGGAAGTCCCCTCGGGAGCATGGTTCTTGGTTTCGTTAGGCATAGCCGGCGTACTTCTTGCAAGTGGTGGAGATAAAAAGAAGAACTGTGGGAGTCGACATCCTTCGATTTGTCACTGCGTCCAGATGCAAGAACCAGCATTTCATTTTGTACAGCCTCTAAAGAGACGAACGTTTTGCGCTCAGGATATGTAAGCCGCTGTTGCCCTCCTAAAATAAATATGAGAGCAGCTCTTTTTTATGATGTGTTAGGATGCTATTAATTGGCGCTGCTAATTGAAGTGGTGTCCAAACCAGGTCGAATATGCTTCTAAGTTGCATACTATTGCATAGTGACTTGCAGATTCGATGTGGAAGCAACGATCACAGGTTTTGGGAATCCACAGTGGGAAAAAACACACGCAAAAGCGACGAAATCTGCAGCTGTCTTGGAAATTTTGAAAAAGAGTGGTGCAAAGTTCATCGGCAAGACAGTTATGGATGAATTGGGATTCAGGTATTGACGTCGACCATCTTTATGTGAAGTGGAATAACAAGCTTAGTCCCGAAACGAAGTGATGAATACATTCTATTCCAATCTCTTGCTCCTAGACTATTACAAAACATCTCCATATTTTATAGAAGACTTTTCAGATTACTGACTTATGTAAGATTACTCGGCCATGTTTTGTTAGACTCTACTTTCTGATATTGACAAGTAAACATCATGTGTTGCACATATGATTATTCCCTTCACCTTCACTTCGTGCATTGTACACAATCTGGAGTTCATTTAGTTGAAAACTTGCTTGAGTTTGAAATTACTTCTGGAGTGTTTTGATGATAGTTGTTCAGTCTTATAGGAAATAATCGATGGTTAGATGTGCCGAAAAATCCTGCCGCCACCAACCGAATCTGTGGAGGCGCCTCCAGTGGTGCTGCTATTGCTGCCGCTAGCGAAATTGTTGATTTTGCTCTTGGTATGCTTTTCTCTCAGATTTTGTTTCTGATAGTACACTGTCAGCATCAGTGTGACACAGAATTCGACAGAGTATGAAATTAGCGCTCTTGTAGTTTCATTAAGTTTTTCTGGTAAGTACATCCTGATGTCAAGCAGCTTTTATCTGTTGAATATTGATCATCACAGCTAACGTCTCACATTAATTGCAGGAATTGACACGGTAGGTGATATTAGGGTGCCCGCTGCGTGTTGTGGCGTTTTGGGATTCCGTGCCTCACACGGAGTCATCTCGATGGTGGGTGTAATACCTGTGGCCTCCAGTTGCGATGCTGTGGGTGAGCCTCTTTTGACATTCTGATTTCTTCTTCATTTTGATCTGTGATGAAATCATGCATGATCATTCATTCTTAATCATTCCCGAGACAAGATTGAATAGGACGCTTGTCGTGAATTAGTACTGAATATCTCTTGAATGATAAACCTCTTAAAATTGGCATATGTGAATCAAGATATCTGCTGGATAATTGACGAAATTTTCATTGTAAGAGAACGCCATGAAGGTTTGCATCCCGCAACTACTGTCGGGCTCTCCTTATATTGCAGGTTGGTTTGCGAGAGATGCTGGTATGCTGCTCCAAGTTGGACGGCAGTTGTGTGCTTCCGGGTGTACTCCACCGTCCGATGCGGAAGAAACTGGTCCCAAACGATTTTACATGGCGGATGATGTGTTCAAGCTGTCATCATTTCCTCACTCAAGGACTGCAGATGTTGTCTCTAGATCAATTTGTCGAACTGTCGGTCGTAAGTTATAATGCAGTACTTGAAGCATATTCAATAACAATCATTATAATCAAGGTATAGGTACTAGTATCATGATACTGTAGTGATCTATAATAAGAATGCGATATTCCTAGAACAGCTTCCGTTAGAGTTGCGTATTAGGATGCTTTTGTGATTCAAGGTATTAACTGATGTCTTGCATCCAGATCTTTTATTGCAGGACTTTGACCTTCTTCACTTCTTCGAAGCTAATGTCCCATCGATTCAGACTTTCAAGAAAGAGCTCGACCGCATGAGTATCGAGTCTTCCCAATACACAGCTATTGATGTGCTTCGGGAAAGTATGCTTTTGTTTCACAGGTAAGTCTGGATGAAAGATAATAATTGGCTCTGTCTACTGTAGCTGTAGTGATCGTGAAGGGAACCAACTCTACTTGGGTTAAAAAAAAGGTGGAAGTAGGATTCTTGCATTCACTTCACCGCAAAATTTCTTAAAGAAACCTCAATTCCGTTAAAATGGCACCATGCCATGTGCCATTTTGTCACACCAAATCTTACATATGTGCTCACATGGAAGGGTGTATTCTATAATATCACAATTTTTCAAATAATATCACTCCTTTATATAAATTGTCACTCATTTTCCATAATATCACCTTCAGATTCTATTATATCACATGGTTTTTGAACTACAGTTCAGAAAGTTGAGGTGTGCCATTTTAGCAGCATAACGCCATTTTAACGGAATTGGGGATTAAGTGTATATGACACTGCTATCATGCCGTACAATTACTTCAATAGCAGGCGTCAGATTGTCTATTCCTCACAAATGTGTAGGTACGAGTTCAAAAGCAATCATGGAGGATGGATTGCGAAGGTCAAGCCGGTTCTAACAACAACAGTTGAGGTACGAGTTCAAAAAGCTGTGTTTTCGCCAAGCTCTGAAGCGTTGAGGCTCATAGCAGTAAAGATCCGGGATGAGATGAGTACAGTGATGGACACGCTTCTTAAGGCATGCTCCTCACATCCCAAAGTTTTACCTTACAGCACACCTTATATATTTGACCTTATGCTTATATTTGATCAAAACTTTCTTCCCGTAGTGACAGAGAAGGTACCTATGACCCTCAGTTTGCAATTTTGCAGGATGATGCAGTGCTGGTGGTTCCTACTCTACTGTCTTTTCCTCCAAAAGTAGACGCACCAGCTGACGAACTAGAGCTCTTTGAGTACAAAACACATGCACTCATGAGCCTGGCTTCTATTTCTGGGTGCTGTGAGGTAAGAATTGCTACTAGCCCCAAGAATCCTACACCAGGATTTCGCTGTAGCTTCTCTAGACCAGTCAGTTCCCCTTACGATGGTATCACTGCACTGTAATACTTACTCATTACAGTTGGATTTGAAAGATTGCGAAGTACAAAAACGATAACTACCAACAACTATGTATTTATTTGTGCGCAGGCGGTAATCCCAGTGGGAAGCTACGGTAGCCCTATGTCAGTGTCACTACTGGCAAAAAAGGGCGCAGATCTACTCTTGCTGGATACTGTTTATCTCCTGCACACAACAATTCAACAAGAAGTGCTGTTGAGTAACGATCCCAATCTACCAATTTCAAAATTTCTGGGCATCAGATAAATTCCCCATTGCACTAGTAGGTACGATGTCCCATTTCTTGTTGTAATTTGAGAATGAGCATATACAGAAAAAGCCGGTATTGAGCATTCAATTTATAAAGAGTTGATATTTCCTGCTGCAGAAACTGGGGTTGCTCACCTCTACGAGTGATAGATTTGTTGCAATTGATCTAATGTCTCTATCTTTCAACTTGGATAATTCCTAAGATGTATTTAATTGTATACAGGATTAATAATGTTCTGAAAACCAGATCTAAAGAAATTGCAAACAAGTGCACTCAGTATGATGTTTGAACTGCACTGTGGTGATTAAGATTCCCGCACAAACGCTTTGGTGGAAGTGGGTACCTGTGGTTAAGAAGCAGCATTTCAACACATGTTGAGCTCGAGGAACTCCCCTACCCAGAGTCATCATCTGAGCACATTCTTCTCCGTGAGACTTACTGCTCAGTTGGAGCTTCTCGGAATTTTTGTGCATCTTTTGTTGAGGTGATGGCTTTCGGCTCCAAGGTCCAAGTTAAAGCCAGTTTAAGTTGCGAGCGCCTTCAACTCTTTCGGAGTAGCTTGATGCTTGTGTTTTTCAATTTCTGCTAAGTACGCTCATTCCCCCAATTTCGTTAAATTGGCAATATCACATGACACATTCTGAGATGCAGAGATCTAGAGTAGGAAATTTGAAGATTCTAGCTTAGTCAAGTCATCAGCTGTAATTATCGATTCTTTTCTTTACACACATGGGAGATGTGAGAATGCTACAGTATTTGATGTGTGCTGACAGAGGTGCTTCTATCAGGACATGGAGGGAAGCAATCCCAGCAGAGTCTAGCATGCAGATGCACCTTCGGATTGGGCAGATTGGCCATTCGGGGGTGGCAAGAGCTAGGGGCCTCTTAATGCTGTTGCAGGGAGCAGTTGCTAATCTTGTTGAAGATGGCCTTATTTAGATATGAGCATTAGCATTTGAAGAACTCCAAGTCTCAATTTGAGATTGGCTTGTATAGAGTACCTGTTTGTTTCATCATTGATGAATGCCCATGTGTCATACATTAGTGATGTGACTACTAACTCTTTTTGGGTGAACACTATATTAGTTTCAACCTAGTCACCAATACCTCAAAAACAATATACATGTTAGTGCTCAAAGAGTTCTAAAGATACCCATACAACAAAACTCCTAAAACCTTCACCGTAATGCTGAGCACTACACCAATATGAGTATTTGAACCCAAAATCCCATATTCTAATCTTGGAATCACACTTAAAGTACAATAAAAACATACACATTAATGGGCATATAGACATAGTCATTAGGTTCCAAGATTGAGGTTTGAATTTACCATATTCGAACTCATTGCCATATTGATATGTGTACAATTATGCAAGTACAGTTGTTCGCACTGTGTCAAATAAACCACACAAACTAGAATCTCCATGACAATTGTATAAGGTCAAATACCAAAGCATAATTTACATTATTTCAGGAAAGAATCCAGCCCGCAGCTGCATAAATGTACATTCAAGTCTTAAAACTTTCACACGCACTATAAGGAGGAACTTGGTGCAATGATCAATGTAAAAACTATTGCATAAATCATTGTTCTATAGGAATACCAGAAAGAACTCTATTTACCCCTATGGAAAATAAAAGCAATGCACGCATGCACCATTCAATTTACACGAAGTTGATTATTCAATTCCAGCTATTGTCAATGCGTATAATTTAGGAATAGGCTTGGTCACTTGATAGTTCACCTCGGATAATCAAGCAGTAGACAAGACTGATGTAAGCCACTCATCTTTCAATCCCTCAGGCCAATTGTATGACTGCAATATAAAACCAAAATGGTCATCAATACTAAGCCTCATCCTTCGAGAATCAAATTTCATGAAGATAGATGGAGAAGATTCAAAAAACGCACCTTCACGTGTTTTGCAAACGGTAAGATATAATGGTTATTGATAGTCCCAGAAGCTGATAGAACAAGTCGCTCGAACCTCTTCTCTGCTGAGTTTATTTCACGGGCTCGAATTGGTCGATGTCCCGCCCGACCTACTTGTTTGTACACGAAGTGATAAATTTTTCCTGGTGGATACAACCGTCGTCCATCGTCTTCAACTTTGGTAAACACTTGTTTTATCCAAAATATGCAGACGATTGGTGCGGTTCTGTTGGCGTTCATGTCATTTGCATTAGAACAAGATGTAAACAAGTGCTTGAATCGGAAGGATACTAACAAACTAAGCATTACACTACAATATTTTATATCGTTGGCGATGCCAGCCCCTCTCCACTGATTATCAATAGGACAAAGTACACAAAGTGTAGGACCTCTTACAATGCCATCGTGAAGAGAAACAATTTCTTCACAGTTGACGTCGAAACCCTCGGAAGAAAGTCATCCTACACCATGCATATAAATAAAGATAAGAATCAACAGTTTTATAGTCATCCAAAAGGAATCTCACAGCTCCATATGAGGATAGTCCTTCATCAACTTTTTGAAAATAGCCTTTGATCAAGTCACAGCTCCCGATTGATTTTTGTGTATGTTTTGGTTTCTTTTTTATTTAAGAAAGAATGTGAATAAGAGTGCGTACCTGGTATATCACGCTATTCACGTTAGAAGCATACTTTTTTGCTAGATTCAATGACAATACTCTTGGAGGCGCGATAGCAAAGCACTGTATGGAATCCGAACTGATGCCTCCAAGCACTTCTATTTTCTCAATGAGAAAGACTGTCAGCAAAGTTGCAACTCCAGCACCAAGAGAGTGCCCTACAATATTCAATCTATAACTGTGCATCACATCACAGGCCTATTGTCAGCTATTTTATATTGCAAAGTTGGTGGGAATAATGAACGCGTTGTGATGTCCTAATCTCTTACTCAAATCTTTAAACATCATCATCTCTATAAAAAACTTTGAAGTAAGAACACCCCTTAGCATTTTATTGAATACAGAATGGTAATTACCCTTTGTTGACAACAAGATGTCTTCTCAAAACCGGCCCCACGTTTGTGACACCCCATTCAGCCGATATCGACATGCCATGATGCACATATCCCTCCTTAAATTTCTGCAAGTCCAAAAATACCATAACTTAAAACCCGTACATCAAAACCTCGTTTGCAAGTAACTTCTTCCATGAATAACCGACTAAGTAATCGTTCGGATTGCCAAACCTTCTCACCCTTTCGGTTATTTAGGAGTGTCTCGTAGTCGTAGCGATGCATGAGGTTAAGACCTCGAATATACATATTGACTTCTCTACGCCCGTGGTCGACGTAAATAAAGTAAGGTGGACATGCACCCGCTACTGTTGGCTTGTTCTGTTCAACAACTCCTTTTGGATCAAACATAGGATCATGCTCTTTGATGGCTTTCGTCAATCCATCTAAGTCTTCTCCATACGCTCCTAGATTCTGCACATTGATAGTCCAATTACACTTGCTGAAAAATCTTGCAAAGTACTTGACACCACGGTCCATGTTAGAAGGCACTTACACAGTAAAGAATTTCTAGGATACTATTCTTAACTGCTTACCTTTGGAAGCACACTCAAAAGCGAGGACTCAACTTTAACTGCTATTGATTTTTTGATGAGCACATAGACAACTTGCAAAGAAAATGTTGGGCTTGCAAAGAATGGTGGACATGATTACCATGATGATATGACGAAAGATCTCTTTCACCCTATTAGACGGTGCTGGGTCACATCCTTGAGAATCTCGTGAACCCTCCCAAAATATACCAATTGGGTTGCAAGGACCTCTCCTCTTTTCAATGAGATCTTCATCACCCAACTCTTCCCAGTGTTCTTCTTCCTCACGTTTTTTCATCGACTTCTCGCTGAAGTACCTTTTGATACTTTGAACAGGATTGTACCTACTACTTGATGAATCATCCTGTCCAGGTCCGGCTACGCCCTCCTCTGCTTCGCGAAGTCCATAACTGTTTTGTTCCTTCATGTTACCTTCCTTATTGTTTTCTGCCATCTGGTACTTTTGAAGCTTGTTCAGACACCTTACTTAACCTGTCGATAGCCTTAACAGCTTAAAACTACAGGCAGAAGAAACTCGAAGTGCGATAACGATGCTGGTTGATATGCAGCCACTCGATGTTTGACGTCCGACTTGGCTGGGCACGGAACGTCGACCAAAGAACACCTGCAAACATAATTCAGTACATCAGAGCCTCAAACTGCATTTTCGATACAGGAAAAAGCGGGAAAAACTCTTCTGAAATATCTACTGAACAGTAAAAAGCACTTCAATATCAGCTCGTCAAGCACTTTTGTACCGTTTCCAGAACACTGAAAAGCAGGCGAATTTCTAAATTAAGAAAGCAGTTCTATATCGTTTACTAATAAGCACT
Organism: Bryum argenteum; assembly: GCA_037043015.1. Lineage (NCBI taxonomy): Eukaryota > Viridiplantae > Streptophyta > Bryopsida > Bryales > Bryaceae > Bryum > Bryum argenteum. The sequence continues at coordinate 13,709,705 of CM073328.1, read as the reverse complement.
TCTACAAAGCCCATGATGTGAGTTCACAATGGTCAAAAAACCTACAACAGTCAGAAAATGATAATATCAGCCACAAACGTTGCTTGATCAAGATCTCCAATGGCGTTTCTATAATGAAAGAACGAGAATAGAATATGATCAGTGTGGTATTTTGCGCACTCAATCTCAAACCAAACAACCCGTGCTCACTCCAAAACACCGAGATTTGCCTGTAATTCGCGGTTTTAGCACTCTCATCGATCCTCACTTCAGTAACAGCTCAAATCTTTACAAAACCCGACTTCATCTATAGCACGAAAGCACCAGGGGCATACAATCTGTTCCGTGTACTAGTTTCTTGCACCGTGCTCCTTTCCCCCCCCGCGCGCGCAATGATAAAAAGCCCGTGCTTCGCAAATTTAGCTCGCATAAATTCTCACTTCACTAACAGCTGGAAAGTGTACACAATCCGAATGCATCCATGGCATGAAGGCGCCATAGACAAACAATCTAATTAAAGGCAAATCTCAATCTAGTTTCTTACGCCGTGTTCTAGTTTCTTACACCGTGTTCCTTCCCCGCCCGCCCGCGCAATGATAATAAGAAAGCGCATCAGTAGCAAGATCTCACTGCTGCATCGTCCTAGCCTAGCGCGTTATAGCGCCTTCATTGAAATGTCGCTCCAAAGTCGCAAGAACTATTACAGTTCTACACATATTTTCCTACTTATTAACGTCGCTCTAATTAAATACCAACAGAATGACTACCGGTACTACCTTTGCCGCATTTAAAACCTCACCCGCGCGCACAGTGATAGAGAGCCAGCAACAGTGGCATATAAAGTGCCTAAAAAAGCAGAATCTCACTGCGGCATCGTCCTAGATAACGCGTTTGTAGAAATTTCTCTCCAACGTGATCTCTATGAAAATCGCAAGAAATGTAGGTTCTAGGCACCTTCTCCTACTTCTAAAGAACGCTGTAGTCGAAAATACAACAGGATCAACCTTTACCTTCCAAGAACTCGCAGATTCGAGCTCCACTTTTTTCCTCGAGCTCCAACATCCACCAAACCAAATCAACTCATCACCAGCACATCGCGATCATCACAGACTATTCCGTACCTACCAAACCTGCTGCACCTCGCAATCGTCACAGTCTAGTCAAGTACCTACCACATCTGTTGCACATCGCAATCGAAGCAGACCATTATCAAGTCTCCCTATCACGACCAGGTCTTTCAAAAGGTACAAACGAAGCTTCGGAGCATATTCATTTCCAAGCGCATTACTCGTCAGAGTTAGACCTTACTTTCTAATTGATGCCGCGGCTTCAGCGAACACGATAATGTCGCCACCAAATTTGATGCACATTGCAATTGGAGCAGCCTCGGTAGAATTTCAAGAGGTACGAACGAAGCTTCGGAGCATATTCATTTCACGCACATTTCTCGTCAGAATTGTACCTTCTTAGTCTCAAAATGATCTCGCAGCTTCAGCGAACACGTACGCGCTTAGAAAGTCAGTGGCTTCCGCAGAAATTCGGTTGTGCGAACACGAGCTGAGCCGCCATAGCCGGAGCTTCGAAGCACGAGACAGTGTAGACGGGCATGTAGATCACTCTGAGTCGTCCGATCCGTGCCGATCGGAGGGGCGGTGGTGCTCGCTGGAAGAATGCTGGTGAATGGTAGGGGCTTGCAGCTGATTTTATGTGAGATGGTTGGAGTCAACTTGTGGTCTCTTTGGTGTCAATTCTAGAAGCCCTTTTTTCTTCCCTTGCTTCCAACATTTTTAACTACTTAAGTTAACCCCTAAAGTACATGAGGCCCGTCTTTGGCCGATTTGGCTTTGGTCAGCCTCTTAATTAGTATTTTTTAGCTTGCATGAATTTGAAACCCTTTCGCAAGTTGTAAAGCTTCTCCATACCTTTCCGAAAAAACATTTCAAGCACCCAAATTCCTCATATCTTAGAAGATATTCATGGTCAAATTTTGAAAACAACATTCGAAATATGTCCAAAACCAACAAACTATGGTATATGCTCATTTATCGTCAAAATCTGCCCAAAAATAATCAAATTGCAGGAATTTCAAAACTTCACCAAAATTTAATATTCTACTTCTTTCCAATTTTTGTTTTGTCTACTTGGAAAGGAGTTTGTAAGGCATGATGTTACCGTTGGGATTTTCAATCCAATAATCTTTTAGATGCCTTCAGTATTGTCAAAGAATGGCCTTTGTATTTGAATTTTACCATACCTCTATGGAAATAAGATATTTTAATGTTAACCTCAAACAATAGAAGCCCTTAAGTTGAGATTCATACATACAAAGATTAAAAAAACAAAAAGATGAAACAAGTAGAAAATGAACATGGTAATAAGAGACGATGAAATTAAAATGAGAAAACCCAAAATAGCTATAATATCTACTAATGTTAACAAAATATGATATAAAACTGGTAGATCATGAATCACTTTGGAAATTCTTGTCGCTGCGTATTTAATGTATGCTCTTTTCCAATTGAGTGCACAAGTTTATTATTTTTAACATAATACACACGTCAATTGAATCCAATTCATAAGTTTGGGTCATAAATGTTAGTTGGGCTACCAGGGTAGTGCTTTACGAAGTTTCTCGAGGCCAACCTTGGTAAGAGATTTTAAGGGAAATTGTTGTCTTCAACGGGGAAGGGGGTCCTTCTCTTTAACCGTCCAGGACAACAGTCTGTGTGACGTGGGTCTGGAGCCCAAGGTCGGCAGGGAACGTTAGGAACGTGAGCGAGTCTCCGCAGACTCTGAAGAATACCCGACTATTCGCTTAGAGATATCGATGTCTGAAAGCCAGCAAGGAACTGAAGGAGGAGAGGCTCGAAAGTGAAGGGCCGCCTGAGGTACTGTTATCAGCTAAGACTCCTACGATCGACGTTGTAGTTCAATGCTGCCTGATGTAGGGGAAACACTCCGAACAGGGGGGTCTCCTATGCAAGGTCAGCGACATGCATCGATGGATTCTCATACAGTGTTGTCGTAGAGATTGAGGAGGGAGGAAGTTGCTAGTTAGGTCGAGTGAGAGGAGTAGAAGATGAACAGCAGAATGGAAAGGCACAGACAATTAGAGAAGAGGCAGGTTCTTGGACCTTGGTATTGATAAACGAGAATCACAATATAAGTGCAGCATTCTGCTCAATGTTGACATGTGGTGACTAAGAGATTCCTATCCTCTGTTTTCTACATCTTAAATACTCTACTGCTGCCGAGATTTGTTGTTGCCTGACGGTGGCTCTATCCACCCAACTTGATCGCTCATTGGCTGACGTCGCTGCCTGTTTGACTTCTGTGACTGCGTCTGACGTCGCCTTTCGATGACTTCCTCTGAAACTGGCATGCCCTTCGTTGACAGCGTAGGCTTGGTAACAATAACATTACAAGGAATATATATATATATATATATATATATATATGTTTGGAAGTTATATACTTTTGGACTTCATGATTGTTTGACTAAAGATTGAATCCTCATTCTTTATGTGTTCTTCGTGAACTATTTGAATCCAAATGGTTGGTCGTACATATTTTATGCAGAAGAATATTGTTTTCTTATTTGGAAGGTTTTTTGGGCTACAAAGGTGAGGTGCTTATAGCAAAAAGGAGCATTTCAACAAAATGTGCAAAGATGTTGAAAGGAGAAAATATATAGTTGTTGGAGCAAGTGAGTCATGATATACTAAACCTAATTTGTTCAATTTAGACTTGCTCTAATGTCTAACTACTATGTACCTATTTTTTCCATGAATACACATGCACTTTTTTCACATCACCTATATTGTCTTTATCAATTAAAATGAAAAAAACAAGCTTTACTACCAACTTTTCTATTGGTACTTTTCTCTCGTGTTGTCAAAGCTTCTAGAAAAACCAGGAGCACAAATGTGACTTACGTAAACCATGTGGAAACACCCCATCTCATAACACAAACCTACTTGGCTGTCTAACTTGATTTACTTAAAACCCTTTTTACACTAGCAAACATGGAGGATAAATTTTGAAAGTTGTTATTTACTTCAAGGGGAGGTGAAAGTTCTACCAACCTTTCAATGCAAAAGTTGTTGTAATTTTGTTCAAATTACGCAACTCCTTCAACCATAGCTGCAATTCAAAGGATCTGTCTGCTGCACGTAAAGCAACTTGCATGCTGACATGAACAACAATTTGAGCAAAGTCCTCCATTCCCAAGGCCATAGTGCTTTTTAAAATGTACCTCATTTCTTTTTTTCATAAATTGTGAAACAAAGTTGAGATGGGATGATTGTCACTTCTGCTTCTTTTGCGTTCTTCCTTCAGTGTGTGCCTTTTTTGGAAGCAACAGTATGTGACTCTAATGCAGGTGTTACCACGGGCTCCTTTTGAATTTGACCTCTAACTTTCCTTAACCCTTAAATGCCCAAGCAAGTCTGAGGGACTTTTGTCCAACAGCTTTGTAGCTTTCAGTGTACTTAACTATTCACTCATATTTTGATGTCAAACTTAACTTTTCACTCATATTTTGATGTCAAACTTAACTTTTCACTCATATTTTGATGTCAAACTGCTCACCTCCTTAGGATGCATTTAAAAAGTGATTTTTTACAATTCAAATCACACTTTATATGAGTGACTTTGTGCTTTGAAAGGATTGTGGTAGGTAGATTGGGGTTGTACATACCTTGTAGAAGGTTGCAAGCTCATTAATGATTAGTTCATTCATGATGCCAAGTTCAAAAAGTGCATTATTCATGATGCCCAAGTCCAAAAGATATTGTGATCCAATTTTGGGTTGTCCGTTCGAGACCCTAAGGGCTTTAAAACCCAAAATGAGTTCTTCAATGTTCCGCATGAGTAGAATCAGCCAACTTTGACCAAATGACGATAAATTAACGGTTTTAATTCGTGAAGTGAAGAGAAGATGAGGCACCACAAGCCTTGGCTTGGTGGTTAGGGCTTAGGCCCCCAATGAGGAGGTCGTGGGTTCTATTCCCCATGCCGGCATGGTGCTCACCACTATAGTCCACCCAACTATTGTGGGGGGTCCTTGGACCTTGTTGTATGGGTACCTCAAAGCCCTTTGGGGGGATACTATGTCAAGTATCTTCAAGGCATTAGTAACTAGGCTAGAAACTAGCGTAGTTATAGTGTCCACCCTCGAGAGGGGGAAGTAGTATTGTTCCAATTTCCCCTTGTCCGGTGGCCATCGGGATATTAGCATTACGAACGGACACTTCATTCACGCCGGCCCCTTGCAAAGGGACCGGAGTTTCTATCTATCTATCTGAAGAGAAGATGAAATTTACTTAGAGATTCTACGGTTGGATTATTTAGATAATGTTTAGATTGAGCTTTTTAACGTCCGAAGTAGAATGAGGTCAAATTATGTAATTTGAGTAGTTTTGCATCAAGAAACTTTAGAGGTTCAAGCTAGGATTGGAATGTTCTTTTGTATCACCATTGCAATTTCATAGCATTTTGCGTACTATAATTAAGGGACCTAAATTTCATAAGTATTTCCTTCGACCCTTTTTCTTTGAACATGATGCTAGATTGAAATATGTATAGATTGTTTCTCCAAACAGAGCCTAGCCAAATTTAAGGGCGGAATTTTACTTTTTTTCAAAAAATAAAATGATAGAATCTAGCCATGCGTACTTAGGTGCTTGTTATTATTAGGTACTTCTTTATAGTACTATGTTTGAGAACAAAAATATCCCTCCTTCAAAATACATCAGTTTTAATATTTTTCCATCGAAAGAAGGATAAGATATTTTAATGTTAACCTCAAACAACAGATTGAAGCCCTAACGTCAATATTCATATATTTCAAGAGATGAAACAAGAAGTAAATGAACATGGGAATAAGGAATGATGAAATTAAAATGAAAAAACTTAAAATAGCTATAATAGCTACCAGTATTGACAGTACCAGAATTACCAGAATATGATGTAATCCAACTGAGTGCAGAAGTTTATATATATATATATATATATATATATATATATATATATTCTTGGAATTCTATATACATTTGCACTACGTCATTGTTTGGCTAAAGATTGAATCCTCATTTGTCATGTGTTCTTCGTTGATAAGTCATGATTTCCCTTGAAGTTGCTTGAAGCTCCTTTGATCTTGGTACTCCTTGAGATGGTTCCATATTTTCAATATCTAATAAACCCAAATGAAGCCTTGTGTATGTCAATTTTAGTCCATTGCGTGAGCATACATAAACATTTTGTATGTTCATAATCCCATGAAAGTCAAGATGATTTAGTACATCAAAAGCACCTTTTCTTGATTCTTTTGATCCACTACTGTAAAGACTACGGGTAAGTAAGTAAATCCCATTGGTTTTCTTGTGACATAGTAAAAAGGTTCTCCTTAAAACGAATTTGTTATCGGTGTTCAATACGATTCCAAAAAGGATGGGGAGTGCATGCGCATCTTGAGATTCAACACCTCTTTTAAGAAGTTTGATAAAAGACGATGGTGTGCTAGAGTCGGTGTTAAGCCCCCCGCCGGACTTAGTCAATAATAAATTAAGACCCTCCATAGCTAAAGAATCGCTAAACTCAAAAAGAAAGTGACTCAAACAAACTTGTGAGAGACGGTGAATGAGGAGGGAAAGAGGGGAACAAGATATAAAAAGGGTGGAGGTCTATTTTTATAAGAAAAAGTAAAATTAAAAGTAAAAGAAGCTGCATATAATTAATGGCTGGATGAAAGAAAAAGCACATGACGCTCTGATGGATGATAGCAATAAATTCATCCATAGGATGAACAGCAAATGAGTCTAAAACCCATCAATGGAAGCCCAATTAGCACATTCACTCCAGGAACCACACTATTTTACTCTCCACACTAAATAAGGTAACATGCTTAATTACCAAGCGCATTTCATATAACCAAGTTCCTGTTGTGTATTCAAGGCTCTTGAAGAAGCATGTGCAAAGTAATTTTGGGTGGAAAAGGCAACATAATTTTTTACTTTTTCTAAAATTAGATTCCAAATTTAAAAAGGTGATAATGTTGAATCCAATCTAGTTGTTGTACATATTGGAAAATAGATTTGAAGGTTGGAATCTTGCTTAGGGTAATGAAAAATGGACTAAAAGGCTAGAATTTTCAATTTTCTTCATATGCAAATTAGCCTACTAACTGAACAGTTTTAGGTGCAACAAGTTACTTTTAACCATCGACCCAAGTTGTATGTCACAAATAATAATAATTAGTGTTGCTTTAATTAGAGTTTCCAGTTAATCAACTGCTGTGACAGAGGAGATTACGCATGAAATGAAAGAAGCTGTGAATGGTAATGAACCTTTGTTTTTAAACGTAAAGCAACAGATAAGCTGGACCATCTTGTTCTAAGCGTATTCCCTAATCATTTTTCAGGTGAGGATGCTTCTAGAAGAGTACATAGTTTGGAAACTTTTGAAACAAAGTTGGTGAGATGTGACGTACTTATGGTTGAATGTGTTTGAAAAGTAACTCCAACTCTAGTGCATGTGATAATATTAATTAATTGATGTCCCTCTCACAAGCATATGCATGAGATCCGTAAATAGATAGAATAGATAGATAGAAACTCCCGTCCCTTTTTAAGGGGCCGGCGTGAATGAAGTGTATGTTTGTAATGATAATTACCCGATCGCCACCGGACAAGGGGAAATCAGAACAATACTATTTCCCCCTTTCAAGGGTGAACACTATAACTACGCTAGTTTCTGGCTAGTTACTAGTGCCTTGAAGATACTTATTAGACATTAAAATATATAATGAGAGCTAGAGAGAAGATTCTGTTGGAAGGTGACCCCTCGGGTCACCTTGGGCGTTTAACCCTTAAACGCCTGAGCGGCCCCGAGGGGGCCGTTTCCAATAGAATCTCCTCTGTAGCCCTCAAACACAATAACTTTTCACTTATATACAGGGTAGGGGGCCCTATCATCGCGCCAACACCTATTGCTACGCACATAGGGACCCTATCATTGCGCATCAAACCCTGAACGTCTGTCATCGTCTTCATCACCTTCCTCTCTCGAAAGCGCCACCTTCCTCCCTTGCTTCACTGTTACTTTTTCACCGTCACCATTAGTTTTGTAGGAGTTGAGCTTAGGCAAGATCATTTCACCGTCACCATTAGATTTGTAGGAGTTGAGCTTAGGCAAGATCAGTTTAGAGGAAGGACGCGTGTTTCTTGATTGAGAGTTTTGCGTGTTGGACACGGAAGAGCTTTTTCAAAGCTTATGGTGTGAATGACATTGTATGAAGCGTTTTAGATCAAGGCGATCGAGCAGTGGAGACATTGGCCAGGCATATTTGAAGCTTTGTTTCATTTTCAGTTCGTCTTTTCTGCTTGTCGATGCATCTTCGCGTCATCTCGTCATCTAAGGTTTTAATCTCAGATATCGCCTCGTCTTTTTGTAATATGTTTCATCACTTTGGAGTCGTAATTTGAATGTGAAAACAGGTTGTCATCCTGCCAGCCAAAAGGAAACTCAAAGTCCATAAGAAGCAAGCTCAAGCTCGCCAAAAGGAAGCTCAAGCATCACCATTTCAAGATATTACAAGACTATGACTACATGATGCTTTGCTTAGTCTTTTTATTGTATGCGTGTGTTAAGCTTTTTGTATCTGAGCATACTGTGTGTGCATGTGTTAAGCTTTTAAATCATTAGCATTTTGTGTAAGCATTATAATTTTTTGTAACATTATTGGAATGTCTTACTTATCGTTGGCAGGAAGGGAATCGGGATGTGTCATGTGAATGTAACGTTGTAATGCTTGGAGGTGTGACTCCGGTGGAACTTAGTGAGCAGACGAATTCTGAGCCAACACCGCTAGGTTAGGTATTGATTAGAGAGAGGAGCTCGAGTGAGTTACGGGAGTGATTTCTTTTCGATTGCGGACATCACTTACTTAAATAGCGATTTGTTGCTTATTTATTTCAATCTTGAGTATTTGTCTTGTTTAGCTAATAGACTAGCTCGATTGTGTCGTCGTAGTTTGGTGAAAGAGATACACTCTCATTGCATGATTCAACGTCCTCACAGTTAGCAATCACTTGAATCCAAATTCTAAGTTATGGTTGAAATAGTAAGTCAGATCATTAATCTTTCTTAGTTCGATAATCAATGTATGAGGGTGCATGAATGCAGATGTTTCTAAACCAACACCAAGAAGTCCACAGGCTTTAATAGCTAGGCTTGATTTTTCATGTAATGACTTGTATGAAGAATGCTATGAAAAATATGACCCATGGAAAATACTCATTTGCTGGAAATAAAGAATTGGAATTGAACAGTCGGCTTAGAATTGGAATTGAAGAAAGTCGGCATAGAATTGGAATTGAAGAGTTGGCTTCAATCACCACCCCAATGTGCACTAACACAATCTCACAAAACTTGATGCACACACTGTCCAAAGTGTCCAAAGGGTCCAAAGTGCGCAATGACAGGGTCTCTAGGGCAAAAAGGAGCGCAATATTAGGGTCTACAGTAATTTTAACCACCAAAATACATCCGTATGTTGTTTTTTATATTTTGTTGAAATGTAGCTCAAAGATAAAATTTTGTAAAATACAGTGTGAAGTGAACTCACTTGGCTTGGTGGGTTTTAAATTACTGCATTATTGGTGGCCTTATGCTCCAAATATAGACTCGCAAACCTTAAATGCGCAATGATAGGGCCCTCTACCATATAACTTTTCACTTATATTACTGGTCCCCTTCTTCTCATGCATTCAAAAAGTGAAATTTTAGAATTCAAATCACAATTTGTATGAGTGATTTTGTGCTTAGAAAGGATTGTGGTAGGTAGGCTGGGGTTGTAAAATACTTGTAGGAGGTTGCAAGCTCATCATTGATTGGATCATTCATGATGCCCAAGTTCAAAAAGTGCACTATTCATGATGCCCAAGTGCAAAAGATGTTGTGATCCAATACTGGGCTGCCCGAATCCGTATAGCAAGGCGTTTAAGGGTTAAGGGTTAATGTAGTTTTTTTTCTGAACCCTCAAAAAGTGCACTTGTTACAGTTGAAGAATTCATAGTGAGGAATTCAAGGGAGTGGATCTGGGAGCGCATGAATCATGTGACAAGAGTGGTCGCCGACCCGCAGACGCGCGTTTGCGGCAGTCGGTTATGGTTTCCAATTACCCACAACAATACAACATTTTCCAACTTCTACGCCCCGTTCTGAATTTCCAACCGCCTACACTAAATTTGATAATTAGTGTTAGATGATTTTTTAATGTTGTACTACCCTTGAACTTACCTTCCAACTCTAATTTTCATCAAGTGTAAATTCAATGTTACCGTACCCGGCCATCAGGGTCGGCATCTCATGCCGAATAATTAATTAAAGTGGAGAAAGTGGGTACGGCATGGCAGCAAGAAATTAATCAAAATTTCAAAGTTTCAAAAAAATTATTATAAAAGATTCGGCGCTTTAATACAAGGCTAGTTTACGGCAATGAAGAATTTTCTAATTTTTCATCCGTTTGTGGTGGACTTGGTGTGCTTAACCTAATTGAATGCCCTAATCTCCATTAGTGGTCTTTTGTATGTGTTACTCTCACTTATTCATACCTTGTCTCTCTTTTCAATTTTTTCTACTATTGCTGGATTGTAGTGTGCATTTGCTCTTTTGTGTGTGTGTGTGTGTATGGAGCAATGGCTCCAAAGCATAAGCAATTATATTTAGCTTTTTTTACAGCAATTTCTAAGGAAGAAAGGGAGAGAGCAGTGGAAGTGGAGTTTGCAACTTTCAATGAGAAGTTGGAGAAGGAGAATGCAATGCCAAAGAAGGTGATCTTGAGGAGACCAGTGGGGAGGCCTAAGAGAAACCAAGATGTCCATCTTCCCAAGTCAACAACCATGAAGAAAACAAGCAAGAAGGTAAGAGGTCAATACCGAAATTGGTTCAATCCAAGTCTTTGGCCTCCTATCTATGCTGCTGTTAAACAACATCGAAACATCGGGGATGCATGGAACTTCTTGAGGTCTGCCTATAGAAAGCCAGGAGACTTGAGTTGTGTTTATGACTATTTGAGTAGAGGAACCATGTATGGTTGGTTTCATTCAAATGGAGCTTTGAAAGACAACATCAAGAGGTGTATAGAACTTGGCACTTATTTTGCCAAGTCTACACAACATTGCTCAATTTTAGCCTCATATCCTCTCCTTAAAGAGGAGATTTGTGAGGTCTTGAAGAAACAAAGGAGCGCTGGTCAACCTTTGTATGGAGCTTGCATACAAGGTATAATAAAAGCAATCATCTCTAAACGAGAACCCCACTTGCTAGAGGATTCTAGTGGATTTTGTGTGAGTTACAAATGGACATTAGCATTCATCAAGGCTGAGATGAATTGGAGTTACCGAGCCGCAACAACAGCAGCAGGGAAACTACCATCAGACTATGAAGATCAAGGGAAGAAGATGGCACAAAGATGTGCCTATTTGGTGAAGATTCACAACAATCCAGAGGAATTAGTTGTGAATACCGACCAAACGGGCATTCATCTTGTTCCTACAGGTGGAGCTCGAACGTGGGAAGAAAAGAATTCTAAGCATGTGAAGGTACAAGGAATAGAAGACAAACGTCAAATCACTGTGGCTGTCTCTTCAGCAGCCAATGGCAATATTTTGCCTTTTCAAGTGATTTTCCAAGGTTTGACTCCAAGATCCCTTCCCCCTAAGAATGATGAGTGTATTGCATGTGAAGACGACGGTTGGCATCTTAAATTCTCTTCAAATCATTGGTCTACTCTAGACACATGCAAGGATTTTGTGAACAACATTCTATTGAATTATAGAACATCACAGATAGATCTTTTGGGGCTTTCTACACATTAAGATATGATTTGGCTCATCGATTGTTGGAGTGTTCATATTAGCAAGGAGTTTAGAGCGTGGATGAAGAGCAATCATCCAAGGATTCATTTGCTCTTTATACCCGCCAATTGCACATCTATTTTCCAACAAATGAGATGTTATTTTACAAAGGTCTTTCAAACATGCCTTTCGAGTGGAATTTAACAAGTTTACAATGGAGGTGATTTCAAATCAAATTGACAACTCGAAGACTTGAAAGTGGATCCGAAAATGTCCACTTTGAAGCCCAAAATTTGTGGATGGCTTTTCACAGCATGGCACAACCTTACTACTAGATGTGAGATGGTAAAGAAAGGATGGAGCTATACAGGTCTACAACGTGCATTTGAACCAGAGTTTCAAAAGCAAGCCATGATTGACAACATCAAAACACCATTGTTCAACATTGAGAAAGATGTAGCAGTGGAAACAAACAACAACATTGACAACGAAGAGACATGTGTAGAAGTGTCTTTGGACACAATTTTGGAGGACTCTCTCACCAAAGTGTCATTGCTCACAACTTCAAGTCCCACGACTAGCATGGCCACACCACGGGCATGGCAAGAAAAATACCTACATCTGCAACATCAAGCACAAGAAGCCCAGATTCAAGAGCTGAAGTTGTAACTAGGAGGTCAAATCCATCGGTGCAACTTCTACCTATTCTAAGGTAAGTTTCAAGAACTTGAGCATTCATATGATATAGAAATAATTTTGAAATGAGATTTACACACAAGTTTAGAGCACATACCTATGAAATTTGAAATTGTGATTGCAGCTCTGGAAGAGGACGTGGAAGAGGACGCGGCCGGGGTAGACCACCGCACAACAAATCTACACAACAACAAGCAAGGCTTGATCAGTAACATCTCAAATCTACATTGGTCAGTATTTTCATTTTTGGACATGCAATACCGAAATATGTTCAGTTGAAACCATGAATGCATCAAATTCAATGAAAAGACAATGTAAGAGAATTTCAATACCATGGTGCCCTCCTTCATCGTATGTCGCCTCGATGGTTTCACCTTCTATTTGCATTTCATATTCTGGTCACCTTCTACCGACAAATGGTCATATTTTGGTCACCTTCTACAGCAATGATGAGAAAGTGAAGGCTGGTCATGCTTGATCGTATTAATGCATACATAGGAACAAGAACCAAGAAATCTGTGGCATCAAGATTCAATTAACTAGCTCGGTGATGTTACACCAAAATGCCAAAATTTGCAAAAGGAAGAACGGGGATCACAACCAGGATGAAAGCGCCAACTTACAGAGCATCTCCAAGACCCTTTCGCACATCATCATGTGATCATCGCACCACCATCATCATCATCTGTGCCATTCATACCGTCTTTGAGCGTGGAGACATCGACCGAATGTTCTTATCCTTCGCCATCGCCGCTCAATCATCTCCTTGCTTTTCCCTCTCCGGAAAAACTCAAGAGCAACGGGGCCAAGAGCAACACAATTGGCGTGTCTGGCGTCCTCGAAGCTCCTTGGCAAGAATCTTAGTGAAAGTTTCCATGTACCGCTTTCTTTGGCAAACAGAGCAACTATACCCGGGAGTATTGGCGGCCACAATACCGTAGTGGTGGTAATATTCACAATCCCGCCATCGAGAGTTCGAGGGGATACGAATGCTCGCTTCTTTGGAGCACGGGAACATTCCCCTAGTATTTACATCGAACACATGGTCCCAATCTTCGATGAAGTGTTGATGAGTGGAGGGTAGGATTCAGGCCCTGATGCAAGTTCACTCCCGCAAGAAACGAGGGAATTTGACACCAAAAAATGCACAAAAACCATGCTACAATAACAAAGGATTAGGGAAATAAAAAGGACAAGCTTAACTGCGTCAACACAAAATTCGCAATAACCGGTGGCCTCGCATCCAGCATCTCTTCGACTACGGGAGGCTTGTTGTGCGATCAGTCCACAAAGTGGAGCAGGAACCCTAAGATGGATCAGTTGATGGCATGGCTAGGTCAGATGAAGATGATGAGTACACCAAGAATGACTGTCTTTTACTGCTTCCGTCACTTGAAGGGTCGCCGCATCATGGCACACACCGCATTGTTGTTTACCAGCGTCTCCGCTTGCTTCCCCATCTAATCAACCAATCGTTCATCGATCATCTGATCGAGGTCAGTACATTAAATGACACATTCTTTACTATGAGTGAACACGATACTACAGTTTCAGTTTCCGGTTCTGAAAAGCAGATTTATGTAATCCTTCCCGACTGTCTTATACAATATCTAGATGATGCATGAAGTTGGAGTGCTAACCTCGATCGGATGAAGTACGCCGAGAGAGTGATGGCGCGGCTACCACAACCAATCGCCACCCGATCAAAACAATGGAAGTCGGAAGAAAGATGCGGGATGGTAATGGAAGTCGGAAGAAGCGCCGATCGCTTGCCCCTCGGCTCCGCTCATCTACTCAACACCATCGTTGCCACCACCGTTGCCTGCTCTCAAAAATCTGTGGTAATGAAGATGAAGACCATGTGAATGTATACTTGTGAAGGTTGATGACTGGCGTGGAGTGGCGTGGAGCACATGGGCTTGGCGTAGAGTGCGTGGAGCGCGTGGAACACCCTGTCAACTTGGATCAGTCTTTAGTTTTCCATTTTTGGACACAACTTGTCCACTTCAAGATGCCTTGGGTATTTTTTGACTTTCACAACAGGTGAACAACTAGTTAAGTGGAGTATGCAATATTTTGGGATTTTACTGCATGAACTTGGCTCAATTTTATAATATTCGGCATGTTCTTCAATGAATAATTTTTCTTTTTGACTCTCTTCTCCAATAATTCCCGATCTTTTTCAACTTTTGTTTTTTTATTTAATTTTTGCCGACCCTGATGGCCGGGTACGGTATAGAGGCAATAATGGGAAATAAAGGACATGTAGTAGGATGCTCATCTCGAGAGCGTTCCATTGTGTTAAGGAGGTGTTCATTAATCTATTGTGCTAAGACACAATTTTTGATAAAACATTGTAGGTAGTGCCTAATGTTAAAATCAAGTAGCAATTTCAATGTATATGGAGAATTGCTAGAGTCAACTTGTTAGTGCTTAACATTTGTAATATATATTTAATGAGAGCTAGAGAGAAGATTCTGTTGGAAGGTGACCCCTCGGGTCACCTTGGGCGTTTAACCCTTAAACGCCTGAGCGGCCCCGAGGGGGCCGTTTCCAATAGAATCTCCTCTGTAGCCCTCAAACACAATAACTTTTCACTTATATACAGGGTAGGGGGCCCTATCATCGCGCCAACACCTATTGCTACGCACATAGGGACCCTATCATTGCGCATCAAACCCTGAACGTCTGTCATCGTCTTCATCACCTTCCTCTCTCGAAAGCGCCACCTTCCTCCCTTGCTTCACTGTTACTTTTTCACCGTCACCATTAGTTTTGTAGGAGTTGAGCTTAGGCAAGATCATTTCACCGTCACCATTAGATTTGTAGGAGTTGAGCTTAGGCAAGATCAGTTTAGAGGAAGGACGCGTGTTTCTTGATTGAGAGTTTTGCGTGTTGGACACGGAAGAGCTTTTTCAAAGCTTATGGTGTGAATGACATTGTATGAAGCGTTTTAGATCAAGGCGATCGAGCAGTGGAGACATTGGCCAGGCATATTTGAAGCTTTGTTTCATTTTTGATTCGTCTTTTTCGCTTGTCGATGCATCTTCGCGTCATCTCGTCATCTAAGGTTTTAATCTCGAGATATCGCCTCGTCTTTTTGTAATATGTTTCATCACCGGAGTCGTAATTTGAATGTGAAAACAGGTTGTCATCCTTGACCAAAAGGAAACTCAAAGTCCATAAGAAGCAAGCTCAAGCTCGCCAAAAGGAAGCTCAAGCATCACCATTTCAAGATATTACAAGACTATGACTACATGATGCTTTGCTTAGTCTTTTTATTGTATGCGTGTGTTAAGCTTTTTGTATCCGAGCATCTTTTGTGTGTGCATGTGTTAAGCTTTTCGTGCATTAGCATTTTGTGTAAGCATTATAATTTTTTGTAACATTATTGGAATGTCTTACTTATCGTTGGCAGGAAGGGAATCGGGATGTGTCATGTGAATGTAACGTTGTAATGCTTGAGGTGTGACTCGGTGGAACTTAGTGAGCGATTTAATTCGAGCCAACACCGCTAGGTTAGGTATTGATTAGAGAGAGGAGCTCGAGTGAGTTACGGGAGTGATTTCTTTTCGATTGCGGACATCACTTACTTAAATAGCGATTTGTTGCTTATTTATTTCAATCTTGAGTATTTGTCTTGTTTAGCTAATAGACTAGCTCGGTGTGTCGTCGTAGTTTGGTGAAAGAGATACACTCTCATTGCATGATTCAACGTCCTCACGATTAGCAATCACTTGAATCCAAATTCTAAGTTATGGTTGAAATAGTAAGTCGATCATTAATCTTTCTTAGTTCGATAATCAATGTATGAGGGTGCATGAATGCGGATGTTTCTAAACCAACACCAAGAAGTCCACAGGCTTTAATAGCTAGGCTTGATTTTTCATGTAATGACTTGTATGAAGAATGCTATGAAAAATATGACCCATGGAAAATACTCATTTCTTTGGAAATAAAGAATTGGAATTGAACAATCGGCTTAGAATTGGAATTGAAGAAAGTCGGCATAGAATTGGAATTGAAGAGTTGGCTTCAATCACCACCCCAATGTGCACTAACACAATCTCACAAAACTTGATGCACACTTTGTCCAAAGTGTCCAAAGGGTCCAAAGTGCGTGCCCATTGTGG
Source organism: Bryum argenteum (assembly GCA_037043015.1). Classification (NCBI taxonomy): domain Eukaryota; kingdom Viridiplantae; phylum Streptophyta; class Bryopsida; order Bryales; family Bryaceae; genus Bryum; species Bryum argenteum. Next base: position 13,693,039 of record CM073328.1, on the reverse strand, counting down.
TCTCTAGGGCAAAAGGAGCGCAATATTAGGGTCTGATAATTTTAACCACCAAAATACATCCGTATGTTGTTTTTTATATTTTGTTGAAATGTAGCTCAAAGATAAAATTTTGTAAAATACAGTGTGAAGTGAACTCACTTGGCTTGGTGGGTTTTAAATTACTGCATTATTGGTGGCCTTATGCTCCAAATATAGACTCGCAAACCTTAAATGCGCAATGATAGGGCCCTCTACCATATAACTTTTCACTTATATTATTTGGTCCCCCTTCTTCTCATGCATTCAAAAAGTGAAATTTTAGAATTCAAATCACAATTTGTATGAGTGATTTTGTGCTTAGAAAGGATTGTGGTAGGTAGGCTGGGGTTGTAAAATACTTGTAGGAGGTTGCAAGCTCATCATTGATTGGATCATTCATGATGCCCAAGTTCAAAAAGTGCACTATTCATGATGCCCAAGTGCAAAAGATGTTGTGATCCAATACTGCCCGAATCCGTATAGCAAGGCGTTTAAGGGTTAAGGGTTAATGTAGTTTTTTTTCTGAACCCTCAAAAAGTGCACTTGTTACAGTTGAAGAATTCATAGTGAGGAATTCAAGGGAGTGGATCTGGGAGCGCATGAATCATGTGACAAGAGTGGTCGCCGACCCATGACGACGCAGCGTTTGCGGCAGTCGGTTATGGTTTCCAATTACCCACAACAATACAACATTTTCCAACTTCTACGCCCCGTTCTGAATTTCCAACCGCCTACACTAAATTTGATAATTAGTGTTAGATGATTTTTTAATGTTGTACTACCCTTGAACTTACCTTCCAACTCTAATTTTCATCAAGTGTAAATTCAATGTTACCGTACCCGGCCATCAGGGTCGGCATCTCATGCCGAATAATTAATTAAAGTGGAGAAAGTGGGTACGGCATGGCAGCAAGAAATTAATCAAAATTTCAAAGTTTCAAAAAAATTATTATAAAAGATTCGGCGCTTTAATACAAGGCTAGTTTACGGCAATGAAGAATTTTCTAATTTTTCATCCGTTTGTGGTGGACTTGGTGTGCTTAACCTAATTGAATGCCCTAATCTCCATTAGTGGTCTTTTGTATGTGTTACTCTCACTTATTCATACCTTGTCTCTCTTTTCAATTTTTTCTACTATTGCTGGATTGTAGTGTGCATTTGCTCTTTTGTGTGTGTGTGTGTGTATGGAGCAATGGCTCCAAAGCATAAGCAATTATATTTAGCTTTTTTTTACAAAGAATTTCTAAGGAAGAAAGGGAGAGAGCAGTGGAAGTGGAGTTTGCAACTTTCAATGAGAAGTTGGAGAAGGAGAATGCAATGCCAAAGAAGGTGATCTTGAGGAGACCAGTGGGGAGGCCTAAGAGAAACCAAGATGTCCATCTTCCCAAGTCAACAACCATGAAGAAAACAAGCAAGAAGGTAAGAGGTCAATACCGAAATTGGTTCAATCCAAGTCTTTGGCCTCCTATCTATGCTGCTGTTAAACAACATCGAAACATCGGGGATGCATGGAACTTCTTGAGGTCTGCCTATAGAAAGCCAGGAGACTTGAGTTGTGTTTATGACTATTTGAGTAGAGGAACCATGTATGGTTGGTTTCATTCAAATGGAGCTTTGAAAGACAACATCAAGAGGGTGTATAGAACTTGGCACTTATTTTGCCAAGTCTACACAACATTGCTCAATTTTAGCCTCATATCCTCTCCTTAAAGAGGAGATTTGTGAGGTCTTGAAGAAACAAAGGAGCGCTGGTCAACCTTTGTATGGAGCTTGCATACAAGGTATAATAAAAGCAATCATCTCTAAACGAGAACCCCACTTGCTAGAGGATTCTAGTGGATTTTGTGTGAGTTACAAATGGACATTAGCATTCATCAAGGCTGAGATGAATTGGAGTTACCGAGCCGCAACAACAACGGCAAAGCAGGAAACTACCATCGACTATGAAGATCAAGGGAAGAAGATGGCACAAAGATGTGCCTATTTGGTGAAGATTCACAACAATCCGGAGGAATTAGTTGTGAATACCGACCAAACGGGCATTCATCTTGTTCCTACAGGTGGAGCTCGAACGTGGGAAGAAAAGAATTCTAAGCATGTGAAGGTACAAGGAATAGAAGACAAACGTCAAATCACTGTGGCTGTCTCTTCAGCAGCCAATGGCAATATTTTGCCTTTTCAAGTGATTTTCCAAGGTTTGACTCCAAGATCCCTTCCCCCTAAGAATGATGAGTGTATTGCATGTGAAGACGACGGTTGGCATCTTAAATTCTCTTCAAATCATTGGTCTACTCTAGACACATGCAAGGATTTTGTGAACAACATTCTATTGAATTATAGAACATCACAGATAGATCTTTTGGGGCTTTCTACACATTAAGATATGATTTGGCTCATCGATTGTTGGAGTGTTCATATTAGCAAGGAGTTTAGAGCGTGGATGAAGAGCAATCATCCAAGGATTCATTTGCTCTTTATACCCGCCAATTGCACATCTATTTTCCAACCAGCAGATGTTATTTTACAAAGGTCTTTCAAACATGCCTTTCGAGTGGAATTTAACAAGTTTACAATGGAGGTGATTTCAAATCAAATTGACAACTCCGAAGACTTGAAAGTGGATCTGAAAATGTCCACTTTGAAGCCCAAAATTTGTGGATGGCTTTTCACAGCATGGCACAACCTTACTACTAGATGTGAGATGGTAAAGAAAGGATGGAGCTATACAGGTCTACAACGTGCATTTGAACCAGAGTTTCAAAAGCAAGCCATGATTGACAACATCAAAACACCATTGTTCAACATTGAGAAAGATGTAGCAGTGGAAACAAACAACAACATTGACAACGAAGAGACATGTGTAGAAGTGTCTTTGGACACAATTTTGGAGGACTCTCTCACCAAAGTGTCATTGCTCACAACTTCAAGTCCCACGACTAGCATGGCCACACTACGGGGCATGGCAAGAAAAATACCTACATCTGCAACATCAAGCACAAGAAGCCCAGATTCAAGAGCTGAAGTTGTAACTAGGAGGTCAAATCCATCGGTGCAACTTCTACCTATTCTAAGGTAAGTTTCAAGAACTTGAGCATTCATATGATATAGAAATAATTTTGAAATGAGATTTACACACAAGTTTAGAGCACATACCTATGAAATTTGAAATTGTGATTGCAGCTCTGGAAGAGGACGTGGAAGAGGACGCGGCCGGGGTAGACCACCGCACAACAAATCTACACAACAACAAGCAAGGCTTGATCAGTAACATCTCAAATCTACATTGGTCAGTATTTTCATTTTTGGACATGCAATACCGAAATATGTTCAGTTGAAACCATGAATGCATCAAATTCAATGAAAAGACAATGTAAGAGAATTTCAATACCATGGTGCCCTCCTTCATCGTATGTCGCCTCGATGGTTTCACCTTCTATTTGCATTTCATATTCTGGTCACCTTCTACCGACAAATGGTCATATTTTGGTCACCTTCTACAGCAATGATGAGAAAGTGAAGCTGGTCATGCTTGATCAGTATTAATCTGTACATAAGGAACAAGAACCAAGAAATCCTGTGGCATCAAGATTCAATTAACTAGCTCAGTGATGTTACACCAAAATGCCAAAATTTGCAAAAGGAAGAACGGGGATCACAACCAGGATGAAAGCGCCAACTTACAGAGCATCTCCAGCACCCTTCTGCACATCATCATGTGATACTGCACCACCATCATCATCTGTGCCATTCATACCGTCTTTGAGCGTGGAGACATCGATCTGAATGTTCTTATCCTTCGCCACTGCTGCTCAATCATCTCCTTGCTTTTCCCTCTCCAGAAAAACTCAGTAGCAACAGGGCCAAGAGCAACACAATTGGCAGTAATCTGGCGTCCTCGAAGCTCCTTGGCAAGAATCTTAGTGAAAGTTTCCACAGCCGCTTTGCTGGCAGCGTAGCAACTATACCCGGGAGTATTGGCAGCCACAATACCGTAGTGGTGGTAATATTCACAATCCTGCCATCAGAGTTCGAGGGGATACGAATTGCTGCTTCTTTGGAGCACAGGAACATTCCCCTAGTATTTACACTGAACACATGGTCCCAATCTTCGACAGAAGTGTTGATGAGTGGAGGGTAGGATTCAGGGCCCCAGTGCAAGTTCACTCCTGCAAGAAACGAGGGAATTTGACACCCAAAAAATGCACAAAAACCATGCTACAATAACAAAGGATTAGGGAAATAAAAAAGGACAAGCTTAACCTGCGTCAACACAAAATTCTGCAATAACCAGTGGCCTCGCATCCAGCATCTCTTCGACTACGGGAGGCTTGTTGTGCGATCAGTCCACAAAGTGGAGCAGGAACCCTAAGATGGATCAGTTGATGGCATGGCTAGGTCAGATGAAGATGATGAGTACACCAAGAATGACTGTCTTTTACTGCTTCCGTCACTTGAAGGGTCGCCGCATCATGGCACACCCTGCTGCTGTTGTTTACCCGCGCGTCTCCGCTTGCTTCCCCATCTAATCAACCAATCGTTCATCGATCATCTGATCGAGGTCAGTACATTAAATGACACATTCTTTACTATGAGTGAACACGATACTACAGTTTCAGTTTCCGGTTCTGAAAAGCAGATTTATGTAATCCTTCCCGACTGTCTTATACAATATCTAGATGATGCATGAAGTTGGAGTGCTAACCTCGATCAGATGAAGTACGCCGAGAGAGTGATGGCCGCGGCTACCACAACCAACTGCCACCCGATCAAAACAATGGAAGTCGGAAGAAAGATGCAGGATGGTAATGGAAGTCGGAAGAAGCGCCAGACTGCTTGCCCCTCGGCTCCGCTCATCTACTCAACACCATCGTTGCCACCACCGTTGCCTGCTCTCAAAAATCTGTGGTAATGAAGATGAAGACCATGTGAATGTATACTTGTGAAGGTTGATGACTGGCGTGGAGTGGCGTGGAGCACATGGGCTTGGCGTAGAGTGCGTGGAGCGCGTGGAACACCCTGTCAACTTGGATCAGTCTTTAGTTTTCCATTTTTGGACACAACTTGTCCACTTCAAGATGCCTTGGGTATTTTTTGACTTTCACAACAGGTGAACAACTAGTTAAGTGGAGTATGCAATATTTTGGGATTTTACTGCATGAACTTGGCTCAATTTTATAATATTCGGCATGTTCTTCAATGAATAATTTTTCTTTTTGACTCTCTTCTCCAATAATTCCCGATCTTTTTCAACTTTTGTTTTTTTATTTAATTTTTGCCGACCCTGATGGCCGGGTACGGTATAGAGGCAATAATGGGAAATAAAGGACATGTAGTAGGATGCTCATCTCGAGAGCGTTCCATTGTGTTAAGGAGGTGTTCATTAATCTATTGTGCTAAGACACAATTTTTGATAAAACATTGTAGGTAGTGCCTAATGTTAAAATCAAGTAGCAATTTCAATGTATATGGAGAATTGCTAGAGTCAACTTGTTAGTGCTTAACATTTGTGTAATTGGCCAAATAGACGATTGGTAGTAGTTAGGTACAAGATCTTACGGAAGTAAAAAAAAATAAACATCAAATTATTTGGAAGTCTAAAGGTGTGTTTTTGGCAATTTTGGACTTCCGAAGTTCTAAAGTGATGCAAAACTTTTGGTAGTTACCACTACAGTTGTTATCAAGATTGTTTGAAATGTATTGTTCATGCTTTGTTATTGTTTGAGATTTGTTGTGTATTGACACCGACAAACCCAATGGGCAATATTGTTGTTGATTCAAAATTCTAAAGGCCTTGGTAGGCTAAATATAGCTTTCTTCAAAGAAAAAGAATACTAATCTAGAATTGTGAGGTTAGTTTCGTATACATTTCACAAATTTGCATTTGGCCTTATAGTTTTATTCTATGAGCCTCCAAGCACAAACAGGCAAGATTATTTTTTTGGCAATTTATATCAACCAACTCAATTTGATTTTTAAGATGAGGCCTCAATTTAAAAATTCTAATCCAATTGGTTGACATTGCCTACGTCCTTGTATTCATTACTTTTTTTATTCCAAAGTTACAAGTTTTTGAGTCCCTTTAGTAATTCCAAGCCACACCAAGTATTGCGTATAAATCCGATGATTATAAGTTTATGTAGAGTGGTAGGTAAGCCTATCTACTCATAACTTTGGAATTTAAATGGTATGTAATTGTAATGCTTGCTCAAAGTCCACTCCAAGAAGACCTTTCTGACCCAATTTTAATCGAATACACAAATCTTGCAATGTGCGGTAAAAATATTTATGAAGCTTCTTGTTCATAGTACTCAGTATAATTCTATTGTTCCAATTACGAATCATTTCTGATAAAACTTGGAAATTCACAAAGTGATTTGCCCATTTTAGGGTTGTTAAAGGTTGCTACCCACCTTGGTTTTTAGGGGTTAAGTAAAAAGAAAAAAGAAAAATGAGGCCTTAGAAAGCACGTTAAACTACATTAAAATAAAAAACTCATCGAATTAATTCAAAATTATGGCTAAAATTATAAGATCAAATGAAAACCAAAATTAAAATTAAAATACTACATCAATCCATTTTCCAACTCGCAAATAAACTCTCATAGATCAAAGTCAACAAACCTGACATATATGGAAATACAGTGAATGTCAAAATATATTAAACATCTGCAAACACTTCATTGAATCCTTTGTGGACAAAAAGTGAACACATAAAGATGGAGTAGGTATTTTTATTAACATATTAAGTAATATATAATATAATATATATTAGAGGGAAAAAGCCTTCAATATAAGAGCTCTAAAAAGATTGAGAAAACTCCAAAGTCCACCTAGGCATTTGATCAGTTTTGCCAACCCATGAAAGATGATCTCATAATATTTTGTCCACCTCCCTCTAGCTACTTTTACAGTTGCAATTTTATGTGGCATACTTTCTACAAGCTTCTACAATCATTTAGTGTAATTGAGTGGAAAACTTATACCACACAATTTCATAATTCTAATGATCCATTTGAAGGTTTATTATATTGATTGAGTTGTCGTTTGAGAATTGACCAAAGGTATTCATTGGGATTGAAATCACGCGATTGGGTAGGCCAAGTTAGGAGAGCAAAAGGTTGCCGTCAGAGCCGCTCTAGAAGCATCTTTGTTGCTAAATGGGAGTATTGTCTTGTTGGAAGATAACACTAGAACGGTCTAAGTTGGACTTGGAAATTACCCTGAGTACATTTTCCTCTAGAATGTGACGATAACGAAAGTGATTAATGCGCCCCTCTACTTTGCATATCAAACCAGGTCCATGCATGCACATACACCCCCAAACCATACTCCCCCCACCTCCATGTTACACTAGATAGTTCGTTTTAAAGCGGCATCCCATCTCGTGTCCGACACCAAACCCTTCCATCTAATTTCCAGCGGTTGATTTCACACTTGTTTAGGAAGATTACTCGACTCCAATTGTCTATGGTCCTATGTTTATGGACATTAGGGAACTTAAAACGTGCCTCAACATTTTTGAGAGAAAGATTTGGTCTTTGACCTTTGATGGGAACGTAAACCAGCTCTATAAAATGCACATTTATTAGTATGAGAGCTAATTTTCACTTCCAATACTTGTTTGCGAAGACCTTGCTAAATCAGCCACGGTTACCCACTCTTACCCTCACCATTGTTAATACACACCTTCGTTCTTGTGTTCTATTCAACTTTTGAAGTCTACCTTCACCTAAGCGGTTTACATCCAAAACATGTACATGATGAAGGTTATGAACACTTCCCACACTCACATGCAAAGTATTTGCTATCTCCTTGTGTGAACATCCTCTCTGGACCATCAAAACTACATTATCTTGAGTCTTTTGAGATTATGCCTAGGCATCTTGAAACACTAAATAAAAAGCCTATACAGTAACGATAATTGTATACACAACTATCAAAGACTAGAAAATTCAAAGTTCTATAATGCTAGTAGAAGATCTCTCACAAATTTGTGTACATCACTTCATGAATTTTTGCATCTCATGGACTGTCAAAGTGATCAAATAAGAGAGATGATCACTATCCATCCATCTCTCCACACAAATGCATTGGCATCTTTATAATTATGTTTTAAGTATCTAAGCTTGAAATAAAAGGTGATTATCCTTTTAACTAGATCATGCCACCTCCCAAATTGCACTTAATGACAGTTAAACTTGTAGTTATCCAATGTTTGATTAGTTTTGACAGTCACTATATAACGTTGGTAGAAGAAGCAAAATTTCATATTTTTATGTACAGTACCCTCCAACAAGTGTTGCAACACACTCTGTTTTTTCACTTAAAACATATCCCATGGCCTGTTTTAGAATGGTGGTGTTGGCATGATAATCATCACATCTCCATGAGATTTTTTGCATCATGGAAGGTGTTCCAGTTACCTTCATACACCAAGCATTTTCTAAATATAAAGAGGCATCCATTGCCATGTGTCTACCAAAATTGCCATCATGCTTAAAAATCTTGGAAAAGGGTACCCTTCTTAATGTGATCACTTCTTCTCTGGGATATCAAATTTTGAGTATGTTTGAGCTTGGGAGGGTCCAGAGATACACATACTTGTTTGTAAGTCATTTTGATGGTACACATTTCTTAGAAAAGTTGTGTGCAACAAGTCCTGTTTGTCAAACATATCGTTTCTGTGTTGTTGTTAGGACCTTTTTTATCAAACTTTTTGTGGATGTAAGTGTTGTTTGAGGATTGTGCACCATGACAAGGAGTTATGTATCAAATGATATACGACACATGATAGTTGGTATGCAGAAAGCTGGCATGTCGGTGAGTGAAATTGGAAACATTGTAGGAAGGCCAAAATCGACTATTTCAAGGATTCTCAAGCGATTTAGAATTAGTGGCTCTGTATTGCCAACAAGTAGATCCGGTAGGCCGAAAAACATGAGTGATTGAGATAGGAGAAGGCTCCATAGAGATCTTAGTAGTAATCGTCGTGCTCCTCTTGCAGAATTGTGCAGCAATGTGACATCTTCCGTGGGCATGTCAACTTTACGTAAAGATCTTCATGAGCTTGGTATTAACAGTTGCATTGCAGTGAAGAAACCATTCTTGAGTGACATACACAAGGCAAAGAGGTTGGCTTTTGCAAAGGGGCACTTGCATTGGACGATTGACGATTGGAGTAATGTGATTTGGACCGATGAGTCATCCTTTGAAGTTGGAAAACCATCACGCCAAATTCGTAATCCGGCGAAAAGCATATGAACGCCACAACTACAATTGCTTAGCACCTACATTCAAATCCGGAAGGACTTCAATTATGGTATGGGGTGCTATCACTGGCTCTTCTAAGTCTTATTTGGTGTTAATTCCTCCTAATAGACGCACTGCCAAAGACTTTGTAGAGATAGTATCTCAAGGAGCATTAGAGCATTATTATTGGCACCATGACCACTATGAGCACCTCATTTTAATGGAAGGATGGTGCTCCAGTACATGGTAGTAATATACAAAAAGATTGGAGACAGCAACTTGGATTGAAAAAGCTTGAATGGCCACCAAATTCTCCTGACCTTAATCCTATAGAGAATGTCTGAAAGCAAGTTAAAGATCAAGTGCAAAAGAGAAATAGACCACGAAACAAAGACGAAATGTGGACATCAGTCAATCTGGCTTGGGAGGATATACCTCAAGAAAGCATCAAGAAGTTGATTTCAACAATGCCAACCCGGATGAAAGTTTGTAATAGCGGCTCAAGGTGGTAGCACTCGATGGTAGTAGGTGTTCCATTTTTGTAGAATATTTGTTAGTGAGTAAGACATATTGTAAACTTCATATCATATTAGGCTTCTATACTACTATAGCTTTGTAATGATACCTTATTTGACTTTATTTGATCAAATTTTGATTTAATATATGAGTTTGATTTCCTTAGCCTAGAATATGAATGAATGGAAACTATGAAAATACTTTAGAGCCACATAGAGGAGAATTTTACCTACATAGTATGCATCTTTGTAATACCAAGAATGTGAACAATGATATATCCTATAGATTGGTGCAATCAAATTTAAAAAATCATCATATATATTTCTCAGTTAATTTTTTTTGAAATTAAGTGAAAAAGATAAAATAATTCATCAAAAATAGAGATTTTGTTTTTTAACATTGACATTTTATGAACACGTGAAGGGTCCATAACACAAAAGATTTAATAGGATAAATTTGATAAAATCCTCCCATTTTGAAAATGAATTAGAGAATTTCAAGAGTTCACAAAATGGTTGCAAGACTTGTTGGAGGGTACTGTACATCCATTTTTGTGTCGAAACGATTTCATGATCAAACTTATCAACTAAGGGAGTGCTTAAAACTAGAGCGAGATTCTGAATGGACCACTAGGCTTCTTCACTCATAGGTACATAATAGCTTCTTCATTTATTCAAGAGTAGCATGTACTCACACTGAACATCATAGGGTTACAAAATGAGGGCACCATTTTAGAATCACCTATGAGACCATCTTCACAAAATTCATATCAAATTATAAAAGAGTCCAAAAATGGATGAATCCACTTTGACTATCCTTCCATTTACTCTCCCCATGCATGAAGATTGCTTACAATGTCCACTCCCTCATCACTACAAAAGGCTGAAAAACGTGAATAAAAGTGGATGGGTCGCACAACCTTCATTTGCTTCTCAGACAAAAATCCTGAAAAATAAGATCACATACGCAACCCTCCATAAAGTTGCATTTAAAAGCGGCCATAGAAAGGAAAACTTGTATCCAAACGTAAAGCAAGAGATATACAATTACATTGCGTGTTTTACCATGACTATTAAAGTAAAAGAATATTCTAATACTTTCAAATTTTAAATGCATACTTCCACATACTTGCGTACTTCCAAATGCCATAATCAGAAATATATAAAACTAGTAACACAAACAGCAATACACTCAACTGCAATTACAATTTACCGCAATATGTACAAACAAATCCATTTGCTTATATAGCTCAGAGGAAGAATCATCTCTTCAGCAGTAAAACACCAACAACTATAAGAACTAAACTTGCTACTAAACTCGAATTTGATAGCTTCTAGAATTGCTACTTGAATGATGAAATGAAAGGAGGCCCAAAACCAATTATGGCGAATCTCGCCACAAGGGCTCCCAATCAAAGCGAAGAATCTGTTTATTAGCGCTCGATTTTCTCTCTTGAAATAATTGGGTTAGTTAATCGCTGTCATGACCATTTGCAGCACTGAACCCTCCCATTTTGAGGGATTGTGAGTTTTGACGTCGCCGGTTCATCACTTCTGTGCGTGCCTTGCTTACGATTGAATTAGGAGACTGCAACATCCTCTGCAGGCAAATGGATGTAAAGATTATCATCTGCTTCAAACAAGGTAAAAGAAAAACATGATGTTCAATAGAAGGACCCAATTTGAGCAGTTGTCGAACCTTTTGTTTCGTTGAGAGCGTTTTGCGCTTCTCAGCTTGTGGTGTAAAATCAAAGATATCATGCAGCAGTTCGTTTCCCTGGTTCAATAATGTTCAAGGTAAGCGACACTGGTAAACAGCATGGAGCAATTCCAGAAGGAAAATGTGCACTGCAACTGAAAGTGCCGAGAAACTACCCTATAAATGCTATAACTTTATAATACTGTCAACTGTGTATACAATGGTGCCTCTCTCTGAGTAAGAAAGATGGTTGTCCTCTTAGTAATAAAAACCTTAGTAGTAAAAATCATCAGAAGTAGAAAGTGCAAATTCATCAGTGTGGCAACACAAAATAGCCATTTTATTGCAGTGCTACTGCTGTTTGTACTTTTGCTAAGAGCAGAGGTTCAAAAGGTGGAGATTACTTACTTGCATATGAGTCTGAAAGGCCGCACCGAGGAAGCGCCGAATGACATTCAACTGCAAACGCACAGCAGGTAAGTTAGGACGGAAAGAGTACGTTCAAAGTATTTCAAATCAGCATTGAATCTTCGAAGAGATTATACTATAAGATTCCATCTATTCCAACCTGTATGATCTCAGTCCAGGTGTTGAACTTCAAGGTGTTTCCTCCTGGCAGCTTCACGGAGACCTGGGGAGCCAAACCATTCTGCACAGCAACATTTCATCGTAAATAATCTGATACAAGTAAATAATCCACTGCCTTGACGAAATTACAGCCAACTGATCGTAACTAAACCTACGTCAGACAGCAAGCATGATACCTCGAAAGTGTATGAGCAAGAGAAAAGTATAAGGAAACGGGACTGACCTCGATAGAGGCAAGAAGTTCTCGAAATGAGCTTCGTTGAACAGCACGTTCCTTCTTTGGTTGCCCTTTTCCAGCAGCATGCACAGACAACGCTTTCATCTGCTCGACCACTTCGTCTTCTGGTATTGTAGCTCTTGCCACCTGAAATTTGATGAGTGACGATTAGTCCATTTCTCCAAACGGATGTAAAAGGGATTCAACCAAAACCTGAGTCAGTGTACTTACACTCGAAACTGGTGGGAGTTCATCCACATCAGTATCTTCAACCTCCTCTTCCGTGGCTGCTGATGTATCAGTCAACTCATAGAGCAGTGCAATTGCCTCTCCAGCGGCAGTTCTCACCGCCAAGTCGTCGTTCTTCAACAAGCCAGATAGAACTGGCAGACTCCTGTTGAAAGTTCTCATTCTTTTAGTACTAAAACCTCGAGCGCCAAGCACTTGAAATGAAGAATGCAAAAGCTTTGCATGGCAGCTCAAATGGTGGACTTACGGTTGAGAATGACTGGAGGAAACCTTTTGAGAATCGACTGTAGACAGCAACAACGACCAGGCAACCAATGCGGATACTCTCACCGCAGCAGGAGGAAAGTTGATTCCAGTTTTCTGCATGAGCAGCATGATTTTATGTTAGGAGAGGAATGTTAACACAAAGTCAAAGTCTAACTGAATGAAAATGGATATACTGAAGCATTTTGTATTGATTCCATCCAGTATATGCCGTACCTGATCCTCGGGACTGTGCCTGTGATTGATGACGGACCAAAGATACGCCATGATAGCTTCTGTGGACTCAAGATCCGTGGCTCCGATGAAGGCAAGCACTCCCAAAGCCTCGAGAGCCTGCATAAAGCCCGTGAGTCATGTAAGTATTGCAAGACATACTGGCACTAAAAACATCTGGTTGCCTCTACGACTATACAATATGAGCAAAAAAGACTACAGAATCTGTATGTGCAATACAAATTGTGAAAGGTTATGCACTTACAGAAGAACGAGCAGCAATAGAGGACCCAGCCCTGGCCACTTTCCACAAGTGCGGAGTTGCGTCTGACAAAATGCCTTTAGCGTGGTCTCCTGCTCCGACTGTGAAAGCCAAAAGACCTACACAATATTGCACAAACCTCAGTTCACTGGATACTCACAACTCGATGTCAGTAGCTTACATTGGCGACATGTAATTCTAACACCTAATAAACCTTCTGTTAAATTTCAGCAACTCCCCCTTCTGAACAATGACTGGATGGAGGCCTCCACATGGATCATAGCAACGATAGTACTTCCGATGGTCTCTGTCAAAGTCTGAATTACTACAACTCCCTACGTCCCTTATGTTTACTACTTTAGGCATTTCACCGTATGCACAAACAATGTTCTGAATTTCTTCAATGGCTTCAGGCTTCACTAAAGGAGACAACAAAAAACTGCATCCAGGTTTTCTAAAACAAGTGCGTTGCGTATGGAATGAAGTGAGTACTAACCAAGAGCACGAGCTCCCTGAGCAGCCTCCGGTCCAGCTCCAACCTTAACGGAGTTGATGAACCTGTTTGCAAGCGTCTCGCACCTGTTCGCACCAAAAGGTTCAACGTCAGCATGATGTATAAGTACAGCTGAAATCGTCTAGCTACTCCTTTGCTAATAAGATATCAAACTCGCCAATCCTTTCATCAAAGAGAGACTTACTTGTCCTCTGCAAAGTCGTTCAAGACCGAGGTCGAGAAAGCATCAATCAAACCCTTCAACCCTGCCTCCCGCATGGATGCCCTGCAGAACACAATCAAACAACGATATTTACAAAAATTACCGTCCAAATGCGCACTGTTCAGACGCTTGTAAGATACTAAACCTAAACTGTGACCCCTGCAGTCAACATGCTTGTGCGTGGGACAAATTATTCAGAACACAACTGATGTCACCAAGTAACAATCAAAACCGTCACATACAGATGCCTCTCATTCATCATGCTGTGATCAAACATCGAAACATCCTTGCTGAACAGACGCTTGTGAGATATTAAATCTAGATTCTAACCCCTGCAGTCAGAATGTTTTCTGCGGTTATCATTCGATGCCCTTCAAAGTCAAAATGCACAAATGCAATTGCATAATCCTTACCTTTTCTGATAAAGAGCTTCCACAAACTGGTCCATCAAAGTGCCTTCATCCACTCCGACTTCCTCGGTATCAGGAGCTCCACCGAAGTCGGAAGACGACACGGTTGAAGTCGTGCTCATCATGTCATCGTCCGTGAAGTCGTCTGCCCTTGCAGCCCTCCCTTTATTTCTACCTGGAATCATAATACCGTCACACAACCCTAAGTTACTGAAACGGTACAACAATCAAAGAGGCACTGCTGAGACCTAATTAGTGAACAAATTTACCAAGCAACGAGAAACTGCTCAAAATTAGGTCAAAATACTGAGTAGCATTGTTTCCACAATTTCACGTGACTTACAATGCAAGCGCATTCAAAGAACTGAAAATTCAAATTCATTTGATTTCAAAGAATGCACGTACTTTTCCCCATGGTGTCCGCCGTCCAGACGGTCAAGCTACCGTCTGTTCAACTCTACGTGAATACAAAACCTTCCGAAACGCTATTAGAGCTTCGCAGTGGTGATCTCTCTTCTGTGTTCAGCTTCAAATTCCATAGACAAATTTCGACTACACTAAAAAAAAAGAACTACAGCATCAATGTGAGCGCCATTAACAGAACGAAGCTAATGTGAAAGACTATGCTATTGCGCCGTTGGTTACTCCATATGAAGAAACGGACTAATGTAGAACGTAAAAGCGCCGCTGGTTCCGACGCGGACTAATATAGAACGCGGTTACTCCATGTGAAGAAGCGAACAAATATGAAACGAGATAGCGGCCCTTGGTTACTCCATATGAAGAAGCGGACTAATACGCAACGATTTTAACTGACGTAGCCCCAAATCGCGCCGCCGAAGCAAAACTGGCGATGAAAACTCGCGAGAGAAGAAGAAAAGGCCGTAAAGCGTGATGAGCACGTCACAGACAATCTGCAATCCACAGTGACAGACAAGAAGGAACGATTTCCAGACTTTGGTGGTCGCGGCGAGGCGAGGGCGAAGCCGCGCAGGGAAGCGCCTATAGGCCTCGACGACTCTTGGTCGGGGATCGAGCAGCTGCTGGTCGGGGGAGGGGTGGGTTCTCTCTCTCTCGCCAACTGTTGGTCGGGGGCCTCGCGACTGAGGGGCGTGGAAGAGGTCGTCTCTCAGCCTCTAGTCCTGCTTGTGGCGGTGGGGCACATTGGAAGGGTATATGCTTTTGTCCCTGTTCACACTGCGAGTTTGACCTGGTTGACGTGGCGGAAGGGAAGGCTTTGTGATTGGTTGGTATGCCTGCAGAGTAATTTGACACGTGGTGCTTACATTGGGGTTCGCCAAGTGGCACAAGCAATGGGGTTTTCGTTTGCATTGCTTTCTGTTGAAAAATTTTACATTTGGCAGTAGTACTGTCAAATGGTCTGAATTATTCAAATTTGAATTATTCGGTTTCGATGCACCAAATCATCCAATTCAATAGTACAGTATGTTCTCGCAGAGTTGCCATGTCCACTTAAATATTTTGACAATAATCTTCTTGTTTTTCTGTTAAATTTTAAATTAGGTCATTTTCGTGATTTTGATGATTTGAGGAACATAATTACTTGGAAATTCAATATCTCGGGATCCCCTACCTATACAAAATAATCCGCTTTTAACCACACCTCATGTGCCCCGATCCAACCGGTGGTTTCCAAGATTGTAATGACACTCACTCACTCATTCCCAAAACAATGTATCAGCATTCTATGATAGGTCTTGTACATGTTTATTTCTTGACTACACATTTTTGTACAGACAAAAACGTTAATCTTATCCAAGCGTTGACCATAACGAAACAATGTCTTTTTGCATAATAAAGGGACATGGACATGGACAGCGTTGATCTTAACGAGGTTGATCTTATCCAAGAACTTTTGTAATTGATTTTTCATGAAAAAAGAACTTTTGTATTTGATTTTTCACGAAGAAAGAACTTTTGTATGAGTAACGTAGATCGCGCGTCCGTGATCATCCATATATCATCCATCATCATCCACATATCATCCATCATATCATCACAACAACATTCATCCGTTCACTAACCTATCAGCTAGCAGCGCTTTTACTTTTCTCTCAGCTTTTACTTTGACCATTTTCATATAATTGACCCTCCAGAGCTTTTACATTTTTCTCAACTTTTACTTTGACCATTTTCATATAAGTAGACCCTCCAGATCTTTTACATTCTCCCTAGCTTTTACTTTGACCATTTTCATATAAAACGACCCTCTACTGCCATCCTAATTCACATTTCTCTTCTCATTTACCATCTCTCACATCTCTCTTGCTATTACCAACCCTCATACTTCACTCCAATCAAATTATTTAATTCTCAAAAATGAATTCCTTGTACAAATCCCATGGAACTGATCTTGATAAGTTGTTGACCGAAGCCGGGGGACTCAACAATAAACCCACAACTCCACATAAATTTGTCAAGCTTCTAAGAAGAGGAATCAAAGACCAAAGTGGTCTTTCCCTTTCGATCCTTTTTAGAGCCATTTTGAAGACTAACAACAAATACATTCTAGAGAGAATCATCAAGTTGTTCAACAAGAAGAACAATGCATACCCACTACATCGTGTACTCTCCAACATTAAGTCAACAAATCTCAAGAAGAAAACCAAGAATTTGATGAACCACTTGCAAGCTCAAGGCATAATTATCAACCAATAATGAAAGATGTAGTGACCCCGTCTTGTTCGAGCTTTGGGTTGAAATTGTAATACAAGAGGAAGGCACCATTCAGAGTTTTGAGATGAAATAGAAACAATATCAAAATCATGTCCACTTATTAGCTTTGATATAGCTTTCTACATTTGTAACAAAAAGAAAAAGAAAAGAAGACATTTTCATGGAAATTTAGCATGATAGAAGGTGATGTGGCTTTTTTTTTGAAATAAATACAAATATTTGAAATAAAATTCCAGGGGTAATGTGTACATGCCATCTGAAACTGAGTACACATAAATGACCTTACATACTTGAATGAATCACAAAAAAGTGAAAAGTTGGTATAAAAATTGGTTGAAACTTGAAACGTGTATTTAGTGTTCCAAATGCTTAACTCAATGTCAACAAAATGATAAGGATAGTTCAAATGGCGAGATAGTGGTGTACCTTGCGTACCTGTCAACAAAATGAAAAGGATAGTTCAAATGACGAGATAGTGGTGTACCTTGTGTACGGCTCATGATTGTAGGTTTGATCCCTCTTGTGAAGTGTTCTACCACTTTGTGCAAACCCACACCATGAGCTTTTCAGCTCATGTGTGTTTAAAAACATAGAGATTGAAAAGGATACGTAACAAAATTGTAAAAACCTTACACCTTAAATTGCAGTCACATGTTTGTAAGCTTACCAATCTCGCACCTCTCAAATAGTGGCTGCTCTTTAAACATCACAATGGTGTCATGATGGATTTTGGACACATGCCATGCTCCAACATTGTTCCTTGACCCCATAGACCACCATTTTATATGCTAGCATGATATTTGAGAACTTTGACCAACATCCATATGTAAGAATTAGAATGAATGTTTCAACACGACTTGTTTTATAAGTCACCACTTAATTCTCCAATTGTAGATGGCGAGAATCATCAACAGTATCGAATAGTTTTTGTAACAAATGAAAGCAAGATTCATTGTACAACAGTTTAAATATTGACGGGCAACAAATAAGTATTGACCCATGACATACCTCGACTTAAATGGCCAGAATCACCAACAGTATTGAACAGTTTTTGTAACAAATGAAAGCAAGATTCATTGTAAAAAGCTTGTCATTGTCCAACATTTTAAATATTGACGGGCAACAAATAAGTATCACCCATAACATACTTCGACTTAACCCTTAAGCGCCCACGGTGTCGTTTTTCGACATTTTGGATGTGAGGCTCCGTCTTTGGTGCACAACCCCGCTTTCATCCCATCGATTTTTCATCCGCCGTTTTTTTGCTCAACTCCTCGGTGGGTTTACTCTACTCCCTCCTTGGATAAATAGTAAAAACCTTGATCCTCAATTTGTGAGAGTGGGCGAAAGAGATTTTTCATGAAAGTTTTGGTGGTGTGATCTTCACCCCTTTTTTGCATGGATCTTGAAATCCATACCTCCAAATGGCATGCAACTTGGTGGTCATACTAATTGCCATGCTCCAAAGAAGATCCTACGGTTGGATTTTCCATTTTCATCTTTTATTTGTTTTTACGCAGTTTTGAAAAAATCAGCATTATTACCAATTGTTAGGAGCTTTACCCCCCCCCTTGGGCGTTTAGGGGTTAAAGACAATGGATAACCTGTGAGAAATACTCTCATTCATATCTCATAAGTGAGTGGAAAAGACCAATTAAACTGAAAATATATGAACGATAACCCGATTTCCACCAACAACTCGACAAAATATTACAACATTCTATGACATTGGTGATTGCCGGCCCTAGTAAGTTGTAGCAACTATAAACACCCCACCTGAAACAGTCATCTAAGTACCATCCTTGAACTTATTCAAGATATAGTGGGCATTCATGTGCACATGTTGGAAAATCCACACATGCAAACATCGCTGGAAACAACGAAGAGGATTATACACAATGAAAGCTATAAGAGCAAAATTAGCAACCATGAAAGACCAAGTAAGAGGGCATGCAGTAAGAAACTTCTTCCGTTTCCTCGCCTGTCGATTAAATGCGAATCTCCCCTCCTCAGAATCAAACTTTTCCGGCGGTCGTTGGAAGCATTTTGAGAGGAGGATCATGCCACCGCATTTTATTCTCCCACGAGGTCTCAAACCGTTCTTCAACCTCAAGTACACCTCTTGCACGTCTTTCATATCTAGCTTTGCTCGAGTTCCACTCCTCGCATGAGAAATCAGAGCTAATATGTGTGAAACTGTGTGAATAGGTCGATGAGCTCACAAGAAGGATTCCTCACCTCCAGAATTGGATGCCCTACTGTGCCGATGTCAAATACATTGCTTCCTGTTGCATCCAGTTCATCAACATTTGCACGAACTGTTCAGTTGCTCATCAATCACAATCATCCACGATTATTCATCCATCACGTCATCATCCACAATTATTCATCCGTAGGATTATCATCAACGATGTTCATCCATCCAGTTATCATCCACGATCATTCGTCTACCTAGTTACTTCTATTAACTTTTACGTTAACTTTTACGTTTCCTTCACTAATTATTGTCTCAACTTTTACATTTTCTCTACACTATAAAAGAAGAGGGCCGTTCCGCTTTCATTTCACATTTCCACATCCTCTCCTCTCTTGTTCACACTCTCTCCATTATTTTCTCAAAGCTTTGTTGCAATTATATCACTATTCCCAAGCCATGGACGAACTATTCATGACATTGTTGGACAAATGCACTGGAGGGCTTAACGACGAGCTAGCGACGCCCTCCACATTCGTCAAGCTGTTTGAATTTGCTCTCGAAATTGAATGCCTTGACCGACTCTCCATCTATTTGGATGCCATACTTCGAACCGACGATGAATCCGTTCTGAGGGATATCCTGTTTGCATTTCACACTGAACTGGACGGCCTCTGCGCACTCACATGTCTTCTTGACAATTCTAGAGACCGGAATCTCCGAGAAAAAACTGAAGATGTGATGGTCCACTTGTATGATCACGACCTCTTTGAATTAACATACGAACCCCCGCACAATTGCAAGTGCAACCTTCTTCGAGAGACGTACCCAACGCTATTTGAAAACGTACAAGAAAATGATGGTCATCTGAGAGGAGATATCTCGTGGTATCCTGGCTACTGGTTGGATCAACCACGAGCTCTACAATGATACATAATCCAATGTGATTCTGCTTCCAGTAACCTCCATGTATAATTAGCGAGGTGTAGATGACAAATGGATGGAAGCTGATTGCTCATATGAGAGAACTAGATCAAGAATACAAGCAGAATACAAGCAGATATCAGTACCTGATTTACTATTTGTGCAATTCCTTCTCATGTGCACAATTATACGATAACTAGTTCTCTCTGTTCAATCTCTGTGCAATTCCTTCTCAGGTGCACAATTATACGATAACTAGTTCTCTCTGTTCAATCTCTAAGAATTCAGAAGAAAAGAGAATGCCATATAGTTTGTGCTTATTTTTTCTTGAAAGAAAATTTTGAAAGCTCAAAAGTGCAAATATAATTGTGTATGTTGCAATCTACATCCATGCATCTCAACTTCTAATGGAGTCACGTTCATGACAATGATGCAAATTATTTTAATTTTTTTGAAAAATATAATTGTGTCAATATTATTTGAGCATTCTATGACTCACACTTGTTTTGTACCTCAAAGTCGTATAAGACTCTCTTGGTCCGCTTGATCTACATCCAAATCTTCTTAGTTGAACGTTATGAAAATATCTTCCATGCAAAATACATTCACTTTCTTTGAGCTAACACTCCAAGTTCACCAATGAGTAAGCTAAGTTCATGGTCTTTCAATCAAGTTAATTATTCATTTAACAATTTTTCAAGAATTAATATTGTGAAAGTACTCACGATAGTGCATTTGGTTTTTCAATCAAGTTTATTATTCATTTAACAGTTTTTCAAGAACTGATATTGTGAAAGTACGCACCATAGTGCATTTGAGTGATCTCAAAAGAGTTTCTGAGCAATCAAACATTCATGGGTACATTTGCATTTTGTTGTGTGTGTGAGTGATGTCATTATGATCTCCACCACCGTTGGTTGGACTGAGGGCATGAGGTGTCATTGGAAGTGGAGTTTTTGTAGAGGTGTGGGCAACGATCGGATCGCAATTCTAGCCAACTGATCCACAACTACTACCAAGTATTTATTGCCCCAAAGACATTGGAAATCAATTGTATGAGTGTGGCAAGGCTACAAGGACATACTAATACATTTAACAAATAATACAATGTCAATTGGGAATCATAATTCTAATGAAGAGATAGTGGTGTACCTTGTGTGTACCTATACGGCTTGTGGTTGTGGGATTGATTTCTCTTGTGAAGTGTTCTCCCACTTTGTGCAAACCCACACTATGAGCATCTCAGCTCATGTGTGTCTAAGAACCTACTTAACAAAAAACATAAGTATCAAAAATGTAAAAACTTTACGCCTTAAATTGCAGTCACATGTTTGTAGGGTTACCAATCTCGCTCCTCTCAAATAGTGGCTGCACTTTAAACATCACAGTGGTGTCATGATGGATTTTGGACAAGTGTCATGCTCCAACATTGTTCCTTGACGCCATAGACCACCATTTTGTATACTAGCATGGTTTTTGAGAAGCTTGACCAACATCCATATGTAAGAATTTGAATGAATGTTTCAACACGACCCGCTTCTTCGCCAATTTAACTAAGAATGACACTTCTATAACATGAAGACGCGTTCACCACTTTTGACATCAGATCCTTTTGTAGGTGCGCAAAAGATTCTTCGAAGATCCTCACATAAGCACAATAACACTCTCATTGTCAGATACCTCTAACACTGGAATTCATGACAATGCCACCACTCTCGGCAAAGAACTCCATCCCAACGGTTCAAATATTGACAGGCAACAATTTAGTATCGACACATAACATACTTCGACTTAACCCTAAAAGGTCTTTGGGGCACAACAAAATTGGATCACAACATCTTTTGGACTTGGGCATCATGAATAGTGCACTTTTAAAACTTGGGCATCATGAATGGACCAATCAATGATGAGCTGACAACCTTCTACAAGTTTATGTACAACCCAACCTACCTCCCACAATTCTTTCAAAGCACATAATCACTCATACAAATTGTGATTTGAATTCTAAAATTTCACTTTTTGAATGCATCACAAGAAGGTGACCAGTTTGACATCAAAATATAAGTGAAGAGTTGAGTACAATGAGAGCTACAAGGCATATTTTGTTGGAAAAAAACCCCTCAGGCTTGATTGAGCCTTTAAGGGTTAAAGACAATTGGCTTGAAATGTGAGTTTGTACTGTGCATGCTTGCATGCATGACCTCCTGATCTTGGCACCTCGTCAGATGGGGGCTCATGAGATGTCGTTGGAAGCAAGTAGTTTTGTTCTATAATGTTCGAATCAAGTTCATACATGTTGACAAATGTGAGTTTTAAAGTTAACCCCTAAACGTCCTTGGGGTATTTTTAGCCAAAAACTCATTTTCCAGAAAAGTAATATAGATGAAAATAAAGATAAGCCATTCAGATCTCAACCGTACAAACTTGTAATAGACTTGTAGTAGATCATGTGGACCAATACTTGACTCATGGGACCTCATAGATTGTGATATCATAACATATTAGTGCGCAAAACAGGCTACAAAATACCATCATTTCCACTTTGAAGTGAAAATACTACCAACATGAAATTTGCAATCAAAAAATCAGCAACTAGAAAGTTGTTCATCTTCATCTCAAAGACACTCTTGTACCATAGAAATACATCAAAAAAAAATCTTGGCTCAAATAGTAGCCTTGTAGTCGTGAAAACTGCCAAAAAGTTTACAAAGGAAAAATAGTCCAAAACTAGACCCCTCGCACTCAAATCCATGCCTTTTCTTCAATATATCCTCGATTGGGTCAAGGTTTCTACCACTAAAAATAGACTATACTTGGAATCCATCCCAAAAAATAAAGTCAAAATCTAACGGTGGATGAAGGAGATCTAGCTCTTCAAAAATCATCCATTTTTTCACTTTTTTCATCGTAGAAACATCATTGCAAAGCCACTACCAAATTTATCTAGATCAAAAAACTTCCAACTACAAAGCTGTTGGGATGCATCTAAATATCAAACCCATGAAAAAGAATTCATGAAAAACTATTTTAGATTTCACATAATTGGCTTGCAATGGTAAAACATGCCAAATGTTTGAAACCCAAAAACAAAAACTGCCTTCACTAAAACCCATGCCATTTATTCACACTTTATTTTATGAGTCTGAAATTTTCACCACATAAACTAAACTTGATTTGTGACCTAACCTAAGTGATTTCGTCAAAAACGGAGTTTGGATGAAGAAGTTATGGCTCTTGAAAGTTTCTGCCCTTCATCCAAAATGTCGTTTTTCGACATTAGGGACGTTTAGGGGCTAATCTATGAGAGATGTGGTAATTGATTTCAACTTGTGAAAATTTTTCAAACATGGGTAAATTCAATATGTTAAGACTTTTAGTGGGCCTCATATTAGTGACTTTCACTCATACATTCTTCTACGAGAAGTGTCTCTTATTTGACAAAATGTTCCAATCTTAGTGACTTCCACTCGTACATTCTTCCACCAAAAGTGTTTCTTATTTGCCAAATATCCCCAATATTAGTGAATTTTACTCATACATTCTTACATTCGTGAATATGGGATTCGAATGTAATGTACTATAGTGGTGCTTGGATTAGATAAACGTTTCCGGACAGAGAAAAATGTTAATCTTATCCAAGCGTTGACCATAACGAAACAATGCCTCTTTGCATAATAAAGGGACATGGTCAGCGTTCTTATCTAGACTTTGATCTTAACGAGGTTGATCTTATCCAGTGACCATTGTATATTCACATACGCGTTGAATTCTTGTATGATGGGGTTATATTCACATTCACATTACATGATTTTTCTAGTTGATGATCAATCCCAAATGGCTCTCTTTCACCGCAAAGCGCTTACAGTCTTTCCCAAATTATCGTATTTTGCAAAAGCCACCATGTAAAAGCATTCTGTGTTGCTCATCAATCATGATCATCTACGACCATTCATCCATCCAGTTCTCATCCATGATATTCATTCATCCAGTTACTTCAATTAGCTTTTACGTTAACTTTTACGTTTCCTTCGATACTCATTTTCTCAACTTTCACATTTCTCTACACTATAAAAGAAGAGGGCCATTCCCCTTTCATTTCACATTTCCACACTCTCCCCTCTCCCGTTCACATTCTCTCTATTATTTTCTCAAAGCCTCGTTGCAATTATATTTTTACTTCCAAGCCATGGATGAACTATTTGTGACATTGTTGGACAAATGCACTGGAGGGCTTAACGACGAGCTAGCGACGCCCTCCACATTCGTGAAGCTGTTTGAATTTGCTCTCGAAATTGAATGCTCTCGACTGTCCATCTATTTGGATGCCATTCTTCGAACCGACCATGAATCCGTTCTGAGGGATATCCTGCTTGCATTCCACGATGAAATCGACGGCGTCTGTTCACTCTCATGTCTCGCTTACAATTGTAGAGATCGGAATCTGCAAGAAAAAACCGAAGACGTGATGCAGCACTTGTATGATCACGACCTCTTTGAATTAACGTACGAACCTCCGCACAATTGCAAGTGCAACCTTCTTCGAGAGACACACCTGGAGCTTTTTGAAAGCGTATAAGAAAATGATGGTCATCTGAGAGCAGATATCTCCTGGTATCCTCGCTACTGGTTGGATCAACCAGGAGCTTTGCAATCGTCCGTAAGCCAATGTGATTATGCTTCGAGTAGAATTCATGTATAATTAGGTAGATGTAGATGACAAATGAATGGAAGCTGATTGCTCAAATGAGAGAATCAAAGCAAGCAGATATCAGAACCTGATTCACTGTTTGTGCAATTCGTTCTCAGGTGCAGAATACGGTCATTCGTTTTCTCTGTTCAATCTTTAAGAATTTAAAAGAAAAGAGAATGCCATATAGTTTGTGATTATTTTATTTTTTCTTGAAAGAAAATTTTGAATGCTCAAAAGTGCAAATATAATTGTGTATGTTGCAATCTACATCCATGCATCTCAACTTCTAATGAGTCACATTCATGATTTGGACAATGATGCAAATTATTTCAATTTTTTTTAATATATAATTGTGTCATATTACTTGAGCATTCTACAACTCACACTTGTTTTGTACCTCGAAGTGAGACTCTCTTGGTCTGCTTAATCTACATCCATATTTTCTTAGTCCAACCTTATGAAAATATCTTCCATGCAAAATACAGTCACTTTCTTTGACCTAACACTTCACCAAGTTCACCAAGTAGTATGCTAACTTCATGGTCTTTCAATCAAGATAATTATTCATGTAACAAATTTTCAAGAATTGATATTGTGAAAGTAGGCACAATAGTACATTTGAGTGATCTCAATAGAGTTTCTGAGCACCCAAACATTCATGGGTACATTTGCATTTTGTTGTGTGTGTGAGTGATGTCATTATGATCTCGAACACCGTCGATTGGAGTGGGGCGCATGAGGTGTAGTTACAAGTGGAGTTTTTGTAGAGGTATGGGCAAGGATTGGATCGCAATTCTGGTCAACAAATCCCGAGCTACTACCAAGTATTTATTGCCCCAAAGACATTGGCAATTATTTGTATGAGCATTGCAAGGCTACAAGGACGTACTAGTACATTTAACAAATAATACAATGTCAATTGGGAATCATCCTAATGATGTATTGTACCCTAAGAACACACTAACCAGGTTCACCCACTATAGTACATATACAATCAGCTTATAAAAAGCTAGGAAAAGATAAACAACTATAAAGATAGCTGTACAGATAAGTAAGAGAGACACTGGCTCCTGAATTGACTCCATTGTGTTGAGCATGGAAGTCGGAAGCTTCATAAGCTGCGTTGCACTGGAGCTTTCAACGAAGTCAAGTAAGCAGCATCTACTTTGTCAAGGCCATCAAATAAGTACCCAAATGGTTGCATTCCAATGAAGCGGCCACTTCCTCGACGTACATTGAGCTGACCTTTCTCCCACACCACTTTCCCTTGACTGATAGGAATTTCAATATTTCCCTGCTCAAACAATAGCGTAACTATGTTTAAGTGGCTGTTGTTATTAACTACTGCCACATATAACCAGATTCAATAAAGCCTAGACAAATGAAATTTGATATTTTCAACATTACTGCAATATGTAATAGAATTCCTTTCTAATTTTAACATCAATGGGGATCCAAACAAGAAGATCAAATACGTTCTAGAGAGAATCATCAAGTTGTTCAACAAGAAGAGCAACGCATACCCACTACATCGTGTACTTTCCAACATTAAGTCAACAAATCTCAAGAAGAAAACTTAGAATGTCATGAACAACTTGCAAGGTCAAGGCACAATTATCAACCAATAATGAAAGATAGTGACCCCCTCTTGTTCGAGCTTTTGGTTGAAATTGTGATACATGGGGAGGCACCATTCAGAATTTTGTAATGAAAAAGAAACAATATCAAAATTATGTCCACTTATTAGCTTTGATATAGCTTTCTACATTTGTAACAAAAAAATAAATAAAAAAGGTACTCTCATGAAATTTAGCATGTTAGAAGGTGATGTGGCTATTTTTATAAAAATAATGCAAACATTTGAAATAAAATTTGTACATGCCATTTGAAACTGAGTACACAAAATTGGTCATTCAGTTATAGTGTACACAGAAATGATATAACATACTTGAATGAATCACAAAAAAGTGAAAAGTTGGTATAAAAATTGGTTGAAACGTGTATTTGATGTTACAATTGCTTAATTCAAAGTCAACAAAATGAAAAGGATAGTTCAAATGACGAGATAGTGGTGTACCTTGTGTACCTATAGGGCTCATGATTGTAGGTTTGATCCCTCTTGCGAAGTGTTCTACCACTTTGTGCAAACCCACACCATGAGCTATTCAGCTCATGTGTGTCTAAAAACAAAGAGATTGAAAAGGATACGTAACAAAATTGTAAAAACCTTACACCTTAAATTGCAGTCACATACTTACAATTTAGTCTTTGTAGAGTTACTAATTTCCCTACTCTAAAATAGTGGCTGCACTTTAACCCCTAAAGATCCACGATGTTTTGGGAGCTTGAAATCCCAACACTAACCACTATGTACTAATGGGGGTACATCCAATTTTTTTGGAAATATTTGATAATTTCAAATGTAGGATCTTGAAGTAGACTATCATTAGTAGTTGTGTAAAACTTTTCAATCCTTGGATCATCACTAGATGTGAGATCATAACATTTGAAGTTGACTGTAAATTTGTTTTTGGCTTTGATGGTAAAAGCGGAATCGGTGGCCGTGGTCGCTTAGGGCTTAAACATCACGATGGTGTCATGATGAATTTTGGACTTTACACATCACAATGGTATCATGATGGATTCTGGACACGTGCCATGCTCCAACATTGTTCCTTAACGCCATAGACCACGGTTTTATATACTAGCATGATATTTAAGAACATTGACCAACATCCATATGTAAGAATTAGAATGAATGTTTTAACACAACCTGTTTTAAAAGTCACCACTCACCACTTAATTCTCCAATTATTGATGGCCAGAATCATCAAAAATTGGGAGTATACAACAATTTTTGTAACGAATGAAAGCAATATTCATTGTAAAAAGCAAACGCACTGTCTTTTAGCAACAAATAAGTATCGACACATAACATACTTCGACTTACCCCTAACTCTCCTTGTTGCAAAACGGTCTATGTTACAAAATTTGACCTTCCTTCAGATTAAGCTCAAAAAATCTCAATCTAAACCTTATTTAGAATATTCAACCGTAAAATTTCAAAGTTCACTTGACATTTTTCTCACATACCAAATTTGAACCGTTCATTCTTTCTCATTTGGGAGATTATAATGGTCAAAGTTGGCTACGGGAACCTCCATAACCCATTTCGGGTTTTAAGGAGAATTTGGGGTTAAAGACAATGGATAACCTATGAGAAATCCTCTCATTCATATCTCATAAGTGAGTGGAAAACTCCAATTAAACTGAAAATATATGAATGATAACCCGATTGTCACCGACAACTTGACAGAATATTATAACATTCTATAATATAACAATGGTGATTGCTCACCCTAGAAAGTTGTAGCAGATATAAACACCCCACCTAAACCAGTCACCTAAGTACCATCCTTAACCCTTAAAAGTCCCCTGGGGATAGTATGTACGTTGTCGTATAGATAGGATTTGCTACCAACAAGAAACTCTAAACTGGAATCGTACTAGCTCACTAGAACCGCATTAATTTAAATGTCAACTTCTTCTTTGAACTTAAACCCATTAAAGGTGTGCATTCACTCCAAATACAACCACAATACACCGTATTCTACTGGTCACCTCGGCACGCTCACACCTTTAGGGGTTAACCTCAAGATACACTGGGCATTCATGTGCACATGTTGGAAAATCCACACAAGCAAACATTGCTGAAAACAACGAAGGAGATTATACTCAATAAAAGCTATAAGAGCAAAATTAGCAACCATGAAAGACCAAGAAAGAGGGCATGCAGTAAGAAACTTCTTCGGTTTCCTCGCCTGTCGATTAATTTGAGCGAATCCCCCCTCCTCAAAATCAAACTTTTCCGGCGGAATAGCAAGCATTTTGGGAGGAGGATCATGCCATGGCATTTTATTCTCCCACGAGGTCTCCGGCAACCCCCAGTTCTCAAACCGTTCTACAACCTCAAGTACACCTCTTGCACATCTTTCATATCTAGCTTTGCTCGAGTTCCACTCCTCACATCTGAAATCGGAGCTATAATCCAACTGTGTGAATATGTCGATGAGCTCACGAGAAGGATTCCTCACCTCCAGAATTGGATGCCCTAGTGTGCCGATGTCAAATACATTGCTTCCTGTTACATCAAGCTCATCAACATTTGCATCCAGTTCATCAACATTTGCACGAACTGTTCAGTTGCTCATCAATCACAATCATCCACGATTATTCATCCATCACGTCATCATCCACAATTATTCATCCATATGATTATCATCAACGACATTCATCCATCCAGTTATCATCCACGATCATTCGTCTAGTCAGTTACATCAAATAACTTTCACGTTAACTTTTACGTTTCCTTCACTAATTATTGTCTCAACTTTTACATTTTCTCTACACTATAAAAGAAGAGGGCCGTTCCCCTTTCATTTCACATTTCCACATCCTCTCCTCTCCCGTTCACACTCTCTCCATTATTTTCTCAAAGCTTTGTTGCAATTATAGCACAATTCCCAAGCCATGGACGAACTATTCATGACATTGTTGGACAAATGCACTGGAGGGCTTAACGACGAGCTAGCGACGCCCTCCACATTCGTGAAGCTGTTTGAATTTGCTCTCGAAATTGAATGCCTTGACCGCCTCTCCATCTATTTGGATGCCATTCTTCGAACCGACAATGAATCCGTTTTGAAGGATATCCTGTTTGCATTTCACACTGAACTCGACGGCCTCTGCGCACTCACATGTCTTCTTCACAATTCTAGAGACCGGAATCTCCGAGAAAAAACTGAAGATGTGATGGTGCACTTGTATGATCATGACCTCTTTGAATTAACGTACGAACCTCCAAACAATTGCAAGTGCAACCTTCTTCGAGAGACGTACCCAACGCTATTTGAAAACGTACAAGAAAATGATGGTCATCTGAGAGGAGATATCTCGTGGTATCCTGGCTACTGGTTAGATCAACCAGGATTTTTACAATCATCCGTAATCTAATATGATTATGCTTCCAGTAACCTTCATGTATAATTAGCGAGGTGTAGATGACAAATGAATGGAAGCTGATTGCTCAAATGTGAGAATCAGAGCAAGTGTACGAGCAGCTATCAGTACTTGATTCACTGATTTTGCAATTCCTTCTCACGTGCAGAATTCAGTGATTGGTTTTCTCTGTTCAATCAAAAAAATAAAAATAAGATAAAAATGTCATGTAGTTTGTGATAATTTTTTCTTGATAGAAAATTATGAAAGCTCAAAACTGCAAATATAATTGTGTATGTTGCATGCATCTCAACTTCTAGTGGAGTCACGTTCATGATGTGGACAATGCTGCGAATTGTTTCAAAACTTTTTTATATAATTTTGTCAAATTATTTTAGCATTCTACCACTCACACTTGTTTTGTACCTCGAAGTCATATAAGACTCTCTTGGTCCGCTTGATCTACATCCAAATTTTCTTAGTTGAACGTTATGAAAATATCTTCCATGCGAAATACATTCACTTTCTTTGAGCTAACACTCCAAGTTCACCAATTAGGAAGCTAACTTCAGGGTCTTTCAATCCAGTTAATTATACATATAACAAAAACAATTTTTCAAGAATCGATATTGTGAAAGTAGGCACAATAGTGTATTTGAGTGATCCCAAAAGGAGGAGGTCGTGGGTTCTATTCCCCATGCCGGCATGGTGCTCACCACTATAGTCCACCCAACTATTGTGGGAGGTCCTTGGACCTTGTTGTATGAGTACCTCAAAGTCCTTAGGGGGATACTATGTCAAGTATTTTCAAGGCACTAGTAACTAGGCTAGAAACTAGCGTAGTTATAGTGTCCACCCTCAAGAGGGTGAAGTAGTATTGTTCTAATTTCCCTTGTCCGGTGGCCATCGGGATATTAGCATTACGAACGGACACTTCATTCACGCCGGCCCCGTAGAAAGGACCGGAGTTTCTATCTATGAATCTATCTATCTCATCTCAAAAGAGTTCTGAGCACCCCGGATATTCATGGGTACATTTGCATTTTGTTCTGTATATGAGTGATGTCATTATGATCTCGAGCACCGTCGTTTGCACTGGGGCGCATGAGGTGTAGTTACAAGTGGAGTTTTTGTAGAGGTATGGGCAACGATTGGATCGCAATTCTGGTCAACAAATCCCGAGCTACTACCAAGTATTCATTGCCCCAGAGCAACTCTACAAGGACGTACTAGTACATTCTACGAATTATACAATGTCAATTGGGAATCATCCTAAAGATATACTGTACCCTAAGAACACACTATCCAGGTACAACCACTATAGTACATATACAATCAGCTCATAAAAAGCTAGGAAAAGATAAACAACTATAAAGATAGCTGTACAGATAAGTAAGAGAGACACTGGCTCCTGAATTGACTCCATTGTGTTGAGCATGGAAGTCGGAAGCTTCATAAGCTGCGTTGCACTGGAGCTTTCAACGAAGTCAAGTAAGCAGCATCTACTTTGTCAAGGCCGTCGAATAAGTACCCAAATGGTTGCATTCCAATGAAGCGGCCACTTCCTCGACGTACATTGAGCTGACCTTTCTCCCACACCACTTTCCCTTGACTGATAGTAATTTCAATATTTCCCTGCTCAAACAATAGCGTATGTTTAAGTGGCTGTTGTTATTAACTAATGCCACATATAACCAGATTCAGTAAAGCCTAGACAAATGAAATTTGTTATTTTCAACATTACTGCAATGTGTAATAGAACTTCTTTCTAATGGGGATCCAAACAATTTTGTCTCAAGGTCCCGATTATGGTTTCCCAAACTGTCCATATTTGCATGAAGATCCTTACGTTAGTTTATAGACTCCTAAGTAGTTGAATGTGGCATATTACTTTGAAATGAATTAGGTAGTTGAATGTGGCATATTACTTTGAAATGAATTAGGTTACATACCTTCATGGTCCAACCTTCGTAGATATTGGTATCGATTCGTGAGTGATGAGTTTTAGCAGAAATTGTGGTGGTTGCATTCGGGTTCAGAATAATGATGTCTGCATCAGAGCCTGGCAGCACTGCTCCTTTCCGTGGATAGATGTTGAATATTTTTGCACTGCACAAATAATGAGAGCCCTTATGTAAATAAATGTCTTTCCTTGATTTTACATAGTGTCGACTGGGTCAAACAGGCTCACCAGGCAGCGCTAGTCACTCGCACATAATCCATAACTGAAAGTTTTCCAGAGTTCTGCAGTAAACAGGCTGATTAGTGAAACATAAAGCACAAACAGAATTTGCATCCAATTCTGTAGCACGAGTTAGCACCATTATTTTCAGTCTCTATCCTAAGGTTATGGTGTCCACAGAGAACTAAATCAATAGTAGCATACTGGGGCTTATCATTTTTAATAGCTGAACCTCTGTCTATTACAATATACTCGTAAATATTCGTATTCTTAAAAAGACAAATATAGGAAACCAACGAAGTGTGAACGTTTCTGTTTGTTAAGAAGACAAGTGTATTGAGCTACTTGTTGGAGAAATAATATTTGCTGAAGCAGCTTGTTAAAAGAAGAGAGTACAGGAAGGTATTTACCACCATAGTGTCCCATACAATATGCATTCGCTCCTCAATGCCTGGCAACAAGAGTTATCGTGATAAGAGACTGCTAAAGAATTCAATCTATCAATTCGTGTTCACAGAAAATCGAAGAAATTTGAGAGTTGCGTGTTACCATTAACGCCATTAGGGATTTTCCGAAAATCATCTTTCCCAAGCGCCTTCTGAGTCGAATTGAAAGGACAGTGATCTGTCGCCACCAACTGAAAAAAGCGATTACGTAAGATACAAGTAGATCATACGTAAAGATTTGAATAATAAGTAAAAGATGAACGCATACCTGAAGAACTCCCGAAGACAAGGCGGCTTGAAGTGCTTGATTGTGACCAGCAGGTCGGATTGGTGGACTCATTACATACCTGTTTACAACCAATGTCAGAGTCCAGTCACGTCTTTACACAACTAAGATAGTGTTTAGTCACGCACTGTGCAGCGGTCTTGAAATCAGGGTCCCAAAGCTTTGAATCATCCAGCGCTAGGCCAGATGCAACTGGCTCCCCTATCACACGCTGCCCTGCAAAACCAGATAACAAGAACTCCTTAGTCTTACTTTAATTAGAACAAACTTGCTTCAGAGCTCAAGAGCAAGTATGCTCATTGCAGGAGGATTGAAAGAAAGAAGGCGAAGAACATCGAAGCCTCTCTCTAAGATTGACATGAATAGAAAATTTGATCAACCTATTCTTGTGTATGCCCACAAGACATAACACCAAAATGATGCAGGGCTATTCCCTCTCGCACTACACAAAAACTAGTTCCTATTTTGTCATTAGGCACAACAGACATGTCATGACTCTGGGGGTACTCATTCAACAAGATCCAGGAACCCCACTATAGTTGGGCAGTAATCTGAAGACATGCAGGTCTGGAGTGAAATAACATGTAAGTAAAAAGTTGAATCAAATAAATAGGTGAATCGGATACATACCAGAATGTCGAGCTCGAGAAACCTCGTCAAGAGCATCAATGCTCATCACATGAACAACATAAAGAGGTGTATTCACAAACTTCGCCAACCGGATTGCTCTTGCTGTAGCCTCACCTTCAAGCTAGTATCCACAATACTCACATCAGATACAATTTCCCCTATGTAAAGCTCTTCAGGAAGCATTAGAGAACGTACCACAGGGGGCCGAGAAAGAGGATGCCCTTCAGGACCAGTGATACCAAGCTCGATCATCCGTTTCTGGCCTTCTACAACAGCATCACCATTCTCAGCATGCACTTGAGGGAGAGCTCCAAGCTCTTTACATTTCTTAAAACCTTGGATCAGCTCCTCATCCGTGACCATCAGTGCACCCTTGTACGCCATGAAAAACTTGAAAGAGTTAATTCCTGTAAATACAAATCAATAAAAGATTAAAATCGTACATAAGCCATGAAAATCTTGGAAGAGTTCATTCCTATAGAACGAATCAATAATGGATTATAATTAGATAGGAGGAAATATAGAACCTTTCTCTTTGACAAGCCACTCCATGTCCTTAGCAACAGCTTCATCCCACTTGGTAACTGCCATATGGAATCCATAGTCCATGCATGATTTCTCGGCTTTCTTCACCCAGGCTTCATATCCGGCTGCCAGGTTTCCATCGACGGGAATCGCAAAGTCGATGTGCATGGTGGTTCCTCCCGCCAGTGCTGCTGCTTGTCCGGTGAAGAAATCATCTATCGACTCTTGCCCCATAAATGGCATCTCCATGTGCGTGTGTGGATCAATACCACCTGCACAATCACATAGAAACGTCTTTCCTCATGTTCCAGAGCCCAAGCAAGTGGGAAGTCTCTTAACCAAAAGTGACTAACTCACACAAGTACACAATCTCATTTCTATCATCAAGTTAACAGGGACAAATACATTCTTCACTGACCTGAATCCAAAATACTGCGATGAACTAGTGAGACCATTGCAGAAAATGACATTCGCCTTGTATTTCGTGTCTTTGCAATAATCTAGTTGTGACTTTTCATTGACGAAGAAAGTGAGAATGAGCAGTCAAAGTACCTGGCATGACTAATTTGCCGGTTGCATCAATTATTCGCACACCATCAACTGCCTGGGCAACATACAAAAGGATTACATTACAATTGCAAGATGATAGCATTTTCACAACACCACAGAGAAAAAATGGATGCAAACCTTGAGATTCGGTGCAACAAGTTTGATAATGCCATCCTCAATGTACACATCCGCTTGCTGCTGGTAGTCCGCATTGACTACAGTGCCACCTTGTATAAGCAATTTGCAGGTCTGCTTCGTGCACTCCAAGCCTTCGTTTCCTACTGTACAAATCTGCAACGCAGAATTCTCAAACTTCTCAAAACACAAGATCTTTTCTAGTTTCTCACACTCGTCAACAAAATGAAACACGAAATAAAAGCTAGAATCAGTTCTGGAAACGCTACACGCATCTAAAGAAGCCCGTATACCAATACCCTAACGATCCATAACGCCTGGAATTTTCCAGATTATGTTGCGGATACTTAGAACTTAAATGAGAAACGACATGCATCAAATGAATCAGACTTAATCGCTGGTAGATTGTGGCACTTCTATAACAATTCGAAATTTAGGCAATTTCAGTACTGATCGTCTTGATTTCCACGAAAAAATTGGAATGGAATGTTGAAGGCTCGAACCCTAGGGTCATCTAAGTAATATCAATCGCGCCATCATGGTACTACATGCATTATGCTCTAAACGCTTGAATTAAGTTGCAAGGCAGCACATTGTAATCTCGAAACTCGAATGAGAAGCGTGAATTGCATCAAATGAATCGAAATCTGAACCCTAGTCTGAAGCGTGATCGAAAAATTCTGGCAAGTGTAGTACTGACTGCCTTGACTTCTAAAAAGATTGATAAAGGCTCGACCCTAGGGTCATCTGAGTAAGGTCAATCGCAAGTATCGTATGAATTATGATCAAGAGGACCACGGTATTATGCTCATGCATCATGCTCTAAACGCTTAATTACTGCTGCACCACAACGTACTCTCAAAAGTTGAATGAGAAGCGTACATTTCATCAGAAGAACCGAATTGTAGCGCGATAAAAATTCTGGAAATTCTAGTGACGGTCGTCTTGAATTTCAATAACAGAATGGAATAGAACGATGAAAGCGCAAACTGCAGCAAACATGCACAAATGGATCGGACTCTGAACCCTAAGGTCGTAGCAGTGATCAATGCAGTTCGAATTTCTGGCGATTCTAGTATTGGTCGTTTTACATTCTGATGACAAAAAATGGAATGGAATGGCGAGAGCTTGAACTACTCACATGTTCTTGTGCTTGGGATTGAATTGCACCGATGAGGAAAATTAAAGTAACAAAGACGAATCCCGTGAATTTCAACATTTCTTTAAGAGAAATCCTCTTGCGATCGTGAAATTGATCGACGAGTGAGTGATTTGTGAGGAGAATCAAGCCAGATGATCGGAGCACTAACACGATCGAGGAGCTGTGACGAAAGCAAGGTTGAGTTTCACTTTCACTTTCTCCGATACTTTTTTTCTGTGAGGACTTTTTCACTAAGCTTTTTTTTGCAAAGGGAATGATATGAGAGAATTTCAAAAGAAAGGTTTGATTTGGAGAGAATTATGCAAGAGTTCTAGTGGGGAGACTATGGTATTTAACCCCTAAACGCCCAAGGGGGGATAAAGCTCCAAAGAGCTTGTAAAAACGCTGATTTTCTCAAAACTGCGTAAAAAAAAATAAAAAATGAAAATGGATAATTCAACCGTAGGATCTTCTTTGGAGCATGGCAATTAGTATGCCTACCAATTTACATGCCATTTGGAGCTATGGATTCCAAGATCCATGCAAAAAAGGGGTGAAAAACGCCCCCAAAAAAGGAGGGGCAGCAAGCATCACCCCACTTTAGGGGTGTAATAATTTTTTTGAGAGCCTCGGATAGAAATGATTTTTTCTAAATAAAGAAAGATAAGAGAGCATAGAAGATGAATCCGAAAACAGAATGTGAAAAAGAAAAAAAAATTAAATAGTGGCAATCCACCTTGCAAGGCAAGGTCATGAAATTGTGGCCCACAATT
Organism: Bryum argenteum; assembly: GCA_037043015.1. Lineage (NCBI taxonomy): Eukaryota > Viridiplantae > Streptophyta > Bryopsida > Bryales > Bryaceae > Bryum > Bryum argenteum. The sequence continues at coordinate 13,656,470 of CM073328.1, read as the reverse complement.
CTCTTCCCATTTTTCTTCCCTGCCTACCCAATTTCCAAGCAAAAACTTTCATGCAAAAAGTCTACTGCTCCCTCTCACAACTTGAAAAATGCAATTTTTACTACTTACCCAACTACCCAGTAGAGTAAATCCGACGAGGAGGCGGGTAAAAAAAACCCCGGATAAAAAAATGATCGGATGAAAGCACGGCAGCAGTGCAAAGATGACGGTGTACATCTAGAATGTCGAAAAACGACACTCTAGGCGCTTAAGGGTTAAGGAAGGTAATACTAAATATTACAATAGTTTTTCTTTTTTGAGATGGTAAAGTTTTTGGGCTATTTGAAAAATCTAGGTGAAATATTTAGTATGGTTCTTTATGGAAATTAAGAAGTACACTAAATAAAGGTAAGCTAGAATGTCAACTAAAATATATATGTAGATCCAATACCATAATTCAGGAAGGGGAATATATACACATAACATTTATATGGTATGAATATAATGAAATATGTTTATCTACATTGATTAAATATAGTTCTACAATTTATTTTTGCTTATATAGAAGAATATCATTCTAATGTACAATAGTCTCTTTGAATTTTGGCCAATGATACTCATGGTTATACTTTAGAGTAGTTAATAGGTTGATAGTATTTCAAGTGTGATAACTCAATGGGACAACATAATGGCCGAAGTATAATTTAGATTATATTGGTGAGATGATATATAGGTAGGAGGGGTGATATTATAAAGGAGGAGTGTTAACATTCGAAGATCAGAGAGGTGATATTACGGAAGCTAAAGGGTGATAATCCAAGGTTTGAAAGGATAATTATAAAAAAGGTCGTGTCAATTTGAGTCTAATAAATAGAAAGGTAAGAGGGATGACAATAAAATATCACATGTATGTAGGGGACATGAAGACATTATGGTTTAAGATAATATAAACATTACCATTTATGTAAGAACTATATACTTATTAAAAAATGTACCAGACCATTTTGAGGTTAAATCCACAAATGATAATGCTACATTTTATCTTACTACTTATGCATATTACTTTCATACTTGTTTAATTTGATAAAAAAAAATTAAAAAATCTCTTGATTAGCAAACAAAATTGCAATTGGTGATGAGGTTTTCGGATAGGTCCATCTAACTACTCAATGAGGAATGAATAATTTTTGTGATTTATTGTAGCGTTAATATTTTGATATACCGATATGAGTTATAATTTGGTACTTATCTTATCATAAAAGAACACGGGTAGATGATTGATAAGATTAATTGATATACTTTTAAGACCAATTCCACAACATTGAATCAATTACTAATTACATTCAGGACTTTAAAATGAATTTGAACATGATCATTATATTTATAATTAATCCCATTCAACTCCTAAAATGGTTAACCAAAATAAAATACAAATGTCTGAAAATATAGAAAATGATTGATCTACAACAATTAAAGTTGTAATAACTACCTCAAATAATAAACCAAACACGTTAAAAATGAAAAGGTAAGTAAGAATGAAAACTGCTCTATATTGTGATGCATGTTTTTTGAGCATACCTTGGATAGTGAGTTGCTTACAAAATAAAGGTAAAATTTTTCAAGTTCAAATACAACCTTAGCAAGCAATTATTTTCTAATTTCACCTATTTTTAAATTTAGGTATCAAATGATAATACATGAATGATCACGGCCATTTATGTGTAATGTTCACATTTGTAATTTTATAAGGATTAAATCTTTTGAATACTTCACTCAAAAATATACAATTTACAAGTTGATTGAAATCAACAATTACATTGCACATACCTTATGTGATTAAAGAGAAATTTGTATTTTTGCATATACCTAGGTATTGAATATTTTCATATTGCTAAAGGTCAATTTCAAATTATGATAAAAGTCACAAGAGCTGAATCTCAATGAAATGAAAAGTTCTATGATTGTGAAGAAAAAGTATAACCTTCAAAAGAGAAATGAACCATTTGATGCTACTTTGAGCACATTAAATGGCCAAATATTTATAAATTTATGAAACAATGAAACCAAAGTTCCTTATCTAAAATGAGTTAATATTGAAAGAAGATGATTACACGTGAAATAGGCTATTTTATTTGGTCTAACAATTGGTTTCGCAAAAGCTTTATTTAGATACATATACATTTTGAAGATGAATATACAAAATGAAAAAACAACAACATTACATAGTGTTATTAGGGAAAAACTTGCACTATTAACCATGAAACTCAGACACATTATCTCAGAAAACATCAAGAAGAAAGCAATGTTTACTACAAATGACCAAATATTTGTACAACAAAGACTTTGAATTTTTTTATCAAACATTATAGTATATAATTATTGGTAGATTTTCCTATAAATGGCATTTTTGGGTTTGGGTAAACCCAAATCCACTAAAAGAAAACAAGATAAGTCTTTAATATTCATAATGACATTCTTAATATTTTGTTTTGCTTTTCAACAAAGACAAGAGCCATTAGGTAGTGGAGAGAAATCATCTAAAGAATAAGCACATTTCATGTAAATGATTTAAACATGAAAGTAGTTTTACATCCTTGAAGAAGAAAAATTTACGTTATCAAGGATAAATCTAAAGGAAGTCCATAAGAACAAATCCAAAAGTCACTTCAAATGATGTAAGAAACATGTGACATTTGATATTGGTTGTTTAAATATTTTGTGCAAGACTACAAGTCAACATCAGAGAAGTCACAACTAATATCTTGGATTAAACTAAAAGATTAATCTATCAAAAATGACTACTTGATTTGCAATGAAACAAAAATTGAAAATATGAAATACATTTTGAAACTTGTTTCTAATAGTAGTTCTTGTATCAAGCAATATTTTAGTACTTCCAAATACTATTCATTGTTGCAAATAAATGTCGTTCAAGTTAAATGAATATGATAAAATGCAATTATCAATGTGTTGGAAAGTAGAAATTGTTACTCATGTCCTACTTAGAGTACATCTAACATCATATGGACTTATTTACACCATTAGCAAGTGTGCTATTGTAAATGCTACGATTCATGAAAAAATCTCTCCACAACTTATAATTGCTTGAAATTTTTGTAATGAATTTTGAGCAAGCTACTATATTGACTAAAATGAAAAATTCACTATTTAGATTCTTCCAAATTTAGTCAAACATGGTATATATCTAGTCGTGTGATACTTTTTCTTTACAACTTTTATACAAGTTAAAAAGGTTCTACAATCACAACCAATATTTTTTTATTTTTTGTATCAGTATTCACTAATTATAAGGTATTTGGTACCAACTTGTAAAAATTCAATTTTTACCGTTATTTTGCTTCAAGGTTGACATGCAGGAAAGAAACTTATGCCCAAAAGAATAATTTTGTTTAGAGAAGGTAGATAATTTATTATTATTTCCCTTACAATACTCTTTTGTTGATTTTCAGATTTTAGATTCTTGAGTGTGTACTTTTTACTTATATATGAAATCCTACAATCATCTTTCATCCAAGTAGGTTTATTTGTGTAGAGAAATTTCTCATATTGATTGGATTTGAGATGAGTCATACATACATTCTCTCTATATCAATTGCAATAGTAGATTAGTGGTTTCTTCTTTTTATTCAACCATGTAATATATTTATCAAATAATTGATGTGATTGAAGTATCATTGATGTTTTTACATATCATAAATGAGAATTTGAAGTTATTTGAGAATATTATTAGATAATAACTTAGTATTATACAATTTTGCATGATACTTTAAGATATAGTTGCAACACATTCTATTCAAACATAAACAATAATACTCTATAATAATACTTGCTAAACGTACTCCATTCTTGGCTTGATTCCTAAAAGCCCAGACAATCATTTTTGAATCAAATGAGAATCTCAAAGAGTTCCCATGCTTAAATACAAAGTACTTTTTTGAATAATTTTTTAAAAGGGTACAAATCTGGTAACTCAAGTTTCATAAGCAATCTACATAACTTCATTTGAGTTTGTAGATCATTTGCTACAAACCTTCAAACACAAATAGTGCAAGATATTTTTCATAGGTAGTTTAGAGGTCACATTGAACACCAATTAGATTGCATGATCTCCAAATTTGTGCTATAAGAAAATTCCTTTTAATTTTTCTTCTAATTTTTTTTAATACTTCTCAACTAGTACTTTAACCCTTAAACGCCCACAATGTCGAAAAACGACATTTTGGATGTACATGAGAAACTTTGAAGAGCCATATCTTCTTTATCCGAGGTCCGTTTTGGATGAAGTCACTTAAATTAGGTTCCAAATCAAGTCTAGTTTGTGTTGTAAAATTTTCAAGCCCATACAATAAAGTATGAATTAACGGAATGCACTTTAGTGAAGACAACTCTTGTTTTTGGGTTTCCAAGCATGGGGCATGTATTACCATTGCAAGCCAATTATCTGAAATTAAAAATAATTTTTCATGATTTTTTTTTCATGGTCATGATCTTAAGGTGATTCTTAACAACTTTGTAGTGAGAAGTTTTTTGATCCAAATGATTTTGCTATTGGATTTGCAGTGATGTTTTGTCAACAGAAAAAGTGAGAAAATGGATGATATTTGAGGAGCTATATCTCCCTCATCCACCGTTGGATTTCAACTTAATTTTTTGGGATGGCCTCCAATTAGAGTCTAGTCTAAGTGGTAGAAACCTTAACAAGATCGAAGATGGTTTGAAGATAAGGCATGAAATTGAATGCAAAGGGTATAGTTTTGGACTATTTTTCCTTTGTAAAATGTTCGGCATCTGTAAAAAGTTTTTACCATTGCATGGCTTTTAATTGAGCCAAGAAATTTTTTTGATGAATTTCTGTTGGGTAACGGACTTATTAAGATGAAGGTGAACATCTTTCTAGTTGGCGATTTTTTCATTGCAATAGGTATATTGGTAGCATTTCCACCTCAAAGTGAAAATGATGAAATTTTGCAGTTTGTTTTTGATATTAATATGTTATGATCTCCCGATCTATAAGGCCTCATGACTCAAATTTTGGTCCACATGATCTTCAATAAGTCTATTACAAGTTTGTACGGTTGAGATCTTAATAGCTTCTCTTGATTTTCATCTATGACGATTTCTATGGAAATGTGCTTTTCTGCTGAAAATAGGCTCGGGCGTTTAGGGGTTAAAAGATCCTAGAATTATAATTTATTTTATTCTCTTGAAAAATCCAAAATATCATTCAATGACAATTTTCATTTAACAATATAGATTATTACTTAGTTTGGGAGAATGTTGAAGCTTCCTACCCTTTTGAGCCTTTTCGGGTTAATTGGTGTACAAATTTCTTGAATTTATTTCAGAATGATTAAAGAGTTTTGTGCAAAAACTTTATGATATAATTAGTTATGTGAAAGCAAATTTTGTTATGCTTTCAAGTGACTCTAATAAGTAAAGATTTTTAAGGAGTAAATTGATACCAGAGAAGACCTCTTTTATCCTTAGGGATGCTTTACATGGGGAGTCAAGCCGTACTTGAGGCCGATAAAGAGAAAAAATCCTCTCAACGTGATTGGTTCATTACTTGTAGTTTAAAAAATGGACCAATTACATTGAGAGGATTCTTGGCCCCAAGTACGGTTTGACTCCCCCATGTAAAGCGTCCTTTAAACAATCAAACGTTCAATGTATGACTTCCTTGCACCCATTCACACTCATATTGTTTATCCTTCACAAAGTGCACTGACAAAATAACAATTCAAAGTAAAATAGAAGGCCTCTAATGATAGTTAGATTTTCAATGAAGATATGTCCATGTTGTCCCGAGGGGAAAGCTCTTTATATGGTACTTTTATAAAATTATCCCGTGTCTACCATTTCCTCATATTATATTTATTGTTTTTAGAAATGTATATTTTATTATTTATATTTTTAAATATTCCAAAAAACATAAAAGAAAGTAGGTAGATAGGTTGGTAAGTTTGTAGGTTGATACGTTGGTATGTTGGTGGGTAGGAAGGATCGCCATAAAGTATTTTATTAAAGAAGTAGATTTTTGGACATTGTAAAGTAACTTACTGAGACATAAACAACTCAACTTTCATTTTATATATATATATATATATTTTTTTTTTTTTTTTTGAATTTTGACATTTGAGTCAAGAACAATTCATCCATTTTCCCTATCATCACAATGATTTCAACATGAGAAGCATGCTTGAGAGCACCGTTAGTACTTCAAATAATGAACACTCAATAATGGAGAAGAAAAACCCCTTGTCCTAGAGAACATTCTGGTGACCAGAGTAGATTTGACTTCCGTCCACTCAAAAGTCAAAATTCGAATGGACGTCCAAAAATGGACGGACCTCCGTCCGCCGCGTGCCACATGGCGGCCCCCGATTGGTCCGCCTAAATAATGCTAGGCTAGCCACTGGCTTCCGGACACCGAGTGACGAAGAGCTCCATCCGTCCTCCTACGACCCTTCCGCCATCCTCCACGACAGTTCCAGCCCCTCCCCACGACAATTCCGGCATCCCCTCCTCTTCCTCGGAGCCGGCACCTTCCGCCCTTCGTTTCCTTTTTCCTGACATGGCTGAATCCGTGCCTTTCAGAGCTCGCTGAGGATTTTTTGCAGATTCAGTCGGTCTTACTTAGTGCAGGGGAGAAATATGGTGCCTTAGGGTTGAGTGAATCCTGTTTTGTGGCTATGGCGGATCAATTCGGGCGGGTTTTAACGAAGAATCCTTGGATAATCGAGCATATGGTGATATATTGGATCTGAGTTAGGGTTATGGAAAAAAATGCTTAAGCGAATAATGAAAGTCGAGGAGACGGAAAAAGCAGTATCTAGCAGGTGAAGGTTTTTGAAGAGGAGGAGGGAGCAGAGATGGTGCAATTAGGGCGGTATGCGGCGCTAAGCGCCGGGAGCGCGTTGGTGATAATCATTCATGCGTTTCGGAGTAGAGAGCAGTTCTATCCGGCGATGTTGTACTTGGCGACGTCGAAGATCAGCCTAGTGTTACTTCTCAACATGGCGCTCGTGTTGATGTGTATATTGTGGCAAGCGGTCAAGACGGTGTTTCTCGGAAACTTACGAGAGGCGGAGGTAGAGCGCTTGAATGAGCAGTCGTGGCGTGAGGTGATGGAGATTCTGTTCGCCATGACCATTTTCAGGGAGGAATTCAATGTCACTTTTGTGGCGATGATCACAGTTCTCCTGTTTATAAAAGCTTTCCATTGGCTTTCACAAAAACGAGTGGAGTATATTGAAACCACGCCGTCTGTATCGAGGCTCTCGCATTTCCGAATCATCACATTCATGGCACTTCTGCTTGCTCTCGACGTTTTGTTTCTCCAATTCTCTGCTGCGCATATTCTGCGGACGAGAAAGGCTTCGGTTTCGCTCTTCTTTGCCTTTGAGTGAGTGATCCTCATGCCTCTGTTGTGATGTCAATGTCTGAGTTTTGCATGAATGATTGTCGTTGGATTAAGAGATTCTTCAGGATTTTAGGTTTTCTCTGGCACTTTTATCAGTGAGGATCGGGTGACTTAGAAAGGTGTAAGATTTTGCTACTAGACGCTGTGTGAGTGTGAGCATTTATGAGGTTCTTTTTTTGTGCAGGTATTTAATCTTGGCAACTTCGACGGTAGCAACTTTCTTGAAATATGTTTTGTACGTGGGAGACATGGTGATGGAGGGGCAGTGGGACAATAAAGCTGTATACATCTTCTACCTAGAGCTTGTGCGAGACCTGCTGCACCTGTCTCTGTATTTGTTCTTCTTTCTTGTGATCTTCATGTAAGTCAACGCCATGCCGAGTAGATAGTTTGTTCATATGAGTTCTCCGATTATGCATGAAGCAGGACAATTCTCTTTTTTATATTTTTTCTTGAAGAGTGCTTGACCATGATTGATGTTTGGAAGCGCATTTTATTGTCTGGTGATGGTAATGATCTGTATCTGTCCTTGCTATTTAGTGAACAATCGTTTCATTCTGAATCGATTGTTTCCATGTCTCATTGTTTCCTCGTTTGGTTTTGGCTGCAGCCATTATGGACTCCCTCTGCATCTTGTACGAGAGCTTTACGAAACTTTCAGGAATTTCAAAGCTCGAGTTGCTGATTTCATCCGGTACCGGAAGATCACCTCGAACATGAATGATCGATTCCCTGATGCGACTGAGGAAGAACTTGGACGGTAAGGGTTCTGGTTCTGAATCTATGTATGAATCTTTTAAGATCTGAATGTTCAAACTGGAGCCATGTTCATATCTCTTAAGATCCGAATGTACGACCGTAAGTCTTGAATGGGAGTAGATTTTAGCAGTACTGTCCGTTTTCTTTCTGTACATTCGTGTACATCTGGATCAAAAGGAGGGATGTTGGTCGACTGACTGCTACTCGCTGTTTGTACAGTAGTGATGCGACTTGCATAATATGTCGAGAGGAGATGTCTGCGGCTAAGAAGCTACCCTGTGGACACTTTTTCCATGTCCACTGTTTGCGATCTTGGCTTGAGCGACAGCAGACTTGCCCAACGTGTCGAGCTCCTGTTTCTGCTCCTGAAACTGCCCCTGCAAATGCAGCGGAAGCTCCAGCAGCTCATCAGCACGGTCATCAGCAAGACCAGCGACCAGCTGAAGGTTGGTTGGGCCCCTATATCATTGCAAGTGGAATAGTGTATAGAACTAAGGTATCAATTACTAGCTTAGTCGTAAATCTTGCTTGTAAGTAACAAATGCCCCTTGATATCTGCAATCTACATAAGTCACTAAATTAGTTGCTGTTGCAGGCCAAGGTGGTGCTCCTGAAAGGCGTCCATTTCAAGGCCCAGTACTTGGTCAATGGCCCGGCGCTGGTTCATTTCACATGCGTTACATGCAAGCTGGTGTAGCACCTAACAATCAAGCTCGTCCAGCAGCAGCTACTACTGGTTTTGCTGTGCAGCCTGGCACAATAGCCTGGTATGTAATTTCTCGTCTTTCCAGACACGTGACGAATCAGCTCCCAGTCTTTCAAAGCATGAAACCAATGGCTCGATAACATTCACTATTTAGAGCTCAGAACTAGAAATGGTCGAATCATCCAGAAAACGTTCGTTCTTGTCCTATTCAGAGGTATTCATTCACTCAAAGAGTTGTATTAAGATTTCCTTGTAAATCACTGTTAATTTGTCTTTTCTGAATGCGCTCGGTACTCATGATTATGAGCTTTTGGTTTATGATGTTCAGGTGTCCCGTGTACATACCAATGATTCCCCAGGGACATATGCTAGTTGTAGGTGGTGCACCTCAAGCCGGCCAAGCTGGTGCTACTTCAGAGCCTGCTAGTGAAAATGGAACTACAGATTCAGAAGCATCGAATTCAAACCAACAACGCCAGTCAGCACAGAGGTTTAATAGTCCAGTGCAGTATTGTCAAATGTATATGCCAGGGTTTGTTCCTTTGCCTTCATATGCACAGCCGCAAGCGCAGCCCGAAGTCGAAGCTTCTCCAGCCACTGCTGCTGATCCAGAACCCAGCACACGAACCACCTCCAACCCTTCATCCTTGCTTCAGATACAACGGAATCAAGTAAAGCAGTTCATCGAGGTAGGTCTCATCAATTCTACAGATCATACCACTGTACACTGTCAATATAGGAGCTTTCTCGTTAGCCTGTCTATGAGTTTTCTCTTAAGCCTTTCTTGATGTCTTCGCAGATGACGCATAGGCAGTTACAGTCGCTACAGCTACTGGACAGGCAGCTAGACAGCATAACGCCAGAGATGGCCGAATCGAGATCATCACCATCACAGGAGGAGGCTAATTTGGAAACAACTTCAACGAGCGTGGATGTGAAGGGGAAGTCTCCTGTGGACGGTATTAAGGATGAGGACGACGACACCAGGGAATTATCGACTGGCGAAACGCCACGAATTCACGATTTGGCTTCTCTTCTCACTTTGAAAGAACAGGGAATGGTTACCTCCTCCCCTCCTTCAGTGGTACCTGAAGATGAGAGTGAGATTACTCAAAGGGATTCTGATGATTCTGATGACGGAAGGCGACCCGGTCACCATGAGATCTCATGATATCCTTGATTGAATTGCTGCAGCTTCTTCTTATCTATTCTTTTTATCCACTATCAGTGTTGAAACGTACCCTTGATGATCAATAGGCTTCCTTTAGCTTTAGTACATATTTCTCCCAAGAGTAGTTTCATGATGTTTTTGGTGGTTTACTCTCTGGCCGCAGCTTTATCAATATATTTCTGGAAGGTTGCTGCTTGTTGGCTTGCTTATACCAATTAGAATCACTTAATCATTTGTATCGTGTTTTTTGTACTTCAGAGAGGCTTGATTTCAGAGAGCAATCGGGGGTTACGGGACATGTCTTGAGTTCTTGAATGAACCTTTTGAGGTGAATTGATAGCTTGTACAGTTTTTAACATCGAGCACTCCAAATTCTTGTATGACATGAAGAGACCCATGATTTTCGTTGAGATTGTCGATACATTAACAAGAGGGTCTTCCACACAAATTTCTATAACAATCCCATGAAAGTATGTTCCCTCATATCATTCATGAATTCCCGGTATTGAGTAAGTGTTGACCATTGCCTGCGATGAAGCTAATCAATGTAATGTCCATCTTGATCATCTCGAGAGAGGAGAGGGAGACGAAATACGCAGGTTGCTCTTCAACTTCAGCAAACATGGATAAGCATATGCACTGAAACTACTCTTCGACCATGCACTGAATCATGTGTAAATTTACTGAAAGTGACGAAGGTTGTTTCACGAAGTACGTTTAAAAACAACCTACTGGGAAGGAAGATTCAGAAACAATGCAAGATTCATATATGGATGCAAAGTGAATGATGGGTCCCATTTCAGAATTCCAAGGACATGCTTCTGTACAGTACCCTATCAACTTTGAACAGTGCTTGTACACACAAAAATGATCCGATTTCAAAACCGTAAAGTGGATCCCAATCACAATGAAGACTACTACATCGTCAATATAATTGTACACATTCAATTGTAACAATTACAAATACTTTATACACTGTGCATAAACAAGTGTTACCATTCTTTGCTTCAATTTGAATGTTCATCCTAGCTTTGCATATTTGAAGTGCTCTTGCAAATTTGTTTTTTTAGATACTATAGCTTATTCACGATGCTTGATTTGTATCTCTTCTTGTGTTGAAGTGTAGAGCAATTTTTTAAAAAATAATGCATAATATTCATAGCAGATTGATAAGTCATTCCTTAAAATCAACAAGAATAAAATATCCTTAGTTATGAAAATAAGAAGTGGGGCACCTCTCTTGCGGCTCCCGCAACTCAGGTGGATATCCCACTTGTTATTTTCTATAGGTACCTAGTACACTATAAGCTTTTGCTTAAGAATAAAATACTCATCTTTTCAAGAAATTATTTTTTTGTGAAATGTAAAGAGGGAAAAAGTGCTCGAAAATGAAACTAATCAATAGCAAATGAAAATAATGAGCTTTCTTCATGGTACACCTCACGACAATAGAGGACTAAATTATCTTAGTACATCAAATTCATGTAAATAATTGAGTTTCATGTACATAGAACATGCAACTCCATTCACACTGTGAGCAACATAAATCACCATAAACATTGGAAATACTCTGTGAACATGCCCTGAATGAGTGCATACATTACTACATGTGAGCTGCACCTCTGTTGTAAATCATCAACAAAGATGAAGACAAAGGAGATAACTCATTCAAAATAGATCTACCAAAGTAATGAAACAATCCATTGGCATAAATCAGAAACAATCTTCATCGTTGCAAATCGAGTAAGGAGCCCCATAATTCCACAGTTCTATGCACATGCTGTGGTGGAATAAAGCGGCCTGCAGCTAGAAGGCTATACACAAAAGAGTTATAACTCATAATATACCATACCTGTAGGTAATTTGCATCGATACAGAACAGAGATTGCACTAAGAACTATAGCTCCTTGTATGCAGTTGTGTAATAGAATTTAGATGGAAGCACACTGAGAGCAATGTTGCAACACTGATATAGAAAGAAGTGAAAGAGGTCCACAGCCACATGATTCAAACCCCCCACAAAAAGTGATTGTTGATTCCTTCTCGGAAGGGTCACCTTGCATGATTCTTTTCAAAAGTCCTCCTCATCGACATCTTTGTATACGCCAAAAAGGACCACCTTGCATTCGAAAGGCTCACCGACGGGCTGTTTGGGGATGAGGAGCATGCCGGTCTGTTGCCTGCAGGAGGTGAGTTTAGCCGCTATGGAGTACCTGTACGTTTCATCTTTGTCTGGAATGCGAATCTCTAACTCAAAGGAGAACGCACAATCTTGGAGTGATGTGATTCGGAATGTTTCTCCCCATGTTGTGCTCTCTTGGTAGAGCAGAAAGTGGTCATAATCCTCGACGTCTGCTTTATCCCATCTTCGCGATCTTAACAATACCAAACCCGTGGAAGGTTTCAAGTCGAAGTATCCGGAGAATATTATCTCGTGAGGATCGGTACTTCCATCCTCAAGCTCCACCACTCTGCTTACATTGTGTTTGGCCAACAGGTGGTCCAGAAAACCAGGCTTCACACCAGCTTGCAAGCATCCTGGCATGGGGCATCCCATAGGCATAAACGAGCAACTTCTTTCATGCACTGACCTCTCCCTTTGGTCCTTCAATCTGCCGATCTCCTTGCAACCCAGAGGAGCGAACTTACAAGTCGTCTCCATTGACTGTATGATAGTTTCCACAACCAGATTCTTGATGCCGACGCTGGGCGCATCAGTTTCAGGGCACAAAGTACAGCATTTGCCATTCTTATGACATAGAGGACACGACAGATGTCCCTCTTTACACTGGAAGAATATAACAGTTAGTTATTGCTATGCTGTTAACAAAACCCTAAATGGTCGAGAAAATCATACACGCAAGAACAATCAGAAACTGGCAGCTTCAGCAACTTACTACATACAGATCAGAGTTTTTTCTTCACTCTCTTTAAGGACGCATTTGTGAACCCTTGATATGCATCATGAGAAACGTTCAAACCTGGTAAACCGGACAGCAACTGATTGCTCTCTTGCAGATGGTGCATGTCCAGTCGGTAGTGGAGGGCAGAATGTATTGGAGCTTATTCTTCCTCGCCTCCCTGATTTTGTCGAAGCTTGCAGTCCAGTTCTTGAGATCAAACTCCAACTGCGCCATCGTTAATCAATCTGACTTCTTGAGGAAAAGCTAACACAAGAATGCTGTGAAAATGGACAAGTATTAAGTCACGGTTCAGCTCAATGACATGATTGTAGCTGACGGCTTGATAACAATGAAATACCCAATCTCTTTGTTGAAGATGTCGTGAGATCTTAACCGGATGGTGTTGCATCATCATTCACCGAACTTGTTTCTTGTTTTGAGCGACACCACATAACCGCAGTTCAGGCAAAAACCGTAGTTCAGGCGAAAACACTAGAGATCAATGGTCTTCTTGTGTTGTGTTGTAAAATAAAAGAGAGAGGTGGTTTTATACCTTGTTTTTTTCCGCCGGCAAGTATGGATTTTATTATTATTATAATTTATTTATTTATTTTTAAAAAAAATTTATTTATTTATTTAGAGGACGACAATTGAGTTATTCCCAACTTTATGTATTTTTTATTAATAATAATAATAATATTTTTATTCTTATTTGAGAGTAAACAAATTTGTTTTGGATTTGGGATGAGTCTGTTCCTTTTATTTGCGGGGATGGATAAATTAGTTTTTTCTTGAAAAAGTTTTGAACTGTGGTTATAACTAAGGAACTCAAAAGGAGCCACTGGTTATAGAAACTAACTAGTGTGGCATCCTCCCAAGCTGTGGGAGATGCCACACTAGTTATTTTTTTATAACTAGTGGCTCCTGCTGAGTTACCTAGTACATAGCGATGTGGTAAGATAGTGTGCTTAATAACCGCTCAATTTTCAAAATTATACGCCTACCACTTTTACTCCTAGAATTCATAACTAATTGAATGTAAATACAAGTTTTATTATTCCAAGTGGTCCCATCTCATGTGAATTTTCCAAAAGTTACACCTTCGGCCACTCCCTCAATGAACTTGCCAAATGAAAACTCTTGCAGTTTTTGAGCATCACAATTTGCATGTCTTTTATGTAACATTGACGTCAATTCACAAGTAGTTAAGAGGAGTTTTTATAAAATCATGAAAGATAGTGATTGCATATGCAGGACTCGAAGGACTTGTATTGCTTGAAAATATACTCCTTATTTTTGTTCAAGTCTCAAAAGGGTTGGCTCTTTACAAATAATTTAGCACCTCTATGTTCTCATAAATTGTTTTATAGTTTTTAAAGATATATGATGATAGAACTTGATAGAGTTTGTGACTAAGAGATGACTTTGTTATGGAATTGATGGGCATATTTTCCAATTTCAAACTACCAACGGTATGGTCTTCAGACCATTATCTCTTTGTTCATCATCACATCAACCCAAGGCCTTTTTAGGACCTTTGGGTGCAAAAACTCTAAATTTTGACCATCTTGTGGAGATTGAGGTAAGGCTGAAGTTTTTACTGTTTTTTTGAGCTTCCATCCATAAGATCTTGTACCTAAAACTATTTTTATTTACTCATCTAGAATTTAACCTTTGGATGTGTATCATGTAAGAGATCATAACATACAAAGTTTGTGTGTCGAAAGTTTTTAGAATTTTGAAGATTGTTTTTGAAAATTTTGGAGGCTGTTCTTGTAAAATTGATGAATTTTACAATTTTTTGCCTTGGGAACACGTAATTCGTTATAATGGTATTATTCACTGATTTTGAGAAATGTGGGTTTAGCTCGAGTCGAGCTCAATGTACCCTCACAGTACATTTGGCTCAACTCAAGCTTAATTGTCATCAATTTGATAATCTGAATATTCCCATTATAACGAATTACGTGTTTGGGTCACTTTCGGAACTTGAGTAGTGATTCGGTTATGAACATATTTATCAAAATTCAAAATTGAATAAATTGAAGTTGTCCTTTTTGAATTTGAAACTTAAAATTTCTCAATGAAGGTTCCGAGATTAAGATTTGGCTTTGTAACTTTTACTACACATACTTTGTGGTATCGGGAACACCGAGACAAAAATTTAGACAAAAATATTACTTTTAACTCCTTCATCTAAGTTACTTGAAATTGTAAGAATCCATTTGGGCTTGCTTGGACGTTTAGGGGTTAAGAGCTTACCAATGCAACCTTGCAAATCTTTTTTACTCTCAACCTATTTAACAACGCACCTCTGGGTTGCAAGGAAGTCGGCAAACGCGAGGAGCAATATTAGACGTTGTCAGATCATGAAGGATTTTTGCTCCTTTGAGCCCATGGAATGCCCCATGCCAGGATGCTTGCAAGCCGGTGTGAAGCATGCTCTTCCTGACTCAGCACCTGTTATTTAACCAAGCACGGAACAAGGAGCGTGGTGGATTTGTACTTGGATTCTATCCATAAATGTCTCGAGGACAGTTCTAACGAGTTTGATCCCGAAAATCAGAACCCCTTCTCGGCAACATACGAGCTGGAACCTTCCACGAGTAAGGTAACGTTGTTGAGATTCCCAATATCGGATTGTTACTCAGATGACCTGTATTTACTCAATTGAGAAAGCACAACGTGCTGCGCAACACCTCGAACAACATCGGTCTATGAGCATGAAGAGGCCAGATTTAAAATCAACGTTGTCATGTCATGTCAGACGAAGATGGAACTTGTTCGTATCACTGGGAGGGTAAATGCAGTTTCCGCAAGAAGGAAGGCGTCATGCGCACCATCCCCGAACAAGATGGTAAATCGTCCAAGATGGAATGTACGGTAACCTTCTTGCAAGGTAACGTTGACAAAGGATGCAAAATGACGTTGTTGAGGTAGTGTCAGGTATCTCTATCTATTCTAAGACTGCATGCAGGCAAAGTTTAGTTTTGAACAATCTTTGTTCTTTACTAGAGCAGATTAGCCACAGGAGTGGTGTTTCTAACACGAGCTTTGCTTGTATAACCGCTTTGTATGTTGAATTTTTCAGTTTCCTAACTGTAGGCCGCATTACAGCATGTTTCTGAATCATTCTACTGGATTGTTCGGATAATTTGATAAACGCTTGAATTGATTTTGAATGAGTAATTCTCCTTGTCTCCACCTCTGGAAGATTAGTTGACAGTTTACATCACAGGTGCGACTCATTTGCAGCAATGTATTCACAGATTCAGAGAGTAATTATCTTCACTGCGTATGCTTATGTGTGCAACTTAAAAGTTGTATTTTATATACAAGGTCAGTTACTATGGTGTAAGTTGTTTTAGTCATCTCCTGTCTTGAGATGTACCAGAGGCCTAAGCATAATATAATGTTCAATATCATCTCCAACGTTGTGGCCAATAAAATCTTCATCAGAGTTGGAGAAAAGAAGACATACTCCTTGAAATGAACTCAAAGGTAAATCGAAACCATTCACCAAAATGCCTCAAGAAAGATCAAGAAACACCCAAAATCAGCTGTCGTTTCATGACAGAATGAGAAGTCATCAATGCACATGCTGTTGTGCAACATAGCGGCCTGCAGCTAGCAGACTATAAAAGACGATATATACAATAACTACGAGCTTGATCTAAAAGCGACGGAAGTTCGTGTGACCACCACACCTGTTTCTAATATTAAGTGCACATAGACAAGGAGAGATTGTTCAAAAATCGATAGAGCTTTTACGCACATCGAGAGCAACGAAGGATTTGGCTGTAATAACAAAAAAAAGTGAAGGAAATCCTCAGCTACATCTCAGCCTCCACCGTTATCCCCATAGCGTAATTGAATGTGCATTCCTTCTTGAAAGAAGGACCGTGCGTTCTTTTGAGAAGTTCGGGAGTCACCGAGATAAAAGGGTCACCGTGCATTCTTTCTTGAAAGGGTCACGATCAAGCTGTTTTGGGATTACTAGCATGCCGCCTTGTTGCTTGATACAAGTGCTGCATATACCCGTGAAGGAGTACAAGTACGTTCCATCTTTGTCTGAAAAGCGAACCTCTAGTTTAAACGTGGGAATGCCATATATTTCGAGTGCTGAGATTCGGAGTGTTTCGCACCACGTAGTGCTCTCTTGACGGAGTAGATAATGATCATTCGAGTCTTCAGCATCGGCTGTTGGGATTCTCAACAATACCAAACCCGTGGAAGGCTCCAGGTCGAATATTTCCGAGTATAAACAGTCTTTCACGTCCTCAAAATCCACCACGCTGCTTATATTGTGTTTGGTTAACAGGTGTTCGAGAAAAGCATGCTTCACACCAGCTTGAAAGCATCCTGGCATGGGGCATTTCATGGGCGCAAACGAGCAGCATTTTTCATGAGAGCACATCTGATATTTATTCTCGAGTTTGACTTCGCAGCCCAGAGGAGCAAACTTGCAAGCTATCTTTATCGACTTTATGATAGATTCAACCGCTAGATTTCTGATGTAGAAAGGTACACCAAATGGGCATAAAGTGCAATTATATCCATTCTCTCGACATAAATGGCATGAGAGATGTCCCTCTTCACACTGAAAAAAAAAATCAGTCAGAATTATTGGTATGCTGCGAGTATCTTCTTCCGGAGGGGACGAAGAGCCAGATCTGCTGCAAAATAACCAAGAACAATCTAAAACAGCTAGTGTATCCAATCTCCAGCGACCTCATACATATCGGAGTTTCTTGTAAATTAGGATGCTTTTGTACTCCTGTAGCTAGACTGTGATGGTTGTGAAAAAGAGAAATGTTTGTGGGGGAGAACTAACCTGATAAACCGGAGCACAATTGATTGCTCTCTTGCAGAGGGTGCATTTCCACCCGGTAGTGGTGAGCAGAATGTATTTTCGCTTATTCTCCACCGCCTCTGCCATTTTGTCAGAGCTAGCGGTCCAGCTCCTGAGATCAGTCTCCAACTGCACCAACCCCATTCTCACCTCCAAAGTCCTGAAGAAATGCTACCACCACGAAGACGTAGTGAAAAATGGAAGAGTACTCACAGTTGAAGGTTCGTGACATAGAAACCTGGATGGGCGGATTTGACAGCTTGATCACACCGAAACACCATGAATTATCATATTGTGACCTGGTTGTGTATCATGTTTTGTCTTTCTTATCATTAGCACCACAATCATACTGTGGTAGTGGGTAATTTAATGATTGTATGCATCATGCCTGATGATGATGTGTGGTCTCAACTCCATATGTGAGACTACTATTGTGATTTTACCATTTTTGTGCTTGGTTAACAGGTGTTCAGGAAGAGGATACTTCACACTGGCTTGCAAGCATCTTGGCATGGGGCATTCCATGGGCGCCAACGAGCAATCTTCATCATGATATGGCCACCCAGAGGAGACAACTTCCTTGCAACCCAGGCTGGGGAGCACACTTGCAAGTGATCTCCATCGACTCTATGATCGTTTCAACGGCTAAGTTCCTGATGCCGCACGATTCATCAATTGGGCACAAAGTGCAACCTTTGCCATTCTTGTCACAAAGAGAGCACGAGAGATGTCCTTAGTTTGTACACTGGAAAGCATCACACAATGCTATGGAGGAGACGAAGGGTTAACCAAATCCCCAAGTGTCCAGAAACTCTCGAAGTTGGGTAAGCGTTCGTAACCGCTACACAAGGAGGATGGAGGAGGGGTAATGAGCCCCTAATTTTAGATCATGTATAAACATTAAATGCCAAGGAGTAGGCTTCCAAGGGTAACTTGGGGTCGAATTTGCAGACCTCAAAGTTGAATTCAAAATTATCAAAAACGACCTTGGGAGGTCTCCACGGATTCTAGGGTGCCTCCTTGGTAGCTGCCACAAAACATTGCCCCTCGAAGTCTCTCTTTGGAACGCCTTTTTGTGAGCCCAGCATTGTGAGAAAGGTTTGCAGGGAGAGCTATCCTGCTGCTAACTTGAATAACTATTTTGACTGCTTCGTCAGAATTAAATCCGATCTCCTTATCATTGTAAAAGATCTCATCAATGTGACACAATAGTGATACATCATGACCATCAACGGCGGTAAAAACGAAAACAAGTGTAAATTGTAGGTATGGAGTTCTGTATAGCATAAACATTACAGATTATGATATCTAGTGCAATGTTTAACCTCGAATCGTTCTTGGGGTATTTTTAGCTAAAATCATATTTTCAAAAAAATGTTATAGATGAAAATGAAATTTAGATCCCAATTGTAAAACCTTGTAATAGACCATGTCTTGGAATGGTAAAACATGCCACATGTTTGGAATTATAAAAACAAAAGCTGCCTATACTAAAATGCTTGACATTAATTCACCTTTAAATACATGAGTGTGAAATATTTATCACACAAAGTAGACTTGATTTGCAACCCGACCAAAGTGATTTTGTCAAAAAAAGAGTTTGGATGAAGTAGATATTGCTCATACAGATAGTTTCTTCCTTTCACAATCCATATAGAACGGACGTCGTTTTCAACAATAAGAAAGTTTAGCCCGGGTTAAGATTGATGAAGTAAGTTCCAGTTTTGAAGCTTGATGAGTATATTATATCTCTTCATAGTATCATGATAAAAGTTGTGGAAACAGGGAAATAGAGGGCCACCATACACTAGTACAAACATTTCGGGGGACCAAGATTTACACCCGGAATAAACCATCATTGATTCAAACACCAAGGTTTACTCACCAGATCTACAATCAGGAAGTACTTAAGTATGAAAGAACACTTTTGATGAAGATTGCATCCTACAGGTCTAATGTGCAATAAGAATCACTTATGCATGCATCATGAAATAAGAATCACTTATGCATGCATCATGAAATAAGAATCACTTATGCATGCATCATGAATGCATCATGGACAATGCGTCATTGTACCGAATAAGAAAAAAGGACAATGCGTCATTGTACCGAATAAGAAACAAGGACAATGCGTCATTGTACCGAATAAGAAACAAGGACAATGCGTCATTGTACCGAATAAGAAACACTTAAGGCTTGCCTCTTGATTTTCAACTAAGGGTGTCGACATTTTCAAAACCATAAATTCCACGCAAATGAAAATGATCAAAGTTCATCTTGAACTTCACAGCCCATGGTACATCTGAAAGACAGGAGACGGCTAAAACGACTTACGACAAACCAACTTAAGCGTACTGGAAACCAATGGATAAAGCTTATGTTCATGAAAATAACACACGCATTAAAAATACTCTCTAATTAGTGCATACATTGCTACATGGAAGTCGCACATACATTGCTACATGGAAGTCGCACCTGTGATGTAAACTGTTTAATTAGAGGTGTATTCAAGGAGATAATCTCATCAAGATCGAATCAAAGGCCGGTATATCAAAACGGTTGTCTTCTCTGAATGATCCACATCAAGATAAACACCTCAACAAACACCAAAACCCAGCTTCATTTTTACGAACTTAATAATGAGTCCCAGTTCGCGATTCTTACGCACAAAAAAGTTATATCTCTCAACCTAAAAGCAAAGTTCGAGTGACCACCAAATCTGTCACTAATCTGCTCTATGAAGAAGAGAGATTGTTGAAAAAGCAAAGTCTTCGGTTGTGTAATGTAAGTTTGATAGAGGTACCTGACACATTGAGTTTCTAAGCAATGGCTACATTTAAGCCCCCACAGTTACTTCCACTAAGTGATCGTTCATTTTCTTCAGTCTTGCTTGTCATCGTCGAAGTCCTCGACGTCATCTTCGGAGTACACCTTGTCATCTTCGGAGTACACCTTGTCATCCTCGACTCCGTCTGAAAGGGTCACCTTGCATTTGAAAGGCTCACCGACTGACAGCTTGGGGATCATCAGCATGCCGCTGGAGGTGTATTCACTCGTTAAAGTGTATATGCACGTTGCATCTTTGTCCGAAGTTCGAACCTCCAGTTTAAACGTGGGCTTTTCATATCCTTCGAGTGATGTGAATCCGTCTTCAAGTGCTGTGATTTGGAGTGTTTCGCCCCACGTTGGGCTGTCTTGACGGAGTAAAAAGCATACCCAGGGATCATTCCAATCCCTACGCATTCTCAACATCACCAAACTCGTGGAAGGTTTCAGCTCGAATGATCCTACGTACTTCAGGCTGGAATCGTCGTCACCAAGATCCTCCAATTCCACTAACCTGATTATATTGTGTTTGGTTGACAGATGCTCGGAAAGGCCATGCTCCACACCCGCCTGCGAGCATCCTGGCATGGGGCATACCATGGGCTTAAATTTGCAAAGTCTTCCTTCATGAAACCATCTCATACCTTTCTCCAGGTTGAATTCGCAGAATGTCCAGGTCTGCTTGCATCCCACGGGAGCAAATTTGCAAGTCACTTCCATTGACTTTATGATCGTTTCAACGGCTAAGTTCCTGATGCCGAAGGGTTCATCAGTTGGGCACGAAGTGCAACCTTTGCCATTCTTGTGACATAGAGAGCACGACAGATGTCCCTTTGTACACTATAAGACATCACACAATGCTATTAGTAGTTGCTTCTGAAAGGAGACGAAGAGCCAACGGCTGTAGCGACTACATAGATATTGTACTTTTCAATTTCTCGATACGACGCTTTTGTGAACCCCATGCAAAGACGAACTAACCTGGTAAACCGGACAGCTATCGATTGATCTCTCGCAGATCGTGCATGTCCACCCAGTAGTGGTGGGCAGAATGTATTTTCGCTTATTCCTCACCGCCTCTGCCACTTTGTTAGAGCAAGCAGTCCAGCTCTCGAAATCAGATTGCGACTGCGCCATCGCCATTCTTAGTTCCAAGTCCTCAGAAAAACGCTACTCACACGAAAATGTCTCGAATAACAGAAGAGGCTCACTCAGCTCAGTGATATTTGGACCTGGATGGCGGATTTAACTGCTTGATCACTCTGAAATATCCAACCACCTTCATCATAGTTGAGATATCACCATGAATTACCATAATGTGACCTGGTTGAATGTGTATCATATTTTGCCTTAATTATCATTAGCACCACAATAACACTGTGGTAGTGGGTAATAATATAATGATTGTAGGCACAGAGGCTTACTGAATCCTTAATGCCAAAAGTGAAAAAAATAAATTTTGAGAAATTTGATCACTTTAACGAGGGCTGAAGGTCTAAATGACCGATTGTAAATAATTGGAAACTTTGTAGCATTACCATGCCTTGAGTATCAAGAGTTTTGCTATGTGGGGGAAATGTGGGTGAGTTGATTCTCATTTACAAGTTTACAACTTACAAGACTTTATTTGGGTTTGTAATTAACTTACAAGACTTTATTTGGGTTTGTAGTTCTATTTTAGTAATCCCTCAAATAAAAATGTAGCAACTATTTCTGCATAGGAAATTTGGATGCTAAGGTGAGGACCAATGAAATTGCACTATTGGCATGAGGTGGAGGACCTCTTAAAGTGCAAAACTTTGAATTTTTGAAAAAGGGTGAAGAGGGTACATGAGGGTCACCTCTTCTTCTTTTAGTCCACTTTCATCATTTTTAATCAAGAGAGGTAATCAATCTATAGTGATGTTTTGAACAAGGAGTTGAAAATGTAAATGGTAATTATGGATGGTCAGTTACTATTAGATTCACTATGACGCCATATTCGTTAATTTGAGATAAAATGGTCATATTTAGACTTTGCCCTAACATTTTATCAATTAATTTGAGAAAGTCCGCACTTTCTTTAGAATTTGTAATTTTAAATTATCCTCAAGTCAACGATGACCTTCCCATTTGTAGTAAAAAGTAAAATACAAATATAGGATCAATCAAGAAATGATTGAAAAACATCAAATTGAGCATCAATTGAGTTTGTGAAAATTCTCAATTTAACGAACATGGCCTTCTATGTGTTACCAAGGAGTCAAATGGAGGGTTCCTTGAGGCAACCCTTTAATTTATAGTTGCCCAAATTATTATCATATTTTCAAATATATTTATAAAACAATGAGCTCTTATATGCATAACTTACTCCCCACCACTACCTCTAGAGTGAAAGGGGATCTAGAGACTAGAAACACAAGTTTTTCCAAAGTGTCATAAATGAAAATGAATACATGTAAGTTGTCTATATGTCAACCATACAATCTTGTACACCTCCGTCTCAAAAAAATACCTTGATTTGCTTGAAAAGTTTGTCTCCACATGATACTGTAATTTCAGTTTGAAACGGGTTCACTTAGTATGATAGCTCTGTGTTTTACTCTAATTTATTAATAAATCTCATTCCTCGCAAGAAAACTTCATCGAGACACACCATATTGGACATTACTACACACTCACAAAGTGTTTGGGCTACATAATCAAAATTCATCTTAGACAAGTAAGCATACATCACCTCACCTCCCAAGCACTTTAGGTTCATTTCAGAAGGAAATCATAATAAAATGTGATTTTTATTGCATTTTGTACTTGAAAAATTCTTGAAATATTGAACCTCAAAATCCAATCATATTCTAAGTATGCTAATTAGCTTTGCCTATGTGATATTTTGAAGCAACGTATGAAGAAGCTAATGAAGATGAAGATCAATACCGGGGATTATTTTCTCACCATGTCCCACCGCAAGGCTGCCATATAGGTATATATTGGGGTCACAATCAATGGTTTCTAGGACATCCTAGAGAATTCACGGAAGATCGGCTTGTTGCTCAAGTTGGACATGTATGATCCACCGAACACTACGGTTTCTTTATTTGCCATAGATAGCAGCATATTTGTTGAAAAATACTAATTAGCTGTTTTTTTAAATACACATCTTGTACTTTATTTATATATCTCTTTGTTCATTTTTAAAAAAATCACATGATTTTATGACAAGTGAAATATATGTTTTAAAAAAATATATAAATTCATCAATAGTTTGAAAGATGCTTTTTTAATACTATTTGAATTCTGCATATTTTGATATCTTCATTTGACGTATGCCGATGAGATTGTGATTGATATTTGAAGTACAACATTGATGTTTAATGAAAATATCGTAGAAAACATTCGTATATGTGTGAAACTTTCTACATTCTAATTAATTTATTTCTCTCATTCGATCTACAATTGTCATGCATGCATTGTTTTATTACTCTAAACACCAACAATTCAACCTTATGTAATTATATTTCTATAACAATAATGAGCATATTTATTAATATAGTTCATAAGTATATTCAGAATTTATTTGCTACTCGAGATATTTGCGACTAGCCGCTTGTTAGACATTTTTCTCTAGACAGTGGCCCATAATTTTTCAAGGGAGGCTACAGTGAAGTATTCAATCCTCAAAACTGGTAAGTGGTAACCCTCAAGTCAATACGACAAACTCCTCCCGACGCGCTCGTGGTCGGGCGTGACGGCTCGCCGCTGCTACGACTACCAGACAGTCTCCCCTGCCATGATCCTACACTCCCTACCTCCTTATCATCACATTTCAATCTCGAGTCATTTCTTATGGCACGTAGTTCAATATTCGCAGCGTGAGAACCATATAATCCCTTCCCACCATCCTCGAAAAATACCCAAAAATTGTGGGTGAGCGTGTTGATCACTTGACTCACTCACTTGTCTCTGTTGACAACCCCCTCGTGTCCTTTCTTGATGAATTTCTTTGAAGAACTCCATGTGATGAATGTAGAGATTCAGACTTATTCAACTCTGTTTCCACTTGGACAGGAGCATCAATCAAAAGCTCAAGTGAAGGCGCCATCCACAAAGTCTCTACAGTTTTGAACCAGGTCTGTGGGTCCACACGCAGACACCATGACTTCGACAATCCACAAAGTTGACCCCACACTCACTTTTGAGGAATATAAAGCTGGCTCGTCTCAGCGTACATCTCATCCTTCTCACTTTGCACTTCGAGCAGTCACCGTCAACATCGGCTGAAACTAGACTCACTCAGAGTTCTCGGACAACATCTTGATTATTTAGCTTTATATATATATATAACCACTTGAAGATCTGAATTCTGCGTAGCAGGTGATCTAGTGATCGCTGCAATGGCGGCTCACTGGTTGATGCTTCTCATCATGGTCTCGGCATCGTTGCTGGACCTGAGCATTGGTGCGCCCGTCGGCAGCAAGACGTACATCATCCACACTGTCAAGAACGCTACGCATCTCGACGTCATGGCTAAGCATGCTTGGTACACAGAGCTTATGGCCGGCGCCAAGCACCTCCTCGCCCTCGACCACCCCGACGACGGCATGGACACTCTCCACCACGTCTACCACCACGTCCTAAATGGATTCTCCGCCAGGCTCACGCCGGAGCAAGCGGAGTTCATGGCTACCCTGCCCTGCGTCCTCGCAGTCTACCCCGACAGGTTCCACCAGGCCCAGACCACGCACACCCCGGAGTTTCTGGGACTCTCAGACCAAGATTCCAAGCTGTGGCCCGAGAGCAATTATGGTGAAAACGTCATCATTGGCGTCATGGATACCGGAATCTGGCCTGACCGTCACAGCTTCAGCGACCACGGGCTGGGACCCATTCCGGCCTGGAAAGGCTGGAAAGGCGAGTGCGAAGCAGGAACCAACTTCACGGGTGCAGAATGTAACAACAAGATCATCGGCGCTCGCTACATCTTAAAAGGTTTCGAGGCGACCGGCCCTCTCAACGACACTGGGACGGATTACCGCTCTCCCCTCGATTTTAATGGCCACGGTACTCATTGCGCTTCTACAGCTGCTGGACGATGGGGGTATCGGGCTAGTGCTTCAGGACAAGCAAAAGGAACGGCGAGGGGCATGGCACCTCGTGCACGAATTGCAGTGTACAAGGTTTTGTGGACCAACTCGGCGGTCTCTGGTGGCACGGATTCGGACTTCATCCAAGCTTTCGACCAGGCTGTGCAAGATGGCGTGGATATTCTCTCCGTCTCCATTGGTCCTACCGTGACTGAGGCCGGCATCAACGACCTTTACGAAAACGGCATCGCCATCGCTGCTTTCAACGCAGCGAAACGAGGTGTGTTCGTGTCTGTCGCTGGTGGAAACCAGGGAGCACTGGTAGGCTCCATTGCGAACGTGTCGCCCTGGATGACCACCGTGGCGGCCACCACCTCGGACCGTGATATTCTGTCGAACGTGGTGCTAGGCGACGGGACAGTCGTAGCTGGGCGGTCGATCTACAATGGAAAGGCGCTGAAGGGGAAGGCAGTGCCCATCATCTATGGTGGAGATGCTGCCATTGCCGCGAATGCGAGATTCTGTGCGCCGGGATCCCTGAATGAATCACTCATCACAGGGAAAATACTACTCTGCGACTTCAATATGTCAACTGCCCAATTTCCATCTAAACCAGATGGAGTGGTTGGTGTAATTCTCGGCAACACTGCTGAACGAGGAGAAGGAGTTCTCAACAAACTGACCGATCAAATAAATTATGCCAAGGTTCTGCCATTTGCTGTGGTACATGTTGGCAACCAGGCGCGTGAAATATTGATGAAATACATCCGGGAAGTGACTGGAGCTTTACCAGTGGTCACCCTCCATGGCGCTAAAACGGTCTACAACGTAACGCCAGCGCCCCAAGTGGCAGGATTCTCCTCTCGAGGACCCATCAATATTGCAACCCGTCCACAAACGCAGTGGCTGAAGCCTGACATCGCGGCGCCAGGACAGGACATCCTAGCAGCTGGTATCCGTAACGAGCAGTACGCTTACATGTCGGGAACGTCGATGGCGTGCCCCCATATCAGTGGCATTGCGGCTCTATTGCGCTCGGTGCATCCCCAGTGGAGCCCTGCCGCCATCAAGTCGGCCATGATGACGACGGCGACGACGTTGGACAACCGGGGCGAGACCATCACGGCGGTGGAGACGAGCATGGCGGCGACACCGTGGGCGTTCGGGGCGGGATTCGTGCAGCCCGAGAAGGCAATGAAGCCGGGGCTGGTGTACGACATGGGGTCGACGGACCACCTGCTGTTTCTGTGCGGCTTGGGGTACGACCAGCAGAAGCTCCAGATATTCGACTTCGACATGGACGCAGGGTTCGAGTGCCCGTCGAATCCAGCGGCTCGGATCGAAGACGCCAATCTGCCATCTTTCGTGGCTCTCTATCCGGTGGGTGCAGATGCGGGTGACATACCATTCAATCGATCGTTGAAGAACGTGGCTGCAGGTGGATCGATGTACACAGCGTCTGTGCACGTGGAGCAGGGAGCAAATTTCGATGTGGTGATCGAGCCTGCCACTCTCACTTTTGCTGCGGAAGGATCGGTTGGGAAGTTCACTCTAACTGTACGGCCGCGTGCGGGTGCTACTGTATCAGGTCCACTGGAGGAGCATGCGAGCATTTCGTGGTCAGATGGAGTGCATGTTGTGCGGAGCCCAGTGGCCATCTTGGTCTCCAGCTAATTCCTTAGTACTAACTTTCAGTGACTAGGTAGCTGTGATGTCGTACGCTTAAACGTAGAAGCGGAAAACATTGCAGACAGTGTTGCAGTTGTATATACAATCATGGTTGTTATTCATTGTTACATAATTCCATACATGTGACAAATAATCAAACAATTGATGTGATGATAATTGTAGTCATTCAGAACTAGGAGCCTTGACAGGCAGAGATTGTACGTTCATTCCGGCGGTTACATCACATCCGTACGTAAGTCTTTTGAATAAAATGATGGGATTCGAAGTAGACATCGCATTGTGATTCTTCCAGGCTGACCGTGTCACACAGCTCAGTATACCCAATCGTGATCGGTGATCCTGGTTTACAATGCTCTGTATAATTGGAGATACGTAGCTTTAGTTGAATTGAATGGGCGCTTTGAGCAACCTTTGTATTGATTAGAACTTATTGGTTGGCCTGAAGTAATTTGAGGGGAGGACCCTATCTCAAATGTTACGAATGACACACTTGAAGTAGTCTTGTTTGATCTCAAATTCAATAGTCAAATTCTACTCGCACGGAATGACTAATTTCAAGAGTTGCTAAAAGGTGCAGTAGAATGATTCAATCTTTATTCAAAGATTGCTTGTTGGAAGAAATTAACTACTTGCCAAGTTTTGTAACAATCACATTGTGCATTTTTTGATGAACTGGGCCAATCATATCAATTTGAAACATTTAGTTAATCAACTTGTTGACATTTTATCATACAGTATTATTAAATTTGTCCCACTTAATTAGCATACCAATGGTGTTTTAATTGCCATATAATTGAACCCGTTTGTTACGATGATCGTTTCTTATTTACAAGATTCTTCTACCGAAAGTGATAGTTAGTCAACGGAGGAAGTGATTCATGAACACTGGGTCATCTCTGAACCTGACATTCGTTTATTTTTTCTTTGGAAAGTGCAAGAGTTTTCTGCTTTATGATCTATTCATTCGATTTTAATCTAGCTTAATCGGATAATTTCGTTCCTTGGAGTTGAGATTTTTTACTTATTTTGACACTCTGTTCGACGATGGTGGGTTGAATTTATAAGAGGTTAGGTTACTTGGCAATTCCTGATCCAGGGTTGAGAACCAAATCTAAAATGTGGAAACCTGTTTAGAATTCTAATTCTTGCTTTGACTACCTGGATGTTATCAGTACTTGAGAGTTGAAGATTGTTTTGTGCAAGGTGGGCTATGGGGTGCAAGCATCAGTTAGGGATGCAAGGTGAGCACGAGTGACCTGTACGGTGCTGTACAGCATACTTAGGTCAATTGCATAGGTACACAGAAGTTGATTCTATTGACATGCATGGTAATCGAATTAGCCTCCGATACTTCCGATTTTAGGATGAATGGAGAGAACATTTGACATGATATTATAAGTTATTAGTATCTCTATTCCGAATTCTGCTTTGTTCAACTGTGTGGTCTCATCTGCATTCATCTGCATATGCATTTAAATAAACGTCTGATGCCGACTGATGCCGATTGGCATCCAGTAAGTACACCTAAACCTAAATCCAGACGGCCCCCATAATCCGACATAATAAGATGCTCTTGGGATGGAATGTTCCTCGTAAGTACATGCAGTTGGGTGATCGACTGTAGATGTACTAGCTATTTGGGGATGAGCAGCATTCCTCATTACGCACTGGAGTTGCATTTACCCGACATGTATCCCCCAACATTGTGCTCTCTTGATGAAAGTGAATAATTTCTAAATTCATCACTCCATATCACTAGAAAAATCGTGGAGGACGCTAACTCTTTCATGTAACACCTGGTAGTTGCAAACAGACTACTGACGGAGCTTATTACAAACTAAGCAACTCATGGCACATTGTTATAAAACCTCCAAAAATTCCATTTCACAATTCTATGCACAATCATACTCTGGTGAAACATAACATGGAGGCCTTCATCTAAATTTTCCGCACAGTTGCAACTCTCACTTGAAGTCTATGACTACTACACTTGTAATCGATATGGGCAGATTGAGAAGGAGAGAGTTGTAAGAAATTAGAGTCGGTAAAAAATTATCAGTTGTCACTAATAGAGAGAGATTGTTCAGAACAGAGTCCGCTTGCATGCAGTCTTCTAGTTTTGTGGAATATAGAGAGATGTACACAGCAAATCAAAAGTAACTAACAAACATATACACATTTGATCCAATGATGCCTACGAAAGTGAAGGAACTCGTTCTTTCAACAATGGCTTGATCCCGATTCAGTTCAACACAGTTTGGCACAATTTCTTCTTAGAAAGGAACGTAAGAGGTATATCGTCGTCATCCGGCTCAGTTTTGCATCGCTTCTTGAGAGGTTGATCGTCCCGATTCAGCTCAATTGTGCAACGCTTCCTCCGATGTTCACTGCTGGCCTGCTTCGGAATAAGCAACATGCCGCCTTGCTGCGAGCTGGAAGTGCATTTCCCCGTGAAAGAATACGTTGCATCTTCGCCGATGGTCACCTTCAGATCATACGATCTTTTACCACTTTCTGATGTCACTCGAAATGTATCACCCAAAGTTGTGCTCTCTTGATGGAGTACATAAAATGTACCTGAATCTGGGTCTCTCAGTACCACCAAACTCGTCGTCAGCTCGAATTCTTTCAACGGCAAATCCCTCACGGTGCTTGTTTTGTGTTTGGTTAGCAGGTGGCCATTCAACCGGTGCATTACACCTGCTTGAAGGCATCCTGGCATGGGACAAGGAATGGGAGCGAACTCGCAGGTGTTCTCGTGGTCTGTCCATTCCTTCTGGTCTATGAAATCGCCGATTTCTTTGCAACCGAGTGCAGCATTCTTGCAAGTTATTAAGATGGAGTCTAGCATCTCTTCGACTGCGAGGTTTCTGATGCGGCTGATTGCGGCGTTTGTGCACTTAGTGCACTTTTTACCACTCCGAGAACAGGAAGAGCACGCCAGATGGCCCTTTTGACACTGAAACAACACCATAGTAAAATAAATAATTTCCACTTCAGAGAACGCTAAGGCAGACAGTCTAGCAATGATCTCAATACTGCAAAATCGGTAACATGTATTCAATCCACATTCTAACAACTTCAAAAAAAAACATCTCATGGATCTGTAGCTTTGAGTTGAATGTGTTATTCGTGAGCTCTAGCGAACCTGATAAACCGGACATGACTGAATATCTTCATCGCAAATAATGCAGCTCCAGCCGATAGAAGAAGGGAATATGTAACTTCTCTTTCTCTCGACCACATTCAACAGTTCGTGAGAGTAAGCCTTCCAGCTCTTCAGGGCAGACTGCAACTGCGCCATCGCTGCTCTCACCTCTAAATTTTGATACGAAAACGTTGTAGAAAATGGACTGCTCAGCTTGAAGACATGCTCCTTAAACGTAGTAAAGATCAGCAGTGCAGTTAGGCTTCAGCTCAATGAGATGTGAACTGGGGACATGTTGGGCTGTTGGAGTTGACAACTTGATCACACAAGATTGAATAATCAATCAGCTTATCATTGTAAATGTTATCAGATACCATCATTCACCAGATATGTGACATGTGAGGGTATCATATTTTACATTATCATAAGCACACGATGATTCTGTACTAAGTAAAAGTAACTCAATCATTGTATGTACACATTTTTCTCACTCAATATCATGTTAAAGCACTGTAATCAAGACGAGAAGGTACATTCGTCATCTGTAAGGGCCGTTCTGGAGTCGAGGCTGTGTTGAGGTTTTCGATATCTTTTAAAATTTAGACTGCAGATTCTTGAAAAGAGCTCCAAGGGTAACTAGTATGTCAGTCAAGTACACTTCGTGTACAAATATTGGCCCTCAGATTTTGGTGCTTCTCACGTTTCCAAAGTTTTCACCATTTGTCGGACAATTCCTCTTCCTCATCTCGATTCCTTCGGATTTTATAATATTCAGCCAAACTTGCGGTAGCTTAGAATTCTTTGTAGAAAGTGAATGAATACATGTGAAATGTTATTCCAAATGTCAAGAATTCGTAAATGAAGTGTACCTGACTGTACTTTCGTGAACCTCTCTCCGTTGCTACAGTGGTTTCACATGATATTGAGCACATGATATTGAGCGAGAATATTGTGCACATACACTTGTTGAATTACTACCTCTTACTACAGAATTATCCTGATCCTAATGATGAGTAAGGTACACATGACACAATCATTACAAAGTCACATTTCTGGCGACTCATAGTGATAACTTCAGCAATTCATATGATTAGGTGATGGGATATTTTAGTGTGATCAAGTCGTCAACTTCAGAGCCCAACATGTCGTTTACATCGCATTGAGCTTTGCATAAGGAACGGCTCTTCTATTACTGATGAAGCATTTTTTCAAGCTGAACTGTAAGTGCTCGTTCCTTTTTAACGGAGTTTTTGCATCAGATTTTGGAGTTAAGAGCAGCGATGGCGCAGAAATTGCGATCCGATCTGAAGTGCTGGAAAGCTCACTCTCACGAACTGCTGGAAATGGGCGAGAGAAAGAGAAGTTACATGTTCCCCACCTCATGGAGCTGCATCACTTGCAATCATGAAGGAACGAATTCATTGCCGGTTTACCAGGTTATTTCTCGAAATCAACACATAGCCTATGAAAGTGTTTATATGTTGAATTGGCTATGGGTAAGCGGGGTGTAGACTATTGTAGATTATTGTTAGAACTGACTTTGGTCTTCTCCGAAATGGAAACTAACTATTAAGGTATTGTTTCAGTGTCGAGAGGGGAAGCTGGTGTCTTCCTCGTGTTCTCCTGGTTGGGGTACCCAAAAAGGTTGTCCCATGAACAATTGCACTCTATGCTGGTGTGACAAACATATCCATTTTTAAACTGTAATACAATAAGACTACATTAGATGTGGTTTTAGTTGTCTATACTTATAATGTATCAAGAAAAAAAATTAAAAATTAAAAAAAATATTTTGAAGTAATTTTATTTGATTTTTTAGTTGAAAAAGTAAGTCATGTCCCAATAACCTAAAATCCATAGAATCAAGCAAATGGAATATCAACCATTTTTATTTTAATATAATTTTTGAATATGACCTACATCTTCTTGTATAGAATACAAAATCATTTATTTAATAATAAAAAAATTAATTCATTGTGCACTATAATGCCTGCAAATCCTCAAATTCAACACTTTTTCCCTCATCTATGAATGGA
Source organism: Bryum argenteum (assembly GCA_037043015.1). Taxonomy (NCBI): domain Eukaryota; kingdom Viridiplantae; phylum Streptophyta; class Bryopsida; order Bryales; family Bryaceae; genus Bryum; species Bryum argenteum. Next base: position 13,623,897 of record CM073328.1, on the reverse strand, counting down.
TCCAAAAAAAATTAAAAATCTAAAAGAAAATCTATAGGCATATATACTTTGATTTCAGTGAGGTGCATGATATTTTATTTTCTATTTTAGGGTCTTTTTACTTGATTAAAATGACTAAATTAGACAAACTTTGGAGGTTTTCAATAAAAATAACCTAATTAGTGTGTCCAAAAAGTGATACCCCAAGCTTACCATTGAAGAGTGGCAGAAAATGCACCAATTGCTCAAGTGCAGTTGAAGAGATTCTGGAGGCCGAGTGGATGAATTGCAAATTTGATGATTGCATCGTAGTCGGCAACTTCACGGACGAGGAGTGGACAGAGCATGAGAAGAGTTGTGGTTTTGCGCCAATCAATTGTCCCATGACCAGATGCTCTCGAGCAGGTGTAAAGATCAGTTTGAAGGACCACCTGCGAATCAAACACAATATAAGCACAGTGGTAGATTTGCAGGGTAAGGACCAGCCTTTCAAAGAATTTTAGCTGAAGAACTTCACGAATCTGGTGGTTTTAAGAAACCCGGAATCAGATACATTCTATGTACTCCATCAGGAGAGCACGACACTGATGTGGTAATCCGTTACAATGGGAATATTCAGATTATCAAATTGATGACAATTGAGCTTGAGTTGAGCCAAATGTACTGTGTGGGTACATTTAGCTCGACTCGAGCTAAACCCACATTTCTCAAAATCAGTAAATAATACCATTATAACAAATTACATGTTACTGGGTGATACACTTCGACTGACATCAGAATCCTGCAAAAGATCGTATGATCTGAAGGTTTCCATCGGCGAAGATACGAAGTATTCCTTCACGGGTGAATGCATTACCAGCTGGCGACAAAGTGGTATGTTACTAATCCCGGAAGACGCCGACAATGAAGATGTGAAGAGGCGTTGCACAATTGAGGTGGGTGGGGATGATGACCCGCTCAGTTTTACTGAGATTCTTGCGGAGCGATTCCGAGGTGTGCTTGCTAACGGGCTGGACATAAATGAGATGCAAGACTGAGCTGAATTGTGTGAGGATGCAGACGTCGGTGCGGATCTCCTACAGTTTTGAGGACCAGACTGTAACAATGTAAATATTCCGTGCTCTCGACGTGAACATTCTTCAATCAGCTCAAAGACTCTGTTTTGATCAATCAGACTCTGTTCTCAATTAACTAATTTTTGTTTTTCGACATCACACGATCTTAGATCTCAGAGTGAGCTTTGTAACTATTGCACGACGGAAGAGTCTTCTATCTCTGTAGCACCAGAGCATGACTGCGCTTGACATGTCAATATGGAATTTTTGTTACAATGCTCTGTTCTAAAATGGACTGTTTCAGGTTAGTATAATACACACTTTTGATATAGATTTCGATTGTTTTATCTCCTTATCTTCATCTATGATGTAAAGTGGGTTATCATATACAATCGATCACGTACTGTAGAGATTCAGTGCAGATTTGCACGTCAATGGAAAGACATCCCTACTGTTTAACATCTGTAGTCTCTAATTTCGTTTTCAAGCTTGTTGATTAAGGTGTTGTTGTACGTTCGCCATCGCTGAGGGCCGTTGTTCTGGAGTCGAGGCTGCTTTGAGAATTTCAGACATTTCATTTTCATATGGCTGTTCAAATTCTTTTAAATTAGCTCCAAGAACCCCGAGTTGGGATCTTGAACCAAAATTTGATGAGCAGTTGAGCACTTGATGAGCAAATTTGATGAGACGAGAAATAAACATCAACATAGTCCAACTTGTTTACTTCGATTGTGATAAAAATTCAGCAAGAGGTGTCAAAAGAATCTCTCCTTCCATCTTTTTCAAACAACTCGTAGTCCTAGTAGTCCTAGTCTCAAGATCCTCTAAAAACAAATACGAACACATACGAGCGTATACTCTATAAATCGGGTGGTGTAATGAGTCACATGGTAGTACAGCATGACCATCTAGGTTTGAAACACTAAATGTCACACTACATGTACCTAGGTTGATTGTTTTACTTCACAGCGGCATGATTATAGTCATGAAAGTAGAAGGTTTTGTAAATGAAATTGCCAAGCCACCATTTGAAAACTGTGCACAAAACTGCTGCCATGACGAGGGGAATAGCAACAGATTGCACCGGATGCATACTTGGGACCACTGCCGATGCTCCCACCAAACCTACCAAGGCAATGGCAAGCACTTGGAGTCCCATTTCCAAGGCTTTGAAACCCCCTAGTGCGTTTCGACAAGACTTGCATTTCACCACGTGAGAATTATACCTACAAACCCACCAATTTCCAATCTATAGTATCAATACTTTTCCGAGGACTTCCAAGACCAAATTGATTCTAAGTATCTAAACACTTTCAAAGCTCATGCCCATAAACCTACCACTAACCAATTTACAAATTGTAAACCACCGTTGTTGGAATCTTTACTTCCTGTAAACCAATTACTTCCTGTAATCCCTAGTTAGAGGAGAAACACTATGCGACCAAGGATTATTGCAGATTTCTCATTCACCTTGCATTTGATATTCAGCAATGTGCATTATTGGTTTACATTAGACAATCCTCTCTGACTTTGTCGGAGAATAAAGACTTCTTCTTATCACACTCCCGCCTTCTTGTCAATATCTTTATTTCCGCAATTCCCTAAAAGACTGCTCTATACATGTTTTGATATATATATATATATATATATATATATATATATATATATATTTACCTGTCCATGAGGATATGTTTGGGTGGCGAAGGAGGTAATCGATACTCATATCGCCCCGCCCAATCAGGAGCTCCACCTGCAAACTCATTCAACCATTTCCAAAATGCTCGCACAAACACATCTGCCTTCGTGGGAGTGTAGAATGTCTTGAACCAATTTCTAGAACTTTCATGCTCCAACCTCCTTTCCTGTAACAAGTTCAATTAAGTCCACGTTAACCCTTAACCCTTAATTGACATCCATGTTTTCTTGAAATTGTAGAAGAACAGAACCTCATTGTCTTTTGGCCCCATTTCTGCCTTGAAGGTAAAACAATTTTGAGAATCGAAAACGGTGAAGGTTTAGTAAACTCGGTGAAGATTTCATTGCAAAAAAGATCCATCCGATCGGGTGAGATCTCGGAAAATGGCACCGTTGAGAAAAAAATGTTTTCGATTGCGGGCACGATTCAAAAATTCCTTGTTGTATTTTTATTTTTCATTCTATACGATCATTTTCCAAAAAAATTGCACTCCATTGGAGAGGATGGAAAAACCAAGTATAAAATTTAAAAAAAAATTTAAAAATTCTAAAATTGGGACCTCGGGGGCAGCCCGATGGTCCAAAATCCAGTGAAATTTGGGTTTGGGGCCCCTGCCCAGCCAAGCCCCCTCCCCGCAGAAAGGTCGGTTGGGCAGCTTGCGAACTCGCCTGCCCGATGGCTGCCAGGCTGGCGGGGCAGCCCGACTGCAGCCCGACCCGGCTCACCAACGCCGGCCAAGCCCGGCGCCCCACGCGGCCACGCCAGCCCCATCACGTTGCTGACTTGCTATCCAGGCCAGGGACTCTGCAAGCAAAGGGGGGGGGGTCCCAAAAAATTAAAATTTAAAATTCAATTTTGTCTTATATGTCCAAATGAACTCCAATCTCAGGGTTTGAACCTGAGGTGCCACCCAATTTGTGGCATTGGACCCCTACTCCCTCCAATCTAAACATCAAATCAATGCACATTCATGTGCTAAAATGAAAAAACAAAAAAAAAAAAAAAAAAAACCAATTTAGCTTGAAAGATGGACATCAAATGCGCCTAGAATGATAAGCAACAAAACATGCCCCCATACACATAGGTTTGTTACAAGTTGGACAATACCATTGCCTTTTTTTGTCACATACCACACACTTTTGCCTCTTACGGGTATCTCCAACCCATTTCTGTGTGTAATGTAATTTGTTGGGGTTTGTTATTGCTGCATTTACAACCGCGGTTCTTGGGAGCTCACGTGTTGAATAGCCTGCCATCAACGCATTAGCAACAACCAAATTGAATTTGACATGGCTTAGACACTTCTTACCAGAATGTGCCATATGTGACTTGTAAATAATGTAAGAATTCACAAGAGAAGTGTCTAAAATATGGAAGAGGATACGGTGCCACCATTTGTGGTCCTTTCGTTGCACACTGTAGTATCCTCGGAGTTGATCTTGGACATCTACTCCCCTCATTGTTTCCTGATAGTGGATTAATATGGGACTACAAGGCACAGAAACAGAATCACCATTATGCCATCTAGAAATATAGACTTGGCCATTAGCATCTACAGGAGAGAAAGCAGTAGACAATAAGGTCACAGGTTTGTTATCAAACCAACAAACAGCAGCCATTCTACCACTAGCATGCATTCTAAACCACAATTGACCCCTACTCCCAAGTCGAGGGTTTATAGTGAGTGCCTGAGGCCAACCAACACGGTTAGATCTACATGTCCCCGTGGCATATATGCCTTTCTGTAACAAACACCAAAACAAAGTAGGACTAGTAAAGAAATTGTCACAAGTTACTATGTGACCTTTGCCTTCATAGCCACTCATCAATTGGTTAACAATTTTGAACCCCGTAGCGTGATTATCATCCTCTGAGGTGGATGCACCACAATACACTTCCATACGTTGCACATACTTAGAGACACTATTAGCCAAGCACCAAATCTTGATACCATATTGGGTAGGCTTAGCCTTCATGTATTGCCTAATAGGCGAATACTTCCCCGTGTATGGCACCATCATCTCATCCACTGTCAAGTTCTTCTCAGCATCCCACATTTCAGAGCATAGAAGATTGAAATCATCTATGAGCCATTGAGTTTTAGAAAGTTTGCTAAACGATGGGTCCATTTTATCTTGGACTATAGTTTTATTGTCAACTAAATGCACACATCGCAAGATTGCCTCAAAACGTGTACGACTCATACAATTTACAATCGCGGGGGTTCTCCATACCTCGTTGTTTGTAGACCAATGTAAGCGTGTTTGTGGGACTTTTTTCAATGCCATCACCATGAGAACTCCAAACCAAGCACGTAATTCGGAGACTACCAAAGGTGTCCACCAAAGGCCACCTTTGTTTCTCCCATCTTCGCCCACACTTGTAGCATACAAATTAGTTTGCCAACAAATTTTTCTTAGCATGGAAAGAGGCCAAAACAATGAGAAAAATTGGAGAGGTTTAGTGCAACCTAGGGTGGCTTGGCAAAATCCCTCATGTTCACTTCTAAACTCCACATGTGGCAATTGAGTCAAGCTGGAGTTCCACATACTTTCACTAAACCTCTCCTTATCAGACATGTTACAAATTTTTTGATATTCAACATAGCCTAGTCCAAGTTCATTACACATGTCACCTCCACTAAGCAACCATTTTTTAGTATTAGGAGTCAAAACCATAGAATCTAATTTACTAGCCTCATCATCATCGCTTCCACTATCATGTGGCAAATACTCCTCATCACTAGTACTAGAACCACCATCACTTCCCCCATCATCTACCAAATCAGGCACATATCCACCCCAAATCTGGACTAGGGGAACACCACTTAGTTCACAATCCTCAACAATAACACAGACGGGTTCAGGCAATACAAAAGTTCCCCATGGCCCATAGAAATTTACTGTAAGCATTTGAATGCCAAGAACAACATCAAAGCTATCTTGCAAAACAATGCCCCAAAATTCAACCAATTTAGCACAAGGAGAATCAGAATCAATGTGAAGCAAGGGAATTTCACTTATAGGTACAACCACAGTCTTGCCTCTCAATCCAAGATCATACTCTAATGATGGCATAGTCAATACCCCATCAGACCTCAATCTAACATTTCTACTACGCATTCTCAACACATTCTCAAATTCAACCAAACCTTGTGAATCTAAATCGCCCCCCACACCACTATTCACTAAATTCAACAATGCATCCAATTCATGTGAAACCGCGTGTAGGTCCTCCTGATCAACCCAACGTTCAATATGAGAACTCTCACCAATCTCAAAATCATTAGAGTTTACAGATTGAGGTTGAGTAGAAGATAACTTACCTGGAGTTGCAGCAGTTTTGAGACGTCGTCCCCTTCGACTTCCGCCAACACCCCTGCCTGCCGACACAGGAGCTGCGACGTCGCTGGACTGCGGTTGCTGCTCCCCTATCTCACTGCTCTCCACCGGTCGCTGCTCTCCACCGGCTGCGATCCCTGCAACTGTGCCGATCGGGGCCACCGGTCGCCGCTCAAGTCCGGCTGCGATCCCTGCAACTGTGCCGATTGGGGCCCTGCCTCTCCGACCAGGCTCAGGAGCGCCCATAAAACCGCAGGCAGGAGCGCCCAGGTCCCCCTCTCCCTGCCGCGGTCGCATCGTCGGACCCCTACCGACCTCGACATCACCCTCGCCTGCATTTGCGTCGCCCTCCCAATCAAGGCGCTGGCGAACTCGCCTTCCTCCAACTTCCACTACGGTTTGCACCGTCACAGTCAGCCCTCTGAGCGATTGCTGAGACTCCCTGTCCATGCCTTTGCTACTCTTACCGAATTTAGAGAAGTCCTGGCTCTCTTCACAATCAGGCCACCACTCTTCTTTCAAAAGAGAGTTCAACAAACTAGGAAATTCCCTCCTCTCAATCCACCCCAACTCCCTAGCTACCAAATGCCTGAACAAAAATCTCCAGTTCCTTCCAAGAGGATGAGAAGGCCACTGAACACTCTTAGGTTTTGGCTTCTTTGAAAGATAACTCTCATCAAGCATCAAACACAATTCGTTGGCAACAATATCCTGAAAGCACCCTAAATCCTCCTGTAACCACCTACGGATCTCCCTCTCTATCTTCAAACGACTATTCTCCTTATCCACACCCATTGTCGCTAATCGCCAAAAAACGAAAACAACCGTTGAAGAAGCCGCAACGGCACTCATAGAGTTCACAAAAGCGTGAACTCAACTGCCAACACTTTCCCGAGATTGCTAAAATTAACCCCGTCGCCTTCGTGACCAGCCCGGAGAAGAAAAATTTGAAGGAGGTACGGGCCTCCTTGCTCGTCGCGCCCACCTGCAGCAGGCGAGGCACACAAGAAACGGTCGCCGAAGCACGTCCTGGAATTACTCGCGGCCTGGTCGCGCAACAATTTTTCAATCGGAGAAGACCTCCGGCTGCCGCATCGAAAAGTATCGGGGGTGACAGAGAGGGTCGACCCCCCCCCCTATGACTGCGCCGCTGCCTAAGACCGTTCCTTCCTCTCCCGGTGACCAGTTTGGTCACCGGTGACGATAAAGGGTTAAACGTCTAAGGAGCCCCGAGGGGGCCTTTCCCAACAGAATCTCCTCTGTAGCTCTCAATGTACTCAACTTTTCACTTATATTTTGATGTCAAACTGGTCACCTTCTTGTGATGCATCATAAAAGTAAAATTTTACCGTTCAAATCACAATTTGTATGAGTGATTTTGTGCTTTGAAAGGATTGTGGTAGGTAGGTTGGGGTTGTACATGACCTTGTAAGAGGTTGCAAGCTCATCATTGATTAGATCATTCATGATGCCCAAGTTCAAAAAGTGCACTATTCATGATGCCCAAGTCCAAAAGATGTTGTGATCCAATTTTGGGCTGCCCCAATCCGTATAGCTAGACTTTTAAGGGTTAACAACTTGCCATTAATTATCAACCCATCAATGGATTGGCAAGAAAGATCTCGGTACCTGAAGGTGGAGTAAGTACAAGTCTGAGTCGAAAACCAAGTTGTTGGTCATGTGAGCTACCCACGGGGGAATGATGTTGACAAAGAAAGTATCAAAATTGCGAGGAAATGCCCAAATCAATCGACTCCTGCCGGGACTAATCGGGATGCACAATAACACCAAGGAAATCTTCTTTTGAAACTTGATCTTATCAGAGTCTTTTACTTGGACTTTTCTATTGAGTGTCAGATTTGTTCCTTGCGACATAAGGCTTGTTCCCTGTCACAATGGCATAAACTTCCGTAGAAAGAAAAACAAAACAGAGACAGCTAATATAACCCCTAATTTTTTCTTCTACCAACTAAACTCACTCAAATTTTAACTCTTGTAACAAGGACTGTTGATATGTAGAGGTTTTCAAGTATTTTACACACGGATTTAAGTTCCAAAAATTGGAGGTATTTCACCATCATTGATAATTTGGGAAAAGAAGAGTGGAAATTAATACGTACAGGAACACGCTTCAAGTTGGGAGGTAAAGTGAAATTGAGAAGGAAAGTGCAAGGAGGCAAGAAAGCTGCTTTGCTTCGCTCGTCCTCCCCGAGAAATCCTTCTGGAGTAATCTCAGTCGTTACTTTGTAATTCAGTGGGTGAGCATAGTCTCGATGTCCCTGCAAAATGATTGAATCCGTATTCAGTAAGCAACTTAGTATTTTGAGCTACAATTAATCGAGTCCGCATAAGTATAATTATATGTGGTACCAGTTTCAGTCAAACTAACATAATCTATTCGAATCAAAAACTGCAAGTTCTTTGAGGTAGAGGAGAGCCATTTTTTGCCCTAGAATGCGAACCTGGAGTTTGTGGTGGGCAAAAGGGACGTGTGCAGGATCCACTAGATTCTCCACAAGCGTTTCATATCTTCAAAGACATTCAAAAGCGTTCTTCCTTTGTAAGAGAAAGAGTCAACTTTGAAAAATGAGCCGCAAAAGAAATAAGATATTTTTGTTTGAGATTGCATCTATTGAATCGAATCTTTTTGCATTGAAACTACTAACCCGTATTCCATGTCACGCCATGTTAAGTCGAATTTGAAAGATGGGTCACTGAGTTCTGGAAAGACTGGAGGAGGATGAGCAGCTGCTTCCATATTGATAGCTCCCTGTGAAAGGTCTGGCCAAAACCAAATGATGCCTTGCTGCTCTGTGCTGGGATACACTGATGCGCATGCCCTCTTTGACGTGTGAGCCTGCATGTATCAAGCTCCAAGTCAACCTAAACCGAAAAAATGGGCAATTCCCACTAAGAAGGTTATATTTCACATTCTTTAATCATCATTCTAGTGAGATATCTTAATATTTTAGAAAATATTTTTAAGTGTAAGAAAATCCATTCAATTGCAAAGCATAACGTACCGGGGGTCCATCTTTGGCAGCTTGAGGAATAAGACTACACTCCCCCGCCTTCCCAGTGAAAGTCCATCCATGGTACGAGCACCGCAAGTGCCCCTCCTCACTGATACTACCCTCAGACAGAGGCGCCAGTCGGTGAGGACACTGATCGGCATACACTCGCCACTCACTTCGATCCCACCAGATGGCCAGTGGGCGTCCCAGAATGGTCGCAGCCGTGGGAGCATCCTTGTCTAAGTCTTTCACCACTGCTACTGGATACCACTGCGTATTCCAATTAAACTTCTGTTGCTCGCTCTCTCCAGCAGATGATGTCGCCTCTGCCGCTGGTCCATGGCCGCTTGATTCGATCGCCTGTGTTGTAGCCGCTGCCGCCACCACCTTCTGTGTACGACGACGACGACTCTGGCTTCCACAGCCATGCATAGTGAGCTACACAATCTCAATTACAGTGAAATGGCAGGTTGGAAAGTCAACTTAAATTTGCCGTTTATGCTAGAAATAGACATGGTTATGAAATGCAAAATGGTGTAGTAGCAAAACTAAGAAGGAAAGTCATTGGATTCTTGATTAAGCGGAGGCAAAAAATTACTCTAGGTTGTGTGATGTTTGGCATGATAGAATAAACGAAACGATTGAGGAAAAGCACAGTCACTAGTATTCTACATGCTGCTTTGCTAAATGGCCACAGGATAACGGCAATTCAACAAAATTGAAGTTAGTCGCAAATTGAGATTACTTCGTGAAAGTTTTAGAACCAGCGATGTGATTGTTTCTCATATATTACACGACCTGATTTGTGACTTCACATATTCATATGACTCAAGGACCTCACATTTTAAGCATAAAGGCCAGAACCCCACTCAAGTTTGCAAAAAATAGAAGTTTTTCACTCCATCTCAGAATCTGCTATTGCTGGTTTGGAAAATTTGAGGTTACATACAGTTTCAAAAACGTACCCCAAAGACTGCATTGCTTGATCTAGTACACAACAATCCGAACGACGGAACTCACCAGGATGGGAAGATTGTTGAACTGGGAAAATCTCCGTCCTCGAAAACTCGTGGTCATAGACGTGCCAGAGTGAGGCAAGACATTGCTTCGACCGCTACAAACTGAGCTCATGGCCATGATAGTGTCCACTCAACCGAAAATTAATGCCAACCGAAGTGTTCAAAGGTTCCGAATATCGATCTATGCACATGCACCCACTGTTAGTAGATACTCGAACAGTGCAAGTGTAAGTTACAGTAACTCTGCAATTCGCTTTCCACGTCGCTACCGATGCATGCCAGTGATATATCACATCCTAGAACGAGCACCCATCGTTCAGCTATCAGAAAATCCGGATAGTAGTCGGGGTTCCGTTTCTGGTTGTTCGATTCAACGGACCTCGTGAGTCTAGTTCTTGTATAGGTTCCAATTTTGGATGAAGCTCCCGGAGATTATAGTGCTTGTAGCTGCCGTACCATGATTCTAGAATATGTCGGATTTCGGGAATATGTCGGATTTTGATATGAATGAGTTGCATGACGCAAGCTCAAGTTAGACATTTACGTAAGCAGTTGAGGCGTGCCAAAGAGGTGTACCATTCCGTGGCCGCCACTGCTAGTGTTTCTCGCATGAGCAAGGACGTATACCGCCACCTTTCTCGAACTTACTAGCTCCGGCCACCATCGCTTGACCCAAGTTTTGTGGTCCTAGCTTCACATGACTGTAACATCAAGCTGGGAAATGGCGTACACCAACAAAAGAAGGAATTTTTAGAAAGGGGAACACTTTAGTAAGGGAATAATGCAAAATATTTGCAAAGTCCGGTTTTTTTTTTTTTTTTTTTTTTTTTTTTTTTTAATATGTATTTTCCCATCAATAGTACTAGGCATATTGGAGCTGATATGAAGAAAATTGGCATCTTAGCATAATTATCAAAACTAACATGTAGCTCCCTTTTCTAACTTGTTTCTGAAGTAATAGTAGGACATTTTTCCTTTATATAGTTTTGGAGATATTTTGTGGATGTTTCTATATCTCAAAATATTTTAAAAGTGTGGCCTTTACATGAAAATTCTCCAAAATAAAGTGGTGAATTGTGAATATGGTTACAAGAGACTTATGTAGGATATGTTGTGCTTTGTTTCAAGAATTTTCGACATAGATGACTTTTTTAGTATTTTAAACATTTTTGGAATATTGTGATTATGGGTACCCTTAGGTACAAAACACAATTTGATGATATTTATGTACATATGCTTTTAGGCCTAATCACAATAAGAAGAACAAGAAGATTGTGTAGAATAAACATTAATAGACGATATATTGCCAACATTCAATTAGATATTCCATGTGCCTCATGGCTAATCAATAATGATTGACTCAAATAGTCGTAAACACTCATTTATTATTGTACTAGAGAGCTAGGGTTCAAGAACAAATAGGATGGTAACCAAAATATAGATTTCACATGGTCAACAAATTTTCTAGAGTTATCCTAATTAGACTATTATCATGGTTACAAAGAGTAGCATTATGACTCTTATTTAGCCCATTGTAAGTTCCTTCATGTACCCTTTTTCCAACTTTACCTTGCAACCCAAATGAACTCTAAGAAAAGGGAAGACTTTTGACCATACAACATGACTCCATTTTTGTTTTCTTCAAGAGTTTCATTTTATTCCTATTAAGAATAAAAGCAAAAACTTCAAGTTCCGCTTAAAAATATGCCATGCACTATCCACTATTCATGTGATAAAGGAAAATGCAAATGCATCCAATCAAACGCGTACAGAGGAAAGAGTTATATGCCACTTTTTCACCCCAAGAGCATTCCCATTAGTCCTTTTAATCTTCACCCACCTCCATTCACATTAAGAAATTAAGGGGCAAAACCAACCTAATGGCAATCTCAAATTTAACTTTTAAAATCTTCAATTAGATCACGACCTTTCAAAGGGTTGCAACTTGAAAGTTGAGGTTGCATTAAACCCTAATGTCAATATACTTGAAACTTTATAGATCGCTTCTTGAGATTCCCCCAACCTTAACCCCAAACATTCCTATCCATGCTTTAGGGGTTTAAGGATAAAGGGGCCAGTGGGGTGCTAAGATGTAACACCAAACTCCATAATATCACTTCCACCTGGAGGCGAGCAACTCCATAACATCACGAACACCCTCACCTCCATATTATCACAGAAACTCCCCGCCAAATAGGATGTGACAACAAAGAAGTCACGTCACAGGCTCATACCTCCACATTATCACGCTTCGTCCCCGTCCCATAGAACGTGACAATAAAGAAGTCATGGTGCAATAGACTGGGGCAGGGCTTCGGATAACCGAGGAGCCTTATCCAGTCTCACGCTCTTGGGCTTTAGCCCAGCCCAATTCCTCTCCCTTTCCAATTCTCGCACAGAATTGCTGCAGAATCCTTCCTCGTTGGCAGCGATGGCGTCGGCAACCGTAGCAACCGTAGCATTGCCGTCTTCCTTCACCTCCTCACAAAAGACTCTCAATGGCACATTCTCCGGCCTCCGATTGGCACCTTCTAGAGTAGCATTGCCAAAGAAGCTTCAATGCAGCAGCAGCCGCAAGGGCGTCGTCTCCATGGCCGTCACGCTCCCCGTGCTCACATTCGATGGCGCGCCAGCCGGCGAGGTGGAAATGGATTTGAAGTCCGCTCGTCCCGATACCGCGAAATCCGTCGTCCACAGGGGCGTCATCTGTGAGCTTCAGAACCGGCGACGCGGAACCGCCTCAACACTCACTCGCAGTGAGGTTCGCGGAGGAGGTCGCAAGCCTTACAAGCAGAAAGGTACCGGTAGAGCTCGCCAGGGTTCAATTCGTACTCCGCTTCGTCCCGGTGGAGGTGTCGTTTTCGGTCCCAAGCCGAAAGATTGGTCTATCAAGATCAACAAGAAGGAGAAGCGGTTAGCCATTAGCACTGCTCTGCAATCCGCCACTGTTAATACCGTCGTTGTCGAGGATTTTGATGACAAGTTCACTGTTCCGAAGACGAAGGATTTCGTTGCGGCTCTGAAGCGATGGGGTGTTCAGGACGGGGAAAACTCCTTGTTGTTTGCTATGTCTACTTCGGAGACGCTTCTGAAGTCTAGCCGGAACGTGAGCGGTGTGAAGATTTTGACTCCCAGGAGTTTGAACCTGTATGATGTTTTGAGAGCGGATAAGCTGATCTTGACAAAGTCTGCTGTGGAGTACTTGGAGCAACAGTATGGCGCCACTACTCCTTTTGAATTTACTGTTGGTGATGGCGAGGGTGAGGAAGAAGATGAGGAAGAGGCTGCTGTTGCTGAGCCTGAGAGCTAGGGTTTCAATTCATTCAGGTGCATTTGTATTTCTTAGAGTTAGGATTCTGTGACTGCAGAGTTAGGGTTTTGAAACATTCATCAATATACGAATGAGAGCATGAAAGGTACTTCAATTGCGACTCTGTCATTTGTCGATTTCAAGTCTCTTATGGTTTCAGATTTTGATTCTTTGTTATGCATTTTGCAGCTGTAGCTTTTGATGGTGAATGTATATATATATATATGAGTGGCAATCTGTTCCGTAACTCTTCCTCCTGGCTAATGTTGTCCGACCTAATTACACAGCAGATTTTGAATCGTTTCGCTTGTGTGCTACATTTGTACTCCATCTGGTTCCCTTATCTCTGTGCACTATGATTTAGTACTTTCAGATTGGCACCGTGGAATAGGGTACTTCTCGAGGCCCTCAAGCTAGAACACTTTGATTGTTAGTAGCATTTACTTACAATGCCGATTCTTCATCGTCTTGGACTTGGTTTTGTTTTGAGATTAAAAATCAGGTCACGGTTTTGAAACACACTTCGTTCTTACCCTCGCGGTTTTAAGCTTGATTATAGTGAATGCTCTCATTGGTGAATGTATGCGACTTGAGAGTGGACACTGATGGTATATCAGTTTCTCTGCCTCTCTCTCCTGACTAATGTGACTTGACCTAATTGCTTTGATTGTGTACTACATTTCTAATGTAAATGCTCTCTTGTCAATTTACGCCACGATTTAGTGTTTTCTGGATCATTAGTTTGTCAGTACTCGAGCTCCTTCGATTTGATTGTTAGTAGCATAGTTTCAGTACACATTTCTCAGTGTATGAGACTTAGTTTTGTATAGAAGCTGAATATCAGGTGGTGGAGCATGTTTCATCTACCAAAAAGCTCCAATTCTCACTGGTAACGATATGAAGCAGGAGACGAATGGGAGTCTTTCTGCGCTTCAGTATGTTTGGAGATCTTGCAGGTGAGATGTTAAGTGCAGCGTAAAGGGATATTGTAAGTGAGCCCTCGACGATTGAATGGACCGCATACATGGACTGTATATCGAGACACGCTATGGGCCTCTTTTAACCTCTGTAAGAGCATTCCCACCCATATGGGCCTCTTTTAACCTCTGTAAGAGCATTCCCACCCATCATGCCCTGAACTGAAAAACGGATGAATAGTAGTTCAGTTCAGGGTGGAAATGCCCCACCAACCGGCAAAATCCCTGAACTGAACTACTATTCATCGTTTTTTTCCAGTTCAACCTGCAAATGCGAACCCTTTTGCAGGGAAGAAGGGTGACCTGAACTCACAATACGACAATGCTGACTTTTCTTCGGAGTTGCTCTCGGCATGGAGCTCTGCTGATTTTTCTGCTCGGCACGGAGCTCTGCGTGCGCTCGTTAACGGTCAGCCTTGTCGCAGAGCGCTACAGTAGCGCTGGGCCGTCCGTGGAGTGCAAAGTACGTCTCACGTATCGGTGAACCCACATGTGAATTCCCCGCATTGATCCCGCAATCTTGAGGTCATGGGTGGGGCGGAGCCCCCGCCCTCACGATTCAGGGTGACTGAGTTGATGATTTCAGTTATGGTTTTCAGTTCAGGGCGCCCCCATGGGTGGCCATGCCCTAAGAACGTAAAGCAGGCACCTCCGTCTCCACCCCGCCCCTAAAAGCTCTGCACATATTTTTCAATAATACATTAAGTCACGCCGTTCCAAAAACCAGGACTTGAATTTAAGTCTGTCCACTTACTAGTGGTGCCAGTCAAACACGCTGCTTATTTAGTCAATTTCTGTAACCTCGACTAAATTAAGGCAGACCATGAGGAATAGGTATGGAACGTAAATACCACAGTCAATCGGAATGAAAAAACTAGAGGACCTCGACTAGTACCTTAGTTATGACCATTCTGTTAATCTAAAGGTTCTAAAGCACGGTGCACATTAAAAAGAATCAAGTATTGTAATCAAGTATTGTAATCAAGTATTGTAGCATGTTCGAAGCATGGATTACATGCAAAACGATTCAATGTAATAGTATGTTCGAATTATGGATTACATGCAAAACGATTCAACGTAACAGTATGTTCGAAGTATGGATTGCATGCAAACCGATTCAATGTATAATCAGTTAAGGTACCATTATCCAGGAGGGAGAGATGAGGAACGGAGTTTCATTGAAAGCATTTGTGAACCGACAGAATGCATCTCACGAAATAATGTGAGGGATATCTACATCACATCAAGTCCCGAATGAAATCAAAAAAGACTAATCCCACACCGTTTCTTGATAGTGTCATAGCCTGGCTGTTTTGGGATCTACTTAGCACCCTGCCTTGTTCTGCTGCTCCAAGTATACATAAACAGTTCATCCAGTTTCATAAATACGAATGTTGCATTTCTTGGTGAGAGAATGGCCACCGAGGTCTTTCGGAATGAGCAGAATGGGTTCTTCTACTTGGTCCATGTCCAAATTCCCTTCGAAGGAGTAAGTCAAGTTTTTGCTGACTTTCACATCAAGTTTATAGCGCCTCTTGCTACCTTTTGTCAAAGATGTAAGGTGAAGTATATCATCCGACCTTGTGCTTTCTTGATGAAGAAGGTAAAACTCACTAGGGATTCCGCGACCAATCAACGTGAGCAGTACCAAGTTTGCGGATGAATCCAACTCAAATTCTTCGGACATCCACGTCCAGTAGCTAGAATATTTCAATTCCACGATCAACCTTATATCACTGTGATCGGTAACCACGTGTTTGGTGAAGAGATTTACCACACCTGCTTGATGACATCCTGGCAGTGGGCAAATCATCGGTGCGAAAGAGCATTCCTTCTCATGCTCGAAGAGTGGAGTATATGTAAGGTCTTGAAATCTGCTAACTTCTCTGCAACCCAAAGTGGCAAACTTGCATGTTACCACTGTTGATCGTACCATTTCCTCAACCACGAGATTTCGGATGCGACTCACTGCTTTTGAACATATCTCGCAACTCTCACCGCTGCGGGAACAGGGGTGACATGCGAGGTGACCTTGTTGGCACTGAAAAACACAAGTGCCGAAACAATCATATCTCAAGAAAGATAGGAGACAACTCAATACTGGATTGACCAATGCATACAAAAAGAGCTTCAACACCATCCTCAAATTCGCTCGACGTACCTGATACACATAACCATGATGTGTGAAACCGGTAAAACCGGTGGTCTTGTTGCAAAGATTGCATCTCCAATTGGGCCAAGTGGAAAGCTGACACTTTCTCTCAATCTTCACCGCCTTAAACTCCTACATCGTAGAACCATTCCAACACTTGAGGTCGGGTTCAATATGCGCCACCTCAATCAACTCTCCTACTGTAGAACTGCAGCTCTCGCTCTCCAAATCGGACTTAGGTCTCTCTATTGCAACAACTTACTTGCTCTCTACCTGCATCTCACTCGGAGAAAACGCTTAAGAGAAGGAGTTCACTGAGAGCTTCTTCCAAATATATGAGTTTCTCGATGACGTAGAAAAGGGAAATGATACACTGGGTTTGAGCTTGACGTTTTGGTCACACTAAAACATCCATTCAGAGAATATCCAGAGATTGATTGATGGGACGACTATGCAGAGATCACTAGATGATTGCATATCATTTACTAGGCTTTAGGGTTCATAAGTGCTGGTTTATGTGAGTGATTGGTAAGAATAAGCCAGATTGGTAAGTGAGTCTGGGGAGCTCCCCAGACTCTGTAGTAATCAAACAGACTCCTCTATCTGCGGACTTGATGACGATCAACTTATCAGGAGCTTGAACAAGTATCTTGAGCATTTCTTACCCAATTTCCTCCTCGAAGGTGGAGACAAGGAGCTAACACAAGCCAACATTGAATCATTAGTGTATCAATTTGACTCGGAACACATCAATAGTGATCATAAAACACCCGCAACAAACTTCAATGTTGGAAATTGAATCCCGCAACAAACTTCAATGTTGGAAATTGAATCCCGCAACAAACTTCAATGTTGGAAATTGAATGAACAATCCCATTTCACTGCTTTAATCTTAAATGACCAATCACACAAGTAGAATTTCTGCCCTACTCTGGGGAGCTCTGTTACTGGTTTTGGTATCGAAACCGGAGAGTTTAAGTATGAATGTTTGGACATGTTGCAAGTGGAGATGATCAAGATGTTGCACCTAGTTATTGCAGCACAAAATGCGCCTTTCGATGCAATGAAATTTATAATCTCACGATTATTATGATTCTTAAGCAACGTTACCTATTTGCACATATATGATGAAATGGACCTAATTCCCTAGGATGTTACGACACTGTCTTTATCATATGTCAGAATAAAAATCGTATTCCACAAGATTGACTCAAGAGTTCAGGCAAACAGAGTTCGTATCTGGTAAATTCCCTGACCAAATTTTCACTTCTTTAAACAAAAACCAATTCTGAGGACTGAGTATTGAGTGCAAACGCCTCTGACAATCAAACTGACGAAGCTCGAGGATAGTACCCTAGTGATCTTGGGACGAGGTATCTATCTGAAAGTGCTCAGCGAAACGAGGACCAGAAATGTAGGAAACAAAGAAGACATTGTACATATAGGTCTGCGAAAACAAGGCAGGAGAGAAAGAGATAAGGATCATATGTTGAAGATGTGGACATGAACAACCAAACGAAGTGAAAATTCTGTACATCGAGAACCTGAGAAATATTTCCACAAGAAGTTCATTCAGTTGTACGAACGTGGCAATATTTCTTGAGAGACTGGCCACCGAGCGCTTTAGGAAGAAGTAGCACATGTTGCTGTTGCATGCCATATTTTCCCTTCAAGGAATGAGTCACACCATCCTCAATTCTCACTTCAAGTTCATAATTCCTCTTGCTCGACTCTGTCAATGGTGTGATATGAAGCTTATCATAGAACTCCGTGACTTCGTGATGAAGAAGATGGAGTTCATTCCCCCGATGAAACGTCGACTCCTTATTGATTTCCCTCAACAATACCACCTTTATTAGGGGATCTAACTCGAAATCGTCTGATCGCCAAGCACGCTCATAATAACCCCTCTCCAAATCTACCAAAAGATCAATGTTGTGCTTGGTGAGGAGATGCTGAGAAAAGAGGTTTTTCACGCCAACTTGGTGGCACTCTGGCATCGGGCAAGCCATCGGCCCAAAAGAGCATGTCTTCTCATGTTCGGAATTATCAAGGTCGTTGAACTTGATGAATTCTGTGCAACCCAAAGTGACATATTTACAGGTCGCCAATGTTGCAGCCATCACTTTCTGGATTTCCAAATTCCTGATGCGGCTTACGGCATTTGAGCATGCCCTGCAACTTGTGCCCCTAGTGGAACAGTCACTGCACGCAAGGTGACCCTGCATACACTGCAAACACCACCACCGATATGAGCCGAAAGAATTGTAATGACTGTCCATAGTTTTTATGAGAGTACAGAAATCTCATTCGGAAAACAAAGTTCTGGTGCGGTTCTGTGAACAGATACTGAACCAACGCAAAATGTTTAAGGTTTTAAATCTCTCTTGCGATTGAAAGCGAAAAATCAACAATGGACAGCACTCTCCTTTCGTCACTCTTGAACCTGAAAGACTGTGGATTTTGTCACCCTCTCTGTCACCTGAAAGATTGAGCCGTCTCTGATGGCTTCTTTGCAAATAATGCAAGTCCAGTTGGGTGGAGCGGCGAACTTGTATTCCCTGGTTATCTCCGTCTTGTCGAAGTCTTCCACCGAGGAAGCGCACCACTCTTTCAGGTTGGAATGGATTTGTGCCACCACAATGGGATCCTGCTCGTCCACATGAGAAACGCTGCAGCTCTCGCTCTCGCTCTCAGACTGAATTTGCGCCATCGCTCACACCCCTTCGGCTTCAGAAGCTCATCAAAAGCTCATCACAAGCTCACCTTGAGAAGGGAACTACCGTATTTCCAATGTACTAAATGACAATTTCGGCTGGCGGAGGCTACTGTACCCTTCCTCAAAGGACAGAATTTTGGATGAGAATGTAAAATGATGCCTCTTTGTGCAATGTAGTACCTCTGCAATTAACTACGGACAGGTGGTGCAGGAATTCTTCCTGCCAGCACAAATATATATGATATCACTTAATCAATGATCTAATCTCTCCACACATGATGTTAGAGATGTGGGTTGATTACCACGTACTAAGAAGGTGGGGAGTTCAAATACAATTGGAGCTTTTGAGAGGAATAATGTAAAGCGGTTAAAAGGTAGGAAATCAAATTTTGTGGAAGAGCAAAGCTCGAGAAAAACTGTTGTTAAGTGTAATTCAAAACGTTAATTGTAGGCTTTCTGAATTCTAAGTAGAATCATTAATCCACAACCTCCAATGCCGAAGGGGTATTGCAGTTTAGAAATACAAACTTTTCTGGAGTTTTATACAAGAAATTGAAGGTGAGCTAATAAGATGTCAATCAAATAATCTTGTAATAGGCTTATTGAGGGTGATGAGGATCGAATTTAGATTCATGAGACCTCTTAGATTGTGAGGTTATAGCATAGAATCAATACTCAAAAAATAGCACATACTTTTACCATTTTCACTTTGGAATGAAAACAAACCTACTCCAATGAAAGAACTAATAGAAACTTATTTACCTTCATCTTGATGACACCCTTGTACCATAAAGATTCATCAAAACAAATCATTGAGGCAAACAATAGCCTTACTATGGTGAAAATTGCATGACAAGGAGCAACTTTGAAGGGCCATAGCTTCTTCATCCAAAGTCTCTTTTGGATTAAATCACTTGGGTTGGGTCCTAAAACAAGTCTAGTTCTTGTGGTGAAAATAACAGATCCATGCAATACGATATGAATTATTGGCATGCATTTTAGTGAATGCAGCTTTTGCTTTTGGGCTCTCAAACATGGAGCATGTTTTACCAATGAGAGCCATTATGTGAAACCAAAAATATTATTTCATGATTCTTTTCTGCATGATCATGATCTTAAGATGAAACTCAACAACTTTTTACGTGGATATTTTTCGATCCAAATACTTTTGGGACTAGATATGCAATGATGTTTTTACAATGAAAATAGTGATTTAAGGAGACTGCAGTCAGTCACTGCGCTTGTTCAAGTCTGTGCGGTTGGGCGGGAAGAATCGTCTGAGCGTTACAGTGCTGTCGATCACGCAATACCGTGATTGTATACTTCGACTGCTTCACATAGGTTGATGGTCTCTCTTCTTGTCCGAAACGTTTTCTGGGGGTCGAGAAGGAAGTGTAATGTGTCGATGATCTCGATGGAGAGTTCTCTTCACTTGATTCCATGCTTTCACAGGGGCCACGACGGAGGAGGAAGAGTCGCGAGCTAAGTAGCTGCCAAACGCCTAGCGGGGGGTGCTCTCGGTGTACGAAGGCTTATGCAATCTGAAGCAAGTTCGTCTCTTCTTCGCCTTCTCCCTTCTTCTTCTTCATCTCAATTTGTGTTCTCTGCTAACTTGTTCTCTGTGGGCTGACGATTCTTAAACATACACTGGATGGTGTGTAATGTCAGATTACACTGCAATTGGAGATCGTGAGTGGTGACAAGGTGAAGAACGTGTTGGTTGAAGTGACAGCAAGTTTTGAGGCCTGCAAGCTCATCGTTGGCGCCAACAAGAGCTTTTCTGGGTTGGCTTCCTTCTTGTGGCTACGGCGTTGTGCTGTTGCGAAATTTCTGAGTGATTGTTGGATCATAGGTGTTTCCCTGCTCCATTGACCTTATAAACGGATATTGTATGGATGTATGTCCTTCAGGCGGACTAAGGCTCTTGGTAGATATTGTCTGAAGCGGCTTCCCTGCATGTGCACGGTTGTCATCCTCAAGAAGGGTGAGATCATTTTCGACAAGAAGGGGAAGCTCGGTGCAGATATGACGAGTAAGTATCTGCAACCTTCTCTGCAAAGTGTATTGAAATGATGAAGAGATTTTGTGAATGCAAAGTTTCTAAGGAGGTTTTTATTCTTGAGTTCTTTTTCTCGCGATGTCACTCAGGGTTAGACATGATCAAGGTGTTTCGGGAGGAGTTTGAGGATTGGCAGGAGCAAGAAGCTAGGGAGCGGTAGATTGGATGCACCCGATGACACTGAGAAGCCGCCTTAAAAGACACAGCAGAATAGTCTTTCTGAGCCTCCCTATTCTCAGCAAAGTGACATTTCGGACGGTCTCGGTGGTGGGGGTAACATGAGCCTTGGGTCATGTTCGTCTGCTCTGCAGAAAGACTACTCGAACTCACCCGTGAGTGTGCTTCCCTCCAAGAGGCGCAACAGCACGTCTGGATTTGAGGCTCTTCGGAAATCTTTCTCCAAGCGCCGGGCACAGTAGACGCTCAAGGCCGCCCAGATCAGGCTTACTGCTGCGGAGGGAAGGCAGAGGTTGAGAGATCGGACATGTTCCTACTTCAATATCAGGGCGATGTAGAGTTCGTAGGCTCTACCAAGATTCAGGATAATTCTTCTTCGTCTTCTCCTTGCTCATAATACTTCGAAGATGCTGCAGATTTCTGAGGATGCATTTGTGCCTGGATGGCCCCTTTTGAACAACACCATAGGATTTGAGAAGAGAGGAAGAAGCTGCCCGCTCCGGAAACGCTAGATCGAGAATTGTCCATTGCCAGATGGGCTTCACAATCGCGTGAGCGAGGGCATGAACCGTCTCCTAGACCGAAGAAGTTTATCAAGGAGGAAACAGAGTCCAAGACTAGGGTTAGAAACCCTAATTTGTCATCGTCTCAACAAGTGGATCGCCTTCGCTTGAATCAACCTTGCGCTGCATTCGCTGATGACCTTGAAGCTGCCACCTCCGGATTCTCTCAAGTTGAGCCATTAATTGTCTTTCGGTGGTGATACTGAATTTCTATCATAATGTCTCCCAGCAAGAGATTACTCCATGGACATCTGGGGCATGTCTTTCTTCTAAAGATAGGACGAGGAGATGGAAGCGAGGTGTTCAAAGGTAACATGAAAGATGGGAGGGTAGTGGCAGTCAAGCGACTGAACCAGAGTCCGCAAGCAGAGGAGGAGCTTTTGATCGATAATGACATCAATACAACCTTGTCACATCCACATGCTGTGTCGCTGCTGGGATACTGTGTGGAGGCTTCACATATGCTTCTTGTGTACAATAATCTACCTGAAGGAAACCTGGAAGCCCACCTTCATGGTAAGAAGTCCTACAAGCCTCTAATGGGATGCTCAATGGCTCCAATAACACTCTTTAACTAGAGAATTGGCATTCATGATTCCGCCTGTTCAGAGAATCAATACTTTTTCATGTCTATTAGTTGCCTTTTTTCTGAACTTTTTAGAAAGAAACTCCTTTAACCTAGTGTTTAGATTGGAGTCATGGGTTGAAATAGAGGTGCGTGTGTGTGAGTGTTTTCTCAGCATCAGGATAGGAAGCAACAGTTCTGCCATAGAAAGTGCGGCACAATGTAGCAGTAGGCATCGCCAGGGCTCTTGGATGCCTTCACAAAAGCTGCAACAAGCCTGTAGTGCATAGAGATGTTCAAGACTTCGAACATACTCCTAAGTGCAGCCTTCGAATCGCAGGTTTTTACCTACCGAGTACTTTCTTTTCGATTGCCATGTTTGTTATGTGTGTGTGCCTTAGCCATCGAAATCTCGGTCAGAATACTGAATGTGTTATGAAGCACGTGAATATCAGTACTTGAGTAGTCATGAAAGGAATGTAATAATGTAAAGACGATTTATGAACTACCTGGACCGTGAGACTTAATATTAATCCTCTGTATACCATCTTGGGGTGTCTCCAATCATCAGACTTGGGGCTTGCGGAGTGGGCACCTACCAAGGCTTCACACCTTTTGTGCATTACTTATGACGTTGTTGGAACATTCGCGTATTGCACTATTGGTTTTACGATATAAACTCCCTATTACTCTTGGACTTCGAAGCTGTTTGCACGAACAGGCTAGATACATGGAAGAAGTTTGATTGCTTGCCAAGGGGAATCAATATGAGATCGACTGTTGGGGACTTTACTGCAGAGTTTTGATGTTTCTAACAAATTGAACTTTTTCTAGAGGCGTCTCAATATTCATCAACTTTGTTGGTAGTCATTGAGTATACAACTTTTGTAGCTGGAATGCTAGAAATAATGGTACACATGAATGTGGGTCAGCATGTTTTGGAATGCTTCTTTCTTTCACACGATATGTAAATCTTGGTTTTGGAGAGGATATTGAAGGTTATGCTTGCACGCATCATTCGGAATTGTAATATATTGGTGATGTACGATGATGCTCAGTTATTGCATACTTTGCTAGAGTCAGATTTAGTTTACATTACTGCCCGGGTGCTGCGTTGCATAAATTGCATAAACTTCATGAGTTTCAAATAATGGGATTGCTTGAATGAAGCAAATTGGACCCAAGGGATTTATACCAAGATTTATACCTATATGGTGGTCTATATGGTATAAATTTGGCATCAAACTTTTGAGACAATCCAAGGAAAATTCAAAAATTGGAATATGGCTTTGCAAATTTTACCACATGTACGTTGAATATGAGGGCCGCCTAATAAAAGCATTAGGCAAAAACATTACTGTTAAGACCTTGATCTCGGCTGCCCATTTTGGGCTCCAAGGACGGTTAGGGGTTAACAAGGACGGTTAGGGGTTAATTGTTTATCTTTTCCAGATTTAAATGTTTTCATGGACAAGGAGGGACTTCTCATTTGCGTTCAAAGTGCAATATTTGAGCGGAAAGGAAATGTTGGGAACAAAAAATGAACGATTTTGGACGTGTGATGGTATATCTCAATGTTCTGTGCATATAATTTGGTGTAAAAAGAACATGACAAGATGGACTTGACAAGCACTTGAAGTAGTTTGTAATGTACATAAGAGTTCAAATTTGAGAAAGAAGAATTTATGAGATTATAAGGTTTAATAAGTAGAAGCACACAATGTGTTGTGAAGGCCAAATACCCTTTTTTGACTATCGCGCTTCTATTGATTCAATAATGAACAACACAGAAGGCTTCAATATGCTTGAATGATACTTTACTAGTGTGGTCACGAAATAGTGTGAGACCTTTGGAAACCAAACATATGAATTTGAGAGCTTTGTATTTGGTTTAATACATTGTATATTTGCTCTTGTATTCTATTGTAAGCAAATTGGACAAGTGAACGAGACATGTGAAGCATCCACTAGGTGAGGGGCATAGAGAAACTGAAGAAGAAATGTTGACAAGTGCAACATGAATAGGAGAATATGGATATAATTTGGATTTGAAAGAGAGTATAAGTATAGTCCATTTCTTTACTAGCCTTGTGTTAGTTGACTAGAGCGTAAGATTTAACCCCTATACGTTCCAACTTATTTTAAGCCAAAAAACACAATTTCAAGAAAAGTGGCATAGATGAAAATAAATACAAGCTATTTAGGTCTCAACCATACATACTTGAAACAAACTTGTTGTAAGTCATGAGGACCAAATTTGAGTCACGAGACTCCATAGATTAAGATACTATAACGTATTTTCATTTTAGAGAAGATATTCTACCAACAAAGCTATACCAACGAAAAAAGCTCCAACCAAAAAGTTGTTCACCTTCATCTCAATATTAACTTTGTACCAAAGAATACATCAAAATAATATCTTGGTCAGTAAATAGCCTTGTTGTGATGAAAATTGGCAAAAATTTACAAAAGAGAAAATAGTCCAAAATTAGACCCTTTTCACTCAAATCTATGCCTTAAATCATTGATCATGTAAAAATATTCATCATGAATTACTTTTAGTTTCACATATCTGGCTCGCAATGGTAAAACATGCATGTTCTTTGAAAGCCCAAATCCAAAAGCTGCGTGGCATTAATTCATACTTCATTGTATGGGTTTGCAAATTTTACCACACAAACTAGAGTTGATTGGGGACCCATAATTGATAATGTCCAAAATGAAGTTTGGATGAAGGAGTGATGGCACTCCAAAGTTTTGGCTCTTCATTCAAAACGTAAATAAAAGACATTGGGGTAAAAATCTATTTATCACTCTACCCATTTTTTTTTTCCTTATGCCCCGTGAATATATAGGATCTTTTTAGAGCATATATGTATAAGCTTGTAATGTCTTCCCCTATCCTTCAACAACTTGCAATCGGTTCTCACAAGTCTTTTCCTAACATTTCAAAAATGAATGCACACAATAGATCCATCCGAAACACATTGACAAGGCATCCCTCATATTTTACAAAATATGAGACTCTCAATACTATTTTGGTAGCATTGGGATGTAATAGGTTAGTTCTTTAATACACAAGCTAAAGTAACCCAATCAGTTTTAGATCGTTGATTAGTTTTACCACACTTCAAGTTGCATCTTCATTTTAATCGAATTATCTCAAGAAAGAAAGACGAACATTCAGATTTACATGATTCGAAGAAGTTGTATCCTATAAAAGTCATAAGAATAACATAAAAGATTAGAACAGTATAATTATTTTTTTGGAAATTGAATTTATCAATGATAAGTACAATGAAGGTAGAGTGCTGCATTTTCAGAAGCATATTACAAGAATACATTACAAGAATTCTGAATGCAATACAATATCTGTAGTATATTTCAGAATCTTGAGGAGAAATATCAATCAGAGTAGAAAGTAAATGGAAAAGTGTACAATTGCACTCAAAGGTTTAACCCTTAAACGCCTAGCTATACGGATTTGGGCAGCCCAGTATTGGATCACAACATCTTTTGCACTTGGGCATGATGAATAGTGCACTTTTTGAACTTGGGCATCATGAATGATCCAATCAATGATGAGCTTGCAACCTCCTACAAGTATTGTGCAACCCCAACCTACCTACCACAATCCTTTCAAAGCACAAAATCACTCATACAAATTGTGATTTGAATTCTAAAATTTCACTTTTTGAATGCATCAAAAGAAGGTGACCAGTTTGACATCAAAATACAAGTGAAAAGTTGAGTACATTGAGAGCTACAGAGGAGATTCTCTTGGAACATGACCCCTCGGGTCACCTTCGGCATTTAAGGGTTAAGAAGTAGCTAGATAGTAGCTTTTCGCCAAAACGCGTACAGTATGTTGGGAAGTCCATTCGTGAGCGCCTGGAAAGTCGGCAGCGGTCTTCACTTCGTCGGTAAGGGTTTCGAGCGCCGAGGTTCAAGGTCCATAAACGCTGGCCCTCCGTTTGGTGAACTTCGCACATTTGGCACGCTCATGCAAGGCTCTGCTATACATACTGGGTGATCAGTCCGTGGCTGGTGTTACCAAACTATGATTGTACGTTGTGTGGCAAGAAATTGTCATTGGGAACCGGCCACAATCACTGCAAACTCGTGAGCCAAGGAGAGGACTTCACAGTCCTGCTTTTCAGGTAAGTTTCTGTATTCTCTCAATGACTGGCTCCGCTCTTACTTTACCTCTCTTAGTTGGTGCCATTCACTTCAACCAGCGTTATTTCGGAGTCCTACCGACGCGAAGCAGTCTTTCGCAGGTTCCGACACCTCATGTCCAAATAATCTATTTAGTTTTGGTTCAAGTTTAAACACCCAGTTTTTCTATGTTTGGGTTTTCGAATCCTATAACTGTATGGTAGAAAATTTGGAGAATTTATCTGAAAATAGAAGGAAACTTTATGAAACTCCAAGAATTAGCGATGATATTTACGAAACTTTACGAAACTACCGTCCCCTGTGGGATAAATGGAGTAGTAGATATTGTTCTACTTATCGATTGTTGTACGCTCGTAGTGTCAGGCCAGGTTTGTTTCCTGACATCGTAGACTGTGTTGAAAACTTCACCCGACTACTGTAGAAGCTTTGTTCTTTCTACATCTGACTGCGTGGTTTGTCACCTCTACATTTACAACTCTGTTCTTGGTGAACTGGAGCATCATAAGAAAAATCATTGACAAATGCCACATCTATTCTGGAGGTTTTAGCGAGTGTATATGTGGATTGCTAGTACACCAAACAAGATTCGAGTTTCCAGTGACCTGACTTGGAGCTTCACAAACTTGCAGGGCTGCTTCCCAAGTAAAGCAGAGGCGGGGCAGATGCGTGAGGTGGCCATGCCGTCCAAGACTTGCAGTGGCAAGTTTTGGGAGTGTGTTGGGTGAATCGAAGTACGAGGCGTGTGCATGTGTTAGTTAGGGACGAGGGCCACCCACATGATTAACGTATCCGTACATAGTGGACAGCATATTGGAACCTTGAGAAGTTCTTCGCTCTGTCGGTAAGGGTTGCAGTGTCGGCTCCGACGGTCTTCGGTGCCTCCTTGTCCCGCTTTCAGACGGCTCTACTTCGTGACATCTGAAGGCCTTCACCTTGCCGCCTGTGATGCATAAACCTTTGATCGTGTTGGCAGCGAGCGTTTCATAGGCCTACTCCCGAACAAACAGGGACTCTTGGGCTTGGGATCGTGCACCATATCTCTTGAGGGATCTGAACGTCGTGAAGCTTGCTTTGGAGTTTCGTGTGTTGTAGTCGGCGGATTGGTGTTGGGGGAGCGGCGATAATTGCTGGAAACTGGGGAGTCAAGGGGAGGATTTCATCGAAGCCTTGGTTTCCAGGTTGAACTGTCGATTCTCTCAATCTTTGACTGTGATCGAACTTCTACAGTCTTCTTAGTGTGCCATGTGCTTCAGGCAGCGGCGTTTGTGACTCGCTTCCTCTGATTGCATGATCACTGTGAATGGGCGATGTGTTGATGGTCTTCTAGTTTGGTTGTTCTGAAGAAGTTTGGCCGGCTTTGCGCAGTTGTGACGACGGTAAGTCTTGTGTCGCAGTTGTGACGATGGTAAGTCTTGTGTCGCAGTTGAGACGACGGTTAATCTTGCGTGGTTTTGCTTTCTGGTGACGTGACGGTAGCTGCGGTAGCTGCGGATTGTTACTTAAGGGCCATCGCTTTCAATAGGAAATCTGAAATCTTGGGCATGACTACCGTGCTTTAGTTTCCTCAAGAGGGGAGAAGTGAGGCATGTGAAGCAAAGTCCTTGATTTGTTGTGTTGTGTAGAGTTGTTTGCTGCGCGGAGAACTCGTTAAATAGGGTTTGGATGGTAGGGTTTGGATGGTTGAATTACTTTGGATTGCTTTGCATTGTGCCTTTGGATTTTGTGAACGCCTTCCTGTTAATATGCAAGGTAGTGGCTGATGATGGATCACTTTGCAAGTTTTTTTCGTGTCCAGAGTGACTACAATGGGAGTTGTGGATTTCTAGTCAAGTTGCTATTATTTCTTCATCATTCTAGTACTGGATGCATCATTTACACCAAAATAGTATGGTATTATATGTTGACATCTGTGTCTTAGTTTGCCGCAGTTATTGTAAGAAAAGGCAGTGACTTACTAATGGCATCTGAACTCTCCATGTGGTTTCAGGTAGTATGTGTGGACAAGGCTTTGGTGCCGCCATCCAACAAGACTCAAGTTTCCAACAACTTTCTTCTATTCCCCATTCCACAACCTGAAAGGCTCCACCCCGATCTCAGCACGCCCTCTCAGCTTGCCATCATTAGTTTCAATGTAGCGAGAGATCTTACCAAGTCTCAACGTGAGTGGCAAGTTTTGGGGTGGTGCGTGTTAAACGAGTGAGCAAGCGGGTTCAGATATGGATAGGCCTCATGAGAGTGGCAACAAGAGGTAGTGCATCTTCCCATTTGGTGTAGTCTTGTACTTGATGGGATGAATTGTAATTAAGTTGAGAGTTGAGGGTAGGAACGTAGTTTCTTAAATGTTGGTTTTCCAACAAATAACCATTAAGTTGAATTGAGGGTAAATTTTGACAAACTTTTTGGAACGCATGCAGGCTCAATGTTCTAGAAGCAAAGCACAAAATATTCTTGAGCCACGGTGGGGCTCAAAAGAGCTTCGTAGCTGACCTATATGTTGATTTGGTGCGTCGGGATCGACATGCATTCTTTGATAAGTGCAGGAGTAGTTTGCCAGTTGGAGAGCCGTTTCCAAAGCTCATCTTCAATGCTATCGAGCAATGTGCGGTTGGGGTTGTGGTATTGTCCGAAGAGTTTTTCACAAAGACTAAGTGGCCTATGCTGGAGTTAGTGGCTATGGTGAAAGAATCCAAGAAACCGAACCGAAGGATCACAATCATTCCTGTGTTCTACAAGATTTCTCGTGAGGAGTGTCGAAATGCCATTGTACAAAATGAGTGGGTGACAAAATATTGGAAGAAATGGGAAGAAGAAGACAAAAGTTCGAGGATCCACGTTGAGGAGTGGAAAGAGGCTTTGAGCATATTTGGATCCAGAACTGGTGTGATTATGAAGGAGGGAGTGCTTGATGGAGAGTTACGAGAAGAGATTGTGAAAGCGGTGTGCAAGAATGTTCTTCCAGAAACAAGATGGGATGATTCAAATGTCCATGGAAGGACATATTTGTATGAAGTAAGAGCTCAGTACCGTATTTTTCCGCCTCGGTGTGGTTTCATAGATTCAGCGATTAAACTAACTACATGTTTGATTTGAAAAAGCATATATAATATAATTGTGTATTTTAAATTATCTGTCAACAATGATGAAATGTGAATTTCATACTTTTGGATTTTGACTTAAATGAAAGATATGATCACTGTGAAAGTGTACTCATGTACCAATTGTGTTTTTCTCCTTTTTTAGGAAATTTGCAGAAAGATTTATGGTGGTTGTAAACCGAAGGATTTGAACCTTGGTGAATTGCAAGTGGTGGGGTTGTATGGAATGGGTGGCATGGGAAAGACTACGGCTTGTAAGGTGCTTTGCAATGCTCTTAATGAAGATTACGATGATAAAGTGTGCCATGCAGAGTTTGGAAGTGGTAGTGAATTGGAGTTGCTGAAGAAAGTGTTGAAAGCATTCTCAAACTTGGATGATGAAATACTTGGAAACATCAAAGATGTTGAGGAGGTAAGTACTTGACAACTCATCATGAGATGGATATTATCCATCTTAACCACCATTGGCATCATTGTGTATTTTTACTTTGATTGTATATCCATGGCTTTCAATTTCTTGAAGAAATATATATCAATGATTTCATTGTGAATTTCAAATTCTTGCGAATAGAAATGTGATTGCACGTATGCTTAATTAAGGCTTCTACATTTAGTATGTTTTGTAAGGTTATTATTTTTTTGGAGCAAATTTAGGAGGTATGTCGCATGTGAAAAAAGTTTTTAGAATTACATGGGTGTGAAACAAATTGAGAATCAACTAAACACTTTTCATTTAGTAGGATGATAATATGTGTTGGTCACATACCTTACGATTATAATTGTGAAAATGAATGAGGTTGTGAGACATCATGGAAGATGCTTGCTGCTTTTGGAAGCAAAAAATATGAACTTCATAGTTGTGTAGTATGTCGCGTTTTGCTATTTTCTATCCATGTAGACTATGTTGCTTGAAGGGCCCATGTTCATGGGCATTTACTTCATTTTCTTATAATTATTGGAAAGATCAAACTCACTCTAAGTTTTTAAGAATGATGATGAATGGTTTTTTTGAATTTTATGGTATGACATCTCACTCAATGCTTTTTCCATTGTAGTGTCAAGGCTACTTGAAGAAGCACATTTTGAAGACAAGTGTATTCTTGGCGTTGGACAATGTGTCAGATGAAACAAAAGAACAAGCAAAAATGATTTTGGATAATCATTATGGTAGTGGAAGTGTAGTTATGGTGACAGCTCGTTCGATAGATGTGCTCCTGTGCGTGGGCATAGAGAAGAAGAAATGTTTTGCAATGCCAGAGTTGGAGTGTGAAGAAGCAAAGGCCCTGTTTCTTAGCCATGGTCGTTTGAAGGAGGACGACGTTGATTTGAAGCTTTTGGAGATGTGCATGGAGAGATGTCATTTCTTGAAGGGTGATTCATCACTATTATGGGATTCAGATGGTGGAAAGCATTACCATCCGTTGGCATTGAAGGCATTGGGTACTGAGGTTGGTGATGAGATAAGGAAGCATGGGGGGGCAAGACAAGGAGAGTTGTTGACGAGAATTGATAATTTTAACATGTCAAGGCAAAAGGTGCATCCGGTGTTTTGCATTTTGAGGAGCAGCTTTGACTCGTTGTTAGAAGAGGACCAGCTCTTGTTTCTACACATCGCCCTTTTCTTACCCGACGAAGACTTTGCATTTAGTATTAATGCGATGAAATGGCTTGAGATGGTGCACGAAGAAAGGGCCGATGCAATTGAGTTGAGGGTAAGTGTTTTGCAAGGTTTTCAATGTGGAAAGGTGTGCATTAGGATTCTTGAGGATTTGCATAGTTGGCATGAACATTGTTGGTTGCGAAGTGAATGAGCTATGAATTGCATAAGTTGTCCCCTCGTTGCTCACATTGAGCAAGTCGCAAAATTTGGAGTTGGTGAGTGAAGTTGGAGATAGGGGCTAAGTCCTGGAATTTAAAGTTGGTGAGTGTAGTTGGGCAAAGGGGATATGAATGATATTTATGTTGGAATAATTGATGGGTTTGAGTGCAGCTTGAATGTCTCAAGCACAAATCGCTTCTAGAATCATTTGGAATGGGGATGCCTGACCTATGGCGTAAATCTGGTGGAGTTGAGTTCAAAACATCTGGAATGCGGAAGAATGATATCAGGATGCATGACCTATGGCGTGAATTTGCTGAAGCTGAGATCAAAACAAGGAGGTTTGCATGTCGAGTTTTTCTTAATGATGGGAAGGGAAGAAGTGGTAGGGTCGATTTAACAAGGTTTTCAGAGATGGGAGTGGTAAAGGTGGAGTTTAAGAAAGAAGTAGCACTAAATTTGCATGGATTGAAGCATCTCAAGAGCTTGGATGTTTGTTTTGATGATTGGGGGGGTTTTGTAAGAAAACTGATAGGATTGGGTACTTTCATGAAGCTCAAGAGCTTGGATGTTTGTTCAGATGGTTGGGGGGGTTCGGTAAGGGTAGTGAAAGGATTGGGTAGTCTAGAGAACCTTACCTTTCTGAGGTCATGTTATGCATTATCGAGGGAGTGTTTTGAGGAGCCAGGGTCGTTGACGAACCTCCAGGTTTTGGAGTTGGTTGGATTCAAAGACGAGAAATTGCCCGACTTGAGCAAGATGACGAGCTTACGAATGCTGAAGCTCATTTATTCCCAAAATTTGCGAAGTATCAGTCTACAAAATCTCACAAGTTTGGCGAAGTTATATTTAGTGAATAACCTTAGATTGCAGAGCGTGGACGTTTGTGGATGCACGTCCATCAATGAGTTGAAAATCTGTGGGTTTCCTTACCAATTGGAGGAATTGAATGTATCCTCATGCCCATTGCTTCATCAAGTGGAGGGACTAGAGTATCAGAGAGACCTGCGGACATTGGACATCAGTGGATGCAGGTCGATGGACTATTTGGATGTTGTGAAGCGGTTACAGAAGTTGGAGGAGCTTCGAGCAAGGAACTGCGACAGTCTCGCTATGTTGCCAAGATGTACATTGCCAAAACTGCAAGTCCTGGATATAGAACCCTGGAAGGTACCTGCAGGTTTAAAGATGGCACCTTCAGTGTTAAGGATGTTGGTCACCTACATAGTTGTTGTTTGTGCAATGTGCATGTGTTACTTAATTTGCTATTAATTTTTCGATGTCCAACTTTGGATGTTTGCTTGGACCAGGAGGGACTTCTCACTTGGATCCAAAGTGCAATAATTGAGCCAAAAGAAATGTTAGATGAAAATATGGATGATTTTTGACCTAGGGAGATCTTTTTCATTGTTTGTGCAAATAATTTGGTGTAAGAAGAATATGACATGATGGATTGGACAGGCACTTGAAGTTGTATGTAATGTATCTACGAGTAAAAGGAAGAATGTATGGAATTATAAGGTTTGAACATCATTAATTTGATGTAGAGGCCAAATATCCATTGTGGATCATTGACTTCTATTGATTTGAAATGTTAATTTTCCTTGTTGATTGAGTAGTGTAGAATACAGAAAGCTTCTATATGCTATGAATGATACTTTTCAAAGGCAAAGTAGTGTGGTAGGAAGTAGTGTGAGACTTTCAGAAACGAAACAAAAATGATTTTGAGAGCTCTTTATTCAACTTCAATACATTGCATATGTTCTTGTGTTACACTGTGAGGAATTGTGAGGAATTTGAGCAAGTAAACAAGACATGTCAAGCACTAACTAGCCGAGGGGCATAGAGAAATAGAGAAAGATATCAATTGAAAAGAAAATTACAAAATTCCAAAACAAATTCAATCATACTTATGCCGATAGAATCTTCTCAACAACATATTATATAACAAGTGTGTAGCTCAAAGAGAGTGACCTTATTTCATTGAATCAACAAATTATGATACAAGTTATACAACATAATATTAAACAACTCAATACCTATTACACCAAAAAACAATATATACACTACAAAAATATAATTTGTGCAAACTTTCTACAAGGACAACAAAGAGGTACTAGAAATATACCTGAACCCGTACTTATTAGGTAACCCACTAATGAAAATCCGCGGAGAAGATTGCAATACTGCATAAGATATAAATACAAACAAACCTATCATACAAACAGAATATAATAGTGCATATATTTAGTATGAAACATGCAAACATCTCATATCAATCTCTAGCGTGAGACCTAAAATGGCTTTGGAAAGAATATTGTGTATCCAAAAACTCACCACAAACCCTAATGCCCTCTACACAAACTTTCAAGATTGAAATGGGTTCGCTATATCAAAGATATAAATACAAAACTTTAAAAATCAACTCACTCAAAAACTCGCACCACTCTTAACCAAATCAACTACTAGATCACATTATAAAATCTAATAATGTAACACTCTCATACTTTTTTTCACATGTCACATGCTTCTTTGAAGTGTAAAGATTTTACTCATATTTTTATGAGGAGAAAGTATGCGAATCTTCGATATGATTCACTTGGGTGAGGAGAGTCTTTCGTATAACTTTTAGGCAGACTTTTCTGCTATTTAGTAGAATGTCCGTTTTAAATTGAGTTGGATTTATTGTCATAGTGTTTTTATGAGGTTTTTCTTATTTCATAATAATTGGAACTCGCGGTGTTTCATAGTTATAGTTATTAGAATTTAGGAGTACGGTGGGCTTTGCTAATGGCTCTATTCTAATTACCACGCCTAAGTGTATTCTAGGTTTTTATTCTAAGTGTCCTACGAGTTAGAATAAGCAATGAATTTCGACGTAAAGAAAGGAGTAGAGGGCTCAATGAATGAATTTCAATGACCGGATTCCGTCCTCACAAAGCAGATGTGAATTTTCCTTATGGATTCCATCTTTTGCAACGTCTTCCAAGTGTGTCTAAGGTGTGTGGGGTGCGATGAGTCTCAAGGGTGGATAAAGAGTGTGTGTGTGTTTTTTTTAGAGTTAGAGAGGTTTGTGAAGGAAGTTTTTTGGATCTAGGCCTAGTTTTTGTCATTGACTGTTTTTTGAAGACGCCATAACTCGAGATCTACAATGAGCCAGAAGATGAGCTTTTGAATCTAGGAGTGCCTTCAAGTCCTCTCTTCAACGAGACCAAGGTTGCTCCAAGAGGAGCAAGAACAAGGGACAGACGGCCATTTTTGTGACCAGGGGTCCACGGTAGCATCATTCGGGATTGAAAAGGAGTTCTCATTCCTCAAAAACTTGATTTTTGGTATTTCATAATGTGTTGATTAGTAAGTTAAGTGGAATGTTAGTAAGAATGGTAGTTTTAGCTACTTAAAAATCAAAACTGACTTGAATGCTTCAGATTTGCAGGTGTGTTGAATGTTGGTTGTGGTGCTTGATCATTTTATGTTGTTTTGATTGCTTGTCTAATTGATTGAGTTTATTCTAATCTAAGTTTAGGGTAAATTTTTGAGAGTTTGGCAAGGCGCGGAAGCGTTGCCCAATTCCTTCCTCAACAACTCTATATCCACATGCAAGTTAGTATGAAATTGTTGATCAATTGGTTGCTATAGTATGATTAGCAATTGGGGGGGTGCAAGAGAATGTTTGAAGTGATCCTTCCACTTTTAGGACCCTAGATGGTGTGCTGGAATTGTTGGAAGGATGTCAAAAAACCACATTAAGAAGCCCCAACTCACCAAATGGAGGTCAATTTGCACCTTAAGTGCCTAGGTTAGATTGTAGCCACTTGATTACACTTAAGAATGAGCTCAAATTAAATAGTGTTATCAAATTGATGAATGCTCATCATCTTGCTCCTTGAGGTTGGTTGGATTTGGGTCGTCAATGATGACAGAAATCACTTGCATGTTTTGATCCCTTTAGTGGGTTTGAATTTCAATTGCATAGCGTATGAATGATTTGGAGGTCTATTGCTTGGAAGGCTATATAATATTGCACCTACTTTACGGCCCAACTTGTGACCTTAAAACCAAGCAACCGAATCAAGACTCTCACAATATTTGGATCAATTGGAAAGGCTTTAATATACAAATGGAACGAAATAGGATATGCACACTTGTTTAATGAAGCGACTGCCAGAAAGCTCTACATTGGGCTAGACTTGGAGATCAAAACGACCCAAACACCATACCAACCTTACTAACTTTCCTGGATAGGAAGTGGTATGAATATCTTGCACTGCATATAGGACCCTTCCTTGAGACACATCTTCTCACATACATTCCAGCAGATACAATCACATACTTTAAACCAACAAAACCACTCGAATTAAATATACCACACACAAAATCTTCTACCATGCACATATTCTGTATACACCATAAAAATATCAATATGGCCGCTGAAAAGGAAAGACACTCAAGTCAATGTTTAACACTTTACAAAATTCACCATTCGTTGACACCTAAGGATCCTTGTGTGTATTTGGGAGCTTGAAACCTCAAAACTGCGATTCTCAACCTCTATGCACTCTCGGATGTGTGAAACAAATATTATTTTCTTTTTTTTAACTTCCAACCGTAAGATTTCATATCCGAGACTATTTTTTGTTACTTCTATGAGAATTGACCGTTGGATGTTTACTATTTGCGATATCGTAACATCCAGAGTTTGTCTCCTAAGATTTTTTAGGCATTGTCAAGATTGTTTTTGACACTTTAGGAGGTTGCGCTTGTAAAGTTGGTACTTTTTTGTGACTTGGGGCCCTTTGGAACTTAAGTAGTGATTTGGTTATGAACATATTTCCAAAAAAAAATCTCAATAAAATACTAAATTTAAATTGCCCTAGTTCGGCTCGCAAACCAAGAATTTTCGTAAAATACTCAAAAATTGGAATCTGGCTTTGCAAAATTTACCACATATACTTTGCAGTATAGAGAGCACTTATTAAAAAATTTAGGCAAAAATATTACCTTTAACCCATTAATCTAGGCTGCTCAAAATAGCAAAAGCTCCATTTGGTCTTCTTGTATTTTTAGGGGTTAATACAAATTGCCTCTCCCACCCAACCAAATATACAAGTCAATAAAAGTAGGAAATGAAATTCACTTACTTATTATATTGATAATATTTCTATAAATTACAACCTACCTCCCTGTCCTAATTTCGGGAATGACAAACCTCTTAAATTCCTACCCCACTATCGCTACTATATGGATGGCTCCTGTCTTCGACGTCGGACAAGACATGGGTGGTCATTGGGTGATTGGGTACGTGAAATAGCCGAATATGGAATATACAAAGTATCCAAACACATCAAACCAGCGAAGAGACTTCCCAATTTACTATATATTTATAGAGCCAAATCAATGGTGATACATACTACACTTAAGATCATTACTAAAGAATATCCTAATGAACCTCTACACATATTCACTGACTGCCTAAACGATCTATATTCTATTAAAATACTTATTAAACACTCTACTCACAACAACCACCTAGATCTAATCATTTTACAAGAAATAGCTACTCTATAACAACAAAGAACACAATCGACAACTCTATACAAAGTATGTCCACATGTAAAAATAAATGAAAATGAAAAAGTTCATGAACCAGCTAAAAATGGCTGAGATGAAGATTTGTACTATGGATCATTGACACATGAATGTGCACACTCTATACCATACGACTCCCAAAAGGATGAGTGGCCTTCTATGAAGGAAACCCCATATAAAGGCCCTATATGGTTTCTTGAGAAACATATTATAAAATACAATAAAGAACATAATCTAATGGGTATTCCTGAACGTAGATAAATGGGTAAAAAACACTAATATTTACAACAAAATATGTAATCAATTCCAGAAAAACAAGGACATAGCATACTCGCAGAAAACATGGGCAATATATGGGCAATGCTAGAAAAAAATTGTCTATCGGCAGAGAAGCATATCTATGAGCATCATCCTCTATATCGTTACACGTTTCTTTTTAAATGCAATGAACACCATATACACACATTTTGAACAAAATGACACAACAATGTTGTTTGGGAAATCGGAAAATTATTAGTTTCATACAAAAAAATGAAGATGCTATTAATACTCTTATGAATGCTGGTGCATTCAATGAGAATCCACCAAAGAATACAGTCTCGTCATGGGTAACTCTATGCACACAAGGCAAATGCCATTGCAACACAAGACTTAAACTACACTTATGTATTATGGAACATCTGCATCAATCTAATCCTTCTACAACTCCTGATAATAACCTAAATATTCAATTTTTAGAATTTCCATATTGCAACGACAGATCTTCACCACAAAGTATAATAAATAGGAAAGTGCAAATGTATCAACCACTTACTAATGACACTAAAAATAAAGGTTAGATGGTAGTAAGAGCAACTAATTATTGTTATTATGGAAGGAGCTAGAGCATCCACATACATTTCATCTATTAAGATATTTCAAGACAAATTAAAAATACTGAAAAAAATATTAAGAAATACCTTTATAGAAACTAACACCACCGCCATGCACTATGCTATGTCTATTATACCACACACAAAACAAGCAAAATATGGAAAACAGATCTGGAGAAAGATGTGTCCTGAAAACTATGAGACGGATGATTTCTTACCTGTGATGCTGTGTCTAGGTCAAACTTACTAAACTCATGTACCTATTTGCAGCTACAGACTGGCTGATTGAAATTAGTACTAAAATCATGCGAAGTATCCAAATCATGGATCATGCCAATATGTGATTCTTGGGGATTTGTTTTATCTTTTTTCTTTGTAACGAAATCCTTCACCTTTCAAACTCAATTCGGAAGTTTGAATGTCCATAAGGCTCGTCTCCAACGCAATGCCGGCTCCGTTTGTTCATTTGAATGAGAGAATCAAGTGAACGGTGCTGAAGTTGGAGGATGTGAGCATACTGTCAAATTAAATCCCATGTTGGCTTACTTGCAGTATTACACAATTTAAACCTTTTTACTGCCAGTATCAAGAAGTGTTGAGCCGTTGGATATTTTAGAGCATGTCAGAGTCCCTGCTCGCGGTGAAGGGTTAAGTCATGACACCTTGAGCATGCATTGCTTAAAGAAATCTCTAGATACTTCACCTTGCGGCCACATAACAAGAGCGTATCGCACTCAACCTCCAGATTGGAGAAAGCTCCATGTACACTAATTCCATATAGATACTTTGTAGATCCATAAACGCCATATTCCATTGAATTGAGAAACTTAAAGCTTATGAAAATCTATGCACTAAAATAGTGACATTCATAAGTAAGCATAGTTACAATGAATTTAAAATATTTGGTTCTTTTCCTAAATTGTATGCATCTTATCGATCAGGTCAATTGGCACTAGGAGATTTTCATTTCATTAAGTATGGTGAACATTCATGGTTGAGTTTATGACAAAACAAAAAAATAATAAACTAAGAGATTGTGAACATCAAGCTAAGAAATGAGTAGAGGAAGGACAATAATGAAACTCAATAACTATGATAAAAGCAAGTGGCTGGTAACATTGGTAACACACTAACACATTGTAAGTGCATGGGCAGAAGCTTTTCTACATTTGACAATCCCTTTGATGGCGGTGTATCACACCAAAATATACATTCGTATCTATATTACAATACATGAGGCTTTGTCTCACACGACGGTTCCGCGCTGGAATCCGTCGTGGAGACTTGCCTCCTGTATCCACACAACCAATATTGGAATAGAAAGTAAAAAAACTAGAAGTAGATTGTAGCTAAATCTATGACTTAGAATTAAAGTAGGAACTGAAAGTAAAAAGAGTAGGAGTAGACTGTTGGTCTTTTGAGAAAGGAACTTCTCTCAAAGAGATAAGATTGTTTTAGACCTACGGTTAAAAGATAGGAAGATCTATGCGTTAGCTCTAAAATTGGAATATAAAATAAAAAGACTAGAAGTAGTCTTTAGTTTTTTTAGGTATTTAGATAGTAAAAAGATATAAATGTGTTAGAAAGAAATAGGTAGCGGATGTCTTTTGAGAGGTTTGATAGTCTTATTTGCGAG
The DNA here is from genome assembly GCA_037043015.1 of Bryum argenteum. Taxonomy (NCBI): domain Eukaryota; kingdom Viridiplantae; phylum Streptophyta; class Bryopsida; order Bryales; family Bryaceae; genus Bryum; species Bryum argenteum. Next base: position 13,584,081 of record CM073328.1, on the reverse strand, counting down.
GAGGTCAATAGTGGTACCACTAATTTAAAAATTGGATGCTTCAAGTTTTAGATCCTTTTGATCCCAATTTTGACTCTTTAATGACAAAAATTTCATGGCTTGATGCCGAGTTGATGTAATTAGTAATTGAACCTCGTAGGTTAGTACATGGGATAAACAAAGATCCGTTAGATGGATCTTTGTTGCATTTCCTCCCACTCGATGCGAGAGGTTATTGATTTGAACGGTAATAGGGAGGTTGCTAGACGTAGCTACGGTGTGATTTTTAAGTGTCACATAATAGGAGTCGATTTCATTCCAAGAGAAGAGGAGTACGCTTGTAAAGCCTTCATTAGTCTTGTTCATAGAAATAGTTTTCAATCAATGAACATAGAAGCCACAAGTTGTTCCTTGGTCCATCCTCTATTTATGAAATTATTTGCCATACATCCTTCTAAACCGCATGGATATATGCGATGGTGGAATTTGGAACTTTGAGAAGTATGGTCTTGAAGCGCAATGGAAAATCACGTATGGAGCCAGGAGTGGATGCGACAATGTGAAGTTGTTTCAACGACTACGAATCCGATTGTCTTGGCACTTTTTATTTGGTATGCTATTTTTCGTATAAAAATGGTAGCATACATTGTGATTTGTCTCCGACAACATCTTATTACACGATCTAGAAGAAGATAATATGTACATAGGTGTTTGTGATTGGGGATTTGCATGTAAGATAGAGTTTCTCTCGCTATCCAACTATGCATATCCATCACAAAAAAAAAGAATTGGAGGCGAGATAGAATAAGACGGCCTTGGGTGGATCCATCTTTAATGAGTGTTTATGGATCAAAAGTAGCTAAATTTAGTTTAGCTAACGATGTGTATGTTACATCAAGGATAGCATCTTGGATTATAGGGCCTTTTGATGAAGACGGTGAGATTTCGTCCGAGAGATTATGAGATATACACTCATGGCCTATGGTTGCTCAAAGAGTGAACCCGCAAACGAATGTTATAATACCCTTTTACAAAGAGTAAAGGGATTCCAACGGTCAATACCCATTTTGAGGAATGATCCAATAGAGACCATGTTTGAGACCATTGATGTATATTTTATTAATCTAAATATATAAATTCGATATGTATTTTTTAATATTTTCTGTATAAACTTATTTGAAGTTTATGAATGTTTTATAGCTTTAGGCAATCCAAGTTGAACGTGCTCAACGGCACGGGTCCCACTAGTACTTATAAAATGAAACATCTGTAGTATGACTCAATTGTGTATAATACCATTGAGATTATATAATACCACAACCAAATTTTGTAAAAATGACCACTTGACCATCCTCAAATAATTAGATACCCGCCACCATTTTTGCAGAATACAGTCAATCTTGATAAAACCGAGGTCAAAATAAGATGTATATGAAAGCCAAAACATTGAATCGAAAGCGAAGAAGCATCAACAACGTGACACGTTTGAATAAGTAGTTGATATTCTTCTGTTCGATAGAGATTATAAAGTAACTTACTCAATAATAACTCGAGCTATATACATGGCTCTCTTTGCCCGAAAATTTGCACAAAGACACTAGCATGTGTTCCTTATTGTTTTTGCATAGTTTCCAGAACAAAGAGAACTTCCCATATTTGTGGTAGAAATATAGTTTCCAATTATGTATCAATTCATGCATAAATACATGTTCAAAAATTTGAAAATTATACGAGAGTATTCTCGTCCTCCAGTAAACGGTAGTGCTATTATAAAATTGGGACGATCTAGATTCAAAGATTCTAATAACACACACTCATCCGACGGCGCGGGGCGACGGGACTTGCCATTAGCCAGCACTCCACTTGCTTCGGGCGGAGCTTCCTCGATCAATGCAACGTTCGCGATTTATCGATGATGGCGAAATGGATCAGTGCGATTCTGCCGAGGTAGTGCAATTCACGCCAGGTGCCGTGATTCCGTGTCAGTTTTCGCTTTTTTGTTGAGACCTCAGCGCCGCGTGGCTCTTGAGCGGTGCATAACGTTGCATGAATGTGGGCCAGCATGATTTGGAATGCTTCTTTCTTTCACACGATATGTAAATTTTGGTTTTGGAGAGGATATTGAAGGTTATGTTTGCAAGCATCGTTCGGACCTGTAATATATATTGGTGATACGGGATGATGCTAAGTTATTGCATACTTGGCTACAGTCAGATTTAGTACTTACATTACCGCCCGGGTGTTGCGTTGCATACACTTCATGAGTTTCAAGTAATGGGATTGCTTGAATGAAGCGAATTGGATTTATTCCAAGATTCCTACCCCTATGGTGGTCTATATATGGTATAAATTTGGCAGCGAACTTTTGAGACTATCCATGAAAATTCAAAAATTGGAATAAGGCTTTGCAAATTTTACCACATCTATCTTGCAATATGAGAACCGCCCACTAAAAATATAAGATGAAAACATATTGCAATACGAGGACCGCCCACTAAAACTATTAAGTAAAAACATGTTGCAATATGAGGACGGCCCACTAAAAATATTAGGCAAAAACATTACTATTACAAAAATATTAGGCAAGACCTTGATCTCGACTCCCCATTTTGGACCTCAAGGATGGTTAGGGGTTAAGGGTTAATTGTTTATCATTTCCAAATTTAAATGTTTTCTTGGACAAAGAGGGACTTCTCATGTGGGTTCAAAGTGTAATAACTGAGCGGAAAGGAAATGTTGGGAATCAAAAAATGAACAATATTAGACCAGTGCTGGAATTTCTCGTTGTTGTGTGCATATAATTTGGTGTAGAAAGTGTATGACAAGATGGATTTGACAAGCACTTGAAGTAGTTTGTAATGTACATAAGAGTCTTAATTTGGAAAAGAAGATGTTATGAGATTATAGGGTTTAATATGTTCAACATAGAAGCACAAAATACAGAATACAATCACTATGCACAATATTTTGAACATAGAAGCACAAAATACTGTCACACCTTTGGAATCCAAACATATGAAGTTGAGAGCTTTATATTTTGCTTTGAATTTGAGAGCTTTGAATTTGATAGCATATATATTTAATCTTGTATTCTATTGTAAGCAAATCGAGCAAGTGCACCAGACATGTGAAGCATCCACTAATTGAGGGGTATAGAGAAACTGAAGAAGAAATGTTGACAATCAGAACATGAATAGGAGAATATGGATACAATTTGGGTTAGAAAGTGAGTATAGTGCATTTCTTTACTAGTCTTGTGATAATTGACTAGAGCATAAGATTTAACCCCTATACGTCCCAACCTATTCTAAGCCAAACAACACAATGTCAAGAAAAGTGGCATAGATGAAAATAAATACAAGCTATTTAGTCTCAACTGGACATACTTTTAATAGACTTGTCGTAAGTCATGAGGACCAAATTTGAGTCATGAGACTCCATAGATTGGGAGACCATAACGTATTCTCATTTCAAAGTGGAAATTCTACCAACAAAGCTACACTAATGAAAAAAGCTCCAACTAAAAAGTTGTTCACCTTCATCTCAATATTAACCTTGTACCAAAGAATACATCAAAATAATTTCTTGGTCAGTAAATAGCCTTGCCATGATGAAATTTGCCAAAAAACTACAAAAGGGATAATAGTCCAAAATTAGACCATGTGCGCTCAAATCAATGCCTCAAATCGTGATCATGTAAAAACATTAATCAAGAATGACTTTTAGTTTCACATAATTGGCTTGCAATGGAAAAACATCTATGTTGTTTCAAAGCCCAAATCCAAAAGCTACCTTCACTAAAATGGATGGCATCGATTCATACTTCATTGTATGGGTTAGCAAATCTTACCACACAATCTAGAGTTGATTGGGATTTATAAATGATCATGTCCAAAATGAAGTTTGGATGAAGGAGTGATGGCTCTCCAAAGTTTTGGCTCTTCATTAAAAACATAAACAACCACATTGGGGACAATTACGGGTTAAGATCCAATTATCACTCTATCCATTTTTCTTTTTCTTATGCCCCATGAATACATGGGATCTTTCTAGAGCATATATATAGGGTTGAAAAGTCTTCTCCTCTCCTTCAACAACTTGCAATAGGTTTTGACAATTCCTTTCCTAACATTTCGAAAGTGAATGCACACCAAATATCCCTCGGAAACACATTAACAAGACAATCCTCATGACTTCAGGAGTTACTTACAAAATATGACTCCCAATACCATTTTGGTAGCCTTGGATTGTGTAAGGTTAGTTCTTCAATACACAAGCTAAAGTAACCCAATCAAACCTCATCAATTATTCATTATTAGATAGATATATCTATCTCGATCAATAGTTTTACCACACTTCAAGTTGCATCTTCATTTTAATGGAATTATCTTAAGAAAGATGAACATTTGAAATTTACATGATCGATTTGAAGAAGTTGTATCCTATATAAGTCATAAGAATAACATTAAAGATAAGGACAATATCAAATTATAATGGAAATTGAAATTATTGTACAATGGAGGTACAGTGGTGCATTTTCAGAAGCATAATACAAGAATACATTACAAGAGTTTTGGATGCAATACAATTTCTGTAGCATATTTCAGAAACTTGAGGAGAAAATTGGAATAGAAAGTGAAGGGAAAAGTGTACAATTGCCTAGTTGAGCTCAATTGTACTCGAAGGTCTAAGAAATACCTAGAAAGTAGCATTTGACCGAAACGCGTATGTTGGAAAGCCCATTCGTGAGCGCCTGGAAAGTCGGCAGCGGTCTTCACTTCGTCGGTAAGGGTTTCGAGCTCCGAGGTTCAAGTTCCATAAACGCTGGTCCTCCGCTTGATTAACTTCGCATATTTGGCACGCTCATGCAAGACTCTGCTAAGCATACTGGGTGATCAGTTCGTGACTGGTGTTACAAAGTATGATTCTACGTTGTGTGGCAAGAAATTGTCATTAGGAACCGGCCACAATCACTGCAAACTCCTGAGCCAAAGAGAGGACTTCACTGTGCTGCTTTTCAAGTAAGTTTCTGAATTCTCGCAATGACTGGCTCCGCTCTTACTTTACCTCTCTTGATGCCATTCACTTCAACCAGCGCCGTTTTGGAATCTCACCGACGCCAAGCAGTATTTCGCAGGTTCCGACACCTCATGTCGAAACGATATATATATATTTTTTTGTTTGAGTTAAGACACCCAGAATGTTTTCTATGTTTGGGTTCTCAAACCCTAGAACTGTATCATATAAAATTTGGAAAACTCATCAGAAAATAGAAGGAGACTTTATAAAGCTCCAAGAATTAGCGATGATATTTATGAAACTACCTTCCCCTGTAGGATAAATGGAGCAGTACATCTTGTTCTACTCATCGATTGTTGTACTCATGTAGACTGAGGCTAGGTTTGTTTCCTGACATCGTCGACATTGTTGAAAACCTCACCCAACTAGAAGCTGTATTCTTTCTACATTTGACTGCGTGCTTTGTCACCACCACATTTACAACTTTGTTCTTGGTAGACTGGAGCATCACAAGAAGAATCTTTGACAACTGCCACCTCGGTTCTCGAGGTTTTAGCGATTGTATATGTAGATTGCTAGTACACCAAACAAGATTTGAGTTTCTAGTGACCTGACTCAGAGCTTCACAAACTTGCAGGGCTGCTTTCCAAGTAAACCAGCGGCGGGGCAGACGCGTGAGGTGGCCATGTCGTCCAAGCCTTGCAGTGGCAAGTTTTGGGAGTGTGTTGGGTGAATCGAAGCACGAGGCGTGTGTATATGTTAGTTAGGGACGAGGGCCGCCCACACGATGAACGTGTCCGTACATCGTGGACAGCATATTGGAACCTTGAGAAGTTCTTCGCTCTGTCGGTAAGGGTTGCAGTGTCGGCCCCGACGGTCTTCGGTGCCTCCTTGTCCCGCTTTCAGACGGCTCTACTTCGTGACATCTGAAACCCTCCACCTTGCCGCCTTCGATACGTAACCCTCTGATCGTGTTGGCAGCGAGCGTTTCATAGGCCTACTCCAGAAGACACAGGGACTCTTGGGCTCTTGGAATTGTGCACCATTTTTTTTGAGGGATCTGAATGTCGTGAAGCTTGCTTTGGAGTTTCGTGTGTGGTAGTCGGCGGATTGGTGTTGGGGGAGCGGCGATAATTGCTGGAAACTGGGGAGTCAAGGGGAGGATTTCATCGAAGCCGTGGTTTCCAGGTTCAACTATCGATTCTCTCAATCTTTGACCGTGTTATAACTTCTACTGTCTTTGTATTGTGCCATCTGCTTCAGGCAGCGGCGTTTGTGACTCGTTTCCTCTGATTGCATGATCACTGTGAATGGGCAATGTGTTGACGGTCTTCTAGTTTGGTTGTTCTGAAGAAGTTTGGCCGGCTTTGCGCAGTTGTGACGACGGTAAGTCTTGTGTCGCAGTTGTGACGACGGTAAGTCTTGTGTCGTAGTTGTTACGACGGTAAATCTTGCGTGGATTTGCTTTTTGGTGTGGTTTTGCTTTCTGGTGACGTGACGGTAGCTGCGGATTGTTACATAAGGGTCATCAATTTCACAGCGATAATAGGGAATCTGAAAATCTTGGACATGATGACCGCTACATGACCGCAACAGTTTTAGTTCCGCAACAGAGGAGAAGTGAGGCATCTGAAGCAAAGTCCTTGATTTCTTGTGTACAATTGTATGTGGCGCGCAGAACTCTCTAGGGTTTGGATGGTTGAATTACTTTGGATTGCTCTGCATTGTGCCTTCTGGATTTTGTGAAGGCCTTCCTGTTAGTATGCAAGGTAGTGGTGGATAATGGATCAATTTGCAAGTTTTCTTTCGTGTCCAGAGTGGCTACAATGGCTGTTGTGGATTTCTGGTCTAGGTGCTATTATTTCTTCATTATCTTAGGACGGGATGCATCATTTTTATCAAAATAGTATAGCATTACATGTTGACAAATTTGTAATAGTTTGTCGTAGTCATTGTAAAAAAAAGGTATTGATCAACTAATGGCATCCGAACCTTCAGGTTGACCTCATACGTGTGGATAAGGCTTTGGTGCCGCCACCCAATAGGACTCGAGTTTCAAGCAACTTGCTTTAAATCCTCATTCCACAACTTGCAAGGCTGCACCCCAGTTGCAGCACGTGCTCTTAGCTTGCCATCATAAGCTTGAATACATCGAGAGATATTATCAAGTTTCAACGTTGTTGGCAAGTTTTAGGGTGGTGTGAGTCAAATGAATGAGCACGGGTGTCTGGGTATGGATATGCTTCATGGGTATCGTGACGTTGCCAAGAATGCCAATAAGAGGTTAGTGCATCTTCTAATTTGGTGTAGTCTTGTACTTAATGGGATGAAATTTAATTAACCCCTAAAAATCCAAGCGTTTTCTCAACCTCGAGAACTAAAAACTGCCATTTTTCACCTTCGTTGGGAAATGGGGAAATGAAGAAACTTTCATTTCTGGTTTTAGACTTTGAACCGTAAGATCTTGTACCTAACCTGTATACAAAGAACTAGTAAAAGTTTCAACGGTTGGATGTTTGTAATTTGTGAGATCATAACGATGAAAAAATGTCCAACACTTTTTCTTGCCACTGCCCTGAGAGGCATTGTCTAATGGTGCCAAGGGCAACTTGATGATTGTTACTCCAATAATTTTTCCCTCATTTTTTTCCATGTAGGTAATCAAGTTGGGTATGCTCATGCAAAATTTTAGAGACTCATTACTCGTTTTTGACCTTCATGTGCATTATTTTATGAAAGGTCTAAAAACAACAATATAGTAAAATAAGCACTACATACATTCAGTTTGATAAAAATTAAGATGGTTAGTAGGTGCTTTTACGAGTATGTGAATTTTGGAAAAAAAATCTTGAAAAAAATCCGAAATCTTAAATTTTGGCAATTTTTGAAAGAAAAATTGTAAAATTACTAAAAATTGTGACGTTTGTTTTTGAAAGTTTTGGAGGCTGCCCTTGTAAAATTGGTTAAATGTTTTGACTTTGGACACATTGGAATTTGAATACCAATTTGGCAATGAACATATTTCCAAAATAGAATACTTCAAAAAAGCTAAATTTAAATTGCCAGTTTTGGAGTTGAAACCTAAATATCCTAAATGAAGGTTTCAAAATTAAAAGTTGGCTTTGCAAATTTTACCACATACACATTACAATATGGAGAGCACCCAACAAAAATCTTAGGCAAACATATCAATTTAATCCCTTAACATGAGTTGCACAAAATCTCAATAAACCAAAATGGTTTTCCTGGGTTCCTAGGGGTTAAATTGGAAGTTGTAGCTAGGAATGTAGTTTCTTTAGTGTTGGTTTTCCAACAAAAAACCTTTAATTTGAATTGAGAGTAAGTTCTCACAAACTCTTTGGAATGCATGCAGGCTTAATGTTCTTGAACCAAAGCACAAAGTATTCTTGAGCCACAGTGGGGCTCAAAAGAGCTTTGTAGCCGACCTATATGTTGATTTGGTGCGTCGGAATCGACACGCGTTCTTTGATAAATGCAGGAGTAGTTTGCCCATAGGAGAGCCGTTTCCAAACCTCATCTTCAATGCCATCGAGCAATGTGCGGTTGGGGTTGTAGTATTGTCCGAAGAGTTTTTTACAAAGACTAAGTGGCCGATGCTGGAGTTGGTGGCTATGGTGAAAGAATCCAAGAAAGCCAACCGAAGGATTACAATAATTCCTGTGTTTTATAAGATTTCTCGTGACGAGTGTCGAAATGCCAATGTACAAAATGAGTGGGTGACAAAGTATTGGAAGAAATGGGAAGAAGAAGACAAGAGTTCGAGGATACACATTGAGGAGTGGAAAGAGGCTTTGGGCATATTTGGATCCACAACTGGTGTGATTATGAAGGAGGGAGTGCTTGATGGAGAGTTACGAGAAGAGATTGTGAATGCGGTGTGCAAGAAAGTTCTTCCAGAAACAAGATGGGATGATTCTGGTGTCCAAGGAAGGACACATTTGTATGAAGTAAGAATTTAGTACTGAATTTCACCGTGTTGGTGTGGTTTCATAGATTCATCGATTAAACTAATTGCATGTATGATTTAAAAAAGCATATACAAGATAATTGTGTATTTCAAATTTTCAGTTAAAAAGAATGAAATGAGAATTTCATACTTATAAATTTTGACTTTAATGATAGACATGATTAGTCTGAAAGTCTACTCATGTACTAAATGTGTTTCATTCCTCTCTTTTTAGGAAATCTGCAAAAAGATTTACAGGGGACATAAACCAAAGGATTTGAAGGGTGAAATGCAAGTGGTTGGGATGTATGGAATGGGTGGCATGGGAAAGACTACAGCTTGTAAGGTGCTTTGCAATGCTCTTTATGAAGATTACGACGATAAAGTATGCCATGCAGAGTTTGGAAATGGTAGTGAAGTGGAGTTGCTGAAGAAAGTGTTGAAAGCATTCTCAAACTTGGATGCTGAAATACTTGAAAACATTAGAGAACTTGAAGAGGTAAGTACTTGACAACTCATTATGAGATCGATATTTTTCATTTTAACCACCATTGGTATCACTGTGTATTTTTACATAGTTTGTGGATACATGGATTTGAATTTCTTCAAGAGAAATATACATTGATGATTTCATTGTGGATTTCGAATTCACGAGAACAGAAAATGTTATTGCAAGTGTGTTCAATTGAGGCTTGTACATTAAGTATGTTTTATAAGGTTATTATAATTTTGAGCAAGTTCAAGTGGTATGTTGTATGTGAATAAGTTTCTAGAATTATATAGATGTGAAACAAATTATGAATCCTCTAGATACTTTTCAAATGTGTATACGTCACATACCTTATGATTATAATAGTGTAAATGAATAAGGTTGTGGGGGCACTATTCGCACTCTATTTGCATTTGGAAGTGAGTTATGTGAATTCTGAAGTTTTGTTTATTGAAGTTGCTTTGCATGCTACATTCTGCTATTTTTGATCCATGTAGTCTATGTTGCTTGAAGGATTGATGTTCATGGGCATTCACTCCATTTTCTTATACTTATTGGAACTTTGAAACTCACTTTGAGTTTTTGAGAATGGTGGTGATTGGTTGTTTAGATTTTATGGTATGACATCTCACTCATTTCTTTTTGCATTGTAGTGTCAAGGCTATTTGAAGAATTGTGTTGTGGTGGAAAAAGTATTCTTGGCGTTGGACAATGTGTCAGATGATACGAAAGAGCAAGCAAAAGCATTTCTGGGAACAAATTATGGAAGGGGAAGTGTGGTTCTGGTGACAGCTCGTTCGGTGGATGTGCTCCAATGTGTGGGCGTAAAGAAGGAGAACTGTTTTGCAATGCCAGAGTTGGAGCGTGAAGATGCAAAGGCCTTGTTTTTAAGCCATGCTCGTTTGAAAGAGGACGAAGTTGATTTTGAGCTTTTAGAGAAGTGCATGGAGAGATGTCATTTCTCGAAAGGTGAAACATTATCATCATGGGAATGTTATGGTGGAAATCATTACCATCCGTTGGCATTGAAGTCGTTGGGTATCGAGGTTGGTAATGGGATAAGGAAACATGGCAAGACAAGACAAGGAAAGTTGTTGACAAGAATTGAGAATTTCAACATGTCAAGGCAGAAGGTGCATCCGGTGTTTTGCATTTTGAGGAGCAGCTTTGACTCGTTGTTAGAAGAGGATCAGCTCTTGTTTCTACAAATTGCACTTTTCTTACCCGATGAAAATTTCTTCTGTAGTATCAGAGCGATGAAATGGCTTGTGATGGTGCACGGAGAAAAGGCTGGTGCAATTGAGTTGAGGGTGAGTGATTTGCATGCTTCTCAATGTGCAATGGTGTGCATTAGGATTCTTGAGGATTTGCATAGTTAGAATGAATAGTGTTGCTTGGAAAGTGAATGAGTTATGAACTCTAGAAGTTGTTGATGTTGAACACATTGAGTAAGTGATGAAAATTTGGAGCTGGTGAGTGTTGTTGGGCACAGGGGCTATAAATAATGATTATGCTTGAATAATTGAATGAATTGTTTGAATGATGGGTTGGAGTGCAGCTCGAATGTCTCAAGCAAAAATCGCTTCTGGAATCATTTGGAATGTGGAAGTATGATTTCAGGATGCATGATCTATGGCGTGAGTTTGCTGAAGCTGAGATCAAAACAGGGAGGTTAGCAGATCGATTTTTTCTTGATTATGGTAACGTAAGAAGGGGTAAGGTGGATTTGACAAGGTTTTCAAAGATGGGAGTGGTGAAGGTGGAGCTTAAAGAAGGCGTAGTACTAGATTTGCAGGGATTGAAGCACCTTAAGAGCTTGGATGTTTATTCTGATGGTTGGGAGGGTTTAGTAAGGGAAGTGAAAGGATTGGGTAGTTTAGAGAATCTTACCTTTCTTAGGTCATGTTACGCATTATCATGTGAGTCTTTTGAAGAGTCTAGGAGGTTGACAAACCTCCAAGTTGTGGAGTTGGTTGGATTCATAGGCAAGAAATTGCCTGACTTGAGCAAGATGACCAGCTTACGTATGCTGAAGCTCTGGTATTGCCATAGGCTGCGAAGTATCAGTTTACGAAATCTCAAAAATTTGGCGGTGTTAAATATACATAGATGCAATATTTTGCGGAGGGTGGATATTTCTGGATGCACGTCGATCACAAAGATCAACCTCGGTCATGTTCCTTTACAAGTGGAGGAGTTGAATGTATCCTTATGCCCATTGCTTCAACAAGTGGATGGACTACTGCATCAAAAAGAGCTGCGGACATTGGACATCAGTGGATGCAGGTCGATGAAAGCTTTGGACGATGTGCGATGGTTAGAGAAGTTGGAGGAGCTTCGAGCAAGGAATTGTGACAATCTTGCTAAGTTGCCAACATGTAGGTTGCCAAATCTGCAAATCCTGGATATTGAATCCTCGAAGGTAGGCTTTGGGTTGGCACCTCCAAGCCTTGAGTTGGCACCTTCATTGATGGGGATGCTGGTCACCTACATAGTTGTTGTTTGTGCAATGTGCATGTGTTACTTAATTTGCTATTAATTGTATAATTTTTTACCAATTTTGAATGCTTTCTTGGAGAAGGAGGGAGTTCTCACTTGGATCCAAAGTGCAATAATTGAGCCAAATGAAAATGCTAGATCAAAATTTGAAAGTTTTTGGCCCACGGTGATCTTTCTGATTATTTTGTGCAAATAATCTCGTGTAAGAAAAATAAGATAAGATGGATTGGACAAGCACTTGAAGTTCTCAGTAATGTATCTATTAGTTTAGGTTTGGAAATGAAGAATGTATGAGATTATATGATTTAAACATCATTAGTATGATGTTAAAGGCCAAATATCCATTGTTAATTATCGGCTTCTATTCATTTGATATTCTAATTTTCCTTGTTGATTTAGTAGTGTATAACATAGAAGGCTATGCTTTGTTTGATACTTTACGGATGTAGAGTAGTGTGGTTGTGAAGTAGTCTGACGCATTTAGAAACCAAACAAAAATGATTTTGAGAGCTTTATATTCAGTTTTGATACGTTCCATATTTGCTTGTCTTTCATTGTGAGTAGTTTGAGCAAGTGAACGAGATTACAAATTTCGATTGCAAATTTAAAATGAGCTTCCAAAAAAATTCTTGTGATACTGAAGCACATGTTTATAGTATCATTGATATACTTCTTGTTTGGTCTTGGAGGAGTCCCTTAATAACTCCTAATAAGTCCTAATGGCTAATAAAGTTTACCCAAAACATGTGAAAGCCTCACACACAACTAAAAATGGTCTAACGAAGACCACAAAGATGGTTGGAGGCTATTATGGTAATAATTCTCATACCTAGCTATGGATAATATACCAAGTAGGAATAATCTTGACATTGCAAGTAGTCTACTCTACAAGAGAGAGAAGGTTTCATTACAATGGGCATAGTCATATTGTCCGAAGCGTTTAACATAAAATATGATTATTCATAGTCATCTTATATTTATGTTTTGACGATCTGTATTTCCGTAATCACATATCATTACAAACAACACCGAATTCGTTAATCTTGCACCCAAGAAGTGCAATGTACATTTGCAATCCGTTTTGACCAAAATCACTAATTTTTTCAAACTGGCATAACAAATTACCATCAATGTGGATATACTATTTTCTTCATGACAATGTACACCTTAATAAATGTCATTGCAGCATGCAAAACTTCTATACAAGAATAATGAAAACACTCATAATATTTTATCAAATTTAGTAATGAATAATTCATATGAAAACATGCATTCATTGCAACCCAAAACTTAAATTCATTCATGATGAAAGAAAGCTTCATTACTTTACTCCAAATAAAACATTACATGCTTTCTTGTCACAAAACAAAGATATATCTAATATCGTCCGAACGTGCATTGCAGTCTTTATAATATGTATTGTATGAAAACCTATAACTGCAAGTGTGAAGAGGTTTACGCTTTTAATCTAACACTTCCCGATTGCCGTTGTTGCTCCCCGGTAGCAGGTGTAGCTCCGATCCTCGCCTTTCACGTGGCCGCATCTCCCATGAATTCAAGGGTCGGCATAATCCATTGCCCCTTCCGTCACCATAGCATCTATCTCTCCAGACGGCACTCGGTGCAACCGTGAATTTCTGCTCAAAACAGACGATGCCTCCACAAACGTAAGGTTGTCGTCTTCACCTACGCGGCAAAACCTCACTTCCTGTCGATTGAAGTAAAATACCCTCACCCCTTGGGATCATTGCGCGCTCGATCTTTGCCCATTCAAAAGGTACCATTCAAAATATTTATTAACTCATAACTTAATAAAATGAAAAAATAAAATTTTGTATTTTTACATTATTTTATTCCAAAAGTAAAATTTTAAGGATAAAAATTTGTAAGAAAGAATCTAACAATGTTGTAAAATATAATGATTTTACAAACACATATGACTTTTGAATTAACCGAAAAAAAATTGTAAGTTTTTGGGAAATAAAATATTAAAACCATAAAAAATCCAAAAGAAATCTATACCTACAAAAATTCACAAGTTACAAAAAACCTTAAGGGTACGAATTATCTTATATAAATCCAAAGTACGGTTTTGCAATGAAACTCATGGGTTACATAAGGCTTTAATTTAATAAAAACTAAAATTGAAACAAACATTGAAGGTCAAATACAACAATTAATACCAAAACGACAAAAATCCACAAACAACCAAAAAATCTAGACCTTGAAAAATATTGTTGCAATGAAATTCCAAAATAGCAAAAGAAAAACTATAAGATTGTAAAAGGTCCAAAAACTACAAATGACAAAAAAACTTATAACTACAGAAAAGCAATGCAATGAAACTTTAAAACTCCAAAATAAACTACAAAAACGAATAAAACCACATAACGGTATGGAACAACAAAATTTTTCAAACTATATCAATCCTTAAAGCTACAAAATAAATTCGCAATGAAACCCTAGTATCGCATGAAAATTTCATATAAACACAATAAACCATCCAAAAAAAGAAAAATTAAATATACAAAATTTTGAAGGTACAAAAACATTAATTTGCAATGCAACCCTAGTATTGCAAAAGAAAGTTCACAAGAACTTGTGAAATCATGTAAAATTGAGATTCTTAACACTGAAACCCTGTTTTATTTGGTATAAAAGGTTGAAGTGGTCATCATTTCTTGTTGTTCCAAAAAAAACCCAATTTGAAGGTATGTGGAAAGTTGCAACTAATAAAAATAAAATGTGAGAAAGGGTAGATATACCCACGCCGTGTAACCGCGTGGCTATAGCAAGGGTGGTAACTGTATAGGGCGGGTGGTGACCTAGCCCCACCCCTGGCCAACCCGGGAGGCTTGCGGCATGGATTTTTTATTTATTTTTTTAGATCTTAAATAATACAAGTTTTAAGAATTTATTGAAACTTTTTTTGCTTATTACTTTTTGAAAGTTTTTTCATTTTTGTTTGGTACTTGATGTTGTTTTCTATCCTTTTTTCTAGCTTTTGTTGTTTTCTATTCCTTTTGTATTTTCTTCTACATTTTATGATTTGCCCTAGTTTTTGAGTTGGGACGCTGCATCTCCATGTAATATAGTTTGGATAAATAACATGCAGGTGATATTTACAAAGCAACCGTTTATTTCAAACTTTAGTTTACTTATGTGTTGTGTTGTGAGATTCCCAAGTCTGTATGGCTCTAACTTACTCAAATTTGATAATATTGACTTGAAATTTTCAGGGAGTGTTGGTGGCACAATATTAATAGCATCCTTGACTTTTGGTTTTCAGAAATGAAATAGAATTTTCATAGATATGACATTTTATAGTGAATAAAAATCATGGAGACAACCTCATATTATAATCTACTCTCATTTGTATTATCAAACTAAAATATACATTTTCACATTACCAAAAATTAAAAATGGGATCCCCAACATAATTTTGTCGAACGCTATGCAAGTATGGGAATGTCCTAGCTCTTGCTTTAGTAATGTTCTTACAAAAACAAGTAAAGTTATTGTATCGATGAGAAACATTGTTTACAACTTCAAATATTAAAAATTGAAAACGTTGCTAAAGCAAGTACCAAGACGTTACTTCACTTGAACAACATTTTCAAAAAAATCCTTGCAAATTCTACTCTTTTCTAGTAATGTTGTTTATAAATCTCCATACATGATTACAAGTTTGGAGTGTAAAGGACATGCACTTATTTTTACTAATAGTAATTATGCTTAGAATCAAAGATCTTGACAAACATGTAATTTTATCTCTTACCACATAATTATTTTTCCATATGCAAGACATATAGAGTGTATGACGTACACTATAAAAAATCTAGTAGTTTTGTTTTCAAAGATTGTGGCATGTGTAACACCCTAATCGGATATTTGGAATTTAATTGGCTTCCAGCTATAAAACATACCTTACGTTTTAAGTCTCTCAAAATAGAGCTACCTTCATATTATTACATGCTATACATTCATATGATCTTCTTCAACTTTGTAACTTGTAGCAAAAAATCTAGACTTGGTTTGGAGTCCAACTTAACTGAATCTATGAACATTGGATGCTATGGTAAAGTTTCAGGTCTCTCAATGGATTTGAGCTTGTCATCCAGAGTGTCCAACTTAGATAATAGGATCTCAAAGGTATTACGTCAATTTCTAAATCAGAATCAGAACTGGGAGTAGAGTTTCTAAAATAATCCTTACCTTGAGATTTCTAAGCTTCACATTATCAATGACATAGTGTTCATCGGTTTCTTGTAGGTTGATAAAGATGGAGAAATTGGATCTCCAAAGTCTGATTGTTGGGTATATAAATGTAGCACCTTCAAGGGCAAGAACAAATACAAATACGTTAGGCAAAAGACTTCTACGTAGTTGTACAACAGATTTTGACAAACAAACCTTTGAAGAGCAACGGGCTTTTGAGTAGGCCCGATGGAATTGTAGAGCTTTTTACAAAGAACGACGTATTGGTGGGGAGACACAACATGCAAGAACCAAAGAACCGCAACAACTTTGTATTCGAATATATGGTGTTTCGATGGAGCGAAAGATCAAAATTTCAACTTTTGCAAAACCATACCTTCTAGCATACATTGCAATGCAGATTGAATATATAGATAATGAACGCCTTCAAAATGATGTAGACCATTATTAGTATAGAAATTAGTTAGAAATCAATATTTAGGAAAGAAAAGGTTTACCTTTAGCAGTGTGAGTTTCTTTTAGTACTAATCATAAATTATGGTTGATAACTAATTAAAAGAGTTCGTAGAAGAGAGTAGTGGATATCTCATACATTACATGTTTTTTTGTTACAAAAATGCGATAAGGTTTTGGATACCTTGGCCATTTAAACCACTTGAAGGGGTCTAAAATTTGGGAAATGAATGGTACACTTAAAAGTTGCCAAGATACATTGCATCCAATTATGAGGTTCAATAATTACTAAAAAAAAATCTTTAGAATTTTGATATTAAAATAAGATAGGACATTTAAGGATGAAATTGTCCACCTAATTTCTCTATATGTGATGTTTTCAACCATCCATTTGCAAGTGCATGATTCTACCCCCAAGTTCAAAGCTTCCTAATTGTGTGTTAAACACTTATAACATGTGATATGTGATCACAAATTATCATAATATGACTGTAAGATGACTAAGAATAGTCATTTACTTTCAGTCATTTACTTTCAACATTTTCACTACGCCAATAGTGATAAAACCTTTAATCTGTTGTAGTAACATGAGCTTCTCTTTGTGGCAACAAATTTCTCCAAAATACTCTATCCATCAAGCATAGCAGGTAATATTGAGATAAAAAAATAGTAAAACTTTTTTGATTTTGAATATTATAGAAGTTAGAGAGTCATGAAACATCATGTTTTGATCTTTTCCAACATTACACTTTTCTTATTTAGGGTAAACTGCTCAAAAATAGTTCAAATTTGAGAAGGAGTGTCCAGAAGTTTTTTTTTGAGAATTTGGAAGGGAAGTGGTCATCAATTTTTGACTCTCCTACAATTCCCTATGAATTGTTTATACGAAATGGTGTCCTAAAATGGCACACTATTATATATTTCGTTGTTAATACATGATATTGTTGAATTGCAAAGCTAGTATATACCTTTACGTGAAGAAGACTAGAACTCTATTTTAACTACAGCTCTATTTTAGAGCACTCTATCACATACAACTCAAGCCATTTACTTCATAGGACCTTTTATCAACCAATCTTTTGTCTTAAACGTGAATTAAGTTATTTCCAAGCATTTCTACATTAGTAGATCATCAATATACATGGCTCTCCTGGCCCTAAAATCCTAAAATCTGCACAACGACACTAGCGCATGCATTTCTTATTGTTCTTGCATTGCAATACTCATTGCATAGTTTCCAGAACAAAGAGAATTTCTCATATTTGTGGTAGAAAAATAGTTTCTAATTACGTACAAATTCATGCATAAATACATGTTCAAAATTTGAAAATACGAGAATATGTGACCACAAACTATCATAATATGACTATTATAAAATGGGACATTCTAGATTCAAAGATTCTAATAACACACACTCATCCGACGGCGCGGGGCGACGGGACTTGCCATTAGCCAGCACTCCACCTGCCTGGGGCGGAGCTCCCTCGATCAATGCAACGTTCGCGATTGATCGTGATGACGAAATGGATCAGTACGATTCTGTCGATGCAGTGCAATTCACGCCAGGTGCCGTGATTCCGTGTCAATTTTCGCTTTTTGTTTCGACCTCAGCGCCGCGTGGCTCTTGAGCGGTGCATAACGTTGCTAATTTGTCAAAGCACCGTAACTGCAAAGTAATTCTTCCCGACGGCAGCAGAATTCTCTAGTACAGGTTTAGTAGTCGTGCAGATTTAATGAGTCTGTGTCGTGGTGCTTCTGTTCGGGCTATGTGCGTGCGTGTACGATCATCCTGCAAAGTTTCGGGTTCCGTGTGAAACGTGATTTCGTGTCAATTGCTGCTTTTTGTTGCAACGCAGAAGTCTTGCGTTTGTGGCGCGTGGCTGGTGAACGGTGCAATAATTTGTCGAAATTCCGTAACGACTTCAAGGAGTTTGTTGCTGCAACGTAATTTTCAACGTCGGCGAAACATTCAAGTTTCCGGTGCGTACAGGTTTCGTGCTTGTGCTTGTTTCGTGATATTCGCGCTTGTGCGATCGTGCTAAAAAATTTTGATGTTCCAGGGGATGTTCTCTTGCTGATGTGAAGGAGTTTTTATCAGTATTCGATTGGAACGTCTTGTTTGTGGTTGTGTAATTCTGCTACGAGTCGGATGCACTCTTTCTATTTTGAGAATTTGAGTTCTTGGATCATCGCTGATTCGATTAATTAAATTTGTTCGTGTTCTCTGTATTAATTAAGCTGCGGAGTGCATCACTGAGTTTATTTGTACTTTGTGATTGACGAGTTAAAGATAGTACTACGTAAACTTCATTGGAAGCGGAACCTTTGCGTGTGGGAATTGATAAAGCTGTGAAATGGATGATTTTCTGTATTGTGAGGAGGTTGGAAATTTTTTTGCGTAGAATTCTTGTTGGAATTGACAAATTGTCAGTCTTACGCTAAGATTATGTCGACGTAGAGCTGTTTTATTCCGAGTGTCAAAACCTTCATGCATGAGTGTCAACAACTATGCTCAGCTCGTTTCTGACGTCCCATACCTGGTGTTTCTAGGTTCTCTGTATATGGCGACGTCAACTTATGCTCCGAAGGTCCTTGTACATATTACTTCACCGAAAGTCAAATTGCTTAGGCCGAACCATACTGTGGCTACATTGAGGCCCTTTCCTTCACGGTGCCGAGTCCAATTACGAATTTGTCGATTTTCACAGGGTCTGAAACATGACTCCAAGTTAGGGTCCAGAACAGGACACAGAAAGTTCAATGTTTCGAGAGAGTTAGGGCAGACGAGCATTACATGTCAATATGGGGGAGGTGGCGGCGATCCACAGATTCAGCAGATGCTCGTTGAGATGGTGCAAATCCAAATCGGCAAATCTCGCATGTCTGATTTCGTCGATGAGAGGTCGCAGCACATGCGCAACATTGCGCAAGACACTTTTGACCAGCATGATCGCATCGCTTACCGAACCATGAAGGGGTTAGATGCCACCGGCAGCAAAGTGAGTAAAGCTCTTTAAGTAGATATGCTGCTCTCTCTTCTCTCCTACCACTACTCCTATTTCTTCATTATTGATCTTCAATTAGTCACTTTCGAATCGGCTTGCGCACTTGACTTCTATGATGACCACTTTCTGATCAATCGTCTGATGGATATTCCAAACAAGTAAGAAAGTTGATAGGTCTGAGTTGAGTGTGCCTTTGAGTAGTGCCATAGATGTGTTCTCCTACCACTATGATGGCAAAAGTTGATAGAATCGTCAAACATTTCGCATTGTGGTGATATATACTTCAGGAAGTTTTTCAGTCTTTGACTTTTGTGATATATTATTGGTCTTGGTACAATTGTATTCGGACTCATGCTTCTCATTTTGCTCTGCAGGTGCTCAGGCAACTTGATGTTGATGCTCAGGAGATTGAACGGGAGCTGAGGCTGGCAAGAGCCGAAATCGAGGTATTTGCAAACAATCAATACTTGGTGTTCTGTACCACAAATGTTCTACCATCAGCAGGTTCTCACACCTATCAATATCTCTGCAGGCTCAGGAGCTTGATTTTGAGCAATATCAGCAGGTGGTTGCGTATTCTAGGAACGAAGGTCTATTCTTTAAGAATTTGTACCCTGCACCAAAACCTCTATCGCTCGGCATGCAATCGGCTGCTCTTGCAAAGCCAACCGTTAAGGAGGTGAGCTTTCTCTTTGTCTTCTTTTCACTATATCAGATGTCTTTGTTTGAGTGATGGTTTAGATATTGAAGCGGAGGTTGTGAATGTGCTGCAGAATGTGACTTTGGCAAGGCCAACACAGGATTCCAGCAGCACCTACAAGCAGGTACTGTATGGAGGCTTGTCGCTGGTTATAGTTTCCTTCATTTGGAGCTCAAGTTCAGGTGAGATATCTTTCTGAATGCTCCAATTTCGGGTTTCCTTTTGAACATTTTCGATATTACATTTGAGTTTTGCCGTGCAGTAGCGAGAATATTTTTGAACAGTATTCAATTGTTTCGTGCAAATGCAGCTCTTCTGGCAGGTACATGGATGCGTGCTTCAAAGTTGGCGAGCTATGGCATGATCTTCTCTGCTCTTTTGACTCAATTAGCCTACGTCAAAGTTCTTGTGGGGGAGGATGAAGTGGAAGAAGAAGGTCCTATTGATGTCACCAACAATGGAGACTAACCTAAGCCTATGTAAATAATCAGATTTGTACATAAGAGAGAAATTCTGAATTAGAGAAGGATTGAAAGATTGGGTGATTGTCAATCCCGACCTCATACCGTAGCATTTTAGCTGATTCTTCACAAAGGCTGACGGGTCCATTTGCTAGTAGTAGTGGACCCGGTAACTCCTGAAGAGCATTTTTTGGGTCTTACATGTTAGCCCAAGTAGTGGTTTGAGAATGATTCTTGTGCAGGACTTCTGAGGGCAATGTTGTATATTAGATATGTTGTATAAAGATTGTATCAAACTTTCCAACCTCCATGTCTCTACGAACATCTCTGTCCAAGTCTTGATAGAGAGGCATTTGTAATTCTTATGCAATCTAAATTGAACTTCAAGTGTGTGGTGCGTTGAGGGCATTAATGCAATTGGAATGATATTACCTCCAAGGTTTTACAACAATTAATTTGGAAACAGAGCATGGTAACAACAAAGAATGGCCCAAAAGCCCTAAGTGTTCCTCCGGTAGCAATGCCCTCAATCACGGGGTCAGGACCTGATCACAACCCATAGGACATGCTCTAAACAAGATACAAAAGAGAGCATGTTGATTCTATACTATATGTACCTCAAAATACATTTTCTTGTAGAGAACAACATAGTAGAGTAGTCTATAATAAAGCAAGTCCCACAATGGAGCTATAGTAATCTTCACTCACATGTACATAATAGCCTCTACTTACAATAATACTATGTACTCATTGCAAACATTATAGGGTGTCACTTTCAAACACCATTTTATAAACACCATTATTTCCACACTTCCTTTAGCTTTCTACTAATTTTCTCCATGTGCAAAAATTGCTTGCACTCATGACATCCCCTGGTAGATTTCCAGTGCTAAAAATTGCGCCGTTATTGACCACCTTACTTGTGCTCTATGAAGGAAAAAAAAAAAAAAAAAACTCCCTCCAAATTCTCTCAAATCAACCAAGTTCTCTCAAATCTACCATGAGAGATAGATTTGAGAGAACCTACTCGACAGTTACAATGGGACAGAGGGAGTAACATTCAACATAGAAATGTCTGTAACTTTTCATATAGAACAATTGAACAAATACAATGTATCACATAGAAGAAGGGAACACTCTAGGAACCGCACACACTTGCATCTACGCAATTGGCAGAGTGGCCAACAAGTGCCAATTGGTAGGACTTTGCCAACCAGTCACATTCTTGGAAGGGGAAGCTTCCGGCCGGCAAGCACGATCTGTCAGGCAGAAAGAAGTGGGAGCAACGCAAAGCGGACTTTCTTTACCGGGCCATCACGATATCCCTGAAAAGGGCACGGTACACAATTGCTGGGTGCATCTTCCAGTCGCCACTGCATATTCAAAAGGAGACCCCGGTGAGTGGCGGGGCCTGGATAATGCGAACGGCATATCAGTGATTGACACGAAACCCACTTGGCGTGGAGATTTTTATATTCTCTTAATATAGAATATTCCTAATGGGACAACACCGCTTCAGCCTCCAAAGGGATCGAGGAATCTATGGGGTTATGGATTTTGTGTATGGATTAGCTTCAATGCTTTTTGGATAATCATGGTTAGGTGGTTCTTTTCATTTTTTGGTAAAAATTCATGTTTTACCCCTGAAAGAGAAGACAGTCATTTCTGAAATCCAATTATATCAACTTGTTTATGACTATCTAATTAGTCTGCCTACCGTTTTATCAAATTTCATCATATGGATCATGAGTTATATACGATCAAAGTTTCATTCCTTGCAAAAACAACATATCTCATTTGCTTGTGGTTGATTTTGAATTTAGGGGTTAACTCAATCCTGAAATACAACCAAGACAAGTGAGTAACTTTGAATGGTAAAATACCAATGAATACTTTGTTTAATTTTTGAATCCAAGGCTCAAGCCGTGTTGAAGCCTTTCAAGTCACTCAAATGTTCTTCGGAACCTCTTTGTATAAATATCGATGAGATTGGTATGAAATTTAAGAGTTGAAAACAATCAAACTCGTGCAGAAGCCACAAAAGAAACATCACTAGTGTCACTTCATGGTAGAGGGGTGAAAATGCTATGAGATAAGTGTATATAACAAGCAACCATGTACTAGAAGCAACTCTATCTAAGTCCATGTAAAATTTATATATCATTGATTCTGAATATCAATTTTAGATATTATCAAATTTTGATATTGTTTGTGATGGATATTATCAGGTTTAGATATCATCAAATGTGGATACTGTTAGTTGGATATTATCACTTTTATAGTATTTTTCTGACATACTGACTTGTCCAAGTAGAATATTGTCCGTTCAGATTATGATTGGTTTCGAATATTTCATTTTGATATTGTTTGTTTATGACAATTTATTACATAGTGACTGTTCCGAATTTCTACTTCATTCTTTACATTGTAATGTTATCGCCTTCTGCATAAGCATCTTATCACTTGAGAAGTGCACAATGAGGCACTTGAGCATGACCCATGAAGACTACCGCTTCAAAGAGCAACAACTCCCACGAAATGAGTGCCCCATTCGAAATGTCTTCCTAAGAGTACAAGTGGTGAAAATGCTATACAATGAAACAAACAACTTCACCAACAATATCTTCCTGAATAGTAAATTCAATAATCTCCCAAAGTGATATGAAGTAAAATGGTTTCACATTTACTTTCTTGTCATGAAGGATGGAAGCTTGGCAAGCAATAGAGAGAGAGAGGGGTGAGCTTCCACAGGTATCATAGCTAAGCTTTCATGGAAAGGAAAGAAAGTAGGCCCGCCAGCGCTTAGCACCGCCATGACTGGAAGCGCTTTTACGTGGCCGCGTGCTCCGCCATAGCCATGGACGCGTTTCCGTGGCTCTACTGAAACCTCTTGCATTACCGCTCTCCCGTCTGCTGTTGCGTCGTCTCCCTCCTCGCGCACGCCAACCCTCTCATCACCGGGCGCCTGGCAGGCCCCAATCCGCACCATCATTCATCCCCCCACTCTTTCATATACACCCCCTGCCTCCTCCCCGCAGTTTACAACAATACCCACATCGCAGATTCAGAGATTATGGCAACTTTCGTGTTTCGAGTTCAATCGGAGTGTTTAGGGTTACCACAAGCCGTAACCACAACTTCTCGCGCTTTAGATTGCGTCCCTGCCTCCTCCGTGAAGTTTTGCCACCGTATCAGCTCGGCTGCAACATTACGAAGCTCGTTTGAAGTCCCGAAGATCACCGGCAAGTTATGGCGCGTCGAGCATCATGGATTTTCTGTCCGCTCGCAGTCAGGCTTAGAAGAAGCGCCAGGTCCCATTGAGCAAGATAGACGCTCGTTGGAAGTGACGTATTTCGCGGAAACGACCACGCGAGACAGAGCGGATGATCCGTCGTTGAACAATCCGTTGTTGCGGCAACATCGTTTAGGATGTGGATGGTTCGCGGTTCTCTTAGAGTGGGAGGGAGTTATTGTGGAGGATGATAGTGCACTGGAACGGAAGGCGTGGACGGCGCTTGCGGAAGAGGAGAGTAAGAGACCGCCGCCGGCTTACATGCTCAAGCGCGCCGAGGGGATGAAGAACGAGCAAGCGATAAGTGAAGTCTTCTGCTGGAGTAGAGACTTTCTCCAATTGCGGCGGTTAGCAATCCGGAAAGAGGAGCTGTACGAGGAGATGCAAGGGGGAGTATACAGGTTACGTCCAGGGTCGAAAGAGTTTGTACAGACATTGAAGATGCACAAGATTCCGATTGCGGTAGCGTCAACGAGGCCAATGAAGTACTTGGAGCGTGCGATTGAAGCAGTTGGCATGGAAGGATTTTTCAATCTTGTGCTTGCGGCGGAAGATGCGCATAGAGGGAAACCGGATCCGGAGATGTATCTCTACGCAGCTGAAAGGCTGGGATTCGGCAACGTACCTGAGCGTTGTATGGTGTTTGGAAACTCGAATTCGAGTATCGAAGCTGCTCATGACGGTCGCATGAAATGTGTGGCTGTTGCAGGCAAACATCCTGTTTATGAATTAGGAGCTGGCGATCTCGTTGTGAGAAGGCTGGACGAATTGTCCATCATTGATCTGAAGAACCTCTCGGATCTTGATTCCCCCGAGTTTCAAGTTCCTGAGCTTGAGCTGGAGATGGAGGTTGAAGAAGAACGCGTTCTTCCGCAGGTCGCCACCAAAGATTGGTAGATTGATAGCCCGAGCA
Source organism: Bryum argenteum (assembly GCA_037043015.1). Taxonomy (NCBI): domain Eukaryota; kingdom Viridiplantae; phylum Streptophyta; class Bryopsida; order Bryales; family Bryaceae; genus Bryum; species Bryum argenteum. The sequence continues at coordinate 13,559,085 of CM073328.1, read as the reverse complement.
CCATCATTCATTCTGGTGCTCGATTGTTGGATGTATATTTAGCACATAAAAAACGACATTTGTACAGCATATTCTTCTTATTCTTGTATTAAATTTCATTGCCGCAATTGTATATACAGAACTGCGTTGTCACATCTGAATTACCTTCGGGTTGGAATGCCCATTTCATATGAATCTGCTACGGTGAGGTTGCTCGAGGAGTTTGTTGTGGGCCGTATCGCCTCGGTGTTTTAAAAAAAAAAAACCTGGTGAATTTAGGTTTTGCCTTGCTGCAGGGGCTAGTCTGTTTCGATTGCAATGGAATCCACGAGATGGATACAGTGCAGGAGCTAGTTTGGATCACTGATCATGGTTGTTGAGATTATTGGTACATACGTAGTAGATCAAGATCCAGAATACAGTATGTACGTTTGTAGTTCTTGAATTGCACGCCTCTGTTCAATCGTCTTACCAATTCTCCTATGCACGCACAGGACCCAAAGTGATGTGTAAATTGATTGAGTAAAGTACACTCTCACGCATTGAAATTTTCATGCATGATCTCAACGCAGTTTGGCTTTGAAGTTTTCGCACATGTTGGAGAACGTACGAATGACAATATGATTTAGCGTGGACAGAGACGAGGTCCTAGGGTGCTTGAGCGGTAGAACTCATGAGAGCAGATTCGTGAGCTCAGATCTGGATGTATGATCATTATCGTTCTGCAAATAAACTTCGAAGTCTTGCACCTGCCAGAGGATGGACGAAAATATGATGTAAAGGCTCTGCTTTGACAGGATTGAGGCCTATACCGGTAGCAGCTTGAAGGATAGGATCCGAAAGATGACCTAGAGTGCTGATTCGTTGTTACGAGCCACGATCATTTGTGTTACGAGCCACGATCAGTTGCATTCCAGAAGAACGATAAAAAGGAGGATCAATAGGAGCAAGCCGGGAAGAGTATTCAGCTATGAACATCTAACTCCTGTTGGCCCCTAAGCCATGAATACACTGAATTGTAAGCTTGAGGGGCATGCTTGATCGTAGTATTAAAACAAGAGAAACCAATATAGAGCCCATGGCGACAAGTTTTAAGGAGGGAGATTTGCGAACACCTTCAAAGCTTGAGCTAAATAAAAATAAATATAGCTCAATGAGATACTAGAGGGATTGCATAAAAAGCCTGAGCTAACTTGGGTCAGATCATGGAGATATGTCGTGAGAACATTCAATTCCTAAAGTCTAGAGAAGCCTAAATTAGGTTTCTTGGAACATCTAACTGTAATGTCAAACATCTAACTTCTAGAGTTGAACATATAACTCCTATAATCAAGAGACGGGGGTTGTTCGGTTTGAAATTAGAATGTTGGTTTCGTAAGAGATGGAGCTAGGAGTAAGGTGGATTTCAATAAAGCTTGGTGAGTAGATAATTGGATGCCTTTCACAACAGATTCTATAGTTGGATACCTCAATAATCAACTTTCAAATAATTTTGTGCAACAATTTCAAAAGGAACATTTGAAGGTCACGGTGGATCATTCTCCTTTCTAGGTAAAACTTGTTAATTATCTTATTGGAGCTAGCGCCTCCATGCAAGTCCCAAATCCTCGCCTGCCAAAAAAGTATCTGAAGTAATTTGTCCCTAATATCTAAATAATGGGTGATGTCACCCGAACACCAAGGATCACCTAAAGTTCCAAGAATGAAGTGAGGCTGTAAATCACATTTAAACTTAATTTCTTTCATATAAATCAATGAAGGGCTTTGAACATTTTAATATTAGAACATTTATTTTCTATTGGATGGAGTATGAGCCACCATTGTGGCACTAGCTCCATTTGGAGAGGGACTTAAGGATTAGGCATGGCATATGCTATTGGAGGGTCATGGTAAGTCCGGAAAATGAATGGTGGTTAGGTGCCTTTAAGAATGTGTGATTTTCCTGCAATTTTTTCCAGAAAATCCAATATCTCAATATTTCACAAATTCTGAAAAAAATAATTTAAAAATCACAGAAACTATGAAGATTGTGCTTTTTGCCGTTTTTGGAGATTTTCCTCATAGAGTGGTTATCTTTTTAACTTGGATCACTTTGAAATTTGAGTATCGATTTTGTTGTGAATATATATACTCCCTCCATCCTATTATAATTGACCACCAAGTTCTCTCAAATCTACCATGAGAGATAGATTTGAGAGAACCTAGACAATTACAATGGGATAGAGGGAGTATATCATAAATTTTAAAAATAAATAAATAAATCTAAAGTGCCCCATCTTGGATTGCATTATGAGGGCTGCCCTAGAAGATAAATGAATTGGAAGTTGCACAACAACCTTGTAGTATAGGGAACACCGAATAAAAATCGTAGTCACATTTATCAATTTTAAACTAAAAACCTACGGTGCCCAAATAGCAAAAGACCAATTAGGTCATCATGAAAAGTTAAGGATTAAGGATCTCACTATACTTAGAGTGGCTTCCTCTTTTTCAGTTACTCGCAAATAAAAAAGAGGATATAGAAGTTACCAATACATGTAAACCTAAAATCAAACACTCTACTGTACGTACACATGAGGTACATAAAAGGTAATCGTACAACGATAAAATCTTCATCACAACAAGATTTTGACATGCACTCTTATGGTGGTACCTTCGTACCTTATATGGTATACATTGCACCAAATGCATTAAAATATATTTTTGTATACAAACCTTCACTTTTGGTGCAATGAATCCTAAAAATGCACTAAATTGGCAACCCATAACGTGGCATACTTATGTCAGATTCTTTCAGATAGAGTATGCTAAGTTATACTCTAAGGGCATCCTCAATGGACACGTAATACACTCCCTCTAAACCAAATTCTATCTTTTGACTGATTTAAAATTAGAAATTAAAATTATCATCATTAGAAGCGCATGTAAATAAACGTGAGATATTTCTCAAGAATTTTTTTTGGTGAAATTGGGACGTAGGTGAAATCCCTCATTGAAAACATCACATTTTCAAAATTTAGAGGGAGTGCACCAAATCTTGCTTGCTTCGAAACTTTCTATAAAATATTTGGTGCACTCCATCTAAATTTGGATAAAGGTGTGATCTAAATTTAGAGGGAGTGCACCAAATATATTTGGATAAAGGTGTGCTCTAAATTTAGAGGGAGTGCACCAAATATATTTGGATAAAGGTGTGCTCTAAATTTAGAGGGAGTGCACCAAATATATTTGGATAAAGGTGTGCTCTAAATTTAGAGGGAGTGCACCAAATATATTTGGATAAAGGTGTGCTCTAAATTTGCTTCAAAACTTTCTATAAAATTTAAGCCACCCACAATGTTGTAAAAATTTGGTTTTTGAAATGAAGGATCACTTCCTACCAACTATGTGAAAAAAGGTTTCATCCCTAATACAAACAATGACTTTCTATTGACTATGTCAGAAGGGACTCAATTCTTAACATAAACAATCACTATCTATTGATTATATCAAAAGGGCGTAGCATAAACAATTATTATTATTTTTACCAATAATGTAGACAAGGTGCTTTCAATCAAATGTTTTGAAAAGAGTGAAGTTATTTTTCGTTTGATATTATAGGTATCCGTAAAAAGACAACTTGTTTAAAAGGATTACTTTCTGATGATTCCATTTGTACCATGAGTTGAGGTGTAAAGAGAAGAAATTTTGAGCCCTAGAATTGTGCAAACTAAACTAAGCATAACTGTCACACTATTGGATTCCCTATTTTGAGAGCTTCAAAAGTAGGTAGAGTAAAATACATGAAGTAAAAGAGAGTAACATCCTGAAGTTATCAATATTGTCCCTTTCAGTAGTAGTGAAGCCTAAGAAAAACCAAAATTAAGTAAATGATATGTAATTAATAACATCTTACACTATTAACTTCAAATAAATATTATAAATTCAAAATTAGAATAGTGAGTAAAATTCTAAAAATACCTTACAAAATCAATGGATTCAAATATATGATCATATTTCATTTGGTTATATAAGAATGGGTTATATAAGCGTATTAAAACAATTTCTTTCGAAGCTGTTTTTTTATCCTACTTTACTAACCCCTGTAGTCGCATCGATAAATCTTACCCCTTATACTTACATGTACCGACTATTCTTTTTATTTTACTTTATTTGGGGTTCCCACCTTTTCCTCACCTTTTCTCCTTGATTTTCTCAACACTCATGTGAAATCCTCAAAACTCAAATTGTGTTAAAAATAAGTGTAAACCCACTTTCGTTGTTTTCTTTTTTTCGGATAATAGAAATAGAAAGTAGAGCTTAGCTACCCCTTGTTATTGAAAACAAAGGGTAAAAACTGGAGTTCTTTACGGATACCCCTATTAAGAGTCACAATTTTCTAACTTTTGCAAAAATGGAATGAAGGTCTACCAATCGATTGCTTAAGAGAGAGAGGAACTATCTTCTTGATTGTTTAAAATTAAAAAATCCTATCAACTATGTAAAAAGGTATAAAGGTGCAACCGATCCAATCTCTTGAAAATATATAAACTTTCTTCCACTCAATGTTAACGGTCAATAATGATTCTACCGACTATGTAAAAAGATGTGTAGGTGCAACCAATCAATTGCCTTGAAAATATAAGAAGTATATTTTACTTCACATTTATGGTCCATTAACGCCTTAGCAGTCTTACCAATTATATAAGGAAGGTATGAAGATACAACCAATCAAACGCCTAGCTTGGAAATGGAAAATTTATTACTTCAACTTGACATTAACGGTTTTACCAACTATGTGAAGAAGGGATCAAGGTGCAACTAATCAAATGCCCAGATAAAAGAAGAGATATATTTGTTTTTACATAACGGTCATCAACGGTCCTATCGACTATACGAAACAAGATGAAGGTGCATCCAATCAAATATCTCAAAAGAAGGAAAACCAACGGTCATTAACGGTTTTATCAACTACGTGAAGAACGAATAAAGGTGCAACCAATGAAATGCCTAGATAAGAGAAAAGATATATTCGTTTTTACATAACGGTCATCAACGGGTCTACCGACTATATGAAAAATGATGAAGGTGCACCCAATCAAATATTTCAAAAGAAGGAAAACAAACAGACATCAACTGTTTTACCAACTACGTGAAAAAGGGTTAAAGGTGCAACCAATGAAATGCCTAGATAAGAAAAAGCTATATTCATCTTCACATGAAGGGTCATCAACGGTCCCACCAACTATAAGAAAAAAGATAAAGGTGCAGCCAATCAAATACCTCAAATGAAAGAAAACCAACGGTCATTAACGGTTTTACCAACTACGTGAAGAAGGGATAAAGGTGCAACCAATCAAATGCCTAGATAAGAGAGAAGCTATATTTATCTTCATAGGAACGGTCATTAACGCTCCTACCGATTATACGCAAAAAGATGAAGTTGCACTCAATCGAATACCTCAAGAGAAGAAAAACCAACGGACTTTAACGGTTCTATCAACTACTGAAGCACGGCTATATTTATCTTCATGTTAACGGTCATAAACGGTTCTACCGACTATACGAAAAAAGATGAAGGTGCACCCAATCAAATATCTTGAGAGAAGGAAAACCCTTCTTCTCCACCCCTCACTCGCCTCCAAAAGCAACCATTTTGTGCCCCTTCAAACATATAAAATCTCAACACTTTAGTTTGTAGTAGATTGTACCCACCTCTAAAACCACCAAGCTTGTCCATGCAATAGTTTTCTTCTGTGTTTACAAAGCCGTCATCTAATTTTGCAGTTTAAAAGCTTGCGCAAGAAGCTATGGCGGACACGAATCACGATCAACAACACTGTAATCAAGACATGCGGCCGGCCATGTCGGAGGCCGATGAAGATTCAAGGCTTGCTGTTTCTCTAGATCGGAAGTAATGTAGTAGTAGAATAACATATGCCATTTCCCGAAAATCTCGCCTGTACGGCATCAAGCTCTCCATATAAAACTGCAACACTAAAAACCTCGAGAACGAAAGAAATTGTCAGCGCACTACAGTAGTCCATTCTTGGTGGTGATCGGTGCGAGCTTTCCAAGGGAGTGGAGCTTCAAGCGGGTTTACAGCGCAATTGGATATGGTAAGCGAAAAATCTGGTTTGCAGCTTGTTTTAGTGGAGAGCACGCCGACAATTTTGTCTTTATGGTGGTTTAGATCGCTAAGACCTTGATTGCGAGGTTAGTCAGCCATTTCTACGATTACTGTTGCTCGATCACCTTCTTTAGTTGTTTCGATGAAAATGTCGGTAATTGCACATGATTCTGATTTTTCCAGTGTCGCTTGGATGCAGACTGCCGTTTGACATTCGAGCCTCCTTTTTGCTGATCAAGAAGCTTCTGGAGATGTAAGTACATAACTCTGCAGGTAGAATTATGTAACGGTAAATTGGGAGTGCGAGTATCGAGTTGTAGTGGTTTTTTTCGCAATTATGGTTATTGTGCGCACGATTTCTAACTTGGAAGGTAACGTGCAAAGAAAGTAGAAATTCGCTCTCCACGCGTAGTTCCTGCATTTAGAATTGAGTCTCTGACAGTTCCTGGCACACTTAACTGGAGGTTGGCCTAGAAAATGTTGACATCGGAGATGCTACTTACCTTGACGATCGCAGCTATGAAACTCTGTTTAGATTCTGTTCAGCTTCTTAAGTGGCTAGAGCGAGTAATTTGGTTCTTTCATTTTGTCGCGGTCTAGTCTATTGCCTGTAACCGCGATAACTTTTCACGCCATTGATCGGAGTTTCTGTTTTCCAGAATTTTCGTCTGGCAGAAGTGAGTTAGGTTTAGAATTTTTTGTAAATTATGAAGTTTTTCGTCAAATCTGTACTGTCGATCTCATTCTTTCTTGAACATCGCATCCCTTTGCTGTTAGTATCGCATGTGCTTATGAAACACAATGCTATTGAAGCTTTAGGAAATTGTAGTTACTGTAGATGTCGGCAGCGATCGTGTTTTCTGAACGTCGGTATGTAGAGAATTATTTGAATTAAAATATCATCCGCTATCCTTATACCCCTAGAAAATCAGAAGCATGGAGTTGAATATCATGTTTTGTTTAGCAGTCATTTGCGTTAAAGTATCGTGGTTTCTTTCAATTGTGGATAGGTCAATTGTGCGATATAATGTGACCATTCGAATATAATTTTCTGGTGTTATTTGTCCCTATAACGCACTTCGCGCAGACCAATCGATCAGCGATGGACGATAGAGCAGCTTCAAGCATGGAGGACGGGGAACTAACCTGGGTTGATCCCAGGTTAATCAAGTTTTCACAAGCTCGAATCAGCCCCACATTCCGTCGCAAAATCCTCAAGAACCAGAGTGATGAGAAGAGCTCGTATTCGGAGGCTTTAAATGCTCCAGCGAATCGACCTCTGGCGCTGAAAGCGGCTGTGGAGCAGCTCAAAGCCGGAGAATTGCAGGTCGTAGACTTTCCACCCATTCGTGTGGTGCCACACCAGGGTGTTTTGTACACTCTGGATAACCGACGACTGTGGGTGTTCAAGACTTTTGGAGCTAGCATGATTCCTGTAATCTTTCAGCAGGAGGCAGACAAGGAATTTTTTCAGAAGCTTTCGAGAGAAGGTGATGGCGAGTCTGTTACATTTATCACTCTCACGGAGGCCCAGGATTACAGTAAGAAGAGGACGTTGCTGTCCATTGTACTGAAGTGGTCCCTCGACGATGTCTTAAATGGAAATCTTCACGTGAACAAGGTACAATCTCATCTCCTCGATGCAATTTTCGAACCATAAAGTGGTGGTAGAAAGTAGAGATGAATTAATCCATCCACGTGATGTTATCTTCAGAGTGAATGTTCCTAGTCAAATGTGGGTTGAAATGTTTTTCTTCACGATTCTGTCACCAAACTTGATGTAGTTGGGATGAAAAGATACAGTTGTTGTCCTGACATGGGTCATCTGAAGGATCGCCGACGAAACGCGGAGATTCGTACAATGTTGCACATGTACTCTTTGAGCATTAACAACATGCATTGATGAATAAATCTCCTCGATGCAGGTACAACCAATTCCCATGCGGTTTGAGTCCCTTCCTACATATTTCGAGTCCTTCAAGGACCCTCTGGTTGAAGAGATCCGTGCTCAGCTTCAGCAATCGTTCGAAGCGATTCAAGAAGCATCGTACATCCGATTGAAGAAGGTAGAAGAGAGAAAATCAAAACGTGATTCAGATGCTCAGAATCTGGCATCTTTCTTGCTCTGGGTCGACACAGAGAAAGCGATGGTGAAAAGAGGCAAAGAGGCCTGGAAACCCAAGCCAACAGATCTGATACTGTTGACAAACAAGGTGCCACAGAGTGACTGCGATGAGTTGAAGAGACAGGGGGTGATATATACTCTGGGAATACTGAAAGGCAGTCGTGAGGATGACGGCATTGTTCTCTCGGCAATCGTTTATGCTCCACCCGAGAGCCCAGAGTATCAGTCTTTGTGCGAGGACGAGGAGTTTTTCGCTGTACAAATGGGCAACCTGGCAACGGGCAAGCGTATCTGGGAAGCACTGGATCATGGACCTGCTGACCTGCGGGAGAATCTCCCAGTTTTAAGTTCTCTTCTTTACTCCCAGTCGGTAAGCATCGAACACTAACCCCTCTCAGTCTGGAATGTAGCCCAGCATTGCGGAATTGTTAACTTTGAGATCGTTAGCCTCTTGGTTACCGAATGCTTTTAAACTCCCATCCATGTTCAGTAATCTGCTTCAATGTGTTACAAGCCGGTACTTTCTTAACCGAACATTTCATTGCGCGTGCAGGGTGGAGACTCGGGGAATTCTGATAGCAGTGGAGACCCTCGGAGTCACACATGGACGCGACTTGAACTGTTGCACAGGTACTGTGAGTACCGACAGTTGAACGACTCTCAGGCTACGGCAGTGAAAACGTCAATAACTGGACTCATGCTTGAGCTGAAACCGCGTATCAGGCTGATTCAAGGTCCTCCAGGGACAGGAAAGACGTCCACCTTAGCAACTCTCCTCTCCATACTGAGCTCGCTCAAGCAGAGAACTTTGGTGTGCGCACCTACAAATGTTGCAATTTCTGAAGTTATACTCCGGTTTCTGAGGTTCTTCAACGCCGCCAACAGAAGTTTTCTTTATGGTCAGTTCTGCGCTTCGGAAACAGAGGGTGAAGGTTATTGTGTACGTTTGGGTGACCTGGTGTTAATTGGGAACGATGACAGGCTTGACTTGGAAGGATCGCTTGAGAGCATATATCTTGACCGTAGAGTCGACCGGCTCATTCGTGCTCTTTCTCCTCATTCTGGGTGGAAAGCTTCGACGTCGGCCCTGGTGGAGATTCTAACTTCAGCAACCGTACAGTATGAGACTTATAAGGAAACTCACGATTCAGGTTTTATGGAGTTTTTTAAGCAGAGAGCGACGTCACTGGCAGAGGAGTTTTTGGAACATTGTGACATCCTGGTCAATGATTTGCCAAGTGCGTACTTGCGTGCACGTTGGCTCTCAGTTTTGAGGAAGTGCTCTTCTGTGGTGACGAGATTCATGGACACCTTAAGTGGATCAGATTTAAAAGAAGGTCATGTGCTTCTGTATTATCAAGAATCTGCTAAGAAGAAGGTTACAGATTTTGCCAAGGCTGTGGATGAAGTTCAAGCTGCATTGACTGCTATGGCACATGATGTAGCCCTTCCTCATACTCTTCGCCAGCCTTCAAGAGAAGGGTTACAAAAGGAATGTCTGGAGCGAGCACAGCTAGTGTTTAGCACGGTGACATCAGCTGGTCGGCACATTGTACAGAGGAGCACGGCTTTCGACTGTGTGATTGTTGACGAAGCTTCTCAATGTGTGGAGGCGGAGAGTGTGATTGTTGCGAGAATGAGCGGCGTGAAGCAGATGGTTCTTGTAGGGGATCAAATGCAGCTTCCAGCTACTGTCATAAGCCAGGTACGCCTTCTCAGTAGTCACCTTCCTCCATGATGTATGTTTTTGCAGGCCGTAGTGGCGCCTGACGTTGAACGAGTAGTTTGAAGATACATACGACATTGTTTAGACAAGCCCCCTCGCTCCTAAGAGCGAGGCTAACGCCGATAGGTCCAGACAAAGCTTGGGACACATTTCGGCATGGGCAGCATACGAGGTTAATCCGTGGAGGATGTTTGGCAGGTTGCAGTCGGGTGCGGCTATGGGAGGAGCTTATTCGAACGATTACAATCTCTAGGACATCCAGTCCACCTTTTGAATGTACAGTATCGCATGCACCCAGAAATTAGTAAGTTCCCAAACGCTCAATTTTATGGTGGGAATGTCCAAGACGGCAGAAATGTTATGATGGAACCGTATCTGACGGAACATGACTTCTTGGGACCATACAAGTTCATCAATGTTTGGGATGGTAGAGAGCAACGAGACGAAGGGCGGTCCAAATCCTGGATGAATCTTGTGGAGGTGGAGATAGTGGTCCTGTTGATCGGAAGAATATATGAAGGTTGATAACCGCAACCTTAGGTCGTGATTCATGTGTTTGATCTATGACCATTGTATCGGTATGTACTGAAATGTTCCCATCGACGCTGATAGGCTTAGATGAAATCTGATCCTTTTGTGTGATGGCAGCGTGTTCAAATGTTAAAGTGAAGAAGTTGAATGTCGGCGTGATCTCTCCGTATAGAAGCCAAGTGGAGAATCTGGAGAGAAGGCTAAGTAGGTACAATGCAATGGCGGACTTCACTGTGGAGGTGAAATCGGTGGACGGATTTCAGGGCAGAGAGAAAGATATCATTGTATTTTCCACTGTTCGATCCAACAGGGATGGCAATATTGGTTTCTTGCAGGATCATCGCCGCCTGAACGTTGCGATCACTCGTGCAAAGTACGTACAATTTCGGTTTGAGCCTTCTTTGCATCCTGTTAAGACCGTTTCGTTGGTGTCGAAGTTCTAGCTGTATTAAATTGTCTTCTCAATTTCTTCATCGACTTGCAGTAGTAAATCCAAAGCATCGAATTCTAATAATCACCTCTGTTGCAGATATTGTATGTTGATAGTTGGGAGTGCTGCAACTTTGACATCGAAGGATGCAGTTTGGAGAGCTCTGTGGGAAGACGCAAAGCAGAGAAAGTGCATTGTAAACCCGTCGTCAGATGCTGACATGACGAAGACTATTAGGCGCGTTATGCAAGAGCTCGACCAGCTCGACAAATTGCTCGATCCCAATTCGACCCTTTTTCAGGCTCGTGACTGTTATTGGAAGGTAAATTTCCGGCTCTCTGGAATCGAAAAGTTACGCCAATCATCAGGCTAGTCTTATATCTTCCTTAGTGTTTTATGCGTTTACATCGTTTATCTCGTATAAGTTGGTGGTGAGGATCTTGAGGTAAATACTGCATGCGAAGTTCCCGAATTCCACTAAGGAGTTGGTTACATTGTGCAGGTTTCATTTGCCAAAGAGTTGAAGAACACTTTTACGAAGATTAAATCAGTGCAAAGCAGGCAGCATCTGTTAAATGCAATGCTGAATCTAGCGAAGGGTAAGAGGTCTCCGCATCTGAAACCAACAATGCTGGCCAGCGCAAGATACAAAAACCTCATCCAAGTCCAGTTAGTAGCAGAGTACTTTCTGGTGTGGACAGTCGATCTTGAGGGTAACAAGCAGATCCTCAAAGTTTGGGATGCGGTTCCGAATTCCGAAGTCGGTACTTACGTGCGGCGCCTTGAAGGTGGATTCTCCATGTACACTGACGAGCATCTTAAGCGTTGCTGTGTTAGGAGTTCATCTCATAATAAGCTTGTTGTTCCTACACAATGGAGCTCGGCTGTTTCGAAGTTCAAAACCTTGGAACAACGTCCTATTAAGCCTCTTCCTGATAGAGACGTTGAAGTTGACGAGGATGAGAAATCTGTGCGTGAAAATTCTGCTGTGGATGACAGCGTGTTACTGATGAAGTTTTATTCTCTATCATCTGGTGTAGCTCACCAGCTTCTCACAGCTTCAGATGGTTCTCAGTTGTCCCTACCTTTTGATGTGAATGAGCAGGAGTTAGAAATTATACAGTACAGAAGAAGTTCTTTCATTATTGGTCGATCGGGCACGGGCAAGACCACGGTGATCACGACCAAATTATTGGAGAGGGAGCAGGAATTGTGGTTTGCTTTACATGGCACATCTGGAGATGATTGTGAGGACGAGTCAGGCACTGCCACCACGTTTCTCAGACAGGCTTTGGTTACATTGTCTCCGAAATTATGTGCGGCAGTGAAGCATAATATATCAAAGACACGCAGGTACGCACTGCTCAGCTTGGAGATCAGTTTCTCACTCGCATTCTGGCAACTGAAATAACATGTCGTAATTCGGATTTTGAATCTTTTACTGGAGTTGGAATAGACCAGGGTAGCACAATAGCACCTAAGAGGGAGGCCAATAATCTCCCATTGACTTCAGAGTTATCTTTGATTTGGAATTTTTTTCATAGTTCTAGGTTGGTTATGAGTGATACTTTAAGTTCCTGGTGACATCATTTTAGTTGAGGCGTATTAACCTGTTTTACAAGGAAGGCGTCAATTATCCTCAATGTTTGTGCTGGGACGATTAGCAAGAGCTGAGTTACATTTGTGTCAGCCGTAGTAGATGATCCAAGTCCGCGTATCGTGCAGTACATATACAGGAAATTCAATGTAATCCATTGCCTTCTCTCTTATATCTAGAGTTTGGAACACTTTCAGGTCAATGCAGCTAGCTACGGGTGGCGCTGCTGTAGAGGAAGATGAAAGTGAGGTTTTCGAGGAGATGATGCTGGATGATGAGGCAGAAGCTAAGCTCATGGGATCCATTCCCGACAACTTCATGACCATACCCAGCGAGTGTTATCCTTTGGTAATCACGTTTCGGAAGCTGCTTACCATGCTTGATGGCAGCATTTCGAGATCGTATTTCTCGCTGAATCCTCAAGACCCAGGCGAAGAGTTACCCGTGCCCGTGATGGAGGTTGGGAACGAGACAGCTGACGATGACAAAGAGGATGAGGATTTTAGTGACATCGAGGAGGAAAATTTCAGTGACAATGGGGATGACAAGGCGGACGAGTCATCGCAAGATGGTAGCAAACCTGCGAGATGGGAGGGTACAGAAGTTGAGTTTGAGCGATTTGCAACATTGTATTGGCCGCATTTTGACTCCAAATTAACCAAGAATCTGGATCCATCCTTAGTATACACGGAGATCATGTCGCACATCAAGGGAAGCTTGGAGGCGCTTCGAAGTCCGCAGGGAAGACTGAGCCGGGAGGATTACATAGCCATGGCCGATCGACGGTCCTCGCTGTACAGCGACCAGCAGAGAGGCAACATCTACTCGCTGTTTCTCAAGTATGAGAAGAGGAAGAGAGAGACATTGGAGTATGATGTCGCAGACCTTGTCACTCACATCTACTTTGAGCTACAGAGTGGCGGTGGGTTTCTGGGTGAGAAGATGAGTTTCGTGTACGTTGACGAAGTCCAAGACTTCACCCAGGCACAAATCGCCCTGTATAAGTTCATTTGTGGCAATTTGGAGGAAGGCTTTGTGTTTGCTGGAGACACTGCGCAGACTATAGCTCGTGGTGTTGGGTTTAGATTTGAAGATGCAAGGCGGCTGTACTATGAAGAGTTTCTTGGGAGGAGATCTGAGTGTGAGCAACGAAACGGGAACTCTGATCCGATGATGAAAGTTCCGGACCTTTTCCAGTTGACGATGAACTTTCGGACGCACATGGGGGTGGTTTCAATAGCAGACAGTGTGGTCAAGCTATTGCACCACTTTTTTCCATACTCAATTGACAAGCTGGACCCAGAGCAAAGTTTGCTGGAGGGTGAAGTTCCTGTGTTTCTGAAGACTAAGGAGAATCGTGGCCTCGTAACCTGTCTTTTTGATATGGAGGCAACTGCAGGGGGAGGGGGTTGTGATTTTGGAGCGGAGCAAGTGATTCTAGTGCGCAACAATGATATCAAGCAACAAATCGGGGACAGAGGCCTTGTGTTGAATGTGCATGATTGCAAGGGTCTCGAATTTCAGGTACCCTTTTCTTTCAAGACTACTTTCTTAACGTGAATGGACTATTTGTTTCCTTCTAAGAGGCAAATATCCGAATTCTAAAATGTTAATGAGGTGAGAGAAATAACCTTGATAGTTGCTGCAAGGTACATCCATGGAACTTAATTACTACTCTGCTCAAATGTAGTCGTTAGTGTGGAAGACAAAGCTTTCAAGGATCGCATATCAGAATCCTAATCTCTTAAGTGTCGATTGTTTTTAGGACGTTCTCCTCTACAACTTTTTTACGGACTCCCCACTACGAAACAAATGGCGGGTGATTTATGGTTTCATGGCTGAGCAAGGTTTAGCTACGAAGCATATTACGTTCCCAAGCTTTGATGTTAAACACCACAACCTTCTTTGTAGCGAGCTGAAGCAACTGTACGTGATGCTGACACGGGCACGGCAGAGGCTGTGGATCTATGATGAGTGCTTTGAGATGCACCAGCCCATGTTAGATTATTGGACGGCGTCAGGATTGGTGCAGGTTAAGCAACTCGATGCTTCTCTAGCTGGGGAGCTAAAGAATCAGAGCACGGCCGAAGATTGGAATAAGCGCGGTGTGAAGGTAATGTGAAGATTTTTGATTAAGTGTTTCTACAAAATGCATGGATCATTTTGGGTTTTTTCCACGAACACTTGTTTTGACCCAATGACTTTACTCAACAGATGTTTAATGAGCACCAGTACGATGCTGCGAAGCTGTGTTTCGACCGAGCAGGTGAAAGTGGTAAAGCTCAGCATGCAAAAGCTGCAGGCCTCCAGCAAGCAGCAGAGAAGCTTCACGGCACAAATCCTAAGGAAGCAGCAAAGCTTTTACGACAAGCAGCAGACCTTTACATCGCCATCGAGAAAGGAGATAGTGCCGCCAAATGCTACCAGAAAATCGGGGACTTCAAAAAAGCTGGTAAAAGCATACTCTTATTATCAAACTAAGTATCTGAATGACATTCAAAAGTTTACGAAGTTGATGATGTTTCACTCTCGAATACTTATGGACTACTTTGTTGTTGATGCTTACAGCCTATGTCTTCCAAAACGTCTGTAAGCCTCCGAACCTGGAAGCCGCAGGTGACTGCTTCACTGAAGTTAAGTGTTGGGAAGAGGCAGTTACAGCATATTCGCAGAGCAATGCAATTAAGTGCCTTCAAACATGCTGGCGAGGGAAGCTATACGATATTGGTCTACGCTTCGTCGAGGAATGGGGCCACGAATCCAAATCGTTGCAGCAGAACTCACCAATCAAAGAAGCACTTGCGAAGAAAGAGAAATCAGAATTTGAAGGGACGAAAATCGAGTTTCTGAAGAGAGGAGCTTCTCACTATTACCGAGAGAAAAAGGTAGAGGAGATGATGAAGTTTGTACTCTTGTTTCCAAGTTTGACGATGCGACGCTCCTTCCTCATGAGACGAGACCACACAGATCAATTGGAACTTATAGAAGAAGCTGCTGGAAACTACGAGAAGGCCGCTGAGTTAGCCGAGGTGAATGGAAGGTTACAGGATGCAGCGAAGTTTTTGGTGCGTGCAGGATCTATATCACTCGCAGTGGAGAAGCTGCTCCATTATGCAAGTATGGAGCTTTTTTGGAAGCATGGTAACAATGGTTGGCCAATGCTACTGACACCGAAAGTGAACCAAGCACTTGAGTATGCAGAGTTTATTGCGTCTAATAGCAACTCCGATGTTCCTTCTGTCCTTATACATGAACTGGAGATTCTGCGAGATGTTGTTTGCACAGATATCAACTTACGCATGCAATACTACGAGCAAGCTCGAAAGTTGAAGCAGACGAGGTTGGAGATATTGAGTTCGTATTTACTTCTTCAAAAGCTCGAACAGACCATCTCTGATGTAATATTGAATTTTACGAAGTATGAGGTCGATGTTTCAGCGGTTAGTGGTTTGATGAGGGAGGAATTCCCTATTCTTACTGAGGTCTGGAGCCACTGGAGCAAGTGCATCGACTCTGTCATCCATGCATTGGATAGGCTTCGCAAGGGCAGAGGGAGAGAAGAGGACGAGCCAATACTGCGATCTATCTACTGCTATCTAGGTGTGGCGAATCATTCAAAACCACAAACTGTTGCTGTTGAGTATCCAGATGCTTATTGGCTGACGAATTCCTCTATCAAGGCGTCAAAGCTCGTGAAGATCACCATCCCGGTACAGGAATTTGCAAACCTAGCAATGCAGTTCTTCGATGGCGAGCTACTTCAGATCGGTGACCGTCTTGAGGCTCGATTGTCCATCCTCTGCAATGTGTTGAAGGGATTCGTGAACATGAAGGAGAGAGTGATCGAACTTTTTCATGTTCTAGTACTCAGATTCAAGATCTTATCGCGAATGGCTAATACGGGCGACGAAGCGAGAAGGGCGCAGAATAATAGAATTCTGGACATTGCGAAGCAGGTACATACTCTGACATTCATTGACATGCCCCTCCACGGCATGAAGGAAGTAGTAGTCATTCGAGAATCGTCGGAGGCCGCTTTAGCATTCGAAATCCTGGCCAAAGAGCTTACTCACAACCTTTTGACACCTGAAGATATTCATATGACTTCATTCTGTGAGTCTTCGGATTATGATCGTCTTGGAACGCTTGTGACATTGGCACCTTTTCTTGGAATCAACTGGGCTCTTGAGGAGGCTTCATGGAAAGGAAAAAAAAGAATCAAGGAACTGTGCAAGTTTCGACTTTGGAATGGGTCACTGTCGCAGCGCGGTGCGATTGTCAAGTCTGCCTCAAGATCTCACTGCTCTTTCTGGTCTTCAAAGATTTACGACTTCATGTTATCTTTACATGACATCTACTTCAAAGAAAACTTCCGAGTAGCTGGCTACATCTCCCCAGTAGTTTTTCTGGCGCTTTTTGAGAGGGGAGTTGTGGCAACATGTGCGAAGAGCACTCACTTAAGAAGCATGCTCATCTCCGAGAGTATGGCACTCTGTAACATGGGGGGAAAGCATTATGAGCCTTACTACTCTACGCTACTTAGCACGACTTGTGAACGTAACTGTGAGAAACGTCAGCAAGGTAAAAAAACTCTGTCCAACTTTCATTTTGTTTATCTCTTTACAATCAGGATCCAAAATTACAACCGAGGGTCTTGGCTTCTAGAGCACTTTAGAATGTATCATTGACTTTGTGAAGTTGTATGTAATCTATGGCGACTTTGACACATTATGTTCTGGTGGAGGAATATCATCTCTCGTTCACAATTTGTTGGGGACCAATTCATGATTCAGTATAAGACAGAGTTTTATATATTGAGCTGTAGAATCTAGTGTATTTCATCATAGGTTGAAGAACTCCACTTTGAAACTTCAAATATGCTTCTATTTCGTAGTCTTAGGCTCGAGGGTAGCCAAGATATGGCGCTTCTGAGAGGCTCCTCTTCGATTCGTTCATGAAGGCTCGTTTGGACACTGAGTTTGTTAGCAATGTGCGATTGAGCTTTCATATAACAATCTCTGGTTGGAAATGCTGCAGAGGTTCTAAAATTTGCGGTTGACCTCATCCTCGACATGCTCTTTAATTTCTCAACTGTTGAGGAGTGGTTTGAATTCTCGAAGCTAAGTAAAGACAAGTATCCACAAATGGTTTTCTGCCGGCTACTCCAGTTAGTGATCACAATTTGTCTCAATACTAGAGTTCGGGAAATCCACAATCGAGTCAATCAAGAGTTGACAAGACTCTTTGGAGTTCAGTGTCCAGACCTCGCCGAGCTTCCTCATCAATTCCGTGAAGAACTGTTGTACCACTTCAAAAATAAGGCGAATGGAGCACGACTTACGCAACTCGTCAGTGCCTTCTCCCGGGCATTGAATTCCATAGGAGATCCCCTGGTTCTACTTAAAAGGTTCGGACCCCGGCACAATAATTTGAGTTGGCATGGAAGCGCTAGCAGGAGTTTGAGAGTGGTGATGGTAGAACTTCGAGACCAACCAGGGGTATTCACTCTTGATGATGTGGATCAATCGGCATCTGATATCAGCAATAAGCTTATAAGTTACCCACTGGGTTACCATAGTGTCAATAATCTCAAGGAGGGTGAGGAGTCTCTGGCCATCGAGGACGATGAAGGTGCACTGGAGAACGACACTTATGAAGAACTTTTAGGGCTTCTAAGAGACAATCCCGACGATACTAAACAAGACACTCCAGGTTCGTTGAGTCTGTCCTTTAAGCTTTATCACTATGTTTTTAGAATCCGAAGTGATGTACAAACAATCAACTTCTTTGAGTATCACTTTTGCGACAAATACCTATGGATAGTTAAGCTGTATTGTATACTTAGGAAGCTCAATCTGCTAATTTATGACCTCAATATATGAACCTGGTTCTAACCCAGTAAATTCTATCGCATTCTGGTGATGCCCGCTGTCTTGCAGATGATGTTGTTGATGCAGTAGCACCATCAGATATTGTCATATTGGAGGATGGCTCGAAGCTCCCGAGAGCATTTGTGAAGCAGCTGAAGACTTTACTTGCAGCGGCCAGAGAGAGGATTTCAATTCCCTTAACCCCTTTGGAGCGCTACCAGCGTGAGGCTCGTTTAGTTTTCCTGCGAAAACAAATCACTGATAAAGTGTACATCGACTTATTTAACTCCGAAGCTTGCTCTCTTCTGGTATGGCTTGCCCTCACCTATCTTGCGTACAAGCCAATTGATTGCAGATCCATGATCCTTCGCATACTAAAACTTACAGCAGAACTTAGTAAAGGTTACGATGGTAATAGTTTCAGTTCGTGTTTATTGTATCACCGAAGGCATGAAAAATTCTTATCAAGCATGACTAGTGAAAATATCAAAATATTGTATGTGACCTCCCAAGTAAGCTGATTTTGTTGCTGACAGGTCCAAGTGGATGAGCAACTGATGAATTTGAACAAGGCCCTGGACATGATTAAAGGCGGACCTGAAGGCGGCCTCGACGATGATAAAGACGACTTGTTGGACAGTTTCACTGACCAGAAGGAGTTGCTGGAAGAGTCCATTATGGAATTGAACTCAAAGTAAGTTCCATTTCTTTAATGACAGTGCAAGTAATTAAGACTATTAGAGCTCCTTATAAAGCTCCCTGACACTTTAAATAAGGAAGGTCAAAATGGGAACTTGAAGAATTCCCGATTTACTCTGGAGTACTTGGACCAACATCACCCGATCCAGAAATGGACGGGGTGTATATACGTTGTGTTCCGCACTCGATTGAATTTGGAAGGCATCTGTATCTACGCATACAAAATGCACTTTGAAATCTCTATCAAAAGCAGGATTTAAAAGACAGAATAATATTTTCTGAAATGAGTGAACTACATCAAATCTTAACCAGATGATCCTTACACTAGTTGGTAAATCAATGCTCTATACTCTTCTCGTGTTCTACTTACAAGCATGAAAGTTTTTGCTATTGCTATGTAGTCAGTCACAACCTTCCTATGGTCTTGTGACTTTGACGATGTGAAGGAACCTAATGATGTTTCATGGTGTGTGAAGGTGCGAGCTGCATGTAGAAATGGACCAACATTGGCTTCACGAGAAGATCCAGAGTGTGAAGAAGCTGTTTGAGGATTGCCAAACCAAATGCCAGCGGCCGTTAAAGAAACTTCTTGGGACAACTGGGGGAGCAGTGAAGCCGCAAAAAGTCGAGAACTCCCCCCAACCAAAGAATAACAACAACAAGAACAAGAAGAACAACAAGAAGAAGAAGCGAAGATGAAGTACAACCTACTCTTTTCCTTATGGCTGATGCTCTATTCTCTATTTATGCCTTCTTGTAGATATGCTTCTTCACTAGAACCATGATCGCTAGGTTCTAGTGCCTTTTCTTACTCCAGGACCATGAATAGCAGTCTCTCATTTTGTTTCGGGAGATGCTGCTAATTTTGTACTACTCCTGGATCATGAGTAACAGCCTCCGCTTTGTATATATGTTTATATTGTTGATAGCTTCGGATCTAAATCTTGAGTGGCTTGGATATGAGCATTGTATACTTTCAGCGTTGTGGGAACTTTCGAATGACAAATATCAGGTCATATCGATTGATTGCAGCCAGAGATGGCTTTAGATTTCAGGAAAGTTTCAGATTAAACACATTTAGTACCTGGTTGTTCTGGCTTATTGAAACACGCTGCCTGCTCACTGCATTCTTCAAATATTCTTACGTTAAGTTCATTTGAGTTGGTCCTAGTACTCATTAATACTGCGTCGTTAGGCTGGAATCATGAACAATTTGTAGAAAGATAATAAGAAGTGATCGCTTCAGGCTGGGTTCTAGTGTGTTTTTGTTGGTGCACTTCACTCGCATCAATCGAGGATTCAAGCAACTGCCTTCAATCTTTGGAAACTCACCCTTGTTTCCAAACACCGCAGTTTGTTTGTCAAGTATCAGAAATTTATTGCTGGAGAATCTAGTGGAAGTTCGGACCAATTAGAGTTTCAAGTTCATCGTTGATTGTGAACAGAGTTGTTCGCTTAGATTATGCAATTGTTTCGCAGAGCAATTTCTTAACCCCTAGAAAGGTATGAGCATCTTTAGGTAGCATGTCGTAATCTCGCTATAATGAAGATTTGATTGCCTTAGAATTACACATGTGTACATATAGTAGGGTATCTGATTATAGGTTAACTTATATTGGTCACTTCTAAAATTTGTAGTTATTATTGTAAGGGCTAAAAATATTCGAAAAATAGGGAAACTTTGTTTTTTCTATTTGCTAATAATTGAAACATAGTAAGCCACTCATTCCATCACTCCAAGTATAGAGAATTCCCTAAATGTATGAACATAGGTGTTCATACTTCAGTAGCACAATATCTCATGGAATGAAGAAGATGGCAGTAATCACATTGTTTGATGCCTACCAATATTCTTCTTTACTTCTGAGTTTTTATTTAAGCTTGAGTAAATTGCTTGAATGGTCCACATGAGCAATTCTATGACTTGAAATTATATCATTCAACTTTTAATTCTAGTTTGATCGTGTGTATGATTATTCCATGGAACTTAAAGTGGATTCATTGTCCCATTTTTATGGTACTTTTTTCTAACTTTATACTCAATACTTTTACAGTGAACTTGTGGAACCTCTAATGTTAGGGAACATATATTTCCAAAGACCCCTTCCAAAACATTTATCTTTTTGTTCCTATTTCTTCCAATTTTTGCCATCCACCCATTTTGGACGACTGGATTTAGTCATCACGAGAAATCTTATACAACACAAGAACGATTGTAATCCTCCAGTTGGGTTTCTTTGATTCTTTCACCATGGCCATCTGATTCAACTCCATCATTGACCACTTGATCTTTGTGAAAACTCTTTTGACAACACCACAACCCCAATTGCACATTCCTCGATGGCATTGAAGATGAGGATTGGAAAGTGCTTTCCAACTTGCAAACTACTCTTGGTTTTATCAAAGAACGCGTGTTGGTCTCAGGGCACCAAATCAACATATAGGTCATCTACGAAGCTCTTTTGAGCCTCACTGTGGTTGAAGAGTATTTTATGTTTAGGTTCTACAATATCTTGCCTGCATACAATTAAAAGAATTCGTCAAAATTCACTCTTGATTCTAATTAAAAGTCGTTCAACAAGAAACTAGCGGAAAATCTACCCTCCCAACTACAACTCTCAACTTGAATACAAATTATCCCATCAAGTACAAGACTACACCAAATGAGACGTTGCACTAACCTCTCGATACCTCTACAATGTCATGATACTCATCAAGAGTGGTAACAAAGATCATTGGCAACCTCTACAGATGTACATGCCTCACCAATCACTGCTACCTTCCATTAATTACCATCATGTGTATAATGGTCTTCCATGCTAAAGGACTACAGCATTGAGACAACATCATCCATACCTAGACATGCTTGCTTATTCATTTGACCACGCCACCCCAAAACTTGCCACTCGCGTTGAGACTTAGAAGATCTCTTGCTACATTCGAGCTACTCATGGTAACCTCAGAGCGCTTACTTAAATTGGGGTGCAACATTGGAGGTTATGGAATGAGGAAATGAAGCAAGTTTTTCAAAACTCGAGTCCTATTGGGTAGCATCCCCAAAGGCTTATTCACATCCATAAGCTGAAACATGAAGAATCCACATGTCATTTGTTGATTAGTGCCTTTAGTTGCCATGACTTCAGCACTCCGAAACTCAATTGTAAACATGTGAACATATAGTGCCATACTCTTTACCTGCAAATAACACATTTGGTACTAAAATGATGAAGAAATAATAACAACTTGGCCAAGAAATCCACAACTACCATTGTAGCCACTCTAGCCACTGTGATACAAAAGAAAACTTGGAAAATGATCAATCATCGGCACTACCTTGCAGATTGACATGAAGGTGTTTACAAAATCTCAAAGGTACAATGCAAAGCAATCCAAAGTGATTCAACGATCCAAACTCTAGAAATAAATGATATTTGCACACCAACACATTCAACACAACGTATCAAGGACTTTGCTTTAGAAGGCTCACTTCTCCTCTAGTGCAAAACTAAATAGTGGTCATGGCCAACATTTCAGATTTCCTATTCTCGCGATGACTTGTTTAGTAACCATCCGCAACTGCCGTCACGTCACCGAAGCGCAACACCACGCAAGATTTACTGTCGCCACAACTGAGCAAAGCTGGCCAAACTACTTCGAAACGATCAAACTAGAAGACCACCAACACAATCGGCCAATCACAATGATCATGCAATCAGTGGGAGAGAGTCAGCAGATGGCACAAAACAAAGACGGTAGAAATTAGAACATAGTCAAAGATTGAGACAACGGATAGTTGAACCTGGAAACCCGGGCTTTGATGAAATCCTCCCCTTGACTTGTGAGTTTCTACTGCTTAGCATTAGTAGAGAACTAGGCTGAAACAACATGTTGAAACAACATTTTGCCAAAATTGTTGTTTCAACTGCCCCAAAATTTAAATGTTGATTGAACCACTAGTACCAAACAACACTTGAGGGTTGAAACAACATTTTCCTTATTATGTTCTTTCAACAATGTTTAAAGTTAACCATAACTTACTTCTTCCTCCAGATTTTTTTTGAATGAAATTACTTGGGTTCTGTCCAAAATCAAGTCTACTTTATGAGTTAAAATTTTTAGACCCATCGCCTGAACTACGACCCATCGCCTGAACTACGAATTAACAACGTGCATTTTAGTGTAGGCAACTTTTGTTTTCGATTTTCAAATGTGGGGCATGTTTTACCATTGCAAGCCAATAATGTAAAATCTATTTTAATGTTTCATGATTTTTTTTGAATAAGTATGATCTCAGGATGAAATACAACAACTTTGTTGATAGGATTTTTTTATAAATAGATATTTTAGGTCTTGGATTTGCAACGTTCTTTTCATCTTCAAAAAACTCGAAAAACAATATATGATTTTTGTAGAGAAGTTTCTCATTCATCTAACATTAGATTTCAAAATTTTGTTTCTTTGGTTGGATTCCAATTTAAGTCTAGTTTTTGTAATAAAAACCATGATTCTATCCGAGATTTATAAAAGTACAAACCTACAATCTACACACTGAGCAATAGCTTAGTGGATGTCTAATCAATCTGCGAAAAACATGGAGTACGCTATTTTAGTATATACAAAATTATACATCTTGCAAGAAGCAACAGTGCATCTGGTGCTTCAACAATCCTTACAAATTACAATCGTAGCCCAAATATCTTAAATCCAAATGAACCAAAAAAAATAAATCCATGATTAAACCGTATCAATGTATATAAGTACCATATGCAACAAAATTATTGTTTATCTGAATCATATGATTCAAATGATAAAATGTGAGTGCAAATTGGCTTGATGGAAGTCAAAACAATTATGAGTTTTAAGAGAGTCTGACACTCTTAGGCACTTCCTCCAAATTAGGTCAGAGAATCTAAACTAATCCTTAGCTGCTTTGGACTTCCAAAACCAAAAAATGCAATTTTCTACCACCTTGTTGGAGTTGGGGTATGGTCAAATTGTTTTTTCTTCTTTTGGAATTTGGCGTCGTAAATTTTAATACAAGTCACTTTGCAGTACATGGAGCACCTCGTAAAAATATCAAACAAAATATTACTTTTAACCCCTTTGTCTTGGCTGCCCAAAATAGCAAAGGGTTGTCTTGGCTTCTTGAAGCTTTAGGAGTTGAAACGTTTACCTCAAAATGTCCATTTCTAAGCACATGGTAAATGTAAGTGGGACGTTGGAAAATAACTTACATGTAGATGATTGCCTAATAGAAACTTTTAATTCTTATACATATGGCTCAACATACTTTGGAGTTTGGAAAAGTACAAAAAAACCAACTATATAAAAATTAATTAGATTATTTATAAGATTGAAAAGATATTTATCATCCTTTACCAAATTGATCATATTGAAATTTTCTCATGTCTTGCCTACATTTATAAGGTGTCATATCTACCAACCAACAACAAATATATACATCTTTGTATTTCACATATCATATAAGTAATACATGTCCATGTTCTTTCAATTAAAAACTTCAAATCCCATAATTAGCCGAATAAGTCATTTGTTTGGGTGGTTGATATCCATGTGTGAATATCCTATATCAAGGAGTACCTTAACCATATTGTGTTTGATTAATAAGAGAGGTGCCTTCGTTATTGCAAGCCTAGTTTTTTTAGGAAATGAAGGAAGGACCTAAATTAGTAGAAAACTCAAAAGCTTAGCTTTGTTAAGAAAAAAAACCAAGAGCCTTCATAACCCTAATCTCGTTGGGAAGGGAACAAATGCCACGAGGGTGAGTAATAATTATTAGCGTTTAAATAGTGATCTACTCTTTTCCATTTCTTCATTTAAAAAGTCTTCTTGTGGTGTACGAATCGCTTGAGTTCAAATAGGAGGCCTTAGGCTTATTGTCCCTCCCTTGATAAAAGCTCATTGGTGTATTAGGTAAACATGTACTAAAATAGTAGGTTCCTAAAGGTACAACTTATGCAAGTATACTAGTGTGTGAAGTAAGAGCAAAGCTATCAAAAGTCTAAGAGGTCTATATTGATTGTTTCGTCCCTTGCCAATTGATCAAAAGCACTTTTCAAATGCAAAACTCATTTGCATAAATCACCTATGTGGGAGATTCATCGCAGTGAAGATGTCTCTTATAAAAAAATCTTGCCAAATCAGCCCACTTAAGTGTAAGTGAGCTAAATTTTATTTTTATAATAATTATATGTTTCTTGTGTGAAGAGTTGTTTGATGCACATAAATGATAGTTAGAAGTAAAAAGCATGATTTTGAGATGGAAGCTTTTATGTTATCATTATGTTTTCTTCATTACCACCTTAAAAAGAAATTGTTTAACGTGCATATGGTTTGCAGTCCATTACGCGATGAGCCTCCAAGAAGACTTTTCGCCGAGGAAACACATAGCAGTTAATCACATAAGGATGCTCTAAAAAGGATTTTTGTGGAGTCAGAATTAAAATGACTAATAACATCAAACGACTTGAAATTGAAATGAAGAAAATGAAGTTCTATGACTAACTTCAAATCAATTATTTTGAGGAAATTGGTAGTTCAAATTATAAGGTGTTGTCAAAGGCGATTCCGCTTGAGCATTCTCAAATAGCATTGTAGCAATCTTACCAAATCCCTTTTGAATGACGACTTTTCTTTGCGAAAGGCTAGAATCTGAAGGGAAGAAGATACGTCAATCAAAGTGAGCGTATTCTTTGGGAAGCCGATGATGTGCAATATGAGTATGAGATGACAATAAAGATTCTTCCAAGCACAACTTAAAGATTATGTGATTTTATAGAAATCTTATGTGATTGCATATGGCAACCTTACGAACCTACCGCCAATTGAGATGTTTTTCAATACAGTAAGAACTCTTTCAAACCAAGACTACTATTGATTTGGGAAGATTTTTTTTTCATTGACCGCCTATTATTAATATATTATGACTCATGTAGACATACTCTGATTGTTAAAAGCTTTTCTATTGAATAAAAGAACTCAACTTCTTATTGTAAATGAATCCATTAAGTTCTAGATGCTATTGATGATTTCAAAAGATTATTTGAGTTTGGTTCATGGTGGGTGTTGTTGAGGAGTACTTTAACTTAAAGCATAATCTAAAATCTCACTCCCATGATATCAAACTTCTTACAGATTCACTAGAAGTGCATTAGATACTTGAATGCTGAAAAGAAGGAGAAGGAGGAGAAGAAGAAAAGTGAGAAGGAGAAAAAGAAGAATAAGAAAGAGGAGAAGAAGAATAAGAAAGAGGAGAAGAAGAATATGAAAGAGGAGAAGAAGAATAATGAGAAGAGGGAGGAGAATAACACTGAGCCTCTATTAGGTGGTGAGATACCGGTACACTTCACATTGATTTTTCATGAGATTGTACTAGATGAGGTATTTGGAGAGCTCATAGAAAGGGAGGAGCAAGAACAACTTGCAAATGAAAAGAGAAAACTACGAAATGTCCAAAATGTATAACATGTGTACCCCTCTCTAATATACTCCTCTTGAGTTTGAAAAAAGAACTATAGCCACTTTTGACTTATTTGAGAGGATTCAAAATTTATGAAATCGCGAAATAGGTAATAACTTTGGGAGGATTCTTTGATTTATTCTTAGAACTTACTATTTGGAAACCGACTCAAACATTAACTTGAATTAGTCTTGAACAGGGATGTCAATCCGGACGTCTTTTGGGTTTTTTTGGACGGACGGACGTCCGTCAGTCCGGACGTCCGTCCAGGACCGTCCGGACGTCCGTCCGGGGGGTAAATCGGAATTACTATGCATGTAATAAATTTTTTAACCATCAGATCGTATTGAAAATCGCATCGTAGCCGTTCAAATAGTGTTGTGAGGGTAGGTGATTACCGTTAGATTGAATCGGGCGGCCTGGACCGTCCGATTGGTTTTGCCGACCCGGCCCGTCGACGCGTCGGATCGGTCGCCACGCCGCCCGGCCGTCCGATCGGTCGTCGAGTTGGTCGGCCGTCGGATGGGCCCCGTCGGCGTCGGCCGACCGTCGGTCGCTCTCCGTCGGCGGTCGATCGGATCCGCGCGACCGCCGGTCGGCGATCGCCGTCCGATCGGTCGGGTCGGCCGCGCGTGATCGGTCGGGTCGGTAGGGCATCGGATCGGTCTTGGTGGTGATCGGTCGCGCCCGGTCGGCCCGGCCGTCGATTTAGGTCGCCGGTCGGCCATGCGACCGCGGCCTATATAAGGCCGACCGGCCTCCACTCTCCTCACTTCTTTCCTTCGTTATCAGGGTGCGGAGTAGCTGTAGGTTGGAAATTTTTTAATTTTCATCCACTGGCTCACTATCCTGCGGAGGAAAGAAGTCTCTTCATTTGTAAGGGGGGAGATTTTGCTTTTTTTTTCACAAAGATGCCCAAAGATGCCCAAAGATGGGGCTGGCGGTAGTGGGGGGAATCGAGGTCGGAGACCAAGGGTTCATAGACATTTGGAGAAGTGGGAGCACCCATCCAATCAGTGCAAGAACTTTCTTCGGGAGAATGTAATCGTGCGATTTTATGAGGCTAACAGTCTTCCACGTTTGTTTAGCAAATACGTGAGATACAAAGAGGAAGCTGTGGCCAAATTCAAGGACGACATGATGGACCTCATGATGGAAGCGCTCCAAGATCCGGTGTGGAGAACGGAGACTGATAAGCGTGGTTTTACGGACTGGATGGAGGATAGATTAGTTGATGCTATCTGGAATGCTGTCGCCATATTGAAGAGGTATGAGAGAACCACTCGAGCGGGTGATAAGGAGTTCAGGGATGTGGTATTGAGGGCGGAGGCTTTTCAAGAAGCGATGAAGCCGTATTCCAATAATGCAAACCGGGTTGGTTCCATAGGATGGTGGCGCACGGAACAAGGAAGGTTAATGGAGCTTGTTCGTACGAATAATTTGGTGGTAATTCCTATGACGGCCCGTATCATCGAGCTTGAGAAGAAGACTCTAAGGGGAGGATACGGCACAATTTCCAAAGTTCACATAAGAGGGGTTGCGGGTATTGAAGAGTTTTGGGAATTTGCTGCTAAAACTCCCATCCATGCTGTGACACGACCAGACTTGGCCAAGGTGGAGCATCAGAATGAGGCGCTTGCTGTGAGGATACAACATCCCGGTGTTATTCGTTTTATTGCCATTCATGCAAATAAATTCCAAGGCTATACGTATTGGTGGAATGGCGGCACGATTCGATCGATGTTGGCTCTTGATGCAAGATATGGAGATGATGTTCATGGAGAGATCGGACTCTCACCTCATTCTGATGATGAGCTTATTCGAGCTTGGCAGTTGGTCCGGTTCCGCAAAAAACGAACAGAGCTTGCTTGGGCTTTAGTGCATATCATGTGTGAAGTCCACCGGTTGAACTACCTCCACAACGATGTGTCTCCAGAGAACATACTTCTTCACTTTCCTCAAGATGAATCACGGGTGTATATTGGAGTATGTGATTGGGGGCTAAGTACGAGCATGGATGATAAAATGAGGTCCTTGTATACGTTTACAAAACCCCAAGAGCGAATTGATACTCTACAAGCACGATATTGGGTAGATCCTCGGGTGGCGTACTTGTACAAACGGAGTGATGACATTCACATTATTCCCGTTCTTGATTGCGCCGGAGGAGTTTGCTACGGCGACGAATAGCACAACGCATCCTCAAGAAGAGCATGTCGAAGGCCTACGAGAATTGCCAAAGTACAGGGGGGGACCGACCGGTGGTGCAATCAAGACTTGGCAAATGCTTTTGACCAATACTTGGAGATGGTGGCTGATGCAAAGTATACGTTGACCCACGTTGTCAACCGCTTCATGGAATCATTCCATTGGCCCGTGCCAAATGATCATTATCGCACCAAGTATGATTAGCAAATTAGTTATGCGCATTTCTTTTAGTTCTTCCGGCTTTATTAGATTTTTAGATTCTTCATTGAAGTTCTGATGTAGATGTAGGCAAATTTTTTGTAGTAAAGTGTATTACATGCCTTCTATATGTATCGGCTTTAAGTACATTCTTGTTTATATATACCTTGCACCAATGACTTCTTGTCCATTGTTTGTTATTTTATTTTATTACTTCTTACCTTCAATAGAAATATCTCCAAATCTTCATGAACAATATTTCAGAATGTATAATGAATTGTGGAACTTCTTCATTACATCAACCTTGCGTAGTTGCGATATTAATGGTTTGTCCGAAGTCAGCTCAAGCATAATATGACATTTCTTACATATGCTTTTTTTTTAATGAATTGATGAACATATTATATGTTAGGTGAGGGTGTGAGACTGTGAAAAAAGGCTTAAAGCCAAACAGAAGAAATTATTACCACCAAGTGAACTTATAGTATAAAATACAAAGACATTGCCATAAAATCCTTGAAATAACAAATTACATAGTATATTTATATAGAACGATATAGTCCGATATTGGATAATCCATTCATAAACAAAATATGGATTTCTGTATCCTCAAAATTGGCACCTAGCAAGGCGAGAATGGTGTAGACATTATCCGCTGCCAAAAACTACATAACCTTCACTACAATGACACTATGTATGATGATTTGTCATTCTTAATCCGATTCTTCATCATCGTCTTTACGACTTGGCGCAGCGCCGTAAGAAGGTGGTCTTCGAGAAGATTCTCCAAACAAGTACGTTTGCCTAAAGTTTCTTTCGGCCTCGAAGTACATTCAATGTATTCCTGCCGACTTAGAAGTGTGGCTTGTTGCGAGATCTTGTTGGTACCTCGCCTCTTCGTCCTCCCAGGAGATAGATAAGGTCTTTGAAGGCATGTCGTTACTTCCGTATGCATTCGACCATATCCATAATTTGTGTAGCCAACAATGTCCGATCTTCTATCATACTCGACCTCCATACTCGTATGTTTCTTCTTCGGTGTGATGGCCTACGGACTCGGGACTTCCGAATGTTGTACCGTATTGGTTCCCACGATTGTATGGGTTTATAGGATGAGTTGGGCTTGAGTTGCATTGAGCATTGGATCCGCTACCCCGCTCACCTCCTAAACCATGTGTACCTCCTGTATACATTGGAGATGGGTAGTTTGAACTAGATCCACCTCTACCGTACTCGCGTTCGGCTCCCACGTGTTTTTTGATGAGGTGGCATATAACTCACCGGAGTACCGAATTGGTGGTTTCCATGGTAATACCCCCTCACTTCTGCGCCAAAGGATCCGGTGCTTGACAATCGTCATGGTTTGAGTCTTCTTTGAGTGCCCCCATATGCCCTTGGAGTTCCATGTTGTTGAAGTTGGGCATCCATATCGGTGAACGTTCAATACGTAGTATAACAATCGCTTGGTCCCATCCAATTTGTGGGAATGAATCGGTTCTTCGCGATCCAATAAATGCACGTTCAAACCTATCGCGGTGGTCCAGTCAATGTCCTTGTGCGGGACTATTTCACCACCACACCATGGCCATGGTAGAATACAACATCAATTTCGGCCTTGTGTTCTTGATTCCAATCGCAATTGTGACTTCGTGATATATCGCAAAATGGTCGCTCTTGCAACTCTTCACTGGGCCTTCACGACGAGGACCATATTTCTCGCTTCGTGCCGCGGCCATAACTTCATGATGTGGTACATCTTCACGTACTTCTTGCACATGGTGCAATTCCAAATGTCCGCCCTCTCACGCCAACCCGGCTCGCAATGCGAGTTTGGGTCACTCCATGCTTCCCAATCCATTTTTGGAGGGTCGCCCTTTGGTCGTGGAGACTTGGCCTCACCCTCGAACGTGAAAACTTCGGCGCCATTTCAATGACAAGTATGCGCGGTGAGGGCGTGGGTGACCCACGCGGACTCGAGTTGCGATCGATGCGGCTTTAAAAAAAAGCCGCAACGCACGGCTCGTTCACTGTGAGTGAGGACAATGAGCCCCTCCCCTTCTATTTATGCCGACCGGGATCGGACGCCATTGGCCAATCGCCTTGGCCGTCCGATCCGGCCGGCAGCCAATCAAATCGGCGATCCGGCCCGGCGACCGGCGCAGACGACCGATCGGTCGACGACGTCCGATCGGTCGACGGGCCGTCTCGATGGCGCGCGGCCGACGGTCGATCGTCGGGCCGCGATCTGGCCGACCGATCCGGCCGACCGGCGAGCCGATGCCGACCGGCCTGGCGACCGGCGACCGGTCGGTCGACCGGTCTGGCGACCGGCATCCGGCCACCCGACCGGGCCGGCGACCGGCGACCGGGCGGAGATCGGCGCAGCGGCCGGGGGCGACGACGACCGGCCGGAGACCGGCGCGACCGGGCCGGCGACCGACGACCGGGCCGGCGACCGACGACCGGGCCGGCGACCGACGACCGGGTCGGCGACCGGGCCGGCGACCGACCCCGACCCCCGGGCGACCGGTCCGTCTATCCTTCCGCGTCTCCCCTTCCCCCTCCTCCTCTTCCCTCACCCAAAAACTCCTTGTTTGTACAACTTCGAACACTTCCTCGCCTTGCATGCCTGCATTTTCAAAAGTTCCATATTTAGCCTCTTTGGTTCACGTGGCGTCTAAATAACCCCTAAAGGCCCAGGAAAGCCGAATCGGCGTTTTGCAGTTTTGGGCACCTTAGATGAGAGGTCAAATTTTGGTGTTTTGGGCTGTAATTTGGTGTGTGTGTCGGGAAACATAGTAATTGTGTGTGGTAAAATTTGCAAAGTAAGATTCCAATTTTAGTGCCTTGTAGAGCAAATTTTTGATTTGGAGTTGAGAAAGGGCAGAACGGGTTGTTGTTGTGGCCACTAAGGAACAAGGTGGAAATGGGGGCAGTTGCGAGGGTCACTCGAGAAAACTCCAGAGGGGCAGGGGTTCCAAGCAGGGTTTTGGAGGACCCAACATTCGGCAGAATTGAATGCTTTGGGACTGGCCAAAGATTGACGCCCCCTCCAAATACATGTCATAACTACAAACTTCGTGAAACTGGCGGCTGAGAACACACTGACATGGGGCGATTCAAATTTCAGAATTTGAATGAGAAACTCATGGAAAGATGTTGGGAACAACAAACAGCATACATCAAATCCAAAGCATATTTCAAAAGTAACAAAAATCCATTATGGCTAGTTTTGCAAATTCTTTGGACGGGGTTCCTGTGACTGCTGCCATCATTTCACTAGCAACTACCGATTCGAGAGAGGCGAGTGCAACAGTAGGAGAAGGATTCATCGAGGTGCCAGTATGGACCGAAAATGATCAGAGCACTGAAAATGGTGATTACGCAGTAGAGTCTTCGGCCAGGGAGATCGAACAGCTCCTTCGTGGTCCAACTGTACTTGCCGCCGAGGTTGAGCTTCAGCGAGAGGAATCGGCGGCGAACTGTACGTGCCAGGGAGGTCGACGAGTTCCTTCGGAGGCGTACTGCAGCTGCCTCCGACCGTCCAGCTTCAAGGTCGCCGCTGCATCAAGTTCGGCAGCCTGCAGATCATCACCAACTTCGGCAGCCCATGCGCCAGTGAGCGATCAGATGATTGCACAGATCGAGGAGCGATCACATCAACGGGTTCGAATACATGAACATGAACTTGGTTTGCATGTGGAACTTGCATGGTAAACTGACATCACATCAACTGACTAATATGACCATATGCAGGAACCCAATACTGCGGTTGTGAGTGTCGGAAACTTGCAGCCACTTCTTATTTCGACATTGCCGCCTCCATCTGCCGATCCAGAAGCTCGCCTTCGTTCCTG
Source organism: Bryum argenteum (assembly GCA_037043015.1). NCBI lineage: Eukaryota > Viridiplantae > Streptophyta > Bryopsida > Bryales > Bryaceae > Bryum > Bryum argenteum. The sequence goes on along the minus strand of CM073328.1, from coordinate 13,526,276 downwards.
GGCTGTACGCAAACACCTTCGAGCACATCAGATTCATGACCTCCTTTCACTGCTTGATCAAAAACATTTGCGCAGTTTACGCGTTCGTAAGAAGTCCAAAGCTTGGCCAAGAAATCCACAAGCAAATAATTTCCGACACCATTTCTACAGGCAAGCCGCACATATTCTAGGGTGGGTTGATCAACACGCTTTTGAGCAAGAATTTCTTGATATTGTCAAATCTACTTGGCCCGATACAAGCAATGCCTCCACGTCGATCATGGAAGAAGTCAAAGGAGGTGAGTATCTCTTGTGTAACATGTACCTAAATTTCATAGTTGAGAGTTATGAGTAATGTCTAACTTGGAGAATACAGATGGAGTGGGACAATATTCCAATGAGAAGGAGTTCACGTCTACAGACACAACCGGAACCAACTACGGTTCCTCCAAGCCCACCATCTAGTCCTGAAGCAATATTACCTCCTCAACATCAAGAATTGCCAGATCTAGGACCTGGAGTTGAGCTCATGACCTTCCCTGATACAGATGTTGGCTTCAACGGCGAGTACTTGAATTCGCAATCTCCAGTGCATGCGTATTACCCAAGCTCAGAAGAATTGTGTAATGAAGAAGGAGAAGATGATAGTGGTATGGAGAGAGCTGCAAGTCTTGAGGATATCCTCTGGCCACCTGAAGTCTTGCTTGCAGCAATAAACTTTGGCCGAAGAGGACGGAAGAGAGGTGGTGAGATCTACAATGCTGGACCTGATCCCGAAGAAGCAAGCGGGAGTGGTGAGATGCACGGACCAGCGCTGCAGCTAGGCGTCGACCAAGATTGCGGTGATGCAACGGCGTTGCGACTAGTATGGGACTCAAGCCGGCGGACTGCGGGCTGGCACAGCGCCGCGGCCACGAGGTCGGGCCACGTCGGCGAGTCAAGCGCGTCGGCTGCCAGCTGGGGTCCGGCGCCGAGCGCAGCGGGGCATCTCCAGCCGAACAGCAGCAACGGCCGGCACGCCTGCTTACCCGGGCACCAGGGCCTTCCTGTGGCGGGTGCATCGCCTTCTGGCCTTCCCCTTACAGGCCATACGCTTGGGCTACAAGGGCAACCAGTAGTTGTGACTTCAGAAGAAAATATTGGTCAATTCACATTGCAGCCAAATATTTTTATTGGGGAGAGAAGTACTGGTATTGGGCCTGGAGAATTCTATGGCAATGATACTGAGGGCGGTAATAATAATATGGAGTGGGATGATGATGTTGAGGAAGAACATATAATAAGAAGGAGAATGACACGCAATGGTGTGAGGGATGATTTGGGTGGGAATGATAGTGAGGACTTACCCAATTTTGAAAGTGCCTACGATAGTGATGGAGATAATCGTAACGATGGGTTACCCCATCAACAAGAGGATATTAGGTGGCAATTTAGGAATGAGACTTGGGGAAACCCAAGTATTATGTATAATCCAATGCCGATATCATTTTTGGGGAAACCCATGGGTCCTTCTCGTCATCATCGTGGTATGCCAAGTTTTATGGATTTATTTGGCCTCTTTTGGACTCCACACATGTTGGCCACTATTGTTCAAGAAACTAATCGGTATGCAAATGCTCCTTTAGATGAGCATGGAAATACCAAAGGTGGTCCTACTTGGGAGAATATGACAATTTCGAGCCTCAAAGCATTTATGGCCTTAGCCATATATATGGGGTTGAGGGTTCAACCTAATGTAAGAACATATTGGATGCGTGATGACCTCTTTGGATGCCCAAGTATTTCAAATATATTTACACGGGCCCGATTTCAAGACATTAGGAGATGTCTCCATCTTACAAACATGGAAGGACAAACTAGAGGGGACCCGGGTTATGACAAAATCGGTCAAACAAGATGGTTAGTCAATGCTATGAGAGATCAATGTAAAAAGGCATGGTTTCTTGGAAAATATTTGACCATTGATGAAATGATGATTCGCTATAAGGGGACATATTCACCGATACGTCAATATATGCCTAAGAAGCCTCAAAAGTGGGGCTTGAAGGTTTGGTGTTTGGCATGCTCGATTTCAAAGTTCGTATGGAATTTCGAGATCTATTGTGGAAAAGACAATATTGTAGCCCCCCTTCCCATAGAACAACCTAATATTGTTCTTGGCGATGCTCGATTGGCCCATAATGTAGTTATGAGGTTAGTGGATGGCCTTTGGAACTTAGGCCATTGCGTGACAATGGATAATTACTTCACTAGTTTTGGACTTTTCACAACTCTTTTATCACGGGAAATGTATGCATGTGGGACAATAAGGGCAAACCGGGTTGGTCTTCCCTTAGATTTGAAAAACACCAATTCTTTCAAAAATGTGCCTCAAGGCACAACTTTATGGAAAATGCATGACACCCGCACGATATCATGTGTTATGTGGAAGGATAAGAAGCCCGTGCTTCTTATTTCCACTCATTATTTGCCAATTCAACCCCCATGTGAGAAGGTAGTAACGGTCCCTCGGCGAAATGGTGCAAGTCGTGAAATGATTCTAACATCCCCGATTTTGAAAGAATATACAACTCACATGCGAGGTGTAGATGTTGCCGATCAACTCCGAGCATCCTATTCATGCCAAGTACGGAGCCACAAGTGGTGGCACCGTATTTTTTTCTTCTTATTGGATGTCTCGATTGTCAACATGTATATATATTATTTGGAGTGTGTGAAACACTATCGATATAACCGCACGCCGATGACACACCTTCAATTCAAGAAGGGCTTATGTGAAGCCCTTCTTCAAGGGTGGCCTATGAGAGATTCACACCCGCGGATATTCCTCGAGCAAGGAACACGCCATTGATTTGTGTACCCACATATACAAAATTACGACGTCGGTGTGTGGTTTGCCAAAAATTTGAACCACATTATTATGCCGGAAGTGTGGAGACAAATGGATGTGTCTCAATCGAGGTTGCTTTGAGAAGTGGCACACGAGATATTGCCATACGACGCCAACGCCATATGTGAGTGAATGTAAGTATTTCTTTTTGCATACAAAGAGGAAGCTCAAGTTTGTTACCCCACATTTTGCGCATATAGTACTTTGCTTGTGAATAATAGTACTTTCCTTGTGAATAATACTTTGCTTTATTTGAACCCCACAAACAAACGTTAGTAATAATAATATGAATAGTACTTTGCTTGTGAATAATACTTTGCTATGTTTTTTATCCCACAAACAAATATGAATAGTAGTTGAGTTATGAATAATACTTTGCTTTATTTCTTACCCCACAAACAAATGACACCACAATAATTTGAATATTGCTTGTGAATAATTCTTTGCTTTGTTTCTTACCCCACATACAAAAGTTAGTAATAATACTATGAATAATACTATGCTTATGGATAATTTATTTTTTATTAGTTACATTAGAATTCTTGTAAATTGATAAATTTTGGTGATTTTGTAGGTGTTCGGCAATCCCTGGAGTCCTTTCTCCAGTTAGGAGAATTCTATTTTGTGCCCTGGAGAACGACTTCGCAAAGGGGGCTTCAATCAGTGCGCCTACTGCACGGTACAAGTGGTGGCCAGGGACGGCAGCAAGGCGGGCCAGCTCCTCCAGCTCGGCTCTTTCCAGATCACGAAATTCCTGCCACCTCATGTGGCTCCCCAAGGTGCCAGTCAAATCCACTTTGTCGTTGCAAGCGTGGGCCTTTTTGTCAGATCATCTTTTTATAGGGAACTTATAAAGAGCTTAGGGAGCTTAGTAACGGTGGGGAGCAACGGGAAGAAAGCCCTCCCTTTATTGCAAGTGACACATGTCATAGCTATCTACATAGAATATTAGGCAAAGTATTTATGGTGGCAGTAGGCTATTCATAGCTCTGCCATATTGCCAGCAATGGGCCCGTAAGATTGAGAATGGGTTCCCATTCTTCTTTGTTGCCCGTCCATTTACTAATTTGCATATGTGTGTTTATGTTCTCCAAAATTGTCAATAATTGAGATTTTACTTTTTTCAAATTTTTTTCCCCATGACTCTGATTTGTGTAAAGGAACATTTTCACCGTTCACTTTTGAAAAATTCAAAAAGTTGATGGTGGATTTGTATTAGAACCCCAATTTGTTCACTTAGAGTACTTTTTGCCTCCTTCTAGAAAAAAATTGTATGAAGGTCCAAAAAGTGGAATGAGTGTCTAAAATTTTGCATGGGTGTGGCCAACTTGATTTCTAACATGGAAAAAAATACTAGCAAAATGTTTAGGGTAACAATCACCAAGTCTCCCTTTGCACCAAGTAGACTATGTCTTTCGGGCAAGCCACAAAAAAATTTCTGCATCAACTTTGAACGTTATGATCTCACAAATGGTGCAGATCCAACGGTTGAGATTTGACATGGTAATCATGGATGAAGTTAGGTTCAAGATCTTACGGTTGAATGTTCCAGAATACAATAAAAATTTATGCCATACTCCAAACTCCACAATGTGGTCAAAAATCGCAGATTTTGAGATTGGAGGTTGCAAAAACGCTTGGGCCTTTAGGGGATAAGGACAGGGAATGTTCTGACAAGGGAATGTCGGGAATGTCTTTTAGTCATAAACGGGAATGTTTTATGACAAAGATACTATCGGCTTTAAATAAACCTATAATAAGGGACTCTTTGCAAGAGGAGGGAAGGCCAACAAATCTCCAAGCCAATTCACGCACTTTTTGAGTTATGTTGTCCAATTAGCTTTAATTGAACAATTAGCTTTAATTGAACAACCAATTTAGTGGGGCCAATTTTCCGAGTCATGAAGTCCTTTGGAGTTGAAGCTCATGTCTAGAAGGGTAGCCAAGGCCATGGGGCCAATTCTTATTATTAACTAAAGTCCATGTTTTTTTTTGGTACACATTTATTTTTTATTTTTTGTTTTCTGGAATTATTCTTCCCTAACACCTTCACAATCATGGCCACCATTTCGTCTTTTATCGTCACGGCCAAAAAATGTTTCATATTCAATTTCAAATGTAATGATCTCGCATGTAGTGATGATCCAACGGTTGAAGATTTCACACTACTACATATGGTAGTTTACTCAAGATCCTATGGTTGAAATTATAAAGTATATCCAAAAATATTGGACATAGCCCCTTTGTAGTGAAACCACCTATTCTCGTACACTTAAGGAAAATTGAGGGAATCTATATACTTGGTGTGAGAAAGGAGTGGGTTACTATTTTTCACGGATAGGAAATAGAAAAATTTATCCATTCTCACTAGGAGATTTTGTCATTTCTTGGCCCCCATTCATGACTTGCCCCGTACTGTGTACCCTGAGGTGGCCCTAAATCCCCTCTAATTACATTCCAAAAAATTTACCTAGTCCTTGGTGAGAATATATTGATGTCTCACATTGGAGAGATCCAAGTATATATGAAATGTAGGTGATCATGTGTGAGCATTTACTTTTCATAACTTTGGTCTTACTGAGTTTGTCAATATTTAGACTTTCTATTTGGGCCTTAACATTTCCACAATGTATGGTCTATATTAATTGATGGATATTTGGAAATTACTCCGTCGTTGTGTATTCTAATAAGTAGTACTTATTATAAAAAATATGGTGCATAAACAATTAATTCTATTATTCGCTATTTTTTGTTTGACAACCTTCAACTAACCTAGGAGAATATATATAATCTAGTACATATGATTAATTGTAGCATTATTCTTATTGTATGGATTTGAATAGTTACTTATTTCCCTCTTACCAAGGTAATTGAAATAAGTTTTCATTGTTACTATTTTTGCAATCATAAAATAAGAGAAATAAATAGGGAGACAAATAAATTTTAAAAAATATCCCACCCTCTAAGTGTTTAACATATGGCAATAATGGCATCAACTCCTAAATTTTTAAGCATATTTGATATTGTACAAGTATAGTACATTAGTACTAGGATTAGATGTTATATCAAATTGATTATTCGTATACTATGATTGATTGATTTAGGAATAGAATATTTTGAAGAGCCATCACTTCTTCATTTACTGTATGTAATGAATACATTCTCATGAGGATAAACTTTAAGTTCTTGGTTAAAGATGTATGAATTACTATGTAGGCCTCTAGGGTATAGGGTTTAGGGTATAGGGTTTAGGGTTTAGGGTTTAGGGTTTAGGGTTTAGGGTTTCTGGTCTTGAGGATTTGGGGTACATTTCATTTTAATCCTAGTTTTTGTGTTGCAAAGCTTTGCAAACACAATTGTGTGTGGATGTAAAATAATGGACTACTGTATGTATGGTGTAGTTCTCAATTATATTTTACATGGATACAAGTTGCACTTCTCTACATCGCATAGTTAATGTGTGCAAAATAATCTATTTTGTATTTATCATTTTTGATTGAAGATGTTATTGACATGGAATAAATCACAAATTTATTGCAAAGAATATATAGGTACTATATTAAACATCAACATACGAATTATGATTCCAGAGTCTTCAATCTCATAGCCTATTTTAAACCAAAATTGGAATAGAGTTACTATTGTAGATCATGTGGCTTAGAGTTTAATTCATACAGCCTCATAGATCATAACGTATGAGTACTGAAGTAGTGTTTGTACGAAACATTTTTGAATTCGTGAAGATCTATACTTTTATGGAGCTCACTCGAAATGGTTATGAACTTAAAATTTAAAGTTCAAATGTATCCGTGAAAAAAGAATCCTTAGCATTTCGGAAATCAACATAGGATTCCTTTTTCATCGTGTAGTAATTACTGAAAATGGAGTAACAGAAATCTTTGAGAAATAAAAAGAGGATCCTATGCAATTTTATCTTTTTTAGTTATGTATTTAAGGAATTTAAAAAAAAAAAAAAAATGTACTTTGGCCCCATTTCAGTTGGCCGCCATGGGGCGGGCGTGCGACCGGCCCGGCGTCCGGCCCGGCCCGGCGACCGGCGATCGGCCCGGCGTCCGGCGGCCGGCCTGCGGCCCGCCCTGGCGCCGGCCCGACGACCGCCGACCGGGCGTGGGACCGACCACGTCCCCGGGCGACCGGTCGGTCGGTCCTTCCGCGTCCCCCTTCCCCCTCCTCCTCTTGCCTCTCCCCAAACTCCCGTTTGCACAACTTCGATCACTTCCTCGCCTTGCATACCCGCATTTTCAAAACTACTATATTTAGTCTTTATTCTCCACGTGGCGTCTAAATATGGATGGGGAATTTTTCGACAAGAGAATGTCGGGAATATCTTTTTGTCCCACGCGAGAATGTTTTATGACAAAGATACTCTTGGCTTTAAATATATCCATTGTAATGGACTTTCTTGAAGGGGAGTTAAGGCGAGCAAATCTTCACGCCAATACACTCACTTTTTGAGTTGTTGTGCCCAATTGGCTCGAATCAAGTAAACATTTAACAATCAATATAGTGTGGTCAATTTTCTCATTTGTGAAGGCATTGAGAGTTCATGCCCTTGTTTTTAAGGAAAGCAAAGGCAAAGGGGTCAATTCTTATTATTAGTTAAAGACCATGCTTTTGATTGTACACCTTAATTTATTTTTGTTAAAATATTCGTTCTTAACCCCTAAAGATCCATGGACACCAAAGTGGAGGTTTCCTATTTGGCAAAAACTTATATGAAGAGGTCAAAAGTAATAATTTTTATTACATTTTGACTAGGTGGTCCTTACACCGCTAAGTGCATGTGGTAAAATTTGCATATCCAAATTCCAAATTTACAACGTACATCTATCATTTTTACGTTTGAAGTCCATTAAGGCGATTAAATTTAGTCTTTGTTTGAAATTCTTTTTTGGAAATATGTTCATGAACAATTTACTACTTGATTCCAAAGTGACCCAAGTCAAAATGTTTGTTTATTTCACAAAAGTCTTGTTGAAAGATTACAAAAATAATCTTCACAATTTCTAGTAATTTCCAATATAAGTCATATAACTCTTTCTTCGATTGATTGTTTTGAAAATATAAAATTTTAAATAGGCATCTCTTCTTCATTTAGAGTATCTAGTGGATAAAATCACTCGTGAATAGGATTTGTGGTTTATGGTTTAGGATGTATGAATAACTCTTTAGGATGAGTTCCAAAATAAGTGTCCTACATTAAGATTAGGATCCAATTGACATTCTCAACCATGCAATATTGGAATAGAGTTACTGTTGTAGGTCATGTGGTTAAAAGTTTGATTCATGAAGCCAATGGTCAATTAAATTACAAAAGGAAAATAAAGAAGGAAGATATTGATTCGAAACCAAATGAATGCCTTATGTTTGAAACATCTATTAATTTGTGAAGATTTACACTTTAAAGAGTCCACTGAAAATGGTTATGAACTTAAAATTTAGAGTTAACCCCTAAACGACCACGGCCACCGATTCGGCGTTTACAGTGAAGGAAAAAAAAAATTACAGTCAACTTTAAACGTTATGATCTCACATCTAATGATGATCCAACGGTTAAAAATAATCACGGTACTATCGATGGTAGTCTACTTCAAGATCCTACGGATGAAATTATCAATAATTTCCAAAAATATTGGACGTACCCCAAATAGTACATAGTGGTCAGTGTTGGGATTTCAAGCTCCCGAAACATTGTGGATTTTTAAGGGTTAAGATGGATCCGAGAGAAATAATATATTGCATTTCAGAAATCAACATAGGATTCCTTATTTCAGTGTGTAATAATCACTGAGAATCAAATAACAAAAAACTTTGCGAAATAAAAAAGGATCCTATGCTATGTAAGATCTCTGAATTTTAAATATATAAATAAATATATATATATATATATATATATATTTATTTATTTATTTATTTATTTATATATTTAAAAAAATTGAAAAAAATTTTAAAAAAAAAACGCGTGACGCCCGCATCGGTCGGCGCGTTGGTCGGCCAAGATCGGTCGTAAGATCGCATCAGCGCCACGATCGGCCGGCCACATCGGTCGGCGGCGACCGCCGCCCGAACGACCGCCACGATCGGCCGGCCCCGATCGGTCGACCGGATCGACCGACCCACGATCGATCGGCGGGCCGGACCGGCGGCCAAGACGGTCGCGGCCGTGATTGGCCGAGCGGCCGTCCCGGCGGCCGGTCTCTAGGGTTGGGAGGGAGGGGGATAAAAGGCCTTTGGGGCCTCATTCCCCTCACTTCTCCTTGTATTCATTCATCTCAACCGAGCCGCAACCGTGGGCATTAGCTTCTCGTGTCTTTGCATTTGTGGTGGCGGGGAAGTCGGCGTGATACTTGCGGCTGCGATCGAATTTTTGCGTACTTGGGATATTTTGGGGTATTTTTAATACTCCCTACTCTTCATGGCGACGGATATTGATAACACGAACATGGAGGGAGGTGCAGATCGAACAAACCTTGAGGTCACTGCGGCGAAAAACCACAAACGCAGATTGGTGGGGACCGAGTTGGTTTTATGATGAGACACCGTCAAAGAGAGTGAAACCAAAAGGAGCGAGACATGAGTTGCACTACGATATCTTGGATAATGAGGCCATCAAAGTCGAGAGCGGTTGGGCTAATGAGCGGAGGAATCTTGGAGAATGGCGACGTGCAAGAAATATGTGAAGATGTATCACATTGGGAAACTTTGGCCTCGAGAATGTCACAAAGTTAATACCAATAATTTTACTTGCAACCCTCAAACATGCAAGGATGATCACTTCCTTCATCGTCTTTGAAGAAGTTTGGGTGGCATTGTTTGGAACTCGTCCCAAGAGCAAGGGTTATTTTTCATATACGCTCTTGAGCATGGTGTATCTTGAGCTCATATTGAAGCGCAAGGTGAACTGGAGCACATTCACGGCGAGTAGTGCATATCCTCTTGAATCGGGAGAAATCAAAAGGATATCCCGATAGGTTTGATCCGTAATCAAATTCTACAAAGGCCTTATGCAAAGATTTGAGGAGGAAAACTCATGAGACGGCGGAGAAGGAATCTCCTCCAACAACCACGACACATCGGGAGGATGGAAGGAATATGGTTGCTACGGATGCCCCAATCGTAGAACCAACTATAAGCGATAGGCTCGAAGGTGCAAACGTAGTTGAAGAACCTCGTGAAAACCCCGGTACCAACACCGAGGAGGAGGCGGGGCCAAGTGAACCACGGGAAACCAGGAGCACCAACTTCTCCCATGGATGACATGGATCTCGATTCGGGTGCGGCGCCAATGTTCGAGAGGTATATGTCTTATGAAGTACCGGATAACACATTGGATGAGTGGATGAAAAAAGCAAAAAGCTTGGCAGATTGGTGCAATAAGGTAGATAAAGAGGCGGTTTGGAAGGGAATCATTGGCACGAGATTACGGGTGAGCAGATAAACCGATCTAGGGTACTACTTGAATATGGGGTCAAAAATACTTGCGGATATGGCTCCAAGATTTGTGGGGCTGGCTCATACTTTTGCAGGTGTCATGCCCAACATTCTACTAGCTGCCAACAATTTTGAGGTACTCGTAGATCGGTTTCAACCTCTCTTGAAGGACCAAGTGAAGATCGAGCTAATCATTGTGAAACAGGAGAAACAACAAACAAATTACGCAACGTCTCCTAGACGAGTTATACAGGGAATTGCGGTTGTTTGGCCAAGGTCCTGCTAGCAAGTATGAGGCGAAGTACCAAGAAGCAATCCGCCAAAAGGATGCGGTAGAAGCATGGGCGGATGACCAATTAGCCTCTGTTCCATCACAGAATGACACTCAGGGGGCTTCATGTAGTCATGTTGTTCCAGAATGTGATGCGGGTGGTAAAGACGATGGAAAAGAGGATGGTGAAAAGGATGGTAATAAAGATAAGGGGAAGACCATTATCGGGACTTCTGATAGTCTTTTTCTTTCACAAATTGATGGGGGTGGTAAAGAGGATGGTGAAGAAGAGACGAGAAAGACGTATATCATGGATTTATCTCCTCTCAAAGAGGTTAGTGAAGAGGATGGTAAAGAAGATAAGGGAAAAACCATTATCGAAATAGACGATGATGACGGTGATGAAATTCGGGGGAAGTGAAGTTAATATCACAAAAGGAGATAGATGATGCATGATTGAGCGACAACGAGCATGGGCAATGGAGTTCGCAAGATCAAGAAGGAGAGAGATGTTCTGATTGCGAAATTGGAGCGGGAAGCAAAAGCATGCTCAATGAAGTTGGAGGCTACAAGTAAAAGAGAGAGATGAGGCGGATTTGAATTGGAGGCATTACGGAAAACCTTCAAAACGGTAGATGCTACGAGAGGCAAAGAATCCACCTTCACCCACGCATACTACCATGGTTGGGATGGGTTCATCGACTTCAAGATAAGAGGAGCTTGGTATCGAGAGCAAAAGAAGATCGAAATCGATTGCATCTACATCAAAGGAATCACGTGAAGTTGTAGATGCTTCATTGGAGAAGTTTTTAAGAAAGGCCACAAAAAACGATATGACCCCATAGAGGTCACTTTTTGGGGGATATTGAAGAGATGATGGAGCGTACAAACTACTCTAAGATGGGACGAAACAATGATGTTGATTGGACTATGGAGATAGAGGAAGGATGGGCGCCGTATAGTAGATTCTCATCGCACCTACAAGAGTCATTTCGCATTGTAATCAACACATGCGACCCTCCTCCCGCAATACTTAAAGACAAATGTGCGGTGTGCCTACATAATTTTGGTCCGGAGGGCGCATACACGTTAGGCCAATGTGGCCATAACTTTCATGTTACTTGCATATGCCGATATCGATGACTAAATCGTTATGTCAGGTATGTCGCTCCCCATTTAGCACGAGATTCTACGAGATGATGGGCATTCGAGATCTTATGCCACCAGCAAGCACGAGTTCAACCGATGGAATCTTCCATTGGATCAATACCGAAGAAATTTCTAAACTACTCGATTGGGGAAATGCTCTTACCGGAGTACATCCGAATCAAAACACCAACTAGCCATTCAATTTGGTGGGGATCATGATCGATTATTTTGGATGACACGAGATTACGAAATAGAGATCGGGGCGAGGAATATTGAAGGTGATGAGCAACGAGAGTTGTTTTGTCGTAATTTCGGGGGCATTGGAGCGTCGAACACAACCGTTTCTTTCGATTTCCTCCAAAGAAAGTCGAAAAGGGAGAAGATGGTTCGTGGCACGAAATAACCGATTCAACAGGCTTTGGTGAAGAGTACAAGAAGTACGATCATACTCCAATTGGAAGAGCTCTGGTACTCGCGAAATTGGAGGAGGCCGCAATATTCCGGATTTCGATACCGGAAAATTCTTTTGAAGATGTGGAGGTCTCTTATTGGTATGCGGTGAAGAAGTTTGATACGCGTATCGATGACGCCATTACATTTTGGAGAGAATGTCTTTTAAACCCAAAAGACACACAACTTCTATTATTGGATGAGTTTGAAGGTGTTGTACAGGATGTCATTGCAAAGATCGAGAAGGCCATGGAAATTTTACGTAACAAACAAGTGGATCCGAGCAAAAAGCGGAAGAGGCAATCGGGCGACGATGGGGAGGATAGTTGGCAGGCAGGTTTGAGAGGCGAAATCGCAGCGGTGGATCGAGAGTATGAAGAGGGCGGTCGAATTGCCCGTCCAAGTCAAAGACTGCGTACTCGCAGTGTAGCTCAGATTGGCCAATCGGATGGATCTTCAGTTTGAAGATAGAACGGATGTTGGACCTTAAGTTCCACATATATAACTATATATATATATATATATATATATATATGCTTTTTTTAGATTGTATGGTTATTGTTTTAAAAATGATGCAAATGCCACCATTGATCCATGGGGCCTTATTTTTGAAGTAAAGGGATACAATCTTTTTTGATTTAATGTGCATTTCTTTTGTATGCTTGAGACAATTGAGAGTGAAGACTATCGTAAGACAAGTATGTAAAAATGTATGTAATATTTTTCAAAACATTAAATGCAGTCATGTAGACAATAGAATCTCCAAATGCATTTGGAGTATAACAATAAAGTACTACAGTAAACTATAACTACAATTTCTATAATAAGTATAAGTCCTATGAACCTATACTACATAAAGATGCCAAATTCAACTACTCATCAGGACCAGAGGATTGCTCATAATCGCTATCTCCCTTCACTTCAGCTCCACTGGATCCCGTAGGATCATATTCATAATCGCTTGGAACCTCCTCTTTGATCTTGGGTTTATTCTCAGGACATTGTATATTCCCATACTTATGCCAAGAATCAAATTCGGGGTGATTAACGAGGATCTTCGGTTTTTTTAGGCGGAACAATTGGAATCATTGCGATTTCCGTTTATGCGACTTGGAAGTGTCAAGCATGTCTTCAGAACCCCGTGGCAATCACGAAGAACATTGGCATTCTTTAAATACATCCCAACGGTACATCGTAGTCACTAGAGATGCTCCCATATTTGGCTCTTGAAAGGGATACTAAACCCTTAGACGATTTCTCCAAGGTTGTCGTAACCCTTGTACTAGAGGGTTGAAATAAAGCGCGGAGTAGCACATTGATCGGGATACTTGATCCTTACTACCGGATGCAATATTCTCCGCGACCGGATCGAGCTCATAGTGCCCATGATTGTGTTGCACGCAGATGGTCTTTGCATCTATCGCCTCCTTTTCCAGGCGTAAACCAAGAGCGATAACGGTGTAGGACGTTATTTGATTTGTCCATGCCGCCTTGTGTCATTAACCGGGCTAACGGCCGCTCATCATCTAGATCATCATTTGAAAGACCATGAGCGATAAAACCACCATTACCATCATGAACATTTGGAGCATCTTCATCATTTGAAGCGGGAAGAAAGTCATATCATCATCTTCATCGCCGAATTCAAAAACATCATTGTCATCGACTACGATTCGTCCTCGATGACTTCCTCATCATTCTCATGTACTTGGTCTTCCTCTAAATCCAAGTTCTCTCTATACCACCGCCCATCATCACTCAACTTATCATTCGCGAGCAATTTCGAGTTGGAATATATGTAGACCAAGTCATCACCGCCCGGTAGTAACCGATTCCGTTTCTTGTCGTGAACATAGGAGTAGCTACTCCAGTTGCGTTCGCAAGCTGAAGAGGACACGGTCTGTGCTAGTATTCGCTTTGCAATTGGAGAGAGGAGCTTAGCACAAGCACCTTCAAACTCCCACCATGCATGTGGAGCTAGTTTTAGAGTATTAGGCTCCAACATGTCATGGAATGGTGGACCCCTTACTCAAACGCAAGAAATTCACTCACCACGCGTCTGCGTAATCCTCCGCGGGACATAATTTTTGTAAAACACGCTTGCAAGCGATTGTAAGATCGGGATCGTCAGCTAACTCTTGGTCGTGTAGTAAATAAGGATTTAAAAGTGCAGCCGCGCCATGTAAATCCGTTGTCATGAGCCGTTTCCGATGGTAAAACTCCTCTTTTGCGGTGGCCACCTCAAGTGGTTCCAATGAGATGGGCGGTGCGTGCAAAGTATGGACATGTCTCTCAAGATCACGCATAATATGCCATGCCTTGCCCGTACTAGGAGCCTTGCCGTCGAATTCTCTCAGAGCGTACACCACGGGGGCAACCATATCCCGTAGTCTTTTGCATTGCTTCCAAAACTCATCGCTCAACACCACCTTCTTGACCTTACGTGAGAATATAAGCTTATCTCTAGCAGATACCGTCTTCTTCGAGGCATAGGCTGTGAACATAGGGTCGACAACAACTTGCTCCAATGATTCCTTGACCTCCAACAAGCGATCTATCATTATGAATTGACTAGCAAATCTTGTTTTCCGGGCATCGGGAGGTCTGAATTTCGCCTCGTGTTTACGAAACACTGACTAGGGGCATTTGTCGCCTCTTGATAAACTTGACCATTTTCTTCGCCATGACCAAAGTATTCGCCATCCATCCACCTTTCCCCAATCCTCCAACAACAAGTCCATTGCATGTGTCGCACACCCTTGCATGAAAATGTGCGGATATTTCTCAAGGACTATTCTTGAGGCATTGAGCATTCTGAAGCATTGTCGTGCATACTTGAACAATGTTCTCCGGTCCAACTTCTTCTATGTACTTCAACATGAGAGTTGACATGTACACATTGTTTTTCTTGGCGATAGTATCGACAAAGACCAAGAAAAAGCTCTCCGGCTTGAGTCACGAGCATCGCATTCACCAAAGGGCGACTAGTCACAGAAGACCATCCATCCATAGTCAAAGTTCCTCCAAACTTCCGAAGGCTCTCAGAGAGTCTACTATCTAGTTTCTTTTGTAACTCCGTCTTTACTTCTCCTAACAACCTTGTCCGAATGTCATGGTAGGATGGTGGAGCATAGAATTTTTGAAATCCCGCAGTCTTCATCACGGCAGCTTTGAACGCATCATTGCGGGCTATTGAGAATGGTATATTTGCTTCGTAAAAAAATTTCGCCCAGAGTTTATCCAACTCCCGCCTATCCGCTTCTGCAAAAGTAGCTTCAATTGAAGATTGCTTCGTTTGCTTCATAGATCCAAACATCGGGCGAGTATCCCTTATTCCCCTCATATGCATGGAAGAAGCAGAGGTTGACCCTACCAAAAGATTTGTTGAATTCATGGGGGTGCCTAGCGAGGACCCTACACAAGAGTCACTCCTAGGGGTTTCAGGAATGTCATGTTTTGAAGCACCTGGAACGTCCGTGGATGGAGTGAGAGAACATTCACCGAGAAATAGTTCCAATTCTCCGTTATATGGAGGGAACTCCCCACCACATCTTAAAAATAATCGCCTAATTTCCTAGGCGACTTCGGGCAAAGGCGTAACTCGAATCCCTATGTCCAGGAATCTTCTCGTACCCATAATGACTCAAATTCCGACTCTTCTTCTTGAAACAATTACACGACATAGTGAAAGACTGTAGGAAGGACCCGCACGCTTTGCCTTCCTTCTCGATGTCTCTAAACCAAGGCTCATGTGGAGCGGGGCCCATTTTGATAAATAGGACGCCTCAAAGTCTTGATAATGGTGGGACCGTGACGGGAAAAAATTGGCAAGAGTTCCTTACCGAAATCCTCACTTCCGAACTCAATACCTACCAAGCAATGTACACATAAAATGAATTATGTGGCTCATAGCTCTTGGAAAGTGTTCAAAATTCGGAAGTGAAATGAGACTCAATGTGTCTTCTCTTATATACCATCCAACTCCGAATATGACCGTTGCAATTTGAAATTGAAATGCTCCTAAACCATTGGATGCTTTCAAAAGGGCCATCCGCCGTCGGCGGTCGCAGGATGCGAGGGGTCGGTCGCGATGGCCGACGGCCGGTCGCCAAGGCCGACGGACGGTCGCCGAGGCCGGCCGACGGTCGCCGCCGCCGACGTCGGCCGCCGGGCCGACGGCCGGAGCGCCGGACCGACGGCCGGTCGCCCAGCCGACGGCGGACGGCGGCGGCGTCGATCGCCGGGCCGATGGCGGTCGCCCCGTGGCCGACGGCGGTCGCTCGGCCGGCTACCGGCCGGTCGGTCGGTCGGGCCGACGAGAGGTTGGGGGGACGGTCGACGGGTGGTTCGACCAATGAACGCACTCGTTGGTCATTTACCCTTGGTAAAACGACCAGATTTTCTAAGTCACAGACGGTCCCCGGACCCCTGCCGGACGTCCGGACGTCCGGACGCTGTGACATCCCTGGTCTTGAATTGGTATTAATTATTTGGCCCCAATGCCTCTCTATGAAAAGAATGTGCAAAGACCATCTCCTCTAACGATTTTTATTTGTTTTTTATTATCATTATTTTTTAAATTAATCTCTTTTCTTTTATAGTGCACGAGTCCTAACCCGTGTCCTCCGGACACGGACATCAAAAAGGTAAGATCGAAATTTATGAAAACATGTAAAAAATTCAGACCTAGGTATAAAAAATAATTATACCCTATTGAGAATCCTCCAACTACGTATTTCTTTTTATACCTGAGTTTAAATTTTTAGTTTTTTACGTGTTTAAAAAAAATAAAATTGATCGGCCTTTTTTGATGTCCTAGTCCGAAGGATATAGGTTAGGACTTCTATATACCGATATCCTTTGGACAAAAAAATAAATAAAAATAGTATTCAATTAATTAGTGAGTAAGTTCCCCTCGTCCCATGGGTAAGCACTTTATTTGGTGCTCTTCAAAAACTACACCCTATCCTCGGTTCCCTTGTAAATGGTCTTCCTACTTTTTAAGATTTATAGCATGTCCTACGTTCCCTTTTTCTAGGTTACCCATGCTTTGGCCCGTTCCCCGCTCTCATCATTTCTTTTCTGTTTCAACAACTTTCCTTTTTGGTTTCCGTCATTTGTTCCTAATTTCCATCATTTGTATGTAGTTCCCATCATTCGTTCTTGGTTCTCATTATTTGTTAGTAGTTCTCATCCTCCTTTCGTAATTCTTATTCTTTAATCTCGATTCCTAGTTCCCCTCCGATGTCCCCTTGATCTCCCCTCAAGTGACCCTTTCGTTGCTCCCATTTTTATTTTCCATATTCCTTGTCTCTTTAACTCCTTGTATTTTTATTATTGGGATCTAATAAACTCTTAATAACAACCACATACCATTTAGAGAACTCTTAAAAATCTTTAGAACAATTACTCTTTATGTTGTGTATACATGACCAACTGATAATGGCCATGACCATGCATGTCTTTGATTAATTTCTCCCCCTCATCCTGATGGATGAGCTTTTTATTTGGTGCTCCTCAAGAACTGACCCCTATCATTGATTCTCTCGTTGATTGTATCTCCTTGCTTTATAAGAATTTTAGGATATCCTTCATTCCATGGATCCTTACTTCCCAGCTGTCCTCTGTTCTATTCTGGTTCCCCATTCTCTTTTTCTTTACTAATCACTCCCAACCTCTAATTTCCCATTCGTGGTTTCCATCCTTTGTTCCCGATTCCGGCTCCCCCATCCGGCCATCCCCCAATTTCCCTTCTTGGTTTCATCATTTGTTCCCGATTTCCATAATTTGTTCCCAGTTCCTATCATACATTGACATGTGGTTCTCATTATTTGTTTTTGTTCCCATTCTCCGTGCCCAATTTCTAGTTCTTGTTCCATGTTCCGTTGATCTCCTCTTTACTCCTTACTTTGCTCCATTTTACATGTTCCACATTCCTTGTCCCTTCGACTCTTGTTATGTTAATGAGATTTAATAAATTCTAAATAACAATCAAGTACCACCTACGGAAATCCTTCAAAATCTTTAAAACTCTTCATACCGTGTATACTCTCATGGACAAACCACCCTACTACCGGGAAGGATCACCAAGGGCAAACAGAGAAAACCGGCTGCATCAGGTCGGGCAACCTGCAAAGGATCGCTAGCAGGTAATCGTGTTCTTTTATATATATAGATATTTAATCTTTCTCGTAGTTTTAGTTCTTTTACACCTTTCCCCACATGTGTGCAAGTTTGATCCTCCCACCCGGACCTCATCTCCCAGTTAAAACCTTGGTTGGAGTTGGCCACTTCACGTGTACCTCAATTGGATTTTAGGTCTTCCAAGAAGGCCTCAATTTTCCCAAGCCGGACCTCAATTAGAGTTTGATTCTCGCATTTGGACCTCAATTAGGTGCTTCAGATAGTGATGTTGTAGGGATCAAGAAGTTCAATGGTAAGTAGGTAATTTTGTTGTTGCTAGACGAGGTGTAATTTTTTAGAAAGCATTGCCCTCTAAAAGATTTGTGCTTAGGAATGTTGTGTGGGACATAAAGCAAGTAGCTCATGATATACAATTTGAGAACGTGCATCTCAAAAGTCTTGAGTCCAAGAAGGAGTTGCAAAGGAACGTTGAGTAAATAGAATTCCTTCATGAAAGGCCACACTTAGGAAACAAGACATTTCACACTTTCATGAGGTATCAACTTACATGAGGATGGAACACTCTTCACTCTTCCATCAAGCATCAACTTACATAAGAATGAAACATTGAACTTACATAAGAATGAAACATTGGACTTACATAAAATAGCTAAATGCGAAAATCAAAGGGTTTAAGATTACCAAGTTCCGCTTTTCCAATGATTTTGTGGATGATCATTTTGGCCGCCGCGTCCATCACGTCTTTTACACTTTCTTGAACACCTTCTCAATCTTTGGTCACTTCACTCGAACCTTTCTTTGCATAAGAGGTCATTTTTGAGATCTCCTCCATTATAGTATCCAATTCGCATTCATCGTCTTTCTCAGGAGTAACATCTATAGGTATTGCAGTGATTTCCATCTAAAACCACACCATACATATCAATACACAATTCAATAATAGAAAGAATCATTACAAGAAAATGTATTCATTATTCACTATTAAAATTTGACCTCAATTTCTACATTTGTAATTTCATAAAAGCCACGTTTGGGGAGTAGCCTAAACTACGTTTTTGCACGTTTTTGCTACAATGTAGTTTCAGGAGCTACGTTTCAACAAAAATGTGCTTGAACGTTGTTTAAGCTACTCCCCAAACGTGGCTTTTATGAAAAAAAAACATAGCAAACGGGTCAAATTCTAGTGGTGATTTATAACCAAATGTAATCTATTTGTACTTGAAAGGTTTAAACCATGCGCATGTAGTCCTTGACATTTTGGCACATGGATAGCACAACTGTTTTCATTGTGTCCTTAGGCTGAGAGTACGCTAGACTACACACGTTTAGGCAGAATTTGGGCAAGGGTAGGGTGTAGCGCGAGTATCTTTCGTACGAAGAGTACAACTGCAGCGGGCGCGCCATGCGGGTCTGGCCGCGATAGTGTTGCCTCGAAATTCGGGCTGTGTTCCTCTCTTTTAGCTTCTTAACCCACCAGGGTTTATTTTTGACATGATTGTTGTTTAAGTTGGACTTAGTGAGTTGTAAGGCAATTGTATTTAAGTGTGGGTCACTTTTATTAGGCGGTTTGTGAGACTTTAAAGTTCTTATTTAAGAGTGTATTTATGTGTGCTCAAAGGAATGCTGTAAAAATGTAAAATTAACTTGAATTCATGTTGGTGACCCAATGAGAGGAGTTGTTATCATAAGGAATACAATAAAGATGTGAAGGGACTCTCAATAATGCATTAAGTCCACGAGCCACAGTAAAAGATATGAGACATTAAATTGGTTTTATGCTTTTGAATAAGTATGAGCTTGGTGATTAGCTTGGCTTCCTCCACTACTAGAAAAGAGAGGGGTTTGCAACTTTACAAATGTTGCTTTTGTGTAAATGTTGCTCTAGTCCACAAACATTTTGGAACTTGCTTGAGCAACGTTGTCAAGAAATAAGCAATGTTTGGAACTAGATTATAAATAACGTTGCTTGGTGATTCCATAACGTCGCTTATTTTTTAAAGAACGTTGCTCAAGCAAGTTCCAAAATATTGCTATATTTAGCAACGTTTGAAAAGTAATTGTTTTAAACCCCTTCAAATTGTTTTAATGCTCGTCCTTGCGTCCCCTACATACTTTTGTCCTCCCACCCCTTTTGCGGCTTTGCTCCATTATCGCTTCCAAATGTCCCCTTTGCCCACTCAAATCTACCCACTCAACCCTACCCACTCGACCCTACGTCCCTTTGCCATTCCCTCCTCTCTCATATCGTTGGATGCACTCCTTCCTTTTCTCCTTGTACTATGGCCCTTGCTCTCTTTCCCTTCGTACCGTTGCCCTCTTCCCCTTTCCACTCATATCCTCGCCACCTTTGTACCAAATTAATCAAATTTATTACAGTCTCAAAGTTGGGTTACTGAATGTAATTGGAGAGTGCAGGTTCTTGAGAACCCCTCTTGCCCAGAACGCAACCTAACATCAATTATTATTCAACAACCAAAGCTACATGCGAGATTCTCGTGTGATGTTTTTACTTGTTTTAGGGCTTAATTGATTTGTTCTTCATATTATGTTTTCTTTGTAACTTATTTAAGAATTTTAGATTAGAGAAGTTTTAACTTCGACCCGTATTTATGATAGATTTTCCCAACATGTACTTCCTCCTTATATTTAACATATTCTACATCTCTTCACATTAATTATACAAATTTTACAAAACCTAAGATAAAAATTGAGCCGTTTCGCCAAACCCCTCGAGGGAGAAGTTCATAAATGAAAGGTGTGATTGACTATGTGTACTTTCATCACAAGGTCTTGTTTTTGTTCTTGCACTTTCCTTTCATTGGTATAGAGTAATCACTTTATTCTTGAAATAAAATACGTGAACTTAGGTACTTGTAAATAGAAAAAAAACTTAAGTTTCTTGATACACTTTCTTTCATAAGGCAAAATACCTAAATCACATAAGTATAAAACTTCCAAGTTCCAAAAAAAATATGATAGGATGTTTATGCATCATAGACTATAAGATACCAAGTTATTTATTTATTCGAGATGTCCACATCCGTGAGGACTCACCTGAGATCAACGATAACCCTAGGCACTTCGTGTGACTGGAAGTTTTCCCTATTTGATAGAGGTAGTGTTTATATAGGAGTTGATCTTGGGAACGGCGTAAAGAAGGGTTTGTTCACTTTGCACACATGGGAAAACCTCTTAGCCCCCTAAAGGTCTAAAGGGGTTTGAAGAAAGCTTAGATGTGTCATTAAATATGGACTCCATAAATCTTCTGATGTAGCGGTCCAAAAATAATATAAAGACTTTAAACCCTAAATTAGATCTATACGGTTCAATTTCCTAAAATAGGAAATATTTTTTTTGATAATGAATTAAAAAGACTAAAGCTTTGAATATCAATATAAAATGTACTTTCTATTACTAGTTATTGGAAATTGATATGATTGGCAAAAATCACATTTTATAGTATAGAATGGAAAGAGACCACCAATAACCTATGAGGAACCTCATTAGTTTCCCTAAATAGTAAGTTTTTTTAAACTAGAAAACCTTGCCTTGTTTGTGTTTGAAGGCTCAATGTTAACAATTGATAACTCCAAACGAGGTCTTGTCAATTGAATGCAGTTCCCAACTCACCAAACTTGTGGGAATTTTTTTTTCAATTTTTTTAAGAATTTAATTTTTTATATATATCTATATATCTATATATCTATATATCTATATATATCTCCAATTTTATCTACTGTAGGTAAATCTCCTCAAAAGTCCGAATTGACCATACGATGGTTGATTGGGCTCTTAGGGGTTAAGTTGGAATTAAATGAGAGAAAAAAATTGACATCCTTGGGGCAGGAACAATTTAACAGGTTATCTATTCTTCATTCCTTACACTTTTGTGTAAAAATAAGTATCATCAATTCATTATTGAATTGCTACTTAGACAATTCTAGCATTGACTCTTCTTATAATGAAACCCAACACTGAAATTGCCAAATTCCTCCCCGCTCCATCTACTTTCATACACTAACTAGTTAACCCCTAACTTTCCTTAAAGCCCGAAATGGGTTTTTGCAATTCCTTGCAGCCTAGATGAAGGGGTTAGAAGTAATATTTTTGCCTAAGAATTTTATCGGGTCCTCCTTATATTGCAAAGTGTATGTGGTAAAATTTGCAAAGTCAAATTCCAATTTTTTAGTCTTCTAGGACGATCCTTGGGTTGCGAGCCGAGATGGGGCAGCTCAAAAAAGTAACTTTTTTATTTTATTTTTTTTGAAACATGATCATTACTACATCACTACTCAAATTTCAAAGTGACTCAAGTCAAAAAGTTTACCAATTTTACAAGGGCAGCCTCCAAAAATTTTAAAACCAATTTTTGCCATACCCAAAAAAACTTGGGAGACAAACTTTGGATGTTATGATCTCTCAAATGGTAAACATCCAACGGTCAATCTTTTGAAGAGTAATCAGGAATATTCTTAGGTACAAGATCTTACGGTTGAAAGTTTTAAAAAAGAAAAAGAAATTGGTTTACACCCCTACGAGTGCTTAGAGGTAGAGAATCGCAGTTTTGAGGTTTCAATCTCCCAAATTGTTTTTGGAGGCTGCCCATGTAAAATTGGTAAACTTTCTGACTTGAGTCACTTTGAGATTTGAGTAGTGATTTAGTAATGATCATGTTTCAAAAAAAAAAAAAAAAAAAATAAATTAAAAAAGTTACTTTTTTGAGCTGCCCCATCTCGGCTCGCAACCCAAGGATCGTCCTAAAAGACTCAAAAATTGGAATTTGACTTTTCAAATTTTACCACATACACTTTGCAGTAGAAGGAAGACCCAATAAAACTCTTAGGCAAAAATATTACTTCTAACCCCTTCATCTAGGCTGCCCGGAATTGCAAAAACCCATTTCGGGCTTCAAGGAAAGTTAGGGGTTAAAAAACAATCTAACGGATCTCCATAAGTTATACTATACAGCTATCCCTCTCTTGAAACAATTGGATCCAGTTGGAAACCTGATAATTGAACAACAAAAAATAGAATAAAAAATAACATCCGGTACAAGGACCAGAATAAAGTGAAAATTTCAACCCCGGATCTCAACCATAAAGAATGTCTGCACCGGTCGGAACAGTTAGACACCAAAAGAATGTCTGCACTCTGCAGACGAATGGGTGCCCTAAGAAACAGATAACCCTGAGGTGAGCTTCGAGGAATAGTACCTGCACGCGCCATTGGCGGCTTGTGCTCGGCTGGCCAAAATTACTGCTCCCCGATGAAAGTAACATTTTCTTCCCTCTCCGAAACAGTCAATGTATTATTGAATGGAAGTAACGTAAGAAAAATAAAATTACTGGAAAATACTGATCCCACCGTCCTTTTAACCCCTAAAAATCCAGGGGTTTCCTCGACCTCCAGAACCAAAAACTGCCATTTTTCACCTTCGTTGGGAGATGGGGAAATGGAGAAACTTTTTTTTCTGGTTTTAGACTTTGAACCGTAAGATCTTGTACCTAACTTGTATACAAAGGACTGGTCAAAATTTCAACCGTTGGATGTTTTTC
This sequence comes from Bryum argenteum, assembly GCA_037043015.1. Lineage (NCBI taxonomy): Eukaryota > Viridiplantae > Streptophyta > Bryopsida > Bryales > Bryaceae > Bryum > Bryum argenteum. Next base: position 13,502,386 of record CM073328.1, on the reverse strand, counting down.
ATTTGTGAGATCATAACAATCAAAGTTTGACCAACACTTTTTTTTTGCCACTGCGTGAGAGGCATTGTCTAAATGGTGCCAAGGGCAACTTGATGATTGTTATTCCAAATATTTTTCCCTCATTTTTTTTCATGTAGGTATTCAAGTTGGTTATGCTCATGCAAAATTTTAGAGACCAATTCCACTTTTTGACCTTAATGTAAAATATTTTATGAAAGAAGGTCTAAAAACAACCATATAGTAAAACAAGCACCACGTATGATATATTTAGTTTGAGAAAAATCTCGACGGTGAGAAGGTGCATTTATGATAATGTGAATTTTGAAAAAAAAAATCTTGGAAAAAATCCAAAATCTCGAATTTTGGCAATTTTTGAAAGAAAAATTTGTAAAATTACTAGAAATTGTGAAGATTGTTTTTGAAAGTTTTGGAGGCTGCCCTTGTAAAATTGGTAAACTTTTTGACTTCGGACACATTGGAATTTGAATAGTAATTTGGTAATGAACATATTTCTAAAAAAAAAAAAATTAAAAAAAATTATTTTAAACTGCCCGATTTGGACTTGAAATCTAAAATTTCTAGATGAAGGTTATAAAATTAAAATTTGACTTTGAAAATTTTACCACATACACATTACTGTATGTGGAGCACCCAATAAAAATCTTAGGCAAAAATATCAGTTTAAATGCTTAAAATGAGCTGCCCGAAATCTCAGAAAACCGAATCGGCTTTCCTGGATTTTTAGGGGTTAAATCTAGTGAAAGCTTTGTTTCAATGACAGCTCGTATTTGTGGGCACCGAGTGAAGCAGCGTGATTGCTTTTGGAGGTTGAAACTAGTATTGGAAGAGTATCAGCCAACGCTGTCCTAGATATAAGATATCAGTGGGGTATCTCAAACTAGGGCATTGCGATATCCTTGCCTTCCACTTTGCAGATACTCTTCAAAAACATTACGATTTGGCTAAAAACATCACTACACTAAACATGTAGGAAGAATTTTAGGAGATTTTTAGTGACGAGCCATTACTGATTGATAATTAATATTATTTTTTCTTGTTGAGATTTCAACAAAAAAGTACTCTGCAACAGACTCGAAACAGAGCAAAGAGTTACTATCAAATCACAGAAAGCTTTCATTGATAAGAAGTCGGAAACAGTACAATATAAAAACGATCACAGGACCGGAGTAAATGGAGTTCGTCTCAGTTCAGAATGCAATTCCACTCTAAAAGAACTCTTTGGAAGTAACCTCGCTCTCTTATATCTCGACATGAACATGCTAAAATCATGAACATTCAAGTAAACCTTCGGAAGCTGATGAGCTTATGTACAAGCGCTTCGAAAGGATCACTGTAACAAAGTATGCCATCTTGACTTAGTAGAGGCGTATTATTGACGTAAAGACAGCCCTGCGAATTGGACATGGAGTTAAACTATCGGCACAGCCTCGGCACGTCTGACACCAGAATTGAAAGCCATGTCTTTTCTGTCAGTCATACAAACCGGGGGTTCGAGTGTAGCCATGTCAGGAACCGGAGCAGGAGGTGAGGCTGAGGGAGGGTAGTAATCTGGGTAATGAGAGATAGCAGTAGGAGCTGAGGGCATGTACGATGGAGCTTGTGGAGCTTGCAAAGCCATGGGTGGTGGAGGATGAAGCCCATCCGGTATTGCACCTCCGGTATTGCTCCTCCGGTACCTCTAGTATCAGACATGAGCTCAGCGAGAGCGACCTGTGCCTTCTTTCGTTCTGGAGGAAGGTTGCTCGCCGTAGCGTTGATGAACTGGATGTTGTCAAACGTAACGTGAGTGATGGTAGAAAATTGTCGTCGAACGCTTGTATCTTGACCCACGGCCCGTCTCCTACTCCCTCTGAGGCGATTGGTAGTGGATAGTTGCTTGCGTTCACTGATGCGTCCACTGTTGCTTCCTCTTGCGGCCCGTTTATCTGCCCATCTGCAAGCCCACATCACAATTATTAACCAGATTTTTACCCTTTCCCAACATGTACACTGAAAATATACGTTGTCGGTACGTGACTGCACAAAACTGCACCTCATCATGGCCTGGGCACACTGGCCCTCCAGCAGCCCCAGCAGGGCCAAAACCCCAGCCCTGCATTTGGGGCGGGGGGTAGGGGGCTCCAGATCCCCTGCTGGGATTGCTGGAGCTGCTGGTGGTAAGGCAGGGCCTTGCCTCCTGCAGGGGGCCTCCCTGCCCGGCTGGAGCCCCTGCCGACAGCGCGGGCACTGGTTTTTTATTTTTTTAACTTTTTTTTTAATTTTTTTCAAATTTTTTTCTATTCGCCAAGAGATTTTTTTTTTAAAGAAAAATTTAAAAAAATTGAAACTTTTTAAAGGGGGCCGGCTGCCCCCTTTTATCCCCTCACCCTGCTGGACCGACGTGCTAGACGCAGGGTCACACCGGCCCAGCAGGGGTTCCAGCCCACCAGCAATGCTGGCTGGACTGGCTGGTGTGCCCAGGCCATCAGTCCGTACCCTCCCTTTTGAAACAAAGTACAGTTGCGTCTTTATACAGATTACTTTTCAGTCTCATATTTTTAGAGTGTAGAGATTTCCCTTGCTTACTGCAATCGGGTGTTTTGCGACAAAACAATTATGCTTAAGAGATTGAAAGATGGATGAAGTAGATCTACCGATAGAGCTTGACAAGCAGGATGCAAACTAAGAAAGGCCAGGAGGAGAATTTGCACCAAGAAATGCAAGAGGTGAAACCCTCAGGAATGAGGGAATTCGCTTACAGGAATGATAACGAGGACGTGGTACTGGCCGCCACTCTTCTCAACGATGTCGACAGCGGCTTTATTGATGGGCGCGAACAAAGTGGGGCCATGGAGACCAACATGCCACCTGGGCATAATTAATTAGTAACGAGCAGTAAGCTCGAAACCATCACAATACTGGTAATCAATCTTAAAGCTAAGCACTGGAGAAGGTGGCGACGATGAACTCCCCATTTCACTTGATTGCAGAGTATGCTGGTAGTGCAGAAAACCTCACAACAGGCAACTCACGAGCTCCAACAACTACAAGAGCTACACTACTTTTTGATAATGATGGTTGTCGTTCCTACATAGACGTTGTTCTTCGAATTGTCTTCGAAGGTGCCATTCGAATCCATGGCTCTAGAAGAAAAACTGAGGTAATGTCACCCAAAAATCACTTCAACACTGGACCTTTTACAACGAAAACTGCTGACTGAGGGCGGGAATTGCAACAATGGAATGCGCTCTGAATGCTATGCTTGCACTGCAGAAAACCTCCCAACAGGAAACTCACGAGCTCCAACAACTACACGCTTCAATACTCACTTAAGAACGATGGTAGTAGTTCCTACATAGACATTGTTCTTGGAGTTGTCTTCCGAATCCATGGCTCTAGACTAGAAACTAAGGTGCTGTCGCCTGAACGATCACTACAACACTAGTAAGACCTCTCTCAACCGAAATCTCCTTGGTATGCAAGTGTATGCAACAACTTAACCCTTAAAGGCGCCAGTCAGCCCCTCGGGCTGTTTTCCAACAGAATCTTGCTTGTAGCTCATTTGATTCTCTTTTTTTCACTTATTTTTTAAAATCATTCTGGTCACCTTTTTGTGATGCATCTACAAAGTGAAATCCTACATTTCAAATCGTAATTTGTTGAGTGATTTGTGCTTTGAAAGGATTGTGGTAGGTAGGTTGGGATTGCACAAAACCTTGTAGGAGGTTGCAAACTCATCATTGATTGGTTCATTCATGCTACCCAAGTTCAAAAAGTGCACTATTCATGTTGCCCAAGTCCAAAAGATGCTGAGATCCAATTTCGGGCTGCCCATTGAGGAGTGGAAGGACCTTTAAGGGTTAATGCACACTGGATGGTGATGGCTCGAGATTGGTAGTGGGTTCGAATTTATGGAGATGGAGGCAGCGAGGCTAGCTGGTCGGTTAAAGCACGCAGGGTGTAGCAGCTTGAAGTCTGAAGGCGCGGAGGAAGGTCAGCGCACAAAAGGCGGCACAACAGGACCTACCTACCGCCCCACGGATCACGGGCCCGTGCATTTCAGGGCTACGAGCGTTTCTCGGAGCCCCAGGTCTGCAAAGCTAGTGCAAATCGATGGTCTGCAAAGCTTGCGTAAGCAACCTTCCTCCAGAACGATAGGAATTTTTCTTCAAAATTTGTGGAATTCTCCATTTGGACCCCGACGACGGCCGCTTTTGATAATTTTGAATTTAAATTTGAGGTCTGAGACCCCAAATTACCCGTGAAAGCCTTGTCCGTAGCATGTAATGCCTATACATCAAAAAATTAGGGGCTCATTACCCAACCCCCTCCCTGGGCTCCGAAAAATGCTCGTAGTACTGAAATACGATGATCCCCGCCCCACGAGCATGTCCATCGTACCATCTCCACCCGTACTCGTTAAAAATGTTCATATATATTTGGAGAGTCCTTGAAATCTTCCGCCACCATGAAAGGTCCTTCGAGCACCGAAAATGAAGTCAATGAAGTAGTAATTTCACTTTCATCATGCTTACTGTTCGATTTTCATAAAGCCGTCAAACATAATTATATAAGCATCACTTAGTTTTTATCATCATAATTATTAAGGGTTTTTAAACGTAAAGGTAAAAAAATAAATCTCCATTATATATTGTGATTTTCTGTATTACAGGGGCACTTTAGTTTTATTGTGCTCTTATCTCCAATTCCGTTAAAATGGCGTTATGCCGCTAAAATGGCACACCTCAACTTTCTGAACTACAGTTCAAAAACCATGTGATATAACAGAATTTGAGGAGATATCATGGAAAACAAGTGACAATGTATATAATGGAGTGATATTATCAAAAAAATTATGATATTACATAATACATCACTCCTTGTAAGCGCATATGTAAGATTTGATGTGACAAAATGGCACATGACATAGTGCCATTCTAACGGAATTGAGGTTTCTTATACTTGTCATATCAAGTTCAAATTAACCTTATGTGAATTTCAAGGTAACTTTAAAGCTTATGTATGGAAAGTATGGTGATTGGATTGAATGCAACGAAACCAGTCTAGTCCCGGCCATTTTCACAAATTCATGACGAAAGTTTGCCATTATACCTCGGAGGGGGCGCTGCGAAGGGATGGACCAGACCCCTCGTGGATCGGGGCGCTGCCTTTGGAACAAAGAGGATACCTGCGGACTCGGAGTCGGGACTGGGGAAGGGATATCCCGATGGCCGCGAAGAGGGAACCGAGAGAGACCGGTACGAGAAAACCCAGAGGGACGAAAAGGGGGGAGTGTTCCACGCGTCGAGGATCCCACTGTCATGTGGGCCATCTCCGGCGGCGTTCAGAAAAGGACGCCGTCGCGGTGCCCCCTTAAAAGGAGGGCACCCTTAAAAGCAAGGCACCCTTAAAATCGGGGCACCCTTAAAAGGGGGGCAGTGGGGCACCTCCTCCGCTTCCACACCCAAATCCCCTGGCCTTCGGGAGATACTGGGGCGGGTGGCCATTGAGTTGAGGTAATGAGAGCATGACCAGCCCTCTACGGCAGGCCGGCCCGCAAGGCCGTCCCAAAATGCGAAAGGCGCCGCTTGTCCGGGGTTACGAAGCCCAGCCCAACACGGAGGGCAGGGCCCGCTCACTAATCACCCACCAATCACACCACCTTACATTCCACTTTTCATAGCTTTCTTTAGAAATCATTTCTTGCCAATGAAATTTCTGCCACGTGGCTCTCACTCATTAGTTAAAGGGGACACTAAAACTTGAGTGGAGGCACGGGATAACTTGGAGTTTTGGTGGGCTAGAATTTAGGGTACTGCAACCCTCTTGACCGGGTTACCGGGTTAGTGTGTGGGCTGGGGCCCCTGGCACTTCGTATCCGGCTCCATGCTCCGGCCTGCAGTGCGGGCTGGGCATGCTCTGAGGACAATCCTTCAGCCCACATCACGTCGGGCGCGGTGGAACCCTCGCCGGGACGAGTTCCGAGTTGTGAGAGTTGTGAGGGATGACCGGCGGTCTGAGAAACAGGAGAGGACAAGTTGCACTTTGAGCTAGTCGGCGCGCGCGCACTCTGGACGTAGTGCTCCCACGAAGTGCTCCCAACCCAGTATTGGCGATGAGGTCCCTAGACGGACTTGCTTGTACTGCGCGGTGGATGGTACGATTTCAGGGGATGAAGGAGGAAGCGGCGATACTTACACTGTTTACACAGTCTGCCATTCCTGCTGGGCCTGCTGGCTCGGTTGAGTCTGCTGGCTGGCACCGTTTACACCGGTTCCAGCAGGAGCGGCAGGAGCGGCATGAGAAAAATGCTACGGAGGAAAAGTGGCAAGTGCAGAGTGATTGAGCCCATTGTAAAAGCGCTTGAAATACGCAATTGGCGAGGGATGTTGTTAATGTCGTTTGGACTATCCGGGAGCCTGCTGGGCCTGTTGCCGCAGCGCAGCAGCTCCCAGAACGTTGGCTACCTGCCAGGCAGGTAATTCGAAGTCACAGAGTGAAGCTAAAAAAAGTATTGGGCAGCAGACCCAGCAGGCAGTGTAAACGTACCAACTAAGGGGAACCTGGAAGCGACCGGATGGGGGAAGGACTCCCGAGTTGTGAGTCCAAGGGGACGGAACTTGGAAATCCCAAGGCAACTTGACGGTGAAGCGGAGAAGTCTGGGACACTTGCTACGTTTACACTCCCTGCTGCGCCTGTTGGGCAGCCCCAAATTTGGTTTAAGTTATGCAAGCGGATTTCGCGCCCTGCAGATAGCCCAGCAGGCCGGAACAGCCATCTTCAACCAGCAGGCACAACAGGCAAGACTATTTTTCCACCATTTTTCCGCAAGGATTGAATCCCATTCATTTGGTCAGTAGGTTCAGCAGGATGTGGGAACGGAATTGAGTTGGTGCCTGCCTGCCGAAACTGCTCGCCGGCAGTGTAAACAACACAACTCGTATCCGGAGCGGGGTGGGATACCTATTCGGACTTGTGGATTTCGGATATGAAATGAGGTTCAGAAGGCATTAATGGTTAGTAGATGCCTATGTGGCACTTGAAAATAAAAAAACCTAAATACCCTCTGCGATGTGACATTTGCAAATTCAAAATAAATAAATAAATAAATAAATAAAATTGAGCTCACTCCTGCCCGCAACCTCCTCCCCATCCTCAATCGGTATGAGATAAATAAGCAATTCCCTAATATCATCCGCCCCTCCTTTATATCACCAGGCCCTAGACCCAAACCCCAACCCTAGACCTCCACATTTTCAACCGCTTTTTCCGGAAGGGAGGGAAACGAACTTTGGTGTCATACTCTCATTGCATCGAGGTAAGTGAGGTTGAGTAAAGATAGATAGAAACTCCGGTCCCTTTCTAAGGGGTTGAATGAAGTATTTGTTCATAATGCTAATAACTTGATGCCCATTAGACAAGGGAAAATTGGAATAATATTGAGGGCCGGTTTACATTTGGGGCCGGATGGAGAGCCGGCCCGAACTCTTCCAATTCCAACCTATAGGATTGCTCAATTCTCTACAATCCGGCCCAAGGGCTTTACATTTGGGGCCGGCTGGAAGCACAACTCTTCCTACGTGTCGCCTTAGGTGGCATGGTTTTAGCGTCAAATCATCCAGCCCCAAGGGAGCAATTGGGACGAGGTTTTTGGTGGCCCAATTCACCATCTAGGGCCGGATGGGGCTCTATCGTTGGATCTTCCAAATCTCAACCGTCAATAACTAGAAGAGTTTTTTTACTTGTTATCGTTTTGTTATTTATTTATTTATTTTTAAGTGCCCCTATTCATACAAACTTTGCGGCCTTCCCGTTTCATTTTTCTAAATTTTTATTTTTTATTTTTATTTTTTTTATCATTTTTTTAGTTTTTTTATTTTTTTATTTTTTGTTTTTAATGTGCTCCTCTTCATACAGACCTTGTAGCCTTCTGGTTTTGCTTTTATTTTTATCTAATTTTTCTTTTATTTTATGTATTTTCTATTCAGACTTTGCGGTCTTCCCGATTTTATTTGTTATTTTTGTTTAGTTTTATTTTCTTTCAATTAATATTCCCGTGTTCATGTAGACTTTGCTGCCTTCATGTTTGAGAGTTTTTATTTATTTATTTATTTATTTATTTATTTATTTATTTATTTATTTATTTATTTATTTATTTATTTATTTATTTATTTATTTATTTATTTATTTATTTATTTATTTATTTATTTATTTATTTATTTATTTATTTATTTATTTATTTATTTATTTATTTATTTATTTATTTATATTTAAAGAATAATAATGAAAAGAAAATGAAAGAGATGAAAGTTTTGAGTAATTTTCAATCATGCTTTGAGAATCCAAGAATAGTGGAATTGCAAATCTGGCTCCAAAATTAAGCTTTAAGGCTTTTACTTGGGGCCGAAGTGCTTAATTAGAAATTTGGCCCTCAATCCGGCCCCAAGGCTTTATATTTCTTGGAGTTGGATGGAAGAATTTAAAGAATTTGGGGCTGGATGTGGGAACAGAGTGAAGCCAAATCCGGCCAACCTTCCATCCGGCCCCAGACCCAATGTAACCGGGCCTGAGGTTGAGTAAACATTGAAATAAAAGACTATGGAGGTAATGGTTTGAGGTGTTACTTTTTAGATGTACGAAAGTAGGAGTTTCTGGTTCTATCATTGAGATTAAGTTTCTTAAGAAAATAGTTTACCCTCTGGAATAAACAATAAGAGTTTACACATTTATTTTAATTACATGGATGTGAGAAGACCCTAGCCTCTAAAGGGGTGAGTCTTCAGAAAGAATGGTAACCAAAAGTAGTCAATTTTTGATCCACGTAAATTCCCAGTGAACGTATACCATAACATTTTAAGCACATATATGAATTGCATTGATCATTAACCCCTAAGAGCCCAATCAACTATTTTAAGGTCCATCCCGAATTTTATTGGAGTTGCACCCATTCTTTTATGGAATTTTTTAACATTTCTGAAGTTTGGTGAGTTGGGAACCACATCCAATTTAGGGAACCTTGTCTGGATTCATAGATGATTCATAGATTGTTTACAATAAGCCTTCAAACACAAACACGGCAAGGTTTCTTAGTGTAAGAAAACTTACTATTTGGGAAACAAATAAGGTTGCTCACAGGTTACTCGTGGTCTCTCTCCACTTTATCATATACTATGTGATATTAGCCAATTGTATCAATTTCCACTTATTGATAATAGAAATACATTTTATAATGATTTTCAAAGTTTTATTTTTTTGAATTAATTATTATAAGAAAATTCATATTCCACGAAATTTAACCATATACACCGAATTCGTTAATCTTGCAGCCAAGAAGTGCAATATACATTTGCAATCCGTTTTGACCAAAATCCCTAGTTTTTTCAAATTGGTATACCAAATCACTATTTATGCACATACCCCATTTTTTTCATGACAATGTACACTTAATAAATGTCATTGCAACAAACAAAACTTCTATACAAGAAATTTAAAAACACTCATGATATTTTATCAACATTTTGGTAATGAATAGTCCATATGAGAACATGCATTTATTGCAACTTAATATTCAAATACATTCATGATGAAAGAAAGCTTTCATTACTTTACTCCAAACAAAACATTACATGCTTTCTTGTCACAAATCAAATATATATGTGACACCGTCCAAACGTGCATTGCACTCTTCAAAACATATCATTGCATGTCTGGAAGAGTTTCCGCTAATAACTCGACACTTTCTGATTGCAGTTGCTCTTCCCCAGTGGTAGATGTAACTCCTGGCCCTTTACGTGGCCGCATCTCCCATGCAATCGAGGGGTCCGCATAATCCATTGCTCCTTCTACCACCATAGCATCTATCACTCCAGAGGACACTCGGTCCAAGCTTGAATCTTCCTCCAAAATAGACGATGCCTCCACAAACGTATGGTTGCACTCTTCAAAATTTCAACTTTTGCGAAACCACACCTTCTAGCTCAAATTGCAATGCAGGTTGAATACATAGATAATGAACACCTTCAAAATGATATAGACTGTTATCAGTATAGAAATTAGGTAGAAATAGATATTTAGAGAAGAAAAGGTTTACTTACAACATTGTAAGTTTATTTTAGTAGTAATCATAAATTATGGTTGCTAACTAAAAAAGTTTGTAGAAGTATTGGATTTCTTATACATTACTTGTTTTTCTTGTTACGAAAATGCGATAAAGTCTTGGATATCTTGGCCATTTGAACCACTTGAAGGGCTCTAAAATTTCGGAAATGAATGGTGCACATAAAAGTAAGATACATCCCATCAAATTATGAGGGTCAAGAATTACCAAAAATAAATAATTCTTTAGAATTTTGATATTAAAATAGAATACCACATTCAAGGATGAAATGGTCCACCTAATTTCTTTAAATGCGATTTGTTGAACCATCCATTTGCAAGTGCATGATTTTACCCCCAAGTGCAAAAATTCCTAATTTTGTGTTTAAGATCCAAATTAGGGTTTAAGGTATTTACACTATCTTTGGAATGCTCTATCATAAGAGTTATGGAATCCATATTTTAAAACACATCTAAGTTTTTTTTCAAACCCCTTCGACCTTGCAGGTGTTAATTCAATTCTACGGTAAAACCGGGGACTCCATAACTGCTACCGCCTGTCGATATATCTAATGTGCAAATGAGGCATATTCCATATTTCTGGCAGGAGATTCCATATTGCTGGCAGATAAGGCCTGGTCGAATTTAGGGGTTAACATGAAGATTTTGCACTGGTACTGTACTTAAGGTAGAGTGTCCTAAAAGCGCCACCTTAAGGGATCTGACCTATTTTTAGCACTAGTAAATTCAAAATAAAATTATGACCACATTCGAAATAGGTTTTTGGGAGGATTGCAAAATTTGCAACATGTAATTCGCATTTGTGAATTTTATACAAAATTCCAAAGTGCTAAGTAAGATTTGACCCAAATGCGTTATATACAAATGAGGTACATTTGTATCTTCACAATCTACAAATGAGGCCAGATCGCTTTTGGGTCCTGTGGCGCTTTTAGGACACTCTACCTTATTCGCACTGCATGCTTCCTGCATGCAACCCAAAATTGTACTGATGTACAATAATAATGACTTTGTCTTCTGAGCATTCAAGTACATATTCACAAATTTAGCGGTCACTCTTCTTGTAGATATGATTGACCACCCTGGCACCCACCGATAAACTTCTAAATTCCTCCCCTCTCCCATTTTAAAAAAATGTTTTTACCCTGAAACTTTGACCTCTTCTTTCCCCGTAACAGACAAAGAATCGGCGGCAAACGAATTGGTGCGTGGAGAAACAGATTACCGATCCGTACCTCGAGACGAGCGTCGAGGAAGATTAGCACGCTGGCGGGTGCACGCGGCATCGGCAGCCAGCCAAGTTTCTGCTCCCAATAAAAGCAACTTTCAAATGCCTCAAAATAATTACTGCTCCCATCGTCCTTGATCCGGGTGATTGCCTCCCCACGGCCGCTCGGAGGCGAAAAAAAGGGCTTTGCCAACATGAGGCCGACAAGCTTGAGACATGGGTGTATTCTCTCAGGTAGACACATATATTTATGATAATATCTTACATTGCATTTTATATTCGTGTGAAGTGAATCACCACTGACCTGACCTCCTTTACTGTACCTATTGGAGAATTACTCTTAATTTATCGCTCTCTGAAGAGATCGTTCATCTTTGTGAAATAATTCAATATTTGGTTGCAATTTGCTACTTAACCCTTAGGGCATGCCCACCCATGGGGGCGCCCTGACCTGAAACCCATAACTGAAAGCATGAATTCAATCACCCTGAATCTTGAGGGCGGGGGAGGAGCCCCACCCATGACCTCATGATTGAGGTTAGGGTGGGTGAAAAATCATGGTAAAGCTTCTCTCCCACTCACGACAAACTTTGGTTCCGAGAGGTGATGCCACTGTCCCAGCAAGCGGTGAATTGTAATCGTACCCTTTTCTATCCCTGAAGCTAGTTCAATACGTAACTGTCAAAGGAAGTATCTATCAAAGTTTTGAATCGAGGAGGTGGATCGTCAACGACTTCGTAACTTGGTTAATTGCTCTTTTCGTTTTCAGGATACAATAATTTCTCCACTTTGCAGAGCTTGAAGAACTCGGGAAATTGTGCATCATGGCAACCAGGTAAAGCTTCTCTCCCTGCACCGCTTCTCGATCCCATCGTTTTGATCGAAGTGATATCGATGGCAACCTGGGTGGTGATTTTTGCAGCTTCTCGCTACTCAACTACTCGCTCCACGAACATCGGCCGGTAAAAACCGGGCCCCGTCGTTTGCTCCGAAGAAATTTCAGATTTGTCGTATCCGGTTTTCAGGTTCGCCTACTTCCCTGCAAAAGGGCTCACATTTGCAGGTTGAACTGGATAAAAAGGATGAATAGTAGTTCAGTTCGGGGGATTTGCGGGTTGGTGGGGCATTTCCACCCTGTTCTGAACTACTATTCATCCTTTTTTCAGTTCAGGGCATGACGGGTGGGAATGCTCTTAGGGCCGATTTACACCTAGGGGCCGGGCCAAGTTTTCTTGGGGCCAATTGCTTGAAATTTCAGCCCGTTTTTGGGTTGGGGCCGGCCTCAAGTCCTCATTATAAATTGATTAGAATGGGGGCCGATTTTCCCATATGTAATGGCCTTCGGGCCAAGAAGCCGGGCCAATTCAATAAAGTCCAAAAAAATTCAGCACTTCTCAAAAAACGGACGGATTTGATTTGGTGAAAAAAAATTGTTTAAAAAAAAAAAAAAGGTTTTTTAAGACAAATCTGACATTGGCCCCGAGGCCAAGAATTGGCCTTCCATTCTAGGTGCACCCAATTCACCGAGCTCGGGCCATGTCAGAACTTGCATTTCTTGATTAAAAAAATTCTGCCACCAAATTGGCCCGGCCTCTAGGTGTAAGGGGGTTGGGCCTAATTTTTGCCTTTCGGCCAATCACAAGTGAGGATTTCAGCCCTCAAACGGGCTGAATTGGCCCGTCCCCTAGGTGTAAATCGGCCCTTAAAGGTCCTTCCACTCCTCAATGGGCAGCCCGAAATTGGATCTCAGCATCTTTTGGACCTGGGCTACATGAATAGTGCACTTTTTGAACTTGGGCAGCATGAATGAACCAATCAATGATGAGTTTGCAACCTCCTACAAGGTTTTGAGCAATCCCAACCTACCTACCACAATCCTTTCAAAGGACAAATCACTCATACAAATTGCGATTTGAATTGTATGATTTCACTTTGTAGATGCATCACAAAAAGGTGACCAGAATGATATAAAAAAATAAGTGAAAAAATGAGAATCAAAAGAGCTACAAGCAAGATTCTCTTGGAAAACAGCCCGAGGGGCTGACAGGCGCCTTTAAGGGTTAACATGAGAATCTAAAGAGCTCTGGCCTTCTGATCTTTCTCTCTCTGATGTGTATCACGGTTTTTGTTGTTGTTAAGGACTAATGTAGATATTGGGTGGGAAGTATTGTTGCAGGGATTAAGGTAGCGACACCCATTCCCGTTACTGTACCCATTTGCGTCAGCATACAGGGCACCTCAATCTGGGTGACTTTGATCATTTGTTGAGAACAAATATTACTAAATGCAGTAAAGGTATAGTGGCAGAATTTGCTTCTCCAAGTCACGGAATCAAGGCCATTTAGACACAGTCAAAATGTGCAAATCAATTTTTGACTTTGATTATCAAGAACGAACACAAATTTTCCAATAACATGACTTTTTCGATACATTTCAGATTAAAATCTAATTGCCTTTCCCTTGGTATAATAATTTCTCATACTCCTCATTCAGAAGTATGATAATTAGCTTAAAGCCACGGGAATGGGTGTCGCTACCTTAGGCAGCTTCTGCACTTTGAAGAGCCACTGAAGGGGTACGTGGGGATTGTTTGAAGTATTAAGGTATATCTTGATTCTATTGGCCGAGTGTTTTCCATATACTGGAACGTGTTTGCCCTTCAACTAACTATGTGGCTTCTTGTGTGCTCAGGTGGCGATGACATATAGAGCTCAGTCATATCGACAGGAACAAGAACTTTTGGAAGCTTACTTCTTGAACATGTGGATATTGATGGCTCATAGAATATGTCATGGGATCATGTTAGGGTGGGGTGCAAGTTTGTTGGCAAGTTGGTATTGAAGTTGCTCTATCTTGATGAAATGGTTAACCCCTAACTCTCCTTGAAGGGTTTTTGCGATTCCGGGTAGCCTAGATGAAGGGGTTAGAAGTAATATTTTTGCCTAAAATTTTTATAGGGTCCTCCTTATACTACAAAGTGTATGTGGTAAAATTTGCAAAGTTAAATTCCAATTTTTGAGTCTTCCGGGAAATAAATGACTCTGTGGCCCAAATGACTAAAGATTGACTAAATCCGCTCATACGACTAAAGATTTTTCAAAAAAATGGTCCTAGTCATTCGCCTGTCATTTACAAATAGCTTGAGAGATGAATTGGCAGAATTTCATTTCCATTCACAGCTTTTCATCTCGATTGCCGACGTGGCCAGACGCTAGTGATTTCGTAGTCATGGATACGTCTCACCATCAGTCTGACTGTGCTCTATATTTACGGCAAGTTTGTGTAATCCGACGTGGCTTGTATACTTTGTATGCATAATTTTGGAATAACTATATGCTAACTTGGAGAAGTAGAAGTCATTTTGCAGTCATAAAGATGTGGTGGAAAATGGCACTGTTTTTTGGTATCATACGTGGCTTCTGGCTTTTAATATTTAGTTTTTCTGTGTTTTAAAATCATTTTCTGACGTGGATATTTCTTAGTCATTCTGCAATCATTTCTATAGGGGAAATTTTTTATTTAGCTGAGTTGGCAAGAACTTCAAGTTCATTCTTATCTAATTAGTATACTCTGCCAGCGTGGACTCGAAGGAGTCTTCCTTTATGAGTGTAGAATGAGTACATGGGTTTGTTTTTTGTGACGTAGATAAGTTGGAGTCATGCTATAGTCATTTCTTGCAAGAACGGTAGTTACCTTTATATTTTTTTCCTCGTTTTTTTCCCTATGTGGCTCCTCTATTTTGTTTTGTATTTCATATATTTGGAAATTATTATCTGTCGTGGATGACTTGGTATCATTTTGTAGTCATTGTGTTATCAAGATTTTTTTTAACAACAATTACTATAGGCAGAATGGTCATAAATTAGTGTGGTCGACCTTATCAAACCCTAACCCTAAGTGCACCACATATTATGGTCTGCACCATCTCTCAGGCTCTTCTTTTCTTGTACCATTTTCTGAAGTTTAGATTACTCTTTCTCCTCTTAATCCGAAGCTCTCTTCTTCTTGAGGTTTTTATTAAAGTTCCTCTCTTCTCTTGATTACCTTGCACTTATTGCCTTTGGTTTGGAGTAGTTGATTTATAGTAGTTAGAGAAAAGCACAAACATTACTCATTAGACATGCATTTTTTTTGTTTTTGTTTTTTTTCTTTTGGTGACTTTAGGTGTTATGATGCCATTTCTGATTAAGGAGTGTGGAGAAGCATGGTTGTGAAGGTATGTCTATTTCCTTCCTTTCCTTTCTTCTTTTTTTGTTTGTAAGCGCGGTAGGAAGTTCAAGCAGATGGTGATTAGAAACCCTCAAGTACTGTATTTAGCAACCTAACACTTAAACAAAGATGAGAGAATACACACATGCCAATAATGAAGCCTACCAAATTTTTTCAGCACTCAATCTTCAAGTACCTGGGCAGCCTTGAAAACCCTAATGTTGTCGGCGCTGCCATACTAGGGCTGAAATTTTAGGGTTTTGATCTTAATTCTATAGTACGACTTAGAAATGACATCAAAATGACTTAGAAATGACTTGCAAGAACCAAAATATGACTAAAGAATGAATCATAGATTCATAGGGAACCAAAGTATGACTAGATCCCCAATTCCGTTAAAATGGCGTTATGCTGCTAAAATGGCTCACCTCAACTTTCTGAACTGCAGTTCAAAAACCATGTGATATAATAGAAACTGAAGGTGATATTATGGAAAATGAGTGACAATTTATATAAAGGAGTGATATTATTTTAAAAATTGTGATATTCTAGAATACACCCTTCGATGTGAGCACATATGTAAGATTTGGTGTGACAAAATGGCACATGGCATAGTGCCATTTTAACGGAATTGAGGTTCTAGTAAAAATCCATGATGCACATTTCCTACTTGATTGTGCTGTATTTCTAAATTGCTTGGTGTAATTTACAGTTGTGCAGGAGGTGTTTTGTTTTATTCTAAATATGACAAGGTCCAAGGTAGAACCATGCCACATGAGTGGCATTTTCAGCAGCAAGCAGGAGTTTTATTTCAAAAATATTGTTGGCAAATAGCTAATAGTTATAGTGTATGCTTGTAAGTCATTTTGTAGTTATAGTTCAATCACATGTACATAATGACACATCTTTGACGATGTTATGACTTATGTATCATAGGCAGTAATAAAATATGAATATTACTTATTAATGATTTCAACACAATCATTGTATGACTTGCATACGAGTAGTCATTTAGTGCAATCAACGACTTCAAAATGACACCGATATGATAGTGATATGACAACGATATCGCCCCCCCGCAACATGAATTACACCGTAAAACTAGCCTAGACACGTGGACTAACCAAACTTAGACACATTGTCTGCTTTATAAAAATAAATGACTTAGGAATGACTCTGTTATGACTCTGGCATGACAATTACTTTGCCACGAATTATAGTTTAAAAATGGCCTAGACACGTGGACCAACCACAGTTAAACACGTTGACTACCAAGAAAACCATCCAGTCATTTCTAAGTCACACAGTAAGGGTGCAAAAATTTCGCCACGTCATATCCCGCGCTTCCACGAAGGATTTAAAGTCACCGTACCTCCTTGCCCAAATTTCAGGTCAACGTTCACGTCGGAATGTACATTCAGCCACTTTGGCTGACGTAGAGTACTTCGTTGAAAAACTGGCCATGTCAGCGGCCACGTCGGCTGTGAGCCGGATGAGAGCGTACGGATGAAGTTGCACTCACTTATGCCAAATGGCCCATATGACTATTCTGTTAATGACTATAAACTCAAATTCTGCACTGTAGTCATTTAGAGCAATTTTTGGCCCAAATGACTGCAAATACAGTCATTTAGCGCAGTCATTTAATGCCCCTTTTGTACTAGTGTTATGTTTGACACGCTTCTGGAAGAAGTAAGGTAAAGTGGCAATTGTTGACAGAGAGATAAGTAATACTTTTCTGAAGAACTAAGTTGATGAGTTGATGGAGGCCACGAGAATGTACTTCATCTTGAACATGTAGATATCAATGTAATACATATTGTTTGAAATCTACACTCATTTGAACAAGTAGATCTCAATGTAATACATAGTGAATATTTGAACCTATCCTCTTGAATCTACTGTTTAAAATCTACCCTCTTGAAATGTACTGGATGGGTTACTTATTTTGTGACGTTTTCAAATCTTTATTTTTATATGACTTTGGGACATACGAACATAATTGTTGTTTAAACAAGATGTGTTATACGAACCTTTCTATGATGTTGTTAAAATATTTGTTGAAACAACATGGTGTTGAATGTGGTTAAAACTTGTGGTGAAACAATACGGTGTGCAATGTTGTTAAAACTTGTGTTGAACCGACATATTATTAACAACAAAAATATGGTGCACAATTCTATATCCAAGAGCACAAGAGTGCCTGTGTGTTCTGGAGTAGGCCTATGAAACTCCCACTGCCAACACGATCTCTTGTAGTTTGTCCAGAAGACTCATGAGCTTTATATCCAACCCGAAGGAAAGGTAGCAAAGATGCAGGAAAATGGTGGGCAAATAGTACTTGCAACAACATGAGCCAGCCTCCCATCAATCACCGAGGTGAATCCTTGTGAATCCTTCTGCCAGTGTAATAGCAGACCGATCCAGTCACAGTGATATTTCTTGACACGCATTGATGTTGATAGCATAGACCTTGCTATGGGACTGAGCTCCCTAACTAATCGATCCTAGATCTCAAATCGATGCTCTTATTAAGCAGTTGAATCAACCGTGGCAATTCCAATTCAGGTCTCCTCTGTGATCTTTTGGTGAGGAGCGAACCAAATTGCTCAGTGCTCCAGAAAGTATCGACCCAAATCGATCACTGCAATAACTTCAAACTGCTCCAGAAAGTATCGATTCAAGTCCAACAGAGCAAAAACTTCAAACTGTTCCAGTAAGTTTCGATTGAAGAGCAATAACATCGTACTATTCTATGAAGTATCGATCGAAGTATAGCTTAGACTGCTTCAGTAAGTCTCGATTGCAGACAAACCATTACAGCAGGAAGCCGAGAATCAGTTCACCGCGACGAACTTAACCAGAATGATGTTATTGGATCGATCAATGAGCGTGCAATGAAAGTGGGAGATGATCAATCAAGATAGCGAGGGTCCGACCAAAAGTGATTGGGGGTGGTTTAAGCACTGTATCATAGTTTCACAACTACAATTTGAGGTGATTTGCAACATTTTCTTCTCAAATGTTGCTCAAGTTTAGTAACAATTTCGAACTTGCTTGAGCAATGTTAGAAAATATTAAACAACTTACGTTATCCACTACTAGAATAAGGGCTTGCAACATTACAAACGTTGCTTTTGTGCAAATGTTGCTTCTGTCTAGCAATGTCTTGAAACTTGCTTGAGCAACGTTCTCAAGAAAATAAGCAACGTTTTCAATTAGATTATAAATATTAACGTTGCTTGGTGAATTTTGAAGCAAATTGCATGGATAAAGGATATTAATAGTAAAAAGCACCAAGTCTAAATTTCTACATTTTGACATTGTTCGTTGTCTTGTCCATTTAACCATATTAATTTAATAATACTCATTTCCTAAGAACATAACTCCTCCTATCCGATGAGTCCCCTCCCCACCGGCTTGGCCGATGGTGTTGACAGCCTTGTGCATAGGTGGTGAGGCGATGGCTATGGCCGGTGGTAATACTCGTTGTGGGTTAGATGTCACCTAAGCCACGAGCTTGATATCTTCTGTGAGAATGGAGTGCAATTCACCGAGGTTTCAGTCCAAATCAAAAGAACCCCGTTTCCCGACTCTCGAAATTGTACTAATTAAACGATGAAAGAACATCGTTCTTTCCAATGTATTTAATATTGCGTGCATGTTCCTTCACATGCCACATGCCACACACAAACAAGATTTATAAGTGTTGCATATTCACCCACAACTTGTTGCCGACATTAATATTGTATACTTTTAGATTAAAGTTTAGGGTTATTTCATTCCTTTTAAAAGCATCTGATTCCTAGTAGGGCTCCTTTATGCAATCAAGGATTGAACCGCTACATACCTCAACAATGACAAGGAACTCTAGGGCCGTTGTGTTGATGTGTGCGGCCAAGCTCAAGTAATTCTCTCTCCAACCAAAACCTTGAATCTTCTCTTCCAATTGTTTCCACAAGGATGAACATGGTATGGACAATCACAAATTCGTGCCATGATTGTGCATGCGACTACTGTTAGCACACAAGATAAAAACACTTTCAATATACACTTAGTCTAATACAAAAGCAACAAAAAACCTTACACGAGAGGAAGAAAACAAGACAATTTCCACTTCTAGTACCGAACCCATCAACGCTACTCCTAGTCCTACGGTCACCCTTACTTCATCTTCCGAATCTCTATCACATCCGTCTGCTGTTTTCCCTCCTACTCATGAGGCTGTAGACTCACGATCACCTTAATCCTATTATTGTCAATTGTAACCTCAATTCCGTTAAAATGGCGGTATGCCTTGTGCCATTCTGCCAAATTCTCTATGAGCCATTTTGCTCGCATTCTAAAACGTGCCATTTTACAATCATATTTTTGAACTGAAGTCAGAAGTATTTTTTGCCTGCAAAATGACATGTTTATTAATGTCACACATGTACTCCGTAATATCAAATATTTCTGTAATGGCACCACATTTCCATAATATCACGCAATTTTTATGGTTTTGACCTTTGAACATAGTCAAAGGGCAATAATTCTGAACGACCGTTCAATAACATTGTTGTTTTTAAAATGCAATTAGAAATCTTTATCTTGTCACACTCACATACCATGGCGACTCGGCATACTTGTGTTCTATTGCGAGAGACACTATTGCAGAACTAGCCACACTAACTTAAAATATAACTCCATTTCTTGTGTACCGTACATCAACCACTACTATTCATTAATTGAGTTCAAATATTTTTTAACAATCTTGAGGCACTCAATACAAGCCTCAAAGTTTAAACATCCTCGTTGCTTGCTCTCAGCAATATACAAAAATAGGTCCTCAAACTATTCGATTCATCACACAAAGAGGCGATCCAACTTAACAATTGTATGGTTGGAGATTTGAAATCCGGATTAATCTCTTCAATTTCATACAAAGAGGTTCAAAGAGGCTTTTAAGTAACTAGAAAGGACTTTGGTACTCGGAAGTGCACTTGAATGTTGAAAGTTAAGAAAATCAAATTAATGAGTTAAAGAGCAAGAAATGAGTCATATTGGAACTAGTAAATTAAGATGGAGAAACATACTTAAGATTGACATGAATAAAAATGATTTCCAACATATATATATTGCAATGAGAAGTGATAGAATACTCCCTTACTAATTTTTGAATTTGAAACAATCATCGTTCTAATATTACATAGAAAATAAAATAAGTGATTAAATATTTGAAGTGCATGTGTTATACATTTGGAATAAAGTCAATAATGAAAGTAAGAGGAGTATGTGATGGGGCAAATAATAAAGCTGAATTTTGAGAGCAATATGGTGATGGGTTGGATTACCTTAATCCTTGAATGGTTAGGGCAAATAAAAATACACAAATTACCATATATTCTTACATTGTGGTAGAATGACTAGAATCTCTCAAACCTTTTGAACTCACCCATAAAAAGAGTAAGTAATGAAAATATTCATTGATTTTGGGAAAATACATTTTAGCTCAACTTTCATTGAATTGACAATTCCCACAGTACTGAAAGTAAGTGCTCAATGCTCGTCTCCAAGTAAACCTCTGCATTAATAACACTTCATATTTCGAAGCTATTAACAACATAACGCTACTTCTTCCAATATATACATGTTGAAAACCAGCATCATCTCCTCATATTAAAAGGAGTGACCGCTGCTCATGGTCCTGGAATACTACAAAAATTGACAGCTTCTCCCCTGACAAGAATGAGAGGCTGCTACTTATAGTCCTGGAATAAATAAAAGCACATATATGCACAAGTCATAGGATAGAACCTAGCGATCATGGTTCTAGTGAAGGAGCACATGCACGAAAGAGGGTATAAATAGAGCATATGAACATCAGTCGTGAGGGAAAAGAGGAAGGTACAAACTCTCATCTTCGATTCTTCTTCTTCTTGGATTGGTTGTGTTTCTTCTTGCTCTTTTTGCTGCTATTCTTCGGTTGGGGTGAGTCCTCGACTTTTTGAGGCTCTACTGCTTCCTCAGTTGTCTCAAGAAGTTTCGTCAACGGCTCTTGGCATTTGGTTTGGCAAATCTCAAACATCTTCTTAACATCCTGGATCTTTTCGTGAAGCCAGTACTGATCCATATTTTCGTGCACATCGCACCTTCACACACCACAAATCATCACTAGGTTCCTCCACATCGTCAAAGTCACAGGACCATAGTCCAAAATAACTGTGGTTGCTTGTAATTGACTACATACTAATAATGAAGACATCCTTGCTTGTAAGTAGAAACGTAGAACATAGAATGAGCTTCGTTCTACCAACTAGTGTAAGTCCCATCTGGTGTATTATTTTTCTACACTCCACTCTGAATTTTTTTCTCATCACGATTTGGTAGGGACCTTAGATTGCATATTTACAGATGCCTTGTAAAATTTAATATGGTTCAGATCACAGCGTATTCCATTCACTCCAAGTCTGAGTAGGGTGATGGTGGTCCAAGAACTCTACAGTAAATCGGAAAATTTTGAAATTCCAGCTGATTTTGATCAAACATATCAGGGGGAGCATTGATAATCATATCTACCCACAATGATATGGTCACTGAGAAAGAGGAACTTACTTTGAGTATAATTCGATAATGGAGTCTTCCAGCAACTCCTTTTGGTCATTGAAAGAGTCCAAGAAGTCGTCTTTATCATCGTCAAGGCTTTTGATTAGGTCAAGCCCCTTGTTCAGATTCATCAGTTGCTCATTTACTTGGACCTGTCAGCAACGGAATCAGATTACTTAGAACTTGGATGCTCATCACTTACTTAGGATTCTTCATAAATCATATAAGTCAGCAGTATGCTTGTCACCACAATTTCAAGTTCTCCTCGATCACTTCAAATTCTCATAATTCCGCTCAGGTCACAATCGATATTGAATCAAATCTTGACTTTTCACTAATCAAGCCCGATACGAAACGAAAACTACCACCTCCGTTAGCATAAGTAAGTTATGTTGTAATTTTGAGATATTGTGCCAACGTTTCTGGATTCACAATCAATTGGCACGTAAGCAAGATGGGAGAGGACAAGCCATACCAGAAGAGAGCAAGCCTCGGTGTTAAACAAGTCGATGTACACTTTATCAGTGATGCCTTTCCGCAGGAAAACTACACGAGCCTCACGCTGGTAGCGCTCCAACGGAGTTAAGGGAATTGAGATTCTTTCCCTGGCCGCTGCAAGTAACGTCCTCAGCTGCTTCACAAATGCTCTCGAGAGCTTCGAGCCATCCTCCAATATGACTATATCTGATGGTGCTACTGCATTTATAACATCATCTGCAAGAAAGAAGGTATCACTTTAATATTTCATTGTAAAGTGCTCACCCCGACCCTTTGAACTTGTGCACTACATCAAATCTTAAGTGGAGGCTTGTGATGAAGAAAGAACTTGATGGATGCCCAAAACATTACTCATGCTGCTACCTATGGGTCTTAATTCGTTGCACTTGACCACAAACTAGATAGTGCAGGTCGTTTCCTGTTAGCTCTAAGTTAAGATGCAGATGATTCTCTGACGTAGATGATGGTTCTGATACAGCCATGAAGTTTGACTACAAAACTATGTCTGTAAGATCTTTGCTTTATACACACCACAATGCAATAAATTTTTTAAAATTTAAGCCAATTTTATGAGAATGAGACAATCTTAAATCCAGTTAAGTTCTCAAACGTGAATAATAAAACTTTACTCTTCAAAGTTGGCATCTTGGCATCACGAAGACACGAAATAAGACCCATAGTGATGCTGTAAGACACGAAGTAAGAATTTGAGTGTACGTAGAACACTTCAGATCGATTAAACAGACATAATTGAACTAGTAACAAAGCTGGATGGACTGAAAAACCTGGGATGTCTTGTTTAGTATCCTCGGCATAGTCTACTGGAAGCTCTAAAACTTCTTCGAATGTTCCGTTCTCCTGTGCACCTTCATCTTCCTCGTTGACCATGAACTTCTGACCTTCCGTAAGATTATTGTCACTGTCGGAACTGTGTGGGTAGCTCATAAACGTACTGGTAATATCAGATGCCGTTTGTTCCACACCAGCAAGACTGAACACTGATGGTTGGTTTTGAAGTTCTACCGTCACCACTCTCAAACAATTGCTGGCGGTCCCATGCCAACCCATATTATGATGTCGGGATCCAGTACTTTTCAGAAGAATTAAGGGGTCTCCTATGGAATTCATCGCCCCGGAGAAGGCACTGACGAGTTGCCAGAGTTGCGGTCTCTTTGCAGTACTACATGCGAAGTGGTACTGCAGTTGTTCACGGAATTGATGGGGAAGCTCGGCGAAGACTGAACACTGCTCTCCAAATAGTCTTGACAATTTCTGCTTGACTTGGATGTGGATCTTTCCACTTGACGTATTGATACATATTGTAATCACTAATTGGACCAGCCTTAGCACAACCAGTGGTAGATAATGTGCTCTACTTAAACCCCATATCTCGAACCACTGCTCAACAGTCCCGAAATTAAAGAGCATATCGAGGATGAGGTTCACCGCAAATTCTAGAACCCCTGCAGCATTTCCAGACAGACGTTTTACTGTCAGCTACTTCGTAAATTGCTGTCCGAACGAGTCTTCATGTACGAAACCGAAGGGGAGACCCTGAAAGTCATTCGTAAACAAAGAGCCATACATTGCTACCGCGAACTTACGACCATGACCATCGAAGACTATAAGCAGTTTCAAAATTTTCAACATGAACTCCCTCTGGACACCAATTATGAAATGCATCAGATTCTGGAGTCTACTAAACAGAAATATAATTACTACTATTAGTTTCATTGGTCCTTTACAAATTGTGAAGGAGTAGAATCTAGCCACCACATTATGAAAATTCGTTCATTAAATCATAGTGTGTCAACGTCGCCATAATCTCAAAGACAACACGACAAAGTCACGGTGACTTCCTTAAGAAATCTAGAAATGAAGACTCCTTGTTTTAATTTTAAATCCAAATTGTGAAGAGATAAGCAAAATGAAACTTTGAGTAAGCTATTATTACCTTGCTGACGATTCTCACAGTTACGATCATCACAGGTCGACCTAAGTAGCATTGAGTAGTAAGGCTCATAACGCTTTCCCCCCATGTTACAGAGTGCCATACTCTCGGAGATGAGCATGCTTCTTAAATGAGTGCTCTTTGCACATGTTACCACAACTCCCCTCTCAAAAAGCGCCAGAAAAATCACTGGGGAGATGTGGTCAACTGTTCGGAAGTCTTCTTTAAAATAAATGTCGCGTAACGCTGACATGAACCCGTAATTCGCCGAATTCCAAAAAGAGCAGTAAGACTTCGAAATAGACTTCGCAATCGCACTCCGTTGCGACAGTGACCCATTCCAAAGTCGAAACTTGCACAGCTCCTTAAAGCTCAATCTATCTCGCGAGAAAGCCTCCTCTAGAGCCCAGTTGATTCCCAGAAAAGGTGCCAATGTCACAAGTGTTCCAAGACTTTCATACGTCAAGGACTTGCAAACTGAAGCCATACGAATGTCTTCAGGTGGTGTCAACAGGCGATTATTCAGATGTCTGGCGAGAAATTCGAATGCTAGAGCGGCCTCTGGTGATTCTCGCATGGCTAATACTTCCCTCATGCTGAGAAGGGGCATATCAATGAATACTAGAGTATGTACCTGCCTCAAAGTCTCTATGATTCTGATATTCCTCACTTCGTCGCTCGTATTTGTGGAACGCGACAAGATCTTAAATCTGAGTAGTAGAACATGAAAAAGGTTGATCACTCTGTCCTTCATGTTCACAAATTCCATCAACACGTTGCAGAGGTTTGACAATACAGCCTCAAGGAAGTCACCCATCCGAAGAAGCTCGCCATCGAAGTGCTGCATTGCTAGATTTGCAAATTCCTGAATTTGGAGGTTTATCGCTACAAGGTTTGACACTTCGATAGGGGAATTCATCAGCCAACGAGCCTTTGGATATTCAACAGCAACAGTTTGTGGTTTTGAATGATTCGCCACACCTAGATAGCAGTAGATAGATCGCAGTATTGGCTCGTCCTCTTCTCTCCCTCTGCCCTTGCGAAGCCTATCCAATGCATGGATGACAGAGTCGATGCACTTGCTCCAGTGGTTCCAGACCTCCGTAAGAATGGCGACTTCCTCCATCACCAACCCACCAGCCACTGAAGTATCCACCTGAGAATTCTTAAGATGTAACACTACACAAGAGATGGTCTGTTCGAGCTTTTGAAGTAGTAAATAAGAACTTAAGATCTCTAACCTCGTCTCCTTAAACTTTCGAGCTTGCTCGTAGTGTTGCCTGAGTAACTTGATATCTGCGCAACCAACATTGCGCAGAATCTCCAGTTCATGTATAAGAACAGAAGGAACATTAGAGTTGCTATGGAACGTTACGGACTTCGCATACTCAAGTGCTCGGTTCACTTCCTGTGTCAGTAGCATTGGCCAACCATTGTTACCATGCTTCCAGAAAAGCTCCATGCTTACATAATGGAGCAGCTTCTCTACTGCGAGTGAAATAGATCCTGCACGAACCAAAAACTTCGCTGCATCCTGTAACCTTCCATTCACCTCGGCTAACTCAGCAGCCTTCTCGTAGTTTCCAGCAGATTCTTCTATGCGTTCCAGTTGATCTGTGTGACCTCGTCTCATGAGGAAAGAGCGCCGCATTGTCAAACTTGGGAACAAGAGCACAAACTTCATCATCTGCTCTATCTTTTTTCCTCTGTCGTAGTGAGAAGCTCCTTTCTTCAGAAACTCAGATCTCAATCCTTCAAATTCTGAATTCTCCCTTCTCGCCTGTGCTTCTTTGATTGGTGAGTTCTTCTGCAACGATTTGGATTCGTGACCCCATTCCTCCACGAAGCGTAGACCAATATCGTACAGCTTTCCTCGCAAGCAAGTTTGAAGGCACTTGATTGCATTGCTCTGCGAATATGCTCTAGCTGCCTCTTCCAAACACTTTGCTTCGGTGAAGCAGTCTCCTGCGGCTTCCAGATTCGGAGGCTGACAGACTCTTTCGAAAACATAAGCTGCAAGAATCAATCACGAAGTAGGCCATTAGTATTCGAGAGCGTCACATGCAATTGATAAAGTATTGATGTCATTCAGATACTTTGATAGTAAGAGGATGATCGTACCAGCTTTTCTGAAGTCCCCGATTTTCTGGTAGCATTTGGCGGCACTTTCCCCTTTCTCGATGGCGATGTAAAGGTCCGCTGCATGTCGTAAGAGCTTGGCTGATTCCATAGGATTCGTGCCGTGAAGCTTCTCTGAAGCTTGCTGGAGACCTGCAGCCTTTGCATGCCGAGCTTTACCACTTTCACCTGCTCGGTCGAAACACAGCTTCGCGGCGTCGTACTGGTGCTCATTAAACAACTGTTTCAACAAGAGTAAAGTCATTGAGTCCAAAAGATGTGTTACCTCAACAAATACTGCAAAAGGTCCATGCAATCGCAGATATTCGATTGTTCTTGTTTCTGCACATTACCTTCACGCCACGCTTACTCCAATCTTCTGATGTGCTCTGATTCTTTAGCTCCCGAGCTAGAGAAGCATCAAATTGTTTCACCTGCACCAATCCTGACGCCGTCCAATAATCTAACATGGGCTGGTGCATCTCAAAGCACTCATCATAGATCCACAGCCTCTGCCGTGCCCGTGTCAGCATCACGTACAGTTGCTTCAGCTCGCTACAAAGAAGGTTGTGGTGTTTCACATCAAAGTTTGGGAAAGTAGTCGTAGCAAAACCTTGCTCGGCCATGAACGCATAGATCACCCGCCATTTGTTGCGTAGTGGGGAGTCTGTGAAAAAGTTGTACAGGAGAACGTCCTAACACCAATCCACGCTTCAGAAATTGGATTTACAATCCTCACATCCTCAAGACATACGTCTTCTTATTGGTCTAAGTAGTGTTGAAGTTCAATAAATGCACCAACTTGCAGCAGCTATCAGGGTTGTTTCTGAAATCCATTAGCAATTAATAGCCCTTGATAACCACTCTGAGCTGTACATCTCCGAAGGAACTAAAAAGTCATGAACATTCCGAAAGTAGTCTGGATTGAGAAGGGTACCTGAAATTCGAGACCTTTGCAATCATGCACATTCAACACAAGGCCTCTGTCCCCGATTTGTTGCTTGATATCATTGTTGCGCACTAGAATCACTTGTTCCGCTCCAAAATCACAACCCCTTCCTCCTGCAGTTGCCTCCATATCAAAAAGACAGGTCACGAGGCCACGATTCTCCTCAGTCTTCAGAAACACAGGAACTTCACCCTCAAGCAAACTTTGCTCTGGGTCCAGCTTGTCAATTGAGTTTGGGAAAAAGCGATGCAATAGCTTCACCACACTGTCAGCTATTGACACCACCCCCATGTGCGTCCGAAAGTTCATCGTCAACTGGAAAAGGTCCGGCACTTTCATCATCGGATCAGGGTTCCCGTTTCGTTGCTCACACTCAGATTTCCTCCCAAGAAACTCTTCATAGTACAGCCGCCTTGCATCTTCAAATCTAAACCCAACACCACGAGCTATAGTCTGCGCAGTGTCTCCAGCAAACACAAAGCCTTCCTCCAAATTGCCACAAATGAACTTATACAGGGCGATTTGTGCCTGGGTGAAGTCTTGGACTTCGTCAACGTACACGAAACTCATCTTCTCACCCAGAAACCCACCGCCACTCTGTAGCTCAAAGTAGATGTGAGTGACAAGGTCTGCGACATCATACTCCAATGTCTCTCTCTTCCTCTTCTCATACTTGAGAAACAGCGAGTAGATGTTGCCTCTCTGCTGGTCGCTGTACAGCGAGGACCGTCGATCGGCCATGGCTATGTAATCCTCCCGGCTCAGTCTTCCCTGCGGACTTCGAAGCGCCTCCAAGCTTCCCTTGATGTGCGACATGATCTCCGTGTATACTAAGGATGGATCCAGATTCTTGGTTAATTTGGAGTCAAAATGCGGCCAATACAATGTTGCAAATCGCTCAAACTCAACTTCTGTACCCTCCCATCTCGCAGGTTTGCTACCATCTTGCGATGACTCGTCCGCCTTGTCATCCCCATTGTCACTGAAATTTTCCTCCTCGATGTCACTAAAATCCTCATCCTCTTTTTCATCGTCAGCTGTCTCGTTCCCAACCTCCATCACGGGCACGGGTAACTCTTCGCCTGGGTCTTGAGGATTCAGCGAGAAATACGATCTCGGAATGCTGCCATCAAGCATGGTGAGAAGCTTCCGGAACGTGATTACTAAAGGATAACATTCCCTGGGGATGTCCATGAAGTTGTCGGGGATGGATCCCATAAGCTTGGCTTCGGCCTCATCGTCCAGCATCATGTCCTCGAAAACATGAGTATCATCTCCCTCTACAGCAGCGACACCCGCAGCTAGTTGCATCGACCTGAAACTTATCAACCTTAGATATTTATGAGAAGACACGGAGAATTACATGCAATATCCTGCAAGCGTACAGCACGAAACGTGAACTTGAATCATTTACTCATGCACAATCGACAAAATGAAAATCCAGCTCTCGGTAATTGTCAAAGCCCAAAATCTAAGTATCATCATAAAAAATTTGATAGAGAAGTACTCCTTCACTAATTAAAACTGATTTGTGAACACAAAAGTCATACAGTACCAACGTCACAACTATGGATTCTACTGAGCCAAGAATTACTC
The DNA here is from genome assembly GCA_037043015.1 of Bryum argenteum. Classification (NCBI taxonomy): domain Eukaryota; kingdom Viridiplantae; phylum Streptophyta; class Bryopsida; order Bryales; family Bryaceae; genus Bryum; species Bryum argenteum. Next base: position 13,473,135 of record CM073328.1, on the reverse strand, counting down.
TAAAGTTTCTGGAAGATCAAGAGCCTACATTTTAATTGCTCTGTTCTATTCCAAGTCCACTGAACCATTCGATGTCCGCACTATAACATATAATGTCAGATACCATCATGCCAACAATGAGCAGATTTCCAAGGTGAGCAGTGCGTACCTGCGTGTCTTTGATATATTATGCTTCACTGCCGCACATAATTTCGGAGACAAAGTAACCAAAGTCTGTCTGAGAAACGTGGTGGCAGTGCCTGACTCGGCCTCATAGTTAACCTCAGAAGTGCCATTTGAAGCTATCCAGAATTTTTGTTCCCGTTCCAGTAATTTCGTCGTTATCACCGTGGTCTTGCCCGTGCCCGATCGACCAATAATGAAAGAACTATTTGGGTACTGTATGATTGCTGCCTCCTGCTCATTCACATCAAAAGGTAGGGACAACTGAGAACCATCTGAAGCTGTAAGAAGCTGATAAGCTACACCAGAGGATAGAAAGTAGAATTTCATCAGTAAAACGCTGTCATCCACAGCAGAATTTTCGCGCACAGATTTCTCATCCTCGACACCTTCAACGTCTCTATCAGGAAGAGGCTTAATAGGACGTTGCTTCAAGGTTTTGAACTTCGCAACAGCTGACCTCCATGCTTTGGGAACTACAAGGTTATTCTGAGATGTACTCTTGAAACAACAACGCTCAAGATGCTCCTCGGTGTACATGGAGAACCCGCCTTCAAGGCGCCGCACGAGAGCACCGACTCCAGAAACCGGAACTGCATCCCAAACTTTGAGGATCTGCTTGTTACCCTCAAGATCGACTGTCCACACCAGAGAATACTCTGCTACTAATTGGACTTGGATGAGGTTCTTGTATCTTGCGCTGGCCAGCATTGTTGGTTTCAGATGCGGAGACCTCTTACCCTTCGCTAGATTCAGCATTGCATTTAACAAATGCTGCCTGCTTAGCACTGATTTAATCTTCGTGAAACTGTTCTTCAACTCTTTCGCAAATGAAACCTGCACAGTGTAATCAACTCCTTAGTGGAATTTGGGAACTTCGCATGCAGTATTCACCTCAAATTCCTCACCACCAACTTATACGAGATAAACGATGTAAAAGCATAAAACACTAAGGAAGATATAAGACTAGCCTGATGATTGGCGTAACTTTTCGATTCCAGAGAGCCGGAAATTTACCTTCCAATAACAGTCACGAGCCTGAAAAAGGGTCGAATTGGGATCGAGCAATTTGTCGAGCTGGTCGAGCTCCTGCATGACGCGCCTAATAGTCTTCGTCATATCAGCATCTGACGACGGGTTTACAATGCACTTTCTCTGCTTTGCGTCTTCCCACAGAGCTCTCCAAACTGCATCCTTCGATGTCAAAGTTGCAGCATTCCCTACTATCAACATACAATATCTGCAGCAGAGGTGATGATTAGGATTCAATGCGTTGCATTTAGGACTGCAAGTCGATGAAGAAATTTGAGAAGACATTTTAATACAGTTAAACGGTCTTAACAGGATGCAAAGTAGGGTCAAACCGAAATTGTACGTACTTTGCACGGGTGATAGCAACGTTCAGGCGGCGATGATCCTCCAAGAAACCAATATTGCCATCCCTGTTGGATCGAACAGTGGAAAATACAATGATATCTTTCTCTCTGCCCTGAAATCCGTCCACCGATTTTACCTCCACAGTGAAGTCCGCCGTTGCATTGTACCATCTTAGCCTTCTCTCAAGATTCTCCACTTGGCTTCTATACGGAGAGATCACGCCGACATTCAACTTCTTCACTTTAGCCTTTGAACACGCTGCCATCACACAAAAAGGTCAGTTTTCACCTAAGCTTATCAGCGTCGATGGGAGCATTTCAGTACATACCGATACAATGGTCATAGATCAAACACATGAATCACGACCTAAGGTTGCGGTTATCAACCTTCATGTATCCTTGCGATCAACAGGACCACTATCTCCACTTCCACAAGATTCTTCCACGATTTGGACCGCCCTTCGTCTCGTTGCTCTCTACCATCCCAAACATTGATGAACTTGTATGGTCCCAAGAAGTCATGTTCCGTCAGATACGGCTCCATCATAACATTTCTGCCGTCTTGGATATTCCCACCATAAAACTGAGCATTTGGGAACTTACTAATTTCTGGGTGCATGCGATACTGTACATTCAAAAGGTGGACTGGATGTCCTAGAGATTGTAATCGTTCGAATAAGCTCCTCCCATAGCCGCACCCGACTGCAACCTGCCAAACATCCTCCACGGATTAACCTCGTATGCTGCCCATGCCGAAATGTGTCCCAAGCTTTGTCTGGACCTATCGGCGTTAGCCTCGCTCTTAGGAGCGAGGGGGCTTGTCTAAACAATGTCGTATGTATCTTCAAACTACTCGTTCAACGCGAGGCACCACTACGGCCTGCAAATACATACATCATGGAGGGTGGTGACTGCTGAGAAGGTGTACCTTGCTTATGACAGTAGCTGGAAGCTGCATTTGATCCCCTACAAGAACCATCTGCTTCACGCCGCTCATTCTCGCAACAATCACACTCTCCGCCTCCACACATTGAGAAGCTTCGTCGACAATCACACAGTCGAAAGCCGTGCTCCTCTGTACAATGTGCCGACCAGCTGATGTCACCGTGCTAAACACTAGCTGTGCACGCTCCAGACATTCCTTTTGCAATCCTTCTCTTGAAGGCTGGCGAAGAGTATGCGGAAGGGCTACATCAGGTGGCATAGCAGTCAATGCAGCTTGAAGTTCTTCCACAGCCTTGGCAAAATCTGTAACCTTCTTCTTAGCAGATTCTTGATAATACAGAAGCATATGACCTTCTTTTAAATCTGATCCACCTAAGGTGTCCATGAATCTCATCACCACAGAAGAGCACTTCCTTACAACTGAGAGCCAACGTGCACGCAAGTGCGCACTTGGCAAATCATTGGACAGGATGTCACAATGTTCCAAAAACTCCTTTGCCAATGACGTCGCTCTCTGCTTAAAAAACTCCATAAAACCTGAATCGCGAGTTTCCTTATAAGTCTCATACTGTACGGTTGCTGACTTTAGAAACTCCACCAGGGCCGACGTCGAAGCTTTCCACCCAGAATGAGGAGAAAGAGCACGAATGAGCCGGTCGACTCTACGGTCAAGATATATGCTCTCAAGCGATCCTTCCAAGTCAAGCCTGTCCTCGTTCCCAATTAACACCAAATCACCCAAACGTACACAATAACCTTCACCCTCTGTTTCCGAAGCGCAGAACTGACCATACAGAAAACTTCTGTTGGCGGCGTTGAAGAACCTCAGAAACCGGAGTATTACTTCAGAAATTGCAACATTGGTAGGTGCGCACACCAAAGTTCTCTGCTTGAGCGAGCTCAGTATGGAGAGGAGAGTTGCTAAGGTGGACGTCTTTCCTGTCCCTGGAGGACCTTGAATCAGCCTGATACGCGGTTTCAGCTCAAGCATGAGTCCAGTTATCGACGTTTTCACTGCCGTAGCCTGAGACTCGTTCAACTGTCGGTACTCACAGTACCTGTGCAACAGTTCAAGTCGCGTCCATGTGTGACTCCGAGGGTCTACACTGCTATCAGAATTCCCCGAGTCTCCACCCTGCACGCGCAATGAAATGTTTGATTAAGAAAGTGTCGGCTTACAAATTGAAGAATATTATTGAACATGGATGGTAGTTTAAGCATTCGGTAACCAAGAGGCTAACGATCTCTAAGTTAACAATTCCGCAATGCTGGGCTACATTCCAGACTGAAAGGGGTTAGTGTTCGATGCTTACCGACTGGGAGTAAAGAAGAGAGTTTAAAACTGGGAGATTCTCCCGCAGGTCAGCAGGTCCATGATCCAGTGCTTCCCAGATACGCTTGCCCGTTGCCAGGTTGCCCATTTGTACAGCGAAAAACTCCTCGTCCTCGCACAAAGACTGATACTCTGGGCTCTCGGGTGGAGCATAAACGGTTGCTGAGAGAACAATGCCGTCATCCTCACGACTGCCTTTCAGTATTCCCCAGAGTATATATCACCCCCTGTCTCTTCAACTCATCGCAGTCACTCTGTGGCACCTTGTTTGTCAACAGTATCAGATCTGTTGGCTTGGGTTTCCAGGCCTCTTTGCCTCTTTTCACCATCGCTTTCTCTGTGTCGACCCAGAGCAAGAAAGATGCCAGATTCTGAGCATCTGAATCACGTTTTGATTTTCTCTCTTCTACCTTCTTCAATCGGATGTACGATGCTTCTTGAATCGCTTCGAACGATTGCTGAAGCTGAGCACGGATCTCTTCAACCAGAGGGTCCTTGAAGGACTCGAAATATGTAGGAAGGGACTCAAACCGCATGGGAATTGGTTGTACCTGCATCGAGGAGATTTATTCATCAATGCATGTTGTTAATGCTCAAAGAGTACATGTGCAACATTGTACGAATCTCCGCGTTTCGTCGGCGATCCTTCAGATGACCCATGTCAGGACAACAACTGTATCTTTTCATCCCAACTACATCAAGTTTGGTGACAGAATCGTGAAGAAAAACATTTCAACCCACATTTGACTAGGAACATTCACTCTGAAGATAACATCACGTGGATGGATTAATTCATCTCTACTTTCTACCACCACTTTATGGTTCGAAAATTGCATCGAGGAGATGAGATTGTACCTTGTTCACGTGAAGATTTCCATTTAAGACATCGTCGAGGGACCACTTCAGTACAATGGACAGCAACGTCCTCTTCTTACTGTAATCCTGGGCCTCCGTGAGAGTGATAAATGTAACAGACTCGCCATCACCTTCTCTCGAAAGCTTCTGAAAAAATTCCTTGTCTGCCTCCTGCTGAAAGATTACAGGAATCATGCTAGCTCCAAAAGTCTTGAACACCCACAGTCGTCGGTTATCCAGAGTGTACAAAACACCCTGGTGTGGCACCACACGAATGGGTGGAAAGTCTACGACCTGCAATTCTCCGGCTTTGAGCTGCTCCACAGCCGCTTTCAGCGCCAGAGGTCGATTCGCTGGAGCATTTAAAGCCTCCGAATACGAGCTCTTCTCATCACTCTGGTTCTTGAGGATTTTGCGACGGAATGTGGGGCTGATTCGAGCTTGTGAAAACTTGATTAACCTGGGATCAACCCAGGTAAGTTCCCGGTCCTCCATGCTTGAAGCTGCTCTATCGTCCATCGCTGATCGATTGGTCTGCGCGAAGTGCGTTATAGGGACAATCAACACCAGAAAATTATATTCGAATGGTCGCATTACATCACACAATTGACCTTTCCACAATTTAAAGAAACCACGATACTCAAACCCAAATGACTGCTAAACAAAACATGATAGTCACCTCCATGCCTCTGATTTTCGAGGAATATAAGGATATTGGATGAGATTATGATTCAATTGATTCTCTATATGCCGACGTTCAGAAAACACGAACGCTGCCGACATCTACAGTAACTACGATTCGCTAAAACTTCAATTGCATTATGTTTTATTAGCATGTGCGATACTGACAGGAATAAGATGCGATGTACAAGAAACTATGAGATCGACAGTACAGATTTGACAAAAAAAACTTCACAATTTCCAAAAACCACGAAAACCTTACTCTCATCTGCCAGACGAAAATTCTGGACTGCAGAAACTTTTATCAATGGCATAAAAAGATGTCGACTTTCCATGCAATAGACTAGAGCGCGACAAAATGAAGGAGCCAAATTACTCGCTCTAACCACTTAATAAGCTAAGCGGAATCTAAACAGAGTTTCATAGATGCGATCGTCAAGCTAAGTAGCATCTCCGAGTTCGAATTTTCCTAGGCCAACTTTCAATTAAGTTTGCGATGAACTGTCAGAGGCTCCAATTCTAATTCCGGCAAAATGCAGATTTGGAACTATTCGTGGAGAGCGATTTTCTACTTTCTTTGCACGTTACCTTTGAAGTTACAAATCGTGCGCAGAATCACCATAACTGCGGAGAACCACTAAAACTCGAAAGTCGCACTACCTATCTACCAATACATAATTCTACCTGAAGAGTTATGTACTTACATCTCCAGCGACCTCTTGATCAGCAAAGAGCAGGCTCGATATCAAATGCCAGTGCTCTGCATCCAATCGACAGTGGAAAAATCAGACTCATGTGCAATTACCGACATCTTCATCGAAACATCTAAGAAGGTGATCGAGCAACAGTAATCGTGAAATTGGCTGACTAATCTCGCTATCAAGTACTTCGAGATCTAAACCACCATAAAGACACAATTGTCGGCGTGCTCTCCACTAAAACAAGCTGCAAACCAGATTTTTCGCTTACCATATCCAATTGCGCTGTACACCCGCTTGAAGCTTTACTCCCTTGGAACCCACGCACCGATCACCACCAAGAATGAACTACTGTAGAGACATTCGGGCAACGGCATAACAGCATCATGAAAAAGCAGATGATATCAAGCTACATTTGACTAGGCGCATTCACTTTGAAGATCACTTCTACGTGGATGAGAACATTTATCTCTTCTTCCTACCACCAGTTTATGGTTCAAAGAAATGCATCGAGGAGATGAGATTGTACCTTCTTTACGTAAAGATTTTCATTCAAGACATCGTCAAGAGACCACCTCAGGACAACAGACAGCAACGCCCTCGACTTGAAACTCCTCGATCCTCCATCGCTGGTTGAATAATATTCGCGTGCGTTCAATGTAAAATTACCTCTAAACACTCATCGTCATTTTGTCACAAGCAGCCACTCTGCACAATCGAAAGAAGTCACGATATAATAATCAACAACACTGTTCATAAAACAAATCCAGAATCCTGGTCTTCCAGGGATTCACGACTAGCGAATGAAATCTCAATCCAGATATTTCTCCAACTACGATACGCTTAATCCTCAAAAGCATTCTCTTTGTTGAACATGTGCGCTTGAAACAGCAAAAATATTCTACCGTCGCACAAACTTCCAGTTACATACTACTAACTTTCTAATACCGTTCTTCTTTCGGTCCGATCGGAAATTAGAGGCTTGCATTCGATTAACCCAAGCATTAACGTTGGAAGCATCGAAATCAAGAAGCGAATATGTACACTCTTACCGACATTTTGCATCCAAACATACTCTTAGATATGCAATTCCTAGAAGCTGGCTATCTAACCTCACATTCAAGTTCTTCAAGGTCTGCATCACCATAAACACGCAATCTCACCTCGCCACTAAAACAAGCTGCAACCAGACATTCCGATCACCATATATATCCGCAAACCGCTTGAAGCTCAACCCCTTGGAAATCACGCACCGATTACCACCAAGAATAAGTCATTACACTAACAATTCAGTTTTATATAGGAAGCTGATACCGTACAGACGAGATTTTCGGGCAATGGCATAAATTGTACTGCTGCGACACAGATCTAGAGATCCAAATGAATCTGCATCGTCCTCCTTCATGGCCGGCCGAGAGCAAATAGTATAATTGACTATATATTAATGCATGATCTTCATGGATGGATCTTCATCGAACTTGGTTAAACAATTCAGAGATACAAAACCATGCACTCAATATTTCGAGGAGGGGGGAAACACATGCCGCCCCTTTTGCAAAGGAAGTCACAATCAACAATTTGAAATTGCGTATTGGAGGTTGCTGTAATGAAATCGGCGGGTTTGTACACTGACATCTCCAAGGCGGCGATGGCTACTCATACTTCGGATGGCGCCACACGTTACTCCTTTTGGCGGGTGCCGTTATTGAAGGGGCTTTTAGCATCCCAATATTTTTGTGCTTCTTTTAAATTAACCCCTAGACTTGATTGGCCTCAAAAATGTCAAAAACTTTCAAAATCGCACACTTTCGATTTTGTTTTTGACATATTTTGAGAGATGTAACTGTAAGATTTAGTACCTAGCTTAGTCGACTAGCCTCAAAATTGCCAAAAGGTCTTAAAATTACACACTTTTGATGCAAGGTGAAACTTTTCAGACTTTGACGGATTTTAAAATGTGAAGTTGTAGGGTTTAGTATCTAACTTGTATGTATATGTGAATGTCAAATGTCAAATTCAAAGTGCTATTTAGTTGTGAGATCGTAATGTTCAAAGTTGGAGATGAAGTTTCTTTTCCCTTGTTGGAAAAAGGGCTAGGAGTACTTTGAGGGCCCAAAAAACCATTTTGGTTCTTGATATGAGGCTCTTCACATTCTTGTTCATGGTATGTTAGGAATATGCAGTTTCTTCACTCACCTTTAGGGGAATTCAAAGCCTTGTTTTAAGGGTATTTAAAAACCTTCAGGAAGACATCATATTAAGTATCTCTAAGATACAATTCTACGAGTTCAACTTCAAAAACTCATAGTTACTCCCTTTATCTCCAAAAAAAACCATGATTTGGTCTAAACCCTTGTCTCACACAGAAACCAAGATTTGATGATAACCCCTAAATAGTTTGACTCATGGGTAGAGAAATGAACAAATTCTCAAGAAAAGTGTCATAAATAGAAAAAGGGTAAATTATTCAAATTTCAATCATACAATCTAGTAGAAGATATAGTGTACAGTACATCATGTGGGTCGAATTTTGAGTTGTAAGGCCTCATAGATTGCAAGATCATAACGTATTTGTACTCAAAAAACATCACAAAATCTCAACATTTTCACTTTGAAGTGAAAATGCTACCATTATAATTATCGCAATGAAAAAACTAGCAACTTCAAAGATGTATACCCTTCATCTCAATAACACCTTTAACCCCTAAAGATCCAAGAGGACCAAATCGGGCTTTTGCTATTCTGGGCAGCCTAGATGAATAGGTTAAAAGTAACACTTTTTCCCAAATTTTTTAATGGGTGCTCCCTATACTGCAAAGTGTATGTGGTAAAATTTGCAAAGCCAAATTCCAATTTTTGAGTCTTCTACGACAATTCTTGGTTTGCAGGCCGAAGTGGGGCAGTTTAAGTTTAGTATTTTTTTGAGATTTTTTTTTGGAAATATGTTCATGACCAAATTATTACTTGAGTTCCAAAATGAGCTAACTCAAAAAGTTTGTGAATTTCACAAGGGCAGCCCTCAAAAATTACAAAAACAATCTTCACAATTTCTAGTAATTTCTGAATTAACTCACAAAATTTGTCAAAATTTGAGGTTTTGGAATTTTCCATTTTTTTTTATTTTTTTTTTCTCAAATTTCAAAAACTCATAAAGGCACCTACTTGCCGTTTGGATTTTCAATTAAACCAAATATATCGAAGGAAATGCATGTTTTACTATATCAATGTTTTTAGACCTTCTTCTAGGAAATAATTTGCATGAAGGTCACACAAATGGAATGAGTTTCCAAAATTTTGCATGAGCATACCTAACTTGATTATCTACATGGAAAAAAATATGGGAATTATGTTTGGGGTAACAATCTTCAATTTTACCTATGCTCCATGGAAACAATGTCTCACAAGCAATGCCCAAAAAAACTTCTGCACCAACTTTGAATGTTAAGATCTCACAAATGGTGAAGATCCAACGGTTGAAATTTCACAGGGTAGTACAAATAGTAGGTAGGTTTGAGATCTTACGGTTGAAAGTATAGGAAAACAATAAATTTTTTGACCATATCTCAATTCAAACAAGGTGGTAGAAAATCACAGTTTTTGGTTTTGGAAGGCCAAAAGACGCTTGGATTTTTAGGGGTTAAACAAAAAGAAATTCATGAAAAATCTCTTCTATGCAAATAATGGACTTGCAATGGTGAAAAACTACCAAAATATTTAAAAAGGAAAAATAGTCTAAAACTCAACTCTTTGCCACAAAACCTATGCCTTATCTTCAATATAGTTTTGATTTCGTCAAGGCTACTACCACTATTACTAGACTCTAATTAAAATTCATTCCTTTATTTCAACCCCTAAAACTGAGTAAGGCCCAAATGAGGTCACTTGGACTTTGGGCAGCCTCTAACTTACTATTTCTAGATCACATTAAGCTGAAGCCATTCGCAAGTTGTAGATTTTTTTCATACTTTTCTGGAAAGTCATCTCATGCTTCAAGATTCCTCATGCATTAGAAGATATTCAACTAATTCAAGGTCAAAGTTTTAAAATACTATTTGAAATTTGCCCAAAATTGCCAAAACCGCATTATATGCTCATTTATTCTCAAATCTGCCCGAAATTTATTTAAATGCAGAAACTTCAAAACTCACCAAAAATTGCGATTTTACTTTTTTTTCAAGTTTCATTTTCTGTACATGTAGAAAGGTAGTGAGGCATGATCTTACCCTTTGGATTTTTGGTTCAATCATTTTTACATGTTTTTATAAGTGTTCAAAATTGGCCTTTGTATTTGAATTTGACCATACCTCCATGTAAACAACCAAGCATTTATTCAAATTTTATTGGTCCTATGAGGGTAATAATTACGTAGAAATATTCTTTACTCACCTAGAAACAAGAGTTTGAAGAGCCTTATGTCAGATTTCCTTTTAATAATGGTTTGTTTTTCCCCAGTAGTTTACTTTGCCATTCTACAACATGGAATAAGACTTTTTTTTGAACTTTGAATGTCACCATCTCACAAATGGTGAGGAATTTGAATCTAAGATTTGGTAAACATGTACATGTACAAGTTAGGTACTAGATCCTATGATTACATTTTGCAAAACTCATCAAATTTAAAAATTTGCATCTTGCATTAAAAAAGAGTTCATTTAAGGGTTTTCGGTTGTTTTGAGGGTGCTCACCCCTAAGGGTTAAGATCATGATCACGTACAAAAAATTCATGAAAATATCTTCTTGATTTTCCATGATTGCCTCCCAATGGCAAAACATGCCCCATGTTTGAAAACCCAAAAACAAAATTTGCCTTTACAAAATTGCATGCCATTTATTCATACTTCATTATATGGGTCTACACTTTTCACCACAAATACTAGACTTGTTTTGGGACACAACCCAAGTGCTTTTTTCCGAAACAAACTACAGATAAGGAAGTTATGGCTCTTCAAAGTTGTTCCAATCATCCAAAATGTCGATTTTTGAAATTCTGCCCGGTTAAGGGTTAATGATTAATCTAAACCATCCAAACCATATTCAACATTATTATTAAGTGATCTTGACCATCAAAAAAAAGGAAAATTTGCAATGGTAATTAATGGGTTTATGCATGAGTAACCTGCCACTCACAAGCTCCAATTTGTAGATATGTAGTTATGCAAGGCTGTAACACCTCACAACAGAAGCAAGTATATAAAATTGAATGCAATCCTATTCAAACTAACTTGTAGCAAATTCTTTTTTCTTTCGAAAGAATGAAAGCCATTTTTGCAATTTTGAAAGAATGAGGATCATTTTGCAAATATGAGATGTTTGAGGACCGACCATTTCTGCTCTTTTCCGTGAAAAAAACCAACCATTTCTAACAAATCATGTTCTTTTTTTCAAATAATGAGGGAATAACAAATTGTTCACACAATTAACTTCTTTTAAAAATCACCATACTGAAATTTGTGCAATCGGTGAGCAATCCATCTTGGACACTTATTGGGCCAATATGACCCAAGAATATGAGACAATCCACCATATAGGAAGGGGTCAATAATGGCGCAATTTTCAGCCTAGAAAATCTATAGGATGTCGCCAATGTAAGTAAGTTATGTGCACGGGGAAAATTAGTGTAAAGATAGAGCAAGTGGAATCATCATCTTTGGACTCTTGTACAGTACCCACCAACAAGTTTACGTTCACAGCACTCATTTTGCAGAAACAAGACTTTGGTCTCCAATTTCAAATTGCCACCGTTTGCTCAAAAATGATCCAAATCACAAACCGCAAAGTGCATCGGAGAGATAATGAAATCTAGTTTATTAATATACTAGGAATTCACACAAAAAATTATAGCTTTATATGTAAATATAGCAATTTTTGACAAACTATCTACCATCTAGTGCTACCACCATTAGCTAGGATCACAGCCTTCATACGATGAGGCATGGTTGAAATGAGAACTTTAATTGTCTCTAAAGACACCTCTTCCCATGCCTTTTCGATTGTGTTGACTAATTCTTCTTTATTTTGCGGTAGCTCTTCCTTTTGGATAGTATCTTTCAGAATCTTCCATAGGTTTTCAATGGGGTTTAAGTCGGGAGAGTTTGCGGGCCATGAAAGCTTTCTTATGCCATGCGCTTGCCTCCAATCACTTGATTCTTTGCTACGATGCACCGGGGCACCATCTTCCATGAGTATAAGTGCCTGAGGGTGATCGTGGAGAAAATAGAAGCCACTCAAGCGACCTTCATAAACTACATCAACAAAGTCACTACCTTTCCGTCTATCCGGTGGAATTATAACAAGTGGGCACTTGTCATAACCGGTGAATGCACCCCAAACCATCAGTGATGAACGACCGGATTTGAAAGATGGTGCTAAACAATCCAAAGAAAAACGTTCATGTGACTTTCGCCATACCTTCACGGCGTCGACCTTTTCCCGATTTCAAATGAAGATTCATCATGTCCATATTACGTTCTTCCAATCGGATATTGTCCAATGTCGGTATTCTTTGGCAAATGCCAATCTCCTTGCCATGTGCTCTTCACTAAGAAATGGCTTCTTTGCAAAGAACCCGGTTAGAAAATCCGATACTCTTTATCGCCTTTCTTAATGTGGTAGGGGAAACCTTAACATGCATCTCTTGTCTCGATTGCGGCAAGTGGTAGCGTCGATTCTTGGATAAAATACGGCCAAGCATCCTCTTGTCACGCACATTGAGCTTTGGAGGCCTACCGCTTGACTTTAATGGTTTTGTAGTTCCACGCTCTTGAAAATTCTTCCAAATAGTAAACACTGTCGACTGTGTCATTCCTAATTCTGTTGCAATACGATGTGTTGACATGCGAGCAGTACGCATACCAATGATCATGCCCTTCTCACCCTCGCTTAGCATTATAGTCTTCATAGCTCTAAATCCCACCAACAACATCAATAAAGTCAGGAACAAAACACCTCTAACCCCAATTCCGTTAAAATGGCATTATTCCGGTAAAATGGCACACTTCAACTTTATTAACTTCAGTTCAAAAACCATGTGATATAACAGAATTTTGAGGTGATATTAGGAAAAATGAGTGACAATGTATGTAAAGAAGTGATGTTACAAAAAAATTTTGTGATATTACAGAATACACCACTTTGTATGAGCACAAATGTAAGATCCAGTATGGCAAAATGGCACATGGCATAGTGCCATTTTAACAGAATTGGGGTTCTCTTATTTCATGACCATATCCTTTGAATTAACAAAGACAACATCACCATATACCATCTCAATTCATTATTATGCTCATCATGGCCAGTAGACCACATCACATAAAGCTCTGAAAGACCATTTGAGTTGAGAATGCAAGCATGAACACTTACCAATGTGAATGAATTATTTTCTCCCAGTTGAGCACTCCCAGTTGATGTTGAGCGGATCTAGTTGATCTTGGTGATCCGATTCATGTTGAGTTCATCGATTGATCTTGAGTTGATCGATTGAGCACTCCTAGTGATGGTCAAGACTCCCACTTCATGTTGTACCTACCAAAATCCTCAAGGAGTAATGAATCCTTCAAATTCTACTTCTGGTGCAAAGCTTCATATATGGATCTTCAAGAACCTTACAACACAAAACATGCTTCATTCAAGCAATGGGGGAACTTATGGATACATTCTGTGAGTGTTTTTGGTGAGTAGTTACAATTCTAGTGGTGTTATTTCTTGAGCTTGCAACTTTGCACCAGAAGTAGAATTTGAAGGATTCATTACTCCTTGAGGATTTTGGTAGGTACAACATGAAGTGGGAGTGCTGACCATCACTAGGAGTGCTCAACTGGATCAACTCAAGATCAACTGGATGAACTCAACATGAACTGGATCAGCTCAAGATCAACTAGATCCGCTCAACATCAACTGGGAGTGCTCAACTGGGAGAAAATAATTCATTCACATTGGTAAGTGTTCATGCTTGCATTCTCAACTCAAATGGTCTTTCAGAGCTTTATGTGATGTGGTCTACTGGCCATGATGAGCATAATAATGAATTGAGATGGTATATGGTGATGTTGTCTTTGTTAATTCAAAGGATATGGTCATGAAATAAGAGAACCCCAATTCTGTTAAAATGGCACTATGCCATGTGCCATTTTGCCATACTGGATCTTACATTTGTGCTCATACAAAGTGGTGTATTCTGTAATATCACAAAATTTTTTTGTAACATCACTTCTTTACATACATTGTCACTCATTTTTCCTAATATCACCTCAAAATTCTGTTATATCACATGGTTTTTGAACTGAAGTTAATAAAGTTGAAGTGTGCCATTTTACCGGAATAATGCCATTTTAACGGAATTGGGGTTAGAGTGTTTTGTTCTCGACTTTATTGATGTTGTTGGTGGGATTTAGAGCTATGAAGACTATAATGCTAAGCGAGGGTGAGAAGGGCATGATCATTGGTATGCGTACTGCTCGCATGTCAACACATCGTATTGCAACAGAATTAGGAATGACACAGTCGACAGTGTTTACTATTTGGAAGAATTTTCAAGAGCGTGGAACTACAAAACCATTAAAGTCAAGCGGTAGGCCTCCAAAGCTCAATGTGCGTGACAAGAGGATGCTTGGCCGTATTTTATCCAAGAATCGACGCTACCACTTCTTCGTAATCGAGACAAGATGCATGTTAAGGTTTCCCCTACCACATTAAGAAAGGCGATAAAGAGTATCGGATTTTCTAACCGGGTTGCTGCAAAGAAGCCATTTCTTAGTGAAGAGCACATGGCAAGGAGATTGGCATTTGCCAAAGAATACTGACATTGGACAATATCTGATTGGAAGAACGTAATATGGACAGATGAATCTTCATTTGAAACTGGGAAAAGGTCGACCGCCGTGAAGGTATGGCGAAAGTCACATGAACGTTTTTCTTTGGATTGTTTAGCACCATCTTTCAAATCCGGTCGTTCATCACTGATGGTTTGGGGTGCATTCACCGGTTATGACAAGTGCCCACTTGTTATAATTCCACCGGATAGACGGAAAGGTAGTGACTTTGTTGATGTAGTTTATGAAGGTCGCTTGAGTGGCTTCTATTTTCTCCACGATCACCCTCAGGCACTTATACTCATGGAAGATGGTGCCCCGGTGCATCGTAGCAAAGAATCAAGTGATTGGAGGCAAGCGCATGGCATAAGAAAGCTTTCATGGCCCGCAAACTCTCCCGACTTAAACCCCATTGAAAACCTATGGAAGATTCTGAAAGATACTATCCAAAAGGAAGAGCTACCGCAAAATAAAGAAGAATTAGTCAACACAATCGAAAAGGCATGGGAAGAGGTGTCTTTAGAGACAATTAAAGTTCTCATTTCAACCATGCCTCATCGTATGAAGGCTGTGATCCTAGCTAATGGTGGTAGCACTAGATGGTAGATAGTTTGTCAAAAATTGCTATATTTACATATAAAGCTATAATTTTTTGTGTGAATTCCTAGTATATTAATAAACTAGATTTCATTATCTCTCCGATGCACTTTGCGGTTTGTGATTTGGATCATTTTTGAGCAAACGGTGGCAATTTGAAATTGGAGACCAAAGTCTTGTTTCTGCAAAATGAGTGCTGTGAACGTAAACTTGTTGGTGGGTACTGTACAATGAGTTATGAGTTTCTTGAGTTGGAATTATAGGTGTTCCCAAATGATACCTTGAAGTGACACCCTAAAATATTTGCACTGAATACATGGTACTATTGCATGGGTAAGCTATTATGTACCTATGAGTGAAGATTATCGAAGCTACATTACAAGACCTGCTCCATTTTAGACCACTCTACTATACGACTAGATTTGAGATGTTTGTGATGTGAACAAGGAAATCCTAAGTCCTAAACGTCTGTGCTCGTTTTTTAGCCAAAAAACACATTTTAAAAAAAAGTGTCCTAAATGAAAATAAGGGTAACTTATTCCGATCTCAACTGTACAGACTTATAGTAGACTTATTGTAGATCATATGGATCAAATATTGAGCCATGAACCCTCATAGATTGGGAGATCATAACGTATTATTAGTACTAAAAACATACTGTAGAATTTCATATATTTACTTTGGAGTGGAAATTCTACCAACAAACAAAATATCAATAAAAATTCACCAACTATAAAATTTCTAACCTTCATCAAATAAGACACTAATACCAACAAAATCCATCAAAAAATTCTTCGACTCCTACAATAGCCTTGCAGTAGTGAAAACTGCCAAAAATATTACAAAGGAAAAGTAGTCCAAATCTACCCTCCTTGCACTCAAATTCTTCCCTTATCTTCGAATCACCCTCCATTAGGTCAAGATTTCTACCTCTTGCACAAGACTAAATTTGGAGCCCATCCCAAAAAACAAATTTGATGTCCAACGGTGGATGAAGGAGATAGAGCTCCTCAAACTTTATCCATTTCTTCACTTTTTTCATTGTAGAAACATCATAGCAAATCCACTACTGAACTTATTTGGATCGAAAAGCTTCCAACTAGAAATTCTTTAGGATCCATCTTAAGATCATATTTATGTAAAGAGTTTTATGAAAAACTATATTTGACTTCTTATAATCGGATTGCAATGGTAAAACATGCCCAATGTTTGAAATCTCAAAACCAAAAGCTATTGTTATCAAAATGCATGCCATTAATTCATACTTCATTGTATGGATTTACAATTTTTACCACACAATCTAGACTTGATTTGGAACTCAACTCAAATTATTTCGTCAAAAACATAATTCACATAAAGAAGTTATGTTCTTCAAAGTTTCCGTCCTTCATTCAAGATGTGTCCAATCGACCGTAGGGACTTGTACGGGTTAACCCCTGATGTCAAAAAGAGCCCAAATCAGGTCATTTGCGGTCTGGTCAGCCCCTTATTTACTATATTTAGCTCGTATGAAATTGAAACCTTTTGCAGTTTGTAGATTCTTTTACATACCTTTCTTAACAGTCATTTCATGCTTCAAAATTCCTCATACTTTAGGAGATATTTACGGTCACAGTTTGAAACCACTATTTGAAATCTGCCCAAAACTGCCCAAATTGCGGTATATGCTCGTTTATACTCAAAAAATGCCCAAAATAAATAAGATTGTAGGAACTTCAAAAATTCACCAAAAATTGAGATCTTACTTTTTTCCAAGTTTTGCTTTTTGAACTTGGAAACAAGCTTTGAAGGCATGATCTTACCGTTTGGATCTTTCATCCAATTATTCTTCACATGCCATTTTTAACCCCTAAAAATCCAGGCGTTTCCTCGACCTCTATAACCAAAAACTGCCATTTTTCACCTTCGTTGGGAAATGGGAAATGGAGAAACTTTTTTTTCTAGTTTTAGATTTTTGAACCGTAAGATCTTTTACCTAACTTGTATACAAAGGACTGGTCAAATTTTCAACGGTTGGATGTTTGTCATTTGTGAGATTATAACAATCAAACTTTGACCAACACTTTTTTTTGCTGTTGCGTGAGAGGCATTGTCTAAATGGTGCCAAGGGCAACTTGATGATTGTTACTCCAAACATTTTTCCCTCATTTTTTTTCATGTAGGAAATCAAGTTGGGTACGCTCATGCAAAAGTTTAGAGACCAATTCCACTTTTTGACCTTAACCCCTAAACGTCCCCAATGTCATTTTTCTACATTTTGGATGGAGGGCAGAAACTTCGAATAGCCATATCTTCTTCATTCGAGGTCCGTTTTGGATGAAATCACTTGGGTTAGGTTCCAAATCAAGTCTAGTTTGTGTTGTAAAATTTGCAAGCCCATACAATAAAGTATGAATGAATGAAATGCACTTTAGTGAACACAGCTCTTGTTTTTGGGTTTCCAAGCATGGGGCATGTATTACCATTGCAAGCCAATTATGTGAAATTAAAAATAATTTTTCATGATTTTTTTTTTCATGGTCATGATCTTAAGGTGATTCTTAACAACTTTGTAGTGAGAAGTTTTTTGATCCAAATGCTTTTGCTATTGGCTTTGCAATGATGTTTTGTCAACAGAAAAAGTGAGAAAATGGATGATATTTGAGGAGCTATATCTCCTTCATCCACCGTTGGATTTCAACTTAATTTTTTGGAATGGCCTCCAATTAGAGTCTAGTCTAAGTGGTAGAAACCTTAACAAGATCGAAGATGTTTTGAAGATAAGGCATGAAATTGAATGCAAAGGGTCTAGTTTTGGACTATTTTTCCTTTGTAAAATTTTCGGCAGTTTTTACCATTGCATGGCTTTTATTTGAGCCAAGAAATTTTTTTGATGAATTTTTTTTGGATAAAGGACTTATTAAGATGAAGGTGAACAACTTTCTAGTTGGTGATTTTTTCATTGCAATAGGTATATTGGTAGCATTTCAACCTCAAAGTGAAAATGAAGAAATTTTGCAGTTTGTTTTTAGTATTATTATGTTATGATCTCTCGATTTATAAGGCCTCATGACTCAAATTTTGGTCCACATGATCTTCAATAAGTCCATTACAAGTTTGTACGGTTGAGATCTTAATAGCTTCTCTTCATTTTCATCTATGACGAATTCAATGGAAATGTGCTTTTCTGCTAAAAATAGGCTGGGACGTTTAGGGGTTAATGTAAATTATTTTATGAAAGAAGGTCTAAAAACAACCATATAGTAAAACAAGCACCACATATGATATATTTAGTTTGAGAAAAATATCGACGGGGAGTAGGTGCATTTATGAGAATGTGAATTTTGAAAAAAAAATAAAATCTTGGAAAAAATCCAAAATCTCAAATTTTGGCAATTTTTGAAAGAAAAAATTGTAAAATTACTAGAAATTGTGAAGATTGTTTTTGAAAGTTTTGGAGGCTGCCCTTGTAAAATTGGTAAACTTTTTGACTTCAGATACTTTGGAATTTGAATAGTAATTTGGTAATGAACATATTTCTAAAAAAAATTACTTTAATTTTATTTTTTTTTAAACTGCCCGTTTTGGACTTGAAACCTAAAATTTCTAGATAAAGGTTATAAAATTAAAATTTGGCTTTGCAAATTATACCACATACACATTAGATTATGGGGAGCATCCAGTAAAAATCTTAGGCAATAATATCAACTTAATTCCTTAAAATAAGCTGCCCGAAATCTCAGAAAGCCGAATCGGTTTTCCTGGATTTTTAGGGGTTAATATCAAAGAGGGGCCTTTGAAAGTTGAATTCTAGCATACCTCCATGTGAGAATTCAAGCATTTCTTTAGGTTTTATAGGTTGCATGAGGGTAAAAATTGCATAAATGTGTTCCTAACTCACGTAGGAACAAGATTTTGAAGAGCCTCATACCAAATTTTCTACCAAAATTGGTTTTTTTGGCCCTAAAAAAACTAGTTACCCTATCTACAACAAAAGATTTTTTTTTTTTTTTTACGACTTTGAATGTTCTGATCTCACAATCGGTGAGGAATTTGAAACTAAGTTTTACATGAACACTTACATGAACAAGTTAGTAACTCCCTCTCTCCCATTTATATTGTCCAATAGGTTCTCTCAAATCTACCTCGCAATGAAGATTTGAGAGAACCTAATGGACAATATAAATGGGACTGAGGGAGTATAAGATCTTACGGATACATACTTGAGAATACGTCAATACTTGATAATTTTCATCTTCCATTGAAAAAGGGTGGTTTTGAGGAGTTCTGACAGTTTTGGGGGCTTTCGACTTTTGGGGTGAAAAGAGCACTGCCGTATCCCAGTCAAGATCCGGGCCATGTCCGCCGGTAATTGGACCTGGGACCCAGATTCCAAAGAGAGAGATCCACTGCTGCACTCACAACATTCCCATTCTCATTCCGCGATCAAATCGCAACCAATGGCGCACAGGCTGCTGGTACTGCTCTTCCTCTTTCTAGCGTCGCCGACATGGGGCTGGAATGGAATGCAACAACCTCCAATCGCCAGTTTCGGAGCCGCAACGGGAATCGACTGGCTAACGGAGGCGCGCGACGGGAAGCTCGTGGAGTGGATGACGAGCACACGACGGAAGATCCACGAGCATCCGGAATTGGCGTTCGAGGAGCACGAGACCAGCAAACTAGTGCGGGCGGAGCTTGATCGCTTGGGAATTTCGTATCGATTTCCCGTTGCTAGTACGGGTGTCGTTGCTACTATTGTTGGTGATCCCGATGGTCCGATTGTTGCTTTACGCGCTGATATGGATGCGTTGCCAATTCAAGTAAGTCTTGAACCCCAAGCTCAGATTCTAGGGTTGTGAGTCCATCTCGCATGAATTTCGATATCGTCGAGGACTTTAAAAGCAGTGGAGGAATGTGAATCATCGATCAAAAGCGTGTTAAGTAAGAGATTAGTATCTGAAATTTGCTTGCCATTTTGCAATGGAGCCATGTAGAGTGTATGAGATTGTGCTGTTCGTATGTCAACTCTCTACCAGATACTCACACTACGAAATCAAGAGTAATTTCCATTCCGTTTGTCACAACATTCATCAACTTTTCTTCTTTTCTGCTCTTTTCAACTCGGTTAATTTGCACTCTCATTTGCGTCGCATAAGCGCGATTTTGAGGTGCTAGGGTTGCTGTCACTCAGAAAGTAGCTCTCCGAACAGAGCAATGTAGATTTATTATCAGCGGTAGCAATTGTGACATTATCTGCATTCATGGAGTAACATGCATGGATGCATGGCGGTGAAACTAGGTGAAAGTGGCTATCCGAATAGAGCACTGTTGATCTATTAAAAGCGTTCGGGAACTCATTCTTATGAATTGTGGCATTGACAAGCTTGAGCTGCAGCTGCATTTACTATGTTTTCTTATGGTCTTGTGAATGATTTGTGCAGGAGGAGTGGGAGTGGGAGCATAAGAGCAAAGTGGCAGGGAAAATGCACGCTTGCGGTCACGATGCGCATGTGACCATGCTCCTTGGAGCAGCCGAGCTGCTTCAAAAGCATCGCCACTCCTTACCTGTAAGATTCTAATAGTCTATATAGTTTCTCAATTTAGTCACAAGCTACATGTAGTTGTTCATTAAGCTCCATAATTTATAGTTGTTCCTATCCTGCAGAATCCACCATCTTTCCTTCCTCACCATTTTCTGTATCTTGCACACTGCCAAATTTGTACATAAAGAAAAAGCTCAGACCATCGTTGGTTGTACCACAACAGGGAACCGTGAAGCTCATCTTCCAGCCGGGCGAGGAAGGACCAGCAGGAGCAAAGCGCATGATCGAAGAAGGAGCGATCGAAAATACAAGCGCCATCTTCGGCATCCACGTGAGCTCGTATCACGAAGTGGGTACACTCAACGGCAAGCCCGGTGCGCTCATGGCAGCCGCGGGACACTTCAAGATCCACGTCCGAGGGCACGGGGGGCACGCTGCCGCGCCTCAGTTCACCAGAGACCCTATTGTTGCTGCTGCTGCTATTGTTCAAAGCTTGCAGCAAATCGTTTCTCGTGGCGCTGATCCTCTTGACTCCCAGGTCTGAGCCATGACACTGCTCCTGGCATCTCTTGAGTGTGAAATGTTTTCCCTATTCATTGGAGTCTGTCTGTCTGTGTCTGTCTGTTTCAGGTGGTGACCGTTACTACGTTCATTGGTGGGGATGCCTTCAATGTTATTCCTGAGACTGTTACTCTTGGTGGCACGTTTCGAGCTTTGTCATCTGAAAGCTTCGCCGTCCTCAAGAAGCGCATTCAAGAGGTCCGTGTCCTTTTCTATCATATGGTTGTCTTTCTCTTTCTCTTTTCAGTGAGTGATTGGATTCCCTTCTCTTTCTAGTGAGGAATTGAGTTCCTCTCTCTCTCTCTTTATAGCAAACGATTGAGTTTCGCTTTTTTTCCAGTGAGCAATTGAGTTCTCCTTCCTCTAATGAACTTTTAAGTTCCCCTTCTTCTCTACTGAGAGATTGAGTTCCTCGTGAGCGCTTGAATTCATTGCATGGGGCCTGAACTGATTGCAGGTGACGGAGGGGCAAGCGGCAGTATACAGATGCGAGGCAACAGTAGATTTCCTTCAAAGTGAGAAGCCATTCTACCCAGTGACAGCGAGCACAGACGCGGAGTACGCACTGATGCGAGAAGTGGGCGCAAAACTATACGGAGAGAACAACATAGCCACAATGCAGCCGGTGATGGGGGCCGAAGACTTCGCATTCTTCCTGGAACAGATTCCGGGTGCGTACATGATGATCGGTTCCAAGGACCCGAATCGAGCGTCGGCTGGAGCTCATTCTTCCAAGTTTTGGATTAATGAAGAGGTGTTGCCTAATGGTGCTGCTTTGCTATCTGCTGTCGCAGAGAAGTACCTGCAAAACGCGGCCACCAGCTCTTTGCAAGCTCAAAGCTAGAGGTCTCTTGGTAAAAGTTTCAGACTAGAGATTTGTTGTACAGAACCTTGCATGTCTATTCATTATGTAAATAGCCGTCCAATTAAAGCAAGAGTCAGATAATATTGTTCCTTCTTCATTGGTAAGCTTTCTCGAGAGCTCTTGCATCCATTGCTTTGTTGGCTGCTGTTGCAGAGAAGGACCTGCAACATTCGGCTATCAGCTCTGTGCAAGAGAACTCTTGGTAGACGTTTTGAGCTGGAGAGAGGAGTTTCATTGTATTGTACATTGGGGTATAGAAATAAATTGAATTTTTTTCCAGTGCCAGAGATCACTCAACTTTAAAAAGCTCCAGCAGCTTCAAAATTGAATGCATTTTGCAGCTGTAGAGTGCATTGTGAAGGCAATATAGTCTAGTTTCATATTGTAGCAAGTTTGCATAATTTAGCTGTGAAAATATACATGAAGGGTGCTTTTTGTAACATATTATCCACCATCTTGTACTACCACCTGCAGCTGTAATCCTGCTTGCATCCTATAAGACATAGTAGAAATCAATGTACATAGCCACTATATAGATATGGTATCCCATATGGATTGTATTTTTCCTACCATTTCTAACTTGGTATTGGGTCTACTATGATGTTTGAGCAAATCTTTCACAACTATCCAAGCGTTCCCTATTGGAATAAGTAGGCCGAACCAACTTTTCTATATCATGAGAGGTCTACATTGCAAGGCCAATAGGCTACAGTGGATTGGAACGCCAACCTCCATCAATCTCGACTCCTTGGGGTGATCATGTAAAAAATAAAATCCACTGAATACTCCTTCATAAACAATATTGACAAAATCGCCTGCTGATCTCTTATTTAAAGGAATGGTGACCAACTGAGACTTATCAAAGCTAGCAAGGGCACCCCAAACCATCATTGAACTACGTCCGGCTTAACACTTAGTGCTATACAATTCCAATTATATATTTTTAATGCCTTTCGCAGCACTCTAATTTGCCACGGGCTTTTGCCAATTTCAATTAACGACTCATCCATCCGAATAATATTACATCATTCCTCAAACGTCCAACTCTCATGAGCACGTGCAAATGTAAGCCTATCAGCCTTATGTTTGACACTCAAATAGGGCTTTCTAGGCGCTATATACTTTCTACAACCAAGCTCACGCGCAAGTACACACCCACATGTACACAAATAGCTCAAAAGTCATATACAGTAATGTACCCATATTGCACACTTCAAAGTGGCAATTCAGGGCATCATTTTTTAAACATTTAAAAGTCGAACTTCCAAAATTCGTAACATATTGTAAAAGAGTACAAGAAAAGATGGTTTGTCTTGGAATACTCAGTCCACTTACTTTGCCCATACACAAAAATTGCTCAGCAGACTATAAATGCATTGTTGTTGAGCTGTTTCCACTTTATGAAGATTCGCTTGCTGTCGGTGGGACTTTGAGGGCAAAAAGCGCGTTCTAAATATTGTTACTATTTTCAAAAATAGTAACTAATAAACCAACTAACGACGTGGCCGAACTGAACCTCCGGCAACCGACTCATGGCCTCAGCTGACCCACGTACTAAAAGACACCACACGTCCAGTCGGCCATGCACGTCCAAAGGACGAAACCATTTCCCACCAAACTCAACTCCTCCCATCCAGCGGATAGACGCTCCATCCACCAGATACATATACCTTTCTCTCACTCCCAGATTCGAACTTCTGAATCCCCACTCCCCTTTGAACATTTTGAAGTATCGAACAGAATTTTGTTGCAGAAATGGCTGGCGATGGCGATGGCGGCGAGAAGCCTGTGGTGGTGCAGATCAACAAGCTGAAATTCACATACCCGGGAATCGATGGCGCTCCTCCGCCTGGAGCCAAACCGTTGATCCAGGACTTCTCTCTCACCTTGCGTGCGGGCGATCGTTGCCTCCTCGTCGGCGCTAATGGAGCTGGTATTCTTCGGTTCTCACACTCTTTAGCTCAACTTATTAGTAAATGCATTCGAATTTCTTGACTGTAGCCTTTGTATCCTCCTCGTCGGCGCTCATGGAGCCATTTCTCACATTCTTAGCTCAAATAATAATGTTATAATTTTCAATTTCTCAAATGGAGCAGCCGTTCTCATTCTATGCCCTTGTATTGCGTTCTAGATCTACTTCTCAGATTTAGGGTTTAGGGCTTTAGCTTTCGTCGCAATTCAAAGGACTAGCCGGACACTTCTGAAAACTGAATGAATCGGTCACAAGCACTGGCTCCATTGAGAGAGCATCAAGCTTAGATTTATGAGCCTCACGGGATAATGACAGTGATGCAGTAATAGAATTTGACAATTTTCAGTAGTAAATGGTGAAGTTACCTTGAGGTATGCTTCGTATTGAGTTGTCGGGATCCATCTCTTTTTGTGGATTTCCAGAGTGTACTCTCTTTCATGAAACAATGAGGGTGGGAAGCATGACTGAGAGTCTCTGCAATTAGCGTCACTAGTGTGAACTTTAATCTGGATCCTTAATTTCTGGGATATGGAGTCGATCGATATCGCTTGCTGTTGAAGTTACTTCAATGCCATAGGAGGTTTTGCATTCTATTGAGCTGTCGGATTGAAGTTCAATAACGTGAGATTTCCAGAGTGTATTCTCTTTCATGTAACAATGAGGGTGGCAAGCACTGATGTTAAACGGCTCAGAGTCTCTGCAATGTGAACCCTAATCTATTTCTTCAACCTTCTGGGATACGGACTCGATTGAATGTATGTGGTTGTTATTGCAGGTAAAACAACACTGCTGAAGATCTTAGGCGGGAAGCACATGGTGGATCCTGACATGGTGCGAGTGTTGGGTCGATCGGCTTTCCATGACACCGCTCTCACCTCCAGTGGCGCCTTAGCATACCTTGGTGGCGAGGTTTGTCCCACTTCCACTACTTAGAGAATGGAAAATCGAATTAAAACAGGAGGCACAAGAAGCTCAATCTTTTCCTTGTTGTTAACATTGCAGTGGAGGAGAGATGTGGCATTCGCTGGCTTCGACGTCCCTTTGCAAATGGATGTGCCCGCTGAGAAGATGATCATGGGAGTTCAAGGCATCGATGCCTCAAGACGAGAGCGCCTGATTAAGGTCACACAACATCTCTTCGTACCTTCTTTTTTTACAACTTTCTCTGAAACTCTCCATGATGCTTAAGGTAGTATACACACATTCGACGACATACTAAAGCTGATGGTACACTACCTCAAGAAGCAATAATAAGTAATAAAAGAGTTCTTTCTTTCTTACTATATTTTAGCGTAGAGAGGTAGACTTCGTGTCTCGAGAGTGCTTCTATTATACTAAGACTATCTGGTAAATTGCAACAGGTGCTAGATATTGACTTGAAGTGGCGCATGCACAAAGTCTCAGATGGTCAAAGGCGACGAGTGCAGATATGTATGGGCTTGTTACGTCCATATCAGGTACTTCGGTTTTCCATATGAATCGTTGATGGGCTTGGATTAGGTACCTCGAATTTTCTCTCTGTGAATGGGACTTATTTATCATGTGGTTCTGATTTTGTGTTTTCTTGCCTTATTAAAGGTGTTACTACTGGACGAGATCACAGTAGACTTGGACGTTTTGGCACGAGCTGATTTGATGACATTCTTGAAATCTGAATGTGACGAGAGAGGCGCCACTATCATTTACGCCACCCATATTTTCGATGGGCTTGAGTCATGGCCTACTCATATCGTAAGAAGCTCTTCCCAACCCCCTCCTGTTGTTGCTTCAGATGTACCAGTTTTAGCATTCATAGTTCGTCTCCTCAACATTTTCATCTCTTTCAGCTACTTGTAGTGTGATATCAGGTAGCTATTACTCTAACAAGTGTCAATTGTTGTCTTTCATATTCTTGAAAGTCCGATTGTAGCATCTTCGGAAGCACATATCTCTTTTCATTGACACATCCTTTTACCGTAATTGCAGGCATATGTCGCAAAGGGGAGGTTGCAGTTCGCGAAATCAATCTCACAAATAGAAGAAATGAAAGAGCTATCGCTTATGGTATGATCACTTTACTCTTCATTTTCCACATCTAGTAAATGTTCTCATGGCTTCGTATTTATCAACGGTATGGGTTTGCATGTGTACAGAGGACAGTGGAGAGGTGGCTACGGAAGGAGGTAGATGAGCAGAGACGTATTCGGAAGGAGAGAATCGCCCAGGGATTGTCTGAATTCGATGACATCAACCCTGACGGCACTAGAGTCATTGGTGAATCCGCCAAGAAGGTGTTGAACAATGGATGGGCAGGTGGTCGATTACATTCCACCATCGCTGGTGAAGACCCCTATGACTTGAGCTCCAACCGCGTGCTCAGAGTGTAAAGCCCATCACCCATGCTATACCCCTCTTTATCAAAATGCAGGAGCAAATCAAAATGCAGAAGCAGCGAGCTAAGATAATTCGAAATTGCAGCAGAGACTGTATCGAGCACCGCCGAAGATTAATGATGACTGGTGCAATCAGCTCAAGTGCTTCTGCTTACTTGTGCCTCAATTCTGCTCAATCGTTCAAGCCTACTTACAATCCTATTCTTTCAGCCTCGACCCTTGTTTATTAGAGAAAAGGGAGGTTGAGGCTTAATAGACAGCGTAACATGTCCATCCACATTTCTTTCAATGTTATTGAATAAAGGCAGCAATGCAATCGCCACATGGCAGTTCGAAATTACTGAATAAAAAGCACAGTGCAGTTCGAAGCGAGCTCTAGCATTTGATCTCCAGCGACCTTAAGGTCTCTTTGACAAAATCGGATCTTTTACAGTGGCTGTACTGTTCTCATCTCTGATCGACCAAGCAAGAGAAGTTTCAGTTTGCCATTTAAAACGAAAATGAGTATATAATGAGGTTCTAACTCTTGAAGTAGCGAATTTTCTTACAGTATTATTGAGTAAATGCCACAAAGTAATTCCTGTCGGAAGCTAGAAGAAAAAATGGTTGATCAATTGAGTGAAAAAAAGATTGAATGTATTTTACCCAGAGTGAACTTCTATGATTTTTCATTGACCCCTGAAAGGTTTCATACGATTGAGAAAGTCGCAATTTTAACTTGGTAAAGCAGTTCGCAGATGAGCAAAACGAGGTTGAGGCCCGATAGATACCTACCACAACGTTTCCATTCACGTTTCTTTCGATGCTGTTGAATAAAAACCACAGATCATTTACGGTTATTTCCTAATGTTTTACGATTCAAATAAAAGCGGAATGCAGTGTCAATTGCTTGATTGTATGACATTCTATTGACAATTAAGAGTCTCCCTGACATGGGAGCAAAGTATGAAACGGGAATAAAATAGTAACGGTATGGAGCAAGATCAAAGTGGCTGGACTGTAGTCATGCCTGATGTACCGGGCAATAGAAACTCCATGTCGTCTTTGGAGCTGGGAAGGTGACGGAGATGGTAAGGTCCGCCGGCGTGCACACGCTTGGTGGGCTGCTGCGTCGTCTTGTCCACGAGGGGCCCGTCCACGTGACTCCAATCGAGGATTCCACCGACGTGGTTGCGTATCTTGATGGTGGGATCTCGGTCCAGAACCCTCTTGGCGAATAATCCAGATCGCCTCCCGATTGCACTGCCCCCACGAACACATCACCTCTTATTTGTCTTGAGCATCAGAGTAAACCTCAATCCAAACGGCAGATTACTACCGATAATGGCGCAGTATAAAGGAAGGAAATTAAGAAGGAATGTGAGTAGAGGAAGGGAAACACACACTTCATGTCAAAACGGCACATGCTGTATACTCCATGTTGATGTTAGCAGTGAGAAAGCATACCAGTAAGGAATGAGTTCTGAGTCTTTGTATTTGTCCAGATTCTTCTCCACGTCAATCATCGGCAATGCTCCTGGCAAAATGGACACCTGCAACAAAACTCAGTTAACTGCGCCATAGCTGGAATTAATCGAACGGAGGTCCCGATGCACAACTATGAAAAAAAATCTCATGAGTGACCCTTAACCATGGACGTGCACTCATAAACAGTTCGAAGAACTGACCACTCAATCGAGCGGAGAGAAGTACCCATTAAGCACTACAATTCTGACAGATATACACAGCTCCTGCAGGTGCTACTCCCGAAACTGAAAACGGAGGTCCCAATGCACGGCTATGGAAGAAGATTCTCGTGAAATCAGCATATGTACGTTCCACAACCATCAACGGATCGGAGCAGGGCGAAGTGATCACTCACGATTGAAGAGCAAAATATACATATCAAGCTTAGCGACTCTTTACATACTTAGCTATTCTTGCATAGTTATTACCTACTTCACGCTGAAACTGGAAACGGATGTCTCAATGCACGAAAATGAATACAACATCATGAGAATATTCATTGGCGTGGACCCTAAACCATGTAGCACTTCTAAATCGCATCGGAGAAGAGCGAATGAATTAAAAGATACACAGAAAACCAAAACAGATGCAAAAGGTACAAAAAGAGAGGAGAAAAGCAATAAGATCTTATTACGCACAGCTTGTTCAGATTCAGATCGGCAATCGACAATCACAACAGACTTCCTGACTTCTTCATTGGGGTCCTCGAGAATGTGCAGAAGCTCCTCACTGGAAATGTGGGGAACATCCTTAAAAACGCTCTCATCACGAATGGTGTTGAAATACTCCAACAACCTCTTCCGCTTCTCGGCATCTGTGATCTCGGAGGGCGTTTCTGCTGGATCCGTAAACCCCATATTCGATTGATTGATTCCGGTACAAGACCCTAGCAATTGATGAGCACAAGACTGGAGGGAATGATCGAAAAGTGGGTTAACTTGTCAATTCGAAGTCTGTTTTGTGATTAATGGGGATGAGGGAAGCACGTCGTGATTGATTTGTAGTACAATAATCAGTGAAATGGCCGGATCCATGTGCCTCGTGACTTGGATTCCGTGATGCGTGACGCTGTGGCCATAGGGTGCTGACGCGGCACGGTCTTGGATGTTGTCTTTTCTTGGTCTTGGGGGGGGAGCGCCACGGTTTGGTGAGGTGGGTACAATGAGGAGTTTGTGTTATAGGGAGAAAAAATATAATGAACTTGAGGTGTTGTGAAAGGAATGAGTTTTGATAACAAGATATGTGATTATTTTATATATGTGTAATCGTCGATTAATCAACAAACTAAGTTATGGAAGTATAAAGAATGTGAATTATAAAAGTGGAATTGATTGCGTCCAAGAGTATCTCTTATTATTATATTGATATCCTTGACCCTTGATTTCACAAGACAAGGGTCTTCTGTTTGCCAAATCATTATAATTGAAACACCAAACTCTTTCTTACTATTGTAATCTAATCAAACACATAGGCAACTAAAAACCCTAATACATAAACTTCTTTGTTGTAAGACCCAATCGTTTTTATTTTTATTTTTATTTTTAAACGAGTATTAAATTCAATTTCCACTTCGATTTTTCCCATAACACATGCAGAGAATCATTGGTTACAGTAGAGTGGTCTAAAATAGGGCATGTTCCAGAGTAGAACTCGGATAATCATAACTTAAAGGTACATAATAGTTTCCCCATGCAATAGTACCATGTACTCACTGCAAACATAACAGAGTGTCACTACATGACACAATTTCAGTAACACCTTCATCAAAAAACTCATAACTCATTGTAGAAGAGTCCAAAAATGATGATTCCACTTGCTCTATCTTTCTACTAATCATTCCCATGCATGCATTGCTAACATCCGGTGCTGAAAAGTGCGCCATTCTTGGCCACCTTGCTCATGTTCCTCGTCCTATTCACGCGCTCCTTCCCTCCCTCCTTCTAGAAATTTGTCACATTGTGTACGCCTCTTCCACACGGTATGTGGAAGTTATGAGGACATGTCGAGGTGTCGAAGAAGAGCAATGTCATGGCAGGGATGATTGGCGATGGTGGCATGAAGTAGAGTACCTGCTCTGCCTTACGAGATTGTCTCAATATTTGTCTTATTGATTCTGAAAATTGATGGTGCTTTGGAAAGAGGGGAATCCACAACAACTTCTTCTGACTTGGTTGAACTATGAACTTGCAGCTGTTTCTTCCTCTTTTTTTTTTTTTTTTTTTTTTTTAATTTAATTTTATTTTGCTTTGAGTTGGTAGAGTACACATGTGTGCAAGAAGCCAGACCTTATTTGCGAAAAAAAAAGAATTTTTCAAAACGAAACATTGTGTCATAATCTTTTTGGAAGTGGGGACCTCTTTATTGTATGCTCCAAGTGTTTTCACCAGTAGGATTGCCTTCCATCAGCCTTAGCCATGTATAAGGTAAACAATGCTAAATCCGTGCATCTCCTTAAACCACCCACTCTAGAGTCTTGCCTACTTTCTAGATTTCATGTAGAAGAATGTACCTCATGTGCACATGGTGTTGTGAACGGTTTTAGGTAATGCGGTATATGTCACTTCTGAATTTATTTTTATGAGTGCTTAAAAAATATCACTAAATATGGAAACTTCTTCATTTTTTCATATTTATAATTGAAAATTATTGATCTTCATATTCTAACTTTCCAATCGTAGTGTAGTCCTTAAATGCACGGATTTAGCATGATTGGTCTACCTTAAGCATATTTGTGTAAGGTATTCATGAATGCTAGCCGGGTTTTGTTGATGAACTTGTATTACGGTCAAGTCATTACGTTTATCACTTTTAGTACCATTTTCTACCAGTGATAACCTTATAGTATCACACCCAATCATTAAAATATTATGTCTTCAACCTTTAAATTCTCATTATTCTTCCCTATGATACCATCCTTGCTCACTTTGAGATTTCACCCCTCAAACCTTGTCCCCGTGGGCCAATTGTATTATGATGTGATATTAAGATCCACGATTATAAATAGGATCCATGGCCTAAGATTGATTTTGTATTTTTAATTCATTGAAATGTATACAAGCCCCACCATTACAATAGGGGTAAGGTTTTTTGTTTTTTACGCAAAATTCACATTAGCCCTTATTTTGTGAATGAGGTTATCAAAAACTTTTAAAGCCATCAAAAGAAATTCAATGGCTTAGTTCATACTTCCCAATAGTGCATACATGCCAAATAGTTTCTAACAATAGATTAATTAGATTAAACTCCATCTAATTTGGAATCAATGTTTCTACAATATACTCGATTGGTCTAAAATGGAGCAGATCACATAATGGAGCTTTAGTAATCTTCACTCACACGTCCATGATAAAATCTCCATACAATAATACCATGTACTCACTGTAAACATTACAGGGTACCACTTCAAGAACACCTATATTTCCAACTTCAAGAACTCATAACTCATTGTAAAAGAGTCCACAAATGATGAGTCCACTTGCTCTAACTTTCTACTAAATCTCTCCCGTGCACAAAAATTGCTTACACTGGTAACATCCCTATAAATTTCCCAAGCCCATTATTGGCCACCTTATTATACAACTTGAAAAGACTAAAAATTAATTCTTGTGACTCCTAGCTGCAAAATTGAGCTTCAAAAATTCCTGAATTTCCAAGAAAAACTTACAACAAACTGGACACCTAGAAAAAACATGAGGACATTCCAGAAATTCAAAGTTCCAGAAATTTGGCCATACATGTAAAACAAAACCCTTTTCATCATTTCAAATACTTGACACACAATGTCATTATAGTAGCGTCCAAATGCAAATGATGAAAATAAATGCAGCCCAGAAAATAAATAAATAATATTACTTCCAGTGTAAAAAAATAATAATTTAAATCAACTGTTCCAAATTGCAGACAGAAGGTACTACCAATTTTCTATTTAAAGGACAAAACTAACAACAATTGGTTTAGTTGGGTACATGAAACTAAAATCATGAAACTTTCTTTAGAATGAAAGACGAAGTGTGTTGGAAATGGGTTCATGAAGAATATATGCATCAACTAATTAACCCCTAAATTTCCTTGTTACAATAAGGTCTAAGTCATAAAATTTGACCTTCCTTTAGATTACGCTCAAAAAATCTCAATCTAAGCATTATTCAAAAGATTCAACCGTAAGATCTCAAATTTCACTTGACATTCTTCTCACATACCAAATTTGAACCGTTCATTCTTCCTCATTTGTGAGATTATAATGGTCAAAGTTGGTTGAGTTTTTCTCCTGTGGGAACCTCCAAACCCCGTTTCGAGTTTTAAGGAAAGTTAGGGGTTAACCAAACTTTATTGTCAATATTAAAATATAGAATAATCTACTCCATTAATTGTCTTGTTTTACTGTCTTGGTGGATATTATTTTTGTCAAATGAATCTATGTAAATACCTACGCAAAAATATTTGTGTTCAAATGGCAAACTGATTGTGATACGTAATCCCTTGTTATGCGGTATTTCCCTTGTAGTCCCAGGATTTCTGGGATTCATTCATTCGGATTCCAAATTTAATCGATGAATTCCTGTAAATGTTTACGTTGTGCAATTACCTGCTCCTTGGTCAATGTGGAAAATCATCCCTCTCCTCATTGCGCTCCGCCCTTCTTGTTGGGGATGATTTCCTGCATTGCAGAGTTCGGGAAGTTTTTTGACTTTTACTAGCTAATAACCGGCATTTCCCGCACCCAATCGGTTATTCACAAATTTCTTCCGGCAATTGCCTTATTTTACACTGAGAATAGAAATTTATATGTAATTTTCATCGGTTTTTAGCCAGTGGTTTCATCATTGGACCTGATAGTGTGTGAAATTCATCGGCTGATAATGAACTAGCCGTCGGTTTTTCCCGATCATTGTTGCATTGCCCTTGTTGTAGGTGAATGCCCTATGCATATACATGCCCAATCAAATAGATTATGGGTTGTGTGTACTCATACATATTGCATCATTGATTAAACGTGCTTTGTTTTATGAAATCTCCCCAAATTTATCAAATATGGGGTTTTAGGTTGTGTTGTACTTTTGCATTTGAACCTATGATATCGAGCCTTCTCATTATTAACCCCTAAATATCCCCAATGTCGTTTTCATACATTTTTCTACAACTTTGAAAAGCCATAGCTTTTTCATCCGAATTTCGTTTATTACAAAATCACTCCGGCTCTAAAAGTGTGCATTTTAGTTAACCCCTAAACGTCCCAGCCTATTTTTAGCAAAAAGCACATTTCCATAAAATTCGTCATAGATGAAAATGAAGAGAAGCTATTAAGATCTCAACCGTACAAACTTGTAATAGACTTATTGAAGATCATGTGGACCAAAATTTGAGTCATGAGGCCTTATAGATCGGGAGATCGTAACATATTAATACTAAAAACAAACTGCAAAATTTCATGATTTTCACTTTGAGGTGGAAATGCTACCAATATACCTATTGCAATGAAAAAGTCACCAACTAGAAAGATGTTCACCTTCATCTTAATAAGTCCTTTACCCAACAAAAATTCATCAAAAAAATTTCTTGGCTCAAATAAAAGCCATGCAATGGTAAAAACTGCCGAAAAATTTACAAAGGAAAAATAGTCCGAAACTAGACCCTTTGCATTCAATTTCATGCCTTATCTTCAAAACATCTTCGATCTTGTTAAGGTTTCTACCACTTAGACTAGACTCTAATTGGAGGCCATCCCAAAAAATTAAGTTGAAATCCAACGGTGGATGAAGGAGATATAGCTCCTCAAATATCATCCATTTTCTCACTTTTTGTGTTGACAAAACATCATTGCAAATCCAATAGCAAAATCATTTGGATCAAAAAACTTCTCACTACAAAGTTGTTAAGAATCACCTTGAAATCATGACCACGAAAAAAAAAATCATGAAAAACTATTTTTAATTTCACATAATTGGCTTGCAATGGTAATACATGCCCCATGCTTGGAAACCCAAAAACAAGAGCTGCCTTCACTAAAGTGCATTCCATTAATTCATAATTTATTGTATGGGCTTGCAAATTTTACAACACAAACTAGACTTGATTTGGAACCCAACACAAGTGATTTCATCCAAAACGGAGTTTGGATGAAGGCGTTATGGCTCTTCAAAGTTTCTGCCCTCCATCCAAAATGTAGAAAAACGACATTGGGGACGTTTAGGGGTTAAGTCAACCTCTAATTTTGGGATTTCAAACAAAATCCTTTACCAGTGCAAGCCAATTATGTGAAATGAAAATAGTTTTTCATGAGATTTCTTTTCATAAGGAATCCCAAAAACTTCTTAGTTGGAAGATTTTTTATCCAAATAATTTTGGTGTTGGATTTTGCAATGATGTTCTTACAATGAAAAAATTTAAAAATGGACGATTTTTGAGGAGCTATGTGTACTTGATCCACCATTCGATTTCAAAAACTTCCAAAAGTAAGTGCCATAAATCAAGTGCCATAAATCAATTTTTAACATGCACTCTTTCGTCATTAGGGACAAGGCACTACGGACCTCATTTTTCTATCATTTTCTACTAGTGAATTATCAAAATTGTCGACAATCACGTCATAGATACTCACACCTTAAGACAATTGCACGGTGTCCACTTTGAGCTTCTTCTTTTTTTAAGTGTACTCAAGGTGTGGTGAAGGCACTTTAGAGAGCTGAAAATTTGCGAAGCATTTGTGGACACCATCAAGACGGCTTGGCTACACACTACCACATTTATCCATTGCCACCCTCAACATTCTTCCATTTACTCAAATAGATTTGACTCACATCGGTTGCCAACCACTGAGTTTCGTAAAAGGGTTGAGCTAACACTTAAGTGGCTCAATCCTGCACCCTCACTGGGCAACTTTGTGTGAGCCTGGTTGAGATCACCCTCTCAATTTTTCACTGAGCTCTTCTACCCCTCTAAATATCTGCAAAAATCATAAAAAGCTGTAGATTCTCCAGGCTTGTAAATAATTATGCTATGACCAAATGTATTGTTTCTCAAGCAATAATACATTGACTGAGGAAGAAAAACAAAAAACAAAAAACAAAAAGAATCAAAGACTCAATACAAAAATGCCGAACGTACACCCTCCTTTTGGTGAAGCTCCACTTCATTTCTTTTAGTCTCCAACTACTTTGAAGTTTGGATCGAATGTGGCTATAATTGGGTTTTGACTTGGTCCATGAGAGATGGTTGAATGAACTCATGTCTGGTGTGTTAGGTCACTTGACTCGAGAGGAAGCACTCTCCTGAGCTCTTCCTCCTCACAAGTACATCAAATAAGTTAAAATGAGAAAATCCTCCTCCCCTGCAATCAACACCCAGTCTCAATCAAGAGCCAATTTTGTCTATTTTGCTGGTGAATCCAGTCAGAGTCCAAAATAAGTCCATACACCGAAGAAAAATAAAAAACAGCAGAAAGACAGTGGAGTGCTACCTTACAAAATGAACATACATCAAGGTCAACGAGAGTAGAGTGGAAGCTCATGGCAATCAAAGTTGGTACACCAACCACCTACCCGGGAAATAGCGCATTCAACACACCCTCCACTCATACTCATGTATCACTTCAATCGGTCGGTGACACCGCTTCGATCATACCCACCAAAAGTTAGAGGAAAAAATATAAGGAAAATCACCACCTTTGCCGTCTCAAATTCCAACGTGTCGTTGACAATCATTGAATCTTCACATATGTACACACATTTTCAAAACTGCAGCAACTTACAACACCCATGATGGCGACCATTGATGACGGTCTGACAAAACTATAAAACCTCGCACCAGGAGCCGTTTAGTACGTCAACACAAAACAATAGTTAGCTGCCTGCAAGCTTTTAATTCCGCAGTTGTAAGCACCTTGCACGCAAGCATCCATGTTGCTGCTGTGGTTGGGGAAAACCATTGCGAAAACTCTCTTCCTGTGAGTTTCACAGCGGCGGCTCCGATCGAGATGGAGGTGACGAAGTTGAAGCAAGCGGGGCAGTACTCGTTCAGTACGTTAGAGAATTGCAGCTATGGCGAGCATCGGAAGTCGCAGACTGTGATAGCAGACTTAGACGGAACACTCTTGCGAGGGCGGTCGTCGTTCCCGTACTTTTTTCTAGTAGCTTTCGAAGCAGGAAGTTTCATACGAGCATGGATACTCTTACTAGCGGCTCCCATCATATGGTTGCTCTACCACTTTGTTGATGAATCGTCTGGGATTCAGCTCATGATATTTGTGGCGTATGCCGGTCTGAAAGTGAAGGACATCGAAGGAGTAGCGCGAGCGGTGCTGACGAAATTCTATGCGGAAGACTTGCACCCGGAGAGCTGGAGGGTGTTTCAGAGCTTTGGAAAACGGGTGGTGTTGACGGCGAACCCGAGTATTATGGTAGCCCCGTTTCTGAAGGAGGTTTTGGGCGCGGATGAAGTGCTCGGGACTGAGATTCAAGTGACTAGAGGTGGCAGGGCGACTGGGTTTGCGAAGAAGCCTGGTGTGCTTGTGGGTCCGCACAAGGAGCAGAAACTGAAGGAGTGGAGTGTTGGGAAGGAGCAGCCGGATGTTGGACTTGGTGACCGCGTTACTGATTACCCTTTCATGGCGCTTTGCAAGGTTAGTATGTTGCTTTCTTGTCTCCCTTTCGATCGTTTGGCTGTAGGTTATGTCGGTATTTGGCCATGGCTATGGTCGCTGATGATTTTGAGCCCTAGAGACTTAACCATCAGGGTGAGCGGTACAGGAGAATGTTGCTGTGGTCGGTGCACTAGTCTGTGAGCGGTCATGGTCAACATGGAAATTTCTACGCATATTCGGAACATTGTTTGAGGTTCTATAGTTACTGTCGGTAGGTAATCTCGTTCTGACCATAGCCGCACTCTTGCCACTGAGTAGAAGTGAAAGCTTTGAGAGGTGATTGAAATTTGTTCATCATATCACTTGTTAGGTATCATGTATGTCAAGGTGGTTCGTAAAAATTCAGTTTTCCGAGCAGTGCGGTCGAATGTCAAGCTCAGTACTGAGACGGAGAACATGTCACTTTCCCAACCCTAGGTCTTGAATGTAGCGTGCACCTATCCAAAGTGACACCTATCCAAAGTGTTCTTTTTGCTTTTAGTTTTAACGATAGGTTCTAAAGGTAAACATTGACTTAGATTTGTGTTGGTCACTTCTTGGGTCCTTTACAAAGTGTGTACATGTCTGAAGTGACATCTTACCTCTTACATGTCACTTTCAACAAGTATTACCATTTTAGGAAGAAATGGGAATTTGAAGTAGAAAAGTAGTGATTCTTATATACCAGTTCTTAAGTATAGTATATTTTATTCTGACAAATAACAAACTAAGGACCTATTGAAATCCAGATCGGGGACTCCTGGACTCAATTCTGTACTAATATTGTGAAAGTTGAAGGAGATTTTGTATTGCCATGATGTTGAAATCCCTAGACCTGCTTGAGATATCAAGTGAATTTGCGACGACGGATGACGAATGGTCAGAAGACCAGCAGTCTGATTCTCGATGGTTTGAAGTATGGCGTTGCTGTTAGTACTAGTTTGATTCTAGTTTGACTAGCTTCACGAGCTCGAAATTGGGGTGCCATGCGCCTGGATTGTAGCAAGTAACTATGTAATTCGCATGCAGGAGGCGTACGTGGTTCCGAGGACAAAAGTAGCTCGGATGAGGAAACAAGA
Source organism: Bryum argenteum (assembly GCA_037043015.1). NCBI lineage: Eukaryota > Viridiplantae > Streptophyta > Bryopsida > Bryales > Bryaceae > Bryum > Bryum argenteum. Next base: position 13,435,184 of record CM073328.1, on the reverse strand, counting down.
CCTACCGAAGCACCTCATCTTCCACGACGGGCGCCTCGTACAACTCCCGACCCCTGGCAACGCCCTCGTAGTGCTCCTCTGGATGCCGATCGGCTTCCTCCTGGCATTCGTGCGCGTCACATGCGGCATCTGGGTGCCCATTCGTTACCTGCGGTTCTTCTACAAGCTAGTCGGGATCAGGCTTGTTATTAAGGGGACGGTCCCTGCTAAGCCGATCAACAACCAAACCGGCGTGCTCTATGTCTGCAATCATCGCACTTTACTGGATCCTGTTATTATTGCGCTTGCACTTGGAAGGAGTGTTCCTGCTGTTACTTATTCGATCTCGAAAATCTCGGAAACGCTATCGCCATTGAGAACTGTTGCACTGTGTCGGGATCGGGAAAAAGACTCGAAGAATATGAGGAAAGTGCTGCAGAAAGGAGAGCTTACTCTTTGCCCTGAAGGGACTACTTGCAGGTACATCTTTCCTGCACTGTCTGGTTTCCGCCATCGATCGATCACTGGTTCGATCCTAATTCGATCATTGATTCGAGTTTCCGTGATAGATTGATCACTGGTTCGAGTTTCCGTGATAGGTTGATCACTGGTTTGAATTTCAGTAATCGGTCACTTCCTGGTTCAAGTTCCAATGATCGATCGATCTCTGCTTCGAACCCGAGCTCGGTCAGTCACTGATTCTGGTCCTCGTGATTGATCGGACGCTGGCTTGATCAATAGTGCGATCACTGATTCAATCACTGATAATTATGGTCTTCGAGGTCGACAGATCATTTGTTCGAGTTTCCGTGATTGATTGACCACTGGTTCAAGTTTCAGTGATCGGTCAGTCCTGGTTCGAGTTTCAATCATAAATCGATCGCTGATTCGGATCCGAGCTTGATCACTAACTGATTCTGGTTCCAGTGATCGATCGATGACAGGATTCAATCACTAGTTTGGAATTTGGAGGTCGATAGAATTATTGTTGGGGTTTCCGTGTTGGGTCGATCAGTGGTTCGAGTTGCCTTGATCGATGCAACACTCCAGACAGTGTTCACTTAGTCACTAGCTCGATTTTCAGTCTTCGATCGATCACCATATATCTCAATGTCTCTCGTGATCGATCAGTTACTAGCTGAAGTTCCTGGAATTGATTGGTCACTAATTCGAATATCAGAGATCACCAGCTCAAGTATCAGTAGTCGATAGATCACCAGCTCTAACTTTTGTAATCAGTCGGTGACCACTAGCGCAGATTTCTGTGACCGGTCAATCGCTAGTTCAATTTTCTATGATCGATCGAAGACTGGTTCGAGTTTCCGGAATTGATAGCTCGATTATCCATGATCAATGGAACCGTGGCTCGAATTTCCTCACCAACTCGAGTGTCTTTAATTGATCGAGCACTAACTCTCGATTGTTCGCCATCGATCGATCACTAGATCCTCCACTGGTTTGGGTTTCCTTGATCAATAAATCATCAGCTCGAGTATCTGAAATCGATAGATTACTTGCTCGATGGAGCCCTGGTTTGAGATTCCGTAATCAATCAATCACCAGCTCGAGTGATCTGTACAGGATCGATATCTAGCTCTTGATTCTCCGTGATCTCTAGCTCGAATTTCCAAACTCGATCGATTACTGGTTCGTTTTACGTAATTAATCTGTCACCAGCTAGAAATTCTGCACTCGGTCGATCACTGAATCGATTATCCATAATCGATCGATCACTGGTTTGATTTTCCGTGATCGATCAGTCCCTAATCTGTAACCGGTGGTTCGAGTCCAGAAACTAACATAATTGGGTTTGTTCAATCAGGGAACCATTCCTACTCCGATTTTCGGCGTTATTCGCGGAACTAAGCGAGAGGATAGTACCCGTAGCAGTCACCACCCAAATGACGATGTTTCACGGGACGACAGTGCGAGGGAACAAAGCCATGGACCCTTTCTTCGCCTACATGAACCCCCGACCAGTGTACGAGGTGCACTTCTTGAACGAGCTGCCGAGGAATCTCACATGCGCCAGTGGCAAGTCCAGCTTCGAGGTGGCAAATTACATTCAGCGGCTGCTCGCTGATTCTCTGGGTTACGAGTGCACCGATTTTACACGACGGGATAAGTACCGGTTGCTTGCTGGTACTGATGGTATCGTCCCTGTCAAGGAGAAGAAGAGATGACCGACCGGCTGGCTATGGTGGGTTCTGTCCCTACTCTCTTGTTTTCTCAATGACAATAGGTGCTCACTAGTTCAAAGCCAACAGTGCATGGGGAAAGTAAGTGTAAAGATTTAGCAAGTGGAATCATCAGTTTTGAACTCTTTTACAATAAGTTATGAATTTTCGCAAGTGGACTTACAGGTGCTCTTAAAATGACACCCTATAATGCTTGCTCTTAATACATGCTACTGTTGAATTGGGAGTCTATGACTAGAGCTTCATTGTTGAATGTGCTCCATTTGATATTAAGAGCACTCTATCATACTAACAAAGACTGAGATGCAATACTAAGGTAGGAGGAGTGACCTATTATCAAACACTTGAGGAATATGCCATGTTCAACTAAATGTGTGTTCAGATAGAGTGAAACAAACTTTGGAACTTTTAGTTTTGTGAGATAGTTGCTATGCTACTGAAGATTTAGATAACTAAGAAGGTGTGAGTATCTTTATATTCTTTGGGTATTTTCCTATTCGCTGAGTATCTTGTTCATGATGTTATTGAGGAAGCCTCAAATATGTTACTTTTGGATTTCTTCCTAGTCTTGAAAGAGTTACATGTAGCATGTTTTTGATTTCATGAAATATGTGACATACTATTTTCAGGTTTTCACATTTTAGTGTAGTTGTTTATTTAGATTGATATTTTTTTTTTGTACTAAAATTTATCATTATTCTGTGCAGGTGGTGTGGTTTAGCAAGTACAAGATTTTGGAGGTACCCAATGAAAGATGATACTGCATATTGGAAATGTTAGCTAGGAATGATGAGAATTTGTATACTCAACCCTCCAAATAACCCACAAGGCAATAAAATTAGTTAATTGGTTCTGTGGGTCCCAAAATAGAAGGTTCTAATTGCAAAAAATAATGTCCTACTGAACTGGCTTTGAGGTTTGGATAAGTAGATTATTCATTTTTTCAGACCTTGTTCACTCCTAAGAAGTGCTTTCAATTGATTTGATTCTGAGATTAATGAATTGCAAGATTTCACAGTCATTTTGTAATAGTAATTTTCCAATTCTTGGTCTTACTCTTTGTGGGAATTCTTACCTGTAAGAGTGGTGATGATTCTTCAAGATTGAAGATAAAGAGATTTCACTTGAAGTTATGTAAGTTCTAATTGAAGTTGTATTTATGGATGGAGTTGGACATATGGAAGCACATAGAGTTAAATTATAATCTCTTAGAGTTTTGAGAATATAGTTGGAGAAGAACCATGTACCTCCCAAAATTATAATAAATTATCTCAAATAAGAGAATATTGACCAAGTTAGGGTGCATATTAGGATGGGTGGTATAGAGAGGGACGAGTGGTAGGATGTTCTTTGTGACTTTGTGCAGTCACTATTTAGTTCACATGGCTTCCTTTGGTAAGCACTCAAATATCAAGATCTCATTCGATATTGCGTTGATTTGAATTTCACAATATTTTGCCCAATATTGTGAGAATTTGGATAATTTGAATATTACAATATTTCACCCCATATCACCATAACTCAAATATCACGATAACTCACCGGTCATGGCACATCTGGCAACCAATCAAAAATGCAATATTGCGATGTTTCATAAGAAGAAACAAAAAAAAAAGTAAGATGTGAATATTCCTCTATATTCGTAACTCGCTCTAAATAACAGTTTTATCATTCACTTTTCCTTTCACATCCATGTCTCCCTTTGCAAGGTCTTGTCTCCCTCTCTAGGCTCCTTGTCTCCATCTTTTGGCCCCATGTCCTTGTCTCCTAGCCCCCTCTACCGGCTCCCCCTCCCCCTCTACCGGCTCCCCCTCCCCCTCTACCGGCTCCTTCTCCCCCTCTACCAGCTCCCTCTCCCCCTCTACCAGCCCCTCGTTCCATTCTCTTGTCTACCGTTCCCAGTTTCCATCTCTTATTATCATTCTTTCTTTTCATTTCTTCAATCATCCTCAGTTTCCTTGTTCTATGTTCTATGTCCCTAATTCCCTCGTTTTGCGATCTCCAATTGTCATGTTCCTCCATTCCCCATTCATACTTTCATGTTCCTGATTTTGGGCATTCTTCCTTTCTCACATTTATTTCTTCATTTGTTTCCTTGTCCCCTCGCCTCCTTGCCAACTCAATTAGATCCTATCTATTCCCCATTCATACTTTCATGTTCCTCATTTTGGGCATTCTTCCTTTCTCACATTTATTTCTTCATTTGTTTCCTTGTCCCCTCACCTCCTTGTCATCTCAATTAGATCCTATCCACTTTTAGTAACAATCAAATGCCACTCACCAAAACTCTCCAAAATCTTAACTACTAAATATCACGTACCAAAAGTCTTCAAATCTTTCAAACTCTCTATGTTATCTATGCATTACCATGGGACCTATCAGGGACAAAACACTATTCTTTAATTAGTATTTAAATGTAATAGACAACATTTCTCTTATTCGTTCGTCCACGAACGCCGAGCTTCTCGTCCACCATCCCCGTTCCACTCCGTCAACAGAAGTTCATCATCGTCGTCTCTCTCGTCCACCATCCCCGTTTCACTCCGTCGACGGAAGTTCATCATCGTCGTCTCTCTCGTTTTTGTGGCTACCGAATCCTCTAGAGCTACAGCGTCGTGATTCGTTGTGCAAAATCGCGACCTCGAAGTTTCGGGAGCTTCATGCAGCAATCGTAAGATGATGCTTCAATGGGAATGAAAGGCGCTCCTCTGGATCTTCGCGCTTTCTTACTCCGCGGCCACTCCCTGCGCTTGTACCGAGCTGCCCTCCGCTCTGCCCGCCGTGCCCCTGCCTATTCGCAAGGTATCTCAATCCTCCCATTTCAATCCACAAACCATGCTGTTGTTTCGCAATTACAGACTGAGGCAATTGTGTGCCTGGCAGAGGACTTGAAGCGCACCATTCGGGAAGAATTCGAGCAACACCGTTTTGAAGGAAACGCGCAGAAAATCCGCTTCCTTCTCAGTGACGGCTTGCAACGCCTGAAGCAACTCAATACCATGCTCGGCATCCAAGGCAGCCAAGCTTAGAGCCTAGGGTTTTTAGAGCTCCTCTTCCAATGGCTACTAACGCCGCTATTGCATCCAATTTACCTCTTGCGTGCTTCTCCGGGAGGCCAGCAGCTTCGAACCGCAAATGCCATGTTCGTGGCGACACCAATTCCATTCTCGATTCTTTGAGGTTTTGGAATCTTCGTACGGTTCTTACGGTCAATGGATTGGTGTTGATTTCAGGTGATTGCTGTCTCATCTCTTCCGAGCTTTTCCGGGAGGTCGGCAGCTCAAGCTTGGAATGGATCTCCGAACCGCAAATGCAATGTGCGTGTTGACAGCAATTTCATTCTTTACCCTAAGCTTCTTCACTCTCGGTCCTTAAGAGCTCAATAGGGAATCTGAATCCTGAACATGGTTGTTATGATCAGTGGATTGGTTTCTCTTGACCCTCAGATTCTCCACTCTATGTTCTTTTGAGCTAAACTGAGATTTTGAAACCTGAAACACGGTTTTTATGATCGAGGGTGTCTCTCGGTCCTATAGAAATTAACAGAGATTTTGAAACCTGAACACAATTCTTGTGAATAATGGATCGGTGTCTCTTTACCGTAAAATTCTTCAGTCTCGGTTCTTAGATTCCTTAGGCTTTAGAGGCTCTGATTCTTATGATCAATGGCTTGATGCTTCTTTACTTTGAGATTCTTCAGATTCGGTCTTTAAGAGCTCAACAGTGGTTTTGAAACCTTCACATGGATCAGTGTTTGTTTACCTTAAGACTCTTCAGTCTCGGTCCCTTAGAGCTTAACAGAGGTTTTGATTCTTATGATCAATGTATTGGTGTGTTATCAGTCTCGGTTCCTTAGGGCTTATCAGAGGTTTTGACCAAACAGGTGATAGCGATGGCGTCAAAAGGGGGAGACGAGGTGGAGGAGAAGGTACCACTATGGAGGAAGGAGTTAACATCAGCGGACGATAAAAGCATGGAAGAAGACATAGCTCGATTACAGAAGAAGAGAGAGCAGGAGAAGCTGATAGAAAGCTACAACAAGCGATCAGAGGAGAAGAAAGAAGGAGAAGGTGAGGGCGGCATGAAGTCGGTGATCGAGAAGGTTTTGGTGGCGGATTTCTTCTTCATTCTCTTCATTTTGGCGTGGCTGGTGGCGGGACTAGTGGAGCGGTCGGTGCTGGAGTCTACTACGTTGATCGACTCGTGGTTGCCATTGTGGGCTACTGTTTTCCAGCCTGCACTCGGCGTATTCATGGCTGGCGCCATCGTTTCTGCTGTCTCTGGCTACCTCTCCAAGAGCGGAGCCAAGTAGATAAAGTATTTATTGCATGCTGATTGTTACTTGTCCACATTTGAGCTATTCATTGCATACTTGTGCAAATTTATGACCGACTGTGCAAGAAGTGAGTAACTTCGGAAAGGTTGAATGAACATGGATGGATAGATCACGTTTCACTTAGAGATTGCAGTAAACAGGCGCACAGACTAGACTCAACCATTGTACTGCATAATTGTATCCATGAGTGTCTATTGATTTCTCATGTCCCCATGAACACTTTCATTTATTTCATTCATTCTGCCTCTACTAACAACAATGACATTCATCGTTTTGTGGGTAGAGACGTCATGATCACCGCCTCCTGTCAACCTTCCGCTATTAACTGGGTGATAGAGATCGATCTCCAATCGATTCGAAGTCTGCAGTGCACAGTACATAATTATAGAAAGCATCTCTCAAACAATCTTTTCCTTTCAGAGAGCAGTCTTCCCGAGTCTAATTCGAGCACTGTTTACACGCAAAATTTCTAAATCTGGTGAGGATCGTCCTCAAATCGTATTCTGATCCATCGCCTCGCATGTGGATTGAACCTGGACAAACCAAGAAACGGGACGACAGTCACCGCTCAATAGCAACGTATTCATCAGAATACTTTTAGGGCGTCGAGCTTATGCTTATTGGTGGACGAAGGGGCTCATTTCTTGCAATCGAAGAGAACCGAATATCTACAATCCTAATGTAGATTCCCACCTCACCACTGTGCATACATGAATGATGATGATCTGGACGTTTACTACAAGAGGAAGCTCAATTGTCAAAGCTACCTTTCAAAGTTGTAAAATGCACATTCATCTGCACACAAGACTTGCTAGGTGATCAGGTTTTTACATGTGCTAGCTGAAGGACGTCACGCTTGTATTGCAAATAAGTGCAGGATATGCTTTTGTAAAAGCACCTTTGTTATCAATAAAGCGGGTTTTGCGAACAATTCTTCGACCCCTGAATGCGCATACTAGCTATTGTTCGATACACAACAGAATGGTGCACAAAAAGCTTGCTATGCGGTGATGCACATTTCAATCTTGAACCATCCCAGCTCGTTGGGAGGATTATCTAGGCCGTGGATGCTCACATGTAAAATTTAGGGTTCCCCGTACTGTCTATCTAGAGGCTTAAACCAGATCATGCCAAATTTAGTGTTCAATCACCTAGACAAGTGTTCTTCTCGGTGATCGGATATCCTCAAATTGGGTCCTCCGCAATGGCGAACGCCATTGTCCTTCCTGCACTCCAATTCTCCTCTTCAATATTACCCCAAAAATCTCAGCGGCAGGCATGGAAGCGTGGAATTGCAAGAAGGGCGGTGACGAGGATGAGCAACAATGAGATGGAGAAGAAGACGATTACGAAGCAAGAAGAAGAGCCGCTGTTGTTGCGCATCGGAGTCTCCGCTGTCACTGAGCTTCTCCGCCTCTTCTCCAGGTCCGTGCCACTCTCTCTCATTCTAGGATTCAATGCATATTGTTCCTGATAGCCCTGTGATACTCTTTTGTGAATTATCCATGTTCACCAGAAAGGTTGCAATACAAATTGATTCTTAGTCCTGAAATTCCTCTCCTCCCTCTACCCAAACTTTCTTCAAGAATTCTATCCTCCCTCTTGCTGTTATCGAAATTTCGAAACCATGAGGCTTACCTGACGAGGTCTCTTGAGCAGGGCAGCTCGCAGCCTGTGACTGCAGTTGACGAGAAGGAGGAGGTAGGAGTTTTGGAAAAGCAGAGTGTGGTCGACATTCTTCGAGAGGATTACGAGCGAGCTTACTTCCTTACTGGTACCACTCACTCGTCATCCATCTCATCTTTCAATGCCATAACCCATCTTGCCATCTCAAGTCTTGTGGATTCAAGAAACCATGATTCTCCTGGTGGTTCTTCACTGCAGGGGAATTCACTGCATCAGTATACGATGAAGATTGCTTGTTTGCGGACCCTACAATACAATTTAGAGGTTAGTAAACGAGTCCCTCCCATACTTTTGGGGAATTATCGCGTAGGGGAACACTTTTGTAAAATATTTCCAGATGAGGGACGATTGCAAAGTCTTTGCCAAGAGTTGTTAATTAGTGTTACGGATGATAATTGCGAACCGTAACACTAAATGTCACAAGTCCCCATAATGTTACTACGCTAATTGTCAAACCGTAATTGTTACTACGCTAATTGTCAAACCATAGCACTAATTGTGAGAGCATGCACACTTTCTTGCAAGTGAAAGAAGTTTATTGGAAGTGGTTCGATTGGTGACTTGAAGAAAAGACAAGGGACATTGATTGCAATGGCGGTTCAAAGTTTGGGAACTTACACTATCTCAAGAGAGTTGAGAAACTACAGTGTTCTTTACCAAAAGCTCCGTGCTAATCTCCACGTAACACTACTTACCAACTCTTTGTGTAGTGAACATGTTATAACTAATATGGAGAAGATTGGAATCTTACCGGATTGAAGCTAACAAAATAGCTTCTTCTTCTTCCTGCTTTTGAAGCAATAGCTAGATATTCTTTCTTCCCCTCTTTGGAAATTGTTCCCTTATCTGAAAATATTTTACAAGAGTGTTCCCCTATATGATAATTCCCCTCGATTTTTTCTACGCTTAGGATTTGAATGTTGTTGTAAATCTATTGTGTGTGCAGGGAGGGATAAATATCAACGCAATTTGAAGCTTCTGGTGCCATTCTTTGTAGAGCCAAAGCTGACTCTCTTTGACATAAAAGAGGAGGTATAATATTGGAAGATTTGTTTTATCAAATAGCAATGTTTAGCCTGTAAACTGCCGTTTTTAACATGAGATTTGCAGGTTATGAAAGAGGAAGAGCGATCAATCAATGCAGATTGGAATTTAAGGTACTTTTTTGTATCACATTTTGACCGAAACTTCGATGCAAATTCTCTTGACTATTCTACTACCTTTCCCTTTTCGTGGTGGTTAGAAGTGTTAGAAGCTTATGCAAGGAACATGAGATCGATTTTGCATGGATGTATAGAATCGTACATTTCTGAAACAATTTGCACTTATAGTTGTTTTTTTGTTTTGTTGCAGAACTTATCTTAGGTTGCCCTGGAAGCCTCTGATTGATATCAATGGCTCCACGCTTTATGTTATCGATACGAATTCTAAGGTGAGAGTTGTGAACTATTGAGTATAATTTTATTCACGGTGGACAAGTTTATGTTTGTATTGACTAACAGGATCTAGGAATGGAAATGGGAGGCAAAAGGATGTGCTATTTTTGTTTGTTTTCTAAGATGGTTGGTGTGGTGATGAATAGATTGTGAAGCATATAGAGAGTTGGAGTGTAACTGGGAGGCAAGCAATTCAACAATTATTTGTTCCCTCCGATAGAGCGTTTCGATGGAACAAGTCTAAGAGAGATGATAATAATATTTCTTAATTTGTACTATGGACTTCTTTAGTGTCACTTTTGTAATTTAGATGCCTGTAAATAGATTAGTTGTTCTCATAATATCTCCATGACAAATAGGTGCATACAGATGTAATACGTCAATTTAGTTTATTCATACTTATTAGTTAACTCATTTGAGGTAATTGATGCTATGTGTCATGTCATGTTACATGATTGATTCCTCAAGCTTTTCACTACTGTAGTGAGGAAGGCTATATTTTTTAGTGTGGTCTTCTTGTTGTACCATGATGGTGATATTGGTACTGTAGGAACACCTTTTGCATACACAAGGTGAAAGCACCTATTTTTCCAAATTGGCATTTGGATCCAAGGCAAAATTTAGATAGGAATGTGCTTGCAACTTTTTATACAAGGTTCAAAGATAGGAACATGTGCTTCCACCTCACCTCCTTGTAAGGTACAAAGCTCAAAAAGTTCACAAATTTAAAGTTGGCAAGCTCATTGGGAAGTGGGCAAGAAAAATGTACTGTACAAGGTACGTAGGAAGTTAGACCAATTGATTATGAGTTTTGGTTCTATTTTGAATTGATTATAAATTTTGAAAGTGGGAGCAATAGTTGTATGTAAGATTACTCACTTAAAATTTTTCACTTGTCACCCCCATTACTTTTTTATCCTTACAATAGTGTAACTTACATAACGAAGCTACCTTAGGCTGTTCTCTTTTTCTTCATTTGAGGGCGTGAAGGTACCCCCGGTTGCCAGTTCATGATGTCAGAGTACTCACACCTGCACCAGAAATACACATTTTCGAAGACTTGCACAACCTTTTTTATTTGATATAGACTATGGTACATCCAGGATTCATGACATTCTCTTGCTCAAACTTGGCGACATAAGGATGCTTCTTCAGAGCCACCCAAACAGCCTCCTTCACAGCCCCAGTGCCCATGCCATGCACAATGAACATCACGGATTGTGGTGCACGACTTGCAAGTGCCAAATCCAACTCCTGCAACGCCTCCTCCACTCGTTTCCCTCTCAGATCCAGCGTGTTTTTGGAGGTTTGCACTGCAACCTCGTACTTCACCTCTTCGTCCGCTTGAGGCTCAGCTCGCTTGAATTTGCCTGGCCTTACTGGCTGCTGCATAAAATTAACCAGACAATCAAGCTCTTCAGTCTTCAAAGCACCACTCATGCAACAATGCCTTGAAAAGGAACCCAGAATTCAATAGGGTCACATTAACTGTTTCGGAAGTTGTAGTTCAAAACCCGGTCGGCTACTGACTACCTCTGCTTGTAGCTCTGTACGAAGGACGGGAGACTGGGCATGATAGATACTGATGGCAATTCAAAAGCACCACTCATACGACAAGCCTGAAAATAAGGAATCCAGAATCCAACAGGTTTCTATAACTATCTCTACCTGTTTCGAAAGTTGTAACTGATGGCAACCAGAAGCACCACTCTTGCAACAATGCCTTGAGTCCAGGATTAAGAGGGCCACAATAACTCTCTTTACCTGTTTCGAAAGTGGTGATTAAAAACCCGGTCGGCTACTGAAGACCTCTTCTTGTATCTATAGACGAAGAATGGGAGAGTGGGCATGATGGCAATCCAAAAGCATTCGACAATGCCTTCGAATAAAGGGTCCAGAATCCAACAGGGTTTCTATAACTATCTCTACCTTTTTCGAAATTGTACTTGGAGACCCAGTTGCCTGATGAAGGCCTTTTCTTGTATCTATCGATGAAGTATGGGAAAGTTGGCAAGATAGATACTAATGGCGCTTAGAAAGCACCACTCTTCCAGGGTCAAAAGGGTTTCTAGAATTGTCTCTACCGGTTTCGACAGTTGTACTTGAAAACCCGGTCGGCTAATGGAGACTTCTTCTTGTATCTAGATATGAAGGATGGGAGAGTAGGCATGATAGATACTGATGGTGTCCTATCTAAGAGTTTAATGCATGAGAAGACATCAAAGGATTTAAGGCGAGGATAGCTCACCCTCACTTTCTTCTCCGGGGAAATTTTCCCACCTTCCTTCTCACCGCTGGTCACTCTAGACACGATTTCATTCAACTTCACTCGCATCTTCATCGTGCCGGCTTGCACAGTCAAGTAGTCATTTTCCGCCTGTGGGATCTCAACGACGGTGGCTGCCATCTTCCCAAGTCTTTTGATCATCACTTGGTCGCCAACTTTCAGCGATTCGGCATCTCCTGTCTTCCCTTCCACTTCATCAGAAGCTGCTGTGATTGTTGCCACAGGTTTAGTAGCATATCCCTCTACAACGGTGGCTATTGCAGCTTGCGCGTCACGCATTGAGAAGACTCCCTTCTTGAGTGTTGATTCTTGGAACCTCGACATTATCTGTTCCAACTCTGAGTTTGCCTTTGCGATTTCCTCATTCGCTGCCTCCTCTTGTGATAACCGAAGCTTTGCCTCCTTTTGTGCCAGATTCTGCGCCTCTGACTTTAACTGGAAAAAGACAAGTAAGCCACCAACACACATTGTAAGTATTAAAATGAGCAAACTAGTAGGAAGCGTATGATTCTACCATACTTGGCTGATAAGAGTAGAGATGCAACAAACTAGTAAAGATAGTGTTGGTGCTGTACCTGATCATGAGCTTTTGAGACAAGTGCAAGGGCGGTAGCAGCAGCCTCAGCTCGCACTCGTTGTTCATCTCGTTGCTTCACAAGAGGCACCATGAGTTCAGTATTCCTAGTACTCAAGCTTGCAGGGACCAGCTTCGTAACCAACTCCCTAGCTCGAAGAAGCACTCCAGAGTCAAACCCCAGAGACTCTGCTATATTGAGAGCGTTCGATTGACCAGCTATGCCCCACAGTACACGATAGGTAGGTCGAAGCGTCTTGATGTCAAACTCAACTGAAGCATTCTCGAACTCTGCGTCCTGGTCCTTTAAAGTGCGCAGCTCTGCACAATGAGTGGTTGCAAGTGTCAACTGAACGGAGGTTGCCAGGCTCCGAAGAATTGCTGTCGCCAATGCAGCACCTTCGGAAGGATCCGTCCCACCTCCAATCTCGTCGAGGAGTACCAGAGACTGTCCTGTGCCTGCTCCTAGAATCTCACAAACTCTTCGTATATGTCCACTGAAGGTTGACAGGCTCCGCTCTAATGACTGCAGTTACAACCGTCCCATAAACATCAGCCATATGCTTAGATCCCAATTTGCCTCAATTTCTGCAGGTGTAGAGCTTATCAACTTTCACTATCCACTTGAAGCACACAGCCTGTCTTGACCTCGACCTAGCCCCGAGAAAGCCTTAACCCCAAAGCCGTATTCCAGACAAAAAGTGTCCCAATACCTTGTCTATCGATGCATGGTACGTGGTGTGCATGATAGATAAAGAATGAAGTGTTTTTCTAGTGGGTCATAATACAGTTCACTACAAGAATGTATCGCTGGATTTTCCATTCTTGTTTTTGCTTAACGGAGAAAAATAAAAATCAACAACTGGCCACTTAAGGCTGATATAAGGTTAAGCTCTGAAATAGTTTGCATTCAATATAAACCAGCTGAAGAGTGCTGTCATACCTGGTCATCTCCGATGTCTGCAAGAACTAAGTCGAACCATGGTAAACGTGGAGTGCCACTGGCAGGCAGACAAAGACCAGCCTTCGCCATCAGAGCTACAACTCCCAAAGTCTTCAATGCAGCAGTCTTCCCACCAGTATTAGGACCTGTAATCGTAACAACTTTGACTCCGGTCTCAATAGCAATATCTATTGGTACAGGCAGAATCCTGTCCGAACTCTCAACAGCATCCTTGACATTCCTTGGCTTCGTTTTCTGTCGAAGGATACCAAACCTGTGCGCACTCACTGGAGATCCAAGTGCCGAGCCTAGTAAAAGAGGATGGCGTACTCCCTGAATATCCACCAACAACGGATCTGAATGACTAGAGGCCGCCAAGAAGGCAGGGCGCGCTGCATTAAGCCATGCTCCATGACTAGCTCGTGCACAAGCTAAGTCAAGAGCTATGACCCGCTCTAGAAGGTCAACAACATCCTTAGAGACGCCAAGGAGCTTAAAGGTCAACTGGCGCAAAACAGCAATCTCTTCTAACTTTTCCTCTTCTGCGAGTTGAATCTCCTCGTTATTGAAGTGTAGAGCAGCTTCAGGCTCCATAAAGTAAGTCGCCCCTGAATTGCTGACGTCTAGTGTAACGCCTCCTTTCAGTAGTCCCTTCTGAGGCGCTCTTACTGCAACACACATCCGTCCCCTTCGCTTGGTCACAAGCTGGGAGTCCATTCCCCCTGCACTGTATACCATCGCTGCTGTTTCTTTCATTAGCGCTTCGAGAGCCTTGGAGTTTTCTGTCCTCTTCGATCGAATTGAGGCTAATTTTACACTAGCTCTGTCGAGGACGATTGAACGGGTACAATCCAAGCAGTGTTCGATTGCTGCCTCGAGATCAGTGCATAAGTTGCAGCCCTGTAGTATTGCTTGCAACGAATTCATCGACCGAGAGCCTGAAAAATCCTGCGACAAACCACTAGTCAAATTTACGAGCCTATCACAAAGATTCACTTCCAAAGAGCAGCAGTATAAAATGCGGCCAACGATTCGTAAGTGGAGGACACTTGAACCCTTATAGACTAATCTCACATCCCTGACCCCTATTAACATCACCTCATCAATAAGAGGTGTGAGCATGACATGCCCAGATGTCTATGACCACTAATCGTTAACAGAAGATGGAGCTCTCTACTGTCACTTCAAGTACAATAAAACCTCTGGCGTCAAAATAGCACATAAAAACAACATTGTTTGATTCGATATACGAGTGAGATTTACGAAGTAAGCCTATCAAAGAGTAAGTTTTCGTTAAGGTTACAAGGAGCAGCAGTTTAATATATGGTCAATGTTTTAACCATTCATAAGTAGAGGACACACAAACCGTCACATCACTGACTTCTGTCACCATCAGCAGCTCATGCACTATTGACCTTATCAGTAAGGGGTGCCCATGGCCACTAATCGTTGAAAGCAGATGACGCTTTCTACTGTCACTTGAAAGTGAACTATAACTTCGCCCATGAAAATGGCACAATAAAACAACAAGTTTGATCTGATTTCAGCGAAGCTTTAAAGATTTCTCAGAAAACGGTCGTGTGTGTTATCGATGAAATGCTGAAGTAAGGCTGAAGCTTATCGATTCTGAAGATGAGCCTTCGATAAAAACACCAGGGCCATTATAAAGACAAATAGCAATACCGAGTAGAGTTACCGAGTTACACACCTGAAACACCTGGTTCATTGCTCGTGATGTCTTCATTGCCCATAACCTGATGATACAAGCGTCTCACAGCCGCTAAAGTCATCCTCACTTGACAGAACTGATCAAGCTCACAGACGTTTCCAGATTGAGCATCTTCAATAAAACCGCGCAGGTCTGCGATATCAGAGAAATCAAGCGGGCTGGGAAGTGATTGTGCAGCTGCCGTCTGTGCTTGAAGCTCCTCACTTTCAGCCACACTTGAGCCAATAGGAAGAGATCCGGCTCGAGCCTGCGCTACTGCCATTGAGGTGCTCGCAAACTCGGCCACTTGGATACATACTTTCGGCCATTCCAGAAGATTAAGTGTTTCTGTTCCAACGTCAATGTCTACTTCTTCCTTCCCTACTTCAAGCGCCTCTGTCTCTTCTTCTGTGCTTGAGTATCCATCGTCATCTCTCTTCTTCTGAAACCGAACACCGCCTTTCTCCATTGACACATTTTGAGCTGACGCCGAAGCGATGACCTGAGGCATAAATTCAAGCACATTAGGTTTTGCACAATGCAGTTTGCACGAATTATCCTGCAAGGTAGACATACAGCTGATGTAATTGATGCTATTGATACTATATAAGTTGTTGAAAAGAATAAGAAGTGTCGAAACGCACATTGCTCTTCAAGAAAGAGTTTCTCAGCCTTGGACTGAAGCTTGCGACTGCCTGCCTCCCAGAAAAGCACGAATCCGCCCTCGAGGTTGCTAAATTTGAAGAGGTCGGGACAATTGCGTATAAGATAGCCATTTCGTAATGAGGCCAGAATTATTGAAACCCTAGCGTCTAAACCCTGACGTCCTGAGTAACATCACCGCTGCGCATTTGCTAACCTCGAGTTCTCCTGTTGCAAATACTCTGTTCAACCAAGGGAGAATACACTAATCAGTACATGGCGGTCGTTCTATGGAGATAGCAAAGCAGCGATTGAACGCGCGGCATTTGATTCTCATAAATTGAGCTTACAATGCTTGCGGCTGCTTTGTGGCGAAGAGAGGGCTCAATTTATGCTCAAAATGACTCAATTCCAGCTCGAAATTCGAGCTACTGATTGATTCTGAGAGCCACGAAAGGATCCTCAATGTCGCACCGCAGCACACTTTGTAATCCGATACTCCACGAGGTCAATATTCACGTGGAAGTGAGAGATTCACAACATTCTTCGCAGATGAGGCGATGGATTCCTTTCTGGTAAGGGCCGCACACAACGAGAATTGATCTTCGTCGACGACGGATAAGTTCGGTCGTCTAGGAGGACGAACGAACCGAGACTTCAACCACAAACAACGGATGAATGATTGTTTGAGAAATGGGTGATGTTGGAATTAATATGGATAGATATGCTGTTGCTTAGCTTGGTTTATGTGTCATGGTATACTTGTCCCAATTATTTTTGATGCTTGTTAGCTAAAGCATATTACAAACTATGAAATTAGCTAAATAAATACAATCGAGTCAATTTATTTTGTTCATGTTGGTTATAGTTTGTTCTTGAAATCAAACATTGGTGTATGATTCTTTGAAGGAGTGGTAGTCAAAATATTCTGCACTAAGATTCATATTTATATAATAACTACTTGACTCTCATATTTTTTCAAATTTATTTCTAGATTGCCTTCACAATCGTAAGAAGGTGGCAAGCTAACCCAATTAGAAGGTCTTGTGGAATCTAGTAAAAGATATGAAGGAGGAGAAGCCTTTTACAATGTGAAAGAAGAGCAACTGCGTTTGGAATTTGTTGTTTCAAAGGAGCATAAAGTGATAATATTAACCAAGGGGCGCTTGGAAACTGATGAGGGGCAAGGTAGATAAAGTATAGGATATGGAGGAACATGCATGATCTCTTAGTATTTGCTTGACTTGGATAATTATTCCTCAAGTAATGTTCTAAATTATGTTATTAATACCATGTTTCTGAATAATTTATGTAAATATTTCAATGCCAAAGAGTATTGAAGGTTTACATTGAGTAATACTAGATCTAAAGCTCTGAGGATTTTAGTAAATAACCAGAATCTTTGTATTAATTGTACAATATTTACATTTCAAGGTATTGACAACGATGGTAAGGACCGAGTGTTCCAATTGCTTGCATACATCTTATATTGTTTAATGTCTCAAGAGTACCTACTATCTTGTCAATACTCCGAAATGAAACAAATTCAATTATCTTATGCTCTCTCATTTAAAATTTGTAATACGTCAAGAGTACCAACTACCCTTTATAAGTACCAAATAAGGATACTTCCTTAACTTCTTCCATGTTTGTTATTGACTTCTTCATTGCAAATGTAAAGCCAACTGAAATTGTTCTTGAAATCTTCTTATTCATGCAAGCAAGATGATTAAACTTTTTTCTTGAGAACGTTGCTAAAGCAAGTTCCATAACATTGATAAACTTGAGCAACGTTTGGGAAGAAAACGTTGCAAACCCCCTCAAGTTGTAATAGTGTGTGTTGGAATGAGATTCTTCAAACGAGCTTGATTGCATCCTCGCATATGGTATACTATTTTAACCAAATATGTATACAATTAGACAATCACAAAGTAAATATTTTCTTGTATCATTTTTCTGTCAAAATGATGTATGTGTTGTTTGTGACAACGACAATAGTTTACATAAGTCAGTAAAACTCAACCAATGAAATTACACTATATCATTTTATAATCTGTTCTAGTGTTTGGTTAAGATAATTTCTTTAAAATGCATGGATATGTTTGAAGACTGATTGAGTCAATATTATAAAGAATGACATGAAACTTATAGGTCATTCTTAAAATACCAAAAAAGTACCTCTCTTTGTTCAATTAAAATAAAGTACAAAATTAAAAGTCACATTTATACTGTCTAAAATTATGTTACAAATGTTTAATGACACTGTAGTAGCTTTCCATATTAGAACAGTTTGTGAGCTGCGTATAATACAAATTTAGTTGGACACGACAACATTTGTAACTTTTACATTTTTTGATGTTTTAAATTGAAATATATACTAACATGTACACATAATATTGTGTACATTATTTCTTGATATAGTGTACTATTTTCACAAAAGGTGTGTGAGTTTCACGAAAGCCGCATAAGTTTCAAAACTTGACGTGTGAGTTTAAAAACGTCTAAAAACAACGTATGAAAGTTTCAAAACGGTGTATGTAAGTTTCAACAATAGCCTGTACGTTTTAAGAATAGCTTGTTAGTTTCAAGAACGTTGTATAAATTCCAAACACGGGGTGTGTATGTTTCAGAAGCGGTGTGCAAGTTTCACAAACGGCATATCAATTTTACTTTTTACAAACAAACGTTGTATAAGCTTTAAACACGGCGTACTACTTTGAGAAACACAATGTCAGTTTCGGAAACAACGTGCTAGTCTTAAAAACGTTGTGTCAGCTACCTTCAGTGTTTCACAAACGGTGTGTGTCAATTTCAACGTTTTCCAAAAGGTGTGTCGGTTTCATGGTTTGACATTTCACGAACATTTTTTGATACCACGTATAATTTTCACAACCCACGTATGATTTTCACAAGCCAAATATAATGTGACCAATGGCTCCTAAAGTCTGTAAAAACTAATCCATTGAAACAAATCGTCTTCCACAAGCTTCGAGAGACTTGGCCCTTGCCCGAGTTTAAGCTAAGCCCCGGATTAAGCCTAGATGTCATCCTTCAAGACGAGAACAATTGACCAAGCAGTAACTAATCCATGGTCCTTGAATCATGCATAGCAAGAATGTTTTTAGCTAGCGACCGGTGTGTCATACCCACAACAATAGTGAGCATTTCAAAAAGCGGACTCCCTTTCTTGTGAAGCAAAACATTGAGATGGTGAGTTCGATTAACTTGCCGTCGCCTAATGTGTGCTCTCAAGACGTGGCGATTGCTTAAGTCTATAATTTATATTGTACTTATTACGTTTTTAATAACGTTGTTGCCATGAATATGAACCATGAAGACAAAGTAATTCCACTTGATTATGTGAAGTTGTCCGACGGTGTGTAATTTCCACAAACCGCACTTAATTTCACAAATGGTGTGTAATTTACAAAAGCCAAGTGTATTATTCACAAACCACGTGTAATATTTAGAAGCCTCATAATTTGATTTATTTATATAACATATACTAAAAAAATTTAATTTCTAACACTCGGTAAGAATTGTTGACTTTCATTCTGTATAAAATTATACCACTTTAAGGTTTTTAAAATTAAAACTTAATTTCACTGATAGGAATTTTCTTCATTGTTCTGCACGTCAAGTTCTTGACTAATGTCCTTGCAAATCGGCGCATATGGTAGTATGGTACAATATGACTTCTTTGTGAAGTTACAAAGTAATTTTCATATATAAGCAAATACTTTTATATACGAGAAATATCATATTTATCTTGTTTAAATTCTTCAATATATATAGTGTACGATTTTCATATAAGGTGTGTGAGTTTCACGAAGGTCGCGTAAGTTTCATACTATGTGTAAGTTTAAAAACTGACGCGTAAGTTCATAAACGTCTAAAAACAACGTATAAAAATTTCAAAACGGTGTATGTAAGTTTCAACAACATCGTATAAATTCCATAACACGGGGCGTGTAAGTTTCAAAAACGGTGTGCGAGTTTCACAAATGGCATGTCACTTTTTCTTTTCACAAACAAACGTTGTATGAGCTTCACAAACGGCCTACCACTTTGACGAACACATGTCACTTTCGGAAACGACGTGTTAGTTTCAAAAACGGTGTGTCAGCTACTAGCTTTAGTGTTTCACAAACGTTGTGTGTCAATTTCAATGTTCCACAGAAGGTGTGTCAGTTTCAATGTCCCACAAAAGTTGTGTCGGTTTCACTGTCTCACAAACATTTTTTGAAACTACTTATTTTCTCAATCCCGTGTGATTTTCACAAGCCAAATATAATGTGACCAATGCCTCCTAAAGTCTGTAAAAACTGATCCATTGAAACAAATTGTCTTCCACAAGCTTCGAGAGACTTGGCCTTTGCCCTAGTTTAAGCCCCAGATGTCATAATTAAGGAAGAAAACAATCCACCAAGCAGTAAATTAATCCATGGGCCTTGAATCATGCATAGCAAGAATGTTTTCGCTAGTGACCGGTTTGTGATACTCACAATAATAGTGAGTATTCCAAAGAGCGGACTCCCTTTCTTGTGAAGCAAAACATTGAGATGGTGAGTTAGATTAACTTGCCGTAGCCAAATGTGTGCTCTCAAGACGTGCTGATTGCTGAAGTGTATCATTTATATTGTACTTATCACGTTTTTAATGGAAACACATTTATGTATCTTTGACTTGTTCTTCTTTTGAATAATCTATTTTGTAAAGCATGTAGACAGTTTGTTTTGCACGTGACAAGTGGTTTTATGATCCCAGGCAACATTCATCGGGTTGGGGCACATGAGTTGTCATTTAAATTAGGGCACATGAGTTGTCATCTAAAATTAAATAAACGTTGTTTGTGAAAAATACATGTAGTTTATATAAATTACCAGCCATGTGTGAAGGTAACATGTCATTTGTAGAAAATACATGTATGCAATTGTGAAATTCACACGCCGTTCGAGAAAATTACACGTCATGTATAAAAACGTTACACGTACTTTTTAAAATTGTACACCGTTTGTGATCAATATTTTGTCATCCCCTCATTTGAGAGAGTAGGATTTTGACAGTGTAACTTTTTAAAATTGTACACCGTTTGTGATCAATATTTTGTCATCCCCTCATTTGAGAGAGTAGGATTTTGACACTCGTCGAATGAAATCTTCCGCAACACAAGAATGATTTTGACCATTTCGTTCAGTTTCTTTTATTCTTTCACCATGGTCACCAACTCCAACATTAGCCACTTAGTCTTTGTGAAAAACTCCTCCAACAACACCACAACTCAAACTGCACATTGCTCGATAGCATTGAAAATGTATACAGGCCACATGTTCCTCAACACATGAGTTCGTCAACATTCACTTTCAATTCAAATTATAAGTCATCTAACTAGAAACTAACATGAAATCTACGCTCGCAACCACAACTTCTAAATTGAATACAATTCATCTCATCAAGTTCTTGTGCAGCAAATGAGAAGCTGCACTCACCTCTCGTTGCCATCTTCTGCAATGTCGCGATAGTCATCAGGCGTGGTAACAAGATCATTGGCAACATCCAAAAATGCACATGCCTTACCAATCACCCCTGACCTCCTATCACCACCATGTATACCATGGTCTCCCATGCTGATACTCCAACAATGAAACAACATTGTCCATATCCGGACACACCAGCTCATTCATTTGACCACAATACCATACCAAAACTTGTCACTAACGTTGAGACTTGGAATGATCTCTTGCTACTTCCAAGCTATAGGTGGGGAGCTCAAATTGGGATGTAGCCTTGCAGATTATGGAATAAGGAATTGAAGCAAGTCGCGAGAAACTTAGAGTCTTGTCGGGTGGAAGTGCCGAAGGCTTACAGAATGAGACCCGAAACAATTGAAAAAATCACATCGAGTTGTTCATAATCAACTGATGTAGCCATGTTTTGGTATCCTCTCTAGTAACTTTTATGTGTCTATTATTGACTCCTTGATTGCAATGGAAATATCATCCCCACCCTAAACATACAACATGAATAAAAAGTAGATAAATGCATGAATTCTTTCTAGATGATTGTTGAATCTTTTATCAAGAATTCTCAAAGGACTTAAGTCATTAACATAAAAAAAAAATTTGGTATTCACTGATCTATGATTGTCTTAACTTGGCCCAATAATAAGTTAAACAAAACCTTCACCCTAAGTGTCACCTCCTTTGAATAATTGGCAACATCAAACTATGCTCCGTCTCATGACTTTGTCCTATTCTCCTCAATTATGAAATCAGTGTTGCACATAAGAGTTACACAAGTTTCATAAAGGCTTAATAACTAACTACAGAATGATTACCAAACTCATATGTGTGATTTTGACTGTAGTCTTTTTTCACAGATTAAGGAAAAACAATTACATCCAAGAAAACAATTATAGATTGAGAAAAGTACTTAATATATGCTACTTTATTTTCTTTCTTACAGTTGACTATATACTATACACTACTTCTACCAAGTTGGACTCTATTCAATTTCCACTTCATTCTTCAATGTTGCCCAATCCTAAAAAGAGCCATTAGGTACCACAACTAGAAACCAATCTCATGCATTATACTCAGTTACATCGAAGGAACTAACAAGATTAACATGAATTAAATTCTTATACACCAAAGTTACTAAACTTTGTAAACTTGTAACTAAACTTCGAAATACCATCCCGAAATACCATCGGTCTTGGAGCGCGTGCGGTCTCTACAGAACTTAGTGTTATATCAGTACTTATACTTGACACACAGCAGGTAATTCTTCTGTACTTCTGACAGAGATTTCTACACTTTCTACTAATAATGATCATAGCAGGTAAGGTTCCCGTAACCAGAGTTGTAAGTATAACATAATCCGAGTCGAGTGGGTGAACTTACCTGAACTGACGATCGATACACGAACACGCTCTGCGATCGATCGAGGATTTCATCGGGGAGCTAGATAACTGCATGCAATTACAATCTGTAACTTCAATGAAAGCCAATTATGAATGAATGTCTGCTAACCCCAGTCAGGGCCTGGTCCCTGTCCCGGTAACCTACTGCAACAACAGAGTCTTTATCCACTCACTCTTGTTGTACAAAAATGCAAAAGTCTTTAAACAACAAAGCCGGCATCGCGGTTCATGCTTTGGCTGGGGTTTATAAAACCTAATAAATCCAGGAGCATCGCTGGTCCAGTGAACCATGATATCAATCATGCAATCAAACTCTGAAACTTAAGCATGTGTGAATGTTCTCAACGCCGGCCGAGTTACAGTTCGAATTGTTACATACGCAGGTCCTGGTCCCGGTCTCAGTCCCAGTGAGCTACTGCAACAACAGACTCTCGATCCACTAACACCGGCCTACTCTCTTATGAACCCAGTTCTGAGCAACAGAGCCGGCGTCGTGGTTGATGCTTCCACTGGGGCTTATAAAAGCTAATAAATTGTGGGGGATCCTTAACAAGTCCAGTGAGCCACGAATGTCGAATATCATGCGCGATCAGGCCAGACTGCACTTCGAGGCCTTTGATTAGATACTCGATCATTATCAATGTTGCGGTCTATTAGTATGCGATCACGTCATAGTGTACCTCTGCCCAGTTACGGTCCTGATTCCAGTAACCTACTGCAATAGGAGACTCTCTAGTCACTCACACCGGCCTTGTATTCATATAAAAACCGAGTATTAAGCATCAATCACACCGGCCTTGTATTCATATAAAAACCGAATATTAAGCAATAGAGACAGCATCGGGGTCGATGCTTTCACTGGGGTTTATAAAACCTAATAAATCTCGGAAATCGTTGACAGGTCCAGAGAACGTCAAAGATCATGCCGATCAGGCCAAACTGCACTTTGTGGCTTACGTTTCAATCGAAGACTTATCAAGATTCCAGACTTTTAGTTTATGTATTAATACTTTTCGAGCGGCCGTCTCTACAGTGCTGTGTAATCGTGCTAACTAGCGGTCTAATTCTCCTTTAGCAGAATTAAGCTCTCGTCGATAGGCTTTTCAACACCACTATGAAAAAGGTAACGCTAAATTCATGAGCTCAAAAGTGGCGGTATTTCGTTTGCTGACTAGCAAATGAGTTTCAGAGTACGAAAGACTCACCGGCTGACAGTTCGATAACACGCGCCGGACCAAACGAGCTAGCTAGCGATTGATGGTCTCGAGAAGCCAACACACGGGATGGAGCAAAGAGAATCTGAGCCGCAGCAGGAAAGAGCAGCAGTAGCAGTAGCAGCGGCGGTGTTAGCTTAGGGGTCGACGTGTTCCTGAAACTGCGGCGACTGGAACTGGACACAAGGCAGCGCACGATTCTTATGTGGACTGTCGTGTTGCGACACCGCGAAACTAGGCAGTCTCATGTGCACGCTCATAAACGCTTGTCCTCCATAACGCCGATGAACTGCAACTTCAAGCGCGAAAAGGAAACCAACCTTTCATTCATTCATTCATGAACCAAACTAGCGCGCATCTCGCTCTGCATACCCCCCGGGAGTTCCTCAAACCGCGTTCCCCTATTCCCTACGTACGTCACTCACGCGCTCTTTAGCGCGCTGTCCATGCTGGCCAGACCCCTCCTCCCTCCTTCCCTCCTCATCGACAACACTGCAATTGCACTGTCCACACAACATTCTTGAATGCGTTCATTGATTGACCATACATTCAAACCCTTTGACCACTTTACAGTCAATATCCTCAACAAAAGTGAGAGTCAGGGAGGTTGCGTAGGGAGTCAGGGAGGTTACGTTTTTAACCGACTGTCTGATTTCTTTGATTGCAATAATCGTACCTTGCAACATTCTCGAGTACTTCCATTGATTACATTATACATTCAAACTTCGATCATTTAAAGCACTTCACAGTCGTGTCAAAAGAAAGGTTGCATCGGAATCGTTCTAAGCGACTTTCGGAGGTTCAGTATGCAAGAATCGTATTACCCCCGAAAGAGATTCACATGCAAGATTCATATGTACGAATTCTGCAGCTGTGCACTAAATTCCAGATTCATGAATTACTGTTTGCTACATAGTCTTAATCAGCTACTTAATCAACTGGCGTAGGGCAATCCTTGCTAAATCACCCAATTTGAGAGCATGAGGGACATTCGATCTCAATAACAAAAATAATCACCATGCTGCTTCAGATAATTCATTAATTAGTCACGTAAAACATCTGCAATGATAGATCGATTTTGGGTTAGTATCCATAACTACACCGACAGTTACTTAATTTTTCAAAGGCTGATAAGTCATACACGAAAAGGGCAAGTTCTGTACACAACATGCAACTTCTTTTTTTTTGCAGTTTGGATTCTGTAGTCAATAGCCACAAACTTGGGTGTCTATATTACAAAATATAGAGACTAATTATGCAGAAGTAAGGCTGAACAGTTCCTTCAAAGACAGGAACTGAACACCAAAGAATACAGCCTATAATCAAGTCAAGATCAGCTCGCAGCACTAGACTACCGTACAGTCGATCTACAACAGTTAAATAGGCTTCTATAAAGGGACCTCCATTTGATTCATCCCTGCTCGATCAGAACGTTAAAACTAATGTAGTAAAAGTTAGGACTTGAAAATGCTGCTGCTATTCATCTGCAATGATCACATACCAGTCAATGTACCTGTATAAAAAAACTACCGTAAACTACCGGACCAGGCTTACTCAAACCGTTTGGCAGTCGAAAGACGCCGTAATTCTGTGTGTGTGTTAGTGTTTTTGTTTCTTGGAAGTATGTTTCTTGATCAATTGTTGGTTAGAGTGAGATAGACTCCAGCGCTCCGAAGCTCGTGATCCGAGGGATGCGACGGTCGATCTGAAGCGACGGTGAGGTTGAGTAATCCGCTCCCGCCTCGTCTCCGAATCGCCATCGCGTATCGATCCGACTGCTCGAATTCCACTACGTCGGAGGATTGAAACTCGTTGCTGTAGTGCTGCTGCTCCGGTTGCTGCTTCGGTACCACCACTTCCCCGGACGGCGATTCCCCTCTTATGTACCTGCTTGAAAAAGCCATGTTCCAAGTTCTCAATCAGTCTTACATTCTGTAACAATCGCAAGTGAAAGACCTCATGTTAGTCTCTCGCCTTTCACTCGCTTTTTTAATTACTGCTAACAAATCTCCGATGCGATTAGTTAGGTATATCAGCCTTCATTAACCTGACTATATGAATCGAAGTAAACTAGTGAGTATAGACTACTAAAGCCAGTGGTGAGCCGCTCCGTTAACCTGACTTTCGGAGTAAACTAGTGAGTATGAGTTACTGAAGCGAGTTCTGGGTTAGTGCGGAAGAGAATCGAAATTCAGGAATGCCTGTAGAACAGACGCTAGCAGGAATCAGTGTCCAAATAGATCCACAGGGTCGGCAGCAGGACCACATGGTCGGTGGGAGAGTCTTCTGTACCGGGGTGATCAAAGTAGGGTACCCGGTACACGGGATTTAGTGCGATTGACGCAGCATTGCCCAGGAATGTAGAAGGTCGGTGGGGGACATGTGAGAGTGAGTGGGGGTTTTACCGTGCGACGTCGAAGCGGGAGGTGGAAGCGGGGGGTTTAATGTCGTTGAAGCCACCGTCGTTCCGGAGGTACTGATCCGGCTCGAAGGACTGCAGAGGCTTGGGGAAATCGGAATTCGTGAGCTGCTGCTGCTGCTGGTGATGGTGACCGTGGATGTTGTCATGGTTGTTGTTGTGGTTGTTGTTATAATGGTTGTGAAGCTGCTGCATCAACAAGGCACTAGCGTCTTGCGGTTGCTGTTGCTGAGCGCTACTCGCATTCACCACACTCGTTGTCCCGCCTATCGAACCCGCAATCTCTGCCTGCATCTGCGCCTAGCATAGCATAGCATTCCCCAAATCCCATACCCCCCAAATTAAGCAATCCAGGATCTGGAAACTCCCCCTCTCGAAATGAATGAGCACAACTCAATGCAGCCAGAAAGACTACTAGCAATCCATGATCTGAACTCCCTCACATGATCCTCCATCACTGCCGATTCTCGATCAGAAAGCCACGATCAGGTGATGAATTCGGGGGATGGTGGGGGAGAGAGATAGGACTGAGCTACCTGGTGGAATTGGGCGGCGTCGCGTTGGAGAAGATAAAGCTGTTCTCTGGCAACAGAGAGTTCATCCTTGAGCTTGGAGACCTGATTCTGCAAAATAGTGATAACACCAAGACACCCGTGAACGGGGTCTTTCTCTCTCGTCTCCGCCTCATAGGTAATACTCTTGACAGTATCTTCCCGCTTGCTGGGCTCGACGTGCTTGAGGATCCTGAGAATATTAGAAACGCCGAACAGCTTGTGCACGTTCTGGAACCGCTTCGGCTGGTCCGGCGGGAAGTAGGGCGACAGTGGACAGTCCGGCGTGCACTTCCGGCGCTGGTACTTGCACGCCGCGCACGCCGTGCTCGTATTCCCACCACCACCACCCCCACTAGTGCCCGACCCCGTCATAGCTCGATCCCTAGCTAGCTCGATCCCTGCTCCATGGCAGCAAGGAAGTTCAGAGCAATTGTTGGAGAGACTGAGCCGGCAAAGGGGAAGGGGATGAGGAGAGAAGCGAGAAGATTGTGCAAGAGTGGGAAGCTAGGGGGGGAGATTGTGGAAGCAAGCTGGGGTTGTTGATGGTTGCAGATACTGCACACGCCTCCAGGTGCTGTGACTATGGCCCACTCAGTTGTTCTCCTCTCCGCTCCAATGCTCCAAGCTCTACCCACCTAATTATACTCCGCACCCACTGCTGCCCTATTAACTCTTGTTTGGTTTTGTTTTTTGTGAAATCCTCATTGGCGTATTTACTCTTCCAGGTGCTTTGTGAGTTGTCCCCTCCCTCTCTCCCTTGAGTAATATTTTTGGATACATGGAGTTTGTTTTGGTGACTTTTGGTTGTTTGTTTGCACTTGAGAAAATTTCGTGCCACGTTGCTATGTGTCATTTGAGGCCTTTTCACAAAAAGAGTGGTGGGAAAACTTTCTTACAAGATGAGCAATGGGAAAATTAATATTTTTTTACAAGAGGAGCGATGGGAAATACTATTTACAAGAGAAGCGATGGAAAATATTTCCTACAAGATGAGCGGTGGGAAAACTCTTATACAAGAAGAGCGGTGGAAAAACTCCCTTTTGAGGCTATTGATGATAGTCATCTGATGCTCTACGTAGTTGGTGTGGACTTGGCATTAGTGCTCTTACGTCTCTTAGTGAGTTGTTTGGAAAACTTTGCTATGATCCTATTCATAATAATAATCACTTTGTGTATTGTTTAGCTTCCGCTCTTTCATGAGTTGTTTGGAAAAATTTGTTTAATTTGATCATATACATGATGATAATCTCTTTGTGCATTGTTTGGCTTACGAACATTCATGAGTTGTTTGGTTAAATTTATTTGATTCCTATTCATGGTGATAATCACAGACTTCATGTCTTATTTGGGTGATCTGGTGTCGGTGGACGTAGTCTTACAACTTTGTAATTCATGAATTGCCTTGTTGCCTTGTACACTTTTCTTTTTTGTTGTTTATGATGGGGACTTTGTGTAGTGGTTAATTAACGTGGTGTACAATGACGTAATCTTATAAATCATGATAAACTGTTCTAAAAAACTTGCTCTGGCCCATTTGATGATAATCCCCTATGAAGCAAGTTGGCAAATTTTACAAGTGCAATAAATCAATACTTCTTCTTTCAATTAACTTGTAAAGTTTTTCCAAGGTTACCACTAATTTACGCAAAGTTGATACAATGTTGATTAAAGATCTAATTATAGAGGTGAAATCCAATCTTATAATAGTGAGGTTTAATTACAATTTATTGAATCAAGATCGATGAAAACTAAGAAATTTTTAACTTATGGTTTTAGTTTATAATATTGAGTTGATAATAAGTCACAAATACAAAGACACACAAACAACTCAAGTCGTGACATAAATTTTTCATATTTACTGTGTATATAAGACTAAAATTCAAATATTTTACATACAATTTTGTAAGTTTTCAACTGCTTGTGCTCGATAGAAATTGTGTTTGCAAAGTCAGTTTTATCTGTTTGCTATCATAGCTTCCAAATTTCAAGTGTAATTGAATATATAAGCTCTTCCCATTTTACTTGTAAGTGAGTCTCATGTGTTTACTTGTAATTCTCAAATTTACATTAGTCAATTTCTATCAAAGGAACTTTCACTCTATCAAGTTAGAATTGATGACTGAGGACTTTTCTGGATGTGTGGTTAGTTGTAGATAGATCACTCTTGGTTTTTCCAAGTTGGTCATTCTATTCTAAAGCATGTGTCTTAAATCAGGAGTATGTAATTGATCTCGACTTTGAGTCTTTGCAAGTGATCACGTATGCAACTAAGACATACAAACAATTTCAAAACTTCTTGCATGTACTTAAATAGAATATTTTGTTGTAAAGTTAGCTTTATGGCATATATCAAGAATGGAGTTGTCATCTTGAATGTTGCCATCGCAGAAAGGAAGTCGTCTTCCACTTGCGATTGATATGGAATGATTTGAAGAAGGTCTCAATGTGGACCTCATGTAGCTTCATATGAAAATCTGTACCTTCACAAGTCGTTGGAGAATATGACCCTCAAGAGCTCATAAGTCTTCACGAAGTGTTACATCAATCAATGTTGTAAACCTTGTTTATATACTAGGAATACCTTGTATTTAGATATAATATGTTTTGGTATCTTACTTATTCTATGGTTGTTAGATTTTGTACCCATGTGCTACGGCCAACTATGGCTACCTACATAATATATTTGTGTGTAAGCCACCTTGCGAGCCCTCATTGGCATTAGCGTATTTATTCTTCCAAGGGCTTTGTGAGTATTTCTGTCTCTCCAAATAGTATGCT
Source organism: Bryum argenteum (assembly GCA_037043015.1). Lineage (NCBI taxonomy): Eukaryota > Viridiplantae > Streptophyta > Bryopsida > Bryales > Bryaceae > Bryum > Bryum argenteum. The sequence continues at coordinate 13,405,508 of CM073328.1, read as the reverse complement.
TGGATATATGGATTTTGTTTGATTTGATTACCTTTAAGTGTTTGTTTGAGTTTAAGGAAATTTCTTGCAACATATTTTAGTATTGGTATGTGTCATTTGGGGCGGCTTTACAAAATAAAAACCCGATGGTAAACCTTTTTTTTGTTGCTATTATGATAGTCATCTTGTGTACTGACATGTCAATGTAGAATTGATCAATGGTCAATGTGGAATTGGCAGATGTGGTTTTATGACTTTTAGTGAGTTTTTTGGAAAACTTTGCTTTGATCCTATTGATGATGATAATTATTATGCAATTTTTAGTTGAGGTGCTGCGGTGTTGGTTGACATGAATCCTACAGCTTTGATAAATCCTTTTTCTATTCTTGTAAATAATGGTCAACTTTTGTTCTAGTTGGCGTAGTCTTACAACTCATAGTAAACAATTTAGAAAGATTTTCTTGAATCCTCTTTATGTTAATCACTTTGTATACTACTTGGTTGACTTTGTTTTTACTAACAAAGTCATAAAAATTACAATTAATTGTTTATATAAAGCATTCAAGAAGAAATTTATATAACTTCAAGGGTCATTTTACTCAATTGCACACAATAATGAATAGAATCTTATTTTTATTTTCTTATATTGTGTTGTTGAAATATTTTTTTCATATGCAATGTGTGCTTGGTTTGATTGCTATGTTTATTGTCACTACATGCCACATGTATGGAGAGGAAAACTAAGGCGGTTGTGCCCAACTTGTAAAACATTCAAGAGTAAGCAACTAGCTATTGCGCTGTTCCACGTGGAAGCAACCTTTTCTTGTATAGGTTTTTATCTCCAATTCTGTGGTCTCTCAATAATAATTTTTTCAAGAATAATTTTGAAGCAAGTTGTAATTTTACAAATGAAATGAACCAATACGTCTTCTATGTCTCAAACCATGAATTTGACCTTTACGCTAACACAACTTTTACTTAATCTTGATTTGAAGTTGATGCATTACCAATTTGAGATTTGATGATAAAACAACATTCAACTTGATTTTAGTTCAAAGTTTGAACTGATTACATCTTGTAAAACCAAATGTGATAAAAGAATAAGTAACTCAAGACTTAGTTTTACATTTATTGAGTTGATAAAAGGTGAGAGAAACCTAGACACGCTAATAGGAAAAGTAGCTACATAAGTCCAATCACACTCTTCAATGTATGAAAACTAAATCTCAAATATTTTCAGGGAATATTATAAACCTAAAGTGTTTGTGTCTCAAAGCAACCATGTTTGCAAAAGCAATTGCATTTGTTGTTAGCAAAGCTTATAAATTTACATGTCTAGACCTGAAACGGGTTCAAATTCTTAGCCGTTCTTTTTGCTTATGCTAGATCAAAAAACTTCACCAAATATTTCATTACCCCAAATTAGTGTAACTACTCATTCAAATTTTCTATTTCCAACCTCTAAGTCTCCAATAATAATATTCTTCAGAGCAAAATTAATAACATCTTGCTTACTTCAAATCTTCATTGTTATTTATTTTTGTCAAAGAATAGATATTCTTTTGCACATGATAGATGATTGGCCTCTTTCCTTTTTCTCCACATGTCCCAAAATTGACGTTATTATACTCATCCAAGTTTTTTATTTCCCAATTCCTCACCCAATCATGGGTAATAATTAGTTTGTAATAACAATTTTAATTTATTCTTGAAAATTATGCCTACGTGGAATTCCTTTGGGTGCTTTTTTAATCTATAGTTTAATCTTTATACCAAACCTTCATGTACCAATAATGGTATAATTAGTCATTCAGGTCCTTTATTCCCAATCCCTATCTCTCATGCGTAGTAAATTAAATTTTTAATTAAATATCTAATTAGATGGATTTTATTCGGTAAATATTTTAGGTTTTAATTGTTCCTCCTGCACATGGTTCAAAAAATCTATTAAGGGGCTGTGTACTTTGTGCTTATAGATTTACCTGAGGCTTTATTTTCAGGTTGAGATCAATTTTTTGGGAAAGATTCGGAGGAATAGTATTGTGCTTTAAGAATATTGGAAAATATTAAAGACCACTTGGAGTTGGTATCTTTTGCCCAATTGGGGTACATGTTTAGTTTTTTTAAGTGTGTGTTCAATTAAGAAAGAATGTACTAGAAATTATGGGATGTGTTGGAGGTATTTTAAGTTTATTAAAGAATTGTTCATATTGTTGGTTAAATTTGTAGGAGATGATTTATGCTTAGAATAGGCTCCTTGTTAGTATTTTGAATTTTATGAGTTTTTGGAGTTGCTTAGTTTGTCACCATAAAAAACCTTGTGCACCACCCGCATAATTTTATATATACATACTTGGTGTCTTATGTGATATGACTTGCCTTTGGGTAATTTTTGGTACTTTTGAAATGAGAATCTAAAATTGTTCTAAATAACAGAACTTCTTAAGGATTTGCACATTTCACTATAGCCTTATAATAGTTTTTAGCAACAAAAGTTTATATAATGAATGTCATTAGTTCCATATGCTTTTACGAGTAGTGTTAATTTTGACAACAATCATAAGTAACTCTTCAAAAGTGGTTCCACATAGTTCTTATCAGTGACTTTGTAAAGTTTCTTCATTAGTACGGTCTTGCTTGATGGCACAATAAAAATTTTCAACTTAGTAACTTACAGAATTATTTATTTTAGTAGGAATAAAGAATTTTTCATTCTTTTTAGTTTCATTTACATATTTTTGTTAGTTTTTTAGTTTTGTCACTCTTAAGTCATGTCTTTATTTTTCCTTTCTAAAATGCCAAAATTCTTTTTATTTATTTACTTGATTTGTCCTTTAGACATCGTCTTTGTAATGAGTGCCCCAGTCTGATACATTGTAAGATCCAATATCACATCTACTTGTGTGTTCACACTTGTTTTGATGTTTGAATGAGGATTTTTCGTTACCATGATTTTTCCACTTTTCATTTGTGTTGCTTTTCTACTTGTGTGTCTACAATTGTTTGGATGTTTTCAATCAATTGTAGCTTAAAATCTATCACAGACGTTGTTTCATTGGATATAGAAACGTATGTTCTTCATGTTCAACCTATCAACCCAAAAATAGCCTTGAGTGCTTACTATTATGGGTAAGTATGATCTTGGATGTAAGTACCTCATTATATTATGCCTTAAGAATTGTAATATTCTTATTTTGATCATAATCTTTAAATTAAGACAAGATTGCATTAACTTGATCATTGTTGTACAGATTTGGGAAAGACGCTCTCAAGGTTTACAGAACTCGTGAGTATAATCTAGTGAATGGTGGCTTCTCAATGTGAGTATCTTCCTAAATGCACTTGAAGTGGCATTATGTGATTTTGCTTGCTTTCAATACTAAAAAATCAACAGATAATTATGTATTATCTTAAGTGTTCCAAAGTTCGTAAGTATGAATATAATTCAATATCTCAAAAAACTTATTTCAAGTAACTTATGTCACTAATCTCAAGTCACTTATGTCACTTATTTTAAATGAATTACATACAATGAATTATTTTAAAAGACTTACCTTGAATGACTTATCTCCAATGACTTATTCGAATTGACTTATCTTAAACGACTTATTACAAATTCTTTATCTCAAATGACTTATCTTGAGCAACTCATTTCAAATGACTTATTTCTGCTAATTTATCTTGAGAAACTTTTCTTGAGTAACTTATCTTAAATGACTAATTTCAAATGACTAATTTCCAATTACTTATCTCGAGTAACTTAACTTCATTAACTTATTTCAAGTGCGTCCTCTCCACTGAAGTATCTCAAATGACTGTGTATCTCACGATTACATGCTCTACTTTTCTTTACAAATATATGTTTGATTCACGTTAGTTCTCTATATTCAACAAATCTTTGTATATCTTACAGGAATTTTGTATATCTCACAAACATGTTATTAGTTTACATAGATTTCCACTGTTTTTATTTTACACATACTTTAAATGGTTTACTCTTTCTATCTCATAAACACTTTATATGTTTCATTAAGATTCCTCTTATTTAACAAATGAGAATTCTAATTCACAAAACTTAGTTTATTTCATGAAAACTATTTATTTTAAAACACCTTCTTTAGTTTAGAAAAATTTTATCTAATTCAAAAAAACCCTATTCATTTCATTAACACTTTATCCATACTTCAAGGACACTAGTTACTTGGATACTTATCATTTTAGAAATTGTTAGTCCAATGGAACTCATAGATATAGATTAGAGGAATGTAATTTATTTCGCACTACTTCTTGATGGTGATTCCTTATTTGACTCAATTCCAAATATTTTGCATTATCAAATTTCATTCATTTTATTACAAAAAAATCTATGAATCATTTTGGTAATTGTTTGTTCTTAAATATAGAAAAACATTACAAACACAAAATTGAAGAAGTGATCAGTATAGTATACAGGTGTAGGAGGTATATGAAATAATGAATCATAGACACACTTCTTAACATATCTATGTACATGCTTAGGATAGATATGGTATAATTACACCGTATGAACATTGTAAAAACATTGTATGGTATATAAATCTTGCTACACTAAACATAGAGTAGTTCGGAATTTGTTAGTGCTTCATTCAATTTCCATACACAAATTGCTATACACGTCATCTGTATAGCAATTCAACAAATCTCATTCAACCTAAATTCTACTGACTATGTCTCAAAGTTATTCACCAACTCACTGTCATCAACAACTTGGGCCAAATCAAGTAAAACTTAAGGCTATATAATGGTCACTAGAAGCGCTTCTTCCTTTCCATGCAAATGTGTGTGGCGCTCTCGTCTATATTGCTCCGCAAGAAGATTCGTGCAAAGCTTTTCAAACGTCATTTTATCATCAACATAGGTGAGAGTTTGTACCATACTATCATACGAGCGCGGTAAACCACTCAACACCACCTGATTCATATTGCTGTCAGACACTTTCTCCCCCATACTACTCAAACGATTTCGGAGCTCTTGTGCTTTTCTTGCAAATTCTTCTACAGATCTTCCCTCCTGCATCTTCAATGTGTTGAATTGATTGATAAGGGTTCTCTTCAACGTGTTGTCACCTGAATGAAACTGATCCCGAAGGGTCTTCCAAACATCAACCGGGTCTGTATGATCAGCCACCATGTTAATGAGCTCATCAGAGATCGAATTGAACAATACTCTACACGCCATTGTTTTCCTCTCATCAAGAGACTCTACTGAGTCATATACTTTTCCACCAATCGTTACTGAGTACGCTTGTGGACTTTGTTTGGTTTCGGCAATCAACCAATGACCATCAACACAAAGATTAGCTTGAGTCTTTATACTCCATACAAAGTAATTGGACAAGCCCTTGAGCCTATCACTCTCCCTCATGCTTCCAGACTTTGTCATCTTTCTCTCCTATTGAAACCTTGTATCAAATACAAAGATACACCCTTGGGAGCTGTGCTACACCAAGGTGATCCAATCAATGTAAACTCTACTCAGAACATCGCTACTTAAAACACAAAACACCGCTCTAATACCATGTTGAAACACTTGACTAACAATACAACTTAAGTGCATGATGTTTGTTTTTAGGGTGGACGAACATATATACATTGTGTTGAGGGAGGTGGAGCGGTGCAACCATGATTGAAATGAGTGTGTGCCGCTCGACACCAAGGTGGCTTTTATGAGCAGTTATGAAAGGTAAGTACTAAATACTATCTAATTAATGAAAGTCTATTATGTGGTCTTAAGCGTCTTTCTTCAACATCATCAAGCGTCACACAATTGCATCAAAGCCATATCTAACCTATGCAAATAATTTGTCTTAACTGCCTATGATGTTGAACAAATCAGCGAATCTACACTCACATGTGACGATCCTCATTTTTGCAATCAATTGGATCGTGTTCATGTCGATGAAAAATAGTTTAATTTGAACGAAGAATGTGGGACATTCTATCTTGCATCTCTTTATTGAACATGTGTTCCGAGCCATTCAAGCATCTTGGCCTTAACAACGTACTCGCAACTTCGGTCTCATCGAAATCTTCGTCCAACAAGACAATACTAAGCCTCACCCAAAATCCGATGACCAGAATTTGATTGAAGAATGAGATAGAGATGGCTTTCAGATCAGATTAGTGTGTCACTCGCCAAATATCCCTATTATGAACGTCTCGCTCTTCTTCGATTCTTCTTACCAACGCAGTTCCTTCAACATCAACAGACGCCAAACAATATCGATCGACTTATCGTAGCCGTCGTGGAAATCTTCCTTCAATGCAATGGGGCAATGGTAAGCTTGGGGTATCACTTTTTGGAAACACTTATTAGGTTATTATAGTTATTGAAAGCCTCCAAAGTTTGTCTAATTTGTCCATTTTAATCAAGTAAAAAGACCCTAAAATGGAAAATAAAATACCATGCACCTCAATGAAATCAAAGTATATATGCCTGTAGAGTTTCTCTTAGATTTTTTTTTTTTTTTTTTTTTTTTGATCCATTCATAGATGAGGGAAAAAATGTTGAATTTTGGGATTTGCAGGCATTATAGTGCACAATGAATTGTTTTTTAAAAAATTAAATAAATTAGTTTGTATTCTGTACAAGAAGATGTAGGTCATATTCAAAAATTACATTAAAATAAAAATGGTTGATATTCCATTTGCTTGATTCTATGGATTTTAGGTTACTGAGACATAACTTACTTTTTCAACTAAAAAATCAAATAAAATTACTTCAAAATATTTTTAAAATTTCTAATTTTTTTTCTTGATACATTATAAGTATAGACAACTAAAACCTCATCTAATGAAGTCTTATTGTATTACAGTTTAAAAATGAATATCTTTGACACACCAGTATAGAGTGCAGTTGTTCATGAGAACACCTTTTTGGGTACCCCAACCATACAATCACCCAATGGGCCACCACAAGCTAAAGAATGTGTTCTTGTTGTTACAATAGTGTCTTCTCAAAGTCATGAAATGCGGCCGTGGTAACGATTACAAAGTTCCATACATGGGCAAGGAGAAGTTGGTTGAACAAGGCCTTCTCCCGGACACCATGGTTTGTCCACTAGCGCTCTACAACAACGCATGTGAGCGTGTGAACACTGCCTAATAACAACTAGACAATATAAATCGGACTCAAAAATACCATAATATTGTCGGGACAAAGGGAGTATGTTTTTTGGAGATTCTACAACAATCACTACTGATGTCCAATTATTACTGTTAATATTTCCCATCATTACTGTTAATATTTCACAAGGTACAAATCAAAACCATGAAGCTAAAGAACTCTTAAATTGTATGACTAGACAAAAAATCTATATATATATAACAGAATTGGGTCTGTCGGGCGGCCATCCTTTCTACCCACCAAAGTACCAACTTACCAACCTACAAACTTACCAACCTACCTAACTACCTTGGTCTTACCAATCTAATTTTCTTTAAAATAATAATAATAAATAAATAAATAAATAAATAGTAGATGAAATGGTAGACAAGGGATACCTTTTTTCTTGTCGGGACGACAAGGACCTTACTAGTATATATATAATAACAATCACTCCAAAAAAGAAAATTCTTTAATAGATCATATTTGAAAAAATATTCCTTGCCAAGAAGCCAATAATGGAGTTACATAGGCATATTGACCATATCATCAATAACCTATATATTGTGCATTTAAACTACTAAAGATGTAATCGATGTTCAAATAAAATTTACCTTCGTTTTGTTATACTTGAATACTTAAAATTTGATTAATCCGTGAAATAGGTATATTCAGATATTTTAACTACAACAAAACCACAAACGTATTCTTGTTACTACTTCACTATTTAAAATAGAAAATAAACATGATAGGGAGAAACATGTTTCAAATATTTTAAAATTTCACATAATTTTGTACTTTGAATCTTTGATGAATTATAAATAATTTACAAGCAAGCTATTTACGGTACCACCGTTTTCTTGTTTTTAAATATAAGGGAATTTCTTTAAACCAAAGAAACACATTTAGCCTCAATTTTGTTGAAATGACACTTTTATGGTTGCTAAATTTCAAGTTAAAAGTCACCTTAAGTTGGAAATTTGGGCCTTTTTGCATAAGAGGTTATAATGTTTAAGGAGGTAAGTCCTAAGAGACAATTGGAGCCTCATGTGACAATTTGAGTGATATTATAGGAATCAAGGGAGATCATAAAAAGCATCGGTGCTATTGCAAAGTCAAATTTTTATTACAAAGTATGACAATAATATTTCAAAAAGAAGTATTAAAAAGAAATTCCTATTAGAAGTAAAATGAGAGATTTCTTCATATTTGTACTACAAAATTATGGAAATTTTGGTAAGACGAAATGGCACTTGAAATATTGCCATTTCAACAAAAGTGGTGACACTTTGAAGTTGTCGGAACCCTTTACAATATTGTATATTGCACACACAAATGGATATTTAAATCATCATGTTTTGTTCCCATCAAAATTTGATGAGTAGCAATTCATGTTGTCACAAGTTTGAATAGAGACACTAAAATCCACAACATGATTGCACTTGTTGTATAGTCACTTTGTAATAGGAGATTGGGAAAAATCTTGTCTTCTAATGCTACTACATGTTATGAGCTTGTGCTTTGGTTGCAATAATGTACATTGTAGAGATGAAATATCATGAAAATGAAGGCTATTGAAAATATTATCATTATATAGAGAGCTTGTTGTATTTATCATTGTGAGAAATGTTGTACTATTATTATAACAAAAAAAAAAAAACAGCTGTGGTCTCTCTCCAAAATTCCCAATACATTTTCTTTGGACCATTGTTTATTTTATTTTTACTTTCCAGAATTCTGTTGAGTTAACCCCTAAGCGACCACGGCCACCGATTCGGCTTCTACCGTCAAGGCCAAAAAAAAATTCCAGTCAACTTCAAATGTTATGATCTCACATCTAATGATGATCCAACGGTTGAAAATTTTCACACTACTACCAATAGTAGTCTACTTCAAGATCCTACGGTTGAAATTATCAAAAATTTCCAAAAATATTGGACGTACCCACATTAGTACATAGTGGTTACTGTTGGGATTTCAAGCTCTCAAAACATCGTGGATCTTTAGGGGTTAAAAATCACATCCAATTTACAGAACCTTGTTTGGATTCATAGATTGTTCACAACAGAGCCTTCAAACACAAACATGACAAGGTTTTCAGAGTAAGAAAACTTGCTATTTTGGAGGTTCCTCATAGGTTACCTATGGCCTCTCTCCATTTCATCATATAGTATGTAATTATAACCAATCATATCAATTTCCTATTACTAAGAATAAAAAATAAATTTTATCTTGATTTTCAAAGTTTTAATCTTTTAAGTGATTATCCAAAAAAAATAAAAAAATAAAAAAATCTACTTTAGGAAACTCAATCGTATAGATCTAATTCAGATTTTACGGTCATTACACAATCTTTGAAGCCCTACATCATAAAAGTAGTGGAACCCATATTTTATAATACATCTAAGTTTTTCTTTACACCCCTCGTGCCTTTAGGGTTAAGTTTGGTAAGAAGAGAGGCCAAAATTTACTCTCCACTTGAGTTTTTGTTCCTCATAAGCCCTTGGCTTTAGAGATCAACCACATTTTACAATTTGTTAATTTTTTCGTCCTTTATATGGCTCAATTATTATTCTAGTGGTATAATCCTTAGCACAATCAATGCCCCCATGTCAAGGATCTGTAAGTACAACCTTGATTAACGTAATCCCAATAGTGTACCATTTTAAGTGAATCAATAATCCTGTACTTTATACAATCCCATGGATAGGATTGCTAAATTCCATTTCACCCAATGCATGTAAACAGTTAAAATTTAAGCAATATAGTAAATTTACAGCAGAGGAATTTTTGCATCAGAAATCCTTATTTTGTGATGATATTGAATGTGAATTCTGACATTATTTTATGAAGAAGAGTAATTTCTTGACATTGTGATTTTTTGAAATATGAATACTTAGTGTTAGTAAGCAAATGAAACTTGAGATGTAAACTTTAGATTGAAAAATTGGAATGTCAGAAATTTGATGGGAACCAAATTCATAGAAAGTAGAGCAAGGAACAAGTATTTCAAAATGGAGCAGTTTAAGGATTTAAGGTTTGAGCCCTATTCTATAAATCCTAAACATGTAGCAACCAACACTCATTACCCACAAATTGACAAATAATGTTAAATAGGTAGTAGGGGTAAGTAAAAAGAAGAAGAGAAACTCCAACCTATTTAGAGGCCGGCGTGAATAGAGTGATTGTTTGACCTATCCTTGAATGTATACCTTGAGGTCATCGTACTAATGGCGGGACTATTAACCCCTCTCGGGGTGAACACTATGAGCACCACTCCGACACGGGGAATACAACCCATGACGACCTCATTGGGGGCTATGAGCCCTAACCACCAAACCAAGGCTTGTGGTGCCTGTAGCGGTAAGCACATTATTCATCAACTCACACTAGATACATTATTTAGTATGAAAGCAAGTTTGTTCCGATGAACACAACAACTAATCATTTATCTCTCACTAGTAGAGTTTCCGTTGTCCTGACAGAAAAAAAGTATCCCATGTCTACCATTTGAGCAACTATTATGTTTTTTGTTGTTTTTTATTTTTTTAATTCTATTTTTTATTTTTTGAAGATTGATAAGACCAAGGTAGGCAGTTAAGTTGGTAAGTTTGTATGTTGGTAGGTTGGTACTTTGGTGGGTAGGAAGGAAGGATTGCCGTTGGACGGACCCATTCTCTTATATTTCATCTACTCTATATATAGATTTGTAAGACCAAGGTAGGTAGGTAGGAAGAATCGCGGCCACACGGACCCAATTTTGTTATATATATAGATAAACACAAAATGTACACAAATTTCATTTGCAATGAAATGTAAATTCATTTAGTGATGCGGTCATACCAAAACTCATATACCAAATTCCAGTAGAATTGTGAAGTTTGGGCCGAAATAGTACTGGAATGGGTGACCTCCCCGAAAGTCCTGATGCCGCATCCATTTAGAATTATTTTTTTAGTGACATTGCAATGTGGGCGAACCGAAGTCGATCAAGCACCGGTTTTATGACTGTGGGAGAGCTAGGACTGCGTGGGATCATGGGCAAACTTTAATCTCTCACCTAATGGAGGAGAATTAAGATGGCTAAAAAGATTTGGGCCTCCCTTTTGTGACTCAATGCTTTGGGCTATTTGGTTGGATTGGAATGCTATTATCTCCAACAACAAAGATTGGACGTCTTGTCTAAGTGAGCTCAAGATTTGGTAGTCTCTAGAGGAAGCCATTAAGTCTGCCTAGACTAATACAATTAATTCAGGGGCATGCCTTGAAGATATCCAAGTTCCTTCTTCGGTTCGACAAACATTGGTTATACACACAAGTCATATTGAGCGACGAGCATTGAGATTATTCTAGAAATCAAGCCCCCCAAGGATAGGAGTGTTAACTTGAATATCTTTCACAAGAAGTTCATAGGGAGGCAGTCACACAATGCACACACGGAGAGAGACAAATTGAGTAGATAATCATAAATTTCGGCAGTCTTATCTCGTTGGCAATAACTTCATTAGAGCGTAAGGTCGCTTTTTGATCGAGTTATGGTAGGTAGTCTTCCAGAAGGTCAAGGAAGAGCTGGTAGGTGGTAGATGTGACATGGCTATGTGTTAGTCACACTAGGGGAAGAGGACTCTATTATATGTCAAGAGTTTTGGTGGCTTGATTTAGGGGCAAGCTAGGCAGCCCGCTTAGGGACTAGGACTAGGAGCTTTTACTTAATCCTAGAACTTAGATAGGCTGAGGACACTATGAGAAAATTACAAAATTTCTTCGCCAAGCAAGCCCTTGCTTTGGTTCATGTTGTGTTAATTCAGTTGATTAATACATTAATTGGTTCAAGAAAAGGGGGGAAAAAAGTACATTCATATGTTAAAAAATAGTAATAATGAAACCAATCATGTTCTTATGTTTATCTTAGCAAGCAAAAATAGGTAGATATGGTAAAATGCCATCCAAGAGGGAGATTCATGGAAGGAAATAGGAGGGTGGCCCAAAATGGCATGAGTCCAAGGAGGGTGATATAAAGAGCAGCAGTACATGTACAGTACATGTCTATACGACAGAGTGTCACAACTGTACGACATTGGCTATTAATAATTGATTGGAGCCAAATCATATAGTCTGGTATTTAAATTTAGTGTGGGTGTCAGCAAGCAACATGTTTGACCTTTCTCCGTGCAGCACCATGTTGGTTGGAATCCATGGGGTCAAGCATGTGGTCATATCCCTAAACTTGATAAATTAACCCCTAACTTTCCTTAAAACCCAAAACGGGTTTCGGAGGTTCCCACAGGAGAAAAACTCAGCCAACTTTGACCATTATAATCTCACAAATGAGGAAGAATGAACGGTTCAAATTTGGTATGTGAGAAGAATGTCAAGTGAACTTTGAGATCTTACGGTTGAATCTTTTGAATAATGCTCAGATTGAGAGATTTTGAGCGTAATATAAAGGAAGGTCAATTTTTATGACTTACACCTTTTTGCAACAAGGAAATTTAGGGGTTAATGTATTTGTGGGGACTTGGGGGGTTACAATTTCGGATTTTGGAAGCCATAGGAATTAAGTACGTCTTTGGACAACATATTTGTTCATAATACAAGTATAACCTCGATTATGTTCATGTGCACTGTAGTAGGTGGCTCAAAACCCACACAACACCACAAACCACTCACTAGACCTTTCCAAACATGAGGTATATTTTAACCTCCAACTACAATGTAATCATGGTGTACACTTTAGGTTGAGCGGTTCTAGTTACACCCACAAGCTCCTCTTCCATTATTAATGATTTCAATTTGTCCAGTCTCTAGCATACTTTGCACACCTTCCAAAATTGATTCCCATGGTAACTGCCCGATGAGCATGCCAATCCAAAATTTGAGCGGTTTCCGGTGCCACTTATAATCTCTAGCCAAAATCATATCACCTAGCGATGGCCAAGTGCACTATTTTCTAGCTATAATTCCCTTTACAAAAATTATAACTGTACGTTGGTCTAATCCAGAAGATTAAAAAAATAAAATAAAATAAAATATTATTATTATTTTATTATTTTTCAAAAAAAATTCCACATTCAGAAATATTTGATAATACATTTACCAATCCCAATCAAAGGAAATATTCACATCTCACTTCGCTTACACAAGGTTACTACTTGTCATCATTTCTGGATTTAACCCTTAAAAGCCCATGGGGTCTGAAACGCGCAACCCAAAATTGGATCATAGCATCTTTTGGACTTGGGCATCATGAATAGTGCACTTTTTGAACTTGGGCATCATGAATAGACCAATCAATGATGAGCTTGCAACCTCCTACAAGGTTATGTACCACCCCAACCTACCTACTTTCAGCCTCAAGCCTTATAGATCTTCCTCACATTCCACATGGAATATTCCGTAAGGAGAACCTTAGATTCTGCCATAATACACATAGAAAAGCCTTTGAATTGGAATCCACATTTCTTACCTTTCACAGGTGATTGAACTTTCATTTTAGGATTGTTTAAGAGCTTATCAGGCTCAAAAGAAAATGAAAAGGAAACTTTATTTTAATTTTTTAATAAAGTCGAGTGCGAACAGATTCTGTCCGTTTTCGCTTTGGTCAGCCTCTGGTTTACTATATTTAGTCCGCATGAAGTTGAATTCTTTAGAAGGTTGTAGAGTTTTTCCATAGCTTTCCAAAAAGTCATTTCATGCTTTAAAATTCCTCATGCTTTAGGTGATATTCACAGTAAAAATTGAAAGTACTATTCAAAGTCTGCCCAAAATTCAAGTGAGCAAACACTTTAGTCCTTTGAGAATAAGTGAGCAAACACTTTAAAATCCTTCCCTCCAGCTTTAACATTACAATCTCACAATTGGTAACAAAAAATTGAATCTAAGATTTGATATACACATACACATACAAGTTCGGTACTAGATTTTACGGTTACTTATCCAAACAACGTAATAATGTAAAAACTTTCACCTTGGATAAAAAGAAGTTAATTTTTACGAGTTTTGAAGAATTTTTGACAGTTTCGAGTCTAGTCGACAAGGATGAAAACTTGGAGATTTTGTCCATGAGATTATACACACGAGCTTGGAGCCCAATTGATAGTTGACATTCAAAAGAGAAGATTGGTGGGCTACAAGAAGAGGGGCTACTCACCCCGAAGCATGACAATTGGCATGTGGACATGCCCATTGGAGGCCTAACTTTGAAAAGACTAATAATACCCTCAACAATGGGTCAAAAATAGGCTTTGAGGAGGTTAAATATAGCGCCCAACTTAGACCAGTGGAGGTGGGAGAGAACAGAATGTGGGCTCCTCTACAAATGCCCTAACTTACGGTGTTGCAGCAGAGTACATGTGTGCTGGATACCTGCCCCTGCATCCCTCAATGCCCGGCCCTATGGCCACGGATTATTTATTTCAAATGAGTAGTGTATTGTTTTACATACATGCCTGCATTACTGCATGTTTTGGCAAAATTGAATAAATGAGTACATGGGAAAAGAATAAAATTAGCAACATGGATACAGGCACTCTTGTTGACATCGGAGGAGAAAGGAATTCAAACATATTGAGGTTAGTGTGAGTAGAGTGTTCGCTTGATGTATGCCCGGAGGTCATTGTACCAATGGTGAGACTACTAACCTCTTTCAGGGTAGACACTGTGTTAATTCCTACGTAGTCACTACACTAAATTTGATAAGTAGTTGTGAATGATGTTTAATGCTGTCTCTTGAATTTCCGTTCCAACTTTAATTTTCATTTAGTGTAAATTTGATTCTACATAATTAATTCTTAAAGTCTACTTCGCCCTGAATTTGATCACTCTGCCTAAAATTAGAAGTTTTTACAATGGAATGAAACTTTGACAAGACATATCTTAAGATGAAAACGGTCAACTTTGATAAGACCTCTTCAGTAGACTAAGTGGATGGCTCATAACAAGATTCTAGAGTTAGATTTCTCAAAATATTCTCCAAAAATGATTATCTGTATCAATTTCATGAAGGATTGTTTGGAGGTCATTGTAGATCTCTTTACCGTAGGGGTTCATGTCAGTCGCAATTTGTTGAATATGGCCTTATTTTCCTCTTTAGAAATGACCTACCTCTCATAGAGCTTTGAGGCGCTCATGCAACGAGGTCTTAAAAATCCCTACCTTAGTTAGGAGGACTATGGTGGTGAGCACCATGTTGACAAGGGAAATGGAACCTATAACCTCTTCATTGGGGGCCATTAGCCATTACCACCAAGCTAGAGTTTGGTGCCTTGTAGACACCATATAATAATTTTTTGCTATTGAGTCTAAGATTCTAGGGGATAGTAGGAGATACATTGTAACATATGGTATTCTCCAGAGGGATTTAAGCCTTAAAGATTCTTGATGCATAATTGTTTAAATCATCACTTATGAACTTGTCCCAATTCAACCTCAGAAAACTCAATTTTAGTATTACTGGGAGGTTCCAACCATAGAATCTTGAAGGTAACTTAACGGTGCACTAATAAGTATAATTTGAAACATTGATTCTTCTCCATTTGTGAGATTATAGCGGTCAAAGGATGAGATTGTTTCCCGAGGGAACCTCAATAAGCCATTCCCCGCTTTCCAAGATCTGTAGGTGCTAATGTTCTAATTATATTGAAGTCTTAGTGCTTTCTTTAGGTCAACAACTACCCTAGACTAATCCAATTTTGTGTTTTCCATGAATTGCTTAGATCTTCCAATTGTGCCATGAATGCTTTTGGTGAAGTTTCTCGTAATAACTTCTCAGCTATGACGAATGTCTCATCAATGAATTTTGGATGGAGTTATGGTGCTTTTATTTTTGAAAATTTAAGAATAAGAAAAGACATTCCATTCCAATAATGAGCAAATATAAATATGCAAGTGCTCGAAAGAAAAAAAATGGAGGGAAAGAAGAATGGATCTCAAATGTTACACTCAAATCAATCATGACAAGACTAGTAAACAAATGCACCATACTCTCTTCGCAAACAAAATTGAATACATATTCTCCTATTCATGTTGCACTTGTCAACATTTCCTCTTTGGCTTCTCTATGCCCCTCTACTAGTCAATGCTTAACATGCCCATTTCACTTCCCCAATTTGCATAGAAGTGAACACAAGAGCAAATATGCAATATATCATAGCCAAACATAGAGCCTTCAAATTCACATGTTGGTTTCCAAAGGTTTGACACCACTTCATGACAACACTACTATATCTCAGTAAAGTATAATCGGAAACATATTGAAGCCTTAAATAATGTTGTTCACCCCTAAATCAATCGCAAAATTTTCATTATCAGATCCATAGAGGCCAATAATTAAGAATGGATATTTGGCTTTAAGATATTTTGTGCTTCTCCTTATTAAACCCTATAATCTCATAGGTTCCTTCTTCAAATTTAGACTCTTATATACATTACGTATTACTCCAAATGCTTGTCAAATCCATTTTGTCATATTCTTTCTCACCAAACTATCTCCCAAAGCAATGAGGAATATCACCACAGGTCAAAACTTTCCATTTTTATTCTCAACATTTTCTTTCGGCTCACTTAAAGCACTTTGAAACCAAGTCAAAAACAAAGTCCCTCCTTGGTCAAACAAATATTCAAACCTAAAAACCAAAAACCAAACAATTCAAAGGAAATTGATTAGCCCAAGCACATTGCACAAACAAGAAATACAATTAGAGAAAATACACCTAAAATTTACGATTATAATTGGTGGATAAAACCAATATTTTATATTAGAATCTACTCTACTAATCTTTCATGCCCTCATATATGTTATCTCCATGAATCTAAGTCCTTAATCAAAGGTGGAAACCATAATCAACCTCCATATACTTCCAGCCATGGAATGGATAAGTTATGCTCGATTAACATTTTCAGCACCTACTCATCAAGTTGTTGAGGGAAAGTGAAATGAAAGTATGGCCCATTCCTTATGCCATCACATCACTCCCTTGAGCACTCAAATCACACCATGAAATACTTAGCTCCACGAGTGGTGAAGATAAGCTTCAAACTTTGGATATTGAGATAGAATAAAATGCCCCGTAATCAAAGGAGACCACTGATCATAAAATCGGCAGCTTCCTGTTGCATATTCGGACTACAAAGATGAAGGTCAGCTTAACTTCAATCCTCCAGAGCGTACACACCATCGTCGGACATGAAGGCTCTAGCCTAAGACACTGCATGAGAATAAACATACTGTCTAGTAATTACGACAAGGAATGACTTCCTAATGCGTCGAGTTCCATCCTTGCTACACAAACAGGCACACTTGAAACATGATCCTGGCGAGAGTGCCTGAAATGGTTGGTATATTGCTAGCTTGTGCTTGTGCAATGCTTCTTGAATTTACTGACCCACGTTCTGATCAATCCAGGTGACCACTCAAAGCCTTCGGGTACTTTCCAGGGTTCGATATCTAGTACTCGCAGTTTTGGCATCCTACATCTCGGCAACTTAACAAGATTGTCGCAGTTCCTTGCTCGAAGCTCCTCCAACTCAGTTGAACGCTCCAGATTGTCCAGATCAATCATTGACCTGCATCCACTGATGTCCAATTTCCGTACATCCCAACAACGAGCTAGTCCATCCAGTCGTTCGAGGAACGGGCATGACGATACATTCAATTTCCTCAAAAATGAATTCGACATATAAAGAACAAACTTTCTCACGGACGTGCATCCAGAAATGTCCAGGCTTTGCAATCCAAGGCAAAAAAACAGATGCAATCCCTCCAAACTTGTGAGATTCCGTAGTTTGATACTTCTCAAATTGCGGGACTTCTGTAAAATCAGAATTCGCAAGCTAGTCAACTTGCTTAGGTCGGGTAATTTGACTCCTTCGAAGTAACTCAACGCCAAAACCTCCAGATTCGTCAACCGCCCAACCTCTGCAATACACTCGCTTGTCGATATGCCTACTAAACTCAAAAAGGTAAGGTTCTCTAGACTTCCCAATCCTCTTACTTGCAAATTTTTTGATGTAGATAAGTAAGGTTCAATAAAAAGCTCTAAGCTCTTGAGGTCCTTCAGTCCCCGCAAATCAACTGCTACAACTCCTTCTTCAACCATGAGCTTCACCAATCTTAATTCTTGAAACCTTGTCAAATCCACCATGCCCATCCTTCTTTTAGCATACTCAAGAAGAACTTGGTCTTTGAACTTCCCTATTTTGATCTCAGTTTCAGCGAACTCACTCCATAGGTCATGCATCCTGAAATAACGCTTGACTCTTCCAAATGATTCAAGAAGTGATTTCTGCTTGAGACATTCGAGCTGCACTCCACCCCATCAATTTCCCAATCATCAATATCCATCACAAATCCCGCACCCAACTACATTAAACAACTCCAAATTTCATAAATTCCTCAAAATGTGCAACAATGACAACTTATCCAATTTATAGCTCCTTGAATCTGCATGTAACAATGTTAAATTAACTTTAACTTCCCAAATCCTCGAATAAGCTAATGCACACGTCCCCAACTTGAAAACAATGCATACCACTTACCCTCAACATAATCGCATTGGCATCTTGTCCGTACACCATCTCAAGCCATTCTCCCACATCATAAACGTCATCATGATTCAAGTCATCGGGTAAGAAAAGAGCAACATGCAGGAACAAGAGTTGATCCTCTTCCAACAACGAGTCAAAGCTGCTCCTCAGAATGGAAAACACCGGATGCTCCTTCTGCCTTGACATATTCAAGCTTTGAATTCTTTTCAATACCTCTCCTTGTCTTCCCTTGCCATGTTTTCTTATCTCATCACCAACTCCAATACCTAGCGCCTTCAATGCCAACGGATGATAATGCTTCCCACCATCTGAATCCTTTGCATCAAATGATGATGATGATTCACCTTTGAAGAAATAACATCTCTCCATGCACTTCTCCAAAAGCTCAACATCTACTTCTTCCTCCTTCAAACCACTGTGGCTTAAAAACACGGCCTTTGCTTCCTCACGCTCCAAATCTGGCATTGCAAAACAATTCTTCTTCTCTATGCCCACACATTGGAGTACATCCACTGAACGAGCTGTCACAAGAACCACACTTCCCCTTCCATAATTTGTTCCCAAAAACACTTTTGCTTGCTCTTTCGTATCATCTGACACATTGTCCAACGCTAAGAATACTCTGTCCTTCATGATGCGGTTCTTCAAATAACCATAACCCTACAATGGAAAACAAATGATTGAGATGTCATAGTCTAAAATGTAAAGAACCGATCATGTGCAATCATTCTCAAAGAACTTATGGTGATTTTAAAGTTTCCATACATCATGAGAAAATTGAGTGAATCCCCATAAACCTCAATGCTTTAAGCAACATAGACGATACGGAGATAAAACAACAAAATGCATACATCTGCAATAAACTATTTAATTCATATTACTTACTCGCAAAAGGAAAAGGTGTAAATAATGCCTCATTTGAACCATTATTTATTTTCGCATTATAATCATGAGGTATGTGACTTGATCACTTTTGAAACCTACTCTTTAAAAAGTGCTTCATTTCACAACTTCCAACACACCCACTTAATTTGCAACAAAATGTTCTTTCCTCAAGAATTTTAACTCCACAATGGAATCATCTAGATAATTATCTTTTCTCAAGCTATTGAGATCCATGTAGCGACAATCTATGTTAAAATACACTTTAATGCCAATGGTGAGTTAGATGGATAATATCCAATACAAGACGAATTGTGAAGTACTTACCACTCCAGCATCTCGAATGTTATCAAGTATTTCATCCTCCAAGTTTGAAAATTCTTTCAACACTTTCTTTAGCAACTCCAATTCGCTACCATTTCCAAACTCTGCATGACACACTTTATCACCATAGTCAACACTTACTGCATTGCAAAGCACCTTGCAAGCGGTAGTCTTTCCCATGCCACCCATTCCATACAACCCCACCATTCGCACTTCACCCTTCATATCCTTAGGTTTCACTCCTCCATAAATCTTCTTACAAAATTCCTTCAAAACCACAACAAAACACACAAATGAAGTTTAATAAAAACAATATCAAATTGATCATAGTCATCAATGAAACCACACAAACCTCGTAAAATCGATCACTAGACTCTTACCTCATACAACCGTGTCCTCCCTTGAACTCCTGTATCATCCCATCTTGTTTCTGGAAGAACAATCTTGCACACTGCTTTTACAATCTCTCCTCGTAACTCTCCATCGAGCACTCCCTCCTCCATAACTACACCAATTGTGGATCCAAATATTCCCAAAGCCTCCTTCCACTCCTCCACGTGTATCCTACAACTCCTGTCTTCTTCTTCCCATTTCTTCCAATAATCTCTCATCCACTCATTTTGGACAGTAGGATCTCGACACCTGTTACGAGAAATCTTATAAAACACTGGAATGATTTTAATCCTTCGGTTGGGTTTCTTTGATTCTTTCACCATGGCCACCAACTCCAACATCGGCCACTTAGTCTTTGTGAAAAACTCCTCTGACAACACCACAACTCCTACTGAACATTGCTCGATAGCATTGAAGATGAGGTTTGGAAACTTCTCTCCAATTGGCAAACTACTCCTTGATTTATCAATGAACGCGTGTCGATCTCGCCTCACCAAATCAGCATATAAATCAGCTACAAAGCTCTTTTGAGCCCCACTGTGACTCAAAAATATCTTATGTCTCGGTTCTAGAACATGGTCTCTGCATAAGATCAAATAGGTTTGTCAAAATTCACTCTCTATTGAAATTAAAGGTCATAAAACAAGAGAGTAATATAAAATCTACACTACCAACCACAACTCCCAACTTAAATTCAATTCATCTTATCAAGTAGAAGGCTGCACCAAATGAGAAGCTACACTCACCTCTTGTAACCATCCTGTCGAGTGTCACAATACTCATCAAGCATGGTACCAAGATCAGTGGCAACTTCAACCGATGCACATGCCTCACCAATCTCTGCTGACCTCCCATCACCATCATGTGTAGTATAGTCTCCCATGCTAGGGGACTGCAAAAAAGACTCAACATTGGCCATACTTGAACACCCTTGATCATTCATTTGACTCACACCACTCCAAATCTTGCCAATGAGTTGAGGCTTGAAAAGTTCTCTTACTAAATTCAAGCTAATGATGGCAAGCTAAGAGCCTCTGCACAAATTGAGGTGCATTCTTGCACGTTATGGAATGAGGAATTGATGCAGCTCGCTAGAAACTCAAGTCGTATTGCGTCAAAGCACCAAAGGCTTATTTACATGTACTAGCTCAAACCTGTAGAATTCATATGCCATTTGTTGATTAGTGTCGTTTGTTACCATGACTTTAGCAATCCAAAACACAATTGTAAACATATGATGCCTTACTCTTTTGGCGTATATAATGCACGTGGTAGTAAAATCATTAATGAATCCTAGAAACTTGGCCTAAAATCCACAACTGCGGTTGTAGACACTTTGGACACAAAACAAAACTTGAAAATTTATCTCTCATCCGTCACTACTTTGCAAATTGACTAGAAGATATTTAGAAAATCATGTACAATGCTAAGCAATTTGAAGCAAATTAACACTTCAAACCCTAGTGACAAATGAGTTATGCCCACCACCAACAACTTGACACAATACAAAGTATCAAGAACTTTGCTTCAGATGGCTCACTTCTCGTCTATCAAGGAACTCGATCGGGGTCATACCCAACGTTCAAATTATCCATTCTCGAACGTTGTCAAATCGATGACCCCTCAAGTATCGATCCGCAATCGCCGTCAAGTCACCAAAGCGCAACACCACGCAAGATTTACTGTCGCCACAATTGAGCAAAGCAGGCAAAACCACTTCTGACAAAACAATGAAACTAGAAGACCGTCAACACATCGACCATTCACAATGATCAGGCAATCAGTGGGAGCGAGTCAGAAACGCCGTTCTTTGAAGCAGATGACACAAAACTAAGACGACCGGTAGTAATTATAACTCAGCCAAAGATTGAGAGAATGGACAGGTGAACCTGGAAACTAGGGTTTCGATGAAGTCCTCCCCTTGCCTCCCGAGTTTCCAGCGACTATCACCGGTCCGCCAACACCAATCCGCCGACTATGACACAAGAAACTCCAAAGCAAGCTTCAGGACATTCAAATCGCTCATAAGATATGAAACGGCAGCTGCCAACACATTCAAAAGGTTATACATCAACGGCGGCTGGGTGAAGGCTTTCAGGTTTCACAAATCAAATTCCACCAAGTACAGCAGTCTGAAAGGAGTAAAAGCACCGAAGAGCGTCGCAGTTGACAAGTGCAACCCTTACCAACAGAGTACCGACAGAGTGAGAGACACTTTTCAAGATTCCAATATGGGGTACTGGCCGGTAACAAATTCATCATTCTTTGGAGATAGGTTCTTTGAAATACTGAGGAATCATTTGTGAACTCAAAATAAATTGGATTTAAATAGCGTAAAGTTTGTTGAAATCGCATCAGTATGCACTACAATATCATAATAAAATACCAACTCGTTTTCGTAATATCATCAATAAACTTAAAAGAATAATGTCCCTTGTGATGATGTGACATGATGTGATGTGACATAATTTAACGGATGACAACTTCTATAGGTCTCAAGATATAGCATACTCGTTATCTAGATTTTTGAAAGCTTTCAAGGATTATGAAGAGTGGTATTTGATTCTTCCTAAGAGTTCATTTAATTTAATTAACATTTCACAAATCAACATACAAGAATCCAAAATCGCCTCTCATATCGTTAAAAGGAAGATGGACAGCACTCTTCGTCATAACTGAGATATCATTCAACCATGGTGGCACTCACTTCGTCACTACTTGCTAATCCTACTCCTCATCGGACACTGCAAACTTGTTCTCACGTTCAGCAAATGGGCTTTACCGACAGCTCGATCGAACATGTACTGGCTGTGAGTGCCTGCCTCTCGTCAGAACTAGGAAACCCCTGCATGCACGTTCAGCAATAAACCCAAAGGAATCTACAGAGTCTCCGCTTAGAACCCTAAACATAGTTAGCATGGTAGATTAACACGTACGTTTGAAGCAATGAATGGTAGCCACAGTTACCACAATGGCTCGAGTTACAAGAATCCTTGAACTCTAACCCTAAAACAGAAACAGGGTTGAAGGTTCAATTTAGTTCAATTTAGTCCAATTTAGTCCAATTTGTATTAAAAGACCTTGATAGTTATTGACCACCCTATGATCCCCGTCATGCGTGTTGAGTGTTCAACCTGAGCTGATGACGCCGGTAGCCTGATTCTGTCCCTGGAACCTCACGAATGTTGATTGGAGCAGGAGCACACAGGTTGAAATTCCAAGCTTGGTGATCGTAGAGGGTTGGCGCTTGTAGAAAACACGATGTCCAAAGATCCTGGGTCGATGGATGGACAGCCTGCAAAATGAAGCTGCCGACAGTTGATTGAAACATGTTCAACATCTGATACCTACTTTTCTTTTCTTCTGGTTGATGTCAAGAAGCTGAATCCGTGCTTATATTTGACCCATCGAGGACTTCTGTGAACTGTCTCACTCATAAGGGCTCAAGTGAGTGAAACTCTTTGCAAGCCAACTCATAATTCAAATCGCACAACCTACGCTCGGCCGAACTCCTGCATTGCTTATTTCAAGACCGTAACTTTCCTCAATACAACCGCAATGTAATGAATATGAGGTAATAGACTCAGAAGCCAAGCAGATCCACGTCAATGTACTTGTGAACGTTTCTATGTCATTCAACATGCACTCTAATCAATCGATGCGCATGATTACCATGTAGGGGACCACAAGAACCCAACCACTTCATGGCATACACTCTTGTGCCCATCTACATATGTCGGAACTGGACATGCATGCACACTCGATTCCACTGTCGGTAGGTGGGTCCCCGGGTAGAACAGGTCTACCGACCGTTTCGAAGAGAGAGACCGATCGACTAGCACTAGTGGACACAATGTTTCAACATGTTGGTCTAAGCAGGTTGCAAGACCATAAAGATTAGGGCATAGTTGAAACACCATGATAAACCACTCTTATTGTTTCAACCCAGTGTTTGAACCATGACTTTGTACTAGTGTAGTACCAGAGTGAGTATCTTGCACCAAAAACTAGTCTACACATGCATACTAGTCGCA
This sequence comes from Bryum argenteum, assembly GCA_037043015.1. NCBI lineage: Eukaryota > Viridiplantae > Streptophyta > Bryopsida > Bryales > Bryaceae > Bryum > Bryum argenteum. The sequence continues at coordinate 13,381,209 of CM073328.1, read as the reverse complement.
CTTTGAACAATCCGCTGAAGGTTCCCAAACCCCAACAAACGAACGAACGAAAGCATAACTCTCACAGACTGACACCCAGCGATCCCGAACATGGTCTAACCTGGGCCACAAATACTCGATCGGAAGCCTCACGAGCAGAAACACATGCGCGCGTCGGTGCGTGGGCGCAGGCAGATAGCGAGAACCAAGATCGATGGTCGCAGGGCGAGAGGATACGAGAAAAGCGGACCTTGAGAGGTTATGTAGAGGAGGCAAACCCCAGGCTTGACGAAGAGCACTGTAGATCGATGACCGAGTGAGTTGGACTGTTTCAGTGGGCCCTGTTCCCAGCTGTTCTTTCAACGTGGTGACAATGCCGAGATCGACACGTTTAACTTCTTTTTTTAAGATATCTGCTGCTCATCGTTTTGTGCGATCAATCATTGTTTGGTTGTGCGCACAGCTCCAACCTCGGTAGCGTTTCAAAGCAGTGGGATGATTGTTATGAGATGCGAAACATGAGCATGTTTCAGAGATTGAGACAATTTGCGTTTCTTCGCTCATGCGTGAATAGCATATGAAACCTTTGGTTGGATAGTTGTTTCGGTAATGAAGCAATTGAAGAAAGCAAGGCTGGTTGAACTACTAGCTGAAGGGGAATAGTTAGATGCTGTGCAATTTGAAATGTTAGGACATCTAAATTTGCATATGATATTGATTCACTTCAATGATTTGTTGTGGTTTCATGAATCAAATTTTCAACCTTTGTATGTGCCACTCATGTCATACAACTCTACAATATAGGTTGCATATTGAGGTTCTGAAAGATGAATCTCATTCCCTTGTGATATGAAAATCATGGTATTTTATTGAGATGGAGGGAGTATGAATATATATATATATATATATATATTACTTAGAACCCCTTTAGTTAAGCTGCCCCGAAATAACAAATAATCATTTTGGTGGGCCGGGATCTTTAGGGGTTTAGAGAATATTGAACGTCCCCTAAGCGTTTTCAAAGTCAAAAAACAAGATTTTGGATGAAAGGCATAAACTTTGAAGAGCCATTACTATTTTATCCGCACTCCATTTTTAGACATAATCACTTATTTTGGGTTCTAAATCAAGTCTTCTTTGTATAAGAAGAAACGCAAAAGATACAATGAATTTTGATTAACCCCTAAGTGTCCTTGGCTTCAAAAAGTGGAGCCAAAAAAATTCATGGTCTTCGAGAAGTTGTATTCCCTATATCCACTCTTGAATTTCAATTTATATTTTGGGTTGGAATCCGTATGAAGTCTAGTTAATGCAGTGGAAATATTAATAAAATCCAATACGTTTGGAAGACATGGCATGGAGTTTAGTGCAAGAGGATTAGATTTGGACTGTATGATCACGCTTGAAAACAATAGAGTATGATATATTTTTTGTTTGGTGTTTGGCTTGAAATAGTTTATTTATGAGTCCTATTGAGTAGTAAACGTCTTCCAAGACCTTTGGAAGCTTTTCACACCAATACAAATGTCTCTCAAAGACTTGAAGGATAGTTGAAGTCTAGTAGAGTGATACCCCTTATGCCTATCTTAAAATTACTCTAGTATTCTTGCCAAGTTCAAATGAAGATTGATTTTTCACCTTCAATTTAATTGGGAACCCAAAAAAATTGCACCATACCAAAAAGTTTACAAGAAGAATTTCTTTTTATGCATGGTACAAGTATGAGCTCAAGTATCCCAAGAACAACTTTGGAATCTCAATTTAAATCTGTAATTGAATTGTACATAATATCGGAAGCAAAAAGCATCTCAGCCTATCACCTAAAAACCTGTACACATCTTATTTCAATGGAATCGATACGGTAAAAATTGAGAACAAAGAACTACCACATGTGATTCAAACATATACCTTCAAGAAACTCGGAGTACAGTATTAACCCCTTAACTCTACTAGCCCCAATACTACCAAAATTACCTTCTTTTAATGCAAGGTGAAAATTCTCAAAGTTTGACTCATATTTTCAGGTATGTAACCGTAGAATCTAGTACCTAACTTCTATGTGTATATGTATGTCGAATCTCAAATTCAAATTCTTTACCAATTGTGAGCTTGTGATGTCCGAAGTTGGAGAAAAAGGTTTTTTTGATTCCCTTGTTGTAAGATAGGGTGTGATGTATGGCTCCTCAAATTCTTGTTCCTAGGTGAGTTAGGAATACGCCTATACATCCTTTACCCTCATGCAACCTATAAAACCTAAAGAAATGCTTGATCATTCACATGAAGGTATGGTGAAGTTCAAATACAAAGGTCCATCTTTGACAATAAAATGAAATGTGAGGCAATCAAAAGACAGAGGCTCACCAAACCTTAATCAACTAGAATATGGCCTCTGTCAACTTTAGGGGTTAATTTCTTTTTAGCGCATACCTATTGTTTTTAAGGAATATTCTCCAACGACTCTAATGTCATCATCAACGCCCTTAATTTTCATATTTTCAAAGTTGATTGAGGCACAAGCTTCCATCTTTGAAAAATTCAATCAACGTCAGTTTCTTCAACCAATTGATCATATCTAAACAGGCAAATTCCCTTTCCAAGTGAAGTGAGAGCTGACTTTTACAACGTCGAAATCAAGTACATGAACATACAAATATTGATGAATTGTCAACTAAAGCATGTTGTAATATCAAATACTGATTTTCAAAGGCACCTACTACATGCATGAAAGTTGTTTTAGTGAACAACATTTGATGAGTAGCAATTCATGTTTTCACAAGTTTGAAAAGAGACTAAGATCCCCAACTTTCTATAGTGATTGCACTTCTTGTACACTTGTATTAGGAGGTTGGGGAAAATCTTGTATATTATTGCTACTACGATTTATATTTATGTTTTAAGCATGCGTTTTGGTTGCAATGATACACATTGTATACATAAAATATCATGCTATCCAAGTAGTGAAAATGAAGGCTACTGGAAATATTATATTTGTATGAAGAGCTTGTTGTGTTTGTCAGTGTGAGAAATATTATACTAATATAAAAGCCAAATTAAATAATATATTTATTTTAAAGTATTTAATTTTCCTTGCTACCACTCGATAAGCCTCTTGGTAGTGTATGAATGAAGTTAGATTCATCATTCAAATATCTAATAGTAATTTTTTGGACGGAGGTCAATTTTTCATCGTACCCAAAATTATTATTAAACAATCGAACATCTCAAAAGCTCAAATCTCAATTCAACATTTCAAAAAAAATTCTCAAGAAACCATGGTTGTTAAAAAAATTACATTTTTTTCATTAGATAATAGGATTCTTGATATATAGTACTAGTGTTTGTATTTACGTCTTCAAGCAATTAATGAATATTTAACGTTTCAATTTCACATGCACCTATTAAACACCTTCTCGTTCATTTGCAAGTTCTTTATATACCAAATTTTACAACATTTAGATTTACTTGAGCTTTGCGATGACAATAATGTATGCATCAATGTAAGGTTAAACTACTTTGATCAAGAAACAATTCAAACACCATAGTTTATCTTTGGAGCAAGAATGTTATGGCCTCTATGTATGTAGCATTGTAATCTTGACATTAGATTTGGCATCATTCCCCTAAAAGCGGTGTCATTTGATATGTGGGATATTACTATTTAGGTTGGTATGTGAGCGTGGACAGATTAATAACAACATGAAGAACATAGAAACAAAGGACCTAGCACAGATAGAGAGCAAATACCTTTTACTTAACTATCAAGGGAGTTTGTTGTGTAGATATAAGAGGCAAGGCATGAGGGCATCTATCTTTACATTAACCCCTAAACGACCAAGGCCTCCAATTCGGAGATTTGCGATTTTGGGCAGCCTAAATGAAGGTCTTAAGAGTAATATTTTTTCCTAAGATTTTTACTAGATGTTCCCTATAATACAAGGTGTATGTGGGAAAATTCGCAAAGTCAAACTCCACCTTTGGAGTTTTTAAGCACAAATTTTAGTTTTTAGCCTTGGGGCAAGTAGATAAAAACTTTTCATTTTTATCTTTTTTTAGATTTAAAAAAAATCTTTTCTTGATTGATTTTTAACTTAGGTTTCCAGGTGAACGGAAAGTCGAAACTCTTCCCAATCCTACAAGGGCAACCTTCAAAAATTACATTAGCTAGATTTAAAGTTTTCCGTGGTATTACAATATTTACTTTCAAAATTTGCCAAAAATTTGAGATTTTGTGGAATATTTTTGAATTTATTCTGCCTTGAATTTCACAAACTCAAGAAGGTATAGACTCGCCGTTTATTTTCCCTCTAAACCATATACAATAAACGTGGTGCATATTTTACCAAATCCTTGATTTCTACCTTCTTCTAGTAAATAAATTGCATGCAGGTTCAAAAAGCAAAATGAGTGTCTAAAATTTTGCATGAACATGCTCAATTTAGTTATATACATGGGAAAATTATGAGCTTGGTGTTTAAGTTTATAAGCATCACGTTTTCCGTTGCACACAGTGTACTATGTTTGCTGAAAAAAAGATTGCATCAACTTTGAATGTTACGATCTTACAAAAGGCAAAGATCCAACGGTTGAAATTTCAGCAACTACTTCTAATGGTTGTTCTCTTCAAGATCTTACGGTTGAAATTTTCAAAGAAGTGTAGAAAATATTCTCATACTCCAAAGCTTACAAGGTGGTATGTAATTGCACTTTTGGAGTTTGGAGCTCACAAAACACCGTGGTCGTTTAGGGGTTGAGAATCCTTCTACGTGAGTATAACTAGAGACTAGCGTCCATTCTGCCAACCAAGGTGATTACTTACATCCATTCTCTCAGACCAAGGTGATTACTTACATCCATTCTTCACCAATTGACATGAAAGTCCACTTAGTCAATTGAAGATTATTTCATCTCTTCCAATTCTAATCATTGTAACAAATTGATGTATACGTGGAGTGGCCCTTTCAAATTGTAAAGGTTATACAACAAAGAAAGTTGTCTACATCGAAGGACCCTTTTGTACTTTATCTCTATCTATCAAGTTATTGACTTGGGATCAATTAAAACCTTTGGATTGGATAGATGTTACATCCTTTCAAACATTTACTCTCAATAGGTGAAGAGAGCTCATGAGTCCTTATGCTTCAATTGAGGAGGTCAATGGAGATTATAAAGAACAATAAACATTAGTTGAGATTCTTTTAATAACCAATATTCGAGTCAAGGAGTTAGGTTTACCCCTATTTTGACGAATATTATATTGAATGAATCCGCTTTGCAAGTTGTTTTGAGCTTGAACACAAGGCTAATAAATAGATTGTGAAAAAGTGACACCACTTCAAGCACTTGAATAACTCTTTTAAAGCATTAGTTGTGGGAGCTCAAAGTTGAGGATCCAAGAAAGGTGGGTATGCCTTGTTGTAAGACTATTAAACACCAAAATTTTGATTTTAGTGTTAAATACTAACTAATAAGTGTATGATTGTCCATAGAAAGGATGCAACATCACCATTGTTGTAAAAAGACAAGACTACTATTGTGTTTTGAGTGATTTCTGAGAAAGAAACTATGAAAAACATGATCATGTTGTGTTTGAGTGACTTCAATGCACATACTACCTTGCAATGGGTGTATCTCAATTTTTTTTTTTGACTCAATCAAAGGTCAGCAAGCGGCTACCATCCTCCTACATACCCTATTTGGTGTTTTCCAAAGCCTTGTCCTCAAACGTGACATACGGAAATGACTTGGTCCGGAATTGTTTTTCATACTTCAACTCCTTCATTGGAATATTGGTAGTTGTAATACCCATGTACTACTGAAGGCAATTAAAAACAAAAACAAATCTTTATTCAAATGGTCAATTTGGCACCAAGGCATGGCCATCAACTGCTGAAAAGCCCCTCTATAATACTCCATATGTGAATTTTGAGGAATATTCTCCAAAGAATTTGGGATCTACCAGTTTTAACAAATTGTCAATTTTATCGTCCTTTATATCGCTCAATTATAATTCTAGTGGTATAATCCTTGGCACAATCAATGCCCCATGTCAAGGATCTGTAAGTACAACCTTGATTAACGTAATCCCAACAGTGAACCATTTTTAAGTTAATCAATAATCTTGTACTTTATACCATCCTATGGATAGGATTGCCAAATTCCATTTCACCCAATGCATGAAAACAATGGAAATTTAAGCAAGATAGTAAATTTACAGTAGAAGAATTTTTGCATAGAATCTTAAGAATCAATAGGGCATGGAATGAAAACGATGCACAGGGTAAGAAAGTTTTTTTTCAGGTCATAGCTTAACCCCTAAACGTCCCCAATGTCGTTTTTCTACATTTTGGATGGAGGGCAGAAACTTCGAATAGCCATATCTTCTTCATCCGAGGTCCGTTTTGGATGAAATCACTTGGGTTAGGTTCCAAATCAAGTCTAGTTTGTGTTGTAAAATTTGCAAGCCCATACAATAAAGTATGAATTAATGAAATTCACTTTAGTGAAGACAGCTCTTGTTTTTGGGTTTCCAAGCGTGGGGCATGTATTACCATTGCAAGCCAATTATGTGAAACCAAAAATAGTTTTTCATGATTTTTTTTTTCATGGTCATGATCTTAAGGTGATTCTTAACAACTTTGTAGTGAGAAGTTTTTTGATCCAAATGATTTTGCTATTGGCTTTGCAACGATGTTTTGTCAACAGAAAAAGTGAGAAAATGGATGATATTTGAGGAGCTATATCTCCTTCATCCAACGTTGGATTTCAACTTAATTTTTGGGATAGCCTCCAATTAGAGTCTAGTCTAAGTGGTAGAAACCTTAACAAGATCAAAGATGTTTTGAAGATAAGGCATGAAATTGAATGCAAAGGGTCCAATTTTGTACTATTTTTCCTTTGTAAAATTTTCGGCAGTTTTTACCATTGCATGGCTTTTATTTGAGCCAAGAAATTTTTTTGATGAATTTTTTTTGGGTAAAGGACTTATTAAGATGAAGGTGAACATCTTTCTAGTTGGTGATTTTTTCATTGCAATAGGTATATTGGTAGCATTTCAACCTCAAAGTGAAAATGATGAAATTTTGCAGTTTGTTTTTAGTATTATTATGTTATGATCTCTTAGTCTATAAGGCCTCATGACTCAAATTTTGGTCCACATGATCTTCGATAAGTCCATTACAAGTTTGTACGGTTGAGATCTTAATAACTTCTCTTCATTTTTATCTATGACGAATTCTATGGAAATGTGATTTTCTGCTAAAAATAGGCTGGGACGTTTAGGGGTTAAAATCGAATTTAGTCATTAGTATAGCGGAATATTTCACAGGAGTATAGTCTATAATTAACTAGTACACTATATACTGTATTTACGTTGAGGCACTATGATTGGGACCATCACTCTGAATATCAGAAATCCTGCTCTTGTAATGATAATGAATGTGAATTCTGGCATTAATTTATGAAGAAGAGTGATTTTTTGACATTGTGATTTTTGAAATATGGATATTTAGTGTTAGTAAGAAAATGAAACTAGAGATGAAAACTTTAGATAGAAAAATTGGAATGAATCAGATTCGATAAGAACCAAATTCATGGAAAGTGGAGCAAGGAACAAGTATTTCAAAATGGAGCCCGGAGGCCATCACACTAATGGCGAGACTAACAAACCCAACAACCCCTCCCATCACACTAATGGAGGGACAAACAACCCCAACAACCCCTCTCGAGGTGAACAGTATGCTAGTTCCTACCTAGCCACTAGTGCCTTAGAGATACCTAACATGGAACCCCCCCCCACCCCCACAGGGCTTTGAGGTACCCATACAACGAGGTTAAGGAACCCTTTACCATAGTTGGGTGGACTATGGTTCTGAGTACCACACCGACACGGGGAATTGAACCCACGACCTCCTCATTGGGGGCAGTGAGCCTTAAACACTAAGCCAAGGCTTATGGTGTCTGTAGGGGTAAGCACAATATTCATCACCTCACAATAGATACACTATTTAGTGTAGTAGCAATCTTGTCCCAATGAACACAACAACTACAACTATTCTTCTATCTCTCATGAACACAAAACGTACACAAGTTCTTTTCCAATGAAATATACACTCATTTGTTGAACAAAAATTAATAATGAAACCAATCATATTCTCATGTTTATCTTAGCAAGCAAAAATAGGTAGATATGGTACAATGCCATCCAAGAGGGAGATTCATGGAAGGAAATAGGAGGGTGGCCCTAAATGGCATGCGTCCAAGGAGGGTGATATGAAGAGCAGCACTACAGGTTCACAACTTGTGGGTCATGCTTTTGCCATCGATCAACAGTTGATGGATGGCTAGAGAGGTACCCGGCAACAGAGACCCCAGGAACGGCCGGAGGCCAGGAGCGCTCAGGGGAGCCGCAGTTAGGGTTCCGATCCGAACTTGCAACTCGCATGAGATCTAGAAGGTTCACCTCTGTAACACTTGTTCATCGCAATCAGTAGAGTCTACGAGTGATTAGAGCTCGTTTTCAGGAGAATCCCAACGACTTTCTACAGATCTCGCTCCAGGATGGCGTCACCAAATCGCGCAAGGGAAGTTGACACCGGATCAGCCCAACGCCTATCACCGAGGCGCAGTGAGGAGGCTCCTCACCGGCACACAACTGCAAATGGCGACACAAACAAGACCGAACTGCCGCTAGCTGAGGTTCTTACTACTAGTCAGACGCAAGCTCACCCGTCCATTCAGCGTGAGCAGAATGGCGGTGATGCAATGTCAAATGGCGAGAAAAAGGCCCCGTTCCTGAAGATCAAACCACAGGATCTCAAGATCCTTCACTCTTTCACCGACGCAATCGAAGCCCGAACTGTGTTAGGGCAGCTTCCAGGACCAAGTCCGGGATTTGCAGCACTTCAAGAATGGTGCTCAACCAATCTTCCTAGCTCATTAGAACATTGTGGACTCACAGACAATGGGTACTTTGAGGCTCGCTTCTCCACGACAGACGGTGTGGATCAAGCCCTCAAGAAGATTTACTACATGGACGGACGGGAGGTACTATTCGCTCCCTGGAATGACGAATTCTCCTCCCACGACCCGGCCTCTTCACTTCTCCTTGAATATCCACTATCGATCCAATTCTTGGGGTATAGGAATCCACTGGAGGAACGAGGAATGCTACCGCATCCTTGGAAGTGCATTTGGCAGGGTGCTACAGTTCGATGACAATCCATCTTTCGCAGGACGCACGTCGGGACCCAGAGTCAAGGTTCTCGTGAATGCTGCCACAGACATTCCAGACCAAGTCAGAGTACCTGGCAAGCGCGAAGGCTCCGGACTGGAGTATAAGGTGCTGGTATATGGACACGCCTGGATTGCCAAGTCATAGGACACACCACAAGGTCGTGCCCCAAGAATCCCAGGAATCTGAAAAGAAAGCTGGACGACCAGAACAGAGCTCGAACACGCCGTCTCCCTGACAGGCAATCAAGCGGACGCTGGGAAAGGCGCCCATACCAGTCAACACGGGCTGCACGGCCACCTCGGGCACCGGACCTTGCCCAACCTCGCACACGAAGCCCTCAAGTCAAAGAACGAACGGACGGAGCTCAGCAGCAAACAGTACGAGAAGCGCCTTTGTCCAATCTCATGGCCTTGATCACCAGACTGGAGCTACCACCTATCAACACGAGCACCGCGCTAGGCAGGATGGACATTGACCAACCAGTTGGGAACCTGGAGGAACCGCACTCTCCAGCTACTGGTGTCCATCAGCAAGAACTACTAGCAGTGCGCACAGCCCACAAGCAGGTACCACAATGCGCGCGCACAGCAGCATCACCACGCCAACCACTAGGTATCCTCTCCACCCCTTCGGAGCTGGGGCGTAGGATTCCGCAACACATGCCATCGCAGGAAGCTGACGATGAGGAAGTGTCATCAAGGAGACCAGATGATCTTGTGATACGACACTCGTCGCAAGATACAAGAGCATGTGGACAGCCGACATCGTCAGTACAAGAATCTGCAGCAGGAACCGTGGGCTCCCACAGGTCAAGTTTTGTTTGGCGAGCGACGCACGACCGACTCAAGCCTCAGCCCAAACCATCAGTTCCCCCACCAATCTCATACAAGAAGGGTGCGACCAACATCCACACACACATGACCACCACCAGTCCGAACTTGTTCTGGAAGGCAACAGGATTAGAGAATCCACACCAACTCAGGACAAAGCGAGGAAGAGTGTATCCGGTACTAATCACGGCAGGTTACCTAACATTTACGGTACTCACTCCGGCATCGTCGCTACACACAAAACCGATCTCATTCAGACGAATCTCTGTCAACAAGGATCGAAACTCTTGGACAGAAGCAGAAGCAAGAGGCCACATAGTCAACGAAGCATCTTTGGCCCTGAGGCATCTGGTATCAAACAAACACAATCTACACAACCCCATAAAGAGTTGGAGAAATGCAGTATGGTACTACAAATGGTTCGAAGATTCCAATGACAGGTGCAACTGCGTCATTATAGCTTGCATTGCGCTTACATTTGAAGAGCTCCCACTCGTCAAACTAGCGGAGTTTCACTGGGTGGATATCAACCCCGGTATCCAGCATCTTCTTTTGAATGCGGCACTAGGAGAATTCCGACAACTAGAGACACACTCAGAAGTAGTGGTCACACTCCTCATTGGAGAAGACCTAATCGCTATCAACCCCTTCCCTGATCGGCCAGGATTCAAGAAACAGCGTGAAGAGCAATCAAGAGAAAGTATCGTCCCTCTCGAAGAGGAGACCATAGTCGAAACCCAAGATGGAGCTTCTCCTGAGGGCGAATTCTTCCTCCTAGAATGATAGCACAAGAGCTAACAGTAGCTTCATGGAACATCGGGAGCCTAGGCCAAGGTGTGCATGGAGTGCGGAAACGAAGCGAGATCAGGTCTTTCCTGAGACGTGCCCAACCTCACATAGAAATCCTGCTCTTGCAGGAACACTGCTTCTCACTTGCGGACTGCCTCAAGTTGACCAAACCTCTACATTTTAAAGGAGGCGAAAGCTTCTGGAACGTCGCCTTGTACAGTTCAGATGGCAGAAAATTTCACGCTGGGACTAGCATTCTAGTGTCTCGAAATTTTGCTAACAAGGTGGTAGCGAAGGGCGTCCTGCTAGAAGGACGTGCTCAGTACATCATATTGGAGCTGAATTGAGAAAAGATTGGGATCATGAATATCTACGCACCTAACGAGACGGGTCCCCGCGCTAGGTTTTGGGAAGCTCTCTCAAATGCCATTCTTCCGGAAGCAGAGTGGATACTAGGCGGTGACTTTAACATGACGGAAACGTCCGAGGATCGGTCAGTCGGTTATCACAACCGCAATGTAGGAAGAAGAGAAACCTCAGCATGGGGACGTTTCATTCTCCATCTGGGAGTGACGGATGTTTTCTACTCAGATGAGTATAGAAAAATGAGAGATAAGCGCCATACTTGGCGGCGGGAGAAGCCCATCCCAACCTGGTCAAGGTTGGATCCTTTTTACACGCCAGCAAGCATCCGCCAAAGAGGAGGGCGTCATGGAATCTGGGCTCACATTTCCCATATCTCCGACCACGCCGGAGTCTTCCTGCAAATTCCACTAACGCAGCAGCGAAAAGCCAAACGACCAGGATTCAATCGACACTTGATCCTGGATGAGTCAGCCCAAGATAGCTTTTCAAAAGCTTGGTCGTCGGCTATGAATGAACCCGGAGACCACACCATGGGAACACGGATTCTGACAGCGCTAGAACAGATACACCGCTCAAGCGAGACTATCACTCTACACCGTCGCAATGCCACGCAAGAGGCTTACCGTCTGCAGTTTGCCGAAACATCTGAGGCCGAAGCTCGGCTAGAGCAGGATTGGCATGACCTCTCAGCTTGGGCTCAACTGAATGCTGCTCAGGCCAAGCTCGAAGAAATTCGACTCTCCAAACTGGAAATCTCGCGCAACAAAGCAGCGGCCAACTGGAACTTTGTGGGCGACAGATGCTCACGCGAATTCTTTGAATTCCACAAGGATCTCTCTCAGAAAGCCTCCATTGTAGAGCTGGTGGACAATGGTCGAGTGTTGCGCTCGCCTGCAGATATCGAGCGATACGTGAGACAATACTATGTCTCACTGTACACCAACGACGCCCAAGTTGAACAAAATGTAGCCGCAAGGGCTGCCTGCTTGCAAAGTGTACCCAGAAAAGTCACTCTGGCAATGAATGAGATGCTCACAGCTCCATTCACTTTAGGAGAACTGAAAAAAGCTCTACAAGATATTCCACCACACAAAGCGGCTGGTCATGATGCCATAACGCCGGAGCTGCTTTTGGAACTTTGGTCACACATCGGCGAGGACTTCTTATCCTACATCACAAAAGCGCTGGAGATAGGAGAACTGGAAGCATCCATGAAGCATGGCATTACCTCGTTGATTCCTAAGGGAGGATCCCAGTCGCTCCTCAAGAATCTGAGGCCCATCTCAGTCCTTACGACACTCTACAAGCTTATCGCTAAAGCTCTCGCTAACCAAATTCAGCCAATCTTACAAGATTGCGTGCTCCCCACCCAGACTGCATTCGTCAAGAACCGATGTATACTGGATAATGTGTTTCTGGCAAGAGAGGCAATTGACTGGGCAAACGAAAGCGGTCAAGAAATTGCAATTCTATTGTTGGATTTTGAAAAAGCTTATGATCGCGTTAATTGGACTTTTCTAGAAAAATCGATGCAGAAGCTAGGGTTCGCGGACAAGTGGATAACTTGGACATCTTCGCTGTATCGCGATGCAACATCGTCGATCCTTCTCAATGGCAAGAGATTGGAAAAGTTCCAGCTTGAAAGATCGGTGCGTTGTCGTGATGACATCAGTTACATGTTGTAAAAAACTAATATAAGTTGATAACCTCATAGTTTTCCATGTACCTGGTACGTGGTAAATATATGAGTGTATTATTAGATTAAAAATATGTTTTGTGGTGAGAACCACACTATAGGCTTAAAAGAATGGATAATAAATTCTTCGTGCGAGGCACGTATCTTGGAAGAAACCTTTGCATCTTGTCGCGATCTGGGAGGTAGGGCGCGGTTGGTGGCATTATTTCCTCCGTTTGGTACCATTATAGAGCCAAGTCGCGAGCCGATAATGTCATTTCAGCGAGTTATTGAGATTGACCAGGCCAAGCGAGAATGCGGCATCATTTCATCAAGCCAACCAACCAAGTCCGCGACTGGCGATTATATTTGAAGCGCGGACATTTTATTACGCCATCGGGATACCTTTAAGTCTTAAATGACTTGATGGAGTGAGTTTTTATTAGATGGAGTTATTTGATGTTGGTTTTAATAGAATGTTAGTGTTTATTATTACTCCGATCAAAATCCGTCTTTGGATTGATAAGCTGGGAAGGTAGAATGTAAAAGCAAGTCGTAGAATAGTTGTATAAGAGTAATAGAAGTTGATAAGGGAGTAGATGAGGTTGACGATCTGGCCCGATGGTATAGGAGATGCCGTATAGGGGCGTGAGCCTGGGTGGTCCTTCTTCTTCTTCCTCCCCTTAGTGTGGTGTGCGGATTTTTGAGAGTGTGGTGGGCGTTGTGTTTTGGAGTTTGGAGATGAGCTTTGAGTATGTTGTAGATGTTTTCGTGAGCTTTTGTAAAAACCTATCAGCGTGGTGAGATGAGTTGTAGTGAAGGAGATGGAGCAACACCTTTTTGAGCACAAAAAGGTGCTGCTGCCATGTATTTTTGATTACGTGACTGAGCGAGTCACTCGTTTTTGTAAAAACCGTTTAAGTGTGATATTTGGAGGGTTTGTAAGATCTTGAGGTTGTGTTCAAAAAGCTATAAAATGTGTGATTTGAAGATAAGACGAGGCCGTGGTGCCGATTTGAAGTAGAGAGGGTTTCTTCCTCTCTAACGCGTGTGTCACGAACATGCCATACAGGTATTATCCACACCCCATGAGGTTTTACCGTGATCAGTACTCTTCTCAAAGATTTCTAGTTTTAGTATATTTTACAAGTTGAGTTTTACGGAAGGTTCTAACCTTCCACTAGTTTCCAAAAGCTTCCTGCTTCCGTATAGCTCTAGTAGTTTCCGGAAGCTTCCACAAGCTTCCAGGATAGTTAGTAGTTTCCGGAGCTTCTCAAGCTTAGGAAGGTTCCATAGGATCCAATTGTTTCCGGAAGGTTGCATAAACTTCAGGAAGGTTCCGCTGACCTTCCAGATTCCGGAAGCTCCCACGAGTCTCCGGAAGGTTCATGGAGAGCTTAGGGTGACCTTACTCCCGGAAGTTTTTCTAGCTTAAAGATATATATAGAGAGTTGAAGGTCGTTGTTCTTCACTCTCTTCAACACCAAACAGATCTATTCCTCCTTTTATCAATATTACTTCTTTTTGTCTTCCTTCGAGTATCATCTGAGTCTTTCATGAGAATCCCCTCATTTCTAGTCTTTCTTGGTCCCCATTTGGTGCCTCCTCGATTCTCTGTCAGTCTTGTCTTTGAGTTGCCGCAATGGGTTTGAAGAGTATTAACCACGTTTCGTTGTCCAGTGAGATTCTACGTTTAGTTTTCTAAAGAAGTTCTGTCTTAGAGTTTTGAGAGTTTTGCGTGATCAATCGACTTCCTTTATCCCCAAGTCTTGTTACAGAAGTGCGTTTTTCTTTAGATCAAAGAGTCAACTAAGAGATGTTCTTATCCGACGGAGGAGTGAAGCATTTATTTGAACCTCTTGAGATTACCTCTTCCGGTCATTATCCCTAGAAAGACACAAATGAAATCTGCATTCTTTCATCTACTTGTGAATCTCTGCGCTTTTCTAATCCAAGATGGGCGACGTTTCAAATCTCGAGATGCGCGACGTGGTCGCTTTGATCACGACAACTACAAAGAAGAGAGAATGCCAACTGACGTACGCATGGAACAACCTGGCGACGACTTTCGTCCACGCAGCCGCGCTGCAGTGGCCAAGTGTTACATCCACAAGACCTGGGGAGCCTCGAGTGAAACTCAGGCAGTTTGATGGAGATCGCACGTTTTCGAGATTTTGTGAATCAATTGGCTCGTCCTCCGTCTCCAACCTCAAAGATCTCAACGGAAGAAATACAAGTCGGATTCATCGGGACTTCGCTTCACCGCAACCGCGTTATTGTGGTTTTCATCTCTCTTTGGAGAAAAACTCTCCACTCTCGATGCTCGTGGCCAATTTTTTGGAAGAAGAAGGGCGAGAACGTTTGGAGAAAGGGATCGAGCGCAGTAGCGATCGCAAAACTCCGTTCCCTACAACAACGTTCACGTCCGAAACATTACTGCAGTAGAGTTTCAACAAATTTTTGTGACCTTGATTCAAACGATACGGCTCTCATCACTATGTTTCGATGGGGACTTCGTGACGATATCAAAACTTGTTCTTTGAACTTGCTTGCCCAACCACGTTATCGGAGGCTATTACTTCAGCGATCGATGCGACAACCGATTGTTTGAGCAATGACAAGAGCGACGATTCTTTCTTTGGATCGTATCGAATAACTACACAATTTCCATTTCCAGACACCACTCAACACTTCGACGGTAGAACCCATGCAAATCGACTCTTCAAAGGTCGAAGTTATCCGAAGAAGAAGAAAGAACGACGTTGTAGAGAACATCTATCAGATCTTGTGGAGAAAAAGCACCACGGTGGAGGAATCGCCTGTTAAACTCCAGGAGATCGAAGCCGCACAAATTTCGTGGTACTATAAGTCTTGTGAGCGTAACCACGAGAGAGTTCATGTCGGAAAACGACAACGGCCACCACATGAGAGGGACCGTCTGCGATGACAAGTGTTTCTACGTCGTGGCCCTATCTTATCCTCCAACCTCTCGATGTTTTAATATCCCGCTTATAATAGATTTCCATCCGCGTAGTATAAAGGTTAAAGCTTTGTTAGATTCGGGAGTTTCCGCTTGTTTTATTGATAGAGGCGTCAAACGTCATAACCCCGCTCTGATTCACAAGAAATACGCCGTAGCAAAAGAGAGTGCCATCGACCAGAGGCCACGATTTCGCGAGAGATATTACCCACGAAACTAAACCTTCGAGTATTATCTTAGAGCGACACCAAAGATCGTTGTATTTAATATCATTACCTCTCCTCTAATCCTCTTGTCTTAGATCTCTTTGTTAGAAATGGTCAATCCAAGATAGATTGGAAGACACGAAAACTTACATATCAAACTATAGCTCCCTATTTCCTTCACAACATCCTAAGAATAACCTACGCTCTCGCTTCTCCCAAGCCCAAAGTCCCGAGGTCAAAACTCCGCACGTAGTCGGCGCTCGAGCCTTTTATGAGGCCGCCAAGGATTTTAATATGTTTGCAATTTATGCATTCCGTCATCACAACATATCCATGACCAAACCAAACTACCATTTGAAGATGAAGAATTTTCAGACGTATTCGAGAAGAAGAACGCCGACATACTTCCTCAACACCGACCCTATGATTGTGGCATCGAGCTTCCGAAGGTGCGCGCAGACAACCACCATTCGCCCGATCTACGCTTCTTTTCGCAGAACGAGCCACAGATTGCGAGATTACACTGATGAAAATCTCGCAAGAATTTCATCCGACACTCTCAAGTCACCGGAGCTCCTATTCTATTCGCGAAGAAGGACGGTTCCCTTCGAATGTGCGCGTGGACTACCGCGGCCTCGAATAAGGTTACGATCAGAATCAGATCCATTACCACTATCTTGGGACTCCTTGACCAACTTAAACAAGAAAGATCTACACCAAGATCGATCTTCGTAGAGCGCATAACCTGCAGACGTATCAAGGATGGTGACGAGTGGAAGATCGCATTCAACGGGTATGGACATTTCGAATACAACGCCACGCTTTTGGCCTTACCAACGCACCGCCATCTTCCAACACTTAATGAACGACGCGTGTTCGGTAGTTCCTGACGACTTTGTTGTTGCTACCTCGACGACATATTGGTGTTTTCCAAAATGAAGAAGATCACACCAACCACGTCCGATTGGTATTGAAGAAGTTCTGTATTTTGCCAGTTATACGCCAAGTTGGAAAAGTCGTCTTCCATCAACCTCAAGTCGAATTCCTGCGCTACATCATTTTACGAGACGGTCTATCCATGGACCCAAAGAAGATTCAAAATTGATCGTTGATTGGAAACCAACTACCGCTCGGACGCATAACGTTTCGCCGGTTTGCTAACTTCTACCGAATCTTTATTCAAATTACTCTAAGATTCTTTCGCCCGTTGATTCGATTGACTTGCGAGCGACAGGAAGTGGAGCTGACTACGTAGTTGACGTTTTTTGAGGTTTTGAAGAAGGCGTTCTGACGGCCGCCTATTCTCATACATCCCGATTTTAAGCCGTTCTTCCTAAACGGACGCTTCGATTTTGCCCTCGAGCGTCCTTTCACAACCGGACGACGACGGACGCTCCATCCCGTCGCTCCACTCGCGAAAATTTATCGCCGCCGGAGATCAATTACGAGATTCACGACAAGGAGTTTTTTAGCTATCGTCGACTTTTTCCAAGAAACGGCGTCACTTTCCTTGAAGGGCTTTCGTGATTCCGTCGCGATTCATACCGATCACAAGAACCTGAGATTTCTTATGCCTCGCCAAGTCTTCAATCGCCGACAAGCCCGCGGAGTATATCGTTGTCGCGATTCAACTTCAGAATCACGCATCACCCCCGCTCTCAACAAATTCGCCCGACGCACTTTCTTGCAAACATACCTTGCGCTAAAGAAAGCGTCAAAGATAATGACCACCGTGAGGACTACCTCATCAAGCTCGAGAAGAACTTTTCCAAGCATCGTCGCACCACAATTTGGTGGATGCATCTTTTCTCAAGATATCCAGTAAGTTTACAATCCGATCCTTTGGCCTCGAAAGTCAAGAAGCAATCCTAGCGTCTCCAATGTTGAAGAATCTCCGTGTCGGGACTCTCAAGTCTCCGATTCAGAGGTTATAGATTCGAATCCCGAATCAACCTCGTCTGGGTTCACATGCCTTCCACGTCGCGTGAAACTCCCAAGATGATGCAGATCCAAGATTCCAGTTTCGAGATGGTCTACTATATTATCGGGACTAATCTACGCCCTCAAGGCCCACGCCGACTCGAAAAAGTCTTTCCGGTCTCGACACGACTTTCCATCGGCGGACACTTTTTTACATAAACAAGATCCCGAAGTTGTTATCCGAAAACTTTTGGTGGCCCAAATGTGGAAAAACCGTGATGAGGACTATGCCACAACGCGTGACATCCGTTTCTAGATCCAAGATCCTCGTCATCGGCCGACGGGTTGCTTCACCATGCCGATCCCTTAAACCCCACGACATCCATATCCACGGACTTTGTGGACCTTCCAACGCCCAACACCTTGATTCCATCTTCGTTGTTGTGGACCGGTGACCAAGATTGACTCACTTCATTCCGCCACAAGACAGATTACGGAGAAGAGACAAGAAGACTTTTCAGACAATGCCTACTGACTCCACGCTTCTTCCCAACGACATCATTTCCGATCGCGAACGCACCACATCAAGCTTCCTGCGCAGCTTTGCTCAAGATTCGGGCACGCGAGACGTTTATCTTCAAAGATACCATCCTCGATCGACGGACAAACCGAAAGCGCACAATCGTTGCCGGAAAGAAGATTTGCGCGCACTATCAACTACCATCAAGATAATCGAGTAGAGTTGTTGCCGCCGCCAGTTTGCTTACAACAACACGCGCAGTATGCCTACTCAATGCACTTTCTTTCGCAAAACTACGCCATCATCCTGTGATTGATCAATTCAATCTAAACATTTTCGGTAATCCACCGCCACAGATTCGCTACTGATTGTCTCGATATCCGTAATAGATGAAGCAGAGCCTCCTCCTCGCCCCAAGAAAGACCAAAAGACAAACGCCGATGCGCCTCGAAGCGAACATCCACCATCTCTATGGCGACAAGGATTGGCCATCTGGCGTGAAATTTGAGGACTCGCCTTTATCTCGACAAACTCGACTACCGTCGCTTGGACCATTCAAAGTGGTCAAACAAATCAACAAGGTGGCTTACGGTTGGAAGCACGGCACATGAAGATTCATCCAGGAGTTTTCCACGATCTCTCCTCGAACCGTCTGAGGAATCGTACGCAAGGCGGGATTCAAGAACCTCCTCCACCGATCGAGATGAGGCGATGAAGAATTTGAAGTCTCGGAGGTTCTAGACTACTCGCATCCACCGTCGACAACTCGAATATCTTTGTGCATTGACTGCGCTCTGACGTCGTGAAAGAACCCGAGAGCTGCGCCTCAAACCTCAAGAACTCTCCCCGAGTTAATTCAAGAGTTCCATCGCCGATACCTCGAAGCCCAAAAGCGTTTAGGTTCAATGCATCCGACCGCCACCGCACACTAAGTCTGTAAGTTTTCTAGTGTGCGGTCAGATCTGAGACTTTGAACCAAAACGGTGGGGGGTATCGACGGCGCGACACACACTTGCTTCGATTCCCGCTTTTTACAGGCAGGCCTTCAACTCACGTCGGCGAAAATTTGGTAAGGCCGCGAGCGCCACTCGCCGACGTCGCCGATGTCTCAAGCCGCCAACCACATGGTTTTATACGGTCCGTCGCTTTGCGTTCTACCACGATCTCGTAAACAACTCACGACTTTCCGCCGCCAAAGACCGACATTCGATTCTCACGGTATTCGTATCCCGTATATTTACTTTCTTTTTGTCTACCCACGCGAAACCCACGTGAACATTCTCGTTTATGTTTTATTGGTTCGTGTGAGAACTCGTGGAACTCGTTCTCTTTGAAAGGGTGATGTCACGGACACGCCATACAAGTGTATTATCCACACCCCATAAGTTTACCGTGATCAACCCTACTTCTCAAAGATTTCCTAGTTTAGTATATTTTACAAGTTCAAGTTTTCCGGAAGGTTTAGAACCTTCCACTAGTTTCCAAAAGCTTCCCAAGCTTCCGTATAGCTCTAGTAGTTTCCGGAAGCTTCCACAAGCTTCCAGATAGTTCTAGTAGTTTCCGGAAGCTTCTCTAAGCTTCCGGAAGGTTCCATAAGGATCCAATTGTTTCCGGAAGGTTGCATAAACTTCCGGAAGGTTCCGCTTGACCTTCCTAGATTCCGGAAGCTCCCACGAGTCTCCGGAAGGTTCCATAGGAGCTTCTAGGACCTTACTCCGGAAGTTTCTTCTAGCCTAGTATATATAGAGAGTTGAAGGTCGTTGTTCTTCACTCTCTTCAACACCAGTTGTATCTATTCCTCCTTTTATCAATATTACTTCTTTTTGTCTTCCTTCGAGTATCATCTTGAGTCTTCTGTGAGGAATCCCCTCATTTCTAGTCTTTCTTGGTCCCCATTTGAGGTCTCCCCTCAATTCTCTGTCGAGTCTTGTCTTTGAGTTGCCGTCCGCAACACATGGGAGCGGTTTTGAGATGACCGTTTTTGATTTGACCTCGTAACTTTTGTGTGATCTTTCTGAGATTGAGATTCAGAGGGTTTGTAATATAACTTGTTAGCTTTCTATAGAGCTATCACGCACTAACTTTGGAGCTTTTGAGTGTAGTTGGCACTCTTTTTAGTGAAGAAAGGTCTGCTGCCTTGAAAATTTGATCGCCTAACTTCTACTGTCCATAGAGTTTTGTATGATAACCTTCAAAACTTGAGATTTGGTATGCTTGTAGTATGTTTTAGTGGCTTTCTATCAACATATTGCTTGCTTGATTCTAATTTTGTATGAAGGTGTAGTGATTAACTAAAGTGAGAGGAAAACCACGGTTAGAGTTTACTTAACCCCTAAAGATCCTTGGGTGTTTTTAGGAGCTTAAAACCTCAAAACTCCAATTCTCTACCTCTATGCACTTCAAGGGGTGCGAAACAATTTTTTTATTCTTTTCTTAACTTCCAACCGTAAGATCTTGTACCTAAGCCAATTTTCAGTATCTGATGTAGAAATTGACCGTTGGATGTTTACCATTTGAGAGATTATAACATCCAAAGTTTGTCTACGAAGTTTTTTTGGGCATTGTTGAGATTATTTTTGACACTTTTGGAGGCTGCCCTTGTAAAATTGGTACACTTTTTGACTTGGGGCCCTTTGGAACTTAAGTAGTGATTTGGTCATGAACATATTTCCAAAAAAAAATTTCAAAAAAATCCTAAATTTAAACTGCCCCAGTTCGGCTCGCAAACCAAGAATTGTTGTAAAAGACTCAAAAATTGGAATTTGGCTTTGTAAATTTTACCACATACACTTTGCAGTATAGGGAGCACCCATTGAAAAATTTAGGCAAAAATATTACTTTTAACCTATTCATCTAAGCTGCCCGAAATAGCAAAAGCCCGATTTGGTCCTCTTGGATTTTTAGGGGTTAAACTAACAAAGGGTATACCAAGGGTATGTCTAGGATAAGGGTCTTATAGAAGAGGGCATAAAAGGGGCAGGGTATCTAAGGGTAAGGACCTTAAGGGGTTAAGGGTAATTAGAAATAGTTACCTTAATCATGTTTGTTTAATACTAATTTTAATTAATTAACTTTAACTTTGTTTAATTAACTTAATTAAGGTTAGAGACTAATTAAAATTACAAATTTTAATTAATCGTATTTAGTTTGACTCATCCTTGTTTAATTACTTCTAATTAATTATGTTAACCTAATGTGAATTAGATTTTTACTTATGACTTCTAAACTAATCTTTTAACTTATATCTAGGAGTGATTATGTATTGTTTAAGATAACTCTTTTAACATAGTTTAATTATTTCTCCTATTTCTCCACTGACTTAGGTGCAGCTAGAAACCCAGAGTTTTCTTAAGGCTAATTCTCTCTACCCGACAGCGCCAAGGCTGCCCCCTGGCACCTTATCTATATCTCTTCATCTCAGACGTAATGTCCTACATGATCAACGATGCACAGTACCAGGTAGAAGGAATGAAGCTCCCAGACGAAACAGAGGTTAGAATTCAATGCTTCGCCGACGACACGACACTTTTTCTCAATGGCACTCAAGAGAATCTGCAAAGAGCTTTTGTAGTCATTGACAAATTTTGTAAAGCATCTGGAGCAAAGGTGAACTGGGATAAGACGAAGGCTATTTGGACTGCTGACACACCTCGTTCCTGGTCATGGGGAGAGGGCCTCGGCTTGACCTGGCTAGACACGGGTAGTTCGACTAGGTATCTGGGATTTCCGTTCGGAAAAGGAGTTCCACAGCAGGTGAGAGATGACAAAGTTCTCCAGCAGGTGCGCAGTAAGATGAATACCTAGTACACTCGACACTTGTCACTAGCCAGACGCATTTTGATTGCCAACCAAGTGGTATTGGCCAGCGTTTGGTACTTCTCCTCATGTGGCGACATCACGAAGGGAACGCTACTGAAGGTTCGAACTCTAGTACGAAAATTTCATATGGGGTGGCGATCCGAGTCGCAAAGCGCGGGCAAGAGTAGCATGGGACACCGCAGTGATTCCCACGAGCAGAGGTGGAATCAAAATATTTGACCCACTGGCACAAACAAAGGCGATGTTAACTAAGATGATCGTCAGAGCGCTCGTACCTGGACTAGAGCCGTGGAAAACCTTCGTGCGTCACCGCCTTGCAAATCTTGCTCCCAGGAGAGATGGTGACTGGGGTAAGTCCGCAGGATGGCTGTGCTCTGTTCCAAAGGCAATCCCGCAAGGCTCTGGTTTGTGGCAAACAATATGGCATGCGTGGGTTCCCATCAGAAAGGGGTTACTCAAACTTAAGCCAGAAACGCACGGTGAGCAACTTCGCCAGCAACTGTTCCTTAATCTTCACATCACCAACACAAACGGCACTCCTTTGGGAGTGGACCGAAGATCCAAGTACCGCAACTGGACTTGCAAAGGCATACTTGCAGTACAAGACATTTGGCTGGAAGAAAACTATGCTTTCATCTCAGAACGTGCACTTTACTTGAGAACACGATCACATCACATTGCATGCCTACATGCTAAAGTGACATCAGCATGCTCTAAGGCTTTCCAACTTGAGTTGCAACGGCCGCATAAAACAGGTGATTCGCTAGCTTCGGAGTCTGATGGCTCACCCGCAGAATTCTATTTGTTGAACTCGATGGAGGGAGGCGAATGGTCTGCGTGGAGGTATTGCAAAGTCATCGGAAGTGACAAACTACTGCTAATGTCGCTGAAGCCAAGACCGCTCCGTTTACGTGCTCTCACAAACGCACGCATCATCCTTATTGGTGTCACCGGGAAAGTTCAAGACTACAATCCCACGGTGTTCAATGCCAAGCACAACCTATGGGCATATGGCTCTGGTCGAACCAAGAACCTACCATTCGATCCCAAAGAATGGAATTGGAAGCGTCAAGGCTCCCTTGCAAAAACTCATTTCTTTGAGTATACAACAAAGCAAGGATATCGAATCCTAAACTGTCAACAAGGCAAGCAGTTGAGACTTGACGCGTGGTTGGAGCATGAAGGCTACTCGTTGAAGCAACGAAATCAAATCTTTCAGCGTTTATGGCACCACTGGATCCCAAGAAAGATGAGTGCTACTGTTTGGTTGGCAATTGCAGAAGGATTGCCTGTAGGAGCTTGGAGGCGAAGATTGGGCCATGCAGGAACTTGCCCTTTCTGTCCGGGGAACATCATCCAGACGGCCGCTCATGCTCTTTTCGAGTGTCCAGTTGTTGCACCAGCTTTGCAGCAGATGAGGCACTTACGGCATATCACGGGAGCGCATCCCGGCTTGCGGGATTGGATCTCAGTAACACTTGGTCAGCTAGGCAATCCAGCTACAGATGAAGAAGAGGATAGTGACACCACATGGGATGCAGGAGCAAAGTGCATTATCAACGAAGAAACCCCCTGGTTGGTCATGAGATCGACACTGTTGTGGTGTTTGTGGTGTCAACTCTGTAAGTTTGATCTGAGATCAGGCATCTTTCACCTTGGTGTGGCGATGTTTAGGACATGGAAGATTACAGTGCAAGTAGGCATGGGCGCGTGGCGTGAGCTACAGCGATACCGTAAAAAGCGGAAGGCGGAAAAGCATGCCGCCATAGAGCAGCGATTTCTTGCCATCTGGTCGCAAGGCAATGTATTTTGCACAGATCAGGGAAGACCGCACTGGCACCCTGCTCCGAGCCCTGAGTTCTTACCGCAGGAGTACAATACACATATGGCCTCTACCCGCATCAATCGTCGTACAAACCTCGGAGCGGTAGTACGATACCAGCCTGCTCACTCCGACTCTGCCAGGAGCGGATCAGACATTTCACCTCGAGCAACGCCGCGTGCTTGGGCGGCTCCAGTCACTCCTATGGATGTGCGGCAGCCTGACGAAATAGCTCTTCTCACATTCGATATCCTGAACTAGGCAGAACCCGAAGAACAAGGTCCGGACCTCCCCGATGACCTTCAGTCAGCTTCAACTTGGCTGCACAGGCAGCTTTTTGGGTAGACTCCCGATAGAAAGTTCCCTCTCTCTATTTCTCGCATGACCGGCCCTAGGCCATGTAAACTGGTTACTCTATTTTTAATTCTCCCGAAAAAGGGCCTTCAATGAAGAGCAGCACTACATGTACTGTACAGTACATGTAATCCTATACGACAGAGTGTCACAACTGTACGACATTGGCTATTAATAATTCATTGGAGCCAAATCATATAGTCTGGTATTTAAATTTAGTGTGGGTGTCAGCAAGCAACATGTTTGACCTTTCTCCGTGCAGCACCATGTTGGCTGGAATCCATGGGGTCAAGCAACTGGTCATATCCCTAAACTTGATGAATGTATTTGTGGGGACTTAGGGGTTACATTTTTGGATTTACTGCTTGTCAACCTTTCTGAATTTAATTTCAGCCTCAAGTCTTACAATTCTTCCTCACATTCCACATAGAATATTCCATAAGAAGAACCTTAGATTCTGCCAAAATTCACATAGAAAAGCCTTTGAATTGAACCCCACATTTCTTACCTTCACAAGTGATTGAACTTTCATTCATTTTATGATTGTTTAAGAGCTTATTAGGCTGAAAAGAAAATGAAAAGGGATCTTTGTTTTAATTTCTTACACGATGAAAACTTGGAGATTTAGTCCATGAAATTATACACACGAGCTCGGAGCCCAATTGATAGTTGACATTCGAAGAGGAGATTGGTGGGCTACACGACGAAGAGGGGCTACTCACCCCGAAGCATGACAATTGGCATGTGGACATGCCCATTGGAGGACTAACCTGTAAAAGACTAATAATACCCTCAACAATGGGTCAAAAATAGGCTTTAAGGAGGTTAAATATAGCGCCCAACTAAGACCAGTGGAGGTGGGAGAGAACAGAATGTGGGCTCCTCTACAAATGCCCTAACTTACGGTGTTGCAGCAGAGTACATGTGTGCTGGATACCTGCCCCTGCATCCCTCAATGCCCCGCCCTATGGCCATGGATTATTATTTCAAATGAGTAGTGTATTGTTTTACATACACGCCTGCATTTCTGCATGTTTTGGCAAAACTGAATGAATGTGTACATGGGAAAAGAATAAACATATCAACATGGATACGAGCAATCTTGTTGACATCGGACGAGAAAGAAATTCAAACCTATTGAGGTTAGGGTGAGTAGAGTGTTCGTTCGACGTTTGCCGAGAGGTCATTGTACCAATGCTGGGACTACTAACCCCTCTCCAGGTGCACACTGTGTTAATTCCTACGTAGCCACTACACTAAATTTGATAATAGTGGTGAATGATGTTTAATGTTGTCCCTTGAATTAACATTCCAACTCTAACTTTCATTTAGTGTAACTTTAATGCTACATAATTAATTCTTAAAGTCTACTACGTCCCGAATTTGATCACTCTGCCTGAAATTAGAAGTTTTTACAATGGAATGAATCTTGACCGGACATATCTTAAGATCGGAACGGTCAACTTTGATAAGACCTCTTTAGTAGACTAAGTGGATGGCTCTTAACAAGATTATAGAGTTGGATTTCTTAAAATCAATCTCAAGAAATGATATTATGTATCAATTCCATGGAGGATTGGTCGGAGGTCATTGTAGACCTCTTTACTTTAGGGGTTCATGTCAAGTCGCCATTTGTTGAATTTTTGACTTTATTTTCCTCTTTAGAAATGACCTACCTCCTTAAGAGCTTTGAGGCGCTCATGCAACGAGGTCTTAGAACTCCCTACCTTAGCTGGGTGGACTATGCCACTATGGTGGTGAGCACCATGTTGACAAGGGAAATGGAACCTATAACGGCTTCATTGGGGGCCATGAGCCATTACCCCCAAGCTAGAGTTTGGTGCCTTGCAGACACCATACAATAATTTTTTGCTTTTGAGTCTAAGATTCTAGGGGATAGTAGGAGATACATTGTAACATACCGTATTCTCCAGAGGGATTTAAGCCTTAAATATCCTTGATGCATAATTGTTTAAATCATCACTTATAAACTTGTTACACTTCAACCTCAGAAAACTCAATTTTAGTATTAATGGGAGGTTCTAGCCATAGAATCTTGAAGGTAACTTAATCGGTGCATTGATTCATATAATTTGAAACATTGATTCTTTTTCATTTGTGAGATTATAGTGGTCAAAGTTGGATGAGATTGTTCCCTGAGGGAACCTTAATAAGCCATTCCCCGCTTTTGAAGATCTTTAGGTGCTAATGTTCTAATTAGAATAAAGTCTTAGTACTTCCTTTAGGTCAACAAATATCCTAGACTAATCCAATTTTTTGTTTTCCATGAATTGCTTACATCTTCCAATTGTGCCATGAATGCTTTCAGCGAAGTCTCTTGTAATAGTACCATAGAAGATCGTCTTGTTCAACTATTTGGTTTATCTTCTAGAAGATCTTTAAGCCTTCAAAATCCTAGCTTCTTTTAGTTAAGTGACACCTTTTGAAAAATAGGTGTCATAGACGAAAAGAGATACAATTGTTCTAGATCTTAAGTGTTCAAACTTGTGGTGGACATAATGGAGGTAATGCGGACCAAATTTTGGCTTCAAAAGCATCATGAATTGCGAGATCAAAACATATTTGTATCCAAATCGGACTACAAAATTTTATCATTTTTACTTCAATGTATGAATTCTACCAAGAAAGCTACTACAATGAAAAAGATCTACAACTAAAACATTGTTCACAATGATCTCAATTATACCCTTGTACCAAGAAACTATTCATAAATTTATTTTTTGACTCAAATTATAGCCTTGCATTGGTAAAATGTACCAAATTTAAAAAAAAAGGAGAAGTAGTCAAAAACTAGGTCCCTTGCATTTGAATCCATTCGTTATATTCAAAACATCTTTGGTTGAGTCAAGCTTTCCAAACCCAAAACTAGACTCTAATTGGAATCTATTCTAAAAGATAAAATGGAAACCCAATGGTGGATGAAGGAGACGTAGCTCATCAAAAACCATTATTTATTTTTCCTTCTTTTTGTTTCTAGAAACATATTAGCAAATTCAATACTAATTAGAATTCAACAATCATTTGAATAAAAAAAATATTCAAATTAGAAAGTTGTAGGATTTATCTCAAGATCATGAATGTGTAAAAAAAAAAATTCCTTCACTAAAATGCATGCAATTAAATTGCTCACATAGCTGATTTCAGGTCACATTTGCCATGCTAGAATTTGAGCTATTATTGAGCAAGTTACCTTATAAAGTGTGTTCTTGAGTAAATTTGAGCTATGACGAATGTCTCATCAATGAGTGGATTTATGGTGCTTTATGGATTTATGGTGCTTTTATTTTTGAAATCTTTGAAAAGTAGAAGACATTCCAACTTAATGAGCAAATATAAATATGCACTCAAAAGAAAAAAAATGGAAGGAAAGAAGAATGGATCTCAAATGTTACACTCGACTCAATTATGACAAGACTAGTAGAGAAATGCACCATACTATTTTTGCAAACAAAATTGAATCCATATTCTCCTATTTGTGTTGCACTTGTGTAGATTTCCTCTTCGGCTTCTCTATGCCCCTCTACTGATTAACCCTTAAACGTCAGACCTAGCCCGAGGGGTTGGGTTTATTTTTGAGAGAATCTTGCTCATAACTTACACTCCAATATACCAAATGGAATTTTTAGAATTCCAAACTGAGCACCTTAAAGAGATCTTTACTTTCTTAGAATAGAGCTCAAGCAAATTAAAAATAGAATAATGCTAAAAATGGATTTTAAAAGAGATTTTGGGTGTGGTATCAGGAAAGCATATGACGTTTAAGAGTTAATGCTTAACATGCCCCTTTTACTTCACAAATTTGTATACAAGTAAATACAAGAGCAAATACGGAATATATTAAAGCCGAACATAGAGCCTTCAAATGCACATGTTTGGTTTCCAAAGGTTTGACACCACTTCATGACAACACTACTCTACCTCAGTAAAGTATCATCCGAAGCATATTGAAGCTTTTAACGTTGTTCTCCACTAAATCAGTCGCAATTTCTTTGTTTCAGATCAATATAGGCCAATAACTAACAATGGATATTTGGTCTTAAGATATTTTGTGCTTCTCCTTATGAACCCTATAATTTCATAGGTTTCTTTTTCAAATTTAGACTCTTGTGTACATTATGTATTACTCCAAATGCTTGTCAAATCCATCTTGTCCTACTCTTTCTCACCAAACTATCTCCCCAAAGCGATGAGAAATATCACATGTCAAAACTTTCCATTTTCTGTTATCAACATTTTCTTTTGGCTCACTTTTAGCACTTTGAATCCAAGTCAAAGTTCCTCCCTGGTCAAACAAATATTCAAACTAAAAAAAAACCAAACAATTCAAAGGAAATTGATTAGCCCAAGCACATTGCACACACAAGAAATACAATTAGAGAATATACACCTAAAATTTACGATTGTAAGTGGTGGATAAAACCAATCTTTTATATTAAACCCCAATTCCGTTAAAATGGCACTATGCTATGTGCCATTTTGTCACACTAGATCTTACATTTGTGCTCATATAGAATGGTATATTCTTTAATATCACAATTTTTTTGTAATATCACTTCTTTATATACATTGTCACTCATTTTCCCTAATATCACCTTAAATTCTCTTATATCACATGGTTTTTGAGCTACAGTTCAGAAAGTTGAGGTGTGCCATTTTACCGGAATAATGCCATTTTAACGGAATTGGGGTTATTAGAATCTACTCTACTAATCTTTCATGCCCTCATATATGTTATCTCCATGAATCTAAGTCCTTAATCAAAGGTGGAAACCATAATCAACCTCCATATACTTTCCAGCCATGGAATGGATAAGTTATGCTCGTTTTACATTTTCTGTACCTACTCAAGAAGTTGTTGAGGGAAAGTGAAATGAAAGTGTGGCCCATTCCTTATGCCATCACATCACTCCCTTGAGCACTCAAATCACACCATGAAATACTTAGCTCACACAAATGATCGTAGATAAGCTTCAAAACTTCTGATATTGAGACTGAAATTAAAATACCCCGTAATCAAATGAGACCACTGATCATTCAATCGGCAACTTTCTGTTGCACATTCGGGCTACAAAGATGAAGGTCAGCGTAACTCCAATCCTCCAGAGCGTACACACCATCGTCGGACATGAAGGCTCTGGCCAAAGACACTGCATGAGAATAAACATACTAGTCTAGTATTTACGAGAAGGGATGAATTTCTAATGCATCGAGTTCCATCCTTGCTGCAAGCAGGCACACCTGAAACAAGATTCTGACTTGAGTGCCTGAAATGGTTGGTATATTGCTAGCTTGTGCTTGCGCAATGCTTCTTGAATTTCCTGACCAGCGTTCTGATCAATCCAGGTGACCACTCAAAGCCTTCGGGTACTTTCCAGGGTTCGATATCTAGTACTCGCAGTTTTGGCAGCCTACATTCCGGCAACTCAACAAGACTGTCGCAGTTCCTTGCTCGAAGCTCCTCCAAGTTTATGTACCACAACAGATTGGTGTTCAAATCAATCATTGACTTGCATCCAGTGATGTCCAATTTCCGTACATTCAAATAGTGAGCTAGCCCATCCAGTCGTACGAGGAACGGGCATGACGATACATTCAGTTTCCTAAAAAATGAATTCAGCATATAAAGGTCAATCTCTCTCATGGACGTGCATCCAGAAATGTCCACGCTTTGCAATCCTAAGCAATAAAAAAGATGCAATCTTGTCAAACTTGTGAGATTCCGTAGTTTGATAGTTCTCAATCTGCAGCACCTCTCTATAATCAGGATTCGCAGGCTAGTCAACTTGCTTAGGTCGGGCAATTTGACGCCTCTAAAGTATCTCAACGCCACAACTTGGAGATTTGTCAATCGCCCAATCTCTGCAATGCAATCGCTTGACGATATGCCGTATAAACTTAAAAAGGTAAGGTTCTCTAGACTACCCAATCCTCTTACTTGCAGTGTAAAATCCTTCAAATTTTCTTCTGCACAACAATTAAGTGCAAAAGAAAGATCCAAGCTCTTGAGGTCCTTCAGTCCATGCAAATCCACTCCTTCTCCAATCGTGAGCTTCACCACTCCCAATTCTCGAAACCTTGTCAAATCCACCATGCCCATCCATCCTTTAACATGCTCAAGAAAAACTTGGTCTTTGAACTTTCCAGTTTTGATTTCAGCTTCAGCGAACTCACGCCATAGGTCATGCATCTTGAAATCAATCTTCAACATACCACATGATTCTAGAAGCGATTTCTGCTTAAGACATCCCAGCTGCACTTTAACCCATCAATTCCCAAACATCGATTTCCATCACAAATCCCACACCCAACTACATTAAACAACTCCAAATTTCATAAATTCCTTGAAATGTGCAATAAGGACAACATATCCAATTAATGGCTCCTTCAATTTGCATGCAACAATGTTAATTCTAACTCTGCAAATCTTTGAGTAAGCAAATACACATATTTGCAAATTGAGAACCATGCATATCACTTACCCTTAACTTAATCTCATTGGTCTCTTCTCCATGCACCATCTCAAGCCATACCATCGCTTTGTACTTGTGATCCATGGTTTCGTTGGGTAAGAAAAGGGCAACATGCAGGAACAAGAGTTGATCCTCTTCCAACAACGAGTCAAAGCTGCTCCTTAGAATGCAAAACACCGGATGCTCCTTCTGCCTTGTCATATTCAAGTTCTGAATTCTTTTCAACACCTCTTTTTGTCTTCCCCAGCCATATTTCCTTATCTCATCACCAACTCCAATACCTAGCGCCTTCAATGCCAACGGATGGTAATGCTTCCTACCATCTGAATCCTTTGCATCCAATGATGATGATGATTCACCTTTGAAGAAATAACATCTCTCCATGCACTTGTCCAAAAGCCCAACATCAACTTCTTCTTCCTTCAAACAACCATGGCTCAAAAATAGAGCCTTTGCTTCCTCACGCTCCAACTCTGGCATTGCAAAACAATTTTTCTTCTCTAAGCCCACACATTGGAGTACATCTACTGAACGAGCTGTCACAAGAACCACACTTCCCCTTCCATAATTTGTTCGCAGAAAAACTTTTGCTTGCTCTTTTGTATCATCTGACACATTGTCCAACGCCAAGAATACTCTTTCCTTCATGATGCGGTTCTTCAGATAGCCATGACATTACAATGGAAAACAAATGAGTGATATGTCATATTATAAAATGTAAACAACCGATCACCATCATTCTCAAAAAACTTATTATGATTTTAAAATTTCCAATAATCAGGGGGAAATTGAATGAATACCCATTAACATCAATCCTTTAGGCAACATGCAACATAGACGATATGGAGATAAAACAACAAAGGGCAATGGTAAGCTTGGGGTATCACTTTTTGGACACACTAATTAGGTTATTTTTATTGAAAGCCTCCAAAGTTTGTCTAATTTAGTCATTTTAATCAAGTAAAAAGACCCTAAAATAGAAAATAAAATATCATGCACCTCACTGAAATCAAAGTATATATGCCTATAGATTTTCTTATAGATATTTTATTTTTTTTGGATCCATTCATAGATGAGGGAAAAAGTGTTGAATTTGGGGATTTGCAGGCATTATAGTGCACAATGAATTAATTTTTTTATTATTAAATAAATTATTTTGTATTCTATACAAGAAGATGTAGGTCATATTCAAAAATTATATTAAAATAAAAATGGTTGATATTCCATTTGCTTGATTCTATGGATTTTAGGTTATTGGGACATGACTTACTTTTTCAACTAAAAAATCAAATAAAATTACTTCAAAATATTTTTTTTAATTTTTAATTTTTTTTCTTGATACATTATAAGTATAGACAACTAAAACTACATCTAATGAAGTCTTATTGTATTACAGTTTAAAAATGGATATGTTTGTCACACCAGCATAGAGTGCAATTGTTCATGGGACAACCTTTTTGGGTACCCCAACCAGACTATCACCCCAAAATGTAGCATACAACTCCAATAAACTATAAAATATATAATACTTACTCACAAAAGCAAAAAGTGTAAATAATGCCTCAAAGCATTATTCATCTTCACATTATAATCATGAGGTATGTGACTTGATCACTTTTGAAACCTACTCATTAAAAAGTGCTTCATTTCACAACTTCTTTCACACCCATTTAATTCTAGTAAATTTCTCAATTATATCATACCTCCTATACTTGCTCTAGAAAAATAAAAACCTTACGAAAGTAAGTAAATGTACAAGTCTTAATAAAACAAATTTGCAAGTGCATTTTCTTTTCTCAAGAATTTCAAATCCACAATGAAATCATCTATATATCTTTTCTCAAGATATTCACATCCATGTAGCGACAATCTACGTAAAGATACACTATGATGCCAATCGTGAGTTAGATGGATAATATCCAATTATACAAGACAAGTTGTGAAGTACTTACCACTCCAACATCTTGAATGGTGTCAAGTATTTCATCATCCAAGTTTGAAAATGCTTTCAACACTTTCTTTAGTAACTCCAATTCGCTCCCACTTCCAAACTCTGCATGACACACTTTGTCATCGTAGTCAACACTAACTGCATTGCAAAGCACCTTGCAAGCCGTAGTCTTTCCCATGCCACCCATTCCATACAACCCCACCACTCGCACTTCACCCTTCAAATCCTTGGGTTTCAATCCTCCATGCATCTTCTTGCAGAATTCCTTCAAAACCACAACAAAACACACAAATGAAGTTGAATGAGTACACTTTCAAATTGATCATATTCACCATTGAAATGAAAATCTATAGGTACGAAATCATATTTTATTGTGTTAACAAATAATTCTTAGCCGCACATATTCTTATATGCTTCTTCAAATCAAACACATGAATAAGTAAATCACTCTATTTATAAAACCACACCAACATGGTAAAATTGGTCACTAAACTCTACCTCATACAAACGTGTCTTTCCTTGGACACCTGTATCATCCCATTTTGTTTCTCGAAGAACGTTCTTGCACACCGCTTTAACAATCTCTCCTCGTAACTCTCCATCGAGCACTCCATCCTTCATAACCACACCAGTTGTCGATCCAAATATTCCCAAAGCCTCCTTCCACTCCTCAATGTGTATCCTACAACTCTTGTCTTCTTCTTCCCATTTCTTCCAATATTTTCTCATCCACTCATTTTGGACAGTAGGATTTCGACACTCATCACGAGAAATCTTGTAGAACACTGGTATAATTTTAATCCTTCGGTTGGGTTTCTTTGATTCTTTCACCATGGCCACCAACTCCAACATCGGCCACTTAGTCTTTGTGAAAAACTCCTCTGACAACACCACAACCCCAACTGCACATTGCTCGATAGCATTGAAGATGAGGTTTGGAAACTTCTCTCCAATTGGCAAACTACTCCTTGATTTATCAAAGAACGCGTATCGATCCTGGCTTACCAGATCAGCATATAAATCAGCTACAAAGCTCTTTTGAGCCCCACTGTGGCTTAGGAATATCTTATGTTTTGGTTCTAGAACATCGTGTCTGCATACATTCAAATGAGTTTGTTAGAATTAATTCACTCTCTATTCAAATTAGAAACCAACAGAGAATCTATGCTCCCGGTCACAACTTCCAACTTAAATACAATTCATATTTCACAAGTAGAAGAGTGCACCATATGAGAAGTTGCACTCACCTCTCGTGGCCATCTTTTGGACTGTTCCGATTGTCATCAAGCATGGTAACAAGATCAGTGGCAACATCAACTAATGTACATGCCTCACCAACTTGTGCTAACTTTCCATCACGATCATGTGTACCATGGTCTCCCATGCTAGGTGACTGCAACAATGAAACAACATTGTCCATACCTCGATACGCCAGCTCATTCATTTGACCCACACTTCCCCAAAACTTGCCACACATTTAGTCTTGAAAATATCTCTTGCTATATTCAACCTAATGATAGTAAGGTGAGAGCCTGTGCTCAACCGCATGTTATGGAGTGAGGAATTGAAGCACGTCGCTAGAAACTCCAGGCCTATTGTGTGGCAACACCTAAGGCTTATCCATATGTACCAGCTCAAACCTGGAGAATTCAGATGTCAATCGTTGATTAGTGTCTTTGGTTACAATGACTTTCGTAATCTTGAACATAGATGTAAACTTAATTTGCCACACTATGTTGGTGTAAATGATGCATTCAATACTAGAATCATGAAGAAATGGTAGCAACTTGGCCCAAAATCCACAACTGCCATCGTAGACACTTCAAACACAAAACAAAACTTGGAAAATGATCCATCACCAATCACTACCTTGCAGATTGACAAGAAGGTCTTTGGAAAATCCGAAGACCACGATGCTAAGCAATTTGAAGTAATTCAACGCTTCAAACCCTAAAAACAAATGAGTTCTATACACAAACAACAACTTGACACAACACAAAGAATCAAGGACTTTGCTTCAAATGGCTCTGTCACTTCTTGTCTATTAAGAACTGGATCAGGGTCTTGTCCAACATTTCATATTTCCTATCGTCGTTGTCAAATTGATGACCCGTCAAGTATCAATCCGTAGACGTCTCACGTCACCAAAGCCCAACACCACGCAAGATGTACCATCCCTACAACTAAGCAAAGCCGGCCAAACCACTTCTGTCATAACAATGAAACTACAAGACCGTCAGCACATCAGTCAATCAGGCAATCAGTAGGAGCGAGTCAGAAACGCCGCTGCCTGAAGCAGATGACACAAAACTAAGACGGTAGAAATTAGAACACAGCCAAAGATTGAGACAATAGACACGAGAATGGACAGGTGAACCTGGAAACTAGGGTTTCGATGAACTCCTCCCCTTGACTCCCGAGTTTCCAGCGATTATCGCCGCTCCCCCAACACCAATCCGCCGACTACGACACAAGAAACTCTAAAGCAACCTTCACGACATTCAGATCGCTCAAGAGATATGGTGCGCAATTCCAAGAGCCCAAGAGTCCCTGTGTGTTCTAAAGTAGCCCTATGAAACGCCCGCTGCCGACACGATCGAGGGTCATAGATCAAAGGCGGCAAGGTGCAGGCCTTCAGATTTCGCGAAGTAGAGCAGTCTGGAAGCAGGACAATGAAAGCGGGACAAGGAGGCACCGAAGAGCGTCGGGGTTAGTTGACGGTGAAACCCTTGCCGACAGAGTGAGGAACTGTTCAAGATTCCAATATGCTGTTGACGAGGTACAGTGGGGCACTGGCCGGTAACAAATTCGTCTTCGGAGGTAGGTTCTTTGAAAACTTGAAGAGCACTGCCGGCACCAGATTGCCCACAGCAGGACCATGCAGACCAAACCGGAAGTACTCCTGCTGTCGAAATTTACTGATGTCCTCCTGCTGTTTCATTACTATCACACTGCTGGCGATGTGGTGAGCACTCTGCTCCACTCTGTTGCCCCCGCAATTGCCGCCCAAACATTTCGTGCTATTGTGGAGTGGTCTGCCTTGGAAATTTTGAACTTCTTGATCGTATGACCGACTGAGTCTTAAATTATAAGTGAGAACACATTTCATTCTTTCATGACGATGGTACAATCAACTAAATATCTTGACAGTCTAACATTCTGAAAATAATGTCGCTTTTTGTTTTTTCACATCAGAAATATGTTGATACTTTTTATGGGGGATTTGATCAGCTCTACATCGACGACAAATCCCTTGATAATATATTTGCAGTCCATCAGGAAAGTCCAGAAGTGCTTCAATGTGGCAGAGTAAAACAAGAAAAACAAAACTGGGCATCTTACTTCAGTGGAATACGGTATTGATTGGGAACAGACAAGAACCATATGATTGTGATTTAAACATATACCTTCAAGAAATCGGTGTACAGGATCAATTTCATTTCAACTTGTACAGGTCTATTTTTTGAGGAATATGGAAAAGATTTTCCAAGACCCATGTTACCATCAACGCCCTCGTCATATCTTCAAAGTTGATCGAGGCAGAAACTCCCCCACAATAAAAAATCATTAGTCAATGTGAGTTTCTTCGACCAAGTGACCATATCTAACAGGAAGCTTCCACTTCCGAGTGAAAGTGAGTGCTGCCTTTTACATCATCCAAAACAAGTACATGAACACACTCAGAAATTGATAGGTTGAAAGTCACCCGACGACATGCATGAAAGTCATCTTGGAGAACAAGATAGTCAAGTCTTACCTCCGGATCATGAATCATACGAAGTTCTGAAACAAGTCATAACCTTAAAATTGATTCTCTGGCACGAAGTCTGGAATTTATCTTTAATTTAGTCTCACCATGATTACTTCTGCCTCATTCGATCATTTTGCAACTAGCAAGCTGCTCTGCAAATGAGATGACTAGAAAGTTTCGTCGAGAACTTGCTAATCTAATCAATCTTGACAGATCGAAGAAATTAAAGCATTTGATGAAAGTAGCATACATAGAAATTTATGCTTCCGGCAGCACACACACAAAACCCTTAAGCTCGCTCTGAAGTTTCAAAAGCTCAAGAATTTTGGTCATGACAAGATTATCAAAGACCTGAGGCGTTAGAAAGTGCTATTCTTCAACATTTTGTTCACTTTGGATTGTAATAAGCGCAGTCGAGAAATTAATATAGATTGAATCCCAAATAGAGGAAAACTTCAACTTTGATAAATTCCTTGAGGTTAAATCCAAAATGTGATCTAGATCCATCGGAGAGATTCACTATGGGAATTTCGCCCCATTTGCTACATTATTGTTTTCTTAATAGTCACTTTTTTAGGAGTAGCTTAACCTACGTTTGTCACATCCCTTTCCAAAGGATGCCTGAACACCGTGGTGAGCCAAGAGGACCCCGGGAGTGACGCCCCGGGCTTGACAAGAGACAAGGTGAGGTGACCAAGGAGAGTCCCGAGCAGACAGCACGCAATAGCGTTGTGCTCGGGACAAACTTGGTGGTGTGCCTTACATGGTTGGAAACCTTGTTCAAGCACGCACCCATGGGTCCAAAGAACGCGCGATTTGGAGTTGTGAGTCATGAGATATGGCTCTCCAAAGTTGGAGCGCGTTCCGGGACACTCCGAGACTCGGGAGTGTTGCCTTTCGGGACTCAATGTGTCGAACTTCGTGGAGGGCGGCATGTTGCATATTTCTGGAAAGCTAATGAAAAGGGCTTTCTAGAATGCTAAAGCTCATTATGAGCAAAGCAATAGTCTAGGAGATATGGCTCCTCAAAGTGGTCGGGACTTCGGGACTCGGGAATGTTGCCTCCCGGGACACCGAATGTTCAGAGGGGCATATCTCCCTTGGGACAGATCTGATTGAGGCAAGTAGGTAGTCTATCGATATCTACTCAAAGAGTAGATGTCGAAAATGGGTTCGGACGTCCCATTTAGATACCTGAGCTAGGAGCTAGCCCGAGGAGAAGTTACGGCCCGTTTTTGAGAGTAAGGCAAAAACGAGTGGTCTTCCAAAAAAAAAGTGTGTCACGGAAGGCCCCTCAACACAAGAGGGGGGGCCTACCGAAGACTCCAGAGAGTACTATGAGGAAGGGTGGTCTCCCTCCTCACTTGCATATGGTGCCATGAGGAGCCTGGGTGGCTCCAAGGGATGAGGCTTGGGATGGAGCCTCACTCCCGCACCTTGTGGAAAATGGAGAGTGCTTTGGAACATCTCTAAACATGGGGTTGAGAAGTGCCCCTCTCCAAGTTAGTCCGCGTGACAAGTAGTGCCGGTTCCCGGGAGTAACCGGAAATGGCTCAAAAAGGTGAGGCATGGAAAAGAAGCCTTACTCCTACACCTTGGGAATTGTCGGGTGCTCTTGAGCATCCCGCAACATTGGGTTGGAAAGAGTCCCGCTCCAAACTAGTCCCCGGGAAAACTAGTGCCGGATTCTGGGAGGATTTCCGGCAAAGTCCCGAATGGGGTGAGAAACAAGAGTGGAAGGGGACTAGTGGGAAGTTGGACAATAGATAAGGGCGGTTAGCTCCGGGGGTGATTAGTAGCACCCTTGGGAGCTTGGACATTTGTGGAAGGCCGCCCCGTGCCACCAAGTGGAATGCCCATGTGTTGGTGGGAGTTCCGGGTTGGCATGCCCATGTGTTGATGGGAGTTCCGGGTAATGAGTATCCGGTAATGAGCTATGGAGTCAAGGTGGGTTGGACACCTTGACTTAGAATGGTGTTAACATTGTGTGTGTGGGCACATGCAAGTGTTAGCAAAGTCGTGGCCGGTTGCTACCAATTAAGTGAGCCGGGATTCCGCTACGAAGTAAGGCTCACTAAGAAAAAAAAAAAAGTTGGAGTAATTAGGGTCGCGACAACGTTCTAGCTAATACGTAGTTTCAGAAGTTACGTTTAAGCACAACTGTGTTGAACTGTAGTTTGAGCTATGCCCAACCGTGGCTTTTATGGAAACACAAACCTAGGTACCAAATGTCAAATTCTAGTGGTGATTTTGACAAACATGTATGATTCTGCAAGACTAGAATTGTCCAAATTGTTGCATTCAAATGGATTGCACATGTTGGATCATCACCTTGGAGGATCAAAATCAAAAAAGGAGGATTTTGAATTTAAAAATACAACCTCAAGACTTTATGTGTCTCTTTCTAAACGTCCCTAGTGTCAAAAACCACATTTTGGATGAAGGGCAGAAACTTTGAAGAGCAATAACGTTTTCATCCGGACTTTGTTTTTGACAATATCACTTGGTTTGAGTTCCAAATCAAGTTTAGTTTGTATGGTAGAATCTGCACACCCATTTAGTTAAGTATGAATAAATGGCGTGCATTTTAGTGATGGCAGCTTTTGTTCTTGAAATTCCAAACATGAGGCATGTTTTACCATTGCAAGCTAATTATGTAAAATCAAAATAGTTTTGATGAGTTTTTATTACATAAGTATGATTTTCATATGCATCCTAACAACTTTCTAGTTGCAAGTTTTTTGATCCAAATAACTTTGGTATTGGAGTTGCAATGATGATTTTTCAATGAAGAAAGTGAGAAATTGGATTGTTTTTGAGAAGCTAGATCGCCTTCATCTACCATTAGATTTTGAACTCATTCTTTGGAATTGATTCCAATCCTAGTCTAGATTTAGCAGTAGAAACCTTAATCTTATTGAAGGTGTATTGAAGATAGGGCATGAAATTGAGTGCAAAGGGTCTAGTTGTGGACTATTTTTTCTTCGTAAAATTCTCCGGTAGTATTCACCATTGGAAAGTTACCAAGATATTTGTTGGAGGGAATATTTTGTTATTGAGGTGAAGATGAACAACTTTCTAGTATGTAATTTTTAATTGCAATTTTTATATTGGTAGTAATTTCACTTCAAGGTGAAAATGATGAAATTTTGTAGCCATTTTTTTGCACTTATACGTTATGGTCTTGAAATCTATGAGGCCTCATGAGTCAAGTTTTGGTCCACATAACCTACAATAAGTACATTACAAGTTTGCACGGCTGAGGTCTAACATACTTGGTTACTTTTTCATCTATGATACTTTTCTGAAAATGTGTTTTCGGCTAAAAGTATGCCAAGGACGTATAAGGGTTAAAGCTTTTGATGTAATTAGTGTTAATGAATACAATTAGTACGTAGAGAAGTTTCTTGTATGAAAGAAAATGATTTGTTGCGGTTTTTTTTAACCAAAGAGAGGCTTCGCTTGAAATAGCCTCAAAGTTACCAATGGACTATTTTATGATACAATCGTAAGAAGTATTTTATGATTCACTTTGGAACTAATTTTAGAATTATATATTTAACTAATATTTTTAAAAATAATAATGTACTATTTAATATAAAATCATATCCTTAACCCCTAACTCTCTTTGAAGCCCGAAATGGATTTTTGCAATTTTGGGCAACTTAGATGAAGGGGTTAGAAGTGATATTTTTGCCCAAGAGTTTTATTGGGTCCTCCTTATACTGCAAAATGTATGTGGTAAAATTTGCAAAGTCGAATTCCAATTTTTGAGCCATCTAGGACGATCCTTGGATTGCGAGCCGAGATGGGGCAGCTTAAAAAAGTAACTTTTTTAAAATTTGTTTTTTGAAACATGTTCATTACAAAATCACTACTCGAATTCGGAAGTGACTCAAGTCAAAAAGTTTACCAATTTTACAAGGGCAGCCTCCAAAATTTTCAAAACCAATCTTTGCAATGCCCAAAAAAACTTGGGAGACAAACTTTGGATGTTACGATCTCTCAAATGGTAAACATCCAATGGTCAATTTTTTGAACGGTAATCAAGCATATTCTTAGGTACAAGATCTTACGGTTGGAAGTCTTAAAAAAGGAAAAGTAATTGGTTCACACCCCTACGAGTGCTTATAGGTAGAGAATTGCAGTTTTGAGGTTTAAAGCTCCCAAAAAGCACCAAGGAAATTTAGGGGTTAAGTTTTTTTATTTTTTAAATTTATTTATTTGTATAGTAGTTTTCAAGCTCATTTTACTGCCAAATCTCACCGAGAGTTTTTAAAATTACAAAACAAAACCTAAGTTTAGAAGTTTATGGTAAATTTTACCCAAATTTGTGGTATATTCTCATAAATCCTCTAAAACGATCAGCTCACTTAAGAGTTTCAGAATTTACCTTACATTAAGATTTTCTTTCTCTGGATGTCTATTACCATGTTTATTTGGTTTTGATTTTCAATTTATTAATGTTTCTTACACCAATTAAATTGTCAGAAAATGATATTTGTATTTGAATTTCAAAAGAATCCGACTTTTCTAAAAGAAAATATCAAGTGACCCATACATTGAAATATTATGTAGACGTGTACCCAAATGCTAGGAACCCAAGCCATATCTACTTTAATTTTAATTTTAATTGACTTGTGAAATGCTACGTTCTCTTTCAATTACAAGGAAAATAATAGCTCAATTTTTAATTATGTAGATTGTGATCTCACAAATGATCAGAAATTTGAACCAAAATTTGGTCCACACATAGATATACAAACTAGTATATACACAGCTGGGGCAGCCTTACGCCAATGGGAGAGTGCTACAAAATTAGCCCGCTACACAAAGGTGGGCTGCAAATTCGAATGTGAACTTCGAATTCGAATATAAACCTTTTGACCTTGGAATTTGGTATAGAGTAAAATGGAATGGGCGTCTTGGAAACCCTTCTATTCTATCATCTCTCCCTTAGAGTCATGTAGATTATGGTTAACCCCTAAATTTTCTTGTGTGTTTTTGGAGCTTGAAACCTCAAAACCGCGACTTTCTACCTCTATGCACTCCTTGGAGTGTGAAGGTAATTTTTGAACTATTTTTAGATTTCCAACTGTAAGATCTTATCACTTAGCCTATTTTTGGTCACTTTTCCAAAAATTCACCGTTGGATGTTTATCATTTGCAAGATCGTAGCACCCAAAGTTTGTGCAAAAGTTTTTAATGAATTTCCTAAAAACTCTGAAGCTTGCTCTTAAAAAATTTGGAGGTTGCCCTTGTAGAATTGGTAGACTTTTTGACTTAGGATCCTTTGGAACTCAAATAGTAATTTGGTTATAAACATATTAATATTAAAAATATATTTAAATAAACTCAAAAATGAAATTCTTTTTTCTGCCTACATTGGGTGTGATAACTAAATTTTGCATTAAAAAACTCTAACATTGGAATTTGACTTTCCAATCTGCACAAACACCTTGTAGCATAGGGGACATTGAGTAAAAATCTTAGTCAAAAATATTAAATTTAACCCAAAAGCCTGGGCTGCCCGAATTGGCAAAAGACCATATCAGTCTGCAAGAATAGTTAGGGGTTAATATACTCGAAAGAAAAGATCATTTAGCAACACAAATTACACGAGTATTTGCTGATGTTTGGGGGTGGAATGTGAGATTTTTTAATAAACAGTTGTTAGCCGGGGTATATGATGGAGGTGTCCGAGGTGTGAGGAACGGGGCTGAAGGAGTCAGCAAATGGGTAAGAACCGGGGCTCGGGGTTTCAATCACAGCTGACCTCGGGTCCGGGTAGGTCGTTGACTGGGGCCGTAATCACTCAGTGATTAGGCCGGGTAAGTCAATCCAGTGAGCTCGGGGTAGTACTCTGTCGGCCCGAGTCCCAGGGTTATAGTGCCTTTCGGGGTTCTCTTCGGTGTGCGACTCCACGGCCGCGGCGTGTGTGTGTGTGTGAGTTCTCTGCAATGTAGGTTCGCCGACGGGGAAACTCCACGAGGGGTGGTCTCCTCAACCACGTAGCATGTGCTGAGACACAACTGTCCCGACATGGATTTCCACGGTGCCACGGGCGATTGCAAGACTTAGAATACAGGAGTTTTAGAGGTAGAGAAGAAGGAGAGAAGAGTGAAAACAACGTTAGAGGTAGAGAGGAAATGGACTGAGTCCTGTTTGCATTGAATTGTGAATGCCCAAGGGTACAGAAATCGCAGTCATGCGTTGCGGCTATCACGACATTCGTGCACTACAGAGAGCTACCCTTTTGTGTAAATCCTCCTCTATTTATAATAAAACCTAATTCTTGCGCTGTTCTTCGGCCTTAACTCCCTGCGCCCCTGTTCTCGATCCTCGTGGTCCTCTGGTCACTGCCTCGGCCTCGAGCCCCGTGGCTGTTTAAGTTCTGGTCTTCCCCGGGGTGCTGGTCTTCGGTAATGATACCCGCGGTGCCGAGGCGGGTAACAACAGTTGTTTGTGCAAAGTCACCCTTCCATTGCATCTTCTTTACGTACGTTGTTATTTATATGCTACATCTTTTATGTTGAATGTTTTTACATCATTTACAAAGTTTACAATGCACATTCTTTACATAGGAGAACCTTACAATGCACCCCTTAATATATTTTTGATATATATATTTCTTTTTTATTATTTTATTTTTTTCCTAATTATTTTATATACCTTTTGGTGATAGTGGAATTTAGTTGCATTTACCACCTATAGCAAATAAGCTTAATTTTCTATTGAATCCTCAATATTACTTACTACATATACAAACTACAAACTTGTGTGATTTGAGATACTTATTATAAATAGAATCACAATTACCACTATCTAGTTTGTATATCTACCCGTGGACCGACTTTTGCTTCAAATTTCTGACCATTTGTGAGATCACAATCTACATAATTTAAAATTGAGTTATTTTTCCTTGTAACTGAAAGAGAAGGTAGCATTTTATAAGTCAAATAAAAGTAAAATTGAAGTAGATATGGCTTGAAGCTTGTACACGACTACATAATATTTCATTGTATGGGTCACTTAATTGTTTTCAAAAAAGTCGGGTTTTACATGAGATTTTTTTGAAATTCAAATACAAATATCAATTTCTGACAATTTAATTGGTGTAACAAACATCAATAAATTGAAAATCAAAACCACATAAACATGGTAATAGACATCCAGAGAAAGAAAATCTTAATGTAAGGCAAATTCTAAAAGTCTCCAGTGAGCTAATCATTTTAGAGAATTTATGAGAATATATTGTAGACAGGCTACTCATCGTGCACTTCCACTTACCGTGCACACAACATACTTTTCAGTGCCACTTACCGTGTACTTTTGATCTTGGCCGTCCGATTTTCCCAAATGCAATATCGACCGTCGATTGTGACTTGATTATGACATGATTGTGATTGGGCCCTAAAACTTCACTGTCTGTCAACTCGCTTCAGAGCAAGCTGCCTCGTCTTTCGACTCATCAGTTTCCTCCGAAACACAAACTCTTACCATGCTTCTCATCTTCGATTCTGAAGAGGATTCTACAGCCAACTCTGCGTTTTTCGTCTCGCCTCCAGATAGATCCTCATCCTTCGTCTCTTCGGGATACACAATTGCGGTACATTTTTACTCCCTGCATAGCTGTTGTTCTCCAAGCTTGTTGCTCTTGCGAGAATTGCACGGAGTGTGACACCCGCATTGATTAGTGCAGATCTTGCAAATCGTTCAAGTCGATTAGCAGTGTATCAGGGAGGAAATGAAGCCGTTCCAAGCATCGAGTCTTCTCCCGCTACTGCACCACAACAACAACTCCTTGAGGTTAGCGAAAGCTTCATTTTCTTTGCATGAATGATTTCTCCTTCTTGCTCCTTCATACTCCAATGGCGAATAACCTATCGCTGGCTAACAACGAGAACTAGTCTTCTGCCTCTCTTTCAGAACTTTCTAGCACCTTGCATTATTTTCCTTAAAAAAATTCGGTCCTTCTATTCGTTTGTTCTTTCTTGAAGACTCATTTATGTAGTACTCTAACCTATCGCCGGCAGCGAAAAGTCTTCTGTCTGTAAACTTTCTAGCACCTTGCATTATTTTCTGAAAGGATTAAGATTCGTCTACTTCTTGAAAAGAGACTCATGCATGTATGTAGTACTAATTGTATCGCCGGCATCTTCTTTTTGTCTATTCGTATGATTGTGGACTTTCCAGCACCGTAACCCCATATTCGTTATATTGGAAAATATGCATGACTTTGGG
The DNA here is from genome assembly GCA_037043015.1 of Bryum argenteum. Lineage (NCBI taxonomy): Eukaryota > Viridiplantae > Streptophyta > Bryopsida > Bryales > Bryaceae > Bryum > Bryum argenteum. The sequence continues at coordinate 13,336,280 of CM073328.1, read as the reverse complement.
AGATTTAAGAGTAGAGAATCATCTAAAATATCGATCAATATTAAGCATAAAGTACTCGATCTTGCATCAAACATGAGGTGACTATCAGATCTGTACATAATTACTTCTGTAGCTAATAGATTTAACTACTACGGGGTTCCACCATAAGCTACAATACGAGATTGGATGAATGCTCGTTGACGTCGACGTGTCCAGCTAGAATCACTGTCTTGCATCAATGGACTGTCAAGAAGGCGTTGCAGTCTTTCGCGACGCCGGTCCTCAATGCCTGACTTAGGTAGCGAGTGGCGGCGGTTTTCTGACATAGGCATCATTGCTCCCTGTTTAGTGGACTTCAAAGGACATGCTTTTGGATTCCCCAAAACACGATCCTGAACAAAATAAAACAACAGCATATTCTATAAGTGAACGGGCGATTAAACATACGAGCAATAGTTAGCACATGAGTCCAATGTATAAGAATTGTTTTATGTACAGCAGTAGATCTACAAATAGTTACTCGTTCTTGCAAACACTTCACTCAAAGCATACAATGGACACTGTAGTAACTTCTCAAGGGATGAAGAAATAAACCTTCACAAAAACTTCTTCGGAAATATCGACGTCAATGTCGTATAACATACGCTTTGTAGGCGTACATGTAATTTGAAGAGGAGAACCATGATGATTTATCGTTGGAGGCGACACGGGGGAAGCGGATTGCACTTTCGGAGGTGATGCCTTAGTGACAGGGCTGTTAACTACTCCATCTTCTACCGTCATTGTCGAAAAATCCATGGTAGATTGAGCCATTTCAGCAGACTGCAATAATCGTCCTCTACTCCGAAGTGAAGGCCCGTAATCCGCACCATTCATCAAAGAATCCACAGAAGCACGACAATCACCCTTCGTAATCTATTTCAACAATATGCGAAACAAATCATCAAATATCCAGAGTACATTAAGTTCATGCAAGACATTACTTTAAGAAAAACTAAAAATCACATTATCTTCATATTCACAAAATGAAAATTCAGAAACATATGAAACGTCCTACAATTCTACTACAAGAGCTTCACAATGTAAGTTACGATTAAAATTAAACCAAAGGGACCAAAACTACCCGAGAATAGAAAACAAAATAATTTTTCATTCTACAAAGGCCTTTTGTATTTCATTATACAGATCTAATGATGCACGATCATCATATAACATGGCACGTCCAAATTGAAACGATGCCCGAAACTTGCTAAGGGGACCGTCAAACTCATGGAGATCTAACAGATACGGCAAAACCTCATCTAACAAAATAGAGTCCTCGTGTGCCCTATTGTCCTTGTGAGACCAACATGGTAGTAAAAGAACATTTTCCCGTTGATTAAGCACGTGCTTAACCGGACTATCATCTATGATGAGCGTATTAGCCTCTGTATAAAAACCATCAAAGCTATTAAAGATATGAGCTGACAAGGTCTTAAGGAAGATAGACTTTTGAGTTCCCGGTTCCTTCATGAATAATGGTCGGCTCCCACCAGATTTCAAGGGAATCATGTCAGTCTTCTTGACCAAGAATTCGTAGCGGCCTTATAGGGTTTATAGGACCGAAGAGAAAATCACAAATGGCTTCTGTGGTCGTTCTCATCATCGAACTCCAAACCGTGATGGTAGCAAACGATGCCACCCGAGAGAGGAAGTCCTTACAGTTGGGCCTCACCCATACAAGCTTCTTCCCCACCTCGGTTGGCAACGTGGCCGAGTGAACACGGAAGTTACGATTTCTGTATCCTTTAGCTTCCCAAAATGGGGAACAACTGCAGAGGATACCATTGAGGTCGAGAACAACATTTAACCAAGTATCCGAGGATTTCCTTGGAACCCGACCTATGTCTTCTCTAGATATTAAATCATTGACCGATGCCTCGTTGACCTGAAATGAAAACGGCGCACCATGACAAAATTACTGGGGAGCTTTCGTCACTGGTGCGATGAACAGGGATGTCAATCCGGACGTCTTTTGGGTTTTTTTGGTCGGACGGATGTCCGTCCGTCCGGACGTCCGTCCGGGGGGTAAATCGGAATTACTATGCATAAAGTAAATTTTTTAACCGTCAGATCGTATTGAAAATCGCATCGTAGCCGTTCAAATAGTGTTGTGAGTGTAGGTGATTACCGTTGGATTGAATCGGGCGGCCCAGGACCGTCCGATTGGCCTTGCCGACCGACCGGTCGACGCCGTCGGATCGGTCGCAGCCGACGGATCGGTCGCTTGATCGGCCGCCGGCCGTCCGATCGGTCGCGGGTTCGGTCGGCCGTCGGATGGGCCCCGGTCGGCGTCGGCCGTCCGATCGGTCGGTCGGCCGCGGCTGTTCGGTCGCGCCGGTCGGCGCCGACCGTCACATCGGTCGGGCCGGTCGGCCATCGGCCGTCCGATTTAGGTCGCGGGTCGGCCATGCGACCGCGGCCTATATAAGGCCGACCTGCCTCCACTCTCCACACTTCTTTCCTTCGTTATCAGGGTGCGGAGTAGCTGTAGGTTGGAAATTTTTTTAATTTTCATCCACTGGCTCCTTATCCTGTGGAGGAAAGAAGTCTTTTCGTTTGTAAGGGGGGAGATTTTGCTTTTATTTTCACAAAGATGCCCAAACATGGGGCTGGGGGTAGTGGGGGGAATCGAGGCCGGAGACCAAGGGTTCATAGACATTTGGAGAAGTGGGAGCACCCATCCAATAAGTGCAAGAACTTTCTTCGGGAGAATGTAATCGTGCGATTTTATGAGGCTAACAGTCTTCCACGTTTGTTTAGTAAATACGTGAGATACAAAGAGGAAGCTGTGGCCAAATTCAAGGACGACATGATGGACCTCATGATGGAAGCGCTCCAAGATCCGGTGTGGAGAACGGAGACCGATAAGCGTGGTTTTACGGACTGGATGGAGGATAGATTAATTGATGCTCTCTGGAATGCTGTCGACATATTGAAGATGTATGAGAGAACCACTCGAGCGGGTGATGAGGAGTTCAGGGATGTGGTATTGAGGGCGGAGGCTTTTCAAGAAGCGATGAGGCCGTATTCCAATAATGCAAACCGGGTTGGTTCCATAGGATGGTGGCGCACGGAACAAGGAAGGTTAATGGAGCTGGTTCGTACGAATAATTTGGTAGTAATTCCTATGACGGCCCGTATCATCGAGCTTGAGAAGAGGACTCTAAGGGGAGGATACGGCACAATTTCCAAAGTTCACATAAGAGGGGTTGTGGGTATTGAAGAGTTTTGGGAATTTGCTGCAAAGACTCCCATCCATGCTGTGACACAACCAGACTTGGCCAAGGTGGAGCATCAGAATGAGGCGCTTGTTGTGAGGATACAACATCCAGGTGTTATTCGTTTTATAGCCATTCATGCAAATAAATTCCAAGGCTATACGTATTGGTGGAATGGCGGCACGATTCGATCGATGTTGGCCCTTGATGCAAGATATGGAGATGATGTTCATGGAGAGATCGGACTCTCACCTCATTCTGATGATGAGCTTATTCGAGCTTGGCAGTTGGTCCGGTTCCGCAAAAAACGAATAGAGCTTGCTTGGGCTTTAGTGCACATCATGTGTGAAGTCCACCGGTTGAACTACCTCCACAACGATGTGTCTCCAGACAACATACTTCTTCACTTCCCTCAAGATGAATCACGGGTGTATATTGGAGTATGTGATTGGGGGCTAAGTACGAGCATGGATGATAAAATGAGGTCCTTGTATACGTTCACAAAACCCCAAGAGCGAATTGATACTCTACAAGCACGATATTGGGTAGATCCTCGGGTGGCGTACTTGTACAAACGGAGTGATGACATTCACATTATTCCCCTTCTTGATTGCGCTTCGGAGGAGTTTGCTACGGCACGAATAGCACAACGCATCCTCAAGAAGAGCATGTCGAAGGCCTACGAGAATTGCCAAAGTACAACGGGGCCTGACCGGTGGTGCAATCAAGACTTGGCAAATGCTTTTGACCAATACTTGAAGATGGTGGCTGATGCAAAGTATACGTTGACCCACGTTGTCAACCGCTTCATGGAATCATTCCATTGGCCCGTGCCAAATGATCATTATCGCACCAAGTATGATTAGCAAATTAGTTATGCGCATTTCTTTTAGTTCTTCCGGCTTTATTAGATTTTTAGATTCTTCATTGAAGTTCTGATGTAGATGTAGGCAAATTTTTTGTAGTAAAATGTATTACATGCCTTCTATATGTATCGGCTTCAAGTACATTCTTTTTTTATATATACCTTTGACTGATTCTAATGAATGACTTCTTCTCCATTGTTTGTTATTTTATTTTATTACTTCTTACCTTCAATAGAAATATCTCCAAATCTTCATGAACAATATTTGAGAATGTATAATGAATTGTGGAACTTCTTCATTACATCAACCTTGCGTAGTTGCGATATTAATGGTTTGTCCGAAGTCAGCTCAAGCATAATATGACTTTTCTTACATATGCTTTTTTTTGAATGAATTGATGAACATATTATATGTTAGGTGAGAGTGTGAGACTGTGAAAAAAGGCTTAAAGCCAAACAGAAGAAATTATTACCACCAAGTGAACTTATAGTATAAAATATAAAGACATCGCCATAAAATCCTTGAAATAACAAATTACATAGTATATTAATATACAACGATATAGTCCAATATTGGATAATCCATTCATAAACAAAATATGGATTTCTGTATCCTCAAAATTGGCCCCTAGCAAGGCGATAATGGTGTAGACATTATCCGTTGCCAAAAACTACATAACCTTCACTACAATGACACTATGTATGATGATTTGTCATTCTTAATCCGATTCTTCATCATCGTGTTTACGACTTGGCCTTGCAACGTAAGTAAGAAGGTGGTCCTCGAGAAGATTCTCCAAACAAGACGTTTGCCGAAGTTTCTTTCGGCTTCGAAACATTCATTGTATTCCGCCGACTTAGAAGTGTGGCTTGTTGCGGATCTTGTTGGTACCTCGCCTCTTCGTCCTCCGGAGATAGATAAGGTCTTTCAAGGCGGTCGTTACTTCCGTATGCATTCGACCATATCCATAATTTGTGTAGCCAACAATGTCCGATCTTCTATCATATTGACCTCCATACTCGTATGTTTCCTTGGTGTGATGGCCTACGGTACTCGGGACTTCCGAATGTTGTACCGTATTGGTTCCCACGATTGTATGGGTTTATAGGATGAGTTGGGCTTGAGTTGCATTGAGCATTGGATCCGCTACCCCGCTCACCTCCTAAACCATGTGTACCTCCCGTATACATTGGAGATGGGTAGTTTGAACTAGATCCACCTCTACCGTACTCGCGTTCGGCTCCGTACGTGTTTTCTTTGATGAGGTGGCATATAACTCACGGGATCTTGAATTGGTGGTTTCCATGGTAATACCCCTCACTTCCTATGCCAAAGGATACCGGTGCTTGACGATCGTCATGGTTTGAGTCTTCTTTGAGTGCCCCATATGCCCTTGGAGTTCCATGTTGTTGAAGTTGGGCATCCATATCGGTGAACGCGTTACGAATACGTAGTATAACAAATGCTTGGTCCCATCCAATTTGTGGGAATGAATCGGTTGCTGCGATCCAATAAATGTACTTTCAAACCTATCACAGGTGGTCAGTCAATGTCCTTGTGCGGGACTATTTCAGCCCACACACCATGGCCATGGTAGAATACAACATCAATTCGGCCTTGTGTTCTTGATTCCAAGCGCAATTGTGACTTCGTGATATCTGTGCGCAAAATGGTCGCTCTTGCAACTCTTCACTGGGCCTTCACGACGAGGACCATATTTCTCTGCTTCGTGCCGCGGCCATAACTTCATGATGTGGTACATCTTCACGTACTTCTTGCACATGGTGCAATTCCAAATGTCCGCCCTCTCCTCTCGCAAACCCGGCTCTGCAACACAATTTGGGTCACTCCATGCTTCCCAATCCATTTTTGGAGGGTCGCCCTTTGGTCGTGGAGACTTGGCCTCGCCCCTCGAACGTGAAAACTTCGGCGCCATTTCCAGTAGCGACAAGTATGCACAGTGTGGGCGTGGGTGAACCACGCGGACTCGAGTAACATGTGATCGATGCGACTTTAAAAAGCCGCAACGCACCGCGGCTCGTCACGTGAGTGAGGACAATGAGCCCCTCCCGGCCTATTTATGCCGACCGGGATCGGGCGCCATTGGCCGTCCGATCCCGACCGGCAGCCGTCAAATCGGCGATCCGGCGGCCGGCGACCGGCCGGTACGACCGATCGGGGTCGCACGTCCGATCGGTCGATCGGGGCCGCCGATCCCGGCCGACCAATCCGGCCGACCGGGCGACCGATCGCTGACCGCCCTGGCGACCGGCGACCGGTCGGTCGGCCGCATCCGCCACCCGACCGGGGCCGGGCGACCGGCGACCGGGCCGAGATCGACGACCGGCCGGGCGATCGGGCGCGATCGGGCCGAGACCGACGATCGGGCCGGGCGATCGACCCGACCCCCCCCGGCGGCCGGTCGGTCGCTCCTTCCGCGTCTCCCCTTCCCCCTCCTCCTCTTGCCTCACCCCAAAACTCCCCGTTTGCACAACTTCGAACACTTCCTCGCCTTGCATACCTGCATTTTCAAAAGTTCTATATTTAGCCTCTTTGGTCCACGTGGCGTCTAAATAAGGACAGGGAATGTTCTGACAAGGGAATGTCGGGAATGTCTTTTCGTCATAAACGGGAATGTTTTATGACAAAGATACTATCGGCTTTAAATAAACCTATAGTAAGGGACTCTTTGCAAGAGGAGGGAAGGCCAACAAATCTCCAAGCCAATTCACGCACTTTTTGAGTTATGTTGCCCAATTAGCTTTAATTGAACAATACATTTAACAACCAATTTAGTGGGGCCAATTTTCCGAGTCGTGAAGTCCTTTGGAGTTGAAGCCCATGTCTAGAAGGAGAGCCAAGGCCATGGGGCCAATTCTTATTATTAACTAAAGTCCATGTTTTTTTTTTGTACACATTTATTTTTTATTTTTTGTTTTTTGGAATTATTCTTCCCTAACACCTTAACAACCATGGCCACCATTTCGTCTTTTATCGTCACGGCCAAAAAATGTTTCATATTCAATTTCAAATGTAATGATCTCGCATCTAGTGATGATCCAACGGTTGAAGATTTCACACTACTACATATGGTAGTTTACTCAAGATCCTATGGTTGAAATTATAAACTATATCCAAAAATATTGGACATAGCCCCTTTGTAGTGAAACCACCTATTCTCGTACACTTAAGGAAAATTGAGGGAATCTATATACTTGGTGTGAGAAAGGAGTGGGTTACTATTTTTCACGGATAGGAAATAGAGAAAGACAAGCTAACCCTATTTATGTGCTTTTTTAAAGCACACACATAAAGAAATACCAATTTTATAATTAGAACCGAAAGGCGGGCACCCTAAATATGTACGCATAATGTAAATGCACGAGAGGTGAGATCTTTATAAAGGCAAGAATCTTTGCCTCCCGCATTTAGGTGGTTTCATCATAGTTCATAGTGGTGAGTGCTAGTATAGCAAGCTCCCATGGATTCACATTCATTTCTTCTATCTCCCAACTTTTGTCAAAATTTATCCATTCTCACTAGGATTTTGCCATGTCTTGGCCCCCATTCATGACTTGCCCCATATTGTGTACCCTGAGGTGGCCCTAAATCCCCTCTGATTACATTCTATAAATTTTACCTAGTCCTTGGTGAGAGTATATTGATGTCTCACATTGGAGAGATCCAAGTATATATGAAATGTAGGTGATCATGTGTGAGCATTTACTTTTCATAACTTTGGTCTTACTGAGTTTGTCAATATTTAGACATTCTATTTGGGCCTTAACATTTCCACATTGTATGGTCTATATTAATTGATGGGTATTTGGAAATTACTCCGTCGTTGTGTATTCTAATTAGTAATACTTATTATAAAAAATATGGTGCATAAACAATTAATTCTATTATTCGCTATTTTTTGTTTGACAACCTTCAACTAACCTAGGAGAATATATATAATCTAGTACATATGATTAATTGTAGCATTATTCTTATTGTATGGATTTGAATAGTTACTTATTTCCCTCTTACAAAGGTAATTGAAATAAGTTTTCATTGTTAGTATTTTTGCAATCATAAAATAAGTGAAATAAATAGGGAGACAAACAAATTTTAAAAAATATCCCACCCTATAAGTGTTTAAAATATGGCAATAATGGCATCAACTTCTAAATTTTTAAGCATATTTGATATTGTACAAGTATAGTACATTAGTACTAGGATTAGATGTTATATCAAATTGATTATTCGTATACTATGATTGATTGATTTGGGAATAGAATATTTTGAAGAGCCATCACTTCTTCATTTACTGTATGTAATGGATACATTCTCTTGTGGATAAACTTTAAGTTCTTGGTTAAAGATGTATAAATTACTATGTAGGCCTCTAGGGTATAGGGTTTAGGGTTTAGGGTTTATGGTCTTGAGGATTTGGGGTGTATTTCATTTTAATCCTAGTTTTTGTGTTGCAAAGCTTTGCAAACACAATTGTGTGTGGATGTAAAATAATGGATTACTGTATGTATGGTGTAGTTCTCAATTATATTTTACATGGATACAAGTTGCACTTCTCTACATCGCATAGTTAATATGTGCAAAATAATCTATTTTGTATTTATCATTTTTGATTGAAGATGTTATTGACATGGAATAAATCACACATTTATTGCAAAGAATATATAGGTACAATATTAAACATCAACATACGAATTATGATTCCAGAGTCTTCAATCTCATAGCCTATTTTAAACCAATATTGGAATAGAGTTACTATTGTAGGTCATGTGGCTCAGAGTTTAATTCATAGAGCCTCATAGATCATAACGTATGAGTACTGAAGTAGTATTTGTAGGAAACATCTTTGAATTCGTGAAGATCTATACTTTTATGGAGTTCACTCGAAATGGTTATGAACTTTAATGTATCCGTGAAAAAAGAATACTTAGCATTTCAGAAATCAACATAGGATTCCTTTTTCATTGTGTAGTAATTACTGAAAATCGAGTAACAGAAATCTTTGAGAAATAAAAAAAGGATCCTATGCAATTTTATCTTATTTTAGTTATATATTTAAGGAAAAAAAAAATATATATATAAAAAAAAAAAAAACTGTACTGCGGCGGCCCATATCGGTTGGCCGCCATCGGGCGGGCGTGCGACCGGCCCGGCGTCCGGCGACCGGCCTGGGGACCGACCACGTCCCCCGGGCGACCGGTCGGTCGCTCCTTCCGCGTCCCCCCTTCCCCCTCCTCCTCTTGCCTCTCCCCAAACTCCCCGTTTGCACAACTCGATCACTTCCTCGCCTTGCATACCTGCATTTTCAGAAGTACTATATTTAGTCTTTATGATCCACATGGCGTCTAAATATGGACAGGGAATTTTCTGACAAGAGAATGTCGGGAATATCTCTTTGTCCCACGCGAGAATGTTTTATGACAAAGATACTCTTGGCTTTAAATATATCCATAGTAATGGACTTTCTTCAAGGGGAGTTAAGGCGAGCAAATCTCCACGCCAATACACTCACTTTTTGAGTTGTTGTGCCCAATTGGCTCGAATCGAAGTAAACATTTAACAATCAATATAGTGTGGTCAATTTTCTCATTTGTGAAGGCATTGAGAGTTCATGCCCTTGTTTATAAGGAAAGCAAAGGCAATGGGGCCAATTCTTATTATTAGTAAAAGACCATGCTTTTGATTGTACACCTTAATTTATTTTTGTTAAAATATTCCTTCTTAACCTCTAAAGATCCATGGATGCCAAAGTGGAGGTTTCCTATTTCGGGCAGCTTATATGAAGAGGTCAAAAGTAATAATTTTTTATTAAATTTTTTCTAGGTGGTCCTTACACCGCAAAGTGCATGTGGTAAAATTTGCATATCCAAATTCCAAATTTACAACCTACATCTATAATATTTACGTTTGAAATCCATTAAGGGCAGTTAAATTTAGTCTTTGTTTGAAATTCTTTTTTGGAAATATGTTCATGAACAATTTACTACTTCAGTTCTAAAGTGACCCAAGTCAAAATGTTTGTCTATTTCACAAGGGTACTATTGAAAGATTACAAAAATAATCTTCACAATTTCTAGTAATTTCCGATATAAGTCATATAACTCTTTCTTCGATTGATTGTTTTGAAAATATAAAATTTTAAATAGGCATCTCTTCTTCATTTAGAGTATCTAGTGGATAAAATCACTCGTGGATAGAATTTGTGGTTTATGGTTTAGGATGTATGAATAACTCTTTAGGATGAGTTCCAAAATAAGTGTCCTACATTAGGATTACGATACTCCAATTGACATTCTCAACCATGCAATATTGGAATAGAGTTACTGTTGTAGGTCATGTGGTTAAAAGTTTGATTCATGAAGCCAATGGTCAATTAAATTACAAAAGGAAAATAGAGAAGACAGATATTGATTCGAAACCAAATGAATGCCTTATGTTTGAAACATCTATGAATTTGTGAAGATTTACACTTTAAAGAGTCCACTCAAAATGGTTATGAACTTAAAATTTATAGTTAACCCCTAAACGACCACGGCCACCGATTCGGCGTTTACAGTGAAGGAAAAAATAATTTACAGTCAACTTCAAACGTTACGATCTCACACCTAGTGATGATCCAACGGTTAAAAATATTCACAGTACTACCAATGGTAGTCTACTTCAAGATCCTACGGTTGAAATTATCAATAATTTCCAATAATATTGGACGTACCCCCATTAGTACATAGTGGTCTGTGTTGGGATTTCAAGCTCCCGAAACATTGTGGATTTTTAGGGGTTAAGATGTATCCGTGAGAAATAATATATTGCATTTCAGAAATCAACCTAGGATTTCTTTTTTCAGTGTGTAATGATCACTGAGAATCAAATAACAAAAAACTTTGCGGAAAAAAAAAGGATCCTATGCCATGTAAGATCTCTGAATTTTAAATATATATATATATATATATATATATATATATATATATATATATATATATATATATATATATTTTTTTTTTGTAATTTAAAAAAAAATTGAAAAAAATTGGAAAAAAAAACCGCAGCGGCTGCCCACATCGGTCGGCCGCGTTGGTCGACCGGCATCGGTCGGCCGGCATCGAGCGGCCACCCTCGACACTAAGGGCGGGACAGTGGAGGACCTACGCCTCCCTGCCCGCCCACAAAACCCTGCCCGCATAAAATAATTTGGGGGTAAATTTGCCCCCTAAATTTTTGTTGTTGATGTCACCAATGTCATCATGGGACACATCTTAGGGTAAATTGGGTCGCAGATCCCATTTTTAAACTCAAAATCTGAAAAAAAATATTGTAGGGCCTCCAAAAATGCAAAAATCAGATTTATACGAATTTTGTCCGGGCAGCGGTAGTATGGGCGGGCGGCGTGAGGCGTAAGTCCTCCACATCCCGCCCTTAGAGAGACGAGGAGCGCCACGTCGGCCGGCCACATCGGTCGGCGGCGCCGGCCGCGGCCACGATCGGTCGGCCGGATCGGCCGCCACGATCGTCGGCCGGACGGCCGGCTTGCCATCGGTCGCGGCCGTGATTGGCCGAGCGGCGGTCCGTGCGGCGGTCCCCCTAGGGTTGGGAAAGGGGGATAAAGGGCTTTGGGGCCTCATTTCCCCTCACTTCTCCTTGTACTCATCCATCTCAATCGAGCCGCAACCGTAAGCATTAGCTTCTCGTGTCTTTGCATTTTGTGGTGGCGGGGAAGTCGACTTGATACTTGCGGGTCTTTGATCGAATTTTTGCATACTTGGGATATCTTGGGGTATTTTAAATACTCCCTACTCTTCATGGCGACGGATATTGATATCACGAACATGGAAGGCGATTCGAGCAGGACCTTGAGGTCACCTGCGGCGTAAAAACACAAACGCAGGATTGGTGGGGACCGAGTTGGTTTTACATGAGACACCGTCAAAGAGAGTGAAACCAAAAGGAGCGAGACATGAGTTGCACTACGACATCTTGGATAATGAGGCCATCAAAATTTGAGATCGGTTGGGCCAATGAAACGGAGGAATATTGGAGAATGGCGTCGTGCAAGAAATATGTGAAGATGTATCGCATTGGGAAACTTTGGCCTCGGGAATGTCACAAAGTTAATACCAATCATTTTACTTGCAACCCTCAAACATGCAAGGATGATCACTTCCTTCATCGTGCTGAAGAAGTGTGGGTGGCATTGTTTGGAACTCGTCCCAAGAGCAAGGGTTATTTTTCCTATACGCTCTTGAGCATGGTGTATGCTGAGCTCATATTGAAGCGCAAGGTGAACTGGAGCACATTCACGGCGAGTAGTGCATATCCTCTTGAATCGGGAGAAATCAAAAGGATATCACTGATAGGTTTGATCCAGAATCAAACTCTACAAAGGCCTTATTGCAGTACTTGAGGAGGAAAACTCATGAGACGGCGGAGAAGGAATCTCCTCCAACAACCACGACACATCAGGAGGATGGAAGGAATATGGTTCCTACGGATGCCCCAATCGTAGAACCAACTATAACTGATAGGCTCGAAGGTGCAAACGTAGTTGAAGAACCTCGTGTAACCCCGGTACCAACATCAAAGGAGGCAGGGCCAAGTGTAACCCCGGTACCAACATCAGAGGAGGCAGGGCCAAGTGAACCACGAGAAACCATATCACCTACAGATGCCGTAGATGTCATTCATACGGAAAGTAGTATGGTGGAAAATTTCGTGGACTATCTGCGTCTGATGTACCGAGCAATAAGAGATTGGTGGAGTGGTTGAAAACCGCGAGAAATGATGGCCGATTGGTGCAATAAGGTAGATAAAGACGAAGGTTTGCGAGGAGGAGGTTAGGCATAAAGCCTCGGGCGGTTCAATAGTTCTTTGTAGGCGTCGACTTCAAAGAGGTGTCGAAAGACTTGCTACTATATCTCCCGATTTAGTATCAATGAGTCACGCTTTGGCAACGATGTTGCCTGGCATTATACACAAGTTGTGGTGAATTATGAGGCAATCATAGATCGATTCCACCTCTCTTTTGAATGAGCGAGCGAAGAATGAGCTAATCATTGAGAAAGCTGAGAATAAAACACCAAATTACGCAACGTCTCCTTGACGAGTTTTACAAGGAATTGCGGTTGTTTGGCCAAGGTCTGCTAGCGAGTATGTGGCAAAGTACGAAGAAGCAATGCGCCAAAGGCAGGCGGTAGAAGACTTAGAAGATAACCGATATAAGTATTTCAACTTATTTCCACCACAGGATGACACTCAGGGGGCTTCATGTAGTTATGTTGTTCCAGAATGTGATGCGGGTGGTAAAGACGATGGTAAAGAGGATGGTGAAAAGGATGGTAATAAAGATAAGGGGAAGACCATTATCGGGACTTCTGATAGTCTTTTTCTTTCACAAATTGATGGGGGTGGTAAAGAGGATGGTGAAGAAGAGAAGAGAAAGACGTATACCAGGGATTTATCTCCTCTCAAAGAGGTTGGTGAAGAGGATGGTAAATAAGATAAGGGAAAAACCATTATCGAACTAGACGATGATGACGATGATGAACTTCCGGAGGAATTGAAGTTAAGATCACAAAAGGAGGTAGATGATGGACAGATTGAGCGACAACGAGCATGGGCGATGAAGTTCGCGGCAGTGAAGAAGGAGAGAGATGTTACACTTGCGAAATTGGAGGAGGAAGCAAAAGCATGCTCAATGAAGTTGGAGGCTACAAGTAAAGAGAGAGATGAGGCGATCATTTGAATTGGAGGCATTACGGAAAACCTTCAAAACGGTAGATTCTACGAGAGGCAAAGCAATCCACCTTCACCTACGCATACTACCATGGTTGGGATGGGTTCATCGACTTCAAGATAAGAGGAGCTTGGTTTCGAGAGCAAAAGAAGATCTGAAATCGATTGCATCTACATCAAAGGAATCACGTGAAGTTGTAGATGCTTCATTGGAGAAGTTCGTTACGAACAGATCGAAAAAACGATATGACCCCATAGAGGTCACTTTTTGGGGGGATATTGAAGAGATGATGGAGCGTACAAACTACTCTAAGATGGGACGAAACAATGATGTTGATTGGACTATGGAGATAGAGGAAGGATGGGCGCCGTATAGTAGATTCTCATCGCACCTCCAAGAGTCAGCTCGCATAGTAATCAACACATGCGACCCTCCTCCCGCAATACTTAAAGACAAATGTGCGGTGTGCCTACATAATTTTGGTCCAGAGGGCGCATACACGTTAGGCCAATGTAGCCATAACTTTCATGTTACTTGCATATGCCGATATGCGATGACAAAATCGGTATGTCCAGTATGTCGCTCCCCATTTAGCACGAGATTCTACGAGATGATGGGCATTCGAGATCTTATGCCACCAGGGCACGAGTTCAACCGATGGAATCTTCCATTGGATCAATACCCGAAGAAATTTCTAAACTACTCTGATTGGGGAAATGCTCTTACCTGGAGTACATCCGAATCAAAACACCAACTAGCCATTTAATTTGGTGGGGATCATGATCAGTTATTTTGGATGACACGAGATTACGAAATAGAGATCAGGGCGAGGAATATTGAAGGTGATGAGCAACGAGAGTTGTTTTGTCGTAATTTCGGGGGCATTGGAGCATCGAACACAACCGTTTTTTCGATTTCCTCGAAAGAAAGTCGAAAAAGGAGAAGATGGTTCGTGCACGAAATAACCGATTCAACAGGCTTTGGTGAAGAGTACAAGAAGTACGATCATACTCCAATTGGAAGAGCTCGGTACTCGCGAAATTGGAGGAGGCCGCAATATTCGGATTTCGATACCGGAAAATTCTTTTGAAGATGTGGAGGTCTCTTATTGGGATGCGGTGAAGAAGTTTGATACGCGTATCGATGACGCCATTACATTTTGGAGAGAATGTCTTTTAAACCCAAAAGACACACAACTTCTACTATTGGATGAGTTTGAAGGTGTTGTACAGGATGTCATTGCAAAGATCGAGAAGGCCATGGAAATCTTACGTAACAAACAAGTGGATCCGAGCAAAAAGCGGAAGAGGCAATCGGGCGACGATGGGGAGGATAGTTGGCGGGCGGTATGAGAGGCGAAATGGCGCGGTGGATCGAGAGTATGAAGAGGGCGGTCGAATTGCCCGTCCAAGTCAAAGACCGCGTACTTTGATGTAGCTCGGATTGGCCAATCGGATGGATCTTGATTTGAAGTTAGAACGGATGTTGGACCTTAAGTTCCACATATATAACTATACATATATATATATATATATATATATATATATATGCTTTTTTTAGATTGTATGGTTGTTGTTTTAAAAATGATGCAAATGCCACCATTGATCCATGGGGCCTTATTTTTGAAGTAAAGGGTTACAATCTTTTTGATTTAATGTGCATTTCTTTTGTATGCTTGAGAGTGAAGACTATCGTACGACAAGTATGTAAAAATATATGTAATATTTTTCAAAACATTAAATGTAGTCATGTAGACAATAGAATCTCCAAATGCATTTGGAGTATAACAATAAAGTACTACAGTAAACTATAACTACAATTTCTATAATAAATATAAGTCCTATGAACCTATACTAGATAAAGATGCGAAATTCAACTACTCATCAGGACCAGAGGATTGCTCATAATCGCTATCTCCCTTCACTTCAGCTCCACTAGATCCCGTAGGATCATATTCATAATCGCTTGGAACCTCCTCTTTGATCTTGGGTTTATTCTCTGGACATTGTATATTCCCATACTTATGCCAAGTATCAAATTCGGGGAGATTAACAGGGATCTTCGGTTTTTTAGGCGGAACAATTGGAACCGTTGCAGATTTCCGTTTATGCGACTTGGAAGTGCCAAGCATGTGCTGTAACCCCGTGGCAGTACGAAGAACATTGGCATTCTTTAAATACCTGCCCAACGGTACATCAGAGTCACTAGAGATGCTCCCATATTTGGCTCTTGAAAGGGATACTAAACCCTTAGACGATTTCTCCAAGGTTGTCGTAACCCTTGTAGTAGAGGGTTGAAATAAAGCGCGGGGAGTAGCACATTGATCAGATACTTGATCCTTACTACCGGATGCGATATTTTCCGCGACCGGATCAGAGCTCATAGTGCCCGCAGTTGTGTTGCACGCAGTGGTCTTCGCATCTATCGCCTCCTTTTCCAACCGTAAACCAGTAGCGATAACAGGTAGGACGTTATTTGATTTGTCCATGCCGCCTTGTGTCATTAACCGGGCTAACGGCTGCTCATCATCTAGATCATCTGCTGAAAGACCATGAGCGATAAAATCACCATTACCATCATGAACATTTGGAGAATCTTCATCATTTGAAGCGGGGAAGAAAGTCATATCATCATCTTCATCGCCAAATTCAAAAACATCATTGTCATCAGACTCTGATTCGTCCTCGACAGCTTCCTCATCATTCTCATGTACTTGGTCTTCCTCTAAATCCAAGTTCTCTCTATACCACCGCCCATCATCACTCAACTTATCATTCGCGAGCAATTTCGAGTTGGAATATATGTAGACCAAGTCATCAGCTCTGCCCGGTAGTAACCGATTCCGTTTTTTGTCGTGAACATAAGAGTAGCTACTCTAGTTGCGTTCGCAAGCCGACGAGGACACGGTCTGCGCTAGTATTCGCTTTGCAATTGGAGAGAGGAGCTTAGCACAAGCACCTTCAAACTCCCACCATGCATGTGGAGCTAGTTTTTGAGTATTAGGCTCCAGCATATCATGGAATGGTGGACCCCTTACTCGAAACGCAAGAAATTCACTCACCACGTCTGCGTAATCATCCGCGGGACGTAATTTTTGTAAAACACGCTTGCAAGCTATTGTAAGATCGGGATCGTCAGCTAAGTCTTGGTCTTGTAGTAAATAAGGATTTAAAAGTGCAGCCGCGCCATGTAAATCCGTTGTCATGAGCCGTTTCCGATGGTAAAACTCCTCTTTTGCGGTGGCCACCTCAAGTGGTTCCAATGAGATGGGCGGTGCGTGCAAAGTATGGACATGTCTCTCAAGATCACGCATGATATGCCATGCCTTGCCCGTACTAGGAGCCTTGTCGTCGAATTCTCTCAGAGCGTACACCACGGGGGCAACCATATCCCGTAGTCTTTTGCATTGCTTCCAAAACTCATCGCTCAACACCACCTTCTTGACCTTACGTGAGAATATAAGCTTATCTTTAGCAGATACCGTCTTCTTCGAGGCATGGGCTGTGATCATAGGGTCGACAACAACTTGCTCCAATGATTCCTTGACCTCCAACAAGCGATCTATCATTATGAATTGACTAGCAAATCTTGTTTTCCCAGGCATCAGTAGGCTGAATTTCGCCTCGTGTTTACGAAACACAGCTAGGGGCATTTGTCGCCTCTTGATAAACTTGACCATTTTCTTCGCCATGACCAAAGTATTCGCCATCCATCCAGCCTTTCCCCAATCCTCCAACAACAAGTCCATTGCATGTGTCGCACACCCTTGCATGAAAATGTGCGGATATTTCTCAAGGACTATTCTTGAGGCATTGAGCATTACAGAAGCATTGTCTGTGCATACTTGAACAATGTTCTCTGGTCCAACTTGTTCTATGTACTTCAACATGAGAGTTGACATGTACACCGCTGTTTTTTCTTGGCCAGTAGTATCGACAGCACCAAGAAAAAGCTCTCCGGCTTGAGTCACGAGCATCGCATTCACCAAAGGGCGACTAGTCACAGATGACCATCCATCCATAGTCAAAGTTCCTCCAAACTTCCGAAGGCTCTCAGAGAGTCTACTATCTAGTTTCTTTTATAACTCCGTCTTTACTTCTCCTAACAACCTTGTCCGAATGTCATGGTAGGATGGTGGAGCATAGGATTTTCGAAATCCCGCAATCTTCATCACGGCAGCTTTGAACGCATCATTGCGGGCTGCGAGAATGGTATATTTGCTTCGTAAAAAATTTCGCCTGAGTTTATCCAACTCCCGCCTATCCGCTCTCGCAAAAGTAGCTTCAATTGAAGATTGCTTCGTTTGCTTCATAGATCCAAACATCGGGCAAGTATCCCTTATTCCCCTCATATGCATGGAAGAAGCAGAGGTTGACCCTACCAAAAGATTTGTTGAATTCATGGGGGTGCCTAGCGAGGACCCTACACAAGAGTCACTCCTAGGGGTTTCAGGAATGTCATGTTTTGAAGCACCTGGAACTTCCGTGGATGGAGTGAGAGAACATTCACCGAGAAATAGTTCCAATTCTCCGTTATATGGAGGGAACTCCCCACCACATCTTAAAAATAATTGCCTAATTTCCCTAGGCAGCTTTGGGCAAAGGGCAGAACTCGAATCCCTATGTCCAGGAATCTTCTCGTACCCATAATGACTCAAATTCCGACTCTTCTTCTTGAAACAATTACACGACATAGTGAAGACTGTAGGAAGGACAGGGACGCTTTGCCTTCCTTCTCGATGTCTCTAAACCAAGGCTCATGTGGAGAGCGGGGCCCATTTTGATAAATAGGACGCCTCAAAGTCTTAAACAATGGTGGGACCGTGACGGGGAAAAAAATGGCAAGAGTTCCTTACGGAAATCCTCACTTCCGAACTCAATACCTACCAAGCAATGTACACATAAAATGAATTATGTAGCTCATAGCTCTTGGAAAGTGTTCAAAATTCGGAAGTGAAATGAGACTCAATGTGTCTTCTTTTATATACCATCCAACTCGAATATGACCGTTGCAATTTGAAGTTGAAATGCTCGAAACCGTTGGATGCTCAAAAGGGCCATCTGGCCATTGGCGGTCGCAGAGATGCGAGGGCGGTCGCCGAGCCGACGGCGGTCGCCCGAGCCAACGGCCGGTCGCCCAGCTAACGCCCGTCGCCAAGCGAGACGACGGCGGACCGACGGACGGTCGCCGCCGGTGGCCGGCCGGCCGGAAAAGGCCGTCACCCCCGGCGGCCGACGGCGGTTGTTCGGCCGACGGCCGAAGCCCGGTCGGTCACCCGCGGCCGACGGCCGGTCGCCTGGCGGCCGGCCGGTCGGTCGGGCGAGAAGGTCGGGACGATCGACGGGGTGGTTCGACCAATGAACGCACCCCGTTGGTCATTTACCCTTGGTAAAACGATCAGATTTTCTAAGTCACGGACGGTCCCCGGACCCCTGTCAGACGTCCGCCGGACGTCCGGACGACCGGACGCTGTGACATCCCTGGCGATGAATTCAAGGTCAGAATTATGTAATACATAGCATCCATGGCATGGGTGAGAGTGTGGAACTGAAAATACCTGATTATCATAATTGCTCTCGTCTAATTCAACTTGGATACCCATTGACCCGAGTGACTGCTCAGTGCAATCTATCTCATCACGGACAGCAACAACATTCTCAGTATGTGAGACATCATGCATTTTAAGTGAGTCTTCCACCGGTGGAACCCGCTCATGGCGATAACATTCAAGTGTGACATCATCCATGACTGGAACATCGATTGCTTCGTCATCCAAATTAACATCTGGCAACGCAATACAAATTTATGGAATCAGGAAACAGAAAGATGGAGGAAATAGAATATGGGAGCCAGCAAGAAGCAGATAGGAAAAAGGGCAACAGTTTAGCTCGAGTCGAGCTAAAGTGCAAAATAGTACATGCCTGTATTAATTACAAAAAAATGTCTGTTTGATACAAAATTTCACATGTATATGTGTTTTCCGGCATTTACAGCTTAAATACTTAACACTCGATCCAAAATCTAAGATGAAGGAGGACCTGTAGATTCTTCTGCGTCACCCTCAGGTTGTAACTCAGGCGTAGGAGATGAAGGCGTAGGCACGGAAGGCTCGGTAGTTGGAGGCGGCAGGGACATGAGTGGTTGCAGAGAAGTGGGTATAGCCTGTGTAGCAGGAGTGGTTGCCATTGTCCGCACCGAAGTTAATGCGTGGCCGGCAGTTAAACTCTCCATCATCTCCATCACCCTGTCATGGCGTTCCTGTTCCCTCTTTTCGCGTTCCCGCTGCTCTAGGTTCTGCTGTTTAAGGAGCTCTTCCAACTTTTTCCGGTGTGCCATCTCCTCCTCAACCTTGCGCTGTAGTGCTGCCAATTCAGCACTCTCCTCGGCCTTGAACCTACTTGAGGGTGATTTCCTCGACAGGGGATTACGTTTCTGTTTTACACTCCCCCTGCCGCCTCCTCGCCCAGGAGCGGTACGCGACTCCTGCGGTGTCCGAGGGGTCGTGTCCAACTCCATGTCTTGCTCTTCGAGTGGAGTGGAGACATCTTCTCCGGAACCAAGACTATAAATGCTGCCTTCACCGTGAACTGGCCTCCCACTTGACTCAGAACCCTCTTGGTCAGGGACGTCCTCATCCAGGGTCTCGTCATCAAGAGACGAAACAGCTTTGCGCTTGCCCTTCAAAAGCATGCCTCCGACCTCTGGAAACTCTCCTTTGTCGACAAAATAACCGTTTACGGAGAAGTCAGTGGGATCAAGTGTCAGGCCTTCCTCGTACGCCTGGTCGATGTCCTCCTTGTCTTCGGCGTCGAATATGGAGTAGGCGTCGAGGGACAGCATCTACAAAAAACAAAGCAACTTAGACAGCGGACCTTGTCTGAAGCTCGGGCGGTGAAGTTTGCAGAAAAAGGCATGATAGTTTAGCTCGACTCAAGCTAAACTGTCGATAATTAAGTTCGACTCGACGTAAACCGTATCACATCCTATGGGCACAAACTGAATGACAGTTTAGCTCGAGACGAGCTAAACTGTTTAGACAGTTTAGCTCGACTTGAGCTAAACTGTGGGGGCATCCTATGGGCACGAACTGTATGGAGCTTACTGTCGTAACGTGCTTTCCTGATTCGTGTCCGGATAACCCTTTTTCACGGTAAAAGAGGTTTCCTAAACAAGAACCCGAGTATTCGTTCCACGGAGATCCTGTGAAGTGCAAGAACTCAATTTCCACCAGTTAGCAAACCCGGGTTTGTGCTATCCGGGTACTGTCCTATCACCCCTATACCCTGTATCCTGTCCTGGAAAAAGCTGCCCGGACAGGAGAAGAGAGGGGGGGTTTAACCTTTGTGGTTTAGTTTAGCCTCTGTATTCACCTCAGAGGGGTTTTCCCGCGTTTAGATAAGTGGGGGGATTAGACCACTTTTCCCGTTGATTAACGTGACCGGAAAGGTCACCGAGACTCTCTCTCTCTCCTTACCCTGTTAGGAACTTCCCTTATACCTCCCTCTACGCCCGGACTCTACACCCACGCGCATGTCACAAAGGTTGGTATCCGGTTCTCCTATGGTCTGGTTATCACAACTCACTACCCGGGTTAGTAGATCCCGGGTTACTGGACTGGGGGTGGTGCGACTGGCCCGGAGTTCACCGCTATCACCTACGGCCAATTCTGCCTATCCGGACTTCGGCAGATCCAGGGGGACTCAACCGATGGTGTTCTCGGGAGTCGGTTAAGCGACCGGAATCCCTTCCGAGCCGCTGTAATCCCAGACGCTACACGGACAGACCGGACTGCACCATAAGTGGCAAGTGCCGTTCGCAAGCCGCACTCCTCCCCTGTCAGCTTCTCTACCTCCCGTACTACTCTCCGTTCAAGGACGGAACCGCTCTCTCTCTTGCCCGGATAGCAAGGGTCCTCTAAACTCTGCAAACACCCCGACCCAGCAGACAAGACAAGAAAAGGAGAAGGACACACAATCAGACACACACGCACACACACGAGGGAGATGAGAAAGAGGCGTGCTTGCACTGGATTAGGGTATTGCAAAATCACAAAAAGACCCCGAGGGGGTATCCTTCCCTCGGCTAAGTAGCAGATCCTCCCTGGCACTTCAGAAAAGGACAAAATCCTGCGCCAGGGAATCTTTCTAAATCCGGCCTTTGCCAGTCTAACGCCGTCATTCTCCTACTGCCATAAAGGCACTGAAATCTAACCTAATCCTCGGCCAGATACATCCGCCAGTAACCCATTCGGCCCTAGTCCTTCCTGTCGCGCTCATCCTACTTCGCAGCCTCGGCAGTCTCGGCGGTCTCAACCTTCTGCGCTCCCAACCCGGGTTGGGAGGTGACCTCCTCCTCCTCGTTCCCCGTCTCCTGGAGCACTGGAGCGGTCTCTTCACTCCCAAGGATCTCAGTGTCCCCTGAAGGCATCGGGGCTGAGGTGTCCAAGAGTGCCTCCCCGATCTCCGGGACCTCGATCAAGTCCTCGGGGATGAGGGGGACGGCCTCCGCGGTCGTCGCGCCTTCTCGGGAGGACCTCTTTGTCGAGGGGCTCCGGTGGGACGGTTAAACCCGGACAGCGAGGTGTCCGCGGCTCCTCTGTTCCCAATCCGGTTGGCCGGGTATCGGCCTCCCCCTCCTGTCCTGGTTGGATTGTAGCCTCTTGGGCAGGAATAGGACTCCTGTCCTCGGGGTCCACAGTCCGGACCGGGGAAATGGGGGAAGGATCCCTTACCCGGGTATCCTCCTCTGCTATCCAAGAAGCCTCTCCTTCCACCGGGGTTATGCCTCCCCGGTTTGCCTCTATACTCTCCGGAGCGTCCTTGCAGGGGGAGTGCAAGGCCCCCATCTCCCTCATGGTCTTCTCCGGGCTCGGGTTTGGTGGCAGGACTGGCTCCTCCATGGCCACGGGATCGGTGCTCTTCTTCCTCCTCCGCCCCGCCTCCTTAGTCACTTCGGGTACCCGCGGATGGGGGTGTCTCTACTACCGTTGGGGAGGTGCCTCCCGGGAAAGGTCGGGCCATCTCTCCGATGAGTCCTCTCATCTCCGGAGAGCTCCTTCCATCCTTTCCGCGGCCTTCTTCATGTACGCCGCCATCCGGGTTGGGAGGTCCGATCCCGAGGCCTCGGTGGGCGTCGAGCGGTGGGCCTTGAGTTGTGCCTCTCCGGTGCATACGGGAACCTCCCGAGCTGAAAGAGATGCCCGAGCGTAACCTCGCTGCTTGGTCAACTCCTCCTCCAGCTGCTTAATTTCCCGGGCCTGTCGCAGGATGATGAGGGATCCCTCACTGATACTTGCCCGGCTGCAGCATTTTCGCGGACCAAATCCCTCACCATGTCGGGGTACCTCTCCACTTGGCCGGTTCGGAGAGCCACGGATATACCGCGCAGGGCCTTGTGCATCTGAAGGTGTTCCTGCGTGCATACCTGCAGTGCATGCGCAATTGGTTGCAGAGGGTGCTCTTCCGTTATCCGGAATGGGGGTACAGGAAGGCTGGGGTCGAACTCCGGCCTCCGCGGGGTGAAGTCTTCCCATCCTGGCACCCGGGTAGCATTGGAGGGTGCCGCCTCTTTGTGTACCCGGGTAGCGTGGGCAGGCGAATGCGGTGCGGTGGTCTCCCCTTCCTCCGACTCAAAGGACTCCTCCATCACCCTCTTCCCCTTCCTCCGGATTTCTCCCTCCCCGGGAGGTGAGACCCGCTGAACTGCTGGGATTGCTCGGACCACCGGTTCGAGGGGATCGGCCCGGGTAACAGGAGAGGCGGCCGGAGTTGGTGAAGTGTCCGCCCTGAGCTTCGTGAGCTTTCTCCGGACTCGCGGGCGAGGGCTCTCGGCGGGGAGGTCCGCCTTCCTCTTCTTCGCATACTGCGGGTCTCCCCACTCTATCCCTCCCGTGGCTGTAGGCTGTCCGGGACCTTCTGCTGGGCTATCCGCCAGGAGGAGGACCTCAGTAGGTACGTCCCCCACTGGCACTCCCCGGGTCGGGGCCTGCACTTCCGGGGTAGGGTCTCCTTGCTGTAGAGCTCCCCCGGTCTCGGTCTCTCCTGGCGGGGCCGAGGCTTCCACTCCCTGTTCTCCGGGCAAGGAGGCAGATTCGCTCTCCACGAACCTCAGGACTCTTCCCGACTTCCTCCGGTGCAGGACGGGAGCCTCCTCTCCCTCACTGTCATTCCCCTGCACCGGCCTAAGAGGTGGTGGAGAGGAGATCGCAGAGGTCGGAGTGGTTGCAGCAGTCGGAGGGGTTGCCATCGCTATTGGGGAGCTCTCCTCCAGTCCGGGTAGGATCGGGCTTTGGTGGCTCGATCCGGTTGCGGCCCCACTCCGGGTTGCCATCCGGTGGCTGGTGGCTGGCCGGGGTGTGGTGGCTCCCTCCGGGCGGGGTAGCGGAGCGACCTCCCTCTGCCGGAGGATGGCTGCTCCTCCTGCACCAGGTCCTGGCGCTCCCTCATCTCCTGGCCGGGGTGCTTCTGCTCCTGTCCTCCGCGGTCTCTGCTCTCTTGGGCCCGGCGGTCCTGGTGGTGCAGGAGGTGGAGGTGGTGGGAGTGCCTCTGCTCCGGGGGCAGGCATCCTGGGGAGTAGCTTGGCCGCAGCAGGGACTCCTACCTCGGGAATTTGCTCCCCGGGAAACATGTCCCGTCTGCCCTCCATGAGCATCCTGAGGAGGGTGATCTCACCCGGATTGAGGCACTCATAATGCGCGTACAGGTGGTACACGTATGGTGCCAGGAGACAGCCCTTCACACTGGCGGCCTTCTTCGAGGCCCGGACGATCACCTCCTCAAGGATGTGCCCCCATCCTACGCGCTTCCGGCCCAGGTAGGACTCCATGATTGCCTTCAGGAGCCGGTTTGACACAAACTGTGGCTTCTCCGGGTTGAGGATCGGCGCCAGGAACCTCAGCAGACGCCGCTCCCGAGCATTCGCGCAATCCTCCACTCGGTAGCCGTCGTGCTCGTGCGCAGGGTTGTGGAACATCCCACCGAGGGAGGGATCGTTCCTTACCTGAATGTATCCGGTGGAGGAGTCCGGGAAAGCCGTATGTCGCCCTCCAGCACGCCTCCTGCCAAAAGTGCGGCTTGGCCCGGACAGGGTTGTCGGCGAAAGTCGGTGGATCCTGTCCGGACACGGCCTCCTCGATGATCCCTGCATCCTCCACATTCCAGGGCACCCAGTACAACCCTACGCACCCCATCCGCGTCAAGTCCTGCACCAACTGCGCCCTGGCATCCACCGCCATCGGGATGCCAGCCTGGATAATTTTGCTCCTAACCCGCGAAGCTCTCTCCCCGGCCATGTCTCCGTACTCTTCCTCTCCGGGCTTTTGGTGTGCAGGACGGCCGCGTGTACAGATTCGTGCGAGAATGGGGGGCAGCACAGCCGGCAATGGCGTACGAAAAACGAGGAAGAGAGAAAAGGGGGGGGGGGAAATCAAAAAGGGAGGACAACGGCCTTCCCCGCGCCACTAATCGACAAAAGAGAGTGGAGGAGGTGGCGGTACCTTTTGGTGGCGCGGCCTTAATCACGGGCTTGTCAGCCCGGGACTGTCGGCGCCGCCGGTGGTTCTACCGCCCGGCCCGTCCTTGTACCCGGCGGCTTCCCCGGCCATTGATAACCGGTCGAGTTATAACCGGTTAGGTTATGATCGGCCGGGCCATAGCCGGGCCGGGCCATGGTTGGTCGGACGATGACCGTCCGGGTCGTCCCCGGACCGATCGTGCCCGGGCATATCGTACCCGGACCAACCCTGTGCGGTTAGCACATGTTCGATCGATTAAGCCGGGTCAGAACTTGCTTTCCCCGGGTTGGGGTCAACCCGCCAACAGTCGACTCAGCCTTACCCGGGCACTCAGCATTTGGGCTAGGTATGGTGAGACCGGGTCCTGGTTAGAGACGAGGACTAAAAGGCGAAGGAAAGGTTAGAAGTTCCGTTACCCTATCATGCCCACTAAGCTTAGGGATGCTCCCGGGTAGGGAGGTCCCTAGCTAAGTCAGCTCTACCCGGTCATTACCCGGATAGGCGGGAATGAGGGTTTTATTTCCTCTAATTAGCTATTACTAAGTACTATCCGGACCGAATTGGGGAAAAAACGAAAAAATGAGGTTTGACAGACGGAACGGCTAAGTAAGTCGGGCCTACCGCTGCCGAGTAGACAGGTGGTACCAGACCTGGTGCTGTTGGCCTAGGTGCCACTAAATAGGGGCAGTATTCAATAGTATGGCCCGGAGTGTGACAGTACGTACACACCGACGGATGGGGTAGGGTGGTCGGTCGGGTGACCGTTTGTATAGGTGCACTCGGTAGACTCACAGCCTGCATAGGTAGTGACTGTGGGTCTACCGGTCGACCATAAGTGCTAGCTGAGAATGGCCAGGAATAAGTCGAGGATGATACAGGTCTGGCGGTCGGCTGGGTAACTAAGACCCGTTGTGCCGGCTGTGCCACATGACGGTTTTGGGTCAAAGCCTGTGGGGTCGACATTCTATGGTCGGGTAGATGGGAGCGTTGCTAGGGCATGAGCGGAGAGCGGTGAGCGGTGATTTGAAGGGTTGGAGAGCGGAAATTTGGAATTTATTGGAATATTCCCAGAATATTCCCAAGAATATTATGTATTTCTGCCTATTACCGTGGTTTTTTGGACCTATAACCACATATTTTGTATATTGATTGTAGCATTTCAGAAGCATAGAAACAAAGTATTTACACGTGAACCACTTTAAAATCAATGAGCAAGCCGAATAATATTGATAATTACAAAAATAGTAATATATAAGTGGACTTGCATATTTTCTATAATATAAAAATATTGATTAGTATGGGAATAAAGCGTATACAGGTACAATGATGTATCAATATATGCCTACATATGGCCTATAGGTAATGATACCTAATTAAATGGTATTTTAGGCAACCGCATGTGCTAGAATGCCTGACTCCAATGCTAACTTGACCTCATTGAAGCTGAAGGTCGGTGCGTGGATAAACAGATTCACGTCAGGATCAAAACCACATACGGTTAAGAAAATGTAGTATAAATGCTTGCACGGTTTGAAATGCTTCCTCTTCTACCAAACTCGACATAGTAGCCTTGAATGCTTCAGGTGCAACTGAAACGAATCGATGACCACATCGTATATGGACTCCGTCGGGCTTGGTCCGATCGCAAGCAAGCGAATCACGCGACCAAATCCTGGTTGAGGTATCATCGTCATCTTGAGAATGGTTGTCTTCATTCTTTCTTTGCCGAACCAATATTGACTTTTGCTTTGGAGAGGGGCCGGTCAAAGCTCGACGGATATTCTTCGATTTCCTGGACTTGGGAAAAACATCTGGATTGGGTGGAATAGGGACATTTGAGTAGTCTTGAGGAGGAGGAGGGACATTGTTGAAAAGGCGGTTGGGCGGCACAATTTCCTTCGGGGAGCCGAAAAACCTGCATTCTCAAGAGCAAGGATCTCTGGAAGGGTGAGCTTGGTACCAATCTTGACTGGCCAGATAGTAGGGATTGGTGGACGATCAATCGTGTTCGAGAAGGGCTGAATCCACTTGCGGCGAGATCCCTTCACACACCTCTCAATATCGTCTGGACAAAAAGTGAACTGCATGAATTCTGGAGCGGGGGACTTGTAGTGGCGCCAAATACCGAAGTAGGTTGGTACCGGTGTGCTTTTCCTGTTCTGGACAAGTCGATTCTCGCACTTCTTTTTTGTCACAGCCATCTGCGCCCAACAAGCTTTGCTAGAGAAGGCTGAAAGTCTGGCAATATGCCAATGCCTTTCGTTGACCTTCGATTCATGCACGCTTGTGATCACACGAAGAATATCTCCGGCTAGGGCTCCGTGTGTGCAAAGCAACATCCTGAACATCTTCCGGAGTCTCATCGATTGGTGGAAGGGTAGTTGTGCGAGCTCTTGTGATCCTCCTCCCCACACGAGGATGGGAGAAATTGACGGTATCAGGTCGATGCGTTTCTTCTTCAGCTCCAATCGGGAGATCAGCACGACATTTTTGGGAACCAAATACTTCCTCCCCTTCCAGATGAGACTCCCTGGTGCAAAACACTTCAGCTCTTGGCATCTCTAGGACCGCCTTGTTGAGGAAGGAAGGATCTCCTGTACGGTGTGCACGTCGTTGGGCACTCCTCAGACGTAATTCTTCTTGGCTTGGTCCATTTCCAGTAACACCTCCTTTGGTAAATTGGTAATATCCAACAACTTGCAGAAACGCCCGCACGTAGTCGTCAACGGCTGCCACGTATAGATCCCCACCCTTCTTTCCGGATGCTTGCATCCACTTATTGTGGACCGTCTCTGCAAGATTACAGGACGGCATCTCGGCGATTTCTTCATTGTGAATCGTTTCTCCTACAATGAGCAAAGCAGAATAAATATAAGACAATGAATGATTCTTTGTTAAATACAAAGACATATGTACGAGTATTCATCAATAGATAGTATGGTAGAAAACATACCAATTCCATGAAGCCCCCCCATTGTCGATAACGGTAATGCCAGAATCCAAGCCAGAACGTTAAAGAACGAAGTCCAGATTCGGAAGTTGCTCCAGAGGATGCCCACCATGCTTGGATAGCCATAAACCTTGTTTCAGCCTCAGCCAAGGAATCCACATCCTTGTACTGTGTGCACAGACGTCTATTTTGATCTTGCAAATTGTGAACTATGTACTGTTTGGTATGCTTTTCCATTGATTGTACCCAATGGAATAAGCATGTTCGTTCACGACCGTCCATTGGAATGTTGGGATCTCCACTGCCATAGACAATCCGTACGGCATTCCAATTGGCTTGTGCACTATCCGCCATGAAGCCTTGAAATTGAGGTTTAGCAACCCCGTGTCTGGCCATGACATGATTGAGATTCTTCCAGAATAAGATTTGTGCTTCTCGATCCTCGGACTGAAAATCACAGCATGCAATGGTCAGGACGCGTTTGTAACGGGATTCATAAACGTGGCAAGCCATCGTGGTCCAGTTGGCAACGCGTTTGACATGGTCGAACATGATCCATGCGTCTTCAAGGGGGCCACTAGGTTGCATTTTGCGGACAAGATCCACCCCACTACCGGGACCGACTTCAGACATTTTGAAGATGAAAACTTTGTCTCCGTCATCGCCTTGGCCAGGGAACATGCTGCGCTGCACGTACGCCCAATTGCTAAGGCCTCTGAGCTTCGTAATACCGTCCATGACACCGTATCTACGGAGATATTGAAACGAGTAGACACGGTTCTTCAAGCTGGGGGAATTGAGCTCTCTGCAGCTCTCGAAGACAGGCTCCAACTCTTGCAAGGACAGAATCTTATGTGGTTCTTCCTCAGTACGAAGAAGATAGTTGCCAAACAACTCTTTGCTAGTCTCTAGAACAATATTTGAGACAGTAGCCTGTGGTGTACGTTCAACGTGCTCTTGAATAAGCTGGTCTATAGTGAACTTCACCCCTCTATCGTCTCCAATCTTGACGGGATGTTGATGTTCTCCCAGATGAATGCAAGCACGTTCTTGGTTATCTGCGCCGTGAACATAGAATATCTTGGCATCACAATTGGAAATGCATGTTGGAGGCTCCTTACAGATCTTGCACACGATGGTTGATCCTGCTGGTGGACGGAATCCAATCAAGAATGAGTCCTTGGAGGCTCCTTCAAATTCCGTCTCGTTTATTGCTGAAGCTCTCTCTGTCCGCTCCAAGTAATCGCACTTGTTGTTGACGCATTTGAGGTGGCCAACACAGGTAGAGGACCGGAAAGATAATCCAAGCATGTTTGAGATGTTGGTGGTCATGGTCTTAGTCCACACGTGACCATCATATCGCTTATCCATCCCTTCCATGGAGCGAGCATTTCTGTGAACAGCAGCAGCAGGAGCGGGAGGGAAGATGAAAAGGACATTTCCATCAAACTGGGGAGGTAGAAAGTCAACTTTGACAGATCGGATAGCATCATAGTTGATCTTCTTCAAGATCGTCTTACTTCCTGGCATACTGGCTAGTTTGCGGAGGGAGTCTATGATGTTTGTATAATTCTTTGGAATGGATAGTTGTAGCGAGGGAGAATGGAGAGAATGACGTGAGTCATGGGAGCTAGTGGATGGAGACAACGATTTAACAGGGGCTTAGTTTGTCGGACAACTCGGTTTATCTCATCATCGATGACTACGACAAATCAATAGTATGACAAAGACCGGGCTCTAGTTTGACACGAACTTGAGGATGCGTAGTTATAGTACAAGTTGAAGACCGGCGTGGAGTGACTAGAATCGTAGAAGCCTCCATGATCGACGTAGTGTGACCATAGAGTTTATACTTTCCGGGGAATAGATGGTATACCTCATGGCCATCTCCATCATTGACACCTTTGACAACCACGGCATGTTGAAGCTCATGAGTGATTGGATCAAGGACATCTCGCTCGAGCCACAAGGATGAGGTGTCAAATCCAAACCGAATAGATAAGCGATCAGAGGGAATACGCAGAAGACCATCATTGTCTGGACAAAGAAGAAGCGGCAATCCTAAACCCGCCGCGCAATTTCGATCATATTTATTTGTCGAGACGCAGCTTCACTAGACGAGGCCATTGCACTTTGGAGGCAAGAAAATGAAAGCTAGAGAAGATGCACGAAGAGAGGGGACATACTTTCATGGAGTTTGAGAGTTAGTGTTGCAGAATGACTAATTATTTCAGGGTTAACAACTGTTGCATAACATGTTGGTACTTACTAATCAAAGAAGAATTAGGATGTGTCAGGTTTGAATTTAAATAGCAGCACTGTTGGAGTCCGCTAAATTCAAGTGTCACCGAGTTCATAATTGCGCTATAAAACCCAAACTGACTTGCCACCATAATAATACCCAATCTAAGCAAAAAATGGGATCCGTTGTCACTATAGTAAGAGATAGTCAGGGAACTAATCCAAGTATAATACAAGTCTAATATTAATGATCGTGTGTAAAGTACAATCAAAGACGGCTTCTGATAAAAATAAGAAAGCGCAACATGGCATGTGACTAGCCTGTTGAACGGATGAAACCAGGGAACATTAGAGTTAAGAAGATATAAATAAGTTCCAGACCTAATCTCTTGCACAGTCTTTGTTTTTGAATTTGTTGATGCGCTTATTGTTTGTGATTTTGCTGCTCTAGAGAACAAGGTAGAGACAGAAACGTCCACATGAAGGAGGCAGGACTAGTTGTTGAAAGTAGTATCGACGTAGGTCAGAAAAGAAGGAAAAGACGGGGAAGCACAAAGTTCAGCGGGGCGAAACAACTTCGACGCAGCGCTATGCGAAAACAAACAAGTGCAAACACGGAGATGAAGACCTTGGAGAATTGTAGAGGACGGGTTCCATGTACTGCGGACTCACCATATAAATTGCGACATCGGGGGCGATCCAATAGTTTGCGAGCGGTGTCCGAGATGGACGAATTTGAACGAGCACTAATGTCATCGGAGTCCTCAGATCAAGGCTTCAACGGTTCTCGTCCAAGGACTGACAGTCTGGATTTTGAGAATTACGACGAAGAGAACTCTCGGGAGGATGAACCTACGGTATTTGCAAAACCAATTGAAATTTATTTGTGCATGCAATCTAATGGTAAATGGACACTATTAGCGCATCAAAAGTCCAGTGTGGGCGGTGTACGGAAGAGAAATTGTCGTGCGGGCGCACGTAAGATATGTTGTCGTGCGGGGGGTATGGTAGAATATAGAACTTGAGGACCGACGGAAGGACCCGAAAAACCACAAAGCGATCGCACGCCGACACTTCGCTTTCCTCGTTCCCCGTTCCGAAACCCTAAAATCGCTTCCAACTTCTCATTTCCAATCCATTGAGAAGGATTCGGATTCTGCACTTTGAGATTCTGCACGTTTTGAAGATTGCACATTGAGCATTTCAATGCAATCAAAATCGAGGATTCCTGTCCACTTTCGGAGCGATTAGAGGTGCGAAGAAGAGAGAATCAGACACTTGGGGTTGGCAATCGAGAGAGCTAGGGTCGAATCTCATATTGAAAGCTGCTGTTAGCATTTTTAAGCACTTAAACGAGCGAGCGCAACAGGAGAACCCTGATTTAGGGTTAGCAACGACGCGAGAACGTGAGGCGGTGTAATTTTGGTTGCGGTATCGGTGATCCTCCTGTAAGAGCCAACTCTAAGCGCTTATTAGTTCGATGCCTTTGATTTTCTCAAGATCGTCTCAGTTCGCTCTGCTCTACAGACTCTCCATTCTCTCATTCCTTTACTTAAGCGGATTTTCGTCTATTGAGATAAGGATGAGTAGAGATTTTATTGTGAGATTTAATTGCGTCTGAATTTAGGTGTGGCATCCCTGCCGATGTAGTAATGAAAGATATGCCAGGAGTTTAGTTGGAGGAGCAATTTCTATTTGGTGTTGCAATGGAGAAGGCATCACTGTTTTATGTGCATGCAATCTAATGGTAAATGGACACTATTAGCGCATCAAAAGAGCGTTACATAGATGTTCACGATTTTTGACCGTTTCGATTGATTCTAGGGAGCGGATGAGGGGACTGGTGACTCTCCACATTCATCGGATGAACATTCATCGGGAGCTCAACCTAGACACTCTCATTTGAATATTTTCTCAAAGCGAGCTGCGATGGAGATTCAACAAGTTGGAGCAGTGGTCGGCGTGATGGCTTCCCTCGAAGATGACTCACCCAACCTAGTGAGTCCTTACTCCCACAATCGAAGCAATCGTTCTTGGTTTGATACAGTCGAAAGGCACAGCTTCGATGCTCACGACGGAGAGGAGGAAACAGAGGCACATCTTCGATGCTCACGACGGAGAGGACGAAACAGAGGAGTACGAAAAACATCAGAGGAGCCGCAATCACAGGAGCCGCTCCAGATCCTCACAGAGGTAATATGCTCGATTTAGGGTTTTTCCTCCTCCTGGTTTGAAATCTCAATTTCTTGCTTCCAATTTTTCCTTCGGCACCCCACGCGACCACACAGGCTCCACGAACTCAGCTCCACGTACACACGAGTAAGAGATTCCGGGCTCCGACCTACGATCAGATGTTGCAGAAGAACTCGATTGTGAAATCTAACCTAGCGTTCAGATGAAGGAATTTCAGATTAGTAATGCAGCGGTTTTGCATTGAGCCTTTATACTCTCTTTCGCAGAATCACACATGCTCACTCACTTCGATAATTGGACTCAGGTAACTCAATGATGGAGGGTATTTGAGCTATTCGTTTGTTTTTCAAGAAAGCAAGTGCCGAGCTTGAGACATCATTCGTGGGCGAAAGTTCTCCCAAATCCAGATTTCCATCTCTGTTTGATACTTCTTTGTTTTGGAATTGTCGATATCTTGCCTTTGAAACGCCTCGACGTAGAATCGGAGGAGCCACACAGCTCACTCCCTTCGGCACTTGGGCTCCAGAATCGAGAGAGAAAGAAGATTTCGAGCTCGGATTATGCTTTTCGATTTGATCGGGATTCGTTCGATTTAAGATCAAACGAGGGAGATCCGGGAAGCGGGTGCCGAGCATGGTGGTAAAAATAAATGATTTTGAAAGCCGATTGCCTCGTTTGAGACATCTTTCGTGGGCGAAAGTTCTCTCAAATCCAGCATTATTCAATTGTGTTTGTTACATCTCTCGCCTTCGCTCGAGCATTCTTGTCGTGAACTCAGATTGCGGTCTACGAGCGGCCACACACGGGCTCATCCGCTTGATGCGTGGGGCTGCAGATATCGAGTCATTGGGTGGGATTACGAGCTCCGATCTCGCGTTTCGTGAGGTCTATGAGATCCGATGAGGGAGTTGTGGGTAGAGGGGGATAGGCATGATGGTTGAATTGAATGATTTCGGAAGCAAATGCCGAGTTTAGGACATCTTTCGTGGGCGAAAGTTCTCTAAAATCTAGCGGTTTTCTTATCTCGCTTCGTACTTGTTTGTTTTTGCAATGAGCGTTTCTTGCATTTGAACTGTCTTACATAGATTCGGAGGAGTCACACAGCTCACTCCCTTCGGTACTTGGGCTTTGGTAATCGAGAGAGAGGAAGCAGAATTCGAGCTTCAATCTTGCGTTTCGATTTGGTTTAGACATCGATGAGCGAGATTTGGGCAAAGGTGATGAGCGTGTTGGTTGATATATTCGATTTTGGAAGCAAGTGCGCGTTTGAGACATCTTTCGTGGGCGAATGTTCTACGAAATCAAAGCATTATTCAATTATGTTTGCTACTTCTCGCTTTATCTTTGATGATTATCTAGTCGTCTAATTCTCTTATGCAAAATCCGAGCTTTGTCTCAAGCGGATGGACAAGCTCCGAGTTGCCGATGTGGGTTGTCTTTGTGATCGGATGAGACAAGTGTCGAGTTTGGGATATCTTTCGTGGGCGAAAGATCTCCGAGAACCAACATTATTCTTATGTGCTTGCTAATTGTCCATTTTCACAACGAGGAATATCTTGCTTTTGATTACTCCTTTGCGAGGCTCAATGCGGCCACGAGAGGCTCATGTTACTAACGGATAGATGTGATTTTGAGTTTGGTAGAGCATATTAGTGATCGATGTACCTAATGATACTATAAAAAGCATTGGCCTTGCATATGATCGAATTTGAGAACAGATATGATAGAACTGGTGAGGAATTTGATGCAACTAATAGTTAGACTCGAAAATATTTCGATATGAGTGCCTTGTTCGGGAGAACTTTCATTGGTGAAAGTTCTCGAATCCAAAGAACCCGATTAGCCATGTCGAGTTTGGGACATCTTTCGTGGGTGAAAGTTCTCCGAATACCAAATGACCTTATTTGTTATGCCGAGTTGGGGAGATCTTTCGTGGGCGAAAGTTCTTTTTCAAATCCTGCTGACTTCCTTAGAAAAACCAAGTTGAGGACATCTTTCGTGGGCGAAAGTTCTCCAAAATCCAGCGCTATTCAAATCCGATTGATACATGTCCGCTTTTGCTTGAGCATTTCTTGCCTTTGAACTCTCTATTGCGAACCGAGCATCCACACTGGCTCAACTTCTTGGGCATTGGGGCTCGAGGTTATTATCGATGGAGGGATTCGAGCTTTGATCTTGCTTTTCAATTTGTCTTCAAGATCGATGAAGGAGATCCAGGCGTGGGTAATGAGCATGTTGGTTAAAATGATTATTTCTGGAAGCAAGTGCCGAGTTTGGGACATCTTTCGCGGGCGAATGTTCTCCAAAATTTAGCATTATTTTTATCTTTTTGCTACTTATTCAAATTTCGTTGGTACTGCTTTGGTACTAGGGCTCATGTTATTGACAGATGGGTGGGATATTGATCTCTGTTCCTGCATTTCGATTTGGTTAAAATGGACATACAGTTTTGAATAACTACTTCTCCGTTTTCGACATATAGGCTCTTGTTTTTCATACAATGAGCTCGGGATACTTTTGGAGGAGGGGAAAGTTCTCTTTGAGCTTGCTTATGACGATGTTTGTGACATCCGGTTGGGACATAATGAGGGCGGGATTTGATGTCCTTGTTGCCTGTAATTTTTAAACAGATGCCCATTGTAATGGGATGTTTGGAAAATTTATTTGAAGATTGGCTTTATTAGACCTAGAGGTAATGTGAGCAATGTTGATTACGAATTTCTACATTTGGATATGATTCTAATTTTTATGATTGTTTTTGTTTTGCAGGGTGATTGAAGTGAATTCCCTCTTGATATTATCGACCTCTCTGACTTCGTGCAATGATGCCCCTCGTATCCCTAGGCGTTCCCCTTGGCCAACTACTAAATTCGCTTAGAGAGTTGATCACGATATGCCTTTCCGTTGACACCTTTTAGTGTTCTAAGATTCATCATATTATGATTTGGTTGTCATATACATTAATACTGTTCATTGAAATTTGTTTTGTTGTGTTGACTTTCGTGAATTGGATTTCTATTGAACTAAAACTTGATAACTTTTGACCAACGGATGGTCCATTCAATTCCATTGGCTCAAGTTACTCCATCACTGTTCCGAGAGAACGAGGTTGGCAAGTCAACCTTCCAGTTCAATGCCACCTGGAGGTCAAGCTGATCAAGGTTCCCCAAGTATGCTTGCTAAATCACAAGGTACCCAGATGGATCCCCAGACTCAAACCCATAGTGAGGAAGATACTCTTGAAGATGGAGATGTGCAAATTGCCATGTTGAAGATGCCTGAGTCTTTCGGAGATGCACGGGCAAGTGAGGTCGCGTTTCGCAGACTTCAAAAGACAGATACGATTGCCGTTATCATCAGGTTTCGGTATCGTCCCCTATCCAAGTGTAGACTTGTGATTCCATTATGTCGATTGGAACCACTTCCCCTTGTGCGCCCTATCAATGAGTTTGACGTTCAAAAGCTCGAGAATGAATTTGTCAACGGATACAGAGAAGGGGATATTGTCATGTACGTGTCTGTTCACAATGACAAGCAAAATTCTATGCCTCTTACGCCTGATATTTCGGCAAAATGGGGACCATATTGGGTTGCGGCAAATTCAGAGTTTGAAAGTCAATTGCTTGCGGATCCGGACCTTGTGCAATTTGCTGGCAAGATGTTCTATGTGTACGAGGGCAATCATTGATTGACTGCTTGGAGGCGACACGTGGATCAACATCACATGATGGAGCCTTCCTGGCACATATCTGTGGATTGTATCCTGCTTGATACCCGAATCAATAACATCATGGTTATTAACGCGATGAACGACCTGAATTGGTAAGTTACTAACACTTCTCATTTTCTCAAGGTTGATTTTAATGCTTATCCTTGATTTGACTAATACATGATATAATTTTATGTTGCAGGTCCAAGGAAAACGATCATGTGAAGGAAAGCATCCCTTCTAAACTTCAACGGATACAAACGTTTGGAAAACTCAAGCTCCATGAGTTCGAGGGTTTGATCCCATCTGAGGACCTTGATATCTGCAGGGAGGAGAAACCAAAGCACAAGTCGACGTGGTTTGCTTTGACTACCGACGTCTTCGTCGCATTTCTCTATAAGGTTTGAACTTCATACCTCACCTGAATTTAGTTCAAGACAAAGTTGATATTTATTCATCCTTCGAATGCGTCATTCTTGCAGCAAGAACTGTCCAAAGCAGCAGACTCAGCTGCCAAACAATATTTTGCTTCAACGGGTTCAGACAATTGGAGAAGTCCGAGAGTGTGGCAAATCATGCGGGATGCCCAATTGAAGAGAATCAAGGAGATTCGAGGTAGTGGCTTTGACAAGGTTGTTGGACTTGCCAACCCCGATCACGGCGAAGATTTCTTGAAAGAAGTAAGTTTCTTCTACCATTAAACTTCATTTACTATCCATATTTCTATCTGTGCCTCATACTAACTCACTCATGTCATTCGCAGATTTCAAAACACTACTCTTTGTTTTTAAAGCCCGACCTGTCAATCGAGCGAATTTACAAAGTCTCTACATGTTGTGTTACTCGTGAGTACAAATGCAAATGGTTGTCATGGTGGAACGCATCATCCGCAGTTCGTGCCGACGTTGGATTTCTTGGAGAAAGACCAATGAGAGAGAAGGTGCTTGATCCATGGCTTCAAAGAGCGTCGTTATGGGCCCAGGTACAATTGCAATCTATTTAATGTTATTCTTTTAATTTTCCATTAATTTTACTACCACATTTTAATTCTCCTTGGTTATGCTCGATTTATAAATTTCAATGTTTCTATTCCTTCCGTGTTCTACATTTGCAGTTGGAAGTGGAAGTGGACAATTTATTTCAAGATATGGTTCTAGCCAAAACAATCACGGTTGACTGGAAAGAAGGAGTTCTCCATCCAAAAGAATACATTGACACTTGGAGGAAGACATTGATGGATAAGGCGTTTCTCGAGGTCTATACCGCAAAGGGAAGCCAACGGTTTTAAAAGCACGAGTTGAAGTCTCTCACCGTTGGAAAGATCTTTGCAAAACGAGTTTTTTATACGGTATATTTGTTTCTTTATTTTTGTTTTGAGTTTGGTATCTCGTATCCTACAATTCGTTTATCTAATAGATACATTTCATAGGTACATCCATCGTGAACTCGTGGAGAAAGATGCGGTTGATCGGACAAACTTCCAAAGTACTTGAAGACCTCGTTGGACACCACATCGAACACACGATTTATGCCAAACACCATCGATCGCGTTTCTCGGATGTTCATCTTGCCGGGAGGTTGGTACCTCGATTGTTTGGTTGGTTATGTCCTGCATCGGAAGGCTTTATTCACGCCGATCGAGGGTACACCCTCCCGATCCTGTTGCACCTCCTCAAGCCAATGGTGTCCACAATGGTGAGAATGACGATTTTGAAGAGGAAGTGGCACCAAAGCTGAAGAAAAAGCGAGGACGAACTAATTGTTCTAAGAATGTTGTCCCTTCACCAACTGATGAGGATGCTCCTCCACCTCCAGACGTTGCTCCTACCCCGACGAGCGTTACTCCTGCACCATTGGCGTCTAGAGTAGCTCCGTCGCAGCGGTCCAACGATGCACCAAGTACTCTTCAAGATAGAGACGATTACGATGTTATCGATTCAGTGACTCAAGCACATCGTCATCCTCTACCTGTTGTCGCGGCTTCTCTTACCAAGCTACCATACCGATCGGTGTTGACCTCTTTGGACTATCCTGTTACATTCTTGCCACAATACATTGAGTGTGTTGACATGTTAGAGGTTATGACACACGCCACTAGCGATGAGAGAGTGTTCGACCCTCAATACTACAAGATCATGGAATTCATTACAAAGGTACTATCGCACTTCCTGCAGTCTCATTTGATCAACCACATTCTCTTCTTTTTATCAAACTCCCATTCAATTTTGTATCACTTATTTTGACCTCTTACACTCGTGTACATAATGTTCAGGTTGGTCAGGGTCGTACTCGATCTACGGAGATAATGTCCAAAACGGTGATGCGTGATACCCATACTGGCATCGATCTCATCATTTGTGATGTGCCAGACAACCTACCAGTTCCTTTTGTATCTCCTCGGGATGTCCCACCTTGGAACGCACGTGGAAGAGCATTTGTTGAACTCTTTTTCGTATTTGCTGAGGCTAATCTACACGATAATGGCCTGATCATGATTACACATGGCCAAGATGAACGATTGGAGAAGCGGCTCGAAGCCAAGGCCGCTACTTACAGATTCAAGCTTGTTCGTAAATGGGTTGGAGGCAACCGTCTCAAGTTAGCATCTACTAACCCAGAGTTTCCTACGGTATTTACTCACCCATTTTTCATTTTCAATGCGTTATTTCCAAGTGGCTTTAAAAGTTATATGATTAATTGTTTTGAGTTTCTTTCAGACTGCGTTGTTCGACATAAAAGTATATGCACGACGTGAGGATCTTTGTGTTCTACACGAGGCGACCAAAACGTTGGAAGGACTTAGACCTTCTCCCGAAGAGACTTTACTTGTTCGTAATCAAGTAGACCGCCGAGCGAGCGAGGCGATCGCGGCACCGTGCCTTGGAGGGGGCCAAGGAGAAGCACCCGACTTTCTCCAATCATTGTATCATTGAGTCCCTCACCGACGAGGGAGACATCGTATTTATTTGGACCGCATCTACGGTATAAGTCCTATCTATCGACTTCCGTACTATGATATTATTTCATGTGCTAATATTTTGATACACAGTGCTTCCATACATGCTCGTAGAATTGCGGTCGCCACCTTATTTCTTTGTTGAGAAAGACCGTGCCCTCTTTGACGCCCTCTCTTCAAACCGATAATCCCGCCGGAACGTTCTCAAGCGCCACCGGCTAGAGCTTCTATTCCCATTAGCGACAGATTCGACGGTGGTGACGGTGGATGGCAAAGCGTGGGCCTTCAAGGAAGAGGAAATATGGGTTGGGTGCGTTATTCAACTTGATTGTATTATTTTGTTTGCTTGAACATGTTAATTGGCTTGTTTTAATTTTATTCATCCACTAACTCCTTTGTATTTCTAGGTCCTTAGGTACGACTCGACAACGCGCCCTAACTCCCAACTTATTTGCTAGTCCACCTCAATCATTCCGCCTACCTTCTTATGCCGAAGGCCTTGCTCAAGACTTCATCGCAAAGACCTTCTCCGATTCTTTGTGGCGGCAAGGGCGAGGTCTTTAGTCCCGGGAGTACTTCGATATCTAGATTACGAAGCGATCGGTGTGATAGCACTAACACATAGTATTTGATATCTTTGCTTGTTATATTATGTTTGTAGAAAGGTGTTCACTCACCTTTTTCATATATGTGTGTGGCTTTGACATTCATACATTAATATGTTGGATTGGATTTTGATTTTGATTTCCAATAAGTGTCTAGTGTTCCATCCACTCTTGTGTTTTACATACATCCATGAGTTTGGCACTCACTTTCTATTTAGCACTAAAATCTAACCTTTAATTCTAACTTGTAGATCTCAAAGGTTAGTCAACCTCTATTTTGTTTTTAGAAATGATGACATCAGCCCTAATTTCCCTAAACCCTATAATAAAATAAAATTTTGCAAGTGGATGATATTCACGAATGATAAATGTTGCCTTGATGTCATCTACGTGAACTTGTTATTGTCGGTCCCACATACTATCCACGGGAATAGGGTATTCATGGATTAAATTTAGAATTTATTACTTGTAAAATTGCGGACTGAGGGTCCCGATAATTACATAATTCAACAAAAAATTTGTCCAAATTTTTATTAACAAATGTCAACTTTCCGCTCTCCGCTCTCTGCTCACCGCTCTCCGCTCATGCCCCTGCATTCCCCGGGTAGATGGTTGACAGGCGGATCTAATGTTAATACGTCCGGTGGGTGCGTGCGAATGTTGGGTAAGGCGGGTCTGACTGCTAGCTGGTCGACTCCTTGATTATATATAGTCTGTATCTGATGGACCGTATGGGGGTCGAACTCCTGTCTAGCAGTCGGGGAAGGACTTTCTTCTAGGGGTGTACCCGGTCGGCTCATCATTGGACCAAGAGAACTAGGTTCCTGGTAAGATGATGCCGTCTGGGGGTTCCGACCTGGTATGGGCGGGTGCTCTGCCTGGCCCGGGTTAGACAACAGAGTGGCCAGACGGAGATCGAGTTCGGCCCGACTACTACGTAGTAAATCAATTTCGTGCTGACGCTCTTGCATAATGATGGACGGGTCATGATTGTACCTGACAAGCCTCTCGTTGGCACTAGATGGTCGGTCAGGAAGTGATGGTTGGTCGTCCCGGTTCTGTCGGGGCGTTGATGGGTTCGAAATCGTATGTGTCGCTACACTCGGTCGGGTGTATTGATCCGCTGTTGACGATGTAAGTGGCAAACTGGCCACAGGTCGGGTCGGGTCGGTATACCCACCACGATTCATTGGAAAAGACGTTTCGTGAAAGATCGCACTTTCGGGACGTCCGTCATACCTTGGGTGTATTCGACCAGGTGGTGCGGGGGACGCTTCATCCGGCGTGGATCTTGAGACTTGTCTTCCGACGCTATATGTTGGGGAGGGGGGCCCTTGGGGTCGATCGTCGGGTGTCTAGAGATGGATTTATCCGGATCGCAACCTACGCCATTCCATTCTGATCTGGAATTTTCCATTTGGTCGGGTGGTAAGTCGATCGCTCGGGAGAGCGGCAAAGAAGACGCGTACATGGACCCGTCATAATGGTGACGTGTCACTTTCAGATCGAGATCCGGTTTTTCGGATCTCGATCCGCATCTAGATCTCAATGCGGATCCAGCGGTAGAGTCTGTGCTGCGATGCCGCTTATTTGGTGTTTTGTGTGAGTTCACTTAGTTGCTCTTTTGGCACCGTGAGCTTCTTCCACGCACCACTCTACATATTTCTTAGCACTCTTAGACGACTCTACTTTTTCTTTGGATAGACATGTAGCGACTATGATCTCCGAGGCGCGTTTTAGCTATGTTGCCGTACTCTCACCGACTAGGTCGATGTTGTTGAGTGTAGGAGACGATTTTTTCGAAACCTTGATACCAACAACTCTCGTGTCAACCGACCGTGTGAGGTTGCATACTCCTAAACCTCTATAGCGAGACACTTTCGGAAGCGATTTGTGCGGGGGTCGACATCCGGGTCGGCATGCTCTACACGATTTCTACTCGTTACAGATCCAAAATCTTTGGACTGGACAATCGCACGGTAGCCCAATGTTGAGGGAGATCTACTGCTCTACTTGAGATCTGCGTAACTGGAAACAATGGAATCGAACTCAAGCATAGGTCGCCAAATGTTAAGGGGGTTTTTCTGGAAACACACCCTAACGAGTCTAAGGTAGCTTCCTACTAGTCGCAGTAACGTTGGGTTAACAAAACTGCTACTAACGAGAAGGGAAGAGGGTTGAATCTACCGACTAGTAAGTACCTAGAGAGACCAGACAGCTTTATGTCGGGTCTGCCAAACACTAGAGGGAGAGAAAATACACGATTCTCACAAAGATCAGAGATCCCGCAAAAACAAAAGTCGGCTAGTCTATTCAAACACACACAACGAAAGAACAGAATAGAAGACTATGCAGAACTCCGAGGTTACTGGCAAAAAAGGGAATAGATTGACTAGCAACAACCCTCACGGAGAAGAAGGTGGTACATATAGTCGGTGGTCTCGATCGATTGTCACGATCCAGCTCGTCATAAAAAGTCACCGACTGGCCGCTAAGTCGACCATAAAGTCGGGTGTCCTAAACTCGTTTAGGACTCTAACTATGCCAAATAGATAACCGACTTGCTGACCCTACCGGGTATCGCCTGCCGGGTCTATACCTGCCGGGTAGAGACTAGACTAAAAATAGCCTAGCAAATATACTACGAATATTCCGTTAACATGATAGCAGGGAATGGTTGACTATCTTGGTATGCATTAGTGCTATTGGCACTTTCATCCCGCATTATTTCATTTTGAAGGGAACATATCTTCTTCAAAATTATGTTCAAGATTGTCGACCAGGTACAACAATGAATGTCCAAGAAAATGGATGGGTAACCAACGAGATTTTCTGTGATTGGCTTGATCACTTTCGACGCAATGTTCCAGGAGGTGTGAGTACAGACAATAAACACCTTCTTGTTTTAGACCGCCATTGTAGTTACATTAGTGCCATGGCACTAGATACATGCTTAAAGATGGGATTAGATATCATTACAATCCCTTCTCATTCCTCACACCACATGCAACCCCTTGATGTCTCATGCTTCAAGCCCTTTAAGCAGAATCTTCAAGAAGATAAAGCCGCTATGACATTAGAGAATCCCAATTGGGGTAACGGAATCATGTTGAAATCAACCTTGGCCAAAATGGCTGCCAATGCTTCGGACAAAGCATTGAAGCCATCTAATATAAAATCTGGTTTCAAAGCAACAGGTATGATCCTATTCATCTCTTTCTTTGAATATTTGCTAAGTTTCTTGCTTGAAACATAAATCAACCTTTATTTAAAAATGTATTTGGCTATTTCATCATATTTTACTTACTGATAATTGTAATTGGATTTTATTGCTTGACAGGCATCTTCCCAATGGATTCAAGTGCAATGGATAGATACTATGGGCCAAGTCTACCTTTGCTTACATGTGTGAAAGAAGAAAATGAGGAATTCCAAGAAAATTTGGATGAAGAGATGTTGCATCAAAATGTTGATGGTGATGCATATGAAGAATTATCCATTGACATGCCAAATGAGGCACAAACAGTGGTTCAAGATTCACTTGTGTGGCCATGTGATGATCCTAACCCAGTGACTCTTAGGACCAGTGATTTTGAGTCTCTCAGGAAGGTCAATGCCTAACAGACACAACAGTGGATTTTTATCTCAAATATCAAGAAAAGAAACACCAGTATATGAAGCCCGGATTATATTTCTTCAATAGCTTCTTTTTCAGGAAGCTTGTGATCATTCTAAAGGAGGATGCTAAAAA
The DNA here is from genome assembly GCA_037043015.1 of Bryum argenteum. Classification (NCBI taxonomy): domain Eukaryota; kingdom Viridiplantae; phylum Streptophyta; class Bryopsida; order Bryales; family Bryaceae; genus Bryum; species Bryum argenteum. The sequence continues at coordinate 13,292,513 of CM073328.1, read as the reverse complement.
CGGATTCAAGATAATTACACGTTGGTTCAAAGGCATCAATATCTTCAAGTGTGACTATATCTTTTTGCCTATTTTACTCAGGTATTCAATATATGTTTTATGAGATCCTATTTGAAAAGTTATTTGAACATTTTAATTTCCAAAATGCTACTGATTAACTATGTTTTTTTTTTTTTTTTTGACAGTGGACATTGGAGCATGATTGTTATATGTTCCCTTGGAAATGAACCTGGTCTATTACATATCAAGCTATTTGTACATGGCAGTTTTTTAAGCTTAGAATGGGAAAGGCAAAACAACCTCGAATCTTTGAAGATTTCCAAGAAAGACCTACTCAAGCTTCAAATGCAAGTGATTGAAGTAAGTTACAAATTTACCATATGTATTTGAGAATGTATTGTTAACAAGCACATTACAATGAACTTTGTCTTTCAAATAATATGATACAATTTAATTTATGTTGAAAAATGTTATGTGTATATAGGTTCTTCAGCAACCAAAAGACAATGGTACAGATTGTGGGATTTATTTGATAAAAAATGTAGATGTCTTTTTACATACGGTTACAGAAGGTGTTGCTTTGGGACAAAACAGTGAAAACATAGTAAGTGTGCTTCTCTAAACTAAGAATATGAAAAGTGCCAAGCATTTTAAAATTAAATTTTGGATTTCTTTGGTTGCTTTAGTTGCTCTCATATAGATATTGTATTAACTTGTTGTCAATGTATGTTTATTTCCAGTTGAAGAAGTTGCTTGTGGACTTCCAAAACTTGACATTCCAAAAAACAGAAGTGAATTCTAAGAGAATGTGTATAAAACAATTGATATTGATGCTTGAAGGAGGGTCAGTTTTTTCAACACGTGATGAAGATAGGTAAGTCATCTAATCTATTACTTAAGAAAAAATTAGACTTTTATAAATTCTTTCAAAGTTATTTGAACATTTTTTTGCAAAATCAAGTTATTCACACACATTATTTGATGCTTAAATTTTTTTGTCACTGCGCATGGATGGCAATTGTAAATTGAAAAGTGAAATTCTATCCAGCATTTTGAAAATCCCCTCGTATCTATCGTCCATGAGGAGGAAACCCAAAAATCCTAAGAGATTGAATCCTCACAGCAAATGCCTTACTTCGGAAGAATTTACCATGAACAGGTTGAAAAGCAACAAAAGAAGAAGAGGATATTTTCTATGAGAAAGAACAAAAGAAGAAGACAAGAAAAGACCTTGCCAAGGCTAAAAAAGAAGCCAAAATACAACAACAACTTGAGAAGAAACAGGCGACAAAAGCCAACAAGCCAATTGTAAAACTTCATCAACTTTCCGTGGCTACAAAGAAAAGGGCAACATTTGTACCTCCCATAATAAAGTCTAATGTGCACGGTTAGTGAATAGTACATTGTGGACACATTGGTGCATAGTCATGTGAATCTAACTTTTGAAAGGTCACAACTTTTTCAATAAAATTGTCATTTCAGTTTTCCAATATAATCTCATCTCATTTACTAATAATCATGTTAAAAAAAAATAGTGAAAAACTAATACCCACCTTGCAAAAAAACCTTTGATATTCAAATGTGCACGGTGAGTAGCCTGTCTACAATACCACAAATTTGGGTCAAATTTACCATAAACTTCTAAACTTAGGTTTTTTTTTGTACTTTTAGAAACTCTCGGTGAGATCTGGTAGTAAAATGAACTTGAAAACTACTCTATACATATATACTTAACAATATGATTCTATTCATTTTATATCAGATGGTACATTATTTTAGAATTTTTTATTAGTTAAATATATAATTTTAAAATTAGTTCTAAAATGAATCATAAAATACTTGTTACGACTGTATCATAAAATAATCCATTGGTAACTTTGAGGCTATTTCAAGCGAAGCCTCCTCTTTTGTTTAAAAAAACCACAATAAATAATTTTCTTTCATTCAAAAAACTTCTCTACGTACTTATTGTATTCATTAACACCAAATACATCAAAAGCTTTAACCCTTGTATGTCCTTGGGATATTTTTGTCCAAAAATACATTTTCAGAAAAGTATCATAGATGAAAAAGTAACCAAGTATTTTAGATCTCAACCGTGCAAACTTGAATTGTACTTATTGTAGGTTATGTGGACCAAAACTTGACTCATGAGGCCTCATAGATTTCAAGATCATCACGTATCAGTACACAAAATGGCTACAAAATTTCATCATTTTCACCTTGAAGTGAAAATACTACCATTATAAAAATTGCAATAAAAAACCAGAAACTAGAAAGTTGTTCATCTTTATCATTCTTAAAAATACATTTGTACCAAGAAAATATCTTTCAAATAATAGCTTTCCAATTGTGAAAACTACACCAAAATTTACAAAGGAATAACAGTCCAAAACTAGACCCTTTGCACTCAAATTCATGCTCTATCTTCAGTACATCTTCACTCAGGTGTAGGTTTTTACCACTAAATCTAGAATAGGATTGGAATCTATCCCAAAAAATCAATAGAGAATCTAATGATGGATGAAGGCAATCTAGCTTCTCAAAAAGCATCCAATTTTTCACTTTTTTCATTGGATAATCATCATAGCAACACCAATACATACCAAAGTTATTTGGATCAAAAAACTTGCACCTAGAAAGTTGCTAGGATGCATATGAAAATCATACTTATGTAATAAAAATTCATCAAGAACTATTTTAATTTTACATAATTAGCTTGCAATGGTAAAACATGCCTCATGTTTGGAATTTGAAGAACAAAAGCTGCCATCACTAAAATGCACGCCATTTATTCATACTTAACTAAATGGGTGTGCAGATTCTACCATACAAACTAGACTTGATTTGGAACTCAAACCAAGTGATATTGTCAAAAGCAAAGTCCGGATGAAAACGTTGTCCTCTTCAAAGTTTCTACCCTTCATCCAAAATGTGGTCTTGGACACTAGGGACGTCTAGAAAGAGACACATAAAGTCTTGGAATTGTATTATTAAATTCAAAATCCTCTTTGATTTTGATTCTCCAAGGCGATGATCCAACATGTGCAATCCATTTGAATGCGACAATTTGGACAATTCTAGTCTTGCAAAAACAGACATGTTTGTCAAAATCACCACTAGAATTTGACTTTTGCTAGGTTTGTGTTTCCATAAAAGCCATGTTCGGGTTTCCATAAAAGCCACGTTTGGGCATAACTCTAACAACGTTTTAGCACATTTGTGCTTAAAAGGTAACTTCTGAAACTACGTATTAGCTAGAACGTAGGTTAAGCTACAGTAGGGATTGGCCAATTTAACGAATATGGCGTTTACTCCTAAAATGTGGCTTTTAAGAAAACACTAACGTAGCAAATGGGGTCAAATTCCAATGTTGAATCTTTTCGATGGAACAAGATGAAATTTTTGATTTTGAGCTCAAAGAATTTATCAAAGTTAAAGTTTTCCTCGATCTAGATTGATTTCTCGACTGCGCTTATCACAATTCAAAGTGAACAAAACGTTGAAAAATAACACTTTCTAACGCCTCAGGTCTTTGATAATCTTGTCATGACCAAAATTCTTGAGCTTTTGAAACTTCAGAGCGAGCTTAAGGGTTTTGTGTGTGTGCTGCCGGAAGCATAAATTTCTATGTATGCTACTTTCATCAAATGCTTTAATTTCTTCGATCTGTCAAGATTGATTAGATTAGCAAGTTCTCGACGAAACTTTCTAGTCATCTCATTTGCAGAGCAGCTTGCTAGTTGCAAAATGATCGAATGAGGCAGAAGTAATCATGGTGAGACTAAATTAAAGATAAATTCCAGACTTCGTGCCAGAGAATCAATTTCAAGGGAGGTTAACATTGTAGACTCAGGATGTCTTGCAATGCGTAGCACGATTCGTCAACTCCAGCGGATCAAATTATGACATGTTTCAGAGCTTTGTATGATTCATGATCCGGAGGTAAGACTTGACTATCTTGTTCTCCAAGATGACTTTCAAGCATGTTGTAGGGTGACTTTCAACCTATCAATTTCTGTGTGTGTTCATGTACTTGTTTTCGATGATGTAAAAGGCAGCTCTCACTTTCACTCGGAAGTGGAAGCTTCCTGTTAGATATGGTCACTTGGATGAAGAAACTAACATTGATTGATGTTTTTTTATTTTTGGGGGAGTTCCTGCCTCAATCAACTTCGAAGATATGATAAGGGCGTTAATGGTGACTTGGGTTTTGAAGAATCTTTTCCATATTCCTCAAAAAACAGACCTGTACAATTTCGAAAAAAAGGTATATGTTTGAATCACATATGGATTTGTCTGTTCCCAATCAACACCGTATTCTATTTGAAGTAAGATGCTAAGTTGATTAATGTTTTTGGTTTACTCTGCCACATTGAAGCACTTCTGGATTTTTTAGTAGCTCACTGGGACATCCCTGATGGACTGCAAATAAAATATCAAGGGATTTGTCGTCGATGTAGAGCTGATCAGATCCCCCCCAAAAAGCGACATTATTTTCAGAATGTTAGAATGTCAAGATATTTCGTTAATATTCAGTCGGTCATACGATCAAGAAGTTCAAAATATCCAAGGCAGACCACTCTACAATAGCACGAAATATTCGAGTGGCACTTGCGGTGGCAACAGAGTGGAGCAGAGTGCTCACCACATCGCCAACAGTGTGATCCTTATGAAACAGCAGGAGGACATCAGTAAATTTCGACAGCAGGAGTACTTTCGGTTTTGTCCGCATGGTCCTGCTGTGGGCAATCTGGTGCCGGCAGTGCTCTTCAAGTTTTCAAAGAACCCACCTCCGAAGACGAATTTGTTACCGGCCAGTGCCCCACTGTACCTCGTCAACAGCATATTCGAATCTTGAACAGTTCCTCACACTGTCGGTAAGGGTTTCACCGTCAACTAACCCCGACGCTCTTCGATGCCTCCTTGTCCCGCTTTCATTGTCCTGCTTCCAGACTGCTCTACTTCGCGAAATCTGAAGGCCTGCACCTTGCCGCCTTTGATCTATAACCCTCGATCGTGTTGGCGACGGGCGTTTCATAAGCCTACTTTAGAACACACAGGGACTCTTGGGCGTTTGGAATTGTGCACCATATCTCTTGAGCGATCTGAATGTCGTGAAGCATGCTTTGGAGTTTTCTTGTGTCGTAGTCGGCGGATTGGTGTTGGGGGACCAGCTATAATCGCTGGAAACAAGGGGAGGAGTTCATCGAAGCCCTGGTTACCAGGTTCAGCTGTCCATTGTCTCAATCTGTGGCTGTGTTCTAATTTCTACCCTCTTAGTTTTGTGCCATCTGCTTCAGGCGGGGGCGTTTCTGACTTGCTCCCACTGATTGCATGATCATTGTGAATGGCCGATTTGTTATCGATCTTCTGAAGAAGTTTGGCCGGCTTTGCTCAGTTGTGGCGACGGTAAATCTTGCGTGGTGTTGGTGTTGCGCTTTGGTGACGTGACGGCCATTGCGGATTGATACTTGACGGGTCATCGATTTGACAACGGCAATAGGAAATTTGAAAGGTTGGGCATGACCCCGATCCAGTTCCTTTGATAGACGAGAAGTGAGCCATCTGAAGCAAAGTCATTGATTCGTTGTGGTGTGTCAAGTTGTTTTTTGTGTGTAGAACTCGTTTGTCTTTAAGGTTTGAAGCGTTGAATTACTTCAAATTGCTTAGCATCGTGTTCGTCGGATTTTCCAACTTAGACCTTGTCAATTTGCAAGGTAGTGATTGGTGATGAATCATTTTCCAAGTTTTGTATTGTGTTTGAAGTGTTTACGATGGCAGTTGTGGATTTTGGGCCAAGTTGCTACCATTTCTTCATGATTTTAATATTGAATGCATCATTTACATTAACATAGTATGGCAATTTAAGTTTACATCTATGTTCAAGATTACCAAAGTCATTGTAACCAAAGACACTAATCAACAATTGGCATCTGAATTCTCCAGGTTTATGTTGGTACATGTGGATAAGCCTTTGGTGTTGCCACACAATAGGCTTGGAGTTTCTAGCGACGTGCTTCAATTCCTTATTCCATAACGTGTAGTTGTGTACCTCAAAACAAGCACAGGCTCTCACCTTACCATCATTAGGTTGAATATAGCAAGAGATCTTTTCAAGTCTAAATGTGAGTTGCAATTTTTGGGGTGGTGTCGATCAAATGAATGAGCAGGCGTATCGAGGTATGGACAATGTTGTTTCATTGTTGCACTCTCCAAGCATGGGAGACCATGGTAGACATGATGGTGATGGGAGGTCAGCGGAGGTTGGTGAGGCATGTGCATCCGTTGACGTTGCCACTGATCTTGTTACCATGCTTGATGAAAATCGTAACAGTCCAAAGGATGGCAACGAGAGGTGAGTGCAACTTCTCATATGGTGTAGTCTTCTACTTGATAATATGAATTGTATTTAAGTTGGAAGTTGTAATTGGGAGCGTAGATTTTCTGTTTATTTCTAATTTGAATAGAGAGTGAATTCTAACAAACTCATTTGAATGTATGCAGACACGATGTTCTAGAACCAAAACATAAGATATTCCTAAGCCACAGTGGGGCTCAAAAGAGCTTTGTAGCTGATTTATAATCTAATTTGGTGAGTCGGGATCGATACGCATTCTTTGATAAATCAAGGAGTAGTTTGCCAATTGGAGAGAAGTTTCGAAACCTCATCTTCAATGCTATCGAGCAATGTGCAGTTGGGGTTGTGGTGTTGTCAGAGGAGTTTTTCACAAAGACTAAGTGGCCAATGTTGGAGTTGGTGGCCATGGTGAAAGAGTCAAAGAAACCCAACGGGAGGATTAAAATCATACCAGTGTTCTACAAGATTTCTCGTGACGAGTGTCGAAATCCTAGTGTCCAAAATGGGTGGATGAAAAAATATTGGGAGAAATGGGAAGAAGAAGACAAGAGTTGTAGGATACATGTTGAGGAGTGGAAGGAGGCTTTGGGAATATTTGGATCGACAACTGGTGTGGTTATGGAGGATGGAATGCTCGATGGAGAGTTACGAGGAGAGATTGTAAAAGCGTTGTGCAAGATTGTTCTTCGAGAAACAAGATGGGATGATACAAGTGTTCAAGGAAAGACACGTTTGTGTGAGGTAAGAGTTAAGTGACCAATTTTACCATGTTGGTGTGGTTTTATAAATAGAGTGATTTACTTATTCATATGTTTGATTTGAAGAAGTATATAAGAATATGTGTGATTAATTATTATTTGTCAACACAATAAATTAAGATTTCGTACCTATGAATTTTGATTTCAATGATGAATATAATCAATTTGAAAGTGTACTCATTGAACATCATTTGTATGTTTTGTTGTGGTTTTAAGGAATTCTGCAAGAAGATGTATGGAGGAATGAAACCCAAGGATTTGAAGGGTGAAGTGCGCGTGTTGGGGTTGTATGGAATGGGTGGCATGGGAAAGACTACTGCTTGTAAGGTGCTTTGCAATGCAGTTAGTGTTGACTACGATGACAAAGTGTGTCATGTAGAGTTTGGAAATGGTAGCGAATTGGAGTTACTAAAGAAAGTGTTGAAAGCATTTTCAAACTTGGATGATGAAATACTTGATAATATTCAAGATGTTGGAGAGGTAAGTACTTCACACTTCGTCTTGTATTGGATATTATCCATCTAACTCACCATTGGCATTGTAGTGTATTTTTACATAGATTGTAGATACATGAATCTCAATATCTTGAGAAAAGATATATAGATGATTCCATTGTGGATTTGAAATTTTTGAGACTTGAAAATGCTACTGCAAATCTTTTTATTAAGGCTTGTACATCTTCTTGGTAAGGTCGTAAGGTTTTTGTTTATCTAGAGCAAGTTTAGGAGGTATGTTTTATTTGAAGAATTTTACTAGAATTAAATGGGTGTGAATGAAGTTGTGAAATGAAGCACTTTTTAAAGAGTAGGTTCCAAAAGTGATAAATCACATGTACCTCATGATTATAATGTGAAGATCAATAATGCTTTGAGGCATTATTTACATTGTTTCCTTTTGCAAGCAAGTATTATATATTTTATACTTTATTGCAATTGTATGCTACATTTTGTGGTTTTATCTCCATATCGTCTATGTTGATAAAAGCATTGATGTTAATGGGCATTCACTCAATTTTCTCATGATTATTGAAATCTTTAAAATCACCATAAGCTTTTTGAGAATGATTGTGATCGGAACCCCAATTCCGTTAAAATGGCAATATGTCATGTGCCATTTTGTCACACTAGATCGTATTTGTGCTCATATAAAATGGTATATTCTGTAATATCACAAATTTTTTTTGTAATATGACTTCTTTATATACATTTTCACTAATTTTCCCTAATATCACCTTAAAATTCTGTTATATCATATGGTTTTTGAATCACAGTTCAGAAAGTTGAGGTGTGCCATTTCACTGGAATAATGCCATTTTAACGGAATTGGAGTTTCGGTTGTTTACATTTTAGAATATGACATCTCATTCATTTGTTTTCCATTGTAGGGTCATGGCTATCTTAAGAACGGCATCATGAAGGAAAGAGTATTCTTGGCGTTGGACAATGTGTCAGATGATACAAAAGAGCAAGCAAAAGTGTTTCTTGGAACAATTTATGGAAGGGGAAGTGTGGTTTTTGTGACATCTCGTTCAGTTGATGTACTCCAATGTGTAGGCTTAGAGAAGAAGAATTGTTTTGCAATGCCAGAGTTGGAGCGTGAGGAAGCAAAGGCTCTATTTTTAAGCCATGGTTGTTTGAAGGAGGAAGAAGTTAATGTTGAGCTTTTAGAAAAGTGCATGGAGAGATGTTACTTCTTCAAAGGTGAATCATCATCCTCATTGGATGCAAAGGATTCAAATGGTGGGAAGCATTACCATCCGTTGGCATTGAAGGCGCTAGGTATAGGAGTTGGTGATGAGATAAGGAAACATGGCCAGACAAAACAAGGAGAGGTGTTGACAAGAATTGAGAACTTGAACATGTCAAGGCAGAAGGAGCATCCGGTGTTTTGCATTCTGAGGAGCAGCTTTGACTCGTTGTTGGAAGAGGATCAACTCTTGTTTCTGCATGTTGCCCTTTTCTTACCCAGTATATCCATCATACACAAGTTCAGAGCGATGGAATGGCTTGAGATAGTGCATGGAGAAGAGACCATTGCAATCAACTTTAGGGTAAGTGATATGCATGGTTATCAATAAGCAAATGTGTGCATTTGCTTACTCAAAGATTTGCAAAGTTAGGAATAACATTGTTGCATGCAAATTAAAGGAGCTATTAATTTGATAAGTTGTCCTTATTGCACATTTCGAGAAATTTATGAAATTTGGAGTTGTTTAATGTAATTGGGTGCGGGATTTGTGATGGAAATTGATGGGGTGGAGTGCAGCTGGAATGTCTCAAGCAGAAATCGCTTCTTGAATCATTTGGAACTTGGAAGTGGGACTTTAGAATGCATGACCTATGGCGTGAGTTTGCTGAAACTGAGATCAAAACAGGGAAATTCAAAGACCAAGTTCTTCTTGAGGATGGTAATGGAAGGATGGGCATGGTGGATTTGACAAGGTTCCGAGAATTGAGATTGGTGAAGCGCAGGGTTGGAGAAGGAGTTGTAGCAGTGGATTTGCAGGGATTGAAGGACCTCAAGAGCGTAGAACTTTCTTGCGTATTTCACTTGAAGGAAGTAAGGGGATTGGGCAGTCTAGAGAACCTTACCTTTTTGAGTTTAGAGGGCATATCGTCGAGCGAGTGCATTGCAGAGATTGGGTTGTTGACAAATCTCCAGGTGTTGGTGTTGAAGCACTTTGGAGGCGTCAAATTGCCCGACCTAAGGAAGTTGAGTAGCTTGCGAATCCTGATTATAGAGCATTGCCGCAATTTGAGAAGTATCAAACTACGGAGTCTTTCAAGTTTGGCAAGATTGCATATTTTTCCTTGCTCTGGATTGCAAAGCGTGGACATTTCTGGATGGATTCAACTTTGAGGGAACTGAATGTATCGTCATGCCCGTTGCTCGTACAATTGGGTGGACTAAATGACTGTTCGAATTTACGGAAATTGGACATCAGTGGATGCAGGTCAATGATTAATTTGGACAAAGATCTACTGTGGTTACAAAACTTGGAGGAGCTTCGAGCAAAGAACTGCGACAGTCTTGAGTTGCCGGAATGTGAGCTGCCGGCAAAACTGCGAGTACTAGATATCGAACCCTGGAAAGTACCCGAAGGCTTCGAGTGGTCACCTGGATTGATCAGAACGTTGGTCAGGAAATTCAAGAAGCATTGCACAAGCACAAGCTAGCAATATACCAACCATTTCAGGCACTCTCGCCAGGATCTTGATTCAGGTGTGCCTTCTTGCAGCACGGATGGAACTCGACACATGATTAGATATTCATTCCTTCTCGTACATACTAGACAGTATGTTTATTCTCATGCAGTGAGTATCTTTGGGTAGAGCCTTCATGTCCGACGATGGTGTGTACGCTCTGGAGGATTGGAGATAAGCTGACCTTCATCTTTGTAGCCCGAATATGCAATAGGATGTTGCCGATTGAATGATCAGTGGTCTCATTTGATTACGGGGCATTTTATTCTGTCTCAATATCGGAACGCTTTCGAGTGCATATTTATATTTTCTCATTATTGAAATGGAATGTCTTTTCTTATTCTCAAATCTTCAAAAATAAAAGCACCATAAATCCATCCAAAACACATTGATAAGACATTTGTCATAGCTCAAAAGTTACTTAAGAACACACTTCATAAGGTAATTTGCCCAATAATAGCACAAATTCTAGCATGGCAAATGTGACCTGAAGTGAGTTATGTGAGGAATTTAATTGCAAGCATTTTGGTGGAAGATTTTTTTTGCACATTCATGATCTTGAGATTAATCCTACAATTTTCTAGTTTCAATTTTTTTTTTTTTTTGGAATGATTGTTGAGTTCTAGTTGGTATTAACCCCAATTCCATTAAAATGGCACTATGCCATGTGCCATTTTGTCACACTAGATCTTATATTTTTGCTCATACGAATTGGTGTATTTTGTAATATCACAATTTTTTTTGTAATATCACTTCTTTATATACATTGTCACTCATTTTCCCTAATATCACCTTAAATTTCTGTTATATCACAAAGTTTTTGAACTGCACTTCAGAAAGTTGAAGTGTGCCATTTTACCGGAATAATGCCATTTTAACAGAATTGGGGATTATTGGATTTGGTAATATGTTTCCGGGAAAAATAGGAAAAATACATCATGGTTTTTGATGAGCTACGTCTCCTTCATCCACCATTGGGTTTCCACTTTATCTTTCAGAATAGATTCCAATTAGAGTCTAGTTTTGGGTTTGGAAAGCTTGACTCAACCAAAGACTTAACAAATGGATTTAAATGCAAGGGACCTAGTTTTTGACTATTTCTCCTTTTTAAAAAATTTGCACTTTTTACCAATGCATGGCTATAAATTGAGTCAAATAAATAAATATATGAATAGTTTCTTGGTACAATGGGTATAGTTAAGATCATTTTCAACAACTTTTTAGTTGGAGATCTTTTTCATCGAAGTAGTTTCTTGGTAGAATACATACTTTGAAGTGAATATGATGAAAATTTGTAGTCCGATTTGGATACAAATACGTTGTGACCTTGCAGTCCATGACACTTTAGAAGCCAAAATTTGGTCTGCATTACCTCCAATATGTCCACCACAAGTTTGTATGCTTTAGATTGTCTATGACACTATTTCTTAGAAGGTGTGACATGGCTAAAAGAAGCTAGGATTTTGAAGGCTTAAAGATCTTTTAGAAGATAAAGCAAATAGTTAGACAAGAGAATCTTCTATGGTACTATTATAAGAAACTTCACTGAAAGCTTTCATGGCACAAGTGGAAGATCTTAACAATTAATGGAAAAGACAAAATTGGATTAGTCTAGGGTAGTTGTTGACCTAAAGGAAGCACTAAGACATGATTATAATTAGAACACTAGCACCTAAAGATCTAGGAAAGCAAGGAATGGCTTATTAAGGTTCCCTCCGGAAACAATCTCACCCAACTCTGACCACTGTAATCTCACAAATGAAGAAGAATCAATGTTTCAAATTATACGTATCAGTGCACCGTTAAGTTAACTCCAAGAGTCTGTGGTTGGAAGTTGGAACCTCCTACTAATACTAAAATTGAGTCTTCTGAGGTTGAAGTGGGACAAGTTCATATGTCATGATTTAAATAATTATGCATCAAGGATCTTTAAGGCTTAAATCCCTATGGAGAATATGGTATGTTACAATTTATCTCCTACTATTTTATAGAATTGTAAACTCAATCCCCTAGAGTTTATTATATGGTGTCTACAAGGCACCAAACTCTAGCTTGGTGGTAAAGGCTCATTGCCCCCAGGTTCAATTTCCCTTCTTGACATGGTGCTCACCACTATAGTCCACCTAACTAAGGTAAGGAGTTCTAAGACCTCGTTGCATGAGCGCCTCAAAGCGCTTAGGGAGGTAGGTCATGCCACGACATGAAAAGAAATTCAAATTCAACAAATGGTGGTTGACATCAGCCCCTAAAGTAGGGAGATCTACAATAACCTTGAAATAAGCCTTTATGGAATTGATACATAATTAAAATTATTTTTTGAACTTGATTCTGAGAAATCCAACGGATGAATCTTTGTTAAGCACCATCCACTTAGTCAACCGCAGTGGGATTATTGCATTTGACTGTTTCGATCTTAAGATATGTTCGGTTGAAGATTCATTCCACTCTGAAAACTTCATATCTCAGGTAGAGTGACCTAATTTTGGGCTCAGTTGACTTTAAGGGTTACTTATGTAGCATTAAATTTACACTAAATGAAAATTAGAGTTGGAACGTAAGTTCAAGGGACAAAATTAAATATCATTCAACACTATTTATCAAATTTAGTGTAGTCACTAGGTAGGAATGAACACAGTGTCCACCCAGAGAGGGGTTAGTAGTCTCACTATTGATACAATGACCTCTAGGCATATGTCGAACAAACACTTTACTCAGGCTAACCTCAATAAATTTAAACTTCTTTCTCATCCGATGTCAACAAGATTGCTTGTATCCATGTTGATATATTTATTCTTTTCCTATGTACACATTCATTCAATTTTGCCAAAACATACAGTAATGCAGGCGTGTATATAAAACAATACACACTCAGGAATAAATTTTTTAAATAAATAATCCGTGGCAATAGGGCGGGCCTCGTCACTAAGGGCTCCCCACTTTTGGGGGAGCACGGACCTGCCCGGCGGAGGGCGTTGCCCGCTCTGCGGCCGCCTTGTCGGCACGATGCCGCCATTTGCCTGCTGCGGCAAGATTCTTGCGGGCCAGCAGCTCCTGCCATGCTGCGGCAACAAGCGCAACTTAATCTTCACCACGAACCACATCGAGAAGCTGGACGCGGGACTGTTGCAGCCCGGTCGCATGCATGGACCTCCATATCTACATGACGTATTGCACATATGCACCGTTCCGGACGCTGGTAAAAAATTACTTACTCACGGATACCCACTTCCTGTTTCCTAAAGTGCAGAAGCTGCTGCGCAACGGCTTCCTGGTCACCCCGGCGCAAGTGAGCGAGCTCTTGATTTAGAATCGCGACAGCACTGTCCATAAAGCCATGACTAGCGTCGTCGCTTTCCTAGAGGGGCGCGCCTTCAACTCCGCCAAAGTCCATCCCGAAACCCTATAAACCCCATCTCCTCTTTCATACTCCTCTCTCTTGCGGCAGTAGACTCATTGGTCTCTACACACTCGCAGCCATTAGGTCTTTCTCTCTCTTACGTAGAATACCGTCTTGGATAAAAATTGTTACTCAAACTATGAATCTGTTATAAGCATTTTGATGCAACGAATGATCGCACTCAACGCTTTCTCTTCTCAGAAATCATTTGAGATTGCAATGATCACGACATTTTTTCCTCAAAGCTTGTCACTCTCGATTCTTGCATATGCTACATGTACAATCCATGCACGCAGTGGATTTGTGGGATCTTAAATCCATGGCAATCTTCTAGTTTGTCGATGATGCGAGAACTCTTGATGTAGCCTACCTCGATCATTGTACTCTATCTGGAAGCTTCATCTCCTTGCATTTGTATATTCATAAACGCAATCTGGTTTGGGTTACAACGCTTGAATAATGGACCTGAAGTACAAATTTGTGATTCATTCCAGTGGGTTCGAGTACGATAGGATTTCTGAAGCTTCGAGCTTTACTGAAGTACGATCAGTATGGGCGTCACAAAGGGTTACGAAGCCATGGGAGCTCCCCACATATGGCAGGAGCTGCTGGCCCGCAAGGGCTCCTGTCGCCCGCCGCAGCAGGCAAACGGCGGCGTCGCGCCGGCAGCAGGCGGTTGCAGAGCGGGCAGCGGGCACGTCCGCGCTCCCCCAAAAGTCGGTAGCCCTTAGTGACAAGGTAGGGCGAGGCATTGAGGGATGCAGGGCCAGGTATCTAGCACACATGCACTCAGCTGCAACACCGTAAGTTAGGGCATTTGTAGAGGCGCCTACATACTCCTCTCTCCCAACCCCACTGGTCTTGGTTGGGCGCTATGTTTAACCTCTTTAACTCTTAACCCTTAAAGGTGAGTAAGGCCCTAATCGGGTTGATTCGACTTTGGTCAGTCTCAAACTTACTATTTTTAAATTGCATAGAGTTGGATTAAATGTTTGCAATTTTCTTAAATGCATCACAATCTATTTGAGGTTTGGGCATTTTATTGTGTCATGCTAACTTGACTTTCCAATGCACCTATATTGTACCGTGATACACGTCGTTGACAAATGTAGTTAGGGCCTTTTCTATTTTGTGTGGGAAAGCTTGGCATTTCCTTTACCTTTCCTAGTTGCTGTTCTTGATAGCAATGATTTTTCTCTCCCAAGTGTACTTATATCAATAGAGTTTCATACAATAATCAATGCACATCCCTTGCTTATGATTATATTCGTATCGTGGGATTATTTCTTGATTAAGGCTAGATAATGGACGATATTAGATCGCCAATGTCCATCCAAGTCTATATTGCTTGCTACTTGCTACTTGCCTACTTGCCTACTTGCTATAATTATGTTTTTTTTTCTATTTGATGTTGAATTTACATTTGTAAGGACGACAATAAGTTATAATTACCTATGGACACCTTGTTTACGTCTACTCACCCCTTTGTTTGAGGTTGCTTTGCATGGGAACAAGTGAGGGTGAGTTCCTCTTTTGTTCATATAAAATTTTTGAACTTTCGAACTTTCCATTTGTACTTCGAAAGTTCTATACTATGGGACACTGTTTTGTCCAATTAGGAGGGTTGGGATGTTGTGATTTACCTTTAATATGCTCTATCAAATACTAAATTACAGTGTTTTGATTTTGTTCTTTACAATTGAAAATGCTCAAGATTAAAGTATTGTGAAGCCTTGAGAAGGAACGTACCAAATACAAGTATTTTCTTTTTGCACAAAAGTGTTTTTGTGATGAATTTGAACAATTTTGTCATGGCAATAGGTTAGTAAGTAGCATTTTCACTTTGAACCAAAAATGTAAAGATTTTGTGATGTTTTTTGAATACTTATACGTTATGGTCTTACAATCTATGAAGCCTCATGATTCCGAATTTAACAATAGGTTCACGATGTCCTCTTTATCAAGAATTAGCCTTCCATTCTTTTAGCACCCAAATCAATACTTCCACCCTCTTTTGTTACCTCGTGAATTTGATACATCAACCCTTAACCCTTAAACGTCTAAGGTGACCCCAGGGGCTCTTTTCCAACAGAATCTCCTTTGTAGCTCTCAATGTACTCAACTTTTCACTTATATTTTGATGTCAAACTGGTCACCTTCTTGTGATGCATTCAAAAAGTGAAATTTTACAATTCAAATCACAATTTGTATGAGTGATTTTATGCTTTGGAAGAATTCTGGTAGCGAGGTTGGGGTTGTACATAACCTTGTAGGAGGTTGCAAGCTCATCATTGATTGGTTCACTCATGATGCCTAAGTTCAAAAAGTGCACTATTCATGATGCCCAAGTCCAAAAGATGTTGTGATCCAATTCTGGGCTGCTTGCTTCAGACCCCATGGGCGTTTAACCCTTAAAGGTGCCTGTCAGCCCCTCGAGTTGTTTCCCAAGAGAATCTTGCCTGTAGCGCTTTTGATTCTCAATTTTTCACTTAGTTTTTAATATCATGCGGGTCACCTTTTTGTGATGCATCTACGAAGTGAAATCCTACAATTCAAATCGCAATTTGCATGAGTGATGTGTGCTTTGAAAGGATTGTGGTAGGTAGGTTGGGATTGCACAAAACCTTGTAGGGGGTTGCAAACTCATCATTGATTGGTTCATTCATGCAGCCCAAGTTCAAAAAGTGCACTATTCATGTTGCCCAAGTCCAAAAGATGCTCAGATCCAATTTCGGGCTGCCCATTAAGGAGTGGAAGGACCTTTAAGGGTTAAGATTTAGAGATCAGTAGATACAAAGCCAATAAAAGTGGATGAGAATTGGGATACATACGTTCATCCCTCACTTGCTCACTTTTCCATTGGAGAAAAATAAAGGAGCAACAACATTGGGTTTTTGGGGCTTTATGGCTTTGAATTAAAATGATGCCATGCACACAGGCACGTGCTGCCCCACCCACAAACTCGACTTTGCAGCCCACCTTAGTGTAGCGGGCTAATTTTGTAGCACTCTCCCATTGGCGCAAGGCCTGCCCGAGCTGCCCGAAATTCAAAGGCAAACTTTGGTCGACAACAACTCCAAAAATACATGGAGTTTTGTGACATAAATGATCCCACCTGAAAGATACCAGGAAAGTACACAATCTGCCAAAGTTTTAGGAAGAGAGTGTCAAAGTGGAGCTCATGACAGCCTGCCCAAATACTGCCTTCCATTTCGACCCTTAGGGGGGTTAATGTGGTGGTAGCCATGATCATCACCTATTCACATGTACAATAGTAGGGTGCAAGACAAATTGACGTTTTTGAATTTGCAGTGAGGAAAATTTCATTACTGCCAACTTTGAAAGTCTTTTGAGAACTCAAAAGTTGGTAATCTTCCAAGAATTTTTTATCAAAGATTTATCTTTAAGTTGATTACATGTATGCCAAGGTAAAAAGATTCACTGTGAAAAAGTTATTCAAAATCTAACAACATTGGTAGCGGTGGAAATTTTGTCACTACTACTAACTTTGATAGCGTTGAAAAGATTGAGTTTTGTTCTGAAATTCTGGGAACAAAAACTTGTTTAGGTCAATAACATATGATAACAAAAACTCAAGGCCAGAAGATCTATACAAAAAAATAAATCCGCAATCCACCAACATGTGTAATTGTGGGAAACAATGGGGGAAACCATTTCATTGCTTACCAAATTATTTTATTTTGTATAAATCATTTGACCTTAGAATTTGGCATCGTGTAAAATGGAATGTGAACCCTTTCATGCTATCATCTCTCCCTCTCGTGTCACGCAAATTATGGTTAATATACTCGAAAGATAAGATAATTATAGCAACACAAATTACACGAGTGTTTGCATTTTTGGGGGTGAAGATAGTTCATGGTTCAATGAATGTATACATGGCATAGGAAACTCTCTAGGCACGGGCACAAAGCATGAGTACAAAGTTGCGGGTAAGGCCCATGGTCTGATTTTTTATATACCTTTTGGTGATAGTGAAATTTAGTTGCATTTACCACCTACAGCAGATAAGCCTAATTCTCTATTGAAGCCTAATTCTCTATTGATCCTCAGTATTACTTACTACATATACAAACGAAGAACTTGTTTAATTTGTGTTACTTTTTATAAATAGGATCAGAATTACCACTATCTAGTTTGTATTTATAAGTCTGGACAAAGTTTTGTTTCAAATTTCTAACCATTTGTGAGATCACAATCTACATGTATTGAAAATTAAGTTTATTTCCCTCGTAATTGAAAGAGAAGGTAGCATTTTCTAAGTCAAATGAAAGTAAAATTAAAGTAGATATGGCTTGAAGCTTGTTCCTAGCACTTGGGTACACGTCTACATGATATTTCTTTCTAGGGTCCCTCAAATTTTTAAGAATAGTCGACTTTTACATGAGGGTTTGCTGAAATTTTAATACAAACATCGATTTTTGACACATAAATTGGTGTAACGAACATTATTAAACTGAAAATTAAAACCACAAAAACATGGGGTAGTACCTCTTTTAAACAGTTATAGATATCCAGAGAAAGAAAATCTTAATGTAAGGCAAATTCTTAAACTCTTGAGTGAGCTAATCGTTTTAGAGAATTTATGAGATAATATATATGAGACAAATTTGGGTAAAGTGTACCATGCCTAAGTTGACTTTTGAACTTTGGGTTCTTTTTTGTAATTTTAAAAACTCTCGAGAGTATAATGAAGTTGAAAAATACTAACGAAAAAAAAAAGAAAAAAAACATATTGAACGATATGAATTTTCTAATTTTATAATAAATGGTACATTAATTTATTTATTTTCTCGATCCAAATATGTAATTTTAAAATTAGTTCAAAAATGTATCAGAAAGTACTTGTTACGATCGCAATGTCCATCGGTAACTTTGAGGCTATTTCAAGCGAAGCCTCTCTTTTGTTAAAAAAAAAAAAAAACCACAACAAATAATTTTTCCTCATTCAAGAAACTTCTCTACGTACTAGTTGTATACATTAACACTAAATTGTATAAGAAACGCTTTAACCGGTATACGTCCTTGGGGTATTTTTAGCCAAAATCACATTTTCAAAAACAGTGTCATAGACACAAAAGAAATCAAGTATTTTAGATCCCAACTGTGCAAACTTGTAATAGACTTATTGTAGGTTATGTGGACCAACTTGATGCATGAGACCTCATAGATTTTAAGATCGTAACGTATTAGTGCACAAAATATGCTACAAAATTTCATCATTTTCACCTTAAAGTGAAAATAGTACCAATCTAAAAATTGCAAGAAAAAAAATCAAAAACTAGAAAGTTGCTCATCTTCATCTCAAAAATACTTTTGTACCAAAAAAATATCTTGGATCAAATAGTAGCTTTCCTATGGTGAAAGCTACCCCAAAATGTACAAAGGAAAAATAGTTCAAAACTAGACCCTTTGCACTCAAAATCTTCAATACCTCCTCGATTAGGTCAAGGTTTCAACCGCCAAATCTAGACTAGGATTGGGATCTATCGCAAAAAATCGATTCAAAATCTAATGATGAATGAAGGCGATCTAGCTTCTCAAAAACCATCCAATTTTTCACTTTTTTCATTGAAGAATCATCATTGCAACTCCAATACCAAAGTTATTTGGATCAAAAAACTTGCAACTAGAAAGTTGTTAGGATGCATATGAAAATCATACTCATGTAATAAAAACTCATAAAAAACCAGTTTAATTTTACATAATTATCTTGCATCGGTAAAACATGTCTCATGTTTGGAATTCCAAAAACAAATGCTGCCTTCACTAAAATGCACGCTATTTATTCATACTTAATTGAATGGGTCCGCAATTTTTACAACACAAACTAGACTTGATTTGGAACTCAAACCAAGTGATATTGTCAGAAACAAAGTCTGGATGAAAACGTTATCGCTCTTCAAAGTTTCTGCCCTTCATCCAAAATGTGGTCTTTGACACTAGGGATGTTTAGAAAGAGACACATAAAGTCTTGAGGTTGTATTTTTAAATTCAGAATCCTCCTTTTTGATTTTGATCCTCCAAGGCGATGATCTAACATGTGCAATCCATTTGAATGCAACGATTTGGACAATTCTAGTCTTGGAGAATCAGACATGTTTGTCAAAATCACCACTAGAATTTGACATTTGGTAGGTTTGTGTTTCCATAAAAGCCACGGTTGGGCATAGCTCAAACTGCAGTTCAACACATTTGTGCTTAAACGTAACTTCTGAAACTACATATTAGCTACAACGTAGGTTAAGCTACTCCTAAATAGTGGCTTTTAAGAAAACACTAAAATAGCAAATGGGGTCACATGCCGATAGAGAATCATTCTGTTCGATGGATCAGGATGATATTTTAGGTTTTGAGCTCAAGGAATTTATCAATGTTGAAGTTTTCCTCCATTTGGGACTCAATCTATTTTCATTCCTCGACTGCGCTTATCACAATCCAAAGTGAACAAAATGTTGAAGAATAGCACTTTCTAACGCCTCAGATCTTGATAATCTTGTCATGACTAAACTTCTTGAGCTTTTGAAACTTCAGAGCGAGCTTAAGTGTTTTGTGTGTGTGCTGCCGGAAGCATAAATCCTTTGAATGCTACTTTCATCAAATGCTTTGCTTCGATCTCACAACATTGATTACATCAACAAGTTCTCGACGAAACTTTCTGGTCATCTCATTTGCAGAGCAGCTTGCAAGTTGCAGAATCCTTGAATGAGGCAGAAGTAATCATGGTGGGACTAAATTAAACATATATTCCAGATATCGTGCCAGAGAATCAATTTCAAGGGAGGTTTACATTGTAGAATCAGGATATCTTGCAATGAGTAGCACGATTTGTCAACTCCAGCCGATCAAATTATGACTTGTTTCAGAGCTTCGTATGATTCATGATCCGGAGGTAAGACTTGACTGTCTATCTTGTTCTCCAAGATGACTTCCAAGCATTCTGTAGGGTGACTTTTAACGGTAGTTGTTTATGATGCAGCACGGCTTAAATGACAACCTATCAATTTCTGAGTGTGTTCATGTACTTGTTTTCGAGGATGTAAAAGGCAGCTCTCACTTTCACTCGAAAATGGAAGCTTCCTGTCAGATATGGTCACTTGGCTGAAGAAACTGACATGGATTGATGTTTTTTTATTGTTGGCGAGTTCCTGCCTCGATCAACTTTGAAGATATAACAAGGGCGTTGATGGTGACATGGGTTTTGGAGAATCTTTTCCAATATTCCTAAAAAAACAGACCTGTACAACTTGAATAGAAATTGGTACTGTACACCGATTTCTTGAAGGTCTATGTTTGAATCACAATCATATGATTCCTGTCTGTTCCCAATCAATACCCTATTCCATTGAAGTAAGATGCTAAGTTTTTTTTTTGGGTTAACTCTGCCACATTGGAACACTTCTAGATTTTTAGAAGCTCACTGGGACTTCTCTGATGGACTGCAAATAAAATATCAAGGGATTTGTCGTCGATGTAGAGCTGATCAGATCCCCCATAAAAAGTATCGACATATTTCTGATGTGAAAAAACGAGAAGCGACATTATTTTCAGAATGTTAGACTGTCAAGATATTTAGTTGATTGTAGCATCGTCATGAAAGAATGAAATGTGTTCTCACCCATAATTAAAGACTCAGTCGGTCATACGATCAAGAAGTTCAAAATCTCCAAGGCAGTCCACTCCACAATAGCACGAAATGTTTGGGTGGCAATTGCGGTGGAAACAGAGTGGAGCAGAGTGCTCAGCACATCGCCAACAGTGTGATAGTAATGAAGCAGCAGGAGGACATCAGTAGATTTCGACAGCAGGAGTACTTTCGGTTTTGTCCGCATGCCCCACTGCACCTCGTGAACAGCATATTGGAATCTTGAACAGTTCCTCACTCTGTCGGTAAGGGTTTCACCGTCAACTAACCCCGACGCTCTTCGGTGCCTCCTCGCCCGCTTTCATTGTCCTGCTTCCAGACTGCTCTACTTCGCGAAATCTGAAGGCCTGCACCTTGCCGCCTTTGATCTATGACCCTCGATCGTGTCGGCAGCGGGCGTTTCATAGGGCTACTTTAGAACACACAGGGACTCTTGGGCTCTTGGAATTGCGCACCATATCTCTTGAGCGATCTGAATGTCGTGAAGCTTGCTTTAGAGTTTCTTGTGTCGTAGTCGGCGGATTGGTGTTGGGGGAGCGGCGATAATCGCTGGAAACTCGGGAGGCAAGGGGAGGAGTTCATCGAAACCCTAGTTTCCAGGTTCACCTGTCCATTCTCGTGTCCATTCTCTCAATCTTTCGCTGTGTTCTAATTTCTACCGTCTTAGTTTTGTGTCATCTGCTTCAGGCAGCGGCGTTTCTGACTCGCTCCCACTGATTGCCTGATTGACAGATGTGCTGACGGTCTTCTAGTTTCATTGTTATGACAGAAGTGGTTTGGCCGACTTTGCTCAGTTGTGGCGACGGTAATTCTTGCGTGGTGTGATGTTGCGCTTTGGTGACGTGACGGCGGCTGCGGATAGATACTTGACAGGCCATCGATTTGACAACATTCGAGAATAGGAAATTTGAAAGGTTCGACATGACCCCGATCCAGTTCCTTGATAGTCGAGAAGTGAGCCATCTGAAGCAAAGCCCTTGATACTTTGTGTTGTGTCAAGTTGTTTGTGGTGTGCAAAACCCATTTGTCACTAGGGTTTGAAGCGTTAATTTGCTTCAAATTGCTTAGCATTGTACATGATTTTCTAAATATCTTCTAGTCAATTTGCAAAGTAGTGACGGAGGAGAGATTATTTTTCAAGTTTTGTTTTGTGTTCAAAGTGTCTACGACGGCAGTTGTGGATTTTGGGCCAAGTTTCTTGGATTTCTTCATGATTTTAGTACCACATGCATCATTTACACCAAAAGAGTAAGGCATTATATGTTCACAACTGTGTTTTGGATTGCTAAAGTCATTGTAACAAAAGGCATTATTCAACAAATGGCATCTGAATTTTCCACGTTTGAGCTGGTACATGTTGATAGGTCTTTGGTGATCTCACGCTATAGGACTCGAGTTTCTTCGGAGAGCTATGCTTCAATTCCTCATTCGAGAACCAACAAGGATGCACCTCAATTTAAGGAGAGGCTCTTAGCTTGCCATCATTAGCTTGAATTTAGCAAGAAAACTTTTCAAGCCTCAACGTCACTGGCAAGGTTTGGAGTGGTGTGGGTCAAATGGATGATCAAGCGTGTTCAAGTATGGACGATGTTGAGTCATTGTTGCAGTCCTCTAGCATAGGAGACCATATTACACATCATGGTGATGGAAGGTCAGCAGAGATCGGTGAGGCATGTGCACCCGTTCACATTGCCAATGATCTTGTTACCATGCTTGATGAGTATGATGACGTTGCATAGGATGGCAGGGAGAGGTGAGTGCAGTTTCTCATCTAGTGCACTCTTCTACATGATGTTTTTATTTGAGTTGATAGTTTTGGCAAGGAGTATAGATTTTACATTAGTTTCTTATCAAGATGACCTTTAATTTGAATAGAGAGTGAATTTTGACAAACTCATATGAATGTATGCAGACACGATGTTCTAGAACCAAAACATAAGATATTTTTGAGTCACAGTGGGGCTCAAAAAAGCTTTGTAGCTGATTTATATGCTGATTTGGTGAGTCGAGATAGACACACATTCTTTGATAAATCAAGGAGTAGTTTGCCAATTGGAGAGAAGTTTCCAAACCTCATCTTCAATGCTATCGAGCAATGTTCAGTAGGAGTTGTGGTATTGTCGGAGGAGTTTTTCACAAAGACTAAGTGGCCGATGTTGGAGTTGGTGGCCATGGTGAAAGAGTCAAAGAAACCCAACCGAAGGATTAAGATTATACCTGTGTTCTACAAGATTTCTCGTAACAAGTGTCGAGATCCTATTGTCCAAAATGAGTGGTTGAGAGATTATTGGAAGAAATGGGAAGAAGAAGACAAGAGTTGTAGGATACATGTTGAGGAGTGGAAGGAAGCTTTGGGAATATTTGGATCGACAAGTGGTGTAGTTATGGATGATGGAGTGCTCGATGGAGAGTTACGAGGAGAGATTGTTAAAGCGGTGTGCAAGATTGTTCTTCCAGAAACAAGATGGGATGATACAGGAGTCCAAGGGAGGACACGGTTGTATGAGGTATGAGTCTAGTGATCAATTTTAGGAGGTTTGTGTGGTCTAATAGATAGAGTGATTCATTTATCTATAGGTTTGATTTGAAAAAGCATATTGGAAGTTTGGAACATGTATGGTTAAGAATTATTTGCTAACATGATGAAAGTAGATCATACTTATAGATTTTGATTACAATGATGAATATGATCAATTTGAAAGTGTACTCATTAAACTTCATTTGTGTGTTTTGTTGTGGTTTCTAAGAAATTTCGCAAGAAGATTTATGGAAGAGTGAAACCTAAGGATATGAAGGGTGAAGTGCGAATGGTGGGGTTGTATGGAATGGGTGGCATGGGAAAGACTACTGCTTGTAAGGTGCTTTGCAATGCAATTAGTGGTGACTACGATGACAAAGTGTGTCATGCAGAGTTTGGAAATGGTAGCGAATTGGAGTTGCTAAAAAAAGTGTTAAAAGCATTTTCAAACTTGGATGATGAAATACTTGATAACGTTCAAGATGTTGGAGTGGTAAGTACTTCACGATTCGTCACCATTGGCATCGTAGTGTATTTTTACATGGATTGTCGCTGGATGGATCTCAATATCTTGAGAAAAGATATATAGAAAATTCCATTGTGAATTTGAAATTTTTGAGGATTGGAAATACTATTGCAAATTGTTTTATTATGGCTTGTTCATTTTCTTTATTTTTGTAAGGTTTTTATTTTTCTAATGCAAATTTAGGAAGTATGTTATAATTGAAGAATTTATTAGAATTAAATGAGTGTGAAAGAAGTTGTGAAATGAAGCACTTTCTAAAGAGTAGGTTACAAATGTGATCAAGTCATATACCTCATGATTAAATTGTGAAGATCAATAATGCTTTGAGGCATTATTTTACACTTTTTGCTTTTGCGAGTAAAAATTATAAATTTTATAGTTTATTGCAGTTGCATGCTACAATTTGTGGTTTTATCTCTATATCGTCTATGTTGCTTAAAGCATTGATGTTAATGGGCAATCATTCAATTTTCTCATGATTATTGGAATTTTAAAATTCACCATAAGTTTTTTGAGAATGATTGTGATTGGTTGTTTACATTTTATGATATGACATCTCATTCATTTGTTTTCCATTGTAGTGTCATGGCTATCTGAAGAACCGCATCATGAAGGAAAGAGTATTCCTAGTGTTGGACAATGTGTCAGATGATACAAAAGAGCAAGCAAAAGTGTTTCTGCGAACAAATTATGGAAAGGGAAGTGTGGTTCTTGTGACAGCTCGTTCAGTGGATGTACTCCGTTGTGTGGGCTTAGTGAAGAAGAATTGTTTTGCAATGCCAGAGTTGGAACCTGAAGAAGCAAAGGCCATATTTTTAAGCCATGGTTGTTTGAAGGAGGAAGAAGTTGATGTTGAGCTTCTGGAGAAGTGCATGGAGAGATGTTATTTCTTTAGAGGTAAATCAACATCATCATCATCGGATTCAAAGGATTCAGACAGTGGGAAGCATTACCATCCGTTGGCATTGAAGGCACTAGGTATTGGAGTTGGTGATGAGATAAGGAAACATTGCGGGGAAAGACAAGGAGAGGTGTTGAAAAGAATTCAGAACTTGAATATGTCAAGGCAAAAGGAGCATCCGGTGTTTTCCATTTTGAGGAGCAGCTTTGACTCGTTGTTGGAAGAGGATCAACTCTTGTTTCTGCATGTTGCTCTTTTCTTACCCTTGTTATACTTTTTCATAGCAATAGAATGGCTTGAGATGGTGCACCGAGAAGAGGCAAGTTTGATCAAGATGAGGGTAAGTGGTATGCAAGGTTTTCAATTTGTGGAGGTGTGCATCTGCGTACTTGAGGATTTGCAAAGTTAGAGTTTATTTAACGTTGTTGCATGCAAATTGAAGGAGCTTTGAGTTGGATAAGTTGTCATTGTTGCACATTTTGAGGAAGTTATGAAATTTGGAGTTGTTTACTGTAGTTGGGTGTGAGATTCGTGATGAATATCGATGTTTGGGAATTGATGGGATGGAGTGCAGCTGGATTGTCTCAAGCAGAAATCGCTTCTAGAATCATTTGGAACGTGGCAGTCTGATTTCAAGATGCATGACCTATGGAGTGAATTCGCTGAAGCTGAAATCAAAACAGGGAAGTTCAAAGACCAAGTTTTTCTTGAGCATGTTAAAGGATGGATGGGCATGGTGGATTTGACAAGGTTTCGAGAATTGGGAGTGGTGAAGCTCACGATTGAAGAAGGAGTGGATTTGCATGGACTGAAGCACCTTAAGAGCTTGGATGTTTTTATTTTACCTTACTTTTCTGCATCAGAAAATTGGAAGGAGTTTATGGTGCAAGTAAGAGGATGGGGTAGTTTAGAGAATCTTACCTTTTTGAGTTTACACGGCATACCGTCAAGCGAGTGCATTGCAGAGATTGGGCGATTGACGAATCTCCAGGTTGTGGTGTTGAAAAACTTTCAAGGCGTCAAATTACCCGACCTAAGCAAGTTGACTAGCTTGCGAGTCTTGATTTTAGAGAGTTGCCGCAATTTGAGAAGTATCGAACTACGGAATCTCACAAGTTTGGCGAGATTGCATCTTTTTGAGTGCATTGCATTGCAGAGCGTGGACATATCTGGATGCATGTCCATGACAAAGATTGACCTCATTCTGCCGGGTTCATTTCCAATGATGGAAGTGAATGTATCGTCATGCCCGTTGCTCGTACGACTGGATGGACTAGCTCACTTTTCGACTTTACGGAAATTGGACATCAGTGGATGCACGTCAATAATTGATTTGTACAACAATCTGCAGCGGTTGGAAAATTTGGAGGAGCTTCGAGCAAGGAACTGCGACAGTCTTGTTGAGTTGCCGAGATGTAGGCTGCCAAAATTGCGAGTACTAGATATCGAACCCTGGAAAGTACCCGAAGGCTTTGAGTGGTCACCAGGATTGATCAGAACGCTGGTCAGGAAATTCAAGAAGCATTGCACAAGCACAAGCTAGCAATATATAAACCATTTCAGGCACTCTAGTCAGGATCTTGTTTCAGGTGTGCCTGCTTGCAGCAAGGATGGAGTTGGACGCATTAGAAAGTCATTCCTTCTCGTAAATACTAGTCTGATTATGCTCATGCAGTGTCTTTGGCCAGAGCCTCCATGTCGACGATGGTGTGTACGCTCTGGAGGATTGGTGTTAAGCTGACCTTCATCTTTGTAGCCCGAATGTGCAACAGGAAGTTGCCGATTGAATGATCGGTGGCCTCATTTGATAACGGGGCTTTTATTCTGTCTAGCTTATCTACGATCAGTTGTGTGAGCTAAGTATTTCATGGTGTGATTTGAGTGCTCAAGGGAGTGATGTGATGGCATAAGGAATGGGCCACACTATCATTTACAGCCACAATTTGTTGGGCACACTCAACAACTTCATGAGTAGGTGCTCAAAATGTGAAACGAGCATAACGTATCCATTCCATGGCTGGAAAATGTATGGAGGTGATTATGATTTTCACCTTTGATTTAGCATTTAGATTCATGGACACATAGATGAGGGCATGAAAGATTAGTTGAGTAGATTTATATACAAAAGTAAGGTTTTATCCACTACTTAGAGTTGTAAAATTTTAGGTGTATTTCCTCTAATTGTATTTCTTGTTTGTGCAATGTGCTTGGGCTAATCAATTTCCTTTAAATTGTTTGTTAATTTTGTTGAGTTTAGAATATTTCTTGACCGAGGAGGGACTTTTCACTTGGATTCAAACTGCTATAAGTGAGCCAAAAGAAAATGTTGAGAACGGAAAATGGAAAGTTTTGACATGTGGTGATATTTCTCATTATTTTGGGGAGATAGTTTGGTGAGAAAGAATATGACAAGATGGATTTGACAAGCATTTGGAGTAATACGTAATGTACACAAGAGTCTAAATTTGAAAAAGTAACCTATGAGATTATAGGGTGCAACAAGGAGAAGCACATAATATCTTATGGCCAAATATCCATTGTTAGTTATTGGTCTTTATTGATCTGAAACGAAAATTTTGCAATTGATTTAGTATTGAACAACATTAAAGGCTTCAATATGCTCTACTGAGGTAGAGTAGTGTCAAACTTTGGAAACCAAACATGTGAATTTGAAAGCTCTATGTTCGGGTTTAATGTACTGTATATTTGCTCTTGTGTTCACTTGTATGCAAATTGGGGAAGTAAATCGGACATGTTAAGCATTGGCTAGTAGAGGGGCATAGAGAAGTCGAAGTGGAAATCTTCACAAGTGCAACATGAATAGGAGAATAAGGATTCAATTTTGTTTGGTACATTTGTTTACTGGCCTTGTCATCTTTAATTCGAGTGTAACATTTAAGATTCATTCTTCTTTCTCCTCATTTTTTTCTTTTTCCTTATGCCCCATGAATATATGAAATCCTTCTAGTGCATGCTTATATTTGCTCTTTAAGTTGGAATGTCTTTTCTTTTTCAAAAATATCAAAATTAAAAGCACCATAAATCCATTCAAAACACATTGATGAGACATTCGTCATAGCTCAAAAGTTATTTAAGAACACACTTTATATGGTAAATTGCTCAATAATAGCTCAAATTATAGCATGGCAAATGTGACCTAAAGTGAGCTATGTGAGCAATTTAATTGCAAGCATTTTGGTGGAGGAATTTTTATTTTGCACATTCACGATCTTGAGATAAATCCCACAACTTTCTAGTTTGAATATTTTTATTCAAGTGATTTTTGAATTGTAGTTGGTATGGGATTTGCTAATATGTTTCAGGAAACAAAACCTAGGAAAAATACATCATGGTTTCTGATGAGCTATGTCTCCTTCATCCACCATTGGGTTTCCACTTTATTTTTAGAATAGATTCCAATTAGAGTCTAGTTTTGGGTTTGGAAAGCATGACTCAACCAAAGATGTTTTGTATATAACAAATGAATTTAAATGCAAGGGACCTAGTTTTTTACTACGTCACCTTTCTAAAAGTCTAGCACTTTTTACCAATGCAAGGCTATGAATTGAGTCAAAAAAAATAAATTATGAATAGTTTCTTGGTACAAGGGTATATCTGAGATCATTGCGAACAACTTTTTAGTTATAGATCTTTTTCATTGTAGTAGCTTTCTTGGTAGAATACATACTTTGAAGTGGAAATGATGAAATTTTGTAGTCCAATTTGGATACAATATGTTGTGATCTCACACTCCATGACGCTTAAGGAGCCAAAATTTGGTCCGCATTACCTCCAATATGTCTACTACAAGTTTGTACGCTTAAAGATTGTCCATGACACCATTTTTCAAAAGGTGTGACTTGGCTAAAAGAAGCTAGGATTTTGAAGGCTTAAACATCCTCTAGAAGATAAACCATATAGTTGGACAAGAGAATCTTCTATGGTACTATTACAAGAAACTTCATTGAAAGCTTTCATGGCACAATTGGAAAATGTAAGCAATTCATGGAGAACACAAAATTGGATTAGTCTAGGGTAGTTGTTGACCTAAAGGAAGCACTAAGACATGATTATGGTTAGAACATTAGCACCTAAAGATCTAGGAAAGCGAGGAATATCTTATTAAGGTCCCTCGAGGAACAATCTCACCCAACTTTTACCACTATAATCTCTCAAATGAAGAAGAATCAATGTTTCAAATTATACGTATTAGTGCACTGTTAAGTTAACTCCAAGATTCTATGGTTGGAACCTCCCAGTAATACTAAGATTGAGTTTTCTGAGCTTGAAGTAAAACAACTTCACAAGTCATGATTTAAAAAATTATGCATCAAGGATCGTTATGGCTTAAATCCCTAAGGAGAATTTGGTATGTTACAATGTATCTCCTACAATCCCCTTGAATTTATTATATGGTATCTACAAGGCACCAAACTCTAGCTTGGTGATAAAGGCTCATGGCGCCCACTCAAGAGGTTGTATGGTCCATTTCCCTTGTCGGCATGGTGCTCACCACTATATTCCACCCAACTAAGGTAGGGAGTTCTAAGACCTCATTGCATGAGGGGGTCCTTGGAATCCCCTTTCATCACCAACTGCCAACAACATAAAAAAGTGGATGATAATTGGGATACATACGTTCATCCCTTACTTGCTCACTTTTCCATTGGAGAAAAACTAAAGGAGCAACAACATTGGATTTTTAGGGCTTGATGGCTTTGATGCCATGCACACAGGCACTTGCTACCCCACCTACAAATTCGAATTTGCAGCCCACCTTAGTGTACCGGGCTAATTTTGTAGCACTCTCCCATTGGCGCAAGGCCTGCCCGAGCTGCCCGAAATTCAAAGGCAAACTTTGGTCGACAACAACTCCAAAAATATGAGATGTTTTGTTTCATAAATGATCCCACCTGAAAGATACCAGAAAAGGACACAATCTGCCAAACTTTTAGGAAGAGAGTGTCAAAGTGGAGCTCATGACAGCCTGCCCAAATACTGGCCCATTTCAACCTTAGGGGGGTTAATGTGGTGGTAGCCATGATCATCACCTATTCACATGTACAATAGTAGGGTCCAAGACAAAAGGACGTTTTTGAATTTGCAGTGAGGAAAATTTCATTACTGCCAACTTTGAAAGCTTTTTGAGAACTCAAAAGTTGGTAATTTTCCAAGAATTTTTTAGCAAAGATTTATCTTTAAGTTGATTACATGTATGCCAAATTTCAAGGTAAAAAGATTCACTGTGGAAAAGTTATTCAAAATTTGCCAACACTGGTAGTTGTGGAATTTTTTTCACTGTTGCCAACTTTGATAGCGTCTCAAAGATTGAGTTTTGCCAAACCTCTTTCGATTAATAACATGCAATAAAAAATTTCTAGGCCAAAAGATTGATACAAAACAATGAAATCTACAATCTACCAACATGTGTGATTGTGGGAATTAATGAGGGCAAGGATTTCACTGCTTACCAACTTTGACACCCCTCTAAACAGTTGTGAATATACACATTTTGAAAATATATTCCTTAAGATGACCACATATATTTGGGTATAAAATTATCAAAGTTTGATTGATTAAATATTGAGACTAAATTTTATTATTATATATGTTTTTAGGACTTACAGTGGTAACTATTTCACAGAGGATATTTCGTAATTGATGTTTAATCCATGAATATTATATTATAAAATGTGAATGAAATTATGACATTTTAATATGCTTCAGAATGAAGTGTTTAAATGTTGAACTTAATTAGTCTATGTTATGTTGATACTCAACCCTTTTATGTCCAAGGGAGGTCTTCAGTCTGGAAACATAAGTTTTATCAAAATGTCATAAAGAAAAAAGATGGTGATCTATCTAAATCTCAACCCGACAATCTTTTTAGGCCATTTGGATCAATTTTGGAATCATGAAGCCTCATAGATTGTGAGACCATAACGTATCACTACTCAAAAAATATCACATAATGTCAGCAGTTTTTGTTTGAAGTAAAAATGCTACTACCTAACCTTTTTGAGAAAATTGAGAAAATTGTTCAAATTCATCACACAAACACTTTTGTGTGAAAAATAAAAACTTGTATTTGATACATTCCTTTTCAGGCCTTTCCAATACTTTAATCTTGAGTATTTTCAAATATAAAGAACAAAATTGAAACACTATAATGTAGTACTTGATAGACTGAGCATATTGAAGGTGAATCAAAACACCCTAACCCTCTTAATTGGACAAAATGGTGTCCCATAGAATAGAAATTTTACAGTACAAATTGAAAGTTTAAATACACTTTCTATTATTAGTAGGAAATTGATGTGATCGACTGTAATAACCTAGTCTATGATAAAATACATAGAAAGGCTACTAATAGCCTAAGAGAAACACTATTAGGTTCCTGAAATAGTAAGTTTTCCAACATTGAAGAAACCTTGCCCTTATTTGTCTTAATTAAATATCTTAACTAGTGATTGGTCACCAGTCACCACCTCTCACACCACTTACTTTAACAAGTCACCACTACTAGTCACCGAATCACCACTACTAGTCACCGAATCACCACTACCACTTACTCAGTCACAAGTTACTCACCACGACCAATCACCATGAGTATGGGGCGTCACCCATCGCCTAGCCCCACCACCATCAGTCACTCATGGCCCTTACACATGAGTATGTCACCCATCGCCAAGCCCATCACCCATCGCCAAGCCCATCACCCATCGCCTAGCATGTGTCACCCATCGTAAAGTCCATCACCCATTGCCAAGCCCGTCACTCATCGCCAAGCCCACCACCATCAGTCACTCATGGCCCTCGCACATGAGCGTGTCACCCATCGCCAAGCCCGTCACCCATTGCCCACCACCGCAACCTATTGATAGGTGTCGTATGCTCCAGATTGTTTGTGGCTCCGCTGCCGCTTCAGTGACCATGTTAGTGCTCCAGCAAGCAAGTTGCCGGACTAGCCTCATAAGTTTTAATTCACAAACTATAATCACACCTCCTAACTCTAGCCCTTACAATGTAACCGTAGCCCTTATAGTAAATTCTTTCACTTTCATTTATTTTCCTTGTTGCCCATTATCAGTATATATACCATCTTAGACTTGAGAGATTATCTTAAACTTGGATTAAAATTGAGATTGTTTATAACCATGGCATAAAAAACTAATATACTTCTACATCAATTCATATGTTATAGAAGTCAGTGTAATTTCCCAAAGTGTATTCCATCACCACTTTATCCAAACATTAGTTTTGAGGTTACTCAAACATTGACTTGAAGTTACTTTGAATGTGATTTGTCAGTTTCAAAACCAAAATTGGATTGAAAACAATTAATAGATAAATAAAAGGCATAAAACCAAATGACATGTAAGAATTTGATTTGTAATTCATACTTTTACATCTATTATGTATAAAACTTAGATGTGATAAAAAAATGTGAGTTCTCTAACTCTTTTGAAACTATCCTTTGAAGCAAAAGTACACACTTTGAAAGCTTATTGTAAATAATTTATAAATCCAAACAATGTACTATGAATTAAATGTAGTTCTCAACTCACCAAACTTCTAGAAAGTAGAAAAAAAATTAAGAAATCCAAAAAGAATATTTTTTTTAGCATGCTACACCTCCTCAAAATCTTGGATCGACCATATAATGGTTGATTGTGCTCTTAGGCATTGAAAGCAATCTGATTCCTCAAAAAAACCCATAAACCCTTCAAAAATTTTAATTTAGAGGTACTCATCCCTCTCTAATAAAAAACCAAGATTCGAATAAATCTCATCTCACAAAGAAACCAAGATTTTGGATAAAACTTTCATCTGACAACGAATCCACGGTCTTGGATAAAACTCTCATCTCACAAAGAATCCAAGCTTTAGATAAAACACTCATCTCACAATAAGCCAAGATATTGGATAAAACTCTTGTCCCACAAAGAATCCAAGATGTGGACAAAACTCTCATCTCACAAAGAAACCAAGATTTAGACAAAACTCTCATCTCACAAAGAAACCAAGATTCAGAAATAACTCTCATCTCACAACAAATCCAAGTTCTCAACTAAACTCTCATCTCACAAAGAATCCAAGATCAGAACAAAACACTCATCTCACAAAGAATCCACGATCAAGATAAAACTCACAAAGAATAATCCAGACCATCCAAACCACATCCAACAAAGCAATCCAGACCATCAAAGAAAAAAAATCCAACCATTTTTAGCAAGTACTAGTAATTCTCTCCCGTTTTTTTTCCAGAGACAGAGGGAGTAGTACTAAAGTTCCAAGACAGACAGGTGTAGCCGAGTGTGTGTGTATGGGTTTGGTGTCCATCGCCCATTCCGTTTTGCTTCTCCCGGTAAACAAGCCTTCACCACTCATTTTGTGTGTCGAATGGCTGATCCACAAATCATTCATCATCCTGCAAGGAGAGTGAGGATTACAAGGCAGGCCAGTGCCTGACTGCCATTTGTGAACTGAACAAGTGACCAGCCAGTTCCGAAAAAGCGCACAAAAAGCGCAACATCTGCTTCCACTGGTCTCTCGCAAGTACAGCCAAAACCACCACACCGGAGTAGAGTAAACCTCGGAGTGCTTTTTTTTGCCTCCTTCCGCCTTTTGTATAAAGTGTGTGTGTCTGTTTTTCTATACTCTGTTGTTTTCAAATCTATTCGTACACGTTTAAATCTACTCCTTCATTACTTAAGAGTCTAGGTTCTGACTTAAAGCATCTACATTACTGTCTCTTTGTTGTTATGATTTTGACATCTACAAGGTTAAAAATGGATTACTTAATATAGGTTTATGAGGTTTCTTGTTGGGACCATTATGAGGAAGCATCAATGACGTGGGAGTGACGAAGGGGAGTTTAATTAAAGATCTTATGGTTGAGTTTTCTAAATAATGTGTAGATTTGTGTAGGAAGGTCACTTTTTTTTCATAGGAATTTTTTTTGTATTAGGGATGCGGTGTATTATTAGGGTTTAGTGTAGAATATTCAGTTTGTACACATGGAAATGCGGGAAGATTGTAGTGACGAGGTTGTATTTGATGGATTTGATACTCTTAAATGGTTTGACTCATTTGTAACACACATTCTCGGGTGTCATGAATGTAAACAAGAGAATCGCTCAAGCAGTTGCAGACGGTCACTTACCAAGCAATCTCCAAACTCATACGGATTTGGACATCCAAGCCGATTTGGGCAGACAATCAGTAGTTTTCAATTAGTTTTGTATCATTTGAGTTCCAAAACTCCCTCCGGCAAGCCACGCATGAACCGGCGATCGTATACTCTTTAATTCAATACCTCGATATGGGCTTTCACTGAATGTAAACAAGAGACACTAAATCTCAACCGAGTAAGTAGACATATTGTAAATCACGTGGGTCGAATTTTTAACTTCATAAATAAATACCAAACAAATTCTTTCTTCTGAACCAAAGGATGTATAGTATATTACTCAAAAGTTCATCAACTGGATTTTTCTAATATTTTTTTAAAAGTAGAAGGTACACCCCAGTACTCAAGAGCTGGGCAGTTGATTGATGTTCCCTTATCCTATTCCCACAACATTGGAGAGTTTAGATTCAACACTCTTCCTTCTTCATAAATAAAAAAATATATTATTTTTTTTAAAAAAAAATTGATGGGTAAATTTCATACCAACGTTGACATGCCCCCTGTTCTTTTTTATCCCCTTTTTACTTTTCCAATCAGGCCATTGAAAAGTAGTCAAAAAAACCAATCAAAAGCCCAAGTAATTATAGTGAGACTTCAATTCACCGCAGTCCGTATTTGTACACCTCACAGGATCTTAGCTGAGTGCACCAATTCCAACAGTGTCCCAACAAAAAACAATTATTTTATTGATATGATGAGTTGATGAGGTGTAGGTATTGCAATGCAAAAGTTTGGTATGCTCTCAAGGAAATAAGTAATTGTTAACCCATAAAAGGAGAAGCTCTAGAGTGACCTCTAAGTTGGTCTTGTTTGAAATTCGCGAATATGATCTTTTTTTTTGGAATTTATTTTGGGAAATTCAACTGTAGGATCTTGTTTATAGTTGTCTAATTGGTTCGTTTGTCTGTTTTTACTAAAGTTCACCGTACGGATCTTGAGTTATATAGACTTGAAAATTCAATTTGAGCAAAGATAGTATATCTTTTGTGGTCGATTGTGATAGACTTTAAGAATTGACATAAATTTAGTGTAATGAGAGATGTAATATTTGGATATTGTATGCAGAGGCTCAAAGGTTTGAAGGTGGAAAGTTTTATTAAAAAGGCACTCAAAATTCAACAAACTAAATGATGCTAATTGAACATTTTTTTAATAATATGACATTCATCACTTAACTTGTCAACTCCAAAAATCATCATCAAAGTATGCTTCAAATCCCCATAGGTTTTGAAAGTTAAAACACGACGAAGTAGGAACATACCTTAGTTTCTAAGAGGAATGCTAATCCCTGTAAAGCCAAAAAGGGCCCAATTTGGGTTGGTATGCTTTCAAAATAAATGTTGTAGCTAACTATGGAACTTTGATTGAACATACATCACAATCTCTAGAATCAAACTGTGAAACTTAGTCGGTAAGCTCGTTGGTCAATTTTGAACATATTGCAGCTTCATTTTCAAGAAGTTGTTCCGAAACGTTTCACAACACTCGATTTTTCACGTCAAAACAATTTCCTCAAATTATCAATCCTCAAACTACAACTAACCGTATTTAAACATCTCTACATGTCTTTAAATTGTTCCAACAAGGTAATAATAGAAAGTTTTGCACAACTAAAAGTTTAATTGCAACTTCAATAAAAGAAAAGCGCACTTTTTCAACTCCACTCAATGTACTTCCGAGACCAAACATCGCAATTATTTGGAGATCGCAATCAATTCCCGTGGTATTCTAAAAAACGAAAACTCAAGCACTCCATTCTCATTTTGAAACAAACGTTTAGAAACATTGATGCGATAATGGACAATATTCAAATGGTTTAAATTCTCATATCGGCGCCTTCAACAAAAGCACAATTCGTGATCTCATAAAGGACTAATGTATAGACTCCAAACTTTATATGTTGTTCCCAATCAAAAGTTCAACTTGTACTCATCGTCAATGATTGTATGTCCTAAGAGTCCGTACTTGTGGGAAAGGAGTTGTAGTTGATAGACGATTCAATATCACCATCCTTACAAGTGGGCTGCCTTTTCAATAGTTTCAAAAACGGCACATCACCTAATCTATTGCCAGCTATTACAGTATCAATGTTTTAATTCAAATCCCCAAAACGAAAAAACAATATAATAATGCTTTATTACCCAACATCTATGAAATTCCCCCTTTCACTGATTCCAATGTTGCCAGTTGCCATAAAACAAATATCCTAAAATATCTTTACACCCAATTAGTAGTTCGGACAGAAACAAACACATTCCGTAATATTCTAAAACCGTGCGATGCACGCACCCACTCTAATTACCATCCCCACACTAATTTTAACAGTAAAATATCAGAGAGAGCGCGTGACGCGGGTTTAATATTCTCACACCCCACTCTAATTGCCGCCGCCACACTAATAACCATAGATTGAATCTAGTAACGCACTAGATTTGAGATGCCCCGAATCTAGTAATCTGCATAATATCCCGCCATTGGAAGGCGTGCGATGCACAGTAGTAATAATGTAAGCAACCACACTAATTTACTCACCTACACTAATTTGCATACAGACAATGGCACAATGGCAGAAGTGATGGAAGTGCCGCAAAAGGTGAATAGGCTTTTGTTTATTGCCAAAAATCTTGCGGTGAAGTCTGTACATGAGGATACTGATGGAAAGATCAGTACGTCGAAAGAGAAAACAAAAAACAAAACTGCATGAACAGATGTGAAGAAGAAAACGACGATGCTGTGTGTGTATGTTTCGCTTTTTGAACTAAAAGGAGGACTCGCCCCAGCTACATTCGAACTCTTCGATGGCCGGCGGGTCACTGAACTCGATGGCAGGCGGGTCCGGCAGCTTCTCCCAATCAATGGCGGACCCATCTGCAGCCGTGACGACTCCATAAGGACCGGGACCAACGAGAGTGACGACTGGCTCCACGGACATGGCTGCTGCTGCTCCGCCATAGCTGGCGGTGAAGACTGAGGTCGTCGACAAGACCGAGGTCGTCAACACCGCCGTCGTGGAAGACGACGACAAAACATTCGATACCGCCGCCGTGTTGTTGCTGTTGCTGATTCCGTTGCTTTTGGAGAGATTTGACCGCCCTTTCGGCGATCGCTTTCCTGTGGGTGTGATTCCTTTAAATCCTGTGCCGGCGTGAAATGATCCTACTCCTCCTCCTCCTCCTTTCAGTGGCGATGATGACCACTTCTGTCCCCGAATCACCTGAAACCATCAACATCACAGACAGAGAGAAAGAGAGAAGATCAGTTATGTGATGAAGCTGTGTGGGTAGAGGGGATTCGATCGTCGACTGTACTTACCAGTTTGCCATTGGCATCTTTGTATATTACAAACTCGTCTTTCTCTCTCAAATCGTAGTACTTCACGAAATCTCCTGAAGATGCAAAAGCAAAGCAAACAGCCATTTTTAGTCAGGCAGGAAATTACACTGAATCATCATTTATTTATCGCAAAGGCATAATTTTAGTAATAGCCATGCATTATTATTTCCCCAGTCAGTCAATGCCAGCCTTTGGAAGCAGCCAGCAGTAAAGCTGGCCCTGATCTTTTCTTTCATCATTCCGTTTTCTCGGTTTCTACTTCTCATGGGGTCTGATGTTAAAACTACGACCTTGCGGTGCTGTAATTTTTGATTTTTTAATTTTTTTTACCTCGTTTGAGAAAAGCAGATTAGGAAAGAAAGAATTGACAGAAATGTAAGGACAAACAGTAAATGTGTTTGGTAATTTTACCCGTGCTTTCCAACACGTACATCCGGGATTTGTTGTTTGGCCACCATTTATACCGCAGTGTCCATTTCTTATTAGAGTTGTAGTCCTCCATGCATAGCAATTTCCCCTCCTTATTCTCAAGGCGAGGAAGTTGGCATTCTGCATCCCTCTACAAAAACCAAACGAATACATAAATAGCATGAAGAAGAAAAAAAACGTAATTCGTGACTTCACCCGTTTTACAATGACACTAACTCAATTGCTTACATTTTTTTCAGCAAAATATACACAATGTAGTCTAGAACCACAGATAAGACAAATTCAACATAAACACCTTCGTACATTCCTTGAACGTTTCACCTCTCTAAAACGCAGAAGACCCACGAACTCTACCTTCAACCTCAACAGGAACCCATGAACTGCCTTCACGAATCGAACCTAAAAATAGAATAAAAGAACCCCCCATTTTGTTTTAAAATAAAGCCTGCAGAGCCTGCAGAGGTTGAAAGATTCTCATGAGAGGGCGGTAAGCAAAATCCCACCTTCGGTAGGATGATCCGGCCCAAGTCGCCGACGTCCGTGGTAGTGAGCTCCTTCTTGAGGAGGAAAATGAGCGGATCCGTCCAGGAGCGCGTGGGCGCAGGCGGGGCAACGACAGAAGGCGCCTGGTGCATCATCGGAGGCTGCTGCTGTTGCTGCGAGGCCGCAGCAGAAGAAGAAGAAGACTGTCGAAACGAGAGCACGCTACGAAGCTCGTAGTCTTCGTGCTTCAGATCGAACACCC
Source organism: Bryum argenteum (assembly GCA_037043015.1). Classification (NCBI taxonomy): domain Eukaryota; kingdom Viridiplantae; phylum Streptophyta; class Bryopsida; order Bryales; family Bryaceae; genus Bryum; species Bryum argenteum. The sequence goes on along the minus strand of CM073328.1, from coordinate 13,253,483 downwards.
CGCTAGTAGCCTCATGGTCGGCGTCGGCGTCGCTCGTCCGACCAAGCTTCAAATGGCGATAACTCCAGGGCTCATGCCCGTCACCACCCCCCCAAGCCAGTGCCATAGTGGCGGCCCCGTGACCAGCGTGGTGGTGGTGGTGATACTGATTCAGCACATGATGGTACTTGCTAACAGCACTTGTGCGCTTGACGCCGCGGTTGCCACAAACTAGATCGCTGCCGTGGTCCGCGGCCACAATAACACCCCCCACCACATCCATCGCTCTCTACTTACTACTACCATAGAAGAAAGAAAAGGAGTGCGGCGAGGGGAGGGGGAGGTGCTGCCTCTCTACCATAGATGAGATAATGAAAGTGGTTGTCAGAGAAAGAGAAAGAGAGGGAGAGAGATGGACGAGTGCTACTGCGGAGGAAGAGCCATGGCGAACAAGGGATGGAAAACGCAGTGGCACTAGGAGTTATTCGATCAAGGAAGGGAGAGATGCCGGGGTGTAGAGGCTCCCACAGGGCTCCATGTGTACATGCTGGCCAGTACCCATTGGTGCCGAACTGGCCAAGAGGGAATCGTTGAGGGAGTTCTATCATGGCTCCATATCGACCCATGCCCCCCCCCCGTCGCCCTTTGCTCACTGCCTCTGTCACTGTGTTAAGTTACTGCTACTCCACCCCCCATTCCCACCGGCAGCCCACCCGTCACAATATCTCTCTGCCATCCCTGCCATTCCTGCCATCGCTGCCTGCCTGCCCAGTCAACCTCTTCTGCTGATCCTGCTTTCACCCCCGGCCACTTTGGCCCCGCCTTCCAACAATTTGGCAACGAATGTTTTACCTCTGCAATCATTCTTCCCTCTTAACCCTTAAACGTCAAGCCCCTCTGAAAATACACTGGAAACCAAGCCCGAGGGGCATGCTCTGACGTTTAAGGGTTAATCTTAAGTGAAAATGCACCCTGTGAACAAATTTAAATTTTGATTCTGATCCACAAGGAATAAAATAGTAGAGTGGGGTCTAAAGTGGAGCACCTCTCGTAATGGAGCTTTAGTAATCTTAACAAAATAATACATAACATCTTCCTCCAAACAATAGATCTATGTACTGTACTCACCACAATCATTATGGAGTGTTACTTTTTTGAATACCATCATTTTAGGAATACCTATATATTCTCAACTTTAAAAATACATAACTCATTGTAAAAGGGTCCAAGAATGATCATTCCGCTTGCTCTATATTTCCACTAATGGCTCCATACAGGAAGATTACTTGTACCGGTAGGTTTCTTTGAGCCATTACTAAACGCCTTACTATATTACATTGGCTTAAGTGTGTCAATGACTTGGTTCCTTGAGTTTTATACACAATTCAATATATCAAGTCTTGAGGACTAATTTTTTTTATATTAACAATCTCTAATTATACTGTTTAATTAAAATTTTGAAGTTTGATAGCACACTAATTGGATTTTTTGTTCATTTTTAAATTCACGAAAATTATCATGTAATTAAATGGTGATTTTGTTGAAATATGTGGATGATTGAAGTTCATGATGTTGGGTTTTTTTTACATTTTTTGAATACTTGAAAGTCAAAGGTTCATTGAAGCTATTCTTAAGAGATAAAAGTCTTGTTTAAATTTATTTTAAATTTATTTTAAATAAAAAATGACTTTTGATGTTAGTCAAAATCATAATTGTATGCTTTTTAATATCTTCACATGCTTCTTTGGATGGACATATAAACAAGGAACACCAAAATAAAATTTATTCTTCAAAATATATGTAGTTTTTGTTTCATAATACCATGTGTTGCTAAAGTAATAATTAGAAAATCTAACTTACATGGATGTGGCTCACAAAGTGTGTTATATAACAACAAACAAGTTTGAACGCGTGTATAATCCGTATGATTCATACATGCCGTGACTCTTCATGTGCAATGGGATTAAGCCAAATGAAACCTTGTTGATCGAAGAAGTTCTTTCAAGATGGAGAGGTTTGGTCGCATGTGTAGGTTATATCATTATGAATCTTTACGATGTGTATTGAGATCTAATGAACATTGACATTGACATCCACTCTTCACAATATCTCTCAACTAGTTAATCTCTTCTCGTGTTGCTTTCACCCTTCCGGCCCCTTTGGTTCCACCCTCCAACAATTTGGCAAGGAATGTTTTACTCTGCAATCATGCTTCCATCTTAATCTCAAGTGAAAATGCATCTAATGGATTTTTAACATTGATTCTAATGTACAAGAATTAAAATAGTAAAGTTGGATCTAAGAGTGAAGCACGTCCCATAATAGAGCTTTGGTAATTTTTACTTAGAAATATATAACATCTTCCTCTAAACAATAGTTTTATGTACTCACTGCAAACATTACATGGTGTTACTTTATACAGTACCAATTTAAGAATATCCATAAATTTTCAACTTTGAAAGTACGCAACTCATTAGAAGAATTTCAGATTGATTATTCCAGTTGCTCTATTATTCCACCAAATTTCCTCATCCATGAAGATTGCTTTAACGGGTAGATTTCTCGTGCTTTAAAAATTGAGCCATTATTGAACACCTTACTATGTTGCATTGGCTCAAGTTTGTCAATGACCCTCTTTTTCTTTTTTGAGTTTTATACACAATTTGATATATGAAGTCTTGAGGACTAATTGTTTTTATATTGACTATCTTTAATTATACATTTAATTTGAAAGATTTAAAGTTTGAATATGGTCTATTGAAATGTCCTGTTGATTTGTAAATTTATGACAATTATCACGTGATATAATATTGATTCTTTTGAAATATGTGGTAGATTAAAGTTCATGATGTGGTTTTTTATTTTTATTTTAATTTTTTTACATTTTAAAAATACTTTTAAGTCAATGGTTTATTGAAGCTATTCTCAAGAGATATAAGTCTCTATTAATTCTCTTGAGCATTTTGAAAACTGACTTTTGATGTTATTTAAGTCATAATTATATGCAAATTTTTTATCTTCACATGCTTGTTTGCATAAATTTTGTTTAACATGTAGACAAGGAATAACAAATAAAATTGATTCTTCAAAAAATGTGGTTTTTGTTTTCCACGCTATTACGTGTTGCTAAAGGGTAATAAGGAGGTATAATATTTTTTTGGGTTAATTTAAAGTGTTATAGTAGAGATATGATAAGGATGTTTAATAACAAATGACTTTTGATGTTATTTAAATCAAAATTTTATATGCTTGTATGCATGGATTTGGTATAATGAATAACTAAATTTCCGAGGTGTATTTTTTTTTCCCCTGATATACAACATGTGTTGCTAAAATGACAAGTAGGAGGTGTCAATTTTTTGTAATTGTATTATAAATTGATGTGGTAGATAGGTAATATAGATGCACTTCTAGAATGTGAATGATAACGGCGTGTATTATAATCAAGCAGGAATTAAGGTGGCGTGCAGTAGGATTGAGTTAACAAGAATGTGGTTAAGAAAGCGCGTCATATTACGACAAACAAGTTAAACGCATGTGTAGTCGTACAATTTCTAATGTGTCAACTCTCTTAATGTGTGATCAGATTGAGCTTGATATAACCTAGTTGGTAGAAAGAGGTGTTTTGAAATGGAAAAATTTGATTTCAAATGAGTCAAATTTCTTCATGTTCAATGTGATTGAGCAAAATACACCTAGTTGGTAGAACGAGGTTGAGCATATTTGGACGCATGTATGGGTCGTTATTATCAGAATTGAGTTGAGGTTTCTTTGCATACAATAAGATCCAATTGATAAGGATGTGCTTCACATAGCACATCATATAAAGACAAACAAGTATGAACCCATGCGTAGTCCATATTATTACAAACGTGTTGAATCAAGTGTGCAATCAGATTGCCAGATACAATCTTGTTGACGGAACAAGTAATTTCAAGATGGAGATGATTAGACACATGTTAGGGTTGTATCATTCCAAATCGTCATAACATGTATAGAAATTTAGTATAAATTCGTGTGTAAATGATTTGTTCCAACTGCTAAGGATGTGCTTCACACAACGCACCATATAACGGAAAAAAAGTTTGAACGCATGCGTAGTTGGTATCATTTCAAACGTGTTGAATCTTTTCGTGTGCAATTAAATGGAATCAAATACCACGGTTGGTGAAACAAGTTATTTTAATATAAAGAGATTTGGATGCATGTGTAGGCCATATTGTCCTCAATGGTTATATGATTAGTAGATTCCTTCAAAATTCAATAACAGGTGAAAATAAAATTTTAACATTACACATGACAATATCTATATGTGCCATTCAATCAATAAAAAAACTACATAATATTGAAGGTTTAAGCAAAAGATGGCAAAAAATTCAACTAGGTTTGTATGTTGAGTGAAAATTATTGGATCTTTTCAAAGTGCGTACTCATTTGAACTTCAAAAAAAAAAAAAAAAAAAAAAAAAAAATCGATATGCCATAAAAATCAAAAAATTCTTTATGTATAATCTTTCTAAAAAAACCATTTATCAAATGATTACTACCATCAACTACGTACTTGGAAATTCATATGTATGATTGATTACACTTTTGTCTCAAAAATTTCACTTTTTAAAATAAATTCACAATACAACTTACAAGTTGACTTTAAGACGGTTTTTTGATACCCAAACAAAACGCTATGCTATTGGTAATATCAATATGTTACTAATTCCACCATTTTGCTACCAATTACGTTATACCGCCTATGATGTACCTCACCTCATAGTGAATTTGGCTTACAAAATCTATACAATGCAACAAACCTTATGTTCCAATTTTCTCCAAACTACCTTAAGGTAACATTTACTAAAAATAATCATAAAATTGAACTACTATGTTGCTCGGATCTAATTGGCAAATAGAGGATACAATAAATCAAAACAAGATGTTATGTCAATATAGAGAAAGATTTACTAACTACATGGAGAGTATTATGAAACTTTCCAATGAAAAATAGAGCTAATTTTAGACGAGGCCCTATTCATGGCATACAGTCACTTATATATGCAAATAGTAAGATGTGATGTCCTACCTTTTCTATGAAGATATAATTTCATGTGGAGGCTTTGTGTGTTTCCATATACATGCAAAAGAATTATTCCGATTAACGATCATAAATCACACAACATATTGGTATCACGTGAGAGCCGAATCTCTTACCTCTATTTATTTACTACATTTTAAACTATCAACAAAATTCTAGTGAAAAATCAATAAATGTACACAAGATCTGTTAATCAGTGTTATGTAAAGATGGGTGATATTTATCGAACATCAAACATTAAAACTATTTCTCCATACTTTTGATGTCAATGTTCAATTTTGACAATCCTTGCAATCAATGCTCTTTGTCATTTTAGTCTTGATGCTACCATCTACACCAATTCCAACAAATTCTTCTCCTTTCCAAGCAAAATTTTCATGCTTTTACATTCAGTGTTTCCTTCTAAAGATTATTATTGTAACACAGAGGTGGCCTGTGACATTTAGTATTTTTCTTTACACCAACAAAAGAAGAAGAAGAATAACACCAGACCCGTGAGGGTTGGCGTGAATAAAGTGTCCGTCCGACCTACCCTTGATGATATGCCCACATGACATAACAACAGTGGCTTTACACCAACACTAATAAACAACTCCTGTGTAGTTGTAACTTCCAACTCGCCACAAATCACAAATTATTTTTTTCTCCTAAATACACATCATAACTTTCAAACACACCCACCTCTACCCTAATACATCCAACAACAATCCCAAATTCCACATTCCTCATTCCCAATTCCACCAAACACCACACCTTGAGGGCAAAGAGCATGATATGGGTATCACTAAGACGCCCTCTCATCATGTGTGACGTATCTATATTACAATACAGGAGGCTTTGTCTCACACGACGGTTCCGCGCTGGAATCCGTCGTGGAGACTTGCCTCCTGTATCCACACAACCAATATTGGAATAGAAAGTAAAAAAACTAGAAGTAGATTGTAGCTAAATCTATGACTTAGAATTAAAGTAGGAACTGAAAGTAAAAAGAGTAGGAGTAGACTGTTGGTCTTTTGAGAAAGGAACTTCTCTCAAAGAGATAAGATTGTTTTAGACCTACGGTTAAAAGATAGGAAGATCTATGCGTTAGCTCTAAAATTGGAATATAAAATAAAAAGACTAGAAGTAGTCTTTAGTTTTTTTAGGTATTTAGATAGTAAAAAGATATAAATGTGTTAGAAAGAAATAGGTAGCGGATGTCTTTTGAGAGGTTTGATAGTCTTATTTGCGAGGAGGTCAATAGTGGTACCACTAATTTAAAAATTGGATGCTTCAAGTTTTAGATCCTTTTGATCCCAATTTTGACTCTTTAATGACAAAAATTTCATGGCTTGATGCCGAGTTGTTGACGTAATTAGTAATTGAACCTCGTAGGTTAGTACATGGGATAAACAAAGATCCGTTAGATGGATCTTTGTTGCATTTCCTCCCACTCGATGCGAGGTTATTGATTTGAACGGTAATAGGGAGGTTGCTAGACGTAGCTACGGTGTGATTTTTAAGTGTCACATAATAGGAGTCGATTTCATTCCAAGAGAAGAGGAGTACGCTTGTAAAGCCTTCATTAGTACTGTTCATAGAAATAGTTTTCAATCAATGAACATAGAAGCCACAAGTTGTTCTTTGGTCCCATCTCTATTTATGAAATTATTTGCCATACATCCTTCTAAACCGCATGGATATATGCGATGGTGGAATGCTGGAACTTGGAGAAGTATGGTCTTGAAGCGCAATGGAAAATCACGTATGGAGCCAGGAGTGGATGCTGACAATGTGAAGTTGTTTCAACGACTACGAATCCGATTGTCTTGGCACTTTTTATTTGGTATGCTATTTCTGTATAAAAATGGTAGCATACATTGTGATTTGTCTCCCGACAACATCTTATTACACAGAGAAGAAGATAATATGTACATAGGTGTTTGTGATTGGGGATTTGCATGTAAGATAGAGTTTCCTCTGCTATCCAACTATGCATATCCATCACAAAAAGAATTGGAGGCAGATAGAATAAGACGGCCTTGGGTGGATCCATCATTAATGAGTGTTTATGGATCAAAAGTAGCTAAATTTAGTTTAGCTACTGATGTGTATGTTACATCAAGGATAGCATCTTGGATTATAGGGCCTTTTGATGAAGACAGTGAGATTTCGTCCACAGATTATGAGATATACACTCATGGCCTATGGTTGCTCAGAACCTGCAAACGAACGTTATAATACCCTTTTACAAAGAGTAAAGGGATTCCAACGGTCAATACCCATTTTGAGGAATGATCCAATAGAGACCATGTTTGAGACCATTGATGTATATTTTATTATTCTAAATATATAAATTCGATATGTATTTTTTAATATTTTTTGTATAAACTTATTTGAAGTTTATGAATGTTTTATAGCTTTAGGCAATCCAAGTTGAACGTGCTCAACGGCACGGGTCCCACTAGTTCATTATACATGTGCCAGAAATTCCTTTTTTAACCCCATGTAAACACAACTGTAGCCATGTCACCTATAATACCATCAAGTAAGAACAAATTTTCAATATTATCAAAAAAGTAGTTTTAAAAAATCACACTACCTCATTCCTTACCCTTACCCAAACAAACTCATTCCCCCCCTAACTCGTAGGAATCAATCCTTCTCGAAACAAGAGAGAGGGCAAATATGCTTATTCCAAGTATGGGGAGCCTCTAACTAACTCCATAAATACATTTTTAAAAATCAATGAAATGAACGGTTAGGGGTAAGGACCCATACTAAAAACCAAGGGGTAACCCATACTGGAACCCATACTTATAGTCACTACAGTAGTTTAAATAAAATAAAATAATAATAAATGTTTTGAATCAGAGAGCTACAGTAACAATTGATCAGCGACAGATCAGTATGTTGTCGTGGGACCACTTCACTGGGCTCTTGCATGCATGAAAAAAATCCCAACCCCACGTGGGTCCCCCTATTTTTTTTAAAATCACCTTTTTGGACACTTCTAGAGTTTTTTATTTTTTATTTTTTATTTATATATATTTAGAATGTATTTGGGTGGAAGGTGGTACTTTTGGATAAGGTGGTCCAAATCTATATTGAGTTTAGTAAAGAAATGAAATAATAAGGCCTCTTAGTTTGGTTTTTGATTGTTTGGTAATAATAAACATGGCTAAATTGTGGAAGTGTAGTCGTGTGGAAAAAGTTGGGCAAAATGTGTAACAAAATGAGAAATTTGTTTGTTTGTCTAAATAATATTAAGCTCTTTCTCTTCATGGCTATCTCACTTGTACTCTAAAGAGTGTCTTATTGATATAGATCAAATGTATGAAAAAAACAAGATTTTGGTAGAAGATTATTCATTTGCTCGGAAAAAATGGTCCCAAATATTTTCTTGTCTAAGCCATTCCTTGTGTGTCTCTTTCTCTAAGTAAAAAAAAAGAAGCTCAACTTCAATCAACTAAATCATTTTCAACAAATAAAAGTCATAGATACAAACGACATAAAATGGCTGATGGATCCGGTAGTAGCCAAGATTTGTTTTCTTGTGTAAAAATAGAAACAACAACGGCTGGCAAAGCAATTTTGTAGTTTTCTTGTAATAAAAAGTACATGCAAAAAGAAAGAAAAAAAGGAAAAAGGGAGAACAAATTGAAAAAGAAAAGAAATTGACTGATTGACAACCCATATTCACTTTTTATGTCCGAATGAGGAAATAAAAACAAAGGGTACCGATTTTTATTCAAAGACTGGACGTTAATATTTATTTTGAGTGGACCCACTTTCTACTTTCAGCTGCATTTTAAACAATTAGAAGGACTGTTTGTTATTTGAAAAGTTAAAGTTATTTGGTCAGGTGACCCATTCTGTTAGTTCCACATTCAAATTTGGATAGTTTTAGCCCTAACTTTTCTTAGGTCCAAGAAAGTGGTTTGTGCCTTTTTCGGTTTCGGGCAGTTTAGATGAAGGGGGTGAAAATAATATTTTTGTTTCAGATTTTTAAGTGTGTGTGGTAAAATTTGCAAAGCTGAATTTTGAATTTAAAACCTTCATTTGGAAATTTTAGGTTTCGAAGGGGAATAATATTTTTTAAGTGTTTTTTTTGAAGGAATGTTTTCATAACCTAATCATTATTCCAGTGACTGAAGTGACTTAAGTGTCAAAAGAGTTTGTCAATTTCACAAGGGCAACCTCCAAAAATTACAAAAACTATCTTCCTAGTAATTTCCGAAATTATTTCTTGTCAAAATTTGAGTTTTTGGAGTTTTTTACAATTATTTTCTTATCACAAATTCACAAAGTCATATAAGCATGTACTTGCCGTTCAATTATTATTATTATTATTATTATTATTATTATTTTATTATTTATATTTATATTTTTGTTTTGTTTTTTGAAACCAAATCTATATTACAATACAGGAGGCTTTGTCTCACACGACGGTTCCGCGCTGGAATCCGTCGTGGAGACTTGCCTCCTGTATCCACACAACCAATATTGGAATAGAAAGTAAAAAAACTAGAAGTAGATTGTAGCTAAATCTATGACTTAGAATTAAAGTAGGAACTGAAAGTAAAAAGAGTAGGAGTAGACTGTTGGTCTTTTGAGAAAGGAACTTCTCTCAAAGAGATAAGATTGTTTTAGACCTACGGTTAAAAGATAGGAAGATCTATGCGTTAGCTCTAAAATTGGAATATAAAATAAAAAGACTAGAAGTAGTCTTTAGTTTTTTTAGGTATTTAGATAGTAAAAAGATATAAATGTGTTAGAAAGAAATAGGTAGCGGATGTCTTTTGAGAGGTTTGATAGTCTTATTTGCGAGGAGGTCAATAGTGGTACCACTAATTTAAAAATTGGATGCTTCAAGTTTTAGATCCTTTTGATCCCAATTTTGACTCTTTAATGACAAAAATTTCATGGCTTGATGCCGAGTTGATGAATTAGTAATTGAACCTCGTAGGTTAGTACATGGGATAAACAAAGATCCGTTAGATGGATCTTTGTTGCATTTCCTCCCACTCGATGCAGAGGTTATTGATTTGAACGGTAATAGGGAGGTTGCTAGACGTAGCTACGGTGTGATTTTTAAGTGTCACATAATAGGAGTCGATTTCATTCCAAGAGAAGAGGAGTACGCTTGTAAAGCCTTCATTAGTCTTGTTCATAGAAATAGTTTTCAATCAATGAACATAGAAGCCACAAGTTGTTCTTTGGTCCATCCTCTATTTATGAAATTATTTGCCATACATCCTTCTAAACCGCATGGATATATGCGATGGTGGAATCTTTGGAACTGGAGAAGTATGGTCTTGAAGCGCAATGGAAAATCACGTATGGAGCCAGGAGTGGATGCGACAATGTGAAGTTGTTTCAACGACTACGAATCCGATTGTCTTGGCACTTTTTATTTGGTATGCTATTTCTGTATAAAAATGGTAGCATACATTGTGATTTGTCTCCCGACAACATCTTATTACACAGAGAAGAAGATAATATGTACATAGGTGTTTGTGATTGGGGATTTGCATGTAAGATAGAGTTTCCTCTCGCTATCCAACTATGCATATCCATCACAAAAAGAATTGGAGGCGAGATAGAATAAGACGGCCTTGGGTGGATCCATCATTAATGAGTGTTTATGGATCAAAAGTAGCTAAATTTAGTTTAGCTACTGATGTGTATGTTACATCAAGGATAGCATCTTGGATTATAGGGCCTTTTGATGAAGACAGTGAGATTTCGTCCACAGATTATGAGATATACACTCATGGCCTATGGTTGCTCAGTAGTGAACCTGCAAACGAACGTTATAATACCCTTTTACAAAGAGTAAAGGGATTCCAACGGTCAATACCCATTTTGAGGAATGATCCAATAGAGACCATGTTTGAGACCATTGATGTATATTTTATTATTCTAAATATATAAATTCGATATGTATTTTTTAATATTTTCTGTATAAACTTATTTGAAGTTTATGAATGTTTTATAGCTTTAGGCAATCCAAGTTGAACGTGCTCAACGGCACGGGTCCCACTAGTACAGTTAATGAAAAGCATGTTATATTATATCGTTGTTTTTAGACCCACTTCTAGAAAATAATTTGGATGAAGGTCAAAAATGCGGAACGAGTCTCTAAGAGTTTGCATGAGCGTATCCAACTTGAGTAACTACATGGAAAAAAATATGAGTAGAATGTTTGGAGTAAAAGTCATCAAGTCCCCCTTGGCACCATTTAGACTATGTCTTTCTGGCAAAGCGAGAAAGAACTTTTCACTCCACTTTAAACGTCATGATCTTACAGTTAATAAAGATCCAACGGCTAAAGATTTACTTGGTATTAGTGCAAGTAGTAAGGTTCAAGATCTTACGGTTGAAGATATAGAAAGTCAATCAAAATGAATCATAACTCAACTTGTACAAGGTGGTCTAAAATTGCAGTTTTTGGTTTTGAAGGTCCAAGAAGCGCTTGGACCTTTAGAGATTAACCCCTAAAGTCGAGTGAAAAGAAATATTTTCCGTTTTGGCTTTAGTCAACCTATGGCTTCCTAAAGTTAGCTTGTATGAAGTTGAGACCTATTGAAGGTTGTAGAGTTTTTCCATAGCTTTCCAAAAAGTTCATATGTGCCTCAAAATTCCTCGTACTTTAGGAAATTTTCATTGTCTAAGTTTGAAAACATTATTTGAAAACTGCCCAAAACTACCCAAACTACGATATATTCTTAATTATTCTAATAATCTCCTCAAAATTGATCAAACCGCAGTAACTTCGAAATACACCAAAATTTTACCTTTTTTTCAAAATTTTTTTTTGGAACATATGAAGAAGGTATCAAGGCATGATCTCAATGTTCAGATTTTCAATTCAATGATTCTTTACATGCCATTTTTATTATCAAGGATTGGCCTTTGAATTGCCGTTGAAATTCAACATAACTCCATGTGAATTATCAAGCATTTTTTTGAGTTTTATAGGTCGCATGAGGGTAAAAATTGCATAGACATGTTCCTAAATTACCTTAAGTACAAGAATATTAAGAGCCTCATACCAAATTTTCTATGAAAAATGGTTTTTTGGCCCTCAAAAAACTAGTTACCCTTTCTACAACAAGGGAAAAAATCATTTTCTCCAACTTTGAACATTATGATGTCGCAATTGGTAAGGATTTGAATGTAAGCTCTGATATACACATACACATACAAGTTGAGTACTAGATCATGGGGATACATACCTAAAAGTACGTCAAAATTTGAAAACTTTCACCTCACATCAAAAGTTTGTGGTTTCTTGCGGTTTTTAGGCAAGTTGATTTTAGAGGCTAACTTCTAAAGTTGAACTTGACCACATTGTGGTCGAGTCCCTTTTAGAAGATACGTTGTTCTTTGCAAAAATTGAAACTTTAACTGAATATAACTCAAGATCTGTACAATGAAATTTCATAGAAACTGGTCGGTAGACTAATTAGAAAGTTTTAACCAAGGGCCTACTGTTGAATTTGTCAAAATTTAATTAAAATAAATAAATCTGTACACGGATTTGAGATGTAGCCGTCTAGGAGGCTAGTGTTGAGCTTCTCCTTTAGGAGTTTGAGCCCAAAATGGATATTGGAGGCTTTTGCAAGAGCAAAAAATTAGCCAACTTTGAACATTATTTATCATTTAAGAAAGGTAATTTGTTTTGTATTGTTTTGCAAATGACATAATTATGATCTGGGGTACCCCTCGTTGGATCGGGGCAGATTTTTACGTAGGACTGTGGACATCAATTGGATAACAAATTGGGTCTACGCCTATACGAATCCCAAAATATAAGATTTTGATGAATATATGGCCCCAAAAAACACCGGAAATCATTTTTATATGCGTGGCAATGCGGCAAGGACGTACTAGGCTATTATCTAATGCAAGTAGTTTGTTTTGTTTCATTTTGATTTGCGAGTAACAAACTATGATCTTGAGATCTGTTGGTCGGATTAGGGTGCATGAGGTGTTGTTGAAAGCGGATTTGTATAGTTGTGGAAAAAAATCGTATCTCAAAATGGGCCGACTAATCCGGAGGTATTCAATTTTCAAGTAATTATAGCCCCCAAATCACCACAAATTTCAAAAATGACGGAATTATAGATCTAGCAGAACAAACAAGAGGGGCATGATAAAAATTAAAAGTTGAGACTTTTGCATACAGGATATAATGGTCTCTTAAAAAATACATGTGAGCAGAATGTTTCGCCTACCAATCATCAAGTCCCCTTTGCACAATATAGATGATGACTCCAAAGAAATGCTCAAAAATTTACTTGTCCACACACTTGATTGTAGTGATCTCAAGAAAGGTGCAATTCAATGGTCGATATTAGCTCAATATTTTCAAATAGGGTTGGGCACAAGTGACTAATTTTATATTTTATTTTAATTTTCCATTATAGTTTGTAAAAATTTTCAATAAGAACAACATAAGTTCTACCAAGTTGTTAACCCTTAACCCCTAAAGATCCTTAAAAACCGAAATGGCTTTTTGTGTTTTTGGGCAGCCTCTTTATATAGTAAAAAGTAAAATTGGGGGGTAATTTTTTTGCAGGGCTTGGGTTATACTTCATACTACAAGTGGTAAAAATTGCAAGTTCTAATTCCACCTATAAATAGTTTTACTTTTTATTTTAATTTTGAAGCCCAAAAGGGGCAGATCGGGCTGGCCCTGCAGCCACTCACAGGTGGGGTGCATTTCGGGGCAGTATGGGAGATATGCAGCCCATGTTAGGCCAGGGCAGGGGGTTTACAATGGGCTTAGAGCAATTTCAAATCTCAAAAACCCACACCATGAATGCGATCCACTTGATCTTCACTCTTTTATTGCTATTTGAGGTGTGGCAGGCCCTTGCAGCTCGGGTCAGTCGAGGGTCCCAACATCCTCCTCCCTGCCCTCCTTTTTTCTCACTGAATTTGCCTGGTTTCTCTTTTGAAAAATTCTCTCAATTTGAGATTTTTGAATTTTTGAAAAAAAATTTGATCAAAAATTTTCATTTCATTGAAGGGAGGTCCTCACCGTTTGGATTTTTGAAATACTAAAACATGATGACCTTATTCAACAATGTCCCAAAGCCGGGGTGAAAAAGCGGTTTTTGACCTTCTTCCACTAATCTCTTTGCATGAAGGTTCTAGAAGCACATGTAACCTCTATAATTTTGCATGCGTGTGCCTAACTTAGTTATCTACATGAAAAAAAATATGAGCAAAAAGTTTGGGTAAAAATTTACAAGTCTCCCTTGGCACCATGAAGACTATGTGTCTCGGGCAAGGTTGAAAAAAAATTCTTACATGAACTTTGAACATTATAATCTCACAAATGGCGCAGATCCAACGGTTGAATTTTTTTGTGGTAGTACTGATGGTAGTTACCTTGAAGATCTTACGGTTGAAAGTAAAAAATCTGCTCAAAGTTTTGATTCATACTTCTACTTGGACATTGAGCAAGAAAATCGCAGTTTTTGGTTTTGGAGCTCCCAAAAACACAAGGATTTTTAGGGGTTAAACACCCAAGCAAGCCCAAGGGGCTTTATTCCAACACAATCTGCTCTACAGCTCTCTCACTTTACTCAACTTTTCACTTATATTTTGATGTCAACCTGGTCACAATCTTATGATGCATGCAAAAAGTGAAATTTTACAATTCAAATCACAATTTGCATGAGTGATTTTTTCCTTTGAAAGGATTGAGGTAGGTAGGTTGGGGTTGTACACAACCTTGTAGGAGGTTGGAAGCTCATCATTGATTGTTCATTCATGATGCTCGAGTTCAAAAAGTGCACTATTCATGAAGTCCAAGTCCAAAAGATACTGTAATCCAATTTTAGGCTGCCCGCTTCAGACCCCATGGGCGTTTAAGGGTTAATCTTTCTTTGAAGACATCCAACCGTAGAATTATAACTTGAGAATAAGAATTTAATCTAGCTCATTTGGAATCTCCATTTAGTTAAAAAAAAAAAAATTAAAAATTTTAAAAAAAATAAAAAAATAAAAAAATAAAATTGTGGCTGGAAATGGGCTGCAACTAAAAACAGCTTTTGTCATGCGTTACAAATGTTCTGATTCCAAAACCATGATGGATTCCCTCAATCTTGCAGTGTCATTAAAAGGCACTACACTGAATAGGTAGATTAGTGTTAGATTTTTATAAGATTTGAAAATGCTGTAAGTTTTTACTTTTGATGAACAAAAATTACCAAGAGTATTGATTCCAATACTGTGGAAGGATCCCCATCTTAACGGATGTAGAGGGTAAAATTATTGACCAATAGCAAAAACTTATAACAAGTTTATATAAATTAGTGTATCTAACACTAATCTACCTATTTAGTGTAGTTAACAGAATCTGCTACTGTACGTAAGTCAGAAGTCATAACCCCCACGATTATTCCATCTTCAATTAATTACCCCTTTAATTTTGTAAAATTGTAATTATAAACAAAACAAAAGTAAAGAAAGTGGTTAATTCCTAAAAATCCAAGAAAGCCCAAATGGATTTTTGGGATTTCGCAAGCAAAAAAAGTCAGTTTGCATTGACCATCCTTATCTCACCAATGAAAAAGAATCTTTATTTTCCAATTAAAATTTATTAAAATTAATTTATTTTTTCAGACATGCAAGAAAACAAGCAAGTTAAGTTTAACCCTTGAAGGCTCAAGGAACCCAGATTGGGTTGATTTTCAGTGTATTTTGACAACCTTGAGTCTTTGGGGGTTAAGATCCTACGGTTAGGTCTTTTAAATAATGCTTGGATTAAGGTTTATAGTAGACATTATGAGTAATCTTGGCAATTTTGCATCAAGGATCTTTAGGGTTAATTTGATAATGTTTATGGAAAATTTTCATGGATAGTAATGGCATTGTTAGAACAAAGTAGATTTTTAAAATTGAGTTATCCGGATGAAATTTCATGATCATTTAGAGTGTGATCTTTCAAAATTTGTCAAATTTAGAATTTTATGAAATTTTCCAATTTTTTTTGTTCCCTAAAATTCACAAATTCATATAGGCACTTTCTCACCATTCAACATTTTTTTGAAAGAAAAAAATGTATCTATCATGATGCATGTTTTTTTTCTATATCATTTTTTTTAGAACTTCTTCAAAAAAAACAATTTGCTTGAAGGTCAAAATGATTCTCTAAAATTTTGCATGAGGGTGTTCAACCTAATTACCTACATGAAAAAAATATGACCAAGCTGCTTGGAATAACAATCTCCAGTTTTCTCTTTCCACCATAGAAACAATGTCTCATGAGCAATGCTCAAAAAAGCTTCCGCACTTACTTGAGGTGTTACGATCTTACAAGTGAAAAACATCTATTAGTCAATTTTTGGAGAAGTAATAAAAAATAGGCTTAAGTATAAGATCTTACATTCAAAAATTCAAAAAGATTAACTGAATTTGGTTCACACCCACGGGAGTACATAGAGGTAGAAAATCTCAATTTTGAAGTTTCAAGCTCTCAAAAAGCACAAGGATTTTTAGGGTTATCACTTACCATACATTTTGGTGTAGTTTATTTGGTTCATGTTCTTATATTATAAACATGGAACATGAAACCATTGACTTAGTTCCTATGGAATCTTAGATACTCACAGATACTCCAACTTCTATGATTTTATTCTCGAGGTACAATGACCAAGTCTAGCTACAACAACACTGTAGAGTGAGAGAATCATTGTACATCGAATTATGTATTACTCATTCCTTTCAGGAAGTACCATAGAATGCTCCTTCGAAATATCCAAAATAAGAAAATTTCTGCCCCTCCAATCTTCAAAAACACACTGACCTAGTTGTTAGTGTTTAAACGGTATGATAAAAATTTACCAACAATAATAGTCCTTTCATGTGATTGGATCGATCATCTAGCATCATGAGAAGCAATAATATACTTCTGCAGAAAGGGAATGGGAAAATAGTAAGTTAGCTGAAAACCTGTCAGGATTATTCTACCCTGAACAGAAAGACAAAAAGGACACAATTATGCTACAAGAGTCAACTTTTATACAACACCTATATAAAGAGCAAAACACAAAGAGTGGTACCAAACCCCTGCCTGCCCAGGAGGTCATAGAAATTGCCCTTCTGGAGACAACACGTTTTAACTTAGCCTCGTTGCAATTAACCTAAAATAAAATGGTTTTTGTGTTTAGAGCACCCCGCGCAATCGTATTAAGGGTGCTCCTTGAGTGTGTTGATAACATTCCCCTGCAAAACGAAGAGCCCATGTTGATTAAAATGCGGGATTAGACAATTTTCACGCTGGTTTAGCCCTAATTACAGTGAAGATTAATCAAAATATGAACTACAAACAATCATTATGTTAGTGCTATGCTATGAAGCAAATACAAGTCTAAATACCAACCCATAGTAGTGGACAACTATGGTACTTCCATTGAGTTGGATGACTCTCTCTACCAAGCTATCAAGCTTGGTAGAATGAGACATTCTTGGTGGTAATACTCGTGGAGAGGCAGGTGAGAGTACCACACTTTTCCACTACACAAGAGTTGTTGATTAGTGTTAATTGTGAACGGTAACACTAATTGTCACACATCATCATAGCGTTACAAGATTAGTCTTCAAAAAATAACATACTAAATGTGGGAGCATCAAATCTTTCTTGAAAGGGGAGAAAGTTATTAAAAGTGGTGTCTCAAAGAAAAGACAATGAGCATTGATTGCAATGGCAGCCCAAGCTGATGACCAATCTTAAAAGTATATAAAATAGTGATACACCAAAAGTAATGGATGACTTTTGGTGAATAACAGAAATTTTCATATAACACTAATCAACTATTGTGTACTGCCTTGACAAATTCTCTTGAAGTATTAACTTCCACTTTAGTACATTCTTTCATTTGTTATTTGCAATCTCTATGTCAAATGATTCCGTTCAATGGAAACCAACCGACAACAAACCTATTTATGTTCACATTTCTAACCTCACTCCAATCAATTTTGAGTATGCTAGGAGGAATATTATGAGCTTTTGCAAGCAGAAACATCCATGATTGGACCAAAGAAGTTCACAGTAACCATGTTTGATAGAAAAATCGTCCGGAATAAGTTCTCTCGATGAAATTACGATTCACATCACCAATCATGAGGAAGATGCAATGGGAGATTTTCGTACCTCAGCACAGAAGTGGCCGAGAAGTTGGTCTATTTGCATATGAATGTTGAACTGGACAAACCACCACAAGAGTTACGAGCTTTTAACAATCCATGAATCCTGGGTACATTCAAGGAAGCCAAAAACTAGAGCATGAGCACCCAGAGCATACATCGGATCCAAAGTATCAACCAGATTACATACATATATACAAGCATACATCATATGGAACAAGTTTTACTGCCAAACATGATACAGTAGCTGGATGTTTTCATGTCCATTTCGAACTGGAAAACTATCCAGAAGTGTAATAGTGAAATACTACAACTAATCAACCACAAATCTACATATATATTCAACCACAATACTACAAAGAATCAACCAGAATTCTGTACAAATATACAGAATTCTACAGAAAGAATGTTTTCAGCGAGGAGAACCAAGTTTGAGCCAACAGAGAATGCTGAGCACTAATCCGCCAAGGACGGCTACACGGAAGAGAAGGCTATCAGTAGCATTAGGGTTATGGGCCTTTCTTAACTGTGGAAGAGTGGTGCTGCGGAGGGCATTAGCTAGATTGGAGAAACGATCGTGGGTCACAATGGCAGAGCCCCTGTCCATGGATGGTACGCGAGGTGCTTCGGAGACGGACTTGAGTGGATATAGTGCCCACTGCATTGCCCATATTGCCAGTGGACGCATGTACGCCAGTGACCGGAAGTATCCGTCTGTTGTCCATGCTTCTGGAGTTTGGAACCAGTATCTGCGTTCATGGTTACAAAAAAATTTTATGACTCCGAGCTCTGTACAATACCTCCTCCCTAAAATTCATACTTTCGATTTTCTTTTTTTCTAAGAATGAGTTGTGTCTCATCAACTGATATCACTCAGTGAAGTCCATGTGCACATGAGGAACATTCATCTTCATGAAATCTACAAAGTAGGCAAGAATCTAGAATAAACACACACTATTTCAGCACTATCGAAGATGTAGAAGCTTGTTGTGAGTTTATTCTAGATTCATGAATTCAATTTCTCGAAGTGGATGATTAGAACGTTGTTTTATCGTTATTCTAACCAGACGGACTGGTGCTTCATTCCAAGTCACACTGCTGATTTAAGCAGTGGCAATCATTTGAAATCGAAATAAAGATGTAGAAGCTTGTTGCGATTTGTGGGTGCTGTGGAGCTCATTTTACTCAACAAGCGAAGAATCCAAGAGCGAAAGGTCAGAAGCAAGGTGATAAGTTTCGTACCCAAGATCGGACCAGCCAGCCAGAAAGACGCCCTGGGCAGCAGTAAAAGCCTGCTCGATCATGCCCTCATGAATCATAGCTGCTGCGGCAGCGTACGTTACCCCAGTCCAAATCTCACGTGATTGCATACATGTCTCATCAACTTTCCCGTTGGGATGCATGCCATTTACAGCGCCCCACTTTCCACCCTTCACTTTCATCACATTGAAGTCAAATACTTTCTGCAATGCGCTACGAGCCTTGTAATCGTCAAATAGAGGAGGTAATCCTGATGCCCACGTATACCATTGCCCTGCCATCTGATCAGTCTGCACACACATCAAACTCGTCCACATTATACTCTAAAATTTGACAAAAGTCAAACAAGCTCGTTAGCCTACATGTACAAACGAAAACTTAAGTACAATTGGGCTGAATTTACTTGTAGCGAAGAAGAGGACAAAAAGGGGCAAGCAGAAGCTGACCTGTATAGAGTTACTGTTACTGCTAGTTCCACTGTCGTAGTTGAAATAAGAGCCGTTCCACAGCTTTCGCTCGTACACATCTCGCGCTTGATTGAATTTTCCTCTGAAATAAGTGGCTCCATCTCCATCGCCCACAAGCTCAGCCATAGCAGCCGCTGCTTGCAGAGCAGCTATCCACAGACCTCCACAGTATGCACTGATACCATGAACGGACCATGTATCATACGTCTGATCTGGAAAGCCATCGTTCTCAATTAAACCATCGCGGTCGCGATCAAACTGATCCGCGTACGCCATGGCTGCGTACACTGCTGGCCATACCGCTTTCGCAAATCTTAAGTCTCCAGTTGCAGCTACATCTCTGTAAACCTGAAACAATAAAAACCATCAAACTAGACACAGTCTCATTCCACTCAAAAGCCACAAAGGAAAGAAGCCTGCTCAACCTCCGAGCAGCACCAGAAACCGTGTAGATAGGCTAATGAAGATTCGAACCTTCAAGTTCATTCTCGATGTATAACAGAAACTTGATCATTTGAGAAACATCTACGACAACACCTTCCAAAATCCATAAGCAGATGAAGAAGACCTAAAAGCTTTTAATTCCTTCACCACTGCTCTACCACAAAATTTGCAAATTTTCCCAAAAACAATTCTCTGACCACTCCGTAAGGAACTTGTTCAAATGAAATTAGCCCGATTTCTGAGCATGTTACCATAGTAAGAACGTCATGTACTGTACCTGGAGGACGAACTTTGGATTCAGATCTTTCCAGTGGCTCGTATCATGGATGTTGTAAGCATTAACCTCAACCCAGGGGTCATGCTGTCCAAGATCATGTGGAACGGCGCCAAAGACCTTTCTAGTGCCCATATTCCCATCCGCCATGTATTTAATCTTTTCTGGATTCTGGGAAAGAGTAGCTGCAGCAAAATCCCGTTGAATAGCGAGCTCCAGTTTTGGGAAAAGAGAAAGAAGCGCAAATGAACCATAAAAGTGCACATCGTAAGTGTTCCACATGATATACTCGATGCCTTCCAGGTACAAAAACTGCCCAACATTTTCCTCTCCTTCCTGAAGGAGATCTGGCCCTGTCGCAATTCCTGCATCCGAGGATCCCATCATCGCTGTTTGCATTTGCTTCAGAAGTAGGAGCTCTAATGTTTCTGTCGGTGTGTCAGGAATTGATTCTGATTGAGCTTTGCTTGCGGCCAATTCTTCTTCGGCTCTCCCTCTGAAACTAACCAATGACTCGCTTGTAGGGAATCCTGCTATTTCGGAGATGGACTTTACGTCGTGGTCTTCGAGTCCGTCTAGAAACGGGTTGTTATAATCCGCACTTGGAGCTCCAGGAGCATCACTCCCATTCACACCAGTAACCTCACCTTCTTGGTCATCTTCCCTGACTGTAACCAGGTCAGAGGCTGGATTTCTTTCACCAACCCTTACGTGACTTAGCTCGGGAGTAATATAATGCGAGGGATCAAAACTGGGTGGGTCGTCTTTTGAAGGAGAGCTAGGTGCAGAACTCTCAGCAGAATTGATTGCTGATAGCTCTGACTTTCCTTGCAACGCCGGACCTCCATCTGAAATCAGAATAGAACATTACGAAGTAAGAATGGATACATCAATCCCACTTAACCAATTATAGCACATGTAGAATAGGAATGCAAATAATTAAGATCATGCAATAGTGTCAAGGATTCTGTAAGATCTTACCCGTCCAGACGGTGCCTCCAGCAACTAAGTAATAGAGCTCATTAAAAAGTGTTACACGATACCTACAAGAGACAGCGTCCACATCCCCACTGGAAATTTAGCCTGTATCATGTATAAACCTCACTAGAAAACTGGAACTTTGAAGGTCTCTACAATAGACAAAGTTAAGAAACGATAGAAATGGAGACATCTGGTCAGCTTTTAATCAGAAACAAGAGAAAATGAATGAACGAAAATGAATTCTCGATAAATCTTCCAACATATTAGCAAACCCAACACAAGCTTGAAGTTCTTGAATACGAATTGTACATAAAATAGACAAGCAACATGCCAACAGCTTTGACGAAGAAGGAGCATAGCAAACATACGAGCGTTCGTTAACAAAGTGGCATACCATTCTGGAAGCTTTTCATCCTTCAGCACTGGTTGCTGCCACTCCTCGATGGCCGTCTCCCACCTCCGATAATCTAATGCAAAACAAATGTAATGCTTTCATCTCCTAGAAGTTACCTAAAATAAAGTACATGTATTCCCATGATAAACACTCAGCGAAGCGGGTTCCATGACAGAACTACAATACACGTTCCCATACCCGAGAATCGAACAGAGTCAGACCACAAACGCTAGTGTATAGACATAAAGACATCTGATGTTAACAAAGAGGGTAAAGCACAAGTCAAATCTAGGATATCGTACCACGGAGGGCATCATGTGCGAGTTTGGATGATGCGTCCCCACCCGTGCCATAGAAGGACGTATAGCGTCTGCAAAAGCATGACCACGTCATGCATACAGTGGCATCTCTGAACATATTCGGTAAATATGTAAATCCTGCTCAGAAGGTCGTACCTGTGGTAAGATTTCCCCTTCAAAAACTTGACTTCTGGAGAGTCCCAAGCTAACGAGAAAACGACCTCACGCTTTTCCCCTGGAGGTACAGTCACACAAGCAGCAATGGCAGCACCAATAGCTGTTCCTATGCTTGTCGGTGTAGAAGGTTTAGAGCTCCAATTTTCGTTATTGAAACTCCCATTCTGTGCATAAAATTGTTTCTCAGAATTCACATTATACAACAACATTACTGTCCAACCACACCCTACAACCGTACATATCTAATCAAATACACAACCCGAATCAAGTTACAGACCAGAGGACATGAATTTTACATCTTTAAGTTCTGTCCAGATGTCTTTTGCAGTAGTTTGAACCTCTTTGCCCCCTAACGAGAAACACGGACAAGTGGACAAAGTTACACCAGGCGTTTCCTTTGCTGCAATGGCAAATGTGACAGGACGACCTCCTTTGGCAGCAGTGCTACAGTAAAAAACACCCTCCTCATCAGTATCAATGACATTGATTGCAATAGAAAGACCAAGCACCATGACTTCTTTCAAGTTAAAGCACGAGAATAATTACAGTAATCAAGCTTCATAGAAATCGTCCTAGGCCGAAGTAAAAGAATAGAAATGACAGTGCTATTGCGAAACAAGGTATACATCTACTACCCCAGATGGGAGAACCAGCTACTCACTTGTGATGGAGGCGAACACCACTCACACCACCCTCCTCACTGCACATTTACCAGCAAGAGCAACATGAGTATGTAAAAAATAGAATCATGATGAAGTAAAGTGATGCTATCTTCTTCAACAACACATTGTAACTGTTGAAGGATATCTTCCTACTCACGTAAATGGTTCATTGGAGTGTCCGCCAGTTGTAGCTGAGTTACCACCGATAGAATTCTGTTGCAGAGTGTACAGAATTAGAACTGTAGTCGTCTCCTAATTAGTCAATATTATGACACTAAGGATCACATACCACCAAGATTGTGTAGCCAAGCCACACTACTCATAGTACGCCAATAGAGCATAAACAAGAGTAGAAAATCAGACATTCTAAGGTCAACAGCGAATATATCTCCCATTCTACCACAGGGTCTTGAAGCGAAGGTACTCACAGCCCAAGTGAAAAGGAGGGTCACACCCGCAGCCTCTTTGCCGGTATTTATGACCTGAAAGCAAAGATCCAATCCGATTACATTAATCACACTCATTAACTTCTAGTACATTGACCTGATTCGCAAGCTTGAGAAACCACGAGCACACTCTATCAGGCTATGAAGGGTAAACTCTAAGGTCTCCAATCTATAAGCAAAAAAAAGTAGAAGTAAGAAATAGAAGCTGTCCCCAATTCTTACCACGTACGAGAACACACAAGCTGGAAAGCTACTCTCGGTATAATTGTGAGGGATGAATGGAGAAATTTGTCGACATGATATGTTCAGCTCCGGATCTGGTTCACCTGTCATAATCGGGACACCGAACCACTTTCAGTCAGTAACTTTACAATGCGATCTCGACATGAAGTGGAAAAAGCATGCTCAAATCATATTCTTGCATTCCAATCATCACTTTCCAGATTCGCCGTGAGCATGAGATTCCCGAGCTGAAATATAGTACAGAATCAATCGAATGAAAGAGATAGAATTTGGGAACACTAAACTACTTTTATTTTGCAAAGGTGGCCACACCTTCATAGATTGTCCAGGCACGAGGAAATAAAGCATGATAAGTCGAATGCTTTCCGTCTAAATTCCACTCCCAAGACGATACACTATGGTCATCGTCGCTCCTGTCAAAACAACACGGTCCTTTTCGCTTCAATAATGAACAAAACATATCAAGCTAAAGCTCAAATCTTCTAGAATGTCTCCACAAGAAAGAAACTTTAAAAAATGAGTCAAACTCATCTGCTTTAGTACTGTCATCAAATCATGCCAAGACACTTCTGTCATGACATTGCATAGCGGAGTACATCCACGGTGTTTATAAATCTTACTCTGGAAGTTCTTGTGGACGGCCAGGATACAACACAGAGGCATCCTTCTTCGTTACTCCGTTGCCCTTATCACGATTAACAAAAACCTGCATCCGTAAAGAAATAAAACCAGTTTTCACAAGTTCAGAGAAGCTTACAATTATTAAGATAGAGATTTCAAATCAAACACTTTTTATGATTGGAAACCGTTAAGGTCTCCCCAAGTACAAAAACACTGACCGAAAATTGGTTGGGCAACACTGGAGCTTCTTCACATACACCAGGAATCAACTGCCACCTTCTGAAGTCGCCCCTGAAGCCCCGGCCAATACTTCCACCCCTGCGTCACAACCAACGAACTTCAGCTCCATATTGAAAGGGAAAACAGGCCAATGGTAAGATCTAAGTAAGCAGATCTCTACAGCTCCTTAAAAGTAGCTACAAAACAAGGAAATTGCTCTACAGCAAAGCAACAATATTCTTCGGGTAAACAAAATGAACTGACCCCATTCCACCGCACGGCACACCATGACAAGCAGAAGGCTTTGTTTCGCGATAGAATGGATCGATTGGAGGAGCCTGTAATTGCAACAAAATCCAGACGTCAACCAAGCACATATCCTGTATCGATGAATTCTGAGCATTGCAGTGAAGTCTTCATGTGCTCTCTAAAAGAGAAGACCTTCCACGTCACTCGACACATAAAGCAAAACAAGGAACATTATGTAACTACCAATAAGAATTTCAAGAGAGTCGCTACACATAAACGGCACACTATGTGATAGCAAAACAAAACCACGAGATAGAATCGTATACGCTGCCATCATATTTTTGAATGGTAACTTACTCGGCCTTGTGATCGTTCTGATTTCACATAAAACCACATTCGTAATCCTAAGGATATCTGCAAGACAAGTAAAGCAGAAACATCAGAAACTGCTTAATGTCCATGGTACTTAGTCGAAGTTGGTCTTGGATTAAAGCCCCACGCCATTCCCGACAGGTAACACCACAACACCAACACCAACCTCAACAAGATATCATGTATCTACAAGATCAATAATATCCCAAGATAGTCAATTTAGAATAAGTGTTTACAGAGTGTTCACCATCCATTCTGTTTGATATCATTGAAACCCGACGCTTTGACGTGATAGAGATCATACCATTCGCACGGCTTCCATAAACGTGACTCTGAATTCTGTCAACAAATCAGCCTTTTCGTTGAGCTTGCGTCGCCAAGCTTGTTCAGAGGGAGCATGAGGGTCATGATCCAACTGTTCAGATGAACAATCATAGGAATAAAGTCATCAGATATGAAGACACAAAGTTCAAGTCGTAAATCAGCTCGTATAACGATCCAGCCGGATAAAAACGACTTCAAATGGAATCGAATAATGCACTTGGAAAAGCCTCATGTTTTCTTCATATTATGATACAGAAATAGCCGTCTGCAAGAATGCTACGGCGGTACTTTCGAGAATGTTGCCATGAACTTTTGTTGATGTAAGTGAAAGTAACCAAAATAAGGGAAGGATATTTCATACCATAGCTAAAGTTGGCTTGTGTACATACTCCGCAAGAGGCCATGACGGCCGTCGGCCATGGGAAGCAATACCACGGAGTGCCTTTGGAGAAGAGAGTCCTCCAGGAGGAGGAACTGCTCCAGGAGACGACATTGTTTTCAAAGTAGTGTGAAAATTCGCCTTGCTCGTTAGAGATTCAAAAGCATCTGTGGTCGGGCAGATCCTTAAGTACAATGCTTTCAAACATATACAGACGATGCATCATTTACACCTGCATATTCAAACGAAACATATATTCAATTTTATAGATGAACAATATGGCTTACATAAGGTAAACTTTCCAATAAGAATCCACTGTGATCGTGCAAGCTTCATCAAAAAATGCAATCACAAATCGAAGACAACAGCTTCCGACTCACTCTTCCCTGAATTGAAGTAATTTGCTGCATGAAAAGTAAAAACGCAACGTCCAGCAACTATGAACGTTAAATGAATAAGACAAATTTTGAGGAGTCATCAGACAAACTGTTCTTGCTTTATCAGCAACGCAGCTTCAAGTTTCTTCAAACCGCAGTAAAACAAGGCATGCAAGCAAATCAAGCTCGTCCAGAAACTCGCTATATTAGTCCTCCACTGGAGATGAAAATATTAAGGAAGTAATATTCGAGCTGCGGAACAAAACAGAGGCCTTAAGGACACGACCGGTCATCAACTGTAGGAACGAAGTTACTAGAAAGGATTCTATCATGATACAATTCGCATACTGTATCACGACTGATAACATTACTCCTCTTCGGAAGAATGATCCCTCCAATCTTACTGTGAAGCATGCTCGCTTCCTTCCTCTCACACACCACCTCTACGCTCCTCAAAAGACCTCAACAGACGAGCACCAAACCCTAACCTTCCCATCGAAAGTATTCTACAGCAATAGTATCGAAATAGTATTGTCTGCCTTCTCTACAGTAAATGCATGACGAAGTGAACTTCAATTCCTCTAACGATCCAATCTTGCCATCAATTGCTGTCAATAAGATCCTCAGCAGATTATAGAGTTAACGAAAAACTCAATGTCAAAATCTATCTTGCCTGAACTCCGAATTCAACATGCAAAATCCTTCTAGAAACGAAGAACTAATCACGAAATTGCATGCACGTCAGAAACAGAGACTCTCTGTCGCAGCTTACAGAATTTGCGACGATAAGATTCAATTTCGAATAAACAACCTGCTTAAAATCTCCTACACAAGCAAAAATCTGGCCACGTATAGCTGAATAAATAATTGCAGAACGAAGCTCTCGATCGAGGTACGAAGGTCGTGATTCAATGAGACATCACGAAGCACCGCCTCCTAATAAACGCAGAATTTCGAACGCTTTCAGCTGCGCGAATCAAATCCTAACTCCTCCCACAGTACACGTATCGCAACAACAATGCTACAACTCTATCCTAATACGGCAAGCAAGCAAGCGAGAGTAGCCATTCTTTTATACCAGAAAGCGATCAATGAAGCCAATTTATTCTCTCACCATCAATGCCCTCCCTCGCACAATCGTAACAACAAACACGATCTAAAATCGTCTTCGCAAGACGAAATGAGAGTCGGTAGAGCGCAATTCCGCACCAAAAGAGGAAACCGTGGTATGAACAGAAAGCTGACGACCTCGGTAACAAGATCCGCGGGAGCAGAATCGGTTCTCCACCTGATCGCTCAGCTTAACTTAACGCTCGTTTACAAAAGAGACTACGATCGCATGTTGGCTCACCAGGAAGCTGCCCTGCCCTTCCTTTCCTTTCCCCTCCCGAGAGGGACCACGAATCTTAACCAGGAGCCCTATTTAAGTATTAATGGGATTTTTGAAACAGGGCGAATCTGCCTACCGTACTCGTTTTATGGCCATGGAAGGGACGGGATAATACAGGGTGACCCCTATCAGCCATTGCCACGTCGGAATTATTCGGTGAATCAGGTCGTGCCATGTGGGATGGGAAGGTCAAACAGGGTGAGCTGGCAATGTCGTTTCTGACAGCTCAACACATGTTGTATCCTATTTAGTATCGGCTTAGCATATTAGACTTTCTTTGACATACTTGCGGAATGGTAAGTAACCTAGGCTCTGACAAAATCAGTAATTGGTTTTTAAATAGTGATAGGCACGAAGAGAAACTACAACCTATTTAGAGGCAGG
Source organism: Bryum argenteum (assembly GCA_037043015.1). Classification (NCBI taxonomy): domain Eukaryota; kingdom Viridiplantae; phylum Streptophyta; class Bryopsida; order Bryales; family Bryaceae; genus Bryum; species Bryum argenteum. The sequence goes on along the minus strand of CM073328.1, from coordinate 13,225,308 downwards.
CGTGAATAGAGTGTTCATTCAAGCTGTTCTTGGATATATGTCCAGAGGTCATCACATTAACCGCGGGCCTACTAACCCCTCATGGGGTGAAGAGAGGGGTGAAGAAAAAGAAGAGGAACTCCAACCTATTTGGAGGTGGCCGTAAATAGAGTGTTCGTTCGACCTATTCTTGGATGTATGCCCGGAGGTCATCACACCAACAGTGCGACTGCCAACCCCTCTTGGGGTGAACACTATGCTAATTCCTACCTAGCCACTAGTGTCTTAGAGATACCTGATATGGTATCCCCCAAAGGACTTTGAGGCACACATACAACGAGGTCCAAGAACTCCCCAACCATAGTTGGGTCGACTATGATGGTGAGCACCACGCCGGCATAGAGAGTAGAACCCACTACCTCCTCGTTGGAGGCCATGAGCCCTAACCATCAAGCAAAGGCTTCTGGTGCCTTTAGTTATAGGCACTTGTTAAAGAGTGATATCTCAAACACTATGAAATGTTTCCATGCCTTTGGAAGAGAAATGAAGCTCTTAGCTTAAAATCAATCAACATGTCTCATTTAATTAGTCATTTCATTTTTGCGTGTTTCACCAAAATTTTAGGGCTTTGAGTTACTATCTTAAAATTTGGTTTTCATTGATGTTTTATTTGTGAGTCAAATCAATAATACTCATACGCACTTTGTCATTTTTAAGCAATTGCATTATTTTAGAGAAATGATCAAAATATCTTAATTTTTGAGTTATTTGTAACGAAGTGTTTTAAATCATGACAACATTCTTAAATCATTCATTTTTTTCCAATATGAATTAACGAGTAAGACTTACTTGATTACAAAAAAAACTATATTGGTTCTATTGCAATTTCTTTGTCGAGGTATAATTAACATTGTATACTTGGTACAGTCAAATATGCACCTATGATTACTTGAGTGGAGCTTAGGAATGATATTTCTTTTATCAATATGGATAATGAAAGAAGGCAAGGCACCCCAAATCTTAACACTGAAAGAAAAAATGGCACGCCTAATTTAAATTCTAATGAAAGAAGAAATCGCACACCGGAGTTTAACACTATTGAAAGGAATAATTACAACCCAAATTTCAACACTACAAAACAATCATCACAAATGGTTTTTAGTAGTGCTCCTCTTGACATGTATAGTCAATTGAGCAAGATTAATGTTGGCAAGGATTGTAATATTGTACCTATTGCTTACATAGCATTACGACTTGGCACTATTATTTTTTGCATTGCAAGTTTTGTTATCCTCACCACTGACCACGAACATGGTTTAGAATATTGTGATTTTGGTACCGAAGATTATTGTTGGTTTTCTTGGAAGGCCATTGATTCTACCAATATGGCGTAAGTATTTATAGCAACTTATAAGCACATCGTACTTCAATGATTAGCCTAATACTTTTTGGTCTTTGAAAATTCTTGAAAGAAAATTATACTAAATATGTACATTAACATTCTTGGATTTTATGAATTGGCTCAATCTCTTGAATGAGATTCATGATTTTGGTATCACGAGCTTCATTATACTATTAGTTAGTGAAATTATGATGCATGCCCACAATTTTCATCGCCATGATTAAGTACCATTGTAACAATAGTAAAAAATAAATAAATTTATATCACATAATACTAAGTGTGGCTTATTTTGTGATTTTCTATCTTTGAAGCATGTGTAATTTTTAGGATATATAACAAAGAAGCAATTAAAATAAAAATATGACTATATTGAAGGAGCAATATTTATAGTTACGAAAATGTGTGCATATAATAATTAAAATGATGAATACTAACAAATATATGGTATGACATTCAGATACCTATTGGCAATTAATGCCTTAGTTATTAGTTACTCTTTTGTACAATTGATGTTGTTATTGAAGCATGCATGTATTGGAAAAGATCTTCTTGCAAGGCCTACATCAAATTCTTCTACATATACCCTAATTTGCGACAAGGTATTTATAAGTGTTATTCTATAAGTTTGTTCTTCAATAGTTTGTAGACTTCCATTATCAATGATAACTTTGCTTTATTCTAATTCAATTTTGATATAGATTTTGACATATGTACTCATGGCTGGATGTGGTGCGGGTGCTTGCAATATTGCAAACTCTAAGAAAGAGTCTACATCTTCAACTACAACCACAACAAAAGAGTCAGGAAATTCTATTTGTGGTGATTATTTTGCAATGTTTTGTAATAAAGAAGTTGCATCAGTGGCGATGAGCTTCATCTCTTTTTTGGCCTCAGCTCTGATGTCCGGCTTAGCATATTTTCGCATCCATAAAGTGGCTAAAAACGCTACTTCATCTTCACCCAATTTAACAAATATAATGAGCACATCTCAATAAGTTGTAGATGTACTATAAGTTGTTGTTGCTTTTGGAATAACCAAAATTGCTGTGCATTGTGGTTATACACATTTAATAATATTGTGATCTATAAGGGTGTCGTTTACTTAGTTAGTAGTCTAAATATCCATGTCATTGTTACGCTTCATAACATGTTTTTAATCTTAGGATTGACTAAAGTCAAAGCTAATATTAGATAAAGAGTTGTTAAAACACAAGCTTGTTTTTTTATTTGGTTGAGTGCTAAATCGAAATCTTAAATAAATTGAAGATTTTTATAAGATTTTTTAACAAGACAAGATTGTTTATTCACGTTACAATTGAAAAGATTTTCCAAATAACAAATGTAGCACAACACCTTGTAGGGTGTATTCACTCTGTAGTGTTTACCCCAAGGGAAACTAAATTGGTCAATGGTGTAAGCATAAATATTACAAACTTCATACATGAATGGTAAGAATACATGGTTTCTATGACTTGATTACAAAGAATAAGAAAATTCACTCATGACTTGATACAATAAAACTTAACACCAAAATCCCATCATAAAGTGCATGATATTCTAGTAAGGTCAACCTGCCTATTCCCGAGCTTTTAAGGGGTTCTTGTAGTTCTTCATAAAATTAGAACATGAACTTTTTTCCTCATATTAGCAAATACAGTAGAAAATTAGACCAAGTTGAATCATAATTTTCTTAATAATTCTCCATTTATTATAAATTTCCAAGGTGGGAGACAAGTAGACTCCTATAATGGGGCATAGATGGAGGAAAGCACCTGGCATTTGTGTAAGAGGCAAGTTATTAATGAGCTCGACTTTGGGTAGTGGGATGCTCGGTTTAATATGGGCTTATAGAGTTCGGTTTTAGGAAGGCGGTCGGAAATAGGCAGGCTGACCGTAGTGCATAAACATCCAAGGATTGGTCAAACAAACTCCCTTGTCACACCGGCCTTGAAGTTATCTTTTTTATACACTCTAACTTCAACATACACTCAAACAACCTCAAGATCCACTCTACATTATATTTCTAAGACTAGACCAACACCGTTTTTAACCCCTAAATGGCTCTACAGTAACATCCAGACAGTCATATTTGAATTTGATTATGGAGAATCAAAAAATAGGATTTTATTTATAACTATATATAAATGATTGACCCACCAATGATTACCAAATTCCACCATACTAATCTTGAGTTATATGTAATCTAAGTTTGAGTTTTTGCAAAAACGACATATCTTTTATAGTAGATATCTGATCAAAGTTTGAGTTTTTGCAAAAACGACATATCTTTTATAGTAGATATCTGATCAAAGTTTGAGTTTTTACAAAAACAACATATTTGTGTAGTAGATTTCGATCTTTTTTAAGGGTTAGTAGGAATGATTACTCAATCAAATCATACAATGTGGTGCATCAAAATTGGGCCCACTTTCACGCCCTCCAATTCGCATGCAATGAGTGAAAACTCTTCTTGTGTCTGAAGTACCAAGAATCTTGATGTCTAATCCATGTGTTTTGTTTTCTGATACAAAAATGGGTACTTACCATATCATCCATTCATCATGATTCATATCTGAAATCCTCGTTTCAGCACGCGAGCATCATGATCATGATCGCGATGTCAACAAGTCATAAGCACACCTGATGAATGTTGTCTTGTTTAGTCCGCAACTGGATACGGCGGAGGCACCTGAAACCGACCATTTAAGAAAATTCCCACAAAAAGGGGAGGTGTATTAATGGAGGGTGATTTTTACTTCAATGAGAAATGAACGTTATGAGGAATGCAACTTCAAATTCAATGTTTGTTTCAATATGTAAATTACAATGAATTTTGAAAGCCAAAATGTTACAGAGAAACTTAACCCTTAAACGTTGAGCACCTCTGAAAGTACACTAAGAAGCAAGTCCGAGGGGCATGCTTGGGCGTTCAAGGGTTAACCAATATGTAGGTTTCACCACCAATGACCGATAATGCTGAAACTAACATTTTAGATATTTATTTGTAACCAATCAATGTAGTATATTCTTTGAGAGAAATACAATCATGAACCTATGGTAGAGCAGCCAAAAATGGCGCAGTGCCGAAAATGGAGCCCTAGTAAAGTAGTAATCTTCACTGTCACGTACATAATAGGTTCTCCATACAACAATACCATGTACACACTGCAAAGATTATAGGGTGTCACTTTAGGGCACCATTTTAGGAACACCTATATTTCCATCTTTAAAAATTCATTACTTACTGTAAAAGAGTTGAAAAATGATGATTCCACTTGCTCTAGTTTTTCTACTAATTTTCCCCATGCACAAAAATTGCTTGCGATGGCAACATTCCTGTAGATTTTCTGTGCTGAAAATTGCGCCATCATAGGACACCTTACCATAAATAACATGGCTACTTGGCGCAAAGATTTTTTGTGATCAGATTTGGAATTTTGGAATACTCTACTGGTTGGTTATGGGTGCCTACTCGGTGCCTTGACCTTATGTGTCAGGTAGTGTGTTGAAAAAGTGAACATGGGTCAACGTTTTAGTGGGTTCCAGTTTCCAGTTAGTCAGAATTATTTATTTTTTATTTTTTCTCTGGAACCACATGATGTAATAATATTTTTGAGTGCTTCTAGAAGCAGTTAAGAGTATTTGGAACCGGAACCTGATGCAATGTATGATTGTTCATAAGCTACACTGTATGTTTTCTATGTGTACATTTGGATGTCCCAGCATCATTTGAAGAACAGATGTTTTATGGTTGAGGATAGATAGATAGATAAGAACTCCAATCTTCAAATCAAAGATTGGCGTGAATACAACGTCTGTTCGTAATGTCTTTACCTCGATGGCCACAGGACAAAGAGGTAGAAGAATATGGTTGAGGAAAAAAGAGTGTCTAGAGTACGATAAGAAGTATCAACGGTAGGCATACCTGATTCAGTGGCGTACCTAATTTGATTTCTAGTCCTGTTTGTAGAAGATGTACTTTTGTTATAAATGGGGATGAGAATTTCATATGAGATGGGTTTTGAGTCTCTCCCTTACTCTTGGTACTAGAACATGACCACAGATGCTTGCACTAGTAGAAATTTCGTCAAAAATGTTGTTTGGAATAACATGTCCGGAATGACACAAATAAATTATGTCTCCAATGACACAAACCTATCATGTCGTTATAAACATAATCATGCCTACAATGACAAATTTTTATGTCGCTCTAAACATAAATTTCTTATGTCATTTTGAGACAAGTTATTCCGGACAACAAGCGCTTTTGCTACTGTTGCTCTGATACTGAAGTCTTTACGCACTTTCCGAAACTGTGTTTCTTTGAAAAATTTCTACGGTTGCTCGTGCTTGTAGTAAGCACAAATATGACAAGTCTTTAAGAGAAGTAGCAGAAAAGGGACAAGTGAAAAGTTGAGAAAGTGATACAAAGGAAGTCTCTTTCCGTGCGCGACACAATAGGTGGGAAGTTAGAACAAATTTTGAGTGGAAGCGTGTTACTGGGCTTTGCAAAAAAATTGTGCTTCGCAAAAAAAAGAAAAAGAAAAGTTTTGCGTTGCGTAAGCAATTCCCATAGAGGTGCTCTTACAAATACACGAAGAAGGAAAACATACGTTATCCATATTGATGTGTTGTGTCAACCTTCTTTGCTTCCCACCAATGAAGTGTTGTCTCCTCCATGTTTGATTCAACAAACATGGTTGGATAAAGCTCTAGACTTCTTACGCTATTTGTTTCTATTTGGTTCTAGTATTTTGTAAGAAATACTACTCCATCATATAGTAAATGTGTCTTAAAAGCGGTGACACTTTTTGTTATTTCTTTTTCTTGGGAAACAAGCTAGCCAACATTTAAGAAAGCCCATGCTTGTGGATATGGGAAATTTTCAATCTGTTTGAACCACAGGGTCAACTTCTTCATTGAAAAGTGAAACTTTAGTGCTTGGCATGGTACCAGTTTAGGTTTGGGAAGAGGCTGTGAGAATGTGGGTTAGTTGTTTGAACCTTGAAATGATGAGGAAAAATAAAGTTGATCCAAGTTTAACCCCTAATGAGCACAAAACGGGATGTTTGAGGTTTGGTCAGCCTTGTATTTACTGTATTTAGTTTGCAGGAAGTTGGAACCTTTTGCAGGTTGTAGATTTTTTCTATACATTTCCAAAATGTCATTTTAGGCTTTAGAATTCCTCATACTTTGGGAGATATTCTCGGTCAAAAGTTTGGAAACACTATTTGAAATCTGCTCGGAATTGCCCAAATTGCAGTATATGCTCATTAATTCTCAAAATCTGCCCACAATCAGTTAAATCGAAGTGAAAATTTGAGATTTTACTTTTTTTCAAGATTTGTTTTTCTGTACATGTCCATATGGTTTTAAGGCATGATCTTACCGTTCGGATCATTAATCCATTTATTTTCCACATGCCATTTTTATTGTGAAAGACCGCCATTTGTATTTGAATTTCAGCATACCTCCATGTGAAAATTCAAGCACTTCCTTAGGTTTTATAGGTCACATGAGGGAAGAAATTGCATAGACATGTTTGTAAATTTCTTAGGAACGAGAATGCAAAGAGCTTTAAATTAAAACTACTCTGAAAATTGGATATTGGGTTCATGAAAATCTTCAAACCCATTTTGCAACAAGGGAAAAAACTTTTCTCTCACTTTGAATGTTATGATCTTGCAATTGGCGAGGAACTTGTAGCTAGCTAAGATTTGGTACACATGTACTTCAACAAGTTGCATACGGGATCTTAACATTGAGAGAGGGTGGTTTTAGGCCTTTTGGCACTTTGACGGTCTTTGGACTTTTGGGGTTATGGAAATATTGTAAGGTCCTCAATAATGGCTCAATTTTCAACATAGGAAACCTACAAGATGTTACCAAGGAAGTTTTGTGCGTAGGGAAGGTCAGTGTGAAAAATAGAGCAAGTGGAATCATCATTTCTGAACTCCTCTACAATGAGTTATGAAATTTTGGATATAGAGGTGTTTCTAAAATGGCACCCTATAATGTTTGCAGTGGTTACATGGTGTTGTTGTATGGGGAAACTATTATACACCTTTGAGTGAAAATTACTCTAAAACATGCAATTAAGCAATTATGCACTTGGCCAAGTGCGCTAATTGGCACTCAATAACAACAAGATTTTGAACGGAAATGTTTTTTGGAAGGAAAAATATCCCAAAAATCCCTATTTTTTCTTTGCTATATTTTTGTGACAATATCATGGAATATTGGTTTCTCAATGTGTACATAAGTGAATAATTTTCACTAATTCCGTAAGATTGTGCATAATGTGCATGCACTAAACTTGAACTAATGAAAAATACTATTGATTAATAATAAATCTTTTGCCAAATCATGTTTTATTGCTTTGAGAACATTGCCAAATTATCATGTTCAAACATTGCCAACATTTGTTTTATTACTTTGTGCACCACATGTAAACTTCCATGTTGTACATATACATATGGCTCTATATATACTATTTTTGGCATTCATAAAACAAATATACTTTATAAGAGATATAAGGCCAACATGTACTATTCAACGAGAAAATATGGAGCATCTTGCTCTATATTATATGCAAATCTATACAAACAATTCATAACCATACATAAGAAACTAATAACAGTAAAGACCATAATCAAACTATTAATGATAATACTATAATCAAACATGTATAATATCATAACCAAACTTTTGATACCTAATTCAAATATATCAATCAAACATAACAATCCTATCATTTAACCATCCGTGCTTCTCCCAATCCTTGTCAATTGTAGAATTTGTTGTGGTGGTGCAAGCCGTGGCAACCTGAATATCATTGAAACACAATATCATCATGGTCAATATTAATATAGTCTAACATAGTAATTTTTACTTGTTCAAATTTAAAAATAACCTCATGTGAAAAATGTTCAATAGTTAAAGAATCTCGAATACAATGGTCTATGTCTCGGTAAATTCTATTACTTTTGTGGTATGTTCAAATTTTATTTAAACTTTCTAAAATGACTTCATGTGAATCATGTTAATTGCAAAATCTCTAAACTAATATATTTATTATATCTTGCTAAAGTCTAGAAATTTTTTTAATTTTAAGTTATTTTAAAAAATCAGCAATAGTGGCACAATCTTCAAACTGAATTTATACTTATTATGTCTCGCAAAATAATAGAATTCTTTTTAATTTCTTGATTTTTTACTTGTTAAATTTATTGATTGTTTAAGCTAGGGGTAGTTGATTTCCTTCAAGGGGGCGTGCACACATTCCTTGTGGAGAAGGAGAAAAAAAATTAAAAAATTGAAAAAATAATAAAGAAATTAAAATTTTTTTAAAAAAAAGGCTGATTTCCTCCAGGGGGGTGCGTACGCACACCCCTGGAGCATTCCCTGAAAAAAAAAAAAAAAAAAAAAAAAAAAAAAAAAAAAAAACTTCGCGCTTCCAGCATAATCTGAAACAACGATGCAAGCTGGCTGACACGAAACCGGTGACTGATTGTTGTCAGCTGGTTCCGGATCTTCATGTGCTCCTTCAAGATCGTGGCAACATCTCCAGTCTCTTCCAGAAGCTTGTAGTATCCTCGGAGACGAAGCACTTGCAGCGAGCACATGAGCCGGAAGAGCACACACATGAAGAGGAACACCGAAGTTTTGTACAACCACGAGAAGACTGCAGTAATACAGAGAATGACGTTGATGTGAGGTACATTCATAGCGACTGTGACGTAGTAGTACCACCATGCTCGGTGGCCGATTTCCACTGTAAAGGTCGAGAGCAGCATCTATGCCAGGATATGAAACGCACTTCTGAGCTTCGTGTGGAATCCTGTTTGCACCTCAGGAGACTCTCGGACGATTTTGTCAAGCAGAAGCGTCTTGCGCAGACGGTAGGTGTGGAGGATGTGGGAGAGGGAGAGGAAGGAGACTGCTGCGAGGATGCTCTCCGACATCTGTACCACTTTTCCCTTCTCTCTCCCTCAACCCTCCTTCTCCCCTCCCATCCGTAGCTGCACCTCTGTTGTCGCCGCCACCGTCGCCACAAACCTTCTTCTTCTTCTTTTTTTTTTTTTTTTTTTTTTTTTTTTTTTCTTTTCTTTTCTTCTCCAGGGAATGCTCCAGGGTTGTGCGACCCCTGCGTACGCACCCCCCTTGGAGGAAATCAGCCATCCAATTTTATTTTTTTAATTATTTTTTTATTTTATTTTTTTATATTGTTTTGTGCCTCCAGGGAATGCTCCAGGGGTGTGCGTACGCACTCCCTGGAGGAAATCAGCCTTTTTTTTTTTTTTTTTTTATTTTTTAATTATTTTTTTAATTTTTAATTTTTTTTCTCCTTTTTTTTTTTTTTTTTTTTTTTTTTTTTTTGGTTTTCTTTTCTTTCTTCCGCCTCCAAGGAATGCTTCAGGGGTGTGTATGCACGCCCCTTGGAGGAAATTAGCCATCCGTTTTTGAAAAAAATTAACAACTTTTTAAAAAATTAATCGTTTCTTAAAAAACTCTTTTTATAATTATATATATTATTATTTTTTTTACTTTTTTACTTTTTTAATTTTTTTGGTTTGTTTGCTGCCTCCAAGGAATATTTCAGGGGTGTACATATGCACACCCCTTGAAGGAAATCAACCAACCTTGTATTTGAAACCTTTTCAATATTTTTAAAAACCTTTTAAATATTTTTTATTCTTAAATTTTTTTTGCTACCTCCAAGGAATCCTCCAAATGTAACAAAAAAATGAATTCAAAATAAAGTGTTTAGTTGAGGAATGTCTGATCAAAGGTGTTTGTATTGCTGCATGAAAACAATTTTGTTGTATCTTGAAGTTTTTTTTGGAAAATTTCTAATATTAAACATTCAAAACATTTGAATGATTTTAATAAAAGAATTTTTAATCTAGAGGTTACTATTTCACTAATATTTGAGTTTTTGTTGTATGTTGTGAACCAGAAAGAGTCATGACTGGCCCTGAGTTGGAGGAGAAATCACAATGTATTTGGAATACAGGTTCCAAGCAACATTTGCATTATCCAATCTACGAAGGCTCACATATTAGAATATATTGTAATGCAAACCGAAGCTATTGACGATGACTGGTTGTAAGTAGCATTAAATACTTGTATGTAATCCGAGTGTTTTGTGTATGCTAGGTGTTTCTAGATGTATATATGTACTAGATAGTACAAGATCGCAAAGATGATTTGTAGACAAGTTGTTGCGATGGACATATGGATTCAATTTCATTGTATGGTCAGATTGTATAATATGGAATATATTTTTATCAAATGTCCATTGATGCCTAGTTTTGTAAACAATTTGGTGCTTACGTTATTCTGCTAACCAGAATTATATAAACTACAATCTACACAAAACTTTTGCAGCATATAATATACATTTCAAATATCCTTGGACAAAGATAATCATATTATTTATAGGAATTTATAACAAAAATACGTTGGCAATGCCATTAAAAGACTTCTTATATTACCACTTTTGACAATACGCAATATTTTTACATAACAACTTTTTTATAAAAAAATTTAAGTTGAAAAATTTAAAAAATCATTTTTGCACACAATGACCACCGTAGTACCTCAAGTGCACTTTTAAATGGCCAAGTGCATAATTGCTTAATTGCGTGTTTCTAGCTCCATTATGGAACTTTACCAATACGAGTCCCATATATCTTTCGGAAACCATTTGATTGAGTGAACCTCCACCTCCAAACTCAATTTTCCAACCTTCACTCATTGAGTCCATTGCACACAACCTTCTTACAAGTCAAGGCGCATATATTGTCCTTACTAATTTCTTGCACGTATCTACCACTATAACTTGAGACCCAATAACACTAGGGGCAACAACAAAAACCTTCATTCTAAGTGTCTCCAACCAAACATACTAGAGCTTGTGTGTGCACTCTACACTCTTCTTAGTGTTCACCCTAAAAGGGTCGAGTGTCCCTCTCAAAAAGAGCCTTGAAGTTCCTTATCTTACTACTCTTTTTTGAAAGTGACTTTGAAGGTTCACAATGTTTGTGACTAAGTCGTCAACCTTGAGAATGACATTTTGATAGTGATAGGCAAATCTATTGAATAAATCAACACTTTGTTAGATTAAGTAACTGAGACAGTTGATTGAGAATCAACAATTGCAAAAAAGAAAAACAACAAGACTAATATTGGGTTTAGATTGGGTAAGTTCATATTAAAGTTCAGTATTCTCAGTTCTCCTAAGATTTTGTTTCATTTAAAAAAAATTCAAAAAAGTCAAAAAATAAAACAGAAGAATGTTCTACTTTGATGCAGGGTCACAATTAGTTACTTCTAGCTCAAGGTGGTCATGGAAATTTTGAAAGAATAATTATAAGTTGGAATACTACCGTTAACCCCTAAACATCCAAGAAAGCCGAAATGGCTTTTTGGGATTTCTGCAGGAAAAAAATTCAGCCAACTTTGACCATTATAATCTCAGAATCGGAGAAAAATTGACGGTTCAAATTTATCATATGAGTAAAGGGTCAAGTTAACTTCAAGATCTAACGGTTGGATTTTTCAATTCATGCTTAGATTGAGTGTCTTTGGGCCTGAAGTAGATGAAGGTTCTTTTTCATAAATTAGACAATTTTGTATCAAGGACCTTTTGCGGTAAAGAAATTCTCATGATACATCATTTGTAAGATCTTCTGATATTCAGAATATAATTCTGTAGATTTATTTTAGAATTCAGAGGTAACATATGATTCTTTGTATTCAGTAGATTTGGTGGTGTTTTTGGCTCAGAAATATCGTTTCATTAAAGTGTCTCTAGTTAAAATAAAAGTAATGACAAATTTCAATTGTACAATCTTAATGCACTATTGAATCAAATTTATAGTCATGAGGCTGCATAAATTTTGACAAAACATGCTTGGTACACAACAGTTGTTAATTGGTGTAAGTTAGAGATTAGTGTACTGGGTAACTTTTGGTAAATAACATTATTTCTCAACTCTCTAAAGATTAGTGTTCACTTTGGGCTGCCATTGCAATTAATTTCTCTTGTCTTTTCTTCGAGTCATCAATTGCACCACTTCCAATAAATTCTTCCACTTGCAAGAAAGTTTGCATGCTCTCATCATATTTGGTGTTATGATTTGACAATTAGTATTGTAACAGTATGGTGACGTGTGACATTTAGAGTTACAGTTCACAATTAATGTTTGTAACACTAATTAACAACTCTTGTGTAGTGTTGTGTTTTCACCTTCTTGGTACATAGCATACTTGCACTTTAAAGCAATGTCAAATATACCACGTTGACTATTTCTAAGGCACTAGTGGCTAGGGAGGAATTAACACAGTTTCTACTCCGGGAGGAGGTAGTAGTCCCACCATTGGTGTTATGACCTTCAACATGCATCCAAAGATAGGTTGATGGGACACTATTCATGCCCATCTCAAATAGGGTTGGAGTTCTTCTTTTTCTTCTTCTATATAGCATACTCGATAAAATCAATAAAGTAACGGGGAACCTAGAAGAAGGGAATGGAGGACATGCTATAAATCTCAAAAAGCAGGGAAACTATCAAAATGGAGGCGTGGATATGGGGTAGTTTTTAAAGAGCACCAAATGAAGAGCTCACTCATCAGAACAAGGATGACCTTACTTACATATTAATCAAATATATATATATATATATATATATATATATATATATATATATTTATTATTATTATTATTTATTTATTTTTTTGAAATTTTTTTTTTGGGCAAATATGAGGACACGAGTATATATTGGTATATCTCTATATAAAAAAGTATACAATTTGTTTGTCTATTCTTAGCAATCCATACATGCATGGTTGTGGTCATGTATACACGGCTTGAAGGGTTTTGAAGATTTTGAAAAGTTTTGTAAGTCGTATTTGATTTATATCAAGAGTTTAATAGATTTCATATATAACAAGGTGTAAAAGGAACAAGGAATATGGAAAATGAAAATGGAAGCAAAGAAGGAGTGCACGGGGGTTTAGGTGAACATCAGAGGGAAGTAGTAACCAAAAACAAACAATAGAAATTGAGAACAAATAATGAAAACCAAAAACGATTGATGGAAACTAGGAACAAATAATGGGAATCAAGAACGAATGATGAAAACTAAGAAGGGGAGTTAGGGGACGGGATATCAGGATCGAAGGATGAGAATCAGGAATGGGAGTTTGGAGATAGGGAACTGTTAACAAAGAAACAAAGAATGGGGAATGAGAACAGAGGACGGGGAACTGGGAAGTAGGAAGAACTGATTGGTGGAACAAAAGACATGCTATAAATTTTAAAAAGCGCGAGATACCAAGAAGAAGGAAGCAGAGGACATGCTATAATTCTTTTTGACCACAAAACACAGTCGTTACATCTGAAACACTTACACTAAGATGGAAATAAACAACAATCCTTCACCAACACCTAAACAAACAAAAAGAAAACAATATATTAAACGATTTGTAGTCATGTATTTATACTAAAATGTGACTATTTCCACTCATGAAATCGGGACCATTGACCAAACGTTGTTAAATGCTTCTCACCAGCATCGACACATTTATATGAATAAAATGACTAGAATTGAGGTCCCAATTTTTTTTTGGGAACGCGCTTACATAACGTCTTTGCGCATATCTGAATATTCCATTTGACTTGTTTGTATTGACTACAAAGATGACTAATATTGGTAGCGGTCATGTAATAAGGATATCAACCTCAATTCCGTCAAAATGGCACTATTCCATGTGCCATTTTAGTAGAGCTCAAGTGCCATATTGTGCAAACGTGCCATTTTACAAGCATATTTTTGAAGTGAAGTTCAGAAGTATTTATGCCCACGAAATGGCATGTTTATTAATATCACACATGTACTCCGTAATATCACAAGAATTTCTGTAATATCACCAAATTTTCCACAATATCACACATCTTTTATGGTTTTTGACCTTTGGACATAGTAAAAGGGCAATATTTTTGAACGGCCGTTGAGAAACATTGTTGTTTTTGAACGGCCGTTCAGAAATATTTACCCTATCATGTCGAAACTCGACAAAAACCAACATCATTTTTTTTCATTTTAAGCACCCCAAATAGCGCCATTTTAGCAGAATAACGCCATTTTAGCAGAATAACGCCATTTTAATAGAATTGAGGTTTATGACATTTTTTAGTCAAAAATGCCACTCATATTTACGCTATTTTTCTAGTAGTGAGTCTGAACATGAATACATCCAATCACTGGAAAATAATTAATCTATTTTTTTAATTTTTTTTATTTAAAAAAAAGAAAAAAGAAAAAAAAAGTTATTTTACTACTCATGAAGGCCATCGTTTGAAGAAATCACGGAAACCCTACATTAGCCATGTCACTACATATATTGACACTTGCTAGATTCAAAACCTTTGATTGTGGTCTCAATTGTGGTGGTGGGGAAATATGAAATGACTTTGTTCAAGGTAATATCCATTCATAACGCTTATTTGCTAAGACTTTGGATAATGGCAACCAAAAATCGTTTAAGAATGGCAAATTGAGGAGCTGAGATTGAATCATGAGTGGGGTGATATACGAGAAGGGAAGCGGCTGAAGCTAGAAGCAACGCAGGCTGCCGCGCTTACATCATTGTATTGTGCAGGCGCCTTGTCTCCTCCAGAGTCCACCAAATTCGGCACAATTGCAATCTCAAGAATGTTCCGCGAGAGAGCAACTCTAGAGCGAGCAAGAGGCAGGATTTGGAGCCAAACGAGAGCGGTGCTAAGTCGAGCACTCGGCTCTTTTACTTTATAGACAACATTTTCTTTACTTTTTAACTATTTTTGGGTCCTATGCTTACATGTCACTTAAAATCAGTTGCTTCAAAGTTGTGGCTTAATTCCACAAAATGTCCCATCAGAGGCTTAGAGATGCACATTTACTATTGGAAAGCTACCGAGAGAGACATCGAGGCATCCTCCGTCACATCCTTGCGAGCATGGATCAAAGAAATGGCCGATCGGAGCACCGTCGCTCTGAATTTAGCGATCATATTGAATACGACCATTCTCTGAATAGAATCCTTGTGGTTTGATATTTGGTGAAGATATGGAGGGGATCAGAGTAACGTTCCATGTCATTCATATTACTCGTCACTCCACAAAAATGTCATCTCATGCTTCACTTGAATTTCCATCACACCGATTGAGATTGCGTAGCAGATTTTCATCTGCGCGTTCATTATACGGTCTTGAGTCGGAGCTGCACGCCTGATCTTCTCGCTTCTTGAATAAGTGCAGGCATCCAAATTGTCTTCAAATGGAGGAAGGAAGGAAAGATGATAATTCCTGCAGTAGAATGTGTGCAAGGGAAGTAGACAAGTCAAGATTATGTAGCGTATAACAAGATTGAGCAACTAAGATTTAGCACAAACTAGCGCATGCATTATCGCCAATTAAACCAATTTACATCGATGTAAGCCATCTCTCTCGTAGCAAGAGCTTCTCTGTGCGCTGCTGTGAGTTCCTCCTTGTTTCGCTGCAATTAAAATCCTCGACGACTCTGTGAAGCTCTTCAGCTTCATCTGTAGGCGGTATAAATGGCGCAAGGAAGGAACGATAATGGATTCTTGAGTAGAAAGTTAGCAGAAGAAGAAAGAATCACTTAAGATGATGCAGCGTATGCGCGTATGGCATGATTGAGCAATTGAGATTTGGCGCAAAATAGCACATGCAGCATCACGAATCTAACGATGTAAGTTCACCCTCTCGTACGTGACAAGAGCTTCTCAGGCTATTATTATGAGCTCGTCTTTGTTTCGCTGCAATCAAAATCCTTGCCGGCTCCTTTTATGCTCTCCAGCTTCATCGGTAGGCAGTTAAACGATCCCGGCGAAGCTTTCCATGCTTCAACGTTTTGATGATATTCTTGTTTACTTTGAATTTTTTTATTTGGCGGGAAGTTTTTGTTTGTAGTGATCGGTGCTCATTGTAAGTTATTTTGTAAATCATGAGGTATGTGCAGTTGAGCTGATTTCATTGCTCGAATCTTTAGTGCTCATGGAGACCGTTGAGGTGCGAGCAGGTTCGCGTTTTGGCATGCAATTGATGAAGGAAGCTCAGAAGTCAAGAATGGCAACATGATTACAGGATGTGCATTGCGGAGGTGACAATTGGCGGAGTGGTTAAGATTAGTTTGATATTTGAAGGTCGAGTGATTGCGGGAAGAGGCTCCAGGTTTGCGAACGCTGAAGTGACAAATGATTGCCAACGGTGAGACTCAGAGTTCATTTGATAGGATTTCCCGGTGGTTAAGCATTTCATGTGAAAGTTCACAACATAACTGCGTGTGGTAACCAACTGGAGGGGAAAGCCCTAATAGTCTGCTGCTTCAAGTGATTCCGCCGTCGCGTGCTTCGTGCTTCTCGGCCGAATCCTCTGCTGTCTGCGGACTTTGTGCTATCTTAACAATCACTATGGCATAATTGTTGTCAAATAAATCCTGTATAGTTGGCGAAGGAACTGTACGATTTCTCGACATGAACGACAATCAAATGAAACCGGTATGTACGAATCGCCCTAACAGTTTTTGAACAATGCTGAACTGTGTAGAGTTCCCGTACCAAGAATTTGCTAGCATTCTTTGTTGGAGTTGAAAATGCAAGCCGTAGGAAAGGGCGGAAGTGCCATTGCGCGGAATCATCATTGTATGTCTCTAGGTTCTGCACTATGCCTTGGTTTTTTAATACTGTCTCTATGCCAAAATTTTGATGACTGCAGCGGAAAAGCTCAAGCAAAAGTAAACCTCGCGCCAAGGAGGCTGAAAAACTGCGCGCATTGAATGGAGGTACAGATAATCATGTGGTGGGAGAAAGGCCTGTTACTGCGCCGGCCGAGCAAAGGAAAGGGTGCTTAGTGAAGCCTTCAATCAAAGTGAACGGCGGCCCATCTTATAGTTCATGGACGGAGACTACTGCTCCCACCTTTCGACCAGCGAAACGATTCCTTCCAGAGCACAATTCGAAAGTACTGGATTGGAGACCATCACGACGGCATCCCTGCTCCATACAATGCAACCATCATCAACCCGAGTTTGCGTTCATATACCAACCGGGACTCGACGCTGCTGGGAAAGAGAATAATTTGTCGTCTTTTCGCCCTAGTAAACGATACATTCCAGAGTATTATCCTCAGGGGAAGGAATGGAGACCTTCGCGGATGCATTCCTGCTCAAGACAATGCCCACATCGAGGAGAGGATGAGAATAACTCCGGTAATTATGAGACACATGAACGCCCTCTATTTCTTTGCTGGCATGACTGTCTTTGGTTCGCATGGGACAGATTAAAGCAGTTAGAGCCAGGTCCGGCTGATGGCAATTCTTTCTATTCCAACCCTGATGGCATTCCTTTCTTTTTCAACCCTTCATATGCACGCAGAAGAAGCTTCTCGACCCAAAGCAGACGTCTCCTCGAGAAGCCGTGTGAGTAAACCGATGGCGCCGCAAGGAAGGCTCAATGAGTATATCATTGACGGCCATTTTCACAGGGTCAAACAACCAGTAAGTTGATGTCATATGCTCAATATTCCAAAATTTGACTACCGACCGGTTTTACCTCTATTGCATATTTTATGGAGCTTTTGAGTATGGTCGTCAGTTGTACCATCTGTAGAACTCAGGCGTTTCTAAGTAAGAAGGCTTTCTTTGGCGTTCAGAAGGAGCTGCTAACGGAGCAAAAGGCTTCATTTGTCAATTGCAAGCCATGGATACGCCAGGGGATCTTCGAGGAGGCGACCCAGGTGCCTAGCCTACACTTTCCATGCCATGTACAGAATGTCTGCTTTTTCGTAGTTAGAGCTTCGTCAATCGCTTACGGAGTATATTATTGTGAAATCAGGCTTACAAAGAGAATTTAATTCGAGCTGCCAGTGTAGACCTTTCTATGACAAGGCATCTTTATGAAGATAGGACATCTCTGGTGAACAGACGACCGAGCACGGCAGGCGGCCGCATTTTAGGTGGCAGCAGTCCTAAATCGTCAATTGCATCAGATGCTCCTCTGCACATTACAGAGACTTCATAAAAGATGAGGTTTAGGGCGCCGGGTAGAGCAATTCATGCATATTTATCACTCAAGTAGCTAGCTAGCCTTGCACACAATTTTAGAAATACTTAAAAACTGGACTCTGTTTTCGCAACTAGCGTAAAGCGGGTCCCCATTCGACCTCCAGGTACTTGTACGAGCTGTTTCTGATACATTGAACTCCTTTGCGTTCAGTGGGAGATATTAGGTTGTTCTGCAACGGAGATGATTGCAGATACACTCAACATTTTTGTAACATTGAGAAGGTACGAAGTACAGGTATTGTCATATTTCTCCTTGAAGCTTTACTTGATACCTGAAGCTCACATGATTCAAAGGGCTGTATAGTAATTGCCATCCACTAAAACTCAGACTGACTACGCGAGTCTGTTGGTTATCCACAATTGTAGTCAAAAGTTTTTGCGGAGCTTTCTTTTGTTGCAATGCCGCCAATCTCTGAGGTAGTGAAGGTAGTAGGACTTCCAGGTTGACATGCGATGTTCGTGAGATGACATGCTGAATTGAGGCAAAACCATCAATTAGATCCCCTAATCGCAGATCCTGAAACCAGATGCTAAAGTATTTCAAGTGAAAGGGCTCTGGATTGCAGAATACGTCAAGCGGAAAAACGTGATTCGTTCATTGGATAGGTCAACTTTCCTGATTAGTAACTCTTGCATTCTCTCAACCGTCAATTGGATACTCAGCTGACATGCCATTCTTTTCCATCTCTTCGTTCTGTCTCTTCCCTATCAATTAGGGTAGTTGAGTCAGGGAAGTTATTATGTTGGAGAAGTCGTCTCTCCTCTGCAATAGATTTACTCCTGGTTGTTTTTGACCACGGGTTAAATTGTGTTGCCGACTGCATAGTCTACTTATCGTGTCTGTTGTATGCTGATTGAACGTATCAGCTCCAACTCAGGCTCGCGCATCTTCATCGTGGAACAATTCTTGTTTCGTCTGCCTTAATGAGGGGTTTCGAGCTTGTTCGTGAATATGTGAGTTCTTCCCATTTTCTGTTCACTTTTCGTAAGTGCTGTTATACATGGTGTCTCCCGTTGGTTTGAGCTTTTCTGAAGAACTTAGCGGCAAGATTAACCTGGTTGTCCGAGCTGGTGTTCTGAAGTGGGATGGACGTATTGATGCGGCCAGTTCCACCTTCTTCTGAAAGCATTGAACCAGCATGTCCACATCGTTGTCCCAAAGAGAAGGCAATTCTGCAGCAATCTTACAGGGATATTCATGCTCCTGCACCACCGCGGGGATGCGTGGATTGTATCCGAAAAGAACTGAATCATCCAGAGTACCAGGCCTCCAGACCATATCCTCCCGGGACGAAACCAATTCCTGAAGGGAGAGCAACTGTGGAAAATGAAGCATTTCTTAACACATTTGACTGCCAAGAGCAACCGGTAAGTGTCAACGAAACTCTTACTGCTCATTGTTGAATTACAGTCTTAAAGTAACCTTCCAATAAAGCATGCTCAACTGTGACGAAGCACACTCAACAGTTTAGATCGGGTTATTGCATGCTTCCTAAAGTGAGTGTATCTCTGATTATTGTGGAATACCTCAGGAAAATTCCAGTAGTTAAAAATTTTGCAGAGCATAATGTTCTCGGGCTTCTGGGTCTTATGAGTGTGTGCACTCATTTTTCTCAATTGCTTGTGAGTGAACTAGAGGAGGTCATCGACGCACATGGTGGAAAGTCATCACGATTACGGGTGTGAGGATCTATGGAAGCCAACCATCCGTTCTGGAAAGATGATCAGTGATCACTTGGGAGAATTTGGGGACAATCTGATTGATCAAGAGGTAAGCTGATGTATAAATCCCTTATTGCTACAATTGCGTCAATAGAGTTGGATCAATGTTCAAGAGCGTTGAATGATCTCCGTTATGGACTTTCGCAGTGGCGAAGCTCGAGAACTTATATACCATGCGCGCATGATTATGGAAGATCTCAGAGTTGGAGGCCATGTATAAAATCGGCAGGTGGCGACAATAATAGCAGCCGTGTGGAAAACTGGAGGCCCAGTGTTCACATTGCTGGCCCCCCGGAAGGAGACTCAGAGAAGCCTCATATCAATTGCATCAGAGTTCCAGCCTCCTACAGCACGACATGGAAAGAAACCTCCTCACTACCATTTCGGCCAAGTCACAGATACATTCCAGCGACTGCCCCGGAACGAAGGGACTGGAAAGTTGCTAAAGGACATTTGTGCTCGAGGCAATGTGTGCATAAACTTCAAGATTCAGCTTATATTCACGGACAAATATTTGATGACACATCCGAGAGAATCACCGTAACTATTCCATACTTGCCCTGTTTCTAGATACTTTCGTCCTTATGGACTCCTTTTGAGGAGAAACGTTTCTCCATGCAGGAGGGTATCCATACGGCGAAGAAGCTAATTCCTTTCAAGGAACATCCATGCAACTGTCCTTCGTATTGTTTACCTGTTGACGACCCTTCCTCAGTTCCTCGTCTATTTCAAGAAGCTCACCCTCCTGCAATGAGGGAAGAGCAAAGTAGAAAGAAATTTATTCCGTCGTTGCCAGAAGATGGAGCTTGTACACCCAGGCTTCCTCACACCGGCTGCACTTCGCGTGGCAGCTGCAGCTCACCAGAACAGAGACGTGGTAAGAAGCTGATTACATTGTCTGATGCCATTGTAGAGAAGCGACTTCTCCTTTGACACACTTGGAATTAATCTTTACATAATTGGTAAACATCTTGCCTTTGCGTACATGCAACGTGTTGTGCTTGTGGTTATTTTGATATCTAACATGCATTCGTTAAGATTACTAACATGCATTCGTCAAGATAACATGGAAAATAATATAATGACTATAACTGAATGGATATGGGCTTCTTCACGATGATGCAGAGCTTCCATGTCGAAAGGGGCGTGTTGAAGTAGATAAATCTTCTACAGCATGTGGTGAGCAGCCTACTCTTGAACTCTACTAGGGTTCATATACCTCGCGAGCTTCTACGTTCTCAACACTCAGAAGGTGACACTTCCTATCATTTGAACACGTAGTGCGGTATGTGCTTCACAGGTCAAAAGGAGTATGTAATATTCGAACCTCTGGTAAGAGAACTTCAGATCCAACCCCTTCCGCATGTGGACCGTGACGAACACAAACCACTTGCGCCCCAGGGGAGGTTCAATGAGTACGTGATTGATGGTCACTTCCACGGCTTCAACCAGCCGGTTCGTCTACATCCAGTTTTCACTTCCCCTGTATTCTTTCCACATTGCGTGAATTACATAGTCCACAGTTTATCTGGTCTTTCAGGAGGAGCTTTTGACAGAGCAGAAGGCACAGTTTACAACCACTGAGCCATGCTTGAGAAAGCAGATTTTTAACGACATGAATCAGGTGCTCTTTTCCCTCTCTCTACGATTTCCTCAACACATGTTACCTTAATTTCGTTAAAATGGCATCCTTCTGCAAGAAATTGGCACTTTCAGGGGGTTAGAATGCAGTAAATAGAGAGGGAGATGGTGATGTTATGGAGATGCACTGTATTGGCAGTACAGGTGCCATTTGGAAGCATAATCAAAAGTCGCCAAATTGGCACTTTGTGATAAAATGACAGCTTCTGAATGCCAAAATTTGGAATATTGCCATTTTAACTGGATGGCCCATATGTTAACTTGTTTCGATTACTCAAACTCTGCAATTGTATAATCCGTGCTTTCATGATAGCGGACTTGTTCTATTTAATTATGATCTGACTTCATGTGGTTGCTCCTCTCGTGTTTGAGCATCTACTTAGGCATCCAGAGAAAATAAAGATCATTGTTGGAGTGTAAGCCCTTCAATTATGCGACATTTATATGAGGATCGGAATGCTGTGGTGCGGTGAGGTTTAGTACTCAGCAAATGGGTTACGTTCAGCGAGTTTTCCGGAGTAAGGGCGACTTTTGGAATGAGAATTTGACAAGAATTTTTAAGACCTGGCTATGAGACTTTGTGGATACATGAAAGCCATAGTTGTGACTCACCAGCTGCTGAATTTGGGACGCTCCAAAAGATTTTGTGGATACATGAAAGTCATAGTTGTGACTCACCAGCTGCTGAATTTGGGACGCTCCGAAATGTCAACAGTTACAAATTCAAGATTTTTAGACACTGCCTATAGAAAACCTATGGAAGATCGTAAAGGACTATGTACAAAATGGACCGATACCACAAAACCAAGAAGAATTGATTGAATTCATTGAACAAGCATGGGAAGACATCTCTGAGGAAATAAATTGAGATCCTCACTGCTAGCATGCTTAAATGTATGAGGGCCGTAATTGATGTTAAAGGTGGTAGCATACGATGGTAGGTAGTCTACCCTAAGAGACTACATTGTTGTATGATTTTGCAAGTTTTTTGTAGATTTTTCTTTTAGCACAAAAGTACACTTTGTTATCTTTCCAATGCAATTTTCTATCCGTGATTTGGCCCAAAACTCAATCTGTAGTACCAAATGAATTCCAAAATGATGAAATTTGTGATCTTTCTTGAGTGTTAATGTGTCGCGATCTCACAATCTATGAGGCCTTATGACTCCAAATTTGACCCACATGACTTATAACAAGTCTATAACAAGATTATACAGTTGAAATCTAGATAGCTAATTTTTCATTTTCAATATGATACTATGAAAAAACTTGTGTTTCTAGGCTCCAAACCCCCTTGGACGTTTAACCAATGAACATCCCTAATTTTGTTTTCCTACATTTTGGATGAAGGGCAGAAACTTTGAAGAGCCATCACTCCCTCATCCAAACTCCATTTTGAACAAAATCACTTGACTTGGGTCCCAAATTAGGTCTAGTTTGTGTGGTGATTTTTGCACGCCCATAAGATGAAAAAAACATTAATAGGATACATTAAAGTGAAGGTATCTTTTTGGTTTTGGGTTTTCAGACATTATGCATGTTTTACCAATACAAGCCAAGTATGTGAAACCAAAAATATTTTTGAAGATTTTTTTTGTACATTATAATAATTTTAAAATGAAATCTAACAACATAGTAATTGGAGGATTCTTGATCCAGATACTTTTGGTATTAGATTTGCAACCATGAAAATAGTAAAAAATGAACGATTTTTGAAAAGCTACATCTCCTTCATTTTTTGGGATGGATTCCACTTACAGTTTTGCCACTTTATACTTGGGGCCGGATTGAGGGCCGGCCCGAATTCTTCAAATTTCAACCAATAGGATGGTATGATTCTTTCAAATCAGACCCAAGGGCTTCATACTAGGGCCCGACCAAAACTTCAATTTATCCTATGTGGCATCCTACATGGCACTGTTTTGGCGCCAAAATGTTTGGGCCCAAGTGATGCAATTGGGACAAGGTTTACCCCGGCCCAAACTTCCCAACTTGGGCCCATGCTCTAGCCATTGCATCTGGCCTACTCTCCGGCCGGCCCCAACGTGTGTAGAAAGTGGGCCTTAATTAGTAGACATCTTCACCAAATTGATGATAAGGCATATATTTATCTAGATAAGGCATAGATCTAAGTGCAAAGGGTCTACTTTTGGACAATTTTCCCTTAGTAAAAAATTTGGCAGTTTTCAGTATTTTTTGACTCAAAAAATAGCCTTGACTTTTGGTAGAGTAACATTGAGATGAAGATGAACAACTTACTAGTTGGAGAATTATTTGATGGAGTAGCTTTGTTGGTATAATTTCCACCCTAAAGGGAAAATGATGAAATTTTGTAACCTATTTTGTATACTAATACCCTATCATCTCGCAATCTATGAGACCTCATGACTCAAAGTTTGAACTACAATAAGTAAATTCTAGGTTTGTACGGTCAATATCTTAATAGCTTATCTTCATTTCCATTTATGACACTCTACTGAAAATGTATTTGTTTTGGCTAAAAATAGGCTAGAACGTTCAAGGGTTAAGGGTTAAGTTATTAAAGAATAAAACTATACAATCACATACCGAACTTCTACATGTGAACCAAATCATATGGAAATAAAAAGTAAAAAACAAAACCTCTTTTTGAGCGCATTATTCAAAGAAGTACAGAAAGCTCCAAAGGGATGCATCTCAAGAGAGGAAAAATACTAAACCTGTCCTTGGAATTTATTTTCAGAGAAACTTTTTTGTACAACAACAATTCCTTACAAGGATTTATCGCGTTGATAAATATTGGAAAATCCGTTATTTTCAGCATCACTGTGAAACTCTTGTTTGTGAACCTCCATTTAACTGCGAAGGCAACCCCACATTGTTATTGTTAGGTTTGGAAGCAATCGGTGATGGAGCTGGTGATGCTGCTGCAGGCCTTGTGAACCGAGCCTGGCCTGGACTTTCTTGTTGTTGGTTCCATTGCCTTGGTGATGCCACATGCCTCACATTGACAAATTGGCTGCCTGTAGCATACAAATTAGACAAATACAAATTAGACAAAAACACAAGATAATATGTAAGAATGGACAATGTATAACCATTTTCTACCACGGTGTGGAGATTTTGTACTTGTATTATGTTCCAGAGTTAAGTGTAAATAAGGATAAAAAAAAATTCTCACTTGCAAAGATTCACAATTATAAGCCGTTCAGATTCTTGTACTCCACTATAAAACATCAAATTGCAATAAACAAGATCCATATAATGGTATAGACACCTTTGGCTCCTAATGACAACCCCTACAATTGAGTTCGTGAGCAAATTGTATCATATCAGTTGATGAGTTGGCTCTAACAAATACATGCACTACTATTGTTGAGTCTAGTCATGCACAATGTTAGGAAGCTACAACTAAGGTAGCCAAAAGCAACCGTGTCTATAGAACCAATTTCATTTACTGCGTACTAAAATTTTAAACTCATACTGGGCTGGTTCGTTTTACGAATAAAAACCAATTTCACTCATTCCTAGCTAAGCTTTTGAATGTCAACATTTGGATGTCACTTGTTTCTGACACAGTTCGTCATAAGGTAGGTTACCTTTCTTAGGAGGGTAGAGTGAGGACTGACTCTGGCCAATAGCAAGTCATGAGCCTAGGTTAAATAAAGTAAAAGGGCAAGAAAGAACGAACCTCGTCGCTTCCCCATTGCGATTATTCTTTGCAAACAATCTCTATACTCCGACAAAATAGCTCGTTCTTGCTCAGCATACAAAACAGCAGCATGGGACGAGCCAGACGTGCTGACTTCTTCAGCAGCCATGCCTCCAACAGGAGAAGGTGGAGCAGTAAATAAAGGATCCTTCTCGTCGCACATCAACGCCAACGTTCCCGGAGACATCGGTCTTTGAGGTCTCTCCTCGTCTCCATCAGATGAAGCTGTTCTGTCAATGGACACCTTCGCTTTCTGATCATGGTTCCTTTCGTCCACTCTGCTCGGCTGCGCTTCACCGTTCTCTCCAACCCTTGTTTCATACTTGCCTGCCATGATATATACATTTAGAAAGAACTCCAAAAATTATGGTAGCAACTGTATATGTTTGAAGTGCACCTTACCTAAGAAATTATTCTGAACTTCAGCAGAAACGACCACGAGAAACTTGCACAAGTCCTTGATCGTGTCAAGCTGCACAAGGCCTGCCAGTAATGACCTGCAGCACAAACAGTGAAGGGTCGTGAGAACGACGAAGTACTAGCACTCGAGCAATAGGGTCTTTCTTACTTTTTAGTACGAGAAACGTTATAGAAACGTGTGGTTAACTAACATATATAGTGTATTCGTCCAACTATTGCAACAAGGTACAATACGGCTCGGAAGGACGTACTTCTGAGTTGGCCTGACTGTTGGTACAGCCGGTGAGATTCCTTGATTCGCAGGAGTAGACATGATTGTTGAATTGAGTGCAAGGTTCAAAGAGGGAGCGGTAGTACCTCCTGGAATCAACTGAAGATCACAGTATACCAACAGATCGTCAATGTTGTAAACGTGAGGCAATAAAAGCTGTTCTAGAAAAGGTATTGATGAAGATTCGAAGGTACGGTAATCGCGAAGGAGAATGTGATTGCAGTATGAAGGTGTGAACCATCTGCTGGCAGTACTAACGAGATCGGTGATAGAGGAAGAGGTGTCATGCCTGTAACGGCAACAAGGGAGCTTTTTTCGACGGGGCTTGCTCCTTCAAACCAGGTCCGGCAAACACAAGCTCATGCGTTCGCCGTTTCTTCGAGAGAGGGGAAGGAGACAAGTATCCAGGTGCATTCTGCATACCTCCACTGGCTCCCAAGGGTTGCACGAAATTCACACTCATGTTGTGCTCCCCTTGAAACAAGGCCCGCCTCTCTTCACTACCCTCGAAATTCTTGCAGTCGACACACTTGCAATTTTCGGAGCAGAGAATGTTTGCTTGGAAACATTCGCAATACTTCTTGAGGCACCCTGACTTCTTGCAGTGGCAGCCTTTGTTGTGTTTTCCTATTAAAGGATGCTCTCCAACATCTTCCTACAACGAGAAAGAAACATGGTAAGATAGAGCGCCAACAATAGCATTTCAAGATGGAAGACGCAAGTTGCCAGCTCCTTATTTCCATTCGACGTCATCTTACATTGATGCTACTTCAGTTCTCGAGTAATGGACCTTTAGTTCCACAGGATACAGAATTGGAAACTTATAACACCTCAAGAATCATGGTCAATCACTGGTTGATCGCTGGCCAAGGTCCAATTCGAGTCAGAGGCGTTACATATCTGTTGATACGTGTGTGACCTCTCAATGGATAAATGCAACCATATGAAACGAATAAACGTACTCTCATGTCGCGTACTCCCGGGCTGCTGAATATCTTGGGCCGAAAAGCATTAGGATTTCGCTCTAAGGTAGCTTCCACTGCTTCCTGACGAACCGTTTCATTCTCCACGTTGTTGCAGCAGTTTACACAATTACAACCCTCACAATATGTGCCTGAGGCGAAACACTCACAGTACCTGTCGTGTCCACACTCATGTGACTTCTAAATGAAGTGGTGCAAGGTACTTTCGAATAAAAATGGCTGAGGGCCGAACAGCAAGACCAAGAGATGCATACTGGCAGAATATCCTAAGAGCTAAAAGAGACCAATCTTGCAGGGTCTTAATGTTGGTACGATCTAGTTGCAATGAATCATTATCGAAAATTATATAAGGCTTAAACAATGCTTACAGTTTCAAGCAGCGAGAATTCTTGCAGTTGCATTGCTTGCACTTCTTCGGAGTGCCATCTTTTGAGTCGAAGGACTTCGTCCGCGGCTTAGGGGACCCATGTTTCCTGCTAATCAACAAATTTCCAAAGAATTAGCCTTAACACAATCCTGACCTCCGACAACTGAGAACCAAATTATTGCAGACTCTACCCAAACATGAACGAAAGCACGGGCTAACATCAAAGAGGGGCAATGAAGAAGAATATCAAGTTCAGTATATACTTCTGTACTTCATCATGTAAGGAATTACGCACTAAAACAAAAGTTAAGTAACATACAAAGAAGGTTGTAAGGGGCGGACAGAGTTATCTGTTGGCCCAACAGGACCTCCATACATGGTTGTAAAATCAAGCTGCCTTGGTACAGCTTTTCTTGTAGGATGTTCTCCCACTTGAGAAATTTGAGTGGGTGAAGTCAGATAAGCGGGATCGATGTCCATCGGTCGTACACCAGGTCTACAAAGCCACAACGACAACACAACAAAGCCCTTCTTGAGATATCCCTCAAATAGAGAAATATTCTCACGCACTAAAGATGAACTACATCGATTTTCAGTATTCAGGAGCAATTCTAAATGTTGATCAATCGACGTAATGCGTATCAATCTTGTATTTGCTGTGGCAACTCATATACATGAATGATTGTAGTACACAACAGGTCGAGACGACGGTTCTATGCGTTTGTTTGAATTACGAATGCTATGCTCGTGATCGACTATTACGGGTGCAATCAAAAGGTAAAGGTACGAACAAAATGATACAGTTTTTTAGTCTCCTCAATGTAGCAAGTAGAAACTTCAAACCGTCTTGAACGCTTACCTCGGCATTACCGGAGACCGTGGTGTAAATACCAAAGACTGGCTCTTCACTTGTTGAGGTTGAGGTATAGCTTCTGAGACAGTCGCAGGCATATTCCCAGCAACAAGACCTCCTGCAGACGTGATTGAGATTCAGCAATTCTCCTAAGTACTTAGAAATAGTCTATTTCTCAAGTTTCTTCCTTGTCTCCTCAAATCTGCACTTGGACTTGCATTATGAATGACTAAAACTGCAGCGTTTTGCGCTTCTCCTGATCATCTGGCAAAAAGTCTAATTCTGCAAAAACTCTTGTTGACCAAGTTATATGAACCAATGCTTAAGATAATCCACTAATACATTCGTTTAAAATATTATAGAAGTAGAATTTTCTGCGGGCAATAGATGCTTTCTTGACTACCTCCACTTCTACGATACAGACAACAGGAAGAAGCGGAGAGGGTGAATTTCCTACAGGTATGCGAGTTCGTACAGTTGTTTCCCGCTAGTACAGATCTACTTCTGTGACAATGAAACATACAGGCAATGGCTTCCGGCCACACTAATTATCTCGATTACTGCAATTATTCACACTAATTATTCCTATATTTAATATCTAGTGACTATTGCGAGAACAAGAGAAAACACCGCAGCATATAATCATCACTCCGTCTCGGTGTAAGCAACCGTCTAGGGTTAGTAGAACACAGCACCTCTAAAAACAATAAGAGTGAGCTTCAATACCCGAAGTTGAAATTGGAGCTGGAGACGAAGATGTAGCTAGCGCTCCATCTAGAGTTGGAGCTGGAGGAGAGACATGGCGATCCGTCTCACTTTTATCGGACATATCGCCAACCGGTTTAGGTGAAGAATCGTCGCCCATGGCGAAGAAGAAGATACTTCACAGGCTCACTTCACTAATACATGAAGAAAAAAAAGCAGCAATTTGCTCTCTCCAACCTCAAAATAAAAAGAAACAACAACACCTCTAGTGATAGATAGAACGAAACAATCCTAATCCTAACTTTCTCAATCACGATCCATACTGCCGCAGTCTAGATTTTCCACACATCGCGTAATTAAGCACACTCCCGCCGAATATTACAAAATCGGCACATTTCAAATTTCAAATTTTCAAAAAACTCTCTGACGCAGTAAGAGGTTCAGGTCTTTTCTAGAAGCGCAAGCGAAATGCTTGAGTTTCATGGAATCGTTGCAATCACGAAACCCTAGTGATTTGTGCGCAAATTCTATCGACTAAGCGGAACTTGGGCTGCTAAAGCTCGTTTACGAGGCGCTAATGTCAAAAGAAAAAAAGGAGAAAATTTGGAGCTCTACTGCGAGGGCTGAGTGTTTGAATGAGAGAGATTAATCCTGTAATTTCGTAATTGGTAAGGGGAAATGAAAGACAAACATGCGGGCGGGCGCTTTCGGGGCGAGGGACGGAGGGACGGAGGGACGGACCGCCTTGGAGCAGTCGAAGCAAGCTTTGAAATTCTGACCCGGAATTTCAAAAGTGACGGCCATTTCGCTTACGAACCCGGCCCGGGATTCTCAAGCCCTTAATTTGAATTCTTCACATGTTGTTTAGGAAGTTTATGGGCAAATTTAAATATAGGATGGAGACCAAGTTTGAGGTTAGGATCACCAAAATAGCGTTGCCCCATTGGTACAAGAGTTGAGGCTAATTTTACTGAGTTTACATTGTGAATGGAGGCTAGTAGTATCCAATAGTACTCTTCTTATACCATCTTGTTTTTTTATTTGCATGTAGGAGCCCTCAATATGGCCACAGGCCTCATAAGGAGGCTCCTAAAATGATGAGCCATTTCCTTTCCCTTTGGGCCATATTAGGCCACTTAGAGCTTATGTAACTATTCTGCTTCGAGGTTTTTGAGAGCTAAATATGACTTCACTTGGCCTAGGAATCCCACAAGTGCTTTAATAGTTGCTAACTTCAATTAAATACGCTAATATTCAACAACTATTGTTCACAAGTAGATACAATATAAATAAACAAAAAAAAAATTTAAAAAAATCCTGACTACTAGGAGTCGTACCTACACAAGCTATGCATACCTACATACTTTCACAAGTTGGCCCCGTTGAACCCCTCAGGCATGTCAACGTGTACATGATATCAATGTTGAAAAGTACAAATTGTAATATCAAAATGTATAATATTGTAATGTCATAAGTCCTATCGTAATAATGGCTCATAGTGTTGCATTGACAAGACTACATACACTTCACCAATGACTTCTTGGAGCTCGTGCACACATACTGAGAGGACAAGGGTCATGATTCGGTACGTAACTTGTCAGTCTCAAATTTCAACATTGTCCTTTGTGACAACGAATAGCACCTAAAATGGGTGAAACACACATTATGAAGATGAGGTACATGATTCGATTGGTAATCTGTCAAGACCCCATCTTTCACCTCATCTTTCACCGCACTCCTTTCTAAGAATGGGACAACATGAAGTAAGGTGAACAAACTTTAGACAGGTTGGATAATCAATCAAGGATGATGTGACCTCATGAAAATCTAGAGACAACCACCTCCACATCACTTATTCAAAGAGTTTCGGTATATAACTTTGTCATTGTCACCTCAATGAGAACCATCAAACATAAACATAGGCAAGAAGGAGAGTAAAGAAGGAGAGTAAAGTAGAGATGAAGAGGATTTTGATGTACTCGAAGCTTAAGGCTTCAACTTGAATGTATATACAAAAGCGGAGGAAGCAGCCAGAAACTGGGCTACCCTTAAGGCAGGCCACAATCAGGAAACGTGTGACGGCAAAAATGAATGCCGAAGAGCCGATCAACTGATTCTTCTTCTATCAACTGATCCCACACTGCAAAAATTTACTATGATAATGCCATCCCTCGATTCTGAGCTCAAGAATGTCCACCTCAAACCCACTACAATGATGTTGTTGTAGAGGAATTGCTGATGTTGTTGTTGTGGAGTTTCCAGGACGAGACGGTGATGAGCGATCGGTCCTGCCAAGTGAGAGAGAGACACCCACCAGGCGGTCTCTGCAACCGGAAATTGTCGCAATATTGCCACAGAAGCTGCTGAGCCTGGCTATGGGCGTAATGGCTGAGAGCCACACTCACGAATCCAGCATCCTGCATATGCTTACTCCACTGCTCACAGCTCTCATGCCGCTGCGTCCTCTCCTTCCCTTCACACGCCACTATATTCTCAATCTGTCTTGCAAAGTAGTTGCTCTCCACGTTCAGCCGGTCCTGACAATCGCGAGCCATGGTGGCGTCCAGTGCGTCGAAGAGCGCGCAGTAGAAGTGGAGCGCGTCAATGAACTTGGCTCTGAACTCCACACCATTTAACGCCGCATCGTACTCCGTTAAGGCTACAAGGTTTGGCTTGAGAGCAGCCACTGCTTTCAGAGTTCGTTGCACGGCGGGGGAACCGTCGTCGCTGAGAAGCTCATGGAGTTGCAACATGAAGTTCACGATGACGCTCTCGTTTGGGTTGTTTAGTGTTACTGAGTTTGGCGTGAAGTCTGCCATGGAGGTGAGGAGCACGGGACAAAACTCGAATTCTAACCCGAGATGCTCAGCGAAGGAGTGCAGACGCCTGCCTGTGGGGAGGAGAGAGTCTGATGTGCTGATACCTGTGATCTTTAGCTTTGGAGGAGGTCCTAGCTTCTTCGGTTGCGAGTCGAACGCTTGTATCAAAGCTGCCCATTGAATTCCGTGTGTGATCCCGAAGTCGATGATGTGCACGCACTCGCTGCCTTTGACTGCCTCCAAAATGGCTTGGTTCGCAGTTAAGTGCGCGAATTTCATATATGGACAGGCTTCGTTGAGCACTTGGCATGCCACGAACGAGTTGTAGGGCGCTTCCAGTGCACTCGACGGGTCTGTCACGACCTCGCCCGCCACTCGTTTCGTCAAAGCGTCGCAGAAGTAGGCCGCAACTGAATGATACGACAAACAAGCACCTGATGTTAATAAGTAGAATGGAAAAAACGAGGAGGTTAATTAGGTTAATGGCATCGAGCGTACCTCGTTGCATGGGGTCGCCAAAGGGGGAGGAGAGGTCGCGGAGACGACGAAGAAGGGAGACAGTGGATTGATGGTTCCTCTCGAGCTGAGTTGCGCATTCTAACAACAGATGGACAAGATGAACGCTGTGATCTTTATCGCTGTAGTCACTCTCCGTCGATCGATCCTCTGCTTCCGAGACGTCCTTTCTGCTTGGATTGACTCTCTCCTCGGAAGGACCTGCTGCTGCCACCGGTGTTACTGCTGCTGCGATCTGCTGCTGCTGCTGCAACTGATACTCCTTCTGCTGCAACTCCGCCATTGCAGTTGCATTTTCGATGCTTACGCGGACACGAAGGTCCCGGGGAAGCGTGAAATCATTCTCCCACGAGTCCACCATCACCACGGGCGGCAACGAGGAGCTCTCGGTGCTCTCGCACGGCTGCAAGTCGCCGATGATGAGCGACTCCATCCATTCGTTCCCGCTCGGAGCCGCGTAACTGTGATGCCCGCCCCCGAAGCCCAGCGTGTTGAAGTCGTCCATCTTCACTGATGTCAGAGGCACACTGTGCGGGTCATACTCGGGCTTCCCCGGTGACTTTCTATGGCAACGATCGATCAACTAGAAACGGGGGGGCTTGTGATTCTGGAGCAAGGAGGAGTGGCGGAGACAGTAAATCCCTAATTACCTCTCCCAGATGGAGTTACGGATGATAGTCGAGGTGTTTCATCCAGGGTTTAGGGCTTTGCACACTCGTCCTTCCTCGCCCTCTTCGTCGTCGAAGCGCTTGCAAGCGATGACGACCCGTTTGAAGAAGAACCGCAAAAAAAATGGGCCCTGTCAGTGCCGGACATGGTCGTGTGGGAAAGCATTGCAAGCATCCGGGTGGTCACGGTAATGCCGGAGGCATGCACCACCACCGACAGGTACCATCCAGGTTCCTTCGCACTCATTAGGGTTTTCTGCGGGGTTGGAAGTATTAGGGTATTCATACTATTGTTCCTTGTCTCAAGCGTGGCATATACAGAGAATTCATCCTCTTTCTTTGCCGTACATAAGGATTGCACTTATGTTAGGCCACTCTGCTTCAAGAGGTTCACGTGATCAACACATCAATCAATTTACATGATTCAAATTCCTCAATGGCTGCTGTGGGATTGGAGTGACAATCGTTGGCTGATGCAGGAATACATGCGAATCAACATGGATGAAACAGTCGTTGAGGAGCTTACCGACTCCGAGTATCTTACAAAGAGTGTCTCAGGTGCACTTTCTTATCGAGTGAACATTATTCTAAACTCACGCATCGTAGCTGAAGCTCATTCATCGTGAACTTGTTCAAGTCGGATATCTTCGAGCTTTGCAAAATACATGTCAGAGTCTGCAGATTTTCAATTCACGAATCTTATCAATCAGACTGAGCCTTAGAATTGCATCAGTCTTGAAACTCCTACTTATTATCTATAATAACATATCCAGACCGCCCTGTTATCAGCTATATGGGTTTGAGATGTTGATAACGTTGTGCGGTTTAGGTGGTTGCACATTAATAAACCAATCCAGGACTGAACGGTATCATGTATACTCCTGCAGGTGCCCTGTGGTAGCAGACAGGTGGAAAGAGTTCGACATGCTTGAAAGAGTCATTTTATTGCATTGGCATCTAGGGCGGCGGTGACTTCATGAAAATCTTGAGTCATCATGCAGAGTTTGAAAAGGCAATGGTTTGAGAAGTTAAGAATCATGATGAAGAAACAAATCTGCTCTTGGATGAGCAAGCTGGAATCTGATTGGCACATGATATCGTGCACAGTTGCAATGAAGGTCAGAGTATCTCGGATGAGAATGTTCTCATCGCCATACCAGGATATTATCAGGATCTTTCAGGAAGTGAATGGGAGATTGTCTGCAGGAACTCGGCTTTTAAAGTGTTTCCAGCCATGGACCCTTGTTGGGTTCTCATTTAACTCATAAATGGTTTGACTCATTGGTAAAGAGAAGAAAGAAAAAGTGTCATATGTGGATATTAAGGTATATTTTTGGATCTCAATTGTATAATCTTGTGGTAGACATATTGAAAGATATTATTATTAGGCCTCATAGAACAACATATTAGTACTCAACCCATAAACAACCACGGCCACCGATTCGGCTTGTATTGTCAAGGCTAAAAACAATTTTACAGTCAACTTCAAATGTTATGATCTCACTTCTACTGATGATCCAACGGTTGAAAATTTCCACACTACTACCTATGGTAGTCTACTTCAAGATCCTACGGTTGAAATTATCAAAAATTTCCAAAGATATTGGACATACCCCCATTACAGTAGTACATAGTGGTCAGTGTTGGGATTTCAAGCTCCCAAAACATCGTGGATTTTTAGGGGTTAAAAAACAATAGAGAATCTTAGTATTTTCACTTTCAATTGAAGTAAAAATGTCACCAATAGACTTATTGCAATGAAAAAGCCACCAAATACAAAGATGTTTACCTCCATCTCAATAACACCCTTGAGCAGAGAAAAAAAAAAAGGGAAAAAAAAAAAAAAAAAAACCATGAAAAAAATTTCTTCGTGCAAAGAATGGTCTTGTAATGGTGAAAACTATCAAAAAATTTACTAGAGAAAAACAGTTCAAACTTCAACCCTTTGAACTCAAACCTAAGCCTTATCTTCGGTACCTTTTTATTTTCTCAAGACTTCTACTACCAAAACTAGACTTTAATTGGGATCCATCTTAAAAAATATCTATAATGTTTACTACAGAATGAAGTTGCGTGCTTCACATGGTTCGAATAAAAAATCTTAAAGACAAAATTAACACCTCAAAAAGTATAGATGATAATGCAAGATTTTTATTGTAACTTATCAAAATTGATGAGATATAACTTCTTTATTGTTTTAATAGAAAATCTAGTGGTGACTACCATGCAATCAATGTTAGGCCCACTTTAGACGTAGGTTGTGGCGGCCGGAGAGCAGACTGGATTCAACGGCCACAATTCGGGCCCAAGTTGGGAAGTGTGGGCGAGGATAAATCTTGTCCCAGTTGCATCACTTGGGCCCAAACATTTTGGCGCCAAAACAATGCCACATAGGATGCCACATAGAATAAACTGAAGTTCCGGTCGGGCCTTAGTACAAGCCCTTGGGCCCGATTTGAAAAAATCGAGCCATTTGAAAGTTGAAATTTGAAGAATTTGGGCCGGCTCTCAATCCGGCCCCAAGTATAAAGTGCCCTTTAAGGTAAACAGACCTATAACCGACCACTTAAGGATTTTAGCACATGATATTAAGGTATATATTTTTTTTAGAATTTTTCATGTGTGCAAACATAAGGTTCTTCTTGAATGCAAAAAGTTTCCTCATTTTATTTGCATTATTCAAATAGTTATAATTGTTTAAAGTGAAAAGTTGCTTGGAACCTAAAGCCGATCTTATGCTCAAATATACAAATGAGGTACATCTGTTCTTTCAAAATCTAGGAATTGGGCTTGATCGGTTATTGATCGCCTGTGGGGAATGGGTCTGTCTACCTTATACTAAAAAAAGAACTAGGGCCGAATGAGAGTTGAATTCTTGTTCTCTTCGGAGGATGGAAGACGCCCCTAAGACCGACGGGCTTACCAGACCTATAAACGTGATCCATAACAGACAGACACCGTCCCCTCGACTCAGCAATTGGATTGCACTCATCAGTCGATCAATTTGTGGAGATTTCGAACTCGGGACTTGCAAGCGATCTTTCCGAAGGCATAGAAAGAAAAAAATCTGGCATAGAATGTTCTGGGGGTAGCATGAGATAGAATGTCGATGGTCATGTTGCATTTCACACCCACCATCCTCGCGAATCCTCTCCACTGCACACCCCGCTTGAAGCAGCACAACCCCTTTTGCTCGCCAGTGTTCCTCAAATTGGCAGATTTTGAGTCGCGGACAAGAGGGAAGCGAATTGCAACATGGCGAGTGAGTGCCCAAGCTGTGAACGAGCTCCATTCCGCTGAGGAGCTCAGGGCGCAATTGGAAGCCCTCCAACAAGAAGCTGCGCAAGTCCGAAGCAAAGGTACCGAGCTCACCTCGCAACCCAGAAGGTCCAATTCTTCGCTTGGACTACAATGGGATGGCCACTCTCAACCTTGGATTATGATGCTGGAGGTTTGAGAGGAGAGTGTTCAATCGGATTGTCGAGGTTCTGGTTTTAGGGTTTGCTGACGGTGTGGTGGAGCTTGGGGTTGTAGCAAATTCGGCAAGGATGAGGTTCATGCGCTTGACGCATGTAGTGGAGCAACTGCGGCAGCGGGCGGCTATGGACGTGCGGATGGGGAAGGAGGACAGTGCCCGGACTCTGCTCTCGGAGAAGCAGAAAGTGATGAAGGCTCTGGAGGCAGCTCGACAGCGTGCTGAGGTTCTCGAGCAACTCGCAGGCAAACTCAACATTGTAAGCAAGCAACTAATCTCCATCACATACTTACCAGTTGTTCTTTTCTGCTGCAAAAGTGCAAGACAGTCGAACTACCACAGAATTCATCATAGGATTCTGAGCACCAACATGTAATCGTTTTGGACTCTCCACTCTCATGCTCTTTGCATATATCAATCCTGACACGAGGATGACGATCCTATGTAACGAGTAGTAGGGAATGTGGGAACAGGCTATCTCAATCAAAGAGACGCGGCTAATTGCAACGCTGTCAAGTGCTCCCTTGAGCATCCGACCTGAGCCGGGTGCCGACACTGGTTCGGTACATCATGTATCTCCAAGGACAACAACAACGGAGGGGTTGAATGAAGGAACAAGCCAAAGCGACGGTGACGATGAAGATGAGATGAGTTCCAGAGACTCCCAATGAAACGTTGGTTTTATGCTGTGGAGATCGCTTCAGGATTTCAAGCTCCAACTCGACTAAGTTGTGTAATGGAGCCTTCTGATATCCTTGTAAATGGGGACGCATACATACTGTTCTTGAAACTCGCTCAATCTCAATCTCTAGGTTTATGCTCATCGTTTGAGAAGGGCATGATGGAAACAGAATGTTGCGTTCACGAGTAGATATTGTGGTGTCGAAGAAAAGCGTGAGGTATTAAATCTCACTTTTGTTGCGCATCGGAACCATCGATGGGATTTCTAGTGTTCCATGATTCATGAGCTTGTTGCCAAATTTCAATTAACAGATACAAATCAGAAGTTGAGTTGAGAATCCGACTGAGGAATCAATGGCATAAGTATGGAAGTAGACTCGCCTCCCATTCTTACTGTTATGAAAATCAAAAAACCAATTCTTACTAGAAGATTTTTTTTACATTCTCATACTAGAAGGTTCTTCATAGCTTCTGATTTAAGGAATTTGGGCATCCAGTAATCAATCACTTCTACAATGCAAATATTCTATCCAGTGTATCGTATTTCTATGTTTTTGCACCATGCCTATTTACAAATTTCGCAAGGAAACGATACAGCTAGAGGTTCTCACTATCTCCTAGTCCTTCAATGGAACGTGCATTCGAGCATATCCGACTTTCAGTTGCTTATGCTCTTATGTTTAGCTGAAATTTAACTTAGAATTCAGACAAGAGGCAAGTCTAGGAATTGATGGCAGACCTTCGATCAATAATCTCGTGCCAAGAACTCCACAAGCTCAACATCATCTCCACCTCCTTTATCACCACCTCCTTTCTTCTTCTTTTTCGGCAGAAACGAGCGCGGCATGGGAGGCTTCCCGATCCTCTTGAAAATCGGGGCCTGCTCAACCACCATAGCTTAGGGAAACGAAAAGCTTCGGGGCTTACTCAACCACCATCACTCATGAAAACAAAAGTATGAAGGGAAAACCTTACGATCAGCAAAAATGCACCAACAAAGAAGAAGAGAAGCTTTACCTTGGAACGCTCAAGGCTGCGTATACGCCGTTCTTCCATAGCAGCAGCCAAAGCCGCCATATTATCCTCTCGAGCCTTCTCACGCCTCTCCTTCTCACGCGCTTTCTCTGTGACTTTAATAAAGTCTTGTGGGATGCCCTTCAACATCTGCAAGCCCTCCTCCATCCTCGCCTGCAAACCAACAATGCCGTATTCAACTAAATCTGGACTGAAAACGTATTTTGGATTTCTCAGTTTTGTGAGATGGTTACTATGCTGATTGAAGATCAACATCAAGAGACATGAGTATTTGTACATTCTTAAATAATCCCCCATGGTTGCTCAAATCCAAAAGGAGTTGAATGTTGCATTGAGAACAGTACACCTAGTCGATTGCATTCACATCACATGAAAGTAGAAGACGAGCACCTCTATCATGGTGAGCATTTGCAGTGTGCCTAGGCTCGGATCAGGATCCAGTCCACACCTCAAATACGTCGACAACACTTTAACACACAACATTTCAAATGTAATCTCGTGCTCTTGTCCCTCCACATTGATGCCCGCTTTCTTCTTCAACGTTGCTTGTTTCTCGTCTTCATTCTTTACTTGAGCTTTCAATACCTGCAATCGAACATGACGCATGAAAGCTGACTCTTGCTTTATAATTAGTCAAGAGTTCGAGAGGACTTCAAAACTTACAGCAAGCTGGGATTCTAAGCTGTTGATTTCAGCATCGTTCTTTGCTCGCGCTTCTCGGATCTTGGTCTTCAAAGACTCCAATGTGCCTTCTATCTC
The DNA here is from genome assembly GCA_037043015.1 of Bryum argenteum. Taxonomy (NCBI): domain Eukaryota; kingdom Viridiplantae; phylum Streptophyta; class Bryopsida; order Bryales; family Bryaceae; genus Bryum; species Bryum argenteum. The sequence goes on along the minus strand of CM073328.1, from coordinate 13,186,189 downwards.
TTGGCTTTGTTGTAAAAGCGCAAGATTCGACACTTCGAGATCATTGTAGATTTCCAGTAACTGCAATTCCAAGATGCCGATCTCAAGTTGGATATCATGTAGAGTAGCTTCGAGGCTGAAAGAGAAATGATCCAGATGAGAGTGAGGACTAACTTGATTAGGTTCGTGAAAGTATGTCACTTCTTCATCATCTTCAGGCTCAGGATGTGTCGGCCCACCTGGATTCGGCATCTTGTTAGCATCAGAAGTTATCGATGAATGTTACAACTTGACTACTGCTCGACTTCAAGCAGTCTCGAAGTAACAAACCAGGGCTCTTTGACGACTTTGTGGACAAGATATAAACCGAATAGGGAAAACATCGACGCTCCCTCACTGGCTTAGTGAACAAGATACAAACTGAATAGGATAATATTCCTTGAGAATGTACTCAAATCCCTCAGTGTTATCCTAAAATTAACGAAATGAACATTTCACAATACTGAGAAATCCAGAATTGTAATATCCTAAATTTCTCAATCGAGTCCACATTCAATCGAATATAGCATATGGGGATTTGGAATGTGATAGGAGTTGACCTTGTGCGAGGTTTCGCCGCTGCGCTTCTCGTTGAGCCTTCAGTTCGGCTTGCTCTGTAAACCAATCGATGGGTGTAAGCTTGAGTAGAAATTCTTTGAATCTCTTGCACTCTTCCAGTTGCTCTTCATACTGCAATCTTCACACCCACCCCCCACACAAAGGATTTCAAGGCATGGCCTCATGCTCGAACCTAGAATATTAACGATAACTCTAATTGAGAAGCAGCATGTGGGCGTAATACGACATACCTTACTCACTTCAGCCCTTACTATCCCCATTTCAGTGTTCAATTTCTTAATTTCTTGCACCTGTAGCACATGGTTTGATTAAAAAAACGTGACTGAAGCTCTTTGATGAAGTCATTTGTCTGCTTTGATGAAAAATTCACCTTATCCTGCTTCAATTTCGTGTTCTTCTCCGCTCTCTTGAGAGCTTCTTGCATCTGCAGAACAAATTCAATGCAAATTCTTAGATACTTTCAAGCGAGCGTCGACATGACATTTAGTTTCTTTAATACCATAACAAGGAATAGAGAGCAAGGACATTAGGCTCTGTCCCACTAGAGCTTATATAGCTAAAAGGAAACATCAGTTGAGAAAACCTAATAGCTTGCTCTTTCCGTTAAGATTGATACGCATACACACGTTAACATGGAAATAAATATAGGCATGGGACAGGGACAGTCATAAAAAAGACAGATGACAGAGGTAATAAATGGTACAAATAATGCTGACTTAATATATGGAGTGAAGGGGACGAGAGTGGTGCTGACCTTCTCGTCATTCTTTTTCAGAAACGCATCAAACTCGAGGCTGTCTTCCTCAAGCATTTCTTCACTTTTTCGTAGCGCCTTTATTCACATCTCGAACCGAAATTAACATCAAAGGTGACGACAAGTGAGAACTCAAAGCAATATTAAAGGTTCGTTCATGCAGACGAACCTCTTCACGCTGAAAAATGCGCTCTTCAAGTTTACGAATCTCAGCTCGTTTTGTATCCAAGCTCATTTGTACAAAGAAGATTTCTCTCTTCTTTGCAACGTACTCTTGAACGTTTTCCTGCCATCAAAAGAATTTTCATAGAATGATTCAAATTTACAGTGCTAATCAGGAATTAGACCATATTGGGAAAGCATCTCACCTTATCCCGATGGTAGTAACATGTTTGAAGCATAGGTGGTTTTTGCTTCAATGTCAGCAGCAGGTTCGCCATTTTCTTGTCCATTTCTTTCAATTCCTGCATCCATCCCAACTCATATTAGAATATGTAGCAGTATTGTTACAGAATGTTGAGTTGGGATACTGCACTAACCTTTCGTAACCTGTCTGAACCAACAATAGCTCCAGCTCTGGAAGCAAACGTGGTTTTATCTGCCACCGATCGATTTAAATCCCTCTTGAAATCTTCCCGTTCTTTCGCTTTTGCTAGTGCACGGATGTGGTACACTTTCTCGTCTGATGGCATCACGAATGGTTTCTTCGCCCATTCACTGCTCAAAATTGATCACAAAGTTCAAAAGTGACCTACTCAGCCCATGGAGCTTTAGGCAAGTTTCTAGAAGAATGTGGCAGTCTGGCAGTTTGTTTGATGATTTTGAAGCTTCCGGAAGCTTAACTTACATGCAAACTTCGTCCAACTCTTCTGGAGGTGGAGGCGGCATTTTGATGCCGGCCGCTTCCATATCTTTCGCTTCTTGGTCCAGTACTGCCAGTTCTTCATCCAGAATACCCTGCTCCGTCAAATGGAACTATGATTCAAACACTGACCATTGCAAAAAGCATTGAGTGATCAGAAATAACATACAGCACAACAATCGCAACCGAGAAAGAACTCGAATCGTGAAATGAGTACTAAGTAAAAGTATGACCCGAGGGCCTGGTTTGTAGGGTGCGAAAGTAGACTATTTGATGGAAGTCATGTACAATGAGAAAGAACTTCATTCTCGAACTATATACTGATATAATGCATAACAGAGTGACTGCTTCGTAGCATAGCAAGGCTAGCTGTAGATAGATGTGAGAGAGGAGTAATCTTAAGTGCATACGATCAATTCATGAGGCATCAATTTTATCTTTGTTGCAAAATAAAAAAGAGGAACATACTTCATAAGTATCTGATGAAGACGATGATTCCTTCGTAAACGGCGGCTCCCTTTTGAATGTCTGCATTTCTCAAGCAGAGAGTTACGAAAGGAGAGATTGGATGATAGATTACATTATGAATCCAACTTTGAGCTGAAAATGTATCACCTCGAGGAAGGGAGCCTGAGGAGCAAGGGCTTTGAGAAAAATATGGCCCTCACTGGCAGTGCGATCTCGAATATACGCATCAGCATCGCTCAATGTGCGTTCCTTGAAAAACGTTTGAATTTGGCTTACGCTTCGGATCTTGAGCTTGTTGGATTTTAACCTCGATTTGCGGGATGAAAGCGGCCCACCGAATACTGACGTCTTCGGGCCCTTCGACAGAGAGAGTCCAGATTTCCTCGCCGCGGACGGGCGAACAGATGGCCATCTTTGTTGCATGATCGATCCCCGTCTTTCTGATGATTCCGGGTAGTCATCGTCATCAGGCGGCAATTCGGCCTTCTGTAAGTGTGAAGTTGCCATTGCTGCCTCTAACCCTAACATCTTGATTGATTTGAATGAGCCGGATTTAAAATCTCTGATAGTTTGTCACCTTGCCGTGATCAATTCAATGCTGTGGTCCTCTGTCATGATCCATCGCTGCCGATCGTCAATTCATTCAGTGACGCGATTGCCATTACACGTTGATTGATTTAAAGGAGACGGATTCAGAGGTTTCTGCTTGTCTATCACCATGATCAATCTAATACCGTAATCCAATTCCATGATCCATTGCCGCCGATCGTCAATTCATTCAGTAACGCGATTGCCATTGCATGTCAATAGCATTTAGACGGATTCAGTCTATCACCATGATCAATCAAATCCCGTAATTCAATGCCATGATCCACTGCCGAACTCATTCAAAAACTTGAGAGAAAGACTGAAGCCCTAAAAATCTCACGCTCGTCCTAATCGATACGAATCGTTATTAATGCATTCACGTTTGATAGTTCATGACATCGGTTCATGTAACATCATCACGTATTGCACAATCAAGCTTGAACATACTTTGAACATTGAACGATTGTTCATAGATTAAGATCTGAATACTTCCTCTACAACCAAGGAGGTACTGTTCTTCGTCATTTTCCATAGTAGAATACGGTAGATACTAGTAAGAACATCACCGACAATGACTACACCAATTTTGTGTTCAGACTTGGGGTCAAAAAGATCCATTTGTACTGTCAATCAATATGACAGACTGTACTACCATAGAAGTAATGGTAGGATCCACTTCTAACAGTGTTGCTTTTCTATAGTGTCAATTATTACAATACTGAAAATGAGCATATCAAAATAATTTGTCCAACACTTGAGAACACCACCTAAAAGCCATTGCTTCATCGAGAAATCTCGGAAACTGCTTCCTTTTCAAACTGCCTCACATCTTCATTGAGGCCCCCACAGAAGGTTTGATGCTTCAAAAATTCGGGTAACTTTCTACACATAACTGTAGATTCACACATCTCTGATGAAACCAACTACCTTTTGAACTGCGCATCCAAATGCTCCTCGGTATCCATTCCATGTCATGCTATCCACAAGAGAGTGCACCTGATTGTAAGCCCCTGCAGTACAATAAAAGCATTGAGTGCTCACGTCGGAACGAGTTTGATGGAAGGTTGCTAAAGAGAGGTTCAAGATATACCTTGAAACATGCTTGTGAAGCTGAGTGTAACCTCGTTGGCCGTTGCTGCAAAATCATCGTGAAAGAGGACGTCTTGATGGTCGAACTCAATATATCACAGCCTTCGAAATCAGTTGCCCTACATCATTCGCTTAAATGGGACGCTGTAGTTGCTATTTCAACTGGAACAGCTGCCTCAAGGATTGTTCCACCTGTTCAAACAGGTCTACGAAACCAGCTCCTGCAATTAAAAAGAATGTTCATAAGCCACTAGATTACTTTAGAACTACGATAAGTTGTAATCTTCTTCAGAATTCGAGCTAGAGAAGTACTACGGACTGAAAGTCAGTAATTTACCCTGGTCACTGCCCTTCTTCATAGAGGCCTTCACTAGCAGAGACCCAGGTGCTTGCTGGAAAACCTGCGACAGAAATGAACGTCAGCTACTTCCTTCACAGATTGGAAGCTCAAACACACAAAGATGGTTGCGCGGTACACTAACCCAGGCCTTGAATGTACGACCGTCGTTTGTTGTCTCTCTTTTTCTCTTTCCAAGCACGTCCTCATTATGATCCTCGCCATTGTCGGGAAGAGTACCCTGTGGTGCACCGCAGCATCAGCACCGACAGATCGATACTTTCAAAAAGCAATCCATGATCAACACCAAATTGACAGCTAAACAAGATTCTTAATAAAGGGCAGTTGAAGCTTACAGAGATGGAGAAGTCGGAGGAATTGACGGTGCACGAAGCACCAAGTGCTTGCAGCTGTGAAGCTAGACCTTGCAGCACATCTACTGCAGTGGATCCTCGACCAAGGCCCTGAAGAAAATATGATTCTTTTCAGCTTAAAGTCCCGAATAATCACACGGCAGAGACTAAGTAAGAGCATGAAATTGGTTCAAAGAGGAATTGCAACATCTCTATGAAAAAATTGAGCAAGAGAGAACAGCCAGCATACCTCCAGCATGAAAGAATGATCGTTCTTAATTCTCAAGGTGCCGGAGTTCTTCTTCAATGCAGCTTTAGGGGGAGGGGTGAAAGACCAAGCGAGCCCCCACCGTGATGTTCGACCTTGGACAAACTCCGTGGTGCGAACCGCTGCTGCTCCCAACGCCCAAAGCTTCGCCGTCAAGCCCTTCAGAGTCACTTTGCGTCCCACCATTGTGGTAAACCAGCTGCAATCAGCAAACACAATCGTCAATCACTTAACTGAGTCTGTGTTTCTCTTCAAAAGATCCGCAATAATCGACTCGAAAACTGAATGCCACGCACTGGATTGTATGCTTCAGCTGTGCACTGTCCTCGATAATCCGGGCCACAAAGGCCTCCTCTCCTCCTGGGCACACCATTTCAACCTCGGTTCCGCCACACGCTGTTCGAGGGTTCAAGCCGGCCTCTTCCATGCTTGCGAAGAAAGGAGGATTGCACATACAGAAATCAAATCTCTCGTTTGATCTCACGACCCCTACAAGCACACCCAAGCTCCTCTCAGCCGGAACACTGTTCCCAGGTGGATCCAGCTCATCAATGAGGACTTTAGGCTCCAAAGGCTGCAACCCCTGTGGCTCTTCGACCTCTGACTCGTCCATTAAAGGTGGAGGATCGTTGTCTACTAGAGCTGGGAAAGCATTATCTGCTGTAGCTGGAAGAGCATTGTCTACTGTAGGTGGAAGAGCAGTATCGGCTGAAGCTAGAAGAGCGTTGTCTACGGAAGGTGAAGGAGAATTGTTTGCTGAGAGTGGAGGAGCAGTGTTGATTGATAGTGGAGGGGCATTGTCTTCTAAAGGTGGAAGAGAACCGTCAACTTCATTCACATTTGGATTCGTCCCATCGTCCAAAACTGCGTTTCGAACTTCAATTAGCGCCGACACGTGAGGATTTGATTCGACGTTCCACTTGGCCCACCCCAGGGCAACGGATGTGATGTCTGCGCAGTCAACCACAAGAGCCTGAAAATTCAAAAAGGGGCTGTATCAGATTGCATTCGTCTGCCAATGCTTGTTTCGTCTAACCAGGCACATAGACACAAGCTTAAAGAGTAATTACCTGTTCCAACAAAACTCCAGCCATGCATTGAAGCACCAAGTAACGGATAAACACAATTCGCCCCAGTGCCTATATCAATGCCAGCTACTTGGTGAGCGCCAGAGCTATGCCACGGCGCAGGAGCCAAGGCAAGCAAGTCCTCGATCCAGTGAATGTAATTGGCGCGGTTGGGGACGGTAGGACAAAGCTGCCCATCCGGAATCCACCTGAAAAGCAATATCCACAAACTGGTTAATCCATTTATCTGAGATTGGAGAATAACGAATCATAGAAATTCCGACCAGGCCTGAATGAAGACGCACCAAGATATGCCGTAGTCGTGATAGAGAAGCGACCGTGTAAGTTCCCGCGTAGCATTAAAATCCGTCCAGTCGATTCGCGGCCTCTGATTAGCGCCATACATCACGTACTGTTTAAAATCCGGGTACAATCCTGCTAGCAGGTCGAAATCTGGCGGCTTCTCTGCATATTTGTTCCGAGGATGCATCTTTCTCTCCATGGCTTAAACCCAAAACCCTCGCACAACCATACTCAGGCCACCTTCGATGGATAATAGAAACACCTGTTTCATGAACCAGCTTCACTGGTCAAAGACTGCATACGGCTTCATTCTCTGAGAGGCTCCTTAAACCCTAAACCCTAAACAGTCTAGACTGTATGATACAAACAGAGCCTGAAAAGTTCAATAATCTACGGCAGTATAAAGATGCCCGGCGTCGTTGGCGCTTCTTTCGATCTTTGAGAAGCACCAAAACGCCAACTTCGTCAGACAATAGAAGTCCACTGCTCTTGAATCAAGAACACATCATGGCCAATGATCGGTTTCAATGGATGAGACAAATGAGGCTTGATAAAAAACAAGCGCTCTGGTATGCAGCAAACGGGGTCAAAACTCAATTTGGAAAATTGGCAACCGGGTGAGACGGGTCCAAATGATGCATGCCTGATCATCATCAGCGATGCATGGAAGCTCTAAGAGGCACCTAAAACCCTAAACCCCACGTCGAATAATAGTAGTCCACTGCTCTTGACGCTCGATCAAAAAGCGCATCACGCGATGGCAATGGATGAGACAAGTGAGACCAGATGAGAAACTAGCGCAGCGCACTGTTACGCAGCTGAAGGTCATATGGAAGAGTGGCAATCTTCCTCGAAATCGGGTGAAACGGGTACAGAGGATGCATGCCTGTCATTTTCGGCAATGCATCGAAGCTCCTAATACTTTAAACCTCCAGCTTGACAAACAGAGCCTGAAATGAAGAATAATGTGCAGCGCTGAAATCGCGACAGGCTAACTTTTTACGAGAGGCGCAAGGAATCCTATACGCTACCGACCAACTTCGTCAAATATAAATAATCCACTGATGATTTTAATGGATGAGAGGAATGAGACGTGATAAGAAACTACGGCAGCACACTGTTCCGGCGTGGACACTCAAATTGGAAAGTTGCTACTATAGCAATCTTCCTCGAAAGCGGGCGAAACGGGTCCAGGGGAAGCGTGCCTGCTCATCATCGGCGACGCAAGGAAGCTGAGCGGAAGCGGAAGCGGAGAGCGCCGCAGATATTATGCGCAAATATCGCGCACGCCAAGCCCAAGCCTCGATTTCAAAACCAAGTGAGGCATGCGAAAAGCGCGTCTTCTACGTCGTCGTCATGGATCTAATCCGGTGCTGAAAAACCGTCGGCAGCAGGGATTTGGTGAAGTTGTCGATGCAGAGATCGCAAGTCTGCAGCATTCAAGCATATGCTCTGTAATGTCACGCGTATGATAATCGAAGTATATGTGACATTATGGGATCTCAGATACCCAGGTCGGTGACCCTGTGCGCACCAGTGTTTGGAGGATATCAACCACGGATATCTAAAAATTAGATATTTTTGTGGCAAGTAAGGCTATTGCAAATTAAGAATAATGTTAATCTTTTAAGTGCTCCAAATTCCATTGATACTTCCTCCTCCAACCATTTTTTATTCCCAATAATAATGTGGAAAATATTTTTTGGTACACAATCTTTTGCAATTTTTATAATTTGGATACAAATTTTAAGGTCCAAATGTTGATTTGCTACTACGAGTTAGCTTTGCCTAAACTGTTAAAAGTCATGGTATGTGAAATGGCATGCACTTATGATTTTTTCTCATACATTCAACCCCTAAAGGTCTGAGCGTGCCGTGGCTAGAATACGGTGTATTTTGGTTGTATTTGGAGTGAATGCACACCTCTAATGGGTTTGAGTTCAAAGAAGAAGTTGACATTTGAGTTAATGCGGTTCTAGTGAGCTATTACGATTCTAGCTTAGAGTTTCTTGTTGGTAGCAAATCCTAATTATACGACAGCGTACATACTATCCCCAAGGGACTTTTAAGGGTTAAGATGGAGAATATAGTTACATATAAATAAGAACTTGTTAATATAAAAGTTGAAACTTTTTATTATCTTACTAATCAACTTATTTCAATACAACAAGATTTTCAAAGAGTTCTAAGTTACTCAAAAGGCTCAAGTGTTGGATTTATTTGATGGTTTTGTTGCATATGTGACATACAAGACATGAGAGCGACCTACGGAGAAGCCCACCTAGATATCAAAAGTCAACCATAGCCACAACCTTCCTTCTCGAAAGCGGCGGTGAACTTTATCATGGACATCACATATTTTCACATCGCTTCAAGACCTATGTCATATCATGGAGCATCTCGAGCACCTTTCAGAAGCGATTGCTTGTGTTGCGAAAGCCAAGTCACGTCTTTTGAAAGTATGCAATATTTTACGCACCTTCTTTGAAGGAATTGTCGTGTCTCCAAAGCCAAGTCACCTTTCTGAAGTATACATCATCTCACGCATACCCCAAAGTATGAAGGGGTTGCAGTAACTCCGAAGTCAAGCCACCCCTTTTTGAGTCGCCTTTCAAGGCAAATGAACCAAACCAGCTATAATCTTGTAAAACTTACAAATGAGGTGTATCATTCCTGACTGTTGTTATAACAAATTTGTACACTGTTGTTATGACCTCTAGCTCATTCTTATGACCTCTATACTCTTGTTTTTGGACATTCACCTCCCATGGCCTCCAATTATGACCTTATTATCTACTTAATTCTACTATTAATAATTCTTTTTGGAAGTTCTACTTCTCTAGGTCCAAAATTGAACAAAAATTCAGAAATCAATTAGTGCTATCATTGCACCGGGATTCCTGCTGAATCATTATACAGATGATTCTCCATACACACAACAACGAGTGTTGACTAATTAATTTTTGAAAAATCTTGGTGATAAAAGACCTATGTCCAACTATATATGTATATAATAATTTCATTACAAGTAAAACTAAAATTGTCATACATGTGTTGTGGTAGCCTTGAAAATGTTCACCATTGAGGTTATTTTTAAGGGGAACTACAAAACCTCTTCACATTGAGCTCCACACAAAACACATCAAAATTTAAAATTTTAGATACCTAAGTCTCCACTTGAATGATGGTCTAGATGACAACCATCATTCTCCATCATATGCCATGTGTTTGAATCCAATTGTTCCCATTTACTGAGGAATAAAACAACATTCTCATTGTAAGATTTTATTTTTCTCTGTTCTGATTCTCATGAAAAACTTAGAATATATTTAATTTTTTAATTTTGTTTTTATCAATAACATCTCTGACGTGGCACAGAGAGAGTATGACACATGGTTCAACCTCAATTTAAAAACTGAGCACATCACTTCTAAAGTGTCCATCACTTGTACCTGCATTTTCATTGTTTTAAAAATATCTCATATCATGATCATAATAACCCAATTCCACATATGTTGTTTTTAGATTGAAAGGAGAACAATTGTTTCCATATTTTACAAACATAGATGTTGCATAAACTTTTAGATGCTTAGGGGGGAATAAATGGTCCCTTTTGGGGAAATGATTACACCGGACTATTGAATGTGATAAGTTGGAAGTAAATTCTATCTACCAGTTACTAAGGACAAACGATGGTATCCATAAAAGTTGTCTTTTAGAATAGTGATGCATAGAGGTTTACCTGACTTTATGAAAATGTCAAGTTGGAATAGTTATTGGCAATCTGTCTAAGCATAATTGAAATACTCATTACCAGCTAATGCCTAAGCATAATGGAGAGTTTCGATAGTAGAGTTTTGAAATAGTGACCGAATTGGGAGTTTACCCATCTCTGTTATGGTGAACTTCAGACTAGGTGACAATTGTAGTGTGTTCTAACACTTTTCAACATGTCAATTTGAAAAAGATTACTATATTAGTTGGTGTTGATCAAGAACTAAGAAAAAGTGGAGTAGTTGTTGCTTACTAAAGACTAAGAATTATTGAAATAGTTGTTGTCAACCAATTACTAAGCATAATCAATATTGTTGTTGTCGACTAACGGCTAGGTATAATTGAAATCATGGTTACAAGTAACTAACGGATAAGCATAACAAAGCATTTTTATAGTCTTTCTCTTTTGAAAATAGTGACTGCAGTGGAAGCTCACTCATCCTTCGAATGTGGAAACTTCCAAACTAGTGACCGTTGTATTGTCCACTTACACGTGGCAACTTCCAAATTAGTGACCGTTTTAGTGTTCACTTACACGTGGCAACTTCGAAACCAGAGACCGTTATAATGTCTACTTACACTTCTCAACGAGCAGGTTCAAAATAGTGGATTTGAAATAGTAACGGATCTAATTTGAGAATCATGATGGCTACTGAACTCGTCCCTTTTTAGAAAATAATTACATTAAGGACTCCAACGACTCTTTTGTAAATACAAATACAAAGTGGGTGAAATTACAAATGTAAAGTGATCACTTGAAGTCATATGAAACTAGTAAAACAGAGGAAACGAAGATGGTAAGTATAATGGAATATAGCAATCCTTTTGAAAATTTTAAATTCTAGAATATTAACCACTCCAGAGCCAACATGTCATTTGATTCTACACAAACATGTCAACAATAAATTTTAGCTCACTTCTAAAATACATCAAATATTATTTATTTGAAAAGAAAAGAAAATCATCTCTACCAAAAATTATTCCTTGCATCCCATTATAAAATGTTTAGCAAGTTCCCCCAAATCTACCTCTTGAGGTAAATACAAGAGACCCTTGTTGAATAATTATAATGAGACAGACAAAGTAACAATATCAAATGAAAAGAATGAACTATGTAATTCTTTCACACATTGTAGAAAATGAAAGAATCTTCCAAAAAATGTGAAGAGCCAAATATTCTTTGATTCTCTTAACCCTTAAACGCCCAAGCAAGCCCGAGGGGCATGATTCCAACAGAATCTTCCCTGTGGCTCTCATTGTACTCAACATTTCACTTATATTTTGATGTCAAACTGGTCACCTTCTTCTGATGCATTCAAAAAGTGAAATTTCACAATTCAAATCACAATATGTATGAATGATATTGTGCTTTGAAAGGATTGTAGTAGGTAGGTTGGGGTTGTACATAACCTTGTTGGAGGTTGCAAGCTCATCATTGATTGGTCTATTCATGATGCCCAAGTTCAAAAAGTGCACTATTCATGATGCCCAAGTCCAAAAGATGCTGAAATCCAATTTTGGGCTGCCCATTTCAGACCCCATGGGCGTTTAAGGGTTAATGAAAGAGTGCAAGGGACCCTTAGAAAGGAGAAAAGTGCACAAGCAAAGGAAGAGTCGATATCATGGACCCCATGGGAAAATTGACTTGGGGGAGAGACATGGACAATGGGCAAACTTGGACATCAATGTCATGGCACCCACACAAGGCCATGCAGAATGGGGCCAATGGAATCAAAAGGGGGAAAAAGAAACGGAAGGCCAACGAACGAGCGCCAGCCACATAATAACCCCAGGTTAACTTCTAACTCAACCACGGTCACCGGACCCACCGCCCGGGCGTAACCCTAGTTAAAACCTAGGGTTATCGTCCCGAGGCACAGATAAAGGGGCCCAGCCTCAACTCTTCCTTCGCTCCGTATGTACTTAGCAGCAGTAGCGATGGCGGACGCAGCTAGGGTTCCGACTTCCCACACAATCACTCCTCACACCGCCGCTTGAGTAGCGTCACCCCGTGCACTGTACACACAGCTTCCCGGCGAACGTTTCCGCTCTCAATTTGGTGCAGGATCGCCCCTGTAAATCGCACTTCCCTGTTATTGCAGGTAATCGTGGTTCCGGAAGTCCTCGTGCTGTTACATAGTTGAATTATGGTGTAGGAGTGGATCGCGGCGCTTTCTGTCTTGAATTGAGTGTTGTCTCATGTCCTGTGAGTCTTTCGAGGTGTGCGCGGCGTTGGATTTCTTCCTGGCAAGTTGTAGGTTCTGGTTCGTTTTTCTCTTTCAGAGAGCGCTATTTAGTCGTTTGTTTTTGTCGTTTGTGCTAATTTCGTACGTAGGATGCCTTTTCTATGAAGTTTTGTTTTGAGGCTTCACTTGGTTTTGAGAAGCGGAGTGAGATTGTAAGATCTGTCGAATTGTATTGGACTTCTTAGATTGTGACGCAATTTATGGAATGCAGTTGTATTCGGAGGGATATTTCTGGTTCGCCTTCGAAGTTGAGTTACAATGAGTGTTGGTAGCAATAGTGTACAATGAGTCTCTAGTTTGGAGTCACATTCGAGGATGTGTCTATTGGCTCTTCGGGTTTTTCGACTTTTCCGGGTATCTAGAAAGTTTTGTACGTCGTACGTGGTGTAAAATGGATAGTTTCTCAACGTCTCCATTGGTCCATGTTTGAGAGATTTGGAAGAGGAGTGGTTCGAGAATTCACTTTTGCGGTTTTGTATTTTAGTGTTTTTTTGCTTCCGTTTCCAAGTTCTACTGCTTAATTGTATTCAGATTTTCTACTGCTTGTCTAATTATCTTCGGATTGATTTCGAATACAGTTCTTCTGATTATTCTTTAGGCGTTACGTTGCTTGGAAACGTTTTAAGAATGAGTTGGATTAGTATGATTTAAGAGGTTTGAAACTATGTTTGTGGTTTAGATCAGGTGCAAAACCTGTTCTCAGCTGAGAATGTGATAAACTGTTTAATCCATGTGATGAGCCCGATTCTTACTTCGTGTTTTATGGTCGCTTGAAGTCGTGCGCTTACGTGGACTAAATCCTTCATGTTCGTGCAGGGTCTACATCTTTCGTGCTGCCCGCCTAATTCGTCATAATAGTCGTCCGAAAGCGTACATTGGGATCTTATCTCTTAGGGAGGGGGCACGACTGAAGTGGATTAGAGGAAGCTGTAGTTATACTTTTCCTAGTTGTGAATACGACATTTTGTGAATTGGTGTAGTGAAGTAGCTGCAAGCATGCAGCAGTCTGGTGAAAGGAATTCCGCTATGGATGCTATTGAGGAAACTCCTGGCGGCAGTACAGTATCTACTTCTCGTAAAGATCGTGAGTGCTATCGCTCCAGCTTCTCTTATGTGTTTTGGCAATAAACTTCTCTGGCTAGTATATCGAATAATGACTTGTACCTGGAGTTAGCGTTGTCTAAGACCGTCTTTTGAATGCAGGCGACGAATTCTTCGATGCCTCTCAGTATGCGTTTTTCGGAGGAAATGTATCCGATGAAGTTGAATTAGGAGGATTGGATGAAGAAGACGGCGGTGAGCAACTTGAGGATGGAGAAGAATCGAATGATGGTCTCGCGGAAAGAGACGTTAGTTCTGCACTCATCTTCAATCGTATTCGATTAAAGCTCTATGTTCCCTTGCACGCATTTACTGGACTGATATCTCCTAGCACACAATAAACTCATATGACTTGGCACTTGTAATGTTGCTTCTTGTACCGAGGCTTCAGTGTATATCTTAGTTGCCTTCCTGCTAACAAAGGATGTGTGTCTTTCAGTTACCTGCCGCTGAAGCAGCTCCTGAATGGGATAGTGTGTCGGACCTCACCGCGTCATTTTCGAAGGTAAGTTACCTTGTTCTTCACCGCAAGTTTGCCTTCGCGAGTATCGAATTATTTGTATCGAAGACGAATTTATTCACTGTATGTGGGCAGAAGTTGTTCATGTAACAGTAAACGCCTCGAAATTGCTTGCTTGCAGTTAAACAGCTCACCTCCCAAGAGGGATGAGGCACCTCGAGGCGGTTTGGATGAAGGAAGACGCTTTCTCGCGGGCAGGGATGGTAAGTAGAATTTGGTCGTCGGTATTCACTTCTTCATTAGATTATTCAGTTTTGTTTCGATATCCTTTTTTAATACATACTCGGTGGAACAGGTGCGGCTCAACCTGATCGATTCGAGGGGGGTCCTCCCGGCAGTTGGCTAGATAGGCCAATAGCGGAGAATGAAGTTGAAGCTGGAGCAAGGAAGTGGTGGCCTAATCATCAGCACCAATCTGTTCAGGGATTGGACTTTGATGGGGCTCCCATGGGACCTCCCGCTCATCAGCAGCCAGGGCAGAATCAGCCTCAGCAGCAGCGATGGTGGGGTGGGGATCCCAGCTTGGCTCATCTTTCACCTCCAAATCCTATGGCAGGGTCGTATCCACCCTCAAGACAGCCACATCAGGTACATGTTCTATCTTATAGTACTCTGGTTTTACCCGATTTTCAGGGTCTCGTAAGGTCGGCATATTCTTGTTACACACTACAGGCTTGAACGTTTTTTACCTAGCATTAAAATATATTATGCGCATTTTTGCAGCGATCTGCGACTCCACCTGGTCCGCAAGGAGGGCAATACAGGCAATCCATGGGCGCTCCGCCTCCTGTACAGCATATTGGTGGAGGTCTTCCGTCCCACATGGTGTATGGCTCTGGACAGTCACAATTCTCTGCAGGACACATGTTACCTCCTGCTCAACCACAAGGCGGGCCTTGGGCTCAGCGTCCAATTGGATCTGGAGGTCCAGGGAATTCGTTACCGCAGCAAATGCCGCTTATGCCTCCGCAAGTAATGCTGCAACAGTATCACAGACAACAGGGCCCTTTACAGTCTAGTCCACCCTTGCCCTATGCGCAAATGCCATATGGTGGTTCTCCACCGCCAGGTCCTGGTCCAGATCATCGTATGCAGCAGGCTATGAACGAGGTTGGAATGGGGCGTGAGTTCTGGGACCAACGGGAACAACGTTTTGACCCACAGTTCCGCCCCAGGCAGCCTCAGCATCGTTTCCACCAGCAGAACCATCCATCAGAAGGAGGTCACGGAGGTAATACCCGTCGATATACTACAATCTTCGCTTGGTAGTTTAGACCTGCCTGCAGTGTCCCTTCAAATTTTATGAGCAACTATTGAACTTCCGTTTTTGAGGAGGTCAACCTTCGTTAATTCAAGATCTAAATGTGTCGCACTTGTGCAGGTAGGGGAGGTCCTAATGGATGGCAACAGTTTCGATCCAAATATATGACGGCTGATGAGATTGAGAATATCGTTAGGATTCAGTGGGCTGCAACTCACGGAAGTGACCCTTACATCGACGATTACTATCATCAAGCCGTGCAAGCCAAATTAGCCGGAGGCACTCCCCACGGTCGTCGACACTTTGCACCTTCTCACCCTCGTGAGATGCCATCTCATGCGAGAGCAGCAGCCGAGCCCCATGCTTTCCTTCAATTGGATGCGTTGGGCAGGGTTCCATATTCGTCGATTCGCAGGTGCGTGGTATTCTCACAACTGGTTTTCGTTTTCACAGCTGCATAAGTTTGTCTATGGTCTCTGGAGAAATACTTTTACTGACTGTGTCTATGGACTCTTGCAGACCTCGACCTCTTCTTGAAGTCGACGCAGCTCGTTCCGATGGAATGAATTTGAACGACCACATGAACGGAGAATTTGGCATGGAAGGGATGGTACCGCAAAGGCCTCTAGAGCAAGAGCCGATGCTAGCTGCCCGAATTGCAATCGAAGACGGTCTGTGCTTACTCCTGGATGTGGACGACATTGACAGGCTTCTTGCCGTCCAGCAGCATCCTGACAACGGAGCTGCGCTCCGCAGGCGTCGCCAAATCTTGCTGGAGGGGCTGGCGTCGTCGTTGCAATTAGCCGACCCTTTAGGAAATTCTCCCGATATGGGTAACCGTATCAACGGGCGCTTTGTGGGCAACCCGAAGGACGACCTGGTGTTTTTGCGATTAGTGTCACTCCCGAAGGGCAAGAAACTGCTTACGAGGTACCTGCAGTTACTCAACCCTGGAAGTGAACTTGTACAGATAGTGTGTATGGCGGTCTCGCGCCACTTGAAATTCCTCTTCAACGGGCCGCAGTCTGACGTTGGAGCAGCCGCCACGACTGCTGCGTTGGCCAACTCGGTCGCTTTGGCCGTGTTGAGCATGGACCTGCCGTCTCTGAGCGGCTGCCTGCTTTCTGTGGTGCTGGCGAGCGAGACAACCCCTCTGCGTCCGATGGGCGCTTCAGCAGGGGATGGTGCGACCGTAATCCTTAGGAACATTTTAGAGAGGGCGAACACAGTGAGAAGGGACCGACACGCGTTCTACTCGCCCCAGAATCTGACTATATGGCAACATGCTTTTGACGCATTTTTTTCCATCCTGACCAAATACTGTACCAATAAGTACGATAGTGTAATCCACTCGCTCATGATGCTGTACCCTGGGAATATTCCGGCCATCAATGCCGCGGCTGATGAAGCTTTGAAAAAGGAGATTCCCGTGGAGCTTCTGCAGGCCACTCTGGCCCACACAAGCGAGCACCAGAGGAAGCTTCTGTACGAGCTTATCACCAACCGAGCAGGTGCCATGAGCGGGATCCCGAACGGGGGCAATTCGGCCGACAGCCATGCCAGTAACACGGCCACCGTTCGTGGTTAAGCCAAAGGTACTCGACTGCACAATGGCATGTGTCATTTTACAACTGTAAGTCCGTTGTTTGTACACTGAAAGAACGATGATCCATATATGCATCCACCCTCCTCCTTGACTGTTCAGTAGGGCTCAGGGATGTAGGCAGGTAGCTTGTAAAGGTAGGACTCACATGCCTGATATTGCTATGAATGATGTTTAACTTGACTCAGTTAGGTAGGTAGCTAGCTAGGTAGATATTTCCTTGGAAGTAGTTCAGATTTTATGGGTTTTGAAGAGCTTGGGTCCATGGACACGGCCGTTGCTGTGCTAAGCTTGGGGTCAGGAGGTGTCATGTATGATTTTATGTGGGTTTAAGCGAGCAAGCAGATTGGAAGGACGAATAAGGAGAGTGCAAATGAGCACCCGTACATATTTGTTAGGACGGAAGCAGGCAGCGGGCTGTTGTAGAGATAGGCAGATAGATAGCTAGGACTTTGACAGAACAATCATTTTAGCATACTTTACCTGTAGATGATGAGAAAAGAGTTTTTAGCAGACAGGATTGCAGGAGAACTGCAGATTGTCTATATACTCGTTCTGCTCAGGCAGGAGGTGCCCTGTTTCTGGTGGCCCTCACCCATTATCACTGGTATACTGTTTATGTGAAATCTAGGATTTACTCGAAATATAATTTTTTTGCCATGATGATTATCATACTTATCTATCTGGCTTGAGTACTTGTTCTTCGTAGAGGATCTGTTGTGCATTTGTTCCACTTGAGGTTCTCTTGGATATTCGTTTGGCTTGAGGATCTCAAGGTTACTTGTACGGATTGGGGTTTTGTTATGTGTTTGTTCGGTTGTGCTTGTCATTTTCTCAACAACAAGGCTTGAGTCCATTGCGAAGGATTTTACACTTTAGCCGGTTGACTCATGAATCCACCGGCTAAAAACCGATGAAAACTCCAAAACTCTGGGTTTAAAAATGAGCCAATTGCCGGACTGGTAGCCGGTAAGGGTAAAATTTCTTCCCGAACCCTGGTTGTCTGCCTTGGACTCTTATTGGCCTTCTCTAATTGTGGAAATCTTATCCAGATTGTTCAAACGGTTGTCAGAATGGATGCTTACACAAATAGTGAGCGGTGCTATTGTCGCAATGAATCTTTAAATCGGGTGTTGAAACCATTGTTGATGTCCTTCACGAATGAAGAACAGGAGTGAGATTTTAGAGGTTTTGATGATTAGATTGAGGAAGTATCGGGGGAATTCTGGGTTTCAATTTGGTGGTTAGATTGTGGCTGCCCCTGCTCCGAAGCGGCATCAGGGTACGAAGGACCTCGTTGTTGTACAGTAATAATGTGAGGGCCATATGAAGGTCCTCGTTGGTCTACATCAGAAGTTTGAGAAGGTCATGAACAAGGAATCAGTTTTTGAGTGTTATGCAATCTGATATATGCATATCTTCTTCCGTAACAACTGTACCATTTGCTCTTCAGTTCATCACTCGTGCCAACACAGTAAGCTCTTTCGTGTTCCATATCACATGGATCACATGCGCTCGCCACACTGGAGTGCCAAATATTCAAGAAGCTGCACTGGAGTGCCAAATATTTAAGAAACCTGCAGCAAAAAATGACTAATGATGCATATGAAAGACATTGCATGGTGCGCAAGAATGCACTGGAAGTACATTTTCAGTAAAGTCAACAACAAATGTGCTACGACTTACAACAATCTAACACAACACAGAAGAGTACTGCAACATCGGTTTATTGATTAGCATCAATCTTTACATGACTCTTCAACTCCAAACATATAACGAGGCACAAAACACGACACTATATCAGTGGCAAGTACCACATACACCATTGGTACCATGGAGACGAATCATCACAAGTACCAATGAAGCAGTGTTTCTCGTCCGCCATACACTGATTATGATAGTCGGCCGGAGACTACAAGAATGATCACTCTTGCTCTACGGTCACTACGTATGCGTACAATCGTTACTAGTTACCAGACTTTTACTAGTTACTAGCTACTCCAAAACTTCCACTCGCATCGTAGTGACTTAGAAACAGAACTAGTATGAAGCAAAACTCAAGCCGAGAAGGAAACAAAGTCTCTGAAATTGATCCCTTGGCAAAGGCTTTGTGAAAATGTCTGCAAGATTATCGCCAGTAGGAATATAGGCAAGAGTAATATCACCATTGGAGTAATACTCACGAATGACATGATACTTGATGTAATGTGTTTGGTCCTCTCATGGAATTCAAGATTCTTGATGACACTAATAGCGGATTGGTTTGATGATCACTAGTAGCCAATAATGCAGGATTGGGTTGTGAAAAGCCAATGTCGCCAAGTAACTGGCGTAGCCACTTGATTTCCCGTGAGGCACGATGAGCAGCATAATACTCAGCTTCCGTCGTGCTACTAGCAGTGGTGGTTTGCCTTTTTGAACCCCAAGCAATTGGCCCACTATTAAGCATCAAGACAAAACCAGATCGAGACTTTCGGTTGTCTTGGTCCATTGCAAAATCTGAACCGCAATATGTTGTGAGAATGTTGAACTATTGCCTCCACCATATTTAATTCTTATGGAGGCACTTTCACAAAGATACCTCATTACATGTTTGAGTGCAGAAACATGAGGAAAATGAGGAGCAACATTGAACTAACCCGCACGAGAGTCGTATTCATAACTCGTACCCGTATGCGTACCGCTGTTACTAGTTACTAGCTACTCCAAAAACATTGTTAGAAAAGTTGGCCGAATTGCACTATTGAGGACCTTCCAAAGAGAGCAGGAGCTTAAGTAGGTGTGGTCTCTATCAAGAGCATTTATGTACTAGAAAACCGTCCGGTGTCGGGTAGAGAGAATTAGCCCTAGGAAAACTCTGGGTTTCGGGCTGCACCTAAGTCAAACGAGAAGTAGGAGAAGTAGGAGAAATTATCAAACTATGTAAGAAAGTCATTATAAATAACACAAAACAATATTAAGGATGTTAAAAGATTAGTATTAATGTGTTACGTAAACCTTAATTGAGATTAGATTAGCTGAATTAATCATAAGTAATGAGACAAAAGCTTAGTTGACTAAATAAGATTAATTAAAACTTCTAACCTTGATTAGCCTCTATCCGTGATTAGATCAATAAAACAGAGTTAATGTTAATTAATTATGATTAGTGTTAATAAAGACGATTAAGGTAATTAAGTTTTATTACCCATAAACCTTCAATACCCTGACCTCTATGATACGCTCTCTCTAGATACCCTTCTATCAAGCACACACTTAGTAGATCATTTGTTAACTATAACAAACGTTAATGGTTATAAACTGCCTACTTAGATCAAACACCACGACTTCATACATTATTAGAATCATACAAGTGATATGTCATTGGAAAGCTAATACAACACTCTATAATGATGTTAAAAAAAAAATATGAGGGAATAATACACAAAACGCTATCGTCAATAGAAGTTACGCTTTCGAAATTTGAAGGCAGCAGACCTCCTTTCACTAAAAAGAGTGTCAACAACTCTCAGAAGCTTCAAATTTGATGATTGATAGCTCTATAAAAAACTAACTTGTTATGTTACAAACTCTCAAAAACCTCAACATCAAAAAATGTACACAAAATTATAGGATAAGTTTAAAATACGCTTGTTAGTACCGCCTCTATGTTCAGAGAGGAAGATACTCTCTCTTCTTCAAATGAACACCACCGCTTCATACTAACTTCAAATTGGACACTCAATAGCTTTTTACTAAGAAGAACTCAAGATACACAAACATTCGAAGTTTCATACTTAAAAACACTTTTTACAAAACATAGTGACTCCTCAAAGTCTCGATTAACAGAATCACAAGGCAGCAGACATCTTTGCACTAAAAAGAGTGTTTCTCCTCCTTCACAAAATGTATGAACTCTCTTGATACCATTTCGGAAAGCTCTCTTAACACTCTACAACAATCTTAAAAATTACAAATTCTATCCCAAAACTCAAAACACAATACACTCCCAAAGCCAGCAGCTCCCAAGGGAGAAGAAGAGAGAGAGAAAGGGGGGGCCACCAAGACCCGTACCATGCCCATGTGGCATCTCTCATGCCATTAGGCATGAATGGTCACCTCCATGATGCCCCTTGTCACTCCATATCTCTTTAACTAATGAAATACAAATAATTCTATTCTACCTATCCGTTACTAACCAAATGGTTGGATTTCTACCGAATTGTTCTAACTACTAACATTATATAAAAAATTCAACATCAACTTCAATCATAACTTAATTAAATGAGTTCCAACTAAAATTATCTCACCCCACCACGTGCTTAGGCTCGTAATTCTCCCGATGGTTGAATAAATCCGCCGCTGCTGGATATACAGTCGCTAAGTCGCGGACTTGGTTTGTTGGCTTGAAAGTCGATGCTGCGTTCTGTCGTTCCGAGTTCAAACCCCACTGGACCCGTTGAGCGACCTAACCAGCTCGTGACTTGGCTCTACTGGCGAGACTAAACGGCAGGAAATAACGCCACCAACCAGCGCCCCTACCCTCTGACTGTGACAAGATGCAGTATCTCCAAGATATAGGCTTGTACAAAGAATTTATTATCCAATTCCTCAAGCCTATATTGTGGTTCTCACCGCAAAACACATTTTTAATCTAATAATACACTCATATATTTACCACGTACCAAGTACATGGAAAACTATGAGGTTATCAACTTATATTTAGTTTTTACAACATGTAACTGATATCATCACGATACCGGATGCGAAAGATTCTGCACTGCAAGCTGTCTTTAGGCGAGGCTAGAGGGCAAGACCTGTGATCACAAATGGTGCAGAACCATCCGCACCCGAACCATTCTCTAGCTTTGAATGCATATATGGGTAGATTTGCGCATGATTTTAGGAACTTGTCACCATCCTTCTAGTGTTCAAAATTCTTAGATTAGTGAAAGTGCCAATTTTTGAGGCACGATTGGTACCTCAGACCAATTTTGGCATTTTAATGTACCTTGAAAACGTCTCAAATCGGGTGTGGGTGCATTCAACAACCTGAAAAAATGGGGACTTAAAGCATATATACATGGGATATACATTTTTCTTGCAACTCCACCGCCATGATAATTAAAAACAAGGAACAATCTTTACACATTGACCCAACTCAACATGGAAGTACACTTTGAAAACATCGCGCAAACTAAGGGTCACACTAGAAAAAGTTCTCCTAAGAGCACCCTAGTCAAAAAGTTGGACTTTAAATTTGCAACTAGTAGTCAACGTGATGAAAGAACATTAAACTTGCACCTTCTCCTCTATTTGAGTTTGTTCCTATACAAGATGCAACAACCTCTCCACATACATGTTGATACTTGCATATTTTACTTTTATTTTTGGGCTCATCGCTACATTGAGTACAGATACCTTTCCACTTCAATCTCCAGATTTCTCTTTCACTTCTTTTCATTCAATTTAGCCTTACCAAAAGCTAGAAATTATGATTATTAGATCTACTTAGAGTTCCACTTCCTTTCGAGGATCAAGTTTCGTTCGGCTTCGCTCGGAGGTTAGAGCTGCAGTCCTTTTGAAGTTCCATCGAAAATTGGGGGCTTTGGAGGTTCTGCATAATGGAATTACATTCGAGGCAACCTTGATTCTGGCAGATGAAGGCTAAGGAAAGTGACCGAAATTACGCGAAGCTGTCATCGTTTGTCCTCAATGGACCTCTTTCATCAAACCTGCAGGTATCATTTTTGCCCTGTAGAGTTTCAATCCTTTCTGTAGATGGATTCATAGAAACTCCGAGAATGCGTCTTCAGCCTTCAGATTGGATGGCATTCCCACATCTAAATTCCTAGCTCCGGCCTTGCAAGTGCTTAATCTGTTCGCTAGTGATGATTTTGCACATTTTTTTAAGGATTGCACTGAAGGTTGGTTGCTTGGTGTTAGCAGCTTCGGAGAGAGAGTGCGAACGTGGGAGTAGAGACAGTAGTCGAGGAGCTACTAGCACGAAACGCCAAGTACGCAAGTCGAGTAGCGGACACAATCGAGAATCGATTACTCGACAGGCCATACTTACTCGACAATCCCGCTACCTACGGCGGGGCAGCCGAGAGAGCCAAGGACAGAGCACTCAAAGCTCGCAGCAAGCGATCCAGCAAGCACTTGTCCCTTCGGCAGCACCGCAAAGCAGGCTCATTCAGCCTCCCTGCGAGCTACCACAGCTACTCGCTCTTCCTGCCCATGCATGAGATGTGGAAAACGTACGCTCGCAGCCTGGTGACGGACTGCAGTGGCCATGACACCATGCTGCAATCGCTTCTTCTCGTTGCCGACTTGCACGGTGCTGTCCTGGCTGTTGTGGAATCGAAGAATGCAGGCTTTGTGGGCACCCAGGGTATCATGGTTCGAGAAACCGATCATACGTTCGGGATCATGAGTGTGGAGAACAAGTTGAGAGTGGTGCCGAAGGCTGGAGCTGTGTTCATGTTGCAGCTGGATTCGTTGCGGATCAGTTTGTTTGGAAATAACCTGTTTGGTCGGCAATTGCATCCTAGAAAACAGCAGTCTGTGAAGCCCACCATTGAACTGTGAAAATGGTCTCTCTTGAGTGCAGATTTTAAGGTAAAGCATTGAATCGGGGCCTTAAAAACTCAGCAATAAAAAGTTGCAAAATATGTCAAGAAAATGTGGGAGAAATAACGCGGCTTTTGAGTTGTGTACCGCGAAAGACCACACTAAAGGACTACTGAATGGTGTGTGGGAAATGTATAATATTAATCATAAAAGTCAAATGCTGTGGAGAATGTATAATTAGACAAATTACATTTCAAATGTAGATGCCAGATTTAGGTTGGCATTTCGTAAAGAATGATGCTAAAATTCACACTGTTGGAATCTGGAATGCGAAACGTACCCACCCCCCCCCCCCAAGTACGGCTAAATAAGAAATCAGCATCTATTGTACATGCCATGATACCTTGCCTACAGGGAACAAGAACGCGCCCTGTATTCAACTGTAAATCACATCCAGCAGTGAATCAACATGGCTTTCATCAAACTTGCTTCTCCTCAATTTGTCATCGTCTCTTACAGATTATATTGATCTGTGCAGTAAAGCGACCTGTCCATAACATACAAAAGGGTTAAAGATGATAAAGGTGACAATTTGGTAGGCTCCAGCCAGCAGAATACAAACATCTGTCATAGCTCAGAGACCTGTAGAGTTCCCTACCCCACAGGTGCTTATTAGCCGCGTTACGATTGGAGGAGGTTTGCATTATCTATCAATGACGAAGTTTCTGCTACTGCCTCTTCCTGCGTTCAGATACCACAAATAAACATCAGATCAAAGGAAAACAAACGAGACGACCTGCAAAATTTCAAACAAACTAACAAAATCCTCCAAAACTTGAAACTCTGCGAAAATGCGATTATATTCTTCATTTTACAGTAAACACTCGGGTCCAAATGTAAAGGATGTGGGGTTTATTGAATGAGATCTGGGTGTTATTACGGATAAACCCTCACAAACTGTACATTTGGGTCGAAGAATTTAAAGGTGTGAAAAGACGGTCTACGAGAAGCCAACTACGAACCACAGTGTAGCATCACTGAACGTCGAGTTATGTGAGGGAGGGGGAGTTAGACCTGGCTCGCAAAGGGAAGATTTGTCGAAAACCGTTTCAAAACTCTTTGGTAGAAAGCCTGCAAGGCCTCACCACTTCAAATCATAGACCTTAGCCTCGGATGTTGATCCTTGGTCTCTACAAATAAAGAGGGGACGATGAGCTGGTGAACAACCCTTTCATCTGTATGTACCTGATAGCAAGAAAGCACATGAAACACAATAAATTAATCCGGCGTTCTTCTATTGAAAACCTCGTTCAGCTGAAAATCAGAATATATATGTCGCTTCTACTACTCGTAAGGATGTTGAAGAGTTTGATTGTCCCTACCATAGCCGATCCGACATCCTTTAAGGGTCTTCGCTGTCCTCGAACCCCAGATCGAAGGATGGCATGACAGCGGTAGGACAGACGCCTTGAGTGGACCGAGCAGCACGCGCCTGAACAGTGGCTTCTTCTTCTAAAGCGTCCAAGTCTAAGCCAGCGAACACATCATCGTCATCGTCTTGCAACTGGAAGGTCAACTTCCGTTTCCTAGACTCGGAGGATTTTCGTCCATCATCTGCCTCTGCAGGTATCGTTACTGTTGGTGTACCACCAACGAAAGGATTATTCTCTTTCCCACTTAAAGGAGCCTTGAATGCGTGATTGGGCACAGAGCCATTCCGGTTTGAATTGGCAAGTGGGGTGGGAGTCGGATATGAAACTCTCGAAACTGAATGAGTCTCGTTACTCCGCCCGGTCTCTGAGGAGATCACTGTCCCAGAAGTGGTTGTAGTGGGAGAAATCGCCCCACGAGGGCCTCCCCCCCACGGTGATTGTGTTAGCAAGGACCGCCTGCAGCATCGATATCATTTCATGTTAGCATTTCTTATATATTTGTATAATCACAGAGGAATGCAGGAAAAGAAGATTGAAAAGAAGAATGCAAGAAGACCATCGAGACTCCGTACCGATATATTGCCATCATATCCACAGAGTTAGAGTGAAGATGCTGAGAGATGGAAGGATCAATAAAGCCATCTTGAGTTTCTTCCTCCCCGCTTTCACTTTCCGAGTCATCAGTGGAATAGTCCTCGTCCGACGACACCCTGCAAGAATAAAAAAGGTTACGAAGAGCCCCATCTTTCGATAAAGCTACGTGTGCTCAAACACATTCTTTCATGTTCGTTAGCGTCACTATGGAGAGCAATAGAAGATCTGGATAAGGAACATACTCTGCTTCTTCATCAATAAAGGGATGGACTGCGAATCTTCGCTGTACTTTTCCTGCAGCAATATTCATAAAACCATTTTCAGTAAGCCAAATGACAAGGTCGTCTTCTAGTTGTTTGACCACTTCGTGCCAAATGAGGACAGACCATTTGAAGGGGCTAAAGAAAAGGATACCAGACTATGGCTCATGATTAAACGAAGGGAAGCATAAAGAACGCTTAATTTCATTAATTTCTAAGCGAAAGATACCTAATCGCGTATGTTTTTTGGTTGCGATACGAGCATCCTCTGGTTGCTTGGAACCTCCAGGCTGTTGCTTCTTGCTGCTCATCTTTTCTTGCTGGGTGGTACGCACTAGATCACGAGCCTTCTTCAGGCGCTTAAACTTCCGTCGCGGCCTTTGCCCCGTGGAGGGGGTCTTGCTCAACGTAAGCATATCACGAGCCTGAGTGGGTGGAATTCCTGGACTCACTTCATGGCACGAGATTGTTATTGGTGTCACCTTGTGCCCTCTACTACTTTGAGGGTCCATCTGCTGAGGTTGAGGTTGAGGCTCCTTCCCGGATGAAATAATAATACTTGGCGGATGTGGCCTTTCACTAGTTGGACCACCAACAACGAACTCATCGAAATTCAAAGCTTTGGGTTTAGGAGGTGACTGAGATGCTACATAGTTTTTTGCATCGGGTCTGTTTTCGGCTATTATCAAGCAATCGCTGGATGGCCGTGTCACTGGCACCGACTCAATAATGCCAGCAGCAGCAGCATCTCCCGGTGTTTCAAAATCTCGCTTCGATGTGGACGCGACTTCATGAATCCGACCAGGAGGAAGGGGAGGTCGAAGCCTTGACGTATAAGGTGGTGTGGCTCCGTGCTTTTGTTGTACCTCTGGGGTCTCTAGAATCGGAGATATAGCAGATACACGTGCCTGCAAGGGTGTTCAAAGCAGACTCAGATTGTTTTGAGCAAGTAAACCAACCAATATGATAAAGAACTCGTATGACTTGAAGAACTCATCAAGATGTTTGCAGATCTTAGGAGGGCATGTCGAAAAAAATAGACGAGGTACTTGAGGAGAATTAGCATTGCGAACCTGGGGTGAAGCTGCTAGGGGAGAGATGAAGGCGTCAACAACTGGGTTCGTCGTTTCAGTTGTTGGTTTAGTAGCTGCTCTGGGAATCTTGTCCTCAGGCGTACTAGCTACGAAGAACTCGTCATCGAGTTCCTCCGGCTCAGGAGACAGGCTCACTCTTGTCAGCTGGTCATGCAGGACGCTGGTAGCAGGACTTCGTTTAGGAGGTGATGCGATCTCCAATTCGCCTGCTGCGTTCTTGTAGACTAGGGAAGTGTTGAAAAGAAACTCATGAGAATGTAATGTAACCGGCTGCAAGGATGAACACTTTCTCATAGTGCTCTTGACAGGAGTAGGGTCCTTAGTCGGAGAAATCTCTTCAGTATCTGGGATCAAAATTGGTCTTAACAAATTGCTACCACCACGCACACTTTCAATTTGTGGCGATTTCGGCTCCTGTGGAATAGCTTGAGGAAGTTCAAGGGGGTCTTCGACATAAATAGCCTCGTTAAGGGGCATCTCTTCATCAACATCATCCATATCAGCCTCGGAGATCCTTGAGAAGGAGGTGGTGTTATCACCTGCACAGCAACAGCATGATTGACGAGATACACAAAGTAATAACGATAGATACAACGTGAAGAAATTTTGCGACCTGGCTAAAAGAAGTGTGATACTCCGAAGCTATGAACCGAACCTGCAGGTACTGCTGCGTCTATTTCTGGTGATTGCTGGACAGCATTCAACGAGGGAAACTGCGGAAACAATCACAACGATTCAGAATAAAAGTGAAACAGAAGCGATAAATTTGACAAACGTGGATAATTAACTCGTGATATTTAACGGAAGTATGAAGATACTGACCCCAAGCTGGCTGGGCACGCCGTCTTTAGCAGTGCCAAGAAAAGCGGAAGCTGATTCTTGAAGGCCACGAAGAACATCAATGAACATGCTTGTGGTCCGAATTGAATGTTTCACAGAATGTACAGGGGTTGGAAGTAGCTGGTATTTGGGGAAAGCAATAAGAGAGGGTTTCCACGGCTCTGCACCCGGAGGTAATGCATATTTTCGAAGCAATGCTTTTTCCTCTTCGGTGAGTTCATCTACCTCAGGGTCGGGGTTGGCAGCTTCCGCAGACTTCATCTTACCACGAGGTACATATTGTTCAATTTTCATCTCCGTCATTTGAACTTCGGGTCTAACCATGTGCGGAACCTGCATACCATAATTAACTATGCCGTGTTAAAAGATACCCCCAATTCACAGGTAGGTTAGACAAACAAACACCCGAGGTGAGCCGCGGATTCAAAGCCTAATAAGGTCCACAAGGCCTATCAAAGGATCGCGTAATCTGTAGCAGACGGGCGTAAGTGAGAACTGAAAAATAGTATCTTCTACTCCAGAACCAGTATCACTCTGAAACATCAAGAGAAGGCATACCATCCTGGGACTTGGATGAAATATAAAGCTCTGCACGCCTCCATGCTTCATGTGCTTTCCAAGGGCTTTATTTTTCGCTTGTTTCTTCAGGTAGCCTTGCATTTCTGACCCTTCACTCGCCAGAACAAGTGCCGCCAATCGTTAAGGTCAAAACCAAGTGTTTGATATTTGCTCAAACAGAGAGAGCTAAGCAGAAATGAAAGATGGTTACTAAGCTACAACAAAACGATATCACACGAACTGCAAGTAAATTACTGAATATAACACGACAGTTGTGAAGGATATCCACTCTCCCGTCCCGCTTTCTTCCTGTCCGACCCATGCGTTGGATCATTCGCAAAGGCGAGATGTTCGCATCAAAGCAGATAACCAGATCCACCTCCATGATGTCCAGACCTTCCTCAGCAATAGATGTTGCCACTATTGTATTGTAGCCACCAGATCGAAATTTCTGTTAATTCCAAAACAAGAGTTGAGTTTGAAATTGACCAGATTGTAGCAATAGATAGGTCTGACTACTTAAACATTGATTTCAACGACAGAAAAGGAAAGAGGAGCATTATTGGATAAAGAGCAAGCTAATATTACCTGCAGGACAGCCTGCTGCACCTTCTGAGATTGTCCTTTTGATGCTTTCCCTGCAAAAGATTTCCCTATGTCAATTCATGTAGCGATTGGCTAAGTTAAATCAAGCGAGGGACTCCAGTCACAATATGGGAGAACAAGGCATGTTCAAACAGTAAGGAATAAACACTGTTATGAAGATAAAAAACGAGGAAAATTTGGTAACTATGTTAATCAGAGCAGACAATAACCTGAACTCTGCCCGATGAACTCCATTGCTTTGACGATGTGCCCCACTTTAGTTAGAGCTTCCAGGATGTCCCTGTGGACAGAAATTCAGAATTCAGTAGATCATAAGCAGCTATATAAAACAACCGAATGAAATTTCAAAACGAGCGAAAAAAGACATCGAACTTTGATGCACTAGAGTTGATAGAAAAGGGGGTGTACTTGACACTTTCACGGAAATTCGTAAATATAATAACTCGAGTTGTTAGCGGATTATGATCACCTGTCACCATAGTTTGTTGTACATTGAGGTCAGAAACAATCTATCACAGAAAAACAAGATTGAAATTCTTCGCAACCGAGGTTATAGACCGTTAGAGATGCCACTACATATCATAGCAGGGTTGAACGGACTCGATACTTCAAAATGTTGAAAGGGGTCTTACGAAAATGCTGAAGTATGATTTCCTCCAACTTTACTAGCTTGGGGCTAGGAGCTCCATGGCCGACGCATTCCTGCATAAGATTCTTGATCTCATATAGCTTATTATTTCTTGCCAGTAATCGCAGCGTCCTGAGAAAACATGTAGGTTGTTGAAGTATGAGACACGACCGACGAGGATGGATAACCACCTCGAACGTACCAGCCGTTGAATGAAAAGAAACTTGATGGTGTCTATCTGTAGCAACAGAAACTGCATCACTTACCCTTCCTGCAATTTAGCTTGAAGCATTTCTAGGGCTGGTCGAACGCCGTGACTGTGCAGAAGCTTGAACACGTGGTAAAGAGTTATCGCGATGCCAAAAAATGACTCTACTTCCCGGTACTGGTTCTGCTGTAAGTGAGGAGGAGGAGCTTGACGAAACGCATCCCTCGCTGTGAGGAAATCAAATGGTGAAAGCTGTATACAATAACATCACATGAGCTCATGAGATTAACACTTTAACTCTGTAAGAGGTAGTGCTGGACGTAGGCCAATTTATCACGACATGAACATATAAGGATGGCATGTAAGGTGATAGCATCTAGAAAGTACGGAAAGTGACGAGTGTGAACAAAGTTACATACTCGTCTAAGAGATCTTTCCCTTGATGTACAAGTAATGACTCTGGCAAGTCTTGTCTCATCAACTACAGCAATGGAAATAAACTGGAAGTGGAAGAAGCAGAGGATATTACCCTTGCGGCCTCTCTGCTGTAAAACACCTTCATATTACATAGCCTGTCCACCACCGGCTTTAAAACCTCTAGGTAAATATCTTTAATTCTGGTGGTCTCGGCGTTCATTTTAACCTGATCATAAGTAAGAAACATGCCAATCAGCCAAAGTGATATGCTACCCGTTACCAGCCAACCCCGACACACGATGCCATCAATAGTTGTTCAATTTCATACGTTTAAGACATGACCTATATAAAACAAGCAATAGTTGCATTGATCACGTTTCATAATAAACGAGACGAGGGTCGACAAATTCTAGTCAAACTTCCAACCGCACCAGTTCCAATGGCTCACAAACCTGTATAAGTTCCAATTTCCTATTATGCGTGTACTGGCTGACATCCGGATCATTCTCATCTCGATACTCCAAACATGACATGTGAAGATTATCCACAACTGCTTGTATGGTTATTTGTTTAGCTGCGAAAACGAGAATATCGTTAATCGAGAAGACAAGTGATGAAATGTTGTACCAAAATAATACAAGTTTCGACAAAAACTTACACCCTGGAGTAGCTGTCAGCGCCAATATCCTTATCTTTTCATTAACGGCCAGAAGCTGCATAACGAGCAAACATCAGATATAGCGTCTCTAACCCATTAAATTGGACATGGAGAGACAAAGGTGGTATTTAGTACTGCTGAAAGTGAAAGAGCAGACCTCACGAGT
Organism: Bryum argenteum; assembly: GCA_037043015.1. Classification (NCBI taxonomy): domain Eukaryota; kingdom Viridiplantae; phylum Streptophyta; class Bryopsida; order Bryales; family Bryaceae; genus Bryum; species Bryum argenteum. The sequence goes on along the minus strand of CM073328.1, from coordinate 13,154,984 downwards.
GACAATGCAGTATGAGAAGTTGCCGGTTGCTCGGTGTGCTTCGTCCACAACCAAGCACACCATTTCATTAACTGGACACGTGCCTGCCCAACCAACAGATTCCAGGTATCAGCAATGAAAAACCATCATCGGAGAGCAATAACGCAGATCATATATAAAATCGAAGAGAGGACTAGCCTGATCATCAAACTACCTGATTGTATATCTTTCTCTAAGCACTGTGGAGTCACGTAGAAAACCCTCCTGCTCCGCCATTCTTCTGCTCTCTGTGGTGGGCTCATCTGCCCTGTCATGTCAATAGCCATCTCCTGCAAGGCGAAGACACTAACTATAAACTACCACACTCACCCACGAAAAAAAAAAGGAATCAACAAATCGATCTTAGCTGCAGAAGCCTACAAGGTCAAGAACGTACTTGAGGAATACCCATAATATTATGACAGGCTTCGATCTGCTGTATCACCAATGGCCGGGACGGAGCTGTGAAGACAACCTTCCCTGCACATTACAGTGACATCGAAAATCAAACTCTAATAATAGTTCGATTACTTGTTACCAACTGATACATGTGAAATGAAAGAAGAGAATTCTCGCATTATGAACCGCAATCACATAAAAAATGGCACCAATTCCCTCTTGAGCATTGATGAGCATCATGAACCGAGATAAAATTTAGGAAAGAAGAGATATACCAGCTGGAAACCATCGATAGTAATTGTACATAACAACTGCAGCAATGAGCGTTTTTCCAAGTCCCGTTGGCAGAGATACGAGGGTGTTGGTGAAAAGGGCAGTCTTTGTAATTTGAAACTGGTACTCGCGGTACGGTATATTGGCTGATTCAAACCACAGAGCAATACTTCAATACAGCCATTATATGCTTGAAGTGGTCTACGTGAACCCTAACCATAAATTGCACCATTGGGCATCCCGCGATATCTGCCTTGTTCACATAATAGCCTAATTTGAACTTCCAACATGCCGGAACTTCCGAGGTGAGTTGAATACACACACGAAAAGCCAGATTCTGTTTCTTTAGTTATGCTCGACAATGCTCTTTATTATGCACCTGGATAAATCCATGTCGAAGCAGTAGCTTGATCGATGTCGCTCGCACTTGAGGCTACCACTCGCTGCTGGCTCTTCGGACAAACGCCGTCGATCTCCGCCACAGCGGCCTCCCAATCGAAGTCCTAAAAAAGCACAGTACCTCAGACCTGGTTTCGATTCCATGAACCCTAATGGAGCTCAATTTGTATTCAAACATTGCCCGCTAAACACAAAAATGCGACTGATGGATTTGGCCTAGTCAAAAATAAGGAATCAACACACAATTCTTTCTTACATCGTCATCGGGCTCTCCTCCAGGGGGCTCCATCGCCCGTCCTCGTGCTCCTCAGCTACGACCATAGGAAAACGGCGCAATTGGATATCAAACTCGCTGAAACTGGCGGCAGCAGCAACTCCATGGTACTCAAAATTGCGAGAATTCTTAAAAGGCTACAAACATTGATAGAGGTTCGTGAAATCGTCGGTGTGTAACAAATTTGCGATGATTGATTGAATCGTGGGCGGAATCGATTGTTCGAATGGAATTGTGGCGGGAGCTTCGAGCGAAAGATTGAATGGGGGAGGTGGATGAATGAAGCTATGAAATAAAGGGAGAGGACCGCATTTGTTTCAAAACAGGCTATTGTGAACAACAACGATGGAAAATTTTAGCCTAACTAGTACGTCCTAAGGATGTTGCTACGCTTATACAAATAGAGTTTTAGTACTTTTGGGGTCATAAATAAATCGAAATTCAATATCTTGGGATTTAGAACTCCAAATTATTATCCGATTGTTATCCACACCTATACAAAAACACTTGCTTCCGATGACACCTCACATGCCTCGATCCGACCAATAGTGCTCGAGATCATAATATCACTCACAAATCGAAACAAACTACATGCCTTGAACTATCATGGTTTGCGAAAATAAGTTTTATGCGATCCAGCACTGAAGCAAGCAAAGAACAGAAACAAACTACCTGCCTTAAACTATCATGGTTTGCAAAAATAAGTTTCATGCGATCTAGCACTGAAGCAAGCAAAGAACGGAGGTGATAGTTTCCATCAAAATCACAAAAGAACCATTCTAAACTTCTATGGTGTGAAGGAATATACCAACCCACCAAGTTTTAATACTTATAAAAAATTGGTGGGTTGGAAAGCTCATTTCCACCACAAAAGTTGAAAAGGTTCCTTTTGTGATTTTGATTAAAAGTCTCTCCTCAATTTTTCGCTTGGTTCTATCTTTTGTAGCTTCAAACTTGACGCTAAGTACTTTGTCTTCTTGCAAAATTTTGAAAAGATACCCTCAAACTTATTCTCCGTTATCGATAACGTTTCCTAAGAAACCTATTAACATTTGAATAAATGATATAAACAATTATCTCCCTACACCATAATAGAATACGTTTTTGTGAATATTGAATCTCTACTAGCCAATGAGAGAGCCGGCAATACCCCAAAAGACAAAGTTGATAAAGTTGAAAGAAACCTAAAGTGCCAAGGAGCTAGGCGCTCAACGAGTCGTAAGAGCTGGATTCGACTTGGATGTGCTCGCTCAGACATTGCTCTTCTCCGTCCTCGCACATTGCTACCTCTTGCTGCCTCCGCTCATGTGCTTCCTCTGTCACAACACAAAGATTTATATGAGCATGATCGTATAGCAAGGAAAGTTACGTACGGCCGCTTAAGGAGGCCATAGCTCCTTAGCAGGTTATTGAATTCCCATTTTTCCATGTTAATGCTCAGGGCATATCCTCTATAACTTTTTAGTTTTCCATTACCAGAAGATAAAAATTCATCAGACAACAACAATTCCCGAGGGATGCATGGCGCCACAAAACAATCGATCATCCCTACACCGCTCGTGGCTGGTGTGATAGCCATGATTTTAGACCACAAGGGAACTTGACCGGGGGATCATAGGCGGTTTGCTCGGCGGCACACTCTGTCGGAAAAACACCTTTTCTGGAGGCTCTTTGCATTCAAAATGCATGACGGATCCCCTTCGGTTATGCAACTTCTAACTTTACTTACTACAAAAACAACATGTTAACTTTTATCCGGCTGCAAACATTGAACAATTAATTAATTGTGATGCTCTTCGCAAAATCACCTTAACTAAGTCTTTTAATGCAAATCGTACCATGTTAGAATCCAGAGGGGTTGGCTATTGCAATTCCACATCATACTTCACATCGGACAGAAAAATCTGTAAGTCGAAAAGCTGCCAAGATGAAGTTTCTATAGGTCGACTATATTTTGTAAATCCATTAGCTAGAGGGCGTTGCTTTTTACGGACACTTTTGCTAAACAAAGTTGGTGCAGTCCTTTTTCAAGACATTTAGACGGTGAATGGAATTTTGTACGACATATTCCAAGACACATGTAATGCATTATATCTAAATGAACAGATGTTGGATGACACCTAGAATGGCACAAAGGCTAGCATAATGCAAATAGGATTCCAGCTGTGCAAATTGTTTGTAAATATATTAATCAACGGTCCGCCTGCTTACCCAAGGCAGTTGTGGGACAATCATAGTGCAAATTTGTCTGATCATTATGCACACAGATACATGCGCAATCGACACGTTCAAGTAAGCAAAGAACAAACATACAACTTAGCATTGAAATTGATAAGTAATTAATGGTTTAAGTTCGGGGAATCGCTTGGAGATTTATCATCGCGGAACCCTGCAGTTTTTACAAATGACATGTGAATACACTCATTGTTAAGAAAACAACTTCATTTTAACAGAGTGCAACTACAAAAAGAAATCTCACAAAAAATAACAATGCTAAACAATGAGCAATTACAAACATATAATATGGTATTGGACTCAATTCGGAATCCAATTCAAGAATCACCAAATACTTTCTTCATGAATGGTCTGCCGGACACATGAAAAACATTTCTAGAATATTTATTTTTGAAATCTAACCGTGGCGATGGAAATGTGGCTCTTGCAGTTGCATCTTCCTGAATACTTGGGTTATTGTTACAAAAAGCCAACACGGCTCATTTTCAATTGGAATTTTCAACACGGCTCATATTGCATACAATAGCTTCGACTTTTGTATGCAATATCAAACGTCAAGCTTACCTGGCGGAATTACTGGAGGAATGCAAGCTAATATTGTGTAATGACCCATCGATGATGAATAATTTCAAATTCGAAGTTGTTGACAAAACGTTATGAGACATTTTAGAGAAAGATCTCCCATACGGCGAAATTACATTTGTTATTGCAGATGCATGCATGTCGACAATCTTACACCGTAAATCAAGGTTTCACAAAGATATTCCTCATTATTATTCATGAATAAACAAGATGACAAGTGAGAGAGAAGGTCCTTTATCACTTGCTATAAAGAAGACACCACAACCGCCCTAACTACTTCCTTGCTAAACACTAGTGAGTCGACTACCGTACTCGTAACAATACGCCAATTCTAGAACTTGAAAACATGATGTTTTCAGAGTCGCTTCTTGCAATTGGAAAGAACACACTTCCGGTTGTAAACAATATATACAGCACATGTCCTAGGAATTAGGCAAAGACGAAGACAAAACTCTTTGGTATCATTAATGAGCCATATCCTGACAACAGAAATATTGGATTGGATGACACAACATTTGTAAAGAAGGCGGTACTTGTTGAACGGAATGATGAAGTTGAAAAAATCAATTGATCTACATTGGATTCATTGTTTAATGAGGCTCAAAATTTTCTTAGTGCTCGTACAGTTCATGACCAAGATGGGGCCAACATTGTAACTGAAGAGTTTTTAAATATTGTGGGGGTTAGTCGGTGGCCGTTTCATAAATTGACCCTAAAAATAAATATCACAATCATGTTGCTTTGTAGCTTGGATCAGTCAAATGGACTATGCAATGGAAGAAGGTTTTTACCAAGAGTGTTTAAAGTTGAAATCTTGACCGGTGATCATGTAGGTTAGTCAATACTACACATGCACTTTATCGCTATTTAAATACTTTAAATTGATAGTTTATTTTTTTTATTTGTTCAAGCAGTTTGTGTTTCACATGACAATGTGCTTTTATTCCAAGGATCATTGTAGCCTATGAGAAGACGGTTTTGACTTTCAGAGTCTTTCAAAAACAATTTACTCCATGTGTGGCTTATGCAATGACTATCAATAAAACACAAGGGCAAACACTTACAAAAGTTGACATATGTTTGATAAATAAAGTGTTTAACTATGGTCAACTTTGTATTGCACTTTCACGAGGCACAACACGTGTAAACATCTCGGTACTTTTAGAATCCGGTCGATGTTGTTGAAGTTCATAAATAAGAACAAGTTTAAAGGCTACCATTTTCATTATATTGTAATACCTAAACCTAACATGTCTACCAATTTCATCGTATCCGCCAAAATTTGAAACAACTTGTGGAAATTTTTTCTTCTTTTTTTAGTTATTAGACTCTTTTAATGGCCTTAAGACCATTTCAGATGGTAGCTCAAGGGCCCATGGAGTATCATATGTAGATTTGTACATGAGAAGTAAGGTCTCTCCTTCTTTATAATAAAGAGACAACCTTTCATATTCACTAAAGCATTACTCCACAACATTTTAGAATAAATACATACTCTAAAACGTATACTTGATTTCGATCTATATATTTCAATACTGCTATATCTAACACCCCTCGATTTGAATCTATTAACCACCCTCCCTGCTTTAAATAGTTGGGGCGAGTAGTGGAGGCCTAATAGTGTCATGCAATAGTTATGTTTGTTTTTGGATAGGCTTTTAGAGGGGATATCCGTTCTCCTTTATTGAGTTGAACAATAAATTGTTTGAACCTGAGCAGATTGAACTTGCTCACAAACAAAATGAATTTGAATATGAATATGTTTGCTCCGAGTGTGAAACTTGAGATTTTCAGTTAATTTGATAACACTTTGATTATAACAATATAGAGAAATAGGCAAGTGTTAAGAACAAGATAACTTAGATAATAATCGTCGAAGCTATATAGCTTCCATAGCTGCTTCTCATAAAGACATTCATTCATTTTTTGTAGAAGAAAGAGCAATAGAGCGTTGTTTGCGAGTGGCCTAAGTAACTACACAACTACCAAGTAAATAGCAGCAGCCCGATATAGATCTTTGAGTGTCAACATCAAAGTATCCAACAAGCTTTTGAAAAAAAAATCTTGTAAATGAGACCAACATGTGATTTGAGACATTTCAAAATACGATTAGTAACACTCTAATGAGTATTTTTAGGATCTAATAAATATTGAGCAACAGAACTAGTGGCAAAAGAAATATCTGGATAAAAAATTTCGATCTATATATTTTTGAAAATTTTGTTGACATCACCATAAGTTTGAGGACAATCACTGAACTTAGTTTTGTCTTGGTTCTAAGTGTGTAGTTACAAGGTTACAAGATTCAAGTTTGAATTTTGTTAGGAGGGGTAATTTATATCTTTGTTGAAAATTTTTCATAAAATCTATTTGACTGTCATAAGTAACTTTAGTGTCGCAGAACCTATCACAAGTATGATACAAGTTCAAAAGACAGTCTCTAAACAACCAAACACTACCAATTTAAACTATGCACAACAAAAATCGGGAGAGAAAAATCTTTAAAATCTTAAAAAAGTTACGCACACAAAAAGCAAATCTAAATTTTGTACACTTACTTATGAAAAACAAAAATGTCCAAGTTCAACCCCTAAACCAAAACAAATTCTGCCACAAATGTCCGAAGAGATTTATGGAAGTACCTTGTGAAAATTTCACAATTGGTCAACAAGTTTAGTGGTTGAATAATCATTGAGGTTATGAAAAACCAAGATGGCAAGGGCCAGCCACTATAATACAAATTTGTCCAAAGCAATTTGCATAATTATCGCACTCTAAATCTCTAATGGTCTCCAATTTAAGAGTCATTTTTAACAGTTAAAACTTTATAAACCCATTATTGATTTAAATTTTGTACAATTACAAGTATCAACGAATTTCATTTATCAAATTAAGACAATTCAAGATAAGATGGTTTGCAAGACAAAGACCTCTACCCACTCAAGAATGAATCTTGCATATAAATAATCAATAATATAAAAAGTATTGTCAAAGAATCCAACAAATAAATGATGGATATTGCAAAATAATTCTATGCTCTTGGATGTACCAAACACTCATTTTAACTATGTTAAATAGATCATTTGTTATTTCCACAATAGTAGAACAAGTAGTTACAAGGAAGTTAGGGTTTACGAACTTCTTCCTCACAATAAAGGAAGGTAACTATGAAAATTAGAAAATAGGTCAACAAGTTAGAAGAATTGAACCTTATCTAGAAGTTATCTACATAAATTATATTCAACCCATTTTTCATTTTAAAGTAACAAAAAACAAACAAGCAATTCCAACAAGTTTGGAAAAAGGGCATGCAAATAATAATGATTCAAATATTTATAAGAAAAATATATTTAAATTGACCATATCCCTAAAGTCAAATTCTAAATATTATTATTCAAAATCCAACACTTTGAATGGGAATTATAATTCCACTATCTTTTTCGTTCATCACTTGACATGACTTATTTTCGTTTGTCCAAATTATGGATGCTTCATCCAACACATACCAATTAAAGCATCGTTTGTTCCATTTGTTCACCCTCACTGACATTTTATACTTTTCCAACTAGTGTCAAATGGAAAATTACTCCTAAGCTATCTTTTATTCATCACGGAAGATTTTTCCAATTGTCTTTTAAGCTATCAAAGCCATGAACAATGCATTTTCAGAAATGGATGATCTTAAATTGAAGGACATGAAACTTCTTGATTGTACCGTACAAGTTTTGTGAAGTGGAAAAATTGCACAAGATGTTGTCAAAGCAGCTTTTCAAAATGTTCATGAAGACACCAAGCACATGGACGTAAACGGAAAGCATTGTACTCTCATTCCTCCAAATAACAAGGAGTTTTTTGGAAAAGTTTTCAACTTACATGTTAACCCCTAAAAATCCAGGGGTTTCCTCGACCTCCAGAACCAAAAACTGCCATTTTTCACCTTCGTTGGGAAATGGGGAAATGGAGAAACTTTTTTTTCTGGTTTTAGACTTTGAACCGTAAGATCTTGTACCTAACTTGTATACAAAGGACTGGTCAAAATTTCAACCGTTGGATGTTTGTCATTTGTGAGATCATAACAATCAAAGTTTGACCAACACTTTTTTTTGCCGCTGCGTGAGAGGCATTGTCTAAATGGTGCCAAGGGCAACTTGATGATTGTTATTCCAAATATTTTTCCCTCATTTTTTTTCATGTAGGTAATCAAGATGGGTATGCTCATGCAAAATTTTAGAGACCAATTCCACTTTTTGACCTTAACGTAAAATATTTTATGAAAGAAGGTCTAAAAACAACCATATAGTAAAACAAGCACCACGTATGATATATTTAGTTTGAGAAAAATCTCGACGGCGAGAAGGTGCATTTATGATAATGTGAATTTCGAAAAAACAAATCTTGGAAAAAATCCAAAATCTCGAATTTTGGCAATTTTTGAAAGAAAAAATTGTAAAATTACTAGAAATTGTGAAGATTGTTTTTGAAAGTTTTGGAGGCTGCCCTTGTAAAATTGGTAAAATTTTTTAATTCGGATACTTTGGAATTTGAATAGTAATTTGGTAATGAACATATTTCTAAAAAAAAAAAATTAAAAAAAATTATTTTAAACTGCCCGTTTAGGACTTGAAACCTAAAATTTCTAGGTGAAGGTTATAAAATTTAAATTTGACTTTGAAAATTTTACCACATACACATTACTGTATGGGGAGCACCCAATAAAAATCTTAGGCAAAAATATCAATTTAAATGCTTAAAATGAGCTGCCCGAAATCTCAGAAAACCGAATCGGTTTTCCTGGATTTTTAGGGGTTAAACCAAAGACGAAAAAAAGAAGTTATAATCTACTTGTCATGAAAAAACAAAAGAAGGCAAACAATGTTGCTCCACTTTCCATGTGCACAAGTGAGAAATTAAGAAAACTTGTTGAGTTTGTAAGAGCTATAATGAGTTTTCGTCACAAAGTTGGAGAAGAGCCTTTTACAATTGTCAATTTTATTTTAGAGGCACTAAATGGAGACACTATTAGGTTTATAAATTGGAATTCGACCAACAATGCTGACCAAAGAGAAGATTAACGCGGAAGAACACATAAGGAGAAAAATGAAAAAGACTGACATGATGATAGCAACACCAATCACACCTAGGTCAACAATAACCAAAGATGATGATACAATTGAAGGCCCCGAAATTTTGGAGCAGCAAGATGCCGATTGTTAACCAACTATTAAAACCCCCAAAAAAGAAGGTAGAAATCTTGCCTAAATCGGATATCAACAGGATACCAATCGTGAAGTAGCTGATAAAAGCACCCAAAAGAAAGCTGGAAATTCTAATCGAACAACAGATGGGGAAGATAAGCAGGGCGAGAATAAGAAAGGCAGGAGTCATGAAGATAGTATCCACGATGATTCTATGGAAACTGTAATGGCGGCAAAGAAATTTCCTCGACCACAAGGGAATTACGCAAGACACGAAGGAGGCAAGTTACTCTGCCACGCATGCGGAACTGGAAGGAAAGAAAGACGAAGCAACTCCACTACAATTGAACTTCAGAAAAATGTACCAGCGAAGGTGACGATAACAAAATCTAGGCAGCGATTGATATGACTTGGGCTATGAGTGACTCTCATGTAGGTAAGGTCGACGAGCGTCTTCACAAAGCAGCTGACAATGCTGGCAATGAGAGTAAAAAAGAGAAAATAGAACCACACAACAACAATGTTGGCAAGACAAGCGACGGAAGAAAAACATGTAAACTTACAGAAAGGAAGCAGTCTTCTCCGGGAGATGAACGATCTGTACTTACAAGCAATGCCGATCCCTTTCACCACGACCCTTTTCTCATCATTTATACCAGAAGTAGTTAGCAGACATTCAAGCTCGCTGTAACAAAGTCGTTCGTCAGTTTGTTCTCCAAAAACAGTCAGTAGCCGCCATAAACACTAGCAATCAAGGGCTGCAAGCCCCTTTAAGGTTTTCAACAAGAATTTCTTTGGCAAAGAATTATTCAACGAGTCTCTTAAAACAAGATCTACATGATGAGATTCATAGACAAGGTGCCATTATCTTACTCAAGAAGAATCCTTCACAATTTGAAACTAATATATCAAAAGATATCTTTTCTGAATACTAACTTATTCCATCATGTCACACAAGAATGGACACTTTATTGCAATCAAGGCATGCCAATTATCCTAGTACTCTAAGAAAAACGAATTTTTGGAAGCATTGAAAAAGATGTATGTAAGTCATCATATCAATTTCCTAATTTACAAGAATTATGATTTCAATGCTATCTTTCAAAATCTAAATGTTCGAGCTTAAGACCCAAGACAATTTCAATACTTTCTTAAATCGTGAATACATGATTTTTTAGAAGAGGGGGTAAATGTTGACCCTCAATTCTACAAAACTTATAAAAATAAAAATAAATTGATAAATAAAATATTTTTGGCTACTTTAAAGAGGTGTCGAATATTATTCACAATTAGAGTATTGAAGAGTTTACATTATTCTATTTTTCCTAACAATTGGTTTAATAGTTGGAACATTTATATACAAGATTTGATATTATAAAAGTAGTTAATTATTACAGTTTAGAGAACTATTTTGGAAATAAAATAAGTATCGGAGAAGTAGTTATAGAGTTGGTTAGGTCAAGGTAGTTATATAGAAGTATTAGCTCATATGACCATAGGAGACTATGAATAATCTCTCAAACTTGTATTACCACACTTTTTTCACACAAATAAAAAATCTACACATTACTCAATTGCAAGTTGGTTATCTCTTAACATTCAAGACTCATATAAGCACATGACTCGAGTATTGTCTACTTGTTATGTCAAGACAAGACAAGGCTTTCGTGCATTATAAATATTATATTAAATCGTAAGTTTAATTTCCGAAGATACGGAAATTGGCTTTCAATCGTCTTCAGTGGAGCGTTATTAGGGAGAAAGGAGAAGGAATAAGCTATCCATGTAGGCAAAAAATTATTTCTCAAATACAAGGTGAAGATCTTGTCCCTCATGTTTGTGCTCATCTTCCTTGCTAGGGGACAAATGCTTGGGCACATCTTGTGAATAATCTTGCTCTAATACCATATTTAAGTAAATAAACCATAACAAATTTAAAGACAACCATTAATTATTTTATTGTATTAGTATCATCTGCAGATTTCTACATGAGAAGTAAGGTCTCTCCTTCTCTTTAATAGGGAGATAACCTTTCTTATTCAATGAAGCCTAACACTACAACGTTTGAAAATAAATACATACTCTAAAATGTATACTTGATTTCAATCTATAAAAATTTGAATACTGATATATTTAACAGATGCAAAGAACTGGACATATTGCAAAATGTTGTCTATGTAGAGGCTCTAAATTAATAATTACCACCTTGTATGTTTATAATTTTTTTTCCCCAAAACTTCTTTGGTTGATTAATAAAGAATTTAAAAAACAAAAATTCACTTTTTTGGGTGAGTGCCCGGAGGTCACAAGTCCTACAAACTAGTAGCTAATAATACGATGTATTTAAGCTCAAAAGTGATCACCATTCAACACATTTGATTTAATTCTAATGTTCAGCAAGTTTTCAACAACTATGTTTTAGTTAGAATATTATAGGACCACAATATACTAGTATGAGTGGAAGTGTAAGAAAGTTTTACACATCATTCATATGAGTTTGGTATTAAAATTTATTTTTGAGAAAAAAAATGAGCGAGGAGTGAATCTAAATTTGAATTTTTAATAACGCACCTACTTTAGCATTGTATATTAAGCTATGGTGTTTGTAAAAGTAGGAACTGGACAAAGAATGTAGCAATGTAGTTAAAAGCAAATCATCTACATAAACAAATTGAATAAAAAGTACCTTGTTTGCACGTGTGTAGTGCTACTCAACGGTGCAAACAATATTGGAAAATATTTGGCTTTAGTCACTTTGTAAGAGCAAGAGCTCATAAGCTAAAGTAAAAGTTGCACCCCAAACTGTAATTCTACTCCTAAGTCCTTGTCATCTACACCTTATCTTTATGCTGTTCTTTGTATTTTTCCATGATAAATACCTCCACTTTGAAGATAGGATGTAGCACCGACCTTCTTAAAAAAAGGTTAGAATAATAGTGCATGTAAAAGTAGTGAGTTCTATTGTTTTAAGCTTGTCATGTGTGTAAAGAAAAAGATTAACTTGTTAATCACTTGTGCCATTTACTTCCACCCTTTTTCTACTTGTGCACGTGATATTAGAAGATCTTCATTTGTGGCTTTCACTTCAACCATTCTATTTGTTGTGCAAGTGATATTAGAAGAACTATGAGGGTGCAGTTACAAAGATGCAGAGTTCTCGTGGCAAATACAATGGTGTTTGTCCCAAAACTTACGCACCTTTATCCTTCTTTCTCTCTATGATGAAACTCGGAACTATTCTCTTTCTCATGTAAATACCCTTTCAATCAATATAACTTACCTCTTCATATTCTTCTTACAAGCATTAGATATTTATTTTTTTTGTTTTTGTGATGTGAAAAAATACAGAATATTCAATATTTCATAAAAATTAAAGAAATATGGTAATAATTTAAGAAAATTTAAAATAAAGGGTTCCAATGAGGACCCTCCACAAGACTTGCGGTTTGACACATACTGAAATAAAAAGTGACTAATAGTAAATATAGACGTAGTGATATAGGTTTCTAGGCTAAAAAGAGGTTGAGACGTCTTTGATTACTCCCTAAAAAACATTCCAAAAAAGTTTCAAGAATGAAAATTGATGTAATCCATTTGATCTCAATCTTACAATCTTGTAAGGAACTATTTGTAAGTCTTGTGTATCAAATCTAGAGTTGTGAGGCCTCATGGATCGCAAAATTGCAATGAATGAGAACACTAAAAAATAAATCACAACATTCACTATTTCCACCTCAAAAGTAGAAGTGTTGGTAATAATTAATAAACCTATTACAATTAATGACCCTGAACTATGCACGGGACTACATAGTTGTTCATCTGTATCTCAAAAAGGATGTGCTTTCTGACATTTTTAGTATTATCAATAGAATATCAATACTGAACTATTTGCATAAAAAAGCTTTCAAGTACAAGGTTGTTGAAATTCATTCCTTTATCATACTTAGTTAGGAAATTGATAAACTTTTCAATTTGATTCCTCTTAATTGGCTTGCAATGGTGAAACAGGCGCCATAACTCTAACTTTATCACTTTAGTAAATTAAACAACAACACAACCATTCATAACTACCATTTTTATTGACTTCCTTGTCACTGTAAATAGTATAATTTTTTAGAACTAAGAATAGAAGGGATTAACTAAAAGGATCAGGAGTTAGCCCTATACCCTACAAGCTCTTGTAAAATAAACTTGATGGTAGGCAACCCAAGTTGTTGCCCACCTTATTTTCCAACACAACTTTGACCGGCTAAAATTGAGATATTACAACTACTCATGAATAAGATCTTGCCCTCTTTCTGATTTAATTATGGCTTATAAACAATAGCCATGAACTATAAATGAAATTTAAAAACTACTTATAACTTTTGATTTAGTAAATTGCTAATAAAAAAGTTTCTTAGTTTCCAATACATATCATTTTTAGTCGTGACAAGGCTTCAAAGTTTTTCATGGACCAAAAAATGGTCAAAAAATGCCTAGAAGATAAGAAAAACAAATTCTTTTTGTTTTACAATGAGCCTCTTGTAATAGCAATTTATCAATCACATCACAATATCAGAAAACAAACAACAATCATTGCATATGATAATTTATTCGAAGGCCTATACCATATTTATTGACTTGATTAGTTAATTCCCAATTTCTAACCCCTAAATCCGATAGATGGCAAAAAAGATCATAATAAAATATAAAATAAAAACATAATGTACCAACTCCATAACTAGGTTCTTTTTATATGGGACAACCTCAAGGACGTAACACATGTGGAATAGGCTCATACTTTTAATGTGTTCTAGGCAACCTTTAAGGCCATGAAATCCCCATGCGCTACGAGATGGCCTCAAATCCCCACATAAAACATCCCTTCTACAACACCTTCAAACAAATGGATGCAATACCATATTAAATGGTGTTATGTCCTTAACCCACATCATCAATAATAAGTTAATATTTTATTCAAAACGAGGGATTGACATCCTCAATGCAATGCAAACCTCTCACTTTCAATGCAAGCCATTTAGGTGAATAGATTAAGAGACACGATGACCTATATTCTCCAAATAAACATCTACAATATACAATTAAGCAATTGTGCACTTGTACGTATAAAAGTGCACTTATGTAAGTACTCTCCAATGTACACTTCGAAACCCAAATATATGGCTTGGAGAATGGGCTTTTGATAAAAAATTCCAGTAGTTGAAAACCATATAGTTTTTGTAGAATAATACATGTTAGAGAATAAATAGTCTTACCCAATGTCCTCAAGAATCATTTGTAATATTTTTTTAGTTAATATGGTGATGTCCTACTTGCGACTGGAGACATAGTACACGGAAAATAATAAACATGATAAATTTGTAAGTATATTTGTAGATACAAATATTGGTGTTATTCCAATCCTTGTAATCAATTCTAACTCTATGTCTACCACTATACGTTCACCGGATACATTTAACTTGTTCATACATGAACACTTCATATCAATTACCATATAAACCACGGTAAATGTACTATGATCATAACCTACTCCTTGATATTTAAGGCTGCTTGTAAGCGTTCGTCGTCAATAGCTTCCGTTTGCATGGCTATATATTCCAGAATGTGTGCCTCTGTGGATTAAGGAATACGAACTCTCCTCTCTACCTGCTGTTCATGTACTATGCGCTTCTCCGACGGTTGAACGATATTCACCAATACGGGTTGTTCGTCAAACCATGAAAAGATACACGCCTCTTTCGGTACCCAACTGTGCCTCTCATTAGATGGCTCCCACAAGGACTCCATGCAATTCGCATAGCGTTGTGTGGTGGACCCTGGTTCTTCGAAGACCCCTTCTCTCATAATGGGGCAGTACCAACATACTTTAATTTTTAACCTCCATGAGTTTTTCTCCTCTTCAATTACCTTTCTTAGATAAAAAAGTATGTCTGTTTCTACCTCCTCTCGAACAACACTAAGTGCAACAAATTGACCAGTATCGATGTCCATCTCAGGATCAAACGATGGAAACGGATCGTTGCTACCTCCTTCTTGGTCTCGTACGGAGATTTCTTCAGTGATGCATTGTCGAGTAGTTCGTCGTGCAGTATGCACTGCTTGATTTGATGGTCTCTCCCTTCGTGGTCCAAAGTATTCACGAGCCTCTGCATTCACACGAGTATATAATTTGTACGCTCCCACATCTGGACACGACAGCGAGGCTTCTAACATCAAGTGGCTGCAGGAGCACATCATCTGGAAGCCTGTCGATGGTCAACCTGTTATAGCTGTCTGTGAGCTCGCACAGAAGCATTACAGGACTAGGAAGCTCAACCGATTTGAGTACAAGTCTACTTTTATGAAGCAGAGGTCCTCTTTTGTGATTTTTGATAATCCGATTATATACATTTTGAAGTGAGTACGGCTCAACATCGCGGCTCATATGGGAAAACACCTTTGCACGATGTCTCAAGATCTGAAAAAGCTTCGAGAGATATGGGAATACTACGAAAGGCCAAATAGTTTGATTCGCGCGGATAATGCTCGGAGAGCACGAGCTTTGGTGGCTACAGCTAGCGCTCTTCAAAGAATACCAAAAGATGATGAAATTGTGACTACGAAGACGTTGGCATCTAGGTCGGTGAACTTGACGCATTAGGCTTGGAATCCAAGTGACGAATGCTTCAAAGGTATTCTTCAGGTATGCAAGGACTATGAGAATGACTTTCTCTTTCATAGCAAAGGTCATGAAATTTGATGGAAAGAATTGGCTCACAAGAAGGACCTTGATGTTACTATGGATACACGGCCAAATCGATTGCGGATGACTCCTCAATGGTTTAAGCTATTGACTAGGATTCCAGATTCCTTATATTTAGGTATTATAAAGTCGTGCGCAGCAAAGGTTGTACGATGGGATCGTATTAGACCCAAATATTATTTTGATAAAGTTGAAGTAAAGGATCCGAAGTCCCAAACTCTTTCTAGTGTGGTGGAGCGGATCATATGCAGAGAAGCGGTCAAGAATATGATTTGTTATTTGATGTTGGAGGATAGGGCGACGTCATCAAGATCTACAGAGAAGTTTTTTGAGTTATCTGCATAGTATTTCTAATTTGTAGCAGTCAACCTCCTCCAACCATTGAACACCCTTGACCGTCACTTTGAACATGAATTACGTATGGTACTTAAATACATACATCGTATACGGAATCTACACGCCGCCGGGGAGTGACCCTAACGGCGGCGGCGGCATTTAGTGGATGACCGACAGATGCGGTAACCGATCACGCGGTCACCTGTAATAACGAGGCGAGAAAACGGATTTGAATTTGAATACGACCTATTGGCGCCTCAATTGTTCGAATGCTGACAAACTCAGAGTGAGGCTGAAGAGAGGTTGGTCACTTTCATGATTCACTCTATGCTTTAGTCCCATGTAGATTGTTCAAAGTCATTCACGGAGTGACGCTTGCATTTCAATGCATCATATAAACATAAGGATTGCTGATGGTCGAAGAAGACGTACACTTCACTGAGTAGGAATACTTAGGCACGCACTTCTTCTGTCGGGTTAGTAGCTTCTTCTGTCAGCTTTTGTCTCTGCCGACATTGTGTAAATGCTCTTGTTCGCTGTCGCTTCGATTTGATGAGTCGATTTGTGAAATGCCAGCAATCCCGGTCGCGAGTCTAAGTAGGTACAGATTAACACTCTCATACGTAAACAGTGTCCAAGTATTTATCACTTGTTGTTCGTGAAGACTTTCTGGAGAATTGAAGGGTTAGAAGTGTAAACCGTGCCTGTCGAAAACGTTAGTCGATCATAGTTAGCCCAGCAGGTTATTGATCGCAACTGGAATTCAGATATTAAGTGGAACCCAAACTGGGGGTGGGTTACACAAGTCTTCTACTCCGCTAGCGATTGTCATTCGGGTTGCATGCAGCCCAAAGATTGAGATTAGAGTTACTACTGTATGCATGATTGTTAACGTAGTTGTGTCAAAGTATTTTCCCGGGGGGCTACGGCAGCTCCAAGATTTAGCACGTTACTGAGTCTGATTATGAGGACTAAGTGGGCCGCTCTAGAAGTGAAGAATGTGTCTGAACTCGACGATATACGTAACCTCATTGCTGCAATCATCAGCAACCATTTTGTGGATGTGGGACAAGAGGGGGGGATCGGCTACTATACTATAGATGTACCCGAAGATCTACGGTGTCGGGTATGAGAGGAGCACGCTTTGGGAACACACGGAGTGTCTGGCTGCAATTAGGAATGACTCGGTGAGAGGATGTGAGATAAACAATCTTCTATCTTCAATCTTCTGTCTCGAGTCTCGAATCTTCAAGCACGGGTCCGTTGGCCTATCCTGTGGCTGGCTCTACAAGGTAAGGGTTTCGGTCGGGTAGGTAATAAGAAACCACATGTCCTCGGACGGGTAGAACAGGACAAAGAACACGAAGTGCCGTCCGTAAAATGGACTCTAAACTTCAAACCCACGGTGACCAGCGAGAGCGCTCACCAATGGAACAACATATAATATCAACCATGGGCCGTTAACCCCACTTCGTTGCCACAACACAAAATGAAGCTAAGTGTAAACACAAAGCTCGCAATGCGTTTACAATGCAAGAAAGGAAATGCAACTAGCCTCCAAAGTTCTACTTTAATAACAAGAAGGAAATCGGACCACAAGCCACAACACAAACAAGAGCCTAAAGGCTCTTCAGATCTTCAAGTCTTGGTGTGATTTGCTCCTCCAACTTTCAACCTTCACTCCCACCTCAGGAAAGCTTTGAAGGAGCAAGCTCAAACCCAAGGAAAGCTTCTCAACTTCAAATGGCTCTCACGAACACACTCACGAGTCCAATGAACAAGTGTGATAGCTTTTGGAAATCTAACAACACCTTCTCGACTTCCCTCAAAATCTCAAAACAATCTAAACCATGTCCACAAACTATGGGCCTCTAAAGATGTAGGCCGAGAATAAGTCTGCAGCAGACCTCTCCTTCTTCAAATCACTATAAAACTCTCTAAAATGCTTCAAATCGTGAGTGCAAGGTCTTTTTGGATAGAAGACTTCAAGAACTACAAGACCTTGAAAGATTTGAGCAAAAACAAGCTATTGGTTGAGAATTAAGAACCTCGAAAAGTTGACTCCTTAATCGGTTAGTCACAAATTCCTTGAATTCTCAAAAACTTCTAACTCTCATAACTTTTTGCTCACAAGTCCAAATCATTCATGAAAGGTGTCTATAGAAAAATAATTGCACAAGAAACAACATCACAAACTTTATTTTTCATAAGTTTCTCCCAACTCAACATCAGCACACTCCAAAAGATCTCTCTTCCTACACACCAAAAACTCCACCTTGACACGAACTCCAAAAGGGAATCTACTTTCCCCTTTCTTCCTCCTTTCTTTCCTCTCCACCTAAGGGATAAGAGTGACCATACATCAGCCCATACTCCTAGTTTAGGTTCCCTATAGGAGTCTAATAACACCATAAAAGTCAACTACACTACCAAATGCCTATAGCGTTTTATTTCTTAACGCTTTTTATTTACTACAAGGCAATTATCAAAGCCTTGGTAAACAAAGAAATTCTAATGTACTTAATAGAAAATAGAAAATAGAAATCACATGAAGAAATCTAAGAGGTATAAGGGCTATTGATTGCGGATCCCAGTCGCCAAGCCGTCGACTTGGTGGGTTGGAATCAGTGGTCAATTGCTGTCCCGACGGTCCGGGGTTCAATCCCGTTGAACAGACGCGTCGGCGGCGCGCGGCAAGACGCTAGTGAAGCAAGAAACCCAACCATCGGCCTACCTACCCCCGGGCTATACATGCGACAACAAGAGTTTAGCACCAAAAGTGTTAAACCCAAACCACCGCGATTCTAATCACGATATAAGTGGTTTTGTTTTATTAATTAACATTACGATAAAACCTACTGTACATTAAAGGTGTACACGTTGGAAGCAATTCCAACACGACAACGGAGCGCACAAACTTGGGAGTGGAAGATAAATATGAAGTTACTAGGCGATAATGATCCAGACACTCTTCTTGTTCGATACATGAGAAGGCTATTCCGTCGAGATATTGTCTTACTTAAGCAATCATATTCATGGGTAATAGATGGTCGCCGTGGTGGAGGTCGATACGGAGACAATGTCTGGTCTGATGACCAGTACGTGAAAATCATTGAGCAATTGAAGTTATAGATGTCAAACATCGACCAATAGAATGTAGTGTTTTTGCTTCCGCCTAGCGTATACTACACGGCAGAAATGTAGGTGAAGTTGAAGCTTCCGTTGGATTGCTCTTATTTACGCGGATGTTGCAGCTTCCAATATACTCTAAAGGATTATCCACAGAACATTAAAAAGGTCAGCTGTTTTATTCAAGTTGTGGAAGCTACCGGCGATGTTCTTATTTACCTACATCATCATATCAATTTAACAGCCAAGTTGAATATTGTAGCTTCAACCGTAGCACTTTCTCTTGCGTTCCACGATCGTCGTCGAAATCCTAGAAGGTCAGTTGAAGCCGATCCTCTCGAGAGATCTCCAATAGAATTGGCGAGGTTGGTCAAATCATACATGCCTCGTGGTTGGGGTTTAGTGGCATGTAACATTAGAACTGCCATCCCAACAATATTGACGTGAACATTCAAAGGAAACGACGTCATTGTCATTGACAATTGTGGCAACAAGGATTAATGTCTTCATGATGAGTTATCACAAAAGTTGAGAGGCCAACTTGTAATCCCAATAAGAGTTGCAATGTCTCCGGGAAATCGTGTTGGCGATGGGGCAACAAGTGAGGGTAATCCTATGGCTCCAACATATGACAATACGAAATCTGAGTACGAACGCTTAGGTTTCAACATAAGAAGGCCACGGGACCGTATACCGGCATCTTTTGGGCATCAGGTGGCGGTCATGAACATGATGAAGAAGTGGCAACAGAAGAGGGAGATGGAGGGGCCGATTTCACGGTATCGGAATACGATTCAGTAAGAGAACCGGAACTTGAAGGACCGCCGACTGAATTTCATACATTGATCGTTGTTCCATCAACACCTCAATCTGAGGTTGTAGCAACTGAGAGGAGACTGCAAATGGAGATAGATGGCGAAGAAACTATTGAGGACGACAATAAAGTTTCACATACCAAAAAAGATGACTATTCTATTGGGATAGAAGAGGAAGATCATACTCTTGATCATTTTCACGTCATGCAGAAATTGGTTGGAAGGTCGTCTGGAGAGACCCCAATGGAGCAAGGATCTATGATGCATGGCGAATACGACGGTACTCAGTCAACTAGCAATGCCTCTTTCCAAGAGACATTTGGTTCAAGATATTCGTTCAGAGATGGCTTCTACTTTGATGCAAGGGCAATGGTAAGCTTGGGGTATCACTTTTTGGACACACTAATTAGGTTACTTTTATTGAAAGCCTCCAAAGTATGTCTAATTTGTCCATTTCAATCTAGTATAAAGACCCTAAAATGGAAAATAAAATATCATGCACCTCAATGAAATCAAAGTATATATGCCTATAGAGTTTCTCTTAGATTTTTTATTTTTTTTGGATCCATTCATAGATGTGAGAAAAAATGCTGAATTTTGAGATTTGCAGGCATTATAGTGCACAATGAATTATTATTTTTTAAATTAAATAAATTATTCTGTATTCTATACAAGAAGATGTAGGTCATATTCAAAAATTATATTAAAATAAAAATGGTTGATATTCCATTTGCTTGATTCTATGGATTTTGGGTTAGTGAGACACAACTTACTTTTTCAAGTAGAAAGTCAAATAAAATTACTTCAAAATATATTATTTAATTTCTAATTTTTTTTCTTGATACATTATAAGTATAGACAACTAAAACTACATCTAATGAAGTCTTAATGTATTACACTTTAAAAATGAATATGTTTGACACACTAGTATAGAGTGCAATTGTTCATGAGACATCCTATTTGGGTACGCCAAGCATACCATCACCCGCAAATGGAATAAAACATGTAAGAAGAGGAAAGCTCGGTAACTATAGATATGAACAACACACAACTGTTGGCACATCAGAAGGATCAGTGCCCGATGAAATGGTGGATGCTATGGTAGAGAACGCAATGAGCCACGCGACTGGCCTTTCATTTATGTAGATCAATATTCTGATCAATGCTTAAAAGGTGTGCATTTGTTTGGCACGGTAGAATATAGTAGAGTGATTGAAATGTTGATTTTTATTTACGACATTTAGATTATTAATTAAGTATTATATTATGTTGATGTCTCTGTTTCTTGTCTATTTTATTGAACATCGAGAGGTGATACACAAGTTTTGAATATTGTTGACTTGTAATAGACGAATTATGTTGTCACTTCAAACCGAGAAAACTTATGGTTTAATAAAAGTTTGAAATAAACATTGTATATACGTTGAATGCAAATACAGACAAACATAGCGTGATTATTATTGTAGTTTTGCAGACCAAAATGTACTAGAATTGAAGTGATGATGTATGTTCATTGTATATATTATAACCACATAGTTTTCTAATAGTTGCAAAAATTCAAAAATGTCAGTTTTTAATATTATAGATCTTCCAGTATACCCAGAATATAGAGTCCTTTGCAATCTAGAAGATTCAAAACTTAAATTAGATGGATAAGTTTTTTTTAATGGCATGTCAAAAAGTGCACTTGCCCTAGTGCATAATTGCTTAATTGCGTATTCTACCACTCCTAAACAAATCCTTCCGAACACACAAATGCAATGCAAAACACCAATAGTAGGCATACCTTGTACAAGAGGAACAACAACTTCCAACAAAATTGCAGCCTGCAAAAGACCCTCATGCTCAAGCCAATCTTTGGGTGTCTCATGATGATACGCCTCCACGATCTGACCAAAGTTAGCTCATGCTTTTTAGGCCATTCGCCCCAGTGACTCTATGAACTAGATTCATTGAATTCAAGCCTTGCAAGCATAAGTAAATCTACTCCTAAAATCTTATCACCTTGGACTTTGTATTACTCTTTCTTGTTTTGATGCTATTGACAAAGAGATCTAAACCGTACATCTTGTGCACATATCATCAAGGGTAGGTCGAACTGATGTTTCTGGAAACTCCCCTCATAGGGTGATTCATGTTCCTATACATTTTACATACAAAAAAAGCGAATCTGTGCATAATATCTAACAATTTCCAATAGACAAATGCACCAACGTCGGAAGGCTCGGCTGGGACTGTGTAGCCATCACGTGGCGGCTGAGGCAGGCACAGAAGGCTCAGTCACCAAGGCCAAGGTCAACGAAACACTTGTTGGCTGTCATCCAAGCGGCCGGCCGGCCTCCCCGGGAAGGAGCCTCTTACCTTCTTCATCGATGATAGAACTTGACACAAGCACGATGCATGCCTGAATCTCAGGGGTGGACTATCGGGGGATTTAGAAACCTTTTTGGAGTCCACATGGCAGTTCCTCCGGCAAGTTGCCAAGCACCGTCGCCGCTACCTACCTGTCCTGTCTTCGTCCTTGCAAGTTCAGGTTCCGGCGGTGTCAAAGGCTCACCAGTCGGAGAAGCCAGTCAGTTTAAGTTTCTGGGCCTGGAGGGATTGGAAAATGCAAGTTACTGCGGTGTCGAGGCTCGCTAGTCGGAGGAGTCAGCCAGTTTAAGTTTCGGGAATTCGGGGCCTGGAGTGATTGGATCATGCAAGTTCCTTATGCCTGATTTGGAGTGCTGTTGATCCTGCGGTGTCAAGGCTCGCCAGTCGGAGAAGCCTGTCAGTTTAAGTTTGCGGTGTCAAGGCGAGCCAGTCGGAGGAGCTAGTCAGTTTAAGTTTCCGGGACTGGAGTGAATTGGATCATGCAAGTTTGATTGGAGTGGATTGTTAGCATGGCTGGGGCGACTGGGAAGTCGTTGGAGCAGACCCCCACGTGGGCTGTTGCGGCGGTCTGCACCGTGTTCATTGTTTGCTCGTTGGCGGCTGAGCGTGGTCTTTTCAAATTCGGTCGGTACTTGAAACGGAAGAAGCAGAAGGAGCTTTATCACACACTTGAAGTCATCCGCAATGGTACCAGCTACCAAATCAACCTCAGACACGATGACATGGATTCATTGAGATTGCTTTTGCTTTCGTGTGTCAGTTGAGCTTTTGATCCGATCATTCTTGCCGTACGCGGTCGACTGTAGTTTCGCTCACTTTTCTACTTCACGATTCAGTGATTGAGCTTTAGTATGTCGAATCTCTCACTCATCGAGCTGCTCGTTCTTGCCACAAGTGACACAGTTTCTCTGCCATTCCTCACGGATTTTACCATCTTCTTAATGGTTGTCTCAAATCTCTCACTTGCTCAAGCCATGAACCAGATAATGTGTAATATACTGTTACCCTTCTTCATGTCCCATTCTACTTTTGGATTCACCATCTTTCCGTTTCGACTACACATAAACTAGTTTTCCCTTTTACTCTCTCTCTTTCGTTTCCTGGATTCAGCATCTGCCGATTTAGCGACGTGTACTACAATCATTGCGCCGCGGGTCGATCTAGTTCGGATTCACTGACTAAAAGCACCGACGCGGATATTGCAGAGTTGATGCTGGTGGGATTCATTTCCCTGTTTCTGACGGTGTTTCAACCCAAGATAGCGAGCATCTGCATGCCAGAGCGATTGAGTGACGCCATGCTTCCATGCGCCTTCAGACCTGAACCTCCTCCTAGTCCACCCCCAGCTCGTCGCCGTCTCTTGGCTGGTGCTGAAGCTACAGTCCATTGCCCGGTGGTAAGAATATCGATGCATCGTACGTAGAGTCCCTCTCTTCTTTAAGTTGAGCACGCACTGATTTGCGGCAAGAATCGATCGTTGCAGAGTCTCTTTTCGTTTTAGTCTGTGGCTCTTGCAGAGTACTCAGTTTTGGAATGGGATTGCAGGGGAAAGTGCAAGTGATCAGCGAACGCGGGCTTCATGAGCTCCACATCTTCATCTTCGTTATGGCAGTGGTGCATGTGATCTACAGCTGCGTGACAGTGTTTCTTGGGTTATGGCAAGTTCACAGTTGGAAAGAATGGGAGAAAGAACAACGCGTCGAGCATCACAGCTCTGGTGATTCGATCGACGCCGGTAACAATCATTCAATCCCATCTCCTTCCGAAGTGGACGATGATGTTACATTTGCTATTCTTGACAGGGAATCATGTAGAGTGATTCGGTTGTGCTAAAGCTTAATCATTTAGCATTCAGGTGCTAGACCTTGTCGTAACTTACATAATTCATGAAGAACTGTCTTTCTCTTTCTCACTTGATACTCTAGAATTCACCGTCAGCTTAAAACAATTGAGGCTGATTGCAATGGTGTGTATACATGTGTGTAAGTTGAATGGATTGTCATAAGCTACACAATCTACAGTAGATTTTCCTCCTCTTGCTCACTTTTATCTCTAGAATTCACCTATAACAATTTCGTTGTTCCATGAAGTTGTATTATGTTGGGTGGATATAAACTTACAAGAGTAGGTCAAACGAGCACTTTATTCATTTAAGCTGTAAAAGAGGCTTCCAGTGTTCTTTTTTTTGTGTAATTGATAAGTGGGTGGGATTGGCAGTATTGGGAAAGAAGGCTCACAAGCATGCAAGTAGCGACTTTGTGCGGAAGCGAGCAAGCTACAGCTTTTTGAAGGAAACGCGAACGGGATTGAATCTTGACAGCTACCTTGTAAGCTTCACTATCAACGAAGGGTTTAGGGTTTAAGGAAAATTAGGGTTTGGGGTTCTAATTGGCTCTGTTGTGTCTGTGTGCAGTATTGTTTCTTTCGGCAGTTTGGGCGGCCTATTTACAAAAATGACTACTGCTGCCTTCGCTTGGGCTTCATTGCTGTAAGCTTTTTTCTCAAATTCCAATTTGATCAAGTGTTTATTCATGTTAGAATGAATTTAGTGTTTGTCCATTCTTTGCATTTACCTTAAATATTTGAGAGAAGTATGGGTATCATAGAGACTTTCAACAACTAGTATGCAATGATTATAGTATTATTGTAGAAAGTGTTACTGTAATGATCATCTTGAGAGGGGTTAGTAGTCCTACATTGAAGTTGTTATGTTTTGTGAGCATATCATCAAGGGTAAGTCGAATGGGCATTCTCTTCACACCAACCCCAGAGTCTTGATGTTCTTATTTATCTATTGTGGAGAATGTTGTCTGAGTGAATCAATGATTTGCATTGTAGGAGCACAAGCTTATGCCTACTTACGACTTCCATACTTACATTCGTCGTAACATGGAAGAGGATTTCAAAGTGGTAGTTGGCATCAGGTACCGTACTTCACTTGTTTTGACGAGTAATAAGTTTGTTAAATCGGACAAATTCTGTTGCAGTGCGCATTGTTCGATGCGAAGAGAGTCCTTGTGTACTTTCTAAATGCATGTCTATGAAAAATCAAACCATGTGTTTAGAATAGTCCCATGAGCTTTATGTAGACAACCTGCCAAGAAGATTTTTGCATGTTCAACATTTTAATTTAATGAACAGTGGAGGACAATGGTCAAAGATTTGGTGGGTTTGTAACCATGACGGTTAGGTACAATAAAAAAAGTGCCATTTCTTGCTTACTCTTGAACTGAAGAATGGCTCTTTTGAGATTTTTAACTAACAGTACTCAGAGATTTATGCATATTGCTTCTTTGTGGTTTTTAATCACTTAAGAATTTTGAAACCCAAAATGGGTTTTGAAGGTTGAAAAAAACTAGCTAACTTTGACTGTTATAATTTCACAAATGATGAAAAATCGACGGTTCTAACTTTTGCAATGGATAGAATGTGAAGTTAAATTGAAGATTGTATGGTTGGAGTTTCTAAATAATACTTAGATTGAGTCTTATTGGGTATAAAGTAGAAGGTCATTTAGGCAATTTTGCATTGAGGGGTTATTACTGAAACAAGTTTTTGACATGTGATGTGCAGTTGGTACTTATGGGCATTTGTGTGCCTTTTCCTTCTGATGGACATCTATGGCTGGTATACATACTTCTGGATAGCCTTTATTCCGACTATTGTAAGTTCTTTCATTCCAACTTTCATATACATACATACATTCATGGAAATGCTCATTTGTACCAATATTTTTTTTATTTTTTGTTTCAGGCAAGACTTGATGGTTTTTTTTTGTTGGGGATTGCAGGGGGTGTTGTTGATAGGAATGAAGTTGCAACAAATTATAACAAGTTTGGCACTTGAAGTCATGGGAGGTGTTGAGAAGAAGGGTATGACAAGACGAAGGTCCAAGCCGGAACAAAAGGCGGCAGACAAAATTTTAGATGACAAAGTGCAGACGATTCATCCCATCAAGCCCCGTGATGACCTCTTTTGGTTCAATCGACCTCGTCTCTTGCTTTACCTCGTACACTTCATGCTCTTTCAGGTCCGAATTATACTATCTCTATACCACGCTTTACGAGAAAAAGAATGTTAATCTAAAGAGTTCCCATGTGGTATAATTGAGAAAAATTCTTAAGAATATCAAGCATGTTAATCTTTTCTTGCTAGCAGGGTCTCTGACATGCTTTGAAATGTTCAAGTGGTAAAACATTTCTTGGCTCTATCAAAACCCCATAAGGGCTTTCCTAGCGGTAAAGGGTTAATCTGCCTAATAAGTGGCGATCACCACTCTTGTTCTTGGAAACGAGTTCAAGATTATGGTCAACAATATTCCAAATTCTATTTTATCAATAAATAGGTTGTTATTTTGAGGTAGTTTTTTTTAATACAATTGAGTTCTAATGTTGTTTTTGATTTCTAACAAAAGGCATTTACCTTTGAATTTGGCAGAATTCATTCGAATTTGCATTCTTCTTGTGGGCAGTGGTAAGCAATTTTATCATCTTGAATTTATCAGTGACAATGTAATTCTTTTTTTTTATAATTTACTTTTTTCCGCTAGGAACAAAATAAGAATAATTGAGGGCTTCGTATCAGAAAACCAGATTAGAGCTAAAGCAGCTTTTGTATAGGTATTGTTTATGAAGCTTTGGATGCTCATTGATAGGGTAAGAGAACCTAAATCCGGATGGCCCTCATAATCAGACAGCCCAATATGAAGATTTCCTTTGGATGAAATGAAGATCTTCTTGGATAGTATGTTCCTCATATGTACATGTAGTAGGATGAACGACTACAGGTGGACTTATATTAGTCACTTTGAAATTTTGTAATTAAAGATATAAGTGCTTAAAATATCACAGTAATAGGGAAAGTGTGTCTTCTTATTTGCTAATGACTGATAAATAGTAAATCACATATGCCATCATTGTAAGTAAGGTGAATGGCGTAAGTGTTTGAAAATAGGTGTACTTACATTTGGTGGCTCTCTTTTGTGCAGTTCACATATGGCTTCACTTCATGTTTGGTTGGTAACCTATGGATGATCGTCGTTCGTATTGCGATGGGGTAAGCAAGGCTTTTTCTCTTTTTCACTCTAGTCTCTTTTGGGTAGGTGATGAGGAATAATTTTAGTACAATTGTTTGTTGCAATTATTGTCCTTAATTGTCTATTGCATAAGTTTCCATATTGTGTTGAAGAAGCTTGCCATTAGAATGTGTATGCAATAATAATTGGATTATGTGATTTGCAGGATATTTGTGCAAGTTGTATGTAGTGCTAGCACATTACCTCTTTATGCACTTGTCAGCCAGGTAAATCTCCATGTTCCTAAACAAATAATCATGTTTTTGTTCATGAATGTGTTGTGCTAAACTCTATGCCAAGTATGGTTTGAACAATATATTACATTTAATTTATGAAATTTGGACGAGTGAGTATTACATTCATTTTAGTTTGGTGTTGTAAGTGGTAGGATTTTATTATAGTGGGGATTCAAGTGGTTGCTAATCGACAATAGAGATGTATTTGTGAACTTTTGTTTAGATTTATTTTTTATAATTATTTTTGGATGAAAAGAAAGTTATGAATGTAACATGTTATTGTTGATGTTGTTGCAGTTGGGGTCGGACATTCGAATGGATGTAGCATTGCCGGAGGTGGCTGTGAATGGGGTGTTCAGGTGGCACGATAAAGTTAAGAAAAAACGCAAGGCAATGGACGAAGGTGAAGTTCCTGATGATTCAAGTACCAATGATACCCAACACACCATTGATGTGGAAATGTCACCGCAAATGAATGGAAATCATGCAAATGGAAATCACAATGGTATCCATCACTCGGACGCAAAACCCACTTCTCAAGGTTAGCATGTTTTCTCTTTTTCTTGGCCAATAACATTCAAGTCAATAAGCTATAATTTTTGGTCCACTGTAAAGGAAATGGGGCTTTCCTACGAGAATTTAGTTTTACTTGAGACTCTATGAAATTGTAGTTAGTGGTTCATTGTTATTTAAAATTTTAGGGTTCACAATCAATTTCAATTTCATGTGACTTTTCCAAGTTGCTTACTTTGTAAGTTTAAAAGAGAGAGTGCGAGAGTTGACGAATGCGTACACATAAAAGAGACAAAAGATTTACACTAGTTAGTATAATTTGCTACTACATGGTACATACATTGTTTATCTCTTACGATTTCTTTCGTGGTGTTGGAAGGAGGAGCCATGCTTTTTTTCTAAAGTTTGTCTATTTATTTATTTTGATTTTAGATAAGCATATCAAATATTTTAGGAGTTAGTACTTCCTCAAGTTAAGTGTTTGTTATTAGCAATCAATAAGCTAACTTAATTATTTGCGTTTGTGTATTGTACAGGATCAGCTGATTCTCACAATGTGGAGATACAAGAGCAATGAGTCTAGAAGAAAAATCTTCAATAGGAACTCTTCATTGTTTCTCCTGTATTTTACAAAGGTACCAAAGGGTTACCATAAGTAGGTTACAAATTGCGTAGACAATTTTGGAGAACCTTTTCTTAATTAGGATAGTATCCAAGGTACAAACATCATTCTTTTATTCAATGTACAGGGGTGTACAGGTACCAAAGAAAAGTAATTACTTCACTAAGCAATTCAAAATGATTTGCTACTCAGAAGAGAAAAGTTCATTGATACTTGACCTCAAAAATTGCAAGGAGAATCTCGTCTTGTATATGATAAGTTGGGCGACAAAAACAATTTATAATTGTTGTTTTATATTTTTATTTTATTTTTCTCCTTTTGTTTACTCAGATCAATACCATCATTTACATGAATTGAAAAGGAAATTGTCATGCCAAACTAATACTGATACAATCAGTTTGTAACTGTAGAGATGATAATATTGTCCAGGTAGGCTTTCATATTTATGTTGGCTTCAACTTTCACAAGTAGAAAAGGGTTCCTAAGTACACCAATCAATGTACTAAGTGGCAAGTACACCTCATGCGGTGTTTTACACCTACCTTGGGTATAAAACACCTCTTTGGGGTCTACTCAACACTTTACTGTTAGTATTCTGAAGAATGATAAGGTACTAGTATCATGATTCATTATCCTAATTATTAAATCTTGTCTAATTTTTTGTAAGTAGCTGACAAAGGAATAAAGAATAAATCAGCAACAAATTTTCAACAAAATACTACATAAAGCGAAATAGTCACCAAGATTGTGTCATATAGAAGCATACTAAATTCTTTTTTTCCCAACAGGGAGCTCAACTACCGCTCATATTCTATATTGGTGCACTCATTGGGGAGTGCCGTGCCCAAGGGAATCAATTTCGAAAAAGGTGCAAAGAATGCACAAATTGGATCAATATGTATCATAAAATTTGGAACTAGTTATGGGTTTTAGAAGGGAGACCCCATACGGTACCCAAAACCGTTCAGTCTACATGTACACCATGAGCACATTGATAACTGAGCATGGAAGCTGTAATTCATCTCCATGAATCAAGCTATAATCTATCCCCTTGAATCAAGCTATGATCTATTCCCTTGAATCAAGCTAGTGAACAGTTTCCAATGCCAATGCCATGTGGATTTCGAGCCACCTACCTCAAGATACCTCATCCCAAGCACACACCTTCACTTACAGCATACGCTGAGTACCTGATATTGAATGAGACATCGAACTACCTACCCGAGATTCCTACTTATCATATCATTTACAGGAGTTGTTGGTGCCACTGAAGATCACTCCTTCGGAGATTTAGTTCAACCGTTGATGGCCCCTGTGTGACAGCTCATAGTTCAATAGTGGGCTTCACAGACTGCTGTTTTCTAGGATGCAATTGCCGACCAAACAGGTTATTTCCAAACAAACTGATCCGCAACGAATCCAGCTGCAACATGAACACAGCTCCAGCCTTCGGCACCACTCTCAACTTGTTCTCCACAGTCATAATCCCGAACGTATGATCGGTTTCTCGAATCATGATACCCTGGGTGCCCACAAAGCCTGCATTCTTCGATTCCACAACAGCCAGGACAGCACCGTGCAAGTCGGCAACGAGAAGAAGCGATTGCAGTATGGTGTCATGGCCACTGCAGTCCGTCACCAGGCTGCGAGCGTACGTTTTCCACATCTCATGCATGGGCAGGAAGAGCGAGTAGCTGTGGTAGCTCGCAGGGAGGCTGAATGAGCCTGCTTTGCGGTGCTGCCGAAGGGACAGGTGCTTGCTGGATCGCTTGCTGCGAGCTTTGAGTGCTCTGTTCTTGGCTCTCTCGGCTGCCCCGCCGTGGGTGGCGGGATTGTCAAGTAAGTATGGCCTGTCGAGTAATCGATTCTCGATTGTGTCCGCTACTCGACTTGCGTACTTGGCGTTTCGTGCTAGTAGCTCCTCGACTACTGTCTCTACTCCCACGTTCGCACTCTCTCTCCGAAGCTGCTCACACCAAGCAACCAATCTCCTCAAAAAATGTGCGAAATCATCATTAGCGAACATATCAAACACTTGCGAGGCTGGAGCTAGGAATATAGGTGTGGGAATGCCATCCAATCTGAAGGCTGAAGAGGCATAATCGGAGTTTCTAAGAATCCATCTACAGAAAGGATTGAGACTCTACAGGGCGAAATGATACCTGCAGGTTTGATGAAAGGGGCCCATTGAGGACAAACGATGACAGCTTAGCGTAATTTCGGTCACTTTCCTTTGCCTTCACGTTGAATCGATCAGTTTCTTTTACCTTCTTATCTCTCCCCTTGCTTGATGTGTCCTGATAAAGCACAGAAAAGCAGCTAAATTTCCAAGTGCTAAATCATCTGAATATTCAAAAAGCTTCGATCTCCACTATCTTAGCCGACGGAATGGAGTAAAATGGAATCAGACACGGTTCTGGAAGGATACCTCCCATAATGTAAATGAATAAAACTTTTTGATGTACCTGCGAGCTTAAACCCTAAACCCTAGTTCACCCGTTTCGACTCTTCGAATTTATTCAATTGTGGGCTACTACCACCATCCCCAAGAAGAAGAAAAATGACTCACAGGTTTAGAAGGGGATGTTTGAGTGGCATTCGCGTGCTGCCGCAAGCGCCAGTTCCGGACTTCTTCTTCATGTCCGGCCATCGCTCCCTCCTCGCCTACGTCTCCACAACTAAAAGCAAGCCCTCAAGCTTACTCATCTGCCCGATCAAGGATGATTCCGATTAACCTCGAGAGTCTCTGGAATCCATCAATGTAAAATCTCAAAACCTCATTTCTTTTCTGATCAAGTTCCGCAAGGAAGCGAACGATGCACAGTCCTCGAAAGGAAATGGAACCGCAATTGGTTTGTGGTTCCAAAGGCTAATTGGGTTCGAGTTCTTCGATCAGGTCGAGCATGAAACCCTAAAATCTAAGGTTTTTGTGAAGTCTAACAAATTCTAGTTCTTGGTGAAGCATAAAATCAATGAACCAGAAGTGAAAGGCAACTATGAAATTTGAAGTGATAGGTAGCTGTACTTTACTGAGAAACAAACTAAGAAAAGTAAAGTAAATTATGCAAGTATCAACATCCAAGTGAAAAGTAAAATAAAGTATGCAAGTACCAATAGCAATGAACCTTGTACAAAAATAAAATCAAATACGATAATGTAAACTATGCTAGTACAACGTTCGTGGAAAAGGTGGGGTGAGAGTAACTTGGCCGCGTTCGAAACCCGATAATTTTAACCTTTTTAGGTTTTTGGGGTGGCATAAAGGTAGTGCGGAGGAATAAATGAAAAGAATCTTTAGATTGAACAGTATAAAAGTTGTTTCAAATAAGGGAAGGCGATGGAGAAATCTATTCATTGCATCAATTTTTGTGTTTGGCAGCCACCAAGATAAGGCTTAAAGCCTCTGAATGCTTTGCTTTCTTACTTTTAGAGTGGGTGCAAATTAATTGAACAATCAAGTGGTTGCAACGGTCACCACCATAGTTTAACCGACTATGGTGAGGGGTCCTTGGACCTTGTCGTATGGGTACCTCAAAGCCTTTTGGGGGGATACTATGTCAAGTGTCTTCAAAGCACTATTAACTAGCTAAAAACTAGCGTAGTGCCACCCTCGAAAGGAGGAAGTAGTATTGTCCCATATTCCCCTTGTTTAGTGGGCATCAAGTTATTAGCATTACAAACAAACACTTCATTCACGCCGGCCCTTTAGAAAGGGATCCGAGTTTCTATGTGGTTGCAATAGAAGGAGGTTGGACTTGCGACCCAAATGAGCACACTCAAAGATTATTTAGGGCTAGGAAACAAAAGATTTTGGGACATAACGTTGACGAATATGCCCCTAAAGCTCACCTGGTCTTTTTAAGGGTTAATAGATAATTTATTGTGTGTATTTTTTTGTGATTCTTATCAGTCGTGCCACATTCCCACTCACCTATATACTTATGTATGATTTACCACATTTTCAGCATGGAGTTATTTAAAATGGTTAATCAACCTCTTAACATTTTTGGTGTTGAATTTAAACATTTTGGATGACAAGAGGAGACTTTGAAGAGTCAAAACCTTCTTCATCCAAGATTTGTTTTCGACTAAATTTGTAAGATTGGACCCCAACTCCTATCCAGTATATTTTGTGATAATTACAAATCCATGTAATTTGGCATGCATTTTGTTTCACAATTATTAGTGAATTATTTGAACTAAGATTTGTCTTTCATGAATGTTGTATGTTTTTACACAAGTATGATTCTACGATAAAATCTACAAATTTTGAGTTGGAGGTCTTTTGGTCACATTTATATGATATATATTTCGAAGGATACCTAACAAATTAGGTGTACCTGCCATAGGACTAGTTTTTGTGTCATTATTTACTTCACCGTTTATTAACACATAATATATACGTAGTTCAAGTTTTTGACCAATTCATCAAAACATATTTTGGTTGTTTTTGGCAAATTGCTCACTTTTAGGCTGTATTGGATGTTAACCTGTAGAAGCACCATATGTTACTATTGGACAAATTGCTTCAATTGGTTTTTTCTTCTATTTTGCTATTTATGCCTATTCTTGGCAAATTAGATCAAAATTGAGTGTAACCATATTTGCTTGATCTAAAGATACAAATCCCTATGATGTTTTGATTTTTTTTTTTATTAAAGAGTTACAATTGCAGCCTTCACCTAAATTCATAAACATCTTCACAACAAACGACATGATATTGGGACAATGTTTGACATGAAGGTAGTAGAGCTAGTGCTAGAGCTAGAGCAAAAAAAAGCTAGAGCTAGTGGAATCATGATTATTGGACTCATCTAAAATAAGTTATGAATTTTTGAAGTTGAAAATATAGGTGTTTCTAAAATGGTGCCTTACTCCAAAGTGACACCCAATAATGTTTGCAATGAGTACATGGTACTATTGAATGGGGAAGCTATTACGTACCTGTGAGTGAGGATTACTAAAGCTCCATTATGGATCAAGAATTTGGCACAAATCCACAAACGTGTTGACCTTCCTCTCCACACAAAACAATCAACCAAAAAGAATAAAAAAAAACATCATTATTCAAAAGGCACGTTGCCCAATTGCACGCGAAATCCAAGGGGGGTAATGAAAGGGCGGGATGATTGGCACATGCTGACAAAGCACCTGCCACTTCATCCAAGAGACCGCGAACGTGGATATCGCTGACGTGGCCGGTTGTTTCCGCCTCCCAGGCCAGCCAGCCCAGTAGCTTTCACCCTAGAGAGAAGCTTCAGCTGGCTATGGCGGGGCATCGCCTTCTCCTTCCATTCCGCTTCGCCTGCTGCGCCCACGCTGCCCTAATCCCTGCTACGGACACCGTTATCCGTATCCTCTCGCTTTCGCCGTTCGAACAAGCCTATTCTTGCTTAAAATAGTGGAGGGCTTTGGTCGCTGAACAGGTACATCGTTTCCCGTTCAAAATGCACTCGAGTTCAACCTTCATACCACCCCTGGGAAAGTCGTCTGGTCTCAGAATTCGTGAATTTATTTGATTGATTGATTGGCCTCAATTTAGGTTACGGTGGTGGCGAATTGATGAATTACCTTGAATTTAATATTCTGCTCGAATTTCAAAGGATCACGGATATATGTACTTATTTGATGACCAGCTCATGCGATCATATTGTAAAAAATGTCATACAATATTTTTTGGCGAAGAGTATCGAGGATTTTAACAGGATTCGCTGAATCTTCTCGAATTTTCGATTCTATTTAAAGATTGTGTTCGAATTCTGACACTGGATGGGATGACGGATATTTCCGTAAGATATTACACCGATAATGCGAGGTCGAAAAATGTTATCGGTGAAGAATATCGCATTTGTTAGTGAGGAGTTGAACAGGAGAATGAATTTGTTCCGAAAGATGCAACATCGAAAATGCGAACGAGGTCACAGAATTCTACCGGTGAAAGATATTGCATTTGTCAGTGAGAAATGGAACAGGGGAATGATTTGAAGCTTAATTTTGGCGTTTTAGGGTTAAGTTTGAGTAACATTGAGGAGATTGCTCCGCACTGTACTGATTCTGTGTGGTGAAACTTTGTGTTCAGAGTATTCTGTGTGATGGTGAACGGGCGGAGCATTACGTTGATACCGTAGTGTAGTTTTTGAGTTGCATGGAATCGGGGTTGTTTCGTTGATCGAGTCGCAGCATTGTCATGGCTACTTGCACGATGCTGCAGAGTAGCTCTCTTCATTATCACTTTGCTGTGACATATCCTAATTCTCTTCCAATACAGTACTTCTCATCTTCCACGTTAGTAAAGGTTAGACTGAACCACTTAAAATCGTATCGAAGTCTGCAATTTAGTAGAAATTTAGGTCATAGGAGGACGCTTGCATCGAAGACATTCAGCTATTATGGTGCACATCACTTCAGTGGTTCAGGGAGATGGGAACAAGTGAGGATTATACTCGCAAGTGCTCCAGGTTTTGACCCTGATGCCTCAAAAAAAGAAGGGGGCAGAGCAGATCCCTCGCTGTTGCAAAACCCTAGCGATAAAGAGGATGAAGTTAAACCTTCAAATGAGGAGCCCAGAGAGCCCTCGGCAGGTCCTCCTCCTTCGGAGAGAAGCTGGTGGCAATTGCCTAAGTGGATGTGGAGTTGGAAAGGTACTCCTGCCGTCCAGGCTCACGAGATTGGAGCTTTGTTGCTGCGATTGAGCATTTTCGTTTTGCTCATGAGATTGCTACGAGTTCCGTTCCCGGGCGCCCCTTCTTCGTCGATTCCTGAGAGAAGTTCCTCTGCTTATATCACTGTCCCGTTCAGTGAATTTCTGAGCAAGAGTAATCAAAACGACATAGAGAGCCTGGAGATTGACGGTTTTCATCTGACTTACTATCTGCGACCATCACGTCAAGCACGACTTCAGAAGGAAATACAAGTGAGTTCACTGTC
Organism: Bryum argenteum; assembly: GCA_037043015.1. Lineage (NCBI taxonomy): Eukaryota > Viridiplantae > Streptophyta > Bryopsida > Bryales > Bryaceae > Bryum > Bryum argenteum. The sequence goes on along the minus strand of CM073328.1, from coordinate 13,118,839 downwards.
ATCTCAAGTATATACTCTGTAAATTTGCAAGTTCTTGCGACGAGGCTGGGATTTTGGACCTTAATGGACACTCTGCAGTCACTCTGTTACCTGCGTCACACTAGCCTACTCATCAATCTCTAGTTATAACCGCAAAGGTTGTACAGATTAGTGTTCCTGATTAGTACGAGCGCTCTTGGGCTGATTATCAAGTGCATAATCGAAACGTTCAATGAAACTTTGAATCAGGTGAAGGTAGGAGACGAAGTTGATCAGGAAGGTCCTCGAATAGACAAAGCTGAAGTTTCTGGAGTCGCACAATCAGAAAAGTCTTTCCAGAGTTCGCCTACACGACGATTGTATTACACGACAACAAGGCCCTTTGACATTAGCATTCCATATGATCAGTTGAAAGCAAATGATGTGGTGTTTGGTTCGCCTGATAAGCGCCCTTTGAAGATGATCAACACTTTACTGGTAAGTAGTCTTTCAGTGGGAATAAATGGGCCAACTTTTTCTTAAACTACATTCATACTTTTCGCTGCTGTTTACGCCAATTTCCTGACTGGAGCACTAGATGTCTATCACACTCAATCTTTGATGTGCCTTGGACTAAGTTTCAACGGTCTTTCTTATCTAATCTTGCTAGACCGAAGCAAGAAATAATAATAATGTTGATGACAGCGAGACTCTAGTCTTCGGTTAATTCTAATCTGCTTGGTTGTTGGGTTATCAGATATTTTTCCTGTACGTCGGTCTCATCGTTGGCCTTCTGGGACGCTTCTCGTTGAAACTACCACAGGTTCATCAACTGACCTAACGCTGTTTGTGTCAAACCCTTCTTTCAATGTTTGAGAGTTAATGTATGTGTGAAGGATAGAGGATAGTGTTTAGTTCCTTCTAGAACTTGTATGTTCTATGACCGTGGTATGATTACAAACTGATGAACCAGAACAAGTAATAGGGTGAACTGTTGCTGAAACCATTGACAATCGATGTTGTTATTGTTTGCGGATTAATGAGGTCGATAGCACGCTCTCATAAGCATCGACATGTGCAGCGGTCAACTGGTCGTCTGCGTAATCGCAAAGGTTTGTTATCCGGAGGCGGCAAAGATCAAGATTCTGGGAGTGCAATCATGTTTGCAGACGTAGCGGGAGTGGATGAAGCAAAAGAAGAGCTTGAAGAGATTGTGGTAATTGTCCCAACCTCTTGGGTATCTGTTATATGTTTTACTGAACAGAGGTTCTATAGAAGTGAGTGCCAACACTTGATGCTTGCATTGTAGGTTGTCGGCATAATGGATAGTCTGAACCTTGATTCTTTCCATGGCTCTTATCTTGCAGGAATTCCTTAAGAATCCTGATCGGTATACCAGGCTTGGTGCTCGACCACCAAGAGGGGTTTTGCTGGTACAGTTCTTTTCTTTGCACTCGTTTCACGTATAACGTTTCTTTTTTCGTGCTATGTCATCGATCTCCTAAAGCAATATGTTTTGATTTATACGCTTATCGATCCGAAGATATCCTCACGCATAAGATTTCACGTTAACTTGATTATTGCGTCCATTGGCTGTCTCGTTAGCCATGTTCTGCACCAGAGGCTTGCTGTGTTACTTTTAATGGCTACGAACTTTAATAGAATATTGGGCTAGAAATCTGTCATCTTTTGTGGTGATCTAATGCATGGAGCGTGATCTCGTCTGTTAATTAGACCTGACATAGCTTGGGATATGCAGGTTGGGCCACCTGGTACTGGAAAGACACTGCTTGCCAAGGCAGTTGCAGGAGAGGCGGATGTACCATTCATCAGCTGCTCAGCTAGTGAGTTTGTAGAGCTCTATGTGGGCATGGGTGCCTCTCGTGTTCGTGACCTTTTTGCTCGAGCCAAGAAGGAAGCCCCGTCAATCGTCTTCATCGATGAGGTTTGTTACATCCTTAGCTAAAAGTTCAATGTGGTCCTTCTTACTAACTACGTGATATCTCATCCAAATTTGAGAGCAATACAATCTTACAACTGTAATGTGCACCTGTGGCGGTTAGATATGATTGAAGATTGAAGTGCTGATTGGTGTTTTCCAGATCGATGCTGTAGCAAAAGGTCGCGATGGTCGGCTCCGAAGTGTTGGAAATGATGAGCGAGAGCAAACTTTGAATCAACTTCTTACAGTATGTTCAGTTACCATTCTTTGATGAGCACTTTGTTGCCTTTCACTTTGCTTGGTTGTTTTGTAGTGATTAATATGTATGGAACGATTGTTTTCTCTGTCGAATTAATTGATGTGTTTCTGTTTTATTCCAGGAACTGGATGGATTTGAGAGCAGCTCAACCGTCATTGTCCTGGGGGCCACAAATCGTGCAGATGTTTTGGATCCTGCGTTAAGGCGACCTGGACGATTTGACCGGATTGTTATGGTGCTGCTTCGTGTTACTTGTGTTCCCCTGTAAATATTTTTTACTTGTTATGGTCAGTGATGAGTGTATTAGCATTGTGAATCATAGTTTTGATATTGAGCAGGTTAGACGCTTTCCGATGTGTTTGCTGCATGCATTGCTTGATTATGTTGTCTTGTAAAAATAGGTGGAGCCACCCGACAGACAAGGGCGTGAGGAAATATTGAAGGTTCATGTGACCAAGAAACAGTTGCCTTTGGCACCTGATGTGGATCTCAATGTGATCGCTACAGCAACAGCAGGGTTCACTGGGTATGGACTCGTTATTAGACTCTCCCCCTTTGAATCGCCAAGTAGAGTGGTAGGAAGTTTGTCCCTGTGATGAGTACTTGAAATCTGCTTCGCTTTTGTATGCACAGCTTAAACCACCTCCGCAGGATCCCTAGAAACCCGTCAGTTCTTTCTGCTTGGAATTTATTTCCAATAGACTGATGATTCTCTCAAAATCTAGCGTCTTTTACCGAATCAAGTTTGACTACGTTGCATTATTTTAACCCGTTCTAAGGATGGAGGAGTCTATTTGCTGTCGTTTTCATCATCAGAGAAATTTGAGCTCTTTGGCCATAGGCTGTGAAGCTAGAAGTTTGAGATTTGAGGAGTGTATCAAGCCTAAGTTTAAGTTCTGAAATTGTTTGTGCGCTCAAACGAGAGTTCTGGTTGTTACTGACGAATTTTTTCTGTAATTCCCAACAGAGCAGACCTTGCAAATCTGGTCAATGAAGCAGCCTTGTTGGCGGGGAGGGCAAGCAAGTTGGTAGTTGGAGATTTGGAGTTCTCTCAAGCAGTGGAGCGTGCAATAGCTGTAAGACCTAGTCCGTTCCCAGAGTGATCCTTAATTGTTACACGACTGAACACTGTAAATAACATCTGCTTAATTATGGATACTTTGTCTGAAGCTTTTCTTTAGGGTCAGCCGTGTAAGGGCATCATATCATTTTTGTGGTTTTAAGTCTCGTCTCTGAGGTGCTTCATCGTCTACAGGGCATTGAGAAAAAGCGATCTACATTGCATGGGTCTGAAAAAGGTGTTGTTGCGCGACACGAAGCAGGTCATGCTGTTGTTGGAACAGCTGTTGCGAAGTTCATACCTGGTTTAACGCGAGTGCAGGTAGCTTCTACTTCGATGCTTAAGCTCATCTTAAACTCAATTACTTTAGACCCTATGGTTTTTCATTGTTTCCTGCCGCCTCAGTTGTGACTGTGTCTTGCAGAAACTAAGTATCTTGCCAAGGTCAGGAGGAGCTTTAGGTTTCACATACATTCCTCCAGGTGCCGAAGATCGTAATCTTCTGTTCATTGATGAACTACGAGGCCGTCTGGTGATCCTATTGGGTGGTCGTGCTGCTGAGGAGGTGGTGTACCATGGTCGTGTTTCAACCGGTGCTCTCGATGATATCAAGCGTGCCACGGATTTAGCATACAAGGCAGTAGCAGAGTATGGTCTCAGTTCGACTATCGGTCCAATCTCGATCTCTACACTTTCTGGAGGAGGCCTTGATGAGACTGGTGGTTCCTTCACGTGGGGCAAGGATCAGGTATGACATTCTCTGTGTGTATGCAGTGAAAATTCCTCGAAGATTCTTCAATATGTATGTTAAAGTAGGTCCCTTAAGCACAATATTCGGACGTTATTATCTTTTTGTTGAAAATTGATCATGTATGCTGAATTCAAGCTCTTTCGGTTGTAATATTTTTGAGCCTCTGGGAGTTAAAACATGTCTACTCTTTTTAGACTTGGTAGCATGAATTACCCTTCTGTGTTTCCATCCAACTTATGTTCATTGCTTTTACTTGGTGGATGAAGGGTCGCATGGCAGATATGGTACAAAACGAGGTGAAATCTCTTATGCAGTCTGCACTGGAAGCGGCATTGCTAGTCATTCGCTCTAATCCTACAGCTCTCGAGGGCCTTGGCGCTCAACTTGAAGGTCCGTTTCTCTTGCTGAAAGTGAATCATGTCTCGTAATCTTTATCACAACACAGGAACAATCTATCTCCTTTTATTGTAAATAAGAACAGCTTCATATTGAAATATAATCGCATGTTTGTTCAGCCGAAGAAAGACTTGAAGGTGCAGTTCTGGAGGACTGGCTCAATAGAGTGACCGCTCCGATGGAGTTAGCGGCATTTATTCGTGGGAGGAATTGAGTTGCGTAGTACAAGCGGAGAACAATCAACAAGGTATGTCGAAACCCTTCAAGCTTCCTATGATTTATTCTCGTGGGTTACGTACATTTTGCCAAATCAACAGGAGTAGAAGTTGTTATCTAACACAGTAACTTTGTATTTGTGCAGTGCTTTTGAGGGAAAAGTTTGAGAAGTGTACAGACAAGTACAGACACATCTGTTAAGAGCTGAGAATCCTACTTTGATGCCTCTTGCTTTGAAGGTTTGGGGTTCAATCAAAGTGCACTCTTTAACCTAGGATGCATTACTTACATTTTTTTAAGTTGCCATCCAGCTGTTAGTAGCAAGGGATGTTGTGTAGCATGTAAAGTATCTGGGCTATTTAGCTGACAAAATGCTTAAGACGTTGTAGTGGGCCTCCCTGAGCAATCTGGGTTGGCTGTGTTGGAATATAACGTGCATGGATTAATATGTTACGCGATTGAGTCCATTGAGAAGTGCCGTAGGCAGGTTGTCTGGAACATTACTAAATATTATTGAGTCCATTGGATATATGTACATGTCATCACTGCAGATGATTAAGTCTATTGGTTATATGTTTATGTAATTTCAGATGGAATTCGTTGTTTTAGGTATGGGTGCTTTCGCACATGAGGTCTCTTTTGCATTCAATGTCTTTTGTCTTTTTATATGTGCCTACTCTATAGTTCAACTCATGGAGAACTCTTTGTGGTGATTTACTATAAACAATGGGTATCACTGAAATCATCTTGTACAATGCATATGAACTCATAAATGAATGTGAATTAAATTTGGAGTCATGGGACTTCATGTAGTTCCTTCGGTAGAGGTAGGAGTAAACGGTGGGTGGTGAGTAAACGTGCCTCTGCTGGGTAGTAAAAGTCATATCTTTGTTCCCACTATATAGGAGGGGGCCAATAAATGCGACCTAATTGCATGCTTTTTTATTTTCTTTTTTCTTTTTGTTGATTCCGTATTTTGTTTGTTTGAGGAGTGGGTTAACGTATTTAACAACACCACAAATTGCTACTGAATTCCGGTGAAGTTCACAGCGAAGTTTATCACTTCACACAAATCGGAACTTCACTACTTCACACCAAAGTTTCTTACACTGAAGTTTCACACACCAAAGTTTCTCACACTGAAGTTTCACACACCAAAGGAATTTCCACACACCAAAATTTCTCGCATTGAAGTTTCACACACCAAAGGAAGTTTCAAACACCAAAATTTCTCGCATTGAAGTTTCACACACCGAATGTCACACCAATTTATTTCTAGATGAACAAACTTCCGCATAAAAGTTCTTTCTAGATGAATTGATGTGAAGTTCTTTCCCATTTTGAGGATTTCACCGATTGTACCAATTGATGACTTTGATCCACCCCTTACAAGTGCTCACAACGATCCATTGATACCTCCAAACCACTCGCAACAATCAGAACATACAAAACCTAATTTTTAGGAACTCCTTTAAAATTCACAATTTTAAGTTTTATCCACTGCTCTCAATGATTGATCACCGCCCCCAACAATTGATCCACCGTGCATCTCTTACAACGCTTAATCCAATCCTCCAACTAAGTCTCGTTGCACAGTTCTTTGATGAGGGTCGCTTTGTAGAAACACGACAACAATACGTTAAAAATTCTAAAATCCTAAAAGCTCTCAATGATTGTACACCGATTCAAGGTGAGGATCTATGAAATTGTTGTAACCATGCAAGGGAATCTAGCAGTTGTTCCTAAGATTGAAATTAAAGACAAGTGAAAGTCAAGAAGAGACACAACCGACAGAGACTACATTTCAAAATCCAAAAGTTTATCTACAGTGTTTGTAATCATTGATATCTAAGTAAAAGCTATAATTACAACAAAGAAATTAGATAGAACTTACATTCAACCTCTGTCATTGATGGAGGGCAATCATTATGCGATAAAGGTTTCTCATTGAATTACAAGGCCATCAAAGACGATTTTACATAAACATATAATATAGGGGACTCCTGAGTCAAAATCCAAAATAAAATCACTTGCAACCAACTATGAATAATTACCATAAGTGCTTATAACATCCTATTATATCCTATTACATCTTTTTATCGAAATTTGACATGAAAATCACCATGTCCCTTTCCTAAACTTTCACCAATGTACAAGCCTAACAAAATTCAAGCAGAGGGGGCATGCTATGTGTTTCTATGAGAGTTGCCAAACACCCCCCTTGAAACAAGACTTACAAAAACACACGATTGTGAATGTGCCAATGTGGGCAACCAAAGTTGGTCGAATTCGACACCCTCATTGGTAAATACGGTAAATTTTGATCGGAGTCCGCAGCTCAACATGGGATGCCAGAGAAGCACCCCACAATGCCCAGAGAAATGCAAGGCATGTCTTCTCCACTTAAGGCCACTTTATACTGAGGCCAGGGCTGGCTGGAGGCTGGGCCGGATTCGACGGCTAGGGCTTGGGCCCAAGTCGGGGAGTTGGGGCCTTGGTAAACCTTGTCCCAATTGCATCACTTGGGCCCGAACATTTTGGCGCCAAAACAGTGCCACATGGGATGCCACATAGGATAAAGTGAAGTTTCGGTTGGGCCCTAGTGGGGTCCTAGTATAAAGCCCTTGGGCCCGATTTGAAAGAATCGAGCCATCCTATTGGTTGAAATATGAAGAATTGGGGCTGGCCCTCAATCCGGCTCCAAGTATAAAGTGGCCCTTATACCTATTGGCAAGACCCCGGGTTCCCATAAGAATCTGGTGAATCATCAGTGCTCAAATTATTTAGGAATCAAAAACTGTTTCTCACATTCTCCTCGTTGAGATGCATCCAAAACTATATAAACACATATTTTCTCATTAATTAGAATAACAAGTGCAGTATCATTTTGAAGTTGATGTGGGGTGTTTATGAGAACCCAAGCCAAGCCAATTTGATTCACTTGAATGTTATCCAAACCCCAAATCAAAATCCAAAAGAGTATACTCTTCTAGAAACACATCTTGTAGTTAAATCCATCCAAAAACACATAGTTGGACACTAATCTAGTGAGAAAAAGAAGGATCAAAGCATAAGCTAACCATGATTAAGTGAAAGTTAAACAATGAGCTAAGTGAGGGGGGAAGCAAGTGAGTGGAGTCCTCGACAGTGGAACAGGGGACAGCGGAAGCACGAGCTGTGTCAGGACGACGACGAACTCCGCCTGGAACTCGATGTTTGCCCCGCCTCGATCACCCAATTCTCCAACAATTGCCTTCCACGATCACCGTAGCCATCGAGCTCTCTCGTTTCCGATTCCGTCGATGGGCGGCAAGCCCCTACTCCCTCGCCATCGACTGGTTTAGGGTTTGGCCCCTTCCTTCTGCCATGCTGTGGATTACCCTCTCGCTACAGCAGCAACCATGAGTCGCCCGTCCTTCAGGCCCCGGCCTCTGGACATTCACAAGAAGCTGCCGATTGTGCGCTCCATCAAGGACCTCGACATCGAGGATTCCATTCGCTCCACTGATGCTGCGGAATGCGACAATTTGGTACGCAAGCAAGCAAGCAAAACAATCTAGTTTCGCCTTTTGTTCGATTTATGCTCAATCATGCGCTTTTTGTTTTTGCAGGCCATTACCACACCTGCGACGAAGAAAGCCGGAGCTGCTGGCTCGGAGATTCCCACTCCGCAGTATCTCGTTGTCGACAGCTATGAAAGAGACTACACTCGCTCTTTTGTTCAACCTCCTTCGTACATCCGTGGACGACCAGGCAAGTCTCACATTTCCTCCCCTTCTCTCCTCAATTAGGGTTTCAGTATCTATCCATTGAATTTGAACTCCATTTTTGAATCAGATCATTGTAGAGATTATTCTACTACATGATTTCTAGTGACTTTGCATCCACTCAATGCAGCTCATTATATTCATTACTGATGAGTATCGTAAGCTTGTTCGCTAGATTTGTTCATAGAATTTGACCTTTTGAGCCTGTTGTTTAGTCGGTAGAGATTATGCTACTGCATGACTTTTGCTTCCACTCAATGCAGCTGATTGTAATCAGTGATGAGTATCGTAAGCTTGTTCGCTAGAATTTGAACTTTTGAGCCTGTTGTTTAGTTGGTAGAGATTATGCTACTGCATGAGTTTTGGTTATATGTACAGCTGATTTTTGATTGACTATTGTAAGCTTATTCGCTAGATTTTGAAGTGGAGCCGAATTCTGTAGCTCTTCAATTAGAAGTTCCTCGTACTACTATGGATCATACTTCACTTTCAATGCAGCTGATTTTTGGAAGCAATGCAGCTGATTTTTGGAAGCATTTCAGCTATAATTGATCATGCTGGAGATTGTTTAGTTGGTAGAGATTATGCTACTGCATGAGTTGTAGTTCATATCTAGAGCTGATTTTTGAATGCCTATTGTTTGCTGATTCGCTAGATTCGAAGTAGAACCGAATTCTTAAGTTCTTCAATTAGAAGTTCCTCGTACTGCTATGATTTATACCTCCTGATTGTTGGAAGCATTTCAGCTCACAAGTGATTGTGCATTTGTATTGATTTTGCAGCAAGAAGCGAGAGTGCTGAGTTTTGTGAATATGACTTGGATAGCGATGACGAGCAGTGGCATGGACAGTTCAACAGTGAGCGAAAAGTTCTGCCTGCAGAGAAGTAAACACTCATAATCCAAACTTACTCTAGAATGTGTCTTGGTAAGGTGGAAATGTGAATACTATGCTTGATTGATTCCCAATTTTGAGCATAGTACCAGTGGTTAACTGATCCTACTTGCGCAGGTTTGAGATGATGTTGTACAAGTTGGAAATAATGGATCACAAGGCAGCAGAGAAGCAAGGGACTTTAGTGTCTATGCTGGGTTCGCCTATTCCAGTTGTTCTTGGCAAGGAAATTGCTATTGAGGTACCTTTCTAGATGCTTGATTAGTGTTATTGTTATGTGATGGTCTAGCAGGAGTACTAAATATATATCTTCTGCTGCTTTGGAACTGCAGATGTTGAAACAAGTCATGAATAGACCTGCTGTACTTAATGCTGTATATGATTACTGGAGATCTAAGGTTTGTCGATCTCACCTCTATTTCCAATTGTAGTTAGCATCGTTCTTGGTATTATACTGAAAAGAATCTCCGTGGTTGTGTCAGTATCCCTGCTTTGTTTCTGAATCGTGGGTGTGGTTTGCTGTCACGTTATTCAGAGAGAGTCATGGCAAAAGCCTATCCTTCGCCGATTACAGGTACATAGTCTAACTTTCATTTCACTTCCCCTTGTTTCTGTGATCATTTGTACCGTTTTAGTGTATCCTTTTCCAGGCATAATAAGATAAGCTTGGATTTTTGCAGCCGCCACCGCCTGTGAATGATACGAATCCGTTCAACGTGTTTAGACCAAGGGAGAAAATTCACCGACCACACACTCGTCGTGTAAGTATTCTGACACTTTTCATTCTGTATCTCATAATGTTGAAACAGGTCTTTAGTCTTACAATTCATTGCAAGGATTTTTCGTTCTGATAAAGAGGTTCGGTTGTCTGCAGATGCAAAGACGCGAGAATGACGTGCAATCATTCGAGAAGCTTCGTCAGGTAGCTTACTGTGGATGATACATTCTACGGAACTTTTCATGTTCTGCGCTTGATTTCACTCTTTCAAGTTAACCAACCACTTGATCACCGTTTTAGTCTGACATTGTGGCTTGAACTGGCGCAGGTTCGCTATGTTATTGAGAGGTCTTTGGTACTTGTGCGGACTCTTCAGAAGGTACACTTCTGTCATTACTGGGACAATGTCAATGATGCTTTAGCTGACGTGACAGTGTTCGTTATGGAAACGTATTTGACTCACCTCCAACGGCGTTTGTGAAAATGTTTCAGAGGGAGGAGAAGAAGCGGGAGATTGTGGAGGTAGAATCTAACGCCCAACGAGTGCAGTTAAGACTGAAGGCCAGCCAGGTGAGCTTTTGTCATTCCACCTTCTATTCGGGACCTCCTTTGGTTCTTTTGCCGTTCTAATGTTGCAGCTTCTGCTGTTTTTCGCGTGCTAGTATTCTACTCTTAAGCTTGATTTCATATGACTGCAGCAGTATGCACAGTATGATACGTTACGAATGGAAGATGATGGAGGGGGATTGATGCCAAGCAAGTTTGGCCGGGCAGAGGATGGACATCGGTACGTACCGAGAGGGGACCACATGAACGGGAGCTACAGTTTTGGGAGGTCGATGTCGATGGACCTCTCTCATTCTGCTTTCGATGGTAGTGCGCCTGTAAATGATCACCAGGATATTCGTAGGCCAAGACGAAGGCCACGGTTCCCTCAAGCTAGGAATCCTTCGAAGGACAAGGTATCATTCATCCCATCAATTCCTCATAACCCCATATCCAACAGTTACCTTATTGCAGAACTTATAAACTCCATCCTAGTCGAAGTCTATTTAGTAGTCACTATGTTGTTTTTTTTTAACTTCATGCTCAATTCAACACTGCTACGCAACAGAGTGCCAACGTTTTGATCACAGTAGAGGTGATTTTGATGTTGTTACAGATACTACTCAGTCTAAAACTGTCTGTGGTCTCAGAACCTAAAGTATGGTTTGCGTTGTTAAGGTTGCGTGTTTTTCGTTTACAATTCTGGTACAGTCTAATGGGTCCAAAACACTGTTTCAAACAGACATCTTTTCCTAAACTCCATCTCAGTCAGTTTTGTAGTATCACTATACTCATCTCCTGATGTAGACGTTTAATCTCTTGTTCAATTCAACATAATAGATGGGAGTGGAAAGTCTTTTATCAAAGTGGAGGTGATGTTGATGTTGTAAGAGATACTAATGTGATTGTCGGTGGTCTTAAACATCAACTATGGCATTACTGAGGATCACTGATGAAGAAGTTGGGGTGGTCGTGTGCACAGATGAAGAGCTTGGATCCGCTGGAGCCAGTGTTTTTGTTCAATAAACCATTAGACGCAGGGAAACTAGCAGCAGCAGGGATAGGTTTTTTAGACTCAGAGGCAACGAAGCTGTCGCCGTACCGGTTCACGGGTAGAATAGGGCGAGGGGGGCGTCTTGTATATGATCGGTGGCACCCAGCACAAAGTGCGGGGGGCTCGTCACCGTTCGACGCTCATCATCATCATCCCACCTTATTGTCGTCGTCCTCGATTGGAGCTCCTGTACATAGATTCATCGGAGCCCGTCAGCCGGCCGCCTTCAGTCGGCGTGTTGTTTTAGACCACCAGCAATCCTCGTCCCTTCCACCACCAGCAGTGAACCTCCTTATGGCTCCCGAGGCTGCTGCTGTGAGACAGCCTCCTTCCACCAGTGCTGCTGCTGCTGCTGCGCCCTTTTAACTGTTGGTATGGTAAGGGACACCACCACCATTGTTGTCTACATTCTTCTTCCACCCCCATGTATTTTCAATCCACTCACTCCCCTCTCGCAACTCCTTTTGAGCCATTCCCTTATGTGCATCCTCTCATGATTCGGTAGTCTTAATATCTGTGACTTGATCGTGAGTTTGAATTTGCACATTATATTTACAGCAGGATCGCAATGACTGTTCAAACATTGCCATCCTGTTGTAATCAATGCGAAAACAGCAATTTCTGTGATCTAATATGCATGACCCTACGTTCTGACAGCGGTAGAGTTCAGTGATTTTGCATTCCATTTCTCCATGAATGGCAACCACCTTTACCGTGGTCTGGACAGGATTTACTCTTGAGACAAGCACATTCTAGAGTACAACACGTTGCGTGTATATCAAATTTCCATCCTTGTGCTCATGTATCAAGTATGGTAGAAATGGAAACCCACATATAGATGTGGTCACTCATGTTCAATACACATACACATGTGGAAGATTCTTTGTAAAGATGCTGGAAATGGTCACCAATGGTCAGTATACATGCAGATGTGGAAGATTCTGTAATTGAACATAATTTACTCCTTTGTTTTCATCGTAAGAATCAGTTCTTTTGTATCTTTTGAGCTGTTGGTATGTCTACAAGGGCATAATTACTAGTGTTGATATTCTCCAGTAGCAAGACGGAAATATCTGACTGAGTGGCGTACTATCAGTCACAAAAAATATTAAAGTCAATTAATTAGTGGATTTTCTGAACATTAGTCAGACAAACCTCTAATTTGATCAACAAATGGATCAGGGAGTGTGGTATTGCTCATAATTTGATCATAAGGACAATCAAAAAAGGCATGTGAAATTGTTTTGGATAGGGAATGTGGGTGGTGAGATCATGCCTTGGTATCTCGTCTACATGGACAAAAAACAACAAAATTTCAATCTTTTGGTAAAACCTTTGACTGTGAATACCTTCAAAGTATGAGGAATTTTGAAGCTTGATATGACTTTTGGAAAGATAAGGAAAAACCCTACGATCTGAAAAAGTTTCAACTTCATGTGATCTATTATTTAGTATGTGAGAGCTTGACCAAAGTCAAATCAATCATGATATGGCTCTTCTTGGCATTATGGGTTAACAAAGGCGTTCACCATCAACATGTTATAGCCCCTATGTGGAGCTATAATAATATATCATGAACTAATTGACTGATAGTACATTGCATTGCACCATTACACTTCTCGGGAATGGTTAGAATTGATCGCAATCAATATAATAGCTTGGGAATTGCTCAAAACTCAAGCTTAACGACATGTTATGGCCTTCGCTTTATGTAACATTTTGGTATCTCTTAGATAATTGGTGACCAAGTAGGAACAAGAGTAACATGTCCATTTATTACAAGGTTAGTAGTGTCACCATTGATGTTAAGACCTTTCAGCATACGCCCAAGGATACGTCAAACGAACACTCTCTTTGCGCCAAACTTGAAATAAATTTAGAGAATTTTAGGAATTGTAACCAATTGCTAACCCTCTCAAATTTGATTAAAAAACTTGCAATTGCCAAATTTTTATCCTCTTGAAGTGAAGTGATTTATGTTCGACAAGAAATTTTTGAAAGCACATTTACATATGCACACTTAGTTGACAAAATGGCATAGGGTTATGCACACTTAGTTGACAAAATGGCATAGGGTTATCTTTGGGATGCCTAAATTTGTTCAAATTTTTTACAATCAATGACATTTTCTATATCATATCTGCACACATAAGATTAATAATGATTTCAAAAGTTTTTAGCACAACTCAAAGCTTCCCTACATAGCATTTGATTTGTTGTCTCATGCGAAAATCACACAGAAGTAGAATAACTAGTTGGATTTCCATCCCTTTCCGTGTGGCCCAAAATTAATAACCGTCACTTAAGCAGGCAATTCAAACTACAACCATATGTTGATCTACAATGATTTTTACTCTAACTAGTGTGACCCTGACATCAATTTTACCGGTGTACAAGAATATTCCTATACTTTCAACTTTCTATTTTGTAATTGAGCACAAAGATATGTGTACTTAACTTTTATTTTTTGTGTGTTACAAAAATCCACAATCAAGAAATTTAAATATGAATAAAACCATATTTAAGTAAGAGATTCTTGGCGCCAAACGGATCCTCTAGGCGCCATTACCGGAATTCAAATTATGAAAACAGGCTCTAGGGTTACACGCTCGAGAATCTTACTCTGTTTCATTACGATCCGCTCAGATGTGATCGTGCCGAATTCACTCTGTAAGTTAGTCGCAAGTTTCCCCGATTCAACGGCATGCCAATGCATGCATGCTTGCCGAATCTTGCAATTTCCTTTCTGTTATGAAAATTTCGTGTTCTCAGATCTATTATAAGTCCTGTGTTGCATGTCGTAGCATCTTAGAGTGAATCGCACATGCAAGGACCAGAACGAGACGGCCGGTTAAGTATTCTGATGAATCGACATTGCTGTAAAATCTATGATTCACAGGTTTGCTAGCTCACAAGGGTAAGTGTTCGATGACGATTTCGGATGAATGGATCGTATTGCAGGAGTTCAAGTAAAGAAAACGGAAGGAATCAATGTGCAATAGTCTTCATGATCTAAGGCTTTGGTTTCCTTTTCGTTGTTCGTGTCCTCAGATCTCGGTCCTGTAAGATCGCAGTGTTGGAGGTCCTCGCTTCTTAGAGTGAATCGTAGGGTGCATTTACTGTAGAAGGAACAAACGAATGAGATCTGGTGACGGCAGATGTCACCGATCAAGTATTCTGATGAGTCGATATTACGATATATTCCGACGAATTTAATACGGTGTACTCTGATGAATCGACATTTTTATATGTTCTAATGAGTCGACATCTTTATATGTCCTTGCTTTTGGAATTAATGATTTACAAGTCTGAGAGGTGTTCGATGACTACTTGAAAGAATGAATTGAATCTCAGGAATTCAGGCAGATCGATGCGCAATGACTAAGATATTATCAGTGGCAAAGAGATGAGGCAGCTATTTGTCACTAAAATTTTCAATCTAGATTATCTTTTTACTGCTCTAGGTTTGCAAGATATCTGTTCGATGGCTACTTGGTAGTTGGAGTGAGCACCAGGATGCATGCAATGATGTAAGGCGATGACTCGGAAGGTTGCAAGGTAGGCGGAATTCAACGGGCAGCTATGCCCTCGTAGAAATTCAAAGTACGTATCTCCGCTTTGAACATTGTATTCTCAGATGTTCTTTTTATACGGAGAAGCTCGTCTTTAATGGTTATGTTCACGAGGACTTGGCAGTCGGCATTCAAGTCAACAAACACTGTTGTAGAAAGTTGCGGAGTGCTCAATTTAGATGTATGCACATTCTCTTTTGCTGCACCATATACTGACCGCGGAATGAACATGCGCAGATCAACGGAGGGTGAGGATCGATTTTAATGTCATGCTAGAACATTTGATAAGGCTGCAATGGCGTCAACAGAAACAGTCTATGTCATCCTAAGGTACAAGAAATCAGAAATCTTTGATCATAAAAGAAATGCGTATGACTGCACCGATAAATTGGAAATTCGATAAGAATTAATCGATTTTCTAACCGAGTTATAATTCTTTCCAGAATCCAGATGGACTGCAAAATGGACTGCAAAAATAAGTAGATGAATCTTGTGATTACCATTTCCGTCCAAGTATTTTAGCTGCAAATTACACTTAGAAGGCTCTCAAATGGTTTGATTCATTGCACTGATCTACTGTGGACGGATTAAAATGCAATGTTTTACTTTCGATTTGGGTGATGCCACTCTTAACCACTTTCAAGTTGACGCATGATCGTTTGTAAAATCTTAATTTCTCACGAGGGATGATATGCAGGTAACCGGGAAGATGTGTAAAAGAAGTGAGTGCTGACAAGGTCGGCCATGAACCGTTGCTTCCGTATTGCAAGATCTGTTCAGGATATTGCATCGCAGAAATGTGTTTCTCGAGGTGGAGGTGAAGAAAGAATTTACCGAAGAGACACAAACTACCTCATCTTGTCTCATTCGACTCTGCGACAATGAAATGCTCTGACGCGGGAGACACATGATGTCGTGATTCGTAGGACATGTCAGTTTTAAATAAACTAGACTTGGTCTTTCTCGTGCAGCGTTGGAGGCAGTTCGTCACCATTGCACGTACAGTTACATGTCCGTTTGCTTTTCAAAAAAAATTGGAATGCAACTGACATGTGTGAGGAATCCTCGGAGATGCATGGAATGAGGACCATGGATTTCATAACAGCATTTCGTCTCGAGAGAAGTGATAGATGCTGCAATCGACAAAGAGTTCGTGTCCAACTTCGTGCAAGGCTTATGATGATCAGGGTTTAATTTAGCCGTCCGTCAGTCCGTCAGTTTGTGCGAGGAGGGGATGCGAAGAGGGCCCACCGCTTCGACGCCTTGTCCACAAGCCGGGTCATTGGGCGGCAGTGACAGATACTGAAGAACGGACATTCTCAAGGAGAAAAGCGGGGCGGGGAGCTCGGGGGGGGGGTCCACCAAGTAGGCCTGCACCAAGCGGACGTGCGCCCTTTAAATTTTGACGTCTTCTATGTTACCACTGTTCACTTCTTCTTCCCACCATTAATTCCTCCTCTGACTTTCTGACATTCTACAATTAGACTGTGTTCCCCCTGTCCTTCATTTCATCTCATGCTCGTTATATGTCCCTCTCCTCACTTCCATCTTCCATTCCCACAAAGACTCTAACGTTATGCTCAGCCCTCAAGCGTGTCTTCACTAGTCGTTCATGTGGCAAGCTTTGTGTTCTGAAAGTGTTAGTATCAGCATTCTATTGGCTCGAATTCCCGGCGTTGCAATTTTTCTTGCTTAGTGGCCGTTTCTCTCTGTTTTCAAGTGGCGGTTCTGGGAAGCAATGTGGATTGGAGACACTCTGGTATCGAGAAGGCTGTATCTTTCGCGGAATTGAGAAGCAGGAGTAGTTTAATAGCGTACACTTAGACTTACGAGAGAGGTAGATACGATGGGTTTGTCGAGGTATGACTATTCAAAGGCTGTCCCTGTTGTTAACAAGGAAGAAACACAGCCCCGTCGGCCACGATCAGAAATTAGTGCAACTGCGTTAGCCAGACAGGGATACGCTGTCGCTCCTCTACGTCCACCTCCGGGTACGAAGATGTCTAATGCAGCCAACTTGCCGTTTCACAACTTTGAGCCGTCACCGGAGCTGCTGAAGTCATCACCACAGACCTTCGGTGGCAAAATCTTGAAGTTTTTCAAGCTGAGGAAGCAACCGAGTTCGGCTACAACAACGCATTTCCTTGCCATGGAGCCTGAACTCAAACCTTCAATGCAAACGTTCCATTTTCAAGACCTAATTACTCACAGCACCCAATTCCCCACTCCGTTGGTTGAAGATGTCAGGAAGCGGTACAACTACGACTCGGAAGAGCACAGTGACGTCAGCGACACGAACACTTCTGCCTCCATCTCGAGCTCCTCACGGAACTCGAACTCGTCCGGTCAGTCGTTTGACAGCAACAGATCATCAGGTACCCCGCGAAGTTCCTTACTCCCCAATGGCCAGCTTTCGAACACACAGATCATGGCCAATATTCTTATGTCCATTTTGGATGAGGAGGGCAATACTACTTCTGCCAGTGAGGAACTCGGGAGCTCAGAAGATGAACATCCTGCGAGTCTCAATGGTCCTCATGAGTCTACTTGGCATCAAACCCACCAAGTTTGTGCTGATTCGCCAATACTTCGAGGGCGACGGACTTCGAAGCTCGATGGCCCACATGAGTCTGCTTGGCATGAAGCTTATGTGGATTCTCCAAAGGCAAGACAGGGTTCAGCGTCGAAGCCGACTTCAGGACGCTTCATTCTGAAAGCAGGAGCATCTATCATTGATGGTGGGCGTTTGACGAGTCCAGGACCTTCTCGCCGGTTCGGAAAATTGGATCTCTCTAGAATCGAAGTATCCAAACTTCGATGATTTTCTTAGATAGATAGATAGATATTCTTTGTTAGAAGATTAGAATTTGAAATCGCTCGTTGAAGGAGTAAGCTTCAGCAGTACTGTACACTGTGCCTGTATAATATTATGATCCTCTGCCATTTGATATCAGAAACTGGATTATTTTCAATCATTCGTTATTCTCATTAAAAGGAGACATAAAATTTATGATAAATGATGAGGAATAATCTTTTGCTTGAACAGGAACTCGGTAGGAAAGGACTTCAGCGCGACGTAACGTCGAAGAGGTAAATGAAATATCAATTCTAAATTATCCAAATTCAAGCTTCCAAGATTCATTGTCTTTGCGTAGATGGTATCAAAAATCTCGTAAGGATATATAACGTATATCACTGACATGATCTTTCGAGTTCCTGCAACTCATTACATCGTCGCGGACGATGTGTTTCTCAGACAGTTTCCAGCCAATGCGGTTCACCTCTCTAAAGGGTTGACCTTGCGAGCTTTCCGAAAGAGGTAACTATAAATATTTCGCTACAGTTTCACCTTCCCCGTTTAGCTTCACCTTCCTCGTTGACGCGTTGAGATTCTGCTATGGTTTCACCCACTTCATTGTCTTAAGCTTCACTGCGAATCAAGTTATGCTATTACTGTGAACAGACGAAGAGGTGGAACTTTAACCCTTATCTGATGCAGTTTTACTGCAGAAAGGATACCTTATAGATGTGGATTCACCATTCGTTGACGCGTGGAGATTCCGCTATGGTTATGCCTTGAGCTTCAGTACAGATTATTTTGTTAATTCGGTGAACAAACGAATTTGGGGAACTCCAAACCTTGATTTCCTCATTTTCTGCAGCACAGAAGGGTTCTGTACCCTAGTAGCTTCATGAAATTCGGCTATGGTTTAACCCACTTCATTGTCTTCACTTCATTAAATTCACTTCATTGATCTTTCATTTCGCTTAAATTTGCTACTACGTACGGTGAACACACGACGAGATGGAACTTTAATTCATGGTTTAGCTGCAGGAAGGATACTGTATCAATATACCTTCACCACTGTATCAATATACCTTCACCATCCACGTTGACGCGTGGAGATTTAGCTATAATTTCACCTATCTCATTGTCTTGAGGGGCACTACAAATCAATTGTAGCTAAAAAGGTGAAATCTTTTACCCTTATCTGATTAATTTTTTTGCTTACTGTAACTAAGTATTTATACAATCTGTGGTTAAATTCTGCAACCTTTAATCCTTCATCTGATTCAGTTTTTGCTGCGGAAAGGATACAGTATCTATATATCTTCACCATTCTCGTTGACTACTGTAGTGGAGATTCTGCTATGGTTTCACCCATGAGGTTCACGGCATATTAATTACTGCTAATACGGTGAAATCTTTACCTCATTTATTTCAGAAGCACTGTCTCTAACAATTCATACAATTTCGGCAGATTTTATATTCAAACAGCCATCAGCCAATTGGGGAGAGCGTCTTGCAACTCACTGCGTCGGATCGCTCATCCCATTATCCTCCCGAAGAGGTAAGGGAGAGGTTGCTATGGCTTCACTCATCTATTTTCATTCAGTCGGCTACGGCGAACTACAGCCCATCGTTACTTTCGGCTTCCGGGTGGGGTTAAAGTGCGCAATTAGAGCAGGGATGTCAATCCGGACGTCTTTTGGGTTTTTTTGGACGGATGGACGTCCGTCCGTCCGGACGTCCGTCCGGGGGTAAATCGGAATTACTATGCATGTAGTAAATTTTTTAACCGTCAGATCGTATTGAAAATCGTATCGTAGCCGTTCAAATAGTGTTGTGAGGGTAGGTGATTACCGTTGGATTGAATCGGGCGCCTCGACCGTCCGATTGGTTTGCCGACCGACCGGTCGACGCCGCCGGATCGTCGCTGATCGCCGCCGCCGTCCGATCGTCGCGTTGGTCGGCCGTCGGATGGGCCCGGTCGGCGTCGGCCGTCCGATCGGTCGCGCTCTCCGTCGGCCGGTCGATCGCCGCGACCGCCGGTCGGCGAGGGCCGGTCCGTCGGTCGTCGGTCGGCGCCGCGATCGGTCGGGTCGGCCGCGATCGGTCGGGTTGGCCGGCGTGATCGGGTCGGGTCGGCGGGCCATCGGTCGGGGCGGGTCGGCGCGCCGGCCGTCCGACGGTCGGTCGGCCGCTGGCCAGGCGGTCGCGCCCTGGTCGGCGCTGGGCCGTCCGACGGTCGGTCGGCCGCTGGCCGATCGGTCGCGCCGGGTCGGCGCCGGCCGTCAGATCGGTCGGGCCGGTCGGCCATCGGCCGTCCGATTTAGGTCGCCGGTCGGCCATGCGACCGCGGCCTATATAAGGCCCGACCGGCCTCCACTCTCCTCACTTCTTTCCTTCGTTATCGAGTGCGAGTAGTCAGAGGTTGGAAATTTTTAATTTTCATCCACTGGCTCATTATCCTGCGGAGGAAAGAAGTCTTTTCATTTGTAAGGGGGGAGATTTTGCTTTTTTTTTCACAAAGATGCCCAAACATGGGGCGGGGGGTAGTGGGGGGAATCGAGGCCGGAGACCAAGGGTTGTTAGACATTTGGAGAAGTGGGAGCACCCATCCAATAAGTGCAAGAACTTTCTTCGGGAGAATGTAATCGTGCGATTTTATGAGGCTAACAGTCTTCCACGTTTGTTTAGCAAATACGTGAGATACAAAGAGGAAGCTGTGGCCAAATTCAAGGACGACATGATGGACCTCATGATGGAAGCGCTCCAAGATCCGGTGTGGAGAATGGAGACTGATAAGCGTGGTTTTACGGACTGGATGGAGGATAGATTAATTGATGCTGTCGCCATATTGAAGAGGTATGAGAGAACCACTCGAGCGGGTGATGAGGAGTTCAGGGATGTGGTATTGAGGGCGGAGGCTTTTCAAGAAGCGATGAGGCCGTATTCCAATAATGCAAACCGGGTTGGTTCCATAGGATGGTGGCGCACGGAACAAGGAAGGTTAATGGAGCTGGTTCGTACGAATAATTTGGTGGTAATTCCTATGACGGCCCGTATCATCGAGCTTGAGAAGAGGACTCTAGGGGAGGATACGGCGCAATTTCCAAAGTTCACATAAGAGGGGTTGCGGGTATTGAAGAGTTTTGGGAATTTCTTCGCAAAGACTCCCATCCATCTTTGTGACACGACGAGACTTGGCCAAGATGGAGCATCGAATGAGGCGCTTCTTTGTGAGGATACAACATCCCGGTGTTATTCGTTTTATAGCCATTCATGCAAATAAATTCCAAGGCTATACGTCTTTGGTGGAATGGCGGCACGATTCGATCGATGTTGGCTCTTGATGCAAGATATGGAGATCTTTGTTCATGGAGAGATTGGACTCTCACCTCATTCTGATGATGAGCTTATTCGAGCTTGGCAGTTGGTCCGGTTCCGCAAAAAACGAACAGAGCTTGCTTAGGCTTTAGTGCATATCATGTGTGAAGTCCACCGGTTGAACTACCTCCACAACGATGTGTCTCCAGAGAACATACTTCTTCACTTTCCTCAAGATGAATCACGGGTGTATATTGGAGTATGTGATTGGGGGGCTAAAGACGAGCATGGATGATAAAATGAGGTCCTTGTATACGTTCACAAAACCCCAAGAGCGAATTGATACTCTACAAGCACGATATTGGGTAGATCCTCGGGTGGCGTACTTGTACAAACGGAGTGATGACATTCACATTATTCCCGTTCTTGATTGCGCTTCGGAGGAGTTTGCTACGGCACGAATAGCACAACGCATCCTCAAGAAGAGCATGTCGAAGGCCTACGAGAATTGCCAAAGTACAACGGGGCCTGACCGGTGGTGCAATCAAGACTTGGCAAATGCTTTTGACCAATACTTGGAGATGGTGGTCGATGCAAAGTATACGTTGACCCACGTTGTCAACCGCTTCATGGAATCATTCCATTGGCCGGTGCCAAATGATCATTATCGCACCAAGTATGATTAGCAAATTAGTTATGCGCATTTCTTTTAGTTCTTCCGGCTTTATTAGATTTTTAGATTCTTCATTGAAGTTCTGATGTAGATGTAGGCAAATTTTTTGTAGTAAAGTGTATTACATGCCTTCTATATGTATCGGCTTCAAGTACATTCTTGTTTATATATACCTTGCACCAATGACTTCTTCTCCATTGTTTGTTATTTTAATTTATTACTTCTTACCTTCAATAGAAATATCTCCAAATCTTCATGAACAATATTTGAGAATGTATAATGAATTGTGGAACTTCTTCATTACATCAACCTTGCGTAGTTGCGATATTAATGGTTTGTCCGAAGTCAGCTCAAGCATAATATGACTTTTCTTTTACATATGCTTTTTTTTTTTTGAATGAATTGATGAACATATTATATGTTAGGTGAGAGTGTGAGATGTCAAAAAAAGGCTTAAAGCCAAACGGAAGAAATTATTACCACCAAGTGAACTTATAGTATAAAATACAAAGAAATTGCCATAAAATCCTTGAAATAACAAATTACATAGTATATTAATATAGAACGATATAGTCTCGATATTGGATAATCCATTCATAAACAAAATATGGATTTTGTATCCTCAAAATTGGCCCCTAGCAAGGCGAGAATGGTGTAGACATTATCCACGCCAAAAACTACATAACCTTCACTACAATGACACTATGTATAATGATTTGTCATTCTTAATCCGATTCTTCATCATCGTCTTTACGACTTGCCCGTGGTAGTAAGAAGGTGGTCCTCGAGAAGATTCTCCAAACAAGTACGTTTGCCTAAAGTTTCTTTCGGCCTCGAGTACATTCAATGTATTCCCGCCGACTTAGAAGTGTGGCTTGTTGCGAGATCTTGTTGGTACCTCGCCTCTTCGTCCTCCAGGAGATAGATAAGGTCTTTGAAGGCATGTCGTTACTTCCGTATGCATTCTGACCATATCCATAATTTGTGTAGCCAACAATGTCTGATCTTCTATCATATTGACCTCCATACTCGTATGTTTCCTTCGGGTGTGATGGCCTACGGTACTCGGGACTTCCGAATGTTGTACCGTATTGGTTCCCACGATTGTATGGGTTTATAGGATGAGTTGGGCTTGAGTTGCATTGAGCATTGGATCCGCTACCCTGCTCACCTCCTAAACCATGTGTACCTCCTGTATACATTGGAGATGGGTAGTTTGAACTAGATCCACCTCTACCGTACTCGCGTTCGGCTCTGTACGTGTTTTGCTGATGGAGTGGCATATAACTCACCGGAGTACCGAATTGGTGGTTTCCATGGTAATACCCCTCACTTCTGTGCCAAAGGATACCGGTGCTTGACGATCGTCATGGTTTGAGTCTTCTTTGAGTGCCCCCATATGCCCTTGGAGTTCCATGTTGTTGAAGTTGGGCATCCATATCGGTGAACGTTCAATACGTAGTATAACAATCGCTTGGTCCCATCCAATTTGTGGGAATGAATCGGTTTCTTTGCGATCCAATAAATGCACGTTCAAACCTATCACGGTGGTCCAGTCAATGTCCTTGTGCGGGACTATTTCACCCACCACACCATGGCCATGGTAGAATACAACATCAATTCGGCCTTGTGTTCTTGATTCCAACCGCAATTGTGACTTCGTGATATCTCAGGCGCAAAATGGTCGCTCTTGCAACTCTTCACCTGGGCCTTCACGACGAGGACCATATTTTCTCGTCGTGCCGCGGCCATAACTTCATGATGTGGTACATCTTCACGTACTTCTTGCACATGGTGCAATTCCAAATGTCCGCCCTCTCCTCACGCCAACCCGGCTCGCAAACACGATTTGGGTCACTCCATGCTTCCCAATCCATTTTGGAGGGTCGCCCTTTGGTCGTGGAGACTTGGCCTCGCCCTCGAACGTGAAAACTTGGGCGCCATTTCCAAAGAACGACAAGTATGCGCGGTGAGGGCGTGGGTGACCCACGCGGACTACGAGTAACGCGATCGATCGATGCGACTTTAAAAAAAGCCGCAACGCGGCACTGTTCACTGTGAGTGAGGACAATGAGCCCCTCCTTCTATTTATGCCGACCAAGGATCGGACGCCATTGGCCAGCTGGCCTTGGCCGTCCGATCCCGGTCGGCAGCCGTCAAATCGGCGATCCGGCGGCCGGCGACCGGCCGGTACAACCGATTGGGGTCGCACTTCCGATCGGTCGATCGGGGCCGTCCGATGGCGCGGCCGATTGGTCGATCGGGGCCGCCGATCCCGGCCGACCGATCCGGCCGACCGGCGACCGGTCTGGCGACCGGCATCCGGCCACCCGACCGGGCCGGCGACCGGCGACCGGGCCGGAGACCGGCGACCGAAGACCGGGCCGGCGACCGACCCCGACCCCCGGGCGACCGGTCGGTCGATCCTTCCGCGTCTCCCCTTCCCCCTCCTCCTCTTCCCTCACCCAAAAACTCCTTGTTTGCACAACTTCGAACACTTCCTCGCCTTGCATGCCTGCATTTTCAAAAGTTCCATATTTAGCCTCTTTGGTCCACGTGGCGTCTAAATAAGGACAGGGAATGTTCTGACAAGGGAATGTCGGGAATGTCTTTTAGTCATAAACGGGAATGTTTTATGACAAAGATACTATCGGCTTTAAATAAACCTATAATAAGGGACTCTTTGCAAGAGGAGGGAAGGCCAACAAATCTCCAAGCCAATTCACGCACTTTTTGAGTTATGTTGTCCAATTAGCTTTAATTGAACAACCAATTTAGTGTGGCCAATTTTCCGAGTCATGAAGTCCTTTGGAGTTGAAGCCCATGTCTAGAAGGGTAGCCAAGGCCATGGGGCCAATTCTTATTATTAACTAAAGTCCATGTTTTTTTTTGGTACACATTTATTTTTTATTTTTTGTTTTCTGGAATTATTCTTCCCTAACACCTTCACAATCATGGCCACCATTTCGTCTTTTATCGTCACGGCCAAAAAATGTTTCATATTCAATTTCAAATGTAATGATCTCGCATGTAGTGATGATCCAACGGTTGAAGATTTCACAGTACTACATATTGTAGTTTACTCAAGATCCTATGGTTGAAATTATAAAGTATATCCAAAAATATTGGACATAGCCCCTTTGTAGTGAAACCACCTATTCTCGTACACTTAAGGAAAATTGAGGGAATCTATATACTTGGTGTGAGAAAGGAGTGGGTTACTATTTTTCACGGATAGGAAATAGAAAAATTTATCCATTCTCACTAGGAGATTTTGTCATTTCTTGGCCCCCATTCATGACTTGCCCCGTACTGTGTACCCTGAGGTGGCCCTAAATCCCCTCTAATTACATTCCAAAAAATTTACCTAGTCCTTGGTGAGAATATATTGATGTCTCACATTGGAGAGATCCAAGTATATATGAAATGTAGGTGATCATGTGTGAGCATTTACTTTTCATAACTTTGGTCTTACTGAGTTTGTCAATATTTAGACTTTCTATTTGGGCCTTAACATTTCCACAATGTATGGTCTATATTAATTGATGGGTATTTGGAAATTATTCCGTCGTTGTGTATTCTAATTAGTAATACTTATTATAAAAAATATGGTGCATAAACAATTAATTCTATTATTCGCTATTTTTTGTTTGACAACCTTCAACTAACCTAGGAGAATATATATAATCTAGTACATATGATTAATTGTAGCATTATTCTTATTGTATGGATTTGAATAGTTACTTATTTCCCTCTTACCAAGGTAATTGAAATAAGTTTTCATTGTTACTATTTTTGCAATCATAAAATAAGAGAAATAAATAGGAGACCAATAAATTTTAAAAAATATCCCACCCTCTAAGTGTTTAACATATGGCAATAATGGCATCAACTCCTAAATTTTTAAGCAGCATATTTGATATTGTATAAGTATAGTACATTAGTACTAGGATTAGATGTTATATCAAATTGATTATTCGTATACTATGATTGATTGATTTAGGAATAGAATATTTTGAAGAGCCATCACTTCTTCATTTCTTGTATGTAATGGATACATTCTCTTGAGGATAAACTTTAAGTTCTTGGTTAAAGATGTATGAATTACTATGTAGGCCTCTAGGGTATAGGGTTTAGGTATAGGGTTTAGGGTTTAGGGTTTTAGGGTTTGGTCTTGAGGATTTGGGGTACATTTCATTTTAATCCTAGTTTTTGTGTTGCAAAGCTTTGCAAACACAATTGTGTGTGGATGTAAAATAATGGATTATTGTATGTATGGTGTAGTTCTCAATTATATTTTACATGGATACAAGTTGCACTTCTCTACATCGCATAGTTAATGTGTGCAAAATAATCTATTTTGTATTTATCATTTTTGATTGAAGATGTTATTGACATGGAATAAATCACAAATTTATTGCAAAGAATATATAGGTACTATATTAAACATCAACATACGAATTATGATTCCAGAGTCTTCAATCTCATAGCCTATTTTAAACCAAAATTGGAATAGAGTTACTATTGTAGGTCATGTGGCTTAGAGTTTAATTCATATGACCTCATAGATCATAACGTATGAGAGATCAAGTAGTGTTTGTACGAAACATTTTTGAATTCGTGAAGATCTATACTTTTATGGAGCTCACTGAAATGGTTATGAACTTAAAATTTAAAGTTCAAATGTATCCGTGAAAAAGAATACTTAGCATTTCGGAAATCAACATAGGATTCCTTTTTCATTGTGTAGTAATTATGAAAATCGAGTAATGAAATCTTTGAGAAATAAAAAAGGATCCTATGCAATTTTATCTTTTTTAGTTATGTATTTAAGGAATTTTTAAAAAAAAAAAAAAAAAAACTGTACTTTGGCCCCATTTCGATTTGGCCGCCATCGGCGGCGTGCGCGCCCGCCCGGCGTCGGCCGACCGGCCCGGCGTCCCGCGACCGGCCCGGCGACCGGCGACCGGCCAGCGTCCGGCGACCGGCCCGACGACCGCCGACGGCGTGGGGACCGACCACGTCCCCGGCGACGGTCGGTGGGTCCTTCGCGTCCCCCTTTCCCCTCCTCCTCTTGCCTCTCCCCAAACTCCCCGTTTGCACAACTTCGATCACTTCCTCGCCTTGCATACCTGCATTTTTAAAACTACTATATTTAGTCTTTATGCTCCCCGTGGCGTCTAAATATGGACAGGGAATTTTCTGACAAGAGAATGTCGGGAATATCTTTTTGTCCCATGCGAGAATGTTTTATGACAAAGATACTCTTGGCTTTAAATATATCCATAGTAATGGACTTTCTTGAAGGGGAGTTAAGGTGAGCAAATCTTCACGCCAATACACTCACTTTTTGAGTTGTTGTGCCCAATTGGCTCGAATCGAAGTAAACATTTAACAATCAATATAGTGTGGTCAATTTTCTCATTTGTGAAGGCATTGAGAGTTCATGCCCTTGTTTTTAAGGAAAGCAAAGGCAAAGGGGTCAATTCTTATTATTAGTTAAAGACCATGCTTTTGATTGTACACCTTAATTTATTTTTGTTAAAATATTCCTTCTTAACCCCTAAAGATCCATGGACACCAAAGTGGAGGTTTCCTATATCGGCAAACTTATATGAAGAGGTCAAAAGTAATAATTTTTATTAAATTTTGACTAGGTGGTCCTTACACCGCAAAGTGCATGTGGTAAAATTTGCATATCCAAATTCCAAATTTACAACGTACATCTATAATTTTTACGTTTGAAGTCCATTAAGGCGAGTTAAATTTAGTCTTTGTTTGAAATTCTTTTTTGGAAATATGTTCATGAACAATTTACTACTTGAGTTCCAAAGTGACCCAAGTCAAAATGTTTGTCTATTTCACAAGGGGTCTTGTTGAAAGATTACAAAAATAATCTTCACAATTTCTAGTAATTCCCGATATAAGTCATATAACTCTTTCTTCGATTGATTGTTTTGAAAATATAAAATTTTAAATAGGCATCTCTTCTTCATTTAGAGTATCTAGTGGATAAAATCACTCGTGGATAGGATTTGTGGTTTATGGTTTAGGATGTATGAATAACTCTTTAGGATGAGTTCCAAAATAAGTGTCCTACATTAAGATTAGGATACTCCAATTGACATTCTCAACCATGCAATATTGGAATAGAGTTCTTGTTGTAGGTCATGTGGTTAAAAGTTTGATTCATGAAGCCAATGGTCAATTAAATTACAAAAGGAAAATAAAGAAGAAAGATATTGATTCAAAACCAAATGAATGCCTTATGTTTGAAACATCTATTAATTTGTGAAGATTTACACTTTAAAGAGTCCACTTTGAAAATGGTTATGAACTTAAAATTTAGAGTTAACCCCTAAACGACCACGGCCACCGATTCGGCGTTTACATAAAGTGAAGGAAAAAAATTTACAGTCAACTTTAAACGTTATGATCTCACATCTAGTGATGATCCAACGGTTAAAAATAATCACGGTACTATCAATGGTAGTCTACTTCAAGATCCTACGGATGAAATTATCAATAATTTCCAAAAATATTGGACGTACCCCAAATAGTACATAGTGGTCAGTGTTGGGATTTCAAGCTCCCGAAACATTGTGGATTTTTAAGGGTTAAGATGTATCCGAGAGAAATAATATATTGCATTTCAGAAATCAACATAGGATTCCTTATTTCAGTGTGTAATAATCACTGAGAATCAAATAACAAAAAACTTTGCGAAATAAAAAAGGATCCTATGCTATGTAAGATCTCTGAATTTTAAATATATATATATATATAATTTCCTAATTTTTATTTTTAAAAAAAATTGAAAAAAAATTTTAAAAAAAAACCGCAGCGGCCGCCCACATCGGTCGGCCGCGTTGGTCGACCGGCATTGGTCGGCCGGCATCGAGCGGCCACGATCGGCCGGCCACATCGGTCGGCAGCGACCGGTCGGCAGCCCCCGGTCGGCAGCGACCGGGAGGCCCGAACGACCGGCCACGATCAGTCGGCCGGACCGGCCGGCCAGCATCGGTCGCGGCCGTGATTGGCCGAGCGACCGTCCGGGGCGGCGGTCTTTAGGGTTGGGAGGAGGGGGATAAGAGGCCTTTGGGGCCTCATTTCCCCTCACTTCTCCTTGTATTCATCCATCTCAACCGAGCCGCAACCGTGGGCATTAGCTTCTCGTGTCTTTGCATTTTGTGTGGTGGGGGGAAGTCGGCGTGATACTATGGGTCTTTGCAGATCGAATTTTTGCATACTTGGGATATTTTGGGGTATTTTAAATACTCCCTACTCTTCATGGCGACGGATATTAATAACACGAACATGGAGGCCGGTGCATCGAACAAACCTTGAGGTCACTGCGGCGTAAAACCACAAACGCAGATTGGTGGGGACTGAGTTGGTTTTACATGAGACATCGTCAAAGAGAGTGAAACCAAAAGGAGCGAGACATGAGTTGCACTACAATATCTTGGATAATGAGGCCATCAAAGCTGAGAGCGGTTGGGCCAATGAACCGGAGGAATACTGGAGAATGGCGACGTGCAAGAAATATGTGAAGATGTATCACATTGGGAAACTTTGGCCTCGAGAATGTCACAAAGTTAATACCAATAATTTTACTTGCAACCCTCAAACATGCAAGGATGATCACTTCCTTCATCGTGCTCAAGAAGTTTGGGTGGCATTGTTTGGAACTCGTCCCAAGAGCAAGGGTTATTTTTCATATACGCTCTTGAGCATGGTGTATGCTGAGCTCATATTGAAGCGCAAGGTGAACTGGAGCACATTCACGGCGAGTAGTGCATATCCTCTTCGAATCGGGAGAAATCAAAAGGATATCCCTGATAGGTTTGATCCAGAATCAAATTCTACAAAGGCCTTATTGCAGTACTTGAGGAGGAAAACTCATGATACGGCGGAGAAGGAATCTCCTCCAACAACCACGACACATCAGGAGGATGGAAGGAATATGGTTGCTACGGATGCCCCAATCGTAGAACCAACTATAACTGATAGGCTCGAAGGTGCAAACGTAGTTGAAGAACCTCGTGAAACCCCGGTACCAACACCAGAGGAGGCAGGGCCAAGTGAACCACGGGAAACCAGAGCACCAACTTCTCCCATGGATGACATGGATCTCGATTCGGGTGCGGCGCCAATGTTCGAGAGGTATATGACTTATGAAGTACCGGATAACACATTGGATGAGTGGATGAAAAAAGCAAAAAGTTTGGCAGATTGGTGCAATGAGGTAGATAAAGAGGAAGGTTTGGAAGGGAATCATTGGCCTGAGACTACGGGTGAGCAGATAACTAATCTAGGGTACAACTTGAAGATGGGGTCAAAAATACTTGCGGATATGGCTCGAAGATTTGTGGGGCTGGCTCATACTTTTGCAGGTGTCATGCCCAACATTCTACTACTAGCCGAACAATTTTGAGGTACTCGTAGATCGGTTTCAACCTCTCTTGAAGGACCGAGTGAAGATCGAGCTAATCATTGTGAAACAGGGAGAAACAACAAAGAAATTACGCAACGTCTCCTAGACGAGTTCTACAGGGAATTGCGGTTGTTTGGCCAAGGTCCTGCTAGCAAGTATGAGGCGAAGTACCAAGAAGCAATCCGCCAAAAGGATGCGGTAGAAGCATGGGCGGATGACCAATTCGCCTATGTTCCATCAGAGAATGACACGGGGGCTTCATGTAGTCATGTTGTTGTTCCAGAATGTGATGCGGGTGGTAAAGACGATGGTAAAGAGGATGGTGAAAAGGATGGTAATAAAGATAAGGGGAAGACCATTATCGGGACTTCTGATAGTCTTTTTCTTTCACAAATTGATGGGGGTGGTAAAGAGGATGGTGAAGAAGAGACGAGAAAGACGTATATCAGGGATTTATCTCCTCTCAAAGAGGTTAGTGAAGAGGATGGTAAAGAAGATAAGGGAAAAACCATTATCGAAATAGACGATGATGACGATGATGAAATTCGGGGGGAATTGAAGTTAATATCACAAAAGGAGATAGATGATGCATGATTGAGCGACAACGAGCATGGGCGATGGAGTTCGCAGCACTGAAGAAGGAGAGAGATGTTACAGTTGCGAAATTGGAGGAGGAAGCAAAAGCATGCTCAATGAAGTTGGAGGCTACAAGTAAAGAGAGAGATGAGGCGATCATCGAATTGGAGGCATTACGGAAAACCTTCAAAACGGTAGATTCTACGAGGCAAAGCAATCCACCTTCACCTACGCATACTACCATGGTTGGGATGGGTTCATCGACTTCAAGATAAGAGGAGCTTGGTTTCGAGAGCAAAAGAAGATCTGAAATCGATTGCATCTACATCAAAGGAATCACGTGAAGTTGTAGATGCTTCATTGGAGAAGTTCGTTAAGAACGGATCGAAAAAACGATATGACCCCATATAGGTCACTTTTTGGGGGGATATTGAAGAGATGATGGAGCGTACAAACTACTCTAAGATGGGACGAAACAATGATGTTGATTGGACTATGGAGATAGAGGAAGGATGGGCGCCGTATAGTAGATTCTCATCGCACCTACAAGAGTCAGCTCGCATTGTAATCAACACATGCGACCCTCCTCCCGCAATACTTAAAGACAAATGTGCGGTGTGCCTACATAATTTTGGTCCGGAGGGCGCATACACGTTAGGCCAATGTGGCCATAACTTTCATGTTACTTGCATATGCCGATATGCGATGACTAAATCGTTATGTCCAGTATGTCGCTCCCCATTTAGCACGAGATTCTACGAGATGATGGGCATTCGAGATCTTATGCCACCAGGGCACGAGTTCAACCGATGGAATCTTCCATTGGATCAATACCCGAAGAAATTTCTAAACTACTCTGATTGGGGAAATGCTCTTACCTGGAGTACATCCGAATCAAAACACCAACTAGCCATTCAATTTGGTGGGGATCATGATCAGTTATTTTGGATGACACGAGATTATGAAATAGAGATCAGGGCGAGGAATATTGAAGGTGATGAGCAACGAGAGTTGTTTTGTCGTAATTTCGGGGGGCATTGGAGCATCGAACACAACCGTTTCTTTCGATTTCCTCCAAAGAAAGTGGAAAAGGGAGAAGATGGTTCGTGGCACGAAATAACCGATTCAACAGGCTTTGGTGAAGAGTACAAGAAGTACGATCATACTCCAATTGGAAGAGCTCGGTACTCGCGAAATTGGAGGAGGCCGCAATATTCGGATTTCGATACCGGAAAATTCTTTTGAAGATGTGGAGGTCTCTTATTGGGATGCGGTGAAGAAGTTTGATACGCGTATCGATGACGCCATTACATTTTGGAGAGAATGTCTTTTAAACCCAAAAGACACACAACTTCTATTATTGGATGAGTTTGAAGGTGTTGTACAGGATGTCATTGCAAAGATTGAGAAGGCCATGGAAATCTTACGTAACAAACAAGTGGATCCGAGCAAAAAGCGGAAGAGGCAATCAGGCGACGATGGGGAGGATAGTTGGCAAGCAGGTATGAGAGGCGAAATCGCAGCGGTGGATCGAGAGTATGAAGAGGGCGGGCAATTCGAATTGCCCGTCCAAGTCAAAGACCGCGTACTCGCAGTGTAGGCTGTGTAGCTCAGATTGGCCAATCGGATGGATCTTCAGTTTGAAGTTAGAACGGATGTTGGACCTTAAGTTCCACATATATAACTATATATATATATATATATATATATATATATATATATATATATATATATATATATATATATATATATATATATATATATATGCTTTTTTAGATTGTTTGGTTGTTGTTTTAAAAATGATGCAAATGCCACCATTGATCCATGGGGCCTTATTTTTGAAGTAAAGGGTTACAATCTTTTTGATTTAATGTGCATTTCTTTTGTATGCTTGAGACAATTGAGAGTGAAGACTATAAATACGACAAGTATGTAAAAATGTATGTAATATTTTTCAAAACATTAAATGCGATCATGTAGACAATAGAATCTCCAAATGCATTTGGAGTATAACAATAAAGTACTACAAGAAACTATAACTACAATTTCTATAATAAGTATAAGTCCTATAAACCTATACTACATAAAGATGCCAAATTCAACTACTCATCGGGACCGGAGGATTGCTCATAATCGCTATCTCCCTTCACTTCACTCCACTTTGGATCCCGTAGGATCATATTCATAATCGCTTGGAACCTCCTCTTTGATCTTGGGTTTATTCTCGGACATTGTATATTCCCATACTTATGCCAAGTATCAAATTCGGGGAGATTAACAGGGATCTTCGTTTTTTTAGGCGGAACAATTGGAATTGTTGCAGATTTCCGTTTATGCGACTTGGAAGAGCCAAGCATGTGCTGTAATCCCGTGGCAGTACGAAGAACATTGGCATTCTTTAAATACCTGCCCAACGGTACATCAGAGTCACTAGAGATGCTCCCATATTTGGCTCTTGAAAGGGATACTAAACCCTTAGACGATTTCTCCAAGGTTGTCGTAACCCTTGTAGTAGAGGGTTGAAATAAAGCGCGGGGAGTAGCACATTGATCAGATACTTGATCCTTACTACCGGATGCAATATTCTCCGCGACCGGATCAGAGCTCATAGTGCCCGCAATTGTGTTGCACGCAATGGTCTTCGCATCTATCGCCTCCTTTTCCAACCGTAAACCAGTAGCGATAACAGGTAGGACGTTATTTGATTTGTCCATGCCGCCTTGTGTCATTAACCGGGCTAACGGCTGCTCATCATCTAGATCATCCGCTGAAAGACCATGAGCGATAAAATCACCATTACCATCATGAACATTTGGAGCATCTTCATCATTTGAAGCGGGGAAGAAAGTCATATCATCATCTTCATCGCCAAATTCAAAAACATCATTGTCATCGACTACGATTCGTCCTCGATGCCTTCCTCATCATTCTCATGTACTTGGTCTTCCTCTAAATCCAAGTTCTCTATACCACCGCCCATCATCACTCAACTTATCATTCGCGAGCAATTTCGAGTTGGAATATATGTAGACCAAGTCATCCTCCGCCCGGTAGTAACCGATTCCGTTTCTTGTCGTGAACATAAGAGTAGCTACTCCCGATTGCGTTCGCAGTCGACGAGGACACGGTCTCGTGCTAGTATTCGCTTTGCAATTGGAGAGAGGAGCTTAGCACAAGCACCTTCAAACTCCCACCATGCATGTGGAGCTAGTTTTTGAGTATTAGGCTCCAACATGTCATGGAATGGTGGACCCCTTACTCAAACGCAAGAAATTCACTCACCACGTCTGCGTAATCCTCCGCGGGACATAAGTTTTGTAAAACACGCTTGCAAGCGATTGTAAGATCGGGATCGTCGCCTAACTCTTGGTCGTGTAGTAAATAAGGATTTAAAAGTGCGCCGGCGCGCCATGTAAATCCGTTGTCATGAGCCGTTTCCGATGGTAAAAACTCTTTTGCGGTGGCCACCTCAAGTGGTTCCAATGAGATGGGCGGTGCGTGCAAAGTATGGACATGTCTCTCAAGATCACGCATAATATGCCATGCCTTGCCCGTACTAGGAGCCTTGCCGTCGAATTCTCTCGAGCGTACACACCACGGGGCAACCATATCCCGTAGTCTTTTGCATTGCTTCCAAAACTCATCGCTCAACACCACCTTCTTGACCTTACGTGAGAATATAAGCTTATATCTCTAGAGATACCGTCTTCTTCGAGGCATAGGGTGTGTGAACATAGGGTCGACAACAACTTGCTCCAATGATTCCTTGACCTCCAACAAGCGATCTATCATTATGAATTGACTAGCAAATCTTGTTTTCCAGGGCATCGGGAGGTGAATTTCGCCTCGTGTTTTTAAACACTGACTAGGGGCATTTGTCGCCTCTTGATAAACTTGACCATTTTCTTCGCCATGACCAAAGTATTCGCCATCCATCCAGCCTTTCCCCAATCCTCCAACAACAAGTCCATTGCATGTGTCGCACACCCTTGCATGAAAATGTGCGGATATTTCTCAAGGACTATTCTTGAGGCATTGAGCATTCTGAAGCATTATGCGTGCATACTTGAACAATGTTCTCTCGGTCCAACTTCTTCTATGTACTTCAACATGAGAGTTGACATGTACACATTTTTTTTTCTTGGCCGGTAGTATCGACAGCACCAAGAAAAAGCTCTCCGGCTTGAGTCACGAGCATCGCATTTACCAAAGGGCGACTAGTCACAGATGACCATCCATCTATAGTCAAAGTTCCTCCAAACTTCCGAAGGCTCTCAGAGAGTCTACTATCTAGTTTCTTTTGTAACTCCGTCTTTACTTCTCCTAACAACCTTGTCCGAATGTCATGGTAGGATGGTGGAGCATAGGATTTTCGAAATCCCGCAGTCTTCATCACGGCAGCTTTGAACGCATCATTGCGGGCTACTGAGAATGGTATATTTGCTTCGTAAAAAAATTTCGCCCAGAGTTTATCCAACTCCCGCCTATCCGCTTCTGCAAAAGTAGCTTCAATTGAAGATTGCTTCGTTTGCTTCATAGATCCAAGCATCGGGCGAGTATCCCTTATTCCCTCATATGCATGGAAGAAGCAGAGGTTGACCCTACCAAAATTTTTGTTGAATTCATGGGGGTGCCTAGCGAGGACCCTACACAAGAGTCACTCCTAGGGGTTTCAGGAATGTCATGTTTTGAAGCACCTGGAACGTCCGTGGATGGAGTGAGAGAACATTCACCGAGAAATAGTTCCAATTCTCCGTTATATGGAGGGAACTCCCCACCACATCTTAAAAATAACTGCCTAATTTCCCTAGGCAGCTTCGGGCAAAGGGCAGAACTCGAATCCCTATGTCCAGGAATCTTCTCGTACCCATAATGACTCAAATTCCGACTCTTCTTCTTGAAACAATTACACGACATAGTGAGCATCGTAGGAAGGACCCGCACGCTTTGCCTTCCTTCTCGATGTCTCTAAACCAAGGCTCATGTGGAGCAGGGCCCATTTTGATAAATAGGACGCGTCAAAGTCTTAAGTAATGGTGGGACCGTGACGGGGAAAAAATTGGCAAGAGTTCCTTACGGAAATCCTCACTTCCGAACTCAATACCTACCAAGCAATGTACACATAAAATGAATTATGTGGCTCATAGCTCTTGGAAAGTGTTCAAAATTCGGAAGTGAAATGAGACTCAATGTGTCTTCTCTTATATACCATCCAACTCCGAATATGACCGTTGCAATTTGAAATTGAAATGCTCCTAAACCGTTGGATGCTCAAAAGGGCCATCTGGCCGTTGGCGGTCGCAGGATGCGAGGGCCGGTCGCCGAGGCCGACGGCCGGTCGCCCGGACCGACGGCCGGACTGACGGCCGGTCGCCCGGGCCGACGGCCGGTCGCTCTGGCCAGCCGACCGGTCGGTCGGGCCGACGGAGAGGTCGGGGACCGGTCGACGGGGTGGTTCGACCAATGAACGCACCCCGTTGGTCATTTACCCTTGGTAAAACGACCAGATTTTCTAAGTCACGGACGGTCCCCGGACCCCTGCCGGACGTCCGGACGCTGTGACATCCCTGAATTAGAGCAGTTTGATATTTGATGATTTGATCACTGCAGCTGGCAAATGGAATGTGCGATGTGTTCCAATAATATTCGTGAATTGCCCTACAGATTCACCGACCTTTGTGACCCTTCAAAGTCGGCAGCATGGTGATTGCCGTCCGGTAAAAGGGTTCAGTCTGGTGAAAAGGCTCCAGTCCGGTGAGAAGGCTTCCGAAAGTCGTGGATTTGACTGCAGGAACGGCCCAGCGTTTGACCAACCCAGCCGTGCGAGTTGCAACTTGGAATTGATCGACCGAATTACTCGCTCGGTTAGTGCCCTCTTGCATAGAAATTCCCTCGAACGTTGACATGCAGCACATTTGTGTTGTTTACACTTCCGGCCAGCAGTTTGGGCAGGCAGGCACCAGCTGCAATTCCGTTTCCGTTCCCACATCCTGCTGACCTGCTATCCAATGAGATTCAATCCTTGCCGGTCCATATTGTGTAGGAGGTGGAAAAATGGTCTTGCCTGCCGTGCGTGCTGGTTGAAGATGGCTGTTCCGGCCTACTAAGCGATCTGGGCGTGAAATCCGGAACCTTGACTCAAACTAAATTTGGCGCTGCCTGCTGCCTCAGCAGGGTGTGTAAACAACACAATTTTTCACTGCTCTGAAAAGTGTGACTTAAAGTTTATGTCTTTTTTCCAAAACCATTCAAATTAGAGGTATCAATGGGTTGTGGAAAATTCAAATTAATGCAATATTTAGGATAGTATTTATTATATCAAACATTTCTTGTATACATGCTATCTTGTGAACCTTCAAACCTTATGTCATTTTACTTAAGGAGATGAGAGATGACTTGTGAACCTTTGACTCTTATGTCATTTTAGTTAAGGAGATGAGAGATGACCTTGCTCGATGTTCGAGTTTAGAATGTCATTGTGCTATTAATTGTTGCTACTAATTTTGTCATATTGTAAAAAGTAGGAGGAAAATGGTTAAGGGCCTATCTCTCACTATTGGTTTTTCATATTGTTGAAAGTAAGGAGAGTACTTTTTCTCGGTATTGTGTGTGCTATTACAATGTTTGTAAAATGTAATGGAAGCTTCTTCAAAGGAAGATTCTTGTATACATAGAGGCGTGATGAAGTTTGTTCATAGAGGTCTTTTTCCATATTTCATGAAGTTTATTGAGTTTGTTATGAAAATGTAGTTTATATCAAAACGTACAAATCTCTCATGTAGTTGTGGTAAATCATAATGGATAGTGATTTTCACACAAATGCCATTTGTAATTGTAGAGACAATTCGACAACTTGGAGTTATGTCCAAATAGGTTTTTGGAATGTATATTTTTACTTATAAATCCTTTTCTAATGAAAGCTGCAAGCTTAGTCTAAGTTTTTGTTGTATCATGCTCATTGTATACCTTTGCTTATTTCAAAAAGAGAGCTAAATTTCATATGGCAAACATTGTCCTTATCTATATATATAACACAATTGGGTATCGATTTGGTGATCCTTCCTACCCATCTACGTACTTACCCACCTAATATTCCTACCCACCTATGTACCTACTCACCTATGTACCTACCCACCTACGTACCTACCTACATACCAACCTATCAACATACAAACCTACCTACTTTTTATGCTTTTTGGAATATGTATTAAAAGGAAAAAACAAAAAAAAAAAAAAAAAAAAAAAAAAAACGGACACACATAAAACTAATAAACATAATATTGTTCAAGAAAACGGTAGACACGGGATACTTTATTAGCTTCGTCGTCGAAACAACGGGGACGTTACTGATAACAGAATTGGGTCCGTTCGGCCATCCTTCCTACCCACCAAAGTACCGACCTACCAACATACAAGCCTACCAACCTACAAACTTACCAACCTACCTACCTACCTTCTTTTATGTTTCTTGGATTATGTATAGAAGAAAATAATATTAAATACAAATAATAATAAAACAATGAACATGATAATGTTTGAGGAAATGGTAAACACATGATACTTTTTTAAAAGTACCATATAAAG
Source organism: Bryum argenteum (assembly GCA_037043015.1). Classification (NCBI taxonomy): domain Eukaryota; kingdom Viridiplantae; phylum Streptophyta; class Bryopsida; order Bryales; family Bryaceae; genus Bryum; species Bryum argenteum. Next base: position 13,080,325 of record CM073328.1, on the reverse strand, counting down.
AACTTTCCCGTCAGTCGACGGGAACCTTACTATTAATTACATGAATAATATAATTGTATTGTGTATACCAGTTTTTTTCTTTAGATTTAATGAAACGAGGATTTTCAAAATGTCATATTCATGCTCTTTTACAAGTGTCCATTGGTATAGAAGAGAACTTATGATAGATAGAGGAGTTTGAAAGATCTGACCAAAAGTGAGAGTAATGTGATTCGTACCATTTCAAATAAAGTATTATGCTTGAGAAGTGATGTATCGATTGTTTCAAAATGAGAGAATGATAAATAAGTAGACATATTCCAAGGACTAAATATTACTATTTTTTAAATATGTTCGTCAAAAAATTCATAGAATCCTTTTTATTTACTTATTTGTAAATAACCAATCCACAGTCCCTTTAGTTGTTTCATATTGTGTAATTGAACTGGATTCACAATCATATAAAGTCTCAAAATTGAAGTCAAAGTACTGATGATGTTTAAAGCCATGAAGATCCGTAAAAACCTGAAATGGATTTTTGTGATTCGGGTAGTCTAGATGAAAGGGTTGAAAGTAATGTTTTTGCCTAATATTTTTACAGAGTGCTCTTATCCTGCAAAGTGTATGTGGTAATATTTGCAAAGCCATATTCCATTTTTAATCCATTTTTAATCAGAAAAATTTATGTTTCTAGTCCAAAAGGGCAATGTTAATATATTCTCTTCTTTTTTTTCTTTCTTTCTTTTTTTTTTTTTTTTTTTTTTTTTTTCTTTCTTTCTTTTTTTTTTTTTTTTTTTTTTTTTTTTTTTGAAGAATTTCTATAACCATTACACTAAATCATTACACTAAATAGTGTATTAAGTGTGACTCACAGTATTTGCCAACATCACTCTAAATATCAGTAAACCTACTTTTGTAAGAACACTTATTGTGAATTCTCACACTATTTATGCAATTATGAATATAGTAACATTTTGACATTTCGAGCTTTTGAGATATGGATATTTAGTGTGAGTTAGGAAATGAAACGTGCAATGAAAGAGTTTAGGGTTAAGAGTTAGAGTTAGGGGTTGGGGTGGCTACACATGTGGCCACCCCAACACCAATTATCCACAAATTGACAAATAGTGTTAGAAAGGTAGTAGGGGTAAGGATACTATTTATCACCATACACTAAATACATTGTTTAGGTGTTGAAGTCCCAAAGTGATTCAAGTCAAAAAGTTTACCAAATACAAGGGAGCAACCTCTAAAAATTTACAGAACCAATTTAGAAAGATCTTGGTAATTCCCAAATCATTTCTTTCACATTTAGCCTAAATTTGGAATTTGGAATTTTTCAAAAATTGTGCTCAAATATTAAAAAAATGATAAAGGTACCTACTCACCTATCACTTTTTTCTAGAATAAAATAGAATAAACGTGATGCATGCTTTTCCAAATTGCCGTTCTCATACCCTCCTGGAGAAAAAAAATTGTATGAAAATATTAAAATTGGAACGATTTTCGAAAATTTTGCATGGGCACTTCGAACTTAGGTATAAACATAGAGCAAAAAAATTGGAGCAACAATCATCAAGTCTTGCTTGGCACAAAGTAGAGTATGCGTCTAGGACAATGCATGAATAAGTTCTTGGATTAACCCCTAAACTACCAAGGCCTTCGATTAGGAGATTTACGATTTCGGGTAGGCTAAATGAAGATCTTAAAAGTAATATTTTTGCCTAAGATTTTTACTCAATGTTCCCTATACTACAAGGTGTATGTAGGAGAATTTGCAAAGTCAAACTCCACCTTTGGAGTTTGTAAACGCAAATTTTAGTTTTTAGCCTTGAGGCGGGCAGAAAAAAACTTTTTATTTTTACCTTTTTTTTAAGATTTAAAAATAAATAAATAATAATAACAAAATAAAAATCGTTTCTTGATTGATTTTGTACTTAGGTTTCCAAGTGACCCAAGTTGAAACTTTTACCAATCCTACAATAGCACCCTTCAAAAATTACACGAGCTAGATTCAAAGTTTTCTTTGATATAACAATTTTTTCTTTCAAAATTTGCCAAAATTTGGGATTTTGGAATTTTTTGATTTTTCTTTTGTCTTGAAATTCAAAAACTCAAGAAAGTATATACTCGCCATTCATTTCCCCCCTAAACCATATACAATAAACGTGGTGCATGTTTTACCAAATCCTTGATTTCTACCTTTTTCTAGTAAAGAAATTGCATGAAGGTTCAAAAAGCAAAATGAGTGTCTAAAATTTTGCATGGGCATGCTCAACTTAGTTATATACATGGAAAAAAATTATAAGCTAGATGTTTAAGATAATAAGCATCACGTTTTCCTTTGCACAAAGAGGAATATGTTTGATGAAAAAAAGATTGCATCAACTCTGAATGTTATGATCTTACAAATGGTAAAGATCCAACGGGTTGAAATTTTAACCACTACCTCTAATGGTAGTTCTCTTCAAGATCGTACGGTTGAAAGTTTCAAAAAAGTGTATGAAATATTCTCATACTCCAAAGTTTAAGGTGGTATGAAATTGCAATTTTGGAGTTTGGAGCTCACAAAACACCATGGTAGTTTAGGGGTTAACCCCTAAATTTCCTTGTGTGTTTTTGGAGCTTGAAACCTCAAAACTGCAATTTTTTACCACTATGCACTCCCAAGAGTGTGAAGCAAATTATTTAACTATTTTTAGACTTACAACTATAAGATCTTATAACTAAGCCTATTTTTAGTCATTAGGCTAAAAAATTCACCGTTGGATGTTTATCAATTGCAAGATCATAGCATCCAAAGTTTGTGTAAAAGCTTTTACTGAAATTTCTATAAACTTTGAAGCTTGTTCTTATAAAGTGTGGAGGCTGCCCTTGAAAAATTGGTAGATTTTGACTTAGGGCCTATTAGAACTCAAATAGTGATTTGGTTAGAAACATATATGGATAAATTTTTTAAAAAATATCTCAAAAGTAAAAAGTTTTTTTTTGCTTGCCTAGAGTGTAAAAACTAAAAGTTGCGTTAGAAAACTTTGAAACTAGAATTTGACTTTCCAAATTGTTGCACACACACCTTGTAATATAGGGCACACTCAATAAAAATCTTAACCAAAAATATCAATTTTAATCCAAAAACCTTGGCTGGCCAAAATGGCAAAAGTCCATATTAGTCTGCAAGGATAGGTAGGGGTTAACTTTGAATGTTACGATCTCATAATTAGTGCAGATCCAATGGTTGAAATTTAACATGGTATTTCTAATAGTAGTTCCATTTGTGATCTTACTGTTGAAAATCCTTAAATTAAGTAAATATTTCAGCCTTACATCAATCTTTACAAAGTGGTCAAAAATTGTAGTTTTTGAGTTTAGAGATTCAGAAGAAGCTTTTAGGAATTAAATCATTTTCTAATTTTTTTAGATTTCTTATTATTTGATGTACCTCTAGGAAAAATCAAACCAAAATGAGTAAATATATGAATAAATATAAATTTACACATTAGGAAATTTCAATACTTATCACGCAATAATTTAATAGTTCTTTTGTTCAGTGATGAGTTTTTTTCTACAAGAATATTTTTTTCAATAAATTTGAGCCCTACACAATGAACTTAATTAAATTCGAGGTTTTCAATGGTTGTTGAAGGAACTCCAATTATGTCAATCAAATACATAATGGTATTTCAAATGATTACAAATCCACAACCCTTCGAGGCTTCGACCCTTAACTCCAAAAGTTCGAGGAATGCCAAGATGGATTTTTCTCTATTAGAAATGGTTGAAATTAAAATGTTTTCCAAGAATTTTATTGAGTAATTTCTATACTACAAGGTGTTATGTGCAAAATTTTGAAAGGTCGAATTTGAATTTTAATATTCTTTGATATAAATTTTGGTTTTCAAGCCAAAGTGACACAACAAAAAAATATGTATATTTACTTTTTTGAAATTTCATTTCAATTTCTTTTTTTTCATAATTAAATTCTTAATCAAATATTTAAGTGAGCCAAGTCTAAATTTTAATAAGATGTAGAGGAGCAACTTTCAAAGGACAAGCCTTGTAATAATCTCCTATAAGTATAAATTTTCTATTTTCACTAGAGGTTTAACTTTCTTGTGATTTATGTAGAATAATTTTCTTGATTTAATGTAAGCAACTCTAAGTCAATTTTGAACATAAAAGATGCTTCAAGTTTTGTTGAACTTTCTCATTGATGTCGTTGCAAATTTAAATGATTCAAACTTGCATTTAAACACTGCTTAGTTCAATCATAGCTGCTACCTTTATCATTTTAGAGTTTATAAGTTATAGATTGCCACAAATATAATAAATATTTTTTTGGGGTTTCTATTACATCTAAGATAAAACTAGACTTGAAGAGTTAAAATACTTTTACTTTTTAAGCATACAAAAATTTAGGTTGTTAAAATAACTCTATCGATTCAACCTTCATTATCTTGTATATGAGTACTTTAAATCATCAATAAAATGATACTTATCTATTTTCATATCGCATCATTCACATTACAAGCAAAGTACAAGGTTCTTTTCTAGTGTTTTACATTTTAAAGTAAATGCTTCAATTATTCTATTGATATTAATAGAATAATCTAAGATATATTTACATCTTCTATTCCCATGTATTATTCTCATTCATATTAGAAATATATGCTAAAAATTTGAAAATCCAGTGTGAAATCGGTTCTAGTTTCTATTTTCACTCTAGCATGAAGCCAACATCATCATTCACAAGTGTAATCAAAGGAGGAAGTGTACCAAAAATTCTTACCATTACAATGACGATGTTAAGCGGTTTGGTGTGCATGTTCATTACCATCTTAAGCAACGAAAAGATATATTATTAATGGTTATTCCCACATAATCAATAACCTCATAGTTGATAAGAAAAAATGATATTTCACAATAATTGTTTTCAACAAACTTGGTTAAGTCTTTAAACACATGTTACAAATTTGAGGGTATAGTAGATTTTTTTTTGAAAATACTTAGATTTGCGAGAAACTTCCACAACACTATAAAACAATATAACTTTATTAGCATTAAAATGAAAAAATCTAGGGAAATATAGAATCAACAAATATTAAAGTTTTACTTATTCAAAATTACACAATAATTGATAAAAAATTAGTAAAGTTCATGCATAAATTGTTTTATAATTGATTTAAATTTTATACAAACACTTAAATTATTAAAATCTAATTCTTCATCTTTAAATTTTTGGGGATGAAGCACGCCTTTATATCAATGATTATTGTCTCTCTCAATATTGTTACAAAATATTTATCTTGAAATATTGAATATTTTGTGTTCAGATTGAAACAACTTTAATGGATCTAAACTAGGAACTTTGCATTTTCTGTAACGTTGGTAAAAATTTGCATCTTTCTCACAATATATATGGTATTTTGTGATTATCTACTCGATAACAATAAAACCATCTATTTTCTACATTTCATATAATGATTTCTCATCATGACCCAATTTATGATCGTCGAAAGTACTTAAACTCCCAAATTTTGAAAAATAGGATCACAATCATATTTATCTTGAATAAAACAACGTTCAAGGCTCCAATTTTCTCTCAATACTTTTAAACATCAGGTTGTGATGCGACACTTCTTTTCTATATCAAAATATCACAAGAAAGGGGTTGGGATCTATCAAAATCCACATTTGTTGAAGTTTTTCCTCTTGCGCTTGCTACCACATGGTAACCAAACACCTTCAAATGCTTTGTGATAAAAGTAAGATACAATTTCTAAAGTTACAATATCATCTAGTTGAAATAATCCATATATCTTAATAATTTAATACTTTTACATGATTATATAGAAAATATTATTTAGTAAGTCTGCACTGAAGTTCAATTGGATTGAAATTTGAATTGTTTTATTTTTTATTTAGATATTTGTATACAATTTGGATAAAATATAATTTTGCATGGACAAAAAAAAACCCATAAAGACTACAGAAACATTGGGATTGACCATGAATGTTGACTGGTATGATCTCTTACCGCCCCCATTCCGTTGCATCAAGGTGAAAGATATAACAATTACAATCAACCTCTATAGTCGACTAGTATTTGAACTGTCGAAAGATCTTAAAACTACCTTCTTTTAACGCAAGGTAGATTTTTCATATTCCGACACGTTTTTTTTAGATGCACTCTAGGATCTAATCATTATTTAAATTGTCTATAGAATTCAAAATAAAGAGAAAATTTATAATTAGATCCTCATGCACTTATAATCTTATGTCAAGATATATTTTAGGTTGTATATTGAAGTGATTTACAGAAGTATTATACTCAAGGCCATGCAAATATACTAAAATCTTTTATTGAGTATTAGACTTTGTAATCACAACATTTGATAGAGAGTCTGTGGTTCTCTTTTTAAGAAAAACTTAACATTTGGTTAAAAAATCGATTAAAGTAAAAATTAGACAAAATATATATTTTATTTGTAAGTTTATTACATACATATTACTGAAGATTATATATGATGTGATGTAAACCAATGACGTAAATTATGCCGGATGTATGAACCTATTGGCCGGACCCCTAAGTTTCCATATGAATATTCTATTTTGGTAAATTTCATCTCTTTATTTCTATTTAAAGAGTTTTGAGAATATAATTGCTCTCGAAAATGTCATCGTCGGGATGCCTTCATAAACATAATTACTTTTTCTCATAAGAGGCTTATGAACACGTGCAATATAATTTTGAAATCTCCCTTAAGAATCTTTTCAACTCCTGGGCTCCACCAACTCTTTTATATGCCACACTAGTACGGTCCCCGTCATTACGAGGGGAAAGATCTTTACATGGTACTTATAAAAAGTATCCCGTGTTTACCATTTCTTCAAACGGTGTTTTTTTTTTTTTTTTTTTTTTTTCCTAGTATGATTTCCCTCGTCCCGAAAGGAAAGGTCTTTACATGGTACTTTTAAAAAAGTATCCTCTGTCTACCATTTCCTCAAATGGTTTTTTTTCCCCTTTTTCTCTCTCTTTATTCAAGTTTTTTTAGTACATAAAAGAAGGTAGGTAAGTTGGTAAGTTCGTAGGTTGGTACATTGGTGGGTAGGAAGGATTGCCGAACAATATTTTATTATAGAAGTATATATATATATATACAATTTTGACATTATCAAATATTATTATGGAAATACATGAGGTATGCATGTATCATGTATAAATAATTACAAGTATTTAAAAAATAAAAATAAATATTATATAAGTTATTGGGATACGATGTAAATGTTACCCATATGACATTGAAGGACCTATCAAGGGGAGCCTAGAATACAAAGATTATAATGGATGTGCATTCGACCTATTATTTACAATCGTCCAAATTTTTTGAGGATTCAGCTTGGATACATTTTTATTTTGAAGTAACCTGCATTGTACTTGCGAAACTAGAATACAAGATTCAATGTTTGTTGAATTTCACAAGTGTGAGAGCAAAAACCACCATGGAGGTGGTATTTGATCACAATGAGATTAAAGGAACAAGAGTACATTACAAGAGGAGAGATAGAGATACAAATAGAGAGATAGATTGATCGACGGCTTGGGAGCTTGAAAGAAGTTTAAAACCAAGCTCTTTTAAACAATACAAAACGTGGCTAGAGGCGGCTCAAACTAACTCTAGGCAACTTGCCCCAACCTTAAGGCTAAGAAGCCCTAACTACTTGAAGCTCCATACGTGAACACACTCTACGGATGAATGTAATTCAACCGCCTTTATGGAAGAATATAACTTTAGATACTATAATAAGATTGAAAGAACAAAACTAAGAAAATTCAAATTTTATATACAAATATGAACACCAAATGATAATTGCTTGGGAATGGAACGCAAATCTATTCTATTTCAATCCGAGCAACTACAATTTCTATTTTTACTTTGGATTCACTATGGGAATTTTTTCCTCCTTTCTTATCATTCATTCATCATTCACTAGGGAGATTTCTTTCTTCTCTAATCTTTTCATTCTAAATCTAACCTAAATATTTTGAAACTGATAAAACATTTTTTACCAGTGATCTCACAACAATTACATCCAACATCTTAAGCCACATCCACAACATAAATAGTCTAGATTTTATTCAATTTACCTCCAAATTGTGTTCAAGATATTCAAATCTACCACATATGCAACGAGAAAGGACAAAAAAATAAGTAAGTGTTTCAAAGCTTCCACAACAAGCTAGTATACAAAAACCTCTATGAACAAGTAGTTACCTTACCATAAACCTTTGTGATTGAATACAAGAAATGATATAGAACAATACAACTCATATTTATGTATTAATACAATCCAAAGAGGTAGTAAAGATACTTGTTAGAAGGAACGTGTACTACATGGTATTCCAAACAATAAGAAATGAAAGCCATCAAATAGCATAGACTTTATATTAGTGTTTAACTTCTTTTAATTACTATCAGTTTGCGCAACAATTCTTTGACTAACTTATAAATTAATCTCAAATTCACTTTTCTTTACAAAAAGAACTACCAAATATATCTTGAGGTTGGCATGAATAAAGTTTTCGTAATAGAGTGGTTAGAGTGTTCATAATATATTGAATGGAGTGTTCAAATAACATGTTCGTTTAAGCAATACTTGAGTATTTATGTCTAGAGGTCATAAAACCATTGGTAAGAGACTCACCTCTCTCGAGCTGAGCATTATGCTAATTCCTAGCTAGTTACTATTGCAATTTCTACCTAGCCTTTAGTGCCTTGACATAACTAACATAATACTTCCAAAGGGTTTTAAGGTACTCATACAATAAGGTCCAAAAGTTGGGTAAATTTTGGTGATGACTTTAACGCAAGTATTAAGGTTAAATCCACAACCTCCTCATTAGAGGGCATGAGCTCCAAAAACCAATAAAAGCACTTAACCCCTAAACGTCCTTAGGGTATTTGTAGCCAAAAACTCATTTTTGAAAAAAGTGATATTGATTAAAATAAATATTAGCTATTCATATCTCAACCGTACAAACTTATAATAATAGCCTTGTAATAGTGAAAAGTGCCAAACAATACTAAACTCCTTGCACTTATAATCCATGCCTTATCTTCAATACATCTTTGACGGGGTCAAAATTTTTGGTAGGTAGTTGTGAGATTGCCGATTATTGTAAGGAAGGATAAATAGAAGGCCTTCACTAACTCATTGTTTAAACACCATTCCTCATGCCCATGCATGAAAGATTATGAAATACAAGTTTAAGACCTAAATTGTCCTTTAGGGGTTAAGGTGCTAAGCTTTCAAGTAACCTTGAACGCATCCTGAATTATACTCAACTCCGACTTCTAAAGTTTAGTAAAAATAATGTACTTCGTTACACATGGAATTCAATGATTACTTCCAAATTGGGTTACACTAGATTCATATATATAGATCATCGTAACTACACTCTAACATGCTACAAAAATTCCTTCTACAATCTTTCTTATCAACACACTACGCACGGTGGATGCACAACTTTAACCTAGAAACAAGCATGGCAGTGACAATGGAGTTCTAGTAAACTTATGTTTAAGATGGGTTATCAAAAATTGGCCTAGAATCAATAATGGCTTATTAGAGTCAACTACCCGAGACGTATATAATAGCTTCGAGGTCTAATTTTCAATCTACACATAGTGAGCATTTAGGAATGTGTTGTTATGGAATACCTAGAGTCCAACTTCGGGAATTTACATCAAAATTATGAAGAGTCCAAAAATGATGGTTTCAATTGGTCCAATCATCCAATCTCTTTGCCCAAGTACACAAGTAGCTTAGACAAGGGAGAAAGGTAATATGGAGACTAATGCATTATCAACAATGACTCACTAGACCATTAAACCAATGGGTATATTATAATATTGAAGCCTGATTCTCCATGTACCAACAACGAAGATTTAAGGGTGTTAGTTTGAGGCATCATTTTTGAAAAAACACTTGAAAATCTAGCTTCAAACATAATTATGTAACAAATCGTAGGAGAGTCCAAAATTGATGATTCCACTTGTTCTAGTCTTCCTCTTCCTTTCCACATGCACAACCAAAGCTCATTGAACCATTAGTGTTCACTCCATTACAAGTTCCCTATACTAAAATTTTCACCTTTCCACCTACAGTAAAGATTTGTCAGGATGAAATTTGTGCCATTATTGAGCAGAGTCTCTTGCCGTAACTATTCAGCAGATTCCAAAATCAGCTCACCTTAATTCTCTGCAAAGATATGTGCACATTGCTAGCAATTTCTCTTCCAACAGTCTCGCTTCTGCATTAAGAGAGAGCGAGAGAGGAAATTGTTGATTAACCTACGAGACACTTTTCAAGGTATAGACAAGCGGAGTGTATCAGGATTCTTATCTTGACGACTATCTGATAGTATATCTGTGAAGATTCCTTTCCGGGTAATATTACAATAAGAAAAACCGATAGAGTTCAAGGCCAGTTCAAGGCGACAAGTTTTAAACAAAGGGAAGATTGGTTAACACCTCAAAACCTGAGCTAAATAAAAAATGGTTCATTGAGATACTAGAGCTAATTGCATAAAAGGCCTGAACTAACTTGGGATGGGTCTAGGAGGTACATCATGAGACACCCAATATTTGATACTAAATCTAGATCAAGCTGATTGGAAGACAACTGCATGCATGGACCGAAAAGATGCTAAGGGTAGACAAAAAGGCGTACAAATTACTGAAAAGGTATATCAAAAGACACAATTAGGAACCAAAAGGCACAATTTGAACAATTCGGATACATACCTACTCTCCGTGGACGTCCCGATCGGTGCCGATACACCATTTGCTCGTGCTAAGAAGCAGCAGAATGGTTGAAAGAAATAGACATCCCCTTCCAACGTAACCACGTAAGTTTCTCTCACCAGATGACTTTGATTTCCTCCCAGCCTTCTCTTCTGCTATCAGAAGATTTGGATAAAGTTCTTGGTTCATCGAAAAATGGTCCAGGAACTTTTGTTACGTAAGACAGAAACACTTACAGGTCAACTAAATCGCTATCTTCAAGCTTTTACTACTGTGAACCATTTTCGCTAAGTGATACCTGGCTGATTTCCGTAGATGTACTTTCGACCCTTTCATCGAACGAGTGTGATTAGAATTTTGACCTAAGTAAGATATTTAGCCATCTGAAGCATAATCTAATCAGGCATGCCACTCAAGCTTCTGTGATACTCAGGTCATCACCGTGTTGAAGTCCCACTACGTAATTTAGAACAGGCTACCCTTCTCGTGGAGTAACTAATATTGCGCAACACAGATTGCAAAATCTCTTACAAGGAGGGGGAAAAAGGAAAGGTTTGCTCACCTGCGATCATCTTTCTCAAGTAAGCGATCTTTTCCATGAGCTTGAGGTAAACTTGCTTCAGGCCATCACTAACAGATCAAAACAGCAGATGATCAGATTCGACTTGCTCTGATAGTTTCACTAATTTTGTTCCTGCAGATATAAAGAAAAACTAAATGAAGTGGCCAAAAAGATGACAAGACAGCTGAAGGAAGTCACGATGACAAGGAGGAGTGAAAACAGAGTTCGGAGGATATGAAGAGAGATGTATATGTATGAGCGAAGTCATGAACCTGCCGCCCATGAGGCGGGAGGACCATGGCAAGAAAACGCTGGTCCTGGACTTGGACGAGACACTGGTACATTCCTCCTTCAAGCCGACGCGGAACTACGACTTCATCATCAATGTCGAGATTGAGGGACGCATGACTACCGTGTACGTGCTGAAGCGCCCCTACGTGGACCGATTCCTGCAAGCCGTCTCCCGCAAGTTCGAAGTCGTCGTCTTCACCGCCAGTTTACGCAAGTATGCCGACCCTCTCCTGGATGTCCTGGACCGTGACAACCTCATCCAGTATCGCCTCTACCGCAACTCGTGCCGCCCCATGCAAGGAGGCTTTGTCAAAGATCTCTCCCGCTTGGGTCGTCCCTTGAGCAAGACCCTCATTGTTGATAACAACCCCCACTCCTACCTGCTTCAGCCCAACAATGCCATTCCCATCGGCACTTTCATTGACAACGCCCGTGACCGCGAATTGCTTGACCTTATTGACTACCTCGATAATGTGGATACCTACGAAAATGTCACTACTGCACTCGGAAACTCCCAGCATCATTGACGTTCGTCTGAATATTAGTTACAGTCTAATCTCACACGTATAAACCAAAGCTCACAAGCTTTTGTCAAAATAACATATTAATTGCTGTTATCAGCACGAGCATTAGATGACTTAGGCTTGATATTATTGAATACAAAACTCATGATTTGAACATTGAATCTCTGAAGATCGGAGTAGAGCTTGGAGAGATAGAGTCAACGAGTAATTGAGCTAATTCTGAGTCTGAGAGTAACATTGAGGTATTTGAAAGGACATTGGATGATGAAAGTAGAGTCATCAGCGGAGGTTGGAAAGATACAAGTTGATCCGTGCTCGTTCAAAAGTTGTAGCGCATCGGATCACCTAATTTCACGCGTTCCAAGTTCCTTCCAGAAGCCACAATTTAGTCCAACGATTTCTGGTAGAAGCGCCATCCTTCAGGGACGCATTTGAAATAGCTCAAGCCAAATTCTCCAAGCACGCTAATCATGTAGCTCTGATCTATTTGTCATCTGTTCCACACACTGCAGCGCCCACATTTTCATACCCTACAATCAACAAGACGGATCTGCAGTACATCCAGAATGAAGTCACAGCAAAACGACGTTTCATGTATTGAGGTATCAAGTGCGTCCTAAATACTGACGGACATTGATCGTGAAGTGGGATTTGCAAGCAAGAGTAGTTCGAAGATTCGTCAGAGCAGATATTTCGACCCGAAGCCCGTCATACGGATTTGAAGACAAAAAAATGTAAAAGAATCAGATTAGAATGTCATCTGCTCAACTAAGCAAGATGGCTCAACTGTTCCGAAGGAAGAGTCGAAGGGAACAGAACAATGAAGCTACAACCTCTTTCCTTCAAGATGAAACAAAGTCTCATCCAAGGTGGGCACTACAAGAATCAAGCGGTTCTTGACGGTAAGTGCAAACATCAAAATGTTGGCAATCTGTAGCCGTATAATGCAGGCCTGGACAGAACTTAGGGTAAGGTAGTAGGAGATAGATAGAGTAGACCTAATGGAAAACTTCAGCTTTCAAAAGGGCACACAATGCAGTCGTCGTCAATTCTCCCCAGACTATCTATCTCGCTGACTCCGTTCATCCCACTAAGTAAGGCCTCACACCCCTAAACAGACGGTCAACCTATAAATATAGCTAGCAAATGCATTCTGCACATTTGCCTTCTAGACAACAACCTTCTTCAAGGTTCTCTCTACCTGCTGCATAGAGACAAGAAGGCTCGAAGAATGGGAAACTCCACAAAAATTGGAGCTGTAAGAATATGGGGTACTGAAAAATAAAGGCTTGTAGTGGAAAATCGATCACCCAGTCCTAGGCGTAGTACATATACAAGCTGTTAGAAGCAGCGCAGGCGATCACATTTGCTTGCGGATGCCACGCCAAATGTAGCAGCTTTGATGAAAAATCATGCGCCCCTCCATTCAAATCCGATGATCCTGGACTTCCATCGCCCCCTGTCACTGCACCACCATGTTGCCACCTTCAGTACTATAGACTTGACAAATTAAGCAACAGCTTCAAGACTAGAATAATTGGTTAGAAACATCGGTTGAGGAATAAAGAAAGAATAAGCTCGGGAAGAGTGTTACCTCGTCTATTACGACCCCCACGGGCAAGGTTAGCAAGTCTGCTTGGAGGTTTCGTGGATGGTGTCACCAACCGCCTACTGAAATAACAAAAAAACTCGATTTACTTTAGTAATTCACCACAAAATAGGTATCGAGAATGGTAAAAACCGTATATTGCATGCAAAGGCCATGTAAAGAATATAATGGCACCATACCTATTTGGACTTTTGCTTGCCTCCAAGGTGGTCGCCTCATCACTGCCGGGAGAAGCTCCAAAGACGCGGAACAAATTGCTGCAAACCACATGTCCCACACATCTTAATGAAAATAAAGAGCTGATAGACACCAACAAGGTAATACAAAAGATTCGTCGGGTACTATTTCGAGTCACACAGCAACTATAATCGATTAGTTTGTACAAATTAGAAAACTCTGTGCAAGAAAGCATGTCATTTTGCCTGAATGCAGTCAGCACTTGCAATTCATTGAACAAGAGCACATCCAACTAGGTCAGTTCTTTTCAACTCCACCTTATGAGATATAGCAACTTCGATCTCCACGAAAAATATTACGGGTAGTAAACCAAAATAACAGTTGGCACAAGAGTATCAGTATATACCTGTAAGAACCGGTGGCAACACGCTGACCATCTCCACTAAGGCAGCACTCAAACTTGTCAAATATTGAGTCATTCTCATATAGATCACAAAGCTGCCAAACCAGAAAACTCTTGGTTATACAAGCCCAGAAGCAACAAGATCAAATCACAGATTCTCAAACTCAATGTTATGAAGCAAAATGGCCTCGACATAGGAGAAGGCCTAAACAACTCAAGCCTGAGGATAACCACAAAACATGGGAGGAAATAGAGACTAGGAGAACAAATAAGGACACTGAAGTAAACTTTTCACTACAGGATACCGTACGATGTTAAATCATACACAACAAAAAATCCATAGTACGGTGAATAAGTACCTTCGGCCGCAAATATTCATGTACTTTCAGGGTAGCGACAGGAGAGGCTTCCATGTTCACATCCCACAACTGCCAAGACAAACACACAACGTAACAGGATTTAGAGAGCCAACAATACGAGGATTCTCGTTAACAGAAGGCAAGGCCACCAATCCGAAACAATCTTGTCACTAATATCCAAGCATTCACTGTAAGGACATCATAATGCTGACCTTCAGAGTCATGTAGTCCCTGCTGAGTATGTATCGACCTCCTCTAGCAAACTTGATATCAGAGATTGATGCTATGATCTCTGTGAAGAACGACCTCGTCCCAGCAGGCTCGTGCTCCTCGAACCTGGAATACGACAGTACCACAACTTCCGGATTAAAAATGATAAAGAAATTCAACAAGACTATGGCTCTGAATTGATACATAATGTCCACATCGCAAGGATAGACGCAGAGATTGTTCAAGGGACATTCTGTGAACTTGACCAAGTCTGATTCACTTCATCATTGAATGGCAAAAAGGAAAACTTACAACTTGGAATGTCTGTCACAAAGTGCCGACTGTCGCATATCAATAAGGCGAATGGAGCCTTTGCTGCTGCTGTACGCTAACATGTTGCAGTGCATCGGATGAAACTCGGCAGATGTGATAACCTCTGCTTGCACAAACCGAAACCAGACTTAACATAGTAAAACGTTGTGCATTCACTTCCAAACGAACTTCAGACGACAACTGACTGAAAAGTTTGCCCTATTAGTTTTGTATTTACCTGTTAGGTCTTCCATATTGACAGGCTTTATATCAACAATATTGAAGCTTTGATCACTGATCTCCAGATTCCATAAGTTGATTCTCAGATCATCAGCTGATATGTACGTTTCGCAGTCACTGAATGCAAAATAATCATCATGTTAGTACATGGTAAATCCATGCCAAAAAACTTGAACATGCTGGAGCTGAATGTAGATCCAACGATACAAAAGGAAAACGTTTCAATAAAAGAGAATAACCCATTCCAAGAGAATAGCGGCGGATTTCACCTGTTATTAGAGATGGAATTGATGTGGTAAGCATGAGCATTAGCATACACCCTTCTACATCGAGCCATAAGTGCTGTCTCCGAACTCCACACCTAGAACCAAAAGATAACACCGCGTACAGACGATTAAAATTCTACATTCTTCATTCACTAATATCCTCTTGCACACAGAGGATGTCTGTGTAGTCCGCAAGTACTATTGGATATGATCCTGTACCCGTGGTTAAAATACTGTGCTTCCACTATGAACTGTCTAATTAAACGTTAACTACATCAACACAGCAACGCACTAGTATAATACACGGAATTTGGCCAACATATGAACGACTTCGAACATACCCTACAGAAACGTTTGATATTAACATGAAATAAATCGATAGCATGAAAGTACAATTACCGTGGGCAATCGTAGGGAGGGAATGCCGCCTGGAGGAAATACGAAATCAGGGCTAACATTGGTGACAGGCCTCCGCACAGCGCCTCCATTCATCGATCTAGGGGAAAATGGTCTAGGGGTGAGCACGGGACCAGCACCCATAGCATTACCATTACCCAGGTGATGAGATGGGTCTATATTCAAGTTTGAAACATTCTTCATTTTCTTCTCTGAGACCTGAATATACCACATGAAGGGCTAGAGCTTTAACAATTTGTTGAAAATGCCATCTTAGCAGCAAACAGTGCATGTCTAAGATTAAGTCTCCACCTGGACAATCAGACCAAGGGTGTCTATGGCGAAAATATATGGTACTCTCAGTCCTGCGATTATGGAACAGAGGAGCCAAATGACAGTCCTGCCCACTTTCATCATGTGCAATGGTCACAGTGGTCAACGAAAATACAAAATATCGAAATCGTCCAGTAACACTCGGACAAATTCCAATCCCACAAGAGAGACATCAGTCTCGCAAACATTCAAGTGAGAGAAAATTGTGATGAGTACTAACAGTGTGTACCTTCCAGAGCTTAATCGTCTTGTCATTTGTGGACAGAAGCAATCGGGCCCCATTTGTAGTCTGGCACCACCTGATTTTATTGATTTTCTCCTCAATCTCCAAACTTTTTAAATAATCAAACTGCGCAAGAAACATCAGTTTCAGAAACAAGATCGGCCTCCAAACGCCACAATAATCGAAGCAAAACATCGATACATTCATAGCGTTCAATAATATACCTCGGGTTCATGACTTTGAAACTCAGTTGCATAACGATACTCCGGGTGTCTAGGTACAGGATAATCGGCTCTCTCCAACTCTCTTCGAGTCCGTTGCTGCGCAATCAAGAAAACTAAAAATATGAAATCCGGAACTGAAGAATAGTTACAGCCAGTGCTACGACAATGAGATGTTGGCACACAATGCTGAACAGATCGAACCAACAGTTACAAGCAACAAGTTAAGTCAAAGAAGTAATCTTACGTCTCGACCATCGGTTCTTTCAAATAACACAACACGACCGCCTCGATCGCCTGTTGCTAAATGCTCCCCACTTTTGTCGAATTCAATAGCTGAGATGATGTCAACTGCCACATTCAAAAAATCCGCATTCGTTAGGAGAATGCCCAGAAAAATTTGTAATAATGAACTCGAGCCTGCATGCAACTCTCAATCACTTCGGACAAGAGAAAATACATGGGGCGCGTGTAAAAAAGAAAATTCCCTCGCAGGGTAGCAAGAAATTAATATACTTGCCGCCATGCTCTGTCAGAGTTGGATGTTACAAGTATTCTTTGCAATGATGAAAAATTGCGACGAGAAGACTGGCTAGAACCTAACAAACAAAACCTAGATACTAAGGGGAAGAGACTAGAAGCCGTAGAAAATATCTGAGTACTGCCCACGACAAGAAACAAGCTAGTCATATTCAAGGGGAACTAATGAATGTAAGTCCGTGCGTTGAATTTCTTACACTTTCTACATGAACCTAAACACTTCGCCCGCACCTTACAGATTTGAGAGGGACAGTACTACACAAGCAGCTTGTTTTGAAGCTCTGTAGTATCTTCACAACCCGTAACTTCCTCTCTACCTTAAATATAGGTAACATTGTAAGAAAGTAGCCATCAGAAACAAGTTCTACAGATCCAGAATATCTTGAAGGCAGTGGGAGAGGGATTAACAGATCGATACATTGCAACTTTCTAGCTCTACAGATTATACGGGCGAGGGTTTCAATAATGTAGGCACAGACTCATGAATCTCTTATCCGATCAGCAAGAAAAGCAAATGCACACCTTCTTGAACTTCTTCTCCAGCAGCACGCTCCCCGAACACTTGCGAGAATTTCCAGTCCAGCGGGGGCAAAGGCTGGCCCGTCGCAGGCAACCCGGGAGTGGGCGCCACAATTGCGCCCCCTCCTGCGATCATCACTGCTCAACCTAATTCGCTTGCTCACAAGTCCTTGTTATCTCTCTCCTCCTCTACAACAACCTCCGCATTGCCTTCAAACCAAAATCTCCCGGATCTACACCATTGCAATAATCTCGAAACAATCCTCGCCGCAAGCTTCTACATTGCCCTATGGTTTTGCAACTTTTCCGATCCTGGACGGTTTAAGGCGCGAAAAAAAGTGGAATGGAGGTCTACGGGAGCTTAAGAGGGATGGCGGGGTATTGAAGTGCTAGGACAAGACCTTGTGGCTATGGCGGAACAAGCTTGAGGAGTCCGGCCATAGCCATCGCGACTAGAAGGGAACGAAAAAACCTTGGTGCGCTCAAGCACAGTCGACGAGAGAGACGACTGGCTGCCCGCTGCCCGAATTTTGAATGTTTCTGCCCCTGCCCGAGAGATAAACGGCGGATTGTGCCTCTGACTCGGATCTGAGGAGCATCGGACGGCTCCTAGGTTTCGGACGAACGAGGATTCCGGAAGTGTTGAGTTGGATGAATGAATTCTGCGGCTCCTCTTTGTCATCTATTGTTCGTGTTTTTCCTTTTCGTAGAATCTCGTATTTTGAGTAGAGAGGATGAATGAAATTGAAATATTTGTTATTGTGGATGTCCATTTGCGTACTTTGTTCATTAATATGATGAATATGAATATGGAAAAGTAATATTATTACTTGTTCCAAGTTTTTTTTAGTTTTGAGTGTATCTCATTTCATGCTAAAAATTATGCTTGGGATTGTATGTGTGAGATAAAATAATTTGATGGAATCTACGTGTGAATAGGTAATGCCCATGTGTAAGGTGAATTTGAGTTAGTACTACTATGTGGTTGGTTGTTTTTCTTTTGTATCATATAGATAATATTCTTGATTGATTAGAAGAGGATCAGATGTACGAAACTGGTAAAATGTGTGAGGTTTGATTTGCCACGCCTCCCCTCTGTGTTGCCAGATTCCATGACAATCAGCACATTGATTCTTAGGATTTATCACCCCTCGTGTTGCCAGATTCCACCCAAGGTACATTAGTGTTATGCGCACGTCGCCCCTCGTGTCGCGAGATTCCAGCCAAAGGTACATTAATGTTGTTATGCGCAAGTCGCCCCTCGTGTTGCGAGATTCCATGATATTCAACACGTTGATTCTTAGGATTTATCACCCCTCATGTTGCCAGATTCCAGTCACGGTACATTAATGTTCCTATGCACACGTCCCCCCTCGTATTGTTAGATATTATGACAATCAGCACCTTGATTCTTAGGATTTATTACCCCTTGTGTTGCCAGATTTTATAACAATCAACTAGTTTATTCTTAAGATTTATCAAATTCGGTAGAGTTATGATATGGTTATATACGAATCCCTTATGGTTTCTGATAAGATCAATAAGGAAAGTTGCTTCTTGACGTTATCCACTAGCATCAGTAGGCGTTACTTCGTGCATGTCTTCTGGGATTCCGACAAGGAGTCAACAATGTATTCCACTTTTTAACACGATTCAACGAAATCAACACATAGGTTGTTGAGATATGGGAGGGAAGACGTGCGCGTGGTCTTCTGTGATATTGACAAGCATTCAATAAAGTAATTTATTCTTTCGCATGATCATGTGTAATCAATCCACGTCTTGTTTTGCAATATTGCTTAAGGTTATCTCTTTTTCTAACGTGACTCAATGGGGCCCAAGTGTAGATTGCTAGAATCTACAAGGTCTGCTATTTACTCACATTTAAACGTTGAAGTATTATTTGTCATAGCACCAAAATTGCAACAACTTATATTCTACACGAAATGCAATCTTTTCAATTTTTATCAAACCTCAAAATACATTCAAACCTGCCTTGTTCTCACATGAAATACGAAATCCTTCACTAAAATGAAATTGAAGAGTTCAAACTGACAAATTAAAAACTTCCTTACTACACTAATCATAACAATCATAGTAAAAGAAACAAAAAAAAACTTCATCTTCCATATTGGTAGTAAAAATTAAATCAAATTAAAATATATCATCATTTCTGCACATTATAGTGACACTATATACCATAAATGGCTACTCCATCTTCAAGTCATTTCCACACATCTATATTACAATACAGGAGGCTTTGTCTCACACGACGGTTCCGCGCTGGAATCCGTCGTGGAGACTTGCCTCCTGTATCCACACAACCAATATTGGAATAGAAAGTAAAAAAACTAGAAGTAGATTGTAGCTAAATCTATGACTTAGAATTAAAGTAGGAACTGAAAGTAAAAAGAGTAGGAGTAGACTGTTGGTCTTTTGAGAAAGGAACTTCTCTCAAAGAGATAAGATTGTTTTAGACCTACGGTTAAAAGATAGGAAGATCTATGCGTTAGCTCTAAAATTGGAATATAAAATAAAAAGACTAGAAGTAGTCTTTAGTTTTTTTAGGTATTTAGATAGTAAAAAGATATAAATGTGTTAGAAAGAAATAGGTAGCGGATGTCTTTTGAGAGGTTTGATAGTCTTATTTGCGAGGAGGTCAATAGTGGTACCACTAATTAAAAAATTGGATGCTTCAAGTTTTAGATCCTTTTGATCCCAATTTTGACTCTTTAATGACAAAAATTTCATGGCTTGATGCCGAGTTGATGAATTAGTAATTGAACCTCGTAGGTTAGTACATGGGATAAACAAAGATCCGTTAGATGGATCTTTGTTGCATTTCCTCCCACTCGATGCGAGAGGTTATTGATTTGAACGGTAATAGGGAGGTTGCTAGACGTAGCTACGGTGTGATTTTTAAGTGTCACATAATAGAGTCGATTTCATTCCAAGAGAAGAGGAGTACGCTTGTAAAGCCTTCATTATTAGTCTTGTTCATAGAAATAGTTTTCAATCAATGAACATAGAAGCCACAAGTTGTTCTTTGGTCCATCCTCTATTTATGAAATTATTTGCCATACATCCTTCTAAACCGCATGGATATATGCGATGGTGGAATCTTTGGAACTTGGAGAAGTATGGTCTTGAAGCGCAATGGAAAATCACGTATGGAGCCAGGAGTGGATGCGACAATGTGAAGTTGTTTCAACGACTACGAATCCGATTGTCTTGGCACTTTTTATTTGGTATGCTATTTACGTATAAAAATGGTAGCATACATTGTGATTTGTCTCCGACAACATCTTATTACAGAGAAGAAGATAATATGTACATAGGTGTTTGTGATTGGGGATTTGCATGTAAGATAGAGTTTCCTCTGCTATCCAACTATGCATATCCATCACAAAAAGAATTGGAGGCAGATAGAATAAGACGGCCTTGGGTGGATCCATCATTAATGAGTGTTTATGGATCAAAAGTAGCTAAATTTAGTTTAGCTACTGATGTGTATGTTACATCAAGGATAGCATCTTGGATTATAGGGCCTTTTGATGAAGACAGTGAGATTTCGTCCACAGATTATGAGATATACACTCATGGCCTATGGTTGCTCAGTAGTGAACTTGCAAACGAACGTTATAATACCCTTTTACAAAGAGTAAAGGGATTCCAACGGTCAATACCCATTTTGAGGAATGATCCAATAGAGACCATGTTTGAGACCATTGATGTATATTTTATTATTCTAAATATATAAATTCGATATGTATTTTTTAATATTTTCTGTATAAACTTATTTGAAGTTTATGAATGTTTTATAGCTTTAGGCAATCCAAGTTGAACGTGCTCAACGGCACGGGTCCCACTAGTGCTTTACAATGATGCAGATTATGTACCAGGACGGCGACATTACAGAACATTGGGTACTTACGGGTGTGATATTAAAGAAATAGGAGTACTTCAGTCATATCATGCATGGCCTGGCTCATGTATGGGTAGATTTTGTACTTCAGTAATCAATAAAGTAGCCTCCAGGTCATTAACTCAAGAATTCTTATGATGATTATTCATATCTAATCAGCAACTGTTCTGTAATTAACATTATTTCTCAGTACCTTTGTTAAATCACAATACTGACAGAAATGATTTTCACGATGTAGACATGATAAATAGTAAATTAGTGTTAAAAAATTTACATATCATTGGGAGCATACACAAGAATGGTACTCACAGAGCTTAGAACAAAGTATTTACTAATCAAGAAAAGAATATGAAATTAATGTGCTTGATTATTGATATCCAGTAGCTTACAGGAAGAATTTGAATTCAAAATATCAACCGGGAACACCCACAAATTACGGCTCACAAATAGTAAGCCTAATACTATTCAAAGTAGACACCATGCAAAAAATCACAACTGTAGACTTGATAAAAAAAGCACATTTTTTTTTTTTCGTCCTTTTAGAATGGATCAACTTCCAGTCCTGTTCCATGTTAGATCAAGTCAAAGCATGGTCCCCCCTATCTAGAAGAAAATTCAAATACACCTCAGCCTGTACAAGTGGTTTTCAAAGGAAAGAAAAGTGGGGTTTTCGATGTATAGTTTTTGAAAGGAAGGAAGATATTGTAACTTACATCCCCCGAAAAGAAGAATGAAAAGTGCACCCAAAATGATACGAATTCAAACCTTTGATTGATACCTCAGTAGTCTGTACAAGTTTGTTTGTTTGGCTATGAAAGAAAGAATGGGGTTGTTGTTTAGTTTTGGAAAGAAAAGGCAAAAGGGTGTTGTACATTCCGAGAGAAGTGAAAAGTGGAGGTTCTGGTGTTTGGGAGGTACTGTTTAACTATAAGAATTCACCTTCCTCGGCATCAGCGTCTGCATCGTCTCCTTCATTCTCTTCTTCCTCCTCGAGTGCATCTGGGTCTACTCCTTTCATTTGCTTTTCTAGTCGGTCTAAGCCTTTCTTGGCTACCTCGTTACCTGGATTGATGCTGCACAATAATCAACACAAATCAGATTCCATGTTTTAATTATTTAACTACAGCCATGCAAGTCAACTATCTACAGTTGAGCGAGTGGGCTCCAAATGAGCTCCGAATGATTCCTTTCAGAAAACCAATGTGCAAATTGGAAAATGAACTTGATCTTGAGAATGTCAACCTTTGTGGTTTTGCTTAAAATAGTCCAATTAGCCTACCTACCTACCAAGTTGTATTGAATTTCACCACACAGATCTTGAGATATATATTCACTCCAAGTTCCTACTATTATAAAGACAAGAACTCAGTCTTTTAAAATTCAACTTTCATTAGTAATTGGTGTTGATTAACCAATTTGTTGATTTCATTATCTAGACAAAGGTCTTTGTGATGACTGCCACTATCCACTCATGCATATGGTCCGAAGAATCTACTCACTGAAATGTTCACATCGATCGAAAGGAGCAAACTTGCCATTGGGTTTTAAAGTTGACTATTGTTCTCTTAGAGGGATAAAGCCAGATTAATGTCCATATTAGCCTCTCGACTTCACAGAAACAAACTTGAAAACAATGATTTCTATGTCTATGGAAGAAAAAGTCTTATCTATCAGTATACTTCCACAAATAAGTGTCACTTCGTTTCATCATGGAGCAGTTAAACAGTTGTTCCAGGAAAAAAAACTGGAATTGGAGAAATATTGAGGTGTAACAGGAAAAGGGTGGGGTGGGGTGCATACCTAAGAGCAGTCTGGTAATGAGACAACGATTCACCAAGTTTATCAGAATTAGCCAAAATCTGCGCAAGCTTGGTGTGCATGGAGTCATCAGTCCACGTCTTGAGGTATCGCTGCAGGAGCATGATGGCTTCCTCATTTCGACCCTCCATGGCGTACAGGTCTGCTAAGGCCAGCACGGCGCCCATGTATGTTGGCTCCAGCCTCAGCGCTGATTCATAGAATCTCCTTGCCTGCAAACAGTCATACCCCAACCATACCAATCAATAAACACAGACACACATACTTCAAAAAACGCCATTGTAAGGTGTTCAATAATGGCACAGGGGAAATCTCCAAGATGTTACCAGTGCAAACATTAGTAGAAAGATAGAGCAAGTGGAATCATCATTTTTGAACTCTTCTACAATGAATTATGAATTTTTGAAGTTGGAAATATAGGTGTTTCCTAAAATGGTGCCCTAAAGGGATACCCTATAATCTGCAATGAGTACATGATCCCATTGCATGCAGAAGCTATTCTGTACATGTGAGTGAAGATTAGGAAAGCTCCATTTTAGACCACTCTACTATAAACTGAGATATACCACCTATTGTAATGTAAATAGATACTGAGGATACTCCTGCTATCAATCACTACTACACCTATTTATGTCAAGAGTGATGAATCTGCACCCATTGTATGTTTGTGGCATGAGACTTTAACAAACAGAAAGTAGGACTTGTTTTCTTAGTTCCCGGAAGTTGATAGAATCAAAAACAAGTGGCAGTTTTTGAGCCTTGCATGTGTTGCTTATAGATAGTGAGATGGTAATAAAAGAGAAAAATGATTGATGGATCTGCACCTACAGTATGGAGGTTTGTGGTATGATAATTTTGGCTTACGGAAATTAGTATACTTCTTCAAATATGTCTCGGAAAAACAACAGATATTTAATTGATGGAAGTTAATAGATTGAAAATCAACTGTGTTGCTTATTACAAACTATGATGTTACGAAGGTGATGATGACTCAAATAAGTGATGGATCTGCACCAACAGTATGTTTGTGGCATAATAAGTTTCCACCCACAGAAAAGTAGGATACTATTTCTTGTATTCTTTTTCAAAACACAAAAATAGAATCAAAATCAGATGGCAGTTTCTCGAGCCTTGCAAGAATATATGAACCTGAGAAATGTGATGGTTTAATTAGAAAAATGCTAAAATATGAGAGAGGTGTACCTTTTCGCGGCCGTCAGGGTGGTGGGCGTAGACATCGCCAACAAGGGTGAGGGCCTTGGCCGATTGAGGCATACCTTTCATGGCTTCCCGAGCAGCGCACAGGGCTTCCTTGTGCTTTGGAATTGCTAAATAGGCTCTCACCAATCCTGCAAACAAACACGAAACATGCTCATTACTATATGTAACAATTGATTCTTTCAGCTTAGTCCCACTAAGAGGTAGTTGGGAACAACAAAGAAGACATTCAATCTCAAGAGCCTGATAGTTCCTTTTCATTGACATTCAAAGCAAAGTGGGTTCACAATGAAATCGAAAATGGATACTCATTCCAAGTTGGGAAGAGGAGAATCAAGAAGCAGATTCATTTCGAATGAAGATAGACGACTGATTACCTTGGTAAGAGCGAAGATCAGGCTTAAGTGCTTGGGCTTTTCTAAATGCCATCACAGCAGCCTCAGGTCGATTCAAAGTAAGCGAGATATTCCCCTGCACAAAATTGTTGTATCAAACACAACACTTAGACGCAAGTTCCCATTTGACCATGTACACAAACATCCAAATAGACACTAGATGATGCAATATCAATCAAATCTCTCGCGCAACCTTTTTTCTATCAATCAAAGAATTCAAGGAGAACACTTACCTTCACAATGTAAGCACTTGTATGTCTATCGTCAACCCGCATGCTCTGCGAACCATAACAATTCAACATGTTAAGTTACAATCAACAACAGAATGACTTGTAAATATCTTCTGGGTACAGTACCGAAACAGGAATAGACGACATATGCAGGAGTAGTGTAAGCTAGAGTAAGACGAAAATTGCTTCACATCGCAAGCAATTCGATATAGAGCATGATACAGAGCGTTGAAGTTTGTGGCGGTTTCAAGAGCTTCACTAGAGGTCTAGAGGGAGTAAGAGGTCATACTTTGTCTAGGTAGGTAAGAGCTCTGTGTTTATCATCTCGCATTTCCCAGTAAACAGCTGCGGCAACCCAAACCTCCGGCCTTGTTGCATCGATTTCCAGCAGCTCATGGACCAGTCGGTTCAGTTCCATTTGGTCCCCTCGGCTCCGTAGCAATATTGCATATTCATCCATACTTGATACATTAAATTGGTCTATCTGCCTTGCCTGCTCAAACAAAATACCATTCCTTTCAGTATAAGATTGACACGATATAGCCTTTTCCTCATTTTGTAGTAATGTGTTTACCTTCTCGAAGCTGTAAGCGGCTTCATTATTCTTCAGTAATGCCATCTCTGCCTGCGCCAAGCAGTTCGTATCGATTTAGAACATAAACATGATATGTTCAAAGCAGGGTTGAAAGTTGCACATGCCCACCTTCGCACTTTCTAGTAGAAGGTACGGATTATTTTGGAAGCGGAGTCCAAGGCTATTAAAATGCTCCAATCCTCCTGTAATGTGTTGCATAACCACGATGAGCAAAACTAACCTGGGTTAGAAACATGCTAAAACTCAAGCACATAATAACGATGAGTGGTTAATGGGCACCATACCTTTATAGTCATGTGCTGCAATGCTAGAATGGCCATCAGCGAATTTCTGCGCAAGGCAAGCTAAGGTATCAGTGAAACACGAGAAAAAGGTCCAAATCAACTTATTGAACTCTGATAAGACAAATTCCTTCTCTAAATTGCAATATCTAAAACCAAGCCTCATATATGAGACTATATAATAAATGGAGCATACCTGTAACCAACGTGCTGATTCCAGATGATCACTTGTAGATCGACTAATCTTAGCTGGCCCCTATTCAGAAAACTACGTGAGTACCAGGAGAAGGTCCTGTACACAATGAAGGCATTCCCTAGACTATCTTGTCGATTAACAATAATATCGACATGAACATTTATACTAGATGGTACCCATTGTTATTGAAAAAGAGGCTACCTAGTTCTTGCCTTCCTGACAGGTTAGTATGAGTGTGTCAAAGAGTTCAGTCTCACCGGAGGGAAAAGCGCATGTATGTCTTTGGATGAGATTCCGAGTTCTGCCAAAGCAACGATAGCCTCTAACACAAACGGACATTGCCTGCAATGCACGAATAAGTATATAGAAAATTGCAATAAACTCAAAAAAGTGGACTTTGTTTATGCCAGTGCTCTCACCTTAAACACTCACGATAAGATCCAGTAGCAACACGGTCATAGCCTGTAAGTCGATACAGCTTAGCCAATGTCAAATTTATTCGAAGTGTCCTTGCTTTTGATGGAATCCCCTCCATCTGCATTTCAGAAAAAACCATTTCACACATGCTTTGCTACAACTGATCTTTGATTTAGCATTTCACGAGGAGTGGTCTCTAACCTCCGAAAGTGCAGCTCGCGTGTCGTGTAGAGCAAGATGACATAGCCCAATCTTGTACTTCAGCTGGCCATCCAAAATATGAAAAAATTAGGTACGAAACAAAGAGGTCTCAATCGACCTTGGAATTTTAGCTTAACCAATTGATATATAGCAATCTTTACGACCACAAATCTCGATAATTCATTCTTGTACTACTCTTACTTGAGAAATCAATCATGATAGTACACTTTCTCATCAATAAATGTGGAAATGAACTTATTTCTGAGTGTATAATAATCATAATGAAGATGGCATATATTCAGTTTCAGGCAGTGAAAAATCCTAAACCCTAGATCACAGTAACAAGAAGAAGACTAGAAACTTCAAGCTTAACCTACTGACATGAATCAAAAAGTACTAGCATGTGTTTTTGTTTTTCAAATCCAATCACATTATTGTATTGCTGTTTCTTATGAGATGAATCACGTAACACATAACTTTAAAAAATACCGTGACTTGCATGATAATCAAATGGTCTCTGGAAAACCCTAAACCCTAAACGTACCTCGTTTTCATTGATTCGAGAGTCCTGAGCTGCAGCAGAGCTGGCAGCAGAGGGAGGCCTGGACTGCGCAGGAGTGCGAGTGCCGCTCAATCCTTGCTTGGGAGTGGCACGACATAATTGCAATGCCTGCCTGAAAACATTCTAAACACCAACCACACAGCACAGGCAATTGCTCAACCATACAATCTCCAGACATACAAGCCAATATAGTAACCAATCATCTTAAGATGACGAACCAGATAGTATCAAGTTTATAATTGATGAAGAATATTCCACAATGGATCACAAAACCCCAAGAAGACCAAAACTTCAGGGTTTGAAAATGGGAAGACTTTGCATGTGTTGGAACAGGTGGAGAACTTTGGAGAAAGTTAAGTCAGAGAACCCCTAAACCGAAAATTCATGACATGGGATCTGTGAATCAATATCTTTCAATTAAGGTGGACTGCTCAACAGAGGCACCAATTTCAATACGAAAATTTGTAGTGAAATTAACCGTGTGAGCAATGTTGGTGTATAGGCGAGATTGGACCCATTATTGGAGCTTCTGAACTTTGTTGTAAAGATTTTGACGTTGGACTTGTAGGTGTTCCTAAAATTGTGCATTCTAGAATGTTAAATGTGAGTATCAGCCTTCAAAGCTACTATCAAAGCTTTCCATCACAACAACAAGAAAGTGCTTTTTTAATGTATTTATAGAGGTAAATGATGATTCTAGAAATGACCTGAAACCAATCACTCTACTACCTATACACTCTGTTTCATTATCTCATGAAGTAAGCACAGATTTAGCAAAAGAAAGGGGATCGATTGATGTTCTTGGAGGTTGGTGGGTGCTTACCAGGGCTCGACAATACTCTTTCCTGCCATACAAAGAATCTCCATACAAAATCTGCAGCAACACAATCAGCTCAAAATTAAAACACACGAAGAATTTCATTTCATTTAGACTTTCAAATGAATGAGCAGTGGGTCATTACCATACACTCAGCGCGAGAACTAGGTGACAAGTCGCCATTCGAAGAGACTAAGCTCATAAAAAAACTCCCCTGCCACACACACAATCAGCAAATCAATCACACTAAAATCATATGAACAAGCAAATGTAGTAATGTTTTTATTACCAGCATTTCTGCCGAGTCGTGAAGACCTTGTTCTAATAGAAAGGTCATCTGCTCTCGTAATACTTCGATTGAGCTCCCCATTTCTGTCAATGGAAAGAAAAGGGTAACCCTAAGGGGAGGTAGGGATCGGGATTGAAGAGGAGGTTCGGGCGATTGGTGGTTTTGGCGATTTCGTATTGTGGAGAGATTAGAGGGTGGGGTGTTGAAAGAGAATTGGAAAGCAGAAGCGTTTTTGATGAATTGCGGTCGAGATTTGACAAGCATGCGAGTGAGAGAATGAGTCTGCAGTGATTCTGGTGTCCTGAAATTGTGCTCCTCGTGAAGGAGGAGGAGTAGAGGAGCCCCAAGCGAGGCTGGGTATGAATTTGAATTGGAGCGTGTGGACACGTCAGATCCGTGGCGGGGAAAATGAAAGTTGAGTAGAGGAGTCAAAATTGTTAGCAGGGTCCCATTGTGGAGTTTTTAAGTGAAAAAACTTTCTATTGATCTTGATTTTACTTTAGAATTTGGTTTTAATTTTAATTTTTAATTTTTTTTTTAATTTCTTGACTACAAAAAGAGAGAACGCTCACGGCACCGTTTGCATCAGGTGGTGCAACACTCTAGTGTATAGAATGAATCAAACCTGCAATCATAAGGTTTACCCTTGGATGCATTAATAACACCCACTTCTGTTGATATGAGGTTGTTCTTTTACCAGATTAAATATTTTGTTTTAGAGTTAGAGTGGTATGGGTGCCTGAACAATCTACTTCAAATTATTCATAGTAAGTACTTAAATAATACATATTACAAGTGTCTCACAAATACTAAAAGATTGTTTGAATTAGGTCCTAATGACCCAATCGGTCATTTTGTGATTGCTTCTTTATTTCAAGATTTGCTCAGACCTAAAGTCATGATGTAAATTATCTTCTTTTTTCGGACTTTTGCAATTCATCGACAAGTTTTTTCTATAACTCAAATAGACTTTCAAGCGCAATAACTTCACTTCTCATGACTTTTCAAACCTCTCAAAGATTACTCACTTCACAACATAATTCAAGAAAGCCAATCAAGTGCCTTCTCACGCAAAAAATCCATGAGTGATACAAGTGAGGAGGTGGCTTATTGTTTTGAGTATAAAATAAGAGGTCATGGACAAGTGCAATTGTTATTTTCTTGTGTTCTTGACTTAATTGCACAATTTTTATTCTAAGAAAAATGTGTTCTTGACTTGATTGCACAATTCTTACTCTAAAAAAAGTCACTTATTGATCCAGAATTTGTATTTACTCTCAAGTACTCATCAGCTCATTTCCTCTCAAAAGGTTCACTTTTTTGAGTGAAACTTACGAAGTAAGGGCCCCAATATCATTATGCCCAAGATAACAAATACTCTTACTCTTATTCGAAAGATTGAAACTTGTATGTTGTATTCAGCATCCCACTCTCCACCAAGCATTTGGATTTAGTACATCCTCGTCACCAAGCATTTGGATTTAGTACATCCTCGTCTATAGAGTCAATAAATGAAAGCGTCGCACATTTTATGTACAAAATTTTAAAGGAAAGCTTCGCATACTTTATGTACAAAATTTGAAATACGTGCTTGACATACCGAATGTCTTTCTTGAAAAAAAAGTCTCACTATGCAAACGTATACATATTTAGTAATAAGTTCACATATCAAGTCAGAAGTTGAGCATAAAAGCGTCACAGAATAGTTTATGTGGTAGGAGTCCTGAAGCTGAGATGATGAACACTCTCAACATCAAAATGAACCCGAAAGTCACTAGAATACTAGTATCAGCAAAGTTCTAGGCTAAATTGAAAAATACCGTAAATTCTCAAACTAGCCTTTGGTCGAACAAAACAAAATAACTTTGTACACGGGATTTACAAGGCGAAAACAGTAGCGTCTGATTATGTGCACCGACCTTGATTAGCATGCTTGAATATTCTTGTTGATGAGTAAATTACGGGGTGAGGTCAATTCTCATCAAGCTCCGCTACTCGTCTCAAAAGGTCAGCCTTCCTGTCTTCCTCCCGCTTCACTTCCTTCAACAACACAGCGATTTTACCTCGCGCTCGACTCAGTTTCGTCTCCATTTTCTTGATAAGAAGCGCCATCTGGGGGTAACCGGTTTCTTCGTGCAGAGCTTTTATCTTTTGCGTCATCTCCTGTTGCATCTTGTCTACTGATAGCTTCTTCTCACGACTCTTTATGCTTGATAACATTGCAATTCTTTGTTGGTCTGGTTTCTCGTCTTGTAACAATGGAAACTTGACTGCTGGCTCGTCCCTGCACAAAATACTCGAGTCAGTAGTCAGGAATGCAATGGAGGATTGATGTACTAGGTTATAGGGGCATGTTACTTACCCAATTACGTGTTCAAGGAAACTTTTGGTGCGAATGAGTCCACCATCAAGGGATACAGCTGCATTGATATGAAACTCTTGAGCGGCGAGCATGTTCTCCTTTGTGTCGTACACTTGTAGGTAATTAAATAACTGAAAGAAAAGCGACTCTCGAAGAGTGTGCTTGGCTGGAGTGGCGAAGCACTCCAGTTGCTGTGGATTGAAACGAAGTAGGTTCACAGCGTAGCCGAGGTATCCTTTCGGACAGGTTTCGTGCTTTGGCCATGGATCTGGCATCAGAAGCAGTCTTTGCGGATGGCTCTCGTCCACACTTGGCTGACCGTCTTTCCGCCTGTAAAAACTGCAACATGCCCCAACGAGTTCCTCAATATATCCAATCGTGACATTGTCAATTGAGCTCATGTCATAGAAGTTGTAGCGATATTTCACCTGGCTTCGTTTAGGACGAGAACTCGAAAAGTGCCACTAATTTTGGAGTTTCTACTGCGAGCAAATGCGTGCAATGTCAAATCATCAGCGTCCAAGTCCTCGACTTCGGGCTTTTGGAGGTATTTCAAGCCCTTCTCTGACCTGCACACAATCATCAACATTCTCTCTATCCCCAAGTAGTCAACGAGAGCACTGGGGGAGAGAGAGACCCCTATGTTAGAAGCAGCTGATAACGATTGATTGTATCCATATGTTATCTTTGATATTTGATGATCTGATTACCGGTTAAGAAGATCATTGCCCACACATGCGAGAAGGGCTACGATGCCCAAGATGTCGCTGCCGGCTCCTTCTGCAGTGAAGACACTGCTTTTGTTCACCACGGCTTCAAGAAGCATGCTGGCTGCATGACTTCCAGGTGGATGACCTTGCTTCTGGAGAAGCTCAATCACTTGAGGTGCCGTGCTTACGTGAGGACTCGAGCTTCTCGTATCGTTCTGAGTATTGTCCTCTTCTTCGCATTCAAATGCCTTCAATTCCTCTGGAAAATGTCATTTTTCATGCGGCCATACAAGTGAGGAACAGTATGTATTGAGAGAATTTACCAAGGAGTTGTCACTGTTTCCCAGTGATAAAAGGGTTCATTTCTCTTTCTGTGCAGTCGTTAACGGATGTTCGGTATATTGTGACCAGTGAAGCCTGGCTATAAATTAAGAATGAGACTGATAGACATACCTTTCCAAAGGGCTTCGATATCATCTACTTCCTTCCATGTACGTTTGAGGATATAAAGCTCCTCTTCTGATCTCTTCACTTTTTTTCCTTGCTCTCGCAATTTCCTTTGCATTTTCTGTAGAAACATGAGAAGCACATACTTGATCGTCAGATACATTAGAATGCTCTTCATTACCATCATGCCTTCTCATGTGATCCGAAGACTACTAGTTTTGTGCCATTATCATGGACAAGCTTCGCATGCAAACTTTGTGTAGTGACCTCAAC
This sequence comes from Bryum argenteum, assembly GCA_037043015.1. Taxonomy (NCBI): domain Eukaryota; kingdom Viridiplantae; phylum Streptophyta; class Bryopsida; order Bryales; family Bryaceae; genus Bryum; species Bryum argenteum. The sequence continues at coordinate 13,047,620 of CM073328.1, read as the reverse complement.
ATGTCAGCAATGTTGCCCTTACAGTATTACGATCAATGAATTCCTTAAGTTGCCTCTCGTAGTCTTGACGCAGAGGTGGTGAGTCCGATCTTTCACGTTCATCTTTTTCCTTTTTCGCGTTCCAGTTCAGCATCAATTGTTGTGGCGAAGAAACAACAGACTCTAGCAGATTTGTTGGTGCTGCAGCTCTCAGGTTGTTTATGTTTGACAGCTTGGAAACAACCTTCACCTGCAATTACCAGGAAAGTTCATTGTAAGCTCACCGAACCTCGAGACTAGGTGTAAGTAAAAATTCCGCTTGCAATCCTTTTGTAGGGCAGTTCACACAACAATTCAGACTATAAGATGACGAGAAGGATGACAGCGACATACGATTACCTGGTCTTCATATCTTTTCGTAACTCATAGCAAAGCTAAAGAGCGGCTTATAAATTAGGGATGATTACTGGTTAGTCAGGAGATAGAGAAACATTCTTAGCACATCAAATTGATATGCTCTACTTCGAGTAAGAGCTAGCTTCCACTTGCCTCGAGGACGAAGAAAAGTTCCGGGTGAAGAGCATGGGCAACTCGTCCTCTCCATGTTCCAGGTAAGACAGGGAGATTAATAGCTGGGAGTGTGCATGCACCGGAGACAAGAGCGACGGAGAGGTTCAAGTTCCAGTCTAAGGTGAGAGTGTGGAGGGACCCATCCATCTTGCTATCTACATTCCCATTCTCATCAATAACTTGAACCTCCAAGCCCTCAAGCTTGCTGCCGGCATGTGCCTTCTCCGGTACCTGCATCAATACAGGTTAAGTACTATACTTGAGATTAATCCGGGACTGGCGTAACATAGTTGAGATTATTCTGGCGTTACATAGTTGCGAATATAGCTCGGAATTGTTGAACGAAAGGTGCAATTTAACTTTCTCACACCTTCAAAACTCGAATCGACCGGTAAATGGTGTGAAAAGTAAGTGACAGAAGTGATTTTCCTTCATCCGACAAAATTGCAATCGAACCTGCAACGCATAATTAACACTTCAGTAGGAGATTCTTACCGTATCATTACATATGTATGGACTTTCAATGCCATGAAAGTAGTAGGAAGTGAGTTTCGACAGTAATGAAGTTCATAGATAGATAGATCGATATGCTGATCACCTTTTGAATTGTATTCAGCTGTAACCTTGAGCAAACCTCCGAGGTTAACACATCCCTGTTCAGCTACCTATCTCAAGCACCAGATTGAAGTAAATATCGTTAAGTGAATTACAGATGGACTCAAGCAGGGTAGGGTGCTGAGTACACCATTGCAAGTTCTTAACCTAGCATATCCAAATGTTTGCACATAGAGTATCAATGGATAAGTTGTCACCTGTCGATTAGATCCCCGTTTGTCAAGGAACATAAGGCCGTCTAGTCGAATACGGATCTCGCGACCAGTCTCCACCACATTCTTAAAGTCATCGAATGCCTGCGCTCGATTCACATCTTAATCAAAAATCATGAGGATTAAGAACTAGACCATGAACCGTGGGCTAATGGAATGATAGTAAAACCTGTATGACGAATTTCTCGATTATCTGACCAGGTCGTAGGCAATTGTCCAGACGGTCGCATTCGGTCAGAGCTACTGACGCTGGTTCGCCTGGAAGAACTGCATCCAGTAAAAAGCCCCCAGTTGCCACAGTGAATCTCAATCTTGGCTCTACAGAATTGAGATAACTATCATTCTGAGCTCTCCATACTCACCAGATAATTGGTATGAAGCTACAGGAAAATTATGGATGAATATCCACAGGTGAGCAGCGTAGGTCGGTGCAATATCTGCTAGTGAACCTCCTACAATTTCTATTCCCTGCAGATGAAGCAACTCAGTAACTAAGAAGGTACACTCATCCCGACTGAAGGCCTCATATTTATAGTGAAATCTCTGAAACTTCCACTGCGAAATAGTCATATAGATTCTACCTTCAGCTCAAGAGCAGCATTGTCAGCACTTAAATTGATACGGTCTCTGGGAATTGTAACCGTAAGCTCAAGGAACTCCCCATCCAGTTGACCCACTTTGAGGTGCAACTCTTCAGGAACGTTCGAGATGGCTACACGATTATTATAAACGTCAAAACCAGAAAGGTACAAGGGCTCTTCAATCACCTCCCCAATCCTGCGCCAGTGAGAACAAGTGACTAAAGACAGACAAGGAGTTTTCCTTCTGATAATTTAAATTGAGTAAACTTCACCAGAAATCAATTTGCTTGAAGCTATCATACCTCGTGACGATGCTCTTGAGCTTCCAATGATTGGAATGCTTAAAGCATGCATCAGGATGCGAACACAATTGCCAGTTCTCAACTTCATCAGAAGCTGAAACATTAATACGTGCCACCGCAGGTGCCACATTTCTATGCTTTTCACTGACCACAGAGAAGGCTAGTAGGTAGGTTCCCATTGTTGTAAGGTCATTACGATTGGTGCTGAACGAATAGAGGCCTTGCACACCATTTCGAGCACAGGCCTTCGTCGTACAGTTAAATACTGTCTTTGATTTTTTCACCTGCTCCTCTGTCAAGACAACTTCGTCGGGAATGTAGCCACTGATAAATCTAACCTCAAGATTTAACTCCATAGGGTCTATAACGATTGTACTTTGGTCAGTCCTGCAAAGGGCACCTGGTTCATAACTAGCCCTTGGGCAGTTTCTTGGTCTCACTACCGCTATAATTTCTATTGGAAGCTTGAATCCAGCTTCAACCGATGAGTTGCTAAGAAGAACCTGTAGAGAAAAGCCAAAAAAAAATAACCCGTGGCATTTCTTAGCACGGCTATCTTTTGATAAGTTAATTCTTCAAGGGGATATGATCCACAATACCTTGGAGGTGTTACTGCAATTATTGACAGATTTTTCCATCACACAGAAGCAAGAACTGAAGGGTAGAGTACTGACCCCATCTAAACCAAATTCTTGCATCTCCACTTCATTTAGAAGCTCCACATAAGCAGGGTCTTCGCCAAAAGGTTTTTCCTCGTCACTTTGAGACGAAGCTTGGGAGATACCAGAGGCCTTATCAGAACCTGTACAAATGAAGCACCCGAGCATGAAGAAAGATAGTCTGTTGCACCAGCTGGTTATTTCATAGTTAACATTTTTATATGTCTACGTTACCAGATGGATTAATGTAACAATCACGTCGGGATAGGTTCCAGATTGAAGACAATTTTTCTAAAGAGATATATCATTTACTTTAGCTGACGTGTACCTGCATGGGTTATGGCCACTTCGGGTTTGTTATGAAACTCGGAGGCGCAGATCTGACGCAATCGCTTGCCACAATCATTTGTATCATATCTTCTGTTACAATCTAGTATCCAGTTGTGGTACTCTAAGCCGAGCATTTGTGGTGTCAAAGGCTGCCCTTGCCCCTGAATGGTGGCATCCACTCTAACCCCTGAGTAGCACACAAATCCGGCAGCCCACAACCAGTCAGTACGTCCTGTGTGGACTCGAAGATCATTGATTGCAAAATACAACAAGATCAACTTTGCCTGCTTACTTGAGGCTTCGTCGTCTTCTTCCGAAAGCAAGCAGGACATCAAGGACTTGGTAAAACAATGGTCAGCAGCTAGCGACATCTGCACATATAAAGGTCAAACAGTTACAGCGAACCGTCAAAATACTTGCTGTTAAGGAGGGTCCGCATGATTCACAATACACTCAGAATGTAAACTTCATAAGTGTTGTCCCACCTTGGATGGTGTCGTCTTGAACCCATCATCTGTGTCTGCACCAGTGAACAAAAGATCATAAGAGAATAGGCCAACAATCTCGTCTGCAATGCTTGTTTTAAATACTCTGTATAAGTCGTGTTGTATCAAAATCTAGAGAGGTGTTACCTATGAAGGCTATCACACGATTGTAGCACTGCTGCTGCTGTAACGTAAGATCTTTGCAGCCTTCCAAGAAACTAATAGTCTTCTGTGGTCATCACATGACAGCAATTCAGTAAGTGTACTTACAAGGCATAGTTCACGTAAGTAACATTAAAGTCTAGCTAAAAGACCGAAGAACTCAAAATTACTCGAACAGGATGTCTCCCCCGAACTTACCCAATTCTCAGCAATGAGCAGACGTCCTCTCCAACGGACCATCACACGGGAGAATAGTCTCACATTGCTTTCGGATTTTCGTCTCTCTCCAACGATTTTGAGATGATCCTCAATCATCTTTTGCTGCAAAGAGTCTCGCAATTCTTTGCCCTGAAGTCATAATATACGAATCAATGTGAGCTTTTCGAAAGAGAGATTGAAGTAGGTCACACTCTACTAGTGATCTTATGATACTTTACCATTGTCAGAGGAAGATAGTGAAATGTGATAGTAGCGTTCCCTGAACTCCCATCTGCACAATCGTCACAAAGTTTAGTGGTTGCATCACAGTCATCAGAGTCATTTGTGCATACGAAGGCAGCGCTATGAACTACTGTCAATGTGGTTAGTGGCATGAATGTATTCAAAATTTAGATTTAGTAAAGTTCATGATAGCCAATAATGAATGAAAGAGCTCCACCTGCGCTGTCTGTGAGGTTGAGGTGCACAGTGAAAGGTTTCCGATTCTCTGACAGTGACTTCATGATTATCGTCTGACCTCCTTCAACCGCTGAGAGATTCAACCCCATGGCCTGAATGACGTGCCTCAATTTCTCAGTTTACAGATGTTTCAAGATCCGTGCAACCAAGAATTACAATCAGTGTACTAAAATTCTGCCAACAAACTCTTACCATGAATGTAATTGCTCTTGGGGATGATTTATTGCTTGAGTTTCCGCTTTTTCCCTGCTCCGGGCAAGGGATCGGTAAGTGCTTACATCAATGCACCGTTCGAGGACATGTAGGAAAATATCACAAATGATTTTCACAGTGCATCAAATTCTCATCTTTCTCGTGATCAAGCTCCAAGTGCTAGATTGGAAAATAAGAACCAACCTGAATGAATGGGAAGAATAGATCTTTGAGTTTTCGACGCAGCTCTTCGGTGTTCCACTGTGTCACCTCCGGTCTCAACTCCGAAATCTCAATCTACAGGGAAGACGAAGAGACGATCAATCCATAAAGGCTTATCACTTGCTAAGAAAACAATACCAGGGCTGCATCTACGGGAGGACTTAATGAAAAAATTACCAACCATTCTGAAGCTGCCGTGCGGCGAATTGCTTTCCTCCTCTTCCATTGCACGTCGAGAACCAAGTTTCTGTAAACAGATCGATGACATCTCCTTTTAGTTTCTCCTCTAAATGTAAATTATTCGTTGATGCAATCGCAGAAGATGTGGAATCAATTTCAGGCACTCTTTCCAATCGATATCCCTAAGTCAGGTATTCTATTACGAAAGACTTGATCAGTGACGAACCCGAAAAACCAACAATAGAATCTGAGGTAGCCACTACAAACCTTCTGAATATTGATAGTCCGTCCTTCCTCCCAAGTGCCTCTGCTCAATTGCAGAGTAGCAACGCCCGTTGAAGATTTAGTCCGGGACGACACTGTCATGCGCCTGGTCGTATGCAGAAATGCAGCCATTCGTCAATTAAATCGTGAAATGGTAGAATTTGGGGGAGTCTAATCCAAGAGATTATCCTGGTTATGTATCAAGCCTTACCCCCCAAGATATAAACCGGCGCTGACGACTCCATAGCTTCTGTACGTCGCCTCTAGCTGCACGACAGGCAAATTTATATTCAGCATGCAGGTAGCCTTGAACACCTGTCGGCTGAGTAACGTAGACAATTATACTTAGCATGCTTTCCGTGGAGAATGTAGCTACAGAAAGAACTATTGCCGGATGGGGCCAAGAATTACCAGTACACAATCTCCTTGCGACTCCACCTTTTGGCTGGTCGTAGTTCCCCTGCGATTCCGAAGGAAAGCTTGGGTTAAAGAAAATATTCATTTACTTCATCACGTCCTCCGGTCAGGTCCATATACATAACGATGTAAGTATCATAATAGGTAACAATATTGAATTGGAGACCTCGTGAAAGTCTGCATTGTAGCATACCAATTTGAAATGGAGGCGCCATGGAGACCTTTGCTGGTGTCGAAGATGATAATCTTACCTTCCGTCCGGTCCAATTCAAAACTGCGGTACATCAATGAAACCTGAGTTGAGAAATCACATTTCATGCAGATTGGGCATCACCCTTCAAACAACACATGCAAGTAAGGAAGCAGATAACCACTTTCATGCAACCTGATTAGAGGAAGCTTGTCTGAGCTCAATTCCGTAACCTCTTCAATCGCATCATCCTGGAAATCAGAAAGTAGACACAGAACACATTAGCCATGAGAGTGAACTTTTGGATGTGCTCTCCCATGCACACTTCCTCAAGAAAGATGCAAGGAAGGAACTGCAAGAAATCAGCAAAAATTCCTAAAAATTGAATGTCGATGCATTGTTACCAGCAAGTACGCAAGTGCTGAGAATGCAGTGTATTCTGGGCATGTAATAGTGAAAGCATGCGTTTCCGAGCCTTTTGGATCAATGGACCGACTCGCCTGCAATCCAAGCCTCTGAAACAGACAACAAGACCTTGAATAAAAATCCGACCTGTTACTTGAAATTCACCTTGAATTGTCATTCAGTGCTCTTTATAAAAGTGAATAATCCCAGAAGGCCAAGAATATTACTGCAACATTTGTCGAGAACAATGTAGACATATACAGGATTCAACGAGAATGAATGTCAATGATTTCAAACCTCGGAGATAACAGATCTATCGTTCTGATCATCAAGCTCGATCGGCTTCTGCTGCTCTCTAATAATGTCGAGACTTTTATTGGAACTGATACGTCGCCTCGCTAATGCCTTGAGCGCATTAGAGACCTGGAAGGGCTGCGAGCTGTTTGCCATAGAGAACAGCTTGCGTTTCAAGCCAGCATTGTCTATCTGCGACGCGTCCTCCTCCAACTGAATAAAATCCTCCTCGTCCATCGCTTCGTAATAGCGCTCCGTAGCGAATTGCTAACATCACAAATCGCATTAGTAGACGATTAATCTCGCAGAACATCTGCATCTCACTAAAGACTCCAACTAAATGAACTCGGCATATCCTCTTCCATTCTTAATCCAACAAAGTCATTCTTCCTCCGAATATAAAACTTCAAACTCGACTCGATACGATCAACTCACCGACACACAATAAACTGGACGTCGTAGAATTCAGCTCGCAAACCAGAAATTCTTTAGCGCCGTCGCTACCCCGTCCTGAACAAATGAAATCAAGACTCAAGCACCATACGTAACATTTCTCTTTAACATCCGCTTATGTCCAGCCAATCAACGACGACAACAGAGACTATTCGCATTGCATTTTCACTGCTCAGTACACATTTCAATGCTGCACTTCCTCATCCACATATCAAACTCTACCATTCATATTTCAAGAAAACAAGCAATCGACAAGAGAGATAACTCGCATCGCATTATTACACATTCCAGTTGATTGAATGCTGCACTTCCACACATCAAACTCCAACAACTCAAAGCACGTCTTCTGTTCAAAAAACTCCAAACACAGACAGAAAATTGAGATTGCAAGAAACTGTCTTACAGGCCAGAAATTCGCTGCAGGACGAGTCTAACAATAAACTAGACATTGTTAATATGCAGCATTTCTCCTAATCAAGCTAATCGACCTCCATGATCAGGCGATCTGAGCAAGGACAACCACAAGAGAGCTGCTAATGTGCAAGAGCGAGACAGACATGAAGACATACATGAGATGGATGGATCTGATGGCCATGATGTGATGTGATGTGACATGGATGGATGGATGGATGGGGCCATGGGGGGAGTATGGGGGGAGTGATCATGCAGCTGAGCCGCCAGGGGCCAGTCCTTTATTGTAGTCATAAATAATGTGGTTGTATAATAATACTAAATGACGCCTCCAATACTATTCACGCCTTGAATATGGGACACATTCCAATGTCAATTTCTGATGAATGTGGTGAATGTTCATGGGCCGCCCACTTTTGGTTCGCTATGAGTTTGATTGGAAAGTGGAGATTTGGTTCGAGATCGTCTTTTATTCGCGTAATATTTTGTGGGGTACCAGAAAAGATGTCAGTTTTGGACGAGCTCGATCCCCAACTACCAGACTTACACTCGGTCATGAATGATGAGGGCGATGTGCATTTGCTTCTGCGAATTTGAGTTGAGGCTTGTACTTTCCTCGTGGGGGGTAACAATGACGAAAAATAGTTAGCACTTGTTTGAGAATTGCAATCGTTCTCCGTACTTTTTGCCAAACATTGTTTTCACGCAAGGCCATGATTATATGATTAAAAAAATATATTAAAAAAAAAATCATGAGAACTTTTCGTGCTAAGTAGAAGGCTCAATAACCGCACAGCACAAATATTAAATGGGCATATTGGTAGAGACCAAGGGAATCAATGTTGCGAGGTTGTATGATTTGTGATAATAAATTTTGTGTTTACATTGAAGTATTGTGAATTTTGAAAGTGGAACCTATATGTGTGTATATAATCAAACTAGTCTAAAAATGTACAATACTTCCAGAGCATTGAAAATCAAAATTGGAAGCTACAATGTACATGTCCTACTCAAGTGTCCATAGAAAGCGGTTTTTTATGTTATGTTGGTCACGAAACCTCTTACCTTAAAGTGTTTTGGCAATGAAAGTCAACCCTACAAGAAAACACAATTGTGGTTTTTATACCTAACCACAGTAGTGTGTTTAAAAACGACCAATCATTTAAAACAATAAAGAAGAACATCAAATTGTGATCATACATAACGGTTTCATAGTAGTAGTATAAGAACTAACAACTTGTACTATGAGTCCATCCCCTTAGAAGTCGGATCATCGTAAATAAGTGCTACGAGTGTTTCTTGTGGGCAAGGGAGGGGGAGGAGTAAAGGGCCCCCTAAACTTTTAATGTTTAGGCTTTATATGCCAAGGAGTAGGCTTTTGTGGTAATTTAGGGTCATGGGCTCCATTTTTTAATTCAAAATTATTAAATACAGCCGTCGAGGGTCCAAATCGAAAATTCTAGGAATTCTGAAGAAAAAATCCCATCGTGTGATGGGGGCTCCGGGAAACAATGGTAGCACTCTTTTACATGCGCCCTTTAGAAGTCCTCCTCACTGATATCACAAACAGTTATTTTGAATGTACAATTGAGAATTGTAGTTTATTGAAGGACTGTTAGAAAATGAAATCTTTCGAATTTCTCAATGATTTAAAATATCTTGATCTTTTCCTAAAAACAATCATAACAATCATTGTATATATATTTCAAAGAGCCAAATGCAGTTTTAATCTTCTGTCAATTGAAGCATGTGAAGATTGGTGTTGAATAACTTGTGAGATAGCAATGTTGGACCAGATTTTTGATGAGTCAACTCACAAAAATTTACTATATGTTCATAAATTTTTTTCTAGGGATACAACTTTTCAAAATCTATGCTAAGCCATCAAGATTGGGTATAACCCCTAAACTACCATGGTGTTTTGTGAGCTTCAAACTCCAAAAGTGCAATTCCATACCACCTTGTTAACTTTGGAGTGTGAGAATATTTTTTACACTTTTTTGAAACTTTCAACCGTATGATCTTGAAGAGAACTATTATTAGAGGTAGTGGCTGAAATTTCAACGGTTGGATCATAGCCATTTGTAAGATCGTAACATTCAAAGTTGATGCAATTTTTTTTTTCAGCTAACATAGTCGACTTTGTGCAAAGGAAAACGTGATGCTTATTACCTTAAACATCTAGCTCATATTTTTTTCCTTGTATATAACTAAGTTGGGCATGCCCATGCAAAATTTTAGACACTCATTTTGCTTTTTGAACCTTCATGCAATTTATTTACTAGAAGAAGGTAGAAATCAAGGATTTGGTAAAACATGCACCACGTTTATCGTATATGGTTTAGGGGAAAAATGAACAGTGAGTATATACCTTTTTGAGTTTTTGAATTTCAAGAAGAAAGAAATTCAAAAAATTCCAGAATCTCAAATTTTGGCAAATATTGAGAGAAGAAATTGAAATATCAAAGAAAACTTTGAATCTAGCTCTTGTAATTTTTGAAGGGTGCCCTTGTAGGATTGGTAAAAGTTTCAACTTCGGTCACTTGGAAACCTAAGTACAAAATCAATCAAGAAAAGATTTCCAAAAAAATAATTTTAAAAAAAGGTAAAAATAAAAAGTTTTTTTCTGCCCGCCCCAAGGCTGAAAACTAATATTTGCGTTTAAGAGCTCCATGGGTGGAGTTTGACTTTGCAAATTCTCACCACATACACCTTGTAGTATAGGGGACATCCAGTAAAAATCTTAGGAAAAAATATTGCTTTTAACATCTTAACTTAGACTGCCCGAAATTGCAAATCTCTTAATCGGAGGCCTTGGTAGTTTAGGGCTATTGGATTTGCAATGATGTTTAGTCAACAGAAAAAGTGAGAAAATAGATGATATTTGAGGAGCTATATCTCCCTCATCCACCGTTGGATTTCAACTTAATTTTTTGGGATGGCCTCCAATTAGAGTCTAGTCTAAGTGGTAGAAACCTTTACAAGATCGAAGATGTTTTGAAGATAAGGCATGAAATTGAATGCAAAGGGTCTAGATTTGGACTATTTTTCCTTTGTAAAATGTTAGGTAGTTTTTACCATTGCATGGCTTTTATTTGAGCCAAGAAATTCTTTTGATGAATTTTTGTTGGGTAAAGGACTTCTTAAGATGAAGGTGAACATCTTTCTAGTTGGTGATTTTTTCATTGCAATAGGTATATTGGTAGCATTTCCACCTCAAAGTGAAAATGATGAAATTTTGCAGTTTGTTTTTGATATTAATATGTTATGATCTCCCGATCTATAAGGCCTCATGACTCAAATTTTGGTCCACATGATCTTCGATAAGTCTATTACAAGTTTGTACGGTTGAGATCTTGATAGCTTCTCTTGATTTTTATCTATGACGATTTCTATGGAAATTTGCTTTTCTGCTAAAAATAGGCTTGGGCGTTTAGGAGTTAAGCAACACTACTTCTTTCAAACCTAAGCTAAGCTAACATTCTTATTTAAAATAATAAGCTAACATTGTTATCTAAACTAATTTTAATGGTCAAATGATCATAAAGTCATATTTTCAGTGTTATCAATATTGTCAAAGATGGTCATTGTAATGCCTTGAGGAAGCCTCAATGGATTGAGCCTACCAAGTAATTTTTTTATTTTAATTTTAGTTTTTAGTTTCATATTTTTTTAAGTAATAAATTTAGACCAAAAAGCAATAAGGTTCTTTTAAGGTTTAGTGATACACTTAACACTAAAGAACTACATTAGTTGGTAAATTTTTACTTTGCTTTTCATGTGAAAATTGTGAAGTGTAATGTATTTTAGGATAAAATTTTATTTATTATTTGTATAAATAAGTTGAAATTTTTTACTTATATTTTTTTCTATATTTATCTCCAAACTTCGTAGTATGGAACAATTTTAGGTACTATTGGTTCACTTCAATTTTGACTCTACTTTTACAGCTTGAGTTCTACATAAAGTGCACTTAAGTATATATAATCATTTTTTTGTACCTGGGTTTCATAATTACAAGATGAGTTCATCAGTAATAAAAGTTTGATTTTAGTATAGATTCTTTCTTCTGAAACAAAACAAAACAAAACAAAAAAAATTAAAAAAATAAAAAAATAGAAAGATTTTTGACATGAAGTTATTTTATTAAGCCTCAACTAATAATCTAACAAAGAAGAACAAGTGACGAAATGTATTGTGATCTATATGCAATTTAAAGAACTTCACTTGGATTCATGGATTTGATAAAACAGCGTAAAAGCGAGAAAAAAATAACTTAATTTCTTTTCAATTACATCATTTTGCAACAAAAACATCAATTTAACGGATTACTTTAAAACTAGGACTCCTCGGCATTGCAATCGGTAACTCCCTCATTTTAAATTTGAGGGGATCAATCATCAATAATACTTTTACTTTTACAACTTTTGGAGTTAGAAATCACTTTATTTTGAATTTGATTTTGTTACTTTGTTTCTTCTACTTTTGTGTGAGTATATATAAGACAAGTATATTCTCCTTGATATACTAGACTCCCTTTCTCATTTTAAATTTTATGCAATGGATTGTAATTGTGGTTTCAAAGTCCTTCCAAATCATTCATTGAAAGTGTGGGTACACCTCGTTTAACTTAAAGAGATTCATTAAACGAAAAAAATGAGTGTGTGGAATCTGTACTAGAACCAACAAATCTTTCTATTGCAAAGCAAGATCATTCCCTCGAAGAACAAAGAAAGATTGATACTATAAAAAAAGTGACACCAAAAACTAAAACTCTATCTCCTTCAAGCCACAATAACACTTACAGCAAGAAAAGAAAGTTTATGGACTTGGAAGACTATACTAAAAACAATGATGATGATGACGAAGAAGAAGAAATTGTGGGAGCTTCGGGTTCAATATGTTGCATATGCAATATGTGTCTTTTCAAGTGCATGTATTTGATACATCGCCTCTCGACAATGGTGAATGTCCGTTCAAATCAAGTAACAATTTTTCAATGTCTTATTCAAATTTTAGTGGCAACAATGGAAGCCTCGAAGGATGTATTGAGGAGGATCCTATCATTATAAGTGATAGTGATGAAGAAGAAGAAGAAATTGGAAACTAGTCAAGGGCTCGAGGCCAATGTGAATAGAGTGTTTGTTTGACATATGCTTGGATGTATGCGTGGAGGTTATAACACCTTGAATGAACATGATAGTTGAAAAATCTTCTATAATAAAACATATTTTACTTTGATTTTACTTTTTAATTTTTCTATAAATTTTGAAAGGGAATTTTGAAAGATAATTTTCTATAGAAATCTTCTATGATAAAACACTAAAATTACAGAAGAAAGTAATAATAAAATCAAAGTAAAAGCAAAAGATATATATAAGTACTTGATCAAGTTTATAGCACTACATACTTCAATACAAAAATATACACCCATAATAACTTTCACTTTATTTCCTTGTGATATCACTAACAATGTCTTCTTCAAATTTAGTAACAATAAAACAAGTTCCAAGTACCACGGAGGTTACCATACAAACAACCCTTGATAAGACAAAAGATGGATTAGTCATTGTTGAGTTGAATGATCATCAAAGAACGACATGGGAAGTACTCCAAATTTTAGAAGTAAGACTAAGGAAAATTCAAACATCAAAAGTTGCGTACAAATTTGAAAGAGAATTTCTTGTACTTTGGAGGACAAATTCACTTACAAATGCTTCATGGGAATTAGAAGATTCCTGCGCAATCAATTTCCAAGGAAAAGATGAAGAATTTTGGACTCAACAAAAAAAGGAACTTCCGGATATGACGTTTAACTCCTTGAAAAGAAGGAAGATGGAGTCCTTGAATTTAGAATTTGACTCCTTGATGACATAAACAAAGGTAAAGTCTTTGGGTGTGGAAACAAAACCCATTAAAAAGAGGAAGGTGAAGTTCCTCTAAAAGAAACACCAAAGAATTACATAGAAGGTACTTTATAGTTTAATGTTAGAATGCATACTCAAAAAGTGAGTGGCACACTTTGTGATGCCCTAAAATTCTTCTTCTTCTTTGGAATATAACAAAATTAAATGGTTCATGTTATTAGAGATGCCCACATACCATAGCAAATTGTTTCCAGGGCTTTAGAATTAGGTAATTTGTCCTTTTGACTCAATTGCCCTTGCAATCGGGAATTGAGATGTAAGCAAGGGGTGAAATTAATCTTGTAACTCTTACTTATTGTTCATTTTATTTCTATTCTAAGTTATGTATGGAGATATTCTTTGAGGGAGTTCTATGTATCAAATTATTCATTTCCTCAACATGTTTATGTTTAGATTTCAAATCTTATTCCACCCACCTTGATTTTGTCATTGTGTTGTAAGCAAAAAGACTATCGTATTGTAGTCACCATGTCTGTGTGTGACAATTTTCAAATAGTTGAGAGTAATTTGTAAGGTACACTTGGGGGTTTAAACCCCAAATCTCTAGCAAGCTCCTCTACTACTTGAACAAAAAACATAAATTATTAAATCTCAAGTACCAAAACATCGTTTGATTGAAGAAAAAAAGACAATAGCACCTCATGAAATCAAATCCAAGACGTCACACTAGGATAAGAGCATGGCCACCCGTTAATTGAAATAGGCTCAAAATGCTTCAGAAAAGAGGGCCATTGTTGTCTCCCGGACCAGAATTGAGATTTCGGGCTAGCTCAAATTCAACTGCCGCCCGATGTCCCTATGTTAAGAGAAAACTTCTCCGGAAGCTTGGTTGCAGCTTTTTGTGGATCGCAACAATCCTTGCTAGCCTCTCATGTTGAAAAGAGCCCAAAATCGGATCTGGTTAGCCCATTATTAACTGTATTTAGCTCGTATGAAATTGAAACTTTTTTCAGGTTGTAAATTTTTTTCAAAGTAGTCATTTTATGCTTCAAATTCCTCATAATTTAGAAGATATTCATGGTCAAAGTTTGAAAACACTATTTGAAATCTGCCCAAACCGCGGTATATGCTCCTTTATTCTCAAAATCTGCCCAAAATAAATAAGTCTGCAGAAACTTCAAAAATTCACCAAATATTGAGATTTTTCTTCTTCTCAAGTTTTGTTTTTTGTACTTGGTATGATTAACCCCTAAACGTCCTTGGGGTATTTTTAGCCAAAAACTCATTTTCAAAGAAGGTGATATAGATGAAAATTAATATAAGCTATTCAGATCTCAACCGTACAAACTTGTAATAGACTTGTAGTAGATCATGTGGACCAAAACTTGACTTATGGGACCTCATAGATTGCGAGATCATAACATATTAGTGCGCAAAACAGGCTACAAAATACCATCATTTTCACTTTGAAGTGAAAATACTACCAACATGAAATTTGCAATCAAAAAATCAGCAACTAGAAAGTTGTTCATCTTCATCTCAAAGACACTCTTGTACCAAAAAAATTCATCAAAAAAAAATCTTGGCTCAAATAGTAGCCTTGTAGTCGTGAAAACTGCCAAAAATTTTACAAAGGAAAATTAGTCCAAAACTAGACCCCTCACACTCAAATCCATGCCTTTTCTTCAATATATTCTCGATTGGGTCAAGGTTTCTACCACTAAAAATAGACTATAATTGGAATCCATCCCAAAAAATAAAGTCAAATCTAACGGTGGTTTTAACCCCTAAACGACCATGGTGTTTTGAGAGCTCCAAACTCCGAAATTGGTAAATTGAGAATTTGTTTTACAATTCTTTGAAATTTTCAACCGTAGGATCTTAAAGATAACTGCCATCGGAGGTAGTGTTTAAAATTTCAACCGTTGGATCTTAAAGATAACTGCCATCGGAGGTAGTGTTTAAAATTTCAACCGTTGGATCTTTGCCATTTGTAAGATCATAGCATTCAAAATTGATGCAAACTTTTTTTCAGCATACATAGTCTACTTTGTGCAAAGGATAACGTGATGCTTAATACCTCAAACATCTTGATTATATTTTTTTCCATGTAGGTAACTAGGTTGAGCATTACCATGCAAAATTTTAGACACTCATTTGGCTTTTTGAACCTTCATGCAATTTATTTAATAGAGGAAGGTAGAGATCAAGGATTTGGTAAAACATGCACCACATTTATTGTATTTGGTTTAGGGGGAATATGAATGGTGAGTACGTGCCTTCATGAGTTTGTGAATTTTGAGAAAAAAGAAATTCCAAAAATTCCAAAATCTCAAATTATAGCAAATTTCGAAAGGAAAAATTGTAATATTACGGAAACTTTGGATCTAGTTCTTGTAATTTTTTGAAGGGTGCCCTTGTAGAATTGGTAAAAGTTTTGACTTGGGTCACTTGGAAAACTAAGTATGAAATCAGTCAAGAAAATATTGTTTTTTTAAAATCTCAAAAAAAAAGTTAAAAATAAAAAGTTTTTTTCTGCCCGCCCCAAAGCCGAAAACAAAAATTTGCGTTTAAAAAAAATCAAAAGTGGAGTTTGACTTTGCAATTTTTCCCACATACACCTTGTAGTATAGGGAACAACCAATAAAAATATTAGGCAAAAATATTGATTCTAACCCCTTCATTCACGCTGCCCGAAATAGCAAAACAACCAAATCGGAGGCCTTGGTCGTTTAGGGGTTAAGGCATGATCTCACCGTTTGAATCTTTCATCCAATTATCCTTCACATGCCATTTTTATTATCAAAAAGAGACCTTTGTATTTGAATTTCAACATACCTCTATGTGAGAATTCAAGCATTTCATTAGCTTTTATAGGTCGCATGAGGGTGAAAATTGCATAGACATGTTCTTATCTCACTTAGGAACAAGATTATTAAGAGCCACATTCAAATTTTCCCTTAAAATTGGTTTTCTAGGCTCACAAAAACTTTGAACCCAATTTGCAACAAGGAAAAAGAAATATTTATCCAACTTCGAATGTTACGATCCCACAATCTGTAAGGAATTTGAAGCTAAGATTTGATACATGGACAACTTAGGTACGTGATCTTATGGTTACATACTTGAGATTACGTCAAAAATTCAAAATTTTCATCTCGCATTGAAAGACGGTGGTTTTGGGGAATTTTGGCACTTTAGGGGGCTTTCGATAGTAGGGGCTCGGGAAGAAGCAAAACTAGGACACTTCTAAGAAGGGGAAACTAGGAAGCAAACCTATGCAATTTGGAAGAACATGTAGATGGGAACTTACAAATTGCGTGGGGGGTGGAGCTTTGTTAGAATTTAGGGCTTGCAACTTCCAGAAGCACACGGAATCTGTCTTACTCAGTGTGAAAATCCCGTCCAAGGGTGACCATGCCCTAACACTTGACTAATTGAAGCGTTGGCGGTGCCTCACTAATGAAGCTACAAATGTTTAACCCTAGAACGTCAAAGCGGACATAGAGTGTGTAATGAATGAATCTGAGATATGATATTGCACAATAGACCACTTTTTTTTTCATCTAAAATCATCTTCCCAACTTCCTCATCATGTGCTCCGACATTCCAGGGTTAGAATTTTTCAAACTCATTCTAAAAGAGATGTTACACATTTTCACATGCTTGAGCAACTACACGAACGAGAAATGGAGCTTCGTTGAGGTCCAGACGGACGATTTTCATCCACATCCACTTTGACAGGGAACTACCTCATCTTCTTCAGAAACCCTTCGACAGGGTTTAACGCAAGCTTGGATCATACCCGCATTCATCAAATAATTTACCTGTTGCCGCGATTCGGAAATTGGCTCGCATGAATCAAGCAAACTCAATTTGAGGTTTTGCATTTAGACTCTCCCTTGCCTTCTGGGCGGAGATTCGGAGAAGTAGCTCGGAATGGCGTCGTTGCAATGTCGAAGTCTCTCTGTGCAGCATTCTCCGATTCCAAAGCTTCAAGGTCTCTCACAGCCTTCTCCTTCTTCTACGAGCTGCAATCTCAGGGTAAGCGTATTTCTCCTTTCAATTACTCACTTCAGACCCTAATGCGAGGCTGTTGGATTGAAATGTTAGCAGAATTACCTGGAATGGTTCGTTGTGGTTAAAACCCTGATGTTGGATTTCTCTGAGAGTGGGCTTTATCCAAACCCTAATTGTGCGTGGGTTTGCTGTTGGCCTCTAGGAATCAGTAGCTAAAGAGTCTTCTTCCTTATGATATTAATTTGGGCAATTGGATAACTTACAGAATTTTAGTATCACCTGATAGTGGGGAATGACTCATATAAAACCCTTCTGGTGTGAGTAGCAGTATATTCCTCTCCTTATGACAAAAATTCGAGCAATTGAGTTTACAGAGACAAAAATTTACTTACTGGGAAGTAAACAGAGTTGTTGAATCACCGAGGAGTAGCTCTTCGCCGAAAACCCTAATGGTGGGTTCATTCTTTGAATCATCGAGGAATAGCTCATTGTTTTACACTTCACAGAAAACTTCAATGTTGGGATTTTTCTTTGTAAATGAGGTTGATGCGAATCTAGTAGCAACTTATACTTTTCGTTTCCGCAATTGGTTACTCACGGAGGTAAACAGGATGAACTGTTGTCTCCCAATTACATGAAACCCTAGTAAGGCAATGGCTCTTGTAGGATCTGCAACATGATTCTAATGCACCAAAGATCATGTGAATTGAATATTGTATGCATATTTTCAAGTTCTCATGTACCAAACCATTTCATATTCATAAAGTCTCATCTATAATTGGGCTAGAAACCAGAATGGGCACGCCTCTCAATCAGGTGTCTTAGGTGCATTGAGTTTTCCACGTTAATTTTTTGTGAGTGGCTTACTGTAGTGGCAATAGATTATTCTCTTCCAACAGTAATGGGGAATCGTTTTCAGGCCTCAATGTTTATGCAAGGACAGCGGCTTCAACAATCCCAGCAGCAGCATCTCTCTCCACGCTCCTCACCATCAAGGCAGCAGCAGCCATTAGTAATCCAATGTGTATCATCCACAGCCGGTGGTAACAACAACAACAATGGCGACAACGAGCACACAGTAATCTCCAGCAGCAGCAGCAGCATTATTCCTGAACCGATTCGAGCTTTTCCATGGGCCAAAGCCGGAAACTTGTTCGTCAAGAAGCTCATGGACCAATTGTGGATAGTCGGAAAATGGCTCGCCATTCCAGCGCTGGCGATCACCGTGCTTGGGGAGCTTGTTTTTAATCTGCTGCTGGAGAGTAATTTGGCTATTGTTGTTATCCCTGTCGGTATGATTTGCGGTATCGTTTTTACGGGGATCACGAAGGAAACGGCTCTTGAGCTTTCTCCTAGCATCCAGGTACTCCCATATCCTCTCCCTTCCATCGCCCATCCTATCCATCACCAGTAGAAAAACGATTTGTGAGTATATCAGTCATAAAGTGTTCTCATTCTGGATAAGATGTAAGAGGGGAGCTTGATTGTTTCTGAGGATGAAGTTGGGAGAGGTAGCATTTTGAGCATTTTGTGTCCATGGTAACGTTATTCATGCGTTTTTGTTGTTGCAGGATCAGCAGATTCCAGTGCATTTGGTTGCATTAGGCGTATTATTTGTAGCCTTGAAGTTTCTTGCGCCTTTCCTTCCTGATTGGGGTCGAGCCAGTGTTCCTCATTTTGCGAATGGTGGCCTATGGCAAGTGGTCACGCTAGTCAGAGAGTGGAGACAAAGACATCCTGAGAGGAAACCAGTAGAACAGAACTGATTTTTTTTTTTTAATGAAAAATATGCTGGTATTACATGCCACTGAATTTTACACCTCTGTTGCATGGTCACCTTTTGAGTGTTATGCATTTCTATTATGTTCATTACTTCGTCTTAAGCTCTCAAGGAACAAAGGCTTATGTAGAGCCTTTTCTCGAGTTCAAAAGAGAGTTCAATTTTGGTATGGGGTCATTTAGGATACCATGTATCATTGGAGGCTTATTTTCTGAGACTTTCTTATGTATGCATCATGCAATTTTTTGACATGTCGTATGATGGTGAGCGTTTTTAAAATTATTTCTGGTATTATCCAAGTCACAGTACAAATTTGTTGTATCTGAATTTCCATGGGGCACATATGATTTGAACGTGGTTATAAGAATAGTCTCTGTACTTCCAAATTTCAGAGGTGTACTTTGATCTCTTTTTTGTTTATGTATTTGAATGTTGTTTTTTGTACTTACAAACCAATATTTCAAAATAGATACAGAGAAAAA
Source organism: Bryum argenteum (assembly GCA_037043015.1). Lineage (NCBI taxonomy): Eukaryota > Viridiplantae > Streptophyta > Bryopsida > Bryales > Bryaceae > Bryum > Bryum argenteum. Next base: position 13,027,870 of record CM073328.1, on the reverse strand, counting down.
CGTGTGTACATGGAAGATTCTTACCATGAGTACGAAATTCGTTTTATTGTACCAACCATGATGTCACATGTAAATAGAAGTTGAATAAATGCATTTTGAAGAGAATCAAATTTGAGTTTTTAGAAATAGGCTGAAAATACTATCTCATAAACTGGAGTATGCAAAGAGATTGGACCAAATGGATCTTAAATTTTGAATTGAAGATATGAATTTTGGAAGTGTACCGAGAGGTGTATCTAAGATGGACTAGTCTAAATTGTACACCATGAGTACATTGAAGTTGAAATCTAAATGTACCTCCTACTATGATGCTGCCACACGGACTAGTCTAAATTGTACACCATGAGTACATTGAAGTTGAAATCTAAATATACCTCCCACTATGATGTTGCCAATGAACGGGAAGTGTTGGCAGCCAATAGAGAGTCATTTTGCTGAAAAACCCGCGGAATTTTTAAAGTTCGAGAAAATTAACCTAAACTCTCAAGAAAAAAAATCTGAACTTTCAAGAAAAAAAAACCAAAAAGAAAACCTAAAATATATACCATGACATGGGTACCACCTACATTGAACCCCTAAATGTCCCATAGGGATAGTGGATAAGGTGTCATAAGTTGCATTTGCTACCAACAAGAAGCTTTGAATTGGAATTTCACAAACTCACTGGAATAGCGTATATCATATTCCAACTTCTTCATTGAAATCGAACCCAATAAAGGTGTGGATCCATTTCAAGAAAAATACAACGTATTTTACCGGCTCCAAAGGCACTTTGAGAGGTTTAACGTAGATATCAATCATGATAACCGCATGATAATGTGAAGTAAAGGATTTTACACCACCGTAGTCCACCCAACTATGGTGAGGGGTTCTTAGACCTCGTTGTATGGGTAACTCAAAGCCCTTTGGGGGGATACCATGTAGGGTATCTCTAAGGCACTAGTGGCTAGGTAGGAACTAGCATAGTGTTCACCCCGAGAGGGGTTAGTAGTCCCGCAGTTGGTGTAATGACCTCCGGGCATACATCTAAGGATAGGTCAAACGAACACTCTATTCACGTCAGCCTCTAAATAGGTTGGAGTTTCTCTTCCTCAGAGAAATCAGATAGTCTAAGAAAACGTCCCGGACACGGGATGCCGCTCCCGAGAGCGTTTTTGTGTAATTTTCTTCGAGCCTTCCACCGCACCGCGATTCTTCTGCAATTCATGGTTAGGTGTAGTAGTTGAACATATTACGCACCCAAGATCTCTTTTATGGAGGCGTGAAATAAAAACCTAAATCAGCTGACAGTTGGTAGACTGAAGTGGCTGCCACAACAAAATGACAGCTGAATTAAAGAGCCAGCCAACACTTGGACGCAATTACGCAACATGCACCATGCAATCGCCAATTCTTTAACTAAGGTAGAATGACCTTAAACCGCTCGAATAAGGAATTGAGCGTGGTCTGGACTTCGAGTGCATGACGTGAAATTTTTCTTCGAAGCGGAAACAAGAGGGAGAGTGAATGCAGAAATTTCCAGAATTAAATAGCGAAAACTGAATTTACTACAAATTTTTGAAGCGAAAAGTGTACATGACCTTAAACTGATCAGTAGGCTATCTGTATTATCCGCTACAGCTGTACAGTTTGGTGGTAACGCATGGAGCAAAACGCGTGCAAAATATTGGAAAAAACCAGAAAGTGCATGGTGAATGAACTGACAGCGGTGCACTCAGAAACTGGAACAGTGAGAACAGTGAATGGAGCAACTGCCGCCCACAACGCTGACGAAGCAGAGGCTTAATGGTGCGCAATGAGGGCCTGAAAAGCAGTAAACAGTGGTGAAGAAGTGATCAGGTGATCGTGGCCAGGTTGGCGCCTTCCCGCCAAGCCATAGCGGAGAGCACAAATCCCGCCTGTTGAGCCTGGCGCGAAGTCGCCTTGTTGACTGAACCCTCCCGCCTTCTGCCGTCGAAGGTGTACTGTGAACAACACAATGTTTCAAAAGTTGAAACGGCTAACTGGTTGGATGACGCGAGCTTGTTCACATTCTCTCCTCTTCGTCTGTGGTCCAGAGATTCGTTGTGTATCGTGGAAATCTTGAAACGTCGAAATTTGTGTTACGTTGTAGTTGGGGTAGCGTAGACTGCGGATGGACGGTAGACTGCGAAAATTGAGGCAGATTTGATGAGGAGGGGAAGAAGAACTGGCCTGGTAGTTGATGTTGTGTGTAAGCTGGGAGTGTTCCTTGAGGTACATAGTGTGGAACGTGTTGGAGTTGGTTGAAAAATGGAGGCATGAATGTTCCGTCTCCGTTGCGTAGTTCTCCATGACTTGTTGCAGGCACGGTACTCAATCTGGTCTGGCGTCCTTCCGCAGTCTCCGTCGCCGTAGATCTGCCAGTATTGCTACGTTCAGTAGCTAAGCGAGCACGATCCGCAGCCTTCGCCACCTTCGCACACTGGAGTTCATAGGCACGCACAGCTTCACGCTCCGCAGCCTTTTTTGCCTGATCCGCACCCTTTTTTGCCTGATCCGCAGCCTTTTTTGCCTTATCCGCAGCTCTCTGGATAGCGCGCTCCTCCTTTTGGCGCAATGCCTCCGCCCGTTCAAGAGCTTTGCAAGCCTGCTCCTCCTCCCGCTCTTGTGCCTTCCGTTTCTTGTTTTCCTCTCTTGCGATTCGTGCCTGTTCTTTCGCTTTTTTGTCTCGCTCTTTGGAGTCTTTCACAGCAGCAGCTGCATCCATGTACTCACGAGAGGTGATAATTATTGACTTAGTAAACTCAATGATCGGATCTTTGCGTTTCGCAGACGATCGAGCTGTCACGGTTGGCAACTGCAAGAATTGAGTAATGGACTCTGGTTCTCCACCGGCGGTGTCAAGCACTGCGATGTCCTCATCTTCATCAACATCACAGTCGTCTACTGCCACGAAGTAGTGCGAAGTTGTGGCACTAGGAGCCTCAGCAAACTCGCGCTCCAGATCAAGCTCTGTGTGGACGTCGTCACTGCCAGGAGATCCGTGTTCGGGCGGTTCATCGAGCTCTGGTGAAAGTGCCGCATCGGCAGCCCCTGCTGGTCGGCACTGCTCCGGCGAGCCTGGAAGTGCCGCATCGGCAGCCCCTGCTGCTCGGGACTGCTCCGGCGAGCCAGGAAGTGCCGCATCGCCAACCCGTGCTGCTTGGGATTGCTCCGGCGAGCCTGCTGACCGACTTGAGGACGGTTGCAGATGTCCAGCACCGTTTTCACATGATCCCTCACTGCCTGCACCTGGTACGCTTTCTGTTCCTTGCGCTTCACAATTGACATACATATTTACTGTTGGAAAGAAATCGTCAACTGCTCCTGTACAGATTGGATAAATCCCGGTTTTCCGAAACCCACTCTGTATGTTTCGTTCTGTAAGTGCTTTCCTCAAAGACAATGAAACCCAATGCGCCAGAGTTACTTTACTGGCTGGAACATCAATATTTCGTGACATCCAGTAATCTCTATACTAACGGAAGTTTTGTTTGAAAGACTTGAATACAGACACGTCCAAAGGCTGGAGTGCATGAGAAGTGTGAGATGGCAAGGTTAACAAATCTAACCCGGCATCCATAGCTGTCTTTGCCACTTCTAAAGTAACATGACTATTATGTCCGTCAAGGATAAGGAGGTGACGGCTCTGCGGTGAGATGTCATCAAGTTTTGTGATGGACGCGATGAAGTGAGAGATCCAAGCGCTGAAGAGGTATGTTGTCATCCACGCCCGAGGCTGCATTGCCATAGTCGCACCGTCCTCACAACGTTCGATGTAGTTTTGCCCAAATCGTTTCCCTCTGAAAATGTAGAAAGAAGGAATGGCTAATCCAGCTGCATTTATGCAGACAAGGACAGAGAGCCATTCCCTCTGATTAGGAACCACTGTGTGCACACGCCGCGCACCAACCTTTGCAATGACCATTGCACCTCTACTTCTTCCTGCATAAAGAAACAAAGGTAAGTATCTTAACCCGTAAAGTCGAAAGGCCTCACAAGTACCAAAAACTCTTAAAACTACCCTCTTTCAAAGGAAGGTGCAAATGATTTAAAAAATAAGCATTATGTGCTGTAGTCTTTGTTTTGGTGCATAGTGCATAAGCATTGGAACTAGAATGTCAAATGATTTAAATAATAAGAACGCACCTGCTTGTGCTCCAGACTCATCGCAATTCCAAATGCGATGAGGTGGATACTGGTGCTTGTCATATAGCTCCTGTAAATTGCAGTATAGCGAGGCTACATTCTCCGGACATAAAGCTTTAGCTCTTGCTGTCTCAAGTGTCTGAGCTGCTCGAAGTGTTAGTTCTGGATGCCGAATCTTAAACCACCGCATCCATCCACTTCCAGGAATCCCATCCCGAAATGGAGTGCTTCTTGTTTTTGTTATTTCATAGACTTTCATTCTCAAAGCATTTGGAGATAGACCGTACCCGGAATCGCACATCTTGATCAGGTACTGGACAAGTAGTGCCTCCTCATCAGGTGTGAGAACGCCCTTTCTACCTCTCATGCGGCTTCGTGTACGGCCTTGGTACCAGTCTCTCATAGTGGTGAGAGGTATGCTATTATCCTCTGCAGCTTTTCGCATACTGACACCGTCGTCAACAGCTGAGATGGCAGATCGAAGTTGGTCCTCAGTCCAGTTTCCGTTTTTCCTCGTTCTTTTCTTCTGCGCTGCAAGTCTCCTCCCACCCGAGCGGTTATCACAGTGCCCTCTTCGATCCTCTGCAGCAGTGGGTTGTTGTCTCGCTGACGACTGTAGACGCGTTCGATTCATAAATGTCAGGACTTCTCCTGCGGACCTGCCACGAACAGACCGAAAGGCACCGGAGTGCAAGCGACTTTCTTGCATCTGCAAGTCCGTACCGCTGCCAGTCTCTGAGCGAAGATAAGCAGTACCTGAGTGTGGGCTGGACGCCGAGGCCCTGTTCCGATGGCCGTGAAGCAACTCCAACGGATTGTAATCAAGCGCTGCTATTTCCTCGACGTCATTGTCGTCGGCGGTACTGTTGTCGTCGGAAAAATCGTCACCGCCATTGTGGTGTAGCTGATCATCGCTCCATTCGACGTTGCCGAGGTCCCGAAGTTCACGTGCTGCCATGCCGCTGATGCCTCTGTCACCTGCCCGATGTACTCACTGGCCGGAGGGTCCTCAAATGCCGCTTCTTCCGAATCACTCTGCAATGGTACTAAACTGCGATGGTACTGAACTGCGATGGTACTGAACTGCCGCTTCTTCCGAATCACTCTGCAATCGTCGTTTCAAATTCATGAATCGCAGTTCAACTTTCAAGTTCATCTGACACACTTTCATAAGAACTGAACCAGTGCTGAAGCACAGTTGACAATCACAGTCCGTTGACAATCACAATCACTGTCTCGTACTTTAGGAAGCTCAATTGCATACGATCAGAGGTCATGAGAATATGATCTGCCATGACAATATCATCCGGTGCTGATCCTTCACAACACCCAGCACAGTTCATGACAATATGTGACTCTCATTGTACCTGACCGTTGAAGTATGAGAATTTCGAAGATGTGCCACTGAGCAGTAAGTTATATCAAGTTCAAAAAGATCTGCTGCAACTCCATCTCGTTCAGTATGCTTGTAAGTTTCAGGTAATCGTCGGTGAAGAAGCACAGGATTCCAAGCGAACAGCGAAGTGAATGCAGGTGTTCAGTTACAGCACAACCCATAGACATGAATTTTTAGTGCATGCATGATAATGGTGTCTTGACGTACCAGCCGTCACGCCCACAATGTAATATGGTATTGCAGCTGTCATGAAATAGATTACACGTAATTCTAAAAGCCGACAATGTAAATATACATGTACCACTCAATCAAGAGTCCTAAAACCACTCACGCAGCCCCATTTTATTGGTTATGGTGTTCTTTCTGAATAATACTCATACTCCTCATTAATACGCTGCTGCATGATGTCCTACCATAACCACTTGCCTACGCAATTCCAATTTTAGTCACTATGGACCCCCATATTTCAGAACAGCTGTAAGTGGAATAAGGTCCACGTCATGGGCGGGTCCACGGGCAGTCTAGCATGCACTTCAGGGGGGCCGAACGGTTTAACCCTAGAACGTCGGAGCCCATAACCGTGGCCTGAACTTTGATATGTCTTACTCTGAATCCTCCATTTCGCCACTTTACCTGAAAGTAAAATATTTTATTTTATTTTTCGTAGATGTGATCACATGCTTTTCATATGCTGTAAAAATTTCAGATTTTTTTGGGAAGATTTGAAATTCAAGTGAATTTTCAAAGAAATACCAAAAATAATTCATATCAAATACAAATCACTTTCAAAAAATCTGAAATTTTTGGAATAAGGGGACATTGTAGTGAAGAATAGCATGGTGTAATCCATGGTTTCGTGTCATGCTATATTTGAAAATTGAGAAAGAGACCCTATAGGCATGTAAACTTAAGGTGTCAGTAAATCACTAGATATTAGGAATTTCTTGAAATTCTAACTTGTAGAAACAAGACTTGGTAAGATTCATTTTATGAATTGAGCTTGAACTCAAAAGAGATCATTTAGTTGCCTAAATTTGAGACTTAATAAAAGTAGGAAAAAGTTGCACAAATGCACTGTGTGGTGACTTGTTTTTAACCATTCTTTCAACTTTCATACCACATGTGATCTTAGGAAATACCTTAAATGACCTCAAATGAATTCCATGATATGCTATTATCATTCATAAATCCAATTACAAAAATCATGAATGAAATTCATCCCGCAATAATAGGTTACAGTGAAAATGTTCTGTTCATCGGACATAAAATGGCCGCTCCGACGTTCCAGGGTTAAGGTCATTCTACCTTAACAGAAAACCGTATTGACTTGACTGGCTACTGGAAAGCAAGCAAGCGATGAAAGCACCCACATGGCATTCGCTCTTCACTCAAAAGGTGAAAAACAATAAAATAATAATAATTCCAAGAATAAGGTATGTTACTTCCATGTACTTTAGCCACATGGCCTCAATATGAATATATGCTTATGCCTACATCATCATTGAGTTGTTGGATACCACAAGTCAATCGTGGATGCATTGCCTTTATCATATGACGAGCATGTTGTGGAATATTGCGGTTTCTTTTGTACTAGGCATTTTTTGTAATGTCTTGTTTTGTTACGTACTATTTGCATGGTGTGTACACGCTAGTAGGGTGTAAAAAGAGTTTTGGAGCAAGAGGGCTAGAGGAAATATAATTGGGATTTGTTTTGGATTGAGTGGAATCTTGGAACTAAGCGTGTACACTACTAGAAGGTTTTTATATGGAGAAATTCTAGCAGCTAAAATGTGTGCAAGTAAAATAGTGTGCAGATGAATATTTATCCAAGTTAGCCTAAAGTGAGTCCAATTCAGTTTTCTATGTTAATAGCGTGTAATATTGGTTTTGTGGCTTAATGGGACTAATGATGTATCTGTATCGGAAACAACGGAGGAACTCCATCTGAAACCTTGAGGAGTTGTATTTCCTTCATTTACCGTCGAATTCTTATGTGTTTTTTAGGTTGAATTCTTCTTCAACATTAGATTTTGTTGATCCAAGATTTTTTTGAAGACATGACATGCATTTTAGTGCAAGTGGTTCATTGAATGCCCTTTAGGGAAAATTATAAAACATAGTAATCGGTAACTAATACACAAGGCTTGATTCCGAGTTCCAAATGATGTACAAAGGGAATATACAAGGCTTAAGGCCAAGTTTCCAAATGATGAACGGAGAGATTGTGCAAGTCGTTAGTTACACACATTATCTTATTCGTAAGATTTGAAGAAGTTTTTGACACTATTGGAAGGCCATTATTTGAGGTAAGCATTTTATATTATTATTATTATTTTTTTTTTATTTTTTTTTGGGTACAACAATGTTTTTGAAATTAATATTTACAACTCCCAAATTGAAAGATTTTCAATTGAATTGGATTTCTTGATAATATTTGAACTCCCAAGTAAGAAAGATGAAATTTTGTTAGCTTATTTGGCCACTAAAGCGATATGATCTTGCAACTGTACTTACTCTGACAACACTTTTAAAAGTCTTTTTGATTTTAGTGTGGAACAATTGCCTAACGTCAATAACTTTCTTACAAAAGCAAGGAGGGTGTGAGGGTCAACAGTCCTTCTTCAGTTGATTTCCAATTTTTAAATGACATTTCTCCTAGTCAAGCATAGTTACTCTATCTATAGTGATGTGCTATACAAGGAGTTGAAAATGGAGATGATTATTATGGGTGGTTGCTATTCACTCATAACACTCAATTAAACAATTGTGCACTTGTATGTATAAAAGTGCACTTCTGTAAGTAGTCTTCAATGTGCACTTCAAAACCCAAATATATGGCTTGGAGAATGGGTTCTTTGGTAAAAAATTCCACTCGTTAAAATTTAAAAACCATATAGTTTTTGTACAATGATACATGTAAGATAATAAATAGTTTTACCCAATGTCCTCAAGAATCATTTGTAATATTTGTCACTTAATAATATGGTGAAGCCCTACTTGCAACAGGAGACATAATACACGGAAAATAATAAACATGATACATTTGTAAGCATACATAGTACCCGGAAAATAATAAACATGATACATTTGTAAGCATACATAGTACCCGGACAATAATAAACATGATACATTTGTAAGTATATTTGTAGATATAAATATTGGTATTTCCCCAATCCTTTTAATCATTTCTCACTCTACGTCTACCACTATACCTTCACTGGATAAATTTAACTTGTTCATACATGAACACTTCATATCAATTACCATACAAACCACGGTAAATGTACTATGATAATAACCTACTCCTTGGTATTTAAGGCTGCCTGTTAGCGTTCGTCGTCAATAGCTTCCGTTTGCATGGCTATATATTCCAGAATGTGTGCCTTTGTGGATTGAGGAATACGAACTCTCTTCTCTACCTGCACTCCGTGTACAATGCGCTTCTCCGACGGTTGAACGACATTCTCCGATACGGGTTGTTCGTCAAACCATGAAAAGATACACGCCTCATTCGGTACCCAACTGTGCCTCTCACCAGATGGCTCCCACAACAACTCCATGCAATTTACATAGCGTTGTCTGTTGGACCCCGTTTCTTCAACGACCCCTTCTCTCATAATGGGGCAATACCAACATACTTTAATCTTTAACCTCCATGAGTTTTTCCCCTCTTCAATCACCTTTCCTAGGTAAAAGGGTATGCCTGCTTCTACCTCATCTCGAACAACACTCAGTGCAACAAATTGATCAGTATTGATGTCCGTTTCGGGATTAAATGTTGGAAACGGATCGTTGCTACCTCCTTCTTGGTCTCGTACTGAGATTTCTTCGTAGACGCAATGTCGACTAGTTCGTCGTGCAGTATGCACTCCTTGATTTGATGGTCTCTCCCTTCGTGGTCCAAAGTATCCACGAGCCTCTGCACTCGGGAGCATGCCCACAATCTGATCAACAACGGTTATCTCGCGAGTTTCAGCAATAGTATTCTCTCTCGGTATCGAAGAGAAGCACCCTGAAGGTTGGGCGTTGGACTCATAGGATGGCCAAAACGGTGATGACTCGTGATCGGTGTTGCGGTTCTTTCTTGGAAACTCTGCTAAATATTGTTTCAACCTCTGTGCCTCATGTTTTGCATCACGGTTGACTTCCACGTGTTGCAATCTTTGAATACACCTATCCTCGTACGCAATAAAATCGTCTAACGCCTTGAGCTCCCGCTCATCCGCTGCATATACAGTCGCAAAATCGGGTCGTTCCACCCTATTTGGGATGGATCTCAAAGTTTGATCCCCTCTCTCCGGTCCCCAAGCATCCTTGCAATAGTGCTTATGTTGGACCCTGACCTTACAAGCACCCTCGCGATTGCTAGAATAGAATCTCATGTGGTGTGGAAATGTAATGCCAATCAATGAATCCGATCTCGTCAATAGGTGCGGAGTTACGAACTTCTTCCAATCCCATACATTCTCTAATAGTCGTACGCTTACAAATGCCTCGGTGGGGGACGTTCCTCGTTCAATGAGAGTAAACATTTCCTTTAAAGAGTTCACGTCTGACCTCTTCAAGGTGTTTGAGATACAACTAAACCGTTGATCGATATCTTCGTGCGTATGACCTACGATAAGGAAGGATAGTTCCACTTCCTGAAAAAATCCCAATCCAACCAAAGTTGCACACATTGCGAACATATAAATATTTTTGTTCTCGCGTGTGCAGTTGTCCGCTTGGATGCGTAATGTTGGTGGCAAGAATCCCTTCCTCCGTAATACGTCCCCTATCACATGTAATAATGTGCTCACGACTTGGTTGCTATCATGCTTGTGGTGAGCTCCGAACCACACATCACAGTACAATCCAATCCCATGCACCAACGCCCCGCATAGATGGGTCTTCACGAACCGGTTCTCGATATTCTTCACGGTCTGACGTATTCGGGGTACCATGGTTGTATTCTGATCCATGCCATCTACTATGATGCACATGTACATTTCAGGGTTGATATAACAAGACCTCTTGAATATCCAATAATGTCTACGTTCCTCCATTTGATTGAGCAAATGTAACATGAACACCTCTTTAATCCTTATCTTGGCATCCGCATTGGTTGTCCCTTCCATGGCACATTTGTACTCCCAACAATGATAACATTTTGAGAACCTAGAGAATGGGGGTACTTGAACATGAGGATACCTTAGGCGCCACATCCTCCGAAATGAGCTCATGGATATGGTTTTGCCGTTGCAAATTCTCTTCACCTCCTCGTTCACGTAATTGAATACATCAGATTTTACTGTGTTCATGGGGAGAAGAATAAGTGGCACGACTTCGTTGTCACTCTTGCGTCGAATGGATCGATGGGGTTGAGGACAACCGGCTTCATCTACGAAGCACTTAAAGCATGCCTCGGCGGCAGACATTCTAGTACTCTCTCTAACTGGATCTGAAAGGGTATTTCCGTGAACAGCTGTCACCCTACCATATATCAAACAATCTTTTTTCAAGTCCTTGAAACGCCGTTGTGAATATCCGACCGCTACAGCGTAGCATGCATTGCAAACCTCTTTGCCGTCCAACTTTGTCACAAACTTATCTCTACGATTTCCATCGGTTTGTGTATAGAACGAAACCAACATCTGCCTCACCCATGTACTCCGGATTGAATACTTAGACCCCCATGCATTATACCGCACGTCCAAGATGTACCTTGCCGGAATATCTGTTAAACAATTTCTCTTGCATCCACCTTTTGCTATTGCATCTTGCACGCTTATCAATGTAACTTTTGCTTTTGCACCATCGGCCGGTCTTCTTTCCCTTGTGACTCGCCTTGTCCAATTCTGCATAGAATAACGTCGGCGCGTTTGTCTTACAAATGCCAGCCCATCTACATGTGGTAGATCTCGGATGTTGTTAGAAGGAGGCTGGGAAAATGGTGAATTTTCATGTACGGGATTTGAAGCTTGACTACTTCTTCGTGATGTCTCATTGGAGCTTGGTGTGTGAAACTCCTCATGGAAATCAAATATCGGAGTCATCATCGGTACATGCGGCATTTGAGATCCCTCTTCACCTCGTGCGTGTAGAATATTGGAATCCAAAGCCACTACACGTACCAAAGAGCGGTCCCAACGAATCGTAAATCCCCTAAACAATCCTAATCGTTCTCCAACTACATCTCCTGTCCAGTGTAATTCATTATCTACTTGAGTGACACGTACTGCCACCTCAGAGAGAAACAATCTCATTCCGTTCAATTCCATGCCACTTTTGAATGCATTGTCCATTAGCGCCATGCCCACCACCGCTTCCGTACTAGAAAGCAATTCGACCCTACTATTTTGTTGAGATATACATATCTCATCTAATCCATCATGTAGTTGTCTCGCTCGAGCCGCCCGCAGTAATCGTGAACCTATTGAACTATTGAACAAGATATCACCTCCTGGGATGTCTCCGATTGGGACATGAGTTTCTATTGTATCGTTTTCCATCATAGTTGCTATCGCTTGACTATCAACCTGATATTCAGAAAATAGTAGTAAAAGGGTAAGAATCGGTCAACGTGGTAGTATATAAATTATGTAACAAGCTTCATTTTGGACAAACTACCAAGTGTTCACCTTCTACTACAATTCGAGTTTTATTGTACATATATTAGATTTTATGTTACCTGGTCACGTGTAGTGAGCACTAGTGATTTATTTTTTTATTTGAACTTCTAAGATAGAAATTTAATTTGAAGATCCATTAGATTTATATAATTGTCACAATGTATGGACATTAGAAACATATGAATGTACTTATTTCTACGTACTATTAGAGTATAACAAAATCACGTCTATCCCACTACCAGATGTTGAATTTCGTACAAAGGTTTTATAATTATATGTCAAAACCTATACTATTGGTTCTCCCAACCCCTAAACGACCAAATGGAAGTTCTACACCACATCTTGTAGTAAAAAATTATACTATATTTATGTGTTTTTTTTAGCATATTGAAAAATTTGTGCAAACTTTGGAGGTTTAAACATTTTAGGTTTAAACGTTGTCAAATCATGTTTTATTTTTTTGTGAATCTAATATGTTCTACAAAGAAAATCTAAATGGAAAAAAGGAAGTTTGTATTACATTTTGGAATAGAAAAAACCAAAACCACAAAACATTAAGATCTCTATGTTTCATTTGTAAGCGGCTATCATCCTCCTATAACCCTATTTGGTTTACTTAAAGCCTCGTCCTCATACGGGAAATACTGGATTCACTTGGTCTGGTATTGTTCATCATACTTCAACTATTTATAGTTTTTGAATTTAAAAGCATCATTAATCCAATAAACTATCCAATGATAGATATATACTTATACTTCCAAGTATGAAGATTAATTATTTTAAAGATTTTCAATTAGAGCTCATTGAAGAAAATTATAATTTTAAGCGATTCGATGAAATCCACGGTAAATAAGATACGTCCTAAAACGGCTAAAAGCCATTAGATTGGGAGTAGAAGGTAACTCTGACCTCAATTTCAAGTATAAGTATCTAGAGGCGTGGTATCGGGATTCAACATTGTGTAGTATGACAATATCACCAATCAATCTTCGTTGCCAAAATATTTGGTCTTCTCTTTCTTTCAAAATCTATACAATCATAAGAAACACATTGGTGTCAATATGTAACACATGATGAAAACAACCTAAAATCTAGGAAATTGGGGGAAAAAAGAGATAAAAGCTCCGAACAACATGCTCGTTAACTATCAGGCTAATGTAACATGTGACTTGTTGACACGACTATGAGCACTTTAAAGACAAAACTTGTGAGAGTCTAGCGTACTTTGAATGACATTCAATTGCCTGTCTCATGAGACAACACATGCTGGATATAGTGGTTTCACAATCAGACAAGCATTTGTGACCATCAACAGCACCAAGTTTTTAAAGTGATGTTTTCACCACTTAAAGTATGCTAATTTGATTACGTTCTACTTTCCTTTACTCTTAATTTCAATTGGCAGATTTGATCTGTTCACGCGACATTTTTGTTTTTCTTTTAGTAACACTGATATTGAGCTGCAAGTGGTTCTAAGTGGCCACGATTGAGCTTAATCTGTTCGTGCTAGTGATGGTCTTACATCGTTTTTATGGGTACATTCACCATGTAGAGTTTACGTTGTTTAGGATCAAATGTTGGAATGTTCACTTCTGTGTTGCTAACTATATTGCTTTCCTTAACTTCATGCAGGCAATTCAAATTTTATCATGGTTGGCCTAGTACAAGCCTAAGACCTTGGTCAAACATAAGTAATTCAACTTCAAAGGGCCTTCTTTTATGATAAAATGGCATGTGAATAATAATTGGATGAAAGATCCAAAACGGTGAGATCATGCCTTAAAACCTTATGTCCAAGTACCAAAAACAAAACTTGGAAAAAAGTTAAATTTCCGTAGTTTGGTGAATTTTGAAGTTCCTGCGATCTTATATATTTTGGGTAGATAAACAGCATAAACCATAGTATGGGCAGTTTTGGGCAAATTCCAAATAGTATTTTAAAGCTTTGATCGTGAATAACTTCTAAAGTATGACAAATTTTGAAGCATGCAAATGATGCAATGACTTCTTGGAAAGACATGGAAAAACTTTACAACCTACAAAAGGTTTCAATTTCATACAAGATAAGGGGGCCGACCAGACCTCAAACGACCCGTTTTGGGATCTTTCAGACATTAGGGGGTTCTTTCAGACATTAGGTGTAACACATTATTGAAAAAAAAAAAAAAAAAAAAAAAAAAAAAAAAAAAAAAAAAACTAACTGCCTGGACCGAATGTTCACGATCGTCGATCAAAAGTAGGGTGTCTCCAGAAACTCGTACAAAAGATGTATCCGTGTACACTCCAGTACTATCATTAGCAACACAAGACCAGTTCCTAATTCCGGATGCTAATTAGAATTAGATGGCTCCTATAAAAAGGCAACACGATACCTGATTACTAAATTTAAAAGCCCCTCCCAGGTTCCACCTACTGGAGTGTAGCGAATTTCAATAACAATGAATTTAACTTATCTTAGAATGCATTGCATAGGAATACAACCTGCGCTTTGTTCTGCCTGATCCTTGTTAAATGCAGTTGCCATTTAATAAGGCAGGAATCTCTCTGCTACAGCATAAGTTGCTCTTGTTCACGATTTCAACTGGATCCGGTACTTAAGCATGGCAACTTGGACCCACGATGAAAGTTTACCGTAATTTCGCCGACTATGATACATTTGAGAAGGAGCCATAGCAACAACAGTGCGAATTTTGAACTACCAAGGTTACTTAGTAATTTCCCTGCCTAACACCATCAATGATGGACGTCTTATGATACGGACCAATGTTATGTGTGATCAGATTGACTCTATTTTGAAATGAGGGAAACAGCTCGACACGATATCAAAAACTAAATTTACACCTGATGATAATACTGATTGTGAAGCGCAGGACTGGTGGAATGGTTGCCTCAAATTTGGCGCTGGGGCTTAGTGATAACTGGAGCCAAGTGCGATACGGTATGTAGTATTTAATGCCGTACATTCACTATTCAGATTACTGTGGGAAGCTTGAAGTACTTTTACTAGCGCTTACAGGATTAGCTGCTGGATTCAGCCCTAGTTGATAAATCTCATGTTTATGCTCTCAAGGAAGGACACTACATCCGAAGTCTGGACTACAATTAACATACAATGGACATTCACATTTACTTAAGGATGAGAAGGGAAAATGTGAATGTCAGAGGAGAACCTGACCACCCATTCCACCTACTGAAGTTGAACGAGAAGCATGTAGTTATGGAGTATACTTCTTAAGGTTTTTATTGTGCTCTTTGTAGCGGCATCCATATCAGCTAGGACGTTCATGCGACAGACATCGGAGTTTCAGTCCGACTATTTTCCCAAGTTACTGCCTGCCATATATGTGTATTCCTAGCCATTACTATTTTTTCTATCTGACCTTAACTGACAAGGCTATACAATTTTTTTTGTAAGAGTAATAGAGAATCATCACAATTAACAACAGAGGCAGAATATCAGCTGCGTGTTCTTGATTCTAGTATTGCTTAAGTGAGTCGGAGGAAGTGAAGATAATCAAAGATTAGAGTCCTTTTTCTAGGTGTTGACTTGTAGCTTGATGCTCACAACCATGCCTAAAACCATTCCTGACTTGTAGCTCGGTGGTCAGTACACAAACTTCGTTCTTGTGCACGTTCGTTCGGGTTACAGGAGATTAGCACCTTTTCAATCAATGTGTGCCTCTTCCCTGAAGACTCGGCATTTCTTGAGCGGCGCTGCCCTGTGGGGTGCGACGCACGGGTACGAGATCTGCGGACGCGTCCCTTAGTGTCCCGCCACGAGTCGCTCAGTGTCGCTTAGTGTCCAGCCATGAGTCCCCAGTCGTAACGTTGCAGAGATACCTGTTTTGCAGCTTTGGAACGTAGACATTCACAAGGTTTCAAGTCTCGGTGACTTGAGAGCGGCGTACGTGCAGAGAGTCGACAGAGTCATCATAACGACGGCGGAAGAAGCGACCAATCGTGCTTGGTCACGAAAACTCGAAACTCCAGAGGCCAAGGCGCAACGGCCGCAAACAAAGAAGGGGCATACGTAGCCAAAGTGAGAGCCGCAGAGTCGCCCGAGGATCGAGCACACAGCCGCACCCGAGAAGCGGCCTACAAAGCCGGCGTCGAGCCCCAAAGTCATTGAGGAGCGAGCTCAAAGGCTGCGCGAACAAGCCGCATACATTGCCGAGCTCAGAAACGCCCGAGGAAAGAGAACAGCGGCTCCGACAACAATTGGGGATTCAGCCCTCACACTCTAGCGTTCAATCGGGAGTCTCAAAGACAATATTGTGATCTTTCGTCCCGAGATTTTCGTATCGCGGCCGCCACTTTGTCCCGCTAGGAGTCACTCAGTGTTCCACTACAAGTTCGGATATGAGTGCCAATACGAGTGCCGATACGAGTCCTCAACGCGTCCCCTCGGCGCGTCCCGACGAGATCTCGCACGTGAGTTGCCTTTCTTTCTAAACCCTAATCACATCCCCTCTTCCCCTAATCTTTCCCTCCGCCTCCTCCTTACACCCCGCTGACGCACCCCCCCAAGGCGGCGCAATTATTAAAAAAAAAAAAAAAAAAAAAAAAAAAAGGAAAAGAAAAAGAAAGAAGAAGAAGAAGATAAAAGAAAAAAGAAAGGAAGAAAGATAGAAAGAAAGAAAGAAAGAAAGAAGAAAAAGAAAAGATAGTTACAAGATGTCTGAACGATGAATTAGGAGCCTTGAATTGAACAAGTTAGCAAGTACGCTGTGGGTGCATGATATCGAAATACAAAATGTCAAAATCTCTGTATTATTTCATGCATGGCGTTGGTGGCCATATTTCGACGAAACTTTTGATGATGAGATGAAATTTCAATATCTCTTTTTCTAAAAAAAATATACTGTAATGTTTATCTCATTATTGAAGTGGATCTTGTGAATACTGGACAAGCGTAATGCAGATAATTTCAGAATGAGAGTTACAGGTATTTGTATCGCCTTAAGGGTACGGCCCACTACCTGACTCTTACTTAGATCCTAACAAACTACAGGAGTGGGGTTAAAGACCACTGACTGCAGTAATGCCACACAGGCTGAACAGAACGTACATCGTATCTGTGTGCAGGATACGGCTAGACGAAAGATATCAGTCTGTAAACAGGTTCCAACACCCTCCCTCGCTCAGGTAAGCAATAAGCTGAGCGCTTTCTACTTAGGTCAAGGATGCCGGCTTCTGTTGGAAAAATGTCTAGAGAAGAGATTGTTGAATTTGTTGAAGGATTGTCAATTCTGCAAATCTCGTTGCTTGGTCTTTGGGTTGTTGGGCATCTGCTGAGTTGTTTTGCAAGGTCGGCAGCAGATTACTGGAAGCAGCGTTTCTTGAGCACTTTGAGGGCAGACCAGGGTGCCCGACAATGGGAGGAGCCTCGTCGCGAGATTGCGGTGGATTCGCCTATTACTTCTAGCGCGCCTGGAGCAACAACAACACTGAACTTGGACGAGGCTTCAAGCATTGAGAATTACCCCCGGAATTACCTATTGCCATCAGATGATATTGTTGTAGACGATGACTTGCCTGTTCTTATGCATCTTCCGTGCAAGGAGTAGGAGGGCATATCTTAGCTCATAAACTAGGGTTAGAGAGTAAGATTGGTGGGATGAACAAGTACCTAGCATTTGTGTTCTACGGTTGTATCACTCACTGTGGACGTATGATTGTCCTGTTTCAATGAAAGAGATCCGATCTCAAGGTTAAGAAAACTACAGCTAATCGATTTGTACGAGACCTAATTTGTCTCTCAGCTTTTCGAAAATTGTTCTGCCAGTAGCCTTTGTTAGAATGTCGGCAACCTGTTCGGTTGTGGGAACATATTCGAGTGAAACTTCTCCAGATGCTACTTTTTCACGAATAAAATGGTGTCTCACCTCTATATGTTTCGTACGACCGTGGTAGACCGGGTTATGTGCCAGGTTCAGACACCCCTGATTGTCGCCGTAAATCTTTGTTGGTGTGTGCATGTCCTGCATGCGGAGTTCGCAGACCAGGCGCCGGAGCCAGACAACCTCCTTTGCTCCTTCGGTGATGGCCATATATTCGGACTCGGTTGATGAAAGCGCTACGGTTGGCTGCTTTCGACTGTTCCAAGTGACAGGCGTGCTCCCAAGGAAGAAGACAAAGCCTGTGGTGGATTTCCGGTCGTATGCATCAGCAGCCCAGTCTGCATCTGTGAACCCGAGAAGATCATTACCCTCCCCCTTTCGATACGCCAGCGCAAGGTCATTTGTTCCTTGCAAGTAGCGATAAAGATGTTTGACTGCCTGGGCGTGCGGAGCCTGAGGATTTGCCATGAACCTGCTAAGCACACTAACTGCGTAAGCAATGTCGGGACGGGTGTGGGTCAAGAAAATGAGTTTTCCTACCATACGCTGGTAGAGACTCAAATCTGCTGCAGGAGCTTTCATGTCGGGGACCAGCGTCAGCTTCTCCATCATCGGCGTTGCAGCCGGCTTGCATTGGTCAAGACCAAAATCGCGCAATGTTTCTTTGATGTACTGCCTTTGGGTGATCAGTATGCCGTCTGGGCGGGAGAGGAATTCGATGCCGAGAGAATACGAAAGCAGTCCCAAGTCTGACATGTCAAAGGCTTGCTGGATCTGAGATCTTAGAAGCGCGATGTGGGGTGAGTTGCTTCCGGTGATGTACACATCGTCTACATAGAGTAGAAGCAGAGTGATGGTGCCTTTTGCCTCCAGGTAGTATAGGTTAGAGTCGGCTGAAGATTTGTGTAGACCTTCACTTAACAGGTATCCATCCATCTTGGTATACCAAGCTCGAGGAGCCTGTTTCAGCCCATACAAGGCTTTCTTAAGCTTGCAGACAAGAGTAGAGCGAGAGGGGGTAAAACCTGGAGGCGGCTCAACATAGATGTCTTCATCGATAGTGCCATTGAGGAAAGCTGTTTTGACGTCGAGGTGGTAAATGTCCCAGCCGTGATGACCTGCGAGGGCAACGATGCTTCGGAGGGTGTTCCACTTCACCACAGGTACAAACGTCTCCTTGTAGTCCGTTCCTTCCTTCTGTAGAAATCCCTTAGCTACTAGTCTCGCTTTTAGCTTTGCAATGGAGCCATCAGAGTTTGTTTTGACCCGGTACACCCACTTCGTGGAAATTGCTTTGCGGTGTGATGGTAGTGGCACCATGTCCCATGTGTCGTTTCTGTAAATGGACTGCAGCTCACATTCCATTGCAGCTTTCCATCCAGGGTGGAGGAGAGCAGCAGCAACAGAGTCGGGGAGGCTTACTGAATGCAGAGCTTCCGTGAGATGCAGATGGTAATCGCTGAGACGAGTTGGCGGGCGAGGAGCTCGGCCACTGCGTGTGGTGATGAGAAAAGGATCTGGTGAGGCACTAGCTGAGGGACCGGTGCTTGACTCGGAGCGGCGATGATACGTCCGTAGCGGAGCAGTGTTCGGTGAAGAAATATTACCGTTCAAGTGCGGTTCCTCGAAAGGAGTGATCACTGATGGTGCATACGAGCCGGTAGAATCTGAGGGATTCACCGTCCGACAACATGACGAAGACGAGCCGTTAGAAGCCTTCTCCTCAGTTGGTGGAGCTTCAATTTGTCGAATTGAAGTAGAACTGGACTTCTGAGCCGCAGAGCCTGTGAACCTTGGACCTGTGTTCTTGCAGGTGCTGACTGGTGGATGAAGCGGGCTACTGACGTGAGTAGGGGCATCAATTTCGATGGGCCACTTCCAATCTTG
The DNA here is from genome assembly GCA_037043015.1 of Bryum argenteum. NCBI lineage: Eukaryota > Viridiplantae > Streptophyta > Bryopsida > Bryales > Bryaceae > Bryum > Bryum argenteum. The sequence goes on along the minus strand of CM073328.1, from coordinate 13,007,987 downwards.
AAACGACAAAGAAGGCGAGGGTGGAGGCTGGGAACTGAGAGGAGTTTTGCATGGAAAGCATTGTTCGTCAAATTGAACATCCTTGGACACTAGAATCCTGCGAGAGGTTCGGTGGAAGTTTCGAAAACCACGGGATGTTGGATCATACCCCACGAAGATGCATTCTTGAGATCTTGGGGCCCACTTCTTCAATTGAGGTGAAGTATCTAGCACGTAACTCCTACACCCAAAAACTCTGAGATGGTCAATGCGTGGAGGCTTGCCTGTAAACTTCTCAAATGGGGTGGTGCCACTGTTTGCACGAGTCGACGTCCTGTTAGCGACGTAATTTGCAGCAGCAACAGCTTCAGTCCATAGATAAGGAGGAAACTTACTAGCAAAAGCCATACAACGAGCCTTGTCAAGAAGTGTCCTGTTCTTCCTTTCTGCCACCCCGTTCTGGTGGGGAGTGTAGGTCTGCGTGAGTTGACGAACAATCCCAGAGTCATTGCAGAATTGTACAAACTCATGAGAGGTGTACTCACCGCCATTGTCAGAGCGAATCGCCTTGAGTCGATAAGGAGTCTGAAGCTCAATCATTGCTTTAAACTGTCTGAACTTGATGAAGGTTTCAGATTTTCTTTTAAGAAAGAAAATCCAGGTGAACCTGCTGAAGTCGTCAATGATGGAGAGGATATATCTAGATCCAGAGAGTGACTTCGTTGCTAGTGGGCCGCAGATGTCCGAGTGGAGAAGCGCAAGTGGACTTGTTGTGCGAGTGGAACCTGTGCCACTCTGAAGGCTCGTGCCGTCTGTACTTCGGAGAGGCTGAGCTCTCGGTTTAGGGACGCGAGATTGCTTGCCAGCACAACATGCTTCACAGAAAGGAATTTGATAGCTGCGTATAGGTAGGCCTTCTACCTTCGCTTTTGCTGCCATGAAGGTGAGTACTTTCGGACTGGTGTGACAGAAACGAGAGTGCCACAGTGAAATGAGGGCTTCTTTCGAAGAAGCTTCTACGCTGTTGACGAATAAGAGATTCTCAGATTGGCTTGATTGGTTGAGTGGGCGAAATCTGTACAATCCATTCTTCCGATCTCTTCTTCCCGTTGAGATGATCTGATGTTCCTCGGGAGGTGGACAGTTTCGCAGTATCCACACATGATTTGAATCAAATAAGATCTTAGGTTTGCTCCTTCCGTCAGCAATTGAACCTACAGAGAGCAAGTTTTTTGTAATACCAGGCACATAGAGAACATCATCGAATTGTATTCCTCCGGATGTAGTAGGGAATTTCACCTTTCCCTTGCCTGCCACATTGAGGGTGTCGCCTCCAGCAGTGCTAACTTTCGATTGACACTCTTCCTCTAACTCGCTCAACAGGTTCTTGAGCCCTGTGACATGCTTAGATGCGCCACTATCTATGTACCAATCTCCCTTCTTGCTAATCTTGTTGTTGTCAACTAGATTCAATTCTGCCAGATTAGCTGCTAAGCTGGTTTCAGTCTCGATGAACTCCTCATCGCTGCTGCTGTTGGAATGGTTAACGAAATTGATGGTAGCCTTCTCTTGTTGGCTTGCTTTGCGATTCTTGATGAAGGTTGCCAAGACAGGGCAATTCTTCATCCAGTGGTCCCGAGATCCGCAGATAATGGCACTCGCTCAAGTCGCTTCTTGTTCTTTTCGTCATTTGTCATTTGCTCCCTTGAGACGACTTGCGAGAGCTCTTCATCGCCATTCTTCAAGAGCGGCGCCTCATGGTCACCTCGCTTGCCCCCTTTGATCTCGCGCCGGATGTCATCTTGGAGCATTATGACCGTGAGTTCGGTAATCGTAGGCGAGTCGGCTCAGTACATTAAGGTATTCACAAGCCCTTCATAGCTCTCTGGAAGTGCCATCGGTACATGTTCTACGATTTCAGCGTCACACGATCTTTTCACCGATGCAAGCAAGTTCGTTGATGATCTCCTTGACATGTTGCAAGAACTCGGGCATCGCCGTTCCTTCCTCCATCTTGAGGTTGGTAAGTTTGCGTCGGAGAAGCGACTTGCGGGAGTGCGTGTCACCGCATACAAGTTCTTCAGATGACCCAAAGACGGGTCGGGCTCGATGATACGCAATGTGTGGAATCACGTTGTCCTTCATCGACAACGCAATCATCGTCGGTGCGCGCGGTTCTTCATGACTTGTAGTGCATCGATCTCCGCTTCGTAGTTGGCGCCACCATTCCCGCATGAGGTTCAACAATCTTCCACGAGTCGCATCGACAAGCATGTTGCGGAGCTTGAAGCTCCAAACCGAGTAGTTCGGTCCTCCTTCGAGCTTGGAAGCCTCGCTCATGATTGAGTGTGGGGCGGCCATGCCGCTTCACGCTCTGATGAAATGTATTACCGCTTCGAAAGCTCGACTCCTTGCTACGATGTTCGACTAGGAAAAGCACCTCTCGAGCAAGGACCGTCCGCTCATGTCACTATCAACTTCGCTCGATACCATGAAGTGGATCTTGTGAATCTTTGGACAAGCGTAATGCGAGATAATTTGAGAATGAGAGTTACAGGTATTTGTATCGCTTAGGGTAGACGCCCACTACCCGACTCTTACTTAGATCCTAACAAACTACGAGGAGTGGGGTTAAAGACCACCGACCGCAGTAAATGCCACACAGGCTGAACAGAACGTACATCGTATCTGTATGCAGGATACGGCTAGACGAAAGATATCAGTCTGTAAACAGGTTCCAACAATTATGTCTTCTAGACAAATCAAGTAACCTGATGTTTCTTCAGTTCATGCTTTAGGTCACAAGGAAGTTCAGGTTATTGGATAACGGAGTTATTATCCTGCCATTACGTTCTTTGTTTGTGATTTAGTTGATCAGTTGATCAGAAAATTTCAAGATTGCATGTGCACTTGCGGCATGAATAAAGTATTTTAGTAAATAGTCGAAGAGAGATATAGTCGGAGAGAAATTATTGCAGGATGCTCTTGTGCACGGGACGAAACAAAACATTCCAATTTCAGTAGCTTTGAATAGAGCTTTAGTCTTCAGCACTGAACTCCCATTTTTCAAACACAATGGTGTGGTATCATTTTAATTATCGTCGTGGCCTACATATGTTTATGAGTTGATAATGAGTAGGCGTTATAGTGGTCCTTCCGTGTCTTCCTTTCTGCAAATCACTCTTTGTTTGTCACATCCCTTTCCAAAGGATGCCCGAACACCGTGGTGAGCCAAGAGGACCCCGGGAGTGACGCCCCGGGCTTGGCAAGAGACAAGGTGAAGTGACCAAGGGGAGTCCCGAGCAAACAGCACGCAATGGCGTCGTGCTCGGGACGAACTTGGTGGCGTGTCTTACATGGTTGGAAACCTTGTTTGAGCACGCACCCATGGGTCCAAAGAACGCGCGATTTGGAGTTGTGAATCATGAGATATGACTCTCCAAAGTTGGAGCGCGTTCCGGGACACTCCGGGACTCGGGAGTGTTGCCTTTCGGGACTCAAAATGTCGTCCTTCATGGATGGCGGCATGTTGCATGTCTTTGGAAAGCTCTGGACATGAGCTTTCCAAAATGCTAAGGCTCGTGAGGAGCAAAGCAATGCTTTGGGAGATATGGCTCTCCAAAGCATCGGGACTTCGGGACTCCGGGACTGCTGCCTCCCGGGACTCCTGAATGTTCAGAGGAGCATAGCTCCCACATGGAAGCTGCGATTGGGACAAGTGAGGAGTCCATCGACATGTACTCAAAGAGTACATGTCGAAAATGGGCTCGCACGTCCCATTTGGATAACTGAGCTACAAGTTAGCCCGAGAAGAAGATACGGCCCGTTTTTGAGGCTAAGGCAAAAACGGGTGGTCTTCCAAAACAAAAGTGTGTCACGGAAGGCCCCTCAACACAAGAGGGGGGGGCCTACTGAAGACTCCAGAGAGTACTATGAGGAGGGGTGGTCTCCCTCCTCACTTGCACATGGTGCGTTGAGGAGCCGGGGTGGCTCCAAGGGGTGAGGCTTGGGATGGGGCCTCACTCCCGCACCTTGTGGAAAATGGAGAGTGCTTTGGAGCATCTCTAAACATGGGGTTGGGAAGTGTCCCTCTCCAAGTTAGTCCCCGTGATAAGTAGTGCCGGTTTCCGGGAGTGACCGGGAATGGCTCAAGAAGGTGAGGCATGGAAAAGAAGCCTCACTTCTACATCTTGGGCATTGTAGGATGCTCTTGAGCATCCCGCAACATTGGGTTGGAAAGAGTCCCGCTCCAAACTAGTCCCCGGGAAAACTAGTGCCCGGATTCCGGGAAGATTTCCGGGCAAAGTCCCGAATGGGGTGAGAAACAAGAGTGGAAGGGGACTAGTGGGAAGTTGGACAATGGATAAGGGCGGTTAGCTCCGGGGGTGATTAGTAGCACCCTTGGGAGCTTGGACATTTGTGGAAGGCCGCCCCGTGCCACCAAGTGGCATGCCCATGTGTTGGTGGGAGTTCCGGGTTGGCATGCCCATGTGTTGGTGGGAGTTCCGGGTAATGAGTACCGGATAATGAGTTATGGAGTCAAGGTGGGTTGGACACCTTGACTTAGAATGGTGCTAACATTGTGTGTGTGGGCACATGCAAGTGTTAGCAAAGTCGTGGCCGGTTGCTACCAAATAAGTGAGCTGGGATTCCGCTACCAAGTAAGGCTCACTAAGAAAAAAAAAATGAGTTGGAGTAATTAGGGTCGCGACACTGTTAAAAATTACTGTAGAGAACCAATTATGGTGAGTTTTCAAATATAGTCTTCTTTCTCATACTCTTGTTGCGGTGACTTGTTTTCTTCTAGCAGCATTGCGCAAGCTCAATTACTTGTGTTTGGGGCATTTCACTCATGAGTTGCAAGCTGCATCCCAACTAGCTGCTAAAAGACTAATAAGTTTGTGTTCCACTCCTCGGTCAATTCCTACGTAAGAGAAATGTGAGACTTTGCACGTAAGTAGCAATAAGAGCAGACCATTATAAGTTAACCATAATAAGTTGATAAGTTTAAGTGCAGTTTGTAGCACTGTCCCGCTTGATGCCCTGATTCTCATGGCTGAAGCTATCTGGGAGGAATCTCTCAAATATGGCGACTTTAATGAGGGAAAATTTTTCCAAGGCTTGCAAGATTTCTTAACCCCTAACTTTTCTAAAACCCGAAACGGGTTTTGGAGGTTCCCGCCGGAGAAAAAATCAGCCAACTTTGATCATTATAATCTCACAAATGAGGAAGAATGAACGGGTCAAATTTGGTATGTGAGAAGAATGTCAAGTGAAATTTGAGATCTTACGGTTAAATTTTTTGAATATTGCTTAGATTGAGATTTTTTGAGCTTAATCTAAAGGAAGGTCAAATTTTGTGACTTACACCGTTTTGCAACAAGGAAATTTAGGGGTTAAACAAAGCAAGAATGGGCAACAATCACTTCAATCGTGAAAAATTAAACCATGCTCTATATTACTCCACCCTCTACCTTGTTGAGGTTAGCACTACTATGTCTTGATATCTGTATCATACCGAGTAGCATCTATAGCTTCTTTGCAGATACTTTTACAGTGTTAAAAATCAGACTGGACCTAGTTTTTTAGGGTTTGTAGTTTGTCTCTATAGAAGAGTTCAACGGAGGGGGTGGTGGAGTTTCAATTTTTTTATATGATGATTATCTTGTCAAGACATGGCTTTATAAATACTATTATAAACTCCTAAATTTAACATTCACATTTGTGTGTGATATTGATTTTTGAGGAAGTATTTGAGTGTCAATTTATCCTTCTGTTCATAATGTATTAGAATTTAAACATGATCATTTGAAGGCTTTATAAAATAGTATTTTTCAGATTCCCTAAATATTTTATGAGTTTCCAATAATCTAATTCACATTGATAAAATTGATACTTTTTGCTTTATTTCGGTAGGATGGATATTGCTCTTATAAGAATTTTGAACCACATCAAGCTTGCTTACTTAACGGTTAGGCTTGCTTCCCAAGCACTTACTTATCGAAGACATCATGTAAGATACCATATCTTGACAAGATGTATGATAGTTACAAGAATTCGTATTTGTTATAAGCCCAATGTAATGAAAAGTAATACTTATGATTTATTACAATATTGCATCTCCTAGTACATGCTTCAGTAGCTAAAAAAAGTGCCATGTACTCCACATGTATGGCATCGTATTTGAGCGTGATAAAGTTTATATATTGAAAGTACTCTAAAATGAAAGGTATTAGTCGTAGAATATTCAATGTTTTCCTGAATTTGAATAAAATTTTATATGGTTTAGGATAAAATAAGTGATCTTATAAATTGTCTTCTAGTAACCATTAACATTTTGCAAAACATTGGTGACCATGTTATCAACTCTGATATGATGTTTATAATTTTATGAAACCCGACATTTCAACCGGCATAGATATTTTATACAAAGAACATTTTACGATATGAATTTTAAGAAAGCACGAAAGAAGTAGAGGTTTTTTTTTTTAATAATCGTATTTACAATTCTATATGTATTGTGTGATTCAAGTCAGGTTTATTGTTAGAGACATCATGGCACCAACGCTTCCAATCGACAAGGTCTGGGAGCAGTACGGATGGTGGATCGCAGTGGACGCGGAATCAAGGCCAATATTATGGCTCACAAAACATCCATTTCAAATCGGGAAGCGCACATCAGCATTGGGGAAGCCCTTCGCCGAATTTCGGGCAATTAATCTCCGACCAGGCGATATGATCTATGCAATTTGCGTACCGGGGGTTGGTCAGAGGCCGACAAAGACTTCCCTTTCAAAAAAGTTGCTTCTCGCACCTATTCCTACAGATCTTCTTCAAAATCCAGGGCGATTGAATAACATAACCTCGTTGCAGACGTTTTGGCTCAACACAGATCTTGCAGTGCGTACTGCTAGACATGAGCATGTGCCGGCATGTTTAGCGTTATCTGAAGAGGATGTGGCACGAGCTAGAAGATTTATGCGTGCTCATATCTCGTATGAGGCATTACAGCGATCGGAGCCAGAACGTGCAAGTGTTGAACATGCAAGTCTACCGGCTGATCCAGAGGAGACCGAACCTATTTATCGTGCGTTAGCAAGGCCGACACAATTGGATTGGCGGCCATCCACTACATTGCGAGCATCGAATGTTCGTACATCAACAATTGGTCGTCCATCTAAGCGGCCACGACATGATGAAGGCAACATAGCTTCAGGTTCTGTTCGACGACCATCGCGTGGCAGGGCCTCGACATCACAGGACAGAGCATCGCCAATGCATGGCAGAGGCCGTGGATCGATAGCTCGACCAATCATTACCCATCGTAGATCATCAACATCTACAGTGGATGTTCCAGTGACTTTGTCGGCCGTGGATGACGAGTTGTACAACATTTCCGACCGCCCATCAGGGGAATCGGAGGAAGAGGCAGACATCCCAATATCTGTTCCAGCTTCTAAGATTCTGAAAGCGCCCGTGCCTACAAAAGAAGAAGTTGCGAGAAGTTCAATATGGGGCGACATTGTATTCAAGGCACACATTGACCGCATTATCGAAGTGGAGAATCCGGAGACAAACCATCGAATTTTGTCGAAGAAGAGGGTATCAGAGATATATACCTTCTTACGAGATCCTCAGAATAGGATTGGAGTGAGTAAATTGGTACTTCGTCCTATCAAGTACCTTGTGAATATCGTTACCGACACTGGTATGGTTGAACGTGAAGGAGTCGATTTCCCGGGTAATGGAGCAGCTCGAGAGTTTGAACGGATGTTTTTAAGAAATGGAGATGCTTCTGTAGACGGTACTATGGGCTCTCAGTTATCTTGGCTTCAAGACCATATCATTTGGGAGCCTGTGAATGGACAACACGTTGTAGCTGCTTGCAAGTATGCGAAGGAGCAGTGGGTGAGTGGCAAGATCACTCATTCCGAGTTTCAAAAGACGTTTGAGCAACGGGACGCTACCTTTGTTGTGTATGATAATCCACGACTTTACATTAACAAGTCGGTGCAAGTCAACAATGCGGAGTGGCAAAGAAAACAACTATCCACCATGAGTGAGGATTTGGTGAAGCTCCGACAGATATGGAATCTGTATGGTAGGCCTGATAACTTAGTTCGTTCAGATGATGAACGCAGGGCTATTGCATTGGTGAGCGCAACAAGTGCCGTGCGGAAACTGCCCTACGGAGGTGACAGCAAGATTACGACGTCCAGCTTGGGGAAGAACATGGAAGACCTAACTAAGCATGCCTGAAATCCCAACGATGAATGCTTTGAAGTTGTCCTTCAAGTGACCAAGGACTACGAGAACGGCTTCTTGTTTTACAGCAAGGATGAGGAGAAGAGGTGGAAGGCGTTGGCACTAAAGAAGAGTCTAGACCCAAATGTAGATGTACGACCAAGGCGGAAGCGGATGACCGGACATTGGTTGAGGCCGTTGGGTAGAGTTCCAAGTTCGTACTATCTAGAGGTTGCAAAAGGCTGTTTTGCTAAGCCAGTTGGCGAGAATGGACGAAGACCTCGTCAAGCTTTTTACTTCAACGGCGTCAAAGAGCAGAATCCAAGGACTCGTACCGTTGCTGGTGTATGTGAGCGCATTATAAGACGAGAAGCGGTGATAAATACCATCCGTTGGTTGATGGTAGACAACAAGGAATCTTTCCCAAATTCCATGGAAGATTTCTTTCGTATATCTGTACGGAAGTATTTACCAGGAGGCAAGGAACAACTTGACAAATTTGCCGAGTTGTTGGATAGCAAAACAAGAACCAAATGGAGTACACCGCAGCGAGAGAAAGTGTCGAAGCTGAAAGACATATGCGACCTCATCCCTCCTTTTATCAAGGTACATTATGAAGTTGTTGCAGCAGGAGGGCAAGGCCACAATGGACCATCTCTACGTAGAGGAGTTGCAAACAGGGCCAATTGGGAGTGGCAGTTGCACATTCAAAGGCCAGGCCAAAGCAATGGAGAGGAACCACTTTTGATTCGATCTAGAAGAGGATTATTCCGTTAAGAGTATGCAGAGTTGACACAGCCGTATTTGTGGATTATTGATTGTCGGCGTGGCGGTGGAAGACATGGCAATGGTCATTGGGAAGATGAACAATTCACTGGAGTATTTGCAGAGCTGGCGTTATGGATGACAGCCGTCGAACGATGGAATGTCATTTTCCTGTTACCACCGGCCGTGTTCGCCACCGACGAATTGATTACGAAGCTCAAGCTTCCGGAGGGTTGCTCTCATCGACGTGGATGTTGGGCATTTGGTCAGACCTCGGTTAATCATCTTCTAAATTTTACAAATGGGGGGCGCTTACAGCAGGCAGTTGAACCAATAGGTGATATCATTATTTGTCTGCAACACCCAATTGGAGCATCTGCTGAGCCAAACTTTGTTACTGGGCGCCGCCGACTTCCTCTTTTATTTGACGATAACCGTGGTGAAGCACAAGAGCCTTCTATTGTTGATGCTCTCGAGAGATCTCCATCCGAGTTATCAAGACTTGTGGATTCGTACTTGCCTCGAGGTTGGGGTTTGGTGGCATGTAGCATGTCAACTGCGATTCCGACTATCTTGCATTTGAATTTCCAGGGATCCGATATCATTGTCATTGACAATTGTAATGAGAGACTTTCGTTCTTGTACAATGAGTTGTCCAACAATTTCCACGGCCATTTGTTGATGTCTGACAACATAGGTGGAACGGATAGTGCTCCTGGTGATGTGCGCACTCATCAAGATGCGATTCCATTATCGAGGGATGGTGACGATGATGTGGATTTCTACACTCAGTTCAATGAGAGATTGCCACGTGAATATGGGACGGACAAATCCACACCTGACAATCGTTCACCCGACACGCAGCAAAGCAGTGAAGCAGAAGAAGGAGAAGATGAGGAGGAAGATGGACAGGAAGATGAAGACGAAGACGAAGATGAAGGTGAAGAGGAGGGAGCACCTATGAGAGATGTGGTTACTCCAACGTCGCCACCGCATGTGGAAGTTTGTGCAGAGGAGACACCCATGGAGATGGCGGATGATACTCGTACAGTGAACGTTCATTCAGAGACACCAGTGCATGGAATGAACATATCTATTTCTCAATGGCCGGAATCAGATGGATATGCTACCGATTCTCTCAGATTTTTCTCGGTTGTGAGTAGAAGTAGGCAACCATTGGTGCCTACTCAATCACAGTCTGGATTTGGGACACAAAGAAGTACAGAAGATACTGGAGGAAGCATTGGACCAATATTGCCATCTGTTACAAGACATAGCGAATTGGGGGACGTTGCTGAATTTAGGAGGACCTTCACTACACCGATGACATTTAGAGATGGCTTCTATTATGATGCAGATGGCGTAAGGCACACGCGGCATGGCGACCCTGGTAGCTTTAGATATGAACAGTCTACATCAATCAGTCTTGCAGATACTCCGGTGCCAGAGGATGTGTTGGCTGAAATGGTCAATACAGCCATAGAATACGCTACGGGAGTCGCATCACCATAATATGATGGAGACTTTGTAGTCATACCATAACTTAGCATATATGATGTTTAGGTGACTAGTATAGTGTGATTGATATGTTTGCTTTTGAGATGGTATGTTTTATTATAGTATATGATATTGAATTATATAATATATATATATATATATATATAATATAATGAATATAGAGTTTTATACCTTATACTTTATCATTGTATTTGGGGTTTTATCATTACATCTCTTACAAATTGTATTTGTAGAACGACATTAAAAAGTCATTGAATGAAACAAAATGTATAGGATTAGGTTCTTGTAAGTATATGGTCAATGTCATTCTGTAAATGGAATAAGAATGAAATATTGTAATATATATATATATATATATATATATATATATATATTATACACAATTTCAAGGAAATAGTGAAAAGTATTCACCTACGTAGACATCAACAAACCAATATTTAATGAAATTATTACAAAAATATAGCAAAAAAAATTATTGGAATTTTGTTTTATTAGTTCAAAAAAAACAAAAAATTGCTCCAAATCTTATTGTTATTGAGCGCCAATTAGCGCACTTGGCCAAGTGCTCAATTGCTTAATTGAGTGTTTCATCATGTGTGAGAGTAAACATAAAGTGAAGGGTCTTTCTAAGTAATCATCTATCTCAAACTTCCCAAATTGTTATCATATTTTCCATATGCTTTTTCAATTTTAGGTTTTTGTGTACCTCTCCATAATGCAAGCCTCACAAATGATCGTGTAAATCTGAAATTATTTAATAATAGATAGAAAAAGTGTATCAACTCTCCTCAACAAAGTATTTTCAAAAGTGGCTGCATTTTTACTTTGTATGGAGTTGTAATGCTCCATCAAAAGTAGGTGTTTGATTTTTATTTTCAAACCCATTTTCTCATTAAATTCTCCAATTTATGCAATTAAAATATTCAATTGTATTTTGTAACAGTTTTCATACTAGTACTCTACAAGATCCAAAATGCACGTTTTTTTTTAAATCACTTTGTATGAATATTAAAGAAGTGCTCATTTTGGAGGAAAATTGAAAAAGCTCCTACTCCTTGAGCCTTTATGTGTGACCAATTGTATTTCATAATGATTAGTATGCCCATGCGGCGTTGCCACCTCTACTTAAATACTTTGACCATGCCCCATTTGTTATTATGCTATATCCAAAATTACCACATGTCATTTTAGTAATTTCTAGTGATTTGGGGGCCATATTACTTGGGAATTCAATATTTGGGGATCCGTCGACCCGGTTTGTGGTTTGATTGTTGCTCGTGCCTTTACATAAAGACCCGCTTCCAACGACACCTCATGATCTCATTGGTGGTTCCCAAGATTATAATGTCACCTGTAAAACAAAAGAAAAAAAACTATTTGCCTTATATAATAGACTTGTATGCCTCTCCAACGTTGCTACGCTCATACAAATAATTTTCAATAATTATGGGGTCATAAATACTCAGAAATACAATATCTCATGATTTGTTGATTGGAACCGCAATCCGATTGTTGCCTGCACCTCTAAAAATAACCCTGTTGCCAACAACACCTCGTGCACCCCCATCCAACCGGTAGTGCCCAAGATCATAGTGTCACTCACACACACACAAAATAAACTATCTACCACGATTAATAGATGGTGGGTTTAGGATAATGAGAATTTTTAGAAAAAGTGGGAGAAAGATGTAATATTAGGCAGCTTTGAGCCAAATGTGAATGAGGTCACATTGATTCAAGAGCGTTATCCCAAAACAAAGGTGATATTACAAAGTGTGGTAGTTATCTACTAACTATGATTGCACCTCTCATTTCATCATCAATTGAGATAAGGGCGGGTGATTCTTGATTAATCAGATTTTGTCCAACCTTTGACATGCCAAAACTTCATGATTACTTAAACAAATGTTGTCAAATTATATATCACTACAAAGCTCTTGGAGAGAGTTATCCATCCAAATAAACATACAATTTAATTATCAAAATTGAGCTCACTCCCAAGGGGTTTGCAATATTGATCACACATTATGACACAAGTTGAGTACATATTTTAGAAGTAATCAATATAGATAAACCTACAATCAGACACCTTATTATATCTACACATGGGATACATTAAGGATAATTGTAGGGTGATCAAATCTTCATCCAAACAAGATGTTGACATGCACGCTTGTGGGGGTGCTTACCTTTAGGTGCTCATACATTACTCCGAACCAACAACAAATCAAGGGAGAGTGCTCAAAACTAGAACAATACCAATAATGGAGCACAGGGCTTCTTGTCCCACAGATACATAATAGCTTTTTCACTCAACACCTCACGAAAAACATTATAGGGTGCAAAACTAGGACACCAATTTAGAAAGACCTATGAGATCCCTTTCAAAAATTCATACTAAATTGTAAAAGAGTCCAAAAATCATGAATCCACCATAACTGTCATTTCACTTACTTTCCCCACGCATGAAAATTACTTTCATTATTATCTTCCCTTCAGAAACTTGAGCCATTTTTTAGCACTCTCCCTTACACCCACATCCAAAGACAAAGAGGAATGAAGTAAGCTTAGAAAGAAACTCAAACCCAAGCATAGCATATTCTTATCTAGTAAAGCACCACATTGATCTAACTGGTTGGCTAGCGAACTCGCACCCGCAGCTTTTCCGCCGTAACCTTCACTCGCTCTAGATTTCCTCTAGATATCCAACAATCCCCATTCTCCCCGTCAATCTCTAACTTAGTATCTCGAAAATTCCTTTCATGAAAACCTCGCAATCGAAAACGCACTAATCAGCAGAGACAGAGCTCGCAATGCAGGCTCTCAAGAGTCTCTCCTTCGGGGAGACCGCGCGCTTGCATGGAAGCAGCAATGGCAGGCTATCGAAGATTGCCAAGAGCAGGAGTTGCTGCAGGGCGGTGTTGAAGGAGCAGTTCCGGGTTCAGTCCACGGGTGTTACTACGGAGCTGACGGGGCGGAGCTTTTTGTCGGCCGAGCAGAAGGTGTTCGAAGTGGTGGCGAAACAAGCGGCTATGGTCGATGAGCAGCAGCGGCGGACTGGCATCATCCCGCAAGACGTCCGCCCTGATTTGGCGGCGGGAAGCGCCGCGGAGTTGCTTGATGAGGCGTATGTGCGGTGCGGGGAGGTTTGCGCGGAGTACGCCAAGACTTTCTACTTAGGTACTAAAATCTTGTCCATTGATAATGTTGTTGTTGTTGTTTCTTAGTTTCTTGGATGCCTGAAATTGACCTCGAACGTCTTTTTCGGTGAATCATGTTTTTGATTTGTGTGGCATTAGTCCTCTTCATCAACGAAATTTGTGTTCGCATCATACAACAGGACATGTTCCGAGTATATGTGCAGTTTGCGTTAAGGTAGAGCTGCCTGCAATAATTTAGAGATGTTTCTTGGACAGTTTCGTCCCTCGCTAATTCTTTCAACGCCTAATTGTTTCAATTTAGATCTTGTTTCTCTGTTTCTTTCATCTCACATGCTTTTCACCTTTCTTCTGGGCGAGGATTCTTCACTGTAGTTCTGGATCATATTGACATCCATTGCAACTTTCTCCAATGATGCGCACATTTTTTGTGAAACCCCTGTCTCGTTCTGCAATCTGGCTTTTATAATATCCATATGATTAGATCTGAACGTGTATGAGAGAGCTAGAAGTTAGCGCAGGCGTTCTAGTCTTCCAGTCTTGCTCACTCTTCTATTAGTACCTCGAACTCTGCCAATTTGTAGGCGGTACTATCTCTTATATACTCTTGGATTGTTTACTTTGTTAGAATTGCTTCACTCCTCTTAATGGTTCTTGTGAAGGCAGTTTAGTTCTAGCAATTTCTGAAATTGAGACCACTATTTGTTTCTTTTTAAATCTTGGATGCGCACTTCGATATCGTCCTGGCCGAGTCAGGCGACCTTGTTTTTTTTCTTCCGGTGAGATTCTTTCGATCCTGGAAGTGGACCGACTGATGGCGGCCGTCATTAATATATTCAATAACCCTAGCGAACGCACTTCTGTAATTGGGAATGCTGTGGTTTTTCTTTGAGTTCTGTACTTCTCTGAACATTTGGTAGAAGGTCTGCACATTTCGAGGTATGAACATATATGGTCAATCGTGTATCAAGCTATGAACATAATGCGGTGTGAAAGTGTGTGCCCATTCAACTGTCAAGTTCTAAGATTGCCCCTGGCGCCATGTCACGAGGGAGGTCTGAGTGTTGGCAATCACATTACCACCTCATCAGTGACACAATTAACCGCAGCGGTTGTTCTGTTGCAGGGACAAAGCTCATGACTCCGGAGAGGCAACGTGCTATTTGGGCCATTTACGGTATACCCTTTTATCTTTTTCTCGACAGATTCAAGTAATTTTATCGGGCCATTTGAGTTCTAGGACACTAATCTGATCAGAGTATCTGCTATCTGCTGTTCACCAGTAGCAGTTTTTTGCTTATCCTTCTTTTGGGGAGACCGATTCTGGCCCCCGCACATCGCGAGAGAATCATTTGGCGTTCGGTAGTTATCCAATGAATATGATTATGTTGCAAGGGAGTTAAAAGTTCTCTTTTATTGGTGCAGTATGGTGCAGGAGGACAGACGAACTTGTAGATGGGCCCAATGCTTCTCGCATTACACCCACCGCTCTTGATAGATGGGAAGATAGACTGGAGGATCTTTTTCGTGGCCAGCCTTATGATATGCTAGATGCTGCTCTTGCCGATACCGTCACCAAATTTCCTGTCGATATCCAGGTATCTTCTATCGTGGATTATTTTCTGTTGCAACTTTTATCTCTAATTTTTCTCCAAAGTACTCTGCAGAAAGTTAGTCCAAATTTGTTCTTTCGTTGCTGACACCCATGGTCTGACCCTCTAGAATGTCAATGACTAGCAACCAACAGTCTTGTCAAGTTATAATAACCCCGTCGTTTCTGTGGTGTCTATGAATTGTGCCTTTTTGCTCAGACAGTCGATGTTTTTGCTTCCCTGCAGCCCTTCAGAGATATGATTGACGGGATGAGGATGGATCTGGTGAAATCACGATATGCAAACTTTGACGAACTCTATCTGTATTGTTACAACGTGGCTGGCACAGTGGGTCTGATGAGTGTACCCGTCATGGGCATTGCGCCTGAGTCTAAAGACACCACCCAAAATATTTACAACGCTGCTTTGGCGTTGGGAATTGCTAATCAGCTCACAAACATTCTGCGGGATGTTGGAGAAGAGTAAGTGTACCCTACCTGCTTACGTGCTTCTAGTTCTTCTTCGTACTCCCTCTACCCCATTGCTGTTCCCTCAAATCTACGTCTCAAGATAGATATGAGAGAACCTACTGGACAATCATAATGAGACAGAGGGAGTATCAATATTAATTGGTCAAGTTTTGGCACAGGATTGGAAGTCGAGCAGTCACTGGAAACACTGTAGTTAAGTTTGTATGAGTTGATAATTCCTCACTCCAGCATATTGATGCAAATTTTTATCTACTTGTCGCTTACGTTGGAATGCGATTCTATTTGCAGTGCACGACGGGGGAGAATCTATCTTCCACAAGACGAGCTGGCACGCTTCGGTTTATCAGATGCCGACATTTTTGCTGGCAAGGTGACGGACAAGTGGAGAGCCTTTATGAAAGATCAGATCATGAGGGCCAGAGTATTTTTTGTCGAAGCAGAGAAGGGTGTGCGTGAACTCGATAAGGACAGCCGCTGGCCGGTAAGTAATATCCCTCTCATCTTTGCTTCTACAGATGAGTGCTTTGGGTATCAAGGCACTATGCATCATTTGCTTCTATTCTTGACAATCAGTTTTTCCTGATTACTGAATCATTTCTTTCATTTATTCTCATCCTTCTACCAGATGTTCTGAAGCTTTAACTTTCTCAATGACAGGTTTGGTCCGCTCTCATCTTGTACCAACAAATTCTTGATGCCATCGAAGCCAACGACTACGACAACTTCACGAAGAGAGCATACGTAGGCAAATGGAAGAAGCTTGCATCGCTCCCAATAGCTTACGGCCGAGCATTGCTTCCCCCACCAGATGCACTTCCCAGGTTATCGCGTTGATTCCTAACCCCCGCTGTATTATATATGATCACAAAGTCCACACCCGGGCTTACTATTGCATGGAATCATCATGCATGGGCTGTACTTGTATTGCGCTCGCTCTTTTGACACTGGCTAGAGCTCACAGAGAGACCACGAAGGTTGTAGATGTAGGCAAGGTTGTTGATCGATCTCCTTGTAGGTGGGTAGTAGACCAGTCTTGTAAGTGAGCTGGTCGTTCATTTAATTGTGCATAGTTGAGCCATCTGTGCTATCTATCTATTAAGTATGATTCTTTCACTTCTTTCTCTTATCTTCTATTCCTGCCCTGTGTCATCTGAGTCTCTTTTGTGGTAAAAACAGATAACCACAAAAACAGATAGAATTGTGAGCCTTAGAGAAACAAGAACACTGGTTTATGTTCCCAATAGAATTTCAGAACAGAAGTCAAGATTTGTTAATCATAAGATGAGGGAGATGTGGACTATGAGGATTCATACATTGCAATATTCATAACAATTGTTGATGGGTATTGAATGATAATTTTAAGTTCTGGTAGTCTGTAGAACACCAGAACATATTATCAAAGATCTGGAAGTAGAGGAATACAAATGCAATGCAAGTTGCAAAACTGGAGTAGGTCTCCTTCCTCATGTATTGTGTATTGCTGTGATTGAATGGTGCTTAACTCGTAAAGATCCTCAAAACTTAAAACCCGATCGGATTGGGTTCTGAGGGTTACCGCAGGAGCAAATGCAAAGAATCAATGGTTCAATTTGGCATGCAAGCAGTATGCCAAGTTTACTTTATGATCTTGCAGTTGGATCTTTTAAATAATACTTGGATTGAGCTATTTTGGTCTTGGATTAGGAGGTTATTTTTTTACTTTAGGCAATTTTACACCTAGGATCTTAAGGAGTTAATTAAATTGTTGTGTATTATTTCTTCAGAACTTGTAGTCAATAGTGACCAAAGATGACTTGATGTTTGTTTTTTTTTTTTTTTTTTTTTTTTTTTTTTTTTTTTTTTTTTAACATTCAAAAAGTACATATTGTGAGACTTGAAAGCCACCATTCCTACGAAAGCTAGATGTCAGATTTCTTGTATTTTCAACAATAATTCACTCTAACCACTTTATTATATTTTGCACCAAGTTCAAATATGCAAGATATTAGTAGTTTATTTTAATTGAAAGATCTCTCAATATGTCATTGATTTAAGGTAAACTTAAATTGGAAGTAATCTACAAGTGTGTTCCATTCCATTGTTTCCGAGGAATACCCTACTCAAGTGCCTCAATAGTTGTGGGTCTTTACAAGTTCATTACATACATCTCCTTTACGTAGTTTTCAACAAAGAAACCCTTCACAAATTTTACATATTGTGATTTCAATTTCTTGAAATTTGCTCAAGCCTGCATCTATATGCTATAAGTGTAAAGAACATCATGAAAATATTTTCCTCTAGCAACATAAGATACTATCATCAAGACATCTAGTTTTGTTGACTTATTTTCGTTAAATTTTTTTGGACACTTTACCTAAAAGGCGTTAAGTATATTTTTTGCAATTCATCAATATGTGCTAATGTCAAATAGTAAAGATATCTTAGCATATTTCCATGAGTTTTATTTGCTCTACTTATGGGATTGAGGTACATAATTTGTGGCCCATCTTATTTGGAAAAAGCTAAACCCTTTAATGGTGGAAGACCCAAATAGTGTTGATTTGCCAACCAAGTTTAAGTAGTTCACCAGTATGGTATTATATATTCAATGTTGCCATCACTTAGAGCTAGCAAACATTTAGGCATGCTAAATGGGATGACGATGGGACCCAAGGGAGAGATGGCTAGTAGTGGGAGAGTTTACAAGGCGTTTGCTTTAGTGGCTTAGGGAGAGGTGGCTAGTGGTGGGGGAGGTTACGAGGCATTTGCTTTAGTGCTATCCTACTTCAGTCTGTACTTCAAAGCTAATCTTGATAAAGGTGGAAAAAAGGGAACTAAAGTTCTACAACCTAATCACCTAATCACCCACCTTGTTGCCACTGTGAGTATATTACCTCCTTGCAAATGCACCCTTTGGTGAGACCAGGAGCAAATTAACAAGACCCTGGACTTAAGCAAGATCTTCTCAAACTGTGTTGTTGGAGTTACATGTTGATCACGTAATGTCACATTGCCTGTAGGCACCACAAGCCTTGTCTTGGCTCATGGCCTCCAATGAGGAGGTCGTTGGTTCTATTCCCCATGCCGGCATAGTGCTTACCACCATAGTCCAACCAACTATGGTGGGGGGTTCTTAGACCTTATTGTATAGGTACCTCAAAGCCCTTTGGGGGATACCATGTGGGGTATCTCAAAGGCACTAGTGGCTAGGTAGGAACTAGCATGGTGTTTACCCCGAGAGGTAGTCCAACCATTGGTGTGATGACGTGCGAGCATACATCCAAGGATAGGTCGAACGAACACTCTATTTGCCTCTAAAAATGTTGGAGTTTCTCTTCTTTTTTACATTGCCTCGTATGTTCATACTACCCACAAAAAAATGCACCTAAAACTTCCAAGCAAATACCATCTCCAGAGTGACCCCATTACCAACCAACACAACCTTCATTTTGTGTCTTCATCTCACACCCAACCAAACTTTAAATTTTTGGAAACTTTTCACCAAATCCTTACCTCCCCAATACCCTGGCGAACGGATATGGGCAAAATTAACTGGCTAGAGAGGGACTTTTGCCAATTCTAGACCTTATGCTTTGCCTCACTAGCCTATGAAGCGACTGTGCACCTGATGCTTTTGCATTAACATCCTCCAAGTCATGGAGACAGTGAGCCGACTTATGTCTGTTGATTTCCCTTCCATTGCCGCCTTCTCCGCACTTTTATTTGAACTTTGTTAGTGTTTTCTATGAACAAAGTTAGGGAGCCAACGCACTCTCTATTCGAAGCACGATAAATAGAGCCACGCATCGCCCCGTCTCTCCTCTATTATGGCCATCCAACTTCCTATTTTAGATCCTCAAACTTTGAGGACGGCGAAGCAAGCTAACGGAGGTCGGCGGAGCGAGGTAGCGGCGCGATCTAGCCGTTTCAGGGTTTTGAGGGCGGCGGAGCAAGCTCGCGACGCGATCTGGTCGTTTTAGGGTTTTGAGGGTGGCGGTGCAAGCAAGCTCGAAGAGCGCAAGCCTGCTTGAGTGGCGGAGCAAGCTTGACGTCAGCGCTAGCCGTTCAATAAAACATGTAGGTTTTCCATCATTCCATGCAAGTTTGAGTGAGTTGTTGCATGATTTTGTTTTGCTTTGCTGTAGTTTATAAAGGTTGGAGGATCTCAAAAAATCCAAGCTCCTCTACGTAGATTTCTTTACAATGGGAGAGTATTGCCGTCATCATCTCATCTGTTGCCCGTGGTGAATGAGTCTCAAGACAATGTTGTAATTAAATGTGTCATTGTTAAAGGTGATGGTCTGAAGTCTAGGAGTTCCGATGTAGACGTTTTAGATTCCAAGATTGCTTCTTCTTCTCATTGGGTAGCAAGAAAAGGAAAAAAATCATTATAAACTCAATCGTCACTTCGAAGATTCATAGGCAACCAAACTTCCATGGGCTCAAGCTATAATTGGAAGTGACGGTAGAGTTACTCAAGTTCGGTGTAAGTTTGTTCCCATGTAGAGGGGAGAGAGAAATTGCTTGTTCCCAGGTAGAGGGGAGAGAGAAATTGCTTGTTCCCAAAATCATCTCACTCTTGAGGCATGCTAGTAGGCGGAAAGAGACATGGGCAAGATTCTGCGTGGAGAGCACTACTACTTGGGCACTTGCCAACATGTGAAAAACGAGCGGATTTATTTTGTCAAGGGTGGTATTACAATTGTATAACAACTACATCTTGGCGTTTCGAAGGAGCAAAAGTTGAAAATAGTGCAGCTCAAGTGCTTGTTCAACATCATGAAGCAAGGGCGGTCGACGTGTGACTATTAGCCATGGAGGGTCTTCTATCAACTGTGAATCTTCCACAAATGCCCAAGAAGCATTAGAGTCAGCCTCTTGGGTGGGAGTTTGCCCATTCTATGGCTTGTAAGGTTTGTAATCATCGGCTCCCTTTAAGCCCTAATGAGGTTACCGCTTGTGACAACCAACAATGGTTAAATGTGCACATCTACTACTGCGTAAATTTTCGCCCTGAGAGTCGCATGAGTATTGAGAGAGTTTGTGATGCTTCCACATATAATGATAGAATACTCATCATAGGAACTATTAAGAAATCAATTACTCGATAACTCAATAACATAAGATTGCATAATAACATAATAACATAAGATCATCAATGACAACAAGTATGAGCTCAAGTATCTGAAGAACAACTTCAGATACTCAATGGCAGATGGTGCATACAATAACTATAACTAGTTGTGTAATACTTCAGATACTCAATGGCAGATGGTGCATACAATAACTATAACTAGTTGTGTAGTACCTCAGATACTCAATGGCAGATGGTGCATACAAGCGTTCGTCAAGAATATAAAGTGTAAGCGGTTTATTATCCAGCAAAAGACGAACGCTTATGAAAGAATGATAAGCGATAACACCAAAGCATAGATAACACTGACAAGAATGATGAGCATCCTACAAGACCCACCCCTTCCCCATGATTTCAAGTGAAAATGTACTGAAGAATTGAAGTCAGAAAGACTAGTGCTGGGACACGCTGTTCAGAATGCCCAAAAGTCACTCTACAAAGACAAAAGACTATTCAGCATCAATCGTCCAAACCGGGTTATACGAACCTCTTTCACACAATAACCCGAGCAAAACAAATTAAAGGGAATATCGGAACTAACCATATTAACACAGGTTAATTCAGGTAACAGACCCATTTCCATTCATGTGGAGGCATACAAAAACTCTTGTCAGGCTACTACTACTCTACTCTTTCTGCCGCTAGCTGTAGAAAATGAGACGCTGAAATGAAGTCAAAGCCCTGTGCTTGAGTAAGCACGCTTCACGTTCAGGTGCAAATCAATAAATTCACGTAAACATTAAAAGAAAAATAAGTGCAGGCACGGGTATTCTATCAGGTCAAAGATGCTTACACCCATGCCAAGCTCAAAACTATCTACGATGGGTAGAGGCTCTCAGTGCCATGTAAAGTAATACCTCCAAAGTCTTAGGCCGGCTGTGATGGTGGTGAGGCTAATCCCCTTCTTGCCTGGTACCGAATACACAAATTCAGTATGCAGAATCGTCTCGTATCATTTCAAGAGAATTTCAATGTTAAAGGAAAAAAGTACGTACCGCCGAAATGCGATTCTTGTAAATAGTGACCAGTCGTAATTGTGTGCTGCTAAGACTTCCAAGATATGGAACAAATGCATTGTCCAGCACGATATATATCTCCACCAAACAGAAAACCACGGTCTGCGCAACATCAAGTGTTCATGTTAGGACTAGAGTCTGCATGAAACGCCAGTATCTAGGTATACTCGCTGCTATAAATTTCCCTCTGAAAGGAAACTTTCGAGGTTCATGCAGTCTATCATACTACCAAGTATGATGTACGGTATAAATTCAAATGCATTAATGGGATGCGTTTCGAACCTTTCGAACATCCGCATCCTGATTCCCGAAGGCATCAAAGAGCATTGGCAAGAAAGAATTCAGCTTGGAGGTGAGTTCATCCGGTGGAAGTCTGCTTACAAGCTGCAGAGGAAAAACAATAGCGGAAGTACAAACAAGCTTAGTGAGGCGCTAGAGATATGATGCAGAGATTTCAGATACTGTAGGAACAAAGACTCCTTTTGTGGCGACCCAGCTTGAACTTGCAATACAGTGAGTGACCATACGTGCATAAAAAACCCAAAGCTTGAAAGTCCCTAGGAAGGCATGCAATTTTTGAAGAGGCACTCACTTTCGTCAAGCAGCTGATGCAAGTCACTAATGTCTTCTCATTTTCAGACACCAAAAGCGGTACGACGACCTGCCACACATCGAGGATTCTTCAATGATCAAAACAGTCTGGTGGAAACATAGCACAACATGTCCTGTAAAGTGCACAAAATTTTCAGGATCAAATGCATATGTAACTTACCGAAAGGCATCGATAGGTGTCCAACTCAGTCAAAATGGTATTCAAGCAAAGATCAGCTGCGGCACTGACCTGAAGTTCAAGTATACTACCGTGAGTATTCATAGGTTTCCCAATAAAAGAGACATGCACGTTGCTTATTGAAACTCTAGTAAGGAAATGTATACTTTAATCAAAAGCCTTTGATTTGTGTGTTCCTCATCACAGACTGACAGATCTGAACGATTGCATGCACAGACAGAAAAATTGCATGCATGTGTGACACAAATAATGAGCTACGATTGGCTATTGAGAATCACATGATTATTTACCTTCGGGTCAGTGTCTCTGGCTGACTGTAAAAGTTTCTCTAGCAAAACTTCAGTATCCTTTTCTAGTTTGTCTTTCTGCATAAACGAAGTGGTGTAGCGTAAGATGAGATTTTCAATCTGCAATTGTCTAACCATTCTTTATTAGTTTCCTTACACTAACTCTATGTAGAGCATGATTGAATCAGGAGTCAAGCACCTTCTGTAGGTAAAGATACAACATTCAAAGTCTGGTTAATGAGATGTTACATATTGAGATGAAGTATGAAGTGAACGATTGAGATATCAAAAAGATGTCAAAAAGTTGGACCTGATTCTTGAGCATCTCAAGCATGACAGATGCAGCAAGCTCTCTAATCGTTGCTTCTGGATCATCCAGAGCCTCCAACACCAGTGTTATGATCTGGTTATAAGACTGTCCCACAAACCCAAACCCCGTCAGTTGGAGATGCACACGGCTTCATCACTTGGAAGCATCTTACTCATCGCTGATTAAGAAGATAGAAGTGACTTTCAGGCATATCGGACAACTATCAAAAGATGCCATCCGAAAGGAAACGTTCGTATCACTAGCAACCAATTCGCACAATATCTTCAGTACAACGAGTCGAAAGTAGATAATTCCCCATCAACAAAAAAATGCTCATCAGACCTACAGTACAGTACACCATATCATCTCCTTCGAGGATAAAGGGAAGAACCACCTTTGACCAGGTAGTATAATCATTGCGATGAGAAAGCTCCAGTAGTTGCTGAAGCGCGCTTTCTTTCAATGCCGTTAATTTTCCGCCATCCCAGCTTGACATCTGAGAAACGATCCAAGGATGAGCGTGATAGTCAGATACTTGAAAAGCATCGAATTCAAAAATGATGTAGGAGATGTTTATACAACAAGGACACTTGCCTAAAAGGTCAAACATACAAGTACTTGAGACATAAGCTCACCTGGAGAACACCGCTAGGGGAATCCGATGATACTTGACTTGAAGACTTCGAATAATAGTTGCCTTCGTCTTTGTCATTCGTGTTGGCCGATAAGTTGTAGTGTAAGTGACCAGAATTGGTCACTATGCCAAGCCCTGAATCCAAGTTATTAGCACCCTCTGGAGTTACCAATGGCGGAGCATTATGCCTAGCATCCAAACCCAGGGACTGTTGATCTTGGGTTTGGTTGAACCATGAGGTAGTTAATGTTGCGTTATTACTTGAGTCATTGGCCTTGTTATGTGCAGTACTTGAGTCTCCACCATAAGTATTATAAGGCGGGTATAAATGTCTAGACTGGTCAGATATTGATGGCATTGCACCTTCCTGATGTGCCGTGTTCATTGAGTCAGGTTGAGCAGTGGAAGCCCACTTTCGACCCAAACTACTCAAAGCACCAGGCGAGTAAGCAGATGCAATCTTGTTCCTCTCTCCAGTTGGAGACACCTGCTCATTATAATCCTCGTCTTTCTCTTCCAGAATTGATGAGGTGGGAGGTCGTTCATGACCAGGTTTTGACTTATTCCTTTGACTTCGGTTTTGCATGTAGACCATGAGATCAACCTCGATTCGGGGAGTGTAGTGCTTCAGCGCTCGTCGCAGAGTACTCTGTTCCTCGATAGATAATCCAAGGATGAAGTTCAGAACTATGCTCGAGTCAAAATGAGAATACACAGATATGAGGCCTGTCACAGCTGTCTCCTTCAATTTCGCGTTCTTGTCGTGAACGAGAGGGGCTAGCTTGGCAAGCCAAAGCTTCAGTAGTCCACTCCCGCCTGATGCTTCTCCATTCAAAGCCAGTTTCGCAAACGCAGCTATAGCAAATTCAATGACTGCCATCTTTGCCTTTGGAGAACGTTGCTCATCCAACGACCGAAGTAACGCAGGCAGAAGTGCGTCAATGCTGTAAGTGTTCCCCACCGTCTCCAGCGCAGATGTGCTTAGCTGCCTAATAACCTCCTTAGCATCCACAAGTCGGGCGAATACGTGTGGCAAGATACGCTCCAAGTAGGTTTCGAATAGCTTTCGGCATGCTGGCACAAGCTCCACGAGAGTGGAAAGAGCAGCTTGTGCTACTTTGTGATGGGGGTCATCTAGATGCTCAGAGAATAGCCGCATCACCCTTTCAAAGCTCTGACCCACTTCTTGAAGTCCCTTACTTCCTTGTTGGAGGAGTTTCTTGAGGAATGTAAACGCAGCAACCCGAGCTGACCAGTCTGAGCCTGGAGTCAAGCCCTCGGTCAAAGCGTCGTTCAATGACATCAAGCCATCCATGTAAGTGAATACCTCCCCAGAAGAATTCATGACGACAGTTGGTAGGGTTTCCTCCAGGCTACTCCGAGCACTTCCTGGCGACCTCCCTGATACTGTTTGTCGGAGAAGGGGCCTCTGATACGCAGGTACTGCATGCATATTGCTATCGGAAAGGGTTCGGTCCATATGGCCTTCTGGTTTTGGAATGCGCTTAGCTTGTTTGGGCTCATCGTATTCACCATTTGCGCTACGGGTGTTGTTGTACTTTTGAAAACTCATAGGTACTCTCTTTGCTGATTGTGCTTTCCCTGAACCTCGTGCATAATCCTGGTCCATAAACTCAGGTTCTCTACTCATCGTAGTGTAGTCTACGAATCGTCCAGCGTCCATGTCACCATATGCGGAAGGACCACTTAAGGTTCTTCCAGCGCTTGCAGGTCGAAAGGCTGACAAATTGGGTTGATGATGTGGTGCAGTACCCGATGCCAAATGCGGAGGATCCCTCGAGGAAGGGGGATCAACCCCCCCACGTACAGGCCAGCTTCCACCAGTGGAATGAATCTTGGAATAACTGTTCTCCACTGCACCAAACAAAATCATGTAAATTGGTGCTTGTGCAAATATGAAGATCTTTCTGCTAAGAAATTCCAACGGCAAGCACTAAAATAGTAAAATTCTCTTGCTGATTATAGCTTTACCAGTTGCTTGCGAATGATATGACCCTTGATCATCAATAGACACTCCTTTCAGCATACTCTCTATGGCATTTACTTGCTGTTGACTAGCTTGTAGAACACTTTGCAAACTTCTTTCAGGAGCACCCTCTGACGTCTTCCTCTGCAATGTACTTGTTGGCCTCAAAGGGTTATTGTAGCCGTTCATAGTGGCGGTTTGCGTCCCATTTGACGAGTTCGATAGCCCAGATGGTAACGAACTGTGGGAAGCGGCAAGAGTTGGTACGCCAGTGGAGTTTCGAAATTGGTGAGAGTCGTGGACGGTAGAGTGACCATACTTCTTGAGGATCCCTCCATCCTCATCATTTATCACCTGTAACGAAGGGAACACATCACAATACGCAATTGCAAGGAAACAATTACAGCGTTTAACTAAGGAGATTGTTGAATAGTTCATGCTTTGTAACTCACCCTCTGAGTAACAGGATCAAATGCTTGGTAAAGACGGCGTGCCCGATCTGGCCAGCACCGAGCGAAAACTCGATAACATTGCCGAGCTAGAGAGCGCACCTGCAACATAGTCAAGATCCACACTGTTCGATTAAGACTAGAGGGCTCCACGCAATTATGATTTCAACATACTCAAAGCAATGACTTAATGGTTTCAATGTCCGAAGCAGGTACGGTTCAGTAGATGTTTGATCTATCACGTGAGAAGCATAACTACACCACCTATTAATGCAGTAGGAGTGTCTGACAACAGCTGTAACCCATCAAGAGAGCAAGACCAACAGTACCTCACTCATTGCATCGCCGCAGCAGCATTTAATTAGATCCTCATAAAGCTCGGCAGAGCGCTGCATTTCTGGTGAATCAAACCATTGCTCCAACACCAACAGCAAGTACTCACAGCACCTTCAGGGTAATCAAGTATGTACACAGTTAGGTAGCAGAGAACAGTATCAATCAAGCTGTACCACGATTTTGCTCCCTTCCCGAATTAGTGGAAGTAGCGGAATACCTTGCCCGCAGCACTGCATTCCGGTCATGTTTAGCTAATTCAACCATCTTGGGAAGAACTCGAGCGACTTTACAATGTTGCAACATCTGTTAAAGCAAACAAACAATCAAGAATTGTATTGAGATCACTTCCTTCGCAATCTAGACCGTAAGCCTCTGATTCGTTCTCTCAATACAACGTTATACTAAGCCGACATGCATCTGAACCATAGAACCTAGCGGACCTAGATACAAATGCGAGGGTCATTCAAGTACCCCCAACATAAATCTTGTTTACTTATACCCAAGTGCCATCTCCATTCACGAACCAATATCCTTACATATCCGATACATCACGATGACGAAGTAAAACAAAAGAGAGAAAAAAAAATGGTTGCGTAAAGATGCGACGTAACTGTACAAGGTCTCGCTTCTAGGGAGCAAACCACAAAAGGGAACTAATGAAGATAACCAGCAACGAAGGCTTGTTTAAAAGCTCACCGATTTGATGCAGGCGTCCGCTGACTCGGCAATAACGAGTACTGTTATGACCACCAGCTTGAAAAGCATCTGAGCAATGAGAGACGAGTATTTCATGCATTCGAAATTTATTACATTGATGTGATTCAAATTGTAATACGGCATATAATCACAAGAAAGAAACACTCGGTGACTTTAGTTCGATTCCAAACGATCCGCGTCATCCAATACGAAAATTACAAGCTTCTTATAGCGGAAGACTTACTGGTAGAAAAGATTCTGCAAAGGGCTCAAAGTCTTGTTTGAGCTCTTTGGTAAGCACCTTCAGAAGTTGACATGCCTGTACAGATGTAGAAACCCGTGAACACAACGATGGCGCCTAAATATCAACAGTGTACCCAATTGAGAAATCATTGCTTACTATATTCAAGGACTTCTCGGAGTATTACCTGTTTTACAATGCTAGATCGACGATCAGCGAGCTGATCACAAAGAGGATTTATGAGTTGCTTCAACAAAGGCAGAAAACCGCTGTACTTTGATGCACCTGTCAGAAATAGTGAAGACATCATATAACAATGTTCGGGTCCCTCCATGATACGATTGAAGGATAAAGTCGCTGTCAAAATAGGAAATGGGCACTCAAAAATTCATCAGCACGAACCTCCTGCAACTATTCCTTCAATTCTTTGTAAGGCCGACATCCTTATTGACCAATCTTGCGCCGGAGCAAGCATGCTTGCGGCTTTCTCAAATTCCTTTGCTAAATCCTTCTCAGAGAAGACCCTTATTGGATCGGCTGGCTTCTCAACCATTGCACTATCACCTGCAGAGAAGACCGAAATAGTACAGAATCTCAATACTTTTACTGTGATATTTATGCTCTGATACTTGAATGTAAAGAATCACTCCAACTACACTTGTTTCATCATTTCCTAAGACATCGATAATATGAGGAAGATAGTACCTTCCGAACCCAGCTTCGACTTTGGACTATTACCCCTAGTACTTCCTCCCGAGAGTGTTGGTTTCAGCTCGGATACAGGCTGATTAGTTACAGCTTGATGAGAAATGCTTTTATTCTGGTTGACAGGAGGAGAGAATCGATTTGCAGGAGTGATGCCCTGAGCGGATGCAGAGTGTTGCTTCTCAAACATGTTCCTCATAGGTTCAATTTTCTCAAATCTGGCGTTTATTTCTTTAAACTGCAAGCAACGAGTAATTTCAGGGTTAGACTGTATAGTATCGCCAAAATTCTGAGTCCCGGCCAACCCGGTGTAGCCAGATAAATCCAAGTCTCGACATGGCTAACTTTCCGGAAGTCCCCTCCGCTTGTCCGAAAGCTCTGACCAGCTCGAAGTTGCAAACCTTTCCAGCGCGTTTAAGCTCTATACGGTTTATATACTCTAGATATAAAGCTCTACATAATCTGAATGGTTAAAGGATGCTTGAAGGTTCCATCGCATTCCATGCCTGCAAAGTCGCCTGGTATCCTTTCTCGTCCCCAAATTAAATTTTGAAACCATCGCGAGCAATTACAAAGAGTGGATACGGGTAGTACCTGAGAAGCCCTTAATTGATGCCGTTGAAGTTCATCACCAAACTGTTGGCCACCCTGCCGATACATCTCCTGGAGGGCCAGATACATAACAATGTAAGTGCTGCATGATGAATGAGCCCAACTGAAGATGACGAAAAGACATCAGTGTCGGTGGGGCTCAAGAGAGTTCGAGCACAGCATAGGTATAGATCGACCACGACACTCGACAGTAGGACTAGAAAATGCTCAGCTAAAGATTTTCTCTAGTGCAAGCCAATCGAGCTCGACGATCGTGTCGCGATGAAAACTTACTTCGAGACAAAGCATAGCTGCTTCCCTGACGCTGCTATTCGAATCCTCCAACAGATGAAGCACCTGCAATCAACGAGCACAACTCCACTTAAAGACAAATTGCACTAACACAGGTGCGGAAAGACTCGAGATGAAACCTTTGAGTGCCAAGGTGCAGATAGAGGGACAAGAACTTCGAGCATATATCTCAAGCACCGGGTCGCTCATTGAAGTTGTGCTATTTACAATGATCGAATCGTAAATGTACGGTGGTGTGAATAACACTAAACATTAAGGTGCTTCCTACTAATGATTCAAGTTAACCTAACTGTTTGTGCATACAGTCCAGTCTCCGGTTTAGGTCTACAACAAAAAGAATCACCGTGCAGACCATGCAACATTTAATTGTTGCAGAGGGCTGCTACTCCTTCCACTGAACAAACGATAAAAGCAGGATAATTACAAAGGTGATCTTGTATCATAATAAAAAGAGGTTAAAAATCCCATGATCGTACCGAAGGGAGTATAAGCCGCTGAAATGGAAGCTCCGCTGCAGTGAATAGATTCAAAGCTGAAGCCGCTGTCCGAGCGAATTCCTCCCGAACTCTCCAATTTTTATGACTCCAAGCGTACGCACCAGCTCTCTCCACAATAGTGGTCGGTGATGAAATCTGGCAAAGACGAAATGAGCTTGGAATTACAGTATTTTCGATAGCATACGATCGCACAACATTCTATTACGCACCAGAAATTCCGGTGATACCTAATCAGAGCCCGGTCAAAAACCCTAAACTTTCAAATTTAGCGTTCCGCTTTCAGTAATTTCTACGACATTTAGAAGCCTCACTAAGCTGGAGGCGATCTCGGAAACCGATGAACGAGTGTTCTCAAGGAGACTAGAGCTCTATGAATTGCCTTGATTTGACATTACTTTCACAATCGATCGTTGTCCAATGCCCGCCAAAGATTCAAGAAAATCACCTCCATGAGTGCCAGAAGAAAGCGACGGCCGGCATCGCGAACAGGTTGTTTGCTATCGCCCAAGCGCTCAACAGTGGCCGGCAACAAAGCATTGAAGTGCAACTTAAGATGCTCTCCAGCCAAAGCAGCTGCAGATTCCAATGCCTGCAGTGCTCCTTGCGCCACCTTAAAGTTGTTATCCTTCAACAAAGAAATCGATGCGTCGACAAGACTGGACACTTCGGAAGCAGTCAAGCTCTTGCGACTTTGCTCCAGCAATGTTTGCAGTCTCTCTACACCTGCCATTCGCTCCTTGGTGTCCTTCGCTTGCAACTGCACCAACGCCTCCTCCATTTTGACCACTTCTCCTAAACCTCAAACCACTAACACTCATTTGTCCACACAGCAATTCAATCCAAACATCCATCGACAACACTCTTTCCCTATTCTTGGAGAAAACAGCTCCAAACTCCTGCTCGTCACCATGCCTCAATCTCTCTTTCCTTTCCTTTCACAGGCGCCAACCGAAGGAAGGAATGAATCTGACACTGCCAGAGCCACCACGAGCTCAACAATGCCAATACTCGACAGCAGGCAATGATAAGAACAACTAAGCCACTGACAAACGTGCTGTAGAAGATTGCAATCTGATGATGAAATGGCTTGAAAGAACAGTAAAGAAAATCAATATTTGCCGAACTAACGCTACACTCTCTCGTTTTTCTCCCCGTTTCTTTTTCCCTCGATCACCTCATCCGATTGCTCTCTCACAGTTCCCGAAAAGTGCTCCCGCTGATCAAAGCAAGTGCGACAATGGGACCGACACACCATCGCCAGCAAGCTCTGCCGTCGCCCCTTTCGGGGCCTTGCAAGGACATAGCCAACGCTTCTTCTGTCAAGTGGATGAATGAATACATCCGAGACTGTTGGATGATCTTCATCGTCCCATGGTGAAGCTTCGATGACCTCTGTCGGTTCTTTAGATGAGACTCTATGACCGTGAGAAACCGCTGTACAATGATGAAGACTCGGAGGCCGACGACCGTGCCAGCGGGGACTTGTGACCTGCCTCCCCTGTTGTCAGGAGACTCAGTGCAAACGCTTTTACTGTACAGCGACGGATGGATGGATGAAGACAGATTGGATGATGAAGTGGACCATGATTGGATGAAAAGTGGGAGTTTAACTCAAATTAGTGATGATTATCATTTGCATTGTATTTGAAATATCCAACGTATGCAGGAACAATTTCAAATTTAATGAATAAGATAGATTCGCTGTTCACTATTTTCTAATAAGCTTATTGTTAATACTTGAATTCCTTAGCACTAGCTCGAAGGGAAGGACTAATTATGGGTAGGGCAGGAGCATCTATTTGTGGGCATTTAAGGCAATCGGTATAATTGGAATGATGGAATGTAGGTCTTACTATTTTCGGCAGAAGAAAAGAGGAAGTATCCATATTTTTGTGACATTCATCAAATATGATTAATACGATTAATATATTAACCCCTAAACGCCCGAGCCTATTTTTAGCAGAAAAGCACATTTCCATAGAAATCATCATAGATGAAAATCAAGAGAAGCTATTAAGATCTCAACCGTACAAACTTGTAATAGACTTATTGAAGATCATGTGGACCAAAATTTGAGTCATGAGGCCTTATAGATCGAGAGATCATAACATATTAATATCAAAAACAAACTGCAAAATTTCATCATTTTCACTTTGAGGTGGAAATGCTACCAATATACCTATTGCAATGAAAAAATCACCAACTAGAAAGATGTTCACCTTCATCTCAATAAGTCCTTTACCCAACAAAAATCCATCAAAAAAATTTCTTGGCTCAAATAAAAGCCATGCAGTGGTAAAAACTACCGAACATTTTACAAGGGAAAAATAGTCCAAAACTAGACTCTTTGCATTCAATTTCATGCCTTATCTTCAAAACATCTTTGATCTTGTTAAGGTTTCTACCACTTAGACTAGACTCTAATTGGAGGCCATCCCAAAAAATTAAGTTGAAATCCAACGGTGGATGAGGGAGATATAGCTCCTCAAATATCATCCATTTTCTCACTTTTTCTCTTGACAAAACATCATTGCAAATCTAATAGCAAAATCATTTGGTTCAAAAAACTTCTCACTACAAAGTTGTTAAGAATCACTTTAAGATCATGACCATGAAAAAAAAATCAATGAAAAACTATATTTAATTGGCATTTCACATAATTGGCTTGCAATGGTAATACATGCCCCATGCTTGGAAACCCAAAAACAAGAGTTGTCTTCACTAAAGTGCATACCATTAATTCATACTTTATTGTGTGGGCTTGAAAATTTTACAACACAACCTAGACTTGATTTGGAACCTAATTAAACTGACTTCATCCAAAACGGACCTCAGAAGAGGAAGATATGGCTCTTAAAAGTTTCTGATGTACATCCAAAATGTCGTTTTTCGACATCGTGGGCGTTTAAGGGTTAATATGATTGATATATTAACCCTTAAACGCCCAAGCATGCCCCTCGGGCTTGCTTTATAGTGTATTTTCAGAGTGGCTGGACGTTTAAGGATTAATATGATTAATATGAATACCTAAGATGGGACACCTAAATGTGAGGTATATTTTAGTTAGTAGCATGCACATTCTACGATCTCAATTTGCCTCCTTAAAGTCCTATATGAGCCACACATGCTTTGAACATTTGTTCAAAGGCTCTCAAGACCTAGCTCAATCGGAATTTTATAAAAAATGGACTCATTATTTATGAGACTTTTTTCAAGTAAGGACATCTTAAACCATCAACCTTTACATGTTACGGATATGATGAATTTACATGGGAGATCTAAAATGTACCTTCATAGGTTGATGTCGGTTTCACAACGTAGGCAACTCTTGGCACCCCACTTTCCAAAGAATGAAGAAACTAAGATTGATATACTAGTAAAAAACTATCTATTTCTCAGCAACTTTACATACAAATAAACTTGTAGGGTAGCAGTTTCTCAAGTTATTCTATGTCATCACTAAAAGTCCCCTTTACACTATGGACCAAGAGCCATGACTAAGAAAATTAAGATCATTTTCATAATCATGGCTCTTGGCCAAGAACCGTGACCATGATAAATCAAAAATGAATTTTTGATTGGCTTGGTCACTCTTGTAGTGTAAAGTGGATTTAGAATGAGACAAGTTTAACCCCTAAAGATCCAAGAAAGCCGAAACGGCTTTTTGGGGTTTCCGCAGGAAAAAAAGTCAGCCAACTTTGACCATTATAATCTCAAAATCGAAAAAAATTAACGGTACAAATTTGACATATGAGTACAGGGTCAAGTTCACTTCAAGATCCTACGGTTGGATCTTCTAATTAATGCTTAGATTGAGTTTTTTTGGGCCTGAAGTAGAAGAGGGTCCTTTGTGATAATTTAGACAATTTTGTATCAAGGATCTTTAGGGGGTAAGCTCAGTCTTCTAATTCAAGTCCTCATCATTCTCTCTTTTTCACCTCCCCCTTTTCCTTCTTTCTTTTGAAATATTTGAACACTAGCCAACTAGCCAATGAATGATTCTTGAGCCTCATGGTCTCCTCAATTGTAGTTGAGTCGAGGCATTTGCTTCGACTCAACAATAATCAAGGAGACCATGAAAACATTATCCACTATGGAACATTTAGCACACTTTGGAAACCTCCAAGTTAATGGTCACTCACCTTTTTCAAAATAGTGTACAGCCAAATAGGACCAATAGTACTATACTCTCCAATCATAGATTTTAGAAGGCCGTGGTCAATCTTCATGTTCCATAAAACGGGCAAAAAAAAAAAAAAAAAAAAAAAAAAAAAAAAAAAAAAAAAAAAAAA
Source organism: Bryum argenteum (assembly GCA_037043015.1). NCBI lineage: Eukaryota > Viridiplantae > Streptophyta > Bryopsida > Bryales > Bryaceae > Bryum > Bryum argenteum. The sequence goes on along the minus strand of CM073328.1, from coordinate 12,973,984 downwards.
AAACTCACTCACTCACTCACTCACTCAAGATCCTCCATTCACCCTCACTTCTTCTAAACGTAAAGCGCAATCTGGTTCTCAAAAGAAGTGACATGCAATACAATATTGGACACTCTTCCATTCCATTCCATGATGGTCGTCCTTCACACCTGGAGATGAGATTTGTTGATGAAATAAGTTTGTAGGACGGAGGACCCACAAGTGGGTGGACAATAATAGTGAGAGCTCAGTATGGGAACCCAGCTCATCGTACTCATTCAGTCTTCATTTCATACCCAAGCCTTATCAAAGATGTCTCTTTCCGCCTTTTCTGTGGATGGAGATCAGGCCCTGTGTCGGTAGATTTTCTTCAACGAAGGCGGAATGTTTGTTGCGAAAGGGAGGTTGGGTGTGAGATGAAGACGTAAAGGAGGGTTGGGTATTGGGGTCACTCTGAAGATAGGTATTTGCTTGGAAGTTCTAGGTGCATTTATTTACGAGCATGCCAGGGAATGTGAAAAAGAAGAGAAACTCCAACCTATTTTGAGGCTGGTGTGAATAGAGTGTTCGTTCGACCTATCTTTGGATGTATGCCTGGAGGTCATCACACCAATGGGAGGACTACTAACCCCTCTCGGGATGAACACTGTCGATGCTGATTTTTACCTAGTCACTAACTAGTGTTTTAGAAATACACAACATGGTATCCCTTGGAAGGGCTTTGAGGTACACATACAATAAGGTTTGTGAATCCCCTTCATAGGATTATGGTGGTGAGCACCACGTTGGCATGGGAAATAGAACCGACGACCTTTTCAATGGGGGCTATGCTTCGAGGCAATGTGACATTACGTGATCAACGTGTAACGGAGGCAACGCAATTTGAGAAGATCTTGCTAAAGACTAGGATCTTGCTAATTTGCTTGTGGTGAGTCTCACTGTGAGCGGCATTCGCAAAAGAAGCGTAGGATGTGTTGTTCAGATGAGGTTGGACAACATTGTAGTTGGTGAATTCTTAATTGCAATATCTTCGTTGATAACATTTTCACTTCAAAGTGAGGATGCTGAAATTCTCTGGTCTTTTTTGAGTATCGATATGTTATGGTTTTTTGATCTGTGCGGCCTCATGACTCCAAATTTGATTGACATGACCTACAACAATTATACTACAAGATTTTACGGTTGTAATTTGTATAGCCTTGCCTTTATTTTTATTCGTGATACTTTGCAAAAAAATATATTTGTAGGCTCTAGACCCCCCTTGAGCGAGTAAGGGCGAAGATGAAGGCTAACAACTTTCTAGAACCTCAATTCCGTTAAAATGGCGTTATTCTGCTAAAGTGGCGCTTTTTGGGGTGCTTAAAATGAAAAAAATGATATTGGTTTTCGTTGAGTTTCGAACTCTCATATGCATGATAGGGTAAATATTTCTGAACGGCCGTTCAAAAACAACAATGTTTCTGAACAGCCGTTCAGAAATATTGCCGTTCAAAAATATTACTGTGTCCAAAGGTCAAAAACCACAGAAAATGTGTGATATTATGGAAAATTTGGTGATATTACAGAAAATTTGGTGATATTACGGAGTACATGTGTGATATTAATAAACATGCCATTTTGTAAGCATAAATACTTCTGAACTTCACTTCAAAATATGCTTGTAAAATGGCACGTTTGCACAATATGGCACTTTAGCTATGCTAAAATGGCACATGGAATAGTGCCATTTTAACGGAATTGAGGTTCTAGTTAGGAGATTTTTGATCAGACAACCCTTTTATTGAATTTGCAATGATGTTTCTACAATGAAAACAAAGAAAATATGGATGATTTTTGGGGAGCAATATCTCCTTCATCTAGTGTTGAATTTTGACTTTCTTTTTATGATGAATTCCAACTAGAGTCTACTTTTAAGTATAGAAACTTGACAAAATGAGAGATGTATCGAAGATAAGGCATAGATTTGAGTGCAAAGAGTTGAGTTTTGGACTACTATTTCTTTGTGTATTGGTAGTCTTCAAGATTGCAAAGCCATTATTTGCCCAAAAAATTCTCATGAGTTTTTACTATTCAAGGGTGTTATTGAGCTAAAGGTAAAAATCTTTGTAGTTGGTGGTTTTTTCATTGCTATAAGTCTAGTGATAGCATTTTTACTTCAAGCTGAAAAATGATGAGATTTTGTGATATTTTATGAGTACTTATTTGTTAAGCTCTTGCAAACATGAGGTCTCCTGGCTTAAAGTTTGAGCCACATACTATACAACATGTCTACTAGAAGATTGTACGATTGAGATTTGGACAACTTATCGTCGTTTTCATTTGTCACACTTTTTTCTGAGAATGTGTTCATCTTTGTACAAATGAGTCACATCATTTAGGGGTGAAGTAAAAGAAAGTATAATTTTATTTGAAAAAATGTGTATATAGAAGTAGATAAGTTGGAGTATTTAAAAAAAAGCCCTATTCAAATAGTTGTGTACACATAAGTTGTTAGATTATGCTTTCAAATAATTCTGATCTAAATAATTGTGAGCATACAAGTGATTAGATTCATTGACTTTGCAATCACTAGTAGAAAATGGCACTAAAAGTGATGGCCATGATGACTTGACTGTAATGACACATAATGCATATTTTGATTGTGCTTTTAAATACATCACAAAAATTATTATATTTGTGTACATTAGTGTAAGTCTGTAAGTCACCTATTTTTGAACACTTTAGCTATCAACCATACTTGTAGTGATGACACATGTTACTTTACTATTTTTTTAGTTATTAATTATTAATAGATAGAAAAGACATAGTTTCCATATTTGTGTGATACTATTGAGCGGTTATTTATTTAAATACAATGTTTAAAATAATTAATATAGGTACACCTATAGTCGTTTGCCCTAGTAACGCATGTACATGTGAGCAACATGCTAATCAATGAAATATTCATCCACCCCAATAAAATCTTTATTTTGGACTCCTCAATTGAGAAAGGCCGTCTTCATTCCGATTCAAATAAAATCTTCCTTTTGGACAATCTAATTGTGGGGGGCTGTTCGGATTTTGGGTCTCTTATCCTATCCCACAACCAAGAGTGCTATGGCAAAGAATGTGTTCGATGCCATCATTGATGATTTCATATACACAAAAACAAAAAGGCATTTATATAAATACAAGAAATTGCTTGCACTTGAATATTTGAAATGAACTCCAAATCGAATAAATTGGAGGTAGACTTGAATAAAGTGTTTCTTTGACCTCTCATTGACTCAATATATGGTGATACATTGAGGTAATTAAGCCCATGGTTCAACTACATTGGTGCTTCTTGCTTTCGCATAATTTAATGCGAAATCAACAAAATAGCACCTTACACCACATTATGAAGAAAACAACACAATTGACCATAATCAACTGTAGCAATCATTAAGATCACAAATCAAGTTACATCAAAACTTAGACGCTACCTTATAAACCTTAAGTTTGTTTAACAACACGGACTACTAGTACAAACATATATAAAAGTCAAGTAAATAATGTACCTTAGAGCTTGGGTGCAAAATACGAGGTGCAAGGCCATCCTATGCCGTAAAAAATGAAGATGTTTGCGGAATCACAACATTTAGAAGTGACCCCTTGTTTGGGAGCACATCATCATCATTACAATGATGGTCAAGACTTCTTTGCCCTTTGCCAAAGGATTCCTTATAATTGTTTGGTTGCGATATAACCCCTTATATTCATGATATAGACTCTTTATTATCATGATATAGACTCATGTTTTGACTCATGATTTGACTTCGTGCTTTCTCCTTCCGCTTCTCCTTCACGAGTTCTTGAAAAGCTGTGCGGCTAGATCTAGGTCGACTGCGTTCCCCTTCCCTCTTCCTATTTTCCCTACCCCTTTGGCTTTGCGTTTCTTACTTCCGCTTGTGCTTTATTTGGTCTTGTCGAGCTGCGCGCGGCTAGGTGGACCGCGTTCCCCTTCCCTTTTCCTCCTTCCCCTTGCGTTTCCTTCTTTTGCTTGTGCTTTATTTGGTCTTGTCGAGCTGCGCGGTGCTTGTGCTTTATTTGGTCTTGTCGAGCTGCGCGGTGCTTGTGCTTTATTTGGTCTTGTCGAGCTGCGCGGCTAGGTGGACCGCGTTCCCCTTCCCTTTTCCTCCTTCCCCTTGCGTTTCCTTCTTTTGCTTGTGCTTTATTTGGTCTTGTCGAGCTGCGCGGCTAGGTGGACCGCATTCCCCTTCCCTTTTCCTCCTTCCCCTTCCATGTTGCTCCTTTCTCTTGTGCGGCTGCGGCTAGGTGGACCGCGTTCTCCTTCCCTTTTCTTCCTCCCCCTTCCATGTTGCTCTTTTCTCTTGTGCGGCTAGGTGGAGAGCGTTCCCCTTCCTTGTTCTTTCTTCCCCTTCCATGTTGCTCCTTTCCCTTCAATTGGATGACTTGGATCAAGTCGGCATAATCTGTTTGTATTCTTTCACTCTACTCTACCGATGAGAGACTTTATAATTAAATTATGTATTCCATCTTACTTCATATGTTGTGTGTGCAGAAAGTTTTATTGTGTGCGCTTACAGTGGTCGCAAGTACAATCATGGCAGGGATCTGTGATTGTCCTTACCATAGCGGACACAATGAGAAGAGAGGATTCACGGTATTGGTTGGAGAAAAGCATTTAAGCATGGCCGCAAACATTCACACAACGGCGGCAGAGTTCCTTGTCATTGTTGAGGTACGTAGCGGTTTAATCCAACCTCATTGCATGAAGGAACCCTAGTCTTGATAAGAAGCTTTTTGCAAGATTGAAATAACCCTAAAGCTATGTGTTAACAATGTCTGCAACAAATCAAGTTGTGCATGAATATGTCACACAGACTTATAGATGTTGATTGTGTGCGGTGTGTGACATTTGTAGGGACATGCTCGCAGTCTTGGATATATTGGGGAGAACGATGTTATTCCATCATTTTTCACGATATGGAAAGATGGAAAGCGCGGTTCTTTTAATCTGGATTGCAACCTTGGTGAATTGCACTCCATTCTCACGGTAGACAAGGAGCTTGTTGCCATGGTGAAATCAAAGCCACATGGAGAACTACAACCGGCCATAGCCATCGCCTCACCACCTGTGCACGGGATCAAACGTGCTCGTGTGGTAGCTCGTGGTGTGGAGGAGGGAATTGAGAGGGCGCCTATGGTTGCCGTGCATGTCAATAACCATGAATGGAGCGACACGGACATGCGAGCAATAGGAAGGATGGCCCCTACACAACTTGGCACCAACGGTCCGATGGAATTAGAGTCGAGCATGCACACCAATTCGGCTGCCTGCACCTCACTTAATGGGGTCAGACTCAGACTCCTCAGACTCCTCCATGGATGCCGTCGAGGAGGATGCGGATGCCGTCGAGGAGGATGCGGTCATGGTCGATGAGACAAGGTCGGAGTCACCTAACGCCAACAGTGCCAATGAGGTGCCCGAGGAGGCTAATGTGCCTGTAAACGACGAGTATATTGTAAGAGCCTTGAGGCAACCTTTGTCTTTGGGAGATGACGCATTTTCAATTCATCTTTCTTGTGCACGATCTACTTCTCATTTGTTTCTTCTTATAATCCAGGTTCCACGGAAGAGGAACTTGCACCTCCCAGACAAGAGAGTGAGGTTAACAGATATGCAGCCCCACTGGCACCTGATAGGGGACATAGCTGCCGATAAAATGGAGATTTCTTACACATCTCTCAAGAAAGCATGCAAGCACCTAGGAATCAGAAAGTGGCCAGGCAGGCAGGTAACTCTTTTCAAATCATTTAATTTGTATCTCGATGAAGAGGGTTGGGCTCATGAATCATAGTTAGCCACATTGTGTGTTACATGTGGAGCTCAAACTTGTATAACGGATCGGGATTTAGTCGTTCATGTTGCATTTACAATATACAAGATTTCTTGTGCATATGATTCCCAGGTGAGGGGTTTGGATAACGCAGTTGAAGTCATGGACATGGCCATTGGTATGAGACCAATGAATCTCACACGGTTGATACTCAGGAGGTTGGAGGAATATGTGAAGGTGCTCAAGGAGAAACAAGATGCACTTCGGAATGGTACACCGTCTCAAATCAGAGAAGTATTGGTAATGCACATATTTTACATATACATTTGCAATGTTGAGTAAGTAGATTCTGTTTAAAATTTTCATAAGGAATAGTATTTTAATGCATTTATTTACATGATTGGGTGTGTACATGCAGGCTTTTGATTTAGTGCCTCTACAAATGAATCAGTTTGTCTACAGGGTGGGCAAAAAGATAGGTGTGGTTTATGAACCTGAACGGCGTGGCCGCGGGAATGTTACCTCCTATGTGCGGGGCAATCAGGCAGACGGCCCTCTAAATGTTACAGTGGAGGACTCTGACGATGAGGGATCCTAGTTGGAGCTTGAGGAGTCGGAGTAGCATGTAAATCAAGAGTTATGGAGATAATTAGTGCTATTCCTTAAAAGGGGTATCTGTTATTTCGAGACAAAAGTATATTTTGGGATTTTGAAATCCACTTAATCATGCCTTCTTTACTTCTTAGTTGTTGAAAGTTGTTGAAACATGTCATAAAATCAAGACCTTGATCCACATGTCACACGCAAAAGTGTATGCCAAATTGGAAATGTAGATATTTAGTAGAGGCAAATGAACCAATTAATACATATTACTGCATATAGCAATAGATTAAATGCACATTACCTATCTGCCATAACTAAAAGTAGTAACATAAGTAAAGATAATAAACCACTTATACAAAGTAAGAAGATGATTGTGATAATTTTTTTGATTCACCGTAAATCCCAAGTTCTAGAATATCTCAAAAACATGATCAAAGTTGAATTTGAATAATCAAAGATAAGTACTACACATTTTAGAGAGTATTAGAGTCCACAAACTTATTATGAAGGACTAATGTGAGAGGGAACAATCTAGTATTTACTTAAGGCAAACAAGTACTATCTACACCAAGTTTTGCATTTAATAAGAGTAAACTGTAGAAAATACGTCTTACATACTCTTTATTTATTATTTATTTACAGTAAGAATGAAACATGCCTAGTCAAAAGAGGTTCATGAGTAAGTAAGAACAAGACATAAGTGAGATAACTGGAACCTCATAAGAATATAACAACAACTTAACTACAATTCAAGATTGATAAAAATTTAGATGTTACATCTAAAGAAGTAGAAACATCAAAGCCCTGTCCCCTTAGACATGGTGATATTCTACTTAAGCGATGTCTCCAACTACCTTGGTTCTAACTCTTTTTTTTCACAATATTGCAAATAAAATCATTGCGAAGAAAACTGGCCATGCATGTAGTATCAGATGTCGCACTTTGACGTGCAAATCAAGTCTCAAATCTCTTTTCTCGCATGAGAACTCAGTTGAGTTTGTAGAAGTTACCAAGAGATGAAGTTGAGCTCAACTTCTCCGTGGTTGAATTGTTGAATAGGTTATAGGTACGTGGTGTGGAAGATGCTCGTGTGAGTGGAGTGTTGCTCCTTTGCCACTTAATGGGTGGTTGTCATTGAGTAGTTCTGTTTCCATCATGAACTTAGAGTTGATTTTTTTTATGGAAATTCGTTATACTTCAAAGTTCCATATTTTATGAGATTTTTGGTTATTTATAGGGTTTGATAATCAACTAAGTGATAATGGTATGAGGCACAAGTTTTCATATAAAGTACACGGAAATGGTACATGTAATTGAGATCAAATCCAACCCTAAGTTGTTTGGTGCAAATGGTAAGTGTGTTTGCGGGTGGTTTGATTCTTTGAACTTCCACTACCCTTCCTCCCACCAACGTGGTGACCGAGCAAGCCCTAGTGGCTAGTCAAAGCTTTATTTGCAATACCAACATATATATATATAATAAATGAATGTGAGTCGTTGATCATTCCTATAGAGAATTATCCTTCACCCGTTTGGAAAATCTTGAATCTCCGAAAAGTACGTGGCATATGCATGATCACGCATGATCATTTAGATCCCTTTTCGGGCATGAGCATTAGATAAAAGGTGAATACAAGCCTCCCACGCACAAGCTACAGAGGGCAGAGGGAGCATTGCAGGTTTGAATCAAGTACCACTCTAAACAAATATATATTACAGCTAGGAGGTCCAAAAAACCGCCTGGGAACGAAGATCGGCCGGAAACCGAATGTGTCGTGGGAGTGGCATATGCATGATCGAGTCTACAAAGGAGACCATGAGAAGGCTGAGAATTCTTGGGTATGTCGATCACAAAGTGCGCAAAGTATGCAAATGAGCACGCAAGGACATGTGAGATCGACCAGGACATTTTACTGCAGTGCGTGCGAGATCGATCAGGACATTTTACTGCAGTGCGGTGAAGCCTCTGGAGCTTGGCATCCCTCGACAAAGCCTCGCTCCCGGCCAGTCTGTGGTTGCTCGAGGCAAGCCAACAAGTCGATGATGAGTAGTAGTCTCGTCCAACGCAAGCTTCTTCAGTTGGAGTTCCTGCCCTCCTACTCAGGCACCCAATGTACCTCCCGAGATTTCGGATCCACCTTTCCACCTTGCCGGCCCATGCCCACGGTAGCTTGACCATCACTGCAAAGCTGCAGCCATGTCCATTGCTCTCTCCGCTCGTCGACAATTTTTTTCACTTCGAGTCGATTAAGTGTGCTCACGTACGGCCAGCCTCATGTCCACGAGTCTATTCACCACAAACTGGTTCCACAGCTGATGAATCCGATTCCTGAGCTCTCTGTGGCCATCTCCCGACGGGTCATCTCTCTGAACACGGACAAAGATAGAGTGATAGACTGTCCACCCAACTCAAGTATGAGGTCAAGAGCTTGCTTTTTGTATTCGGCATGAACTTTCATCTTGTCTGCTAGCTCCTGGAGCGTCTCACGAAACTTGCCCGGGGAATCATTTTATACTGTTCTGCATATGAAGCAATTCACGTATGAGAAATTGCTTGCAGATAAAGATATCAATGCACTCCAAACCTAATAATTTAACTACAATATCTTCTAAAGTGAATGATCACTTTGCTAGTTCCTACCTACACAATCATAATGTAATGTAAAATCAACTATGAAACATAGAATACAATACAATATATAGCTTATTTACCATGCCCAATTCCATCAACGATTAAGATTCCTTATGAAGCTTCAACTAACTAAGCCATTGAAACATAGAAGGCACGATTGAAACATCGGTTGCTGGATACAAACCTATTGTGGAGAAGATATGCAAGTAAATGGTCACGAATCCTAGAGCTCAAGCGCAAAATTATATGGCGTAAGGTTCTTTTTCTACACTCTTTTCCAACAAAGCCTCCAAACCTCAATTCCGTTAAAATAGCGTTATTCACTTATTCCTCACTTATTCGGCTAAAATGATGCTTTTTGGGGTGCATAAAATGAAAAAAATGATGCTGGTTTTTGTCGAGTTTTTGTCGAGTTTTGACATGATAGGGTAAATTTTTCTTAATGGCGGTTCAAAAATATTGCCCTTCTATTGTGTCCAAAGGTCAAAAACCATAAAAATGTGTCATATTATGGAAATTTTGGTGATATTACGGAGTACATGGTGGTATAAATAATTATGTCATTTTGTAGGCATAAACACTTCTGAACTTGAATTCAAAAATATGCTTGTAAAATGACACGTTTGCACAATATGGCACTTTTATTACCTCGGCTAAAATGGCACATGGAGTAGTGCCATGTTAACGGAATTGAGGTTTCCATCAATTTTCCAAGTTGGAAGTTGCTCAAGAGCTTTCCGAGAAGCGGTGAGCCTATGTAGGAAGGTGTTTCAGTGAAGTGTCAACTCCCATTGCGCCACATTGGTTAATTGTGTACTTTGTAGCTTTGCATTTCCTTCACTTAAATAAATGCCATGAGCCCTCGTATGATATCGGCATTCAATATGACTACCCATGGCATTCAATACAACTACCTATGGTAGCCCCCTCGGCTATGGAGGACACAACAATAGTCTTTGTAGATATTCTATGGTGAAAATTGTAGGTATAAGTGCTTGGTGCAACTACATAATTAATTGTAAAATTGTACCCACATCACCTGCTATGATGTTTGTATGGGGTCCTAGGTTTCCTTAAACACTGTATAATTGGAGTATGAAATGTAGAGCAAACACCATAGTACACTAGTGTAAGTCACCTATTTTTGAACACTTAAGCCATTCACTATACTTGGAGCTATGATACGTGTGAGTTTACTACTTTTCTCAGGTAGAAAAAATACACGGTTTACTTATTTGTATCATAAGCGGTTGTTTATTTAACTAAAATTTGCAGAAATAATTAATATAGGTACACCTATTGACGTTCGACATAGTGCATGTACATATCAGCAACATGCTATTCGATGAAATATTCATCCATCCCAAGGAAATCTTCATTTCATTCCAAGAAAATCTTCATTTTGCACTCTCCAATTAAGAAGGGCCACCTTCATTCCGATCCAAATAAACATTTCATTCTGGACAATCCGATTGTGGGGGTCGTTTGTATATAGGGTCTCTTATCCTATCCCACAACCAAGAGTGCTACGGCAAAGAATGTGTTGGATGCCATCATTGGTGATTTCATATACACAAAAACAAAAAGGCATTTATGTACAAGAAATTGCTTGCAGTTAAAGATTTGAAATGAACTCCAAATCGAATTGGAGGTAGACTTGAATAAAGTGTTTCTTTGACCTATCATTGAGATGCTTGATAAACAGCATCACAATTTTGGAATGTGCAATTGCCGCCGGGTGCCAGCGGAGGAGCGAGCTGAAGAGGCTTCTCAAGGAGCTAAAGCAGAAAAGATATCTCCTTCGGCATGGTACATCCGAGCAAATCAGAGACGTGCTGGTGATTTACATACACTTCCCACACTCAATGTTGAGCAAGTAGAACATATGCTTTGATTCAACACTCAAATTCTTTCCAGAGTTTTCAACCGGGCGTGTAATGTGCAGGTTTCAAATGTGAAGATCGATAATATCCACCGCCTCATTACGCGCTAATTTCACAGATGTGATCTTGTTGCGTCCATGGCACGGCCGTGGCAACCGTACCTCCTTTTCGTATGTGGCATGGGGTCACGCGGGTGACTGTGGCATGGACATGGAGGACTTCGATGAGGGATGGAAGTCCGACTCCGGTTAGAATGCGTCCAAATATCAGGTACTGAGAGGAGTGATCATTTAATCAGTCCAAGAGGACATGAAAAGTTTCATGATAGCTATTTCTACTCTTGCATAGGCAAAGTTTAAATTTTTGCATTGAGAACATTCTTTTGTTTGTGGGATTAAAGGTTTTTGAATGAGGATGGGTCATCTTTCCTTAGTCATGTGAGTTTCAATTGAATATGTTTGAACTTGGAAGTGCATATTTGAGTTTTAAATGAGACATGAACAGCTATGTTGCTGTAAGTTTGTATTTAGAGGCTGTTCTTAGTTACTTGATTGGAATTGAGTGAATGAACAGAGGTTGCAACGGGATTCTCCTTGTCCATGATACCCTTCGCCTGATCGAGAGTAGAATTGCTCAGTGGCAATGATCGTTCAAACTTGAATGCGCAGGTCCTCACCTTGCTCGTCAGCGTTTTATGCTCACCTCGGTTTGATGAAGCACCACCTCCATAGTTTGTGATGCACCTCCACCAGGAACAAACAGATTTGATTATTTTTTTGGCTAATTTACAAGAATTGCTTTGCATTCCTTCAGTCCCAATATTGCCTATTTCAATCCCATTTGATAAATCCACCAGTTCTTCAAAATGAACATTTAACAATTTGCATATGGTTCTAACAAGCCGATCAAGTTGATTCCTCATCCTTACTTTGTTCTAAATTGGAGTAACTATCAACAAGTCTGTCTCATTAGTCATACTAATTATTCCTCTTTAACTTCCTACTCTAACTGCGCAGGCTTTAGACCCACGGCCCCGACTTCCATTGCTGACCAGTCCATGCAGGTGGAGAGAACACCATTGAAAAGCAGGAGCTATGTCCTACCTTGACTGTGCTGCTGCTCACTCCGCTAGTCGACTGTTGTATGCCCTCTTGGATTTGATAAAGTGCCAGAGGAACCCAGTTGCTGTCCGATTCTGAAGCTTTGTGCGTGCACTCACGAGGTTGTCACTCGCAAAACCGAGGTCTATTTGCTCAGTAAGATCAGACATGGCATGGAAAACTTCCTCTTCATATTTTAGCACGGACATTAAACCTGTTTAATTCCATTTGCTCAGTAAACTATGATCTTCCGATCATTCCTACCCACCAATGTACCAACCTACCAACCTACAAACTTACCAACCTTCCTACCTTCTTTTATGTATTACAAAATATGAATAAAGAGAGAGAAAAAGGGAGAAAAAAAATCGTTTGAGGAAATGGTAGACACGGGATACTTTTTAAAAGTACCATGTAAAGACCTTCCCCTTTGGGACAACCGGAAACATACTAGTAAGAAATATTATAATTTGCCGTGTTTGCTATGTTGTTCAATATACCTCTAAAATCCAGAGATTGTTCAACCCTTTAATATCAATGCCTTGCGAAGTCAATCAAGGGCCTCTTATAACCTAATCGTACAAAATTGAAAAGATCATCAACAAAGCTACAAAGATTTTAGTGAATATAATCTCTTTCGGTTCATGAAACCATCCTGAATTTAAGGTTATCATATACAACACAAAAATTAAATATGTATCGCATGATTTGAATGAGTATTATTATTGCTTGAATGGACACTAGTATATCCCCTAACCTTCCTTGAAACCCGGAACGGGTTTTTGCAATTTCGGGCAACCTAGATGAAGGTGTTAAAAGTAATATTTTTGCCTAAAGTTTGTATTGGGTGTTCCTTATACTCCAAAAAGTATGTGGTAAAATTTGCAAAGCCAAATTCCAATTCAAAAACCTTCATCTAGAAAGTTTAGGTTTGAAGTCCAAAAAGGGTAGTTTAAATTTAGTCTTTTTTTGAATTTTTTTTGGAAATATGTTCATAAACAAATCACTACTTGAGTTCCAAAGTGACACAAGTCGAAACATTTATCAATTTTACAAGGGCAGCCTCCAAAAATTCCTAAAACAATTTTTGATACTGCCCAAAAAACTTGGGAGACAAACTTTGAATGTTACGATTTCTCAAGTGGTAAGCATCCAACGGTCAATTTTTGGAACAACAATGAAAAATAGTCTTAGGTACAAGATCTTACGGTTGGAAGTTCTAAAAGGCATAAAAGAATCGGTTCACATTTGTGGGAGTGCATAGGAAATAGCAGTTTTGATTTTTGGAACAACAACTAAAAATAGTCTTAGGTACAAGATCTTACGGTTGGAAGTTCTAAAAGGCATAAAAGAGTTGGTTCACATCTGTGGGAGTGCATAGGAAATAGCAGTTTTGAGGTTTTGAGCTCCCAAAACCACCCATGGACGGTTAGGGAATATACCTGTGTTCTACAGACACAATTTTTAAAAAATAATCATATAAATAATAGATTAATAATAATAATAAAATTATATATATAATTATTTTGTGAATAAGGTCCCTCTCGTCCCGATAGGTGAGCTTTTTATTTGGTGCTCTTCAAAAACTACCCCTATCCCCGGTTCCCTTGTTCATAGTCTCCCTGCATTTTAAAATTTGTAGCATGTCCTCCGTTTACTAAGTCCCTTATTCCCAGTTCCATGTCCTCTCTTATCGTTCTTCATTCTCCGTTTTCTTGTTAATGACTAGTTCCCTATCTCCAAACTCCCGTTCCCGGTTCCCATCCTTTGTTTCTGGTTCACCATCCCAAACTCCCCTTCTTGGTTTCTATCATTTGTTCCCAGTTTTCATCATTCGTTCCTAATCTTCATTAGTCATTCCTGATTTTCATTATTTGTTCCTAGTTCTATCCTCTATTTTCAATTCCTATCATTTGTTCCCGGTTCCTAGTCCCCCTTTGATGTCCCCTTGATCTCTTGTTCGCTCTTTCATATTCTATGTTCCTTGCCCCTTTTACTCCTTGTTATATGATGGTGATCTAATAAACTCTGAATAGCAATCAAATACCACTTATGGAAACGCATGAAAATCTTTAAAACTCTTTATGATGTCTATACATGACCAAATTATGGTAATAACCATGACCATGACCATGCATGTATGGATCACCAAGGATAGCACAAGAATCGTATTCTTTTATATATAGAAGTTATTACTGTTGCATATGGTAGTGCACTTAAAGACGTTTGGTCGAGTATGATTTTTAGAATAAATATAAGCTAAGTTTAAAGTATATCACATGCAACACATAATTTGAATAGCATATGTAGCACAATCATGGTTTGACTGGACTTTATTATTGTTGCATATGGTAGTACACTCAATGAGGTTAACTTGTCTACAAATGTTTACGATAAAAAGTCGTTCAGAACTTCAGATGCCATTGTTGTGAGGCCTCAAATTGTACATCAATGAAAATATAACCTTATGGGCATTTCAGGATCAAATAAGTTGTGTACAATTATAGTTTAGCGGACTGAATGAGGGCAAAAATCCTCTCAACCAGATTGATCCATTTTTGTAACTACAAAAATACATCAATCAGGTTGAGAGAATATTTTCCTCTTTTGGCTCCATGTACGGCTTGACTCCCCATGTAAAGCGTTCCTTACAAATTTTTATGTCCGTTTGAATATGTATATACGCAAAGCAGACTTGCATGCACCCAAATTGGTCGTAAGTCATATAGGCGATGATAGCATTGACAAACATAGATTTACCAATAAATAATAGTATTGAAACATGTATTAAGAACATAAATGAGAATCTCAAGAGATTATCTAGTTACTTTTGCGTCCAATCTTCAAGACACGCATTCTTCTTTTGTATGTTCAAAACAATGAAGCTTCCACAGGTGTTCAAGAATATTTCAAAATTTACAGAAGATAGGTACAATAACAAAAGTCCCCACTTTAGATATCCCCTACAAGCTTTTCCAATGCTGAAATCACAACAGCAAATTTTTGTATCCTCAATCTGAGAATAACATACTAAGTGCTATACATCAGACGCTCCGCATCACTCGATGGAATAGGATTTTCTTCGAGAAATTTGCAACATTGCTCATGAAGGCGACAATATCCGTAGACACCCATCCGCTCTTCACAGATCTCGTTGAGCTCGAAGGCCTTGATGTAAAACTCCCCGTAATTTGCATGAGTCAGGCGCCCAGGAAGAGCCGTATGCAAAGTGGGCACTAGTTGGATGATCTCGAACTTGCGACAAGCATCAAAAATCTCGTGGAAGTGTGCGTTCACGACCGGATGAAACACTTGCCATGTCGCTAATTGATTATTGGCGCCGTAAAGCAACACCAACAGGACCTTCAACGCCGCTACGGTCATGGCCAACTCCAGAGGCTCCTCGGGCTTGCTCGTGTGATTCTCAATCATGGCTTTGAAAACTGAAGAGTAGGATACTAGCATGTGTTGATGTGCTCGCACATTGCCATCCAGAGCATTGAGTGTGATGTCGGTGTTGACGCCGTTCACGAGCTTGTGCACGTCCGCGTCGTGGATGCTAACATTCTCCTGGCTTGCTTGACCCTTGCTAAGTGCTTGATCTTCACTCCTCGTAGGAACTGTGCAATGTTGAGGTCTAAGGATGGACTCTCGGACTCCATCTTGGCAATCGAGGTTATATGTCCTTGGTTTCCTCTGCACAAACATGACCATTTGTGAGTGGAAATGTAACTCTGTGAACTAATCGGAGTGAAGAGTGTAGGTTTTTATTGGTAGCAGAAGTCCTAGCAAGAGCACCAACTAGGTAATGAACATGTATGACTCTAATGTCATTTGGGGACATTTGGACTATGAACATGCTTATTATCTTAATATCAATGGATGTTATTTTTCATAATTTGATTGAAAACCAGAGTTACTATTTCTCATTTATTTAAAATTTTGAAATAGGTAAGATTAACATTTTGACATACATCTATATATCTTGCTATATGGAGTCTCTAATTCATAGATTGAACATCTTGCTACAACATAAAAATCTGAGAGTATCAAGATGAGAATAGAAATGATTTATATTTGTTAAAGAGAGCTCTTTGTTCTTCAAGAAAATGAAAAAAGAGAGAGTGAAGAGTAAGGAGAACAGAATAGTAATCATCTTTACATCCTTTTCTAGAGACAATATAAGGTGAAGTGATAAAAAACTAGTGAAAATGAGCTTTTTAATCTTCTTCGAGAGAAAATCTAATAAGCTTATCAACATTCTTATCTTATAATAATGTAGACTGTATAAATAAGACAGTAAGGAGATTTCCAATGCATAGGATAAATAATCTAGAGGTGTAATTCATCAGCTTAATCTTACAACAATGTGAATAAATAACAGAAGTTGTGAGGAAAAAAGTGAAGCACTAGTAATCAAATAGGGTTGAAATTGGACAAAACTCAAGAAGTAGAGAATTGCAAATAATTACCTTAGTGTGCCTTTTTGCTAACGTGGCCTTGCAACTAGGATGACTTGTGCAAAAAGAGGTGAGAAAAAGCCTAACAAAAAAATATTGTCTAGTTACGCAACAAATGGAATTGTTAAGTTCCACTTTGGAACCCTGTAGTAGAGATTCTCTCGGACTAGCAATGCCAATACGACTTAGGCTTAGACATCTTGAACTAACATGTTTAGCCCAAGACGTGTAAAAACATGGATTTGTAAAAAGAGAAAAAAAGAGATAATGTATTGATCGTGAGCTTACATGTTTACGGATCCGTAAAAGATTTGTGAAAGATGTTTACGAATTCGTAAAAGATTCGTAAAGGATGTTTACGGATCCGTAAAAGATTTGTAAAAGATGTTTACGGATCCGTAAAATGCTAAACATGTTTACAGATCCGTAAAAAGAGAAACAATGGTCAATACATCATCTCAAATGGAAGTAAAGCTGACATTGCTCCCTCTCATTTGAAGCCGCAGAGAAAGACAAAAGTGCAAATACTGTACTTGACCAAACGAGAAGATTTGTTACATGACATGACTTGCTTTCTTACATGAACATTTGCTTTTTACACCATCCGTATAAAGAGAAACAAAGATTAATACATTATCTCAAACGCAAGTGAAAAGCTAACTTTGCTCTCTCTCATTTGAAGGCGTCGTTATCGTGCGAGAAAGAAAAAAAGTGCAAATAATATACTAAACCAAAACAGATAATTTGTTACCTTGAGAAAAGAAGATCAACACCGAGAAGACCATAAAAAGCATGAAAGGAAGAGGAGCTTAGAGCTTGTTATCCCTTTATATGATTGAAGTTTATGACATGTTGTTGATAGATACCAATGTCTCAACGTTCCCAAGCAACTCCTTGCCTTGGGAGTATTTTGGTGTTTTCTTCTAAATGTGACTTCTAATTTGTAAACTTGAAAGTATTTGTTCCACTTTTACCTCAAATTTAAGAAAAGAATATTTTCTGTAGGACAATCACAAAGCTCTAAATGAAGCCCTAATAATTGAAAGAACATTTTATTTAACAAAAATATTTACATGTATAGAATTTTTGTCTTCTTAAAAAATGATAGGATAAAAAACCTCTATAAAGTTAACTTCTAGAGGCTCATGGGCCTCGCACATGAACACAGAGCACCTGCCTTGCCAAGGCTTCGCCAGGGCCACCCCAAAATAGTTGGAATCTCAGGATTGTGTGGTGCAGCAATTGCGGCTCTTTGCAGACCTAGTGCCTGCCAGTCGCCTATTGGTGAACTGCAGCCCCCAATGCCCGCCAGTCGCGCTTTTGGTGAACTTAAAAGTATTTTCAAAGGCCGATTTATTGCCTACTTGCTATTACCGAATTCGCAACTATCTTAACTTATCTTCCTGATTGCCAATATAATCAATATAGGACACAATAAACATTGAATAAACATAGAATTGAGTATTTTTCTCAAATTTGAGTTAAAAGTAAAATACTTCATAACAATGTCTTAAAGTATTAGTATTTGAGATTTTATATAATTGGCAAAAATCAATTGTTATATGGTAAATTAGTAAAAGGCCACTAATTACTTAAGAATACTACTATTGATTTTTAAAAGTAGTAAGTTCCTCTTCACTAAGTTACTACATTAAATACCACGGATACATGAATGTTTCTCCTACTGAGCAGGCTCTTGCTTAAGGTGGCCCTGCTTGCATAAGAAAATTCTAGCACGTGTGGAGAGCTCGGTGAGTTGGCAAAGAGTAGCGTAGACTCGTCTCAATGCTCTATTGCGCTCACTTGCTGTGTTTCCCGTGTTTGGACAACTTCGTTGTCGTCTTACCGTTGATAGGAGAGCAGGTTAATTCTCTTGTTTTCTTCCTCTACTGTAAAGGTGTTTTTGTTGCTTTTGTATTAGATTATGTGTCTACTGAAAGTTTTTTCATCTTCTGTGCTTACAGTGATCCCAAGCGCAATCATGGCACACATTTGCGATTGTCCATACCATGTTCAGCCTCGCGGAAACAATCCGAAGAAAGGATTCAAGGTTTTGGTTGGAGAGAAGTACTTGAGCATCGCTGCAAACGTCAACACAACAGCCCTAGAGTTCCTTGGCATTGTTGAGGTATGTAGCGGTTCTATCCAAGCTGGTTGTGTAAAAGGACCCTAGTAGGAATCAAATGCTTTTGCAAGAAATAAAATAACCCTAAACTTCAACCTAAAACGATAATAATATCGGCAACAAGTTCTGCCTGGGTGAATATGCTACAGTTGAATATCTTGATTGTGTGTCGCATGTGAAGGAACATGCACGCAGTATTGCATACATTGGGAAGAACGATGTTATTTCATCATTTAGTACAATTTGGAGAGACGGGAAACGGGGATTTTTTAATTTGGACTGCAACCTCGGTGAATTGCACTCTATTCTCTCGAAAGATGTCCAGCTCGTGGGCAAGGTCACATCTAACGCACAAGGAGAATTACCACCGGCCATAGCCATTGCGTCACCACCTGTACAGAGGGTTGTCAACACCATCGGCCAAGCTGGTGGAGAGGGGACTCATCGGACATCCGTAGGCATGCCGGCTGAGGATGTGGAGAACCTGGCTACTGACAATAGCCTCGAAAGGATCATTCACGAGAGCCCCAATGAGATGGAGTCGGAGTCGGAGCCGATGGAATCAAATGACGCAGTACCTCCTGATGGCGCGTGCAGATCAGAGTCGGGGTCGTCTATGCATAATAGCAAGAGCAGCCCAGCCGAAGAGGACTCCGAGGCTTCCGAGTATGATAATGAAGTGTATCGGGTAAGAGTTTTGGCACCTGTAATTGTCAAAGAATTTGGCACCATCCATTTGTATTTCTTGTTTTCTGATTGTGCTGGCATGATGTGATGGTTATTTGTATTTCCATGATGGCCAGAATCAACGAAACAACGTACAGCTCAGGCTTACGGATCTTCGGCCCCACTTCCACCGGAAGGGACTCGTAGCCGCGGACAAGCTTAATGTTCCTTATAAAGATCTGGCAGCGGCATGTAAATACCTTGGGATCGGACGGTGGCCAGGCAGACAGGTAATTTTGTAACTATTTGTATATTGCGACACGTCCGAGGCATTGCAGTCCATGCTCACGATTTTAGTTGCAATTTTTCCAGGTGAGGTGCTTGAAAGATAACATCACAATTTTGCACCGTGCAATTGCCGCCGGGTGCCAGCGGAGAAGCGAGCTGAAGGGACTTCTCAAGGAGCTAAAGCAGAAAAGATATCTCCTTCGGCATGGTACATCCGAGCAAATCAGAGATGTGCTGGTGACTTACCTACACTTTCCACACTCAATGTTGAGCAAGTAGAACATATGCTTCGAATTCAGCACTCAACTTCCTATCAGAGTTTACAATCGACCGTGTATTGTGCAGGCTTCAAATATGAAGATCGATAATATCCACTGCCTCATTACGCGCTAATTTCACACATGTGATCTTGTTGCCTGCATGGCAAGCCCGTGGCAACCTTACCTCCGTTCCAATTGTGGGCATGGGGTTACGCGGGTGCCTGTGGCGTGGACATGGAGGACTTCGATGAGGGGTGGAAGTCCGACTCCGGTTAGAATGAGTCCAAATAGCAGGTACTGGGAGGAGTGATCATCTAATCAGTCCAAGAAGAGATGAACAATTTCATGATAGCTAATTATACTCTTGCGGAAGGCAAAGTTTAAATTTCTGCATTGAGAACATTTTTCGTATGTGGGATTGTAGATTTTTGAATGAAGATGGGTTATCTTTCCTTGGTCTTGTGAGGTGCCATTGAATATGTTTGAAATTGGAAGCGCACATAAGATTTCACATTTAAGTTTTAGATGAGACATGAACAAGTCATGTTGTTGTTGTACGTTTGTAAGTTAATTGTACTTAGTTACACGATTGAATTTGAGTGAATGAACAGAGGTGGCAATAGAATTCTTCTTACCCATGCCCTTCGCCTGATCGACAATAAGATTGCTCAAAGGCCATGAACATTCAAACGTGTATGCGCAGGTCCTCACCCTGCTCGTCACCGTTTTATGCTCACCTGGTTTTAACCCTTAAAGGTCCTTACAGTCTTGGGCGGGCAACCCGGAATAAAAAAGAGAACTTTATGGAGCAGGGGCAGCCTGCGACTTCGATGCAGAAGGCGTGCTTCAAACCTGGAGTTGAATTGAGCAGCCAGACACGGGCGCGGGCTGGGACCTGCGAGGTCGGGCATGGGCATGGGACCTGCAACTTCCAAGCCCCTTCCAAGCCCCTCTATTTTTTTCCAAGCCCCTCTGTTTTTTTGCCTTGTCTTGCCTTTGTTTTTTCCTTTTTTATTTTTTCTCTTGCAGTATGACTCACGGAGGACCGAATGGGCGAAGGACTGAATGGGCGAAGGACTGAATGGGCCTGAGATGAGGACTAAAATTTTCACTAATGGGGGGGGAGAGAGAGTGGGATGAGTGCCCAATGATATATAGTCTCATAAATCATAATCTAAAAAATACAATAGCACCATAAAAGATTTTGTAGTTTATTTTATTCATGAAATCTCAAAGATTTACATATACAAAAAAAATAAAAATCAAACTAGTTGTTCTCAATATTTTGAATGATGAATAACGAAACAATTTCCCATACAAATTGCCACATTGCAAGTGGGACAATAAAATTGTTGAACTTTCCTACATACAACGCAATGACGTCGGCGACGGGTTTCATGTCCGGACCATGCCATGGTATAGTGTAACTTGCCTTTTCCAATTTCCCCTTGTCCGGTGGCTATCGGGATATTAGCATTACGAACAGACACTTCATTCACGCCGGCCCCCTTAGAAAGGGACCGGAGTTTCTATCTTCATCTATCTTCTATCTTCTATCTTCATCTTCTGTAACTTGCCTGGATTTGGCACCGAGGCCCCTGGCATACATGTTAGCATCTTTTCTGGCTCGTAAGTCATGGCCTTAGCAACTTGAACATAAAACTCTAAATGTGATATTGGTTTTATTCCCCTAAGCACCATAGCCATTTTATACAAAATAAATGCATTCAAAAACGATTGATCTAGGATGTGAAAAAAAATTTTGTGCCACCATTTATGATCACGTCTTTGCAAACTATAATAACCACGCAATTGATCATGGACATCTACTCCACGCATATGTTGTTGGTAGTGCAATAAAACGGGAGAAGCGGGAATTTGGATGTGACCCCCTACATGCCAACGGCTAATAAACAAAGACTTTGTGGAATCAATAGGACTACAAGCAGTTGAAAGTAAACATACCTGTTTATTATCAAACCATGTGACAGCGCACATTTTGTCACTAGCATGCACCCGATACCACAATTGTCCTCGGGTTCCCGATGTCGGTGTATTGGTGAGGGCTTGAGGCCAACCAATGCGATTCGTCCTGCAAGTTCCCGTAGCAAATATACCTTGCTCCAACAATTGCCAAAACAATGTGGGAGAAGTAAAAAAATTGTCACAAGTGACAATGTGACCCTTACCTTCTAAACTTTTCATGAGATTCAAAACCGTTCTCCCACCAACATTCCCTTCTTCTTGAGAGTCACATGCTCCACAATAAATCTCTATTTTCTGCACATACTTAGAATCACAATTTGCAAGACACCAAATTTTCACACCATATTTCGTGGGCTTAGCCTTCATATATTGTTTAATTGGAGCATATTTTCCCGTATACTTAATCATCATCTCATCAATACATAGATTTGGCTTAGGAAAATAATAATCACTACATAATTTGTTATGTTCCACTACTAACCATTCGGTTTTTGCCAATTTATTATATTGTGGGCTATTTTTATCAACACTTACATCTTTGTTATCTACTAAGTGTATACATCTTAGAATATCCTCAAAACGTTTTCTAGTCATATGTTTCCTAATAGCGTCGGTTCTAAATAAGTCTATGAATTTTTTTGTCCAATGTAACCTAACACATGGCAATTTTTTTATGCCCATAAACATTAAAACTCCAAAGAACTTCAATAATTCCTTTACAGTCAATTTAACCCACTTACTTCCCCCACGTGTCCTACCTTCACTTAAATTAGATGCCGCATACAAATTAGTCATAGTAATTAATACTTCATAGTATTAATTAGTAATCAAATTAGTCAAATTTGATTCCTTTGAGATCCTGTAAGGAGTCATTATGCAACTTGTCAATATCGGATGACATATGACGGGAAGATCCAATCATGGATATACGACGCATGACACACAAAGATCTGACAACATCTCAACCATGAAGATGCAACCGGCATATCCACATTCCACCCTCTAAGAGAGGGCTTTCCCAATACTGTAGTAGCAAGGCTGACTGTGGATACTCGACGTTTATCCTATAGATAGAGGTAGTATTGAAGTAGTGATTTGGTCATGAACATATTTCCAAAAAAAAATCTCAAAAAAATACTAAATTTAAACTGCCCTAGTTCGGCTCGCAAACCAAGAATTGTTGTAGAAGACTCAAAAATTGGAATTTGGCTCTGCAAATTTTACCACATACACTTTGCGGTATAGGGAGCACCCATTAAAAAATTTAGGCAAAAATATTACTTTTAACCTATTCATCTAGGCTGCCCAAAATAGCAAAACGCCAATTTAGAGGTCCTAGATCTTTAGGGGTTAAGGGCGCCTTCGTTCACGGTCACTTTCTTCTACATGGCACGTACGTTCCCGTCCGTGAGAGTCGTTGGTGGAGCTTGTGCGAAGCCAAAAGCGGACAGTTCTAGTGTTGTCCAATCCCAATTCACGGTTATCTGGTCTTCGATCAACTCCATTGGATCCTACAACATCCTCGCTTGATCATCCCCCTACGGAGAAACTATCACTCATAGCTCCTCTTGCTGCATGACCGCTAGCAAAGTAATTGCTGCTCTTTCTTTGTTGGGCAGCCTTGACAGTGTCTTGAGACCCTCTCCTTGGCGTCCTCATCTCTTATTAATAAATTCTTTGAGATGTGTTCTTTGGCACTTGGATTTTGTAAGACATTGGATCTCATTGATATTTGGCACCTAAAATCTCCAAATTGAAGATCCACTCAAGAGAACTAAAGCCCGTTTGGGATCGGCTCTAATAAAGTGTTTGTTCAACCACTAAACTTCAAGAAACCAAGACATTGTTGATTGAAGTTATTGTCAAAAAGTCTCCTTAAATGGTGAAGGTTTTTGGGTTCATAGGAGGTCCTCTAATAGTCACAATATTTATATTATATTGGATTGCCAAACACACCGTAAGTTTATGTTAGAAGCCTCAAAAGTATAAAATTTGTCACATTCTTTAACATGACCATTCAAACAAATACCACTCTAGATTCAAAGAAGCCCCACTTTGCAAATGACACTTTGCAAGTGTTGGTTTACTAGTACCATAAATGATGCTATTTCAAGACCCCTTTATGCAATTTGACGTACAAGCATAGAAGTTAAATACCATCCAAAATGAAATATGTGAACGCCATTGATAAACTAGAGTCTAAACTATTCTACACAAAACCTTTCACAAAAAATAACTATACAATCGATCATTTAAACTAAAGTAAGGTTCTCTTATAGTAAGATTGCAAAATCTCACATATTGTGCTATAATCTTGAAATTATATATTTTTTAATTTAAATGCATCTAATTTGGACTCAAACAAACAATAACCATAAGTCTCCCATTTGACAAGAGTATTCTAAATATGCTAGACTGTATCTGCAAAAGTAAATGAAAGGTGTACCATACCAACCAAAGTAACTTTGTACAAAATTTACAAGATAATAGAATTTGCATTATCACAAACCAATCTCAAAACCAATATAAGAGATTGTACAATGCATATGTTTGAACTCAAAACCTTCTATACACACCTACATAAACAAAACAAAATGATAGATGTACTCATCATCATTTTAAATTGAAGGCAAATGTAGAACAAACTGCCTTTGCAATCCAACATATCAAGGATCACCACCACAACAACTAAAATAGTAACCTCAAAACTCTTCAAAGGGTAGGAGTTTGAGCACCATTAGTTCCCTTTATGACTCTTGATTCACATGCTACTCTAACTCGTCATGCTTGAACTAGGATCCTTCATAGTCAGAGTCCTCCATGGCAACGTTGTTACGGCCGTGTGCCCGCTTGCCCCGCACATAGGAGGTAACATTCCCATAACCCCGCCGTGGAGGTTCATAGACCACACCTATCCTTTTGGCCACCCTGTAGACGAGGTCCGATGTTTGGTTGGACACTAAAGTAGATGCCTGCATGACACAATCAATCATAAATTGTATGAAAGTACGGTTTTTTCTAAAATTTCAAAGAAATTTACTTGCTCAACATAGAAATGCAAGTGTATATATAGATTACCAATACTTCTCTGATTTGAGCCGGTGTACCATTCCGAAGTGCGTCTTGTTTCTTCTTAAGCACCTTGACTTTCTTCTCCAACCTCTTCAACCTCTTCCTTATATACGGTATCTCATTCCTACCGATGGCCATGTCCATAACTTCGACAGCGTTATCCAAACCCCTCACCTAGGAATCAAATGCACAACAAATCCTGTCAACATTATAACTCCAATATAAAATATCGAATCTAGATCAATAGAAGTTTGAGCTCTTCATCTAACACACAATGCGGCGGCTGATTATGATTCATGAGACCAACCATCTTCATTGAGATATGAGTTGTTTGGATCTAAAGAGAGTTACAAGAAGTTTTACCCGCCTGCCTGGCCACTTTCTGATTCCGAGGTGTCTGCATGCTCTCTTAAGAGACGTATAAGAAATTTGCATCTTATCGGCAGCTATGTCTCCCATCCGGTGCCAGTGGGGCTGCATATCTGTTAACCTCACACTCTTATGCGGAAGGTGCAAGTCCCTCTTCCGTGGAACCTGGATTACAAGGAGAAACAAATCAGAAGTAGATTAGGCACATGAAAGATGAAATAAAAATGCATCATCTTCAAGAGACAAAGATTACATCAAAGCTCTTACAATATACTCATCCTCTACAGGCACATTAGCCTCCTCCGGCACCTCATCGGCACTACTGGCGTTAGATGACTCCGCCCCTGTCTCATCAGCCGCATCCTCAGCAACATCCGCATCCATGGAAAAGTTCAAGTCCGACCCCATCAAGTCGGGGGCAGGCTCTTGGACAGCGGCATTAGTGTGCATACTCGACTCTTTCTCCATCCGGTTGGTGTCAAGCTGTGTAACTTGGGCCATCCTTTCCATTGCTCGCATGTCCCTGTCGCTCCACTCATTGTTGTGCACGGGCACGGCAACCGTAGGCGCCCTTTGAAATCCCTCCTCCACATCAGGAGCAAGCTCACCTGGACGATTGATCCCGTGCACAGGTGGTGAGGCGAGGGCTATGGCCGGTGGTAATTCTCCTTGTGGGTTAGATGTCACCTTGGCCACGAGTTGGGCACCTTCCGAGAGAATGGAGTGCAGTTCACCGAGGTTGCAGTCCAAATTAAAAAAACCCCGTCTCCCGTCTCTCCAAATCATACTAAACGATGAAATAACATCGTTCTTCCCAATGTATCCAATACTACGTGCATGTTCCTTCACATGCCACACACAAACAAGATATATAACTGTAGCATATTCACCCACAACTTGTTGCCGATATTGTTATTGTGTACTTTTAGGTTGAAGTTTAGGGTTATTTCATTCCTTTCAAAAGCATCTCATTCCTGCTACGGTTCTTTTATGCAATCAACTTGGATAGAACCGCTACGTACCTCAACAATGACAAGGAACTCTAGGGCCATTGTCTTGATGTTTGCGGCGATGCTCAAGTACTTCTCTCCAACCAAAACCTTGAATCCTTTCTTCGGATTGTTTCCGCGAGGCTGAACATGGTATGGACAATCGCAAATGTGTGCCATGATTGCGCTTGCGATCACTGTAAGCACACAAGATAAAAATACAAATGCAAGATAATTTAATACAAATGCAACAAAAGCACCTTGAAAGAGAGCAAGAAAACAAGACATTTGACCTCCTCACTTCGATTAGGTCAACTGTATGAATCAAACGACAATATAGTTGTGCAAACACAGGAACAGAGCAAGAGAGCGCAAGCAACAGAGCGCTGAGAGACGTCGCAACATTGCTCTTTGCCAACTCACCAAGCTCTCCGCGGGTGCTGGAATTCTCTTATGCAAGCAGCGCCACCTTAGCCAAGAGCGTCCTCGCTAGCAGAAAGACGATATAAAAGGGCGGCAGCCCGGTCGCAACTTTACGGCCTCTTGCATGCGCCTTCTATTTTTAGCAAGAAGGCAAAAAGGGGTGCCCTAACGTTGGCGTTGGTCAAGATTGCATGTGCAAAGACCAAGAGCTTTTCAAAAGTGTCCAATTGTATAAGGACACAAATGTTCCAAAAGTATTTACATACTTTAAATACCTAACTCTCAGAGCGTCAAGAGACAAGAGTTGTTGGATATTTTTATTTTATTTTTTAAACTTATCAAAAGCAAATCATAATTTGTAATTATGATAGACTAAAACTTTATTGAATATTACAAAATAAAGGATGGTGAAGATTTTACTTGCAATTTCCTTTAGAATAAAACAAAAATTAAAGATGGGGTGATACATTTGCGTACTAAAAATGATTTCAGTACTTCAATTTATAGCAAAGAGAGGCATTATATGAGGAGTCAAGTCATTCATAACCAAGGCCTTATGGGGGCAAACATTGTCTCATACATGGGATTGCTCCATTTAAGAGATTTAAGGTACCGAACAAGTCTGAAGTCACATGAGGAAGGTTCGCTATGCTTATCCCATGATTGGTTTGAATTCTAACGTGAAGCATTTACATTTCTTTGATATACAAGTTTCTTGAAAATTAGAATGTTTGTATGTGTTTGTAATAAGATTAGATTCTTAGTTAGTAGAAACACATACAACCACTCTTGTCATTGTAGAAACCCAAAATCATTGCTTTAATCAAAAGCTAATGCTTAAGCTTATAATTATTTCAATGGTATAAAGAAATGAATATAAACGTAAAGGGTTACAAAATTAATTAGAGCATATCAAATGAACCAGAGTGACTATATTTAGCAAGATAAGCTCTTTTCCTTTTCTCAATGGACTCGATACATGACCCGCCACCTTTTGCGGCTCGCCTTCTAGAGGCCTCGAAGTCTCCAATAGAAGGACCCTCAAAAGTTGAGGTACTCATTACATTACCTACCAAACTCTTATTTTGTTCACTTGACTTTTGAAAGCTTCAACTCGCCTCTTAGAGAAGCATAAAAAACTTTTGAATTCTTCGACATCAATTACTTTTGAACTTTTGGCATGGTTAAGAAATGGAGAAAATAAAAGGTACATTTAACAATAAAAGGGTTTGTGTTCAAAGAGGTGCTACATTAGGGACCCCTCTTCTTTGGCTACATTAAGCCGACTTGTTGCTAGTCTATTAGAAATGTCTAAGAATCAAAATCCAAGATTGTGTTAACAAGGTTCTAAGAATGAGAACTACGTTATGTATATCATCAATTTTAATAACATTTGTTCATTAAACTATGACTAATCAGTCTTATTATTTTAGCAACTTTTTTGTCCCTTATATTGGAATAGAGTAGTATATTGATCTTAAATATTGGTGGTTTTATTCAATTGATTTTTCTCTCATCTTACTTAGCAATGTAATCAAGCTCAAACATTGGTGTGGCTTGCAATTCTTGAAGAAAATCAAAAAATGGTTACCACAGAATAAAAGAGAAATTGATTACAAGGAGTTGGGCAACGTCAAAGGTCCAAAGGACTAATCCAATCGGTTGATACAAATTGCTTAAGAAAGAATCTTTTCTTGTTTGTTTGGACTTTGGAGGTTAAGAACAAAAAGAAAAATGAAAAATAAAAGGCCAATTTTATATTCCATTTGCAATTAGACTTACAATACATCTGTATTAAAATTTGTCTTTTCAAAAAACATGCTATATGTAACCTACCAAAACCTTTCAAATTATAAATCTTCAATAGTATTTTTGATTGAGAATTGATAGGTAAATTATATCTTATATCTTATCTAACTCAAATGTGTATTATAAGCTAGAGCGTTATCCATATTTAATTAATTATCTATCAACACCCTTGAATGTGTATTGTAAACAAGAAGCAATATTTCATTATAAGTCCAGCCTTTACAACTAGTCCACTCTTAAAAATTTAATGATATTTAGGCAAAGATAAAACTTAGTTAGGAATTTCTCACAGCCAT
Source organism: Bryum argenteum (assembly GCA_037043015.1). Lineage (NCBI taxonomy): Eukaryota > Viridiplantae > Streptophyta > Bryopsida > Bryales > Bryaceae > Bryum > Bryum argenteum. Next base: position 12,945,222 of record CM073328.1, on the reverse strand, counting down.
AATTTCACTCATTGATGAATATTCTTATATGCAAACCATGTCCTCCATCAAGACTGAATATAAAAAATCTAAAAAGACTATCTATCATAATTAACTCCTAACTTGTATATATCCTTAAAGGCCCAACAAGCTTCTTGTTGTGTTGGATAGGCTACATGGAGGTGTTAAAATATAAATAAAATTCCTAAGATTTTTATAGAATACTGTTCATACTCCAAGGTGTGCATAAAAAATAGTTCAATGTCAAATTCCGCTTTAAGAGTTTTTAAATGAAAATTTTAGTTTTCACACTCTCGGCGGCGAGAAATAAACTTTTTAATTTTAAGATTTTTTCTTTTTTTTTCCTAAGATGTTCATATACACATTTCCACCCATATTTTCAAGTGACCCCAGGTCAAAACTTTCACAAGTGCAAGGGTAGCCTTCAAAATTTATAGGAGCAAGTTTCAAAGTTTTAAAAATTCTTCAGGAAAACCGTGGATCAATGTCTAATAATAGGATTACTACAAGAACTTAGAGTTGGAAGTTTGGAAAAGGCGAGAAGATTTTATTTTTGGTGGCCACACTTTTGGAGGTAGAATAATTATGGTTTTGAAATTTCAGCTCTTAAAACAAACCAAAAAAATTAGGGGTTAAGAACAAATGTAGTTTTTTAGAATGCAAGGGTATGCTCTTAACTCCTCAATGGTTTTACTCATTTGTAGCAAAAAGAACATAATCTCAAATAACTCAGATTTCACACTCTCAGCCGTACAATCATGTGGTAGACATATCTAACATCATGTGAGATACATTTTTAGTCATGAGGTCTCATAGATGCAAGATAGTCATATATTAGTACTCAAACTCATCACAAAATTTCATCATTTTCATTTTGAATTGAAAATGCTACTAGAAGACATATTGCAATCAAAAAATTACCAACTAGAAAGTTGTTTTCCTTTATCTCAATTCCTTTATCTCAATCACCTCTTTGAACTAAAAAAACCATGAAAAAAATTTCTTAGCACCAAGAATGGTTTTAAAATAGTTAAAATAGTCCTTAATTTCAAAGAAGAAAGAAGGTCAGTCTATAAATAAACCCCTTGCACAAAATTCCATGGAGTGTATTCCTCACACTTAAGATAGATCTACCACAAAAATCAGAATTTAATAAATTCAACAAAGAGAACTGAAATCCAATGTTAGATAAAAGACATCAAGCTCCTCAAAAGTCATTAATCTTTTTTTAGATATATACAAACATCCAAGAGACATAGACCATCCGATAACATTAGCTTCATTTGCGTAACTTAGATCTCTTAAATGGAGCAATCCCATGTATGAGACAATGTTTGCCCCCATAAGGCCTTGGTTATGAATGACTTGACTCCTCATATAATGCCTCTCTTTGCTATAAATTGAAGTACTGAAATCATTTTTAGTACGCAAATGTATCACCCCATCTTTAATTTTTGTTTTATTCTAAAGGAAATTGCAAGTAAAATCTTCACCATCCTTTATTTTGTAATATTCAATAAAGTTTTAGTCTATCATAATTACAAATTATGATTTGCTTTTGATAAGTTTAAAAAATAAAATAAAAATATCCAACAACTCTTGTCTCTTGACGCTCTGAGAGTTAGGTATTTAAAGTATGTAAATACTTTTGGAACATTTGTGTCCTTATACAATTGGACACTTTTGAAAAGCTCTTGGTCTTTGCACATGCAATCTTGACCAACGCCAACGTTAGGGCACCCCTTTTTGCCTTCTTGCTAAAAATAGAAGGCGCATGCAAGAGGCCGTAAAGTTGTTGCGACCGGTGCCGCGCCTTTTATATCGTCTTTCTGCTAGCGAGGACGCTCTTGGCTAAGGTGGCGCGTGCTTGCATAAGAGAATTCCAAAGGCACCGCGGAGAGCTTGGTGAGTTGGCAAAGAGCAATGTTGCGGACGTCTCTCAGCGCTCTGTTGCTTGCGCTCTCTTGCTCTGTTCTGTGTTTGCACAACTATATTGTCGTTTGATTCATACAGTTGACCTAATCGAAGTGAGGAGGTCAAATGTCTTGTTTTCTTGCTCTCTTTCAAGGTGCTTTTGTTGCATTTGTATTAAATTATCTTGCATTTGTATTTTTATCTTGTGTGCTTACAGTGATCGCAAGCGCAATCATGGCACACATTTGCGATTGTCCATACCATGTTCAGCCTCGCGGAAACAATCCGAAGAAAGGATTCAAGGTTTTGGTTGGAGAGAAGTACTTGAGCATCGCCGCAAACATCAAGACAACGGCCCTAGAGTTCCTTGTCATTGTTGAGGTACGTAGCGGTTCTATCCAAGTTGATTGCATAAAAGAACCGTAGCAGGAATGAGATGCTTTTGAAAGGAATGAAATAACCCTAAACTTCAACCTAAAAGTACACAATAACAATATCGGCAACAAGTTGTGGGTGAATATGCTACAGTTATATATCTTGTTTGTGTGTGGCATGTGAAGGAACATGCACGTAGTATTGGATACATTGGGAAGAACGATGTTATTTCATCGTTTAGTACGATTTGGAGAGACGGGAAACGGGGTTTTTTCAATTTGGACTGCAACCTCGGTGAACTGCACTCCATTCTCAGGGAAGGTGCCCAGCTCGTGGCCAAGGTGACATCTAACCCACAAGGAGAATTACCACCGGCCATAGCCCTCGCCTCACCAACTGCACAGAGGGTTGTCAACACCATCGGCCAAGCTGGTGGGGAGGGGACGCATCGGACATCCGTAGGCATGGCAGCCCAAGATGTGGAGAACCTGGCTACTGACAATAGCCTTGAAAGGATCATTCACCAGAGCCCCGATGAGATGGAGTCGGAGTCGGAGGCGATGGCATCAAATGAGGCAGTACCTCTTGACGGCGCGTGCAAATCAGAGTCGGGGTCGTCTATGCATAATAGCGAGAGCAGCCCAGCCGAAGAGGACTCCGAGGCTTCCGAGTATGTGTATGAAGTGTACACGGTAAGAATTTGGCACCTATTTTTGTCAAGAAATTTGGCACCATTCATTTGTATTTCTTTTTTACTAGCTGTGTTTGTTTGATGTAATGGTTGTTTGTTTAATATCCATGTTGCCCAGAATCAACGAAACAACGTACAGCTGAGGCTGACGGATCTTCGGCCTCATTTCCACCGGAAGGGACCTGTAGCCGCGGACAAACTTAATGTTCCTCATGCAGATCTGGTAGCGGCATGTAAAGCCCTTGGAATCCGACGTTGGCAAGGCACGAAGGTACTTTTGTAACTATATGTATATTGCGACATGTCAGAGGCATTGTAATCCATGCTCACGATCTTAGTTGCATTTTTTTGCAGGTGAGATGCTTGATGGACAACATCTCAATTTTGAAAAGTGCAATTGCCTCCGGGTGCCAGCGGAGGAGCGAGCTGAAGAAGGTTCTTAAGGAGTTAAAGCAGAAAAGATATCTCCTTCGGCATGGTACATCCAAGCAAATCAGAGACGTGCTGGTGATTTACCTCCACTTCCCACACTCAATGTTGAGCAAGTAGAACATATGCTTTGAATTCAGCACCTAACTTCCTATCAGAGTTTACAATCGACCGTGTATTGTGCAGGCTTCAAATGTGAAGATCGATAATATCCACCGCCTCATTAGGCACTAATTTCACAGGTCTGGTCGTGTTGCCTCCATGGCAAGGTCGTGGCAACCGTACCTCCGTTCTGTTTCGTATGTGGGCATGATTGGGGTCACGCGGGTGATTGCAGCATGGGCATGGAGAACTTCGATGAGGGGTGGAAGTCCGACTCCGGATAGAAACTTAGAATGAGTCCAGGTAGTATGTACTGGGAGGAGTGATCATTTAATCAGTCCAAGCAGAGATGAAGAGTTTCATGATAGCTATTTCTACTCTTGCTTTTGCAAAGTTTTGATTTTTGCATTGAGATCATTTTCGTATGTGGGATTGTAGGTTTTTGAATGAAGATGAGTCATCTTTCCTTAGTCTTGTGAGTTTCGTTTTGATATGTTTGAACTTGGAAGTGCATATTTAAGTTTTAAATGAGACATGAACAGTCATGTTGTTGTTGGTTTGTATATACACGTTGTTTTTAGATACACAATTGGAATTGAGTGAATGAACAAACTTAAGGTTGCAAGGAGATTCTTCTTGTCCATGCCCTTAGCCTGATCGACAATAGAATTGCTTAGTGGCCATTAACATTCAAACGTACGCTTGATACAATAAAGCTTCCACAGGTGTTCAAGAATATCTCAAAATTCACTAAAGATAGGTACAATAACAGAAGTCCCCACTTTAGATATTCCTTACAAGCTATTCCAATGCTGAAGTCACAATAACAAATTTTCGTATCTTCAATCTAAGAATAACATATTGACTGCAGCTATACATCAGACGCTCGGCATCACTCAATGGAATAGGATTTTCCTTGAGAAATTTGCAACATTGCTCATGAAGGCAACAATATCCGTAGATACCCATCCGCTCTTCACAGATCTTGTTGAGCTCGAAGGCCTTGATGTAAAACTCCCCGTAATTTGCATGAGTCAGGCGCCCAAGAAGAGCCGTATGCTAAGTGGGCATGAGATGGATGATCTCGAACTTGTGACAAGCATCCAAAATCTCGTGGAAGTGTGCGTTCACGACCGGATGAAACACTTGCCATGTCGCTAATTGATTATTGGCGCCGTAAAGAACACCAACAGGACCTTCAATGCAGCTACGGTCATGGCCAACTCTAGAGGCTCCTCGGGCTTGCCCGTGTGATTCTCAACCATGGCTTTGAAAACTGCAGAGTAGGATACTAGCATGTGTCGATGTGCTTGTACATTGCCATCCAAAGCTTTGAGTGTGATGTCGGTGTTGACGCTGTTAACGAGCTTGTGCACGTCTGTCGTGGAGGCTAACATGCTCCTCGCTTGCTTGACCCTTGCTAAGTGCTTAATCTTCACTTCTCGTAGGAACTGTGCAATATTGAGGTCCAAGGATGGACTCTCGGACTCCATCTTAGCAATTATTGAGGTTATATTTCCTCTCCACAAGCATGAACATCTATGAATGAAATGTAACTGTACGAACTAATCGGAGTGAAGAGTGTAGGTTTTTATTGATAGCAGAAGTCCTAGCAAGAGCACCAACTAGGTAATGAACATGAATGATTCTAATGTCATTTGGGGACATTTGGACTATGTACATGTTTATTATCTTAATATCAATGGATGTTATTTTTCATAGTTTGATTGAAAACCAAAGTTAATATTTCTCAAGTATTAAAATTTTTGAAATAGGTAAGATTGACATTTTGACCTACATCTATAAATCTTGGTATATAGAGTTAGTGAATTCATAGATTGAATATTTTGCTACAACTTAAACGTGTGAGAGTATCAAGATGACAAAAGAAGAGATTTATCTCTATAAAAGAGAGCTCTTTAGTGCTCCAAGAAAAAGAAATTAAAAAGGAGAGAGTGAAGAGTAAGGAGATCAAAATTGTAATCATATTGACATCCTTTCCTTGTAAAAATATAAGGTGAACAAATAAGAGACAAGTGAGAATGCGCTTTTTTGAACTTTTAAGAAAGCAAATTTAATAAGCATAGTAGCATTCTTATCTTATGATAATGTAGACTGTATAAACAAGACAGTAAGGAGATTTTCTAATGCATAGGATAAATAAACAAAAGGTGTAATTCATCAATCATCGTCATCTTACAACAATGTGAATAAATTACCGAGGTCATGAGAAAAAGAGAAAAGCACTAGTAATTAAATAGGGTTGAATTTGGACAAAATGCAAGAAGAAGGAGAGTCTAATTGCATATAATTACCCTAGTGTGCCTTTTTGCTAATATGGCCTTGCCATTAGGATGACTTGTGCGATAAGGGGTGAGAAGAAGCCTTCTCAACGAAATATTGCCTAGTTACGCAACAAATTTTCAAGTCCCACTTTGAAACCCTCTAGTAAAGACTCTCTTGTATTAGAAATGCCAAATATGCTTCGGCTTACACATCGTAGCCTAACATGTTAAGCCCAAGATGTGTAAAAACATGAATCCGTAGAAAGAGAAAAAAGAAAGAGATAATGTATTGATCGTGGGCTTACATGTTAACGGATCCGTAAAAGGTCCGTAAACGATTACGGATCTGTAAAATGCCAAACATGTTTACGGATCAGTAAAATGTTGAACATGTTTACGGATCCGTAAAAAGAGAAACAATGATCGATACATCATCTCAAACGCAAGTAAAATGCTGACATTGCTCCCTCTCATTTAAAAACGCCGTAATTGTGAAGAAAGACAAAAGTGCAAATACTATATTAAACCAAAATAGAAGATTTGTTACATGACATGACTTTCTTTCTTACATGAACATTCGCTTTCTACACCATTCGTAAAAAGAGAAACAAAGATTAATACAATATCTCAAAAGCAAGTGAAAAGCTAACTTTGCTCTTTCTCATTTGAAGGCATCGTAATCGTGCAAGAAAGAAAAAAGTGAAAATACTATACTTAACCAAAAGAAAAAATTTGTTACCTTGAGAAAAGAAGATCAACACCGAGAAGACCATAAAAAGCATGAAAGGAAGAGGAGCTTAGAGCTTGTTATCCCTTTATATGATTGAAGTTTATGACATGTTAATAGACACCAATGTCTCAACGTTCCCAAGCAACTCCTTGCCTTGGGAGTATTTTAGTGTTTTCTTCTAAGTGTGACCTCTAATTTGTAAACTTGAAAGTATTAGTTCCACCTTTACCTCGAATTTAAGAAAAAATTATTTTCTTTAGTACAATCACAAAGCTTTAATTGAAGCCCTAATAATTGAAAGAACATTTTATTGAACAAAAAAATTTACGTATAAAGAATTGTCGTCTTCATAAAAAATGATAAGATAAAAAACCTCTACAAAGTTAACCTCTAGACGCTCAAGGGCCTTGCACATGAACAGAGAGCACCTGCCTTGCCACCGCTTGGCCAAAGCCACCTCAAAATAGTTGGGATCTCGCGATTGTGTGGTGCAGCAACTGCGGCTCTTTGTTGCCCCCAGTGCCCGCTAGTCGGGGTGTTGGTGAACTAAAAAGTATTTTCAAAGGCCAATTTACTGCCTACTTGCCATTACTGCATTCGCAACTATTTTGATTTATCTTCCTCATTGCCCGTAATCATATCTAGGATAAAATAAACATTGAATAAACATACAATTGACTAGTTTTCTAAAATTTGAGTAAAAAGTAAAATTATTCATAGCAATGTCATAAAGTATTAATATTTGAGATTAAATATAATTGGCTAAGATCAATTGTTAGATAGTCAATTAGAAAAAGGCCACAAACTACTTAAGAATACCACTATTAATTTTTAATGTGTAGTAAATTCCTTTTCACTAAGTTACTACTTTAAATACGACGGATATATGAGTGTTTCTCCTACTGAGGAGGCTCTTGGTTAAGGTGGCGCTGCTTGCACAAGAAGATTCTAGCACCCGCCGTCCGCAGAGAGCTCGGTGAGTTGGCAAAGAGCAGTGTAGCGTCATCTCTCAGCGCTCTGTTGCGCTTTCAGTGCTCTCATGCGCTCTCTTGATCTATTGCGCTCTCTTGCTCTGGTTCATGTGGTGCACAACTATATTTTCATTTGATTCATACAGTTGACCTAATCGCAGTGAGGTTTCCTGTAGTTGCACAACTATATTGTCGTTTGATTCATACAGTTGACCTAATCGAAGTGAGGAGGTCAAATGTCTTGTTTTCTTGCTCTCTTTCAAGGTGCTTTTGTTGCATTTGTACTATATTACGTGTGTACTGAAAGTTTTTCTATCTTGTGTGCTTACAGTGATCGCAAGCGCAATCATGGCACACATTTGCGATTGTCCATACCATGTTCAGCCTCGCGGAAACAATCCGAAGAAAGGATTCAAGGTTTTGGTTGGAGAGAAGTACTTGAGCATCGCCGCAAACATCAAGACAACGGCCCTAGAGTTCCTTGTCATTGTTGAGGTACGTAGCGGTTCTATCCAAGTTGATTGCATAAAAGAACCGTAGCAGGAATGAGATGCTTTTGAAAGGAATGAAATAACCCTAAACTTCAACCTAAAAGTACACATTAACAATATCGGCAACAAGTTCTGCCTGGGTGACTATGCCATAGTTATATATCTTGTCTGTGTGTGGCATGTGAAGGAACATGCACGCAGTATTGGATACATTGGAAAAAACGATGTTATTTCATCGTTTAGTACGATTTGGAGAGACGGGAAACGGGGTTTTTTCAATTTGGACTGCAACCTCGGTGAACTGCACTCCATTCTCACGGAAGTTGTCCAGCTCGTGGCCAAGGTGACATCTAACCCACAACGAGAATTACCACCGGCCATAGCCCTCGCCTCACCGCGTGTGCACAGGGCTGTCAATACCATCGTCCAAGTTGGTGGAGAGGGGACGCATCGGACCTCCGTAGGCATGCCGGCTGAGGATGTGGAGAACCTGGCTACTGACGATATCGTCGAAAGGATCATTCAGGAGAGCCCCATTAAGATGGAGTCGGAGTCTGAGCCGATGGAATCAAATGAGGCAGTACCTCCTGATGGCGCGTGCAGATCAGAGTCGGGGTCGTGTATGCATATTACTGAGAGCAGTCCAGCCGAAGAGGACTCTGAGGCTTCCGAGTATGTGTATGAAGTGTACACGGTAAGAATTTGGCATCTGTAATTGTCAAAGAATTTGGCACCATCCATTTGTATTTCTTCTTTTCTGATTGTGTTACGTGATGTAATGGTTGTTTGTTTACCCATGTTTCCCAGAATCAACGAAACAACGTACAGCTGAGGCTGACGGATCTTCGGCCCCACTTCCACCGGAAGGGACTCGTAGCCGCGGACAAGCTTAATATTCCTTATAAAGATCTGCAAGCGGCATGTAAATACCTTGGGATCGGACGGTGGCCAGGGAGACAGGTATTTTTGTAACTATATGTATATTGCGACATGTCCGAGGCATTGCAGTCCATGCTCACGATTTTACTTGCATTTTTTCTAGGTGAGGTGCTTGAAAGATAACATCACAATTTTGCACCGTGCAATTGCCGCCGGGTGCCAGCGGAGAAGCGAGCTGAAGGGACTTCTCAAGGAGTTAAAGCAGAAAAGATATCTCCTTCGGCATGGTACATCCGAGCAAATCAGAGATGTGCTGGTGACTTACCTACATTTCCCACACTCAATGTTGACCAAGTAGAACATATGCTTTGAATTCAGCACCTAACTTCCTATCAGAGTTTACAATCGACCGTGTATTGTGCAGGCTTCAAATATGAAGATCGATAATATCCACCGCCTCATTACGCGCTAATTTCACAGATGTGATCTTGTTGCCTTGATGGCAAGGCCGTGGCAACCACACCTTCGTTTCGTATGTGGGCATGATTGGGGTCATGCGGGTGATTGCAGTATGGGCATGGAGAACTTCGATGAGGGGTGGAAGTCCGACTCCAGTTAGTATGAGTCCAGATAGTATGGACTGGGAGGAGTGATCATTTAAGCAGTCCATGAAGAGATGAAGAGTTTCATGATAGCTATAATTTCTACTCTTGCATTTTCAAAGTTTTCATTTCTGCATTGAGAACACTTTTCGTCATTGAGAACACTTTTCGTCATTGAGAACACTTTTCGTCTGTGGGATTGTAGATTTTTGAATGAAGATGTGTCATCTTTCCTTGGTCTTGTGAGTTTCCATTGAATATGTTTGAAAATAGAAAGAGATTACGAGTGTTGCATATGGTAGACAAGTACACTTAGTGAGGTTTAGTTGTGTATGATTTTTTAGAATAAATTTAAGCTAAATTTAAAGTATATCACATGCAACTTATAATTTGAATCTAGCTTCTGTGACACATGATTTGAATGGACTTTATTATTGTTGCATATGGTAGTACACTCAATGATGTTAAATTTTCTACAATTTTTAAGGATGAAAAGCCGTTCAGATGACATTGTTTTGAGGCCTCAAATTGTACATCAATAAAAAGTGATCTTATGGGCACTTAAGAATTAAAGAAGTTGTGTACAATTATAGTTTAGTGATTTAGTCTTTTGTTTCCTTATTTCTTTGACCCTTGAGGTCCCATTTTTCTCTTATTGTCAAAAAGTGTAAACTTCTAATTGTTTACCTTTAAAATCTCCCTCGTTTAACAGATTGTAAAGAATCTCAATTTTACAAACATTTCATGAATTAAGTTCCAAGATCGTAATGAGAGGATCTACAACATATTCAAACCTTACATCTATAACATATCACCAAATAAAATTGCCTTATCTATTCTCTTGAACTATAAAGAAGAGACAATTACTTTCACAAAAAGTGAGGATTCTAAATTTCTAATGTCACATGAAACAAGAATCTAGATAAATATTTTGAATTTGGATAAATCTTCATTTTTTTTCTTCATTTTTAAAGCAAGGCCTAACAATAATGCATCTTTTTGAAAATCATTGTAAGTTGGCCCAAGGCACACGTATTAACTACCTACACCTAAATTGCTTTTAGTGTGCACCTAAATTGCTATTAGTTCAGTATTAACCAGCATAGATTTACAAGTAAAGCAGAGTAAATGGAAACATGTATTACTACCTACAAGTAAACCATAGTAAATGAAAACATGTATTACTATTGCAAATGAAAATCTCAAAATGTTTTCTAATAACTTTCGCATACATCCATTGATTGACACATTCTTTCTTACAATGTACAAGGACTTTCCAAGAGTCCTGAACATTTTCTAAAGAGATAAACCATTCATAATGACGCATTTTTCTCCCTCCTCTCCCTTGAACGGCTTGACTCTCAATTGAACCCAAACCCAACCCCATCCCCAACCCCCCAAACCCAACCCCAACCTAAATTAAATCCAAACCAAAACTAACCAAAACAAAATAAAACTAATCATGTGTATTGAAAACAAATAAGTAAGTAGTCTAGTATTTTGGTGTTCTCTCTCCCTTAATTCTTGTGACCCTTGAGCTCTCTTAAGCACTAAAGTCAAAAAGTCTAAATCTTACGTGATTTACCTTTAAAATTGCACTCGATCACCATAAGGTGAAATTTTTTATACGATGACATATTTTTCATATCATTCTACAAACAAATCGGCAAGAAAAATTACTACCTAATATGACCTTAGTTATATCTTAAAACATTTAAACATGTGAAAATCTCCTACCGAATTTCTATCATTGAATCTTGATGTAAACAAGGTACACAATGTCACCTAACATTGCTTTATATGTTTTCTTCAAATTACAACGTAGAACAATCACTATCACAAAAAGTGAGATTCCAAATGTCACATATTTGAGGCAAGGGTTAATAAAAGATAATTTTGTCTCCTTGAAAATCAATATAAAGTTGGTACAAGCCACACCTAATGCATCTAACTACCGAAACTCGTGACTAGCCGTGTAGTAATTGAAAATCTCAAACAAACATAAACTTTCCAATACTTGATAGTAATGAAAGATATGTTATTACCGTAAATGAGAATTTCAATAGGACTTTTGTAAACAATTTTCCATCCTCACATTCTTTAGTACATTGAACAAATGTTGCATCTATCATTAAGAATATGTGGACTATCATATGAGAAGATAGGTAAAGTAACAAAATTCATCATATTAGAAACTTTTACCTCATGGAATCCCCGTACAAGCTATTTTGAAGCACTGCAAATGAAAATACCCCTTATGAGCAAGATATTACCTACAATTCAAAGTTAGAAGCTCCTCCTTGCTCAATAGTGCCTGATTTTCACATTGAATTTTGATAGAGTTTAAGCTTGAAAATTCTTGAATTCGGTTTGATGAACGTTTTTCTTATGTAATACATGAGATTCTATCAATCTTAGGCTTAGGTGGTCCACAGCTTGTATTTCTTGAATTAGCAATTAACATGTCTAATCCCAAATCCAACCAAATACAAACTATCCAAGATTCTTTGCAAATTGATGCTTTATAGTTACAAAGGTTTACAAACATCATTCTTAATAAAGGAAGGTAATATTAGAATTCTTCTTCCACATATCTTTCTCATGATAAATTAACAATTGTGCAAATAGTAATTACAAACTATGTCCTTCCTCTAGTTTCTGTAAAGGAGAAACCAAACTTTTTAAGATCAAGCTAGGATTCAAGCCTTCATATGTATACACTACACAATAAGTTAAACTAGTAAGGTACTAGTTGTAATGTAGGCACAACAATAAAACTATAATTTTCAATGATCATTTGTCAATGCTACATGTATCCACTCACAATATTACACGAACCTAAGATTTAACACCATTAGTCTAACAAAGAAAGCGAATTCTCACATGATTGCCTCCTTCAAACTTCCGAAATGCACTAACATGTACACACCTCTTAGTCTGGGTTATAACATGGAAATATCTAGAAATACTACAACATAACCGTTCACTAAATGTTCTCACGTGGTAAATTTACATAATATGAAAATTAATATGTCACGTGGTCAATATATATAACCTCAAAGTCCGAAAAATGAAACAATCACAGGGGAGGAATTTTTTCCCTCCTTCAGCCCCATGTATGGCTTGACTCCTAATGTAAAGTGTCCCCAAGTGTATAAACTCAAGTACACACTTTTTTTCTTTATGTTACTTCTCAATTTACTTTCACACCTTCTTATGCCAAGACTTTTGACCTACTTTTCAAACTAACCTTTTGTTCTTATAGAAAAAGTGCCTCCTACTTTGTGATAGTTGTTTCCGTATAACAAGAAAACTTTCATTGTATGAAATAGGTGTTGCTCAATAAACGATATATAAAGACGTCAATTGTATCAAAAAAATTAATAAACGATATATAAAGACGTCAATTGTATCAAAAAAAAAAAAAAAAAAATTCAAACTGGAACAAAAGTTCAAAATGTAGCCCTCTTTACAAGCCTTGCAAAAAAGAGGGATTTACAGCAGCCAGGCTTGCAAGAGAATTGACTTGCAAATGACACCATGTGGTCCCCGCAGTGCTCGGGCGTTTAAGGGTTAAATGGTGATCAAAGCATGAGAGCATTTCCAGGGCTTGCATGCAAGTCACTTGAGGACGAATCTTAGAACATGGTCCACAATCTCATCTCATGTGGTCCTCACCCTTCAATTCCACTCCTCCGCTTTCACATTCTCACTCGTTTTACGATACCAATATATTAGGGCAATGGTTCGTGGCAGCTACCAAGGAGGCACCCTAGAATCCATGGAGACCCCCCAAGGCCATTTTTGATGTTTTGAATTCAAAAATGGGGTTTGCGGCCCTAAATTACCCTTGATGCATACTCCTTGGCAATTTGAACCAATACACTAAAAAATAGGGGGCTCCTTTATCCCTCCCCCATCCTCCTTAGTAGCTGCCACGAACGCTTAGCCAATATATTAACCCCTAAACGACCACGGATCACTGTTTTTTAGTGCTACGAGCGTTTCTCGGAAGCCACGGAGGGGATGGGTAAAGAGCCCCCTGATTTTTTGGTGTATAGGCTGTAAATGCCAAGGAGGAGGCTTCCAAGGGTAATTTGGGGTCGCAGACCTCAAATTTGAATTCAAAATTATCAAAAATGGCCATCGGAGATCCAAATGGAAAATTCAAGGGATTTTGAAGAAAAATTCCCATTGGCTGAGGGGGCTCCGAGAAACGCTCGTAGCATTGAAATACATAGATCCAACGACCACGGCCACCAATTCGGCTTTTACCGTCAAGGCCAAAAAAAATTTACAATCAACTTCAAATGTTACGATCTCACATCTAGTGATGATCCAACGGTTGAAAATTTACACACTACTACAGATGGTAGTCTACTTCAAGATCCTACGGTTGAAATTATCAAAATTTTCCAAAATAATGGACGTACCCCCATTAGTACATGATGGTCAGTGTTGGGATTTCAAACTCCCAAAACATCGTGGATCTTTAGGGGTTAATGTAGTCCATTTGAACTTGTAGACGGCATTTGAGTCCTATTCATTCTATGGTGGGCCGCACATGGGGTTTGGGTTTGGGTTTGGGTTTGGGTTTGGGTTTGGGTTTGGGTTTGGGTTTGGGTTTGGGTTTGGGTTTGGGTTTGGGTTTGTGTTGAACTTTTGAGCACTCCGAGTTTTTAACCCAACTTTTTGAGGTCCCCCTAAAGTGTTTGTGGTTGAGTTGGATTGAGTTGGATTGAGTTTGAATTGAAAGTGGGTTGAGATTTGAACCACGATGAAACAAAAACTCAACTGTGAGCTGCACATAGCCATCGGTTGAGTATATAAGAACGGACGTTTTTATGAAGAAAAAAAATTACATGAAGGCATCTCTTCTTTTTGAGTTTTCAAACATGGGGTATGTTTTACCATTGTGAGGCAATTATGAGTAATCAAGAAGATGTTTTCATGAACGTTTTTTACATAATCATGATCTTTAGATGCATGCTAACAAGAAGGAAGATATTTGATCCAAATATTTTTAGTATTGGATTTTCAAGGATGTTTCTATTTTGGAAGAAAGTGAATAAATGAATGATTTTTTACTTTATTTTTTGGAATGGATTCCAATTAGAGTCTAGTTCTAATGGTAGAAACCTTTAAAAAATTGAAGATGTATTGAAGATAAGCCATAGATTTGGGTGCAAAGGATTGACTTTTGGGCTATTTTCCTCTATAAAAAATTTGGCAGTTCTCACCATTGCAAGGTCATTATTTGCACAAAGAAAATTTTCTCATGGATTTTTTGTTATTCAAGGGTATTATTGAGATGAAGGTAGACATCGTTGTAGTTGGTGGTTTTTTTTTATGATAAGTCTATTGGTAGCATTTTAATTTCAATGTGAAAATGCTAGCATTCTGAGTATTAATACGTTACGATCTTGCAATCTATGAGGCTTCATGACTCAAATTTTGACCCACATGATCTACAATATGTTTACAAGAAGAAAGTACGGTTGAGATTTGAATAACTTAACTTTATTTTTATTTATGACACTTTTTTGAGAATGTGTTTTTTTTCCCACAAATGAGTCAAACCAATTAGGGGTTAAATTTTCAACTAGACGTGTTACCCGGCTACAGCACGGACAACAAGAAAGCTACGGGAGCACGGGAAACCTAGGGCCGCAGTAGCAATCGGGTTTTGGCTATAAGAAGCAGATTAGACGTTAGTTGATACACTTCCATAGTACTTAGCAAATGTTGTATGCACTTACGGTGATTCCCTTGTAAGCTCGTGCGCCTTTGGCCTGCATTTGTGAAATAACATGGACCGTCGTGGAAATGATCTTTTGACCTAAAACTTTTACCTCGTTGTTGTCTACACTTTCGTATTTATGTTTTTGCTTGTCTTAGTCGAGCAAAGGACACTAAGAGAACAACGTCTCCAAGCAAGAGTACGAGGGAACCATGTAATGCTTAGTTGCGAGGACATCTAGGTCTTACACTCGAGACGAAGAAACCCCGCAAAGCCTTTGCCTTTGAAGGCTTTCGCAAAGCTTTGGGGCCCCAAGCACTAGGCCTTCGCCCCCCTTTGTACCACCGCGATTTTCCAAGGCCCTACCTCGTGATACTTTGAGCATTACGTACAATATCGTAGCTCAGAGCCACAACGTGGGAGTCTGGTTCACGAGAACAATCTTGATTGCATTAGCTTGGTATCCTGGAGTGTCGGGCCACTGCATGCCAGACTCTGGCTGCGCCTGTAATACCTTGATGAGGATACTTGTTACCTAACTTATTTGTGTTGTCATGCAAAGTCGAGGGAACACTGAGGACAACGTCGTAAAGAAACATCCCGTAGGGTGGGAACACACCCTCTAATCCTAAGGGACTTTGCTCACTCTGAAAGACTAAGGCCACGACAGGCGACAAGAAGTTAGTTTCCCTATCCCCGTTCCCCTCCGTCTACTTTGAGACATAGTCTCCCTGCCCTTACCTTGGCAGCTCAGGCATCTCCATCCCTTGTTTACCCAGACTAACAGGATGTGAAGATCACGGTCAAGAAAATTGTGAAGAAACCTTCCGGTTGAGGAGACTACTTCCCCTAATCTTTCTCAAAACTCAACCCCTTTTCTTTGTGAGGCCGCTGGTTGAATATAATTTCAACCCAACCCACTGTACACCCCCCCATATATCCAATTTTATTACTGTTTGGTACATATCCAACTTTGAACATGATATCATTCAAATTAGAAACGCTTTACATGAGGAGTCAAGACCAACAAATCTTCAAGCCAGTTACAAGAATTGAATCAATTACACCAAGAGGATTTGGCCATGGTTGGCCCCATCAATGCCTTCAGTAAAGCTTGCGGCCTCCATTACTGATTGCTGCGCAGAATTGCATATAAAAGTGACAAAAGTTGCAAAACTGTGGCACACGCTAAGCTACCGCATACTTAATTCTTGTCTTTTTATGCATGTACTTGTACTTGGTACACTTGTTGGAAAAAGTTTTTCATACGTGGTCCTAACGTTCAAGGTCAGTCATATTTTTGTCTCAATAGAAACTACAGTATAAAATTGCATGCATTCAAATAAGGTCTCAATTCAACTTTTCTTCCCAATTTTGGATCCAACCAAAGTCAATGCATCGTACTCTACAACTCAAGAGGCGAAGGAACTTGCTTCTGGCAAGCAAGACAATTATACACTGTACAGAGATCTTCCAATTTTGGGGGTACTTTAACGACCATAGCCTTGGACATGTGGAGATGCCCTTATATTCAGATTTGCGAAAGGAGCTCATAGAAAATGGTTACAAACATTCTAAGATTGAAGAGCATTGGTTGAAAATTGGTTGTCCACTAATCTTAGAAGTGTTGTAAATTATGTAATGTTTGACTTTATAAAACAACACTAATCTTTATAAAAAAGCTAATCAACAACTCCTATGTAGTTGAAGAAGGAATTACATTTATTTATTCTTGCCTCAACTAGGAGCAAGATTTTTTGTTATTTCTAATTGTCGACTTATAGTGTGCCTCACATATTTATACTATTGGAAACATACTACATTCAACTAAAGAAAGTAATGACACGTATGGGTTAGATAGGATAGTAATTCAAATCTACCATTAAGGCAGGTAGTTTGTTCTTCTTTTTTTTTTGCAAGGGACACTATGATCACTAGTTGGATTGGGCCACATGAGGTGTTGTTAGTAGCAAATTTTTTTTGTGGAGTTGTGGAAAAGAATCGGATCGCAAAACGAGTTGACAGGTCCCAAGATATTAAAGTTTAAAGTTTTTGTGACCCCCAAATCACCAGAAATTACAAAAATGACATACTGATAGACAATGTATATGTGGCTAGACTAGTAATAGTATAAGACATAGTAATAATTCTTTTACATAAGTTTCTTTTGGTTCTATTTTTGTAATAGTTTTATTACAAATTCAATACCAAAATTCTTCCAACTACAAAGTTGTTGGGCTTCATCATAACATCACACTATACATTAGAATAATCATTGAAAATATCTGATCCTATCACTTAGCTTGCAGTGAAAGAACATTCCCCATGATTCACAACCTTAACCCTTAAGCGGGCCGAATGTCGAAAAACGACATTTTGGATGACACCAACTTTGGAGAGCCATAACTTCTTCATCCGGACTCCGTTTTGGACGAAATCACTTGGGTTGGGTCCCAAATCAAGTCTAGTTTATGTAATGAAAATCTCAGACCCATACAATGAAGTATGAATTAATGGCATGCATTTCAGTGACAGCAGCCTAGTTTTAGACATTTTTTCCTTTGTAAAATTTAGGGCAGTTTTCACCATTGCAGGGCCATAATTTGCACAAAGAAATTTTTCTCATGGTTTTTTTTTGTTCAAGGATGCTACTGAGATGAAGGTGAACAACATTCTAATTGGTGACTTTTTCATTGCAATAAGTCTAATGGTAGCATTTTCACTTTAAAGTGAAAATGATGAAATTATGTGATCATTTTTGAGTATTAATACATTATGATCTCGCAATCTATGAAGCCTCATGACTCAAAATTTGACCCACATGATGTTCAATATGTCTACGACAAGATTGTACGGTTGAGATTTGGATAACACACTTTTACCTCCACCTATGACAATGCTTTTGAGGATGTGTTCATTTTACTACAAATGAGTCAAACCATTTAGGGGTTAAAGAAAAGTTGCATGCTTAAAGTCACGTCATCTTGATGGATTTACAATTCATATAAAAATTACAACAATTCATATGGGATCCAACAACAACAAAGTTCACTAACATCAACTTTCAATGAAACTTAAGGCTTTTCAAGGTTTCATACTTTCATACAAAATGTTGAATATCTATTGTCTTAGTCCACTATATTATTAATATTTGAATCACACATATACACCAAAAATAACAATGAAAAATCTATCCGGTTGTATCTGCATGTCTACCTTTTGACCTTTCCTTTTTAACACACTAGTGTGCCCACATGGCGTTGCTACGCCCACTTAAATACTTTGACATGCTCCTCTTATTTTTCTGCTAGTTCTAAAAGTAGGTCATTTTTGTAATTTCTAATGATTTGGGGGTCATAATTACTTCGAAATTTAAATATCTCGGGATTTATCGGCCAAATTGCAATCCGATTATTGCCCCCACCTCTACAAAAAAATCCGCTTCCAACAACACCTCATGTGTCCCGATCCGATCCAACCGTTAGTTTGCAAGATCACCCACACAATTACACACGAAACAAACTACATGCCTTAAATACTTGATGAGGGAGCAACATCATAATCATCGAAGTAAGAAAATATTCTCATACTTTCAAAATTAAAATACACACTCAAGATTGAAGATACATGTACTTGATAATTACTCAAATCATGATTACCGAAGTACAAGAATATGCAGCCGAATTGATTAATATGAGAATATTTTACAAACATATGAATTTCTCGTACTTCTAAAGTATCTAGAATATTCTGATAATGAGCATTTACAAGTGCAAAAAACCATCCGTAAATACATATGAATTTTGCCATAGCCGAAAATTGAAAGTACATGAATATTCTTGTACTCCGGTAACCTTGTCACAAACACCTATTGATTACATACAACCTATTGATTCGTTACACACATAGAAAACATTCCTTGTACTTTCATAACCTTGGAATGGAGGAATGGACATACAAAAGGGGAAAAAGCTTATATCCGGAAGGAAAGACACGCTCGCATCACCTTTTCGCAAGGACGCGGGAATCCGTCGGCCTGTTTGGCAGTTGTGGAGGAATCCACGCTCGCCAGGATCAAAGCTCCTTGCGTGCTTGTCTCCCAATCAGGCGACGCCAGCGACAAGCGCAACCGCTACGACACGATTCCCCGTGCGATCTAAGCGGCCGGGCCTCCGGATGATCACCCCGCACTGATTGGTACTCTCACAGACTTTTCCATTCTAGATTCATGTACCACCAGACACTTTCCCGGAACCTGAGCCTTCACAATTCCCCCCATGTCGGTCCCGAAGCTACACAGACTTCGTAACCGCGCGCATTCACCGCATCCATATCCAATCCTGCTCATACCCAATTGTCGGTTCCCTACCCTTCTTATCTCCTGCCTCTGCTCCCGTGCGCATCCTCTGACACCCCCCCTCTCTCTCTTATCCCGAATTCCTTCTGTACTCCAGTTTCATGATCCGTGATTCTCAGGAGTTGAACTAGCGTTCAGTTTTGAACTTGCTGCTGTCATCATGGATTTTGGTTTTCTGAGGCGTGGATGATTGCGTGTTTGGAGGTAGGGAGCGACCATGATGCAGAGATTGGTCGACAATGTGCTCGGGGTAGCCAAAGAGTGAGCACTTAAACTTTGAATTGTAGAGGATCGAGGAGAGTGTTGTAAAGAGAATTGTGGGAAGAGCATTGTGGCGAATTGCGGTGAATTGCAGCATGGCGGTAGGGTTTTTTTCTTGGTATTCTTGATCGATGATTTTCTTGGTTGTGGAATTGACGGCCGGGTGGATTTCGGGTTGCAGGTCTTTGAAAACGTTTAGTCAGGAGTCGTTCAATCAGACGGTGCGGGTGATCAATGGATTTTCGGCGTTGGTGTTGGCTGTGCTCCCCAGTCAGGCGAGTTTGGAAGGGATTCAAGGATGGGAGCTCCGTCCGAAGCTTCGAGCTCCTCGCCTCTTGAGCTGGATGGAGGAGTAAGTACTTGACTCTTTCTTTCTTTCTTTCTTTCTTTCTTTCTCGCTAAACGTGACTTTCACTTGCGATCTCACACGTGACTTTCACTTGCGAAATCACACGTGACTTTCATTGAAATAAACGCAACGCTTGCTTATCAGAGCACGAGGAATATTTTATACTTGAAATATTCTAAAAAAGAATACAAAATTTTAATTATCAAGTACGTATAATCTCAGGTGTTTCAGGTATGTACAAGTACGAGAATGATCTCATACTTCGGCAACCATGCTTCATAGTGGGTAGCTGATCTCTTTTTATATTTTGTGTTTTTTGCAGTGGAGTATCGTCCTTCAATTCTTTTATACACGATTACGATTCCGATGATGAAGTATACTATGATGAATCTGAGTATGAATCGGAGTATGAGGACAGTTTGGCTCCTTCATCTCCATGTTCCACTACATCTCACGTTTCCAGAGCCAGCAGTTTCGGTAAACACCGTCGTCACAGCGGACTCTGGAGAAGATTTTTTCGATTCGTGTTTTGGCCTCTACACATCTGGTAATTCGCATTCTCTACTCTCATGCAGCTAATCTCTTAATGAAGCTTCAATATCTCACTCAATTGTTCTCATCTTTCGTGAATATATGTGGTACTAGGGGCTCGGAAGCAACAATCCCTGCTGCCACGCCGCGAAGCTATCGAGAAACAGGGCGAAGCTCCACCAGTGTCAGCTTGCAACGCATGTATCGCGGAATGAAGGATTACATGATGCCTAAACCATCTGTGGATCGGAGAAAGGGTGTCATCGAGGTTAGATGCATTGCACTGATTAGGGTTTAGGGTTGAGGGTTGCACAAACCCAACAATGTCCAAATTTCTGTTATCCGTGATAGTAAAAACTGGATCCAAATTATCGTGATGGTAGTAACAAAAGAAACTCATGTCTGCAGTGTAGTGACTGTTTATGTCATCAGACACAAATCTCTTGTTCCATTCCTAGCAGCAACGTTGTTCTTACTATTTGGCGCAATGGAAGCTGATTAGGCGCATAAATCACACATCATGGTTTTAGGGTTGTTTGTTACGGTGGGTAGATTCGAACGTGTTACAACAGATTACCCATGTTAGTTATTTTGTTGATTGGATTCTCTAACTCGCGTGATTGTTATTCAGGATATGCAATTTTGGGTGGAGCTACTAATTGAACGGATGTTCGAGACCATGCGGACGCTCATTCACTACTCCTTGTCGCCGTTGAGCACCCTGAGGCTATTTATCAGCTGGCTCTTCTTCCCGAATCGTAATGAAGGACCTGATGAACTCGTCGACACATCAACGCTGGGTGATTCGAATCCGGTGCTTCAGAAGCAAGTCAGACGGCAGGAAACTTTGAACACGGACGGACGCACTTGCGAGGATGTCATCACTGCTCTCGGGTGAGTCCAAAACAGCACTCTCATTAGATACTATTCTTGTATTCATATCCAAAATCAATGGAATCATCGGATCCCTTGTGGAAGTTGTGATTGATGGAAGCTTTGGATGTCACAGATACCCATACGAAGCATTACGGGTGACCACAGAAGACGGTCATATTCTCCTTCTCGAACGAATTCCAAGGTTTGCAGCTTATGATCAATGACGTGTTGAAGTTGCAAAGTGTGTTGAATCATTAGTGATTTGGATGCATGAGCTTGTTGCTTCGTGGGAAGTTAGTCTGAATGTAACGGCAAGTGGTATCCATATGTGGTGCAGGCCGAGTTCGCAGAAAGTGCTCTATCTGCAACACGGCATGTTCGATTCATCTTTAGGGTGAGTTCTTTACCCGATTCTCATAATGCTTGTTAGTGTCGATGATTGTTTTAATAGATCTGACCAAGTTGTGATGTTTTCTTCAGGTGGGTTTCGAATGGAGTTGTTGGCTCACAAGCTTTTGCTGCTTTCGACCAAGGTATGTCACCGCAGCAACCTTGTTGAGCATGATTGAATTAACATGTTAAATAGAATCCGGTGTTTGTATGAGGAGAACCTCATCATGAGAACAGTTCGTTCTAAACTTCCGGTGTTTGATTGCTACCATAGCCTCTGCCATAACGTTCAGTTACATCTGTGCAGGCTACGACGTTTTCTTAGGAAATTTTCGAGGATTGGCATCTAGAGAGCATGTGAACCCGAACATCTCTGCGCGAAGGTAAGCAATCCTCGTATGTCATCCACAATGTAGACATATGCATGAGTTCCGGTGATTGGGGTGTCGTATATTAAATTTTGAGGGTGTGATCCTGCAGTTATTGGCACTACACAGCGAACGAGCATGCGACGCAGGATATCCCCGCGATGTTGACACGAATTCACGAGCTGAAAATGAGCGAGTTGAAGCACATTCCCCCAAACAATCAACAGCCATACTCGATCTGTGGAGTAGCACATAGTTTAGGCGGCGCATCAATCCTGATGTACGTGGTGACGCAGAGGCTAGAATCAAAGCCACACCACCTCTCCCGCCTCATACTCCTCTCACCCGCAGGATTCCACGAAGATGCCCCTCCCTTCTGCTTGATAATGAAATACTTATTTCCTATCATCTCCCCAATCGTACAACCGATCTTTCCAGGACTCTACATCCCCACACGATTCTTCCGCGGCTTGTTCAACAAGCTCGCACGGGATTTTCAAAACTACCCAGCTGTCGGTGGACTAGTCCAGACCTTCATCAGCTCCTTCACTGGCGGTGATCACTCCAACTGGGTAGGCGTACTCGGCATGTCGCATTACAACATGAATGATATGCCGGGGCTGTCGTTTCTCGTAGCCCAGCACTTGGCGCAGATGATGCGGAAAAAACGATTCACCATGTTCGATTTCGGATCCCGGCAAGCGAATATTGCAGCTTACGGCACTCCGGAGCCGCTCGACATCGGGGCTCACTATGACGCGATCGACATTCCCGTCGATCTCGTCGCCGGGAGAAAGGATACTGTGGTTCCTCGCTCCATGGTGAGAAAGCATTATCAAACTCTCAAGCAAGCTGGTTGCAAAGCTTCATACGATGAGTTTGATTATGCGCATCTGGACTTCACATTCTCTCATAAAGAAGAGATTCAAGCGTATGTCATGAGCCGTCTCTTGCTTGTTACCTCACCCTCTCGGGAACGGAAGTCCTTCAAGAAGCCGAAGATTGTCGTTCCGGAGCAGACTGAGAGTGTGGTTTTTGAGGATAAGGAGATTACTGCTGGTTCTGTGGCGACCCGGTCTCATGAAGAAAGCATTCAAGAGCCCGCCGAGAGGTGTCAAGAGCCTGAGAGTGTTCAAAAGCCTTCAGAGTCTTTCGATGATACCAGCGAGAGTTTTCAAGAGCCTGAGTCTTTTGATGATACGAGCTTCTTCGCATTTCCGTCAAAAGAAGTGGTGTCCATCATGTCACGTCGAATCTCTAGAAATGGAGTTTCCGGCACGGGCGTTGTTTCAAGGCGAGGATTTGATGTGAAGCCTTCGACATAGCACACTGTAGAATTGATTCCGGCCACAATTGTATAGGAGATAGAGTCTGTATAGATATTGTTGTAGGGCTACCCAGTAGATGTGAGCGTTCTCTGAAGAGAACCCAATTCTGTTGTGAGACGATTCCTCAACTTGTACCATCACAAATCAATTCGACCAGAATTTGGACACTACGCTCTCGTCTTCTGATCTCTCGACGCTCTCTTCTGAGTGCTATGCTTGTGAAGCTTCGAATGTCCATGGGAGAAACATAAAGGGTTTGTGAATATCGTGGAAGTCATACATTAGGGTTGAAATGACCTGCATTTCTTAGCTCAGAACGTCCAGAAGCTTTCAAAGGCTCCAAAGTGTTCAGCAAGTACATTCAAAAATTGCATTGATTCGTGGCATCTGCTTCGACGAGTTGTTTGATCAGAGGCCTTGATTGAGATCTTTGTTGATGAATGCAGCAACTCGGGTCTTGAGGGGCTCAGTAGGGTTCAAGTATTCAGAGCTTGTAGTTAATGAGTAGTATTTCCGCTTTTCAATGTTACTCTGATGATTTGGTGACTGAGTGAGGATGGCGAGGCGCCATGGGAGGTTGCTCGCACAAACGCTGCTTTCGAAGCTATCATGTCCCTTGTTGATGCCTTGGCAGTCGTATGGAATTCGGAGATTATGTAGTGAACTTCCGAACCCCAGGACTGATGGCAGTGATGCGAGAGAGAGCGACGGCGATGGTGAGGAGGTGGGAGAGGGCGACGATGGGTCGCGGAAAGTGGCGGTGTTCTGGGATTTGGACAACAAGCCACCCACGAATGTTCCGCCTTACGATGCCGCGGTCCGGCTGGTGGAGATGGCGGCAGGGTTTGGGGAAGTGGTGGACGTGGCCGCGTACGCCAATCGGTATGCGTTCTCGTATTTGCCGCGCTGGGTGAAAGAGCAGCGTCGCGAGCGAAGGCAGCTGGACCGCTTAGAACGCGCTGGAATCGTCAAGGTCTCTCTCTCTCTTACCCTTTCCTTCCTTCCTTCCTTTGGATCGAGCCCCGCTCTTTTCTTTCCGGGTTCGTAAACTTGTGTCTGTCGAGGATTTTCTATTCATTCTTCACATTGAATCGGGTATGCCTTCTCATATTTTGAGTGTTTAAGATCTAGGATTTTAAGTTTCATCATCAGATTTCATCGTTATGCTTCCAAAATCGCTCTGACTGTCGTTCTGTTTGTCAATACAAGCGAAATTTTGATTGATTGAGAGCTAGGGTTTAGGGTTTATCAACTAGGTTAGTGACTTTCTGCAGTCGGCATTATTGAGGTACACGCACATGAAATAGTGACCTTTGCTCATGTTTCTATATCCTACTGTTAAAATTGTCAAATCTCTACATATTCTTGAAGGGAGGTGCCAGAGGATTCCAGTGCACTCGGGCACATTTTTAAATCTCCATCCTCAGAAACGAATTAGGCTTGACTTAAAGAGCACTTCGGGAATGTATCAGTAATCATACCGGGTGATGGTTACAAGGTACGATTACAGAGTGCTTCTGAGGGTCTTGTGAGTAATGGATCTCCAGAGCTTGCGATTGAGGGTTTCGCGACTTCGAGTACGGTAGTTCTGATTGAGGTTTTCGTATGATTATTTTCAATTGTGACTTTTTTCTTCAATTTGTATCGCAAGAATGTGAACTTCATGCTTGCTATGATATTTAGCACGGCATGACTGATGGATGATGTGCAGCCATCTGAGCCATACGTGTGCGGCTATTGTGGGCGGAAGTGCAAAACCAACGAGAAGTTGAAGAAACATTTTCGGGAGTTGCATGAGAGGGAGCGGACAAAGCGCATGAATCGCCTCAATTCCTTGAAAGGAGGCAAGCGGGAAAAATATCGTCTCGGTTTATCCGAAAAGGAAGAGAGGTACAGTATGCTTTACTTTTAAAACCCTAAACCCTAACCATTCTGCCATCACAAAGCTAGTATCAATCATCTTCAATTTTTATGCTCTCTATCGAATCGTGCCGTCTCTGAGCCATCATAAACCATTACAAGGTAGACTTTATTAATTTTGAGCATAGATACTTTCCATTCGACACATTTAATGCATGCCGAACCATTTGAGTAAGTGCACAGAAGGTTCAAACTAGAAATGCTCAGTATATTAATTACTAGGCAAATATTCTAAGTTTAAAGCATAGTACCGTAATTTTTCTTCAGTGGGGCTTTGTTGATGTTCACAGGCTTTTCTAGATGAGATTCGTAACTGCTCTACAATCACGTCCAGTTGCACGTTCTGCCTCTAGAATCTTCCGCCATGAATGAGCATCAATCTATCACAATCATATTATGCGGAATTATCCAAGTACACAAAACGTATCGCTGAACAATATTTACAGAAGCTAGTATGGGAGATTTTCTTGGTATCATCATACTTGTAGAGTGGAGCTTCATATGTATTTCATGGGCTCCTTAAACCCTAAAACCCTTACCTATAGAATCTCTGCCATCGTAAATCATCACTAATCAAGTCTGCTTTCTACACAGCACAACGAATCGATCTCCTTTTTCCATGCAGAATCATCTGACTGCACTGAAAATGTCATTGAAATATGCTAACACATAGAATACAAGGCAGATATTCGAAGATCATCACACTTGATATACAGATATGGGGGTTTCGTAGAATAAGGGATTTTGCTGAGGTGTTGCTGCTGTTTCATCAGGTACAAGAATGCAGCACGAGAGGTTATAGTGCCAAAAGTAGGCTACGGATTAGCAGGTGAGCTCCGGCGGGCAGGAGTGTACGTGAGAATGGTGAGTGACAAGTCGCAAGCAGCCGACGAGGCGTTGAAGCTACACATGCACAGGTCGATCCGAGAAGGGATAGATTGTCTCTGCCTGGTATCCGACGACTCCGACTTCGCCAACATTCTCAAATTGGCGCAGTCCAAAGACCTGCACACTGTCGTTGTCGGTGACACCTCCAGCCTCACCCGCTTCGCACATGACCAATTCTCATGGCGGGATGTGGCCTCTGGAATTGCTTTAGCTCGTGCTAACGAAGTCCATGGCTTGTGGTCCTTCGAAGATGGGTTCGAGGATTCCGAGGATATGTTCGAAACTCGACGAGAGCGAGCGCTCATCAACTACTCCGACAGCGAAGACGATGATAATGAGGAGAGTGCTGAAGAAGTGTGGCCCATGGAAAGCTCACAAAAACGTGAGAAGCAAGTGCTTTCACGCACTGATTTCTGGTGGCTACCATCTCCGGATGATGACGACGAGCATAATCCCCATTCCAGGTACGAGAATCAGATTCCTAATGTGCTTTGTCCTTGCCAGAAGTTACTGTTTCTGGCATCCTTTTTTCGATTCTTCAAAAGACCAGTTCACTACAGCGAATGTCGAAACGAATTCTCGAAACAAGTGTTGAAAGTAAGGTCCGTCTCTAGTAAGGTTGGATCACATGTCATTGGAAAGAACAGTACAACCGATTCTCGAAGTAGCTACTTGTAACGACCCGCCCAACGCACTAAAGTCGGAGTAAAGAGCAGATCGTTCAACAAATCTAGTGCAAAGAGGTTGCAGAATCTGCATCTTCCACACAGATGTTGTTTCTGACAAGCTTTTCTTCGACACTTTTGAACAGTGAATTCTCGAATAAACTGCACACTGCTGGTTTTCAGGAAGGTTGTCGAATCACATGGAACGTTGTCGATGTAAAAGCACAACACCATTTCTCGATTACCACCTTCCTAAAATGGTATTGTATTGGCATTTCAGGAAGTTTGTATTTGCAACCTTCCTACATTTCTTTTTGTTTGAACCAATCAATCAATTGAGAGAAATACAGTCATGAACCTAACGGGCGCTTCACACCATGGCATGGCCGTCCAAGTCGAGAGGCCGTGGAATTGAGAGTCCAAAGGAATTTACTGAAAATAACCAATAAAATATTGTAATTGAATTTTTTATTAATAAAATCTGACGGACTCTCGACCATAGTTTGGGTCTTGCAAAATGCAGGACCCAAACAAACGTCGAGAGGCCGTCGCCTTAGTCAAAAAGTGCTGCCACGTAGGCCATTTGGAGAGTGACGGCCAAAGTCACTTTGGCTTCTAGTGTGAAGCCTCGAGAGGCCGAAACTAGGGTTTCCTGCAATTTCATTGGCTGAAATCGACAGCCTCTCGACCTTCGGCCATAGTGTGAAGTGCCCCTAAGTAGCGAGTGGCGAGTTGAACCTCCCTACATTTCGAAATAAACCCTAAACACCATATCTCGATGTTACTATAATGAATTCTTAACCCCATATCTCGATGTTACTAAAATGAATTCTTAACCCCTCAAGTCGAAACCGACCACAATCGCTGTTTTTGCAGAAACTGAAACTTTGACTGGATAAAACTCAAGATCTGTACAATGAAATTTGGTAAAAATTGGTGGGAAGAATAATTAGACAGTTATCAACAAGATCCTCCGGTTGGATTTCCCGAAATCAAATTTAAAAAACGTTGTTTACGGATCAAATTTAAAAAACGTTGTTTACGGATTTCAGATATGGCCGTGTCGAGGTTCTCCTCTAGGTGTCTAACAGTTATGTAGTGTGTTTTACAGGAGGTAGCCGGAGATGCACTAATGACAGATAGAGTAAAAACCAAGAGCAACAGTGCTGCTCCACGTTTTTTCTACGAAGGAGCGTAGCTGGGGACACGGAAGGTACCTGCCGTGTGATAAATTTACGGATTAGATAACCGGTCGAGCCGCGTAGCGGCGAGTCGGTTATCGTTCATAACCGGTTGTGCACTCTTTAATCGCAACCTTTGATCTTCATGATCCAAGGGTGTAGGATACAAGTTGATAGGAGAGAAGGTTGTGAGTTGTAATTTGTGATGGTGATGGGACGGGTTGCGCAATGGGATGAAGCCACGTAAGCATTGACAACGACAACAACCGGTTATGAGTAAAGATTATTCTCTGGGAGTGGGACATGGATCCACGAACATGTGGATCGAATACAAGAATTTTCAAGCGGGGTTCGCTCAACAGACGGACATGGATCATGGGAGGTGAGTATACGAAAGCTTTTATTACTACTATTCTACTGTAGCGGGTGCTGTGATCTATTTTCTTTTAATGCGTTTGCCATAACTTACTGAATGGAACGATTATGTTCCTTCTTCTTCAACAGGAGGTCGAATTGAGTCATTGCTATTCGAAGTTGGAAGCCGAAGCCACCTGCATGCGTTGAAAGCTATTTACAGCTGCTGCTTTACTGTTATAAATACCGAATTTAGTGGTTGTAGGAGTTCGGCTTCTTTCTTTCAATAAATATGATGCATCAATTGATTCGGTTTCTGCAGGGGAGTACGAAATTTGACCCCTTTTTATTTAGTCACTAATTGATAGTGTTGTTGATGATGTTGTTTCGACCTTTGGAGTCATGAACTCGTAGATGTTACCTTATTTAGATTGAGCAAACTCATTTGTACAGTGACGAATTTGCCTCTTCAGGCAAATCTTTCGAGAAGTGTCGAAAATGGTGGCACTCCTACTAAGGTACCAAGCCCTATAGATGGGTCAGGGTCTCATTGCATGTAGATAGAAATTAAATATATATATAAATCAATATAAATCAATAAGTAACTTGGACACGGTGTTTGGGGGCAAGAAGATTTTTTAATATTTTTTCTTGATTTCAACTTCAATGGTGGGACTACAGACCCAATGCCTTAATCATAAAATGAATCCTACTTATGTAGACGGGATGAGGCCCTCCCCAAGAAGATGATACCTTTTTAACATTTATTGCTACTGTAGATGTAAAATTCATGTCTTAACCCCTAAAAATTCTTGTGTTTTTGAGAGCTTGAAAGTTCAAAACTGCAATTTTCTACCTCCACGTACTCCCGTGAGTGTCAATTGATTTTTTTTACTTCTTTTGAGTATGATTGTAAGATCTTATACTTAAGTCTATTTTTAATTACTATTTCAAAAATTGACCGTTGGATGTTATTCATTTGAAAGATCATAACACCCAAAGTTTGTGCAAAAGCTCTTTTGGGCATTGCTCATGAAACATTGTCTCCATGGTGCAAAGAGTGACTTGAGGATTTTTATTCCAAACAACTTGGTCATATCTTTTCTCATGTAGGTAATCAAGTTGGGTGCGCTCATATAAAATTTTAGAGAATCATTTGGCTTTTCTGACCTTCATGCAAACTGCTTTCTAGAAGAAGTTCTAAATGCAATGATATAGAAAAACATGCACCACATTAGATATATTTATACTCTAAAAAATGTTGAATGGTGAGTAGGTGCCCTGATGAGTTTGTGAATTTTGAGAAATAAAATCCGGAGAAATTCTTAAATCTCAAATTTTGACAAAATTTAAAGAAAAAATTATCAAATTACTTGAAATTGTTTGGATTGTTTTTGAAGTTTTTGGAGGCTGCCCTTGTAAAATTGGTAAATTTTTTGACTTAAGTCACTTTGGAATTTCCATAGTACTTTGGTTATAAGCACGTTTCCAAACAAAAAAAACCAAAAAAAGTCTAATTTAAACTGCCCGTTTGAAACGTGGCCCATCAAATTTATAGATGAAGGTTTTAAAATTGAAATATAACTCTGCAAATTTTACCACATACACTTTGCGGTATAGGGAGCATTCACTAAAAATTCTATGCAAGATCATTAATTTTAACCCTTTCAAATGGACTGCCAGAAATCTCAAAAACCCATTTTGGCTTTCAAGGATCTTTGGGGGTTAAGATGAATTGTGCCTCTTTGGGGGTTAAGATGAATTGTGCCTCTTTGGGGGTTAAGATGAATTGTGCCTCCCAAGCAACAACCCTGCTCCCCCACCTTGACCCCAAACTATCCATTAAACTCCTACACAAATTACTAAAACACAAAATATACAAAATAAAACACCTCACATTACCAAACGGAACCACCCTCATGTCGCCTATAGATTTCAGAAAATATTATAGGAACCCTACAAAATTAGAAAGAAGCGCCCTAAACCTCGCCCAACAACTCTTCTGTCAGAACAGCTGCACTCCTGTCTGTTCGCACCCATGCAACACACACACACCAACCCATCTTCTCATCAACGAATATATTTCACAGAACCATGAAATACCCCCCCCCCCTCCACACCCCCACCCCCAACACACCCAAACCCCACACCAATGTCACCAACAAGACCCCCACCCAAAGAAATCATCAATGACCCGATTACGTTCCCCATACACCACATTTATGCCCATAAACTAACCACTAGAAAAGACAAATACAACATAACACACTCCTCTAATATATACATATGTCATTGGGAAATCCATATCACCCTGCATATCACACATGGTTATCCCCTATAATAGTATTCCCCAGAAACCTTCCAACAGTCATAAGACATAATCTCAACCTATTATTTGACTATTACACACACCAACAACACACATTATATAAACACATCATTAATACATGTTTTACACCACCTCAAGAAAAAGACACCCGTTTCGTCCCACCACCTACACGCATACCTCTCCTAAATATCCACCTCCAAGACTGCAACCCAGATAAGGATATCCTCACAAACTCTCACACCATAAAAGTCGTGAATGAAACAACACATCTATATGACAAAACAGGACATTTCCTCATCACCATCCCCACCTCCAGACTTACATGGCTATGGATGCAATACCACGCATGTCTTAACAACAACCTCAGACTTACCCCTCCCACCCAATCATTTGAAACTGAAATCATTCTACTATACAAACAATACAAACACACTCTTTCCAAGAGCAATCCCAAATCAGCAATCCATCACACGCTCCCCACTGCCTTGGTTGACACACTTATCGAAACATTCCAAATTACACACACCTACTTCTCCTCCCCAGTTACATGCCCATTACAAATCACAAAATATTACTCCATCTTCCCCCGGGACAGAATATTTGGCTCCAATGGTCTAGCTTTCCAATATAAATAGCAAGGTACTGGCTACGCCCATCCCCCCAACGAAGAAACTGCTCAACAGACTATACACTGGGCTAGATTAGCCGCACATGATAACCCAAATGCCACAACCATCGTTGTCATGCCTGACAAACAATGGTTCCACAATCCAATTCCATACTCCACTGAGTTCCCAGATACACACGTTCTATTACATTTTGTTGCCGACACAATAACATACGAAGAACCCACCACAACCGCTAATCACACCAAACCCCGCATCGAACCCAACACGCTCTTAATCCTTTCCATCCACCACAAACGTCAGGCCATCACCACTTTAGAAGACGTACACAACCTCACAACAACACTTAGTAATCTCTCTATCACACAATACCAGATCCAAGAAATTCCCTCTACTCCTAAAAACACCACAGTCAACAAAAACAAGAATTGGTCTAAATCATTAGATCCTCCAGTCTATACACCTACTCTGTCAATCACACCACCAATACCACAATATAACTCACTCCACCCCATCAAATTCCCGCCGCAATATAGCTACTACACAGACGGCTCGTTTATACCCCCCCCCCCCAAAGAAACAACGACGGGCCAATGGAGACTTGAAACAGCTGGTTATGGTATCTACAACCCGACCAAAATAGAGATACAAATCTCCAAAAGACTACCAGGCCTCCAAACAATCTTTAGAGCGGAGCTAATTGCCATATACAAAACACTCAAAATTATCACAACAAAATATAACAACGAGCTAGCCGAGTACGTCAACCAAAAAGGAAGAGTGGTTCGTTCTCAAGCAATGAGGAACACCGCGAGTGGCCACAGCCGAGGGAGAAGAAGGACAACATGAAGATGAAGTCGTGGAGGTGATCAACCTAGAGGACTGCTACACCACCTGGTGGACTAGAATGAGGAAGTTGGCTCCTGTCAACAAGCGGAGAAAGCAGATTGCCCATGCAAAAGCGGAAAAGCGAGCGGAGAAGGGAGCTCGGAAGAAGAGAGCCCCCCAACTTCTCACTCTAGATGCATTATAGCGCCCTTCAACTTCTCACTTCCTCTAAAGCATGGCCATGTTTAGGCATTTTTCTCTAACCTGTGAAGAGATCCAAGATCCATGTACACCTCCTGGTGAATTATGATGATGGCACACCTAGATATGGGAAAACGGAAAAAAGGAGAAACTTTTTAGCTAAGGAAAATAGGAAAACTTGGAATCTCGTTAACCCTTAAAGGTCTGAGAGTGCCGTGGCGACCAGTAGAATACGGTGTATTTTGGTTGTATTTGGAGTGAATGCACACCTTTAATGGATTTGAGTTCAAAGAAGAATTTGACATTTGAATTAATGCGGTTCTAGTGAGCTATTACGATTCCGGTTTAGAGTTTCTTGTTGGTAGCAAATTCTAATTCTACAACAGCGTACATACTATCCCCAAGGGACTTTCAAGGGTTAATCCATTCATACGAATTCGGGCCATGCCTCGATTGCAAATGCTCTTATTGTTAGCAGGGGGTCCATTGACCCCCCCCCCCCCCTCCCGCTGGACACCCTAGCTCCATGTGAAGCACACCCACCCAAGGCCTGTTCTCGCCCCTCTTTGGCGAAGCACTACTGAGTATGCCCTTGGTGTTACAACGTTATCAAGCTACTTTAGTTCTCATTTATCATTGTTGATTTTAGGTAAATTTATGATCGTATTTTTATTAAAATGGCCCTCACTTTTCTAAAATTACTCGAATGCCCCTCATTCTTCATGAAGCTTGTTTGATACTATCTCTTTGCGCATCTTTAGAATCCACATTTGCGTTGTCAATCACGACATAAAATTCTCATTCGCATTCGCAAGTAAATAACACATTCAAAGATCAAAGTGCTTGGAAGCAATGAAAAGTGTTTCTTTGACGTGAAAGTTGAAGAGTTGGAGAGGAAAACATTCACAACACAAGTGCCTATCTTGATGTAGTACTTGCGAATGCGAATGTGCATTATAAGGATGCAGTACGAAGCGACAATATCAAACGGGACTTCATGAAAAATGAGAGCCATTTTGATAATTTCTCAAAAGTGAGGACCATTTTAGTAAATATGCGATCTTTGAGGGCCAATTTTTCCCTTTCATTTTAACCACCACTGTTCAACATTATTAGTGCAGTTGGATAATTACAATACCGTATATTATTCTCTCAGCAAATTTAACCCTTAAACGCCCAAGGAAGCCCGAGGGGCTTGATTCCAACAAGAATCTGCTCTGTAGCTCTCACTGTAATCAACTTTTCACTTATATTTTGATGTCAAACTGGTCACCGTCTTGTGATGCATTCAAAAAGTGAAATTTTACAATTCAAATCACAATTTGTTTGAGTGATTTTGTGGTTTGAAAGGATTGTGGTAGGTAGGTTGGGGTTGTACATAACCTTGTAGGAGGTTGCAAGCTCATCATTGATTAGTTCATTCATGGTGCCCAAGTTCAAAAAGTGCACTATTCATGATGCCCAAGTCCAAAAGATGTTGTGATCCAATTTTGGGCTGCCCGTTTTAGACCCCATGGGCGTTGAAGGGTTAAAGACATTGAATGTACTAATCACCCCCAAAATATTACCAAGTACGGCAAGAGCATAAATCACTTCGTCAGTATCTTGGATAGCAATCTTGCTCACTTCTAGAAAAACTTCTAAAATATACACCCCCATCAGTAAAAAAACATTCGTTTTCTATGTTGCCATTGATACATCCTCCCATTCCGTTCATTCATCCCCCACAAACTAATAAAAGGGTGGTTGGGTCCCCGGCTTTCAGGGGCTCAAAAATTCTGTAGAACGTTGACATACCAAACAAACAAACGAACAAGAATGAGAATAATAATAGTATTTTAAGAGCTTTTATTTTTTTAAATTTTTTTTTGTGTCTAAAAAAAAAGAATGCAAATGTGATATGTATCCTCCCCCAGCCAGCCAGCCAGCCATTTTCTACAGTGATGGGAATCTGGAATGAAGAAAATAGAGGTACATATCCCCCGAATCAGGGAAAGGACCATTATTATTTAGCCCATCAAATAACCGGGTCCGCGTTTTGGTGTAACTGCTTCGCCCACCTTCTTCTCTCTCTCCATGGGGGGAAGGAAGGGAGAAGGGGGGGCACACAATGGAGAATGGGATCTCTATGTGTATCTATTCATATAGTAAAGTGGTCTAAAGTGGAGCAGGTTTCATAATGAAGCTCTACTACTAATCTTCACTAAGAGGTAAGGTGAAGAAGAGAAACTCCAACCTATGTAGAGGCTGGTGTGAATAGAGTGTTTGTTCGACACATCCTTGGATGTATGCCCAGAAGTTATTACACCAATGGCCGGACTACTAACCCTTCTTGGAGTGAAGGGTATGCAGAGGTTATCACACCAATGGCCGGATTCGTAGCTAGACACTAGTGCGTTAGAGATATTCGACATGGTAGTTCCTAGCTAGGCCTTAGTGCCTTAGAGATACCCAATATGAGGTCCAAAAATCTCCCACCATAGTTGGGTGGATTATGGTGGTGAGAACCACATAGCCATGGGAATAGAACCCATGACCTCCTCATTTGGGGCCATGAGCCTTAACCCCTAAATGGTTTGACTCATTTGTAGTAAAATGAACACATCCTCAAAAGCATTGTCATAGGTGGAGGTAAAAGTGTGTTATCCAAATCTCAACCGTACAATCTTGTCGTAGACATATTGAACATCATGTGGGTCAAATTCTGAGTCATGAGGCTTCATAGATTGCGAGATCATAATGTATTAATACTCAAAAATGATCACATAATTTCATGATTTTCACTTTAAAGTGAAAATGCTACCATTAGGCTTATTGCAATGAAAAAGTCACCAATTAGAATGTTGTTCACCTTCATCTCAGTAGCATCCTTGAACAAAAAAAAAACCATGAGAAAAATTTCTTTGTGCAAATTATGGCCCTGCAATGGTGAAAACTGCCCTAAATTTTACAAAGGAAAAAATGTCTAAAACTAGGCTGCTGTCACTGAAATGCATGCCATTAATTCATACTTCATTGTATGGGTCTGAGATTTCTATTACATGAACTAGACTTGATTTGGGACCCAACCCAAGTGATTTCGTCCAAAACGGAGTCCGGATGAAGAAGTTATGGCTCTCCAAAGTTGGTGTCATCCAAAATGTCGTTTTTCGACATTCGGCCCGCTTAAGGGTTAACCACCAAGCCAAGGCTTGTGGTGCCTTACACTTAGAGGTACATTATAGCTTTTTCCATATAATAACCATATATTCACTACATACATTATAGGGTGTCACCTCATTATAGGAAAACCTATATTTCCAGCTTCAAAAGTTCTTAACTCCTTGCAGAAGAGACTAGAAATGATAATACCATATGCGTTAGCTTTATACTAATATTCCCCACACAAGAAATTTGCGTGCACAAGTAACATTTGTGTAGATTTTCCTCCGTAAAATTTGAGCCATTATTGAGCACCTTACTATATACACCCCCCATGGTAATAATTAACAAAAATGCATAAGCGTTGTTGATTAGTGATGTAAACATTGATTGTGAACGAGAACACTAATCGTCATTTCTATGTATAGGAATAATCTTCCATAGTGAACAATAATAGTGAGATCATGAAATTTTAACCTCTAAATGGGTAATGGCATTTTGGGGTTGTGACAAGGATAATAATTCAGCCAATCTTGACCATTACCATCTCACAAATGAAAAAGAATCAACTGAGCATATTTAAAATGATAGTAAAATGCGAAGTTAATTTCAAGATCCTATGGTTGAGTATATATAGGCCTAATGTAGAAGAGGTTCATATTTTGTAATTTGTTAGGGGTGATTAGAGGTTTTAGAAAGGGAAGAAGTCCCTAGAATCGCACGCTCCTAAAAAAACAATCAAAGCATTGGTTGGTAAATATGAACACTAATCTCAAAATGTTGGGAAGTACACAAAAGTTGTTGATTAGTATTATATGAAAACTACTCTTATTTGTTAGAAGTTACCCATTACATAATGTTTCAATCTTCTAGAAGTGTTTCAATTTGGGCAGCCATTGCAACCCAATACTCTTGTTTATTCTTAAAGTCACCAATTCCAAAGAATTCCTCCCTTTCCAAAGAAATTTCCATGCTCTCACATTTAGTGTTATGTATTGAAAATTAGTGTCCTAACAGTAAGGTGATGTGTGACATTTCGTATCTCCTATCGCAATCAACAACTCTTGTAGTGTTTGACTTCTAATAAACAACACTAATTCTCACATAACACTAATTAATAAACAATTCAAAAATCTCCCATTCACTAAGTAGGAAAAGGGGTTTTGATTTTCTTGGTTTGTGCACCCACACAACAACCATATAAGCAGGAGGTTAAATGATAAAAGAATATATGCTTCGTTAACCAATTAGTTGATTTGTAACTGCCAGATTGATTTTGTGTGTGGTGCAATATCCACGGCGTTCCTAGATGGGTCATAACTGACAGTGGCAGTTGAAATGTGAGGACTCTATAAAAAAATGATGGTGTAACTGTAACTGCCATTGAGAAGAAACAACACTCCTATTCAGTTTGTTTAGGTTTTGGTTTCTTTGGCTTTCATTATAATTATTGCATGGCGCATATTCTATTGTGCTTTTGCATGGAGACCAAAACTGAATATTGACTTGTTGGAACATACATAATTCATGGTAAAGGTTCAAGAATCAACTGTTACAGTTTTTGGAGGTTTTGATTTGATAGTGGTTAACTCCTAAAGATCTTTGATGCAAACTTGTCTAAATTATGTAAATTGACCTTCTTCTACTTCAAGTTCAAA
This sequence comes from Bryum argenteum, assembly GCA_037043015.1. Taxonomy (NCBI): domain Eukaryota; kingdom Viridiplantae; phylum Streptophyta; class Bryopsida; order Bryales; family Bryaceae; genus Bryum; species Bryum argenteum. The sequence continues at coordinate 12,907,762 of CM073328.1, read as the reverse complement.
TAAATGTAATCTAAGGATTTTTTTTTTAAAATCTAACTGTAGGGTCTTGAAGTTAACTTGACACTTTATTAACCCTTAAACGTCCAAGCATGCCCCTCGGGCTTGGTTTCCAGTGTATTTTCAGAGAGGCTTGACGTTTAAGGGTTAACACACCAAATTTGAACTGTTGATTCTTCTTCATTTGTGAGATTATGATGATCGAAGTTGGCTGAATCTTTTTCTTGCGGGGATCTCATAAAGCCATTTTGGCTTTCCTGGATCTTTATGGGCTAAATTGGAGGAGTTCCCATAATGGAAATTTGGTAATCTTCACTCATAGGTACACAATAGGTTCTCCATATGATAGTACCATGTACTCGGTGGAGACATTGGATGGTATCACTTTAGGGTACCGTTTTAGGAACACCTGTATTTCCAACTTCAAAAATTCATTACTCATTGTGAAAGGATTCAAATATGATGTTTCCTCTTTTTAGTGATTTCACCGTTCTAGTATTTTTTTTTCTCGTACACAAAAATTGTTTGCGCTCGTAACATCCTTAGAGATGAAAATTGCCTCACTATTGGTCACCTTACTATATGTTTTAGAAAGGAACAGTAAAATTGAGATGTCCGTACTAAAGGCACTTCAGCCCCTTAACTTCCTTGAAGTTTAAAATCAATATTTTGGACAAAGGGCAGAAACTTTGAAGAGGCATAACTTCTTCATCCAAACTCTCTTTTGGACGAAATCACTCGGGTTGGGTCACAAGCCAAGTCTTCTTCGTGTGATAGAAATTCCAAACCCATGAGGTAAGGTACGAATAAATGGCATGCATTTTAGTGAAGGTTGCTTCTATTTTTGGGTTTTCGAACATTTGGCATGTTTTGCCATTGCAAGCCAATTATGTGAGATCAAAAATAATTTTTCATGAAATAATTCTACATAAGTGTGATCTTTATATTCATCCAAACAACCTTTTAGTTGGAACATTTTTGATCCGGATAACTTTGGTATTGGATTTGCAATGATGTTTCTATGATGAGATAAGTGAAATAATGGATGAATTTTGAGGAGCCATATCTCCTTCATCTATCGTTAAATTTTGACCTTTTTTAGAAGATGGATTCAAGTAATGGTCTAGTTTAAGTGGTAGAAGCCTTGACCCAATTTAAGATGTATTGAACTTAAAACATGGATTTGAATGCAAGGGGTCTAAATGTGGACTATTTTTCTTTTGTAAAATGTTTAGCAGATTTCACCATTGCAAGGCTACTATTTGAGCTCAGATATTTTTTGATGAATTTTTAGATGAATTTTTTTTGTACAATAGAGTCTTTGAGATGAAGATGAACAACTTTCTAGTTGGTGATTTGTTTTATTGCAAATTTCATGTTGGTAGAATATTCACTTCAAAGTGAGAATGATAGCTTTTTGTAGCCTATTTTGTGCATTGAAATGTTATGATCTTGCAATCTTTAAGGTCCCATGAGTCAAGTTTTGGTTCACATGATCTACAACAAACTTATTACGAGTTTTTATGGTTGAGATTTGAATAGCTTATATTTATTTTCATCTATGACACTTTTTTCAAAAATGAGTTTATGGCTACAATACCCCAAGGACATGTAGGGGTTGAGATGAGGCTTAACAACTTTCTAATTGAGTGTTATTTATCCAAATACTTTCGGTATTGGATTTGCAATGATATTTTACAGTAGAAAAAGTTATATTGAGCCCTTGCTCTAGCAAATCAAAGTCTCTTTCGGTCAAACTGGACACGCACTTAATCATGAGAAACTCCGTGTGGTAATGCACACGAGTGCGAACTGTCAAGCTCTCAATCTGCCATCAATAAATTATGGTAAGATTAGAATAATCGAGAAAGAAACACTGGGGGCAATTATTATAGAGCCTGCACAAGATAGCAGATTACCCAAAATAATGGAGACAAAAGATTGAACGTCATCTCAATGCAAAATACCCTTGAATTAAAACTGCCCTAACACTGTAGTGGACAACTGTGAAATCCACTTTCGTCCAGCAGACCAAAGTGGATGGTAGAGGGCCCATAGTACCCATCTCCGCCCATAGAGGTTGAGTTTTTTTTTAACAAATATGGCCTTTAGGGCAAGGTTGTAATCAATCTTGTTGTGTTGAATTTGAGTTATTACAATACAAGATGTACAACTACTAAAATCGACTTGTGTAAATCGATTGAAATAAGTTTACCTACAATCAAACAATATGAGACAAGAGTGTTGAAACTTAGGTACTAAACTTTGTTAAAAAAATATGTTGTAGAGAACAAGAAGTGTCTAAGATAGGAGGCTTGAAAACCACATAGCATCAAAACCATTGCTTACCCAAGAAGATACATCATGATTCCAACTTCAAATTATAATGTACTCATGGTGTACATTTTAGACTGGTTGGTCTTAGGTACACCTATGGTGCATGTCTTAACCCCTAAACGACCACGGCCACCGAATCGGCCTTTACCATCAAGGTCAAAAAAAAATAAAATTTACAGTCAACTTCAAATGTTATGATCTCACATCTAGTGATGATCCAACGGTTGAAAATTCTCACACTACTACCGATGGTAGTCTACTTCAAGATCCTACAGTTGAAACTATCAAAACTTTCCAAAAAAATTGGACGTACCCCCATTTGTACATAGTGCTTAGTATTGGGATTTCAAGCTCCCAAAACATCGTGGATCTTTAGGGGTTAAAATCCATAATTCAACATAATCCCATAACTTTATTATGCTAAACCCCAATTTTGAGGTCTCAATTTTGACCTTTTTCCACGAGCCTGTGCAAGAAAAAAATAAATAAAAATCATATCAACAGTGTGGAATATAATAACCCAATTTTAAAATAATTTAAAACTAATGCTCAATGTCGACATACACGAGTATTTTATTTATTTCGGAACAAGCATGCAAAAGTTGTGAGCAAAAGTGCTAGAGATTTATTTATTTATTATTTTTTTTGGTTTTTTAAATCTTGGGGATTCAGACATTCCTTGGTTGGAGATTTAAGAGTGTCTGTATTGTGGGGTGTGTTCCCTTTTTGTTGATGTTTATGGCTCCAAGTGGGCGAGGCTGTATAGTCTCCTTGTGCACTTTTTTTTTCCCTTGAAGAAAGTACCTAGTAGGGCGGACAACACAAGAAACAAACAACACAAGTTCCACACCAGGGTATGAATGGGAGGCAGGTGGAACTGAATTTGACTGTTTGGTTAAAAAAAATAAAAGTAAAAAAAATCATCTAGGCTGCCCATAACTTGAAACCCACCAAAAAAAAATAAAAAAAATAAAAAATAAAAAATCTGAAAAAAACTAATAGAAAGAATGGAAGGGTATAAAAATCTTGTTCTTAAACAACTTGTTCTCTAAGCAAAAGAGCAACAGTTGTATGTCTGCAGTTGGAAAGACTTTTGGTATATGCCTTTTACTTTTTCAATTGGATTGACATGACTGGCCTTGGAATCTTGACAAACTTGGAAAAGTAATGTGCTTGTGATGATGCTTGCTACACTCGTTCTTCTATTTATATTTTAGTATCGTTGCTCATTTAGTGTGTATGATAAATTGGGCGCACTTTACTTTAATCCCTAATGGTCCAATAACCAAAAAAGAGTTTTTGCTATTTTGGGCACCCTAGATGAAGGGGTTAAAAGCGATACTTTTGCCTAAGATTCTTACTGGATGTTGCTATACTACAAGGTGTGTGTGTGTGTGTAAATTTGCTAAGTCATATCCCAAACTAAGAATTTTTTAGCGCAAATTTTGGTTTTCAAGCCCAAATAGGGGAGTTTGGGCAGCTTCAAAAATTTTAAATATTTTTTAAAGATATGTTTGTGATGATACTATAAATTTTCAAGAGATCCATGTTCAGTCTTTTACCAATTTTACAAGGGTAGTCTTCAAAGTTTGCAAAAAAGACTTGACACATCGACTTTGAAAGTTACAATCTCAAAAATGGTAAAGATCCAATAGTTGAAATTTGACATGGTATTAGTGAAGGTAGTCATTTTGAAGATCTTACGGTTGGATATACCAAAGAAGTTAAAAACATTGAGTCATACCTCAACTTGCACAAAGTGGTAATAGAATTGGAGTATTTGATTTTGAAGGCTAAATAACACCCTTGGGCCTTTAGGGGTCAAGAACGAGAAGCCTTCATCCAAAGTCATGTTGGGCCATGGCCCATGAATTGCCATGTATTAGAGCAAGCTTGTGTTTTGGTTTTGTGTTTTGATACATTGGTTATTGCGCGAAGCAAAAAAAGATTAAGTTAGAGCTACGCCAATGCAAAATTGGATTTTCACCCATGAATTGATTTAAAGCTTTAACTATATTCGGAGGGTTTAGAGCATCTATTGTGCAACTTGCAAATGGCGCTAGGCGGGAGGTGTCGCAAAGAGAGGCCCCAAAGGTAGGAGCTCGCCATACTACTCTTGCTCTCGCTATTGTAAATGGCTATGCCGTGAGGAAAAAAAACCATGCTATAGCGCTAATGAAGCTACAGAGAATGGAAATGTTGCCTGGAGACTCCACAAGTTTGCGATACGAGAAGATGAAGGAGTAATGGACAAGAAGAAGCGTGCGGGCAACGATGAGCTTGACAACAAAATGAAGGAATTCATGAATATGTATTGCCCGCATCATGCACAAGTTGGTCGTTTTCATGTGCTACATGGGCATATTTCTACCTTGCAAGCCCTTAGCCAAATATTGTATTTAGGCATCATCTCCATAACCCTCTCTTTATCACCAAGCACTCACCAATCTTAGAGCCAAGTAATTGTGCAGTAGGTTCTTATGGGGCATACGTAAACGTTGCCAAAGATTAAGCAAGTTAAATAACTGATAAGTGCGGTCACATACTCTGAAGGTACATTTCACCTTTCAAGTATAATCTTCATGTACTCACGTTAAACAATCTATGATGCTTGTTTTCTTATACACCTACAAGTCTACCTTCAGAATCCGTAACTAACTTTAGTGATGTCTATATATCATACGTTATCAATATGTTTATTTATGCTAAATAAAATTCCTCAAAATATTCAGCCCCTTAAAATCCAAGCATTTTTTGGACCTCCACAACGACAAACCGCATTTTTCTTCTATCTTGCTAAAAGTGAGGCATGGTCAAATTATTTTGTACTTTCAACCGTGGGATCTCAAACTTGGCTACTGCCACAAATACTTCATAAAATTTTGTAGCTCTTAGATCTTCACCATTTGTAAAATGACTATAAAATAAAACAAAGTTTGATCATTTACTCAACTTGTTCTTTTACCAGCTCACAAGAAGCTTCCTTTGCTTGTTCCCCCAACTCACTAAAATAATTTTCCCTACTCACTTCTTTGATCAAGTAAAACCAACCTTTCTCTCTTCATTCTCCCAATCAACTACCATCATATGTATTGATTTACCTAAACAAACAATAAACAATCATAAAGTTTCACCAAATGAATACCTAATTTGTTGCTCCATTCAACCAAGCAAAACTTTGTTTGCTTGTTCCTCTCTTACATTGACTAAATCAAATTATTTACCTACTCATTCTATTACTAGATTGTTCACTAAAACAAAGTCTCACCATTTACACAACTTGTTCCTTCAACAAACTAAATGAAGTTTCTAGTGTTTGTTCTTCAAACTCACTATAAGACTTTTCGATTACTCGAACCTTTGATTGAGCAAATAGTAGTTCTCTTTGTGTAGTTGTTCTCTTAACCATGATTCTCACATTTGCCTTACTCAATTCTTAATTGAGAAACTCCCACTCTTTCACACTTGATGACTCTAGACTTCAAGTTTTTCTGTGACTATTTGTAGATTAAGCACTCTTGGGTCTTCATGTATACGGATTTTTTTCTAAAACCTATTCATATAGTTTTGAATCCATTATATGTGAGTAACCATTTTTTATTCTACTAAATTTTGTGAACTTTATGCTCCAAATGTCCGAGGATCACCTTATATGTAAGGGGTACTTTGTATTTTTGTTGTACAAAAATATTAAAATGAAAAATATCCTATTTAATTTCCGGCCTTTTTATGTGGAATACAATTATTTTGTTGCCTTTTTTTTCTTTTTCCCCTTTGTGCATTTCATGCTTGGTGGTTTCCTTTATGCGAATTGGATATTGGACATCTATAATTCATGTCATTTTGTCTTTCTCCCCTCTAGGGATTTGCTTGCCAAGGGGGTATCTACGCATGCATGCTCGGGCATTAATTTATAACTCGTTCCTTTTTTTTTATCTCGTTACTTAACATTTCCCGGTTTTGTACATAGGAAAAACAATTCCTTTTTATTATAGTCTTGTTGTCTACTTCCATAACACATTCCTCCAACCACAAACGAGTATGGGGGGATCACTCTATGTGTCTCATGATGATTAATTATCATCTCTAGAGTAACCACACCTTTGTTCAAGTATTTTAAAACATACAATGTCATGTGTTTGCAAGTAGCTCTTAAAATGCGTTGTTCCTTAGGATAAGAAAATATCAATGTACAATTGTGAAATTATTAACCTTCTATTCTATATAGTTGTACCCTTGAATTCCGGAGGTTTGATAGGCGGGCTCTCTTCAATCTCATTGTATAGGGGATCCATTGGTCGATGTCATTACTAGATGCAATACCAACTCAATAATATATTTTGGCTGCTGGTTGTTCCTAGATTTTCAATTTTCCATATTTGGTTAAATGATGCATACTATGTTCATTTGTAAGTGAGCAACTCATTCTTTGTAAGTGAGCGACTCATCCTTTGTAAGTGAGCAAATTAAGCTACATGTGCTTGTTATTGGACTGACTTCAAGGAGCTTTGCCTATGCGTCTTATTAGCTCATCAGAAAAGAATTCATTCAACTTACATAAAAGCTTCCAACTAATAAACCCATGATGTAGTATGTGTAATTTCTTGTACACCTACTACTTCCACTTCCAAAGGTTCATAACCCAATTCAAAATCCATAATCCATGATCCCAATTAATTCTACCTCTTACATGATTCGCACATTTTCCAAAATCAATTTCCTTCGTCACTTCCGAATGAGTTTGCCAATCTGAAATTTGTCCAATTTTTGAGTATTATACCTTTTTTATACAAATGTTGGAATTGGAATATTTGGTATTGCCAAAATACTCTTGGTACCCCTCCGAACTTTAGATTTTTTTAATTTTTTTAAAAAACTATTTGTGTTTTTTTGCTCAAGCGTTGCTTAAAGTCCAATCAACATTCTACAATTATGCAAATATTCTCAAGCTCTACCCTAAAAACCCAAAAAGGTAGGTAGCAAAAACTTCCCCCCTTTATATACAAGCCATTAACAAATGGTCTAAATTTTAGTAGACATAGGCAAAAATTCAAAACTCTTTAAACCTCTGCTATGGAGCTTCATTTTCAGATTTATGCTATACTTAGTTGTAGCAACTTTTGTAAACTCACCCCTAACACCAACTTAATTGATTGAGCCATTGAGGATATATGAAGACTTAACATTTTTATTTCTCACCCAAAAATCATCTCCAACCACAATATTGTTGATTGGGCCATTATGGGTTGATGAGGACTAGCATTTTTATTTCTCATTGCAACTTTGTGTAAGGAATAGAGAGTAATGGACAACATGTGTTTTTTTTTCAAAAAAAAAGCAATATCAACTAACTCCAACATTGATCTCTAAAACTTGACAAATTCACCTTACTCTTGTTTTGTCTTTCTTGAGAGAAATAGGGAACCAAGCATATGATGTTTAGTAACGCATGCAATCTCACCAATAGTATCATGCATACAATGAATACAAATGAATTTGAAACTAGTATATCAACTTTCTCAACACATTGTGAAGTATCAATTGGGAAGAACATTGTTACATTGTTCGGTTACAAAATCTCGAAAAAAAAAGTAAAAAATATATGAAACCTTGTTTTGTACAAAACAACTTATAAAGTTCAACTTTGAAACATGGTTTTATGTTCTTTTTCTGAATGAAAGAAAGTCACTTTAATACTGGGCAAGGGTATGATATGGGTACCACTGAGACGCGTCTCATTATGTTTAACCTGTATGTAATTCATTACATACGTACTAGAAAATTCCTTTTTCAATCCCATGTATACAACTATAGCCATGTCATCTCGTTAAAATAATTTTTCAATATTATTTTGTTTTATCAAAAAAGCAGTTTTAGAAAAATCACACTATTTTTGGAGGGGGTAACCGATATCATGCCCTTACCCTACTAGAAATTTGCATATAATGGGGCCTCACAACTGAAAGTTGAAGAGAATATTCCTCTTCTGACAAAGTAGCCAAGAAATAGGGCTCCTTTCTAACAGTCCCTGCAACAACTTGAACTTTAAGCAAAAAAAAGAGCACATTCCACATGTCCTTTTATAGCAACAACAAATATGATGCCACAAAACTTTTACTTTTTTCATCATGGTGCCAACAAAAAATCCTCGGATGGGGGGAATCTTTTTTTCTTATCAGAAAAGCCATGCAAGGTGTCAAAAAACGGAAGAAAGGGCCTCTCATTTCGTTAAATGAAAACACTTGCTTGGAAACGGAGCATGTTATGGATGTCATGGGATGTGTAAATGTGTACCCGAGGGGGGGGCCGGGCCCCGGGAGGGACCCAACAAAGTTGTCCAGTATCTTCGTGGCCATTGAAACATTCTCTTCGTCAAAGTGCCACCACCAGCATGGGGGACGATATTATTTGTGGCTACCAATGGGGGAAAAAAGCAACAGCTCCCCCCTACTAGGACACATGATTGGATTCCTCCTCGCGCTCGGATACATGGCATGCCCTCATGAAGAAGAATATTACTACACTACTACGATAGACCCTTTGAATGAATGATGAAAAAGGCGCATTTGGGGTAGCATGCCCACATGGACTTCGGATTATGATGATGATGACTATGATACCTCGGTCCCTCCTAACGCAAGTTGAACGTGCAAATGCTTCGTGTAAAACAAGATGGTTTATAGTAGATTAGGAAGGCGTACCACGTGTTAAATGTATGTGTGATTTTACTTGAATTAACTTAATGTGCGTACATAGTATCAGTGACTAAGTACAAGTTGAGATATACTTGAGAAAAATGCAGAAAAAAATGACTTGTTTGTAAAATATATAAAAGAAAACGTAGTTTCTATACTTTGGTTCTAAGCTCAACAATAATATTGAGGACCTATTCGAGTAATTCTTCAAAATATGATGGCAAGAAATTGGATCAACACTTATTTGGTATAGAAAGAGCACTGAAGTTACAATAGTGTAGAATTTTGAAGGTTGGGGCTTCTTTACTCTCCTAATTACGAAGTTTCGATATGAAACAAGTATGTTTTGTCTTGAATAATTACTTAAGATATAGAATTTTGTATTCATTAGATTTTTGTTAGGTATCAATGTTTTGCAAGTAAAAAATTTATGATTATAGGAGCTCTAGGAGGCATACTTAATAACATATAGAAATTTAACTATTGTTGGTAGCAAGTCATAAACCTTTGAGAGCGGAGATCGTAAGTGGGCTCATATGAATTACTTATCATGATATCATAGTAAAGGATAGAGTTTACTCTGAATTGGAATTGTGCTCTACTAGTTGAAAAGTTGAGTTACACCAAGAGTCAATATGTTTCTAAGCATATACAATCTCACTACATATTGTCATTGAAAAGGCACTTACTCATAGGAATGAGATACACAATAATAAAATGCACAATCTACATCTCAATCTTGCTACAAACTGCTTATTGACTTCCCACTACCAACTTTGTAGTTATCGATGAATGAAAAGGGAGCTAAACGTCATTGACTAACGTTCATTGATTAATCGAGGGTAACATGATAACTACCAATAAATGGAAGGTGGCTAAACGTCACCCATGTCGGCTACTATTGGTCACTTTCAACTGCTAGTTAGCAACAGTGTACGTACCAATAAATGAGAGAGGGCTAGACGTCACGACTTTTACCACGACTTTAATCATGGATGGTCACTACCAATCGCCAATTATAGAGAGTAACATGATGACTACCAATAAATATAAGGACGCAACATCACCAATGCCGGCTACTATTGATCACGGCCAGTTGCTACTTATCAAGAGTGAAGAGTGACAGTTAAACAATCGTACCAATGAATGAGAGAGAGCTAAACGTCATCGGTATTAACTTGTGGTATTGGATGGTCACTACCAACTCCGAATTATCAAGCATGACATAATAAATATCAATAAATGGGAGAGAGCTTAACGCCACCAATGCCGGCATGCTAGCTAGCAGTAGTAACATGATAAGAATATTTTGAACAACTCAACTAAAGGATTGGCTAAGTATAGCCATAGAAGAGGGGTTGTTAAATGTAGCCTTAAAAGAGGGGTTGTTAAATTTAGCACCTTTTTAGATCCACACCCTTTTCCAACGAACTCATCTTGTTAAATGACCATGTTATGTTCTATATTCTCAACTCGTATGATGAATTGAAGAGACACTGAAAGAGATGAAGACAATAGAAAGATGCCAAACACAAACAAGAAATTAAGAAGATAGGCACTTTAAAAAATGAAAACATTAGAAAGATGTTAAAAGTGATGTAAATAGAAACATTAGTAGATGTTAACAAATTTTACCAAATATTTATCGCATGTTTTCTTGTTTTGATCTCTCTAAATCTTAACTTATACAAAAACATTTTAGAGATATTGGTGTGTTACTACAAAAAATTCTAAGTGTAATTTAGTCTTCAACAACAACAACTATCTCATAGCTTACTATGTTAAAATGAATGAGAAAATTCTTTGCACTTGTCACAATTTCCATCTTATTTGTAGGGAACAATTCGGAAAAGATAAACTTTTAGAAAAGTAATGCAAGAATTATTTTCTTAACGGAAGTAAGAAATAATGAGTACGCACTTTGATTATGAAGGAGACACTAGTATACACTAGTCTCCACGTAACACTAATTAACAACCCTTGTATAGTAGTGCGCGGATGGAAAGAGCAAGGACAACAAGAACTAATCAAAGAATCAAGTATCTTGCATGTCCACTTGCTACGTTACATGTTTTAGAGAACGAGGACCATATACTTTTAATTTACACCAACCCCCCAAAAACAACAAAGAATCTAAGTTCTTTACTTAACTAAATACATATATCTCTCATAAAGACCCATGTCTCCTTTATAAATCATTTCTATATGGTAGCATGGGCATACAAATCTTCATGACAAATCACTTGGAGAGCTTTGTGACACAGCAAGAAGAGACTCATAATAATATGAATACCACAAAGAAGGTACATACATAGCTCCTTCCTAATTCATTGATGTGGGACCAAAAACCAACACTCAAGTACCTAGTTACAACTGGGTCTCCCAAAAGAAAGACCCTCTTTACTTCCAAAGGTTAGATATTCATCTACAAGTTCAGCCCTAAAACAAAGCAATCCCATTGGCCACTCCAACTTCCACTTGTGCCTAACAATAGAACAAGATTCTCATCTCCCTTATATCGTAAGGAATAAGAATCTGATTTCCCTCTCCCAAAGAGAATAACCTTTGCTTTAAAAATAGCAAAAAAGTGATTACACGTTGTGAAACATATCCAAGCTTGGGTCAACGACATTAAGATGTGTAGCGAAAACAGATTTTCACATATCCAAGCTTAAATCAACAACAATAAAAAAATGTGATTCGAGAAACTCCGGGGAGATAAACAGTAGAACGCCTCAGCACGGTTCAAAGAGGTCCACCGTCAATGAAGTGCACATGGAACACTCTTTCCTTCGCTTTCGAATCTGTGGTGTGATGACAGATAAGGCATGGTGACGGATGACTCAAGCCAAACGGTGATCAAGATAATGAAAGAAAAAGAGGAAACGAAACATTTATATATATAAATATGTATAAGAAGGTTACAGCACGCGATACACGTTGAGGATTGCGAATCAATGTGTACAAAGTCCATTATTATTTTCTCACTTTGAATCTACAAAACCGGTTGCCGCCTCCACCTCCGGGGGATGGAAACAATCGGCACCATAAAGAGTGCCTGTATAAGAAGAAGCTTCAACTGTACAAAACTAATCTTCCCGAACTATCCACACACTCGTAGCAGCAGCAGAAGCTTGTGTTTTTCATGCTTGCATGCTACCCCATCATCATCGACTTTACAAATCATCTCATCAATTTGCTTGCTACTACTACTGAGCGTGCTAGTGGCTCATACGAGAAAATTGGCTCCCCTAGTGTATATACATCTGCTATGCTCACGCCTGTACAATCGGTGTCACTAACTGAAAAAAATCATCGCCGGTGCCATCAGAGTGGCCAACCACTAATAAGAAGGAAAACGAAAAACTCAAAAATGGAGAAAATAATAATCCGAATGGAGGAAGAGGAGGAATAAGCAAAAGCCAAAAAGAGAAGAGAAGAAAAAAACTCGGGAAAATGAATACCACACAGCCTCGGTGATGGTGGAGTGGGAGGATCTACAAGGATCCGAGGTGTGATCACCCTGCCTTGCGAGGAGCACTCGTTGCCAACGACCCCAGAAAGGTGTCCTGGCCGGAGTACTTCGCCATGGCCGTGTAATCCGGTCCAAAACTGGGGTAGTTACACGAGGTGCTGTGCACGGCAGCCATATACTTCTGCACTTCCTTGGCCACCATGTCTCGCATCAGGGCCACAAGACCCGTATTTACAGCCGCATCTAAACCGTAGCTCGAGGGTGGGGGTGGCGGGGGCGCCGCGCTCCACTGTTGAGGTGCCGGGAAAACTGGACTAAACGCTTGGGCCACAGCAGATCGCACCGCGGCACTCATCATCTCCGTAGTCGCCGCGTTGCTGGTGCTGTAACCGTTGACAGGAACTGGGTATGGTGAAGCAAACTTCACAAGATCTGGGGGACTTGAAACGACCACCGAGCCTTGACGCTGCAGAAGCGGACTGGTATCGTCAGAGGACGAAAGCTCTTTCCGCGGTGGGCTCGATCCGGGGAGTGACAGGCTCAGCGATGTTGGTGGGTCGGAGATGTTGTCGACTATCGGCGGACTGAAAGTCGCAAACGCCGAGGAACGCGCCACGGGACGGAAGACGGGTTGTGGTGCCATGAGAAGCTCACGAGGTGAGACACATGGTGTAGAGGACGCGTCTGTGCCAATGTTCATCCGCTTTATCTTATGCGAATCAGCCTCCCACCCGTTCTCTTCTTGCACGCTACCATCGGTGCTAATCTCGTTGCTGGAGCGTTTGCGACCGTCGACGCTGCCAATCTCCTCCTCGTCGGCACGCTGGGTTGGAGTCTCCGGGTTTGATGAAAGCTCCGCGAGGTGACGGCGTCGGAGAGTAGAGTTCCAGTGGTTTTTGATCGCATTGTCGGTTCGGCCAGGTAAGAGACGAGCGATGGTGGCCCACTTGTTGCCGTGTTGGCCGTGCGCCTGGATGATAGTCGCATCCTCCACGGCTGTGAACGGACGGTGCTGCACCTGCGGGCTCAGCTGGTTACACCAACGCAGCCTGCAGGATTTCCCTGACCTACCGGGAATCCCCTTGCTGATCAACGACCAGTTCCTAGCGCCGTACTTGTCCACCAGCTGCTGCAACGCCTGGTCCTCCTCCGGGCTCCATGGTCCCTTGATGCGGTCGAACTCCTCCATGCGACCTGTCATTGCCATTGTTTTCTCTAAACCACTGCTTCATATACAATACTCCCGCTCTGACCGAATTATCCAGCTCTTCCGATCGACAAAAAACCACCGCTCTCTCGAACTCGCGCTCAGACGCTTACCCACTCAATCACTCAGCCGAAAACTCACGAAAAAGTGAAGACATTTTTTTACAAGCTCCAGATTCGCCGAACAAAAAATTGGGAGGAGGGGGTGTGCAGATGTACACTCTTATCGAAAGTGTGATGAAAAAATCACAGATCTCACCGATCTCGCTATCAGACTTATTGTTTTTTTACAGACAGATCCGATGCCGTGAGCTGACCACTACAGAAGCAGATGAACCCGTTCGGTATATCGCTCAATAGCAAAAAGAGAGAACGCACACGGACTGGTTCAAGCGTCAAACGCTCCTATTTGGAGGAGAGGAGCTCTAAATGCATCGGGTCTCGTTATTGGGTGTTTAAGGTGCAGACACAGACGCCTCCTTTATATCGCGACGAGTAGCGTCCCCCACATCTCCCGAGCCCAAAACCCCGGACCCTCACCACATCGGCCAACACCATCAAGCAATATACACACAAACCACCACCGCTGCGGGCGGGCACCAAAACGAGCGAGAACAAGGTCGTTCGATCGGGAGAACGAAGACAACGGAGGTGCAGAAACGGACTACGGGAAGGAGGGGAGGGGAGGGGGGCCCGGCAGGCGACGAACGAAGGTCTGGCAATGGCGGCCTCGAGACACAGGCTATTGTAGCGACGACGCGGGCCTGGCGCTGCGGGGCTCCCGGTGAGCGCGTCCGGTTTTACTAGTAACTAACTTTCGTCAGTTACTAGTAGTTATTCTGGGAGTTTTTACTAGTCAGTTGGTTGCGGGGTCGCTCGGTAATTTATTTTCATTTTCTGCCCCCCTCTGGCCCTGGCCCTGCTGCCCGTGTTTGCTACCGACTGCCTACCACCTACTGCTCTTTCGACCCTGCCCGTCTGGTATCCTCGACACTTGTAGATTCCTGCTTTGCTCCGACCGCTTTTGGATGGAGTGTGGGAACTTCATTGGCCCTTGCCCCCCTCACCGCTTGCCTTATGTTTGTGTAACCGACTGAAAATGCTCCTATTTTATATTCTAGTCCGTTGATTTTTCGTTCCCTCGGTGATGAATGTCCTTTGTCACATTTTTGGAAAGTGCTCGCTAGAGAAACAATGGGAATTTGTTTCTTTGGAAATTAACTATTTGAGCTTTTCTTTTTTCAATCGTTAAGAGTCTATTGTATGTTCATTTCCCTCAACGATAACAATTTTGTAAAGCTAGATATATGCTTAGATATATTCAGAAGCAAACATGGAAATTGTTGATATTTTTGCTATCACGGTTGTCGCCCAAACGGTATTAAATAATGTTATCGGATCTTATCCAATGAAATTATTGGTTCCTTCAAAGATACGCAGAAGTTTGTGCAAAGTGTGTCAAGTGATAACTCTTTAAAATCTCTGAAAATCACCAACTCTTATGTGGTAAAACTATTTAAATTGTTAAATCTTTAGAGTTGAAGAGGAGCTTCTTTATTGAGTTTCTCAATTCATAAGTTCTAAAAAGCTACCAACTCTTACCCAAAATTATATTTGAATTCTTCAACGATAAAAAAAGTTTCTTGGAAATTTTACCAAGTAATAGTTTTTAAATGACTACCGAGGAAACTACTGATTTATTTGAAAATAAACTCAAGTTTCATGTAGTGTTTTCACTTGATAACTTTTTAAATCTACCAACTCGTATACAATGAATCCGTTGAGTGCTTTTCAAGATAAACAGAAGTTTCTTGCAAAGTTTCTATAGTGATAAGTCTTTAAGTATTTTGACTCTTAACCAATGAAACCATGTATTTCTTTAAAGATAGACAGAAGTTTCATGTAATGTGATGACTTTTATCAATATACATCAACAACTTATTGTCTACACAACAAAAAATCACAAGTTTCTTGAGTATCCATGGAACTTTAAAAGTTCATTGATATTTTCAATCAACTTGTATAGTTTTTTGTAGTTTCTTGTTGTACTTGTGAAGTTGCTTGACATTTTCATACAACTTATGAATTTGTTTGATGTTGTGTGGTTCTTCGGTAGGTTAATGATGTTTCTATGGTGTCAATTAAAATTAATTGCCCTACACTAAAAAAGAAAAACGTGTGACAAGTTTGTGGAAGAGAATAGATTGGTCACACTAATAAAGTTGATCCAGTGGATACCTTATTAAATCGAACTTGTAAAGTTGTAGATAGGAGAAAGCATGAACTTGTAAAGGGAGATTTTATATTGCAAATTCAAAATCAAAGATTTATGAGAAGAGACATCGGCTACTAAATTTCCATTCATGGACTCATAGATTTTTAGAGTGTAAGGTAATATTTATACAATCGGTATGTTGTGTTGACTCAAAGTATTAACAACTCATAATTATATAACTCGATCATCTATATCCAAAAAGAATTTCAACAAATGTTGGATGATACCTATAAAGTTGATTGATGAACAAAATTGAACCATCGTGCTTAACAACATGAAATAAACTTATTGTAGAAGATTTTAATGATCACACATGAGAGTTCATATGATTTTCTTTTTTACTTTTTTTTTTTTTTTTTTAAAGATTTTTTTTGCTATTTTTTTTCATATAAAAGCAAAAGAGCTCAAAGAACCTATGCCATCAAACTCATATCACTTTGTGCAAACCCATGCCCTCAACTCCACTTTTTTTATATATATATATATATATATATATATATATATATATATATATATATCTTTACTATACACATACAAAACTAAATATAATATGAAGTTGAAGGCAAGATATTAAATTGACTAGTAGGAGACTTCACAATAAGTGATTAAATACACAACCTTAGGCAACAAGGGTGTCTCCACCCCTTGGTGCCGACGGGGTGGTTGACGGTGCCTAATTTGGCTGCCCGCCACACGCTCTGGCATTACCTCCACCCACCTACCAATGAGTTCGCCACTTTACACACTTATTTACCCACCCCGTCGCAATGATGGGCTTAAATCCTCGTCGTTGCTTCTTCCTCCTTGCTACCATCATAATCTTTGACCAAAATATAAAATTCCAGAAATATCGATGGTTTCGCATGAGAAAGGAGTCCTTGCAAGCTCCAGGTTGGGGAGGCCATCTGGCGTGACCGGTCTTCTGCCTGCGATTGGCGTTGCCCCGCTAGCTGCTCCTTCTTCACATGTGACCGCTAGAGGGACCGTTGCATGTGGCCATTGGAGGGACCGTTGCCCTGACGGTGGAGATGCCCTAATAACCTTTGGATACCATACCATCAACTTTTACTAATCAAACTCTTAAGATATTCTAAAAAGTTCTTTACATTATATAAGATAGCAGTTTTTCAAGGTCAATACCGTTTGCAAAAGCCAAATTTACTCATCTATAGGATTTTCCTTGAAAGTGGGGTACATCCAACTACTTGAATGGGTATTGGTTGTTAAAATATAGCTCCCATGAGAAAACTCTCAAAGTAAAGCTCGGATTGTTTGTTTCAAAAAAGTCGATGGATGTTTTGCTTGAATATGGAAATATGCCGAAACAAGGCTCTTTGACCCTAAAATCTTAAACAAAACCCCAATTAAAAAAATTGTTGTGCACTAGAGTTACCTACGGATGTTCACATAAGAAAGCATGTTGTTTATAGGGTTGAAAGAGGGCGAAATCCTTCCAACATAATTGGTCCATTTTTTTAAATTCAAAAAACAAATCAATCGGGTTGAGAGGACTTTTGCCCTCCTTCGACTCCATGTTAACCCTTAATTGACATCTTTGTTTTCCACAAATTGGAGAGGAATGCAACCTCATTGTCTTATGGCCTTAGTTTTGCACTGAAGGTAAAACAATTTTGAGAATCAGAAACGGTAGTTATCAAGGTAACTTGGTGATGTGACCAATGCAAAAAAGATCAATCACATCGGGTAAAATCTCAAAAATGGCACCGTTGAGAAAAAAATGTTTTGGTTGCTGATTATGAGTGAGTAATATCATATTGTTTTTTTGGTTTTTCCCCCCTTGGGTCATTTTTTCTAAAAATAGGCATCATAGAGCATAGTATAGGGATAAAGATCAAGATTTCTTATTATTTTGAAAAATATTTGTCAAAAAAATAAAAAGAAAGGCCAAGTCAAAGAGCATTGACCATGGGATCACGTGGCCCCTACAATTTCGCACGGATCACACAAACCTCAAGAAGGCGATCGGGAAGGAGCATTGGATTTGGAAAAACAAAAGAATAGGGGTGCCTTTGGACAAGATTTGCACCCTACCAATGTGTCGGACCCCAAAAGCAAAAACAATGACCTTGGTGACCAGTTTGGTCACCGGTGACAATTATGGGTTAAGCGTCCCTCAATAAGTCAACATTTATATTTTGAATTTTTTACCAAGATAATCAAAGATTTGTAACCATATAATCTTGTAAAGTACTACTAGTAAGAGAAATATAATGAATATAATCAAATTCTTCACCACATGAATTGGAAAATCTAAGCATTTATGAAAAGAGGCAATTGAAAAGATTTCAAGTAGCTCTATATGAGCAAGTCATACAACTACATGTGAAGTCTAAAACAAAACCTCTATTAAACAAATGTTGTACACTAGAGTTACCTACTATCTTCTATTCTCTGTAAAATAATTTAAGATACACAAGATAATCTAAGAGACTTGGAATGGATATAAATCCAAAAAGCTTAGTACTTCATAAAAATTGGAAAATCATACAATGATTCGGACAAGTTTGAAATAAGAAATTTGTTGTGACAAACCTTTATTTGACTCTCCCTTCAAAACGGAGTGAACTAAAATACGACCATCTATAACCACCATCTTAATTTATACTTCTTAACATCATAGATAGAATAATATAAAAATATTGTAGATTGGGTAATCGTCACACCCTCGTAGCCCTTTGTAAATTTTATTCTTGATACCAACCATCTGAAGTTGTTCCACACCTCATACAAGTATTTAACCTTGATTGGACTACAATTTGGCATCCGAGTATTGTAGAGAAATAAACTTTGGTGTGTTTATCTTTGGAGGTTACTATCTCAGTGTATAGTGTCCACCTCGAGAGGGGTTAGTAGTCCTACACCCTTGTTGTCATATCATCAAGGGTAGGTCGAACGGGCATTTTACTCACACCAACCCCTGAGGGGCTCGGTGATTTTTTTTTTTTTTAATTTTTTTTTTTTGGAGGCTTGTAAGACGTAGTTTACAAAACCAACCGAAGTTTTGTCAATTGCAAATGAAATCAGAACCACCAAATTTCTACTCTACATTAAAAAAATAAAAAAAATAAAAAATCCAATTGTAGATGTGCCAACTCTTGCCAACCCTTTTTTTTATTAAAAAAAAGTCGTGTGAAACTTCAGAAGTTAAAAAAGGCAGATGAGCTTCAGGAATGGTTCAAACTCCATTTTTTTTTTTTAAAAACCACAAGGCCCTCCACAAAATCTCCATCATCAAAGAGGGTAGAAAAACCTAGAGTATCTTACCAAATCCTCTCTTCGATGCCATAAAAAGGAGAAACTAACAAATTGTCACTTACAAAGAAACAAAGTTAGGCAACAATCATCAAAAAAAATTTAAAAAAATCACTTTTATATTTTTCACTATAAAATTTCGAGGGCCCAAAATGAGGGGAAAAAACAAAATAGGGTGTACGAATCCCCGGGGAGGATAAAATGGGGTGGCAGAAGGTCAAATGGGGTGGGGCACCCGGGATTAGCAACCCACGATCCACGGAGCCGGATTGTGCCCCACCAGGGGAAGGGTCCATTGGATTGGACCCTAGCGTACAGGGTAGGTTGGACCGTAGGGTAGGCTTCCTAGCTGGGGATCAGTGTAACAACCTTGTAACAGACACCACGACTTTGGCCCCCCTTTTTCATTAAGGTAACTGCACCCATACCTGCACCCACTTATGCAACTGGGAGTTTGAACTCATCTTAGGAGATTTTTTCTGCCCCCCCCCCCCCCTTTTTTTTTGGGGGGGGCCCATGTCTGCCCACTCAATTAGTACATGGAAGTGCTGTTTAGATGAATTTATACCTAACCTCCGGTTATGTCACATTTCATGATATATTTTTTTGTGGGGCAAATGAAAGTTGATTTCATTGCAAGGAATTAAGAAGAAGAAAAAAATTAGTGTTTGTTTCGGAGGTAGTAATGGTCAAGTAGGAGTTGGCATGGTGTTCAATTTGAGAAGGGAGAGTAGTTTCACCATTGGTGTCATGACTTCTAGGTATACATTCAAAGATTAGGTCGAACAAACATTGTATTCACGTCAAACTTTTGGAGCTTTCTTTGTTTTACATCTCTTTAACTTATGGATATTTGGGTGTTTAACTAACCCTTGTAGATTCTTAATGCAAAACAACTCAAATTACAAAAATTGACATAGTTTTACTAGGGGCTCGAAAATACTTGATCCAAGTATTGGATGGAAGATTCAAGCGCAAGATCTCAAAGTTTAGTCAGTGATTTTACTCGCATGTTAAATTTGAACTGATTTATTCTTCTGTATTTGTGAAATTGTGTTGGTGAAAGTTTGTTGATTTTTCTCTACGGGAACCCCAAAAGCAACTTTGGCTTTGTTGGATCTTAAGGGATTTATCCCTAAATGTCCCTAGAGTCAAAAAACGACATTTGGAAGAAGGGTTACAACTTTGAAGGGTTTTAACCCTTAAGCGCCCACAGTGTCGTTTTTCGACATTCTGGATGTGAGGCTCCATATTTGGTGCACAACCCCGCTTTCATCCCATCGATTTTTCATCTGCCGTTTTTTTTGCTCAACTCCTCGGTAGGTTTACTCTACTCCCTCCTTGGATAAATAGTAAAAACCTTGATCCTCAATTTGTGAGAGTGGGCGAAAGAGATTTTTCATGAAAGTTTTGGTGGTGTGATCTTCACCCCTTTTTAGCATGGATCTTGAAATCCATACCTCCAAATGGCATGCAACTAGGAGGTCATACTAATTGCCATGCTCCAAAGAAGATCCTATGGTTGGATTTTCCATTTTCATCTTTTATTTGTTTATACGCGGCTTTGAAAAAATCAGCATTATTACCAATTGTTAGGAGCTTTACCCCCCCTTGGGCGTTTAGGGGTTAAGTTCTTAATCTAGACTTGTTTTTGATGAAATCACTTGGGTTGGGTTCCACATCAAGTTTTGTTTGTGCAATAAAAATTGAAGATCTCTACAATGAGGGATGAATTAATGGCAAGCATTTTAGTAAAGACGGCTTTTGTTTTTTGGATTCCAATCATTGAGCATCTTTTACCACTGTAAGCTAATTATGTGATAGTCAAAAATAGGTTTGCATGAGTTTCTTTGCATTAGTATGATCTTCATGTGAATCCCTAACAAATTTCTAGTTGCCAATCTTTTGATACCAAGTAACTTTGGTATTGATGTTTTAAAAACGAAATAAGTGAAAAATGGATGACTTTTGAGACGCTAGATTTCACAGTTAGATTTTGACTTTAAATTTTGGGATGGTATTCAATCATAGTCTACCTTTAGTGGTCGAAACCTCAATGAAATTGAGGATGTGTTAAAGATAGGGCATGAACTTGAGTGCAGAGGGGTTTAGTTTTGGACTATTTCTCTTTTGAAAAATTTGGGGTAGTTTTCACCGATGAAAGGCTACCATTTGAGCCAAGATATTATTTTTATGTTTATTTTTGTACAAAAGTTTTTTACATATAAAGATGAGCAACTTTCTGGTTATTTTGTGATTTCTTAATTAAAATTTTAAGTTGAAAGGGAAAATGATGGAATTTTGTAACTTGTTTTGCGCACTAATATGTCATAATCTTGCAATTGATGAGGTCTCAAGAGTCAAGGTTTGGTTTACAAGACCTATAACAAGTCTATTACAAGTTTATATAGTTGAGATCTGGATTGCTTGCTTTATTTTTCATTTATGGCACTTTTTCTTGAAATATGTTTTTTGGCTAAAGTACCCAAAGAAGTATAGGGGTTAAGGGTAAAATTTGAAACTAAGGACAAAATTTTCAAATGTAGGGATAGTCATTATGGTTTATTTTTGCTATTCTTGTCCTATTTAGTATCATACAAAAATTGATATAGATGTCTTAGTTTTTAAAGGTCAAAAGTACTAGGAAAATTATTCACCATCTAAATATATGTCATATTTAGATTTCAAACTAATCCTTAAAGAACTACTATAATAATGATTTGAATTAGTGTTCCTCCTCTTACTTGTGAACAATAAATATCTACGCAAGTACCTAAACATTTTTGGAGTAAAACCTAATGTAAAGTGGAACACTATTTGTAACTACGTTGACCAAGTGGTGTACAATTTATTTGCCCAGAGCCTTCCTTACTTCTCACACTTTCCAAAATTTTCACCATTTGCCGCACAAGTCCTCTTCTTGTACGGCATATTTCGTCTTCCTCACGTCAAATCCTCTTGGTTTTACAATATCCAGCAAAAGTGGGAGTTAGAATGTTTTGTAGAATCAAAGTGAAAGAATACATGTGGAATTGAGTAATTCACTACGAGGAAAACCATGAAAGAGAAGGTATGTTATTACAAGAGACCAAACAACAAGGAGGGAAAGAGTGCACTCATTCAAGTCATTTGGAATGACATTTCTCTTAAACAACTCCAACAGCTAATTTAAACCATGCCTAAACAAATGGAAGTCGCTATTTCAGGTAGGGATGGTAGCACTGTATGGTAGCAGTTGCACATTCATCCTACGATACATCATCATTATTTGAAGTTTTCATGTATACATTTCTTGTGTGAATAAAGTCTTTCTCACTAGGAACTTTCGGTTTCAGAATAGGATTGTATGATACAACTTAGCCAAGTTCATGGACTTCCCTTTGCATTACTGATGGAGTGAAAAATTCGTAAATAAAGTGACCCTAACCGTACATTAATTTGCTCTCTCAAATGCTTGAGAAGAACTTTCTACAAGGAACCTTAAGACTTACTATGTTCTACATTGTTCACTATAATTGTTGTAAAGCAGACACCACACGCCTTTGGATTGGTGGTTGGGGCTCACATAGAGTTCCAATCTTTAGTAAGTATGTCTGTGACTAAGCACTGCAATAAGGCCATATTCCAAAACACCATATATATGAACATTACATTGTGACTCATATATTGTTCCAATCTTGAGTATTCACATTTATTGAGGGGGTTGTAGGTTCCATTCTCCATGCCAACGTAGTGTTCATCACCATCCCATCGGGATATTGGGTACGGTTCTGATATGGGTACCCCCTCCAAAATAGTGTGATTTTTTTTAAACTACTTTTTTGATAAAAAAAACTTTATCGAAAAATTATTCTTACCATATGGTATTATAGGTGACATGGCTATAGTTGTATACATGTAGTTAAAAAATGGAATTTCTGGCACATATATTATGAATTACACATAGGTCACACATAATGAGACTCGTCTTAGTGGTACCCATATCAGAACCGTACCCTATTAGCATTACGAACGGACACTTCATTCACGCCGGCCCCATAGAAAGGACCGGAGTTTCTATCTATCTATCTATCTATCTATCTATCTATCTTCACCACCATGGTCAAGCCTCCTATGGAAGAGGGTTCTTGGACCTTGTTGCGTGGATACCTCAAAGCCTTTTGGAATAATAACATGATAGTTTTGAGGCATTGGTGGCTAGGTAGGAACTAGAATAGTTTCAAGGTTAGTAGTCACACACCATTAGTGTAATGACCTACTTGCATACATCCAAGAATAGTTCGAAATAATACTCTCTCCAGGCTAGCCACAAAGTAAGTTTAACCCCTAAATTTCCTTGTTGCAAAACAGTCTAAGTCACAAAATTGACCTTCCTTTAGATTAAGCTCAAAAAATCTCAATCTAAGCATCATCTGAAATATATTCAACCGTAAGACCTCAAAGTTCACTTGACATCTTATCACATACCAAATTTGAACCGTATATTCTTCCTCATTTGTGAGATTATGATGGTCAAAGTTGGCTGAGTTTTTCTCCTGCGGGAACCTCCAAAACCCGTTTCGAGTTTTAAGGAAAGTTAGTTCTTCATCTTGTTCATGTGTACATGCCAATAGAGATTGAGAAAGGGCCGTTTCAGGCAATCGCTTTTGGACGACAAGGGTGTGCAACACGTTTATTTGTACAAGAAAAAGAAGGGAGTGTTGTGGATGCATGAGGAGAATGCGATAGCATAGCAAGGAGGGAGGGAGGGCGCCCATAGTGTCTTCCGCAAGCAACGGCACCAAATCATTGAGGAGTGTACCTTTTTGTTGTCCCATGGACGGATTGGACGTGACATGGGCTATCTACTTCATTGGAGGTCTTTCGTTGAAATGTTGCCCCTCCCCCTCCATCATGAGTCCTTTACATCCTTTTTTCAAGTTTCGACTCCAATGGCTCCTCCTGTCCATGCATGTCACATGTAATTTGCCCATCTTCTTCTCTACCCAGATTTTTTCTCATCATGAACAACTCAACCCCCTCTAGTGACTTTTTCAATGTTTTGCGGGCACCTACGATGGGATGGGTATAGAGGTAAGGTACTATTCCTTAAAACCATGCGGAACACGGGTATGTATCTATGAGGTACATTTCAGCTTTCAACTATGTTTTTATTGTATACATTTTTGAGGTGTTTGGTTTTAGACGCACCAATGTCATTGCATTGAAAAGCTTGGTAGTAATGCTAAAGGCAAGGCACTTGTAAGCTTGGTTACTTAGTTCCCTAGCTCTAGTTGTTGGAGCAAGGGTATTTAGATTCTATGCATGAGATGTGAGCTTGGTAGTAATGCTAAAGGCAAGGCACTTGTAAGCTTGGTTACTTAGTTCCCTAGTTCTAGTTGTTGGAGCAAGGGTATTTAGATTCTATGCATGAGATGTGTGCTCGAATAGGTTTTTTTAGCGTCATTTCATTGGGTTGAGGGAATTACCAAAAGGTGCCTCTCGCACCGAGCAAACAATTGCCTTTGTTGCTCAAATGATTAATACAAGTTTTTGTTCAAGAAATAAAAAACATGGGAACCCAATTTTGATTTCACATGATTGGCTTGCAATGGTACAATATGCCCCACTTTTGGAGACCCAAAATCAAAAGTTGTCGTCACTAGATTGATTGTTGTAAATTTATACTTGATTGGATGAATATGAACTTTGTACCACTAGACTTGGTTTGAAATCTAACCCGGTAAATTTTGCTAAGGAAGGACTCTAGATGAAAGTGATGTGCCTCTTCAAAGTTTGAACTTATCATCGAGAATGTCAAATTTTAACATTTGGCAAGTTTAGGGGTTACTATGAGTGTTTGTACGTGTTTCTACTTTAGAAACATATTATTTTTGAGTGTCATTTGTATAAATGGAATTACTTTACCTGATACTCAATTATACTAACTAAAATCAATACTATGACTATATGCTCAAAAAATATTATATTAATGTGTTTAGCCCTTTATTTATTATTTTTTGTTTAGCGCATACATGAGCAAGAAGAACATAAAGACATTACATTTTTGCATCAAGAAACTAGGAGAGTTTGAAGTAAGGAAGTGACATCACAACAATCAAAGCAAGAGGAGCTAATAGTAACCCTTGTCCCCATCTTATGTTGGTATAGCCCCAAATGACCAAGATCTCAAAAATTGAACTTCATAGAGGCTCTATTATATGAGCTTTTGATCCTTGAAGGGTTATATCTTATAAAATCATCATAAATCCTAAGAAGCAAGTATGGCTTTATTGCTTTTTGGACAACTCCAATATTGGGTCAAGTTTTAGTAATTTGGACTATAATTTGTGTAGTTGTGGTAATGCATACAAGTTGTATGCGACATAATTTGCAAAGTCAAATTCCACTTTTTTATTTTTAGACTTTTGTTTTGAAGTTTCATTAGGAAAATATTATTCTTTTATTTTATTTTTCTATTATTTTGATAATTCTTTTGAAAATTTTCATATATTAACTAAATTTCTACTTAAGTTTCTAAGTGACCTAAGTTGAAGCTTTTACCATTTCTACAAAGGTAGCTTTCAAAATTTACAAGATTTACTTTTGAAGTAATCAATAGTTTTACAATTTATTTACTCATTTATTTTTTCAGATTGTTTAAATTTGAGGTTAAGAAAATTTTAAAATATATTCTTCACCTATTCGTCACGTTCATTTTTTTCACGAACCAATTTATTTTGACATGATGCATGTTTTGGCACATTGTTGTTTCAATACCTATTTCTAGAAAAAAGATTGTGTAAAGGTATAGAGATCATTTTTGAATCTCTAAACTTTGGCAAGGGCATACTCAACTTAGATATCTAAATGGAATAAAAGATGTGAAAGATGCTTGAATCAAAAGTCATGAAGTGCCCCTATGCACAAAGTAAATTATGCCTCTCAAACAATGTCCGAAAAACTTTTGATCAACTTTGAACATCACAATCTTACAAATGGTGCAATTCCAAAGACTGAAATTTGACATAGAATTTATACTGAAGATCCTAGGCTAAATAGTTTGACTCATTTCTAGCAAAAAGTAAACACACTCAAAAAACATGTTATAAATGGAAACTAAAGGAAGTTTTTAAAATCTCAACCGCACAATTTGTTGTAGATATATTATAAATCACGAGGGTCAAATTTTGAGTCATAAGGCTTATAGATTGCAAGATTTTAAGTTAGTAGTACTTTAAAAAACATCACAAAATCACAACAAACTCACTTTAAAATGAAATTGCTACCAAAAGACTTACTCCGGTGAAAAACTCACCAACTTAGGAGATATTTACCTTCGTCTCAATAGTACCTTTGTCCAAAACTATCTCATCAAAAAAAAATTATTAACACAAATAAAAGCCTTGTTATGGTAAAAAATGTCTTAAATTTTAAAAAGGGGAAAAAAGCCAAAATCTAGACCCCTTGCACTAAAAACATGGGCACCATGTATTCCTCACACATTGGATGGATTTACGGTTTCTACCACTATAACTAGACTCATATTAGAGTCCAATCCAACAAATGAAACTGAAATCTAACCGTGGATGAAGGAGAAACAACCTCTCAAAAATTGCCTTCACTAAAAAACTCATACTTTCTTGTATGAGTCTACAATTCTTACCACACAAAATAGACTTGTTTTGAGAAGTGACCCAAAGTGATTTTACCCAAAACAAACTCCGAACGAAGAAGTTAGCGCTCTTCAAAGTTGCTGCTTTTCATCCAAAATGTCGTTTTCTCCACATTCCTCACACTTTGGGGTTTTTTTTTTTTTTTTCTTTTCAAAACTCACTACACTAAATTTGATAATTAGTGTTAGATTATTATAAGATTTGAAAATGCTACAAGTTTTTACTTTTGTTTAAAAAAAAATTTACCAAGAGCATTGATTCTGATACTATATAAGGACCCCCATCTTGGCCAATACAGTGGGTAAAATTATTGAACAACAGTAAAAACTTATAACATGTTTATGTAAATTAGTGTATCTAACACTAATTATCAAATTTAGTGTAGTTGTGTTTCTTATCTCTTCAAATACACGCTAAAATTAAAAAATTCCTTGAACGATCCGTTATAATAGGTGCCTTGGCCAGGGATTTGATTACACACAACAGAAAAGCAAAAGAGAGCAGTGTAGAGATTTTAAAGCATATACGGTGAGGTTTGAAATGGTGCTAAAAATGCTAAAAATGGGGCACCACCCTCTCTAAAATAAATAAACAAAGCAGACCTAAAACTGGAGAATCCAGATAGAAGACAAATATATTAGGTAGCACCCACCCAACAAGAATATGCTAAAATAAACCAAGAAGCAGATGCCCATTCTCAAACTGGGGGGCGCCAATAGGATTCATAAATAATTTCATCCTCACTGGCTAATATCATCCTTCCTTCCTACAGTTCCCCTTGTTTGTCCAACCGGTCACTATCCCGGCAATTGTCTCATTTTATACTGAGAATAGAAAATTTCTTGTAATTTTCAGCCGGTGTTTTCAAGAATCAACCTGCTGTCACGTTATTTCCATCGGCTGATAATGAACTAGCCGTCGGTTTTTCCCTATCGTCCCCTCAACTTCTTCTTCTTTTTTTTTTTTTTTTTTTTTTTTTTTTTTTGTTGCTAATTTATGATTTAATGAATCCATTTAGGCATTGCTGGCTTAGTTCTGCAGGCTCCTAACTTAAAGGAAGCGCTAGAGAGCTTACGAAATCACTGCCTTAACTTAGAAGAGTGGACTTTCTTATGGAAGTGCTTTAATTAAAGAGATTCACACTCCCCCCCCCCCAACAGCCTGGCATCTTACAACCTTGCCCTTAACCCCTAAAAATCCAGGGGTTTCCTCGACCTCCAGAACCAAAAACTGCCATTTTTCACCTTCGTTGGGAGATGGGGAAATGGAGAAACTTTTTTTTCTGGTTTTAGACTTTGAACCGTAAGATCTTGTACCTAACTTGTATACAAAGGACTGGTCAAAATTTCAACCGTTGGATGTTTTTCATTTGTGAGATCATAACAATCAAAGTTTGACCAACACTTTTTTTTTTGCCACTGCGTGAGAGGCATTGTCTAAATGGTGCCAAGGGCAACTTGATGATTGTTATTCCAAATATTTTTCCCTCATTTTTTTCATGTAGGTATTCAAGTTTGTTATGCTCATGCAAAATTTTAGAGACCAATTCCACTTTTTGACCTTAATGTAAAATATTTTATGAAAGAAGGTCTAAAAACAACCATATAGTAAAACAAGCACCACGTATGATATATTTAGTTTGAGAAAAATCTCGACGGTGAGAAGGTGCATTTATGATAATGTGAATTTTGAAAAAAATCTTGGAAAAAATCCAAAATCTCGAATTTTGGCAATTTTTGAAAGAAAAATTGTAAAATTACTAGAAATTGTGAAGATTGTTTTTGAAAGTTTTGGAGGCTGCCCTTGTAAAATTGGTAAACTTTTTGACTTCGGACACATTGGAATTTGAATAGTAATTTGGTAATGAACATATTTCTAAAAAAAAAAAATTAAAAAAAATTATTTTAAACTGCCCGATTTGGACTTGAAACCTAAAATTTCTAGATGAAGGTTATAAAATTAAAATTTGACTTTGAAAATTTTACCACATACACATTACTGCATGTGGAGCACCCAATAAAAATCTTAGGCAAAAATATCAGTTTAAATGCTTAAAATGAGCTGCCCGAAATCTCAGAAAACCGAATCGGCTTTCCTGGATTTTTAGGGGTTAAGATTTTATTACTAGAGTACCGTTCCCACTTACCTCTTCTCTTGGATGTGTTTATGTTTGGAAGAGTTGGTGATTAGTGTTAAAAATGTTAATTGCGAACGAGATGTCACACATAGTCTTAGTGTTATAGCACTAATCTCCGGGACATGATACTATATGTGAGAGTGTGGAAGTTTCCTGAGAAGGGAAAGAACATATTGAAGTTCCTGCAATTGGTGGCTTGAAGAAAAGACATGGGGCAGCATTGGTTGTAAAGCCGGCCCAAAGTGGACACTAATCTTAAAAGAGATGAGAAATAGTGTAATGAGTAATTTTTTGGTGAATAACGTTAATATTCAAGTTCAACAACTACACTAAATTTGATAATTAGTGTTATAAGATTTGAAAATGCTATAAGTTTTTACTTTATTTTTTAAAAAATTACCAAGAGCATTGATTTCTGATACTATATAAGGACCCCATCGTGGTCAATATAGTGGGTAAAATTATTGAACAACAGTGAAAACTTATAACATGTTTATGATTAGTTTATCTAACACTAATTATCAAATTTAGTGTAGTGTGCAGTGCATATGTGGTGTGAGTAGAGGGAACGAGTAGACTCAAAGCTTAGATCCTTTGTGCGACTTCAGTTTTACCCGTTCTGTTTAGTGGAACCACATATGTACTGCACAAATAGTTGTTGATTAGTGTAATAAATGTTCAGTGTGATCGTATTACTAAATGTCACACGTCACCATAGTGTTACAACACTAATATTTGAACCATATTAGTAAATGTTGTGAGAGCATGCAAACTTTCTTGCAAGTAGAAGAATTTATTGGAAGTGGTGCAATCGGTGGTACGGAGAAACGAGAAAAGACACGGGACATTAATTGCAATGGCGGTCAAAAGTGAACACTAGTCTAGAGAGAATTGAAGAATAGTTTAATACACCAAAAGTTACCCATTACACTAATCTCCAAGTAACACTAATCAACAACTCGTGTAGTATTTGAAGTTGTTACGAAATGAAGACGAAGGTGGAATGCAAAGACAAGGATAATTTTTTTTCGTGCTCATAGGAGGGAAAGAACAAATCTGAATCTATTTGAGGTAAGGGTGAATAGAGTGCTCATTTGACCTAAACTTGTATATATGTCCGGAGGTTATCATATTGATGTTGATGATGCGACTACCACTACAAGAAAAATAAGGTGTATATGAATATGGCTATATTCATATTGTCCGAAGCCATTAGTTCAAAATCTATATATATAAAAGAACACGATTACCTGCTAGCGATCCTTTGCAGGTTGCCCAACCTGATGCAGCCGGTTTTCTCTGTTTGCCCTTGGTGATCCTTCCCGGTAGTAGGGTGGTTTGCCCATGAGAATATACACGGTATGAAGAGTTTTAAAGATTTTGAAGGATTTCCATAGGTGGTACTTGATTGTTATTAAGAATTTATTAAATCTCATTAACATAACAAGAGTCGAAGGGACAAGGAATGTGGAACATGTAAAATGGAGCAAAGTAAGGAGTAAAGAGGAGATCAATGGAACATGGAACAAGAACTAGGAATTGGGCACGGAGAATGGGAACAAAAACAAATAATGAGAACCACATGTCAATGTATGATAGGAACTGGGAACAAATTATGGAAATCGGGAACAAATGATGAAACCAAGAAGGGAAATTGGGGGATGGCCAGATGGGGGAGCCGGAATCGGGAACAAAGGATGGAAACCACGAATGGAAAATTAGAGGTTGGGAGTGATTAGTAAAGAAAAAGAGAATGAGGAACCAGAATAGAACAGAGGACAGCTGGGAAGTAGGGATCCATGGAATGAAGGATATCCTAAAATTCTTATAAAGCAAGGAGATACAATCAACGAGAGAATCAAGGATAGGGGTCAGTTCTTGAGGAGCACCAAATAAAAAGCTCATCCATCGGGATGAGGGGGAGAAATTAATCAAAGACATGCATGGTCATGGCCATTATCAGTTGGTCATGTATACACGACATAAAGAGTAATTGTTCTAAAGATTTTGAAGAGTTCTCTAAATGGTATGTGGTTGTTATTAAGAGTTTATTAGATCCCAATAATAAAAATACAAGGAGTTAAAGAGACAAGGAATATGGAACATAAAAATGGGAGCAAAGAAAGAGTCACTTGAGGGGAGATCAAGGGAACATCGGAGGGGAACCACGAATCGAGATTAAAGGATAAGAATTACGAAAGGAGGATGAGAACTACTAACAAATAATGAGAACCAAGAACGAATGATGGGAAGTACATACAAATGATGGAAACTAGGAACAAATGACGGAAACCAAAAAGGAAAGTTGTTGAAACACAAAAGAAATGATGAGAACGGGGAACGGGCCAAAGCATGGGTAACCCAGAAAAAGGGAACGCAGGACATGCTATAAATCTTAAAAAGTAGGAAGACCATTTACGAGGGAACCGAGGATAGGGTGTAGTTTTTGAAGAGCACCAAACAAAGTGCTTACCCATGGGACGAGGGGAACTTACTCACTAATTAATTGAATACTATTTTTTATTTTTATGTTTTTTGTCCAAAGGACATCGGTATATAGAAGTCCTAACCTATATCCTTCGGACTAGGACACCAAAAAGGGCCGGTCAATTTTTTTTTAAAACACGTAAAAAACTAAAAATTTAAACTCAGGTATAAAAAGAAATACGTAGTTGGAGGATTCTCAATAGGGTATAATTATTTTTTATACCTAGGTCTGAATTTTTTACATGTTTTCATAAATTTCGATCTTACCTTTTTGATGTCCGTGTCCGAAGGACACGGGTTAGGACTTGTGACTAAGAATATGATTGTTGGACGACATGACTACATACATAGTCATAATACCTTGTTCTCCTTGTAGTGTACCCACATCATGGTCAACATTAAGCTAATTTCTACTAGAGACACTAGTGTCTTAGAGATGATAGACATGTTATCTGTCCAAGAGGTTTTTAGATACCTATACAACAAGGTCGAAGAACCTCCTACCATTGTTCGGTTATCAAGGCGGTGAGCACTGCGCCAATGTAGGAAATGGATTTCACAACCTCTTCAATAAGGACTATGAGCCTCAACCACTAGCTTAGACTTATCACCCCTCGCTGCTTAGAGCACTAAACCTCAATTCCGTTAAAATGGCACTATGCCATGTGCCATTTTGTCACACCAAATCTTACATATGTGCTCACATGGAATGGTGTATTCTGTAATATCACAATTATTTTGATAATATCACTCCTTTATATAAATTGTCACTCATTTTCCATAAAATCACCTTCAGATTCTGTTATATCATATGGTTTTTGAACTGCAGTTCAGAGAGTTTAGGTGTGCCATTTTAGCGGCATAATGTCATTTTAACGGAATTGAGTATACTACTTTCTTACGCTCCAAATTGTGCACAATTAATGGGACTGTGGCAAGCTTGGTATTCGAAACTAGTGCTCTAAGGCCTAATTCTAATACTTCATTCACGTCAAGCTTTAACCCCTAACTTTCCTTAAAACCACAAACAAGTTTTGGAGGTTCTCGGAGGAGAAAAACTCAGCCAACTTTGATAATTATAATCTCACAAATGAGAAAGAATGAACGGTTCAAATTTGGTATGTGAGAAGAATGTCAAGTGAACTTTGAGGTCTTACGGTTGAGTCTTTTAAATAATGCTTAGATTGAGATTTTTTGAGCTTAATTTAAAGGAAGGTCAAATTTTGTGAGGGGGTTATTATGTGAGGTGGTTATTCTTGAGTGGTTCCATACACCAGGGTTGGGGAACGAAATCCAAGGAGCTCTATAAAGACCGTACCTCAATTCTCGGTGACATTTAACTTTACACTTTTAAGTTTAACCCCTAAAAATCCAGGAAAGCCGAAACGGCATTTTGCTATTTTGGGCAGCCTTGTTTAGTGAGTAAAAAGTGAAATTTGGGGCCGGGTTTTTTTGTGAAGGTGGGTAATTGTATGAAGTAGGTGTGGTAAAAATTACAAAGTTAGAGTCGCATTTTTCTTTTGTTTAGAGCATATTTTTGAATTCGAGCCCAAGTGGGGCAGTGCGGGCTACCTTCTAATCCAATGAGAGACGGGGACATGCAGTGGGCAGTGGGAGAGGTTAGCAAAGGAAATAAGCTTTGGGCAGAGGGTTTAGGAGGGGATTGTGGACTAACCCATGATTCTTCAAAAGGGGGTGGCAGGTCATCAAGGTCATAGCGTGCGCATATACTAGTTCAAGAAAAGAAAAAAAAACAAGGTCATAGCCTGCCTAGAGACATGTCACCCTCCCCATAACTCACTTCATAGTGCCATAAAGACTGACCGGCCATACATGGCAAGTGTGTCAGCACCATGAATGTCATTTTTGGTCCGTAATACCTTTGCATGATGGGTCAGAGGGGCATGCGAGGGGACCCAGTATTTGGCCTTTGCCCGACTCATTTTATAAGGCATTTTTTCAGTTTTATCCATGGTAATTGATAAGTTTTTGAGATTTCATTATTTTTGAAAAAACTTTTGACCCTAAATCACATTTGAGTGAAATCATTTCTTCACCGTTGGGATTCTCAAAATTGCAAAAATTCTGGGTGCTATTCACCAATTCATGAAACGGGAGAGTTTACTAGCTTTTAGACCTTCACTGCCTAAAGAATTTAGATGAAGGTCATAAAAGCACGGGGTGTAAAAAAAATTTTGCATGGAGGTGCCCAACTTAGTTTCCTACATGGAAAAAAATATGACCAAAAAGTTTGGGGTAACAAACATCAAGTCCCCCTTTGCACCATTTAGGCTATGTGATTCGGGCAATGCCCTAAAAAACTTTTGCTGCAACTTTGAACGTTATAATCTCACAAATGAAAAACATCCAACGGATGAAAATTCTAAGAGTTCTTCTACAGAGGGTAAAGTTCAAGATCCTACGGTTGGATGTCAAAAAAAGAAAAAAAAATTTGGTCGGACCCGCCATTCCCACAAAGTGGTCAAAAATGGCAATTTCTGCATTTGGACCTTCCAAAAACGGCTGGATTTTTAGGGGTTAATCGCTTTGTGGAATGTGGAAGGAGAAAATACTTCCCGAGTAAGAAACCACGGGAATTTTAGTTTATTTTGGCTAAAGCATAGTGTCAAGTTTATTTTTATTTATTTGTTTGGTTTCTTTGTTTGAACCAATCAATGTTTAACCAATTGAAAGAAATTATAAACCTAACAACCACTTCACACACCCTCGGTCACTGGTAGAAAAGCCTCAATAATAGAGAGCAAGTACGATAAGTGGCTTTTGATGTAGGTCGTAGCGGTTGCCTTTTGTTGGCTCCATTCGCGCATCAAATTTTTGCAAACATGGACAATGGGTAGCACTTGCACGTTATCGGGCCTCTGTCGATATCACGCTCTTCTCCCTCAAAAGTCTTTCAAGAATGAATAGTTAATGAATAGTAATAGTACACATGATGTTGCCGCTTTGGCTTCCTTCTCTCGCTTTGCCAAAGAGCCATGAATCTCTCTTTTGAAATGCGAGAATTCTCACTTGCCCTCTCACAAGCAAAGTTTTAAAGGCTCAATTCCCAAATACTCTCGGTTTTTGATAATGCACGAGATAAAGGAGCGCATTAGACACGAAGCGAAAACACTCAACTTTAGAAGCTTGCGAGAAGAAGTACATAAAAAGCGCATGCACTGCTTCCTTATGCGGTGCCATTCCTTTCATACGAAGGAACACACGTGTACTACCATATCCGTGGAACTTGTTATAAAGTGACCGGAAGTCGTCCTCTCTGAAACTTCTTCTTCAACGGCAAGGTGTGAAGAGGCTCTAAGTAACATGCTCCTTGGCAAGGGAAATCTTGAGTGCCACTTTTTAAACTCGTGGTTATTAATTTTTGTGAAGACCAATAATAGAAGATTAATGCATTTCATAGCAATCGAGCTCTTTTGTAATTGCAAGCATAGACACATGACAAGCAACAACATTGAAGAGCCATAACTTCTTAATTTGCATGCATATTAGTGAATGTCGCTCTTGTTTTGGGGTTTTATGGGGCATATTTTTACAAATACAAACCAACTCTCAATATTTCACAATTTCTCTTACATAATCATGATTTTAACCCTTAAACGTCACATGCTTTCCTGATACCACACCCAAAATCTCTTTTAAACTCCATTTTTAGCATTATTCTATTTTAAATTTGCTTGAGCTCTATTCTAAGAAAGTATAGATCTCTTTAAGGTGCTCAGTTTGGAATTCTAAAAATTCCATTGGGTACAATGGAGTGTAAGTTATGAGCAAGATTCTCTCAAAAAAAACCCAGCCCCTCTGACGTTTAAGGGTTAAGATGAACTCCAACAACTTTGTAGTTGGAATATTTCCAATTCGAACAAACATGCAACAATGTTAACCCTTAAAGGCGCTTGTTAGCCCCTCGGGGCTGTTTTCCAACAGAATCTTGCTTGCAACTCTTTTTATTCTCAATTTTTCACTTATTCTTTTATATCATTCTGGTCACCTTTTTGTGATGCATCTACAAAGTGAAATCCTACAATTCAAATTGCAATTTGTATGAGTGATTTGTGCTTTGAAAGGATTGTGGTAGGTAGGTTGGGATTGCACAAAACCTTGTAGGAGGTTGCAAACTCATCATTGATTGGTTCATTCACACTGCCCAAGTTCAAAAAATGCACTATTCATGTTGCCCAAGTCCAAAAGATGTTGCGATCCAATTTCGAGCTGCCCAATGAGGAGTGGAAGGACCTTTAAGGGTTAAGGAATTAACCGAATACATCTCTAGTCATTTTAGAGGATACCTTTCAAAGTTGGAAAAAAAAAGAAGGAGGTGGGGGAGCATCAATGAACGGAATGGTGACTTCTAGCAAGTTCGATCACTTTGCAATGTACCAAAAAATCATTAGAAGGAGAGGTAACTGAATATTCTCACATAAAAGTCAAAGGAAAGATATCTCTAGGTCATACATTACCCCTAGAATGTTATGATTGCATTATTTCACCTTCACACTCCATCTGTTGTAACACAAAAGTACATTTGGACACATGTTGTTAGGTTAAAAATCCACTTCCCAATCCATCCACATTTTTCAAATAGTTGCCTTAACTCCAAAGCTTTCAAGGACAACATTGTCCTCTTTCTTATGCAAATTCACACCTATGTTGGTAATATATATATATATATATATATATATATATATATATATATATATATATATATATATATATATATATCAACCCAATGACACCTTCGTAGCAAATGTACAAGCCCTATGCTTTTTGGATTCCCAATCCTTTTTGGGTTTCCAATCGTTTTTGGATTTAGTGTGTGTATACTAGAGTGGTCTAAGATGGAGTAGGTTCCATGATGGAGGTTTAGTAATCTTCACTCACTTATACATGATAGTTTCGTCATACAATAGTATATTGTGTCACCTTTAGACACATGTTTAGGAACACCTACATATCGAACTGCAGAAAATTCTTTACTCATTGTAAAAGAGCCCATAAAACAATGATTTCACTTGCTCTATTTTCTACTAGTTTTCCCCATGCACAAAAATTGCTTTTACGAGTTACATCCAATTAGATTTCTCGTAGTGAGAGTTTAGCCATCATTGAGTATCGTACTATAGTCTAACCTCCAAGAGCGCAAACGACTATAATGTTGTTAATTGGGAGCTTTGAAACCTGAAAACTGAGATTTCTACCTCTATGTACTTCCAATGGTGTAAACAATTCTTAATACAGCTTTTAACTTTCAACATAAGATCTTAAAACTATTTTTTGGTTTTCTTTTTTTAAAAAAATTGACTGTTAAATGTTTACTATTGGAGAGATCGTATTGTCAAAATTTTGTCTCCCAATATTTTTTTTGGGCATTGTAAAGATTGTCATCAAAACTTTTGGGGGTTGCTGTTGATATATTGTAAACTTTTTGACTAGGGTCGCTTTAAAATTTGAGTAGTCATTTGGTAATAAACATGATTTTAAACAACCCCTTTTTTTGAGTTGTCCTCTTTAGATTTCAAACCTAAACTTACTGAATGAAGGCTCTGAAATTTAATTTTGGCTTTGCAAATTTTACCAAATACCTAGTAAAATCTTAGGCAATCTATTAAGCTTAACCCATCTAGGCAATCTATACATCTAGGTTGCTTAAAAGTTCAAAACTTGAATTATGCTTGAAAAGAGCTTCAAGGGTTAAGAGTTTTAGACCACATCTCTACTAGTGAGTTGGAACTTTGTTCTAGAAGATTACAAAACTATGTGATAGATATGCCATGCAATATTTGGAATTTGATCTCATTATATCTCTTATAAAGTAAGAAAATCACAGGGGATGAAAAAAATTCGATAAAAATTTGACTAAGTATTTACATAATGAACAGCTAAGGTATTTCTCCTCCCAAGGAGGCAACTCTTTATTTCGTGCTCTTCAAAAATTATAAAGAGACGAAGACTCCCCGCATAATGCATAGATCACTTACATATGCACCCTCCCTCATTCTCCATCCCTTGATGTCCGTTTTCCACCCTCCTTCCCTATAGGTCTCGGTCTCTTGAATGTTCCATGTCTCCCCTTCTCCCTTTCTCTCATTCCATTGTTCCCAATTTGCCATTTCCTTGTTCCCAGTTTGCCATTTCCTTGTTCCTTGTTCGCCATTTCCTTGTTCCCCAATCCCCCATTTGGGATGAGGTTTAACAACTTTCTAATTGAATGTTCTTCCACAAAAAAATAATGATACCAATCATTCAATACCACAAATTTCCAATTATAAACTAATCAATCACCAAATAAGTTTTCTAGTCTTCAACACTCCAAAGCCAAATCAATCTCTTATGGTTGTTTGTCAAGGCAATCATTCATGGTCCAGAAAATCGAGAAATTTGCCATGATAGTCACTCACTCATTGCGAATAGAGAAGAGAGAGTAAGTTAATCTCTCTGATGACACGAGAGGAGTTTCAAAAAGAAAAAACCAAAAACGTGTAACCGAATAGTATGCATGGCCATTGTTAGGATGATGTGTCCGAGACCCCGAGTAGGAGTAGGGCTAGCCGGGGCTAGGGGTGGGCGTGATAATTGGGGCATACCAACCAACCATCACATCATGGGCAAAATCAGTTGCTCTACCCGTCAACAGAAATATGCCAATTCCCAGGCTATCCTCTTACGCTTTCCAGTACAATTTGCATATGCGGGCCAACTTTCCCCAGCCATGAAGCTAAGTTAAGGTATCTGACTCACCCGCTTGCAAGCCTCATCACCATCATCGCCATCCATCGTCAACTTTATTTACCCCCCCCCCCTCCCTTCCCCCCTTTTCCTGTGTACGTCTTGGGGGTCGCTCCCCCGCCCGGGCCTCTCCTGTAAGAGCACCCCTTGTCGCATCCCCCAAACTACCGTGCAAAGCTCACTTGGGGAGGACGATGGTGAGGCCCTCGAAATAGCATGTGGATTTGGGGGGTGGGGAGAGAGACGGATTCCAAGCGACGGCTTTGCAAACCGCTAGAGCTATCGATGAAAGCGATAATTTTCGCGCGGGTTTGTCTTCTTGATGATACAAGGAGTGCAAGAATGCACGACAACTGAGGTGAATTCGACGAGATGGGGAGCTCGTTGGGGGGAGACCGGAAAATGACGTGAGCCTTGGAGTTCGCGTTGGGGCTAGAAAACTTGCAGGTGCTCCTTGGAAGAGCCGTTTGTGGGTCTCTTAATTACCGAGGCGCACAACGCATGCTCTGAAGGCCGATGAGCAATTCACTAGCTATGAAGATCTAGAAGGATATGCATCAATTATTTGTTGACCCCTACATTTCCTTGTGTGTTTTTAGAGCTTGAAACCTCAAAATTGCGATTTTCTACCTCTATGCACTCCCGGGAGTGTGAAGGAATTTTGTAACTATATTTAAGCTTCCAACCGTAAGATCTTATAAAGAAACCCTATTTCTAGTCACTCGTCCAAAAACTCACAATTGGATATTTATCATTTGCAAGATAAAAATATCCAAAGTTTGTGCAAAAGTTTTTATTGAAAATTTCTAAAAACTTTGAAGCTTGCTCTTATAAATTTTGGAGGCTAAAATTGTAGAATTTTATTATTATTATTATTTATTTTATTTTTATTTTTTTAAAATTTCAGTTTTTGAGGACCGGACCGTCTAGGGGTTAAGGCTCTTCACTCAGTGTTTCTAGGTGAATTAAGAATATGTCTACATGATTTCTACCCTCATATGACATTTAAAGCCTAGAGAAAAGTTTGACTTTTCACATGGTATATACTAAACTTCAATGACAAAGGCTAGTTTTGACTCAAAGACAATGCTACATTATTTTTGGATCAAAACTCCAAACCATGAGAATATGCCTTCATACATGTTTTATACGCTAGAAAAACAAAAATTGAAAAAAAAGTCAATTTTCATCATCTAATAAATATTTGAAGTTTCTACAAGCCACTTGCAAGAAAGATTGCATGCTCTCCCGTCTAGTGTTCTCTTTGAAGACTAGTGTTGTAGCACTATGGTGACGTCTTGACAATTAGTATTATAATTCACAATTAACAAGAATCAAGATCTCTTATGTAGTGATAACTCTTAAAGCACATGTAACTTTGAAGCAAGAATGGCCATTTTGGAAAGATGTCAAAAAACTCTATACTCTACAGGGGTGTAAACTTCATACCGCATCACCATAGCACGTTCGGTCCTCAACGAACAAATATTTATTTATTTTTTGAAAAAATAAGGTTATTATGCCAAAAATAGATTTTTTTGAAATTTGTTCTTTTGTTTTTTGGAGAGAGATGAACCGGAGGCTCTCACTCTTGCAGTCACTCATCCACTTGACTTTTGCAGTAACTCATAATTTCCCAACTTTTTGTTCTCTTCATTTGTAATTTGTAATTTTTTACGTTTTTTAGAATAGAATTATTTATGAACGAACCTGCTATGGTGGTACGGTAGTGAGTCAATGCAAGTGTTAAACAAAATCAAAACCACAATACACGTCTTCGTGCAACTTTGGGCGACCGATGAATGCGATATGGTATGACTACCTAATCGCTAGGGGACCCAAAAGCGCTCTGTACCTCATTTGTAGATTGTGAAAATACAGATGTACCTCATTTGTATATAACGCAATTGGGTCAAATCTCTCTTAGCACTTTGGAATTTTGTATAAAATTCACAAATGCGAATTACATGTTGCAAATTTTTGCAATCCTCCCGAAAACCTATTTCGAATGTGGTCATAATTTTATTTTGAATTTACTAGTGCTAAAAATAGGTCAGATCTCTTAAGGTGGTGCTTTTAGGACACTCTACCTTAGTTGCAGCAGCAATTTCCAAATTTTTTTGTCTCGAGGAAAAAGCGCTCTCGGTGATGTGGCCGGTCTGATGAGAGATATCAAGGCTGGCATGCAAAGAACCTTCGTGCTGCTCAAATGAATCCAACCACGACGACCGGGCCCTCGTTGTGACCACCAAGAAGAAGATGATGATCGAGAATGTTTTTTTGTACTTGGGGAACGGGTCCGTCCGTCCGTCGTTGATCGTGAAAGCGCTCATAGCCCATGTAGGCTTGCTTGCTTGCATTGAGTCCCCCCTGTCTTTATGTATGTATGTGCATTCCTTGGATTTTGCAACTTGCGTTGGAGTCCGGACCAAGCATGTT
Organism: Bryum argenteum; assembly: GCA_037043015.1. NCBI lineage: Eukaryota > Viridiplantae > Streptophyta > Bryopsida > Bryales > Bryaceae > Bryum > Bryum argenteum. Next base: position 12,867,042 of record CM073328.1, on the reverse strand, counting down.
GTTGGCTCGTGCTTCTAGGCATTCATTCAAGCCACTAATTGCCTGCCTTTGATGTTACATGTTTCAAAGTCTTATTTTTTCTTTGGCATGTACGGCTACCTAGTCGCGCAATCAGACTAATCATACCTCCCAACTAGCCAACTGCCTTTGAGTATTGCGGACGAGAGAGAAAGCGCGACTTGTTCCGAAGCTATATATCAACTCTCTCTTTATTGATCGGTGAGATGTAGTGCAATCTCGAAGTTGTGTACGTGTATTTCACATGGATACCTTCCGGAAAATTTCAATTTTGACTAAATTTGCTATTGTACACAAAGATTGAACCATCTATTTTTTTTAAGTATGAGATCACGTGTATTGATTTTGATTAATAATTACAATAGTTGGTTAAGTCGTGGAGGACCGAGAGTGTTTTTGAGACTTCGAAACCGAAAATTGCAAATTTTTTGACGAGTTTGTGCAAGTTGAGGTATGATTCAGTTTTTTTGGTACTTTCAACCTTAAGATCTTCAAGAAAACCACATTTACTAACACCGTGTTAAGTTTCAACCCTTGGATCTTTACCACATGTGAGATTGTAACGTTCAAAGTTGATGCAAAAGTTTTTTTTTGCAACATATTGAAGCTTGCTCTTATAAATTTTGGAGGCTTTGGAACTCAAGTAGTACTTTGGTTCTGAACTTATTTTCACCAAAAAAAAAAAAAAAAGAAAAAAAAGAAAAAAGAAAAAAACCAAATTTCACTTGCCCGAATTGCCCGTTTTGGGCTTGGAAAGTGAAATATGCATTTTTTATGCTTGAGGGGCATTTTTTGTTGAAATTAAAACAACTACCTCTTTTGGTACTTATATTCAATATCTTAGGGTTGAATTTTTTCAAAAAGAATAAAAAATAAAATCTCATATCCATAAGATAAAAAGGTGGTAGAAACTCATAGTTTGTGAAGTTTGGAGCTTCTTAAATACCATGTCATTTAGAGGGGTAACCACCACTACAAGTACAATTGTTCAATGTTTACCATTTGTGAGATCCTAACGATCAAAATTGATGCAATATTGCCAAATCTTATTTTGGGCTTTAAGTATCTCGAGGTGTTAAGGGAGTAAAGCATAAAATCATGCATTGGTTTTTGTTGCTATCAAATATTTAGTAACACAAATAGCCAAATTCTTTTTTGAAGATATTCAAATTTTTGAGGGTCCATTAGTTCAATTCAGAATAGTAATTTGATGTATCATATAAAAGCATCCACATGTGAAAACTTTTTAAAAGTACACACGGAAAAAAAACGTTTGCTTAAATTTGGAGTGGTGGATACTTGTGCAAGTCTTGTACTCTAATGTTTGTACAACATTGTTCTTTGTTCGTAAAGGGCAATGAAGTACATTCTATACAAAGTAGGACATACAGTCCGATAGTAGGAAAAAAAAACCAAAAAAGTTCCCCGTAGCCGAGTGATTAATACGTCGTTTGGTTTAAAAAATTATATATATACATTCTATGTCATCCACATGGAGAAACATGTCCTTGAGCATAATCTTATTTGTCGTATTGGGAACATTTATGCATCTTTCAAACTTCAATTCTATGAAGCTCATCCTAGAATTGGATAATAGACAAGTCTTTTTATAATGAGTGAAGTACATTGAAAATGAGACATTCGGTATTATCAAGACTCCTGCTTTTGAAAAAAAAGATTTTACCAACACCCATATAGATAGATAAATATGAACTCCGGTTCTCTTTTGAGGCCGTCGTGAATAGAGTATCTGTTTGACTTACCAACAACCACCTATTATCCATTATCTTAACCCCTAAAGATCCAAGACAACCGAATTGGTTTTTTAGGATTTCCGAAGGGGAAATTTTCAGCCAACTTAGACCATTATAATCTCAAAATCAGAGAAAGATTAATGGTTCAAATTTGACATATGAGTAAAGGGTCAAGTTAACTTCAAGATCTTATGGTTGGATCTTCTAATTAATGTTTAGATTGAGTTTTTTTGAGCCTGAAGTAGAAGAGGGTCTTTTTTGATAGTTTAGACAATTTTGTATCAAGGATCTTTAGGGGTTAAATCTGCACTTCTAACATACTTGTATATTCTATTCAAAGCTTCAAATTTTACAATACTAGTCAAAACCTCTATTTAGAGATTGTTATGGTAAATTTAATGCACAAAGTGGTGCCCCTAACTCTACTTAAAACTCGAAACGGGTTTTGGAAGTTCCCGGAGGAGAAAAACTCAGCCAACTTTGACCATTATAATCTCACAAATGAGGAAGAATGAACGGTTCAAATTTGGTGTGTGAGAAGAATGTCAAGTGAACTTTGAGATCTTAGGGTTGAATCTTTTAAATAATGCTTAGATTGAGATTTATTGAGCTTAATCTAAAGGAAGGTCAAATTTTGTGACGTAGACCATTTTGCAACAAGGAGAGTTAGGGGTTAAAAGAGATAATCATAATCCTATCCACTTGATATGCTCTCTTGTTTATATTTATGTTGCAATGTTTTCATTAGTTCACCTTAGCATAGACAACTAAACACCATCTTTATATTCATGTAAACAAGAAGTTTGACTCAAATTTTTCTTATCATGAAATCTGGAATCTTCTTAGGAACAACCAACATCATTATTTTGACACACATCATAACAAGGAGCTATATGCATTTATGGTTCTATAGAATCGCAAAATCATAGACTATAGACAGTACTTGCTTATTGTGTAAGGACCTAACCCACAATAAGTCGGAGGTAGCTTATAATGAAGGGCATACGCTTGTTGACAATTGTTGTGAATTGAACTAGGCAATCATTTTCCTTCTGTTTCAGTATTGGCTGGGAACTGTTGGTCTGTATGTGAAGTTTTTTGTGAGGACATCATAATTGGTGATTTATATGTACGTAATATCATTGAAGATGAATCATGGGTCCTTTCCACTTGAAGCTACGGGTATTGACCCTATACGGTTGTTTTGATACATTTTGGATGAAGGGCAGAAACTTTGAAGAGCCATAACTTCTTCCTCCAAAGTCCTTTTTTGACAAAATCACTTGAGTTGGGTCCCAAATTACATCTAGTTTGTGTGGTAGAAATTACAGACCTATACAATAAAGTATGAATAAATGGCGTGCATTTTAGTGACGGCAGCTTTTGGGTTTTGAGATTTTAAAGATTAGGCATGTTATAACATTGGAAGCTAATTATGAGAAACTAAATAAAGTTCTTCACGATTTATTCTTTCACTTAAGTATGATCTTGATATGGTTCCTAACAAATTTCTAGTTGGAAGATTTTTGATCCAAATGATATGATATTAATTTGCCATGATGTTTCTTCAATGAAGAAAGTGAAAAATTGGATAAAGTTTGAGGATCTATATCTCCTCCATCCACCATTAGATATCAAATTATAATTTTTTGGGATGGAATCCAATTAGAGTCTAGTTTTAGTGGTAGAAATATTGACCAAATTGAAGATTTTTTGTGAATAAGGCGTTGGTTTGAGTGCAAGAGGTGTAGTTTTAAACTACTTTTCCTTTGTAACGTTTTGGCAGTTTTCAGCATTACATGGCTACTATAAGAGTCAATGAATTGTTTTGATGAAATTTTTTGGTACAAGTTTGTTATTTAGATAGACGCAAACAACTTTCTAGTTGGTAACTTTTTTACTGCAGTTCACTGTTTAGTAGATTATCCACTTTACAATGAAAATGATGAAATTTCACTGTTTTTTTTTTTTTTTTTTTTTTTTTTTTTTTTTTTTTTTTTTTTTTTTTTTTAATACTCATAAGTTATGATCAAAATAATTTGGAAATTACTAATAGTTGTGAAGGTTGTTTTTGTACTTTTTGGAGGCTCCCCTAATGAAATTGACAAACATCATGACAAGGGTCACTACAAAACCTAAATAATGATTTGGTAATGAGAGTATTTCTTTAAGAAGAACTTCAAAAAAAGACTAATTTTAAATTGCCATTTTTGGACTTGAAAACTAAAATCTCCAAATGAAGATTTCTAAATTGGAATTAGGCTTTGCAAATTTTACCACATATACTTTGCGATATAAGGAGCAATGCATAAAGATCATTGGAAAAAATATTATTCTTAACCCCTTCATCTGAACTGCCCGAAATCACAAAAAAATCATTTTAACTTTCTTGCACCTTTAGGGATTAAACGTTGAACTTGGTCAAAATGCTTTTCCCACTAGGCAGGTATGGACCAACTGCATCTCTGAATAAAGGACTTGGAAAACTCAACCACTATCCCTCTCCTCCTTTATATTTTTATTTTTCTGTCGTCACTTTGTTTCGGTTCTCTGTTGATGTTGTTTTGGTTCTCCTTTGATGTTGTTGTTGAGCCAAGATATTTTTTTTGATGAATTTTTTTGGTACAAAAGGACTCTTTGAAATGACGATGAATATCTTTCTAGTCGATGATTTTCTGATTGCAAATTTCATGTTGATAGTATTTTCAAAGTAAAAACGATAGTTTTCCTTAGTTTTATTCTTGGAAGCTTCTTAAACAAAAAATACAAAAAAAAGTTATTCAAATCTTAATTGTATAATCTTGTAGTATACTTAGAGTTTAGTTTTTCGTGTTTTGTTTTTAGTGTAAGTCACAGTTTTAATGTCTTTAGTTGTCTGTAGCCTGTTTTGTTTTTACTGGAAGTCACAGTTTGATTATATGCTAACGTATTTGACAGTCCTCTAGTCCAAGTAATGGCATGTTGTGAGCAGAGTAGTAGTACAAGGGAGTCAATTATGGCCGGGAGGGGAGCTAGCTACCATAGCTCTTTTTGTCCATGGCAGAAGTGGTACTTCTCTAGAGAGAGAGAGAGGCAGTGGAGCAGAATCTGTTAGTGACTTAATACTGTAGCAGAGGCCATAACAACTCCGCCCCGCTTTGTTATAAAACACTCTGCCGTGTCACCATCATGCACAACAACTGCCATAAAGCACACTACATCTGCAGTCCAGGCTTTTGTTGGACAGGCGCTACATCCCCCCGGACCCCTCCGCCCCGGCGGGACCCCTTCCTAACATTTTGGTAGATAGATATGGAAGAGACATGCATAGCCAACTTGTAGGATATAAGCATGCGTGTCCGTCCTTGAGTGCAAACCAAATAATTTGGAACCCGTAGATTGTACCCCCTCCCGTCCACGACGATCCCAATCTTCTTCACGACGTGTCCGGGATGAAAGTAACCTCTACTCTCTTGCCTATGCTAGCACGACTGCAAAAGGGACGTATTATTTCCACCACGGTCTACGCACTGTTTCCACCAAGAGTGTCTCGTTCCATCGACTTGGTGGAGATCGTGTCGTGTCAAGTCGATGGAATGAGACACTCTTTTGGTCGACTTAGTGGAGATCGTGTCGTGTCAAGTCGATGGAATGAGACACTCTTTTGGTGGAGATTGCGATGGAGAGCTTAGTAGAAATTATATCAAATTTCTTCACTACAGAAGAGTTGCTCCTTAGTGTTACCATGGGTAATTGCAAACTGAAACATTATCCCATTCTCCCCCACGAGGATCCCAATCTCCACGACGTGTTCGGGATGAAAGTAACTTCTACTCTCTTGCCTATGCTAGCACGACTGGAAAAGGGATGTATATTTCCACCCTGATCTATGCAGTGTTTCCACCAAGAGCGTCTCATTCCATCAACTTGGTGGAGATCGTGTCGTGTCAAGTCGATGGAATGAGACACACTTTGGTGGAGATCGTGTCGTGCCAAGTCGATGGAATGAGACATGCTTTGGTGGAGATCGTGATGGAGAGCTCATTGGAAATATCACATTTCTTCATTACAGAAGAGTTGCTCCTTAGTGTTACCATGGGTAATTGCAAACTGAAACATTATATGTTGCACGTCACCTTAGTATTACAAAATTGATCTCAAAATCATATCACTGAATGAGAGAGCTCGGAAGTTCCTTGGAAAGGGGAAAATTCATTGAAATTGGTGCAATTGATGGGTTCAAGATAGAACAAAGAGCATTGCATTCAAGAATTTGAACACTTATTTCAATACTGTTCAAAATAGTGTAATAGGCAACTTTTAATAAGTAACACTAATTTTTATACAACACTAATCAACAACTCTTGTGTAATTGTTGTTATTCACAAAATAAGGAACAAGATTGCCCTCTAATTGCAATAATCAATAAACGTCTTCATCCTTTCCTTGAAAAGAGAACCATTGAACTTCCTTTCTTAACCTTGGTTTTGCACATAACCGTCTATCTGCAAAGAAATAATTATGTGGCACGCATCATCTTCTAAATTGATGCAAGCCATGTTAAAGAATTAGAATTCGACTCTGTTTTATTCATGTTGAGGTTTAACTTTAACCCTTGCATGCCCAAGGGGAGCTTACAAACACAAGTATTTTCAAAGTGCCGTATATAAAAATGAATGTGAGCTATCTAAATCTCGACCGTGCAATCTCGTAGTAGACTTATTCTAGGTCATGTGGATTAAATTTGGAGTCATGAGGCCTCATGAACTGTGAGATCATAACATATAAGTGCTAAAAAAGGTCACTAAATGTTGTCATTTTTTCTTTAAAGTGAAAACGCTACTTATGGACCTATTGCAATGGAGAATTCACCAACTAGGAAGTTCTTCGACCTCATCACAACTCTACACTTGTTAAAAAAAATTTGCATGAAGGTCAGAATAGCTAACTGAGTCTCTTAAATTTTGCATGAGCTTACCCTACTTGATTACCTACATGGAAAAAAATATGCCCAAAATATTTGGAGTAGCAAACTTCATCTTGCCCTTAGCACCATTCAAACAATGTGTCCCCTGCAATGGCCAAAAAAAATTCTGCATCAACTTTGATCTCACAAATGGAGAAGCTCCAACTGTTGAAAATTTCAGCAATGGCTCAAAAACAAGCGAAGGTACAAGATCCTACGGTTGGAAGGTTAGAAGAAAAAGAAAAGAATCGATTCACACAACCAAAAGTGCACGGAACTTTAAAAACGCAATTTTGAGACTTCTTACTCCCAAAACAACAAGGGAATCTTGGGGTCAACAACCAATATATCACAAGATTGGACAATTCTCAATCAAAGTATACCACGACTACATCAAACGTAAGAATCCTCAAATTCCACGAAAAACTCACCATTGAGTTGTTTACACTCGAACATTGTATACATCACCATTTCGGCATCGGATTAGACGCGCACTTGTGTGTTTCATGCTCGTCTCTTTTCAAGAAAGGGGGTAGAGAACATTCTGTCTGCGAAAAAAGGAGAAAAAGTGGGGGTACGAATGTTTTTGGTTGAATTCATACACATGGGCAGGCAGTTGATGGACGAGGGACAGTTTCAAAGGTGCATTGTGCTATAAAGTGGGTGGTGTTGGGTACTTCCCAGACTGAGTGTCCTTCATGCTGCCACAACTGGATTGTGGGGAATCCCCTTTGAGTTCCACCATTCATATGAGGAGCATCATGCACTAGCCATAGCATAGCATAGCATGCATTGGGCTTACTAGCTACACAAAGCAAAGCAAACAAGATCTTCTTATTATCAACAGCCAGGACGACTAGGACTCATTGGACTTCTTATTGTTCTTGTCGAAGTCATTTGATTATTATTATTTTTTTTTTATTTTTTTTTTAATTTTCTTCTTTCTGTCAGTTCCTTACCTATTTCTGGTTAACCCCTGAAGATTCTTGATACAAAATTGTCTAAATTATCACAGAAAACGTTCTTTTACTTCAAGCCCAAAGAAACTCAGTCTAAGCATTAATAAGAAGATTCAACCGGAGGATCTTGAAGTTAACTTGACCCTTTACTCACAAGTGATATTTGAGCAGTTACTTTTTCCTCGGATTTTGAGATTATAATGGCCAAAGTTGGCTGAAATTTTTCTCTCCGTAAATTCCAAAAAGACATTTCTTGCATTCTTGGATTTTCAAGGGTTAACCCCTAAAACGACCGAGCCTATTTTTAACAGAAAAGCACATTTCCATAGATATCGTTATAGATGAAAATCAAGAGAAGCTATTAAGATCTCAACCTTACAAACTTGTAATAGACTTATCGAAGATCATGTGGACCAAAATTTGAGTCATGAGGCCTTATCGATCGGGAGATCATAACATATTAATATCAAAAACAAACTGCAAAATTTCATCATTTTCACTTTGAGGTGGAAATGCTACCAATATACCTACTGCAATGAAAAAATCACCAACTAGAAAGATGTTCACCTTCATCTTTATAAGTCCTTTACCCAACAAAAATTCATCAAAAAAATTTCTTGGCTCAAATAAAAGCCATGCAATGGTAAAAACTACCGAACATTTTACAAAGCAAAAATAGTCCAAAACTAGACCCTTTGCATTCAATTTCATGCCTTATCTTCAAAACATCTTCGAACTTGTTAAGGTTTCTACCACTTAGACTAGACTCTTATTGGAGGCCATCCCAAAAAATTAAGTTGAAATCCAACAGTGGATGAGGGAGATATAGCTCCTCAAATATCATCCACAGTCTCACTTTTTCTGTTGACAAAACATCATTGCAAATCCAATAGCAAAATCATTTGGATCAAAAAACTTCTCACTACAAAGTTGTTAAGAATCACCTTAACCCCTAAAGGTTCTTGATGCAAAATTGTAAAAATGGACATTCCCTTACCTCAGGCCTAAAAACTCTCAATCTAAGAATTATTTGGAAGATCCAACCGTAGGATCTTGAAGTTAACTTAACCTTCCACTCACTTGCCAAAATTGAACCATTGTTTCTTCTTCATTTGTGAGATTGTAATGGTCAAAGTTGGCTGAATTTTGGACTCCGAAAAGCAGTTTTCGCTTTCCTGGACCTTTAGGGGTTAACCCTTAAGCGGGCCGAATGTCGAAAATCGACATTCTGGATGAAGCAGGGGATGTTGAAACTCTTCCCGTCTTCTCGTCGTCGCTGTTTTTCATCCGCCGTTTTTTTTTCCTCAAGGGTAAATGGGTGTAGTTCGTGCACTTACCCCGTTGTTATACCTCATTCCTACATTTTACAGTAGCGATTTTAGTGGGCTGCATTTTTGTCATGAGAGGAGTTTTGTCTATTTCGGTATGAAATTTTGCCATTTGGGCATAGAAATGGGGCGATTAGGCATTGAAATGGGGCAAGAGAGCCTCGAGCTTCGACAGCTGCATCGCATGCGCTTGGCTTTGTTATTATCATGGTGGACATGTGGCATGATGTTTATGACCTTGCAAGCTATTTTGAGTTCATCTTTCTGTTCTTTTCTTTGTAAAAGCCCCGCCCACCTTACATCATCTTTTGTCCACGGAGGACAAGAGCTTGTGTGGGCGACCTTGGAATACCAAGCACCAAAAACAAGAATCCCAAGTGACTTCCATTTCAAGTAGGATTGTGTGCAATTGGAAAGAGGCATGTTTGTTTTTTTTTTTTGGATTAGCTTCTTTACTTGATTCCTCACCCATTTGTAGTTGCCATTTTTGCTTTCGGGGCAATTTGTAATACGACTTTTCACTCCAAAGTCCAAAATTAGTGACTGCCCCTCCATTTCGGGCTCCCTTTTTTCGCCTTCAATCAAGTGGATCAAGCCCCATCCCAACTCCAAATGGCACAAATATTTGCCCATGCAATCTTTAGACAATGGAGATCAAGATCCTACGGTTGGATTTTAGATTTACTGCCCTCACATTATTTTACTGACCTTGACATTTTTTACGTTTTTGGACCCTACTCCAGCGGGCCCAATGGATCGAAACGTTTAGGGGTTAAGATCATGACCATGAAAAAAAAATCATGAAAAACTATTCTTAATTTCACATAATTGGCTTGCAATGGTAATACATGCCCCATGCTTGGAAACCCAAAAACAAGAGTTGTCTTCACTAAAGTGCATTCCATTAATTCATACTTTATTGTACGGGCTTGAAAATTTTACAACGCAAACTAGACTTGATTTGGAACCTAATCCAAGTGATTTCATCCAAAACGGACCTCGGAGGAAGAAGATATGGCTCTTCAAAGTTTCTGGATGTACATCCACAATGTCGTTTTTCGACATCGTGGGCGTTTAAGGGTTAAGGTCACAACTTGTTGTTTTTGCAATGGGGTTCAACACAAGTGGTTTGAAATTGGTGTGTCTAACCGAAATCTCTCGGAGGGCATGTTTACACTACAGTGGAGAAGGTCACCGGGCGGTCAAGAATTCTAGGAAAGCCCTTTTATGAGGTGATCGAGTAAACATTGAATTATTTCGTTGGAGCGGGTGATTCTGTTCAGAATAAGGAATGTCATAGCTACTACATAAGATAGTGCTCAGTTCAAAAATGCGAGGTGATGACACTGCTGCGGAAGGAACATACTACGATGAAGTGTTGAGGCCTATGTTACTTACCCCTAAGCTTCTTTAGTGTTTTTTGAGAGCTTGAAACCTCAAAACTATGAGTTCCTACCTCTATGCATTTGCAGTGGTGTGAACCAACATATTTTCCTTCACCCTCAAGCGCCCATGGGGTGTGAAATGGGCAACCCAAAATTGGATCACAACATCTTTTGGAATTGGGCATCATGAATATTGCACATTTTGAACTTGGGCATCATGAATGAACCAAATCAATGATGAGCTTGCAACCTCCTACACAAGGTTATATACAACCCCAATTTATACCTACCACAATCCTTTCAAACCACAAAATCACTCATACAAATTGTGATTATAAAATTTCACTTTTTGAATGCATCACAAGAAGGTAACCAGTTTGACATCAAAATATAAGTGAAAAGTTGAGTACAGTGCGAGCTACAGAGCACACATTCTGTTAGAAAATAGCCCCTCGGGTCTCCTTCGGTGTTTAACGGTTTAGTTGAACTTCTAACCGTAAGATCTTGTACTTGAGTCTATCGTTAGTTACTACTTTGAAAGTTGACCCTTGGATGTATATTGTTCGAGAGGTCATAACATTCAAAGTTTGTCTTCCAGGCATTGTGAAGATTGTTTTTGAAGTTTTTGGAGGGTGCCCCACGACCTGCATGAATGTGGGTGCCCCACGAACGACCTTATGACGTCACGAAACTTGTTACGAAAAAGAGACAATAACAACAACAACAACGTTGTTCAAGAATGTCATGATGGCATTTTGGGGTTGTTCGAGATCAACCAAACAAAAAAATCCGCTAGGACGGGAAACAATTTGGCATGATGTGACTTTGTCATAGCGCAAGCATGGAGGAGGGAGGGGGGCCAAAATGCCCCGTCCCCAAGTTCCAAGGAATTGAGAGTTCCCAAACTGCAGCGAGCAGCGGATTTGAACCAACTATCTAGCGCGAGCACCTCATAGACTGCATGACGTCCTCTTTCGCGGAGCCCCATCGGGACGCGTGCCAGGTCCAATGAAGTTTTCTATAAAAGATGGTTTGCTGACAAACTGGTTGTATATTATTGCGTGTTGTATTTGGTACTTGGAAGTTGGAAGTATCTGACTTGGGCAGAGTGGAGCAACAATGTTGTTTGGCTTTGGTTCTCAGCATTCACAATTGCCAGACCTAACCTGCTTTGCCTCTTGCAGAGACTTAGAGGTACACTTCCATTTGACTACTACATGGCCAGTTTCTGGGTCAACTTCCATGGAGGTCAATGGATGCTGTCACTATCATCTTGCCTCAGTTTTAAAAATGGATGTTTTACCATAGAAATTTCTTTGTTGTTTGAAAAAATGTCACTTTTTACACTTTTTAAGTTAGAAAAAGGCACTGCCAAAAACAACCATAGTAAAAAGCCCTTTAGGTCGAAAGGAGAGTCATAAGGTAGGAGGCTCATCCCTCTCACAAATTTCATGCCCGGTGGAGAAAGCTACCGGTTGGTCAAGAATTTTGTTTTCAACCAATCACATAATTTCATGAGTCTCTCTAATTCAATATGAGAATCTCTTCTTAAATTTTAGAATCTCTTCTAAATTTCTTGACCAGTGGACTTCTTCACTGTATAATGAATATGTTCTGAGATTGGGAGCACATTGGGAAGTTCTTGAGGGAATTAATGTCAAAAAACAGTGCAAAGTATATATATGAGATGAGATCAATTGGGATCGTATATTTTGGATTTATTTTAGATTAGCTAGGAATTTTGGAAGTGGAACTTGTAAGTGTCTCTAAAACTAATTCATCTGCAAATTGCACTTTGAGTGCATGAAAATTGAGGAGGTCGTGGGTTCTATTCCCCATGCCGGCGTGGTGCTCACCACTATAGTCCACCCAACTATTGTGGGGGGTCCTTGGACCTTGTTGTATGGGTACCTCAAAGCCCTTTGGGGGGATACTATGTCAAGTATCTTCAAGGCACTAGTAACTAGGCTAGAAACTAGCGTAGTTATAGTGTCCACCCTCGAGAGGGGGAAGTAGTATTGTTCCAATTTCCCCTTGTCCGGTGGCCATCGGGATATTAGCATTACGAACGGACACTTCATTCACGCCGGCCCCCTTAGAAAGGGACCGGAGTTTCTATCTATCTGCATGAAAATTCAAAGCAATGATGTACCTAGTGGATAGTTTTCGGTGTTTGTGGATCTCAAGCCACCTACCTTAGCCTAGGTTCTCAATCTTTATTTTCACCACAAGTTTTTAGTGATGTACTACGAGAAACTTTCTCCTCAGTCGGATTTATATTTCAACTGCTTAGCCGGTGTAGTAGTCAATTTAACCTCCCTTTACGATTCAATCTTAAAATCAATTCACTTAGATTATTTTTTTCATATATAGTTGTATTGTGGTCCAATCATTAGTAGAAAAGTGGTTCGAGTATACCAGCGACTATACCAACCGATACACCTAGTACTCACAATCTATGCCCACAACACTTGCATGGTTCAAATCGTGAAGATTGCACGATTAAAATTGAAATCATATCAAACAAGCCACACTTTTTTCAAGAGAGACAATTAAATAAAATAGAATACCATAATAAGTATTGAAGAACTGATGCATTGCTACAAAATTATTTTAAAATATTACTGACAATAGTGAGTATACAAAGCTTCTACGAGTTAATAATGTAATAATGTATTAGAGACAAAAGTTATGAACACAATGTTGTACAAGTTTGTCAGTATGGCATGCAAATGGAATCTATTCATTTGCATTCCAACAACTAATTTAATGATAAAAATTAAATATTATTTAGTTTGCAGATGAGGCTGAGTAGGATGGATGCTCACCTACAACTTTTTGTGATTATTTGTGTAGACATCATAATTCATTTGTTTCCTACTCAGCAATCAAATCTTCCATGTATTCTCAACTCCTTATTTACATAGTTTTTGATTTTTAATTTGAAATTAAGACTTGGTATACACATAAATGTATAAGTTGGGTACTAGATCCTATGGTTACATACTCAAAGATTTCTCAAAAGTTGAAAATTTGCACCTTGCAATGAGTTGGGGTTGTTTCGAGCCTTTTTGGTACTTTTGAGGCCTTATGGCATTAGGAAATGGAAGTAGATTTTATTGCACTCTCTCATTGGCAAAGCTAGGCCGGGAGAAGAAGAGATCCAAGCTATCTGCAACAATTGTTAATTTAGGGTCCCTTTACACTATGGACCACGAGCCATGACCATGAAAATTAAAATCATTTTCTTGGTCATGGTTCTTGGCCAAGAGCCATGGCCATGAAAAAATCAGATACGAATTGTAGAGTGGCTTGGTCACTCTTGTAGTGTAAAGTGGATTTGGACTCGGAGAAATTTAAGTTCAATTTCCTTTAATATAAATCTTCATCATTCTCTCTTTTACCCTCCCCTTCTTCCTCTTTTCTTCTTAAATAACTAGCCAATCAATAAATTTTGAGCCTTATGGTCTCGTTGCTTGTAGTTGAGTGGAGGCATTTTCTTCAACTCAACTATAATCAAGGAGATCATGAAAACATTATTCACCATGTATGATTTAGCATACTTTAGGGACTTTGAAAGCTACTGGTCATTCTTTTTTTTTTTTCCCATGGCAGTGTAAAACGAAATGAGACCAAGTGCACTATACTCTCCAATGACAAGTTTTAGAAGGCCGTGGTCAATCTTCATGGTCCATAGTGTAAAGCGACCCTTAGAAGTTTAGTTTCAGCTCTCTCTACCTTTCAAGAAACAATTTATCTATTTCTTTAAATTTATTCAATTTATTACATCTCTACAATCAATAATTGGAAGAGTTTCTTTGTGCCAAGAAAAAGAAGGAGAAACAAATTACACTTTTGAATTTGATATAGTAACACTTCTTCAAAAATGTTCGGCTAACCTACATACAATTGAAGGCAATCCATAAGTCTTATTATTTTTATTTTTATTTTCCCAATTTTTTTTAAACCGACTATTTTGTATTTTGAGTGAGCCAATAGGGAGCCACATCCCTTCCATTCAACAGGACATCCTTCATAGGCCGGTACTACAACACTCCCCTGCCATTGGATAATTCCTTTTGACTAGAAGATATAGAAGAAGAAGAAGGTTTCCAACTGTCATGGACAAAGTACCCAATTGTCATTCAACATGCAACCCCCCCTTCCCCCATTATTTCATTTCCTTTTTCCCAACTAACTGCCAATTGTAAGTTTACCATGTGGTAGCCACTGTTGAATCCAAATCTAGTCTAGGCTACGTTTTGGCTTTTTCCTCACAAGATATTTTTTTACTATTGCAAAATGAATGGCTTTGCTTGCTCGTCTATTTCTTGTCCTTGTTGGATATGGTTGTCGTGTGATTATGGTGGTGATTCCTAATTTGGCAAGAGAATGGCGGTGATTGTGTGATTTATTACGTGCGAGATGTTTTTGTAGAATGTGTAAAAGTTGTCAAAATTATACTCTAGGGTAGGAATATTCAAACCCATTTTGCTTTCAATGCAAAAATTTACTCTTGTATAGAATTTTTAAAGACTGCAAAAAATTATTGTATATCTTGTCAAGTGTTAGTAGTGTAATTGTGCCTTATAATTTTGGAATAAACTTCAAAAACGAACACGCCAAGCATCTATATGACAAACTTAATTGAAGCGATATGTGTGCAAGTAAGTTGGTTACTATGCAAGAGTCTAATTCGAGAGTTGAGTGACATCTTAATATATTGATCACTACACAAGAGTGTCATCAAAGAGGGTTCATTGTTATGAAGAAGGTTGAGTGACATCTATAGAAACTTCTGAAAAGAAGGCACTAGGACATGCAAAAGGTTAAACTGGTCCATGCCGTAAGGTGAATTTTTGAAACAAAAAATGTAGCAAGGTGCTTTAGTACGACATAGCTAGTAATTCTCAATCTCCCGATTGCAATCTCAAGTATTGCATGCTTCTCATCACTTACACTTTGGTGCACAAAACTTCCAAGAAACCAAACAAATGTACATGCATGAATTTTCGAGCAAGATTGCAATTATCAAATGAAAAAAAAACTATAGACGCATCATCATGTACGCCTCCTCGTGAATTCTACACCAATCGTACTCAAAATGGATGCATATAGCCTTGAGACTCACGATCATTACACAAGAGTTGTTAATAAGTTTTATACTCCCTCTGTCCCATTATGATTTTCCGGTAGGTTCTCTCAAATCTATATCCAAAGGTAGATTTGAGAGAACCTACCAGAAAATCATAATGGGACAGAGGGAGTACATGTTAATTGCGAACCTAAATGTCACACGTCACTATATGGTTACAACACTAAATGTAAGAGCATGCACACTTTCTTGCAAGAGGAAGAATATCTTGGGAGTGGTGCAATTGGTGACTTGAAGAAAAGACAAGGGACAAAGGCAATGGCGGCCCAAAGTGAACACTAATCATAAGAGAGTTGAGAAATAATGTTTTCAATCAAAAGTTACCTGTTACACTAATATCCATGTAACACTAACTAACAACTACTAATTAACCCCTAAAGGTCCAAGAAAGCGGAAATCGCTTTTTGGAATTTCCGCAAGGAGAAAATTCAGCCAACATTGACCATTATAATCTCAGAATTGGAGAAAAATTAACGGTTCAAATTTGACATTCGAGAAAAGGGTCGAGTTAACTTCAAGATCCTACAGTTGAATCTTCTTATCCATGCTTAGATTGAGTTTCTTTGCACCTGAAGTAGAAGAAAGATCTTTTTGATAATTTAAACAATTTTGTATCAAGGACCTTAAGGGGTTAACAACTCTTCTTGTGTAGTGGTCGAATTCAACTCCAACCTCATTTTCAGTTCATTACCGACAATTGCTGCAAGTTTGAGCACCCCAAACCCCAATTTCAAAGCAGGCGAAGAAGCATTGAATGCATGACTGGGCTTATCGATTCATTTACTCATGCGCCTATCTGCAATCATTCTGAAGCACATAGATTGCAGAATAAGTTACACATGCAATAAGTTACCACGAGCCAGTCGGTTGCCAAGCTACAGTTGAGTGAGTAGATCTAGAGTGAAATGATGTGGAAAGAGTTTTATTAAACTGTAGTACGACTGAGTTTTACTCCAAGTTTCCTTTCTCCCTCCCACTTGTGTAGTCTGAATGTCAACTGCGATTGTCAGTTGGCAGTGGCAGAGCAACGGCCGACGCCATCGCTGCCATTAAGCTACCACCACTCTAAGTTAGTACTGGCCGCTTATCCACACTCCCTCATTTCGGAGAAACTGACTGTCCCCTGACTCTGTAAACAAACCGTTCGTTCTTCGCTTTCAACGATCACAAGGTGAGACCCTGCAGGCAACCGAATCTCAGTTTCGAAGCAACTGGGGAAGAAGAAAAACAAATGGTTGTCGTCGTTGAGAGACACTGAAATTCAATATGTAAATCGCACATTTCTATACCTGTTTTTATTTTGGTCAGGTTCATTGTTTACTCTATGGAGTTTTTTGCGTTTCATGCAGACCATGGTCGAAGGTTGTTTTGTTTCAAGAATTTAAAAAAAAAGAGGGTATGTGAGTATGGAAGATTCAGGGTGCCCTAAAAGAGGAGAGGGGAGACGAGACAAAATAATTTCAATGTAGATTGTGTTTGAAGGTAAATTGAAATGCCCAAGCAGGGTTGTTGCATGAATTATAAGCGACCGGAATCTAATCAGGTTGCAGTTTTAAATCAATGTTGTTGACAACACACATCTAGGGTACAAGGGACCATGCGGTTATAAAAGTAGCACATTTGATTGTGGTCAGATTAACAATGGAGTATCCGTTGTCTGTTCCTGGCAAGCCAAACATGAAATTTTGGCTTTGTAAATATACTCATACATCTCAAAGATACAACAACTCTCAGCGATATTGATGTGTTTGAATGGAACTAGTGTTTCATACCATTGTGGAGCTCACAGCCGCTCGCTACCTTCATTGAGCATCGAGGTCCTCTCACACCAAACACCAAATGGTCACCTGATTATTCTCCACATATTGATGCATAACTGGGTCTCCTACAATGAATTTCATCACTGTATTACAATGTCAGCCAGAGAGCTTCCACAAAAACCACCACAGGGAGATTCCAAACATGGAATTTTGGCTTTGTAAATATGCTCATACATCTCAAAGATACAACAACTCTCAGCGATATTGATGTGTTTGGATGGAACTAGTGCTTCATACCATTGTGGAGCTCACAGCCGCTCGCTACCTTCATTGAGCATCGAGGTCCTCTCACACCAAACACCAAATGGTCACCTGATTATTCTCCACATATTGATGCATAACTGGGTCTCCTACAATGAATTTCATCACTGTATTACAATGTCAGCCAGAGAGCTTCCACAAAAACCACCACAGGGAGATTCCAAACATGGAATTTTGGCTTTGTAAATATGCTCATACATCTCAAAGATACAACAACTCTCAGCGATATTGATGTGTTTGGATGGAACTAGTGCTTCATACCATTGTGGAGCTCACAGCCGCTCGCTACCTTCACTAAGCATCGAGGTCCTGAAACACCAAACATCAAATGATCACCTGATTATTCTCCACATCTGGGTTTCCTACAATGAATTTCATTCCTGTATTACAATGTCAGCTAGCGAGCTTCCGCAAAACCACCACAAAAAGATTCATTCAGACTTAGGGTTTTAGAGAGAATCATATACTTAAACTGTGTTGAATGCCAGCGTCAAATTCGTCATCGCTCCGAATCAAAATCTCGAAGAGAAGAACCTGATATCGATCCGGAGCAAAGAGAAAATATAGGAGGTCCCACCGAGATTCGAACTCGGGTTTTTGGATTCAAAGTCCAAAGTCGTAACCACTGGACTATGGGACCGTGGACATGTTAAGAGGCGTGTTCTTTTAAAATATAAACTGTATTACGAGAGTCGTAGTGTCGGTTTTGTGGATAACGACATGCTGGCATAGTAATGAGGCGCTGTCACCCCCTTCATTTATTTGGTTTATTTAGTTATAGTAGGTTGACTCTCAACGGCACATGATTCATGTTCTAGAGAATATTACTTATTGAAATTTGTACCGAGTGGACTCTCCCATTCTCCCAATGTCCCATGTATCCTCAACTTTTGAATAAGGTTACCTGCTCAATAACCGTCCAAATTTCAGAATGGGGAATCCTTAACTATTTTTGGCACACTAGCCTGTCCATTCATGAAACCACTACACTAAAAATTATATTTAGTGTTGAATGACAAATACGGTGGAGTGTCCTAAAACCACCACCTTCCCCATCTCTGATATGTAGACCTTTCTTAAACCACCACAGTTGATATCCAGAAACACCAAATATTGACCAATCCCTGCAAAGAAAAAGCTGGTGGTTTTGGGTACCGCATGGTGTGACAATGGGAAAACCTACAAATCAGGTTTGGGTCACGAAGTACTTTTACCTCCAGAAATTTGTATCTATTTCAGTAATGGGCACAAAATTCCAAAAAAATTGCATTCTGTTAGAAAATAACTTTCCTACATGGGAAAAATATACCCCAAGAATAACTCTGCAAAAAAAAGCTCAGAATCCTTAAGTTGGTGGTTTTAGGGCAGTCAACCTTAGTGTATTTACCCTGCACAACACCAATTGTCACATATTGGACAATTAGTGTTTGAGCTCCCATTTCTTTATCACAACCTTTCATCGAGCGGCCACCTTCCTCCTTTCTTTGTCAATCTTCACCTCCTCCTTTCCAAAACCTACTTGTTCCTCACCTCCCCTTTCCAAACACAAGCTTGATTGCATCCCTTGCAAAGTGAGCAGCACGCTCAACCATGCGAAGGATTGTAGGAAACTGCACTGTAGTTGGCCACAAGCGCTCATTCACTCATGGTAGGGATTATCTCATTATATCATAGTTAGAGTTGCCACGGAGGGTTTGGAGTCAGAGTTTCTTCAGGGTTAGAAGTTGACGTTGTGTCAGAAGTTGTTGGAGTAGTGTTTATCAAACAAACTCATACTCAATTGGGAATTCACACTGCAACAATTGGTTCGAAGTGGCCATTGCTCTAAGCTTGTCACACATTTCATATAGTTGCCATACGATTCATTTTTTGATAATTGGAATTTTCTCACAATTTGAAAGAATGTATACAATTATATTCTACAATCCAACACTAGATGTCAATGTATATACTTGATTCTTTAATACTTACTATTGTTCAAAATTGGTGTTGGAATTGACAATT
Organism: Bryum argenteum; assembly: GCA_037043015.1. Classification (NCBI taxonomy): domain Eukaryota; kingdom Viridiplantae; phylum Streptophyta; class Bryopsida; order Bryales; family Bryaceae; genus Bryum; species Bryum argenteum. Next base: position 12,847,413 of record CM073328.1, on the reverse strand, counting down.
AGAGTTGCTACAATCCTACCATTGTTGACAATTGGTGTTGTTGTTCGTGTTTAGTGTTGCCAACACTAGATATCATTTTTAGTGTAGCTAAAAACCCGTGAAAATTCTATTGAATGAATAGATTTTTGTCCACATGTCTAGTCTTTTATGTGAACCAAATGAAGGGACAAAGAGAGAGACAGAAGGACAAGGAGATAAGGAATAAGGAGACAAGAGAAAATAAAAAGGAGCAAGGATAAAGGGACGAGAAGGCAAGGAGATGAGAAGAGAGGGACAAGTAGAGGTGGAGGATGAAAAAACAAGAGTATGAGAAACCAATTCTCAAAATAAGAGAGAACAATGAACGAGTAAATATTGATTTTAGCTAAAAGCTGAACTTGAATTAAACCTATTCTCGTTGGTACAACGAGTTCTCCGCTAGTGTTGATAATAAAAGTGACATGTTTGAATTTCACAATAATCAAGAGCACAAAAGAAATGATGTCATATAATTGTAGTAAAATGGTCAAGGATTTGATATTGTCTTATCTCTCCAACAAAATCATAGGCATATGAGGTATTGAAATGTCCTAGTAAATAAAATAAAATAGCGAGTGATGTAGCAATTGCAAGCCATCAACTTGTTGATAATGCATACGGTAAGAAACAAGTTGTTGACGCTTATCATAGAAACTAATATCAAATGAGGTCACTAAAACAAAATTATAATGCCCATCAGTCCAAAATCGTTTGAATATTTATATACAAAACAATACTCTTGTCAAGCGACACAATATTTGTACACTATTGTGTAGAACAAGGGTTTCGTTAAAAGTGCAATTCAATGTGTAAAAGTGCACATAAGGTTTTTTTGGAAACATATCAATTTCAACGAAAAATTCACCACTTATAACTATCCTACTAGTTAGAAAAATTAAAATTAAAAATAAGGATACATTTTAAGTTTATTATGCTTTGTTATTGAGGAAATTACAATTGCAATTGATGAAAAGTTTGAGTTGATAAAAATAATATAAACATTGCTAGGATTTTCTTATAACTCTTTATTGCTCCTTTTACCAAGAATCCATCTATGATCATAAATATAAATATATAATTATATATAGTAATTGAAATATATGTATTTCACTTACAAGAAGAAAAAAATGAGGTATGTACATGCAAGTTCAATTATGCACAAAATTGTTGAAGTTTTGAATTTAGATACACACATAATGACAATAATTGTTAGTCATGAAAAAAGATCCATTCACATGAGAACTCAACAAAATGATATATCAATATTGCATTTTATAAATTCTCAAATATAAGGTAAATATACAACAAATATAGAATAACTATTCTAAGAGGCTAAGGTGATATTCGAAATGAAACTTTTCACCACATGGAATCTTTAACTCTTTTTCAGTTCTAATACCCAAAACAGTAATCATGGTGTAAAATGGTGGAATGACCTTCACGAGACTCAAAAATCTCTTCGTTCATTTATGCTTCAAGTATCGCAAGGTCTTAATCGGGTTCAAGAAGATCATATGGTTGAATATATGAACTCTTATGAACGCTTTCATTCAAGAGCTTCTGACACTTTGTCAAATGAGAGCGTTGTAGAAGAACCTGAAGAGCCTTCTAAAATTCAGAATGGCGTGGAGCGTTATCGTTTCCTTATGAACGTGAAGCCATTGTTGATTCTCAACTTCAAATTGTATTGTGTTCTCAAGTACCATTGCATTTTCAAAGAGACACCAAATTTGAATTGACTGTAGAGGATTTACAAACTCCTACTCAGGCTCCAATTGCTCAACAATCAAAAGGTAAAAGAAAAAGATTAGTTACCTCTCAAGCTAATTCTTCTATAGAAGAGTCTTTCAATCCTCCAACTCAAGAGGAAATTGATGGAGGGTATATTTATGGGAAAGATTTCTCATTTACTGTTGATATGAAACATGTTCGAGCTCCTACCGATGGTTTTACAAACCAACGTATTCTAAATGTTGAAAACGCAAAAAAAATTATAAAGCTTTGAGAGAGAGGCATAATGTGGACTCTTCATGGATTACATTAAGACCAATGTTTTACAAGGATCCAATAGGAAATCCCAATGATGTTAAGCTATTCAAAGGTGCAAGAGCTAAGAATTTATTTGTTGAGTGTTTGGAAAGCATGCCGGGAGCTTCTATGGAAGAGAAAAGACAATGTTTTTTCAACCGTATAACATGGGAGCCTGTTGATGGACAACACGTACAACATGCTTGTAATGTGTTGGCCAAAAATGATCTTTTGGCTGAAAAGATTTCTCAAGAAGATTATAATAGAATATTTGCACGACGGCCGGCAACTATTGTGTTGTATGATAACGAGATTACGTATCTTTTCTCATCAACAAGGTTAAATGACATTACAACGGAGAGAAAATATCATAGTACAACGGGAGAAATGCTTGAGAAAGCTAGAATACTATGGGAGAGTCTTGGCCGACCAAATGCCGAAGATGAGAATCGGAAGAAGTTTTTACGTTCCATGCCGAGTATTACAAGCACAAAGGTAGGAGATGGCAAAATCTCAATTATACAAATGAGAGAAAAATTTCGTGATTACACGATTATGGCAACACTTCCAGATGATAGTTGGCAAGCGTTGAAAGAGATGTGCGATGCATATGACAATGGTTTTATATTCAAGTCAAAAAAACATAAAAATGCAGAGCTTGGATTGACTGCATCAAAGAAGGGGAAGAAGGTGAAAGATTCAGTTGTACATCGTCCACGTATGTTTGTTGGTTGGCTACGTCATTTTCAGGGTCTTACAGCCAATGAACATATATTGCTTTGTAAAAAATTAACAGTGGACTCGGTAGACAAAGAACAAGCACTTTGGTTTGACGGGAATAAGAGTGAACCCGAATTGGCCCATTGGTGCGAAGTTGCAAAGCGTCGACTTGGCATTCAAAATACATTTAAGTGGTTGGAATCGGTACATATTGATCCGAAGGGTGAGAAAAAAAATTGGTTAGAAACCGGTGTGGAGAAATTTGGTGGAAAAGATGCATTAGATTATTTTGCTAAAGCCATTCCAAAAGGAGTTGAGTTTTTGAAGCGATGGTGTCATATCAAACCCCACACAGCTCATGTTAAACAACATAAGCATGTTGATTTTATACCGCGCAACGTGGTTGATCATCATCAACTTATTGTTGAAAGCGGTTTGGGACTATTTTGCAATGGAAAAGTCATTCCTAGAAGTCATGAGAGAAATTTGAAAATGTTTTTTGATTATCAAGGGGCAAATGCATCGAGATTTTCTATTGAAGTCAAAATTGGCGATTCGATATTTACAAGTGATGGTGGTACTTTTAGAAGAAGTGCATTGTAGGTTTTTGATTGTCGCTATAGACCTACAAATGCTTATTGGACAGAGGTAGAGTACACATCAATCATGAAGAAAATTGAATCATGGATGGGAGATGTTCAACGTTGGAATGTGATTTTTATGCTTCCTGTTGGAGAGAATGTGGAGCAAATTAAAAATGTCATTGGTTTGCACAATGTTCCCGAATATTTCGTACACATCGAAACATATATTTTTGGTTCTCAATCGGAGACTACTGGTTTAGTAGTTAAAGATGGATCAAAATGCATTGTCAAATTTTCTCTTATTGGGCAGTATATTGTGGTTCTCCGACATCCACTTAATACGTATTTAGAAGAAAATTTTGCGAAAAACAAGACGGCCCCACAAACCATTCAGTCCTATTATATTGAACCATCTAACGGTTGGAGTATGTGCTCAAAGAATCGAACTGCTCGTTGCCCGGCAGTTGTCGAAGAGTTGATCAGCCATTTCTTTTTTTCTGATTGGATGCTGGTGATGGAGGGATTTTCGCATTTGATTGAAAATGTATGTGGTACAGTTAAGCAACTCATTCTTATGGAATCAAATTTGGACATGGAAGTATGGCTTGAGAAATGGAAAGAGCGTTACGTTGACAAAGTTAGACAAGCTCTACCCGATAAAAATCCACTTTGGTTGTATAAAGAGAAATCTATAGAAGATTCGGATGAAAGTGATGAAGATGATGCCGGAGATGATGAAGATGATTCCGATGACGACAGTGATGGTGATAAAGAAGACGAAGTAAGGAAAAATCTCGATTTATAAAAAAAAACAGAAAATATATGCTTCTACTTTTGAGGGTGGTCCTTCAAAAAAGAAACAGAGGTCTAGTGATGCAGCAGCTCAAGCAAATGAAGATGGATATTTTTGGAACGAGGGTGCTGAATTGTGGACTGATGGGAACATGAAATTTTTCAAACGTGAGGCAATCTCTTCTGTAAATCCAGAAGAACCTATCAGATACAAATACATTGAGCAAAGTCTTGGACTCAATCATGGAGAAGAACTTGAAGTAAATGCTACTGTAGAAGGAGCTACCTATTTTGGAGAAAATGCATTGATACATCCAGATGTGCGCGAAGATCAATTTTCTCTAGGCTTGGGTCTAGACTCTTTGGATGGTTAGATTTATTTTAATTATATTAATATTATAGTATAGTGATATAATAGAGAATAAATAAATATGTGTTGACTCTTAGTATGGCTATATTTCTTTTGTTGATATTAATATTATAGCATAGTGATATAATAGAGAGTAAGAGAATGCGTTACCGTGTAACTTATTACTTGAGTATATTATACATTACTGTGTTTTACTATCATACTATCATGGTGTATTTTTTTGTTAATTTATTTGAAGAATATATTACGTAAATATGATTCATTTTCTTTATCTTCTTTTGTTTGAAATTGCCTCAATAAGATATTTTTTCGATCGAATAAGGTAAAAGTGTTCCATTTTCTATGAAACTTCCAAACAATTATTTAAAATGCACAAATTTAATGATATTATGCAGTATATTTGATTTATTATCCAAAAAATTCTTAATTATGAACTCGAAGCACATCATAAATATGACATATATATATAATACATAGCTTCATTTGATTTTATTTTCAATCAATAATATTTCAAAAGACCCCAACGAAATTTGATATTAGTGCTTTTATACACCAAAATTTGTGATTAAAATATTAAAAAATAATCCCAAAAAATAGTGCACATTTCAATGGGCACTTTTAACAAAACCCTTGTTGTAGTCAAATTATCTACATATGAGAACTTTTATAAAGAACAAGTCCTTACATGTGTCCTCCAAACACGTACATCAAAAAGGTGAAATTGAAATTTATAAAATGTATAAAAATCAAGACCTAGGTACTAAAAAAAAAAAAAACGAAATTGAAGGTTTTTGTTGATGTTGAAATTATAGGATATGTAATGAATAAGCAAGTTTCTTGCTTCTCATTCTCCATGTTGTTAAAGATTTACAGCATGTCCTCCGTTCTTGTCTTTTTAGTTCCTTGTGTTCTTTAAGATTTGTAGCATGTCCTCCGTTCCCTCATTCCATTGTTCCTAGTTCCATGTGCTCTGTTATGGTTCCTTTTTTTTTTTTCTTCTTCTTCTTCTTCTTCTTCTTCTTCTTCTTCTTCTTCTTCTTCTTCTTCTTCTTCTTCTTCTTCTTCTTCTTCTTCTTCTTCTTCTTCTTCTTCTTCTTCTTCTTCTTCTTCTTTCTTCTTCTTCTTCTTCTTCTTCTTCTTCTTCTTCTTCTTCTTCTTCTTCTTCTTCTTCTTCTTCTTCTTCTTCTTCTTCTTCTTCTTCTTCTTCTTCTTCTTCTTCTTCTTCTTCTTCTTCTTCTTCTTCTTCTTCTTCTTCTTCTTCTTCTTCTTCTTCTTCTTCTTCTTCTTCTTCTTCTTCTTCTTTCTTCTTCTTCTTCTTCTTCTTCTTCTTCTTCTTCTTCTTCTTCTTCTTCTTCTTCTTCTTCTTCTTCTTCTTCTTCTTCTTCTTCTTCTTCTTCTTCTTCTTCTTCTTCTTCTTCTTCTTCTTCTTCTTCTTCTTCTTCTTCTTCTTCTTCTTCTTCTTCTTCTTCTTCTTCTTCTTCTTCTTCTTCTTCTTCTTCTTCTTCTTCTTCTTCTTCTTCTTCTTCTTCTTCTTCTTCTTCTTCTTCTTCTTCTTCTTCTTCTTCTTCTTCTTCTTCTTCTTCTTCTTCTTCTTCTTCTTCTTCTTCTCTCTTCTTCTTCTTCTTCTTCTTCTTCTTCTTCTTCTTCTTCTTCTTCTTCTTCTTCTTCTTCTTCTTCTTCTTCTTCTTCTTCTTACTTACTTACTTCGCTTCTCTACCTCCAAACTCAAGTTCCCATATTTTGTTCCACTTCCCCATCCCCGAACTTTCTTAATTGGTTTCCATCATTCTTTCTTAGTTCCCATCATTCGTTCATGGTTTGCATTAATCATTCCTAGTTCTCAATATTTTTTCCTAATTCTCATCATTCATTTTCAGTTCCTATCTTTTGTTCCCCGTTCTTGGATCCCCTCCACTCTTTTCTTCACCCCCCTTCACTTCTTCTTTGCTCCCATTTTCATGTTTCCTTCACCCCCCTTCACTTCTTCTTTGCTCCCATTTTCAAGTTTCCTCCAACCCCTTTCACTTTTTCTTTGCTCCCATTTTCATGGTTCATATTACTTGTCCCTTTACCTTCTTTTTATGTTCTTAAGATCTAATGAACTCTTAATAACAATCAGATACCACTTATGGAAACTCTTCAAAATCTTTAAAACTCTTCATACCATGTATACATGACCAATTGATGATGACCATGATCATCACTATGCATCGCTAAGGATGGAACAAACATACAAATCCCAAATTGTGTTATGTTATATATAGAGACAAGTCCTTACCCCTATCTTCCGGACACAGAATCGAAAAAGTGAGATTGAAATTAATGAATACATAAGAAATCTTGACCTAGGTATAAAAAAAGTATGAAGTTGGAGGTTTTTGGTGTTGTTGAAATTATGAGATATGCAATCAATATGGAAGTTACGTGCTTCTCAGTTCTCCATTTTTTATCTTACGTTCCCTCGTTCTATTGCTCGTAGTTCACGGTCTGCTATTATGAATCCCCATTCTCCATTTTTTATCTTTTTGGTTATCTACTTCCAAAGTCTCGTTCAACATTCCCATCTTCTGTTCTGAGTTCCCATCCCACAACTTCCCTTATTGGTTTCCATCATTTGTTCCCGGTTCCCATAAATCATTCCTATTTTCCATCAGTCATTTCTAGTTCTCATATATTATTTTGTTCTTGGTTCCCATCTTCCGTTCTCAGTTCCTATCTTTCGTTCCCCAGTCCTAGATCCCCTCCAATCTCCCATTCATCCCCCCTTCACTTCTTTGCTCCCATTTTCATGTTTCATATTCCTTTTCCCTTTGCCTCCTTGTTATATTTTTAACATCTAATAAATCCTTAATAACAATCAAATACGACTTATGGAAACTCTTTAAAATCTTTAAAACTTTTCATACCATGTGTACATGACCACCAGCAACCGCCCTACCACCGGGAAGGATCGCCTAGGACGGACAGACAAAACCCTAATCGTGTCCTTTTATATATAAAGATAACTTGCCTAATTTATATTGGTTTGATTATGTCTATACATAAAATGTGATTAAAAAAATAGGAGCATAAAGGACTCAACTCTATATATAAAGAACATGATTTGCAATTTGTCTGTCTGTCCTTGGTGCATGTATGTACATGCATGGTCATGATTATGGCCATCATCATTTGGTCATGTATATATTGCATAAATTTTTTTCAATATTTTGAAGAGTTTTTGTAAGTGGTAATTGATTATAATTAAGAGTTTATCTTGATCCCAATAATATAACAAGGAGTCAAAGGGACAAGGAATGTGGAACATGTGAAATGGGAGCAAAGTAAGGAGTGAACATGAGATTATGGGAACATGGAACAAGAACTAGGAACTCCGAACAAAAGATAGAAACTAGAAACGGAGGATGAGAACGAGGAACAAAATAATAATGAGAACCATGAACGAATGATGGGAACTAGGAACAAATGATGGAAACCAAGAAGGGAATTTGGGAGATGGGGAATTGGGAACAAATGATGAAAACCGAGAACCGGAGTTTAGAGATAGGAGACTATTACTGAAGAAAAGGGGAATGGTGAACCAGAAAAGAGGACGAAGAAATGGGAACAAGGGATCCATGGAACGAAGAATTCGCTATAGATCTCAAAGAGCACAGGGAACCAAGAAGAAGGGAGTGGAATACATGCTATAAATATCATAAAGCAACGGAGCCATCAATGAGGGAAAGCTTTGCGATCGAAGTTAAGTTTTAAATTATGATTCAAGACGCAAGTCTTTGCCTGTGTCTACTTGACACGAACATCAAAAAGGTCATATCGAGGACACATGTAAGAACTTGTTCACAATAAAAAATTATGATGGGATACCTAAAGTTTGTTGTTATTTTTTACGCAATGGGTATTGAACCTTAAACGCCAAATGGGGGGTCTCGAGCCTAGGATCACAGGTGAAGGTGAGTTATCTAGATAAATGAAAGTGAAAGTGAGCTATCTCAATCTCAACTGTACAATATTGTGATAGACTTGTTCTAGGTCATGTGGGTCAAATTTGGAGTCACGAGGCCTCATTGATTGTGAGATCGTAACATATCAGTTCTCAAATCAAAGTACAAAATTTCATCATTTTCAATTTGAATTGCAAATAAACTATTGTAATGAAAAATTCACCAACTAGGAAACTGTTCAAATTTATCTCAACAACACTCATGTACAAAAATATTCCATGGAAAAATTGGCTCAAATTATTGCGTAGCAATGGTGAAACTGCCAAAAAAGTTTACAAGAAGAAAATTAGTCCAAATTGCACTCAAATTGATTTCTTGCCCTATCTTTAGAGCACCTTTGAATGGGTCAAGGTTTTTACCACTCAAACTAGACTTAAACAAGAACCCATTCCTAGAAACAAAGTTGAAATCTAACTGTGGAAGAAGGAGATATAGCTCCTCAAAAATCATCCAGTTTCTCACTATTTTCATTTGTAGAAACATTGTTGCAAATCCAATACTAGAATTACTTAGATCAAAAATCTTAATACTAGAAATTTCGTGATGTTCATCTTAAGATCATGTGTATGCAAAATAGAATTCCTGAAAAACTATTTGTGTTTTTAAATAATACGTAAGCGATGGTATACATGCCCCATGTTTGAAAACCCAAAAACAAAAGCTTTCTTCACTAAAATGCATGTAATTTATTAATACTTCGTTGTATGACTGTGCAATTTTTACCACATGAACTAGACTTAGTTGAAACTCAACCCAAATGATTTGTTCAAAACCGACTCTGGACAAAGAAATTATGACTCTTCAAAGTTTGTGCCTTTCATCCAAAATGTTGTTTTTCAACATGATTTTGGTTAAATTGCCAAAGTGAGACTGCACCAAGCATTAAAAATTAGAAAAGAAGAAAATTTTAGTTGAAGTCACACTCTTGCAACACCTAGCGCAGACCACATTAGAATACAAAAAGACAAGTGGCATTTAGCAAGAAGTAGCCAAAAGGCAAGTTAAGGCCCGTTTGCACTTGGCCTTTGCAAAGAGCGTGGCTAAATATTTAACACCCCCACAATTTGGGGAGGAATACCTTCTTTTGAGGAAAGGTGTCATCAATGAGGCTCGTAAACGTGTAATCAATAGTGAGGGGATTATGTAATGGCCCCGGGGATTATGTAATGGCCCCTCAAGTGGGACAATACATAAGACCACTCTTAAGTGAGGAAAATTTGAGAATCTTTCCAATATTGGTGCTCCCTTAAGTATTGCCTACTATTGCTCAAAGCTCTTTTGTCCTCCTAAATGTTTGCTAATACCTTACTCTTTAAAGTGTGCCATGTGGACATCCATGTAGGATTGGTAATTACTAATGAATGTAGGTGCGAACACACACTTTTTAATAGAGTTAAGACCCCCTCCTAAGACCTCCTCTAAGGCCAAGTGCGAACGGGCCTTTAGTTAGTTATTGAACAACTAAAAGTATTCCTGGTTGCCTGCAAACGTGAACCCCCCCACTCTGCTTTCAAGCGCCGTGGTCCCAGGTCGTCGAAGAATCTGCAAACCCTCACACTCTCTCTCTCTCTCACGCATCCAAACTCCGTAAGCTTCTGCAACTTTCGCAAAACATTGTTGGGGTTTCCTTTAGATCCAATCTCTGTTTGCTGGCTAGATCTGATCGGTGGCCAACGGTGGTTGTAGGTACGTTACTACAAGCATGGATTTTTTAAAGAATGCGGCGAAGATAGCCGAGCAAGTGCAGGGAGGCAAGAAACCTTCGCAAGAAGGTGGATCATCGGGTGGGTATGGAGATATGTTGAGCGGCTTCATGGGTGGCGGTGGCGATAATCCCACCAAGCAACAGCCCAACAGCAGGCGCGATGACGACGACGAGGAAGTACGGCCTCACTCTTCTTCTTCTACTACTTCTGGTGCTAGTCACACGAAGAAGAAGCCTTCCACTGGCGAGCTTTTTGGCGATGCCCAGGTTTGTGTACTCGCAATGTCACCTTTTTCTAAAGAATAACATGTTCCTCGGCTTACATCTTTACTTAAAAGAATATAACCGTGGATCCACAAGCTAATTCAAGGTTTTTCCTTACAAGAATCGAAGTTGGGACACGGTTACGATTAATGCGTATTATGTTGGATTTAGGTCATGATTTTCCTAGCTAAGTATTGTTCTCACCATCAAACAAACAGAAGGGGTCTAGATTCTAATGCCGCTCAATTTTTCGACATCTTTCTTGTTGAGTTAGTCTTCCGTATCAGAACCTACGATGTCGGCAACTATCTTGTTTATTGATGTATAGTTCAAGAGAAAGATGATTACCTCTCAGTTTTTATCTGCTCAGTCCTTCACTATATTTTGTCGGTGTGTGCAGACTCTGTACGCAGCAGCATCTGGAGGGAAAGTAGATCAAGGCAAACTGGCAGGTATGATTCATTTCATCGATTATTCCAGTTTATGAATGGCTTGTTTCAGACTTGTTTGCTAAGCAACATTTGTGGATAATAGGAGCGGCATCCGATTTGCTGGAAGGATTGTCAATGTATGGAGGTGAAAAGTCCGCTTATGGGAAGTACGCCCAACAGGCGAGCACTTACTTGAACAGCTACGAGCAGAGCCACGGTGGTGCAAAACCAGCCACTGGTAAGCTCTCAACTATCTTGTATTGCCAACATGACACTCTTATAGAGATTCAACATGGAGCTGAGAGATGAATGGGGCTGACTATGAAGAGCCATTTGATCAGGTACACAGTATGAGGGTTTGTTTTGAGTTTTAGTGGCAATGTATGCATGCAGGTATTCACGCTCCTGAGGATCCGTCCAAGCCACGACCACATAAGTACGACGATGAAGAGTCGGAGTCTCGGCCTTCGAAGCCTCGTCCGACCAGGCACGATGAGTCGGAGGAGTCTGAGTACGGTGATCGTCCCGCTCAGCACAAACCTCGACCCTCCCAGTACGAGGACGAGGAAGAGTCTGGTGGCCGTCGCCGCCCCCAGAGGCCCCAAGCTGACGACGAAGGTATCGTTGAAACTCCATACTTTCCATCGTCTTTCAAGCTTTCATAATTTCTCCACCTGACTATTGCGATGACTACCAGAATATGGAGGTGGCCATGCTCGTAAGCCCCAGAAATCTCAGTACGATGAAGAAGACGCTCCAGGCCCGTATGGTAACCGTCCTCAGAGAGACGAGGAAGGTCCCTATGGATCATCTCAAGGTGCTTGGTTAATCTACCTTCTTAAGTTTCATACATGCCCGCAAAGACAGCAGTTATTGTTTCAGTGGTGTGTGATGTTAATGCTGTGATGATTTTGGTGTTGTTGAGCAGGTGGGGGCAGGCGTCCCAAGCCCAGAGACGACGAGGAAGAGGCTGAGAAGCCTAAGAAGTCTTGGTTTGATTAGAGTAACCATTAGTATGTGCAGCAATGAGCGAGTGTGCTCGGACTTTATCTGACAGAATTTGGGATCTGTACCCAAGACTAGTGGCTTAAGCATTGTGTTCATATTTTGCCTGCAATGCACACGTTATTTTTCTCATCATGTTCAGAAGTTGATGATCTTCTGTGTCTTGAACAATGTTCGGATCTCGTCAAAATGGAGAAAAGAAATGACCAGGTGGTTAGTCCAGTTTTGGATGGCTTCACGATTGTTCGAGTTTACAAATTCAATGATGACTATGCTTGTGCACAATCATTCTACGAAAGGATCCCTCACCTTATACAAAAGGCCTTCATCATTTTCAAACCTTGCAGCGATTTCAGCCCTTCATACTTCACAGTATTTATTGTGACGGATTCTATTGTCTGTCATTTATACATCCACTTGATGAAGACCGTTCTGTTTTCACCACACATTCTCCACACTTCATTACTATCGTTGATTGCATTGCATGGCGAGTTCAGTGTGTCGGTAGTTGCTGATACAACCGCAATTGTATATTTGCACTTGAACTTCCAATGATCAAACGACATGAATGCAAAAGATGCGATAAGGTACAATACACGATTCCAGTAAAAACTCGGACTCTCTTAGCTACACAGCACAATCGGGACATACCTATTCAAAAACCACCTCTTAAACAGGACGATGGCTAATATGGCTGAGATAGTACCATAATGGAGGAGTAAGTTGCAATAATCCAGAACCAAGGAGCAATACCACTTCCACAAGGCGAGTAAACAGCAACATTGAATATGTGGCAAAATGACATTCGTGAAGACCCCGACGATTCTACATGGGGTTCCAGGAGTATGAGTACATAAAGCGTTCTAAGCCTTGACAACTGCTAAGCTACTAAGAAACTCTCAAGCCCAACCGCGTAGAGCTCATTCCAGTAATTGCCCTTTAACTCCATCAGTAAGAAAAAGAAGCTGCACAAAGCATAACATGTCAAAAGCATCAGCGATTCTTTCAAGTGCAATAAGCCCTGAAATATGCAACCGAGAGCTACTCTCGCAGTTATCAACATCGAACAAGCCATATTTCGTGCTCAAGCGATCTACAGCTTCCAGAAACCCTTCATTCTAAACCTCAACAGAAAGCTATCATCCCTTGAACCTAAACAGGAATAGTTTCTTAACCAGAAGAGAGTTCCACTGCAAACAACTTCCACTGAGGGACTTAAAGAAGAAGAAGAAGCATGTTCCCATTTTGACATAATGACGACGAGTTCATCTCTCAGCATAAGGTAACCACACCTATTTGCTACCTTTGAGCGACAGTGCTGACAAGGAGCCAATATTAATGTTGAGAATGCAAATCAGCTCCATGATCGAAATCGGTTAAAGATCATCTTTCGGTATTTGCAAATAAACAACAATCACAGAGTCGATTTCCTACACCTGAACGTTCTTTCGATAAGCTTAACAATTCGATAATTTAGAATAACCTACACAGAAAGCATTGAAAGACCAGAAAATCACCATGGAAATTCGGCTCCGATGATCGCGAAATGCTTCACAACAATTACAGGAAAAGAAACCCTAAGCAGCTGCAACTTCAGCAGACTCAGGTCTGATAGCGCGTTGCTTGCGGCGTTGATGCACGTCCCAGTTATACACACGAGCGATCGTAACCTCCGTAATAGTCATCTGATCACGCAAGAAGTGCAGATCCTCCACGATCGACTTCAAGCTCTTATTCGCAGTGTCCAAGTTTCGAGTAAGCAAGTCTTGAGCCTCCTCGCATCCATACTCCAGCATGACATTGGCGCCAAGCCACAAGCACACTGTTTCCGTGTTCTGAAACTCCGCCTGCGCGTATATACCCTCCGCGACCTCGAAGTCCATCTTCATCGACTCTTTCTTTTCCAGCATGAGGTCCACGATTTGGAGACACTTGCGCATGTCGGGGATCTTGGCCAAGAGATCGCGTTTTTGCCCCAGGAGCTTCATCTCCGCCATCTTGTACTGTTGAAGCTTCTCCTGGAGGGCTGTTAGGCATGTCGCTGGATTGCCGTCGTACTGGACTAGGAAAGCTTGTACGTCTTTCACGAATGCTGCTGCGGGGATTCCGCGCCTCTCTGATGTCGACGCCATCGCTCCGCTGCTACTGTGATTGCTGATTCAGTGATCAGTGGCTTCTCGCCATCGCCATTGCCTTCTTGCTCCTTGTTGAGTCTTGGCTTCTTCCACTTAGCTCAACCCTAAATCGACGAAATAAATGGACGATCGTCCACGTTGTCTTCTTCTACTTGTTCTAATGTTACATGTTTTGAGTTTGTTCGGTGCCAAGTTCAATGACCTATCCACTTTTGTGTTGGTGATAAATTCAAATAATGTGAAATACATATAACCATATAACCAAAGTTAAGTGCACAAAATTTAGGTTCAAGTGTGCAAAATGCATGAAATTTTAATTATCAAATATAACCCAAATGGTAAGATCATGCCTTACTACCTTTTTTACATGCACAAAAAACAAAACTTGAAAAAGAGTGAAATCTCAATTTTGGTGAATTTATGATGTTTCTACAATTTAATCAAATTTGGGTAGATTTTGAGGATGAATGAGCATTCCAATATACTCCGGTTTGGGCAAGTTTCAAATATTGTTTTCAAACTTTGATTGCAAATATCTCTTAAGGTATGAGGAATTTTGGAGCATGAGATAACTTTTGGAAAGCTATGCAAAAGCTCTACAACTTACAAAAGGTTTCAACTCCATATGATCTAATAATAGTAAGTAGAGGCTTAACCAAAGCCAAATGGGCCTCTTGAAACTTTAGGGTTAAATATATTTTTAAATAGAAACTCAAGTACCTCATCCAAGTTACCCTTTCTTCATAAATTTGCAACGAAGAAACCCAAAATACTTACCCAATTTGACCCAAAATGAGACCCTCGCTTAACGTGTACAAATTTTAAAATCACACTCAAAGTTTTGAATCGTTCATACATGCCCTAACTCCTCGTAGACGACGAAATTCTCAATAGCACTCCAAGGGATCCGAGAGTTCACGACCTTCACGATCGATCGATCGCTTTTCAGGTGTTTTGAGAATCACAGAGCAGTAGCAATTAGAGTTTGAAGCATCGAGATGGACGCAGCATCACCTGCACCCGACGTTGCACCCGGATTGGAGATGACGCAATTCTCCGATGAGTCCAACGACTCCACTTTCCACTTCCAGATTCTCCAGTTAATCGACCAGTTGTACGTTTGGATTGGATGCAACACAGCTCGCATGGGCAACTTATATGCCGCTCTTCCCACTCGATGGGACAAATCTGCAAGTGTCGCAGCCTTGGTTGGAGGAGGAGCTGACAGCACCGGAGCTTCCATGGCTCGTCGTCTCTCCATGCGAACGGGATGGAGCATTATTTTGGCTTCTAACATACCATCTAATGCCCCACTTCTCGAGGTACTTCCATTGCAATTCTTTCACTTCTTTCCATCCTGGTGTCAATTTGTGACATGGAAATTCGTTTTGTGACAGGCATTTTCCATCCCTGTGTCAATTTGTGTCATGGAAATTCGTTTTTTGACAGGCATTTGCAGAGCGGAGATTATTTCAGGAGCTTCGAGCATTGGGCTACATCAAGTCAGCTGCGAATAAGCCAATCACGCCACTGGAGACAATTTAATCGTGCATAGAAAACCTTAAGGTTGTTGCTTTCAGTAGAGAGTAGGGTTAGCATCGGTACCTCTATACAGGTCTTATAGAAAGAGATTATCCGATCTCCTTGGTTCCTTATCACCATTTTTGCACCATCATGATTCTCCCCTCTGTAAATTCAAGAATCGGAGTCCTGCATTTTGTTTTCAAAGCACATCAAGTGATCTGCGAGGTCAGAAATTTGAGTATTGCGCATTTTCATTTGTGATTGTGGATTTCAATTTCGCTAAAACCCTAATTTTCTCCCACTTACTTGTTTTGTACTGGTATTGCTTGTGAATGTCGAGTAAGGTTTTGTGGATGTTGGAGCTAGGTCGGAGTTTTGACTTTTTACATGTCCAGTATTTGAGCTGGGCTTTCTACTAACATTTCTATTCCTTAAACCCAGATTCGGGCCTGCAACACTGTAGAGTACAAACTAAGAGAGAGTTTGTGTGTGTGTGCACTTTTTGTTTGATGTTTTTAGTATACACTGCCTCCGACATATCTGCCTTCATATGTTTTGATCAATCTGCAGTCCGATGATCCTCCGGCAAGGATGATTATGACAACGACGGCCAAGGCGGAGGTGTATACATCATTTCTGTTTGCACCATCACACATCTGACATTTGCTTCTTGTTGATACCATCTTTGAAGCTCATAGTGGCCATTTTTGGATGAGAAGGGGGTGAAATGTAATACTCTGCAGGTAGTGATGGAAGGTCAAAGCAGAGCTGTGGTGGGATACTGAACAGGAAGGCCATTCAGAAGCTTTGGCCGTGAATGGAGAACACTGGTGACCATTCGGTAGCCAGGATTGGAGTTTTTCGGCAAAACAGACAGTGTGAAATTCTTCCACTTACGGTATGGAGTCTATCGCCCTTTGTTGATTTGTATTTTTCAGAAAGTTTGTATAGTCCCATCGCAATGTGCACTGATTTGGTATGAGTTCCTCATTCTTTTTGTCGTCAATGCATACAACATGTAGATGAGGTACAAAATTTCTAACTGCTCTAAGTATGTTTCTGTTGAATAATACTTTAATAAGTTATTGTGATTACAAACAATCCAGGATTGGTGGCTCTCTTTACTCAAATGTTTGAAGACTGCATTAGTATTGTGACGTTGGTTTCAGTCATTGCTTATTCTTTCATCAAAATAGTACAAGGAATCCGGAGGTGTGCAAGATCTTTCATCTGATGAAAAAGTGAGCTTTTTGCAACAAAGTTCCGAAAAAACATGAGCCATACTGAAGGGCCTACCAAAATGGCCAAAGAATTTAACGAGAGTCCTAAGATTAAGCATGGACAGCTTCTTAGGGTAACTAGAATTGAATGAGCGTCACACTCAAATTACAGACGCTGAAGGGCAATTGATGATATCAGAAACTCCAGTTTAAATTACCTGAAATGCCTGAATTGTCACCATTTCGTTCCAAAGGTAGCAATTCTTTTCTGCCAAGCTTACGAAACGAAAATGGGCAATGAGATCCGCATTGACCGCGATCAACTACCCTTCTCTACAAATTTGTTCAATAAATGTTTCATAAATGCTCTCAATAAGTTCCAATTATTTCAATGTTACCTTCGACGCTTCAACAGTTGAATTGGTCTCAGGAATGGTCAGTCTTCACTGCTGAGGTCTGAGCTGGACAAAGTTGTTGCCCATTCCTGGAAAATGGGTAAACAATAATCAGCAAATGCTAATCACAGAAACATTATATTCGAACTTATGGCAAACATATGAAAACCACTCTCAGTAATTGCACCTCGGAGCAACTATTGTGACTGTTGAAACACATAAATGAGAAGTCCCAATATTCGACATAAAATTATTATTGAAAGAATCCAATAGGTATTCAAGTGCTTCATACCGAGACATGTCGGGGAACTGGGGATATATGATAAATATAAAACACTGATGCTAACTCAGTGGTAGCATGTAACGCTGTTCAATTTGTAAGAGTTAACAGTACTTTTACATTATGAGGAGAAATTCTTTGATTGCACTGTTAATGTTTTGGTGATGATTTCACACTTCTCAATGCCTGAAACTGAAAGGAGATTGGAGAAAAGATGAGTGCGTTGTGTACCTGAGAGCGAAATTTTTGTGCAAAGGTTTTGAGGGTGCTCTCAGACCACTGGCTCGAGTTCCATACTTCGGGGGTGGCCAGCTAGGGCGAGAGCTAGTTGGTGGGCAACGAAACGGAGCTCTGCTTGACATGAACTCGTTCACGGATCGTTGGGCAAGCCCACCGAGTGACGCAGAAGATAAAATTCTGCTTTTAACCGGTCGCTCCTCGCTCTGTTCATCCGTTTTTCCTGCAGTTCATAATCATGCACAAAGTGATATTATGTTTCCTGATGATCAGTGAAAGTCACGAGAATACAGTGTATTCCTGCCTCAAAGACAGCACTTTAAGAAAACATGAAAGCCCTTTGTTAACTATAACGACTGGTGAAACTCACTCTTTCCACGAGCAACAGCATCCGACTGTCCTTGGTTTGTTATATCCTTCAAGACCCCCTGTTTCTGTGGGTCAATCGAGCAACAGAGTTGAAACCATCAGAATTGGTGAAGTGAACACAAATTCGTCACACATTCTAAAAGCAGGTGAGCGCACAGTCTTTCATGAGTAAGAGTTCGGCATTAGAAACAACTGAGTAAATTGTCTTCACGAACCTTGGGTATATCTGGACGTTGAATAACATCACTGTTGCACTCCGAGTGATCTGCAAGATCAGAATTCTGAGTATTTTTGCTAGTGCTCCAAAGGGAATTCTCATCTGTAATCCGCTTGATGCGATGATGGTCCTCTGGAAGCAACTTGGATGGTGTAGGTCGAGAGATATACCCAGCCACCCCACTCGTTTGTTGGGCAGCAACATTCTGCAGCAAAGGAGGAACAAATGCCTTCCTTGCTTTCACTTCTATTGGAAAAGGAGTTTGGTTCTCGTCATTCTCTTTCGACTCTGTAAACAACCTCACCCAATTTCAATCAAAATGCCATCCCCTCCTCAAGTTTGAACTCTTGCAATTAACGATAGATCAAATCAAGCAAACTGTACCTGATAATGTGTGACGTCTCCTATAAAATAAGGGATATTCCAGAGTGAGGTCCTGTTGAAACGAAACAATAATTACTTAAGGTAAGTACACCTTGCCAAGGTCCACATCCACGCTTTAAGGCGACTAACGCATCCACAGTTGAAATGTCAACCGAAATTGGCATTCTCTAACACATTCTTTTAAAGGAAAGAAAAGGACACCCACTCTGAACTAGTCATACTTACAGTGGGCCCTGCATCGGAAACCTGACTCGGGGGTGTGTCAAAAATTGGTGACTGCTCACAAGAAAGTGACCAACTGCTCAATGAACTCGAATATGCTTGACTTGAGGTAGCTGATGAAGACGTGGTGTCCTCCTGGCTCACGTAGGGTTGAAATGCCCCATTGCTGGTAACTCTAAACAGCTTCTGTGCAGGTTTCGCTGGCCCCTCTGCTGAAAGTTAAGCAATGTACAAACTTTTGGAGCTTTAATTTATCAACTAGTTAGTTGATAAATAGGAGGGACTAAGCCTCTTTATTGCAAGCGAAGAAGATACACAAAAGGATCCAAGAGATAAGAAAAGCCACAAGAGCAGCCCTCAAATCAGATCGATCTATGAAAGGCCTATCATCGTGGATACGGAAAACAGTCACATTTTTCTGAACAGAATGATCTTGCAGGGGCAAAGAGTCTGCCTTCGCGTTTCCAGTACTGCTCACGTCCTGAAACATTGCCACCAGTAACATTAAGACTTGGAATATTCTCGTGTGTAAATTTTCTTGATTGATTGAGAACAGATCGTACCTCGAAGGATTTATAGGTGGTTGGGTCCATGTCACCTTGAGCAATAGCTGCGGCAATTGTCTGAGTAAGGAATGTAGGGACGAGTTAAGCGCCAACCCTTTCTTGAACGAGAACAGAACAAAGCCAAAATGAAAAACTGATATGAATTTGACAAGTCTAAGAAAAGGATATGGTCCCAGGAAATCTAGGTTCGTATCAAGTTCACATGGAACTTGAGTGAGATGAACCAACTCCTTTTTAGCAGGGTCGTATACGAGATGATGCTGGAATGTCAGAAGTGCTCTTTGAAAGCCGTGCTCATATTGTGGATCTATATGAACGCTACTCATCTTCAAATGCTTCAGTACCTGCAACCGCACTCGTCTTTCAGAATGTCGCATACCGACCTAATAAGTTCTGAAGCAAATTTGAGCATTGACGACCGGATGATAATAAGCAACCTTTTGATAGGTCTTAAAACGTTTGATTAGGGTATGAGCTTTCTTCACACCCATTCCCGGCAAAGAAGGCAGGTAATCGCAACCACTCATTATGCACAACTCGAGAATCATCCGCTTCGAGAAATTGCTGAAGTCGACATCTTTGTTGGCCGTAATGTCGGAATACTGAAACTCCACACCTTGGCCGTACTTGTCCATCTTAAAGAAAATCTGTGAACAACATGGTCAATATAATGAGAACCATGCCTCCACAATCCACTTTGACGGGATAGAATTCAAAGTAAAGAAACTCAACCTGCGGACATTCGTATGCAATTAGATCAGAGTCTTCTGTAATAACAAGGTCCACATGTCCATTACGGGCTAAAAACGCCATTTGAGCATCAGCTTCATACGGAGCAACAACATACTCCACTTTCTCCTTCCGCAATACCTGCTCAAAACACAATCCAGTGACAACGATTTAGTCTAAGGATTGTAAAGCTTTTGATGTACACCGACGATACAAAAGAAAGAGCAAGTACCTGGATTAGCCTGAACGCTATTTCAGGAGTTATATCCACAGCCTTCTGATAACATTCAGAAGCGGCGGAGTGATTTCCCAGCCGCTCGTGTTCAATGGCACGTTCGAGATTCTCCTTCCTTGATCTGTTCCAGCACAACAAAACCTCAATTCAATATCTGCAATGTGCACATGAACATACAAGATCAACTGGAAAGAGAAATTGCAACAGACCTGGCTCTTTTAACTTCCTGATCAGACTTCATGGGAAGACTTCCTCCGTCAAACACTAGAACGGGCACCACACCAAAGTGCCGCAACATATTGACTCGATGCATGCAGTACTCTACGTACCTGACAGCATCACGCAATCACATCAGCTTCTCCATTCAGGAAAGTACATGAGCTGCTCGTACCTCATGAAGAAATCAAAAGTTTAGCAGTGACAAGAAAATTGCTCTTGATTTTTCTTAAACTCTAAAGGTGGATTCACTTCATTGCACGTCTTACTTGTCGTTAGGACGACCTTGACATAAGTCCTTGCTGCAGCTAAATGCTGCCTTGTGAAGCCAAGAATAGGTATCCACGGCCGCGCGCTTCCCCGCATGATCCCGTATATGTGTGGGCTTCATGATGGACTTCAAGGTGGGCAGCAAACCCTGAATCCCCATGGCTTCCCACCACTTGGATACCTAGTTGCAGCACATACCTACAACAACCATACACTCGTGTTAGACAAGTCCCGATCACACTTGAAATTGACAAATTGACAACTAACAGATTGATAAACTAACAAGTTGCTCGTAAGCAGAAAATATAAATTGTACCTTAGGCTCCTAACTCAGCACTTTCTCCATCTCCATTTGAGCTCGTGAGCGGAGCACTGAATTTCAAATTTTCTTCGTCTTCTAGACCGCTGCATTGAGAAACTTCACAATTGCGCAGTCATTGCTCCTCAAATTCGACCCGAGCGATCTAAAACAAGAAAGATAAGTGCAACTTGTTGAATCGATGACACCCAAATCGGATCACCACACAACAAGAATGGAAGATGACAAGAGAGAACAGAGGAAGCACATCACCGCATTCTTCTTTGTCGATATCTAATTCGATGGATTGACTAGCAGCGCCGCAATTCAAATTTGAGCAACCCAAGAACCAAAGCGATCGAGGACACTAACCTGAGGTAGGTTAAGGGATATTTAGGGAATGGATTGGATTGCAACAGAAAGCTTCAGCTTGACGAAGCGGCACCGACCAACTGATCGATGAAGAGAGCACCGGAATGAAATTGACTAAGCCATTGTGGAGTCTCAGAGCCTCAGGGAACCCTAGATGTGAATGACAATCGAGAGAGATTGACGTTGTTCGGATTGCGATTCAAACAGATTTTGAAATCGGGAAGCGGACCATTCAAGACCTTGATAGGCGGGAAGGTGGTGCTGGTGAGGAGAGTGCAGTACGGGTTCCCGATGTGGATGAATACGTTGTTCGGACGGATACTTTCATCCATCCAGTGCCCCCATTATGGTTGTTTTTGCCATGAGTTCTACTTTCACTTGCATTCGGAAAGAATAGGAGTAGAGAATTGTCTATAAATTTCAAAAAATCAAAAATTAAAGATTAGGTTATTAAATTATTATATGAACCTTGTTTATTAAGGTGGTACACAATAGGCGATTAAGGAGGATATTACAAAATATGGATTCAAGCGTTGAGCATGAAGATATGAACCCAAGTGAGAGGGTTGAGCCCCATAAGGAAGATATTATATTTTGGCAATTCTCACTGAAAAGAAGTTTGTCTTACATGAACTATTGCCACACATTAATATATCATAAAACTATAGTCCATGGTTATACAAATTATCTTTATTATTTAGAGATTATAGGAAAGAATCAATTTGATAAATGAATGGGACCCCAAGGGCATTGGTTTTAGGTGTACAAGTATGTGGTGTAGGTGTTGTTTCTTGTAATGTGTATATATAGAGAGAGAGATTATTGAAGTACTTTCTAAAGGGAAAATCTCACAGTAGTTAATATTATTTGTTCATTTCTCCTATTATTCATAGACATCACAAAAATATGCAACAATTTAATAGATATATGTGAATTTAATCCTAGAATAACAAGATCAATGAAAGTGAATATTGAGGTATTAATGTGTAAAAAACTAGG
This sequence comes from Bryum argenteum, assembly GCA_037043015.1. Taxonomy (NCBI): domain Eukaryota; kingdom Viridiplantae; phylum Streptophyta; class Bryopsida; order Bryales; family Bryaceae; genus Bryum; species Bryum argenteum. The sequence goes on along the minus strand of CM073328.1, from coordinate 12,824,824 downwards.
AAGAAAATCATTAAATAGAAATCATGTTGGTTGATTAGGATAATGTTATTCACAAGGTGCATTCATGAGAACACCAATTCTATGATTGATTTTTTTTATTTTTTTAAAAAATGATTCAACTTTTAATTTTCTAGATCAATCCCAAAAATTCAACACATTATGGTCTTTGACACTATGATCAAGACAATATGATTTTTGACCATGCCTTCAGATACGCTAAGCCAAAAGTGGAATTTTGTCAATAAATAATTGGATTTCAAAATCTCTCAAGTGAAATTTGATAATTATGCAATAATTCATCATATATATAGAGATACTATTTGGTGCAACTATTCTCTCTCTCTTGGTTCTACAATAATAAAAGGTAAAAGAAAAGGTTAAATTGAGTAATTTTATATTACTCCTTATTTGATTAGTTTATTCTTCTCCTTACCTAATACCATCATGCATATGCTTTTGAATAACCATTTAAGGGCTATGAAAAGACCTTTTCTCTAAAGGTGAACACCTTCGTCACCAAGAGCAAATCCCCATTGACCTTTAATAACCAAAGACTTTTGAATGAGTCCTAGAGGAATAAAAGTGAAATCACTCTGCATAATAAATTTATATAATAAACTTTTGTACTTGGAACCTCAATTCTAGAATATTTTAAAAGATTCAAAAGATTGCATTTGATTTTTTAGTTCTCAATATAATTAAATAATCATTGAAAGTAATAATTTAATAGGACATCACAAACCTTGGCTTGGTGGTTGAGGACTCATGGTCCCCAACGAGGAGGTCGTGGGTTCTATTCCCCATGCCAGCGTGGTTCTCACCACCACAATCCACCAAATTATGGTAGGAGGTCTTTGGACCTTGTTGTATGGGTACTTCAAAGCCATTTGGCTAAATACTATGTCAAGTATCTTCAAGGCACTAGTAATTAGCTAGAAACTCGCGTAGTTATAGAGTCAACCCTCGATAGGGGAAATAGTACCCTACCTCGTCGTCAGTTTTGACATAAATTAATTCAGACCAAGAATGTTGAATGTTTTAGAAGATTATATGTTGGAATTTGTTGAAAGATGAGAAATTATAAAGTCTTATTGCTTATTGTTTGAAAAATTTATTGTCTTTTGAAATTGCAAAATTTCAAAGACTCAAGTGGAGAAACCTAAAATTTGAGAAATAGAAAAAATTTTGCTTCAAATTAAAAATACAACTCATACTCAAACCAAAATAAGAAGTCACTATCTTATATGAATAAAAGAAAGAAAGAAAGAAAGAAGAAAACCAGACCCATAAGGGTTGGTGTGAATAAAGTGTCCGTTCGACCTATACAAATACAAATACAAATACCATGATAATGGTAATTAGTATATTAGAATTGCTTCATAGCACATGTGATGACTTGTATTTCTCCTCAGATATGGTGACCTTTCGAGCCTATCCCCACTATTAGCAGTGACCCCAAAAAACGCTGAAAGGGCAAAATAAACATGCTGGCACAATTCAAAAGTTCAAAATATTTTTACTTCTCTTGCCGAAAGTTTTGCATAGCACAAATTAATTCATTTTGTCCCTCGTGTGTTGAAACTGACCACAACGTATGCTCCAATTCCCCTAGTCCGGTGGGTATTGGGTTATAAGCATTACGAACGGACACTTCATTCACGCCGACCCCTTAGAATGGAACCGGAGTTTCATCTATCTAATAATTTGATAAATAGGAGGTTTTAAACCATGTCACCAAAACCCTACGAAAAAATAAGGGTTTTTAAAAAGAACGGGTCTTGGAGTCCGAAAGCCGAAGTCCCAAGCAGCCTCGAAGACTGGTGGGGGATAGGGCCAGGATCCAACGGTGGAGAATAAAGCATCGGACGGCGCCGATGAGCACCCTGGCAAAGAAGGGCCTCGCTCAACTTCGGACGTCGCCCTCTTTCGTCTTCCTTTCAGCTGCCAGCCCCATCTCGCTGCTGTGACGCTGCCGTTGCTGCTGCTTGCGTTGTAGCAGAATCATCTCCGACCGCCACCATGACGGCGCAATCCGCTGAAGATTTGGCCACCGAGCTCGAGCAGCAGAGGATTCACGTGAGAAACCCCCGCCACTCACAACCCTCACTTGCCAATTATCGTCACTTCTAGCTTCGTAGCACTCGTTTTGAGGGTATTTCGAGGTTCCTTGCTGTCATTGACTCGTTTCCGGTTGTGGGTTTTCACTTTCGCCGAAACCCTAATTAGGTCATACTTCTGACTTCATTGCTTGTTGGCATTGTTCGTGATGAGTAGGGCTCTGTGTGCTAGGTTCTTTGAGCTAGAGTAGTTTTGTCTCTGCACTTCGGCCGTAACCCTAACTTGATCATGCGTTTTGCATTCTTTCTTTTATAATGGTTGCTACTGTCTACTTTCTCTCTGAAGCTGGCTTTGCAGTAGCAGTTCTATTCCCAGAACCCTAATTTCGGCCGGCTGTAGCATATGAACTTGGAGTACAAAGCTTGGGGAGAATCTGTGTATGTGCGCGTCTTGTATTATGGTTTTGTACTCACTGCATTCGACATTTGTACTGAGATTTTTCTTCTTTCATCTCCAGGCAGATGATCCTACCATTGAGGACGGAAAGGACGATGATGACGACGACGACGAGGATGATGATGACGATGTCCTCGATGGAGATGATGGCCAAGGCGAAGGTTTGTGCAAGCGCTCTTTTTTCATTATCTCTGTCTCTTCAGCGTTGCCCATGTCTTGTATATCCCACAGTGGCCATTTTCGGATGGTAAGAGGGGTGGTGGAAGGGTCTTACGTATGCAGGCGATGATGGTACCGCAGGTGGAAAGTCGAAGCAGAGCCGTGGTGAGAAGAAGAGCAGGAAGGCCATGCAGAAGCTAGGCATGAAGCCCGTGACAGGAGTGACACGGGTGACCATCAAGAAGAGCAAGAACATCCTGTTCGTGATCTCCAAGCCCGACGTGTTCACAAGCCCCTCATCAGACACGCACATCATCTTCGGCGAGGCCAAGATCGAGGACTTGAGCTCGCAACTGCAGAGCCAAGCTGCTCAGCAATTCAAGGTGCCCGAGGCGGCCAATGTGGAGGCCAACAAGGCCAACGCGCCTGCCACCGTCACCGAAACCGAGGAGGAGGGCGATGTTGACGAGACTGGTGTGGAGCCCAAGGATATCGAGTTGGTCATGACCCAAGCTGGCGTTACCCGTGCCAAGGCTGTCAAGGCCCTCAAGGCTTCCGATGGCGATATTGTTAGCGCTATCATGGACCTTACAGGTTAAGGTTTTTCTTAGCTAGAGACTTAAGTTTTGTTGTCGTAATCTATGGTGATATGCTGCTGCGTTGCATCTTGGTTTAAGAAAAAGTCATCTTGCTTCAAAGTCTACTTCGTTCCTTTGTGTCCGCGATGTGATTTATGGGCATTGAGATTGTGACAATCTTACAATACTGGTGATATCTGGTGTGTTATGCCCACCCTATCTTTGTTATGCTCCAAATGCATTGGAGAATTGGCACCACCTATTAGTTGCAACTGTACACGATCAACCCTGAGAACGATGGTCTTATGCTAGAACAATTGTACCTTGTTTAGAATGCACTCCCCGACTACAGTTGTGTCCAAATGCCAGTGAAACCACCTCCAAGTCAAGTGCCTTTAGGCTTGTTACGAGCCCTCACTGCATGCGAGGAGTGAATACTGAAATCTCACTCTCTGCGACCTCACTTTCAGCGATCTCACTCAAACATTCGAAGATTTGACCACCAGCGCCGAAACGTACACTTCTGTGCCAATTGATGTTGCTCGCATTAAAGCCTTGCTACCCTGCCACAACCATGCGTCCAAGAGCTGTCTCACGCCGATCGCAATCGTGCAGTTACATCACGTACATGGTTGATTGCAATTGGCATGCTTTCATACAAACTCCTATGGTTATGGACGCCCAACACTCCTCAATAAGCTCCACACTTTTAAAATTCCTGCTGGAGCACTTTCATATCGGTGAATATATTGGTTAATATAATGTTTAAGTCTGGCCCAAAGATGCTCAAGTCAAGAGATTGTGCATACCACTTAAGCACATCAAAAGTTTGTCATCTCAACCATTGGTGCACATCTTTTTGCTGCATGTTTGAGATCATTGTCATGCTAGAAAATCAAATTTAAAGGATCAAGATCATATGCATAGATGGTATACAATGAATCTCGTTGCAAGATTTCTTTATTTTCATGTTGAACCATTCTTCCTTTGATTCTACATAACATATTAGGGCCATGGAATGTCATACAACCTTATACCACCACTGAACCACCACCAAACTTCGCAGTTTGTTGCACTTGTCTTAATCACAAGATTGTTCATTGCGAATCGAATACCAACTATGACCATCTAAGCAGAATCGATATACCTTGGTCTCATCATAAAAGATGACATGCTTCCAATCACAACGGTCCAATGTTGATGATGCCTGACAAATTCAAGTCGATCCTTGATGTGTTTTTGGTTCAATTTTGGTTTCTTCTGCTTCACTTTGATCTCAAGCTCGCTCCATGCAAAGTCCTTCGTACTGTATCAACAGATAGATAGAACCTCCGGTCCCTTTCTAAAGAGCCGGCGTGAATGAAGTGTGCGTTCGTAATTCTAATATTCCAATGGCCACTTGACGAGGGGAGATTGGAACAATAATACTTCCCCCTCTCGAGGGTGGACACAATAACTACGCAAATTTCTAGCTAGTACAAGTGCGTTGAGGATACTTGACATAGTATCCACCCAAAGAGCTTTGAGGTACCCATATAACAAGGTCCAAGGACCCCCCACAATAGTTGGGTGGACTATAGTGGTGAGCACCACGCCGGCATGGGGAGTAGAACCCACGACCTCCTCATTGGGGGCCTAAGCCCTAACCACCAAGCCAAGGCTTGTGGTGCCTAACACTGTATCAACACTGACACTAACATGACATTCCTTGCGTACATGCTCGGCAAACTTGTGTAGCAATTTCAAAACCTCTTGATGTGACAACAAGAACCTATGCTCTCCTCTATCCATCACTTAGCGCTTGTGGTCTACTACTACTATTAGCTGACAAATCGCATAATGTCTTCTTTTAAGTCTTGCAACATAATTCTCAGACACCTGCAACTCATGTGCTACATTTCTTGTAGTCCGACCAACTTGCAACATCACCAAAATGGAGTTATTGAGGTCTCTTCTAGCACTACCACAAAGCTCATCTAAGAGCACCATGGTCTATCCTCACACTGTGCTTACAATGTGGACTATGTAAAGATTGACATTCGTGTGCCCATGCCAGTTTGGTCTTAGAAATTCTTCCATTCATTTTTTACCACTTCATTGCATTTATAATGGCATGGTCATTTCATTTAATCAGTTGTGAGGAATTGACTGCCAAATATCTATTTCATCAAGGTTGACTGAGTTTTGCCACACATTGTATATCACATCTTGAGAACGGGTTGAACACTAAGAATTTATAGTGTAAAGGTATGAACAAGAGTCCCATAATATCAAGTGTTCAGTACAATAAGATGCTCAATAATGACTCAATATGTAGCACGGGCAATCTATGGGGGTATTACCAATGCAAGCAATTATTGTACATGGGGAAAATTAGTAGAAAGATAAAACAAGTGAAATCATCAATTTTGGACTCTTTTAAAGTGAATTATGAATTTTTGAAATTGGAATTTATGAAATTTGAAATTTTTGAGATTGAAATTGAAATTGAATTAGTTGTTTCCAGAATGGAGCCTCAAAGTGACACGCTATAATGTTTGGAGTGTGTACATGGTAATGTGGTATGGAGAAGCTTTGAGTGATTATTACTACTCTAATGATCATCAGTGTTGTGTTTTGTTTGGAGATTTGAAATGCTACAAGTTTTTACTCCTGATAATAATTCTTATTAAGAGTATTGATGCATATACTATTAAAATATCCCCAACTTGAACAATATGGAGGGTAAAAATATTGATCGAAAGTAAAAAATTACAACATATTTATGTAAATTAGTGTACCTAACACTCATAAACATTATCGATGTAGAGATCCATTATGCTCCATTTTAGACCACTCTACTATAGCACACACCTCGAGATTGAGTTGAACACATTGTTGAATTTCAATTGTTCCGCTGTGAACAACGGCTCCACTTGGAGAATGTGAGATCCTTCTTTTAGCAACCATAAACCACTGAAGCTAGGCTACTTTCACCTGTTCTTCTTTATGAAAAACCTAGCTCAAATCCAAAGATCAATACTCCCTCCGTCCCATTTATATTGTCTAGTAGTTTCTCTCAAATCTACATTGGGAGGTAGATTTGAGAGAACTTACTGGACAATATAAATGGGACAGAGGGAGTACTTCGGAAACGCCCCTTTTAGATTGATGGATCAAAAAGAACATCAGTTTTAATGATAGGCTCAAACCACCGTAGATGAAGTGGCTATTGAAACGTTGATGAGTCAATAAAGTGGTAATTAGTATTTTATTGCAAATCAAAATTTTGAAAAAAAGAAAATGAAAAGGAGAAAAGCATGTGAACGTAGAAGACTATATAATCCAATGATATTTGAAAAAGGCATCTCTAGAATGGTGATTTGGTCAAGGATTGAAAGCTATTATCATCCTAGATGATGTTGGGAGGTACTCCAAAAGAACTATCACTACTAGAGCAGTGGTTTGAGTGGTTTGAGTATACGAGTCACTATACCAACAAGTACATCCTTAGTGTATTATATAGGGTGTGTAATTGTCGCTCTATGAGACATTCTAGCTCTCATTAGGGGAACAAATCTTTCATTCACGCACACTCCAATAGGGGTTTGGTGCTCTTATTCACAATGGTAAACGAGTCGACATTGACATACCAAGTAATTACAAAAGAACAACACATGTTTTTGCAGCCAATCCCACAACTTCCTATCATTTTATTTGCAATTTGCTCTTTTCTTTTTAAAATTTTTTTTGGGCTTTGGCGTGCACATTCTTATCTTTTTTTTTTTTTTTTTTTTTTTTTTTTTTTTTTTTTTTTTTTTTTTTTTTTTTTTTTTTTTTTTTTTTTTTTTTTTGTTTTTTTTTTTTTTTTTTTTTTTTTTTTTTTTTTTTTTTGTTCTTCTTCTTCTTTCTCCTGCAAATTCTTAAATTGATGGTTCTTGAATTATATTCAGTGGTCATATGATAAGGGAGATAATTCACTCCAATTATGTTGGTCTTCTAATTATTATTATTTTTTAAATTATTTTTCTCCTAATTGTATTTTATTATCTCCTTGATGTGTGAAGGTTATCATGCTTTTCAACTTTATTTCTTTTTAATTTGATTGATTTTTCTTTTCTGGACAGACAAATAATCTCCTCAAAAGTTCCCGACAACTACATGTACTTTGCTCCCTGCCATTTCAGTCTTCCATGAGGCAAGCATCCAAAAGTCTCATTCTAAAGACACAAATTAAGTGCCATTTCAGCTTTGATGAGCTTCACTGATAAAGCTATTGAGGTTATGAAAGCATTCACAAGGTGCTTCCAGTCTTTTAACCCTTAAAGGTCCTTACAGTCTTGGGCGGGCAGCCCGGAATAAAAAAGGGAACTTTATGGAGCAGGGGCAGCCTGCGACTTCGATGCAGAAGGCGTGCTTCAAACCTGGAGTTGAATTGAGCAGCCAGACACGGGCGCGGGCTGGGACCTGCGAGGTCGGGCATGGGCATGGGACCTGCAACTTCCAAGCCCCCTCCAAGCCCCTCTATTTTTTTCCAAGCCCCTCTGTTTTTTTGCCTTGTCTTGCCTCTGTTTTTTTATTTTTTATTTTTTCTCTTGTAGTATGACTGACGGAGGACTGAATGGGCGAAGGACTGAATGGGCCTGAGATGAGGACTAAAATTTTCACTAATGGGGGGTAGAGAGAGTGGGATGAGTGCCCAATGATATATAGTCTCATAAATCATAATCTAAAAAATACAATAGCACCATAAAAGATTTTGTAGTTTATTTTATTCATGAAATCTAAAAGATTTACATATACAAAAAAAATAAAAATCAAACTAGTTGTTCTCAATATTTTGAATGATGAATAATGAAACAATTTCCCATACAAATTGCCACATTTCAAGTGGGCAATAAAATTGTTGAACTTTCCTACATACAACGCAATGACGTCGGCGACGGGTTTCATGTCCGGACCATGCCATGGTATAGTGTAACTTGCCTGGATTTGGCACCGAGGCCCTTGGCATACATGTTAGCATCTTTTCTGGCTCGTAAGTCACGGCGTTAGCAACTTGAACATAAAACTCTAAATGTGATATTGGTTTTATTTTCCTAAGCACCATAGCCATTTTATACAAAATAAATGCATTCAAAAACGATTGATCTAGGATGTGAAAAAAATTTGTGCCACCATTTATGATCACGTCTTTGCAAACTATAATAACCACGCAATTGATCATGGACATCTACTCCACGCATATGTTGTTGGTAGTGCAATAAAACGGGAGAAGCGGGAATTTGGATGTGACCCCCTACATGCCAACGGCTAATAAACAAAGACTTTGTGGAATCAATAGGACTACAAGCAGTTGAAAGTAAACATACCGGTTTATTATCAAACCATGTGACAGCGCACATTTTGCCACTAGCATGCACCCGATACCACAATTGCCCTCGGGTTCCCGATGTCGGTGTATTGGTGAGGGCTTGAGGCCAACCAATGCGATTCGTCCTGCAAGTTCCCGTAGCAAATATACCACGCTCCAACAATTGCCAAAATAATATGGGAGAAGTAAAAAAATTGTCACAAGTGACAATGTGACCCTTACCTTCTAAACTTTTCATGAGATTCAAAACCGTTCTCCCACCAACATTCCCTTCTTCTTGAGAGTCACATGCTCCACAATAAATCTCTATTTTCTGCACATACTTAGAATCACAATTTGCAAGACACCAAATTTTCACACCATATTTCGTGGGCTTAGCCTTCATATATTGTTTAATTGGAGCATATTTTTCCGTATACTTAATCATCATCTCATCAACACCTAGATTTGGCTCAGGAAAATAATAATCACTACATAATTTGTTATGTTCCACTACTAACCATTCGGTTTTTGCCAATTTATTATATTGTGGGCTATTTTTATCAACACTTACATCTTTGTTATCTACTAAGTGTATACATCTTAGAATATCCTCAAAACGTTTTCTAGTCATATGTTTCCTAATAGTGTCGGTTTTAAATAAGTCTATGAATTTTTTTGTCCAATGTAATCTAACACATGGCAATTTTTTTATGCCCATAAACATTAAAACTCCAAAGAACTTCAATAATTCCTTTACAGTCAATCTAACCCACTTACTTCCCCCACGTGTCCTACCTTCACTTAAATTAAATGCCGCATACAAATTAGTCATCCTAACAATTTTCACAAGAATAGAATTGGGCCAAAAAAGCAAAAAAAAATCCAACGGGCTGAGACAATTTGACAAAGGGTCTTTTAAACCTTGATTTTCCCCCAACCAAATAATAGGAGGGAGTTGTTTGGATGGATTATTCCACATTCCTTCTTGAAATCTATCACCAATAGATAATTTACTAAATTCTTCAAATGTCAAATCGCAATCTAAACCTAATTCTTGTGTTGGTTGAGACGATTGAATAAACCATTTTTTAGAGTTAGGGGTCAATTCAAGAGATTCTAATTTATCCATATCATTAGATAAGTTGGAATTCGATTGCCCCCGTAAATAAGAAAAGTCACTATTACTACTTGAGCTATGCGATGGACTAGGGGTTTTTAAACGTTGACCCCATAATTGAATTTCACTTACACTAGCAAATTCGTCATTGTCATCTACAAACCTTACCACCGCTTCGGGCACATCAAAAGACCCCCAGGGTTCATACAACAAAATAGTGAACATGTCTATAGCTAACATGGGATCATAAAATTCATTAGTTACTGTGCCCCAAAAAAATTCCAAACAATTAGCTTCACTATCTTCATGAATTATAAGATTAGGCATTTCACATCTCGGGACCACACAAGACCGACCACAACAACCCAAGTCAAATAAAGGTACATGTAAGTTTATATTAGAATCGGAACGAAGTGTAACATTTCTTCTTGTCAAAGAAGAAGATGCCCAAATTTTCTCAAAATCCATCTCTTGATTACTATCTAAGCTACAAATTTCTTCGTTCCCGAGCGCTTGGAGGAGAGATTCCATGCCCTCACCTTCTTCAAATTCATCCTGCAAACCACCGATAAATGCATTGGTATTCTCGAGTTGAGAATTTCTCATCTCATCAAACATAATCATATTATGATCCACATGAGGATTAGAGGACTCACCAGTGAATAGAGCAATTTTTTATTTTGATTGGCGTTTTCTTTTACTTACTGGCTCCAATGTCAACTCCCCTCCTACGCCCAATTGTAACCTCTGGCAAACTTGCTGATGAGGGGGTCCATCATGTGTGATTGGGCCTAGCACCTGCTGGCCACCAGGGCTTCCAACTTGTTGGACAGGGTGTAGAGCCCCAGGAAGTCCGATGAATGTAACCCCTCCAACAACGGACGAATGCACCTGCTGCAACGTTGGTGACGAATGCACGTGCTGCAACATTGGTGCCAACGATGGCAAAGCCGAAACAGGGGATGACCTCGGAGCGGCACCTCTGCTACGAATTACTGAACCTCTGCTGCGACCTCCGCTAGCACTCGCCGGCATCAAGAGCACTAGCAATGAGGATTGCACCGGGATCAAAGCCTCTGATCGATCCTTTGCTTGCACACCGGACGATGTAGCCCCAGCATTGACCTGCAATCACTAATAGTGAGGAGCATGAGGGCAAAGAGACTGTGGTCTAACTAAATAACATTCACTTGCCCAAGCCTTGGGATGAATTAGGGTTACGAAATGCTCAATTCGGTTAATTCAAGTGGATTAACTAGTTCAAAAAAATTCGAGCGTGCTCCTAACCTAATCAAATCATCCTACACCGATTATTAACATGTAAATCCTGATTAGTTGATTCAGTAAAATACCAGATCGTTTCCACTGATTTTGATACCTATCAAGTCAAGTCTATCTTCTAAGGTACACTGCCCTTAAACCGCTCGAATAAGCGATGCAGCATGGTTGTGACTTCAGGTCTATTATTTGAAATTTTTCTTGGATGCGGAAACAGGGGGAGAGTGAGTGCGAAAAATTCCACAATTAAATAGCAAAAGCTGAATTTGCTAGAAATTTCTGAAGTCAAAAGTGTACATGACCTTAAACCGCTCACATACTCAAATGTACGAATGAGGTACATCTGTTCTTTTAGAATCTAGGAATGGGGCCTGATCGGTTTTGGGGTGCCGAGCGGTTTAAGAGCATTGTACCTTAATCAAGTAAAAGCCCTTCTAACTTGTAATCGTCCAGCAATCCAACAATGGTAAAAATCCCTATGATCGCAGCAGTTCAACAGTCCAGCATTGGTGAAAATCCCTATGATCCAAGTCCAGCAATCCAACAATGGTAAAAATCCCTATGATCGCAGCAGTCCAACAGTCCAGCATTGGTGAAAATTCCTATGATCAAGTCCAAAGAATCCAAAGAATGGTGAAAATCCCTATGATCCAAGTCCAAAGAATCCAAAGAATGGTGAAAATCCCTATGATCCAAGTCCAAAGAATCCAAAGAATGGTAAAAATCCCTATGATCGCAGCGGTCCAACAAATCCAAAGATTGGTGAAAATCCCTATGATCAAGTCCAAGAATCCAAAGAATGGTGAAAATCCCTATGATTGCAACGGTCAATAGTCCAAAGAATGGTGAAAATCCCCATGATCGCTATCAAAGCTCAGAACCGAGGGTACGATATCGCCAACGGCAAGCCGCATAGTCTCTAAAAGGCTTCATTTGCCTCGATCGACAAGACCTTGGCTCATGTAGCTTTCAATAAGAGCACACTACAACTCCGCCTTCTTTTTTTAGGTGCTAAGGCCGCTTGGGGTTCTAGTATATGGAATAAATTAGAAAACGACACATTGACACATCAAGTAAGAAAGAAAAAAACGAACCAAATTGTTTTGCTCCATCGCTTGTTCACCTCCGAGCTATGCACGTCGATGAAGCGCGCTCGAGTATTTGTCAGGCCACCAAATTTTGCGAATGTAGTTGTTCATGGAATTAGAGAATCCACTGCTATCTCCTTCACTTCTTCGTTCCTTCCAACGCAACAAAGCAGCAACGTTTTTTCTAAACAAAAATCTGAAATTTCTAGGTCCAAGATTCTCAGGAAGTACTACACCTCTAGGAAGCGGGAGAGAAAGTAGGTAGGTTTCATCAAGTAAGCGGAAACACTCAGCGACAACGGAATCACCTTGTCCTTGACAAGTACGCAACCAATTCTCAAACTCATTGAGAAATCTTGTACGGTGTTGCTCGCCATGATGAACCCAATCCACAACCGTTTCACTGTTTCTACCTGCCATGACCGTTGCACAAAAGTCCAAAGAAACGGTTTGTCTCCTGCAACCTAAAAATACAACTACGTTCTGACACCGGTGATTGAAAAGGAGGTTGGCTCCTTCGAAACCAAACGGAGAATGGCGATGGCCGCACTCGGGCAGGAGCTCGAACATGAGCGAGGGCCTCCGAATAGCTTGGGATTGCAATTGCAAAATCGATACAAGAGCGATCGAAGTGATGATAATTGTTTTCGACGGAGGAGGTGGTCCTGACCACAACGGTACCAAAGCAAGAATATTCGGTGCATGCATGACGTCAGTAGGCCCCCCTAAAGTTCTGGAAACAGCCCCTCGGGTTGACTGGCGCCTTTAAGGGTTAAGTTTCTTTCAATTGGAGAGGCAAGGTTATTGCTCACTTTGGTGGGTCAGTAGTGTGCCAAGGTAGCCAAACTTATGGCCAACTAATTAGTAAATGATTCCTTGAATCAGTTTTATTGATAATATATGTTTATTTTTGAACCAATCAATGTATTATTTTCAATTACTTCTTTAACTTAAAGGAAAATCTGCCTATAATGTCATTTCCCATAGAATTACCCCACGGCATGGTATTATCCCAAAAGGTCTTCAATGTATGCTGTATAATGAGGCATATTAGACCTCTACTATTGTTGGGTGGATTGTGGTGGTGAAAACAACGACAACAAGGAGTATACAACCCACAACCACGGGGCTATGAGCCCTACCTACGAAGCCAAGGCTTGTGGTGTCTTGAATTACAATGTTGGGAGATCGTCCTTGTATGAACGAACACAACATGAAACTTAAGAGTTTGACCTTAAGGTCGTGGAGCATGCTCAACCTATATACGTTGAAGTTTCTGCTTTGTTTGTTGCGACTTAACTTAAACTTCAATTTCATTAAAATGGCGTCATTTCATGTACCATTTTGGTGCACTAATTCTGCCATTTTGGTGCACTAGATGTGCCATTTTGGCCAGCCTGCCATTGGAGAAGCATATCAAATTGTGTTTCTAAAATGACACATTTTCAATATTCTGCATGTTCTCTATAATAATAATTGATTCTATAACATGATAAACATTTCTCAACGACCATTCGGAGGCCACAAACCAACAAAAAGGTTTAAAAATCTATGTTATTTTCCGCTTCATGAACATTACAAAACGCACCATTTTGGCACTTAATGCCACTTTACGGACTTGATGTTACTTCTAGCAAAGGCTTTATTTGAACCCTATAAGTTTGTGGTTAAGATTTTGCTACGATTACCAAAATTGACTCCTTGCACTTTTAAAGCCTTCGAGTTTTTAATCTGCAAATTGCATTGTGAATCCACTAGTAATATCTTATAGTTAATTTAAACTATGTGTTACAAAACGATTTGTTAAAACTAATAAACTTTAACACCATAATGTTCAAAGTAGGGATCTCAAAACCCTAAATGCCCAAACTGGATCTTGTAAGAGTTTAAGAATTAGAGAGACGAGCTTTAGCCAATCGATCGAATATACTTATGTCAAATACATCCTCCAAGCAACAACCGTTTGACAAGGTTACAAGTGCCTCCACTTGCTTATTCTTTGTGACAACTCCAAACTTATGTCTCTCTTATGCTTTGGGATCCAAATGTTGTGCTCCCACCTTGCTTCTGTACTTATTATATCACAGCAAGAGGAGCTCTCAAGGAAAATGGAGACATGGAGCTCTCTAACATGCCAAAATGCCACAAGTTTTGCCGATCATGTACCTGCCATACAAAGTGAGGATGACCTTATTCTGGGATTCATCTCCTAACACCATAGAGAAAACCTTTACTACATATCTCCCTCTACTAGCAATGAGACTCCTTTGTGCCTAAGACACACTTGTGCGATTCCGGTCTTCAAATCACCCCAAAAATAGAATTATAAAGCCTTAGTTTGGGATAAAGTAAACTACAAACATGAGTCATGTCTAGCTAGATACCACCTTGCTATTAGGGATGCCCAGCCAACTATTGTATTGCTATAAGGCATATGTAGCCAACTATCGAAGTAGAATTTCATGAAAATCTAAAATTGGAGACATGAGAGCTTTGGGAGGTAATGGAGCTCTGTACTTTGTTGTGAAAGGCCGCATTAGAAGATTGTGGCGTCATACACACGCATTGTCTCCGAAGAGTGGTGTGGATCAATAGAATCTAGCTTGAGGTGGTCCCTTTGAGGTGGTCCCTTACCGACTGCTCTACAAATGATTTACGTTGGTAAAGAGAGATCAACTCGAAAATGTGGATCCACTTTTTTAGGAAAGTTAACCCAACTTAGTTCGAGATCTAGCGGCGATTCAGATCAAAGTTCATGGTGATGTTGGACCAACGACTTTGTGGCTTAAGGATATTAAGCTCGTAATGATCACCAAAATCAGTGTGAGAGAAGCTAAGTTCTCGACGTGAGTTGATGTATGGGAGTGGAAAGCCGTGGTGAGGAGTAGCTACTCAAGAAAGCAAGGTTGCCTCAAGGTTGTCCAGTTGCTTAGTTTTCAAATGAGATTAAAAGTCGTCGTAATCTCACGGCTAGGAGATGACAGTCAAGCTAATACTTGGAAAGCGTGTTGGCTTCACATCGGACCCTCTTCCACCTGCGTAGTCACGCTTTCGAACTTCAATCTCAAGTGCAGATCTAGACATCTCTTGCTTGGTCATAATTCCTCCTGAGATCTTTTGTCCTCTACCTATAGTTGAAGTCTAGTACATTTAGTGTGCCTTTGGTTCCTGTAGGCTTTGATTGAGGCGTTTTCGGACATATTTAAGGGGGCTATATTCTCAGATCCACTACACCTAGATTTGCGACTGTACCATCCGGTTACAAGCATTTTGATCTTTCTTCCATCGTGGGGAACTCATCGATCAACTACGTAGACACCCTTACTCAAAGATTTTTCCATGTCTCTATTACTCCCTAAAGTCATGTGGTTCAAGCTAGAGCCGGGGAGATGGCAAAAAATGACGGAGTGGAAACAAATTAAAGTTGTTGCGGCTATAGCTTACCTCGGGAGGTTCACAGATCTTTATCCAACCAAGGCGGCTCCAAGAGAGGCTCTTCATGACAATCTGTTCTAGAGCAGTGTTGACTTCCTTCTTAGCAAGACAATAACGACGTTTACTCTTGTAGAAGGAAAAATAAAAAAAGAAATGGAATACTATGCAAAATGTGTTATCATTGTATATTTTGTAGGTGGTAAGCCCACGCACTACCTACAGGCATGGTCGGCTGGTAACGGATTGGAAGGCGAGCGTAAGCTTGACAAGGAGATGAGCCATGGCTTTTTTCATTTCATAGGCAAGGAAGAAACATTTGTGTAGCGGTTGTTCACACTAACATCCCATTTGTGCGATTGTTCACACTTTAGAACATCCCATTTATGCGGTTGTTCACACTAACATCCCATTTATCGAAATGGGGGACGTGTATCATGCAACCCTAGATTCCTTCTTTCAACCATAGCATGCTAGTCAATGCTTCAATCTACTATAGGTTACGTTGAAAAATGTTCATGACAAATTATACAGCAGTGCTCATGATATTGTAGAGTGTTTTGGAAGGGTTGTTAGTAGGTATTATTTGAACAAAACCTCAATTCCGTTAAAATGGCACTATTCCATGTGCCATTTTAGCGGAGCTAAAGTGGCAGATTGTGCAAACGTGCCATTTTACAAGCATATTTTTGAAGTAAAGTTCAGAAGTATTTATGCGTAAAAAATGGCATGTTTAATAATATCACACATGTACTCCGTAGTATCACATGATTTCTGTAATATCACCAAAATTTCCATAATAATACACATTTTTTAATGGTTTTTGACCTTTTGATATATATCCGGCTTTATATTATTGTAGGAAGGAATTTTATTTGGTTTTACTTCAAGGTGTAGTGGATTCTCAATGCAAATTTTGGGATTATGATTTTGGGTGGGCCGGTAGTATACATGATTGGATTCTATTTCAAAAATCAGAAATTGGGAAGAGAACTATGAGTGGAACATTTTTACCATATAAGCTTATTGGAGATGCCGCCTATCCTATGCGTCTATGGTTCTATTCACCATTCAAAGGAGAGAAGGCCGGTTTTTCTAGGGAGAAACAACACTGGAAAGTCATTTAATCAAGTACAAGAATGGCGGTCGAACGTGCATTTGGAATGTTGAAGGGGAGGTGGAGGATTCTATTGAAGAAAATCGATATGCCACTTCGAAGTATCCCGGGTATGGTAACCCCTTGCCTTTGCCTTCACAACTTGTGCATAATTCATGGAGATGAATTTGACATGAATTGGGCTGAAAGTGCCGAAGAGGAGTTGAAGAAAGCATCTCTACAAACTTTTGGTGATTTTAGGGATGTGGATTTATCCCATGTGTTAGAATTCGGCATAAGTGAGATGAGGAACATACAAAGAGAAGTAGTACAAATTGAATACATTGACACAAGTGAAATGGACATGACTTGTGAGGTAGAAGAAAGCATTACTGAAACAAGAGGAGAGAGAGATGAGAGAACAAAATAATTGTTGAAAGAAGCTACTGAATTTCATCTGATGCTAGCGGATGTGTACTACAAGGAGCAGTTGAAGAGGAAAAATAAAGTAGTATTTCCAGAAGATGATAGCATAGAAAACAATGTTGAAATCTAGAGTTTTTCAATAAGGCGATCCATCTGCTGGTCTACCTTTTGAAGTAACTCATTAGTTCTAGCAAAGTATTCAAATATTGCTACTCCACTATCCACCATTTTTCCAAAGTAATGTAATGCTTGGTCTTGAAACTTGTTTTTCTTCGAGGCAGAGGATGGTTCAGAGTGAATGGTATTTACCGGTTGAATGTCATCTTTCATACCATTTGATGGATTCTCTTGTCCAGTTGTCCCCCCACACTAGTGTTGTCCATAGTGGTTGCACTCACATGCTTCATAACGGAACCAACTTGGTGCCACCAATGGTCAATCGAGTCATAAAACTTACATTCATGGCGATCATTTCGTGAAATCGAGTTGGCAAGTTTGTCCTCCTTGTATTGCTTGAAAACCATTTCAAATTTCTTCCGGCATGCCTCGGCCGTTCTTGAAAAACCAGGAATAGCTACGATCATTCGTGCTTGAAGTGGGACCCATGTATCAACACCTACACAAAATTAACATTGTCATTAGTACCTTCCACAATCATGTACCAAAAATGATCATGAAATGCGAAAAAAATGAGCTGAAAGCCTTTCTTCTTTCTTGTGGTTTGAATCGGTTCTTCAACAATCTCTACGTCATTATCTTCTTCTATTTCTCTTCTTTCTTCAAACTCTTCTCTCAAATTCCTTGTTAGTGGAGAAGGGTGTTGAACATAAGACCTAAAAGCACTTGCTGAAATTTGCATTGAGGGCTCAAAATAATTCTCACTACCAATGAGGTTGTCCTCCTCTTGGCTACTAACGTACTGAAACTGATAATAACTACACTGAATAGGTAGATTAGTGTTAGATTTTTATAAGATTTGAAAATGCTGTAAGTTTTTACTTTTGATAAAAAAAATTACCAAGAGTATTGATTCCAATATTGTGGAAGGATCCCACCTTGACGGATGTAGAGGGTAAAAATATTGACCAACAGTAAAAACTTATAACATGTTTATATAAATTAGTGTATCTAACACTAATCTACCTATTTAGTGTAGCCATTGCTAAAAAAATTGCAAAAAAAACTTGCAATTTTTTTTTGCGAAAGAGCTACTATAGCAAAGGAAGGGAGAAAGAGAGAGAGAGAGAGGAGGAGGAGGAGGAGCTTGCCAACGCCTTAGAGTTTAGAAAACGTGATTGTAATCAACCGTCCAGATCTGAAATCAACGGACCGGATCTGTTATTGAAAAATATTTTTTTATAGAGAATGTCTTCTCCGGAACATTATTTTCTTGTCCGGCCTCTTGAGGCCGGACAAGAAAATACTGTTCCGGACAAGGTCTTGAGCAAAAAGTGCTGCCACCTAAGCCTCCATGTCATTTTTTCATTCACGACAAAAGTTCACCACCTTTGGATTCTTCACCAAGTGTAAACACCCACCGGTCAAGAGTGGCATTTTCGACCAATCACATTGGAGAAACGCTCTTTTTTTCTTGACGGGTGGACTTCTCCACTGTAGTGTAAACCGGCCCTAACCTTTGGCTCGAGCCTAGACCTGGGGATTTAACCTGGACTTAGGTCCGGGGAAACCGGACTTGGTAGAGACGTTGCCTTATAATTCTACTTTCTGCAGTAAAATTTACTCTTTAATTGTGTCGGGAAAATTTTAAGAAAATTTTAAAAATAAATCTTGAAGTCTAAATTCCAGTCATGATCAACGGCTCGGGGCCCACTCCATCAGGTTTTCAAGGGAAACGGAAGGAGATTCCTGGAAACTATTGCACCCCAAGAGCCCCAATTAGCAGTAGATCAAATTCGGGCTAATGGATTGGCAGCGTAATTACAGTGCAGTCCACCATGAGCACTCTATTAATTTCACGGGGACCCAAAACACTGAATCACACCATGAGAATCACGGCTATGCGACTTCCCCCTGAAATTTTGTTGTGATTTCCAGACAAACTTGGTCGCCTTGGCGCAGTTAACCCTTAGAGGTCCTTCCACTCCTCAATGGGCAGCCCGAAATTGGATCTCAGCTCCTTTTGGACTTGGGTAACATGAATAGTGCACTTTTTGAACTTGGGCAGCATGAATGAACCAATCAATGATGAGTGCAACCTCCTACAAGGTTATGTGCATTCCCAACCTACCTACCACAATCCTTTCAAAGCACAAAATCACTCATACAAATTGCGATTTGAATTGTAGGATTTCACTTTGTAGATGCATCACAAAAAAGGGACCAAAATGATATAAAAAAATAAGTGAAAAATTGAGAATCGAAAGAGCTACAGGCAAGATTTTGTTGGAAAACAGCCCGAGGGGCTGACACGCGCCTTTAAGGGTTGAAGGTCCTTGGGGTCTAAAACGGGCAGCCCAAAATTGGATCACAACATCTTTTGGACTTGGGCATCATGAGTAGTGCACTTTTAAAACTTGGGCATCATGAATGGACCAATCAATGATGAGCTTGCAATCTTCTACAAGTTTATGTACAACTCAACCTACCTACCACAATCCTTTCAAAGCACAAAATCACTCATACAAATTGTGCTTTGATTTGTAAAATTTCACTCTTTGAATGCATCACAAGATGGTGACCAGTTTGACATCAAAATATAAGTGAAAAGTTGAGTACAATGAAAGCTACAAGGCATATTTTGTTGGAAAACAGCCCCTTGAGCTTGCAAGGACCTTTAAGGGTTAACTTGACTTACTCGAAAATATAATTTCTTGACAGATGAAATATTGTGCAAAAGCAATTGTAAGATCTTGAGATTGGTTTTCTGGATATCAAGCGCAAAAAGTACAGCTCCCCATTTTGAAGGAGTAACAAGACAAGACATTTTTATGCAACACAAGGTTTCCAACATTGGTGCCGACGTAACCCCTCCTAGACATAAATATTTGGGGTTTGTGAGACCCTCCCTTTGTGGAATGATCTTGAAGCACTTTAGTTTCGTATAGGCTCACATGGAATTTCATGTGAGCCTACACAAAACTTTTCCCTACACAAAACTTTTCCTATTTGATTTGGAAATAATAAATTTTTCATTCTAGGAGGAGGTTACACCGGGTGAGACACCCATTATTTGGCTCCCGGCTGCTCGGGAGCTCCGGCCCTCCTCGGGTTGGGTCCCTCACATGCCGAGAGTCCCTCCAAGGGGGGGCCTCCTCTTTACCTTCACCATCGGATACACAGAGATGTGAGGCCTATTCCCCTGTAAGGGACGCTTTACATTGGGAGTCAAAGCCAACAAATCTCCTAGCCATTTCACTCACATTTTGAGCCCCATTGGTTCCATGGGCCACTTGGAGAACACATTAAACAACTAACAAAGTGGGGGCCAATTCCCCCACGTGTAAAGCTATTTAGGCCGATTTCTAAAAGGAAAAACAAGGCCATGAGACCATCTACATTCCATGTTTTTGATTAGTTCACATTAGAACATTTTATTGAAATAATGATTTTGTATTGAAATCAATTAACTACCTCTAAGTCATGAATTGGCCTTCCAATCTTGTACCTCCTAAGTTTTAGAGCGCGGCAACTGGATGACATCGCGTTCCCACCCCTATTCTCGAACACGACCAAGCAAGAATATGCTGACGTGCATATGCTCCGCAGATTAAATTGCCACATTCTTCGGCATCAAAATCGAATCACTCAAAAAACAAATCCGACATCAACAGACTCACATCCACTCCAGAGCCGATTTCACTAGATTTTTTCGGCAAGTCAATGTAAACACAGACCAATAACAAACGTAAAGAAACGACAGGCAACTCAACTATGATCCCACCAATCAGTCTACCCGGTTCCATTAATAGTCTCCCCAATAAAAGCACCTCCCCCACTTGCCACCCACCCTCACAATTCCCTCATTAAAAAATGGGAAAATGGTACCAGGGTTGAGGGCATGCGTCAGTCTGGGCAGCTGAAAAGCTAGGTCGGGCAGCTGAAAAGCTCGCAGGCGTTCAGCAATCACATTTTCTGACAAGCCGGTTATAATAGAAACTGTTCTCATTCATCTAGTAACGGGTCCGGTCCTCCGGGGAACGGAAAGCGTAACTTACATGCTTTGTCGTCGGCATAAGAGCAGCGGATATGCTGGATGCCTCCGGGCAATCATCATGTCAGGGTCGCCAAGTATGAATATTGATCAGCCAAATGCACTATTATTACGACGCGGTTAGATTGGTAGTACATTTCGATTATGTGAAAGCCCCTTCTGTGTGGAATTGACATGCAGGTTTTCTGACGGCGAGCTTCGACCCACTTGCAGTATGAATGTCAACTAGTGTACCACTTCTCGATCACGAGGTGCTTCCACTTGTTTAGTACATAGCTCTACTGGGACTTGGCATCAGAAACGGAATTATTTAGATCACGAGGTTGCTAGGTGAGACTTGGTGGAGGAGAGTACAGTTGATTCAGAAGCTTTTTGTTCTCTGGTACATGTACTTCTTGGGGGGCTTCAACTGGTGAAGGTTCGCCGTGTTCCTTGATCTTGGTGGCGTGCACGTGATTGTTAGTATGAATCCAGCTGAGAGTATTTGAGGATAGCTGCAGGAGTTAGCTAGAGTGCGAGCGACAATGTTTCGGACGACGTTTCAGTCAGTGGACGAGACCGTGGACGATGTAGTGTACGAGAGCTGCAGTGTGGTTCAGGAAGCCCCAACGGTGTTCGAGGGGCGAGTGGGGAGGTTTGGCAAGGTGCAGCGAGTCGGAGGCTCAGATCGGAAGACTTGCTGGCAGGAAGCGGAGCTCATGGATTCGAAGTATGCGCCTTGTTTGCAAGGCGTGACGCAGGACGAGACCGGCACCCAACCCGCCATTTTCCTCGATGCGCAGATTCTGCGAGACTTCGCGGCAGTTGAGTGCCGTGCGACTGCCAATGTTCGTTCTAGTAAGGACGACGAGGAGTCGTGCTCGGTATCGAGCCACTCCACCCGAAGTGACTGCAGTGACCTCTCGTCCGCTTCGGAGTCTAGCATTGCAGACATGAATGCGCTCCAGCGAGACAAGAAACCGTGGGAAGAGCCGCTCCTTGCTGCTCATCAGCAATTCGAGGTTGACGCTCGCGCTGCCAAAGCAGCTAAGAAAGAAGCCGAGCGAGCCGCCCTCCAGGAACGACTCGAAACCGCCAGACTCCAACAAGAGGTACATTCCCTCTCCTATCATCCATAGCGAACTCCTTTATCCACTCCCTCCATTCTAGCAGGTTTCTGATCAGTTCTGTAACTTGAATTGCAGATGCGAGACCTTGCAAACTGTGTCGATCTATCTCCAAACCGGTACAAGAAGAATAGAATGCAAAGAGTGTTAAGCAAGACTGGCGTTTCTGCTGTCTGTCGGTTTCTGAAGAACCCATTCCGGCTTTTCAAGGTAAGACCCGCTCAATCGTTGGTACCAATCAATGCTGCTACTTCCGACATGGACTGAACATAGCTTCTTATTCGATCGCAGGGTCACAAGATTCATAACGGCTCCGCACCACGAGAAGGTGTCCACGCAGTGGTGGCTCCGAGGAGGGCGTTCAGCGAGGTGGCTCCTCGATCCCATGCCCTTGCGCAGATGACATCGGTACCTCCCCGGAATGCACGATCAGAGATTCAGTTCTCGACAGTGAACTCCACGCAACGGGATGTAGCTCCATGGACTAGGGAAGAGTACATGAAGAGGAACTGCAGGAAGGACGACGAGGAGTTCGGTGGCATCGAGGGAAACAATCTCATGAATCGGACCTCCGTTGGCATGCACAACAACAACTACGACTCCGACAGTGACTAGAACCTCACCATTAAATCTTTACCTCCAATTCTTACCGTCCTTGTTAGGACTGAGGACCTCACGATCGAGTCGATACATCCAAATTCTTTCCATCCTTATTAGGACTGTAAGCCTTACAATCGAGGGGATGCATAGAGATTTCGATTGGAGTTCAGGGTTCTCTCCTTGGCTTGTTCAAAGCCCGATCGATCACGTTCGAGCTCAGGGTTTCTTAGAATTACCTTGTGATTGTGATCACAGCTCGGAATACAGTGTACTATATTTTAGTGGTTATCCTTGAGTGATTAACCACACCGGTGGTGGTACGAAGAATTTTAGAACCTGCCACTACTCAACGTAACGATACCATTTTTGTCAATATACAGTAAGCTCCTCGTCCTACCAGGTAGGACGGAACAATGTGAACCATACCAATGTTGCAGCGTCGAAGTGGTTCTGCAAGGCAAACGACTTGTTGCAGTTTCAGTTATCAATTCACGATGTAGTATCCACTTCATGGGCATTGATTTCGCAGTGGCGAATATTCTGTCCGAGCCACATTCTTTAGAATTAAGTGTCGAAGTCTCGAAGAGCATGTGCAATCAATTTGCAATAATTTTCGTCCGTAGACAACGGAAAAAAAGTAGCACCTTCAAGTATGGTTGTGACTTGTGAGTTGCGGACTACTTTCTGTTTTATTTGAAATACGTACTCTTTCAGTTTTATAAATGAAACCATGTAACTGAACACTAGGCATGTTGAACCTAGCTACATAGGTAGTGAAAACAATCTAGTTTGGAGCAATGAAATAACCATCGACAATGTATTTCATAACAATTAGCACCTACAGTTAATTAATATTGTGGACATACGACCAACAACGTGAGTAGGGGTGCTCACTTTTAAGACTTTGGCGTCGAGTGAAACGGATATCCTTTGAGATATCCAGGCATGCCAGTCACGCCTTTGCACTGTGCACACCGGTGGGATAATAATGCGTCCTTGTTTTCAAGTTCCTTGTCAAAAAGGACTTCTCCGGATCTCCACCCGGGCCCCATTCTCCACATTCAGTAGAGCATCCGCGCCCCAAATCCGCTTCAAAGTTTTGTGTTAATTTTGACTAAGGTGGTTTTGTGGATTCTCTGCCCAAGTATGATAGATCCAAAAATGTTGTAGATGTGCCTCGTCCAAAGCAAGTACAACAAACAGGTGAAGGCCCGTTCACACCAAGGTTTGAACGTATGTTCAACGCCCGTTCCTATGTTGCTTAGTGGCATCTCTTTTCACTGCTTTGGCCCCAACTCACGTCCTTCCATTCCTTTCTTTCGTGCCTGCTAAAGACACGTTGCCACAAACTTGTGAATCCAACGGAGCTTTTGACCAATCAACAAGCAAGCACCAAAAAGGTGTGGCATCCAGAAAAACATGTGTTTATTTTTAAACATCTCTAAAGGCAACGCATGCTTTGGTATGCCTTGGCTATGAATGAAAATGTCGTAGGAGTATACCAACGACATTGCTGCACCGCAAGTCCACCGCACGCACATTTTGAAGCTGGTGTGAACGGGCCATGAGTAGGAGAGCATATATAAGGAGCCGAGTGGTGCCACACCCTAAGGGCCTTGGTGGGGTGGTCAATTGAGCCCGGGCCTCCAACAGGCCATCACGGCCCCCCATTCCGCGCAAGGGTGCGGATGCTCTTAACCCTTAAACGCCCAAGGTGACCCGAGGGGTCACCTTCCAACAGAATCTTCTCTGTAGCTCTCACTGTACTCAACTTTTCTCTTATATTTTTATGTCAAACTGGTCACCTTCTTGTGATGCATTCAAAAAGTAATTTTACAATTCAAATCACAATTTGTATGAGTATTTTTGTGCTTTGAAAGGATTGTGGTAGCGAGGTTGGGGTGGTACATAACCTTGTAGGAGGTTGCAAGCTCATCATTGATTGGTGCATTCATGATGCCCTTGTTCAAAAAGTGCACTATTCATGATGCCCAAGTCCAAAAGATGCTGTGATCCATTTTCGGGCTGCCCGTTTCACACCCCATGGGCGTTTAAGGGTTAAAACCACACCTTTTCAGGTACCTACAGTAATTGGGAGGCTTTTTACATGTAAGGTTGAACCATAATTGCGTGGAACTGACCCTGTTATGCAAAAAATGACACTTTTAGGTTCAGAGAGGTTCGGAATAAATGAAATCGGATCAAATACGTGTGAGATTTGGTCACTTGGGCCAAAAATGGGCGAGGCTATAATATGTAAAGACTGCCATTTTGAATAATTGAAGATTTTGATTAATCTTTAGGGGTTAATACCAATCTGGGTTCTGAATGGGTTTCCCCACAAGCTAAATCAAACATGGAAATTTATAGCCCAAAGCAGACTCATAGGAACTTGCAACTCCCTCCACGTGCGCATGAAGTTGTCCAAATCCCATGTTATGCTCCCCTTCTACAAGTTTTCATTGACAATCGCATAAATGTTGCTAAGTCTAGTCAATACTTCATAGCAGATTGGGTGCAAACTCAAGTTGACTTTTCAATTCTAGCACAAGTCAACTTCCTCTCCATTATTTCAGTACACAGTTGATTCTCTAGGGTTCGATAAAATTGAAAAAATATATAAAATCAAATTCTTAACACATGTTGGTGCCTAGCATCAAGGGTTGACTTGAAGAAAGCAGAATTCTGGCCTTTAAAATTAGAAATATTATCACAAAGGTTCCTGCGCTGTGGCCCACTAGATCCAGTTTTCTAATGCTTATCCAGCCTGCTGTTTTTGAAACGCATGTCCAGGAATAGCAGATCCCTCACACGGTTCCAGCACGGTCTAGCCTACACCAGTTCAGTGCTGCGAATGTGGCCAGCTTCGCTTCTAGTCAGTCGTTCTTTTATGAAACATTCATGAAAAGTTGGACTTATAGGCTTCCTAAAATGGGGTCTAAAATGACACCCTCAAATCTTCACATACCATACATGAAGAAATTGAATGCGGAGCTGCAATGTACCGCTGGATTAAATGCACTAAAAGAGCCAGTTCTGATGTTGGGTCGGTTTTGAGCAAAGTATCTTAGAAAGTAGTCTGTTTAGGATTCATAATGCCAAATTTTGGTGGGGTCCCAAAATCTAATGGGCACTTGTAACTTAAAAGCCCCGGTAACCTCCCTAAGAGGCACCCTTGAATGAGTGCTACCTGCGTTTCTCGGAGCCCCATCACCCAATGGGGTTTTTCTTCACAATCAGTGGAATTTTTGATTTTGACCCCCCAACGACTGTTCTTGATAATTTTGATATCAAAAATAAACTTGCGGCCCCAAATTACTCTCGGAGCCTACTCCTTGACAATTTAAGCCGAAACATTGAAAATTTAGGGGCTCTGCACCCCTCCCTTGCCCTCGATAAATGCTCGTAGCATTGATTTACACTGATCCCAAGGCACCACAAGCCTTGGCTTGGTGGTTGGGGCTCATGGCCCCCAATGAGGAGGTCATGGGTTCCATTATCCATGCCGGCGTGGTATTCACCACTATAGTCCACCCAACCATTGTAGGGGGTCCTTGTTGTATGGGTACCTCAAAGCCCTTTGGGGGGATATTATGTCAAGTATCCTCAAGGCACTAGTAACTAGGCTAGAAACTAGCGTAGTTATAGTGTTCACCCTCAAGTGGGGGAAGTAGTATTGTTCCAATTTCCCCTTGTCCGGTGGCCATCGGGATATTAGCATTATGAACGGACACTTCATTTACGCCGACCCCTTAGAAAGGGACCGGAGTTTCTATCTATCTATCTATCTATCTACAGTGATCTCCTAAGGGAACATTGAGTTAGTCATTTCAAGGCATTAAGGTAGGAGTGGTGAAAACCGTCTGAATTTCAGCTTTGCATACTTGGAATAGTGGTGTAAAATTTTAATTATTTTTCGATGGTCTGCAAAGCTAGTGCAAATCCATCCCAAAAAAAAAAAAAAAAAAAAAAAAAAAAAAACATTTTTTGAGTAATCCTATAATTTCCTATGAATTTTTGAATCTCGAGTCTTAGGAGTCCCACTACCCGAACATAGAGTCAAGGAATCATAATGCAACTTGTCAAGATCCGATGACATATGACATGACTTTAACCCCTAAAGATCCATGATGTTTTGGGAGCTTGAAATCCCAACACTAACCATTATGTACTAATGCGGGTACGTCAAATTTTTTGGAAATTTTTTATAACTTCAACCGTAGGATCTTGAAGTAGACTACCATAGGTAGTAGCGTGAAAATTTTCAACCGTTGGATCATGACGGGATGTGAGATCATAACATTTGAAGTTGACTGTAAATGTTTTTCGGCCTTGACCGTAAAAGCCGAATCGGTGGCCGTGGTCGTTTAGGGGTTAAACAAAAGATTCATGGATATACGACGCATGACACACAAAGATCTGACAACATCTCAACCATGAAGATGCAACCGGCATATCCACATTTGACCCTCTAAGAGAGGGCTTTCCCAATACTGTGGTAGCAAGGCTGTGGATACTCCAAAGTTTATCCCATATTAGATAGAGGTTGTATTGAAGAAGATATAAGTTCAATGTTTGTGAGCTTCGTTAGTTACTAGTCCTACTTCACATGCACATCTTTTAAGGTGAGTTTTTGCTCTTTCATTTTCCCTTATGAATTCGATTGTTATCATTTATGTATCACAATAAGAAAGTTTTGATCGGAAAGACTCATTGAAAAGCTTCACATGCTATTCTAAACCAAGGTTGGGAAGGTTCTAGACCCATAGGAATAAGAAATTTTAAATTTATATAAAACATCAAAACTTGGGGGGTTGATTTTCTATACATTTTTGAGGCCCTCATTTCTGTGAGACTTCAATTTTGCCTTAAAAGGATCCTATGGATGCATTCATGTGAGGTTTAATGATTTGTTCTTAACCCCTAAACGTCCCTAGTGTCGATAAACAACATTTTGGATGAAGGGCAGAAACTTTGAAGAGCCATAACTTCTTCATCCAAACTCCGTTTTTGACGAAATCACTTGGGTTAGGTCACAAATCAAGTCCAGTTTATGTGGTAAAAATTGCAGACTCATAAAATAAAGTATGAATAAATGGCATGGATTTTAGTGTAGGCAGCTTTTGTTTTTGGGTTTTCAAACATTTGGCATGTCTTACCATTGCAAGCCAATTATGTGAAATCTAAAATAGTTTTTCATGAATTTTTTTTCATAGGTTTGATATTTAGATGCATCCCAACAACTTTGTAGTTGGAAGTTTTTTGATTTAGATAACTTTGGTATTGGCTTTGCAATGATGTTTCTACGATGAAAAAAGTGAAAAAAGGATGATTCTTGAAGAGCTAGATCTCCTTCATCCACCGTTAGATTTTGACTTTATTTTTTGGGATGGATTCCAATTATAGTCTTTTTAGTAGTAGAAACCTTGACCCAATCAAGGATATATTGTAGAAAAGGCATGGATTTGAGTGCGAGGGGTCTAGATTTGGACTATTTTTTCTTTGTAAATTTTTTGGCAGTTTTCACGACTACAAGGCTATTATTTGAGCCAAGATTTTTTTTTGATGAATTTTTTTGGTACAAGAGTGTCTTTGAGATGAAGATGAACAACTTTCTAGTTGCTGATTTTTTGATTGCAAATTTCATGTCGATAGTATTTTCACTTCAAAGTGGAAATGATGGTATTTTGTAGCTTGTTTTGCGCACTAATATGTTATGATTTCGCAATCTATGAGTCAAGTTTTGGTCCACATGATTTACTACAAGTCTATTACAAGTTTGTATGATTGAGATGTGAATAGCTTATCTTTATTTTCATCTATATCACTTTTTAAAAAAAATGAGTTTTTGGCTAAAAATATCCCAAGGACGTTTAGGGGTTAAATGATATTTTCACATGCAAAGAGGGTCTAGTCAAAGGGCCTCTTGTGTTAGAAGAATCCTCCTCATCGGGATCTTCCATCTGGCTAGGGCCTCCCTCATGTACTTGGAAAACTATCACATGTAATTTTCGAACTTTACATAACTTAAAGCATGATGCTTCTTTTGTATAATAGGCTTGTCTGAACATTTTAAAAAGGTGTAATATTGATGGTAATTAAGGTTAATTTTCACTTTATAGAAGTAAATGCAGTTTGGAACAAATTCGACTGCGTTGCTTGTGATTATGATGAGTACCTTCTTAGTATCTTCTGATCATTATGTTTGTTAACCCCTAATTGGTTATACTCATTGGTAGAAAAAGGAACACATTTTAAAAAAAGTTGTTATAAATGGAAACAAAGGTAAGTAATTCCAGATGTTAACCGTACATCCTTGTAGGAGACATATTGTACATCATGTGGCTCAATTCTTGAGTCATGAGGCCTCATAGTTTGCAAAATAGTAGCGTATTAATACTCAAATAAACATCACAAGATCTCAACATTTTTAGTTTAAAGTGAAAATGCTTCCAATATACTAATTGCAATTAAAAACTCACTTACTACGAAGATGTTTACTTTCATCCCAATAACACCCTTAAACAAAAAAAAAAAAAAAAAAAACCATGACAAAAGTTTCTTTGCGCAAATGATGACATTGCAATGGTGAAAATTTCCAAGAAATTTAACAAAGGAAAAATAGTCCAAAAGTCAACCCTTTGCACTCGAATCAATGCCTTATCTTCAATACATTTTTGTCTTTTTCAACGTTTCTACCACTAAAACTAGACTTTAATTGGAATCCATCCAAGAAAATAAAGTCAAAGTCTAACAAAGGATGAAGGAGATATAGCAACTCAGAAGATAATCCATTTATTCACTTTCTTTCAAGACAGAAACATTGTTGCAAATCCAATACCGAAAATACTTAAATAAAAAATCTTCCTACTAGAGACTTGTCACCCTTCATCTCAAGATCATGATCACATAAAAGAAATTCATGAAAACATCTTCCTGATTTCCAAAATTGCCTCACAATGGTAAATCATGCCCCATGTTTGAGAACTCAATAACTAGAGCTGCTTTCACTAAAATACCATTTATTCATACTTTTGCAGCATTCATTACTTTTAGGCTATATTTAGATCTAACTATTCTCTTAACCTAATGAACTTGACTGCTTCTGTCATGAAGAGAGACATTAAACTCTCGAGACAAGAAAGCTCAAGAGGAAAACTCAAGAAATCCCAAGAAGACTGCCGAGAAGTGTAAACATACCACCGAGACACCACAAATTATATCAATAAATAAATAGGGAATGCAAGGTGCAAGCGTCTCATTCCTTCATACGAGCCCTCCTTTCAATGCTATCTCTTCCTTTACTCCTTCCTTTCTTCAGGTAATATGCTTTTCTCTCCCTTTTCGCTTTGTACATGTTTCACATGTTTCCAGTCACAATTTATAAGTAGGGTGTCGATTACCTTGTTGTCTACATAAATGTCTACTGATTTTGCTTTTATGCTTTTAGGGTTTCACTTTCTCCAACTCATCTTAAAGTGAAAATTTATAAGTATATGTTTTCATAAGTTCAGAAACCGAAAGAACAACGCTATCATTCGAAAAAGGTCAATAAAACAAAACAGAACTAAACTCTCCTTTCTACAGTATGTTAGAAAATATCAACCTCCATTCTTTCACTTTTTCAAGATTCCAGAATTGCTTTTCCCAGTTTTAAGTTATGCTTTTCCCTTTTCTCTTTCAATCCATGGAAAAGTACAACTTCTTTCTTGCTTACTGATTGAAGAGGTCGTCTTCAAGGTCAGGGACTTCTTGCCCAGATTCATGTAGGGCTTGATTGAGTGCTGGATCATGTAAATGAATGAGAAGAATATGAAACGTACGCCCAACACAAGTAATGAAAGTGAGTTCAGATGGAAGTATTAATGTCAAGTATATAACCTTACCTTGATACACTAATATCAGTCTTGTTGATAATGATGTACATATCAATGTTTGATGTCGTACAGAAATATAATACCAATTATAACATATTTGTCCGATCAAGATGGAGGCGAGTTCGTCCTTGAACTTCAACATCGCACAGTTGTTGGTTCCAGGGAAGGATGTGGAGATCGTCCGGCGTCATTTGTCATCCACGAATGTACACATGTTCGAAGAAGGTGTTTCCACCGACATTGAAGTGAAAGCCTTCAATGGCAATGTCAAAGCACATCGATACGTGCTGATTTCAGACTCAGTGGTTCTGAAAACCATGCTTGAAACCTCAATTCCGTTAAAATGGCACAATTCCTTGTGCCATATTGCCAAAGCCATGTTGTGCCAATTTGGTCGCGTTTCTGAAACGTGCCATTTTACTAGCATATTTTTGAACTCAAAATCTCAAAGATTTATGCTTGCAAAATGGCACGTTATTTCATATCCCCCACCTCTTCCATTATATCAACAAATTTCTGTGATATCATCAAAAATTCCATAATATCACACTATTTGATGAATTTTGACCTTCAAATTCTGTCGAAGGGCAGTTTTTCTTCAAATTCTGTCGAAGGGCAGTTTTTTCTCAATGGCCGTTGAGAAATATCTTTGGTTTTGAGCGGCCGCTCAGAAAAATTT
The DNA here is from genome assembly GCA_037043015.1 of Bryum argenteum. NCBI lineage: Eukaryota > Viridiplantae > Streptophyta > Bryopsida > Bryales > Bryaceae > Bryum > Bryum argenteum. The sequence goes on along the minus strand of CM073328.1, from coordinate 12,793,368 downwards.
GCTCTATTATGTCAAAAAATGACAAAAACGGGTGTTGTTTTTTTCATTTCTTCCACCTTAAATCATGCCATTTTACCAGAATATTGCCAAATTAACGGAATTGAGGTTTTGAGCATCAAGTGAGGAGGGAAGTGCCGTTGGTATTGGCCATGAGCCGTGAGGCGCTGGAGGTTCTGCTATTGTTGCTCTACGGCGCTAGTAATCTTGAAGCCATATGGCGCTTTTTCCATGAGGCAATCGACTTCCACTTTGAGGAGATATTCGTCGCATGTCATCGGTTCCAGATCTTTCGATTGGTGCCCTTTCTCAATTGGATTCTTCCAAGCCACTTGACTCATGAGAATTGCTGGGACTGGTATTCCAAAAGCACCGAACTCAGCAGGATTTGTCAAGAGCAGTATGGCATGGGGGACGACTTTTGCCGCATTCATCAGTCGTGTATTGATTATATTGTGGAGAATAACCTCCCATTTCCATAGCCAACCCCAATAGTTCCATAGATGAGAATTGGAACCCCAATAGTTCCATGGATGAGAATTGGAAGAGTGGATAGTTTCTCAGTTTCTGTTACTGTAAAGATGGCGTGTACATGTTTGTGCATTCCCGGGAAGGTATAAAGCATGGTAGCATATGAGCTGATTAATATCTTTGATGGACTAATGGTAATTTATGTTCATGGAATGCCTTTAGTATATGTAACACTCACAAATGATTATGGAGAATCAACTTTTTTGTTTTCTTTGTTGGGGCCAATTCACAACTACCTTATATATGATCTAATTTATGAAAACTTTAGATTAAGAGTCGAGCCGGTAAAGGGAGAGGAGGAAAAAAATGTATGATATGATTGGCTTATCTTTTGGGAAATGTTCAACATTTATGGTGAGCCTTTGTACATTGTAAGAAAGAATGTGTCAATAAATAGTTGTATGCAAAAGCTATTTGAAAACATCTTGAGATATTCATTTACCATAGTAATACATGTTTCTATTTACTATGATTTGCTTGTAAATCTATGTTGGTTAATACTATCATTTCCTACTGAACTATTAACGATTTAGATTTTAAATATTTGTCTATATTCTTGTCCCATGTGATATCAGAATCCTCACTTTTTGTGATAGTGATTGTTTGGTTCTTTATAGTTCAAGAGAAGAGATAAGACAATTTTATACGTTGAGATGTTATAAATGTACAAGGTCTGAATATGTAGTAGATCCTCTCATTACGATCTTGGAATTTAGCTCATGAAATGTTTGTAAAATTTAGGTTCTATAAAATTTTTTAAACGAGGAGAATTTTAAAGGTAACTGATTAGAATTTTACACTTTTTGCGTAAAAGAGAGAAATGGGACCTCAAGCCTCAAAGAAATAAAGAAGAGAAAAAAGCAAAAGACTAAATCACTAAACTATAATTGTACACAACTTCTTTAATTTTTAAGTGACCATAAGGTCATCTTTTATTGATGTACAATTTGAGGCATCAAAACAATGTCATCTTAACGACTTTTCATTCTAAAAATTGTATACATTTTAACGTCATTGAGTGTACTACCATATGCAACAATAATAGTGTTCATTAAATCATTTGCTACAAAAGCTAGGGCACAATTAAGCTAAGGGTGTCCAAAAAAGTTGTCCCAAGTATAATTTCAGCTCTTGCAAGTGTGTCAAACATGTCCATCTTCTAAATAAAGTTAAGTATGAGAACACCAAACGTATTTTCAATTTATAGCACTTATAGCCTACAAAAAAAATAAAAAATTCATTTGCATTGAAGAATATTAAGAGTTTTTATTAGGTATTATAGTTGAAAAAGTAAGTTGTGTCCTAATTACACAAAATCCTACGAAACAAACATTGGATACATCAAATGATCACATTTTGATACCATTTTTGGATATGACTTACATGTACTTGTGCATTATATAAATTAGTTAGTTTAACAAATAAACAATTAATAATTTTTGCACCATGATGCCTGCAAATTCCACCAATATGCAATTTACTGTGGAGTGTTCAATGATCCAAAAATAAAAAATTTGAATAAGTTTTTTTTTAGGAATGTGCATCTTGATTCCATTTACATATACGATATTTTAAAATGATTTTGTACTCTTTGTAATTGATAAAAATGGAAAAAAATGATGCACTTTGGATGTTTCAACCAAAAATCACCTAATTAGTCTTGGCAAAAAGTGATACCCATACCTTGGCCGTGCCCGCTATTCAAATAATGAGTTGCATGTGATATACTTTAAATTTAGCTTATATTTATTCTAAAAAATCATACACAACTAAACCTCACTAAGTGTACTACCATATACAATCAGATAATCTCTATGTACTAAAGAATACGATTGGTTTGTCAGTCTGTCCTTGGCGATCCATCCATGCATGGTCATGGTCATGGTCATTATCACTTAGTCATGTGTATGGTCATGGTCATGGTCATTATCATTTAGTCATGTGTAGATGGCATGAAGATTTTGAAAGATTTTGAAAGATTTTGAAGAAGTGGCATGTGATTGTTATTCTGAGTTTATGGGATCACCATAATATAACAAGGAATTAAAGATGTGCACAAAGAATATGAAACATAAAAATGGGAGCAAAGAAGGAGTGAACGGGAGATCAAGGGAACATGTACCAAAATATGAAGATGAAGTTCTGTAGGCCATGTCTGAGCTTCCTGAGCAGATAGACCTCGATATTGAGAGTGACGACCTCGTGAGTGCACGCACAAAGCTTCAGAATCGGACAGCGACAGGGTTCCTCTGGCACTTTATCAAATCCAAGAGGGCATACAACAGTCGACTAGCGGAGTGAGCAGCAGCACAGTCAAGGTAGGACATAGCTCCTGCTTTTCAATGGTGTTCTCTCCACCTACATGGACCAGCAATGGAAGTCGGGGCCGTGGGTCTAAAGCCTGCGCAGTTAGAGTAGGAAGTTAAAGTGAATTGATGAGCATGACTAATGAGACAACCTTCTTAACAGTTACTCCAATTATGAACAATGTACTTGATCGGCTTGTTAGAATCATATGCCAAATGTTTCACGTTCATTTTGAATGACATCGTAGATTTATCAATTGGGATCGAAGTAGGCGATATTGGGACTGAAGGAATGCAAGGGCAAGTCTGGTCAATTAGCTAGAAAATTATCAAATGTGTATGTTCCTGATGGAGGTGCATCACGAACTGATGGAGGTGCATCACGAACTGATGGAGGTGCATCACGAACTGATGTTGGTGGTTCATTAAAACGAGGTGAGCATAAAACGGTGATGAGCAGGGTGAGGACCTGCGCATTCACGTTTGAATGTTCATGGCCTTTGAGCAATCTTATTATCGATCAGGCGAAGGGCATGGGTAAGAAGAATTCTATTGCCACCTCTGTTCATTCACTCAAATTCAGTTGTGTAACTAAATACAATTAACGTACAAACGTACAACAACAACATGACTTGTTCATATCTCATCTAAAACTTAAATGTGAAATCTTATGTGCGCTTCCAATTTCAAACATGTATATTCAATGGCACCTCACAAGACCAAGGGAAGATAACCCATCTTCATTCAAAAATCTACAATCCCACAAACGAAAAATGTTCTCAATGCAGAAATTTAAACTTTGCCTTCCGCAAGAGTAGAAATAGCTATCATGAAACTCTTCATCTTCTCATGGACTGATTAAATGATCACTCCTCCCAGTCCATACTATCTGGACTCATACTAACTGGAGTCGGACTTCCACCTCTCATCGAAGTTCTCCATGCCCATACTGCAATCACCCGCGTGACCCCAATCATGCCCACATACGAAACGGAACGGAGGTATGGTTGCCACGGCCAAGTTGCCATGGAGGCAACACGACCAGACCTGTGAAATTAGTGCCTAATGAGGCGGTCGATATTATCAATCTTCACATTTGAAGCCTGCACAATACACGGTCGATTGTAAACTCTGATAGGAAGTTAGGTGTTGAATTCAAAGCATATGTTCTACTTGCTCAACATTGAGTGTGGGAAATGTAGGTAAATCACCAGCACATCTCTGATTTGCTCGGATGTACCATGCCGAAGGAGATATCTTTTCTGCTTTAACTCCTTGAGAAGTCCCTTCAGCTCGCTTCTCCGCTGGCACCTGGCGGCAATTGCACGGTGCAAAATTGTGATGTTATCTTTCAAGCACCTCACCTGGAAAAAATGAAACTAAATTCGTGAGCTTGGACTGCAATGCCTCGGACATGTCGCAATATACATATAGTTACAAAATTACCTGTCTCCCTGGCCACCGTCCGATCCCAAGGTATTTACATGCCGCTACCAGATCTTTATAAGGAACATTAAGCTTGTCCGCTGCTACGAGTCCCTTCCGGTGGAAGTGGGGCCGAAGATCCGTCAGTCTGAGCTGTACGTTGTTTCGTTGATTCTGGGCAACATGGTTAAACAAACAACCATTACATCATGTAACACAATCAGAAAAGAAGAAATTCAAATGGATGGTGCCAAATTCTTTGACAATTACAGATGCCAAATTCTTACCGTGTACACTTCATACACATACTCGGAAGCCTCGGAGTTCTCTTCGGCTGGACTGCTCTCAGTAATATGCATACACGACCCCCTCTCTGATCTGCACTCGCCATCAGGAGGTACTACGTCATTTGATTCCATCGGCTCAGACTCCGACTCCATCTTAATGGGGCTCTCCTGAATGATCCTTTCGAGGCTATCGTCAGTAGCCAGGTTCTCCACATCCTCAGCCGGCATGCCTACGGAGGTCCGATGCATCCCCTCTCCACCAACTTGGCCGATGGTATTGACAGCCCTGTGCACACGCGGTGAGGCGAGGGCTATGGCCGGTGGTAATTCTCGTTGTGGGTTAGATGTCACCTTGGCCACGAGCTGGACGTCTTCCGAGAGAATGGAGTGCAGTTCACCGAGGTTGCAATCCAAATTAAAAAAACCCCGTTTCCCGTCTCTCCAAATCGTACAAAACGATGAAATAATATCGTTTTCCTCAATGTATCCAATACTGCGTGCATGTTCCTTCACATGCCACACACAAACAAGATCTATAAGTGTGGCCAACATATTCACCCACAATTTGTTGCCGATATTGTTATTCTATACTTTTAGGTTGAAGTTTAGGGTTATTTTATTTCTTGCAAAAGCATCTAATTCCTACTAGGATTCTTTTACGCAACCAACTTGGATTAAACCGCTGCGTACCTCAACAATGACAAGGAACTCTAGGGCCGTTGTCTTGATGTTTGCGGCGATGCTCAAGTACTTCTCTCCAACCAAAACCTTGAATCCTTTCTTCGGATTGTTTCTGCGAGGCTGAGCATGGTATGGACAATTGCAAATGTGTGCCATGATTGCGCTTGCGATCACTGTAAGCACACAAGATAAAGAAACTTTCAGTACACACATAATCTAATACAAATGCAACAAAAGCACCTTACAAGAGAGGAAGAAAACAAGACAATTGACCTCCTCACTTCGATTAGGTCAATTGTATGAATCAAACGACAATATAGTTGTGCAACCACAGGAAACCTCACTGCGATTAGGTCAACTGTATGAATCAAATGACAATATAGTTGTGCACCACAGGAACCAGAGCAAGAGAGTGCAACAGATCAAGAGAGCGCATGAGAGCGCTGAGAGCGCAACTGAGTGCTGAGAGACGACGCTACACTCCTCTTTGCCAACTTACCGAGCTCTTTGCGGACGGCGGGTGCTAGAATCTTCTTGTGCAAGCAGCGCCACCTTAACCAAGAGCCTCCTCAGTAGGAGAGACACTCATATATCCGTCGTATTTAAAGTAGTAACTTAGTCAAAAAAGAAGTTACTACACATTAAAAATCAATAGTAGTATTCTTAAGTAGTTAGTGGCCTTTTTCTAATTGACTATCTAACAATTGATTTTAGCCAATTATATTTAATCTCAAATATTAATACTTTATGACATTGCTATGAATAATTTTGCCTTTTACTCAAATTTTAGAAAACTAGTCAATTGTATGTTTATTCAATGTTTATTTTATCCTAGATATTGATTATGGGCAATGAGGAAGATAAATCAAAATAGTTGCGAATGCAGTAATGGCAAGTAGGCAGTAAATTGGCCTTCAAAATTACTTTTTAGTTCACCAACACCCCGACTGGCGGGCACTAGGGGCAGCAAAGAGCCGCAGTTGCTGCACCAATCGCGAGATCCCAACTATTTTGAGGTGGCTCTGGCCAAGCGGTGGCAAGGCAGGTGCTCTCTGATCATGTGCGAGGCCCTTGAGCCTCTAGAGGTTAACTTTGTAGATGTTTTTTATATTATCAATTTTTATGAAGACGACACTTCTTTATACATAATTTTTTTTGTTCAATAAAATGTTCTTTCAGTTATTAGGGCTTCATTTAAAGCTTTGTGATTGTACTAAAGAAAATAATTTTTTCTAAAACTCGAGGTAAAACTGGAATGAATACTTTCAAGTTTACAAATTAGAGGTCACACTTAGAAGAAAACACTAAAATACTCCCAAGGCAAGGAGTTGCTTGGGAACGTTGAGACATTGGTATCTATCAACAACATGTCATAAACTTCAACCATATAAAGGGATAACAAGCTCTAAGCTCCTCTTCCTTTCATGCTTTTTATGGTCTTCTCGGTGTTGATCTTCTTTTCTGAAGGTAACAAATTTTCTCTTTTGGTTAAGTATAGTATTTGCACTTTTTTCTTTCTCGCATGATTACGACGCCTTCAAATGAGAGGGCAAAGTTAGCTTTTCACTTGCTTTTGAGATAATGTATTAATCTTTGTTTCTCTTTTTACAAATGGTGTAGAAAGCAAATGTTCATGTAAGAAAGAAAGTCATGTCATGTAACAAATCTTCCCTTTTGGTTTAGTATAGTATTTACACTTTTGTCTTTCTTCACAAAAGAAAGACGTTTCTAAATGAGAGGGAGCAATGTCAGCATTTTACTTGCGTTTGAGATGATGTATTGATCATTGTTTCTCTTTTTACGGATCCGTAAACATGTTTAGCATTTTACAGATCCGTAAACATGTTTGGCATTTTACGGATCCGTAAACATGTTTAGCATTTTACAGATCCGTAAACATGTTTGGCATTTTACGGATCCGTAAACATGTTTAGCATTTTACAGATCCGTAAACATGTTTGGCATTTTACGGATCCGTAAACATGTTTAGCATTTTACAGATCCGTAAACATGTTTGGCATTTTACGGATCCGTAAACATCATTTACGGACCTTTTACGGATCCGTTAACATGTAAGCCCACAATCAATACATTATCTCTTTCTTTTTTCTCTTTTTACGGGTTCATGTTTTTACACATCTTGGGCTTAACATGTTAGGCTACGATGTGTAAGCCGAAGCATATTTGGCATTGCTAATACAAGAGAGTCTTTACTAGAGGGTTTCAAAGTGGAACTTGAAAATTTGTTGCGTAACTAGGCAATATTTCGTTGAGAAGGCTTCTTCTCACCCCTTTTCGCACAGATCATCCTAGTTGCAAGGCCGCATTAGCAAAAAGGCACACTAGGGTAATTATATGCAATTCTCTCCTTCTTGCGTTTTGTCCGAATCAACCCTATTTAATTACTAGTGCCTTTCTCTTTTTCTCATGACTTCCATAATTTATTCACATTGTTGTAAGATGACGATGATGAATTACACCTTTAGTTTATTTATCCTATGCATTCGAAATCTCCTTATTGTCTTGTTTATACAGTCTACATTATCATAAGATAAGAATGCTACTATGCTTATTAAATTTGCTGTCTTAAAAGTTCAAAAAAGCGCATTCTCACTCGTCTCTTATTTGTTCACCTTATATTTTTACAAGGAAAGGATGTCAATATGATTACAATTTTGATCTCCTTACTCTTCACTCTCTCCTTTTTAATTTCTTTTTCTTGGAGCACTAAAGAGCTCTCTTTTATAGAGATAAATCTCTTCTTTTCTCATCTTGATAATCTCACACGTTTAAGTTGTAGCAAAATATTTAATCTATAAATTCGCTGATTCTATATACCAAGATTTATAGATGTAGGTCAAAATGTCAATCTTACCTATTTCAAAGATTTTAATACTTGAGAAATATTAACCTTGGTTTTCAATCAAACTATGAAAAATAACATCCATTGATATTAAGATAATAAACATGTACATAGTCCAAATGTCCCCAAATGACATTAGAATCATTCATGTTCATTACCTAGTTGGTGCTCTTGCTAGGACTTCTGCTATCAATAAAAACCTACACTCTTCACTCCGATTAGTTCGTACAGTTACATTTCATTCATAGATGTTCATGCTTGTGGAGAGGAAATATAACCTCAATAATTGCTAAGATGGAGTCCGAGAATCCATCCTTGGACCTCAATATTGCACAGTTCCTACGAGAAGTGAAGATTAAGCACTTAGCAAGGGTCAAGCAAGCGAGGAGCATGTTAGCCTTCACGACAGACGTGCACAAGCTCGTTTACGGCGTTAACACCGACATCACACTCAAAGCTTTGGATGGCAATGTACAAGCACATCGACACATGCTAGTATCCTACTCTGCAGTTTTCAAAGCCGTGGTTGATAATCACACGAGCAAGCCCGAGGAGCCTCTGGAGTTGGCCATGACCGTAGCTGCATTGAAGGTTCTGTTGGTGTTCTTAACGGTGCCAATAATCAATTAGCGACATGGCAAGTGTTTCATCCGGTCGTGAACGCACACTTCCACGAGATTTTGGATGCTTGTCACAAGTTCGAGATCATCCATCTCATGCCCACTTTGCATACGGCTCTTCCTGGGCGCCTGACTCATGCAAATTACGGGGAGTTTTACATCAAAGCCTTCGAGCTCAACAAGATCTGTGAAGAGCGGATGGGTATCTACGGATATTGTTGCCTTCATGAGCAATGTTGAAAATTTCTCGAGGAAAATCCTATTCCATTGAGTGATGCCGAGCGTCTGATGTATAGCAGTCAATATGTTATTCTTAGATTGAGGATACGAAAATTTGTTGTTGTGACTTGAGCATTGGAATAGCTTGTAAGGAATATCTAAAGTGGGGACTTCTGTTATTGTACCCATGTTCTGTGAATTTTGAGATATTCTTGAACACCTGTGGAAGCTTTATTGTATTAAGCGTACGTTTGAATGTTAATGGCCACTAAGCAATTCTACTGTCGATCAGGCTAAGGGCATGGACAAGAAGAATCTCCTTGCAACCTTTGTTCATTCACTCAATTCCAATCGTGTATCTAAGAACGTGTATATACAAACCAACAACAACATGACTGTTCATGTCTCATTTAAAACTTAAATATGCACTTCCAAGTTCAAACATATCGAAACGAAACTCACAAGACTAAGGAAAGATGACTCATCTTCATTCAAAAACCTACAATCCCACAGACGAAAATGATCTCAATGCAAAAATCAAAACTTTGCAAATGCAAGAGTAGAAATAGCTACCATGAAACTCTTCATCTCTGCTTGGACTGATTAAATGATCACTCCTCCCAGTACATACTACCTGGACTCATTCTAAGTTTCTATCCGGAGTCGGACTTCCACCCCTCATCGAAGTTCTCCATGCCCATGCTGCAATCACTCGCGTGACCCCAATCATGCCCACATACGAAACGGAACCGAGGTACGGTTGCCACGGCCTTGCCATGGAGGCAACACGACCAGACCTGCATGTGAAATTAGTGCCTAATGAGGCGGTGGATATTATCGATCTTCACATTTGAAGCCTGCACAATACACGGTCGATTATAAACTCTGATAGGAAGTTAGGTGCTGAATTCAAAGCATATGTTCTACTTGCTCAACATTGAGTGTGGGAAATGTAGGTAAATCACCAGCACGTCTCTGATTTGCTTGGATGTACCATGCCGAAGGAGATATCTTTTCTGCTTTAACTCCTTAAGAACCTTCTTCAGCTCGCTCCTCCGCTGGCACCCGGAGGCAATTGCACTTTCCAAAATTGAGATGTTGTCCATCAAGCATCTCACCTGCAAAAAAATGCAACTAAGATCGTGAGCATGGATTACAATGCCTCTGACATGTCGCAATATACATATAGTTACAAAATTACCTTCCTGCCTTGCCAACGTCGGATTCCAAAGGCTTTACATGCCGCTACCAGATCTGCATGAGGAACATTAAGTTTGTCCGCGGCTACAGGTCCCTTCCGGTGGAAATGAGGCCCAAGATCCGTCAGCCTCAGTTGTACGTTGTTTCGTTGATTCTGGGCAACATGGATATTAAACAAACAACCGTTACATCAAACAACACAGCTAGTAAAAAAGAAATACAAATGAATGGTGCCAAATTTCTTGACAAAAATAGGTGCCAAATTCTTACCATGTACACTTCATACACATACTCGGAAGCCTCGGAGTCCTCTTCGGCTGGGCTGCTCTCGCTATTATGCATAGACGACCCCGACTCTGATCTGCACGCGCCATCAAGAGGTACTGCCTCATTTGATGCCATCGCCTCCGACTCCGACTCCATCTCATCGGGGCTCTCGTGAATGATCCTTTCGAGGCTATGGTCAGTAGCCAGGTTCTCCACATCTTGGGCTGCCATGCCTACGGATGTCCGATGCGTCCCCTCCCCACCAGCTTGGCCGATGGTGTTGACAGCCCTCTGTGCAGTTGGTGAGGCGAGGGCTATGGCCGGTGGTAATTCTCCTTGTGGGTTAGATGTCACCTTGGCCACGAGCTGGACATCTTCCGAGAGAATGGAGTGCACTTCATCGAGGTTGCAGTCCAAATTAAAAAAACCCCGTCTCCCGTCTCTCCAAATCGTACTAAACGATGAAATAACATCGTTCTTCCCAATGTATCCAATACTGCGTGCATGTTCCTTCACATGCCACACACAAACAAAATCTATAAGTGTGGTCAACATATTCACCCATGCAGAACTTACACTTGCCGATATTGTTATTTTTTTAGGTTGAAGTTTGGGTTATTTCGTTCCTTTCAAAAGCATCTCATTCCTGCTACGGTTCCTTTATGCAGTCAACTTGGATAGAACCGCTACGTACCTCAACAATGACAAGGAACTCTAGGGCCGTTGTCTTGATGTTTGCGGCGATGCTCAAGTACTTCTCTCCAACCAAAACCTTGAATCCTTTCTTCGGATTGTTTCCGCGAGGCTGAGCATGGTATGAACAATCGCAAATGTGTGCCATGATTGCGCTTGCAATCACTATAAGCACACAAGATAAAGAAACTTTCAGTACACACATAATCTAATACAAATGCAACAAAAGCACCTTACAAGAGAGGAAGAAAACAAGACAATTGACCTCCTCACTTCGATTAGGTCAATTGTATGAATCAAACGACAATATAGTTGTGCAACCACGGAAAACGGAGCAAGAGAGCGCAACAGAGCGCTGAGAGACGACGCTTGGCTGCTCTATGCCAACTCACCGAGCTCTTCGCGGACCGCGGGTGCTAGAATCTTCTTGTGCAAACAGCGCCACCTTAGCCAAGAGCGTCCGCACTAGGAGAAACACGATATAAAAGGGCGGCAGCCCGGTCGCAACTTTAGGGCTTCCTGCATGCGCCCTCTATTTTTAGCAAGGAGACAAAAAGGGGTGCCCTAACGTTGGTGTTGGTCAAGATTGCATGTGCAAAGACCAAGAGCTTTTCAAAAGTGTCCAACTATATAAGGACACAAATGTTCCAAAAGTATTTACATACTTTAAATACCTAACCCTCAAAGAGTCAAGAGACAAGAGTTGTTGGATATTTTTATTTCATTTTTTAAAGTTTCCAAAGAAAATCATAATTTGTATTTGTGATAGACTAAAACTTTATTGAATATTACAAGATAAAGGATGGGGAAGATTTTACTTGCAATTTCCTTTAGAATAAAACAAAAATTAAAGATGGGGTGATACATTTGAGTACTAAAATAATTTCAGTACTTCAATTTATAGCAAAGAGAGGCACTATATGAGGAGTCAAGTCATTCATAACCAAGGCCTTATAGGGGCAAACATTGTCTCATACATGGGATTGCTTCATTTAAGAGATTTAAGGTACCGAACAAGTCTGAAGTCACATGAGGAAGGTTCGCTATGCTTATTCCCATGATTGGTTTGAATTCTAACGTGAAGCATTTACATTTCTTTGGTATACAAGTTTTTTGAAAATTAGAATGTTTGTATGTGTTTGTAATAAGATTAGATTTTTAGTTAGTAGAAATACATACAACCATTCTTGTCATTGTAGAAACCCAAAATCATTGCTTTAATCAAAAGCTAATGCTTAAGCTTATAATTATTTCAATGGTATAAAGAAAACAATATAAACATAAAGTGTTACAAAATTTATTAGAGCATATCAAATAAACCAGAGTGACTATATTTAGCAAGATAAGCTCTTTTCCTTTTCTCAATGGACTCGCTACATGACCCGCCACCTTTTGCGGCTCGCCATTTAGAGGCCTCAAAATCTCCAATAGCAGGACCCTCAAAAGTTGTGGTACTCATTAGATTACCTACCAAACTCCTATTTTGTTCACTTGACTTTTGAAAGCTTCAACTCGCCTCTTAGAGAAGCATCAAAAACTTTTGAATTCTTGGACATCAATTACTTTTAAACTTTTAGCATGGCTAAGAAATGAAGAAAATAAAAGGTACATTTAACAATAAAAGGGTTTGGGTTCAAAGGGGTGCTACATTAGGGACCCCTCTTCTTTGGCTACATTCAGCCGACTTGTTGCTAGTCTATTAGAAATGTCTAAGAATCAAAATCCAAGATTGTGTTAACAAGGTTCCAAGAATAAGTAACTACATTATGTATATCATCAATTTCAATAACATTTGTTCATTAAACTACGACTAATCAGTCTTTTTATTTTAGCAACTTTTTTGTCCCTTATATTGGAATAGAGTAGTATATTGATCTTAAATATTGGTGGTTTTATTCAATTGATTTTTCTCTCATCTTACTTAGCAATGTAATCAAGCTCAAACATTGGTGTGGCTTGCAATTCTTGAAGAAAATCAAAAAATGGTTACCACGTGAAGCATTTACATTTCTTTGGTATAAAAGAGAAATTGATTACAAGGAGTTGGGCAACTTCAAAGGTCCAAAGGACTAATCCAATTGGTTGATACAAATTGCTTAAGAAAGAAATCTTTTCTTGTTTGTTTGGACTTTGGAGGTTAAGAACAAAAAAGAAAAATGAAAAAAAAAGGCCAATTTTATATTCCATTTGAAATTGGACTTACAATACATCTATATTAAAATTTGTCTTTTCAAAAAACATGGTATTTGTAACCTACCAAAACCTTTCAAATTATAAATCTTCAATAATATTTTTGATTGAGAATTAATAGGTAAATTATATCTTATATCTTATCTAACTCAAATGTGTATTATAAGCTAGAGCGTTATCCATGTCAATTCCTTGGATGTATCCAACACCCTTGGATGTGTATTGTAAACAAGAAGCAATATTTCAGTATAAGTCCTTTACAACTAGTCCACTCCTAAAAATTCATTAATATTTAGGCAAAGATAAAACTTAGTTAGGAATTTCTCACAACCATAATTTCACTCATTCATGAATATTCTTATATGCAAACCATGTCCTCCATCAAGACTGAATATAAAAAATCTAAAAAGACTATCTATCATAATTAACTCCTAACTTGTATATATCCTTAAAGGCCCAACAAGCTTCTTGTTGTGTTGGATAGGCTACATGGAGGTGTTAAAATATAAATAGAATTTCTAAGATTTTTATAGAATACTGTCCATACTCCAAGGTGTGCATAAAAAATAGTTCAATGTCAAATTCCACTTTAAGAGTTTTTAAATGAAAATTTTAGTTTTCACACTCTCGGCGGCCAAAAAAAAACTTTTTAATTTTAAGCTTTTTTTCTCTTTTTTTTCTAAGATGTTCATATACACATTTCCACCCATATTTTCAAGTGACCCCAGGTCAAAACTTTCACAAGTGCAAGGGTAGCCTTCAGAATTTATAGGAGCAAGTTTCAAAGTTTTAAAAATTCTTTAGGAAAACCGTGGATCAATGTCTGATAATAGGATTACTACAAGAACTTAGAGTTGGAAGTTTGGAAAAGGCGAGAAGATTTTATTTTTGGTGGCCATACTTTTGGAGGTAGAATAATTATGGTTTTGAAATTTCAGCTCTTAAAACAAACCAAAAAAATTAGGGGTTAAGAACAAATGTAGTTTTTTAGAATGCAAGGGTATTCTCTTAACTCCTCAATGGTTTTACTCATTTGTAGCAAAAAGAACATAATCTCAAAAAACGTGTCATAAATGGGAATAAGAGTGAGTTATTCAGATTTCACACTCTCACCCGTACAATCATGTGGTAGACATATCTAACATCATGTGAGATACATTTTTAGTCATGAGGTCTCATAGACGCAAGATAGTCATATATTAGTACTCAAACTCATTACAAAATTTCATCATATTCATTTTGAATTGAAAATGCTACTAGAAGACATATTGCAATCAAAAAATCACCAACTAGAAAGTTGTTTTCTTTTATCTCAATCACCTCTTTGAACTAAAAAAACCATGAAAAAAATTTCTTAGCACCAAGAATGGTTTTAAAATAGTAAAAATTGTCCTTAATTTCAAAGAAGAAAGAAGGTCTATAAATAAACCCCTTGCACAAAATTCCATGGAGTGTATTCCTCACACTTAAGATAGATCTACCACAAAAATCAGAATTTAATAAATTCAACAAAGAGAACTCAAATCCAATGTTCGATAAAAGACATCAAGCTCCTCAAAAGTCATTAATCTTTTTTAGATATATACAAACATCCAAGAGACATAGACCATCCGATAACATTAGCTTCATTTGCGTAACTTAGATCTCTTAAATGGAGCAATCCCATGTATGAGACAATGTTTGGCCTCATAAGGCCTTGGTTATGAATGACTTGACTCCTCATATAATGCCTCTCTTTGCTATAAATTGAAGTACTGAAATCATTTTTAGTACTCAAATGTATCACCCCATCTTTAATTTTTGTTTTATTCTAAAGGAAATTGCAAGTAAAATCTTCCCCATCCTTTATTTTGCAATATTCAATAAAGTTTTAGTCTATCACAAATACAAATTATGATTTTCTTTGGAAACTTTAAAAAATGAAATAAAAATATCCAACAACTCTTGTCTCCTGACTCTTTGAGGGTTAGGTATTTAAAGTATGTAAATACTTTTGGAACATTTGTGTCCTTATACAGTTGGACACTTTTGAAAAGCTCTTGGTCTTTGCACATGCTATCTTGACCAACGCCAACGTTAGGGCACCCCTTTTTGCCTTCTTGCTAAAAATAGAAGGCGCATGCAAGAGGCCGTAAAGTTGCGACCGGGCTGCCGCCCTTTTATATCGTCTTTCTGCTAGTGAGGACGCTCTTAGCTAAGGTGGCGCTGCTTGCACAAGAGAATTCCAGCACCCGCGGAGAGCTTGGTGAGTTGGCAAAGAGCAATGTTGCGTCGTCTCTCAGCGCACTATTGTTTGCGCTCTCTTGCTCTGTTCCTGTGTTTGCACAACTATATTGTCGTTTGATTCATACAATTGACCTAATCGAAGTGAGGAGGTCAATTGTCTTGTTTTCTTCCTCTCTTGTAAGGTGCTTTTGTTGCATTTGTATTAGATTATGTGTGTACTGAAAGTTTCTTTATCTTGTGTGCTTATAGTGATTGCAAGCGCAATCATGGCACACATTTGCGATTGTTCATACCATGCTCAGCCTCGCGGAAACAATCCGAAGAAAGGATTCAAGGTTTTGGTTGGAGAGAAGTACTTGAGCATCGCCGCAAACATCAAGACAACGGCCCTAGAGTTCCTTGTCATTGTTGAGGTACGTAGCGGTTCTATCCAAGTTGACTGCATAAAGGAACCGTAGCAGGAATGAGATGCTTTTGAAAGGAACGAAATAACCCAAACTTCAACCTAAAAAAATAACAATATCGGCAAGTGTAAGTTCTGCATGGGTGAATATGTTGACCACACTTATAGATTTTGTTTGTGTGTGGCATGTGAAGGAACATGCACGCAGTATTGGATACATTGGGAAGAACAATGTTATTTCATCGTTTAGTACGATTTGGAGAGACGGGAGACGGGGTTTTTTTAATTTGGACTGCAACCTCGGTGAACTGCACTCCATTCTCAGGGAAGGTGCCCAACTTGTGGCCAAGGTGACATCTAACCCACAAGGAGAATTACCACCGGCCATAGCCCTCGCCTCACCACCTGCGCACGGGATCAATCGTCCAGGTGAGCTTGCTCATGATGTGGAGGAGGGATTTCAAAGGGCGCCTACGGTTGCCGTGCCCGTGCACAACAATGAGTGGAGCGACAGGGACATGCGAGCAATGGAAAGGATGGCCCAAGTTACACAGCTTGACACCAACCGGATGGAGACAAAGTCGAGTATGCATACTAATGCCGCTGTCCAAGAGCCTGCCCCCGACTTGATGGGGTCGGACTTGAACTTTCCCATGGATGCGGATGTTGCTGAGGATGCGGCAGGGGCGGAGTTATCTAACGCCAGTAGTGCCGATGAGGTGCCGGAGGAGGCTAATGTGCCTGTAGAGGATGAGTATATTGTAAGAGCTTTGATGTAACCTTTGTCTCTTGAAGATGATGCATTTTTAATTCATCTTTCATGTGCCTAATCTACTTCTGATTTGTTTCTCCTTGTAATCCAGGTTCCACGGAAGAGGGACTTGCACCTTCCACATAAGAGTGTGAGGTTAACGGATATGCAGCCCCATTGGCACCGGATGGGAGACATAGCTGCCGATAAGATACAAATTTCTTATACATCTCTTAAGAGAGCATGCAGACACCTCGGAATCAGAAAGTGGCCAGGCAGGCGGGTAAAACTTCTTGTAACTCTTTTTAGATCCAAACAACTCATATCTCAATGAACATGGTTGGTCTCATGAATCATAATCAGCCGCCGCATTGTGTGTTAGATGAAGAGCTCAAACTTCTATTGATCTAGATTCGATATTTTATATTGGAGTTATAATGTTGACAGGATTTGTTGTGCATTTGATTCCTAGGTGAGGGGTTTGGATAATGCTGTCGAAGTTATGGACATGGCCATCGGTAGGAATGAGATACCGTATATAAGGAAGAGGTTGAAGAGGTTGGAGAAGAAAGTCAAGGTGCTTCAGAAGAAACAAGACGCACTTCGGAATGGTACATCGGCTCAAATCAGAGAAGTATTGGTAATTTACATATACATATGCATTTCTATGTTCAGCAATTAAATTTCTTTGAAATTTTTAGAAAAAACCATACTTTCATACAATTTACGATTGATTGTGTCATGCAGGCATCTACTTTAGTGTCCAACCAAACATCGGACCTCGTCTACAGGGTGGCCAAAAGGATAGGTGTGGTCTATGAACCTCCACGGCGGGGTTATGGGAATGTTACCTCCTATGTGCGGGGCAAGCGGGCACGCGGTCGTAGCAACGTTGCCATGGAGGACTCTGACTATGAAGGATCCTAGTTCAAGCATGACGAGTTAGAGTAGCATGTGAATCAAGAGTCATAAAGGGAACTAATGGTGCTCAAGCTCCTACCCTTTGAAGAGTTTTGAGGTTACTATTTTAGTTGTTGTCGTGGTGATCCTTGATATGTTGGATTGCAAAGGCAGTTTGTTCTACATTTGCCTTCAATTTAAAATGATGATGAGTACATTTATCATTTTGTTCTGTTTATGTAGGTGTGTATAGAAGGTTTTGAGTTCAAACATATGCATTGTACAATCTCTTATATTGGTTTTGAGATTGGTTTGTGATAATTCAAATTCTATTATCTTGTAAATTTTGTACAAAGTTACTTTGGTTGGTATGGTACACCTTTCATTTACTTTTGCAGATACAGTCTAACATATTTAGAATACTCTTGTCAAATGGGAGACTTATGGTTATTGTTTGTTTGAGTCCAAATTAGATGCATTTAAATTAAAATATATATAATTTCAAGATTATAGCACAATATGTGAGATTTTGCAATCTTACTATAAGAGAACCTTACTTTAGTTTAAATGATCGATTGTATAATTATTTTTTGTGAAAGGTTTTGTGTAGAATAGTTTAGACTCTACTTTATCAATGGCGTTCACATATTTCATTTTCGATGGTATTTAAATTCTATGCTTGTACATTAAATTGCATAAAGGGGTCTTGAAATAACATCATTTATGGTACTAGTAAACCAACACTTGCAAAGTGTCATTTGCAAAGTGGGGCTTCTTTGAATCTAGAGTGGTGTTTGTTTGAATGGTCATGTTAAAGAATGTGACAAATTTCATACTTTTGAGGCTTCTAACATAAACTTACGGTGCGTTTGGCAATCCAATATAATATAAATATTGTGACTATTAGAGGACCTCCTATGAACCCAAAAACCTTCACCATTTAAGGAGACTTTTTGACAATAACTTCAATCAACAATGTCGTGGTTTCTTGAAGTTTAGTGTTTGAACAAACACTTTATTAAAGCCAATCCCAAACGGGCTTTAGTTCTCTTGAGTGGATCTTCAATTTGGAGATTTTAGGTGCCAAATATCAATGAGATCCAATGTCTTACAAAATCCAAGTGCCAAAGAACACATCTCAAAGAATTTATTAATAAGAGATGAGGACGCCAAGGAGAGGGTCTCAAGACACTGTCAAGGCTGCCCAACAAAGAAAGAGCGGCAATTACTTTGCTAGCGGTCATGCAGCAAGAGGAGCTATGAGTGATAGTTTCTCCGTAGGGGGATGATCAAGCGAGGATGTTGTAGGATCCAATGGAGTTGATCGAAGACCAGATAACGGTGAATTGGGATTGGACAACACTAGAACTGTCCGCTTTTGGCTTCGCACAAGCTCCACCAACGACTCTCACGGACGGGAACGTACGTGCCATGTAGAAGAAAGTGACCGTGAACGAAGGCGCCCTTAACCCCTAAAGATCTAGGACCTCTAAATTGGCGTTTTGCTATTTTGGGCAGCCTAGATGAATAGGTTAAAAGTAATATTTTTTCCTAAATTTTTTAATGGGTGCTCCCTATAGTGCGAAGTGTATGTGGTAAAATTTGCAGAGCCAAATTCCAATTTTTGAGTCTTCTACAACAACTCTTGGTTTGCGAGCCGAACCAGGGCAGTTTAAATTTAGTATTTTTTTGAGAGTTTTTTTTGGAAATATGTTCATGATCAAATCACTACTTAAGTTCCAAAGGGCCCCAAGTCACAAAAAGTACCAATTTTACAAGGGTAGCCTCCAAAAGTTTCAAATATAATATCAAGAATGCCCCAAAAAACTTCGTAGACAAATTTTGGATGTTATGATCTCTCAAATGGTAAACATCCAACGGTCAATTTTTGAATCAGATACTGAAAATTGGCTTAGGTACAAGATCTTACGGTTGGAAATTAAAGAAAGAATTAAAAATTTGTTTCGCACCCCTTGAAGTGCATAGAGGTATAGAATTGGAGTTTTGAGGTTTCAAGCTCCCAAAAACACCCAAGGATCTTTAGGGGTTAACGAGGCCATTCAGTCACTCAATGGTAGAGAGAAAGGGTTAAAGGAGCTTGTGCGTTACACATCCTCCTGGGTTTGGAAGCACCTTCACAGCTTCAATACCACCACCTGGAAGTAGTACCACCTTCACACCTTCGCAGCTCCAACACCACCACTTGGAAGCGACATTACCTTCACACAGCTCCAAGGCCACCACGTGGAAGCAATGACACTTTCACAACTCCAACACCAAACCCCGATTCCGTTAAAATGGCACTATGCCATGTGCCATTTTGTCACACTAGATCTTACATTTCTGCTCATACAAAATGGTGTATTCTGTAATATCACAATTTTTTTGTAATATCACTTCTTTATGTACATTGTCACTCATTTTCCCTAATATCACCTTAAAATTCTGTTATATCACATGGTTTTTGAACTGCAGTTGACGTGTGTCATTTTACCAGAATAATGCCATTTTAACGGAATTGGGGATACCACCACTTCCAACCAATAGCTTCAAATTCGAAACTTTTGGAATTCGACAACAACTTGATAGCAAGCAACTTTCAAAACAATGCACTCAATGCCAAATAGGAAGAGACAGCACAAACAAACTTTGAACTCCTACATTCGTACTCTACAGATGGTAGAAGGAAATGAAATACCAATATAATGCTAAAAGAAAGATGATTGTGAAGTTTGAAGGGAAGCCATCCTTCTTATAGACATATATTCTCAAGAATTAATGAAATCAATAAGTAAGCTGATGCACCCGTCAACGATTCTTTCTTATCAAAAGGGAAATCAACAATTAGTGTGACCTCTTGTATATTGTGGGCAGCACTTAATTAGTGTGGACAAAATAAGTGTACAGAATAATAAGAGGTATATAAATTGAATACGATTAAAAATTAGTGTGACTACAGTATATAAATGGGGCTAGAAAATCACAGTATATAATCGGGGCTAGAAAATCACAATTAAAAGCTTCAACAACTTTAAAATAGGATAAAATGCTATATTACAAAAATATGGCTAAAATAAGCTATAAATACATAACAAGGTTAGGCTTTAAATTCAACTGAATACATAAAATTTGGAAAAAATATAGAATTGAGTGTTTTGTATGATTCACACTTCCATTTTTACTCATTATTGTGATTTGCACATATCTTGGTAATGAGATTGTAAAGGGTTGTTTTGCAACAAATCATTATGAAGTGCCATTTGGCAACAAACTATTATGAAGGTCGTTTGATATAAAGAATTAGAAAGAGTTGTATGACAATAGGCGGAGAAGGGCAAAGGGCAAGAGGTAGCGGTTGAGATATTGAGGTCAAGACCTCCATTTCCAATTGTTACATAATTTGATAACTATGGGTTATGAGACGAGTGGTCAATCATGACTATATTCATTTTGGGCTAACATATATCATGATATTCACGTGGTTGCCAAACGCACTCTTACACATATCAATTCTTAGAGGCTTGAGAAGTAGTAATCTTGAATTTTTTCTTTGAAAAAGGAAGACATTGAAGGACTTTGAAGAATTTTTATTTCAGTATGTTTCAATATTAATCTATAACATAGGATTAACGAGTGGTCTATCATGAATATTGCAATTTTACAAATATCTTCATTTCAGGTTAGATATCAAAGTATTCAGGTGCCAAATGCACTCTTACACATATTAGTCCCTGAAAGTTTGAGAAGTAGCAATCTTGAACTTTCTCTATAGTTAAAGAAGACAATGAATGTCTTTGGTGAAATTTAATTTCATAGTGATTCATTAGCTTATAATGATAGGATTTACTAGTAAGAGAAATTTTATAAGTCAAATCAAATCCTTGCACCAAACAAATTAAGAGATCGATCGTCTTCATAGAAACGGGGCACGGGTTGTTAAAATATTTTTGAGCACTAGACTTTAACCAAGCACTAGAATCTCATTTAAGAAGTTTCACTTAAGAATAGTTGTACTATACACATGCCTATAATTTTTTGGTTAATCTTTGAAGCATTTGAGGTTTACAAAATTACTTGTGAGGCTTGTAATGAGTGGAGGTACACAAAAATTCATCTATATATATAAAAGAACACGATTACCTGCTAGCGATCCTTTGCAGGTTGCCCGACCCGATGCAGCCGGTTCTTGATCGCGCTCCAAACCCTAACCTCCTCCGTCAAGCTTCAGGGGAAAAAAACTTCCCGTTCCTTCCACCTCCATTGCCATCGTCGAGCTTGAGGTCACACACAGATAGTCTCATCGTTCAGCGAAGAAGAGATGGCTGCTCCAGTCGCTGCCATCCAGAAGGTACGTAAACCTGCGCGCCATTGCTTTTTCCTGCTTTCTCACGAGGTCTGCATACCTATGGATCGAGGCACGCACAGCCATTATAGATCGGCCACTTAAACTGCAGATCAAAGAAATCAAACAGTATACACATTTAGTGCATCGTATTTGCGAAAGCTTTGATTATTTACCTCAACAGTCAATGTACTATGCATTACGCGTATTAATCAGTGGCATTGTTTGTTTGTGTCAGAGTGTGGTGTGTCTTTATTGCAGTGGGAGCTGATAGTGTGGTGACGGAGCCAACAACCTCGATCAAATTTGCAACATCTCTCACAATTCCGGATGGCTCCATGACACTCTCTTTTCTTGGAGCAGGTGAGATTACTCACACACTCACTCACTCTCTGTATGTATGAATGTATGTGATTGGGGCCAATGTCTGATCGCAGGAGTGAGGGAGAAGCGGATTGCCTTCCCGAAAGTGAAGGTGTACGCCGTCGGTATATACGTGAGACTCGGGAATAGCAATTGCTTTGCATTGGCTCCGTGGAAAGGAAAGTCGGCAGATGAGCTTGCTCAAGATGAAACCATGTACCGAGAAACTTGCACAAGGTTTGCTCATTCATTTCCAAAGGATCGCACGATTGTTATGCATAAATGTATGATAGATTGAAGTGGTGTTGGTTTGGCCGCACCGACTCGAGAGAAAAAGCACCGCAAATCAAGCTAGCACGCGATGTCGTGAGCCACATGCAGGGAGCTTTAGATGAGGCATTGGTGCCTTGATTGAAGGGCAAAGGGTGCGGATCTCGCACTCTCGGCGATTCGGGGGATGTGTTCAAGAAACGGTTGAAGAAGGGTCTGTGTGATTGTTCTCTCTTTGGGTGGGTTGACCCTCCACTCTCAAGGTATCGCAATCAAATGTCTGTCTCTTCTTCCGGTGAAAGATCGTACCCAACCTCAATTCCGTTTGAATGACACTATGTGCATTTTTGCTATTTGCGTCCGCCCGCGTGGTTTCTTGCTCGGTTGCCACTAAAGATCCTTACTGCGTGCCGTGCCCTGCCTGCCACTGTGCCCCTGGGCTCAAGAACCTGCACGCCGGGTGCACACATTAGCGGTGCCTTTTTCTCCTCAGAAACGCGCGCGCATGGGGTGGATGTGGCGCAATTTCGTTTGTGGAGGGTTTTTGGACCAGCTAGGGTTTGTGTGGATCACTACAAGAATACTGCCCTGGTAGCTACGTTTTTTCTGCTACGTTTCGGGGTTTCGCTACGTTACGGATGATGTGGTATACGTTTGCGAAAATTTCGAAAATCCGCTGTCCGGAGCTACGTTGGCACTACGTTCGTGGAGAACTGCTCAATTTCCGGAGAACGCGACGTTCCCTCCGACGGGATCTCCTTAGTGCGCGACTTTATTACTGTAAGGGCCATCCTTACATGAACTGTAAATACACTTGTCAAGTAAGGAACGGGCTGCAGCCTGAGCCGGTGCAATTATACAGTTACCGTAGCATTTTAAACTGAGTAAAATCCGTGTTACCGATCTGCTTATCCGGAAAGGGGCTTATTATAGTAATTTAACCTGGATCTTTGACAACAGCTGAAAAAAAATATAATCCCTCCTCCTATGTACATGCGTAGTTCAGTTAGTTGTTTAACTAGATGAAATGGTATTACTTCTGAGATGTAAATGAAAAATTTGAGTTTGAAATCAATACCCTTCTATTCAAATTCATATATGGATATATCATATGGTATCACCTTGTAGAATTTGTGCGAAAATTCAGGAAATCCATAATGTAGATTGCTTATAAGAAGGTAATGGATAAAAGGTGCTATGTAAGTTTTACTGGCGAACGGAAGAAAACAGGGATAACGGACCCATGCTAAGAACGAGGTTTGCCCATCACATCCGTAAATACTAACATATGGGAAGGTAATTTTGATACTTTTAGTAAACGTTGCGAATATGTTTGCTATTATCATTTTTAACCTGCGGCCATATTTTAGGGTAAATGTTTGATTTTCGTTCATGGTAAACATCTGATTTACTATTACTGTATTATTTCAGATTCCGTATAAAAAATTCCATTTACTGTAAGTAATGTACCAAAAATCTGCCAAGATTACGAATAAGGGAAAACATTTGGTTTGAACCTCAGGGTATCTTAGATATCCGGACAAATCATTTTCATTGTAACAAACCCAATATCAGTATCACAGATTTTCACCCATGCTCCACTCTGGCAGAAAACCATCGCTTGTATCAGCACTTCTGGTATGAAAATTTTGTAATACCTAGGATGAACACTAGGTGATAACTACTGCAATATTTATTGCTTTCTGAGAACGAGCCCCCTCTAAACATGGCTTCTACCTATTCGGGAAAGATTCCAACTTGCATCATGGACTGGTATTCAGGAGACTACTGCATTGTTACGAAGGAAGACAGCAATCTACACTACTCTAAAAGTCGAGCAAAAATCTTAAACCTGCCTGGAGCATATTTATATCTCCATGGACCAACGGCATTATACTTCGAAATTTGATGGCGGTCCATGAGCTCTGTACTATCAATGAAGGCGCACCAAAACTTAGACACTAATCTCATTTTCAACATGTTCTGTATCTGACTAGCATGGTTTCCTCCGCGGATCTTGGGCCACACTTCCTCAGCCACGATGACGTTAGGGATTTCTGGAAGGAGTTCCTTTCCTTCAAATCCATCCTCTGGAACAAAGTCCACGTCTCCACTCGCTCGCTTCAGTGTCCCCTCCACGGTTACTGCCTTCCTGCCACCATGAATTTGGTATTCTGTTCCTAAGGGGCGGACTGTCGTTTTGCAAGTAGTCGGTGCATGATGAACACCACATTTCCTACATGCCGCCATATGTTGAGATCTCCCTATACGACAGAGTACACGTTAATATCCATCCAATTCATGTTTGACACAACGCTTTGAACTCATGCCCTCTACATTTCAAGTCAATGTGATTGCAGTACGAGAATCCTACAGGCACATGTTTTTCAAAATACAGCAGTACAGCACCTACTTATGCCGTCCCTGTGTGTATGTATTAAACGTGCAGAAGTAGAGGACGGAATTCTAATCCTACAGCAATCGTACCGTACAGTTTCTCACAAAATCTGCTTACATTATGCGTTAGACATACCACAGAAAAGTACAAATTCGGTGTGATAGATGAATACCTGCAAATATCTGTATGGGGCCAGCTAATTTTCGGTTATCCTGACACACCGCTTGGCTACCCTCCGACTCCTTCCACTTCTGGTTGTCAAGGCAAAAACTGAAACCCCTGCAACGTATACAGCCATCTAAAACCGCGCGTATGGCTCAGCAACAACCTTGCTGCTTCGCAACAGTGACATGCATAGATGCCGATTGTGGCTATCGACGATCCTACTTAGTAACTGGAAAGATGACCGGATTTCGTCGTAGATGAATATTTTCTAAAAGACCCTCATTGGAGGATGGATATTCCCGATTACGTTCTCACAGCCTTTTCGGCTACATTTGGAGGTTTCGGTGATGTACCTTAGCCGCATGAGTGGTCCCGCTCCTCGAATGCACGTCGATTGCCGACAAACAGGGGCCTCCAGTCGAACAGGCCGCCACCATAGCTAAGTAATATACTGTGTACTTGCCGCCCCAATGTCCTCACTATTCGCGGCCCTAATTTACCGAAGAATGAAAACGTAGAAATTAAAGATTTCCGTAGAGACTAGCACAGGCGGTAATTTTTATGAGTTTCTTATATTGTACCTGAGTCGACCCGGATGCTGCAGTACCCAGACGATGTACTGGTGTGTCATTCTCCATTTCGCCATCACTTTCGATGTCCAGTAACTCATCTTCACTCGCAAATTGCTCGAACTCCTCTGGGTCATCTAAGAAGACAGCCGATGTTTCTTCTTGATCGGAGTAATATTCCTCTGCAGTCAAAACCGCTTAGACGGTGTTCCTTTCCTCATCATCTTCGTCAACGCCCACTCCCTCGCCGGCATCATCATCAGCTTCAACAGTCAGCAACTCCGATATTCTTGCATCCGGAATAAATAATTCTGAACCTCCTTCTGCAGGGACCGGTCCTTGTAAATTGCCTTGAAATGGTAAAGTGTTTATTGTTTCAACTTCCGATGCTGTAGCCGTCAACTCTGGCCTTTTGTATACTACCAGATTTGATCGCGGTTTCACTTTAATAGCTAACTTCCAACCTTGGTTCATAGGATCATCTACGTAAAATAGCTGATTAACGTCCTTCGGGAAAATGAAGGGATCATCTTCAACACCCGATGACCTTAAAAATGCGCCTGCCTTAACGCGGTTGAAACCACATTCATCCTCTAATACAGTGGCATTTGAGCCATGTTGCCTAATGATAGAATCCCAAAATTGGCACCGGAACAAAACAGATTCAAAGCTATCAAAATTCAACTTCACAATGGTGTCTATGTAGCCATAAAACTCTATTTTTTCCCCTCCAATGTCGTATAGAACCGAAACCCCACTGTCAAAGGTAGTTTTTTTGGTCAAATCCCTTGCCATTATGCGATAGTGACTTCCGTACGCCCAACACATACTGTAGAAATGGCCCTTTTCTCCTGGCCCTAGTATAATATCCAAAACCATTTGGGACACTGCCTTATTTTTAGATATGTCATCCCGAACTGTACCTTGGACCCAATCCTTGAATGAAGGTTTATGTACCAAGTCCCCACACTCTAAGTCATATCTCTCCCTCCACTTGAGGTTCCATGCATGGGGCATTAAGTAATAAAAACCTATACGCTTGTTCCCTGAAAATGGGATCCAAAGGTTTAGGAGATGATAACTTGGGCAGTACTATCCCTTTCGATCGTACATCCTCCTCTGTTGGTTTTTGTAATCGGGTTGCAAACCTATCTAACCTTTGAGTATATTCATTCACATGGAACATTGATTCTGCACATATGTATCCTTCGGCGATCGACCCTTCTGGTCGTGCTCGTTGTCTGACGAAGTCTATTAATACTTTAAGGTAGCGCTCAATGTGATACATCCATCTTATAGAAACTGGGCCTGCAAGTTCTACTTCTTCTACTATATGCAAGATATTGTGGACTTGTATGTCAAAAATAGAAATAGGTAAATGTATTTCCATTTCACACAATATCTCTGCCGCTTCCTTCTTCATCTTTGGACAATCTGATATCTTAATTTCTTTGGAGCACACCCAACGGAAAAGGGCCGATAAACGGTATACAATACTTCGAATACCGGGCGTAAGAGTACCTCTAACGGCAATAGGTAGTGAATCATGAAGCAAATTATGATAATCATGGGTTTTGAAACCTACAAGCTTGCGATTGTTGAACTTGTGGCGGAAGCTTGATCCATAGCCGAAAGGAGTACGGGTTGATGATATCATGTGGATGATATTATCGTACTCTTGAGCCTTCCAAATCCAATCAGCTGCCGTATATGTCCACCTTGTTAGGCCCTTCTCATCGACTCCATCTTCTACCGGGTGAAATTGTTGCATTACATTGAATTGTTGTAAAGACCGGCGTAATGCAAGCGAATTGGACTTCGTCCCCTTACAATTCGAGAATGTTTTCAGTAATGAAGCTGAAACGTTCTTCTCCGTGTGCATCACATCTAGCAAATGAGGGACGAGCAGGTGCTGACAGACAAAAAAAAAACAAATTTAGCACTACAGAAAAGTCAATAATTATGGTCTCATGTAGAATGAACAATATTTATGGTCCCCTCCATGAGTACGAAAACTTAAGCATAGAGTACCTATAGAATTCCATCAATTTTATGTATCTGAGTCTTATTTCATAAACTACACATGCCCTACATAATTCAACTTGAACATGATGGTACAAAACTAATAATTTATATTGACAACTCAACTGATATACTACTTCGGGTGAAACAATATGATATTGAGTGTAGTAATGATAAATTATATATATATGACTGTTACATGGAATAGTATAAAAGGCCCTCGATTTTATACACACTTATTAGATAAGTACATAACATATAGTAAATGTTTAGTTCTTCGATGTAATGACACCATACGTTTCCTGTAAATATTGCATGTAGAATTGATTTCGTTAAGATTGTGAATTCTTTCGGTTAGGTATTTCTTCATCTTGTATGCCTATTACTACGATATTACAAATTTATATCATCACTCATTACTAATTATCTAACTGATTAACTATATAATCAACTTTTAATATTACAATTAGTCAAGAAGTTACCGAACTAAAAAGGTTGCATTCTAATATATTGGACATCAAATCGTCCCTTTTTTAGAGATTCCAATGCTCAGTACTACTTCTATCATTCATTTTGTAGTGACATATTTTCCTCATATTTTCATTTGTACTACTTGGTAATTGGAGGAACTTCGTAGTAGTAATTATAGCATTGCAACTAAGAGACAAATAGGGAAAAGGTGGAAAAGTTAATGATACTAACCTTGTAGTAAGGAAGACGGAATAAGATCGACTTATCCTTCATGCCAGAGTCTTTGAGGGGAACTTTATTTCTTTCGACATTCCTCCATTGTTTGAGCCAAAATTTCCCTGTTGTTCTCTCCGGCTTAGGAACCTTATTATATGAAGAACCATCAAATTTGTGTCGGTTTCTATTTGCCTGGTACTTGTGCTTCATAGGGAGGTATTTCCTATGCCCTATATATACTACCTTTCTCAGGTACGTACAGTATTTTGACTCTATCACATTTGGGCCACAAGGGGGGCAGGCTTTCAATCCTTGAGTCTGTAAAGATGAAAATACTCCATACCCTGGGAAGTCATGCAATGACCATAGCATCATTGCGTAAAGTTTGAAATTTTGTTTCGTGTTGG
Source organism: Bryum argenteum (assembly GCA_037043015.1). Classification (NCBI taxonomy): domain Eukaryota; kingdom Viridiplantae; phylum Streptophyta; class Bryopsida; order Bryales; family Bryaceae; genus Bryum; species Bryum argenteum. Next base: position 12,764,586 of record CM073328.1, on the reverse strand, counting down.
CATCATAAGCGTCAACTCCATCCACCCACAACATCAAAAGCTCATCTACCAACGGCTCCATGTATGTGTTAAAATTTTTAACTTTTCTTTTCCCTGCACAAAGGTCTCATTCAGTTAGTCTTTAATTCCTTACTGAACCGAAGTTTGGTTCTTTGTAATTGTTGGCCCTTATTATAAGGACCTTTAATCTCTAAACCCTTACTATGTTTTCAAAGCAAATACTGAAGCCACGTTATTAAGGTGTAGTTTAAGCTGTTACACTATTACAGTATTCACAAGTGATGCACATATAATAGTGAGTAACAAATATCATGAAGAAAAAAAATAAAGTACCATAATAGAAGCTGGTGGACAATAGTTTAAGGATGGGAGTAATACTTGGTACGATAGTGGACAATAGAATGTGTCCTTTATGCATTCCTAGCTTAGGGTTCAAATTAAGCAATGTGCATGTAATAGGCCATAGCAAATTGCTTGTTGAATTCAACCCAGCGGGGTTGATACCGTCCGTACTAATTTGTAGCATAACACTTCGGGCATCTTTCATTTTGTCGTACTTATCTTCCATTGCCTTCCAAGCAGGACTATCTGCCGGTATTCGCATTACCTCATCAAAACTTCTATTGTCACGATGCCATATCATGCGAGGTGACAGACTCGGGCTCCGGTAATAAGCAAGAAGGCGTGGTATTATAGGGAAATACCACATTTTCTGCACATTAACAGCAATTGTAAATAACACTCAGGATCACACTCGAGAATTCAAGTTGTACTTCAGCATTCTAACAGTATTTTTTTATCAAGAATTGGGGTGTCGTTTAATGAAATAAAAAAATTGTTTCATTATCTGGGATTGAACTGACTGTGTACAGTACCAAACGGAAATTCTAACGAACTGCAATATTTTTTTTCTAGCTTTTTCTTCACATACTGTACTCATTGTTATTGTACTTCCATATTGCTGATTTGAGACATGCATTTTATTTTGGGAATTTACTAATAGAAACAAGACTGCATTGTATTTAGGCAATTTACAAATAAAAACAATTTCGAAGAATCCATGAGGCATGCTCTTGCACAGATTTGGGTAGGATGTGAATACAAAAACAGTACACCATATCAAATTAACAACCGTTAATGCATGTGAATTAGCTGATACAGTCGTCAAGATTTTACACAAGTACGGTGTTATGATCTCAAGAACTTCAGTCACCGCTTAAAATGTATTAGGTGGTGAAAAATTATGTGTATTTAGGCAGTCTTGTAATATGGGCTAAATACAAAGTACTAAGAATTGGTAACAGAAATTAAATTAGTTGGAAAATTCAGTATAAAGGTTTTGAGAAACATACCTTACGTGGAACTGTTTTGCTTTGTGTTGTTTCACTAAACCGGGAAAGATTACATTTGGGGCAAAATTTCCAGTCCTTCTTGATAGGGCCATAGTATAGGGTTAGGTCACAAGGACATGCATCATAAACGATGTAGTCAAAACCCACATCACTTACTATTTTGCGTGCTCTTGTTGTCGGCATTCTGGAGTTCAGATTCAGAGGGATTACTTTCTCTGAAATTGCTCTGAAAATGGCATCCATGGCAACATTTGAGATCTGTTTATCTGCCTGGATGGTTAGGAACAAGAAGATAATCGATAGACGACTTGATGTTGCACCATCAAAAATCATGGTGGAAGCTTCTTGTTCAAGAACCGAAAGTTTAGCGTCCATGTCTTGTGGAAAATGGTCATTCCTTTGAAGACCATGTGCATCGAATTCACGAAGGAGATCCATGTATTCTTCTAATACAAACCTTTCTTCTCGATATATATCATGGTCCTCAAAATTTTCTTCACTTGCTTGCTCTTCTTGTGTGCCATCGAAACTCTGATCCAAACTGGAAGGGTCCACACTTAACCTTTGAGCCTCATACAATCCCTGCGAAAAAATAAAATAAAATTATAACATGTTTCATTGGAATTAAAAATTGACAATCAATCCTAAAAAACAATTTAATCTATTTTGAAGTACTTGAGGATTTGAGTACAAAAACCATGATTATTTTAAGTTATTGTCAACCTCAATGAAAAACGAAAAGCACAGCCTACCCCTTCATTACATAATACAATAATTGATCTATTATAATATTTCAATATTATAATATTTCTATATTATAACTAGAATAATCATAGTATTCACGAAAGGAAGATAAGCGTTCCGAATGAATTACCTAATACTTATCGGACATCTTATAGAGATCAATATGATTATCAACAATAGAGATATATCTCATACTTGGCTTATCCAGTTGTGCACACTTATAACACGGGCAATAGACCTTGAACTCTGGTATATCGGGTGCATCTTCCAATGTTGTTTCCTCCCGTCTTCTTTTTTTTCTGGAGTATGTTGTTCTAGGCGGCGAGGATGGAATGTCTTCACTAATTGGGAGTATAGGTGTTGGGGCGGGAGGAGTGAATTGAGAAACCCCAACAACTTTGTGTCGGCGAGGCATTCTTAAAGTCCTACAATACATCAATGATACAAAAGATGATTACCGTTACACATGTTACAATGAACTAGGGAATAATTCAATAAAAAATGTTACCAAAATGTAACCAAAAATATTTTACCAAAAAATTTAAACAAATATTTAACCAAAATTTTAACCAAACTGTAACCCAAAAAAATTACCAAAATATTGGCCAATATATAACCAAGAAAAATAACCAGAAATTGAACCAAAGTTTAGCCAATAATTTTAACCAAATATTTAAACAAAATTTATGTTTCAATTCTAACAAAGAAAGTAAACAAGAATTTAACCAATTTCAATAACAGTATTTCAAAAAATGAAAACCAAATTAGTTATTATATTATATTCAGAGAGTATAATACATACTTACAAAAATACGTTTCATGAAGCTTACCTACGCCTTTATAAAAATCAGTACGTATTGATTACATAATTATATTGCAAAACAATTTTTACCCACACTATATCCTTTTTGCACCAGCAGATTTACCTAAACCAATTTTAATGAGTGCGTAAGATTTCCAAATCATTTACAAGCGTTACAAGCTTAATGACCCATAAACGTACCTACGGCCATGCAATTGATGCGACTTACTGTGTTCTCCTTATGATGACGTTGAATTGAATGGCCGTTACCGACGCCGCCACTCCTACTGCAGGGGTCGTTTTTCCCAGTTCACTTTGTTTCCTCCCCCCTGCATACGCTGCGTGTGAATCGGTTGTTCTCGTCGTCGCGTCGTTGCGGAGAGTAGGGAGAGTCTGTGTTATTGTGTCTTTCGAGCTCCGCTAGTGCTCCGACTTTTGCGTAGTGAGCGCAGTTGTGCGAGTGCGAGAGCTTCAGGTATCGGAGTATCAAATTGTCGATCCCTTTGAGCGCTCGATTCCTGTAGTCGTCGACTCGATGAGTCTTTAGAGCGCTGAGTCGAGGAGTCGTCGAGTCGCTGAGTCGCTGAGTCGTGAGAGTCCTCAGACGGGAGTGCTGTGTCAGGAGTGTTCTCTCGGAAGTTGGTGAGTCCCTGAGTCTGCACTGTCTCGGAGTCCGGGAGTTGTCGAGTCCCTCGAATAGAGGAATTGTCGAATCGAGGAGTTCTGGAGTGTCGGAGTCGGTTTGTTCCATCTTAGGAGTGCTGTGTATGGAGTGCTGTGTCGAGAGTTGGCGAGTCGCTCGGTCTGTACAGTCGCTGAGTGGAGGAGTCGCGGAGTCGCTGAGTCGCAACAGCGTGAGACTTGGAGTGCTGTCTCGAAAGTCCTCTCTTTGATGTACCTGAGTCTCGGGAGTCGGTGAACAGCTCAGCATATAGAGGAGGAGTCGTCGCGTTTCTGAGTCATTCACTCCTCTAACGCGAGTGCTGTGTCGGGAGTGCTCAGTCGGGAGGGCTGGGACTTCTGTGTCGTGAGAGGAGTGAGTGTGAGGCCTGTCAGTGCAGAGATAGGAGGTTAGTCGCAAAGTGCAAGAGGGGACCTATTGGATCTAACTATTGCTGACATGTACTGTACATTGTGCTCTAGTCTTGCATTCCTCTAGCCGTGATGCTCACGTAGGTTTTGTTTGTTCTTACGCACTCCGGAGTACAGTAACACTTCTTTCCAATGTTTCATTCTCTATTGCTTCTGACTTTTGTGGGCTAAGTTTTCGCGCACTGTTGATGTATCTCGCATTGTCCAATCTACTCAGCTGTGTTTGTTCTGCTAAATAGTTCCTCAATCCCGTAAACCCCCTGTTCTATCATTGTGATTTACCATAGTTTTTGCAATGGGAGAGGTAGAAATGGCCGCAAGTGGCGGAGGCAGTGGGGATGCGCCTTCCCGGCAGTGCAAGAGTGTTTATGATACTGGTGTGAATTGCGAGGGAGATGATACATGTAACCTCAGAGTGAAAGAGGTGGATACCTTGTATAAAAAAACAGATCCGAAGCAACCGTATGCCACGAGGAGTTTGAAACCTACACCACCAGCAATGGAAACGGGCACGTCAGGAGGCATTGAAGCGCGTATGGAGTCCAAGAGAGGGAAACGGAAGAAGATTGGAAGAAGGCAGCAGCAACTGTGGACAAAGAAAATCCTGCGCAAGAAGAATGGCGGGTTTGAAGAGCAGGAGACAATATCGATGTACCTGCGGAGTGCAGATACAGTGATCGATGTATCGATCAAATCTCCCGCGAAGAGGAAGAAGAAAAGCCGGCGCCAAGCAAAACTCAGTGGCTCTGCTAACTCGACCGGACCTTCAATTGGAGGCACCCAACAATGCACAGGTTCCTCTGGAACTATGCATGAGTTGCAACAATCCGGAGGCTCAAGGAAGAAGACCGATCCTGCGATGGTAATTCATGTGGTGGAGGACAACGGGGATAACTCCGCAAGGACACAGTTGCTGGAAAGCATCGGCAAAAGGTCCGGGACGGAGGTAGCACGCAGGAGTCTGCAGCAGTACCTGGAAGAGGATAAGCAGCCGGTTCAACATGCGACAATCGCAACTTGTTCAGCAGGCGGCCAAGGTATGCGATATCGTTTAATTCCTAAACCTCGACCTCATTTCATGAATTCTGTACTTAGATTAATACAAAACTTTACTCTTCTCTCATGCAGGGTTCAGCTTCCCAGGTGTACACGATCAGAGCGCGGAGCACGCGGTCGACCCAAATGCAAACACTAGCAATGGCGGGAGTCGACAATATGGAGAGCACAGAGGAGAGGGACCAGATGGGGATATCACCAACGCAAGTGTTCTTCAGGGTGCCCCAACCGGTGTAGAGGGCAGAGTGTCCTCTGAAGAGCCGTCGTTGAAGCTGTACGCAAGTTCCTCGAATGCTGTGGCGATTACCGATGCGATAGTGATTGGAGATGAAGACACCACCCACCGAGGCGCACAACAGGAAGTGCTTTGCGGCAAGGCAACTACGACTCCTGAAGAAACACTTCAAATTCCACATGCCGCATCATTGATTTCGAATTTAGAACTGCCTAACGTGGGTACGATGGACGCAGGGGAACCGGGTGGGCTTTCTAAAACTATCGATGAAGCAGCGCCGACCTCAGAGGAGATTGAGTTTCCCCATGCAGATGCAGATATAGGAAGCTCTTTGGCAGCCGCTGTTGTAGAGATCGGAAGCCCAATTGACGCGCTACATGCAGAGCTCGGGAGGTCGATGGCAGCGCAGCGTGCAGGGATTCAAGGCCAACAACCACCGACTCCTGAACTCATTCGAAGCACTTCGCCAGCGCGTGATGCAGAGACAGCAAGCCCTATTACGACAGCGCCGGTCGCTCTTGGGATTGAATTCCCTCAAACAGATGCAGATAATTGCAGCCCGGAGCCTCAGACAGAAAAAAGGCCATGTCAGCTCACAGTAGCAGATTGCTTGGCCGAGTTCAGAGTGCGATCACGAAGGCCATCTTTCATTCCCCTTTCTCAACAGCAGGTTACTCCAAGCTCTCGGCCACCACAACAAGGCAAGCCGCGCCGAAAGTCCTCTCCACCAGCAATGACATTAGTGCCTGTGGTGTCACCAAGTAAATCCGCCTCTAAGGCAGCGAAGAGTAAGGAGGAGCCGAAACTTTACCTCGACGCGATCCTCAGCAAGTTAACGCCAACAGAGCAAGCGAGGTACCTCCGAGCGAAAGCGGAGGTAAGTGAAAACCGCTCATGCTTTCTTTCCTATTTCGACACCAAGTGCATGTAGTCCACATATCTGGTTTTGAAGATTCAGTTCCTCCTGCAGTAACAGTTGATGTACATGCTTCCGCAGATGCTGGAGGAAAAGTTAGGAGGAACTGGAGTGCACGATGGGCTAACTGGCAGTGTCGAAATGGGTGATAAGACGTCGAAGGAAAAAAACAAGGACAAGATGCCGGATGAGGAAACGAGGCTGGCAAGTCCACAGCTGTCAAAAAAGGAGTTAAGGCGGCAGAAGAGGGCGGCAGAGAAGCATGCCGAAATGGAGCGCATTGAGAAGGCAATGCATGATTTGGCGAAAAAGAAGGCTGCACTTGAGGCTGAAGGTAAGAAGAAAAACAAAGGTGAAGTGCCCTCACCTCGAGAGAGCAGCAAGGGCCAACCCTCTAAGCGGGCATTGCATACACAGGAGGCACCGAAGGGCCTCAAGGTAAGCCAAAACCCAGCGGGGAGGATGTACACCAATTCGATAGAATCCTCTGCTATATGTTTGCCTAGCGAGAGCAACATAATTAGTGATGTGCATTCCATAGGCATGTAGGATACTGTTAAGGATGTCCCTCCATGCGAGGTTAATGAGTTGGGCCAGCCCATAGGGACTTTCTGGAAACATATGCAGAGCTACACACATGCCCGAGCTCCCTGGATTTTCCCATGGGATAAATCTTGGCCGCATCAAGACAAAGCACTAAAGAGAGCTTTTGCCAGTAGAGTCCAGTTTTTGTATCCGGGGAACTATGACATAGACTACGTATTAGAAGATGTAGCGACGAATATTAGGCAGAGGAGACAGAGAACTAGGAATCAAATGAAGCGCCATAACTCAAAGAAGTATACCCCCATCGCTCATGGTCTTACCGTCAAGGCCTCGAATAATATTTGGGCCTCCATTTCTAACCGATCATACCAGGAAAAATCTAACAAATGCAAAGTAGCCGCGGATGCAAGGACAAAGCGAATGGGATATACTCACCGACTCGGTTCGCTGGGAGTGGCAGGTTTGATCAAGAAATTTGTAAGTACACAATAACTTTTGCAATTCCAGTTACAATTGAGTGAATTCGTAGTTATCTAGATAGAGTGGGGACATTTCTGATGTATGATTTGATGGGACCGTATTAGTACATGACTGTAAGTGAAAGCTTTCGAACTTTAGGCTGAACATGTTCTGAATTCAGCGTTGATATGCGATGTAATGACCCCGGGTGTAGGAGGACGAGTTCAAGCGGGTGCCCACGGAGGACGAGGTGGCAATAGGGAAGCGTGATGGCATTCGGTGCCTCTTCGAAATGACGCACAGGCGGTACAACAGGAAGGCAGGGGAGCCGGACAGAGTTCTCGCGATACAGCAAGCAGCAGCTTCGAAATCGGCCGCAAAAAAACGTCAGTCTCTGCCGGCAGCTGACACGGACAAGGAGAGTGCGAGGACCTCATCAGATGATGAAGAGGATGGTGAGGCCACTAAGGAGGCAAAGTCGTGCGGATCAGATTCATCAAAACCCGCCAGCAGCGAGGAAGAGGGACAGGAGGATGTCCAGGAGGCCGAAGCTGAGTTCAAGGCCAACACTTCGGAGGAGGACAAAGGAACTCAGAAGGAGGAAGTTGGGTCGTCATCGGAGGATGCTAGTGCAGATGATCGAGACTGACTCGGCATGTGGTAGACAAATTCTCATTCCTTGTTGCCTCTCACACGTGCTAGGTAAATTATGTACATGATGTTTATACAAGAGACACCATACACAGACATGTGTATGTGTTGTCATGTTATGATATTGGACCCTCGCAGAGCATTCAGTATTATCTGTAGAGTACTGCAGAAGTATGAAGAGCATGAGACATTTATGAACTCCACAGGTTTTACTTCTTACTACCAAGGTACCGATTTTGGGGATGTGTATTCGGATGCGTATCTTAATTAGCATGTGTATCATTTCTTTAGGATAGAACAGAATTGTGTATTATCGAATGCAATGTACAAATGAAGGTGTTATTCACAAAACCTGCGTTCGTTGTAAAAAAAAAGGTCGGAATTTGGGGTCTGTCGATCCTCCAATCGTGAATGGTTCTGAATTGAGATTTTAACAAATCGATCGATGAACCTCTAGTACCCACGTCTCATAATCACAGCCTTTCGTTACTGGAATATATAACGGATAATCACATCATCGACTAAACCGGAGTCCAACAAAATGCTTTTATTAGTAAACGTAAATCTAATTCAGGCAGTTACTTTCCCGTATACTTTTAACCACTGCATTATCACATTTTTCCACACACGAGTAATTACTCAAAGCTCTAGAAGTTACCGCAGCGGACAAAAAAATTCACTTTGTGATGAATTTACGAACCGGTAACTATTTTTCTAACAAGTTGAAATATCCAGCATCCCGGGTAGAAGTTAAATATATCGATGATCGATGATGCAGAACTGGACCTCCCCCCCCCCCGCCACGTGCATCGTTTGCGGTTGGGAACGCGAAAAGCATGGGAACGAGAAGTACCCAGCAGAGATCTACAGTGTTACGGATGCTACACCCCAACGTAGCTTGTTAAATAGCTACGAACGCCTGTGTCGAAAACAACGATTTCGGAGGACGAAATTCGGACAAGCCCAGTGTATTTAGCTACGATTTTCCCGTAGTTCGTAGTGCTGAAACCTAGTAGTGGATGTGAGAGGGGTGATGATGAAGAGATCCGTGCTAGGGAAGAGCGAAGAGATCAATGCGCCGTGAATGGAGTTGCGGTGGTGGCAGCGGAAGGGGAAGTTACGGGAGAATCGGGAGGAACAGTGTTGAAGATGATCCTGATCGGAGCTCTTTGGTATTAGCGAGCTGCTTTAAAGCCTTTTTGTGTTTTTGTGTTTGAATTGACGATGTGTGAGGTGCGAAGCAGATTCATTTCTAGATCTTTTCGGAGAGATGAGATGCCCAGCTTTTGGAACCGAGTGTTGCATTTGTACTCCGATCTTGAGGTTAATTCCCTCGCGATTTGAAGAGTGTGGAAAATTTCGAGATGTTAGTCACTGCCATCTCGATTGCTGATCATGCTAGATCGATCTCACCGAGATTTCAAGGAAGATTTTCGAGGACGCTACTGGACTCAGATTGAGAGAAGAGACTGAAGAAGAAGATGAAGTCCCCAATAAAGATTGTCTGTTTACCATATTTGGAGACGATTTCGAACAATGTATCTGCAGTTGGGAACTCGCTTCATCGTCATCTCCTCAAAGAGAGTGGAGTGTTCACCTTCATTCGGCCCCACCTCCTCATAGAGAGTGGATGAAATCGATCATTGATTGATGCCGGGGTCACACTAGGCTCGGGGGATTCACTTAATAAAAACTTTAGAAAGTAGGAGAGAACAAATTTATGGTATGTTTTATGACATTGGACTAAAAATTATAAGAATATTATTTGAAATATAGGCCTCTAGTAAATAGTGCAAATTAACACTAGGACCGATTGCTACCGTATCTGTAACATATAAGTTACGCTTATCCATAGGGTGGTGGAGGTTCATTGGTTGCACGAAATGACTTAGACTTTGGTGTAGCACTTCCTAACAACTTGCCTAAAATAGCTACAACAACAATATACCAATAGAACATACTTTAGATGCACTCATACGGAGTGAAATGAGTACACCATGAGATTCTGGAAATGGTTCAAAATGGATAGTTCTGATTGGTCAAAGTCGTGGGTCATATCCCACATCAACAAGGTCTAATCAATCAAAATAGTTGCTAGGCAATGTATACAGACCATTGACGTAGAAACATCAAGGGTTCAGGCTCAAAGCACAAGAAAAAGATAGGTGTGTTTCAGCCCTATAAGCGTAACACATATGTTACGCGTAACATATATGTTACGCTTATCGGTCCTAGTGTTAATTGTAAGTAATGTAGGGTACATGTTAATGTTTTGTATTTAAATTTTATTATTATTAATGTACTATGCTATTTATTAATATATAGGATCTGATTTTGTAATCAGTTGCTAGGATTGGGTCGAGGGTGTAGGGTTTAGATTTTCTAGATTTTAGGGTTAGGATCTAGGGTATTCTCTTCACCGTAGATTTGAGGACATATGGTGGAGATGTATCAAACCGGTGCGGGAGAAAAAGGGCGGATCTTTTAGGATTCCAAGGAGATTGCACGGCGCGTGGAGGAGCTGGAGTGTGTCAGATGCGCTTCTTCCGGGGGGCGCGAAGCGTGTGTGTGGGTTAGGTCGGATGATGCTCTCAAGGCGTAGGTTTGAGTACCGTTTGTGGTGTCCAGCATTGTGGTTCATGTTTTGGTTATCTTGCTTTGCAATTAGGGTTCCAGATTTGTTGTGTATCGGCTTGTTGGATTGGAGATGTCTTCATGTAAGGTAAAACTGTACAGTTTGGTGGACGAAGAGTCCAATCCCGAACTTATCAGTCCGCTAGTTTGTCGTGAAAATGAGTCGTGTAGGGATTTGAGAGCAAAATTGGAGGCTGCAGGTTGCGTGGAGTGGCCTTTTGTGTTCTGGGATGTGGAGGAGAAATGCAAGATTAAGCGCACCTTCGAGGGGATGAACCTTGTGGGAGAGCGGATTTATGTTATTCCGGATCGTAACGTTGGTGACGAAGGACCGGCCAAGCGGAGATGAGTTGAAACAAATGGTGAAGGAGAAGTGTCGGTCCCGGTAGAAGCCGTGGAGTTCCCAAGCGAAGCTGATGTTTTTGGAGATCCCCCTCCACCGACTCCTACGACTCCCTGTGCAGCAGTACCAGAAGCCTGTGAATCGTACTCCGCGAGTAATTTGCTATGTACTCTGGTCAGCAAGGAGGTGATGGAGAAGTATAAAGCGCATGTTCTGAAACTGCAAAAAGAATTGGGTCAGATGGACTTCGAGGATCACTTGTGGCATCTAAAATCGTATGACCTAAACGACGTTGGGGTGGTGAAGCTGCATTGTGAGGAATGCGGGAAAGACTTTGGAGGGACCACTGGTGATCATTCGAAATCTGCCATTCACAACCTTTTTGCCAACTTCAAGAAATCTCATCTGCAGAGTTCTTTGCACATTAGATCTTGGTGTCGAAGAAAAGGCGTGGAATACTCTAACCACCCGCAGTCTCAAGCGCCTAAAAGGAAAGCCATCATCATCACGGCAGCTGACCAGAAGCGATTTGTCGAAGAAGGATTGGCAATTTTGGAGGAGGTAAATAACGAGCTCGACTCAGGGCAGGGTCCTTTTGTCGTCGTCGGTGATCAAGATATGACACAATTGAAGAGTTTCTTGTACAAGATCAGATGCAAGGTCGATGGAGAAATGTTCCAGCTATGTACTGCAAGGAAAAATCTCAAGGCAAATCTGCTAAATCATGCTTACGGCTTGAAGCACAGCAAGGTTGTGCAAGATTTGAGCGTGGGAGAAAGAGCCTCCTCGAATGCGATATACACCGGCCGCAAAGGTAGGCCGTCTTCTTCGTCACGGTCTACTGTTGGAAACCAGCATGATCTGCATGCTTGGTTTAAGTCCTCGGAGAAGCATTCAGTCGGGAACTGCTCCTCTTCAGAAGCTGGTGAGTGTTTTAACCCTCTCAGTCTACTTTGTTGGGGATTGAGGAGTCAGTCCGTGTCATATGGAGGTTTTGAACACGAGATACGCCCTCTCTTGCATGATCCTAAACCGGGGAGGATGTGGGTTCCTGAACCTACTACTTCTGCTAAGTTTATGGGTCAAGGAGGGATTATATCCGTGGATGGGTGTTTTCGCCATGCTAGGTGCAAACGATTGAATATAAGTAATGAACCATTCGAGAATTATACTTGCTGTGAATGCACTGAAATTCCACGTGAGAATGACTTCCGACTTAGGGTGGTGCGTGAGAATCATAGTCTGGTTAAGAGAGGGTTTCGAGATCACTGTCCTGGCCGTAGGGTTGATTATCTGTCCATAAGAGAACTGGTTGGTCGTAGCAGAGTCCTCGCCAAGAAATTCAAAGAAGAGAAGGCGTTGCATTGGCTTATGAAAGCTAAGGTGGCGCAACTAAAACTCTCATCGAAGGGTCTGAAGCTGAGCTGTAGAGAGTTTCAACAGAAAGGATGTCTTAACTTTCTGTAATAATATACTGGCTGCTCACAGAACCAATGCGTTCGGGGGAAAGCCAGCACTGTGGGACTTCCTCAGGGACGTCGCTACTAATCTGAATCGTGCCAAAGGAGGATTTAGGTATTCAAAAAATACCAAGTCATTCTCACAGGCAATGGAAATATACGGTGGGCGTCGCATGTGCGATTTGTTTGCTTTGAATTTTGTTGGACCTTCTTACTCGAGTACTAAAAGAGAGAATAAGAAAGGGGTGCAGTTTATTGCAGGAGAACATGCTTCAATATTTGAATGTATTGCAGATATCTATCGGGAATCTAAGGCTGCCTACGGAATTACAGGGGCTGTACCAGTTATTTTGGCAGAAGACGAGACTAAAGTTAAAAGTAGAATTTCATGGGACTCTCGCTCTGATGTCCTTGTCGGTTTTTGTGGTTCCAAAGTTGATCACCGATGTGACTCTCATTTCAGACCTGTTGTAGGATTTGGAGAGGCTGGTTACAGTAATGTTGTTGAGGCCTTCAAGTTAAACCGCATCGGTAGTTTTGCTAGGGTTATAATGGTTAACCCACTTCATGACAGGTTGCCTAGGCTTGTGCCAGTCGTGAATGTCACCTGTAATTGTTTCAATAGTGCTTGGGTTCGGGAACAGTGGTCGGTAATTGATGGTTTGTGGCAGAAACATTGTGAGGAGGTTGTCGGCCCCATTATCGGACACGCATCTGATGGAGATTCGCGACGAAGGCAACTGATGTTACAGGACTTCACAGAGGTATCTGGGGTCAGGTTTAATGTGAATTGGTTGGGGTGGAAATTGTCTGGTTCAGTGTTGGATTCGGGACGGGTTGTTGGCTTACACGATCAAGATTACGTGCATATTGGGAAGAAACTAATTAATCCCTTAGATTCCGTTGTTAAAAGTCTACAACTAGGGGCAGATATATGTTTGCTCGAACACATTGGTCAAGTGTACAATAAGTTTACATACGATGATCATGGTTTGAGATTGGAGGATGTTCAAAGGACTGATCGCCAGAATTGGGCGAGTGCCCAGCGACTGTGTTCATTGAAAGTCAGAGACAGCCTAAAAAGACTACAAGTTGATCGGGACTCACATCAGGAGCGAACCCTTGGTACTCAGATGTACTTGCAGATTGTGTCCGATTACATTGACATATTTCTCTCACTGTCTCTCACGTTGCGAGAAAGAGTGGTCCTCGCAGCCAAAGTTTCCTTCTTTTTCCGACTGTGGAAACTATGGTTCAAGTTTGGAGATCATAGTGTTGGCGGTAACACTAAGACTTTGTCAGTGCAGGAGTGTTTTGTATCTAATCAATGCTACTTAGACATTCAATTAAGTTGCCACTTTGTTGTGCTACTGATTAAATACTTCCGAGAATTCCACTCAGACTTGGCTGTCCCCTTGCATTTGACCGGGTCAGATTCTTGTGAGATTTTTTTCAGCAAGGTAGGTGGAATGCAGGGCATGGAGAGATCGTATGACTTCCACGAACTCCTGGGGTGCGCGAACACAGTAAATCACCTTGCTGCCATTGAGTACGGAGAAAATGGGTTGAGGTTTGACCGGGTTCATAACAAGCAGAGGAATATTTGGGCGAAGCTTCATCCATTGGGAGAAGGCGAAAGGGCTGCTGACCTGAATGATTACAGCGGTATCGAATGTGACGATGCGGTTGTCATTTGCCTGAAAGAAGGTCTTAAATCTGCCCAGAGTATGCTTCGAGGCCTCAACATGGCGCCCTCAACCGTTGCACGGGACAAGAAATGGTTTCTGGAGCCATGGGTCGTGGAGGCTCTAGACACGAAGCACTGGAGCTACGTTCCGCCCGTGACGCCCGTGCCTGGAGAGGATGGAGATGGCGAAGTTATGCGTGAGTCCATGTCGACGGAATCACCGTCCACAGAGGATTTGGAAGAGTGCTCCGAGACAAAATCTGCCGGAGAATTTGTGATTGAAGATGATTTGAATCCGGTCGAAGTTGCAGAAGATGAGTGCCGACATGCCATTCGGGAAATTCTGAGTACTTGGGACGTGCTGCCAATCAACGAGATAGAGGCACCCACAGCGACTCCACGCATCTCACCAGTGGTTTCATATTGCAGCAAGGTGATATATAAATCCACGTTAGTATCCGAACTGAATGGTAATCCGTTTCTGTCCAAAGATCGCCTAACTAGAATAAAAAATTCATTTTATTTTAACAATGCCGAAGACTACTTATCGGCTTCTGCTTCTAGTAGCACGTGTCTTGTTGGGTTGGGGACAGACTGTGGAGTCTACTTTGCAGAAGACGAAACGCAATCTGCAGCGTCTACCTGCAGAGCTGCTCAAAAACGCAGTAGGCAGAGCATGCAAAAGCGAGGATCACCCGTGGCTGTAACAACTGGCACATATAAAGGTTCGTGGTGGCTTGGGAGAGTTCAAAAAATCAGGAGGTCTTACGGCACCAAATGGGGCCCTTCAGGTAACCCCATCGACTTGCTCAACCGCGCCACTACTACAGGTAAGAAGGTAAGTGGTTCCCCAACAGTCCAAGTTATGTTCAATTGGTTTTCAAAAGGAACTAGCCGCAATAAATATAAATACGATGTCACCGACACTCAATGGATAGACGTGGACTGTATCATTTCTAGTATTGCTCTTACCTTCGATAGTAGGCACAATGTTTATTGTCTCGCAGACAAAGACAAACAGGTGTTAGACGACTTTGTCTCGGCACAGTGATGTGGAATTCAGCCGGAGGTTCTTACTGGATCAGTATTCTTGGCGGAGGAGGATTTAGCCCAAGATTTTCATGTGGAGGAGTTGGCTGCTGAAACCGACGGGTACTCAAGGAGTGAAGATTGGTGCTCCCCGAGTCTGCTTTAGGAGGACCTCATGGCCATATGGACGTTCTCGCTCCTGTGTATGGAGTCGCGCAACTTTCTTCAGTCGACTGACGAGTTCCACGCTTTACGCCTCGCAATGTGGGAGTACTCTCTGATCGCAGACCACGGGTGGGTGGAGAAGGTCGACTTCGTCCGCATCCGTACGTCTCGAAACGTTGCAGTATTCGCACCGACTAAGGTGGATGCAGAGGAGCTCCGGAAATTAAAGGTCAACGATCTGGCGTTCAGGTTTTTAACTTGGTGTCGTGACTCGAGAGGTTACTTGGGAGGTGGTCTCTTTCGTGTACTGACTTTGGGTGCTTTTTCTGTGAATGCAGGTGTAAAAATGGCGTTGGAGAGGTTTTATCAGTTTTGCTTTTTGCAACACTTTTGGGAGGCAAAGCTGCATTTTGTTTGCTGTTACCGTTCGAATTCGTTTGTTCCTCAATTTTGCACTGTTCCAAACAATGATTGTATCTATTATATCACGGGCATTATTTCAGGCTAGGTCGTAGTTGCACACTAAACCCTTGTGCACAGTAGAAATAGAAGTTTTGAACGCTCTTTTGGAGGTGGAGTACTTTGACGTCGTTGCTTCTTGTTGGTCTTCCTTTCTGCACTTGTAACTTGTTGATGCTTGTGCTACGTTGATCAGTGGAGGCTTTCTGAGAGAATCTACAGATGCAATCTGGTTGGTAACAAGGCCACATTCTTAGCATGTTTCATTTTACTTGTCAATGCATACGAGTAATGAACAGTGTATTGCAGATTGTTTTCGGGATGTTTAGTTAGGCTGCTTTGAATGTATGTTTTTTAGTTCATGTTCAGCATTTGATTGAAATTTGGTTGAATTTCGTGGAATTTAAGGCATTTTTTAGATTTTGTATTAGGTCCCACCCTAAAACTGTCTAAAACAAATTTCCAAAACTAACTTAGCATGCTATCAATTCCGGTTCAGAAAATTTATAACAAAATGAACATTACATTCAATTGAGCAAAACACGGGTATTATGTAATTGAACATAGTATAATATTCGTCCCCTCAAAAATAATACCCCTCCATAAAATACCTGCTGGTCGCAGCTGGTTGTAGATTTTTACACTAAGTGAATCCCCCGAGACACTAGGTCTAGGTCTAGATTACTTACATGTTTCTTAAATTTTTAATTGACCTTTTTGATGTCCGTGTCCGGAGGACTCTTCATTTCATTCATACCCTTGAACAAGACCATTTGTAACTATTATGTCTATTTTAACTTAATTAACTCCTAAAGGCTCGATTGACAATATTGTAATATCGTTGTTATATCAAAAGTTTAAAGGCCTTGTTAGCCTACATACAGCTTATTTTTAGAATAAATATCTATTCTAGAAATTGTGTGAGATTAGTTTCACATGCAATTTACAGATTTCTATTTGGTTTTATAGGTTCTTTTATGTAAGCCCTTTAGTTAACACATATAAAGGGGTTTCTTTTAGAGGATTTTGCATTGACCAATCGGATTAGACTTTCAAAATAAGGTAAGACAGCAATCGGCACAAAAAAGGTTGAATTATTTTGCAAGGACACACAAAATTGAAAACTTAAAAATTTTGAAGGGTATAAAGGGTGACAAGTTTAATGCATGAATTATTTTACAATAGCAAGGAGAGTGCTATAAAGGGTCTTAAAAATTGATATTGCACAACTACTTATATTCATATTTTTTTTAGTCAAGTGTCAAAGGGTTTTGAGTACCTATAGTAATTGATACAGTGTAACTTATCAATGTGTGTGTGAATCCAATGATTGTAAGACTTTTTTAAATGGTAGGTTACCATATCTACTCATGTATTTAGAAAAAGGGGTGCAATTCGAGCATAAAATGTGATCATAGTGCTTACTCGAAGTCTTATCTCCAATTTTTTTCAATCCATGAATTTGACCAAATGCATAGATCTTGCAATTTGTGTGGTTAAAAATGTTTGATTTTTTTGGTGGAGCTTAGGATCTTAGTACCCAAGGAGATTCAATGGCAACAATTTTGCATATTGTATTTGAAAAAAATTCAAAGTTCACAAAGCGACTTGCTCATTTTGGAGGAAAGTTGAAGGTTGCTACCTCCTTGGGCCTTTAGGGGTCAACACGCCAATCTAATTAGAGAATCTTCTTGGACTTAGGAATGTTAAATTTTTAGTGACAAAAACCCACTGAACCTTCACATTGTTCTTGTCCTTATCCAAAAACTTTAAGATTTGGTACTTTGATGCGTTGCCGAACTTATACAAATGCGGAAACTTTATTGATAATGCCACATTTAAGTATTTAACTACTTTTGACTTGGAGCACATCTAGAAGTAATACATCGAGCCCCCATCACTTTGTAACACAAAAAGGAACCGAATTAAAAATAAAATTTGGGGGATTTCACAAAAATATGATGATACTCAAATCGCCGGAGTTAATGTTCAATTAACATAATTACCATTTCACAAAACTAAACTATTCAAAATCTTTATAGCCGGCATTTCTCTAGATTTAGTTAAATGTGGCATACTCCTTCATACCTTTGCCTCCAAAACCCCCTCCCATGAGAAAAACCTTGCCAAGCTACTCTTTTGAAGCTAATAAAAAACAACTTACAAAGTCATATGAAGTTGCATGATTTGAAATTTAAGGATAGAACTCTTAATTATCTCAACTTAGTTGTGGCAACCTTTAAAGTTTTACTTCAACCCAAAAATGGTCGTTAGAGCTTTCACAGGTTGATGGTACGTAATTTGTGACAATAAAGTGATTTTCAAAGAAAAATTAAGGTTTAGTAAAGTCCCTCAGATCTCAGTCTTATTAAGTTGAAAATCAAAAAACATCATTAATTATACTATATTATTATACTTTTAGTTTTACTCTATTTAATTCACAAAATTTCTTGAGAGATACTTTATCGTAGAGCTCCCCTTACAGTGTGGTTGTCTAGGCTTTAAGTCTCCTCATTAAGTATTTCAGATGAAGGCCTCGCGAAGAGATGAGATGGGTCTCATCCGTTGGTATAAGGTCATCATATATAACACACACAAGACCCATCTCAAAGTTCATCTTCCTTTGATTCCCTCGCTTACAGTTGCGCTCTATTTATGCTTGCACTTGCGCTCTACTTCACTATAGC
Source organism: Bryum argenteum (assembly GCA_037043015.1). Lineage (NCBI taxonomy): Eukaryota > Viridiplantae > Streptophyta > Bryopsida > Bryales > Bryaceae > Bryum > Bryum argenteum. The sequence continues at coordinate 12,746,269 of CM073328.1, read as the reverse complement.
AGAGGAGTAGTGTGTTTGCAACGCCATAGCTCAATACACATGGAGGGCTCTATCACAGCCATGAACAAGGACACTGTTGGGCGAAAATCACATAGTATTCTTGATCGGATTGAACCCATGGGTCTCACCAACAGTCTGCAAGAATGTTTAAGCGTAGCGGACATGATGGAGATCTCGATGAGGTCTATGAAGAAGAGGATCGTTGAAACGTTCCTCCAAATTGCGTAGTAAAGTGGCTCGATTTCCATGCCAAATGTGAGGAGGAGGCTCTCAATCTCATGTCTGAGCTCTATAACCACGTGAACCTTGTCATAGACAATGATGATGACATAATGGAGCTGGTTAAGAGTTGGGTGAATGAGTTGAGGAATTTGCTTTGTTACAACCACGTGAAAGTATCTGAACTTTTTGTTCGAAAGCTTAAACCTATGGGGCCTTCATATGAATGAAGTAAGCACTAAATCGAGCGGAGTGAGAAGGTGCAAACTTAAGGTTGAATGAACATGGCTAGTGTGGCTAGTGCAATGTTGAGTAGGCTTTGGGCATGGGCAAGAAGAAATATGTTGCAACTCTTTGCTCGATTGCATTTGTGTAACTACGTACGGACGATACAGTATGTGCAGTTAGACACAAAGTAACATATTCACATGTGATTTGTTACTTACACAAGGAATGCCAAGGGCACGTCCAACTTTAAGCATATTTTAAAGAAACTTGCGACACAAAAGAAGGATGACCCATTTCTATTCTAATACCTCCAAGCACATATAGTTTTGAAGGAAAGAATGTTCGAAGGCTTTACTATTCACTATAAACATTTTCACAAACTTTCATTAAGTTACAATTTTAGGGTCTTCTCAAGTAAAGACTCAAGTGCTATGTGGTACAAAGTATGCACACCAATACTCCACACTAAGAGCTACATGAACACGTAAACTTGAGAGTGTGATACATAATTTTTGAAATTCTATCAGAGAGGATGCCACTAGGAACTACACACTTGTCTAAGATCATCACCAATTTAAACAATACCAAGTCACCATTTTGTGATCCATTGTGAAAGAATTGAATTCTTAGTTCTTTAACTTCACGAACTGATACTCTAAAAGATCCTCTTCCTCCACATTTTCAAGATCTCTAATAAAAAATCAAAAAATGACTTGCTCATGTTTGGAGAAAGTTTGATTTTCACAAGACTACTTGGTCTGCACATGATATCGATTCATATCAATTGTCTCAAATTTGAATCTCTGTTTTATATGATTTTAGAAGTAGACGTGACCATGAATCTATTATCACTTCTATCCATGCATGCTAACTGTTCTATCTCACTTTCGGACTGAAGTTCTGCTCAGGCAGCCAATGGAACAACTGGAGATTTGAATCCACAATGCGAGTATGCGACCTTGCTCGCCCACGCCCATAGCTCGACCAACATTGCAAAGGAGCAGCCATGTCCGTTGCTTGGACCTCCGCTCGTCGACGGTTCCCTGCTTGCTTGGTTCCCTGCTTGCTTGGTGATACTGACGAGTCCTCTCGATAAGCTCGTGCTTCATAACCACGAGACAGTCCATTTCCCACAAGCTCTTTGTAAAACAGCACGTGCATTAGCCTGACAACCTCGTCTCTTGAGATCTCTCTGGCCATCTCCTAACTGATCATCTACCTCATTCAAGGATTTGTCTATATATACGTCTACTTAAAGATCAAGGCCACTAGAAGATCAAGCGCCTGCTCTTGGTATTCAGCGTGGGCTTCCAACTGCTCCGTTACCTTCGAGAGCATCTCATCTCAGAAAGGTCGTTGAGGTCCACAGAGCTCCTGGGAATCGGTTTACACAGCGATTATGTGAAAATTGATTTACACAGCTAGAATCGGTTTTCACAGCTGTGCTATGAACTCAAATGAATGACTTGCTCTTCAAAATGCGGCATTCTGTTCAACTAGCTCCAAGAGCATTGCAGGAATTTGATTCCTTTGAGATCCTGTAAGGAGTCATTATGCAACTTGTCAAGATCGGATGACATATGACGGGAAGATCCATGGATATACGACGCATGACACACAAAGATCTGACAACATCTCAACCATGAAGATGCAACCGGCATATCCACATTTGACCCTCTAAGAGAGGGCTTTCCCAATACTGTGGTAGCAAGGCTGTGGATACTCGACGTTTATCCCATAGATAGAGGTAGTATTGAAGAAGATATAAGTTCAATGTTTTTGAGCTGCGTTTGATACCAGCCGTACTTCACATGCACTTCTTTTAAAGTGAGTTTTATTCTTGTTTCATTTTCCCCCTAAGAGTTTCGTCCTTTTTACTTTTTTGTTATCCTTAACTTCAAATTACCAGGATTGAGGTAAAATTTATGCTTATGAATTCGATTGTTATCATTTATGTATCACAATAAGAAATTTTTGATAGGAAAAGTGACAAATATATTGATTTATTTTGACGATATCACTTATCAGAAGCACAATTAAAACTGACACTTTGTGTCATTCCGATCAAGTCATTACGGCCGTCACTTTTAACTAGTGTCATTTTCTACTTGTGTTGTAGTAAACATATTTTAAATCATGTGGCTCAAATCTTGAGTCATAAGGCCTCATAGATTGCAAGATTTTAACATATTAGTACTCACAAAACATCACAAAATCTCAACATTTTCACTTTGAAGTGAAAATGCTACCAAATGTATATACTTATTGCAATGAAAAAATCACCTTATATATAGATGTAGACTTTCATCACAATAACACCCTTGAACAAAAAAATTCATGAGAAAAATTTCTTTGCGCAAATAATGACCTTGCAATGGTGACAACTGCCAAAAACTTTAACAAAGAAAAAATAGTCCAAATCTCAACCCTTTGCACTTCAATTGATGCCTCATCTTCAATATATCTTTGATATTTTCAAGGTTTCTACCACTAAAATTAGACTCTAATTGGAATCCTTCCCAAAAAAATAGAGTCAAATCTAACGATGGATGAAGAAAGATATAGCTTCTCAAAAATCATTTATTCATACACTTTCTTTCAAGATAGAAACATTGTCGCAAATCCAATACCTAAAATATTTAAACCAAAAATGTTCCTACTTAGAAGTTGTTACCGTTCATCAAAAGATCAATATTATCTAAACAAAATTCATGTAAACATCTTTATAATTTCCCATAATTGCCTCACAACATTAAATCATGCCCCTTGATTTGAAAACTCAAAAACAAGAATTCTGTTCAATCAAACAAATGCCAATTATTCATATCTTATTGTATGGAAATAACTTTTTTCAACACAATCAAGACTTGATTTGGGACCCAAGTGATATCATCCATAACAAATTCTAGATGAATAAGTTCCTAGGGCTCTTCAAAATTGTTGCAGTCATTCAAAATGTCGATTTTCGACATTGGGCCCGGTTAAGGGTCAATTCTAAAAACGTGTAAATCATTTGTAGCATTCTTTAGGCTACGTTTAGATCTAGATCTTCTCTTAATGAAATAAACTTGACTGCTTTTGTCATGAAAAGAGAGATTAAACTCTCCAAGCTTGCAAGAGAATTCAAGAGGACTGCCGAGAAGTGTAAACATACCACCGAGACACCACAAATTATATCAATAAATAAATAGGGAATGCAAGGTGCAAGCGTCTCATTCCTTCATACGAGCCCTCCTTTCAATGCTATCTCTTCCTTTACTCCTTCCTTTCTTCAGGTAATATGCTTTTCTCTCCCTTTTCGCTTTGTACATGTTTCACATGTTTCCAGTCACAATTTATAAGTAGGGTGTCGATTACCTTGTTGTCTACATAAATGTCTACTGATTTTGCGTTTATGCTTTTAGGGTTTCACTTTCTCCAACTCATCTTAAAGTGAAAATTTATAAGTATATGTTTTCATAAGTTCAGAAACCGAAAGAACAACGCTATCATTCGAAAAAGGTCAATAAAACAAAACAGAACTAAACTCTCCTTTCTACAGTATATTAGAAAATATCAACCTCCATTCTTTCACTTTTTCAAGATTCCAGAATTGCTTTTCCCAGTTTTAAGTTATGCTTTTCCCTTTTCTCTTTCAATCCATGGAAAAGTACAACTTCTTTCTTGCTTACTGATTGAAGAGGTCGTCTTCAAGGTCAGGGACTTCTTGCCCAGATTCATGTAGGGCTTGATTGAGTGCTGGATCATGTAAATGAATGAGAAGAATATGAAACGTACGCCCAACACAAGTAATGAAAGTGAGTTCAGATGGAAGTATTAATGTCAAGTATATAACCTTACCTTGATACACTAATATCAGTCTTGTTGATAATGATGTACATATCAATGTTTGATGTCGTACAGAAATATAATACCAATTATAACATATTTGTCCGATCAAGATGGAGGCGAGTTCGTCCTTGAACTTCAACATCGCACAGTTGTTGGTTCCAGGGAAGGATGTGGAGATCGTCCGGCGTCATTTGTCATCCACGAATGTACACATGTTCGAAGAAGGTGTTTCCACCGACATTGAAGTGAAAGCCTTCAATGGCAATGTCAAAGCACATCGATACGTGCTGATTTCAGACTCAGTGGTTCTGAAAACCATGCTTGAGCATCAAGTGAGGAGGGAAGTGCCGTTGGTATTGGCCATGAGCCGTGAGGCGCTGGAGGTTCTGCTATTGTTGCTCTACGGCGCTAGTAATCTTGTAGCCATATGGCGCTTTTTCCATGAGGCGATCGACTTCCACTTTGAGGAGATATTCTTCGCATGTCATCGGTTCCAGATCTTTCGATTGGTGCCCTTTCTCAATTGGATTCTTCCAAGGCACTTGACTCATGAGAATTGCTGGGACTGGTATTCCAAAAGCACCGAGTTCAGCAGGATTTGTCAAGAGCAGTATGGCATGGGGGACGACCTTTGCCGCATTCATCAGTCGTGTATCGATTATATTGTGGAGAATAACCTCCCATTTCCATAGCCAACCCCAATTATAGTTCCATAGATGAGAATTGGAACCCCAATAGTTCCATGGATGAGAATTGGAAGAGTGGATAGTTTCTTAGTTCGGTTACTCTAAAGATGGCGTGTACATGTTTGTGCATTCGGGAAGTATAAAGCATGCGAAGTATAAAGCATGCGAGCATATGAGCAGATTAATTTTTTTGATGGACTAATGGGGTGGAAGCACACTATGGTGGATCAAAAAGTACGTCACGGAGGAGTTTAACTGGGAGCTTTGATTTTCGATGGCTTGTTTGGCAAAGTTCCCTTAGTGAAAGTACTTATGTTTTTGAGGATAAAGTTGCAAACACTTGTGAATATTTATAATTAGTTGTCTCCCATTCCTAAAAATAGATGTAACTATAAAATATTTGTACTTTTCCAACATTTGAAAAGTACATCACGGTACACAATTTTGCGAAAAAGTACTCAAAAGTACTAGAAAAAAAAAAGATTTTAAAATTTGGAATGGATATTCTGGAAGGGGCTGTTTATTGCCATTAGCTGTAGCTGCCAAAACTGTGAAGACTTTTGGGGATCCTGGAGGAATTCGCGGTCAAACCCTCAAAACAGTATGTAGGCCATAACTCCCTCAAAAAAATAGATTTTTTTCTTTTTTTTGGCTCTAACGAGCATGAAAAGGAGTGCCTGTAGCGGGGGGATGACTCCTTTTTCATAATTCATTACTTTTTGAGGTCTACGGAGACACCTTCTATTCGGCGGTATTCAGTACTCCTGTACTGCAGTACAAATTTTCGGCCATGAATAGCAACTGACGACGCCGCCACGCCTGACACAATATCGAGCTGGATCATCTAAATTTACAATTCGCCGTCATCGTTCCTTTGCTTTTGAGATATTGCATAGGATTCGTTAATGGCGCCGCATCGTCTCTCCCCGATAGTATCGGGAGGTCGTCTCTCTCTGCTGGTTCGGGGACCTCGGAATTATCGTTCATGCATGCTAGTTTACACTGTGGAACAGCCTGAAAGTGTGGCGGCTGCATTTTTGAAGAGAACGACGTGAACCTTCTTCTGTTCTTCTGTGTCAAAGTAGTTTGTCATGGGAAACGCGAGGAATGGCGCGCGACGACTTGGAGTCATCCGGCCTGGACCAGAAGCGAGGGTAGCAGCTGTAAAACGTGCAGAGGCTGAGCGGAGGGTTCGTGCAATTTTTGTTGCGTATGTTTCTTTGTTTATGTTGTGACTGTTTTACTCTATTTGTACTGCAGTGTGCAAATAGTGTTGTGTACGTGATGTTCGTATCTAGACTACGTAGATCCCATTCTGGATTGTACGACGTTGGGTATCGATGTAATCTAGTTGCACCAATAAATACTTCTCTAGGTGCTACTTCAGTACATGTGAAATTAGATTAGTATTTTTGCTCACAGGGTAAGTGCTTTAAGTGCAATATCCGTTGTTTCTCCCGGTCGTTGTGAGTAGAATACTGATACGCTGTACCTCTCAAGTACCTTGTGTTGCACGTAATTGTTTGTCTAATACAAGTTTGGTATTACCGCTGCATTATCAAGACACCTCTGTCCTTTCATAGTACTTTCTGCTAGGGGATGTGGTACTCTTGCATCTATTACACAACTAAGGTGCTTGTTTATGACAAAGCTCTGGTACTTTCTACAAAGGTAAGTGAAATATGGGTATGCTCTTATGTAGTTTCTGTACAACGAGGTATTTCAGAGTACTTACTATGTATGATCAAAGTCTTTTAATCGTACAACAATGGTTACTCAAACACTCTAAGTATTGAGTGATTGGTTTTGAGTTTGTAATCTAGTATGAGGAACTATGTACTTTGTACTATCTTCTACCTAAAGTAGTACAAGTATATTCTCTTTTTAACGCAATGTAATTGTCTTGTACAGACCCAACTATTTATGGATTTCAGAGAAGCTCATCCGGAGTGCCGTATTAAACAGAGGGCATTTGAGTCTCTGAAACCGTGGTACGTGAAGCCTCTAAAAGATCAGAACTCATGCTGTTGCTTTTATCATGTAGAGATAGATATGATCAAAACTGGCTTGAATGCCCTCAGGTCTAGCACGTCAGGATTTCACGGAGGTGGTGCTTGTCATTGCATATGTGATGTGTGTGGTGATGGCTCAGGGCAATGTTTAGCTCATAGCCATTGCTTTGACAGATTAACTTTGCTTTGGTTGGCATGTGTTTGTCCAAAAGGAGAACTTGACAAGTGGCATAGACTAGAATGCTTGATGGGTCATTGTTCCCATTGTGGGGTGAAAAAGTTAGAGTTCTGCCCAGGTGAGCTATCTCTCTCTGATGAGAAGAAATTAAAGTGGAAGTGTTTTGAATATGTTACTGTTGGGGTGAATGAGCACACTGGTAATGACAAAAAGCGGATTTTTGAGGTTTTTAAGGAAACCTCACCAGGTGAGTTTGTGGCTCACTTGAAGTCTAGAGTAGGAACTTTTATAACGCACAATTTTGTGGCTAACTGGCAAGATGGAGAATGTAGGAATATGATGAAGAATGTTCCTGAGAATGTGCTAATTAGTCATATAGACTTTGCCGAGAATTACACTTTTGCGATCCAGAATGAAATCCAATCAATGCATTGGTTTTCATCTAGCATCACAATCTTAGTTCACATTACACTTTGTAGAATGCCCCCTAGTGTAGAAGGTGAAGAGGGTGAGATAGTTAAACACACCCACTATTACATATCGGATGATAAAAAACATGATACTCTATTTGTGCAACATTGTCTTCTCTTGCATTGGAATTGGCTGCTGGCTACAGGATACACGCCAACTGAGCACTGGGTATACAGTGATGGGTGTGCAAGTCAATTCAAGGGGTCCAGGGCAATGTACTTTGTTGCTAGGTACCCCGGGCTCACTGGTTGCACCATACGATGGAACTACTTCGGTTCGGGCCATGGAAAAGGTTTGTATTAACAACCTAGGTCTCTACTTTAGGTACTATTTCAGTTACTATTTGGTAGTATGAGTACCCGAGTTACTGATGTGGTATATTTGGGGAAGATAAGGTTCAGGCATTGGTGCCAATTAGTGTGTCAAGCTCTTATGGGTGTTTTGCATTCCAATGTTTTGGCTTCTTAGGCGAATGGGATGGAGTAGGGGCCGTGGTAAAGAGGGCACTCCGAACGCACCAGCTGCAGCATCCTGAGGACGAGTTAGCAAATGCCTTTCAATGCGTTGAGTTTCTGAAGTCGAGGTTTTCAGAGCGCGTGCCCAGCTCATATGAGAATTCGAGAGAGTCGCCTATCTCTCGGGAATTTTGGCACATCAGTGTGGACGACGTTGACAGATCTCATTCCTGGTCTTGTAGAACCATACCGGGATCAAGGCAATTTCACTCAATTATGGCGTCATCCAAATCTGACCCGACTCTTCTTCTGGTCCGAGACTTGGCGTGTTTCTGTGCTCCTTGCATAAACCAAGATTGGCCGAGGTGCGAGCAGAAGTCCCACGTAGCACCACCACGTGTGGTGCGTTTGAGACCGTACGATGCTGCAGCCGTGCAGACTCAAATTGAAGAGAACGACGACTCCTTGAACTCGCATCACGGTGGAGTTGACAACGACCACACGGATCTGTGTCAAGTTGGTGACAACTTTATGGTACCTGCTGCTGCAGATAACGATGAAGGAGTTGAATGGTATATTCTTCAATGTACCAAAGCGAAGTATCAAGTAGAGAAAGATTTTGTTTGCCCATGGGGTACCACATTCAATAGAGGCGACTTTGCCATTGCGGGATTTTATTATCAGAAATCCGGTACAGGTAGCGACAATTATGTGTTGCTCCATACTTCAGCAGTGGCCTATGTTGAGCCTCATTTAGTGAGAGCATGTAAGTTCCCAATGGTACTCGCTCCCCATACCGTCTCTGGTAATACGGCTGTGTTTAAGTTGACTCCAGATGGATTAGCTGTGATCAAATCAGCTCTTGTAGACTGGTTTGAAAATGAATGATAAAATCCAATAGTATCTAGTAGACAAATGGTTAATCGCGGTAACTTTCCTTCTATGTATCTATTGGTGCATATCCTGAAGTATAAAGGACTTGGGAATATTGACATGCTACTTGGAAAGGGGTGTTGGCTGGATCCTTATGTCTATTCCTTTCATATTACGTCACTTTCACGTTTATGGAATTACAATATGTTATGATTGAGAATGAAGAATGGCAGTCGAACCACTTTCAATGAGAAAGCCGCTTCTTGTTGTGGTTTATTTCTTACACAATCGACCCACTTACACTCAAACAACAAACAAACCCAAACAACAAAGAAAGAACTCAGCTTAAGCAATCACAAAATTTGCAAAAAGATCCAATATTTACTTAGAGTTTCTCAAAAGCTGTACACTATGCACATAGTTTAGTCCAAGTTTGTACCAAGCCTGTACTATGTATACAAAAGGTGTACTTAGTATATACCACCGGTAGCATGCGCGTGTACTCAGTATGTACTATCTATCACTGACGTCTTCTGCAACCAAAAATCTCAGCAAGGGTCGGACCACTTGGAGACAATGCGATCTCTCACTCAAAATTCCAACAATGCCTCTGAAGCTGTGTCTACCATAGCTTGCTATAACACAAGACGCGGGTGAAATGAATCATGGGGCAAGAGCCAGCCACGGGTGTTTCAATTGAAACTTCATGCTTTTCAATTCCTTAAGCAATTTTTGAATCAATCGACCAAGTCACCTGCTCAAAGAGACTGCAGAACAGGAACACACATGAAAAGATAAAGTATTGTTTCAGAAAATGGAAATTGATAAGTTAGTAACTTATCTTACATCCCACACCCAAAGCATAAAGTGAACCCAACATTCACCGTTTCCCTGCCCTTTTCCTACCGGCTGCTTTAGACTCCCCGCCCGGCTGTGAGATAATATTAGATACCTGCTTCATCTTCTTCTTTGCTGCCGTGCTTGTCAATGCTCCGTGGTCGTCAACCTCCATTGGTTTAACGCCATCACCGACCGCGACAGCAACAGTCGCAGTTGATCTCGTAAGTTGGGAGTTGCCACCTCGCTCGGGCGGTGAAGTGGAAGTCCCGCGCACACCCATGTCGCTGAGTCGTCTAAGCCGCTTGCGCTCAGCACTTGGCACGTTTGTGGCCTCAGTTGTCTCAGCGGGGAATACAAGGTCGGCAGGCGGAACAATAGGAGATTCCGCCGCTGTAGAAGGTGGTGCCTTCGGGTCCCGTACTGATACCACAAGGTTGGTGGCCTCCGCTGTACAAGAGCCCGGTCGCTAACCTCTTCACCAGCCGAATTTCTGATATTAGCATCGGTACTGTCAGATCTTCCGCTCGTCTTGACTTGGCGCCCAACTTATACTGGTGAAGAGGTTTGCACTGGGTTTGCATGTGCTTCATGGACATCTGCATTTTCACAATCAGAGGCCTCCGTGTCTGACGAGACTGATGAAAGCAACGATGGCAGGGGGATCCTTACAACAGCAGGATTAGATTTGGCATATAGCTCGTCCATTTCCCTACCTAGAACTGCAACAACAAAGATGAAATGTTAGTCATGCCTAACACCATGGTACCCTAGACAACGAATAGAAATTGGGAAAATTCTTACCATCTGCATCATCAGTGGCGTCCTCGCACACTGCTGGGGCGACCTGACACGAGGCAATTGCCATGGTGGTTGGAGCCTTGGGTGATGGTGACGCGGCAAGTTCGAGTACCTTCTGGGCTGGCAGTTGGTTGCCTTCACCCTCCTCACAAGCCACGGAATCCTCCACGTTGCCTTTACCCTGGTTGCCCGCCACAGACTTCTGACCTTGCTTAATTGCTTTTACGGTCATCTCCCCTGCAGAATGTTGACTCGGTGAGGGAGTCTTTTTCTTCAACACTGCTTTTGGAGGAGAATGCGTTGATCCCACACCAACGGCACGAGGAGACTCCGAGCGAGGTGCTGCCATACCAAACTCTGTCTTTAAATGTCTTGTTGAAGGCTTGGGAGATGCTGGTGTTGTTGGCTTGGAAGATGTTGGGGTAGAAACGAGCGTACCCATATCCTCACTCGCTGGTATTGGACAAGGTGAAAGAGGTTCGACTGCTACCTCTGGGATCTTCTCGCTTGGACCCGCCACTACATTTCTCCCAAGACCTGGAAAAGAAAATAGAGATGTATAAGACTAAATCTCAATGATCAAAAAGTTTGAAATGCGTGCCTAAGAAGGGTAAGAAAGCCCTGCTTACCAGTTCTCTTGACAACGCGAAACTCTTTTGACTTTGCGCTCGGTTCGCCAACGTCCTTTACTGCTGCTAGAATGCAGACATAGAGTTAGATATTTGTTAAACACAAAATAATTGCTAAACCAGCAAGTGCAAAATTAGTACAGAAGCAATGCATAATAGTATTGAAGTGCTCTGATATGTACCTAAGGTGACATCAACATGTACCTATGGATAGCTCCTGTATTAGTATGATACGAAAAGTACGCACATCGGACCCTTAATCACCTTCAGTACCAAATTGAGTACCTAGATTGCACCTTCTATTGGTATCTCTACACCTGTAAATCAGATCGAGTACCCAGTTTGCACATTCTATTGGTACTTCTACACTGCCTATGGTACTTACACATTACCACTTATCCAAAATTAGTACTTCTAGTACAAATGGAAGGTGCAATCATATCTCAATACTACCCACTAAACCCAACATGTATTTAATGGTGAAAAATAAGGTACAGCTACAACCCACCCTATACCTAAGTAACACAGGTACCCATCAGTTGTATCGAACATGTACACACGTGCTGAATGCTCGTAACATTAATACTACATTCTGAACCTAGTACCTATCCTTAATTGCTATTTAGGTACTAACTCTACCAATAGGACTTCCCAAATTGGTGCTCATCTCAGCACTTTTCCGCAATAACATTACCTACTTCACACAAGAGAACAATTAGTACATGCCAGCTTGTACTAAACTACCGATAATTAGGTGATAAGAAACTAGCAAACATGATAGGACACTGCTATTCGGCTGCGCCCACGGTCTTCTACTTTGTACTACCACGCTCCTCTACGATCAAGACAAATGTGAACCAATTCAAGGCAATAACATGTGCTAAACATTGAAACAAACTTATACTACTCATTGTCCTGCACTCTTTCATCCAACATGTTCCTCCAACACACAGTACCTGAAATACAAGAGAATGAGTGAGATAAGGAGCAATGTGAGAACAAATTACTAATCCAAGTATGGCAGATAGAAGGCCGATGCAGGAATCACAGTTTGAACACTTACGCAATGTTAATGAAGACACAACTCCTATATCCATTGCACCAACTGCCACGGGCTCGGTGATTGTAGTCTCTTCAATTGCAGTAGCCCACCCGAAACTCTTGCTCCAATTTGGATTCACCTTACCCGGGCAATCTCCATACACGCACTTGTTAGCTTTACCAAAAACTATAACAGCACACCACGGATGATACAAGTGCTGACATGAAGCTACAATGATATCCCAATATGGAAATTGAGCCGCACACAAACTACATGTGGTCACTACGAGGGACCTCGATTCAGTTATAGAATCAGATTCCTTCGGATAAAGCATAGGCCACGGCACCATAACCATGGGACGGCTCCCCATCTTCAGCAAAGAATGCTCCTCGGTGTATGCTGCTAGTTGCAGTTGTACATTCCGGATCCTTGCATTCACAGCCTGCACGTCCCTCTCACGCAGAAGAGCAGTCGCCTGAAGACCCTCCAACTTCTCCGTGTTCAGCTCCTTCATCGAAGCCCATAATAGACGCATGCCCTCGTCTGAATTAACTTCCTTGATCTTGATGTCACATGATTCAAGGAAAATTCTGGTGTTGGAGGCCTCGGTGGCGGCCTTCTCACTCACAGTCTTTGCGTCTGCTAGGTCCTTCTTGAATCGAAGCAAGTCACTAGATAGCTCCTGGACCTTCATTTCGAGTTGCAATACTCTCTCCTCTGTCCTGCTGTCCATCTCAATTTCTAGTCGAGTGGGAATCCTCGATGCGCACATCTCCAGCCCTGACTCCTGCTACAACCACCACCAATACAAGCACAAGAAACTCGAATTAAAACTACAAATTCGACATGTGTTCTATTCGTAGTCGTAAAAGTCTATAGTTAACTACTCACTGATCCCCTTCCTTCAATCGGTAGATCAACAGATCAAACAAAAGAATTTGAGAAGATCAATTCTAGAATTCAAAACAGCTCTCAAAGAATCCTGAATTAGAGGTTCATCAAGATCTGAAGGGTGTGAGCATTGAATATGACCAGAACTAATCTCATCAACCTACAAAAGAAAGACTCTAAATACTTTCAACTCGTAATTGAAGGGTATGCCAAAGATGGGTGACCCAGCCAAGGATATGTGACAGATCTCTAACAAAATCAGATTGAGGTTTCCCCCTGCAAAAGCTTTTAATTATGATCGTTTCATCCAATCTCTGAATGCAATATATATCGAGAGACTTTTGCAAGTTTCAGTGTGCTACAGAATAAGAATGAAAAGCCTTGTGACCTAATTCGGAATTGCAACCATTAACCACTTAACCATTAACAAGAGAACTGAAATTGGTGCGGAATTCGACCTTACCTTCTTCGAGTCGCCACGGTTGAGCAGGCCCTTGTCCACCTTGAGTTTCTTGAACTCCTCCTTCGTTAATTCACCACCCTTGTTCTTTGCGCAGATCAGCTTATCTCTCTTCCTCGCAAGCTGTTTCCGCTGGGTTTTGTTTGTCTCCTCTCCAAACGCAGCCCAATCAACTGATCCTCTCCCCTCCGCATTCTCCACCGCAATCCCTTGGGCGAAATGTATTTTCACGTGGCTGGGCATTGCACGCTCGTCGTGGGAGTACAGAATCGGGTGCAGAAACCACACTCTCTTCAAGATCTCCTTGTTCTTGATATCTTGCCACCGATAGCCAGCGCGTCCATTTTTCCCACACCGCTTCCCGAATATCGCCGTCACCAACTCCTCCGAGACCTCCTGCTTCGTGAACCGGTGAGGGTTGATACCTTCGTTCTCTAGCTGCCACTCCTTGACGAAGTCTTCCTCCGTTCGCACAGGTAGAGCATTGCGCAGTCGACGAAGCCCCCCATCGACGTCAAAAAACTCCATGTTGCAGTCATCTTCGATGAACTCCTCCACCTCGTCCTGCACCCCCTTGGACCTTCCGCCTGAGTGTGCCCTCGAGACAGTAGGCCTCTCGCCACTCTTGCCTTTTACCATTGCTCAGACCTGTAGCAAAATCTGAAGCTCGAAAAAACTCTCAATCCGTGCTAATTCAATAGACCCTCACAGCTTAGACCTCGAAGCACTCATTCAGTAGACCCTCACAACTCTCAAGTCGAACCACTCTTACCTTGCAGCACAGATACAACACAGAATGCAACTTCTCAAAAAGCTTGAAAAGCAAGCCTAACTAAGCAAGGGTAACCCTGAACACGGAGAGCTCCTGTAGCAAACCCTTCACTACAAAGCAATAGCCTACCCAAAACAACGCAGGCCCGGACAACGAGGAGCGCCGGGAGAGAATGAAAAAGGCGGAAAACACGCGACGCCAACAGCGGGAAGAAATGACTAACACCTAAAACCATGGACAGAAGGAGCACCGGTCGAAACCGAAGACGACGGAGTGAAAACCCTAAACGCTTGCGCTTAGACAATGCTGCAACTCAGTCCCTCTCCTCGACAACACGCAGCCTTGCACGAAAGCATCGACCGACTCCGAACAACAAACAACTTCCTGTTGCGATAACACTCAACACTGCGAGCAAGCTAGCGATTGAACTAAATGAGAGCGAGCAGCTAACCACTGACAAAACACGAGCGACGCAGTTTTAGTACCCGGAACAGTAGGAGCAATAACACTACCCACGAGAAAGCTATCAAACTAAGCAGACAACTACGCGCCCAAAAACCCTGCACACAAGGAGCGAAAAACACAACGATGCAAGCTATGAAACTACCCACGAGGAGCTCGATAACACTACCCACGACCAGTAAGCTATCAAACTGACCACGCCTCGACGCGAGCAAAAACCCGGCACACGAGGAGCACAAACACTGCAAAACGAGGAAGCGAATCCCTACACACGAGGAGCGAGCAGCAAAACAGAAAACGCAGACAGCAAGTTCCTGAACACGAGGAGCGAGGAGCGGGAGAAAAACGCAGCTTCAAAAAAAAAATCGAAAGCCGCCAAGGAGAGAGACGAAGGCCACCGGTGGTCACCAGTTCCTCCACATACTCCACCGGTGATCACCGGTCAGGACTGCTCAAGCTGTCAGTTCATTAAAGCGCTCCTCGGGTACGATGTGCGATCCCCTAAAACCGCGCGCTAGAAGACAGAGAATCATTAAAGGTACATCCTGGCACATCCCAAAAATATAAAAGGCACTAAACAAGTACCCAACCTCAAATCCTACCACGAAAGCGTTGACTCATGTACAAAATTAGGTAGCTTAAGTATGCCGAAAGTGTAGCCACCGTAGTGTGCTTCCACCCAATGGGATTTTATGTTCATGGAATGCTTTGAGTACATTGTAACATTCACAAATGATTATGGGGAATCAACTTAAGTTTTGTTTTCTTTGTTGTGCCCAATTCACAACTACCTTATATATGATCTAATTTGGAAAACTTTACATTAAGAGTCGAGCCGGTAAAGGGAGGAAAAAAATGTATGATATGATTGGCTTTTCTTTTGGAAAAATGTTCAACATTTTTGAAGAGCCCTTACAAGTACATTGTAAGGAAGAATGTATCAGTTAATAGTTGTATGCAAAAGCTATTTGAAAACATCTTGAGATATTCATTTACAGTAGTAACACATGTTTCTATTTACTATAATTTGCTTGTAAATCTATGTTGGTTAATACTATCATTTCTTACTGAACTATTAGCAATTTAGATTTAAAATAATTGATTTAATAACTATATTCTTGTCCCATGTGATATTTGAATCCTCACTTTTTGTGATAATGATTGTTTGGTTCTTTATAGTCCAAGAGAAGAGATAAGGCAATTTTATACATTGAGATGTTTTAGATGTACAAGGTCTGAATTTGTAATAGATGTTATAGATGTACAAGGTGTGAATATGTAGTAGATCCTCTCATTACGATCTTGGAATTTAGTTCATGAAATGTTTGTAAATTTAGGTTCTATACAATTTTTTAAACGAGGGGAATTTTAAAGGTAACCGATTAGAATTTTACACTTTTTGACTAAAAGAGAGAAATGGGACCTCAAGGCTCAAAGAAATAAAGAAGAGAGAAAAGCAAAAGACTAAATCACTAAACTATAATTGTACACAACTTCTTTAATTTTTAAATGCCCATAAGGTCATCTTTTATTGATGTACAATTTGAGGCCTCAAAACAATGTCATCTTAATGACTTTTCATCCTAAAAAATTGTAGACATTTTAACGTCATTGAGTGTACTACCATATGCAACAATAAAAGAGTCCATTTAAATCATGTGCTAAAAAAACTATCAAATTATGAGTTGCATGTGATATACTTGAAATTTAGCTTATAATTATTCTAAAAAATCGTACACAACTAAACCTCACTAAGTGTACTACCATATACAACACGGATAATCTCTATGTATAAAGTAATACGATTGGTTTGTCCGTCTGTCCTTGGCGATCCATCCATGCATGGTCATGGTCATGGTCATTATCATTTAGTCATGTGTAGGCGGCATGAAGATTTTGAAAGATTTTGAAGAAGTGGTATTTGATTGTTATTTAAAGTTTATGAGATCACCATAATTAACAAGGAATTAAAGGTGCAAAGAATATGATACATAAAAATGGGAGCAAAGGAGTGAACAGGAGATCAAGAGAACATGTACCAAAATATGAAGAGGAAGTTCTGTAGGCCATGTCTGAGCTTCCTGAGCAGATAGACCTCGATATTGAGAGTGACGACCTCGTCAGTGCACGCACAGAGCTTCAGGATCGGACTTCAACAGAGTTCCTCTGGCACTTTATCAAATCCAAGAGGGCATACAACAGTCGACTAGCGGAGTGAGCAGCAGCACAGTCAAGGTAGGACATAGCTCCTGCTTTTCAATGGTGTTCTCTCCACCTGCATGGACTGGTCAGCAATGGAAGTCGGGGCCGTGGGTCTAAAGCCTGCGCAGTTTGAGTAGGGAGTTGAAGTGGAATGAATAGTGAGTTCAAGTGGAATGATGAGCAATACTAATGAGACAGACTTCCTGATAGTTATTCCAATTATGAACAAAGTAAGGATGAGGAATCAACTTCATCGGCTTGTTAGAATCATATGCCAAATGTTTCACGTTCATTTTGAATGACATCGTAGATTAATCAATTGGGATCGAAGTAGGCGATATTGGGATTGAAGGAATGCAAGGCAATTCTCCTAAATTAGCTAGAAAATTATCAAATCTGTTTGTTCCTGATGGAGGAGCATCACGAATTGATGGAGGTGGTGCTTCATCAAAACCAGGTGAGCATAAAACGGTGACGAGCAGGGTGAGGACCTGCGCAATTCTATTGACGATCAAGCGACGGGCATGGGTAAGAAGAATTCTGTTGCCACCTCTGTTCATTCACTCAATTTCAATCGTGTAACTAAGTATAATTAACGTATACGTACAAACGTACAACAACAACATGACTTGTTCATGTCTCATCTAAAATTTAAATATGAAATCTCATGTACGCTTCCAATTTCAAACATATTTAATCGAAACTCACAAGACTAAGGAAAGATGACACATCATCATTCAAATACCTACAATCCCACAGACGAAAAGAGTTTTTAATGCAGAAATTAAAACTTTGCCTAGATGCAAGATTAGAAATAGCTATCATGAAACTGTTCATCTCTTCTTGGACTGAGTAAATGATCACTCGTTCCAGCACCTACTATTTGGACTCATTCTAACCGGAGTCGGACTTCCACCCCTCATTGAAGTTCTTCATGTCCATGCCAAACTCACCCGCGTGACCCCATGCCCACATATGAAACGGAGGTACCGTTGCCACGGCCTTGCCATGGACGCAACAAGATCACATCTGTAAAATTAGTGCGTAATGAGGCGGTGGATATGATCGATCCTCACATTTGAAGCCTGCACAATACACGGTCCATTGTAAATTTTGATAAGAAGTTGATTGCTGAATTCAAAGCATATGTTCTACTTGCTCAACATTGAGTGTGGAAGTGTAGGTAAATCACCAGCACGTCTCTGATTTGCTCGGATGTACCATGCCGAAGGAGATTTCTTTTCTGCTTTAACTCCTTAAGAAGTCTCTTCAGCTCGCTCCTCCGCCGGCACCCGGCGGAAATTGCACGGTGCAAAATTGTGATGTTATCTTTCAAGCACCTCACCTGGACAAATTGCAACTAAAATCGTGAGCATGGACTGCAATGCCTCTGACATGTCAAAATACACATAGTTACAAAATTACCTTTCTGCCTGGCCACTGTCCGATCCCAAGGTCGTTACATGCCGCTTGCAGATCTTTGTAAGGAACATTAAGCTTCTCCGCGGCTACGGGTCCCTTCCGGTGGAAGTGGGGCCGAAGATCCGTCAGCCTCAGCTGTACGTTGTTTCGTCGATTCTGGCCAACATGCAAAAACAAATAACCATCACATCATGTAAATACAATTAGGAAACAAGAAAAACAAATCGATGGTGCCAAATTCGTTGACAATTACAGGTGCCAAACTCTTACCCTGTACACTTCATAAACATACTCGGAAGCCTCGGAGTCCTCTTCGGCTGAACTGCTCTCAGTAATATGCATAGACGACCCCGTCTCTGATCTGCACGCGCCATCAGAAGGTACTGCGTCATTTGATTCCATCGGCTCCGACTCCGACTCCATCTCATCGGGGCTCTCGTGAATGATCCTTTCGAGGCTATCGTCACTAGCCAGGTTCTCCACATCTTGAGCTGCCATGCCTACGGAGGTCCGTTGAGTCCCCTCCCCACCAGCTTGGCCGACAGCTTTGCCGATGGTGTTGACAGCCATCTGTGCAGGTGGTGAGGTGATGGCTATGGCCGGTGGTAATTCTGTTTGTGCGTTAGATGTCACCTTGGCCACGAGGAGCTGGGCACCTTCCGTGAGTATGGAGTGCAGTTCACCGAGGTTGCAATCCAAATTTAAAAAACCCCGTTTCCCGTCTTTATGAATCGTACTAAAGGATGAAATAACATCGTTCTTCCCAATGTATCCAATACTGCGTGCATGTTCCTTCACATGCCACACACAAACAAGATATAAAGTTGTGGCATATTCACCTACAACTTGCCGCCGATATTGATATTGTATACTTCTAGGTTAAAGTTTAGGGTTATTTCATTTCTTGCAAAAGCATGTGATTCCTACTAGGGTCCTTTTACACAACCAGCTTAGCTTGGATTAGACTGCTACATACCTCAACAATGAAAAGGAACTCCAGGGCTGTTGTGTTGACGTTTGCGGCAATGCTCAAGTACTTCTCTCCAACCAAAACCTTGAATCCTTTCTTCGGATTGCTTCCACGAGGATGAACATGGTATGAACAATCGCAAATATGTGCCATGATTGCGCTTGCGATCCCTGTAAGCACACAAGATTAACATACCTTCAGTACATACCTAATCTAATACAAAAGCAACAAAAACACCTTACAAGAGAGGAAGAAAACAAGAGAGTTGACCTGCGCACTTCTAATAACGATCAAGCGTATGAATCAGATTACAGAAAAGTTTCCAAATACAAGAAACTACCGTAAAAACTGTGCGGAAGAGAGCGCTCAGACAACGCTACGCCGCTCTTTACCAACTCACCGAGCTCTCCGCAGGTTATAGACTCTTCTTGCGCAAGAGAGCGCCCAGACAACGCTAGGCCGCTCTTTGCCAACTCACCGAGCTCTCCGCAAGTTATAGAATTTTCTTGCGCAAAAGAGCGCGTAGACAATGCTAGGCCGCTCTTTGCCAACTCACCGAGCTCTCCACAGGTTATAGAATCTTCTTGCGCAAGAGAGCGCTCAGACAACGCTAGGCCGCTCTTTGCCAACTCACCGAGCTCTCCGCAGGTTATAGAATCTTCTTGCGCAAGAGAGCCCTCAGACAACGCTAGGCCGCTCTTTGCCAACTCACCGAGCTCTCCGCAGGTTATAGAATCTTCTTGCGCAAGAGAGCCCTCAGACAACGCTAGGTCACTTTTTGCCAACTCACCGAGCTCTACGCAGGTCCTTGAATTTTCTTGTGCAAGCAGTGCCTCTTAGTTAAGAGCCTCCTTAGTAGGAGAAACACTCATATGTCGATTATGTCTGTAGTATTTAAAGTGGTAACTGAGTGAAAAGGAACTTACTACTTTCAAAAAATCAATAGTCTTAGTCAATAGTCTGTAGTATTCTTAAGTAATTAGTGTCATTTTTCTAATTTGCCATATAACATTGATTTTAGCCAATTATATTGAATCTCAAATACCTATACTTTATGACATTGTTATGAAGTATTATACTTTATCCTCAAATTTTTGGAAAACTACTCAATTCTATGTTTATTCAATGTTTATTGTATCTTATATTGATTAAGGGCAATAAGGAAGATAAATAAAAATTATTGCGAATGCATTAACGGCAAGTAAGCAATAAATTGGCCTTTGAAATTACTTTTTAGTTCACCAACACCTCGAGTAACGGGTACAGGGGGAGTCGGGGCTGCAAAGAGCGACATTGCTGCACTACACAATCGCCAGGTCGGAGATATTTTGGAGTGGTCCTGGCCAGGCCGTGGCAAGGCAAGTGCTCTCTGTTCATGTGCAAGGCCCATGAGCCTCTAGAGGTTAACTTTGTAGAGGTCTTTTATCCTATTAGTTTTTACAAAGAAGAGAATTTTTTATATGTAATTTTTTTTGTTCAATAAAATGTTCTTTCAATTATTAAGGCTTCATTTAAAGCTTTGTGATTGTACTACAAGAAAATAATTTTTTCTAAAATTCAAGGTAAAGTGGATTAAATAATTCAATTTTACAAATTAGAGGTCACACCTAGAAGAAAATACTAAAATACTCCTAAGGCAAGGAGTTGCTTGGGATCGTTGAGACAGTGGAATCTATCAACAACACATCATAAACTTCAATAATATAAAGGGGTAACAAGCTCTAAGCTCATTTTCCTTTTATGCATTTTATGGTCTTCTCTGTATTGATTGTCCGTTTTCTCAAGTTAACAAATTTTGTATAGTATTTGCACTTTTTTCTTTCTCGCAAGATTACGACGCCTTCAAATGAGAGAGAGCAAAGTTAGCTTTTTACTTGCGTTTGAGATATTGTATTGATCTTGTTTATCTTTTTACATATGGTGTAGAAAGTCAATGTTCATGTAAGAAAGGCCTAAGTCATGTATAACGAATCTTCTCGTTTGGTTTAATATGATATTTTCACTTTTGTCTTTCTCTCATGATTACGGCGGCTTCAAATGAGAGGGAGCAAGGTCAGCATTTTACTTGCGTTCGAGACAATGTATTGATTGTTGTTTCTCTTTTTATAGATTCATAAACATGTTTAGCATTTTACGGATCTCTGAACATCTTTGATGGATCTTTTACGGATCTGTAAACATGTAAGCCCATGATCAATACATTATCTCTTTTTTTCTCTTTTTACGGATCCATGTTTTTACACATCTTGGGCTAAACAAGTTAGCCGAGGATGTGTACTTAGCCCAAGTCATATTGGCATTGCTAATGCAAGAGAATCTCTACTAGAGGGTTTCAAAGTGGAACTTGAAAATTCCATTTGTCGTATAATTAGGTAACATTTTTTTGAGAAGGCTTCTTCTCACCTCTTTTCTCACAAGTCATCCTAGTTGCAAGGCCACGTTAGCAAAAAGGCACACTAGGGTAATTACTTGCAATTCTCTCCTTCTTGCGTTTTGTCCAAATTCAACTACTAGTGCTTCTCTCTTTTTGTCATGACTCCCGTAATTTATTAACATTGTTGTAAGATTAAGATGATAAATTACACCTTTACTTTATTTATCCTATGCATTAAAAATCCCCTTAGTGTCTTATTTATACAGTCTACATTATCATATTAAGATAAGAATGTTGATAATTATGCTTATTAATTTTTCTTTCTTAAAAGTTCACCGTACATTTTGACAAGGATGTCAATATGATTAAAATTTTGTTCGCCTTACTCTTCACTCCCTCTTTTTTTCCCTTTTCCTTAGAGCACAAAGAGCTCTATTTTATAGAGATAAATATTTTATGTTCTCATCTTGATACTCTCACAGGTTTAGGTTGTAGTAAGATGTTCAATCTATGAATTGCCGACTCTATATAGCAAGATTTAAAGATGTATGTCAAAATGTCAATCTTACCTATTTCAAAAATTTTAATACTTGAGAAATAGTAACTTTGGTTTTCAATCAAACTATGAAAGATAACATCCATTGATATTAAGATAATAAACATGTACATAATCCAAGTGTCCCAAATGACATTTGAATCATGAATACATGTACATCACCCAATTGTTGCTCTTGCTCTTGCTAGACTTCTTCTATCAATAAAAACCTACACTCTTCACTCCGATTAGTTCATAGAGTTACATTCCACTTACAGATGTGCATGCTTGTGCAGAGGAAACCAAGGACATATAACCTCGATTGCCAAGATGGAGTCTGAGAGTCCATCCTTGGACCTCAACATTGCACAGTTCCTACGAGGAGTGAAAATCAAGCACTTAGCAAGGGTCAAGCAAGCGAGGAGAATGTTAGCATCCACGACGGACATGCACAAGCTCGTGAACGGCGTCAACACCGACATCACACTCAAAGCTCTGGATGGCAATGTGCAAGCACATCGATATATCGTACTCTTTAGTTTTCAAAGCCATGGTTGAGAATCACACGAGCAAGCCCGAGGAGCCTCTGGAGTTGGCCATGACAGTAGCAGCACTGATGGTCCTATTGGTGTTGCTTTATGGCGCCAATAATCAACTGGCTACATGGCAAGTGTTTCATCCGGTTGTGAACACACACTTCCACGAGATTTTCGATGCTTGTCGCAAGTTCGAGATCATCCAACTGATGCCCACTTTGCATACGGCTCTTCCTGGGCGCCTGACTCATGGAATTACGGAGAATTCTATATCAAGGCCTTCGAGCTCAACAAGATCTGTGAAGAGCGGATGGGTATCTACGGATATTGTTGCCTTCATGAGCAATGTTGCAAATTTCTCGAGGAAAATCCTATTCCATGGAGTGATGCCGAGCGTCTGATGTATAGCAGTTAGTATGTTATTCTCAGATTGAGGATACAAAAATTTGTTGTTGTGACTTCAACAATGGAATAGCTTGTAAGGAATATCTAAAGTGGGGACTTTTGTTATTCTACCTATCTTTTGTGAATTTTGAGATATTCTTGAACACGTGTGGAAGCTTTATTGTTTCAAACGTACAAAAGAATGTGTGTCTTGAAAGTTGTACGCAAAAGTAACTAGAGAATCTCTTGAGATTCTCATTTATGTTTGTTAATACATGTTTCAATATTGTTATTATTGGTAAATCTATGTTTGTCAATGCTAGCATGGCCTATATGACTTATGCCCAATTTAGGTGCAAGCAAGTGTGCTTTGCATACATATATTTTCAACGGACATGAAAACTTGTAAGGGACACATTACATGGGTAGTCAAGCCGTACATGGGGCCGATAGAGGGCAAAAATTCTCTCAACTTGATTGATGTATTTCTTGTAGTTATAAAAACGGACCAACCATGTTGAGAAATATTTTTCCCTCATCTAGTCCCATGTATGACTTGACTCCCCATGTAAAGTGTCCCTAAGTCTTGACTTCCCTTTTGGATAAAAGATATTGAGATTTTGTCCGGATTGGATATATATATAGAAATTGAAATTCTATTACATGTGGCATTATGAGTCTCACTTTTTGTGATGGTGATTGTTTTATGTCCTATTACTCCTATATTCAACAAAAACAACCTTTGTGACGGTACGAGTACTAGACTTTAGTAATGCGATGATAGGAGTTTATTGGCACAATTTAAAAATTTTGATGTCAAGTCAAAATGTGTAGTACATCCTATCAATCTTGGAATCCAGTTCATGAAATGTCTATATCCCCAATTCCGTAAAAATGGCATTATTCCGGTAAAATGGCACACCTGAACTTTCTCAACTGCAGTTCAAAAACCATGTGATATAACAAAATTTTAAGGTAATATTAGGGAAAATGAGTGACAATGTATATAAAGAAATGATATTACAAAAAAATTGTGATATTACAGAATACACCATTTTGTATGAGCACAAATGTAAGATCTAGTGTGACAAAATGGCACATGGCATAGTGCCATTTTAACGGAATTGGGGTTCTATGAACTTTAGTCTATGTCATCAAATAAAAACTTGCATAGTGTATCGATCGACGGCCCAATTCTAAGGGTAAACCATGTAAATGTCACACTGTTAAAGATATGGGGATAACAAGGCTTAAGGGTTAAGGAAACAAGGAAGAGAGAAACAAAAGTTTTAAGTACTAATTTATAACTACACATTTGGATTCTCACTTTTATATATCCAAAACATAAGGCACCCTCGAATTTCATTGGGAGTAATACCATATTTAATAATAATGCACGTTGAAATGTTATGTTGAATATGGCAAATTCCAAATTTACATTAGCTTGATGCGACAAAAAACATGATTGACTCCCTCTGTTCCAAAATGTGATCCATAAGATCAAAGCAACTAGAAGGTCAAGCGCATGCTCTTGGTATTCAGCGTGGGCTTCCAACTGCTCCGTTACCTTCTCGAGCATCTCAGGAAGGTCGTTGATTGAGGTCCACAGAACTCCTGGGAATCGGTTTACACAGCTCTGCTATGAGCTCAAATGAATGACTTGCTCTTCAAAATTCGACATTCTGGTCAACTAGCTCCAGGAGCATTGCAGGAAGTTCCTTTGAGGTCGTGTCCATGGCAGTCGATCTCCGTAATTCTCATGAAATTCATCACTGCTCCAAAAAAATTAGAAACTTAGTGGAATAATTTAGAAACTTGCAAACATCTTCTTGGAACAAGTTGAAACGAATGAAATCTTTTGAGGGGCTTAGAGAAGCTTCAAGAAACCAATGAACGAGCCAAAATCTTCACAACACTTTCGAAGCTATCGAGAAACATGTGGAAACTAATGATGAGAATTAAAAGCTACTAAGTAAGAACATGAGGAAGCTCTTGACACGTACGCACCACTTTCGGGAAGGGTCTTAAGTAACTTCCAAGTTGCAAAATTGGTGGAGGCTTCAATGGAAGAGAGTGGATAACCTCAATTTCGTTAACCCCTAAAGTCGAAAAGAGCGCGAATCAGGTCGTTTGGGGTTTGGTCAGCCCCGTGCTTACTATATTTAGCTCGTATGACATTGAAACCTTTTGTAGGCTGAAGAGTTTTTCCAAAGTTTTCCGAAAAGTCATTTCAAGCTGCTAAATTCCTCATACTTTATAAGATATTTACAGTCAGAGTTTGCAAACACTATTTGGAATCTGCCCAAAATTGCCCAAATTGTGGTATATGCTCGTTTATTCTCAAAATCTGCCCAAAATAAATAAGATCGCAGGAACTTCAAAAATTCACCAAAAATTGTGATTTTACTTTTTTTCAATTTTTGTTTTTTATAACTTGGAAATAAGATTGTAAGGCATGATTTCACCGTTTGGATCTTTCATCCAACTATTATTTACATGCCATTTTTATTACCAAAGAGAGGCCTTTGAAGTTGAATGTCAGCATATCTCCATATAAAAGTTTAAGCATTTGATTAAGTTTTATAGGTCGCATGAGGGTAAAAATTACATAGGCATGTTCCTAACTTACTTGGGAACAAGAATTTGAAGAGCCTCATTTCAAATTTACTCTTCAAGTTGGTACTTTGGGCTCACAAAAAACTTCGAACCCATTTTGCAACAAGGGAAAAAAACTTTTTTTTCAATCTCACAATCAGTAAGAAATTTCAAATTAAGTTTTGGTACACACATACATGGACAAGTTAGGTACAAGATCTTACAGTTACAAACTTGAGATTCCGTCAGAAGTTGAAAAGTTTCATCTAACTTGGATTGAAAAAGGGTGGTTTTGAGGAGTTCTGACAGTTTTGGAGGCTTTCGACTTTAGGGGTTAACCTGGAGTTATTTCACGAGAATGACACGTTTAGGGTGTTCAAACTGTAACCGTGGACATCGGTTTTAGTGAACTTTTGACCTTTAAACACTCTCCAAGGGCAAAAATTTACCAATGGCTGTTCAAAAATACACGTTTTTTTTCTCGTTATAATGGGAATATTCAAATTCTCACTTCAATAACACTTTAACTTGAGTCGAGCTAAATGTACTCACAGACTGGGTATTTCACTGAAACTAAACAAAATAATCAATCACCAATATTTTTAAATGCTCATATCTTACTCAAATTCTGTCCAAATTGGGCATACGAGGTGTTTTTTGACATCTACAGCAAGAGTAGTGAATGTCAAAAGTAACATAGATTATGTTAACACTAGGACCGATAAGCGTAACATATATGTTACGCGTAACATATGTGTTACGCTTATAGGGCTGAAACACACCTATCTTTTTCTTGTGCTTTGAGCTTGAACCCTTGATGTTTCTACATCAATGGTCTGTATACATTGCCTAGCAACTATTTTGATTGATTAGACCTTGTTGATGTAGGATATGGCCCACGACTTTGACCAATCAGAACTATCAATTTTGAACCATTTCCAGAATCTCATGGCTTACTCATTTCACTCCGTATGAGTGCATCTAAAGTATGTTCTATTGGTATATTGTTGTTGTAGCTATTTTAGGCAAGTTGTTAGGAAGTGCTACACCAAAGTCTAAGTCATTTCGTGCAACCAATGAACCTCCACCACTCTATGGATAAGCGTAACTTATATGTTACAGATACGGTAGCAATCGGTCCTAGTGTTAAACTGTGCTTTAGGGTTAGGCGGCGGCTAGGGTTTGACCAGCGTATAAAGTGACGCATGTGTCTAAAAAGACATAGATTGAGTTAAACACTGTTCTTAGAGACGTCATCATGAATGAATGCGTTACTATTGACGCATGTTTAACGCCAACGAGTCATTATTAACGTCGTATTACTCATATAACGTGAACGCGTTACCACTGACCCTGCTTTAACGTGATTGCGTCATTGTTGACGTTGTTGAAGCATGAAGTCGTGAATGCGTCACTATTGACATTAGTTTAATGTGGACGCGTCGGTACTGACGTAGTTTTAACGTCACCGCGTCCTTATTGACGATGCATTAACGTGATCACGTCACCATTGACGTTGTTGAAACATGAAGTCTTAAACGCATCAGTATTGAGGCTGGTTTAATGTGAATGTGTCACGACTGACGTAGGTTTAAAACCAAAGCGTCCTTGTTGACGTCGCAACTACGTGAACGCGTGACAAATGACGATGTTTAAACGTGAAGTCTTGGACCTGTCTACGTAGATTTAACGTGGATTTGTTCGTATTGACGTAGTTTCGACGTGAACGCCTCAATCTTCACATTACTTTAACGTGATCGCGTGAGTATTGACGTTGGTAAAAACGTAAAGTCCAAGTAATGTCATTATATACGTTGGTGTATCGTTAACGCATAACACTGGAAGTAGTTTAAACGTGAAGACATCAGTGTTGACGTTGTTTTAGCGTGAACGCATCACTATTGACGTAGTCTAAACGTGAATGCGTCCGTGTTGACAATGTTTTAACGTGGTTGCGTCAGTATTAAGCGTTAAACGTTGGTTTAACGTCAAAGCGTCAGTATTGGCGTTCTCTAAACTAAAATTGCATTTAACAATGTCACACAAAACATAAAAAACACATGATGTAAGTGCTAAACTGCATTATGGTAAACATCATGTGTTCCGAGAAACGTATTCAAAAGTGCTACTCTTGAGATTACTGTTCACTATCTGATGAATCGCCGAGGAGGTGGTCTGATTCCTCCTCGTCAACGTCCACTGCTACTAGCTCTTCTACGTGCCCGTCTATGAAAGACTTTTGTAGTATGAAGTCCTCCACATGCGTTGCCATTGACACTCTCTAGGATCATTGACACCATTGACACTCTCTAGGATCATTGACCAAGTGAAACCCTAACAACCACGTTACCCTTACCATAAATGCACTTGACACGTCAGCTATGTCATTGCGTTTCCTTAAACACACGTTGACACAATTTAATTTGCGTAAAAAAAAACGCCAACGTCACTATTGACATCCTCCAAGACCAAACACCAAATTGTCCTCGTCACCCCTATCGTCCACATAAGCTTTCCACGTCACCAAGGCATTCCACGTAGGATTTATGAATATGTCAAAAGTAACACTTGAACGTTGCCCATGTCATTTTAAACGTTATATATGTTAAAAGAAACGTGCTGACATGGATCATGACTATATTTAGCCATTTAAATATTATTAGAGGGTAAAAAATGAAGTGCTAAAGTTACCCCTCCAAGGGGCGTACATGTCAACGTTGATGTGGTTCTACTATTTTTAACGTTAAACCGTTCTTCCAAAATCCAAGAGTGTTACTATTGACACTTGCTGTTAAATTAACGTCCATAGGGACGGAAGTATGTTAAACTGTTTAACATGCACAAAGTCACTGTGGACAAGTTACCTACACTAATTTCGACTAGTCTAGGTAAACGTCACTTTTGACGCGAAATAACAGTGGACAAATCACTCTTCTCCTCTAGTGCATAGCTGCGGTTGGGGATTCTTGGACCTTGTTGTATGAGGAATAAAAAAACCTACGAGGAAAATACCATGTGGGGTTTGTCTAAGCTACTGGTGGCTACGTACGAACTAGGAACTAACATAGTGTTCACCCCGAGAGGAGTTAATAGTTCACCATTGATGTGATAACCTCAGGCATACATTTAAGAATAGGTCAAATGAATACTCTATAATTACACACATGGCTCAAATAGGTTTAAATTCATTAATTTATTTTCAGGTTTTCATTAGTTTTAATTTTTCTAATGTGGTATGTTCCAACCTTTAATTTCCATACTTTCATTATTTATAGGACAAATAGTTTGAATTGTTATTTCTCCCTCTTCCAACTATTTTTCACTTGCCCAAGAAATTATGTGGTATAGATCTTTGAGTATGTTTAAGCATATGTTGACATATGTTGAATGGCTATTGCAAGTTGTTTTCTTGAAAGAACAAAAAATAAACTTTGTGGTATGAAAGAGTAAGCAATCTCAATTACTTTGTCAAATGTTCTCAAATATCGACTTGGACTGTTCTAGATCAAGTTTCTATTACTCTTCCCAGTCAACTCAAAAGTTTGACCTTTTGTTGCCCAAGTGTCTACCATGTATTATAGTTTTGGAACACTCTTTATTTTCTATTTCGACAATAAGTAATTGGTGTCAAACAAAATATGGGAAACTTTAATCAACCTCTCCTATTCAATGGTTGAGTTCAAATTTTCTAGCACTTTTAAGGTACTCAATTTGGACCTCAAATTTTGAGATTCCTTGGGCTTGGCCATTGATTTCTAATCAACGCTCAAAACTTGGTGAACACACTAACTAAATACACACACTCGAATATAATTATAAAGTTTTTCATCAATCACTTCCATTTCTACAAGGAGGTTTTAAGAGTTTTTGAGAAACTCAAAAAAATTTTAAGCATTTAAAATTTAAAAACCAAAGGAGCCCTTTGTTACTTACAGAAATCAAATCATTCACCTTAATTACTAAAAGCATCTACTCGCAGCCCTTCAAAGGTGCTTTTGAAGGGCCCTTACTTGAGTTACTTCTTTTAAAACGCCACAGTTTGCCAATTATGGAAAAACTAAAAAAAAACAGAAAAAAAACCTCTTGAGAGACTATTGTCAAGGGCCTTGATTAATTTTGTGCCTCTATTGTGTTTCCTTTTGGAGTTTTGGATATTGTCATATTGTTCCTTATGAGAGATATTTACACAATGGCTTAAGGTTCAGTATTTCTATTTGATTACATAGAATTGAATTTTCTCAAGTTTTTTTGTTTTTGAATTTTAGTAGTCTTTATCCCGAATCATATTGGTCTATTTTTAACTTTTGTATTATTTTTGAATTGTTTGGCTAGTCACTTAATTGTAGCTCGTCGGAACTACGACTCCGAGGAGTGACAACTCTTACAATAACCACACTCAAACTACAATTTGCTTCAATCTATTAAGAGTGGAAAAGGTGATAATAACCTCAAAGTTGTTAAAATTGGCACTATTGCGGTAATTGGCACATTTTGAGGTGCTTAAAATGACAAAATAACATCGGTTTTGTCTCTTTTTGACATCAAAGAGTAAACTTTCTAAAATGCATAAAAAAAATCATGTTTTTGAATAGCCGTTAAAAAAACTTTGCCTTTTGACCAAAAAAATTGAGCCGTTGTTCAGAAATATTGTCTTTTAACCATGTTGAAAGCTTAAAAACCATCAATAAGTGTGATAGTATGGGATTTTTTCTCATATTATAGAAATCGGTTAATTTAACAAAGGAGTTGCGTGATATTGAAAAAATCGCCATTTTACAAGTATAAATATTTCTCATTTTCAGTTCCAAAAATATGCTTGCAAAATAACACGTTTTAGAAACGTGACCAAGCACAAAGAATGATGCCATTTTAACGGTAATAAAGTTAAAGCTCTAAGATATTGCTTCCCAACAATTTTTTTGGTATCAAATAATAAAGAAATTTTTGAAATAGTTGTCCATTTTTTCAGGAAATAAAAATAATAATGATATTTTATACTTATCTATATTACAATATAGGAGGCTTTGTCTCACACGACGGTTCCGCGCTGGAATCCGTCGTGGAGACTTGCCTCCTGTATCCACACTTCCCGCTCAATATTACAATACAGGAGGCTTTGTCTCACACGACGGTTCCGCGCTGGAATCCGTCGTGGAGACTTGCCTCATGTATCCACACTTCCCGCTCAACCGCTCAATCAAGCACCGTCACGGCTTATTGGTACATACAGCATTGTGAAGAATTTCTTAGAGCGGCAGCAATCTAAGTAGCTACTTTAGGTTGTGAAGGGTTCCAGGATATTTTTAGTAAGCAAAACTGTTTCTGGGTTTTTGGCCTTGGCTGATCCATGGCAAGCAAACACTTCTGACAACATTGTAGTTTTGTAACGCAAGAAGATGGTCCTCTTTCACTGCTGAGTCTTTGGGTTGCAGATGTGAAGAGCGGCAAAGCACGAAAGCTCGTTGGTCCTCCAGAGCTTCAATTTAATACCGTCTTTCAATCGTAAGTGGAGAGTGCTCTTACTCAATTCTGTATTCGCGTTCTCTTGCATACTGTTTCTGCAATATCTATTCGTTGTCTATTACCGCAACAAGAAGGTCTATTGCAAGCAAAAAATCCCACATTTTTGGAGGTATTCTTGGGTAGATGACGAGACAATAGTTCTAAGCACAGTCCTGTCATCACGAGGAAATCCACCAAAGAAGCCATTAACACCAGCAGGTCCAAAGATACAATCCAACGAGCAGAAACTGGTGGTTGAGAATCGGACTTACCAAGACCTTCAAGTGATGTGACAACTATTTCCGACTATTTTTATAATGGAGTGTGGACTTTAGGGGTTAAAATAAATTATTTTGTATCCTATTCAATTAGAAGTAGGTCATTCTAAAATATAATATTAAAATAAACTTTTTTTGATGCTTTATTTGCTTGATTTTATGGATTGTAGGTAAGTAGGTCATAACTTACTTTTTCAACCAAATAAAATAATTGATTATTTTCATTGATTATATTTGCCTGAGCAATATCATTGATTATCATTTTTATTTTTATTTTTCTCGATACTTCATAAGTATAGAAAACTGAAACCACATCTGATCATGTGGCACACTGATAAGAATATTTTTATTTATAACTTTTAAAGTTTGTCTAATTTATTCTTTCTAATCAAGAACTAAAGAGACCCTAAAATATCATGCACCACAATGAAATCAAATAATATATGGCTAAAGATTTTTTTTTAGAAACTCATAATGAGGAAAAAAAATGATAGATTTTGGAATTTTCAAGTATTATATTACGCAATTAATCAATTATTTTAACAATAGAATGAAATATTTTGTACTCTATTCAATTAGATGTAGGTAATACTCAAATATAATATTGAAATAAACATATTATGAGATATACACTCATGGCCTACGATTGCTCAGTAGTGAACCTGCAAACGAACGTTATAATACCCTTTTACAAAGAGTAAAAGGATTCCAACGGTCAATACCCATTTTGAGGAATGATCCAATGGAATGTTATCGTAAAATAAAATAGAGACCATGTTTGAGACCATTGATGTATATTTTATTATTCTAAATATATAAATTTGATATGTATTTTTTAATATTTTATGTATCAACTTATTTGAAGTTTATGAATGTTTTATAGCTTTAGGCAATCCAAGTTGAACGTGCTCAACGGCACGGGTCCCACTAGTATTGTTTACAAGTATCGATGGACAAATGCTGTACTGCCAAGAGACATGAGAGCATACTCACAAGACAAAACATGTCATGTATATAAAAAGAAGGAAAACTCCAAGCTTATCACTATTGTTAGATCCATCCTTTTCAGTGCCGACTCCTTATGCTTTTCACTCTTTGTTCTTGGACACACATTCATTTCTTTGTTGACGACACTAAATTATCATAAGGTAAAGATCTTGATCAGAGTAGAGCTAAAATGTTACAATCATTGCTTCCACCCTTCCTTTAGAATGTCAAAACTATGGCTAATCTGAATTTTCTCAAACCTTTTGCAGACTTCTCTTGTTCAATCAAGATGGACGCTAGAGCTTCCTCAAACTTCATCCTCGCACAGTTCTTGCAACGAGGGGTGGACATCAACCGAGTTCGGCGCATGTTGGCACTCACAGACATGCACATGCTCGAAGGTGGTATTCACACAGACATTACACTGCACGCTACGGATGGAACTGTCAAACACAACTAGAATGTGACCCATGAAAAATGGGAATTTTCATGGGTAGATGACATGAAAATCCCCATTTTTCATGGGATTTTCTCCTCATGAAAAATGACCTCTTCATGTCATGAATATCTCATATATTTGGAGTTTCTTGTCATGAAAAGTCAAGATTTTAATGGGAATAGGGGAAGTGGTTCCTCATGAAAAATGAGCAATTTCTCTTCATGAATTTTTGCTATCATTAAAACTTGAGTATTTATTGACGTGAAAATTGAGTTTCCACATGAAAAATGTCTTATTTCTCCTCATGAATTTTTATCACAACATGAAAATTTTGCACTTTTATGTGTAGAAACAACCCAGCTTTGATGAGAAGAAAACACATGTTTTTTTTGTTTTTTTGTGGTACAAAGAATTCAAATTTTCATTTCATAAATATAGAGCACATTGAGGTAACTTATTCTGTCTACCTAAATACTAATTCTACTACATGTGTCTATATCTATCAATTGACTAGTTCTACTATCCAACATCAAATTCAACTATGTTTGTCCTACCAATTGAAGATCTCAAGCTCATCTCGACTGAAGACTGATCAGAGGCAGTGCAGAAGCTCGAACATCTCCTCAACGTACATAGCATTGCTAGGCAATCGAGGATTTCAATCTGCCCAGCAATTCACTGTCTTTGGCTTGTGCGGCAACTTCGGTTGCTTCTTTCACCATTCCAATCTGCACGTACGCCTGAAACCATACCATACATTTAGTTTAGTGTTGAATGTCCTTAACTCTAACTAAGTAAATCACATTCAGAAGAAGCATACCTCGGCTCTCTCTTGAGGATCACGAGTATGCTCTAAACAGATAAGCATTTCCCTAGCTGAAACCCAAGTCTCCCTAACTTTCGGTCAAGACAAACCTGTAACATCGTTGTCCATGATCTCCTTAGTGAAAGCGCAGTTGTCACACATGCCTGGAAACAGACAGTTGTATTGATGCTTATATTGAAGCTGTAGACAAAGCACGTGTGCCAAATATATTTGACATCACACGGACATATCATGGTGAACCTTCGAGCTCGAATGCTCGATATTAGAGGTCTAGCTTGAAAATCAAACTCTAGCTTCAAGATAACAGATTTATGCATTCCTGAATAACCTGGCGAAGTGATAGTCAAAGACACATTTTCGCAATACATATCTTAATGACATTATAATCAAAGAATTATCACCAGTTTCCACGTATATTTATATTTTCGTGGTACGGTAGAGAGATCTGGTTTCAAGGAGATGAATTTATAACTCACCATGACATTCCTGAACCCTCTCCCCAAAATGTCGAAAGAAGGCTGCACGGCGGCATGTACGCTTGGACTGTAAATTTTCCAACAAAATGTATAAGTTCAATCTCATATATTCTAGGTTTCAAATCATGACGAATCCTACTTCAAGAGAAACGTTATATGCAGAGTCAAAAAGCCAGAAGTCATGATAGTTCTGCTCTTCGCATGTAGAAATCATAGAATACTTCAACTTTACCTGACAGAAGCGGCAAATCGCGTATAGATTATGCAGCCCTCCCACTTCCGCAAAAACCATAGAGCTCTGCATGATTGCATATGATTTACAGACTCAATACACCTAGATATGTAAGATGTCTTTGAAGCTGATGTATAAGGACAAAGAAGTGGAAAGACAACAACTAGCATCAAAAAAGTAGGGTTAAGTACGCCGATATTCACACGCGCACTGTCAGCCAAATGAAGCACTAAGCCTCACTCACCTGCCGAGGAAGGTCAGCAGGCCTGAAGTAAAGAAGACAATAAGCAGGAAGTCCATCTCGACCTGCACGACCGCTTTCCTGCACAATGCCAACCTTAAAACATTAATGATCTCTTCACCAACAAGAAGGCTATTACCAGAATCTACTGTGCATGATAGACATGAGGATACCTGATAGTAGGTCTCCAACGACTTGCTCAGACTATGATGAATAACAAACCGCACTGCAAACGGATATAATTGAAATGATTAAGAAGGAGGCGTCCAAAATGAAACAACACAGCAGCTCTTCCTCCTGAATATCTTTCACACCATAGTTGACAAGCGTGGCTCCAGACTAAAGCAGAAAACTCTCAAGGATCTCACCATCAGGTTTGTTGATACCCATTCCAAAAGCTACCTACGCAGCAAGTCAGACCACCACACTGCAGAAATAAGGACTTGGATATAACAACACCATAAGTACGAAACAGAACAAAAGTCCTCTCTATATTCCGAAGCGAACTGCTTGAGAAGTATTTATAAACACGGATCTTGACAAGAGATGAATCGATTAGAAGGATTGCACAAGTACGACATTTGTGACAACTTTTTGAATACGATTTTTTGAAAGATCCAGCGCATGATACTTTTCAGAAATATGCAATACCTCATTGAAAGGCTTCCGGAAAATCAGATAAATTTCCAGTAACTAGAGAACTGACACATACCGTGCCAACAATTGCTTGCAGTTTGTTGGTGCTCCATCTGTGGACAATCGTACAAGAAAAGCACCGTTGATTATCGAATTAAACCCCATCCTTGAAAAATGCGGATGACTTACATGTCTAGGTTAGGACGACCACAAATGACCAAAAAACACGTTCACCAAACCCATGGAAAGCACGTCATAGACCTTCCAATCACATGGTTGGGTTCATCAACAAAAAAATTAAAAGATATGCTAGATAGCGCACCGTGTATGAACAGAAGATCTTGTGTCAGGTTTCATATCGGCATGGTAATGAGCGTGAAATACCCCGCTTCAAGCTCACGCGCAACCGAGTGTACATATCATGAAGTTGCCATTACATATGGAGGTACGATTCACATAAAATCCAACGTAGAAAATGTAGAGGAACATCAGCAAGGAATCTGAGATAAAACTCAGATCGGGGTAAGCCTCAGGACAATGTCATATAACATGCATAATGTCGAACCCTGTTCTCCAATATTTTTGTTTTTAGCAATTAATTAGGAGTAAAATAGCTGATTTAGCAAATAGGAATAAAAACCGCCTGTTTAAACCGGTTCGTAGGTAGTAATTTTGTGTTAAGATTCTTCCGGCTAACCTTATGGGATTTTAGAGCTTTTTGGATAGCCGGGTTGATACCGGCCGATACCCCGAGATGCCGGATGGCCCGGTTCTCCTCTGGGGTTGATGACCCGAGCCGCCCGGTCGACCGGAGAAAGGGCCGGAAAACTTCGCGGGCGCCGACATAATCACCGGCGGCTCAATGATGACCGGGTACTTCCCGGTGTACGTCTCGAGCTACTGGTGATGATGTCTCGGAGGGGAGTTCGGTTTGTTGTTATTAGGAGCCGCCGCCTCCATTCTCGGCCATTCCATCCCGCGTTTTGAGAGATAGAGCAATTTTGAGAGCTCGGCGATCCGAGAGTGTTGGAAAAGCGAGTTTGGAGAGATTAGGGTTTCGGGAAGTAGGGTTTCTACCGGAATCGGTCCGGGAAAGCAGGGAGAGAAGAGTTCCGGGCAGCTACAGGATACCGGAGCGATGCCGAAGAGGAGGGAGGTGGTCCCGTGGCGACCGGGGATGCCGATCCCCCTCAAGTCGGTGAAGCCGCAGGTACCCGAGCTTCCACTGCACAAGCGGAGCGAGGATGACCTCCTCCCGGATGGGGTGCGCCGGTCAGACGATGCCCCGTGGGACTTGGCGGACAGACCATCATCGAGGAAACATCACCCACCGCTTCCCCGAGATGTACGTGACGCACCCCCTGAGGGGGAAGACGGACAACTGGGGACCCCGCCATTGGAGGGCGACTTACAAATTTCCGGACTCCCCAATCGGCTACATCAAGAAGAAGGGCGACGACGGATTGAGGAATCGGTTTTGCGGGGCCACGGAGAAGGACGGATTCAAACCGGAGGACCGCAAGGACCCCGGTGACGCGCCTCCTCCGGTTTCTTCTCCCCATACTCAGCCCGGACAAGCCGACCACCTGCACAGTGAAGCTGATGAAGGCTATCTTGGGAAATTACGATGGGCGGATGCAGGTCGGGTGGCACCACATCATCAGCGAGGTGGTGCAGCGAGAGGTGATGAAGATCGGGAATCAGAAGGGGTGCCCACTGGCCCCCTACATCTTCCATCTCTACCAACGGCACGGCATCCTCACCGATCGGGAGATATTTTATTGGCACGAGAAACACAACCTCCCATCCGGAGATCCGCAGGGGCCAACCTCTTCCGAGTCCGGGAGGAGATGGAGCAAGTCCAGGGCTACCGACTGGAGGGGTCACCGGAACCGCCCACTGACAGGCCGAGCGGTGGGACCAGCCAAGCCGGACCAAAGACAAAGACGGGTGGCCACCTGGGGAAGGAGGAAGTAACCGGGTGAATCCTACCCGGACTTCTCAAACCATGCCCTCCCCTGTTCATGCCAAATGCGAGAGGAGGAAGAGGAGGAAGAAGAAGAGGTCGTCCCCCACCCGGGAGGACAAGAGCCCAAAGAACGAAGGGCCGAGGAGATAGCCGAGGCGGGTGGAGACCAATCCGCGCGAGGAGGAGGGCCGGAGCGAGGATGACGAGGAAGAGGAAGAAGAGGAAGCCCCACCTCGACAGGCAAGACCATCCCGAGGGGTGAGGAGGAAGGATACGACCGGCTTTGGGAGAAGACGTTCTCCCGTCCGGATCCCACCCCGGTGGTACAGGAGGTCCCGAACGAGGAGGTGGCTGCGGCAGAGGCTATTGCAGAGGTGCCTCCACCCGGACAGAGACCCAGGAGGAGGGAGAGTGCCCAACCTGAAGCGCAAGGCCAAGAAGAGGAAGAGGTCAGCGAGTCCGGTGGCACAGCCGAGGGCCGTCGAGGAGGAGCGTGCCCCAAGTCCGGATCCTGCGCCAATGCAAGATCCGACTCCTGCCCCGATAGCCGAGCCGATCCCGGAGAGCCAGCCCAAGACGAAGAGGAGGCTGCTCCTTGCGGAGGAGGAGGACACCCCGGAGAAGGCCACACCTCCCCGACTAGAGTTACCGGAGCAGAGGATTGACCCCGCCCGGCCACTCCAAAGATCGTGGCGGCCCGAGTCGTCCCACAGAGGACATGTGACCTCCGGGACGGGCAACACCACCCCGGTGCTCCCCCGCCCCTACTACAGGATACCCAGCGAGGGTATCCTCCACCCCATCCGGCTGGCCATGGAAGAGGTAGATCGGGAGAATGAACAATTGTTCACCTCCCTGGCGCGACTCGAGCGGGTTTTCCGCACCCAACGTGGAACGGTACCCGGAGTTGGCCGAGGAGATGCAATGGGAAACGCCAAGGCGAGAAGAGAGAAGGTGGAGCTAGTCTTTCAAGGCCCGGCCAAAGGAGAAGGCATCCGTGGGAGTCCAGTGTGGACCGGACCCCTCGGACACGGAGGCACATCCGGAGGTGGAAGCCCTCAGGAGGATTGTGGAGGAGCAGGAGGCTGCACTCCGGAGGTTGCAGAACATTGATCGGACGGTGCTGCACTCCATCTTGAAGGTACTGCAACCGGATGCAGAGGCCCAAACGAAGGCGGCCTTCTATGATGCTCGGATTGGGATCAGTGAA
The DNA here is from genome assembly GCA_037043015.1 of Bryum argenteum. Classification (NCBI taxonomy): domain Eukaryota; kingdom Viridiplantae; phylum Streptophyta; class Bryopsida; order Bryales; family Bryaceae; genus Bryum; species Bryum argenteum. Next base: position 12,707,608 of record CM073328.1, on the reverse strand, counting down.
TCACCCCAATCCCTGGAGCTGCTCAGGAGGCACGCCACCGGCATCAACCAGTGTCTCAAGGAGTTCCGCACCCTCACTGGAAGGCTGTTGGGGGCCCTCCCCCACGTGGAGATTCAGGAAGCCCTTCCGGAAGAGGAGGTAATCGCACCCCCAGAGGTGCCCACGGAGGGGCCGGTGCCCATGGAAATAGAAGAAGTGCCCCTGACCGCTTCGAAGGAGCAAAGGATCCCAGTCGACGGTGCCATTCCGGAGAACAGGGAGGGAGAACGAGCTGCGACTCCCCCTCAGGAAGCGGATACCTCAGGAGAACCAGGATTACCCGGTCCCTCCGAGGTGGAACAGGTGGTGGAAGGAGAGGTGAACCCCTCTCAACAACCGGATGAGCACCCGGATGGCGATGTCACAGGAGAAGGGGCAGTACTCCCCGAACAGGTTGAAGAGGTAATACCTCACCCGGAGGCCCAAGTCAACGAGGTGGGAGATCCGGGCGAACAAGGGGGCGGAGGAGGAGCCCGAGGTCCCTCAAGAGGAAGTTGAGGTCCAACCCGTGGGCCCTCAGGTACAGCTGGAGGAACCCGTGGTTCCTCATGAAGAAGAGGAAGTCCACCCCGTGCCCCCTCCATCGAAGTTGAAGGCACTCCGGGACAGGTGGAAGAGCCGGAGGACGCAGTAAAATCCGAGATTTTACATCCACCCCGGGTTGATCGGGAGGGAGATTCCTCCCCGCGAGTTGGTGCCCTTCCCGGGATGAATACGCCGCCGTCAAACCCCTCGAGCCGACCCACGCCGCCGGAAGAAGACACTAGTCAGTAGTTAGTTAGGTTAGAATGGGTAGGATTAGTAGGTGCCTTTTTGGCCACTCACCCGGGAATCTCGGAAGCCCGAGAATTCCGGATCTTGATAGGGTTTCCGAGAAAACCGGGACCCTCTGACTTTCATCAAGACTCTGCGGAGTCCTTCGGGTCTTCTCTGTGTTTCCGCACTGTGAGTAAAGGTTGATCTTTGCACCTAAAATTCGTGATTGTGTGTAAGTCGTGATCTTGTAATTGTGTGTGCGTAGTTGATGTCCGAGCCGGGTCGTGGATACGGGAAGTCCCTCGTAGATTCGGTGGTTGCAATCCCGTAACCCGGGAGAGGTCTCTAGGAGAGTGACAGAGTCGGTGAGAGGTCCGTGTGAGAAGTACTAGAGCATAACGGGAGTAGTCGTCACCTAGGAAGGTGATACACTAACCGGGTTGGGTGAGGTACTAGGGTTAGCAAGAAACGCTAAACACGATTGCCAACCTCCCGAATGGGATGTTCGGTTGAGGAAAGCCTCTCCCAGGAGTAGGGTACGAACCCGGTTCTATGTTATTGGAACTCTAATGGATTAAGTGGCGGGATACCACCCACTGTGATCCGGGTCACGAGTAAACAACCCCCCTCGTTGGCTCAGATTAGGAGGAAACCGGGCCATTTCTTTGTGTGACCTTTGTTTGGGTGAGAATCCGGATAGTGGCAGTAGTAGCAAGGAAGGAACTCCCAGAGAGAAGGAAAGGGTAGTCGAGATACTAAGGGTGGAACTCCGGACACCTTAATCAACCGGTAGGGAGCGACATTCCGCGCTCTTCCAAATAAATAGGAAAGACCCCTCCGAGGATTTACGGAGGTTAAACTAAATCACCACAGGATACTAAGTCCCCCTCCCGGACAGGGAGGCCGTTCGAATCTAGAAAACCACCGGATCAGACGCAAAGCTGGTTTCCTTGGGGTTTTGGGTTTGGGAGCTAGTCAGACCCCAACCCCTCCCCGAGTTCCCTAATCCGGTAGATTAGAACGTTTTCTGTCGTTGTAGCGTCCATAGGTTGTTGGTCCGGATTTCATTTGGTCTTCACACTTCACAGAATCTCCGTGGAACGTTACCCGGAAGGCGAACCATTTTGCTTGGTTGTATAAGTAAAATTGTGCTGTTTTTGGTCTTCTCGGTCTGGTAACTCACGACACATAACGTGTAAAATTGATCATACCTACTCACATTCCTTCCGGGAAAAGACGATGCCTGATTCTTTACCAGAATACTTGTCCAAGATGAAGGATGCAATGTCATCAATAGCTGCATTTCCGTTGGACTTCTTCTCACGCACCTACGTAAGCATCGGTTCACACTACCACGTTACATGAATAAAGAGAGGGTAAGTCTTCGATATCCTCCTCCACAAAGATATATAGCGGGGAAGATTTCGACTCAAGTAATCGGTCCGGTAAAGCGGATGAATGACTTACCTCATGTTGAAGAGCATATGACATAGAACTCAAATGAGTTACAAAGAATAATAATATTTCCGGATAATAAATACCTCGTAGAAAAGATTGGGGCGATGGACAGTGCTGACAAATTTCTCGCAGCGTGTGATCTGTAGCATTTCCCTCACATCCGTTTGGACTCGCTCTTATAGCTTGTGTCGTGTAGCCTTGCACACAATATTCCCTTTACAATGAGCTTCAGAAACTTAGCAATCATATTTCTTTAACAATCATAACATATCAGAGACCTAGGGGAACGAAAGACGAACAAAAGCGAGAGGGAATGGAGGCGGATTGAGCACTAACTTGCGGTAGCATCAATGATTCGCAAAGCGATGCAGTGGTGCACTAATTCAACTAAAAATGAGATGGATTATTTCTTGACCACGAACTCTTGAATCTGATGCCAGTGTGACGAGCTTTCTCTTGCAAACTCAACAAAAGTTGTCTCCAACTTTCAAGCTTGTGACGGGAAGAGGTTTCGCCTCATCCGAGCATGCATGACACCACCAGATTTAAGATTCGCAGCCTCCTCATCATTTGGTTAGGTACGCGTGCAGACTGGACCGTAGCCGATCGGATCCATGGCTTATGCATCATAGCCATTTCCCACGCGACGGTGTATTCATTTGTGAAACTATAAAATTTGCCCACATCTCACATGTGAATGACATAAGCATTAGGGTGGGACAGTCATAAAGGTGTAAATAAATATCTACTCGCTCCTTTCTCTAATGAGGATGAAGATGGAAGCAGTGGCAACTTCGGCGAGTGGTGCTCTTAAACGCGCTCTGCCCAAAGTTTCCAACCGTTGTTGGGAAGAATTTGTAGTCTAAGCAAAATAGTCACTCGCACAAATGTAACCCGGTTTGAGAGATCGATTATGGCGTACCTCGGCCACATATGCGTGAGCCCGCCATGCAAGTATTGCCCTCACACACGCAGCGCATTTCTCTCAAAGAAAGTTTCCAATAAAGAAGATTTACCGGCTCCTACACCGCAAGTCGTGCGCCCGCTCCGCCGGATCTCCGTGAAGTGTCCGGCCGCTCACAAAGACACTCAATTGCGCCTGGCTCTCCATCGCTTGCTCCTTTCCCTTCAACCTCGAAGCCCTAATTTGTTCGGCGATTGTACCGATAACATCAATGCTCTGCCTCCCTCCGGCGCTCCGGGAGGGTTACTGTACATCGGGATTGGAATCCAGTTGAAACTAAATCAACATTAATAAAAGTCGTAACCCTTAGCCTTGCCCTCCGTCTCCTCAGCTGGCCGGTCCCTACGCGCCAGGCGCCGCTGCTACCGTGGCCCGACATTCCCGGGAAAGGCTTGGCAGAAGAACTCGCATTTTCTCCTCATGAGTATTTCATGTGATAAAACTGTGTACAATTCTCGTCAAAAAAAATTCATATTTGCCGAATTCTAGCTGTGAAAGCACATCGATTCGTGCTAATGGCATCTTCATCTGTACTCAAGACCCTGCTTTTAAACAATCGCGTGAGAACTGAAGGGACTTTGGAGTTGGCCATGAGCCTCACTGCGTTGAAGGTGCTATTGATTCTCCTCTACAGCGCCGGTGAGCAAGAAAAGATCATCCGCATATTTCGAGCAGCCATCGACATGCACTTCGAAGAGATTTTTAATGCTTGTCATTCGTTTCAAATCACCCGACTGGTGCCCATTCTTAACGACGCTATCCCCAGACATGTAAACCGTGCGAATTGCTGGGATTGGTACCGCAAAAGTGTTGGGAGTACTCAAGAATGAAAGGGAAGAAGTGAGGAGCCTGAATGGCTCCAAGCTTTATATATAGGAAGAGGCAAAGAGCTTGTAATAAATGCTAACAAGAGTGGGTGAGCAACTACACCACTACGTAGCTAGGCTAATCATTACTGCCTTGGTTAACGGTTCACTTGGATCGTCTCATCCTAACACTCCTCCTCGATACAAGAAGAACCTCATTAAAAACTCCTTCCGATTTGACCTATGTTGATTTGGTCTCGGATAGGAGAAAAGAGTGTCCTCAGTGGCTAAGTTCGAGAAGGGTCTTCATTCCTGCAGCTCGGACGAGCTCGCGGTGCCGGTACGCAGGGAGCGCCTTAGTGAGCATGTCTGAAATATTTTTCGCTGACTCGATCTTAGTGACTGTAACTTGTTCGCTCTCCACGAGATCCTGCATGTAGCCGAATAGGGTGGGGTTGATATGTTTAACACGATCTGCTTTGATGAAGCCCGTCGCGACTTGTGCCACTGCTGCCGCGTTATCTTCATAAATCACCGTTGCAGTCGCTGCATCTTGGAACCTGCATTGTTCAGAAATTGCACTTACCATGGTGCGGATCCAAACTGCCTCTCGAGCAGCTTCGTGTAGAGCCAGCAATTCGGCATGGTTCGTGGAAGTCGCTGTAATGGTTTGCTTCACGCTTTTCCAAGATATGGGAGCTCCATTCTTCAGGAAGATGTATCCAGTCTGGATTTTCCATTAACTTCGTTGGTCTTGAATCCAGAATCTGCATATCCAATTACCTGGGGATGTGCGTCTTTTGTGAAATGGAGGCCGAGGTCTTCAGTTCCCCGTAGGTATCGGAGCAAGTGCTTAATCGCTGCCCAATGCCGATGCGTTGGCTTCCTGCTGTGTCTCGCTAGTACACTGGTTGCAAACGCTATGTCGGGTCGAGTATGGGTGGCGAGATAAATCAATGCACCAACCGATGCGAGGTACTTCTGCTTATCCACTTCTTCCTCCTCCTCCTCGCAAGGTCGATACGGGTCATCGCCTGTCTTGCTCCGGCCAATCATCGGGGCCGATATGGAGTTGCATTCGCTCATGTTGAAGTTCTTTAACAACTTCTTTACGTATGATTCGTGATGTAGCAGAATGCTGCCATCGGGGAGGTGATGAATCTGCAAGCCTAAGCAAAAACGGGTCTTTCCTAACATTTTCATCTCAAAGCGATCTTTAAGCAAATTTTCAATTTCGGTACAAACTCTTGATGTCCCAATAAGGTTAATGTCGTCCACATAGACGGCCAGAATTGCATAACCATAATCTTTACGAAGAACAAAAATGCATGGAAGAGTTGGGTGGCAAGAGAACCCGTTTTCGGTCAGAAAGCGTCGGAGGTGGTGGTCCATGCTCGGCCAGCTTGCTTGAGACCGTAGAGTGCCTTATGAAGTTTGAGGCCGCTGAACTTCCCCTTCGGGGCTGTGGGCGTATCGTTGAGAAAATCTGGGGGCGGCTTGATGTATATCTCTTCGTCCAACTCGCCATACAAGTAGGCGGTAACAACATCCAATAACCTCATGGCAAGTGATAATTGGACTGCTATTGCAAGTAAGTAACGAAACGACGAGCAATCCATGACCGGAGAATAAGTTTGATCAAAGTCTACACCGGGGCGTTGGTTGAAGCCTTGTGCAACACAACGAATTTTGTATCGTACAATTTCACCTTTTTCATTTCGTTTCCGGGTAAACACAAGTTTGTATCCTATCGGTCGGGATTTGAGATCATTGTTCAATTTGCCGAATACCTCTCGCTTTCGCAAAGAGTTGTACTCGGCCTCAAGTGCAAGTTTCCATTCGGGCCATTCTGGACTGGCTTTAGCCTGATCTAGTGTGGTTGGGTCGGGGTCTAAACTGAGCAACTTTGTGACAAAGATTTCGACATCAAGTGATTCACTAATTTCTGCATGGGTGATCTCTGGTTCTATGCTAACTAGGTGTGTCTCGGGTGTTGGTTCTGTTACTTCTGTATCGATAGAGTCGAGCTTTCCGCCTTCTAGTTTCGTGACCTTTGGATGCTTGGTTTGGACTTGGGTGTGGGCATCGGTCTTTTCTTGGATACGGGTGGGATCTTAGGATTACCAGAACCGGGAATTGGGTTACGTAAGATGCGAGTACCGGAGTCGAAACTATCTGGGATTTGATTTGCTAGATGTGAGCCAAAAAACCACTTTGGGGTGGCAATTGGTCACAAGGATCAAGATCACAAGAGAAATGAAGAAGGGAAGAAGGGAAACAAGGAGAGGATGAAGAACAAGGGAAAGAACAAGAAGAAACCACCGGCCGGATGCATTTTTAAGTACCCTTCAGATTCTAGGCCGCCATTTCTCCATCCTAGCTCGGAATTGGGCGTGCATTAGCTTTTTAGAAAGCCAACTTAATTGTGCATCTACCCTGAAAATCTCAAAAGCATAGGACAAAAAACCTAGGACTGATTGCCATTTGACTGGACCTTGTTTTTATACCATCCGGCCGAGAACACCTTCAACACTACTGACTTTGGGAGGTGATTTCTCCCTCCCTACAGATCGGAATTGGACGAGCCATATACCAAAAGAAAGCTACTGAGGAGATCTACCAGCATCCCAAATCTCAATCGATTTGGACTGAAACCGAGGGACTGATGGCTATTTGACTGAGAGGCACTTCCAAGGAGATGAGCAAATGACAACAATCTACAAGGAAGAGCAAAAACAAGGAAAGAGGGGAGCAAGAAGAGAGAGAAGGAGGCCCATGGCCTTCCTTCTCTTCACTAACTAAGCATTAGAAGAGGGAGAGGGAGAACACCAACATGAATCAATGAACAAGAGGGGAATGGATTGATTGATTCATTATAGCTTGAAAACAAGCTCTTAAGTACAAATGGAGGAGCCGCCAAAGAGGCGGCTCACCCTAACCCTAAGGCCCTAATCTAAGGCCTCCATGGATGAATGACGCTCCATCCTCCATGGCGCTCCATCCTCCATGGCCCTCCACCTTGAAGAACCCCTACAAACGAATGTAACTCACAATTGCCACCACAAAGTCAATTGGACAAGACCAAAACAATCAAGTCTCAAACACAAATATGAACACCCGAGGTTAATTGTGCAAGGCCAATGGTAAAACATCTAACTCTTAATCAAGCAACTAACCCTATTTCTAATTAAGGATCCACTAGGGGGATTCATTCCTCCTCTAGTCCTTCCCCATCAAACTATGGATCCACTAGGGGGATTCATTCCTCCTCTAGCCCTTCCACACTAAATCTAATCTAAAGCTTAAATAAATGCCAAACATCCTATCCAAGGCCTTACAACAACCATCCTCAAACATGCATATTGTATTCAAAACTTAATTATCTTAATTTCACCAATCTACTTCAAAATGACATTTGCTAATTAACAATTCATTTATAAAAGTAACAAATAAACAATAACATCAAAAGAGAGCAATAACATGCTCTCACACTAGAGTTTGTAAATGAAGTAGTTTCTTTCTTTACGTCACTAATTTGTTCGCGGATCTGGGTTCATGGTGAGTGATTCTGTGGCTCTAAACGTTAAGGGTGAAGATTTGTCGTGGTGAGGAGGCTTTGGAAAAACTGTCTCTATGAATCTGCAGTTTTCGAATCTGGCTTTCTGGACATTCCCTGTTCTCATGTCTAAGTATCGGATTACGCTAGGTGAGTCAAAACCTATGTACACGCCTTCAAGGCGGTGCGCACCGATGGTCTTAACCGAGGCTCGGGTGCCGGGATCCACACCGACACCCGAAGACTCGGGAGGTGGCGAATGTTTGGTATTCTACCGAAACTAGTTCTAATGAGGTGCAGGTATTCAAAAGAGTGGGTTCGAATCGCAACAATGTGGCGGCATGCAAAGACGGCATGGCTCCACATTGTGGAGGGAAGATTAGCATGCAAGAGAAGAGGTCGAACTATAAACTGGATTTTTTTATATATGCTTGACTAAACCATTTTGTGAATGCTCGTAAGGAACCGCGTAGGTTAGCGCGATTCCTGTGGCCGTGCAGTAATCTTCAAAAGTATGTGATCTAAATTCTTTGGCATTGTCCATTCTTAATGTTTTGATGGGTCTATCAGGGAAATGAGCTCTAAACTTTATCAACATCGCTAGTATTTTTGGAAAAACCATGTTACGGGTGGTGAGTAGTGATACCTCGGCGTGACTACCAGAAGCATCTACCAAGACTAGGAAGTAGAGGAACTGACCTGAACTGGGGTTGATAGGACCGCATACGTCGCCTTGGAGGCGCTCCAAAGGTTGCGGTTGTTCGGATGGTAACCTCCATCTTGACGGGTGTTTGGCATATTTGCCTTGGATGCATGCCGTGCAGTCGTCGACTTTGTCAGCGTCGCTTGTATTCAGGGTGTGGCCCTCCAAAATCGGAAGCATCCTTCGGAAGAGCGTGGTGCCGGGGTGTCCTAGCCTCCGGTGCCAGAGCTGGGCTTTCGGTAGTACTGTGAGGTTGCAGCTTCGGGTCGTGGTTGTGGCTGAAATGCGTAGTTCGTATAGCCCGGTGCTGGTCGCTTGGATGGTAATTATGGTCTTAGTGCCTTGTCGTAGTTCGAGTTTCTCGGCGTCGTCATTTCCAGAGACCGTGGAAATGCGGTTCGAATAGAGGTCCCGTGAGGCCGATCAAAGCTACGGGAGCGTCCGGGGCGTACATCGCCTTATCACACACGAGGGGGAATCTCCCGGGCAATACTATTGTTGCCCGGCCCTCCCGGAACTTAAAGTTCCGGCTTCCGGCTATTGTGAAAATATCACAATTTTGCCAGGGTCCGCGCATGCAAGACTCTTCAAAGAACTCGGGACTCCTAAGGATAGTGTGGGTCGACCCGCTATCTAACAGGGCGCTATCGGTGATTACATTTGGACGGTTTAATTGGACCATGTAGTTTTCAGTGTCAACTTCAGAGAAGGAGGGCGCATCGAGGGTGTGCACTTCCCTCTTCTCCCCCTTCAATTTCTGAAGTTCTTGAAATATATCAACCCAATACTGGGGGGTGCGGCATTCACGCTCGTAATGCCCAAGGCGTCCGCATTTGAAACACGCACCTCCGGACTGTTCGTTTTTCTGAGTTTGGCTTGACTGACCTGAATGACGTTCGTTACGGTCTTGGTATGGCCTGTAGCTATCACGCCGATCATCGCGTCGATCATCTCTTCGGTTATCACATCTGTCGCTTTGTCGATCATAATATCGATCATTTCTTCGGTCATCTCGCCGGTCGTCCCTCTTGTCGTCGCGCCTGTCATCACGGTAGTAATCATCTCGTGAGTTTCGAGTATCACGGCCGCGTCCACGTCCTCGTCCTCCTCCTCGCGGGTTTCTTTTGGCCGCTTTGGTGCTATTGGCCTCGACTGTAGGTGTTGTGGTCTTGTCTTTAGGTGTCGATGTTTGGCCTTGTGCATGTGCTTCGCTGGCGGGGGTCGTGATGATTTCTCCTTTGTGTACTTCACGTGCCGGCCGTGTCTCTGCATTTTTCAGCATTAGTATTTGTTGTTTTTCGGCCATTAACAAGTATGACATCAATTCAGGATGTGTGGCATGTTTCTATATTGTTGTGCAAGTATGGACGTGGCGGGAGGAAAGGTTGAGAGTGTCTTCGCTATGAGTGTTGCGTCAGTGACCGTCTCGCCACACATGCGGAGTTGAGCTGAAATGCGGTGGAGCTCCAAATTGAACTCCTGCATTGTCGGGAAGTCCATGACGCGAAGGTTCGTCCAATCGTTCTGAGCTTGAGGGAGTAACATCTCCTGGTGGTGTTCAAAACAAGCTTGAATCTGAGACCATAACTCTGCTGCGTCTGTGATATGTATGTATTGTTTACGTAACGAGTCATCAAGGTGTCGCCGGAGAATGAGCAAGTGCGCCATCGAGGTCCTCTGCACTCAAGTAAGTCCGAACACCGTTTACCCATTCAAAAAAATTGCTTCCGTCTACGGCTAAGGCTTCGAATATGAGGTTTTGAACTCGGGTCTCTCTTGTCGTTGCCATAACGACTCGTTCGGGTATCGCCAGTATGGGTGATGGAAAGTGGGGAGCTAACGTAACAAACAGGTTCTAGTAAGACATTGCTATGGTTTGAGAAGGATTGAAGTCATGTTTGCATCAAGGGAAAAATGACATCTGTGTTAAACTACAAAGTATGAAATACTCGTTCTGCAGCAACACAGAGGAATACAAGCATGGCAATTTGCTAAATCTAAGTGCAAATCATGTGCATTGAAAAAATAAAATAAAATAAAGCAGTAGCAATCACTCAAACAAAAACAGTCTCTTGGTTAGTCACCGTCTCTGGAAAATGGTGTTCTCTCGGTTGCTGGAGAGATAGAGTAAGAGCAAACGAGTGAAGAGACAAAAAAAGAAGCTCTGACTAAAGAAAACGATCGTGCTGATAATGTGTTGGGAGTACTCAAGAATGAAAGGGAAGAAGTGAGGAGCCTGAATGGCTCCAAGCTTTATATATAGGAAGAGGCGAAGAGCTTGTAATAAATGCTAACAAGAGTGGGTGAGCAACTACACCACTACGTAGCTAGGCTAATCATTACTGCCTTGGTTAACGGTTCACTTGGATCGTCTCATCCTAACAAAAAGCAAGGAGATTCACAACGCATGTGAGGGCCAAGTAGGCGGGTATTGTCTTCTTCCTAATATTTGTATCAATTACATTGTGGACAATTATGTTCCTTTTAACCCTTAAATGCCTAAGCATGCCTCTCGGGCTTGCTTTTTTTTTAAGGGTATTTTGAGACGGATTGGGCGATTTAGGGTTGATTAACAAATGTTAGGAGGTTCATTATCAGACAACATGAGAGATTGACTACTTGGTAGCCAGGTACCTGATTCTTTTTGAGTTTGGTAAGTGAAGCATTATGTGGTTGTGTGTGCTTTTAGAGGTAGTTTTAGCAAGACCCCTTTCTACACTAAGGAGAATATAGAAAGACTCTTTCTTGCTGTGTAAATAAGTGTTTTCTTGATGTATTGCTCAAATGAATAGTACGTCATCTGGTCAAAGAAGACAAGGAAAATTACAAGTAATTTGATAGTGTACTCATTCAACAAAGAAGAAGAATTTTTACTTGCTTCTACATACAAATTCCAGTGTACCTAGGCATTAGAGAATAGTTAGAATTGAAGATGTTGGGATTTACTTTATGGTGCATTTGTGGGCTTTAATTGATTTGATTTTATAAACTTGGGCTTTTTCACCCTAAATGTCCGTAGTGTAAAATGACGATATTCTGGATGAAGGATAGAAACTCTAAAGAGCTATAACTTCTATATCTTGGACAAAATTACTTGATTTGGGTCACAAATCAAGTTCAGTTTATGTGATAAAAATTGGAGATCTATGCAATAAAGTATGAGTGAATGGCATGCATTTTAGTCAAGGAAGCTTTTGTTTTTCGGTTTTAAAACATTTGGCATGTTTTACCATTGCAAGCCAATTGAGTGAGATGAGAAATAGATTCTTGTGATTTAAAAAAAAAAAAACAAAAAGTGATCTTTAGACGCATCTCAACGACTTTGCAGTTGGAAGATTCTTGATCGGATAACTAATTATAGTATTGGATTTGCAATGAGTTTTTTGCAATGAAAAAAGCAGAAAAATGGATGACTTTTGAGGAGCTATATCTATTTTTCCATTTTTAGATTTTGACTTTATTTTTAGGGATAAAGGATGGCGGATTGAAATTATAGTCTTGTTTTAGTAGTAGAAACCTTAAGTCACCCAATCAAAGATGTATTGAAGATGAGGCATGGATTTGAGTGCAAAGGGTCTAGTTGTGGACTATTTTCCTTTGTAAAATGTTTCCAGGCACTTTTCACTATTGCAAGGCTACTATTTGAGCCATGATTTTCTTTTGATACATTTTTTTGGTGCAATAGAGTCTTTAAAATGAAGATGAAGAACTTTCTACTTGGTGATTTTTGAATTGAAAATTTCATGTTGGTAATATTTTCACTTCAATGTGAAAATGATAGTTTTCAGTCACAATGTTTTAGTGCGCACTAAAACATTGTGATCTCGCAATCTATGATGTCTCATGAGTCAAATTATGGTCCAAATGATCTACAACAAGCATATTAGAAGTTTGTGCAATTGAGATCTAAATAACTTATCTTCAATTTCATCTATGTGACTTTTTTCAAAGATGAGTTTTTGTTTAAAAAAATTTTCAAGGTTGTCTAGGGGTCAAGAACTACTACTAATCGGGGCACACTTCTTTGCACTTAGCATATCCACACAAATTATTTTCACTACATACTTTATGAAGATTTACCCTCAACAAAACTCTATTTGATTGACGAACAAGGTATTTTGCTTGGATTTCCTCTTAACATTGTAAAATGATGGGCACTTATAAAGTTAATGTATAGTATGTGGTAGGCACTTAAGGTGTATAGTGTCACCGGCTATATCTTTGAATTAATCAACTAAGATGAAGCTTCTAGGGGCCTGTTTTGCTACATGGACCCTTGAGGTGGTGCCACATGGACGTGTGATGCATTTAAAATCAAGACATTGTTTGGTCGGGTCATGCCCCCAACCCTCTTATACTTTTTACGGAGAGGAAACGGCTCCAAACAGTATGGGATATATCCCTCCTTAGAACTCCCCTAGAACCAGGCCTCTAATGAATTAATGCCCCTGACATGCAAGTTTGAGTGGATAGTAAAATGACTCTTGAAGATATAAAGTTCTGGAGATAATATGAAGCGTAACTATATGATGAAAATTCATGTTAGAAGTCCATAAATTGTGTTCTTTGTTTTGGTATGCCTTTAGTTATGCCCTACATGCTTTTGAAATTGTTTAATAATTGACATTTGGACTTCTTACTTTCTACTCTATTCTAGGGCTCAACTCCTGGTTGGGTGAAATTAGTGCCTTACACATGCTCAGGAAAAAAATAAATACACTTAATTGTTCATACAAACTTCAAGGTTGTCATGACAAAAAGTAGCTTATATTTTGAATCTAAAATCTTCCTATTCAAGTTATTGGAAGTACATATGCTTGCAACTTATAAGATTTTATTTGACCTCAAAGTTCTTTTTATAAGCCTTCGAACACAAAGAAGGCAATTATTTCATTGTATATTGTTAGGCACCAAGGCAGAGGCTCCAAATTTTTCTTAGGAATACGAAGAGGACATGAAAACACACTTTCATTATAAATTCACAATTATATACAAAACATGATATAAAGTTTACATTCAATCATATGACATGATGTAAGTGCAACAATCCTTACAATTGCCTAAGTCTGAAGAATCTCTTACGGTTACAAATTACTAAAATAAAACCTCCAAATAACTTGAGAAATTTAATAGAGATTCCAATAAAACGATTGATACAAGTTCTCAAAGGCGGACTATCTTTATTCGAATGAGATACTCGCAGACATTTGACACCTCTAAGTCCACACGGTAAAATCCGCCTCTCTTGAAATACTATCTTCTCCTCCATCCGAGTCAGTATGAGCGCTTGAGGATTGGCTTCTCTTCCTTCCAACCAAACAATAATGTACTCCTGCAGCCAGAAGGAGAAGGGTACCTTCTCCAATTCCACATAATAGTGCCGATCTAGAACGTTAATTTCACCTCCAAAACTTAGGGTTGGCTCGATCTCTTGAAGCGGACCGTCCTTGGTGCTAACACCACTTGCAGCCACCTCGATGGGCTCGTCTCTAGCATATGTTCGACAGTTGGCATTCATGTGCGTAGCCAACTATCGATTGAGGACATTTCCGAGTGTCCTTCCGAGTACCGAGTGTGGCGGGATAAAAGCAAATTCCCCCATTATGGTTTCATACCACGACATTGTTTAATCTACCAAGAAATGGTTCACACAAGCTATTGCAGACAACTCTCACCGAGTCTATATGTGTAAACAAGATAAAACGACAATGACAACAAGAGTTAAGAGACCCAAAAAACAAATAAAAGGAAAGTAATACAAGAGAAACTAATGCAAAATGATGAAAAAAAAACAAAGACACTGACAATCACGTAGGATGTGATTCTATCTAAAAGCAAACGTCCTTGAGTGAACAACACACAAGGCTCTTGTCAATTGTTGTGGTCCTAGGGTTTCATGAGAATTCCAATGCAAGAGTAATCCTATGCTATCTTTATACTCACCTTGAGCTTCGATCGCCAGCTCTATCCATTGGCCACAATTGCTTCTATCCGGATGGACGATGAGAATGTGTTGGTCGTGTACTCGTGTTTTGAAAGTAACTACGTCTTTTGGAGGAATTGGTAATGGGCAATCGAAGTTGCCCCTTACATTATTCTAAAGGTCAATTGTGATTGGCCAAATAAATTGCTACCTTTTAGTTGCTCATGAGAAGAAACTTAATTACCTTGTTTATGTGAAAAGGCTTATATGGCTTAAATGATTTCTAGATGGATTTAGATAAACTTTTGTGAATTGCCCTTATCTCTTCACTCATTTTAGAAATTTATATTAAAGAGTTTTGGACTTTAAAAAATATTCAACTTCTAATGGGGTCAACCTTTCAAACTTATGGTTTGTTGGGAGGTTAGTGATTACTATGCAAAATTTTCATGCACAAGATCTATAGTGCAAAAACTACTACACAAAACATTCTAAGTTTGTTAGAATTTGGTAAGAGCCACACAAATTATTTATTCTTTCCAAATTGAATAACACATTTTGTAATATATATAATTAATATTGTACATATTTTGAATACATAATTCTACAATCAGGAATTATTAAAAATATATATAGGGGATCATTTCTTTACACAATGCTTAATTAATGATGATAAGTTTCCCTGATGTCGTAAGGCCTCAAAACTACGAATTTTTTTTCTAAATTGCCCTTATAAAAAAGGTGCTCATACCGGATGGTGAACAAGATGCACATTTGCATCATCTGAGTCGAGATGAGTGCTAAAGTTAAAAACTATGGAGTACCCTTGATGAGCCTTGACTTTACAGCTCGCAGACTAAATCAAACCGCTAGCTAAAATTGTAGCATCATTTAACACGTAACTCGTTATAATGGAAATATTCATATTATCAAATTGAGCTTGAGTTGAGCCAAATGTATTGTGTGGGTACATTTAGCTCGACTCGAGCTAAACCCACATATCTCAAGTTCAGTGAATAATACCATTATAACGAATTACGTGTTATTTGATCAATCATCACCAAAGGGCTCCAATTTGAGGACTCCTTCCATTACTATCATTCATCTAATTGCCTTTCAATATCCTTTCGTTGCCCATAAAACCAACCTCCATCATCATCTTTGGTATAAAAGTGAAAAGATATGTCGACTTAGTAGATTTAAATTGGCTAGAAATGAGGACTTTCAATATAAGTATTGCACTGGATGCCTATCCGGCTATCCCTAGCTAGGCGAAGAGATTCATTCTCCCCATGCGACTACACCTTGAAATTAGAAAAGCCACGGCATGATTCTAGACAAAGAGATTGGATGATTCAACCGAGTAGAAATCATTGGAATGACAAATTGACACACGATATTAGAGTTTTACAGTGCAAGGGCTTCTGGATTATCTAGCGTCACAAACTACAAACGAGGACCGAGTCTCTCAAGCATCTCGACTACGATTGTAAAGAGGAATCTTAACATCTGATATATAGTTTTTCTTAACTTAGCTCGTATTAGAAAATTAATCGGATGGATAAAGGATTTTGAGTCCTTCATAACCACATGTATTTTTAAATTCACTTCTCGGCAGGAACCGCACACTTGAAGCCTCGGCCATACGAATGCCGAAGCCTCGACAGGAGGTACTCAATTACCATATAAATACGAGAGAGAAGCCACAACATCCTTCATTGTGTATCCCACTCCTGCTTTTAGGCTCTCACACACTTTGGTGAATTAGATATCGATGGAGAACACCAAGCAACCCCAGTTGGTGACTCTTTTGGACGAGATCGATGTCAACAGCCAAACCCAGTTACAAGATATTAATGCTCATCAGATTGAGTCCGTGAACATGAGGGCCTGGGACAAGATGGAGATGCCGAGGTTTGTGAACCCAGAGTTCGTTGAGATGCTCCAAGAGCTAGCAGACCAGTTCGATGCCCATGTGCAGTACAAGGAGGAAGCTCTCGAACTCGTATCTGAACTCTATGAGCAGATGGCTGAGAGAGGCGACAACCCGAGTGCACTCACACAGCTCAAGAATCGAATTGGTGAGCTCAAGTACTTGCTGCATTACAACCAGATTGTGGTATCACAGCTCTTCAATGCCAAGCACGAGCTGATCGAGATAGCGCTTGATGAGTACGAATTGGCTGTTTATTATCAGAACGAAATGGGTGTTGCAGAGAGCAGCGAACTAAATTCCGAGATTGGCCAAGGCTGCTGCTGTGCGAAGTTGGCCAAGTTAAAAGTGTGGGCCAGCGAGATTGGAATGTGGATTTTGAATTTGCTCTGCCTGAATAGGGCGTCAGTCAAAGAGGATTAGTTGGCATAAAATTTAGCTAGTCATGATCGACACATGCATTGAAGAGAGAAAGTTAGACAGATCTCACTGCTTTGGGTTTCAAACGTTGTAAAGTTGTTCACGGGACTTGTGCCCGAAATCTATTAATCCATAGATACATAAACCCATACAAGGCCATACAGAGGTCCTTTCCTGGCCATTTATGATAGGTTGGAACATTCATAATTTCGCAATGAAGCGTTGTTTCAAAGAGAATCCATTTATTATTTACAGATTATACATATACGATGTCCATGTAAATGATGAATCAATTTGAACAGATACAAATCCAACTGACATGCCTTCTTAATATCTAGCACAATAATTTTACTCATGGTAGACAAATTTACATGATCTTAATCTGAATTTAAGTTTCCACAAAGTCTATAATTATCAGCACCACTTCAGTCTTATGGCTGTTGTAGATGAAGTCACTCCTCCGTGGGAATCAACATTCGAAGTCTCACAACTATGCTCTGGATATAGTCTGGTGGCATGTTGAAGATGAAGTCCGGGCAGGATATGTAATTGCAAAAGAAGGCCGTGCAAGATCACCATATATGATATGAGAGAATCCAACACTTGCTTCATCTTTCTTTCATTCAAGTGGTTGCACCTGCCCTCAGCACCATCGTAGCACAGCACGACTGTGTACCGCCATAGCCACACAGACATGGAATGTACCCAGGAACTAACTCCGGTCGGTTCTAGCAGCTGGCGAAATCGATGCTTACAAGCAGCCTCCGTCCCACAACAGTACCCATTTTATTGAGTCCACCAACAGTTGGCCAGGTGGCGAGGAGACTTGAGATTACCCAGCGAGATGGAGATTTCGTGGTCGAGGTATGTGGACCCCAAGTTCGTTGAGAAGCTCCAGGAGCTAGCAGACCAGTTAGATTTCCACGCCGAATATGAAGAGAAAGCTCTGGGGCTCATATCTGACCTCCATGAAAGTATGAACCTCGTCGACGACGACAACCTGCTCGCTCTCACAGAGCTCAAGAAACAGGTTAGTCAGTTGACAAGGGAGCTGACTTACAACGGGCTTGTGGTATCAGGGCTCTTGATGATGAAGGAGGAGCCAATCGAGATGACTCTTTACCAGAGCCGAGAGCCGATGACAAGAGGAGGGAGTAGCAGCGATTCCAAGCTTCGACATGGCTGCTGCTTTTCAGAATTGTTCTCCCTACCTGCATGGGCAGGCAAGGTCGGAAAATGGATTTTTCCCCTTCGACTGAGAACCGAGTGAGATCCGGTTACACACATATCTATGTTCTAGGCTTTGCATAGTATATGTTACACATTCGAGAACTTTGAGTAGGGGTTGATATGAAGACAGACATGATGGCGTAAGGTCTGTAAGCTTTCAAATTAGTGATTATTTATTGAAAATACGGTCAAATCAGGAGAAGGAAATAATTTGCTCTATAATTTATTTATTTTTATTTTTTTTATGGATATTTGCGTATTGTGTCTCTTCCTTCTAAATTTCGAGCCAACCTGAAAATGGTCTCTGTTATCAAATATCTTAATTTCCCTAAATCCAAGTTTTAAATTAGAGATTTTGGCCAACCTAGTGAGAGCACTAAAAACAACTAATTTTTACATTTGGTCTTTCGAAATGCACGTTCAATGAGGATATTGTCTTAGAAGGGCTTCCGTCCCATAGATAGTATTATAGAAAATGAACCTGGACCTTTGAACGTTCAAAAGGCTTCTCATGTATTTCTGTGTGATTCTTGAACTTTTGAATGGTCGTTATATTTTGGGTTTTGTATGTGGCCTGCTGAATGTGTTTGAACAGCAAGTACTTCGATATGCCTGAGCGAGCTTGGTGGCAAACTTGACAATGAAGGACTGAAGTCACTCCACCAGAAACAAATATCTATCAGTATGGATGTTCTATTGCATTTCTGGTAGAACCAACGTGGATGAGCGCTAGGCTGATGGGATTTTCAGAGATTCTGTGGACGATGTAATGATATGTGAGTTGTACCACATACCAACATTTTTACTTTGAGATTGAGGTTTTTATCATTTCGAAAGAAATAATGAAGATTGGTGGTGATTGTGTGATTTGATGTGCAAAATCTATCTTCCACCACTGAATAAGATTCTATTATATACACATACAGTGCTTTATTCGATACTGCAAACTTAACCTTCTGCTTTGATAAATCGTGGTCTACTTTTATTACTTAAGAAATCAAATTGAAGAGAATTTAAGTATGTACCTCGTTTACTGTACAAATGACGTTTAATCATTGCTTTGTACTGATAGAATGAAAATCGATTGTTCAACATCCAACTTTGAAATACCAAGAACGTATATCTAAAACTTTATCATTTCCTGTCGAGCTTAACACCGATTCACAACGTAGAAATTTCCAGCCATATTACATGCATTCCATTAATTCTAAAGTCTACCATAATGAAACATGCATGACTTGGCGTCGATCAGTACGGTCATGCTTCAGGTTTTCAGATTTTCGTTTATCTTCGGGCCAAACAAAATTTGTGTCATTAGAGTGATCAGCATCTCTTTGAAGAGCAGGCTGCGTGAACGTGCTTATTTGATTCGAACTCGCCAGTCTTCGATCGACGGGGTTCGCAAGTGGGCTACTGGAAGAGCGCAGCCACACAATCAATCAATATACAATACATACTTCTGTATTCTAAGACTAGCAGCGCGCCCCTCTGCGGCAAGCGAGGGGGCCCGACCCCTTCACCATTCTCATCACTATCGATGCGGGACGGGCACTGGCGCTCGCGGCCTTGGCGTAACTCTGGCTGCTCCAACTCATGCGGACACTGCTGAAGAATGAACCGCTCAAGAACCAGTCCCCTTCCGACCTCCAGTTCCAGTTCTGGGTACCTCCGAACTTGTTCCCTCCGTCGTCGATCCGCTGGGTCACCTGCTTCTTGCCCCTGTAAGGGTTGAAGATGTTGCCCTGCGACAGGATGGTCGGACCCTCGCTGCCACCGATGGCGTAGTTTGACCACCCCGATGAGTAATCGTTGTTCAACACGTGCACGTTCCCGAAGCGTACTCGCGGCATCCGCTGCACCAGCCCTGGCCCGAATATGTTGTATGCCACCGTCACGTACATGTTCTTGTCCATGTAGTCTTCCTTGTGCGCTCCCAACAGCATCACCTTGTCGTGCTGCGTGAAGTAGTTGTTCGTGATCGACACCGCCGTTGACCCTCGGATCACGTCCACCAGTCCGTCAGCAGCGCGAGCCAGGTAACAGTGATCGATCCAGATGTTCTTCGATGCGAATATCGAGATCGCATCGCCGTCGCACCGGCCACGATTCCCCACGTGGCTCGTGGATGTCATAATCCTCGCTGGTCCTGTCGGCTTGATGTCAGTGATAGTGATTCCGTGGACGATCACGTTGCTCACTCGCTGGATGGTCAAACCTGCGCCTCCCACGATGCGGACGCTTGCACCGCGTCCGTCGATGGTCTTGTAGCTCGTGATCATGAGCTCGTTCTTCAGCCTGATGGTCATGCTGTACTTGAAAATGATCCACAGCGGGCCTGGCCGTGTTACTGCGTAACGGAGTGTTCCGGGCGTGGGAGCAGCGGGGTTGTCGTCGCGTGCAGACGTGACGACGTAGATTCTGCCGTTTCTGCCACCGATGGCGCCCTTGCCGAAGCCCACGGCGCAGTTGGCGAGGCTCTGGCGGTGCGAAGCCCAATTGGGATCACACCTCCAGCAATCGTCGATGGGGTTCCCTGTGCCACATCCACGCGACGCCGCCAGGGATAAATCACCATCATCAGTCGCAGCCCTAAAACAGGAGCAAACCGTCAGTTCCAATGCCAGTACAATCGAAACAAATACTAACGGACAAATATCCCCACATACACCACAACAATATACACACTTGTACACACTCAACCGTAGAATCCAAAGCACGTACTGTGTAAGTGAAGCGTCATCGTCGTTCTCGACCAAATCAAACCCATCAGAAGTTGAGTTTCCCTCCACGCCAGTAGCGAACACAGCATCCTCTTCCTCGACAGGACTAGATGCTTCACCGGCAAACGACACTGAATCTTCATTCGCTGTCTCGTCCTCAAACGATGTCGTTTGATCATTAGCAAATGAGGCTGGATCCTGATTCAAAGCTTCAGGGTCCGACCAGAAGCTCTCAGCGGCCACACAGGCAAACAACAGCACCAAAACCAAGACTGACAACTTCGCCATCCCGCTCAAGCAACCCAACACTCTGAGTACACTCTAGTGAGTCCGGGGTTATAGTTTACAGGATGCTCGCAACAGTCATGGCCAATTGGACTCCGCTCGGATCAGGTGAGGAGCTGGGTCGAGACAATGGGCATCAGGGAAGTGTAGATGTTTTATACTGGTTTCCAGGAAGTCAGAGTACATGGGGATAGAGCTAATCATATAGTGCAAATCCGCATTGCATGGACTGGGTAGGAGCAGCCGTCGGGCCGTTGCTTGGAGAGTAGGAGCGTGATTGAAGGTGGGAGAAATGTCCGCTGCCAAAGTGTGGTACTATTTGTGGTGTGGGTCCTAGAATAGGCGTGCTGCAGTCTGTGGCGTGGGGGATGTGGCTGCTTTTATTTTTCGCTCTTGAACCAAGCATAGTTTAAAAAAGGATTCTTCTTTCAAATGTGATTTGGAAATAACCCCCAAAGCAGTGCACTGTAGCTGTTTAGACAAGAAACCCCCCCGCCGGAAGCGGGCACCGGCTTCTGCTGGAGCAACAGAGGCAGAGACAGAGGCGGAGGCAGAGGCGAGCGGTTGGAGCTGCATCGAGTTCGGAGAAGGTAGCACCGAGACCAGCACCAGCGACGGACAGGGGCGGACGGACGGGCATCAGCAACGGAGAGGAAGCTGAGGATCAAAGGGGGCGCCTGTAGTTCAGTACTACGAGCCTTTCTCGGAGCCCCTATGAGCCAATGGGATTTTTTCTTAAAAATCTCTGGAATTTTCCATTTGGACCCCCCGACTGTCGTTTTTGATAAATTTGAGTTCAAATTTGAGGCGTGCTACTCCAAATTGTTGCAGTGAGCTACTCCCTGGCAGTTTAATCCTTTAGGGGACTCTTTACCCATCCCCTCCCTTGTCCTAGAAAAATGCTCGTAGCATTCAACTACGGTTATCCAATCAAAGGGCTATAATCACGACTCAAGAGAGAGGCCTTGGTTTTGGCTTGGTGTACTTCTCATGAAGCTAAGGTCGAGACACCCATACATACCCGACCACACACGTGTACCCGACCAGGCACCCATAACCAACCCATAGAGTATGTCAAATTGTCAACCTTGCTCAGAGAGAATCTCCCCACCATGTGGTCATAACCCCAATTCCGTTAAAATGGCACTATGCTATGTGCCATTTTGTCACACTAGATCTTACATTTGTGCTCATATAAAATGGTATATTTTGTAATATCACAATTTTTTTGTAATATCACTTCTTTATATACATTGTCACTCATTTTCCCTAATATCACCTTAAGATTCTGTTATATCACATGGTTTTTGAGCTACAGTTCAGAAAGTTGAGGTGTGCCATTTTATCGGAATAATGCCATTTTAACAGAATTGGGGTTTCATGCTACTTAACTTCAGGATTGTATTTCTCTTTAATAGATTAATACATTGATTGGTTCAAATAAATTTTTAAAAAAAGACCTAAATTGTTAGTTTCTTCGTTATTATTTTTAGGTGAGCCTACACATTGGATATGTGTACTAGTAACATTTTGGGTTTCAATATTCATTGTAATTTACATATTGGAGTAAACATAAAAATTGGAGTTGCATGTCTCATAACATTTATTTTTTTTGAAGGGCAAATCACATTGAGTTCCAATAATACACCTCCCCTTTGAGTGGGAATTTTCTCAAATGGTCGGATTTAGGTGCCTCGACCTTAGTCGGGGTTATAACAATGGCACTACCACTAACAAGGGCAACGAGGTGCTCCATCAAATATTTTTTTTGAATGACAAGGTGAGAGGGTCACTTGAAATTCTCTTATGGAAGCATCAAATGGGAGTTAAGCCATTCATGGGCATAAAGAGGGCCTTCTAAAGGAGGTACAATATTGAAATGTCGTTATAACTTGAGAATGACATGATTTATAGTAGTAAAAAGATTGCAAATCTTAGAGGTTTTTAAACATTTATTACCGCTTTTTATCCGTCTAAAAGGTTGCCAAGGGCCAATATTCCTCAATGGCCATTTCATTTCAGAACAATAACGTTTCTTGATGGCCGTTCAAAATATTTGCATTCAACTTTTGTTTAGAGCTCAAAAACCATCATAAATGTAATGTTATATCAGTTTATGATATTATAGAAATTGGACTTGCATGATATTAAGAAAATATGTCATCTTAGAGGCATATTAAGTCATGCTTCTAAAATGGCACCAGGCCAAAATGACACGTGTGGTGTAAATCACCAAAATGGCACATGGAATGATGCCATCATATTGTCATATGGAATTGAGATTCTAAACTTTGTTGAAATATTATTGTTTGAATACTAAAACCACCATTTGCTTTACTTTTGCAAAATTGCATTGTCCTACACTATAGGGAAAAGGACTAAAATATGAATAGAGATGTCCACATGTCCACTTGTTTAATATGACATGTATTTATATAAAAAATTGATTATTTTTAGTTAGATATGACTAAATTCGAAGTTATTTAAGATTGACTAAAATGAATCACATGTGACTAAACTTAACACAAATTTTAATCAAAACCAATGTAATCGAAATTACGAATGAAGTTTAGAATACAAAACTTAGTACTCATATGTGAACAAGACTATATTATAAGCTAGAATACGATACTTGGAGTACTATTCTTTGCGATAAACTAAGTACATAGAATAATTAGATGAAGACTTAAAGCTCAACTTAGAACATTAGACTCGGAATTCTAAACTTTGAACACAAACTTGCTAGAAATAATTTACAAAATCACAATCTAAACTTGAATACTTAAATTCATGTATGTGGACAATTGTACATAACAAAAGCAAACTAAGACAAAAAAGTGATGATTATTCTAATTCAATCTTAAAATTCAATTTTAGAATACACCAATTCAATTTTAGGATACAATTTTAGAGTATACGAATTCATACAATTTCAGAATACACGAATTCAATTTAGAATACACAAATTCAGAATACACGAATTTAATTTAGTATATACGAATTCAACTTAGTATACATGAATTTATTTTAGTAAACAAAAATTCAATTTAATATACAAGAACTGAATTTTATATTACAAGCTTTCCACGCCTATGACCATGTGCATGGGCATGGTCAAGTACATGTCCATGCCCGTGCATATGGTCAAGGGCATAGCCATAGGCGTAATAATCATCCCTGCTTCGCCTTTCACTCCCCTTTGCGTTCTGTTCGCTTTGCTACCTGCTGCGCTTCCTGCTGCGCATTTGAGTTTAGGGACCCAGTAGCTTTGCTTTTCTATGTTTTGAGTCGCATTTGAGTTTAGGGTCCGAGTAGTTTTGCTTTTCTATGTTTTGAGTCTGAACGGTTGAGCACATTACAGGGTTCAAGTTTAAAGTTGTGAGTGAGTGCATACAGAAGATCGTGCTTGTTTCTTGTTGCAATGTCGTCGTTGTTGTCGCTTCGCAGCTTTGTTGTTGATGTTGTTTAGTGTAGAAGAGTTCAAGTCTTGACTAAGAGCATGTGAGGCTTAGTGTAAGAGAGAGCTTGCACATTAAAGTTTGTCTAGTTCTTTGTCTAGTTTGTGAGGTGTTTGAGGTACGGGGAGCAGCGTTGAGGAGAGAGAAGCTTCGAACGGCACCAATCGCGCTCATCAACCTTCAGATTGGTTTGGTATTGTCATTGATGAGTTTTTGCATTTTTTGCATTAAAATTGCTATACCTGTATAGATTGCGTCTTTTGGTTTGGACCAATTTCACTAGCTGCAAATTGGTACTAGGGTTTCAGTTGATTCAGCCAAATTTGCTATTGATGTTTAACGTTTTTGCTTTTGAGGCGTTGCAAGTCTAGTTATTTAGTGTACTCAGCATCAAATTGGGTTCCACTCTGCTATAGCACATCAAGCCTTCACTAAGCATTCTTTGTGGTGAGCTCCCAGTTCTATTTGTTTTCCTTGGATTGAAGAACTAATTTGAATTGATTGAAATTGCTCTTGAATGCTAAAATCTACATAATATGTAGATATAGGCTTTGTTTCACATGATTCATTGTATCTCTGGCTCGCTATGTTATCCCCGCGCCGGGAATAAATCTTGCGCATAGCCAAATGTGTCCTCTGTATGAAAAAATTATCCCCTGCCCGGGAATAATATTGTAATTGTGCCAGGATTTAACATAAAATCACAACAGATTATCACCGGGTCGGGGATAATTCCTAAAAATTGCCGTAAATATAGTCTTCAAAAGTAACAATTATTCCTGACCCGGGGATAATTTTGTCATTTCACCATAATTTATCATAGAACGACAGCAGATTATTCACGGGCATAATTCCTGAGCTTAGTCGTAATTATCAACCATAGAAGTAACGATTATCCCCGGCCCGGGGATAACTCTGTCATTTGGCCATGACTTATCATAGAACGACAGCAAATTTGCGCCGGGGATAATTCCTGAACTTAGCCGTGAAGATCACCTCAAGAAGTAACAATTATCCCCGGCTTGGGGATAAATAGTTAATTTTGCCATAAAGTATCAATGGACTCTATTGTTATTGTGCTTCTTTGGGTTGAGAGAAAGATCGGTGTCTTACTTGGATGGACCAAATTACATATTAGTGAAATATTATTATCATTGGCTCTAGTGTAATCATTTCTGCTCCTCTAACTTGAACGCTTTAACGTTTTATTCAAAATAGCCACCTTTAAATGTGTTTTATTCAACATAGCCACCTTCAAATGTTGAAGATTGGCCACTTTTTGCCAAGGATGATCCAATTTTACAGTTTTATTTTATTGGTTTTGTAGATTAGTTTTCGTTTTATAATCAACTCAATTAGGATTTTGAGAATATTTAGCCATAATTTTATGGAACGGAATTTGTTGTGCAATTTACAAGATTTCAGTGGTTTGAACTGTAAATAAATGAATAAAGAAAACGTTATAACCAAAAGGTCCTATTTAGAACCTCAATCTTATAGAAGTGGCGTCATTTTATATACCATTATGGTGAACCACATGGCCAATTTGGAGGGGGAATTGGATATGTTGAAGTAGATTTAATTCTGGCAAAAACAATAATAAAAGAGTAGAGTATCCGTAGACTAGGGTTGTTGTATGCAATCGATAATGATGATCATCCCGCACATACTTGCCTCAATAATAACAAGAACTGTTGTAGCAACTGTATTGATTTTTGTTGCTATACAAAAATAAACTCACTTATTGCTTATTATCAATGAATTCTCTCTAACTTCACAATGTATTCTCCTACACTACTATGAAATTACATATATATGCTATGAGAATCCTGGGAATCAAACACAAAAAGAAGACCAATATGAATACCAAAGGCTACACAATTATTGAACACAAGATACTATACGTCATATACAATCATTATGATGGCAAGGCACAAATGTGCTCACTCACAATTGAATGTCAAAACACAAAATTTTCTCTTTACTTGTATTTCTCCAAAAATAACTCTCTGTATCAAGAATTGATACTCTTTAGTAGTTTTGTTTCAAAGAAAAGGACACCTATTCATGGCTCACAAGGAAATAACGGTCTTTGCAATGGAATGAAACCATGGTTTCACGAAACAAAGGTGGCACTTAACGCCTCAAAATATAACATGTACAACCCTTCGTTTCTTCCTCCGCTCCACACCATTACAACCTTTGCAGCTCTCTCCATGCACAACATTCTCACATCATCGTATTAATATGGAACAAAAGAACGGGTGAAGTTACTAGTTTGCCCTATTTTCATGGACTGGGTCAAGCACTAGATGTTTCAAAACCCGGGACATTCACAATTTGACAATTGGTAGTGATGAAACTTAAGTATAAACACCATGTTTCATGGTCAAATGCAAAAATGTGCTTGGAACTATAACGATTCCCATGGTGATCCACTAGTTTGTGCAATTACCTCGACATGAAAAGGTGCAGAGAGTTTACCATAATAGTGTTCATCTGCGCAAGAGTATCATGCAGCAGTCTGTTGTAGCACTTGTTGTAGCACTTGTTCAGAAAAGTGAGTCGATTGGTGAATCCCTCCACTTGAACGCGTTGGCCCCCTTCAGCAACTTTGAGCTTCAGCCTCTCGATAGCCTTGTGCAACCGCCTTACCTGAATGCATGATGCCAGATACAACTGCCTATTGTGCTCAGTGTGAGTAAGCATCATCGCATGAAGTAGAAAAAAGAGGGGTTTGCAACGCTTCTAACGTTGCTTTTGGGTAAACGTTGCTTAAGTCTAGCAACATTTTGGAACTTGTTTGAGCAACGTTCTCAAGAAAATAAGCAATGTTTTCAACT
Organism: Bryum argenteum; assembly: GCA_037043015.1. Classification (NCBI taxonomy): domain Eukaryota; kingdom Viridiplantae; phylum Streptophyta; class Bryopsida; order Bryales; family Bryaceae; genus Bryum; species Bryum argenteum. Next base: position 12,680,514 of record CM073328.1, on the reverse strand, counting down.
AAATTATAAATAACATTGTGATCCGATAACATTGCTTACTTTCTTCAAAACATTGCTCAAACAGGTTCCAAAACGTTGCTAGACTTGAGCATAAAAACGTTGCAAACCCCCTCATATTGTAGTCGTGCATGCAGCTAATAAATGACTACGATATACAAGAACTTATTTACTGCAGTGCAGATATATCTAAAATAGGTCAACATCTGATATTGCCATGAGCTCGTTAGAAAGAAGAGCTCGTTGAAAAGCAGTGAGGGAAGAGTTATTGTCCCTCTAGCTTACCTTAGAGCTAGGCCAGCGTATGAGTCCCACAATCTTCTACAGTTTATTGAACTATGGTATGGGAATGCTCAACTGATTCGAGGTGTTAATACGGAGACAGATCCGACACCTTCACAATAACCGATGAAGTTACTTATTCGCCCTGGTTAAATGGGACAACAACAATCAGAACTTGATCGATAACCATACAGAATGAAACACGGAGGAAATGCACGTCATGGACAGCAAGTGAGTAATTGGACTTACCGTCTCGATGCTTTGCTTTACAAGAATTGTTGTCCGGTCTTTGGAATGCTCACTATCGATGGTGTTGCGACCAGATGCCGCAATAGCAGCAACTACATGGTCTGAAGCTGCGAACAGTGAGCCCGCAAATTTTGGGAATGTTGTTGCTTAACAACTCTCTGTATGCAATCTCGAGATGTTGTTCAAACTCGGTGGCCGGCAATTTCTTCTCCAAATTTAAACAACTTGGTTTGGTGGCAGAGTTCTTGCAGCTACTCGATGTCGAGACGAGGCACTCTCGACATGGGCGTACTCTGGCTCCTAGCATGATCTTAGACTAGGTGGCTCCACCCCCCCTCAGAGGTCCACATGACCTCAGGGTAAATATTCCTAAATGGCCATTTAAAAACAACAATGTTTCTTAACTGCCGTTCAAGAAATATTTACCCATTGACTTTCGTTCAGTGGTCAAAACCATCATGAAATGTGATATTGAGGAATTTTTATGATATATTAGAAATTGATATATGTTAAGGACTTGCATAATATTGGAAAAATGTGCCATTTTAAAGGCCATAGCTTAATATGCCTCTAAAATGACACGCGGTTCAAATCACCACAATGGCACATGGAATAATGTCATTTTAGTGCCATATGTACTTGAGGTTCTAAACTTTGTACTGTTACCGTTCCGATTCCAAAACCACCATTTGCTTATCTTTGCGAAATCACTTTAGACTCCTACACTACTAAAAAAAGGATTGAAATATGAGCAGGAATGTCCACTATGATTGGATTTTATCAAAATTTGTGACTACATTTGGTCAACTTTGACTAATTCCAATTAATTGTAATTAAGATTTATCAAATGTGACATAAGTTAATACAAAATTTGATAAAATCCACATGTATTAAAGAAGTCATATTGGACACTTCATACTATTTTTCAGTAATGCTATAATATTTCTAAATTTCTTATATATGATCTTCTCCCTAATATCACTTATAATAATACTATTATTATTACCACATGAACACAGCTTCACTATAAACACAGCAATTACTATTCGCAAACTTATATTATATACAAGTCATTACCCGTGTCCTCCGGACACGGACATCAAAAAGGTCATTTAAAAATTTAAGAAACATGTAAGTAATCTAGACCTAGGTATTAAAAAAAACTCGAAATTGCTATACTCGAGTTCTCTTCAACTCTTGAGATGCTTCATGCCAAACCTCAAAAGCAGCATCCCAGTTACCGCCATGGTCCTGCTCACAATACTCTGCAAACAATTCCGCTTCATGGAAGCCTCCGGGAGCAACGTACCAAAAATTACCAGCTACATTCATAGTCTCATGGTTGCCAAGAATCTAACAAAACACACACACAAAAAGAAACGTCAAAAACTGACTTAACTCAAAAAGACGATCAAGTTAGCAAAGCAAATTTGTATGTCGGCCAAAACCTGAAACACAGCCCCACCCTTGCTGCGAGCTTGCTTGCCCAGCCATGCTAACAACGACAAAACCGCTATCTCATCTTCTCCCCGATCAAGCACATCACCCACTTGCACCAACACCTGCACCAAAAGAAGCTTACAATCGATCATAACTTCAAAAGTAGGCCTATTCATAATGGAGAGGAAAACAGCGACTGTACATGAGCACACCCTAATCTCTCAAACTCCATAAGTAGGTGTCTCCATGAGTGACAATTTGTGACTTCGAAACCGAAGGAGGTACTTTCAATGATATGTAAGTTTCATATTATTGTTAGCTTTTGCATATGTGATCTAAGAGTTCGATTCAAATATAGAATCATTCAAGAAATACACAGAGAAAGAGTTTCATGGCCTTCTAGAAGTTGATCTTTTGCAAATAACATTGGTGTCAATGTCGAAATATCTCTTGAAAGCTACAAAAGAAAAGTGATTGCCGTACGGTGGTGCCTCCAACCCATCGATGCTCGCCATCCGTGCTCAAAACGCCAGCAAGTTGCAAAGCCGACTGCGTCCTCTCCAAATCCCCGTGCAAATCACCAACTGCAGCAATCTCAGGATTCAATACTCCCAATTTCACAGTATTGACACTATTGACAATATCGAATATCTACAGACTTCCACGGATGTCAGATCAAGCCCAAAAACAAAGTCATTATCTGCTAATATTATAATAAATATGAGCCAATGAGCCAAGCGAATGCACATGTACACACTCGAACTGCTCAGCACATCCTGATTCCTGCATCCACACCCATCAAAAAGGTAAAACGTATCTCCAACATGATATTATCCAGCATTCTTGGATCGCTGAATATAACTGTCCTTTCTCTACGAATACCTGGGTGCACGCTATGAGTAAGAGAAGGGAGTACCTCCTGCCAGATGGAGATGACGATTTAAGGAGACAGAACTGGGCAAGCACCGACTGGAGATGGCAATGGAAGATATTCGTGTCGATGGAGTGCACCAACCGCATGACTGCCAAAGGTTGCTGCAATCCCATCACCGCAACAATGAAATTCTTTCAGTTAGAAATGGCTCAGGTCACAATTAGAATAGTTTGCCAGATTCTGAAACAGACCTGGATGTGGGAGTAGAAAGTTTTCTTCATCTCATGCTCCACCATAAAACCCTTGACTTGTGTGCCTACATTACAACAGGTGAGGCTTATGGCACCATGAAATTGATACTATGGTGGCGGATTTACACGCATTGGCAGATTATACATGAGATTCAGCGTTCTCCTAGTGTATATAACATCACATAACGAAAGTGTGGGTTCATATGAATTGGACCTAAGACTATCCAGCACACGGTTGCAGGGAGCCACAAAGAATTTTCAGAAACTAATTCCTTTTCATTGTCAACATCTTGAATCAAAGGAAGTGCGTTTGAGATTGTCAAGTGTGAATGATGAAGCTCAAATTGCAGATGTTGCTGCTCCATCTGCTTCCGGAGCGCCTGCAATTACTCTACATTCTTCGGGGTCCCAGTACACCGCTCGCTGTAAACCCTCCCCGATTCCGCCCGAGGGACGTTGCTCTCGCGCCTTGTCTCCGCCGCTTCCATCATCACTGCAACAACCATGATCGCCACATACACAGGATGGCTCAGGAAGCTCGTGAACGAACGTTTGCCTTTCTTGCAACATTCTTTCAAGAAGATCAAGCGACTTTGGTTGCGCTGTGTTGAAATCTTGAAATTGCTCAATGAGGTCAAATGAGGCGCTGAGACAACCGGGGGGCGATGAGTGACCGATTATGTCAAATAGGAGAGGAGGGAGGTTCAAGAGGCCACGAACCTGCTGGGGCGCCGTGGGACCAACCGAGAAGGCCGATTTGAGTGTCGTCGATCTGCGGCAGAGCGTTGAGAAACTCCCACGCCGCCCGCGCGTCGTCCACACGGTCCGTGTACGGGTTGACGCAGCCGGAGTAGCGGCCAGGATTCTCACTGGTTCTGCCACTCCTCGCTGCTGGTAACGTCCGGGGCGTGCGCAGCGTGAAGCTGTCAACGGCCAATGCCACAACATTGCTCTCCGCGAGTTTCATCCCCCATTTCTCTCGATGTTATTCTGCAAGTTGGGCGAGCCGTTGCGGTTCTTAGAGCCCACCTTCCACTCCGACCACATTCCGCTGCACCCGTGCATAAAAACCACGGCAGAGTAGTGAGCCTTACCCCCAACGGAACCATACCCTCGCGGCTTGTAGATCACTCCGGCCAACTCAAGGCCGTGGCCGGGGAATGTGATGTGCTCCGCTGTGATGCTGCTGCTGCTCCCGCTCGTGTCCACCGCGGCCATGCATGCCAGAATACCCGCCACAACCGCGGAAAGCACACCCACCATAGCTGCAGCAGCAGCGCTTGTAAAGCCAAACCAACTCAACAGTAGACCACCGGCTGCATCAGGTAAGCCAAACCAACTCAACGGTAGACCACCGGCTGCATCAGGTGGGGCAACCGGCAAAGGATCGCTAGCAGGTAATCGTGTTCTTTTATATATATAGATATCAAGTGTTTTCAGATTGTGAGTATTTCGAAAAGTATGTATGTTTGGATTTCAAATGTGGACTCTTGCCGTTTCAAATGGTCTTAATTATGAGTTATTTAAAAATCATTCTTGCAAATGTTTGAAATTATTATAGGCATCTTAAATATCCATGGGTCAAAAGATGGGTCTTGTTACACCTTCATGATATAACAAAAAGAGCAAGATAGATTGTCATGTTTGTTTTGATTATGTAATAAAACCGCTTCAAGTCATGTATGAAGGTCACAAATGTCGTAATACTTTTAACTTGCAAATTTTTTTGCTTCCCATGGCGAATATGGTTCTTTTATTAATTGAGGTATAATTGCTGCTGAATGATTCTTAATATTTGGTGTATCACCTGTATAAGAATTTATTGGCTATCCAATAAGTTACATAATTTAATCAATGTATTCCCATCAATTTGTTTTTGAAATGATGGGTATCTCTCAATAATGGGTTGGCCATATAGCTTTGATTTTTTTATTTGATCTTATTATATTTTGTTTCATTTGAAAAAATTGTAGAATTTTGTTTTATTCTGTAACATTTTACAACATTATGTAGAATTTTGTGACATTTTGAAAAATAACGTAAAACTTTGTAACATTTTGTAAAAAAAAAAAAAAAAAAAAACAAAAACATTTTGTAAAATATTGTAAAATTATGTAGAATTTTGTAACATTTTGTAATCTCGTCGATAAGTCTAGGAGGAATAGTTGAAGATAGTCCCAAATTCTTGAAGAAGAGCCTCTTGTACAAAAACTAAAGGCAAAAACCTCATCACTATAATATAGAAGAATTCTAAAAACTTGATTGAGATAAGAGTGTTAGAAATGGGCACATATTTATGCAAATGAGATACTCGTAATCATGCGACACCTCGACACCACTCAGTTAAATCCGCCTTGATTGGACATTATCTTGTTTACCATTCGAGTTGGTAATCATAAGGACATGAAGATTGGCTTCTCTTCCTTTCAAGCAAACAACTTGTATTCCTGCAACCAAAATGAGTAAGGGTGTTCTTTTAAAGCTTAACTAAGTAGTGTTGATTCCGTGAATTGTCCCTTGAAAGTTAAGGGGTTGCTCGATTGTTCTCATTGTTGCCACAATGTGGAGGTACCTAGATGAATTCGTTCATGGCATGTACTTGACGTGTTCGGTGTTTCGTGAGCTACGGCTCAACGAGATTACCTATTGTCTACAATCGACTCTAGTAGGATAAAAGGAAGCTTCTCCATTGTCGTGGTAAAGCACGACATCACTAAATCTGGCAATACACATAATACATATAAAACAAATCTAGTCATGTCTATTCACATGTGTGAGCTAAAAAAATCCTCCCACCATCTTTCGAGGAATTAATAACAACACAACGAGTTGAAAAGATCGACGAAAATAATGTTGGAGGATGAAAACAGCGCTGCTGGATGAAAACAGCGCTGCTGGATGAAAACAGTGCTGCTGGATGAAAACAACGCTTCTGGATGAAAACAACGCTTGTGGATGAAAACAGCGCTGCTGGATGAAAACAATTGGATGACTGTTTTGAGAAAAACAGACTGGGAGCAGAGTTTAGAAAAAAATAAATACTTTCTAACTAAAAACCTTCATAACTTCCTCATTTTAACTCCGATTTTGATCATTTTTGTGTCTCACCTTACTAATTTTCCTACATCTACACAATGAACAAATAAAAATTAAATTTCGCCTTCAAGCACTGACCTTCTACGAGCGCTTCCGGATCCTGGTCCAACAAGAACAACACCGGCGAGCTCGAGATGTCACGACTTCCTACACCTTGTCCGTCGTCGCACCATCACTCTTCGGGCAGGATCGTCTCACAAACCCCGTGCACTCAACAACGATTTCTCTTCCGCTTCAATCCGACCGACCACATACACGCCAAAGACTGCATCATCGAACAACGCCGATCCACGAGTCATTGTCAGATCGTCGCGGCAATTGCACTCCGGGAAGAAACTAATATCGTTGCAACAACCGGTAATTCTACAACGCTTGACCACCGAGAGATGAAGATTCACAAACCACCACAAAAAAAGAGAAACGGGAAAAACGAACTTCTACCGATCATCAAGAAAACTAAAGAATGATAAAATTGTGTGTGTCTCAATTGCAAAACTAGAAAACTACTTATAGCATCAAATTGAAGACAATTTCAACTCACTAAGTGAGGGAGGGCGGCCGTGAGCTGAATTATTGGAGTTCATACTTATCAGATCATTTTTATGTAACTTAGTGTAGTCGCCGCACCATATAGCGTGGGCGGCACTTAATTAGTGTGGCACTGACTAATTAGTATGGGCGGAGGTTAATTAGTGTGGCCTCCGCTGAAATTAGTGTGGGCGGCCGTTAATTAGTGTAGCCAGAAATTAGTATGGGCGAATAACCGGAAATGGGCTATTAGACTAATTATATGGTTAGAAAATTAGTAGAGGCCATAAAAATGAAATGGTTATTTAACCGAATACTACGATAAAAAAAAATTAGTATGGGAAATTAAATTAAAATGGCTTTTACCCAAATAATAAGATTAGAAAATTAGTATGGGAATTGAATTGAAATGGCTATATAACCAAATACTAAAATTAGAGAATTAGTATGGGGAATTAAATTAAAATGGAAACTAGGATTAGAATTTAGAGTCGCTTAAATTATCAAAGAACATAAGTAAAATGAATTAGAGTTTTTAGAAGTTTTTTATAAAACATTTACTCAAAATTTGCAAAGTTAAGCAAATCTATGTTAATGAGTCATTTAGATGGCTCACAACATGGAATCAAGATAACCAACAATCCATCATGAAAAAAATGTGAGTTAAGCAAAACTACTACTTTAAGGTTCCTATGTGATATGGAATAGAAAAAGAAGTTATCAAGAACCATCACGAAGTTGATTCCGTAATTGAAGGGGTTGATATAGTGGTGGTCTTGGCTTCTGTCGATTGCTATGCTCCTCGGGCACGCAAGTATGTATGCAAGAGAACACATGAATCAAGTGAGAGGATTCTGATGAATGTGAAGAAGTTCGGTTTGATACTAACCGGATACTCAATCATTCTTCATTTGATTCCCGTCTCGATCAGATGGACACTTTTAATACTTTTTTTATGATGATCAAGATGGACAATGAAGATGTATTCACGAAGGTGTACGTGAGAGTTGTTGTGTAACAAGTAGTGGCATCAATCTTTTGCACATTATACACGTAAAGTAAAACTAAAAGTACATGTAGTTCAAAAGTTTCAAGGTTTCCCAAAAGTCAAAATATGTGATACTGTATTAAACTTTCCATATTAGTAACATTGTTTATACAATTTGAAAAGTATTGTACCATTTTGTAGAATTTTGTATACCACCTAAAGTACTATAATATTTGCAAGTTTTTTTACTGATTTGTAACACTATGTAACATCTTGTAACATTTTGCAACACTTTTTAATAATCTCTAACATTTTTTAACAATTTTTAGTAATTTCTAACATTAGGCCTTTGGTATTATTCAATAAACTTTGGTCTTCTTTAGTAAAGTTAATTAGATTCTGATAATCTAGTAGAATCTATTAGTTTCTGGTTTAATTTGAGATTTTGCTTAATTTGGTTAGATGTTGTTTTATTCTATTAAATTTTGTCAAATTTTTTAATAATTTTGCTCGAATTGATACATGACTCAAGGTCAAATAATTAACTTTTTTTTGAATCTACTACAGTACTATTATCATTATATTTGAGTTTCATTTTATTTTTATCAATTTCTTACAATTCTTTTTTGTAAGATTGAGTTTTGTTCCAATATTATGTGGATAAAGAAGACAAGTTAGAAGAGAAATTTTTCTTTATAAAAAGAATATTCTAACTCCATGAATAATAATATTTTTGAAATATTCATGTCTAATTTATTCGAAGATATCTTGTGAAAAAATTAACAATTTATAGGCAAGTACCGGTCAAAGTGGGCTTTGTGAAAACAATTCAAGTGCCCAAATAGAAAATTAAAAAGAGTGCCCTATTTCAAACAATAAAAGTCTTCTTACATGGAAACAACTAATAAGGTAAATGTGTCTTTTGACAACGGAGATTCTAAAGCATATTCGTGAATGAGTTCGTGCATAAAAGGAGTGGAGAAGCTCCAAGCTTCTCACTTCTCTTTCATCTTGTTATTGCTTTCCTGTGTCCATGTTTCTAATTTTCTATACACAATTTGCATGTGGGGTGCAAGTATTGCTATTTATTTGAAAGAGCTTGCTTGTATGGTTTTAGGATTTTACTTTCTAAGTCTCATCTCAAATTGTACTTTGTTACATGTTTTCACAAGTTTAGATAGAAATTGAACTATGAATCCTGTGAAAAGAATATACATGCATGGGGTGTAAAGGTTGATTAATGTGGTGAAAGTAGGTAACTATCATGAAGGCTTTGAGTGCCGTCCAAATTGCTAAATACTTGGGAGTGAAAGGTTTGTAGATTCTTTCTAGCATTAGAAAACATTTTTATATAGTACCTAAATTTATTCAATCAATCATTATTGAGTTCATGGATTGGATAGCGTTAGGGCTGCAACCGCAAAGTGGTAGATTGATGGGCTGCACACATGAGGCCGAGGGAGGGCTCATGAGCGTGCCTTGAGCCCTCTTTGTTAGCAATGGAGGAGAATGTTGTCATCCACGTTGATGAGCGAGGGCTCATTAATCAAGTTGAGAGGTAGGTTGCCATAATCTGCCCAAATATCAAGAAAATGAAAAGTGACTCACCATTTGATTCCACCTCATAACTACAAATTACCCCACCTCCATGAGACCATGACCCCACATTTCTTTACTTTTTCCTCTATTTATTCCCCTTCATCCTCTCTTCTTCCACTTCCTCTATTACATATCGCCTTTTCATTGAATAACAACTAATTTTTTAATATTATTCTCGCTTTGATTTCAGTTGTGTGTCAATCAAGTAATAATTTTGCCATTCTTCCTAGTTATTGTCCAATTTCAAAAGCCCATCAAACGTAATTTAATAACCACTTCGTTTTTTATTTCACTTTTATAATTATCAATTTCACCCTCTCAATTAATTAATATCATGATTCATTTAAATATTGAAATTAAAATTTTAAAATACATAAAATTACTCATATTGATATTTTTACTCATATTTCCGTAGTTTTTGAAGTAATGACTAAGAGTTAGGGAACTTACCACTTTGAAAAATCATTAGTATTATTCTTAAGTAATAAGTGACCTTTTTCTAATTTACCATATAACATTTAATTTTAGCCAATTATATCAAATGTCATATACTAAATTACTAATACTTACGACATTGTTATGAAGTATCTTACTTTATACTCAAATTTTAAAAACTTACTTAACTCAATGTTAATCCAATGTTATTGTATCTTATATTGATTATGGTCAATGAGGAAGATAAATAAAATTAGTTTCAAATACAGTTACCACGAGAAGGCAATAAATCAGCCTTTGAGATTACTTTTTAGTTCACCAACACCTCGTTCGGCTGGCAGTGGAGGCTGCAAAGAGCCGTAGTAGACAACCACTAGGCCCCAACTATTTTTGGGTGGCCCTAGCGAGGCCGTGGCATGCCCTTCTCTATTCATGTGCAAGGCCCATGAGCCTCCAGAGGTTAACTTTGTAGAGGTTTTTTTATCTTATCATTTTTTACAAAGAAGAGAATTCTATATATATAATTTATTTATTTTGTTCAATAAAATGTCCCTTCAATTATTTAGGCTTCATTTGAAGCTTTAAGATTGTACTACAAAAGATAAATTTTTTCTAAAATTTGAGGTAAAAGTTGAACGAGTACTTGAGTTCCAATTTTACAAATTAGATGATACACTTAGAAAAAAACTCTAAAATACTTCCAAGGCAAGGGGTTTCTTGGGAACGTTGGGACATTGGACTCTATCAACAACACGTCATAAACTACAATCATATAGATGGGTAACAAATTGTAAGCTCATCTTCCTTTTATGCTTTTGATTGTCTTCCGGAGATTGATCTTCCTTTCTCAAGGTAAGAAGTCTTCTCATTTGGTTTAGTATAGTATTGACAATTTTTCTTTCTTTCACGATTAGGGCAGCTTCAAATGAGAGGGAGCAAAGTTAGCTTTTTACTTGCGTTTCAGATAATGTATTGATCTTTGTCTCTTCTTTTTTTACGGATGGTGTAGAAAGTGAATGTCCACGTAAGAAAGTAAGTCATGTCATGTTAGCCTAAGATGTGTAAGTCGAAGACTTATTGGCATTGCTAGTGTGAGAGAATCTCTACTAGAGGGTTTCAAAGTGAAACGTGCAAATTCCATTTGTAGTAGCGTAAGTAGACAATATTTTTTTTGAGAAGGCTTCTTGTCACCTCTTTTTACACAGTTCATCTTTGCAAGGCCACACTTGCAAAAAGGCACACCAAGGTATTTGCAATTCTCTTCTTGTTCTTGCGATTTGTGCAGCGGATCAACTCTGTTTGATCACTAGTGCTTTTCTCTTTTCCTCATGACTTCCCTTATTTATCCACATTGTTGTAAGGTAAAGATGTTGAATTACACCTCTAGTTTATTTATCTTATGCATTAAAAATCTCCTTACTGTCTTATTTATACTGAACAGTCCACATCATCATAAGATAAGAAAGTTGGTATGCTTATTAGTTTTGCTTTCTTAGAAGTTTAAAAAGCTCATTTCCATTGGTTCCTTCTTAGTTCACCTTATATTTCCACGAGAAAAGGATGTCAATATGATTACAATTTCGTTCTTCTTACTCATTACTATTGTCTTTTTTTCTTTTCTTGAAGCACAAAGAAATCTCTTTTATAGAGATAAATCTTTAATTTCTTTTCTCATCTTGATACTCTCATAGGTTTATGGTGTAGCAAGATATTCAATCTATGAATGGTTGACTCTATATAGCAAATTTTAGTTGTATGCAAGAATGTCAATCTTACCTGTTTCAAAAATTTCAATACTTGAGAAGTAGTAACTTTCGTTTTCATTTAATATAAGAAGATAACATCCCTTGCTCATATTAAGATACTAAACATGTATGTAAATAGTGCAAATGTCCCCAAATGACATTCAAATCGTACATGTTCATTGCTCTTGCTTAGACTTCTTCTATCAAGAAAGTGTTTATAAGAACTTACACTCTTCACTCCGATTGGTTCATAGAGTTACATTTCATGCACAGATGTTCATGCTTGTGCAGAGAAACCAAGGACATAAAACCTCGATTGCTAAGATGGAGTCCAAGAGTCCATCCTTGGACCTCAACATTGCACAGTTCCTACGAGGAGTGAAGATCAAGCACTTAGCAAGGGTCAAGCAAGCGATGAGCATGCTAGCATCCACGACGGACGTGCACAAGCTCGTTAACGGCGTCAACACCAACATCACACTCAAAACTCTGAATGGCAACGTGCAAGCACATCGACACATGCTAGTGTCCTACTCTTCAGTTTTCAAAGCCATGGTTGAGAATCACACGAGCAACCCCGAGGAGCCTCTGGAGTTGGCCATGACCGTAGCTGCATTGAAGGTCCTGTTGGTGTTGCTTTACTGCGCCAATAATCAATTAGCGACGTGGCAAGTGTTTCATCCGGTCGTGAACACACACTTCCACAAGATTTTCGATGCTTGTCGCAAGTTCAAGATCATCCAACTGATGCCCACTTTGCATACGGCTCTTCCTGGGCGCCTGACTCATGCAAATTACGGGGAGTTTTACATCAAGGCCTTCGAGCTCAACAAGATTTGTGAAGAGCGGATGGGTGTCTACGGATATTGTTGCCTTCATGAGCAATGTTGCAAGTTTCTCGAGGAAAATCCTATTCCATCGAGTGATGCCGAGCGTCTGATGTATAGCAGTTTGTTATTCTCTTGAGGATATGAAACTTAGCTGTTGTGATTTCAGCATTGAAATAGCTTGTAAGGGATATCTGAAGTGGGAACTTTTGTTATTGTACCTATCTTCTTTGATTTTGAGATATTCTATAACACCTGTGGAAGCTTTTATTATTGTTTTAAGCATACAAATGAATGTGTGTCTTGAAAGTTGTACGCCAAAGAGTACATGCAATCATCTTGAGAGTCTCGTTGGTGTTGGTAATACATGTTTCAATACTATGATTTATTGGTAAATCTATGTTTGTCAATGCTATCATGGCCTACGTAGCTTACGACCAATTTAGGTGCACGCAAAGGTACTTTGCATACATAAATTTTCAAACAGACATAAAAACTCTTAAGGGAAATTTTATATGGGGAGTCAAGCCGTACATGGGGCTGAAAAGAGGGCAAAAAATCTCTCAATGTGATTGATGTATTTCTTGTAGTTACAAAAACAAACCAAAAATAGCCTTGCCTTCCCTCTTGGAACAAAAATATTGAGATCTGTCCAAACTGAGAATTTCTATTGAAATTTTATTACATGTGGCATTAGGAATCTCTCTTTTTGTAATGGTGGTTTTTTTATGCCCTATATTCAACAAGATCAAACTTTGTGATGGTCGAGCACGAGACTTTAGAAATGCGATGATATATATTTGTTAGCACAATTTTAAAAATTTGATGTCAAGCCAAAATGTGTAGTACATCTTCTCAATCTTGGAATCGAGTTCATGAAATGTCTATGAAGTTTAATCTATCTCATCCAATAAAAACTTGCACCGTGTTTTGAATGAGGGCAATTCTAAGGTAAAGCATGTAAATGTCACACTCTTTATGTAGTGGGGATAACAAGCTCAATGGTTAAGGAAACAAGGAAGATAGAGAAACAAAGTCTAAACTACTAGTTTATGACTACACATTAGGATTCTCACTTTTATACCTAAAACATTAGGCACGCTTGAATTTCACAAAGAGTAACACTATATTTAACATAATGCTTGTCCATCGAAATCATATGTTTGATATGGTATATTCCAAATTTACATTAGCTTGATGCAACTAAAAACATGACTCTCTCTATTTCAAAATGTGATCCATACAATATCCTTTTTTAATTTGTCCCAAAATGTCCCATCTGTTTCAAACAAGTTCAAATGCAACATTTTAACGAGCACTTTGGTCACCACACTGCATTATATTAAGCGTTTTGATCACCTCATGGTAATTCTTAACTTGCTCTATGGTTGATTGGTTGTGCATAAATCAACTCACAATTGGAAGAAACAAAATTGAACATTTGTTAACCTCGGTTATACTATGAAAATGCTTTACAAAATTATCCAAAGAGTAGCCTTAGTATCAAGGCAATCGTGGGAATACAGGTGATGGAACCAATTACCAGTGTGTGGGCTTAGCTGTATCCTTGGTGTCTATGGTACCAATGAAGGCTCTCAAAGAAAAGACTTAGGAGACTTGGGAGGGTGAGATGAATGTTTAGAGTTACTTGGTGTCTCTGGTACCAATGAAGGCTCTGTAAGAAAAGACTTAGGAGACTTGGGAGGGTGTCTGAGATGAATGTTTAGAGTCACATTGAGTTACATGGTAAAGCTTGCTCGGTCTGTGAAGTTGTTGCTATAGGAACATTTTTATATAATGTAAGAGACAAATACTTTGGAAATTCCCCTTTCTACTATTAGATAGAAAGACCATAACAAACTACCTGAATCTAATATAAAATCAAGTTGACGAAAAGTTATACTAGAAAATTCTATGCAAACAAGAAAAGAAAAAAAATGTATTAATATTAAAAGGATATAAAAAGTACCGGTGTCATCGGCTTCCATCAATGAATGAATGCGGGTTGACTTTAAGGCTTGATTATACCTATGTCGTATATATACTCGTCTTGAGCTTTGATTGCCCCATTAATTAGATGTACACAAATGCTTCTATCTAGATATTTACAATGTAATTTTAAATGACTTTTTTTGGTAGCCTTCTGAAGGGATGTATACATGGGAATGATGAAGTAAATTGGTATTAACTTTATTTTGGAATCAATAATTCCGGTTCTTTTTCATAAAGTCTCTTCAAATCGTGATTATTTTGTTAGCTTAGGGCAATTTCTTAGGGAAAATTGTTATTAGGATAACAACTTCTAATTCTTTTAACAATTTGAAGAACTCCAGTGAAGAGATGGCCCCTACCAACCATGTAATTTATTTTTTCTACACAAGTTTAGTATCTTATGTGAAAAGTGTGAGAGAGATTTTCCCCAACTCCAGAATGACTTAAGTATTTTCCAAATTTGCAGAGGATACTACAATAACAATAGGGTAGCAACTCATTTTCAATGAATTACAAATCTTATTCATGTCTAGAATGTTTATAAAATTGCTACAGTAAAGTAGATAACATTCATTACTTTTGAATGAACGATTTAATTAGATAATTTTCAACCTAAGGTTATTAGTTGTATATTATCTTTTTTGTATCAATGCACTCGCTTCATTCTCTCGCAAGTGTGATGTGTGTGTGCACAATGTTAGTTGTAATTGCTCATTTTTTGATAGCTAATAAACTATTTACGTGAACGCAAATAAAACATTTGATCGCAATGTAATGATCAATTTATGTTTTGTTTGGAATAAACTATTACTTCCTTCAAGAATGGCTTGGGAGCTTGAATCAATCAAAAAAAAGAGGTATCATTGTAAATTAAAAATATCAAACATTCTAGAGAGATGGGATGTAATTATGGATGATTATCAAATATTTATTTGAAGCAAGTTTTAGTTATTTTAGCTAGTGTTATTAGAAACTTGGTCAAAATGGCATTATTTTGTAGAAATGGTGTACAACAACCGCTAATTCAAAACCATATAAGATCATAAGATTCAAAAGTAATATAATAAAATGTTAATAAATAACTCAATGTAAAAATAAAATGCTACTAGAATATAGTATGATATTACAGTGTACTTTACTTTGTAGGCACACAATTGTACATTATGGTTTCATGATATGGCCTTACTCTTGAAACTTAAATGCAACACATATATGGGTTCATAAACTTATTCTTTTAAAGTCTATACAATTTCATATGTGTTTCATAAATAATGCATAGTTATTGTTTACTTAAGACTGAATGATCTTTAGAGGAAGTCAGACAAACTTTCTAGTTGTATGAATCCTAGTATGAAGTTTTTTGGTATTGGAATTACAATGATGTTTTAACATTGAAAAATCTAAAAATCTATAACTCATGGTTCTTGACAAGATGTTTCTCCGTTGTCCACTGTTGTATTTCAAGTTTATTAGTTGGATTGGATTGTAGTATCTGTTATAGGATATTTGGCTCAATCCAAAATGTGATGAAGACATGACATTCATTTTAGTGCAATTCTAGTTTAGACTCTTTATCCTTATTACTTATTGGAGCCGTTGTCATTATTGTAAGAATTATTTGAGCTAAGAAAATTTTCTCCCGATTTCTTTTGGTACAAGAGTAGTTTTGCAATGAAAGTAAATAAATTTCTAACTCAAGACTCTTTGATTGCATTAAGTTTTTTAACACGTTTTTATTCTAAAGTTGAACTAATAAAATATCTTGAAATTGCACACTTATTTGCTAGAGATAGGAACACATCTCAACCCTATCATTTTTGCAACTTTCTATAGCACCTTCATTTCAGTAAACCACCATTGAGGCCTATGATCAAAATCAAAATCAACGTGATTGTTTTGAGTAGTAATCATCAATGTTTATGCTAAGTGCTCAAACATGTGCAAAATTGACGCTTCACAATTTTAACACAAAACACAACAAAAAGAGTGGAACAAAAATGATAAAATTTGAAAATCTTGTGCATACTTACTAGGAATCAAAACAAATCAAAAACTTACCCTTTTTACAACTTTCTAAAGTGGAGCCTTGTTTATTCAATGACCCAACCATTGATTTCAACAAAATTAAGGCTTACGATCAATTTCAAACTTCATGTAATTATGTTAAGTAGTGATCATTAGTTTTTATGACAAGTGCTCTAAAATGCGTAAGAATGACGTTACTTCATTGTTACACAAAGCACAACAAAAACAAGCAGCTCTAACGCTATGGAAGTTATTTCATGAAGGCATGAAATTTAGCTAGAAGGAGAGGCCTCCACGATGAACAAAGTTTCATTCTCAATCATACACAAGTATGTGTCAATACTCCATCCTTGATTGCACATAATAATTAGTTTGTATGGAGTACTTACAAAAAGCAAGGAGTCAATCAGGATGATCAATAAACAGAGTAAATCACAATACAACACCATAACACTCAATTGCTACAAATTAGAGTCAAGAATGTTCACGGCTACAAATACCAAGACCACTCTAGCTCATCGATCAAACACATACGGTCGCCTCGAAAGAAGCTTCAAAATTGGAGCTGAGCTATAGTAGCACATGATATGGTAATAAAGTAATCGCCTTAGTATCCTTGGAATATGGTGATGCCCGAGTTTCTGACGGAGTTTACAAGTGGTTGGAAAGTTCGAATGTTGGAATCTATGTAGTTGAAGCTCTATTGTAGAGCACATGGCCACCAAAGGTAGCTAAATGTAGTCAATCTTGTCCTTTAAGCAAGTTCTATTTATTTTGTTGGAAATACCCTAATTCTATTGGCCACTTTTTTCTCTCTTACATTTTCTAGTGTAATTATAATTCTTTTCGCCTTCATTCTCTTTATGGCCACCTTTCGCCTTTGCCTTCCTTATCGCTTCCTTGAGGACCACCTTTGTTTTGCATTTGTTATCTCTTTGACTCTTTATGATCACCTTTGTGTTGCATTAACGTAAATTGACAACTTGTGCTCTATGTGTGGCTCTTTGACTCCAAAATTTGTTCAATTCAAAACTAATTTTTAAGAGTTAGGTGAAATAGAATTGTATGTGCCTTGCCCAAGGTAGCCAATTGCTATGAGCACTATCGAATCTTCTATCCCACGAGACCATGAAATCACTATCTACATGTAATATAATGTATTACTGATACTTAACTGTTGGGTACAAGGATAAGAACATTTAAAAAGTAGAAGTAGTACTTTAGTGTTGACAATTAAATAATATTTCTTCATTCCCTAAATATAAACATGTGTACAATGACTCCCATTCTTCTTGAATAAACTTCATCAAGACTATTTAGAAAATAATGTGTGAGTGTTTGTAATGTGCTTTGAAACCACTAATATATTGATAAAATAATATGTTATAACAAGTCCTAACCCGTGTCCTCCGGACACGGACATCAAAAAGGTAAGATCGAAATTTATGAAAACATGTAAAAAATCCAGAACTAGGTATAAAAAATAATCATACCCTATTGAGAATCCTCCAACTACGTATTTCTTTTTATACCTGAGTTTAAATTTTTAGATTTTTTACGTGTTTTAAAAAAAAAATTGATCGGCCCTTTTTGATGTCCTAGTCCGAAGGATATAGGTTAGGACTTCTATATACCGATGTCCTTTGGAAAAAAATAAAAATAAAAATAGTATTCAATTAATTGGTGAGTAAGTTCCCCTCGTCCCATGGGTAAGCACTTTATTTGGTGCTCTTCAAAAACTACACCCTATCCTCGGTTCCCTCGTAAATGGTCTTCCTACTTTTTAAGATTTATAGCATGTCCTACGTTCCCTTTTTCTAGGTTACCCATGCTTTGGCCCGTTCCCCGTTCTCATCATTTCTTTTGTGTTTCAACAACTTTCCTTTTTGGTTTCCGTCATTTGTTCCTAGTTTCCATCATTTGTATGTAGTTCCCATCATTCGTTCTTGGTTCTCATTATTTGTTAGTAGTTCTCATCCTCCTTTCGTAATTCTTGTCCTTTAACACTAGGACCGATTGCTACCGTATCTGTAACATATAAGTTACGCTTATCCATAGGGTGGTGGAGGTTCATTGGTTGCACGAAATGACTTAGACTTTGGTGTAGCACTTCCTAACAACTTGCCTAAAATAGCTACAACAACAATATACCAATAGAACATACTTTAGATGCACTCATACGGAGTGAAATGAGTACACCATGAGATTCTGGAAATGGTTCAAAATGGATAGTTCTGATTGGTCAAAGTCGTGGGTCATATCCCACATCAACAAGGTCTAATCAATCAAAATAGTTGCTAGGCAATGTATACAGACCATTGACGTAGAAACATCAAGGGTTCAGGCTCAAAGCACAAGAAAAAGATAGGTGTGTTTCAGCCCTATAAGCGTAACACATATGTTACGCGTAACATATATGTTACGCTTATCGGTCCTAGTGTTAATCTCGATTCCTGGTTCCCCTCCGATGTTCCCTTGATCTCCCCTCAAGTGACTCTTTCTTTGCTCCCATTTTTATGTTCCATATTCCTTGTCTCTTTAACTCCTTGTATTTTTATTATTGGGATCTAATAAACTCTTAATAACAACCACATACCATTTAGAGAACTCTTCAAAATCTTTAGAACAGTTACTCTTCATGTCCATGACCATGACCATGCATGTCTTTGATTAATTTCTCCCCCTCATCCCGATGGATGAGCTTTTTATTTGGTGCTCCTCAAGAACTGACCCCTATCCCTGATTCTCTCGTTGATTGTATCTCCTTGCTTTATAAGAATTTTAGGATATCCTTCATTCCATGGATCCCTACTTCCCGATTGTCCTCTGTTCTATTCTGGTTCCCCATTCTCTTTTTCTTTACTAATCACTCCCAACCTCTAATTTCCCATTCGTGGTTTCCATCCTTTGTTCCCGATTCCTGCTCCCTTATCCGGCCATCCCCCAATTTCCCTTCTTGGTTTCATCATTTGTTTCCGATTTCCATAATTTGTTCCCAGTTCCTATCATACATTCATGGTTCTCATTATTTGTTTTTGTTCCCATTCTCCGTGCCCCATTCCTAGTTCTTGTTCCATGTTCCGTTGATCTCCTCTTTACTCCTTACTTTGTTCCATTTTACATGTTCCACATTCCTTGTCCCTTCGACTCTTGATATGTTAATGAGAATTAATAAATTCTTAATAACAATCAAGTACCACCTACGGAAATCCTTCAAAATCTTTAAAACTCTTCATACTGTGTATACTCTCATGGGCAAACCACCCTACTACCGGGAAGGATCACCAAGGGCAAACAGAGAAAACCGGCTACATCAGGTCAGGCAACCTGCAAAGGATCGCTAGCAGGTAATCGTGTTCTTTTATATATATATAGATAATATTATCTAAAATAAGGTGAGTATTTTATTAATATTGTAATGTTATGATATTGATATATGGATGTTTTATTTAGACTATTGCTATATTTAGAATGTTCTTATATTTAGCGGTTAATGAATATTCTTGTATTAATTCAATTTCACTATGTACGAATTCAACAATTTATCAATAATTTAACATTCATTAATTTACCCAATCTCCACATTTTGGTTTTTTAGTACATTGCATGTATTCTTATGTACATTGCATGTAAGCGTTGAAGTACCTTCATTTTACCATAGAGCTAATAGAGTGTTAAAATTGTCATTTATTGGTCTAACATGTCTTCAACAAATAGAACTAGGGAAATGGTTAAAAATTATTGTAACGAACATTAATTATCAAATTTAGTAGAGTGTTATGGTGCGCAATAATTTTTAATACTATAAATCCAACATAATTTACTCTAAGTAAATTAAGCAAATTATACACAAATACTAGGGGCATGCATTAAAATGCACATGCAGACTTGGGCACCTTTGTGTAGGGCCAGGGCAGGCATGGGCAAGACTGGTTAGGCCCGGGCAGGATAGGTTCACTGAAAGTTAACCCCCCCAGTATATCCAATTAGTTACACGCTTAGTCAGAAGTATGATACGATCGACGTAATAATGTCAAATCACAAGATTTCATCAAAATAAGCTTTGTAAACAGGCTAAGTAGGAAAATCAAATCGTGTCAAGTTGAATCTGACAACGACAAGTAACTAAACCGGTACAGTGGGCCAGGATCGATCAGCATCGCGCTAAAGATATGATGTCCTATCACTGTAAATTACACTATTCACATATCGCAAGGTAAACTAATACAACTCGACTCGAGTTGAACAGTGACAACTCCACATCATAGCACCACCTCAGGATATATTTAACTCGACTCGAGTTGAACAGTGACAACTCCACATCATGGCGCCACCTCACTCAACTCAATTTGAACATCCTTCAACCCCACAGAATCAAACCACCATACAGTAAATTCAACTCAATTTGAGTTGAACAAATAGAACTCCACTCGTTAGAGTCACCATATGATAAGTCAACTAGACTCGAGTTAACTTCCAACATATCGACTCACGACCATATGATAGATTCAACTCTCAAGACTCGAGTTGAAACGAGAGAATTCAACGAATTGGAGCCACCATAGGACATACTAAACTCTACTTGAGTTCAACATCCTTTAACTCAACTGGATAAAAACACCATAAGATAAATTCAACTCGACTTGAGTTAAACTAAGAAAACTTCACTTACAAAAGCCGCCATGTCTCCCATTCAACTCGACTCGAGTTAAAAGTAGACAACTCCCTGAATAGCGCCACCGTAAGGTAGATTTAACTCGACTTGAGTTGAATGCAAATCGAGAAATTATGATTTAATTACTCTTATCTGATATTGTCACACAAACTGATCGCTTGCTAGTTCAACTCGACAAGAGTTGAATATTGTGACATCTATCCTCAATTATGTCAAGTCACATTTATGAGAGTTATAAATGTATAAGGGACGGTAAATTGCAAAAGATGTGTTCCGACATGAGCGAGAGCTCAATTGGGCGGGCAAGTTGGGCAAGCCGCCTGCCTGCCCGGTTTGACAACCCAAACCACCTTGGGTTGATGAGTCCATGGTGCAACCGTTGAAAGTGCTACTCTATCGGAGATGCTCACTCCGAGTCAGCTCCTAAAATAATGGCTGATAAACCATCATATTTTAGATAATATAAACCATCACTTTCAATTTATAATACCACTTAACTTTCTTAAAGTTTTTCCCAAAATCACACTTTTTGACCTTTTTAAACCTTGAGTCCTTGAGAAACATTGAAGGGCAAAATTTTTAAAAAGAAGCTAAAGAAACATTGCCTTTAGTATAATGAAGAAAAATTGCCTTCAATATAATGTTTCCAAGTGACCTTTCAAAAAAATCAAGACTCTAAAGTGGTCAAATCATTAAAAATGACATGACTTTTAGGCACCCAAAATGTGTCACTTTTGCAAAATAATATCATTATGCCACATTTAACTAAATTCGGACTCATTCACGAAATACGGACTCGAGCAAATTTGGGAATTCAAATTACAATTTTGTGGAATGATCATTATACTAGTTGAAAACTTTCTTTGGGGGATGTGAGTATCTTTATATTCTCCAAAGATTCTCCAATTTACATTTTCATGTTCACAGGGCGCATTTCAGGTTGGGGTATCCACAAAAGGACAAAAAAGAGTCCCGGAAAGGAGTGAAAAGGAGTACTAAAAAGGAGTGGAAAGGAGTACTAAAAATTATGCACTAAAAATTATTGTATTTTTGGAAATTTGAAGCATATGAGCACCTAGATATAGTAGTGTTCGTATGGTAATGCCAAAAAAAACAATTAAAAATGAAATTTTAACATACATTTTGGATTGTGGAAATTCACCATGTAAATTGCACTTTCAAGTAATACACTTGTTTGCACTACACACTTGCAAATGATAAAAATTTGTCCCTTGAACATTCTTTCACCCTTACCTCAAGTTTCATGGTCATGGCATAACATAAACTTGTCCGGAGGAGTCCTTTTTAACATTTTTTAAAAACAGGAGAGTTCCAGATATTTCATTAAAAGGACTTATCCGGAAAGGAAGATGGTCAATAAAAATCTGTATGTTTGGATATAAGTAAACTACACTACTATGCGTACCTTATTTTCATAATAGAGCTACCAAAAATTTGCATGAAGGTGATCCTATAGGGGTCTAAGAAGAGGGGGGTGGGGAAAAATATGAGTGGGACAGTCCTTTTGGACACCCCAACCATACTATCACCCCACACTATATCTTACTCACATGAGTAGGGGGGATCTCCCGTTACCTTACTTTTGGACTGCTTCAAATCCAGAAGTAGTTAATTGTGTCATCATTTCAAACAAAATTAAGATCCAATATTCTATAAGATCCACCGTATACTATAATATGCAGAGCAAGACAAAAAGACAAGTTCTAATATTTTAGCAAACATCTATATATATATAAAAGAACACGATTACCTGCTAGCGATCCTTTGCAGGTTGCCTGACCTGATGTAGCCGGTTTTCTTTGTTTGCCCTTGGTGATCCTTCCCGGTAGTAGGGTGGTTTGCCCATGAGAGTATACACAGTATGAAGAGTTTTAAAGATTTTGAAGGATTTCCGTAGGTGGTACTTGATTGTTATTAAGAATTTATTAATTCTCATTAACATATCAAGAGTCGAAGGGACAAGGAATGTGGAACATGTAAAATGGAACAAAGTAAGGAGTAAAGAGGAGATCAACGGAACATGGAACAAGAACTAGGAATGGGGCACGGAGAATGGGAACAAAAACAAATAATGAGAACCATGAATGTATGATAGGAACTGGGAACAAATTATGGAAATCGGAAACAAATGATGAAACCAAGAAGGAAATTGGGGATGGCCGGATAAGGGAGCAGGAATCGGGAACAAAGGATGGAAACCACGAATGGGAAATTAGAGGTTGGGAGTGATTAGTAAAGAAAAAGAGAATGGGGAACCAGAATAGAACAGAGGACAATCGGGAAGTAGGGATCCATGGAATGAAGGATATCCTAAAATTCTTATAAAGCAAGGAGATACAATCAACGAGAGAATCAGGGATAGGGGTCAGTTCTTGAGGAGCACCAAATAAAAAGCTCATCCATCGGGATGAGGGGGAGAAATTAATCAAAGACATGCATGGTCATGGTCATGGACATGAAGAGTAACTGTTCTAAAGATTTTGAAGAGTTCTCTAAATGGTATGTGGTTGTTATTAAGAGTTTATTAGATCCCAATAATAAAAATACAAGGAGTTAAAGAGACAAGGAATATGGAACATAAAAATGGGAGCAAAGAAAGAGTCACTTGAGGGGAGATCAAGGGAACATCGGAGGGGAACCAGGAATCGAGATTAAAGGATAAGAATTACGAAAGGAGGATGAGAACTACTTACAAATAATGAGAACCAAGAACGAATGATGGGAACTACATACAAATGATGGAAACTAGGAACAAATGACAGAAACCAAAAGGAAAGTTGTTGAAACACAAAAGAAATGATGAGAACGGGGAACGGGCCAAAGCATGGGTAACCTAGAAAAAGGGAACGTAGGACATGCTATAAATCTTAAAAAGTAGGAAGACCATGGACTAGGACATCAAAAAGGGCCGATCAATTTTTTTTTTAAACACGTAAAAAACTATAAATTTAAACTCAGGTATAAAAAGAAATACATAGTTGGAGGATTCTCAATAGGGTATAATTATTTTTTATACCTAGGTCTGGATTTTTTACATGTTTTCATAAATTTCAATCTTACCTTTTTGATGTCCGTGTCCGGAGGACACGGGTTAGGACTTGTCCGAAAGAAATGAATGCAAGATCTTTTAGGTGGAGTATATAATTGTTTTTTGCTCACTATCTTGCTAACTTTGCTCGCACATGGCTCCATCTCAAATGACAGGCATTGAATTTTTTTTAATTCTAGGGTATCAACATACACCACTTCGTATGTTCAAAAAGCTCTTAATATTGTCAATATGGAAAATAAATAATGAATTTCTTGATAAAACAAGTTCAGCATTGTTCAAGCATCAATAAACAAATTTTGGGTGAAATTAAAAAAAAAAAAAAAAAAAAAAAAAAAAAAAAAAAAAAAAAAGAAAAGAAAAGAAAAGAAAAGGGAAGGGAAGGGGTTATAATCCATTTTTTCCCTTCGTTCGAAGAATATTTGAGCGCTATAAGTTCACATCATTGACCTTCTCAATTTCTTCAAAACATCTTTTTTACTTTTTCAAATTTACTTTTTTACTTTTTCAAATTACTTTTTCACTTTTCCAAATTACTTTTTTACTTTTTCAAATTACTTCTTTACTTTTTCAAATCCTCTTATTAAAGCAAGTCGGTTAACGGTTAAGATAGATAGATAGCAACTCCGGTCGCATTCTAAGGGGGTAAGTCGGTTAACATGTTACTCCCTAATCTTTGCTCTATGTGTCTCAAAGTCATTGCCTAGTCGTAAGGCCCGCTGATGCTCTGACGCGATTCACTTGGACGGTTCCTCCCTTTACGAGAGGCCCTACCAACTGGAATTTATTTTTGGGAGGTGACCTCCCACGGGAATTTCCGGTTGAGGATATCTCACATACATTAGCTGCCCATGCCCGCGCATCATGGGGCCTTACGTCGGGAGAGGCCTCGGCAAGCGGGTCTCCCGTGACGGTCGGGACCCTCCCAGCTCGGGCTTCGCCCTCACAGGTCAGGTCCCTCTCGTCACGAGAGACCCGCCTGCTGAGGCCTCTCCCTTTACCTAGTTGGTCATCTAATTTTATCCACCACCTTCCACCTCCCCCTTGCATTTCTTCCACACACATGTTGCATGAGCCATTGGCTACCATCATTCATCCAACCAATTTATCAGCCACCTTAGAATCTTACACAGTTACACCTCCGCCTTGCATCTCCTAGTCTAAACTAGAACTAGGCTGTCGCTTTGTCTTTGCACCTCTTGGCCTCTTGATGAACCCAATTCACGGAAGCACCTTCAAACTAAGTCTTGCTATCTCTAACACTTTGGCAATTAGGATTGCCCAATCTCATGCTTTGGATATTTAGTATGGCTCTTATTCTATGAGTCTAAAATTCCTTGGCTCTCAGGGTTGGAATGCCCAATTGGTGAATAATGTTATTAAGACTTAGATAAACATAGACTCGTATGTAGGTTGTTACAGAATGGATAATGAGAATCCTTGCCATCGCTGATTTAAATAACACTTACACATGTGCTTGCATAGAGTGAGTTACAAGACAGCCTTGTGTATGATCTAAGTTGAGCAATAACATACCTCCAATATTAGTTAAAGTGCATGAATTGTAGAACATTTTGGATTCCTCACAGAATAATAAACTGATTTTGTTTGTATCACTTATTGCTCCGTTGCTTTTGGTTTCTGTAGTTCCTAGCGACGTATGCGTTGCACGGGTATGATGAAACTACAACTGTCGGGCTTCGTCTGAGAATAGCATTACAATCTCTTCTTAACTTCCGAGAAGATTTGTGGCTCAGTCTCGAAAGTCTCACGATCCAAGCCTATAAAATGTTCAAGTTCTCATCACATTTGCGCATCTCTGTATGAATTCTCTTTATCAAGCTTCGACTTCTCCTATCATCCCTGGCGTGTGTGGGAATCTACTGAAGGGTTAGGATTTTGCTTTGTTGGAATCCACTGCAGCTTTATTTGAAGTAAAGATGTCGGCAGAAGGGTCTGCCTTAACCATGGCCAACGCGACCACGGGACAACAATACAAGCACAAATTTACACTTTCAGGGCACGAGAATGGCATCTCCAGTGTGATGTTTTCTCCCGACGGAAACTGGGTGGGGAGTGCCTCGAATGACGAAACGGCTCGAATCTGGAACGTTGCGGATGGAAAATGTGAACGCACGCTGGAAGGTCACGGCGCGGGCCTGTCCGACTTTGCGTGGAGCTCGGATTCGCGCTACATCTGCACGGCATCCGATGACCAAACTCTAAAGCTTTGGGACGTGCAGACGGGCAATTGTGTGAAGACACTCAAGGGTCACACCGACAGGGTATTCTGCGTCAACTTCAACCCACAGGGCAACATACTCGTGTCCGGGTCGTTTGATGAGACGGTTCGTCTCTGGGATGTGAGGACGGGGAAATGCTTCAGGACACTGCCCGCCCACTCGGACCCTGTCACGGCTGTTCATTTCAACCATGATTTTTCACTGATCGTGTCCGGCAGCTTCGACGGGACGTGCCGAATCTGGGACAATGCCACGGGGAAATGCTTGAAGACGCTCGTCGACGATGGGAATCTTCCTGTCTCGTTTGTGAGGTTCTCGCCGAATGGGAAGTTCATCCTGGCAGCCACCCTGGACCATAATCTGAGACTTTGGGATTACACCAAAGGCAAGCCTATGAAGGTTTACACGGGACATACAAACAGCGCGTTCTGCATATTCGCCACATTCTCAGTCACAAATGGGAAGTACATTGTAAGTGGCTCAGAGGATGCTTGTGTGTACCTCTGGAATGTGCAAGACCGAAAGATTGTTCAGAAACTGGAAGGCCATACAGACACTGTCCTCTCTGTATCGTGCCATCCTACCGAGAACAAGATTGCGTCGGCTTCGTTAGATCGAACAGTCAGACTCTGGGAGCAAGAGCAGTGAGCCAGTGAGGGAGAGATGTGGAGGAGAGAGGAGTCTACGATAACCCGTAGCCTCAACTATGCTACACTGCTGACTTTGATGAGTGTCCTGTTTATTGTACAAAGTTTTGTAAAGAGTTCAGTGTACAAACATAAGGTTAGTATAGTAAAAATTTGTTCTTGAGCAAGCATTCGAATGAGCAAATGAATGGTACATTTGAGTCTGTGGTCATAACACATAGAGATATGAACATTAATTGGCAATTCACTTATGTTGTTGGCCTTCTAGGTTTATTGTATTAATATCTTTTCTTTTTCTATTTTGAAACACCATAAACTTGCCTTGGTCCTTGCATATCAATCCATTAAGAGTTATACGTTAGGGACACTAACTGTAATTTATACTCAACAAAGTAGTTCTTATAGTGTCTTGTATGACACAATAGGAGTGCACATGCATATCTTTACCTTCTATTGTTCTTCCATTCTTATTTCAATTCTTCTATGCTTATTTTAATGCCAATTAGCTCGAACGACTTGCAATTGATTGGAAATTGGAGTCTCAAGTGCTAGCTATGCCTAAACTACGAATAATTATGAATCTTTTTTACATGGATTGAGCATAATTTAGGATAAATTGTAGTTTATTCATAAGCCTCCAAACTTAAAAGCACACAAGATATTTTTGTTTTTTGTTTATAATAAAATTTGTAGCTTTAGTGATCAAATATAAAGTGTCATGGAAGATGCCACATGGAATTGACTGTGACTCTTCTTGAGTATTATTTTACAAAAAAAGACATAATAGGTTCTTTTGTTTCTGGTCACTAACTATATTTCACCAAGAAAAACTCTTTTGTTCAGTCTTTGGAACACAGATTGGAACACTCTCAATCATAGATCCTAAAGAAGCAATACTAGAATTGGCTCTTTGTGGACTTATGAGTATTCAACCCCTCAATGCCTTATGGCATTTCAAATTAGAGGTGTGAAAAGTAGTGTCAATAGATTAATTTAATGACACATGAAAAGGCATAAACTTTCCAAGGTCAATGTCGCAGAGGGTTCTTACAAAAAAAAATTGAGTCACGGTGTATGCTTGGTCAAGAGCCGCGTCCTAGTGATCGTGCATGTATTACTCGGAGTCATGCTATGTGTTTCGTCAATGATTGCCTCTTGGCAATCATGTATGCAATTTTTCAAGTCTTGATAAATGTTCGGTCAAGGATTGCATCTTGGCGATCTTGCATGCGTTAAAGTCATTACTCTCATTTTAACATACTCCTCATGAGTGAGAATAATTATGTCATGCTTGAGTTGGCTTGGTACAACACCAAGTCCATCTCCACCATTCCAAGTGACAAAATGTCACAGATTAAAGAGTCTTACTCAATATATGTGGATTTGGGGTTTTATCATAGTGGAAAAGTGGTTCTTTTTAACATCTACTATAAGCAAAACTTGCTTAGTAAGAAAAATATGAAACCATAATAGGCAAGGATAATATGTTTTTTTTTTTTTTTTTGGAAGTTTGATTGTTTCCACAAAGTTCACTTTCACCGGTACTTGCCTAATTATAAAGTGTTAATTTTTCCACAAATTATTTTTAGATTCATAAGACATGGTTTTCCACATAAATTATTTTATTTCTAAAAATATATATGTACTACTTTTTCATAAAGTACTACTTTTTCCACAAAGCAATA
Source organism: Bryum argenteum (assembly GCA_037043015.1). Taxonomy (NCBI): domain Eukaryota; kingdom Viridiplantae; phylum Streptophyta; class Bryopsida; order Bryales; family Bryaceae; genus Bryum; species Bryum argenteum. Next base: position 12,651,866 of record CM073328.1, on the reverse strand, counting down.
ATTCCACAAAATATCAATTTTCCTGTGAAGCATTATTTTTTTAATGAAGTATAATATTTTCCAGAGTCTAATGATTTTCTTTTAATGAACATTCTTGTTACCAAAGTGATATTTCTCCACAAATTATTTCTTTCATAAAGTTGAAATATTCATTCCGTAAAGAATTACTTCTCTTAACCCTTAAGCGCCCAGAGTGTTGTTTTTTGACATTCTGGATGTACACCGTCATCTTTGCACTGTTGCCGTGCTTTCATCCGATCATTTTTTCATCCAGGGTTTTTTTTACCTGCCTCCTCATCGGATTTACTCTGCTGGGCAATTGGGTAAATAGTAAAAATTGCATTTTTCAAGTTATGAGAGGGAGCAGTAACTTTTTGCATGAAAGTTTTTGCTTGGAAATTGGGTAGGCAGGGAAGAAAAACGGGAAGAGAATTGTGGGCCACAATCTCGGCACCTTGCCTTGCAAGGAGGATTGCCGCTATTTTGATTTTTTTTTTCACATTCCGTTTTCGGATTCTTCTTCTATGCTCTCTTATCTTCCTTTCTTTAGAAGGAATTATTTCTATCCGAAACTCTTAAAAAAAGTATTACACCCCTAAAGTGGTGTGATGCCTGCTGCCCTTCCTTTTTTGGGGCGTTTTTCACCCCTTTTTTGCATGGATCTTGGAATCTATAGCTCCAAATGGCATGTAAATTGGTAGGCATACTAATCGCCATGCTCCAAAGAAGATCCTACGGTTGGATTATCCATTGATCATCTTCTTTTTTTTTTATGCAGTTTTGAAAAATTCAGCATTTTTACAAGCTCTTTGGGGCTTTACCCCCCTTTGGCGTTTAGGGGTTAATAATCTTAGTTATCTACATATAATTGGAACAAAACTCAATTTAACAAAAAGAATCATAAAAATCTAAGAAAAATAAAAATAAACTTAAATATAATAATACTGTAGTAGATGATTATAAATACGTTGATTATTTTGAATTGAGTCATGTATCAATTCGAGCAAAATTATAGAAAAATAAAAATAAAAATAATAGAGTAAAATAAAAATAAATAAAAAAGCAAAATCTCAAATTAAACCAAAAACTAATAAATTCTACTAGATTTTCTTAGAGTGTATATTAATTTATTAAATATAACAAAACTTTATTGAATATTACCAATATTAACCAATATGAACCTCAATTTCGTTAAAATAGCGCTATTCCATGTGCCATTTTAGCGGAGCTAAAGTGCCAAATTGTGCAAACGTGTCATTTTACAAGCATATTTTTGAAGTGAAGTTGAGAAGTATTTATGGCTACAAAATGGCATGTTAATTGATATCACACATGTACTCCGTAATATCACCAAAATTTCTGTAATATCACCAAAATTTCCATAATATCACAAATTTTTATGATTTTTGACCTTTGCACACAGTAAAACTAGGGCAATATTTATGAACGGCCGTTAGAAACATTGTTGTTTTTGAACGGCTGTTAAGAAATATTTGCCTTATCCTGTCAAAACTCGACAAAAAAAAACATCATTTATTTCATTTTAAGCACACCAAAAGGCGCCATTTTAGCAGAATAACGCCGTTTTAACAGAATTGAGGTTTATGTTAAAATGTTAGAAAATTTACAAATTGTTAGAAAATGCTACAAATTGTTAAAAAGTGTTCCAGAATGTTACAGAATGTTACAGAATGTTACTTACCGTTTATTAAAAGACCTTTGATGATGGGATAGCTACGAGATAGATAGATAGAAACTCCGGTCCCTTTCTAAGGGGCCGGCGTGAATGAAGTGTCCATTCGTAATGCTAATATCCCGATGGCCAATTGAAAGCTACGAGATACCAATTAAATGTCAAGTGTGATTGGTATAAAACATTTCCAAGAAATTAAGCTTTAATTTGGATAGTTTTATTTGGCCCTTCTTGCTGATACAAGCTACAAGGCCAAATAAAATATTGTAAATTGCAAACAAAACGAGGCTCACCAATTTTTTAGTCTACAAAAGAAACATTTCAAAAGAATAGGAATTTCATTCTCCTTTCATGCGGTAAGGTTTAGTGAAATTCTAATTAATTAATTCTAAAAAGACGCTTTGGAATTTAAGTAAGAAAATCTATTTTAAAGTAAGGTGACTATCAGTTTACTCCCTCTGTACAATGTGCAAAAATTCCATGTTACTACTTGTTACACGACAATTGGAACATGCACCTTTGCGAATGCATTTTGATTGTCCATTCTCATGGTCATCACAAGGAAGTTTTTGGTGTCTATTCGATCAATAGGAGATTCGGATGCAAAAATGGGTATCCAACTAGCATAAGACCGGCATACTACAAGATTGATTAGTGTCCTCTCACTTGATTTTTGTGTTATCTACTTATCACTTGATTTTTGCATATATACTTACGTGCCCCGGGACCGCTTGGTGGTGATTCTTGATAACTACTTTCTATTCCATATTGCATCGGAACTAAAAGTAGTAATTTTGCTTAACTCAATTCTGTTTTTTGGTGGATTTGTGGGTAGTCTTGATTCCATGTGAATAGACATGACCATATTTGTTTTATATGTATTATGTGTGTTACCAAGTTTAATGATGTAAGTTGTGGTTTACGACAATAATAGAGGATTTTTCTTTTAGCCCACCGCATTCAACAATGAGGACGACAATAGGTAACATGGCGTGCAAGGAACATGAACGTAAGCCAAGCCATGGCGTGCAAGGAACATGAACGTAAGCCAAGCCATGGCGGGCAAGGAACATGAACGTAACTTGTGAAATATATGCCATCAACAAGCCCATCTAGGTGCCTCGAAGTGGTGGCAGCAATCAAGACAATCTTCCTCAAGTGATCAAGCGAGCCCTTAATTTTAGAGGCACAATTCAAGTTTCGGATTGGCTCTACTCTATTAAGTTGAGAGAAGATTCTTACTCATTTTAGCTGCAGGAGTATTTAATTGTTTGGATAAAAGGGACCAGAAGCCAATCCTTAAACCTTTATACCAACTCGGATGATAGACAAGATAGTGACATTCCAGTGAGGCGGATTTTACCACGTGACCTAGAGGTAACTCATTGGCATAAATAGCGTCCGCCTCTAAACACTCTTCTCTCAATCAAGTTCTTGGGATACTTGTATATTGTAGTGATGAGGTTTTTTTGCCATTATTTAGCTTTTTAGTTAAAGAGGCTCTTTTCCAAAAAATTGGGATTATCCTCAAATTTTCCTCCTAGACACATGGACAATATAACAAAATCTTACAATCTTTTACAAAATCTTACAATCTTTTACAAAACGTTACAAAAGTTTACGATATTCTACAAAATGACATATAATTCTACAAGACGTTGCAAAATTTCACAAATTGTTAGAGAACCAAACAATTTCTATAACTGTTTCAAAAATGAAATAAAATATAATAAGATCAAATATAAAACTCAAAGCTATATGGCCAACACATTATTTGAGATATACCCATTACTTTAAAAAAATAAAGTGATGGGAATACATTGGTTGTATTAGTTAGTGCTTTTGACACTCTTTCATCAAGAACTTTTTCATTCAATATTTTGTGAAGTCAAATGATTAGTACACTCTTATTTTCCTCTCTACCGTTTGTACTAAAACTTCAAAAAAAAAAAAAATACCGTACATCTGCACATGCTTAAAGTTTGAAACATGGTTGTGTTCACATGAAAGCACAAAAGAGTAAATAAGTCTTGAAATGCCTATCATAATTTCAAACATTTGCAAGAACTATATTTGAATAACTTATAATTAACACCAATTGAAACTGCAAGAGTCCACATTTGAAATCCAAACATACATACTTTCAGAGAATACTCACAATCTGAAAACACTTTATATATATTAAAACATAAGTTCCCGAATAGTACTTGCAGTGTTTATAGGTTTACATTTGAGTGCGCATAGAGTGAAGCTTTAGAAATCCTACATAAAACGATTGAGATAGCGAACTCTGTGTAGGTCCACGGTTGGATTGAACACTTGGTGGCTTAACAATACGGACGGAATTTTCAATGTTTTAAGATGGTCAATTTGAATAAGACATTCAAGTTAGAAAAGCGGCAATGACTACGCTATAGGTGGTAATAATATTATTATCATAATAAGTGATATTAGGGAGAAGATCATATGAAAGAAATTTAGAAATTATATTATAGCATTACTAAAAAAAACAGTTTTATATATGAGTATGAGTGTCCAATATGACTTGTTCAATAAATTAGGTGGGTTTTATCAAATTTTGTGTTTTGACGTTTGTCATATTTGATCAATGAACTGATTTTAAACTAATTATGTACAAATTCATAGTCGAGAAATAATGTCGGCTGTCCGCCGATATTAGCTTAAGACTCCATTGTAATCTTTGAAAAGTCATAACTCAATCAATTTTTGTCCAAACTAAACATATGAGGTGTTTTTTTATATTTTCAAAAAATGTAGATGTTATCTTAGTTTAATACTAATTGGAATTAGTCATATTTGACCAAATGTAGTCACAAATTTCGATAAAATCCAGTCATAGTGGACATTTTGGCTCATATTTCAATCCTTTTTTAGTAGTGTGGAACATTGTGATTTGGCAAAGATAAGCGAATGGTAGTTTTGGTATTGAAACGGTGGGCAATGGTAAGCTTGGGGTATCACTTTTTGGACACACTAATTAGGTTATTTTTATTAAAAACCTCCAAAGTTTGTCTAATTTAGTCATTTTAATCAAGTAAAAAGACCCTAAAATAGAAAATAAAATATCATGCACCTCACTGAAATCAAATTATATATGCCTATAGATTTTCTTTTAGATTTTTTATTTTTTTTGGATCCATTCATAGATGAGGGAAAAAGTGTTGAATTTGGGGATTTGCAGGCATTATAGTGCATAATGAATTAATTTTATTATTATTAAATAAATTATTTTGTATTCTACACAAGAAGATGTAGATCATATTCAAAAATTATATTAAAATAAAAATGGTTGATATTCCATTTGCTTGATTCTATGGATTTTAGGTTATTGGGACATGACTTACTTTTTCAATTAAAAAATCAAATAAAATTACTTCAAAATTTTTTTTTTAATTTTTAATTTTTTTTCTTGATACATTATAAGTATAGACAACTAAAACCACATCTAATGTAGTCTTATTGTATTACACTTTAAAAATGGATATGTTTGTCACACCAGCATAGAGTGCAATTGTTCATGGGACAACCTTTTTGGGTACCCCAACCAGACCATCACCCCGGTAACAGTACAACAAAGTTTAGAACCTCAATTCCATGTGGCATTAAAATGACATTATTCCATTTGTCATTGTGGTGATCTATACCATATGTCATTTTGGTCTTTATGTCATTTTTAGTTATGCCTCTAAAGTGGCACATTTTTCTTATATCATGCAAGTCCATAACATCTATCAATTTTTAAAGTATCATAAAACTTCGGTCCTTTATAGCACATGTATGATAGTTTTGACCACTGAAGAAAGTCGATCAAAAGGCAAATATTTCTTGAACGACGGTTAAGAAACATCGTTGTTTTTAAACGGCCATCGAGAAATATTGGCTCTGAGGTCATGTGAACCTGACGGGGGCGACGAGCCACCCAGACTAAAACCATGTCAGGAGCCAGACTAAGCCCATGTCGAGAGTGCCTCATCTCGATATCAAGTAGCTGCAAGAAAAACCCTGCCACCAAACCAAGTTGTTTGAAATGGGAGCGACTATCGCCACCGAGTTTGAACAACATTTCAAGATTGCATACACAGAGTTCTTAAACAACATTCCCAAAATTTGTGGTAAGTCACAGTTCGCAGAGCATGTAGTTGCTGCTCTGGCGTAGCAACACCTGCATCGATAGTGAGCATTTCATAGACGAGACAACGACTCTAACTTGTAAAGAATTAGCCCAATTACTCACTTGTTGTCAATGACCTTGACCTGCATTTCCTTGGTGTTCCATTCTGTATGGTTATGGTTCTGATTGTTGTTGTGCTATTTAATGAGGGCAAACAAGTAACTTCACCCGTTATTGTGAAGGTGTCGGTCTCCGTATTTCCACATGGAACTAGCCTGCGCTGCTGGGAAACTAAGCATTTTCATACCACAGTTCAAGAAACTATACAAGATTCCGGGACTCATACGGTGGCCTGGCTGTAAGGTAAGCTAGAGGGACGTCCGATAACTCTTCCCTCAATCAGTGCTTTCCTTTATAACACACTCTTTCTAGCAAGCTCACGCCATTGATATCAGATGTTGATCTATTGCAGATACACTACACTGAAGTAGATAAGTTCTTGTATATTGTAATCATTCATCAGCTGCACGATGATGCTCACAAACACTGAGCACAAAACGCAATTGGTTTTGACTACTACAATTTGAGGGGGTTTCCAACTTTTTCTTCTCAAATGTTGCTCAAGTTTAGCAACATTTTGGAACTTGCTTGAGCAACGTTCTCAAGAAAATGAATAACTTCATTCGATTACCGAGCAAAGTTATTTATAATTTAGATGGAAACGCTACTTATTTTCTTCCGAATGTTGCTCAAGCAAGTTCCAATTCATTGCTAGACTTAAGCAACGTTGACACAAAAGCAACATTTGTAAGGTTGCAAACCCCTTGGTCGTCGTTTCTAGTAGTATATCGGGTATCATCAATTAAGGTAATGTATGCATTCAGGTAAGGCGGTTGTGGAAGGCTTTGGAGAGGCTGGAGCTCAAAGTTGCTTGAAGAGGGCTAACGCGTCTAGGTGGAGGAATGCACCAACCGGCTTACTTTTCTTGAACAAGAGCTACAACATGCATGAATGGAACCAAATGGTGTTAGAGGCTAGAGCATACCTTAACAATTATGTTGATGAGATCACCGAGTGACTTGTTTGAAGGCTGCGGTGTAGTCAATCTATGTTCGTCCACATGAACACAAAACGCATTCCGCCATCGAGTACTACAATTATTTACCACACTACTACACAAGGCTAATGATGAACATTATTAGAGGGATGATATGCCTTCAATGCCTGGAATTGGTTTCATTTCTAAGTCCTTTACCTCTGATAACTTCCCAGTAACCATCTTTAAAGATTCTTTCATCTTCTTCTTTAGATTTGAATGTTCTTTTCCGTGCTTGGGCTTGGTTTCTCTCTGAAATCGACATTAAACAATGATAACCAATTACCATTGAACAACATAATTTTGGCACATCAAGAATACTATGCTCTAATTTGCTAGTATTCAAGAACATTTTATAATCTCAATTAAATAAAAATTAGTATAAAAAAACTTATTTCGCTGCAAATGAATGTACGAAACGTTTTTGATTGAATGCCACAGACTTTGTTATTTTGTAGCCGTTCATACTTTGACACCGCCATAGACTCTACTTCACATTCTTCTTCTCCATCTTGTTTTTGGGGATGCGGCATCATGAGCTACGAGAGGTGTAGCGATAACTCTTGACACCTGTTTAAGACGTTGTTCAAGACGTGTGCACCAAGAGTTGCAATAGGACTTGCATCGTGTGATACAAAAGTATAATCACATGCCTCCAAGGAAACTTGTCCTACCACTTGAATCTCATCGTTGTCAAGAAGTTTCCATCTATAGGTAGAGCTCCAATCACCTCATATGTTGTTTTAGGAGGTTTAAATTTGGAGATCACATTGTGATCTCTATCCCATACGAGTATGATACCTATCACCATGCTCAAAAATCTATTTGGAAAATGATCAATTATGATTATATTGAATGGTTCACTATTATTATGAGCAATTTCAATTACTAGTATTAATGTTGATCACTCTCACTACAACAGCTGGTAGCTGAATAGAATTTTATTCTCAGTTATGTATTCGCCTACTCCAGCCGTATGCTCTGGTGGTGATGGTTCAGACTCCAGCGCTCCCTCGGTATAACCTCAATTCCGTTAAAATGGCACTATGCCATGTGCCATTTTGTCACACCAAATCTTACATATGCGCTCACAAGGAGTGGTGTATTATGTTATATCACAATTTTTTCTATAATATCACTCCTTTATCTACATTGTCACTCATTTTCCATAATATCACCTTCAAATTCTATTATATCACATGGTTTTTGAACTGCAGTTCAGAAAGTTAAGGTGTGCCATTTTAGCGGCATAACGCCATTTTAACGGAATTGGGGATGTATGCTTCGTCCGAGCTTGTGGTGACTGCAGAATCTTCTCTTGTATGCGGCTCTTGTATGTGGCTTTTGTTGGTTTCCAGTGTAGAACTGTAGCACCATTTAAGAATACAAATCAAAAAATAATAACTCTTAAGTACAAACTTTTCTACTTTAGACACCTTAATACTGACACTTTAACCCCTAAATGGTTTGACTCATTTGTAGTAAAATGAACACATCCTCAAAAGCATTGTCATAGGTGGAGGTAAAAGTGTGTTATCCAAATCTCAACCGTACAATCTTGTCGTAGACATATTGAACATCATGTGGGTCAAATTTTGAGTCATGAGGCTTCATAGATTGCGAGATCATAATGTATTAATACTCAAAAATGATCACATAATTTCATCATTTTCACTTTAAAGTGAAAATGCTACCATTAGACTTATTGCAATGAAAAAGTCACCAATTAGAATGTTGTTCACCTTCATCTCAGTAGCATCCTTGAACAAAAAAAAACCCTGAGAAAAATTTCTTTGTGCAAATTATGGCCCTGCAATGGTGAAAACTGCCCTAAATTTTACAAAGGAAAAAATGTCTAAAACTAGGCTGCTGTCACTGAAATGCATGCCATGAATTCATACTTCATTGTATGGGTCTGAGATTTTTACGACATGAACTAGACTTGATTTGGGACCCAACCCAAGTGATTTTGTCCAAAACGGAGTCCGGATGAAGAAGTTATGGCTCTCCAAAGTTTCTGTCATCCAAAATGTCGATTTTCGACATTCGGCCCCCTTAAGGGTTAAGCAATTTGCAAGAATTAAGAATGATCTATATGAAACAAAGCTTGTGACGTTCCATACCTCGTGGCATTTAATTGTTGTCCAACAAAAAGTGCACTCACAACGTGCTATCACGTACCTACAATGAAAGAAAATTATGCTTAGTATAGTTTGTGGACAATTAATGAAATAATCTGTATGTCCATACATTATAGGAAACAAATACCCGCAAGAAATCTCATATACCGTAGCTTCATAGCAGGTTCGGTACCTTGGTGCTTAATAAATAATTAAAGTTCAAAAACTAGGTTCGGCACCTTAAAATAGTATTTTGATAATTTTGGCAGTTTTCTCCTTTAATTTTCTAAAATTCGGCTTGCCAGTAATCCCACATCCCATCCATTGATTGACATGTTAGATTTATGTCTTAGAAGGTTTACAACGCTCTCTGGTTTATAAAAGAGGAAGTAAAGTTGTATCCAACGATGCATGTGGGATATTTGAACTTTGAGGTGAAGCACCTAGTTAGTCTTCAATTTTTTAACACCCATAGTTTTTGCACAAAGTCTTCAAATGACATAAAATTTGTTAAAGGTGAAAAATTACTTGATTTCTAAGCTTTCCTTAGACCAAAAATTTTCCAAAACAATTGATCTTTTATGCACAAATGAGCTTTGAAAAACGGTTCGGAATGCATTTTGATACATGGACCTTTACACTGCTGTGTTGTTTTGTCCATATCTTCTGCATAAAAACTTCTTTTGACACAAAACTTGTTGGAGGTGGAAGAAGGCTTGATTTCTCAACTTTTGTTAGTTTGACAAAATTCCATAAAACTTCATCTTCTATGCGCAATTGGACTCCAAAAATCTGTGTCGAACACATTTCAAAAGCCTCACCTAAATTCTTGCTGACTTCTAACCCATATTGTTTGTGGACTAATGTGAGTGGGCTTGATTACAAAAAGAACATCTTCTCTCACTAAATTTCACATTAACCTTCCAAGGGCAATGGTAAGCTTGGGGTATCACTTTTTGGACACACTAATTAGGTTATTATTATTGAAAGCCTCCAAAGTTTGTCTAATTTATTCATTTTAATCAAGTAAAAAGACCCTAAAATAGAAAATAAAATATCATGCACCTCACTGAAATCAAAGTATATATGCCTATAGATTTTCTCTTAGATTTTTTATTTTTTTTGGATCCATTCATAGATGAGGGAAAAAGTGCTGAATTTGGGGATTTGCAGGCATTATAGTGCACAATGAATTAATTTTTTTATAATTAAATAAATTATTTTGTATTCTATACAAGAAGATGTATGTCATATTCAAAAATTATATTAAAATAAAAATGGTTGATATTCCATTTGCTTGGTTCTATGGATTTTAGGTTATTGGGACATGACTTACTTTTTCAACTAAAAAATCAAATAAAATTACTTCAAAATATTTTTTTTAATTTTTAATTTTTTTTCTTGATACATTATAAGTATAGACAACTAAAACCACATCTAATGAAGTCTTATTGTATTACAGTTTAAAAATGGATATGTTTGACACACCAGCATAGAGTGCAATTGTTCATGGGACAACCTTTTTGGGTACCCCAACCAGACCATCACCCCCAACAAAGTTTGAAAACTAGTGTAAAGTAAAAAATTCTCACTTTTCAGCAACTTTGAATTATAATTCATAAAATACTCGGCAAAAGATGCCAATAATTTCCCAAAATTTTAGGCATCTATTTCTAGAATTATCTTCTGCCGAATTTGCTATAAAGCTACGGTATAAGCAGATAGATTTCTAGAAAATATAAAGAAACTAATCAAGATAAGGAAGGAAGGATGAATGAAATTTTAATACAAGATTTTAATATATAATATAACAGAGAACCTAACAATCACAGACAAAGTTGCTACTTGCCTCTCATCCAATCCAATAAATAAGAAACTGCAAGAAGCTTCACAAGAACAAATATTTTGAAAAGAGCAAGTGAGAGTGAGGTTACCTAATAAGAAGCCAAAAAATAACGCTCGAATGGAGTCGGACTTTCTTCTCTCCCGAAGTCTTCGCTTCTAGTACTTTCCAGCCTGAGCCTGAGATGCTTGTGCTTCTACAGATGATCAAGAATAATTGATGCATACAATATTTCAAACTGAATTGACAATACAATTAATAAGTAAACACAATCTACACTATGACTACATGCACGGTCTGATACTCTTAGCCTAAAAAAGCGATTCAGTCTCGAAAGGAGATGTACACGTAAGCACAAGTTATCTTGCCTTGAAGAGCAGTGTACACATAACCACAAGCACAATAAGCTTGTGACAGAGATAATCCAAGCCTCAAAAAGCGGTGTACATGTAGCACAATAAGTAAGTTAAGCAATTGTCACAGAGATAATTTGAGCCTCAAAGAGCCACAAAGATAGTTGAAGCCTCAAAGAGCAATGTACACATAACGGGAAGAACAAAAAGCGGAACTACATTAATCGACATGAGATAAGGGTAGAATTCTCATTATGATGTTGTGTACATGTTTTCAAATACTCTAAAGTATTGAAACCTATTGTCTCGATGATAATCAAATTTTTACCTGCTTTTATTAATCTAATGCTCTTGTTGCGTATGAGGAAGACAAACAAAGATAGCTATTCTTTTCAAATGTGGAAGAAAAGTGGAAGGAGTCGAAAATCAAACGAGATGATAACATTAAACCAGTTTAAAATTACTTATCAAAGGCAAGAATGCAAGTGTATTTTGAGGTTGCAAAGTTCAATTTCCCGAAGCTAAAAACTAATCGGTAGTCATTAAGAAATTAAAGCAACCACAATAAAACCTCTCTCGACATCCCTCTTCTTACCTACGTGTACGAAAGAAGGAATGCTTGAATTCAACCCAATGAAACCTCGCTCGTCATCGCTCTTCTTACCTACGTATATGAAACAAGGAATGCCTGCATGCGGAGGCGCTGATCAAGCTTTTGCTTGCCAGCTTCGTCGTCTCACTCATCTCAAAGACCTCTAAATCAAAGTATGCCCTCCTTGATCCTAATTCGTAGATATTCAGATTGTAAATGTTCTCTTTGGATGGAAGGAAGAGAAGCCAATTCTTAAACCCTTATACCAACTCGGATGGTGAACAACATAGTGTTCCACTGAGGCAGATTTTACCTCGTGGACCTAGAGGTGTCGCATGATTACGTGTATCTCATCGGCATAAATATTGTTCGCCTCTAAACACTCTTATCTCAATCAAGTTCCAGAGATTCTTGTATATTGTAGTGATGAGGTTTTATGCCATTAGTTTTTTATAGAACTTCTTTTCCAAAAAAATTGGGACGACCCTCAACTATTCCTCCAAGATAAATGGACGATATCACAAAATGTTACAACATTTTACAAAATTTTACAATTTTTTACAAAATGTTACAATATTCTACAAAATGTTACAAAATGTTACAGATTTTTACAGAATGTCACAAAATTCTACAAAATGTTGCAAAATTTTAGAAAATATTAGCAAATAAAAAAAATAAAAAATCTATACTTTTCTTGGAAATGAAACAAGATATAATAAGATCAACTAAAAAACTCAAAGCTATATTGCCAAAGACATTCAAGTTAGAAAAGCGGCAATGCCTACAGTATAGGTGGTAATAATATTATTATCATAATAAGTGATATTAGGGAGAACATCATATGAAAGAAATTTAGAATTTACATTATAGCATTACTAAAAAAACAGTTTAATATATGAGTAGGAGTGTCCAATATGACTTGTTCAATACATTATGTGGATTTTATCAAATTTTGTGTTTTGACTTTTGTCATATTTGATCAATGAACTGATTTTAAACTAATTATGGAAAAATTCATAGTTCAAAAATAATGTCGGCTGTTCGCCGATATTACCTGAAGACTCCATCAGTAATCTTTGAAAGGTCATAACTCGTCAATTTTTTTCCAAATTAAACATATGAGATGTTTTTTGATATCTTCAAAACATGTAGATGTCAAAAAAACACCTCATATGTTTGATTTGAACAAAATTTGAGTGAGTTATGGCCTCTTGAAAGTCGCAAATGTGGGGATGTATCGGCTAGCGGCCGATAAAACCAAGGCTCTTCATTAGTTGTAAAAAGTCCATCAATTTTAAAGTATCATAAAACTTCGGTCCTTTGCACATGAGTATGATACTTTTAACAAGAGAAGAAAGTCAAAGGGCAAATATTTCTTGAACGGCGGTTAAGAAACATCGTTGTTTTTAAACGGCCATGGAGGAATATTGGCTCCAAGGTCATGTGAACCTGTCGGGGGCGATGAGCCACCGAGACGATGACCATGTCAGGAGCGAGACTAAGCCCATGTCGGGAGTGCCTTATCTCGATATCGAGTAGCTGCAAGAACTCTGCTACCAAACCAACCTGTTTAAAATTGGAGAAGAAATTGCAGAAGATGGGAGCGAGTGCCGCCACCGAGTTTGAACAACATTCCAAGATTGCATACACATAGCAACACGGTTTGCAGCTTTAGGGCGTGTAGTTGCTGCTATGGCGTGGCAACACCATCGATAGTGAGTATTCCTCAAATCTAAAAACGATTCTTGTAAAGCAAATCATGGAGACAGTGAGCCCAATTACTCACTTATTGTCCATGACCTGCATTTCCTTGGTGATCCATTCTGTATGGTTATGTGATTGTTGTTGGCCTATTTAACGAGGGCAAACAAGTATCCTCACCCATTATTGTGAAGGTGTCGGACCTGTCTCCGTAATTCCACCTCTAAGCATTTCCATACCACAGTTCAAGAAATTGTACAAGATTCTCGGACTCATACGGTGGCCTGGCTGTAAGGTAAGTATGAGGGACGATAATTCTTCCTTCAATCACAGTGCTTTCACTCTCATAACACACTCTTTGTAACAAGCTCACGGCAATATCAGATGTTGATCTACTGCAGATACACTACAATGTAGTAAATAAGTTCTTGTATATCGTAGTCATTCAATAGCTGCACGATGATGCTCAGTACGGTATCGGTTTTGACCGAACTTCACTACTACAATTTGAGGGGGTTCGCAACTTTTTCTTCTCAAATGTTGAGCACTCAAGTTTAGCAACATTTTGAAACTTGCTTGAGCAACGTTCTCAAAAAAATGAGTAACTTTATTCGATCACCAAGCAAAGTTATTTATAATTTAAATGGAAACGCTGCTTATTTTCTTCATAATGTTGCTCAAGCAAGTTCCAATTTGTTGCTAAACTTAAGCAACGTTTACACAAAAGCAACATTTGTAAGGTTGCAAACCCCTCATTGGTCGTTAAAAGTAGTATATCGGGCATCATTAAGGTAAGGCATGCATTCAGCTAAGGCAGTTGCAGAAGACTATCGAGAGGTTGGAGCTCAAAGTTGCTTGAAGAGGGCTAACGCGTTCAGGTGGAGGGCTGCACCAATCGACTTTCTTTCCTGAACAAGTGCGACAACATAATGTAACCGAATGGTGTTGAAGGCTAGAGCATACCTGAACACCGACTGTCTAACTTGTTTGAAGGCTGCGTTGTAGTCAATCTACGTTTGTCGATATGAAAACAAAACGCCTTCTTAGCATTAGAGGCACCACCTTCCGCAATCGAGTGCTATGATTATTCACCACACTACTACACTAGGCTTATCATGATGTTATTAGAGGGATGATGTGCCTTGAATGCCTGGAATTGGTTTCATTTCTAAGTCCTTTACCTCTGATGACTTCCTAGTAACCATCTTTAAAGATTCTTTCATCTTCTTCTTTAGATTTTTTTGTTCTTTTCTGTGCTTGGATTTGGTTTCTCTCTGCAATTGGCATTAAACAATAGTAATCAATGACCTAATTTTGAACAAGATAATTTTGGCACATCAAGGATACTATACTCTAATTTATCTGCATTCAAGAACATTTAATAATCTCAATTAAATAAAAATTAGTAAGAAAAAACTTACGTCTCGGGAAATAGCTGTAACCTCAATTCCATTAAAATGGCGTTATTCCGGTAAAATGGCGCTTTTTGGCCAACTCACTCAAACGCGCGGCCTTTAAGAGTACCTCACAACATTTGAACTTTTGGAATTCAAGTACTGTCTCTTGATTTTTTGTCGGGGTGTCATCGAGGGTAGGATAAAGTATGAATATTTAAAAGATTGTGAAAGGGTGTGGATTCGAAGAGACGCTACATCTATTGACCCCTCCTTCATGTCTACATATAGCCACTCTTATAACTAGTTTGTTCTTAGAGACTAAAGAACAACTTGTCGATGGATGAAAAATAATAAGATGATTGCAAAGCTTATTCAACGTCGAAAGAAAAAATGTACGGTTGTTTAGGGTTGAACCCCTTGACCGCCTTATTTGTCGCTATAAAGCAACCCACCGCACCAAGGCTCGAAGGTTGCGCATTAATGCATTGTTATACTTAGAACGTAGAAGGATGCTGGCAAGAAGGCATTGAGGTAAGAAAGATTGTGGGAGGAGTGGTTCTTTTATTTAGTTTAAGTTGATTTTAGTTTAAGCTTGGTCCTCTTTCCGTTGTGTTGATTGAATTAGCTTCAGAATTCACAACAACACGTAGTGTCGTAACGTGCTTTTCCGATTCGTGCCCGGATAACCCTTTTTCGCGGTAAAAGAGGTTTCCCAAACAAGAACCCGAGTGTTCGTTCCACGGAGATCCTGTGAAGTGCAAGGACAACAATTTCCACTTGTTAGCAAACCCGGATTGGTGCTATCCGGCATTGCCCTATCACCCCATGCACCTATATCCTCATCCTCCCGAAACAGTGCCCGGACAGGAAAAGGGGCGGGTTTAGTCTTTGTGGTTTAGTTTAACCTCTGTATTCTCCTCAGAGGGGTTTTCCCGGACTTAGATAAGTGGGGGGATTAGGCCACTTCTCCCGTTGATTAACGTGACCGGAAAGGTCACCGAGACTCTCTCTCTCCTTACCATGTTAGGAACTTCCCTTATACCTCCCTCTACGTCCGGACTCTAAATCCACACGCATGTCACAAAGGTTGGTATCCGGTTTTCCTATGGCCCGGTTATCACAACTTACTATCCGGGTTAGTGGATCCCGGTTTATCGGATCGGGGATGGTGCGATCGCCCGGAGTTCACCGCTATCACCTCTGCATGCACCGCCGCCCCGGACTTGGCGATCTAGGGGACTCAACCGATGGTGTTCTCGGGAGTCGGTTGAGCGGCCGGAATCCCTTCCGGGCCGCCGTAATCCCGCACGCTACACGGACAGACCGGACCGAACCCTAAGTGGCAAGTGCCGTTCGCTAGCCGCACTCCTCCCCTGTCAGCTTCTCTACCTCCCGTACTACTCTCCGTTCAAGGACGGAACCGCTCTCTCTCTTGCCCGGATAGCAAGGGTCCTCTGGACTCTGCAAACTCCCGACCCAGCAGACAAGACAGGAAAAGGAGAAGGACACACAATCAGACACACACGCACACACACGAGGGAGATGAGAACGAGGCGTGCTTGCACTTTGGATTAGGTATTAAGAGAATCACAAAAAGACCCCGAGGGGGTATCCTCCCCTCGTCTAAGTAGCAGCTCCTCCCTGGCTTCCCAGAAGAGGACAAAAGTTCCTTGCCAGGGAATCTTTCCTAATTCCTACCCCTAGTCAGCCTAGCGCCGTCATTCTCCTACTTGCAATAAAAAAGCATACTAATCTCGTATCCAGAAATCCGCTCCAGTGCCTCGGTCTTGGTCATCCTTCCCCATTCAGCGATTCTGACGCCTCGGCAGTCGTGGAGGTGCCGTCCCCCTGCACTTTCGGTCCGGGTTGGGAGGTAATCTCTTCTTCCTCCCCCTCCTGGCCAAGTGTTGGGTTAGCCTCCCCGCCGTCCACGAGTTCTGTATCTCCGGATGGGGCGGGGGCCGAGGTATCCGGGCATACCTCCCCAGTCTCCGGGACTTCTACCAGCTCCTCGGGGAAAAGGGGAGTAGCCTCCGCGGCGTGGGCTGTGTTAGGAGGCCCCTCGGGATCTGGAGATCCGGAGAGGGGCGCTGCCTCCGGTTCTTGGAGAGGTTGGGGAACCTCTACCTCCTGTCCGGGTGAAGGGAGGCCGGTTTTCCCTTCTTCCCCTGGTTGGATTGTGGCCTCCGGGTTGGGAGCAGGGCTCTCATCCAGGGGGGCCACTATCCGGTCAGGTGGGATTGGTGAGGAAGTCCTCCCCAGACCGGTGTCCTCCTCTATCCGGGTAGTCTCCTCCTCAGGGCGTGCCTCTTCCTTGGCCGCCTCTATCTCTTCCCGGTTAATCTCGGGTAGGGGTGGTAGGGCGCTCATCCCGATCGGGACCTTCTCCGGACTGCGGACGGATAAAGGTAGTGGCTCCTCCATCGCTGCAGGGTCGGCGGACTCCTCTTCCTCCGCTGTGGTCGCCTCAGTAATCTCGGGTACAACCCGGGTAGAAGGATTATCGTCTGCCTCCAATGGGGGTGCCTCTCACAGGAAAGCCGGGTCATCTCACGAATGAGGTCTCTCATCTCCCCGCAAGGCCCCTTCCATCCGCTCGGTGGCCTTCTTCATATAAGCCGCCATGCGAGTAGGGAGATCGACCCGGATGCCGGAATCGGGCATCGAATAGCCGGGATTTGAGTGGGCTTCTCCTGGAGCATACAGAGTCTCCGCAGCCGAAAAGATCTTTGTCGTGCATATCCTTGTTGTTTGGATGACTCCTCTTCCAATCGCTTGATCTCCCGGTCCTGGCGTAGAATAATGAGGGACCCCTCATTGACCCTAGTCCGGGCTTCTGCAGCATCCCGTACTAACTCCCGGACCATGTCCGGGTACCGCTCCACCTGGTTGGTCCGGAGCGCTACAGCTACCCCCCGCAGCGCCTTGTGCATTTGAAGGTGCTCCTGTGTGCACATTTGTAATGCATAGGCGATAGGTTGGAGGGGGTCGTCCTCTGAAATCCGGAAGGGAGGTACGGGGAGGTTTGGATCATGCTCCGGCCGCTTTGGGGTGAAATCATCCCAACCCGATGATCGGGGTGCGGTGGATGGAACTGCCAACCCCTGTTCCCGGGTAGCGGGAAGGAGAGAGTGGTGTCCAGTCTCACCCTCGTCCTCCGACTCCGAATCCTCCTCCATTGCCTTCTTCCCCTTCCTTCTGGTGGACCTGTCCCCAGATGATGTAGCTCGTGTGGCGCGACCGGGATTGCCCGGACAACTGGTTCACGTGGTCCGGTCCGGTTGCGGGAGAAGCTGGCGGGGGTACTCGCAGACATCTTCCCTGGGCCTGGTAAGTTTTCTCCGTACCCGGGATCGAGGGCTGTCTGCGGGGGAATCGGCCTTCCTCTTCGCGGCGTATTTCGGCTCCCTCCACTCGACTCCTCCTGTTGTGGTAGTATGCCCGGGTACCTCGACAGGGCTGTCAGCCAGGAGAAGAGCCTCAATGGGAACCTCGTCCACCGGTCCCTCTCTTACCGGGGTCCGTACCTCCGGAATGGGGTCCGCTAATTGGGAAGCCCCCTCAGCCTCCGCATCCCCGGGTCGTGGTGCGGCCGCTGCCTCCGGTTCTCTTGGTGCCGAGGGATCGGGCTCTACAAACCGGAGAACCCGTCCGGATTTCCTTCGACGCAGAGCAGGAAGCTCCTCCCCGTCGCTATCGTTCCCCTGTACAGGCTGCAAGGGGGGTGGGGAGTCAATCGTGGGGGCTAACGGGGTTGCTCAGCACGGAGAGTCCTCATCTTCTCCGGTTAAGGCCAGGATTACCGGCCGGGTCGGGTCTTTGCCATACTCCGGGTTGCTATCCTGTGAGTGGTGGCCGGTCGGGGTGGAACAACTCTCTCCGCCATGGGTATGGCTGCTCCTCCGGAAGCCGGTCCTGGTGTCCCTCCATCTCCTGGCTCGGGGGCAGTGGGTCCTGTCCTCCGTGGCCCTTGCGGCCCTGGTGGTGCTGGTGGCAGTGGTGGGGGAAGTGCTCCTACTCCGGGGCGGGCACCACGGGAGAAGTCTAGCTGCAGCGGGAACCCCTGTCTCGGGATCCGTTCCCGGGAAACATATCTCTCCGGCCCTCCATCGCATTCGGAGGAGTGTTACCTCTCCCGGGTTGAGGCGGTCGTAGTGGGCGTATAGGTGGTACACATAGGGAGCCATCGGGCAACCCTTCAGACCGGTGGTCTTCTTCAAGCCCGGCGATTACCTCCTCGAGAATGTGGCCCCATCCTACCTGTTTGCGGCCCCGGTAAGACTCCATGATGGCCTTCAGGAGCCTATTCGAGACGAACTGGGGCTTCTCCGGGTTGAGGATCGGAGCCAGGAACCCGAGCAACCGTCGCTCCCGCATTTTTGCGATCATCCTCCACCCGTATCCGTCGTGCTCGTGTGCGGGGTTGTGAAACATTCCACCAGGGGGAGGGGTCATTCCGCTTTGTATGTACCCGTGGAGGAGTCCGGGAAGCCGTACGTTGCCCTCCAACACGCCTCCTGCCAGAAATGCGGCTTGGCCCGGACAGGGTTGTCTGCGAAGGTGGGTGGGTCTTGTCCGGACACAGCCTCCTCGATGATCCCGCGTCCTCCACGTTCCAAGGCACCCAAGACAATCCCGCGCATCCCATTCGAGTGAGGTCCCGCACCAATCGAGCCCGGGCATCCTCCGCGATGGGAATGCCACTGGATGATTTTACACCGGCACGCAAAGCTCGTCTCCGGCCATTCTCATGTACCTCTCCTCTCCTGGCTATGGCGTGCCGGACGAACGCGTGGAAGGAGCTGCAGCGTGCGCGAATAGGGGAGCGGCAGAGTCGGCGATGCGCACGAAACACGAGGGAGGAAAAAGGGGGGTAACGGCCGCTTTGCTCCGCTAAAGACAAAAAGGCGGAGTGGGAAGGTGGCCGTGCTTTTGGCGGCGCATCATAAATCTCGGCCTGTCAGACCGGGCCTGTCGGCGCCGCCGCCAGGGTTTTCCCCGCCCGACCCGTTCGTGAACCCGACCCGGCCGCAGCCTTCCCGGTCTTCGACACCCGGCCCGGTCGAGCCATACCCGGCTGACCATACCCGGTTGGGGCAACCTTTTCCCGGGTAGGCGTAAACCCGCGAAGGGCCACTCCTGGTCCTCCGGATCCGCAGCGGTCGACGGAATACGACTAGACCGGACCACGGCTTAAGAAAGCAGGGGGGATACAAAGAAAAGAAAAATCCAAAAAGGTAGTGCTACCCTACCCCGCCCACTAAGTCTAAGGATACACTGGGTGGCGGGTTTCGGGGCCGAGCTAACCTTACCCGGACATTGCCCGGGTAGGCCAGGATATGGGCATTTATTTCTCCTAATTAGCTACTATTAACCGCTATCCGGACTTACTTGGGCGAAAATGGAAAAATGAGGTTTGACATTACCCCTTTTTCATCTGTGAGCGTCCCCGCGAACACTCCGCCCGTTGAAACTCCGGTTACTCGGACCCGGACTGTGGGGGTTCGTCCTCCTCCGAGGGAACCTCCTCATCCGTTAACTCCTCAGGGTGGTACTTCTTCACCCTCGATCCATTCACCCGGGTACCCATGATGTTACCTCGTAAATCTTCCAATGGAGGGACCCGTTGGGGAACACTTGGGTTATTTCGGTAAGGACCCATCCATCGGGTGTGCGACTTACCCGGGAAATCTTGATGGCGGCCGTCGACAGAGCACTAGCCCGCCTCTCTCGACCGTGGTCCCCTGGAAGCCTCTGGTCATACTTTTGCTTTCGGTCTTCCTGCACCGCCCGGTTTCTCTCCATGCCTTCTGTTCGGCCCTCCTCCAAGGCGTCGATGGCTTGTAACCTCTCCGGTTTGCCGTCTCCTTCCTCTCCGAGCCTTGTAGCCATAACTCGGTGAGTTTCTACCGCAAGCTCCACTCCGTGAATGGCCTCCTGACCGAAGACCATAAAATATGGGGTCTTCCCGGTGGTTGTCTTCTCCGCCGTGTTGTACGCGTGAACCGCGGACGCAAGCTTCCTGTCCCAATCAATCTTATGGGCGGACACCATTTTGTTTAACATTTTGCCGATGGTGCCGTTTGAGCGCTCCGTCTGACCGTTGGCTTTGGGATTGTACGGAGTAGTCTTGCGGTGCCGGATCGCATACTTGGTGGTGATGTCCTCGATGACCTCATTGATGAAGTGCGCCTCGATCATCGACAGTTCAGGGGATGGCGAACCGCATCATGATCTCCTCGACAGAACGAACGATGCCGTGTCTGCGTCATTTCCCGGGTTGCTCGGGCTTCTACCCACTTTCGTGGCGTAGTCGGTCGCGAGTATGATGTAGCGCTTCCGGTTTTTGGTAATAGGGGCGATCGGACCGACAAAGTCGATTCCCCATTTGACAAAAGGGGCCAGGGGAAAAATCGGAGTCAGGGGCCAGTGGTTCCTGAAACCCGGTTGTCCTGTCCGTTGGCATTGGTCGCAGCGCTGGACGTATTGCCGGACATCCCGGATTACGAAGGGCCACCAGTACCCGCACTCTTAATACGGTTAACCGTACTCATGGCGGCTAGGTGCCCTCCGGAATCTCCCGCGTGCAAGGCCTCCATCACCTGCCTCCGCTCTCCGGGTTCCAAGCACCGGCGTAGCCTGTCATCGGCTCCCATCCGGAACAGGACTCCGTTGATCAAGGTGTAGGGTGCCACACGGTGTTGGAAGACGCTCTTTTCTTCCCGGTTCATGTCTGCGGGGTAGCGCTGGGTCAGGAGGTAATCTCGGATCTGCTGGAATTCGGAAGGGGCCTCGCCTTCCACTTGCAAAGACAAAGAACTTCCGGTCTACCCTGGCTATCCGGGAATTCGTCGGGAACAGGGGAGGAAATGTCTTCAGGGCCGGCTCGCCTCGCATCCCGGACATGTAGTCGGCATTGGCATTTGCCCTACCCGGTTTGACGATCACCTCAGAGGTAAACTCCCGTAACAGGAGAATCCACCGGGCTATCCGTCCGGAAAGGTCCAAATTTTATTCACCCGGATATTTGAGCGAATCGTGATCCGTATGGAAGACCACCCGATATCCGAGTAGATAGTGCCGAAACTTCTTGCAGGGGCATAGACTACGGCCTGGGGCCTCGCGTTCGGTGGTGGTGTAATTCCTTTCCGCCGAACTCATCGTTTACCGGGCGTAGTAGATAGGCCTCTCCCGCTTCGCTCCTCCCGCCGCCACAGGATGGCTCCTAGGCACCACCCCGAGGCGTCCAGGGTAACATGGAATTCCCGGGTCCAATCCGGAGGTGCCAGGATAGGTGCCCGGGTTAGCCGCCGCTTCTGTCGGTCGAAAGCGGCTTGCCTCTCCGGTTTCACGGGAAGGGCTCATCCTTTTTCAAGCAAGGCCGTTAACGGGGCAGCCTTCCGGGCATATCCGTCGATGAATCGCCGGTAATATCCCACACATCCCAGGAATCCGCGAACCTCCTTAACCGTCCGCGGTGGGGCTAGTGTCAGGATAGCATCGACCTTGTCCGATTCAGTGCGATCCTCTCCGGCTCACCACGTGCCCGAGTAGCAACCCGGTCTCCATTCGAAAAAAATTTCCCGGATGGAGCTTGAGGTTGGTCTCCCTACAGCGCTGGAAGGTTTTCCGCAAGTGCTCCAGGTGATTCTTCCGCTTTCCGAACACTGCGAAATCATCAATGAATACTTCTAGGAAATGCCGAAGAAAGTCCTTGAAGATATCCATCATGAGCCGCTGGAAGGTGCCCGGGGCGTTACACAACCCGAACGGCATCCGGTTGAACGCGTAGGTCCCCATTCCAGAGTGAAAGTCGTTTTTTTTTTGGTCACTTTCACGGATGGAGACCTGGTTGTACCCGGAGAACCCGTCCAGGAAACTGTAAAGCTCCTGCCCGGCCACATGATCCAGGATAATGTCGGTAAACGGGAGCGGAAAGTAATCCTTCTTGGTGGCGGCGTTGAGCTTACGGAAGTCCTGGCAAACCCGGATTTTCACCTTCCCATCCGCCCCGGTTTTCTTCGGGGACACCCACTCCGTGTTGTTAACCGGATAGATGAATCCGGCCTCCGATGAGTCGGTCGATTTCCTCCTTCACCATCGGGGAGTACTTCGGGTTAAGCCGAGATCCATTGGGCCGCGAACCGGGCTAACCCCTTCCACCAGATCGATTTGGTGCTCTCCTAGCTGCGGAGGAATACCTCGGAGGTCTGTAGGTGCCCAGGCGAACACATCGGCAAACCCGGTTAGCGTGGCGCCGACTCGCTCTTCTCTTCTCCGGGTAGTCAGGGTCTTTCCCAAGAAGAACTTCTTCCCGGGGCCTACTTCGACCTCCTCAAAATCCTTGGGCGATACGACGCCTTTAATGCGCTCGGGTTCGGCCTCTTCAGGGGTTATTCCCAAGTTTCCCCAGGGAATAACCCCTCCCGGTGAGTCGACTGGGGTTGTCCAAATGGGGTCATGAGCCTTCCGTATCCACTTCTCGGAAAGGGCTACGCACGATTCTCCCAGGGATCTGTCATCCATCTCCGGTTTTTCCTCGACCTCCTCATCTGCACCCAGTTCCCGTCCTTCTTCCGTCACGGAATCCGGGAATGCGAAGTCCTGCTCTACCAACCCGGAGAATTCGCCCACCAGGTAGCTGGCTTGTGAAGTGGGATTATCCGTATCCGACCACTCCGTGGTGTAGCCGTCGGATTCGTGTGTTTCCCCTTCATGGGCGGAATGCATCCAGGGGATGATGAGGGTCGGCCTCTTCCCAACCCGGAATTCCTTCTCTCCCCAGTCCACTATTACCCGGGCCATGTAGAGCCAGGGTCGGCCCAGGAGCATCCGGAAGGGTCGCCCCGTCGATACCCGGATAATGACAAAGTTCAGGGGGTAAGTAACCCCCCCTATTATGGTGGGAACCCTGGAAAGTCGCCCTACCGGTGCTACCCGGGATTGGTCAGCCATACATCGCAGGATTATGAAAGCTTGAATCTGCGTGATAATACAATTAATAAGTCCACACAATCTACACTATAACTTCATGCACGATTTGATACTCTCAGCCTCGAAAAGCGGTGTACACATAAAAACAAGTTATTCAGCCTCAAAAAAGATGTACACGTAAGTACACGTTATTTTGCCTTGAAGAGCGGTGTACACATAACCACAAGCACACTAATCCGAGCCTAAAAAACGGTATACATGTACCACAAGCACACTAAGCACGTTAAGTAAGTTAAGCAATTTGTTGGGAAGGTGCGATTTAAGGATAAAATCCGGAGTTCTAAACCTCTCCACGAGCACCAATGCCATTAGAACAGTTAGGTACAAGTAGGCAGAGCCTTTATGGCGACGGAGTGGCTCGTCCACTACCAGAGCATTTATGTACACTATGGTAGGCAGTCCTAAAAGCGCCACCGGACCCAAAAGCGATATGTCCTCATTTGTAGATTGTGAAGATACAGATGTGCCTCATTTGTATATAACACATTTGGGTCAAATCTTACTTAGCACTTTGGAATTTTGTATAAAATTCACAGATGCGAATTACATGTTGCAAATTTTTGCAATCCTCCCGAAAACCTATTACGAATGTGGTCATGATTTTATTTTGAATTTACTAGTGCTAAAAATAGGTCAGATCTCTTAAGGTGGCGCTTATAGGACACTCTACCTTACCTTCCTATATAAGGATCACAGCCCCTCGACGCTTCTCTCTCTTTTCGATCATTTTCGTTTCCCAACACAATTGTCACATAGAGAATGTGAGCGTCGAAGAGCGGTGTGCACATGACCACAAGAACACTAAGCACACTAAGTCAATTACAAAGATAATCGGAGCCTCTAAGTCAATTACAAAGATAATCAGAGCCTCTAAGTCAATTACAAAGATAATCCGAGCCTCTAAGTCAATTGCAAAGATAATCCGAGCCTCTAAGTCAATTACAAAAATAATCCGAGCCTCTAAGTCAATTACAAAGATAATCCGAGCCTCAAAGAGCAGTGTACACATAACGGGAGGAACACAAAGCAAAACCACATAAATCGCGTTAAGGGGAGAATTCTTGTTATGATGTTGTGTACATATGTTTCCGAACACTCTAAACTACTGAAACCTGTTGTCTCAATGAGAATTAAACTTTTACCTGCTTTTACTAATCTAATGCTCTTGTTGTGTATGAGGAAGGCAAAGATAGCTATTCTTTTCAAAGATGAACAAAGATGTCTTGCAATCTCCCAATGATATCAAGGATTTTTGGGATGGTGAAAAGGTGTGGATTTATCATGCTTTTTGGGAGTCTACTTCTATGTGAGAATTACCTGTCATTTCTCTAAGTTGAAAGATGGCCCATAAATCTTTCTCAAGGATATGTGATGAGAAGATTTGGGATGAAACAATCCAGATGTACGATTTCCGTTGCAGTCAATGTCGAGAGTACATTACAGCACCAAGGATCGAGTGCAAAGGTACTTTGATTTAGATGCATATCATTACCTAATATCCTCTCAATATTTGTTTTTTTTCAAAATGAAACTTCGATTTCTATAATTGCTTTACAAAATGTAAATAGTTGATAATTTGATATATTGATTGTGTATATAACCTCAATTCTGTTAGAATGGCACTATTCCATGTGCCATTTTAGCGCATTCCATGTGCCATTTTAGCGCAACTAAAGTGCCATATTGTGCAAACGTGCCATTTTACAAGCATATTTTTGAAGTGAAGTTCAGAAGTATTTATGCCTACAAAATGGCATGTTTATTAATATCACAGATGTACTCCGTAATATAAATGATTTCCATAATATCACCAAAATTTCCATAATATCACACATTTTTATGGTTTATGACCTTTGAACACAGTAAAAGGGCAATATTTATGAACGGCCGTTCGGAAACATTGTTGTTTTTGAACGGCGGTTAAAATATATTTACCCTATCATGTCAAAACGCGACAAAAAACAACATCATTTTTTCATTTTAAGCACCCTAAAAGCGCCATTTTACTGGAATAACACCATTTTAACAGAATTAAGGTTATATGTGGAGGTATATGTCTAGGTGATCCTCGTAATGTTGCATTGGGAATCAACTAGGATGATTTTTTGACATCAAAACATGGTTCTAGAAGTTTCTCAAGGATTCTCGTAGCATATCTATATATATATATATATATATATATATATATATATATATATATATATATATATATATATATATATATATATATATATATACATTTCATAATGTCGTAGGAGAATACATTGTGAAGAAAGAGTTTTGTGGTAATAAGCAGTAAGTGAGTGTTTGTTTTAGTATAGCAACAAAAATCAATACATTTGCTACAAAAGTTCTTGTCATTATTAAGGCAAGTATGTGCGGGATCATCATCGTCGACTGCACCCAATTACCCTAGTCCAATCACCCTAGTCTACGGAAACTCTACTCTTTTATAATTATTGTTTTTGCTATAAGTAAATCTACTTCTAGATATCCAAGAATTATATCGAGCCAATATTAGACCAAATAGAGTTATGTTTGATTATAACGAATATTTACAATTGTTGTTTGTGTGTAGCACTTGTATAAAATACACAGTGCTTTAACTACATTGAAAGGAACGATTTACTTTCAATCCTTGTTTTTATGTTGAGGGGACGGGCAACGCAATTATTTGGATATGGATTGCAACCTTGGCAAAGTGCATGCAATTTGAAGAAAAAGAATCTCAACATGATGACCGTTGTGACATCTAGCACACAAGCAAAGATAAACGAGTTTTACAAAATTACATGAAATAAACAAAAAATAAATTAATTAAATTAAATTTTTAAAAAATATATAAAAAAAAATTGATTAAAAAAATATATTAAAAAAATATTAAAAAAAATTGATAAAATAAAAAAATATATAAAAAAAAAAATTAAAAAATAATCTTGAATGAAACAATTATTTACAAAGTTATACTTTAACATAAAGTATAATTTTATATGAAAATATCCTCTGTGCATAATAAAATTACTCAGAAGCAGAATTCCATTAGAATGGCATGATACCGCCAAAATGGTTTGTTTTGGGGTATTCAAAATGGCATAAGTAACATAGGTTTTGTCTGTTTCAACCTTTGAACACCATTGATGGGTTGTAATTCTATACTTCAAAAACAACAAGTGAACATTCATGAATGGCCATAGGAAGGTATTTTCTCTTTCACTCCACTTCAAAGGTCAAATTTGAATGTGTAGTATTAAAATATTCCTTGAAATTAGTTGATATTTTAAACAACATGTGTGTTATTAAAAAGCGCGCTATTTTAGAGGGACAACCAATTCCCTCTTTAAAAATGGCATGGGGGCCAAAATGGCCATATGGTTCACCATAATAATACATGGAATGACACCACTTCTATGAAATTGAGGTTCTAAATGGAACGTTATGGTCATAAGGTTTTCTTATTCATCACAGTTCAAACTACTAAAATCTTGTAAATTGCACATAACTCTCGACTCCCCTAAAAATTTGATGAAAAGTTTTGGATCTATTATACTTTTCTATTTCTAATCATGGCAATCTTTTAAACTTTTATACTGACCATAAAATGGTTGTTTGGGAGCTTAGTGGTTAAAATGTTAAATTTCCATGCATAAGACTTATAGTGCAAAATGTTCTATTAAGGGCATTTAAATTAGCTAGAATTTAGTAAGAGCCACAAAATATCTTCTTCAACATGAATGATAACATTTTGTAATCTATAAAATTATGTTTTGCAAATCAAGTTCTGTTCCATAAAAATGGCTAAATATTCTCAAATTCCCTAATTAAGGTGATTAAAAAACTGAAACTAATCTACAAAACTAATAAAATAAAACTGTAAAATTGGAGCATCTTTGGCAAAAAGTGGCCAATCTCAACATTTAAAGTTGGCTATTTTGAATAAAACACAATTTAAGGTGGCTATTTTGAATAAAACGTTAAAACTTTCAAGTTAGGGGAGCGAAAATGATTACACTAGAGGTGATAATAATATTCTAATAATGTGTAATTTTGATGATGATAAAATGTAAGAAATGCAAAAATATCATGTTATTACCAAAAAAGTAGTCCATATATGAGTAAAAGTATCCAATATAACTTGTTCAATACTATCTTTGGATCTTATCAAAATTTGTGATAATTTTAGTCACATA
Organism: Bryum argenteum; assembly: GCA_037043015.1. NCBI lineage: Eukaryota > Viridiplantae > Streptophyta > Bryopsida > Bryales > Bryaceae > Bryum > Bryum argenteum. The sequence goes on along the minus strand of CM073328.1, from coordinate 12,623,758 downwards.
TGATTAATTTTAGTCAACCTTAACTTGGAATTAGTCATATCTCATTAAAAATAAGCACACATTTGATAAAAACATGTCGTACTAAACAAGTCATAGTGGACATCTCTATTCATATTTTGATCCTTTTCCTAGTAGTGTAGGACAATGCAATTTTGCAAAAAAAAAGCAAAAGGTCATTTTAGTATTCAAACAATAATATTTCAACAAAGTTTAGAACCTCAATTCCATATAACAATATGATGGCATCATTCCATGTGCCATTTTGGTGATTTAAAACACATGTGTCGTTTCGGCCCAGTACCATTTTAGAAGCATATATCAATACCATGCCTTTAAAATGACACATTTTTGTAATATCATGCAAGTCCTTAGTAAGATCTATAATATCATGCAAGTCCTTAGTAAGATCTACCAATTTCTATAATATTATAAACTGATATAACATCACATGTATGACGGATTAACAAATTTTGACCACTAAAGAGAAGTTGAATGCAAATATTTTGAATGGCAGTTACAAATCATTATTTTTCTCAAACGGCCATTGAGAAATATTGGCCCTCGACAACCTCCAAAAAGGAAAATAAAGGCAATATATGTTTTAAAACCTATAATATTTGCACTTTTTTACTACGGTAAAACATGTCATTCTCAAGTAAAAACGACATTTCAATATTGTACCTCGTTTAGGCAGTCCTCTTTATGTCCATCAATGGCTTCACTCCCTATGTGATGCTTCCCCTAGAGAATTTCAAGTGACCCTGACACCTTGCCATTCAAAAAAAACATTTGATGGTAGGCTAAGTACATTATTTTAGCTAAGCCTTGGAGCACCTCATTGCCTTTGTTAGTGGTAGTTCCATTGTTGCAACCCTGCTAAGGTCGAGGCACCTAAAGCCTAAAGCCAACCATTGCACAATATTCCCACTAGAAGAAGAGGTGTATTATTGGAACTCAAGGTGATTTTTCCTTCAAAGAGAACTAAATGTTATGAGGAATGCAATTCCAGTTTTTATGTTTAATCCATTATGTAAATTACAATGAATTTTGAAAGCCATAATGTTACTAGTACACAAAATCAATATATGTAGGCTCACCTAAAATCAATAATGAAAGAATTAACATTTTAGGTATTTTCAAATTTGATTTTTGAACCAATCAATGTATTAACCAATTAATAAGAAATACGATCATGAAACTAAGTAGCTTGACTAATGGTGGGGAGATTTTCTCTGAGGAGGTTTGTCATACTCGATGGGTTGGTTATGGGTGCTTGGTCGGGTATGGGTTGGTTATGGGTGCCTGGTCGGGTATGGGTGTCTCGACCTTAGCTTCATGAGAAGCGCACCAAGCCAAAACCAAGGTCTCTGTCGTGAGTCGGGAGTTACACTGTTTACACAGTCTGCCATTCCTGCTGGGCCGGCTGAGTCTGCTGGCTCGCACCGTTTACATTGGTTCCAGCAGGAGCCGCAGGAGCGGCATGAGAAAAGTGCTACGGAGGAAAAGTGGCAAGTGCAGAGTGATTGAGTGCATTGTAAAAGCGCTTGAAATACGCAATTGGCGAGTGATGTTGTTAATGTCTTTTGGACTATCCGGGAGCCTGCTGGGTATGCTGCCGGAGCGCACCAGCTCCCAGAACGTTGGCTACCTGCCAGGGCAGGTAATTCGGAGTCACGGAGTGAAGCTAAAAAAAGTATTGGGCAGCAAACCCAGGAGGCAGTGTAAACGTACTGGTCAACTGTAGCCTTTGATCCTCAGCTTCCTCTCCGTTGCTGATGCCGGTCCGTCCGCCCCTGTCCGTCGCTGGTGCTGGTCTCGGTGCTACCTCCTCCGAACTCGATGCAGCTCCAACTGCCCGCCTCTGCCTCTGTTGCTTCAGCCCTTCAGCAGAAGCCGGTGTTCGCTCCCGGCGGTTTTTTGTCTAAACAGCTACAGTGCACTGCTTTGGGGGTTATTTCCAAATCACATTTGAAAGAAGAATCCTTTTTTAAACTATGCTTGGTTCAAGAGCGAAAAATAAAAGCAGCCACATCCGCCACGCCACAGACTGCAGCACGCCTATTCTAGGACCCACACCACAAATAGTACCACACTTTGGCAGCGGACATTTCTCCCACCTTCAATCACGCTCCTACTCTCCAAGCAACGGCCCGACGGCTGCTCCTACCCAGTCCATGCAATGCGGATTTGCACTATATAATTAGCTCTATCCCCATGTACGTTGACTTCCTGCAAACCAGTATAAAACATCTACACTTCCCTGATGCCCATTGTCTCGACCCAGCTCCTCACCTGATTCCGAGCGGAGTCCAATTGGCCATGACTGTTGCGAGCATCCTGTAAACTATAACCCCGGACTCACTAGAGTGTACTCAGAGTGTTGGGTTGCTTGAGCGGGATGGCGAAGTTGTCAGTCTTGGTTCTGGTGCTGTTGTTTGCCTGTGTGGCCGCTGAGAGCTTCTGGTCGGACCCTGAAGCTTTGAATCAGGATCCAGCCTCATTTGCTAATGATCAAACGACATCGTTTGAGGACGAGACAGCGAATGAAGATTCAGTGTCGTTTGCCGGTGAAGCATCTAGTCCTGTCGAGGAAGAGGATGCTGTGTTCGCTACTGGCGTGGAGGGAAACTCAACTTCTGATGGGTTTGATATGGTCGAGAACGACGATGACGCTTCACTTACACAGTACGTGCTTTGGATTCTACGGTTGAGTGTGTACAAGTGTGTATATTGTTGTGGTGTATGTGGGGATATTTGTCCGTTAGTATTTGTTTCGATTGTACTGGCATTGGAACTGACGGTTTGCTCCTGTTTCAGGGCTGCGACTGATGATGGTGATTTATCCCTGGCGGCGTCGCGTGGATGTGGCACAGGGAACCCCATCGACGATTGCTGGAGGTGTGATCCCAATTGGGCTTCGCACCGCCAGAGCCTCGCCAACTGCGCCGTGGGCTTCGGCAAGGGCGCCATCGGTGGCAGAAACGGCAGAATCTACGTCGTCACGTCTGCACGCGACGACAACCCCGCTGCTCCCACGCCCGGAACACTCCGTTACGCAGTAACACGGCCAGGCCCGCTGTGGATCATTTTCAAGTACAGCATGACCATCAGGCTGAAGAACGAGCTCATGATCACGAGCTACAAGACCATCGACGGACGCGGTGCAAGCGTCCGCATCGTGGGAGGCGCAGGTTTGACCATCCAGCGAGTGAGCAACGTGATCGTCCACGGAATCACTATCACTGACATCAAGCCGACAGGACCAGCGAGGATTATGACATCCACGAGCCACGTGGGGAATCGTGGCCGGTGCGACGGCGATGCGATCTCGATATTCGCATCGAAAAACATCTGGATCGATCACTGTTACCTGGCTCGCGCTGCTGACGGACTGGTGGACGTGATCCGAGGGTCAACGGCGGTGTCGATCACGAACAACTACTTCACGCAGCACGACAAGGTGATGCTGTTGGGAGCGCACAAGGAAGACTACATGGACAAGAACATGTACGTGACGGTGGCATACAACATATTCGGGCCAGGGCTGGTGCAGCGGATGCCGCGAGTACGCTTCGGGAACGTGCACGTGTTGAACAACGATTACTCATCGGGGTGGTCAAACTACGCCATCGGTGGCAGCGAGGGTCCGACCATCCTGTCGCAGGGCAACATCTTCAACCCTTACAGGGGCAAGAAGCAGGTGACCCAGCGGATCGACGACGGAGGGAACAAGTTCGGAGGTACCCAGAACTGGAACTGGAGGTCGGAAGGGGACTGGTTCTTGAGCGGTTCATTCTTCAGCAGTGTCCGCATGAGTTGGAGCAGCCAGAGTTACGCCAAGGCCGCGAGCGCCAGTGCCCGTCCCGCATCGATAGTGATGAGAATGGTGAAGGGGTCGGGCCCCCTCGCTTGCCGCAGAGGGGCGCGCTGCTAGTCTTAGAATACAGAAGTATGTATTGTATATTGATTGATTGTGTGGCTGCGCTCTTCCAGTAGCCCACTTGCGAACCCCGTCGATCGAAGACTGGCGAGTTCGAATCAAATAAGCATGTTCACGCAGCCCGGCTTCAAAGAGTTTCGATGTCTTCTAATGACACAAATTTTGTTTGGGAAGATGAACGAAAATCTGAAAACCTGAAGCATGACCGTACTGATCGACGCTAAGTCATGCATGTTTCGTTACGGTGGACTATGGTATGCATGGAATGCATACACCATGGCTGGAAGTTTCTACGTTGTGAATCGGTGTAGCTCGAGAGGAAATGATAAAGTTTTTGATATACATTCTTGTCATTTCAAAGTTGGATGTTGAACAATCGATTTGCATTCTATCAGTACAAAGTAATGATTGGACTTCATTTGTACAGTTCGTAAGGTTCATACATTCCCTTCAATTTGATTTCTTAAGGAATCAAAGAAGACCACAATTTATCAAAGCACAAAGCCTAGTTTGCAGGATCGAATAAAGAACTGTATGTGTATGTAATAGAATCTTATTCAGTGGTGGAAGATAGACTTTCTACATTGAATTACATAATCACCACCAATTTCCATTATTCCTTTCAAAATGATAAATAACGTCAATCTCAAATTAAAAATGTTGGTTTGTGGTACAACTCACATATCATTACATTGTCCACAGATTCTCTGAAAAATTAGCCTAGCGCTCATCCACGTTGATGCTACCATAAATGCAATAAAAGATGCATACTGTTAGATGTTTGTTTCTGGTGGAGTGACTTCAGTCCTTCATTGTCAAGTTTGCCACCAAGCTCGCTCAGGCATATCAAAGTACTTGCTGTTCAACACATCCAGCAACTCCAAAATATAACGACCATCCAAAAAGTTCATGAATCACACAAAAATACATGAGAAGCCTTTTGAACGTTTAAAGGCCTGGCAGGCTCATTTTCTACGATACTATCGATGGGACGGAAGCCCTTCTAAGGCAATATCGTCATTATTCGTGCATTTCGACCAAGTTCACACCCCGGGAAGTCCTCCAAATCCACACTTCCCGAATGACTCCCTGAAATGGTATGACTGCACAAAAAGATCGACAAGCTATTAAGTATACAGAACACAAGACGAGAATGAGAAGAATTCAGTAAGAAAGAAGAGAATTCACTTGTATTTTCACAAAGATAATCAACACCTTAACGATTGCAAACAGAATTTATTTACACGGTTGCAAAGAGAATTTTTCACCATTTCCACTAGGGCAATGGTAAGCTTGGGGTATCACTTTTTGGACACACTAATTAGGTTATTATTATTGAAAGCCTCCAAAGTTTGTCTAATTTATTCATTTTAATCAAGTAAAAAGACCCTAAAATAGAAAATAAAATATCATGCACCTCACTGAAATCAAAGTATATATGCCTATAGATTTTCTCTTAGATTTTTTATTTTTTTTGGATCCATTCATAGATGACGGAAAAAGTGCTGAATTTGGGGATTTGAAGGCATTATAGTGCACAATGAATTATTTTTTTTATAATTAAATAAATTATTTTGTATTCTATACAAGAAGATGTAGGTCATATTCAAAAATCATATTAAAATAAAAATGGTTGATATTCCATTTGCTTGGTTCTATGGATTTTAGGTTATTGGGACATGACTTACTTTTTCAACTAAAAAATCAAATAAAATTACTTCAAAATATTTTTTTTTAATTTTTAATTTTTTTTCTTGATACATTATAAGTATAGACAACTAAAACCACATCTAATGAAGTCTTATTGTATTACAGTTTAAAAATGGATATGTTTGACACACCAGCATAGAGTGCAATTGTTCATGGGACAACCTTTTTGGGTACCCCAACCAGACCATCACCCACTACTTGTACGAGAAGCAAAACGATACCAAACAGTAATTCACATTCACATTCACATTCACATTCACGAGCTGCGTTCCTAAGAATAATCAATTATCTCTCTCTCTCTCTCTCTCTCTCTCTATATATATATATATAAGAACACGATTAGGGTTTTGTATGTCCGTCCTTGGCTATCCATACATGCATGGTCATGGTCATGGTTATCATCATTTGGTCATGTATACATGGCATGAAGAGTTATAAAGATTTTGAAGGGTTTCCATAAGTGATATTTGATTGTTATTAAGAGTTTATTAGATCTTAAGAATATAACAAGGAGTCAAAGGGACAAGGAATAAGAAACATGAAAATGGAAGCAAAGAAGAAGTAAAGGGGGCATTAAGGAAACATCGGAGGAGATTTAGGAACGGGGAACAAATGATAGGAATAGCGAATAGAGGATGGGAACTAGGAACAAATAATGAGAACTATGAATGAGTAATAGAAACTAGGAATGAATGATGGGAACCGGGAATGAATGATGGGAACCAGGAAGGAATGATGGAAACTAATAAGGAAAGTTGTGGGATGGGGAACCGAGAACAAAGAATAGAAACCGAGAACAAGAGTTTGGAAATAGGGAACCAGTAACAAAAAAATGGAGAATGGGAATGAGAACAAAAAACGAGGAACTAGGAACAATGGAACAAGGGAATGGATGACATACTACAAATCTTAAAAAGCACGGGAAACTCAGAAGAAGGGAACGGTGGACATGCTATAAATCTTACAAAGCACGGGGAATCTAAACGACTAGAATGGAGAACATGCTATCAATCTTAAACAACATGGATAACTATGCAGTAGGGAACTTGCATATTAATTGCATATCCCATTATTTTAACATCACCGAAAACGTTCGAATTCGTATTATTTTTATAGCTAGGTTTGGATTTTTCATACATGTATTTTATAAATTTCTATCTTAGCTTTTTGATGTCCGTGTCCGGAAGACACGGGTAAGTACTTGTCTCTATATATAAATGAACACAATTTGTCTGTCTCTCCTTATTTAAGTTAGTATTAAGAGTTTATTAGATTTCAATATTATAACAAGGAGTGAGAGAGACAAGGAATATGAAACAATGAAAATGGTACCAAATAAGGAGTGAACCGGAGATGAAAGGAACATCGGAGGGGAATTAAGAACTGAGAACAAAAGAATAAGAACTACGAAAGGAGGATGGGAATGCCGAACAAATAATGAGAACTAGGAACGAATGATGGGAAATGGGAACGAATGATGGAATCAAGAAGGGAAGTTGTAGGAGGGGGAACTCGGAAGAAAAGATGGCAACTGGGAACGAGACAAAGTATGAGGAATGGAGAAGAAGGGAACAGAGGACACGCTATAAATCCTAAATCAAAAGAGGACCATCAACGAGGGAACTAAAGAAAGGGGTACTAGGTCTTGAAGAGCACCAAATAAAGAGCTCACCATCGGGACGAGGGAGACCTTACTCACGAATTAGTTAAATACTATATTTTAACTGAGTCTAGAGGATACAGGCATATACAAGTCGTTAACTGTGTCTTCCAAACATGGACATTATAAAGGTCAGATCAAAAAATTTGGAAACATGTAAAAAATACAGACGTAAGTATATTAAAAAAAAAACAAAAATTGGAGGATTCTCAATATGGTATAATTTTGTTTTCGTACAAAGTTCTTTAATTTGCATGTGAAACTTAATTCACCAAATTAATACTCTATTTTAAAACTACTGAACAATTTCTTATTTGTGTATGTACATGGAAACTCTTCATTGTTCACAACTTACCCAAAAATGGTTAATATTTTGGAATCTTAGAGTTAAATATCAAATATGTGCATTGGCAAGGCTATCTCAAACTTTCAACCTAGAGAGAAATAATGCATTCACACACTATGAAAAGTCACTACTTGTCAAAAGAGTGATCTAGTGAACAAAACCAAACCATGTAACATCCAACTATTTGAGGTACATCTCAACTATGATTGATAACAAAAAAAAATGGAGTAAAAACACCCTTTATACTCTATTTAAGGAATGTAACATGCTTCCACGTCTTCAAAGCTTTAAAGTTACCAAAAGGTAATGTGAGCAAAGTAAAACCATAATTTTCTCATACATAATGTATAACTTATAAATTATTAAATTTGAGCAAGTCTAGACACCTATTGCTCTTATGCATAGCGACCACAAAAATTTGTATACAAATCTAAGTCACTTTTTTCTGACATGTGTCAATCAAAAAATTGCCTTGTGATGAATTTTTTTAGAAATAGATTCATATCTGTTTATTGTGCATGCAAACATGTGCAGAGCGGGCCTTTGGAGTTTGGAGGGTGCTTGAGTGTGGGGTATTCCACTATTCCTACCCTAACTCCCTAACCTTCAAAACCGTTTTTTATTGCAAAATATCTTTAAGAAACACAATCATAATATTAGGTCCACTATTACCTAGAGCTCTCAACCTCAATTCCGTTAAAATGGCACTATATGCCATGTGCCATTTTGTCACACCAAATCTTACATATGCACTCACATTGAATGGTGTATTCTGTAATATCACAATTTTTTTTATAATATCACTCCTTTAAATACATTGTCACTCATTTTCCCTAATATCACCTTAATATTCTGTTATATCACATGGTTTTTCAACTGCAGTTCAGAAAGCTGAGGTGTGCCATTTTAGCGGCATAATGCCATTTTAACGGAATTGGGGATTCTGCTTCTATACCAATAAATTGGAGGTCACATAAAACATGAATGAAGTACGAAATTCTAAAAACTATAAAGCAAAAACATCTTGTCAAAAAATTAATACCTTCCTAGCCTTTGTGAAGTAGTAAATTGTGCAAGCCAAGGTAGATTTTTTAGTAGTGTATGGGCATTTAACTTGAAGGATTTCATTTTTGAAAAAAAAAAAAAATACACATGACATTGTTGTAGTGCTCTTTTTGATATACCTAATACATGTTAAATACCCCAAGTTTTAAAATCTTGCACTCTTTGATGAAGGAACTTGCCATCTGATCTCGGATGACATTAATCACTTAACCCCTAAACGTCCCCAATGTCGTTTTTCTACATTTTGGATGGAGGGCAGAAACTTCGAATAGCCATATCTTCTTCATCCAAGGTCCGTTTTGGATGAAATCACTTGGGTTAGGTTCCAGATCAAGTCTAGTTTGTGTTGTAAAATTTGCAAGCCCATACAATAAAGTATGAATTAATGAAATGCACTTTAGTGAAGACAGCTCTTGTTTTTGGGTTTCCAAGCATGGGGCATGTATTACCAATTTACCATTGCAAGCCAATTATGTGAAACCAAAAATAGTTTTTAATGATTTTTTTTTCACGATCATGATCTTAAGGTGATTCTTAACAACTTTGTAGTGAGAAGTTTTTTGATCCAAATGATTTTGCTATTGGCTTTGCAATGATGTTTTGTCAACAGAAAAAGTGAGAAAATGGATGATATTTGAGGAGCTATATCTCCTTCATCCACCGTTGGATTTCAACTTCATTTTTTGGGATAGCCTCCAATTAGAGTCTAGTCTAGGTGGTAGAAACCTTAACAAGATCGAAGATGTTTTGAAGATAAGGCATGAAATTGAATGCAAAGGGTCCAATTTTGTACTATTTTTCCTTTGTAAAATTTTTGGCACTTTTTACCATTGCATGGCTTTTATTTGAGCCAAGAAATTTTTTTGATGAATTTTTTTTGGGTAAAGGACTTATTAAGATGAAGGTGAACATCTTTCTAGTTGGTGATTTTTTCATTGCAATAGGTATATTGGTAGCATTTCAACCTCAAAGTGAAAATGAAGAAATTTTGCAGTTTGTTTTTAGTATTATTATGTTACGATCTCTCGATCTATAAGGCCTCATGACTCAAATTTTGGTCCACATGATCTTCGATAAGTCCATTACAAGTTTGTACGGTTGAGATCTTAATAGCTTCTCTTCATTTTTATCTATGACGAATTCTATGGAAATGTGCTTTTCTGCTAAAAATAGGCTGGGACGTTTAGGGGTTAATATACCTTACAGATTCATCTAATTTTCGTGGTAACATATAATGAACGAACCCACTTAATTGCACACACCTCCTTAATCTTTGAACATAGTTGCGTAAATCTGCAAGCACGGTTGAGAAACTAAACCTCAAGTGCTCTTAATAATTTGAACAAATCCTCGTGTGGATAATTTCTCAGAAACTTATTCAATCATTTGAAACAGTAAGTTCATTTCTGAAATATAATAAAACCGTACTTCCTGAAAATCTTGAAGTACTTCAAATCTTAAAAATTAGTTCAAGAATAATATGAGCATCAAAACACATGTACAGAGATTGAGATCACAAGATCATCAAAGCATTTCCGATGTAGGTCCACAGGTAGATTGGATACTATGAGGATCGAACACTAAGGATGGGTAGCATCAGCATTCGCATGCAGCTCCTCCACTAAAGTCTCGAGCTTGAGTTCCAGAATCAAGGAGTTCATCTCGATTAGCATCAGCTGGGCAATCTGATGCTCGATCTCTGCAAGACAGGGCTGTAGAGCCGCCTGCACTTGGTCGCCACTCAAAGCTATGAGATTCTTCTGATGGTCATACTTCTTTAATATGATACTCAGAGCGTGCTCCCGAATTTTGGTATGATCTTCCATCCGCTCTAATAGATTCTGAATGCTATCAGCAACGGCCGGTGGTGTGCCGCCGTAATTATAAGCGGCCGGAAGACGGCCATAGACAATATTATCGGCATCACTTTGGAATGCAGCGTGACTTGAGTGCGGCTGATTATTCGCCCCTCCGGTCTGATTAATCGCCCCTCCGGTCTGATTGCTCGCACCTCCTGTCTGATCGCCCGCAACTCCGATCTGATTACTCGCCCATGCAGTCTCGTTCGTGTTCCCCATCTCAAGGGGTTGTGACTGGAATTCTGTTCCTCAGTCCGCTCCTGCGATAGTATGCTCACAAGCATGAGATTCCAGCAACCATTTTAAACAGATAATTGCAAAAGAAATCGGTCACAGACAACCACAACCGTGGAAGCTCTCTAGAAAATTCACACTTGCCAACTTCAAGCTCTCTAGAAAATTCAGAAGGATTGCAGAGAATTCAGAAGAACTGAATTCGACTCCAGCAAGTTTGTGATGAGGCTGCTAGGCGCTACCCCAAGAAAAGTCTACCAGGTGCTCGGCAGATCAGATGAACTACATGGCTGGAGTAGCAATCGATCGACACAACGATGTAGAGTTAAAAAAGAACATAAAATTCTCTGCATCAGCGACAAAAACTGTCTGATCAATTACGGTAAAGGAGGACACGGTTGGAAGCCCATTTGATAGCTTCAGGTCGAACGAACAATGGGGGTTTCACGTTCACTTGATGAGTTGATCCAAAACATGTACACAAGTCTGCAAAAACTAGGCAGCCATAAAAGAATTGGACTCGATCTGGCTGTACCAGAACTAACAGCGCGCGCATTCTCTTTCATGGAGACAAAAACGAAAAGAAGCACTCTGGCTTCACCAGGGTGGGGAAAACCAAGTGCGATTGTGCTGCAAAAAAACTCGAGGAGCACCTGCCTGCACGCGTACCTACAGGAGATAACTAGGCATCTCCGTGACCGATCACTTAGCAGAAAGGAAAGGCACCTGCATTTCAAAACGATGAAGTCGTAGACATCAACAAGCAGTAGAAGGATTATGTCATTGTGGCTTACTCTCGCAACCTAACTCACACAAACTGTATGTATGGCCGCTCCAAGCTCGAAATGGCAGGACCAACAGGAGAATGGACGATTGCTCCGCCTTCGGTGTGCATTTATAACCTCCAGGTTGTCACCCCAGCTGCCCGGCCTGCCCAAATACTGCCCGTCCTTGGCTCGTGCCCATCAAGAAGTTTGGTGAAGAGGCTTTGAGGCACGGTCACTATTTCGGAGGCAACTGCTGGCCTATTCTCATCCCACAATTTGTTCAATACATATGCTCTCTTCATCATAGCATACCTCTTCATATCTTCTTAATTCCCCATTTGATGGCGGAATGTAAACAAATTATTAGAGTTTTCAATTGGTTGTCTTATTGTCATGGTAAAGGGACTTTGTTTCTTGACGCTTCTCTCCATACGTCAAGGGGCGCATGTTTCAATACACGTAAGGAGAGCATGGGTTGCAAAAAGAAAAAAAAGAACATAAATATCTCGCCTTCTTTGTATTTAAAGTGTATTCGTATATATTGCACAAAAATTGTGACCTACCAAATATTTCATGTAAAGCTTTTCATTTCAAATACTAACTACTTTTAATCATAAAAACTCTTCAAAGTTTTACATTATCTTGAAAGGAACAATTGGGCCATTAGAAGGTTTAGGGGTGGAAAGCTTCAGTATTAAAACCATCTGTGACAAAACGATCATTTTGGGACTTTTACCCTTAAAAATTTAGCAACTAACTTGAGACAATATGAACTTTTTTAAGACTTTCTAATTTTAGATTATTGTCGGGTCAACAATAACCTTCCCATGTATAAGAAAAGAGGCAATCACAGAAGATCTCTGAAGAAATCAATGAAAAACATAAAATCAAGCATTACATTGAGAGTGTGAAAAGTCTCAATTATTGAACATGGCGGTTATTCTCCGCGTCTGAGGAGTTAATAACTTAATATAGGACTTTTTGGATTTTTTGTAAGATGATGAAAAATTGTAACTCTAAGATCTTGTTCAATACTTATATCAAAGTCTTTATACAAAATCACATTTTTTTATTATACCAATTGCGAGATCGATTCATTGACGTACAATAAGCATCTAAAAAAAACTCCGGGCAAGTTTAAATGGAGCAAGTATTACAAATTCATATGAAATCAAGAAAAAGCTTTTTCAGAATACAAAGGTACAAATTAGAGCTGCCTACAACACTTAGGCTACGATTGGCAAGCCAATAAAATAATCTTTATACGACCTCCATTTTTATTCGATACTATGATTTTTTACTATTGAGATAATTAAAATATGAAGCGTCATTTGGCAACCTAATAATAAGATACCATTATATTTACAAAGACCTCCATCTTCATTTGTTCACCTGATTTTTACATTTCATGATAAATATTAAGGGTCGCTTCGCAAATCGCAATCCAATGGTAAAATATTTTGATAAGTACACAACCTCCATTATTACTCGTTATTCTTATATGTACATAAAAATAATGAAGGGTTGCCGAAGGGATGGTCAATCGGAATATTTTGATTTCTTATGGAAGATCATGATTTTGGAAATATCAAGATATTTATTTCTATAAATATGAAGGGTTGCCAAACGGATGGTCACTCATAAATATTGTGATTTTTCTAATATCATGATATTTGGGTGGCTACCAAACGCACCCTTATAATCATTGTTGAAGCATTCCCACATGACTAGCTAAGAGACTGGCTAAAATGTGGCCTGTAAATAAGGTCGCTGAATATAACTCCACCTCTTTAAATTTATACGATCGCACAATCATTAAAATTCAGAAGTACTTGAAAGTTGAAACTCAAAAGTCTAATTTAAACTTTAAGGGTTTCCAATAGGCGGTATGAAATCTCTCAAAAGTCAAGTTAACTTGAAGTAAAACGATGCATGGAAGTCGTTTGAGTGGAAGTTGGATGGGTAGAGAGGGCGTTTTTTGGTAGACCGCCGCAGGTGGCAAATCATATATAGCTAGTCTAGTCTGTAGAAAGAAAATTTAAAAAATGACCTTTTGCTTGGAGAAAACCTTTGTTTAACTTGTAATCTACTTGAAAGTCTAAGAAAAACCCATTGATTTCTTAACTACTTTTCTTTTACAAAAATATAAGTATAGACTAAAAATATTGACGATTGACTAAGGGACACTTTACAATCGAGTGAAGTTGGTCATTGGGCCTGAGGAGGGCAAATCTCTTCCATAATTGGTCATTTCAAAAAATTGATTAATTAAAAGGAAATAATTTTGCCTTCTTTATGTGGCCCTCTTCATGCCAATGAATAGCTTGACTGTTTTGAATGATGCTTCCCTAGGAGAATTTCAGGTGACCTTCAAACCTTCTTGCCATTCTAAAAAAAACCTTTGCTGATGGAATAGCTACGAGTTTCCACTTAAATGTTAAATCTGGTTGGTTTAAATTTGCCCAAGAAATTAAGCTTTTGGATTAGTTTTATGTGGTCTTTTTTGTTAATATATGCTACAAGGAAAAATAAAATATTGTAGATTGCAAACAAAACTAGGCTTACCAAAATTTTAGTCTACAAAACAAACTTTTCAAAAGAATAGGAATCTCATTCACCTTTCATATTAAAAGGTTTAGTGAAAAGAAACTTTTTATTGAAAAAAAAAAACAAAGTTGACTATTAGTTAGAAAGTGCAAAATGCCATGCCACTACTCATTAAACAACAAGTGGTATATGCACCTTTGCAAATGCATCTTCATTGTCCATTGTGATCGTCATCACAAAAAAGTTTTTTGGTGTCCATTCGATCAAGACGGGAATCAAATGCAAAAATGAGTATCAAACTAGCCTAAGACCACACTGCTTCACGAGATTGACAAGAATCCTCTCACTTGATTTTTGTGTTATCTTGCCTACATAGTTACGTAGTTACGTGCTCTTGGACTGCAACAATTGACAAGGAGCTGAGACTAGTGCTACATGAGCGCCCTTGAATTCTAGACTCAACTTGGTTGTGAATCTCGGTAACTTCTTTTTATTCCATATTGCATAAGAACTTAAAGTAGTAATTTTGCTCAACTCAATTTTTTTTTTATAGTGGATTTGTTGGTTGTCTTCATTCCATGTGAATAGACATGAACATATTTGTTTTACATGTATTATGTGTGTCGTCAGGTTTAGTGATGTCGTGGTTTACGACAATAATGGAGGAGTTTTCATTTATCCCAACGGATTCAACGGTAAGGATGATAATAGGTAACGTCCTTGAGCCATGGCGGGCGAGGGACAAGAATGTAACTTGCCGAATTTATGCCATCAACGAGCCCATCGAGGTGCAACGAAGTGGTGGTAGTACCCAAGACAATCTTCCTCAAGAGATCGAGCAAGCTCTTAATTTTAGAGGAACAATTCAAGTTTTGGATCGGCGCTACTCTATTAAGCTGGAAGAAGACCCGCACTCCTTTTGGCTCCATGAGTATTCAATTGTTTGGATGGAAGGAAGAACACCCAATGCTCAAACCCTTATACCAACTCGGATGGAAAACAAGGTAGTGTCCCACCGAGGCGGATTTTACCGCGTGGACCTAGAGGTGTCACATGATTACGAGTATCTCATTCACATGAATATCGCCCGCCTCTAAACGCTCTCATGTGAATCAAGTTCTTGAGATTACTGTGGAATCAAGTTATAAGGTTGTTTGCCGTTAGTTTTTTTTCTTGGAGGCTCTCTTCTAGGAATTTGTGACTATTCTCAACTATTCCTATTAGGCAAACAGACAATAATCATGTTTCAAGTCGGTGTGTGCTTAATGTTTTGTTTATGTAAATATCATTGATCATGCAATAAAGGGATCTTGTTATCTAAAACCCTCTACTACTTTGTATATTTTCCTTGTTAACCCCTTGCTTTACTTTTCTCTCAAGGAAA
Organism: Bryum argenteum; assembly: GCA_037043015.1. Classification (NCBI taxonomy): domain Eukaryota; kingdom Viridiplantae; phylum Streptophyta; class Bryopsida; order Bryales; family Bryaceae; genus Bryum; species Bryum argenteum. Next base: position 12,608,246 of record CM073328.1, on the reverse strand, counting down.
CTCATTATTAGTCTTCATCCTTGCTCACACTATCCATTTTGGGAATGAAAAGTAAATTACTTGAATTTTCTTCAAAACAATAAACTATATGGTCGTAAGAATTTTTTTACTGCAAACATAAACCAAATGTAAAATTAAAGCTTTTTAGTGCTTTCACTAGGTTGACCAAAATCTCTAATTTGAAACTTGGATTTGGGGAAATTAAGATATTTGATCATAGAGACCATTTCAGGTTGCTCGAAACTTAGAAGGAAGAGACACAATTATACACAAACATCCATCCAAATAAAATAAAAAATTCATAGATCAAATTATTTTCTTCTCCCGATTTGACCATATCTCTAACAAATAATCACTAATTTGAAAGCTTACAGACCTTACGCCATCATGTATGTCTAAATCTCAACCCCTACTCAAAGTTCTGGAATGTGTAACATATACTATGCAAAGCCTAAAACATAGATAAAGGTACGTTCCCACTTGGCCTTAGAGGTGGTGTTAGAAGGTGGTCTTATCTTCTTAAAAGAGTGTGTGTCCACACCTACATTCTTTAGTAATTACCAATCCTACATGGATGCCCACATGGCACACTCTAAAACTTGGAGGACAAAAAAAATATTAGCTAGTATTTGGGAGGACAAAACATAGTTGAGCATTAGTAGGCAAGTGTTAAGGAAGCACCACAATTAGAAATATTCTCAAGTTTTGAAGACTTAAGAGTGGTCTTAGTTAATGGGGCCTTTGAGGAGCCATTATGTAATTGAGGCTACTTTTCAAGACACTTTTCCAAGCCTCATTGATGAGGCCTTCCCTAAGAATAAGGAATTTCCCCAAAATTGTGGAGGTCTTAAGTTTTAATGTATGCTCTTATCAAAGGCCAGGTGGGAAGGGGCCTTAAGTGTGTAACCGGATCTCACTCGGTTCTCAGTCGAAGGGCGAAAGATCCATTTTCTGACCTTGCCTGCCCATGCAGGTGTGGAGAACAACCCTGAAAAGCAGCAGCAATGTCGAAGCTTGGATTTCCTGCTGCTACTCTCACCGCTTGTCATCGGCTCTCGGCTCTGGTAATGAACCATCTCGATTAGCTCCTCTTTCATCATCAAAAGCCCTGATACCACAAGCCCGTTGTAAGACAGCTCCCTTGTCAATTGACTAACCTGTTTCTTGAGTTCTGTGAGAGCGAGCAGGTTGTCGTCGTCGACGAGGTCATCTTTTTTTGGAGCTCAGATATGAGCCCCAGAGCTTTCTCTTCATATTCGGCTTGGACATCTAACTGGTCTGCTAGCTCCTGGAGCTTCTCAACGAACTTGGGGTCCACATACCTCGACCACGAAATCTCCATCTCGCTGGGTAATCTCAAATCTCCTCGCCAACTGTTGGTGGACTCAATTAAATGGGTACTGTTGTGGGACGGAGGCTGCTTGTAAGCATCGATTTCGCCAGCTGCTAGAACCGACCGGAGTTAGTTCCTGGGTACATTCCATGTCTGTGTGGCTATGGCGGTACACAGTCGTGCTGTGCTACGATGATGCTGAGCGCAGGTGCAACCACTTGAATGAAAGAAAGATGAAGCAAGTGTTGGATTCTCTCATATCATATATGGTGATCGTGCACGGCCTTCTTTTGCAATGACATATCCTGCCCCGACTTCATCTTCAACATGCCACCAGACTATATCCAGAGCATAGTTGTGAGACTTCGAATGTTGATTCCCACCGAGGAGTGACTTCATCTACAACAGCCATAAGATTGAAGTGGCGCTGATAATAGACTACTTTGTAGAGACTTAAATTCAGAATAAGATCATGTAAACTTGTCTACCATGAGTAAAATTATTGTGCTAGATAAGAAGGCCTGTCAGTTGGATTTGTATCCGTTCAAGTTGATTTCATCATTTACATGGACATCTTATATATATAATCTGTAAATAATAAATAGACTGTCTTTGAGACAACGCTTTATTGCGAAATTATGAATGTCCCAACCTATCATTCTACTGAAAAATTCTTACAACTCTTCCATTTTCTTCCATTTTCATCTAGGTTACAACAATTCCAACCGAAAGAAATTCTATTCGATAGGAATGACAAATATGGCCATGTAGGACTTATGTATGGCCTTGTATGGATTTATGTATGGATTAATAGATTTCGGGCACAACTCCCGTGAACAACTTTACAACGGGTGAAACCCAAAGCAGTGAGATCTGTCTAACTTTCTCTCTTCAATGCATGTGTCGGTCATGACTAGTTAAATTTTATGCCAACTAATCCTCTTTGACTGACGCCCTATTCAGGCAGAGCAAATTCAAAATCCACTTTCCTGTCTCGCTGGCCCACACTTTTAACTTGGCCAACTTCGCACAGCAGCAGCCTTGGCCAATCTCGGAATTTAGTTCGCTGCTCTCTGCAACACCCATTTCGTTCTGATAATAAACAGCCAATTCGTACTCATCAAGCGCTATCTCGATCAGCTCGTGCTTGGCATTGAAGAGCTGTGATACCACAATCTGGTTGTAATGCAGCAAGTACTTGAGCTCACCAATTCGATTCTTGAGCTGTGTGAGTGCACTCGGGTTGTCGCCTCTCTCAGCCATCTGCTCATAGAGTTCAGATACGAGTTCGAGAGCTTCCTCCTTGTACTGCACATGGGCATCGAACTGGTCTGCTAGCTCTTGGAGCATCTCAACGAACTCTGGGTTCACAAACCTCGGCATCTTCATCTTGTCCCAGGCCCTCATGTTCACGGACTCAATCTGATGAGTACTAATATCTTGTGACTGAGTTTGGCTGCTGACATCGATGTCGTCCAAAAGAGTCACAAACTGGGGTTGCTTGGTGTTCTCCATCGATATCTAATTCACCAAAGTGTTTCCACTTCTGCTTTTAGGATAGCATAGGATTACTCTTGCCTTGGAATTCTAATGAAACCCTAGGACCACAACAATTGACAAGAGCCTTGTGTGTTGTTTCAAGGACTTTCGCTTCTAGAATCACATCTTATGTGATTGTCAGTGTCTTTGTTTTCTTTCTCATTTTGCATTAGTTTCTCTTGTATTACCTTCTTTTTTTTTTTTTTTTGGGTATCTTGACTCTCGTTGTCATTGTCGTTTTATTTTGTTTACAGATATAGAGTTATAGATCCGGTGAGGGTTGTCTGCAATAGCTTGTGTGAACCATTTCTTGGTAGATTAAACAATGTCGTGGTATGAAACCATCATAGGGGAATTTTCTTTTATCCCACCGCACTCAGTAGTCGGGAGGATACTCGGAAATGTCCTTGATCTATGGTTGGTTAAGCACATGAATGTTAACTGTCGAACACAAGCTACTGACCAGCCCATCGAGGTGCCTCCAAGTGGTGCCAACACCAAGAACAGTCCGCTTCAAGAGATCGAGCCAGCCTTAAGTTTCCGAGGTGAAATTCAGGTTCTAAATCGCCACTATTCTCTAGAATTGGAGAAGGTACCCTTCTCATTCTGGCTGGAGGAGTTCATGATTGTTTGGTTGGATGGAAGAGAAGCCAATCCTCAAGCGCTCATACCGACTCGGATGGTGAACAAGATAGTATCTCATCAAGGAGGATTTTACCGGGTGGACTTAGAAGTGTCAAATGATTGCGAGTATCTCATTCAAATGAAGATCGCCCGCCTTTGAGCACTTGTATCAATCATTTAATTGGAATCTCTAGAATTTCTCAAGTTATTTGGTTCACTTTTCATTTTTGGAGGTTTTATTTCAGTAATTTGTAGCCACAAGAGATTCCTCAGACTTATGCAATTGTAAGGATTGTTGCACTTACATCATGTCATATGATTGAATGTTAACTTTATATCATGACTGTTTTGTATATAATTGTGATTTCATAATAAAAGTGTGATTTCATATCCTTTTTGTATTCTTGAAAAAAAACTTGTATGGAGCCTTTGACTTGGTGCCTAACAATAGACACTGAAATAATTACCTTCTTTGTGTTTGAAGGCTTATAAAAAAATACTCAAAAGTCAAATAAAATCTTATAAGTTGCAAGCACATGATCTGTACTTCCAAAAACTCGAATACAATACTTTTAGATTTTAAAAAGAGGCTACTTTTTGTCATGACAACCTTGAAGTTTTGTATGAACTATAAAGTGTATTTAGTTTTTTCATCAGCATGTATCAGGCATTCATTTTACCCAACCACAGGTTGAGCCCTAGAATAGAGTAAAAAGTAACTCCAACTGGTGAGAATTAATATTCTCACAAACGCTCTCCTTTGTCTTCTAGCTAGATGAGTCACTAGTGTAAGATACCTCCACTACTTTAGACCTATGAGAGAGAAGTACTATTCATCTTCTCTCTCCTTGTACCTCCATATACTCTTTCCCACAATCTAAGACTCTCTCTTTTGCGTCTATCTTCTTGGTGCTTACTTTGTATTCTCCTTACTTTCAATTGCATCTTCAACACGTTATCAGCACGCTCTTTCATAGTTCTTAACTCTTAGTACTAATTTCTTGATACTCTATCTTAGCTATCTCTACTTCTCTCTACTTCTCTTTGATTTTATTGTAGTTTTTAGAAGGAGTTTTGTTTTTAGAACAAAATCTTAGAACAAGTTCTTTCTTTTCTAATCTTCCCTTTTGACTTAAAACTTCCCTTCTCACACTCTAAACTTCCTTACATCTCTTTCTTAACCCCTAAACGTCCTTGGGGTATTTTTAGCCAAAAACTCATTTTCAAAAAAAGTGATATAGATGAAAATGAAGATAAGCTATTCAGATCTTAACCGTACAAACTTGTAATAGACTTGTAGTAGATCATGTGGGCCAAAACTTGACTCATGGGACCTCATAGATTGCGAGATCATAACATATTAGTGCGCAAAACACGCTACAAAATACCATCATTTCCACTTTGAAGTGAAAATACTACCAACATGAAATTTGCAATCAAAAAATCACCAACTAGAAAGTTGTTCATCTTCATCTCAAAAACACTTTTGTACCAAAAAAATTCATCAAAAAAATATCTTGGCTCAAATAGTAGCCTTCCAATGGTGAAAACTGCCTCAAAATTTACAAAGGAAAAATAGTCCAAAACTAGACCCTTTGCACTCAAATCCATGCCCTATCTTCAATACATCTTCAATTAGGTTAAGGTTTCTACCACTTAAAATAGACTATGATTGGAATCTATCCCAAAGAATAAAGTCGAAATCTAACGGTGGATGAAGGAGATCTAGCTCCTCAAAAATCATCCATTTTTTCACTTTTTTCATTGTAGAAACATCATTGCAAATCCACTAGCAAAGTTATTTGGATCGAAAAACTTGCAACTAGAAAGTTGTTAGAATACATCTAAAGATCATACTTATGTAAAAAAATTCATGAAAAAATATTTTAGATTTCACATAATTGGCTTGCAATGGTGAAACATGCCCAATGTTTGAAATCTCAAAACCAAAAGCTGCTGTCACTAAAATGCATGCCATTAATTCATACTTTATTTTATGGGTCTGCAATTTGTACCACACAAACTAGACTTTATTTGGGACCCAACCCAAGTGATTTCGTCAAAAACAGAGTCGGGATGAAGAAGTTATGGCATTCAAAGTTTCTGCCCTTCATCCAAAATGTCGTTTTTCGACACTAGGGACGTTTAGGGGTTAACTTCTATTGACAAAATTCACAACTTAGTTTTGTTGTTTTTCAAACTTCGTTTTTGGCCGCTTCTTCTCGTTTTGTTCATATTTGGTTTCATTTTATTGTTCTTACTTGTTTTAGTTGTCATTTAGAAGCTTTCTCTTTACAAATCTTCCTCTACAAACCTCAATTTCCTCTCTAAGCTTCTTCTCCAAACCCTCATTCTATATTATCACACCTAATATCACTACTCCAAAACTCCCTGGACTCTTCTCCATCTCTCCCATTTCCATAATATAATAATATTTTCTCCTTTTTCCTTTATTCCTTTACTTCCCACTTGCCGTTTTTTACCTTTACTATTTACTGCTTTACTTTTTACATTTACTGTTTTACTTTTTCTGTGTTACTTTTACTTTTTACTTTTACTTTTTACTTTTACTGTTTTTTACTTTTACTGTTTTACTTTTACTGTTTTACTTTTACTGTTTTACTTTTACTTTTACTGTTTTTACTTTTACTGTTTTTTACTTTTACTGTTTTTACTTTTTACCCTTTTATTTTTACTTTATTGTATTTTTTTACTTTTACCGTTTGTACTGTTTTCTTTTAGCGATACATATTTTACTTTCTAAACTTCTTTACTTTCTTCTTAACTTTTACCATACATTTCTTTAAGTTTCTAATTTGTACTTTGTACATTTACCTTCTCAATAACTATCTAATATTTTTCTTTCCTCACTATACATAAAACTCGAACTAAGTTGGTTATATTTTCCTCAATCTCTCACTGTATATTTTCAATAATATTATGACTTCTTCTACTTCTTCCGCGGCTACATCTTCAGCCATGCCGGTGGCTGTTACTAACCTTGACCCTCCGATGAGACTTCAACCTCTACAATTCCCACAGTTGTCAGCCGATGGCAACAACTATCTATTATGGGCGAGGACTGCTAAAGCTCACATCTTCGCGGACCAGTTATCGGGTTCTATTGCTTTCGACCCGGGAATGGTTGTAAGGTCTACTCTCCAGCCTTCCATTTCTTGGAAAACTTTACTTCTCCTCCGTCACCATCTAGTCCCATCTCTCCAGTATCAATATCTGGAGATTGAAGATCCTAATGAACTTTGGCAAAAGCTCAAATCTCGTTTTGATCATCATAAAACTATTTTTCATCCTCGAGCTCTCTCTGACTGGACTCATCTCCGAGTGTTGGATTTTCCAACACTTGCTGCTTTTAACAACGAGCTTTATAGGATAATTTCACAACTAAGGCTCTGTGGTCAAAACATAACTGAAGAGGAATTGATTGAGAAAACTCTCTCAACTTTTCCACCTGTTCATGTTGTACTGGTCCAACAGTACAGAAATATGAGATTTACTAACCATTCTGATCTCATGTCTCTTCTACTTCTTGCTGAGAAGCAAAATGAGCTCCTTTTGCGAAACGCAGAAGCTCGCCCCATTGGTACCTCTGTACCTGAGTCTCATGTTGTCCAGGTTCCTAGTGTTAAACCTAAGAACCAAAAGTTTAAGAAATACCGTAACAAACAGCAGGGTCAGTCTAACCAGGGAAAACCGCAGACTCAACGGAAGAATACTTCTTCCGTTACCACTAGTAGTGGTAAGCGTCCATCAGAGATGCGTTCTTGCCACAAATGTGGCAGAGTGGGTCATCTGGCTAATGTTTGCAGAACACCAGAGTATTTCGTAAAGATGTTCCAAGAAAACAAGCGATATAAATCTTACAAATGACAGGCCCACACCATGGATGCTTCCATGGATCCATTTCAAACCGACGAAATGGAAACGTACGTTGCAGAGGACATCTCTTCTGGTGAGTCACACGATGCTCTCCTTGATTCTGCAACTACTCATACAATCATGCGGGATAAAGCATTTTTTGACATAGATAATCTGTCAACCTGGCAAACCAGAAATTTAATGACTATGGCTGGATCGAATGTATTTCGTTTTCAGGAGGGACTAGCAAAGGTGATTTTGCCTGAGGGCACCACCATTACATGCATGCGTGCTATGTACTCTCCCTCTGCACCTCGGAGCCTGATCAGCTATCGAGATGTTCGCACCAACGGTTTGCACCTCTCGACTAGTATTCTAGATAAGCGAGAGGCTTTGGTTTTTGTACAGAATAACAAAGTGGTAGAAACAGTCTTTGCTGTGGCAACTGGCTTGTACCGGATTCCAATCCAACCACCTACTATATGTAGTTTTGCTTTGTTTTCTAAAGATAATAAAGTTGCACTTTGGCACGGAAGATTGGGTCATCCTGGCTCTACACTTTTACGTAAAATTTTTCCATGCGTTGTAGGACATAACCTACAACCAGCAAGTGTTAACTCGATGGGTTTGTGTGAGGCTTGCGTACAAAGCAAATTCATTGCCAAGCCTTCACTATACAAACTATCTAATTAATTGCCACCAATGCTCTCCAGACTACATGGGGATATTTGCGGTCCAATTACTCCTATGAGTGGACCATTTCGATACTTTTTGGTTCTTGTTGATGCATCGGGTCGGCAATCCCATGTTTCTTTATTATCATCAAGAAATTTGGCGTTCGCCAATTTACTTTCAATGCTTATACGTTTCAAGGCTCATTTTCCTGATTATCAAATTCGAACGCTACGTATGGATAATGCTCAAGAGTTTCGTTCGAAGGCATTTGAGGATTATTGCAGCGCAACGGGGATTGACCTCACTTATTCAGTCCCGTATGAGCACGCTCAAAACGGTCTAGCTGAATCTTTTATTAAAAGTATTCAATGGATTACACGACCACTACTTCTTCACGCTCATTTACCTTCGACAATGTGGGAACATGCTCTTTTACACGCTGCGACACTAATCCGTCTTCGACCTTCATCTATAGAAATTGCATCTTCACAAGAACTTCTTTCCGGACGAGTTCCAGATGTTTCTCACCTGCGGACATTTGGATGTCGTGTTTGGGTTCCTGTCTCTGAACCCTATCGACACAAAACTAATGCTCATCGACAAGAAGGGATTTATGTTGGATTCAATTCTCCAAGTATCATTCGCTACGTCAGTCCAACTACCGGTACGTTGCTACGAGCCCGTTTTGCTAACTGCCGGTTTGAAGAGGATAAATTTCCGTCTTTAACTTACACAACATCTTCTCAAGAGTCTAAACCTCTTGTTTTCAAAGGCGCTGAAACATTTATATCAAATCCAGATCCAAGATCTTCTTTGGCTGAAAGTGAAGTTGCTAAAATTCTATATGTGCAAAAGATTGCTAATAAAACACCTGACGGTTTCAACAACGCATCGAGGATTACTAAGAATCCACTCAATGAAGCTCAGAACCTTCTTTCTCGAGTTTCTATAGTGGATTCTCCAGCAACTATACATGCTCAGCCGACAATGAAGCGTACTCGTAGTCCAGATAAGCAACCACGTAAAAGAAGGATAAGTTCTGATCAACTTCCTTCTACTCCACCCTTAGCATCTCCTACAGAAAATCGAACTGTTTTTCTTCAAACTTCACCAGTTAGAGAAATATCTCCATCTAATACAGAATTATCAATTTTGTATTGTAACACTGGTGAGATATTGAATAGGCCTGATTTTGAATTCGATGACCATTTCTTGTGTATGATTGCTGAGAGCATTTCTTGTGAGAAAGATGATCCCGAACCAACAACTATTGACAAAGCGATGCGTCGCTCTGATTGGCCGAAATGGAAAGCTGCTATTGAAGAGTAGTATACATCTTTGAGAAAACGTCAAGTTTTTGGCCCTATTGTGAATAATCTCACAAACAAACCTCTTGGCTACAAACTTGTATTTGTGCGGAAACGTGATGACAAATGTACGATCATGTCACGGACATACACAAGAAGTTTCTAGAAGGTTCTTCTAAAATATTCTCTGAAGATTCCCTAAAAGATTCCTCAAAGATTCCTTGAAGATTCCCTGTGTCACGGCCACGTACTAGGTAGACAACTTAGGAAGGTTTAGGAAGCTTCTAGAAGCTTCCGGAAACTTCTGGAAGTTCCTGGAAGTCTCTGGAAGTTTTTGGAAGGTCCTTGAAGTTTCCGGAAGGCCCTAGAAGCTTCTGGAAGGTCTTGGAAGTTCTTGGAAGGTCCTAGAAGGTCCTAGGTTGAGGAAGGTTCTAGAGAACCTTCTTCTTAGCTAGTATATATAGGAGTCGAGGCGGAGGGCAACCTCAGTCTCGACAACGCATCTCTTGGAGCTCTAGCTCATCTCTCTTGTTGTTGTTCGTGTACTCTTCTTGTTAATTCAAGCTCCCGTCGATTCTTGTTAGTTTCACATATTCTTATCATCATCACATTTCCGCCCTCGACAGTTTTTGTCGAGACTACCTTCTCACAAATATCGAGTTAGTCCTTCTTGTTAGAGAGTGGATTACCCTCTTCTCGAAGGTGTCTTTAGTGTTTTAGAGGTTGCGGATTACCCTCCTCTAAACCAATATTGTTCTCTTGTTAAATTTTTCTTTTCTTTCGTGGATTTAGTCAAAGATCAAGACGTTAGTATGATTTGAAAATTTGGAATCCAAATTGGACGCCATCATGAGTGCTCTTTCTTTGCATTATCACATAGACAAGCGGAGATAGAAGGAGCCATGGCAAGACTTACAACGATGACGGAGCATCCGGGATAACATCATCCAGGATTCACCAGTCTCAAGCAACTACACCGGAGGAGGCGACTACACCTTTGGTTCAACAAAACCCAATGATTCAACAACGGAAGGAGCCTAGAGTTAGTCTCCTGACAAGTTCGACGGAACGCGTTCCAAGTTTCGGAGGTTTTGTCAACCAAATCAAGTTGATAACAGATTTCTTTACTGAACGATATCCGACGGAGGAGGCGCGTGTTGGACTTGTTGGAACTCTGCTTACAGGGCAAGCTTTGTCGTGGTTTGCCCCCTTGTTCGAGAAACGATCGCCAATTCTGAGCAACTTTGAGACGTTCTTGGAGGCATTTGCGTAAGATTTGGCGAACATGACAAGGTCCGATGGGCTACAACAAAGATCCGATCACTACGACAAGGAATGCGCTCTGCGTCATCGCTTCACGATCGGATTTTTAGACAATCAAGCTAGTGACATCAATCTGGGCGAAGAAGCATTGGTGAGTCGATTTTATGGGGTCTCGAGGGATGATGTGAAGGACCTACTTTTATCTCTTCCCCGATCCGCAAACGCTCAACGAAGCCATTAGCCAAGCTATAAAGTGCGACAACCGTTTATTCCAAGCGTCGTCAAGACCAAGCGTTCAAAATACCAAACGAGTCGCTACACCACGAGTATGTCGGCAAACAATTTGAGTTCTCATTCGGAGGCGGAAGCCATGCAAATCGACGACAAGACGTGCACAAAGCTCTTACTCGGAAAGAAGAAGAAACGGCGTATGGAAGAAGGACTCTGTTTGTCTTGCTGGAGGAGAAGAAGGCCACAAGGTTGAAATTGCCCCAAGAAGCGAGAACCGGCGCATTGTTAAAACTAGGAGTGCGGTGATCCCGGAAAACGACGATGCCCCACTACTGAGAGGAACCATGCGGTGGACGATTCAACGCCACAACAACAATCAAGTATCCTCTTTCTCTCGTCCAACCCGCCCGTTGTTTTACAATTCCCTTGTCTCTTGGTCCTCAAAAACACAAAACTTTAGCTCTATTAGATTCGGGAGCATCTACTTGTTTTTAGATGAAGAATTTGCTAAGCGCCACAAGATTCGTCTAGTATGTAAGTCCAAACCTGTTTATGTAGAGGTGATAGATGGACGACCTTTATTGTCCTGCAAGCAGTGTCACCTATGAATCGCACCTATAGAGGTGGCGTTTAAGGACCATAGTAGTTACGTCGTTTTTAATGTCATTAGAACCCCGTCAAACCCTCGTCATCCTAGGTCTCTCTTGGTTAGAACAACATAACCCTACTATAGATTGGAAGTTGCGGAAAATGACTTTTTCCAAAGAACATTCCAAGAGCCAACCTAAGTAGACATCCCAAGAGATAGGAAACCATTGTTTATTGGAGCAAGGGCGTTCAGACGATCATCCAAAGAAGCAAAGACTTTTCATCATCTATGCAATTTCAACTAGCACGGAGAAGAGTTCGACGGCAAAGATATCGCAGCAATCTGAGGATTTTGAGGACGTGTTTGAAGAAGAACGCGGACATACTACCGGAGCATCGGCCATACGATCGCGCCATAGACTCGCAAGAAGGAGCACACAACCGCCTTTTGGCCCAATCTACAATCTCTCTCAAACGGAGTTAGCGGAGCTGCGAAAAGATATCATTGACGAGAATCTAGCGAAGAACTTCATTCGCCATTCAAAGTCGCCAGGTGGGGCACCGATCTTGTTTGTAAAGAAGAAGGATGGCTCCTTACGAATGTGCGTGGACTATCGAGGCCTCAACAAAGTAACTAAGAAAAATCGTTATCCGTTACCTCGATTTCTGGTCTCTTGGAGCAGCTCGGGCGTCGCAAAGATCTTTACAAAATTGATCCGGGGAGCTTACAACCTCGTACGGATCGAGGAAGGAGACGAGTGGAAGACAGCGTTCCGCATAAGGTATGGCCATTTTGAATATAATGTCATGCCTTTTGGCCTTACCAATCTTTCATTGTTTTTCCAACACATGATGAATGACATCTTTCGAGAGCACTTGACGACTTTGTTGTCATCTATCCTGGATGACATCCCGATATTTTCAAAAAAAAAAGAGCACGAGAAGCACGTTCGTTTGGTCTCGAGAAACTACGAACGGCGACTCTACGCCAAGTTGGAGAAGTGCCTATTCCACCAAACCGAGATGGAGTTTTTAGGGTTCATTGCAACTACAGACGGCTTGAAGATGGACCCTAAGAAGGTGGAAGCAATTGTATCATGGGAGGTTCGAAGACGGTTAGAGACGTACAATGTTTTCTTGGATTTGCTTAACTTCTATCGAATCTTCATCAAGAATTATTCTCGAGTCATTTGCTCCACTCACTCGGTTGACTTGAAGGACAAGCTCGAATGGGGACCTCAAGCGAGAAAAGGCATTCCAAGACCTCAAGATGGCATTTATCACAGCTCCAATCTTGATACATCCCGACTTTACAAAGGCCTTCTATTTGGAGACCGATGCTTGATTTTCTTTGGGAGCCGTACTTTTTCAGATGGACGTGGGACGGGAAGCTTCATCCAGGTGGCGTTCTATTCTCGAAAGTTTTTCTCTCTTTGAAATCAATTATGAAATCCACGATAAGGAACTTCTTGCCATAATAGATTCCTACCAAGAGTGGCGACACTTTCTCGAAGGCGCAGACATCCAGGTGACCGTATACACGGATCACAAGAATTTAGCGTCTTTATGTCGGCTCGAGTCTTGAATCGACGTCAAGCTCGGTGGAATATGTCGTTGTCACGATTTGACTTTGTTATTACCTATCGGCCTGGGAAGCAACAAGGACTATCCGATGCCTTATCGAGGAGATCGTATCTCGGCGCCTAAAAATTTGGAGAAGCGCGTTTGATCAACAATGCACCACATTCTAAAAACCGGAGCATTTTAGAATTTGCGCTCTTTGTCATGCCAATTGATACGGACTTCCTTAACCGGATACGCATCTGCGACAATTGAAGATTCTCGTAGCTCTCGAGATCAAGAAGCGTCTTGATAATGACAAGTTCGAGGTGGAGGGAGATCTTTTGTACTTTGAAGAGCGACTATATATTCCTAAGGGACGAACACGACTTCGAGTCCTCCAATCACGCCATGACTTTCCAGCTGCAGGACATTTTGGATACAACAAGACATTGGAGCTTATTTCGCGAGACTTCTGGTAGCCCCAAATGTGGAAGGATGTGAAGGAGTTTGTTCTCTCTTGTGATATTTGTTCAAGGTCGAAGAACCCTCGGCATCGCCCCTATGGACTTTTGCAGCGATTGCCTATTCCGCATCGACCATGGTCTTCAGTTTCCATGGATTTCATTACGGACCTGCCGCCTTCAAACTCGTTTGACAGCATCTTTGTTGTGGTAGATCGGCTGACGAAGATGGCGCATTTTGTTCCTCGCAGAAGAAGACATCGTCGAAACAAGATACAACAAGACTCTTTCTTGATAATGTATATCATTATGACGGCTTGCCAGATGATATTGTGTCGGATCGCGGAACCCAGTTCGTCTCCAAGTTCTGGAAATCTCTATTTGAGATATTGAAGGTGGATATCAAACTTTCTTTGGCATTTCATCCTCAAACCGACGGATGAGACGGAACGGGTGAATCAAGTATTGGGAGAAAAAGATCTACGTTGCACCATCAACTATCGCCAAGACGATTGGATCAGTATCTACCGCTTGCCGAGTTTCGCTACAACAACAACACTATTCATGCGTCGACCCAACAAACACCATTCTTCGCTAACTACGGATACCCGAAGCTTGATTTATGAAATTCAGTGGCCAATAACAACCAAAAGAAGATTTTGCGGCAGCCTATCGGAACTTCAAGAACGCCGAGACTTCAATTGCAAACCGCCTAAGAGTCGTCTGGCGTCCATGCAGATAAATTTTTGAATGAGGCACCTACTTTCAAGATCGGAGATAAAGTATGGCTCGCTTCGACGGAATATCAAGACCAAGCGACCGTGTGATAAGTTGGACTATCGAAGATTGGGACCATTTGCCATCCAAACAAATCAATCCAGGTGGCGATCGGTTGGAGTTACCACTACTATGAAGGTGACATCAGGTCTTCCACGCGTGTCTTTATTGGAACCTTATCGAGAGTCGACTTTTCCGGTAAGAGTGCGAGGGCCGCCACCTAAGTATCGAAATTGAGAACCACGAGGAATATGAGGTGGATAAGGTCTTTGGATTCACGCGCAGGAAGGGAAACTTGGAGTAATTTGTGCATTGGAGCGGATACGACATCAATGAAAGAACGTGGGAACATGCCGAAAATCTTGTAAATGCGCCGGAAAAGGTACAGGAATTTCATCAACGATATCCTCATAAACCTAAGCCTTTCCGACGATAACTTCTCTCTGACGCTTGCCCACTCAGGAGAATAAAAGGGGGAGAGTGAACACAACCTTGATTCACATTTGATTTACATATTTTGTTCTAGATAGAATTTTCTCCATAGTCATAGTTTGGTTTTTAGTCATGGATAGTCAAGAGATAGATAGCATACTAGTTATGCCATCTCAACCAACCAACTCTCGAAGGCGACCCAGAGATGAAGAACCGCCTACGCCACAACGCCGACGGAGGATTCCGAGCAATCGATCGCTGGTGATTGTATTTGAGGTCGAGCCCGCTTTCAATGGTCTGCCAGAAGGTGTGTTTGCAGGACAATTCCATAACGAAGACACAGAAGTTCACGCTTGGTCAGAAGTGGAAGGCGTCGGCCACTATCGTTGGCTTCAAGGACCGATGAACCACTTGCCTCGTGAACAACAATTGGAGTTTATTGCAGATGTCATGCGGCAGATTTTCATTTTTCTGCGTTGGTATTGACTAACAACAACGTTGCTTCTCGGAGACCTCGAAGCTAGAAGGGGAGGTGATGTCACGGACATACACAAGAAGTTTCTAGAAGGTTCTTCTAAAATATTCTCTGAAGATTCCCTAAAAGATTCCTCAAAGATTCCTTGAAGATTCCCTGTGTCACGGCCACGTACTAGGTAGACAACTTAGGAAGGTTCTAGAAGCTTTAGAAGCTTCGGAAACTTCCGGAAGTTCTGGAAGTCTCGGAAGTTTTTGGAAGGTCCTTGAAGTTTCCGGAAGGCCCTAGAAGCTTCTGGAAGGTCTTGGAAGTTCTTGGAAGGTCCTAGAAGGTCCTAGGTTGAGGAAGGTTCTAGAGAACCTTCTTCTTAGCTAGTATATATAGGAGTCGAGGCGGAGGGCAACCTCAGTCTCGACAACGCATCTCTTGGAGCTCTAGCTCATCTCTCTTGTTGTTGTTCGTGTACTCTTCTTGTTAATTCAAGCTCCTGTCAGTTCTTGTTAGTTTCCACATATTCTTATCATCTGTTTCCGTGTCCCTGACAGATCACTCGTTATAAAGTCCGTTTAGTTGCTCAAGGTTTTTCTCAGAAGTTTGGAATTCATTATGATTCAACATATTCAGCTGTTATGGATTCTATTACTTTCCGATATTTAATCGGTATGGCTGTGCATTTCACTTTGGAAATGCGTCTCATGGATGTTGTCACTGCCTATCTCTACGGATCACCCGAGACTAACCTTTACATGAAGGTTCCTCCCGGACTTGATCGCACGGGTTCTTCAGCACTTATTGCTGGTAAACACCGTGGAGTTAAATTGCAACGTGCTCTATATGGCCTTAAACAATCGGGCCGTATCTGGTACCAACATTTAAGAGATTTTCTCATCAGTCATCATTTTAAGAATGACCAGTTACTCCCATGTTTATTTATCAAACGAGATAAACAAGAGTTTGTTATCATAGCAGTATATGTTAATGATCTAAATCTTGTTGGAACACCATCTGCATGCAATGCAGCTACTCAGCTTTTAACTTGGGAGTTTGAAATGAAATTACTTGATCAAACCACTTTCTGTATTGGTTTACAAGTACTTCATTTGAAAGATGGTAGCGTTTTTCTTTCTCAATCGACATATATCAATCGAATCTTAAAACGTTTCAACATGATTGATGCCCATCCTTTATCTACGCCGATGGTTGGCCGTAGTACCAAAGGTGATGACCATTATCGTCCTTGCGAGGAGGAGGAGGATATATTGGGCGAACAATATTCATACCTCGCAGCGGTTGGAGCTTTATTATATTTGGCTACATCAACAAGGCCAGATATTTCTTTTGCAGTGAGTGTCTTAGCACGACATAGTGCCCGTCCTACTTTAAGACATTGGAACGGCGTAAAGCATTTATTCCGATATTTGAAGGGAACTGAGCATTTGGGTCTACATTATACACGATCGGCTAATTCAACATTAGTTGGATATGCTGATGCTGATTATAGATCCGATCCAGCAACCTCCAAATCTCAAACTCGGTATGTTTTCTTGAGACACGGTGCTGCTATCTCTTAGAAATCCGTATAACAAACAATAACTGCGACATCATCGAATCATTCAGAAGTTATTGCTTTACACAAGGCTTCCAGAGAATGCATATGGCTAAGATCCGTTGATAAGTTTATTTTAACAAATTCTGTATTACCATATGACAACGCTGCTACAGTTTTGTATGAGGATAATAGTGCTTGTGTTTCACAAATGCAAGCTGGTTTTATCAAGGGCGATCGAACCAAACATATTGATCCGAAGTATTTCATTTTCACTCATGATTTGATAACAACTGGAGTACTTGAAATCAAGAAGATTATATCAGCAGACAATCTTGCAGATTTGTTCACGAAGGCGCTTCCGGTATCTGTTCATCGTCGACTTGTTCATGGTATTGGCATGCGTCAGTTAAATGTAATAGAACAAGAAGTTACCCTATAACTTTTGATACTCTTCTCTGGATTTTTCCCAATGGATTTTAGCAGGAGAAGAGTTGATGAAGTTAGCTGTACTATTTTTCCTTCATTTGTGTTTTTCCCTTGATCATCATCAAGGTTTTTCGCAAATAAGGTTTTAATGAGGCAGCAAATTAAAGGTGGGTCGTAGTAAAAACCACGATTTCTGATTCCATGCATGGAGTCTGTTAGTCATCTTGGGGTGCTTTGCATCTTGTCACGGTTTAGGTAGGTGATAGGGCCGACTGGTTATTCCTGCCTGACTAGCATGCCAAGCCGCGAGTTTCCCCGACCAGTCGACAAGGCCAGCGCGAATCGAACCTCGGACCGGTCGGTTAACCACCGACGTTTTATCCAGTCGACCAAGTCCACGACTTGGCGACTATCATCGGCATTTAGCCGTATTTGTATCAGTTCACTGCGTTAGCTTATATTATAATACCTCGTCGAGCGAGGAGGAGTGTTGAGAATTAATATTCTCACAAACGCTCTCCTTTGTCTTCTAGCTAGATGAGTCACTAGTGTAAGATACCTCCACTACTTTAGACCTATGAGAGAGAAGTACTATTCATCTTCTCTCTCCTTGTACCTCCATATATTCTTTCCCACAATCTAAGACTCTCTCTTTTGTGTCTATCTTCTTGGTGCTTACTTTGTATTCTCCTTACTTTCAATTGCATCTTCAACACCAACTATCAATTATTAAACAATTTCAAAAGCATGTAGGACATAAGAATGATAAGATAGACCATGATTCTCTTAGTTGAATTCTCCTATTTTTAGCCAAAATTTATTATACTATCCATAGTGAGAAGGAGTCGAGATGGAGTTAGTGCTATATTAATAAATGATTTACAAATTTATAAATAAGACATCAATGATAAAACACTAAAACATGCCCATAACAGCTCTAGCCACCGATAAGGCTAGCATCACTTGTGACTGAATGGGCACATAAATAGTTTTAAAACTATTTTCTATTGAGGGCCACATTGACATTTAAGAATGTTCGAAAAAGTACCCGCAAGAATGTCTGCCTATTCGAAGAACACAACGTATGGACTTCCGACAAATCATTTTCATCATAAAGTTACAACTTGAATTTTAGACTTTATATTATTTTCAAGAAGTCATACCTCCAAGATTCTTTTTACAATATTAAGACATATCCCAAGCAAAATACCTTGTTCATCAATCAATAAACTTTTGTTGAAGAGAAGTCCTCATAAATTATGTAATGAAAATAAGTTGTATACATATGCTAAGTGCAAAGAAGTGTGTTTTCCAGTATCAGTAGTTGTTAACTCCTAGACGTCCTTCGAGTATTTTTAGCCAAAAACTCATTTTTAAAAAAAAAATGACATACATGAAATCAAAAATAACTAAATAAGCTATTCAAATTTCAAATGTAAAAACTTCTAATATACTCATTGTAAATCATGTGGACCAAAATTTGACTCATGGGACCTGACAGATTGCGAGATCCTAACATTTTAGTGCGCAAAACACGCTAGAGAAATCTAACATTTCACTTTGAAGTTAAAATAGACTACCAACATGAGATTTCTAATAAATTAGAAAGTTTTTCATCTTCATTCTAAAGACTCTATTGCGCACTTAAAAAAAAATTAAAAAAAATGATAAAATATCTCGGCTCAAATAGTAGCCTTGCAATGGTGAAAATTAACAAAAAATTTACAATGTAAGGAAAAACAATCTAAAACTAGACCCCTTGCAAGCTTGCACTCAAATCCATGTCAAACCTTCATTACATCTTTGATCAGGTCTAGGCTTCTATCACTAAAACAAGACTACAATTTCAATCAATCATCCATCATCCCTAAAAATATAGTCAAAATCTGACAGTTTCACACAACTCCTCAAAAATCATCCATTTTTCCACCTATTTCATTGTAAAAAGAACATTGCAAATCCAATACCAAAATTATCTAGATCAAAGATCTTCCAGCTCCAAAGTTATCGAGATGTGTCTAAAAATCACACTTACATAAAAATAATTCATGGAAAACTATTTTTGATCTCACATAATTGGCTTACAATGGTAAACATGTCAAATGTTTTAAAACCCAAAAACAAAAGCTTCCTTCACTAAAATGCATGCCATTCATTCATACTTTATTGTATGGGTATGCAATTTATACGACATAAACTAGAATTGATTTGTGACCCAAATCAGGTGATTTTCTCCAAAATGAAAAACTTATCGCTCTATAAAGTTGCTACCCTTCATCCAAAATGTCGTCTTTTGACACCACAAACATTTAGGGGTTCAAAAGCCCAAGTCTTATGGAATCGAATCAATTAACACCATAAAGTAAACCCCAACATCTTCAATTCCGACTATTCTCTAACTCCCAGATATACTAGAATTTGTAAGTAGAAATAAGTAACATTTCAGTCAATTCTTCTTTTTTGTTGAATGGGTACACTATCTAATTA
The DNA here is from genome assembly GCA_037043015.1 of Bryum argenteum. NCBI lineage: Eukaryota > Viridiplantae > Streptophyta > Bryopsida > Bryales > Bryaceae > Bryum > Bryum argenteum. Next base: position 12,588,640 of record CM073328.1, on the reverse strand, counting down.
CTTGTAATTTTCCTTGTCTTCTTTGGCCAGATGACATACTCTTCATTCGAGCAATACATCAAGGAAACACTGGTTTACGCAGCAAGAAAGAGTCTTTCTATATTCTCCTGTGTCTAGAAAGGGGTATTGCTAAAACTACCTCTAAAAGCACACACAACCACATAATGCTTCACTTTCCGAACTTAAAAAGAATCAGGAACCTAACTACCAAGTAGTCAATCTCTCATGTTGTCTGATAATGAACCTCCTAACATTTGTTAATCAACCCTACATCGCCCAATCCCTGTCAAATTACATTGAAAAGCAGGCCCGAGAGGCATGTTTAGGCGTTTAAGGGTTAAAAGGAACAGAATTGTCGACAATGTAATTGATACAAATATTAGGAAGAAGACAATACCCGCCTACTTGGCCCTCACATGCGTTGTGAATCTCCTTGCTTTTGCGGTACCAATCCCAGCAATTCGCATGGTTTACATGTCTCGGGATAGCGTCGTTAAGAATGGGCACCAGTTGGGTGATTTGGAACGAATGACAAGCATTAAAAATCTCTTCGAAGTGCATGTCGATGGCTGCTCGAAATATGCGGTTGATCTTTTCTTGCTCACCGGCGCTGTAGAGGAGAATCAATAGCACCTTCAACGCAGTGAGGCTCATGGCCAACTCCAAAGTCCCTTCAGTTCTCACGCGATTGCTTGAAAGCATGGTCTTGAGAACAGATGAAGATGCCATTAGCACGAATCGATGTGCTTTGACAGTTCCATCCGTAGCGTGCAGTCTAATGTCTGTGTGAATACCACCTTCGAGCATGTGCATGTCTGTGAGTGCCAACATGCGCCGAACTCGGTTGATGTCCACCCCTCGTTGCAAGAACTGTGCGAGGATGAAGTTTGAGGAAGCTCTAGCGTCCATCTTGATTGAACAAGAGATGTCTGCAAAAGGTTTGAGAAAATTCAGATTAGCCATAGTTTTGACATTCTAAAGGAAGGGTGGAAGCAATGATTGTAACATCTCAGCCCTACTCTGATCAAGATCTTTACCTTGTGATAATTTAGAGTCTTCAACAAAGAGTGAAAAGCAAGAGGAAGGAGTCGATATAGAAAAGGATGGATAACAGTAGTGATAAGCTTGGAATTTTCCTTTCTTTTATATACATGACATGTGATGTCTCGGGAGTATGCTCTCATGTCTATTGGGAGTACAACATTTGTCCCTCAATACTCATAAACAATAGTCATAAATATAAAGTATCCTTTTCATTTATTCGTAAAGAAATGCACGACTATTAATAATTTTTCTTTATTATGTTATACAAGAAAAATTGTTGAAAAGCAATATCGTAGAGCATTTAACGTCAATATCATTAAAAAGGCAAATGAATATTCTTTGTGCCATTTTGCCAAAGCCCTAATGCCATTTTGGTCCCGTTTCTTAACTCAAAATTAATCTTTATGATTGTAAAATGGCGGGTTTTTTAAAAGCAAGTCCTCTGTCAAACCAACCAATTTCTGTAATATCACCAAAAATTCTATATCATCACACTTTTTGATGGTTTTGAGCTTTCAACACAGTCATGCGATTTTTTGTCGGAAGGCAAAGTTTTTTGAATGGCCTTAAAAAAACATAAATTTTTTGGTCTTTGATGTCAAAATTGACAAAACCACCGTTATTTTTTCAATTTAAGCACCCCCAAAACGTACCATTGAAATAGTGCTAATTGTAACGAATTTGAGGTTATTATCACCTTTTTAACTCTAAATAGATTCAAGCACCTTGTAGTTTGCGTGCACTTATTGTAAGTTAGAGTTGTTTCTCCTTGGAGTTGTAGTTCCAACGCGCCACAATCAAGTGACTAGCCAAACAACTTGAAAATAATGCAGAAGTTAAAAATCGACCAATAAAATTTGGGATAAAGGCTACTAAAAAAATCTAAAAAATATAAATAAAAAACCAACGCTGAGAACATTCAGTTCTAAGTAATTCAATAGAAAATACCAAAAGTCATTGTGTAAAATATGTCTCATACAAAAACAAATCGACAATATCCAAAACTCCAAAAGGAAACATGCTAGAGGCACAAAAATAAACAAGGCCCTTGACGATAGTCTTTCAAGAGGTATTTTTGGTTTTTTTTTAGTTTTTCCATAATGGCAAGCTATGAGTTTTAAAAGTAGTAAGGGCCCTTTGATACACCTTCGAAGGGTCTAGAGATGCTCTTAGTAAGGTGAATCATTTGATTTTTTTAAGTAATAAAACTTTTGGTTTTTAAATCTTAAATGCTTGAGATTCTTTTGAGTCACTCAAAATCTCTTAAAATCCCCTTGTAGAAAATGGAAGCAATTGATGAGAAACTTTATAGATTGGAGTGAGTATATTTAGTTAGTGTGTCAACCAAGTTTTGAACGTTGATTAGAAATTTAGAATGGCTAGGGACAAATCTCAAAATTTGAGGTCCAAATTGAGTGCCTTAGAAGTCCTAGAAAATTTTAACTCAACCAATGAATATTAGAGGTTGATGAAATTTATGCATTGATTATGATTCTCATAATATTTTTTGTCACCAATTACTTCTTGATGAATTAGAAAATAAAGAGTGTCTTAAAACTATTATACATTGTAGACTCTTGGGCAACATAAAGGTTAGACTTTTGAGTTGAATGAGAAGAGTAATAGAAACTTGATCTAGCACGGTCGGAGTCATTATTTGAGAACATTTGACAAAGTACTCAAGAATGCTTACTTGTTTATAACACAAAGTTTATTTTTTGTCCTTTCAACAAAACAACTTGCAATAGCAATTCAACATATGTCAACATATGCTAAAACATACTCAAAGATCTATACCAAATAATTTTGTGCAAGTGAAAAATGGTTGGAAGAGGGAGAAATAACAATTCAAACTATTTGTCCTATAAAAAATAAACGTATGGAAATAAAGGTTACCACATTAGAAAAAAATAAAATTACTGCAAACTAAAAATAAATAAAATAAATGCATCCCTATTTGAGGCACGTGTGTATAGGGTATTCATTTGACCTATTCTTAAATGTATCCCTAGAGGTCATCACATCAATGATGAACTATTAACCCGTCTCGCGGAATACTATATCAGTCCCTAACTAGCCACTAGTAGCTTAGAGAAACCCCACATGGTATTTTTCTAGAAAGTTTTTATATTCCCCATACAACAAGGTCCAAGAATCCTCCAATGTAGCCGGGGCTAGATACACTATGGTGGTGGGCATCATGTCAGAGTGGGACAACCTCCTCATTAAGGGCCATATGCCATAACCATCAAGCCAAGATTTGTGATGCCTCGTATTACAGTATTACACTAGCATATACACTTCTTGTATCAATGAGTGAAAGTTTAAGTTCAAATGAGACCTCTTGCTATAAACAATGCTTTCTTGTCTCCAAGTTCTCTTGTTCCCTCATCTAAGAGACAAAAGCATTGGGCCAACAACAAACAAACACCCAAAAAAATTTATCATATGATTGTTTGCAAAATACATGAATTATTTTTGGTATGAGGGGATTTTGATACTCTAGAGAAGTGGTGCGATAATAGAAGTGTAGTTATACAATCTACATCTAAAATATTAAAAACATCTTATTGGACATTTATCCTTAAAATAATTACTCATAATAAATTCTCTAGAGAAAATCATTGATTCCAATCTTTCCTACTTAACTTCATGATGAAATATGATCTGGTTGAATGGATTATACAACTTCTATTATATACAAGTACAATTGCATTATAACGTTATTCTATGTGCCAATTTGGTGAACGAGATGTGCCATTATGGTTAACGAGATGTACCATATTGGTGAACGAGATTTGTCATTTTGGATAAGATGCAGATTTCTAACACATCTCTCAAAAGAGCATGCAAACACATCAAAATCAAACGGTATCCAGGTAGGCTCGTAAGATTTCTTGTAACTCTTTTCAAATCCAAACAATTTTATCTCGATGAAGATGGTTAGGTTAATAATCACCTGCAGTTTGTGTTAAATGCGGAGTTCAAACTTCTATTGATCCGGAATCAATTTTTTATGTTGCAATAACAACGTTGACACAATTTGTTATGCATTTGATTTCCAAGTGAGAGGTTTGGATAAGGCACTTGAAGTCATTGACATGGCCATTGGTAGGAATCTCACACCGTACACAATGAGGAGGTTGGAGGAGAATGTCAAGGTGCTCACGGAGAAAAAAGACACACTTCGGAATGGTACAATGGCTCAAATCAGAGATCAAGGTGCTCAAGGAGAAACAAGACAGACTTCGGAATGGTACACTGGCTCAAATCAGAGATCAGAGAAGTATTGGTAATGCACATATTCTGCATATACATTTTCAATGTTGAGCGAGTAGATTTGCTTCAAAATTTTCATAAGGAACGCTAGTTTCATGCAATATAATTATGATTGGGTGTATATCATGCACGCCTTTGATTTAGTGTCCAAACAAATAATCAAGTTTGTTCACAACGTGGTTTATGTACCTGAACACCGTGGCCGTGTGAATGTTACCTCTTATGTGCAAGACAACGTGGTTTATATAGCTGAACACCGTGGCCGTGTGAATGTTACCTCTTATATGTGGGGCAACCGGACATGTGGCCGTCGAAATGTTACAATACAAGACTTTGACGACGAGGGATCAAAGTTCCAGCATGAGAAGTCGGAGTAGCATGTAAATCAAGAGTCATAGAAAGAATTAATGTTGTTTCTTAAAGGGATATTTGTTATTTTTGAGACAAAATGTACACTTTGAGATTTTGAATTCGAGTTAATCATGCCTTCTTAGTTGTTGAATATTGTTAAAAGTTGTCTCAAAATCAAGACCTCAATCCACATGTCACACTCAAAAGTGTATGCGAGATCTAAAATACACATAAGTAAGTAAAGACGAATGAAGCAGTTGATACATATTACTATATATGAAAATGGGTAAATAAAAATTACCTATTTGCCATTACTAAAAGTAGTAACATAAGTCAAGATGATGAACCACTTATATGAAAGTAAGAAAATCATTGTCATAAAAATTTTGATTCAACTTAAATCCTAAGTTCTAAAATATCTCAAAACATGATCAAACTTTGATTTGAATAATCAAAGATAAGTACCCATTGAAAAGTGTATTATGGTCCACAAACATATTATGAAGGACTAATATGAGGGAAAAATATTTAGTATTTATTTAAAGAAAATCAATACTACACACACCAAGTTTTGTTTTACTCAAGGATAGATTGTACAAGATAGTGAAGATACGTCTTACATATATTTATTATTTATAAATAGTTAGAATGAAACATGCTTACTCAAAATAGGTTCGTGAGTAAACAAGAACAACACATAAGTGCAATAAATGTAAGGTCATAAGAATATAACAAGATTAAGAAATATTTGCCCTTCCACCAAATTTTTCCCAACTACTGGTTTGGAGCATTGTTTTTTTAAGGGCCATTGATAACTATTTGCCCTTGTTGAGTGATTTAAGGACAAAAAGCCACTAAAACCACTATTCTTTCTTACGTTTTGAACACCCTAAATGTGTCATTATGGTAGAATGACTACAGTTTAACAAAATTGAGGTTATACACTCTTTTCTATTGAAGCCTTAACCAATTCTTGCAACTTGGAACCCAAAAGTGGTGCCTAAGTATGTAGAAACCTTTCTCATGTTTTTAGTGGCTTTTAATTGTCATTATTAGTATCCACTTGTTTTTGGATAGTTTTGAAAGTGTGAAGGTTTTGTCTCGTCCATTGGTTTCTTGAAGCTTCTCTAATTTTGGATAGTTTCGAACATCTTGTGAAGGTTTTGTCTCGGTTTCTTAAAGCCTCTCTAAGCCGTTGTATTTGTTTCTGAGAAAACGTTTGCAAGTTTCTAAATTTTCCCACTAAGATTATAATATTTTGGAGGCTCCCATAAACTCTTTTGAAGACGTGATTCTTCAAATGTTTCTAAGAGTCTAGAGGTCTTATTTTGGAAAGTAATTTGTTTGTACTAGTATAAGCAGAGGGTTAAGGGTAAATGTCCTTCACTTCTTTCAAGCTAGTTGCACCAATCAATTTCAATCACTAATATATGTCCCTTCTAGTCAAGTTTTGAGTTGTAGTTTAATTTGTATGTAATGTATTCCATGGCTTTTAGCTTGTTTCTAGTTCAATCTAAGGTATTCTCATAATCATCATGTTAGTTGCATTAAAGAGTTGCCGTTAATAACAAATCCAAACATGTTCTTGTTTGAGTAAGTCATCCATCATATCTATATTTCCTAACCTCTATCAGGACATAGAAGTCAAGTACTCTAGGACTCTCCCCGCGTCCTACTCAAGCACCCCATGTACCACAACAGATTTTGAATGCACTTCGCAACCTTGCTAGTCCATGCCCGTAGCGTGACCAACATAGCAATGCAACAAGCAGCCATGTCCATTGCTCTCTCCACTCCTTCAAAAAATATATGTGCTTGTAGGTTTAGAATAAAAATGGGTCATCATTGTTTGTCACACAAGTTTCGAAGTTGGAAGTGCCCTTAGCGTTTCTTGTGTAAATAATGAATTACATCCGAATATGTTACATTTATTAACTTGTACATATTGTACTTAGTTACACAAATGAAACTAAACAAAGGATTGCAACATATTTCTCCTTGCCCATGCCCAAAGCCTAGTCCACATTACAATTACAATAGCCATGTTCATTCAACCTTAAGTTTGCACCTTCTCACTCCACTCGTTTTAATGCTCACTTCGTTCATATGAAGGGCCACAGGTTTAGGCTTTCGAACAAAGAATTCAGATACTTTGAGGTGGTTGTAAGAAAGAAAATAACTCAGCTCATCCACCCAACTCTCAAGGTGCTCTGTTATGTGATCATCATTGTCAATGAATAGGTTCACTTGCTTATAGAGCTCAGAGACGAGATTGAGAGCTTCCTCCTCACATTTCGCATGAAAATCGAGTTGGTTTACTACCCGGTCTCCTAGCTTTTGGAGGAACGTTTCAACGATCCTCGGCTTCGTACAGCTCCGCGAAATATCCATCTTCGTGAGACTCATGGGTTCAATCGGATCGAGGATTCTATGCGATTCTCGTCCCACATTGTTCTTGGTCACGACCGTAATCGAACCCTCCATGTTTAGGAGGCTATGGCGTTGCAAACACACTCGTCTTCTCCTTTGATATAGTAGAGTGCAGGTGCAAGCGAAATTAGAGTGAGAAAATAGAGTATAAGCGAGGAAATGAAAGGAAGATGAAGCATGTGATGAGTCTTGTTGCGTGTGTTATATGTGGTAATCTTATACCAACTGACGAGGCTCTTAACTCATCTCGAGGCCTTCATCTCAAACTGTCCTTAATGACGAGACTTGAAGCCTAGGCATACTACTAAGGCAGCTTGACCATAAGGAATCTCTCAAGAAACTTCCTAAATCAAATAGAGTGAAACTTAAAATATAATAATATAGTAGAATTAATGAAGTTCATTAATTCTTAACTCCATAAGACTGAGGTCTGAGGGACCTTAGTAAATCTTAGTTCTTCTTTTAAAATCACTTAATTGTTACAAATTAAGTACCATCAACCTGTAAAAGCTCTAACAACCATTTTTGGGTTGAAGTAAAACTATAAGAGTTGCCACAACTAAGTTGAGAATTTAGAGTTTTACTTTTAAGAATCAATTCATGAAGCTTCATGTGACTTTGTGTATTGTTTGTTATAAGCTCTAAAAGAGTAGCCCAACAAGGTTTTTCTTGGGGTTTTGGGGGCTAAGGTATGAACCAATATGCCACATTGACTAAATCCATACCCATTCAAGAAAATTGGGCTACAAAGATTTTGAATACTTTAGTTTCCTGAAATGGAAATTATGCTACTTGAAAATTAACTTCGGGGATTTGAATATTCTCGTATGTTTGTAAAATCTCCAAAATTTTATTTTTGATTTGGCTCTTTTTTTTGTTTACAAAGTTATTAGGCTCGAGGTGTTACTTTCGTGTTCCAAGTCCAACAGTAGTTGAATGCGGGATTAGCAATGAAGTTTTCATACTTGTATAAGTTAGGCAACGCATCCAAGTTCTAATAAAACTTAAAAGTTCTTGAATAAGGGCAAGAACAATGTGAGGGTTCAATGGGATTTCATTACTAGAAATTAAACTCCTAAGAACCAAAAAGATTTTCTAAATAGAGTGGTGTGTTAACCCCTAAAGGCCCAACAGAAGGAGGTAGTTACCTTCAACTTTCCTCCAAAATGAGCAAGTCACTTTGTAAACTTTTGAAAATTTTCAAATACAATGTGCAAAACTGTTACCATTGAATCTTCTTGGGTACTAAGATCCTAAGCTCCACCAAAAAAATCAAACATTTTTACCACACAAATTGCAAGATCTATGCATTTGGTCAAATTTACACATTGAAAAAGATTCAGGGATTAGACTTGGAGCAAGCATTAAAATCACAGTTTATACCCTTTTTCTAGATACATGAGTAGATACGGTTACTTACTACTTTACAAAGTCTTACAACCATTGGATTCACGCACACATTGATAACTTACAAAGTTACAATCACTATAGGTACTCAAAACCTTGTCACTCTCGAGTAAAAAGCATATAAATATAAGTTGTTGTGCAACATCAATTATTAAGACCTTTTGTAGCACTCTCTATGACATTGCAAAAAATATCATGCATTGAACTTGTCACCCTTTATACCCTTTCAAAAAATTGGAAGATTCAATTCTTTGTGTCCTTGGAAAAAAATTCAATTTACCTTATTTTGAAGGTTTAACCTGATTGGTTGATACAAACTCCTAAAAATAACCCCTTGATATGTGTTGGGGGCTTACATAAAAAAAACCTATAAAATCAAATACAACTTTGTAGATTGCATGTAAAACTAATCTCACAAAGTTTCTAGAATATATATTTTTCTAAAAATAAGCTATATAAAGCCTACCAAGGGCCTTTAAAATTTTGATATAACAACAATATTTTTAATTGAGCCTTTAGGAATTAAACGAGTTAAAATAGAGTAAGAGGAATTTCATAAGTAAATTCATATCATTATTACGATTTGCCAAACGGGTGGTCAATCATGAATAATACAATTTCACAAATATCTTGATTTGAGTTTTAAAATCACAATATTTAAGTTGCTGCCAAATGCACTCTTATACATATTAGTCCCTTAAAGCTTGAGAAGGAGCAATCTTGAACTTTCTCTTTAAAAAAGGAAGAAAATGAATGACTTTGAAGAATTTTTATTACAAGATGATTCAATAACCTATAACTATAGGATTGACTAGTAAGAGGAATTTTGTGAAGTAATTCAAATCTTTGCACCATATAACCAAGGAGATTGATCATCCTTTGAAAAACTAGGGACATGTTGTTAAAACATTTTTGAGCACTAAACTTTAACCAAGCATTAGAATCTCATGTAAAAAGTGAAATGCAATTTCTCTTAAGAAAAGTTGTATAATACAGATGCATATAATTCTTTGGTTAATCTTTGAAGCATTTGAAGTCTACAAAATCACTTGTGACGCTTGTAATGAGTAGAGATACACAAAAATAATAGATAGTATGATAATACTTGGGGCAAGTGTGAAAAGAGTCCTTCTTATTTGAACTCTTCATTTCATTAATACTCGTAAACAAGACCATTTGTAACTATCACGTTTTCTATAAAGAAAGTTCAAGAGTACTACTTTTCAAGCTTTTAAAAATTGATGTGTAAGAGTGCGTTTGGCAACCGCGTGGATATTACGACATATATTAACCCAAAATGAAGATATTCATGATTGACCAACTCGTCTTCTAACCCATGATTATTCAATTATGTAAGAATTGAAAATGGAGTTCTTGACCTCATTATCTCAACCACCACCTCTCGCCCTTTGCCCTTCTCCACCTTATGCCATATAGCTCTTCAAATTGTTCATACAAAACGACCCTTTATAATAGTTTGTTGTCACTTGCGAGACAACCCGTTATATTCTCATTACCAAGATATGTGCAAATCACAATAATGAGTGAAAATGGAGGTCTTTTGATTATCACGATATTCATGTATTGGGTTGCCATACGCACTCTTACTTTATGTTAGAAGCCTCAAAAGTATGAAAACTTGTACCATTTATGAACATGATCATTCAAACAAATACCACTCTAGATTCAACAAAGCCCTACTTCGCAAATGACACTTTAAAAATGTCGGTTTACTAGTACCATAAATGATGTTATGTCAAGAATCTTTTATGCCATTTCATGTACAGGCATAAAATTTAAATACCATTTGTGAACGCCATAAATAAACTAGTGAAAATAACACCTTTCACTAAAAATAACTATATAATTGATCATTTAAACTAAAGAAAGGTACTCTTGTAGTAAGATTGCCAAATTTCACATATTGTGCTATAATCTTGAAACAATACTTCAAAACAAGAGACATATACTTTGGACTCAAACAAACAGTAAGTATAAGTCACCTAAACAAGAGTAAACTAAATAGGCTAGACAGTATGTGCAAAAAACCTCAAATTTGTTAAGATGGCGGTATTCCATGTGCCATTTTGCCAAATCCCCTATGAGCCATTTTGCTCGCATTCTAAAACGTGCCACTTTACAAGCATATTTTTGAATTGTAGTTCAGAAGTACTTTTGCCTGCAAAATGGCATGTATAATAATGTCACACATGTACTCCGTAATATTAAGTGATTTCTGTAATATCACCAAAATTTCCATAATATCACACATTATTTATGGTTTTTGACCTTTGGACATAGTCAAAGGGCAATATTTTTGAGTGGCCATTCAAAAACATTGTTGTTTTTGAAATGCGGTTAGAAATATTTACCCTATTATGTCAAAACTCGACAAATCAACGTTATTATTTTCATTCTAAGCACCTCAAAAAGGGCCATTTTACCCGAATAACGCCATTTCAACGAAATTGAGGACAAAAGTAAATGAAAGGTGTATCATACCAATTCAAGTAACTTTGTACAACATCTACAGAATAATAGTATTTGCATTAATATCACACTTTGAGAGTTAGGTATTTCAGTTATGTAAATACTTTTGGGATATAAGTGTATCCATACACATATGTATTTAAAGAAGCTCTTAGTCTTTGCACATGCAATCTTGTCCAATGCGAGCCTCAGGTCTCTTTTTGCCTCCTGCTAAGATAGAAGGCGCATGCAGGCAGTAAAGTTGCAACGGGGCAGCCACTCTTGGTAATATCCTCGTGTTTCCCATATTGAGAAGGCTCTTGGCTAAGGTGGCGCTCTTGCACAAGAAAATTCGATAGAGAGGTGGGTGATTTGGCAAAGAGCGGCGTAGCGTCGTTCCAACGCTTTGTTGCGCAAAGTGTTTATGGTAGTTTCTTGTGTTTGAACAACTTTGTTGTAGTTTGATTGATACACTTGATGGAAGTGGGCATGGTCAATTGTATTGTTTTCTTCATCTTGTATAAGATGCTTTTGTTCCTTTGTAATAGATTATGTGTGTAGTGAAAGTGATTTTATCTTGTGTGCTTACAGTGGTCGCAAGCGCAATGATGGCAAAAATCTGTGATTGTCCGTGCCATGTTCATCCTCCTAGAAACAATTTGAATTGAGGTTTTGGTTGGAGAGAAGCATTTGAGCATGGCCGCAAACATCAAGGCAACGACTCTAAAGTTTCTTGTCATCATTGAGGTACGTAGCGGTTTGATCCAATTCAAGCTTGATTGCGTAAAAAAACCCTAGTACTCATGGGATGCATTTAGATGGAGTGAAATAACCCTAAACCTCAACCTAGAAGTACACATTAACAATGTTCGCAACGAAACAAGTTGTACTCCGCTGGTTACTACTTGCTTTAGCAACGTTTTAACCTTAGATTTATAAAAAAAAAAATGTAAACTTTGCTTATAAAATCCTAACATTGCTTAATTCTTTGAATTTGTTGCTCGAGGAAGTTCCAAGATGTCGTTTCACTTTAGCAATGTTTCAGAAACAACGTCGCAAATCCTCCCAAGTTTATGTAATACATAGTTGTTGGCAATATCTTTTGTGTGTTTTCTGTTAAAAAATGTTGTGATTCGCAACAATAACCGAGGAGTTTCTTTTCCTTTTCTCATTGACAGAGGAGTTTCCCTTTCTTTTCTCATATGCGATAGTGCATAGGATAATAGCCAATCGTCGTGTTTCGTACGTAACAACCCACATGAATATCACTTATCAAGCACATGAACTCTATTTTCTTAACACCATTGTAATTATCATAGTTAGATTAAAGAGTATCACTCTTATTGGTGAAAAGTGAAAACAAGTCAACTAACAAGACAACCGCAATGACCGTTTCTTGCTTGCAACATTTGGAGCACTAGAACAACACATTCCCATGGCTATTGTAAGAAATCAGTATCTTATAGCTGATCATATAATCGATCATAACTATATAACCGATCATTTAAAGTAAAGTAAGGTGCTCTTCTAGTAAGATTGCAAAATTTCACATATTGTGCTATAATCTTAAAATTATATTTTTGAAAAAGAGACATATACTTTGGACTCAAATAAATAATAAGCATAAGTCTCCCAAACAAGAGTATTCTAAATATGCTAGACTGTAGGTGCAAAAGTAAATGAAAGGTGTACCATACCAATTCAAGTAACTTTGTACAACATTTACAAAATAATAGTATCTGCGTCATCACAAACCAATCTCAAAACCAATATAAGAGATTGTACAACGCATATGTTTGAACTCAAAACCATCTGTACATGCCTATATAAGAAACAAAATGATAAACTTACTCATCATCATTTTAAGTCTAAGGCAAATGTAGGAAAAAAATGCCTTTGCAATCCAACATATCAAGGATCACCACCACAACAAATAAAATGGTAACCTAAAACCTCTTCAAAGGGTAGGAGTTTGAGCACCATTAGTTCTCTTTAAGACTCTTGATTCACATGCTACTCTGACTCTTCATGCTTGAACTAGGATCCCTCATCATCAGTGTCCTCCATGGCAATGTTGTTAGGGCAAGCATGCCCGCTTGCCCCGCACATAGGAGGTAACATTCCCATGACCCCGCCGTGGAGGTACATAGATCACATCTATTTTATTGGCCACCCTGTAGATGAAGTCCATTATTTGTCTGGACACTAAATTAGACGCCTACATGACACAGTTAATCATAAATTGTATGAAAGTACGGTTTTTCCCAAAAAAAATCAAAGAAATTTAGTCGCTCAACATAGAAATGCATATGCAAATGTAAACTACCAATACTTCTATGAATGAGTAGGTGTACCATTCCGAAGTGCCTCTTGTTTCTCCTTCACATCCTTGACTTTCTTCTTCAACCTCTTCAACCTCTTCCTTATGTACGGAATCTCATTCCTACCAATCGCCATCTCCATGACTTTGACTGCGTTATCCAAAACCCTCACATAGAAATCAAATGCACACCAAATCGTGTCAACATTGTAACTCCAACATAGAATATTGAATCCGGATGAAATATACAAGTTTGAGCTCCACATGTAACACACAATGCTCTTGATTATGATTTGTGAGCCCAACCATCTTCATCCAGATACAAATTGTTTGTATCTGAAAGAGCTACAAGTTTTATCTTTATAATGAGGCAGATGAAAGATGAATTGAAAATGCACCGACGTCATCCCATAACAAAGGATGACTAATGCTTACAACACACTCGCCATTCACAGGCACATTAGCTTGGTCGGGCTCCTCATGGATCACCGTATTTTAGTGCTACGAGCATTTTTTTGGGGGCGAGGGAGGGTAAAGAGCCCCTAATGTTTTGATGTATAGGCTTTAAGTGCCAAGGAGTAGGCTTCCAAGGGTAATTTGGGGTCGCAGGCCTCAAATTTAAATTCAAAATTATCAAAAACGGCCGTCGGGGGTCCAAATGAAAAATTCCAAGGTTTTTGAAGAAAAAATTCCATTGGCTGATGGGGCTCCTAGAAATGCTCGTAGCATTGAAATACAGATGCCCACTCCTCATCGGCGCTGCTGTCTAAAGATGACTCCGACGCTTCCGACCCTGTCTCATCAATAGCATTCTCCTCGGCGGCATCTGCATCCATGGAGGAGTCCGAGTCCATATTATAGTTGGAAGATTGGTATTTGAAGTTTTCTTGAAATTTATATTGAAAACAAGACTTTAGAAGCTTTCAATTTATTTTGGTAATAAAATTAGAAGTATCGAAAGACTATGTTCTATAAATCTTATAACAGGTGACGTTTGATTCATTTGAGATATTATTAATGATAACCTCAATTCTATATAGTAGTATGTTAATTACAATTCTAATTTCTCTTTTGAGATATAATTATGTAATATTTAAAAAATCTAAATTTTTACTTCCGACATTTTGTTTACTCACCTTCATATATAGGAATGTAACAAAGGCTTTTGAAATCTTCGATGGTAGATGAGATCACGTGATTCTATGGTGGTACATCATCCAAGGATATTTAACCATTTTAATCACTATATCTCCCCAAAGCAACGTTCCCCCTATCTATAAGCATTACTTTTTATTATTCCATAGAGAATCACAAAATTATTTCATTATAGCAACGTTTATAAAAAACATTGCAAAGAGAAAATGTTGAGCGGCAAATATTCCTCGGCGACCACTCAGTAACATTGTTGTTCTTAAGCTGCACTTGAGGAAATTTTCCTTTCGATAGTGTTCTATGAGTCTACAAAACTACCACAACAAACAATATGACATTCTCAACGTGTTTTATCCATGCGGACTCCAATTAGCAAGTTATTCGATGTGAAGCTTCTTAACCCATACCTCAAGTTGAATAATTCATACTTTAGATATATGATCATTTAAACACAAATTATATCACATTTAAGCAACACACATATAGGGTTGTTTAAATTCTAAATCTCTAAAACATTACTAATACATAAATAAAACATTAAAGTAGTTACACTAATAGGAAATAGCACCAACGTGACGCTCCTAATGACTTGTCACATATTGCTTGTTAGAAGTAAAATTAAAATAAGCACTTTTTTTTATTACGGACGTCACTTGTAATGCTATTTTCTAATAGTGTTATAGAACATCACCTTATTACTAAAAAAAACTAATATGGCATAGGCAATTACTTTAAAAGGCACTACTTATTAGCTATTTCAGGAAGGCTAATTTGTAGGTCTATAAGGTGATGTATTCTTTACTATCATGGAGAGAGAATATAGTGAAAAAACTCTTGGAGGCAATATTCATTCAAAAGTTTTTGTGCACTAAATATATTACTACTTTTAATGATGGCAAATAGGTACTGTACATATTACCTATTGCCATATGCAATAATATGTTCTAGTTGGCCCATTCATCTCTACTTAATATGTGCATTTTCAATTTGGTGTACACTTTTGAGTGTGACATGTAGATCAAGGTCTTGATTTTGTGACATGTTTCAACAACTTTCAACGACTAAGACGTAAAGAAGGCATGATCAAGTGGAGTTCAAATCCCAAAATGTACCTTTTGTCTCAAAATAACAAATACCCCTTTTAAGAAATAGCATTAGTTCTTTTCATAACTCTTGATTTACATGCTACTTGAGTCCTATGCTCCAACTTGGATCCCTCATTGTCAGAGTCCTCCATTGTAACATTTCGAGGGCCGTGTGCCTGATTGCCCCGCAATCATAGGAGGTAACATTCCCGCGGCCACGCCGTTCAGGTTCATAAACCACATCAATCATTTTTTCCACCCTGTAGACAAACTGATTTATTTGTAGAGGCACTAAATCAAAACCCTGCATGTACACACCCAATCATGTAAATAAATGCATTGAACTACTATTCCTTAGAATTTTTTTGAAAAGAATCTACTTACTCAACATTGCATATGTATGTGTAAAATATGTGCGTTACCAATACTTCTCTGATTTGAGACGGTGTACCATTCCGAAGTGCATCTTGTTTCTCCTTGAGCACCTTCACATATTCCTCCAACCTCCTCATTGTCAACCGTGTGAGATTCATACCAATGGCCATGTCCATGACTTCAATTGCGTTATCCAAACCCCTCACTTGGGAATCATATGCACAACAAATCATGTACACTCTAACTGCAACATAAACAACTAAATCCGGATCAATTGTACAAGTTTGAGCTCCACATGTAACACACAATGCGGCTGACTATGATTCATGAGCTCAACCCTGTTCATCGAGACACAAATTGTATGATCTCAAAAGAGTTACAAGAAGTTATTTGCGTGCCTGGCTACTTTCTGATTCCTAGGTGTCTGCATGCTCTCTTGAGAGATGTGTAAGAAATCTCCATTTTATCGGCAGCTATGTCCCCGAGCTTGTGCCAGTGGGGCTGCATATATGTTAACCTCACTCTCTTGTCTGAGAGGTGCAAGTCCCTCTTCCGTGGAACCTGGATTATAAGAAGAAATAAATGCGAAGTAGATCATTCACAAGAAAGATGAATTGAAAATGCATCATCTTCTCAAGACAAAGGTTGCCTCAAGGCTCTTACAGTATACTCGTCGTTTACAGGCACATTAGCCCCTAGGGCACCTCATTGGCATTGTTGGCGTTAGGTGACTCCGACCTTGTCTCATTGATCGTAACCGCATCCTCCTCGACCGCATCCGCAACCATGGAGGAGTCTAAGTCCCACCCCTCGGCAGCGGCATTGGTCTGCATGCTCGACTCTAACTCCATCCCCCTGGTGCCAAGCTGTGTAGGGGCCATCCTTCCTATTACTCGCATGTCTCCGTCGCTCCATTCATTGTTATTGACATGCACGGCGACAGTAGGCGCTCTCTCAATCCCCTCCTCCACATCACAAGCTACCTCACCAACACGGTTGATCGCGTGCACAGGTGGTGAGGCAATGGCTATGGCGGGTGGTAATTCTCTTTGTGGCTTTGATTTCACTATGGCAACGAGCTGCTTGTCTTTGGTGAGAATGGAAAAGAACCGCGTTTTCCATCTATCTATATCATAAAAAATGATGAAATAACATTTTTTCCCCAATATATCGAAGACTGCGAGCATGTCCCTACAAATGTCACACACCGCAGACAATCAACATGTATAATTCAGTGTGACATATTCATGCACAACTTGTTTTGTTGCGAACATTGTTAACATGTAGTTTTAGAGTTATTTCAACATTGCCTGCAAAAAGCATCTTGTCAAAACTAGGGTTTCTTCATGGAATGAGGTTGGATTAAACCGCTATGTACCTCAACAATGACAAGGAACTCTAGGGTCGTTGTGTGGATGTTTGCGGCCATGCTTAAATGCTTTTCTCCAACCAATACCGTGAATCCTCTCTCTTGATATTGTGTCGGCTATCACGAGCATGGTAAGGACAATCACAAATCCCTGCCATGATTGTACTTGCGACCACTGTAAGCGCACACAATAAAAGTACTTTTTGCACACACAACATATAAAGTAACATGCAATACATAATTCAATTATGAAGTCTCCCATTGGTAGAGTAGAGTGAAAAGAATACAAACAAACTATGCCGACACGATCCAAGTCATCCAATAGAGAGTGAAAAGCCAAGAAATAGAATTTGCTTACAATGTGTGAATGATATCCACAAAATAATGTGCTTAAGTGAAGGAGTGAGCAAGTTTATAAAACAACTTCACCCAAGAATATTGAAAATTACAAACAAAGAGTAAAGAAAAGGTATACTAGAAATGATTGAATTAGACTAGCTAGACTTGCAAACGTTTTCTTGGAACAAGTTGAATCACATAATTATATTCTTCTAAGGGGCTTTGAGAAGCTTTGACAAAAGAGCAAACCACACAAAATCTTCTTTAAACTTGTCAAAAACAATAGGAATCCAACAAACACAATCAGTGACAAGAAATTCAAATCTGGTGTTGTGGTAAACTCACAAGAAGGGCTTGCTGTATTTGAACTTGAGGGTTTTACCACGTATAGAGGATGGCACTTCCAGATATCTTCGAAGGCTCCTACCAAAGTAGCACCTAGCCCCTCCGGAAAAGCGCCGGTAGTATTAGGACTTAGCCACTTAGATAACATCAGGACAATAAGTCGCGATCCACGAGAAGAGATAAACAAGAAGTAAAGTAGAAGCGGATCGAGGAAACGTGAAGCCAAATGGGAAGAATAAGTAGGAGCAGGGAAGAAGAAGGGAAGAGGAACGCAGGCGACAACACTCGACCTAGCCGCACAGCTCTTCAAGAATAAGTAAAGCACAAGTGGAAGACAACGCAAAGCCAAAGTGGAAGAGAGAGGAGCAACATGGAAGAGAACATGTCTATCTAGCCGCACAAGAGAAAGGAGCAGCACGGAAGGGGAAGGAGGAAAAAGGAAGGGGACCGCGGCCCAGCTAGTCGCATAGCTCGACAAGACCAAATAAAGCACAAGCCGAAGAAAGAAACGCAAAGCCAAAGCGGGAGGGAAAATAGGAAGAGCGAAGGGGCTCAAGAGAAAGGAGCAACAGGGAAGGGGAAGGAGTAAAAAGGAAGGGGAACGCGGTCCACTTAGCCGCATAGCTCGACAAGACCAAATAAAGCATAGGACCAAATAAAGCACAAGCCGAAGAAGGAAACGCAAAGCCAAAGGGGGAGGGAAAATAGGAAGAAGAAAGGGGCACAAGAGAAAGGAGCAATAGGCAAGAGGAAGGAGGAAAAAGGAAGGGGAATGCGGTCCACCTAGCCGCATAGATCGGCAAGACCAAATAAAGCACAAGACCAAATCAAGTACAAGTGGAAGAAGGAAAAGCAAAGCCAAAGGGGGAGGGAAAATAGGAAGAGGGAAGGGGCACAAGAAAAAGGAGCAATAGAGAAGGGGAAGGAGGTAAAAGGAAGGGGAACACGGTCCACCTAGCCTCACAACTTCTCAAGAACTAGTGACGGAGAAGCGGAAGGAGGAAGCACGAAGTCAAATGGGGAGGGGGAGGGGAACGCAGTTGACCTAATCGCACAACATCACAAGAAAAAGTAAAGCAGTAGCAGAAGAAAGAAACGTCGCATAGCTCCACAAGAAAAAGTAAAGCAGAAGCAAAGTCAAAAGAAACGCAAATCGAAAAGACGATAGGAAACAAGGAAAAGAAAAGGGGATCGAAGTCGACCTAGCCGCAAAGCTTCTCAAGATCAAGTAAAGTTGAAGCGGAAGGAGGAAACAGGAAGCTAAAGGAGGAGTGGAATGCGGTCGACCTACCTGCACAGGTCCTCAAGAATAAGTAAAGCGGAAGCGGAAGGAAGAATACCAAAGCCAAAGGGGGAGGGGAAACAAGTGGAGGGAAGGGGAATGTGGTCCATTTACCCGCACAACTCCACACGAACGTAAAAATAATAGTAGGAATATTGTGGGATCATGGTCCATGTGGCCGTAGTGATTTGTCACGAACATAGAACCTCTCTCTAGGCTATCCTCCCTTAGAAAATATTGTAATCCAAAAGAAGCTCGTATATTTTGCAATTCATCAACTATTTGAGAAGGCTCAAACCTAAATTCCAATCACCCAAGGTGTAGAGGTTTGAAGTTTGAGAGGTGCGTAAAAAAGCCCAATGATACCTATGGCATTTCTCCAAGTAAAAGCTCAAGAAATAAATAAGAAAATTTGAACAAATTGGAAAGAAGAGACTCTCAATATCTAGGTCAAAGGACGATCTTATAAAAAAAAGTCTCTTGTGAGGGGTATCATAATTATCTATATTTTTTCAGCTACATGTGTAAAAAGCCTTCTTTTGAAGTGGGCATTGTGCAAGGGATGGTATATTGTGCCTTGGTTTCATTATAAAAACATCAAATCAAGCCATCATATAAGAATTTATACTTTACTTGAGTTGCTCTTGATTTCATTTGTATCGTAATTGTAGAGTTTTATTTTGAATTCACAAGTTAATAACCACACAGCAATATTAGGCCTCAATCATCAAAATCCATTCAATTTTCTTTGCTCTTATTAACAAACAATAGGTACCACATGATCCAATCTCTCCATCTTGCTAAGTTATTCCACTTTTTCAAGTTTGCCACCAATTTACTTATACAAATATGTCAAGTGACTTTAAGATATTATAGTTGGAAGATTGGTAACTTAAAGTTTTCTTGAAATTTATATTGAAAAGAAGAATTTAGATGCTTTCAACTAACTTTTGTAAATAAAATTAGAAGTTTAGAAAGATTATGTTTTAAAAATCTCATACCGGGTAGCATTTGATTCATTTGATATATTATTGGTAATAATGTCAACTATATATAAGTATGTTATTTACAATCTTAACTTCTCTATTAAGATATAATTATGTTACATTTTTAAAATCTAAATTCGTACTTCCAACTCATGATATAGACTCTTTATTATCAAGTTTTTATCTCAACATGCGCATGTTGAGAAAGATCTTACATCTTAAGCAAAGAAATATGTTTTAGCATTTCTAAATAAAGAATTAATATTTGTTGACTCAATAAATTATGAATTTCCGAGGACATCTTTGGGATTTGTTACTCATAGCAATATAGCAAGAAGAGACTTTATATAATAACTTTGGCTACATTTGGGAACCTAATATTAAAATATTGTGATGATTATATTTATAACACGACCTCCATTTTTTACGTATCACTATGATTTGCAAACATGATGATGATGATGATGTGAATGTAAAGGATTGTTTGACAACCCAATAATCAAATATGGTTGTTATTACAAAACCTCTAGTTTCACTTGTTATTGGAATTTGCCTATATTATCCTAATTTGAATATAAGGGGTTATATGGCAGCCTAACAATTATAAGGAATCCTTTGGCAAAAGGGCAAAGAAGTCTTGACCATCATTGAAATGATGATGATGGGTTGCCAAACAAGGGCTCACTTCTAAATATTGTGATTCCGCGAACATCTTCATTTTTTTACAAAATAGGATGATATGGAGGCGGTTGCCATGTTGAAAAGGAGACTATAAAGAGGGCCTTGCACCTCATATTTTGCACGTGATCTCTAAGGTTCATTATATACTTGGCTTTTATATATGTTTGTACTAGTAGACCGTGTTGTTAAACAAAGGTTTATAAGGTAGCGTCTATGTTCTGATGGTTTCGATGTAACTTGATTTGTGATCATAATGGTTGGTACAATGAATATGGTCAATTGTATTGTTTTTTTCATAATGTCGTGTAAGGTGCTCTTTTGTTGATTTTGCATTGCATTATGGGAATGCAAGAAGCATCAATGTAGTTGAACCATGGGCTTAATTACCTCAATGTATGACCATATATTGAGTCAATGATAGGTCGAATAAACACTTTATTCAAATCTACCTCCAATTCGATTTGGAGTTCATATCAAATATTCAAGTGCAAGCAATTTCTCGTATATAAATGCCCTTTGTTTTTATGTATATGAAATCATCAATGATGGCATCAAACACATTCTTTGCCATAGCACTCTTGGTTGTGGGATAGGATAAGAGACCCGAAATCCGAATTGCCCCTTACAATTAGATTGTCCAAAAGGAAGATTTTATTTGGATCGGAATGAAGACGGCCTTTCTTAATCGAGAAGTCCAAAATAAAGATTTTCTTGGGATGGATGAATATTTCATTGAATAGCATGTTGCTCATATGTACATGCGGTGGGGCAAATGACTATAGGTTTACCTATATTAATTATTTTAAACATTGTATTTAAATAAATAACCGCTCAAAATTATCACACAAATATGGAAACTAAGTCTTTTCTACCTATTAATAACTAAAAAATAGTAAAGTAACATGTGTCATCACTACAAGTATGATTAATAGCTAAAGTATCCAAGAATAGGTGACTTGCTGACTTACACTACCGTAATGTATCATAGTTTCTCCTCTACATTTCATACTCCAATCATACAGTGTCTTAGGAAACCTAGGACCCCATACGATAATCATAGCAGGTAATGTGTACGATTAAGTATATCCTTGCACCAAGCACTTATACCTGCAATTTTCAGCATGGAATATCTACAAAGACTATCGTTATGTGCTCCATCGCCAAGGGGATTACTGTGGGTAGTATATCATATGAGGGCTGATGGCGTTTATTTCACTGAGGAGAATGCAAATTCTCAACTTTAATTTTGTTGGGATTGAACTAACTCCCATACACTGCGTGGTCCAAATTAATGTCCTAATGAGCATATGAATGTCTTGGTTGTATCTCCTCATGTGAATTGTTATAATGTTAGTAAGTTCTCATTCTCTCTTTTTTGAGTAAGTTATTACCACTTTAGTTTTGATGAGTTTATGTTTCATGCAAGGTGGTGCTTCCTCTCACAACTCCACCATCGATGCTTGCACCTCAAGGTGTACAATATCCAAAGACATGTTAATCAATTTTATATTAGTTTATAGCTTATTCTTTTGTGGTTTTCTTATCGAACAAATTCTCACTACTAGTGGCTTGTTTTATTTGTAGGATATTGTACCCAATAACAATTTATTCACACGATTTTGTGCATTTTACTAGTGTAAATGGCACTAAAAGTGACTGCCATAATAATTTGTCCGTAATGATGTAGAGTGCATCATTTAATTATGCTTCTAATAAAATCAGATTCAAACATTATGTTTGTCACTTTTCCTTAAATATTCCTCTGAATTAGTAGGTTATAGTATACTTATTCAACCATAAAAAAATCTGAGAAAAAGTTACAAACTTAATGATTTAATTTGATTTCATGAGAACCCAATTAAAACAAGCACTCTATGTTATTACGGACAAGTCATTCCGGCCGTAACTTTGAAGTGGTAATTTCTACTGGTGATTGTACGCATGCAAAACACTACACATCATTATAAAGGTAAATTTTTATCATATTGTTTATATTTATTACAATATTTTGTGAAATATTTTGATTGTGAGATATGAGTAAGAAGAACGAGTATTTTATAAACTCGTCAAAAAAAAGTATTGAGGTTGAACTATTGTACTATTGTACCATTGTACTATTTCTTGTTCTGGATTATCAATGACAATAATTTTTGGGCTTCGTACATTTGGTTTGATTTCTGGATTTTTCCCTTTTTGATTTGGCAAAATAAAGGATTCGGTATAATAGAGACAAATTTCATTTTGGGCGAGGGCTGCGAAAAAGCATTCTGACCACAAGAATTTCCTAATAGAAATTGTTGTATACTAGTGCTAATTTGGAAGAATACCTTGTCGGAGAAGGTATACGCAAAAATGCTAACAATATAAGAAAAATTGTTGTTGCAACTCCGTAGGAAATGGATGCCAGAGCACTAATGAAGGATTTGGTACAATGCTAAGGAGGAATTCACATAATGCGAGATGCGCATGCAACAGGTTTTTGTAGTTCGCACACAACTACAACTACAACCATGCAGAGGATTATGTGAATGGCACACGACTCAGTTTGATGTGCCACATCCTTGTCACAAATTCCTTCATCGTGTAAGAGAACGTGACACGACTCCTTGTGATTCAGCCTTTCATTTATTGAAATTTTATAACTCAATCCATACTCTGGTTACTTTTGAGTAAGTCTTTCATCATTAATCTCCTAGGTTGTATTTTGATGATGCGAAAGTATTCTCTACCTTCATTGCATCACAATCTAAAAGGACTTCAAACCCAATACACTTCTAAGTTTTGTAATGTTACCTTAGTTTAGGACAGTGGTAAAATTTGTTGTGCACCATCTTTAGGGAACAATGGAATTTTACTTGGGTGCGAGAAATACAGTATCCATGTTGCATAAGTACAATAGTTGAAACGGGACGGAATTAAGTTGTTTAAGGAAATAGTGGTCAAGATCTCCAATATACAAAAGTTGTACTAAGTTGATGAATAGTGATCTAGTAGAAATATTATCCGAAATGTTGTCCGCAATGATGTGACCAAAATGACATGAGGAATTAATGTCCGTCATGACATAAAACTTTGTCAATATAGACATAATTACAAATAAGATAAATAAGTTATATGTCATTAGTCATTACGGATATTAATCCCTCGTGTCATTTTTGTCAAGTCATTATGATTAATATTTTGGAAAATACTTCCACTAGTGTAATCAATTTTAATTTATCTATTTTCAAGAGAGCAAAGAAAAGTATAAAACTAGATCCCGAATTAAAGTTAATACCACATCATGCCATGCTTGCATCCAATAAAATGTGCTTTAACCGGTTGCTAACATGTCTCAAACATCCAAATAGAAGCATTTATCTTGTCGTCCGAATGTGATTTGGACTCAATTAATTTACCCAAGCCTAAGACGTTGCTATTTTGAACTTCAAACTAAATCAACCGTAACTTTCAAGTATTGTTGCTTTCATTTCTTGTTTTGCATATATTTTCTCGTATTGATTTTGACTTGCTTTTGTGTTCCTGTAAGACTATCTGTCATATGATTAGTCTTGGCCATCACTACTACAAAGAAAGAGATTTTGCAACGTTTTTGTTTTGCAATCGTTTATAGAAACATTACTAAAGTTAAAGAACGCCTTAATACTTGCTTTAGCATCAGCTTAATCACAAATTTATGAAAAACATTAAGAATTGGTAGTGTTGCTTAATTTGGATGAAAAAGTTACTAGTTCTAAGATGTTGCTTCACTTGAGCAACACTTGGCAAAAAAATGTTGCAAATCTCCTTCCAAAATTCTCATAGTGCATATTAATTTTTAAATGATAAATTTTGTGTGCCTATTCTTGGTAGGCTAAGTATGTTATGGTTGATAATGGAGAAGTTTTTGTTTATGTTTCTCAATTGATAATAGAGAGGACATTAGCAAACCTCGTGAATGTGTAGTTGACTATGCACATGAACTTTAAATGTTGAGGGAATGCAATTGATTGAGTTTATTCATGCGCGTTTAAATGATAGATGCTTTTAATTTTGAAGGCCAATAGTTATAATATTTGTTTATTGGTGTAATACACACTAAACAAACATACAACTATCAAATGTCATAATTTTCTTTAATGTGGTTTACTTGATTTTCAAAAACCACACTATTATGTGTTGTTACTATTGATCACTAACACCTAAAAAATTAAGTGTTTCTTAGAATTCAAAAACCAAAAACTGCAATTTTCTACCACCTTGTTGAAATTGAGGCCTAGTAAAAACATTTATTGCTCTTTTGTAAATTCAGCCGTAGGATCTGCACCATATTTGAGATCGTCAAATGGTGCAGATCAATCGCTATGATCACACAAAGTCACAAAGTCAATTTTGGATACCTTCATGCAAAATTTTAGAGACTCATTTTACTTTGGTAACATTCATGCAAATTATTATCTAAAAGAAGGTCTCAAAACAACGATATAGGAAACATGCATCACCTTAGATATATTTGGTTTAATAAAAATATGAACGGTGAGTAGAAAATTGCAGTTGAGAAAAGATAATAATGGAAAATTTTCAAATACTCAAATTTTGACTAATTCTGAAAAAAATCACTCAAGATTTACTAAAAATTGTATGGATTGTTTTCGAAATTTTTTGGAAATTGCCCTTGCCAAATTGGTAAACTGTTTGACCCGGGTCAATTTCAAAAAAAGACAAAATTTAAATTGCTTGTTTTTGAAACCTAAAATTTCTAAATGAGGGTTTTAGAATTGGAATTTGGCTTTGCAAATTTTACCACACACACTTTGGAGTATAGAGAGCACCTAGTAAAAATCTTAAGCAAAAATGTTTCTTTCAACTCTTGCATCTAGGCTGCCCAAAATCACAAGCAACTACTTTGGTGGTTGTGGATCTTTTAAGAGTTAGTACAAAGACTTTAAAATCTACCAAATTGTGTGGTTTCTTGATAAAAATTGGAAAAGATCCTAGAAATCTACTAGTAATTTCTATCAACCAATAAAGTGCCAATAAAATCACTTTTGATCACTCCAATAAAAACAAATACAACAAGAATGTCGGCAAAGTTCATACTAAGATCGCATTAAAAAATTCAAAAAAAAGAAGAAATAGAGACATTTAAGGGTTAAGTAATGGAGATTGTTTCAAACATTCAATCATCTATGCGTTATGTACATATAAATATCTACGAATTTGTACCCAGTTGACAGTGACAACTCAATTCCTCGATCTGGCGGGAACTCAGAATTGGCGCTCACGACCGAGTTCAAATCCACGTCCTATTCAAATTTCAAAAGTTCCCCGCCACCGCTCCCACCGAGGCACCCGTCACCCTCCTGCCGAGAGCACCCAGCGAGCAGTTTATAAGGCATCCCCTCTGCACCTCTCTCCTCACTCTCGCGCTCGATCTCGTTCCAGTATTTTGCACTATTCTGTTGATAACCTAGTTTTTCGGTGTCTTTGAGCCATGTCGGGTCGTGGTAAGGGAGGCAAGGGTTTGGGGAAGGGAGGCGCCAAGCGGCACAGGAAGGTGCTTCGCGATAATATCCAGGGTATCACGAAGCCTGCCATCAGGCGTCTGGCCAGGCGAGGTGGTGTGAAGCGTATTAGCGGGTTGATTTATGAGGAGACTCGCGGTGTGTTGAAGATCTTTCTGGAGAATGTGATCCGTGATGCTGTGACATACACCGAGCACGCTCGGCGCAAGACGGTGACGGCCATGGACGTTGTGTACGCTCTGAAGCGCCAGGGACGAACCCTGTACGGGTTCGGAGGCTAGGCGACTCGTCTCCTTGCGTTTTCTTATACATTTTACGGTGTTAATTAACACCACCATCCTTGCGAAATTTTGTCAAGCCTTCTCTGAGTGATCATTCTGTGCTTACAAGTTTGTAGGTTTCTGGGTCATAATGCTCACCTGAAGCGATTTGTAATGTCAGAAGTCGAGAATTCGTATTCTTTGGTGCGAGGATGTTTGTATGTCGAGAGTGCAATGCGGAGGTTTTCTTTCTGTACTAGGATTCTTTTGAGAACGTGTCGAGCGGGACCTCACCCGTGCTGCGTAGATGCTCAAGCTCGATTTGGATTTGTGAGTACAGACTCTTTCAGATTTCTAATCTTGATTGTCTTCTCTGCTTTTGTTGATGATATTCGTGGTCAATTTAAGCCTTCGGTATCAAAAGTGCATTGGTTAGGGTCTTTTGTTTCTTTAGATCTTACTCACATTTAGCGATTCGTTTCCAAGTCTAACATGCGGTTTTCGGACTGATTACAGCGTACTTATTCAATTACACTGAGCTCTCTAGATAGTTAGTAATCGGATTGCTGCACAGACTCTACAACGGACTATGATGGGAACCCCTTCAAGGGGCTCCTCCTGGTTTCGTAAAATGCAGACCAAGCACGGAAATGGAAGTGCGGTATTTTGAGTATCTCAGGTTCCGCAGGGCCAATTTCCAATCAGCACAGCTCCTACAGGTTTGTAAGATCTGAAACGGGTCTTGTGATTTTTGGGCAGCTTAGATGGATGAGCTAGAAGCAATATTTTTGCTTAGTATTTTCACATGCTGCTTAATTTGCAAGAGTGTAATAAATTTTGCAGAGCCCTTAACGTCTGTGATATCAATATTCTACTTTTTAGATGAAAGGCAGAAACTCAGTAGAGCCATATCTCCTTCATCCAAAGGAGCCATACACTTTAGGTTGGGTCTGATTAGTAAGACCCAAGGAAGAGTATGAATTAATGGTATGTATTGTAGTGAAGGCAGCTTCTGGTTTTGCGTTTTCAAACCGCAAGCATGCTACACCATTGCAAGCCAATCATGTAGAATGAAAACTAGTTATTGGGGCTGTTTATTTACGTGATCATGAGCCTAAGATGAACTCGAAGAAATTCCGAAGTGGAAGTTTTTTATCCAAATACTTTTGGTACTAGATTTGCAATGATGTTTCCATGATGAAGAAAGTGAAAAATGTATGATTTTTGAAGGGCTACATCTTCATTTGTGACTAAATTTCAATTCTTTTATTTCAGGGTTGATTTCCATTTAGAGTCTAGTCTTGTTTGTAGACCAAATCTAAAACGTTTTGTAGATGAGGTGCACATTTTAGTGCAAAGGGTCTAGTTTTTGCAGTTTTTTCACTTTGTAAAGTTTTTGGCAGTTTTCACCATTGCAAGGATATTATTTGAGCCAAGAATTTTTTTCGATGATTTTTTTTGGTACAAGAGTAATCTTGAGATGAGGATGAACAACTTTCTAGTTGGATATTTTATCATTGAAGTAGCTTTGTTGGTATAATTTCCACTGTGAAGTGAAATTGATGAAATTTTGTAGTCAATTTTTTGTACCAATACATCATGATCTCACAATCTATGAGGCCTTGTGACTCAAATTTTGGTCCACATAATTCAAAACAAGTCTATTACAAGTTTGAATGGTTGAGATCTGAATGACTTAACTTCATTTTCATCCATGTTACTTTTTTCGCAAAATGTATATTTTGGCTCAAAATAGGCTAGGACATTTGGGGTGAAAACCTTGATCTTGTTTCAAGTCTAGAAAGTGCGATTTAGATTTTGTCTTTTTGAAGATTAAAAAAACAAAAAAATCACAACCAAATTTCTACTCAAATACTAAAGTGACCCAAGTCAAAATTTTCAAGGGCAACCTCTAGAAATTACAAAACTAATCTTCAAAGTTTCATTTAATTTAGGAATTATTTCTTTCAAATTTGCCAAAATTTGAGATTTTGGAAATTTTGAATTTCTTTTTGCTTCAGAATAAAAAAACTCATAAAGGGACCAACTCACCGTTCTTTTTTTTCTTGAATTAAAATACAATAAACGTGATGCATACATTTCCAAATTGCATTCCCAAATTGCTTCGTTTATACCTTCTTGTAGAAATAAATTTGCATAAAATCTCAAAAAGCGGAATTAGTCTCTAGAATTTTGCATGGGCATCCTCAACTTACTTATCTACATGGAAATAAATA
This sequence comes from Bryum argenteum, assembly GCA_037043015.1. Lineage (NCBI taxonomy): Eukaryota > Viridiplantae > Streptophyta > Bryopsida > Bryales > Bryaceae > Bryum > Bryum argenteum. The sequence continues at coordinate 12,559,725 of CM073328.1, read as the reverse complement.
TAAGCAAAATGTTTGGGGCAACGATCATGAAGTCTTCCTTTGCACAAAGTAGAGTATGTCCTTTAGACAATGCCCAAAAAAATGTGCATCAACTTTAATCCTTAACCGGGCCCAATGTCAAAATCGACATTTTCGATGACTCCAACAATTTTGAAGAGCCATAACTTCTTCATCTAGAGTATGTTTTCATGGAGATCACTTGGGTTGCGTCTCATTTAAAGTCTAGTTTGTGTGAGAAAATTTTCAAACCCATGCAATGAATCATGAATAAATGGCATGCATTTCAGTGAAGGCACCTCTTGTTTTTGAGTTGGCAAGACACGGGCCATGTTTTGCCATTGGGAGGCTATTGTGGGAAATTCAAAAGATGTTGTCATGATGTCTTTTAATATGATCATGATCTTAAGATGAAGGCTAACAACTTTCAAGCTCAATTTTTTTTTATCCAAATTTTTTGGTATCGGATCTCCGATGAAGTTCCTACAATGAAAAAAGTGATTAAATGAATGATTTTTGAGGAGCTATATCTCCTTCATTGACCGTTGGATTTTGACTTTACTTTTTTGGGATGGGTTCCAATTGAAGTCTAGTTTGAGTGGTTGAAACCTTGAGAAATTTGAAGATGTATCAAAGATAATGTGTAGATTTGAGTTCAAAGGGTTGAGTTTTGGACTTCTTTTCCTTCGTAAATTTTTTGGTTGTTTCCACCATTACAAGGCCATCATTTGCACAAAGAAATTTTTTTCATGGATTTTTGGTTTAAGGGTGTTATTGAGATGAAGGTAAGAATCTCTGTAGTTGGTGGCTTTTCAATGCAATTAGTCTATTGGCTTTTTCAATGCAATTAGTCTATTGGTAGACCTTTAGGGGTTAATTACCATTTCACAAAACTAAGAGTTGAATCTTTTGTATAATGCTTAGATTGATTTTTTTTTGGATCTAAAGTAGAAGTAGGTCACATTTTTTAATTTAGGCTAATTTGTATTAGAGATAGCGTTAAGGGGGGTTTTACAAGAAACTACCCTAACTAGTCTAACTTAACACTCTTGCTAATCACTGTAAGGTCGGATTTGCAAAGGGTGACTAAGAGAGAGGGAGAAAAGACTACTCTACCAACTAGCAAGTGAATAGTGTTCTTATTGACAGTAAGGTCGGATCTTCCAAACGCTAGAGGAGGAGTAATGACGTGAGTCTATCATGCTAGTCAGTAATTGTACACACACAAAGTGAACTACCATATTCAAACATACACAAGAAGAGAGCAAAATTGAAGACTATTTACAAACTGAGGTTACTCGCCAAGTCAAAATGGATCAACAAACAACAACTTTCACATAGTAGAGAGGGATACATATAGTTAGTTGGCTGTGATTGATTGTCAAATACAGCTGATCACAAAAATGAGCCGACATGATTGCCAGGTCAGCTACAAAGTCGGGTGTCCAAGATAAGTCTACGACTCTAACTATATTCGATAGAGAACCAACATAATAACCCTCGCGAGTATAGCCAGCCGAGTATAGACTAGAGACAAATGGCTAGAAAATATATTATGAATATTTTGTTAACATAAATTTAGGGTGAAAAAACTTGCTCTAATGGAAATAATTACTCTAATTAAAACCATGAGGGGAAACAAAGCTTGGAACTATGAGCATTAATGAAGAATTTTGAACAAGACTATAAGGATGAAAAGCAAAAGGAAAAGAATCAAATTAGATTCTTGTTCTGTAAATATTAGACTACAAAATTTTTCAAGACTATATTTACCTTGACATGTAAGTTTCCGTAGCTTGGGCCAGAACGGTACTTTCCATGGTCAAAGGTTGCGGCATCTCCTACGGCGGTCTTACCACAGTGAAGTATGTCGTCGATCAACCACTCTAAACTTCCACCTCCATTGTCACTTTGAGCGCATTTGGTTGAGCCCATTTCAAATCATGGTTTATTCTATTACGTCTATTATTAGCCTCTAAGATGCCATTTTTGTATCTTAATATCAAATATTTCTTAATTTGCACAATTTTGCATAAATCTTACCAACAATATTGGATATATAATGACAAAGCCTCAAATAAATAAACAAAATCACGAAATTAGTTTTTGAGTCTAATCAATATGTGAAAGTAGTGCCATTGAGTGAATTCACTGAATGGAGATATAAAAATTTTAACCTGTAAAGTTGCAAGGGGCCCAAAAATAGTTGAATCTACTTTAGCAAGCTCCCATCAACTCAATAGTATGTAGTTGAATTCTTTTAGAGATTGCTAAGTTTTCCCTTATGTTTCCAACAAGAACGTGCCGACTACTCCTCCAGACTAATGTGGTGTTTTTGGCTTCTACACACCTCCTTTCAAGTTGAAGCTGACTATTATGGGTACAAATTCAACTTTTTTACTAAAACAATTTTTTGCAACAAAGGAAATAAACATCTTCTCCAAATTCAATCATTACGATTTTACTAATGGTGAGGAATTTAAATACTCATAAATAAATATAAGATACTTAGGTACTAGATTCTATTGTTATGTATCTAAAACACATTCTAAATTGAAAATTCTCACCTTGCATAGAAAAGAGATAATTATGAGAGTAAAGCATGGGATTTAGCCGTTGAAACTTTAAGGGTGAAACGAGGATTTCACAATGAAACAACTGAAAAGTGGATGTAACATAAATATGCATGTATTTAAATCATAATGAATATTGTAAAATGATAAAAACAAAATTGGGATTTCGTTTTGGGGTTTGGTTGTTCAAGTTGAGTTAAAGTAAATTGGGATTTCAGAACCCATTTTTGAAATTATTTAAAAAATTAATGTAGTTTACCCTCCCAAACGAACACCTACCGTAGTAGGAAGGCAGGGTCGGCACTTTTGTGCCGAATAATTAATTAAAGTTCAAAAAGTAGGGGTCGGCAAACTCAAAAACAATTATTAAAAAATCGGCTATTTATTGCCATCATTAATTTTTTCCGGCGGCTATCTAACTGTTTTGTTTGATTTTCATTCATACTATTCATTGAATGCTCAATTTTCATCCATTTTCGTTGTTTTCGCTAATTTTCATCCATTTTCATCCATTTTCAACCATTTTCTTGTTCAAGGGCTTCTTCTACAGCTGTAATTTTGAAGATTCCGACTTGTAGAATTTTTGTTTCTTCTTTTTCGGCTTTTCATTGAATTAATTTTTGTTGACTTCGACAAATTACTCCATTAATTTATATTATTTTTCGACAATTTTTTTGGAAATTAATTTTTGCCGACCCTGCCTTCCTACTACGGTAATGTGATTATGCATCATTCAACTAAATATGGATTTTGGATTTAATTTTGGACTTTGAAATATAGGATTTCCCCATTCATGACCTTAAAATCTACATATTCAAAGAAAATCTCCATAAAATCTAGATTCTTAGAGTCATTTTGCAATTATTGCTGTAAATTGTAGACTATAGACCAGGGTTGTCTTACATGACACACTTTCGGTAATGTCTGTCGTCATTGTCGTGTTTGACATGTCCGTTTGACGGGAATGTCCGACCATACTAGAAAATGTATAGTAAAAACATGAACATTTGCCTCTTTGATGCTGTCTGCCTCCTCCAAGGGCGAATGTCTAGCTGACTCTCGTGTCTTTATGACGTTCGGAGACTGGCGCACAAGACAACCCTACTATGGACTGTCCAGATTTAGTTAAATATGTCTTTTTCTTGTTTTATTAATTTATTTATTTTTGCACATAGATATCGGATGGGCTCCCTTGTACCACAAATGTTGAAACTGTGAGAATGTGATTTCTGCTGAGGAAAATGTAAGAAGTGTGATAATGAGTCGGTGTAAGTTGGGATGAGAAGAAGTAGAATATGCCAGTGGAACCTCAAAAACATCCCAATTGAAAGCATCTGCTGGCATCTCCATTAGCATCTCTCACTTGAAATTCTAGTCAGCGCAGAATGTTTGGATGCCAATGGCTGTTGTTGATGCTACTATGACCCCGAGACGGCCATATCTGAAATCCATGACAATTTTTAAATAAATTTTTTTCAAAAGAAAATCCAACCTTAAGGAATTGTTTCATTTGTTTACCCACCAATTTTTACCAGGTTTCATCATGCGAATCTTAAGATATATTGAGTCAAAGTTTAAGTTTTTGTAAAAACAAGTTATTTTATAAGATTGAGATGGAATTACTTTGTTAATGCAATGCACCATGATTTCAAGTTTTTCTTAAGCTTCAATGACAATAGATGCTGTTATTGACAGTCAAATTTGCTTGCAAGGAAAAACACTAGTAAAAAACTTTCATACGAATGTGGAAAGGGCCTCAACAACATTATGAAAGAGAGAGAATGTTCTTTTGTCGTTCACCTTTTCCTTGACAACAACACTAGTTTGTGCAGATTGAAAAGATAAAGAAAACAATGTGATGTCGCCATTTGGAATGTTGATATATGCAATGGAATAAGGAAGGGGTTGAGCAGCCCGTACAATACCTTCTCTGCAAAATTTGCAAAGCTAGTGCTCATAGCCCTTTCTGAACTGTCAATGGAATAAAGTCATTCAATTGTTAGTGGAATAGAAAATTTTATTTCAACAATCCGACATGCACCAAAGAACTAAGACTCCAAAGTGTACACATCACATTAAATTACAAAATTCAAAGTAATTACAACCAAATAAGAAGAACCTCAACCACATTCACTTGTCCAATATCACATTCCTTTCCTAAAAAAAAATTCCCTTTGCTTCACCATTTTCTTTATTTTCTACTGATTTACATTTTGAAAACTATATCACAATGCACAGGCAAGGAACAAAACTCCCTGAAATAATTTGCACGACAAAAAAACTACACTGAAGTGGTAGATTAGTGTTAGATGCACTTTTTACCCAAACCACTAATTGTCAACTCAAAATACATATGATGTTGACATAGAAGTAGGAGGTACACCAAATCAATTGTGGACCGTAGAAGGGAAAAAGGGGAAGCTCTCCAGAGAAGATCCATTTGGAATCGTCCATTTCATTCTCCTCGTGGCTCGCCACCTTTTTGCTTCGACGCCGCCCGCTCATAAACCCACGATTCCGGGCGCCACTTCCCTGCACTCGCTCAAACCTCTCAGAGCTTTTAGTCCCCCACCCAATTCCATCAACCCCCCAGTCACTTCTCGCAGCTCTGTATTTCGATCCCCGCTTCCTGTCGACCCAAAAACCGCGTCCAGTGGGCACTTGAGTGAGCTTTCCGTGGGCTGGTAGCTGGTACGCACGCTCCTTAGATATTTTACCTTTAACACTTGAGAGCACCTTTCTTTTCAGCTTTTTGAGAAAGGCTTGTTTGATTGCGCACTGTAGGTTAGTTTCGGTTCTGCTTTGATTCTTTTAGTGTTAATTGTGATTTCGGCCGAACTTGATATTGATGCAGCTTGATTACGTGTAGTCAGTGGAGGTGGGATTGAGCTATGAGATAGCAAGGTTGGTGAGAGATTTGAATTTTGATTGTTCGGGGGGTGAGCGAAAATGTTATGGCGAATTGAAGCGAGCGCGAACAACGCAATAAAGCAGTGGCGCGGCGTACGCGGAGTACGCGTGCGGCACGATGGCGACGCTCATTCGCATCTCACTCCCCACTATCAAGAGTACGAAGCGGATCTCTCAATTGAATCGGGTCAAATTCATTCTCGCAGCTGATTCTTCTTGTTTGAAATTGTTCTTTCTCGCGGCTGATTCGATCTATCTATTTCAGTGAGGATGGAGGGTGCGTGGAGGAACACAACAAGGGTCGATCAGAGAGGCCTTTCTGGCAAGCCGCATTGACAGATGAGCGAATCGCCTGGATCGGCGCCGCCATCGCTGCTGTCGATGGTAGGAAGCAAAGCAAAGCAGCAACCCTATTTTTGTCCTTCAGATTTTCAATTTGTTGAATCTAATTGTTTCTGTTTGGAGGATGTGATCAGATTTGCGATGGTCGAAGCACCAGTGCATGCCTAAAGGTCAGCTCTCCTCACGCTCATGCAGGAATCAAAAAGTGAAGCAAATTGCATAGAGATTTGTGTAGTAGTATCTTACTGACGAGCTCAAGCATGTGAACAGGAGACCGAACTGTGCTGGAGACAGTCGTCAATGTCGCAACATCCATGCCGTTTGTTCTTGTTGGACTTCAAACCCCAAGGTCAGCCAATCTCTCCATTCTTTACAAAGCAGAGAGCATGGAGCTCCCTCCACATAAGATGCTTGTAGCTGGGATGCTCTGGTCCAACACGAGCTTCGTTGCAGAGAATGTTCAGAGGCTAAGTGTTCTCATGTTTGAAGCTTGGACCTCATTCTTGTTGCAGGGAGAAGCTTGCGAGTAGAATGTATGGAAACTCAATCATTGGAGTTGGGATTGCGTCAAGCTTGTACCACTCGTCTCGTGGTGATATCAGAAAGGTCCTCCGCTTCTGTGACTACGCCATGATCGCCACTTCGAGTCTGGTATACCCTCCTCACCCATGAATCTCTAGTACCACTCAGTCAATAAACATGGAAGACACTAATACACAGATCACGCATACATTTCGTCAATTTATCAGCACATGGATAAGAATGTATCATCCCTACAGCTACAGCTCATCCTATTATGTCAAGTGATAGCAATTGTAGAATCAAACTTCCTACAGCCCATCTTCTAGAGCATTCTTTGTCATTCCCTCTGCTCTTTCTCTTTAACACATGGTACCTACTAGAAGTTGGGGAGGGTGAGCAATGTTTTTTTATGCCAAACGTTGCTCAAGTGAAGCAATGTCACGGAACTCGCTAAAAAACCCAAACGGTGCTCAGGTGAAGCAATGTCACAGAACTTGCTCTAGTATCGTTTTCAACAAATTTAGCAACATTATTACTTTGATAAGCAACATTCTTAGATTTTAGGTTAAAACATTGTTGAAGCAAGTACCTTGAGCAATGTTTTTATAGAACGCTGCAAAAAAAAATGTTGCAAACTCCCTTCCCTTGTAGTAATAGTGGGTGTTGCTCTTAAGATACATTTATATGTGCATGCGGGGTGGTGTTTTGTGGATGTTATTGATGGTAGCGTGTTGTGTGTGTTGATTTCTTGGCAGTGTTTGTCGTCAGCATTGCGGTCGGAGAAGCACAATCCAAGGGCGCTAGTGATGGCATCAGCACTAATGATCCCATTCCAGCCATTGCTGGTAACAGCAGTGCACACAGGCTTGATGGAAGCACACTTCGCAGCCAAGTCCCGGGAAAATCCCAAGCTCCGGAGGGTGCACAGCCTGCACACCATGTCGTCTCTTGTGGGCGGTGCCTTATTCGCTAGCAACCACGTTTTCAACGATACGCCCTACGTCCATGCGGCTTGGCATCTTGCTGCCGCTGTCAGTGTCGCCACTCTCGGCACCATGCTGCAAGACTCGCCATAGCTGCCAACCCTGGTTACTCTTTGCGATCATCTGTCTTTGTGAGCCCAGTTGGAGTGGTTGCTTATATCTTTTTTGTTGGATCATATTGATTCCAATTGCTACACCGCTGAAGTATTTTTTTGCTTCAAGTGCCTCTTAATCAGTCGAAATTACAGAATTAGTGGAAAGAAACCTCGCCTTTCCTCGAGTTGCGATAGAGTAGTTAGCTTTGAGACGGATTTGTGTGGGAAGTTCATGTGATCATGTTATTAGTATGAAATGGAATTCTCCAAAGTTTTCTTTTGCATCAGATTGATATGAATCGGTGAGTATTTGGTATTACTTGCTGCTCGAGATCTACTTGTGAGAAATGGTACCTTGCCTTGCAGGGGTAGCAAAAGTAGTGCAAGGTATGTGTGCAAAGTTCATGTGATCCGAGCACTATGATATTATGAAGTTTTTAGTGGTACTGAAGTCATCGTACAAGTAACATCATGTGTTTAAGTTTGTTGTGTACATCACAAAATTTCTTTAGTGAAAAATAGCACTATCTTAATACTAAATCATGTATGTAATAGTATAGAGTATATCATGGTATTTGTTATTATTTCAATAAAATTCCAACGATAAGCCCTTGTATTGATCCAAGTTTATTAATCCAATACCATTCTAACAATGAAATAATGAAATGTTTGGTTTCGGATGTACAGTACATGAGTATGAGAAATAGATATTAACTCCTGGACCATGAAGGTCAAGGAAAAACATCAATCTAATATGTCTTGACTTCCTCAAATTAGCAACTACTTATCTCATAATGACTTTGAGAGACTAAAGCTTACAAAATTGACACACATCATAGTTTTCATTACACATTATAAATTTTCATTACTAGAAGTTGAAATTTGATATGATTCACAATATGAAAAATGACAAAAAGGTCACTAATAATTTAACAAAAGTACCACTAGTTTATCAAAATTTGAGGTTTTCTACACTAAGCATATAATTTTCTATTTATATTAAAGAGGTCAAACAATAAAATTATGATATATACTATTTATATAAAACTTTTCAACTAAAAGTAATAATATATCAATATTATTATAATGTATCAATATGTATGTATGTATGTATCTATCTATCAATATTCTTTGCCATCTAAAGACCTTGTTTCTATACTTTGGTTTGTATTTACGTAACAAGTGGTAGTGCATTTCGATACATGCTTTAAGTGTATTCTTTGTAAGCATAAAAAGTAGAATTTGTGTTCAAAACTTCATGCTATTCAAGATTTCAATCTAAAGAATATGTGGAACAATGTTTTGGAGTTTCAATTGAATTTTCCACTTCTAGCCATTCATAATAAGCTTTCAGCTCTAATACAAGCTTCTCACTCATCTTCCTAAAAAAAACGAACTTCAGGTTCATCACTACTAAACCGAACATGTTTAACAACTTTAGGTCCATCTTGGGGCTTTGCCAATGCCGATTTCAGTGGAACAACAATCTTAGGTTCTAGCATATCCTTCATGTGGTCATACAATCCCATAGTCTTCAATTCTCCCACCAAAGCTTCCATTTCTTGTTCCATCCTAAAGTTTTCTTCCTCTTTCAATTTCAGTTCCTCCTCGGTTTCATTCTTTGTCTTGAGCAGATTCTTTGCATCTTCTTCCGCCATCCAATTTGATTTAACCGCTTTCCTAAGTATTCTTGCATATTCCTCTAGCTCTTTGGTTTGAGCCTTTACTATCTTTTGTAAGTTTTTTCGTAGTTTTACTAACTCAGTATAAAATGTGAGGCTTTCTTCTTTGGTCTGACCAACCATGTTACTTTCTTCTTTGGTCAAACTAGCCATGGTGCTTTCTTCTTTGGTTAAGTTTGCCATGATGTTGATCATCAATATATGATACTATAGTAATAAAATAATAGTTATATGATGATAAGAATATTTTGCCAGTGATTATTATTGATTCAAATAATGTCAATAATCTACAAACAATGGTCAAAACGATCCTCACGGAACTCAGTTTCAGGTGTGAAGAATTAAATGGTAACCTTCTCCCTCTTTATATAAAAGTCCAAAATGTAAAAGGTAAATTAAAAGGAGAAATGTGACGCTGAACGCGGAATATAGTAAACTGAAACGCAAAAGGTGAGGGTTTAAGGAAAAAGTAAAAGGATGGTGTCATGGACGCATTCCCCCATTCGTCATCCGATGCATTCCGATTTCATCCAACGCATTCCGATTCTTCATCCAATGCATTCCGATTCTTCATCCAATGCGTTCCGATTCTTCATCCAATGCATTCCGATTCTTCATCCAATGCATTCCGATCCTTCATCCAATGCGTTCCGATTCTTCATCCAATGCATTCCGATTCTTCATCCAATGCATTCCGATTCTTCATCCAATGCATTCCGATTCTTCATCCAATGCATTCCGATTCTTCATCCAATGCAGATAATCATCTACTGTGAAGGACTTAATTGATGCCCATCGACTTTTTACATCCTGATGTATCACACACTGCTTTCATCCATTCTAAGTAAGCTCAGATATGATACTACTGGAATGACTTGAATGTAGGGCATGCTATACTTCGCTATATGGTATCGTATTCTCATATGATACTGCTCACCAATTCGACTTCGGAACTCCAATTAATACTAGTTGATAGTATGTCTTAGATGATAGAAACTCCGGTCCCTTTCTAAGGGGCCGGCGTGAATGAAGTGTCCGTTCGTAATGCTAATATCCCGATGGCCACCGGACAAGGGGAAATAGTATGTCTTACATTCAAGTCATGCTCCCGAAGAGTGATTGTACCATGGTGATCCTGAACCCTAAACACTGCACTTGCCAGCTATACTTCGAAATTTTGAAAGCGAAGCGCAACGGAGACCAGGAACCAATCAACCAATCTGCGTTTGTAAAAATTTTCCACATGCATATTCTTTGAGTGAAGCTTTCTAAATGCCAGGCAACAATGAGAAGCGAATAAGTCATATAGTGTGCGATAAACCCTGGTCATTACTGAAACAAATGTATACATTTCTTCCCTACATTGAATGGAGAATCTAGTGGAAAATTGGAGATTAAAATGAAAACTCGGTATAGACCTGAATCTAAGCGGTGCTCTCGCCCCTCTTCTTGGCGAAGAACTCCTCAACGCGAGCTTGTTTCTTCAAGTTCTGAGCAGAGAGCCACTTCTTCTTCTTCGGCAAAATTTCCATTTCACATCCAATCTTCTCCAATTTCTCCTTAGCAGCAGCAGAAATGGCACCAGCCTTGATCTTCACCTTAAAATCAAGCTCTCCGTCAGCCAGAATCTTCAATGGCAACTTCCGGTCGCGGCCCGAGGGGTTCAAGATGCGCCTCTCTTTCAAAGCTTCTAGGGAGACTTCCTCGCCTTCTTGGAAGCTAACGGCGATGTCGGTGAGGTTAACGGAGACGTACTTAGGCAAACCAGCGCCCATGCCACCGGCAATTCCCCGCAACTTCGGCAACCTTCGGTACAGGGGAGTCTGTCCACCCTCAAACCCTGGACGCACACCGGAACCGGACCTCGACTGCTGTCCTCGCATACCGAAACCACAACTGGCACCCTGCCCGGCTGCGATACCACGACCCTTGCGCTTCTGCCTGTGCCTGGAGCCGGGTTGTGGCGACAAATTGTTTAACCGGAAGCGCTGCTCGGTCTCGTTCTCGTCCTTCTCGACCACTGGCGGCTTCCTGGCCATAGCCACGACTCCCGACATCCCCTTCCTGCTGACAACCCTAACCGCACCTCCTGCATTGCGAAGAGCTACTCCTCCGCTCAAAAACGAATTCTGCAACACATTGCCAGAAACAGCGGGTTTTTGCAGAAGCGCTGGAGAGGAGGATACCGCCATGGCGGATGCGGATGCAAGAGCGGCCATGGCCAATTCAGATTGCTCACGCTCACTCTGCAAATTCTAAATGGAATGCCGAAGCAGCTCGCACTCGAAGGAGAAAGCATTGCTCATTGCGAGAGCCATTGAAGATCAGGTCGGTCACCCGTCCCCGTGCTTCATGGCCCCTTCGCCGTGGATGGCGCCCGTGTGGATAAGGTGCCTTTCGTCCAGGTCTTGAAATGCACATCCCCTAATTGAGATCTCATCGTCGTCGGCCCTTAACTCGTTCAGAGAAGCCTCCCTTAGCTTTTACTTTTTCAGAAATTGATGTGCCTATGGAGCTTGTATTGTTCAGAAATTGATGTGATTATAATGAAACAATTATAATGGGACAAAAGGAGTATAATTATAATGGCACAGAGGGAGTATTAACATGTGAAGTTATTGTATGTTATATTAGTTACTAGTATGATTCCCGTCGTCCAGACGAGAAAGGTCTTTACATGGTACTAAAAAAAAAGTATCCCGTGTCGAACATTTCCTCAAACGGTCTTTTTTCTTCCTTTTTCTCTCTCTTTATTCATATTTTTTTAATACATAAAGGAAGGTAGGTAGGTTGGTAAGTTCATAGGTTGGTAAGCTCGTAGGTTGGTACATTGGTGGGTAGGAAGGATTGCCGAACAATATTTTATTATAGAAGTAGATGGATGGCACACGTTTCATTTTCTTCATTTGACGTTATTTTTAAATAAAACTCGTATCTTCTGCATTTGATGTTCATTCTTGGAAAAGAATACCAAGCCTTGATTTTAAAAAGAAATTTAACGAAATTCATTCAAGCCAAAAATGTCAAATTTATTTACTCAGTGTTGACTACTCAAGAAAGTAAGAAACAATCAAGCACCTAGAGAAGAAATTATACATGAAAAATAAATATGATATTCGTCAACTATACTTGGAAATTCATCTTAAGTCAAGAATGTTAGGTTTATTTACTCATAGTTGACTACTTGAGGAGGTAAGACATAATCACCACCGACGAAGGAAAATAATATATGAAAAATTGATATAATAGTTGTCAACAAATTTTAGGTCTTCATCAAAGTAACAATATTGACAATTGAGACTTGAGATACAGAAATATAAGATTTACATTATTGTGAACAAAAAAATGGATGATAAAATTAACTACCAAGGAATAAGAACACGTGGCAACCTATTGTCAAGAAGAAGAGACCTACAATTATGAATGATTGATGAACCAATACCAAGACAACATCATTTTCTGACTATTGCAATGAGGAAGCATCTAAATGTGTGATGAACCAAAGCTTGATAATTAGCTCGCTTGTTCACTCATTAGCTTTTAATTGAAGCAAAAGCTATGTCAAAAATAAGAAGTGAAGTCTGTACATATAACTAAATTATAGTGAAAGTAACTGTGAGTTAAATACTTAACTCATGGATTAAAATAAAAGCAACTATGAGTTTAAGAAGGAAAGTTATTTAGGTGGGTCTAATATAAAGCCATCACTATCATTTGCAGTCTCAAGTTTGTTAAATATTATATTTGTGGTTTATGTTTGTCTTTACAACCTAGTCCTTACAAAATAATGTAAATTATGAATACTAGATCATGCAACATACTTCCAAGACAACAAAGATGTGTGACTACCAAGAGTAGGAAAAATCTCATATGGAGGACTAAGTATTATGTATAAGAAAGACCTACTACCAAGACAATTACCATAATAGTCTCGACAGCAGTCATATTTGTCCCATATAAATTCAGAAGCAGCCCGTCAGTTTATGCGTATCTTTACTGCTTTCCGGTTGGATTTAGTGTACCCTACAATTGTTCCTTCATAGAATTTATACTTGTATTGTCCTCTTACAACCCACCAAGAAACACATCGAGCTCCTCTTTGTGCCACATTCACTTGAAGTTTGATATTAGACAAACTAAAAAGGAAAAAATAGAAAAGGGAGGTTCAAGCTCAAGTCACAAAAATGGAGGCGAGTACTTCCTCCAACGTCAAGATAGCACAATACCTTCCACAGACGGTACCATTCGAAACAGCCATGCGGGTACTTTCATTAACAGATGTGCAAATGCTAGAAGACGGCACTCGTTCCGACATAACACTAAAAGCTGAAGGAGGCTACCTTCAAGCGCATCGATTCATACTAGCATCATCGTCACCGACGCTCAAGTCCCACTTCGAGACTTACCGACAACGGTGGATGACATTCTCGCCGACAATGACCATCCAAGGCTTAGAGCTTCTGTTGATTCTGCTCTACTCCATGAACAATCTTGAGTCTGTTTCCCAGCTTTTCCGAGGAGCTCTAGACGAGCACTTCGATGAGATTTTCAGTGCTTGTCACGCTCACAAGATTATTCGGTTGGCGCCTGTGCTGAACGAGTTTCTTCCGAGGCATTTGAGCCGTGAGAATTGTTGGAAGTGGCACCAGATGAGCTTGGATTTGTTTGAGGCTTGTCGTGGGACTGGCTTGGAGGGCCAATGTTACCTTCCTGAGATTTGTGGCAAGTTTATCCTGGAGAATGGTGGGTTCATAGAGCAATTGAGGATCTAGTAAATTCCTGTCTGGGTTAAGAGAAAAGTGAACATACAGAATGTGCCATGACAACAAAAATTGAACCAAGCAGGGGAGCAATTGGGGATCTAATGACAAGTTTGGTAGGTTTCGTGAGCGCATTTTGTTTAGAAGTCGAATTGGTTTTTTCGGCATAGTTGCACATTTTGTTTAAAAGTCAAATTAGTTTTTTCCGGCATAGTTGCATTAGTTAGTGGCAATGTAAGGATGTCTTAATTATTTGAAAGAGAGAAAAAATCTCAAGGAAGATCCATGTGGGCAATTTGAAAAGTGGTAAAAGTGGTTGGCTAGAGGACAATATTTGTTTTAGTCATTTCAAAGAGAGAAAATTTCTCAAGGAAGATCCATGTGGGCAATCTGCAAAGTAGTAAAAGTGGTTGGCTACATGACAAAATTTATGTTGTTCTTGTTGACTCAACCAAAATATTTCACACAACTTGTTTATAAATCTACATCAATCAGATTAATTTTTACAATTTCCAAGTATATGAGCACTTGATATTATCACAATTAGGAAGGACATATATGTAACCTTTATTTGAGGGTGAAAAGGTGACAATTTAGATTTTTCTTCATGCTTTTCACACTATTGGAGTTGTCTATGTTAGCATATTCTTCTCTATTCTTTGTGTTCCGTGTTAATTTTTATTCTTTCGAATGATTGGAGGAAATTATATAGGAGCTGATAAACCACAGAATACATTAAGATCATGACATTTTCTATTCAGTTAATAGATAATATGTATTTAGTTATTTAAAGAATCCATGTAGCCAACAAGTATTGACCTCCTTGTATTGGTCTTGATTTTCCTAGAATCGTACCAATAGGATGCTTAGAAGATTAAGGAAATAATTATGATTTAGGAGATTTAAATTTAAATATTGATGTGAGGGTTTTACAACCTTGCATGAATAGACTCTCCATTCACATCATGTCTAAAATCCTAAAATTATTTTTTTGTTCTTGATCCTAGAACATTTTTTATTGTATTCTCAATTTTATAAGTTAGAATATGAATTTTGAGGTGATAATAAATCTCTTTGCACCTTAATATGATGAGGCATTTGTAATCCTACGTAAGAGCTTAGAGCCACATACTACCTTCATGTTCCAAGGGTTGAAGAGGTCAATTCTAATATTAAATTTATATACTCTCAGATCTTAAATTTTAACAAGAGGAAGGAGAGATTGAAGGCAAGAGAAGAGAAATTTGAAGGTGGACAAACAAAAAATTATGCATCGTGCGAACAAAAAAAGGCATGCATTTTATAGTTACATTCCTTGTATAACATAAAAGACATCATTCTTAAATCATTTTATAACTTCCAATAACCACTAACACTATGAATCAAATCGTTATGTCACAATCATACAAATTGTGTAATTCACTATATTATAGCTTTGGAACTTTAGAATCAATTAAAATGCATCTTCTTCCTTTTTCCAAAAGCCCAACTAAACTATCGTATCAGCTAGACTCACTTGGATTAATACTTTCTAAACAATGACTGCTTCAAAGCATTTAACACATATATCTCTCTAACTCTATAGATGCAATGCATCATCTACATGTAACATGCTTTTAACGCTCTTGTTGATGCTACGATAAATTATTGGAAAATAATAGGATAGAAGGTATTCCTACTACAAACTTGTGCTTTAACATTTATGATTGCAAACTCTACATGCTCTTATGGTATCCTCTCTTCCTCTAGATTGAAATGTAAAACAATAAATTGAACTCCAACCTATGAAGAGATAAGTAGCATAAACCTAGTCAAAAGAGGAATGACACCTTCAAGAATTCTTTAGTTCAAGGAATGTTGGTCAAATGATTATAAACACTCATACAGAAACTATTGGAAATATGCGGAATTTCCACCAACTTGAATATCTTATTCCACGAGGATTTCCATGAAGCTTGGTGGATTGAGACAACTTGGATATTTTATTCACAAGGATTTCCATCGAGCTTAGTGGATTGAGACATTCTTCATAGAAGTCTTCATAAAATCTCACATATTAGTGGAAGAATCCTATAGTTAGCTAAACAACTTGTTCAACTTCCTTAAAGCAAAAGAATCCTAAAGTTAGCTAAACAACTTGTTCAACTTCCTTAAAGCAACGCGACTGCTTGCTTAAATCCAGAATTAATTTTTTGCATGTTGCTCCAATGCAAATACATTAGTTTTTTTCACAAGATAATATCATTAAACTTTGATAACAACACAATATCTACAAACAGTCTCAAACATTGTTTTTTCCAAAGTGCTCAACTCAAAACCCTTAAATTTTACGATTGTCTATACAAAGCCTCGAATATAAGTGTATCAATCTCTAAGGTATATGAGCGTGCTATAGCTCATAAAGTGCCAACCATATGACATTCTACATGAAGGTTGGTTACTCATTTAGGGGTGATGGTCTGGTTGGGGTACCCAAAAAGGTTGTCCCGTGAACAATTGCACTCTATGCTGGTGTGACAAACATATCCATTTTTAAACTGTAATACAATAAGACTTCATTAGATGTGGTTTTAGTTGTCTATACTTATAATGTATCAAGAAAAAAAATTAAAAATTAAAAAAATATTTTGAAGTAATTTTATTTGATTTTTTAGTTGAAAAAGTAAGTCATGTCCCAATAACCTAAAATCCATAGAATCAAGCAAATGGAATATCAACCATTTTTATTTTAATATGATTTTTGAATATGACCTACATCTTCTTGTATAGAATACAAAATAATTTATTTAATAATAAAAAAATTAATTCATTGTGCACTATAATGCCTGCAAATCCCCAAATTCAACACTTTTTCCCTCATCTATGAATGGATCCAAAAAAAATTAAAAATCTAAAAGAAAATCTATAGGCATATATACTTTGATTTCAGTGAGGTGCATGATATTTTATTTTCTATTTTAGGGTCTTTTTACTTGATTAAAATGACTAAATTAGACAAACTTTGGAGGCTTTCAATAAAAATAACCTAATTAGTGTGTCCAAAAAGTGATACCCCAAGCTTACCATTGCCCTTAGTTGCAAGCTCCAAAACATTGCTGAAGGCACAAATTAAAGATTTCATGTGTCTCCCTTTCAACTTTAGATGTACTTCTCTCGTCAACTGCTGAACTCTCAGTATACACACATTAGTGAATAGATATAACCCAAAACATCCATACTTCATCACAAACTTTAGAACGACGGACGGATCGCATGTGAAGCACCTTTTTCAAGTATAGCAGAAACAAATGTTTGATTGAAGTGTTATCAAATAATTCAAATATAGTCAAGATCATGAATCTCTACAAACTTGTGAATGACCAAAAATGCAATGAAAGAAGTACCACTTCATTACATAGCTCTACTAGGCTGCATGTGAAAATAAGCTTGGTGTGCAAGTACCAATGCCTCACCTCAAAAGTTGCCTCTAAGGACCTTCGTCTTGCATTCCCCGGTCAAATGTCGTAATGGATCACGTAGTCCTCGATCACGTAGTCCTCGATCACGTAGTCCTCGATCACGTAGTCCTCGATCACGTAGTCCTCGATCACGTAGTCCTCGATCACGTAGTCCTCGATTAGTCCTCAATTATCACGTAGTCCTCGATTAGTCCTCAATTATCAGCCACATGACGCTACCTTCAGACTTCAGCAGCGTAGGAGAACCAACTTCTCCCTAGGCGAATCCGAATTTGGCGTCTACCAGACAAAGTTTTCTTGTACAAATGGAATATACGATGACGCCTCGTCCGATTGGTGTTCTCTATGCTAGGAGCTTCAAGAGTAGAGTGAAGTACTGGCCATAGGGTTGTCATAGTAGGCCAGCGTTTAATCCACCTGCTTGCGCAGTACACTTTGTCCAATGGAGGGTTGCAACCTCACGCTGGTTTCCATGCCCCACGCTCCCGTGCGGGCTCTCGCGCCTCTGCAAGCTAATTAGGATCCTAGGAAAATATTGGGACAATCAAGATAGTTATAAAAAAATTGGAGCTATTTTTCCCGAATTACTTTACAATGGTTGTAGTGATCAGAACTTTGAAAAATAGAGAGAAATTAGTTAAGAGAGGAGGAAAAATAATTTTAAATGTTGGAATAGCTGATAATTACCTTATCAACATGATAGAGCATTAAAGAACATGGTTGGAAGTATTTAGAATTACCAGGACCCTAAAAAATAGGAAAAACAAGATAAAGGGGGAGAAGAGATGATTTTAATACTCGGGCTAGCTAGTGATTACCCTATACAAATGTTGGAATCATAAATTAAACCATGGAGAAGGTAAATTTAACATTTGAACTAGCTAATAAGGACCATATAAAAATGATAGAACCATCCATTTAAAGTGAAGAAAAATTTATAACTATTTTTCCCAAATTACTTTCGATTGGCTCAAGTAACGAGAAAGTTGAATAATAGACGAAAAATAATTTTCAAGATAGAGAGAATAATTTTATACCTTGAATAAGAAAGTATTTCCTTATCAATATACTGGAGCAATGGAAAAAATGGAAAGAGGAACACATCTAGAAGAGGAAAAACATTTGTATTGTGATATGCGTAGTGACGAGAAATAAAATAAGAAAAGATCTAAGAGGAGTCAAAAGCCCATGTTGCATCTCACATGACTCTTTATATGTAAGACAAGTCCTAACCCGTGTCCTCCGGACACGGACATCAAAAAGGTAAGATTGAAATTTATGAAAACATGTAAAAAATCCAAACCTAGGTATAAAAAATAATTATACCCTATTGAGAATCCTCCAACTACGTATTTCTTTTTATACCTGAGTTTAAATTTTTAGTTTTTTACGTGTTTTAAAAAAAAAATTGATCGGCCCTTTTTGATGTCCTAGTCCATGGTCTTCCTACTTTTTAAGATTTATAGCATGTCCTACGTTCCCTTTTTCTAGGTTACCTATGCTTTGGCCCGTTCCCCGTTCTCATCATTTCTTTTGTGTTTCAACAACTTTCCTTTTTGGTTTCCGTCATTTGTTCCTAGTTTCCATCATTTGTATGTAGTTCCCATCATTCGTTCTTGGTTCTCATTATTTGTTAGTAGTTCTCATCCTCCTTTCGTAATTCTTATCCTTTAATCTCGATTCTTGGTTCCCCTCCGATGTTCCCTTGATCTCCCCTCAAGTGACTCTTTCTTTGCTTCCATTTTTATGTTCCGTATTCCTTGTCTCTTTAACTCCTTGTATTTTTATTATTGGGATCTAATAAACTCTTAATAACAACCACATACCATTTAGAGAACTCTTCAAAATCTTTAGAACAGTTACTCTTCATGTTGTGTATACATGACCAATTGATAATGGCCATGACCATGCATGTCTTTGATTAATTTCTCCCCCTCATCCCGATGGATGAAATTTTTATTTGGTGCTCCTCAAGAACTGACCCCATCCTTGATTCTCTCGTTGATTGTATCTCCTTGCTTTATAAGAATTTTATGATATCCTTCATTCCATGGATCCCTACTTCTCAGCTGACCTCTGTTCTATTCTGGTTCCCCATTCTCTTTTTCTTTACTAATCACTCCCAACCTCTAATTTCCCATTCGTGGTTTCCATCCTTTGTTCCCGATTCCGGCTCCCCCATCCGGCCATCCCCCAATTTCCCTTCTTGGTTTCATCATTTGTTCCCGATTTCCATAATTTGTTCCCAGTTCCTATCATACATTCATGGTTCTCATTATTTGTTTTTGTTCCCATTCTCCGTGCCCAATTCCTAGTTTTTGTTCCAGGTTCCCTTGATCTCCTCTTTACTCCTTACTTTGCTCCATTCTACATGTTCCACATTCCTTGTCCCTTCGACTCTTGTTTTGTTGATGAGATTTAATAAATTCTTAATAACAATCAAGTACCACCTACGGAAATTCTTCAAAATCTTTAAAACTCTGCATACCGTGTATACTCTCATGGGCAAACCACCCTACTAACCGGGAAGAATCACCAAGGGCAAACAGAGAAAACCGGCTGCATCAGGTCGGACAACCTGCAAAGGATCGCTAGCAGGTAATCGTGTTCTTTTATATAGATAGATCTATAGCTACAAATTACAACACAGAATATGAAATTGTATGTTTAGTAGCAAGTTAGTGGACTAAAGATTGAAATATAATAAATATCCTTTCATAAGGTAACATATCCATAACATTCGTAGTTCATGGAGATAAGTTGCGATTATAAAAAAATATACATGTGTTAATAATGATTTATTGAGGAAAAGTGGAGCAATTTTATCTCGAAGAAAAACAACTCCATGTTTGAAAAAAAACATAAAGAAAATAGATTTATCTCCTTTCAAGAGATTCATTTGGCACCTCTTGCTAAAGGTCAAGTTTTCCGACCTTATTCTTGCACCAAAAAATGGTGGGCAGAGATTTAAAATGAGCAAAGAGACAATAGGCCCATTCGGTTTGGGACTTAGGGGTGAGGGCTCGCACGTTGGGTGGATGGGCAAGCCTCGTTAGGTGGGCAAGCAAGCCTCGGAAGGAGACCGCCATAATTGCTATAAAGACAAAGCCAAGCTCCAAGCAACCTCATATCTGTCTCCTCCCCTTCCGCTAGTTTGAACTTAGACCGTAAACAACTGTAGTTTTTAAGGTGAGCTATAGTTACAATCTACTACACGAGTCTTTGGTTCGTATGATGATCATTTGATGATTAGATTGTTGTCATTGTTGTGATTTTCAAGCTTGCTTTTTCTTTCTGGTGATGACTAGCTTTTGATCTCGATGCGTTTGTTGCAGTGAGTAGTATCAAATTCAAAAGAAGTGCACCTTCTAGTTTGGTAACTGTTCGTTTAATATGATTTTTCTTAATGCTTGATTGTATTGATGCTTTTTACGTTTTCAGTTGTCGGAAAATCGGGGTGAGATGGTGAAGAGGAGTAGCGAGAGTGGAATGGAGCCGAACAAGCGCCGATCGAGGATTGGCCTAGAGTCCACGTTTCCAGATCATGGCTTTGATGTTCAAGAGGTGATGAACGTGAGTATAAAGAAGACACATGAAGTTTTGTGGAATGTTGGAAAACAAATTCTTGAACTTGCAGACCGATTGAGTATCCAAATTCAGTTTCAAGAGGAGGTTGTGGATGGAATACTTGAGATGCATGAGGAGCAAATGAAGCCTCCTTTCGCAAAGTTCAAGCATCAGATTGATCAAGTGAAACAAGTTGGGCTCGACAACAAGTGTGTGCAATCTCAGCTTGTGGATCTCGGAAACGAGGTATTCAAGATAGGAAACCAACAGAGGAAGATAGTGCAGAGAGAGAAGTATGCGGAGCGTATGTCGACCGCCAACATGATCGGAACGGGTGGAAATGAGTACACCGCCCATGCACTTGGGCTTGTGCCCAACTCTATCGAAAGGTTGCCGTCTACGCTAAACGCTCGTGTTGGTCGGAAGCGGCCATCTGAACTCATGCAATCCAACAAGTCACCCCACGGTGTTCGTCGCATCTGGTCGCCGTCCGCTTCACCCGTCCAACGCATCGAGTCACCGCGCATCGAGTCATCGCGTGCTTCACCCCTCCGAAGCATCGAGTCACCGCGTGCTTCACCCTTCCGACACATTCTCTTGTCACCTGCTTCACCCTTAGAAGTGGCCAATCCACCTTCTCCTGTTTTCTTATCCACTTCACCGAGTTATGAACCAAGTTTAGTCCATTATTCACCTACTTCACCAAGTTATGATCCCCTCTTACACCATTTTAGATCGAGTTTGTCCCGTGACATTTTTGAACCCACTTCACCCCCTTATGAACCAAGTTTAGTTCAATATGCACCCACTTCACCAAAATATGATCCCCCTTCACACCATATTAGATCAAGTTCGCCTCCTGATGCTTTATCACCCACTTCTCCAAGTTATGAACTTTGTCATAACTTTCAACTAGGTATAGGCCATTATTGAGCCAATTCACCTTGTTATGAACTCAATTCTCAGGGTTTTCTTAGTTGACACACTTTCAGTAATGTCTGTCTAATTTGTCGTTTTTTGACATGTCCGTCTGACGTTGAGTTGAACGGGAACGTACGATGATAGTAGAAAATGCATAGTAAAAACATGTAATGAGACGCGTCATAGTGGTACTCATATCATATTCTTGCTCTAAAGCTTAAGTATTTTGTTCTCTTTTGTTTTGTTATGTTTTGTTTTGCGAGTATCATTATGAATTTATGATCTTAAAAACCTCCGGTCATAATGTCAAATGGGGCCTCTTGAGGTGTCATTCGAAGCGAGTTTTTTTGTAAAGTTGTAGAAAACAATTATATCCAAGAACGGGTCGACAAGACTCAATATATTGAATTTTAGAGTATTTATGGCTTTTGAATCACCATAAATTTGACAATATATTTGAAGAACGGCTCGACGGAACTCGATATATTGAATTTTAAGTATTTATGGCTTTTAAATCACCACACATTTGACAATATATTTGTGGCACCACCATAGGCCATACTAGTCAAATATTAAAGGGTGCTACTACTTTAGGGGTTTTGTTTGTGACATTATGATCCGGGAAACCACCGGTCCGATTGAGCCGCATGAGGTGTTGTTGTAAGCGGGTTCTTTTGTAGAGTTGTGGAAAACCATCAGATTGCAAAACAAGTCAACTGGTCTTGAGATGTTGAATTTTGAAGTATTTATGGCCCTAAAGTCACCAAAAATTACAGAAGTTACTTATTATGATTTTCTGTTCTTTATTTATTTTTTATTTTATTTTTTAAACTTCATTATACATAAATTGACTATATATATCCGAGGCAATGTTGCGGGCCATACTAGTTGATAGTTGAAAAGAGGAGGAGTATTCAAAAGAATTGAAGATAATTCATTTTGCATATTTGTCCAACTAGAACCAAATTGTACAAGTTGGTTCTTCACATATTGAGTAACCCCAATAAACCCAAGCAAGCCAAAATGGCTTTTCGCAATTTTGGGCAGTGTAGATGAAAAGGTTAAAAGTAAATTTTTTTTAATGCTCTCAATACGACAAAGTGTTTTTGATAAAATTGGCAAAGCCAAATTTCCTATCTTAGAACTTTCATCTAGATATTTTAGGTTTCAATTTCCAATCTCTACATATAAATAACACGATTTGGGATTTGTCTATCTATCCTTGGGGATGCATGGTCATGGTCATGGTCATGGTCATCATCATTTGGTCATGATTATCATCATTTGGTCATGTATACATGGTATGAAGAGTTCTAAAGATTTTGAAGAATTTCCATAAGTGGTAATTTATTGTTCTTAAGAGTTTATTAGATCTCAAGCGGGTTCTTTCGTAGATTTGGAATTTGTCTATTTGTCCTTGGAGGATGGGAACCAGAAACAAATAATGAGAACTAGGAATGAGTGATAGGAACTAGGAATATATGATGGGAACTAGAAATGAATGATGGAAACCAATAAGGGAAATTGGGGGGATGGGAAACTAGGAACAAAAAATGGGAACCATGAACGAGAGTTTGGAGGTAGAGAACCAATAAGAAAAAAATGGATAATGGGAAACCATAATAGAGGAGAATGGATAATGGAAAACCATGATAGAGGAGGGGGACTAGGAACGGAGGACATGCTACAAAGCTTCAAAAACACGGCGAACCAAAAAGACGGGAACAGTGGACATGCTATAAATCTTAAAAAACATGGAGATACTTAGAAGCAGGGAAATTGCATATTGATTGCATATCACAAATTGATTTCAACATCACCAAAATCCTCCAACTTCAAATTCTTTTTTATATCTAGATCTAAATTTTTTCTATACATTTTATAAATTTCAATTTCACCTTCTTGATGTCTGTGTTCGGAGGATACAGCTAAGGACTTGTCCAAATAGGGAAGTACTAGTCTAGTCTTCTATTTTGGAAATAGTCTCATGAATTAATCACTACTTAAGTTCTAACACTAAAGTCAAATAGTCTCAATAACCACTGGATGTTACAATCTCTCAAATGATAAACATCCAACGATCAATTTTTCGAAGAGAAACTAAAAATAGTCTTAGGTACATGATCTTATGGTTAGAAGCGAAAACAAATAGTATCAACTTTAGCTTAAATACTTTAATTCCCACAAGATGGTGAGAAATTGTAGTTTTGAGTTTGGAGGTCAAAAAACGCCTTGGGCCTTTAGGGAGGTCAGAGAAACGCCTTAGGCCATAAGGGATCGGAAGAACAACAAAATACACAATCACTAGATGAATTCGGCAACTTATGAGAGGTTTATCAAGGAACTCAATATTTACAAACTCTCATATATGTAACGCTTCCCTAGTATTTTTGGAATATCAGAGTGAACCTATTTGAGAATGGAATAAACTATGTTTAGTATGATGCTTCATAACATAGTTCACATTGGCAAAAATTGATTTCATTTAACATAGATCATACTAGTGAAAATTGAGTTCATAACAAGGTGAATTGGCTCAATAATGGCCTATACCTAGTTGAAAGTTATGACAAAGTTCATAACTTGGAGAAGTGGGTGATAAAGCATCAGGAGGCGAACTTGATCTAATATGGTGTGAAGGGGGATCATATTTTGGTGAAGTGGGTGCATATTGAACTAAACTTGGTTCATAAGGGGGTGAAGTGGGTTCAAAAATGTCACGGGACAAACTCGATCTAAAATGGTGTAAGAGGGGATCATAACTTGGTGAAGTAGGTGAATAATGGACTAAACTTGGTTCATAACTCGGTGAAGTGGATAAGAAAACAGGAGAAGGTGGATTGGCCACTTCTAAGGGTGAAGCAGGTGACAAGAGAATGTGTCGGAAGGGTGAAGCACGCGGTGACTCGATGCTTCGGAGGGGTGAAGCACGCGGTGACTCGATGCGTTGGACGGGTGAAGCGGACGGCGACCAGATGCGACGAACACCGTGGGGTGACTCGATGCGTTGGACGGGTGAAGCGGACGGCGACCAGATGCGACGAACACCGTGGGGTGACTTGTTGGATTGCATGAGTTCAGATGGCCGCTTCCGACCAACACGAGCGTTTAGTGTAGACGGCAACCTTTCGATAGAGTTGGGCACAAGCCCAAGTGCATGGGCGGTGTACTCATTTCCACCCGTTCCGATCATGTTGGCGGTCGACATACGCTCCGCATACTTCTCTCTCTGCACTATCTTCCTCTGTTGGTTTCCTATCTTGAATACCTCGTTTCCGAGATCCACAAGCTGCGATTGCACACACTTGTTGTCGAGCCCAACTTGTTTCACTTGATCAATCTGATGCTTGAACTTTGCGAAAGGAGGCTTCATTTGCTCCTCATGCATCTCAAGTATTCCATCCACAACCTCCTCTTGAAACTGAATTTGGATACTCAATCGGTCTGCAAGTTCAAGAATTTGTTTTCCAACATTCCACAAAACTTCATGTGTCTTCTCTGTACTCACGTTCATCACCTCTTGAACATCAAAGCCATGATCTGGAAACGTGGACTCTAGGCCAATCCTCGATCGGCGCTTGTTCGGCTCCATTCCACTCTCGCTACTCCTCTTCACCATCTCACCCCGATTTTCCGACAACTGAAAACGTAAAAAGCATCAATACAATCAAGCATTAAGAAAAATCATATTAAACGAACAGTTACCAAACTAGAAGGTGCACTTCTTTTGAATTTGATACTACTCACTGCAACAAACGCATCGAGATCAAAAGCTAGTCATCACCAGAAAGAAAAAGCAAGCTTGAAAATCACAACAATGACAACAATCTAATCATCAAATGATCATCATACGAACCAAAGACTCGTGTAGTAGATTGTAACTATAGCTCACCTTAAAAACTACAGTTGTTTACGGTCTAAGTTCAAACTAGCGGAAGGGGAGGAGACAGATATGAGGTTGCTTGGAGCTTGGCTTTGTCTTTATAGCAATTATGGCGGTCTCCTTCCGAGGCTTGCTTGCCCACCTAACGAGGCTTGCCCATCCACCCAACGTGCGAGCCCTCACCCCTAAGTCCCAAACCGAATGGGCCTATTGTCTCTTTGCTCATTTTAAATCTCTGCCCACCATTTTTTGGTGCAAGAATAAGGTCGGAAAACTTGACCTTTAGCAAGAGGTGCCAAATGAATCTCTTGAAAGGAGATAAATCTATTTTCTTTATGTTTTTTTTCAAACATGGAGTTGTTTTTCTTCGAGATAAAATTGCTCCACTTTTCCTCAATAAATCATCATTAACACATGTATATTTTTTTATAATCGCAACTTATCTCCATGAACTACGAATGTTATGGATACGTTACCTTATGAAAGGATAAGATCAATTTACACTTAGAAGAAGGTCAAGATAAAACACTTATTCCAATTATTTCAATCTTTAGTCCACTTTCTACTAAACATACAATTTTATATTTTGTGTTGTAGTTTGTAGCTATCGATCTCACATGTAAAGAGTCATGTGAGATGCCACTTGGGCTTTTGACTCCCCTTAGATCTTATCTTATCTTGTTTCTCGTTACTAAGCATATCACAATACAAAAAAAATTCCTCACCTTTTGGAGTATATACTCCGACATTCTCAATCATGCATCGTAAATCAATACTCATATCGGCTCATTGTCGACTTATTTATGTGTTACCCCTCTATCTCTCAAGACATTATATATGAGAGGTGTGAAGGGTTGTGCAATAGAACTTGTATGTGGTTACAATACATGAGAGCCAATGACCACATGAAGAGACTTATATTATACTACTCTTCCGTGCATAGTTAACTTCAGAGTTTTTTTAGGGTACCCAACAGTGGACTATGCATTGTAGTTTCAGGACACTTTTGGTTTACAAAGTCATAAAAGATAATTGAATAGGATTAAATTATGGAAAATGAAAATATTGTGAATCCTACATCAATCCCTATATATCACTCATTAGTTAATCTTAGTTTGTTTTCACAACCTTTACACTAGAGGCTCAAGGGACAATGTGGCTTCGTTATCTCTTACATATAAGCAAGTTAAGAAATGAATTTTAAATCTTTCTTGAAGTTTATTGTGACCATTTACTTTCAAAAATACTCAACTTTCTCAATTCCAAGACATTCCCTTTCCCTTCCCTCTCTACCACAAGTATTACCAAACAAAACAAGCCTACAAGTATTTCAACTATAAACATAAAAATCTAAGACTTTTAAGGCATGTGCACGTAAAAGTGATGGGCTAAAGCACACTAGGGTGGATCACTTTTAGACATAAACTTGTACTCAAGAAGTACCAAAAGTCAACCCCTAATTTAGATGGATACTTGAGGTATTGGAAATCTTGAATTGCAAGTAAACAAGGTGCATTAAATATATTGATTGGTTAAAATCACTCAAAATTTGGAAAATTATGGGGACTACTAGACTTGGTTGTAGACAAGTGATCAAAGACACAATAATAACAATCATTCTCATTGATACTTTTTAATATTGGTACAAAAAGTACATATGAAGTACTAAATCTTGAATTCTAAAGTAGCCATTGGTGCCAAAACTAATTAGTTGGCACAAATGCTCATATGCGGATAGTCTGAATATGGTGGAATGCACAAAAATCCGACACTATGTGTATGAGCCGACCCTTATACTGTAAGCCTCGATGCGAAGCAAGCAGCCTATGTGGACACTCCTTCCGGTGAAACTGGATGCATCCCGAACCCAGCTTGGGATCCACGTTCCGCCATATGTTCTTTTCCTGGTTTATTGTTCTAATTTCCCCTTGTCTGGTGGCCATCGAGATGTTAGCATTACGAACGGACACTTCATTCACGCCGGCCTCTTAGAAAGGACCGGAGTTTCTATCTATCTATCTTCTTTTCGTGGCGAAACTCATCTAGTGGAAGTAGAAGCACTGCATACAAATGCCCCATGCATTCTACTAGCTCCAAGTCGTGGAGGATGTACGGTGCATCATACTCATCTTTGACCACGTGATAATCACTAAGGATATGCACTTTGCATACAAGAAACGCATTGCACAGTTTGCATTTGTCGTGTTTCAAATGTCTACTTCGGCTAGTTGTATATTTCTCATGAAGTCTTGGTTTATATAGGTCTCCATTGAGGGAGAGAGAATTCAAACAATCAAAACTTACAAGCAAGTAAAGCAATGAATGCTTGAAAAAGATGACTACTCATTCCGAGCCCTTGCTTCTATATCCATAATAATGCACTAGGTGCTACAACCCATATGTGATAAACAAGAAAACCTGCCTTCTCCTCACACTCTAATACTCTTCGGTCCACCCTTATTACTTAGTCCAATGCACTCCAATGAACTCTAATTGCTTTTATTAAGTACGAGCAATCTAATCTTCAACACTCCCACTTTGTGAGTAAGTACCACTTTTTAATCCGATTGCCTTCGTATGCTTTTCGTGTCTCACCTTAGCAAGTGCATCGGTTAACACATCAGCCACCATGTTCTCCATTGGGCAATACATCAAGCTCTCCTCTCCATCGTCTAACTTCTCACGAATGAAGTCGTGTTGCACATCAATGTACTTCAATGTACTTAAAGTAATGAACATCAATGTACTTCAATGTACTTAAAGTAATGAACCGAGAAGAATAGTAAGTTACTTTTGTGCAATATTTATTCATCAAAGGCTACTTGATAATTTCTCACTTTCTATCATAAGTGTAGATCTCCAAACCCGTGCACTAAAAATATTTTAACTCTTTCAGTTTTACTAAAACTCATACTAAAACTTTAGAAATCCTACTGCTACAAAATATCATACCATCTTGTAAAAAATATACAAAATATCATAGACTTGCTCAATTTGAGAGAAAGTTAAAGCTCCCTACGCCCCTCAGGCTTACAAGATTAAGTTCTCAAATTTCTCAAACTTCAAATTGGAAAATAAGACAATTTTGGTAGAACTTTGCAACAACTAAAAAGTAAGAAAAACATGTTAAACAATTGACCCTAAAAAAATGTTAAACCACCTATCTTTTTCTTTTCTTTCTTGAATCCAAAAACTTCAATTTCTTTATTAAATTTTTTTCTTGAATCCACATGACTTCACAATTCCATTGATTGTAAAGCTAACTATAATGCAAATTCTATTTGCCAAAGGCTATTGCCAAGGATTCTGAAGAACTGCTGTTAACAATTACACAAAAGTAATCAAAACAGTTGAGATTTCAATACTCTGAATATCTATAAAAGTTTTAGTATTCCTGCATGCATATGGAGATCATTCATTTTCTTCCATGGTGATTCTTGCTCTTTTTCTCGATGGTGTTTCTTGCTCCTTAGTTTATAAGATACTGGTCCCGAAGAAGTTGTTTCACAATTTTACAATTAACTTTCCTATTCCACCTGGTTTTCGTCATCCATGGTGGACGATCGCACTTCAATACGAGCCGGTAGCAACGGTGCTTGCGGTATGGTTTCAAGAGGGACGAAACTTTCTCAGCAATCTCTATTAGTATGTCATCTGTCCGCCTTTTCCATGTGTCCAAAGTCATAGGTACTAGCGCTTTCATTAAACACCTGAGTTTAGGAGTTACACCTACTCTCAGAACTTGTCGACATGTTGGACAACGTTTTCTTTTTCTGCGATTGCTTTTCTCTTGTACTTCCATCCATCTTACAATACATGGCGGACAGTAGTAGTGTCCACAGGCAGTTTTGCATACTCTCTTATGGCTATCAAGGCATATAGCACAATCTTCAGGAGGTTCAGTCGATTGTGTTTTCAAATCTTGATGGTTCTTTTTATTATATACCATCCTAACTGCAACATTTATATATTCTAGTCTGTATGTTTTATTTTTCTCCATCTTTCCAGGACAACTTTCTTTCTTAGTGGTTAGGTTGAATACTCGTTCAAAAATCTGTGCAGAAAGAATAGTTGCTATGTCGAAACTAAGTTGTCTTCAGAATGCAAAAGAGTTTGTTATTGTGGATTGTAATATATACTAATATAGCTTAAAAATAAAATGTTTCGATGTAAAAGAATCTAAAACTACAACAAAGTGAAAAGAATTTCAGTTTAAATATAATGATGATGAATCAGTTCAATTCGTTCAAAAGTAAAAAGAAGATAAAAATAATCATGTTCAGAGTGTGAGCAACAAACACCAATGTTGTTTGAAAATACAAACACAAGACAGATGAAATGTAGATTACATTCAAAAGAGAAGTGAAACAATTTCTCAGAACAAACAACCTTCCGAAATCTCATGACACATTTTGAAATAAGTCGTAGAAATCATGAGTTTCTTAATCTCAAACCAAATACTTTGTTTCGAAATTCTTTGATTTGGAAATATGTACAATCTTACAGTAATAAATTTGTTGCTATTGAACAACAGTTGACAAAGAGCCATGATTCATGAGAGCTTGAAACTCTTGGAAGTCCACCATCTCATCGCCATCTTCATCAGCAGCTTGAATCAAGCACCGACACTCATCGGCAGACATGTCGCCGAATTCCTCAAGCACATGATGAAGCTCCTCGGGAGAGATGAAGCCATCGCGGTCAACATCGAACAAATGAAACGCACGCGACAAGCACTTGGAATCATCAACGTCCTTAATCTTCATGTTGAGCTCGATGAACTCGTAAAGATCGAGGAATCCATCGCCGTTCACATCCACATCGTGCACCAGTTGATCGATTTGCTCATCCGACACTTTTTCCGTCCCCCGGCCAAGCGCGCGTAAGACCGTTCCTAGCTCACCCTTGCAGATCTGCCCGTCGCCGTTCCTATCGAAAAACGTGAAAGAGTCTGTAAGCTCCTCGAGTACTTCCGCAGGGAGAGAGAAATCCTCCTGTGCAATTGGCCGCTCCACTCCTACTGATCTCTCGTAACTCACTCGCCCCGTCCAACTTGCCTCCATCAGCAAATCCATCTCCCGCTAAAATCACAAGCTCTCGTACTATTGCGTCCCCGGAGAGAAAATTCCTCCTCAACAAACGAGCAAGGGATTGATTGCAGTCAAGCCAATAAATCCTCCCTTAACACAAGAATCAGCAAACCTTGTGCCAATATCAATGCGTCCCGGGAAAGAAAATCATTCCGCGATCGGATCGATTGCAGTATTGTCCTGCCTTGAGAGCAAATTATCCTCCCTTGAAACTAGAATCAGGAGCTCATACCATATGCGTCCCTCGAAAGAAAGATGAGTTATCCTCGATTAGCGATCGGGAGGTGCGAGGATTGGATTGCAGTAATGTAAGCGAGGAAGGGAATGGAGAATCGGGAGTGGGAGTGAGGATTATATGGAATGGAGAGCGTTCACCGACGCCGCGTTTGGCGACGAAATCCTTGTTAGCGAGTGGAACTGTGGAATGTCGGCACTCGAGTGGGAAGGTTCATAAGGGCGCGGGTCGGGGGTCCAAGTTGGGGACGTGACCCGGTAGGCGGGAGGGAACGTGTCGACGTGACCGAGGCACCATTCCCGACTGGTTTCTGCGGGGCCAGTCCTTGGTACGAATAAAAGCGCTTCGGTAGTCCTACAACTTTCTACTCTACTGTGGTACCATATAAATTTTTTGTCTTATTTCAATGCATGTTCCTGAATATTCAAACAAGATTGCTGACTTACAACAGTGTTGACGTACAAGGATGTGTTTTTCTACTCCTGTTTTTGAAATATTGGTAATCACCAAAAAAACATGTGAAGTGGATCCAATAAGGATCCAACCTTTTATTATTCAACCCAAAAAAGTTTGAAACTCCTTACACCTTATCGAAATACTTGGGCCGAGATGTGAATTTTTAAAATCAAGCTAGGTACCATGAAATAATCAATTGATTAGACAAAACTTAAAAATAAGTATCATACATAGAAAAGTTGTGATAGGGTTTGTAGCACTTACCACAGTTGTGCTACGAATCCTTTGTGTAGCAATAGAAAATTGCATTCTTTTGTGTTATCCTTCTTTTGAAGGCTGGTAAAACTTTATTCTATCCACTTTAGAAGAACAAATTTATCTTTGAACATATTAATTGAAATGATGTACCTTCAAACAAAGGCTCTGGTGTTTCCCTTCTATCCTCTCACTGGTTTCATGACCTACAAGCAGAAAATCACCTTCACTGTGCACTCTCAATGAATACACCAGATAACATTTGTGCAACCTTAGCCTGTGGAATGGAGTATTCCATCTTGTCAGTAATTAATTCAGAGTATCTACGCGGTTGCATACATGGCGGATATTCGAGACGCTACTGGCGAGGAGACTTCCATGAACGTGGACTTGAGTGGGGCTACAAGGCTGTTCAAAGTGAATGTCGGAACTGGGCAATGCAGACTGTGCAATGAGGTTCCTGTATGTATAGTGTACAAAGCTTCTGTGCCTATTGCGGAATAATGCATCTCAAAATTTGGAGCTCGTAAAGTGCATGCAGTGTTACCAGTTTCTGGTACTGCCGAATAGCCACAAAAAAACATGAAGCGATATAGTATTACAAGTGCTAAGAAGTTGCACTGTTTGTTGCATGACATCTAGTACTCCTATGTACCGAAACAGACTTTCTCTTTACAGTCGGTTTTAGAGTTGACAATACCACCAATGCAGCATTGGTCATCCAATGTTGATGGAAAATGATCCAACAGTACACTGAACGCAGCTATGCTAAAATGTGAAGTGAATACAAGTATTTAGAAATTACCAACTAACACTGGTTTAAACATGACCGGAGATTATGCAACTTCGGACTTAAAAGATGAGAGCAAGCACAATCAGAGGCTCGAGCATGAAACACATGCTTGTCACCTATCGATTCAGTACCATGATCACATGTGATCAATCGACTGGAACTTCGACGTCCATTTTCAGGTCTGCCTTATCCAAAACCTGAAAGCACCAAGTATATCAAGTTCAATCAATCAGCATTCCGGTGACAGAGGCATTCAGGTATCACATACTATAGCTAGCTCATCCTGACTGTCAGATAACCCTAAGCTCTTCCATATCCAGAGTTGCTACTAGAGGGCGACAAAATGTACAAAATGCAAAAAAGAGAAGAATGCATGTGTGCATTCTTAAGTAATGTCCATAAAAGAAAGGGGACTCGATACTCGATAGCAATAAGTTCTATGGGGGTAAGAGAGATACCGTCTCGAAATCTCGTAATGTCAGAGCTGAATCTACCGTATATCCTGACTGTTCAAGCGCTTGACTCAAAACCGACTGCCAAGAGAACATCCACCGTTAGAAAGTGCTTGAACTTCTACATCACAACAATCTAGAATACGTGCAGAATGTGACAATAGTATAAGAAATTACGTCTCGCACCTGACGCTGCTGATCTGTCAAGAAATTTCCCGAAAGATCCCGGAGAATCTGCAGCATGTCGCTGCTTGTTACTTTGTCATTGCCATCAGTGTCGTACACCTTGAAAATAACTGCACACAAAGATTGCATTCTTGTCAGTCCTCGAGGTAGCATGCATTACTCTAAGTAACAGAGTCGATCTTCAAACCATTACTGCTACGAATACATGAATAAAGGGCTTGCAGAAACCTATCCATGGCACTACTAACCCTTACTTCTTCACCAACAGGATGACTTGACAAGCTGTTTGAAACAATCGATAACTGGTGTGAAGACAAAGTATTATGGTGTTCATCAAGCCATGAGAAAGAAGTTCAATACTCATGATTGTAGAAACCTCAGTTGGATTAAGTTCAGAAAATGTGAGGGATTACTTCATGTTAAGTGAGAGACTCACACTTCAACTTGTCGTCTTTCGTAGCCCGAGAGCTGAAAACCGAGACTAGGGCTACGAACTCCTTGAAGTTCACCCCTTCGAAAATCTTTAACAGCCTCTGAAAGAAAAGAAAAAAAACGTCAATACTTATAACCAAGAACAAGGCAGGAAAATATGTAGAAAGTGGTGATGCTTGATCTGTACCTGGCAAAGTGGATTAACAGCAAATTCGGGCACGCTCATGAATCCATCGGCAGAGATAAATCCTTTTCCAGTACGATCCAACTGGCAGAACCGCTCATACAAGGCAATTATCTCCTGTTGCGAAACTGCAGCACCATTTCCAACTTTTAGAGACTACTCTTTTTCCAATGAACCGATTAGAAAACATCATCTTACACATTATTTGAGCCAGCATGAGCGTAGTCCAGACTTACAAAGGTTGCCACAATGATTCTGAAGATCCTCCAAGTCGTACTGCGAGAGTAGGGACGATGAATTTCCCATCTCTGCAACATCATTCCAACAATACCGTCAGACTGCATCTTTCCTCCACCTTCTTTGCTCACCCGACGAGGCTCGAATTCGATTATGATCAAACACAAGCTCGACTAATCCAAAGCACACTAGGGTTTTCACAAATACAAGTATATTGCTGCCACCGATCTGTAGAGCAGCAAGGAATTCAATTTTACTACTACAGCGAGAAGGAAGAATGAAGAGACAAATATCAACTTGATAGATGCCTCGATATGCACCTACAGAATCAATTCCGCTCTTCAACAATTAGCACAATCAAGAAATTTCTACCAGGCAGATGAAGCTACTAGACCGCAGAAGAGACATAAAGACACGCAAATTACTCCCAAATTCGTGCGAATTATCTATTCAGGGATGCTACCAGATGCAGGTGATCAGAGAGTCGATTTTGCAGATGAAAATCAGCCACAACTCAAAGTACACTAGGGTTTCGATTTGTACAGTACAAGTATATTGCTGCGAACGCACTCAACAGGTGAAAGACATTCAATTGAACTATTGCACGGATCGCTGTAAATCAGTGCTACGAGCGTTTCTCGGGGGCAAGGGAGGGGAGGGGTAAAGAGCCTTTTGGGTAAAGAGCCTTTTGGGTAAAGAGCCTTTTGATGTATATGTATAGGCTTAAAATGCCAAATGGTAGGCTCCTGTGGTGATTTCGGGCCGCAGGTCCTATTTTGAATTCAAAATTATCAAAAACAATTGTTGGGTCCATATCAAAAATTAGAGGGATTCTGAAGAAAAAATCCCTTTATTTAATGTGGTTGCGAGAAACGCTGGTAGCACTTGTTTACAGGTGCCGCCATTGCAACCAGAGAATATCTCTAGGAATTAATTATCAGAGAATTATGAATATTAAGCATTTTAAATGGGGAAAAAATAACCTCTAATACGGGACCATTAATTTGAGTAATACGTCCTATTGTTTTAGCAATAAGTGTTGAAGTTCCAAAAGTATGAGAATCTGTTTTCATAAAATTTAAAAGTAATAAAATTATATGTTTTTTAGAAATAGTATCAACTCGATCATATAATTATTGAAGAAAAAAAAAATCTTTTATTTCTTAAAAACGTGTAAAGACCTTTTTTATGAAGAAAATTAAAAATAGAGCTCACTAAAATAAAATAAATAACAATACTAAATTAGACTCAATATTGATCCAAATAAATAAGAAGATATTCTACCTCCTTCTAAGTATTTTGTACTTTCTCCACCAAATAAAATAAGAATACCAAAACCATTTCCAATACCGTCAATTATCCAATCATCAAAAAATGAAATAAATTGAGCTAATAACCGTGTACCTTTTACACATAATAAGTATCTATATAACCTCGAAAATATCACCAATTATATATAAGGGAAATGAAAGGGTTTAATTTGTCTTTAAATTAAAACTCAATTTTCACCTCTAAGTTTTGGGGCAAAAATTAAATAGGGCCGTACAAAAAGGCAATGATGTAGAGGCGTTTTTAAATTTGAATGTGGAAAGAAACTTTGAAAGTGTTTTTGTACATTTTTCATATGTTTGTAATTTGTTATAAATCCTCCAATCCATTTATGACTGATATAGCTCCAAGAGATCCGTTTTGTCATTTGTTGAACTATTTTATTATTTTTGAATCAGTATTTACTAATAAAAAATGGCCTTTTGCACGAATAATAGATTCAATCAAATTACAAGCCCGTCATAAAGACACCTCGTAGAATGAGGAGAGTTACATGAACTTCTAGACATGCTCAAACCAAATTCCGGGAAAATGAATCTCTAAGAGAAAGATGAAGTTCTTGGACTGCTTGAAAGGAAATCTTGTTCTTACTAATCAATTGGGTTCCTTTGATTTCACTTACTCGAGAAGCTACAATTTGTGCTTGATGAAGCTTGTGATGAATTGATGGAGCAGTTACTTTGTCACATGGAAGGCAAAAAGGAAAGTTGGAATTGGCAAAAAGACAAGTTGGAATTGAACTGGTGTGAACAAGATTAGTGCACCTAC
This sequence comes from Bryum argenteum, assembly GCA_037043015.1. Taxonomy (NCBI): domain Eukaryota; kingdom Viridiplantae; phylum Streptophyta; class Bryopsida; order Bryales; family Bryaceae; genus Bryum; species Bryum argenteum. The sequence continues at coordinate 12,523,615 of CM073328.1, read as the reverse complement.
TACCGTGGCTTCTTCATTTTCATGAATTCTAAGATACCTACTATAAATTTCACTTTTTATATCTACTTGGGATGTCTATTGTTAAAAGGCTTATGTATTGACTTCAATATTTTTATTGTTTGTATGTTCATCACCATTCCCTAGTTTTGATTGATTTTGATTCCTACTTCGCATAATTTATGATGAAATTAACTTACTTAAACATTTAAATATTATCAATTCCAGATTTAATTTCCAAGCACTTTCATACCAACTTTACAAGAGTAACTACAAAACCAATGTGTATAAGACTCAGTAATTTATCATACTTTGTGAAATTGTATTAACGTGTTTAAAACTACAATGCATGGCTAATAAATTACAATTTAGATAAATACAACATGATTTTGTTTGCAAAAAATTTTAAGTAATAATAAATTTCAAAATAAATAAATAAATAGCCTATAGAGAAGTGTGTACAAAGGTATACGTATACCCTATGTATCTAAGATCTCAACCTTTTGAAATTGGCCTATGGTGGAATGGACTTTGTAATATTTATTAATATTGTCAATTTAATAAGATGATTTTAAATGTTCAATGTTCGGTAACTTATTTAATATGAACGTAGGTCATAAATTATGAGAAACCACTCCACTTTCAATCCTAAATTGTTGAAATAATCGCCTAAAACCAAGCTCTTGTTCTTGTAAAAGACCCTTAAATTCACCATTACCTACAATTTATCCGTCAATCCATAAAAGTCTCTTCGAACTAAGCTTTTGAACATACAAAACAATCACTTTGAAATGGAGGGAATATTAGTCTTAGATTGCTTGGATTTGAAGTTTGTGTCCTTGTCTTGCTTATCCATACGATCTTTCATAAGTATTCCTAGGTGATTGTAAAATGCAGTGATCTTCTTATTGTGCTTGTATTTGTGCATTGCATCTGGATTTTCAGCAATTTCTGATACAGCTGCCATGATCTCAAGATCTTCAAGACCGTTTTTTATATCTGTTGTCTCCATCACATCTTTTACAAGCTCTTGAGTTGGTTGAAGCATTTCTACATGCCAATATTTTCAAAACATTAATGTAATGTATAAAAACAATGACTAAAACTGTGTGTATACATTGATATTTCATCCTTCGTGATCTTAAATTACAATAGCTACAATACATTAAAATAAGGTATAAATGTCAAAAATTGTTGATTTTTAAATAAACAACAAAAAATTCTGGCTCTATGAATGTCATCTATCATGACACAAAATAGTTCTATGTATTTTTAATATTCTACTAAACAATTTATAACTTCTTGTTCTATGAAAGAATTTGATGAGAATTCCAATGTGGTAAAAAAAGTATAGAAATTACTATTCGATAGCTTAGAGCATCTCAAATATTATGAGTAGTATTTTATTGAGTGTTACTTGCAACAATAGACATTCTTGAAAAAAATACCTCTAACTTCTTTTTGAAGAGCAGCTCTTTCTGGATTTTGTACTCGCATAAAGTCTGCATTTTAGAGTTTAATGAATGATAAATTTCAAAGCATATATTGTGGAGTGATGATTTATCTAACACAATTGTTTTTCATAATATATGAGTTGTATCTTTATATGGTATAAATTGTGTGCATTCTTTAGTAAAGTAATATGCTTCATAAACAAAGATAAGATAGTTTGTCGCTTCCATGTATCAAAACGTTTACTTGGAAGAAAATTTGGCTAGCTCATATTTATAGATGATAATTTACCTGGAATGTTATCATTTTGCTTTGTTGCTTTTATAAAAGGAATTTCTTCTTTTGGTGGTGGTTTTGATTTTACTCTTGGTTTTGAATCTGTCTGGTTTCTTGATGCATTAAGAAATCCCTTTTTGAATGGCTTTATAATTGGTTTAGTTAAAGGTGGTGGCTCTCTTTTTTGTGTATCATTTGTAATCAGGATATTCTTATCAGGTTCAATTGAGACCAACGATGTCTTATCTTCTGTACGTTTTAAGATCTTCTTTGGAGTATCTTCTGTACTTACTTCTAGAGGTTCGTCTAGTGATCTTGTACAAAGTGTCTCTGTCTATACACATAATAAACTAGGTCATTTATACTTGATGGTGTAAGTGTAAAGTTTTCTGTTTTATCAAGTTGTAATTGCGAATAGAAGTTCTTTTACAAATATTTTATCAAAATATCATTGGACATAAGTTAACTATCTTCTAGAATTCATAGTATTGTATTTTTAATAAATAAAAATAATAATTTAATTGTTTCTAGGAAAAACATATTGGTATAAATAACATCATATGGAACAATTATATTACCACTAGATTGTTGGCCACTATCCAAATGCATGTGTTTCAATAATTGTGACATATCTTCAAGTGGAGGTGGATCATCTACAGTTATTTTGATCTCTTAATATACTAAGTAAATTATACTTAATTGGAATTTTTATATTAAAAAATAATATACATCAACAGAGGTTCTATAGTGTTTTGTAGTAATTGCTTAATAAGATATACATGGTTGGAGAACAAAATTGAGCATAAGTTGGAATATTAATTAACCCAAAAAGTTTGCAATAAAGTTCCTTTTACAAAAATTTATGTGTCCAAAAAAACTCTCAAATGAAACACACAGTGACCAAAATTTGATACATGTATACCAGTATGCTTGAAAATAAAGTAAGTTTGTAGAGTTTCAATATTTTGAATTATGAAATTCAACAAGTTTTTCTTGCACAATTATTAAAAAAATTTATGCATGCAACAAAAACATTGAGGAAACATCTCAAATTGGAAAAAAAGCATACCACTGATTACTGTCTCTTTCATTGTTGATAATTAGAACAATTGGATTTATAACACGTGTATGTGTTTAGTTTTTGTTCTTGCAAGTATTACATTTCAATACTCCATACATCCAACTTTCTTTTCTTACACTTGCTCGTACTTATAGTTTGAAATACACATCTTCAGTGACTTTCATCACATGTAGTTGGAATGAGCTCTATGGAGTATTGATATTCTTTCACTATTACATATTGTTACAATGCTTATTACACTCTACTGGATGTTCAATATGAAGTGATTGTCTACTCTTGAAAAACAAGAATAGGTCTTGCAAACCTTCTTAACAATAATATACTTGAACATTACTGTAAAGCACCAACTTACACAAAATTCAAACAAAAATCATTAAAAAAACCAAATTTATGATTGAAACAATCCCTAAAATATATGAAAAACTTGATATACATTGATGCCCATAACCAATAACTTTCACTATCAACCGAACTTGATGGAGATCCGTCCACCGTCATCGACGAACGAATAGCTCAGTCGACGATTCATTCACACTTCGTCGTCTCTCTCCCCTTGTGGTCTTGAGTAGGATATGGCGCCCGAGAGCCACGCTTCGTTGCAACTCGCTGGCATTCATTCAAGAAATGGCGATGAGCACTCTGCCGTCGTCTTCAATTTCTTCATTATTCTATTCCAGCTGCGACGAAGCCGCTTGTACCGGAACAAATTCCTCAAAATTCCTTCCCTGTAGTGTAAATGCGGGTGGTCGACGAAGAGACACTTCTAGGAGTCTTCGGAGGTTGAGTGTGCAGTGTAGGGATGGCGAATCATGTAAAATATCTGGCGGAAACGAGAGTAGAGCGAATCGACAATTGTTGAACAGCTCGACGGTGACCGGAAGGAGAACATGTCTACTGGCAATGGCAATGGTCGGCGTGCTAGTCGCACGAGACAACGCTCGTGCAGAAGGTGAGAAGCTTCATATATCTGTATCCCTAGTACTTAGACCTAGCTTCAATTTTTTTCTTGAATTTTCTCATTTTTTTTCATACGTGTACCAGGCATTGTCTTAGGATTCGTTGAAGAGTTCCAGTACATTCTTGTCTTATCAATAGCTCTATTGAATCTGTGTGAGTCACGAATATGTTAATGGGCAAAGGATTTTCATTGCAGAGAACGCAGGGACTGAAGCTGTGAATACGACTGAAGCTGTAAATTCGCCGAAGGCTGAAGATGTGAGTCCACCTAAGACTGAAGCTGTGAATCCACCGATTAGTGAGGCGGTGAATCCACCGACTACTGAAGCTGTGGATGCACCAAGCTTGGAGCTGTATGTTGATGAGAAGGAAGGCTTCAAGTTACTGCGACCAGCACTTTGGAACAAGGTAAATGTAACACTTTCTTGGCCATTTCCTCTTACAGGTACCGTCTGTGCAACTGTTTCAAGTATTGAGCAGGCTGTACATGCTATGGATGTTGTTTCACATTTTTCGCCACGGCTCGTCGTCCTCTTCCTATCATATCTCGCTCCCGACGGTTTAAGAGCTCGTCTTTCTCGTACAGCATTCCAGAGTAATTTGAAGGTCCATGTTGCTTGTCAAGATGCTTCTGCTATTTCAATCACGATCACTTCATGCGACTCAAATAATATGCAGTGTGCTGGTGCTGGAGAAACAGTTAGTTGAAATTCATGAGATTCCTTCATTTCATAGAAACTGTCTTTGAGATTTATATAATGATCAATTTGTACCGATGTGAAAGTAGAGCCTGGTTCCGAAAATATACAGAGCCAGTGCTGTTATTTTAATTTGAAGGCTCTGCTTGTGCGTATTGGAGGGTCACAAAGGAACACCAAAATGCTAGAGATAACAGGTCAGCTCTTCATGTAGTGGAGGCTTCTTCTATAGAGGTGTATGGTTTTGTGAACTGCTTGTTCCTGAATCAAATTGGAGATGCAGGTGGAAAAAGCAGGAGCAACCGTTCTGTTCGAAGATCCTGCTAAACGTGGGAACACCATTGGAGTGGTAGTGAATCCAGTGCGAATCTCTTCACTCAAAGACTTTGGTACACCTAGTGTCGTCGCAGACAAACTCATTGCAGCTGAGCGCAAGAAGGTGACTATATACCATTCTTCACAGAATGTTGGGGTATTCTTATGATTTCATGAGTAAACTATTGGTCTGTTGTCAATTCTGATGATTGTTTCCTTCCTGCTATGCAGCCGAGTACAAATGATGCACAGCTCGTGCGTGTTCAGGAGCGGCAAGCGAACGGGGACATTCCTTTATATTGCTTAGAGTACACATTGGATAGCTCAAGGGGTCAGAAGAGAATACTTTCGGCAGTCACAGTGGCATCGAAAAAGCTCTACATTCTCAACATCACCTATGTAGACAGCGCAGCTGCTCCAGCCCCTGCAGCTATGGCGGAGGCTTTCACACAAGTGTTGAATTCCTTCGATTTGGTAGCCTGATCAAATCTTTGCAGCTGTGATCTCATCCTCTTGTAAACAGATTCAACTGTACATGGTAGAGCACCAGTGCTGAGAACGAAGACTCATCCATTTCTTAAGGATTTCTTCTACTTAAGCTGATCGATCAATGCCTTCAAGGCAAGTTGGGTTCTGGCAAAAAAAATTCCAGGTATGGTGGATAACCTCCGCCACAAGTCTCTTGTTGTGGCTGTCGTTTTTTTGTGCTGTATCTACAGCAAGTGGCGCCCTATACAATAATCAAATGAAGAAAATTTTCAATGTACCTATGCTAAAAGAATAAGTAGCATCCCTCCAACCATCAAAAATACATATGGTAGCCTCTTCGAGATGTGTTCCTGCATCATCGGAAATAGCCAAGATAGGTCAGACTTGAGATTGAAATTTCGAGGCTATACATCGGCACAGTATAAGTCGACAAACTTGCCTTGAATAGAAGGTGTCCCACGATTACTGATAACAATACGTTGCTCCTTTTGGCCTGCATGTATAACACATATACATTAAGTCTTAGTAGCTCAAATATAACAAACTTGTGTAAGGCTTATGACTACCAAAAATCATTCTACTTTTATGAAGCCAATTAGGGGTTGTACTTTGTTGCAATAGCTTGCAAGGAGTAGGCTTGGAGGTATATATATCTTTAGTTAGCTAATGAGGGTATTCATGCATTTGTTTGCTTAGGTTGAAACAAGGACGTGCTTGGTTCATATAGCAAAGGCTGTAGTTAGGTAACTAAGGTGTTGAAGTCTTGTAGATCCACAGGAAGTTTGGCAGAAATTGTAAGACTTAAGCATGTCAAATTATATTGAAATGCCTTCTCTGCAGAAACAATGCTCATTTGTAATCAAAAGTACATGAATCAAAGCGTAATCTTTGAACAAGTTGATTGATAGCAACATAATATAATTGATTAACAAAGAAACTAAAATGCTTGAACAAATTGGAGGATGAAACTTACAGCAATGGAATAAGCAACCAAAAGAGTCTCTAAACTTTTCAAGTAACACAAGATTGTTCCGCACTCAAAAATGGAGATCCCAGCCATAAGTGGGAAGTGCCAAAATAAATGCTTGAAAGAAGAAGGGCTGCTCCAGCACCCAAACACATGACAAGAGCCCTCAGTTAGATGGTTGCTTAATGTACACCCATGCACACAACAACAAAGCATTTGCATCACCATCATAATTTAGAATCTTCCACAAGTTCTAGGAGACAATATTCTAAGATAACATTCACGTCTTATGAACTAACCTTGTAAAAGCCATGTAAATGACAACCGGTATGGCCATAAGAATACGTTGAAGGGCCGCAAAGAGAATAAGTGAAGGTGCCATGTGAGCACCTAGTTTGTCAAAACTGCACAAATTCAGATTAAAGGCATGATTTGCATATGCCAATGAAAACTGACTACTCATTAGAGTCCATTGAAGAAAAACTTAGTGTACCTAGAAATAAGCAGATTTTCCGATATTTGAGCAAGCTTACCTGTTGCTAAGGCTAAGCAAAGCAGCAACTCCAAGCATCAGCAAACTGCCATGCTCTTTCCTCAGAGCTACAATTGGGTCCATCAAGGGACCCCTTAATATCCTGTGTCATACAATATCTATCAGCATGCATCTTAAAATCACAAGACATTTTCCAACATTGTCATGCTAGAAACCATGGGAAGGAACATACCAGTCTTTAAAGCCTTTCCATGGCAAGCCTTTTCGTATTGGTGATACGACAGTCACATCCTTCGTGATGTTCTCTACATCGCTCACAGAGCTGCTAAGAACGTCTTGATCATTCTCTACGTCTGCTTTCTTCTCAGTCCTTAATCCTGGAACTGCTAAATTTGGTAACACTGAGACAAGGAAGCTCTCGGATGAGTGCAGTGTCTTCTGGCCTTTCGGTTTTTCACCAGATTGGTCAACAGCTAGCAAGTAACCTCCCAAAGAGACAATGGCTACCCTTAGCAATCCTTGTGAGCTCGGTGACTCTTGCATAACCACATAGCTAGTGAAAACGAGGAGGACCGGAGTAAATGCTAAGTAAGGGACTGTCACTGATAGCGGAGAGATCTGTAAGGCCCGTTGATACATGTAACCTACTACCACCTTTATACACGCACTCCCTATTAGAACCTCCGAGAACATGTTGACATTAACCAACTGAGAGACGGTGTTGAAGTCGAACATGCTTGTTCCAAATACAACACATGAAAGAAAAACCGCATCGAGAAGTGCCACTATCGCCACCAATTCCGTTGATGTGAACTTCTGTGCTGCTACTTTCCGGCTGGCGTCTATGCAACTGTGCCCTATGGCTGCCATAGCAGCATAGGCAAAACCCTCCGACTTCATCCTTCTTCTATTCGTCAAAACTTATTGCTAAATATTTGAAGTATGAAGAGCATACTAATACTAATGGATTGTTCTTGCTTCACAAATGTCAATTGACGATTGTGCAAGAATCAGGTAATCCCCTCAACTTTTAAGAGAAGGTCCACTCCCAGTGCTCTCGCTATCTGGAGACTCTCTCCGATTGTTGAATACATCTACGGCACCAACATCCACCTCCTCCTCGAAATAGTGTTGTGCACTGTACCATAATCTTAAAGCAATGTATGTACTCAAATTGATATCACATTTTACAGAGCCTTTTTGTCAACATGGCTCCGTGAATTCTGCATATCAGCTCCCTCAAAGTGATAAGTTTACAGTATTCTACCGATGGAGAAGTCACTTCTGGCGACTCGACTGTGATGTCTATCCACATACTTTTCAGCAATATCTTCGATATCAACCGAGGCGCATGAGCTCAACTATGAACAATTATTGCATGAGATGTAGATCAGCAGGCTCATCTCGCATTTCTCGATCCAAATTTCTGTTACACAAACATAAATAACGTATTAAGAACTGTATAAGCTCATTCTGATTGATGTAATTACGCAGGTAAGAAGACTCAAAAGGAATTGTAGAGTGCATTTCTTCCAAGCTATCAGCGGCTGTATAATTTAAATTGAAGCTGTATCCAATTGAAGACGTGTCTTGGTGTAGAAAGAAAAACACAGTATGTTCAATCAAATGAGCAAAACCTCGAAGAAGAAATCTAGATACAAAATGAACTGAATCCCTCACATCCTATCAAAAAACACAGCCTAGCACAGAAGCATGTACATAATTCAATATAAACTTCACTAACACAACAATCGAAGCTTCAGTTAGAGATTCATCAAGCAATCCTCAACTAATCAACAATCGCAAACCCTATACATCCAAAATTTATCAAACATCTATAAATCAAGAAAATCAACTGTTTTCGCAGGCTCAGGATTGACAGAGCAAGAGCAACTCATACATCAACTACAAGACCTTTTCGTGCAGAATACATCAGAATTTATCCAGCGTCTATTAATCACCACACGCTCCTTCCAATCAAGAAATGAAAAGAATATCAGGCTCTGTGGAGCATTGATGAAAGCGATAGAAAATAATTCATAATTTGCAACCTACTTCATTCAGCGTCTTTTTATCACCACCTCTCTTAAAATCAAGAAACGAAAAACCGGCATCCGTCGAGGTCACAACAAAACACGCACCTCTCAACAACAAAGTTAACTACCACTCGATTGATATAATCAACAAAAACTCGATCTCAAACGAAAAAATGAAAGACGACAAAGATTCTTCACTTTCAAGATCCTTAATTACTCGTAAACCTTTACTGACTGTTCTTAATCGATCGCATCGCCATTATCACCAAAGTTCATGATCATACAAGAATTGGTGCGCAACAAGATCCAATCGAATTTCAACATCTGGTGATTGAATGATGATGATTGATCAACCGCAACGCAAGCCATGCAAAAGAGCTGGCGTACCTGTAAACCAAACCCTTGCGGATTAATTTAGTGAGCCTAGATCGAGCTCTGTTCTGTTCTGTGAGTTGCGGGGGTCGTTATAAAGGTCTTTGTGAGGCGGTGATGAAGAGATTGAGCACGAGGAGATGGAGATGGTTGACACGGCGTTGGAGGAGAAAATTGAGGCAAATGGGAAGAAACTCTGCAGTAACGACGGTAGGCTTCTTCTTCGTCACGTCCGTGGCGGTCCAACTGTAACGCAATTTAATATGGGAGAATGTGCTCATATTCGGCCACATGTAACTAAATATCATGGTTCTTTCATATGAAGGGAAGAAGCCTCCACCTCTTTTCTTACCAAAGCAATTTGATTGGGCATACTTCTATTCTCGTATATTTCTATTTTCTTATTTTTACACTTGATCAAATATCATATAGAGAAAAAATTTAATTACCTCTTTCCATTTAGTAAAGTTGCCTTGTGACAATTGATTTTTTTTATTATTATTTTTTGAGAAAGAGTCATAGTTCTTATATTTGATTTAGGGAATCAAACTCATAGAAAGTAATACGTGCTCTTCTGTTGTTTTGAAGAAAAATTTTAACGTTTCATAATGGAGTTTCTTAATGCAAAAATTTGCCAAATTTGACTGAATCCAGACTCATTCACGAATTTTGAACTAAAGCAGATTGTGGCATTTTCAATTTTGGGAATTTACAACTATGTTGAATGCAAATTTTCCTCGGGGAATTTGGGTATCTTTATATTCAAGGTAGATCCCCCCATTTACATTTTCATATTCACATTGTATCTTCTTGAGATGGCCATGGGGGAGCCTCCAATAGGTTATTTCTGAATGCTTTCAGTCCAGAAGTGATTAAATGTGTTGTAAATACATGTCGTAAACACAAAGTTAAGATATTTTTGTGAGTAGAAACAGAATTTCAAATCTCATGGTCATACTAAAAGTTTCATCTTAGGAATACTTTAACCCCTAACTTTCTAAGTCCAAAGTAGGTTTTTGCACTTTAGGGAGCCAAGATAAAGGGGTCAAGAGTAATTTTTTTGCCTAAGATTTTTATGAGGTGACCCTTATATTGCAAAGTATATGTGGTAAAACTTACAAAGTCAGATTCCAATTTTATAACCTTAATTTATAAATTTTTGGTTTCAAGTCAAAAATTGGCAATTCAAAGAAGTGATTTTTTGAGTTTTTCAAACCAGATATTTTCATTATTGTATCAGTACTCAAATTCCAAAGTAACTCAAGTCAAAAAAATTTACAAGGGCAGCCTCCAAACTTTCAAAAACAATCGTCACAATGCCCAAATAAACTACTGAGACAAACTTTAGATGTTAGTATCTCTAATATGGAAAAAATCCAACGGTCAACTTTTGGAATAGTAACTTAATAGTCTCAGATACAAGAATTTATGATTGAAAATTCAAAAAAACAAAAAAAAATTGATTCACACCCTTGAGAGTGCATAGAAGTAAAAAAATTGCAAATTAGAGCTTTCAAGCTCCCAAGAAACACCAAAGAATTTAGGGGTTAATTGCTATTAACTCTTCTACACAAAAAGTTTCATTATTGTCGTAATCCTAGTGTTATAAACCCTTCTATTTCAAGAGACTAATGGGATTGTTTCCAGCTAATTAGGGCCTCGCTCTTTTTTAGAATATCATATGTTATCTCCGCCAACTATACCAATATTCAACCACTTCTAATGAGAACCTCACTTATTATCAAATTTTCAAGCTTCATTTACCTCAAGTCCATCACAAAATGAATAAATACTAACCATATAGAAACTAAATCCTTAAGCATTAAGATTTGCATTTTGTCTTTTGACCGAAGTCATGGAGCCATAAATTTGAATTTTGGAGCCTCACAAACCATTATGAGACCATAATGTAGTGATCCTAAAGCCAAGTAAAATTTTATGATTTTCGTCAGTTTGGAGTAGAAATTCTTTCAACAAAGCTACTAAAGCAAAAGAATCTTCGGTTAGAAAGTTCACCTTTATCTTAAAAGCACACTTGAACCAAAATAATCATCAAACTAATTTCTTAACTCAAGCACTAGCCTTGCAATGGTGAAAATTCCAAAACCTCTACAAAGGAAAAGTATTATAATTGTGCGGTCAAAACCATGCCTTACTTTCAAAACATTTTTGATTGGTCAGAGGTTTTTACGACAAAAATTGGACTCTAAATGCAATCCATTCCAAAAATTAAAGTTGAAATTCAACAATGAATGACGTCTTGAGGTATACCCTTCAAAAAACATTCAATTGTCACGTTTTTCATTTAGAAACATCATTGCAAATCCAGTGCCAAAGTTATTTAGATCAAGAATATTTCAACTAAAAAGTTGTTGGATTTCATCTTAAGATTATACTTAAGGTAAAGAAATTCATGAAAAACTATTCCGATTTCACGTAATTGGCTTGCAATGATAAAACATGCCTAATACTTGATAATTTAAAAACAAAAGTTGCCTCTACTAAATTATACTTCGTTGAACATTTGATCTGAAATTCTTATCCCACAAACTATACTTGTTTGAGACGTAACCCAAGAAATTTTGTCAAAAATGGATTTTGTATAAACTTATGGCTCTTCCAAGTTATAGCCCTTCATCCATGATGTTTTTTATTGACACTAGGGACTTATAGGAGTTAAGAGCTAACTTCAAAATAATAATTTAATAAGGGTAAACTTCACGATTGTAATTTTTGGCACTAATGTTAGGTACTCTATGTTGCATTGTCAATCAACAAAAGAGAGATTAGAGAAAGGCTTATACAATACACAAATTTTCCACGCTTCTCTTGACCCCACAATATTTTCTATGCTCCTATGGACCTTGTTGTATGGGTACCTCAAAGCCCTTTGGGGGATACTATGTCAAGTATCTTCAAGGCATTAGTAACTAGGCTAGAAACTAGCGTAGTTATAGTGTCCACCCTCGAGAGGGGGAAGTAGTATTGTTCCAATTTCCCCTTGTCCGGTGGCCATCGGGATATTAGCATTACGAACGGACACTTCATTCACGCCGGCCCCTTAGAAAGGGACCGGAGTTTCTACCTCTATGCTCCTAAGCAACTCTAAATGCCAAATGACGAGGCTTTTGTAGTACTATTGGAGGTGCCATGCTTGTGGAAAATAGCCTAAAAATTGGTTGGTTGCTCTCTAATTGAACTCTAACATGGGACTCTAAAGCACCCTAGTTCCTCCCTTCTTGGACTTTCCTATCTCTAGATCTACCATGTTTATCCTGTGCAAGCTGCTACTGCAATTCGAGGCGATTTGCAACATTTTCTTCTCAATCGTTGCTCAAGTTTAGCAACGTGCTCAAGAAAATAAGCAACGTTATTGAATCACCGAGCAATGTTAGTTATAATGGAGTTGAGAACATTGCTTATTTTCTTGAGAACGTTACTCAAGCAAGTTCCAAAACGTTGCTAGACTTTAGCAATGTTTGTAATGTTGCAAACCCTTCTCTTTTCTAGTAGTACTTGGAGGTAGAGTGAGGAGAATTACTCCCCCAACTTAGTGAGAGATCACGAGGGCTTTGAAAGGAGACTTGCCCATGGCCTACCATAGACCAAGTTATTTCTCATGTGAGCAGATGGCCGGGCCATGTGAGATGCTCTTAGGACGTAAGAGCACTGTTCGGGAAGAACCGTCAGTCAGTTGTTAATCAGCTGAACGAAGTTGTCAAATTACCGATTCAATTTGATAGAGTTAAGGTTTCTTTCTGGCTCATATTCTAAATATCACCAAAGTATCACATGGGTATTTCTGCCAGAGTGGATACTAGCCTCGCCAATGATCACTACGTTGAGGCTATGAGTGGGTCCTGGCGGTCTCTTCATCTATAAATTAGTACGGTGGCTGCATTGCTGTCACAGAAATTTACAGCTACAATCTGGTGAACGTTTAGTGTATGCATGCGCTGAGCGGTGAACGTACAGTAAATGAAAAAGGAGAGATCAGCAACAAAGTCGCCGAATTAGATAAACGAAACAAAGATCATCTACGACGTGGGAACGAGAATCTCGGTAATGATTTATTACAACCAGAAATGTTTCATCTACCACTACGCAGAAGTAACTCAGGCGAGGTATGACAACACACAATAGTCAAAAGTGAACCTCAGCGGAAGTTGTCAAGGCAGTGTGGTGCTTGTGACCTCTCACACTCGAATTCTACTTTCAGAAAGTTGTTGGACAGTCAAAAGGTTGTTCTTTCCAGAACAAAAGAACTGGAACGTGACGCAAAGTGAATTGTGATTCTCACTGCACTGGGACCGACACTGTGCCCACCACCTCCGCACAACACGCGAGCTTGCATTGTACAAGCTGTGAATCGTACGGCCTACTGATTGCACTTGTCTTTACCATCAAAGATAGACATGGAATAATGTGTGACAGGTCCTCGGCACTGGTCAGGAAACAATTTCCGCTAATATGCAAAATGTTGAATCCATTGAGTTGCACAGATATTGTGTAAGTAATTACAACACGTTAGTATGGCGCTCCATGCACTCAGCGTGTTCACTTCATAGAACAATAACACTCTTTTCTGTGGTATCAGTGTAAGCTACTGTAACTGTTATTGAGGTTTTCATCTCAAAACCCATTAGCTTCAGGAATGATAAAACATTCCTAGTGAACGCTGATTCATGGGTTCAATCTAATTGCACACCAGGTCCAACTTTGGACTCAACGCACCTCCCTCACCTGGATCCCGCCAAAATCATATCATGTAAGTGAACTTACTTGCAGTTGCTTCAATCAGCATTTGAAGAGAAGGTTTCTAACGACTGCGCAGGATCAGGACTTATCGTAACACGTATCGTCTCCAAAGGGACGAGACGATAAAAATAATTTATCTGATAAAAAAACAGCTACTCCTCTTAAGGATTTCGGTAGATTCCGGGACATTCCCACTTCAGATTCGGTACGCAAGCTCCATAATGGCACCACGAGCAGCTCTTGTTGACCCTAATGTTGTTAGCCCTTTCCCAGAAGAGGAAGATGAGTCCTGTGGCTAGCAAAGCAGAAAGGAACAGAAGCGCCATCAACGACACAACCCGCTGGGAGATTTTGTACATCGGTACAGGGGGGAGGTCAGGATCTGCATTGTTCACCATGAAAGCTTCAAGCTGCGAGAGATGTCTTGTGTCCTTGTATCCTTTCTGTGGACGCTTCAAGAGAATGAGTCCGAGAAGGAAGCCCGTGAGGAGCCCGCCAACGTTGGCAAAGTTGTCCACTTGAGGCATGAGACCGAAACCCAAGCTGATGAGCAGGAACAATGTTAGGTCGATGAACTTCATTATCTTCCTCTCCGTAACTGGCCAGTTGATGAACATATCGGCAAAGCCAGCTCCAATCAAGCCCATGACTGCGCCTCCTGCTCCAGCGAAGATTTGGTTCTGGATGAACAGAGCAGACAGGATGCTTCCCCCAAATCCAGAGATCGCGTACACCGCGCTCACTTTCGCGAGCCAGAAAGTAAACTCCATCCGTGTTCCCACAATGAGGATCACAAGAAGGTTGAAGATGAGCTGTAAAACGCCGCCGTTGAGAGCGATTGCGGAGATTAAGCGCCAAGCTTTCCCGCGTGTCACCACCAAGTTGCTCTCAAGCCCGCCCCATTTCAAAATCGCGGCAGTGCGAGGTCCGAGCATGGGATTCTCCCGCCATGGCTGAAAGGATAGCGGCTTCATCCAAGAAGCGACGCATTTTCGGCCTGGTCCGATGTTGTTGGGGCAGTTGTTCCAGTACATCATGAGAATGAAGACAACGATGTTGGCTACCATGATAACGGGCACGGCGATGGGAAGGTAGCGGTGCTTTGATGGTTCGAATGGCTTCGGCTTCAAGGCTGGGGAGGGCTCGAATATGTGCTCGTCGTGATCATGAGCACGAATACGAGTATCCTCCACTTTCTTGGCACTGGGAGAGGCACCGGCGGAGCTGGTTCCATCTCGGGGAGCAGGATTAACCCTTCCAGATCCATGATCCATGATCTTGTCCATGATGTTCTCACGAACTGCAGGAGGAAAATCGACCAGCGGCAGAACGTCACCAGAGCGAACCAATCAACTCTTCCGCTTAAGTTCAACTCTTACGTGATCGCATTCTCGCTACAAAACGACTTACACCGTCACCAACGCCTGACAACACATCACACAAGTCATCAGTAACAAGCACCGTTCTAGAAATCCTATGTAACAATTTTGAAACTGCAAGATTAACGTGTACTCTGTCAGTACAAGTCCCGGCATACGAAAAGTCTTACATCAGATCCGTTCGTATATTTTTTACTTCTTTAAAATAATTTTCAAAAGACTACCGAAATTATCACATCATGGCAACGAGTAGGAAAGAAAAATATTGTAGTCGACGCCCGTACAACGGAGAACCACTAACTCCTCCTAAGCCATCAAATATTGCCTAAATGCAACTTCGGCAAAGTCAATCTCCAGAATATCACCTCCAGTCAAATCCTACACCTCGAGACTATCCATTTCACGTCGACGAATCTACCAGCAGTTCGCGTCGACGAATCAAACAAGACCTACGCGCAAAGACCGGACGTTGAAAAAAACACAAATTCGGCACTGCAACCCGACGTCTAGAACCAGAGAATCTTTACCACCGGTGACTGAAGCGCCATTCATTCTTTCCAAAAAAAAGTCTGAGCTTCAAAATGTGAAGCATCGACAACATCCTATTCCCTACGACTCGACTTGTAAATCAAGAAATTCCTTAATACTTGTCACAAAGCATCTCCAAGATGTGGATTTCTTCTAGAGAAAATCTCCAAGCTCTGAAACACGAAGCTTCCAGATCTTAAGACTTCAGTCACAATGTAAGGACTCTCCATTAAAATGTAGAAGCTGAATCTCCATACACCGATCATCTCTAACAGCTAGATCTCTGTAGCAAGTAGATGCATTCCTTCAGCACACACACTCTCCAAGCACTGTAGCGTGAAACCTCCACAACGTCCAGATTCCAGACCTCAGTCACAAAGCAAAAACTCTCAATTTCGTAAGCACACACCGATCGATTTTCAAGCCATTTCCAAAACTGCATTCATTCGCTCGCGTGCTAAAACCTCTACCAGGACTGGCTCCGTGATCTACCGACACACGCTTGCAAGACTGACACAAGCTATGGCAGAGAAGGAGAAAGAAGCACGTACAATGTCAGTGAAGCGGCAGGGCCGTAATGGCAGCTCCAAGCGACTGGGATAATTGCTCACACAAGGAATTCCAGAGGCCAGGAGGCTCAAAAGGAGAAGAAGAGGAAGAAGAAATAGAGGAGGAAGAGGTCAGAGAACGAGACTGGGCCACTAAATCATCAGTCAGTTGCATTATTGAGCTCCGAATCTTAGACTAATATGGTACCCCCTGTCTTCACTTACCATTCATCATCTCACTAATTTTTCATCCGCCTGCAACGTTGGAGATTAGGCTTTTCATCCTTCTGTAACGTTGGAGATTAGGCTTTTCATCCTTATGTTACGTTGGGGATGAACGTTTTTCATCCATGCTCTCTGTCTGTGACGTTGGGACTATGTTTAGCCATTAATTACTATTATGTGAGATATGAGTATTTGGCGAGTGTGTGTTGTCAACGGGCTTTGGTCGTTTTTAGTTGCTTGTGAGTTGGCATGTCGGTTCATAGTTCTATTTCAAGGTTGTTATTTGGTGGTCATATTTATGGTGAATACTCCCCCCCTCCTGACTCCCAGTTTTAATTGTTTTCATTTTCTGGAGGTATTTGTTTGCATGGCCACTTGGTTTGGAATCTCGAGTGATTTCTATGGTCTTGTTCTGATTTGCTTGTTTGATTGAGAAAAAAGAGTATCACATTATCACCCATTTGGATTGGAGCGAATGAATGTTTTGTTCAATGAGAAACAGGAAGGTGAAGGTTTGGTTCAATCATTGCCCTGTTCTCTGTTTTACAAGGCATGAATTGTTGAGTGAAAGAAAAAAGAAAAAAAAAAAGAAAAAAAAAAAGAGAATTCTGAAAATGAGTTGGAAGGAATGAGCGAAAATAAGTTGGAAGGAATGTGAGAGAGTCTCATCTCATCAAGTTTATATAAAAGGTCGAACAATTAGTTTACTTGGGATCGTACATGACTTAACTTATGGACTAACTCATCTTTGTATCTTCCTAGCTAACAGATGTAGGATTCTCTATATAAGTAGATAGTTACATGCAGTAACTCCAGTAATGAATGGATATTATCTTAACATGTCTTTTTAATATTCATAGCTTATCGAACCGGGGATCTTCCTAGGTTACTTTCAATAGCATGAACTATTCCTTACAATAGAAGAAAAACACTAAGTAGTGGAGAAGTGTGATATTTCCACCATGCTCTAGAGTATTTCTACCAAGAATGTCTTGTTCCATGAGACTTGGTGGAAAGTCTAATTATACTACAACACTACACCATAAGTGAAAATTGTTCTTGTGGGCAAACCCACCTTGGGCCATTGCGCGTTGTGTTTTTTTTTCAATGGCCTTCTAGATTTTTAGTTAGGGCCTACCTTTTTGAAGTAAGTCTAGCTGTAATTCAAGAGGCCCTAATCATTTGTGCACTTTTGTTGCGAGGAAAGGCAAAAGCGATTTTCATGTCAATTTTAAATAATATGTGTGATCCTCACAAAGTCTTCAAAATCAACATCGTCCTCCTCACCGAGTGATAACCTACTCTGGTCATGCTTGTATTCTTTTTTTAAAAAAATTTAAAAAAATAATAATAAATAAAATCACCGTATATCACATGGACATTTATTGAGATTGCTTCTTCTTTTTAGGCACCACAAGCCTTGGCTTGGTGATTAGGGCTCATGGTCCCCAACGAGGAG
Organism: Bryum argenteum; assembly: GCA_037043015.1. Lineage (NCBI taxonomy): Eukaryota > Viridiplantae > Streptophyta > Bryopsida > Bryales > Bryaceae > Bryum > Bryum argenteum. The sequence goes on along the minus strand of CM073328.1, from coordinate 12,505,585 downwards.
GTCGTGGGTTCTATTCTCCATGCCAGCTTGGTGCTCACCACTATAGTCCACCCAACTATTGTTGGGGGTCCTTGGACCTTGTTGTATGGGTACCTCAAAGCTCTTTGGAGGGATATTAGAGAAATCCGCTAAATGGTCTCTACTTTAGACTCCAGTTGGACCCGAGTCCATCATTTTGTGCTTTGTTTTCAGGTATCCGCTAAGTAGAACAGATTGGGGACCAAATGCATCAAACCGGGGACGAGATGTAAACTAGAGACCAAATCACTCAGTCTTCCGACTACATCATGTTGTGGACTAGGCACCAAGTTGAACTGGGGACCAAATCTCATAAAACCATCAAAATCATGCATTTTTGAGTTTAGTTCCATGTTCGAAGTTAGAGTAAAACTTTGGTGCTGAGTTCAACGTTTGGTTCCCAATCTGACCAAAACTGGGTGTTTTGGTCCCAAGTCCGTCGTACTTAGCAGATTTCTCTACTATGTCAAGATTCTTCAAGGCAATAGTAACTGACTAGAAACCAACGTGGTTACAATGTGTCCACACTCGAGAGGGGAAAGTAGTGTTGTTCCCCTTGTCCGGTGACCATCGGGATATTAGCATTACAAACGGACACTTCATTCAAGTCGGCCCCTAAGAAAGGGACTCACTGGAGTTTCTATCTATCTACTTCTACTTTTCTATCAAATCTCCCAATGGCGCGAACCTATTTGTCAAAACTAAAGAACCCAAAGGGAAACAAAAACAATACATAAAACCCCTGCACCAGCAACATGTCCCCCAAAAATTAATCAAAGAACTACTAACAATAGAAACGTCCTGCTAAAGGGCATTTCTGACATTCTGACAGCCGCATGTCCGAGGAAAGGAACAGGCACAAACAAGAGGCCACCAATTGCCAACCCAAAAGTGGGGCCAGTAACCGTCAATATTAGCACACGGTATTATCCACCTCTTCTACGGTAACTAGGTCGAAATATACGGCATGTCCCTCCCTCCTGGACCTCAGAATGGAAAACATACCCATACTGTACTCATGCTTGCTTGCTTATCAGTCATGCAGCTTTTCATCGATGAGCTTCATTCATTCATTTGTATGTGAGTGAGGTTAATAATACCGTTTGTATTTCTTAACGGTTGCTTCTTGCTTGGAGTCGTCTCTCTCTATTGCTTTTAGTCCCCCCATTTTGTGATTCCAGTTCTCTTGGGAATTCGGCTGTTGGGAGAGAGTCCGTTGTGGTGTACGACATACACTAAATAGTGTAATGGTTGTTTCCCAAGGAGTGTGGTTTGTGTGGGTGAAACTACATGCACTTAGGGACGCTTTACAAAGGAGTCAAGGTTGAGAAGTCCCGTGGTCATATATATATAAGAACTCCAATCTCCAATAAGAGATTGGCGTGAATACAACGTCTGTTCGTAATGTTTTTACCTCAATGGCCACAGGACAAAGTGGTAAAAGAACAAAAATACTCACCCCTTACAGGGATAGACACTAAACTACACATACGAAATTGACCCCACAAAGTAACCGAGACCAGACTGAACTAAAGTAACCCAGACAAAACTATTTAGGGTGCGAGTGTTTGACAAATGAATGTTTTAATTGGGATATGGATGGGTTCAAGGTCACCAAGCCGTGCAGTCCTAGGGTGGTTGAGGTGTAGGACGTTTGTAATCGTGCTGGTCCGAGTTCGAACCTTGTCGGGCTCGTTTGAGCAGTTCGCATGGCTTGGGGCTGTCTGTGAGTATATGGCAGGAAAAATAAATCAACCACCCGGCCCCTACCCGAGAAGCTGAGACTGAAATAGTGCGCTGGTAACAAGAGTGGTTTGTACCACTACCCCCCTTTTTTGTTTGTCATGGTGGTTCGAGATTGGTGGGGAGGGGTTGGTGGTTTTCTAGTTTGCGTTTATATAGGAGGATTAATGTTGCGTGATGTATGGCTATCATGTTGATTGTTTTCAATGCGTTCTTGATTTGTTTTTCGGTTAGTTTGAATGACGTTTCCAATGAGGTCATTGATGGTGTGTGAGTAGTACCTCTAGCACCTCAAGTAATTACTATGAGGGGGTTGACTTTCCAGCCACGTGCAGCTATTGAGTCGAGTAATGGTTGGTATTTATTGGTTTTATTTGTGATGGTTTCTTGTGGAAATCTGTCGTTACAGTATGTGAATTCAATATATTGAATGGTAATGCTGTTGTTGGGGTGTTGTGGAGGTGTGCCTTGGTGTGGGAGGCCGATTACACAAAGTAAGTCAGGTCGAAATCTTGCATTGCAGTGGCATCTACGTGTGTTGCAAGTGCAAGGGAGGAGCCAAATGGGTACCGTGTTATCTGGGGGTGCGCTGAGGTGCCTTCCAGCATTAATAAGTGTGTAACATCTAGACTTGGTGTTGGACAGGATGAGTTGTTTAATGGTTTTAACTGCCTGATTGTGCCTAGTAACTCTAAAAGCGTGGATGTTTGGACGTCGGCATTTAAGTAAGACGTGTAGCCATGTGTCTACGTCTGTGGAGTTGCAGATAGGGCATGTTTTTGTTGGGAATCGTATATGTCCAAAGAATAGTTGTTTTCGTGCGTTACCCATGTATTGTCCTGTGCGGAATTTTAGTATGCTAGTTATTTGGGAGTCTGTAATTTTTGGGTTTTTCCAGAAGGCATTTGAAGATTTTGCATGTATATCGAGATTGGAGGTCCATTTGTTTATGTTATGAAAGTTTTGTGCTAGAATTGTGAGGTTGTTTTCACTGTCGTATTTGGTAAGGTATGTAGCTAGGTTTCTAACTGGTCCCTTATCTGGTCTGTGGTGCGGTCCAGGCCATATATCTTTTTGTTAGTAGAAAGGGGTGATGTGTGCAAATTCGTGGTTTTTCGGGCAAATTTATAGGTTTTTTCGTTTCCTGCTTTTGCTAGCTTATCTGCTTTTTCATTTCCGGATATGTTAACATGAGCTCTTACTTTGAGGAACATGGTGGGTTGTGTACGTATTTTCAGCATATTTGTAATGGCGATGAGAGTATTTAGATCGGGGTGGTTGTTTTGTAGAGTAGGATGTGTTAGGTGTGTTTGTAAAACGTACAAGCAATTTATGCAATCTGTAAATATGTATGCGGGTTCGTCTATGTACCTAGTTGTGAGGATTTTGAGTGTTTTGTATATGGCCATAAGTTCTGCCCTAAAGATGGTTTGTAAGCCTGGTAGTCTTTTTGATATTTGTATTTCTGGTTTTGTTAGGTTATAAATGCCATAACCGGCGGTTTCTTGGAGCATATAGCCCGCTGCTGTTTTTTGTGGTGGTATGAAGGATCCGTCTGTATAATAGCTGTATTCTGGAGGGAATTTGATAGGCAGATGTGTGGTGTATTGTGGGAGTGGGGGTGTGCTTGAGAGGTTGGGTGTATGTGATGGGGGATATAGGAGTTTGGTCCAAATTTTGTTTTTGTTGACTTTGGTGTTTTCAGGTGTGGGGGGAATTTCTTGAAGGTGGAAGTGGGTGATAGATAGATTTCTAAGAGTGGTTGTGAGATTATGTGTGTCTGCTGTAGTGGTGAGATGGTGTTGCTTGTGGTGGATGCAAAGGATTTGGATTGTGTTTGGTTCGGTGCGGGGTTTTTTGTGGTCAGTGGGGACTGTGGGTTGTTCGTATGTTAATGTGTCAGCGGCAAAGTGTGCTAAAACGTATGTATCTGGGAACTCAGTTGAGTATGGGGTTGGATTGTGGAACCATTGCTTGTCTGGCATGACCACAATGGTTATAGCATTGGGGTTATGTTGTGCGGCTAACGTGGCCCAATGAATACTTTGTTGCGCAGTTTCGTCGTTGTGTGGATGGGCATAACCAATTCCTTCCCATTTATAATGAAAGGCAGGGCCATTGGAGCCAAATATCTTGTCACGTGGGAATGTGGAGTAGTATTTGGTGATTTGTAAGGGGCATGTTACTGGGGAGGAGAAATACGTGTGTGTTATGCGGAATGATGTAATGAAAGTGTCTATAATGGTTGTGGGGAGCGTGTGGTGGTCTGTTGTTTTGGGATTGCGTTTTGAGAGAGTGTGGTGGTATCGTTTATATAGTAGGATGATTTCTGTTTCAAAGGGTTGGGTTTGAGGGGTTAGACCGTGGTTAGTGTTAAGGTATGTGTGGTATTGTTTCCATAACCATTTGAGTCTTGATGTAGGGATGGTAAGGAGAAAGTGGCCATTTTTATCGAATAAATGTGCTGTTTCATTTAGGATTTGTATTGTAGGGGAGTTTGTGAGGATGTCTTTGTCAGGGTTGCAGTCTTGTAAATGGATTTGCGTAAGGGGTATATTTGTTGGGGGTGGGATGAATCGGGTGTCTCTTGATTGTAGTGTTGTGAAGTTAGTATTGATGATGTGTTTTGTTGTGTGTAGTATTCGGTTAGAAGGTTAAGGTTGTTTTGTATGACGGTTGGATAGTTGAGTGGGAATAGTTCTTTGGGGGATAACCAAGTGTGGTATGTGAGTTGATTGTTTATTTCCCAGTGGCACATGTATTTGTTTGTGGAGTGCGTGATTTTGTATTTGTCTTTTTTGGTGTCTATTTTGTGTGCAGATATGTGGTGTATGGGGAAGTCAATCGGGTTATTGATGATTTGTTTGGGCAGGGGTATTGTTGGTGTAGGTGGTGGGAAGGTTAAATGTGTTGAAAGTGGAGGAGAAGGTGGGGATATTTTGTGGTCATGTGTTATGTATTCGTTGTATAGAAGATGGGATGGTGAGTGTGAGTTGCACGGTTGTGAACATTCGGGGGTGCATATTTTTTGGCAAAATAGTTGTTGAGCAAGATTGAGAGCGCTGCGTTCTAATTTACTGGGATTTTTATAGTATATTTTGAGATCTATAGGTGATATGAGGGTGGTTCCATTTGGGAGTATGAGGTGGCTTATTTTGGTTATTTTGAGAAGTAGTAGTTTATGTAATAATTTGAGGGAGACTTTGGGATTTAGGTGGGGTAGGAGAATTGATGCCTGAGTCAGCCATCGCGTTTCTAATTCGGTGGCTTGGAGTTGGAAGTTGTCGAGTGTGCATTTGAGGTGTAGTCCACCAGCTTCTTTAAGTAGGAAGATTGTTCTTGTGATTGGGGAATGTATGCAATCGTTGTATTTTATTCGGGGGATTTCTTCGGATCCACCATATTTTGCTAGAATGTGTTGAATGAGACCTTGGTAGATTGGGCCAAGTTTGCCTTTGTCATTTAGTGCATTTGTAAGTTGGTCTCCAATGCATTTGAGGTAAGCATTTTTAAGGGAGAAAGCTTCAAGGCCAAAGTCTTCATGTGGTAATTGTGCAATAACATTTGCCGTACATTTAGGTAGCCCACATATTGTTTTTTGGATGCTAGTGATTTTCTTGTCTAGTTTTTTGATCATTGGTAGTGAGTAGGGTACTATATAGAAACTATATGCAACGCCTGCGCGTATGACTGTATCCACCATATTGATTTTTTGTTTCATTGTGGCAGGGCAGTTAGAGAGTTTTTGACATTGTTCAGTAAGTTTTTTGGTGGTTATGTGTGTTTGGAGTTTCCACTTGAGAGTTGGTACCATTTGAATACCGAGGTAGGGGTAGGCTTCATTTTGGTGTAGTGTTGGTAATGGTTCATTTTTGTAATTGATGTTTTGTGTTTGAAGAAGGGTTTTGAAGGCGGTGGGTGTGAGTTTGGATTTGTTTGGGCAGCCGGTAACTGCGCATTTTTGTGTACCTACTTCGAGTCCAGTCCAGTCACTGAATTTTTCAATTTTATTCATTTGTGTTTGTAGCGCTTGAAGGGTAGCACTGAGAGCAACTAGGTCATCAGCATATGCAGCAGAGTTAATTATTGTTTTTGATGTACCAAATTTGTAACCATGGTTTTCTAGTTGTAGCCATCTCAGAAGGGGTTCTAGGAATATGATAAAGAGATATGGGCTTAGTGTGTCGCCTTGGATGGTGCCCCGTTGGATTGGTATTGGTTTTTTTTTTCCAAAGTGTTCTCCAGTGTATATGGTGGTGGAATGTGAGTAGATGTTTCCAATTAGTGCAACAACATCTATTGGGTAGCCTAGGTCACCCATTATTGTCAGTAGTCTAGCATGGTCTAAGGATCCAAATGCATTTTTGAAGTCGATGTACATTATGTAAATATCTTGGTTTGTGATTCTGGCATCTTCAAGTGTGGCCGTAAGGAGTTGGATTTGCCTAGAGGTACTTCTTTCAGCTCGAAAGCCTTCTTGGCTGTCATGAAGAATTTGGTGGCATTTGCCGTATGCTGATAGAATAAACGTAAGGGTACTAGTAAAGAGTTTGTATATTGTATTTGCGAGGGCAATGGGTCTATGGTTGGGGAGAAGTGAGGGGTCACATTTCTTTTAAAGAAGTATAGTAAGACTGCTTTTCCAAGATGCAGGTATTTGTTTTTGTTTATAGCAGTGGAAGAAGAAGAGGTGTAGAAGGGTGTGGAATGAGTCAGGCATATTTTTAAGAATGGAGTTAGGGATTTTATCTAGGCCAGGAGCTTTGTTTTGCGAGAGATTTTTTAAGCAGATGTCAAAAGTTTCCCGATTGTAGTATGTGTGTAGCGGAGTTTCTGGGGTACCTCTCTTTTCAAGAATAAATCCATCTAAATCATGCGACGGGTATTGGCGGACTGCACATGTGCAGTTTTGGGGATGTTCTGGTTGATAATAGCATGTTGGGATGGTTGGGCGGTTGGTGATGGACTGCTGCAAGAAGATTTCTTGGGCTATGTCTTCTGGGCTAGTCAGGATTTCATTGTTGTGAGTAGTGATGCAGTCTAGTGGTGGGGTTTCTAGGTTTTTGAAGACACGGTTGTTTATTTTCTTGGAGCTAGTGTTATAAAGTTGTCTATATTTTGTTATGGCCTTCTTGATGGATTGGCGGGTGTATTTCGTGGTTATGGCCCTTGCTTTTTTGTTTGCGGTTTTGGCTAAATCTGCTAGTGTGTTTAGCCAATCGTTTTTTGTGTCATCTGTGTCCGGGGGGGGGGGTGGTATGCTTGCATGTGTGTGTTGTTGTGTTTCTTGTATTATTGGGTGTGTTCTCCAAGTGTCGTTGTTGTTGGCTATGTAGATTGTTTTGCGAATTAAGTGGTATGTAGAGAGGTGTCTCTTCCAGAAATCCACCCTGATGGTTAGTTTGTGGTGTGAGAGTGAGGATAGGGGGGGCGGTACAAGTTTTTAGCAATGTTTCTGTGGTGCAGTTTATGAGGAGGTCTAATTGTGTACATGCAGTGGTCCATTCAGTGCTAGTGAGTTGTTCTTGTTTTAAAATAGTGGTAAGGTTGTTAATAGACAATGCGTTTTGTTCAGAGAATGCAGTATTAAATGAGTCTAAGTTGGCTTGGGGGATGGGGTTTAGAATACGAGGGGTTGTTTTAATTGATATTGGTGGAGGGCGGGCTATTAGTGTTTGTTGAGGTATGTGAAGATTTACTGGCGAGTGGTCTGAGTTAAGGTTTTGTGTGTGGTTGGTAGTGGAGGTGAAAAGATGGTGATTGGTGGAGTTTATGTAGTAACCGTCAATAAGACTCGATTCTGTATAGTTGTATCCGCCTTGTTTGGAGAATGGGCTGTTTGTAAGAATGTACTTTAGATTGAGACTATCGGTGAAGGTGCGCCATTGAATGTCTTCGTCTTGTGGTGGTGTTGTGGTATGTTCGTTTTGTCTCCCTATGAGTGCGATGTCTCTGTTAAAATCGCCACAAAGAATATGGGTGTGATTTGGATGTGTTTGTATTTGGGTAGTGATTGTTTGCTGAATGGAGGGGATTAGTCTTATATCTTCGGGATGGGACGGCATGTAGAGATGGATAAGAATCCATGGTATGAGTGGTTTGTTCACAATATGTATGATTTGTAAATATGGTGAGATGTTTGCTGGTGTTGGGATCTTGGTGACATTGCATGGGGAAGCATATTTGTAGTGTATTAGGGTGAGAAGGCCGCCTCTAGTGGGTGTGTATCTTAATCTTTGTTGTATACATCTAGTGAGGGCGTGTGTGTTGTTGAAGATGAGTTTATATTGTGGAAGCATACGTTGTATGTGTTTTGTGGATTTATTTGCAGTGAGTTTTGTTTCTTGTATGGTAATGATGGCGGGAAGGTTATCCGGGAGCTGGTGGATGTTGGGAAGTGCAGTATTGAGTGAAGCTGCATTCCAGGTAGTCATAAGTGTGCTTTGGTATGTAGTAATTTGGGATTGGGTTTGAAGAGGGGGAGTGGGCGGAAGTCGTGGTGGGTGTGAGTACTCAGGAATGTGTGTTTTACATTTTAAGGCTTCGATTAGTAGTTCTTTTGGTATGTATGGAAATTCAACCATTAATGTTTGTAGGTTTGCATTGTTGTTTATGTTTGTGATATAATTATATAATTCATTGTGTATCGTGCGAGAGGGTGTAATATTGTGTTGGTGTGTTTCTAAAAATTTAGTGTAGGGGTGAGGATTATTTAAGTGACGGGAGGGGATATTTGGTAAACGGGAAAGTTTGTTAAGTAATGATGTAGTCCATTCAAGAGTTGGGTTTGATAATATATGTTGTTCACACATTGTTAATAGAGGACCAATGGTGGTAATTAGTGCGTATAGAAAATTTGGCGGTGGGTATTGGGGGTGGTTATGTATGTAACGTGTTAGACATGGGTATTTGTTTATACTTGTTGGGTGGTCGGGGTGTGTGGTTTGGATTGTGGAGGAGAATATTTTTGCGAGGGGTTTGTATTCTGGATATAATATGATTGTCCTCGGAATGAAGTATGTGTTGTTGTGTCGTCTGTGTTTGGCGGGGTGGGTGTGTAGAATATTTGGCATGGGGCATGGGTTTGGTTCGACGTCTCCGCAGAGTAGGAGGAATAAATAGTTTGGGATGAATTTGCCTTTGGGAGTTTTGGATTTTGGTCTGGCAAGATGTGATATGGTGTTTGTTTTAGGATTGGGCATTTTAGGATTTTCAGGTTTTGATTGTGTTTGGGTATAGGTTGTATGTGTTTGAGAGGGGGACCAATATGTTTTGTGTATCTTGGGATTTTCCATTTGTTTGGTGTATTTATCTTGTTTTGTTGGGTTGGTTTTTGTTGTATTATTTATGAGATGGGGTGTGTTTTGGTGTATTAATTTTTTGGCGAGGCCGGGAGGCCGAGCTCCGTTTGGTTTGTGGGGGAGATAGGTTTGTTTTTGGTGTAATGTGTAGATTTGTGTTCTTGTTGTTTTGTTTAATGTGTTATCCCCAAGTAGCCCAAGTATAAACTTGAGATTCTTTAGTAGCCATAGTATGAGCTTGGGGTTCCCATGAAGTTCAAGTACTAAAATATTTGTATTTATGATTGTGTATGTATTTTTATGTGGATGTGGATGTGGATGTGGATGTGGATGTGGATGTGGATGTGGATGTGGATGTGTATGTGTATGTGTATGTGTATGTGTATGTGTATGTGTATGTGTATGTGTATGTGTATGTGTATGTGTATGTGTATGTGTATGTGTATGTGTATGTGTATGTGTATGTGTATGTGTATGTGTATGTGTATGTGTATGTGTATGTGTATGTGTATGTGTATGTGTATGTGTATGTGTATGTGTATGTGTATGTGTATGTGTATGTGTATGTGTATGTGTATGTGTATGTGTATGTGTATGTGTATGTGTATGTGTATGTGTATGTGTATGTGTATGTGTATGTGTATGTGTATGTGTATGTGTATGTGTATGTGTATGTGTATGTGTATGTGTATGTGTATTTGTATTTGTATTTGTATTTGTATTTGTATGTGTATTTTATGTGTATTTTATGTGTATTTGTATGTGTATTTGTATTTGTATTTGTATTTGTATTTGTATTTGTATGTGTATGTGTATATGTATGTGTATGTGTATGTGTATGTGTATGTGTATTTGTATGTGTATTTGTATTTTTATTTGTATTTGTATGTGTATTTGTATGTGTACGTGTACGTGTATTTGTATTTGTATTTGTATTTGTATTGGTATTTGTATTGGTATTGGTATTTTATTTGTATTTGTATTTGTATTGGTATTTGTATTTGTATTTGTATTTTATTTGTATTTGTATTTGTATTTTTATTTGTATTTGTATTTGTATTTGTATTTGTATTTGTATTTGTATTTGTATGTGTATTTGTATTTTTATTTGTATTTGTATGTGTATTTGTATGTGTACGTGTACGTGTATTTGTATTTTTATTTGTATTTGTATTCGTATTTGTATTGGTATTGGTATTTTATTTGTATTTGTATTTGTATTGGTATTTGTATTTGTATTTGTATTTGTATTTGTATTTGTATATTATTTGTATTTGTATTTGTATTTGTATTTGTATTTGTATTTGTATTTGTATTTGTATTTGTATTTGTATTTGTATTTGTATTTGTATTTGTATTTGTATTTGTATTTGTATTTGTATTTGTATTTGTATTTGTATTTGTATTTGTATTTGTATTTGTATTGGTATTGGTATTGGTATTTTATTTGTATTTGTATTTGTATTGGTATTGGTATTTGTATTTGTATTTGTATTTGTATTTGTATTTGTATTTGTATTTGTATTTGTATTTGTATTTGTATTTTGTATTTGTATTTGTATTTGTATTTGTATTTTATTTGTATTTGTATTTGTATACGTATACGTATACATATGTGTATTTGTAGGATAATATTTAGTATATAAATATACTAGAAAGTATACGTATTTAAAAACCATACATATGGAGGTATACCGTGCATATTCTACTATAAATACTACAAAATACTTATATGTGTGTACTATACTGTATACCCTATATCTACCAAGGGTAATGTAGAATCTACTTTTACCATATAAGTTTATAAGTACTTCCCTTTCATCTTCCATCAATCCACATTTTTTGAGCTTTCAATCAAAACTTCAAAAGTGGAGATTTGGTCTTCATGATTTGTTGAATGGTTGAGAGAGTCATTTGAAGGGTCTCTTGAATAGAATTTATTTGTTGTCTCATCTCATCATTCTTCTCTTCTATCAATTCTTTAGTCTCCTTTCGCATCTTCTTGTTGCTCTCCTCCACCACCTCCTCCATGAGACTCACAATCTCCTTCTTGGTAAGAGGTTTGCTCTCAAGCATCTTGAATGTCTCAATGGTGTTTACCATTGCAACATTCACATCTTCGAAGCCAAAACCCTTGACTTGCTCCAAGGTTGGAGGCTCCACACCTTCCAAGCTCCTCCTGTATGGAGCAAACTCCACAAAAAACCCTCCAATTTGGAGGGTTTTTTTCACAAATTGTCTATAAACAATTGGATTGGAACAATGCACATTGGCGCTACCATTGTGCCTTGTTCCATCCTCTTTGTGAAACCAAATAGACAACACATTGTTAGAGCCCATTACTCTCAAGATTGCTTCCTTTGTCTCTTCTACTTTCATGAGGATTGGAAGGTGAGAGAGAGTCAAAGACAAGGCATCCTTCTTAGCTTTGGACTCCTCCGTCATCTTCTCTCCTCTAATGGCCTTCTTAGCTTCCACAATCTCACTCCTTAGGGTGATTTGAAATTCTTGGATCTTCAAAGCTTGTGTTGGTGTTGTTGCCACCAAAAAGGCAAAGCTCTCCTCTTTACCTTTTTGGACTCCCATAATCTCCAAGGCATGACCCCTCTTGAAGCTACTCCAAAGCACCTCTTTGAAAACTTGTGCTCCCATCAATCCCTTCAAAGAATCGCTCTTAATTTTGACACTTAAGTTAGTATTGGTGGATATGTTGTGAAAGCTTTTGCAAACTTTCCCAATCATATGCACCCCATCAATAACAAGAATGAAGGGTCTAAGACCTTTCAACAAAGCAATTGCATCCACTTCCGGTTTTAACAAGTATAATTTAATGATGCCGGCCCAAACACCTTTCCTACCACCTTGCTTGACACTTAAGCAAACTATGTTGATGGGGTCTATGAGGTTCTCTCCTAATGATATGTCCATGGCTTTAAGCCTCAACAACACCAATTCTTTCACTTGATCATGCAACAATTGGATTTTGGGTTGTTCAAAATGAATTGCAACATGGAAATCAAAAGCCAAACCCGTTTCCTTGTTGATGTTGATATCTTGGGGGAGTTGGGTGACATTGTAATGTTGCCCTTCACCTCCACTCCATGTGCTAGGATACAACGTTTGAGGGATTCTTGGGTAAGCCATTCTTGCTCCTCTAGTCTCTTTTGCCTCTTTTTCCAAGAAGCCTCTAGTAATCATATCTTTGATGGGCTCCTCCCATGCAAGTTCCTCCAATCCCTCCTCCTTGGCAAGAGTCTCCAAGACATGAAATCCCATCCAAAATTTAAATCCCTCCGCCTCCGGGTTAGTAGAGTACATGTTAGAACTTAGATCATTGGTTGTTCTTTTTTTCTTAGCCTTGTTGGTTTTCTCATTTGTGAGTCTTTTCAAACTTTCAACCGGTGTCTCAATATCCATTTCATCCACAAAGACAAGGTTCTTTTTAACACTAGAGTGATCCATGATAGAGAAAGACATGATAACAATGCAAACCTATGCAAACAATACAAAATAATGCAAACAATAAAAACAATGCAAAACAATGCAAATCACTTATAAAGAATAGAAACAATAGAAATGAGGAGTAGGGAAGAAAAGGTATGTAATGACAGTGCGGAATCAAAACACTCGGGATGGGTTTTACAGTAACGTACCTCCTGGAGTACTTACCTTCCCCTCTTGATCTTTGAGGAGGTGAAGAGTCCTTTGGGCAGAGCTTCTTAAGCGATAGTACCAAGTTAGGAGCTGTACCGTTAGGACGTTGTGCACTGTGGTGGTGCGGTGGTGGAGTGACGTCGGTGGGGTGCTGCGGTGATGCGCTCCTGCGGTGTGTTGTTGCGACGATGTAGTGCGGGCCTTGAGTAAGGGTTGAGGTGCTCTTCTTTCACTGGCTGTAGCGAGCTCGATATTTGGTGATCTGCGGCGGTCGATGGCAGCAGTGTAAGTTCGATGGCAGTGGTCGATGGTGCAAGTCGATGGCAGCTTCGATGGCCGAGGTCGCGTTGTTACTGGCGTGTCGATTGTGCTCAAGGTCGTATCCACTTGTGCAGGTGCAGGACTACCGAAGCGTGAGAAGTTGTCTGTGACGGATGTGCTTCAGATCTTGGCAGTGTCGGATGAGATCTTGGTAGTGTGGTTGGCGAGCTGAGCGCTTACTCCCTTGCAATGATCAACTTGTGGTGATAGTCAACTTGAATCAACAGAGACGCTCTAGAGCTTCGAGAGGACTTTGGTTGTTTCGCTTCACTGACGGTTGTCTGTGCTTACTAGCTTCCACCCCGGCCGAGACTAATCGGCAGTTGATCTAGTGCATCCACTGAGACGTTGGGCAACTTGAGTTCTGAAAGCAGGCCTTTCGGATCTGGTATATCCTTCAACCAATTGACTGATTGTGTTGCGGATCAACACTTCTAGATTCACGAGACCAGCACGATTGTGTTGTAGATTCGGATCTTAGAGGCGCGAGTAGACTTTATACGTGCATAGACAAGGCCTAGATTTCCTACATGTGCGATCTGGAAAAAGAAACACCAAGCTGCAAGTATCTGTACCACGATCTACAGCTTTCTAGTTCATGCAAAAATGTTCGTACCGCGATTGAATGTGAGTATGCTTTGCATCATTCTAAGCTCTAGGTTTGAAGCGTCAACTAGACACAAACGGGGAATTCACTGTGATTGAAAGTGAGCATGCTTTGCAGCATTCTAAGCTCTAGCTTTGAAGCGCCAACTAGACACAGACTGAGAATTCACTGATGACCTCGAAAATAGCCTCTCTATTGAGAATTTCTATTACTGTCTACTGCAATGCATGGTTTCGTACACACAAATTTCAAATTCTACTTGATTCAGAGCGACTACTCCGTGTTCTAAGTTGATGCGAGTAGCCTTGCAAGAAACAAATGTATAGACAGATCTATGCTAATGGTATCTAGAGGGGTGAAATTGTGAGAGATTGTGAAGATCTGGCAGAGGAGCGTACCGTGAGTAATGAGTGTAAGCGTGTGTTCGTCTTCCTTGTACCAACCTAGATCTTGTTTTGAGCATGTATCTGGAGCGCTCAAGAGCCGCAGATCGGAGTTCCAACGCCAAGCCCCAGTCGCATTTCAGATTTGCTTTCACAGATTTGCAGTCTTGAACACTCGTTTCAACAGATCAAAGCAGAAATGGCAGGTCGAGCCCAATCCAACACTACTCTCCCCACACGCTACACACAAATCACTGAATGACGTTAACAGGGGCTCCGCAGCAAGGCCAGCTTCCACTTACTGCCTGAAAATGCCTTCCAATGATTAACTCACAGATCTCCTCTAACCAGAAATTACGGAGCTCTACTCTGAGCAGACATCGGTACCGTCTCGTGGTCAATTCACTCACATTTTGAGCTCAATATGCCATTTGAGAAACATATTATAATCATGTTAAAGTTAAAATTTCCTTGTGTTTTTGGGAGCTTTACAGTTCAAACTAATGATTTTAAACCCCTAAATTTCCTTGTGTTTTTGGGAACTTGAGACCTTTCTATCGCTATGCACTCCCACGTGTGTAAACCAATTTTTTCACCTATAAAACCTATAGAATTGCTTGATTGTTCACATGGAGGCATGCTGAATTTTAAATACAAAGCCTCATTTTCAAAAATTAAAAAGGCATGTACAAAATTAATGGATTAAAATTCCAAACGGATAATTCATGCTTACTACTTTTCTACATGTTTAAAAAATCGGAAATTATTTTAAAAAAAAAAAAAAAACTCTTACTTCTTGGTGAATTTTGAGGCTACTCACCTTCTTGAATTAAAGACATGCTAAAACATAAAAGAACCATAGTTATACCTTCAATTGTTGACCTCACCAATTATGAAAACTTAAATCCAAACACAATATAAACTCCTCAATAATTGCTCAATTTTCAACATGGAAGACCTATAGCAAAGTTAACAGCCGAAGCAATTTTTGTTCATTGGGAAAGTAAGTGAGGAGATAGAGCAAGTGGAATCATTAGTTTCAGACCTCTTGACAATTTGTTATGATTTTTTGAAAGTGGACTTATAGATATTCCTAAAATGGCACCTTGAAATATTTGCTCTCAATACATGGTCTTGTCGGATTGGAAAGCTACTATGTACCTCCGAGTGAGTGAAAATTAGAAGAGCTCCATTATTGAGCTTGCTCCATTTTAGAGGATTTTTCTATATTCTTTTCTATAACAAATTGTTTTTTGAGAGACATAGTAGAACGGTATACAATGACACAATGCCAAAAATGGAACCCTAGTAATCTTCACTCACATGTACATAATAGCTTCTCTATACAACAAAACCATGTAATTGCTGCAAACAATATAGCATGTCACTTTAGGGCATCATTTTAGGCACTCCTATATCTCCAACTTCAAAAATTCACAAGTCACTGCAGAAAAGTCCAAAAATAATGATTTCACTTGCTTTAGCTTCAATTTAATTTTCCCCACGAAAGTGCTAGCATTCGTAATAGCCCTATAGCTTTGCCGTGCTAAAAATTGTGCCATTTTTGGTTACCTTATTATGGAGCGGAGATTCACGTTGCTTTTTTTCCTATTCCAGTTACGAGAGATCAGAAATGGCTCATTACTGGGAACAATATATCAACAACAATTTAGACACCACAAGCCTTGACTTGGTGGTAAGGGCTTATGGCCCCCAATGAGGAGTTTGTGGGTTTTACTCCCCATGCTAGCGTGGTGCTCACCACCATGGTCCACCCAATTATGGTGGGGGGTTCTTGGACCTCGTTGTATGGGTTCCTTGAAACCGTTTGGGGGTATACCATGTCGGGTATCTTTAAGGCACTAGTGCCCACGTAAGGAACTAGCATAGCCTTCACCCCGAGAGGGGTTAGTAGTCCTGCCATTGGTGTGATGGCCTCGGGGCATACATCCAAGTATAGGTTGAACGAACACTTTATTCACGCCGACCTCTAAATAGGTTGGAGTTTCTCTTCTTCAACAGCAATTTCTATGCTCCTGCCAGTCCATGTGTCCCACAGACCACAATAATCATGTGTGAGAAAAGAGTGTGGCTTCCTTTGTTTATTCCAAACTTCACTCCAGCCAGGATTCTGAAGAGTTGTTCTTCAACTCTAGCGAAGGACAATGAATGAATGAGTGCATGCCCTTCCTTGTGTCGGGCAAGTGGACAAGTACAGTATCAACTGTAGCTCTAACTTATCAAATCCTCCAAATCTCTTTTGGGTCACAATATACGGTTGGACTACCTAAAAGCGCCAGGGGACCTAAAATGGCGTTGTATCTCATTTGTAGATTGTGCAAATACAGATGTACCTCATTTGTATATAACGCTTATGGGTCGAACCTTACTTAGCATTTTGGAATTTTGAATAAAATTCACAAATGCGAATTACATGTTGCAAATTTTTGCAATCCTCCTGAAAACCTATTTCGAATGTGGTCATAATTTATTTTGAGTTTACTAGTGCTAAAAATAGGTCAGATCTCTTAAGTTGGTGCTTATAGGACACTCAACCTTACAGTACAGTCGGGTACCACCAGTTAGCAAATTTCCAGTCACAATTGCTAAGCGTTCGTGGCAACTACCAAGGAGGATGAGGGAGGGATAAAGGAGCTCCCTATTTTTTAATGTATTGGTTCAAATTGCCAAGGAGTATGCTCCAAGGGTAATTTGGGGCCGCAAACCCCATTTTTGAATTCAAATTCATCAAAAATGGCCTTGGGGGGAGGGTCTCCACGAATTCTAGGGTGCCTCCTTGGTAGCTGCCACGAACCATTGCCCAGTCACAATGATTTATTTTCATAAGTTTAATAAATCATTGTGAACTAAAAAATGCTTAGATTTGAGAGAATCCTAAACTGTATTGGAATCACATTCAAGTGTACTACAATACAAGGGTAAAATGATTAATTCTTTTTTTGTAACAATATTAAAAAAGTTTAAAGTAATTCATAGACCATCTACTACTGACTACTCTTACTTCTTGTTTCACGTACAAAGTACATTTTCAATTGCAAATTTATAATAATTTTCCAAAATTGTATCTTAGCCCTTAAGCGGGCCGAATGTCGAAAATCGACATTTTGGATGACAGAAACTTTGGAGAGCCATAACTTCTTCATCCGGACTCCGTTTTGGACGAAATCACTTGGGTTGGGTCCCAAATCAAGTCTAGTTCATGTCATAAAAATCTCAGACCCATACAATGAAGTATGAATTAATGGCATGCATTTCAGTGACAGCAGCCTAGTTTTAGACATTTTTTCCTTTGTAAAATTTAGGGCAGTTTTCACCATTGCAAGGCCATAATTTGCACAAAGAAATTTTTCTCATGGTTTTTTTTTGTTCAAGGATGCTACTGAGATGAAGGTGAACAACATTCTAATTGGTGACTTTTTCATTGCAATAAGTCTAATGGTAGCATTTTCACTTTAAAGTGAAAATGATGAAATTATGTGATCATTTTTGAGTATTAATACATTATGATCTCGCAATCTATGAAGCCTCATGACTCAAAATTTGACCCACATGATGTTCAATATGTCTACGACAAGATTGTACGGTTGAGATTTGGATAACACACTTTTACCTCCACCTATGACAATGCTTTTGAGGATGTGTTCATTTTACTACAAATGAGTCAAACCATTTAGGGGTTAGGTTACTTGGGTGCAGTCTTGAGTGACCAATAGATTTTTACTCTTTTGTATTCTTTGGTTAGGAGTGGTTTCTTATTGAGTTTCCTAATCAACGTTCAAGGTGGAAGATAGATCTTTGTTTGAACTTGGCAAGAATATTGGAAGAATGTGAGTTTGATAATGGGGTCATGAGAGTTGTGGGAGACACATGGTCAATCACTGCTGAGTGTTATGAGGAATTTCATGCTATGGAGACAAATTAAATATTTTCCAATTGTGTTGTGTAAGTAACATGAACTTTTGCTTGAGAGGAAGGTGGTGAGGTAACTTAAAATTTTAGTTTCTAGTGAGACTGCAATTATCTAATCGATTATATTTATTATTATTATTTTATGAAACACTTGACACGAAGAGCATGAAATATTAGCATGCCATCTTATCAACATGCACATATCATTTCCAATTTCTCCTTGACCGGTGGCCATCGGGATATTAGCATTACGAACGAACACTTCATTCACGCTGGCCCCTTAGAAAGGACCAGAGTTTCTATCTATCTACACATATCATCATCATCCTATCAAGCTTCATAATCAATTTTCTATTTCACATTCTATCTCAAGGATCAAAGAGTATCAAGCTTCATAATCAATTTTCTATTTCACATTTTACCTCAAGGATCAAAGAGTCACGTTATAAAAAGAGGCTAATGGTATATTTAGCTTCTATTCCTCGAGATTTAAGTTGCAAAAGAGGTCAATAATATTTAATTCTACATTGAAATTTAGCACCCCTCCCATATTTTGCATTGTCTTTTTACGCGTGCTTTTAATCTCAAAGTCAAACTTAGAGAAGAGGAGTTCGAATTGTTGATTGCCATGGATGTTGCCCTCCAAGCTTAGAAAGTGACGACTTTGTGTGGAGTCTTCCTTACGTGCCCTATTTTAAAAAACAAAATTAAATACAAATTTTTTCAACTCCAACGTTACCAACATATAGAGTAAAATATTGTTAAATGCCAATGCTTCCATTTGAATCATTATTATACAAGCGATGTATCGATTGACAAATAAATAAGTGGCAATTTTATGCCAAGACTTTTAACTCTTGCATTGTAAGTGTTGATTTAATATGTAAAAGTGCAACAACTTGATATGAAGCTACGTTACAAAGTAGAGCACCTTTTTATGATTTTTACCTGCAACTTAGACATTTTTGTATAGCACTACACGAATTTTTGAAGTCCTCCACACACTAAACACGTGTTAACTCTCTAAACATGCTACACACGTTTTTAGTCTCCGGACACGTCACAAGCGTTTCAGGTATCTTGACACACTACGTGTCTATCAAGTCTTTAAACACGCTATACATATTACAAGGCTCTTCACACGCTTAACGCTTTCTAAGTCTTTTAACACGTAACACATGTTTGAATGCTTTTGACATGCTACACACATTTAAAGGCATTTAAAGACATTGATACGCTACACACATTACATAGTTTTTGCAATGCTACATAAATTTTAAGGTCCATATATTAACAAATAGGATGTACTCTTTACCCCTCCCCAAAAATGCTTTGGGGATGATAATTTATACCATTTCAAAAATTAAATGCAAAGAAGGGCTTTTGTGACCCTTACATTCGTTATACAATATAAGGTAACTCATCCCTCTTGCCGATAAGTAAGATAGTTTTTTTAAGCAAATTGGATTTTATTCAACAAAGTCATCTTAACCCCTAAACGTTTCGTTCCATTGGGGCAGATGGAAAGGGGTCCGAAAGTACATAAAATGTCAAACTCATTTGATAAGAGGTGGGGCAGTAAATTTGAAATCCAACCATAGGATCTTGATCTCCTTTGTCCAAAGAGTACGTGTACAAAATTTTAGGCCATTTGAAATTGGAGTGAGGCTTGATCCACATGATTCAAGGAAGAAAGTGACTGCTCAAAATGGAGGGGCAGTGGCCAATCTTGGACATTGCATTGAAAAGTCATATTGAAAATGGCCTCACAAGCAAAATTGGTAAACTAGAAAAAGGTGTGGCATGAACTTAGGAAGGTATTTCTGAAAAAAAAAAAAAAAACAAACATAACCCCTTCCATTCTCACACAATCTGCCTTGCAACACAAGTACCTTGAGAAAACCATTTTTGCCCAATACTATTCCAAGTCTGCCCACCCACGCTCTTGTCCTCCATGGACATAACCAAGTGTAAGGCGGGCAGACCTTTGTAAAGAAAACAACAAAAAGATGACTCTTACAAACCGTTGGGTGCCTGACACAAGGGAAAAGTACATTAAAAAAATACCAAAATAGGATGGAGAATCCATCGTGCCATGCTAAAAATGATTACAGTGTGCACTAGCCTCCAAAAACTGCTGCATGACACCAGGGGGCAGTCATAATTGCACCCCCGTATATTGTCAGCCGTAAGAGGTTGAACCCCCCCCCCGCCGAATTGGGCAGAGGCGCCTGAAGCCCCGCATGGGCCGGCCGATGCCCTGAAGGCTCGGCATCTGTAAAGGGCCCGATGTGGAGGCCCCACCCCCCCTGGTTCAATGCCCCTGCCCTCCCTTGAGGTGGAGCCGCTGCCTTGCTCGCCGCATGATTGAGGCCGGATGTCGCCCCTTATCCTCTACAGCCCTCGTCCCTTGTGAACCTCCCTTTGATGCAAAAAATGTGACTCCAAAAAATTGGAGCTGTACTCCATCGACCAAGAGTCCCTGTGCTCAAAATGTGAGCCACTAAGTTAGTCCCTGGAGTGACTGCAAAGGACCAAAAATCACTGGAGTGACTCCAAATTCAATTCAGTAGTCTTTGGAGTGCTCACTGTAGTTCATACAAACACTAACACAAATAGGATAAAATAAATTAGAAATAAACTAACACAAAGATTGTTGGGAAGACAAACTTACATATTCATCTCCTTACGGTGAAGTGACATTTGGTGAAACAATCACCCATATGGTACCATAGGCCGCCACAATCTTTGCACACAAGATTGGTTAGTTTTTTTGGGTCTTTGCAATGTGCACATTGGTGTCTACCGCCTTGAACCTTCTCAAGCCCATGAGTGCCCCGGGTGTATGAACATAGAGAAACCACACCCATACAGTTTTGTCTCCAACGCTCCATGAGTGAGAATGCCAACGCCGTCACAAACTCCAAATGATCCATGGGAGGCTTTCCCAACTCCAAGCTCTCCCGTTTATGAATTATCCATGAGTTTGTAATCGCTAGGTCTACCAAAAACATAAATATACGGTGCCACCACTTATGGGTTTTGGATATCGCCGTGTAAACTCCTCTAAGTTGGTCACTCACATCCACGCCTCGCATCATACGAGTATACTCCAAATGTATCGGATAGGTGGGTATGTGTTCCGTCCTCCCCCGGGAATATCGAGGCACTGTAAGATGTACATCGGGATCCGGTGACAAAGGCGGGGCATGGGTTGATAACAACAACACCGGTTTTTTGTCCACCCAAACAAGAGAGCATAACGTACCGGTGCAATGCATGCGCCAATCGGAGCTCCCTTGGGGTTGTTTCGCCCACTGTCGCTTGTCCACCAAGTCGCTTGGCAAGCCGATTCGGTTGGCACGCACGGTGCCGGTGGCATATGTCCCCAAGTCGTGTAAATCTACAAAAAGCTTTGGGGATGTGAAGAAGTTGTCGGTGACGACCACATGGCCCCACCCGTGCAATCCGTCCATCAACCCCATCACAACTTCGTAACCCGTTTTCGCCTCTCCCGGTTTCGCCGTGTGTAGATTTTTCTTCAAATCGGCCCCCGTGTAGACTTGGAAGTTGTAAAGGTACTTGGACTTTGAATCCGCCGCCGCCCAAATCTTGAATCCAAATTTGACCGGCTTGTTTGGCATATACTGCTTCATGCCATGACCATACATTCCTTTGTACCTAACCATGAGCTCATCAACGGTTACAAATTGGCCAAGATTCCAATTTGCAAGGCATTGAAGTCTCACCTCCTCTATGAGCCACTTCAACTTCACTAACTTGTCATAAGTAGGATCGTTTTTATCCGTAGGGGCCATAGAGTCATCATGGATATGTAAACATTTTGATATACCCTCATATCTCTTCATGCTCATGGTGTTAGCAATCGTATGGCAATAGTAAAAAGGCACACTCCTCTTCCAATAGCACCTACGGTTAGGCTCTATTTTCAACCCCATTAGTATGCAAACTCCCAACCACGCCTCCAACTCCGGGACCGATAAACTCCACCATTCTTTGGGCCCTCTAGTGAAACTGGTAGCCGGATCAATAGAGGAGGCGTAACGGTTGCTCTCTCTAATTATTTTCCTCAAAGTCTTCTTTGTGAAGAATTTGTGAAACAAGTCTAATAAGGGGGGAAATTTTCCTAAAAACATATGGCGGACCCTCACTAGGACCCGTGAACACAACATCATCATGGGTATACTTTGATACAAATTGGCCCCAATATTCATCCTTGGAACACTCCTTGAACGTTGGCCCATTGTTCCAATCTCTTGGCCCAATTGGAACCTCCTTTCCTTTGCCCCTTCCCCATTAGAGGGCTCACTTACCATTGTACGCAGGGGTTGGGGCTCAGAAATACGCTCGGAAGTATCCAAAGAACATGCCCCCTCCCTTTCAGAAACACCCATGCTGCACTGGGGGCTCTCTAAGGGGACCCTTAGCCCACCATTACCAACGGGCTCAGTCCCCACTGGGCTCTGCTGGCTCCTGGCTTCGGAGACTTGTGGCTCCACACGGCCTGCATGGGGCCCGCCTTGGAGCCCGGCGCGTGAGTCAAGTGACGCTGCCACGGAAGGCGCGCCCTCTGCTGAGTTGGCTGGATCCGCCATGCGCGGATCTCCTCCACTGGATCTCGATAAGGTGCCGTTGGGGTTGGCTCCCACGATGCCCCCTCCGCTGAAGTGCTGCGGACTCTGCTCACCGTGATCGCCGTCCGCACTCACCGTCTGGGGTGTAGCCCCGCCCGTGCATTCTTGCAAGTGGACGCCGTCGTGACCGTGTTGTTGCAATTGCCCGTTGCCAAGATCGTCCATGGTGAGCAGAAGATCGAGTTCATCTTCTGAATCGGTGTCCTCAAACTCACTCTCATTACCAACGGCTTTATCTCCAGGTTCTTCAAAACTCTCTTCTTCTTCACCTTCCTGCACGTGATAATGAGCATAAATGCTTGCAATCTCACCAAAAGGAATTTCCCTAGTTTCATCGTCAATTTCAACCACATAGATTAATCTAGATGACACAGGACACACAAAGCTCCTGATGGCTGTTCCTCTCACCCACTGCTCCACACTATCATCATCTTCTTCTATGACATTAGAATCTCGATCCAGACTTCTCAAGAGTACTCTAACTTCTACAGGGTCAACAATTTGACGTGGCAAATTCGGATCCTTGCCAGATCCGAGCCCTGATCTTCGTATGCCGCGACCTAGATCTACACGGTTTCTCTTTCTTGGAGCAAGTCTCGAAGGTAAGTTCTCATGGACTAGCGGACTTATGATTTTCATGACTTCTGTGCTTCTCCTTCTCGGGTGCTTGATGTGTGTTATAGGCAACTTCGAGGTTGATAGTCCCTTCCGGCTCTTGGACGCAGTGGACTCTGCTGGTTGTTAATGTGTCTTTGTCCCTTGGCTGCGCTGACTTCTTGTTGAAGCAGCCGGTCCCGCTTCCCTGGCAGGCACTGCGGCCGTCGACAGATCCCTCGTGCTCGATCTTGAGGTCCCCGACTTTGAAGACCCCGTCGCCATCGGCATACCCAAGGCGGCTGCGCCCGATCTGGAGGTCCCCGGCGTGTGGCCCAGCCCCTTCGACGCCGCTACACCGGATGGTGAGGTCCCGGCTGCCCCGACTCCGCTGGTCTGATGTCGCTCGGGCCTAGTGATCTCCGTCCCGATCAAGCTGTCTGTGTTGCGGCGCCCTACAGGCCTCCACGGCGGTCGTACTACCATCCGCCTCCCGCCTTGTGATTCCTGACTTTGGCTTGTCGTCCGTAACACAAGTTGAGCTCCTCCCCTGTCGGCGAGTGTTGCCATCATGATCTTCGTGATATTGAGTCTCTCCCTTGGCATCTCCAGTATGCTCTCCAACCTCCCCAGCGGTGCAACCTTGGCTACCTTTGTTGCTGCTTGATCGTGACCTCTGTTGCCTCCGCCGATGGAGAGGCTTGCAACGGAGGCGCTTCCGTTTGGCCGGACCAGGAGTCCCTGGATTTCCTGGAGCCCCCACCGAATCACTTTGATCAGGTAATAAAAAGCTTACAATCACAAGCTTAGTTTTCAATCACAAGCTTAGTTTTCAATTACAAGCTTAGTTTTCAACTTAGTTGATTGAATTGCTAGATTTAGGTTGTTGAGTTCAATTTACTATTCTTCATTATAACCTCCTATGCTTGATTGATACCAGAGGCAACATGCATGACAAGGGAGCATTTTTGCCAAGTTATGGAAGCAATGTGACATGGATTGATTTGATGAAGGGACCAACTGTTCTCCAAATGTAAGTTATCTTCTCCTCTACAAGTTATGAAGTAGTATGAAACCTCATGGCCATGCAATAAATTAGTAAATTAGTATGTGAAGAGGACTCAAAATGTGAAAATCTAGATGTGTGCAAAGAGGAGGTGAGTAGGAGCTTACCTGGTAACTGTTGACTTCTTCTTGCACATGTAGAGCCCCCTCCATCTCCTTTGATAGAGCTGCTGATTTGCTCTTGGTTGTTGGCATTTTGCTCATTAGGCCAAATTTGCCTAACTAAACCATATAACAATGGACTAATTCCTCTCTTGTCTCCCTCAGGCACTCTCTCCTTCCACCCCAAAATGTTGCTTACATGGTGATAAAACAAATGGCGTATGCCTTGGGGTGTGTCACACTTCTCCACCTTGGAAGAGCATGGCAAACTCAAAAGCACATCCCTATTCAACAATTCTAACAAAAAGACAAGTTGTTGTTCTCCTAAACCCTTCTCTTCTCTTCCCCACGTCACTAACTCCTCTTTTGCAGCGCAAAGCAAGGTCTCCATTTGTGTTGCCATTTTATGGGTGATAGAGAAAGGTAGGAATTGAGCAAATCAATGGCAAGTGGGGCAGATTTGTTGACAACTCTATTTACTTTGAAATTCAAATTTCAAATCTTTGGCATTGATGGGTGTTTTAGGAGTGATTTTGTAGGTGTGATTTTGTGGCTTTGAAATTTGAATGTGACATGGTGCATGTTCAAATATGCTACATTTTTGAATTTCAAACAACTTGCAATCATGGATTGTTTTAGGATTGTGATTTTCTAGGTAAGATTTTGGGTGTTTCAAATTTGAATGTGAGATTGTGTTACATTTGGTCAATAGGGCATTGATGATGGGATGGTTTTATATCCCAAAATTTGCTTCATCAATACTTGTTTGGAACATGTTTGCATTTGAAAATTGCCATTGGTAAGCAAAGCCCAAGGGCTGGACCCTTTTGGTTGGAGATGCAGTCAAAAACGGCAGCTCAACTACCATGACAGTCCTCATAACTCACTAATCACCCCCACTTCTTTCCAAATAATGACTTACTTATGTAATCCGTCTTTCCAACTTATTTTCTTTTGCAAAATGCACCCAATGCCCAACTGCCCCATTCCAATGCCCAAATGGCAAAATTTCACACAGAAATTGAAGAAATATACTCCATGCAAAGAATGACTTCCACTGAAATCACGCTTGGAAAATGTGTAAACCCCATATAATACGGGGGTAAAGCTCATAGTAAACTAAACCCATTTACCAGCCGGTTACAAAAAATGACGGGTGAAAAATCGCGAGGATGAGAAGACGGGAAGACTTCAAACATCCCCGGTGTCATCCAGAATGTCGAAAATCGACATTCGGCCCGCTTAAGGGTTAAACTCCCGCATGGGCACACATTGAAATTTAATCATTGTTGTTCTATTTTCGTGGTGAATTACAAAAGTTGATTTTTGAACAACAAGGGCACTGCAAGCATAATTTTCAAATGCCCAACAAAGACACTTGTCTTCAAGCTTTCTTGTGGTTCTTCCTTCCTCAAAAATCGTTATTGTTGTTGAATGCTCCATTCACAACACGAGGAGCGAGATGTTTGGCGGCAATGGAGTTGTTGAAAGGTTTGGAGCAAACTACTTCGAGAGCTTGGAGAGTGAGCACGAGCTGAACTTGGTTTGTTCAAGCGCCATGGTCCACGGTTTCATTGAAAATGATTGCAACGTGCATTGCATCTCCATGTGCGATTGGAGCACTTTCAACAACTCATCTCAGACATTTTGAGTAATTGGTAGCAAACATTAATATTATAGAGAGGATCTTGCTTACGGAACTAAACAAAGTCTTTGTTTGAAACATCATGTAATAGAGTCATGTAATGACCGCATTTGAGAGCCGATGGCTATAATACTTGCCATATTTCACATAAAGACAAAATCAAGTTGTCTAATTGTCAATCGAGTTGACTGATTGTCAATGGAGTTGATAGATTTGGAGAAAAAATGTTATCCTTGTAAGTCGCAAAGTGTAAATACACAATGGAGAGCAAGAGTTCGTAAGGGAGAAAGAGAGCAATGGATTTATTTTTTTAAATCATACGTAAGTGGCCTTTACACACGGAACGTATAAGGCTTCTATATTAAAGATTTTGTTTGGTTAGAAATGTTCAATCAATTGATAGCATGCAATCAATTACAATTTAGCATTTGGTTATATTTGATTAATCAATCACACTATCCACATTTGGTTCATGGATAAATGTATCCTTACGCGTTTTGGTTTGGTTTTCAATATTTTTTCCCCCATAATTCTCAATAAATACGTGTGTCAAGTTGTGAAGTGCATTCTATTTGACGTGATTAATCAATCATATGAACCACATGGCCTTAAATCGTAAATATTGCATCTTCATAACTTTCTAATATTTAAAGTCACCGTTTTTAGACTTCCAAAGTCCACGACTCCCAAAAAATACAAATTGAATTTTCAAATATGTAAAGCCAAAATTTCAATAAAATTTGAATGAAGTTTTGTGACTTTGCAGAAATTATGTAACCTCTCAATGCAGGGAATGTCATTATACAAATTTGGCACTTCAAGCAAAGGTGAGGGCCATTAACGAGCTTTGTAAGTAGAAGGGCAAATGAGAAGTGGTCATCAAAACTTTGCAATAGGCAAATGATTTCAATTCACACAAGTTGGTGTCTTATTCCAAAGATGATTGTAGAAAGTGTACACAAAGCACACAACCAAGGGATGTGGCACAATAAACGTAATCACTTTAAACTCTTTTCGACCGAAAGTCTTTAAATGTGATTGAGTTTTTACATTACAATAAAAATTAGGTGATATTTGACTATTTACACCAAAAACTATAACTAGGTTGCCTTCTTGAGGAAATGTTTACCAAACTCACCATTACGCACACCCAACACTATTTATTGATATATCTATCCATGAAAAGAAATTTTGTAGACCAACTTTCATTTTCTACAATGTTTTTTATTATATTTGTACATAAAAGTTATCTTAATAGTTGATGTCTATTCAGTGCAAATGTCAACTAATTAGTGTGGAGAATCCTAATTTCACAAACCAGAGTAGACATTTAAAGAATTGAGAATGCACACATAAATAGTGCAAACTTGTACATGGGTTCTTACTAAATTTAATAAAGTGATTAAAACTTGTCAACAACCCTCTATATTAACCAAGTTTTTAATCAAAGATTATAATACAGTAAATTCAATACAATTGGTATAGTAAATTTTCTATTAGCTTTTTACTTTCTCTTCTCTTGATATCTGGAAAATCCATTCCAAAATTCTTTAAGTGGTTGGTTATAGGTGCTCCTACTTAAGTTTCCATGTGCACTACATGTAATTTCCCAACTCAATAAATTAGCTTGGATCTCACGGGGAGGGTCCGCATCCACGTGTCATCACTTAACTGGTCGGGAACTGTCACAAATATCCAATTCAGGTGTCGGACCCGACGCACATCATACGTACATCAACAAATAAGAAGCCCCCACATGGCCGGACTTCAATCCAGATTCTCATATCCCTTCAAAATAGAAACCGGGTATGACCGGATAGCATCCGGGTATGAGTTGGGGAACAGAGTGGGGAACATCATCTCTCTCGAAAGGGCGGACTGGAGCTTGAATGCTGCCCCGAGAGGATGGACAGGCAGACCAGCCCGACGCCGTAGGCAACACGTTGCCCTGCCGACCATGCCCGACCCCCGCCGGGCCGTTTCTTTTCATGTTCCACTTGTCAGCTGGATGTGATGCTTAGAAGCTTTGCCCCATGAAAATGGTTATGCAACTTCACGGGCGCCGAATTGGTGCTTAATCTCTCTCCTTTCACCCACTTTTGCCTCTCACAGTTTGCAGCCACTGCCCTAGTCTCCTTTGTTGGATCTCGCAAGTGAAGGAGAGAGCTATCGGAGTTTTTGAGTCTTTCAAGACTGCAATATCGAATTAGGTTATAAGGCTTTTCATTCTTATTCTCTAGCACGGTGTTTCGCTTTGACAGCTGTTTTGAATTCTGTTCTTGATCTTCCTATTCTTTCGTTTGATCTGTTGATCTGCTGTTTTTTGAGGTAGTGGTTGAATTAGGTTACAAGATTTTCATTTTTATTCTGTAGGTCGGTGTATCTCGTTGTGTGTGTGGGAGTTCAAGATCGACTTATTCTCTCTGTCTTTCTTTCGTTTGAATAATTGAAAGTAGAGTGGTGAGCTTTAGATAGAGAGTTTCACGAGGTCGGAGCAGTTGTTAGGAGTGTTGGAATTTTGGATAGTAATCTGTCGCCGGATATAGGTTTTGGCATTGTGATTTCCTGCTGTAGCTCATTCTCGCTAGGTGTTTGTGTTGTAGCGGTTGAGTTTGTTAGAGATCGCGTTTCTTGGAATATATGAGCGTATTATTCGACGAGCAGCAGATATTTTGGCTTGTAAACTTCGAGGTCGATCTTATGAGTGGTCTGTAACGATTGTGCTTGGGACGACGTTCGTTGAACGAATTATTAATGGATGGAAGTGAAGGTACTAGACTCTGTTACTTTGTTGAATTGGTCAATGAGTAATTTAAGTCCGATGAATTGACTGCTGATTGGCACTTATAATGAGACGCAGATCTCTGCTTGCATCAATCACTCTGAAAGATATCAGGTTGTTATTTGAGTATTCGTTGAGTACAATTTTTTTTCTTTTTCTTTGAACGAGTGGAAAGCCAGCTGACATTCTACCGATTGAAGAAGGGGATCAGTGAGTAGTTAACCCTAGACTACGAATAGAAATTGGATCACTTAATATATTTGAGAACCAAGGTTTTGCATATTTTAGTCAGCAAGTTCCTTTGGGTAATTAGAATGTGATCCCTATCAGTGCAAATTCTAAAATACAGGATTGTGATTCATCTTACAGGGTTTGATCGGAACTAAAAATGACTAGGGCTTCTGTCGTTGTGACTCTGAGCTGGAGTGCAGAGACTTGGAGTTTGTCCTCTATCATGGGAGTTAGGGTTTTAGAGTGTATTATTGAAGGATTCAACTGGTGCTGGTAATGGGGTAGGAGTTATAGCTATTAAGAGCTTTCTGTTGTCGCAGTGAGATTGTTCTCTTCATTGATTGCCGTATGCCGAATGCTGGCAAGTTTGACCTGATTTGGGTGAATGTGAGAAGTCTCCGGTGAAAGAAACACCGATATTAATGATCACATACATTTTATTGCCTGTCTGCCTGGAATGAGTTTGCAATGATCTTCTACATGCTCATGACATAGTTTCTTCTGCTGAATATTGCAGGAAATCTGGAAGAACGTGCAAGATACAGAGGTGGTATGGGAAGATCAAGTGGCGGAACATTTGATGGCGGGGTATCATCTGCCTACAGTTCAACTGGAAGGTCAGAGCCCTTTGCTCCAGATGCAAGTGAAGAACCCCGTCGAAGAACGATGGATGACCCGCCGAGTTACTACGACTCATACTGGGGTCGCTCATATCCTAACAATCGAGGGACGTGGAGCTCTGAACAAGAACAGCGGAGGGAGGGGTCGCAAGCTGGCTACGGCTTCTTCGCCGTGTTCGCAATTTTTGCAGTTTTTTGTAAGCATCCTTCCTCCAGAACTTTCTGTGTGCTTGCGGAGGTTTTTTTAACGTCTTACGCCATTCTTTCAGCAATACATTTTGCGCTCTAAAGAAGCAGAGGGTTTCCTTTCTTTAATGGAGTGGTTTCTGAAATGTATCTTGAGTCAATCAAGAAAGCGATGCGTATAATAACTAGATTTCTCTTTTTGGACGAACTCCCCTTTGCGTATCCTGAAAGTTGTCAATGACTGTCTGCAGTGTCGATGTGGATGTTATTTGGCCTCTACGGAAATCAAACTCTGGAG
This sequence comes from Bryum argenteum, assembly GCA_037043015.1. NCBI lineage: Eukaryota > Viridiplantae > Streptophyta > Bryopsida > Bryales > Bryaceae > Bryum > Bryum argenteum. The sequence continues at coordinate 12,475,450 of CM073328.1, read as the reverse complement.
ATGGGCATGTTCTATTCACGGGTGATAAAGGCGAATTCCTTATTCGTGAAGGAAATAAAGGTGGGAACTTATTTTCTATCTGTGTCTATGGGACAGATTCTTGATTCATGTTAACAACATCATTACTTATTGTTTGCATAGTCGTCACAAGTTCTGGGGTGATCCATGTTTAGCTGCACACTTTCTTTAGATGGTCTTAATAAATGCGTATATTGTTCTATATGATCCGAAAGCTCTTGGGAATGAGATGCAAATGTAAACTTAGCATTAATCCACTTGCTAGGATGCTTGATTATGACACTCTTCAACTGTCGACAGTGCATCTTGGGTTAGTCCAGAGCGGAATGTCATGTATCCATGCACAACAACTGTGATTCAATCCGTTCGTAAGGTCCTTACGCCAATTGGTGGGCTATTCCAGGTACAAAATCTCCGGGACAAAGGTCCAGTGTCTTATTCATTTTCGACCATGCCCGAACTTGCATCGCCAGTTTCTGATAGGAGGACAATCGACGATATCGTCGTTGACAGCAGATCGCATCAGGTATTCTTCGCATCTATTGGCATGTTCCATCTACAAATGTTTTTTTGCTGCAACTGAGCATGTTTAAGGCTGTAGTGATGGTCTTGCAATGACTGAGCATTCTGAAACATTATCTTTGCAGCGACACGTATTCTGGTTGAATAAAAGATCGAGTATTCAGGTATCATGTACCTTGAAGGATATCAAGTCCGGAGCAGACAGCTTAATTGTTGCTATCGTCAAAGGTGCATTCTCCTGCCTCTGCCTATTTGTCACTGGTCATTGCTGAAGCTTTTGTAACAGACGTGATTTTTTCAAGTTCTTATTATCTTAAGCTTATCTACGATATTGAGATCTGATGTAATTCTTGTGCAGGTGAAGATGGCTTTCAGGATTGGAAAGGCGATCCTGGAAATCCGGGTTTGGCGTTGAGGTGGAAACGTATCAGCGGTATGCAACTGCAGGAGATTAAGCTTGAAACTTCCTTCGTGGCAGTGATACTAGTTGTTAGCTCCTAATTGACTGCAATTTAGTCTTCAATTGCAATGGTAGATGAATAAACAAATTCATTTATGATTTCATTATATCATTGTGCAGAGAAAGGATCATTGAGCTTGGACGTGGAAGAAGACGACGATTATTGCGTAGTCTTTGGCAATTTGAACAATCGAAGGCTGACAGTGAGTCACATGTTTCCATGCTCTTTGTTTCATCATTATGTATGGGATGCTTTACATTGATAGCAACCTGTTTAATGTTTATCATTCTTTAGGAGTGATATTTTCAGATTGAGAATCGCGCTCGTGCTTAACTATGAGATATACTACTAAAGAGCTTGAAGTTTTATGAAGTACTGATGTTAACTCTATAGTTCGACTTGCTAGTCATTGTTCCCTCACGTTTCTGTTGTTCTTGGTGTTTCAGTTTTCCGTAAAGTTGGACTTTCGCTACGCACTGTACTCTGAGAAGAATGCGGACCTTGTGTGCTCTTCTCAGTTAGTAGACAGTTGCGAGTTTCCCGTCCCACTTGGACGGTCTACCTACGTGTTGCTCACTTCTCCAGTGGTTAATCAGGTATGTAGTCTCTGCTCTTACAGTGGGTTATTAGCCAAATGTATCTGTCCTTGCACATCTCTTCATCTATATCTTATTTTCAGGTCTTTAAGCTTATATTAGTAAGAGATGCAAAGCTTTCTGATTCTTACTGTACGTGTGGCTGTTGAAATGATTGCAGTTGGGAGTGGATGTCTGGAAGTCGAAACTGACCTACGTACCTCGTTGGATCACATACGTCTTATTTTGGGGTGAGTTGAAGCTACATTCTCTTCAAATGAATGAATTCTTTGATCATCCTGAGCTTCAACTGGTTTAAATTCTTACTGGAACTTATGTACATAGGTATGGTTGCTGCGGGAGCGCTCTTTACGAGAGCTTTTGAGCTTCGGCAAGCCGGCCAAGGCGCTTTCACACCTCAGGAGCGGACTCCTCTTGTAGGCGATGATGGTGCACAATTACCATCTGCCCCGGTTGATCCAAGCGCCATGCAAGTCGACGAAACCAACGAGAATGAAAGAGTTCCGGAGAATTCGCTTTGCACTATATGTTTGGATGCACCGAAGGACAGCTTCTTCGACCCTTGTGGTCATCGCTGCACCTGCTACTCCTGTGGAATGAGGTCAGTCTCTTCGACCCATCTTCTTTCTATCCAGTAAAATTCTTTCTATATTCCTCTTATTTTGGCTCTTCTATCTAGCGAATTGCTTCTTAGACTTCTCTTTCGGCTCTTTCTATCGAGTAAGATGGCTCCTTTTTTGGCTGATGTTGAGCGTTGGATACAATTGCAGAATACAAAGAGGGGATTCAAACAGATGTCCGATATGTCGGACAACCATCCGAACGGTGCGAAGAATTTACGATGCTTAGAGTGAGGAGGTGAACGGTGTAAAGTCTCTAGGTAGACGGTGTGTTATGTTAATATGAACTATCGTATACCACTTGAAGGTGGGATAGACATTGCGTTGCATGCTTGTGCACCCATTTGAATAGGTGCACGGCGTAAATGATAGCTGTCAGACGGATCCGTGGTCAAATTTGCGTATTTGCCACTCGTGTGCTGTAGCCCTATTGCTCAGACAAACATTTTATGTGAATTTTCTCGATGACACGAAGTACAGGAAAGCAGAGATATTTTTGGCTACATTTGTCTAAGGATGAACGTAAACAAACTTCATTGTGATGGTCGCAGCGTTTTGGCATAGATGCTTGTGAACAAATCCTACAACATTGACGAGCTCCACTCTCACAGAATTGCTACCAATGGCAGAGTCGCCAAGTAAGAAGCTATACACCATATCCACAGAAATGCAAATCGACTACTCTAACATGAAGCACTGAAATGCTTAACTCCGAAAAATCGATTACAGACACGAAATGCGTGCAGTAACAATGCACACAGGGAAGTCCACTTCACCGATTTCCAAGACAAGAAGGAGCAATCTTCTTCGAAACAGCTGATTCGCACTTAAGCATTCGTCCACAGGAAAAAACGAGGGGCCGTTCACTTGAAGCCACCTCGGACCGCAACTTCTACAACAATGATGAGCTCCTTTCAGAAAGTTCTTATTCGGCAGTTTATAAGGAGCAGTTTTCCGCACAGAATAGCTTGTTCGCAACCGTTCCAAAGAATGTGTCTGCTCTTAGGAATGGCAAAACTCTCTATGCAACAAAGAAGAAGAGAATTTGTAGAAGAAAAGCACAATGTCGAGCGAGCAAGGAGCGATGACGACGGTGGCGGGCTTATGGGAGTCACGTGTCGTCGCTGACCATCGGTCGGCAGCGGTTTTAGCTGTAGTGAGGAGACACGTCCCCCGGTCGGATGCTCGCCTTTTATCCTGCCGCTGATCGACCCACTCTACGGTACTCTCCAGTAAGTTACTGTACTCACTGTTCAAATGGCTCGATTTGTGACGGAAAAGGTAAAAACACCTCAGAAAGTAAAACAGCATTTTCCATCATTATCCTAGTGGGTCCATGTCAAGAACACAGAATTGATTATCATCTAGTGAGAATAGCAGATACAGTATAGTCACTTAACTTATAACTGGGTTACATGTGAGAAACATCAATCTGCCAACTTCGGTTGTACATTCGTATCAAGCTGGCTAGCTTCTACAGTGATCGAGTGAACAACTATATATGTTACTTCAGATTTACAAGAGAATCATCTTTCCACCTCAAACTGCATACTAGACTTTTAAGATCTAAAGTCGTCAATATGAATAGAGTACCAACTTCAACCCTGTATTCCAAAGGCTATAACCACTGGTCATAGGCAAGAACAAACCGAACTTGAAACATCAAACAAGAAGCAAGTAGAAGTACTGAATACTATACACTGTGCATCATGCATGGCATATCTACCAACTTTGCGAAGAATCGTCCAGCATACCATATTATTCTTCCTTACTTTCTTTTCTTTTTCTTTTTTTCACCACGCAAGAGACGAAGAGCTCAGTAAAGCGTGTAGCTTCTCTGAGCGCAAGTGCCGCCCTGTTTTCCAACTCCACCCTCGATCCATTCTGGTTCATTGCTGCAGTACGCCAAGCTCGAGATTCGAAACAATGAGGCCAGAGATGTGAAGTTTCAATCAGGATTGTGAGCATCGAGAATAAGATTCCAGAACAGAGCGGATCGAACAGCAGAGTACGTTCACTCAGTAAGCACTGGTAAGCTGGTGATGAAGAGGTGGTCTTCACGCAGCGGATTCGGCAGCCAGATGTTGCCGCCGAAGTTAATTTCCACGGGAGCTGGTGGAGCTTGGAAGGGAGCTTCCTCTTGTGGAGCATCGAGGGGTGTTGCCTGTGGAGCTGGGAAGTGGGCTGCCTGTGGGGCGGCAGGGCGATTGAGCCCATTTTCTGCATTGTCCCAGTCCATGATACGTACAGTGCTTCGGGAATGTACGCTCGCAGGTTTATTCGTGGATGTCTCTCAGTGTATGATCCTTCAGAATGTGCTCGAGAGCTATGAACTCTACATAGAAGTCGGCATGTACTACACTTCTCTAATTTCGTACAAATCTCAAACTCACACACGTACGACGATCCTTAACTGAACCTTTCAGTAGCCTACCTGAAAGAAATCTATGGCAAGGGTGGACCCGAATGCCAACATTACTCTAGTGAAAGGCTAATTCAGCTCATGTGACATCTTTAATACGCCTCACATGTGACGCTGCAAGAATGGAAAGTACAAGGTCATCGGCAACAGAGATCGGATTGAATATCGCCCAGACACTGGTGGTGAGAAATTATCAATATACTTAGGTGCAGTCCTGAAGGTCTGTAGCGATGAACAGGCATGGACCAGGGATGGAGAGAAAGCAGGGCGGTGTGTGTGCAGGCCGGGAGGGTTGTGGTGGCTTTGGGCGTTGGCCCCAGCTTATGTAGTCAAAGCTTTGACAATGCTTGAGGCTGCGAGGGGCTTTTTATAATTGAACCAGCTTTTTCGTGGAAAAGGGCAAGCAACATCCTTCCTTGCATGCAGGCTCGTAACAGGCTAGACTGTGGAAGCGTGGATGCTTGTGGTAGGTCCGACCTGTTCCGCCCTCCTACACTCACCGATGATTCCACCTTAACGCCCCAGCCTCACTGCCTCGCGACTAGCGCCCCAGCTTCATTGCCTCGCGACTACTGTAGCGTTCCAGCCTCACTGCCTCGCGACTACTGTAGCGCCCCAGCCTCACTGCCTCGCGACTAGCGCCCACCCCGCTCTGTAGGCCGGAGCGTGGATGAATCCACCCAGATATGGCGGGATGAACTGACCTGAGAGCATGCCCACCCCGCTCTGTATGTCGGAGCGTGAAGCCCGGTTTGGAATGTGAGAGCATGCCTAGCCCTGTGCTTAAAGCATGCCCAGCCCGCACTATGGGCCGGAGAGTGGAGCCACATTTAGTGTGTGAGGAGCCCCAGCCCACAGACCATCCCTGTAACCTGGTTAACCCTTAAAGGTCCTTTCACTCCTCAATGGGTAGCGTGAAATTGGATCTCAGCAACTTTTGGACTTGGGCAACATGAATAGTGCACTTTTCGAAGTTGGGCAGCATGAATGAACCAATCAATGATGAGTTTGCAACCTCCTACAAGGTTTTGTGCAATCCCAACCTACCTACCACAATCCTTTCAAAGCACAAATCACTCATACAAATTGAGATTTGAATTGTAAGATTTCACTTTGTAGATGCATCACAAAAAGGTGACCAGAATGATATAAAAAAATAAGTGAAAAATTGAGATTCAAAAGAGCTGCAGGCAAGATTCTGTTGGAAAACAGCCCGAGGAGTTGACAAGCGCCTTTAAGGGTTAAGAGGGTTGAGGTCTTCTAAATTCTAAAGCACCAAAACTCCAAGTTATCCCGTGTCTTTGTTCACATTTTAGCGTCCCTGTTAAGTGTTAACCAATGAATGAGTGACACATGGCAGAGATTTCAGTGGCAAGAGATAATTTCTATTTTAATCTGCTTGTCATCAAATGTGATTGGTGGAAGACCTTTTCATGTGGCCTATGTACTGGCTTGGGCTAGGGCTGCTAGGCCCGTCGGAGCTGCACCTCCAAGGTTTTCCCGCAGCCCAGCGGCCCGCCTGGACGCTCAGGGCTAGGCATGCTCTAAGGCCAAGCCGCTAGGCTGCATAAAAAGCTTGCAGGACCCGCTCGGCCGGGCGTTGCAACCCTACCCGAGGCCACCACACAGGGCAGAGGAAAAAGCCGCTCACCAATCACATTTGCTGACAAGCCGGTTATAATAAAAATTATTTTGTGCCAATAAAGTCTATACCATGTGGCACTCTTCCATTAGATAACGAGGACACTAAAATGTAAATGAAAGCACATGATAACTTGGAGTTATGGTGTCCTAGAATTTAGGATACCTCAACCCTCTTGACCGGGTTACAAGGATAGTTTGTAGGCTAGGGTTCCTTACAGTCCAAACAAGGCTCCACTCTTCGACCCACAATGCGGGCTAAGCATGCTCTGATGCCAGGGCCACACTGGCTCCCCAGCCGGACTGACACTCCATTGCAAGGTAAAATGTACTTTTGGTTGACAAGCCATTGGTACCCCACTGTACAATACACTCCACATAATTTACGAATTCAGCACTAAAGGACAAATTTCCCATCAACTTTGAACATGACCTATGCACTCAAAGATGATCTTTGGACATATATATATATATATATATATATATATATATATATATATATATATATATATATATATATATATATATATATATATATATATATATATATATATATATACGTCAAACCTTGGATCCAATTTCCTCATCATTTGTGAGATCATAATGTTGACTGCACATTAAAAGAAAAGGTTCCTTCCTCGTTAAAAAAATGAGAAAGTATCTTGTCGGGGCCAAAACCACCATTTCTATGAGAAGATATGATTTGAAACTCTTCAAATTCTTGTTCCTAGGTAACTTAGGAATATGCATACAAATTTTTTTAGAGATAGTTTTATATAGGAGGAATTTTTAACAAGGAAATGCTTTTTTAACCTTTAAACGCCCATGGGGTCTCAATAGGGCAGTCCAAAATTGGATCACAACATCTTTTGGGCTTGGGCGTCATGAATAGTGCACTTCTTGAACTTGGGCATCATGAATGAACCAATCAATGATGAGCTTGCAACCTCCGAGAAGGTTATGTATAACCCCAACCTACCTACCACAATCCTTTCAAAGCACAAAACCACTCATACAAATTGTGATTGGAATCGTAAAACTCTACATTTTGAATGTATCATAAGAAGGTGACTTGCTTGACATCAAAATACAAGTGAATAGTTGAGTACAGTGAAAGCTAGAGAGCTGTTGGAAAGAAGTCCTTCGGGCTTGCTTGGGCGTTTAACCCCTAAACGTCCCTAGTGTCGAAAAACGACATTTTGGATGAAGGGCAGAAACTTTGAAGAGCCATAACTTCTTCATCCAAACTCCGTTTTTGACGAAATCACTTGGGTTAGGTCACAAATCAAGTCTAGTTTATGTGGTAGAAATTTCAGATTCATAAAATAAAGTATGAATAAATGGCATGGATTTTGGTGAAGGCAGCTTTTGTTTTTGGGATTTCAAACATTTGGCATGTTTTACCATTGCATGCCAATTATGTGAAATCTAAAATAGTTTTTCATGATTTTTTTTTCATAGTTTTGATATTTAGATGCATCCCAACAACTTTGTAGTTGGAAGTTTTTTGATCTAAATAACTTTGGTATTGGCTTTGCAATGATGTTTTTACGATGAAAAAGTGAAAAAATGGATGATTTTTGAAGAGCTAGATCTCCTTTATCCACCGTTAGATTTTGACTTTTTATTTTTGGGATGGATTCCAATTATAGTCTATTTTTAGTGGTAGATATCTTGACCCAATCGAGGATATATTGAAGAAAAGGCATGAATTTGAGTGCGAGGGGTCTAGTTTTGGACTATTTTTCCTTTGTAAAATTTTTGGCAGTTTTCACAACTACAAGGCTACTATTTGAGCCAAGATTTTGTTTTGATGAATTTTTTTGGTACAAGAGTGACTTTGAGATGAAGATGAACAACTTTCTAGTTGCTGATTTTTTGATTGCAAATTTCATGTTGGTAGTATTTTCACTTCAAAGTGGAAATGATGATATTTTGTATCCTGTTTTGCGCACTAATATGTTATGATCTCGCAATCTATGAGGTCCCATGAGTCAAGTTTTGGTCTACATGATCTACTACAAGTCTACTACAAGTTTGTACGGTTCAGATCTGAATAGCTTATCTTTATTTTCATCTATATCACTTTTTTTGAAAATGAGTTTTTGGCTAAAAATACCCCAAGGACGTTTAGGGGTTAAGGGTTAAAGTAATGCCAGATACGGGAAGGATCGCTGAGATACGGGAAGAATCACCCCCTCGACCCTGCTCTGCCGGCTCAAAGAAAAATCAATAAGGTAGCATGCATGATGAACTTCCTTGGACTCAAACTGTATTTCCAATCTCACTATCCTGCACTTGGTGAATCAATCTTGATCATTGGTAAACTATGAGAATTTTGGTTGAGCAAGATCGGTGAGTGGTAAGTCGAAACAGCTGCTTAACAATCTACAGAGTTTAGAATCGCAAAGAGAAGCATCCAAGAATATGATTTCATTCCAATGGAAGAGCACCATGTACATTTATTCATTTATTGAATGACAACACCGATGACTTATTTAACTAGTTCTGGACTGGGGGAAGTCGAAAAGTTCCCGATCGATCGGGGATCCCCGTTGGCCATGTGCGGAGACACTTTGAGAATACCAAAATGTGATTTGGGGATATGACAAGAATCTAAAAATACTTGGATCTCATGGAAAAAAAATAAAAAATCAATATAATCCAAAATTATTTCACAAAATTGAGTAGTTCAAAGTTTATTCCAGTCTAGAATCCCTGAATGAGTCTAGATTTAGTTAAATATGACATACCATTAATCCCTGAATAAGTCTAGATTTAGTTAAATATGGCATACCATTTCAAGATGGTCTTCATGCGTTCTTTGCAAACCCCAAGGTCAATGTTTTATCCATCCTTCCCCTATTCACCAAATTATTCCCCTATATGAGAATTCCCCTCATGAAGGAACCTACTGGAAGAATATGCCTATTTCTATAACAAAAAATTATCACAAAATATTTACAAAATATTTGCAAAGAGGGGAACTCGGTGCACCAAAAAGCCTCAGTTTGGCATCCTTGGTAATCGGATTGAAGCTAATGAAACATCTCCATTTTTTTTTAACGTTTTGAAGCAACAATGGGTCACTTTTCCTTCCCATTTTAGCAAAGTTTTAAATTATTGTCATTTTACCCCTATCTAGAAATTATTTTATACATGCATTCCCTTGTATGATTATTCCCCTCATTTTTAACCTCGGAGGGTGTAAGAGACCTAGGTGAAAGCTTGATTCTCAAACACAAATGCCGATTCTTGATACTAAAAAAAGGAGAATCCAAACGGTCAAAACATGTCTTCTTTTTCTCTTCACATGTACAATCAACAAAAATCTGGAAAACATAAATTCTCCAAATTTGGTGAAACTTAAAATTTGAATTCCGAGTTAAAAAAGAAAAAAAAGAAAAAAAAGAAAAGAAAAGGAGCAGTAGATGCTCGAACACATTCAAGTAGAGTCAAAACTGTCCAAAAGTGTGATACATTCTTCCTCAAAACTTGCCCAAAAACCATGAGTATTCAAACCTTCAATATTCCCCGAAGAAGTGTTTCTCATTACCCCATACCTCCCCAAAATTGCATCCAAAACTTCGCAATATTTTGCATTGGAGACGAAGAATCACACCAAAGCAAAAGTCATTTTCACAGTTCCCAAACTGCAAGTCCATAGCAAATCGATTCTCTCCGACAGCTTCGGAATCTACTAACAACAATTCTCTGTACAAAAACGCTAGAAACGGAACTGAAACTTAAACCAGACAGATCAGACGGTAGCCGGGGGTGGAATCTCTTCATGGGGCTGCACGACAACAAATCCCTGTCCTCGAGAGCCATCGAATTTCATCTGGAATGTCTCGCCGCTGCTACGCCCCAGCAATGTCTTCAATCCCACATCAGACCTGAAAAACCACACCTCAACTTAGTCATCAGAAACCCAATTCTAGCAAATAAACGTCATAGTGAACTAAACCTGGACTCATTCAAGAAAATCTAGACTAGTGCAGGTTTTAGATTTTTGCTTAGAATCAATATCAACACCAGGGATCTGAGTACTTGTACATTCTCATACATTCATTGGGGAATTCAGCCCTGATGTGTTACTTCTGGACTAATCGTTAAAGTTTAACCATCCTTCTGGACTCTCTCGGACAGAATCCAAACAGTTCGAACAAAAATCTTCAAGCTGCTCTACGCCTGCTATTGAATTGTTAGCATAATAAGAATTGATTGTGCCAAGGGGTGAGCGAGCACTGACTTGAAATCTGGGGTGAGATCACCACTCCAAGCAACGGTAGCTTGCGGGTCAGTGTAAACAGGCGGATACCCGGGAGCAACCATGAGAGTCAGAGGCTGTCCATGGCTAAGAATAGCCACAAACCCTTTCCCCTGCAAAGTCACATTATACAACCCGCCAGACACAATGGACGACAGCTTCTTCATCATGGTGATCTTGTGGGTGACAGAAGGCTCGAATGCGAGGAGGTCATCGCCGTTCACTACGATCGACTCTCCCTGCAGGAAGAGGACGGTCACGCGCTTGCTTTGGTCGGCGAGGTAGAGCTGGGCTCGTCCTTTCGTGCTGGCTTTAGTCAGAGTTGCGCCTTCACCTGCATCGATGAATGATCATGGGTTACAGTTATAGTGAGCATCGAACTGTTCGTAAGACTAAAAAGGAAAGTTTGGAAGGTTTGATTTTCAGGTAGTTGCAAGCATTGAAAGTATTGAAATGGATTTTGTGAGAAGGAATTGCCTGTGAAGGACTTCTTGAGCATGTTGCTGAATCCGTGGTCCATCATTCCCTCACGCTCGAACTTTATGTCGCCTTGGTAGGCTACCATTGAGCCTGTCTTTATCCATACCTGCACACACCCACTAGTGCCTTATGATCTAAATGATCCTCGCAAACTTTTTCTTATAAAATCCACCATTGTTCCTTCCATTCATTTAAAATCAATCAAGATCTTTGTCCCTTTGCGAAATATCTCCAGTTATGATGCTGATAGGCAGCATTCAAGAACATATGGTTTGAGCACAAAATCGAAATAGAGACCATCACATGGCAGATTCGTATAGAGATGTCTCTAGAGGAATCTGAAGCTCCCCGTCACAGAATGTTGAAATCTTAGATTTGTGGAGTTTAGTTAAAAATTGAGCACTAGAAGGAAGGAAATACGGTGGGTTTTAAAAGCAGAGTAAGGAAAACTACTAAAAGTGAATGACTAAGTTTTGGTAGAGAAAAACAGAACGAATCTCATGTAACCACACAACTCCATGCCCTAACGATGCATGAAATATCACCAGTTTAACCCTTCAACGTCAGATTACAGTCGTTTCTACACTTTTATTTGCCCTGCTTGAACAGGCATTAAAAGCTTCAAACAACCTGAGGTTTTAAGCTTCAAAATACGATCAAAGCTGAACAAATGAATACTGCAGAGAAGCTCGTAGAACCGATGGTCACAACCATAACATAACAAGAGCATAGAACAAGGGTGACATCTAGTCCGACGGAGAATAAAGTAACTACCTGGTTCAAAACAGCGCCAGTGGCGCCGGGGGTACCGAGATTGACTTGCAAGAAGCAGCTCTTCTCCACTTCAAAGGCAGCGCCTTTGCTTTGCTGCTGGTCTCTCGTCTCCGCCAGAAACTGCTGCAAGCTCGTCGCCATAGCTCCAAAAACACCGATCGATCTCTTTCCTTCTAAAAACCTCAGTCAGGCTCAATATTCAACCCAATTGATACTCTCGATCTCCAGTACTATCCTACAATCCCCCACACTGCAATCTTATATGCTCCTCGAAACTGCCAAGAGTTTCGGGTGCATTGACACTGCTTGTAAGAATTTCGTATATACTTTCCGGCCATTTTTCCTGGAGGACTGGATGGTGGCATGGCAGACGAGAGTCATTATTGACTGGTGGGTGCGGACTTTCGGAGCGTGGACCATTCATACTCCCATTCACACTGGAATCAAAGAAAAGAAAAAGTCATTCCATTCAGGACACTGAAATTGTAGTGTTCTGATTATTGAGTACAGTTGACAAGTACGCAGGAAGTACGAAAGATTCGTTCAGTACAAGGTTCAGGTTCTATGAAAACGGCACACTAAATAGTGTATTTAGTGTGTCTCACAGTAATTTCGAGCATCACTCTAAATATAATAAAAAACTTGTTTGTGTAAAAAGCATTAACTGTAATTTCTCACACTATTTGTGAAGAATAGTAACATTTTGACATTGTGATATTTTGAGGTATGGATGTGTAGTGTGAGGAAGGAATTGAAACTTGAGGGGAGGGTTAAGGTTTAGGATGGCAACACATGCAACCGCCAACACTAACTACCCATGAATTGACAAATAGTGTTGAAATGGGAAGGGTAAGCACATTATTCATATTCTCACAGTGAACATATTATTTATGGCGTAATGTACATTTAGAGTAACATAAGTTTTTACATTACTTAAGTTTGTGAAAGTGTTATAATTGGAAACAAAGGTACTTAGTTATTCAAATCTCAATCGTACTATCTTGTTGTACTAGACATATTGTACATCATGTGGGTTGAATTTTGAGTCAAGAGGCTTTATAGATTGCAAGATTACAATGTACCGTAACCTCTACAAGATTTGGCTTTTCTTGAGTTTAATTTCATTATTATTTTTCACATATCGATTACATCGCCGTGTTTTTAGTGGTTATCAATGTTTGCTTTTTATATCTAAAAGTTTCAAAAAGTATAGAGTACATAAAGCTTCAAGAAATGAAAGAAATTAATCTCATGTGATTTTGAAAGATTTCGGTTATTATTTGGTTGAAAATACAAAGATTTTTGTTTTTTGAAATCATTACTTACTTACTGCCAAAATCTGGTAGAGGCTAGTGTATTATCCCCTAACTTTCCTTGAAGCCCGAAACAGGTTTTTGCACTTTCGGGCAGCCTAGTTGAAGTAGTTAACCCCTAAAGTTCCTTGATACAAAATTGTTTAAATTATCAAAAAGAACCTTCTTCTACTTCAGGTGCAAAGAAACTCAATATAAGCATTGATTAGAAGATCCAACCGTAGGATCTTGACTTTAACCCCTAAAGAACCACGATGTTTTGGAAGCTTGAAATCCCAACATAGACCACTATGTACTAATGGGGGTACGTCCAATATTTTTGGAAATTTTTGATAATTTCAACCGTAGGATCTTGAAGAAAACTACCATTGGTAGTAGTGTGAAAATTTTCAACCGTTGGATCATCACTAGATGTGAGATAATAACGTTTGAAGTTGACTGTAAATTTTTTTTGCCTTGACCGTAAACGTCGAATCGGTGGCCGTGGTCGTTTAGGGGTTAACTTGATCCTCTTCTCGAATGTCAAATTTGGACCGTTAATTTTTTTCCAATTTTGAGATTATAATGGTCAAAGTTGGCTGAATTTTCTCCCTCCGGAAATTCCAAAAAGCGAATTCCGCTTTCTTGGACCTTTAGGGGTTAAGAGTAATATTTTTGCCCATGATTTTTATTGGGTGCTCCTTATACTGAAAAATGTATGTGGTAAAATTTGCAAAGTCAAATTCCAATGTTAAAACCTTCATGCAAAAAAGTTTAGGTTTCAAGTCTAAAAAGGGCAGCTTAAAAAAGAAAAAATATTTGAATTTTTTTTGGAAAGATGTTTATTACTAAATCACTACTCAAATTTCAAAGTGATCCAAGTCAAAAAGTATACCAATTTTAGAAGGGCACTCTCCAAAATTTTCAAAACCAATCTTTGCAATGCCCAAAAAAACTTGGGAGACAAACTTTGGATGTTATGATCTCTCAAACGGTAAACATCCAACGGTCAAATTTTGGAACAACAACTATAAATAGTCTTAGGTACAAGATCTTACGGTTGGAAGTCTTAAAAAAAGAAAAACGATTTGTTCGCACCCCCGGGAGTGCATAAAAATAGATAATTGCCGTTTTGAGGTTTTAAGCTCCCAAAAAACACCAAGGAAAGTTAGGGATTATATTTAAACTAGTATATACTAGTGTCCTCTAAATATGAAAAATAAATATTATGTTTTGATTAATTTGTGAGTAATGTCCTCGTATTATATTCAAAAAACATCACAAAATCTCAACATCCTCACTTTGAACTAAAAATGCCACAAATAGAGTCATTGCAATTATGAAAATAATCACCAAATACAAAGATGTTTACCTTCATGCCAATAGCACTGGTGAACGAATGAGAAACTTCTCCTAAAAAATGGTGTACTTTATTTCAATTTTCTCAAAATGGAAACATCATTGCAAATCTAATACCGAATTGAACCACACAAAATATGAATCTTCCAACTACAAAGTTGTTGAGTTTCATCTTGAAATCATTCTTTTGCAAAATAATCATGAAAAACTTCTCGGGGGTCACTTAGATTTTTTTACCAAACAACATGCAGCATAATGTAGGGAGGTATAAAATCATGGTGTCTAAAGATTAGAGAACACTTTGAGATAAAATAGGGTGTACAAATCATTGGACACTCAATTATAATTAAGATGCGTTTATAAATAATGTGTCATGTATATGAATTTTTTCCTAGGATACCCTGAAAGATAAGAATATGCCTAGTAAATATCTTTAGGATCAATTATTGCATATTAAGTAAGGGTATAAAAAATTGCCCCTCTATTAGGATTGTAAGAGATTGCACGGGACAAAAAAAATACCATGAATTATAATATTAGGTAAAAACATGGACCATCAATTGATAGTGGTCATCAAAATTCCCCCTCCAATAATACCCCTTTACTACAAGTGAAATACCAAATTTCCTATGTACTCATCTCCATGAGAAAAAAACTTAAACTTTGATTTTCATATAATTTACTAGCAATGGTATAACATGCCCTATGTTTAAAAACCCAAAAGGATGAGTTGCCTTCACTAAAATGCATGCCATCAATTCTCACTTTGTTGTATAGGTCTCTAGTTGTAACCACACAAATGAAACTCAACTTGGGACTCAACCCAAGTGATTTTAACCAAAATGGACTCCAAACTAAGAAGTTATGGCTCTTCAAAGTTGCTTCTTGTCATCTTATTGGCGTGATTAACCCCTGAATGTACTTGGGGGTACTTTTAGCCAAAACACATTTTTCAAAAATTCTCATATATGAAAATGAGAATAAGCTACTTAGATCTCAATCGTACAAACCTGTAAAAAATGTTTTTTAGATCATGTGGACCAAGTTTTGACTTATGAGACCTCATAGATTGCGAATTTAGAACACATAAGTGCGCAAAACAAACTACAAAATACCACCATTTTCACTTTGAAGTGAAATACTATCAACAAGAGATTTGCATGGAAAAAATCACCAACGTAAAAATTGTTCATCTGCATCTCAAAAACACTCTTGTGTCCAAAAATTGATCAAAAAAATTCTTGGCTCAAATATTAGCCATATGATGGTGAAAACTGCAGAAAATTTTACATAGGAAAAGTAGTCCAAAACTGGACCCCTTGCACTCATATTCATGCCTTATATTCAATATTTCTTCAATTGGATCAAGGTTTTCATCACTTAAAGTAGATTATAATTATAAATCATCTCTAAATAAAGTCAAAATCAAACGCTGGATGAAGGAGCTCTAGCCACTCAAAAATAATCTATTTTTTCACTTTTTATCATTGCAATTTTAATACCAAAGTTATTTGGATCAAAAACTCCCAACTAGAATGCATCTAAATATGACACTAATGTGAAAATACTTGATGAAAATTCTATTTTTGATCTCACATAATAGGCTTGCAATGATAAAACATGCCAAATGTGTGAAGTCTCAAGAACAAAAGTTGCCTTCACTAAAATGCATGCCATTTTCTATACGTTATTGTATGGGTCTATAAGTTTTACTACACAAACAAGACTCAAATTGTAACCCAACCCAAGTAAATTTGTCCAAATCATGGTGTGGATGAAAACGTATGGCTCTTCGAAGTCTCTAGCCTTCATCCAAACTGTTATTTTTCACACTAGGGACGTTTTGGGGTTAAGGATTATACCCTTTGGTTTGGGCTACTCAATTTCACAAACCCATTTTGGCTCTAAAGATCTCTAAGGGTTCATTGCATGCATTTTTCTAAAGATAGTTCCATATATAAGTTTTTCAAACATTAGGCATGTTTTATCATTGAAAGCCAATCATGTAAATTTTAGAAATAGTTTTTCATAAGTTTATTTACATAATTATGATCTTGAGATGATGAGGGTAGGCAATGTTTTCCACATAAAATAGGCTTGATATGGGAGTTAACCCAACAAATTTAATCCAAATAATGGACTTGAAACGGAGAAGTATGGCTCTTCAAAGTTTTAGTTGTTCTTCCTTAATGTCATTGTATTGACATCAAAGACATATAGAGGTTAACCCCTACATCTACCAAATGTTGAACAACGTCATTTTGGATTAAAACGAGAAACTCTGGAGAGCCATGATTTCTTCTCGAGACTCGGTAATTGACAAAATTACTTGAGTTGTGTTCCAAATTGAGTCTAGTTTGTGTGGTAAAACTTGTAGCCCCATTAAGTGAAGTATGAATTGAAGTTATGCTTTTCAATGAAGGTAGCTCTTGTTACTGGATTTTCAAAAATGGCGAATGTTTTACCATTATATGTCAATTATGTGAAATCAAAAGTAGTTTTACATGATTTTTTAAATTTTTTTTTTTTTTGCATGATCATCATTGTAAGGTGGATTCTAAAAACTTTCTAATTAAAAGATTATCCATTCTAGTATTGGATTTGCTACGATGTTTCTACACTAAAAAAAGAGACAAAATGGATGATTCTAAAGAGCAATAACTCTTCCATCCACAGTTGGATTTCAACTTGATGGGTTGATGGGTTGGATTCCAATTTTGGTTTAGTTTATTTGGTAGAAACCTTAAATTCATCCTATATATAAAGGATACATGGTATGCAATTTTGTGCAAGGGGTCTAGATTTGAACTATTTTTTCTTTGTAAACTATAGGGCAATATTCACCATTGCAAGACCATTATATGCGCAAAGGAATTTTTTCTGAAAGTTTTTTGTAGTTCATGGAGGTTACTGAGATAAAGGTTAACAACTTTCCTCTTGGTGACTTTTTCATTGCAATAAATCTATTGGAAGCATTTTCTGTTCAAGGTGAAAATGATGAAATCTTGTGATCATTTGTGAGTCATAATGCGTTATGATCTTGCAATCTCTGAGGCCTCAAGACTCAAACTTTTAGGGGCATCATGAGCAATCTGCCTACTACAAAATTGTACGGTTGGGATCTGTAATAACTCACCTCTGTTTCTATTTATGACAGTTTCTTTTGAGAATGTGTTCTTTTTGCTACAAATGAGTCAAACCACTTAGAGTTAAGTGTCATTTTAGAACACTATTGTGAAGATCTTTAATCACAATCACAGAAACATACTGAATCTTAATTCCATTCACATTATTTACTACGTACAAACTACAAGACTATGAGGGGTAAAATTTAAAGTTAGAGTCTACTTTGGTTTGTAATAGAAAATTCACAAGCAATCATATTTCTCAATTGTGTTGATCAATCCCTCATTCATCCCTATCTATGCTCCATTACCTTCCTACACTCTATTGTAAGCTCATACACTTTTTATTCAATGAAATTCTAAAACAACAAGATTGACAATGGATTTCCACCTTGTCAAAAGTACATGTGTTTTGCAAACTTCCTCCTCAACCAACTACTCTTGTGGAACACCATTCGTATCAATCTAATCATAAATATCACTAGCACAACCGCACAAACTCCTCCTCCAATTGTCATGCTAGCAACAATGAGTTTTCTGTCATGCCACTCTGAAGATACCACTGCAAGACTTGCTGATGAAAAACTTACCAATATACAAATGATAGATATTAGTAACATTGTTACCGCAGCTTTCAAAGATCTCTCGCTTCTTATCATTTCATCATATAAGGACTCCTTTGGCATTGAGATTGACGGAAGAACCACCATCAAAATGCTTGCGATGGAGAAGAAAAATGAGAGGCTATTGCACACCAGGTATATCCGGATTGAAATCGGATTGGCATCAACATAGCCATCCGGAGAATAACTTAGTGGAGGTTGAAGTGGTCCTATGAATGACGTTGTAGCTACAAGTGCACCAATGACAGAAGTTGCATTGGCTGCACTAGTGATGCTTGCCTTCTTGATTTCAACTTCTTTGACCACCTTATCGTACCACCAACTTCTAGCGTCATTGCTTGCACAGGATCCAACATTTGGATATTCTCCCCGCATATTAGGAGTCCACAAGTCAATTCCAGCCTGAAGTAATAGATTGATGCAGATCTTTTCATTCTTTGTAAAATCCCTTGGTACCTTTTCGAGAGCCTCATCTTCAAGACAACTAGGAAATCTGAATTTGGGAGAGTTTGGAAGCACATGATGCAATGCAAATAATTTAGATTGCTCAACTTTAAACAGTGCAACCATTCCCACAACCACGTGCAAAGCAGTATCTCCAATCCCCTCCTTCTGACACATGGGGTCATAAATGGGATATTTTAACATCAATTGTATTGCTTCAACTTGCCCCATTACAGCTGCACAATGTAATGCTGGTTTGTAATCTCCAGAGCCATCAAAACCAGAGTCCTTGATATTTTTGAATTGCATTTGATGCTGCAAGATTTCACAAAACCAACATGTCCAATGTCACCATAACTTGATAATCTTGCAATTAGTCAGTACATTATACAAATACTATACATAGATCTACAAATTGCCATGTGAACTCTCTTCTTACATAAGCATTCGTAACAAAAAGTTATAAGCATTCAATGCTGAAATTACCTTAAGGAATTGTTCCACCAATTTTGTTCTTCCCAAACCACATGCCATTTGAAAAGGTGAAGACCATGAAAATTGCTTCCCTTTGAATCCCTCTTTCGCATGACCTTGCAGTAAGATGCTCAAAAAATTTGTTGTATCGAATACTACTGCCAAATCAATTGGTTGTTGAGACAAGTACTTCATCCTTCTTACGAAACGATCTCCGAAGCTCCACCTTTGTAGGGCTTTGAACTCGTCAGAACATAGAGGAGTGACCTCAATATTCACATGTGGATACTGATCACGCTTCAACTCATAGCTGCCCCAATGAAACTCCATGTCAAACAAAAAGTCATAAATGCTGGCCATGTGGTAGAGTGTTCGTCCTGCTCCATCCTTTGCAGTATAACATCGCCAGGGCCTTGCTGATTCTAAAGCAACTCCTTCCAAAATTCCAGCGACTGTTTCAGCCCACTTTGCACAAGAAAAGGAAAGACTGGTGCGAGCCACATGAAAGAGAGTGTGCATGATTGTACGGCCTCGGGGATCAAGAATGCTGAAAAGAGTCATCTGCATTGTCTCAGCTCTCTTATTCTTCTCGTCCCACACTTTGCATTCCGCAATTATATCTCGGAGAAACCTCATCAGGAAATCTAACATCCCTCCTTTCACCTGCTCTGGAAGTCCCTCCTCAATCATTTCTTTACCAAATGATATAAGAAAGTGCAGAAATATATGTTCCACAGGTACAAATTCGAAGTACACATTCGTTGCACATCTGTCCATCAAAAAGTTCAAAACCACTCCATCTTCACCAGCAGACCACTGAGTCAGTTGTGCAGTGATGATTTCGTACAGTTGAAGCTGCATGTCACGATCATATGTTTTCTCACTGCTCCCCTCCTCTCGTGAATAGATGCTCTCACTGATCTCGTCATCTTTCACATTGGGCACTTCGTTCACCACCGGTTCGATCTCCTTCGATTCCGAGTGATTATTACAGCCGAAGATCTCCAACACTTCAGTAGGATACCTTGTTCTTTTGACTGTGTTCACCACTTTCTTTTCCTTGCTACTCACACGAGTCGCCCATTCCAAGAGTAGAACCATCTTCGGACTCCCACTCACGATCGCCATGTTCACTGCCGTGCTGCCATAATCAGTTTTCTTCCGAAGCAACTTCTCCCTCGTTAAGGTACATTGACCGTACTCCTCCTCCCCCCCTTTGCAGGAACAAATACCAGCTTCATCGAACGTGTCGACCAGGACGAATCGCACTAACTTAACACATCCATGATCCACTCCCTTGTGGAGCACAGTATTGCCATGTGGCCCCAGCTGGTGAATCAACTCACGCTTGTCGTGGAGGAGGTCGTAAAGTTTCAAACAACTTCCAGATTCTTCCAAGCCCTCGTACCACTCTGAGCCGGAACAGGCCGCAGTGAAGCTACCCTCCGGATCCATCACAGCTCCTCACAAGTCCAGATAAGAAACAACCCTCACCTCAAATTGATGTATATATATACGTCCGCTCCAGCAGCTATTGGATGTCAGGTTATAGCCGCTACTCGTTCAAAGGTTAGTAATGGCTTCGGACAGTCCAAAACAGTTGTATATTCTTGGTACGAGCATGTAAAGTACTCTTTTTTCACTCTGCAAAGGACAAGTAAACACATTCATCACTTTCACACGCAAAAGTTCAACCCCCAAATGAGAAGCTCTACAGACGACTGGTCAAATCTGAGATCCGTGGAGAAAGTCTTCTTGAATCTAAGTTTGGGAAATTCAACTCTACGAACTCGTGTATAACTGCCTGATGAGTCTACGCAACAAATTTTATCAGATTCCAGCATGTGGATCTTGAGGTATATTCAATCGAACTTTCAGTTTTTGCATAAACAGCATGTCTGTAGTCGATTTCGACTTTAGGGTGAAGGAGAACCTATGGTAACTAATCATTTGCATCCTTTGAAGTGTGTCACACATATCAAGCAATTTCTCACAAACAGCTACAGTAGGTGCGGCAAGTTCAACGGCATATTCCACTAGCATAACTTCACTCCCATTTACTCCTCGTTTCCACACAGCATGATGTCACCCTTACGGCCTTACCTGTGCAGTTGCAAGTCATAGTTGCCCCTTGCATCCGTCGATCATGAGGACTCGGAAAATGAGCAGCCCACCTAGTGCAACACGCAAAGCTCACACCGACAGATGGGATGGCACAAGAATCTTCTCAGTAAGATATCTAGTCGTAAAGGCTGATCGCAAACGAAATGTATTCAGCACAAAGGGTGTCTGTGTGATGAAGCGTTCCAGAGGAGAAGGGATCAGGCCCTAAAGACAACTAGCCAACTCAATACTGAATGAAAGTCCACTTTTGTAGCTTCACACCGGAGTCTGCATGAGATGCGTGAGGAGAGTACTGGAAATGGTAGCAGACTGTGCCGGAAACTGAAAGTGCTCTGATGCCGAGGTCACACTGCTTCTATTCCACCAGCCAAACCGCCAGCTCGAACTTTGAAACCCCAACTCGGACAACGAAACCCCAAATTATGAAAACGCTGTCTAAATGGCATCTATATAACGGATGAAGGGCCACATCGAAAGGGACTCGTCTACTCTAATAGCCTGATTAGGGCAGAAGTTTAAAATGATATTCCGCACTTCAACCCATTCTTCCAATGTTTAAGGCACAATGTTTAGTAGTTAATAATTTTTTATATTCCCCTTCTGGCGCCAAACGCAAGTTGGCTTGTATCATGAACTGGGGTCCACGAAACAGAACTTATTCAGAATCAAGGCTTATAATAACGTGACTGTTCAGGACTGGCCGTCGAACTGGAGGAACAGTGCCCCAGTGTGGCCAGGGTTTGAGCAGTGTGAGAAGGTTCAACGAGTAGCAACCTGGACTTCTGGGAACGTCACGAGGAGCTTTCCGATGCACATAGAATTAGTCGTTTCGCTTGGTTCGATGAAGTAGTCGTATTGTATATTTGTTTGCAGAAGCCCACATGCAGTTTCTCTTGACAAAGGGGTTCAACGATGCTGGCTTAGATCGTAACAATTGAAGGTGAAGTACAAGATTCTTGTGCACTTTGAGGAGGTGGTAAAATGAAGATCCAAGAACCTTTGTGTGGTTCACTGTAAGACACTTGTGTGGAACATTGTGAGACATGTGTATGGACCACAAGTATTTTGTGTGGCATTAGTTTAAGGTTTTCAATATACTAGAGTTTGTGAATAGTATTATAGATGTCAATTGGGAGTGGAAGTACTTAATCCCTATAGTCAAAAGCCCCCAAAAGTGTGAGAACTCCTCAAAACCACCCTCTTTCAATGCAAGATGAAAATTTTCAACTTTTGACGTAATCTCAATTATGTAATTGTAAGATCTTATACCTAACTTGTCCATGTATGTGTGTACCAAAACTTAGTTCCAAATTCATTACCAATTTTGAGATCGTAACATTCAAAGTTGAAAAAAAGTTTTTTTCTCTTATTGCAAAATGGGTTTGAAGTTTTTTGTGAGCCCAGAAAACCAATTTTAAGAGTAAATCTGAGCTAAGGCTCTTTAAATTCTTGTTCCTAAGTGAGTAAGGAACATGCCTATGCAATTTGTACCCTCATGCAACCTATAAAACTTAATGAAATGCTTTAACTTTCACATGGAGGTATGGTGAAATTCAACTTCAAATGCTCCATGTGAAGAATAATTGGAAGAAAGATCTATCCAAACGGTGAAATCATGCCTTACAACCTTATTTCCAAGCACAAAAAACAAAAATTGAAAAGAAGTAAAATCTCAATTCTTGGTGAATTTTTGAATTTCCAGTGATCTTATGTATTTTGGGCAAATTTTGAGAATAAACGAGCATATACCACAATTTGGGCAGTTTTGGGCTGATTTCAAATACTGTTTTCAGACTTTGACCGTAAATATCTCATAAAGTATGAGGAATTTAGCAGCATGAAATGGCTTTTCGGAAAGCTATGGAAAAACTCTTTAACCTGCAAAAGGTTTCAATTGAGGTGAATATTGTAAGTATGGGGCTCACCAAACGACCCGATTCGGGCTCTTTTCGACTTTAGGGGTTAATTTCATATGTCAAGGTAATCTTTTATCACTAATTGTTAGAACAAAACACTAATTGCGGAGCATGGGCGACTACAAGTTTCGCGGGCTGATCGAGCGTGTCAACGCCGTCGCCCATGTTCAGTCATCATATTGCTAAACTGTATAGTCGTTGTGGCCGTCACAAGAGATGCAATGTGTAGGAAAGTAAATCAAGAGTAATTTTAAAAAGTCAATCATCATGTTGACCGGACTATTAGTGGTCATGAGGGTGAATGTATGCTTGGCTATCATGTCATATATGTTGGACCGTCTGAGTGTCTGTTTATCGCATAGAATAACCCCAATCTATACAGAATTATGTTTGTTTAACATTATCTTCATAATGAGTTCTATCATCGTTGATAAGTATAAAATGTCCACTCTAATTACTCTTCAGAAGACGTTTATATGATTCTCAAATATATTAGCTTAACTTTTACATTCCCATTCAATTTTCTAGCATGACTCTTACATTTACAATTTTCTAATGTGACTTTTACATGCACAATTTTCATATCCTCCTCGTCTGAACCCTTAAATGCTCTGAGCATGCTTGTCATTGTGTTTGCAAAGGAGAGGGACATGCTTTTCAATGTGTTTTTAAAGGTCTTGGGCGTTTAAGCTAATAACATATTCTCAAAACTCAGCTTGGATTCTCCATGACACACCAAATCAAAAGAGAGAGTTTCACATCGAGTTTCTATCTAATTGTTGCAGTAGATAAAAATAGAGAAGGACCTCACATGGTACTCTTGTTGCACAACCAACTACATATCAGCAACCAAAAATTGAAAGATTTTGAACAAACAACATATCAATATCACCAACCTGATCACAATATCATACTAAGCAACCAACAAGTACACCAAAGGAATACGACTTAATATGCACTAAAAGAATCAAACACTTACCCTCCTTGAGGACCACCCCGCATAAGTCCCGGATTGTATCCCTTCTTGAGCTTAACATTTTTGAAAGAGTCTTTTGTGACCTCAATCCCCTTCTATTTGCAAAGCAAGAGCTTTGCAAGTTGTGTATCCCACCGGCTTCGTTGTGTATGGTTCATCTCCTGGCCATAAGCAGTTCAATTGACCTTCCCTCGCCCCATCATCTAATCGCGGGCGATACCTAGAGCAAACTTTATCTTCAGGAAGGTGGGAATGTTGTCTCGATCATGTTGATAAACGATCAGGTGGAGATATTTGACTCTGGACAGGACCTGCTTATCAGTGCACTCCTGCCATTTGTATCATGTTCTCCCACCCCTCGTGCAGCGCCTACCAAACATGACATTCACAATCTCCTCCTACACTTCACCTTTCTTGAAACAGTGAGGATTTTGGCTAGTACCCTCCGACCCGAACGTGTTTACAAAATCTTCAATATGCACAATCGCTCGGCTCCTTCAACTTCGATAGGGCACCATCAACATCGTACAGGGTGAGATCCTCCTCAGGATTGGCTTGCATGTCTTTTGTGTTGGCTCTCCAAGGCGAAACTGATCTCTCGCTAGTGGGTTTCACATTTGAGTTCTTTTCACCGGCCATTGAGGAACCTAAAAGCTTAAGAATGTCCAAAATTCACATAAGAAGCATTAGGTAGAATGAGAAGCAGTACTAAAGCAAGTGATACCTTTCAAGTAAAGACGAAACAAAACAAATAAGTGAGCCAATTGTGGCAACTAAAAACACGCAAGTTGAGAAGTGAGCAAATGAACAGTGTAAACATGCAAGTCCGAAGACCAAACTTGATGAAGTAAACGCAAAGTGAAGCAAATGCACAGTGAAAACTTTGAACCTATCACGAAACTTTCTTGAATATATAGTTGACCTCGGCAGCTTTTAAGAATTGCACACACAAACATGTCTACTTGATACACAAATCTCAACAAATGATCGGAAATCTATACGGATATTGGACCACAAACTTTTGTAGAATCTGTTATTGATCAAGAACAATCTTCCCTAATCTTACACACAATCATTCGAGATTCACCTAAGCCTACCCTACCTGCAGTAACAACCGTGTTTTATTAGTTAAACAATTAGTTCGTATGTGTCACACATAGACAAACTACACTTTGTTGTCTAAACCACTCACATTTCCATTTCCTATATCCACATTTTATTATTGTCTACAGACTTATTGACCCTCCCGCTACACTTAAACAATCGGGAATTGCCTAAACTACACCCAACACTTAGACATCAATTTCAAGCAAAACGGATGACATATATAGAAGTGCATGCAGCCTCTATAACGTAAATGGAGGGTTACAAAGGCTGTAATGTTGTCATTCCTTCCCTGTAAAAATGAACATTCATTCGATTACTACAAAGCATTAATGCATTGAGGGGTAACCTAATTACACCCGCTTTGCTTGTTTTGGCTTTTAAAATTAGCAAACAGCCTCATCCACTTTCTCTCCGAATCCACGTTGCCATATCAAAAATATAGTCCAAAAGACTTACTAATGAGAATGGGAAGTTCTTTGAGATTACAAGTAGTGTTCTTGCAATTGTGTGTCGACCCCCTTACTTGCAGATGCATAAGTGATCTGCAGACTTAAAACAGATCTACAAATGAAAACCAAGATTTAAATTGAAAGAGCAAAGAAGATCATTTCACATGCTTGCAAAGACTAAAGAGGTGGAAATTACCTCAGCGCGCAGATCATACTCCAAGGAACCCCATTGGCAAGTTTTGCAACCCTAATCACAATAAACTCGTCCATTCACCGACCTTCGCTCTCCGACTAAAATGCTTCCCTGATACATCGGCGGCACTGCTATCTTCCACTTCAACAATGAAGTCCGACGCAATGACACCTTCTTTACAACACAAGTGACACAAGAGACCTTACCTCTCACTTACATCTCACCTACTCATACATTGGAGCGCGCAGCTTACACAATGCCTACAAAGAGTAAAAGACAGAGACTACAAAAGCACAACAAGCTAAACCTCGGACAACTCCTTATTAAGAAAATGCACTCAAACAAACCCTAGCACGACCACAGTGCTCTAGACCTATACAATATGGAGTGCACACTACACAATTAATTCCATCCAACAATGCAGAAGCCTTCTGATTCCTATCCATTTGCAAACGGTGCTTAACAATCACAAACCT
This sequence comes from Bryum argenteum, assembly GCA_037043015.1. NCBI lineage: Eukaryota > Viridiplantae > Streptophyta > Bryopsida > Bryales > Bryaceae > Bryum > Bryum argenteum. The sequence goes on along the minus strand of CM073328.1, from coordinate 12,449,088 downwards.
AAAGTGATATAAAACAAAAAACTCCAAACCCGTCACAGCCGTCAAAGTTCAAAAACCTTCAAAGTTCAAAAACCCAACATTGTCTTTATAAAACTGACACTACTAGACTGACTTGCAAACTTCTAACACTTAGTCCGCCCTTCAACAACCTAAAAACCTGCAAAATACCGCCAGAAAACTCAAAAATAACAACAAGTGCTCAAAAACTACAGGCGCGAAAACTAGGAGTGGTAACTCCAATGCCCTTGAGGTGCGAGATAAAGGTGACCGATGATTACCGGTCGTCTCGTTTAGACGACCGCTAATCACCGGTCGCCCCTACATAATCCTGCATTGATGCAGAGGCAACGGACGGCGTGTCGCAATCACATTGAGGGAATTGATGGAACGACCGACGGTCACCAGTCTGCCAGTACATTCCACTAGTGATAGTCAGTCTCCATATCACGAAAATCAAGGCCGTTAATGGCTTACGCACCATATTAATCCATTACTGACCAGATCTGCGCTCGTCTCATAAATCCGCACACAAGACGCCATGGGCCGCCCCTGTCAACAAGCTTAAATTATACTTTCATTACCCATAGTACTCCAAAATTTTGCCTCCCAAAACATGGTTGACTTTTACCACTTTTTTGGTATTGTGGGTTGTCCGATAGAACACCCACCTTAGTGTGCTTTCACCCGTGTAATGAACATTACGATGCTTATATATTCATTGCATTGTTTTGAAATTCCATAGTAGAGGAAGGTGACCAAATACTGAAGTAACTATGTTGGACATAATGATGTTTTAAAACCTTCATTGTTACAATATTTTGAAGCCCCAAAGTAGAGGAAGGTGAATACCACACACTTTGTGTTAAACCTAACAATATTTATTAAATTTCCACTACTAACAATGTTCGCAAAATCATAGTACAGGAAGGTGGATACCAACCAACTACAGAAGTCATTTGAAATTTCATAGCAAAGGAAGGTAGACACCATCAATAAAATCTAGTCATAAACCTTTAGTGTGATGATCATCAATGTTTCCTTAAGTAGATTATGAACTAGGTAGATGTAGCATCGTTACATCGACATGCATTTGTGTACCTTCACGAGGCAGCAATGTCGAATGCGAATAACGACCCCATCTCCGACCCACCAGCTGATCCCGAGCTTTCAATTCCTCTTCTCGAAACACTCTTGTACCCAAAAATTGATCAAAAACTCTTACTGGTTCAAATAGTATCCTTGCAATGGTGAAAACTGCTGAATATTTTACAAAAGAAAAATAGTCCAGAACCAAACCTCTTGCACTCAAATCCATGCCTTATATTCAATATATCTTTAATTGATTGGATCAAGGTTTCTATGACTAAAAGCAAACTATAATTAGAACCCATCCCAAAAAATAAAGTCAAACTCTAACGGTAAATGATGGAGCTTTAGCTCTGCAATTTTTTTATTTTTAATTTTTACTTTTTATTTTTTTACTTTTATCATTGCAAATCCAATACCAAAGTTATTTGGATTAAAAAAATCCCAACTAGATAGTTTCTTGGATGCATCTAAATTATTACACTTATGTAAAGAAATTTCATGAAATTCTATTTTTGATCTAAAATAATAGGCTTGCTATGGTAAAACATGCCAAATGTGTGAAGTCTCAAAAACAAAAGTTGCCTTCGCTAAAATACATGCCATTTTTTTGTACATTATTATATGGGTCTATAATTTTTACTACACAAAGAAGATTTGATTCGCAAATCAACACAAGTGAATTTGTCCAAATCATAGTCAAGATGTAAACGTTATGGCTCTCCAAAGTTTTTGCTCTTCATTTAAAATGTTATTTTTCGACACTAGGGACGCTTTGGGGTTGAACTCTTTCATTTTCAGAAAGTTAACCCATTTCTGCTCTAAAGATCTTCAAGGGTTAATGGCATGCATTTTTTTGAAGGCAGTTTTAGATATAAGTTTTTCAAATATTAGTAAGGCATCTTCTTGCAAGCCAATTATGTGAATTCAAAATTAATTTTTCATGAGTTTATTTACATGATTATGTTCTTTAGATGATTAGGGTATGCAATGTTTTCCACATAAACTAGGCTTGATATGGGAGTTAACTCAACAAATTCAATCCAAACAATAGCCCTCAAAGGCAAAAACGGAGAAGTAAGAATCTTCAAAGTTTTAGCCGTTCTTCCGGGAAGGTCATTGTGATGACATCAAAGACATATAGGGGTTAACCCCTAAACGTGCCAAAAGTTGAAAAACGACATTTTGGATGAAAATCAAAAACTTGGGAGAGCCATGATTTCTTAATTGAGACTCAGTAACGGACAATAGTAAATTGAGATGTGTCCCAAATTGAGTCTAGTTTGTGTGGTAAAACTTGCAGCCCCACTAAGTGAAGTATAAATTGATTGCATGCTTTTTAGTGAAGATAGCACTTGTTCTTGGATTTTCAAACATGAGAAATAATTTACCATTATATGCCAATTATGTGAAATCAAAAGTAGTTTTACATTTTATTTTTATTTTTTTTTGGATAATCATCATTGTAAGGTGAATTCTAATAACTTTCTAATTGTAAGATTATCCATCCTAGTATTGGATTTGCTACAATGTTTCTACATTGAAAGAAGAAACAAAATGGATGATTTTGGGGAGCTATAACTCCTTTATTCATAGTTGCATTTCAACTTTGGTTGTTGAGTTGATTTCAAGCCTTGATTTAGTTTATTTGGTAAGGACCTTAAATTCATCCAAAATATAAAGAATACAGAGTACACAATTTTGAGCAGGGGTCTAGTTGTTGACATTTTTTCCTTTGTAAATTTAGGGCATTTTTTAGCACTGCACGATCAATATTTGGGCAAAGAAATTTTTCTCACAACTTTTTATTGGTTCGTGGAGGTCATTGAGATGAAGATAAAGAACTTCCAATTGGTCACTTTTCATTGCAATAAGTCTGTCGGTAGTATTTTCTCTTGAAGATGAAAATGATAAAAATTTGTGGTCATTTTTTAGTACTAATACATAATGACCTCGCAATCTATAAGACCTCATGACTCGAACTTTGAGGGGCATCATGTGCAATCTGTCTATTACAAAATTGTATGGTTGAATTCTAAATAACTCATCTCTGTTGCCATGCATAATACGTTTTCTGACAATGTGTTCTTTTTGCTGCTAAAGAGTCAAACCATTTTGGGGGTTAAGTGTCATTTAAGAACAATACCGTATAAATCTATAATCACAATGACGAATATGAAGGCCTAAAAAATCTCAATTTGATTTACATTATCCATTATGTACATACTACAAGAATATAGCTTCAATACAAGAATACAAGAAGATTTGGAGTTGAAGTCCACTTTGGTTTGTATTCAAAACTTCACAAGCAATCATATTTTTCAATTGTGTTGATCAATCCCTCATTCATCCCTATCTATGCTCCATTACCTTCTTACACTCTATTGTAAGCTCATACACACTTTATAGAATAAAATATTAATACTACAACATTGACAATGGATCCCCACCTTGTCAAAAGTACATGTGTTTTGCAAACTTCCTCCTCAACCAACTACTCTTGTGGAACACCATTCGTATCAATCTAATCATAAATATCACTAGCACTACTACACAAACTCCTCCTCCAATTATCATGCTAGCAACAATGAGTTTTCTGTCATGCCACTCTGAAGATACCACTGCAAGACTTGCTGATGAAAAACTTACCAATATACAAATGATAGATATTAGTAACATTGTTACCGCAGCTTTCAAAGATCTCTCGCTTCTTATCATTTCATCATATAAGGACTCCTTTGGCATTGAGATTGACGGAAGAACCACCATCAAAATGCTTGCGATGGAGAAGAAAAATGAGAGGCTATTGCACACCAGGTATATCCGGATTGAAATCGGATTGGCATCAACATAGCCATCCGGAGAATAACTTAGTGGAGGTTGAAGTGGTCCTATGAATGACGTTGTAGCTACAAGTGCACCAATGAGAAGTTGCATTGGCCGCACTAGTGATGCTTGCCTTCTTGATTTCAACTTCTTTGACCACCTTATCGTACCACCAACTTCTAGCGTCATTGCTTGCACAGGATCCAACATTTGGATATTCTCCCGCATATTAGGAGTCCACAAGTCAATTCCACTGAAGTAATAGATTGATGCGAGATCTTTTCATTCTTTGTAAAATCCCTTGGTACCTTTTCGAGAGCCTCATCTTCAAGACAACTAGGAAATCTGAATTTGGGAGAGTTTGGAAGCACATGATGCAATGCAAATAATTTAGATTGCTCAACTTTAAACAAAGTGCAACCATTCCCACAACCACGTGCAAAGCAGTATCTCCAATCCCCTCCTTCCGACACATGGGGTCATAAATGGGATATTTTAACATCAATTGTATTGCTTCAACTTGCCCCATTACAGTTTGCACAATGTAATCTTTGGTTTGTAATCTCGAGCCATCAAAACCGAGTCCTTGATATTTTTGAATTGCATTTGATGCTGCAAGATTTCACAAAACCAACATGTCCAATGTCACCATAACTTGATAATCTTGCAATTAGTCAGTACATTATACAAATACTATACATAGATTTACAAAATGCCATGTGAACTCTCTTCTTACATAAGCATTCGTAACAAAAAGTTATAAGCATTCAATGCTGAAATTACCTCAAAAAAAAGTTCCACCAATTTTGTTCTTCCCAAACCACATGCCATTTGAAAAGGTGAAGACAATGAAAATTCCTTCCCTTTGAATCCCTCTTTCGCATGACCTTGCAGTAAGATGCGCATAAAACGTGTTGAATTGAATAATACTGCCAAATCAATTGGTAGTTGAGTAAATTGCATCATCCTTCTTATGAAACGATCTCCGAAGCTCCACCCTTGTACGGCTTCGAACTCGTCAAAACATAGAGGAGTGACCTCAATATTCACATGTGGATACTGATCAGGCTTCATCTCATTGCTGTCCGAATAAGACTCCATGTCAAACCAAAAGTCATAAATGCTGGCCATGTGGTAGAGTGTTCGTCCAGCTCCATCCTTTGCAGTATAACATCGCCAGGGCCTTGCTGACTCTGAAGCAACTCCTTCCAAAATTCCAACTATTGTTTTGACCAACTTTCTAGTAGAAAGAGGCATATAACGGTGAGTGCGAGCCGTATGAAAAAGAGTGTGCATGATTGTACGGCCTCGGGGATCAAGAATGCTGAAAAGAGTCATCTGCATTGTCTCAGCTGCCTTATTCTTCTCGTCCCACACTTTGCATTCCGCAATTATATCTCGAAGAAACCTCATCAGGAAATCTAGCATCCCTCCTTTCACCTGCTTTGGAAGTTCCTCCTTAATTGTTTCTACAGCAAATGACAGAAGAAAATGCAGAAATATATGTTCCACAGGTACAAATTCGAAGTACACATTCTTTGCACATCTGTCCATCAAAAACTTCAAGACCACTCCATCTTCACCAGCAGACCACTCAGTCAATTGTGCAATGATGATTTCGTACAGTTCAAGTTGCATGTCACGATCATATGGTTTCTCACTGCTCCCCTCCTCTTGTGAATAGATGCTCTCGCTGATCTCGTCATCTTTCACATTGGGCACTTCGTTTGCCACCGGTCCAATCTCTTTCGACGCCGAGTCATTGTTACAGCCGAAGATCTCCAACACTTCAGACTTAGGATAGCTTGTTCTTTTGACTGTGTTCACCATTTTCTTTTCCTTGCTACTCTCACGAATCGCCCATTCCAAGAGTAGAACCATCTTCGGACTCCCACTCACGATCGCCATGTTCACGGCCGTGCTGCCATAATCAGTTCTTTTCTGAAGCAACTTCTCCCTCGTTAAGGCACATTGTCCGTTCTCCTCCTCGTCCCCTTTGCAGGAACAAATACCAGCTTCATCGAACATGTCGACCAGGACGAATCGCACTAACTTAACACATCCATGATCCACTCCCTTGTGGAGAACAGTATTGCCATGTGGCCCCAGCTGGTGAATCAACTCACGCTTGTCGTGGAGGAGGTCGTAAAGTTTCAAACAACTTCCAGATTCTTTCAAGCCCTCGTACCACTCTGAGTCGGAACAGGCAGCAGTGAAGCTATCCTCCGGATCCATCACAGCTCCTCACAAGTCCAGATAAGAAACAGCCCTTACCTCAAATTGAAATATGATATACGTCCGCTCTTGCAGCTTCTGAATATCAGGTTCTAGCTGCTACTTGTAGCAGAGGTTAGTAGTAGCTTCGGACAGTCCAAAACACTTCTATATTCTTGGCACGCGCATGTCCAGTACTCTTTTTTCACTCTGCAAAGGACAAGTAAACACATTCATCACTTTCACACGCAAAAGTTCAACCCCAAAATGAGAAGCTCTGTAGACGGCCAAATCTGAGATCCGTGAACAAAATCTTTTAGAATCTCAGTTTGGGAAATTCAACCATAGGAACTCATGTGTAACTGCCTTATTAGTCTAAGCAACAAATTTTATCAGATTCCATCATATGGATCTTGAGTTATATCTAATCGAAGTTTCAGTTGAATAAGCAGCATATCTGTGGTCGATTTCGACTTCAGTGTCAAGGAGAACCTAATTATGAAAACTAATCATTTGCATCCTTTGAAATGTGTCACACATATCAAGAGATTCCTCACAAACAGCTAGAGCAAGTGCGGCAAGTTCAACGGCCTATTCCACTAGCATAACTTCAATCCCATTTACTCCTCGTTTCCACACAGCATGATGTCACCCTTACGGCCTTACCTGTGCAGTTGCAAGTCATAGTTGCTCCTTGCATCCGTCGATAAGTTAGACGCGGAAGATGAACAGCGCACCTAGTGCAACACGCAAAGCTCACACCGACAGATTGGATGGCACATGAATCTCCTCAGTACTTAAGATATCTAGTCGTAAATGCTGATCGCAAACGAAATTTATTCAACACAAAGGGTGTCTAATTATGTGATGAAGCGCTCCAGAGGAAGAGGGATCAGGCCCTCAAGACAACAAGCCAACTCAATACTGAATAAAAGTCCACCTTCGTAGCTTCTCCCCGGAGTCTGCACGGGATGCGTCCGGAGAGTACTGGAAATGGTAGCAGACGATGCTGGAAAGTGAAAGTGCACTGATGCCGAGGTCACGGTGCTTGTATCCCACCAGCCAAACCGCCAGCTCGACATTATCAGACTATCAGAGTCAAAAGAGTAATGTCACTCCAGAGTTTAAAATGATATTCAGCTCTTCGACCCATTCTTCCATTGTTCAAGGCACAATGTTTAGTGGTTTAAAAATTATTATACTCACCGTTCGGTGCCAAACGCAAGTTGGCTAGTATCATGACTGGGGTCCACGAAACAGAACTTATTCACGATCAAGGCTTATAATAACGTGAACGTTCAGGACTTGCCGTCGAACTGGAGGAACAGTGTCCCAGTGTGGCCATGGTACGTGCTGTGTGAGAAGGATCAACATGTAGCAAGCTTGTGGAAGCAGCCTGGACTTCGGGGAAGCTCACAAGGGGCTTTCCGATGCACATAGAATTCGTCGTTTCTCTTGGTTCGATGAAGTAGTCGTATTGTACCATAGTTCGCAGAAGGCCACATGCAGTTCCTCTTGCCAAAGTGGTTCAACGATGTTGGCTTGGACTGTAAAAAAATGGTTTGTGAGGTACAAGATTCTTGTGCATTTTGAGGAGTTGGTACAATGAAGTTATCAATGTAGTGAATGATCCAAGAACCTTTGTGTGGTTCACTGTAAGACACTTGTGTGGAACTTTGTAAGATATGTGTGCGGACCACAAGCTTTTTGTGTGGCGTGAGTTCAAGGTATTTAATATACTAAAGTTTGTGATTAGTATTGTAGGTGTTAGAGCATCCTCAATGGACACTCAATAAGCTCCCTCTAAACCAAATTCTATCTTTTGACTGATTTAAAATTAGAAATTAAAATTATCATCATTAGAAGCGCATGTAAATAAACATGAGATATCTCTCAAGAATTTTTTTTTGTGAAATTGGGACATGTGAAATCCCTCATTGAAAATACCACATTTCAAAATTTAGAGAGAGTCCACCAAATCCTGCTTAAAAAGTAGGTGACCCCCCTTATTCCCTCTATATTTCTAAAATTTAGAGGGAGCGTGTGAGGATCTTCCCATTTTTAAGCAAGATTTGGTGCACTCCCTCTAAATTTTGAAAATGTGATGTTTTCAATGAGGGATTTCACCTACATCCCAATCTCACAATTTCTTTTCTTGAGAAATATCTCACGTTTATTTACATGCGCTTCTAATGATGATAATTTTAATTTCTAATTTTAAATCAGTCAAAAGATAGAATTTGGTTTAGAGGGAGTGTATTCCGTGTCCATTGAGGATGCCCTTAATTGGCAGTGGAAATATTTAATGTCATACTTTAGGTAATTGTCATAACAGAACTGTAAATGTTGGAGTATAAAAATCTCCTTGAGTGGGAAAGAATTTGTTAGGTTTGGTGCAAAAGGATAGCTGCCTGTAAGAAATGACAAAAAGTATCAATTACAATGGCACCCTAACTGGAGTACTAGCTTCAAAATTGTTGAGAAATAATGTAATCTTTGAGTGACTGCGAGTCCGGGCTACCTGTGAACTAGTGCTACCAACATTTTCTGGAGCCCCATCAGCCAATGGGACTTTTTCTTCAAAATCCTTCAAATTTTAGATTTCAACCCCCCGACGACGGTTTCTAATTATTTGAATTCAAAAATGGGGCCTGTGATCTCAAATTACTACAGGGAACTTGATCCTTGGCAATTTAACCCCTAAATCTCCTTGTTGCAAAACGGTCTAAGTCACAAAATTTGACCTTTCTTTAGATTAAGCTCAAGAAATCTCAATCTAAGCATTATTTAAAGGATTCAACCATAAGATCTCAAAGTTCACTTGACAGTATTCTCACACACCAAATTTGAACCGTTCATTCTTCCTCATCTGTGAGATTATAATGGTCAAAGTTGGCTGATTTTCTCTCCTTCGGGAACCTCTGAAACCCGTTTCGGGTTTTAAGGAGAGTTAGGGGTCAAGCCTATACATCAAAAATTTATGAGGTTCTTTAGCCCTCCCCCTCCCTTGCGCGCGAGAAACGCTTGTAGCACTGATTTATAGTGATCCGCGAGTTCCACGGGACGACCGCCCGACTTGGGATGGACAGGTCCGACATGGGCAACCGCGGGTCGCATAGGGGCTACCATGGTACAAAACTTCATCAAAGTGAGTGTCACTTTGGTGGCGTTCGAAACTTCTTTTTGTTGATGTAATTTTGTTTAGCTGGCTTGATGATGAGGGTTACAGTCTGTGATGCCTTTAATGGCAAAAGCTCTCAAAGCACTTCCAGTGCGAGATACAACAATCACATTTCTTCTCGATGCTACGTCCATGCACATTTCTTCTCGATGCTACGTCCATGCACATTTCTTCTCGATGCTACGTCCATGTTGTCAAGAATGTCTTGATCATTTTCTATGTGAATAAGGGCATGATATGGATACTACTAAGATGCGTCTCATTATGCATGACCTATGTGTAATTCTTTATATATGTGTCAGAAATTCCTTTCTTAACCCTTAATTGACATCCTTGTTTTCCACAAATTGGAGAGAAATGCAACCTCATTATCTTCTGGCCTTATTTCTACACTGAAGGTAAAACAATTTTGAGAATCGGAAACGGTGGTTATCAAGGTAACTTGGTGATGTGACCAATGCAAAAAAGATCGATCACATCGGGTAAAATCTCAAAAAATGGCACCGTTGAGAAAAAAAATGTTTTGGTTGCTGATCATGAGTGAGAAATATCATATTGCTTTTTTGGTTTTTCCCCCTTGGGTCATTTTTTCTGAAAAATGGCATCATAGAGCATGGTATAGGGATAAAGATAAAGATTTTTTATTATTTTGAAAAAAATCGTCAAAAAAATATAAAGAAAGGCCAAGTCAAAGAGCATTGACCATGGGATCACGTGGCCCCTACAATTTCGTGCAGATCACACAAACCTCAAGAAGGCGATTGGGAAGGAGCATTGGATTCGGAAAAACAAAAGAATAGAGGTGCCTTTGGACAAGATTTGCACCCTACCACCGCGTCGGACCCCAAAAGCAAAAACAATGACCTTGGTGACCAGTTTGGTCACCGGTGACAATCAAGGGTTAACCCTATGTATATAACTATAGCCATGTCACCTATTATACCATCTCATTTTCATTATATTTTTTTTACCAAAAAAGTAACTCAAAAAAATCACACTATTTTTGGAGGCGGTACCCATATCTTGCTCTTACCCATGTATACTTTCTTTTTAGTACTCCTTAATCGTGGAAGCGCTTAAACCGTAAATCAATTACATTCTTTGTGATGTTGTGTCCATGGTGCACACTACTCCAATGGAAGAATTGATCACTCTCTAGTACGTCTACTTTGAAGACATCCTTGAAAACTATACTGAAAAAACAACATGGTATTTGAGAGATTGTATCATCTTCACTTACCTTTTAGGCATTTTTCACCAATCTAGAGCAAAACGGGTATTTAACTAATTATGGACAATTTGACAGTCCAAAAATCAATTGGCTTCTGTCCGACAGACCTTAGAGGCGCACGGAACAAAACAAGAAAGGCATAAAATGTAAATGGTAGAAAGTATTAGTAATTCGCGGAATTTAAAATTGAATACAGTGTCAGAGTAGGAAACAAATCCGTTTCAATAATGGAATAAAGGAATATTCTACATGAAGCTGGACCCACTACCTTGTGGTGTCGGCGCGCAGCCGACAGCTCTAACTTCGCTTCAATAAATATTACAACTTTTTATTCAATCTTCAGCAACATCAAGGTATTGAAACAAATCATTAATTTAACATAGGTGAATCGCAGTGGTGTCGGCTCGCAGCCGATAAGCATCAACGCGTCTCCATCACCGACTTTCTTCTTTCTGGCGCTCCAAGTTCAACAATCAAGGATATTCTTCCTTGGACAATCTCGATTCCAAGACCGATTGCGACTATTACTACGAGTGCCAGTGCTGCACCGGCTCATCACAAGAATAGTTGCAATGCCTTGCTGATAGATCGAGCTTGCCAAGAGTTGCAGGAGTTGCTGAGTGTCGGCCGATACAGATCTTCACTCAAATGCTTTCGCACCAGCAACTCCCACCTCCTATCGGCTGTCGGCCAACACTTCTCTCCAGTCACTGTTCCACCTGAATACTACTTTCCATGTCTATAGTTTCTCCGAACCTGTTATATTTCCGCTACGGCATATTCTTCTTTGTCAAAATGCTAGAGTTCTTTGTCACTATTGATGTACTCATCCCATTTCTCTACTCTTCATTTTCTCGGCTGGCGGCCGATATTGGGCTTTGCTATCCAAGACATTATATTACTGTATCCCTCTCAATCATATTCAATCAATTTTTATATGGATCAATGTGCAATGTATTTTTGAATTCCGTTTCTAAGCTGAGATCTATTCTGTTGTGATAAGTTACTACTACTTCGATATTATCCGGGGTCTTTTATCAGCGGCCGTCCGATACAACATTTCAGCTAATACGGTATGGGTTGGGGATGGGATCTACAGTCTACAGTCTAGGGTTTAGGGTTTAGGGGTTAGGGTTTAGGGTTTACCGGTTTTCCTTCTATTGACCTTTTAGGTAATTTAGATAGTTTTATTATTTTACATGGTCTATGTAATATATCTTACTTGATTTTCTGGCTCGTTTTCTCATAGTTTATAAACGTTTTCTATTATTTACTAATTTGGCATACATTTTGATACTTATGTTTTTAGTCAAAATATCCATAAGTTCGGAATTTGTCGATAATTAGTTAAATATCCGTTGCAATCATTTGAGTCAAGAATTTTCTTAATGAATTTTTTGGTTAAGGATGTTTTTGAAGGTGAAGGTGAACCACTTTCTACTTTGTTGTTTGGTAATTGATTTGGTGGCAACTTTTTCGCTTCAAAGTGGGAATGACAGAAATTCAACATCTTTATTGAGTACGAATATGCATTCTTCGATTCACATAAGTCCATATCAATATTGTACTTTGAGATTTGAATATCTTAACTTCATTGACATTTACAACACTTTACATTTGTTTTTTTGCGTCTCTAGCGTAAAAATAGACCGGAATATGTTTTCTTCATAGACATTTACAACACATAAAATAGGATGTTTCTAGCTCAAAAAGAGACCGAGACGTTTGTGGGAATTCATGTTTTCGTTTGTGTTTTACTTACTTTAGAGTCTTCTGGAACATTCCGTCGTACTCTCAGAAATATTCGTCCGCCAAGGCTTCGACGGAATGAGTCGACGAGACCAACTGAATTCGTCGAGTTATCGAACGAATTCCGAGTCCCGTCAACCCCTGAACAGAGCAGCACCATCGTATGAGAGTGCTCTTCATCGTCGTGAGCAGATTGACGCAGACTTGCACGGTGGATTTGGAACTCATGGAACTTAGTATGTTGCGTATTCGAAGGCCAGACTCTTCGTGTGGCCTTCTTCTTCACTACAAATAGGCACTCGCATTTGAGGAAATAAAAGGAATAATCCATTCGAGGAACCTGCCATGGCCGAAACTCCAGCACCTTGGCCTTCTCCTTCACAGGTAGCACACAATGCTACCTGAAATCCATTTGATTTTGTGTTGCTGCTACCATCGTTGCACCTTCTTCTTTCTTAATTCTGGCTTGATCATTAAATTTTTTCGTATGGCGCTAGATTCAGTGCTGATTCGCGAATTAGCTACAGCTTGAACGGTATTCGATCTTTCCATGTTAATTGACGGATTTAAGCCCTAGGAATGCATCGTTTTAGAAGAAGGTGAATTGTCGCACGTGTTTGTGAAGTTAACGGAGGTGAAGAATAAATTGGATGGAGGTTTTGATAAGTAAAAGTTGTAGTATGGTGCGAGATCCAATGTTTCTGCTTTCCAAAATATGAATTGGCTACGGCTTGAAGTTTATTCGATCTTTTATCCTTATTGACGGCCTTTAGATGTAGGATTCGTTAAAGTGCAACGAGAAAGAAAGAATAAGAAGTTGCAGTTGGCATGATTTATTGTCGCACACTTTTATGAAGTTAACGAGGTGAAGAAGAAAGTGGATAGAGATTTTAATTAGTAAAGTTGTAGTATCGTGCTCGGAATTATGAATTGGCTACAGCTTGGAGGTCAAGCGACCTTTAGATGTCGAATTTCTAAAATTTTATCGAGAGAGGAGGAGGCATTGGCTAAGGTTTGAATTGTCGCACATGTTTCTTGAAGTTAACGAAGGTGAAGAAGGAAGTAGCAGCCATGGCCGACGCGCAGTTCAAGGATGTAAAAGTGGCTGTGTCGCCTTATCGCATCTGTCCCCTCGGTGCGCACATTGATCACCAGGTATAGAGAGTTCAATTTGATTTTTTATCTCCTACGTGAGTGAGCATGATCGTAACTGATGTTGCTTGGGGTTTTAGGGCGGTTCGGTGACAGCTATGGCCATCAGTCAAGGCGTTCTTTTAGGATTCGTTCCTTCTGGCTCACAAGAGGTAAATGTTCTCATTCTTGAAGTTTCATTCACCTGGTTGTATGTGAATCACGATCGTGCATTGTTGTCTTATGTCGGTTGAATCTTTATCTGTAAGTTCTTTATTAAAGGTTGGTGATATGGTGAGGGTGTGCGAAATTGCAGATGCGCTTATTATCGAGGCAATTTTCTGGAGAGGTCCGATTCAGGTGTGTGGAATGCTATGATCATTTTGTTTGAGTGCTCGACCGTTAGATTCCTTCATTTGAGACTAGTTTGAATGGCTGAATCATCGAAGTAGCGTATAAACAACTGGTCTGTTGGTGCAGTCTTGATAATGTTCCTCGTAGGAAGTATAGTGATGAGGCTTCTGATGAGGAAGAAGGTGCTTGGGGCAACTTTTCTCGTGGTGCCGTTCTTGCTCTTCAAAAGAAAGGCTACAAATTAAGTCAGGTCTGAATCATTATATTTTCACTTCCTACATTATTGCAGACATATTCTTCTTTATCTGCAGTGAAGGTGTTTTTCTACTATTTGTGAGAAGCTTCACCGTGTAGTTGTTGCAATGCGGGCTATTTTGACCTTGTTCGAATGAACATTTACTACCCCGATACAACTCCTCTCTCATTCATTTCTCCATCGCTCACGCGTTCGTTGATCCTCTGACTCATTGTGTATACTGCTGGGCTGCTCAACTATATCAATGGCATTTTTGAAGTTTCTCTTACAAGAATTTGACTTGTGTACTCGCAGGGAATAGTAGGATATTTGGAAGGCTCTAACGGGTTTGAAGGATGTGGTATCAGCTCCTCAGCTGCTGTACGTTTCTAGTTAGTACTGATCCCTACTGTTTTTTTTAACATAATTAGTACTCATGCCTCTGGTCTTTCGTCTTCTATCATCACATAAGTAATTCATGAACAGTCGTAAGCTTAGATGGTGCTATGACTTTATGTAACAACTGCTATGGATTTTAGGTCGGAGTTGCCTTCCTACTCGCACTAGAGCATGCCAACGGATTGAAGATCTCTGAATCAGAGAATATCGAGCTGGACAGGTCGTTAGTCTCCTTGGTTGTTTCAGGCTTAACATGAGAGTCACTCCGGCTCTTGTTCACAGCAATCCAATTCTTTTTTTGGTCACGATTGACAATCCCATCATCCTTGTCTATTCGAGGTTTAGTATCGAGATGATTTACTAACGAGGAGGTTTGTGTAACAGATTAATTGAGAATGGGTATCTCGGCCTGAAGAATGGAATATTGGACCAGTCTGCAATTTTGTTGTCAAAGCGCCACTGTCTTACAGCTATCCATTGCAAGGTTCCTGCAGTACCCAGTGCCTTCTCTACCAGTTGCAATTGCCATGGTTTTATAGCTCAGTCTTGCCTAGCTCTACGGTTTGAATTCTAATAGAATTACTCTGTTTCTAGCAGAAACAAGTTATTTTAGTCCTTTTCTCCACTAATGTGACGAAGTGCATTGTGATGGTTACAGAGTCGTGAGCACGAGGTGGTCAAACCACCCTGGTACGGGCAAAATGAAGGCAATTTCAAGATTCTTCTAGCTTTCTCTGGCTTACAGCACGCACTTGCAAGCAAACCAGGATACAATTTTCGAGTTTCGGAGTGCCAAGAAGCCGCAACAATTTTGCTGAGGTAATTAAGTGACTTAATACAGTTGCCGAGTCTTGATCAGAAGTTGAGCCTAGTGCTTATGAACACGCACCTTTACCTGCCATTTCTTTGAGCTATTTTACTACATTGTTCATAATGTTGATCATTCGCTTTTATTCACATTTACTTCGCTTCTGATCGAGATACACAACGACTGATCTCGTCTGAAATAGACAAGTAGACACAAGTATGACTAGATTTTCAAGTTGACTGACTTGTGTATATTCCAGAGCTGCTGGCAAAACCTTCAGTGATCCTCTTTTATGCAACGGTAAGGACCTGTAACAAGACTGAGTGCTTTTTGGAGGTTCTTGTTGAACTATGTAGACTCGACCTTGATACAGGAGTCATGACATATTGTATTTTCTCGGAGATCACCTTCCTGCAAATGGAAGTGAGAAGTATAAGATCGCATATGTGAAATCCACATATTATAATTCAACTGGGAGATATGAATGACCGGACTTTCTTTTTTAGGTTCAATGCTACACCTGAATTCGTATTAGTATTCTAATATTCTTGCGCCATGTCTTCTACTGCAGTTTCTTCGGAAGAGTATGAAGCTCATAAAGTAAGATTCTCAGGACCAAATCCAAGGTTATCACAAGGTCAAGTTTTTCAATTTTTCAATCATATCTAGTTCAAGACTCACATGTGAAGCTTCATTCGAGTAGTGTACTAAACGGTATACGCTTGTGTACCATAGGGCTTGTTGAAAGGAGACCTTGCGAAACGAGCTGAGCACTTCTTTTCTGAGAATGGACGGGTGCTTGCAGGTGGGATTCCTCGTTGCACCACGATATCTGCTTTTTCATGTATCCAGGATAGATTGCGTCGTAAGAAGTACTTTCCTACAGACAACATTGTGTCATTTAAAAATAATCTGCTTGTCTTGAGCAGGGATCGAAGCCTGGTCCTTTGGAGACCTAGCTGAATTTGGTCGGTTGATGTCACAGTCAGGCTTAAGCTCTATTTACAATTATGAATGTGGTAAGTGAAACTTCCTTGCAGTTGTGTAGTCTTCTGGTATTTCGTCTTAGATCGAGGGCTTTTATTCATTTATTCATTGACTTACATTCAAAGGTAAAGATGCCGTGTAAAGAGACACATTGCCTTGTGCAGGTTGCGAACCATTAGTGCAGCTACGTGAGATTCTTTCACAGGCGCCAGGAGTGTATGGTGCACGGTTCAGTGGAGCTGGCTTTCGAGGGTGCTGTGTGGCGCTTGTTGCAGCAGGTTAATCTCCAACTTCTACTTATAAAATGCATATGAAAGATAATTTCAGTTCCAAGTACGACCATTCCGTATAACAAGTTTTAGATATTGACATTTATACCATCTTAACCAACCACCACTAGGAGCACCATGTCTGCATTTTATACTGTCGATGTTAACTTGGTGGACCGTTTCAAGGAGTTCATGGCTTGATTAAAGTTTAACTTTGCAACAGATCGTGCAGGGGAAGCAGAAGAGTATGTGCGGGTCAAGTACATGAATTCTCAACCGGCTCTTGCTAAGCAACTTGTCATCGCCACCTTCGTCTGTGATTCGAGTGACCACGCCCATGTTTTATGATCCACAATGATCAATGACTTATGCACTTTAGCTTAGTGATTCCCACTGGTGCAATTCAATTCAATTGGTCAAGCAATAAGTTATTATTTAGGAAGGTACCAAAGGCGTGCTCTTAAATAGTTAAAAAATTAGTTAACGGTGGTTCTTCCCATTATTTATATATATATCCCAATCTTGTTAGAATTCTGTGCGATGCTCGAAGACAAATTTTGACACATGTATGTTTGTACGTGTGTACTGTACCACCATAGCAGGTTTGGTCTTCAAAGAACAAATATTTATTTCTTGGTCTTCAAAGAACAATTTATTTTATTTTTTTTGCAAAAATAAGGTTTGTTTGCCAAGAAATAGATTTTTAAAATTTGTTCTCTTGTTTTTTGGAAATATTTTCCCAACTTTTGGATACCCTTTCGTCACAATAAAGCGGTGTTTGGAAATAATATAATTTCCCAACTTTTTGTCCCTCTTGGCTTGTAATTTCTAGTTTTTTTTTGTTTTTAAAAATAGAATTATTTATGAACGAACCTGCTTTGGGGTGTGGTGTATATTCATAGCTTGTGCATGACACATAAGTACCCAAGTTTAAAGGATAGAAAAGAAGTAGACGTAATTTTCTTCGTTTTTCAAAAATAGAATCATTTATGAACGAACTTGCTATGGGGGTACGGCATGCGTTCACAGCTAGTGCATGACTCATGGTTATTCAAGTTTAATGGATAGAAAAAAAGTGGACTGCAATTTCTATAAATTTGATACATTCAATATTTTTATACTTATAAAATAAAATTATATATTCATTTCATCCACTATCACATATGGTAGAAAATATTTTTCAATTTTGTGGCGCCGCTTGCGTACGGCAAGACACAAAGCATCTTCCCAATGGCATGTCTTCATTGACCTATTGGCCATTGCAATTTTTGTGCACCCCTCACCCCCAATCTAGTCATTGCAATCTTTACAAGAATAAATAAATCTAAGAATTTATTAACACATATACTCTTTCATGAAATTTCAAGAGGAGCTCAAAAGTTTTCACTTTGGATACCGTAATAGATTAATTAGGAGAATTTATATTGCCAAGGGCTATTCGATCAAATCCACATGCTCTGCGCATTTTGGAAAATAACCAAAATCTATCTATTTTACAACTTACAAAGTGTGTACATTATTTTTCCTTTTTTTAGGAAGACTTTGCTTGCCGATTTCCATAATCTTAATTTATTTCCGATACCTAAATTTATTTCCACTACAAGTTACTTTAATATAATGGCAGCATTCCAGAAATAATCTTGTCATATCAAAACCTTATATCACTTGCAATATCACACATGAAACACTATAGAGTCACCTACTTTCTTCCAAAATAGCTCAAATAAGCAATTTTTGAGTCACATTTAAAATTCTAACTACCCTGAATCTCATCAGCAGCTGATATTGCCTATTTGACAAAATTGATAATAAAAATATTTCAAGCTATGAATGACCATCACACTTAGAATACAAAAAGCAGGTACTACAATTGTAACCTCTACAGAACATTACAACAACTTTGAGGTTTTTAGAGTTAGGTGTAGTCATATTGTCCGCAACGACTAATAGTAAATGACTAATAATCATTAATAACCATCTTACAACCATGTATTGACTAGTTAAGAGTAAATAACTGAAAATAATAATCAATCATCTTATAACCATGTTTTGATTAGTAAGAATAATTGATTGATAATATGATTATATATAGTTATCTTATAGTCATGTTTAATTTGATGATTCGTAATCACATGTCATTACAAACAATCATACCATGTGATACATGACCATAAACTATCATAACATGACTGTAAGATGAATTATTTACTAAA
This sequence comes from Bryum argenteum, assembly GCA_037043015.1. Taxonomy (NCBI): domain Eukaryota; kingdom Viridiplantae; phylum Streptophyta; class Bryopsida; order Bryales; family Bryaceae; genus Bryum; species Bryum argenteum. The sequence continues at coordinate 12,430,405 of CM073328.1, read as the reverse complement.
AGTCATATTTTCAACCATTCACGAGTACTCGCTCCAGGTAATATGACCACACCCATAGTCATAAAACCTTTTGAAATGAATGAGTGAATGCACTGGGGACCGAGGGCTGATGATGAAGGAGAATGTAGAAGGGGTAGCAAGGACGCACCCACAATCATCTTCTTCATGGCAGTTATGTACGACCCCCTACGTAGTAAGGCTCTATGAGTTCATGGACGACGAGCTAGCTTGACGTCCACTAAATGCAGGCTTTCATGGGAGAGAATGAGTTTGGGGAGCTTCAGGAGATTGTTGTTGTGTCATTCAAAAATGGAGCCAGTGAGGGGAGCTGCAGTTAGTGAGCGCATGCACGACTACCTCCAAGTTGCGGCATGATTTCAGGTGTGGGCGATCTCCACGCAAACATTTCCCTTTCGCTGAGTATCTTTCTTGCATTTAAAATGAAATTCATGCTTTCGTTTTTAAAAGCGTCAAGGCCTGATGACAAATTAGCATAAAATAGGCAAGTTCTGTGTGCAGCAACTACAGTTTCGTAAGAAACTGTTGACGTACTTCTTGTGATCGAAGAATTTGTATTATCATGTGGAGAATGGAAGGTAAAGTCACTGTTCTTGAGGGTGTCTCAGTCTCAGAGTGGACGTTAGGGTTTTTCAATCAGTAATTGAATGCAACCGGATTCCTCCATCCCAAGATTTGCACTAAAACTCTGTTCGGATGGAGTTATTTGTAGAGTAATCCGTTTTAACCACCTTCTGAAATTCAACGTGAGTCTGAAATTCAACGTGAGTCGATTTCTGAATGACACACAACCTGTATGGATTGATTGCATTTTTGGAACTCAGATAAGGTTCACTTGGCTGGATTACGGATTGAAGGATAAAAGTAGTAGTTACCTTGAGTTTCAAATATTTGAAAACCTTGCTGCAAGTGTGCGAATTCATTCTTGTGCTGAAATCCATTACATTTTGTTTCTTGATTTCGGATCCACAGGGATGACGTGAAGAACCATCAATGGAGCAACATGAGATGTTGATAAGTTCAGGGTTTCCAAGAGCATGTGTGAGCTTGATCGTTGTGTGGGTATTCATTGATTGTTTGCACCATTTCAAAATTATGCTACTGCTGTTGCTGTTGCTGTTGTCCATGGCGAAGAAGACCACCCAATCCTGCAGTGATCATCATCATCATCCCCTCTTCAGGAATTTGCGAACTTCTCAGGTACTAGGCAACCCCCGCATCCAATGAAAAAGCATCGAAAAATGCTCAATTATGAGTATGGATTTTTTGAGATGATAGCAAAACTATCAATAACTGGTTACCCCGAGGCTCGAATAAGTTATTTTCAATACTATTCTGAACCTCAACTTGATTTTGAGCCATGCTATAAACCAATATTTCATGAACAACAGAGTTAAAGTTAAGGTTGATGATAACCTCAGTTTTTAGGGTTTAAGGAGAGTCATGAAGAATGATTGTTATTTTTCTGCATTGAATGAGCTCTTTAGTTGATTATTTTGGTGCAGTGTACATATGTTCCTGAAGAAGCCAACTGGAGGGCATTCATGAGCAAGCTTCCTTCGAGTGAGGAAGCGGAGTGGAGGGATTCCAACAGCAAGGCCATTGTGGGAACAGTCGTGAGGATCCAGTTCCTGGCCCAAGATGGCTCCATTTCTGAAGATTTCTTACAAATGAATCTGAGCAGTCCGTCACCACAACTTGACATCCCAGTTGCCGTTGCTAATGCCAGGTTAGTACTTTCTATGAACATGTTAAGCAAATGTGGACATCACTACTACGGGGGTTTGCAAACGTTTTCTTCTCAAACGTTGCTAGCGATGTCTTAAAAACTTGCTTGAGCAACGTTCATAAGAAACTAAGCAACGTTTTCGTGTCACCAACAATGCTATCAATTATCTAGTTGAAAACGTTGCTTATTTTCTTCAGAATGTTGCTCAAGCAAGTTTTAAAACATTGTTAAACTTAAGCAATGTTTACACAAAAGCCACCTTTGTTACATTGCAAATCCCTCTCTTTTCTTGTAGTGTATGCTAGAATTTTCAAGATTACGATCCTCCTTACTTTTGTAAGCGCATTTGGTAGGAGGGTTGGAAGATGGTAAGGAGAATAGTGGTTACATTCTTCATGTATGTGCAATGATCACTCATTCGTTGCTTCATACCCCAATCAAGATTTATTTTATCTCTTTCTAGAGGTTTAGGAATTTTGTTACCACCCAACCCACTACTAGAAGAGAGGGGTTTGCAACGTTACAGATGTTGATTTTGTGTAAATGTCGCTCAAGTCTAGAAATGTTGATTTTGTGTAAACTTCGCTCAAGTCTAGCAACGTTTTGGAGCTTACTTGAGCAACATTTTCAAGAAAATAAGCACCGATTTCAACTAGATCAAAAAATAATGTTTCTCGATGATCCGGTGACGTTGCTTATTTTCTTGAGAACATTGCTCAAGCAAGTTTCAGGACGTTGCTGACCTTGAGCAACGCTTGTGTAGAGAACGTTGCAAACCCCCTCAAATTGTAGTAGTGACACTAATACAAAGGAAGGGGTTGGCAACTCTCTAAAGAAATGTTGCTCAAGTGAAGCAATGTTTTGGTACCTGCTCTAGCAACATTTTAATTTCAAATATACGATATGAAATGTATTGAGAACGTTGCTTAGTTTGCTCAAATTGTTGCTTAAGCAAGTACCAAAACGCTACTTTTCTTTTCTTAAACAATGTTTGCACAAAAACGTTGCAAATCACCCCTCCCGAAATTCTAGTAGCGTGAACACACTGAATTTTTGATTGGGACTTGACATGGAACTCTATCACGTATATATATCTTTTTCTCATTACAATCTGATTAAGAAAAGCAAGGATCAAGGATCCAAGTGATTCTCCGTCGTAGGGATTCTTGCTGATTTTTCTCGAACATTTCACATCTTGTCTCCAAAGCCATGAGTTACTTTCTCCAATCGAAATACCCATGCATGATTACACAAATTTAATGGTTGCGACAGGGAGAATGTTGTCGATGAGAAGCTGAACAATGTGGCACCATGTAAGGAGAGTGTACAAGATGGTCTTCCAGCGACACTGCCTTGTTTGGTGACAGTGCCTCCACGCTACGCTCGCCAATATAAATGGCCTCACTCGCAGCTCAAGGTTCACATTCTCATTTTCAGTTTTACAATACTCTCAAATCTTTCGAAAATCCTTCGAACGAAAGCATACCTTACGATGCATGATTGAAGAAAGTTGACATATTGCGATCTTGATGTTCGCCTGCAATACATTCAGAGTAATGACTTCGGAGTCAGAAGTGCACTATGGGGCTAATGCATCTTCTGTCTCTTTAGTTTCTGAGTGTGTTAGATATTCTCCTCTGTGTCGTAATAGAGCGATGGCTCAAGCTCATATAACGCGTGTTATGCTCAGGCACGAGTGCAAAATGTTGCTCACTCTCCCTTGCTCAAGTCCAAACGATCTGCAGCATGGCTGCATATTGACGCCTCCACGATTGTCTTCTCGGCAGGTGGACCCTTGTATCCAAAAGGGGCAGACTCCTACCTCGACCATCTAATGCAGGTACTGTCTCCTTCCCTCCTTTGATGTTAGTCCACACCCTCCATTCTCTCCATGATAATTTGAGCAATCCACCGTCTGTGCTAGCTGTTACCTTCATCTCCTTCGACCGAGCAAATGACTCATCGTGTCATGTGCGCATGTGTGAAAGTTGTTAACAGCCCCTCCTACCAATCAGAGAGGGTATCTGGATATTTGATTGCCATGGATACCGGAACGATACTGAAGCATGTGCATAAAACACTGCTTATGTATACCTCAACGTCTAAACAAAACTTGCATTAAGTTCAATGAAACTTACATCGACTTCCAATAGAACTAGCAGCAACAATCAATAGCACTCGCAGCAACTTCCAATAGAACTTGCATCAACTTTTAATGCAATTTGCATCATATTGTAATGGAACTTGCATCAACTTTCAGTAGAACTTGTAATTTTCATAACTAGGGCGCACGGTATCCAAAAGATGCCTTCATAGATGCCATAAAAGAACCGACAAGCTTGATAAGAGATGTAATGTGCGAAGGAGTGAAGGACTGATATGGTGCATTGCTTGCTTGTCAGCTGGTTCCAGAGCTGGGAGTCGGAAGCACCACCAGAGTGGCACTGGACGTGGACTGCGGCACGGGAAGCTTGAGTCGAGTATTGGGAACGAGAGGCGTCACCACGCTCTGCCTGGCTGCTTACGACTCGCCTGAGAATGGGGTCCAGCTAGTTATGGAGCGCGGCTTTCCCGCTTTGCTCTCTCACACATTCGACTCTGGCAAACGTCATCACCTCCTCCGTCTTCCCTTTCCCAACCAAGCGTTCGACTTGCTCCATTGTGCTGCTTGTAACGTCCCCTGGCCCTCCCACGGTTGGCTCCTCTCTCTTCTCCCTCGTGCACATTCCTCTCCAGTGAGAAATTTCAATCTGGATTCTGATAAGATAACCTGCTCAATAATGGCTCAGATTTCAAATTTTCACTAATGAAGTCAACAGTGTAAGCAATGTTTATGTATAGATAGACCAAGTGGAATCATCATTTTTGAACTTATCAACAATTTGCTATGAGTTTTTGAAGTCGGGTGTTTCTTCAATGTACCTGGTTCATTCTCGAACACTCTACCTTATTGATGGATAAATGGGTTAGCAGATGGAGCTCTGCTTTTCGAGGCTGATCGCATTCTGCGCTCCGGTGGTTTCTTTGTATGGATCATGGACGGGTCAAATCAAGAAGCCGCATGGTCAGGTTTGTAAATCCATTTACTGAATGCCCTCACTCTAGAATACTTAACATTCTACATGGGATGTCCATAGCTGGTATTAGTTCAGCATGCTACAAGAAACTCTAGGGTGGTATTTTGAAGCTGCCATATCTTAGAATGACGGGCTTTGTAATGTACCAGGTGTGATAGATACTAGCTTGATACTTTGGCCATGTTGAGAGATGTCTACTTGTTGCAGAGATGGCAATTCAAGCCGAGAAGCTGTGCTGGAAGTTGGTGAATCGAAATGACCAATTAACCGTGTGGCAAAAACTTGTCAACATGACGTCAACAATCTGCAGTAATCACACACATGTGCCATTGTGTTCAGTGTCTGAGTCCAAATGGTGAGAGTACTCACCTCTTTTCTACAATACTCACCAATTGTATTAAGATCTATACGTGTTTCTATCACAGAGTTCCGTCTACTCAGACATGATAAAATTACTTAACCCTTTAAGGAGCAAGGAATCATTAATACTCGTGATAGAACCTATTTTGTCTTTGATGGGATCAGTTTTTGGAGATTTTCAGCTAATGTCTACAATATCAACGTAGGAAAGTTGGGATGAAGGCTTGCCTCGAAAACGCAGACAGTTTCTTAGTGGAAGCGAACTGGACATCACGCCTCATGAATCCACCGAAGCGTTTAAAGATCATCCAGGCTGGTGGCCTGCATAGAGCCAAACAGGAAGTCTTCATATCAGATTTCAATTACTGGGTTTATGTGACGGATTACTACGTTCGTTCCTTGGGCTCTACAAGAGTGGGTGAGATTCGCAACGTTCTCGATGTCAACGCCGGCTATGGAAGGTAAACAATCGCATTTGCTCTTCTCAGCACAAGAGACTGCTTCAGTTCAGGTGCAACACATCATTTCATCAAGAATATGCAAAACTTATAAGGGCCCAAAGTGACACATACTGAATAATCAATTTGTTAAATTGCAATATCATGTGGTCATATAACTCAACTATAAACAAAAGTGTCATAGAAGAGTAGTTTCTTCAGTAGGAAAAAGAGTTTTTACCTTTCATAGCCGGCGTCTACATACCAACTAGTAGTTCAAGTAGTTGACATTGTCTACATACCAACTACTTCTATGACACTGTCTACTACTACTTCAATTTCATTGTAAATTAGTGCACCATAGAGAAGTAGGAATGACGTATAGAAGTCAATTGAACCAATTGAGATTTAAGAAATGGTTTGAGGGAGTTTTTTTCTAAATGAGTGACAATCTTACGTGGTGAAGTGTGTGTTGATGGAGTGATAGTTTTGCAGCAGCTTTGGCTTTGAGGACACCTGCGCTTCCTTGGTGGGTGCTAAACGTGGTTCCTATGGACCAGCCTGACCGCCTGCCTCTTCTTTTTGACCGCGGTCTTCTTGGCATCTACCATGACTGGTATGCACCCACATCTCTATAATATCACTCTTGACAGCCTCTTTTCTATAAATACCTTCCTCTCTATTCTAACAGCCTCTGTTCTATCATCAAATCTATCTTCAGACTGAAGACCACCTTTGACTCTTGAAATGTGCAATTTTGTTGAATGTGCATATCAAATAGGTCTTAATGTAATAGAATCACGTACCGAGTGGTTGTGTTGCATTTGGAATAGTTGCTGTGCAAGTTCAAAGCCATAGTGTTAGTCTTGGGCTGCGAGTATTGTTACTTGTCCAACATATTCTGAAAAGGTGTGTGTTTGCAGGTGCGAGCCATTAGATTCGTATGCACGCACATTCGACCTGGTTCATGCTTCCAGATTCTTCTCCAAACAGCACAAGTGAGTAACTGGGTACAATTTCCCCCTATATAAAGACAGAGGATGCATATCATGATTGTCTTCCTTAAGCATTCCAGCATACTAAAGAGTGATAGAAAAGAATTCTATTTGCATATGAAGGTTAGTAGCTATATCTTTTAAGCCAGGCTATTTCCTAACAAGTCGAACAAACTGTTAAGAGTGAGGTTGATTTTGGTGTTGATAAGTTGAGAATGTGTACAACATCTAGAACAAAGTTGTGTGAAATTCTATATCGCAACATCAGATTCTCAAAGCATATAGCATCTAAGGTGTGAATATAGAATGGCATTATAATTGCGGTTACTATTTGAATGAGAGTTAGTTCCTCAGCAAGAGTTCCTACATTACTGCAGGTGTTCAGCACAAATGATCCTACTGGAAATTGACCGCCTCTTGCGACCTGGTGGCTTCGTTCTGTTTCGTGATCACAAAGAGACCCTCCTCTCAATGCAAACATTGGTGACCAAAGTTTTGCATTGGAAAGCACATATAGATGATACTGAGAGTGGCAAATGGGGTACTGACAAGTTGTTGCATTGCCAAAAGACAAGATGGACAAAACTTTAGCAGTTGCAACATGATCCAAGGCTATTGAACCTTTCTAGCTTTGAACTTGGAACCTTGAGGCCCATACCTTAATTGATGGACGATTCCAGACTTTCAGTTATCATTTGGAAGAAGGGTACATGGTCAACTTTGGGGCAAAAGCTAGAAACTTTCCTGCCTCCACACGAATCAGAGGTCAAAACTTTTAATTTCATGACTTCCCTTTTACTTTGAGTACGCTACTGGTGAGCCAGCAAGGAGGCAGCATCCCTCTACTAACTCTTGATAAGGAAAACACCCATTCAGAATCTACATCCTGTTTCAGCTTCAGTCTAATCTTGCAATGATCCTCGTTGTCTCTATGAATGCTAACAATCTCATATCCACTGTGACAAATCAGCTCCGGATACCTGAGACGGGCATCATTCAGTGTTAATACATGAAAAGTATGGAAATGTCTGAGATGATTCATAGCACGAGCTGAATATTACCTGGATTTGAATTTTAGTGCAAAGTGGCCGAAGTGGTACAAATCTGAAGGAAATCCAAAATACTCTGGTAAGGTGCCTCCATTAAGTGCTCCCTCAGAATCGGCAAAATTGTACAGGACCTGGAAGGCATTCTTCTCAAATCAGGAAAGAAGCGATCCCAGAGACGCTACAATGTGCTCCAACAAAATAGATGTTTCATTCGAACGGAGTGATACTCATCTATGATTAGAGAAATTCCAGAAATTGGTGAATCTGTAGACTGAGAATGGACCTCAAGGCCATGATCAGCTCGAGGAAAATCGTTATCCGCAAGTGCATTCATCTGCGCCTCCACAACCTCCTCAGCCGCAAACTTCAATGCACAAGATAAACGTAAACGAATTGCCATAAAGCTCAATGTACCTTCGGCATGAAACAAGGAAACTTTAAACAAAGTGACACAAGAATCAAAGTAATTTTTAAGCAGTCAAGATACCTTCGGCTCTGGCTTTACTGAAGGTCCCGTAGCAGCAGCATCATTTCTCTCTACGCTGCCAAGAACTAGGAGAAACACATGTCACACTGCAAACTCTCACTCACAACATTCCCCGACCTCGCCGTAAGAAGAATCCTCTCCACAACCACAATTCGATCCAATTCTCGTGCATTATAAGCACCTAACATTCTCGAACCGAGCTCTTACGTAAAAGGAACCGAGATCGATTAGCAACAAGGCAATGCTGCGTGATTTCATTGCTGGCCAATCGCACTGATTGTAATTCATACATTCTATACAATCCCCCTTACTATAGAACAAAGACAATAGTAAAATTACATCCTCGAAGTCGACAGTAGATAACAAAACTCACCTTCCACCGCCAATGTGCTGTGACGCCCGCAACCTTTCCATGCGGAATCCTCTCACGACAGTCACCGATTGGCGAGGAAACATTACAAAATTGAGCGAGAAGGTCGGTGGACAACATTGCGAGGAGGAGGACAAGGAGCGGAGCTGAAGAATGTCAGCCAAAGCGGCCATGGCGGCCATAGCTAAGGTAAGAAGCGATGCAGACAGAAAACGATCGAGCGATGATGTAGAAGCACTCCTAGGTGCGATCCAAGACCGTGATAACTCTATTACCGTGGTTTAAGTCAGTTCATGCGCGCTCATGACGTTGTTGCGCTTCCTCAAAGATTTGTAGCAATTTTGCACTCGAATTCCCGCAATTCCTCTGTCTGCCTGAAAAGTGACCCGAAAGCCCACCAATTTACCGGCAAGTTGTTGAATGACCAGTGATTTTGAGTCCATAATATACAATGCGGCTTATCCACGATCATTTGAGACTTTCAATATCATCGGGAAGTTTTTTTTTTCCGAACGTTGATGTCACACAACGATCGGTTTGAGAGACGGCGACATTTTATCATGTCACTATTGTGCTCAGATGTAGTCGGACTGCTGCAGAGCAATCTGTTTCATGTTTTGAGACTTCGTTCAAAAATCATCGCAGTCTTAAAGATTGACATTTTCAAGTTCGACTGAGCGGGAAGTCTCCAAGTACATTTTCCTTTTGCACATCAAGAAGTCCTGGAATATGCATGTGTAGTTTACTGTATTTTCGCGCAAGAATGGACGGTGATGATATTGGATCTTTTGCAGCTGAAATGATTGATCATTGCTCTGAAGTTGGCGCTATCATTCTCAAACTGATTGCAATTAGGGACTTCGGTCTTGTAGAGGAAGTGTGAGCCATGGCGGAGGCAGGGGGAGGTTTTGTCACGCGGTCTTTTGAGCGTATGCTCAAGGAAGCGTCAGGGAAGAAGTTCATCAATCTCCAAAATGCCCTAAAAGCTTATCTCGGTACAATCTTATGCTCTACGAAAATGTGATCGATTATGTATACTATGCTGCGCTTCATTCGGAATACTTACATTTCTCGAATGCAGATAGGCGGCCTACTGTTACATCGATTTCATCAACAGGCCAGACGGAGGAGGCCATTGCGTCAGTTGACAAGTATGAAAGCATATCGTTCTTTAACCCTTACGCATAGCTGTTCCTTTCATGCATATGATAACCATGTCTGGTTGCAATTGTCCTCGACTCTATTTGCAGTAAATGAAATTATGATTCTGTTGTAATTATTCTCCGTAGCTCGGCCAAAACGAAAGAAGACGTATCGCCACTGAACGAGTCAGTGGCTCATGTTCAAAGCAGCAGCTCAGTTCAGCAAAGCACAGGCGAAGCAGCTGCTGCCACAATGACTGAAGCTGGTAAAACTCTCGAAGGCTCTGAGGCTGAATTAGTGCTGCTACCATTGCGTCTTGCATTTGAGACGAAGCAAGCGAAATTCATAGAGCCTGCTCTTGACTGTTTGCATGTCAGTGCACCTGTTCGACCTTTCATCTGTTATATCTTCTGCCCTCGCTTTCAGGAGGCACAATACCTTATGTACCGTGCATTTGATACTTTGCAGAAGCTAATTTCTTATGGACACTTGGAGGGAGAAGCTGGTCTAAGCGGGGGCAAGAACGAAGTCATGCTCACGGAGCTTTTCAACATGGTTTGCAGATCATCTGAAGACGGCGCAACTGGCACTAATGAGAAGTACTACATTCCTAACTCACGAGTGGTTCCTCTTCTGGTTTGAATGTACTTCATGGTCAAGTTTGCGGCACTGCATTCTTTAGATATCTCCGCAAATTTGCAGATAGATAGTTCTATGTGAGTGCACACCTCTGATACTTTTCTCGTTGGCTTCGGACCTGCCAGCGTTGTGCTCCAAGTGATCAAGGTTCTTCTCACAGCGGTTGCCTCACCTTCTTATCATGGTAACTCAAGCTTCATGTTGTCCACCAGAATGGGACAGGCTTCTCAACTAGAACGTAGAAATGCTTGTAGCCTCTACATGTTTATCAGGTTCTCGTCCATGAATATGGATTCTGTTGTGTTTCACATAACAGTTCAACTGTTGTTACTTGTGGATATAAGCAGTTCATCGAGAGTGCCTCCTAACAGCGGTGCGGACATGCTACAATATTGTGTTGCACAGGTAAGAACAGAAGAAAACTCAAGATTTTCAATTTCTGGAGGGCTTTTTATCTAACTACGTGCTCATAAGAGATTTCTCATTCCATTCGCAGTAAAAGCTCTGTGAATCAAGCTGCTGCCAAAGCGACGCTGATGCAAATGATGTCTACAGTCTTCAATAGGATGGAAAGTGATACGGAGGTACTAACCATGTATTGTCACTATTTCCTTGATGCTTTTATCTATTCTTGTTTCTTACAGCTTGCATGTTCTTTACTTGAAGAGGGTAGTAGCCAGGAAGGTCGACCAGGGTGATTCGTCAGGCTTGGGAAATCCATCAGCCTCTACCTCGGATCATCTGGTGGTGGAGGATCCGAAACATCTGAGTGGACTTGCTGATATCAAGGTTCGCTCATCAAATTCCGAAGAAATACATGCTTCTTCTAAGACTTGCTCGACATCTTGTTCTTATCAAGGAAAGCTCACATAGTATACGTCTAGGCCTTATACTTCATCAAAATAATATGGAACTGAACCCAAATAGTTTTGTTAAACATTCAGGGCTTCGAAGCGGCTTTGAACAAAGTAGTCCAAGCAGAAGGCGAACCAGGCAGTACTGGGTAGTGATCACCCTTGGAGAACATACTAGAGTGGCTCATCAGTACAGTTTCATAGTGTTTCTTAATTTCTCAGGGTTCATTTAATGGTTAGCATACAGAAGCGGTTTGATCTTGTATCGATCTTGTCATTGATGCGAGTCTGTCTGGTTCAGACTTGTGACCCTGGAGTCGCTTACAGTAGGCCAGCAAGATGGGGTGCTCGTGCTACGTACAATCTGCAAGGTGTCATTCTCCTCCTCAGCAGGTGATTTACTAAATAGCAGTTGAGCTTCCAATCCCTTCAGCGAGCGAATGCCTGTCTTATTTCACTAAGTGAAGTCCTATGCGAAAGTGGATATTCATATTTCCATAAGATCAATGGCACTCGTACAGGACTGGTGCCTTGCAAGTCTGTATGGCTTGAAGGGGTCTTGGCACTAGCTAGGAAGAGCTTTAGCATCCCTTCTACCCTCTTTATATGTATGTCTTATATAAGCGAGGTAGGCCTCCTTTTACATCACAAGGATTCTAGTGTTTCATACTTGAGCTAGAGATTCACCATTTACATGATCTATTGAATTCGAGGAGCCTACCTTCGTCTACTAGACATTGAGCGTGTCAATTTCGATTAACTTGGACTTCACATGATTGTGGTATGCGTTGCGCAGTTGGCAACAACGGAAGAAACTGATGACCTCAATAGCAGGATCAAGGTCTTGTCTCTTGATCTTCTACAGGTGTGCAACCTGTAATCAATTTCACGTAGCTCGTGTTGAAGAATATGGAGCTGTTTTGCTTGATGTTCTTGGCCATGTGCAGGGACTGCTGGAAGGCGTGAGCGATGCCTTCACTGTCAATTATCACTTCATCGATTCAGTGAAAGCATATCTCTGTTATGCATTGCTGAGGTCTTTCTTGTCACCCACTGCATCCGTCTTCCAGGTTTTTAAAGAGATCTCTACTGATCTCTATTGCTTCGAGTTTTCTATATTCCGTCTGCATCGTTGTACATGATCATGAGGCTGAGAAGCTATACCCACACATGGTCCCTTCAGTTAGAGCGTCTACTCAAATTATTGTTTACTGAAAGCTGTAAAGAAGTATAAATCATCACAATCACTACGTCCTTGCTACTGTGTACCACCTTGAAGTGACATGGAGCAGCTCCAGACTGAATGGTCTTATTGGAGGTGATTCTTCTCTGTTCAAGAGAGCTAACGATTCCTAGTGATAAATTGCAGCTATCTGCAAACATCTACACTGTCCTCCTGCTGCGATTTCGAGAAAGTCTCAAGGTACTTCATTACTGAAACAGAAGTCTACATTTTATATATAAGTTATGATGTTTAATAAACCATGAAATTAACGCCTAGCAGGCAGAGGTTGGCGTGTTCTTCTCTCTTGTAGTTCTACGCTCACTGGACAACTCTGAAACGCTCCCCTCGCATTTGAACTCGGTCCTGAAGTACGACACACTCTCTAGTATTACTTTTATCATTAATCATGAAGCTCTTAAGTCTAATTCACGTTGGCAGAGGCGATACTAATGCTATACATCATTCTACAATGATTCTCGAACCATTTTACGTCATTGCACGAACTCTATATTCTTTCACCAACACAATTGCTGCCTGTCTTCTCTCATAAACAGAGTTGCACGATGAACCATTAGTTGAGAATGATATTGAATTGCTTTAGACCAGTACGCTATTTTGATCATTGCAAGCTTGAAAACTTGTATGACGATGAATCAGGTTGCTGGAGAAACTTTGCAACACTCCCCAACTGCTGGCTGACATATTTGTTAACTATGATTGTGATCTGGAGTCCACCAACTTGTTTGAACATCTGGTACGACTCTTCACTACTACGAAATGGTGATTTCTGAGAGTAATGTACTGCTGATCGGTCTTGTTGAAATTCTGGCAAGGTCTTCAGAGGACTTACATGGGTATATTCTGTTGTTTAGTGAAGATAAACTCATTGTCACGCGTGGGACAAATGGCTCCCCCTGCCGACCCCAATGCAAGCCCGGCTGTCGTGGCTCAGTACTGGCTCCAGACTGGCTTGTGTATGCAAGTAAGTTGCCCAATTCTTCTAGCTTTCCGATTTTTTTACGTCCGCAGTGTGAAGTTGGCAGAATCGATATTTTTTCGAGATTTCTCCTCTTGTGGTATGAAAATTTCGTTTAGAAAATCGGCCCTACCAAATGAGGAGCCCCTTTCGCGTAGAGTCTGTGATCACGACCATCATGCGTGGGTTGCAGTGTCTATCGAATGTTTTACAATCGTTGGAAGCATGGATCAGAAAGGGTGGTTATGGACCAACGGGACCTGCAGTTACAGAGTCAAACGATCGTCGAGCTTCCAAATTTGAGGCGTTCATCGAAGCTGTTACCGTTGATGAGTCTGAATCTACTGATGAGACCCAGGCTCTTGACTTTGAAAAAGCTAAGGCTCGCAAGGTCTCACTAGAAGCTGCCGTGATCGAAGTAAGTTCCTGATGAAGAGTATACACGACCTTCGTCCTTTCAGTCAAGGAAAATTAGTTATTGTTTGTCATTGCACATGATCCTTATGGCTTCTTACGTAACCCTGTGTTGGATGTGAGATTCAGTTCAATCGGAAACCAGCGGATGGGATCAAATTTCTTGTGTCGGAGGGACTTCTCCCTCATGAACCAAAAGCGATCGCTCAGTTTCTACACGACCAACCAGGCTTGGATAAAGTACTCTAATCCACTTCTTTACCGCCGAATAGCCGATAGTCTTGAACTCTCCAATAGCTATCGGCCTCATTTTGAAAGAGCTCATTAATACATAAATAATGTGGGAGTTTATTATCAGATGTAGCAGAACATTCTCAAGGATAATATCTGTGCAGAAACAAATAGGTGATTACTTAGGGCAACATGGAGAGTTTCAGTTGGCTGTGATGCATGCATATGTTGACGTTATGAATTTCGTCGGCATGAAGTTTGACAAGGCTCTAAGAAAATTTCTCAACGGTTTTCGCCTCCCGGGAGAGGCGCAGAAGATTGACAGAATAATGGAGAAATTTGCAGAAAGGTAAGCTATCCAATCATCTTGTATGCTGCATTGCAGTGTCTGTAAGTTGATCAGTCTCCTTGGGAACTTCTAAAGTGCATACATTAAAGTATCTCATAAATCTCTTCTTAATGTTGGACACTGCTGTAGGTACTGTCGAGATAATGGAGACCTTTTTAAAAATGCAGACACAGCGTACATTCTGGCGTACGCGGTTATCATGCTCAATACGGATGCTCACAACCCCATGGTTGTGACGAAGATGACCAAAGCGGATTTCGTGCGCATCAATACCTCAACTGGTGCTGAAGAACATGCTCCTAAGGTATGTTCATAGATGTCTATCTACCCTCGCACTATTGTTTGTGGTGCACGATTGTTGAATGTATTTGGCAGATTACTTGAGTGGACTGGCATAGAAAACATTCTTGCTGTTACCTTGCCAAAATCCAAACTGCCTTTAGCTGTATATGGACCGCCGTTCAAATAGTAACACTGATCAAATAAGTGTTTGAGTGGCATCTATGATCAATCAGAATACGCAGCTTTGCTTTGCAAAGACAAATCTATTGTAAATTTGACCACAAATTCTTGGAGAACCGCCCACATTCCAAATTGTAATCTGTTTTCACGTTGCATTCTTCTTTTCCTCGTTCCCAAAGTCCCTTCCAAAATTATGCTCCAAACAGACTGAGGGTTATTTTCACATTTTCATCGTTTGGTTCATGGTCTCTAAAGGCCTGTCTCTTCTCTTAGGAACTCCTTGAAGAAATTTATGATTCAATTGTAAACGACGAAATCAAACTCAAGGATGAGAACGCCCTTGCCACAAAACCCGGGGAAAAGAGTGTCTTACTTGATGTGCTTGACGTCCTCAAACTTGGTGGGGCATTTCGTAAAGCAGAAGATACAAAGCAGGAGAGTGCGAACATCATCAAGCGCGCGCAGGCTGTTTTTCGCAAGAGTGGAGAGAAGAAGGGGGTTTTTCACAAAGCAGAGCATGCCGAACTTGCACGGCCGATGCTTGAGGTCGGTGGGGCAGCCTTGCTTGCTGCTTTCGAAGCTACATTGCAGAAGACAGAAAACAACACATGGATACTTTTATGCCTGCAAGGCTTCTACGGGGGTGCTCAATTGACAACAACTTTGGGCATGCAAAATCTCCGCATGTCATTCGTGACTGCTCTAATAAGGTAAGACCAAGACCTATATGCTATGGTTCGATCACTGATCTCTTACTTATGTTTATGCCCATGGATTGGAGTTCCACCGATGTCTACTCTTTCACTCACCATCTATCTGTATTTCCATGTTCGATAGTGTATACCAATTCTTCTCTGATCCTCAGGACGTTTACAGCTCTTGATGCTGCCTTGACTGCGAGAGAACCTCCCCATGTTCTAATCTTCTACCACAATGGTCTAGATAACGAGGACCTCTGTGTAAGCATGTGATTTAATTTCTTGGCTACTGAAGTTTCTATGTCAAATCGGCAGATTTACGTCAATTCATGCGCCGTTGGATATGCAACCCAAGAATGTTGAAGCATTGAAGGCTCTCTTCGACATGTGCCAGAACAGAATCGACGCGTTAGAAAATACTTGGAACTCAGTGCTAGAATGTGTATCAAGACTGGAGTATCTGACTTCAACTTCGTTCTTTACAATGCCAATTGGGCCTGTTCAGCAGTCGGTCTGTAGGGATGCACTAGCACATTCCTTGCTGGAGCTTTCGGAGAATCAAACAGAACAAGTGTTCGCCAACACTGTGAAGTTACCTGGTGATGTGATAGTGGAGTTTTTCTCGGCTTTGTGTGAAGCGTCCGCTAAGGAGTTGAATGAAGTTCCACCACGCGTTTTCAGTCTCACCAAGCTGGTGGAGATAAGCTACTACAACATATCAAGGATTCGTATGGTAACTAGACATACCTTATTATTACAGCGCGTGTGCTCTAGAGTGTAAGATTCCAATTGCTTATGGTTTGTCCTTATGCTTTCAGGTGTGGGCCAATATCTGGGCCGTACTCTCTTCGCATTTTGTGGCGGCAGGAAGCCATGACGACGAGAAGATTGCAATGTATGCCATAGACTCCCTCAGACAACTAGCGCACAAATACCTTGCTCGCTCTGAGCTGTCTAAATTCACCTTCCAGAATGACATTCTGAAACCTTTTGTCGTCCTTGTGCGGAGTAGCAAGAATCGAGCCATTCGTGAACTTATCGTTGATTGCATGATACAGGTGGGCAGTAAACCTTCAGCCTATTTGTCTTTATATTGCTTGGTTATCTGAAAGAGAACAAGGCAATAAGTAGACTTTATTCACAAGATAGGGATGGTCTAGATTCAACTGAATTGCCTTCAATGTATGCTGGAATACAAATTCCATCTTCAAAAAGTGATCAAGTATCTTGAAATAGGTCAACGTTCCAGTAACTTATAGCTGAAACTTGTGATGATCAGCAGTTTTAGAGTTCAACTACTCTGGTATCTTATCTTGCTAGATGATCAAGTCCAAAGTCACAAGCATCAAGTCGGGTTGGAAGAGCGTGTTCATGGTGTTCACATCAGCCGCCTTCGACAATCCTGAAATGTCCGCCAATGCATTCGAAAATGTGGAACAAGGTCAGGCAAATTTCGAATCCATCTACTTTAGTGTGATCGTTTCCCCAAAAGTGTTGCAACCAGCACGTGAATCATTTGATTACAGTAGCTAGCGGTTGGGCATCACTGTGCTGTGATATCAGAAAACTTGATAATCCAGTTTCAGAGCATCATTGTTTGCTTACGAGAATCAAAGTCCAAAGGATATAAGTATATTATCATTCCTAACACACCATAGATATATCAGTAATTCTTCTTGAGTCTACAGATTTTCTTCCCCCTCCCAAAACATAATTTGGAAGCAAAGGAGTGCCAATACAACACCACAAGTTACTGATAGATGGTCATATTACAAAATTGTTGTATTGTGTCGGAAAATATCGTTATTTTCTTAATACACATGACATGTTTCTTTTGAATTTTGGTTGCAGTTATTTTGGAGCACTTTGAGCAAGTAATGGCAGACAGTTTCATGGACTGTGTGAATTGTCTAATGGCATTTGCAAACAACAAAAGCCAAAGCGCACCCCGCACTAGTTTGAAGGCAATTGCTCTGCTCCGAATCTGTGAGGAACGTCTAGCCGAGGTATAATATTGCATGCATCTCATAAACGACGATTTATCTTGTGAATAAATATCCAACTGCTTTGCAAAAGACGTCCTAATTTATGTGAAAAAGCATGGAGAGCTAATCTGATCGAGGTGGTGATGATTCTAGGGACATATTCCTGGAGGCGTGTCTCGGGTGATTGAAGAAGGGAGGGGAAGGGATCAAGAAGTAGCCGAGAACTACTGGTTTCCTATGCTTTCTGGGCTATCTGAACTCATCTCTGATCCTCGGACGGAAGTTCGGAACTGTGCGTTAGACGTTCTTTTCGACCTCCTTAAGGAACAAGGACGTCATTTCTCAGGACCCTTCTGGAAGAGCGTGTTTCACCGCATCCTCTTCCCCATTTTCGAGGATGTTCGAAGTGATTTCTACATCAAGAAAATGGAGTCCAAGGATCAATGGTTGCGAGAGACTTGCATCGTCTCTCTACGCCTTATATGTGACCTTTTCAACTGTTACTACAAGGTATACTCTGGTTAATTATCCATGTATGCCAATGTTGCAGGTATTGTCGTTAAAACTCTCATGGATGTTGAGTGCAGGAAGTATCTTTCTTGCTGCCGGATCTGTTGGGTCTTCTCCTGGATTGTGCCACCCAGCCCGACCAGACATTAGCCTCTATGTCTGTACGTGCTTTGATCAGACTTACTGAAGTAGGGGGAGATCAATTCGAAGGGAAGGATTGGACAACTCTTCTGGAGCACATTCGGTATGAAATTCGTTTTATTCGTGAAATGTTTTTTTGTCCATCAAGAGTGTGGAACTGCACAAACGAAAAATATTGTGCACTAAATAATTTTTAGTCACATCAACCATAGACTCCGCTTTTATGAGCCTACGTTTCTGCTACAAATTGAAGTTGCTGTAATATTTGCTACGCTGGTGGTAGTATATCATGCAAAGTGTAGGAAAAGGATATACATATTAGCGATAGTGAGTATGTATACGCTATGGCACTAAGGAGACTGAAGAGTTTATGTGACATGGTGAATTCGTTCATTTAGCAAATCATGGTGGGAACTGTAATTATTATTTTGAAAAAACTCATTGTAGGGATGCATGCAATGTAACACAACCGAAGGAGCTTCTTAATCCAGAGGCTATCTTCACTTCTGGATCCAAAAATTCTGGCACATCTACTCCGTCTTCTAGAAGTGGGCGAGTCTCGGTGGAGGAGTTGGCTTTAAGGGGTGGTGGAGAAGAGCCTTCTAGAATGGAGGAATCAGTCCAATCTGGTGGACGAGGATTCATGGGTGGCGTTATGGACACTCTTCTTAATCGCAAGAGAAAAAGTGTAACTCCCGAATCACTGTCAGTTTCCTCTGAGGTTTGTGACTCCTGCCTCATCATCTACATTCAGTAGTATGCTCATTTCGTGAAAAAATAACCTCATTTGTGATGCTCTATCTTAAGTGTGCATACATCGAAGATGATTTGGCGCTCAACAGGAAATTGATAATGACAATAGCCTAGAGGATATGGAGGAGGAAAATGCTCTTCTTCAGAAAGTGCGAGCCAAATGTTTGACTCAGCTTTTGCTGTTGAGTGCAATTGAAAGCCTCCAGGTGCTAAATCCACTCACCTTGTTCGATTTTTAAAGTCCTCAAAATGAATGGTATTGGGATTTGATGTACATGGTATTGCAGAGACATCACTGGCAGAGGTTTGAAGCATCACAAAAGCTGTTGGTCATGGACACACTCTTCTCATTGGTGAAGTTTGCGGCATCGTATAACAGTGACATCAAACTTCGTCAACGCATTCAAGAAATTGCAGGAGATAGGTACTAATTCCGAATACGTGATAATCCTTCACTTACTTTTGATATACAAGGTGAGTCAAGAGCATGTAGAAATAAGCATCATGTTGAATTGAACTCCCATCCTAAGGAGACATTTCTCGGCAGGCCACCTCCGAGCTTACTCAGACAGGAAGCCGAAGGCACTCAGTTGTATTTGGCAATTCTAACGCTATCAACAATGGAGAACGAAGCCGACGCAATCCACAAGGACTCCAAACGAAACATTTGGAAAATGGGACAAAAATCACTTCCTACTGGGGAGAATGAAAAGTTGAAGGAAGAGGCGGAACGAAGGCTGGTGGCTTTCTATGGATACGTTTTGAGAGATATAATTACTTTGCAGTCCCGCCCTGGGGTAAGCACACCCTCGGATGTTTACAAGTCGCAAGCATTACGGGCTCCAGTGACCGTGAAGGTAAACTTGCCACAACACAATCCATCTGTATAATGTATTTGCTTGAGCTCTATATTTTCTCCCTGGATATAGCCTCTTGCTTGCTGTTGTTCGAAGAGCCTGGTTTTGTTCTTATGGTGAGAGTGCAATTGCATAGGTTCTGAAGGCTATGAGTAGTATGGAGAAACGGGTTTTCAAGAAACATCTGCCAGAGTTTTATCCTTATCTAACGAGACTCATCTGCAGTGACCAGGTAACAAGCAAGCCCTGTTCAATGAATCTAATGTAAACTCCACCTCCTGCATCACAAAATCAAGTGCTCTCTGTTACATGAGCCTTACAACAGTTTGTTCATTCAACAAATTTCTTCTTACTTACGAAGTTAGCATGAAACTGGACGTGCTTAGTTTGACATTTGTGATGTTCACCAAGATACATGTACAGTACTCATTTACTAACCTGACTCTACCAATTAGTGAATAAAAAAAATGAGAATTCTCAAAGGATAACAAACTTCAATTCGTTTCATAGATAAACAAAAATGGGTAATCGCAGTTTATGTGAGTGATATCTGGAAAACTGATATTGAACCAACTATTGACACTTGTTGCAGTTAGATGTTCGGAAGGCCCTTGGAGATCTGTTTCAAAGAAGGTTAATGACTCTCCTTCCTGAAGATTGAAAAGAATAAGACCTGAGCTTACATCCACTGATACTAATTGCGAATGTGCTTGAGCTTATATTTGGTAAAATTGAAACATGATCCAGAACATAGTGAAATGTAGGTTTAGGCAATAGAATTATATCGAACATATTTAAGAGGAGTAAAAATTGTTCAAATAACTCTTTCATTGTTTAGCTTTTTCTAATTAGTAATGTTTTTGCTCAAGAATTAAGTCACACTGATCGAGTCGTAGTTGTCTAGTTCTTAATCCTTCATTGTGAGATTATGTACTAAGATATGGTTGTGTTACTACATATGGTGTGAAACTATTTGTCTAGATAAATGTAGTATGTAATATGAATAGTTTTTGGTGAATAGCACAATTGCCGCCGAACATGTAATAGTGTAGGCAAATTCGCACTTTATCTCACTTTTGTTTCATCCAACATACTTAATAGTGTAGGCAAATTCGCACTTTATCTCACTTTTGTTTCATCCAACATACTGCTTGTATGACGTTTGTATGCCACGTTCTTCAATGAATGAATGATTACGTTAAACCAATGCAATATTTTGCCACATCTTTTCTCACCATCTTTCAAATCAAGAGTAAGTTGTGGTCATCAAATTTCAAAATTACACTTGAAGTAATGAAGTTGAATTTCCAAATGAATGTTTTTATATATATATATATATATATATATATATATATATATATATATATATATATATAATCAATTTATGTATAACAAACCAAGTTATGAAACCTCAAGTGTAAAGCGGGGAGAAAATTTACCATCTTCTTCAATTCGGAACTGGGTCATTGTACTTATCTCATTGCCTTTTATTCATTATCATCATTTGTCTTGCTTAGCTAATGTAAACAAGCCTATTTCACATCTTAGTAGCATAAGAGACGGTACCTTCTACCAACTTTATTGATTACTCTCAAGTCCTAACTTGTCATGTTATAAAGTTTCAACAAGGAACTAGTACATTCATGCGAGTGGCAATAAATATCCTCATCCAAATAATTTTCAATATTTATGGGGCCAACACTTTGAAAGTTGATATTCCATGATCTGTCGACCCAATTCGTGATCTTATTGTTGACCGCACTTCTACGTAAGTATTCGCTTTCAATGACACCTCAAGCAGGCCGATTGGACTAGTACTATGTGAGATCATACTAAAGTCATTCACAAAACATAACAAACTATCTACCTTATGATATAGAGAGACTAGTACGCCCATGTGACGTTGCGATGCTTATATAAATTATATTTATGAGGCCAATACTTTGAAATTCAATATCTTGGGATGAGCCGACCCAATATGACCCAATTTGCGATCCGATGGTTGCACGCACACCTACAAAAATATACACTTCCAAAAACACCTCATGCGGCCCCATCCAACCCATGGTTCCCGAGATCTTAATGTCATAAAAACATATACTATCTACCTTAATATAGAAGATGTTGCAAGATGAGCGAGACGTCAACGTGAACTCATTCATCCATATAACATGGATGAACGTGGATGAATGAGTTGGTGAGCCCGTCCATCGTCTTTCCCGCCAGACCCTAAAACCTCGCTTTCCATTGTCTCTCTCCCGCTCGCGCTTTTTCTCGCAAACATGAGAACTCAAGGTTTCGCGACGATTATGCCGTGAGGCGATTTTCAAGCTTCTTAGTTCTGCCACGATGTACATCAAACAGGTACGCTAGATCATATGCTCATCTTTTGAAGCTAATGGCGAAGTGGATTAGGAAGATTCCCACCTCACTACCTCAGTCAAAAAATTGTTGCAGAGGAATGTAGAGAACAGTCGCTTATCTTTCAGGCGCAGTAATGCCACTAGTTTCCTAAGTACAAATTTAGCGGGAAAAGTCAACTGGTATTTTTTCGTAGATTTTATTTTCTTACACCTCGGAAGTGTAACAGAGTAATCCATGTCTAATGTAATTGTTGAGCGTGTTTTTGAGCTCAACCCGGACTGAAGGAATCACTGCTTTTGCCTCGATAGATCAACTGGATATATGCTTCGTGAAATTGATACGAATGTAGTAGCCTCTGAGATACAGAATGAGTAGAGGTGATTTTCAGACATTCTATTTTTGATTCCAGGTAATCATCGAGGGCTTCAAGAGCTACAAGGAGCAAGTTGCAACAGAGGAATTTAGCTCCAAGCACAACTGTGTTGGTGAGGCTTTTTTCATGTCGATGGAATTTTGGTTAGGCAATTGACTAGGCGAGTCTTTTGAAGTCTTGCATATGTTCTTTCTTGGCTAGGTTGCTGTGGACTTTTTCCTGGCTCTAATTGGCAATTTTGACATGCCATTTATCATTGTATGTGTGCTATTTCCAGTTGGTGCAAATGGCTCGGGGAAGACCAACTTCTTCCATGGTATGTAGACTCTGTATTTGGAGCATGTTTTGATGCTCTCATAAAGCAGCACCTTGTGCTGATACTGAGCAATTCCTTATTTGAGTTATGTAGTTGCGTTGTACTCGGAAATCACACGTTTCTTGGATAGCCTTTCTTTGACGGAGGGCGAAGTACCATTTGTTGTTCCGTGAGGAATATTTCACTTCGTTATATTGATGTTAAACAAGTTTTGTACTTAGGTAATTGACTTGCTGATTGTGATTTGACTTGTAATATTGTGCAGCTATCCGATTCGTTCTCAGCGACTTGTTTCACAACCTGCGGGCTGAGGATAGGCAGGCCCTGCTTCATGTGCGTACCTTCACATAGCCTTATTCAAGAAATAGACACTCTCAGTTTTTCAATCTATCCCTTACGACCTTGTGTTTGTGCATTTCTATTTTTTTTAATTTTTTTATTTTGATGTCTTGACTTGTTACCTGTCAGTTCCTTTATCTTTCTTGGAGCTTTGTCGTTGATGGCTTATCTCAGAAGCTTTCTTGAAGTAGTCTTGTATCAATTCCTGGTTTGATGTGGCCGTCAATTGCCTTGTGCTTGTGATTAGTCTGTCTTTGTTGTGAGTGTTGCAATAAAACCATTGAAATCCATCGAACAGATCATGAGGCAAGAGCGATCATCTAGTTTCACTATAGTATATTGTAGGTTGTGTATTTCTTCAAATCATGTATTTTTTTTCTCCGAAAAGAAGCTTACTATTGTTACTGTTTTCCAGGAAGGTGCAGGACATCAGGTCATGTCTGCGTTTGTCGAGATTGTCTTCGACAACAGCGACAATCGTATTCCGGTACATCCCAATCATCAAACTTGACATTCTTCCCTGTTATTCTTCCTTCCTGAGCAGACGGATGGAATGTTGACGAGCACTGCTTTGTGCTTGAGATCATTCCTCGATTTGGTCGAAGTTCAGTTGTCGTTGCCTTCTTTAATTCTAGTGGAATGAACTTAACAGTTTATATGGATATCTTATGTCATCAATGTGATTTCTTTACTAGGTTGACCGAGAGGAAGTCCGTTTGCGGCGGACTATTGGTGTAAAGAAGGACGAGTACTTTCTTGACAAGAAGCACATCACGTACGAGTTCATTAGCTCCAGTTATTGTATCTATGTATCATTGTTTCAGTTGAGCTTTATTCCATGACATTGCCAGATTTTTGTTAATGCCCGCAATCCCTGTTTTTTCGACAGTTACGCTCGTTATGTTCCACGCCATATTGTGTCATTTTGTCCAAGTCTTCTCATGCTGAGAGGTTGACGTAATCGAACTGTTGCAAGCATGCAGAAAAACTGAAGTCATGAATCTGTTAGAAAGTGCTGGTTTTTCTCGGTCGAATCCCTACTACGTTGTTCAGCAAGGAAAGGTATTGTCTTGGTTGCCGGATGTATCTCTACCTTGATTAAGCCTATCTAAATGGTATTCTCGTAACAAGCGATGAAGAGTATACTATCATACCTGTCCGATTGATGTAAGTCAAATAATCCTGTAATTCTTTTGTACCAGTTTGAACGGCCAGCCCTTTTAGCATCATGATGCTCATATGTCTATTGTTCTTGCTAGAATTTGACTCGTGGAAAATGTTATGTTTGCAGATTGCGTCTTTGACATTGATGAAGGACCATGAACGTCTCGACTTGCTGAAGGAAATTGGAGGCACCCGTGTGTACGAAGAACGTAGAAAGGAGAGTCTAAAGATCATGGTGGATACAGGTAATCAATGTGTTCTAGGTGATCATTAAGCACTAGTGTATCTGCTGTGCTATTTGGTATACCTGTCCTGCATCAGAGCTGGTCTGAGCGTGTGCTTCCTGGAAATATCCACGTTGCTAAACAGGATAATCGATGTTCTGTAATTCCGCAGAAAATAGAAGGAAGCAAATCATAGAGGTTGTTCGGTACATTGAGGAGAGGCTGAAAGAGCTTGATGAAGAAAAGGAGGAACTTAAGAAGTATCAGCAGCTGGACAAGCAACGAAGGTCGTTGCAGTACACAATTTTTGAGAAGGAGCTTCTGGAAACAAGACAGAAACTCGAGGAGGTTCGTTCATGCCCTCTGTAGACCCTATCGAGACGTTATGTATCAAGGTTCAGATGTGGGAACAGTGGAGGATTTCAGATGGGTTACGTTATTCTTTGAGTCTGAAGTTTTGAAGCCTTTTAGTATCATGTATGCAATGCGACAAATGAGTAGCAGGTACCTTGTTCTTCGATATATTTCTGGTTATTAATGTACGAGTTTGTGACTCACACCTGCAGATTGAAGAGTCTCGAGCAAGAGTTTCTGAAAAATCTACTGAAATGCACAACACTGTAGTTGAGGCTCATGAAAAAACCAAAAATTTGGAGAAGGAGCTGAAAACATTGAACAAAGAGTTGCAGTCTTTGTCTAAAGAGAAAGAAGCTGCAGAGCGGCAGAAAACCGAAGCCCTGAAGTTATATGCAAAGAAAGAATTGGATGTGAAGGATGTCGAAGAGCGACTGAAAGCCGAAGCACGGACGAAGGTTAACATCACGCAGTTGAACATCCTTATTATTGAATTTTGCACTCGATCTTTTCAGCTTGACTATGTAGCGAGAAAGCAAATAATTTTGAACTCTTATTGTTGTGGATAGGCACGGTGAAGGAACCAAATAGGTGTGAACCAAATGAATATTGTGGATGCTGGGGCTACTTTCTTAGATTTGCACTGTGCCAGGTCCTCCTACGATCGATATCGTAATATATCGAGAATTAATGAAGGATGTTTTTTTGACGTCTTCAGGTGGAGGTCCAGAGAGAACTCAGAGGGATAGAAAAAGAAGTTGCTCAAACCAGGAAAGACCTAGAGGAAGTTAGTCCATCCTATGATCAACTTCTGGCTCAAGAAGAGGTTATATTGAAACAGTACGTTTTCATGCCATTTCAACTGCCACAATGTTTATCCTTCTACGTGGGATGATTTCACGACCTCATTTGGGTCCATGCCGCCAATCGATGCTGGGGTTTCGCCTTGTCTTACTCTTGGTCGTGATTGTGAGATTACTGAGTCTTCTGCTAAAGAAGCATATGATTTTTGAAATTTAAATCATACTTACTTCCTGTTACCTTAATATTTATTTTCTCTCTGAATCATTGCACTTACAGTGTGAGTTACAATGTCCAGGATAGCTGATCGTGAAAGACAACTCAGTGTCCTATACCAGAAGCAAGGACGAACAACTCAGTTCCGGAGCAGAGCAGATCGGGATAGCTGGCTTCAGAAGGAGATTGATGAGTTTGAGCGTGTCATGGCAGACGTCAAGGAGCAGGTGGGAAAAGATACCATGACTCTCTGAATTTTTTTATGCATTTCACTTTTGATATCTTCTTACTGGCAAATGATCCTCTCATGATGTATGTGGCTCTTAGTGTGGATCATGAACAGATATTGTACCAGGGAATGTTGTATACAGCTGTTCGTGTTATAATTGTGCTTCACAAATTCATCTTATTGCATCATCTTTCAGTATTTCTAAGTCCGAGCTTTTTGACTCTGCAGATTGCCAAACTAGAGTTGGAAACCAATAACCTCAATCAGGACTATGCTCAGCAAAGGAATAACGTTGAAGCTCGCGAAGCTGAAATGCATGAGCAAGAGTCAATAGCTGCGAAATGCCGTGAGGATTTTCAATCGATTAAGGTTGAGAGGGATAAACTCCAAGAGACCCGAAAGTAAGTTTGGCTGTGGTGAATATGAATATGGCTCAAGTTGACTTGTGTGTGTTTTTAGTGTTGGTCCATATATCTTTCAGCAACCTTTGGTTTTGACTTAGTTGACATCCAGGGACAGCTCAAGCTCCGGTACCGTGATTGAAGTGCTGCTCGCTTAGTTAAAATTTCCATTTTCAGTTTTCTTTTTGATGTTGAGTCCTTAAGAATAAAGAGTTTTAGTATGATATGGAAGTTATTCCGACATGTAGTCCAACTTATTTCTTGACTAAGCATTTGACTTCAAGGAGGCGATTGACATGTACATTTACTGATGGGATCGTCGTTCAACTGGTCGAACGCATCTGCAGGGTGCTCTGGAAGAAAGAAAACGATTTAAATCGGGAAGTTGAGAGGTTAAAGGCAGACAATATTAAGGCCGAGAAGAGTTTAGACCTTGCTGCTCCGGGGGTGAGTTCATGCCTGAAGATTCGAAATTTCTGCCCTAGTTTTGGTTTCCTTGCCAGAAGAATCGTTTGTTTTCTTTCAGAGTTTCATCTTTGTTGTTTATTCCGTAAAAGGACCATCTGTCTTATTTACTCTATTAAGTGGTAAGAAAGTTTTTGAAGTGATCTCATTATTCTTTATTTCGATTCTGGACTGTTCTTGGAGATTGTTTTGCTCATCTCCCTCATCGTCCCTGCGAGACAATGAAGGTTTGTTGTGTATTGTGATGTCTTCGTACTTGCAGGATATTCGTCGGGGGCTTGCGTCAGTGCGCAGAATACAGAGAGACCACAATATCACAGGAGTCCATGGTCCCCTCGCTGAACTATTGGAGTGTGATGAGAAGTTTTTTACTGCTATCGAGGTTACAGCAGGAAACAGGTATAGCAAATTCATCAGTTAAGTTCTGCAACTTGGCAACATTTTTCTTGGCCAGATTTTGCACAATTGTATGCTGAAAGCTTGAAAGTTACGCTGAAGCTGGAACACTGGTTCGGTGGCAGTTTGTTCCATGTAGTAGTTGACAACGACGACATCTCAACAAGAATCATTCGGTATTTGACTTCTGAAAAGGGTGGGAGAGTCACTTTTATGCCCCTGAATCGAATTAGAGCTTCAAGGGTGACTTATCCAACTGGTCCTGATGTTGTTCCCCTCTTGAGGAAGCTTAATTATGACCCTCTGTTTGGCCCTGCGTTTGCCCAGGTCAGTCTAGTCTACTCCACATATCTGATTGCTGCCTTTAAACCACTCTACACAAGCGTATTTGCATAATATCTTTCAACTTCTCTTATCGCTCGTCGTTATGAATTCATGATCATAAAATCGTCATTATAATTCATCATATTTGTTCATTTCATATCGAGGAATTTCGCTGGCAAGCGGCAACTCATTTTTTGATAATCATTTTATTTAGATAAACATCTGGACATGTACAAGTAATGATCTCATACAAACTTTCGAAAACTTCTTCCCTGAATGTTAAACCGGAGGGCTAATTTCTCCTTTTAGGAATCATTGAATTTAGGTGATTTTGAAGGTGGTGAGATATATCTGATTCGGGAGTTATTGCCTCTGATTGTACATTTTTCAGGTTTTTGGAGGGACTGTAATATGTCGTGATCTAGAGGTAGCAACAACTGTGGCACGGTCATCTGAAGTTGACTGTATCACGTTAGATGGTAAGTAGATGCTTTCGCAGGAGGATGTTTTCATTCTTTTACTGAACCTCTCACTATAGTTGTGGCGTTTAGGCTCGTCTACGTGTATTCATCGGTAAGCTTGTGGATCTGAAATGGTTCGTACCTCCTTAAAGCGAAGCCCGCACCTTTGTAAGTATGTCCTTATGTGTTTACAGGGGATCAAGTAAGCAAGAAAGGAGGTATGACTGGTGGCTTCTACGACTACAGAAGATCAAAGCTGAAACTAATGGCTACGGTTCGTGAAAACAGCAAGCTTGTCAGTGTCAAGCAACAGGAACTCACTGAAGTGAGAGAGGAATTGCAAAATATCCTTTCAGTACTTCTTACCTTTTTTGCAGTTCAGTCGATGGTAGTAGTTCTGTTCGTTGTTGCTATAGCGGTTGACTTTTTGAGTTATGTATGACTCTTATCCAACTTCGTTGTAGCTTCCTTGTATTAAGTTGGTCTTTATTTACTTGTAAATTCTGATCCTAGACTGTCAACGTTGATTAACCTTGACTTCTCTTACATGTCGAAGTCAAAGTCAATACTATTGTAAGTGAACAAGAGAAGATGAATGCTACTCTAAGCTATCACAAGTCACAAGCAGACCAGTTGAGGACTGATATTGCTGCTCTCAAGAAGCAAGAGAGTTCCACACGACATGCTCTAGAGGCAAAGGTATATTATACTATCATCTTGTATTGTATTTCCCAGTTGCATTTGCTCCCGACAAGTCGGTAGGCGTGCATGCTCTGTAATATTTGAGATCTCTTTTGTACATCTACACCTAAGGATGACGAGCATTTCTTTGTTTTATGACTCGAGAGCGTGCATCTTTGAAGTTGGTGAAGATTTTAGCAGATATATCACATAAAAACTCGAAACCTAATTCAGAGCTTGCTTTCTGATATGCAGAAAAGG
This sequence comes from Bryum argenteum, assembly GCA_037043015.1. NCBI lineage: Eukaryota > Viridiplantae > Streptophyta > Bryopsida > Bryales > Bryaceae > Bryum > Bryum argenteum. The sequence continues at coordinate 12,401,277 of CM073328.1, read as the reverse complement.
TTACTTGCGACAGCTCATAATCAAGTTGAAGCTCATAAAGCAGGCATAGCCTCTAGACGAGCGGAGATGGAGACTGAATTGATTGATTCTTTGACACCAGAGGAGAGGAGGCAGTTGTCATCCTTGAATCCAGAGATCACTCAGCTGAAGGAACAGCTCATCGAGTGCAAAGCCCGTCGGATGGACGTACGATTCTTCTTTGATTCTTGCATTTGATGTGTCCGATTATCATGCAGCTCTATCATCACGATTGCAATAGTCTCATCAAACGTTGAACCAGAAACCTATTTAGAACTCATCCATGATTTATTATCTAGGAGGTGAAGATCTTCTTATAATTTGATATGCTTTGCTCAGAATGCATGAATATTCATTTTCAATTAATGTCCATATGTGGCGCCTATTACCTATGGCAGTCCTGTCTTCATCGGAACTTAGATGAAGTGAGTCCGCAGGAGCTGATAAAAGTTAGATATTAATACATGAGTTTGAGTTCGAGAACCACATATATTGAAATCCCAAACCAAGAAAGGTCTGTAAAAGGGTAGTGTTGAAGTTCTTCTCTGATCGAAGAAAATTTGATGGAGAAGAGCTTATCATCTGCTACTGAAAGAAGCTTCAATTCTTTCTTTTGAGCACAGGCTGAGTCCAGGAAAAGCGAGTTGGAGACGCTTCTGTCGACAAATCTTGTGAAAAGGCAACAGGAACTGCAAGCTCAGCTCGCGCAGTCTGACTCACAGACAATCAACCAGGATGTGGAGTTACGAAAACAAGAGCTGAAGGAAGCTAAGGCCACTGTTGACGAGGCTGTTCGTCAGCTGAAGTGTATGTAACAGATACTGCTTCATACCAACTGGCTATATGATAATGACTAGTGGTGTCTATTAGTGAATTATATCCACTGCCGCATATATAGGTTTGGGCTCTAATTCAGTTGCTTATGAAGTGAGTTCTTGAGCGCCTAAATACAACTTTTCTCACATGTTCGGTCATTCCTCTGGATGCTCACTCCCTTTTACTGCTTCTTTGTTGGCTCTGCAGCGGTGTCTGACCAGATCGACAAACATTCGAAACAAATACGGGACGCCAAAAACGCAGCTGACGAACTGAAGGTGCGGAGGACAATATCTGGATTAATTTTACGCTTTGTTTCATTCAATTACACTCTGTCGCATTCCTATACGGTATCTTGTTAGCATTTGCTCATTAACAAGCCGCGTTGAATTTGCCAGGGTCTGGAGGATAAATATGAACTGACCTTGCAAGATGAATCCAAAGATTTGGAGCAGTTATTGAATACACGTAATCTACTTCATGCTAAGCGTGAAGATTTGATGAGAAAGATTCGGGACTTGGGATCGTTGCCTTCTGATGCATTTGAGAAGTAATTCACCATTTCTGCTTTGTTTCTATGTTGTCATACTCGATTCCATTGGGCCGTCTTTTTCCTTCCCTGCGCCCTTGCCATGGGAGTGTATTTATCTTATTCGGAATTTCTTTCATGGATGCGCTACTCAATGTCCGGGACTATCTGGTGACCAGGTATCAGAAGAAGAATCTGAAGGAGCTGCATAAGTTGCTGCACAAGTGCAATGAGCAGCTGAAGAACTACAGTCATGTGAACAAGAAGGCTCTGGATCAATATGTCAACTTCACGGAGCAGCGAGAAGAGCTGCATAAGCGGCAGGCTGAACTTGATGCCGGCGATGAGGTAAAACCAGAAAGCTGCGATACCTTGTTCTGGAACTGGTGTTTTTACTTCACCGCTATTGACCATGACGCTCGATATTGTGGAAAGAGTTCAAACAAACAAGCATTGTCATCATATTCTGAAACTTGGTTGGACCCGCCATGACCGCAGAAAATCAGAGAACTGATATCTGTTCTGGATCAACGAAAAGATGAATCGATTGAGCGGACCTTCAAGGGAGTTGCGAAGTTCTTTAAGGAAGCGTTCAGTGAGCTTGTACCTGGTGGTCATGGCAGTTTGGTGATGATGACGAAACGCAAAGTAAGAAGATCTGACTTGTCCTTTACATACCACTCGCGATAATGATATCACCATGGAACTCAAAATTCAACTCTTGGATTCCACACTTCCATTGTCTTATCAATGAATGTTGCATCACCACAGGCAGACGATGTAGCCGACGAAGACCCCGATGAAGAGGGACCTCCTAATGATCACGAAGCGAGACTTGAGAAATACGTCGGCGTGAAGGTCAAGGTGAGCAAGCTAAACCTATCCGTATGTTTTTCATGTATCATGCTTTCAGAATGTGATCAGATAGATTGTCGTGCATGGAGCAGGTGTCCTTCACCGGACAAGGAGAGACGCAGTCAATGAAGCAGCTTTCAGGAGGCCAAAAAACAGTGGTGGCCCTGACACTCATTTTTGCGATTCAAAGATGCGATCCCGCACCTTTCTACTTGTTCGATGAGATCGATGCTGCGCTTGATCCACAATATAGGACGGCCGTAGGCAGTATCCTCCTTTTTTTCATACTCAATAGTCTCTGTTTTTTCTGAAATGCTTCCAAGTTGATACAGAATGCATGAGTGTGGTGAACTTTCTTGACTCAAAAGCGCAGACATGATCAAGCGGCAAGCTGATGCAGGAACGACTCAATTCATCACTACTACTTTCCGGCCTGAGCTGGTAAAAGTAGCTGATAGAGTCTACGGAGTGACACACAAGAATCGGGTAAGCCGTGTTGATGTCATCACAAAAGAAGACGCACTCCACTTCATCGAGCATGATCAAAGTCATCAAGCTGAATAGGATCCTCACCTCGGCTGTATTCTTTTCCGCTTTGTCTGGACACTTAGGTTGTAATTTTTTTAGCTGTTGATAAATCATTTCATTTCTGGGGTTTTAGCATATTGGGCCGTTTAGAATCAATTCGCCATTCTGATGATGCAATGGACTTGCTTTGGGAGAGATACTTGAACTCAGTGTCCATTGTGTTATGGCACATTGATAGGTAAGCCTCTTGGAAGCTCATTCCATTGTAAAAGTTTGTAAAATCAGGTAGATGAATTAGTGAGGCCATATCTGCAAATTTTCTTTGTACGACATCGATTGGGCATGTCAGTTGCATGTGTGAGTTTACTGAAATTGTTCTGTAAGAGTGGGAGAAATATTGGGTGGGTGTATTTTGGTTGTAGGTTTTGTATGTGGAGTAAGTTGGTTTTAGTTTGGTATCATTGTTAGTGCGGGATGTAGTTATATGATTATTATTCATGGACCACACCATCAAAAGCTCTTTAGGTAATTGGCATGCCCATTAACAAAGAGGCTTAGTTGTTGCAAAAGCATTTTGTGTGGGCATAAACATTCAAGTGAATCCTATAATGTCATTCTACACCATGTCAATATTGTCTACCAAAGGCTCGAAGCGCACAAAGTCACTATAAGAGGTTTCTGTGCACCACAACAAGTAAGGGACCACTTGAATGGGTTTTTAGGACACCACAACAAAATTGGACGAGTTGTAGCAAGGGGCCACTTTAAGGGCTACTTCAACAAAACTCGATGAGTTGTAGCAAGCAAGGGACCACGTGAAGGGTTGATCTCGAGAACGTCTACATGATTTTCTCTTTCAAAAAGAAAATGTATCATTGTATTCAAGATTACGCGTTTATCACCAATCTCTGTCTTTCCTTATTCTAAATGGGAGAATCAAAACTTCAATCTCAATTCGATATCTGAGACACCAAAATCACCATGTTCTAACTTTTGTTCATGTTCCTACCTCACCGCACCACTCAAGATTTGTTTCCAAATATTGTAAAGAGTGAGGAAGACGACTGGGCATTTGTGGCGATGGCGACGTCCTTGCTCTCTCTCGCTCTCGCACCCCCTCGCTCACCCGCTTCAGCCACTCCCCGTCTCCCTCTACCCCGTCTTCCCCGTCTGCAATTGCGAACGCCATTCTTGAATTCCTGCTCTCACACTCCCGTCACGCGCCTGGCCGCTGCCGCTGCCGCTGGAAACAGCCAGGAGGTTGAGGAGGTTGAGGAGGAGAGTGAGAGCTCCTGTCCGTTCGACATCGCTCGTTTGGAGCTTTACACGGAGCGCGTGCCTAGTGAGGTTCTGCGCGTTCACGCTGTTGTGGATGGGGAAGAAGACCAGGTCCTCATCTTCAAGGTATCGCTTCTTTATCCCTCATTTCGATTACATTCTCCTTGCTTCGACCTCAATTGATAGGATGCCGATTGAGTGTAAGTGGCAGGGATGCCACTCAAATTGAGACCGGGATACTTTCAGAGTTTTGCTAAGGGACATTGCTGTTTGGGAACCGGATATGTGTTGTCTCTTCGGAAGTAGAATAATCTCCACTGTAAGAGAAATTGATAGTCCTAAATCAGTACCACTGTACCATTCATCATGTACTTAAACATCCCCGTGTTTTTAAGGTATTAGTGTTCATTTTGAGAGGTGTTAGTAATTCATAGTCATCTCTTTTGTGTTTATTTAGCATAGACTGTCAAGATTAGGTCGAACAAAGAATCCATTCATGCAAGTTTAGAGTTCTGATATTACAGTCTGCCCTGGTTTTGAACATGTTTTTGAACATTACCTGTTTCCGGGGGTGGCAGGGGTTTTCTTCGTCTTTAATGAGAGCCACAGCATTCGATCCTGCGGAGCCAGTGTTGCCGCCATCGGCCACCATTCAAGCCATTGACCGCATTCGAGGACCATACAATCCTGCCAAAGTGCTGCTTATTAAAGGTGGTAGAGGCTTAAGCTGGTCGCAATTTCAAGCTCTGCTCCAAGCCAAAGGCCTATAAAGGTAGAAGGCTTAATCTCATTGGGGGGATTGTCGAAGGGAATCAATTTTGGAAGATGTGCGCAAAGTACGTATGAGATTGGACTATTTAAAATTAATTTACACTGTGTATATATTGCAATTCAAAAGTTGGAAGTCATAGTGTATATCTAGCTTGAATACCCCTAACGAGGAGTGTTTGTCTGTTGATATGTTGTTTCCTACCTTAGTGATAAGACCACATTCATCATTTCAATTTTGAAGATTCCTTTGTTCAAACTCTTGCTTTATTTCTGGTTCATTTTCTAGCATGTGAAATTGCGTGCATGAAACATTTACCAGAAGAGTGTTAAGTTGTAAGTTGCTAACATCAAACTGAGCTGATAACATCAAACTTATGACAACTTATCACATGAGAAAAGCATCAAATTCATGCTCTTTGTTCATGGTCCCTCATTCTTGTAGCATGTGACATGAAATTGTTAGACTTTCAAGGGTTTAAAAATAAACTTGTCATTTTCACAATCAAAAAAGTGTGTTTTATCTACTTCAAGACCAATAAGTACTCATGTTGAAGAATGTCTTTACAAACCTGTTATAGAGACAATTAAAAATTGTCTCTTAAGAAGCGAGTGCATTCTCACGCCATGTTGTTAATTTTCTACGTAAACTTTCTACCACTCCTATGGTGTCTCTTCAATATTTAATGATTTATAAAGGCACTACAAGCCTTGGTTTGGTGATTAGGACTCATAGTCCTGAATGAGGAGGTCGTGGCCTCGTGGGTTCAATATTCCATGCCAGCGTGGTGCCCACCACCATAGTCCTCCCAACTATGGTGGAGGTTCTTGTATCTTGTTGTATGGGTATCTCAAAGCCCTTTGGAGGGATACCAGTTGGGGTATCTATAAGGCACTAATGGCTTTGTAAAAACTAGCATAGTGTTCATTCCGAGAAGGGTTAGTAATTCTGCCATAGAAGTCATAACTAAGTAATTCCACCAGGATAGGTTGAACAAATACTCTATTCACGCTGGCCTCTAAATAGGTTGGAGTTTCTCTTCTTCTAATGATTGATTATGAACTATGTGGAAGAATCTGGCACTTGATAGCTAGAAAAATATACACTAATGCTTACCATTGCTTCAATTCCACCCAAATGTACAAGTAGCTTACATTTTAGCGAGATATCCACAAAGTAATCATTATCCACATGTCCTAAATTTTTTATAGAACTAATTTGTATTTTGGAAGTTTGGGCAGTATTTGCACTAGTTAGTTTTGTATTGCCAAGGTCCAAAACTTGCAAAAAATACACTATTGAATAATATAGTTACTTACAAATTTCTTATTGATTTGTTCTTTGTACTTCCAACCATATGATCTCGTACCTAATTGTTGTTATTGGTAATGTGCAAGATCCACTAGTAGGAATTGGCCAAAGAAAAATAATTTAAAAAGTGTTTAAATGACAACATGTCACTTCGATGTTCAAAATGAAAACGTTTGTGACAAGAGTTGAAAAGGTATAAACTGTGAGTCCACTTCACGCGTGGCTCCTCCAATGGGCGGGCACAAATGACAAGATGTTGGTAATGACATGATACATAGCTCTTATGTCATTTTGAGACACTGTTTGTACACCCTCAAAACTTTGTCATCGTTTCTTTTCATTTTCTTTAAGTGATTTTAGGTGACTTTGCCATACCATTTGCAAAATAAGGACAAATATTTTTATGAGCATTGCCCTGCTCACAAAGTGGAAATTGTCCTAGGTGGAAAATTTGCATGATATCACAATATCATTGATCAATGGTTCAATGCTAGTTCGAAGCATTCTACAAAAAGATTGGCTAAGAATGATGCCTTAGCAACTAAAAACCTTGTCCCAATTGCTCCCTTGGCGCCGGTTGGTTTGGCGCCAAAACCATGAAACCCGATCCGACCCGTAGGAACGGTAGGATGAGTTGTGCTTCAAGCCAGGCCCAAATGTAAAGCCTTGGGCCGCATTTGAGAGAATGGAGCGATCCTATTGGTTGAAACTAAAAAAAGGTCGGGCCGGCTCTCCACCCGGCCCCAAATGTAAAAGCTGCCCTTAGGCTTCAAAGGGCTAAGGCCCATAAATTATTCAAATTTTTGTGAAATGTTCAAAAACCGCATGCATAATAAAAAGTGATAAGTTTTGAGAACTGTAAAGTGCATTTTAAGTACATTGAAGTGTATGGCATACTTATCCCATCAAACATTTGTAATGGTATAAGGGGCTTTTGTAAGTTTGGAGAAAAGTTTATTGGTCAATAGGACTTTAAAAAAATTTCCTCCGAGCCTAGAAAAGACAAGAAATATATCAATGATACAACAAACATGAGCTCAAGTATCTCAAGAACAACTTTGAAATTTTATATCAAATTTGCAAGTTTAAAAGTGAACATTGTTATTGAAGCAATAATGGAAGTAGTCAACAATAGAGAATGCACACAGAAATTCTAAATTTTTAAGTGTTATCATTGGAAAAGAGTGTTTTGTTGCCCTAGTATTGTTACACACTCCAATGAGATACAAAACAATTTGGAATTTCAATACTCATCATCTGAGTCATGGTTGTCATATTGGACAAATCACTATTCATTTTATGTCCTATAGGACATTCAAGTTACTCACTATTCATCACATGTAGTTGAAAGGTACATTTGACAAATAGTAACTTCGAACATAATAATTAAAAATATAAAAAGAAAAAGAAAGAAAAAAAGAAAAAAAACAAGAAGTCCATGCTTGCAGGCCCATGTTTCTATTTCTCATTAACTTTCTAGGACTCAAAATGACGTGCTTCTTGCGCTGTTGGGTTCCTCTTGCTTTTCTGCCCGATCTAAAATTAGATAATTGTGTGCAATTTTTGGTAGTTTTTGAAATCATAAATACTTTGAAATTCAGTATCACGAAATCCGATCATTGCTTGCACCCCTACAAAACATACCAACTTCCAACCACACCTCAAGCGGCCTAGTTTGACTTGTGGACACCTCAGGCGGCCTAGTCCCACGTGCGGACCCTGAGATCATAATGTCATAAAATCATAAACTTTTTGCCTTGAGGGCACGGCCAAGGTATGGGTATTACTTTTTGTTGAGACTAATTAGGTGATTTTTGGTTGAAACATCCAAAGTTCATCATTTTTTTCCATTTGTATCAATTACAAAGTGTAAAAAATCAGTTAGAAATATCGTATATGTAATTGGGATGCACAATCCTAAGAAAAAAATTATTCAAATTTTTTATTTTTGGATCATTGAACCCTCCACAGTAAATTGCATATTGGTGGAATTTGCAGGCATCATGGTGCAAAAATTATGAATTGTTTATTTGTCAGACTAACTATTTTATATAATGCACAAGTACATGTAAGTCATATCCAAAAATGGTATCAAAATGTGATCATTTGATGTATGGAATGATTGTTTCTTAGGATTTTGTGTAATTAGGACACAACTTACTTTTTCAACTAAAATACCTAATAAAAACTCTTAATATTCTTTGGTAGGCTATAAGTGCTGTAAATTGAAACCACATTTGGTGTTCTCATATTTAACTTTATTTAGAAGATGGACATGTTTGACACACTTGCATGAGCTGAAATTGTACTTGGGACAACTTTTTTTGGACACCCTTAGCTTAATTGTTGCCTTGATATACAAAGAGGAGAGATTGCACTACTTCAAATGACTCTCTCCTCATTCCATTTTTTTATTTTTATGCTTTCACATTTAGTGTTATGTTTCGAAGATTAGTGTTGTCACACTATAATCACTTGTGAGACAATTAATGTTGTGGTTTGCAATTAATGTTTTTAACAATCATCAAGGAAATGAAGGGGCTGCAATTATAGTTACGGAGATACCCTCCCGACAGCACTTTGGAGAGCCAGGAGGGAGGGGATGTTAGCAGTTAGTTGTGTTGTTTACACTGCCGGCCAGCAGTTTCGGCAGGCAGCTACCAACTGCAATTCCGTTCCCACATCCTGCTGACCTGCTGTTCAATGAGATTCAATCCTTGGGGGTCCGTATTGTGTAAGAGGTGGAAAAATAGTCTTGCCTGTTGTGCCTTCTGGTTGAAGATGGCTAGACAATTCGATACCTCCACGACAATCAGGTTCCTCCTTTTCTGCCCAACCTGTCTGCTGTTTTATAATTCCTTTGTCCTTAGGCCCTAAAAAACTAAAAACCTTAGCATTAGTAAATTCAGGAGCATCTGCTTGTTTCTTAGATGAGGAATTTGCTAAGCATGATAAGATTCCTCTAGTACAGAAACCCAAACCAGTACACGTAGAAGTAATAGATGGACGACCTCTTTTATCCGGTAATGTTATCTATGAGTCAGAACCTATGGAAGTAACCTTTGAAGACCATAGTAGCTATATTATTTTCAACATTATTAGAACCCCATCGAACCCTGTTGTTCTTGGCCATTCTTGGTTAGAAGAACATAACCCGTCTATAGATTGGAGGTTGTTGAGGATAACATTTCCTAGAGTATACCCCGAAAATAAGCTTGATAAGACATCTCGAGTCAGAAAATCCTTGTTTATTGGAGCAAAAGCGTTTGCAAGAACATCTAGGGAAGACACACCATTTGTTATTTACGCGGTCCCAACTAGCAGAGAAATAATTTCGACAGCAACCATACCAAAGCAATACAAGGATTTCCAAGACGTATTTCAAAAGAAGAACGCTGACATGCTACCAGAGCACCGGCCATACGATTGCGCTATCGATTTACAAGAAGGAGCACAACCACCGTTTGGCCCAATCTACAATCTGTCGCAAACAGAGTTGGCAGAGTTGCGGAAGTACATCGACGAGAATCTTGCCAAGAATTTCATTCGTCATTCTAAGTCGCCAGCCGGAGCACCAATCTTATTTGTGAAGAAGAAGGATGGATCATTGCGGATGTACGTTCACTATCGAGGCCTCAACAAGGTAACTAAGAAAAATCGTTACCCCTTACCCTTGATTTCTGGTCTCTTGGAGCAGCTCGGGCGTGCAAAGATCTTTACAAAAATTGATCTGAGAGGAGCTTACAACCTCGTACGGATCAAGGAAGGAGACGAGTGGAAGACAGCGTTCCGTACAAGATATGACCATTTTGAATATAATGTCATGCCTTTTGGCCTTACCAATGCTCTGGCTGTTTTCCAACACATGATGAATGACATTTTCCGGGAGCACCTTGACAACTTTGTTGTCATCTATCTGGATGACATTCTGATATTTTCCAAAAACAAAGAGAAGCATTAGAAGCACGTTTGTTTGGTCCTCGAGAAAGTAAGAGAACGACGACTCTACGCCAAATTGGAGAAGTGCCTATTCCACCAAACAAAGATGGAATTTCTAGGATTCATTGCGACTACGGACGGCTTGAAGATGGACCCCAAGAAGGTAGAAGCAATTATATCCTGGGAGGTTCCGAAGACGGTTAGAGACGTACAATGTTTTCTTGGATTCGCTAACTTCTATCGGATCTTCATCAAGAATTATTCTCAAGTCGTTGCTCCACTCACTCGGTTGACGTGTAAGGACAAGCTCAAATGGGGGCCTCAAGCCAAACGAGCATTTCAAGATCTCAAGACGGCGTTTACTACAGCTTCAATCTTTGTACACCCTGACTTGACAAAAGCCTTCTATTTGGAGACCGATGCTTCGGATTTTGCTTTGGGAGCCGTACTTTCACAGATGGGTGTAGACGGGAAGCTTCATCCAGTTGCATTTTATTCTCGGAAATTTTCTGCTGCTGAAATCAACTACGAAATCCACAATAAGGAACTCCTTGCTAAAGTGGATTCTTTCCAAGAGTAGCGACACTTTCTCGAAGGTGCTACACATCCGGTGACCCTATACACGGATCACAAGAATTTGGAATACTTCATGTCGGCTCGACGTCAAGCTCGGTGGAATATGTCGTTGGATTTGACTTTGTTATTACTTATCGGCCTGGAAAGCAGCAAGGACTATCAGATGCATTATCGAGGAGATCGTATCTTGCGCCTAAAGCTGGAGAAGAAGCAGTTGATCAACAATGTACCACATTGTTGAAACCAGAGTATTTTAGAATTCGCACTGCTGTCGTCCCAATTGATGAGGACTTCCTCGACCAGGTACGCACTACAATAATTGAAGATATTGTGGCTCTTGAGATCAAGAAGCGTGCCGATAATGACAAGTTCAAGGTGGACGGAGATCTTTTGTATTTTGAAGAGCGACTGTATATTCCAAAGGGACCAACACGACTTCGAGTTCTCCGATCTCGCCACAATTTTCCAGCAGCAGGACATTTTGGATACAACAAAACATTGGAGCTTATTGCGCGAGACTTTTGGTCGCCCCAAATGTAGAAGGATATGAAGGAGTTTGTCCTCTCTTGTGATATTTGTTCACGGTCAAAGAACCCTCGACATCGCCCCTATGGACTTTTGCAGCCATTGCCTATTCCGCATCGACCATGGTCTTCAATTTCCATAGACTTCATTACAGATCTGCCGCTTTCAAACTCGTTCGACAGCATCTTTGTTGTGGTGGATCGGCTCACAAAGATGGCACATTTTATTCCCTGCAAGAAGACATCGTCAAGCAAGGACACAACAAGACTCTTTCTTGATAATGTAGATTGTTATAATGGTTTGCCAGATGATATCGTGTCGGATCGAGGAACTCAGTTCGTCTCCAAGTTCTGAAAATCTCTTTTCGAGATATTGAAGGTGGATATCAATCTTTCTTCAGCTTTTCATCCTCAAACGGACGGATAGACGGAGCGGGTGAATCAAGTCTTGGAGCAGTATCTATGTTGCACCATCAACTACCAACAACACAATTGGACCGAGTATCTACCGTTTGCCGAGTTTGCCTATAACAATACCTATCATGCGTCGACCCAACAAACACCATTTTTTTCCAATTACGGTTACCATCCGAAGCTCGACCTCATGAGTTCGTCGGTGCATAGCAACCCGGCAGCTGAAGGCTTTGTGAAACAACTATCGGAACTTCAAGCTACGTTGAGACTTCAGTTGAAAACTGCCCAAGAATCTTACAAGGCGACCACAGATAAGCTTCGGAAGGACGCACCTATTTTCAAGATAGGAGATAAAGTATGGCTGCCTCGACGAAATATGAAGACCAAGCGGCCGTGTGACAAGCTGGACTATCGGATATTATGACCATTTGTCATCCAGAAAAAGATCAATCCGGTGGCGTATCGTCTGGAGTTACCAGCTACTAGGAAGGTACATTCGGTCTTCCACGTGTCTTTGTTGGAACCTTATCAAGAGTCTACTTTTCCTGGAAGAGTGCAAAATCCGCCACCTAGTGTCGAAATCGAGAACCACGAAGAATACGAGGTAGATGAGATACTAGATTCACGGCAAAGATGGGGAAATTTTGAATACCTTGTGCATTGGAGCGGCTATGATATTAACAAACAAACATGGGAAGCGGCCGAAAATCTCGCCAACGCGCCGGAAAAGGTACAAAAGTTTTATCAACGATATCCTCGTAAACCTCAACCGTTTCAGCGATAGCTTCTTTCTGACGCCTGCCCACCCAAGAATATCAAAGGGAGGGAGAGCACCACCAAAATTCATAGTTGATGCAGTTGTGTTGTATAAGATTGAGTAGAATTGTTCTAGTAGCCATAATTTAGTCTTCCGATATTGATAGTCAAGAAATAGACAACATTCAAATCATGTCTTCGCAACCCACTAATCCTCGGAGGCGACCTCGAGATGAAGAACCACCTGCACCGCGACGACGACGGAGGGTACTAAGTAACCGATCGCTGGTGATTGTGTTCGAGATTGAGCCTGCTTTCAATGGCCTGCGAGAAGGTGTATTCGCAGGACAGTTTCATAATGAAGACACGGAGGTCCATGTTCGGTTAGAGGTTGAAGGTGTTGGACACTATCGTTGGCTCCAGGGGCCGATAAATCATCTACCTCAAGAACGACAACTGGAGTTCATAGCGGATGTAATGCGGCAGATCTTCATCTTCTTGCGCTGGTTTTGATCTGCAACAACAAACACTTCTCGGAGACCTCGAAGCTAAAGGGGGAGGTGATGTCACGGCCACGTGCTAGTGATGCAACTTAGGTAGGTTCTAGAAAGTTCTAGAAGCTTGTGGAAACTTCTAGAAGTGTCTAGAAGTTTCTGGAAGCTTCCGGAAGCCTCTAGAAGGTCCTGGATGTCTCTGGAAGTTCCTAGAAATTTCTGGAAGTTCCTGGAAGTCTCTGGAAGGTCTTGGAAGTTTTTGGAAGGTCCTAGGAAGCTCTTAGATTGTGGAAGGTTCTGGAGAACCTTCCTCTAAGCTAATATATATAGAAGTCGAGACTGGGGGCAACCTCAGTCTCGACAACGCATCTCTTGAAGTTCTAGCTCACCTTTCTTGGTGTTGTTCGTGTACTCGTCTTGTTAATTCAAGTTTCTTGTTAGTTTCTGGAGTACACACTTCGTCTAGTTTCAGTCTATTTGTTCAGTCCTTTCGTGTCCCTGACACCAGCAGTAGCTTGTTTAAAACCTATTGGTTTGTGCTCCGTCACCCTCGGGCGTAACTCCGGAGGTTCGAAGCTCACAGTGAGTCGGATGGTGTTTGAGGAGGTTGTAAGTTCAGTAAAGGCACAATGTCCGGATGCAGCGGAACAACTCATTGGTGAGCTGGAGAGACGGTTTCCCCAATCTGACTTGATGAACTCTTTGAGCATAGTTTTCCCTCAATTCTGGTTACAGCCGAATACTGAAGAGTTGTTCCCATTGCACATGAAGTCACTACGTGAGCATTTCTGTGTGCCTCAAACCACGCATTCTGGATCCCAAAATGAGCCTGGGACAGAAACCTTCGAACCTATGCTAGATGCGAGGTTATTGGGTATACAGACGAGTCTGTTTAAGATCACTATGCGTTTAAACTCGGCTAGTGCAATGGCCGAACCCTTTAATAAGAATCCACTTACGAAGCTGTGGGGAAAAGTTGCTCAAAATAGGCTTCTGAAAAGCCGTTTGTCAGAGTTCATTAAACTCTCAAATTTTGCAGTCACAGCAGTACTTGGCAGCGTGGAGGATGAGAGGACTTTTTCGACTTTGGCCTATATGAAATCAAAGGTTCGGAATAGGCTTGGAGGTAACCTTGACACTTGTGTCAAAAATTTTGCCCAACCGTGGTGGACGCAGGAGAACTTTCCTTACACTACAGCAATTGCAAAGTGGAGTGAGAGCCGGAAAAGATTGGGTGCACCCAATTTTAGCACCCAATCTTTTCCGGCTAAAATTTGAATGTCGCAAAAATTACCGGCAAACACGGTAGCGGCAATCAGTCAGTGCAGGCAACGTACGTCATGCACAATGGTTTTGGCACCGCAACTATGTTCGGGAACGCAAGGGAACGCGAGGGAACGCCAGTTCGCTCCGGCCCCGCTTTCGGCATCGTTGAATTCCGCTCGGTCGTCAGTAGCAAATGAAGTACCAAAGGAGACCTGTCAACCAAAGGTGGCCTAGGCCGCCTACAGTTGTAGCTCTACCGATCGATCGATCGCTCCCCTCCTCGAATCCTGCAACCTTGCTGATATATCCCTGCAGTGGCCTAGGCCGCCTACAGTTGTAGCTCTACCGATCGATCGATCGCTCCCCTCCTCGAATCCTGCAACCTTGCTGATCCCTGTAGATGAGGGACCAGCATAGTCCAACACAACAACAACAACAAAACTGACTGTTCCCTGTTACTTAACCCCTAAAGCGTGATTTCAACACTGTACCCCAACCTCAAAAGTGCACTTTTTTCGATATCAAAATGCACTTTTTTTGATAGTTAAATGTATATATATGAAAGTCTTTGGTTTGATATCGAAAAAAGTGCATTTTTGGGGTTGGGGTACATGTTGAAATCACGCTTCAGGGATTAACCCCTAAAGTCGAAAGCCCCCAAAACTGTCACAACTTCTCAAAACCACCCTCTTTCAATGCAAGATGAAAATTTTAAAGGTTTGACGTAATCCCAAGTATGGAACCGTAAGATCTCGTACCTAACTTGTCCATGTATGTGTGTACCAAAACTTAGTTTGAGATTCCTTACCAAATACGGGCCAATTTAGGCTCTTTTCGGCTTCGGGGGTTAAGTAACAGGGAACAGTCAGTTTTGTTGTTGTTGTTGTGTTGGACTATGCTGGTCCCTCATCTGCAGGGATCAGCAAGGTTGCAGGATTCGAGGAGGGGAGCGATCGATCGATCGGTAGAGCTACAACTGTAGGCGGCCTAGGCCACTGCAGGGATATATCAGCAAGGTTGCAGGATTCGAGGAGGGGAGCGATCGATCGATCGGTAGAGCTACAACTGTAGGCGGCCTAGGCCACCTTTGGTTGACAGGTCTCCTTTGGTACTTCATTTGCTACTGACGACCGAGCGGAATTCAACGATGCCGAAAGCGGGGCCGGAGCGAACTGGCGTTCCCTCGCGTTTCCTTGCGTTCCCGAACACAGTTGCGGTGCCAAAACCATTGTGCATGACGTACGTTGCCTGCACTGACTGATTGCCGCTACCGTCCCCTCAAGTGCTTTCGGAGGCCTATATAAACCGATCTCCATTGCAGATAACCTTGTCCTTTCCATCCTTGCAGTGTCGTGAGGATTCTTGCAGAATTTTCATGAGAAGAATCAGCCCTTCACTAGAGTAAGGTTGGCATACAGTTCTGACCTTGCCATTGGGTTCTGTCAGGGAGGCTTGTGAAAGGTTCAGTCAAGGCTCGTCCTGTGTCAGTTTGAGGCTTTGAGCTTTGTACGACACAAGAGAAGTGTGGTACGTACATACCGATCACTTCTCTGTGGTGTTCATAGCTCACGCCCACAATCTGAAGGATCGTACACTCGCCAAGGACTGTATCATGGACCAGGAGAATGCACGCAACGGCCTCAATCGCCCTGCCGCTTCACAAGCAGCTCCTCAAGAGGAAGTTCCTCAACAGGAAGCTCCTCAAGGGGAAGCGCCCCTCCAAGCTCCACCAGCTCCCCTGGAAATCGACTTTGGCGGCAACATCTGGCTGCCGAATCCGCTGCGTGATGATTACTTGTTCATCATCAGCTTACCAGTGCTTACTGAGTGAACGTAAAGTACTGCTGTTCGATCCGCTCTGTTTTGGAATCTTGCTCTATCCTGATAGAAACTTCACATCTCTGGCCCCTTTGTTTCGCGAGCTTGGAGTACTGTAGCAATGAACCGGAACGGATCGAGGATAGAGTTGGAAAACAGGGCGGCACCAGCGGTCATCCCACTGAGGGAAGCTACACGCTTTACTTAGCTCCTCAGTCTCCTCTTGCGTGGTGAAAAAAAGGAAAAGAAAAAAAAGCTAGAAGAAGAGTCATACACTCATACGGTACAGGCCTGATACGGTATGCTGGAGTATTCTTAGCAAAGTTGGTAGATATGCCATGCATGGTGAACAGTGTACAGTATATAATACTACTACTTGCTTCTCGTTTGATATTTCAAGTTTGATATGTGTGAATCTGAAGTGACATATATAGTTCACTTGATTATCGTTCGAGCTTCCAGCTTGATACGATGGAATAGCTGATGTTTATGGCAGATAAATGTGAGTCACATGTGATTCCAAACCCTTAGGGATGTCTACCAGATATATAAAGTAAGTGACTATACTGTATCTGCTTTTTCTCACTGGATGATAAGTTATTCAATGTTGTGGTCTTGGACCCTCACCCACTAGAATAATAATGGAAAATACAGTTCTACTCCATGAGTTGTTTTTACCTTTTACCGTGATGAACCGATCAATTTGAGCAGTGAGTACAGTATGTTAGTGAGTAGTACCATAGAGTGGGTCGATCTCTGCGATCACCGGTAAACAAAAGGAGATCATCCGACCGGAGGGCGTTCTCCCTCATTTTCACGGTTATTGTTGGCGACCGATGGTCAGCGACGACACATTACCCCATAAGTCAGCCACCGTCGTCGTTGCTCCTTGCTCGCTCGAGCTTCGAAACGGGTGCCAACAAGCTGATTTTTTGTGGATATTGTTCCTTATTGACTGACGACTGAGAACTTTCTGGAAGGAGCTTGTCATTGTTGTAGAAGTTGCGATTCGAGGTGACTTTGGTTCAACTGCCTCTTGATTTTTCCGTGGATGAATGCTTAAGAGCGATTCATTTGTCTCCGAGAACATTGCTTTTTTTTTTTTGTCTTGGAGAACGAAATAAACAGACTTTCCTGTGTGGATTGATTACTGCACGCATTTCGTACTTGCACTCAATTTTCGGAGTTTAGCATTCCAATGCTCGAGTAGTCGATTCGTGTTTCCGCGACTATAATAGCTTCGTATTAGGCGACTTTGCCTTCGGTAGCATTTCTGTGAGAGTAGAGCTCGTCATTGTTGTAGAAATTGCGGTCTGAGACGGCTTCAAGTGAACGGCCTGTCGATTTTCCGTGGACGATTGCTCAATAGCAGATTATTTGTCTCGGAGAACAGTGCTTCTAGATCTTCTTTTTGACATCTTCTTTTTGACTTGGAAAACGACAAAACATATATACTTCCGTGTGTGAATAGCTTATCGCACGCATTCCGTGTCTGCACACGATTTTTCCGGAGCTTAGCATCATGTTTGAGTAGTCGATTTGCGTTTCTGTGACTCTGTAAGCGACTCTGCCTTGGTAACATTTTTGTCGAAGTGGAGGGGATTTGCAAGAGGTCGATCTTCGGCATTGAAGTACGGAGCCGTGTTGTTGAAATGTAACATCCACATTTGATTTTCGTGTTACCCAGCAGCAAGTAAGGCATTCGGTGCTGGAGAAGCGGAGCTGCCACCGTAGGTATGGTGTCTGTGTGCTTTAACAAAGTGAAGGAGATAGGAGTGGAATACTCACTTTTGGAAATGATGATATTTGTATACAAAATATTCGGGATAATTGAAAAGCAGGATTGCCAAACTCATATTTTCATAGTAATTTCAGCAATTCATTTGAAAATTCAGTATATAAATGCCAAACTAGCCATGGAGGTGTGCGAGTCAAATATCACAAACAATCTTAGAGCATATCTTTCAAGAATACAAAACTTAAGACTTTTAAGACTCCAAAACCTCCTAAATTCCTACAAGCTTATCTGAGAAGTGGATTTTCCTCTTACTACAATATTTAGGCACGTTCTTAGATTTGACAATCGGCGCGCTTGAAGAGCAATTTTCATACTTGAAGATCAATTTTCATACTTAGAAAAGACCTTATGTCTGAATATTTCAAAAACGGTATATTACGAAAAGAGTGTAAGTATGTATATGTAGTATTTTAATCACAAGTGTGGAACAGTCTTTATACTCTGGTAACCATAATCTATTCGAGAAACCATCTCGATGATCTCAATGAATGAGAGGGCTCCAGTTATATTCCCTAACTTGTGACCTTCAGCTTGAAATATGACCTTCAGATTGAAAGCTGTAGCAATTTGATATGTGACCTTCAGATTGAAACGTATAGCAATGTAAACTCTCATTGGATCATTGAATTTCATGCCTGTAGCAAACTGAACTCTTATAAGATCATTAAATTTTAAAGCTTGTGAGTTCATGAACGAGAGTGCCGTAATTGTCTTGCTCATGGATGAGAATTTGCAGGTGTGATGTAGAGGAAATTGAAATGCAAGCAAATTAAATTGAACTCTTCAGATAATTGAAGCACTGTATCTTAAATGTAGATCATTGAATTTTGTTGGTACGTACGCTGACGATCGACATTCCGTCTAACTTCTGGAATCTTGTCCCATTCTAGATAAGTGCGTTGTCGACATTCGCATTGAGTTAGATGTGTACAGGTTTATTAACGAGCACATTGATTTTGGTGCATCCAACACTAGGTGGAAACACATCTGGTTCCGAGCACCCTTGCGAAGCGAAGCCAGCTTCCGAAGTCAGTGCAATTAGCTTGATGTGAGATAGAAACTTGTTTGGTATGACAAGTTCAGTGTTGACTGTGTGGTTTTCGAGTGAAAGGGTGGCTGTCTTCACAAGTTTTGCATATGAGTTGTTTCTGTGAACATAAAGTATTCGTGTTGAGATTTATCTGCCAATAAATTTGATTCAGATGTACGTTTTATGTATCTCATGTGTAATTGCATTTGTGTTATGCAAGCTACTGTTGCGTGGTCCGGGCATTAACTAGGACTTCAAGTAGTCCAGAAGTAACACATTAGGAATGGCTCTCCCAATGACTTCATGAACAAGATATGTATCGAATAGACAAATGTATGAGAATGTAAATGTACTCAGATCTCTGGTGCTGATATTGAGTCTAAGTGAAAAATCTGAAATCTGCACTAGTCTAGATTTTCTTGAGAATGAGTCCAGGGTTAGTTCCCTACGACATTTGATTGCTAGAATTGGGTTTCTGATGACTTAGTGGAGGTGTGGTTTTTCAGGTCTGATGTGGGATTGAAGACATTGCTGGGGCGTAGCAGCGGCGAGACATTCTAGATGAAATTCGAGGAGCGACAGAGACTCGTTCTTGCGCAGCCCCATGAAGAAGTTCCACCCCCGCCTACAGTCAGTGTGATCTGTTTGCAATTCCTTTTGTATCGTTTTTGTACAGAGAATTGTTCGTACATTCGGAAGCTGTTGAAGGTGATCGATTGGCTACGGGCTGCAGTTTGGGAACTGTGAAAATGAGTTTTGCTTGACCAGTGTGATTCTTCATTTGCAATACACTATTTTGTGCTTGCGAACAAAGTGTGAGACTCGATATTCTGTGATTTTTATCTTCAATACACAACAGTTTATCACATTGTTGCATACTATGAAGTTGAACAAAAGGTAGTCCTGAAAGGTTATTATGAGTTAAGTTCAAAAGAGCTATACTGTAATGCAAAAGTACTAAAGCTAACCCGGAATCTCTTTTGAGACTCAAAATGGGATTTTGCTGTTTCCGGCAACCCAGACAAATTAAGGTTCTAAGTTTAATAATATAGGCTATAATTTAGTGTGAGAGTCCCCCTTTTGTGTAAGAATTTGCAAAGCCAAGTTCCATTTTTTTTTATTTTTTTTATTTTTTTTTTATTTTTTTTTTTTTTAAAGCCCAAATAGGGCAACAGAAAGATATAAAGAATATGTGTTTTTGACTCTTTGTGAACTAATGTTTTTGGACTCTTCGTGAACTAATGTTTTTGGAATTTTTCCAATAATACAACTACTCAAACTCCCAAGAAATACTCAAGTTGAAAATACTACTACTTTTACAAGGGAAAGCTCTAAAAACTTCAAAAAATATCTCCACAATGCCCACAAAAACTTGAAAGACAAACTTCGAATGTTATGATCTCTTATATGGTAAACATCTAGTGATCAATTTTTAGAATAGTAATCAAGCACATTCTTAGGTACAAGATCTTCTGGTTTGAAATTTAAAAAAAGGGAAAAAATTGGTTCACACCCTTGGAAGTGCATAGAGGTAGAAAATCCAAGTTTTGAGGTTTCAAGCTCCTAGAAATATACAAGAAGCTTCAAGGGTTAATCCCTATGGTTCCAAGGTTTTATAAAGCCTTTTTGAAGTTCAGATTAGGCATTGCAAGCAAAATATTGCAATGTTTTGAATGTAAGTTTCACGAGATACTAAGCAATAAGCAACGCATATATTCTAAATTTGGAGGAACATATATTCTAAATTCTAACCTACTATTAGAAAAAATATTCATGCCGAAACACATGCGAACAGACTAAAATTGCCCAAAAGTGTGGTTTTCAAGTCATATTTTTTTGTTTAAAATGGGATTTTTGGCCCAAAGAACTACTTTTCCATTCTTTGAAAAGGAAAAATATTATGATCTCACAAATGAAGAGGAATTTGGATCTAGGGTTTGACATACATGTACATGTCCAAATTAGGTACTAAATCTGGCCGGTTCATACTTAAAAACACATCACAAGAATGAGTAGCCTCGTCTTGCATCCAAAAAAAGGGTCCTTTTAGAGGATTTTGGCAGTCATGATGCTTAAACGGTATAATTAACCTCTAAAGTCCAAACACGCCCTGCCATTTTTAGCCAAAATACCCAAATTTGAAAAGAGTGTACTAGGTGATTCTAATGAGGAAAAGTTGTTAAGATCTTAACCATGAAATCTTGTAGTGGACTCATTGTAAGTCATGTGGACCAAATTTTGAGCCATGAAGCCACATAGATTGCAAGATTGTAACATATTAGTCCTCAAATAGAAATTTGTTTGATCTTCATCTCATTTAACACCCTTGTACCAAAAATGTACATGAAAAAAAATCTTCGCTCAAATATTAGTCTTGCAATTGTATCAATTTCCAAAACTCTTACAAAGGAAAAATAGTCCAAATCTACACCTCTTGCACTTGAATTCTTGCTTAACCTTTAAAACACCTTTCATTGGGTCAAGGTTCCTACTGCTAAAAGTAAACTCCAATTGGAATTCATCCCAAAATATAAAGTCGGAATCTTATAGTGAAAGAAGGAGATAGCTCTTCAAAAATGATCCATTTTTTCACGTTTTTCATTGTAATAACATAATTGCATATCTAATACCGAAAGTATTTGGATCGAAAACAGTAAAATTAAAAGGTTGTTGAATTTCATCATAAGATCATGAGTATCCAAAAAAAAAATATGAAAAACTATTTTTGATTTCACATGATTGGCTTGTATTGGTAAAACATGCTTCATGATTGAAAACCCAGAAACAAAGGCTGCTTTCACTAAAATGCATGCATGCATACTAATTCGTGTTTCATTGTATAGGCTTGCAACTATTACCACACAAACAATACTTCATTTGGGACATAACCCAAGTGAACTCATCCAAAACGGACCTTGTATGAAGAAGCTATGGCTCTTCGAAGTTGCTGCCTTCCATCCAAAATGTCGTTATTTGAAATTCGGCGCGTTTCTAAGGGCTGTTAAGCCTCGAACGTCCTTGATGGCAAAAATGGCATGTTGGATGAAAGGCGGAACCTTTGAAGAGCCATATTTATTTGGAGCCTGCAATCATAGTCACGGAGATACCCCTCCCACGAGCACTTGGAGAGCAGGAGGGAGGGGACACGGACAGTAGTAGGCCGCTCACTAAGTTTAATCCATGTTTGCGGTGTCACGCCCTGTTTTAGGCGTCTTTCTACGACCTGCGCCATGAAAAAAAGACGATTTCTTCCCTCTCGCGCGCGTCTTTTCCTTTCTGCTGCCATGTTTTCTTTCCGATACACTTCGTCGCGTCTATCGGGCAAGAACACTATTGGTAACCTCGGCAACCAATACCTCAAACTTTTACCCATACCTCGAACCTCTTGGGCACGCCGTATGATCGGGAAACAAAGCAACCTTCCAAGGATGTTTGGGGTGCGGCCAATGCTCTGACGTCAAGTGCACCCACGCTACATGCAATCCCGAATTCACTTGCATTGTCATCAGAGATCAGTGTCCTGGCGGAGTGTAATGCAGCAAGTCCAATCCCGCCTTCGACTTCAGTGGAGCTGCCATCAGCGCCATGGCGTTGTCAGAAAAGGACGTTGAGCTGCACAATGTGGGCGAGTACGACATCATGTACAAGCGCATGCCATGCGAGTATGGGAAGCACAACATGGCGTTTCAAGTGGATACGCGGTTGTCGCAGTTTTGGTTGTCCTTCGCGGTGAACTACGTGGGAGGGCCGGGTGGTATCGAGAGTTTGGAGATCAAGCACAGCGAGTCTTTCGAGCCGGCTAAGCACAAGTGGGCGCCAACTGGATGCTGATCAACACGTCGGGGCATGCATTCAAGGGTCCTTACTTCATCAAGGTCACAACCAAGCTCAACGGACACTCCGTTGTGGCAGAGGACGCGATACCTCAGGGATTCGAGCCCGGCAAGGTATACGAGAGCAAGGTGCATTTCAAGAACTAAGGTAGACAGACCCAAAACCGATAGGCAACCAATAACCGATCAAGCCCAATTCCCAGATTTTGAAAGAACAAATGTACCTCATTTGTATATTTGAGCATGTGATCGGATTTAGGTTCTAAGCAACTTTTCACTTTAAACAATTATAACTATTTGAATAATGCAAATAAAATCACAAAACTTTTTGCATTCAACAAGAACCTTATGTTTGCACACATGAAAAATTCTAAAAAATATATATACCTTAATATCATGTGCTAAAATCCATAAGTTGTCGGTTATAGGTGCCTCTACCTTAGTGTGCAATCTTCACCAAGTACACTGCAACTTGTGGTGCCGACAATGGAAAATTTTTAAGTGCCAGCTTTTCTCAGAGAGTACTATCGACTCGGGAGGTGGTCTAGGCCGCCTAGGTCGATCACTCCTTTCCTCGATTTTTGCAAAATTCTAAAACTTTGGAAAGCAGACTACAGTACGAGGGACCAGCAGGGGGGGCATTTTTAAACAAACGAAAGCTTCCCCACTCCCCAGTGCCAAGGAAGGTCTCCCAATCATGCAACTCGCTAACTTCTGGCCTCCTTGTAACCCTGCAACTTTCAACAGAAAAATTATTCTCCAGAAAAATATTTAAAACTCAAACTCTGATCATTTTTGAAAAAAAAACAATGAAAAAGTTACAAAAAATTTGAAGTTTGATGTTGGAATATTTCAAGGCTGCCCTTCTAGAATTGGCAAAAGTTTTAACTTGGATTGTTGAGAATTTGGGTAGTGATATTATTATATGAACATATTTCCAAAAAAGAAAACTCAAAAAATTACTTGTAATTATTTTTTTGTTTTTTTGTTTTACTTTTTTTTGAAGCCTTATTCGGACTTGAAAACTAAAATTTGTGATTTGGATTTTAAAACTTGAAATGTAGCTTTGCAAATTTTCCCACATATAGTATGAATGTAGTGCCACATTCACACCATATTATATCCCACACTATCAAAAAAGAACCCTTCCCCTGGTAAGCTAAGCAACAAGAACCCATTTTGGCTATTTAACCACTATGCGTCCCTGCCATTTATTAGTCATAACACATAGTTTCTTTAAAGTTTCATAAACAAAAATGAAAGTAAGTTGTTCAGATCTCAACTGTACAATCTTGTAGTAGACTTAGTGTAGGTCATGTGGATTTCATAAGGCCTTATAGATCGCAAGACCGTAATGTATTTGTACTCAATTACAATCATGAATATCATCAATTACAATCATGAATATCACCATTCTCACTTGAAGTGGAAATACTACCAACAAACCAATTACAATCAACATTTTACCAACAAGAAAGTTGTTCATTTTCATTTTAGGAACACTCTTAAACCAAAATGAACACTATTTTTTTTTTTCTTGACACAAATTATAGCCTTGCATTGTTAAAAATTGCCTCATATTTTACAAAGGAAGAATAGTCTAAATCTAAACCTCTTGCAGTAAAATCTATGTTGTGTCTTCAAAACATATTGGATAACATAAGATTATTAGAGAGAGAAGTGGAATTGAATTGGATTCTAACCCACCCAAAAAAATTTAAATTCAACAGTGGATATAGGAGATACAACTCCTCAATGATCATGCAATTTTTGGATCCACTTTTTGAACAGAGGGACTCTTAAGGGTTAACTTGCCAAAACTATAATTCAAAGATAGACTATGGAGTATTTGGAAAGATTGCAAACTAGGGTTGCAAGACTTTCAAAAGTGTACAAGTAACGTACTATATACATATGAACTAGCTTTCAAGGATTGTGATTGGTCAACCTTTCAAGGGTTGTGATGGTGAACCTTGAAGGGCATCATTGGTTGACCTTTTAAGGGTCGTGATTATTCGACCTTTGAAGGGCCATGATTGATCAAAATCTTTTTTTTAATAAATGTTATTCACTTATTTTTTTATACGTGAGTCTATAAGTCTATTCACTAACTACAGATCCAAAAGACGTGCACTTGGGACCAACCATGCTTGCTCTCCATGAAAGCACCTCCATGCTTCTCAATGGAGAGGATACAAGGAGATGGGCTGGAGACCCCCTCCTGATATTGGTTACCCAGCAACATGGAGGGGACGGGCCCAGCAAGGAGAACACGATGGAAATCGAGGCCAAATTACACTAAGGTGGAGAAGGCCTCTAGTCGGTCGAGAATGCTTGGCTAAGACATGGTTATATGAGGCAAATGGTGGATGTGTTGGATAAGAATAAATGGCAATAAATAAAAATTAACGAGTTCTAACCGGTTGCAGTCTAAACATCTAGAGGAGAAGTTACCTTATAGTGTATATTTTTTGTGATAAATAATCATAATCCTCTACATACACGTTGTATGAAACTACATCAACAAATTTTTCTTTCCGTAGAAATTAATATGTATATGTAGGGCAATTTGAGTGAATTTCAAATCGATTTTATCATCAACTTGTGCCATAGACTAATACTAGAAATTTTATGGTTCAATTTACTTTAACTATTAGAAAAAACATGTCATGGTCATATTATGTTCAATGTTATTCAAAATTAGTAATCCAAAGCTTGGTCTTGAAACTTGTTCTTCTCTGAGGCAATTGATGGTTTGGAATAAATGGTAGTTACTGCTTAAATTAATCTTCATTAGCATTTGTTGAAAGTTTCTTCATTAGCATTTTCTTACTCATGTGCTCCGAAAGATGATAAAAATGCCAAAATAAGAAGTTCTAAGTTTTCAAAATGGCTTCGAAAAATTACTACAACATGTGGAGCTAGAGTAGAAAGTGGATATATACAATTCTAGGAGATTTGGGACTAAGAAGAAGGTGGGGGTAGATGGCTATCCCAAGGTGGCTTGCATTGGTGGGCACGAGATACATGGTTCAATTCTTGTTGACACCTTAGATTTTAAAAAATCAGTTTGAAATCAATGGTCTAGATCTTTTCCTGAATATAATTTTTTTATTGACAAGGGCTTCTCTAAACAATGCTTTCTTATCAGGCCTCAAGAGCCCGGACAAGAAATCACTGTTCTGGAGAAGTCTTTGAGCCAAAATCACTACTACCTAAGCCACCATGTCATCTTTTCATTTATGACAAAAGTTCACCAACTTTTATTTCTTCACCAAGTGAAAACACCCACCGGTCAAAAATGACATTTTTGACCAATCACAATGGAGAAACACCCTTTTCTCCTTGACCACTGAACTGCTCCACTATAGTGTAAACCGGCCCCCAGTACACAGGAACGCACAGTACAGTACCCGGCAAGAGAGATATGGACACATGCATTTTCGAACCAAAACCCTGTGAAGACTCCAAAATTTGAAATGTTGTTACTCATTCAAATAAATTAGTTCAGACTTTGCTACTTGAAAACAACACCCGTATGTATCTGCTCCTAGAGCTCTGTGCAATTCTATGAGAATATACTTTTTGGCTATTATCCATTCAAATAAATTAGTTCAGCCTTTGCTACTTGGAAATAACACTTGTATATATCTGCTCCTAGAGCTCTGTGCAATTCTATGAGAATATAGTTTTTGGCATCCACCTGAAGTTCGTGCAATTCTATGAGAATATAATTTTTGGCATCCACCTCAAGTTCACCTCGTTTTTGGCAT
The DNA here is from genome assembly GCA_037043015.1 of Bryum argenteum. NCBI lineage: Eukaryota > Viridiplantae > Streptophyta > Bryopsida > Bryales > Bryaceae > Bryum > Bryum argenteum. The sequence continues at coordinate 12,374,952 of CM073328.1, read as the reverse complement.
TCTGCAAGTTGTCCATATCTCTCTTGCCGGGTATTGTACTATAGAGAAGTCTCATGGGAATCCGACGCCCCCCCTTGGAGCATCTTCAATGCACAACATGAAATGCCGGAAGCCTGATATAGCATGTCCAGAAGGTGGACATGTGATGCTCATCTTGCGTCCTTTCCTGCTGTGCATTGAAGATGCTCTTAGCATGAATGCATTGCCCCTCTTACATCATTGAAGATGCTCTTAGCATGAATGCATTGCCCCTCTTACATCATTGAAGATGCTCTTAGCATGAATGCATTGCCCCTCTTACATCAGCGCTCAGTAAACAGATACGACAGACTTCTGCACTGTTCAGTGCGAATGTCTCATGAACAGTGCAGAAGTCTGTCGTATGTGTTTACAGAGTGATTGGAAAACCTTCAATCCCAATTATATGGTAAGTTAGCCAACAGTAAAAGTCTCATGTGCTGGACAAATCAGAAGTCTCTTGCAGGCTGCTTGGAGTGGATCCCTGTATTTCACTCCTACGAGCGTTTTTCGGAGAGCCCATCAGCCAATGGGATTTTTTCCTCACAATTTGTGGAATTCTCCATTTGGGCCCCCTGGTGACCGATTTTGATGTTTTTGAATTCAAATTTGAGGTCTGCGACCCCAAATTACCCTTGGAAGCCTACTCCTTCACATTTACAGCCTGTACATCAAAAAATTAGGGGGCTCATTACCCGTCCCCTCCCTGAGCTCCGAAAAACGCTCGTACCACTAAAATACAGTGATCCGCTTGGAGTCTAGGGGGATTTGGCCATTTGGGGAGCTTTATTACTGAGAAGATGACAAGTCGCAATTCCTCGCCCGGATGTACAGTAGAATTGCATCATGGCAACTTACCATATATTCCATGACAACTTATATTGTATTGGGATTGAAGGTTTTCCAATCATTCTGTGAACAGATAACACAGACTTCTGCATTGTACAGTGGGGTACAGAAATAATTCGAACTGAATTTGAAGGCAGTTTTTGAAAAAACTTCGAAATGTGCCTACATACTCAAAAATAATCGGAATTGCAATCCGTAAAGGGCGTTGGAACCACGTTAGAGTGTTTTACACTATCATGGCAAAAAATTGCTTCTTTTTTGTGCAATTGTTCAAAGAACTAAAACTCTACATGTTCCATCCACAATTGACCATTGTCGCTTTGTGCTTCAATTACAATGTTCATTTTCACTTGCAAAATTGATATGAATGCCATAATTTGTTCTTTAGATACTTGAGCTCATTGTTGAATGTTCAAAAATACTTGCTCCCTCTAAACTTTTGAGTTGGAGTAGTTTTGTGATAAATTTCCAATCAACACTTAAGGTGTGAAATTGAACTTTGATTTAAACTCGCGAGAATGCTAAAAGAATTTGAGTTTGGCAATGAGCTTATGAAAGTAAGCACCCTAACTTTATCAAACCATCCTTTAAGTCCTTGTAGGATATTTCTAGTGGTGTGAATGGCTTGTAAAGCTTTGAGAAAAATTGAATAGTCACAAGCACATTCTAAGACATTCCTCCTACCCAAGAAGAAAACAAGGAACATATCAATGATTCAATAAGCATGAGCTCAAGTATCTAAAGAACAACTTATGGCACTCATATCAATTTTGCAAGTGAAAATGAACATTGTAATTGAAGCACAAAGCGACAATGGTCAATTGTGGATGGAACATGTAGAGTTTTAGTTCTTTGAACAATTGCACAAAAAAGAAGCAATTTTTTGCCATGATAGTGTAAAACACTCTAACGTGGTTCCAACACCCTTTACGGATTGCAATTCCGATCATTTTTGAGTATGTAGGCACATTTCGAAGTTTTTTCAAAAACTGCCTACAAATTCAGTTCGAATTATTTCTGTACCCCACTGTACAGTACCCTCCAGATGATTTACGAATTCAGCACCGAGGGAGAGTTTTCCATCAACTTTGAACATTGCTTGTGCACTCCAAAATGATCCGTTTTCAAAACTGTTAAGTGGGTTGCAACCGCAATGAAGATTACTACCTCTCCAATTCTATTTTACACATTCATTAGTGAAAGGAATATAAACGATTAGAAATACTTCATACACTATCGACAAATAAGTGTTACCATTCTTTGCTTCAATTTGAATGTTCATTCAAGCTTGCAAATTTGTTCTTTAGATAGTGTAAGCTCATGCGTAATGCATGATTTGTATCTCTTCCTCTCGTGTTGTGGTGTGGAGCAATTTTTGTAAAGGTATTACATAGTATTATAGTAGATTGATAAGTCATTCCTTAAAATCGGCAAGAATAACAAACATATTTGAGCTTAGTAATCAATTCATGAGAGATATCACTCAATGTCTCATGCACCACCCTTTACTTTCTAGTGCAACATTGTTGAGGAGTGGGAAGGGCTTTTACAAGCTTTGACAAAAATTCTCCAAATATCAAGAATCTTTAAAGACTCCACTCCATATTGTAGCATGAAGTAGAAGTGATACAAATCATGCATTAGAATGATCTACAATATCTAAAGAACAAACTTGCAAGCTCATTTCAAATTTGCAAGCTTGAATGAACATTCAAATTGAAGCAAAGAATGGTAACACTTATTTGTCGATAGTGTATGAAGTATTTCTAATCGTTTATATTCCTTTCATTGTCAAATGTGTGCAATCGTGTCAAAGATGTAGTAGTCTTCATTGTGGTTGCAACGCACTTCACGGTTCTGAAATCGGATCATTTCTGAATGCACAAGCAATGTTCAAAGTTGATAGGAAAATTGTCCTTGAATGCTGAATTCGTAAATCATTTGGAGGGTACTGTACATTAGACTCTCGCACTGTGCTGTACATTGCTCTAAAGTTTGCTTATGAATTCCTCCCAGGAGAGAATTTCTGTAAAAAGTTTGACAGTTTCTTGTGAACTCAAAAATGATCGGATTTGAAATCCGTAAAGTGGGTTGGATCCACGTCATAGTGTACTATGATATCATAATCAATTCCTCTTTGTTATAAAAATTGTTATATTACAGTTACTTCATACACCATCTGCCTTACACTATTCCTGCTTTTTGTTTTATTTGAGATGTTCATATCAATTTCAAATTTGAAATGAGCTTCCAAAGGTGTTCTAAGGATACTTATGAACGTATTTGTGGTATCATTAATATACTTCTTATTTGACTTTGGCTTGGAGAAATTTCTTGATAAGTCCTAATAACCAGTAAGATTTACCAAAAACATGTGAATGCCTTTCACGCAACTACATATGTCCCTCGGAGGCTAACATTGTTTTTTTTTAATGATGGTGAGAGGGTATTGAAGTAGTAACTCTCATGCTTAGCTTAAATTCTTATAGAATTCTTGTCAAGTTCAAAGGAAGATTCAAATTCCACCTTCACTTTTAACCCCTAAACGTGCCCATCTATTTTAGCCAAAAAATCTAATCTCAGAAAAAGAGTAATAGGTAAAAATGAAGAAAAGTTGTTGAAATCTTAACCATAAATACTTGTAGTGAACTTATTGTAGGTCATGTGGATTGAAATTTGAGTCATGAAGCCTCATAGATTGCAAGATCATAACATATTAGTCTTTAAACACAACTACAATTTCATCATTGTCACTGTGAAGTGAAAATGCTACCAATATACCAATCTCAATGAAAAATTCATCAGATAGAAAGTATTTCTAATCATCATCTTAATAACACCCGTGTACAAAAAAAATAAATGAAAATAATTCCTGGCTCAAATAATGGCCTTGCAACTGTAAAAATTGTCAAAACTCTTACACAAGAAAAATAGTCCAAAACTACACCCCTTGCACTCAAATTCTTACCTAACCTTCAAGACACCTCCGATTGGGTCAAGTTTTCTATCACAAAAAGTACATCCAAATGGAATCCATCCCAAAAAATAAAGTTGGAATCCAACAATGGAAGAAGGAGATATAGCTCTTCAAAAATGATCAATTTTTTCACTTTTGTCATTGTAATAACAAAATTGCATATCTACTACCAAAAGTATTTGGATCAAAAATAGTTAAATTCAAAGGTTGTTTAATGTCATCTTATGATCATGATGTACGCAAGAAAAAAATCACATAAGACTACTTTTGATTTCACATAATTGGCTAGTATTGGTTAAACATGCCTTATGTTTGAGAACCCAAAACAAAAGCTGCCTTCACTAAAATTAATTTCTCTTGATATAAATAAATGGAAAAGTAATAAATGGATAACAAATGGATCATATACTATCCAATGAATTGTGGACTAATAAACACGTGGCAGACTCCCAAAAAACATGCCTCCTAATACTACGACATGGTCAATACATGGGCAATGCTAGAAAACAACTATTTTTTGGCAAAGAACTATATATTCAACAATCACATGCTCAATATGCGACGATCAAACAAGATCTAGACACATAGTTACATGTACTTATAAAATGCGAGCAACACCATATACATGCACCGAGAACAAAAAGACATATTCAAGCAATTTGGAAAATTAAAAAACTACTAATCTCATCAAAAGATTCAAGATGTTATACCCTCATGAATGTGGGCACATGTAGTAATAAACCACCAAAGAATACAGTCCCACCATGGCTACTACCATTTACATGCGTACAACAAAGATGTCAATGTAACGCATGATTAACACCAGACCTACATCAACTTAAAGGTACAATCTATAGAGTTCACATAATGTAAATCCATAATAACAGATTCTCGCTTGATACCATTCAAAGAAAGATAGATAAATACCAATCACTCCTCAACGATATTATCAACAGAGGCTCAATAGTTGAACCACTAATAGTAATTACAGCAGGTGCCATGTCATCTACATACATCTCTTCTACCAAAATCCTAAAAACCAATCTCAAAATACCAAAAAAACTTATAAAAAATACATTCAAAGAATTAAATACAATTGCTATACACAATGTCATGTCTACAATATTGCACAAAAGAAAATAGAAAGCGGTGAGCGACTACCAACAGACACACATTGACACAACCACCATAAATCCAAAAAAAGTAGCAATGTAAAATTACCTTTATTTAAAACATTAACCTTGTCACAACATAGGGGCCCAGGTTGCTCTAATTTCCTGCCCTCCTAGCTTGATAGCGTTGGACGATTGTAACGACACTTAAAGGAAATCAACGAGAATCGAACCCAGACCATCACTACAATACAATCATGTCTTATCCAAAGAACCGGGTATGTCAACAATATGACAATCAACAAAACCAACCTTTTACTATTATACAATAGAATACACCCCAAACAACCACTATACAGTTTACTGAATCTCGGTTTTGTTATACAGTGTTCACCCTGAGAGGGGTTAGTAGTCCTATACCATTGTTGTTATGACCAGTGGGTATATCATCACGGGTAGGTCGAACGGACACTATATCCACGCCAACCCATAGGGGTCTAGCGTTCTTCTTCTTCTACCTCCATGCTTTTCAACTAAGAGGATACCAGGAAATCAAGGGGCTGGATACCACCCCCGACAGTGGTTAGCCAGCAGCAGGGACGGCGCGGGCGGCCGGCAGAGGAGACCCAGCAAGGAGTACACGATAGAAATCAGTATACAGGAACGCAAAGGATAGTAGAGAAGTCTCGACGTACAGTACAGCTTCGACCCCCCCCCCCCCCTTGCATGAATACATCCCTTACATTAGCGCTCTGCACTGTACATGTACAGTACGAAAGTTGATTAGAGAATGATCGGGAAACTTCCACTCCCTATGTACAGTGCGGCAGTTGGGGAGCTGGCGGCAGAGGAAGTCCACCAGGGAGAAGACGACAAAATTCATTGTACAGTACCCACTAAGAAGTTTACGTTCAGAGCAAGAAGAGATTACATACCCTCAACTTTCAAATGATCACCATGTTTGTAAAATCTATCCAAATTGCAAATTATGAAGTGTGAGAGTAAGGTAGTTATTTTTTCTTTACCAATGCATGAAAAATCTCTATAAAAAGTGTAAATTGATTTGATAACTTTAGTATCTTTTGACTTACTTTTAGTATCTACCTTTAGATATTATGAAGATCATTTCATGGTGAGGTTTGTTGGGAAAAAGAGTATTAATATCTCCCTAGCAACCTCTTTTTATGCCCTTTACATATATGTGGCTTACATTCACAAATATTGAGGTGAGTTAGTGTGAGAGACCTTGATGTTGTCTCTTATTGAAAAAGTTACATACACATTCTAAAGTGTTGTGATTGCTCATGGTCTTTTCTTACACATGAGGCTTGGATTATCACGAAAGCGATAGTTTTGATAGCGTTTGCTACATTTTGAGCACTTTGGTGGTAGTGTCATGGAATTTGGTTATTCCAGGTGGTAGTTATGATCACTTGAAGTTGTTTTTGTTTATCGTGACATTTACTTAGAGTACAAAAGTTCAATGTTGGGCTTCATGGGGGTACAATTCAATATTTTTCTAAAAAGGAGTTGCATAAATAGAAAGCGTATCAAAATAGCTTTCTTTAGAGATGGTTGAAGGTTTTCATTGTTTCATGCCTCAGCAATAGTAGCTTCTAATAAGAGCTAAGGATAAATAGTAAATAATAAGTTAAAAAGCTGTATATTGAGATAGAATTTCTAGTTTTTGTTGGAATTTCTTCAAATGATGATATAGAATACTACATCATCTCTCCGATACAATTTGTAATTGGTAATTTGGATTATTTTTGTGAACATGGCAATTGTTTGAAGATTGCGGCATGTTCTCTTGTTTCATTCCTGAACGTAAACTTGTTGGTGGGTACTGTACAAAGAGTGTCACATTGAGTGGAATATGGCCGCCCCCTGCTACCACTAAGTTAAGGTAGAATGCCCTTAAAACGTTCGGCCCCCCTGAAGCGCATGCTAGACTGCCTGTTAACCCTTAAACGCCCTTGGGCTCTGAAATGGGCAGCCCAAAATTGGATCACAGCATCTTTTGGACTTGGGCATCATGAATAGTGCACTTTTTGAACTTGGGCATTGTGAATGAACCAATCAATGATGAGCTTGCAACCTCCTACAAGGTTATGTACCACCCCAACCTACCTACCACAATCCTTTCAAAGCACAAAATCACTCATACAAATTGTGATTTGAATTGTCAAATCTCACTTTTTCAATGCATCAGAAGAAGGTGACCAGTTTGACATCAAAATATAAGTGAAAAGTTGAGTACAGTGAGAGCTACCAAGGAGATTCCGTTGGAATCAAGCCCCTCGGGCTTGCTCGGGCGTTTAAGGGTTAAACCGCCCATGGCCTGGACCTTTTTGCACCCACGGCAAAAAAGAATATTCTGAAATCTGAGGGTTCATAGCGACTTGATCTGGAATCTTTTTGCACGGTTTTTGCTACATGCGTGACCCGCCACAAAGGAGAGTCTACTGAGCGGTTTAAGGTCATGTACACTTTTGACTTCGAAAATTTGTGGTAAATTCATCTTTTGCTATTTAATTCTGGAAATTTTTGCATTCACTCTCCCTCTTGTTTCTCCATCGAAGAAAAATTACAAACAATACACACGATGTCCACAACCATGCTGAATCTCTTATTTGAGCGGTTTAAGGGCATTCTACCTTAACCCTTTAAACGTCCGAGCAAGCCCGAGGGGCTTGATTCCAACAGAATCTTCCCTGTAGCTCTCATTGTACTCAACTTTTCACTTATATTTTGATGTCAAACTGGTCACCTTCTTCTGATGCATTGAAAAAGTGAGATTTGACAATTCAAATCACAATTTGTATGAGTGATTTTGTGCTTTGAAAGGATTGTGGTAGGTAGGTTGGGGTGGTACATAACCTTGTAGGAGGTTGCAAGCTCATCATTGATTGGTTCATTCACAATGCCCAAGTTCAAAAAGTGCACTATTCATGATGCCCAAGTCCAAAAGATGCTGTGATCCAATTTTGGGCTGCCCATTTCAGACCCCAAGGGCGTTAAGGGTTAAGTTAGTTTTCCAAACTTTCTGCAATTCTACTGAACATCGAGGCGAGGAAATGCGACGTGTTATCTTCTCAGCAGCGATTGTTATTTTCTATTTGCTGTGGCAGCGACATAGAAACAAGGGGTGTAGGTAACTTTGGCGAAATGGTTTGGATGGTCCTGAACTCATAGTGGCTCCCACCCCAAATTATTTTGTACCGTGGTGGCAACTAATTTATTTCAACTAAGTTGAACGATGAAATTGTGTGGCACCTTCCACGCAAACATGGTAGCTCGTGTGGCACCTTCCCACACTCAATACTCCTCATGTGGCGATTTTTATGAAATTTGTACTCATATTCAACCACATTCATGGACAATTCCACTCTAAAATTCAAACACATGAAACTAGAATTTCATCATGAACATTCCACAAACACATTTGAAAACGCAAATATAGATATGTAGAATTCAAACATAGATATGTAGAATTCAAACCTGCTTCACATGACAAAAGTTTCACACAAAATGGCAATAGCAGTGATACTTCAAAGAACAAACATTAGGCAGAACGAGTCATAGGAGCAAATGTCAAACACCCAGAAGCATTCACACTTCCAATATTGAGAAGGCATGCAAGATTGGCACACATTCTAACCACTATCTAACCACATACACACTCATGAACCAAGAGGCTTGATTGAAATACAAGGGTCAAGCTTGATTGAGCTTCAACCCGAACCTGCAATAAAAAAGCAACGATGATTGAGCTTCAAACGAGAACTAGCTTAAACGTGCAATCAACTCGATACACATTCAACATACCTCCCCCTGGAATTTCAGCCCATGAATTCAGCTAAGTATTAGAAATTCAAACTGCTTGTGCGCACATGTAATGGAGATTGAACCTAATGGAGAGTGAGCACATGTAATGGAGATGGTACCTATTTCAGCCTTGAACTTCGGGGAATTCTCGGGGTGCCTGTGAACTTCATGATCCTGAAAGAAACATGGTTAATTGGCCAGAGGAGTCGAACCTCGGCCAAGCAGGCCCTGCCCAATGCAGCGTCCACTTCCACCATCCCACCCCAGTTAGAAACTGTCAAAAATTCCAAAGCAAAAAAAACTTGATATCATCATAGAAACAGAGGTGTGCTCTGACATTTCTGCACCCAAACGGTTCCGGCTCTGACTCCACTTTGATATGGCTACCCCATAAGGAAAGGTTTCATGCATCTACCATGGTTGTGCAAATATTTTAACACAAGTGTCAAGATGCCCACCCATCAAGCCGTTCTGCCCAACTTTGGTCCAAAGTTTTGTGAGTGGGTTCTCAGACATTGGTTAAGCCATGGCATTGGCAGAAGTGCTTTTTATGGTTTACTTAGTTTAAAGAGGTCTACTTGTTTGCAAACCCAGGAGCCTCACATCTAACATCGGCTTATACCGGACCGACTAAGGTCCATCGGACGTGCGACCACCAGTGCTTCGAGGAACACTGAAGTGATCACAAATTGTTTTCATGTACACTAGAAAAATTTCATCCGTATTTGACTGCAACCAAAACCGTGGAAACACGATCCTCAAGGAATTCATCATATCTAATTTTCGAAACCCTTTGTCTAGCTCACCAATGAGCTGCTCTGCAACATCACGGCATTGTGCCTTCACGATACTTACAGCCTCTTCGAAGACCGCCCTACTTACAGTGAGCTTCAAACCTGCAAACACATTCAGAAGGGTCAGTTAGTACGATACTCAAGCTTGATTGAGGTCAAAAGGCTGAAACTGCAAGGCAAGGTAGAAACTAAAATCTTGAATATTTAGGTGAGTTTCAAACTTGTTTGGCTGCACAACTTGTGCGTCGAGTATGTGTGGTCTGAAGCTAAGTGCCTCACTGCCATCATTCAAGTCGACAACGCACTTTTGGGAGATGGCGAAAGAGTGGTCATTTACGACATTGCAGAAATGCTGAAAGTGCTGGGGCTGAAATCACAAATCAGTGTCGATATACATCATGAAGAGCTCGGCTTGGCATATTTTCACAGCCGCAATATAATCGGACACAGAAGCATGTTTGGACTGTGTAAAATTTATGAGCAAGTTGACAGACTCCAATAGAGGCATCAACATGGGAGGACAAGGAGAGTCTCAATATCCATGAGCAACTCGTAGTTGATACGAGCATATTCCCTTGCAACAACTTGTCTGGCTCTGATGCCAGACTCCTTGACAGCCGCGTCCTCGCACATTTTCACGATCAAGGTCTTGTACTCCGACAAGACACGTCTAAGTGGATCGAGTAGGCTGATCCACCCGGTCTTCACATTCCGAAGCATGAAACTACCCTTTGTTTCCATGAGGTCAGCAAGTCTTTGGAACCCCAAGTGCTTCTTGGGCGACGCTGCAAAGTAGACATACATTGCCTAACACAAAGTTTCAACTTTACCACAATGGAGAGATTAGATACTGGGTGCACAGCGATGTTGGTTCGATGTGCCATACAATGTATTCAGAGCATCTATGGAGCATGTTTACATTGTAGTTGTTTAGTAACTTCGCTTCTCAATTCTTGGAATACCAAAACACCATCTGCACCGAAAGATACAAGCTTTGAAGCAAGGGAATGTGCATCGAAGTCTCCATGATGGAACATATGGGCAATTATCACTTTGGTAACGGCACCAGTCCCATTACCCTTCACTAAACGCTGTAAACTGAGAGAATAGAGATCCGAGTGAACCCCACAGGAACATAACAGTGCAAAGAGAGCCACGACTTGTGGCCAATGGTGGTTACCTCATATGCGCTAGTGGAGAGAAATGGAGCTTCTTTCAATTCCTTCTTTGTCTGCTCAGAGAGCAACTCGACCAAGTAATTAACAATCTTCCACCAGCTTGCCATGCTCCAGTGTTTTTTTGGCATACCCGACACTATGAGCTGCCCTAGCAATGCACGTTGATCTTCGTAATTGGTCATTGGGCAACCATGCCTTTGAATGCTAAACACCACCTGGAACTGGACACCCTTCTTTCTCTTATATGTTGTGGCACCTTCCTGCAGCAGTTGAACAACGGTTTCGCTGCCACCTCTAGCGAAGAAGATCCTCTCATTCTTAGCATGTGCACACGTGCTCAAGAAGAAGTGTTGGCCCTTCTTGATCTTCCCAACTTCTACAACCGCCCCCCTTCTTCCAGCATGTTTCCAAAGAGAATCGATTTTCAGAACCAACAGCTTCTCTCGGCCTTCCACAGACGTGCAAACAGTCCATCTTACCTGACAGACATGACCGTCGCTCCCAAGTACAGACTCCGCCCAGGGCAACCTTGCCGCCCATGAATCTTGAAATTGTTGGTTCTTCTAATTTACCCTTGTCTCTTAGCATCGCTGCCTCCACCAATAGACTAGCAATTGCTGGGTCTAAAACCTGCAAATCATTGTTACTGCTCGAAGCAGGTTTTGTTGAGGCAGTCCCGAGAAAGACGTTGTCCCCATACAACTTGGAACCGCCATTATCCGTGTGTGTGCCTACGGGTTGCCCAAAGTCACATCCCTGCTCCAGATCGTCACTAGTTCTATGATTCCGCTCACATTCACGCAGCCCCCGTACAAAAACTTAGACAAATTTGCTTGTTTCGGAGCCATGATTCCTAAAAACCCAATACCCTAGATACCGATCCAGACATGCACAACTTCAAGTAAACAGAACTCAATGCAAGGCCCAAAGACCTAAGTACGAGATCGTACAAACTACATGCAATTCATGACACACAATGCATGATCACACAATGCAAGAACTTTGACAAGGAATGCACACTTAAAAAATAAGAAAAGTCATTCAAGCTTTTGTGATGACACAGTGCTGACTCGTTCAACGATCCCTCACAATTTAGGCCTTGAGCTCCACCGATCCATGCCTGGTGGCGAGCGCCGCCAAGAGCAAGTACCCAAAATGGCGAGACAAACACAAAAACTAATCAGAGACTCTGGCGACCGCAACGCGTTATCAAAATCACAAAGGCTCCTCAATCGCTGCTAGTACGATGAAATGGCGAGTGCAGGGCAGTGCAAGTGGGTGTCGATAGCGAGTGGAGGAAGATCGTGGGCGGCGCTGGAGGCGAAAGCCAGCCATCACAACGGTTCTTGTAGCGATTCCAAACCCTAAAAATGTGAAAATTTAAAAGGGGTAGGTTGCCTTGCGCGAAACAAGGTATGATTTGAGCGGTTTTTCGCCAAGAAAAAAATCCATGCTTCTCAATAATAGAGCTCCCCAAATCCCCCTACACTCCAAGCAACGTGCAAGAGACTTCTGCTTTGTTCAGTACATCAGAGCTCTATCAAATAGTAGAATACGTGGCAACCCTCACCCGGATATACTGCACAGTATCATTGCAAGAAGATTGTTGAACTACTGACAGCAGGGCGGATTTGCTTAAAGATGGCCAGCGAGGTGGTCACAGAGCCTCTCGTGGGGGCAAATGGGGCAAATAATCCCCACCCAACAAATAAAAATTGGGGTATATTTGCCCCCTAATTTTTAATGGTTGATGTCACACATAGCTCCATGAGGCACTTCCAATTGTAAAACGGGGTCTTAGGCCCCACTTGTAAACTCAAAAATTCTAAAAAAACATAAGAGGGCATCCCAAAACGCAAAAAAAACAAAAAAAATGGATGTTTTGGCCGGGCAGGGGATCGGGCGGGCAGGTAAGGTCGAGGGGCTCCGTGACCAGCTCGCTGCCCTACTTTAAACTCACCCCAGCAGGGGCGGCCATGTTGCACGACAACTTTATATATTGGGACACACAATCCTTCTTGGGCTTCTCAAGGAGAAGAAGAACACCAATTATTGGAAAACCTCCAATCCCTATATATGGTAAGTTGTAATGGAATATATCGTAAGTTGCCATGCAATTCCACAGTACATCCGGGGGAGGAGTTCCGACATTCTCTGGCATTGACTACTCCTCCTTTTTTGATGTAACATACTGTATTACAATTACTTCTGTGCTGTACTGTACGTTTTTTACACTGACGTTTGTCGTTTCATCCCTGCTGGCCCCCTCTGCCGTCCGCCCGTCCCCTCCCTGCTGCGGGTGAGGGTTCGCAGCAGCTACCAAGAGGATGAGAAAGTGCCACCCCATCCTCCCTCCCATCCCTGGAATTTTAATTTGAACCCCCCCAAGGCCATTTTTGATGATTTTGAATTCAGAAATGGGCCCTGCGGCCCCAAATTACTCCAGGAGCCTACTCCTTGGCAATTTAAACCAATACACTAAAAAATTAGGGGGCTCCTTTACCCCTCCCCATCCAACGCTCATCCTCATCTTCATCCTCTTGGTAGCTGCTGCGAACCCTTAGGCCCCTGCTGCTGCCTAGCTAACCTCTGTCGCCGGAGGCCTTTATAAACTGATCTGTGTTGCAGATGACCTTGCAATTGGGTTCTGCCAGGGAGGCTAGTGAAAGGTTCAGTCAAGGCTCGTCCTGTGTAAGTTTGAGCTTTGTACGAAAGTAGAGAACTGTACGTTTTTCACACTGACGTTTGTCGTTTCATCCCTGCTGGCCCCCTCTGCCGTCCGCCCGTCCCCTCCCTGCTGCTGCCTAGCTAACCTCTGTCGCCGGAGGCCTTTATAAACTGATCTGTGTTGCAGATGACCTTGCAATTGGGTTCTGCCAGGGAGGCTAGTGAAAGGTTCAGTCAAGGCTCGTCCTGTGTAAGTTTGAGCTTTGTACGAAAGTAGAGAACTGTACGTTTTTCACACTGACGTTTGTCGTTTCATCCCTGCTGGCCCCCTCTGCCGTCCGCCCGTCCCCTCCCTGCTGCTGCCTAGCTAACCTCTGTCGCCGGAGGCCTTTATAAACTGATCTGTGTTGCAGATGACCTTGCAATTGGGTTCTGCCAGGGAGGCTAGTGAAAGGTTCAGTCAAGGCTCGTCCTGTGTAAGTTTGAGCTTTGTACGAAAGTAGAGAACTGTTGTACATGCCGATCACTTCTCGGTAGTGTTCATAGCTCACGAGCACATTCTGAACAATCATACACTGAGGTATATTCACATCAAAGCGGCGAGCTTACAATCGCTAAGGACTGCATCATGGACGGGGACAATGCTGACAACGGCCTTAATAGCCCTCCTGCTCCACAGGCAGCTCCACAGGCAGCTCCACAGGCAGTTCCACAGGCAGCTCCACAGGCAGCTCCACCGGTAGCTCCAGAGGCAGCTCCTCAAGAGAAAGCTCCCCTCCAAGCTCCACCAGCTCCCATGGAAATCCACTTTGGCGGCAACATCTGGCTGCCGAATCCGCTGCGTGAAGATTACTTCTTCATCATCAGCTTACCTGTTATTCCTTTATGAACATACTCTGCTGTTCGATCCGATGTGTCCTGGAGGCTTTGTTCTTGTGCTCACAATCCTGATTTCAGAACACCTCACATTTCTGACCTCATTGACTTGTGACAGCCTCTGGGATATAACCTCTGAAGTTGGTACCCTACTTATGTTGACCCCTTTACCTTTGTTGTTATTCTCCTACAAGTTTAGTGTATCGTTTAGGAGGTGAAGAGATATTTCTCTTTGGTAGTTTCGGATACGGAGTTTTGTGTGAATCTGAAGTGACATATATAGACTGTCTCTGTTCTACTTCAGTATGATACGAGCTAGCCAGCTTGATAGGAATATATGGCACAAGTTGGCAGATAAATGTGAGTCGCATGTGATTCCAAGTCAATTGGAATGTTTTTCAGATATAAAATAAGTGACTATATTGTATCTGCTTATCGCAGTGGATGATATTCAATGTTTTGTTCTTGGACCCACAAGAATCATGATGGAAAATGCTCTTTTACTGTCTGAAGTGTTTTTACCCGTTAGCGTCAGGAACCGAGCCATTTGAACAGTGAGCACAGTAACTTATTGGAGATTGCCGTAGAGTGGGTCGATGTAAGCGACCAGTGGTACGGCAAAAAAGATCATCCGACCGGAGGACATGCTTCCCCGTTTCAACGATTACCGCAGGCGACCGGTGGTCAGCGACGACAGATAACTCCCACAAGCCCACCAACGTCGTCACCGCTCCTTGCTCGCTCGAGATTGTGCTATTCGACTACAATCTTTTTCTTCAGGAAAAGACTTTGAAACGGGTGCAAACAAGCTATTTTGTGGGGGGAATTGTTCCTTATTGACTACCGACTAAGAACTTTCTGGAAGTAGCTCGTCACTGTTGTAGATGTTGCAATTCGAGGCGGATCCCCCCCCCAACTGCCAAAGCACCACAAAACCACAAAGCGTAAAACCTAAAGAAATGCTTCATTATAACATGGAGGTAGGCTGAAATTCAACTTGAAGGGCCACTCTTTGATAACAAAAATGCCCTGTGAAGAAAAATTGAATGAAAGATCCAAACGGTGAGATCATGCCTTGTAACCTTATTTCCAAGTATAAAAAGCAAAAGAAGTAAAATCTCAATTGTTGTTAAATTTTTGAAGTTCCTACAATCTTAATTATTTTGGGCACATTTTGAGTATAAACGAGCATATATTGTAGTTGGGCAGTTTTGGGCAGATTTCAAATACTCTTTTCAAACTTTGACCGTGAATATTTTCCAAAGTATGAGAAATTTTGAAGCAAGAAATGACGTTTTGGAAAGGTCTAGAAAAACTATACAACTTGCAAAAGGTTTCAATTTCATACGGTCTAATTATAATAATTAAGGGGCTGACCAAACCCCCAAACGACCTGTTTTGGGCTCTTTTCGACATTAGGGGTTACATAGCCTATTTATTCTGTGAAAGAATAGAAGAGAGCGAATTATTTGTCATTGGAATGCCTTTAGCATTCCAATGCTTCATATTCGCGATTGTGCAACTATATAGCTTCTTACTAGGCAACTCTGCCATTGGTACCATTTCTATAAGAGTGGAACTTACGGATTTGCAAGAGATCGATGGCGGCTTTGAAGTATGGAGGCGTGTCATTGGAATAGGTAGCAACACATTCACATTAGATTTTCAAATTATCTTGCAAGTAAGTCCTTTAGAGCTCAAGAAGATACCATAAATATGGTGACTGTGTGCTTTAAGAAATTTAAGAAGATAGGAGTAGAAAATTTTCTCTTAAAGCAATAATATTTCCAAAAACCATCATCAACACTATCTTCCTTTCTTCACTCTGGTATTTCACCTCAATAATCTCCTGTAGATCTACTAGTATCTAAAATAACTACTAGTATCTAAAATAAAGTTTGTGGTCTAGTTCAAAATTTTCTTTGGTCTAATTTGATCTCTAGAAGTAGGACTTGTGTCTCTTAGATTGCCTGTTGCATTCCCAAGTCTAAAGGGGGCGCTTGACCTTTTAGATCCAAAGATAGTTGTGAAGGCTCTAGTCATCAAATGGATTCTGAGAGCTCCGCTCTCGGGTTCTACTAATTAACTTGCAGGTTTAGCTTAAGCACAAGATTGACCAAATCCAAATCCTGCTGCCACTTTCTTATGCCTCCTTGATGTACATAAACGAAAAGTGATTAGAGGTTCTAGAATTGAGAATAGAATCACCAAATTTTGGATACTCCTCTCTCTCTCTGTTAAGATTTCTTTCACTCCTCCTTGAAAATTTGCTGAGGTTCTCTCTAGTTTACTGTGGTTTTCTACTCACCTCCTTTCTTCCTCATATAATCCTGAGCTCTCTGGACTCCTAAGCTTATGACCAAAGGCTTTAGTGCCATTGAAATCTTGTGGTTTCTTGCACGTAATAGATTTATGACTTAGCATGAGACTCAACCTCTCTATAAGATGAAAGAGATAAAAGAAAATGCCTTTTCTTAGCTAATCTCCTTCATTCCTTCTGTATAGACTATTATGTTATCTAACCCTTCCATTCCCCTTAGTTGTGATGTATACTTAGGCATTTTTACATGTTCCCATTTACCATTTTTAATTTTTACCATACCTTATGTTTCATATAAGTTACATAAGACAATTGTAAATACCAAAATATCAAAATACCAAACAATATTTAAGTTCAAATAGTAGCCTTTCGATGCTGAAAAATGCCCCAAAATTTATAAAGGAATAGTAGTCGAAATTTAGTCTCATTGCACTCAAATCCGGGCCAATCTTCAATACATCTTTGATTAGATTAGCATTCCTACTACTAAAACTAGAATTTGATTGCAAAACATTCCAAAAAAAAAGTTTAAATCTAATGGTGGATGAAGGAGATAAACATCTCAAAAATCGTCCATTCTTTCACTTTATTCATCGAAGAAACATCATTGCAAATCCACTACCAAAGTTATCCGGATCAAAAAACTTCCAACGACAAATTTATTGGGAAGCATATAAGGATCACACTCATGTAAGAAAAGTTCATAAAAAACTACTTTTAAACTCACATAATTACCTTGCAATGATAAAACATGCCTAATGTTCAAAAATCCAAAATCAAAAGCTGCATTCACGCAAATGCATGCCATTTATTCCTACTTGAATATAAGAGTCTTCAAATGATATAGCACAAACTAGACTTGATTTATGACCCAACCCAAGAAATTATATTTGAAACGGAGTTCGGATAAAGAAGTTATGGATCTTCAAAGTTTATGCTCCTCAATGGGTCCCGGGCCCCGACGTCCACTTCCCAACGTTCGTACCTCCGGCCGGTTCTTGCCCCAACGTCTGCGTCGTAGACACGTCCTGCGCATTGACGTTCACGACCCGAGCGAGTCTTCCGCCTCAACATTCACGCCTCTTGCGGACAACAACTCATGGACAAGATTCAACATAAGATTGAAGGGAGACCTCGAAAGCAGATTAAGATAGACTAGAAGTGAGGAGATTCGTCATACAGACTAATAATGATACTCGAAGCAAGACAAAAGTAGGTAGTATTGATATCTGGAAGAGTAGGTATAATTAGTGTTGAAGAGAATGAGGAACAAAATTCTCCAGCTCTATATATATACTAAGCTAAAGGAATACGATCCTAGAAGCAACAATAGTGTCACAGACGTGCCACACCGGGTGTCATCCGCATCTATGAGTTTACTATAATTTACTTGTTTTACAAATACTTTCCAGATTAAATTTATTTAGTATACTTTGTGAGTTTAAATTTATGGAAGATTATAGAACCTTTCATTAGTTGTTAAAAGTTTCAATCAGATATAGGAAGCTTCTGCCACACCATCCTAGATTCCTGAAGCCCCTTAAGCCTCCAAAAGATCCTATGGTTGCTTCCAGGGTTTTGCTCTGAAAGCTTCTTAGATTCAGGAAGCTTCCATTTTATCTTCCTAAAATTTCGGAAGCCGCCCAAACTTCCAAAAGATCTTACGACTGCTTCCAGGATCTTACCCCGAAAGTTTCCTCTAGTCAAGTATATATAGAGAGTTGGACAATGTTGTTATTCACTCTGCTCAACACCACTTGTACATAATTCTCTAGTTATAAGTATTATTTTCTTCTTTCTTGTTTCGAGTATCAACCTAAGTGTTGTATGAGGAATCCCCTCACTTGCAGTCTATCTTGGTCTTCTTTCGAGGTCTCCCCTCAATCTTGTGTTGGGTCTTGTCTTTGAGTTGCTGTCTACAACGACTGCCATCCCATGCAATTACATGTAGTGATATGAATAGCCTCTCTCATATTGTAGAATCAAATGATGTAGCCACCTATGATGACGTGGCTTAATCCGAAAGGTATGAATTCAAATCCCCACACTGGCAGGAGGAGCTCTATTCAACCCTCGTTGTTGGTAGCCTTGACATGTTTTTTCTCTTATTACTTCTAAGACTGACACAAAGGACTATCCAATTGATAAACCTCATGCTTTAATAGCATCTGCACTAAATGCAACTCGAGGCGTTTTGTACACATGGTTGTGTACTAAGTACACGATGGTATACTCAACACCCCATCTCTTCTAGAGCGTAGAGAACCTGCTGTATTGAGACCATACTTGTAGTAGTGCTTGGCGAAATTCAAGTACAATAGAGACCTTGCTCCCCGTGGAACTTGGTGAAACGAAATTTGTTCGGTTTGCACTTATCAAGAAGCAGCACACTCTACTAACAGTTCAAGACCTTCACGCACAGAGCCACCGACCAGTCGTCACGCCTGTCGGTTCTCTTCAGTGAACCTTGTTGTTTGTGAGCATGCCGGCAACTGCTCACGAACAAAATGGTCAAAGAAGCCGTCAGAAAACCGAGTGCGAATGTCGGTGCGATATCAAAATCAGAAAAAAAGGTTGTCAAAATCGAACAAGTGTCTGCTGCCACGTAAGCCTAACGAGCCACTCCACGTCAGAAATTACCGCCACAGTGTGCTGGTGTGGAAGCTCCACTCGTCTACAGTAGTGCCACGAAGGCGCACAAGCCACGCCACGCCAAAAAACCACCTCTTATGTGCAAAGCTACTGGAGGCGCACGAGCCTTGCCACGGTGTATGAATTACCTAGTCACCTGGGCACCTGCTGATATTCAAATAGTGTAGAGTTTGCTCCCTATAATAGTACAAGTGACTAAATTTTTCCTTTGCATATCCAATTAGTCACTTTGCACGATAAGCATGGAGCAACAGCGCGATGGAGACAACAGGCAGGAGCAAGAAGGAGCTTCACTTGGCCAAGTTGAAGTCGAAGCCGTAGCAGCTCCCCTGGAGATCGACTTCAGCGACAACATCCATATGTACATCCATTGCAATGCAAGTTAGTATCGGCTCTAGTACCTCAGTCTGCGGATACGTCGACATTTCTCATTCTAGCAGATAGATAGATAAAAACTCCGGTACTTATTACAGGGCCGGCGTGAATAAAGTGTCTGTTCGTCTTGCCAATGAGCCGGTGCCCACAGGACAGTTTCATTCTAGCATATACCACTTGCGAGTGTACTCTAGGTCTCTAAACTGAAGACTACAATTCTCTACAGTGACCTCCAAAACAATCATTATTTTGATTCATAGTAAGTACATTTCTTTTTTATCCCGGAAAAGCTCTACAGTGACCCTCCAGATCAGAAATTCTTGAATAAGCATGTAGTTTTTTCAAATTTGACCTCACGGATGTTAAGATACATGGGACCTAGTCTGTAAGGTTTATTGCTCTGCTACGACTGTTTTTCCCACAGAAAAAGGGTATAATTTTTTGTGGATCTTATTATGTATCTTAGTATGTATTGTACCGGCATTTACAATTCCACGAAACCGGACATGCAACTATCAGAAAGACTTCATGGCCTTCAAACATGCTTTCGAGCCGAATTAATAGCTATATATACAACACTTCACTTAATTAGCAACAAATACCCAAATGAACCTGTATATATCTGTACAGACTGCATCAACTGTCTTTACAATCTTAATACACATACTCAACACCCCTCCACACACCACAATCATGCCAATAAAACCATATTGACAGAAATGGTTGAAATGCTCAAAAACCGCACACAACCCACTATATTTCATAAAGTCAAAACACATATCAACATCACTGGCAACGAACAGGCAGACAAACTTGCAAAAGCACGCGCCACTAAAAAATACTCAATAGCTACAAAACGCCACGAATTTGCACACACAACACCATTCTACTACCAAAATACGTATGGCCCGGGCCCTTAACACGCCCCGATAAAGGCCCAGTCCGATGTCTATAAACATACTTACACAACTATGACTACAATAATAACCTTGAAATACTTGCTACCCAATTCCCTAACATCAATAAATGGACCACAAACCCGGATATTGACCAAGAAATATTTAACGCATATTGGTCAAATCCTATAATTTCACACTCTCAAAAAACGACTATTTTAAAACTCCGCACACGCCAGTACATGGGTAACGCAAGAAAACAAATATTTTTTGGAAGAGAAGTCAACGCTTTCCATCCATTACTTGCTCTATCTGTAACTCCACAGATGCCGATACATGGTTACATACACTGCTTAAATGTAGCCACCATCACATACACGCCATTAGAATAAAAAAACACAACAAAGTTGTATGGGAATTAAGAAAATTAATTTCCTCCTCACAAAAATCTCGTTGCTATATCCTAATGAACGCAGGCACATTTAATAACAATCCACAAGAAAACAGAGTCCCTACATGGCTATTACAATGTAATTGTACACAACAATGATGCCACTGCAACGCTAGATTCAAACCAGACATCTTATGCGTAAAAGGCCTCCCACATAATAGCGACCCACCATGACACCCCTCGGAAAACCTCATAATCCAATTCATTGAATTTACCTACTGCAACGACTTATCACTAACATCCGCAACTTAGGATGGAAAGTTGACCCACTGAACGTCATTACAGCGGACGCTTGAGGCACATCACACAAACCATCAATAAAAACACTCGTAGATAAATTCCAATTATCAGAAACATGCACTAAACGTACATTTCAGGAAATAAATACCATTGCCATTCAACATGCAAGATCAGTTATTTTACATAAAAGAAAAATCGAAAACAACCAAACAGTATTAATAATAACCTAACAATAAATTAAAGGGGGGGGGGTGGAGTAATGGCGCAAACGACTTCTCACAGAAGATTAATACTTGTCTTAGGTAAATGGGACGGGGCCGATTGATTGGTACAAATTTCCTCCCTATGAGTAACTCACCAGCAGCACCAAGCCATGTAGATCACACTAAACGCTCAAACGGATCCATTGACAATTGAACGCAGACCGTTTCTAAGCAATACAAATATCCTTTCCAATCAACCTGGAATCATGGCTTAGCGTTCATAACACACTCAAAACACGACATATACCCCATATGATCCACGTCGGGATCCTCCCCTTTATTTTGGTTACTATAGTGTCTATTCCCGAAAGGGGTGAGTAGTCTTGCTCCAATGGCCCTCTATCCGGTGGCGACTCATTGGCAAGACGAACAGACACTTTATTCACGCCGGCCCTATAATAAGGACCAAAGTTTTTATCTCTATTTGTACTAACATATACTCGTGTCCTCTGGACAAAAAATAAAAATAAAAAAAATAAAAAAAATAAAAAATAATATATATATATTTCATTAATTTGTCAATAAGGTTCTCCTCGTCTTGATGGGTGAGCTCTTTATTTGGTGCTCGTCAATAACTACCCCCTATCCTTGGTTCCCTCATTAATGGTCCCCCTGCTTTTTAAGATTTATAGCATGTCCTCTGTTCGCTTGTTCCTAGTTCCTAGTTTTCTGTCCTAGTTCCTAGTTTTCTGTCCTGTTTCCCCATTCTTCATTTTTTGTTACTAGTTCCTTATCTCCAAACTTCCGTTCTATATTCCATCCTTTGTTCCCAGTTCTTTGTCCCTCAACTACCCTTCTTGGTTTCCATCATTTGTACCCGGTTCCCATCATTTGTTCCTAATTCCCATCACTTGTTCTTAGTTCCCATCGTTTGTTCCTAGTTCTCATTATTTGTTCTTGGTTCCTATCCTCTCTTTCCAGTTCCTATTCTCTATTTCCAATTCCTATCCTTTGTTCCCAGTTCCTAGTTCCCCTTCGATGTTTCCTTGATCTCCCGTTCACTCCTTTGCTCTCATTTTCATGTTCCATATTCCTTGTCCCTTTGGCTCCTTGTTATATTGTTGAGATCTTTTAAACTCTTTAAAACAATCACTTCTTTACATTTCAATTCTTTTGAAACCAACCAATCAATGTATTATCATCTGAAAAATACATCGAAAACCTAAGCGAAAGATCAATGACCATCTTTTGAGTGAAAAAAACAATACCCCAGTATCAAATGGCTGAAGTGGGAATAGAACCAAAATAGCAGAAGCAATAAGCTTTTTTGTGTATGACTTTGGTATAGTTACAAATCTCATGAGCACCTTGGCTCCTTGAATTTCTATAATACCTACCTATCTAACAAACCAATGAATGTGGATAAAATAATTACTACAATAGAAAGAAATGGGTTTTAATTTCATAGTTTGAATGTTGGTGCTTGCCTATCGCCTCCACCCGTTTGCTCGTACAAAATCCGAGGTGCAAATTTGCGATAGGGATCCTCTTCTCGCTTCCACTACATTCAAATAAACATTATTATTAAAGAAGAAGAACTTTCTCTTAAAAAAAACTAGAATTGTTTAAATATTTAAGATGAGTGTATATTTTTCATTTAGGAACACTTTAGCAAACACTTATTTTGGAATGGAAGGAGTACAAGACAAAAAAATCTAACAAGAAGAAAGAAAAAAGAAAACTAAGGGGGTTGAAATAGACAAAAATAGGAAGATGCTTACCAACAAGTATTCAATGCCTCTCTCCACTTCACCTTGTACATGTTTGTAAACACTTTGTGCTTGCTCCTTGTCTTGTTGCAATTCCTTTTCCCTTCCTGAAAACCAACCTCACAAAAATCAAATCAAATCAAGAAACATTGTCATCAATTAGCAACACTTTTCTATTACACATTCATATTAGATTAATAACTCTATATATTATAAGAATTGGGTTCTTAGAAAGTTCAAGACATGGATTAACCTCATAAGGAAGCGTACTCAAAATCAACTACCATCTAGGAAGGGGATTAGCAAAGGAAAATAAAATAACCTAGCTTCCAATCCCATTAGCTAGATTTTAGAATGAACTACTTTAGAAACACCTACTACCTCTCCTTTAGAAAACCTGACAACTCCTAAAATTATCACTAGTCTTCCACATACTTTACCCATTTTCCAAACATTAATTCCCTTGGTCACTCCCCAATGAGCTCACTACCACAAAAGTTAAGCATATTATCTTGTTGCATAATGTTCATATAGACTAACCTATTAGAAAATTAAAACACTTATTTGAGATTTAATTAAAATCACCCTTTATAACACTTATTCCAAAAACATTTAAAAAATTAAAAAAATTTATACCGGCTGTAATAATAGGTTTCCCAAATTTGACATAGAGTCTTCCAGGGGTAAGGTTGGGAGCTGCAAATGGAAGATGAACAGGTTGGTCTCCTACGGCTTCTTCAGTAAGGTCACCCCTGTCATTAAAAAAATAATTAAAATGTTAAAAAACTTATCAAAATAATAAATGAAAACACTTATAATGACAAAATAAAAGGTAGTGATATAATGGAACCTGAGATTCATGGCTGGCACTGAAACTCTCTCTTCAAAATTTGGGATACGCCGAATATCGTTTATATCCAAAAGAATCTATCAATAACCAACACCAAAAAATAGCAAATTAGTATAACCTCAAATTTAGTATGTCTTCAATGATAATAAAGAAGTAAAGTAATTGCTTACATTTACTATATCATCTTCCCCTGCTGTTGACACTGGAACTATGGTGCAACCAAACCTTGCTGCCATTCGGACAAACTCTGATTTCTCTGGCCAAAATATCTTGTGCACTTCACCCTATTTCCAAATCCAACAATCAAATAAGTCCATTGTTACATAAGACTTACCAATATCGAAAAAAAATAAAAAACAAATATATTGGTATAGTCGATGTGGGTCCTTATTGGCTCTAATGTGAATGTGAACATGGTTGTCTTATTATACAGATTTCAGACACAGTTTAGATTAGATCTACATCTAAGACGTCTTCAATGTATCAAATTGTGAATTGAGAGTTTCAGTAAATCTCACATTCCATATCACTACCTTTATATGTGGTATATGATTTGAGATTCATGGATGGCATAGACAAATGAACAGGAATTTTATCTGATAAGACAACACTGAAACGTGAAGACTTTCAACTCCAACTTTACATTGTCACTTACTAATAACGAACACACAATTCTTCAACATTTGGAATTTCAGCAAATGTATGCAACTCTTGTTGTTTACATACTCACTCCACACCCAATTATTATTTCTGCTGAAAAATTTTATTTTTTGCATATTTTCCATGACTATTTCATCAACTCATGCATAAGTTTCCAATGACCTATCCACTTCCATGTTCACACTTGCAAAAGAATTGTACCTTGCGATGGAGAGCCTCGCGGGCACCTCCGGGGTACAATAAAGTGGAATATCCCATTTTCAAAAGCTTGAACATAGTTTTCCCGGAGACGGGTACAGCTCCAAAAGCTCGAAACAAATCAGACATACTTGGTTCCTGCAAAAATCATCAAAAACAAAAAAACAAAACAATCTCAATACATTGTTTTTTTTTCAAAACCAAAACAATAACCCTCTTTAGAAAAAAAGAGGGTAACATAAACAAATAAAAAAAAATATCAAAATGCTATACTCCCTCTTTTACAAGGAGCCTCCAAACTTTATAAGAGCAAGCTTCAAATTTTTCAGAAATTTCTATACATAAACTTTGGATGTTATGATCTTGCGAATGATAAACATCCAACGGTCAATCTTTGAGCCAGTGACTGAAAATAGTCTTATTTATAAGATCTTACGGTTGGAAGTTTAAAAATAGTTAGAATTTTTTTTTCACACTCCCTAGAGTGCATAGAGGTAGAAAATTGCTGATTTGAGGTTTCAAGCTCCAGAAACACACCAGGAAATTTAGGGGTTAACATAATTGGAATTGGAAAAGTAACAGACCTGCAAGTCTGATTCAAAGTTGTCTAGAAACAATAGAGGATGTGCCAGTCCACGAATCATAAGACCCCTTTCCTTGAAGACTTTGTAAATAATCAAAGTCATGTCGAGTCCGAAGTACATGTGATTTCCTACGAATAAAACCGGTCTGTCATTTGGAATGTTGTGAAGACCTTGTTGCACTTCACCGTCGGCTGTTGTGGAGAAAAAAACTGGGCTTGTTGCTTGCCAAATTAACCTACAAAAATGATCCAACACAAAAATGAATAATTACAACAAAATGAGGTTTTCTTGGAGAGGGTTCTAGTGCACTTTCTCTTGCATTGTTTAAATATTGTATGCGTAAGATATGAATGTTCAAAGTAAATAAATTATTTTAGTCAAAGATCAAGGTTACCTTTGGTGATGGGATCAAGATTACCTCTAGTGATGAGATATTCTACAACAAAATGGCATATTCTTGGAGAGGGTTCTAGTGCTCTTTCTCTTGCATTGTTTGGATATTGCATGAGTAAGATGAATGTTCAAAGTATTAGGGTCGAGATTAAGATTACTAGATACCTTTAGTGGTATTTCTAAAGAGGGTTCTCGTGTACTATTTGAATATTGTATAAGCTATGAATGTTTAAAGTACATTGTTGATTACCACTAGTGATGAGATATGGTGTACATAATTTGAATATTGATACTAGATTTTGAATAGAGAGAGGTGGGTGGAAATTACTCACTTTGCATTCTTTTCATATGCGACGTCAAATTCATCCATAGTTGGTACGACGAAGTCATTGACTACGTCTCGAGTCCGCCCCCGACGATAAAACCCAGCTCCTTGTATCACGTTAGCTAGATTGAGCCCTCCTTCCTACACATGAAAAAATTCATTCATTTTAGTTTAAAAAAAAATCATACTTCAACAAAAACTTGCATAGAAGAATCTCCCAATAAGATACTTCCAAGGATACAGGAATAGTTCAATAAAGCATGATTTGGAAAGAGCTACCTTAAAACCCTAAACCTTGAAAAAGATTCTAAAGGAGAGACTCACCAGCAATAAGGTATGACCGCTGTCTTTGAAGTACCGCACTTTAGACTTAGGTATTATCTTCTTCAACCTTCTCGCCTCTTCGTCACTAGGCAGCATACGATCCTTACCACTGCAAATCATACATGACAATAGACCCTTTTTTGAGTGGATAGAGCACCACATCCACCTTCAACTTTGCTATACTATGGTCAACAACCATTGACACGGTTGTCTTATCAAACAAATGATACAATTTAGATGAAATGTACATCTAAGGCGTCTTCAATGTATCAAATGAACAACTCATCTAAATTGTGTCTGACAATGAATAAGAATTTTGTTTGACAAATGAATAAGAATTTTGTCTATAAGACAACCTTGACCATTGACAAAAAGATAGGGTTTTTTCTTTCTTAGCAGAGAATGAGACCTTTGTCTCCAACACTGAACACTTTGACCACCAACCACAAGCACAACTGCATGAGTATTTTCTTTCTTGGCAAAGACTATGCCCCTTTCCTATCTAGTGCCTAATAAACAAATACAGATAACCCCTTTAGCCTTATGACAAAATGAGGTTTTTTTGTTCATTATGACAACAAGCAAGCATGAGCACCTTGTTATTTGACAAAAAATAGACTCTATCTATCTGATTCCTATCTAGTTATTAGTACTTATAAGTGGCAACAGATACTAGAAAACATGAGATTTGTACCTGGCTAAAATCAACACCTGAGCTCGAACAGCATGCAATCTTGAGTTGGTAAATTGGGCTGCTTGGTGAAGCAAATCCAACTTCCACACCAATGCGTCTTTCGGCACCACATCCGCTAATGTCTGCCACCAAAACAAACAACAATTGCACCAAACCAATAAACCTTACATTCGATAAACCTCGCATGTACTGTTGAAGCAAGCTTACAATTGTTATCTGGCCTCTGTAACATGTTCCGTTAAGATTGTAGGTTTTCGTATACAAATTACTGTTGCTAAAGTGTTATGCTTGAAATTGGTTCGATATTGGCATGTTTTCGATGTTTCAAATTGTCATCGAGCATCTGATGAAGAGAGCTCTGATAGGAATGACTGTTGCTGGGGCGTTTAGAGAATTGCGCATTTCTACTAGAATCGAGCATTCGATGTTTCTTCGAAGGTTTAAGGTGGGGTACCGGTAGCGTAGGCAGTAACGAGAGAAGGGAGTCTCGCAGCTGAAATGCTTTCTCTGTAGCAGATCCATCGGTCTTCACTCTTGCTTCGGCCATTTTTATTGGGTCACCTGCATCCCCAATCACATTCAGATCTTACCGACGTGCAAACACATAACAAGTTTATCGACAAGACTGAGTCATTGCGGACAAGTCATGAAAGACAGTCATCAAAGTGGGTTCAAATTCAGAATGCAGGGAAGACGAGCTTCTGCTGTAAAGAGGAGGGGAGCTTACCCATGATGAAACTGAGAAGGTAAGGAACAGCACCAAACAACTGCGATGGCGCGGCTTGCAAGAGCGGGAAGAGTGGCCGCAACTGAGACCTATCGAAGGAAGTAGCTACAACAACAACAACAACAACAACAACAACAACAACAACAACAACCTCACACAATCAGTAAACATATTCATCTTCAATTTGGGCTCATCTGAATTATACCGACAACGAACAACGAAAAGCTTCACTTTTAGTGACTTCGTATGCTTTCTTGGAGAAGGGTGGCAACGGCAAGGGTTTGATCGATGTGAGAGTCACCTGGATTTGCGAGGATTAAGACAAGGTCGATTTTGGGATTTCGAGCGGCAACAGCCAACGACAAAGCTCCTCCGAACGAGTCACCGATGAGGTAAATGGGCGCGTTCGGCCGACGTGCAGCCTCTGCTAGTACCGCTTCCTCTGCAATCTTGAGAAGCCCTGTAACCCAACGTATAATTAACCCCCCTTCAATCATCAAAAATGCCAGCTTTGTACATTTCTTTTGCGCACAGTAGATTGAAGATGATCCAAAGCGGTTTTTACTTCGATAAGATTACGGTTCTGTCCACTTTTGAGTAGTCACACACAATTGAATTATGAATCGTGAAAGTGATTGCGTACCGATGAATGGAGTTCGATCTCGAACTGGAACATGAAGACATTGCATATTGAATAACCTCCCGAGTGATGCGTAGTGCAAAATCAGGCCTAGTCCTGTACCATCCATGCCTGCAAGCAATCAACGTGCTCATTGACGAATCCGATTCAGATATGTCAATGTTTTTTCAAGTACAAGCTTGCAAATGGCTCACCTGGGAGGAAGAAGAGGCTGGGAGCATCAGCAGGAGGAGCAGGAACAACAGGAGAGAACCACCGAGGTGGTCCGCCATCATCGTTCAAAAAGAATGGCACCTGCAAAAGCAACACAATGCTATCGTCAACAAAATTTGAACTGATTCCCGAAATCTGGCCAAGTCTAGATTCTTGGCTTTTCCATATTTGAGCAATGGTGATTGAAACTAAACATTGGAATCCAAGCGATTGTACATCGTCAAAAAATCAGGATTGTTTCTGCTCTGTCGACAATCCATCATAATTTGTTTTCTGAACTGAGCACTGGAAGTTCAGAAGGAGTTGAAAATGGAAATGGAGTTTGAAAGAAGTATAAATGGAGCGGGCAAAGTAAGTACCTGCTCCATGTAATTATGAACACTTGAAGGGCCTGGAGGATCCTGATTATACACTGCGGCGGGGCCGTTGGTGTATTTCGGTTCCTCAAGAATCGTGTCACGAATGCGTGCTGCCCCATTTGCCGCTCCATTCGCTGCCGCGCCGTTACTCGAGCCTTTCTCCTCTACAGACAAAGCCCCATTCCTGCAAGAAAAAGTGCCCGTCTCTCAACAAGACACTAAGAGGAAAACCGTGCGCTTCACCCGAATCACAGTTCGATTCAAACAATCCATTCGTGTAATTGATGGAACTTCGGAGACGGCGAGCTTACCTTGGAGTCACTTCGATTGGTTTGGTGATCTCTGAAGCTACAGCTGCTGCTGCTGTTCCATGGCGATCATCAGAACACGAGACTGAAGGATAGGTTTTCGAGCTTTTCGCGAATCGCGCGCTTTGTCGACCACTAGATGAAGCACCACTGAGTATTCCCGGAGACAGTAATCTAACCCCAGAAGAAGCAAAAGTCATATCTTTGGAGCTCACACAAAAGTTGGCCATGGTGGCCACTCGCTGGAACGCAACACGAAACAAATGCATTAGCAAACCGATGCACCATAGCCAGAGCTCAATACTACTGAGCAATGTATGATTCCAAGCCCCAGAAACACAAAACTAGAAAACTAATACACTTCCATCCATTCAAACGCACAAATCGGCAGTTCCAAAGTAGTAGATTCAGTCCAATTTCAGTCCAGGGCAAAGTATGATAGGAAGCCCAGGACTGCAACCTACTGAATGTTACACTTGAAAATCTCTGATACCCAATAAATATCAGCTCTTGCAGAGCCCAAGTATTAGCGGTGGGGTTGAATACAGGAATCTGCGAAGCTCCGGCAATTCCCGTTCCAATTCGGAGCTCAACGACAAAGACGTGAGGTCGAAAACAAGTGGGAGACAGTACACTCACCTGCGATTTCGAATTGGGAGTGTGAGCAGCTCACCGCTTCTCGCCGGTGCGACAATGGAAAGTAAGTTGAACAATGGTTACAAGCAGCAGCACAGGAGCAGGAGCAGTGGTGCGAGGAGGTGATGAGTGATGAGTAGCGGTCAGCAATGGAGTGTGAGAGGAGGTATGTACCACACGTGGAGATGATCGGAGTGAGCGACGCCGATGGCGTTGCGTTGCATCTCACGAATCACAGTTTAGAGGTGGAATTTGCTTGTTGTTTGTTTTTGTGTTAAAGGTGGTGAGTGTTGTATGTGGAGCGACATGGCCTCATCACAGCCTTCCGGTGCCTCTCCCCGAGGTGGGGACCTCCACGTTCCGCCGCACCCCTGGCTGGACTTGGTCGAGAAGACGATTAAAAGCGCGCATTTATGTATGTATGGTTCCTTTCACTCACTTTTTTGAGCTTATAAAATTGTATTGACTTTCTATGAATCAATTCCCTCTCATGACATGTGCATTGTATGCATGACGAGTATGCACTCGTGTCCTTCGGACTCACACAAAAGAAAATGGATTTGGAATTAGATCAA
Source organism: Bryum argenteum (assembly GCA_037043015.1). NCBI lineage: Eukaryota > Viridiplantae > Streptophyta > Bryopsida > Bryales > Bryaceae > Bryum > Bryum argenteum. Next base: position 12,344,261 of record CM073328.1, on the reverse strand, counting down.
TTTGAAAAAAATCTAGAGCTTATTTTTTGTGTTAAGTAAAAACTTGTCGTTTGAAACGAGACATCTTTATATTTGGTGCTCATTGTTATGTATTGTTGTGGATAGACAGATTAGTAGTATGAACTTTCATTCTAGAATTAATTTTTTTTAGTTTTCACCGGTGTTGGGGTACTTGTTGAATGTTGGGTTTGGTTTCCCGTTCCATGTCCCTTGTTCTGAGTTCCCTGTCTTTCATTTCCATGTTTTTGGTTCCCCATCCTCTATTTCCTCGTTCTTGCTTCCTCGTCCCCGAACTCATGTTCCCGGTTACGAGCCTTTGTTTCCAATTCCCCGTCCCATGTTCCCTTTGAATAGGTTGTGACAATCTTTAAATCATTATGTAATATTCCAGTGGTTGATGCAAAGAATATTGCCATAGCCCATACAAAAGTGATAACAATTAAAGCAACCGGTGAATGTTTGAATATAGGGAATCACCTTGCTATCATAAAAACGCCTGTTGTTACCATAGCGGCTGCATGAATTAAAGCAGATACTGGAGTGGGCTACTCTTTATTAATTTTTACGCCCCTATAAGATAAAGAAATAATATTTCAGAGCATTAGATGATAAGCTGATGAGCCTAGCAAGACGGTATGGATTGTATATTTCACTTATGAAATAGAGACTCTCCTAAGGAATCTTAAGGATGTTGCGTCCTCTATCATGCCAAATCCTCTATTCGTGCTAGACACACTATTTTTATGCTTTTTCACACATTTTGTGCAGTTCCGGATTATTTTTCTCATTTCTAAACTTTTGTACACATGTTCATATGGATGGCCTTTCCAATTCTTCCATATCATCACAAGTATATATTAATTTTCTTTCTTACATGGAGTTGATTACTTTGTAATGCCCCTCTCATTATGAAATGAGGCTAGTCCGTCCACCAATCCCTTTCCCTAAAGTTTGTCTCTAAAAGTTCACAACAAGCTCAATTGTTTCAAACATATGGTATGAACTTACTTTCCACCGTTCAAAATTATAACAAATGTATGAATCAAAGTTACGTCAAGGTATGTTCCACCGTATGAAACCTAAAACCTCGATTCTGTTAAAGTGGAGTTATTCCTATGGCGGATTTTTGAGTGTTTAAAATGAAAAAAATAACATATTATGTTTTGACTTTTGACATCAAAGGGCAGATTTTTCTTTTTAAAAGGTTGTTCAATAACATTTGCCTTTCAATGATTGTCCTTAGCTGCCATTCATAAACAACAATGTATCTTGACGGCCGTCAAAATCATTGCACTTTGACCGCGCTTAAAGATCAAAAACCATCAAACAATATGGAATTTTTATGGTATTAGAGAAATTGGTTGATAAAGTACGTGCATGATATTAAGAAACATGCCATTTCATAGGCATAAACATTGTAATTCAAAATATGCTTGTAAAATGATACGCTTTAGAACATGGCCAAGATGGCTTTGGAAAATTAGCACAAAGTGCCATTTTAACAAAATTGAGGTTCTACATTTCACCGTTTGAGTCCATGACAAACTTAGTTATAGAATCAACTTAGATTAGGTTAATTTGGATTATGTTTATTAACGCTAATGGCTCAGTTCCAATGAGTTTAAAAGTATTTCTACAATATCAAGGCACCTACTGGATATATCCTTTGACCCGGTGTATCTCTCAATACTATAATAATATGCGTTTTTTTGAATTCCCCTCACAAGAGACTTTTTTTAGTAAGCTTGTCCTTGGACTAGGACATTGAGAGTCTCCTCTTTCGAATTTGTTCAACTTCAACTGGGCTTTATTATGCACCTTTCAAACTTCAAACCTCAACACCTCAGGTCATTGGGGTTTAGGTTTGAGCCTTCTTAAATAGTTGATGAATTACAAAATATACAAGCTTCTTTGCAATCACAATATTTTCGGAGGAAGGATAGCCTAGAGAGAGGTTCTATGTTCCTGGCAATTTTGTATGGCCACGTGGACCACATTCCCATGATATTTCCACTATTCTCATTGCGTTCTTGTGGAGTTGTGCGGCTAAATTGGTCGGGTTTCTCTTCCCTCTTCCTGCTTCCCCTTTCCCTTTCGCTTTGCATTTCCTCCTTCCGCTTCTGCTTTACTTGTTCTTATGGATCTGTGCGGCTGGGTCGACCGCATTCCTCTCCCACTTTAGCTTTGTGTTTCCTCCTTTCGCTTCTGCTTTACTTGTCCCTTTCGAGTAGTGCACTTAGATCAACCACGTTCCCCTTCCTTCTTCCTCCTTCCCCTTTCCCTTTGGCTTTGCGTTTCCTCCTTCCGCTCTTGCTATACTTCTTCCTGTTTCTCTGCTCTCATCGATCGCAACCTCTTGTCATGCTCCTAACGCTTTCTCTCGCGTGCAACTTTGGTAAGAGACTTCCGTAAGTTGCCAAGCACCGTCCTCCATATGTGGCAGAACCCTCAAGTTCGAATACCGCAAGCCCTTCTAGTGAGATTACCACAACACCAGATTTGAAATTCTTTGCAGTGATTGTCATTGTTGGTTTCCTATTGTTTTCTACAAGTGTACAGAAGATTTTGTGTGGTTCACTCGTTTCTCTCGAAGCTCCTCAATGCCCCTTAGAAGATTATATCTCATTCTACTTGTTCCAAGAATTTTTTTGCAAGTATATTCTAATTCAATCGATTCTAGTATACCACTTTTTTTACTCTTTCTTTGTAATTCGCAATTTTCTCGGATACCATTGTTTTATAATCTTTCTCTCTCCTTCATTTAAGCACATAGTTTTGTGAATATCATATGCGCTTTGTAAGCAAAATCTTTTCCTTGGATTTTCACTCTCTATTGGATCGTGTGCATATTCGGTTTATTATTCTATTCACTCTACTCTAATGATGGGAGATTTCATTGAATTATGTATTGCTTCTAACTTTGTACTTTGTCTGTGCAGAAAGTACTTTTATTGTGTGCGCTTATAGTGGTCGCAAGTACAATCGTGGCAAAGATAAGTGATTTTTTTTACCATGTCAATGATAGCCGACACAATGTCAAGAGATGATTGAAGGTATTGGTTGGAGAGAAGCATTTCAGCATGGCCCCAAACATCAACAAAACAACCCTAGAGTTCCTTGTCTTCATTAAGGTATTTAGTGGTTCGATCTAAGCGGATTGCATACAGAAACCCTAGTAGTCATCAGATGTTTTTGCAAGGAATGAAAAACTTAAACTTCAACCTAGGAGTATACAATAGCAATGTTGGCAACAAAAGAAGTTGTGCATGAATATGCCACACTTATAGATGTTGTTTGTGTGCGGCTTGTAGCATTTGTAGGAACATGCACACAACATTGAATATATTGGGAAAAAGGATGTTATTTCATCGTTTCTTAAGGTGGGAAACGGGGTCTTTGATATAGAGTACAACCTCGGAGACTCCAAGCACTCCATGATTACGGAAGACGATCTTGAGCTCATGCCCTGGTGACATCTAATCGACAAGGAGAATTACCATCGGCTGTTCTATACGTTTCTTATGACTCGAATGGTAAAAGGTAGGTTTCATATGGTAAATATACCTTAATGTAACTTCATTCATAAGTTTGTTATGGTTCTTGTACGGTAAGAACTGAGTTGAAACTATTCGTTTGAAATCGTTGAATTTCTTGTTTTATAAACTTTTGAAGACAAATTTCAATTTGAGCAAAGTCAGCAGAAAACAATGTGACTAAGTATATTCTCTAATATAGCAAAGTGGAAATTGATACATACTTGTAATAATATAGAAGGATACCTTGCTGTGGAAGGTATACTGAGGTGACAACTGCACAAAGTGAGTGTGAGCGCACCAATGGAGGGTTTGACATGATGAAAAATTTGTTACAACGCTAGGCAAGAATTTGCAAAATGCGCGCAATATGTTTATATAGTTTGCACTCATGAAAGTATCGTGCGTGCTTTGCGACTACAACCATACAAAGGATCCGTAATACACAATTTACTTTGATGTGCAAGATCCTTGTCACAATATCCTCCAGGTGTCAAGATCATTTGACACATCCTCATGTGATTGAGGTTTTGTTCATACAAATTCATTCACAACGAAGCAAACCTCTGTCTCCTTTCAAACAAGACAGTCTTTCACCTTGAGCTTTTGTGTTCTAGTTTTTATAATGCAAAGGTATCCTACATACAGTACATCACAAGCTAAAAAGGCTTCAAATCCATTAATAAGAGACTCTAAGGTGTAAATAAAAATATAAATATAAATGCTCGTTAATGGAGAGGGACATGATAGAAATACCTCAAAAATGGCAAGTTTTTCTAATATCACACGTTCTCCATATCAATTATATCATCTCAAAATATTTTCCAATATCACATACTATCACAATTATTGAACTCTAAAAGGTGGTCAAAGGGTAAATTCTTCTCGCCGCCTCTTCAAAACATTGTTGTATGTAAGCGGTCGTTGAAAACTATCTGCCGAGAACGTTGAAAACTATTTGCCTCTCGGCGGTGGTCAAAGGTCAAAAAGAGACAATATTGATCTAATTTGTTACTACTTGAACACCCTAAAACATGCCCTTTTAGCTGAACAACGTTATTTGAAAAAAATTGGGGTTATTAGACTTTTATAAAATTTTCTTACACATATAATTATGACCTTAAGGTGATATACAAGAACAACTTTGTAACCATCAGAGTTTTTATTTTGAATGATATTGATAATAGATTTGCAATGATTATTCTATATATTCTATATATTCTATATATTCTATATATTCTATATATTCTATTATTCTATATTCTATACATGGAAAACTAAAAGTAATAATTATACGTGGTTTTCAAGGAATAATATTGGTATTGGTATTGGAATAATGATGATTTTCTACAATAATTATAACAAAAATAAATCAACTAGATTTTTAAGGAGCTCTGTCTCTTCCTTCACCTTGAATTTCATATTTGTTTGTTGGGTTGAATATTAGTTTGAATTTTTTTCAAAAAGTAGAAACCTTCATTTGATCCAAATTGTGAGAAAGTTATGGGATGCATTCTAATGCAAGGGGTCTAGTTTTGGACTCTATTCTATTTGTAAGAACTCAAACATTTTTCACCATTGCAAGACTATTCGTTGACCCGAGAATTTTATATTGATAAATCTTTGGTAAAAGGGTATTATTGAGATGTTATTAAGATTTTTACTACACAAACTAGACTTGTTTTCACACCCAATTGATTTCATCTTCAATAGACTAGGGATGAAGGACAGTTGGCTCCTAAATTTTTTGCCCTTCATCCAAAGTGTTGATTGAGCCTTCTTAAATAGTTGATGAATTGAAAAATATACTTGCTTCTTTGCCATCACAATATTTTTGGAGGAAGAATAGCCTAGAGAGAGGTTCTATGATTCTTGCAAATATGTATGGTCACGTGGACCACGTTCCCATAAAATTCCTACTATTCTCATTACGTTCTTGTGGAGTTGTGCGGCTAGGTTGACCGCGTTCCCCTTCCCTCTTCCCCTTTCTCCACCCCCTTTGGCTTTGCATTTCCTCCTTCTCCTTCTGCTTTACTTGTTCTTATGGAGTTGTGCAGCTAGGTCGACGACATTCCCCTTCCCTTTTCCCGCTTCCCCTTCCCTGTGGCTTCACGTTTCCTCCTTCCGCTTCTACTTTACTTCTTCTTGTTACTCTGCTTTTGTGGATTGCAACCTACCGCCTTGCTGCTCTTGACACATTTTGGCACTTGCTACTTCAGAAGGAGCCTCCGTAGTTGCCTGGAAGCGCTGTCCTCCATACGTGGTTGAATGCTCAAGTTCGAATCCCGCAAGCCCTTCTAGTGAGATTACCACACCACCAGATTTGAATTTCTATGCACTAATTATCTTAGTTGGTTTCGTATTGTTTTCGACAAGTGTAGACAAGATTTTGTGTGGTTCACTCATTTCTAAAGCTTCTCAAAGCCCTCAAAAGATTATATCTCATTCAACTTGTTCCAATGAAACACTTGCAAGTCTAGTCTAATTCAATCAATTCTAATACCGGTTTACCTTTCTTTACTCTTTGTTTCTAATTTTCAATTCTCTTGGGTACAACTGTTTTATGATCTTGCTCTCTCCTCCAATTAAGCACACAATTTTTAGGATATCATTTGCACATTGTAAGAAAATGCTTTTCTTTGCCTTTTCACTCTCTATTGAATCATGTGCATTTTTTGTTTATTATTCTTTTCACTTTACTCTACCCATGGGAGATTTCATTGAATTATGTATTGCTTCTTACTTTATATTTTGTGTGTGCTCAAAGTACTTTTATTGTGTGCGCTTACAGTAGTGACAAGTACAATCATCGCAAAGATATGTGATTGTCATTACCATCTTGGAGATAGCCGACACAATGTCAACTTGTCAAGACGAGATTGAAGGTATTGGTTGGAAAGAATGATTTGACCATGGCCGCAAACATAAAGACAACGGCTCTAATAATGGTAAACATACCTTGATGCAACTTGATTCATACGGTTCGTTACGGTTCTTGAATGGTAATACATAAGTTGAATCTATACGTTTAAAACCGTCGAGCTTCTTGTTTTGTACAGTTTAGAAGACAAATTTTACTGTGGGCAATGGTGGCGGAAAACAATGTGACTATAAAAATTCTCTAATATAGCAAAGTGGAAATAGATATATACTTGTAATAGTATAGAAGAATACCTTGTTGTGGAAGGTATACAAGAAAGGTCAGCAATAAAGTGACAACCGCACAAAATGAGTGCGAGCGCACCAATGGAGGGTTTGGCATGATGGAGGATATGGTACATTAATGCTAAGGAAGAATTTGAAAAATGCGCACAATAGGTTTATGTAGTTTATTTTTTATATTCCTCATACCTTCTCCCTTTGTCTCCTTCCTCTCTTAATTAAATTCCTCACACGTGCACTTCCAATTCCTCTCTATTATCTTGCCAAATCCTCTGTCATGCCGCTTTTCTATCTTGCCAAATCCTCTATTCGTGCTAGACACCCTATTTTTATGCGCTTACACACATTTTATACAAATTATTTTCTCATTTCTAAACCTTTTTTACACATGTTCGACAGGATGGCCTTTCTAATTCTTCCATACACAAGTATATATTACTTCTATTTCTTACATGGGGTTGATTATGTTTTGGTGTCCTTCTCATAATGAAATGAAGCTAGTCTATGCACCAATCCCTTTCCCTCAAGTTTGTCTCTCAAAGTTCACAACAAGCTCAATGGTTTCAAACATATAGAATCAACTCACGTTTCACCGTTCAAAATTGTAACAAATGTATGAATCAAGTTAGGTCAAGGTATGTTCTATTGTAAGGAACCTACAACCTCAATTTTGTTCAATTGGAGTTATTCCGGACTGGAAAAAAAAATAGCAAGTAATATTTGTCAACTTTTGACATCAAAGGGCATATTTTTCTTTTTAAACCGCCGTTCAAATACATTTGCCATTTGATGAGATATTCCTCACCATCTCTCCAAAACCAACAATGTTTCTCAAGGGCGTCAAAAGTATTGCCCTTTGACCGCATATAAAGATCAAAAACCATCGTAAAATATAGAATTATGGAATTTTTATGATAATTATTACAGAAATTGGTTGATAGAGTACATGCCTGATATCAAGAGATGTGCCATTTTGAAAGCTTAAATATTCCTAAATTGCAATTCAAAAATATGCTTGTAAAATGGCACGTTTTAGAACGTGTCCAAAATTACACTTGAGGGCTTTGGCAAAATAGCACAAAGTGCCATTTTAACGAAATGGAGGTCCTACATTTCACCATTTGAGACCATCACAAACTTAGTTATAAAATCAACTTAGATTAGGTTAATTTTCACACCCTGATATGAAAATGTTTATTAATACTGATTGTTTAGCTCAATCAACTTGAAAGTATTTGTGCAATATTAAGGAACCCACTGGATATATCCTTCGATCCGGTTAATATTTTATTTAAGACTTGGAAATTAATGACTTTTCATTTTTCAAAGTTTAAGAAATTATAGTTTTCATTTTAAAAAGCATGTTGAATCGGACCAAAATTGCTCATATATTCTTGACATTTGTCCAAAATTGATTAGATTGCAAATACTTCTAAAATTCACCAAGAATTCAGATTTTATTTTTATTAAACTTATTAAAGTTTGTTGTATGTGTTAAAAAGGTATCAAGGTACATTCCCATCATTTGGATTTTCTACATGATAATTATCATATGCCTTTTTAATCATCAAAAGTAGGCCTTTGTGTTTGAATTTTAGCATAACCCATGTGAGAATTTAAGCACTTTCTTTTAAGATTTTATAAGTCGTATGAGGATAAAAGTTATATTGACATGAAACTAACTCACCTAGGAACAAGAGTTCGAAGAGCCTCATGTGAGATTTTCCTTTAAAAGAGATTCTTGTCTACTCCCAAAACACCTCGATACCGTTTCGCAACAAGGGAACAAAACTTATTTTTCAAATTGAACCTTATGATTTCACAAATGGTAACAAAGGAATCCGAATCTAAGATCTCGTATTCTTCCATCATTCTCAACTAGGAATTAAAACTTTTATAATATAACATAATTATATCTTAGTAGACAAAATATCTTATATCTTAGTATATAATTGAGGTAATCATTAATAATATCTCAAATGAATCAAATGCTAACCATTGTAAGAATTTTATAACATACAAGTCCTAACCCGTGTCCTCCGGACACGGACATCAAAAGGGTAAGATTGAAATTTATGAAAACATGTAAAAAATCCGGACCTAGGTATAAAAAATAATTATACCCTATTGAGAATCCTCCAACTACGTATTTCTTTTTATACCTGAGTTTAAATTTTTAGTTTTTTACGTGTTATAAAAAAAATTTGATTGGCCCTTTTAATGTCCTAGTCCATGATCTTCCTACTTTTTAAGATTTATAGCATGTCCTACGTTCCCTTTTTCTAGGTTACCCATGCTTTGGCCCGTTCCCCGTTCTCATCATTTCTTTTGTGTTTCAACAACTTTCCTTTTTGGTTTCCGTCATTTGTTCCTAGTTTCCATCATTTGTATGTAGTTCCCATCATTCGTTCTTGGTACTCATTATTTGTTAGTAGTTCTCATCCTCCTTTCGTAATTCTTATCCTTTAATCTCAATTCCTGGTTCCCCTCGGATGTTCCCTTGATCTCCCCTCAAGTGACTCTTTCTTTGCTCCCATTTTTATGTTCCATATTCCTTGTCTCTTTAACTCCTTGTATTTTTATTATTGGGATCTAATAAACTCTTAATAACAACCACATACCATTTAGAGAACTCTTCAAAATCTTTAGAACAGTTACTCTTCATGTTGTGTATCCGTGACCAACTGATAATGGCCATGACCATGCATGTCTTTGATTAATTTCTCCCCCTCATCCCAATAGATGAGCTTTTTATTTGGTGCTCCTCAAGAACTGACCCCCATCCTTGATTCTCTCGTTGATTGTATCTCCTTGCTTTATAAGAATTTTATGATATCGTTCATTCCATGGATCCCTACTTCCCAGCTGTCTTCTGTTCTATTCTTGTTCCCCATTCTCTTTTTCTTTACTAATCACTCCCAACCTCTAATTTCCCATTCGTGGTTTCCATCCTTTGTTCCCGATTCCGGCTCCCCCATCCGGCCATCCCCCAATTTCCCTTCTTGGTTTCATCATTTGTTCCCAATTTCCATAATTTGTTTCCAGTTCCTATCATACATTCATGGTTCTCATTATTTGTTTTTGTTCCCATTCTCCGTGCCCAATTCCTAGTTCTTGTTCCAGGTTCCCTTGATCTCCTCTTTACTCCTTACTTTGCTCCATTTTACATGTTCCACATTCCTTGTCCTTCGACTCTTGTTATGTTAATGAGATTTAATAAATTCTTAATAACAATCAAGTACCACCTACGGAAATCCTTCAAAATCTTTAAAACTCTTCATACTGTGTATACTCTCATGGGCAAACCACCCTACTACCGGGAAGGATCACCAAGGGCAAACAGAGAAAACCGGCTACATCAGGTCGGGCAACCTGCAAAGGATCGCTAGCAGGTAATCGTGTTCTTTTATATATATAGATTCTTTCTACACTTCTAATTTCATTTACCAAAGTTAGTTGAAAGCATCTAAATTCTTGTTTTGAATATAAAATTACAGAAAAACTTTAAGACACCAATCTTCCAACTATAATATCTTGAAGTCACTTCACATATCCATATAAGTAAATTGGTGCAAAACTTGAAAATGTGGAATTACTTTGCAGGATCGGAAGATTCGATCATGTGGTACCTATTGAATGTTAATAAGAACAAAGAAAATTAAAAAGGATAATGATGTTTGAGGACTTAAAACGTTGTGTGGTTATTAACCTATAAATTCAACAAAGACTTTACAATCATGATACAAAATAATGGAATCAAAAGTAGTTTAATTAAAGTATCAACTCTTCTATTTTGATGGCTTGATTTGATGTTTTAATATGAAAACAAGGCATAATATACCATCCATTGCACAATGGCCACTTGAATAGAGGACTTTCTATGCGCGTGGCTGACAAAATATAGATAATTATCATACCCCTGACGAGAGACTTTTTTTAGTAAGCTCCTCCTTGGATTGAGACATTGAGTGTCTCTTCTTTCCAATTTGTTCAAATTTTTCCATTATTTCTTGAGATTTTACTTGGAGAAATGCCATAGGTTTAATTTGGCTTTTTTACGCACCTCTCGAACTTCAAACCTCAAACACCTTGGGTCATTGGAGTTTAGGTTTGAGATGTGATAGTTGATGAATTGCAAAATATACAAGCTTCTTTGCAATCACAATATTTTCGAAGGAAGCACAGGCCAAAGAGAGGTGTTATTTTCCTTGCAACTTTGTAGGCCACGTGGACCACGTTCCCATAATATTCCTACTATTCTCATTACGTTCTTGTAGAGTTGTGCGGCTCGGTGGACCGCATTCCTCTTCCCTCTTTCTGTTCCCCCCTTGCTTCGCATTTCCTCCTTCTGCTTCTCCTTTACTTGTTCATGTAGAGCTGTGCGGTTAGGTCGACTGCGTTCCCCTTCCCTCTTCCTGCTTCCCCTTCCCCTTTGGCTTCGCGTTTCCTCCTTTCCCTTCAGCTTTACTTCTTGTTTCTCTGCTCTCGTCAATCGCGACCTACCGCCATGCTGCTGCCGGCGCTTTCAGGCAGGTGCTACTTTGGCAGGAGTGTTCGAAGTCACCAAGCGCCGTCCTCTATACGTAGCAAAATCCTCAAGTTAGGTGACATGCTCAATAATTTGCGCTTTGTAAGCAAATTCTTTTCTTTGGCTTTTCACTCTCTATTGGATTGTGTGCATATTGTGTTTGTTATTCTTTTCAATCTACTCTATCCTTGGGAGATTTCGTTGAATTATGTATTGCTTCTTACTTTAGGTTTTGTGTGTGCGGAAAATACTTTCATTGTGTGCGCTTACAGTGGCCACAACTACAATCATAGGAGAGATCTGTGATTGTCCTTACCATGTAGGTGATAGCCGACACGATGTCAAGAGAGAATTGAAGGTATTGGTTGAAGAGAAGCGTTTCAGCATGACCGCAAAAGTCAACACAACGGCCCTAGAGTTCCTTGTCATTGTTAAGGTACGTAGCGGTTCAATCCAAGCTGATTGCGTAAAGAAATCCTAGTACTCATGAGATGCTTTTGCGAGGAATGAATGAATCCTAAACCTCAACCTAGAAGTATACAATAGCAATGTTGGCAACAAAACAAGTTGTGCATAAATATGCCACACTTATAGGTATTGTTTGAGTATGGTTTGTGTCATTTGTAGGGACATGCACACAATCATGATTATACTGGGATAAATGATGTTATTTCATTCTTTCTTAGGGTTTCAAAAGACGAGAAACGCCGTTGTTTTAATATGGTTTAATATTGTTTTAATATGGACTACAACTTCGGTCAACTGCACTCCATCCTTTTGGAAGACGATCTCAAGCTTGTGGCCGTGGGACATCTAACACACATGGAGGATTACCACCCGCCGTTTCTATATATTTGCTATAATCTCAAATGGTGAAACATAGGTTTCATATGGTAAATATACCTTGATGTAACTTCATTCATTAAGTTTGTAACGGGTTTTTGAATGGTAAGATCTGAGTTGAATCTATACATTGTCAATTGTTAAGATTCTTGTTTTTTGAACGTTTAGAAACAAGTTTCATTTTGGGCAAGGGCAACGAAAAACAATGTGACTGTAAAAATTCTCTAATATAGCAAAGTGGAAATCAATACATACTTGTAATAATATAAAAGAATACCTTGTTGTTGAAGGTATACACAAAAAATTAACGATAAAGTGACAACTGCACAAAGTGAGTGTGAGCGCACTAATGGAGTGTTCGACATAATGAAGGATTTGGTACAATGCTATGAAAGAATTTTCAAAATGTGCGCAATAAGTTTATGTAGTTTGCGCACATGAAAGTATCGTGCGTGCTTTCCCACTACAACCATGCAAAGGATCATAATACACGATTCACTTTGATGCGTCGAGATCCTTGTCACAAAATCCTCCATGGTGTGAAGATAATTTGACTCAATCGAATTCAATCACAACTTAGCAAACCTTTCTTTGGTTTCAAACTAGTCTTTCACCATGAGCTTTTGTGTTCTAGTTTTTATAATTCATAGGTATCCTACATACGTGACAAACTAGAAACAGCTTCAAACCCAATAATAAGAGATTGTAAGGGGTGATTTTAGAAAGGTGTAAATCAAATTTAAAATATAAATATAAATGCTCCTCAATGGAGAGGGAGAGGGTGGAACACTACTACAATTTGAGGGAGTTTGCAATCTTCTCTTCTCAAACGATGCTAAAGCTTAGCAACTTCCTCAAGAAAATAAGCAACGTTATCGCATCACCTAAAAATATTATTTATATTATTTATAATTTAGTTAAAAACGTTGGCTTACTTTCTTGAGAACGTTGCCCAAGTAAGTTCCAATACGTTGCTAGACTTGAGCAAGGTTTACCGACAAGCAACATTTGTAACATTGCAAACCTCTCTCTTTTTTTGTAGTGGAAATGCCTCTAAATGGCACGTTTTCTATTATCACGCGATCTCCATAATATCAACTATATCATCACAAATTATTTTGTAATATTATACATTATCACAATTTTTGAACCCTAAAAGGTTGTCAAAGGCTAAACATTCCTCAATGAATGTTCAAAACAATGTTGTTTCTAAGCAGTCATTGAGGAATATTTGCCTCTCAGTTTCTAAGCGGACATCGAGGAATATTTGTTTGTCGGCAGTGGTCAAAGGCCATAAAGATACAATAATCTCTCTTATTTGTTACTTCGGGAATACCCTAAACCATGCCGTTTTAGCGTAATAACGTTATTATAAGATAATTGGGGTTTTTAGTTTTTTATAATTTTTTCTTACACATGTATGATCTTAAGATGATATTCAGGAACAACTTTGTAGCTGTCAGAGTTTTTGTTTTGAATAATTGGTAGTAGATTTGCAATGATAATTCTATATATGGAAAACTAAAAATAATTATACGTGGTTTTTGAGGAATGATATTGGTATCGGTATTGGAATGATGATGATTTTATACATGAAAAATAACAAAAACAAATCAACTAGGTTTTTAAGGAGCTCTATCTCTTCCTTCACCTTGAATTTCAACTTTGTTTGTAGGGTTCAATATTAGTTAATCTTTTTTTCTAAAAGTAGAAACATTCATTTGATCCAAAATGTGAAAAAGTTATGGATGCGTTTTAATGCAAGGGGTCTAATTTTGGACTTTACTCTCTTTGTAGAAGTTCAAATAGTTTTCACCGTTGCAAGGCTATTCTTTGACCCAAGAATTTTATTCTGATAAATTTTGGTAAAATGGTGTTATTGAGATGTTATTGAGATTTTTACTACACAAACTAGACTTGTTTTCAGACCATTTTGAATTCATCTTAAATAGACTCTGGATGAAGGACATTTGGCTCTTAAATGTTTTGCCCTTCATCCAAAATGTTGTTTGAGCCTTCTTAAATAGTTGATGAATTGAAAAATATACTTGCTTCTTTGCCATCACAATATCTTCGAAGGAAGAATAGCCTAGAAAGAGGTTCTATGTTTCTTGCAAATATGTACGGCCACGTGGACCACGTTCTTATAAAATTCCTACTATTCTCATTACGTTCTTGTGGAGTTTTGTGGCTAGGTTGACCGCGTTCCCCTTCCCTCTTCCCCTTTTCTCCACCCCGTTTGGCTTCGCGTTTCCTCCTTCTCCTTCTGGTTTACTTGTTCTTGTGGAGCTGTGCGGCTAGGTCGACGACATTTCCCTTCCCTTTGGCTTCACGTTTCCATCTTCCTCTTCTACTTTATTTCTTCTTGTTACTTTGGTCTTGCGGATTGCAACCTACCGCCTTGCTGCTCTTGTTGCTTTCCGGCTGCTGCTACTTCGGAAGGAGCCTCCGTAGTCGCTTAGAAGCATCGTCCTCTATACGTGGTTGAACCCTCAGGTTTGAATCTCGCAAGAGTTGTCTCCTTCCGCTTGTGCTTTACTTATTCTTGAAGATTTGTGCGGCTATGTGCGGCTAGATCGCCTGCGTTCCTCTTCCTCTTCCTTGCTCCTGCTTCTTCTTCCCCTTTGGCTTCACGTTTCCTCGTTCCGCTTCTGCTTTACTTCTTGTTTCTCTCCTCTCGTGACTAACTGTCGTGATGTTACCCAAGTGGCTAAGTCCTAATGCTACAGACGCTTTTCTGCAATTGCATGCTAGGTGCTACTTTGGTAAGAGCCTTCGAAGATATTTGGAAGCGCCATCCTCCATACGTGGTGGAACCTTCAAGTTCAAATACCGCATGCCCTTGTAGTGAGATTTCCCCTTCCCTCTTCCTATTTTCCCTCCCCTTTGGCTTTGCGTTTCCTGCTTTCCCCTTCCCTCTCCTATTTTCCCTCCTCTTTGGCTTTGCGTTTCCTTCTTCCGCTTGTGCTTTATTTGGTCTTGTCAAGGTGTACGGCTAGGTGGTTCACGTTCTCCTTCCTTTTTCCTCCTTCCCCTTCCATGTTGCTCCTTTCTCTTGTGCCCCTTCTCTCTTCCTATTTTCCCTCCTCTTTGGCTTTGCGTTTCCTTCTTCTGCTTGGTCTTGTCGAGCAGTGCGGCTAGGCCCGCATTCCCCTTCTTTTTTCCTCGTTCCCCTTCCCTCTTGCTCCTTTCTCTTGGGCCCCTTCCCTCTTCCTATTTTCCCTCCCCTTTGGCTTTTTGTTTCCTTCTTTTGTTTGTGCTTTATATGGTCTTGTCGAGCTGTATGGCTAGGTGGACCGCGTTCCCTTCCCTTTTCCTCTTTCCCCTTCCCTGTTGCTCCTTTATCTTGTACGGCTAGATGGACAATGTTCCCTTTCCCTGTTTTTCCTTCCCCTTTCAAGTTGCTCCTTTCCCTTCCACTTTGGCTTTGTGTTGTCTTCCGCTTGATTTGTGCTTTACTTATTCTTTAAGAACTGTGCTGTTGTGTGCGGCTAGGTCAACTGCTGTAGTCTGCGTTCCTCTTCCCTTCTTCTTCCCTGCTCCTGCTTCTTCTTTCCTTTTGGCTTCATGTTTCCTCGTTCCGCTTTTGCTTTACTTCTTGTTTCTCTCCTCTCGTGGATTGCGACGTACTCTCGTGATATTACCTAAGTCAGTAAGTCATAATGCTACAAACGCTTTTCCGTAGGTGCATGCTAGGTGCTACTTTGGTAAGAGCCTTCGAAGATATCTCAAAGCGCCATCCTCCATACGTGGTAGAACCCTCAAGTTCAATACCGCAGGCCCTTCTAGTGAGATTACCACAACACCAGATTTGAATTTCTACGTACTAATTATTCTTGTTGGTTTCCTATTGTTTTCGACAAGTGTAGAGAAGATTTTGTGTAGTTCACTCGTTTCTGAAGCTTCTCAAAGCCCTCAAAAGATTATATCTCATTCAACTTGTTCCAATGAAACACTTGCAAGTCTAGTCTAATTCAATCAGCTCTAATATACCTTTTCTTTACTCTTTGTTTGTAATTTTCAATTCTCTTGGGTACAATTGTTTTATAATCATGCTCTCTCCTTCAATTAAGCACAAAATTTTTAGGATATCATTTGCACATTGTAAGAAAATGCTTTTCCTTGCCTTTTCACTCACTAATGGATCATGTGCATATTTTGTTTGTTATTCTTTTCACTTTACTCTACCCATGGGAGATTTCATTGAATTATGTATTGCTTCTTACTTTATATTTTGTGTGTGCTCAAAGTACTTTTATTGTGTGCGCTTACAGTAGTGACAAGTACAATCATCGCAAAGATATGTGATTGTCATTACCATGTTGGAGATAGATACACACTGTCAACTTGTCAAGACAAGATTGAAGGTATTGGTTGGAAAGAATGATTTGACCATGGCCGCAAACATCAAGACAACGGCCCTAATAATGGTATACATACCTTGATGTAACTTGATTCATACGTTTGTTATGGTTCTTGAATGTTAATATATAAGTTGAATCTATACTTTTAAAATTGTCGAGCTTCTTGTTTTGTAAAGTTTTGAAGACAAATTTTACTGTGGGCAGTGGTGGTGGAAAACAATGTGACTATGATAATTCTCTAATATAGGAAAGTGGAGATATATATACACTTGTAATAGTATAGAAGAATACCTTATTGTGGAAGGTATACAAGAAAGGTCAGCAATAAAGTGACAACCGCACAAAATGAGTGCGACAGCAACAAAGTGACAATCATAAAGTGACAACCGCACAAAATGAGTGCGACAGCAATAGGATTCGACATAATGGAGGATATGGTACAATGCTAGGGAAGAATTTGAAAAATGCGCACAATAGGTTTATGTAGTTTGCGCACATGAAAGTATTGAGTGTGCTTCGCAACTACAACCATGGAAAGGATTCACTTCGATGCGCGAGATCCTTGTTACAAAATCCTCCATGGTGTCGAGATAATTTGACGCATCTCCTTTGGATTGAGGCTTATGTTCATCAGAACTCAATCACAACTAAGCAAACCTTTGTTTGCTTTCAACGTAGTCTTTGACCAAGAGCTTTGGTGTCCTAGTTTTATAATGCAAAGGTATCCTACATACGTGACAAACTAAAAAGGCTTTAAACCCCCAATAGTAAGAGAATATAAGGAGTGATTTTAGAAAGGTGTAAATACAAATAAAAATATAAATATAAATGCTTGTAAATGGAGAGGGAAATGGTGGAACACCACAACAATTGAGGGGGTTTGCAACCTTTTCTTCTCAAACATTGCTAAAGTTTAGCAATTGTTTCAGAACTTTGCTTGAGCAACATTTTGGAACTTTGCTTGAGCAACGTTTTGGAACTTTGCTTGAGCAACATTCTCAAAAAAATGAGCAATGTTATCGCATCACCACGATATGTAATTTATAATCTAGTTGAAAATGTTGCTTATTTTCTTGAGAACGTTGTTCAAGCAAGTTCTAATACGTTGCTAGACTTGAGGAACGTTTACAAAAAAAAAAAAAAAAAAAAAAAAAAAAAAAAAAAAAAAAACATTTGAAAGATTGCAAACCCCTCACTTTTCTCATAGTCAAAATGTCTCTAAATGGCAGGTTTTTTAATATCACACATTCTCTATAATATAAACTATATTATCACAAATTATTTTCTAATATCACACAATATTACAATTTTTGAACTCTACATAGTGGTGAAAGGGTAAATATTTCTAACAAAAGTTCAAAACATTTTTGTTTCGAAGCGGTCATTGAGATATTGAGATATATTGAGATATTGAGATACTGAGATATATCAAAATATCTGCCTCTCAGCAGTGGTCAAAGGTCAAAAAGAGACAATTATCTATCTTATTTTTTACTACTTGAACACCCTAAAACATGCCATTTTAACAGAATAATGTCATTTAAACAAAATTGGGGTTTTTAGTTTTTTATAATTTATTCTTACACATGTATGATCTTAAGATAATATCCAACAACTTTGTAACTGTCAAATTTTTATTTAGAATAATATTGGTAATAGATTTGCAATGTTGATTCTATATATGGAAAACTATAGAATGATCGATACAAATCCAATATCTATACCTGAAAAACTAAAAAAATAAATTAACAAGCTTTTTGAGGAGCTCTATCTCTTCCGTTCACCTTAAATTTCAACTTTAAGACATGGGATGCATTTATTTGACCGAGAATTTTTTTTTGATAAATTTCTTTGGTAAATGGATGTTATTGAGATGAAGAAACAACTTCTGAGGTCATTTCTTCCACTGAAATAAGTCTATTAGTAGCATTTCCACTTGAGAGTGAAATCATGAAATTTTGTGTTTCAACAATCTCTTGACGCTTGATGACTCAAAATATGACCCAAATGATCCACAATAGATCTATGACAAGATCGTACTCTACAATTGAGTTGAAATTCTATTCAAATAACTCATATTAAAATTTTATTTACGACACTTTCAAAAATATAGTATCCTTGGTTAAGAAAAGACTCGAACTTTTGAAGGTTAAAACTTGAGGCACTTTTGAAGGTTAAAACTTGAGGCACTTAAAAATCTTATTTTTATCATACTGAACATCATGATTTTACATTACAACAAAAAGCATAGTCATTTCTACTCACTTTCACAAACATTTCCTACTTAGAGAAAGCATATGTAACTCTATCAAAAACAAAATTATATGAACTCAATTATTCCTCACTTTACTTGTACACAACTAACACAAGAAGATCTGTTGACAATAGAGATTAAAGCTTACAGTAACCAACTAAACATAACAAACATGCTTGATCTTGATCATATTGATACCAAGGCATCCACACACTACCCCAAACTCACCGCATCACAAAAATAATGGATATCTCCATCACCCAAAAACTACGATCAAGTAAAACTAGTCACACATTAACCCTTAAATGCCCATGGGGTCTAAAATGGGCAAAATTAGTCACACATTAACCCTTAAATGCCCATGGGGTCTAAATGCCCATGGGGTCTAAATGCCCATGGGGTCTGAATGCCCATGGGGTCTGAATGCCCATGGGGTCTGAATGCCCATGGGGTCTGAAACGGGCAGCCCAAAATTGGATCACATCATCTTTTGAAATTGGGCATCATAAATAAATAAATAAACCAATCAATGATGAGCTTGCTACCTCCTACAAAGTTATGTACAATCCCAACCTACCTACCACATCCTTTCAAAGCACAAAATTACTCATACAAATTGTGATTTGAATTGTAAAATTTCACGCGTTAAATGCATCATAAGAAGGTGACAAGTTCAACATCAAAAATATAAATGAAAAGTTGAGTACACTGAGAGCTACAGACAGACAGAGCACATCCTATTGAAAAAGAGCCCCTCGGGCTCCCTTTAACAAGGGCGATTCCTACCTCAAATATGGCAGCAGCAAAGCAAAAGAAGAAGCACACCAATCTCCTATCAGAAGTGCCGTTGAACAGAATTCCCATATCACCACTGGTGTAAGACTAGCATGTAAGAGTAGCATTCTATGCACCGAAGACTTGCGAGTTATGAATATGCTGTGCGAATTCCGCAACAATCTGTCGCAGCAGAGCAGCATGAATCATGACCTGAGCATGGGTGTTCTGGTACAACTCGATGGCTTCCAGGAGTTTCCCGATCTCCACCACCATGTTCTGGCACTGGCCCCGGAGACTGGTTGTTGCGCTTTCGAACATGGTCAAGCTTGTCAAGTGGGCGTTCATCTGCTGGCCCAGGGCTCCTAATAGTCCTGCGCCGTGTGCGTTCATTGCTGCCCGCAAGTCTGTCTCTGTGTACCCTCCTCCTCCTCCTGCTCCCGTTGTGGGATCTGATGAGTCTGTTCTTTGCTGCTGCTGCTGCTGCTGCTGCTCGGGAACGTATGAAGCTGCTGCCTTCATGGCTGCTGCGGCTGCTGCTGCGGCACTTGCTCCTCTGCCTCTCCCTCTCCCTCTTCCTCGTGTTGCCTTCATTTGATGAGCTTTGCAAGAAGGGATTGCCGCAACAGATTCAGTCTGCACGCCAGAAAAGAGCATGTTGGATATCGATTCAATTGCCATGCATATCCGCACAGTCAATAATTATTCAAGAGAAAGTCAATTCTGCTTTCACTTTTGTGTTTCAATGTGCTCAGGAGTTGGATGTCAGGGTGTGCAATTTGAGGTGCACCTGTAGAACTTCCTTGAGTTCTAAATCTTGTAACTAAATCAAGAGAAGTTCATGATTTGAAATGATGCAATCTCCCACGAATTTTGCCCGTTTCCGGGAAAATGAATCCCTTGGTAACTCCAGAACGAGCTTGATACTAACAATTATTGAGCATGTCACCTTGATGATGATCAGAGCCTCAAACCAATATGCAGTCTGATTTAGATACAACTTGCAACAAAGATCAAGAAGGAAAACTCCAAACCCTAATTAAGAGTGGTGTAAGTATAGCAATCGTTCAACTTAATGTACGGCATGACTAATAACCCCCTCTCAAGGTGAACATGATAGTGGTATGAAATAAGAAACATCAACATACAACATCAAACCAAAATTACTTACAGTTCGTGTGCTGCAAACAAAGAGCAAGAGCCCATTGCATGTAATACCATCAAGTAAACTACATTGATGATTATCAACATCAAACTACTATAAGCCCTTGATTCTAGTTCACGATGTAACTTGGTTGCCATGAAATATCAAGATGTAACATCAAATGAAAACTATACGTAATCCTTGTTGGAAGGCACTCTAGAAGAAATAAACCTGGCCTCTATTCTAGAACTTACAGCTTTTCCTTGATCCTAGTTACAGGATGCAACTCTACAGGAAATGAAGTAAGATTGATGTTCATAGTTGCGCAGACTAGAATCCTCTCCACAGATACTTTCAAGACAATGATCATAGTCTGGAAATGCAAACTAGACTATGATCACCTTCACAACCAGAAATCACACACTGAATATGGGCTTCAACGATTGAAATAAAGAGACAGTTTCAGTACCTGGAGTTGAGACTGTAGTTACAACTTCGATGTGGTAGTGAATACTTTCACAGGCAGGTCAAGTAATGCAGGAAGTGATCAGTTATCAAGAGCGCCAACGGCCCAATGGTGAATTTAGAAGCTTAAGAGTCGTTAGATAATTGGTGGTTATGTTGATTAAAGTGAAGCCAGGCACCCATTTAACAGTTTCAATCAAATGACTCTACGGATTCCATAGAAACTGTACCGTCCCCACTTATTCTCTAGAGTTGCTTAATCTGCAAGTGTAGTCCACAATGTTGTCAGTTTTTGTCTCAAAAGTGCAATCGACGCACTTGAAAGAATCACAAAAAAACCTGCGAAAGACTAAGACTTTGTACAACTTGTATAGCAAACATATACAATGGAATAAAGATTTTCATTCACAAAGCAAAGAGACTCAGATTTCAAAATCCCTGGCCTTCCAGGGTACCATTTAATTGGATGTAGACTGCTTACAAATGTGGACATTCGAAACAGATTGATTGTCCCCAGATATGTCCACTGTCTGTAATATTTACATCCCTGGCATTTCAGGGTAAAAATGTAGACATTGTGATTGCCGATTGCAAATCTCCTTACACATGTGTACTACTAAACAAAAGGTTAGTTCACATATGTAAGCAGTATATCCATGTAAATCAACGAGACACAAGGATCAGCAGGATCCTGGTCTGAGCATGTGTAAGAGAAAGCTTCAGTTTGACCTGTCTGTACAAAGATCATTGTATACCACCCATCCCTGCAGAGGATCATTGGGATCTGACTATGTATACCTGTGTAGTGATGGTGTAAATCACCTATGAATCATTTTCTGTTCTTCCTCCGTGGCTGAGGTTTGTTGTATGGTGGAGTCTCGGTTGATCTGGGGACTGTTCCAGTTGGTGTGCGCAGTGCTTCACCGTTGAAAGTGAATCCGTATGGTGGAGAGACCGGCATGTTGAATCTCGGTGCTGTTCCTTCGGTTGGATTGCGAGGCTCTGCTAGTACAATTTCTGCTTTTCCTCCACTCTGCAAGAATTGTCACCATTGTTACATGATCACAGCTGCTGCTGTGATACCTCAATCAGTTTGCTCAATAAACAACCATGGCAACTGTTCCTTTTAGTTCCACGCCATGGTTTAGAAACTGTTGAAATTAGTAGCGGAATTTCAAACTCAGGTTATGTAATCAGTTTACCATGAGCTATAAACCCTAAACCCTTGCACTGAATACTGGAAGTGGGGTGGGTCTTCGAGAACTTTGTTACACGATCACAGCTGCTGCTACAATGCCTTCTCAATTAGTGGCGAAGTTTGTTTTATGATAAACGACCGTTCCTTTTGGTGGCTTAGTTAGCTGATAAGAAAATACAGTGCAACTCAGCATGATTCAAAAACAACTAGAATCAGTAACTTATTCGAAGTCTGCGCAAACTTACGATTCGGATATCGCTCGTTTCAATTATCGGTTCAGACTCCTTGGCAATGGAAACTGAAAATGGGGGTGGGAATTCGAGTGGTTGGATTACAGTGGCCATGATGGAGTTATACCTGCTTTGTGACGACTGGAGGTCGGCGAGGTGCTCTGGCCTCATTCACATTCTCAATAGTTCTGAGAGCCCGATGCTGCTTCTGAATCTGCTCGTACTGCCTCATTTGACTGGCGAAGTTGATGCCTGGAACAACTGGAGCTCTACCGTCACCTCCGAGGCTGAGTAGGTTCGGTGACATGGGTGGTTGCGCAGGAGGCCTCCGGAATAATTTCAGTCCAGGAATGTCATCCACGTGCGATGGTCCAGGTGATTGCGAGTACATCCATGTCTGGGGTGGCACTGCCTTCAGTCTCTTGCGCAAGATCTCGAACGCTTCGCTTGACTGGAACACCACCATTGCAAGTCTTCAGTTTTCCATGCGTCTAAACAATTTATTATTTGAAAGATACTAAGATGAATAGTTACATTTATTTGGTTTTTCAAAGTGCGAGCAGGTGTACCTGAGGGAGAAGCAAGAGCAGCCCATTCAGTGCCTTAAGAAGTGAAGGATACCGAGCTGACTCTACCAACTAGATTCACAGGCCCACAACGATAAAGGATCAGTCATTAAAAAGGAGGAGTTTAGTAATTTCAATCAACTTCTCAAGGTAAGATGTATGAATTCTTTACCTGCAACCTGAGGTTTGCAAATACAGGAGTCTCTAACAGTCGCACCAATCTGTCAAGTTGGACCAAGAACGGCACTGTGATGTCCCTCTCGCCTAGCGATTGAATCAAAGAAGCCGCATGTGGGTAGGCCTGTGAAATAACTAGCCATTTTGAGCTGTCTGACTGAGGAATTTGTTTGGGTATGATAAAAAAAAGACGCACTAACTACTTAGTCCTCATATGCTGAATCACGTCAATGTATCACTGTATTCGTAATTTCCAGGGTTCACATTCTTAAATGCAAATGAAAACACGTCCATTAAGATGATAGTACAATGCTAAGTTATAACCCGAATATAAAGAAATGAGCATACTTGACCCAACAATTCGTCGGATTACTTTGTGAATAGAAAGAGGATGATGATCGAGCGAGCATACCTGGGCAAGCAGACAGAGGCTGATAGTGGCCAAGGGCGCGTGGCACCAAGATCCATACAAGGCGAGGTACAGGTCCCGTCCAGCAAGAGTTGTCATAGTGTCTTTCAGAGCCTTTCGCACTTCTTGGAGCTCTGGAGCCGTCAGGAGTATCGAGTTCAGCGCCTGCAATAGGTACGAACCCGCCCGCGTCAGTACCTCTATGTATGCTCTAGACCCGACATTCATTCAAGTGATATGGTAAAAAAACTCACCTGAACCATAATAGTTGCAAAATTGAGGTCCCTTTCCTTCTCAAGAATGGCAGCCAGTTCCCGATACACTGGTTCTGAACCCAGCGACTGGCAAAAACTTCGTATTGCCATTGTACCTCTCCTGGAATCAAAACACAAATCTCTTTTCAGGTCTAAAGAGCTAGAACTCCACATTTTCAGTAACGAAACCATAAAAGACATGTGACTTTGTGAGAGGAGGTTTTTACTGTTCAAGAAGATTGTGTTCGGTGTTGAAGCGCCGCACAAGGAAGACCAGTAGGTGTCGGAAGTGGTTAGGATCTCGAGCTATGTTGGCTTGAATTTCCAGAACTTGCTCGGCAACCTGCACAAAAATGAGAGGAACTTAGTGATTGCGAAAGACTAACAACGACAACTATCCTTCAGAAGAGAGCCTTACTTCATCAGATGGGTCGGACAGCGATGATAATAGGGCTGGGATGATGCCATCGAAGAAGGAGAGCACCTGGACACACCGCCATTAAAGTTACTACGAGCATAATTAGCAACATCTTTGTCTTGAAAAAAACAATACGAAAACGCAATGTTCAGGATTTCAGTGTACTCACTTCTGTTCGATGCCTCTCCAAGAGCACGGAGATCCACCTTAGCGCCTCCAATCTCGTGACCTCGTGCTCGCTCAGCAGCTCCCTGTCAAAACGAAACAAAATAGGATAGTTTAGGGAAGTTATCCTTTATCATAAACCAGATACTTGGTGACCCTCTCATTTCAATGTTAGTTACCTTCTTGCGATGACCAGAATAGCACCGACGTCAAAGTCCTCTGAGGGCGGTGCATTTACTGATCGTAGCTCCTGGTTTGTCTCTCGAGCAACCTACAGACAACAGCTTGCATTATATTTCATTCAAAACATTGTGGTTAACAAAAGCAGGATTAGACGAGATGACGACGTACCACTTGAATTTTTTCTTCCTCATCAGAGATACAAGGAAGGATTCTTCCAAGGATGTCGGCGTGGTATTTCACAAGTTGATCTCCTCCAAGCTTCAGAAATTCATTGATCTGCACAAGAGAGAATCGCCATTGACACATTAGAATTTCCGAGTAAATGCTCGAATGCAATATAAAGCATGATAATTATCAGCATTGAAATGAAAGATTCAAAGGACGCACCCAAGTGATTGCAGTGAGCCGAGTAAACTCATCGGGAGATCCTGCTCTTTTGATCAGTACATCTGCCATTCTACCGTATTCCACAGACTGCAAACAAACACAGTCATCAATGAGTTCCAAAAAGCAAATTGAGCAAAAGATTTAAGGGAAGGTACCAATAGTCGAATTCTATGCTTTGCAAGTTTCACCGTGAGCTTCCAAAATGGATTCCTATGAGCTTTGGGAGACTCACGGGAGAATTCTTTATCTCCTGGAGGAACTCCATAAGAGCTTGATCAGCCTTCTGGCGAATCTCATGACTATCGTCGCTCAGCATGTTGAACAACCCTGCAGAATATTACAACATCCGGTCATCCCATTCATACATGCATGTACAAGACCTTCAAAGAGAAGAATCATTCTTGAATCTTATGGAGAATTCTTACCATCAAGGAAGTGTGGGAGGAAGCTGAGCATGTCGAAATTCGGGACACCATCCAACAAGGTGATCCATCCCACCAGAAACTGGCGCACCATTGGATGATGTACGTTCATCCGCTCCCTCAAAAGGGGAATGAAAGCCTCAATGCTGCAATACCCCACAACAAGTTGGTACAAAGCAAACTACTATACCTCCAAGAATGTTAAAACGAACAGAACCAATGTCAGAAGTAATTATGCTCTGGTACTGAGTCAGTGAATTCGTTGAACCTGAATAGATCATTGTCTGAATTAGAATTCTCTGCTGTAACAATATCCTGCAAAGTCAATGTTACTTCTATGTCAGGAGACAGAGGAAAGGCACATAAAACAGGTCAAAAAATATTGATGCTACAAAGTGTTGACACTGTTCAAGTCTGTAGGAGATAAGAGTATGCGGACCTTGATAAGGCGGTCCAGCAAGTGACCAGCGTTTTTAACATCAGGATCAACGTCTGCTGAGAGCTTGCAAAGGGCGTCGAAGATTTCGTTGAAGAAGACGAGCATGTCTTCTCTCGTCACCTGCACACACACAATCACACCATAAATCCAACATTTTTACAATACCGTGCAATTAATGTAAGAATGCAAACGAGTTTTTACCTTTGCGATGTTGTATAGAGCTTCACAAGCGTAGTATCTCACACGGTTGTCATCATCTGTGAATGATTTGAGGATCGGAGGTACAATTTTCTGCACACAAGACAAGTCACTGATATTAAAAATATTCTTGATGAAAAGGCAACCAGGAACAACGAAATCCATTGACGTACCTCGAGATATTGAGCAGCCTCAGGTGCAAGCCCGACGACTGCAGCTGCGAGGGCAATCAGACCACCCTGGAGGAAAGAGCAACCCGAACTCATTAGAAAGCTACGAATTCAAAGCATGAAGTACCTGGTGTGGGAGGAGAACGAAAAGCTCACCTTACGACGACTGTTCACAGGAGAAAGGGCGAATTCGTGTACAACCAGAGCAAGGATCTTGGATATCGTTGAATGATCTTTCGCCACTATGAGTGCCTTCACTGCATTCTCCACCTGCCTCACCAAAAGCAACAACAATCAAGCAATGTGTTTGAGCTATCATGAGAAAATCAAGAAAGATTGAAGGAAATGGGAAGCAATTAATCACCTCAAGAGCTGCAGCTTTGCGCTTTTCGTACATCTTGTCGCCCAGATTGCGCAGCACCGACCCCGGAAGGGGTGGTGCATTGCTCTCCACCATGTCTCGAATCTTGTTGCTCTCTAACTCCCAATACTCAAAACAAAGTCGCACACACGTTTTCTCTCCCGCAAGAACATCTTCCCGCGACATGGGTCCCCGCGTACCTGCACAACAAACAACCAAGGTTTAGCTCCAACATCATGTAAAATGCAGCAACCATAAACCCTCGACTCGCAGTGCAATCGACAATTCACCAAAAGACAGAGACAAAACATTTTTAAAATCGTGATGTGGAAGAGGGCGACTTACCGAATGCGTTCGCGAGCCATTGCATCAATTCACAGGTGGTCAGAGCGAGACCTCAAGCTACAAGACCCTAACTCTAGAGAAAGGAAATGCGGATGATCAAATCCAAGTCCATCGCTGTACTCATAAACATTCTCATCGGAGGATGATCTGTGAGGCGATCACAGGCGAAACTGGCGAGAATTCGAATTCTCTGAAATTTTTAAAAAAGAGAGAGAAAAACCCTGCGAATAAAAGAACGAGAAAAGCTAGAGAAAAATACTGCAAGAGAAAAGGACGAGGCTGCTGCTACACGAAAAGACTCGCTCAGCACGAAACAGCTATGGCAATTTAGCGCTTTCTCCTATCTGCGCGAATACACCGAATGGAATTGCGCGAAATTTGTAGCATCAATTGCCCGAAAAGGGAGCGTAAATGGCTTGATAAATTAAGAAGTGAGCGCAGATCAGAGAGAAAAACAGCTTGAAAAGGCAAATGTTCTTGTTCTAGCGAGCGTATTCTGTCTCGTGCATGATCGAGCGATCACGGACCCGGAAACGAACTAGAAAAAGTGCAATTCACGAGAATTGCTAGCATCCCAAAGAAATCTCTCGACGACGACGAAGGGTACGAGACACAGTCAAACACAACAACGAGCTCTTACAGTTTTGTGAGCTTTTGGAGACAAATTTCATTTTGGGCAGCCCATTCTGACCATAAGAATCTTCTATTAGAAATTGATGTATACATGTGCTAATATGGAAGCTTACCTTGTTGGAGAAGGTTTACACGAAAATGTAAACAAACTGCTGTTGCAACTCCGTAGGAAATGGGTGCGAGAGCACCTATGGTACAATGCTAGGAAGGACTTCACGTAATGCAAGGTGCGCGCAAGGGAGGTAATGCGAGGTGCGCGCAAGGAGGTAATGCGAGGTGCGCGCAAGGAGGTAATGCGAGGTGCGCGCATGGGAGTAATGCGAGGTGCGTGCAAGAGGTAATACGAGGTGCGCGCAAAGGAGGTAATACGAGGTGCGCACAAGGGAGGAATTCACATGATGCAGGGTGCGCTCCCGCAACAGGTTCATGTAGTTGGCGCACAACTACAACTACAACCATGCAAAGGAATTCGTGACAAAGATCCGGAAAATCAATCGGGCACGCGACTCGGTTTGATGTGCCAGATCGTTGTCATGAATTACTTCATCTTGTCGAGACAACATGACACGACTCCTTGTTGTGTTTTAGCCTTTTCGTTTATTGAATCTTAACCACTCAATCTACACCCTTGTTACTTTCGAATAAGTCTTTCCCCACTAATCTCCTATATTGTATTTTTATTATGCAAAAGTATTCTCTACCTACATTGCATCAAAATCTAAAAGAACTTCAAACCCAATAGTAAGAGATTGTAAGGGGTGATATTAGAGAAGGGTAGATGAAAATATATATATGTTCGTTAAGGGAGGGAGACAGGCTGAGGAGCATATTCCGGTCGGTAGAGGGCACAATCTGGCTAAGACTAATAATGGCGTCCAATCGGGCAGATTTATCATCCAAAAAGGAAGGTATATTCATCCAGCCGACTCAGAACTTGCCTGGAATCTAGATACTCATCCACGGCCCTGGGTTCTCGATTGACGCTTTTTCATCCACCACGAATGACACAGCAGTGCCCAAATAACGACGTGCCTGGGGATAATCATCCTCTATGGATAGGAATCATCCTAAAGGTACGTAATTCATCCCCTTTAGGGCCCAGTTAAAAAGGATTGTCAGGAATGTTGCCATGAAACCGGTTTGCCTGTTTTATGAGATTGCATTGTTATTTAAATTGGGGCCTATCAGTTGGTTAATAACCGAACGAATTTATTGGTTGTGGAAAATTTAAGTTGAAAGAGGCTATGGAAACAATTTTCATGAATTGCGTAAGTAACAAGAAGGGTGCCCCTCAAGTCTTATAATTTTGCGGAGGGCACTAAATTTTACACAAGTGGAAGTTTATAGGTGCATTCAAAAGTGAGTTTCAAAAAAGAAGTTTATAGGTGCATTCATAAGAGGGAAGCTTAAACTGAATTCCCAAATTCGAATCTTTAAAGCTTGACAATTGTCAAACAATTGTCCCATGTTGGCTATTATTGGAAAATAAGACGCGTATATAGAATGCATCTTTTCTATAAGTTATTATTTTTAACTTATTATCAGCTTTTACATGCAAAAGGTAATGTATTGCATCACCTTTAGTTGAAATATTTATAAATGTCCTAAGTTGGTGCAAGAACCTACTTGGCAAATGAGTCATGTTTATATAGTTTCATGTCTAATCTCTAGAATTTTGTAATTTTGTTTTATTTTTAAATAAGCATTTGTTTTGTACCCAATTGTTTGAATTAAGCAGGTCAATAGTATTCGAGAAAAGAGAAGAAAGTAATCATGTTTCAATTTTTAAATCTTTTAATCCAATGGAGTAACTTAAGATGACTATGAAGTCCAAGTTAGAGATGTTGATTGATTGAGAAATTTTGGATTAATTGTAACAATCTAACCATTAAATCTTGAAGTCAACTTATTAATAAGAGTGGTAGAAAAAAGTTTATAACGCCATACAATAAATGATGGATGTTGATAAAAGACATAAATTTCCATATATTTTAAATGCTACAAATTGATAAATGATCACTCTTAAACCACATTACTTCATCATGCAAATTATTAATCTCAAAAACTCACAATTCATAAGGTCATTATTTTGGTGTAAATTGTTCATTCTCTTAATTGGAAGTAAACATGAGGTACCTTCCTACAATAATCTATCTACCAAAGAATGATGAAACTTCTAAATGTATTCTAAGGTAAACAAACAATGATAGCCTTAGCCAAATCAGCTTAATTGCATGGCTTCATAAACATTTTATCTATCACTACAACCATTCTTATTAATAATTAGAGTTGAAGATTTAATGGTTGGCAAGTTGAAATTAATTCAAAATCTCTCAATCAAATCAACATCTCTAACTTGGACTTCATAGTCATCTTAAGTTACTCCATTGGATTAAGTGATTTAGAAATTGAAATATGACTACTATCTTCTCTATTTACTTATACTTTTGGCTATCCTTTTGCCCTCCTTAAGCTTCAAGGCGATCAAAGGGCTTAAGGAGGGCTGAGCACCCACTTCTCCGATTGGCCCATATTTTAGATAAGGATAAATAGAGATGGTGTGAGTATGAAGTGAAGGAGGAGGTAAGATTACTTATATAGAGGCTATCTGCGCATGGTGGTCGGGTCCCACTCCATTTTAACTCGCCCGGCCCAGCTTGCAAGCTACACTCGCTTCTATTGGAATGTTTTCACTCCTTTAACGAGCAATCTAACTAGCTAGCACACTACAATATTGAAAGCGTTGTGCTAGCTAGCACTAAGAGCGTCGTCGCTGGGAACGTCGTGCTAGCTAGTGTTGGGAGCATTGTGCTAGCTAGCGCTGGGAGCGTCGTGCTAGCTAGCAATGGGAGCGTCGTGCTAACTAGCAATGGGAGCGTCGTGCTAGCTAGCACTGGGAGCGTTGTGCTAGCTGTGCTACAATATTGGGAGCGTCGTGTTGGCTGTACTGGGAGCGTCGTGCTAGCTCTCTTATGACATTGTGTCTTTTTCACTTGACCTACATGCTGAACTAGATTTCTTACTTCAGATGCAGATTGATGAAGCAGGTCTGGCAGGGATCGTCGGTGGTGAAATAACTCTGAGATTATTCCTGTCCTGGAGAAGCTTCTGTATTTATATGGGAGTGTACTAACCCAGGTGGATTAGGTAACTACTTCTTATGTATCCTTTCTGAGGCTCGTATTTGTGCGCCTTCACTTTTTCCAATATGCTTCGTGAATGAAACTTGTGATACTGGAGGTTCAGAAGCCGGCTTCTAACAAGCGATTGTTGTAAAGGGGGAGGCCCGGAGGGACTCCCGGCCTATGAGGGACCCGACCTGAGGATGGCGGGAGCCCAACGAGAGAGGGTCACGAACTCGCCGGGAGTCCCAACGATGGGGACCTCCCCCGGCGTAACTACTCCCTGAAACCCTGGGCAGGTTCGGGCAGAATCGACACTTCGGCTGACGTACGCTTCTCTCAGAGGGAATTAATTGTAGCTTCATATAGGCTCACAGAGAATTTCCTGTGAGATTTTCTCACAGCGAATTCTCTATGAGCCTATATGAAGCTACAATGCTCAAGGTCGTTCCACGAAGGGAGAGCCTCCCAGACATCAAAGGTTAATTTACAAGGAGTAGTTACGGTTGTGCAGGAGTTAGCACGATGATTGCGCTGGGATTGGAGAGCTCAACGGACAAGATAGGAGTAGGAATAGTAGACAACAATGGGACCATACTCGCGAACCCTCGTCACACATACATCACACCTCCCAGCCACGACTTTCTACCCCCCCACACAGCGGAGCATCACCACGCACACGGGCAATGGTTCGTGGCAGCTACCAAGGAGGCACCCTAGAATCCGTAGGGACCTCCCAAGGCCGTTCTTGATAATCTCGAATTCGAATTTGAGGTCTGCGCCCCCAAGTTACCCTTGGAAGCCTACTCCTTGGCATTTAATTTCTATACATCAAAAAATTAGAAGCTCATTATCCCTCCTCCATCCTCCTTGATAGCTGCTACGAACGCTTACCCCACACACACGCGTTATCCCTCGTGCATGCAGCCGTGTAAAAAGTAAAATGCCTTACACCATCATGTGAAATGCAGCAACCATAAACCCTCGACTCGCAATGCGATCGACAATTCACCAAAAGACAGAGACAAAACATTTTAAAAATCGTGATGTGAAAGAGGGCGACTTACCGAATGCGTTCGCGAGCCATTGCATCAATTCACAGGTGATCTGAGCGAGGACTCAAGCTACAAGACCCTAACTCTAGAGAAAGGAAATGCGGATGATCGATTCCAAGTCCATCGCTGTACTCATAAACATTCTCATCGGAGGATGATCTGTGAGGCGATCACAAGCGCAATTGGCGAGAATTCGAATTCTCTGAAGTTTCTAAAAGGAAGAGAAAAACCATGCGAAATAAAGACTGAGAAAAATACTGCAAGAGAAAAGAACGAGGCTGCTGCTACACAAAAAAAACTCGCTCAGCACGAAACAGCTATGGCAATTTAGAGCTTTCTCCTATCTGCGCGATTACACCAAATGGAATTGCGCGAAATTTGTAGCATCAATTGCGCGAAAAGGGAGCGTAAATGGCTTTATAAATTAAGAAGGGAGCGGAGATCAGAGAGTAAAACAGCTTGAAAAGGCAAATGCTCTTGTTCTAGCGAGCGTATACTGTCCCGTGCATGATCGAGCGATCACGGACCCGGAAACGAACTACAATAAGAGCAATTCACAAGAATTGCTAGCGCCCGAAAGAAATCTCTCTCGACGACAACGAAGGGAACGAGACACATAGTGCGTTTACACTCCCTGCCGCTACTGCTGGGAGTTACTATTTTCAGCTTGAAGTTGTGACTCCGCATTAGCTGGCTCGCAAGTAGCTGAAGTCCTAGGAGCAGCTGCGCTGCGGCAGCAGACCCACCAGGCAGCGAATAATCCAAAAAAAATTCATTTGTCGTATCGCGGATTCTGTGCAAAGAAATGGATAGCTATGGTTGTTCTAGGGCAGGCCGTGTAAATGAAACTGCTTAGCAGGCCCAGCAGGAGCGGCAGGGAGTGTAAACGCTACAATAGTCAAACACAACAACGAGTTCTTACAGTCCTGTAAACTTTTGAAGACAAATTTCATTTTGGGCAGGGGCTGCGGAAACCATCCTGACCCTAAGAATCTTCTACTAGAAATTGATGGATACTTGTGCTAATATGGAAGCATACCTTGTTGGAGAAGGTCTACGTGCAAATGTTAACAAACTGCTGTTGCAACTCTGTAGGAAATGGCTGCGAGAGCACCGATGCTACAATGCTAGGGAGGAGTACACGTAATGCGAGGTGCGTGCAACGGAGCAAGTGCGTGCAAGGGAGCAGGTGCGCGCAACGGAGCAAGTGCGTGCAAGGGAGTAGGTGCGCGCAACGGAGCAAGTGCGTGCAAGGGAGCAGGTGCGCGCAACGGAGCAAGTCTTGCGCATGAAGGAGTTGGTGTCTTGAGGAGCCAAAGTGCGCGTGCAGGGGAGCAAAGTGCGCGCAAGGGAGGAGGAGGTGCGCGCAAGGGAGAAGGTGCGCGCAAGGGAGACGTTGCGCACAAGGGAGCGGGTGTGCGCAAGGGAGACGTTGCGCGTAAGAGAGGGCGTGCGTGTAAGGGAGGAATTCACGCAATGCGAGGTGCGCGCGAGGGAGAAATTCACGTGATGCGTGGTGCGCGCCACCAACGTCTTCATGTAGTTCACGCACAACTACAACTACAGCCATGCAGAGGAATTCGTGACAAAGACCTGGCAAATCAATCTGGCACACAACTCGGTTTGATGTGCCAGATCGTTGTCACGAATTTCTTAGTCGTGTATACAACAGGTGACACGACTCCTTGTGTTTAAGCCTTTTTGTTTATTGAAATTTAGCCACTCAATCTACATCCTTGTTATTTTCGAATAAGTCTTTCCCCAACAATCCCCTATGTTGTATTTTTATAATGCAAAAGTATTCTCTACCTTCATTGCATTACAAACTAAAAGGACTTCAAATCCAATAGTAAGAGATTGTAAGGGGTGATATTAAAGAGGTATATATATATATATATATATATATGTGTGTGTCTCTTAATGGAGAGAGAATGGGTGAGCATATTCCCGTCGGTAGAGGGCACAATGTGCCAAAGAGAAATAATGGCGTCCAATCGGGCAGATTTATCATCCAAAAAAAGCAAGCCGACTCAGATCTTGCCTGGAATCTAGATCCTCATCCACGGTCCTGGGTTCTCGATTGAGACTTTTTCATCCATCATGAATGATAGATCCAAGCCCAAATTACGACGTGAATAGATATCATCCTCAATGGATGATAATCATCCTTAAAGTGCATATTTCATGCCTCTGGGGCCCAGTTGAAAAGGATTGTCAGAAATCTCGCCATGGAACCGGTTTGCCTGTTTTATGAGATTGCATTGTTATTTAATTTGGGTCCTATCAGTTGGTTAATAACCGAACGAATTTCTTGGTTTTGGCGTTGAAAGTTGCCATGGAAACAATTTCCATGAATTCGGAAAGTATCTAGAAGGTTGCCCCTCAAGTCTTAGAATTTTCCACAAGGCACAAAATTTTAAAATATTAGATAGTTGGAAGTGTATAGGTGCATTCATGATTTGACAACCAAGATTCTTGCAAAATTTTAACTGAGGTGTACTTGAAAGGAAGATTTCTCTATTTCGGAGATGCATAGGTTTGTTGGTTTCTCGTGATGTTTGGGTTATTGGCTCATATATATTAAGAAAGTTGGTAGCAACAAAATTTGGAGTTTCGTAGGAGGGAGGCTTAAGCTGAATGAAATAAATAGTCTTTATTAGTCTAACTTTGACAATTACTACTATAATCAAACTTTATCCTTAAATCATATAATCTTTATACGAGTTGTGTTGCTTTGGTGAAGCGTCAAAGAAAAGTCGCATCTCATTACGTTAAGATTAACGTTTAGGGGTCAAAATGGACAAGTGGTAGGGCTAGCCTCAAAGAAATTTTAGTCCTATCGCTTTGTTTCTTTGTGTGGTTACCATTTCTTTTTTCAAAATTTTATGGTGCATGAGTCAAAGTTGATGGGACATTATCATAGAGTTTCCTCTTCTTGCACTTTATGTGATGTAGTGACCTTGATTTCCCAAATTCGAATCTTTGAAGCTTGACAAATGTCAAACAATTGTTACATGTTGGCAGTTATTGGAAAATAAGATGCATACATAGAATGCATCTTTTCTATAAGTTATATTTTTAAACTCATTATCAACTTTTACATGCAAAAGGTAATGTATTGCATCAACTTTAGTTGAAATATTTATAAAAGTCCTCGGTTGGTGCAAGAACTTACTTGGCAAATAAGTCATGTTTATATAGTTTCATGTCTAATCTCTAGAATTTTGTAATTTTGTTTCAATCTAAAATAAGCATTTGTTTAATACCCAATTGTTTGAATTAAGCTAGTCCAAAGTATTAAAGAAAAGAGAAGAAAGTAATCATGTTTCAATATTTAAATCTTTTAATCCAATGGAGTAACTTAAGGTGACTATGAAGTCAAAGTTAGAAATGTTGATTTGATTGAGAAATTTTGGATTGATCGTAACAATCTAACCATCAAATCTTGAAGTCAACTTATTAATAACAGTGGTAGATAGAAAGTTTATTAAGCCATACAATAAATGATAGATGCTGATAAAAGATATAGATTTCCATATATTTTAAATGCTACAAATTGATAAATGGTCACTCTTAAACCACAATCCTTTATCATGCAAATTATTAATCTCAAAAACTCACAATTCATAAGGTCATTATTTTGGTGTAAATTGTTCATTCTCTTAATTGGGAGTAAACATGAGGTAACTTCCTACAATAATCCATCTACCAAAAAATGAGGAAACTTCTAAATGTATTTTATGGTAAACAAACAATGATAGCCTTAGTCAAATCAAAATAATTGTATGGCTTCATAAACTTTTTAATTATCACTACAACCATTCTTATTAATAATAAGAGTTGAAGATTTAATGGTTGATAGTTGAAAAAGATTCAAAATCTCTCAATCAAATCAACATCTCTAACTTGGACTACATAGTCATCTTAAGTTTTCCCGAAAGGGGTGAGTAGTCGTGCATCAATGGCCCCTGTCCGATGGGCACCGGTTCATTGGTATGACGAACAGACACTTTATTCACGTCGGCCCTGTAAATAGGACCGGAGTTTTTATCTATCTATCTCATCTTAAGTTACTCCATTGGATTAAGTGATTTAGAAATTGAAATATGACTACTATCTTCTCTATTTACTTATACTTTTGGATACTTTCTTCTCTATTTACTTATACTTTTGGTTATCTTTTTGCCCTCCTTAAGCCTCAAGGCGATCAAAGGGCCTGAGGAGGGCAAAACACCTTCTTCCGCAATTGGCCCATATTTTAGATAAGGATAAATAGATATGGTGTGAGTATGAAGTGAAGGAAGGGGTGTGATTACTTATATAGAGGCTCTGTGCGCATGGTGGTTGGGTCTCACAGTGTTTGAACTCGCCCGCCCGGCCCAGCGTGTGACCCTCACTTGCTCCTTCTGCGCATGGCAGGGTCCCACTCCGTTTTAACTCGCGCGCCCGGCCCTACGTGCGACCCTCATTCGCTCCACTGCGCATGGTGGCCGGGATCTACTAAGTTTTAACTCGCCCGCCCGGCCGAGCGTGCGACCCTCACTCGCTCCCTCTACGCATGGTGGCGAGATCCACTCCGTTTCAAGTCGCCGGTCCGGCCCAACGTGCACGCTTCTTTGGCAAATGGTGGCCGGGTCCCTCTCCGTTTTAACTCGCCCGCTCGGCGCAGCGTGCGACGCTCACTCGCTTTCTCTACGCATGGTGGTCAGGTCCCACTCCGTATTAACTCTCCCGCGGCCCAGCAAGCGACCCTCACTCCGCTCCTTTTGGAATGTTTTCACTCATTACCGAGCAATCTAGCTAGCTAGCAAGCTACAATACTGGGAGCGTCGTGCTAGCTGTCTGTTCTTGTATTGATTGATACTTTCTTAGAGCCAGAGCGAGCAAAAAAGTGTAGAAGTGGGAAATCTGTGTGGCTGGAGATTGTACTGTCCGGCGGGTGTGGCAGTGGCTGGGAGTCTATATAGATGTGTACTTGATCGGAGGAGCTTCTTCTTGAACAATCTCCCTGCTTGTTGGCTAGCGTGTTGGCACGGTCATAGTGAGAGTTAGCCCATTGTTTAGTTGGAGTATTTTATGAAAGTGTTCACAAGTATTAAAATTGCCCTTGAATATACATATATATATGAGTGAACGATTTATAGTTTTAGAGTGTCTCATCATTCGACCACGTTAGCATTCTTTGAAAACCAACACATATATATATTTGTACAACATTTATTTAGTTATTCATTGCTTCAAAAAGCTTTGAAATGTTTTCTTCAATGTTATCCATATCTAAAATTATCTTTCTCCTTATTGCAAATATTTTGCGATGCTTCTCCTAACTAAATGTATTTTATAGAAGTGTTCCCTTGTATGAAAATTTCTCTATGTTCAATGTAACTATGATAGTGTTGTATCAAGTTTTCTTCTAAGATTATAACAAAGTATTGGTCTAAATCTAATTAGAACGTTGGTTTTGTTAAGAGTGCCTTCAAATGTGTAAAAAGTGCACATAAACAAATTTTTGGAAATTGAACAAATACAATTGTATTAATGTCTTGGTTACATACAATAACTTATAAAACTAGACTCAGTCATTCTTCTCAATGGTGTGGCATGTGCCTCACCCCTCAAATACGATATGGGCGTTTATTGGATTTTGACAAAGAGGATCTTTTGAATATCTTGGCTGTATACTCACTGCAAACTTTCGAGGGTGTCACTTTAGGGCACCAATTTAGGAATACCCATATTTCCAACTTCAAAAAATCATAACTCATTGTAGAAAAGTCCAAAACTGATGATTCCACTTGCTTTAGCTTTCTACTTATTTCCCCCATGCACTAATATTACCTGCTTTGATAACATCCCTATGCTAAAAATTCAAAATCAAAATATCTCGGATTAAAAAGAAATCTCATTTGTCTTCTTCGTACAGTATTCATGTCCGAATGTTTCCGATAACTCAGTATTAGGGTTTAAGGCTCAATCAAATCGTTTTCACGATTTCTTCGGTGCTACTCGCCGATCAGCAGTCCGAATCATCAAAATTGCGCACGGATTCTTCATTTAAGGGAGAGATGAAACAAAGATTGAGGAGCTGATTCCATTCAATTGCGCCTTTTTGGCTCTTGGTAATCTTTCCGCATCGCTGCACCAGGTACATTCACTGCATTCCAAATTTTCAATTTACTCTGAAATGGCGACATTAGCTTCTCGAACGAGAAATTTCGTGAAATTCGACAGTTACAGAGTGTTGATCGCAGGATGAGAATTTGCTCGTCTTGGTTCGGAAATCAATTTGTGGTTTAGCAGATTCAGTGACTGAAACAAGTCAGTATTTCAGTTTCCAGAGTGCGAAAATAGGCATTCTGGTAGTATTGATTGTGCCTGAGTGGCACTATAATGTTGAAAGAGGAAACTAGGGTTTTAACCGACTTAAACCCTCCCTTGTTCTTGTTCTGGAACCTGTTTGTTTTCTTTAGTTTATACTAGTAGATCTAGTGATTGGACTGGACGAGTGTTGCAATATCTGAAAGTGAAAATGCCAGTTAGAGACGCGAAGCATTCTAGCTCCTGATCGACAGGAGCCTGAGTGGTCCTTCAATCTCAAATGAGTTTAGGGTTTGAGGTCTCCGACTTAGGCTTACGCAGTTCCTGAATAACGAATTTGTCTAGTACGCCACTATCTCAAGCGCTCACCTATCACCTGCAGCTTGGCGGTTCTTGTCAACGTAAATGTATGATGGAAGCGGCAGAAGTGATTCCATCAGTAGATGTGATTTCTTCAGTAGAGTTAATGTACGAAGAAAAGGAAGAGCTCTTGGGTTATTTGAGAGAGAGAGATGTTCTGTTGATAGCAAAAAGTAGCAGAAGCCCACGGTTTTGTAAGACTTGTAGCAGTAGAAAGTAGTTAATTTTCAATGGTAAGCCCTCTATGTGACTTTCATTCAGAATGATAGCTCCTACTTTGCTGTGCACGTCTCCGTCTTCCTCATCGAAGCCCTGTCCTCTCTACGTGATATCGTGATATTACGGAGGGTGGACAGGGTGATATTTCAGAGGGATCTTCTTCTTCTTTCTTTTTTGCTCTTTTATGCATTGTTCTTTTTGCTAGGTTTTGTGGGTTCAATACGGTAGAGTTTATAAACCTATTCTTAAAAAATGGCAAATTCTTTGCCTAAAAATTAGTTGTGTTAATTTAATTTGTGTTGTATACTCTTGTTTTTGATTTTTGCCTTGGTTGGGATGTTTGTGCCTTGCTTGCCTTTGTTGTTTTGAATGATTAGATGCTAGTGTGCCCACGTGTAAGGGTAGTGCGGAAGCGTTGTTATAATTTTTAGGCTGAATTTATGCATTTAGGTTTGAAAATCGGGAATTTGGGGTTCATCTTGGAATGATTGAAATGATTGTCTAGAGGGTTTTTTAAGGTGTCTATTGCTTGGAAAATCATATTGGATACACCCCCCCACGGCCCAACTTGTGAGCTAGAACTGGACAACTGGTATTTAACCAAACAAAACATACACACACAAACAAGTACGGGGCGTCATAATACATTTATTGTTTATCCTTAATCCAGAATAAGTATCATACTTCCCATGAATATGAGACATGAGACATTTATCACTTGAACATGAACATAAATCATAATCATATTACATTACACATGTATTATTTGCTTCTGCTACTGCAACTAGCTCTGCTGTTGTTGTCGTTGTTGGTGCTTTTTCATAACCACAAACCCAAATATATTTCCGCATGTATAATCCAAAAACATATCAGTTAAAAAAACCTACACAGATCAGCACAAAAAACATTGCAATTACAATCACAAGTCAAAAATAGCAACAATAAACCCTAACTTTCTTTACAATATTGTTACAATGTAACTAAATATTAGACTGCACTTCATACTTAAAGATATTTAAACTCATTCAAGAAGTCAAACGTATTATAAGATTTTATCTTGAGAATTTACCAGATTTTAACATGTACTGACTATCTCAAATAATATTCTTAAATCCAATTAATTTGTAACAAAAGGTTCATTACTCTCTCTCTAAACTTGACAATTATATTAATTGCATAAATATTCCGCTCAAGATCACACTGCACCAATAAAATAATTACACGTATATTTACAAAACCTTTACAATAGTTTATAATAGTTTAAACAACTACGTACAATCTCTAAAGCCTAAAGCCTAAACTTTAAACCCTAAACCCTTTGCTCCGACTTTGTAGCTATTAGCCACTAAATTACATCAGCCACTCATTAGAGATCGCTAAGCAACTTATCAGATATTTTAAAGGTTTGAACTTGAGGGCATCGGTAAATAATCTTTGTTTTCAAGTAAGAAATTTAAATGGAAGTTTATTGATTATGAATTACTTCAGTCTAGGATTTTAGGAAGTTTCTTTACATAAAAATTTATTTTTGCGTTTAAGTAAAGTGTTATACTTTGTCTATTTGCAGAGAGATTGATATAAACGGGAATCCATTACGAGATTTATGAAGTTCCAAGATAACTTCCCGTTCGTTCAACGTATTAAGGACATTTCCTACGTTTGGCACGGTCTTGCCTATGGTCTATCCAAATTTAACTATACAAAATGTTGAGGAAGATATAATTGAAGTTGAGAGTTGGGTAAAATTTAAAAACATCAAATGTCGCAATCGCAATAGTTTGTATGAAGGTACTATTGATTATGAGACAAAAATTGAAAAACTTACTTCCAGTTCTGAATACGTTATTAACATTGTAATGTACAA
Organism: Bryum argenteum; assembly: GCA_037043015.1. NCBI lineage: Eukaryota > Viridiplantae > Streptophyta > Bryopsida > Bryales > Bryaceae > Bryum > Bryum argenteum. The sequence goes on along the minus strand of CM073328.1, from coordinate 12,303,701 downwards.
TGATTCACTCATATGATGACAAAAATATATACTCATGGGCATATTTTTAAGTTGGTTTTGACTTTAGGGTTTAGGGTCTTGGCCGCAAAACAAATCTAAAAAGTTAAATACAAATATCCAATTAAAATTATTGCTTTAATTAGTATATAGAATGTTACTATAAGTTTTCTTTTCTCCATTGAGGACAATCGCTGAAGTTGCTTTTGTATATTGATCATACAGCAGTGCATATGAAAAACGTTTAACTATGGAATCTAATAGTCTTCCGCTTTGGCCTTTGGTACCTTTTACTCTTTTAACAAGTAAGTTGATTTTTGATATAAACTCACTACATTATTTATAATGTGTAATCTTATGGTTATTAATCAATTATATTATCTTATAACAACATGATAATTTATAATTTTGATACAAGTGTATTTTTTAATGAAAAAAAAAGTTTGTTTGATTAAATTTCACTGGAAGAGACAGAAATTGAACTTCTACTTCTAATAAACAGAAGCTCCTAAAATAGATGAAAAAGTGAAGAACTTCAGTGAAGTGAGGCTTTAGCTGAAGAAAACTTAAGATACTCATCTTCTCTTTGCAGCAAAGGCAAGTTAGGGTTTGTGGTCTTGTGCTCTGCTGTTATTGCGAGTGGGAAGCACCCACTTCTTTTGGAAGCATTTCTTGGAGGGAGACCGTGTTTTATCACAAGTATCAGGTATTTCGGAGGCCTTCTAGCTTTGTATTCATACCTGCATTGTTCATTGAAGGTGTAGAACTAGATCTTCTCATTGAAAAATTGTGTAATATCAACTGCCATCGTTCTTACTCGTGATTGCATGCTCAATGTGGCGATTGATACGCATTTCAAGGAGCTTCACGATGCAATTATGAAATACCAAGTAGATCACGTACTTGGATCCGTGCATGTATCTGCTTTAGAGAGGAACCTGGATCCCGAAAATTGCTGGAATTATTATGGATCATTCGATGTCAAATCCGATGCCTTTTACACATGCCTTACATACATTCTTGGTCACTATGCGGCAGTTATCAACCACCACAAGAATTGAATTCTGTTTGGTATTTGGTTTTATGATTCAAATTTTACTTACACGTTCTTTTTGATTATTTTATATGGCAATTTCTTGTACGTACAAGCTATGACTATAACAATTGTCATTCGCTAAGAGAGATTGTTACGCATACTGAGCTACAATTATTTATATCAATATTTTAAGATCTTGTATAATTTTCCAAATTTATATTTGAAACATACTAAGTGTTTGAGACTATTTTAAAATCAATTACCAAGAGTTTTGGAAAATGTACTTTGAAATTAATTTTGAGATTTAGGTATTAATATAGATTTTGGAGTTGAGACCATATATATGTTAAGTTACATGCAATTAAACCAATTAAACCATATTGTTGTTAATTCAGAGATATTTTATAGATTCAAAATATAAAGGGTTAAATAATCCTATTAAAAATTTATTTAAAAACATGCAGGTAACTTACAAATTTCGATACATGATGCGAGTTATGGCCATTTGGCCTGAAGATGTGGTCAATTTTTGTGAATTATATAATAATAAATTTGTTAATCATATACGGCTTACCTTGGAAGATTCTACTACCCATCTACATGCCATTTTAATTGATAATGATACGATATGTTTCTTAAACTATACCAACTTGTATGATTACTTCTCATTTATTGTGGATTATGTTTATTATAGTTTATCGTGACAGATAATTGTTATGCCTGTAGGTCGCATTCTTTGGTGAACTACCAGCCAACAATTTACAACAACCAAGTGATATCTGCTAGGCGTTAAGGTTTAACATCTATCGACCTCTTGGAGTTAGACAAAATAGAGATTCACGAGATTCGTCGTGGATTAATATTTGTCTTTAATCTTATTGTTTGGATGACGATTATCCTCGAGAGACTCGTATGACTCGTATATACAATTGTTATTGGAGGTTCCTTCCCCACCGCAAGGTCTCTTGCCACAAGCAAATGTGCCAGTGCAATCGGTGCCAACTCCAATTTCTTTCCCATTTTTCACACATGTACCAATACGCACAGATCGGAATGTACTTCCTCCGGTTTCATTTCCATTCCGAGTTCCTACGACACCCAATTAATTGTTACCCCCCGAGCAACCAATTCAAAGGGTCGATGAACCCTCTGCTGCTGCAAATATCAAAAATTTAGTTGATGATATTGTTGGTCGCATCATAGACACATTGGTAGAGGAAGCCGCAATGGAAATGGAAGCTGGAATGGAAGTTGAAGAAAACAGTGAGGACTAGCTTTATCGTGCAAGATTTAAGCATATTGGTTTTCGGTTTTCGTTTAGGCTTGTTGATCTAATTCTTAATTTAGAATTACTCTTTGTTGTATTTTTTTGTTGGGTTCAGTAAAGGATTTCCTTTACCGCAAGCTCCTCCATCTCTGATCGGCCTCAAGTGCATCGAAAGCGCCATCCAAGTTTCCACTTTTGTCAAATCATTCAACGCGTACAACGGTCCTGTTCCTGTACCCTCGTTCGATGCCTTCGTTCACGTCCACAAACTCCTTCAACGATCCTTAAGTAAGCATCTATCTCATCTCTCACTTCCGATTCTAGGGTTTCATGCGAAAACATCACCGACACTTCAAAGTTGACACATTTTGTGATATGCTCAGAGTTTGGTGATGGGCAGCAATATGAAGATGCGTTGCGTGCTCAAGGTATGTTCGGCAACTTGGTGAGCTACATACCTATCGCTCTTGTTTTCTGAGGGTTCCAATTGAATTGAAAGCTTACTTAGAAAAGGTGTGATTGTGTATTTCTGCAGCTCGGCAATTTGTTGCAACTCGGGTGCATCACTTTTGCACCCGACACACCGGAGGTCACAGCTCTTGTGGATTATTTGAGAAACGCTACTGAGGTGCGCATATATTACTTCTTATGTATCCTTATGAGGCTCGTGTTTGTGTGCCTTCACTTTTTCCGATATGCTTTGTGAATCTTGTGATACTGGAGGTTTAGAAGCCGGCTTTCAACAAGCGATTGTTGGTTGTGCAGGAGTTAGCACGATGATTGCGTTGGGCTTGGAGAGCTCAGCGAACAAGATAGGAGTAGGAATAGTAGACAACAATGGCACCATACTGGCAAACCCTCGTCACACATACATCACACCTCCAGGCCACGGCTTTCTACCCCGCCACACAGCGGAGCATCACCACGCACACGCGTTAGCCCTCGTGCATGCGGCCTTGAAGGAGGCCAACCTCACTCCGGATTCCATCGATTGTCTTTGCTACACGAAGGGACCAGGCATGGGAGCGCCTCTGCAAGTCTCTGCTATTGTTGTCAGAGTACTCTCTCAGCTGTGGAAGAAACCGATTATTGGAGTGAACCATTGCGTGGGGCATATTGAAATGGGCCGGGTTGTCACTGGCGCCAAAGACCCTGTTGTACTCTATGTCAGCGGGGGCAACACTCAGGTGCTATTACCTCCTTCTTATAACTAACTCACAGATCTGCTTCATACTTTCTTTGTATGTAAATGTTTTCAACTGAACCATTTCAAAGTATCTCTAACCTCTCATTTTATGTTTGCACAAGATACCATTGACCTACAAGCAAGGATTGGGACGCTGTCAAAGTTGGCAGCAGTGAAAAAATTTCTGCAGTTATCAAGGTTGGTAGATCTTGTATAAGTTTTTTTCACTGAAACTTTTGGCCGTGAAATTTGGCATACATGTAATTAACTCAAAGAGAAACCTTTGTTAAATATTTCATGTTAAAATACCAATTTTTGAGCTCTCAGGAGGCTTTCAAAGTTGGCAGTGCTGAATTTTTTCTCACTGCAGAGTCAAAAACGACATTTTGATTGGTACCCCGCTGTACAGCAGATTAAAGACAAGAAAATCTGTGATGTGCGTCAGACCTTGTTGTATAACATCAAGTATCCAGAAGATTAAAGACAACAACGTACGTGTGCAAGTATTGTCAGTTGTGGCAAATATAATGTATTCATCGGACCTTGTTTTTGGACTTGATGTTGTTGATTGTGCTAAAGTGTCGATATGCAATTTAAGGGACATGTTTCCTACTTCTTCTACTTTAATTAGTTATTTTCTAGAAACTTGGTTGTGCAAGACAACTATGTGGGTTACTGCAAATGAAATCACAAGTGAAATCGGTTATTTAATTAATAATAATGTTGAAATCACGCCTCGTAACTAATTAGTTATTGAACATTTTAATTTTGGAGTGTGCACTATGTGGCACGGGATAGAAGAAAGTTGAACACCGTGACAAAGTTATAAAATGTGTTGAAAGTTGCAGAGTTGCAAGGAGGCCCAAAGTTACCGAGTTGCATGATTCATTTGGGAGACCTTCACCTAGGTAAGTTGTCTTGGAATATGCCCGCCCTGCTCATCACAATTCTGCAGGATACGGCTGTGGGTAAGCGTTTGTAGCAGCTACCAAGGAGGATGGAGGAGGGGTAATGAGCCCCCTAATTTTTTGATGTATAGACATTAAATGCTAAGGAGTAGGCTTCCATGGGTAACTTGGGGTTGCAGACCTCAAATTTGAATTCAAAATTATCAAAAACGGCCTTGAGAGGTCCCCGCGGATTCTAGGGTACCTCCTTGGTAGTTGCCACGAACCATTGCCCACGGCTGTGGACATCTACAAGTTGGATAGCAGGGCGCGGGGAACTACGCAAGAAAGTGAGGTGAGGCGAAGCTGCCTTGCATGCGTACAATGCGTTCTTTTGCCACAAATTGGCAAAATGAGTGTACTGTTCATTTTACTCCTATCCGTAGCCCACGGCAATCACTGCTACCATCGATCGTCCCCCTCCGGATCTGTCTAAATAGTGGTTATAAACGGGCCCTCCTAGGCTGTCCACGGGCAGCTCAACTCCGCAAGGAGACTGAGTCCGATTCGTCCCATGAGCTGAAAACCCCAATTCCGTTAAAATGGCATTATTCCGGTAAAATGGCACACTTCAACTTCATAAACTTCAGTTCAAAAACCATATGATATAACAGAATTATGAGGTGATATTACGGAAAATGAGTGACAATGTATGTAAAGAAGTGATATTACAAAATAAATTGTGATATTACGGAATACACCACTTCGTACGAGCACAAATGTAAGATCTAGTGTGGCAAAATGGTACATGGCATAGTGCCATTTTAATAGAATTGGGGTTTGAAGCAAAATATATGCATATTTCACAAATCTACCACTCCATAGTCATTACTGCAGACAAGTCGACGCTTGCACGTATGCATCATCTTACTTTTACATTGTTCGATACAATTTTGTCGCCAAACAATCACTATTCATATGTGATACATGATTGTTGTCTTCTGAAAACCCGAAATCCGGGGTTGTTTGATAGAGGCGAAAAATCGCGATTTTCCAATGCCTCACGGCGTGAGCGCTCCAAGCAACTCATAGAAGCCTACTGCAAAGTCCTTAAGACTAAGAGGGGAGAGGGATACCCTACGATTCAGAAAAAACTGAATCGGAACCCACATGGGGACTGAAAATAGACTCTAGCTAAATTACTAGCCGGAAATACTAAAAAGAAGCCATGAAGGGTTTTCCTAATCTGGCTCAGGAGGAATAATCCTATTCAAACAATTGCTGCATACTCCAATACTACTCACATTACATCCTTGGCATGATTTACCTATGCCTCTACTACTGAAATCTTTTCTTTGAACAGTCAGAGGAGAACCTTCCTTCCGCTCCAACTTCGACACATCCAGCTCGTGATTTTTCGCCAATCGTTGTGGAGAGGTCGTCAGAAGCGTCGGCGATTGTTCACGACTCAAGCTCGTGATCTTTGTCGAAAACTGTTCGAAGCACTCATGCGCTTGAACGGGCGCCACAAAGGAGAAAGAAGAAGCACTTGCACCCCTATCAATAAGAAAGCCGCCACTCTTGGCCAACGAGTTTTCATTGAGGTGGGAAGAGTTGAGTTGTGAAGAGACCAGGACGGTCGTCACAGACAAATCAAGACTGTGCCTAACGGCGAGACACGTCGGGTTGGCGGGAACGATGGTAAAACTGCTGTCTTGCGACAAAAGGGATGGGGCTCCTCTCCCGGGGACAAGGGACGTCCAGAATTCAGCCTGTAGCCTGAGCTCTTCCGGATCCTGCAAGTCCACAGGTAGCTTATCTATCTGAGAACCAGTCTCTGTAGTGAAAGGCTCTTCGTCGACGAGCGCCACAGTGCAATCCAAGTTTTGTTCATTGCTCACCTCCTCTGCCAACTCTTGGAGTATTCTCTCCAAAATATCATTGACATTTCTCTCTATTACTTGCTCTCCTGGTGCTGGTGGAATAACTCGAGCCACATCTTCCAACGAAGACGTGGAGGCTTGCAGAGCCGAACGAGATGAAAGCTGAGGTGCCTCACACTCGGGAGACGGTAACCTAGGTTGCGAAAGCCCTGCTCTAAACCTCGTGTACCGATTGGCAAGGTCCTTAGGTAAGAATTCTCTGTGGGGAACCAAATTCCATCTAACGCCATGACCTGTAGAGCAAAACACCTCCTCAAGAGACCAGGTGTTCAAAAAGATCTCTTCCTTCCTACGCTGCTTCTCAGATTTATGCTCGGAACCATTGTATTTAGAAAGCTCAAACCGCGCCTCCTTGCCGGCTTGAACTGTTGTCTGCCACGCGCGAAAGAGAGCTACTCCCACATGAAACTCGCCTTTGCCTAAGTCAAATTCAACCTTCTGACACTACAAGAACCAAATCAAACAACACCTAAGAATCTCCCAAGGAGTCTCGTCGAAGCTCGCAGGCAAAAACTTGGCGCCAGGGATCGCTGCAACAACAGGTGGAGCTCTTGGAAAAGAAGAAAGGCCAATAAGCCCTGGTGGGTCGTGGATGCCTGTAAGAGCAGTCCACCAATCGACAATGCGAGCCGGAAGCCCCGCAATAACTCTCATGGTATTGACTTTCTCCCAAACTCCTGTCACTGCAGAACAGGAGAAAAAAGCATGCTCCGGAGTTTCCTATTCACCGGATTGACAAAGGTTGCATACGCCTGAGTGATGTATCCTAGTTCGCCACGCCGCCAAAGGAAGACCACCCTGACAAGTAAGCCATTCCATGGTGGCTACCTTCCTAGGCAGCCAAGGATGCCAAAGGTCCTTATAAAATTTTCTGCTTTGCTCTAAGGTTTATCCTTTGTTGATGAGGATAGTTGTAAAAGGCGGTGTTTTACCTTCCCTTGAATTAATTATTCTATATCCTCTTTTTGTAAAATACATAAAGAAGTTACCTGCTTTGATATGTCCAATCTTAGGCCACGACCACTCCATTGGATCGAGCTCAAGGTCAAGGACCCTCCCATGCTGAAAAGCAAAAATCTCCGACTTGTCAATTACTGGCTGCGAAGGGTTAAAGCAAGAGAAATCCTCTGCAGTATTGCGAAGAAACGTTCTGGCTCTTGTCAGCCGGCCTGGAGGAGGTCTTACGGGCACCTCACCTAAAGCTTTGAGAAGTTGTTCGGCTCCGGCTGAGCTGCGGAATATGTGAACCGCGAGGTCTCGAGATGATGAAATCTCTGCAACTTGATAGAAGTCCACATGACCAGAAGTGCTAGCCTCAAATTGCGTGTACCAATCTCCTATTTTAGGTAAGTACTGTTGCTGCATACTCCATGGTACCGAATTGATAATTTCGCGGCGGATTGAAGGTATGAACCTTGATCTGGTTAACCTGAAAAGCTCCGACGCTTCAAGCCAACGGTTCTCTCCATCTACCCAGAGATGCTTCAACTTCCTTATCCCCAGGTGGGACCACCTCCTGAATACGCCTGCTCTAGAGTCCTCTTCGTCACCCCATTGAATAATCTCCGTGTTAGAGAGAAAAGGATTCTGGTAGATAGATTGTCTATGACATTCTTCTGTATTAGAGGGGGGTGCTCTCTTGATTCCATGTCTAACTTCTCCCCATGTAGACCAAACTCCCTTCCACAGAGGACTGCCTTGGTCTTTCACCCTTCTCGCAGTAAGCAGCCACTCTGCATCCGAACCCCATTCTCCTTTATGCATTTTTCTTAGCTGACTCACTCTGTAGCGAAGGAGAACCTTCCAAGGCTCGAGACCGGGTTCTAGGCCTCTCGTAACAAGTTTAGCCAATAGCGCAGAGGCCTGTGCATAGGGGTCGAAAATTTTCAAACCTCCGTGAGCAAAAGGAAGAATCGCAGAATCCCACCTAACTCTTGCTCTTGCGTTCTTCGGTGCATCTCCTCCCCAGATAAAATTACGGATCATAGTGCGGGCTTTGAGCAAAGTAGACTTGGCAAGATCTGCCCCGCTAGCAATATACCAGATAGAGGCTAAGATTATCTGGTTAGAAACCAGAATGCGAGCCGCCATTGAAAGTTTCTTGTTGCTCCACTGGGACAATTTGTTATGGATTTGGGTAAGCACCTTGGCGTTCTTCTCATGTTGAGACATCTTGAAGCCTATAAGGAATCCAAGATTAAGTGTGGTTGCTCCTGGTGCAAGCCACTTTAAACCTCGATCCTCGCCGAAAGACCATTCCCGTTCTCTTGAAGAGCACCAAATAGCAATACTCTTCGAAAGGTTCATCTTAGCTCTACTCCCTGCGCAGAAAATGTCAAGAACCTTGAAAGTCCGCTCCAAATTATCCTTGGAGCCCTTCAAGAAGATGCATGTATCGTCTGCAAAGAATGATTCTCTTAGGATGGACGAGTCAGGTAGGTTGATGCATTCTACATTGTAAACGGGGTCGCAGAGCATGTGACTGAGCACATCTTGTATGAATAAAAATAGGTACGGTGCAAGTGGGCAACCCTACCGAACGCCTCGCTCCAACTCAAATTCTGGAGTTTGAAATCCATTAACAAGCACAGTCGATTTTGCTCCAGAGTAAAATGCCGACGTTTGGGCCACCCATTCATTGCAAATACCTAACTTACTCATCGCCTCCTTAAGAAACGTCCAATTCACTCGGTCGTAGGCTTTCTCAAAGTCTACCATGAATAAAACCATATCCTGGTTTGACTCTTGAGCCCATTTCATTGTCTGGTAAGCCAAAAAAACATTATCTAAAATAAACCGATTTTTCACAAATCCTGTTTGAGAGGGCCTGATCCATGTAGGAAGTTTATCCTGCATCCTGTTCGCCATCACCTTGGCTAAAAGCTTGTAAAGAGCAGAAAGCACGGAAATGGGTCTATAATTTCCCAATAGAGATTTACATCCTCTTTTGGGAATGAGAGATAGCAGGCCTCCATTCAAATCCGGGTAAAGCCGCTTAGACTCCAGAATCTCATTCAAGAGTTGAACAATGGAAGGGCCGATCTCTTTCTAAAGCAGCTTGAGAGCTTCTGTTGGAATCCCATCCTTCCCTGCTGCCTTGCCTGATGGAAGGTGCTTGAGGGCCTCCTCAAAATCTGACATCTCAAAGGGCCTTAAAAGCTCTTCGTTTTGCTCATGAGTAACCAATTTTGGCACACTCTTAAGACATGTCCTTCTAGCCCTGATGTTAATCTCCGTAAGCGCATCAAATCTATAAAGCTCTTTGTAGAAGTCGAAGACCATTTTAGAAATCTCTTCAGGTTCACGTAAGATCTTAGAGCCGTGTTGTAACTCCTTAATGATGGTTCTAGAACGAGAAGCTTTGTGAAAATCAAAGAATTCTTTCGAACATCTGTCTCCGAAACGAGCCCACAACGCACCTGCTTGATTCTTTTTTCTTTCGATTTTCTCCATCCGCACCTCCTCCAGCTTCTCTTGGGCTTTGTTCAACTTCTCCCAAGCCTCTAAATCACTCCAATCTCTCATCAGAGCACCTTCTGCCTCCCTAACTTCGGTAAACTGAGCCTGATAAGAAGCTCTCCCCTCTCTCTTTCCGATTCTAGACAGTTTAACATTTTCCTTCATAAGAGCTCCAAAAGCCTTAGTAACTTGTGTGGATATATTCTCCTTGATCTGGAGAAAAGCAGCAGAATGATCTGAGAGGTGAGCCATTTGTTGCCAGATACCCTGTCGACCACCGCACTCCTGAAGGACCGAGTCAACATAAATTCTATCTAGTCTGGACCATTTCGGCTCCGGACTGGTACGACACCATGTATGACGCTTGTTGCTGATTTTCCTGAAATCGTCTAAATAAAAAGAATCAGAAATGCCAAGAGCGAGTGCGAAGTCCGTCCAGGAAGATTGTTCCCTTACACCCATGGCCTTCTCTAAATAGTTTGGACTCCTATCTTCTTCCGTCTCCGTCATATTGAAGTCTCCTGCAACTACCCACTCCGCCTCTGGATAGGAAAAAAGGGCCAGTTTGTTCCAAAATTGTGCTCTAGCCGCCGAAGAATTAGGGGCATAGATATTTAGAATCCCCACTCGTTTGGATCCTAACTGAAAGAGAACAAACTGGGCTCTCCTTTCAATTATTGCTTCTGACTTGATGATGCAAGACGCCAGTTGCTTCCCCACCAAAATGGCTGTTCCTGCAGAAAACCTTGCTCCTTTCGCTGAATATAGTGCATTGTTCCACAGGGACGTACCTCCCTTAAAGTCCAGTGAATGCGTTTGCACCATGCAATCCTCCGAACTCAGGCGATGTTCTTGTAACAATATAATATTGGGCTGAGGATTGGCTTTCGCCATGAAATCCTTAAATTCTTTTCTCTTGCGAACACCAAAGACACCGTGGGCTAGGCTTCTGATGTTCAGGGTTGCTACCGTAAAATGCTGTAACGTCATTCAGCTCTTTTATGTAAACCTTCCTGCTTGAACTGGCCATGTGCCTTCGATCGCTTCTGTAACGGAGGAGAGGGGGATGGGTCTCTTGTGAAAATAGAGTCCCCCAACACCTTCCTAAGAGTTGCTCCCGTGGAAGATTGCATGCATTCAATCCGCCCCAATTCTGGAGAGGTAGAGAGGGAAGAAATGAAAGATTCCTCGAGCTTAACCCACTTGAAGTTATCTGGTTTTGCCAACGGAACGTCTCTTGGTACTATGGGAATGAAGGCCATAAGTACACAGTGGCCTGTATCTGCTTTTACAGAGATCCATTGGTAGCGCCAAATAGCATTGTTCCAATGCTTCAAAGGATTGATTTTGTTGTTCGTGTTCACTATGATGGCTCCCAACGCCATTGCCGCTTCATTAGTGATATGAATAATAGTGCTACGAGAATCCCACTCAAGTCGGTTCTCCAAAACGTGTAATTGCTTGTAAGCTGCTGCTGTATTTGAGGCGTCTCCCTTGAGGCCTTTTCTCTGCAATATCCAATAATTGTTTTCCTTGATGCTCTTATCCTTTGCCTTTGACGTAGTCAAGATAGGGAAAACCCGACATTTGTTACGAGGGAAGAAGACATCTCTAAGAAGATTCGCGCTCTGAAAAAAGGTGGGAGGAATATCTGACGTAAGGTAGCCCTTTCGACTCATTACCGGTTCTAGAGGATATCCTGTGATTTCCTCCTGTTATTTGGCATGGAACTTCCAAACGAAGCGACCCTCTGATCTTCATAGGAACTCAAAATTGGAATGGTTATCTGCCACCACAGGAGGAGGAAAAACTGCTACAGCCGGAAGTTGAGGATCTGAAGGAGAAGTAGAGACCGTAGCAGCAGGATGGAGCTCTGAAGACACAGGATTCGCAGAGTCCCTGATTGGTGAGGAAGAAAGAACATCAAGATCTCCGTGAAAATGGAGAGGGACGGCCTCCGATCCTATAAGCATGTGTTCTGGAGTGGTTGTTATCTTTTCCACACCGGAAATAGGAGCGCTCTTCTGAACAGAAGCCTCCTCACGAGACGCCAAAGGAAACTTTTCTGGCGGACGATCAGCCGCCTTCAAGGAGGAACCAGAGGGATTCAGATCTTGAACTTTGGGATGGTCCACCACCACTGACTTAATCCGATAAACTTGAGATACCTTGTTTACCCGAACATGTTTTATGGGCAACTTTGAGTTGTCCGTGCCAGCTTTCTGAGGAACTTGAAGAGGCTGATGAACTAAACAAGGAACCTCAGAACGATTCCTTCGAAAAGGAACCGTTTTCCACCCATCTACCGAGGCAGACATTGAAGATTGAACTTGCGGCGAGCTTCGAGACCTATCAGAGTGAATCAGGGTTGATGTGGAATTGCGATGAGGATTGCTTCTAACGAAGGGACGTTGATAATCTCTATATTGTCTATCATTGTGACCTTTTGGCGGCTCCTCTCTCGGCTGAGCATGAGGACCCTGGCCATGGATGTTCGCAACTCTTCCTCTTTTTTTCAACTTGGTACATTGCTGCGCGGAATGACCTATCGCTTTGCAACGAAGGCATTGATCTGGTCGACCCATGTAAATGACCTTATGCTCTAAGAACGTTCCCGGGCGAGCGCCAGGAATTTGGACAGTATTAGGTAGATCATCTGTAGCACTAACGAGGATCCGAATTCTAGGGCCGGCCGTTTTCCCTCGATAAGAAGACGAATTATTTGTCGAAAGGATCCTACCGAGGCGCGAACCAAGAATACGAAGACAATCGTCGTTTCGGAGCCATCCTGGGATGCCCAGAAATTGCACCCAAATGGGGCACTATAAGAAACCTGCGTTTTTAATGATGTTGTAAATGATGTCTAAAAAGACATCGTAGACATTAATTCGGATGTCTTATAGACGATAAGACATCCTAGACATGACAAATGTCTAAGCAGACGTCTAAAAAGACAAGAAAATGTTTTAAGATCGAAGATGTCTTAAGGTAATTTTGGAAAGGTAAAAAGTGTGCCACGTAGGTGCCACGTAGATGACATATCAGCTTGAATTCAACGGGCAGTGCCACATGGGGATGAAATTCATCATGATGTGGAATTTTACATGGTTCCACGAAAGATGACATGGCGGCGCCAGAATCCCACGTGGACCCGAGAAAATCCGACGTGGCACCCGGGAAAATCCGACGTGGCACCCGGGAATATCTGACGTGGCACCCGGGAATATCTGATGTGGCACGCGTGAAAAGTTGACGTGGACCCGGGAAAATGACATGGCATGCCACGTCAGCATATTGCGGAGGTTTTATGCTCCTATCATGATAGTTTTAGACATCAGTTAAGACGACTTAAATGTCTTGCAAGACATCTTAGATGTTGTACAAGATGTCTTGCAAGACGTATGCAATGTCTTACAAAATATCTTGGAATACAATTTTTATGTCTTATAAGATGTTTCCAGTGCGTAGAATGATGTTTAGTTAAATGTCCTTGTTAAATTTGTGATGTTTGCTCGGATATTTGTAGCAACATCCCGTAGGACATCGATGTAAAAGTTTTGTGTTAGACATGATGTTTGCAATAATGTTATTATTGATGTTTTCTGGGCATATGAAATGACATCTAGAATGACATTTTTAGATGTTTATATAGTCATCAGATCTGATCTGTAATCCACAGACGTCTCACATAACATCAAATGTAAGCATTGTCACATCAAAAAGTATGGGTCAAACATATATCGCTTAGGTCATTAAAACCTCAGATAACACAAACTAGAGTATTTACTAATACGCCTGTCAACAACTACGATATACTACGCACCCACAATCTGAACTCCGTAAGTTCCTCCACTACCATCGCTTGCTGTCGATACCCGTATGGTCATGTGCATGTCGCTACACATATTCAATAAGCCAATATCAAGTGCATTTAAAGAAGGATTTGTAAAGGTAAAAAAATTCTGATTTAATTCCATTTAATTGCACTACCTAGGTTGAGATGGTTTACTTCCTAACCTCAAGATATTGATACAGTTAGACATTCTTGCAAACATCTGCTTAGACATTTCTTCAGACATCCTTCTAGACATCATTAAAAACAACGTTATAGAGATCTATGCATACATTGGTTCCACTCACCCACAAGCACGCATGTCGCTTCGCGGCCTTAGATCGTGTTCGCTGCCCTGACCCCTTATGTCCCACCTTCCAAAACAAAATTCCATCAACACATTTAGACATCTTCATAGACATGCTTTAAGACATCTTGCAGACATCATCATAGACATCTTCTACAACAAATCAAATACTACAAGTACTAGGGTTTCCTTCACAACAAATCAAATACTACAAGTCCTAGGGTTTCTTGTACAAGATGCTTTTGAAATCCAGTACCTCTTAAGTAGCAAATCTTAACCACATGAAGAAGGAAACCTACTCTTGAGAGCTACTAGATTTCTACAAATACTATTCTCTTATTGTAGTTAACAATCATTCTGAAACTGAATGGAAACAATTTCAAAATCCTCTATTCTTTAAACACAAACTCTTTGGAAAAACCAAGGCAAAAATGAGCTTTGTAATTCCATTTGAAGATCTCATGACCTAACTATGGCGGCGGCAACAAACCCTAGCCACATGAAGAAGCAAACCTTAGCGTCTACACTCCAAACACTAACTATTTGAAAAAATGAAGGCCAAAATGAGCTTCGTGCCGCTTCTAATGCTACTTAAAGGTCTCATGACCTAACTATGGCGGCGGCAGCAATCCCTAGCCGCCTCTGTTCATCCATTGAAGTCAATGAAAATCATCGAAAATCATCCTTGTAGTTGGTTCTGGATGCTGTCGTAGATGTCATCTTCGACATCTTCATAGACATCATGTTAAACATTTTCATGAATGTCATCTTAGACATCCCTGCAGACATTATCATAAACATCTGATGACATCTTCAGGGTTTCAATCACAACATATTAACCATAAAAGGTTTTTGTTTTCCCTCACAACAAATCAAATACCAGATGCTTCAAAGTTCTTTCCACAACAAAGCATGTATTATAAGTATTAGAGTTTCTTCCACAGCAAATCAAATAATCTTTATTGGTAGAAAAAACGTGGAATTACAATCATGAGACTATTTATAGTCTTCCGTGGTGATAGGCTCTCTTTTAAACTCTCAACTACCTTTTATTTCTACCCTAACTAACTTTCCAACTAACTTTCTTAATACTAATTCTATTCTAGAATTGTCTCCTAAATTGTATTAAATAGCTACTTTCATAGATTCATATTTCTTGTAATTTTGCTTTAATTTGTATTATATTGGTTGTTGATGATAGAGTAATGTATAGTCTTGCCATTAGACTATAATAATCTAATCTATAAGTAATCTATAATATTTAATTCCTTCTTGAAGTAAGCCAAAAAAACATTGTTTATTGTTTTTATTTTCTTTTTATATTTTCTTTAAGTATTTGAGGATTACCCCAATCAAAGACCCGCGCCAATGGAGGACAAGCAGTAAGAGAAAAAGTTGATATTATTCTAAAAAGACCCTTAAGTATTGCCGCTTTTTAGTAAATGACGTTTAGGAGGATGTCGTGCAAAACATCTTCATAGACATCGGAGTAGATGTCTACGCGAACATTCATGCCTGACTGTAATTATGATAAGTTGAACATCGTGTTAGACATCCGACTAGATGTTGAATGACTTGTCAACTGGTCCGACGTGGAGTTTTTGTTGCCATGTAGATAAAGCGCTGTAAATAACTTTTTAAATCTATGTCCACGTGTTTTTTGAGGATTAATTATCCACGAAATTACTTTTACTTTTTTTTTTGGCACCATTGTTATCTTATAGATATTATATTTTATATATAATATTTTTTAAATATTTAGATATTTTTAAATCATAAAAAATTACAGAATTATAATATTCTAATTTATTTGAATATAATAAAAATTTACAAAATATATTTTTTATTGATGAGAATAGCTTGAAATTAGTATTTTCAGTATTGCCACGTCACATAATGATTTAGCATTAAAAAAAAAAAAAAAAAAAAAAAAAAAAAAAAAACTAAAGTGTGATGTTTTTTTTCTACATTTGAAAACTGCTGCCCATTCACCTACTCTTTTAACATTAGAAATGCTTTTTACCCTATCGACCAGTAAATTTTGGTCGTTTTTACCTTGCTAGTCCAAAATCCCTTACCAACGTGGCAGTTTGATGTCTATCGAGATGTCTTCAAAGACATCCATGTCTTCACCAACATCTTTTTGTTTGGTGATGTCTTCATGCCCCTCCAATCCAAAATGTGCCCGCTAGACGTACAGACATCCTCCCGTCTTCGAAGATATCTTTTAAGACGGTAAGACATCACAAAATACATTAGACATTACACAAGAGATCACAAAAAACAGGGTTTTCTTATAGTGGGATACTGAATCAGTGCGAAGGATTCCTCACGCTCTGAGGAAAAGTTGGCGTCCCACGTCGTGAAAGTGATTTCTCTATTAGCGAAAAAGAAAGTGTTCTCTAGCGCTTCCTTAACACCGTCCACATGAGTGAAGGTGACCTCGAAAAAGTTATTTCCGACTAGCATGAGGTGTTTAAAAGACGAGTGGAGAGTGTTTCTGGCCTATTCGTCCAAAACTTTAAAGCCTGGACTAGGTGTCGATAAGTGGCCTGACACTGTTTTGGCGGCGGCAGAATCCCGGTGACTTTGAAATAGAGACTGTTCCGAGTCCGAGAGACTGTATATGAGTTTACCATCTACACAATGCGGCTGTGCTGCCCCATTCCCCATCTGGTTCGCAGAAGGGAAAATCGGCGCTGATGCCTCGCCAGGATTGTGAAAATTCGTATCGTCCGAACTTATCGTCTCCTCGAGCGCCGCGTACTGGGCTGCCTCGCGCATAGGAACGTCTAACAGAGCAGAACTCTCCATATCCGACCCGCGCAAAGCCCCCAATCCCTCCACGAGACAAGAGAGAGGACAAAAGTAGAGAAAAAAGAACACCTACGAATGCGCACTGTACTGTCGCGACAAAGCACGAACGTACGATCCTAACTGTGAAGAAAATTAGCGAGAATCATGCGAGAAACCACTTAGGGTTTCGCGCCCTCGCTCCGCCTCCATTAATTGTTTGTTCTACATGATTGTTGTCTTCTGTAATTACAATTGACTAGTACAAATTAAGGGTTGTATAACAAGGTGTAAACTTAAGCTTTTGGCTTTGAAGTTAGGATTTCAACATTTAGGCTTGGCATATTGGAGAAAGAAGAATCAAGAGTTCAAGCAAATTGGATTGGTGTTTTGGATACAAAGCTCACCACTAAGGATAGGAATTACATCAATCCACATTCTTGGAAATAGTTGTATAACTAAGGATTCGGATTCTATTCTTTTCTTATTATATTTTCTTATTGAATATCTTCTATTACTAATTGACTTGATTGTCATTTTTACCATTTTTACCTAAGGACATATTAATAACTAGGGTTTAGGATTTATTAGGTTTAGGGTGGCCAAAAATATGAGAAGGCTATGGAGTTAAGGTCATAGGTTTCAACTTGTATCTAATTTAAGCATGAATAGAAATTCAAGAGTTAAGCATAATCTTAATTATGACCATCAAAGGTACATTCTTTGAACCACCATGTGATACTCTCATACAAGCATGTAAAAGTGACTTTATCTTGCTATAAGAAAAATCTTGCAATATTCATTCATGTATATTGTTGTTTACAAAATCCACTTTATACGGTTATGGTGTTTGATGAATGGAAAAGTGCAATATTGGCTGCATTTATTATAGTTGGGCTATCAAGTGAGGGTGATATACTTCCATGGTTACAAAACTAAATACCATGTTTGTTGAGATGATGCATGCCTGATTGGAGACCTAATGCAATTATTAATTGTTGACAATGCACAAGCAAGCTCAATGCTATTGTGTATTGAAACACAAACTTTTTATGTCATTTTTGTGCAATGCAAATTATTGTGGATTTCTTCACAACATTTGATTTGATTATATTCTTATGTTTCTATTTTTTATTTTAATTGGCTTTGGACTAAAGTAAGGATTGATTATAGTATTGACTCTTGTACTTGATGTTATACAACAAGGTTTGGCGAACCTCACGTATTTTCTCATGCTTAAGGCATGTAAGGAAAGCTTGGACGGAAAATGCTATCTAGAAGATAAAAGAGAGCAACATACATGTGCAAGTATTGTCACTTGTGGCAAATATAATGTATTCATTGGACCTTGTTTTTGGACTAGATGTTGTCGATTGTACTAAAGGGAAGAGATGCAATTTAAGGGACATGTTTCCTAGTGCTTCTACTATGATTAATTATTTTCTAGAAACTTGGTTGTGCAAGACAGCTATGTAGGTTACTACAAATAGAATAGTGCCACATGCCAACGAAGATACAAATGCAACTTTTGAATCTTACCTCAACAATGTGAAGTTGATTTTGGCTTCATCTCGACAAAAGTTACAATGACGTCGTATAGATTGGCTTATATACTACCTTGTGGACGATGTGCTAACACATTATTGGCTTATATACTACCTTGTGGACGATGTGCTAACACATTACTGGTATGGAAGCGAAAAGAATAGTTGCAAGTGTTGTATTGCGTGCCCGAGAGGTTCAAAACAACTATGTCACTATGTTTCCAAAAAATTTGGACATTGCTTTTGTTATATTAGTCAACAATTTCCCCCATGTTTGGACAGTGACTCTCCAAACGCAATTTGGGCACAATGTACGTGTCCCGTGCATATACAAGGAAACTTGTGTAAGCATGTTGTTAAGGTTTTGAAGCTTATATGTGACCCTACAATTCAAGATGTTGTAATGGTTTGCGAAACATGGACGCTACATGGTACGTACCAAGGTGGGGCTCTTCCCTCAGGTTTGACATTACATTCATGATAATTTAGACAAGATGACAACAATGCTAAATTCCACAACAGTCCTTAGTGTTGAGAAAAAAACATTTTGGATGATAAGCTGAAATTTTGAAGAGCCACTTATTTTTGAGATCGAGAAAGCATCCTTTACACAATGTAAATATTATATACCATATATATCGTATTAAAACTATTAAAAGAAGCGAATATTCCAAGATTATAGCTAAAAACAATCTCTAACTAAAGTAAAATGAACTATGATACATCCTTAGCATTTGATCATAACAAACTATGGCCTACTTCAATGTCTTGAAGTCTTTTAACAAATAAAAGTTTCAACTCTTACTACTTGATGATTAAAAAAATAAATAAAAGTGTCATGCTTTCACAAGTGAAATCAATAATCTAATTTTTGTAAAATTTGATCTTCTTAAGTTAGACGCAAGATAAAATGAAGATTAGAGGTTAAACCAAGTTAGAGTTCCAAAATCTAAATTGATTTGAAGTAAGAACCCTTACTCTATGGTGCTCACTTTTATAAACACGTGAGTTCAAATAGGATGATAAGTACAAGGAAAGACAAACAAATGACAAAATCAAAGCATAAATATTCTCATATTCCATATGCATAAAAGACCAAAAGGAAATTAAAGTCTCAATTATATATTTGATATTGTCTTATCACTCCTACCTAAAACCAAAGAAAATAGTAAGATACATAATGTGGTCCCTTGTGTAAACTCTCCCACATCACAATTTCTAGATCCAAGCAACTCAAACAATGAATTCGAGATTTTCCACGTGTCGTCGACCAATTTGACACAACGAGCTAAATCCGACGTGGTAATTCATCAGGTTCCGAAGCAAGTTCCAACTGGAATAGGTCGTCGTCTACCTCCCGTGTACTTCCAAGGCTTCTTTCCTCGAGCCCTAATTTCGTTCTTCACCTCGCTTTCACTTCGATTTTGCGTGCCATTCTCCTCGACAAAATTGCTTGCTCATCGAACATGGTGCGCGATTTGCCAGTTTCTTTCTGTTCATTGAGGCCTTTGTTTCTGAAGGGGTTTCTGATTTGGTTGTTTTGTTTCGCAGGAGGGTATTTAGTTGCCGCACGATGTGGTCGGTTCACACGATACTCTCCGACACGGCCTGCCTTCCTTCAAGGCCGACATCTTGCCCGTTCACCCCGTGGAAGTCATCCAGCGCACTGTAAGCTTTCTCACACCGCAATTTGGCTACCAGCTCGATCTAGCACGGCGAGGTTGCTACGATCCGAGTACTAAACAGGCATCCATCTGCTTAAAATTGAGTTAGATAATTTGTTACGATTCCTTCATATTTCTTTCATCAAGACGAACTACCGACTTGTTACAAGGCTGATGTGATGAGAGGTTTCGGACGACCTATTCTTAGTGATTGTGAGCGGAGGACATCACAATGATGTTATTATCGTTTTCATTGCTCAATGTTTTAGAGCATTTTTAATACCCCAGGGTTGTCCATTTTAGAAGAACTGCCGACTCGTTTCAGAGCTGACGTGAATAGTGTAGTCGGACGATTTATTCTGGTATTTATGACCGCAGGGTATAGCACCAGTAGTGATATCGTTTTCATTGCTTAGAGCATCTGTAATAATCTGAGGTTTTCCTTTGTAAATTCGAAGAAACAGATAGGCTTACAATCATCGGAGAGTGCGTAGATTGTCATAATCGCTTTGCCACAATTGATCTAAATAGTACACTTGGTCTCTGACACTTACAGATTAGATGGTTGCAATGTACAAAGATTAGTCAGTGTATACTGTACCTTTGATTGAAATTTCCTAGTGCCGGATGTGGAATGCTAGGGTTACGAAGTTAACCGGTAATGTGTGTGTGGGTGCTGTACACAGTCCAAAGCCATGCAAGCATAAACGAAGCGAACCTTGCTTGAACGGGCTTACGGGTCTGCCTTTCCCATGAAAATGGACATTGAGCGTCAAATCCTGACGCGGTACGAGACTCATTCCATGCTTTTCACCTTTTGAGATTATGCTGGCTTACAATCCCAACATTAACAATGTTGTGGTATGTTACAGATTCCAGCGTCCCACTGGCTTGATCCCTTCATCCATGCTTGGCCTTGAATCTTGTGATACTGGAGGTTTAGAAGCCGGCTTTCAACAAGCGATTGTTGGTTGTGCAGGAGTTAGCACGATGATTGCGTTGGGCTTGGAGAGCTCAGCGAACAAGATAGGAGTAGGAATAGTAGACAACAATGGCACCATACTGGCAAACCCTCGTCACACATACATCACACCTCCAGGCCACGGCTTTCTACCCCGCCACACAGCGGAGCATCACCACGCACACGCGTTAGCCCTCGTGCATGCGGCCTTGAAGGAGGCCAACCTCACTCCGGATTCCATCGATTGTCTTTGCTACACGAAGGGACCAGGCATGGGAGCGCCTCTGCAAGTCTCTGCTATTGTTGTCAGAGTACTCTCTCAGCTGTGGAAGAAACCGATTATTGGAGTGAACCATTGCGTGGGGCATATTGAAATGGGCCGGGTTGTCACTGGCGCCAAAGACCCTGTTGTACTCTATGTCAGCGGGGGCAACACTCAGGTGCTATTACCTCCTTCTTATAACTAACTCACAGATCTGCTTCATACTTTCTTTGTTTGTAAATGTTTTCAACTGAACCATTTCAAAGTATCTCTAACCTCTTATTTTATGTTTGCACAAGATACCATTGACCTACAAGCAAGGATTTGATTCGATGATGCTCGAATCTTTCACTGTGTATGTTCAGAAGAGGCACTCGTTTACTCACAAGAATGGATCATGATGCTTACACTGATTTCACAATGCTTGAGCATTTCATTTTATAATTGACTATGTTTACTTTTTAATTACAAGCACAGTTTCGATTTAGTGATACTTAAACCTTTTGTTGTTTGTACTTGTTCTGACGATGTGCAGGTGATAGCTTACAGTGAAGGCAGGTACAGGATCTTCGGGGAGACTGTAGACATAGCAGTTGGAAACTGCCTGGATCGCTTCGCTCGAGTTTTGAAAATCTCGAACGATCCAAGCCCTGGTTACAATATCGAGCAGGTATGATCATGCCCAGGAACTCTAGGCTTGATTCTAACTCAGGTGCTACATTCTCAGCTTCATGAGACGGCTTCTTTTTCGCAGCTCGCGAAAAAGGGCAGCAAGCTTGTGGAGCTTCCGTATGTGGTGAAGGGCATGGACGTCTCCTTCAGTGGCCTTCTCAGCTTTGTTGAAGACCTTGCTGCTAAGACGCTTTCTGGCAATGAGATCACCCCAGCTGATCTTTGCTTCTCGTTGCAGGTTTGGCACTGTAATCTTCTTTTTCAGTAGAAACATGAAAGATTATAGCAGGCTCGTATTCAGATGGTTGTGTGGCTCGTTTCATGTGCAGGAAACGGTGTTTGCGATGCTGGTGGAGATAACAGAGAGGGCGATGGCGCACTGCGGCACAGCAGACGTGTTGATAGTGGGTGGAGTGGGATGCAACATTCGATTGCAACAAATGATGCAAACCATGTGCGAGGAGCGAGGAGGTCATTTATACGCTACCGATGAGCGTTACTGCATCGATAACGGAGCCATGATCGCTTACACGGGTCTGTTGGCTTGTGCTATGGGAGATTACACGCCCATGGAAGACACCACCGTCACACAGCGCTTCCGAACTGACGAAGTACACGCCGTCTGGCGAGATTCCGCCACTCCCCTCAAATGAGCAGACTCTTCAATTTACAGGCTCTATCTTTTATGATAGAGCGAGCTCAATTATGTGATCGTTGCTTGCAGGGATGCTATGGGCCGGTATTGTTGTACATTCATCAATTGTTGAGGATTACATTTTTCTTTCATGGAATATTAACCTTTCAATGAGTTCCTTCTGCATGTTATAATATGCAACTTGGAATGTTGAAATGTCTTAGCGTGCGTGCTATTTAGGCATACAGGTTACATCAAAAAGGAGTGGTGTGACATTTTGCACTTCAAGATCTAACAATAAATCTATGTCTTTGGAAAAGCTAAATTTGGTGAACATTTACAGGAGTATGAATGTAAGTTGCATTGTAGTTGGAGTTTTTACTACTGGAATGTAACCATGGGAGTAATGTTGCACGTCAAACGATCCTCATCCTCATCATGATGAGTTTTGTATTTTTGCATGTCATAACATGGCAATTTTGAATATCAAAACCTTGCTAATGGTTAGATGTTGGGAAAATGACTATAAGTAGTTACAGTATCTTATCAAAGCAATGAGTATGCATGTGTTGGAAGGGGTGGAAATGTAATTTAGTAAAAATATACAAGGGTATGAATGTGAAGGTGGAGTATGTGGTTGGGGCTTTTGACTTAAGATGTTGCTTGTTAAGATTTTTACGAGTAGATTTACAAGCTCAAAAGTACGGAAAAGTGTAGAGATTCTATAATCCTGAATCCAATTATTTAAAACCATCATCTCATATTTGCAATCCAAAGAGGAATGTTGATATATTTTAAATTTTTAGAAATAGCTCTTGTATATTAATTTCTATCTTGAACATTTTGGAATTTACACTATTTTAAAATCACACGATTTTTGTAAGAAAAATTACATCATGTTGTATTTATATTGTATCACATTTAGTCTCAAAGAATCTTCACAATTCAAAATTCCTCATTATGGGGACATGGAACAATGATAGAAAAGTTTAAATATATCTCTCTACCATTATTTATACCTATCATGCTTGTTTTCTTGCACATCTAATTTAAATGTTATACTCAGCTTATTGATATTTCATCATCGAAGTAAAATTTACTTTGGGCATAGAATCTTACATGATCATGTTTTCAGCAAACTCAAATATTAGAACATGCCATTTACAAATCAATAGAGTTCCATAAAATCATTTGCCTTGTGAGAGAACTTGTTATGCAAAAATCAATCATTCATTGCTATTATTTATTATTTATTATTTACAAGAAAATCCATAATCCAATAGGTTTATTGCTTTAACAATGTTATGATTTCATTTAACCTATAATTATTCATCGGCAAGCACAGTGATTTCTCCAGCCTCCAATCTTGAGTAGAATTCTTCAACTTTGCGTCGCTCATTGAGATGAAGCATCTTCCAAGGTACAGCACATATAATTCCCGAGACAATTGCAGCTACCAACTCTTTTGGTACAATTTTGGTATGGACCCAATCATGTTCATGGGCAGAATTCACTATCTTTTGGACCATTTTTCGAGGCGCAGGCAT
Source organism: Bryum argenteum (assembly GCA_037043015.1). Taxonomy (NCBI): domain Eukaryota; kingdom Viridiplantae; phylum Streptophyta; class Bryopsida; order Bryales; family Bryaceae; genus Bryum; species Bryum argenteum. Next base: position 12,279,710 of record CM073328.1, on the reverse strand, counting down.
GTTGATGGATATTTTTGTTTTTCAAATTGACTTAAAACATAAATGTATTGATATTCATACAAAAGCTTTGTAAATCTCAAACAATTGTAGTAATTATATCATATCTATATGCTTATTAACTCAATTTCATGTTCATATATTTACTAAATATCTATGGAAAAAAAAGACGGAGTACTATTAGAAAATTAAAAATCTATCAAGTGGTGTAGTCAAATCATAGTGCAAGTTATTGGTTGCATATAATAGCAAATCAATCATGACACAGAAGTAAGATATTCAAAAGTAGTAGTGCATTAAATAAAGGTAACCAAACACATACATGTCATGTGAACGAGAGGCTACATTGCTTAATATCTCTTAACCACGTAAGGTTCTTATAACTGTTTTTAGTGTTGTCTACATTTAAAATGTATGAAAGCTTTTGTAAAGATTTTATCTATCCATCCAGCTGTCATTAACACTATGAAAGGTTTGGAGAGATAAAAAAGCAAAAGCACTTTGGAACTTATTCATAATTTTTGAAACCATGCACATTCAATTAATGTCACATTATTTAGAAGACAAGCCTTTGCACTTCATAATGTTTAGTGCAATTGCATAGTGAAAATGGAGAATCTATAATAGTATGATAGACAAGATGAAACACATATCGGACTTAAAGTTATTGAGTAAGATGTTGAAATTTGATATAAGCAAAAATGAGGGATTAAAGTGCCTTCAATATACAAACATATAGCTACCTATAGATTGTAAATGACTGAATTTATGAAGTTATAAAATTGAGCTAACTGCTTTCTCATTGGCTTGTTTGAAACAAACATGCACGCATGTTCTTAAAAAAAGTGAATCTTATCAAATTCATTTAGGGCTCTAGAAGAAAGCTATAAGTTCTAGTCATGATTAGATTCTACACTCTCAAGCAACTTACATCTTTCAACTCAAATAATATACCATAGTAAATACCAACTATGTGACATAGTAAAAGACCAATTTGTGAAAAAGATACGAAAAGTCTTTTTAATGAAAAAAAATTAAAGCTGAAGTATCAAAGAAGCTTAAAGACTTATGTAGTGTGACAAAGATACGAAAAGTCTTTTTAATGGAAAAAAATTAAGACTGAAGTATCAAAGAAGCTTAAAGACTTATGTAGTGTGAAGCATGTTTGACACTTGTAAGGAGGATGACATGCATTAGTTGTTCTCCGGTGAATGAGAAACAGATTAGGAAATAAGTGATGTAAAATGAATGACATACGTTAGCTTAGAGGTAATGATCAAGTTGTAGGTGATTGTCAAGAGTTTAGAGTGGTTGACGAAGATCCTTTTGAGAGTTATGAAGAGTATATTCACACAAGGTAACCAACTCAATTAGTGAGAACTCATTAACATAGGTTAGAGGCCAAAAGAGATAGGTAATTCAAGTTATGCATAAGTGAAATTGCCAAAGTACTGACCATTTTACAAAAACTTCCTAAAAATTTGGTAGCATTATCCTACTACATCATCATTACTCAAGTCTTAGTGGGAGCTTCTTTAGTCAATCAATAAAAGAAATTTTGACTTTAATTGATGCTTCAAAGTAGTGAACCCTCTCATCACATTTTTGTGATGAGATTGTAATATATGATGTAAAAAATCTCAATAAAAAAAGGGAGTTCTTATTTGATTTTTGTTCGAGTGTTGGAATCTAAAATAAAATATAAATAATCTCCTATACAACTTTCATGATGAAGATTCATATGATCATGTATATAGCGGTCAAATGTAGTTGAAACTTTATTCAATGTTGCAAATGTAATATGCAATGAGAGTGCTACAATCTCATCACCATTGGTACAATATGAATGTAAAATGATTCCTATACATTATCAGCAAAGACAAGAAAATCACAAGATATAGTAACAATGATACGGGTTATGAAATGCGGTTGCAATTTCTCAAGTGGAATCTTATCACGCGCATTAAATGTTACTTCAAGTCTACGACAACAACGGATACGTGAGAAAGGAACAGTAGCTATATTAGGAGCTGCGGGCGGTATAGGTCAACCATTAGGGTTGTTGATGAAGCTGAATCCTCTTGTTTATGATTTGAGGTTGTATGATGTTGCTGGTGCAATTGGTGTTGCATGTGACATTAGTCATGTCAGTACAAAAGCAAAAGTGAGCAATCTCAACGGTTGTTTATTTTTCAATTGATGAATGAATCTTCTAGAAACTATTGAAGAATTCAATATAGTTAATTGTTTTTATAAAACCATGTCAATATGTACGAGTCCTTACAACTTCTAAATAGACATTATGTTTTTCCTTAAATTTCTATGAAAGTCTACGCTTGTAGAATTACATATCATCTTATTAAAATCTCAATATTGAAAGAAAAAGTACAAGTAATGTTCATAAATGGTTCTTACCACGCTTGAATTACACAATCTCACTTGCAAGTGTAAGATAGCGACTGGTTAATATTTCTCATGATTCATAAGTAAATCACCTGAAAAACATAACCATTCAACTAAGAAACATCAAATGAATTTGGTGTTACGATACACGCAACATATCACGTATATATTTGTACTCATTATAATAATGTTGAAGAAAATGAAATAAAATCAACATAAAATATTGGTGTTTACAGGTTTCAGGATTTCAAGGTGATGGAAGTGGAGCGGACACGGAATTGGGGAAAGCATTAAAAGGGTGCGATCTTGTTATCATCCCGGCTGGGGTGCCACGCAAACCCGGCATGACCCGAGACGAATTGTTCAATACCAATGCCGGCATTGTTTTTAACTTGTGCAAAGGTGTAGCTAAATATTGCCCCAAAGCTTTAGTGAACATTATAAGCAATCCGGTTAATTCAACTGTTCCTATAGCATATCAAGTATTCAAAAAAGCTGGTACTTATGATCCAAAAAGGCTATTTGGTATAACAACTCTTGACGTTGTACGCGCTAAAACATTCTATGCAGAAGCAATGCAAGTTCCTGTTCGAGGTAATTTAATATAAATCTACGCACCAAATCCAACTTACAAGAGCTTTGATAAAGTTGTTTCACAATAATTTCAAATGAGATCAAAACTAAAGTAATATATATGCTCAAGAAACGCAAATGAAATAAATCCTACTGAAAAAATAACTCTATAGGTTTACATGGTTGAAAAATGCAGAGGTGGACCTGCCCGTTATTGGTGGACATGCAGGAATTACTATACTACCTCTATTTTCACAGGTTTTCAAAGAACCACTAAATCTACAAAAATTCTTCTCCAAGTTTTTTTTGGATTAATCTGATGCTCTCCAACGCTCCTAATTGAAGTTCTAATACTCCATTCTATTTTATAAATCCACATTTGGATTTATAGGAATTAGACTTTAGTTTTGTAACCGAATAAGTAATATTTTAGAAATTATAGTAGTCTGTCATCAATCCTTTAGAATTAAACACATATTTTGTAGGCTAAGCCGCAGAAGAAGATGACTGCTAAAGAAGTTGAGGCTTTGACACTCAAGACGCAAGATGGTGGAACTGAGGTTGTACAAGCGAAAGCTGGCAAAGGCTCGGCTACACTATCTATGGCGTAAAAAATTCATTACTACTACTTGAATTCAAGTTCTTTAGTTAGCCATATCTTTCCTTTTTGTTTCACAACAAGGGTTGAGTAAATTGTCTGAGATCCATCTTCAAGAATAGATTTGAGACAACCTAGAGGACACTCATTTTCAAATAAAGAGAAATTTTTATGATCTAAATTGAGTATTATACTTTCACTCAAGTATTTGATATACTCCATGCGTTCAATAATGTCATGATAGGTTCTCTCAAATCTCAAATCTAAAGGTAGATTTGAGAGAACCTATCCATCTGACATTATGGAATAGAGAGAGTGTTGAAGAAATACATGTGTTTGCTTTATAAAGCTCTATTTTTAATTTCAGAATTCTAACGTTTTAATACTTAACAGCTTTGCAGGAGCTTTATTTGCAGAGTCATGCTTGAGAGGTTTAGATGGTATGCAAGGTGTTGTAGAATGTGCATATGTGTCATCAAAACTTGATAAAGACCTACCATTTTTCTCATCTAAGGCAAGTCCATATCAACACAAATGCCAAATATAACTAAACCTAACCGGACTAAAGAAAGTTGAATATAATATGTTTCTTGAAGCTTTCAGTTTTGTGTAATATTTACTTTGATTGGGTTATTACCTCAAAAGATCCAAGCATTTGTATGTCATGTGGAAATCCTATTGATGCTATAAATGTTCATTTTTTGATGAGAATTTCTATGGAATTAAAGACCTATAAATAAAATTTGTAACCCTTAGGATTTTAATATTTATTAAATATGACACATAAGAATTCATTATAGTGTATATATTATCGATGTATGATGTTTGTAATAAACTTTCATTTATTTGATTTGAATAGGTAAAGCTTGGACCGGAGGGTATAGAAGAAGTGATGGGAATAGGTAAATTATCTGAGTTTGAGCAAAAGGCATTAGTTGGTATGAAAAAAGAATTGATGATGTCTATTGTAAAAGGATTAGAATTTACGTCTGGCAAGAAGTAACTCTTGCAGACGTGGTAATATTTGTCAATTCTAAAAGCATGTTGTGTTCATGTGGATGTATTGATGTGGCTTCTTCATGAGGGGAGTGCAATAAGGATTCATAATCTATGATTCATCACTCATCATTTAATATTTTTTCGATGTTGGCATTAGAAAGTTAAAAAATATTGTTGGATGAGTTGATTAAGTTTTTTAGGCAACCTTGTACGATTATTCAAAGAAACAATATTCTTAAAAAGGCTTGAATGTATACAAATTGTTAAGAAAAACATCATTGTACATGACTTTTATAGATTGGTATAGAAATTCATGAGTGTGCTTGGATTATATCTTGAGTTTAAACCATTGATTATGGCGTGAAGAATAAGAGATACAATTTGCACTCTATCTACATTGGTCTACATACCCCCAATATTTTATCTCATCTTTGTAATTGAACTACCATATATTTGCCCACAACATCCTAAATAAATACATATTGCTAGGATAGTTTACAACATCTCCCTATTATTTAGCTTCATTGAATGTCAGTTTTACAAGGACGTGGTAGTGTTTATGTTTGTAAAGGACACAAAAATACACTATTATAGACGATTTTCATATTTCAACTCAATAATAGTTGAAAAGGATACATTGTGACCCACGTGACTTAGCTGTGTTATCTTTTGACTAAGTGTGAATTTAAATTTATATACTTTGTAAAGCCAAAATTCTATAAAATTTGATATAGTGGATTTGAACTGGTATTCATTTGTTGATCACTTTTATTTTTCTACATGGACCTCACACAAATTGAGGTCCTTGCTTTCTTATCACACATTTTTATGTTTGAAATTTCAAATAATCAACTAAAGTAATACTTAATCTACTTATATTGTAACTTATTTTAAAATTGATTTGTAAATACACTATTGTGGTTGCTTATAAATTTTGCTTACTACATCTTGCTTCATAGTGCAAGATAGTATACCTAAACTACTTACATTGTAGCCTATTTTGGTTGTGGTTTGTAAGTTCAACAATTGCTTACAAATTTTGTTTGCTAAATCTAGAATTATATTGCAAAATATTCGACTATATTTCAACATTTTGACTTTGACAGACCTACTTTTTGAATGATGCCAAGTATTGTGCAACCATATAAATGAAGTTCTCAACATAGAATATTGAAGAAATTGACATACAAAAATAAATATAAAAATATAACCCATACAAAACACATAGAGAAACTCTTATATATAGAAGAAGCTCATGTCCAGTTACTCAAGAAGTACAAGTTCCTTCTACTTAACACTCAAAAGCATGAAATACAAGTCCTATCTAAACTACACAAGAGTTGTTGATTAGAGTTATTTACTCAAAGTCAAATATTACAGTATTCAGCAATCAATGCTCTCTTTCTTTTTTTGAGGCACCCAATTCTACCAATTGGTGTATTTTCATGATTTCAGATTTAATCTTATGTTTTAAAAATTAGTGTTATAACACCAAAGTACCATATAACATTTAGTATATTGGTTTGCAGTTAACATTTGTAACACTTATCAACATCTCTATGAAGAACTAGCAACTAACAACCGAATCTCAAGGAAGATAAGGTTTAGGGCTACTTTACATCTGGAGCCGGACAAAGAGCCAACCTGAACTTTTTAAGTTTCATCCAATAGGATCCCTCAATTTTTCTATATCCGGCCCAAGGGCTTTACATTTGGGGCCGCACAGAGGCACAACTGATCCTACGTGTCGCTTTAGGTCGGCGCCAAACCATCCGGCCTCAAGGGAGCAATTTGGACAAGGTTTTTGGTGGCCCGATTTTCCATCCAGGGCCTAAGCTATGCTCTGCAATTTAGCTACGATAGATCATGATAAAAAAAAAAAAAAAATGGGTCCTCAAATAAAGCAAGTAATTGCTTTGAGTTTATGAAGAACCTAGGAAAAGATGGTGCTCCATCATTAGATCACTCAAATCTCAACCGTCAATAACTTGAAGAATTATTTTACTCTCTTTGTTTCTTATATATGCCTCTATTCATATAGACTTTGCGACCTTCCCATTTTATTTTATTTTTATTTTTTGAAATTTAATTAATTCTAATAATCCTCTTTTTAAATAGAGAATTTCTTTTTTTTTTGAGAAAAAAATAAAGAGGAGAAAATGAAAGAGATGAAAGTTTTCGGTAATCCAAGAGCACAAGACGCAAAAACGGAGAAACGGAAAAATATTAAAACGGGGCATTGAGAGAATCGAACTCCCGGCCTCTCGCACCCAAAGCGAGAATCATACCACTAGACCAAATGCCCTGAACTTGGTGTCCGTTGTTCTCAACACACAAAATATAAACCTGTCAATCCTACCGGACCTGCATTCATTACAGAGCCTCTCATGTGCGTTGGTCGAAAAAATACCAAAGCTCTGGCTAGAAAAAACACCGACCCGTCACTCACATGCAACATTGTCCTTCATGCAAGAATAATGCAGGTCGTTACATACGTTTCAACACAAACTCCAATGAAATGTAACAGCAACCCAAAATTCAGAATGGGAAGGTACCAAAACCCATCGCCCTCTTGATAATAGCAAATCATGTATATTCCAAAATCTACATGATCTACAACTTCTCAATTGATCCCTCTCTAATTAGCACAATCAGGATCTACACTGACTACCTCATTGGAATTCGTATTCCGGAACCTTACCCTAATCTTGTTTGCTGCACTGACAATAGTAGGGATAATGCAGGCTGTTACATAAGTTTCTACACGAACTCCAAGGCTATGTAACGTGAAAGCAAATACGAAGACAACAATCAGCAATTCAGAAGAGTGAGGTATCTGATGTCAATCCCCTAGTGTCAGTAGCAAATCGTACATATAATCATACACATCGATTCGAGGATGGTCTAAGCTTACTTCTACTTAATATGCTTAAAGCATAATCAGAAGTTTTACCTCAATAGTTTCATCTTCCGCGACGCAACCTTGTTTTTGATCGACTGACAGAATACGGTACCTGGTGATATGAACAGATCTCTCCTATGAAAGGATAAGAAGCATCCTCTCGCTCACCAAGTACAATGAGCACAAACAACATGCAGGTTGTTACATACGTTTCTACACGAACTGTAACGTCGATCCACGTAAGAACGAATATTTATTCATAGAAGGCAGAACAGGAGGAAAGGAATGCCCTCTTGCCATATCCAATTCCTCTTGATAATCATACACTCGGATTCGAAAGTGGTCAACCGACCTACAAAGTTCTCTACATTAGCCATCTCAATCAAATTCGTATTCCGCAACCTAAACCCTGACCTTGTTATTGATCGACTGACAAAATTCGGGATGTTTTGGTACCCGGTGCCAGAGTTTGGTTGTTAAAACGAAACTCTTCAATATGAGAAAAAGAAGCATCCTTTCACTCACCAAGTGCATTAAACACAAGCAATATTGTCCTTCATGCAGAGGGTTATTCAGGTTGTTACATACGATATGTATCGCCAATCCACATGAAAGGAATATTCAAACATAGAAAGGAGCACTTTCAGAAGGGAGGAAAGATATCTCATGCGAGTCTTCTCTTGCCAAGAGCAATTCATATATATATATATATATATATATAATCATACACTTCAATTCGAAAATGGTCTAAGCTAGTATCTGATCTAAAACTCCCTACAAATTTCTCTACATTGGCTATCTCAATGGGATTCATAATTCCGCGAGACCTAAACCCTAACCTTGTTTTTTATCAACTGACAAAATTCGGGATGATTCGGTACCTGGTGCCGTCGTCATCTGTAGAACGAGGCCATGACGAAGAGGCTGACAGCAGTGAGAGAAGTGACGAAAAGCTCCTGCGCTCCCATGAGAGCTCGCGGAATATACTGCCCCGCAAGTTCGAAAGCATTCAAAGTGCCAGTGTAAGCAAGAGACGCAAATCCAACGCAGCTAAAAACTAACCCTAACGTACGAAGCAAGCGCTTGCCATTCGCAAGCCTGGCGCCGCTCTCATCGCGAGCACCGCCTTCTTCTCCCTCTTCCTCGGAATAAACAGGCGCAGACACCGGCGCTTCGTACTCCTTAAGCTTCATGAACACACGAAAAATGTAACCGAAGATCATGAACTGCAGCGGCTTCCACTCCGCTTGCCGAAGAAAAACATTCCAAGCAGTAAACAAGACGGAAATTCCAAGGTTTATCAACACATCATTCTTCTCCGAGGGCGCTTTCTTCGGTCCCCAGGGGATCAAGGACCGCTTATCCGCGTACTTAATCTCCTTCGAGACGCCAAGGCCACCGAATGCGAGTCCCTTTCGCCGATTCGAGAGCTGCATCATCATGATGCGGTCGTAGGCTTTGTCGAGCCTTTCCACGAGTGCTTCATCGCCCCGTGCTTCGGCCTCCTTGCGGCGTCGGCCGTGTGTGGCTTTGATGACCTCGAATTTCTCAAGGGCGCTCACGCCGAGTGTGAGGTACGGGGACTCGGAGCTGTCGGAGGGTGAGGCTCCGGCCGCGGATGCCGCCCGGATGCGGCATTGGAAGTGGCGGGGCTGGATGCGGAGGGAGGCTGGCGAGGCTTGGAAGAGGGGGGTGGTTTTGCGTAGGGAGGAGAAGGGTGCGCGGAGTTGTGGGGAGCAGCTGATGGACGCCATAGCTGCTCCTGTTTGTTGCAATTGCGAAGGGAATTGGCGTGGAAACAGGGAATGGGAGAGACGATGGGCTTATCCAAAGGGTTTTAGCTACTAGGGGGAGGTCACGCTCCCATTGCCTTTGCTTCATCGTTTCCACGTGGTTGGAAGTACTTGGACGATGAAGTACTTCTAACCACTTTCCTTCATTGAGTTAACTTTCTCATTTCTTTCTTTTCTTTATTTTTTTTCATGAAAACTTGTCTTTCCTTTTGCATGTTTGAGCAGGATAGATCTCAATCAATTGTATAAATATCATTTTCAAATTTCGCAAGTTCTTTTGTTTATTGCAATTCGATCTGCAATGTTTACTACAATATGCAATGTCTAGAATTTTGACAATATTTTTCCATTCATAACACTTTTCATGTGAGAGTCATCATAAGAGTCATCATTGTATTACATGGGAATATTCATATAGGGGAGCACTTTTGTAATATATTTTAAGCTATGGAAACCATTGCAAAAGATTTGCAAAGAGGGAACAATTTATTATTTTAGTTTATTTTTCTCATCACTAGTATAAATATTCAAACAAGTAGGAAGAAGATTGGCATTTTAGCGCATTCAAGCTAATCTGTAGCTTCATCTTCATGCCTATGAAGCATCATTAAGACATTTTTCCTTCCCCTCTTTGCAAATATTTTAAGCCGATTGTCCCCCTATCGAAATAAGTTTTCCAAAAGTGTTATTCTATATGAAAATCTCCTCTATTGTAACATGTTAACAACAAATACCCGAATCAATCAGTTGGAATCACCCCATTTTTGGGGGAATTCTACAAATGAGGCAATTTTATGGGGTGTGGCAAGGTGAACACGGCTACAATCACATTGGTAACCTTATTAGAACGTGAGAAGTGACAACTCAAAGTTGAAGACCCAAGTCATTCAACAGAAGTGAGCATGCCTATCTGTAGGGTAGTTTTAGATGTAGTTTCAATGAGAGACCATCTTATTGACTGTACTATAGTCATCAATTAAAATATGAGTATCGTACAAGAAAGATGCAAGATGAATTGCAAATGGGTGCTCTTCATTTCAAACACACACACGTCATACACAGAGATGCTCTTCGGTTTAACAAAGTAAAGCCTCGACAGGTGCCAAAAAGGCACCAAGTAAATAAACTGAAAATTAGGATGAAGTAGAGGATACAAAATTGTCGCTTAACCAATTGTCTCATTTTAAAATGCCGGATCGGCCGACCTCGTTGTCATACTTCAATCAATTGACTAGGGTATTTGTTGTTAAGATCATGAAATTCTGTTAGATTCAGAATATCCATATCACAACATTAATTAACCTCTAAATGGTTTGACTCAATGTTAGCAAAAATACACATTTACAAAGAGAAATTCATAAGTGGAAACAAACGTGACTTATTCAGATCTCAACCATCGAATCTTGTAGTACACATATTGTACAATATGTGGGTCAAATTTTTGAGTCATAAGACCTCATTTATTGCGGTATAACGTAATAGTAATTTAGTACTCAAAAAACATCACAAAATCTCAACATTGTCACTTTAGTGCGAGAGGCCGCCCAGACTCCCACATGATACTCTCGACCCGGGGTCTAAGGTAGGTGCCGTAACTGCCGCTGATTGAAAACTGCATCGAGGTGATCGAGGTACAGGACTCGGGAATGTCACACGCGCACGATGCCGTCCTGGTCGAGAAGGAACGAACCAGGGGTGTCGATGAAGAGGTCGTCCATCAAGGCGGCGGTTGCTAGCAGTCGATCTAGGCTGATGATTCTCGGGCACACGTCACTCGTGAGAGAGAGACCTACTCGACATTAGGAAATGACACAACGATGGCAGTCTACGAACTGATTGAGACGCTCTTCTGCATCGTAGACGTACTCCGGTTCCTGCAATGGCAGTAATCCAGACATTCATGGAAGCGAAGACGCGGAACCCCAATTATCATCTGCTCACTCAAATTGTACTTGACGGATATTGCTACGAGATGGTCGAGCCTGAAAATTTTCGGATAAATGTAACTCGGATAAATGTAACTCGCGAAAGTGAAACCTACTCGACAGTCGGAATCCAAGGATGTGATGCGGTGATGGCGGTCGACGAAGTGAATGAGACGCTCTTCTGCTCGTACATGATTGTACTCCGATTGCTGCAATGGCGGCAGTCCTTCGACGATTATGGACAACAACGGCGGAAGCGAATTAAGACGCTGGATCCATGTATTGCCAAACTGTTACCTGCTCACTCCACTTCCAGTCTTCTGGATCAACAATCGAATCTTCACATCCGACTCTTGAATGTCCTAAATGAGGATGCGTGGAATCCCATAGTTGTTGAATTGCGAAAATTCCAAGTCCCATTCATGAAGCTCCAATGCTTATTATGATGTGTACAGAGAACACTCTCCGACATTCTGATGAGGTGACTCATTGTTCAGAATATTTGGTTTAAGAGAAAGTTGAATGGGGATTAGAGATCTTATGAGTTTGTGAATTTTGAAAAGATGAATTATTGAAATATTTCCTAAATCTCAAATTCTGACAAATCTTGAACAAAAAATATACCAAATTATAATTAAAAATTGTAAATATCAAAGGCTGCCCTCGTAAAAGTTGTAAAAGTGTGATCTTCAGTCACTTTAGTCGGAAATATCAGTGAGTAGGAACTTGCTTATGAACATGATATGAAAACAATCAAAACATCAAAAAAAGTTTCAAAATGAGTAGTTTTTTTTTCTACGCAATCTAATATGACGTTTCTTATTTCCTAAACTATGACTATGCTTATATTATTAAAGCTCTAGTCGAATTCCGAATAATCCTCACAAAATTTTGAATTATAGTCGAAAATAAAATTTGATATTTAACCTAAGGTGACCAAATCTCAACTATTTTGGGGTTTGAGGATCTTTTTCGCTTTAGGGGTTAATGAATGAATCAAACTTTTTGTACAATTTATATATACATTCAAGGACCTGACTTTAGAGGGGGTGTGCAGGTATCATGTGCCTCTTTGCATGCACTAAGTCAAGTCTTTCTACAATCTTACTAAGAGTCGAAAGACTGTTGGCGGAGTCCCATTAAGGTTTTGTGATTTGGTAAATGTCATTGATTTATCACTATTTAAAAAGTTTAGAAATCAAAAGTTCAGTTTCTTATTCCCCTCGTTAAGATGTATTTATAATCAAAATTTATTTTTCCGATTAAGTTGATGAAGAAATGCAATTAAATTTAGAAGCAAGATGTTGAGTTTATTTCAAACCCTAGGCTCCACCATATTGGTTCACATAGTGAATTACGTCATGTACTAGACCCCTTCATTAGGATTTACCAAATTCTCTGCATAAAATCTATGTGATATTAAAAACTTTCGTGAATGAGCTTGATCTTGATATTACACAATATAGTAGAATAGTCTGAAATGGAGCACCTCCCACAATGAAGCTCTAGTAATCTTCAATCATAGGTACATAATAGCTTTTCCATACAACAGTATCATTCACTCACTGCAAACATTATAGGGTATTACTTTAGGACAATCACTATTGTAATAACACTTGTATTTCCAACTTCAAAAATTCAAATTTACTATAAAAGAGTCCCAAACTGATGATTCCACTTGCTCTAACTTTCTACTAATTTTCCCTATACACAAAAATTGCTTGTCCTTGTAACATCCCTATAGATTTTCCGTATCGAAAATTGCGCCATTAATGGCCACCTTAATATAATGGATCACATCTAATAATGCTCTTCCATCCTCAACATCTGATGTTAATTTGACACATATTATTCCAATTTCCCCTTGTTTGGTGGGCATCATATTGTTAGCATTGCAAACGGACACTTCATTCACGCCGACCGACCCTTGACAAAGGGACCATAGTTTCTATCTATGTTTATTTACATATTCAAGTAATAAACGCAGAATCAAATATCAGGATAGAGAAGATGTTCATCCAAAAGTATTTCCAAGCATTCAAATATATATAACAGAATTGGGCGATCATTCCTACCTACCAAAGTACTAACCTACCAACCTACCTACTTTCTTCTATGTTCTTTGAATTATGTTTTGATATATATATAAAATACCTAAAAACCTAAATTTGAAGAAATGGTAAACACGAGATACTTTTTCAAAAGTATCATATGAGATTCTCGACGGGAACCTTACTAGTCCAAATATAAACCTCTAACTTACTTTCGTGTGTTTTGCGTTCTCTCCCCGAGGCTCACTGAAATCTTCCCAGTATGCTTTACATGGGAGCCTTGGAAGTAGGGTCACATTCTCTCATAAAGGGAGAACGAAACTCAGCTACATCCCTCATCTCTGGTTTGCGATCACTGCTTCTTCTGCAATTCGCATTTCTGATCTCCTGCTGTAGCTAGTTTTCGAGCATCCGGCATTCCAAGCCATCGTCACCACGAAAACTTCTCTGTAAGTGATTGAGTCTAACTCTGGCTTCTAGTCATCGCTTTTGGACACCAATGTAACTATGCTTTTGGCGATCGGTTCTGGACCTGCTGGGAGCCGCCATGCTTGCTTCCTCCACCCTAAAAGCAGCACAAGTGCAAGACTTTCGTACCTCTGAATTTCGTGGTCTCTGGAGGTGTCCAGATGAGAAGTCTCCTTGTTTGTAGTTCGATCGTGTGTTCACTTATCATTCCGATGACTTTAACTCGGTCAACTGACTCCGCTTTGAGAATCATCATGCCGCCGCTCATCTAGATTCATTGCGCAAATGCATCGAAAAGAGGATGAATCTTTCTTCGAATCTGTTTTGTAGCTAGGGATATCCATCCAGCAGTGCTTTTCTTGTTCTTTTTGTTAGCCCGTCGGTTCTATCTCTTTCAACTGGGTTTGGTCGACACTGCTTTTCAATCTTGTATCGAAGATGAGAGCGGTTGGTTCAACGAGTTGTTTTACATGAGTGGAATCCGATTAGCTTGCTACAAAGTCAAGGCTCCTCCTTGAGTACTTTTCGTATTTCCTCTATGAGCTCACTATATGGTCCGAAAGCAGCTTCGGTTTCTAAACGTCTGTATTTGCTGTGTTTTTAGGGTTTCATAAGTTGGAATTTGGAGTAATTACGGAGTCCTCACCATAGCTAGCAGAGACGAGAACTTCTTTACACGCTCTTGAGGTGGAAGGCATCTACCTCATGGAAGCAGTCAAGTTGTCCATCATCGGGCAAAGCGATACCACCAATCTGCAGCCACTAAATATGGTAGATGCATCGAAATTGGTTGATCTGGTGCATGGAATAGCAGAGGAGAACATCGTCCAAACCGGATATCATGATGACGCTCAGAAACTCCAGATTAGTATACGGAACCTCTTGCCTGTTATAAGAAACCGCATGGATGAGATAGAGCATTTGGGACCGGATGCATTCACATGGAAAGCTCAACTTACAGATCTAAATATGAAGCTAGAAGAGCTCATGTATGAGAGACGAAAGGCGCTGGCACGGCAGGGGGATCTTAAGCATGAGATGCTTGAACTGGTGCCTTACTGGAATGACGGAGCTGTGGATATAATGATTCGCGTGTTAAACAGAAATACTTCATCCCATTAGGGTTACCTGCCTTATATAGTACCGCTTCTATATCCGTGGACTTAAGGTCCTACATCCGTGGGCCCAAGGCCGTGTACTCTCGAGACTATTTAGTCTGCTCAGTAATCTAAGCTCTTCCTCTCTTGCATTGATGCACTGGCCTTATATCAACATGGTATCAGAGCCCTCTCCGTGATTCGCAGAATCGATCCATCTAGTGATTCAGAATGGACTCTCTCACCAGAGACATGTCTGAATCTATGAAACTAGACGGACAGAAAAACTTCATGCTTTGGAGTTACCGCATCAAGATGCTGTTGATGCAGGAAGGACTTTGGAGATTCTTCACAACAGCGAGCGGATCCAGCAATACCAGCTCCGCATCATCAACAACGACGTCTGCTACAACGCAGCAGCAGAGTGGTGCCGCAGTCGCATCTACCTCAAACACCGATGACGAACAGAAGATCAAAGCATGCAGGATAATCATCTCTACGGTAAAAGATCATGTCTTATTCCACATTATGCATCTCACTGACCCCTTAGAAATGTGGAATACGTTAAAGAGAATGTATGACATTCAGAGTCCGTCTAGACGATTATCTCTAAAAGAGAAGTTATACTCACTCAGGATGAGTGAAGGCAAGTCAGTAGACTCTCACCTGCAAGAGACAAACTCCATTATATCGCAACTTGCAAGTTTAGGAGTGACTGTAGAGGAAGAAGATCTAGTAGATCAGATGCTTGCTAGTCTCCCCAGATCCTGGGCAACCTTCAAAGCGATTCAGAAGGGACGAGACAAGAGCCCAAGTTTCTCAGAACTCCAAGGCTTGATGTTACACGAAGAAAGTTCGCAACTCCTGGATCGAGAACAAGACTCCGAAGAAGTACTGTATCTGCAGAACAACAGAGATCGTTTTTACAGAGGCGGGCGATCCAGTCGGGGGCAACGCGGACGCGGCAACAGCGATCACTCAGGAGGACGAGGGTCCAGCGGAACCAATGGCGCCGACCGAGGGACCGGAAGCGGCGCAGACCGGCGCAACCCCGATCAGAACAGCACCAGAGGCGGGCAATCCACTCGTGGACATCGTGGTCGCGGCCGCACTAATACTTCCTACAAGTTCTGCAGAACGTGCGGGCAAAGTGGCCACGGAGACTTCGACTGTCCAATCACCAACGTCGAACGCCAAATCCGAGATCTACAGGCGCAACTATCGAAACTAAAGATGCATGAAAATGCATATTCATCCATCAACGAACCAGACGACGCACCTGACGACGAAGAAAACGGTGATCTAGATAACGACAACCACGCCTCCCTGAACGCCTGCATGGCCGCTTTCGCCACTGACGAGGAGCCCTGGTTCCTTGATTCAGGCGCCAGCTCCCACGTCACCGGCAACAACAGCATATTATCAGGCTTGACTGACTCTTCCATTCCTAGTATACGAACTGCCGCAGGGCAGGTTCTTCCTGTTGCTAAAAAAGGCACTGTACATTTTTCAGATTCGAAAATAAAATCGATCACTGACATTCTTTACGTACCAGGAGTCAAAACCAACTTACTATCAGTTGGCACTCTAGCAGACTTAGGCCACAACATCCTATTCACGGCCAAGCACTGTCTCATCCTCGACAACTCGTTCCAGAACGTCCTTCTCAAGGCACATCGGGATCCGCGCACCAAGCTCTACAAGTTAGCAGCCACCATCGCCTCTCCATCAGCCGCAACGCTTTCAGCACAACACATACCACAAGTCTCCATAGAGACTATCGAATTGTGGCATCGTCGATTAGCGCACATCAACCAACAAAGCTTGTATCACTTAACAAACAAGGATCTAGTCAAAGGTATTCCGAAAATACCTTATATCAAGAAACACTGCGACAGCTGTGCGCAAGGCAAATCTCATCGCCAACCATTCCCCAAGCTGCGATCCACATTCACCACCAAACCTCTGCAGCTGATGCACAGCGACCTATGCGGCCCATTCCCAACACCATCAAGATCACGCTGTAAGTACATACTTACATTCATTGATGACTATTCACGCAAGTCATGGCTCTATTTTCTGACAAGAAAATCTCAAACACTATCATATTTTATCAAGTTCAAAGCCCTAGTTGAAACTCCACAGCAAAGAATTCAGCAGCTTCGCACCGACAGAGGAGGCGAGTATGTCTCCACCGAATTCAAAGCTTTCTGCGCCACTCATGGCATCCATCATCAACTAACCGCGGGCTACTCCCCTCAACAAAACGGGATTGCAGAGCGTCGCAACAGGTACTTACTTGAGGGAATTCGTAGTGTAGTTTCTGGAACATACATCCCACGCTCAATGTGGGATGAAGTTGCAAAAGCTGTAAACTATGTCCAAAACAGACTCCCGTGCCGAGCCCTCAAGTGTCAAACCCCGGAGGAGGCCTTCACAGGTATTAAACCAAACATCTCCCACCTCCGTGTACTAGGATGCTTAGCCTTCTGTCATGTACCCTCAGAGAAACGTGACAAATTAGACTCCAAAGCCATTCCTACACTTCTATTAGGTTATGATGAGCAATCTAAGGCTTATCGATGCTATCATCCTCCCTCTAGAAAAATTATTCTAAGCAGAGATGTCATTTTCAATGAATCATCGTTTACTCTGCCTACCATAACAAACCCCAATAGCACTAGCATCCTACAAGATATCTCTCCTCAGATCTCACCTGTTAATCCTGTCACACCAAACAACTCTCTAGAATACCTTCCCAACATTACTCCTCCTCAATCTCCACCCACCCAACTCCCTGCTCAAACTTCTCCTGAATCCAGTCCGGTCACCCACTCCCGTCTGTCCCCGTCTAATCAGTCTCCAGACCCTGCCTCAACCTCTCAACAAACTACAGTAACCATTTCTCCAGCTGCCGCCCCTACCATGCGAAGTACTCGCAGTAGAGTCCCAAACATTAAACTAGGAGATTACTACCTTTTCTTTACATCCTTGTCACCAGATTGCTGCCCTGTTTCAATTTACACAACCACGACCACTGCTAGTGACTGTACCCCTTCTGAGGCCACCGAACCAACCTTCAAACAAGCTGTTTCTCATCCCTCCTGGAAAGCAGCCATGGACCATGAGATGAACAGCATATACCAAAACCAAACCTGGGTGCTCGAAGACTTACCTCCTGGCATTCGACCGATCACCTGCAAATGGATCTTCCGAACCAAGCCAGGTCTCCCAGGATCATCACCAACCAGGAAAGCAAGATTAGTAGCCCGAGGCTTCGAGCAAAAGGCGGGAATCGACTACGATGAGACATTTGCTCCGGTGATTAAGTGGGTCACCATCCGAGCTATCGTAGCCATAGCAGCAAGCAATCGCTGGGAAATACATCATATGGATGTACGCACAGCGTTTCTACATGGAGTATTAAAAGAAGAAATATACATGCATCAACCCCCAGGCTACAAAATTCATGGACAAGAACACAAGGTATGTAAACTGTTACGCTCACTGTACGGTTTAAAGCAGTCGCCACGCGCTTGGTACGAGCGAATTGACGCCGCTCTTCGACAAAACGGGTTACATCGCAGCTCCTTTGACCCGAATTTGTACTATCTGCACCAACAAAACCGCACTCTCATTGTTATGCTGTATGTCGACGACCTGTTCATCACCGGCAGCTGCTCCAAACTTATCACATGGATCAAACAGTTTCTCCATGAAACTTTTGACATGAGTGACCTAGGCAAGATTCACAAGTACCTAGGCATTCTCTTCGAATACCTCCCAGAGGGTATCCTCTTACTTCAGAGAGACTATGCCCAATCCATCGTTCAAGAGTTTCTACCTACTCACCTTCACGCCTCGAAGGTTCCTCTGCCTGCCGGAACAACCTTTGTCTCCAACAGCGGCACTCCTCCTGTTGACTCCACCCGCTTCTCTCAACTCGTTGGAAAACTGATCTTCCTGACCATCACCCGACCTGACATCTCTTTTGCGGTCAACAGGGTCGCATCCTTTATGTCCTCACCTCAACAGGCTCACTTGGACTCAGCACTCCAGATACTTCGGTACCTGAAAGGCACACAGGACTACGGGTTGCTTTACAAACATGATACACCTCTGCAAATTGAAGGCTTTACAGACGCAGATTGGGGCACCTGCCCTGAAACCCGCCGCAGCATTGGAGCCTACCTATTCACAGCTGCCAACAGTCCAATAAGTTGGCAAAGCAAGCGCCAATCGACTGTATCCCGCTCATCTACAGAATCGGAGTACCGAGCACTCAGTGATGGTGCTCAAGAAGCCGTCTGGCTCTCCCGACTGCTACAAGAGCTAAAGGTTCTGCCATCTCTCCCAACTCCTGTCCATCACACTAATCAGTCCATTAGCTCAGAGATCACAGCTCCCATAGATATTAACTGCGACAATCAGAGTGCAATTAAGCTTGCCAAGAACCCTGTCTTCCATTCCAGAACAAAGCACGTTGAAATTCATCATCATTTTATCAGAGAACGTGTTTTGAGGGGGGAAATAGGACTACGCTTTATTGGCACAGCTTCTCAGCCAGCAGATATACTTACAAAGCCTTTGGGAAGAATCAAATTCGAATTACATAGAAATCGACTCAACCTGCATAGCCTCTCCTTCTTACAGAATAGGAAGCTAACCACCTAGGTACTCCTCCGCTTCCCTAACTGACCTAAAAGACTTATATTGTGAACCTCTAAAACCTAACACCTGAGCTTTACATTCTTCCCATGTCTCAAACATCCCTGTCTGTCTACCTTTCCTAACAGCGTATATCTTATGCATTCTAACACCTAACCTACTCTTAACATTCGTTCTTGTTTTGTCTCTAAACGTCTCCTCCAGGCAGCCGTCAGAGCAACCGCATCTGCTCCCACCTGCACAATCAACTCTTTCAAGTCAACGATGACACAATTTCGGAATCCTCAAGAACTGATCAAGCGTCGGAGTACAAGCTCAAACCTCCTGACAAGAACCCTAGTTCTATCGACTCACGAGACGGGACACGCTATGGACCGCTCCTATAACTCCTGACTTCATCAACTCAATTGAACCTGATAACCATCGGAAGGCAAACCCTACCTGCACAAGAAGGACAGTGGCACTGATTGACACAAGAAGACGACCTCGCTTCAAAACTTACACCCTCCGGCACCTCAGCACGTCGCTCTTGGCGCTCAGCAATCCAACTCTCCACCAACCGGACAACCTCATCACCGGCGCACGACAACAACCTTGCAGCCAGCCACACAAGCGACAACACAGCATCCAACACTCGAGAACGAAACTCTCGATCCATCACCGACGCTACACCTCTGCAACTACGTCACCGACTCCCGACAAACGGATTATGCAATCAATACAGGCACAATAACAATCTGACACCGCACTGCCCGATTGAAGGGGGGTGTTAAACAGAAATACTTCATCCCATTAGGGTTACCTGCCTTATATAGTACCGCTTCTATATCCGTGGACTTAAGGTCCTACATCCGTGGGCCCAAGGCCGTGTACTCTCAAGACTATTTAGTCTGCTCAGTAATCTAAGCTCTTCCTCTCTTGCATTGATGCACTGGCCTTATATCAACATCGCGAACTTCCGCGGTCCAGCTCCAACGAGCGACTCCTGTCATTAAGATCTCCCAAAAACAAGAGAGATCACCCAGCTAGCAAAGACAAGAAATTTTCATGTGCTACGGAGGTGGTGGACAGAACTGCAGTTAACTCGATCGATATCGACACGAGGGTTGGCACCACCAGTGTGCGGATGATCGAGGCATCAAAGGTGGTGGATGTGGTCCATGACATGGTGTACCAGGTGACTATCCTGTATGCAAACGAAACAGAAGCTTTCGAGACTTTGAATACCTTCTGGAACGTCTTGCATGGAATACAAAGGTTGAGGCATCCCGGAGTAGCCACAGAGCTCATAAGTGAGACTACTGAGTTGTTTTACGTCCATTACAAGATAAGAGCAGCATCACCACGGCTATGGGATCTGACGCACGAGCTGCTGGAACTGGTGCCCGACTCGAACGACAAGACTTTCGATATCTTGATACGGAACATCTCCTGGAGCAACTCTCGCCGCCCCTTCGACCCTCTCCGTTTGATCAAGTCTCGTGACCTCCAGAAAGATCTTCCCGAATTTAAATTAGGAACTGATCTAATGACACTCATGTTTAATTTGCATATCAAGACTTTCAACGAACCGGTATTCCTCCACCCAATGGTTGAGAAGATGTGGGAGATATATGTACCTATAGCGGAGACATACATGCTGGAAGCTGGAGAAAAGGAATGGCGGATGCACCGGAACCCGGTGATCGGCAAAACGTTCGAAGAGCTCGTAGAAGAGAACCTCAACAGAGATGATACCAATCTTTATGACTGATTGATCAGTATGATGATCGCAGTTGTGACGTGATTAGAGTACTGTAGTGATTTGGCTCTCTATGGTCAATAATCTTTATGACTAATTGATTAGTATGATGATCGCAGTTGTGACGCGATTAGAGTAATGTAGTGATTTGGCTCTCCATGGTCAATAATCTTTATGACTGATTGATTAGTATGATGATCGTTGTGACGTCATTAGAGTAGTGTAGTGATTTGGCTCTCCATGGTCAATAGATGATTGTGGATGAAATGATAGGCATGAAATTTTCTCTACTTAGTACTAGCATCAATTGATGACCTTGAGTACATGTAGATGACATTGCAATTCTGTATGGATAATTATGGAATGGGAAGTGAACTTTAGATATATATTACCAATTTCTTTTTTGGGGGTGTGAACCAATTTCTTTTCCTTTTTTAAAACTTCCAACCGTAAGATCTTGTACCTAAGAATATGCTAGATTACTTGTTCAAAAAATTGACGGTTGGATGTTTACCATTTGAGAGATCATAACATTCAAAGTTTGTCTCCCAAGTTTTCTTGGGCATTGCAAAGATTGGTTTTGAAATTTTTGGAGGCTGCCCTTGTAAAACAGGTAATCCTTTTGACTTGAGTCACTTTGAAATTTGAGTAGTGATTTTGTAATGAACATGTTTCAAAAAACAAATTTTAAAAAAGTTCCTTTTTTATGCTGCCCCATCTCGGCTCGCAACCCAAGGACAAGGTTGTCATACCAGGCGGGCACGCAGCCCGCCCGTCCGTCCACCTTGTCCATCCGATTGGGTTGTGGCTCGCCCGATAGGGTCAAACGGCTGTTGACTTTTAGTTTGGGTAAAAAAACAACGACGTGGCAAGGGTTTAGGTAAAAACTAAGCCACTTGGCTGTCGTGTACAAGTCACGTGGAACGCCACACACGCTTTTTACTGCAAATTTTGTTACCCACGAAAAATTACACACCCCCTACAATCAAGGTGGGCGGGCACGCTCGTCCGTTTGGGACAACTCGTGCGCCCGTTTTGCCCGCCCGATTACCTCAACACGCCCGATATGACAACCTTGCCCAAGGATCGTCTTAGAAGACTCAAAAATTAGAATTGGACTTTGCAGATTTTACCACATACACTTTGTAGTATAAGGAGGACTCCATAACTCTCTTAGGCAAAAATATTACTTCTAACCCCTTCATCTAGGTTGTCCAGAATTGCAAAAATCCATTTTGGGCTTCAAGAAGAGTTAGGAGTTAAGTGCCCAAATTCTACAAAAATCCTAAATTTTCCAATAGTAGGGTAGAAGATTTTAGTACTTTTTTTGTTGTAAAGCAATCATACATCTAAAACTAGTACTTAAAAGATCTTACTAGGTACTCACAGTATCTTAGATGGTATTTACAAAAATTTGTGAAATCATTCATTGACTTTCTCATTCTCGAAGAAAGTTGAAGGTTGATGACCCATCACCCTTTACGGGTTAAATTGTCAGGAGGAGCAATCAATAAAACTTCCGATCACTCGTAGTGCCATTAATGAGGGTCCGAATAGACATTTAGACTCATAGTTCACACAGTCCACTTCACTACACGTAGTTGTACGGTTGGGTAGGCTGGCATCGGCCACTCACCCCACCATGATGGCAGACTTTACACTAAATAAACCGGGGAGGTGCGCAATTGCGCATTGGCTCTCTCTTTTTAGATCAATTCCTTACCTTAACAAAAATTAAAACCTTTTGCATACAAAATCTCCACTTATACAACTCCTCGTCCTTACGTTCATGTGTCCGCCTACATTCCATACTCAGCAGAAATGGCCATGGCTTGACACTTACCTGCACTTAACCCTCACTGGAAATGTCCATGGCTGACTGACTGAACCTCGCCAGTATCCTTTACAAGGGAGCCTCTGAAGTAGGGTCACGATTCTCTTGTAAAGGGAGAACGAAACTCAGCTACATCTCTCACCTCTGGTTTGCATTCACTTCTATTGCAATTCACATATCTGCTCTCCTGCTGCTCCTAGCTTTCGAATATCCCGCATTCCAAGCCAGAAGAACTTCTCTGTAAGTAACCCAATCTTTCTCTGGCTTCTTTTCATATACGACCACATGTGCTTGTCATTCTTTTGAATCTCATACCTAGGGTACGTTTGGTGATCGATGTTGCTTTTGGACACCGATGTCTGTGGTTCTGGACATGGTTCGATCAAGCATGCATGCTTTTAACGATGGGAACGGCGATGCTTGCTGCTGCCACCCTAAAAGCAGCACCAGCGTAAGACTCACGTACCTGTAAGCATCATAGTCGAGATGCCCGAAAAGTCCTCCTTGTTTGTGGTTCGTTACAGTAATCTAGCAGCCCTTAGACTGCGATCGTGTGTTCGATTGTCATTTCAATGATTTCAACTCGGACTGCAGCCAGAAAATCGTATTGCAGCTGCTCATCTAGATTCATCAAGCAAATTCATCGAAGGGTTCAAGATGAATCTCTCTTCGAGTCTGTTGTCAGCTTTTTCGCTCTTTAGGTCTGATTTTTATGTTCAGTTCTTTATCGACGATGAAAGGTGCTGGTTTTCGAGTTGTTTACCCTAGTTGGAGGGGGTCAACCGAAGGATGGTACCCGACATTCTCTGGAACTTGCATAAGTGCTCGGTCGGTGGACGCATGGATACTAACTACCTTGCTACAAAGTGCTTTTCTAATTTCCTCCATGCCTGCGCCCAGTCCATGTGTATGATCTGGAAGCAGCTTCAGTTTTTAAACTTCTGTTGCTGTGTATGTAGGGTTGCGTAAGTTGGAAGCTGGAGTAAATGTGGAGTCCTCACCATTCCTAGAAGAGACAAGAATCAGCTTAGGCGCGCTGGAGGTGGGACCTCATGGAAGCACTGAAGTTGTTCAACATTGCTCGAAGCAACACGACCAATGTGCATCCACCAGATATGGTAGATGTATCGAAATTGGTTGATCTGGTCCACGAAATAGCAGAGCAGAACATCATCCAAACTAGATACTGTGATGACGCGCAGAAACTCATGCTCAGTATACGGAACCTCATGCCGATTATACGAAGCCGCATGGACTTAATAGAGGATTTCAAGGGACCAATGCAGCCACAGACGAAACTGACAGATGCACATAGTAAGTTAGATGATCTCATGCGGGGGAGACGAACGGCGCTACTACGGCACTGTAATCTGAAGTACGAGATGCTTGAACTGGTGCCTTACTGGAACGACGACGCTGTGGACATGATGTTTCGAAACCTTCCCTGGTCCAGCTCCAGTCACCAACTCCTATTAAGGAAATCTCTCCAAGTTAATAGAGATCTCATCGCTGGGAGGGACAAGAAATGCGCTACAGAGGTGGTGGACAGCGTTGCAGTTAACTCGACCAACATCCAGCGAAGACAGATGACGGCTAGCACGGCTAGCAGATGACGGTAGTGTGCGGATGGTCGAGGCATCAAGGGTGTTGGATGTGGTCCACGATATGGCGTACCAGGTGACTATCCTGTATGCAAATGAGACGGAAGCTTTCGAGACAGTGAGTACCTTCTGGAACATCTTGCAGATCTTGCAGGAAATACAAAGGTCGAAGCATCCCGGATTAGCCACAGAGCTCATAAGTAAGACTACGGTGTTGTTTTATGTCCATCACAAGATAAGAGCATCATCACCACGGCTGTGGGAACTGACGCACGAGCTGCTTGAACTGGTGCCCGACTCAAACGACAAGACTTTCGATAAGTTGATTCAGAGCCTCTCGTGGAAGAACTCTTGCCGCCCATTCGATCCTCTCCGTTTGATCAAGTCTCCTGACCTGAAGAAAGATCTTCCCGAATACAAGATACGGTGTGATTTATATAGACTCATGTCTAGATTGCATATCAAGAATTTCTCCAACCCGCTATTCTTATGGCCAATGTGCGATAAGATGCTGAAGATATATACACCTATGGCGAATTGGGACCAACCGTCGTGGCTGTTCGATCCCAGCAACCTGCTGAGGGAATCCAAGTGGAAGTCAATCAGGAGTCACAGGGATCCGCTGCTGGACAAACAGGTATGTTTTATTAACAGCTGAAGATGGTGTTTGAGATCACGGTTGTGGCATGTTTAAAGCATACTCTAGCTCAGTAGTTTTAGATTCGGCTAATAGATGATGATTGTCGCCGATAGACGCCGATGAAGGCACCAATCACTAGATGCAATGCGAGACTTGGATGGCTTCTAGAGCAACATGTTGCAACCTCGATTGTGTTGAATTGGTAAACAAAGTTGTAAAATGGTGCTGAAAATTAAAGAAGATGATGAACTCTAAAGTATAAAAGTGAGTGAAGGAAAGGAAAGTTTTGTGTATTTTGTTTAGGATATGGAAAGATAGGGTAATTGAATGGTTGAGAATAGGTATGTGCAAGAAAAGCACAATTGCTTACACTTTACACAATTTTAAGAAAATTGACATGTCCGTGTGGTATTAGGATGTAGACATCAGAGTGCTAATAAGATTCCTCAATAGAGAGCCGGTTAGCATGTTTGCACATTTTGTTTATTTCATAAACAAGGAAGTGCTCTCAAAATAACTCCAATCAAATAGGATATGTGTATATTTATACAAAATACAAATGAAGCCCTCTTACTGCAGCCGTGAGTTTTTTGCTTCATGATAAATAGCTCTGAATCACATATGGAATCAACACAGTTTCCCGATTGGGAGCTCTTTACCTGTGGTAGTGCACCCTACTAGAGGTTGTTCAACTCCAATACACCGGATTTGGATTTTTCTTGACTCCACAATTCCTCAACTTGAGCTGCTTTCTTTTAGTTTAGATAGTACCAACTGGGAGCTGTTGCACTTTACCGGTTCCGTCCTCCGGTTGAACATTGCTACATGTGATAGAATTTATTTTCACTTACGGCTTGGATTATTGGAAAGAACATGGCTTGATAGACCAGACATCAGAATGTAGCGGAATTTCAAGTACAATCCAGAAGAAATCATAGGCATGACGTGCAAAGAAGTCCCAGGCACCACAACAATGGCTCTAGCCATATTATCCTGGTCCCCTCGCAAACAGAGGGTTGTATCATCGGCAAAACTTTGGACTCCGACAGTAGAATTAACCCCTAAACGACCCACGGGAACCGTAGAAACAGCGGCGTAGTCAGAGCATACAGTGGATCACAGGAATTTTTCGTGAGAATCTGTGATGAATTTGAGAGATCCAGCCGGAGCGATGGAAAGGTGGTGCTGAAATTGGCATGTGGAAATTCAATCAAAGCATTATCTGCTACATCGGCGGAGGAGATCTGGATTCTCTGCGAAACTGCGTCGTATTCAGTGTGTGCTAGTGTGTGCTGTCTGGTTGAATTTAGCTCGTAAATTCTGTAAGCGGTTTTAGGAAGATCCAAACGGTGTCCACATCAAGCACCTAGTTCTCCATCTGCCCAAATTTTGCTGCTTCATTTCCGCAGAATCTCCAATTCACAAAGGCTCCTCAAAATGGAGCTCTGACAGAAGCTCGTATCGCGACGGTGTACATCAAATTCTGTATAATAAGCAATGGTTGCTTCCTACAGTGTCCGATCATGTTGATCTTTGGCACATTGCAACCAGATCAGCCCAAGGAATCTCTTTGCTTCGATCACAAGAGCCATCTGAGTTGTGCTTCAGTCCCAAATATGCCAGTTTCCATTAATACGTGCCACAACGGCACGCTCAGCCGTTTAAGGGTTAACATGTAACACCAGCCCTTGAATGCCATAAGTAGGATCGTTCAACATGTAACATGTGAGCAAGGACGTCGGAAATAAATAGGTAAAAGTAGGGTGCTAGTGGACACCCTTGCCGGACGGAGTGGTGAATCTCAAACTTCTCAAGACATTTATCATTCACGAGCATTGAAGAGTGAGCATTTTTAATTTCTCGTACAATGATAAAATCCGTGTACGAATACCATTTCGGAGAAAATTTTAGCTTTTCGATTGCCGCCTCAAGGAAGGACCAGTTTATCCGATCGAAGCTTTTTCAAAATTAAGTAACACTACTTGTAACCAAATCTTGATTGTTTTCCCCAGACCAATCGATAGATTCAAAAGCAAGGAAAACATTATCCAAATGCAATGTTCTCGAGTGAGAATAATAATATTAGCTTCAACAAAGTTGGCAAAGGTTTTAGCAGTGAGCTTATTGATCCCCCTAAGCAATTTAATGGTTCGATAATTGCGCATCAACATCATGGATGATGGATCCACCTTTTGGTATCAATGTTGTTACTTCACACTTAAAGAAGTTCTTGAAAACTCCTTTTCGTCAAAGCTTTGCTTTTGAACAAAGTCTAGTTTGTGTGATAAAATTTGATCTTTTTTTAGCACTAGTTACGTTGAACTGACAATCTATGAGGCCTCATGACTCCAAAATTTATCTGCATGACCTAAAACAAGTGTGCAGTGTGCTACAAGATTGTACAGTTGAGATCTAGATAGCTCACCTTCATTTTCATTTACAATACTTTGGAAAAACTTGTGTTTCTAGGCTCTAGGCCCCAGCATGAAGTAAGGGTTAAAATGGCACTATGCCAAGTGCCATTTTGTCACATCAAAACTTGAATATGTATGCCTACACAATAGTATAGTTTATAATTTCTCACTTTTTTTGTAAAGTCACCCATAATTAGAGAATATCAATCATGTTCTGTAACATCACTTTTTAATTTTGTAATGTCACGTAGCTTACAGAATAGGCTTACATACTACAATTTTGAATAACATGGAGAATTGGGAACTCGGAATGTGGTAGAACAAAGTTTTGAGTAGGAAGGGGAAATTGGAGTGTGATAGCTCAAATTTGAATAAGAGGAGGAATTTAGAGTACGAGGATTTGGATCCCCCCTCTCCTTAGATTCCTCCCTTCTCCACCTACTCCATGGAGACCCGTCCTTCCATGGGAACTTGCCCTCTCCCTCAGGGCACCCCCTCTTTCACGAGAAACCCAGCGCCTTGCTCTAGGAGACCCGCCCTTACCCTCCCAAGAGCCTTGGCAAAAGGATTGCCAAGGCTTTCATCATCTCCCATGCCCTTCTCCATCTTTGAAGAAGGGTGGTGTACTTTTGGAGTGTACAAATCCAAACATTCTTCCACAAATACCGAATTTTGATTTCGTTGATATCGTAGGAGAATGTTTGAATTTGCACTTGCTAAACCGAGAGCCCTTGTTATTCTTAAACAAATCCAGGTTCATGAAGAAGGAAGGAGAAGAGAAGGGAGAGTTTATGCACTTTTCTTCTCCTCCCCTCCCCCCTCCCCAAAGACACCCGCCTAGCCGCACCCATTCCGATGCCTCCGCCCAACAGTTGGGGAAACCGCTTTTCATTTACGAAACCCCCTACACTTAGGAAAACCTGCCCTCCACTTGAGAAACCCCGTTGCCATGGAAAAGTCCGCCCTGCCATGGAGGAATCGGCCTTTCCCCTCCAAGAACCCGCCCTATCCCTCCAAGAATCCACCCTCCCCAAAGGATAGCCGCCCTCCATTTTTGGCACCCGCCCGAACACCACCCCCACCTGCCTTCCTCCCGCCACCCGCCCAGACGCGACGGTGGATTGACACGTCACATCCTATCTGTTTTTCACTCCAAAATGTTTCACTCACAAAAAATTACATGCCCCATACAATCAAGGCGGGCATGCACGCCCACCCGCCGAGGACAACTCATATGTCCGGTATGCCCGCCCGATCACCTCAACACACACGATGAAAACCTTGATGTCAACCCTACAGTAGCATTTTCAAGCCTTTCAGTGAAGGAAACCAATCTTCTCCATCAACTCTAAAGCATCAACGTTTCACAAACAGAGGTTGTTGAACGCCGATGCATTCTATCACAAACTGTTTGGCTCCACTGCTCTTGATCTGGAACCCTTTAATTTTGATGTAGTGCTTAATTCCAGTGCACATCTTTTCAACTCGAAGCTGCTTTCGTTGCATACTCACTGGTAAGGCCCTCTCCGGGGATCGTTGCGTACTCACTGTCACATAGGATGTTCTGTCGTTAGTTGTCTGATCATACTCAGTTTCAACTTTTGAATATCATTATATTGTTGTAATGTGTCTCCACAGAAGTCCAATCAGGAAATGAAAATTCTCAACTGACAAAGTGTCACTGACCTTTACGACGAGGAGCAATCTTCCAGCTCACGCTCATGTCTCGCTGCTCAGGAAATATGGAGTCCGCCTGTCGGTAGCGCATGTCCATGTAACCAAAATACACGGACCCAGCAATCAGCTCTTTAATATTCTCCATGTGATTCTCCAATCCCCATTTCGGAGCTTCCGCCTCCATCTCCATAATCATGCTCCCATACTCGTTCACTAACTCCACTGCTCGGTGCATTCTCTCCACCAGCGGCTTCCCTTCACACTCCATCGACACCATGATTAAGTTTCGAGAGTTCGCCTCCTGCGAGATTTCCTTGTGATACGACAAGACGTCATTCGCGAATGCCATGTGAATCGACGTTAAAGACGTTAGTTTCTGCAGGAACTCATTCGACCTCATGGTGCTTGGAATGTAGCTGTTGTTCGCGAACTCCATCATGAGCTGAATAAACTTGCCACCGGCATTTTCGGCTCGCATCCCGGTATACAACTCAAGATTCTTGAAGCCACCGTCACGACCTAGCAACACTGATATGTCGGTGTTCCTTCACACCTTGAACGTAGAAGTCAAACCAGTCTTGGTTCGAGAGGCTGAGAATGTCGTGTCCGCATTCCCGCATGATCGTTTCGATCGGAGAGTGAGACCTGTAGATGAAGCTGACTGAAAACTGCGTCGAGGTGATTGAGGTACAGTAGCATTGCCTCTGGTGTTTCACAAGCACCGCGGTCGATGCCATACTGTTCGAGAAGAAACGGATTGGGGGTGTCGATGAAAAGATCGTCCAACAAGAAGACGAGTGCATAGTTGACAGAAGTTGCAACAAGACGGTCGAGGCTGATGATTTTCGGATGCAAGTAACTTGCAAGAGAAAGACCTACTCGACAGTAGGAGTCGAAGGAAGTGATGCGGTGATGGCGGTCTACAAACTGGTGGAGAAGCTCCTCTGCCTCGTACACGTACTCCGGAAGTCCGTCGATGATCATGGACAACAACCGTGGAAGCAAAGACGTTGAATCCATGGCACTGAACCCAATTGTCACCTACTCACTCCACTAAGTGCAAAATGGGGTTGAAACACTATTCCAGGTTGGGATAGTGTTTCAACCATGAAAATTTCTAGATAGTGTTTCAACATGCTCCAAACACTATCACAACCTAAGACATCATTTGATGGCTTTGTCATTCTGAACTGTAGTGCGTTAAAACATGTGTACTACTGTGTGCAATTAATTGTGTGGATCACAATTCATGTTTAGTAGAGCACTAGAGCGGCACTTTTGTCAGCATCGTTCACCATTATCTGATGGCAGACGCTTGACGTACTTGCAGGTTGCAGATAAGGGGGGTTAAGAGCTCCGTACTTGTCATGATGGTCCTGTCTTCTAACACAAAAGCTGCAAGTACACCAAATTTCCCCAACAGCTTGTGAAGTATGGACTGGCTTTTCAATACTGATGGTTCCGGTAATTCTGGTGCTTCTGGCACTGTTGGTTTGCCCAGAAGTTGAACAGTGGGAATATCAAACGCTAAGAACGGCGTCCACTCTCCCACCATGAATCTGCGTTTCTTTGAGCACCTACACAACAAAATGCGGCTTAGTGCAGCTATACGGTTGGACTACCTAAAAGCGCCAGGGGACTTAAAATGGCGCTGTACCTCATTTGTAGATTGTGAAAATACAGATGTACCTCATTTGTATATAACGCTTATGGGTCAAACCTTACTTAGCACTTTGGAATTTTGTATAAAATTCACAAATGCGAATTACATGTTGCAAATTTTTGCAATCCTCCTAAAAACCTATTCGAATGTGGTCATAATTTTATTTTGAGTTTACTAGTGCTAAAAATAGGTCAGATCTCTTAAGTTGGTGCTTATAGGACACTCAACCTTAGTAAAAAGGGTAATGTTCATCGTAATGGGGCGTTGTACCTTGGAAGTTGTCATGGTGTGTGGAGGTGTCACTGTTGATAACTAGTACCCTTCTATTTAAGTTCAATTTGACACTTTGGCATAGTTTGAATAAAATATGTTGACTTTGAGAGAATGTGAACAGTGGAGAGTGGGGGAGAAATCATGAGTGACTGTCAAACCCTTCCTGCCCCTCCTACAAATTTTGAAACTATGAAACTAACTTCAAGGTGTTGCCCAATGGATAGCCAAGCTCACACTTGATTGGCTCTAAATGTTGCCCTCGATCAAATTGCCCAAGCCTAAAACTTTGCCATGTTTGTGTTTGAAGCTTTGTAGAAAAAAAAATCAATGAATGCAAATGACGTTTTGTAAATTGGATGTAGTTTTCAACTTAGTAATTTAAAGGAATCACTTTTAAAAAGTTATTGTTTTACCCTCAAAAATCGGCATCGGCCATTTTGATTGGGCTTTTAGGGGTTAAGCACCTCTGCCTTTCTCAGCAAAAATCAATCGTTTGACGCATGTTGACGCATGCTTACATAGGACGAAGAGTAATTTATGCTTCTATTGAGAATATTCTATATAAATACACTAGATTCTGTAATTCTTAATAATAATGATCAAAACTCCAAGCCCATAAATAAAGTGTTTTATTAAAATTGTACTTTTTACAATGTTGAATGTGTTTGTCGCTCATATGGAAGATTGAAGTTTAGCACAAGTTTGAAAAATTTGAAGTGTAGGGGAGATATTAATAGGAGAGTTCCAAACCTATTTTAAGGGCAGCATGCATAGTGTCTAATCAACCTATACTTGATTGAATGTATGTCCAAGAGTCATAAAACCAATCACACAGAGAATTCTAAGACTCCATAAGTTTTAAGGGATTAGCACATGTTTAAAATTTGAAGTATGAGGAGAACTCTTATACTTTGGTACTCCTTTTTCAATGACACTTTCCATGAAATTCAATGAAGTTTGAACAATTCGAGACCATCACTAAAAGAAAATGTCCTTCGTACAACTTGTTTACTACCTCTCTATAAGCTTCTCAAAAGTTGCAAGAGACATTGTGAATAAATGTAGTCCTAGAGAACAAGTTGCAAGAGTTCAGCACTTCCTATTGGTATAAAAGCATATCAGTATGACCCTTTTATTGAGAGAAATCATGAAGTACATCCTGCAATACTTTTTTGATAGAAGAGTAAAAGTATGAGTGCAATGAACATTGCTCGTCCAAAAGATAGACGCAGTTCATGATTAAGGGATAAAGTCAAAAATGTCAAACAAGCCAAAGGACGTGTTAATCCTTGAGATTAGAGAAAAACTGTCAAAGTTGCATAAACAGACTCTCACGTTCCCTTTGATAATGATACCTTGTACTCGAAGTACACATTCTGGTCTACGACTTACCTCGAAGTTCTTAATCTGGTCTACGACTTACCTCGAAGTTCTTAATCTGCGTCAATGAAACATCCCTCGAAGTCGTACTCGGTCGAATTTCATCGGCAAAAACCTCAATCACTAATGATCCTCAGAATTCTAGAGAAGCGTCAACAGATCAAGAATTCTGTGCGGTCGAGCACAAGCCAGTAAAAAGGAGACAGCCTGAGATCTCTGTGATAATTTATCTGCCGAAGCACTTCATGACTGAAGATGTGAAGAACGAAGTCATGAATTGCAGTCCTGCCGAACCTCCCGGAAAGTATGAGATCACGTAGTACAGCAGGGCCAGAACCTGCAGATGCACACCAACAGGTTCGGTAAACTGAACTACCAAACATTAAAGAACAACGTGTTCGATATTGATTGATCTCAAAAGGAGCCAACCAGAACATGCTGCAGTCTAAAAGTGAAGGTGCAATCATTTCTACACCCTTAAATTGAGCGTAACATCTAACAGGATCTACTTACGAATTATCTAGTCCACGAATTATGGACTTCCATAAGCTATGATTTAACTGCTAAACATTTCAGAGGAACCTGGAAAAAAATTCGTATCACAACTTTTATGTTCGATGGTTATATAACCCTCTTTCTAGACCCTTGATTGAGAAGAGTTGAACATCTAATAAGATAAAGCTGTACTAGAATAAGAACAACTCCAACCCTATTTTAAGGCCGGCCTGTACTAAAATAAGAACAACTCCGACCCTACTCTGAGGCCGGCCTGAATATATTGCTTATACAGTGTTCGTTCAAGCTATCAATGTATGTATGCTCCGGATTCTACTAATCCACTATTAGTAAAGGGCTCATACCAGACATGATTACATAGGGAAAAGTTCGAAATTTTCGGATTAACCCCAGTTTCGGTCATTACCTGGATGCCCGAGAAGAACACTGAGAGGAGGTAGCTGTGAAGGACCATGGAAGCATAAAGCGTGGCACACATACTACCGCTGAAACCAAGCGTAAAAGGCAGCCTCTGCATCATTCGGGTGTATCTCATTAGTGACAATGCATGACATATACACGATAACATTTCAGAATGAGAGGCATGTTCATTCAAATGTAAAGAAAGAATGATTGGAGGTACCTCTTTTGAGATCATATGAAGAGCTTGCGACTTGGGACCTTTGAGAGCAAAGAAAGCGCCCATGATGAAAAGGCAGCCGAGTGTGAAACAAATGGCGAACTTCTGAGGTGCTACGATGATCATCGGCAGAAAGACCGTGAATGCCATCATGATGAAGAACACTCCTGACCCGACCATGAGTGAGAA
Organism: Bryum argenteum; assembly: GCA_037043015.1. Classification (NCBI taxonomy): domain Eukaryota; kingdom Viridiplantae; phylum Streptophyta; class Bryopsida; order Bryales; family Bryaceae; genus Bryum; species Bryum argenteum. The sequence continues at coordinate 12,245,689 of CM073328.1, read as the reverse complement.
CGTCGCGATTGACTGCCGCGATGGAACGTAAGTTGCTGCCGATGAAACGCTTGATGGCAGTTCTCGCACCCCCTTTGTGACTCTGCCCACAATCCGCACCACAAAAGTAAATGCTAGAGAGCTGTGGTAATGACGAACTCAAGCCAGTAACCAGGCTCAACACCCATCCATACACTCTCGAATTTCAAGGTATTCAAGTGAAGGATTTGATTGATCATATAGACACACACCAATTATTTGTTTTACAAGGCAATGAATGTCATATCAAAAGGTGAGTGAGAAAGTTTCCACATGACCCACTCAAACTGTTCAAGTTGCTCAAGGAAAACATTTGAGGCCCGGTTTGGAGCTCTTTATCCTTTACAGAAACCATGAGTCCAAGCGATACTGTTGCGCATGTGAAATTTTATAAGGTAGCTGAAAGGATTTGAAAACAAAGTACTCCATCAGGTTTCAAAAGCTTACTCAACCAAAGACAACTCTGAATAGTTCCGAGATGATCTAGCTGAGTTTACGGCAGATGCAAGTATTTGCAGCGAAGATTGTAAGACTATAACTACGAATATAACTGTGATTTATTCACATTTTCCGAGCAACCACTACGATTGCAATGCTTCTAGGGACTTAGGGTTACAATGGGATTCGCAGCAGCTGTAACTTCTCCTCCAGTTGATATCCTTACCTCTGTTACTGTTCGAGCTTCGAACCACATGAACATGAAATTAGAAGTCTACCTGCACTCGGGGTTTGAGAATCTGAAGCATCGTCAAAGCGCTTCATTTTCTTATTATGTTCTCTGTTACTCTGTGAATTTCTATTCGATTCCTGATAAGAGGACAATAACAAAGAACATGACTGTAATTTCTTCTCACATTCCCAAAAATGCGGCATTGCAATTGCACCAATTTTAGGAACTTAGAGTTGCAATGGTATTCGGAGCAGCTGAATACGGGTTCTTCTCGTGCTAAAAATCTCTCTCTTAGTTACGCTACGAGCTTCTAACCACATGATCATAAAACTCGAAGAGAGTAGCTGCAATCAAGGCGATAGGATTTAAAGTTTTCTGTAGCATAAATTTGAAGCACCGTCCTAAAGAAGCGCTTGAACTTCTTCTCAATTTCTCTCTTACTCTATCCGATCCCCGAACCACGACAACCGCAAGTGAGAGGAAGGAAGATAGGAAACATACGAGCTGAAGGCGCCAGCGAGAGTACTACTTGCGGAAGAGAGGCCGGCTTCTAAGTCCATGGCCGCAGCCGATGCGACGCTGCTCAAGCTCCCATCCTCGGCCTCCTTACTGGCGGCATAGGAGTTCCAATCCGCCAACAACGATCCTCCCTCCTTGGCTTGCGCCTTGCTGCTCGGTCCTGCAAACCACCCTTGCATCTTGCCACCACTTGTTCTGTTCCCTAATTTCTTTCACCATGCACGGTCCCCGTCGCAACAAGCTCAGTAAAGCTCCAAAATAGCTCAAATAAACTCCGAAATGGCTCAAATTGAGCTTAGAAAACACCGATTTGCATCGCGCAAGCTGCTGGAAATAGTGAAAAGGATTGCAATCGAGAGTAGAGCTGCAATCGAGGCTTCTGTCGTCGAGAAAAAGGGTGAGAAGGTGTGAGCGAGACGTGCAGAATCAAAATTAGGGTTCTATAAGAACTACTAGAGAATGAGAGAGTGACCATTTGTGACAGTCGGTAGTCAATTGGCGGGAGTCAAAACCGATGAAAAAGCCATTTTTGAATTATTTTTGAATTGTTTTTAAATTATTTATATGTTTGTTCGGACAAACATAGAATCAAAAACCAATCTTGTTTCTTGTAGTCAATTTTTTTAATGTCAAGAAGGCTTTTTGGAATACCTCACAATTTTGGTGAGATTCAAGATTGAAAGTAAATTATATTGTATGTATAACTTCTAAGAAGAGTGTTTAGATTTTTCACAATTAATTGAAGCATGCTAACGGAGGCTTTTTTCCCTCAACAATATGAACCTACTCAAGGGACCGTGAGTTCTCATAGGAATTTGGTGAAGAGGTAAATGCCATCCCTTCCTCAATGTTTGAAGTGTTCAAAAATCTAAAATCCCATTTCATATTCTCCTTGTACAGATGCATTCAAAACTATAAATTTATTTTCTCGTTAACTTTATATGAACACGTGCAATATCAAATTGAAGTTAATGATGGGTTTTATGGGAACGTGGGGCCAATTGATTCACATGAAGTTGATGATTTTTTTATAGTGTATCTTGTTGATCGCTAACTTCATTTTTTTGAAGATTGTGATGTTTATATTGCATGATAGGGTGGTCAAATGGAATAGGGATAAGATGTTTACAATTGCAATGAAGCAATTATAGAGTTTTATAATCAATTCCCTTCTTACAAACAAGAAATAGACTGAAAATCTCTCTCATAAAAAGAGATAAATAAATAAAGAAATTGAGAAATTGTAGAGAATTTTTTCATGCATAACAACCAATTAAGCAATTGTGCACTTGTATGTATAAAAGTGCACTTATGTAAGTAATCTTCAATGTGTACTTCAAAACCCAAATATATGGTTTGGAGAATTGGTTCTTTGGTAAAAAAATCCATTAGTTGAAAACCATATAGTTTTTGTACAATAATACATGTTAGAGAATAAATAGTTTTACCCAATGTACTCAAGAATCATTTGTAATATTTGTCACTTAATATGGTGAAGTCCTACTTGCATTATGAGACATAGTACACGGAAAATAATAAACATTATACATTTGTAAGTATACTTGTAGATACAAAAATTGGTATTACCCAAATCCTTGTAATCATTTCTAACTCTACGTCTACCACTACACCTTCACCGGATACATTTAACTTGTTCATACATGAACACTTCATATCAATTACCATACAAACCACGATAAATGTACTATGATCATAACCTACTCATTGGTATTTAAGGCTGCCTGTAAGCGTTTGTCGTCAATAGCTTCTGTTTGCATGGCTATATATTCGAGAATGTGTGTCTTTGTGGACTGAGGAATACGAACTCTCTTCTCTACGTGCACTCCGTGTACTATGCGCTTCTCCGACGGTTGAACGACATTCTCCGATACGGGTTGTTCATCAAACCATGAAAAGATACACGCCTCCTTCGGTACCCAACTGTGCCTCTCTCCAGATGGCTCCCACAAGGACTCCATGCAATTCGCATAGCGTTGTCTCATAGACCCTAGTTCTTCAACGACCCCTTCTCTCATAATGGGGCAATACCAACATACTTTAATCTTTAACCTCCATGAGTTTTTCCCCTCTTCAATCACCTTTCCTAGGTAAAAGGGTATGCCTGCTTCTACCTCCTCCCGAACAACACTTAGTGCAACAAATTGACCAGTATTGATGTCCGTCTCGGGATTGAATGATGGAAACGGATCGCTGCTACCTCCTTCTTCGTCTCGTACTGAGATTTCTTCGTTGACGCAATGTCGACTAGTTCGTCGTGCTGTATGCACTGCTTGATTTGATGGTCTCTCCCTTCGTGGTCCAAAGTATCCACGAGCCTCTGCACTCGGAAGCATGCCCACAATCTCATCAACAACGGTTATTTCGCGAGTTTCAGCAATAGTATTCTCCCTTGGTATCGAAGAGAAGCATCGTGAAGGTTGGGCGTTGGACTCATAGGATGGCCAAAACGGTGATGACTCGTGATCGGCGATGCGGTCCTTTTTTGGAAACTCTGCTAAATATTGTTTCAACCTTTGTGCCTCATGTTTTGCATCACGGTTGACTTCCACGTATTGCAATCTTTGAATACACCTATCCTTGTACGCAATAAAATTGACTAATGCCATGTTGTTTTTCTAATAGCTACTTTTTAATCATTTGATGCTAGATTCTCATCTACCCACATTATATCTTTATAATGTGGTATTAGTAGTTAACCCTAACACGTCCTTGGCTACTTTAGCCCAAAAACCCAATTTTTTTTAAAATGTCATAAATGAAAATGAAGGCAAGCTCTTCAGATCTTGACTATACAAACTTGTAGTTCATAAAATGTCATAATTATTCCTAATCCTACAATAGCAACTAGAGTTTTTTATGAAAAGTTATGGTCAAATGATATATTCTTGATGTTCTTGATTTGGTTTTGGGTGTAAGGATATCAATGGCTAGATTTAGAATATTGAGACTTTGATTTCCTTTCAGTCTTCCAAACGTGTACAAAACAATTATGTATGAATTTTTTCATTGTCGACAATTCCAATAAAATGGCCCTCTTCCAAGTAACATTTGTCGCACGAGAACTTAAATTTGCACGGTTATGAAATTGTGTACTAGGTTGAAACATCACCATTTTAACAAGAAAGTTCATGAGCAACACAATGGTGAAACATCACCATTTAAACAAAAATTGGCAATCGTTTGTTGTTTCTACTTGGAAGCTCAATTCTATTAATATGGCGTTATTTCATGTGCCGTTTTGGCAAAAAGAGATGTGCCATTTTGGCCTGCGTTTCTAAAATATGCCATTATACATACATATCTAAAATGACACGTTTTCTGATATCATGCACATCCTACATGATATCTAATACAAATAAGTTCCAATATTTATAGGGCCATAAATACTTGGAAATTCAATATCTCAGGATTCATTGGCCGGAATCGCGATTCGATTGTTGCTTGCACCTCTACAAAATAAGCCGCTTTTAACAAAACCTCATGCACCTCGATCCGACTGGGGTACCCAACATCATAATGTTACTCACATACACTCAAAACAAACTACCTACCTTAAATAATCGATCTTCCCCAATTTGACAACTAGCTTATTATTTTATATATCCATTTTTGTCAAATGCTCTTGCTAATATATTTAATGATCTTGTGGATAATACGGTGTTTTATTTGCATAGGATGTTATAATAGAGAGGACGATATTAAAGAGGTAAGAAACCCTAACCCTAACGGGCAACATTGGGAAAAGCTTCGCCAGTCCCCTGCTCTCACGCACGTCGATCAATTGTCTGAAGCATTTTCTGCGATTTCTCAAGCACTCGATCGGCACTAACTCACAGAGAGAGATGATTTACGACGTGAACTCCGCGTTGTTCCGGTCCTTTTTGAGTCAGAAAGGCGCAGGGGACAAGCGCAGGACGGAGGATCAGAAGCCGGCTAGCCAGCAGCGGGCGCCCAAGGCCAACGAGAACAAGCCTGTCATGAACGAATGATCCACCGCCGTGGAGTAATCCACGAACAACTGGAAAGATGGAGAACTTATGCGGCATCATGATTAGGGTTCGAGGTTCTGTAAGTAAGTAGAGACAATGTGCATTTTGAAGCTCTTGCATGAGAGTGGACACCTCGTGTGAGGATTGGCAATCACGGTGGTGATCATGTGATACTTGAACTTCACTGTATACATTTTTGAGCAAGTTCTATTGTAATGCTTTGTTGAGAAAATTGTTCAAATCCATTGATCGTACAGTCTTTGAAACCTATTATCTGCTGCAAATGAGCGACCGGCTAAGAAGTGGAAAGATGGAGAACTCATTTTGTCATTTAGATTAAAGTTTCCAGATTCTGTTAGTAAGTAGAAACAATGTGCATTTTGAAGCTCGTGCATGAGAATGAACACATTGTGTGAGGATCGGCAATCACGATGGTGATCACGTGATACCTGAACTTCAGTGAGGAACTTCTTTGTACATTAGTGAGCAAGTTTTTTGTGATGTTTTGTGAGGAGGCATGTCCAAATTTATTGATGGTACTGTCTTTGGAATCCATCGTCTGCTCGCCTTAGGATCGTGCGAAGAAGAGCTTACGCGGCATCTTGTTTAGGATTTTCAGGTTCTGTAAGTAGGAAATGTGCGTTTTGAAGCTCGCGCATGAGAATAAACACCTCGTGTCAATCACGCTGGTGCTCGTCTGATATCTGAACCTCACATTGCACTTTCCCGAGCAAGTTTTACTGTAATGCTTTGTTAAACGAACCGTTGATGTTCATGTCTGCTCGATCTAGGAATGTGGTGTATTCACTCTATATGATCAGGGTTTCTCATATCCTCAATACAGTAAGTGGCGACCGAAGGACTGGAAAGACGGAGAACTTATGCGCTTTATGATTATAATTTCGAGGCTCCGTAAGTCAAGAATGTGCATTTTGAAGCTTTTGCATGGGGATGACTACCTCGTGCGAGGATTTTCAATCACGGTGGTGGTCTTGCAATACTTGAATTTGTATATTACTGAGGAATATTAGTCAAATGACTGAAAAAAACTTCGGCATTCATTGCCTGCACGTCATCAATCTGTATGATTAGGGTTTCTCATATTGAGAGGTGAAGCATGTCTTGAAGGTAGCCCTTCGAATACCGTATGCACTCTGAAGCTCACTTCTTCCTTCTCACATTGCGCTCTCAATTATGGATAGACATTGCGGTGAGCTTGAATTGCTTAATCAAAGTTGTGGTCGATCAAATTTATACTTTTTCAATCGGCTGGCTTGATCGGACTCTGTTTGTATTTACTTTGATCGTGAAGAGGATTTCAGATGAGGAAAACGTTGAATTTGAAGCTTTTTTACGAGGAATTGATACTCCAATCCTCGTGTAAGGTTGTCATACAATGTGCTTGTCCGGCACTTTACACTGTTCAGTGTTCTTGTTTAGAGAATTGATCTTTCTGATCAGAGAAATGCTCTTCATATGTTTTGTTGGTAGCAAACGTCTCATGTTTTTGCAAGTTTATACGATGAATAACTTCTTAAGTGTTTGAGAGCAACCAGAAGAGCTCTATATCATATCTGTTAATGAAGAACTGTATCTTCGATCCTCGCTTGTGGGAGACTAAGTTAGTTGCTGTTGTTTCAGGAGCAAGCCACGATGATATTGTTGCTCACCTTGGCATGTAATCTGATTGGAATTTGTTGCGAGAATTCCTGTCTTGGTAAGATGAGTTTTCACCTGCCCTTACTTTGATTTTGTTGATCTGTACACGCTTCTGGTCAAGGTCAAAAACCATTCCGGACATGTCTAAATTTAGCTACATCTACTTCATTGCAGAAATCAAAAGTAAAATGAGAAGCAACATTGCCATTATCCTTTTATGATTTGCAGGAAGTCCATTCTGTTCCACACCAGCTACTAAAGATTTATCGTTGTCGGTTGAAGATAGTCCATGTGATGATGAGATTCACAGAAAGCAAGGCTTTCTATTCTTTAGCCTCTATCTTGAATGTTTCCTGAAAGGTGTGACAGAAACTACAACTCCAACCGCCACCATGAATCTAAACTTTCCAGTAATTTAGGGATATGTCAAGAGGGTAGGGTGCTACATCGTAATGATTGTTCACCATTTTTGGAACTCAATTAGTAGAGCATTGCATACAATGTCTTTTGATTACTTTGGTATCACTTTTAAATCTCCTTTCTCTCGTAAAAACATGTGGTATCACTTAACGAGCATCTCCACGCAGAATTTACAATGCAAAGCCTCCGCCAGGTCGGGCGAAGCCGAATCTAAGCCCGGGCCAAAGTCAATACTCTTTCAACATATGGATTAAATTCTCCTCAATCAAAGCTCTCTCAGGAAAGTTCTCTTCACCTTTCGGCAGGTAATGGTTCCTACCAATGAAGTTTCTCATCTGGTGTAGCTGTAGAATAATGCACTGAAAACACATTCAAAGGAGTAGGATCATAATTTCAGGCGCAACTTCTGACACCATCATTCATCAGACTTGAATATGAGGCACTTTTTTCATTCAAATGTTAACAACACACCAACCTTTGTTCACGTAAGATCTGCTGCTGGTGAAAGCAAAGCACATTGTGCTTGCTACTTCGAATCATGATTGTATTTCCCTTCGGGGAGATACCATGTCGGGTATCTGGGAGGTACTAGTGGTTAGGTAGGAACTCGTTTAGTGTTCACTATGAGAGGGGTTAGTAATCCTGCCATTGGTGTGATGACCTCCGGGCATACATTTAAGGATAGGTCGAAGGAACACTCTATTCACGTCGGTGTCTATATAGGTTGGAGTTCCTCTTCTTCTCGATTGTTAAATAATAATAAATAAATAAATATTTAAAGAATAAAATAAAAACGAAGCAAAGTTTGATTCTGCCATCTGAGAGGAGAACTCTAACTTTGAAAGGGGGAATGAAAGAACATGTGTTGATTGATGATTCTGGAGCATTCTTAGTAACGAAGTTTGCACGACGTATGGTAAGGTGTTCAATAATGGCTCAATTTTCAGCACGGAAAATCTACATGGATGTTACAAGTGCAAGCAATTTTTGTGTATGGGGAAAATTAGAATAAGTGGAATCATCATTTTGGGACTCTTAAATCTACAGTGAGTTATGAATTTTTGAAGTTAGAAATGAAGGTGTTTCTAAAATGGTGCCCTTACGTGATACTTTGTAATGTTAGCATGAATACATGGTAGTGTTGCATGGAGAAGCTATTATGTATCTATGAGTGAGAATTACTAGAGGTCTATTGTGGGACGTGCTCTATTTTAGAGGACTCCTCTATGACAAGCATATTCAAACAACTAGTAAGTTTTTGCAACAAGAACAAGGTCGATTTTTTCCCAATAACACATCAAAATTGACCTCTTTTTTGTTGTAAATGGTCTCCGTGCATTTTAATTGCATTCCGCAAGAAGAAAAAGAACTCCAAACCGAACGTGTCCACTGTGGATAGAGTGTTCGCTCACCTATCCTTGTACATATCCCCAAGATCATCACACTGAAACTACTAACTCCTTTGTGTTACTTCCTACTTAGCCCCTATTGCTAGTTAGGGTATCCCACAATGAACTTAGGGATACCCATACAACGAACCCACCCCCCCCCCGCTCCAATGTAGTTGGGTGGACTATGGAGCTTAGCACCATGCGAGCACGAGGAATAAACCCCACAACCACCTCATGGGGAGGAATGAGTTCTAACCACCACGCCAAAGGCTTGTGGTGCCTTGCAATTTGCATCAGAAGTGAATCAGAGTAAAGAAACTCTTTTCTTCAATTCTCCTTTTGCCGTTTCAAGTATAATATACAATACAAATAACAATAGAATTCTATATTCGAATTTATATTCTATTTAGTTAGCGTTCATTATATTTCTTGTGAATCTTTGGTAAAGATCCAACGGTTGAAATTTGACATGGTGTTAGTACAAGTAGTCATTTTGAAGATCTTACAGTCAAAAATGCCAAAAAAAAATTTTTTAAAAAAATACTGAATCATACCTCAACTTGCACAAAATGATAAAAAAATCACAGTTTATGATTTCGAAGGCCAAAAACACGCTTTGGCCTTTAGAGGTTAAATAAAAAAATCAACCATTTCTCAACCCTATTTTAAAAGGTCTATATAGAGTAGGACCGACAAATAAAACCAGGGGACAAGCTCTGACAAAGCCAAACTGGCATGGCGTATAAAAACAGCATACCCAAATCTACATTCTGTCTGAAATCTACCAAATTCGGAAACCAGTCTCGTGCGAGTCTTTAAAGTCACACTAAATTGGTCCCCTCACTAATTCTTAATTTGCAACAGAAGACCGCACGCTCGGAAGGAGACAACCTCTGACTGGGGCGTCAGTAGTAAGTAACTAATAATGAGTAAATAAAGGTTGTCAAAATAGGTAAAGTGCTATATCTATATTTTTATTAGCCTGGGTTAATTTAGTTATACTATTTAGTGTAGCTGCAGAATCTAGCCTATGTTTTTTGAAATGTACTTGGAATTGGGAGCAGTATGATTGTCAAAAAAAGAAATTCTGGTTTGTAATAGTGCATATGATGTGCTATATAGAGGGAGGTGTGAGGGGTATTATTATAGTACTCCCTCTGTCCCATTATAATTGTCTAATAGGTTCTTTTAAATGTAACTTGAGAGATAATTTGAGAGAACTATAGGACGATTATAATGGGACAGAGGGAGTATGTTCTTTTGTTAAAGCATCCACAATAATTTCATATGTAATTGGTGTGTATGTTAGTACTAAGTTTATTCTTCTGCCTAAAGAGCATTTCCAGGGGAAGAGGTTTTTATTTTTTTATTTTTCTTGAACCAATTAATGTATTAATCAATTGAATTACCACAACATGAACCAAAGCAAGGGCTTGCTTGGTGAAGATATTTTTGTCATTTTCTCATAGTGTCCTCGGCTTGTTTAGATTCTAGGACTAGGAAGAGGTTTTTACATGAGGAAGAAGAAGAAAGAAGAAGAACACCAAAGCTACAAGAGTTGGCGTGAATATAGTGTGGGTTTGGCCTACCTTGATAGTATGCCCACATCAATCCAATCAAGGCATTTGTCATGTTATTGGGGGCGTGTTGTTGTTGAGTCACTTCAGTGGCCTGCTCTCTTTTGAAATTATGCCTTTGCCATGTTGACATTGTGGTGAAATGGCCCTCTCTAAAACTTGAGTTGCTACTCTCTTTTGAGCTTCACCTTCCCTACCCGCCATTGCACTTGAACTTTGTCAACCTCACACATCACAATTCCAAGCCCGTCGAATATGCTGGATGTCGTTTCTGAGTTTGTGTTGTGACCCACCCGGTCACTTCAAGTTGGTGTAAAACTACTCCATTTGAGGAACTCATCTTCCTACCTGTCGTTGCCATATTGCTGTTGCGGCATATTTATCCTTTTTTTGGATTCTTTAACGTGCTAGGCTGCAAATGCACTTAGGCTATGAGCCTAAGAGCATATGCTCTATAGGAAAATGGGCGTTTCTTTATTACATGAGATGGTAATTACTCTATTAATGATATTGCACGTTTTGGTCTATGATAACCATCACCAAGCCTAAGGAATGGTGGTAGATTGCAATTTTAGGTCTAATTTTATGCTGAAATGTCTCCTACGATAAGTTATCAATAATCTCAAATAGAACTTTTTTAAAAAGGAAACTCAAAGAAAAACTCCTTATGTATGTACATAGAGACAGAGAGAGCTAGAATGAAACTTGATGACATACTAAGAAGCACCTATAGAGATTCCTAAAACTCCCCCAAGTACACAAATGTGTGCTTCCCCAAGAATAATCCCTCGTGACATCATAATAACCTTGTGTGTGTAACCAATTATGAGACCCCATACTCCTCATGACTTCACGGAGAACTCAAAACCTCTTCTTCAACTCCTAAAGTTTCAACCATTTGTAGGTTGTAGAGTTTTTCCATAGCCTTCCGAAAAGTCATCTCATGGTCGAAAAACTCCTCATACTCTAAGAGAGATATCTGCAATCAAAGTCTAATAACACTATTTGTATTCTGCCCAAAATTGCCCAAACTGCTGTATATGCTCATTTATCCTAAAAAACTTGTTCAAAATGCAGAAACTTCAAAATTCACCAAAAATTGAAATTTTACTTTTTCTCAAGTTTTGTTTTTTGTACATATAGAACACGTAGTAAGGCATAGTTTCACCATTTGAATGATCAATTCAATAAGTTTTTACATGCCTTTTTCAATTGTTGAAAATGGAACTTTGTACTCAAATTTCAGCATACCTCCATGTGAATAATCAAGCAATTCTACAGGTTTTACAAGCCATATGAGGGTAAAAATTGCATAGACACGTTCTTAATTTATAACTCATGGGCGGCTGGTGCCAATATTGAACCATACTAAAACAGTAAAGAATAATCCAGATTTTTTAAGTAATATCAATATCACTGATTATTTCCAATAATATGACCCACGCTAAGCAAAACAAGCTCCGACGAACACAAATCCACATTCCAGGTAGAACATACCTACCTCTGGTTAGCCCACAGTAACCATAGTTAATGTTAACCACAGTAAATGCTCTCCCACTGACAACAGGAGACAAGTTCATGAGAGAGAAAGAGAGAGTCAAAGCAGTACAGCAGTAGAAATCTCTCAACTGATTACTAATACATTAATGGGTTGAAAGCAGCAGTAGAAAACGAAATTCATGATGCTTGTCTCCGACCACGAATGAAGAAAAAAGCATCAATACTTTTCACTTGCAAAAGATTCCACCCTCTCTCTCCCTTTTCCCACACCAAAAAGCTAAAACGCAAAGCACCAGTCTTATATCTTTCCATTCTCGCTCTCACAATTCCCCAAATCCCCCATCGCTTCGCGTCTTTCAGTCTTCGTGTTATCACGCATTCAGCCCTTTTCGTGTACTGTAAGCTTGCTTTGTGTCATTCTCTCTCTCTCTCTCTCCAGCCTTGCTTTCTTGTTGTTGCCAGTAAGTTGTTGCAAACAATCATTCTCTTGTTGGGGGTTGCAGCAGCAGCAGCATTGTGGGTGGATCGTAAAGGTTGTGTTTGACTGGGTCAAAATTTGAATTTGGTGAGATCTGATCGGTTGTTGCGAATGGGCTGCTTTTACAGGAGGAGCTAGTTGGGTATATAGTTTGTGGCGATGGCGACATTGGGTCCGAAATTGGCGAGGCGAGTGCTCGGCACCGAAACTCCTGTTATGGTTCAGGTATGTTAGTTTTGGAGTTTCGTTGACGATGGCTATGGTCTCTCTATTCTCGGATTAGAGATGTTGACTGACAACAGTTATCATCATGGGACTAGTTTGAGTGTTTCTTGACTTCTTCTTTAATCGGATTGCGAATGGTCAATTTTCTGAGAGTCTTATTGGGAGAGAAGGGTTTGCATTGAACAAAGCACTGCGAACAAGCGCTATGGCCTGTCGTCGTGTCGATCTTTTCGTTAGTTTGTCGTCAATACAAGAATGGCCAAAACCAAATGATCATTGATTCTCCCATGAAGCCTGGTTCGAGAGCATTTTCTCATTTGACTGTTTACGAGTGACCTTCAATCGGACTGCTAAGAGCCCTGGAATCGAAACTCTGAGCGGCTCGAAAATAGTAACCATAGATGCTTGTAAGTAGTCACGATGAGGGTATGAAATCGTAGGGTTTGCTTTTTCTTTGCAAGAACGAGTAGCCTAGGTTTAAACCGTCGAGGTTTTTCAAAAACACGCAACATTCATTTAGCTGTCGGTGAGATAACTTCCAGGAATCTATCGATCATACGAGTGCATGCATTGCATCCAAGTTTTGCTTCACTTCCACCACCATAGTCCACCCAATTATCCAAGTACTTCAAAGTCCTAAGTCCTTTGGGGAGTAACATGCCAGTCATCTTTCAAGGCACTTGTGGCTAAGTATGAACTAGCATAGTCCCACCATTGGTGTTAAAATCTCTGGGCATGAACAAAGACTCTATTCACGCTGGACTCAAAATAGGTTTGAAGGTGGTCGTCTTCTTTCTACTCTCTTGAAGCTTGGAGACTTTTGTCTTTGGTGGTTGTGCAGCAGTTGATAGCGGTGGGTTGTTTGGTTGTGCAGATGCAGGAGTTGTTACGAGGAGCCGGTGGAGATGTAATATCGCTGGCACAGGTGCACCTCCTTCTCTCTTTCTTGAAAATTCACACCAGTGGTTTTCTGTCTACATGATTCTTAACACTGGAAGGAGGGCTGTGGGGGAAGGTAGGGTGTAGTGCATTGGCAACCACCGGAAGACGCCTTAACGAAAGTGAAAAGCCTCGTGGACGAGCCTACCACAAGCCATTATGGTGCGGATGAGGGTCTTCCTGAGCTTCGAGATGCTCTTCTAGAAAAGGTACGCAAATGCCAAGCCAAGGCTCGAAGAAGAGTAAATGAAATGTCGGTTTCGACTTAGTACTTCCTCTCGATCATCAAAAGACGGTCATTACATGAAAAAAAACCGGGTTCCATTTGATCACTACAGTATCATCCCTTCAATTAGATTGATCATCACTCAAACAGAAAATATTCTTGGTGGTTTAGGGTTTATACCGACAACAGCTTGAGCAATAGACAGTATCATTTGATTGTTGACAAGATTACATCCTCTAATGAAAGCATCATGTACGTGGGATGCAGCTAAGGCGAGAGAATAAGCTCTGCAATTCTGCAGTCATGGTCACTGCCGGTGCTAACCAGGTTAGTATGTTCCTCATTTTCTTCATTCTAGCGATATGTCGTTCTACGATCGCACCTCCAGCACCTGTCTATGATCAAATTCTCTCTACACTTACAAAGTCAAGTTCTGAAATGAATCAGGATCTTAATCAAAATGAACACACATTTTACTAGATTATGTCGGAGTATTATCACTGTGTATTCCTTGTAGTTCTTCAAATAGGAAGATCATCAGGCTGTGAGTGTGATTGTGTTCGTGTTCTTGTGTACAGGCGTATGTGAATGTGGTCCTGACGTTATGCGATCCAGGAGACAAGGTGGTCTTGTTCGTACCCTACTACTTCAACGCCTTCATGGCTTATCAAATGACCGGCGTGACCGACATCCTCTTGGGTCCCAGTGATAGTGCATTGCACCCAGACGCAGGTAATTGCATTGTTGCATTAGAATCAACGACTCCATAATATCACAGCAACCTTAATTTCACTAGCCTATATTTCAAGTACACTTAAGCGAGGTTGGTGCTTTTGTCGGTAGATTGGTTGGAAGAGCTACTCAAGAGTGGAGATCCGCCGAAGGTGGTGTCTATCGTCAATCCTGGCAACCCCTCCGGCACTTACGTTCCTGAGTCCCTCTTGAAGGTATTGCATGCTTGTTTTACTCTTTGAATTAGACTTCTGTTTATGAAGGTTTTGCTAAGAATGTTGTTGTGTGTAATGTGCTCAGAGAATATCGGAGATGTGTCGGCAAGCTGGGTGTTGGCTCATTGTTGACAATACATACGAGTATGCATCTTCTCTCCATTACGTTATTTTTCTGCAAAGTCCGAAGTCTGAGATCATGAATGTTTATTGGTTAATTCAGGTACTTCATGTATGATGGCTGTAAACACGTCTGCTTGGAAGGCGATCACATACTCAACATCTTCTCATTCTCGAAAGCATACGGCATGATGGGATGGAGGGTCGGCTATGTAAGAAACTCTGGCTTTCTTTTCGTTCATCACATTGAAATCTAAACGTCAATCATTGATTTCCACTTCGACAATCTCTTCATTTCCAATGCTTAGATTCGAACGTGTTCGTAATTAGAGAAAAGCACACTTAAATCTTCAATGAAGACATTCCTTGACTCAAGTATGAAATGCAACACTCACCTATATTCAGGCAAAACAGACAAGTGGTGATTGAATCTGCAACAGTAAGGTTCTAAATAGTTCTACAACTAATGATGTCTGGCTTGTTCTAAGTTAATTTCTGCACTTCCAAAAGCCCAAAAGAGCTAACTATGGTATTTAAGGACAGGTTGAGGGAGTACTGATAAACTTTTGAAAACTTGTGCAAGTGCCCGATTTCCAGGATGTAGAGATTTACGATACGAAGCTGTGAGTGTGCAGATAGCTTACCCAAAAGGGGTGACAGGAATGGGAGCCCAGCTTCTCAAAGTACAAGACAACATTCCCATCTGCGCGTCGATAATCGGACAAAAGCTCGCACTCGCAGCGCTCGAAGCAGGACCAGAGTGGGTACTCGAGAAGGTAAAAAGACTAGGAGAGAATCGTCGCATTCTCTTGAACGCGCTCTCTCCTCTCGGAGAAGGAGCAGTGAAAGGAGGCGAAGGAGCGATCTACCTGTGGGCGCAGCTGCCGAAACATGCTTCCGATGATATGGCCCTTGTGCGATGGCTGATGAAGAAACATGGTGTGAGTGTTATTCCGGGAAGTGCCAGTGGTGGCCCTGGTTTCATTCGAATCTCGTATGGTGGTCTTACTGAGGAGCGCTGTAAATTGGCTGCTGCTAGGTTGAACCAGGGCCTCCAGGATCTCGTTGATCACGGCATGGATTCCAACTGAATAGAAGAAAACTGATGACTGACTTCTTGTATATGATGATGTTGATGGTTGTTCATAGAAGAAAAAAACAAAAACTATCATTCTTTGTTGATGAAAGCTCCTCCTCCTCCTTCTGTGACTGTTTATTGTACTCTGTGTTGATGTTTAGTGATTTCAAATGCTTTTGTGTTGTGAAAACGTTGAGATTGATGTTTGATCAAGAAAACACCATCTTGATCAAGAAAAGAACCGCATCTGCTCAGGGCGAGAAAGAACTTCAAGACTACTGTAAGCAACTAGTTACCAATTCGTCATCACACGACTGATTCGAAACAAATGCCAAGGAACCTTATTATCAACTCTAACTTCCAAAAAGCGTATTGTGAGTCCATGTCAAATCAAAGATATTAGAGATTTGCCAATCTGAGGTAGCTGTACCTACTACTGCCTTCATAGTTTTTGATCATACTATTGTACCATACTGTTTCTAAATGGTCTCTCTAATCTTCTCAACCTGCCAATGGGTTCCCTCGAAAACTGCGGAGTTTCTGCTCAGTCAAATAATCCACAACACCACTCCTCAAAGACAAAGTTTTTTTTCCACACTAAATACACTAAAGTGCGGCAGCAAGCTACCCCTACGACCGTTTCCAATGGATAAGAAGCAGCAAACGTGGCAAATGTGGACCCAAACGAATACCCTTCACAGTTGCATGAAAAAGTGCACCATGAAAGAGAAAAAAGCTCATCCAATGAAAAGAGGCCCAATCAGATTAGGTGGAACCCACAAGCTCCATGACACACACACGCCCACCCCAAACCCGCGGCCTTACGGTCACCGAATCCCGCGGTCGCTACACCACTACCGCCTCATCCCTTCCATCCAATTCCCCTTCAATCACCATTGCCTTCGCAAATTCCTTTCCACATTGCAAATTCCTCTCCACATTGTTGTTGGCAAGCAGATTTATTTCATTGGGGCGATGGCGGCAGCTGGATTGACGCAAGCGGTGGTGGTGGCAACAACAGCCACGAAGAATGGGCTGGGATCATCGGGTCTCCGAACTTCCTCAGACCGCACGGCGCTCAAGAGCGCCTTCACGAACGGCGGCAATGGCTTTTCTGCGGCTGTAGTATTGCCTGAGACTGCCGCTGGTGCTGTCCCCCCTAGAATCTCCATGCGCGCTGCAGCTAAAACTGCGTATATCTGCAAAGACTGCGGGTCAGTTGTGAATTCATTTATTTTCTTTTCAATGCTCACCCATTCTTGTTAGGGTTCTAAGGATTACACAATTCAACTCAACGTGCTGACGGTTCTGCCCCGTAAACTAACGAATTGGAGGGAACAATCTTGATTTACTGCTATCAACAGAATTGTTTGAAGATCTTTGCACAGCAGACATCTTTTCGTCGTACCAGTGTCTGCCTAATTTCGTTTGAATTATCAAGAATGGAGGTGGTTGCATTAATTAACATGGCTTCGATTGTCTTGACAATCTGTCTGAGGTTCCATAGAATGTCGTGATCTAGCATGGAAGTCGCAGTTGCGTAGTTGATAACAGTGTGTCTGAATACAGGTACATCTACAATGACAGGAAGCCGTTCGAATCACTTTCTTCCGATTACTCTTGCCCTGGTACGAATCTGCTACACCACTAGTGGTCAGTTGCTATTCATTTCATGCGATAGAGTACCTCCAATCGGATCTGGAAACTACAGCTCTGCTACCAGAATCAACATGAAAAGTTGTGTGTATGCGACATGCAACCAAATTCACATACTTTCTGGACTTTAATAATAAATCTAGAATAATAGTGACCAAGCATGGAAAATTATCATCAGGCATCCCCATGATGTCCAGCTTCCCGAATTTTGGATGTTAAGTTAACAGTGTCCTAAATCTGAACAAATCTGCTTATATCATCGAATGAGCTTCACTATCGTTAGCTTGGTACCGGTAAAATTCCCGTGAACATTGAAGAACTTAGTGTACTTGAGAGAAGCAGCTTTATGAGTAGGACTGTGGAAGAGCGCCATTGCGGTTTCAGCATCGTTCATTCATTCTAGGTTATGAAGATCATTGTTATTATTCGGCTGATTTATGGTTGTGGTATCGGTGCAGTATGCTCTGCACCGAAGAGGAGGTTCAAGGTGTATGACGCACCGGTCTCCAGGAACGCCAACGACCAGGCGGTTCGAAAGGCTCGCAAGGAAGACCTACAGAAAGCCAACGCCGCAGCTGGGTGAGTACACCACACCTTAAATTGCACGCCTCTCCTTGAATTTGAACTAGTCTTGGAGAAATCAGTGATGAACATTTAACAACTGCAATATTGTTTTTCTTGCTTTGACGGCGTGTTTTTTGATGTGCTGCTGCAGACAAGCACTTCCGATTGGCATTGCGGTGGGTCTGCTATTGATCGTTGGCACTTTCGTCTACTTGAACAGCACTTTGTAGTGATAGTTCGCCCCCACTTTCTTATTCTATCGACAATGTACAAGTATGTCTTTTAAGAGCTAGTTGTAGGCGTGATTGTCAAAAAGTGTAAATTCTTTCATGGAATGACTCAGGTATCTCAATCGTTCCAAATCTCACCTCTTGGCAATTTGTTACCATTTCTTTCCTCATCCACAAGTGCTGGATCCGGTTGAGATTCCTATGTTTTGCCGCTGTGGATATACATTATCATTACAATTGTCCAATGGTTGAATGTTCGCGCAGTGTGTTCCTGAATTCCTTTTGTTCTTGTCTTGTGTCTCTCGTATCCTTCAGAGTCTGCCGAGACTTGACTTGTCATATTGTAGGGCCTTGGACTGGGCAAAAAAAATTCCCTACAGTTTTTCCCTCAGGGGGTATGCTTTTCAGCAGCCGTTGCTTTCTCGTCCTCGACCACCTTTGGTACGTAGTTTGGAAGTTGTGAGTAGGGGCAGTTTGATAAGCGTCTGGAAACAGTTTCTGCCATACCTCGTGCCGCATCATGGCAAGATTAGAGGATTCCGAAGAAGATAAACTCCTCTTTTTCTCGATGCATTTGTAAGGGTTCAGTGAGGGTTTTACGAGATATTCCGTTATGGTTTCCCCTCATGGCTCTACCTCATAAACCTAACTCGACCTTGTTAGTGGATTTAGCTCAGGAGGGAGTGTCGCTTATCACTGAGTAACATGTTGCTCTTCTGTGGAATGCTCTTTGCTGGAGGAACTCAGGCTTCATTTGTAAACACATTGGTGTTTTCATGTTAGAAAGTTTTTTCTGATCATGCATAGAAACGATTTCACGTGTATACTGAATGTTTTTTACAGGTTCTAGGACTACGATTGCGGTCTTAAAGTGGAGGAATGCGCCTCTCTGCTGTATGCAGCGTCCTCATGATAGTTTCAGCTCTATTTTAAATGATCAAAATGAAGACATAGGTACGTTCCAAACTGCTACAATGCTGTCTTGCTTTCCGCTAGATGTTGACCAGCTAGTGAGGATTTGATTAATGTGTTGCTGTTGACTGTGGTTACCTTGACGTTGTGGTATAAAAACTTGTTCCATTTCAGCCACTTCGCACTAGTATCATAAGATTTCATCTGGTCGGTCATTGCTGAACCCATTTTCATTCTTTTAGGTTTGGCTTGGGATCCATACCTGGGAGAAGTCACTGCAAATGAGAAAATCGAGGAACCTCCTCAATATGTGGCGCCGCTACCCATTCCTGCAGAAGGTAGGGAACACCGTCACACTTTGACGAACATGTCACTGTAGTGATCTTTACACATGGATGAGTTCGTGCTTATCTGGTTCTGGATCATGAGCTTATCACATCCATGGTGCATTCCGAGTAGCACAGGATCTTGCTTTCATTAAGTGGGATCTGGCCCCAAGAGTGATTGTTGTGATTCTAATACGCCATTAGCTTGTTGAAGCGTAGGTGTGGACATATTTCTTTGTATGAGCTTTTAGATTTTTGGAAGGTTTTAAAATCTGGGTGCTGTTGGACAGAGATATCTGCATTCGAGACAAAGTGGAGTTCCTGTTGTACAACTTAAAAAGAATATTGCCAGGTCAGTTGGACACCGGCAAATGGAGACATTCTCTGCTCGATGTTAAGTGCTACAGTGGAGGTCCAGAATCCCAGAATCCTGTTGTCTGCTTTCGTGGGAGCGCCAAGTTAGTACTCTCGTCAACTTCATCATTTGAAGTTTTTCTTCGGCAATGAGTTGTTCGCTATTTTAGCTTGAAAACCACCGAGAACAGAACGGAGCATTGACGTTTTTCTTCGGCAACGAGTTGTTCGCTATTTTAGCTTGAAAACCACGTAGAACGGAACATTCTGTTTTCTCATGAGACTAATAGAGGCACATACACGCAGGTGCTTGGAATGGCTTAAAGCTCTCATTCAATTGCAAGCATTTGTGAACCTCCATGAACTTTACTATGAAAATGATATCAAGGAACTTGGTATGTTGGTATGTGTCCACCTACAAGCTTATTATTTGTTCATAGTTAATAGTTAACCGGCTCTTCAAGAAATCTTTGGTGGAGGAATTTCTGACACAATATATTTAATGTTTTCATGAGGGGAAGAGTCAGATGCAAATGCTCCTCACTGCTCCTCACAGTGTCAAATCTGTAGAATGTCGGAAGCACGCAAAATATTCGCACTGACCTTTCAACTCGAATTCGTGTGCAGCTCAAAGTTTGACTCATGCAGATCTGTGGCACCTCGGACCCCGAATTTGGAAACGTAAGATTCTATATCTCTCCTCGATTGCGATCATTGTGTTCACTATTACAATGTATATACTGTAAAATAATGGACGCAATTTGGTTCACTATTACACTGTATATACTGTAAATAATGGGCACAATTTGGTTTGGTTCATATATTTTACTCCTAGGGAAGTGCAAGGTTTTAACATGATATTTACTCGCTGATGTCTATTTGAGCAGATCCTAACCTCAATGAACGATCTCTGTCTTGATCTGGTCGGTCGGTATCCAAAAGGAGAAAAATGATCCTCAATCCGTGAAAACTTAAACTAATGAAGGTAAGAGCTCATTGATGAACTGCCCATCAATTTATCCATAATCAAACGAATCATGATCGATAGACAGTGCGACATCATGGAATCCTATCTTGTCCCAATTGATGCTTTCTTGTACTGATTAGGGTTCGTTCCTACAGAAGTTAATCGCTTGAGTCCAACTGTGTTTCCTGCAAAGTTTCTACCTGTGAATTTTTCAAGCGAAAGGTCTCGTGACGATGAGCTTCTAGCAGATAGTGATTGCGAGTCCTTGGATGATGAAGATGACCCGGTGGTTCATGTGCATGTATAGATGTGGCGAAAATCCTCTTGACTCTTCTTGCAGAAGAACAGTATGGGTCACGAAACTCTCCTGGTAACTCACCGGCAACAGAAAGCTTCTACTATGGAAGCTAGAATAGGGCTTTGTATTGGATAGAAGAGAGAGCTAAAATTTGTGTACGTCCTAGACAATATGCAGTTTACCACTTACTGTAGTTTTCAATGAATCAAAATTTGTACAATTAGTTCTCATTCATCCTAAATACAAGTCTATCATATCAGATTTCATTCATTGTAAATGCAAACTTTCATCCATCCAAATACACATTTATCATGCATCCACCGTTCATCCATAATCATGTTTCTATCCATCCATTTAACATTTTTTTCATTCATTGCCCAAGCCTTGAAAAAAAGTAAAGTTCACAAGGAAGAAAGTGTAAAATTCTTCCTTGAATCTCACTTTTCTTCATTGGAAGAGAACTTTCCCCTCTATCAACATCTTGCTAAGGAACTCAAGGAAGAATCCACTATATTCTTCCATGGAAAAACAATATTATCTCCTTATGATTCTCATAGAAATGCTACGAATGGCAGAATCGCCAAGTACGAAGCTTCATACCGTATCCACATAAACTCTGTTCTACCATACCACTGGTCGCTTACATCGACCCACTCTACGGCAATCTCTGATAAGTTCCTGTGCTCACTGTTCAAATGGCGGTTCTTGACGCTAACGGGTTTAAACACTTCAGACAGTAAAAGAAAATCTAGTGATTCTAGTGGGTTCAAGAACAAAAAATTGAATATCAGTGCGAAAAGCAGATACAATATAGTCACTTATTTTATATCTGAAAAACATTCCAATTGACTTAGAATCACATGTGACTCACATTTATTTGCCAACTTCACCCACATATATATATATATTCCTATCAAGCTCGCTAGCTCCTACGATAATCAAGTAGAACAGAGTCTATACATATCACTTCAGATTCACACAAAACTCCGTATCCGAAGCTTCCAAAGAGAAATATCTCTTCACCTCCTCAACGATTTACTAAACTTGTAGGAAAATAACAACAAAGGCCAAAGGGGTCAACAAAAGTAGGGTACCAACTTCAGAGGTAATATTTCAGAGGCTATCAGAAAGGTGAAGTGTCTTGAAATCAGGATTGTGAGCATAAGAACAAGCCTCCAGGGCACATCGGATCGAACAGCAGAGTATATATGTTCACTCAGGAATAACAGGTAAGCCGATGATGGAGAAGTAATCCTCACGCAGCGGATTCGGCAGCCAGATGTTGGCGCCGAAGTCGATTTCCAGGGGAGCTGGTGGAGCTTGGGAGGGAGCTTCCTCTTGAGGAGCTGCCTGTGGAGCTGCCGGTGGAGCGGGAGGGCCTTTCAAGCCGTTGTCAGCATTGTCCCCGTCCATGATGCAGTCCTTGGCGAGTGTAAGCTCGCCGCTTTGATGTGAATATACCTCAGTGTATGATTGTTCAGAGTGTGCTCGTGAGCTATGAACACTCCAGAGAAGTGATCGGCCTGTACTACTATTCTCTAATGTCGCACAAAGCTGAAACTTACACAGGACGAGCCTTGACTGAACCTTTCACTAGCCTCCCTGACAAAACCCAATGGCAAGGTCAGAACTATATGCTAAAATTACTCTAGTGAAGGGCTGATTCTGCTCATGACAATTCTGCAATAAGCCTTGAGCACGACGCTGCAAGGATGGAAAGGACAAGGTCATCTGCAATAGAGATGGTTTATATAGATTCTTGACAGTGGGTAGGCAGACGCTGGGGATTGAAGGGAGGGGCGGACGGCAGAGGAGGCCCAACAGGGAGAAAGATTGAGAATTTCAGTGCACAGAAAGCTACAGTCAGCTCCATCGAAGCATGCAATGGTAACATGCTACCGTATATGTGCAGAATTACCAATCTGAGCATTCCATTTCCTTACCAATTCCTCGCCCCGATGTACCGTACAAGTGCACGGCAACTTACCAGCAGACTGGTCAGGGAACTTAGCATGTTGTTGACTTACCAGCACACTGGTCAGGGAACTTAGCATGTTGTTGACGGGGGGAAGTGCACGGCAACTTCCCAGCAGACCGGTGAGGTTATTTAGCATCTTGTTGAGGGGGGTGGGGGGGATTGACGCCTTTTTCTTATCATTCTGTGAACAGATAAGACACAGACTTCTGCACTGTACATCATGACACTTTCACATGGTACATTTTAGTGGAGGCAGCTCTTGTCTTTGACCCAATGGAAGGTCATCTCTCCATCTTGATGAGGGCTTTTTCTAATCATTTGTGCATCTTGATGGGGGGGGGGGGGGGTTGAAGCCTTTTTCTAGTCATCTCTACATCTTGATGCGGGGATCAAAGGCTTTTTCTAATCATCTGAAAATAGAAAACACACAGACTTCTGCATTGTACGTGACACTATGACACTTTCGCATTGTACATTTTAGTGGAGGCAGCTCTTGTCTTTGACCCAATGGAAGGTGGTTTGAAGTTTAACCCCTAAATGGTTTGACTCATTTGTAGTAAAATGAACACATCCTCAAAAGCATTGTCATAGGTGGAGGTAAAAGTGTGTTATCCAAATCTCAACCGTACAATCTTGTCGTAGACATATTGAACATCATGTGGGTCAAATTTTGAGTCATGAGGCTTCATAGATTGCGAGATCATAATGTATTAATATTATTATTATTACATTATTATTATTATTATTAATTTTTTTATTTTTTTATTTTTTTATTTTTTTGTTTTTTATTTTGGGTGCAAGGGTGATATTGAGATGAAGATAAAATAACTTTCTTTTTGATGAAATTTTCATTGTGAATGATCTATTGGTAGCATTTTCACTTCAGAGAATTTATGCTAAGCATGAGAGTTACTACTTCAATACCCTTCAACCAATATCTTATCTTCATCTCAATAACACCCTTGCACCCAAAAAAAAAAAAAAAAAAAAAAAAAAAAAATAATAATAATATTATTAATACTACTACTACTACTAATAATAATAATAATAATAATAATACTACTACTACTACTAATAATAATAATAATCGTGGCTCAAATAATAGCCTTGCAACAATAAAAATTGTCATAACTCTTACAAAGGAAAAGTAGTCCAAAACTACACCCCTTGCACTTAAACTCTTGCTTGACCTTCAAATCACCTTCCATTGGGTCAAAGGCAAGAGCTGCCCCCCCCTCAACAAAGATTCCGCCAGTCTGCTGGTAAGTTGCCGTGCTCTTCCCCCGTCAACAACATACTAAGTTCTCTGACCAGTCTGCTGGAAAGTTGCGGTGCACTTGTACGGTACATCGGGGCGAGGAATTGGTAAGGAAATGGAATGCTCAGATTGGTCATTTTGCACATAACTTATACGGTAGCATTTTACCATTGCATGCTTCGATGGAGCTGACTGTAGCTTTCTGTGCACTGAAATTCTCAATCTTTCTCCCTGTTGGGCCCCTCCCTTCAATCCCCAGCGTCTGCCTACCCACTGTCAGGAGGGGGTCCCCACACTCCAGCCCCTTCATTTCATGTCCCTGTATGATCTCCATGGAAAAGCGTGGAGATATTATACTTTCCTAAAAGAATAAGTGCGACAGAACCAACTTGGTTGGTTGCAAGTGCACGTCTTTTTCATCGGTAATGAGTGAATAGACTCAAGCATAAACAAATAAAATAAGTGAATCACATCTATCGAAACAAATCACGGCCCTTCAAGGTTCACCATCACAAGCCTTGAAAGGTTGACCAATCGCAATTCTTGAAAGATCAACCAATTACGCCTCTAGAAAGAAGGTCATAACCTCAATTCCGTTAAAATGGTGTTATTCTGCTAAAATGGCACGTTTTGGGGTGCTTAAAATGAAAAAAATGATGTTGGTTTTCGTCAAGTTTTGAGCACTCACATGCATGATAGGGTGAATATTTTCTGAACGGCCGTTCAAACACAACATTGTTTCTGAACGGCCGTTCTGAAATATTGCCCTCTTACTGTGTCCAAAGGTCAAAAACCATAAAAATGTGTGATATTATGGAAAATTTGGTGATGTTACAGAAATTTTGGTGATATTATGGAGTACATGTGTGATATTAATAAACATGCCATTTTGTAGGCATAAAAACTTCTGAACTTCACTTCAAAAATATGCTTGTAAAATGGCACGTTTGCACAATATGGCACTTTATTTCTACTAAAATGGCACATGAAATATTGCCGTTTTAACAGAATGGAGGTTTCAAAGACATGGTGATTGTAGTTGTCTTTTGCTACATTAGTACAAAAGACTAAAAGTGAAGAGTCGAGAAACTCATTCAAATTCAAAGTGGAAAGTTTTAGGACCTCAATTCCATATTTTAGCTTCAACTCTATTGCAGACCATTTTCCCAAAATTTTCAGTGTATTAAATTGCAAAATATTCCAAAATTTAGAACACTTTTTATTTTGAATTATTTCTGAACAATTCCGAAGTGGATAAAGCATACTTCGCTATTGAGTATGTATAGAGTATGTTACTTGTTAACTTCTAAAAGTCTTGTAACCCTAGTTTGCAATCTTTCTAAATACTCGTGCATGGTCTATCTTTGAATTATAATTTTTGCAAGTTAACCCCTAAGATTCCCTCTGTTCAAAAACTAGACCCAAAAAAAGCATGATCTTTGAGGAGTTGTATCTTCTATATCCATTGTTGAATTTAAGTTTTGTTAGTTGGGTTAGAATCCAATTCAAGTCCACTTCTTGCTTTAATAATCATTATGTCATCCAATATGTTTTGAGGACAGGACATAGATTTTACTGCAAGAGGTTGAGATTTGGACTATTCTTCTTTTGTAAAATATGAGGCAATTTTCACGTGGATTTCATGCTGATATTTCATGATTGTAATTGAATACAATACAATCTTGCGATCTACAAGGCCTCATGAAATTCACGTGACCTACATTAAGTCTACTACAAGATTGTACGGTTGAGATCCAAATAACTTACTTTCATTTCTGAAACTTTAAAGAAACTATGTCTTATGACTAATAAATGGTTGGGACGCATAGGGGTTAAAAGCCAAAATGGGTCCTTATTGCTTGAGGCAGCCTAGGTGAAGGGTTTAATTTTGATAGTTTGGGATATAATATGGTGTCAATGTGGCACTGCATTCATACTATATGTGGAAAAATTTGCAAAGCCACATTTCAAATGTCAAAATTCAAAACAAAAATTTTAGTTCCCGAGTTGGAATAGGGCTTTACAAAAAAAGATAAAAAAAAACTTAGAAGTGATATTTTGATTTTCCTTTTTGGAGATATTTTCATAATAATAGAGAAATCCGCTAAGTACGACGGACTAGAGAACAAAAAACCCAGTTTTGGTCGGACTGGGGACCAAACGTTGAACTAGGTACCAAATTCTTACTTTAAGATCAAACTCACGACTTTACTCAAAAATGCATGATTTTGATGGTCTTCTAAATTTGATCCCTAGTTCAATTTGGTGCCCAGTCCGCAACGTGATGCGCGGAAGACCGAAGGAGCACGATTGTTGTTTATCTGTGTGTGAAGGTCCCTATTTTACCTCTGGTCCCCAATTTGGTACATTTGGTCCCCGGTCCGTTCTACTTAGTAGATAACCCAAAAAGGGCATGGACGACGGACTTGACGACGGATTGGGGACCAACTGAGGTCCAAACTAGGGACTACTCAATGGATTTCTTCAACATTTCTACCCAAATTCTCAAAGAATCCAAGTTAAAAATTTTACCAATTCTAGAAGGGAAACCTTGAAATATTTCAACATCAAACTTCTTAATTCTTTTGCAACTTTTCATTTTTTCTTTCATAAATTATCAAAATTTGGGATTTGAATATTTCTCAAAAAATTCTTTCCAAAACTCACAATCCTACAGAGGTAAAAATTCACCACTCATATTTTCTTGAAACCAAAAAGTTTAGACATTATTCAAGTTCTAATCACATCATTGTTTCCATACCTTTTTTTGGAGAATAGTTTGCATGAAGTTCGAAAAATCATAATGCTCTAAAATTTTGCAAGGGCATTTTTAGGATATTTGTTGCATATTCATGATGTTAAGATGAATATCAAAAAATTCTAGTTGGAGGATTTTGATCCAAGAAATTCTAGTACGGTATTGGATTTGCAACAATGTTTCTACAAATGAATGAAAATAGTGACAAAATGGATGATTTTTGAGGAGAAGTACCTCCTTCATCTACTGTACGATTCAACTTAGTTTTTTGGGATGGATTCCAATTGAAGTCTAGATTGAGTTGTAGAAACTTTTATCCAATCAAAGGTGTTTTGAAGATAAGGCAATAATTTGAGTGCAAGGAGTCTGGATTTGAACTAATTTTCCTCCGTAAAAATTTTGGCAGTTCTCACCAACGCAAGACTATTACTTGAGCCAATTACTTTTTTGAAGGAATTTTTCTCATGAAGAGTGTTTTTGATATAAATTTGAACAACTTTCTAGTTGGCATATTTTTTGTAACAATAGGTTAGTTAGTAGCATTTTCACTTCAAAGTGAAATTGATAAAATTTTGTAGTTTGACTTGATTACTAGTATGTTACAATCTCACAATCTATGAGGCCTCATGACTTCATATTTGATTCACATGATCTAAAACAAGTCTATTACAAGATTGTAACGGTTGAGACCTAGATAGCTTACCTTCATTTTCATTTATAACACTTCGGAAAAAATTAAGATTCTAGTCTCTAGACACCTCTTAGGTGTTGAAGGGTTAAGGGAGAATTTTTGATGAGATATTTTGTATTCGAAAACTCAACTTCATGATCTTCTTTAGATTAAATATAAACCACTATGAATATTCTTCCATTCACAAATCGCTTACATAATAACCATCAAGGTCAATTTTGATGCAATATATAACTACTTTTAAATCCCTAAAGATCCAAGAAAGCCAAAATGCATTTTTGGATTTACCCCAAGAGCAAAAATCACCCAAATTTAACCATTATGATCTTACAAATGAAGAAGAA
The DNA here is from genome assembly GCA_037043015.1 of Bryum argenteum. Taxonomy (NCBI): domain Eukaryota; kingdom Viridiplantae; phylum Streptophyta; class Bryopsida; order Bryales; family Bryaceae; genus Bryum; species Bryum argenteum. The sequence goes on along the minus strand of CM073328.1, from coordinate 12,217,576 downwards.
TTACTGATTCAGGTTTTGCATGCCAGTAAAAAATCAAGTTAGATACAAGATCTTATGGTTGAATATCCAAAAAAATTCTTAGATTGAGTTCTTTAAGGCCTAAAGTAGAAGAAGGTCAATTTGGTCATTTAGGTAATCTTGCATCAAGGATCTTTAGGGATCAAGCCTCAAGTATCCTAGCCTATATTTAGCCATAAAACTTATCTCCAAAAAAATGTTCTCAATAAAGATGAAGGTGAGTAATCTAATTCTCAATCGTACATCTTGTAGGAGACATATTGTAAACCATGTGGACCAAAAATCAAGTCATGAAGCCCTACAGATTGCGAAATCACAGTGTATTATTTAGCACTCATTTAGACCACGAATTTTATTATTTTCACTTTATTGTAGGAATTCTACCTACAAAATTACCCGAATGAAAAATCTCCAATTAGAAATTTGTTTACCTTCATCTCAATAATGACCTTGTATCAAAAAGATTCTTGAATACAAATTCTTCGCTCGGAAAATAGCCTTGCAATGGTGAAAACTACCAAATAAATTTACAATGAAGAAATTGTCTAATAACTAGACCCTTTGCACTCACTCTATGGCTTTTTTTTCTAAGCATCCTCGAATTCATCAAGATTTCTACCACTAAAACTAGTCTTTGATTGGATTACATTTCAAAATATACTTGTCGAAATCCGACGGTGGATGAAAGTCATATAGCCCCTCAACAATCATCCACTTTTTTACTTGTTTCATTGTAGAACATCCTAAGAAATCTAATACCAAAATTATTTGGATCAAAAACCTTCCAACTAGAAAGTTGTTAGATTTCATCTTTGGATCTTATGTATGCAAAACGTTTCCCCAAAAACTATTTTTGATTTCTCATAGTTTGCTTGCAATTGCAAAACATGCCCCATGTTTGGAAACCCAAATCCAATACCTGTCTTCACTAAAATGCATGCCATTCATTCATACTATCTTGTATGAGTCTGTAATTTTTACCACACAAACAAGACTTAGTTTGAGACCCAATTCGACAAGTCATTTTGTGAGAAAAGGACTCCAAAGGAATATGGCTCTCCAAAGGTTCCGCCTCTCATCCAACATGCTATTTTTTGACATCAAGGACGTTCAGGGCTTAATTTCTAAACGCGCGACATATTGGATGGAAGGCAACAACTTCAAAGAGCCATAACTTCTTCATACAAGGTCCGTTTTGGATGAATTCACTTGAAATTAGGTCCCAAATGAAGTATTGTTTGTGTGGTAATAGCTACAAACCTATACAATGAAACATGAATTAGTATGCATGCATGCATTTTAGTAAAGGCAACTTTTGTTTCTGGGTTTTCAAACATGGGGCATGTTTTACCAATACAAGCCAATTATGTAAAATTAAAAATAGTTCATCATAATTTTCACTTCAAAGTGAGACAATCGAATGGAAGTTTGTAGTTGTATTTGAGGACTAATATGTTAGGATCTTGCAATCTATGAGGCTTCATGACTCAAAATTTGGTCGACGTGACTTACAATAAGTCCACTATAAGTTTTTATGGTTAAGATCTTAACAAATTTTCTTCATTTTCACCTATTACACTTTTTTCAAATATGAGTTTTTGGCTAAAAATAGCCGGTCATGTTTAGAGGTTAACTATACCGTTAAGGCTTCCTGATCGATGAAAACCTTCAATATGGCCCTTTTTGATGCAAGAGGAGGCTTCTCATTTATTAATGTGTATTGAAGTATGAAGCAACCAAATTTAGTACCTAACTTGGACATGTACATGTATTTCAAACCCTAAATCCAAATTCCTCTTCATTGGTGAGATCATAATGAACAGGTTTTAACGAGTAGAGTTTAATTTTTTCCTTTTCAAAGAATGGAAAAGTAGTCCATGGGACCAAAAATCCCATTTTAAAGAAAAAAAATATGACTTGAAATTTTGACTTGAAAACCACACTTTTGGGCAATTTTAGACTATCCGCATGTGTTTCGGCATGAATATTTTTGTCTAATAGTAGGTTGGAATTTAGAATATATGTTTCTCCAAATTGCGTTTTTCATTGCTTAGTACCTCGTAGAAATTACATTCAAAACTTTGCAATATTTTGCTTGCAATGCCTACTCTAAACTTCACAAAGGCTTTACGGAACCTTGGAACCATAGGAATTTATTAATCCTTAAAAGCTTGAGTTCTTGTGTATTTTTGGGAGCGTGAAACCTCAAAAGTGGGATTTTCTACCTCTATGCACTTTTGAGGGTGTAAACCAATTTTTTCCCCTTTTTTAAAATTTCAAACCATAAGATCTTGTACCTAAGAATGTGCTTGATTACTATTCTAAACATTGACCACTGGATGTTTACCAAAGAAGAGATCATAACATCCAAAGTTTGTCATTCAAGTTTTTGTGGGCATTGTGGAGATTTTTTTTTTTGAATTTTTTGGAGATTACCCTTGTAAAAGTAGTAGTATTTTCAACTTGAGTATTCTTTGAGAGTTTGAGTAGACAGTTGTATTATTGAAAAAATTCCAAAAAAATTTGTTCACAAAAAGTCAAAAACATTTATTCTTTAAATCTTTCTGCTGCCCTATCTGGGCTTGTAAACAAGAATTTGCTTCAAAAAACTCTAGAATTGGAACTTGGCTTTGCAGATTCTTACAAATCTTGTGGGGGACTCTCACACCAAATTATAACCTGTATTATTGAAGTCAAAACCTTCGTCTAGGCTGCCCGGAACAACAAAATCCCATTTTGAGTCTTAACCCCTAAACGACCACGGCCACCGATTTGGCTTTTACGGTCAAGGCCAAAAACAATTTACAATCAACTTCAAATGTTATGATCTCACATCCAGTGATGATCCAACGGTTGAAAATTTTCACACTACTACCTATGGTAGTCTACTTCAAGATCCTACGATTGAAGTTATCATCAAATTCCAAAAATATTGGACGTACCCGCATTAGTACATAGTGGTCAGTGTTGGGATTTCAAGCTCCCAAAACATCGTGGATCTTTAGGAGTTAAAAGAGTTTTAGGATTACTTTAGAACTTGTTACCGTGCGTTTCAGTACAGCTCTTTTGGACCTAACTCATGATAACCTTTCAGGACCGCCTTTTGTTCAACTTCATAGTATGCAAAGATGTGATAAATCTTCACCAGTAAGAAATTCACTAAACAGACTGTTGTGTTTTGGAGATAAAAATCACAGAATATCGAGTCTCACACTTTGTCCGCAAGCACAAAATAGTGTTTTGCAAATGAAGAATCAGACCAAGCAAAACTCATCTTCACAGTTCCCAAACTGCAGCCCGTAGCCAATCGATCACCTTCAACAACTTCCGAATGTACAATACTCGGTACAAAAACGCTAGAAAACGAATTGCAAACAGATCACATTGATTGTAGCCGGGGGTGGAATCTCTTCATGGGGCTGCGCAAGAACGAGTCGATCTCTGTCGATCCTCGAGCGCCATGAAATTTCATCTGGAATGCCTCGCCGCTGCTACGCGCCAGCAATGTCTTCAATCCCACATCAGACCTGAAAAACCACACCTCAACTAAGTCATCAGAAACCCAATTCTAGCAGATAAATGTCATACTGAACTAAACCTGAACACATTCAAGAAAATCTAGACTAGTGCAGGTTTTAGATTTTTCACTTAGACTCAATAATTATCAACACAAGGGATCTGAGTACTTGTACATTCTCACAAATTATATAGAGAGGAGTGTGATATATTATATAGACTGAGGGAGGAGGGGTGACATTTATTAGAGAGGCAGGTACAGTATATATGAGTAACTTGTCAACCTTGGCGACTATTTCAACACATAAAAGAATTCTCCACCTCCATTGTCGTCGTCGCTCCATTTCAGTCTTGTCCCATTTGTTGAGAAATCAGTTTTTTGTTGAAACAATGGAACCAAAAGTTGTGAAGTTTTCATAGGGATTTTGAACATCGAGAACAAGCCTCCAGAACAGAACGGATCAAACAACAGATTACGTTCATTTAGGAATAAGTGGCAAGCTGATAATTTAGATATAGTCTTGCTGCAACGGATTCGGCAGCCAGATGCTGCCGCCTAGCTAGGTGGATTTCGGCGGCAGCTGGCAGAGCGTGCATATGAATTGTCTTCCTCTTGTGCGGAGAAGTGCCTCTGCTTGTTCAGCTTGGGGACGATCACCCTCTTGTTGAGCTTGAAGGAGAGCTTCCTGTCGAGCAGCAGCGCTATTGAGGCTATTGTCTGCATAATCCATGATACAAACAAATTGTGGCGAAGATATGCTCGCTTGCTTAAGGAAATAATCTTAGTAGGCGCTCTTGAGGTAACTGCGATGTCCGTTTGTCCGCTGCTCGTTGGGTGATAGCTAAGGTGTAGAAAATCTCCTTCTTTTCGAGAGCGGCTCACAGCCCAACCTTGCAACCGCGAACCGACCAATTAAATGTTCTTGACACTAATGGTGGTTAGAGGGTCTCCAATTAGCGCTTGCAGAATTTTTTTGGTCCGGTGGGATAACCAATGAAGACTTTTGGAAGCTGGCCTCGCTCCGCAAGGGTTCTCAGAACCAGCTGTGTTTTCGCCTTGTGTTCGATGCACCAAAATCAATGTGCCTGTTCGTCTTGCAGAACAATCGTGATACGGGTCGGTGTAGTCGGAGACTACGAAAGCTGGCTTCCGCCAACGCTGCTCGGAACCAAATCTGTTTCCGCCCGGTGTTCGATGCACCAAAATCGATGTGCCCGCTTATAAAGTTGTACACATCTAACTCAATGCGAATGTCGACAATGCGCGCGCTTATCTAGAATGTGACAAGATTCCAGAAGTTAGACGGAATGTTGATCGTCAGCGTACATACCAACAAAAGTCAATGATCTACATTTAAGATACATTGCTTCAATTATCTGAAGAATTCAATTTAACTTGCTTGCATTTCAATTTCCCCTACATCACAGCTGCAAATTCTCATCCATGAGCAACACAATTAGGGCACTCTCGTCCATGAACATTCAATGATCTTGTAAGAGTTCAGTTTGCTACAGGCTTGAAATTCAGTGATCCAATGAGTAAACATTGTTATACGTTTCAATCTGAAGGTCACATTTCAAGCTGAAGGTCACAAGTTAGGACACAATTGGAGCCCTCTTCTTCATTGAGATCATCGAGATGGTTTTTCGAATAGATTATGGTTACCAGAGTATGGAGACTGTTCCATACTTGTGATTAAAATACTTCATATAAATACACTCCTTTCAGTACTTAAACCGTTTTAGAAATATCCAGACTCAAGTCTTGCTAAGTATGAAAATTGATCTTCAAGCGCGCAGATTGTCAAATCTACGAACGCGTCTGAATATTGTAGTAAGAAGAAAATTCACTTATCAGATAACCTTGTAGAAATTTAGGAGGTTTGGAATCTTAAAAGATATGCTTTGAGATTATTTGTGATGTTTGACTTACACACCTCCATGGCTAGTTTGGCATTTATATACTGAATATTCAAATGAATTCTGAAAGTACTGTGAAAATATGAGTTTTGCAATCCTGCTTTTCAATTATCCCGAATATTTTGTATACAAATATCATCATTTCCAAAAGTGAATATTCCACTCCTGTCTCTTTAACTTTCTTTAAGCACATTGACACCATACCTACGGTAGCAGCTCCAGCACTGAATGACTTACTTGCTGGTTAACACGAAAATCAAATGTGGATGTGTTGCGCTTCCTATTCCAACAACACGGCTCCGTACTTCAATGCCGAAGATCGACCTCTTGCAAATCCCCTCCACTTCGACAAAATTGTTACCAAGGCAGAGTCACTTAGAGAGTCGCAGAAACGCAAATCGAGTACTCCAACATGATGCTAAACTCCGGAAAAATCGTGTGCAGACACGCAATGCGTGCGATAAGCTATTCACACACGGCAGTATGTTTTGTCGTTTTCCAAGTCAAAAAGAAGATCTAGAAGCACTGTTCTCCGAGACGACTAGTCTGCTATTGAGCAATCGTTCACGGAAAATTGACTGGCCGTTCACTTGAAGCCGTCTCAGACCGCAATTTCTACAACAATGACGAGCTCTACTCTCACAGAAATGCTACCGAAGGCAGAGTCGCCTAATACGAAGCTATCATAGTCGCAGAAACGCAAATCGACTACTCAAGCGTAAAGCATTGGAAACTCTAAACTCCGGAAAAATCGAGTGCAGACACGAATTGCGTGCAGTAAACTAGTAAACTATTCACACATGGAAGTCTGTTTTGCCGTTTTCGAAGACAAAAGAAAGAAGCAATGTTCTCCAAGACAACTGATTCGCTCTTGAGCATTTGTCCACGGAAAAATTAATAGGCCGTGTGATCAAAGCCGCCTCGAATGACAACTTCTGTAACAATGACGAGCTCCTTTCAGAAAATTCTCAGTCGTTAGTCAATGAGGAACAATTATCCACACAAAATAGCTTGTTAGCACCCGTTTCGAAGCTATGATCGATGGCACGACTCTTTAGGCAACAAAGAAGAAGGTGATTGTAGTAGAAACGCACAATCTAAAACGAGCAAGGAGCAACGACGACAGTGGCTGCCTTGTGGGAGTAATGTGTCGTCGCTGACCACCGGTCGCCAACTGTAATCGTGAAAATGAGGGAGAACGTCCTCCAGTCGGGAGATCGCCTTCTGTTTACCGGCCCACTCTACGGTACCATTCACTAAGATACTGTACTCACTGTTCTAATGGCTCGGTTCATCACGGTAAAAAGTAAAAACACTTCAGACAGTGAAATTGTATTTTCCATTAGTGGGTTCATATTCTAGTGGGTCCAAGACCACAACATTGAATATCATCCAGTGAGAAATAAGCAGAATGATACAGTATAGTCACTTATTTTATATATCTGGTAGACATTCCAAAGGGTTTGGAATCACATGTGACTCACATACATAAACATCAGCTATTCCATCGTATCAAGCTGGAAGCTCCTACGATAATCAAGTGAATTATACATGTCACTTCAGATTCACACAATAGCCCTTATCCCAAACTTCTAAAGAGAATTATCTCTCCACTCATAAACTGTATACTAAATTTGTAAGGTCTAAAAAGGTCAACGTATATAACTTCACCCTATATTCCATAGGCTATAACCGCCGGTCATGGGCAAAAACAGACTAAACTTGAAACATCAAACAAGAAGCCAGTATTAGTATTGAATACTATAAAATGTTCACCATGCATGGCAAGAGAAGAGGAGCCAAGTAAAGCGTGTAGCTTCCCTCAGTAGGATGACTGCTGGTGCCGCACTGTTTTCCAACTCCATTCTCGATCCGTTCTGGTTCATTGCTACAATACTCGAAGCTCGGGATTCGAAACAATGGGGCCAGAGATGTGAAGTTTCAATCAGGATAGAGAGCATCAAGAACAAGAGTCCGGAACAGAGCGGATCGAACAGCAGAGTACGTTCACTCTGTAAGCACTGGTAAGCTGATGATGAAGAAGTAGTCTTCACGCAGCGGATTCGGTAGCCAGATGTTGCCGCCAAAGTCGGTTTCCACGGGGGCTGGCGGAGCTTGGAGGGGAGCTTGCTGTTGAGGAGCTGTCTGCGTAGCGGCAGGGCGATTGAGGCCGTTGCGTGCATTCTCCTGGTCCATGATACAGTCCTGGGCGAGTGTATGATTCTTCAGAATGTGCAAGCGAGCTATGAACACTAAAGAGAGGTGATCGGCATGCACTGCACTTCTGCAATGTCGTACAAATCTCAAACTTCCACCGGACAAGCCTTGACTGAACCTTTCACTAGCCTCCCTGACAGAACCCAATGGCAAGGTCAGAACTGAATGCCAACATTACTCTAGTGAAGGGCTGAGTCCACTAATGACGTGTCTGCAATAAGCCTCTGTCACGACACTGCAACGATGCAAAGGACAAGGTCATCTGTGGTGAAGATTGGTTTATGTAGGCTTCCGAGAGTGGTGAGCCAGGCGGGAGAGGATGGAGGCAGTCACTGCAGGGAGGCGCCGATAGGAGTCAAAGGAACACGTACGAAACTGTAGCAAGGGAACGCAACAAACGCAAGCTTCACCCTCGCTTCCTTGCACTGTGAGGGACATCACACTCCCGATTCCTGGTTGTGCACAGTAGCAGATGCACACGGGCGATAGCAAAGCTGGAAAACGTTGTGGGTGGCCACCCTGATTGCTCACACTTGCATTTCCTGGTTGTGTACAGTAGCATAGCAGACAAATGTCATTGGGGTAGCAAAGTTGCACATCCTGTGGATGGCTTGCACATTTCTGTGGGTGGCCCACCTCGAGCGAACTCTCGCAATTCCTGGTTGTGCACAGTAGCAGATGCACACGGGCGGTAGCAAAGTTGGAAAACGTTGTGGGTGGCCACCCTGATGCTCACACTTGCAATTCCTGGTTGTGTACAGTAGCAGATGCACACGGGCGGTAGCAAAGTTGGAAAACGTTGTGGGTGGCCACCCTGATGCTCACACTTGCAATTCCTGGTTGTGCACAGTAGCAGATGCACACGGGCGGTAGCAAAGTTGGAAAACGTTGTGGGTGGCCACCCTGATGCTCACACTTGCAATTCCTGGTTGTGCACAGTAGCAAATGCACACGGGCGGTAGCAAAGTTGGAAAACGTTGTGGGTGGCCACCCTGATGCTCACACTTGCAATTCCTGGTTGTGTACAGTAGCATAGCAAATAAATGTCATTGGGGTAGCAAAGTTGCACATCCTGTGGATGGCTTGCACATTTCTGTGGGTGGCCCACCTCGAGCGAACTGTCGCAATTCCTGGTTGTGCACAGTAGCAGATGCACACGGGCGGTAGCAAAGTTGGAAAACGTTGTGGGTGGCCACCCTGATGCTCACACTTGCAATTCCTGGTTGTGCACAGTAGCAGATGCACACGGGCGGTAGCAAAGTTGGAAAACGTTGTGGGTGGCCACCCTGATTGCTCACACTTGCATTTCCTGGTTGTGTACAGTAGCATAGCAGACAAATGTCATTGGGGTAGCAAAGTTGCACATCCTGTGGATGGCTTGCACATTTCTGTGGGTGGCCCACCTCGAGCGAACTCTCGCAATTCCTGGTTGTGCACAGTAGCAGATGCACACGGGCGGTAGCAAAGTTGGAAAACGTTGTGGGTGGCCACCCTGATGCTCACACTTGCAATTCCTGGTTGTGTACAGTAGCAGATGCACACGGGCGGTAGCAAAGTTGGAAAACGTTGTGGGTGGCCACCCTGATGCTCACACTTGCAATTCCTGGTTGTGCACAGTAGCAGATGCACACGGGCGGTAGCAAAGTTGGAAAACGTTGTGGGTGGCCACCCTGATGCTCACACTTGCAATTCCTGGTTGTGCACAGTAGCAGATGCACACGGGCGGTAGCAAAGTTGGAAAACGTTGTGGGTGGCCACCCTGATGCTCACACTTGCAATTCCTGGTTGTGCACAGTAGCAGATGCACACGGGCGGTAGCAAAGTTGGAAAACGTTGAGGGTGGCCACCCTGATTGCTCACACTTGCAATTCCTGGTTGTGTACAGTAGCATAGCAGACAAATGTCATTGGGGTAGCATAGTTGCACAACTCTGTGGGTGGCCAACCTGGTTGTTGCCGCGCTTGAATCCTGCAGAATTGTAACCAGCAGGGCGGGCATATTCCACGACAACTTACCAAGGTAAAGGTCTATCAATCATGCAACTCGGTAACTTTGGGCCTCCTTGTAACTCTGCAACTTTCAACACGTTTTATAACTTACGGTGTGCAACTTTCTTGTGTTTTCGTGCCACATATTGCACACTTAAATGTTTAGCGTGTTTCCTGTTTATCCCTAAGTTACAGGGCGTGATTTCAACATTGTACCCTCATAATTGCCTTCTTTCCAATGCAAGTCAAGAAATTTTCAGTATGTAATGTATTTTTAGGATTGTATTTGTATGATCTTGTACTTAACTCATATATGATTATGTGCACCAAATCTTAAAGGAAATTTTCTTGCCATTTGTGAGATCAAGATGTTCAAAGTTGAAACAAAATAATGTGTTTTTGCCATCTTGACAAAGGGGATTTGGGTGCTTTGGAGCCCAGGAAACCATATTACAAGTAAAGTTGATGCAAGGCTCTTCAAATTCTTGTTCCTAGGCAAGTTAGGTACATGGTCCTTCAATTTTTTAAGGAAATACGACATATAGAACCTAAAGAAAAGCTTGAATTCTTCTTGTTGGAAAGGTAACCGTGAATAAAGCTCTACCATTTGCGAAAGTTTGAACTTCACACACAAACTAGATATACAGTAAGTGAGAAGCTGACCAAAGTCAAAATGGCCAGTTTAGCCTCATGCAACTTTGGGGATTAACAGATCACACACTGAACATTTTGAGTGTGCAATATGTGGCAGGGGAATAGAAGAAAGTTGAACACTGACGTACTTAAGGTATAAAATGTGTTGAAAGTTGCAGAGTTACAGGGAGGCCCAAAGTTACCGAGTTGCATGATTGGGAGACCTTCACCTTGGTAAGTTGTCGTGGAATATGCCCGCCGTGCTGGTCTCTCGGCAGCAGGGATCGATCATCTAGTGAAGAATTCAGCAAGAAGCGAGGGCAAAGCTGCCTTCCCTGCGTTCGTGCAGCAGGGATCGATCATCTAGTGAAGAATTCAGCAAGTTAGGACGCGAGGGCGAAGCTGCCTTCCCTGCATTTCCGTGCTACAGTTGTGTACTGTTCCTTTGACTCCTATCTGTCGCCTCCCTGCAGTGACTGCTACTTTCCTCTCCCTCCGGATCTGTCTAAATAGTGGCGTTAAACGGGCCCCCTAGGCTGTCCACGGGCAGCTCAACTCTAAAGGGGCCACGCAACTGACGCAAGGAGACTGAGTCTGATTCCTCCCATGAGCTGAAGCAAACTTATGTGCATATTTCACAAAGCTACCACTCCTTAGCCATTACTGCAGACAGGTCGACGCTTGCACGTACGTATCATCTTACTTTTACATTGTTCCATACAATGTTGTTGCCAAACAATCACTATTCATATGTGATACATGACTATTGTCTTTTGTAATTACAACTCACTAGTACAAGTTTAGAGTTGTATGTGACGATGTAAACTTTAGCTTTTGGTTTAGAAGTTAGGCTTTCAACATTTAGGCTTGGCATAATGGAGAAAGACAAATCAAGGGTCCAAGCAAATTGGATTGGTGTTTAGGATATGGAGCTCAGCACTAAAGACAGGAATTACATCAATCCACATTCTTGGAAATAGTTGTATAACTAAGGATTCAGTGGAGTTCTATTGTTTTCTTATTGAATGTCTTCTATTACTAATTGACTTGATTGTCATTTTTACCATTTTTACCTAAAGACATAATAACTAGGGTTTAGGATTTATCAGGTCTAGTGTGGCCAAAAATATGAGAAGGCTATGGAGTTAAGGGCATAGGTTTCAACTCGTATCTATGATTAGAAATTCAAGAGTTACGCATAATCTTAATTATGACCATTGAAGATACATTCTTTAAACCACCCCGTGATATCCTCTCATACAAGCATGTAAAAGTAACTTTAATATCTTGCTATAAGAGAAATCTTGCAATATTCATTCATATACATTGTTGTTTACAAAATCCACTTTATACGGTAAGTTATGGTTTTGATGAATGGAATAATTTAATATTGGTTGCATTTATTATAATTGGGCTATCAAGTGAGGGTGATATACTTCCATGGTTACAAAAACTAAATGCCATTTTTGTTGAGATGATGCTTGATTGGAGCCCTAATTATGCAATTATTGTTGACAATGCACAAGCACGCTCAATGCTATTGTGTATTGAAACACAAACTTTTTATGTCATATGTGTGCAATGCAAATTATTGTTGATTTCTTCACAACATTTGATCTGATTATATTCTTAGGTTTCTATTTTTATATTAATTGGCTTTGGACTAAAGTAAGGATTGGTTTTAGTATTGACTCTTGCACTTGATGTTATACAACAAGGTTTGGCGGACATCACGGATTTTCTTATGCTTAAGGCATGTAAGGAAAGCTCGGACAAAAAATGCTATCCAGAAGATAAAAGATGACAATGTAAGTGTGCAAGTATTGTTAGTTGTGGCACATATAATGTATCTATGGGACCTTGTTTTTGGAGCAGATGCTCTTGATTGTGCTAAAAGTGAAGATATGCAATTTAAGGAACATGTTTCCTGCTGCTTCTACTTTCATTAGTTGTTTTCTAGAAACTTGGTTATCCAAGACAACTATGTGGGTTACTGCAAATAAAATAGTGCCACATGCCAACGAAGATACAAATGCAGCTTTTTGAATCTTACCTCAACAATTTGAAGTTGATTTTAGCTTTTTTTTGACAAAATTTGCAATGACGTCGTATAGATTGGCTTAAATACTACCTTGTGGACGATGTGCTAACACATTACTGGTATGGAAGCAAAATGAATAGTTGCGAGTGTTGTATTACGTGCCCGAGAGGTTCAAGACAACTATGTCACTATGTTTCCAAATAATTTGGACATTGCCTTTGTTATATCAGTCAACAATTTCCCCCATGTTTGGACAGTGACTCTCCAAACGCACCTTGGGCACAATGTACGTGTCCCGTGCATATGCAAGGAAACCTGTGTAAGCATGTTGTTAAGGTTTTGAAGCTTATATGTGACCCTAAGATTCAAGGTGTTGTAATGGTTTGCCTAACATGGACGCTACATGGTACATACCAAGGAGGGGCTCTTCCATCACGTTTGGCATCACATTCATGATCTTTTAGACAAAATGACAACAATCCTTAGTGTTGAGAAAGAACATTTTGGATTATATGCTGAAATTTTGAAGAGCGACTTATTTTTGGGACTGAGAAAGCAAATTTTACACAATGTCTATACTAAGTATGTACCATATATACTGTATTAAATATTATTAAAAGGAAGAAATATTTCAAGATTATAGCTTAAAAGAATCTCTGACTATGGTAAAATAAACTATGATACATTCATTGCATATGAACATAACAAACTATGGCCAAATTCAATGTCTTGAAGTTCAACAAAAAAACTTTCAACTTTAACTACTTGCTACTTGATGCTCAAAAAAAAAAACTAAAAAAATTAAAATGGTACATTTTCACAAGCGAAATAAGTTATCCAATTTCTATATCGATGAGCTTCTCAAGTTCCACGCAAGTTAAATTGAAGATTAGAGGTTAAAACCAAGAGTTCTAAAATCTAAATTTATTTGAAGTAAGAGACCCTTACTCTATGGTACTCACTTTTATAAACAACTCAGTTCAAAGAGGATGACAAGTACAAGGGAAGACAAATAAATGGAAAAATTAATTCATAAATCTTCTTATATTCCATATGTATGAAAGACCAAAAAGAAATTAAAATCTCAATTATATATTAATCTTGTCATATCTCTCCCACCTAAAACCAAACGAAATAGCAAGATACATAATTTGGTCCCTTTGTGTAAGTTCTCCCACATCACAATTTCTACATCCAAGCAACTCTTGTTCTTTTACCTCTTTGTTCTGTGGCCATCGAGGTAATGACATTACGGACAGACACTGTATTCACACCAATCTTCAATTGAAGATTGGAGTTCTTATCTATCTATCTATCCAAGCAACTCAAACAATGATTTCGAGATTTGCCACGTGTTGTCGACCAATTTGCCACAACGGCCTAAATCCGACGTGGAAATTCATCAGGTTCCGAAGCAAGTTCCAACTGGAATAGGTCGTCGTCTACCTTCCGTGCACTTCAAGGCTTCCTTTCCCCGAGCCCTAATTTCGTTCTTCACCATCACTCATTTGCTTTCACTTCGATTTCTGCGTGCCGTTCTCGTCGACCAAATTGCTTGCTCATCAAACATGGTGCGCGATTTGCCATTTTCTTCCTGTTCATTGAGGCCTTTGTTTTTGAAGAGTTTCTGATTTGGTTGCTTTGTTTCGCAGGAGGGTATTCAGTTGCCGCACGATGTGGTCGGTTCACACGATACTCTCCGACACGGCCTGCCTTCCTTCAAGGCCGACATCTTGCCCGTTCACCCCGTGGAAGTCATCCAGCGCACTGTAAGCTTTCTCACACCGCAATTTGGCTACCAGCTCGATCTGGCACGGCGAGGTTGCTACGATCCGAGTACTATACAGGCGTCCATCTGCTTAAAATTGAGTTAAATAATTCAAGAGATACTATTACGATTCCTTCATATTTCTTTCATCAAGAAGAACTACCGACTTGTTACAAGGCTGATGTGATTAGAGGTCTCGGACGACGTATTCTTAGTGTTTGTGAGCGGAGGACATCACAATAATGTTGTTCTCGTTTTTATTGCTCAATGTTTTTAGAGCATTTTTTATACCCTAAGGTTCTCCATTGTAGCCGACCCGTTTCAGAGCTGACGTGAATAGTGTAGTCGGACGATTTGTGACCGCAGGGCACAGCACCAATAGTGATATCGTTTTCATTGCTTAGAGCATTTAAGGTTTTCCTTTGTAAATTCGAAGAAACAGATCGGCTTACTTAATCGGAGAGTGCGTAGATTTTTACAATCGCTTCGCCACAATTGATGTAAATAGTACACTTGGTCTCCGACACTTGCAGATTAGATGGTTGCAGTGGACAAAGATTAGTTAGTGTATACTGGACCTTTGATTGAAGTTTTGAAGTGCCGGATGTGGAATGCTAGGGTTACGAAGTTAACTGGTAATGTGTGTGTGGGTTCTGTACATAGTCTAAAGCCATGCAAGCTCAAACGAAGCGAACCTTGCTTGAACGGGCTTACGGGTCTGCCTTTCCCATGAAAATGGACATTGAGCGCCAAATCCTGACGCGGTACGAGACTCATCCCATGCTTTTCACCTTTCGAGATTATGCTGGCTTACAATCTCAACATTAACAATGTTGTGGCATGTTACAGATTCCAGCGTCCCACTGGCTTGATCCCTTCATCCATGCTTGGCCTTGAATCGTTGACCGGAGAATTAGACGAATTTGGCTTCGAGGATTTTCTGAATGGTGAGTCGATACTTCAAATGGCTGCTTGTTGGAACTGCATTAAAGGATACGGAGCTGGTTCTGATTGGAAGTTTTGTTCTTTATGTTCAGATCCGAGGGAGTCAGATACAATTGTACCGCTAGACTTACACGAAGGCATGGAAGTTCGTCTTGGTCTTTCGAAGGGACCTGTTTCTCGCTCTTTCTTCTGAAGCTTTTAGCGCTTGCACCTCATGTACATACGATTAAATTTTAATCGTCCTCTTTTCAGAGATCTCTCGCTCTCTTTCATTTCATGTTGTGATTGATCCTTGTCTTGGTTAGTACATCGAATGCGTTGAGGTTGAGCCATATGAACCCTTATCTACATACGCTGAATCGGTCTCGCAAACCTAATCGGCTTGGAAGTTGTAACAAAGCTTCAAGGTCCATTTAACGTATGCGATAAAACGTCATAGAGCGCCACCAAAGTTACGATTACAACAAATGCCAGAGAACACGAGAGAACCTTCAGGTATGAATGTTTTCAATTAGGCCCTCGACCATGCGACAAAATTTCTCCACTCCACATTATAGATATGAAGATGCTATGTAGCGAATAATTTAATCTAGAAAAAATATATAACCAAACAATGCCTTCTAAGACCTAGAGTGAGAAATCCTTGTTGCAATGTAGACCTAGAGTGAGAAATCCTTGTTGCAATGTAGACCTCGTGAGAAAAATGACCAGAAGATCCTTGTGCACACGCTAGAAGGAGGGGTCGAACTTCCGACCTTGTGGTTAACAGCCACACGCTCTAACCAACTGAGCTATTCCAGCAAGGTGTCGAAGACAGATCCGCATGCTCGCGAAGGTGTTGTCCTACCCGGTCTTCGCTCGTCCTCGGCGAGTCTGGCTAAGAAGCTGAGCTTGGGAGGCCGAGATGCTGGAAACGACTCTGGTATGACTTTTATAGGACCGTTCTTGAGGATGTTGCTCATTCACTAGTGTAGTTTTACCGAGCACCGTTTACTATTTCGAAGTGAAAAGAAGTGGAGTTCTTTACCAATGTGATAATGCTGTTCGTTTCGAAGCTGTGATTCGAAGGCATGGTGTGACCAGTATCCAATTTGTGTCACATTAAGTCACAAAGTAATTTCCATTCACCCAATAATCAGTCCTATTTCACTCCTTTCCTAAATAATAGCAATTTCTTAGATTTAAATTCATGACAAAAAAATGGCCATGTAGAAGTGATCGTTGAAATGTTCACACAGAACGCACCTGGTACATTCATACAAGAAATGATACCAGTCTTTATTATAATACGAGTACAAGAGTGAAACCGATCGGTTCAAGGACTTTGTTCATTTACAATAAACAAAAGCGATGTAAGAATGGCGATTATTCAGAAACACGGCCAACCAATACAATCTACCAACTTAGGAAAAATATAGTGTACCTTCTGATACAGAGGATGTTGAAATCTAATTCCTAGGGGCCTGTGGGAATCGAGTCAGTGACAAAGAACCATCCTTACTCGTTACAGTAAATGAGACTTTCGATCAAAATGACTTTTTGCAACTGCTCTCCCAACGTTGAAGAAAAGGTGTTGTGATGCTGACTAGCCGAAGTAGAACTTGGAGTAGCGCTTCAACACGTAACATGGGCGATGTTTTTGAAATTTAGGCCTGGCTCTTCGAAGCTGTTGGAGAACCACTCTGATGAACGGTTTCAGTTGTAGCTTTCGGAGACCGCTTTGGAGAATCAATCTTAGGCACGGTTTCAAGTTTAGTTTTTGGTGGCTTTGTCCCCTGACAGAAGAACAAACTCAAATCAGAACGCTGTATTGTGATGAAAACAGTATTTGATTTTCGTTATCAGAATTTCTAGGCTTCCTTTTCAAGAGATAAAAAAACTCATTGAAGGAGGAGGGTGGTTTGAACCTGGAAAATTTGTCCAAGCTTCCTCAATGCCTTCGCTCGGTCCGTGAGCACAGACTTCCCTACATTCGGCTCAAGCAACACCTGTGTACAAGCACCATACATGAATGTTTCATTTCACTTCAACATAGTGTAAGTATAGAACATTCTGAAGCTAAGTGATCATGAGATACTCCACAGCCATACTGTTAACCTCTCCAGTTAAACTGAACACTCAGACAATAAGCTCACGCTGAGCGTTAAGTATTCACAGCTGATTGAGATACTTTCAACACTTGAATTAGATATCGTCTCAATTGTAGTATTTCCTGGTTCATTGAGTCACTCACAGTAGAGACTCTGGTACATCCGTTCTCACAAGGGTTGATTGCTATTGGTGCTTATAGCCCAACCATGACCGAGGTGAATAGATTTATTGCGTAAACTCACGAGTTATCATGTCAGTAGGCTTGTTAGCACCTGGAGGTTCAGCAAGAAGTAACATAGCCCTGAGTTCACACAATTAACGAAAAACTTCACGAAGATGATACCTTTTGGCAAACGTGTGAAAGTGTGTTCTCAATGTCGGCGACGTTGAGCTTCCACAAGTTTCCAAGCATGGCGTCCTGTTTTGAGACAAGGTAAGCCTCCACCCCCGTTTCCTCCATCTGACCAGCCGTAAGTTGTTTTCTCAAGTCTTCTTGCATCTGCATCAGTTGGATTGCACCTGGAATGCAAATAATAACTCTTCAGTAAGTAGCACCTGACTGATAGATTTATTGCACTCACCATGATTCAAATAATTAGTGTAAAAGTAGAATAGACGACTTTAATTGAGAAACTCTGGTGTCCCATCATCCAGTTGGACTTCTCTGTTTATACACTAGTAATAAAGGCTATGATTAGTGCAAATTCAGATACATCAAAGGACTTGTATCGTGGAGACTCTCTAAGATGATGGGGAAACCTGAAGCAGCAGTAACTTGAGATTTGATGAAATGGCCTTTGCTGCGCAACCACTCCGTCGCAAATGGAACTCCCAGAAGATAAAACTTCTTCCCAAGCTCTTTTGCACCATTCCTCTCATAAATGTACCCGATTGTGCGCAGCATCTGTTCTTTAAAAGCTGAACACCAAAAACTATAATGTCAAAATTACTGGAAAGAGAAACATCCACATTCCGAACCATCCGAAACTCCTCTTATCACCAGGTTTCGAAGTCAATACAACTCCCAACCATTTCTCTAACGCTTCATAAGATTCGATGTCGCAATAAACACTTGCAATTGTTTTAATATGTTGGGAGAGTTCTTCTTTGTCTGATGAGATCAGCCTTTTTGAAAATAATATGTAATCTATATGATACTTTTTTCAGAGTAGAATTTCAGGTATGCCCAATTTTTTAATCTGCGGGCAGTTACCATAGTAGCTGAACTCTGAACTACCGCTTGGTACTGAATTTAATTATGGTCTTTCAGATTGACAATATTTACATCCAAGGATATCGGTTATTTTAGAGAAGGAATTCAGGTAGAAGAAGATTCGAGCTTCCAATATGATTGCATAGCCGAAAAGTCCGAGAACCAGGGGGGTTTCAGCACTGACCAGAATCCTGAAGTTCCTCCCTCTCTTTTCGGGCCCACTCAACGAACTCAACCTTCTGTCCCTTAAGATAGGGATCAATTCGCTCCAGCAGAAGCTGGACAAGCTTTTCCTCCCTCTCGGCTTGCACCACCTGGGAAAAGAGGTGGATAACCTCAGGAAATCTACAACTATGGAACATTTCAGAGATGGAATGCTCTATCTCAGAAGAGTCTGCTTTACCTTCATTTTCGCCTGGGCTTGCACTGCATCGAAAGGTTGACCCTCGCCGCCGGTGTCCATTCCAGTCATTGAAGCCATTGCCAACTGCCACAACGAGAATTAGAATATACAAAGACACATCTGATGACCGTAGAAAGCTTAAGAATGAGCAGATTGAGTGATACCTGACCGATGTACTCCTCAAAGGCATCACTTCCGAATAGCATTCCAAAAACAGCAGCTGGGTCTACCATCGTGTCTCTGCAAACGCAGGTCTACATATCATCTCCAGGATTCCGAACATAATATCATGTTATACTTTCTAATAATGAGCTCGTAATGTCATTGGATTTGTAAAGGGTAACATCTAACAAGAGCCTACATCCTACATTTAATGCCTTTGGTTCTAGATTCTAGGTCTAGACAAAGCTTGATGTCGTTTAAAACTGAATATTGGGTTGAAGGAGTTATAGAAGCTGCATTGGGTTTCAATTTAAGAGCCAATACAAAGCTTAAAGAAGTGATTTTTGCAGCCGAGAGAGTGAGGAGAGGTACGTACTGGGACACGCCCAGTTTTCCAAGCCTGTCATAATTCGCCCTTTTATCTGGGTCACTGAGAATTTGGTAGGCCTCACCCAAAACCTGTTACAGGTCAAACCTCTTTATCAACCAAGCACAGACCCTTCTATTAGCTTTACCAGGATACGGTTCACAGGTTTCACTCTCACATAGAAAAGCTAAGTCCTACAACTCCAATAGCAACACAGGATTGGTCTTTAAGTCTGTTTACTTAACCATCCATGTGTTGGAAAGGTGGAACCAGTTATAAAGATATGGGATTCAGGTTGAGTGCCGAGACTGCCAAGTGCTAAATCTCTCACATACATAACCAAACTTCTCCTGTGAATAAATGAAACTCATGGCATTGATGCCAAAAGACTAGCAGAAAAAGAGAATTACCAACAATTCAACGAAATCTATACCTGGAAGTTCTTCGCTGCTTCAGGATTGTTGGGATTCTTATCCGGATGCACCAACCTTGCCTGTGTAAATTCAAGACAGCAAAATTACAAGCAAGTTCATCTTGTTCATTAGCTACTTACAAATCTTTTGAAGAATACATATTCGTATAAAGATGTGAACAAGAGTCATAATAGCAGACAAAACAACGGAGAGCCCTATCAAGGTTCACAGGTCAACAAAGATCTGTTTTGCTCACATCCTGCAATGAGAAGCATAGTATTCCAGGTGCTCATGATCACACAAAAACTCGCACTCTGACAAGCTATAAAATACTTAAGCGAGAAATTGGAAATAATTCGAAACTGACCTTTACATAATAGGCCTTCTTGATGGCGGCAGCAGAAGCATCAGGTTGCACTCCGAGGACGTCATAATACTCCTTATCCTTTACCATCTTTAAACGACTATCTGAACCGCAACACTAAAATAATTCCCTGAAGCACACCACAAATGACCTTAATAACATTCACAACTCTGGAAGCCAAAGTTTATATCACTGACGAACATTGCATGCATAGGTTCCGAAATAACGAAGATGAATGATGAAGACAAAGAAGGAAATGACATTGGGAAATACTTAAGATCGCATCCTTAACTATATTAATATACTCGACATGAAAACGATTTCAAATTTCATATTTCACTTTCACAGTTTCAGTTCATACATTTTCAGTATAAAGTACTCCCGCTTTCATTTGACCTATCCATTCTACCACTAAAAACATCACAGCAGGCCCTTCAAGTTCTCAGTGATTTTTAAAAACATGTGATAAAACCACTTCAATACTGCAGCTTGATCTCAGTTCCCTCCCACATCTGGTAAGGATAATCAGAATAGCACAACTAGCTCGTGTCTACATACTGGGAACAAAAAGATAAAATACATGTTTCACATGTTCAATAGATTTACGACTGGTGAAGGTAGCCTGCCCGATAATGACGCAGTACCAACACGTAAGGTGTACTTCGCAGGAGGTACATGAAGTTTTGAATGCCTGAATTTCAATGTACTCCATGTTAACATTCTAGAGCGCAGAACAACCTCCAAGTCCAACTTCAGATACTCTTGACAGGTCCAAAAGTAGGTCCAATCTTTCACTTAATTTGCCATGCTGAAATTTGCGCCATTATTAAGCACGTTACCTCACGTGACAATGACTACGATACTTGCTTTAAGAAGAATCTTACCACAATTCGGTAGTCCTCATCGTTCTATAAACAGACGGACTTCAAAAGAACTGTTAAAACTCAAGATTTGCCCTGAAGAAAGCAATTTAGCTCAAACTGAAAAAAAAAAAAAAAAAAAAAATTAAAAATATCATTCGAAGCACACTGAGCGGGATATAAACCCTAAAAACGAATATAGTTCAACTTCGGCACCAGACGCGATCGCACAAAAGAATTTGCGACTACTGAGCAATAATACACACGAGCAAAAAGAAGATATTGAGCAACCGCCACAGTCTCAGATTCAAGCAACCTCAGTGTCGATTTTGCACACCGACAGCAACGATAACGGAACCAGAAGTTCACAGAAGGAATCCGTAATCGAACGGAAAGTTGTTACCTGAAAATTCCGACGAATTCAAGTGAGCGAGAATGTCGAAGAAGCGAGTGAAGCACACGCACGCGTCGACAAAGCTATCGTCGAAGCACTCCGACGCCGAAATGGCAAGGGAAGTGAAAAAGAAGCCTTTCCGGATTAAACATCTTCTCGTTCGTTCTCCATGGTAAGTAGATCTTACGGAATGAGTTGACAGTGGAAGGCTCCTGGTTGATAGAGCCTTTGATACCGGTATTGTACCCTAACCCCTAAAGTCGAAATCGACCATGTTTTTGCAAAAACTAGAACTTTGACTGGATAAGTTATATCTCAAGATCCGTATGGTGAAAGTTTATAAAGATTTGGGGTACAGTAATTAGAGAGTTGTAAATAAGATCCTACGGTTGAATTTTTCACAACAAATTCAAAAAATGTTTGTGCACAGATTTCAGTCACTGTAGAGCTTCTCCTTTAGGGGTCGATATTATGTACTAAGATGGTGCGGTATCCAAAATGGTGTATTGGGGTATAACTTCATAGAGGTACATGATAGTTTTGAAGGTTGATTTTGCATGTACTTACTTTCTTATTGGGGTATTAATGGAACTAAAATGACGAAAATTTTACTTGCTATAGATTATGATTTTGTCTTTTTTAAAGAATACTTGAATGAGTTGCACTACAAGGTTTTTGAAATTACAATAAAACTCTTTCACTTTTGCAAACGTAGCTTGATTTAACCATGTGAGTACACTAAGTTTTGAAACTCGTGTACTAGGGTTGATGATACCCCCTCGTCTAGTGCCCTCCATGCACTACAATTATGATGGCAGAGACACCTCCCCGAGTTTTCCAGAGGACCGTGTATTGAGCGATGGTATACAATGGTATCTTCGGCGCCGTGCGTCTACTACAGTGTATAAAACCTCCTCTCTTTGGGACCATATTTGTTCTACCCAAGAGTTGTTAATTGGTGTTACGTGGAGATTGGTGTAACGAGTACTTTGGGCCTGCCATTGCAATCAATGTCCATTGTTTTTTCTTAAGTCAACAATTGCACCACTTTCAATAAATTCTTCCACTTCCAAGAAAGTTTGCATGCTCTCACATTTAATATTCAGTTAGTGTTGTAGCACTATGAAGACATGTGATATTTAGTGTTACGGTTTGCAATTCACATCTTTAGCATTAATCAACAACTCATGTTCTTTGCCTCACTTTGAGTATGATCATAATGAAGGACACTTTTAAAGTTGTCCCTTGGCATTCTAAACAATGTCAAGTTAAAAACAAAAAAGCATTAAATTGCATCACAAAACCTGGAATAACGCCATTGACACACGTTCAATCATCTGTAGCTCCCAAGGATTTCGAAGCGATACTCTTAAAACTAAGAATGTGAAGCAGATGTGCAATTTTCTATGACACAATACACGATAGAACGATAGAGTAATTCTAGAAATGTTTCACAATAGGTCACTCCCAGGATTTGAGCCTCAACCAACAGAGTAAAGTTGAACACTCTCATACTTTCAAGATTCCCAACACAAAACCCTCGCATGCAAACAATAAATTACTCGGAAACAGATGCCATAAATGTATAATTGAGAATTATGTGCATGCATGCGGGTCGCATGATATCAAATTGACAGCTTCTAGTGAGACAAATTAAAGCAACCTTCAGGAACAAAAACGAGATCTCCTCAAGGCAGTACTGTTCCAGTTCCAAGGCCATAAATTGTTTCCTGCCATAGGATACTAGCAATTACAATCAGATGCTTTATTCAAATTTATTACACAATCATTCCACATGCAACCTATCCAATTAAATGATCCACAGCTAAAATATACCAACACAGGAAGCCCCACCCACACCCCAGCAATTGCAATGAAGTGGAGCAACAGTCATCTGTTGAGCAAGTTCCATGGCTGCATATAAAATGAGGTAACTTCAGCATCATGGAAGATGTGAAATGATGTGAGAGATCCCCTTCTTCACCTCCTAACCTCCTGAAAGGACTTCTATCGAATGAGAACTAACAATGGTCAATATAAAATCGCCGAAGAAGTCAAAATTGGTGGCTGATTCAAGCCTGACCTCACCCTGCTTCATTGCACTTTTGTTTGTAACCTTGAAAATCTTCGCTCACGCGTCAGCCACCAAGAGTGAACTCCCAAGAGTAATCTGTAGACACATAAGAACACGATTACATTTCTAATAAAAACATCTGGAACATTCCTTGTGAAACAACATAGCTGCTCCCATATCTGTAAGAATAAAATGGATTAAGATGCCTCGTGATAGATGGAAAACATGTGATTCTGTTATGGCGATTACAACAATTGGCTAAAAAAAGTTTCAACTCCATGTGTGGTTCGTATTTGTAATTATCATTACAAAGGAGTTGCTTAAATTGCTCCTTCACTGGTGACTTCGGAGTATACATGAAGAACTAAGGAAGCTTTAGAGTAGACATCCATCCCATAACACATAATTTACACTTCGGGTTGTTGACTAGCAAGGCGTGGAATAGTTAACAGTCTACATTCAGACTAGATACAAAGACCCAAAAAAGCTGCAATGTTCTTAAGATCAAGAAAGGCGTATGATAGAAGTACCTTATCTCCAAGCTTGAAAGTGGGCATGCCCCTGTAAGGACATCCAGCACAGCGGAATGCGTCTCCTAGCCCACACTGCAAGGATCCATACGAAAAAGTATCAGATCGAGCTGGAAGTGCATGGA
Source organism: Bryum argenteum (assembly GCA_037043015.1). Lineage (NCBI taxonomy): Eukaryota > Viridiplantae > Streptophyta > Bryopsida > Bryales > Bryaceae > Bryum > Bryum argenteum. Next base: position 12,193,534 of record CM073328.1, on the reverse strand, counting down.
CTCAAACATGATGATAACAATACTAGTTCAAGCCTTATACTAAAAAATATGGAATTGAGACGAGCCACTTACGCTTCCACACGCAGACTTGGGATTGTTGATCTGTGCGGTTGTAAGTTTAGTCTCTTCTGCCTGGGCTTCGAGCTCAGCTCGTCCACACGAGCAGTTTTTGCAAGCCTTCTTGGTAGGAGCGCAGCTCTCTGCCTCTGCAAAAGACAATGCGACGGGAGTAATTTGAGCTAGATGTCTCACAGAGAAGGTTATTTTAATGCATAGGAGCCACAATCAAATCAATAGATTGTGGAAAATGACGAGTACTTACTGGGCAATTCGGGTGCCTTTAAGTCCTCTTCTGTGAGGAGATCATCCTCGTCAATAAGCTCATCGTCATCGTTAGAGAGATCTAACTTCACTGCAGGCTTGATAATTGGCAGCACATCATCTGTCATATCCCCGATGGAGAGCTTCACAGTCTTTCCATTTGGTCTGGCACTTCCTGCTCAAATGGACAATACTCATTTGATCAGTCTTAATAACAGTATGACTGTAACACTAAGCAAGGAGGTACTTGACTACACCGAAGTATTAACTACGTACTACGGCATCAAATCGATTTATGCATTCATCAAAATCGGTAATGCCCAAAGTAGTGGTAAGCCCCAATTGAAAAACGATGTTAACTTAGTGACAATTCTTGACTCAACAGGCCTCCGAAAGTTACTGACTAACTCGTTAAAGAGTCGCAGCGGAGTTTACCATTCTGGCTTGTGACCTTCTTTCTGAGCTGGAATACAGAGGTTGAGTCCCAAGAGGGCTTCTTCACTTTCACCTGCAAATATCCAGAAAAAGGATCACAATATGATGATACACCATGCAGAATCGATCACACTACTAACTTCACAGGCCACAACCATCAAGATATCAACCGCAAAGAAACACATGCTTGCCCAAAAAATGTGGTGTAAAATTATCATGTTATGGTATCTTTAGTAGCTGGAACCTAATAAAGCAACATGTTTGAGAGTTATTGACTTACAGCAACCAGATTCAACGCAACAGAGCTTGTCGTGCACGCCTTAGCGATTTCGACTCCATCCACAGTATCTACGACTTCAGCATTAACGAACCCGGCCAACAGCAAGTTCCGCTCCAACGCAGATCTCGTTTGAGCACTCGAGCCCTACAAACCATTCAAGAAGACAATCCCCATGTAAGAACCTCGTCAAAGAAGTTTCACCTGCAGATTAACTCAGCTCTAAGTAGCCGAAACAGATGACTAAACCGGGCACCTGCAAAAACCTTGATCAAGTGGATAATACATGAGCCATGACCGAACTTTTGTTAAAAAGTGCTACCTTAAGTTCTTGAGCTTCGGCTAAAAGAGGTTCTTGCGCCACAAAGTCACCACCGGGCTTGAGGACACGAGCCACTTCTTTCAGAAAATCAGACGAGTTCCGGCCTGGGGTTTGCATCAAAGCGATCACAGCATCCACGCTGGAAGTAGCAGCCTCAAGCTTGCCCTCTTCATTAACACACGCAAAATGAATGCCAGTCAAGAACTCGTCATTGTCATCTTCAACAACAAAGAGTATATCAAAACGAATGCTTACCACTGTCTTGAATGTTGGTCACGGTTTGCACTGTAGCTCCGCTGTAAGTGTTGTTTGCCCATTGTTCCGAAGCCTCTGGGAAGGTGGCCACATCAGTCACCAGCAGAACTGCGGCATTTGAGGCCATCTCTTCTCGCAGCTGCACTGCTCAGTGATCCCTAGTACGATTCAGTTCGTTGCAATGTCTGCCAAGAAAATAAAAAACAGAGTAGAGAGTCAGAAACTTCGCTCAATCACCATGTCGACCATGGCATTCTAACATCGAAAAGCTACTGTACCAACATGAACCTTACGAAGAGTAGCAGCGAGAGCAGAAGTACTGGCAATCGCATAAACCCTCACACCACCTCTGAATGCTTTTGCAAGCCTAACGCTCATAAAATGATACAAAAGGTTGATTCAGCCTACTATCTACCATCAATACCACGTTAGTTAGCAGAACGAAGCGATAAGGTACGTTAAGAGAAGGCCAACGGTCCTGGATGACAACACTACCTCCTGAGATTACTGGGAACACAATGCAGCTACCAATAGCAAAGCAATAAGAATGTGCATCATGACGAAACGGAAGACCTTCTGACCTTCAATAAAATTCAACTGGTTTGCAGACACGAACTCGCTAAGGTGGATGATGGAACAAAGGACAAACCTGACGTGACCAACAAAGCTCTCGCATACAATCTCTTATTCTCCTCTCCCTCCAAACGATCCGTAGACACTGACAAAAACAATCCGGATGGAAGGAGGGTTTAAAGCAAACGACGAGAGCTGCTTTTCATGAAAAACACGTGTAGCGTTCCGGGAAAAAAGCATTAATCTAAAAAACAAACCGGAACAGTGGCGACAATACCAAAGTGAAAAACATCGTTTCGCACGAAATCTAATACTCTATCATAGAAACCCTGGCGCGGCGTCATACCGTATAACTTACTTGCGCTGCAAAGTAAAAAGATAGGAGATGAATCTGTCTGCTAAGCTGGCTGACTTACATGCTGCAAAAGCTCTCGGTCTGCGATTGTGATCTTTGAAATCGACTAAGTACTGCAACCAACTGCGTCTCTATCTACACACAAGTAGGCAGCAGCAGCAGGCAGCAGTGTCCTGGATCTCCCACGTTTGGCCACATGGGGCCCAGAGAATCACAATTAAGGCTGCCAGAAAGGTGTGCTTAGAGAATTGAGTTAAGAACGTGGTAACCCTAGTTGCGTACTAACCTTCGTGATTTTGGGGATGATGACGATGGTTCGCTCGAAGAATCCGTCCTCTCGCTCGAATGATGCGTGAGAGAATTTGTTTCTGAAGGAGCGACTGAAGGAACGGTTGAATTTGGGCGCCAGTCGAATTGGACGTGAGCTTTGACCGGTGCGGTGCTCTCTTGCTTGCCGGGCTAGGCACCTGAACACGAAACGCCGCTTTTGCGCTCTTGACGCGCCGCACCGCCTCTTGACGTGCCGGTGCGTCCCGCGATTGTTCCCCTTGTTCCCTCCTCTGTTCCTTATGTTGGTACTGGTAGGGTACTGACAGTTATTATTATACCTTACGGTGAGCTCTTTTACTTCTGAGCGGTAAAGAAGACTCTTTCTTTGAGAAATTAAAAAATCCAAACCCTTCTCAAGATATAGATTATAAAATTTACCCGGACTTCGAATTATTTCCAGAAACCTTAAAAGATGTGGATTATTGGCACTAATGCATATTTGGTCTGAGCAAAAGGAACGAGTAAACCCCAAGTGGCACAAAGAACATTGTAGGCAGAGATTCTCAAATGAGTGGATTTGAGAGGAACCTAATGCACAATTATAATGGTAAATTTGAGAGAACCTACTGGAAAATTATAATGGGACAGAGGTAGTATCATTTCATGCAAACTCTTGCCTACCTCTTAGACTCTTGTCTACCCAGAAAAGAAGTTAAAATTTCCAAAAATGAAAGGGTAGACTCTGCCCGAACTCTAGACTCTGCTCGAACTGAGTCACAACCGCCGCTCCTTGCCGCGTCAGCGCGTCATCACCAGCGTTCCATACCCGGTGCCGTGCCCCGCCTTCCCGCGGCCGTTCCCCAAGTTCCTATTGTCCTCTCCTGTATACTATACACAGTAAAAGGAACTGAGTCAGCTTTTTTACCATAATTTGAGCAGCCCTTTCAACACATAATAAGATGATAATCATGAATCCCTCACGTCCTGGCCGGTGGAGCATAACCTTCATGCTTGATCCCATGAGGTAATGATGTGGTAAGGTTAATGAGCAACTGCTGGAAAGTATGACAAATTATGAGCTTGAATCATGAGAATGTGAGCAGGTGCACAGTGTATTTTTTTAGTTGGCCTGGTTTGGTGCATCATAATTTGGCAGTTGATGCAGTCAAATTCAGATTCTGGGGACGGGGGCTTCCCAGAATATGATTCCTGATCAAATTGCTTTTACAGTCGAAGTACCCATAACCACCAACATAAGAAAATTCGCCCATTTGTAGCTGGTCTATTTATAGTATGTAATTTTTGGGTGGTGGCAAGATAGTTTTTAGGAAGGTTTGTGTTTTTTTGTAAAACACATGAATTAATACAAATTTTCAAACAGTAAAGTACTACAGGACCCGTAATCAACCTATAGGGTATGCAAAAACCACCTTAGCTGGTACAAATTTCCATTCATGATTCGACCCAAAACCACCAGCTTTTTGATTGTTTTGATTGGTCACTTTGAATTGAGTGTTCTGACAATGCTAGTTAAGGCTAGGTGCGGTTATGGGGAGACCTATAGGTTGATATTGGGGGTGCTGGTGGTTTTAGGTACTTCGACCTTACTTAGAACAACAGAAGGTCACCACTCTGTCATAAAATTTGTGCAAGAAACTGTGGTCATATAACAATGTTGTTATGTCCTATGCGCATATCATAGAGGGTAGCGCGATCGGACACTACATTCACACCAACCCGTAGGGGTTCGGTGTTCTTCTTTATACAAGAAAGAGTTATTTGAGACAAGGGATAGTGTGCTAGGGAAGATGTGGACCTATCCCACACATTCTTAGGGACCCTTTGCATTATGGATTAAGAGCCATGACCAAGAAAATTGTAATCATTTTCATGGTCATGGATTTCAATTTTCTTGGTCATGGCTCTTGGTCGAGAGTTGTGACCATGATAAATTAAAAATGGATTTTTGAGTGGCTTGGTCACTCTTGTAGTCTAAAGTGGATTTGGATTGGGGCAAGTTTAAGCTCAATTTTCTAATATAGACCCTCATCATTCCCTCTTTTATTCTCATGTTTTTCTTCCTTTCTGCTTAAATAAATGAACACTAGCCAATCAATGACTTTTGAGCCTTGGAGTTTCCTTGATTGTAGTTGAGTTTAGGCATTTGCTTCGACTCAACTGTAATCAAGTAGATCATGAAAACATTATCCACTATGGAAAATTTAGCATACTTTGGGGACCTCAAAGTTAGTGGTCATTCTCTTTTTTTCAAGGTAGTGTAAAGCCAAACGGGACCAAGAGCACGTTACTCTCCAATCACAAATTTTAGAATTGTGGGTGTTTTCTCCCACATCAATTTATTATCGCATATGCCACAAGTGCAAAGTTCTCGTCTAATTCACAAAAAAATCGAAAGGGGCAAAAGTGGCAATCATGGAGAGAGTGAGAGAAAATTAAAAATGCTCATCTTCATGTCTCATACGGAATGAAATTTACGGTTGAAAGACTTGCATATTCAAATTTTACATGTGGACATTCTGAATTGTTCATTTTCAGTGTTTTCAGTGTCATCAATACATTGTTATTAGTTCTAGACTTAATTAGAGATGTTGTTATTGCCGTTTTAATTCGAGGTGTGTGTCAGCAGCTTCTGAAAGCAACATGAACAGAGCATGAAATAGGCATCATCGTACACTGTAAGTTGTCCCTCGACAAAGAGTCTTCTGGAATTACGACAAAGAGTCTTCTGGAATTACGACAAAGAGTCTTCTGGAATTACGACAAATAATGTGCCTTAGCACCACCGATAATCCCGTGACAAAAATGATGTATGTATGTACCATGCACATGTACGTGTGAAAACTTGCTTGTCGTGTTACAACTTGCTGAGTTAGCTAGGAATCAATTTCAATTATTTCAACTTTATTGGTACCTATTGGAGTTTTTTCTTCATTGTGCAAGAAGCTTATTAGTTTCCTTAGTGTATATATATGAATGTGAACTTCTAGCTTAAAACTAGTGTAATTATAGTGTCCACCCTCGAAAGGGGGAAGTAGTATTGTCCCATTTTTCCCTTGTCCACCGGGCATTCAATTATTAGCATTACAAACGGAGACTTCATTCACGCCGGCCCCTTATAAAGGGAAGGAAGTTTCTATCTATCTATCTGAATGTGGACATCTTGAAGTTACTTTACTCTTAGACCACAACACTTTTGGTCTTGTCTTGTAAAGGTTGAGTGCTCAAAGCTAAGAATGATTTGTTATAGTGAACTCTGCAGTACGTATGTAATAGCTTCACATGCCGATTTTCAATGTACTCATTGCAAACATTCTAGATTGAAATACCTACAAGTCTAACTTTGAGAGTTTATAACAAATCTTAAAAGGGTTTCAAAACAATGATTCCAGTATGTCCAATCTTCTACTTACTTTGCCCGTATATGCACACAAATTGCTCAAACTGCTAACTTCACTACGAATTTGCCACACTCGGTTACCTTATCATGTTCGTGTCGAAGATGTTGTTCACGACAATTGGGTTTCAATTCTTTGGTTTCATGCAAACAATTACACTGGCCCACACGGATTGCGTAAATAGAGTCTAGAATGAAGTGTGACAAGCACGATCCATCGTGCTTCAGAAACTGAAGGTGAGCTGCATGCTGCTTCCGACTCAAAACTCGCATGTCTCGTGTGCAAGATTTCACTTTGCAACAACTGCTACCCCACACTTTTGCAAGCACTTTTAGCATGTGCATGCAAACACACATGATACCACAAGAAAAAGGTCTGCTTGGATTTTGGATGGATTCATGACATTGTCATACCTTGGAGAATCTCTAGTGCACAACAATATTAGCGTAGAAAATAACGGTGTTGTCGTAGGCATGTTGCTAAGTAAATTTGTTACATAAACATCATAAAAAGTTAACTTGAGTTTGTGTGCGTATGAAAGATGAGTACTTTTTCTTCTAGGAAGATATCATGCATATGTAGAAGAAGGATCCATGGCCAAGCAATGTGTCTTCATGCTTATGCGGATGGTTTGGTATTTGTTCCCAAAGTTGGACCCTCAAATCGCATCATAGATTATTCTCAAGCCCATCGATTGCAATGTTCTTTTTTGAAAAATCCTAAGTGGTAGAAATTTTCCTTGGAATTATTCCAAAGAGTGATATTTTGAATAAACCTAAGTGTCAACTTAGAATATGATACCGGTTGGTTTATATGTGGGTAACTACATATGATATATATATATATATATATATATATATATATATATATATATATATATATATATATATATATATATATAGTTTCATGTTTAAAGCATCGCCACCCATAGACATGATCTAAATCTTGGATATGCAATTTCTACCCAGCTACGTTCCTTTATATATTTGCGTGTCATTGACACTTGAAACCGGAAGGTTGAGCCAAACAAAAATATCACCTACAAGGAATGACGGGTGAATGAAGTACGAAGCCCAGACAAGCCTAAAGCCAACAATGGAAGAGATTATCAAGGCACAACAAGACTTTAATTTGAGCTAGAAGAAATGATGGATACTTTTTTAGGGCATATGGTGGCCCTCGTTCCGGCACAAAGAGAATGCAATTATTTTGTTTGCGGTGTAACTGTTGGCAGTGCTCTTAGAGCATGCTCGACCCTATGCTTCAGGGCAGCCGGGCCGCTCCTTTGCGTAAAAATCTTGCAAGCGCCGCTCAGCCTGGCATCGCAACTCCACCCCAGGAAACAAGGCGAAGGAAATGATTGCCCACCAATCACATTTGGTGACAAGCCGGTTATAGTAGAAATTATTTTTTGTTGACAAGCCAATAAAGTATATGCCACGTGGCACTCTTCCATTGGTTAATGGGGATGTTAAAATTTGAATGAAGGCACGGGATAACTTGGAGTTATATTGTACTTGAATTTAAGAGACCTTAACCCTCTTGACTAAGTTACAGAGATAATGTGTGGACTAGGGTTTCTCATACATCAAACAAGGCTCCACTCTCCGACCCACAATGTGGCCAACTCTTTGAAACAACAAAATAGTGTAAATGGACACAAGACCTGTAGCTCCTTTCTAACAACCCTAGAGCTGAAAATGACGGCTGCCATACCCCTGTCAATCAAATCCATCGTCAGGATAGCAAAAGTGCCAAACACTATCCTATTGGCTAACCAAGAATTTCACCACCCAATTCTTTTTCAATACCATCACTTGAGTATACCTCATCCCAACCTCTCAAATTTATAATTTAAAAAATTCCTTACAATCTCAAGAAAAAGTGCAATTATTATTACACTTGGGTGACTTGGTCATGATAAAAAATAAGTCTTTCATGAGTACTTTTCAACTGTTTATTTTTGGGAGCTTTCGACCGTTCCATGTCATCATAACGGACTGCCAGGGTGGAAGGTAGTGGGTACAGCATGGCAGTGCATGGGCATGCATTGAAAATGGCAGCTGTATTGAATGAACGGTGGAGATTGCACCATGGTGGGCAAAGTTTAAATCAACAGGTCGGTAGGACGGTCCCGGTCGGTAGCTTGAATCCCACCAAGCGGGAACCAACTCTTTTGGTAACTAGTAAGTCAATACCAGGTACATTGAACCTTGACGGGTTTGTTGATCATATGTATTATTTAACCTTCAAAGTTAGAACCTCACATTGGATGCCAGTTTCAATTGATTTAGACCTGAGTTTTGATGTCTAGTGAGGGTAGCAACCTCATAATAATTTGAGAGAACAAATTCAAATTCATATCGAAATCCACCTTAAAAATGGCCCTAAGAAGTTTGGCACTTAAAAGTTCGACACTCAAACTGACCCCTAAGAGCATGACCAGCCCGCACTGCAGGCCGGAGCATGGAGCTGGATATGAAGTACGAGGAGCCCCAACCCACACACTATCCCTGTAACCCGGTCAAGAGGGTTGTAGTACCCTAAATTCTAGCCCACCAAAACTCCAAGTTATCCCGTGCCTTCACTCAAGTCCCCTTTGACTAATGAGGGAGAGCCACGTAGCAGAAATTTCATTGGCAAAAAATGATTTCTAATGAAAGCTATGAAAAGCGGAATGTGAGGTGGTGTGATTGGTGGGTGATTCGTAAGCAGGCCCTGCCCTCCATGTTGGGGTGGGACTCGTAACCCTGGACAAGCGGCGCCTTTCACATTTTGGGATGGCCTTGCAGGCCGGCCTGCCGTAGAGGGCTGGTCATGCTCTAAATCAGTTTGATTCCAAACCTTGCATCCATAGGTTTTCGGTTTTTAAGTTGAAATACTCGGTGGACAATGTAGTGAAAGAGGGCGGATTAAGCAACGTCCTGAACAAAGTTCTGCTACCCACACACTTTTGGCAAGCTAAAGTGGGATTTTTTTTTAAATTTTATTTATTTATTATTATTTTTTTATTTTTAATTTTGTGGGTTTGTTTTGTTGGAACAAGTGGTGGATTTTCCATTGCATGAAGAGAGATACACCGATGCAGAACCAGGCTCGAGTGTGATTCGGGCCGGCGGATACCTATTTTTGTAAAAGTGGAACTTTGCTTTCTGTAAGCAGAGTATGAATGATAGAGCAAATATAAACTTAACCCTTCTTCGGCCTACAAAGCCTCTGATAGGCGTACAAATGTTCAAGCCTTGAAAATGTCTCCACTATATCAGGGCCTTCTTGGAGGTACAGGGTTAAGAGCATGCCCAACCCTGCGCTCTAGGCCGGGCCGCTGGGTTGCGTCGCAAGCTCCCAGGTGACCCTCCCACAGGCATTGAAACCCCATCCTATGCCGGAAGCAAGGCACATAAAAAGGCCACACACCGAGCACACTTTCTAACAAGTGATTATTTTCTGCCAATAAATTTTATGCCAGGTGTCACTCTTCCGTTGGTTGACGGGGACGCTAAAATGTGAGTGAATGCACGGGATAACTTTGAGTTATGATGTGCTAAGATTAAGAGACCTCCACCCTCTTGACCAGGTTACAAGGATAATGTGTAGGAGGGGGTTCCTCACAGGCCAAACAAGGCTCCACTCTCCGGCCCGCAGCGCGAGGCTGGGCATGCTCTAAAGCTTGGAATGCCTATATCCTCAACTTAAAAATACTGTACAAAGAAGAAAAGAAGCCAGAAGTCTGCAACCAAAAGATCCTGCAACAATAACTAAGCATCCAAACAATCAACGGTCAAGAGAGTTGAAATATCTGGCTACGATCATCATGAGATTGTGGTGATATGATAGCACAATTATAGTAAAAAGTGAGTATGATCATGAGTACCCGCACAGAGCTTGGGGTGGCCACATTGCAACACATGCTGAACGAAAGCCCGTCTCACTGCCGCACACGCTCCCTGCAAGCCCTCACACTCTTCCCTCCTTTTGGTCCTTTTAGCCCTTCCCTTCCCTCCTGGTCCGATCACATGCATCACCACCCTACTTTCTATTTCTTCCTCGTGCAAAACTTTAGCATACATACAAGCCCATTATTTGCCCCTATCCATTGATTGTGCGAGAAGAAGGAAGTTTTAGATTAGTGTCAAAAAAGCATGGATTGATTCTTAGCATCTTGAATGAACCCATTTTGTAAACATGATCTTTAATCCACTTTCCGTTTGTATTTTGGAAAATTTAATAATCATGTCCATTTTGTTGCTTAGATGGACATGGTTTGAACTCGTGTCGAATAAAAGGGGATATAATGCATTCAAAACTTTAGCATACATACACTTCTAGACCGATGTTGCACTCATTGTAGGCTCCTCGGTGTACAAGCCCATCATTTGCCCCTAATTATCGATTGTGCAAGAAGAAGGAATTTTTAGATTAGTGTCAAGAAATGCATGGATTGATTCTTAGCATCTTGAATGAACCCACATGTAACATGATCTTTGCAATGCAATCCACTTTCCTTTGGAAAATTTAAAGAAGAATAATAATTATGTCTATGTTGTTGCTTAGATGGACATGTTTTGAACTCATATCGAACAAAAGGGGAGATTATGCATTCCTCTTGAATGTGCATGTATCAATTTTGAATAAGATGTTTCAATTTACAGCTTTGAAAGTATGATACAAAGTGGGTGATTGAGGTGCCTTTTTTTTTTATGTTTGAAAAAGTAATCGGAGATCAATGCATGGTCTGTCTAACATCTTACCAACTTCGTGCTCATTCCAATGAAGATTTCAAAATTTTTGGATGACAGACTGCAATCAGAATCTGCAAAAGTCTTTGGACTGATGAAGAATTGATAAGCTGCAGGAGTGTGGAGGGCATGCTTGTTTAGTTTTATCCTGTCTGCTGAAATTAATGCAAAAGTGGTGTTGTTAAACTTTTCAGAAAGCTTGCAGAAACACAGGGTTTGTCGCAAACAAAAAGCTAGCTTATACATGCAAAAGTAGCAAGACAGCTTTAACCCCTAAAGGTCCTTAATACAAAATTCTTCTTCTACTTCAGGTGCAAGGAAACTCAATCTAAGCATTGATTAGAAGATCCAACCGTAGGATCTTGAAGTTAACTTGACCCTTTTCTAGAATGTCAAATTTGTACCGTTAATTTTTCTCCAGTTTTGAGATTAAGGTAGACAGACCCAAAACCGACACGCGACCAATAACCGATCTAGCCCAATTCCTAGATTTTGAAAGGACAGATGTACCTCATTTGTATATTTGAGCATGAGATCGGTTTTAGGTCGCAAGCAACTTTTCACTTCAAACAATTATAACTATTTGAATAATGCAAATAAAATCACGAAACTTTTTGCATTCAACAAGAACCTTATGTTTGCACACATGAAAAATTCTAAAAAATATATATACCTTAATATCATGTGCTAAATTCCTTAAGGTGTCGGTTATAGGTCTGTCTACCTTATAATGGTGAAAGTTGGCTGAATTTTCTCCCTGCAAAAATTTCAAAAAGTGATTTCTGCTTTCTTGGATCTTTAGGGGTTAATAGTCTAAAATGGAGTAGGTTTCATAATGGAGTTATAGTAATCTTCACACATAGGTACGTAATAGCTTACAAGAATATCATGTTCTTTCTGCAAACATTTCAGGGCACCGTTTTAGAAACACTTATGCATCCAAGTTTAAAAGTTCACAACTTATTGTAGAAGGGTCCAAAAATGATGATTCCACTTGCTCTATCTTTTTATTAACCCCTTCGTAACTTTCCTTGGTGTTATTTGGGAGCTTGAAACCTCAAAACTGCAATTATCTACTTCCATGCACTCTCGCGGGTGTGAAAAAATTGTTTTTTCTTTTTTAAAACTTCCAACCGTAAGATCTTGTACCTAATACTATTTTTAGCTTTTGTTCTAAAATTTGACCGTTGGATGTTTACCGTTTGAGAGATCATGATATCCAAAGTTTGTCTCCCAAGTTTTTTTGGGCATTACAAAGATTGATTTTGAAATTTTTGGAGGCTGCCCTTCTAAAATTGGTAAGCTTTTTGACTTGGATCACTTTGGAATTTGAGTAGTAATAAGCATATTTCCAAAAAAAAATTCAAAAAATTCACTTTTTAAAGCTGCATTTTTACGAGTTGAAACCTAAAATTTCTGCATGAAGGTTTTAAAATTGGAATTTGACTTTGCAAATTTTACCACATACATTTTGCAGCATAAGGAGCATTGAGTAAAAATCTTAGGCAAAAATATTACTCTTAACTACCTCATCTAGGCTGCCCGAAAGTGCAAAAACCCGTTTCGGGCTCCAAAGAAAGTTAGGGGTTAATTTTCCCATGCATGAATTGGTAACTCCCATATAGATTTCCCGTGGTGAGAATTGAGCCATTCTTAAGCACCTTACTATATTTTAGCTATTTACATGAGTTGCAAGCCAAAATTGGTTCGGAAACTAGATAGACTAAGGAAAAGAAAAGCATGGCTACCACTACTGTGTTTTCAGTCGCAACTAGAAACACAATCTAAGCTTAGTTGTAAGAGACATAAATTTTTTTTGTTCCTTAGATGTGGAAAAGACAAAAGAAATATATAAAAAAAATCACCCGCCAAACATACTATGCTTTGGTTCATACATGTATTGATTGTGCAATTAATTAATACATTGTTTTTTACTTTTTTATTTAAAAAAATTGTAAGTGAATTTACATTTGTGTATTTTGTTACAAACTTCATCTAATATAGGCTTTCAAATATCACTACAATCATATATGGGTATAGATAGATAGATAAAAACTCCGGTCCTTTTTCAGGGCCGGCGTGATTAGAGTGTCTGTTCGTCAAGCCAGTGTCCTAATGCCCACCGGACAAGAGGACTCTGGTACTAGACTACTCACCCTTTTCGGGATGAGACACTATAGTAGCCAGAAGAAACAGAAGTAACCAAGAAATAGTCAATATTATCTTTCTAAGGTTTGTGTAAGATTATATTTTGTACTTTATTGTGGGTATGGTCGCCAAGCCATGATTCCTGGTTGATTGGTAGGGATGTTTGAGTCACAAATAAGCGGTCCGGGTTCGATACTCGGTGGATCCGTTTGAGCGTTTAATGTGATATACATGGCTTGATGCTGCTAGTGTGTTATACATAGGCAGGAAATTTGTACCAATCAATCGGCCTTGTCCCATCTACCTGAGACAAGTGTGACTATTCTTGTGGGAAGTGGTTTGCGCCATTTCTCACGCCCTCCTCCTTTTATTGTTACATTATTGTGGGGATTGTTTGGTGATTCTCAATTTTCCTTTTGTGTAAAATAATTGATCCGGCGTGTTGAATGGCGATGGTATTTATTTCACAGAATGTGCGTTTTATGCATGTTTCTGATAAGTTAAATTTTTCTGCAAGAAGTTTCATTGATGGTTTGTGTGTTGTGCCTCTAGCACCCGCTGTGATGACTATGAGGGGGTCTACTTTCCATCCTAGGTTACGGAGTTTATCAAGAAGTGGTTGATATTTGTCGGTTTTGTTATTAATTGTTTTTTGAGAGAATCTATCGTCACAGTATGTGAATTCTATAAATTGAAGTGTGAGGTTGTCTGTTGGGTGTGGTGGTGGGTCCTTTTTGTATATGGGTATACATACCTTAAGAATCCTCTTTGGCAATGGCAAGCCTAAAGAGCAGCCCTAAAAAATAATGAGTAACTGCGAATTGTTCATCCATGTAGCGATGAAATCTATTCGATGTCGTTCTATCAAATGCTGACAACCCAACGAATTCGTTCACAAATTCATCCATATATCGTGACTGAACTGAAACCATCACACCACGCTTCATCCATCTCATAACCATCGAACGAATGCACTCGTACTTCACCCATGTTCATCCATATTTCATCCATGCTTCCGTCGCCAGGGACAAGCAATCAACCTCAAAGCTTCTCCATTGTTGCAGCATTTGCTGTTTGCTCGAAATTCTTGAGTGAAATCGTCACATTCTGCATTCAAGATGAGCAAGGGCGCTTCAAGAGTTGGCAAGGCCGTCGACTGGGACTATCTGAACAAAGTGGTGACGTCAGGGGAGGGAAAGACGAAGCTGGTGGCACTGCGTCGAGCTTACGATGACGTCGCGGCAATTATCGCAGACAAGTTCACCAGTGTAAGAGCCACTTATTCTTTTATCAACTTTCGTGCTCATTTCCTGGTTCGAGAAATGTCAATTGATTATTTTACAGCATTTCTTGACGAATCAGTTTCTTGCTCCTTGTTCGGTCTCATGGATAATAAATGATTGAGATCTTGGTTGTGCCTTTGTCGATATAAAGAGATGATCATGATCCATGCGAGCTTCGGCATTGTAAGAGTCGATATCTTGGACGTATCCGATTTTCTGGTTCAAGATTGGTTGGTGGTTTATTCAAAATCGTTCTTGATGTTGTTGTTTATCGTGTTAAATGTGGCCTGGTGTATGATGTTTGTAGTCTGTTGTTACTAAGTCTATAATATATTTAGGTAGTCGAAACTACAGTGTCATGCAAGACTCAGGAGTCGGCCACCAGTTTCAGATCATTTTTCTTAAACAATGTCCAAGTTGGATTTTGAGAATTGTTGATCGTTCTTTCGTAAGTTTGAAGCTTTCTTGATTTGTGGTGAAGGGAGCCTGACGTATGAAAAGTGTAACTTGTTACTCTGAGGTCTGTTGTTTACGAAGAAATCTTGGAAACGGCAGTTACGGTAGCTTCAATGCCAGTGTCGGCGTAGGAAGTAGTGAGAAGTTAATTTTTTCCGTCTTTGGAATTTGAAGTGGACGTTGCAGCCAGGTTTCTCTAAGAGCAATTGTAAGTCCAGGTCTATGATTTCGCAGTTGAGTCTCAATAACCTGCAACTTCCGAAGAGTAAGTGCTTGAATGGATGTTTTTTATACCGGATCCATGAGCTCAGGTTTGAGGGCACGAAGATTGGGAGGAAGTGATTTCCATCAGGAATTGCCAGTCTAGTGATGTTTAAACTTTCACCTTTGGTTTTTGCTCTGGAAACAAGATATTGAGGTCTGTAGATTCTCCAAACGTCACAATTCAGACAGTAGGATATCCAATTTAGAAATTAACAATAACCAACTGCCTTAGTTTTTCTTCAGACCACCAAATTTCTCCGTAGAGTTACCACCTGTAGGATGTGCGTAGTGGTTATACATCATCCTCCGACAAGATGTAACTGATTCAGATATTGCCGATCCTATTGAAGTGTACTCTTCAGTTACAAGCATAAGAGATATGGGGGCAGAATTTTGTAGTTCTTTTGCGTAAGGGATTATATTCTGGTGACTGATATGCAGTATTTTTTGAAAATGCAGAGACCTCATACCATCAATTATGAGGCTTACAGGGAGAAGCTGGGACCGCACATTGTTAATATTTTCGAAAAGGCGGTCGAGTGTACGTCTCTATATATTTCTTAATTGACCTTCATTTCACCTGCCAGTGCTACGAATGCAGAATTTGCTTAAAAAAATCATCGTCAAAATGTGAACATGTCTGCTCGATTTGCTGCTGAAGAATTCCATGTTGATTTTCTATGCACAAGTGCAATAAGAGAAACTTAAATGGTCTACAGAAGTTCCACCAAGCGTTCTTCATGAGCATCACGAATACAGGAGTTTCTTTGTTAATAGATCTCAGTAAGTCAACGCTCTATTTCCGGATCCTTGCATGTACGACCCATGAAGTTCTAACATGATTGGGCTGTTGACAGCTCTTGACAAGGAAGTGCCGGACTACGAGTGCGAGTTCACCGAAGACTACAAGCTAAAACACCGTCAACTGGTATCACTTTCCTTTCGATAACTGAGATCGATCGAATTTCTTGAATTCCGTGAATACGTCATTATGAAGTGACTTAAGTGGGCTTCTCGTTGAGCCTTGTACCCTACACCCTGCTACCTCATTATGGTTGTATATACTCTATGTTTAGTTCTTTGGAGACATGTAGTTGGTTCTTTTTGGTTTCGTACCCAGACGTTAAGTGTTGCTCTGATATCTTAAGCTATCCTTCAAAGTGAAGATCGCCCAAGAGGATCTTAAAGAATTTTCTGCTCTATGATCAGATGACCTTGGCCGAAGAGAAGGAAAACGATTCAAAGAAGAAGATCATCGCAATCGACAAGGAGCTCGCGAGAATTCGAGAGGAGAAGGTACGTCATCAAGGACCGCAGACACCCTTGCAGGAAAGTTCAGCAAGCGGTTACAGATATACTCACCATTAGACTTGCATTCCTGGGAATAACGTCCTAGCTTCGATTGACTTCTACCGTATTATGTTCGATTCGTAGAAGATCAGGATTGCCGATTTTGTTAACACTAACATGCTGAAGCGCCACATTTTCTGCCAGGAGGGAATGGCCACAGTGACCGTTGATGAATACTACTCTAAGCATCCAGCGGTGGGGGCCAAAATTGACGACGAGATCAGGAACCAAATTTGGGGGTGAACGAATTGTAGATACTGGAGAAGGATAAAGTTCGAGTTCGTTCCAGGTCCAACGTACGAATCCTGGTTGGACGGCGGAGCCATGCTGTTTTGATTCAAAGACTTCGATATTTATTCGAGACGACAGTGCATACAGTAACGGATACCTCTAATGTTCAGAGAACCCTCACTAACTCAACCATGAGGTACCCTCTGTAATAATCAATTTTGACATTCGAACAAATTTGGCCAGAAGTGCCAACCATCACCTAACTTGGTTGGTAGTGCCGTGGGCCTCCCAGAGCTTGATATGACAATGAAATTTGAAGACCGGAGCGTAACGGTTTTTCTTACTTGCAAACTTGCTTGACGAGGCTAAAATTTTGATTTCAATTTGACCCAAGTTCATATCCTGGACAGCAAGTCTAACTAATGCGTGACCAATTAACACCGCATTGAACTGGTTCTGTACTACTTTGAATCAGAAACAGGGTCAATGAAGGAGACAGGAACGGTGTTTATCCATCTTGATTGATAACTAAGCTCATATGCCTTGTTTGACAAGCTTCTCCAACATACCATCAATTTGCTGCTCAGTCAACCCATCCAACTCTACACTTCTCTCCACGCCATTATCTGCTAACATTCACAATCACAAATTAAGTCAAACCTCCACCACCAATCTCACTTCCTAGCACAAAAAAAGCTGAGCTAGCGCTATCTGCATCAACGGTATGGACTTTCAGTAAACGATCGCGATTGGCACTGACCAAAGCGAGCCCAGATCCGGGGCTGTACACCGCTGCACTCACGAATGAGAATCGGCAACGTCGGGTTCAGAGCCTTCAAATCAGCATAATTACGCTGAACAAAATTCCTGCAATTGAATCCAGAAAACCTCATTACTTCCATATCCAAAACCCTAACACCATATCCACAAACATTCCTTCCTCACCGAAACCCTAACTCCAACATTGAAACAGCGAGAACGATCCACAATGAAAGACCGACGCAAACTACTGAGATATGAGCACATTATCCTGTGGAAGGGCAGCTACATTACAATTATGGCGAAAACCTGAATGCGAGAGAAATGAGGTTCGATAAATTTCGAATTCTAGATTGGTGGTAATGCACTACCGGGTGACAGAGGAGGCGGGCGAGTACTGGCAGCAATGGATCCGAAGCTCCTGCACCACTTGCGACAGCTTCCCTCGCCACGACATGGTGATGATTGATTGCAATTCAGAGAGCACTTATAATGTGTAAGGGATTGACGGGCATTGACGAATTCTTCGCCGGTCTCCGTAGAATGCGAATCACACCCTCGTCCTTGCGGTAACTCGAGAATTGGGGTCGGGCTCCGATGATCCCAACCGAGTGAAGATCTCCACCGTCAGATTGTCGTCCAGTGACATCCAGACGGAAATCTGAAATCCGTGAACAAAGTTTTCTTGAATTTGATTTTGGGAAATTCAAAAGTAAGATCTTTCTAATTAGTCTGCTTACTAATTTTCATCAACTTTCACAATATGAATCTTGTTGAAATATTATCCACTCTCTAGTATCTACTTTTCTAGTCCTTATCTGGATAGCATATGGATTACTGCACTTTGGTTAACTTGCGGTTAACTGGTTGTATTTGTACAATATATACATGGTGGAATGAAGCTCTTCGCTTATTTCAATCGCTTCCTAGTCATTCTTTGTGTTCTCGCTTCCTTTTCCTTCTCAACACGTTATCAACACTGTTAGCTCTTTCTTTGTTCTTGCTTTTGCTTCTCCGCCATAGCTTTTTGTAGTTATTCGCCGATTTCGCACTTGCTATTTTACACTAACTTCTTATTGTGTTCTTGTCCATTTAGATCATTTCTCCGTTGATCATTTGTTTTCATGCTTATTGCAAAGTGTTTTTTGCAATTTTTGGAGAGAGCTTGCATAGGGTTTGGTACATAACTTTTTGTAAGGAGTTTGCTTAGAGTTTGCCAAAGACTAGAGGACATTACGCACAATGCGTGCACCAGTTCGATAGGAGAGATGTAACGATTGCCGCAATCATAACAGGTATTACCAGAACCGCCGCAAGCAATACGACCGTCACGGCACACCTTTAGTAAACCTGATGGGTCCGATTAGTCCCCGGTTGTGTGTCACACATGCGGCCGAATTGGACATTATGCACGTAAGTGCCGCACTCCTCGTTATTGGGTAGATATTTTTCAAAGAACTTCAGAAACTGAAGAAGTGGAAGAGGGAAGTGCACACCCTCGATACACCCTCCTTCAATGAAATAGATTCTGAAAACTACATGGTCTGCACTTCAGGTCGCACCCCTTCAGTTGCCAGCGCTTTACTAGATAGCGGGTCCACTCACAATATACTTCCAAAGTGGCGATGCAAGTATGGTATTCACATCAGAAAATAAGTAATACTATGCTTAGTTACCTCACGCATAATAAGGGAAAAAAGAAACAAAAAAAATCGCCAAGCAAACAATCTGATATAAGTGTTTTCTACAATAAATTATTTTTTGAAATTTATAAACTTATATTGTTCAATCCAATATGAATCGCATATACATGCGACAAATATAAAATTAGTGTTAGCACTATTATATAACATATCATATAAATTTTTTGTTCTGATTTTTTTTGTTTTAACATGATCTAAAATTTTTGCAACTCATTTTAAAAGGAGCTATCAATAGTTTTTAAAATGTTAGTAAACTATGCTTTCTAATGACTACCTAATTTTTGTTTCGCATATACTTTGAATCTCACAAATGATTCACACTCAACAACTAAAGCCTTGCAAATTGCTTCTTGCGGTACTTAACTATGAGATTCTAAGGTTTACAATATCCGACGACCACAAAAAGTTTAAGAGACACTTCCATACCTTTTCAGCTCAAGTTCCTTGAGGAATAATAAAACTTGAAAACGAGATCCGCAAAGTATGACAATTTAGATTACTGTGATCGACCCTCAAATACATATTATTGAACAAATAAGAAAAACAACAATCTTCGATCAAAAGTGCAATTAACATAACATTGGCACCTATCCCAAAGGAAAAACTTATCCTCAAAATTTTCAAAATTTAGATTATATTTCATTATATGAGATAAGAACATTTGAAAAGTCTAATTTGGATCACCTAATGTGCAAATGTAGAAACATGGGTTTTAGAACCTCAAAATCAAGTAAGAAAAGGGGGTGTTGTATGGGGGCCTTGATCCGACGGCCGAAATGACCGCGAGAGCATCCTACGGCCCAGATCGTCGTAGCCGGAATATTCGGCTCGGTTTACCTCGGGGAGCCGTGGTCGAAGATTCCCCTGTCGGTGTCGGTATGCTTACACCCGTCTCTCGCAGAATCATGATCTTAACCAAGTGAGTGTCAAAATTTCCGTGATCAAGGCTTTCGAAACTGACGTCGTTATAGAACATCGGATTAGCTTCTACATTTACAAATCCTATTAGCCACTCTGATGCTCGATTCACAATGGGAAGCCTGGATGTCTGGGTAGCGCACATGATGCAGAAACACGCTTACGATTCCGCGCAACACCGAGACCGCGTAGGTACGTTTCCCAAACCCATTCAGACAGATTCCAAGCACAATAGCTCCGCATATCAATCCCACCCTCCGTGCTGTCTAGGGTTAGGGTTTCGTGCAAGGTTCGTACATTGATATGTCAAGCTTAAAGAAATGGAACATTGTTCGTGAGGAAAGTGGTGAATGTGAGATTGATTGGATGGAGCAGAGACGGCGAAGAAAGATGCGTTAGCGTCGGCGGCGGTGGTGTCCGATCTGTTAGTAGAGAGCGTGAACGGAGGTGTGCAACAAGCATTCATCAATGAGAAGCGGATTGAGATGGAGGCTCGAGCACTTGGAGTTACCATCCAGAAGTTCACGAAGCAGACCTCGCAGTGGCTCACTGTTGTGCACTCTTTTGACACTGCACTCAAGGTCAATTTTGTGTGCCATCTCCGTAATCAATTCTTACAACGCTCTTCATCATTGAACCTTGTCTAGCTGCTTGACCTTATGCTAAGGTTAACCTTAACCTTTTTCTAAGATGCCGTTCTAGATATTCTGCACATTTGCCATACTATCACTAACTTGTCATTGAAAAAGTTGAGATGGTTTGTTTAAGAAGGTCCTTTTGCAATTCTGGGTTGCAGGAGATAGGAGATTTTGAGAATTGGGTGAAGACCATGGAGTACGACTGCGAGCAGATTGCAGGTACTCTGAAAAACGCCGCTGTGGCAAGGGAGCAAACGTAAGTCACAATGACGAGTTTTGCAGCCGCATCGGAAGTACATATGGTACCGTTATCGTCCACATGTAAATTATGTAGAGTATAGAAATCAGTGTTAAGCAATGCCAGAGATTGAGCTTTAGACATCAGTTTTCTTAAGACTGATTGTATATCATTTTTCTCTTGGAATTTGATTCTCACGTGCCTTCACGTGAAGCACTAAAACGTCCTGCAAGTGAAACTGCTTCTCGCTTCTGTGTACTAGCTTTCCATGCTTAAGAATAACAATGATTGTGTATACAGTACGTGAATGGACGATAACTAAATCAACTGTGAGAATGAATAACATCTTCACATTCTAATTTGCCATGACTCAGATTCGACACATGATATACACGATATTGGCATTGTTGATAAGGTAAGTTCATAAAGGGGTACAAGCAAGCATCATTAGCTAATCTCCCCTGCTTCGGCAAAAACTATATAAGGATCTCCTTCTGATCCTACATAACAAAATTGGATAATCTTACACCTCCTTCTCAAGTCGGTAACAAGTCGGAAGCTAATAACAAGAGGAAAACGTATCAACACCCGACAAATCACCCACTTCACAAATACAACCTCCCTGGTGATCTACTCTTCCTACTCTTTACATAAATTTATAAAATTGTACAACTTCAAATAGATCTGGCACCAGGAGGACCAGTTCGATGCTGCGCATGTCGAAGAATCTCCAACAGCTTCTTCGCCTTCCGTCTGGCTTTCGAGGTACCCGTACTCGCAAGCTCACCGAGAGCACCACACAGGCCCAGCTTCATAGCACCATACACCATATTAACATCGTTCGAGCAAAGCTCAAGAAGAATACAAGCCGCATTCTCCCGGTTCTGTGCATTACTTTCTGCCACAAGATCCACAAGTATAGGCAATGCATTCACACGTCCAATCTCCGCTTGCGCTTGATGATGAGTAGCCAACAAAGCCAATGTAGCCAACGCTTGATCCATCAACCTCATTCTCTCGTCGGAAAGTAACCGAACCAGGCTTGCCACCACACCTGCTTCCACTGCTTTCGCTTTATTCTCTTTCAGAAGGCAAAGATCGAAGATCGCGTTCATGGCATCAAGCTTCCCTCGGCGAGTGCCATCGACAAGGAGCTGAACAAGAGCAGGGATGGCGTCGGTGGTGAGACCGATAATGTCGGCATTGGAGCCTTTGGACGAAAGAGAGAAGAGTGCTGCAGCGGCATTCTCTCGGGCTTCGTTGTCTCCTGTTTTCAGAACTTCGACGATGGGAAGGAGTGCCCCGGAGGAGATGATGAGGGCTTTGAGAGTGGAGGTGATGGAGAGGTTGAAGAGGAGCGTGACGGCGTGTTTTTGGGTCTCCGTGTCGGCAGTTTGGAGATGGGAAACTATGAGTGGGATAACTCCCTTTTGTGCTATGTAGTCTCGGTTGATGGAGCTTGTTTTTGTGAGCAGACGAAGGCCTTGGATTGCGTCTTTGCTGTTGTTGGTGGAGGTTAAGTGTGTTATGTGGTTGTCCATTCTTCCTTTGTCCTCTTCTGCTGGCATCCTCCTCTCTTTGCTGGATTCTAGTCTTAATTCTCCCTCCCCCACCTGCACGAAAGCGAAAGAATCAGCTTCCTCTGTTCTCATCATCATCAGATAATTCATGCATCAAAATATCATTCGATCGTGGTTCCAAAGGGGACAATGCATCAGAAGTGAAGGAAAGGAAGTATCCAGAAGATGAATATGAATCAAAAAGAGGGGATCATGTGTCTGAACAAAAGAGCGAGTGCAATATCAGCATTATCATCAGATTACTGATGCATCTCACGCATTCGCCCTGGATCGACAAACTAACATTCGAAGACCATGATCATGGCTGTCTACAGCCCAACCTTAAAAAGGTAAAGCTAGTACCCAAAGGATGATTAGGTTAGTGCAGATGTCTCTTAGCAAAGAT
The DNA here is from genome assembly GCA_037043015.1 of Bryum argenteum. Taxonomy (NCBI): domain Eukaryota; kingdom Viridiplantae; phylum Streptophyta; class Bryopsida; order Bryales; family Bryaceae; genus Bryum; species Bryum argenteum. The sequence goes on along the minus strand of CM073328.1, from coordinate 12,170,618 downwards.
GGTGTCGCACATTCCAGTTTTCGTTTACTAACAATAGCGCAATAGAAGAGAAGAGCTCGACTTCGAAGTTCTATTGTGCGTCTATGATTGGGTCACAATTCTACTGTATGGAGATCGTATGTACCGATATACTAAGCGATAGCACATTAGACGTGAACAGCTCGATTCCTATTCTGTGCGATCTGAGCAGAGATCGTGTTATACCACGAACAACGATGGAATCGTGTGAACAAACTACACGATAATCGCATGTTTCAATTTACTAAAGACTAGCACATTGATGTGAAGAGCACCAATTCAAAGTCCTAATCTGTAAGATCCGAGCAGGGATCGAATTCATCAATGACATCGCACTAGAGCATTAGTCTTGGAGAGCTCGATTTCAGAGTCCTCTTCTGTGTCTGAACAGAGATAGAGTTGGCTACCGAATTCATGGAGATCACTCGCTAATCACTTGATTTCCAATTCTATTCTGTAACTAAACAATAATGTCATTGTATCACGGATCCAATTATCAGCTTACGGAGATCTCAGTTTAACACTAGCACATTCGAGGTGGTTTCGAGATTCTGCTCAAGAGTGCAAGGTAGTTGCAGTTACCGATTCAGTTGCAGAGACGGGACTACACATCGTGAGAATCAATCCGGCAGCAGCGACGTATATTAATAGCAATCGCGTTCCCTGCAAAACATCGCAACTCGTTAATAATTGGACCACACAAACCTTGCCAGTGAGTGGGCAAATCTTACTAAAGAAAGGGCAACTTGCTCTGGAGAAACCAAAATAAGTGCAAAAGCTCGACTATATGGAGTGCCTTCCACGGTGAGTTCGTGTTCACTACTCCAAATGGAGAATACCGCAGTACCACTAACTTAACACTTGCCCGTAATCATACCAATAATTGATAGCACAGCTCCAATTCCATACCCAATAATTGCCAATGAGTGAAAATTGCAGCAATGCACCTGAAGAAGCCTGCAATGTCCTCCCCTTCGCCGCGACTATAAAGAGGTCCCTCATCGAAACGCCCGATCCGGTTCGAATTCCCGATGGATTCCAAGTAACGCACACAAATTCTACCCTAAATCAAGAATCGAATGCCATGCCAATGTCGCCAATTACGCAAGGCTCCACCCATATCCACGATGGCTATCTGCTTGATTAAATGTTGCACAAGGTTGCGATTGCATACAATTGCAGCAATTACTAGTACGCAATGTCAGCTGAGAGAATTATCTAGCGAGATCCGAGCTTGTCTTGCTTTCATCTAAAGTCCCGAACTCGAGCAAAAGGCTGAAAACCGTCTCACGAAAGAACAGATTGCTCGCCTCGAAATTGTAAAGCCACGCTAACTTCTGCCTTGAACATGAGCGGCCCAACACTGGTACGCGTTGCAATCCAACAATGTCAGAGAATATCCAAAAGATCCTCACAGAGTTTCGCTTTCAGCTACAACTCCCGAATCCAAACACGGAAACAATAGAATCGGTAGATTGTGCGCCAATTGACCACCGAGTTGGAATAGATTAAATAATTCGAAGACGTGGCGAGGTTTGAAATTGCTACGGATTTTTTAAAGGGTGATCAATTGCGGTGAGAGTAGTGTGAATGGCTTTAGAAGGGGCTTGTAGTGGGTTGGAAGGAGGTTTGCTTGCTTTCGATCGGGTACGCCATCGCCGGCCCTGCTTCCTGTTTGCGAAGGAAGGAGCGAGGTGGGCAAGCAGGGAGGGAGTGGGGGAGGGGGGCTGGGTCGTGCTTGGCAGCAGGAGGAACCCCTTCCCCAAGACGCAACACACTTCATTCACCGCATTCTTCTGTGGGTTCAATTATTCAATTCAAATCCTGCGGCCTCGATCTGTGGGTCCGGCCTCGTGGATGCCGCCCCCCCTCTGCTTACTTTTTTTTCCTTTATCTCGGGTTCTTTCCGATTGCTCTCTCATGGCCTTCCCCTCTTTATCTTTATCTCTACCATTATCTCTACTAGATAGGTAGAAACTCCGATCCCATTCTAAGGGGCTGGCGTGAATGAAGTGTCTGTTCGTAATGCTAATAACCCGATGCCTACCGGACAAGGGGAAATGGGAGCAATACTACTTCCCCTTTTCGAGGGTGGACTCTATAACTACGCTAGTTTCTAGCTAGCTAGTAGTGCTCTGAAGATACTTGACGTAGTATCCCCCCAAAGGGCTTTGAGGTACCCATACAACAAGGTCCAAAGACCCCATCATAGTTGGGTGGACTATGGTGGTGAGAACCACGCCGGCATGGGGAAGAGAACCCACGACCTCCTCATTGGGGCCATGAGCCCCAACTACCAAGCCAAGGCCTATAGTGTTGTGCCGTATCATATTTAAGCTCATCTTTATCGCTTATTCCATCTCTTGTTGCTCATGTGGCTAACACAATTAGGAAGAGATAGCAAGAATTGTTCAATTTTGCTTATGTGCCTATCTACTATAGTGGTACCTGGATAAGATCAACCTTGTTAAGATCAACGTTTAGTTAAGAACATTGTCCCTGTCCCTTTATTATGCAAAGAGGCATTTTTTCGTCATGGTCAACGCTTGGATAAGATCAACATTTTGTATGTCCAAAAACGTTTATTTAATGCAAGCACCACTGTATCAATAAATTCTTCGATGTTTGAATATTTTTGTAGGGAAGTGTGAGTCGATGTTAGTGCACCAAAAACATGTGATTTGGATATTATATACAAAATTTGTAAAGAGCCAAAAGTCTTGAATGGAGACGATATGAAATCCTCATCTAAAGCAACAATTAGATTCGAAAGCCCTCACTTACAAGAAAGCTAATGGATGCTTTGCATATTGAGTCTAAGGAGTCAAGCCGTACCATGGGACCAAAAAGAGGGGGGTTTTTTTTTTTCAAAAACATAACCAATTTGAATTGCAAAAAATACACCAATCACTTTGAGAGGATTATTGCCTTCATTCGACCATAAACGACTTGCTTAACACCCAAATTAGACCATCTCCTACATAACACCCGTTGCCCTCTATGCAAAAAGTAAAGCTTGAGGCTTCCAAAAAACTTCTAAAGATGGCATTGTTGGGGGCCTTTAAAATGTGCCCCTTAGAGCAAGGCCAATGGCCACGGCAAGAGGTCCCTGCAACGGTACTTGCAGGGAGAGAGAGGAAAAACGCGACCCAACGCACACGCTATCACTCACGTTATTATCGCGTGTCTCGCCAAATCGCTCCCGGTCTCGTCAAATTTCTTCTATTTGCAGGGAGTTCTTCTCTGACGCTAAATCGCTTACAACCAAGTTTATGCAACTATCTCCCACAAAACGACGTGCCTTCGCCGTCGCCCACGCTAATCGCTTCTACGACAAGAGAGTAAATCGACGCAGCGACGCAAAGTGGAGTAAACACAGGTAAGTTTCTGTGCCTGAAAGTTAATCTCTAGGGTTAAACGGTTGAGTGCCGTCAGTGGTTGCCGGGAATGCACTGAGCGGATTCTTGTTGCAGGTACTCTCAGCAAGAGAGCGGGGAGTTGAAGGTCGCGCCAAAGAACGCTTAGCGGGAGTGTATAGCGTGACAACATTGGCCTCGCTCTTATGTGCTTACTTTCAAGTTCCAGATATTTTTTTCTCACAGAGGATTTCACATATTGGGCTTTTGACAATTTGTATTTAATACTTTGATTTGTTATTAGATGTGGTTTGTTCATTCTGTAATTGATTTATGGTAATTTTTGTTCATTTTAATTTAAGAAATTGTTTGACTATCTTTAGCGTTAGGACTACAACTCAAGAGAGTGATAACTTTTTGAAAAAGTGTATGCCAATTTTAATTTGAGGTATATATTTAAAATACAAAGGGTAGAAATGCTCTTATAGAGCTCACCATGTCCCATTGAATATTTTCTCCATTTCTTTCTGATAAGGTATACTCTAGGAAATGTCGACCTTCTTAGGTGGGTTACAGGTTTGCTACGTGGGCTTGGGTTCTCCATACGGCAAGAGCGACTCCAGCCTCAGGCCTCTAAGGGGAGGGCTAGGCATGCTCTTAGGGTGGGTTTACACTGGAAAAATGGTCATTGGAGAATAGAGGCCAATCCATCTCATGTGGCATGTGCATGGATCCTTGAGGCCATGAATAGAAAAGTGCCTTGAGTGCATTATTGCCTTGACATGGCCCCCAAGAAGAAAGAAGAAATCCACCAAAGTGGTGCTCTATACTCCTTGGCTTGGGGCCATGTCAGCCTCCACTATATGCTAATATAAAAAGAAATATGTGTAAGAAGAGAATACTAAAATATTCTCGGCGCCACTTCCTTGTGTAAACCAACGGGGCTAGCCTTTACCTCCTCCGCCTATGTGGGAGCTCTATTCCATGGCCCCAACCCTAAATATAGCCTCAACTCTAAGTGTAAACCCGACCTTAATAACTTCCCAATGCAATAGCACCACATACTAAACACGAACATTATAGGGTATCACTTTAGAACACCACTTCAGCAACACCTATAATTCCAACTCCAAACATTCATAACACACTATAGAAAAATCCAAAGATGATGATTCCACTTACTCTATCTTTTCAGCATGTACAAATATTGCTTGCACTAGTAACATCCATGTAGATTTCCCGTGCTTAAAAATTAAGCCATTATTAAAACACCTTACTACATTATCTAGTTGATCCATTTCTCTTCAATTCTTTATCACTCACTTGTGTACCTACCCTTCTTTTTCTTTATCAATTATTGTTCCATGTCCCACCCACCCTTTTTCCTTTATCACTTCAATCAATTCTTTCCGAAACTAACTCATGTCCTCCATCCAATTTCTTTACCTTTATCTCTTCTTATTAATTATTCCAATCGTGTGCTGGAGTTTATGACAGAGTTTCTCTTTACAATAAAGAAAGTCGGCTTGGTACTTGGACTTCCCTGGAGGAACTGTTGAAACCATCTGAATGATGCCCTTCCCACTTGAGGGTTTTTTTTTTTTTTTTTTTTAAAGTTCTCCTTTAGAAGACAATTATTTATTTGGCAATTTGTAATTGGGGAATAGTTCTTGCTCCTTTAGCCTCCAAAATCATTAATGGCTCAAATTTGTAATGTAAGCAATTTTCAATATATAGTGGTGCTTGGATTAGATAAACGTTTTCAGACAGACAAAAACATTAATCTTATTCAAGTGTTGAACATAACAAAACAATGCCTCTTTGGGACAGGGACAACATTCTTAACTAGACGTTGATCTTAACGAGGTTGATCTTATCCAAGTACCATTGTATAATTTTTGGAATCAGTTGATGTATTATTGATTGAAAAAGAATACATCTGGTCCATAGCACACAAGTTTGGAGAATCTACAGCTTTTTATGATTTTTGTGAGTATATGTAAGGAAAGAGAGAACTAGGTGGAGAATAGGGTGGATGATCTCACAAAGGTGCCGAGTGAGGGAGTAGGATTGAGCCAATCAATTGTTGACTCAACCCTCTTACAAAAGTGGGCGGTTGTGAGTCAAATCTATCCAAGTAAGTGGATGAATTGCTAAGGGTGTCGATGAATAAGTGTGGTGGTGTGGAGCCAGGGGGTCTTGATTGTGTTCATGAATGCTTCCCAAATTTTGAGCTCTCTAAAGTGCCCAACCTACTGATCGACGGAGAAACACGTTGTAATCCTCTCCGGCCAGATAATCTATAGCACAGAGCTCTCGAAAACATTCCATAGTTTAGTGGCTTCTCTTACCCTAAGTAGGGGTCGAAAGCGAAAGATGTAATGCTGCGAGGGATCTAAACTCCGAAACGGAGAGACCTAGCCTGCATATGCTTAAATAGAATGGTTTCGGCATACCTCTAGGTATGTAGTGCTTTCAGACACTCAAAGAATCGATGCGGGGCGGTCTCCGAAGTTGGGCCTTCACAACTAGGACAACAAGCATCAAGCACTAGTCTCATTTGCTTCCTCTAGGTGTTGACTGCTACTGACTTGTGATACACAAACCACATGAACGCTGCTTCCTTTAGTAGCTAGACCTTATCTCAGGCTTCGCTCCATCCTCGTTTGAAGACCATGGGCAAGCGTAGGCGCCACTTCTCTGGAATTGAACGTATGAGCAGCGAGGAGGGGGCTAGCTAGAGGCGCCCTTTCTTAGCTGTGTAGCCAAGTAAGGGAGAGTAAGCAATTTACGTGCCTTGGGAAAGTAAATGAAATGATAGTCAAAGTCGATTCATCAATTTCAGATTCTTTTCAATTTGCTACACAGGCAGTCTCATAGGTGTTTCTAAAATGGTGCCCTAATTTTGCACCCTACAATGTTTGCCGTAAGCACATAAAGAAACTAACATGTATCTCTATACACAATATAGAAGCCTAGTGCTCCATTATTGGTACCGCTCTCTCCCTTAGTCAATGATTGCATGGAACTTTATCTGTACAATGACATATACTTACAAAATTTGCATCCTTGCACAAAATAGCATACCAAGATTTTCATATTATCTTTCATGAATTTTTTTACATAATAATGATATTAAGATGAAGGGTAACAACTTTCTAGTGGGAAGATTTTTGATATTGGATTTGCAATATCTCAAAAATAGGTATGTAAGCCATCAATGGTATGGCTCCGCAAAGGTATGAGCCGCGACGGGTCCATCCAAAACAACGACATTCCGCACATAAAGTGGTCGGTCCAAACGAACAATAATTGGGTGCTTGCCATAAAAACCAACACGTTCCAAATGGTTGATGGTACGTACAAATGCAGGTGTGCCTTTTGGGAAACAGTTAGAACCTGTTATGATGTGGACCTACTTCCATGCACTAGAATTTTCCACATTCAATAGGCGGGGTGACAGAGCACCTGGAAACTACCTACCTAATGAATGAATCATGCCTCTAGAGATAAGCCATGCCTTGCTTTGACCCATAGCGAGAGTTTTGGATTGGATGGGGATCGGAACGGAACGGACTTCCGAGAGAACGGGATCGTCAATAATGGAAGCATATTCAATAATGGAAGTATATTCACGTACCTAGAATATTGTAGAATTCAATTCCGCTATGAAAATGATTGGAAGTTGACATTTTTTTTAAAACGGTGGCTCAAAATGCACATAGCATATTAAAGCACTTAAGGGCAAGGGCATGATATGGGTACCACTAAGACGCGTCTCATTATGTGTGACCTATGTGTAATTCACTATATATGTGCCAGATATTATTTTTTGACCCTGTGTGTACAACTGTAGCCATGTCACCTATAATACCATCTGGTTAGAATGATTTGTCAATATTGTATATTTATCAAAGAAAAGTTTTAAAATCACACTACTTTTGGAAGGGGTATCCATATCATGCCCTTACTCCTAAAGCTTGATGATAACCCTTAAACGCCCATGGGGTCTGAAAGGGGTAGCCTAGAATTAAAATCACAACATCTTTTGGACTTGGGCATCATGAATAGCGCACTTTTTGAACTTGTGCAATCATGAATGATCCAATCAATGAATATGAGCTTGCAACCTTCTACAAGGTTATGTACAAACTCAACCTTCCTACCACAATCCTTTCAAAGCACTGAATCATTCGTACAAATTGTGTTTTGAAGTGTAAAATTTCACTTTTTGAATGCATCATACAAAGATGATTAGTTTGAAAAGTTGAGTACACTGAGAGCTAGAGAGAAGATTATGTTGGAATCAAGCCCCTCGGGCTTACTTGGGCGTTTAAGGGTTAAGCTTCAAGATAATTATATGGATCCAATTGGTCCAAAGTCCTACATACAATACTTTGCACCTCTTCCAAATTGATTCCCTTGACCACTCACCAATGAACTTGCCAATTATAGAGCACCCTACCTAAGAATGGTTATATAGTGTTGCTGGAATCATAGATCGTTAAATGGTATTACTTCTTGATGAGTTACTTAACCTTTAAAGATCCAAGAAAGCAAAAATGACTTTTTGGGGTTCCTGCAAGGAGAAAATCAGCCAACTTTGACCATTGTAATCTCACAAATGAAAATGAATCAATGGTTCAAGTTTTGTACACAAGTGAAAAGGTAAGGTAGATTTAAGATCCTACGGTTTGATCTTCTAACCTATACTTAGATTTAACCTTTTTTGGCCTAAAGTAGACAAAGGTCATTTTCTGTAATTTATGCAATTTTGCATCAAGGATCTTTCGGGGTTAATGACAAGGTTCAATAATGTAAATAACTTAGAAAGGCACTTGTGAACATATTTGAAGTTTTTTCTTATGAGCTGTAAAAGTTGTTGTCTTAAGGAATTAATTAGTCTGGTCAATAATTAATAGTTCTTTTTAGTGTAGGTAGCAAAGTCAAGGTCCAAAATTTTCCACAAGGTGCTCTACTGGCTACCTTTTATTTGAGTATCTAAAGGACCCTAATTTTAGGGTTCATTGTATGAATTGACTCACCTCAAGACTTTTGAGCATTTTTGCGCGCAAATTATGGTTGACAAATGTGCAACATGGATATACATCTAGTAAGAGTATCATTTTTGAGCTTTCGGAACATGCAAGGCACATACGAGTAGTTGACATTTTGAAAATAAAAAAAGGGACTCACCAAAGTTCTCGATTGTTCTTTTATGTGGACTTTGCGCATGATTGTACACCTTCGTCATGGGTGCATGGAAAACACACGGAAATTGCATCAGATTCCATCCAAAAGTCTCGCCCATTTGACTCGATCTAGACTTTTCGTTTAAATTAGATGAACGACAATATTTGTTTCCGTGGTTTTTAGTCAATGTACGCAAAGAATTTTGTTGAATGATGGTTGTGTTTATTGCACTTTCTTTCACATAACTTCCAAAGGCATGGAATCCGCTCCCTTCCTTCAACATTTTTGTAAATTAGGAAAACCTTAGACCCATAAAACTTCTTTAGACACTATGGTAATGCCAAATAGGAAAAAATTGAAATGCGCAGAGTTTTGATATGAACGGAGACTTTGTGGTAAAGCATTTATACAAACAATGTATTTTCTCGTTACAAAGTGTTTTATTACTTTTGTGTTCTCCTAAATTGTTGAGATGTCCATGACGACTTCAAGTCGGTGTAGGGGGATCTGTACATGGATTTGCATGGTGGGGTTGAATACAAAATTGTGTGGTACATTGTCTTTATTATATGTCGACACCCTAGCCACTAGTTGCCGTCGACGGTGAAGTGGATTTTTAAGGGCCACTTTACACTACGGTGGAGAGAAGTCCACTAGTCAAGGAGAAATCTTAAATGTGATTGGATGAAATTGAGGCTCTTGATATGTGATTGGCTGAAAATGAAATTCTTGACCTACTGGTGGCATTTTCCACCGTGATGTAAACCGGCCCTTAGACGTGCACATTCACACAAGTATTGGGTAAGGCTCTCCAGTAGGGGAAGGAAGAGGTACTGCTACATTCTCGATTCTTGTTGCCAAATAGTTTCAAAAATTAACCCTTAAACGCTCGAAGGGCTTTTTTCCAATAGAATCTACTTTGTAGCTCTTACTGTGGTCAACTTATTACTAATACTTTGATGTCAAAGTAGTCACCTTCTTATGATGCATTGAAAATGTGAAATTTTACAATTCAAATCACAATTTGTATGCGTGATTTTGTGCTTTGAAAGGATTGTGGTAGGCAGGTTGGGGTTGTACATAATCTTGTAGGAGGCTGCAAGCTCATCATTGATTGGTTCATCTATGATGCCCAAGTTCAAAAGATGTTGTGATCCAAATTTGGGCTGCCCCTTTCAGACCCCATGGCCGTTTAAGGGTTAAGCTCACTAATAAAATAAATGAGATATATGTTACATACTCAACATGTTGTAATACCAAAAATATTCAAAAGACTCAAAATACCCTAAATACCCAAAAAAACTTTTAAAAACCCAAAAAACCCCAAAAAAACCCAAAAAAACCCAAAAAAACCCAAAAAAACCCAAAAAAACCCAAAAAAACCCAAAAAAACCCAAAAAAACCCAAAAAAACCCAAAAAAACCCAAAAAAACCCGAAATAAACCCAAAATAAACCCAAAATAAACCCAAAAAAACCCAAACAAACCCAAAAAAAACCCAAAAAAAACCCAAAAAAAACCCAAAAAAAAACCCAAAAAAAAACCCAAAAAAAACCCAAAAAAAAAACCCAAACAACCCAAAAAACCCAAAAACCCCAGAATACCCAAGATACATTGAAACACGAACCTATGAGATGCCATTAGATATTTCTTCTCGGATTGTAACATGCACCTAAAAGACCTTTGCAGTCTGCACGAGCCATGGCGCGATAACTCCCGACCATTTGAAGGTGCTCGAAAGAGATTGAAGTTGTCATGCATGTGAGCACGAGCCCGCTTTTGTCAGTTTCACCTGAAATCACTGCCATGTTGTTGAATTTTTGGACCCGAGTGAAAAAATACTGAAAATATTGTTACGTCATGATAACGAATACCATGCAGAAATCGTAAAAATGAAGCAAAACCTTTTTAAAGATTGAACGAGAATCTTGCATAATTTGTAGCTAGGGTTTAGCCAAAGTCAATGCAACGCCTTCTCTCTAGTAGTCCAGGGCAGGGGCATGATATGGATACCACTAAGACGCGTCTCATTATGTGTGACTGAGTGTAATTCATTATATATGTGTCAGAAATTCCTTTTTTAATCCTATGTATACAACTACAACCATGTCACCTATAATACCATCTGGTTAGAATAAATTTTCAATATTGTTTTTTCATCAAAAAACTAGTTCAAAATAATCACACTATTTTTGGAGGGGGTACCCATATCATGGCCTTACCCTCCATAGCTAACGATACACTAGGTTGTGGTCGGTTAGAAAGTTCTCCACTCAATTCTTTAGTTCTTTGACCGCACGGTAAGGGCATGATATGGGTACCACTAAGATGCATCTCATCACGCAAGACCTAAGTGTATTATATTATAAATGTGCCTGAAATTCTCTTTTTTTAACTACAGCCATGTCACCCATAATACCATCTAGTTACAATAATTTTTCAATATTGTTTTTGTACCAAAAAGTAATCTTAAAAAATCACACTATTTTTTGAGGGGGTACTTATATCATGCCCTTACCCTGAATTAGCTTAATCCCTAAAGATCCACGATGTTTTAGGAGCTTGAAATCCCAACACTGACCACTATGTACTAATGCGGGTACGTCCAATATTTTTGGAAATTTTTGATAACTTCAACCATAGGATCTTGAAGTAGACTACCATAGGTAGTAGTGTGAAAATTTTCAACCGTTGGATCATCACTGGATGTGAGATCATAACATTTGAAGTTGAGTGTAATTTGTTTTTGGCCCTGACGGTAAATGCCGAATCGGTGGCCGTGGTCATTTAGGGGTTAATAATTGAGTGACGAAGTCATAGTAAATTCAACAAGTAAGTTGAAACTAGTATGATTAGTGTGACATGAACAATTTATCGTGTTGAAATTGAATTTGATATCTTACAAAATTAGCACTTTGATGACTCTTTGTTAAGTTGACTTCACAATGGTTGGTTTATTACCACTATTCATATTACTCCTGATGTTTAGTTAGAATTTCTTGTACTTGAAATATTGTAAGAAGCAAACAATCTCAATGTTAGAGAGGAAGTATCTGAGGCATTGATGATGATCTAAAGAACTAAACCTTTGTCTTGTAAACAAAGGCTCTTGAAACAATGAGATAATGCATGACTTCATATACTCCATTCTTTTGATAAAAAAATAAAATAAATGTTGGCCTTAAATCACTTGAATACAAGCATTGTTTCGCATACATGTAAAACAACAAGTCATCTTTAGGGTTGACTCTTCTAAGTAATACTTAGATTAAGCTTTTATTTGGCCTGAAGTAGACAAAGGTCATTAGACAATTCTGCATCAAGGATCTTTTGGGGTGAAGGTATGAATAATTCTCCATTATCTAGTTTTTATATTTTTGTATTCAGAAAAAATGTTCATGTGAACTTTAAAGACAATAAACATCTACACAAGTACTCCAAATCCAAACAAATGCTAGATATTATATGCTCCATATCTTAAATTCTTTGTACTTAAGGCCGGTTTACACTACGGTGAAGAAGGCCACTAGTCCTCCAAGAATCTCATCTTCAACTAATCACATTTCAAGAGCCTCAGTTTCAACCAATCACATTTGAGATTTCTCCTTAATTTCTTGACTGGTTGACTTCTTCACTGTAATGTAAACTCGCCCTTAGTTGAACCTAACATAGAACCCCCGCACAGTAGGATATTTTATTCTTACATATGAGTGTCAGCGCTCGTGTACAAGAATCTAATTAAGCTTAGCTGTTTACGCGTCTAACATGGCGACAAGCACTATACAACATACTTTCTTGACCTATGTACCTGAAGAAGATATTAATATCGTACTCGACATCAAACATGGCTATGACAACACCGTCCATGTTACCTCGCATGCGACCACATGTTCTCTATCCCGAGTTTCATGTTATTGAATTGTTTTTGGTCCTTCATGTTGAGGGGTTAAGAGCCTCTTTAGTTTCTTACAATATAACTCATGCCTATGCAAAGGGTAAGGGCATGATATGGGTATCCCCTCCAAATTAGTGTGATTTTCTTGAAACTATTTTTTTATTAAAAAAACAATATTGAAAAATTATTCCAACCACATGGTATATAGGTAACATGGCTACCACATAGGTAACATGGCTATAGTTGTATACATGGGAAGGAATTTCTGGCACATATATAATGAATTACACATCGGTCACACGTAATGAGACGCGTCTTAGTGGTACCCATATCATGCCCTTGCCCCAAAATGAAAATAATTTACCACCTATAAGGCTGTTGAAGCTTAAAACTTATTCAAAAAACTCTCCTCGATACAATAATAGTTGTTCCATAGGTTGTCCCAAATCTAAACCCAAGATTAAAATGAGGATTTGCTAATAAGAACACTCGCATTTAGAGTGCATGTATGTGGAGTGAAACAAGCATTATATAACCTTGTGTTTGAGAAGGGTACATGGGATTATTTCCGGACTTAATACTTGTAAGGAAGAATAAAAAGAAGAAAGAAATTTATACGAAAGAAATTGGGATGATACTCATTATTATGACTATCTTAAAATTAAAAGTTTCTCCATCTCACTTTGATAAAAATTAGTTTACTTTTGAAAAGAGATCATGAAAAGCCCCATGTCAAGAACTATCATTGTTTGTATTGTTTCCTTTTGTGTTAAAGGATGCTTTTAGAATAAGGAAAGATTTGAATCGGTCGTAAACCATGCTCGACGAGTCAAACCACAAGTACTTTGTGCTAAAATGTGTTACATGTCCTCTCTTAACCCCTAAAAGTCCGAGGGGTTTGAAAAAAAACTTAGATGTGATATAAAATATGGATTTCATAATCCTTATGATGTCGCGCTTGAAAGATTGTATTGAGACCTTAGTTAGTTATACCCTGAATAAGATCTATACGTTAGAATTACCTGAAATAAGGAATAATTTTTTATGATCAATTAAAAAAAAAGAAAATCATCATAAAATGTACTTCCTATTATTAGTAATTGGGAATTGATATGATTGGCTTAAATCACATATTATATGATAAAATGAAGACAATGGCCACAAGTGACCTAGAAGGAACCTTATTGGTTTCCCAAAATAGTAAGTTTTTCTTACACTAAGAAAACTTTTCCTAGTTTGTGTTTGAAGGCTTCTAGTGAACAATCTATGAATCGAACAAGGTTCCATGAATTGGATGTGGCTCGCAACTCACCAAACTTCTGAAATGGGAAAAAAGAAATCCAAAAGAAATCTCTTGTTATCTGGGTACGGCTCCTCAGAATTTGGGATCAACTATAAAATGGTTGATTGGGCTCTTAGGGGTTAAGTATAACTATACTCTACTTAGAACTATTATAATATATAAGCTACATCAAGGGCACAAATGGAGCTCAAACGCGGTATTTTTAGAATGGAGAAAGATGTGAACCACTCTAAAGTGTTGTAGTAAGTGTCAAAACATAAGTGAACAATACTAAAACGTGTTTTGTGACCAAAATTTGCATCCACCGAGAAAATTCATTCTTTAACACCTAGAGTTTCTAGGCACTATTTGCATGCTTTACCTTCGAATCTGCCCTTTTTGAATGCAAGGTGAGAATTTTGACTTTATAATGTTTTTCCAAGTACGTAACCTTAGTATCTAGTATGTAACTTCTATGTGTATATGTATATAGAATCTTAGATTCAAATTCGTTACCCTTTGTGAGATCGTAATGTTTAAAGTCAAAAATGAGTATTTTTCCCTTGTTGTAAAGAGGGTGAGGAAAGTTTTGAGGGCAAAAATACCATTTTTGGTAGCTAGTTGTATTGAATTAGCTATGTCAAGGTCACAAGTGGAGCTCGGATGTGGTTTTCAATTTCAATCATCATCATGCAATATCATGATAGTGCATTATCTCCACTTACGTTGAAGAATTCCCTTAGAAATTCGAAACGGTCTAAAGTATAGTAAATCATGCTACACAAGTGATTTGTGCTAATACATGTTTCATGACCTCATATTGCATGCATTTAGAAAACTCCTTCTCAAAGTCCAAATGCACTCTACGTACGACTAATTTATAAACTACGTTAAGGCCCTAAATGGAGCTCGGGTGCGATGTTCAATTACAATGCCCTAAATGGAGCTCGGGTGCTATGTTCAATTACAATGCGTGAGGCTACAACGCACACAAGGACATGGAAACTTAATTTGGATCAAATAATGATGTTTCGTTAGTGCTTTTGCAGGGGCAGGTACCACATTATGGGATGCCATGCGATTGGCAGGGCATGGGAGCATACAATCATATGGTACAACATAATTAGTATGACTGAATTATTTATTTATGCGGTATGGAAGTCAACATACACCCGGATTCCAGCTGGAGTAGGTGGTCGTATTGAATTTGCAAAGTGAATGTTCCATTCGTTGAGCCAGAACAACCAATAAATTTAAGGTAGAGATACCCAAAACCACCAACATAAGAAAATTCTCCTATTTAAAGCTGGTCTATTTATAGTCTGTAATTTTCTGGGGGTGGCAAAATAGTTTTTAGGAAGGTTTGTAATTTTTTTGTAATTTTTTGTAAAACACATGAATTAATACAAATTTTCAAACAGTAAAGTACTGCAGGACCCGTAATCAACCTATAGGGTATGCAAAAACCACACCATGTGGTACTAAGTTTCACTCATGATGATACCCAAAACCACCAGCTTTTTGAGTGTTCTGATTGGTCAGTTTGAATTGTGCAATTGGTGGTTCTAGGTCTCGACTGTGTTGGCCAAAGAAAGGTCTACAGGACAGAAGTGGGGTGGGTGGTGGTAATGGGTATCTCTACCATAGTCTTCATGATTTTGTATACAAAAGTACTCTACTTGAAACAAGGCATTATTTTGATACTTTCCGGTTTCGGGCCCATTTATTTGACAGGAGCTCCCGTCCTGAAATGCCCGCTCCAGAGAGGGGATTACTGCATAACGCCCTCTACAATTCTCACATTTTAAAAAAAACCCGGGCAACACAAGAAATTTTCATAGAAGTTGTACGATGAACATTATAATACATGAGCAAAGCAAATACAAAGGAAATAACAAATTTTATTCCAATGTCCATTGATGAAAATGAATGTATAAAAGTGAATCCTACAAATCGAGAAGCTGAATCCAGCAAGTTTTTGTCAAATCGGGCATCCGAAACCATCAAGTTTCTGTCAAACGGGGCAGCCGAAACTGAAAGTGTGTTACGCCGTAGGAGCCCTTGACAGGAGGGTATCTCGCATGGAGGAGATACCCTCTGCGTCCGGCTACTGCCCTTTGCGTCGGGTATCTCTCCCGGCGGAATACCCTCCCTTCGGGGGCTCCCGCTATATATAATGTTTTCTCCTAAATCATATGTCAAGGTTCCTTCATACAAAGTATATACCTTTCATTACAATGACATAAGATTCCTACCGCAAATACTAAGATTCAACTCAACAATTTCATAATCTATGAATTATGGATGAAAACTTGCGACCCCTCAAAGTCTTCATCTTCATCCAAATTGTCAAATTTTTGGCAAAGAAGGACTATGGACAATGAAGAAACTAGCTTTATAAATAGAAAGAGCTAAGATTCCAAGTGAGGTAAACCGCATTAGGATAGGTGTTTTTATTTATGATAATATGGTTCTAAACATCACATTTAGAACTCATTTTGGTATTTTGGATTTGCTAAGTTCAAGATTCATTAGATTTCATCTCTTGTGAAACTAATTATGCAATGAAGAGTACTTAGTCTCAAGCTCAACAAAACAAATATGTGCTATGAGTGAGTTGTACAATGAAAAATGTACTTGATCTAGTACTTAATCATAAACATGTGAAGAAATAATTTGATTGATATTGAGACATCAAAGCTACTCATAACTTATGGCTATAATTATTATTGTCATATTCAATAAATCAACCTTTAGAAGAAAGAATGCCAAATTTGAAAGTGACTCAAATTTAGCACTTCCGTAAACATCTACTCTAAAGTACAGTAGAAGAAGAAGAACGCCAGACCCCTATAGGTTGGCGTGAATGTAGTGTCGATTCGACTTACCCTTGATGATATGCCCACAAGTCATAACAACAGTGGTATAGGACTACTAACCCCTCTGAGGGTGGTCAGTGCATAACAAAACCAAGAATTAGTAAATCTTAAAATGGTTGTTTGGGGTGCATAAAAGTAGAAGGTTGGTTTTGTTGGTTGTCACATTGTTGACATATTGGGTCGTTTGGAAAACAACATGGTTGTGTTGTAGCGGTGGTCTGGGTTCGATTCTCGTTGATTTCGTTTGAGTATAGTAAAGTACACTAAACATGTAGAATCGTACGAGTCAGTTTGGATTTGTGGCCTCAATCTGCTCCAATGCTATCAGATTTTTTGAAAATTTCAATCACAGATATGCAAAGTCATGAATGTTGGCAACTGATACTAATATTGAAGACGCAGTAATAGGAATATAATAAGTATGTACAGGATGTCCAAAACTCACAGTAGAGTCAGAATGATCATATTTGTTGCACAATAAGAAGGCATCACAAGCCTTGGCTTGGTGGTTAGGGCTTGGGCCTCCAATGAGGAGGTTGTGGGCTCTATTCCCCATGTCGTCGTGGTGCTCACCACTATAGTCCACCCAACTATTGTGGGAGGTCTTTGGACCTTGTTGTATGGGTACCTCAAAGCCCTTTGGGGGGATACTATGTCAAGTATCTTCAAGGCACTAGTACATAGGCTAGAAACTAGCGTAGTTATAGTGTCCACCCTCGAGAGGGGGAAGTATTATCGGGATATTAGCATTACGAACGGACACTTCATTCACACAAGCCCCTTAGAAAGAACCGGAGTATCTATCTATCTATCTATCTATCTATCTATCTATCTATCTATCTATCTATCTATCTATCTATCTATCTATCTATCTATCTATCTATCTATCTATCTATCTATCTATCTATCTATCTATCTATCTATCTATCTATCTATCTATCTATCTATCTATCTATCTATCTATCTATCTATCTATCTATCTATCTATCTATCTATCTATCTATCTATCTATCTATCTATCTATCTATCTATCTATCTATCTATCTATCTATCTATCTATCTATCTATCTATCTATCTATCTATCTATCTATCTATCTATCTATCTATCTATCTATCTATCTATCTATCTATCTATCTATCTATCTATCTATCTATCTATCTATCTATCTATCTATCTATCTATCTATCTATCTATCTATCTATCTATCTATCTATCTATCTATCTATCTATCTATCTATCTATCTATCTATCTATCTATCTATCTATCTATCTATCTATCTATCTATCTATCTATCTATCTATCTATCTATCTATCTATCTATCTATCTATCTATCTATCTATCTATCTATCTATATCTATCTATCTATCTATCTATCTATCTATCTATCTATCTATCTATCTATCTATTGTTACCCTTTTGATTTGGATAGCTCTAGTTGTAAAGACATCAGAATGTTTTCTTCTACATTTTTGAAA
Organism: Bryum argenteum; assembly: GCA_037043015.1. Taxonomy (NCBI): domain Eukaryota; kingdom Viridiplantae; phylum Streptophyta; class Bryopsida; order Bryales; family Bryaceae; genus Bryum; species Bryum argenteum. Next base: position 12,152,517 of record CM073328.1, on the reverse strand, counting down.
TGGAAAGTCACAAGTAAGATCATGCAAAGTTGATAGCATGTGATCGTTTTCTAAGAGCATCGTCATTGGAAGAATTGCGTGCGCGGTCATGGGAAAGGAGGTTCGCTACAACCTCCCGCAACTAGAAAATCATTATGAGTTTGTTCAGGAACAATGTTCCCTCACGCAACTCTAGCGTGCATGGGATTTGCAATCCTCTAAAGTGTAAGCATATTTTGATTGGTTGAGGCAATGCAAGGGGCCGGATTGTGTGTTGCTAATGAATCGATGTGAAAGTTTGCCATATTTTCAGTTTAAACAAGAGATTGCATTGCGTGTATGGATGGGTTGTGAAACTTCCTAGGGGCTGAAATGATACTAAAGGTCTAAAGCACATGAAATAATTGGAGGGGATGTAGTCATTGTACGTGTAGCTATGGTCAAAGTCCTTATGCTTGGAAAATATTGATCGAGCACCATTGAATCAACTACTAACGTCTATAACACCTTGAACAATACCATTGATAACATTGGCAAGGTGGATTGCGAAAAGTTTGCGCCGGTTCCTTGAATGCTTTTGGGGGCTCTTTAGAACTTTCGGCCTTCAACTTTCTATCAAAGGAGTTCACTGCAAACAAGATGGTAGATGCACTCTCCTTGTGTTGGCGTGATCCTGAAACAATGATCTTGTTCCATAGGGATTTGGGAGCACTGGTTGCAATGGCATCACAACCTTCTTGAACAGTTGCGAAGATAGCAAGAAGTGCCAAAGCTTCATCGAAGATGATTGTGGATTGATTTACAATCAAAATCACTAGATGAGGAATGACCCCTGCTCGGATTGCTTGTGCCTTGCATCCTTCATAGATAACGAGGTTCATGATTGTGTTTGCAACAATTTTTTTCACTTCGGTAGTACCATCCTGTAACAATGTCACTAGAGCAGGAATAACACCTGAGTTTCCAATCGTGAATGTGTTCTTGTCATCCAAAGAGAGGTTGAAAAGTATAGTTGCAACACATTCTTTGGTCTTCATGTCGCCCAAACTTAACACCTTGAGGATAGGCTCGATTGCACCTACATCATCCAAACCTCTATTTAACAGTAGGCAGAAAGATTCATTATTTTAGAGCCCTCAAACATTTCTTTGTCACCAATAAATACTTAACTAAATGCGAGAACAATGTATTTGAAGAAGTTGTTTGTGAAGATAAATGTCGATCAAATTTTGGTTAAAATAAAAGCCGAATAACTAGTGAGCTTTTATCTATTGTCAATAGTCTAGAATAGATTTCTTTAGTCATTAACTAAAGAATTGATGTTATTACCTATAGTCATTAAAATCATGTTGGCTTTGAATTGATGTTTGTGATTATTTCATATTTCCTCACGTGGGCACTATATGTAATTTTTGTCAGCTACTTTCAGTTAGTTGTCCAATTTTAGGAAAGGTATTATATGGTGGATGGTGTATTTACGCCTAGGCTTTAAAACATAAATTTCAAATGAAGGCTATTATATAGGACTCAATTAGTTAAGGAAAACATGAATTTATAGAGTATGTGTTTCATTGCCGATTGTAATGATTATCTCAATTCTTACAATCGATTCTAGGATACAAATTCGAAGACTTATCATATTAAAATAATTATTTTCACTTTTAATTGTTAAAGAAAGACCTAGTTGAAGATCAAGAACATATGACTTGGCAAAAAAGATAATAATGAGAAAAGAAAACATCTAATAGGATTTATGCAAAATAAATATGCTTTGAATTAGTTTAGATCGAAGACTTCTAAATACAATTGAGCATAATTACAAATGAGTTATCACTTTATTGGTTGATTCTTCAAAACCTTAAATAGTATCCTAAAATTTTAAGCTCTAAAGTAGTTTCTATACCAACTAGATGATTTAAATATTAATTTCATGAAAATTATCATCTAAAAAGAATTGATTCATCATATACAATCATATTCCATATATATATATATATATATATATATATATATATATATATATATATATATATATATATATATATATATATATATATGTAAAATAAATAGATTTAAATACTAAGTATACATAGTAGTACATGTTGTTATGATTTGTGTCTTATAATTGTCATTGTAAGACATATTTAGTAATCTTGTAATGGCATCCATTTGGGTCTTTTCATCTTGTGTGAGCAGCAATCCAAGCAAGTTGTCAATAGACCCTTCTTCCACAATGCAAGTATGATCATCGACACTTTTTCTTGCTTGCTTGTCTTCTCTAGAGCATTCGTTGATGTTCGCCACCCAATCTATAAAAACAAAAGCAATTTTAAGTCGATCCTCTAACTTCTTTATCATCACAATCAAAGATCATAGTGGTTAACTACTCTTATTTCTTCATTATGTTTCATTATGATTTAACATCATGGTTAACTACTCTTATTTCTTCATTATAGTACTATAAATTGATGATATTTATTGTGTGTCATATATAACCATATAATTATAGTGGTAAAATTTGATTTTATTATATAATAGATTGATGTTCTATTAGTAATATGCAATGAAGAGGTCAAACTACAAAGTTGCTTTTTCAACGAGTTCAATTTTTAAACGTTTGCACTTTAGAATGGTTACACAATGAGATTCATGTTTTGTATTGATACATCTTAGAAACATACACATTGCACAACTAGATGTGATAAATTGAAATAATATGAGAAAACAACTTACGTTCGTTTATATTTGCAAAGATTGTAGCCCTTAATTCTTCACAAATATCTCCAAAACATGGTCTTGTACAAGCGTCTAATTTCCAACATGCTTCAATCATAGATTTCACCCTTTGTGGACAATTAGTTGGTAAAAGAGGACGTTCACCTGCTAGCACTGCTTTCTTTGCATTTTCATTGGTCAAGCATGAGAAAGGTATATCTCCGGACAAGATTTCATAACATACCATTCCATAACTATATATATCAACCTTAAATGGATATGATGATCCCACTTTCCTTTTTGACCCATCACTTCCAATACCAATAACTTCAGGTGCCATCCACCTTGCAGTACCAACATTTGGACTCATACTAGAGTATGTCATGTTGATTTCTTTTGTTCGTGCTAGTCCAAAATCTGCCACTTTCGCTTGCAAGTGGTGCACATCAAATTTGTTCACCATTTTGCATCTTATCAAAATATTGCTTGATTTCAGATCTCGATGGACGATACCGTTCTCGTGTAGATACAACATTCCTTTTGCAATTTGCAACATGAGGTCCAAAGCCTCATGAATGCTAAAAGGATATCCTTGATGTCCACTTTCTTCCATCCTCTTATCAATCAAATGATGCAAGTCCTTATCCATGAATTCCATTACAAGGTGACATCTCTTAGCATCTGTTGTGTACCAAAGTATGGACACAATATTTGGATGACTTAGCCTTTCCAAAAGTTTCACCTCATGTAAAAAGTCCTCATTCTCGGGTCCATAAAAGGACTTCATTGCTACTTCCAAGCCATACCAAATTGCCTTGTATACTTTGGCAGAGGCACCTTGCCCTACTAGCCCGTGTCTTTCAAGACTATTTCTTGCATTTGATGCAACTAAGCTTGTACTTTCATGTGCAGTAGCTTTCAATTTTTGAAGTAGATAAAAAGCCAACTCATGTTCAGCATTGTTTGATGTATTTAATTGGAGGGCAACTTGTAAACTTGCCATCATATTTTTCTTGTCTTGGTAAGCTTTCTCTCTCACAAGTTCTTGTTGAGACTTGTGTAAGCTTGCAATTTCAGTAAGCCTCAAGCTTGTTGATGTCTCCGATTTTCTTCTGGAGAAAATTATTGAACAACACTCCAAATTGAAGCCAATTGTTGCAACATGCTCTGACACATTTGTGACCATGAGTGCAGATTGGATCCATGTCTCTTTACGACACTCTTGCATGAAGTCCTCAACCTCCTTTCCCATAGTATAAAGTAGCTTGAAGATGAGAAGAAATTGCTCCATATCTTGCGGTGAAGCTAAAGAGTTAAATTCCTCATTGACTTGTCGGATTATGACGTTTGCACTTTGTAATGTTAATTTTAGTTTCTCAACTAAATATTGACATTGTGCTTGGTTGAGTATTGTAGCACCATGAACTCCAACCACTCCTTCCACTTGCTCCATACATCTTGTTGTAAGTTTCACGTATAAGTCTGGGGACTCAACTGAACAAATCACACACTTGTAAATCTTATGTAAGCCAAATTTGATGATAATGTATTGTTATATATTTATATCAATATTGTAACCTATATGCATTTAAGTACGTACAAGTATACTCTTAACCTGTTCTTGTCACACCTTAGGTTGCACACCTCTATAATATCACATTTTTGGAGTGTGAACGGCTATTTAAAAATGCCCACCCGTACCTTGATTCTCTGAATATTCCTCAATTATAAAATTTGAAATGTAACATAAAGGATGTTTGAGGTAACATTGTCTTAATTGTTTGAAAATGTTCTATAATCCAAATGTTCTATAATAACAAGTAAAGCATTGAGGCTCCATTGCGTTATATATAATTGGCATTCTGGACTCTCAGAGAGATAAGTACTTACCGACTTCATTGATTTTTGAGTCGAACAGCTTTGGCGAATGTTTCCACCAACTTCTTAGGTCCATGATTCACAATATAACAGGAAGTTCCTGGAGAATTCCTGGTGATTACTGGTCATTTCAGCAAAACCACGCGAAAGAAATGGTGAGGCTCTTAGTGATATCTATACAACAACCCATTCCACATCAGAATCAAATGAAAAGCCTATATTCCCTTTCCACATCTTGTATCATATGTATTTGTGCTAAGGTAGATTCGTGACAGAACCGTGAAAAACCTCGATTCTGCTAAACTGCTGTTGGAATGTGAAGGAAAGTTGATGAACTATGGAGGGGAAAGTGACTGGAGGAAGAGAATTCAATAACTTTGTAGCTTCTGATAAGGAGTGAGCAGATGAATGATTGGAATATGGTACAAGAGAGTGCAAACTACCTGAGCATTCTAATTGACTTCATGTCAGAAGTGACACTTCGGGTACTGCCAATTCAACAACGTTAAGATTAAGATACAATATTCATAACAACGTATGAGATGATGAGTGAAAAGGGCTTACTGCACATGAGCGAAGAATTTCCTCCAAAACGTATGCGAGGTAAACGATACTTTCGTCGGAGAATGAGATTCAGTAAAAATCAACCTTCCCCCGACAGCTCAAGCGATTAACATCTGCACATTATCTTCGATTCTGTTAACTCAAGTTTAATCAGCAGATAGAAAATAAAAGGAAATATGGCTAATCTGAACATATTAGAAAGTTAGCAAATGAAGGTATATTTTGTAGATTTTGTAGTTTATGATAGGAGCCAGCAGCTCGATGGCTGACTTTTGACACGTCGAGACATACTGTCGACAACATGACCCTCACTGTCGTTTGACTCTAATTTTGACATCAGCAGCGAAACTCACTCATAAGAACGATAGACAGATCATGCTACCGAGTGATCGATTAGTACAGTACTCAAAGTGCCACGAGCTTGCCAGAATCGTTAAAGCAAGTGCGGAATAACTCAATGGACTCTACAGTAACTCAAACTTACGTTCTATATCGACGAAATCAAACTCACGACTCACCGGATTCCACTGACACACTGTCGGTTAAAAAGGACGCGAGATGCATTGTTGAGTACTAGCAGCATCCGTGCGGAAAACCAAAGTCATTTACAAGTGGCATGCGTGATTGATGAATGAAGTGCTGAAGATCGAAGGACAAATGAGTACATGAAAGTGCTATGAGCTGGCCACAGTCGTGTAAAAGCAAGTGTAGAACAACTTTGATCTTCCTGTGCTAACTCAATATCAATGTACCCAACCGTGGCAGTCTCAGGACCCTACCGACAAACTGTCTGTAAAAGAAGACAAGACATAAATACTGTGTTTGCATCAAACGAAACGATGATGTACAAGTGGCATTGATAGCTGATGGGTGTTGACGATCGAAAGTGAACGCAAGGTGCAATCCAATAAGTTGAAGGGGAATGGCGTACCCTTGGAACACTAGTTACTTCATCGTAAATGTAATGACACTACACTAAATCACAGTATGGATAAACATCGCTCAAATCACGAGTCTTCAAACTCTACCAACAAACTGTCGAGAAAAGACTACAACAGATACACCGGTGAATTTTCACTGTATTCGTATAAAAAAAAAGGGTACGAGTGGCATAATTACTTAAGAAGTGTATACTAGGATTAGGGGGATAGGGGATTCTTTTTGAAGCAGCACTAGTTCTAGCAATGTTTTGAGCCTCAATTCTAAGGAGATTTTAGGTGATCGTTGCTAAAGCCAGTACCAGGATGTTGCCCCTGAGCAACATACACATGCTGTACATGCTGTAAAACATACATGTTGCAAATCCTCTTCATTCTAGCAGTGTGAAGATCGAAATGCAAAGTGTCAACCAGAGGAAATGAAGAGGAGTGACGCACGGACGGAACATTAAGTGACCGTATACTAAGTACTAATTAACTCGGATAAACATCGATGATATCAGATTCATGAGTCTCCGAGCTCTACCGACGAACTCTCGGCGGAAGAGGACAGGAGATCCATTATTTTGAGGATATTCACTGTATCCGTGTCAAACGAAACGAAACTAAAAGTAAAACGAATGCTTAAAAAGCGCAAGGGGCCAAATAGTGGATGGTAGTATTTCGAACCCTCGGAACACTAGTAGCTGCTTCGTTTGCAACATACAAACTCATAGTCGTGAATAGATACAAACTCTCACAGTCATGAATAGATACAAACTCACAGCCGGCCGTGAATAGGGAATTATCGATGTAAACAAACTCATGAGCCTTCAAACTCTACCAACAAAGTGATGAAGTACATTGATGAGTATCTACTGTATTCGGAAAAACAAAAGAAACATACAAGAGGTATGGTCTACAACGCAAATTCGCTGACACTCCATTATTTTGAGGATATTCACTGTATCCGTGTCAAACGAAACGAAACTAAAAGTAAAACGAATGCTTAAAAAGCGCAAGGGGCCAAATAGTGGATGGTAGTATTTCGAACCCTCGGAACACTAGTAGCTGCTTCGTTTGCAACATACAAACTCATAGTCGTGAATAGATACAAACTCTCACAGTCATGAATAGATACAAACTCACAGCCGGCCGTGAATAGGGAATTATCGATGTAAACAAACTCATGAGCCTTCAAACTCTACCAACAAAGTGATGAAGTACATTGATGAGTATCTACTGTATTCGGAAAAACAAAAGAAACATACAAGAGGTATGGTCTACAACGCAAATTCGCTGACACTCCACTAACTCTCAAATCGATAGACATCGATGACATCAAAATGAGCCGACAAACTGTCGGCAAGAGTAGAGAAGAGATATATCGATGAGTATTCACTGTCAAGAAAGACCAAGGCTATGACACAAGAAACATTCACGATCAAAAGAAAAAGTGCTCAAGAAACGCAATTACGGTGTCAATAAGGAGAGAAATGACTAACCTTCGTTGCTTCGTCGAGACTGTACTGACACTGTCGATAATCTCAAATCCCCGAGTCTCCAACCTCTACCGACAAACTATCTGCGAAAGAAAGAAGACGAGAGAGCCACATCGTCGAGTAATGCACCAAATATTACCAAATTACAAGTGTCAAGACTGATCACTGAATTACAGAGATAAGCAATCAAGGCGCTAATTAGAGAGAGGAAGAAATCACATACCTTCGGAACTACTGCTTCGTCCCGCACGGAGGAGGAATCTCGGCAGTAAAAGAACGAGATTAATGCGCTTCTGTTGTTAACTCCTGGAGGACGGAATACTTAGAAGAACAGGCACGAAATGCACCGATCGAGTTCCTCTGGCGGTAAGCTTCTGCCAAGCTCCTCGTATCACCAAATTCAAAACCAATCAAGAGCTGGAACCTTCTAGTTTGTCTAAAAACTTGTGTCCACTGATCAATCCATTGCGATTTGCTGCAAGCGATCGACCGGAAGCTTTGAGCGACGGGTGCGGAAGGCGAAGGGAACTTGGATGATTATCATCCAAGATGTATCAAGTAATTCGGAGATGTTGACGTTTGACATCCATTTTTGGCTCTACGGCACCCTAGACGGCTAAACAGCGGCTGGGCGAGTTGCTTTACTGTACCCGTGGCCCATGGATGGGGCAAGCATAATGGACTCTTGAATTGGATATACTTATGTTTATGGTTGGTGGTAGAATAATAATGCCACTTTTATGCTTGCAATAAATTATTAATTTGGATTCTTTTATGCGTAAACCGGAAAGAAAAAGTTCTACATTCACTATGATTGTAAACAGAAATTAATTTACATAAAGATTTGGTGCGATTCATATTATTGTAAAAAGTCCAAATTAGTATTATCATGATCTTTAAGAGTTTGTTCTCTTTCTCCATACTTACACTTAGAGTATACCAATTAAAAATCTTACTTCCCAACCTTGCAATTAAACAACCAATATCATGCAACGTTTCTTGAATGTAAACAATCATGCGAAACTAAAATTTGTACAACCTATGAGTGAATTCAATGGATCAACACATTTAAAGATTGAAGAATAGAGTCACCAAAGATTAGAGAAGTTATATTTCTTTCATAGTTTGGTCTATCTCAGCACATGATATCTTAAAGACTCATTTATCAATGTAGAATAATCAAGAACTACATATAGTCAACCAACTTACAAATGAATAACCACCTTCAATCATTTTATAGTAAACATCGCTTAGCTCATCTGCCTCACATATTCAAATAAGATTCTGAGTTTCATGAAGGCACTCTACTCTAACTTGCATGTCTAGTTTCTATGCTCCATAAAAAAAAATTCAATCTATCAAAACTATCTACAACGTCCAAATCAACCATCCAATGGACCAGTTCAATGGAAGAACGGATCATCACAAATTCGTAACGAAATATCTTACATTTTGCTGGTGAGAATCCCCCAAAAAATGGTCGATCTTCCTGGTTGAGCTTTTTTGGAGAAAATTCCTCCCCACTGAATGTTGAACAACACAAAGCATTCATACAGAAGTACAAGGTCTCTGAGAACAAACAATCAACCTCCTCACTCTTTTTCAATATTCTAACCATCCGGCAAAGGATTCTAGCACAAAATCTCACAGTTTCTTCGTATTGCCCAAGAAGGCACATATACCACTTCTCATGTAAGCTTCGTTGTTGCTGTTACGGATATGTTAAAAGAATCAAATTATCCTTCTGACTAGCCCGGATACTGTATCATGATGAAACCAGCAACTGCACTTGCTGCATCACTTCAACCATTAGTATTGATTGGAAGGTTGAAAAGTTCGAAAGAAACTCATGTACCTGTAGGGAAAATATAAGGTGAGCTTCGGACTTCGAAGTCGTCTCTGCACGAGACACTCAATCATCTTGCTAACAATCATCATGAAAATCTACTCCCGAAGTTAATAAGAACTATCATTACATTTTTCTATCATTGCAGAACACAGTTTGTTCAAGCTTTTTGAATAATTCGATCCAAAAATAGCCTTTATAGCGAAGTGAGGGCTGATATGCACGGTGATTCTGGCAGAGGGATGCATGCACATAGAATAATTTATTGGAACTTATGTAAGAGCATCTCCAACGGAGACTCTGCCAAATGACTCTGGCAGAGGCTTTGGGCGAGCTTGGGGAATCTGCCAGAGCGCAGAAAAGTCGGTCTAGTGGCACCACACCCAGTCGTGGCTCTCGTGAGCGTCGACGTGAGAGGTGCGGCCTGCGACGAAGCTCTCCCACTTCCCGCCATCCATCCCAAAAAGCTGCAAAAGCCAAGAAGATTTGCTTTGACCAGCTCTCAAGTGCGGTGTACAGAGCTCTGTATATCGTGAGATTTGGCCGTGCCCTGGGCCTCCTTGGCCGAGCTCGACTTCCACGCTACCGTTGCAGAGTGAACGGTGCAATTCCACTTTCGGAGGTTGGTAGCAAGTGGCCGTTTTTCTGGCCTCCCAGAGTCACCGCTGGAGTCGCTCTAACATAGAATCAATTTTAGGCTTCATACTGTGCTCCATGGGTTTGCAATATGTCACTACTTCACTTCTTTCGAGCATCCAGCTGCAGCTAAGGGCATTCGCTCATGTGAAGAAAATGCCTACAGACACTAACACAGTTGAGTTTCCGAATCTGTCATCGCCTGGTTTGCTTTAACCCCTCACAACTGGTCGATATGGTCGCTCATTCTGATATTGAATGACTGACCTTGAAAGTGTTTCTGAGTGAACAACTTGATGAAAGTAATTACTGTCCGAGTGGAGGACTCTGCAGATTTTGTTAGCGCTGCTTCTGCAGGGGCAAGGATGTTTATCATCAAGCCTTTCTGCTGCCCTTTTGCATCTGCATCGAATGTCATTTCTTCATCCAATCACCGACGCCGTGAACATGAGTCTCACAACCAATCAATTGGCTCTCACAATTTAGGGCACCGGTAACATCGATCATTTTCATCGCCGAAAGACCGATTGCACTTCTCACATTTTGTACGATGCGCACACAACTTGCTGAAATTGGACAATCGCAGATCAATGCTCGTGGTTAGGGTTTCTAAAAAGTGCAAGTGCGCATTGACGGGGAGGGGGGCAATGTGGTTGGAAAGGAAATGTCGAACCTGTTTACAAATAATGTTGTCAATCAAAGAGGATTGAGGTTCCTCTGACCACACATCACTATATGATACAATGTCATAAGTTTGCTTATTCAAAAAAATTGATTTCTCACATTTTGCATAATAACTCTCTTTCACCTCTCTACATTATCAAAAAGTCTTCACAATCAATCTCTAGAGTTAATAAATATAAATTTTAATCCATGAAGCAGTTTCAAAGAGCTTCAAAGCGAATATTGCAATAAGAACTATATTCTTGAAAATCTACTCTTGAATATAATGCAATAAGAACCATATTAACAACACCTATTTGTAATGTCTTCCTTGAAGAAGACTTAAATTGTCACTTCATACCATTTCTCCTTGTAACTCCTACTTACTCTACTTACTAATTGTTGCTAGCCACATGGTGTGCTTAGGGTGTATATAGAACTAGCCATAAAGACATCCAAACGTGTTCTTTCAAATTTGAGAAATTTCCACCTAGAAGCAAAAGCATGAAAAGGTGAATACTGAATATCATGGGATCATTTTGCTCAATTGTATTCAATTTTTACTTTATAAAATTTTAAAAAAAAATTAGTTTCAAAGCAAATGCTCTGCGCGGATAAATAATAGCATATTGTGTCTTTTCTTGTAAAACAGTGGGAGGAGAGAAGCAGAGATACTCACTACACCAAGTTGTTGATTACTGTTGAAAATGCCAATTGCAGAACGAAACATTAAATATCACATGTTCCCTTAGTGTTATAACACTAGATGTGAGACTGGTCATGGAAACTTCCATATATTAAGAAAAAGATCCACTAGAATTGATGCAATTGATTCTTTTAAGAAAGACAAAAAACTTTCATTACCACGGGAGCCCAAATTTAAACACAAATCTCTAAATCGCTACGAAATAATGTAATACTTCACTTTCTGTAAATAACACTAATTTTCATATAATACTCATCAACAAATTACAAATTTACAGAGCAAGATGATGTGAGAAAGTCGCTTACATGCTGGTTCCGCGACCAAAAGCCGATGATATGGAGCCATCGACTTTTTGAAAGTGCTTTTTCTGTTGCTAGAGCTTACATCACGCTGATTGTTTTTCCTCAATCTTACTCAATGGATCCTCCATCAGTGAAAGCCCATATCGGGGTATCGAATAAAAGAGTATACAAATGCCGTTCATGCCTGGCTTGCCAAAGGGAGTTCTGGAACTCAACTAATACAAGACTAGTTGAAAACTAGCGATTGTCTGCCCGAAAGGCAGCTTGGTTGTCCAAATCCGTAGGAGTGTGGAGATCGCTTGGTTAGTGACCGATGATGTCGTCTCCAAGTAATTGAGCGATGTCTTCTAGAATTTGCTGCAGAAATTCTGCGTGTTCTGTCTGTCGACGCGATGTTGGAGCCTCAATGGTGGGAGTAACAAGGGCGTCTCGAGCTTCCAGTGGTGTTCTCAATGAATCCTCCATCATGGTGCTTGACAAATTCTTGGTACGGGAAGGTGCAGGCCTGTTTGGGAGCGTGACGGGAATTAGCTACAGACCTGATTCCGGGAGCTCACCACCACCACCAAAGCTACCCGATTCTTGTGAGGCATGTATGATCTCCCCTATAACAATCTTTGTCTTTGTTGGTTTGTCAGGATTTGCATTTGTCGCTCGTTTCAGCCTACGCCTTCGACTTGGCGGGAGTTGCCGAGGAGTAATCCCGCCTATACCTGCCCGCCCGCCCCGCCGGTCGCTTTCTGATGCCTTGCTGGTTTGCCAACGCTTTCCCCGTCTTTGCGGAGGAGCTTCGAAGAATGCGGGCTCCTCGTTCAACAACTGCGATGTGGAGGAGCCATACCAATCATTCTTGCACACGGTCTCGGTGCTCTTCGATGTCTGCATGGTTCCTTGATCTTTGGGTGCAATGTCGCTTAAACCAATCCGAAGCTCAATGGCTGTTCTTAGCACCTCCTGAAATGCAATGCAGATGCTTCGCCAACTTCGCTCTGCTTTTTGTTTGTGACGGTCATGGTCAAACTCCAGCTCCACAATTGAATCATCTGATCGAAATTCACAAAGCATTAGCTTGCCGTCAAATATCACACAAACTTTGGTGTTTTATACAAAGTAGACTTACCAACGGCAACGACGGCTGCTACAAATCGGCCATGTTTCTTCAAAAGATGCTTCAATTTTGTAGGAGTGATCCTACACAGCACCCGTTTCCAAAGCTCCTGCAACTCTTCATCCTTGAGCACCGGAAACTTCATATATTCCTCTGGCGCACGTCCGACTTGGGAGGTCTCTTCAGCATGTTGTACTGATTCCTGTTGTTGTGGAGGTTGCTCCTTGGCCCAAGCTTCCTCTAGCTTCTGTTTAGTCAAGGTGGCAGCATCCTGTGCCTCATGAGAAAAGTCTTGCTCACTCGCTGAGTGTGCTTGAAGCGCTAACTCTGGTACAGGAGCTCGTGTCTGATACTGGGGACCTTGCGTATGAAACTCGGAAACTTGCGTCTGATATTCTGGCTCGTTCATGGGAGGATGCTCAGACCTTGGAAGCGAGGTATTGGCTGCTGGTGCGGTGTTCAATGGTACCAGGGGAGTTGATTCTACAGTGGACTCTGATGAAGGAAGAGCTGACCGGTCAGGTGCAAACTGCAAAAGTGCAGCAGTCAGCCTCATTGCGGGATCACTCGTCACTAGCAACTGCTCCTCTGCTCCAGAGAGAATCTTAAGTGCTCGCTTGAGTCGGTTTTGCTCTTCTTGTCTGGCTTCAAAACAAGAAACATGATCGGTAAGAAGCAACGTTACCATACAAATCGATCAACGATGGACACTGGAAATGTATGAGTGTCTTACCATAGTTTCGATTGAAGAAACCCGTGCTTGGTCGCATCTTCCGATTCACACAACGAATGCCGACAAGAATGACGGTGATGAGAGCACCAAGCTGCCTCACCAATGACATAGGCTCAACACAGGAGGCCAACACCTCTCGCATGGTACGCTCAGTGTTCAACGTATCGGCAGAGAGGGCATAGTCGAGCAGGTCCATGATCTTCGATTCTGAAGGCAAGCCGACCTATATCATCACAACAATGTGCATTAGCATCTACATAAGATGTGGACCACAATAACACCCTCCGAAGCAAACCACTTCGCAAAATCAGTGTGGCTTCCATAGGAAATGTCTACGTCAACAACACTTTCATAAGCAAGTCCTGTATGAGTTAAGTTTGTTGAATCAACTTACGAGCTCTTGAACTAAAGCAATCGAAACGTTTTTGTTCAAGAGACAGATCTGGTCAAAGACGATCTCCGCATCCAGCAATGAGCCGTTCGATCTCTCCGCAATGAGTTCCACCGCGCCATCCTCAAGGACCACACCTTCCTTGGTTGCCAGCAACTAGAGTCGGCTGACGATCTCATCCTCCCTTGCTTTTTTCTTCAAGAACGGAAACTTCTGGCACCGGGAGGCAACCATAGCTGGTATCTGCTCCGGATTTGTAGTAATAAGAATAAACACCACGTTCCGCGGAAGCTCTATCATCACTTCAAGAAACGCGTTCCAAGTGTCGATGGTGAGCAAATGGCACCTTTCTACAATGAACACCTTGTAGCGGGCGTGCAGGGGCGTGAAGCTCTCCATGATCAGAGGGCAAATGCCTGCCAAATCTGCAGCGATTGAAGCAGCATCGATTTGTTTGACGACGGCACTTCGGTTATGTGTACATGCTCCACATATCCCGCACGGGCGATAGACATAGTCTAGTGACTCACAGTTCAATCCTGCTGCAAATACACGTGCGGCCATGGAATTCCCGGTGCCGCAAGGTCCCTTGATCAAGTAAAGCGGCGCCACTTTGCCTTTCACAATCACCGTGGACAAAGACTTTACCACTGCGGCTTGTTCTACAATATCTCTAAACTTCTCTAAACATGGAAACCTTCCGGTCTCCAACTTCGAACACTTATGCGACTCTTCCAATAGTTTAGTCAGACTAGTTGGAGACTCAACAACATCAACCTTTCTTTCTTGCTTGAACAAACTATTCAAAGGCTCAATAGCATCAACCTTTCTTTCTTGTTTGATCAAACTAGTTAGAGGCTCAATAGCATCAACCTTTCTTTCTTGCTTGATCAAACCAGTTAAAGGCTCAATAGTATCAAACTTTGTTTTTTGCTTGATGTATGAACTATCATACGAGCTTACTGCAAACAGGATGTTAGATGCTCTCTCCTTGTTTTGAGGCGATCTTGAAACAATAATCTCGTCCCACGTGGATTTGGAAGCAATGGTGGCAATAGCATCACAACCTTCTTGGATTGTTGCCAAGATAGCAAGAAGTGCCAAAGCTTCATCAAAGATAATTGTGGATTGATTTACAATCAATGTCATGAGATATGGAATGACCCCTGCTCGGATTGCTTGTGCCTTGCATTCTTCATAGATAATGAGGTTCATGAGTGTGTTTGCAACAATTTTTTTCACTTCGATAGTAACATCCTGTAACAATGTCACTAGAACAGGAATAACACCCGAGTTTTTGATCGTGAACTTGTTCTTGTCATCCAAAGAGAGGTTGAAAAGTATAGTTGCAACGCATTCTTTGGTCTCCATGTTGCCCAAACTTGACACCTTCAAGAGAGGCTCAATGACACCTACATCATCCAATTCACTTTCTTTTATTTGGAAGCATTATGTAAGATATTGATTAATTTTACGATCATGAAATACTTCTATGTCACCAACAAATACTTCTTTGAACATACCATCATTGTTTATAAATTATAATAGGACTGCTTGTAAAGTCATATCAAGTGTAATTTTTTTTGTTAACTATTTAAAATTTTATCATCAAGTGCAATAGCCATATATATATATATATATATATATATATATATATATATATATATATATATATATATATATATATATATATATATATATGCCAAAAGTGGCTTCAAAACCCTCTTGGATTGACTATAAGTTTAGAAGTGTGGTAAAATTTACCTTGTTTGATAGTAGAAGGTTTTAAGCATTGTTCATTAATTATGATGTATTGCCTCAAAATTAGTCACTAACCATAAGTTGGCTTCATTTTGTTGTTTTTAGATATTCAGTATCTCTTGCACATGGAGAAAAATCTATTTATATAGTATTTGGTTCACCAGATGCTCATCAAGTGATGATAAATATAGTTAAAGTAAGTTATGTTCTAATGTTGATTGTAACAATTACCCCAATTTTTATAATGATTACTAAAATCACAATTTCGAACACTTATTATATAAAGAGCTAAATTTTCACTTCTAGCTGCTAGAAAACTTGATTTGAAATCACAAGCATTCAATTGGCTTTGGATATGCTTTAGATCAATGGCTTCTAAAAATTTCTGAGTATTATATAAGAGTTCCAAATATATTTGTTACTTTTTGAATCATATTTATACTGTTCTTCATATGTCAAACTTAAGGTGGTTTTTATACAATTTGATCATTGAGATATCATCTCTAGAAATAATATTTAAAAGTACTTAATTCACTATATAATGTTCTATATGAATGGAGATACTAAAAATCTGATGAAATATCAACAAACACAAGAAGCAATACCTGTTGCAATAATTTGTACCTTGTCTTTGTTATTGTAAGACAAATTTAGTAATGTTGTAACGGCATCCATTTGAGTCTTTTCATCTGGTGAGAGCAACAATGCAAGCAGGTGGCTCACACCACCTTGCTCAACAGTGCAGATTTCATTCTCAACACTTTTTTTTGCCACCTTGTTTTTTCTTGAGCATTTAGAGGTGTTTGCCACCCAATCTGCAATGAAAAAAGAAAATAAAAGTTAGCCTTCTAACTCCTTCATAAACTTAATCTAAGACTAGACTTCTCATATCTTATTTCACAAAACTATCATCACACTTTTGAATGTCAACATATAGGTGATAGAAAAAACTCCAACATTACATGATGGAGAGTTATGTGCACTAATCTTAATCATTATAACAATGTATCAATATATAACTACTCACCAATTACTTGAAGTTTGTTATTGCTACTTCTTGATAGTCATACTATAGAGACAAGTGAGTGTGCTTTTTAAAATTGAGATATATGGTGATAAGAATGTGATTTTATCATGTGATAAATAAGCTCACAAAACTAAATTCATTCAAGAGGTCGAAACATTAGAAATACTTGATGAATAACTTTAAATTTCATAGCTTTGCACATTAGATTGTCGACTGAATGAGATTAATGTTTTATGCTCATACAACTGAAAAACACATGCGCATCGCATATATAGATGTTATACATTGAAACATGATTTAATGAGAAAATACAAAATTTGTAGCCCTTAAGAATTAGCTTACACTTGTTTAAAAATTGTAGCCCTCAACTCTTCACAAATATCACCCAAGACATGGCCTTTTTTACTAGACTTTGATTTCCAACATGCTTTAATTAGAGATTTCACCCTTTGTGGACAATAAGTAGGTACAAGAGGACGTTCACAAGCTAATGTTGCTTTCTTTGCATCACCATTTTTAGGGGTTTAGTGACTACACAAAATGAATAATGAAAACTTGTTTTCAATCTAATATTGACATATTAAACTTAAAAGGGTCTAAATGCTTACCGACTTCATTGATTTTCGGGTCAAACAACTTCAGCAAGTGTTTCCACCAAGTTCTTGGGCCCATGATTTACAAAACAACATGAACTTCTCCAAAGGCTCTTTACACTGAAGAAGTTACCACTGATCATTTCAACAATATCACACAAAAAGAACCGGTGAGACTCGTTTCAGCAGAAAATATCTATTCAGCAACCCACTTATACAGCAGTAACACCTATACAGCATCCCATTCCGAATCATACTAAAATAAAAAGCCTACAAGCCATTCCACATCTTGATTCATATTTGAGCCAAGGTGTCTTCACAGAACCGTAAAAAACCTTGATTTTGTTTAGCTGGTGGGCAATGGTAAGCTTGGGGTATCACTTTTTGGACACACTAATTAGGTTATTTTTATTGAAAACCTCCAAAGTTTGTCTAATTTAGTCATTTTAATCAAGTAAAAAGACCCTAAAATAGAAAATAAAATATCATGCACCTCACTGAAATCAAAGTATATATGCCTATAGATTTTCTTTTAGATTTTTTATTTTTTTTGGATCCATTCATAGATGAGGGAAAAAGTGTTGAATTTGGGGATTTGCAGGCATTATAGTGCACAATGAATTAATTTTTTTATTATTAAATAAATTTTTTTGTATTCTATACAAGAAGATGTAGGTCATATTCAAAAATCATATTAAAATAAAAATGGTTGATATTCCATTTGCTTGATTCTATGGATTTTAGGTTATTGGGACATGACTTACTTTTTCAACTAAAAAATCAAATAAAATTACTTCAAAATATTTTTTTTAATTTCTAATTTTTTTTCTTGATACATTATAAGTATAGACAACTAAAACCACATCTAATGAAGTCTTATTGTATTACAGTTTAAAAATGGATATGTTTGTCACACCAGCATAGAGTGCAATTGTTCATGGGACAACCTTTTTGGGTACCCCAACCAGACCATCACCCTGGTCTTGGTTAAGGAAGGAAAGCTGATGAATTCTGGAATGGAAAGCGACCAGAGGGAGAGAAATGATTGTATATATAGGAACTCCTTGTATGATTGAGATTTAGCACAACAAAGTGCAAACATTTTGGAGTAGCATATGTGCTCATGCTATAAACAATATGAAAACATAATATTCATAACATCGTAATGATTATGGATGATAAGGGCTTACAGCACATGACCAAAGTATTACCTCTAAAACGTAAGCGAGGAAATCGATACTTTCGTGGGAGAATCAAATTTCCTAAAAGAGCAACCTTCTCCGGTCAAGCAATCAACATCTGCACATTAACCTCAATTCTGTTGAAACAACAAATTCAGTAATAAAAAAATAGAAGGAAAGCGACACAATCGGTACATGATTAGACGAGATACAATCATTGATAAGTATCAGCCTCAAACTGCGTGGAAAACAAAACTAAAATACAAGTGGCATGATTGATGAATGAAGTGCTGAAGATCGAAGGACTCATTTTGTGATCGAGTGATCGATGAGTACTTGAAAGTGCCACGAGCTGGCCACAATCTTAAAAAGCAAGTGATGAACAAACTGAATCACTCTCTACTAACTCAAACAGCGATGAACCCAACCTTACGAGTCTCAGAATGTTCCCGACAAACTCTCTGTAAGAGAAGACAAGACATAAACCCTGAATACGCATCAAACATTACGATAAATCGAGTGGCATAATCATTTTATGTGTGCTGATGATCGAAACCAACCGCAAGGTGCAATCCAACAAGTTAAGGAGGAAAGACGTCCCCTTAGAACACTAGCTACTCTGTCGTAAGTGTAATGACACTACTAAATCGGGATATGGATAAACATCGATCAAATCAAACTCATGAGTCTTCAATTTCTACCAACAAACTGTCTTCTTCACAGAAGACAGGAGATACACTACATAGGCATGAAACGAAACGAAACTAAAAGTGCCTTGATTGATCAAGGAGCCAATCAGTAAAGAGTGGAAGTGCGTACGCTTGAAACACTACTATCTGCTTCATCGTAAACGAACTAACACTACACTAACTCACACAGTAAGAATAAATAATAAAAAGAAAAACTCACGAGGATTTACATTCTACCGACAAACTGGTCGGTACAAGAAGACAATACGGTAGATACATCGATGAGGATTCATTGAATTTGCAACAAACGAGACGGAATGATAGGTGATCATGATTGACTGCTAGAATGCTGAAGATTAAAACGCAAGGCCCAAATTGTAGAGGGGGAAATGACTTACTCTAGGAACATCGGCTGCTTCGTCGTAAACGTACTGACACTACACTAACATCAATGAAGTCGAACTCAAGAGTCTTCAAATTCAACCGGTACAAGTAGAGTAGAGATACATTGATGAGTATTTGCTGTATCCGCATCAAGCAAGACCAGAATACAAGAGGCATTATAATAAAAAGCTAAAGAAACACAATTATGGTGCCAATAAGTAAGGAGAGAAATGACGAACCTCAGCTGCTTCGTCGGGACCGTACTGACACTGTCGATCATATCAAACTCCCGAGTCTCCAAACTCTACCGACAAACTATATGTAAAAGAAGATGAGAGAGCCACATCCTTGATTATGCACCAAATAAAACCAAGTGTCAAGTCTGATTACTGAACTACAGAAATAAGCAATTAAGGCGCCAAATAGAGAAAGAGGGAGAAACTCCGTACCGTCGGAGAAACTGCTTCGTGGTTCGGAGATTCGGGATCATGCGCTTCTTTTCTTTACTGTCGGAGAACGGGATGATATGAAGAGCAGTCACCAGGCACGGTCATGCATCGATCGAGTTACGTACTTTGGCGGTAAGCTCCAATTCCTTGCACCTGCCAAGCCTCTTGTAGAACCAAATTCAGAAATAAAGCCTCCGAGTTTGTCTACAAGCTCCGGTAAACACCGCTCAATCGATTGCGAGCAGCTGCTGTGCGTGATCGATGTCGGCAGCAATCGACCTGGAGCTTCGCACGTCGAGTGTGCTCGGGTGGGGAAGTCGAAGGCAGATGTGGATGATTTTCATCATAATGTTCACAGAGTTTGGGATGTTGACGTTTCACATCCATGTTTGGCACTTTGGCTCGTGGATGGGCAAGCAGCGGCTGAGCGAGTTTCTACACCACCCGGAGACCAAGAATGGAGAAAGCCATTCACAGAAAAACACCATGATTCGGTTCAAACACCCATCTCACAATAATACCAAGAATTGATATTAATGAGTAATCCAGACAATCCAGACCATGTCCAATTATATCAATGAGTAATCTACACCATAAAAAAAAATTACCAAGTTTTAACAAATCATGGTGTTTTGCATGAAAAGTTGCTGAAAATGTCTCAAGAGACTTGTCACATCAATATCCAATTTTTCAGGCTTAGTAGCAATGAGGTTATCTAGTAAGATTTGACGTTGCTCACTGTTGTCTTTCCGTCTAGGAGGACACTACTTTGGTTCATGTTAGAGACCAACTCGCAAATGAGGCACCAACTTATTTCTCAGTGTCATGAAGGCTCTCTCCACAATTTTCCATGTCTGATTTCTTTTCTCCATAACAATTTTTTAGATTATCAAAATCATTCAAAATGTGCAAATCAATCAAACCAATGTACCAGTTCATTGGTGACATCATGGAAGAACGGATCATGGAATCACATTATCTTACATTTTGCTGGTGAAGGATTTCCTAAAAAGTGGTCGATCTTCCTGGTTGAGGCTTTTTAAGACAAAATTTCCTCCCCGGTAAATGTTTAACAACACAAAGCATTAACACAGAAGTACAAGGTCCTTGAGAACAAATAATCAACCTCTTCACTCTTTTTCGATATTCTGGCCAGTTTTGACACATTCCGGCGAAGAATTCTAGCATACAACATCTTATAGTTTCGTCGTCTTGCCCAAGCAGGCACATGCTCCACTTCCCATATGAGCTTCACTCTTAAAGTTACAGCTATCTGTTAGAATGAAGCTATCCTTGCCCCAATTCTGTCATGTGCTGAAACCAGCACAGGATCAACAACAACAGCCCCTGTTGCATCAATTGAACAATAACTCCACCAGTTTACTACTCATTTGAAGGTAGAAGAAGTTCGTAAGTCTGAAGCTCACCCTTCATTTTCCCAACAGGTACATGAGTTTCGTTTGAAGCCGTCTCTGCACAAGCCTCTTCTTAACACTCATCTTGCTACTTTTCTTCTCCTTGGGTGCCTTCACTTTCTTCACCTCCGTCTGTTGTTCCTGCACTTTAACTGTCTCTTCCACCACCAAGCTCTTCAAAGGCTCCTCCACCTTCGGCACCATTCGGAGCTTATACTCACGAACACGCCGTGCAATCTCAACCTCCAAGTCCTGGCATTCACGCATCCGGTGTCCATGGAGTCCACACCAGTTACATGGCGGGACGCGGTAATGCACATGAGGCTGAGGCTCCATCTTCTTGCTCAGGCTCTCAAGAGTGACAGCTTTTTTCTTTTTGATCTTCACTTCACCATCTTCAGTGGTGGATGACTCTTCGGCGAGCTCCTTGGTCAGCTGCTTCAAAGAGTGCAGGTCGCTCTGGCCGTTGGCAGACTGCACAACGACGTCGAAATTCTCGGAAAGTGTGTTCATTGTCCTTTCGTAGACGTCCAGCTTGCTTGTGATCGCCTCTCCTATGCCCACAAGCTGCTGAAATAGGTCTTGGACCACGTGGTAAGCTTCGTCCTGAGACGGGCCTTGCATCCGCAGGTCTGCCAGCTTGTCTTTAAGAAGCAACAGCCTTGCTTCGTTCTTTGTTCTGTAGAGTGTTCTGAGGCACTCCCAACTTGCTCTTTGTCCGTCGAATCCTGCACCACTTCAAAGCAACAATGCAAAATCCCTTAAAAGCCTTCGTACTCAAACGATACTTCCATTTAATTGACGATGACAATCACCTACAAAAGACGTCGGATCAATATGGTTGTCCTCCTGAGCTCACCAACCCAAATAAAAAAATGGGAGAAAAAAAGACGAATCTGGAGAATCTAAGGGCTCTTTTAACGTCCAATCTCTAGGAAAAAACTGTCACTGGAAGTTGAAGGTAGAGTGCTATAATATGGAGCCATTCCAATGATGGAACTCTAATATGGAGCCGTTCCAATGATGGAACTCTAGGCCTCTTCACCTAGTGGTACATAATAGCTTCGCAATCCAATCTTTCATATACTCCCAGCAAACATTACAGGTTGCCATTTAGGGCACCATTTTAGAAATAAAAATCCATGAAAATTGTAAAAAATGATGGCTCCACTTGGTGTAATCCTTTCAATTACTTTGCGCATGCACAGAAATTGCTTACACTACTAACTTCACTACAGATTTTCCCATGCTGAAATTCGAAATTCGAGCCATTATTGAGCCCGCAACGAAGAGATCACGGTAATGTCAATAACTCTAACATTGTATCGACCATTTACATGAACTTGAGAATAGCTTAATATAAGGACTACCTAGAATCAATCTCGATGACTGATATTTGTTTTCTAATGTTGCATCAGGACGAGTTTATTGCTATGAAATGAGTTATTGCTTACCAGGTGCTGGATTGAGGAACTTGTTGCCTAAAATGCACTGGCTCACGACCAAAGGTGGTTCGGCATTCTCACTCGGTGCTACTGCTCTCGGAAGGGACTTAATAGCTCCCTTAGAGAGCTGAAGAGCCCTGGCGCCGCTTTGAGATGACCCACTTTTGGAAAGCTTCTTGCATCTTCGACACTTGCTGCTGAAGCCCTGCTTAGACGCTGAACGTACGCTCTTGTTTTCCAAGCAAAACTCCTTCGGCAGAGTGTTAGATCCAGGAGTCTTTGTTTTCTTCCAGAAGTACGATACTTCTCCAGGCTCCAAGCTCAAAGCAATACGTGCAGAATCTCTGGAACTCGGTGGATGAATGCTAAACCTGCAGTTCACAACTCCCACGTCCATGAAGTCACAGTTCTCGACTGTGAGCGTTTTAAGCGTCTTGGCCTTGTACGGAGATGACTCTCGGTCTGCTAGCATCCTCTTTGTCTGGCGAATGTACAAGCAGCGTGGATCTTCACCTCGTCCAGAGCGAATCCACCTGTAGCAGGTCCAGTATGAGTAATGTCATCCTCTTTGAACCGTGAAGTGAAAGTAGATGGTAGCATGACATTGGAAAGGGAGGAAAGAGCGAAGAGCTTACGAGTTCCAGAGTTGTTTGCCCTTCGCGGCAAACTCATCAATTGCTTCAACACACTTCACCCACACAGTTTGCAACCAGTCAGAATTTCCAACTGAAGAAGTACTCAATTTTCATAATCAGGTATGAAGCTCTCGACTTACATCTCTCCATGGCCGATCGTGTAAGTCAAGTTCAAGGTGCCGCCAGCAGACAAAGTTTGTGGACCTCGTATTGTGCTCAACCTGCCATACTCATCCAACAATCATAATTTTGACTAGAGATATATTTATACTACTCTCAGTACAGTGCTACTTAGAAAGTGGAATACTCAGTTGCCCTTCTTGACAGTTTACGAGTGCTATAACTACACGTCAAAATTAAACATCAAGGGCCCAGACGTGCTGCTAAGGTTCTCTTACTCTGAACGCATGTTATTGCTATCTACATCTTGATGTCTTTCCACTAAGAATAGGGACAGCTGCACAGGAGCATTTTCAGTGACAAAAATGTGACTGCCAAGGATGGACAGTCTCGAATTCTGCAGCTAAGACATTATGTTTTAAGAGAGAAGAAAGATAGCAAACCGGAAGGCCGACTCGAATCTTCTCCACCACATGGTGCTGCTCCTGATAGGCCGTTTTGTAGTCCTCGATAACACTGGACATGCTGCAGCAGTTGGCAAAAACAGGTCATTGTAACCTCCAAAATCCCATCTCAAATAAAACTATGATCCGACAATAACAGCGAAGATAATAACAGGTTTCTCCGATCTCTACGCAACCTGAGAAATTTAAGGCCTTTGCTGCAGAATTCAGGCCAACGGCTTATCCCAATGGCACCAAATTTGTTACAATGCTGCACCAGTAGCACTATGTGTTGATACACCTGCTCCAAGTCCAATTCCGTGTATCAATATTCTCGAGTCAAGGCAACATTTAAGGTCAACCGACTCCTATGGATTGCCTTAAGAGCTTGAATATAAGTGCAGGGTCGACGATATAATCAGCAGTTTGAAAATCTATGATTTCTTCATACAAATTCTATGTATTCCTTGGTAGCAGTATGGAATCCTAAAGTGCAAGGAAGCTGGGAACCATGTTCTGATGCTTCATGAGACAATATCAGGTACCTCTAATTCGAAAAGAAAGCGCAATTAGAAAGTGAACATCCTTCGTATGCCCATAGAATGCACAAAGCAGATAATATGATTCGAATGTTTACTAAAGAGAACCTCACAACAGTTCCTTGCCGCATCTTACACAAAGCAATAAATGGAAAAATAAACTGCGACCTAGCAAAGGTGGATACCTCTCATCCTATGATCGAGACGAATCATGCAGATCTTTATGTTCAGCAACACTTTGTCTACCTGATCATCCAACACGGTCTGGAAGCTCAATGGATAACGCTCCACATCAGGCAGCCCCGCCTACAAGACAGTAGATCTTTCATTACAGGAGTCCCTTACAGGACCAAAGCATAAAAGTGCACTATGGAAGCTGCCCAATAGTCGATTATAGCAACAATCAAAACATATGTCAAGTACTCAAGAAGAAGTTTATAATCTCTTCTTTGCAATTAATGCAAGGAACTTATTTGAATCAAAAAGATTGTACCGTCAGAAGAAGTGCAACAAATACAGCCTCCACGCACTTGATGGGTTGAGGTGTAGTTATGATCTGCTCCAAACGAAGGAGCTCAGTATCCTCGGTAAAGGATGCTGCTTGAATGAACAACATAAATTTAAGAAAAACTTGTTGAATTTACCTGTTTTGCTGTTTCCATTATCAGGAAAAGTGGCCGTTGTTTCTGAGTATTGAAATTTGTCTGTGGATGGAGACTATACTCGAACGACGCAATGTACTGCATTGCTCAATCAAGGTTATCAAGGTCATTACAGACGTTGTTAGATCATTCAATGTTGAAGAAAGACTTCGAGTCAGTTTACCTGTTCCACAGCCTTAAGACGTGGTTTCGCCATAAGCCTGTAGAAAATGACTGGCAATCTAGGTCGACCGCACTTGGCAGCTATTGTGGTCACTTCTGCTGCTTCCGGTGCTTCCGATGTCTCTTCTGAAGCCACTGGTACCTCGACTACAAGAGCGTCTGTTGGGGCAGGACAATCCTCCATTGTGCTCAAGGTTCACATTCCCTATGATGCTGACGCAGGAATTGGCATCTCACCCCACCTCTGGATGTCAAACAACAGTATAAACCACACAAGCCTCCAAAAGTAGGCTGAGTACCAACGCTCTCATGCTTGAAGCCCGGTAACTATACAGTAAGCCGTCAAGAGATCGCAGCTTTGATTCTTCACTGAAGTATCAGTGTGCCAAAACAAAGAATGTCCAAATCTGGGGCATCGTGAACATCATGAAACCTTCAATGAGCAAGTTGGCCAGTAAACCCTAAACAATGACTGCCAAGACCTTATGGAAGCCATCTCACAGAACTTAAGTCGTATACAAGACATAAACGTTACTCATCTCCCAGAACTCATCTCTAGGTTGGCGTTCAACGAACAAAAAGTGTAAGAATGACTTTGCTCAACGTAAAGCCACTCATCTTTGAGATAGGGTTCCTACTATCCCTTCAAGAGTAGACTATGTGCATGTGAATTCAGTGAAAAAAAGCATAGCATAACATCAACTGGTCTACAGAGAGCTCTAAAGCGATCTCCCTGTGAAACCACATTCATACATGTTCAAAAAGCTCAAAGTGAATCATCCACCTCATTAACAACGATCTCAAAACGTTAGATCACATCCTTTCGCTTCCCGAACAAGTTGGTCTGTGTTCCAAGTCTCTGTTCCAAGAGCCTCTTGGAAGTATACAGACCTTGCCATGCTACTTCCCAGCTCAAAGCATCGTCTTTCCAGTTCTTAATTCCAAGCAAATCCATCACAATCGTGTGCCACTTGACAATCGTCCTCGCCATAGAACAGTTCCGGAGTGTGATACGAATGGGAAGAACAAAGAGGTGCTACACGAAGTTACAATAGAGCATACTCCAATCTCATTCCAATAGGGCAAAACTCGTGTGAATAGGGTCATCACCCCTATTCCTAATACAAATAATAATAAGGTTATGAAGATGAAAGTCCGCCAAGGCACTGTTTCAGCTCTGCCAAAGCAGTTTTCACACCTTCAGAAGCTGATTCAAGGCTACCCGGCACTGAGCCCTTGGCAATTTTCACTTCCTCAATGATTCCTCCGACAAGAGAATCAGCTTTCGCACTTCTATCACGCAGCTGATTAATCTCCTGTGGCGGATACAAGGAAGCTCCAAACTCGTCCACCTCCACTTGCAACACTTTACATTGCTGAAGCACGTTCTCTAAGTAGAGAGTTGCAGACTCATCGTTCCCTTGCTGTGGATCAGCTGCAACATACAAAAGCTCTTTTAGGAAGGAGAGAACTCCATTCACAACTCCTTTTGTTGCATCTGCCACTTCCATCTCCTCTTGTGATAGCTCATCATTGAACTCCAAGCTCTCCGCTGAAGACTCTGCTCCATCGCCATGTCCGTGATCATGTCCACAATCCCCATGCCCGTGATCGTGGCTATGGCTGTGACCATGGCTGTGATCGTGCCCGTGGCTATGATCGTGTCCACAAGGTCCCTCATGGTCGTGGTTATGGCTATGGCTATGGCTATGATTATGAGCATGCCCGTGGCTATGGCTATGACTATGAGCATGCCCGTGGCTATGGCTGTGGGAAGGGGCTTCATGAGCATGACCACAACCACAACCATCATCTTCCCCCTCGCCTTCTTTCCGCATTTCACCGATCTCTCTCAGCACATCCTTCACCGAAGTGGCAACTTGCGCCAATTGACGACCAATGGCAGCACGATTGGTATACGGCGTTTTCTTGATAACATTAACAGACTCCCAGACACAACCGACAAGAGGAGGAAGGGCGCCTTCACGCTCTTCTTTCGAACTCCCCTTCACAGAGAAGCTCACCGCACTCGTTAACAACGAAACACCGGCGCTGATCACTCCTTTCGCGGCGTTCCGAATGGTGACAGCAAGAGTAGGTCCAGCGCCAACAGTGAACCCGTGGCAGAGAAGAATCAATCCCTGAAGAGAATTAGCGAGTGTCTTCATAGCTTCCTCCGCCTCATCGACTTTCAGTGGCGATTGTGTCCATATGAGACCGATTGTCGTCGCGTGCTTGGAAACGAGATCCGCTGCTTTCTTCACTTCGGTCCAGTCGCCTTTCTCGCTGCCTGCTGGTGCGGGCGATTCCAGAAGCGCCAGGGATTCGTTTAGTGTTGCTGTTATTCGTTGCAGTGCTCGAGACAGGTTGGCTACTCGCCCCTTTTGCTGTGACTTCCCCATCTTTGATCTTCCCCGATAAGGAACGGAAGCGAACGTTTTCGAGCTCGTTCTGGAATGAAAATGCGAGGAATTCGAGAATAAGGTGCGAGACGATCGAAAGATGAGCTCGATCGTCAGTTCGATCGAGAGCTCTACCCCTCCCTAAACCCTAATGCCCTGCCCCCTCGAGTGAGTTCTTCGATGTCCTCATCGAACGTTTAGGTCTAAGAGCATACAAACTTTGAGCGTGTGGATTGCGTGGAAAGCATAAAGATACATTTTTATCAAGAAGTTGTGTAAATATTGATGATTCAAATTTGAAGTTTCGTAAATGAAGTGTCCCAAATGAATCTAATATCAACTTTGAATCTATACTGCATCTATTCATCAGCTCAATTGGAAAAGAATCTTTAAAAGGATTTTGAATGCATCTTGACGAGAGGAATCAAAAATGCAACTTTTGATTTTTGAACTCTTCTTCAAGTAGTGATGAAGCCATGGTAATTACAAAATCAAGAAATTCCCATGGGTCACACTGATAGGTTTAAATGGTATGATATGTTTAACTTACAAAGTTGTTAAGAAGGACGTCACATAATTTGGACTTCTTGAGTATTTCATAGTTTATAGAGTTTTTTTTTTTTTTTTAATACTTTTTCTTGAAGTTTTCTTTGTTGAGTTTTTAGAGTATTTTAATCACTTGCATACCAAACTCACATGCCAAATGGTATCTAGCATGCACTTTTTGCAAATGTTATTGCTACTAGAGCAATAATCACATTGGCTTGTGCTAAGTGTTTTACCAAACACCTAAAAGTTATGTGTAGGCTAAAGATAGTCAATAAGATCCTCGAATAAAAACTATGAAAAGTCATTAACAAAACAAACCGACAACATTCAAAGTAGATAGTATATTAAAGATTGCCGTTAATTGCTATGTAACAACTTCGCCATAGGAACACAAACCGACAACATTGAGAACTTGAAAAGCTTGTTAAAGAATGAAGATGGTCTTGACAATAATATCTCTGCCGGATTATTCAGCATCCCATGCATTTTTTGCATTGAAGTTAATTGGAGGGGTTTGAATTGTAGCAAGAGATCCCCAAGGGCACTTTTGAAGAGTTTTAGTAGAGATGCTCTCAATACAAGAGAAATATTAACCCCTAAAAGCCCAATCGACCATATTCTGGTCGATGCCGATTTTTGAGGGGCTCCAGTGGGTAAAAAAAGTAACTTTTTGCAAAGTATTTTTTTTTTACCAGGAGTTTGGTGAGTTGAGAACTTCATCCAATTTACAAAACCTCATTTGAATTCATAGAA
The DNA here is from genome assembly GCA_037043015.1 of Bryum argenteum. Lineage (NCBI taxonomy): Eukaryota > Viridiplantae > Streptophyta > Bryopsida > Bryales > Bryaceae > Bryum > Bryum argenteum. The sequence continues at coordinate 12,123,368 of CM073328.1, read as the reverse complement.
TTTTTTCTTCTAAGCTTCAAACACAAACAGGGCAAAGATTTGGACTTGGGCAGCTTGTGGGCAACATCTAGAGCCAATCAAGTGTGAGTTTGGCCATTGATTGGGCAACAGCTTGAAAATGGAAATTTTGAAATTTGACAGAGGGGCAGAAAGGGTTTGAGGGTCACCCATGATTCCTCCCCTCACTCTCCACTGTTCACATACTTACAAAATGTTAAAAAGGACAATGGATAAGGGGGGAAGGGGGATTGCTTTTATGGGTAAAGGGGAGGGAGACTTGCTTATGTGAGACAGGATTTGGGTGGATGCCATATGTGACAACTCACATGCCACCTCACATGCTACTTGCTATTTTTTTTTATTATTGAATGTGTTTTATAACAATTATTCTTCTTTTCTTGGAACTGTAGTGAAGGGCCCATCCGGCACCCTTTATTTTCCACTGTGCCCCAAGGTGTGTAAAGTTTTTGAGAAATTTTGCAATGTTTCAAGATTTTGTGTACCTCAGCCCATTGCAAGCCACATTATAAAATATGTATACATCCTAAAATTCTACTTTTTTTTGAAAATGGTATAGAACTACACATGACAATGTATTTCCAAGAGAGGCTGCGTTTTCAACATTGTATGAAGTCGTAATAATTGCTCAAAGTCTGCTGCCCGAAAAATCAAAACTTGCATATTTTTCATCTAATGCATATATCTCCCAATCCGTGCGGGCAAGAATTCTGAATTTTTTTGTGAAGGTTTCTATACTACTATCCTACAAGATCCTACGGTTGGATTTGTTCAGATCTAATTTCAAAATCCTTCAAAAATGCTGATTGTCTTGCTCTTTCTAGGGTGAAGTTCAAGCTTCCTACCCCCTTGGGCTTTTAGGGGTTAAGGTTGAATGACAAGTCTATGTCCATTCATGTGGCACACATTTTCTTATATGATTATTATGGAAATACTTGAATAAATACTCGGGTAAGCAATATTTAAATCTAATGCCCTTATCACACCATCGACAGGCCGCCCCTGCCTACTGCCGCTGCTACAGTGTTTCTCCTGAATTTTCTCAACTTTTTTTCAATTGCCGGTTGACTTCCACGCACTAGTGCCTGATAGTTTTCAAGTGCCTCCCATGTGCCATGTCATTGCCATGTAGATCCCAAAGCAACTTCCAAAGCAAACCCCAAAGCTACAAAGTTGCTCCATGTCACTCTTGCCACTCTCCCTACTTCCTCTCATGTGGCAACCACTTGCTAATTAGAACCAATACAAATCTTCCATCTCACTGCCTTTCCTCCCATGTTGTATGGCCCTAAGTGCACTAATAAGATTGGTGAATTTCTACAAAGTTACGGAATTTTTACGAATATTAGGTCTTTGTGCTTGATAAACCTAGGTGTGTTTTGGATTTTTCATTTGAGTATATCAAGTTCACACTCTAATGTTTAATGAGAATGTATATACACCTTATTGACATTACGTTTTCACTTGTCTATAATAGCACCATGAACAAATAATCTCCAAAAATGTAAATAAGGAGTTGATTAACGTTAAAAACAAATAAGCAAAATTCCCTCAATTATACAAGGAAGAAGGTTTTTCTATTGTCATTAATGAAGGGTTCAAAATATTTTTTTCCGGAGAACAAAACATACTTTGATCTCACACACTATGTAGACAATGATCAAATAATGTTGCACCAACTTCATCATAGGAAAACAATGATCAATATTCTACCCAATTCATATAAAGTTAACCCCAATGTGTAAAAAAAAAAAAAAAAAAAAAAAAAAAAAAAAAAAAAACACATTGCCCTCATTTTCAAATAAATGTAATGTACTTAAATAGAGGTATCTTATTTAGACTACAAACTTGTAGTAAACTGATTGCAAGTCATGTAGATCAAAATTTGAGTCTTGAAGACTCATATATTGTGGAAATATAACTTACAAGTCCTCAAAACAAACAACAGAGTTTCACTAATTTCACTTTAGAGTGGAAATTCCATCAACAAACCTATCACAATGAATAAATCTGCAACTAGAAAGTTGTTCACTTTCATCTCAAAAACACCCTTGAACCAAAAAATAATTAAAAGAAATTTCTTGTCTCAAATGATAGCCTTGCAATGGTGAAAATTGCCAAAAATTATACAAAGAAAAAATAGTCCAAATCTCAAATCCGTGCCATATCTTTAAAACATCTCAAATTGAGTTAAGGTTTCTACCACTAAAACAAGACTACAATTAAAATCCACCCTAAAAAAAAGTTGAAATCCAAACGTAAATGAAGGAATATAGCTTCTCAAAATCATCCACTTTTTTGCTTTTCTATTGTAGAAACATCATTGCAAGTCTAATACCAAAATAATTTGAACCAAAAATCTTCAAACCGTAAACTTGTTGGGATTCATCTTCAAATCATATTTGATGCGCAAAGAAAATTCATGAAGCACTACTTTTGATTTCACATAATTGGTTTGCAATAGTGAAACATGCTTAATGTTTGAAAATCCAAAAACAAAAGTTGCCCTCACTACAATGCATGTCATTAATTCATACTTCATTGTACAAGTCTGCAATTTTTACCACACAAATTAGACTTGACTTGTCATCCAACCCAAATGATTTCGTCCAAAATGAACACTAGACGAAGAAGTTATAGCTTCTCAAAGTTTCAACTCTTCATCTAAACTGTCAATATCCAACACTAGAGACGTTTATGGTTTGAGCATATCATCTATATATATATATATAATAGAATTGGGTCCGTCGTCTCTACGATCCTTCTTACCCACCAATGTACCAACCTCCTATCATACCAACCTACCAACATACAAACCTACCAACCTACCTATCTTCTTTTGTGTTTTTTGGATTATGTATATATAAAAAAGAAGTACCAAAAGAAAAAAGGAAAAATAACAACTAATCAATAGGAAATGGTAAACAAAGGTACTTTTTTAAAAGTACCATATAAAGAGCTTCTCCATCGGGGCGACGGGGACCTTACTGGTGCTTGTACTAACAGAAGTGTCCACCTAATATGTTCATAGCTAACATAATGTTTCACTTTGTTCGATGGACAATTTAAAATAGACACCCAAGCAACTTGACAACATTGCCACATTACTCTTCCAAATTGCCCAAACCCTTTTTGACTTTCTGCCTAAAACCATGACACCCATCACATGTTGAAAGAAAGCACTGTCTCATATATACAGTACAAATCACTAATACCAGAAAACAAGAGAAAGCCGGTACCTGACAGATGCACAAATGAAGTAGTTCAAGCAATCAAATAGAAGCAGACTCGATTTCACATTTGTGAAGAAATTTGGGTACAATTTTGCCGCTGTTCAAGTGACAAAGAAGGAAGGAAAGGAAGGAAAGGATAAATCATGAACGAATGAAAACAATTCTACACTAGATTGATACGAATGGCAATGGAACTGTTTCAACTGGTGCCAGGGAGAGGTGATGACTTTGTCACAGGGTCTACCAAAAAATCTGCAGATAACAAGCCCGCACTAATGGGAAGAACTTTCTCTGTGAATACCTGCCACAACAATCAAAATCTCAGCTTATTTGCCTCAGTATTTGCTCTTGTGGTTAGTATTGATCTCGTTACCATAATATTGCTCTTGTTTACGAAAGCAGGGAGAGTTTTGAAACATGAAAAACAGACTTACCCTCATGTAAGCAGGATGCTTGCTGAATGTGTCCAGTGCTTCTTCTGCAATTCAGTCAGAAAATGGTGGGTATCATGATATTATAATAACTACTCTCAAGTAACGTGAACATAGACAGTCCAGAGTTTTCAACAACAAAAAAGCTGCCATATGATTTCTAGAATCTAGGTTCTATGGAGATATTCTTCAGAAATGTAGATTTTAGGGTCATGGATGGGAGGATCCCTCCATGTTTTGTAGTCCAGAGATGTGTCTTTGATATATAACGATGTTTGAGAGGACGTACTTGTAATGCATCACACAAATAAATTACAAGGTCTTAATCACTTGATTTCTACAACTTATTTATGATCTTCAGATCTATCAAGAAATGAATATGTGGAATTTAATGTATCATGTAACCTTTTTGGGTTTGATGATCACTAAATGGTGTCTTTTACAACTTGTTCACTACAACTCTAATAACCATACTAGCTCTGAGGCATAGTTAAGCCTTTTGGGATAATCTATAGTGAACAAGTCGTAAATGCAAAAGGACACAATTTTCTGGTGGTGGAGGTTAACAATGCTTCAAATTTATGCTTCAGGAATATGATATGAATATGGTCAATGGAGGTAAATCAACAGGGAAACGTATTCGGTTGAACAGACCTGATGGCACTCGCACAAGGACGGCGTGAGTGTAGCCTTTGTTAAGGTCGGAGATGTTGGCTCCTGCTCCACAGCCACAACACAAAAATACAAGTCAGGATTGAAAATAGTGCAAAAGTATTGCAGAAAACGAGTGTTTCATAGCAGATTCTGCAGTAAGATAAGATTTCTGACCTGCAGTAAGTTGGACGATCACAGAAGAATCCATTTGCTGCGGAAGAGCATTAAAGGCTTCAAGCATCGCTTCAGCTCCAGCTTGGCTTGCACCCTCTCGCACTTTTATGAGAACCACATGCTCTATTCCTTGTTGGAATTGCTGCCAGCCCCAACTGCATCATATGATTCTCCACTCTATCGATTCTTTACTATGAATCACAACTTCCACCAACAAAAGACTCACTCACATCTACATCCTCCTCCGTAGAGATCACTTAAATAGCTACAACATTGAAGGACTCTTCGATCAAACATGAATAGCAACTTACATCGCCTCGCCTGAAGAGTGACTCAAGGTCGTCTTCTACCTCCGCTTCGAAGTCTGCCACAATGATTCCCTGTAAATTCCACAAGCTTAAAAGACATTACTTGAGTTCTCCAAAGATTTCCATCGTGAGGAAGATTAAGGTTGACAGCAAGCTACCTTGCAATATGGATCGATGTACTTATCCTCAACTTGAACTGGAGCAGGGTGATCCATGTACTGGTCGAGAGCTTCAAGCGATGGAAAACGCTGAAAGAATGCATGTGTAACTCCTTCAGGCTTTCTCTCAACAACACTTCCTGAGAATGAAGAAAAACTAAGGTTATCAGTAAAGATCCATTTTTTTAGTACAATAATGAGCAAGAGAATGGGATATATGTACCTAAGGAGACGGCTAAGATGCCACGATAGTAGTACTGAAGCGAGTAGAGATGGTCCAACATATCCTTCTCTTGTTCATCGGTCATGTCCTTCATTTTGTACAAAACAAGATGCTCAACCACCTTCCTGCGTGGCCCATCTATTTGCTCACCAATCAATCAACATCAACAAACAGCCTCCGTAAGGACTGAACAAAATGAGGTGGAAGTTGCAAGAATATCTGTGCTTGGATACCTCGTACCAAAAGGCCTCGTTGAATTTTGCGGCCCGTTCATTGATGATCGTTCAGCTGCCACTGTCATACTGCTTTGCCTCCTCGAGGAACAAGTGTCGAAGCCTGCCCCTCCTAGTTGAGATCCTTTCCTTAACCTGCCCTGAAAATCTGACGTGCATACACAAAATCTGCTTGAGTTGCATCGATAACCTAAGTCTGGGAGAATCAGCAAGGATCCAAATTCATGCTAAAGATACATTCTCTCCTTTGGTAAACTAGGGTAGTGTGCTCGGAAGCTAAACAGAATGTATCTATGATTAAGAGCTTCAATCTTACGTGCGATACTTTATGGGCCATAGCTTAATCAAGAGAATGAGTTTAAAAACGTGTGTGGAGCTGAGGACACCACTCTCTTGCTACCGTTTTCCTTTATTATCATCAGTCTGTTTAGTGAACGATTCTGCAATTGAGTTCCGCTATTGATAATTCCGTGATCACTGGCCGGATTCCGCTAAGGCCACCGAGGTGTATGAGCTATTGTCGGTGATCACATTCTAGGATTCTACTGTGATGTATCAGCCCCATGCACGGATAGTATACAGTTCTGAACCATACGCTCCAACAAGAATCAAATTCCTCATATCTCTTTAAAACCTCTTCGCAATCTTTATGGATTGTTAACCTAAACCAGAACAATTCTCATTCATCAGCTGCAAACGATGCTATTTCCGCATCTTAAATTCCCGGCTCATAATCTCTCCACGCTCCAATTTGCAATGAACATTATCCCAGCGATGAACACTCATTGATGCAAACAATGCCATTATCTGACGCAACTTCCGGAATTCAAATTCCAGGAAAAAGCATCGCTCACGGTCGCTGTCAGCTCTCTTGAATCAGCGACAAAGAAACCGAAACAATCGAATGGCGTTATCTGAACTCGACCCATCTTAGATTCCCGGGTGCTTATTTCTAAGTCAATTCTTTAAATTCCAGCATTTACAACGCTCACATTGAACTTCACCTCTCTGCAATCTTCAAGATTCCAGCAACAAAGAAGTCTGGAAAGATCTTAATTCCAACATTGTCCTTATCTGACGCAACCTCCGGAATCCAACAATTTCTGGGTAAATTCTCAAGAATTCAGAAAGAGGCTTTCAAACATTCAACAAAACACCCTACATAGAAATCTATAGATAGACCACATGACTATCCTAATTCATCAATGCCAGTATCTGACGCAACTTCCGGAAGTCGTCTTCTCTCAAATTCCCAGGTGGAATTCCCAAATAAATCGGTAGGATCTGAATCTTAATCGCCGTTTCCCCGATCAGTGCGAAAGGATTCAGATTCCTTTCAGATTCGGAATTAGTTGGGAAGTAAGAGGGGCGTACCGGGGATTTGGGCAGGAGGCCATGAGAACGCGGAGGAGGGGCTCTTGGAGGAATCTTGGAGGGTATGCCAGTATGCGAAGGAGGGCAAGGAGAGCGACGAAGAAGAGGAAGAAGCCATGGTGTGGGAGCAGCCCAGCATTGCGCCATAGCCATAGCCCCACTCACAACACAATCTCCTTCACTCTTTTTTTTCCTCCCTCGACCCTCGCTTGGCCCTCCGTCGCCATTCTTTCCCATCCTGCATCCGCTCAATCCTCATTGGTTGCTGCCGTGAACATCTGATGTGGCGGACACCGTGGCAGCTTATCGATGCCAGGCGTTTGTGGCTCCCGTTCTCGCCACTTGGCTCGCTTGCACTAGAAAATTTGAGTATTGAAAAAGCCTTTGGGTTGAGGAGAGGACCCATCTTTAATTATTTTAATTGTTTTTGAGGTTTGAGTTGTAGGGGTGCCTTGTACATGGGTTTTTATTTTTTGATAAAGTTGTTTAAATGAAAGAAAATCATTACTTGGTCAATTTGTTCACAATATGTTGTATGATGTGTACTTTCTATACGAAGAAGAATGTACATCATATTGAGTAAAGTGGGAGTTTTCCAAGTGCCCTTTGTGAAGGTGCAATCAGCATCATACCCCCTTCTGGTGCAAGTTTGTTTGTTGCTTTACAATCATCTACATACTTGATTGCATCATGTACTCGATTAAATTGCTGCGAGGATTATGCTTGCTTAGTTTCATAATTATTGAAATTTCCGAGGTGATCGAGATTAAAGACATTATTGTGTCCTTTTACACTTTAGATAGCAAGATACATATTTTGATTTATAACATGTATTTGTTAATGAAATGCAATTCAATGGTACCGTCTGTAACAAGGTGTAGGTTCATGATCACAAGAAAAGAAGAAAGGATGTGATCAGCTCAAGAAATGCCATCGGCAATCAAAACAGACATCACTTCTCATATACACTTGTTTGCCTGAATTCAGAACATATGAATTTAAAAAGATATGCAAGAAAAATTGAAACAACAGAAGTACCAGTGCATGTTCCATCAAATGTCGCCGTTATCTCACAGGAGGTTATACAACAAGGACATGATAAGAGCCCGTAGACTTCAGAAAACAAAGAGGACACTCAGTGTATCAACAACCTTATACCGTAGTTCAATTTACACCTTCACCCCCTATGCACTACCTCACTACAACAATTACCAGTATTGTACTGTCTCTACACCAGACATCTTGAAAGCCAAAATTATGCTCCCGTTCATACATAACAGACGTCACACCTAATTCACTCAGAAGCAATTTAACCAAAAGTGTGCCTGAGTGCATCTCCGCAGTAATAGTGGACAAGGTTAAGGAATTGAACCTTGATTAAGTAAGAGCGTTCCTCCGTCGTCAGAATCATTTTCGTGTTCAGGGTTTGCTTTTTTCATATCAAGTGCAGCGCCTTCTCTCAGCATATCAGCAGCATCGGTGTCCATTCCCAGTTTGGTGAGAGCGGCCGCTTGCATGTAGTAAGGGGTTGACCATACTGGGTGAACATACTGAGCTTGCATGGCATCACGTAACGCTGCCTCTGGCTGACCGGTGAGCAAGTGTGCTAAGCTGCGACGTGCCCACACTGTTGGGGAAGTCATGGTTTGTACATCGACAAACTGCAGCTCCCACCCATTGTTAATACACCATACTAAACATGACAGTCATTCGATTAGATTCAATATCAAGAGCTTTAGATCTTGGTAAGAGCAGTCAAAAGACTTTTTACCTCCGTGTAACAATCGATTGCAACTTTGAAGTCCCTGTCACGAAAGGCTGTGTCGCCTCTTTTCCTGGCATTAAGCATGTCTTGCATCTGCTTGGTCCACACTTGAAAAGAGAGCTGCAACAAACAATTTCAGTTGTTAATAATTGTGGATCTTCAGTGAGGTTAGATATTGAAGTTTAGTCTAGTGGGAATGAAACGGGACCTCATTCTCTGTGCCTTCGTCGTCTTTGTAGCCGGTATTTACAAGAATGTCGTGGACCGCTGTGAGATCGTTTCGAGCAATTGCCTCGCCTAAGGGTGACATTGAGTTAGGAGGTGGATCCTCCACTTTCTCGATCCCCATCAGTGTGTAAGAGGGTGTATTCTGCAATCAATTTTGCGAAATCAGCAATGAATTCATTAATACTCGTAATGATTGTACTTTAGAGGGCTTACCTCAGTATGCTTGTGCAGCGAAGTAAGTGCACTGACAACTATAGCTGTATTAGGACGATCTCGTGGCTCAGATTGCAAACATCGAGATGCAAGACGAACTAACTCTGTGCCGTCATCGTGTGTGAACTGGCCTCCTAAAAATGAGTCCATGAGAAGCGACATGTTGTTCACTCGAATCAAGTCCAAGGCCTGCAACCAGTCAATGCGGTTCCGTGTACCATAAGAAGATGAACCTCAGTCAGGAAGAGCTGAAACTGGTGACAGCGTGAGTTGAAACGAACATTTGACGGTTTTACACAGGTCCTACCAGCCGAATATTTGTCTAAGCCTGTGATGCAGTGCACGTACATGGCTGGGAGGAATGTGCTTTCCACTCAATAAATCCACCAAAACATTTCCGTAGCTGTAGATGACACTCTCAGGCGTCACTCTCCCTGCAAGTTGGCAGGGAACGACTGTTAGACCAAAAAGATGCATGCGAATTCCAAGGCTCCTGTAATTAGAAGGCTATAACAGGGGAATGAAACAGTCTGGATATTGTTACCTGTTTTTAAGTACTCGGGAGGAGTGTAGGCCAGATTGGTGCTGTAGCTTTTCCCATCCCTGCTATTCTTCATTAGACCAAAGCAGGAAAGGCGAGGGTCACCGTCCTTGAAAAGAGATGGAAAACTCATCAGTCTTCGAAGTAATATGGAAGTATTTCTTAAGCTGACCCCAACTAGATCGAAGATAAGTTGGGGTCAGCTCGAGTTGATGAGACACTTACGAAAATAAATGATGCGTATACGAAATGAGGCGTTCGACGTCAAGACTAGATTCAAAGACATAGCAGAGTAGGGAAATACCTGATCAAACATAACACGGTAGGCGTTGAGATCGTGATACAGACAGAGACCATTGTTGGCACAGTGATCTAAGGCTTGTGCAATATACAAAGCAACTCGCACTCTCATCGCCCATTGCATTGGCTGCTTCTCCCCTGTAGATTATTTCCAGCATTAACCTTGATCATCTTTTCATGAATCCGTAACATGATAACCAGAGAATGGCTACAGTGAGAATCATAGCGAAATCTGAAAATCCTAGCATACAAGACTTGGTCAATAAATGATTCACTTACAATGGAACAAATGCTTTGCAAGGTTGTCATTGGGCATGTACTCCGCAACAAGTAAACGCTCGCCACCTTCACAGCAAAAGCCAATCAAGTTCACCAGGCGGTCGTGCCTGACTCTACCCACTCTCGAGGCCTCATCCTGCGAAACCAAGAAACACCAATCGCATTATAAGCCATATCCATCTTCAGCTTCGGATAGTTTGATCTTTTTACATATAATTCCTGAAGCAAAGCAGATGATAGCCTTCATAAAGATGGTCAAGTTACTCTACCGCAAAGCCCTTGGCATCGGGCCAGGCTGCCTTGGGAAATCGTTTAATGGCTATCCAACGATTTGGTTCCAGGCAGCCTTTGTAGACATAATTTGGTGCTTTCTCTCCACTTTCTGAGACTATCTTGTTACTGTTGAAGGAATCGGTGGCTCCTCTCAGCAACTCTAAAGGAAACTCTCTGAATGCTGAATCCCCCTCCGATTCAACTCGTTCTCCATTCTCCGCAGTTCCTGTGCAATGGTCACGAGAATTGCAATTTCTAAATGGACAATCCAACTACATTCGTTCTTTCTATGCCTTAGTTCCACAATTAACAGAATGCAACTGCGTGGATACCAGATACTAGTGACATTCTCTGTAGAATCTACTATAGACTCAAAACAGCATCATCATTGCTCCTTAAAATTAAAGGCCACAGGTGCTGTCAGGAATACCGACAACACGCACTTCGACCAATTCAATTCTAGTCTCGCATAAACAGCATCATACTGACTTCCGCGAGTAAAGAGACCTCCTCAATTGCTGTTTGTGATCTTTCAACAGAATTCTGACGCCACCACACCAACGACATTGCAAAGAAGACGAGGGACAACAGTGACGGGTGTTATAATCTATTCCATACCCAGCGGTTCCCGCTCTGGTTCTGCAATATCAGGAGCAGATACAGGAGACCCTTGGTGCTTGGACCATATGCACCCCATTCTTGTCCACCTAACCCCGCCAGCGCGTCAGGCAACCACACTTCTCCCTCCTCCTTGTTGAGCACGCATCAATACTTGATCGATTCACCTACAAGAAAACAATCCAACCCCGACTGCTTCAGTTCCTCCAGCCGATCAGATACCTCTACGATTAAGAATATTCGCGAATACCGCTCCGAGCAAGAGAACGTGAACAAACCATCTCTCTGTAATGTGACCTTCAAGCTTTCAAGAACACTACACACGCACTCTTCGCAAAAACAAAGTTGATCCTCCCGAATTCATGGAGCCCTAGCACCGGCGAATCTTGAAACCGTAAAGAGCGAGCTCTTACTCTCTCAATTCGCAAAACAGCAAGAAGCACTCCGCAAAAGGTTTCTAGAGGAAGCATCACTCTCAGGGATGTCACTGTATTCCAAAAGCACACTCAAAGCAAAACGAGCATCTCTAAAGAACACGTGACACTAACATATGCTTGATCATGATTCCATAAAGAGTACCAGCAAAAAGCGAGAAAAACTCGTACGTACACATCAACTCCGAATATTGAACTTCTTGAAACCATTTCCCGACTAGTTCTCCTCACAGAATCTAAATTCGAATGAAAAGAAAAGCTTCCTGGACTCGCATTTGTTCGATCCGCTCTCTCTCTCTCTCTAAACTAAGAAAAATTCACTGTTTCGCTCCAAAGACACTCCATCGCCAATGATTTCCCCGAATCCGAAATTCTTGGAGTTACGTGCCAGGCGATCTCACTAATCGCAGTAACTATAGTTTCTACTCGCCGACAACAAAACAGCATCTGATCGCACCTCTATGAATAGTAAAAAAATGAGTATTATAATAGTAAAGAACGAAAGTAAACTCGGCAAGAAACCTACGCATTGATGCGCTCCGGCAGCGCCAGAGTAGTAGACGTTGAAAAGCGTGCCTACCTGGAGAGGAATGGAACGGAGACGAAGGGCATGTACTGTTTGTTGTTCCTGACGCTCCACACGTGCAATACCAGCAATTTCTGCTGCTGCTGCTTCCTCCTTTGTTTTTTTTGTTTTTTGGAACAAATTGAAGAGGCTTCAATTGCAAAAATAAAGGAACAAGTTGCTCCTCCTCCTTTGTACGCGCTCCTGCTCCTGCTGCTACTTCATCCGACCACACGGATTGTCTTGGCAGGCGCCATTGCTGCTCCCGACTGTACTAGCTCCGCCTCCGATCGAGCAATTGAAAAAGTTATTTTCGAAACAATTTCCCCCGAATCTTCTTCTACTCCTTCAAAATCATCGTGATGATGGATTTCATTGCAATTGTGAGCTGAAGATTTCCATGGGGGAGACGAGACGCCTTGCAAACTGGCAACGAGAGCATTCACTTTGAAAGTATTCGACGGGTATGCAATTATTGAAGGCATCGGTAATTCCGTTGAAATTCCTTGGAAATGGCGGTGGTTAGAACTTTATATCAAAGTGAGTGAAAATATGTGAAATTGGACCACCTAAAAGTGGGTGAGAGTAAAATTGACATTAAATCAATTTGATGTGATATCCTATAGTGTGGTGGTGTTACATATTTTGGTATGGTTGAAAATAGTCATTTTAATGGAATTTCACGTAGGTCAAAAGATTACTCCTCATGTCGACATTTTAAGCATAGGGTAGTATATACCATAAAAAGTATGTTTAAGAATTTTAGTTGCATCATGATCATAGAGTATGCAATTTTTTGTTTTCTTATTTTTGGGTGAAAAGTGTGTTAAAGATTTTTGAATAGAGTGTGATCACATGTGAATATGTAAGCACAAGTCTTTTTTGGGTGTTGGATCTTTTGGGGTTTATTATCATCACCATATCCTATGTGGTTGAACTATTGAAAGTATACAAGTCAAAACTAAATATGAATCTTACTTCTTAGCTGGATGTTCTAAATCATTTCTTATTGTTCAATAGCTATTAAAATTTCTCAAAGAATTTGTATTTGTTCTAGTATATGCAAAATATGTTAGCTAGGGTTGTTGATTTATATTGTAAAAGCAAGCTTTAAGAATTACATGATGAAATATTTTGCTTCATTATTAAACATGTTAAGTTGGGTTCTTCATGGCTTCATGTAATGATACAATGTTATGTGTTGTTCTCCTTTGTGAAAATTATAGATAAAGTTATTTTGATTATTGCATTCAATATATAGTTAGATTATTGATACTCGTTGTTCTAACCTTGTCATGTCAGATATAGATTTATAACATATGAATAGTGTAATAGTGTCGGTATAACTGGATGTGTTCATCTGTCTTCATAGCTAGATATAGACGAGTTGCAGTAAAGTAAAGCATAACTGTCTCAATGATTAATAGTCGGTGACAACAGTCATGTACTTCGCTGTCATTGTTGCACGTATCTTTGTCTCATGGTAGTTATCCGAAGGTCAATGAGTGATCATGTGTAGGATAAGGGAACCTAATTCGGAAGGGCCCCCATAATCGGGCAACCCATAATGAATATTTTCTTGCGACAGAATGAAGATTTTATTGGATAGTATATTCCTCATACATTGTACATGCAAATAGGGTGAACGACTATAGGTATACCTATAGTAGTCACTTCTTAATACTGTAATTAAATACGTAAGTGCTTATACAGTGAAAAAGTAGCGGTCCACACCTGTCATAACTCCAAGTATAGTGAATGGCTTAAGTGTTTGAAAATAGGTGTACTTACCTTGAAATGTGTTACATGCATCATTTCAGAAGATGCTTTGAGATCTTTTCACTTCAAAAATTGTACACTTTACTTCCCATCTCTTTGGTCATGAGTTGGAGAGAATATAAATTTCTTCCAATATTTTGTATATGTTTTTCGAATTTGTATATGTTTTTCGTTTTTGAAAACCAATGAATTATTCAAACTTGGATTGCCCAACATATATAATTATATGATATATTTAGCAAGATTTAATTCAATAGATTGGATTGAAATCCTAGCATAAGCATTCTATACTTTAAGAAGTACCGACAAGCCATCATGTGTAAAGGCATTTGCTATTGACCACAACCTTAACTTACGATAAGCAAATAAGGCGACAAAAGTTGTATTTCAATCCCATGATAGTCTCTCTAATTCTCACAACTCATATAACTACATTATAAGGTTAACAGTAGCCTCCAAGTTCATGAAAAGTACTTTCTAATTTACACATACATAAATATCTAAGAAATCTACACATAATTTTACCATAAACACCTGCGGCAGAAATCCACGTTCATTTGGTGGGCGAGTTATGGCCCGTAATCACTGGTTACGTTGCCGAGGATTACGGGAAATTCATACACCGAGCCACTTCTCATTCAATTTCTGGATGATTTCTCGTTAATCAGACAGACACCAATCACCGCCTCCTTGCATGATATCTCCCTCCTCGTCAGGCTCCGCCCTCCTCATCAAGAGATTGATTTTCGTACCACCCTAGTCGTGGGTGATTGCCCTATATGTAATCACTTACTCTCTATCTTACCTACGTTCACAAATAATCTTCACCTAGACCCAATATCCTTCCTCTTTCTTTTATGACAATGCCCCCACAAAGTAAATCTTACTAGGGCTTTGAATAAAGCATCATAGCCAATAAACATTTACTAGACAAATTACAAGTTCACAGATTACAGTAGCCCATGATTGGAGTGAGCAAAAATTAGAATAGAAAGAAGATCTTAGGGTTTGAATAAATCATGAAAGAAAGTAGGAATATTAGCACAATGATGAGTTGTTGGCAGGTGACCAGATTCTACTGAATCAGCTGAGTCTACAGTGGCAGTAAGATTTGATGTGGGCACCACCATTTTCGTCGAAGGTGATGATGAAGCCCCCTCTGACAAGACAATACAGTATTGTATGGTGCTAAAATCGAAACATATTCTAATCTCGGTCATTTCGTAATGGAAAATGCTTTGGAACTCTCCGATGTACTTTGACAGCTTGTTTCGGATATACTATTGCTTTTGTAGGGATCTAGTTTGTGGTGATTGTATGGTTCAAAGTTGGTCAACTCCTATAGGACGGGTCTCTTTATTTCTCCCCTACGAGCGTGGCTCGGATGCCAGGCTCGGTGGGGATCAATTTTCTGGCCCTTCCCGTTTCCCCCATTTGGGGCCATTTTTTGAATTTTTTTTTTTGCAAAATTTGGGGCATGGGGCCCCAAATTACCCTCGGAAGCCCCCTTTGTGTTCAAATGGGGCCTAAACAAATTAAAAAATAGGGGCAGATTTTACCCCACCCTCCCCACCCCCACCCGAGCCTGGCATCCAAGCCACGCTCGTAGAGGATATTTAGACACTCCCCTATAGGACCATCTAGTATTTAAGGGATGCTTTACATGGGGAGTCAAGGCCAAGAAATCTTTGAGCCAGTTCACTCACATTTTGAGTTCAGCTCAGTCAATGGGCTGCTTGGAGAACACATTAAACGATTGATAAAGTGAGGGTCGATTTTCTTGTGTGAAACCTGACAGCCTTGTTTCTCCACATGGAAGGAGAGACAAGACTTCCGGGCCACTTTGCATTCTTACCTACATTCCATGTTTTTGATTTCTTCATTGTTACATTCTTTAGTTACATTCCATGCTTTTGATTTGTTCACCGTTGAAGACTTTGGTTACATTCCATGCTTTTTTAGTTACAATATATGCTTTTTAGTTACATTTCATGCTTTTAATTGTTCACTATTGAATACTTTAGTGAAATAATTTTTTGGTAATGAAGTCAAGAGATGGCCTCGAGGCCATGAATTGGCATTCTATTCTTGTATCTCTGAACTTTTGGAGCGAGGGCAGTGTCATAACTTGTCCCACACACATAATTTAATTTCAAAAATTGGCCTTTTCTTCCGATGTAGGGGTGACATCATAGAACGAAGGGTGGTGTAATATCGGTAAAAGCTGTGAGAATATGGAGGTTGGAGGGGTGACATTACAAAGATAAAAAGATTATCCCTTAAAGTTTCTTAAAAGCCAAAATGGATTTTTTGTGTATTTGGTAGCTTAGTTGAAAGGGCAAAATTGATTGTTTGAACTTGAATTTTTTGCGGATGTGGGTAATTGTATAATCTAAGTGTGGTAAAAAGTGCAATGTAAAATTCCTATTATTAAAGCATTTATGGTAAATTGTATCGAAATAGGGTAGCGGGGGCTGGTGCTTTCGCCTATGAGAATAGAAGCCGTAGGAGGGGCAACCGTTTGCGGTGAGCGCAGAAGTTAGAGAAGGGCAACATTGTCAATAAGGGTTTTAGCTCCCCGCTATGTAATAAAGAGAGTGCAGCCAAAAGTTGGTCGCCAACCATTTCAAAATGGTGTCAGAAACTAAACTTATTAAAAGACAATTTATATCATAATCACATAACCGTTTCAAATTCAAACTTTCAAATACAATCTCAAAATGGTTGGTATTTCATGACAATCAATAGCTACAAAACTTTTGAGATTTACAAACAAGGCAAATTACATGTCTTTCTCCAACGGTTATTAAAAACATTGCAAAATATCAAGATAGATGGTTCTAAGAATTCTCAAGTTCTTGTGCAAGTCTCTCCTGGAAGTTGCTACAATTGCATAAATGAACTAGAAGGGGTAGTGAGTGAAGAAGCTCATGAATCTAAAGAGTCGATTGAACTTCTTGAAGTGATATTAGGTAGTGAGATTTTGCTCCCGGGAGTTGAAGGTACGATCGCAGTACCAAAGAGCGCCGATCAAGAAGTCAAGGTCTCATCACGGACAATCACCAATCAAGGTGGTAGGTGGGGGCCTTGCCGAAGCATCAACGCGGACAGTGGTCGAGGTATCATCGACTTGTGAAGCGTTCGATGGTTGCACAACGTAGGACCAATGTTGTTCTCAAGAGCTTATTATTGATTGACATATCGACCTCGACGTTATTGCAAATAGCCGATCCGATCCACCTATTGATGGTATCCCCTGCTTCCAATATGAGTCACTACCAAGAGTCATCAGTGACTTTGGACTTATTGCAAAATACCACTGTTACCATCTCTCCAATCACTCACGCTATCCAAAATTCTGCAACAAGGTTGCGTTCTTGGGCATGCAAGAAACACCTACGTCCAGATTAAGTTGAGAAGCTACTTCTTTTACATGATCCATTGCATTTGCGTAGTCTACGTGTCAGAAAATAGTCTAGAGCATGGCCAAAGGTGCCGACAGCTAACAATTTTAGACACCATTTTTATAGGCAAGCAACGCATATTTTGGGTTGGATAGATGAAGAAGTTTTTGATGAAGAGGTAGTAGATATTGTACAAAGTACGTGGCTGGATATACACAATGCCACGCAGGAGAGGAGATCGTGCAAGATAGGAAAGAAAGAAAGTACACTCAAATTTTATGTAATAGAAACTGAGATTCTATGACATTTCATGTTCTAACATAGAACTGTGCTATTGGATCTTTGTATGCAGATGGAGTGGGATGGCATAACATTGCAAAGGAGTTCAAGGTCACAACAAACACCGGGTTCAAGTACAACTTCCCCCACCCTATCGCATGATGAAGTAGAAGACTTACTTGCACCTCAAGATCATGAACTTCCTGATCTAGGACCGAGCGTTGAGCTTTTCTCAAACGTTGGTTTCAATATAGACTACTTCAGTGATCTAGTGGTCGGCGTCGAGCTTTTCTCAGGCGTTAGTTTTAATATAGACTACTTCAATTCTCAAGAACAACCTCTAGCATACTACTCCAGCGATAAAGAATTCATGGACAACAACAACTTCGACTGCGACGCAAATCAAGAAGGAGGTTTCGAAGCTTTATTATGGCCACCGCAGGTTCTACTTCAAGCTAGAAGTTACGGGTTGATACAAGGCAGAAAGAGATGACATAATGCGCTGCAAGGGGCCGAGCAGCAAGAGTTTGGAGATATCGACATGCATCAAGCAACAACGGATGAGAAAACTTTGTCAAGAAGATTGGGTTGTTGGTGTGGCAACGTCATGTGCGTCGAGTATAACGGTTGGGAGGCTCTTCACAAGTCAACCTAGCATGGAAATTTTGTTTGGCAATTTGGAGATGCCCAAACCGAGCTTCGAGATGCCTGCCATCAAGCAGATGCTATCCCTCCAATCAAGGCCGGTTGCTGCCTATGTAAGGGAATTTGATGACATATTGTTGTTGGATATCCACCAGGGCATTTCTGACTTGAATGCTGCATAAGGGGTTGTTATCAGAAGAGGACCGTATTGCTCAAGGACTTCATATAGCTCGTTAGTCCAGCAACAATGTAAGGCCTCCAAACTTAAGCCATGACGAAGTAAATAGAGAAATTGGACAACTGAATGGATGGGGTGTAAATGATGTGGCCGGTAATGATTCTGAAGGTAATCAAATTGAGGGGAGGCATCTAATGGGCAATGATATTGGCCCTAGAAGAAGAAGAATAAATAATCGTGGTAGAAGAGGTGCATTGAATGGTGAGAATAGTGAAGTTCTCCACGATATTGAGAGTCCTTCTGAAAGTGATGGGGAGGAAGTGAATGAGGATTTGGCATAACAACAAGATGGGCTAAGATGGGATTTTAAAGGACATGGGGACATGAGACATGGGGAAATCCAAGCATTGTATATAATCCTATGCCAACTTTATTTTTGGCTCCAAGACAAGGCCCTTTCCGAAATCACGGTGTACTTCTAAGTTTTATGAAATTGTTTAGGCTTTTCTAGACTCCACAAATTTTATCTACGATTGTTGTAGAAACCAACCCCTATGCCCCACCTCCTTTAGATGAACATGGCAATACCAAGGGAGTTCCTAATTGGGAGAATTTGACAATATGTAGCCTTCATGCATTTATAGCTCTAGCTGTGTACATGGGGTTGAAAGTTCAACCAAACTACAAAACTTATTGGATGCAAGATGATTTATTCACTTGCCCCATTATTTGTAATATTTTGACTAGGGCCCGGTTTTAGTGATTTGAGAAGATGTATTCATCCTACAAACATGGAAGGGATGTCTAGGGAGGACTTAGGATGTGATAAGATCGAACAAACAAGATGGTTAGTGGACTCAATATGGCAGAGGTGGAAAATGGTGTGGAATCTTGGGAAACATAAAACCATCAATGAAATGATGATTAGGTGTACGGGGCATATACACCTATTAGGCAATATATGCCTAAAAAGCCCCAAAGTGGGGCTTGAAACTTTGGTACTTGGCATGTTCAAAATCCAAATTCGTATGGAGTTTTGAAATTTATTCTGGCAAGGATAATGGATTTGTTCCCCCACCTATGGAACAGCCTTCATCTATTGTTGGAAATGGCCGGTTAGCTCATAATGTGGTTCTACGGTTCGTAGATGTCCTTCTAAAGGAGTCGCTTGCTATAAAAAATATGCACTCTCGAGAACTTCCTCCCATGCCACGCCGCCCATTGATATGCACTCCTTCTTATAGCAAGTTACGACGTCGGTGTGTTGTTTGCAACGCACATATTCCACATTTTTATTGTGACAAATGTGGTGACAAATGGATATGTCTTCCACAAGGTTGCTACGAGAGGTGACACACGGAACTACACATTGCCACCAACGTCCTAATTGATTCCATGTAAGTCCTTGAAAATATCATTCTCATTACTTTATCTTGTCCTTTGGAATCCTTTACTTTATTCAAAATTTGTGATATGTGTTGAATTTGAGTGATGTGATCAAGCTCTACCCATAACAATACTTAAAAACAATTTCGTTAATTGACTTTTTTGTCCTTTTATGCATATTGGAGTCACAAGGCATGCTAGCCACACTGCCACACTCCCTATTACTTTCATTCAATAGTAGGGTGGAGTCCGTGGACAACAACCTCAAAACGAGAGCAAAAGTCATTGGCCTTCTCCTGGCATAAGCTGACATTTTTTTATTTTTTAAAAACTTTTCCTTCAGAGGTGTCGAAGTTTGTTAGGCACAGTTCATGCTCAAGAGGTGATGTCGAGGTCGCAACAACTTCTTCCATCTTGTTTCAGTTCACACCATTAGGATGTATTTGTGGCATTTATTGCTTGCAGCCTACACGAAGGCCTCATTTATTCTTCTAGCAAGGCCATCTATGGCTCTGCAAATGTAAAACACGAAGGCCTTATTTATCCTTCTAGCAAGGCCATCTATGGCTCTGCCAATGTAAAAATGATGGACCCTTTGAAGAAAGAGAGTGTCCCATTCTTCATGTACTGCCCTCTCTAATTTTCTAATACATATATGCACTTTACCTTCAAAAATCACCCCAGAATTGAAATTTTATTACAATTATTTAATTTATTTTTCTAAATTTCACGATACCATAAATACACATTGTCATCATTCACTTTTGTAAAATTCATTGTGGAGATAGTGGTTTTGCACTATTACCCCAATTTTCACATGAAGAGCATTTGTAGACCACCTTCGTAAAAAATGTTTAGATAAAGACTCAAAAACATAACTAAGAATCTAAGATTTTGCATGCACATGCCCAACTTGATGCCCTACATGGAAAAAAATATGAGCAAAATGTTTGGGATAACAATCGTCAAATTGCCCTAGGCACAAAGTAGACCATGTCTTTTGGGCAAGACTAAAAAAACTCTTGAACCAACTTTGAACATCATGATCTCGCAAATGGTGAAAATTTGACGGTTGAAATTTTACGTGCTAGTTTATATGGTAGTGTAGTTACATTTAAGATCTTTCGGATTGAAGTATATAAAAATTGGATTATTTCTTACTGTGCCTCAATTTCCACATGGTGGTCTAAAATCGCAGTCTTCGGTATTGGAGGTCTTGAAAACACAAGGAACTTTAGGGGTAAAAGTGGTGATGTTACAAAAGTTGAAGGAATGACATAGAAGAATGACATCCAAAGATAAGACATGTTCAGGGGACATGGGTACATTCTATTGCATAATAAAGCCCATCTCAAATCACTCTAATCATACATACATTTGTAAGCTTTCTTGCAGAGTTTCCAAGCAATCCCAACAATGGAGCACTAAGCTTCTTGATCCAAAGGTACATAATAGCTTCTTCACTCCATAGGAGCATGTACTCACGGCAAACATTATAGGGTAAAAATTAGGACACCATTTTAGAACCGCTTATGAGACCACCTTCAAAAATTCGTAACAAATTGTAAAAGAGTCCAAAAATGATGAAGTCACTTTTACTATCCTTCCAGTTCCTTTACCCATGCATGAAAATTGCTCACACTGTTTACTTCATCTGAAATTCCATTATTAAGCACTCTCCCTTATACAAGAATATAACTCAGCAAGTGTACTTTCGCACACCAGACACAAGCGGCTCATTTCAGGATTTACCATTTTCATATGTTACTAAAGCTCTTGCATAACCATGTCTCGAAACACGACACCACCTGCACACTGACAGTCATGTGCATAGTCAAGAACCAGGGCAGAATGAGGTTGGAGACCTGAGTCGGTTGTGAGAAGCCCAGTATGCGAAAACTGGAGAGTGTAAAATTGATTGGTGCAACTTCACACAAGAATGGAGGGCACAATGAATGATGCTAGAACTAGAGAATGATCATGAATTGGGGTGACTCAGGAGATGCCGTCCCTCAAAGCTACGAGGGGTTGGCTTGGCCTACCATTGAAGGTCGGCAGCTTCATCTAATCCGGGGTCAATGTACACCAAAGGTGAATAATTGCTCGAAGCTCCGGCTCAGCTTCAGATGAGCCAGTGCTCTATGGCTTGTACAGTCGTCTTGATGAAATGAAGGCAAAAATTGCTTGCACCTGCTGCTGCTACATTTCGGGGTTGGTATCCTCAAATGGCAACGGGACTTGCTTCGTAGCTCGATATCTGCCCACATTGTTTAGATGCTCATTTTCTAACCTGAAAACATAAATGAATCGTTCGTTAATCTGCAGAAATGGCAATCAATGACAATACATCAGGTGCTTGAGGCAATTTTACACGTGGTGATCTTATACAGCATAATCGGGTAGAAATGGAGACCTGTAAAAATTCCAGTGACCTCGACGAAGAATCTCAAGAGCAGCAAAGATGAAGTCCATGACAGAGCTGTCCAGTGATCCGAAAGTCAGATGCGTCATGGATTGTATCCACGCCAGTCTTAGTACAATATTCAATGCCTGCAAGGAACGACAGTGTCATGCTAACATTCAATATCCATTCGTGATAGTGGCCTGCCCTATGCGCGGATCGAGCTCAAGAAAATCACGAAGAAAATGATTGCACATCATTCAAGTGAGGAGTGGAAGTGATGTGATACCATGGATGCAAAATATATCCACTTCCGCTTTATGAGTAGTTCGTCTCTTAACCACTTATTCTTCGAGTCCCGTCGGAGGAGGCCCCAGTCGATTACGGTGTCCCAATATACTTGATAAATGGTTGCAACAGTTGAAGCAATGAAAAACATTGCCAACCACCCAGCCCCTGAATTCTTGGAGTACGTTATTTTCAATGCTACTGCAGCCATTGCTGACAAATACTTGCCAGCGTTTGCCATATGCGCCGACTCCCTCTCCTCAGCCCAGCGTCTGAAACACTGCAAATACAAGACGCACACTCAATTCTCGGCTTCTCGTTTATTGTAGAATTCATAAGTGAAGGATGTCGCATGAACTGAACTGCTCTGCAATCATCAGGGAAACTAACCGAAAGTCGCAGCAAGTTTTAACATCATGCTTTCAAGAGGAAGTACCAAGCGAACATATATATATACCTGCCAAAACCGCCACCAATAGGGTAACAAGGCTATGACATAGGTCCAATGCTCGAAGCGCTTGCTGTTGTTGCAGGCATCACTATCTCTGCTCAGGAAATAGCCGCCACAATAGTAGCATAGCACAAACTCCAAATTCCTCAACGACGGGACCTGTTCATGCTTTTCGTTAGTCAGATTTCGATACTGACATCAGTGCCTTCCAAAAGCTTGAATGTGTCTTATCTGTGAGTGTCTGATAATGTAGATCTCGTCTACAAGCCAATCGAATGCATGAAACAACTATTGACGTTCACAGGCGAGGAGCCAGAAATTCCAACCTGGCTTGTGAGCTGGTCTGCGACGAAAAAATCAGCCAGCACCACCTGAAGGTCAAGAAACACATCCCTTGACCATTAAGCAAAAATACATTGGTGTTTCCTGGATATCATAGAATTTACAAAGAAACAAATGCACACTAGACACTCCACCAAGAACTAGAGCTTTACTGCACTCCGTATGCACGTGTCAACCAGTAAATGTCGAAGTATAAGAACCTTGTAAAGCGGCGCACAGATAATATGCAGCAACACGTTCAGAAAGAAGAAGCGGCTGGCGCGGTAACACACATTTAGAGGATTGAATAGTAGCGCCAAAAACATCTGTCTCATGTACATTCAAAGGCTTAGCAAATTCTGTTGAATTCTGTAAAGAATTCAAATAAGACTGTGCATTAGATTGGTGGAATCCATGCCAAGGAAGGGACTTACCAGCATCACTGCAAGAGGAATAAGGTCAATATACGGGGATGCTTGTCCTTCAACCAGCGTAGAATGAATGCTCAAATGAAGCACCATGGCTCCAATCAGTATCGTGGTCAATCCCGTACACACTAGCAGTACTTCTCTGTATCTTAACTCTGAACCAGGGGAAAACTCGAATATGAAGGCATAGTTGATGCGCGCACGCCTCCATAGAAAGATATTCCACCCGTAAAGATACATGTGAAAGAGGATGAGTGCTAGCATGCTGTTCATCACCACAATCATATTTCGAGATTCATCAGTACCAGAATCTACTTACGGAATCCCCAAACACAAGTAATCCAACGAGAGAAACCACAAAGAACCGCAACGAACTCACGTCAGGATGTCCTGGAATTGCTCAAGGTTTAAAAGGATTGCATGTTTTCATACAAACAAACAAAAAAATTAAGAAAAGCCGACACACAAACTTTTGAAACAGCAGAAAATACAGGGCTTGACATGTGAATGGCAGTACCTGAAAGTAGGGAAAATTGTATGTAGATAACTAAGTCTGCCTTTGTCATTATAATCTCCATCTAAGCGAAGGAGGATGCCAAATGCCGCCATCAGTGCCACAGAACACCCAGTGAAGAAGCCTGCCCAAAAGGCCTGTTAACAAATTGCTGATATTGAATAAATGTATAAACTCGTGAAGGTATCCCAGCATAGAAACTATGAAAATATTTTCCTCTGTAATGTTTAATTATCGCAAAATTCCACATTTTATATACTAGACTCCAGCTCAAAGTAATGCATAAGCAAGAGCTTAAATCACAGTAAAGCTGTGATTCCATCAGGAGATGGACACCTGAACAAAATTTAGGAAATGCTGCAGCTACAGGTTTCTTCATACGATTCTTACTGCAGAAAAATTCCAGGGAATTTTCAATCAGTCTGTGTAGGTAGGTTAATTTAGACGGAATTTGCACTGCACCTCAGTCAATGTATCGACTTCGTTAAGATTGCATGTAAAACGACAGCGTCATGATCAGTTAGTGAGAATTTAGTACCAAGGAAATATGTCACATGATGGGACGCTGGTGCTTGCATGGGCCTCAGAGCCGCCATTGCCTGTCGACGATGTCCTTGTGTGAAATGATCCGTGAAAACTTCCTCAACTTTATCCATCAGTAATTGAACCTGAGAGGAGGTAGGCAATAAATTCCATTGATTACTTTCAGCATCAAGAGGGACTTCTGTATTTGTGCCACAACGAACTTAGAATGAAAGAAGAGGATGATAGGAAGGAGGTGAACATGAGGATCAAGAGAAACACTCACCTTGTCAGAGCTGCTAACATATGTACGCTCCACATGTTGCATGTACTTCTCGGCTATGCGTAAGCCAGTAACCTGCTTATGATGAACGAGAGAGGCTTAATTCGTGACGCTTATTCGGAAGTGCACGAAGAAGCATACAAGAGTTGAAACATGCAACTGCTTGCAAGTGACGACCAGAAGGATTAAATTGGCAGCTATACTACATCATAAAAGAGACAAGAAATCCTCTAAAGACTTTGACGCCCGCACATTCTAAATGCAAGTGTACTAAGTGACCATTTGAACTGCGGTTTGTTGTATGTTCAATCGTTCTACAAATATATGGAAGCAAGTAACAGTTCCGCAGTGTACAAGTATATGTTTAGTCCGTACACACCTTGTCATATTTCTTCATGATTTTGGCGAATGCAAGGACGTTCAATGAGCTGCCAGAAGTTCCATCAAGTTGGGTGAGTTTGGTTATTTAAAGATGAAATGATATGATATGATACTATGACCTAAAAATTCAACCATCAGAAAATACAGCGTGAACAAGGTGATGGATCCGACAGAAACCTCTACCCGAAAAAGGAATACAAGAGCTGCCTACTCAAATGTTCCATAAAGAACTTGAGAGAATAGACACGAGAAATTGCCAACCTGAAGCTTTTCAGCAAACCAAGCCCACGATAAAACTCAATATATGCTGCCCGTAACATAATTGTGGCACTCTGAACCTTCTTCTGACTGACGGTATAGTCCTCCCTCCCCCTGTAAGCCGTTGAAGCTCGTTTTGACTGTCGGAAGACGTCTTCCCAGAGCATCTGTGTAAGTGCTGCAATAGTAGCTGCAGGGGTAGTGCGTGGAATGATAAGTCTCACTTGGTTGGCACTTGAATTCCTTGAAAGACTACCTACAGGAACCTCTGTCGAAGTTGTAGTACTTGTCGATGTAGATCCAAGAGAACTGGATTCCGCTGGTTCAATTGCCCTTCGCCGCACAGGCAAGCTGGGCACACCAGTTGCAGCGTAAGTGGCCTTAGCAATGGACTCGAGGAGCTCGTCATTTTGTTCGAATAGTCCTGCCTCCATATTTGCCAAGGCGTCCCCTGAAGCAATCATGGTTTTAACGTTCTAAGAAAGTTGCTCATGCAACAAACATTAAGCATTTGTACGAGGAATTTACATCTGCAAGGCCATGACGTCACAAGCAGAACGCCGACGGATCACGTCAAGAGCCATTTCACCACTAGCGAAGGCATTTGTGTCCTTTTCACATCAGCCATAAAATCGATGCCCTACGCGAATACAGATATATAATCGATGCCCTATGCGAATACAGATATATACAGTAACCTACCCGAATTCGATTCAACATAATGGCAAGGGTATGGCAGAATGTACCAAGTTCGGAGTGCCTCGCGCTGGCACCATATTCATCTTGCCTAAGGCGGCCTTGCTCCAATAGTTTCTTTACACCCGTAAGTGCACATATCTGCTTGTCTAAAATGGAACCTCGCTGTACAAACTCCTCCTCCTTTCGTCTATAAAAGTTATTTACTTTATTGAGCTGGGCATCCAAGTTTTCGAAAAAGGCTTGATCATATGTAGAGCGAGCGATTGGCCCTAATAGCTCTGTTTCGTAAACGAAGTCATCTCCGTCCTCTGATTTCTTATTATGTACCTGACGAGCAGAATTGAAAGGAGTGACCACTTCAATGCAAGATCTAAAGCTGCAGCATCCTTGACATTATTCAAGTAAACAGGAACTGTCGATGTAAAGTGAACCCTAAGTTCAAAATCTGAGAACAATAACCAGGTTATCAAGGTTCTCAATATAACCTATACTATGCTGAGTTCATCAAACAAGATACTGAATGTTTCCAGAGAGTGCTTCAAGAAAGTTACCTGAATAAGATCAATATGAGACCAGAAGCTATTTCGACGACTCTGCCCGCGATCAAGAGCACCTCCAGAGTTGGAGCTCAATCCAGGGCCGTCTGGAATTTCCAAAGGATTCTGTTTAATCTTATTCAAGCTTTTCTTCAAGAGTTTATACTGACAATAGGCTCCTCTCCATTCCGGCACCAACTGTAGTTCCAATTGCTTTGCAAACTTGACCATTGCTTTGTACACAGCACTGGCCCAACACATAGCACCGCCTTAAGAGCAGAATTGAAATGTGTCTTGCAGTAATAGACACTATCCCCGTTTGCGTTCTCGTACAAGCAGGTCGGCTGACCTGCTCGCTAAGGCCGACTATCATATATGTTCACTTTGTAGCTCAAAGCAGATAGAAGCCAGTCAGGCCTAATGACCTTGATCTGGTCATTGTTGATGATGCGAGCAATCTGGAGCTTCATCTGTGCATGCATCCTTCCGGTGCTTCCGATACAGCATTTGGTCCAAATTTAGCACAAGTAGGGCTCATGAGCCCGAGTTGCTCCGATAAATGGCAATAATATTCTCCAATGTTTCCTGCATACATCGCAAGACATTGTAAATGCATAGTTCCCGAACTTCGAACCTTAGCTGAGTCAGACCAATAGTGAAATCAATGATAAATGCGATCATGAGCTAATTTGAATACAGCTGCCTGCAGCAACAGACGAATGACCCATGAAGTGAAAAACTACACAACTATTTCCGCATATCCTAATCAATTGCAGTTTCTTCTCAGCTCTAATCAGAACATCAGAAATAACCTGGTCATGAAATTGGAACTCAGAGGCCACTGCGAACATGGTAATCTCAAAAATTGCACCCATGCCCTGATCAAGGATTAACTAAACTAGCGAATCGTAATATGAGATATCATAAGGTTGATCCTGAGAAGAGTAGACTACTAACTAGAGGCCAAAAATATCTGTGATCGAGTATGCGACGAGAAAATTTTAGTTTTGTCAAAAATCAGCTTCAAACAAGTATTAAGAGCTAAGAATGCATAGCTTACGTACAGATTCGTCAGAGGAATTTTTAAGTGCATTGGACATAAAGCAAAGACGTCTCTTCTTTCACGATGAAATGCTGAGGAAAACAAGGACCAGATAACGAGTTAGAATTTCAAAACGCAAGATGAGTTTTAAAGGCTAACACTGAAGTCAAGTCCTGCCGCAGAGCCTATAGACTTCTAGTCTGTTCGACTCTCAGTAAGCCCACTAGTCCTGAGGTTCTCAGTCCACCCTAAAATCTCAACCTTGACCCCACCTGCTTAGCACTTTGTAGCTTCAGAAACTGATTGGGTATTGTTTTAGATATAAAGCCACACTTGCTCACAATGAGTACAGAAGCGAGCCGTACTACCTGTATACTCATAATTCTCATCAATTGCTTGGTACACAGGCATATGCTTCGCTTTCTCTATTCAGGATATTCTCTTCTTCCTAATTTAAGAAGCTAGTCACAAGAATGTAGCCCCAGCCCACCGTTTACAATCACAACAAACTCCCGCACACTGATGAGAATGTCACTCTAACTGCCTTCAATATCCATCCTGGTACCACTTTCATGTACAGTACGCTAGTTAGCCGGCGAGATTAATGCTATAATCGTACTTGTGAGTAGCTAATCATGAGCATTCCATGACTGTACATTCCGATCCGACATTTCACATGCGTTTCGCCTCTTCTCAGCTCTCACATATAAAAGGCCACTTTGCTAATCGCCTCCAATTTCCAGGGTTTTAAGCCTCGGGCCTAATATGGTCCAGACGTACAGGTCTGTACCATCTCGTTCTCAAATCTATCAACAATTCGAAGTACATGAGTAGTTCATTCGCTGATAAACAGGGCCTTCATGCAAATAAGGGCAGGTAACCGGCTGCCAAACTTACAAGATAAATGGGAGACATGGGTGGCCAAACGAGACTATCAGTGAATCACAAGTCGCTCTCGTGGGTTGATGAGTTGATTAAAAAGACCACCTAAGAAGTTGCCTGCCCTTGAACCATAATACGGTCGACCAGATATTCCCCAGCAAACGCTCCCAGTTGTGTCAGCCTCAGCATGTAAAGCCAGAAGTACCGCAGCTTCCCATACTTCAAAACGTCGATCTGAACTTCCTCGGTAATTGTACAGTGTTCCCCAATCTGTCCATGTGCTGTAAAGACGCAAAACAGAAGCCAGTTAGTAAGGATTCCTCCGTCATGCCAGAAGAATCTTTGACTCAACGACACGGAAAGAGATGAGAGGTCACTTCTTTCATAGGCTACAAATGCATCCTAGCTTACCATCCCGAGCAGGAATTTACCCAACAGCACAGACAGGGTACTCAGCAAAAGAGTAACTGAGGACTCGAGATCACAGGGAGGATTCAGAAAGATCCGGAAAGATCCTTCAAAGTCTAGCAAATCTACTGCTCTCAGTGCAAATGCCTTAAGCCTAAACCTGAAGATCTTCAAAGAGCTACAAAGCAACGGGATCCACGACAGTAGAACAGACCTTACGTATTATCATACTAGTAACCGTACATATACATTGTCAATACAAGCAAATTCAGAATCTACTCTTATCGGTTCTCGGAAGGCACAAGCACACTCAAAAAATCGTCACGTCCAGGAAGAGCCCTATCAAACAAGAAGGCATCAGCTGTAGTTGACAGCTTCAGTATTCTCATGAAAATAAATTCCTGTACAGATCGCAACTCCAATGCAGACAAATCTGTAAGCATAAACTAAACGATGATGAAGTGATACTTTCAGCACCGAATGATCAGTGAACATCGCGCATTTAGTACACGAATTGGCCATAACAAATCATGTACTCAAACAAATACGTAAGGAACTCAAATCCGATTACACGTGAGAGCAATCGATTTACAGATGTGCGCCACGCCTCACAGCACTGGAGATTACGTAATTGAGCAGCCTACAGAGTGAAGGCAAGGACCGTGACAAGCATGACTGTTATCGAGCTTACGATCAAGATACCAGCAGTAAGGCAAGAAGACGGGAGTATCGAGCAAATTGCAGATCTATTTTGAAGAAACTAAAGCTGGAAATTAAGGTTAATCATATTCAACGTAGAAGCTGAAATCAACGACGTCTGCACCAGATCGTCCAAACTGCGCGTAAATTCTCACAAAGGTGCATCTAATACAACAATTTAGCAGGCTCTGAACTTAAGACCAGAAACACGATTGAAGAATACAATCAGACATCTCTACCAACTCATGATGACATAAATCTACAAAAGAATTGTGCAACTTCATTATTAGCACGGAAGTACACAATGGATCATCCTCCAAGCTGAAGAAGTCTAAGAAGAGGCTCAAAACACTTCTGCTACTGCGATCCCTAACAAAATCGAAACGAATTCACGAACTATATTAAAGCGTCCGAGATCTCACGAAATCCATCAAAGCGTCCGCAATCTCACAAACTCACGATAACTAAGATTTGCATACGAAAATTGGAAACCGCAAAGTCAATCGCTCCAACGAAAAACCATATTTTGCTTCTCCATGCACTACGAAGCTGGATAAAAAAAAAGCAGGAAGAAAGTTCCGTCAAATTCACTTCCACGATTCACACCAAGCATGCTCCAAAATGATCTGCACTGCCTGTAATTATACTCTTGAATAATTACACTTTGCAAACATAAAACAGAATTGCAACGTCATCGGTCTTAATGTGCTATTCTCAACGATCCAAGAACCGAAACTCTCTAACCGAAAGGCTCCGACCCGAATTGAAACTCATGATGACCGACGGCAAATTAAATCGCAACGTCGGAAATGCATAAATGATCAGTTGTCAAGCTGCAAAGAAAGGCCATCCCCCTGGAACTGACACAAAACTGATCGCAACCGAACGTCTTCTGGTGTAAACAACCGACCTCACCAGAGAATAGTTTCGCCGCGCAAGATTTTGCGATTAAGTGCCGCGGCGGAGGAAACGAGCGCGGCGCTTCACAGGATTTCAATCGCAAGTGAAAAATGGACTGGAGAGAAGGAGGAGATCGGCGAGGTGGCGATCTTGTTGCAAGGAAAATGAAAGCGAGAGCGGAGAGAAGAGAAGAAGAGGGTGAGATTGTGCAATGGCTACTTAGGGGGCCAAGACCGACCGACCTGACGGATGGGATGGTTGGGCGGAGGAGAAGCCAAGCCAAGAGTCACTTCCTCGTTTCCAATTTCTTTTTCGGCCGTTAATAACTTTCCCCAGCAGACGAGATCCCCTTCTTTCCAGATTCCGCCCCCACGTCTTTCTCAGGCGGTCGTATGCCACCGGCTTCTCCGGTCGTCGTCGTCGGAGGGCCAGCGTTCCTCGTGGTTGCTGATGTGTCGCCAGGTCAGCGCATTCAAGTCTTTGGGTGTCTAGAACCTTCTAAACACTTTTCTTTTTCTTCCCATATACTGGGAGTGTTTTTCTTTTTTGCTTTTTTGTTTTAAGGCAAATGAAACTGAACTACGGTACATGCTCATTTAGTCTCAAAATCTGCCCATTATCAATTAAATCGCAGAAACTTCAAAGATCGACCAAAGATTGGAATTTTAGTTATTGTCAATACAAAATCTTCAGATTTAGGTCAGTGCGCAATTCGTCAAAGGGGAGTAGGTATCAGCCCCAAGATTGATACCTGCAGTACATGAAATGGCCACATGGCATGGACTGTGCCCATGACCCATTGAAATGGTGCCTTGGAGGTTGCGCATTAGAAGAATGATGCATGATAGGTGCAATTTTAATGGGTGTGCACAGTCCATGCCAATTTTTTCCCAATTTGGCAAGGTGAGCATCCATTGTGCCAAAATTCACCAGTTTGCGTGGGGGCATGGTACTATCAACCGTACTTATTTGATGCTCCAAAACCCATGATGATTTGGTCCAAAATGACCTTAACCCCCTAACCGTGAGGTTGAACGTGAGCAACCTCAAAACAACTAAAAACCCTCAAAATTGCCCTAGTGGTTAACCCCTAAAAATCCAGGAAAGCCGATTCGGTTTTCTGAGATTTCGGGCAGCTCATTTTAAGCATTTAAACTGATATTTTTGCCTAAGATTTTTATTGGGTGCTCCACATGCAGTAATGTGTATGTGGTAAAATTTTCAAAGTCAAATTTTAATTTTATAACCTTCATCTAGAAATTTTAGGTTTCAAGTCCAAATCGGGCAGTTTAAAATAATTTTTTTTAATTTTTTTTTTTTAGAAATATGTTCATTACCAAATTACTATTCAAATTCCAATGTGTCCGAAGTCAAAAAGTTTACCAATTTTACAAGGGCAGCCTCCAAAACTTTCAAAAACAATCTTCACAATTTCTAGTAATTTTACAATTTTTTCTTTCAAAAATTGCCAAAATTCGAGATTTTGGATTTTTTCCAAGATTTTTTTTTTCAAAATTCACATTATCATAAATGCACCTTCTCACCGTCGAGATTTTTCTCAAACTAAATATATCATACATGGTGCTTGTTTTACTATATGGTTGTTTTTAGACCTTCTTTCATAAAATATTTTACATTAAGGTCAAAAAGTGGAATTGGTCTCTAAAATTTTGCATGAGCATAACCAACTTGAATACCTACATGAAAAAAAATGAGGGAAAAATATTTGGAATAACAATCATCAAGTTGCCCTTGGCACCATTTAGACAATGCCTCTCACGCAGTGGCAAAAAAAAAGTGTTGGTCAAACTTTGATTGTTATGATCTCACAAATGAAAAACATCCAACGGTTGAAATTTTGACCAGTCCTTTTTATACAAGTTAGGTACAAGATCTTACGGTTCAAAGTCTAAAACCAGAAAAAAAAGTTTCTCCATTTCCCCATCTCCCAACGAAGGTGAAAAATGGCAGTTTTTGGTTCTGGAGGTCGAGGAAACCCCTGGATTTTTAGGGGTTAAACTAGTGGAGGATGATGGGAGAGGGTTTTAGTTCCCCTAAGAGTACCCATGAACTCTCTGGTTCGACCCCCTGCAAATGCACCTCCCCCACTTTATGCACAAAAAAGGACCCTAAAAGAATCACCTGCAACCTGCCATTTATTTATTTATTTATTTGGCAATTTATTTATTTGTCTAAAAAAAAGAGGGTGGTGAATGGTGGAGAGACTGGGTCCGAGATACCAAGCCATCCATTTCCTGTAGAGAGTTTCTTGCTGTTTTTGGATTGTGGCCTTTCAAAGTTCAAACATTCCTTCCCTTGTGATAGGCTGGCTGCTCACCGATTGGTGGAATGGTTGTCCCATACCTATTGTAATTTGTGAGGACCACACTATTTGCGAATATGCCTTTAGTGTTGACCGAACCATTTAATTCTACGCAAATAGTTCCATTTCATGGGCAGTGGTTGCATGAATACTTTGGACCACCCCCATGCAATAATCATTATCATGTCCCAACCCTTGCCGATTGTTCTATCCCCTAAAGATCCTTGAGGACCAAATCGGGTTTTTGCTATATCGGGCAGCCTAGATGAAGGGGTTAGAATCAATATTTTTGCCTAAGATTTTTATTGGATGTTCCCTATACTACAAGGTGTATGTGGGAAAAATTGCAAAGTCAAATTTCACTTTTGGAGTTTTTAAACGCAAATTTTTGTTTTCAGCTTTGGGGCGGGCAGAAAAAAACTTTTTATATTTAACTTTTTTTTGAGATTTTAAAAAAATAATCTTTTCTTGACTGATTTCATACTTAGTTTTCCAAGTGACCCAAGTCAAAACTTTTACCAATTCTACAAGGGCACCCTTCAAAAAAAATTACAAGAACTAGATCCAAAATTTCTGTAATATTTCAATTTTTTCTTTCGAAATTTGCTAAAATTTGGGATTTAGGAATTTTTTGAATTTCTTTTTTCTCAAAATTCACAAACTCATGAAGGCACCTACTCACCATTCATTTTTCCCCTAAACCAAATACAACAAATGTGGTGCATGGTTTACTAAATCCTTGATTTATACCTTCTTCTAGTAAATAAATTGCATGAAGGTTCAAAAAGCCAAATGGGTGTCTAAAATTTTGCATGGTAATGCTCAACTTAGTTATCTACATGGAAAAAAATATAAGCAAGATGTTTGAGATATTAAGCATCATGTTATCCTTTGCACAAAGTAGACTATGTCTGCTGAAAAAAAGTTTGCATTGACTTTCAATGTTATGATCTTACAAATGGCAAAGATCCATCGGTTGAAATTTTGAACACTACCTTTGATGGTAGTTATCTTTAAGATCCTACGGTTAAAGTTTTCAAAAAATTGTGGAAAGAATTTTCATACTCCAAAGTTTACAAGGTGGTATGAAATCACAGTTTTAGAGTTTGGAGCTCTCAAAACACCATGGTCGTTTAGGGGCTATTTACCGTAGAATCACTACTCTAAATTTGATAATTAGTGTTAGATTATTAAAATTTTGAAAATGCTATAAGTTTTTAATTTTGTTTAAAAAAAATTACCAAGAGCATTGATTTCAATACTATATAAGGACCCCCATCTTGGCCAATATAGTGGGTAAAATTATTGAACAACAGTAAAAACTTATAACATGTTTATGTAAATTAGTGTATCTAACACAAATTATCAAATTTAGTGTAGAGAAAGTTTACCAAGGTAAATAAAAACCTTTGGCTTTCTCCCAATTAAAATCCAATCCTGAAGAAGTATTGTGTTTACGAGAGTAAGGCACCACAAGCCTTGGCTTGGTTGTTAGGGCTTATGACTCCCAATGAGGAATTCGTGGGCTCTCCTTCCCATATCGGTGTGGTGCTCACTACCATGGTCCACCCAAGTGTGGCGGGGGGTTCTTGGACCTCATTGTATGGGTACCTCAAAGCCCTTTGGAGGATACCATGTTGGGTATATCTAAGGCACTAGTGGCTAGGTGGGAACTAGCATAGTGTTCCCCCCGAGAGAGGTTAGTAGTCCTGCCACTGGTATTAATGACCTCCGTGCATACATCCAAGGATAAGTCGAACGAACACTTTATTCACGTCGGCTTCTATATAGGTTGGAGTTTCTCTTCTTAACTAGAACTCATCAGTGATTTCTTGAGTAAAGAGAGAGGTAGAAATTGCGGTCTCTTTCTAAGAGGCTAGCGTGAATGAAGTATCCGTTCGTAATGTTAACCCTTAAACGTCTAAGGTGACCCGAGGGGTCCTTTTCCAACAGAATCTTCTCCGTAGCTCTCAATGTACTCAACTTTTCACTTTTATTTTGATGTCAAATTGGTCACCTTCTTCTGATGCATTGAAAAAGTGAAATTTTAGAATTCAAATCACAATTTGTATGAGTGATTTTGTGCTTTAAAAGGATTGTAGTAGGTAGGTTGGGGTTGTACAATACTTGTAGGAGGTTGCAAGCTCATCATTGATTGGATCATTCATGATGCCCAAGTTCAAAAAGTGCACTATTTATGATGCCTGAGTCCAAAATATGTTGTGATCCAATATTGGGCTGCCCAAATCCGTATAGCCTGACGTTTAAGGGTTAACTAGAACTCATCAGCGATTTCTTGAGTAAAGAGAGAGATAGAAACTGCGGTCTCTTTCTAAGAGGCCGGCGTGAATGAAGTGTCCATCCATAATGTTAATATCTCGATGGACACTGGACTTCTTGAGCACTTTTAGCCTTAGGATCTTGAAAGTAACTATCAGCCCTTTTTTTTTCGTTTCTGAGAAAGTTCTAAGTTGGCTATTTTCCGGGGGGTTTCAAGGTGAGAATGGCACCTTTTCTGGTGATTTTAGTGCACATGGATGGCCACATTCAATGTGTTTAGAGTGCTGTAAGGCGAATTTGCTGTTTTCATTATAGTGAAATTTTGAAGAAAAATTCATCATAGTGGCGACAAAATTGTAAAAAGTGTTGGAATGAATGGCGATTAAACACAGAAAAAAAATGCTAAGTGGCCACATACAAAAATCCTGGGCTGCATTATTGGCTTCATTGCATATTCAAAGCGCTAAGTGGCGACGAATCCTAATCTGCACATCGATCCAAAGAACACTCCTTCGACAATCATGAGCCTGGTCTCGCATTCGAAGCCGAATGTGCATTCGAGGCCGCATCTCCCTCACCTGTTTCGTCCCGCCCATAAAATATAACTAAGTGAGCACGAATCGGCTCAATTGGCCCCCACCGCAACTAAGGTTTAGAAAGTCTTTGCTAAAACGCCCAAGCAAAGGCTCTACACTCATTAATCAGCAGATTAACAAAGTCATCTTCTCACTACTGAGTTCGGGAACTTCCCTTCAAGAAGCTCCACCAAACTTCCCTTCAAGAAGCTCCACCGAACTTCCCTTCGAGAAGCTCCATTTATTCTATCGCCGCTTTCCCTATGATGTGCCACAAACCCGCAAAACAAACACAAGGGCTCCGATGCCTAAGTAAGTACACATTCAAACAAGAAAAACTAAGTTTCCTCCATTCATATTTCCAACACTAATGCCACTGCTTCACTTTGAAGCTCAAGGTTTCGCGCCCAAGCAAAGGCTGCACACTCCAGCCAAACATGCTTCACTTTGAAGCTCTAGGTTTCACGCCCAAACAAAGGCTCATCGTCCAAGGACAGGGCTCAAGCAAAGGCTCCACACTTCACATTATCACACCCCAACAATGGCTGCACACCCAAAGAAAGGTCGCACACCACCGATACCATTCAAACACCGC
Organism: Bryum argenteum; assembly: GCA_037043015.1. Classification (NCBI taxonomy): domain Eukaryota; kingdom Viridiplantae; phylum Streptophyta; class Bryopsida; order Bryales; family Bryaceae; genus Bryum; species Bryum argenteum. The sequence goes on along the minus strand of CM073328.1, from coordinate 12,086,889 downwards.
AATCGTCAAAGTGCAAAAACGAAATTCCATTAAAAGTTGGAAGGCTCTACGAAGAACCGAAGTCCAAATAACTAACAGAAATGATAGAAACAAAACGAATCATGCTAGGATTCGATGAGAACCTTAAACAAGGCAACTACAAGCAGCTGGTTCTACGATCCAAACTGCAGCTCTAAGCGAGAAGCCCATAACGAAACCGCTCACCACCAACTAGCCATTTCTGAAATGCTAAGTCGTATGGGAAGGTCTCTAAAGTGAAGAGCTTCTGGGAATACATGGCCACAACACACTGCAAGTGCTGATCTAAACTATTGCGCACTTTCGACTTCAAGAAAGAAAGTGAGCTGAAGACCCGCTCGTCCTCCACTGACCCCAGCACGTGGACGATGCCCATTTCTGCCAGCTTCATGTACTCACTGAAGTGGTGTGTGAGACAGGTTGCAGCATCGATGTCTTTCCAAAGGCGAGTGACCGGATTTACATCAAATGGTGGCTCCATTGCAGCACGCGCGTTAGAGAGCATGGTCAATTTGAATAACCCTTGCTGACTTAACAGCAGCTCTTGATCTAGGGCGGCCGGAACTAGAATCTTGTTCTCCCCAGATCCAAGGATTCGGCTGTGGCCGTAGTAATCCATCAGCACACGAATGTGCTTCGAGAAGCTATCTTCACAATCACCTTGCAGCCAGTATTGGGGGTAGAGTATACCCATGGCCTGCATCACGTTTTGGGCTGGGAAGCGGCTGTCAAGCTCCTTGATCAAGGCTGTGGCTGCCACGGCACTTTCTGCCCTGATCTTGCTCACGATTCCATTGAACACCTCCCGGGTCACGTTACTTCCTTCGTGGACAGCAAAGATCTGTTCCCCAGCACACACAAAAGCCAACTGCGAGGTGCCATCGTTAAGATCAGTGATCCACTTCCAGTGGACGTGTTCGTGAGAGCATTCGAGGAGATTTTTGTATACCCAAAACTCATCAGTGCTGAATCGAGTGGCCTGATCCTCGTAGAGGGAGTACAGCTGCCCCTGGCACACTTTCACAGCAGCAACGAAATCGCAGATGTAAACATCTCGTTTTTGAGCAAATGTGATAAGATGATCTATTGCATCTAGAAGTGGCAGCAGGGCAGCCATGCCCAAAACGGTATAGGGGTCCAACAACAGCGTGAGGCAAGGCTGCACATGACCACATCCAATCAACATTAGTAGCAATCAAAAAACATTTTGAACAAGCAAGGCAATGAGACTAAGCTAAAAGAATGCAAAGGCAAGGAAGATCGGATCAAAGGCAAGGAAGATTGACTTACCAATGTGATGTCCTTGAGCTCTTCCTCGAGGTAGAGCTTGTACATCAACGTCCGTCTACTCAGACAGCGGGCGCCTCACGAGGCTCAATGAGGTCGACCCAACGAGTTTCAACGGACCTAAGCATTTTGAGCCCTTTTGTTTTCACACAGTGCAAGTTTCTTGAACTCAAGAAGGCGTTTTGGGCTCTTAGAGAAATATGCATGTCTTTGCATGCGGGGACCTTTCGATGGCAATGAACACACCATGCTTAGACAATGCTTGAAAGCTAGGTTACAACGGTGGGCACACAATGCATACCCATGGCAAAGGGTGCATAATTTTGTTGGATCGGGTGTGTGACCCCATTGTGCGACACCAGAGTGGCCGCCCCATCCGCACCGAAACACGAAGTTTGCGAGCGGCAGACTCACGATCCAAGCCACCAGCCAGACATAACGAGTCCATAATCAAAGTAGTTATGTTGTTAGAACTAGCGGCGAGAACGACTCGGCTGCAAGGAAAGTAGGAGCGGAACACGGATCCAATCCTTCACCACATAGCCATGGACGGACTGACCAAGACCCATTATCAACGATGAGTCACCTCGTCAACGATTCTGACTATATAACGAGCCTCATGCACAAGTTTCTTCACAGCTAATTGTAACTCTGCATGCATGTACTCCGCAAACTCCCACCCTGAACTATCAGACCAGTGTTGTGTTGGACAATCAGGGACCCTTAGGAACTTGTACAAGGCAAATCGAGCTTCATACTCTAACATAGGGCGACCAGAAGACAAAACCTGGAATACAGTAGCCATCTGAACTCTCTTTCGAACTGCCTCTATGGATGTCGAGTGGTTGACGGCCTGGAGAATGGTGGATTTGGGTCGGGCAGCATAGAGCTTCGTGTTCACCCTGTGCTTGCAATCCTGGGCAATGTAGGAGTCACCGGCCTTCACTCCATACCGAGGTATCGCCTTTGCTGCAACCCTGCGGCCATCATGCTTGAAGAGCGTGTCCGATTTGGGCGCCATCACGCAAGGCTTCTTCCCAACAGCAGTGCACACTCTGCACCTCACGAGATGCAACCCGCCATCATCAGTCAAAATCCCTTCAGCCCAAAGGAGCTTCGCGGACCACTCTGTTTGAAACTTGCGGTGTCTATCGTATTGCTTCTGCTTCTCACTCTTCAACTTCTTGTTGCTCTTCATTTTTTTTATCGGTGGCGACTCAACCTCCTCCTCAGATGACAGGGCAAGCTCTCCAATCGGGATCTCCACCAGATCTGCATTGTCCATGCTTCCCGCACTCTCAGACTCGGAAGGCAAAGGGATTACTGGGGACTTCGAAGATAAAACAATGGTGTCTCGGATGAATTGAAGGAGTCCCGAGATCAAAAGATACACCTAAACCGCCTTTGCTTGGCACCGCCGCTTGAGAAAGGGTCGTCTAGGGGCCACGCAGCAGATGAGAGGGGTTCTGACATTGTTGAAATCTCGAGCAGCGGCGATCGCTTCTCGCGAGCCTTCTTCTTCGCAGATTCTTCACCCTCCACCTTCTTTTTGAAGCTTGCACGAGCAAAAGCTTTTTCCCCTCCATTCGAGCGCTCCTCTTTGCTTCGCGATTGTCATTCCATCCAAACCTCGGTGCATCTCCCGCCCGCCCACCTCGTCTCCGTAACCCACCATCTCGCAAGCCGACAACCACAAAAATTACAAACCGATCATATAACAACAAAGCAAAGAAATGTAAACTCACAAGTCACAAAACTTGAGAAAGACACAAGAATACAAGATGCTCGAAACAGATGAGGATTGAGGAAGGTTTTGAAAACCCCCTCAGCTTTAAGTGCAATGCGAGGTGCCGTGACTGCCGTCATCGATCTGTGACCGATGCGTGACAATCTCACAAAATCTCTTTGGATCAACACCCAATCACCCACCCCAAAAACCCCAGGATTGCCTCGGTATTCGGTAAGGCTGAGCAAGTGAGCAGTGAACATGTGCATTGTGTGAACCGTGAAACCAGCAGAGAGAGTGCATAACGAAGTCGATGAACAATCTGCTTGCAGCCCTCAACCAAACATGCGAACAGGCCGCAAAGCAAAATGCACGATGAAAATTTTAGGTATGAGCTTAATGGCGAGAAATCCCCTCAGAAGGCAGCAGGCTCTGGCGCATGAATACGGAGATATGGCGCTCGCACTGGCTTTAATGCCTCAATTCTGGATGCAATGCGGGCGATGAAAACATCCAAACAGACTCAAATTGGCGCGCAAGCGTAGCGACATGGCGACTCAGACATGCTCAACAAACGCAAACTGGCTACTCCTTCTCCGACGAATGCGCACCCCACCCAGATGACACTCAGATGAATGGCGAAGGACGGCTCACTGAGGTGATGCGAGGTGCCAAAAGGCGATGTGACTGGCCCCTCGGATGGGACGTGGCGATAAAAGAAAATCGAGATCTCATCATTCCATTACGTGCTTCGCCAGCTCAGCGTGTTTCAGTGCCATCTGGCTTATTTTCGCCTAAAAAAAAAAGGCTGGTAACTATCAAGGCACAGTACCATGCTAAAGTTCACCTTTTAGATGTGCACCATTTGTGAAATCATAACACTCAGAATTTATCCAACACCCAGTCATTAAACTACTTACCTGGACTTTTCTGCAGTAGCAAACAAAACCACTGCCACAATAATGAAAGAAACAAAACTCTGGGACCCACAAATCACGAAGTCAGTCACAGCCTCTCGAAGACTCCAAAGCAGGGCTTTACTGAAAAAGACTGTTGACCGACTCAGCCGGTGGGGTCCTTGGAAAGACAAGAAAGGCTCCTCGTACAGTAGAATCTCCCATCCATTGAATCTCACTATCATCAGTGGTAACTGTCATCTTCGTCGTTGGATTATCATCCATAACCATCAATTATTCATCCATCAGTGGATGTTTTGAATCAGAATCATTAATATAGGACTACGTGGCGGAGCCTTGTGGGGACATGAATATTCCTTCGCGGCTCAAGGCTTGCCAAGTGGCATTGCCCATGCAGAATCTTGCTGGCATCTCACGTTATAAGGACTGAATCTGGCTTTTTGAGGGGAGCTGGCGTTGTTTCATTATTGGGACTCGATCTACGTGGTATTCACTAAGCTTTGTGTATTGGGTATAGTATTTAATTAATAAAAAAAATTGTGTTGTCAAATTGGGGATTAAAGTAGGGCATGCACATTTGCCCTAAAAGAAGGCTTTACCCAAAAAGAAGGCTATTCTTGAGTATATAAATTGTAATTTTGTGAGATCTACTCAATAAGGGAAAAAAAACATGTTGGCTAAAACGTGTATCTGATTTGCACATGTATGCTACAAGGTCAAGTGCATTGGATTGGGGCTGAATCTCAAGTGAATTTGAGATTTATACTTGATGGAATGAAAATAAGGCATGTCTCATGATTTTTATAATTATTAGGCAGTAACTTCACCAATTTTCTATAGTCAAAGTTTTAAAATTTCTAAATTTGGGTTTCGTTTAAATCACTTCTTTTCAAAAATTAAATCATGTGGCGCAATGGTGTTGAAATTAAAGATACGTTTTTTATATATGTTATTTATTCCTAACTTCAATAATATATGACTATGAAGTGAACAAACTCAAATGTTTTGGAGAAATGAGGGTATTCATTGGCTTTTATATGCACTACTACAAATGTGTCTGTTCTAAACCAAAGATCATACTTATAAGTACATCCATGCCGCTGAGTATACCCCGGTTTATTAAGTTCACTGGTAAGTGTTAAACATCATTCATATGCATTTGATCAGTGAGTTCAAAGTGATTTCATCTCGTGTTGTTGAAATTCATATGCATTTAATTAAACTTCAACAATCACTTGGCTGGGAGCAACAACCCCAAGTTCGGATTTGTAAAGACTAAGTATCCAAGGTAAATAACTATATGGATGAGTCATGAAATCCAATGGTAAGCAAATGGGTTTGGGTGCTTGTTGTTGATGTGGCGCTCAAAAAATCATTAAGTAAGGCATTGTTTTATATGCTTTTATAATAGTTTGAATATTGTTGAGCATGGCAAAATTTGAACGAAGTTAAATTTTACCTAAAACTTTTATTACTGACATTGGTTTGTATGATTAATGGGATCAATATTTCTAAGAAGTGGTTTCTGGGGAGCCTTTTGAAGTCTTGAAAATCATAATCTCTTTGTGCTTAGAATAAATTCAATTATCTATACGGACTACAACTACAAGTGACATCTTTGAGACAAACTTGCACATCAAGCAACACTTGTACACTTGTTGAAGATAAATTGCACTACACCACAAAGAATAGGAAAGAGACTCAGTATATCTTGTAGTGTACCTTGAATACACGCACGTGGTAAGGGGAGAGGATTTCGTTACCACTTGATCACAAAGGCATACTGTAATCTTGCCCTCAAACATAGTTTTATCAACATTCAATGTTGGTGGTGTATTAGCCTTGTCTTATGAATTTTGTCCTCTTGGTTTATCTTGTTTGTGACTTGGAATTATAATATAAAAGAAGATGATGAAATCTACACACATTATTGTATTTTGTGGTAAACATTCTTTATATCCATATGCTATGCTCTTTCTTCTTGAACGATGTTCATGAAATACCATGGTGCTTTTAAGTATAATGGTTAGTAATTTATTGCATTGATATATATATATATATATATATATATATATATATATATATATATATATATATATATATATATATATATATATATATATATATATATATATATATATATATATATATATATATATATATATATATATATATATAAGTACTAAAAATATATTTGGAAAAAGAATATTAAAAATTAAACAAATAAGTTATTCAATTAGATATTATCTTAGAGTAGTTCAATTCGTTAAATAATCACACTAGATTTATACCTCCTATAAAAAAATTGTTGTTATTAAGATCATCCATATATTAAGCTAATAGGAAAAATTTTACAAAAAAATTCTTTTGTTTCCAACTTGCAATAATTCATCTCAATTAGAATAAACATTCAAGTTGAAGCAAAGAATGGTAAAACTTGTTTCTGGATAGCGTGTAAATTATTTGTGATTCTTTGTATTCTTTTCAATGATGAATGTGTACAATCGTGTTGAAGATGTAGTATTTTTCATTGCGGACACAATACACTTTATGCTTTGAAATCAGATCATTTTTGAGTGCACATGCAATGTTCAAAGTTTATGGGAAAATTGTTTCTCAGTGCTGAGTTCGTAAATCATCTGGAGGGCACTGTACAATACATGAAGTAGATGCTATTTTCACATGAAGTAGATGCTATTTTCACATGAAGTAGATGCTATTTCTAGTTTGGTCAGGTGACATTGTAATTACTTCGACTACAAAAAACACTCAAAATTCTAATTGAATAAAAGGTCAACAAAAACAATACTAACTGGCCTAATTTTACTTTTAAAACCTGATTTTTATTAGTTTTTTTTTCTAAATCGTATGTTTTCACAAATCATAGTCTAACTATCCATTGAAACTTGCCTGCAGGGGGATTAAATCATTAGAGGCCTGGGGTCCTGGGGGGGGGGGCAAGTGGGTCCTGGGGGGCAAGTGGCCTGCACGGCCTTGCCTGCAGATCGGTTCAGACAATGTCGCCTCCAATGTCCCAAGTTTTAAAACGAACAGCCCGCAAAGGGAAAATGCATAACATGGAAGAGTTACCTCATGTAGAGCTTGCTTCTGAGCGTCCTGTACCTACAAAGAAGTCTTTCATGAAGGAGCTTGTGACCAAGACAACTCCAAGAATAATAGCTGCTCCTTCTAAGGAAATGGAATTCAGTCTTACAATTTCCATTGGCAGTGATGACATAAGCATGGAACATGAGACCATAACAGTGATGACATAAGCATGGAACATGAGACCATAACAATGCAAACGATCTTACAGTGTAGTGCTTCTAGATTACACTAGATTACTGAGCAGTGCTTCTACTTCGCAGTGCACATAGAACTCTCGACGCTTTCTTCTCTGAAACCCAATTTTTCTCACCCTTCATGGGCCAGAGGCCATTAATTAATTAATGGTATGTGCGCATTTTATAACTATACACCTTAACCTCTATAGGTCCTTGATACAAAATTGTTTAAATTATCAAAAAGAACCTTCTTCTACTTCAGGTGCAAAGAAACTCAATCTAAGCATTGATTAGAAGATCCAACCGTAGGATCTTGAAGTTAACTTGACCCTTTTCTCGAATGTCAAATTTCAACCGTTAATTTTTCTCCAATTTTGAGATTATAATGGTCAAAGTTGGCTGAATTTTCTCCCTGCGGAAATTCCAAAAAGCAATTTCCGCTTTCTTGGACCTTTAGGGGTTAAGTGCCTATTACATACTATTACTATTACTCTAACTAGTGCTCATTATGAAATGGTCTATCCTTATACAAAAACTTAGCAACCAAAATTGCCTATCTAAACTTCAAAATCAAACAAACTTAAGAACTCACTTCACTAGTTTTGGGTGAACCCAACTCAGATGAATTCACACAACTCTGGTGAACAATGCATTAATTTATTCCCTAAACGATCCTTGACACAAAATTGTCTAAATTATCACAAAGTCTACTTCAGGCACGGAAAAAATCAATTTAAGCATTAATTAGAAGATCCAACCAAAGGATCTTGAAGTTAACTTGACCCTTTACTCATATGTTAAATTTGAACCGTTAATTTTTCTCCGCTTTTGAGATTATAATGATCAAAGTTGGCTAACTTTTTTCCCTGCCAAAATCCCAAAAAGCCATTTCGGCTTTCCTGGATCTTTAGGGTTAAAGCGAGGTGGCTGTAAATGATTTTACCCAAGAGCAATAGGGAGTGCTTGATCCCACGAGTCAAGTGCACCGCGCATGCGAGAATTGTGGGATTCAAACAAATGTACCACAACTTGTTGCGGATTGGATGAATTCTGCGGTGCAGCGCTCATGTGGTAATGGTTGACATGCCTTGCTATCAACGTGCGGAACCATCATCATGGAGATCATCGCCATTGCCCACTCTTTTGTCAAGCACAACAAGAATCACATGATTTCCACATTCTCTAACTAACTAATCCCCACAATAATTAACTCCCAATAAAAATCGTCTTAAAAAATGAACAAATAATCCCCCATAATATTGTCTAAAAAAATGAAGAAATAATCCCCGATAAAATCGTCTTAAAAAAATGAACAATATCAAAAATTTACGGTGCTTATTATGGTTCGCATACTTGATTGTATCTTGATTGTGGGATGTAATCGCGCGCAAGACAAGAGATTTGAAGATCTAATTATTTGAAGATAATCGGCCTTCTTATTGGTTTGTAAAGTACAATTTCCTTCCCCCGTGTTCTACCCATGCAACCATTGATGGCTAAGTACGACGAAAAGTGACAAGTTGTGGTCGTTACATGAAACGCGTGAGCAGGGTTTTTGCCTTGGAAATGGATTCCATATTGTAAGAAACTCACATTGTTTTGAAGAAAGAATGCAAATTGTGAAATCAGCTCGTCACTCCAACACTCTAGGAGATATGGAATTGCAAAAGTACTTCGTTGGTACACTTGATATCAAAAATTCATACTTTGAAACAATTGGCTTTGGGTAAGAGTGAAGGTAGGGTGCTTAGAAACCACACAAAGGGCATTCAAGCCAGGGATGTCACAGCGTCCGGACGTCCGGACGTCTGGTGGACGTTCGTCGGACGTCCGCAGGGGGTTATGGGAGCGTCCGTGACTTAGAGATTTTGGACTATTTACCTAAGGTAAAAGGGGCGACCGGTCTTTGGCCGGGGCGACCGGTCTTTGGCCGGGGCGACCGGTCTTTGGCCGGGGCGACCGGTCTTTGGCCCGGGCGACCGGTTTTTGGCCCGGGCGACTGGCCCGCCGACCGGCCCAACCCGGGGCGACCGGTAGAGCAGTGGCCGTCTGATCGGTCGGCGGTCGACCCGGTCGACCCGACCGAAAAAAAAAAAAAGAAGCTGATGGCTGATGGCCAGGCCGTCTGATCGGTCGGCGGTCGACCGGGCGGTCGTCTCGACAAAAAAAAAAAAAAAAAAAAACCAAATTTAGAATCCGGTCGCTCCGTCCGATCGGTCGGCCCGACCGATCGGACGGAGCGACCGGATTCTAAATTTAGATTTTTTTTTTTTTTTTCCCGGACGGTGTGGGCGTCCGAAGCCGCCCTGGTGGGGAGCTAAGGATGGCGGCCACTCCTCTTAACACTAACCCTATTCCAATTTATTTCAACAACCATTTTGAATTTCTTCAGAACTCCCCCCCCACCCCCCTAAAGTTTTTCAAGACCCAGATTACACTATTTGGGGTTCCCGCTCAAATAAGATTCTCCTTGCTTTGAGCATTACGATCTCACTAATGGAAAAGAATCGACGGTTTAAATTTTACAAGTCACTAAAAATTCAAGTTAACTTTAAGATCCTACGGTTGAATCTTTCTAAACATTGCTTCAAATGAGGCTTTTCAAGCATGAAGAATTTCGGCAATTTCGCATCAAGGATATCTAGGGATTAAGATCTCTTTATTTTATCTAAAATTTAACCATACTTAAATTACTTTTGTGAATTGATTGATGATTCAGTTAATCTTATTATCATGGTCCGGAAGATATTACCTACTTCGTACTACTTATGGTATGTACTACGGTACTACCTAGTTTGGAATCATGTATTTTTCACACCAACCCCTTTAATCACAAACATGACAAGGTTTGCTTAATATTGAATAACTTATTATAAAAGGAGACTAATAGTATCTTCATAGATAAGTATTGGCCTTTATCATGTAAGATAAAACTTAAGGAAACCATACAAATAAATAAGTACTAAGAATAGAAATGAGAATTTTATTTTGCTATTGAAAGTTTAGGTGTCTTTAATCTATTACAAGAGAATTATTAATTGTTATGAGGATTTCAAGTTTTCACCTACAACAATTTAATCTTAGAATTAAGGTTTTTATATTGTCTTTGGGAAGAAAGTTTACAAGAGTTAGAAAACTCACATTTCTTAACACATTTATTTTTCCTTCAAAACCCCCCCCCCTAGCCTTTAGGGGTTAAATAAACAACCACCCATTTGGATTCAAATAAAATTTGCTTAGATACTTAGATCCGTAAATGGTTAGTAACTATAATATTTTTCATTATCATAAGTCAATGTAAATATATTGCAAATTCTATCAAAGCATGACATTGTACCCCTAAAGAATTCCAAGTGATTCATGGATAGTTAAGATTCATATGAACAATGAGGGGTTATTTATAATAAGTTCTATTTTTCATGTGTGTCGAAGCCCATAAGATCTTTTGAGTAAAACATTCCCTTCTTTGAAAAGAAGATCTTTCCGACATTCCCCTGACAAAATCGGCATGTGGATTAATGCCCTGATTTAGATTGTAGGTACAATGTCAGGTACCTAAAAATAGACCATTCTTAAATGCAAGCAAGAGGAGGAAGAAGAAGGGAGAAGTGGAGAGATGAGGGAGTGTTGGTGAGTGAGAGAGGAAGAGAGGAGCGCAAGACACCACCCGGTCGCTCGGTCGGTCCATCGGTCGGTCCCTCCGTCAATCGGTCGCTCGGTCGGTCCCTCCGTCAATCGGTCGCTCGGGCAATAAACCAAAGTTGTTTTTTTTTTTTTTTTTTTTTTTTTTTTTTTCCTTGAATTCCGGTCGCGCCCTCCGACCGATCGGTCGGCCAGCGACCGCGTCCGATCGATCGACCGATGGACCGACCGAGCGATTGACCGATGGACCGACCGATGGACCGAGCGACCGGTCGGTGTCTTGCGCTCCTCTCTTCCTCTCTCACTCACCAACACTCCCTCATCTCTCCACTTCTCCCTTCTTCTTCCTCCTCTTGCTTGCATTTAAGAGATTGTCTATTTTTAGGTACCTGACATTGTACCTACAATCTAAATCAGGGCATTAATCCACATGCCGATTTTGTCAGGGGAATGTCGGGAAGATCTTCTTTTCATAGAAGGGAATGTTTTACTCAAAAGATCTTATGGGCTTTGACACACATGAAAAATAGAACTTATTATAAATAACCCCTCATTGTTCATATGAATCTTAACTATCCATGAATCACTTGGAATTCTTTAGGGGTACAATGTCATGCTTTGATAGAATTTGCAATATATTTACATTGACTTATGATAATGAAAAATATTATAGTTACTAACCATTTACGGATCTAAGTATCTAAGCAAATTTTATTTGAATCCAAATGGGTGGTTGTTTATTTAACCCCTAAAGGCTAGGGGGGGGGGGTTTTGAAGGAAAAATAAATGTGTTAAGAAATGTGAGTTTTCTAACTCTTGTAAACTTTCTTCCCAAAGACAATATAAAAACCTTAATTCTAAGATTAAATTGTTGTAGGTGAAAACTTGAAATCCTCATAACAATTAATAATTCTCTTGTAATAGATTAAAGACACCTAAACTTTCAATAGCAAAATAAAATTCTCATTTCTATTCTTAGTACTTATTTATTTGTATGGTTTCCTTAAGTTTTATCTTACATGATAAAGGCCAATACTTATCTATGAAGATACTATTAGTCTCCTTTTATAATAAGTTATTCAATATTAAGCAAACCTTGTCATGTTTGTGATTAAAGGGGTTGGTGTGAAAAATACATGATTCCAAACTAGGTTTTGTAATGTAGATGAGGTTTTCAACCCATCTTACATCTCGGAGGTAAAAAATAAGTCCAACAAGAATCCTTTTTAAATCAGATACATCTTGTCAAAATTTGGAATAGAGTACAAAATGGTTGATTGGGCCTTTAGAGTAAATATCCAATCATGTACTATATTGAAAGGCTATTAGCATCATATAAGTATATAAATATGTGAAGGAAAAAGACATATAACATAAAACTTACAATACAAATTCATGCAACCCAAATTTAGAAGAACAATACTACAAAGTATTATGTGCTAATATTTGTCTTTCAAGTGTATGTGTGAGTATGAAGATTATATTTCTATAAGACTCTCCTAAACATTTAACAAGTTACGAAGTGGTAATGTGTAAATATAGATTTTTCATTTAATTGATCTTGGTAGATGTTCATAACTCCTGAATAAATATGAGTCATGTCCACGTTATGGCGTATGTTATTTTTTATTTTTGTAGAAAGTGATGTATTTTCAATATCTTATTATAGCAATTCATAATACTACATGATACAATGATATATTATTTTAAGATGCGATTAGTTGATATTGACCCCATTTGATTTATATGGCAATAAAATTTGTATTGAATAAAAATAATCTTTGTGGAAGCGTTTTCTTATCCTCAAGTAAAGATTTTTTATTTAATCTTATTTGACCCTTATGATGCTATGTGTTTTTGGCAAATGACACTAAGAACTTACACCCCAAAAATACCAAGTGTCCTTCACAGTGAATTAAGACATTAGGCTTGTTCCTAAAGTTTGCAATTTGGGAATTAAAGAAAAATACGTAATTTACACTAAAAACACATGAACATCATCCTATTTTCTCTTTTAATTTGTTAAACATCAACATGCCATAAGTAGTACAAAGTAAGTAACATCTTCCGGACCATGATAATAAGATTAAATGAATCATCAATCAATTCGCAAAAGTAACTTAAGTATGGTTATAATTTATAGATAAAATAAAGAGATCTTAATCCCTAGATATCCTTGATGCGAAATTGCCTAAATTCTCCATGCTTATAAAGCCCCATTTGAAACAATGTTTTGAAGATCCAACCGTAGGATCTTAAAGTTCACTTGAGTTTTTAGTCACTTGTAAAATTTAAACCGTTGATTCTTTTCCATTAGTGAGATCGTAATGCTCAAAGCAAGGAGAATCTTATTTGGCGGGAACCCCAAATAGTGTAACTGGATCTTGAAAAACTTTAGGGAGGGAGTTGTTAAGAAATTCAAAATGGTTGTTGGAATAAATTAGAATAGGGTTAGGGTTAAGAGGAGTGGCCGCCATCCTTAGCTCCCCACCAAGGCGGCTTCAGACGCCCACGCCGTTCGGGGAAATTTTAAAAAATAAATAAATAAAAATAAAAATAAAAATAAAAAAATAAAATAATTTTTTAAAAAAATCTAAATTTAGAATCCGGTCGCTCCGTCCGATCGGTCGGCCCGACCGATCGGACGGAGCGACCGGATTCTAAATTTAGATTTTTAAAATTTTTTTAAAATTTTTTTTTAAAATTTTTTTCCCCTTAAATTCCGGTCGGGCCGTCCGACCGATCGACCGCCGTCCGACCGGTCGACCGCCGACCGATCGACCGCCGACCGATCGGTCAACCGCCGACCGATCCGTCGACCGCCGACCGATCGGTCGACCGTTATCGATCTGACGGTTGTGGATCTCCGAATCAAATCTCATGGTCACTACGACCTTCGGTCGCCTCGACCGGGCGCCGGTCGGAGCGAATTTTCTCGGTCGCTTTAAAGAAGATCAGATTTGAACGGCTTAGATGCGAGCTCCAAGAAGATCTAATGGTTGAAATTTTTACTGTTGTCGTAGTAATTCCATTTTACCCCCCCCGGACGGATGTCCGGACGGTCCTGGACGGACGTCCGGACGGACGGACGGACGGACGTCCGGACGGACGGACGGACGTCCGGACGGACGGACGGACGTCCGACCAAAAAAACTCAAAAGACGTCCATATTGACATCCCTGATTCAAGCGCGAGGTACTTGTAGCTTGCTTCCACCCTTTAAATTATAATGTCCCCATAGTGTACATTTCTTGAGTGTGCGATAGTTTTTTAGGAACACCTATGGTTTTCACTTCGAGAATTCTTTATTGTATCCAAGAAAATTTCAAATATGATTGCAATTGGTCCAATCTTCTACATATTTTGCACATTTTTTAAGCTTGATTTGTTTGGCTACTCCATAATGAGTTTGGAATATTTGTGTGAAATTTGTGCTCTTGTTGGGCATGTTACGTTTGAATTAATGCTTGTGTGTAACTTTCCATTCTTTGATGTGAACATTTCTTTGTCAAAATGAGGATCCAAAGGAGAGAGCATCAATAGACAAAGCATCCACTCCATTTATCTCAAAAGGTAAACGGATCCCAATAAGCTCTATTATTTCCCTCTATAGAAGTTCATTGCAAAGAAACTAGAAAATCCATTTGAAATTATTTTGGATGCTTGTAATCATAGTAAGGGCCCATTTACACTACGGTGGCCCGCTTACACTACGGTGGCATCCTCCACCGAAGTAAAGAAGGCCACCAGTTGATCAAGAATTCATTTTCACCCAATCACATTTTAATGATTTCAATTTCAACAAATTCTTGAAGACATCGAGGTAAGCAAAAGCGAAATGGTGCAGTGAAGGCCCATTGGGTGTGTTCACAACAGTAGTATGCCAAAGTCATGCAAGAATGTGGCCTTCGATTCTTAAGAACCAAGAGAGATGTAGAATTGTATACAAAGACGTACTCTTATTCATCTCCTTGTCAAGTCTTATCTCGCATTTTAATGGAAAATCAATGAGATAGGTAACAATACAAAGTAGAGTAATACGCTTTGTTGTACACATTGCGCTTTGAGTATGCTCGGCGATTTCATGTTATACGAAAACGTATTCCCAGTCGAGGGAGTAAGTGTTTGAAAAGAATACATGGAGTATCCACTTGACATGTCCGCGTTAAGAGCATCATCGTTACTCTATGGAAAAATCTAGGCGACCCCATGACAATCAAATAACGTTCGCCACAATTTCCTTCCATTTCATAGTCTTCTCACTCACATAGATAGATAGATAGAAACTCCGGTCCCTTTCTAAGAGGCCGGCGTGAATGAAGTGTCCGTTCGTAATGCTAATATCCCGATGGCCACCGGACATGGGGAAACTGGAACAATACTACTTCCCCCTCTCGAGGGTGGACACTATAACTACACTAGTTTCTAGCCTAGTTACTAATGCCTTGAAGATACTTGACATTCTCAGTCACATACTTATGTCACTCTACTTCCCCCATGTACTTTTGACTCCCATTTGCTTGATTTTACCCCAATCGCACATTCGTAAATTGCATTAACTTTGTCGAGCCCTTGTGCACACTTTCTTTTCTCGAATCTTGCTATATTCCCATGCCAATTTAATCCCACATCCCAAAAAAGTGGCCTCTACGACCAGTTTGGGACTAAACTGATAGTTGAGGATAGTCTAACTAATTTTGCTTATGGCACTACATGTGAGAGTTATCATGGTACCTCAATGATTAATTTAAAAAAAAATTCAAACTGGTGTGATCAGTAATTGCATTATGATCAACTTGATACCATGGATCTGATATACCAGTTCTATGTTTTATTAGTGTTAGTCTAAGATGTGAATTTGTTGATAAAACATCGCAAAGCAGTATACAATTGTACCGCTTTTAACCCTTAACCACTAAAGGTCCTTGATACAAAATTGTTTAAATTATCAAAAAGAACCTTCTTCTACTTCAGGTGCAAAGAAACTCAATCTAAGCATTGATTAGAAGATCCAACCGTAGGATCTTGAAGTTAACTTGACCCTTTTCTCGAATGTCAAATTTCAACCGTTAATTTTTCTCCAATTTTGAGATTATAATGGTCAAAGTTGGTTGAATTTTCTCCCTGCAGAAATTCCAGAAAGCGATTTCCGCTTTCTTGGACCTTTAGGGGTTAAACGTCCAAGGAAGCTCGAGGGGCTTTTTTTCCAACAGAAAATCTGCTCTATAGCTCTCATTGAACTCAACTTCTCACTTATATTTTGATGTCACCTTCTTGTGATGCATTCATTTTACAATTCAATCACAATTTGTACGAGTGATTTTGTGTGGTTTGAAAGAATTGTGGTAGGTAGGTTGGGGTTGTACATAATTAACCTTGTAGGAGGTTGCAAGCTCATCAGTGATTGGTTCATTCATAATGCCCAAGTTCAAAAATTGCACTGTTCATGATGCCCAAGTCGAAAAGATGTTGTGATCCAATTTTGGGCTGCCCGTTTCAGACCCCATGGAAGTTTAAGGGTTAACGCATAGAGTATAGAGTAAAATAAAATAAAATTATGCATTCCGAGGGTGCACAAATAGTGTTCAGAGGGTGGTATGCATTCCGAGACTTTTTATGCATTTTAAGGGGATATACGTTCCAAAAGAATGCGTTATGAGGGGTACAAATGTAGGCCGAACACTAAGGGATGCTTTATATGGGGAGTCACGGCCAACACATCTCCAAGCCAATTTACTCATACTTTGAGCCCAATAGGCTCCATAGACCACTTGGAGAACACATAAAAAATTAATAAAATGGGGGCCAACATAATTTAGACTAATCAACATCAACATTCTATTGTTTCATATCCCTTTTCCATTACCCAAAACAAACTCCTGCGTAACGGAAATGTGTAAATAAATAATAAAGATGGTACATTGATGTGGTAATATTGGCCTTAAAAACATTTTATCATACACTATGTGATTCTAGCTGATCACATAAATAACAACTGCTAACCAAAAATAAACTATATTAAAAAATAAAAAATAATTCATATTCATTGATATCTAGAGAGTCAATCTCTTATTTATTTTAAAAAAGGAATATGAAATATACATATATATAACCAACCGTATTGTTGCTTTCTAACATTAAAATCTTATTTTTACTTTTCTTTTTGGAAAGAAAACACTTTATGAGATGTCCATTTTATGCCACATCTAGGTTTTTCTCTATACCCCATAGGTGTTTAGGAATTAAATGGATGCCATAGTAATTTATCTATTTTTAAGCAATCTTTTGTTTTTTATATGTGTTCGCAACGGGAAAATCAGGAGTTATGATTGACTTAAATTCTTCCATTAGATCCACCTGATTTTCAAAAAGATTTGCTATTTCTTCATAGACCTCACAATAGGTCTTATTGCCACTTGCACCCAATTTAAGAATTTGTAGAAATTGTTGATATACATGCTCTTCTTTCTCAAAACGTGCTTTTATTTTGTGCACGAAAGTGATTTTTCGCACAAAAGAAACATTATTATAACAAAAACAATTTCTCTTATGTTCGAAATCCATTATGCTCACTTTGTATGATATATGATATCTTGGGGCCAAGATCACCAATACAAATTATGTATATATGTAATTTAGAAAGAAGTTGAAACGATAAACTTCCATGTCAATTACATATATCAATAACATGTACTAATACAAATTCAAACCTCTATATATGTAGTCAAATGCCTTTTACTTTGAGCATACTTTTACTTTATTTTTGAAAGGTACATTTGCCATTGCCATGGTCAACTCTATTCCCTTTTTCATCCGGTTTTCTAATTAAAGATTATGCTATTTGCAAAGACGACCACCTAGTTTATATAGTTGTGTGCTATTACCATACATGTTTGGAATATGAACCAATGTGTAGAGCAATAAATGTCGGTGTGAGTACACCCCAATGTGAAGCACTATAATCTATTGTCAAAGTTGAGATCACTAGAAAGCACCAGAGCCAATTTATTACCAAGAGCTCAAAATTTTCCTCTTGCAAGTCAAAAAAAGAATTCTAGGATATATTAAGTGTTTTCTGAAGATCACATCCGACACTACGTACCCAAAACACAGAATTAGGAATTTTTGCACTTGGGGGTAGAATCATGCACTTGCAAATGGATGGTTCAAAAAATCGCATATAGAGAAATTAGGTGGACCATTTCATTCTGAAATGTGGTATCTTATTCTAATATCAAAATTCTAAAGAAATATTCATTTATGGTAATTATTGAACCTCATAATTGGATGCAATGTATCTTGGCAATTTTTATGTGTATCATTTATTTCCCAAATTTTAGACCCCTTCAAGTGGTTTGAATGGCCAAGAAATCCAGAACTTTATCGCATTTTTGTAACAAAAAAATCATGTAATATATAAGAAATCCAATAATTCTACAGACTCCTTCAGTTAGCAACCATCTTTTATGATTACTACTAAAATAAACTTACACTACTAAAATAAACTTACACTGCTACAAGTAAACCTTCTCTTCCCTAAATATTTACTTCTACCTAATTTCTATACCACTAACGGTCTATTACCTTTTGACGGCGTTCGTTATCTATGTACTCAACCTGCATTGTAATGTATGCTAAAAGGTGTGGATTTGCAAAAGTTGGAATTTTGATGCTCCGTTGAAGCACCATATATTCAAATACAAAGTTGTTGTTGTTCTTTGGTTACTGCATATTGTGTTTCCCCACCAATACTTTGTCCCCTATAAGAAGCTCTACAACTCCATTGAGCCTACTCAGGTTCCGTTGTTCTTCAAAGGTTTGTCTGTCAAGATCTGTTGGAAGACTACATAGAGGTCTTCTGCCCACATTATTTGTTATTGTTGTGGGAGTTGCTACATTTTGATACTCAACGACCGGACTTCCAAAACCCAAATTCCCCATCTTTATCAACCTACAAGAAACCCACGAACACTATGTCATTCAAAATGTGAAGCTTAGAAATCTCAAGGTAACATTATTTTAAAATCTCTACTACCAAATCATCAAGTTCACTTGATTTTGAACTAGAAATTGATGTAATACCTATAAGTCAGATCGTATTATTCAAGTAGGACACTTTAGATGCCAAGCTCAAATCCATGAAGAGACCGGAATATTTACTATAGCATTTAATGTTGATAGATTCACATAGGTTGAACTCCAAATCAAATCTAGGTTTTTTGCTACAAGTTACAAAGCTGAAGATAATATGAATGTATAGCATGTAATAGTATGAAGGTAGCTCTATTCTAAGAGACTTAGAACGTAAGGTATGTTTTACAGCTGGAAGCCAATTAGATTCCAAATATCCGATTAGGGTTTTACACATGCCACAATACTTGAAAATGAAACTACTAAATTTTTTATAGAGGATGACATGCATTCTACATGTCTTGCATATGGAAAAATAATTTTGTGGTAAGAGATAAAATTACATGTTTGTCAAGATCTTTGATTCTAAGCATATTTTACTATTAGTAAAAATATTTGCATGCCCCTTGTACCTCAAACCTTGTAATTAAGTATGGAAATTTATAAAAAACACTACTAGAAAAGAGTGGGATTTGCAAGGTTTTTTGGAAATGTTCAAGTGAAGCAACGTCTTGGTAATTGCTACAGTAATTTTTTCAAATTTAAATTTTTTAAAATTGTAAACAACTTTTCTCATTGATACACTAACTTTACTTGTTTTTGTAAGAACATCACTAAAGCAAGATCTAGGACATTCCTTTACTTACGTAGCGTTTGACAAAAAACGTTGGAGATTCCCTTTTAATTTTTGGTAATTTAAAAATGTGTATTTTGGTTTGATGATAGAAATGAGAGTAGATTATAATATGAGGTTATCTGCATGTTTTTTATTCACTATAAAAATGTCATATTTATGAAAATTCTATTTTATTTCTAAAAAATCGAAAATCGTCAAGGGTGCTATTAATATTGTGCCACCGGCGCTCCCTAAAAAATTCAAGTCAAAATTATCAAATTTGAGTAAGTTACAATCATACAGACTTGGAAATCTCACAACACATAAGTAAGATAAAATTTGAAATAAATGGTCCCTTTTAGTATTTTATAAATACTACATGCATGTAATTTATCCCTATTGTATTACATGGAGATGCAACTTCCCAACCCAAAAACTAGAGCAAACCATAAAAAGAAAAAGAAAAAAAAGTAGAAAAGGAAAAGAAGACAACAGAAGCTAGAAAAAAAGAAAATAAAGAAAACAAGATCATGTACTAAATAAAAATGAAAAAACCTTTCAAAAAGTAATTAGCAACAAAAGATTTAAATGAATTCTTAATTTTTTTGTCAATTCGAGAATTTAAAATTAAAAAAAAAAAAAACTCCCATGCCGCCGGTCAGCCCTCTTGGCCCGGCGGCAGTCCCACCAACCGGGGCTGCGTGGCTCCGGCACGCTGGCCGCAGCATGCTGTTCGCCTGGCTACTTGGTGGCTGGCCGCGGCAGGCTGGCCGCTTGGCAACTTGGCAGCCGGTGCTGGCTAGCCGCCGGGCTCCTTGGGTCGCCGCGCGCCCTCCCCAGTCATCAGCCTTGCCGCGGCAGCGATGCGGCAGAGGGAGGGTATAAGTACCACTCTCTTATTTCTTTTCATTATTTGCAAATTGATAAATACCCTGGAAGTGAGTGTTTTGTGGAATAACAAAAAATGATTACCACTTCAACTTTTTATACAAAAAATAGGGTTTCATTGGTAAGAATCTTAGTTTTACATAAACTCACGAGTTCTTGTAAACTTTCTTTTGTAATATTAGGGTTTCATTGAAAATTAATGTTTTGTACCATTAGGGTTTTGTACACTACATTTTTTATTTTCTTATTTTTTTCATGGTTTTTTTTGTTTATATGAGTTTTTCATGCGATACTAGGGTTTCATTGCAAATTTATTTTGTAGCTTTAAGTATTTATATAGTTTGAAATATTTTGTTCTTCCATACTGTTATGTGGTTTTATAGGTTTTTGTAGTTTATTTTGGAGTTTTAGGATTTCATTGCAATGCTTTTATATAGTTATGGGATTTTTTGTCGTTTGTAGTTTTTAGATCTTTCACAATTTTTATAATTTTTCTTTTGCAGTTTTAGAAATATATTGTAACAATATTTTCAATTCTCTAGGTGTTTTGTTTGTTTGTAGGTTTTTGTCAGTCTCGTATTAATTGTTGTATTTTGAGCTTCAAAGTTTGTTTGGAATTTTAGTTTTTATTGAATTACAGCCTTATGTAATCTATAAGTTGAATTGCAAAACCATTTTTTGAATTTATTGATGATAGTTTGTACCCTTAAGGTTTTTTTGTAATTTGTGGTTTTTTGTGGGTATAGAGTTCTTTTGGGTTTTTTGTAGTTTTAATATTCCATTTTCCAAAATCTTACAAATTTTTTTTCAAGTAATTCAAAAGTCATATGTGTTTGTGAAATCATCATTTTTTACAACATTGTTTGATTTTTTCTTACAAAATTTTGAAGTAAAAACTTCTAGAAAAAACTAATGTAGAAATACAAACTTTTCTTTTTTCAGTTTATTTGGTTTTAAAGTAATAAATATTTTGAATGACACCTTTTGAATTGGCAAACACCGAGCATGCAATGATCCCAAGGGATGAGGGTTTCTACTTCAATCGATAGGAGGTTTCGTTTCGTCGCGTAGGTGAAGAGGGCAACTATATGCTTGTGGAGGCATCCTCTGTTTTGGACGAGTTCATGGTTGGAACGAGTGCCATCTCGAGTGACCATGCTATGGTTGCGGAAGGGGCATTGAATTATGCGGACCTCTTGATTGCACGGGAGATGCGACCACATGAAGGGCGAGGAGCTATACCTGCCATCCGGGGAAGCAATGGCAATCAGAAAGTGTCGAATTAATAGCGGAAACTCCTTTAGACTTGCAGTGATAAGTTTTTATACAATATGTATTGTAAAGAGTGCAATGCACATTTGGGCGGTATCAAATGTATATTTGTTTGTGACAAGAAAGCCTGTAATGTTTTATTTGGAATAAAGTAAACAAAGCTTTCTTTCATCATGAATGTATTTGAGTTTTAAGTTGCAATAATTGCATGTTTTCTTATGGACTATTCATTTCTAAAATGTTGATAAAATATCGTAAGTGTTATAATAATTCTTGTATAGAAGTTTTGCATATTGCAATGACATTTATTAAAGTGTACATTGTCATGAAGAAAATAGGGTATCTACATTGACAGTGATTTGGTATACCATTAGGAAAAAATTAGGGATTTTGGTCAAAACGGATTGCAAATGTACATTGCACTTCTCGGGTGCAAAATTAACGAATTCGGTGTTCCAACCAAGATAACGAAACCTAACCAAAGAAACAAGTTTCTATTAAATCTATTATCATAAAAACCATGTTCCAGTTGATTAGTATGTTGGTATGTTGGTATGTTGGTATGTTGGTATTTTGATTAGTATGTTGGTATGTTGATATTTTGATTAGTATGTTGGTATGTTGGTATTTTGATTAGTATGCTGATATGTTGGTATTTTACAAAAAGTTGATTAGTATGTTGGTATGTTGGTACTTGACAAGAAGTTGATTAGTATTATGTTGGTATGTTGGTAGTTTTGACAACAAACTTGCATGAGTTGGTGACATAATACACGTAATAAATTTAGCATCTCACTGAAAAGCGCAACATTGTAAAATTCTGACACCACATGCTTGACCAATTCGAGCTAATCAAGTATCTCATGAATCTAGCATCCTCAAGCAAAAATTATGCTACGATCATACTACTGATCACCCAATTGTACAGAACAACTGCCAGAGTTCAAACCATAAGAGCAAATTTCATGAAACGAAAGATCAAACCTGAAATCTCCAATCAGGAAAAGAGAGTATCGGGCAAAGATCACTGATCGATAACCACGACGATGAGCTGCTGTCTATAACAAGAGATGGAGAATCAAGTACAATCATACTACTAATCATACCAATGTACAGGACAATGAACGAATGTCGAGGTTCACCGAGAAAGCACCGGTGCAGCAAGCTCGCCTTTCCACTTGGGCGTCTCAAGAGGCACGGGAGCCAGTTCCGGCTTCTTCAAAGCCTCCTCGAAGCTCTTCGTTTCCCCAAAGAGCGCAGCCTGCAGAAACGCAACCATGACACCCCCGGAGAATCTCCTCATGGGCAACCTGGAAGGCCCATTCCTACACACAAAGCTCGACAGCTTCCCGATCGCACCGCCACAGTCATCGTTCAGAAAATCCATGTGGCCGTGTTTCTCCGCCACGAACTGGAACACCGGCTCCCCGCAATCAGTAAAGAAAGCTCGGTGGGAGACGCCTTCCGGAGCGCAGGGCGGGAAGAGAAAGTTCTTTCGGACGGGACCCAGCCCTGTGCCGAGCAGGAGCGTCGGGACTCCGGGTTTGAGAGAGGACTCCGAGAAGGTGAGGATGGCGGGTTGGGTTTGTTGGTTGACGCCCATGCCGTCCACTGGATCTAAGGCGATGAGTGCTGAGTACTTGAGATCGCTGGGGTGGAGGCCGAGGGCGAGTCCGAAGACTACTTTGCCGCCTCGACTGTGCCCTGCTAATGCTACCTTCGAGAAGTTCGGTTTGTGGTTGGAGAATGAGTTTGGGAGCGAGGGGAT
This sequence comes from Bryum argenteum, assembly GCA_037043015.1. Lineage (NCBI taxonomy): Eukaryota > Viridiplantae > Streptophyta > Bryopsida > Bryales > Bryaceae > Bryum > Bryum argenteum. The sequence continues at coordinate 12,063,341 of CM073328.1, read as the reverse complement.
GAGTCCCTGCGGCATCCAGTTGAGGATGGATGCTGCTTCCGTGATTTCTTGTGTTGCGTCTGAGCTCGCTGAGAGTGTGTACATCTGGTGCAACAAAGCAGAATTTGAAAAACAAGCCATCAGTTAAGATTTCAGTGGTGGCCTTCTGTGATAAATCGATGCATAGAGCGTAGAAATGGAAGTTTGAATAACAACAGTATGATACTATATTAACTGTTATATGAAGGAACCATGAAAGCTGCAAAGGTTCATCTTAAGCTTGTAAGCCCAGATAGCAAATGTCGAACTAAGTTCTGCACACTAGCTTGCGATACTTGATTTCAAAGGAGAAGCCAAGCTAATATGCTCAGAACAATGAGCACCGAAGAAAGACAAAACAAGCCAGTCCTAAGCAGATGTTGATACTCTCAAACCTAAAGTGCCCAGAGTGTCACACTTCAAAACCTCAAAAAGAGCTCAAATCTAAAACTCAGATATATTATACAAACTCGTTCACCTTCTATCAAAAGCATTAAAGACTTTTCTCACCATCAACAAAACTGATATCATATGTCAAGTATGCTATCGTCGAAGAAGACATAACAATGGATGTGCTCAAATCCAGAGCAACGAGCAAATAAGAATGACAAGCCAGTCTTACTCCGCTCGAAGTAAAAATTCCCCACAAACTGCACAAATCAATTCCTTAAATTTCGGTGATTTCTAAACCACGATTAGATCTTATGATTGTCGGTGAGGGTTATGGTATGAGCTACTTACTTGGGGTGCAACGACGATGAAGCCATGGGAAGCGACATGCGCCATGAGTTGGCTATAGAAATGGTTCTGGAGAGTGAAGCCATGGTGGAATTGCACCACCGGATACTCCCCTGCATCTTTCGGCACCGCCACAACAAGCGGCTTCGGCGGTTCTGTTGCTGTTGACACCACTCGATTGTTGTTTGAGCATTGTTTACCGCGGCTCGTTGGTACTACGTTGACAATCTCTACATTGAATGGCCCGTCCCTGTAAATGCCTCCATGTGCACTAGGCATGGAGTCGTCAGCCATCTGAAATGCAACCCACACGATTCTCAGAATAGTGCTCAAAAAACAAAGTCTGCTATCCATGACCTAAAACATCATCACGCGTTCTTCGATGACACTTTCACTTGCATTTGTGATTCCACTTTAGAAACGCAATGAACCCTAACGCTCACCTGAAATGAAATTCGATTAAATCAAAGGGTATCTCGCAGCCTCGTCGTTGAATTCATAGCCGTATCACAAAACCCTGTTAGACATGCAATCCCTGAATTTCAAGGATCCACATGCGGCCAAGAAGCTCTTCACTGAGAAATTGGCTCCAATTTTTTGCACGAAAACAAGAACAAGATTCAATGCAAACTTGTAGGAATGCGACAAGCTTCAATTCAAGGACAGGACAGAGACTTAGAGCTTGCGATCGATCAGGTGAGACTTGCGACCCACGGAATCGGGGAACCCGGGAACACTTCGGGTGGTGGATTGTGAGAAGTGTAAGAATCGTTCGATTGTGGGTTTTGAATCGAAAGGTGTGAGAGAAGGACAGCAATTCCGATCCATGGCACTTTTTGCTTGGATGGAAGATTTGAATTGCACTTTATCATTTGGGACATTTGTCATGCCCCCCAGTTCACACACCGACACGTTCAAATGTCTTGTCTTGCACCGAACAAGCCAAGAATGCCGGTTTGCTGCGATGTCGGCGTGACAATCGTGAATGTTTGATGGGTTCATGCTTGTGAAACCTCCTCAAGTTCATTTTGGATGACTGCAGCAATTTTGAAGAGCCATAACTTCTTTATACATAGTCCGTTCTGAATAAAATCAGTCGTTTTGAGTCTCAAATTGAGTCTAGTTTGTGTGGTAAATATTGCAGACTCATAAAGTGAAGTATGAATACATGACATGCATTTTAGTGAAGGCAACTCTTGCTTTTGAGTTTTTAAACATGAGGCTTTTTTGGCCATTGTGAGGCAATTATAGGAAATCAAATGATGTTTTCATGGATTTTATTTACATAATCATGATATTAAGATGAAGGCTAACAACTTTTTAGTTGGAAGATTTTTAGTCCAAGTATTTTTGGTATTGGATTTAGAACTATGTTTCTATCTTTAAAAAAGTATAAAAATGGATGCTTTTTGAGAAACTATATCTCCTTCATCCACCGTTGGATTTTGACTTCATTGTTTGGGATGGATTCCAATAAGAGTTTAGTTTTATTGGTAAAAACCTTGATATATTGAAGACGAGGCATAGATTTTTGTGCAAAGGGTTGAGTTTTGAACTATTTTTCCTTTGTAAATGTTTTGGCAGTTTTCACCATTGCAAGGTCCTTATTTGCGCAAATAAATTTTCTCAAGGACTTTCTTTGATCAAGGGTGTTATGCACATGAAAGTCGACATTTTTTTAGTTTGTGATTTTTTTATTGCAATAGGTATATTGGTAACATTTTCACATGAGGAAAAGAGGTAATGAGGTTGGTTTGCATCAATTGGTAGGAGATTTCACAATAAGGAATCAAACTTACAACCTTAAAGCAAGGAACATGACTATCAATGCTACTATTAAGATCAAAGGACGTTTTACTTTTTTCTTTTTTTCTTTTTTTCTTTTTTTTTCTTTTTTTGTTTTCTAAATAGTATCTTAGATACTAATAGAAATAACTAATCTCTCTTTTTACATATCTTACGTAAAATAGACTTCTCTTAATTTATTACAATCGTATGATTCAAATACTTTTACTATTACGATTACTTTTTGGTTCAAGTCACTACTAGTAAATAAATTGTGTGTATTATATACGGTTTATTTACAATTGTTGGTGCAATATAGTACATTACACAAGTTCTTCAAAAGAGCGTATGTGCAAAAGAGGTGTCAATTGGTGAGCATGGAGAGGGGAGAGGATGAGAGCATGATAGGAGAGGAGAAACAAGTTGCAACAATCCTTACAATTGAAGATGCGATTAAATATGTATCCTATGTGAAACATAGATTTATACAGAAGCCTTACAAATACAATCAGTTTCTTGAGGTGTTGAAAGACTTCAAGGTGCAACAGATAGATATGATTGACTTGATACTTGGCTTCAACGTATTTCTTCCCAAGGCTACAAGATTACTATTCCTCTAGAGGAGGACACGCAATTCTTTTATGCATTAGCATAATTGATACTCGAAGGATACATTCAAAGGTGATGAACACATTCAAGTACAATCAATTTCTCAAGGTAATGATGGACTACAAAAAACAACATGAAGATACTACTGAGTTTATTGAGTGCTTGGAGCCACTTTTCTATGCGCTTTTCCTGATATGATATCAAGAAAACATGCAATGGTATAATGAGGAAGTTAAAACATAATCATGGCGCAATTATGAGACATTCTAGGAGATTTGGACTTAAAGAGCAAGTGCCCAACACGCAAGTACTTGTTAATCGTATACTTGTTGAATTCTTGGCGAAAAGCATGCTTGAAGGGACGTTGTAGTATCACATCTGCTGGTTGATAGATGCTGGCACAGTTGGCCGGAACGTATAACACATGGATTTGTGGATAGAACTCCTTCATCCACTCTCTAAAATCTTTAGAGATGTGTTCGCTTCAACAATCGATTAACCAAATCATCTCTTGTGTCTTAGGCAAACTTAAGAGAGTAATTTGCAACCGAAGATAACTTGATAGAATTGTCTCGACAAAATTCTTGCATGTCTCCAAAGTGGACCAATGATTCTGACTATATGTCAAATCCCATTCACAATCAGTGCATTCTCGGCGACCATCGTTCAATGGTGGCAAAGATCGAGAAGTAAGTCCTTGGAAAACAACTTGAAAAGGTAAAACTTCACCCGTAGCTGGAGAGGATACAACTACAGTCACTTGCCTTTTGTCCTCTAGTCCATGAACATTTACTTGCTTGATACCCTTAGTATCCCATGTTCGTGCGCCCCCTGTAGGTACTAAATGAATACCGGTTTGATCACTATTGACAACAAGAGAAGAAGGAATATTGTGAACCTTAATCAAATAAGCACACCTTTGCGCCATTGTCAAACCTTGCAATTCAAAGTTGGTCGGTAGTTTTCCAGCAGCCGTTGTTGCAGCACAATAACTCCAATTTAGTTCAGACTTGACAAAAGCCTTTGTTCACTTGGTAGAAACTTTAAACTTTTCATCCTCAAGCAATTGGGGTTCTCGCTTTTGAATAATGACTTTTATCAACGGTTGCATAATGACAGCGGAGAGTGGCTGACCTCCTACACGTTGCTTTCTTAGCACATTGCTTATCTCATCTCTAAGGATGGGATAATCGGTGAGTATAGGACAGTGTTGTGAAGCCTTAACAAAATACATGCCAAGTTCCACACACCTCTTGTAGTTATCTTTGAGCTCTCCATTAGGATGGAACCACTCATACATCGTTCCCCTTGCAAGATAGTCATAATGTCTATGCAAAGATCCCGGTTGTCTATAGGCTGCCCTCAAGTACATCAAACCATTTGTAATATTCCTAGCTTGTTGCATTGCTTTGAAAATAGGAGGCCAAAGAGAAGGAGTAAACCAATTTTTATAGCTGCCCCTTGGTTTTGAAACGAGCGGCTTCATTCGCTCAACTTTTGGCTTCAGAAATGGAGCAGTGCCCTCCTTCTTTGGCCTCCCCACTGGTCGTTTAGGAACAACATGCTTGGATACAGGGGTGATGGTCTGGTTGGGGTACCCAAAAAGGTTGTCCCATGAACAATTGCACTCTATGTTGGTGTGTCAAACATATCCATTTTTAAACTATAATACAATAAGACTTCATTAGATGTGGTTTTAGTTGTCTATACTTACAATGTATCAAGAAAAAAAATTAAAAATTAAAAAAAATATTTTGAAGTAATTTTATTTGATTTTTTAGTTGAAAAAGTAAGTCATGTCCCAATAACCTAAAATCCATAGAACCAAGCAAATGGAATATCAACCATTTTTATTTTAATATAATTTTTGAATATGACATACATCTTCTTGTATAGAATACAAAATAATTTATTTAATTATAAAAAAAATAATTCATTGTGCACTATAATGCCTGCAAATCCCCAAATTCAGCACTTTTTCCCTCATCTATGAATGGATCCAAAAAAAATAAAAAATCTAAGAGAAAATCTATAGGCATATATACTTTGATTTCAGTGAGGTGCATGATATTTTATTTTCTATTTTAGGGTCTTTTTACTTGATTAAAATGAATAAATTAGACAAACTTTGGAGGCTTTCAATAATAATAACCTAATTAGTGTGTCCAAAAAGTGATACCCCAAGCTTACCATTGCCCATAGATCATTCTTTCTCCAACTTGGAACTCAAAACGGCAAACTCCAGCTCCGATCTCCTCTCTATTTCCTCCTTGCTAATTGGGGCAAAAAACCCCAAATATATCCATTTTTGAGTAGGAGCCATTGCCATAACATAAAAACTACCAAGAAGACTCTAAATCACAGCGATGATTCAAAACTCTCAAAAAAAGAAAGAGCTCATTGAAACAAACACTCATAGAAGGAGAAATGCACGTTCGACGCATGTTTCAAATTGAACCATTTTCAGCGAAAATGGATGAAAATCGAGCATTCAATGAATAGTATGAACGAAAATCAAACAAAACAGTTAGTTAGCCGCCGGAAAAAATTAATGATGGCTATAAATAGTCAATTTTTAAATTATTGTTTTTGAGTTTGCCGACCCCTACTTTTTGAACTTTAATTAATTATTCCGCACAAAAGTGCCGACCCTGCCTTCCTACTACGGTAATGAGGAAGTTAAAACATAATCATGGCACAATTATGAGACATTTTAGGAGATTTGGAGTTAAAGAGCAAGTGCCCAACACGCAAGTACTCTCGAAGACTAGCTTAGTCATCCATATTCTATAATTTCCTTCATTTATCACATATGGTATGCACACCTATATGCGGGCACCTACCTAAAGGCATGCACCCAAGATTCTTTCTTTCATGAAGATCTAACCTCCCTTGCATGTACCTCATGCGGACATAATTAGGGTGTCCTCCTTTAGGCTACTGCTTTTAAAATTTGTATTTAACCCTTAATTGTCACCGGTAACCAAATTGGTCACCAAGGTCATTGTTTTTGCTTTTGGGGTCCGACACAGTGGTATGGTGCAAATCTTGTCCAAAGGCACCCCTATTCTTTTGTTTTTCCGAATCCGATGCTCCTTCCCGATCGCCTTCTTGAGGTTTGTGTGATCCGCACGAAATACTAGGGGCCACGTGATCCCATAGTCAATGCTCTTTGACTTGGCCTTTCTTTTTATTTTTTTGACAATTTTTTTTCAAAATAATAAAAAATCTTGATCTTTATCCCTATACCATGCTCTATGATGCCAATTTTCAGAAAAAATGACCCAAGGGGAGAAAAACCAAAAAAGCAATATGATATTTCTCACTCATGATCAGCAACCAAAACAATTTTTTCTCAACGGTGCCATTTTTTGAGATCTTACCCGATGTGATCGATCTTTTTTGCATTGGTCACATCACCAAGTTACCTTGATAACCACCGTTTCCGATTCTCAAAATTGTTTTACCTTCAGTGCAGAAATAAGGCCAGAAGACAATGAGGTTGCATTTCTCTCCAATTTGTGGAAAACAAGGATGTCAATTAAGGGTTAATTATGTGTTGTTTTTTTTAAAACCACAAAAATAGGGAAAATGAGTCTTTTCGTATTCCTCATCCCTGAAAAATAGTAACCCACTCATTTCTCTTTCCAAGTATATAGATTCCCTCAATTTTCCTTAAGTGCACGATAATAGGTGTGCATACCATATATATACTTTAGCATGTCCCATGGCGTTGTCCACCAATTCTTCTTGTTCAATTTACTCCCATTTCACCAATTTTGTGAACTCAAATACTTCTTGTAACAAAGTAATGCACTTTCCGTACAAGTTTCAGCCGCATATATTCTTTGAAATTTACACAATTGAACTAAACACTCTAAACACATTGTGTACATTTTAGAACACCAAGACTACTTAGTGTTTTTCCAATATTAGATTTGTTTATTTTTATTTTTATTTATTTTGTTTATTTTAAATTTTAAGACCAATATAATAGAATTATTTTTTGAGTTCAATCTTTCGGTAAAGAAAATAACTTCAGTTCTTTGGAATAGTTTCAAATTTTGCATTTCCAAAGAGTGTTATACATTTCTTGTTTGGTTCTGTATATAGGTTTGTAGTTCTTCAGATGATGGTAAATAAATATAAACACCAAGCCTGTGCCCAGGCTATGGGGTTGGCGTGAATAAAATGCCCGTTTGACCTACCCTCAATGATATGCCGACATGACATAAGAACAATGATGAATATGATTGTAACGTAATGTGAGAGTGTGAAACCCATTAAGTGTTTGAATGATGCATGTTTTAGCTCTTCTTTCGGATAGTTTTTTCCTGATGTCAAATATGAATTTGAGTTTATGATTACAAAATTTGATATTTCTCCTAAGTTGGTATTTTCAAGAATTTTGGTGGAATGACATTCTTGGTGGAAATACTAGTGTAGAGCTTGTGAACAATCACAATCTAGAGAGTCTGCATTCACTCGTTGAATTATATGAAGTCAAGCACACAAGTGTTGAGCAAGCTTTATATCGCCTAAACTTTACTAAACTTCAATGTAAACTTTCAACAAACTTCGAAGGAATTTAAAGCATAGACAATCTTGTTTGAAAGATCACGGAAAACTCTACAATCTAAAATAGATTCTTTATTCATAGCCCAAGAAATGAGTAAATGGAAGTTTGACTAAAAAGAAATTGACCCGTCTTCAGCCTCACTTGAATCCGGAAGTTGAAAGTTGGAATTTCAAACATACTATAGCTCACTCAACTTCAATATTGGCATGAAAAGTGATGGTTTATTTTCCTGCTTTCTAAAATAAGAACGATAATGGTTTACCTATCCTATTCTTCCTAAACTTTGAACAATGATGGTTGGCTTTCAACTTCTTCTTAAACAATGAGATATGCTAAAATTACCTTTGTGTTCCTCCATTTTGTATAAATAGTGCTAGAGACACAAGCAATATGACAAAGCTATATGAAGTTATCAACTTAAGATGTTATACAAACTTAGACCTTCTTTACTACATATTAATCATACATATTAGACTTTGGATTTATTTCATTTTTTTTTGGGTGGATCAACATACCATTTTATTTCCTCAATTTTGGTATTTATCCTACATAATTTTTTTCATATAGTGGTGCGAAAGAGTTGTCAATTGGTAATCATGAAGAAACAAAAGAGGGGAGCAACGTATACAAGCAATATGAGAGAGGGAGAGCGAGCTTGTGGAGAATCTTCCAATGTGTGTCCCGCCACGGACGATGCGCCCGCCACGGACGATGCGCCCGCCACGGACGATGGGCCCGCCACGGAGGATGCGTATAGTTATTTGATGGATGTAAAGGAAACATTTGAAGATGATCCGCACAAGTACGATGAGTTTCTCAATCTCATGAAGGACTTCAACGCAATTGTTTGTTCCCTCTGACAAGATCTTGACGCGGTTTTACATTTGTGAATCATAATGGTCAAAGTTGGTTGTATTTTTATTTTCCCGCAGAGACCCCATGAAGCCATTCTGGCTTTCTTGAATCTTTAGGGGTTAGAAATTGGAGTAACATAATGTAAGCTTGTTGATTCCATCATGTACTCCATCATGTATGTTCTAACCCTTGTTACCGACAACTCATCTTGGTGTTGAATAAATTATTTTTGCATTATTTGTTCTCTAGAATGAAATTTCACTTCGTTCTTTTGGTAATGAAAATGGCTCCGGTGCTTATGTACAAAGTTGTTTGTATCTCCTTCACAATGTTTGATGTTTGGTCATGTAAGTAACACTATTACAGATTTAAGGTTTTATGACTATAGCTTTTCGTGAATGAATCTTGAGTTCCACTAATCAATCTACATGTTTAGATGATCTAAATTTTGGATAATTTGAAACCATTTTTAAGGGGAAAAAGTTATATTCCCAACAAGGGTTGTGGATATCTATATTAAAAATAATGTTGGGTTCAAAACTATCAATTTTTCAAATCATCTTGTCAAAAATTTAAGAGTTCATACATTAACTTGCTTGTTTTAGACAATCTTGTGTGAATAGTGGGAAGAAAAAACTTGATGAGGGCTCTATAAACAAAAGAATTGGCCATTTGAAGTATTTGTAGTATGGTGTGAGTTAGCAAGTTTTTGCAAACAAACATTATGTTAGAAACCACCTTTCATCCAAAATGTTGTTTTTCGACATTCATCACGTCTAGTGAAGACTAACTAAGACAACTTCAATTGTGGTGAACAAGTTGTAAGGAACACTATTTTCTAATAATGCTATATGCGCATAAATTAGTAAACTGAAGAGATCTTTGTTTTGCAAAACCAATCTCATAGAATAAATGCTAAAGTTCAACCTTTACGTAACAAAAATGACTTTAATGCTTTACGATGCTTTCAACTTCGGCACCTTCAAAGAGTGATCCACAATGGGGTGAATTCATGTATACATCTATCGTTTGTACATTGGTTTATTGATTTGTATGTTTAGTTAAATAATTGTAATTCATGGTATCGTTGTGAAGTCCATTTGAGGTAGTGTGCTCAATGACCGCTCACTTTTCAGAGAGGCAAGCTCATTGGGGGGTGGACAAGGGAAGGAATTGTAGTACATGTGGAAAATTTGTTTGAATTTGAATCAATTGCAATCATTACTCTTAAATTAGTTCTAGTTTTGGAAGTGGAAGCGGTAGGAGCACCAAAAACCATTTTGTTTAAAATGTACACATTGAGCACATTGAAAAGTAGATGTGGAAGCTAGAATGTACATTCCGCTGTGGTGGCTACTATTAATACTAACTGACTTGTTTCACAAGGATTTTCATTGAGCTTGGTGGAGAGACATTTTTAGTAGAAATATTGGTGAAGAGCTTGTGATAGTTCTACTACCATAGTGAATGTTATTGTAATAGAAATATTGGTGAAGAGCTTCTGGAAATACAGCACATTTCCACTACACTAAATAGGTAGATTAGTGTTAGATACACTAATTTATATAAACATGCTATAAGTTTTTACTCTTGGTCAATATTTTTACCCTCTACATCCGTCAAGATGGGGGATCCTTCCACAGTATTGAAATCAATACTCTTGGTAAATTTTTTTTATCAAAAGCAAAAACTTACAGCATTTTCAAATCTTATAAAAATCTAACACTAATCTACCTATTCAGTGTAGTGTAGTGTTGATCATTTGAACAATCAAGTTCTTGAGAGACTCTTCGATACCAACACTCGTATGATAGAAATCCACAACAGTTCATTAGGGGTGGGTGATGAGTAAGCTCAACATCCGATGAACTCTACCAAATTTCATGTACAAACTTCCTAGAAATCTCCAAGAAATTTTGGAGCATAAATGGTCTTTTTTGATGATCATTTTACCCATATTTCAAATGTTTGGAGATCTGTAAATTACTTTTTAGATTCCTCTCGTTGAGATGCATTCAAAACAATAAATATTTTTTCTTGTTAAGTTCAAGAACAGATGCAATATCAATTTGAAGTTGATGTTGAGATTTTATGAGAACCCAAGGTCCCGCCAATAGGTCCACATGATAACAACTTCAAAATCTCCAAAATTCAAAATTAAGTACAACTTGACTTCATTCAAACCCTAAAGCTTGTTGTGTGTTTTGGGAGCTTAAAACCTTAAAATTGCATTTTTTTACTTTATGCAATCCTTGGGGTGAGAATCGTGTAGTTTTTTTAATTTTATTTTATATCTTCAACGTTAAGATCTTGTACTTAAGAATTTTTTTATTATTATTATTATTGTTACAAAAATTGACTGTTAGATGTTTACCGTTTGACGGATTGTAACATCTAAAGTTCGTCTCTGAGGGATTACTTGGCATTGTGAAAATTGTTGTTGAAGTTTTTAGAGGTTGCCCTTGTGATTTTTTTGACTTGCATCACTTCAAAATTTGTGTAGTGATTTGGTAGAAGACATATTTAAGAAAATATTTTTTTAAGAAATACTTTTTAAAGGTGCTCTTTATCGACCCCAAACCTAAAATTTCTAGATTAAGGTTCTAAAATTGGACTTTGCAGTTGCAAATTTTACCACATATAACTTACACTATAAGGAGAACCTAGTAAAAAATTTAGACATGAATATTACTCTTAGGCCCTTCATCTAGGCTACCAAATACCCAAAAAAAAAAAAAAAATTGCGTAAAAAGAGATGTAGGAGTCTAAAACACAACAACCCTTTGAAGATACTTCCATAAAAGGCCATTTAGCAACTCTTCAAAGCACTTTCTGCATGGAGGGCAATTGAACATGTCGGTAGGACCCTAAGTTACCATAGAATTGTTTTAATTTCTAAGATGCCATCTCTCCATCACTATTTGCAAGGTTTAGAAGAAAAAGATCAAAAATAAAAAATAAAAATAAATCTAAATCTCTTCATTGTAATGCATTAGACATTATTGTTATTTTTTCTCATAGAGTTTATGAAGAGGTGCAATAGAACTTTGAAGAAACTCTAAGAAGTCTTTGGGACCGCAGGACCCACCATGGGATTCACCTCTCGAGGCTCCAAAAGTAGCAAGGGCCTCCCAAAGTTGTACTTAAACGATGCTACTAGAGATGCTTTTCTCATTTGTGTGCCTTGGTTTTGTGGTATAGCGATGTCTAGATAAAGTATTGCCCTGGTGCAAAAGAGGTGTTAATTGGTCAACATGGAGAAACCGGCGAGAGGAGAGGAAAAGTGCGCGATAACAGAGCGGGATCCGTTTGGATTTTTAAAAGACGTGAAGCGTACATTTGCAGATGCTCCTCACAAGTACAAGCAATTTCTGCACGCGATAATGGAATTCGGCGCACATCGAATCGGTACCGCCGACGTGGTGAAGCTCGTGAAGGCACTTTTTCGAGGTCATAGACACTTGATACTTGGCTTCAAAAAATTTCTTCCTCCAGGGTACGAGATTGATGTGTCTTCACAGGAGAACAAGGAATTCTATGGTGCGATTGCATATGTCAACAGTGTGAAGGATACATTTGCGGATGATGTTGACAAGTACAAGGAATTTCTGAAGGTGTTGGCTGACTACAGGGAGCATCGGATTGATTTCTTTGGCTCAGTTGAGCGAGTGAAGCTACTCTTTGAAGGTCATCCTGACTTGATTCTTGGCTTCTCCGACTTTCTTCCACCGTGCGAGTTCACTAGGAAGTTGAAGGAAGATCATCAATCATTTGCTAATGTGAACTAGATCATGTTGTGTTGTAAGGTGGTTTAGAAAGTTTGGGAGTGGAAAGCAAGTGGGCGAGACGCAATTGCAAAGAATTTGACCTAATTAATTCTATTTTACGATACTCTCTTGTGATTACATGTGTTTTTGGGCATGTCTTGAGGTGTTTTGTTGCTCATCGTCTCTTTTTGTTCACTTTATTTTTAATTCTCAAAGGTTAGTATTTTTGTGGAGTTGGATATTTTCCCTCTTTTTGCACCCCATGATTTTTTTGAGTTTTCACATGATTGTCTTCTAAAAGCAAAAAATATGCAATGCAACCTATATGATGTGCAATATCCTCATTTGCATTCTTAGAAAGAATTATGCATAAAGATGTTTGGAACTCAAATAGAAAATGTTTATGGCACAGGAATCTTTGCACCCCTAATGATCCTTACTTGTGCCTTTACAAGCACTTCGGTGGGTAATATTCCATAGGTAAAATACAAGAATCATATGTTTACGTCAACTTGCAGGAAATACTTATGTTCATTATAAGTACATCGATATTAGATTTACTGAACAAGAATCCTTAAACAGACCATATCTGAATGAGTGGAGATATTCTATAAGCTAAACAAAACTATTGTACAATGGTAACTTCACAAGAGCATCCACATCAAATTGGCTGAAGAGGCAGGTGGGACTAGCTCCATTTAGGTAGCCACCACATTTGCTCTGACCAAATACATTTGCGTGCCAACCAAAGAAGGGCCCTTTGCTTGCCAAAGGTAATAACTCTCCAAGCCCTAGCCACCCACCCACCGAGCCCATACATGTATGTAACTTTTTTGGTCGACATAAAATGACTTTTTATGTTTATTTTTTTCCCTCTTATTATTTTTCAGAAGTGACTCTTCAAAGCTTTCTTTGTGGTATCTTCATAGATTAAAAAATGAAGATAATAAAAAAATTATTTTTAAAAAACTCTAAAAAGATTTCATAGAAGGTAATTTTTTTGTGCAATGATTTGAGCAATCTCCAAGCCGATCATGATCTGGTAGACTTGGACAAATAGCAGATATAGCAAGGACATTTTGTGAGCAACCTTAAAACAACCAAAAACCCTCAAAATTGTCCCTTTCTAATATAAGACTAGTACGTCCCCGCCGCATTGCCACACTCATACAAATAACTTTAGTACTTATGGGGCCATGAATACTTTGAAATACAATATCTTGCGATTTAAAATCCCGTTTTGCGATCAAATTGTTTTCCACAATTTTAAGAAAAAACTTGCTTCCAACGATACCACATGCGCCTTAATTCAATTGACAGTCCTCAAGCTGATAATGTCACGTCCAAAACAAAACATACAAAACAAACTACTTGCCTTAAATAATTAATGCAACTTTTTGAATTTCGACAACTTTTGAAGTATGTAAGCATAGGATCTAATACCTGACTTGTACATGTACATGTATACCAAATCTTGGATTCAAACTCTTCACCTTTTTGTGGGATTGTAACATTCAAAGTTGAAACCAAAGTTTTGTTCCATGTTGTAGAATGGCATAGTAATGTTTTGGGGGCCAGAAAAAACAAGTTCTCGTAAGATATTTTATTTGAGGCTCTTCAATTTGTTGTTCCTAGGTGCGTTAGGAACATGTCAATACAGTTTTTGTCCTCATACAACCTGTACAACCTATAGAAATGCTTGATTATTCACATGGAGGTATGCTGAAATTCAAATTCAAAAGCCTATTTTCAACAATTGAAAAGGCATGTAAAAAATAATCGGAGAAAAAATTCACATGGCAAGATCATGCCTTACTACCATTCCTTCACGTACAAAAAACAAAACCTCAAAAAAAAGTAAAATTTCAAATCTTCTTTTACTTTTTAAAGTTTCTTCATTTTAGTCAATTTGGGGCAAATTTTGAGAATAAAGGAGCATATACCGCGCTTTGGGCATGTTAAGGCGAATTTTAAATAGTGTTTTCAGAACTTGACCATGAATTATTTCCTTGAAGTATAAGGAATTTTGAAGCATGAGATGACTTTTGGCAAGGTATGAAAGAACTCTAAAACTTGCCAAAGGTCTTTATCTAAAAATTGCAGTAAGAGTATGACTTAAGTCAAATTGACCCACTTTGGGCCTCACTCACCTTTAGGGGTTAACACGACCAAAGTGGAAGGGTGTGAATCCATACAGGCGCTAAATACAACAACAAATATTCTAACTACATATAGCATGTCTCATTGCTAATCTACTAGAGAAGCACTAAGAACCACAAGATGAAGAAGTTGTATTATTTCATTTACATGGTACCAAGTTTACTTTTTTACTAGAAGGTGTTCATTGAATTTCTCCAAAGATCACTACCCTATATAAAAAAATAAAAAATAAAACTAAATAGTGAAAGTAATAGGTGTCATTTATGATCGGATTAGAGTAAGGCAAACATGTGAATATCCGAAATTCAACTTGCTTAAAATAATTTATACATTGTAGTAAGGGTAAATGCATACACTTCCAACTAGGCTTCTAAAACCAACATATGATATTGCCTACATTTGTAAATTTTAATGATACTACATGTTTACTAGTCTTAAATTCATGTGAAGTATTTGCATGTATAAATTTGTTTATACCAAGCTTATATGGTATATGTATCTTGGATAAACTTCAGCTAACCTCTAAATGTAGAAACATAACATTTCAAATGACAAGCGGAAAACTTGGAAGAACCATTACTTCTTCATTCAAAATCCACTCTTGACAGAATTACTCATGTTTGTCCGTAATCAAACCCAGTTTGTGTAGTACAGACTCCATACCCATCCAAGAAAAGTTTGAATTTATGACATGCACTTTAGTGGAGGCAATTTCAATTCTTGGGTGTTCATACACAAGACTCCTTGAACCATTTACATGCCAATTACATGAATTCCAGTTTATTATTCATGAAATTGTCCTTCACGAAAGTATGTCCCCAAGATGAAATCCAAGTACAAGATGTTTACCCAATTACTTGTAGTGAATGATGTTTTCGTGCTAAAACTTCTAAAAAATACTAACATGGTTAGTGAATGATGTTTTCATGGTAAAACTTCTAAATGATACTAACATGGTACTTCTAAAAGATACTAACATGGTTAGTGAATGATGTTTTCATGTTTTCATGGTAAAACTTCTAAAAGATACTAACATGGTTGTAAGATACTATGGTAGAAGTGCCTAAAACCACCAGCAACCCCAATATCAAACTATAGGTCTCCCCATAACCGCACCTAGCTTGAACTAGCATTGTCAGAACACTCAATTCAAACTGACCAATCAAAACAATCAAAAAGCTGGTGGTTTTGGGTCGAATCATGAATGGAAATATGTACCAGCTAGGTGTAACTATGGGAAAGTCTACATATTAGTTTTGGGTCACCAAGTACTTTTGCCTTTGAAAATTTTTATTTATTTATGTAATGGGAGTTAAATTTTGAAAAAATTTGAATCCTATGAGAAAAATTCTTTCCTACATGGGAAAAATATACCCCAAAGATAACCATTCTAAAAAAACCTCAAAAAGCTTAATTTGGTAGTTTTAGGGCATTCGACCTTAACATGGTTGAGTATCTTCTTCATCCACCACTAAGTTGGAGCTGGATATCACACCTTGTTTGTTGGGTTGGTCTCGTTTTCGAATTCTCGTTCTTAGAAACGATAGAAACCATGTTTCCATCTTAGACGTGAAGAAGAAGAAGACATGACCTGCAGATTATGGAGGCAGACAAGAAATATCGATACCGACACACGAGATCGAGCGTATTCATTTCTCCATATGATAAAAATCCACAACTGGGGATTGAGGGGGGGGAGGGTGGTGTGTGCCGAGCATTCAAGCTCTACGTCGACTAATTAAACTCTAGTCATAAAATTTCATATACAAAGATTCACTAGTGAAAATCTAGACACTCAAAGAAAGAAGAAAAAACTAAATCTGGAGGCTCTCCATTCTGGTGCACTCCGGCTCCGGTTTCTTGAGGAGCTCAAGAAGGAGGGTAGCTTTACGCTTGGCCCGATTGGTGGAGTCGCGGGACTGGGCCAAGTTGGTGAGAGGCTCAATGGCATTCGATTCTCGCGCTTGCCGAATGTAAGTCGTATCGTGCGAGCAGAGCGCCAGCAAGATGGCCGCGGCGTTCTCCTTGTTGCGGGGGGATTCCGAAACTATGATCTTCACCCAGATGGGTGTGGGTCCGACGGCACCGATCGCCGCTCGCCCCTCCTGGTGCGTCGCCAGAATCGCCAGTATCGCGAGCGCTTCGTCGAGCATCGTGGCGGGTTGATCCGCTATCAAGCGCATCAGCGGAGGAACCACCCCTGCTTGCACTGCTCGCGCTTTGTTCCCTTGGAAAATGGAGAGGTTGAACAGCGCAGTTGCTGCATCCTTCTTCCCTCGCGCTGTCCCGTCGTGGAGGAGATTCACGAGCGCGGGGATTGCTCCTGAGCTTCCGATCTTTACCTTGTTCTCGTCTACGAGGGAGAGACTGAAGAGCGTCGCCGCTGCATTCTCACGTGCTTCCATGCAGCCCGCTTTTAACACCTCCACCACCGGCTCAATCGCACCTGCTCACAGTCGCCACGTCAAATTCTCATCACCTCCATGTCACTTTGATTCCAAATAGAAGTGTCACATGCTACCATCAGAACGTCGGAACTTAGAATGGTTTTCTAGGAAAGAGAAAAGGGTGGTTAGAAGGGATTGGGTACCTGCGGCGACGATGCGGCTTTTGTTGCTGTCATTGATCGACAAGTTCAGAAGCGCGGTGACGGCGTGTTCCTGGGTCTTGAGATCCGGAGAGAGAAGCAGCGCGACCAGCAAGGGAATGGCGCCTTGCTCAGCGATGCAGATGCGGTGATCGACGTTTTTCTTTGCACGGAGACGAATATCATACGCTGCGCTTCGTTGTACTTCAGCGATAGGACTCGACAGCTTTGCGATCAGCTCGTCGATCGCCGCTTTATCCTCGGGGGAGCACTGGGAGCCTTTCACTCGCTTCTTCGGAAGCTCGATACCATGGACTATACACCACTCGGCTATGACGCTTCTCAGCACATGATTCGGGGTCAGGTTGATGTGGGGGAGGAGGAGTCCCGTCTTGGGACACGTTCGTTTGCCGCTGTCGATCCACTTCTGAATGCACGATCGCTCGTACGTCTGGCCGGTGGCGATGATCACGGGGTCGCGCATGAGGTCGAGCGAGATCGGGCACTTGAAATCGTCGGGGATGTTCGGGGTGTCGGATGGAGATTGTAAGGTGGTGCTCTTCTCCACTCCGGCTCTCTGTTCGACTTGGAGCTTCTTGAGCTCAGGATCGTCCTGTTCCAGATCCTCCTGTGGGAACAGCATGCGGAGATCGGTAAGGAGTCCGAGGACGAGATCGAAGCCTCGTTCGTTGTTGAGAATTCCGTGAAGTGCTGGCTCTTTCTCGGTTCGCATTCCTTGGAGTGATTGAAGCTCCTTCATTAATGCTCTCGCTGTGTCGAACTTGAAAGCCTCCGCTAACCTCTTGAGCTGATTCTCGGAACGACCGTAGGTTCCGTCGAGGGCTGAGGTGAGCTCGTTGCTTAATTGGGCGTCTGTTGGATCTTCCAGCCCTTTTGCTCGCTGAAACTGATGGTGCACCAAATCCACCTGCCGTCACACCAACATATCTCGTTATGATACGTGCCACCCACTTGAGCATCTTCACTAACAGTAGCCTCAGATGTAATTAAACATTCAATAGATGCTTTACCTGTTCGCGAACTTCGTCGGAGATTTCGAGCAACGGAGACTTATCCAGCGCTTGACCTAAGGCTGTATTCAGCGACAAAAACTCCTTCCTCACATTTTGTTGCTCCAACACCTGAGACACAAACCACTTATTTATACAGAACAATAGAGGCAGAAGTGAAACATGAGCACAGTAAGTACTTGATTCATATACCGACAGAGTACTGTACAGCACCCAAAACAATGCAATGAAGGGAGAACCATTAGAGACACAAGTGAGGTCGCTTCAACATAAGCAGAACGATCATGAACTAGCTCAAGTGCACTACAGAGAACCTCCCCGGCTCGCTCGAAGCTTGGGGAGTTGGATCTCTAACGAGCAATTTTGAATCGAGACATCGGGCCTACTGTCCCAATCTCCAAGTGGGTAGAATATTTCTTCCGATTTCAAGGTCTGTAAGACTAAAAACGATCCTTCCACACTGGGCCCGAATCAACCTTGGAGATATACGAGCCCAGATCAACCCTAAAAATACACCCCGTCCATGCTGGGAGAGAATCAACCACACCCGGAGGACCTCACTCGTCCAAACTTAAGATCAAGCTGGGGAGAGGTCCTCCATACAACACTCTAGCCCATGATTTAGATACCCACAAGCTTCTATACTCAATGTTGTAACCGTGACAACAAAACACTCGAAACTATGCATCGCAATTCAACATAAGCAGCATCTGAGAACATGAGCAAAAGGTTGAGCAAGATACAGCTTCTCTACAATTCAGATTGATGACGAAGCTAATATAATTCTAGGTGTTGACTTAATGCTGAGACAGTAAAACATTCAACCCAGAACACAACTTCGTTGTCAACAAAAGAATTCTAACCCTATTTGAGAACATGGGCAGCTTCCATATGAACATAACGAACTCCTCTACACTCATAGATTGATGATGAAACTAACAAACCCTCCAGTGCTGAGATTGTAACGAAACAACACAAAACACAAACATAGTTGCTGAAATTTGAAACTCGTAGCAGAATTACGGTGATGATGGAGTGGTGATGATGGTAACTTACCAAGTAGAGTTTGCTTCCTCTGTTGCACAACAGCAGCAACGCCTTGGCAGTGATAAGAGCGGACTCCAGAGCGTTGAAGCAAACGAAGTCATCTTCCGACAGGGAGATACTCAAATCCCGAACCTCCTCGAAGAGCGGCACCAGCAGCTTCACACGGCGAGTGAGCGTGGAACATTCCTTCTTGTGGATCTTGAACTCCCCTATCGACGTTATTGCACTCACTGTCTCGAGTATCTTCTGCACTAACAAGTTCGACGAGCTTTCCCCCATCGTATGAACTTTCCTTGCTCTCTCTCTCTCTTCAAAATTCGATGCAAATCTGGCAACTACTATGGGCTCATCCTGTGTAGCCTCATACTACTCTTCTCCCATTCAAAATCGACTCACTCTCTTGTCGCAGATTCCTTCGTCTTCATCTCCTCTCAGCTGCAAACCACTCAAAAAGAATCAGAATCAAAAAAGCCACCAAACCCTAATCACGTCCAACCCGTCGATACTTTACTTCAAGAACTGTAACCAATCCCTTGAATTGAGTATTTGATCATCCCATTAGTGACAAACTAGATCACGAGAGGGGGGAAACTAGGGATCGAAGTCAAAAAACATTCACCGTCTCTCTAAGACGAACCTTCTAGATACACAGTCTTTCAAAAAAGTGGTCACCCACTGGTCAAAGAGACGAAACGCGTGCAGAGGAGAAAGAGGCTCTCGATCAAAAAGGCGCTACTGTACTCACCAACCACATGCTTCTTTCAAATCCGCCATAGCCAGAAACACACACAGAAACACAAATTCCTTCGAAGCTAAACTGGCGACATGTCGGTGACGAGAAACTACTACTCACTGAGAGAGATGAGATTATGTGGGTCAACAAGAGTAGCACAGATTCTGCAAGTATACTAGGACTTTTACTGATCATCAAACCCTACTACTGCAAGGAAAACAAAGGCCACTTACTTGAGGACAAAAAAGAGCAAGAGAGAGAGAAAAGAATGAGCATGCTGGCCGGCAGCCACACAAGCAACACAAAAACAACGGCGAGTGAATGTAGGGGAAAAAGAACAAAAGCAGATTTGTTGCAAGAATATCATCAAGATGTCATACGGTAAGTGCAACATCATCGTACGTGTCAGGGCGGCACCTCAGATTTCATTACGACCACATTCTATTTCGAGCTGATGAGATCGCCGGGGGGGGGGGGGGGTTAGGGTTGCACCTTTGCATAGGAAAAAGTGAATGATCCGTGGGTTGTGGGGGGAGATGTTTCGATTTTTGACAGGAAAAGGAATGAATGAAGGAAGGGAGGGAGGGAGGGGAGTGTGAGAGAGAATGGGAAGAATGGAGCTTCGGTTGTTGTTGTTGTTGACAGTGTCAGAAAACACGTTCTAAAAAACTTGGTCAGAAGTTTCGTTTGAAAATTTGTGCCTTTGTTTTATTGTTTTGTTTGTTTTCTTGCTTTTTATTCTTTTGTTTATCATGTAAAAAGAATTTTTAGTTGGTTGTTTTGGAATTGTTGTGCACGTGGAGTTGGGAATGTTGTTATTTATTGTTGTGTACGTTGAGTTGTGAATGTTGTTGTATATTGTTGTGCATGTGGATTTGAACAGCGTAATCTTTAGTGATTTTGAGTTTAGTAAGTTAAGGTAAGTTAGGATGGGATCACTGTAAATCAGTGGTATAGTGGAGCAAGGGAGGGGAGGGGTAAAGAGCCCATAAATTTTTAATGTGTAGGCTTCAAATGCCAAGGAGGAGGCCTTTGGTGGCAGATCAAAGTTGCACGCCTCATTTTTGAATTCAAATTTATCATAAACGGTTGTCGCGGGGTCCAAATCAAAAATTCTAGGGATTATGAAGAAAAAATCTCGTTGGCTGATGGGGACTTCAGGATACGCTGGTAGCACTCTTTTACAGGCGACCGTTAGGATGCTTGAAAACTACATAGTATGAGAAAGTGCTCACTATGGACATCCAAGGAGAGGTACATTGCAGCTTCTAATTTTGAAAATTGATGTACGCATGGTGTGCATTTTTGACGGAACAATTTTAGGTACATTTGAGGGCGAGTGCTTTAAGATGGCTGAAATTTCAGATTACCCAATATGTAATGAAGATAATAATGAAAGTAATTTTCATGCATGGGGAAAAAAAGTGGAATGATAGTGATAGTGGATTCACAATTTTGGACTCTTTTACAATTTGCTATGGAATTTTGAAGGCGGTCTCATAGGTGTTGCCTTAATTTTGCACCCTTTAATGCTTGCCGTGAGTACATGCTACTATTTGAGTGCCAAAGCTATTATGTACCTCTGGGTCAAAAAGCCTAGTGCTTCATTATTGGTCCCGCTCCAATTTTGAGCACTCTCACCTTATGGGTTTCATCTCCGAAATGCTTAAGTGAATTTAAGATACATCCCAATTTAATTAGTGCAATTGATCAAATCTTTTATATACTTTACACATTCTCCAAAATTGATTACCTTGTCACTCCTTGATGAGCTTATTCTGTTCTCAAGTTGTGCACTTATTGAGCATGTTACCTTGAGAGAGCCTATATTCCATCCTTGGTTAATTACTTATATATGAACAACCCAATTGAGGACGTTCAAAATGACCACAAGTTATAAAGGTATCATCACCTAAAGCTCTTATCATCAAAATTGTTAGTATTATATGCAACCTCAACCTTAAAAAGCTCAATCATAAACTCCAAGTTAACTTGGTGTTATACTCAAGTACCAAAATTGAATTGTTGAATTTACCTAAACAATAAAACATAATGCTCAAACAAAGTTCAACTATTTCTCAATTACTCTAAAAACTCCTTGTTTTAAGAGTTTAAAACCTTTGCTTCTTACAATTTGAGATAAATTGATGATTTGAGTACAAGTACAACTTAGGGTCAATTCTCCCTAATTTGCATGTACTTGTTCAAAACGAGAGGTCACTAAAAATTATGTTTGGTGTAATTTGATTAGGGTTTGCCATAACTTTTTACTTTAGATGAATTCTTAAACTAAGCCGAAGAACTACTTACAATATTTGAATAGAAGCAACAAACTTATGAACGCAATTTAAATTTTTTTTGTCAAAAGTAGAAAGTTATAACAGCTATATTGATAACTCTAAACATAAATTTTAGTGTACTTTGTTATTATGAATGCCACTCTCTCGTGGGTATGACCAATTCTCAAAGATATTAACCCCTAAAGACCCAAGGTGTTTGAAGAAAAACTTAGATGTGTTATAAAATATGGATTTTGGTATCGAAAATCGGGATCGACCATAAAATGGTTGATTGGGCTTAATGACATAATAAGTCAAAAGCGAAGGTATTATCATGGCATGTCTCACATGCATAATCATAGACTTAGACTTTGTCGTCAAAATGCCCGGAAAATAATGGATTCCTTATTTCAAGAAGAGCATACCCACACACTGTTTTTGATGTGAAGAGAGAATATTCAATGGGTCTGACATTTGAATATTTGGGTTCTGTGCCAATAATATGGGGCCCCATGAATGATGAGGACATTGAACCGCTCTACATGTACAAACTTGGTTGCATACATTGAAACATTCGAATGTTAGCGGAGGGGTGGTTGTACGCAATGGTAGCCTCGTAAATCGCGGGTTCGACCCGTTGTACTAAAATGTCGCATCACCTCATGTCAACAAAGTCGTGAGCGTCATGGTTCGTGAGAAAAAAATAAAAAAAAAAAAAATAAAATGATGGAGTGTTCACAATATGTGAATTTCAGTACTTTGCAAGAATGTTGTTTAGAATTTGATAAGGGCCATAATTTTGGAGCAATTATTTACAATTTATGGACGGATATAAATTTTTTGCCAAATCGTGTGTTTTTATGTACACGAACGCGAGCTCAAGGTACAACATGAAGTTGTGAGATGGTTTTGCAACGAGAGATCACAACTACAACGTCATGCCAACAACTTTGGCCGTACCCTACCATTAACCTAGAGGAATGTATGTATTTCTACCCTATGATTTTATCTAGGGGTATATGAGAATTATTCATGGGGTTTCCCTTTTGGATCTTTAAAAAAAAAAAAAAAAAATTAAAAAAAAATAAAGAAAAGAAAAGAGAGAAAGAGGCTAGGGGGAAATTCCTTGAATTTTCAAAATCCCATGTAGGAACATCCCTAAAACCAAGGTTACCGGAGTACAAGAATATTCTTGTACTCTCACATTTTGGCTATGTATTTTTGGCTGAATTTATACGTACTTGTAGACTAAATTTCGTATTTGTAAATACCCATCATTAGAATGCTCTAAATATTTTAGAAGTACGATAATTTTTTATGTATGTAAAAGATTCCTGGAACAAATACGACATATTCTCTATGCCTAAAAACGCTTATAGGGGCAAATCAAAGCTACCCATCTTGGACCAAATTCACTCCAAGGATAGAAAATAGTATCAAAATTTAGTCCCCTCTTTGGACTTGTTTGACCAATCCCCATGATTTGGAATCTCCAAATCCCAAATTCTATGACAATATTCTTGGTGAGCCATAGCCAAGAAGTGGGGGAGCCACACCCCATGAGGGAAAAGAGCATCTCTAATGCATGGCTAGCACCCCAAGTGACCCTGCCCCCACACACCCCACTCGCACTGGCCACACTCCTCGCCATTTTATTTTTATATACATGATTTTTCGAAAGGTTTTATGCATGAAATTGTTTATTATGTAAATTTCATTAGGCCAAAGTAAATATTCCAAGTGATGCTTAATGTTATGTAAAAAAAAAAAATTAAAAAAAAATATATAAAAAAAAATCCAGAGTTGTGTGAGTAGAGTGTTTGTTTGACCTATTCTTGAATGTTTATGCCACAAGGTCATACGTGTGCAAGTCAGATTTGGCACATAGGTGTCGAATTTGGCACTTAATTAGGCATGTAGCTCCTTGTGTTCTTGGGAACTCAGAAACTCAAAACTGCAGTATTCTACTATTGTGTACATATCGGGGAATGAATCTTTTAAAATTCTTCTTTTGGTATTTTCGACCACACGATCTTGAACCTTGCTTCTATAGGTACTACCATGTCAAGTTTCAACCATTCAATATTCACCATTTCTTTTTGAGACAATTATGTTCAAAGTTGATGTTTTCCTTTTCCTTTTCCTTTTTTTTTTTTTTTTTTTTTTTTTCCTTGGCATTGTTTAATAGACATAGTCTACTTTGTGCAAAGGGTGACTTGATGATTGTTATTTTGCTCATACTTATTTCCATGTGGATAATTAAATTAAATTGCTCGCGTTAAATTCTAGAAATGCAACGTCATTGTGTTCAGGGGTTGTATTTTACACTTTAATGATTTTCAGAAAATTTGACACTTTCATTTCAAAAAAATTCTTATTTCACCCATTAATTTCTAGATTTTCAAGAAATTCCCCAATTTTGATTTACTATATACAAATCTGAAATTTCCACATGATAATGAGATTCCTAATCTCTCCAATAATAAGGATTATGCTATTATTTCCAACATGGTCACTTGTGCTTAACCCTTAAACGCCTAAGGTGACCCAAGGGGTTCTTTCCTAACAGAATCTCCTTTTCGCTTATATTTTGATGTCAAACTGGTCACCTTCTTGTGATGCATTCAAAAAGTGAAATTTTGGAATTCAAATCACAACTTGTATTAGTGATTTTGTGCTTTGAAAGGATTGTGGTAGGTAAGTTGGGGTTGTACATAAACTTGTAGGAGGTTGCAAGCTCATCATTGATTGGATCATTCATGATGCCCAAGTTCAAAAAGTGCACTATTCATGATGCCCAAGTCCAAAAGATGTTGCGATCCAATTTTGGGTTGTTTCAAGACACCTTAGGCGTTTTAGTGTTAAGAGATAAATGACATGTTATCCTCCAAAAGGCTCCAAGAACCCATCACTATGATTAAGTGGGCTTGACATAGCTCTTCAACCCCTAAGTGCTCAATGTACCATTTTGTGGTCGATGCAAACCTAGACATATATAATCTCATAAGCTAAAAAACTTCATAAAAGAAATTTGATGAGTCAAGAGTTATATGAAATTTAAAAGAATTTTTATCAGCATTTGAATATAAAGAGAGCAAAACATAACAATAAAACTGAAGGTGGTTGTGGATTACTAATTATAGCCAATTGAAGTTGAGCTTTAAAATGAAGTGGACAACAACTCCAATCGCCCATCATCAGATTTTGTTTTAAAGGCAAGTGAGGTATAGGGGTAACATGTATTTTTAATGAGATCTTCCTATTCTTAGTCAAAAAAGTTTATATTATCTATAGTCTCAAAAATGGTCAAATAGAGATTGAAAGTGATTGATGATGAATATTTAGTTCACTATTTGTTAGAGTGAGAGTTGTATTGAGGTTCCTTATAAGGAACCTTTTATTTTGAACTTGCCCAAAACATATAAATTTTTTCAAATATTTACAAGATATTTAGTTTTTGAGTATCACTACCTATTACAAACCTTACAAATGCTTTTGTACACCTCATATCATGTTAAAGTGACTAAGAGAATGGTAGGTAATTCTAGTAAGCAACGTATTTTAATAAGAGATTGCATATTCAACTCTGTGTTGAATTATGATGCTAGCTCAAAGTCAAGTGCTCAAATCCGTTCTAGTACCCTTTTTTTCAGAAAATACTTGGATTGATGAATTAGTGAGGGAAAAAACGGATCCTTTGTATAACTTCTTATACTAGTACTCTACGGGAGCTCAAAGCTACAAATTCCTAGATTATCTTCCAAAGATCATAATAAATCATCGGTTGACTTGCTTAGATTAATGGAAAGCTTCCTACTCTCTTGAGCCTCTAAGGGTCCAACCTAAGTAAATCCACAGGATATTAGAGAAGGAAGGAATGAAAATTGATACTCTATATATGGCAAAAACTTTCCTAAAAACCAATTTTTTGAGGAGAATAAGTATTAACCCCTAAAAATCCAGGCATTTCCTCGATCTCCACAACCAAAAACTGCCATTTTTCACCTTCGTTGGGAAATGGGGAAATGGAGAAACTTTTCTTTCTGATTTTAGACTTTGAACCGTTAGATCTTGTACCTAACTTGAATACAAAGAACTTGTCAAAATTTCAACCGTTGGATGTTTGTCATTTGTGAGATTGTAACAATCAAAGTTTGACCAACACTTTTTTTTGCCGCTGCGTGAGAGGCATTGTCTAAATGGTGCCAAGGGCAACTTGATGATTGTTACTCCAAACATTTTCCCCTCATTTCTTTTCATGTAGGAAATCAAGTTGGGTACGCTCATGCAAAATTTTAGAGACCAATTCCACTTTTTGACATTAATGTAAATTATTTTATGAAAGAAGGTCTAAAAACAACCATTTAGTAAAACAAGCACCACATATGATATATTTAGTTTAAGAAAAGTCTGGACGGTGAGTAGGTGCATTTATGAGAATGTGAATTTTGAAAAAAAAATCTTGGAAGAAATCCAAAATCTCGAATTTTGGAAATTTTTGAAAGAAAAAATTGTAAAATTACTATAAATTGTGAAGACTATTCTTGAAAGTTTTGGAGGCTGCCCTTGTAAAATTGGTAAACTTTTTGACTTTGGATACTTTGGAATTTGAATAGTAATTTAGTAATGAACATATTTCTAAAAAAAATACTTAAAAAAATTTTATTTTAAACTCCCGTTTTGGACTTGAAATCTAAAATTTCTAGATAAAAGTTATAAAACTAAAATTTGGCTTTGCAAATTTTACCACATACACATTACAGTATGGGGAGCATCCTGTAAAAATCTAAGGCAATAATATCAATTTAATTTCTTAAAATGAGCTGCTCGAAATCTCAGAAAGCCGAATCGGTTTTCCTGGATTTTTAGGGGTTAAATTGAGGTAGTAAAAAAGTTAGCCCTTACCTATTATTAATATGTATAAAATTTGAATTCATTTAGATTCTATGGTTTCTTTAAACTAGGAGTCAAGTCAATGACAAGGTTAAAGACGGGAAAAATCCTCCCATGTGATTGGTTCCATCATTAGATTTCCATGAATGGACCAATTACATGAGAGGAATTTTGCCCTTATTCACTTTATAAAAGGTTTGACCCCCTTGTAAAGCGTTCCATGTGTATTGAACCAATTGGTGTAATAATTTTTTTATAATCAGTATTTGAAGTCTCCTTCAACTTGCATACAAGTTACCATATTCGCTTCTAAGGTCAGTACTTAAATGGCCAAATGTCAAAAACAACATTTTGTATGAAGGGTAGCAACTTTGAAGAGCCATAACTTCTTCATCAAGAGTATGTTTTGAACAAAAACACTTCGGTTGGGTCCCAAAGCAAGTCTAGTTTGTGTGATAAAAATCTCAAACCCATATAATATCTATGAATTACAAACAAACATTTTGGTGAAGGCAACTCTTATTTTTGGGTCTTCAAACATGGAGCCTGTTATACCATTGCAAGCCAATTCCACGAAATCCAATTTATATGTTCATGAAATTTATTTGCATAAGCATGACCTCACGATGAAATCCAACAAATTTGGAGTTAGAATTGGATTTAATATTTTTTTTGAATATTGAGGTATTAGATTTGCAATGATGTTTCTATATTGAAAAAAGTGAATGAGACCCATGGTTTTTGTGGAGAATTTTCTCATTCATCTACGGTTGGATTTTAATTTTGGTTGCTAGGTTGGATTCTGATTTTACCCCTAATGATCCAAGAGGACCAAATGGGGCTTTGGCTATTTTGGGCAGCCTCAATGAATGGATTATATGTAATATTTTTGCCTAAATTTTTTACTTGGTGCTCCCTACATTGAAAATTTTCTGTGTTAAAAATTGCAAAGCCATATTCTAATTTTTGAGTCTTTTTCGACAATTCTTGATTTGCAAGCCGAACTAAGGCAATCAAAATTTAACTTTTTAAGATTAATTTATTTGGAGATATGTTCATAACCAAATCACTACTTAAGTTTCTAAAGGCCTTAAGTGAAGAAGAGTACCTCCAAAAGTGTCAAAAATAATCTTAACAATGCTTACAAAACTTGGAAGACAAATTTTGGATGTTATAATCAAATGGTAAACATCCAACAATAAAATTTTGGAGAAGAAACTAAAAATGGTCTTGGGTACAAGATCTTATGGTTGGAAGTTTTTAAAAAGAAGAAGAAGAAAAAAAAAAAAAAAAAAAAAAAAAAAAAATCACTTCGCACCCCGAAGTTTAAGGAGATAGTGAATGACCAATAATTAAGGGGTGAATACTTTAAATGTCAATATCTTAGAGTCGGTCGACTAGATTTGCGATTCGATTGTAGCCCACACCCGTACATAGAATTTGCTTCCAACAATATTGTGTAAACAGCCTAATCCGACGAGGAGTGCCCCAAATCATAATGTCACAAACCAAACTACCCCCTAAAGCATTAGATGACCTTTCATTTTCTTAAGGCCAAGGTTGGAACAAAGTAATCTTGTACTAATTAAAGAGCCATACTCTACTATGCAACACTCCAACGCTCTTGTGTGATGACTTATATATAAGTTCTTTGAGGCTTCTTGTTTATTGAATCTAATATTGATGTACTTATAATGAAAATAAGTATTTCTTGCAAGTTGTAAAAGCTTGGAAAGGCACAATTAAGGATGATTAGGGGTGCAAAAGTTCTTGTTACTCTCCCATCAAAAGTTTCTATTTGAGTTTAAAACATCTTTATGCAAAATC
Source organism: Bryum argenteum (assembly GCA_037043015.1). Taxonomy (NCBI): domain Eukaryota; kingdom Viridiplantae; phylum Streptophyta; class Bryopsida; order Bryales; family Bryaceae; genus Bryum; species Bryum argenteum. The sequence goes on along the minus strand of CM073328.1, from coordinate 12,034,433 downwards.
CTTTTCAGGAATGCTCACAAGGACATTGCACGTCATATTGATTGCATTGCATGTTTTTTTGCTTTTAGAAGACATGTGAAAACTCAAAAAAATCATGGGGTGCAAAAGGAGGGAAAATATCCAACTCTACGAAACTACTAACTTTTGAAAATTGAAAAGAAAGTGAACAAAAAGAGAGGGTGAGCAAGACAACACCTCAAGACATGCCCAAAAACACATGTAATCACAAGAGAGTATCGCAAAATAGAATCTTTGCAATTGCATCTCGCCCACTTGCTCTCCACTCCCAAACTTTCTAAACCACCTTACAACACAACATGATCTAGTTCACATTAGCAAATGATTGATGATCTTCCTTCAACTTCCTAGTGAACTCGCACGGTGGAAGAAGGTCGGAGAAGCCAAGGATCAAGTCAGGATGACCTTGAAAGAGTAGCTTCACTCGCTCAACTACGCCATTGTTATCAATCTGCTGCACCTTGTAGTCCGCCAACACCTTGAGAAATTCCTTGTACGTGTGGGTATCATCCGCAAATGTATCCTTCACACTGTTGACATATGCAATCGCTCCATAGAATTCCTTGTCCTCCTCTGAAGACACATCAATTTCGTACCGTGGAGGAAAAAACTTGTTGAAGCCAAGTATCAAGTGTCTATGACCTCCAAAAAGATCCTTTACAAGCTTCACCACGTCGGCGGTACCAATTCGATGCGCGCCGAATTCTATTATCACGTGCAGAAATTGCTTGTACTTGTGAGGAGCATCTGCAAATGTATGCTTCACGTCTTTTAAAAATCCAAACGGCTCTCTTATCGTGCGATTTTCCTCTCCTCTCGCCGGTTTCTCCATGGTAACTATCAACACCTCCCTTGCACTAGGGCAATACTTTATCTAGACATTGCTACACCACAAAACCAAGGCACACAAATGAGAAAAACATCTCTAGTAGCATCGTTTAAGTACAACTTTGGGAGGCCCTTGCTGCTTTGAGAGCCTCGAGAGGTGAACCTTATAGCGGATCCTTTGATCTCAAAGACTCTGAAGAGTTTCTTCAAAAATATATTGCACCTCTTCATAAACTCTATAAAATAAAACTATGATTTTGAATGCACTTCAATGAGGAGATTTATGTTTTTTATTTTTTATCTTTTATCTTCTTCATTTTAAAAGCCTTCTTAAAACTCTTAGTATTGAAGAGATGGCAGTTACAAGATTAGAATATCACTATGGAAACCCCAAGTCCTACCAATGGTTGCCTTAGATGAATATAGTACTTCGAAAGTTGCTAAATGGCTTTTTATGGTAGTATTGTCAAAGGCTTATTGTGTTTTTTACCCCTACAAATCATTTCACGCAGAATTTGTTTTTTAAGTAATGGAGGAGCTTATATGAAGGAATTAAAATTCATATTTTTTCCTAAGATTTTGACTTGATGCTCCTTGAAGTGCAAGGTGTATGTGGTAGAATTTCCAACTCCAAAGTCTAATTTTAGAACCTTCATTTAGGTTTCAAGTTGAAAAAGGGCAAATGTAAAAAATAATCTTTTTGGGTTTTTTTGGGTTTTAAGGAATTAGTAAATAAATACTAGAATTCCAAAAGTCACTCAAGTCAAAAAGTTTACCATTTTTACAAGCCAGGGCAACCTTCCAAAATTATGGATGAAAAGACAACTATGAAGAGCCATAACTTCTTCATCCAAACTCCGTGTCGGACAAAAGTACCGGGGTTGGGTCCATAATCAAGTCTAGTTGTGCAATAAAATTTGCAAATCTACATAATAAAGTTTGAAAAATGGCAAGCTTAAATTGGATTTTCAAACATTGGGCATGTCTACCATTGAAAGCCTATTCTACAAAATCAAAAATAGTTTTTCGTAATTTTCTTTTACATAATCGTGATCTTGGAATAAAATCCAACAACTTTGCAATTGGAAATCTTTTGATTCAAATAATTTTGGTATTGGATTTTCAATGATGTTTCGACAATAAAAATAGTGGGAAAGTGAAAGATATTTGTGCATCTATATCTCTTCCATGTTTGGATTTCAACTTTATTTTTTGGGACGGCTTCGAAAGTCTAGTCTTAGTTGCAGAAACTTGACAAGATGAAATATGTCTTGAAGATAAGGCATAGATTTGAGTGCAAAGAGTCTAGGTTTGGACTATTTTTCCTTTATAATTATTGTAGCAGTTTTCACCATAGCAAGGTTATTATTTGAATGAATAACTTTTTTTGATGTTTTCTTCTTTTTTTTGTACGAGAGTGTTGTTGGGAGGAGGCTGAACAACTTCGTAGTTGGTGATTTTCCTATTGCAATATGTTTGTTAATAGCATTTTCTCTTCAAAGTGAAAATTTTAAAATTCAATTTTCTTTTTTAAGCACCAATATGTTCTCATCTTGCAATCTATGAGGCCTCATGACTCCAAATTTGATGGGATATTGGTGGCCTTTTTCTATTATATACTACAAACAATTTTAGCCATATTTGTAATTTTCCAATCACTAAGACGTGAAAGGAGAATTTTATTTATTATTTAAAATTTTAGTGTATTTAATTTATTATGGATTCTTTGTACTACTCAACAAAGTGATAATCGCATTGATATATTGTTTTTTTTACAAAAGTTCATAAGCATTCGAGAATGCAACTTCTATCATATATCTAAGTTTTTTTTCAAACCTCTTGGACTTCAAGGGTTAAAGTGATTAAAGTGATAATTTAAAAGTGAAAACATTCTTGATGCTTATTCATTAAAGAGTAGCATGACCAAACCTACAAGCTCTTTACACACGCAGTTGAGCTGTTCATGGGGAATTGGGGATGGAGGGCAAAAATCCTCTCATCTGATTGGTCCATTTCTTGAAATTACCTTGAAAAAACTAATTACATGAAAGGATTTTGCGCTCATGAAAGGATTTTGCCCTCCTTCAACCCCATGAGGACCTCAACTTGTGACTCCTATAAAGCGTTCTTTAGCAAGGACCTCTTTAAGTGTTTTTGCATTAATGAGCTTGACTTTTTATAGTAGCCAAGGCCGAAGGTGGACAAACAATATTAGTTTTGAATGCCATCACAAAGGACACTTTAATGTGGAGCGCTTGAGATGCTCTTATGTAATTAACTTTCATATTTCAAATATAGTATTATTACAACAAGAGTAGATAAAATGTTTGGATGGGGGGTTTGATTTTTTTTTTTTTCATACTAAAAGAATGCTCACAACCTTGAATCTTATAAAGGCAAAAGTGGGCATAATATGGTGGAGAAAGTCTTATGAAGGTGACACGAGTAGAGACTTCCTAGTGAAAAAGGTAATGTTGTCATGTATAATACCTTCAATATTGCCAGTGAGGACAAAGGATTATGCGGCTTACATTTTATTTTGTTTATTTGTACAAAGATAATATTCCAAAGATATAATGTAGCACAAAAGATATAAAATGTGCAATTTTATAGAAATTAAATATGAGCTTGCAAAATTAAACGTAATTCGAATAAAAAAAAACTATATATATATGACAACACTACAAGACATGTTAAAGTAAACAAGTCTTTAGAGAAGATAATTTGAAAACATAATGACATAAGCCTAATTACTTTGCAATCGCATGGCGCTCACTTGTTATCCACTTCCAAATCTTTTAGACCATTTTAGAGCCTTGCCATAACCTTATTAACATTGTAGTTTTCTTCTTATGTGTGTGGGATGATTTGAAGTTGTAATTTGAAGTTATATGTGAATAAAACTTTGAAATTGGTGTATCTATTTTCCTCAAGCCATAATTTGGCAGTTCCATGTTGAAAAAATACAACCTCTTTCATTGACCGTGGCCGGTGAGTTTTCAATTAATTGGATATTATTTTACTATCCTGACATTTTTTAGGTTTGATTAGCAGCAACTATAGTCCTAGCGATTTCCTAAGGTGACTATCGCTCTAATGACACCACCCACGCCCGTGGTCACCTTTTTCTCTTCCAAACACCCTTGCTCTAGCGCATTGCCAGGTATCCACTTAGGAATTGCAAACAAAATGGAGAATTTGCAATTTAATTAGAAAAAGCACTTAATTAGTGAATGACAATGTCAAGAAATAGACTAAAGTATACATGTAGTTATAGAAGAATTTCTCTAAAATGTACATGTACTAATGAAATAAAATTGTATAATATATATGACTAATGTAACATGCTTCATAAGAGCACACATATTTTGGAGTGGCAAGCTTATCAGGGAGTAGCCATGTGTGTCAATTTTGAGGAAATTTGGATCAGTATTGAAAATACTCATGCTCACAATCTTGTCAGGAGTGAAAAAGACAAGGAACTAAGCATCCCATGCTTCATCTTAAAAAATTATATTCGCTCTAGCAGGCACTAACCCTTAAAAGTCCCTTGGGGATAGTATGTACGTTGTCGTATAATTAGGATTTGCTACCAACAAGAAACTCTAAACTGGAATCGTAATAGCTCACTAGAACCGCATTAATTCAAATGTCAACTTCTTCTTTGAATTCAAACCCATTAAAGGTGTGCATTCACTCCAAATAGAACCAAAATACACCGAATTCTACTGGTCGCCACGCCACGCTCAGACCTTAAGGGGCTAATCTAATGATGACATTGAGCCCAAGATTCAATACGTGTGTCTCATTCTCTAGAGTGATTCTTGTCAAACGTCATACAAACACAGACATTCACCCTCGGAGGAGGCAAATGTTCTTGTTTTTAGCATGGATCTTACAGTGTGGTTGGACATATTTGTCGCACTCGACGACATTAAACGTGGTTGAACTCGACGATGTTAAACGGACACTACTATTTAGACTGACATTACAGAAGAAAATGTGTCATGTTCAACAACCTTGGACTTGGACTAGCACACAGATACGAGCTCAAAATTAAAACTAGCTCGTGGTCCTTGATTTTTCAGGAGTCTGTTGTAAATTACAATGACTATCAAAAAGCAATGCAGACTAAGAGTGATCGTACCTGAGAATGAAGGCTCTCAATGCTCTTTCAAAATGTGGTCAAAAAGCCACAACCACTGTTTCTGAGAATCTAAAACCACCAATTTCTGTTGATACCACATTGCAATGTTCCAAAACCATGAACACAAAATCTACAAACTCAATAGAAGTGAGCATAAAAAAATGCTTCTCACAGCCTTACAGCCTCTCTTACCATTAGAACAAGAATCCCTGACATAGTCGATCAGAAAACTCAAGAATGACAAACATATAATACAAAGTATATTGCAAAAACACAATATACACATGAATGATGCACAGTAGCACTACACGAGAAACAAACAGCCCCTTTTACCTTTACAAAAACCCCTGAAATACCTTGAGAGTCAACTTGAAATAGCAAGAATGACAGTCTAAACATAATGCAAAGTAAACATCGACTGAATTGTTAATCAGGTCTATCGAAATATTGTCGCCAAGGCGTGTACACCCAACAGCATGGCTTCTAAACTAATTGCACATCGATACGGTCTAAGAAAAAGGACCACCTTTATATATGTACGACTACTGCACGAGGTTTACAGTTGAAATTCTCCCAAAGGAAAAAAATGTGAAGACTTGTGATATGAAATCATTCATTCAATTACGTTTCTTTTTGGCACCGAAGCAGTTTCTGATGTTGAAGTGGAGGTGAAGGTCGTGAAGGTCGAAATCTCAAATCAGTAACAGAAATGTTAATTAGATCTATTCATTGTTACCGCCAAGGCGCGCACATCTAACAGCACCACTTGCAATGGCTTTCAAAGTAATTAATCGGACATCGATGCCTGAAAATCATAATTCTACTCTTATCTACAACTACTCCACGAGGATCATCTTCCGCATGCATATGATCACCGCAACTTTCAATCATGTTTCTTTCTGGCACCGAAGCAGTTCTGGATGCAGGTCTTGAAGTGCAAGTGCAGGTCGTGGAGATGGAGATGGAGGTGAAGGTGGAAACCTCCGTCTGACTGACGAGTTTTAGGCTTTCTCCATTGCTTTCGGTTCCTCTCCACGGCTTTTCTTTTCACTGCGCTCACCCTCAGATCAAAGTAACGGTTAGATTGTGATACCAGAATCATGTATAGTATACTATAAATTGCAGGTAAGACTGGAAATTGTCCACGAACCGCACCTGAAGTAGATGGTTTCTTTCTTCGATTCAGACAACGAGGCCATGCACAAGAGCGCTTCACCTTCACCTTCGGTGGGTCCTCTTTACTGTTGAAGAACGCCATTACTGCCGATCGACAGTGCAAGAGCTACAGTAGCGTCAACATGAAAGTTAGACTTCTGTGAGAAACGGAGATTTTCTTCACAAGCCGGCCAGAGCTTTATACAAAAATGGTAGGAGACGATGAGTGCAGGTTTGTATAGCCGGTAACAGATCAAGCAGATATAAAGTGACCGACACTTGGACGATTTGAAAAGCGACACGCTCCACCGACAGCAAAGATATCGACACAAATACACACCAGTTGGAAGCGTCTCCGCTAAAGGCGGGTTGACCCTGATGGACCTGGAACTTTCCAATCTCACAATTGCAATCCGCCTTGGGACCCTCCAAAAGATGATTTATGAGTACCAGCACTCATGGACATAATCGGAAGCCCTGGGTACTGATTTCTTAAAAGTTAGACTTCTGTGAGTAAAACGCAGATTTCTTCACACGCCGTCCGGGGCAAAATGGCAGAAATCGATGAGTACGGGGCAAGGTTTGTATAGCCGGTAACAGATCAGGCAGATTTCAAGTGATCGACACATCGACGACTTCAAATTCCACCGACAGCTAAGATATCGACACGAATGCACACCAGATGGAAGCGTCTCCGCAAAGGGGGGCTGGCCTTGATGGACCTGGAGCTTACAAGCACAGTCCGCCTTGAGACCCTCCGAAGATGATTCATGAGTACCAGCACTCATGGGCACAATCGGAAGCCCTGGGTTACTGATTTCTCTTTTGCTGAGGAACTTGATTACGATTGATTCCCTTGTTGAGCTATACAGAAACCTTCACAGGCTGAGACATACAAAACTTTCACCGATCACATTGAGAAGATGAAGTATGAAGCCTAAGAACGCAATTGACATGTCACAAAACATGGAAGAAGAAGAGACACTTCAACCTATCTAGAGGCCGGATTGAATAAAGAGGCCGGCTTGAATAAAGTGTTCATTTGACCCATCTTTGGATGTATGCCCAGAGGTCATTACACCAATGGCGGGACTACTAGTAACCCCTCTCGTGGTGAAGACTATGCTAGTTCCTTTCTAGCTACTAGCGCCTCAGAAAAACCCGACATGGTATATCCCCAAAGGGCTTTGAGGTACCCATACAACGAGGTCCAAGAACCTCCCTGCCACCATAGTTAGGTGGACTATGGTGGTAAGCCAACATGAAAACATGTTGGCTTATGCATTGTAATTACAAGAGGGTTGGTATTGAGCGGGTAGAAAAGGTGAAAATAATCTCGTTAGGCTCTCCATCTATGGTTATGGGCACACAATTCTTCCATTTATGCTAATTGGGTGGTGACAAGGCTCTTAATTGCATTACAACACACGGTACACACTTTACTGTTATTATTTTAGCCTCACCCACTTTTGGCTCAAAATGGCCAAAAGTCACATATTTCTAAACCCTTTCAAACCCACCATTTTAGTATTTCTGATTAGTAGAAATTTGAGTCATGAGGTCCATTGACAGTAACGAGTGGTTTGATATTCATCAAAAAAGTGCAATACTTCATTTATTCTTGTTCCAAATGATTGGATTATTCTAAATTACACAATTTTTTTTTTCTTCTTACAAGTACAAACTCGTCAAAATGGCAATGAAAATAACGACACCAGCAGACACATGTCCAATAGATTTGGCTGCCGTATTTCCCGAGGGGGAGGTCGACGGTGAAACACCGGGTTCTGTTAAGAAAGGATTGCCTGGTCGGTACCTGCACAAGATACAACATTTTTATCTTATTTTGTATTCGGCCTAAAATCATATAAATAACAACAATGTAAGAGAAATTAAAGGTGGCAAAATTCACCAGCAAGAATCTCAAATGTGTCAAAATCTGCTCACAAAAAGCAAAAGTTATACTACCTTTGTTTCATTATAATTGTCCAGTAGATTCTCTCAAATCTACCTCTCAAGGCAGCATATGTCACGTCAACATGAAAGGAATGTATGCTTACGTTAAATTGAAGGGCGGTGCAAGCAATTGGGCAGGGATAGTACCGCTCAAATTGTTATTTTGTACATTCCTGTTTCATTTCCACTCACTTTGTCAAATCATCAAGTTCACAGGTAATCGTCTTAATGATTTTAAAACGACCAAAATCAACTCACAACATCCTTACACCGGTTGTATCTTTTAATACAAATATTAAAAAATGACCAGCAAAATCCAATTCAAGGCACTGGAAACACACTGAAAAATCTCACAATCTGAATATTGAAAAGGAAGATGTAAAGCATCGGAATGAATCACTTACAATTGTCTCAAGCTTGGCATTGTTACCAAAGAAGCTGGAAGTGGCCCGCTCAGTTGGTTGTTTTGCAAATGCCTGTCCAAAAAGCAAAAAACAAACTGTCAAAAAAACCTCATTCCGCATCTCTACAGGAAAGCTCATCAACAATGTGCAAAGCAAATGACACTGACTTACAATGTCTGCAAATTCCTCAGTGCAGTGAAGTTCGGGAATGTCCCTGAAAAGCTGTTGTTGTTAAGCAATCTGCAATAGGAAAAAACATACATCATTATTTTGTTTCACAAATCCACAAATTTCAAATTCTCGAAGAATCCAAAAGTAACTCACAAGGTGGTGAGATCCAGAGAAACAATAGTCGAATCTGGAATGGCTCCCGTCAGATTGTATCCCGACAAATCCCTGCCAATCCAACCATGCCACAATACTAAATTAATCAAATTAGGGTTTAGGGTTTAGGGTTAGGGTTTGGTGAATCGTATCAGAAGACATATCTCAGTGTACAGAACCTCAATTTCGGTAACTTAAAGCAACAATTTGAAGCGAGGATAATAGATTCTAGAGTAGAAAAAGAGGTGAGAGAAGAATGTTCTTTGAGAGTAAGTTTATGACTAGAGTGTGGTGGTTTCATCACACTCTCCAACAAGAATGTCTCATTCCACCAAGTTTGGTGAAAATCTTGATGAAATGAGTCATTTAGCTTGATGGAAATACCATACTTTGGCAAGTGTAAGCATGGTTGAATGTTAGTCAGTGGTTGAGAGTTACTGTGAACAACCTCAACCACAAGACTCTGTGATCAAATTATCAAGAGTTTTGAAGTGTCTTACAGAGTTTGCACTTTGGGCTGCTTCGATAAGTCTGTTGGTGGAATTGAAGTGCAAGAGAGCCATGAATGCGGCACCGGAACACACGGATCTCCTGTCCATTCCGAAAGATTCCAATCCAGCTTCAAACTCTCGATAGCTTGCACTGCACACACACATCACTTTCATATCAGCACACACCATATCCACTTGCATTGTATAAATCACCCTTGAAGATCCTTGATGCAAAATTGCTTAAATTATGATAAATGACCTTTGTGTATTTCAGGGCCAAAAATAGTTTATTCTAAATATCAACTAGAAGATCTAACCGTAGGATCTTGAAGTTAACTTGCCTTTTTGTTTGCATGCAAAATTTGAACTGTTGATTCTTTTTCCTTTGTGAGACTATAATGGTCAAAAAAGTTGGCTAATTTTATTCCGTGCGGTTCTCTCAAGGTTAACTATAAAGATAAACATTGAAATGCCACTAAGAGATATTTTGAGTAAGAGTAAGTCACCATCTTGGTTGAGGGTGGTGCTACTGGTTATATCGTAGATGGTGAAAAACTCCAAAGCATTGATAAGTGGACCAAGCCTTGACCGCGCCTTACTGTAAAACGTAATCGGAGTACTCGGCGCCGTGAATGCAAGGTCCCAAAAGTACCAGAAGAACGGTTTGTAAGGCTCTCCCGAGTAGTTCCGTGCATTCACATACGAATCGACTTCGACCCCGGGAACTTCCACGAGGAACTTCCGCGACACATTTGACGTGTGGTTATCGAGCTCCGCGAAATGAAGGAGCATGTGGGAAACCGGGGAGTATACTGGCAGGGTGACTGTTAAGTTGCCATTTTGTACTGTTACCGCGGTTTGTAGCACATTCTCGGGGACGAAGTTGCCGTACAACGTCATGTTCATCTTGTGTGTGGTGTTGAGGGCTTGCACAGGTGCCGTGCTCTTTCCTAGATAATCTGTTAAGTTGGGACCGATGGGGAACCAAATCCTATCGTTGTAATCTTGGGGAAACCTGGCACAAACGTACACTCCTCTCCTCTATGTAAGATCATGCTACCTTGCTAAAATAGCAATAATCAGTAAAAATGGCACTTCTAGGGACGTTAGAATTCAATATAAACAGAGAGTGATATCATAGTGAAGGAGTGTGGTATTGACTTGTGCTATTGATATTACATAAAAGCAATAAGTGTACCAGAATAGCATATGAGGTACCATAGTCAAACATACTAATGTATTAAATAATGACAACTCTTAACAAAATGGCACTTGAAATGTTGCCATTTTTATGGATTTTTCTAACGTGCAAACCTATGTATATCAGCACTAGTAGAAAAGTGTGCAATTTCCAAAGTGAATCATTCTGTTAGGATTCGGTGAATTGAAACAATCTTGCTGCCTGGATATACTTGTAGAAATTGCACACTTTTCCGATAGTGTAAGAAGGTGGTTAACAGTACCTGATTATGTCGGTGCCGCCGAAATTCCAGCGAGCGCGGATGCGGATGATCTTCTTGTCATCGAGATAGCGCGAGAAGCGGTTGTACATAACAGCCGGGCGGAGGGCGATGGCAGAGATGAACCGGGGACCCACATCTTGAGGTCCGGAGAGCAAGCACAGAGAGGTCGAGGTCCCCGTCCCGGACTGGTACGTGATATCCCGGGTGATTGGGTTGTCGAGATCCGTGGTGACATTCGCGACGATTGTGCCGTCCACGGCGAGCTGGAAAGTGGGCGCGACGTCGCCCAGCACCTGCTGGTTCTGGTAAAAGAAGGTGGCGCGCACGGTGTAATTCGTGGACGGCGTCACGGGCAACGAGTAGCAGTTCTTGCGCACGCTCGTGTCGGTCCGAAAGTAGCGGAAGTGATTGTACTCCGGGCTCGTCCCGTTCGCCACTCCCACTGCGCCTGTGCTGATGTAGTCCGTGTCCGGCTGCCATACCAGTGTTGTCGCCGGATCCACGGACCCTGTGTCCGCTCCACATGCGATGTACAGAAAACCTGCACCAGCACTGACAAATTTAGAACGCTGGATATGGAGTCTTCAAGGTCCAAAAGTCAAGTTGGGTGCCGAAGCACTAGAACTTCAAAAAAAGCTGCAAGATGTCTATATGATCTCGTTCTGGAATCGTGTACGTACCGACTTGACTAGGCTGGGCTCTTGCTACTTGGCCATAAACCAATACACATACCGCCACCAACAGTACCAGTGATCCCGAAGTCGCCATTGAAGTGTTCGATCGAAGCGCCAAATTGGAAAACATTCTGACTATCAATATATATTACTAATCTAGGGACAATTGAACCGTACCGACATTTCTCGAAGGTATCAACAGCAGACATATTGCAGAAGGATGCATAGATGCGCGGCCTGCTTGATCGATTACAAGCTAGCTGGAGATTCACAACTGTTGTTCTTAATTTAGAGGAGCCGTGATCGATACGAGTTTTCAAGTGTCGGTAAGAACCCAAATGCGCAACCTCCTTTATGTCACATTCAGTAATTTCCACATTTCAAATGGCTGAAGCTGGCATCTTTGAATTGCCACTTGCCCACATGTCACGATCCAAAGGCGAAAAAGTGTGATATTATAGAGAGGTATCACGATCAGAGGCTCGAGTGTTAAAATTTGAGAGTGGCACAAAAGTCAATGATTCATGTGGAAGTCTGAAAAACGGGAAGAACATCATGGGGATGATCCCACGATTGCACTTATCTTGACCAGTTTGATCGTACCATATAATATTGGGATGTTCGTGTTGTACGAATCGCGAAAGGACACATGTATGTTTGTATGTCACCAGTAGTTTCTTTGTTAGGGCGCAGTCACATGTGAGACCCGACCCCGTAAAATGGATCGGGTCTCAGAAAAATAAGCCACTCACATGCTCCCCAACCCAACATAATAATTACGGGCTCCCGTATTATTATTCGGGCTTGCCAAGGGAAGGTGGCAAGCCCTTGAAATTAATATAGAACCCGTATTCTAAATTAGTGTGTTCTTTTGTGGCTTATTCCCTGACAATGTAAAGTTAGCATGGGCCCATTCACTACTTCCCATGTTCCCATAGCCCCAAAATACATTTCTTTCGTCTTCTTCTTTCTAGATCTAGATTCAACTTTTTTCTTTCCCTACAACCTCTCCACTCAATAAATGAGTATGGACGAGTGACATTAACTCTTTTTGGAGCTTTGTTGGAGCCAATATTGTTGGAGCATTATTTGTTGGAGCATTATTTGTTGGAGCATTATTTAGCCTTGCTTGGAAGATTACCCAAGTGTAAGTATTTGATCTCAGATCTTGCCTTCTTATCTTTTGCTTGGGATCAAGCTTGTCTGGAAGATTATTGAAGCATGAGTAGATTGTTAATTTTCTCATGACACTTTTGCTGAGGGAGTACACAAATCATTCCCATTTCATTATATATAAGGAGGTGTCCTGCCGAGTAGCTTCAAAAATGGCATTTAGGAACCAAACTTGTGGTAGTAGTCCTCACAAGACATGGCCGGCTCTGTCAACTTGGCCGACACAGGACATGGCCGGCTTCATGCATTCAACCAATGCTAATGGATTTCTAATCTTTAATGATTGTCAATTGGTTTTTTATTTCAACTTGCATGGTAATGGCACTCGGTTTGAGTATTGAAAATTTATAGTGAACTTAAAGTTTGGTAGTATGCAAAGGCAAAGTAAATAAAAGTCTATTATGCAGTGGAGTTAATGATTGGTAAGATGTGTGCTTTGGAGCCTACAAACCCGGGACCAAATTTGAGCCAATCATGTTTTCTTGCATCGAGTAGTATCAAAACCTCCGACAAGCTCCACATGCTCTTCTTATATACCCGTGTTTGCTCCATCATATGACAAATTTCATCTGCAACTTGTGTTTCTCCCACCTCATTGCTACCATAAATTTCTGCTTCATCGTCCATTTGAGAATCCATATTTAAATCAAAAGCTCGTTGAGATGAAGAAGATGGAAGGTCGGAGCTTCCGGAATTGGTGAGGTTATTGAGCCACCTTGGATTGAAAGAAGACATGGTGAAATAAATTGTGATCTACTTCAAGAAACAAATTGACTAATTAGATGGTGCACATCAATTATAACAAACTTTAGTGATCTCACCTTCTATAATACAATTAGATCACCTTCTATAATACAATTACACAAATGAATCTAATTGAAAAATATCACAATCTAATCCTCACATAGGGGTTAACCAAATAAATCATAGTTCTTGACTTTTATTTACTTTGCCCATGCACACATCTTACCAATCATTAACTTCACTACAAATTTCTTATATTTAAACGAATTGCCATTACCATGCAAAATGAAATCAAAATCCAATTGACAATCATGAAAGATTAGGAATCCATTAGCATTGGATAAAATAATGAAGCATTCAAATTTGAGGCATAACTGATGATCTAATTGAAAAATATCACAATGTAATCCTCACATAGGGGTTAACCAAATAAATCATAGTTCTTGACTTTTATTTACTTTGCCCATGCACACATCTTACCAATCATTAACTCCACTGCATAATAGACTTTTATTTACTTTGCCTTTGCATACTACCAAACTTTAAGTTCACTATAAATTTTCAATACTCAAACCGAGTGCCATTACCATGCAAGTTGAAATAAAAAACCAATTGACAATCATTAAAGATTAGAAATCCATTAGCATTGGTTGAATGCATGAAGCCGGCCATGTCCTGTGTCGGCCAAGTTGACAGAGCCGGCCATGTCTTGTGAGGACTACTACCACAAGTTTGGTTCCTAAATGCCATTTTTGAAGCTACTCGGCAGGACACCTCCTTATATATAATGAAATGGGAATGATTTGTGTACTCCCTCAGCAAAAGTGTCATGAGAAAATTAACAATCTACTCATGCTTCAATAATCTTCCAGACAAGCTTGATCCCAAGCAAAAGATAAGAAGGCAAGATCTGAGATCAAATACTTACACTTGGGTAATCTTCCAAGCAAGGCTAAATAATGCTCCAACAAATAATGCTCCAACAAATAATGCTCCAACAATATTGGCTCCAACAAAGCTCCAAAAAGGAGTTAATGTCACTCGTCCATACTCATTTATTGAGTGGAGAGGTTGTAGGGAAAGAAAAAAGTTGAATCTAGATCTAGAAAGAAGAAGACGAAAGAAATGTATTTTGGGGCTATGGGAACATGGGAAGTAGTGAATGGGCCCATGCTAACTTTACATTGTCAGGGAATAAGCCACAAAAGAACACACTAATTTATAACATCATGAATGAACATGGGAGTGACCCGTAATGTTCACCCTGAAAAGTGACCCTTCAAAAATTATGGGTGGCTACAGTGAAATTATGGGGTCGGGTCTCACATGTGAGTGCGCCCTTAGTCGATTGCACCTTATCATTCATAAATGGAGTATACCACCTACTCCGGAGTATCAGCCGGAGTATCGGAGTTTTGGGAATATTTGTCTCATTTGCTTTCTTTTATGTCTGCATTTTGACATAATCTAAATACAAATTTTTATTTTGTTACTTATGTGCAAATAGTGATTTTGAAGTTACTTTAAGTTTTGTAATATAAGTATAGGTTTATAGAGATTTAGGGAGTCTTTACATGGGGAGTCAAGGAGTCAAGGGTAACACATCTTCCAACCAGTTTACACACATTTCGAGTTCAACTGGCTCAATGGACCGCTTGGAGAGCACAGTGAATAACTAATATAGTGTAGGTCAATTCCCCGTGTGTAAAGCCCTTGGGGCTTACTTGTAAATGGGAAAACAAGGCCATGGGGCCAATTTGTATTATTAACTACATTCCATACTTTTGATTTGTTCACATAAAAATATTTTAGTGAAATAATGATTTTGTAATAAAGAGGTTGCCTTTCGGCCACGCATGAATACCGTAGTAGGAAGGCAGGGTCGGCACTTTTGTGCCGAATAATTAATTAAAGTTCAAAAGGTAGGGGTCGGCAAAGTCAAAAACAATTATTAAAAAATCGGCTATTTAGCCATCATTTATTTTTTCCGGCGGCTAACAAACTGTTTTGTTTGATTTTCGTTCATACTATTCATTGAATGCTCGATTTTCATCCATTTTTGCTGAAAATGGTTCAAAACATGCGTCGAATGTGCATTTCTCCTTCTACGAGTGTTTGTTTCAATGAGCTCTTTCTTTTCTTGAGAGTTTTGAATCATCACTGTGATTTAGAGTCTTCTTGGTAGTTTTTATGTTGTGGCAATGGCTCCTACTCAAAAACGGATAGATTTGGGGTTTTTTGCCCCAATTAGCAAGAAGGAAATGGAGAGGAGATCGGAGCTGGAGTTTGCCGTTTTGAGTTCCAAGTTGGAGAAAGAACGATCTGCACCAAAACAACATCAGTCACAATGCACCGATCGTGAAAACAAAACATGTTCACAAGAGCGTTCCAACGTTTGAGACCCTCATCCATAATGATGAATTTCTGGAAACCTGCGAACACGCACAGACAGAGAGTAAGATCGAAGTTGAGCTGATACTCTTCCTCTACAGAAAAGAAGGCATCGAGATAGACTCTAAAACAGTAACTGCATGAAAGAGCTTCAAATGTGGATCTCAGGCAGACCGTTGATAGATCAAGAAACAAGAACGTTAGTTCTGGATTCCCCCACAGAATTGTAAAGAAGAAGCAACCACACCTTCGAAACAGAAATCACGGTACACTTACTTGATGGAGGCTTCGAAAATGGTGGTGCGATGGTGGAGGAATCGTTGTAATGGGAGGATTGATCCGGGGGTAGCGGAGCTAGATTCGTGCACGCCATTTCGGTGTACTGAGTGGACTAGTGGAATCGAAGGAGACAAACGACGATTCCGTGGCGTTTCTGCACTGTAGGCTTTTGTTCGATCGAGCACGATAAACGATGCTGCGGCGCCTGATGAATGTCGCTCTCTGTTTGTGCTCGAAGGAGCTTCTCGTTCCCCGGAGACTACGAGTGCATGCCAGACCGCAGCAATTCGGCACTTCCCAAACCCTAGGCATACACCAACGTCACGCCCAGTGCAACTCCAGGAAACAGCGACAAGCAACATGAAATCGATCAAGCATGGAAGCATGGGAGTCAAGTGAAGAGAGTCTGAGGAGCAGCAGATCTTATACCAAAGAGATAAGGACTCGGCTGCGGTTGCTCGTCAGCTGATTTTGAGAAGGTGATGAGTTGTGCATTATATTTGTCAACACATAATAAGGGCTTCTTCTACAGCTGTAATTTTGAAGATTCCGACTTGTAGACTTTTTTTTCTTCTTTTTCAGCTTTTCATTGAATTAATTTTTGTTGACTTCGACAAATTACTCCATCGATTTATTTTATTTTTCGACATTTTTTTTGGGAATTATTTTTTGCCGACCTTGCCTTCCTACTACGGTAGGCCTTACATTTGTGTATCTCCCAACTTTTGGAGCACGTGTTGTGTCATACTTTGTCCCCACCCTTTATAATATAATTTCAAAAAATTGGCCTTAACTCCCCATGTAAAGCCCTAGGGGCCAATTTCAAAAAATAGACCAAATCACATGAGAGGATTTCATTATGAATTGGCCCCATCAATGGCTTGGCCCCTCATATAAAGCAGCCCTTGAACAATAGTAATTTTTCCTCCCATAAGGTAATATAAGTTGACATTATACTAAAGTTGAAATATTTGTTATATTAACCCATAAAGTTGAACGCAACCATATTGTTGTCCACATGCTTAAAAAAGATATGTTATTTATGCAAAAACTAAATCTTTGACTGAATATATCTCAAAATCTGTACAATGAAATTTGATAAATATGTGAGGGTGGACTTATTAAAGAGTTATAAACAAGTTATTATCTATGGTTGAGTTATTCAAAATCAAATTCAAAAAGATAAATTATTTATAGATTTGAAATATGGCCGTCTCGACTCTAGAGGTGCACTGTAGAGCTTCTCCTTTAGGGTGTATAAGTACATTATGGTGTAACACTAAGCACTTCACAACTTGATGTAGCAAAGAATAGTTTTTTTGAGGGGTGCAATTGAGTTGTTCCAAACGTAAAAGTACAACAAGGGTAAGGGCATGTTATGGGTACACCCTCCAAAAATAGTGTGATTGTTTAGAATAACTTTTCTGGTAAACGAATATTATTGGAAATTTATTTTAACCAAATGGTATTATAGGTGACATGGCTATAGTTGTATATTTGGGGTTAAAAAAAAAAATTCATGAACAAATATAATGAATTACACATAGGTCACGAATGATGAGACGCGTCCTAGTGGTACCCATATCATGCCCTTATCATTTTTATCTTTTTTTTCTTTTTTCTTTTTTTGTTGGGTGGGGCAAACAAGGCTAAGATTTGTCAGTTTTGATAGCAAATTTGCAAAATGATGAAATTTGACAGTTTGGATGGTAAACTTGAACTTTGAAGTGCCATAATTTCTTCATCCAAAGACCAATTCTGACATAAAAATTGAATAATATTCCAAATATAGAGAATTTTTGTAAAATGGCACCAGAAGGGCACGCCTTAACCCTTAAACGCCCATGGGGTGTGAAACAGGCAGCCCAAAATTGGATCACAACATCTTTTGGACTTGGGCATCATGAATAGTGCACTTTTTGAACAAGGGCATTGTGAATGCACCAATCAATGATTAGCTTGCAACCTCCTACAAGGTTATGTACAACCCCAACCTCGCTACCACAATCCTTTCAAAGCACAAAATCACTCATACAAATTGTCATTTGAATTGAACCCCAATTCCGTTAAAATGGCATTATTCTGGTAAAATGGCACACTTCAACTTTTTGAACTACAGCTCAAAAACCATGTGATATAACAGAAGTCTGAGGTGATATTAGGGAAATTGAGTGACAATGTACATAAAGAAGTGATATCACAGAAAAATTTGTGATATTACAGAATACACCATTTTGTATGAGCACAAATGTAAGGTCTAGTGTGACAAAATGGCACATGGCATAGTGCCATTTTAACGGAATTGGGGATATTGTAAAATTTCACATTTTGAATGCATCTCAAGAAGGTGACCAGTTTGACATCAAAATGTAAGTGAAAAGTTGAGTACAATGAGAGCTACAGAGAAGATTCTGTTGGAAGGTGACCCCTCAGGTCACCTTGGGCTTTTAAGGGTTAACTCTCTTAACTACAACCTAAAAACCATGTGATATTATGGAAAATTTAAGGTAATATCATGGAATATGAGTGATATCATAGAAACAAGAGCGATACTACAAAAATGATGTGATATCACAAAGTACACTATTTTGTACTAGTAGAGATGCAAGTGTTGGGGTCCAAAATGTCTCTTGGAATACCGCCAAATTTGCAATGACTCATCACCTTGTTGGCTTTGGGATATGGTCAATAACTTTACTTCTTTTGAGTAGTCGTATGACTATCAACATATTCTTAAAAGAAAGTTTCAACAAATTACTATTCTTAGATTTGTTTTTGCTACCCTACTTGGGGTGAATAGTAAAGTTTGCTTCAAAAACTTCTAAATTTATAATTCAGCATTGCAAATTTACCACATATAGTATGTACTCCCGCACGCCCACACCCATACCAGACTATAGCCTAAATTACTAGAATCAGACCCTATCATCCAAATTGCCCAAATCAACAAGAACCCATTTTGGCTCTCTTGGACACTTAGTCAAGGATCAACTCAAGTACTATTATTTTTATAAGAAATACATCTCCATCCAAGATGGTATAAATTAATGACATGCATAATTGTGACAACAACTTTTGATACATGGGGCACTTTTGCAGAATTATGAGATTTTCGCCAATCAGAAGTATCTTTCTGCTTTCAACAAATATTTTTGCACTTGTCCGAAGAAAATAGACTTTTAGTGTCATGGATGACATGTTTCAACTTGTCCTGTTCACAAAATGCTAAGAATATCACATCCCAAGACTTGTGATGGACATCCCACGATAGTCCTATTAAGTATATTACAATAGTGATTATAGAGGATTATGCTATTTTGAGAGTAGAACTAGATGCCTGAAGATGACATGTCAAACAAAATGGCACATGGAATAACACCATCATAATGAATCAAAGATATAATGCAATTTTTATCACACAAACTAGACGATAAGACGCAACAAATTTCATCAAAAGCGGACAAAGGATGGTGAAGCTATAGCTCTTCAAAATTTAACATTTTGAAATTTGGGCACATTTAGAGTTTAACCCTATAATTATTTCGTGGTTTGGTTTAGGAAATCTTGATTATTTAGGCAACTTCAATATTAATTTTGGCTCCCTCCTTTTCAAACCATTGTAACAAATTCAAAAAACTTCTTAGGAAGCTAATTACTACAAAAAGGATACTTATGATGAAAAACTGCCTAGACATCTATCCACAAGGAAGACTAACATAACCACAACCCGGATGAAAACGCGTAGACATCGACACAGGAAGATGAACAGAACCCACAACCGGATGAGACTTTGTTCTCCGTAATGAAGTCCACACAGATGGATGAAGAAAACTGGCACTAAAACATCCACGTAGATGGATGAAAACGAAATACGCTCTCCACAAACATCCACTAGTTGAATGAAAAATCCTATAAACATCCACAAAATGGTTGAACAGAAAAGTAATTATTCCACTCTTGCGCTTCTAACTAAGTATTTGGCAAATATGGCTACACTAATTACGCCGCTCGGCATTTTAATGCTCACATTCAAGAGATTTGTGGAAGAAGATTTTCAATTACATGGAGCCCCCTACTCCTTTGTGGAAGAGCCTCCCAAACTATCTTATTATGGAAAGGAGGATTCTTACATTGTTGTGGAATCCCATTCTTCACCAAATTTGGAAAATTGCATCCATTACCCGCCATCAAATAAGGAAGAATTTGCTGAGATGCATATGAGCAAATTCTTCCTTATTGTAAGACATTTACTTATATTAAAATGTATTACATCCCAGCATGAAAATTGCTTGGGTTCACATGTAAATTTTACATGATAATATATACAAAACTTGTTTTCAGAATTAATGAATTATCGAAAAGCTCTAATTGTATCATATATTTCTTTCTGCTGATGGTAAGCGTGATGTATGGCCATGGTATGCATGATGTATCTTAATGGTATGTATAATATACGTACAACATATATGCCATGTGTGATTATACATTTGCCATGGAAAGAAAATATGAGTCAAATGTTACTGTCCTTCTCAAGTAGCAAGTCCTCCTCTACACAAAGTAAACCATATCTTCCAAACAATGTTCAAGGAAATTTTGCATACATCATGATCACAAAAATGGTGCAAATCCAAATGCTTCAATTTAACATAGTATTTGTGTTAGTAGTTAAGTTAAAGATCCAGCTATTGAAAGTAAGTCTTTTGATCAAAACCCAATTCAAACAAGATAGTAGAGAATAGTAATTTTTAGTTTTAAAGGTGAAAAAAAAAAACATTTGAAACTTTAGGGATCAAAATCATCCACTTTACCACTCCCTTGCTAATTTGATATTTGGATGTTTCCTAGCACCTCTATCTTACATTCATGCCATCTTTGATTATTCTCTAGTGTAAGGTATTGAATGTAAATGCATGGTAATGTCAAGTACTTACAAATAACAATAAAATCAAATATTTCATTTACACCCTTAAATTAAATTTCTCTTTCCATAACCTCGATAAGTACAACTCCATACCCACCCTAGATTTGGTATATGATACTCCATGCTCTTAACATGTCTCACTTTTATTACTGTTTACAGGTCTGCAACTCCTGGTCCTAAACACACTTGATCTCCCACTCAATATATCCTATTCGAAATATTCTTACACTGTATTACATGTTTGAGCAATAAAAAAACTAATCACTTCTTTTTCTAATAATACACATGCTATTTTATTCCGTGAGAATTTGGTTGCTAGTCCAAGGCTGTATTTCCCTTCTGATTCACCTTCATTATTTCCTTATCTCACCAAAACAACAACCATTGGTCAGAACATTAGTCAGAATATAGTATAATATCAAGCCAACAAAGTCCACTTCAATAAACGATCGCATAGGTAATGAGACGCGTAAGGGTATGATATGGGTACCCCTCCAAAATAGTGTGATTTTTTTGAAACTACTTTGTTGATAAATTGAAAAATTGAAAAATAATATTGTAAAATATTGAAAAAATATTCTAACCAGATAGTATTATAGGTGACATGGCTATAGTTGTATCCATGGGGTTAAACAAGGAATTTCTGGCACATATATAATGAGTTACGCATAGGTTACACATAATGAGACGAGTCTTAGTGGTACCCATATCATGCCCTTGATCTATTGAATGCTCCTTCTTATGAGGTTTTGCTCTTCTTGTTTCAAATACCTTTATTTTTACCACCCATCCTTGTGGAAATTGCCATGAACTCAAAACCCAAGTATGAGAATTATGGTTGTTACTCACCTCTTCAAAAATAGTATCCACGACACTCACAATATCTTGAATATACTCAGCTTCGCAACTCCCGTCCCGGTAGATATACTCAATCCCATTTAGAAGGCAAAGCTGCAACACAACTCGCCGCCACTTCTCCACATCGATGGGATGCTCTTCAGTCGCCATACTCTTCCACGTCGCCTCCCAGAATCCCTCAACCACAAGCTCACGAACATTCTTCGGAGTCAACATGTAAAACAAGGGCAACACACGGACACTCCGCTGCCCACTTTGAAACGTCTCCACAAACTCAACCAACTCGATCATAGGCCACTTCTTCTCGAAATACTCCTTTGTCACTACCACTATCCCGAGATCAATCAGTTGGGCTTCCCGCTTAATCTCTGCGCTGAAATCCACGCCTTTCCGCATGTGTCTATCGATGAAAACATCGTACCGCGGGTCCTCGTTTAATTTCTCAAAGAGTGAGATTGGGAAGTTCTTTGCTTGGCCGTCGTTACCGCCTGTGTGCGAGATGAAGAGGCGTAACTTTGGACTCGGGGTCTTGGTGATTTTTTTGTAGGAAGATCTTTTGCGGAATATTCGTCGAAGTAGTACGAGTATGATTGTTAGAAGGAGTAGTGTTGTCCCAATGGAGGATCCTATGATAAGTGCGTTGTTGATGGTTGTTCCATTATGACCACTCACCCTGTAAGAGAGCAGATTTTGTTATCCTCTCATTCTAGTGGTGATGCCTGTAACCTCAAAGTTGTTGAATTGTGCCTATTGACGTAGTATTACCAATATTGCCATTTTGACACAAAGTGCCATGTTGGTGGCATGTTTGGTTATAGTTCCAAAATGGCACCTCCAATGCCATTCTTAAGCAACATCACTTCTTTGTAATATCATTATATTTATATCATTATATAATTTAATAATAATATGTTTATTAAATCACATAGGAATTAAATTTATTATTGCAGAAATTGTCATTAAAAGGAAATTGACTTTAATGGCAAAGTTGAAAAGAAGAATTTAATTGATAAATTTTACATGAAGAGATATGCCACATTTTACTAAATCTCGACTCATTTAAGAATTCTGGACTAACAAATTTTTTGGATTCGTTGGTTCTGTATAGTGATTAGTATGCCAACTGAAAATTAACTTCAGGAATTTGAGTATTATTGTATTCTTGTGGAATCCCCCTAAATGAATTTTTCTAAAGCTTCAATTTTATGTTCTCAAGGCCATTGGGGAGCCCTCGACGTGTTACTTCTAGACAGCTCCTAGTTCGGAAGTAGACAAATGTAGCATAAATATACTCTAAATCATGTAGAACACAGCAAGTAGCTGAATGATTGAGACTTGACACAAAAGAGGTACAATCTCTTGCACCCTACAAGATTCCATGCAAATTGGCACAAGTGCTATGAGTGCTTACCTGGGGATGGGTGATGCTCCTGATGTGGGCGACGACTCAGAGCTCGGTGAAAACTCCCAACTCAAAATCTCGTGAATCTCCCGATCATCAGCAGTAGTGGCAGCGGTGAACCCCACGTAAGACTCCGCCGGCAGAGCATTCGAAAGATCCAGCTTCTCCGAAAACACCCGGGAATCAACACTCTTCGTCGCAGCGGGACCATCAAGCGCTACAATGTAAAACGCAACCGTATCCCCATCATAATCAATCCAAGCTTTATAGCTTCGTACTCGATCATAAGCCTTGTTCAGCGACACATTGAACTTATCGAGATTCCAGTTCCAAACCGCGCTCCCCTCCTGGAACTTCTCGTTGACAAGAATCGATACATTGTTCCAGTACGTGAAGAAGCAGATTGCAACGGAGGGCGTGAGGGGTGCGGAGTCGGTATCGTTGAACAATCCGGCTGTGGCTGGTGTGCCCACAGTGGGGCTGGCCGTGATGGCGAACGTGAGGAACTGGCCCGGTAAGGCCCCCGGCGAGGGATGGATCGTGAAAGTGAAGGACGTGTTCCATGGTGACTGTATGTGAATCTTTGTTGCGTACACTGCTTTGCAAGCGCTGTCGACTGCTGCGGTGATGGTTGAGGATTTGTTGCGGGTTGCGGTCAGCCAGAGGTTGTTGTTTGTGTCTGCGTCTGCTATGCAGCTTCCGCTTAAAATCATCAACTTTGAGAAGTCCCTTGTGCTGAAGTTTGCCATTGAAGTCCCGTTCTTGCAAAAGTACTTCACAGAGCTGCAAAAAGATCAACTATCATCAGATCTCTCATCGACCTCCATTACGTCAAAATGGCACCGACAATCGAAAAAATTTACGGTAGATTCTAGAGTAAAATTCGAACATCCAATTACTCTGGTGGACGGTTTCGTAAAATAATCTCACACAGGAGGAAGGTAATGCATTCTTTGGACTTTGGCATCATATATGAACCGAAGCTTGCAACCTCCTACAAGGTTATGTACAATCCCAACCCACCTACCACATTCCTTTCAAAGCACCGAATCACTCATACAATTTGTGAATTGAGTTATAAAATTTCACTTTTTGTATGCATCATAAGGAGGTGACCAGAATGACATCAAAGTATAAGTAAACAATTAAGTACAGTAGAGCAGATTTCGTTCGGAAAAAGCCCCTCGGGCTTACTTGGGCGATTAAGGGTTACCTTAACATTCACGGGTAGAGCAACACTTATACCGATCTAGCTCGACGTACACAGCAGTAGCAGAACAAGCTATTAAAATTACAGTTTGAGTCAAGAAGTTTCCTCATGCATGCTACCTTACAAGCCTGCAACGAAGTGCTTGAAATCTCGCAGCTCTTACCACTCACCGATACTGGAAAGTGAAAGTTCATAGTTTAGGATCACCCCTTCAAGAAGCAGACTTGTATGGGAGCACCAGCGGACAGCAGCACAACGTGCACAGAGTAGCGCCGACCCCGGTGCGGAGCTCGTTCTGCGGGACGAGGGGGTAACGATGCCGTAGAAGAGGCACTTTGTGGCCCCGTTCACTGTGCTGTACGGCCTGACTGAAACAGAAGTGGACTAGTGAATAGTGATGTCACATTAGTCCTATACTGAGATTCGCACCATTTTTTTAGCAGTATACCTTGATTGTGGTTTTTGTGATGTCAGCAAAAAGACTATAACAATTACACATATCCGTCCGTGACACTTTCCAGATAACAAAAATATCTAAATCTTCTTACTTTTTTTTTCCATAGAGGAAATTCTTTTTTGCCGTAAACCGTTGAGCTGTCTCGTCGTGAGCCTTCACTCTCTACAATGCAGACGAATACGACTAGCTCAACGCAATACGACTAGAATAAATTAAAGGCGACGAATACGCAAAGTCGCCTTTAATTTATTCAATGTCAGTAAAAGGGTCTGTTTTTCAACATTTTCACCTAATTTTCTCCAGAATCAGGCACTAGAAAAGAGGTGAGTAGAGAAGAAGCCGAGTTACATTTCTGGATTAAATGTAAAGTATGTAGTTTTTAACTACAGAAATATCAAATCATAAATTTTCACACAGCAAGGGTGAAATTTGGCCTGAATGATTCTTTACTAATTTGATATTTGATTGAACAGTGTCTTACTTAGGGTGGACTTTGTGAGCCACTTTTCTGAAGCGATAAATGGGAATTCGCCTTTATTGCAAGTAATCATTTGGTTTTGTTTAGCAATTTTGTAGGCATATTTTAGCATCTTATACCATAAAAGATGGGTATATGCAAACAACTTGCACCTAACTTAGGTGGTTGCCACACAAGAGGGAGAGGAAGTTTCACAACTTCACAACTTCCTCCAACATGGCACATTGCCTTCCTTTTCCTTGTTTTTCTCCTTACAATGTGGGCTTTCAAGCACTAGTGCCCGGTAGTTTTAGAATACATTTATTGTGCTGTGTCATGTTACTTTATTGCCATGTGGATTCCAAAGCATTATCCAAAGCAAACTCCAAAGCTAGAAAGTAATTCCATGTCATTGTTGCCTCTCCCCATATTCCTCTCATGTGGCAACCACTTGCTCATTTGAACCAATAACATTCATCCAACTCACTCCCTTTCCTCTCGTGTGGCATGGCCCTTATTATTATACAATGCACATCAACTTGTTTGCACCCAACTTATTAAACAGTGCACATGAACTTGTTTGCACCCAACTTAATTAACAATGCACATGAACCTGAGGTCTTCTTCGATTGCTTGTATTTCATTGACAAGACCTCGCCACAGCACCATAGCTGCGCGTCAAGTATTGTGACATTTCCTCCCAATGCCTGAATAAGCCTGAATACGGCATCGGTGGTCATGCAGGAATTTTCGATGCAGGAACAATCAGAGATGTGCGGCTCTTTCACGATCTTTGAGTCAACTTCCACTGTCCGGCATTTCAAAAAACTAGTGTCCTCAAGAGATTCTATGGGCGACGCGCGCACTAGCTTGCTAGCTCGACGTGCTGCACTTAACGGTGACCTCAAAGCTACTCACAAGTAAATTAGTCTCCTATGAGGCTTCCGCTATGTGGCCTGGATTCCCTGTCACCATTACACGTCCGGTCAGAGGTGGCTCAAAAACTGCAATTCGTCGCTGTCATGGCTGCAGTGTCTTTCTATTTCTCTGTAAAAAATCCACAACTGGGGTGTGCCGAGCACATAGTCAAATACCTCTACATCCTCTACTAGAAACCATTTAACCAACGACTACCATTAAGCCGAAAATAGAACTTTTTCATTCAGGTGGAGAAAAAAATGCAAATTGCAAATCGCTATAAAAGACTCCACTTTAGCCATGAATCGTAATGGTACGATCGAAGGTGTAAGATTCAATCCCACGATACATAACTAGTACTATATATTAGAAGTAAAATTGTATGAATTTATACCCAAATATTTTCGGGCTCTTAACAAACAAATGGCCACAATGAGGGCGCAGTCACATGTGAGACCCGACCCCGTAAAATGGATCGGGTCTCAGAAAAGTAAGCCACTCACACGCTCCCCAACCCAACATTATAATCACGGGCTCCCGTATTATAATTCGGGCATGCCAAGGGAAGGTGGCAAGCCCTTGAAATTAATATAGAACCCGTATTATAAAGTTAGTGTGTTCTTTTGTCATATTCCCTGACAAAATGACAAAATGAGGCTAATTGTAAGTGAATATGACAAAAGAACACACTCAACTTGCTATTTCAATTAATCATGAATGAACATGGGAAGTGACCCGTAATGTTCACCCTGAAAGTGACCCATCAAGAAATATGGGTAGCTACAGTGAAATTATGGGGTCGGGTCTCACATGTGAGTGCGCCCTGAGATCGATCACTGGTGTTGTCGGTGGTATGTTCATCGATTTATACCCAAGTAACACTCGCCCATATTAGCCCAGATCCCGGGGCACCTTTACACGAAACCTGGCTCTTGCAGAATTCGTAAATATATTCCTTGCTGAATTTATAATCGTTTCTTGCAGGGTTGCAAATTCATTGAATAAAATATCAGAGGTGCTAGTTTAGGTTTTTTGCATATTGCATGCGGAGCGGACACATCGTTCACGGGCCCCGAGAGAACACTGGTACGGACACGGATAACATCGCCGCGGGTATGGTGAGCGAAACGTCAAGCGAGGTTCCAGCCACTTTGGAGTACAAGCACTTCCGATTCCGCTACTTCGCCGACACTCGCATAAAGAAGAAGAATTGCTTCACGTTGCCCGTTAAGCCGAACACGAGTTACACCCTGCGCATGGAGTTCTACTCCAACAACCGGGCGCTCCTTGGATATGATGTGTCTAGATTTGCGGTTTGCTGTTGATGGCACCCTAACTGCTAATGTTACCTGGCAGTATCAGGATGAAACTTTCTCGGAGGTGCTGGAAACTTGAGCTTCTTGTGCTTGATCTCGGGTCCTGATGATTATGGACTTCCGTTCATTTCTAACATCGCACTACATCCTGCTCACGAGATTCCATGGATGACGTGACGTGCGCACTCGCTTGCTAGCTCGACGTCCTGCAGTTAACGTTGACCTCGAAGCTACTCGCAATTTGATTAGTCTCTTGTGAGGCTTCCGCGATGTAGCCTGGATTCCCAGTCACAAATACACGTTCGGTTGGCGCTGGGTCAAAAACTACAATTTGTCTCTGCAGTGTCTGTCCATTTCTCTGTAAAAAATCCACAACAAGGGGGTGTGCCGAGCCCATAGTCAAATACCTCTACATCCTCTACAAGAATTTTTTTGCGAACGACTACCGGAAGCCGAAAAAGAAACTTTTTCATTCAAGTGGAAAAAAACTGCAAACTCAAGACGTGCATGTATGCAAGACTCTCCACTTTGGCCACGGTACGATCGAAGATGTAAGATTCAATCTAAGGATACATAACTAGTACTATACATTAGAAGTAAAATTGTATCGATTTATACTCGAATATTTTCGGGGTTTCAACAAACAATGGCCAAAATGAGATCACTAGTGTTGTCGGTGGTATGTACATCGATTTATACCCAAGTAGCACTCGCCCAGATTAGCCAAGAAGGTACGAATCCGGGGGCACCTTTACTCGAAACATGGCTCTTGCAGAATTCGTGTGTATATTTCTTACAAATTCATTAAATGAAATGTCAGAGGTGCTGGTTTAGGTTTCTTGCATATCAGCGTGACAACACTGGTATGGTAAACCGACACGGATTACATCACCACAGGCAGTGTGGGCGAAACGTCCAGCGTGGTTCCAGCGTGGTTCGCGGACACTCTCATGACAAAGAAGAATTGCTTCACGCTCCCCGTTACGCCGAACACGAGTTACACTCTGAGCACCGGATTCTACTCCAACTACCAGGCCCTCCTTGAATTGGATATGATGTGTCTAGATTTGCGGTTGCTGTTGATGGCACCGTTTTTGCTAATGTTACCTCGGAGTATTACGATGAAACTCTCTCGGAGGTGCTGGAAACTTGAGCTTCTTGTGCTTGATCTCGGGTCCTGATGATTCTGGACTTCGGTTTATTTCTAACATCGCACTACGTCCTGCTCTTATAAACTTTCTCACCGAAGGCTACTTGAGTTCTCGGAGGAGGTACTTACTCCCAGCAGACTTTGCAATAATCACCAATAATCGATCGCTTTGAAAGAATACTCTCCCTCTGTCCCATTATAATTGTCCATTAGGTTCTCTCAAATCTACCTTGGGAGGTGGATTTACAACCTCTTACAACCCTTGAGTTTACAGTTGAGGCCTCTTAGGACTTGTGAATCTCTATAATCCACATATTTAAAATAAAATACCTATTGCTTGAATCGCCATTTTATTTACAAGTTTAGTTGAAAAGAGACATAGTGCTTCATTGATAAGGTCTCCTCCTAACAGCCTTGAGGATCTATCACTAGGGTGATTAGAGTAAGGTCCCTAGTTCTACACAAATCTGCATAGTACCACATTCAGAAAAAAATGTTGAGTTCCGTAAATTATTTACTTTGACATAATCTTACCAAAAAAACAACATGTACATCCCAAAAATAAAGTTAAATTTTTAAAAGTGGACGAAGAAGATAACGTTTTACTTACTTTCAACAATTTCAACAACTTGGTACAAAATTGCAGTTTTTGGTTTTGGAGGTCAAAAAAACGCTTTAGCCTTTAGTAGTTGAAGAAGGTCTCGATTTATTGTTATTTTTCTTAGCGAAAGTACATTAGGGTAAACCACTTAATAATGAGCACTACAAAAATGATATATCAAATTAATAATGATATATAAAAATGAACTCTGTAGGAGTTATATAATAGCTATGAAGGCTAATTTTTTAGCGTACTCATTCTAAACATCATAGACTATGTCATTTTTCGAGCCCCTACGAATCAAATTTTGAGAATTTATTACAAATACTAATTTTGAAAGATCTAAAATCGATGACTTACATAGGTGCAATTTTTGACTCTCTTTACTCATGCATACAAATTGCTCGCATTGCTACCTGCACTACAGATATGATATACTCAAATTTGGGCCATCATTAAGTAAGAGAGCAAGAGAAACTAATGATGTAAGGCTCGTTAGTTTCTAAGATAAAGGATTGACATTTACACTCAATAATAAAATTATGTTGCCTTACTAACTCACCACCTATGTATGTAGAGGCACCTAAAACACTATTTTCTCTTTATTACGTTTATTCCACAAGTTCTATACTTTATAAGGAGAAAAGCTCGTTAACATATTTATTCCTGAAAGGTATTGCAACAGTAGTAAACATCTATATAGTGTGAAAAGTCATCTACCATACGCAGATTCAACAAAGATTTGTGAAAATTCATTCTTCACATAAGAATTACATCCTATACACAATATTTGGTTGAATACAAAATTAAAGATGTCACTTCTCATTCAAAATGATTAATTCATGCCGAATGTTACTTACACTTACTAAGGTAAGCTTTACATGAAGAGTCAAGCCGAGCATGGAACTAAAGGCCGTAATTTTTTTCTCAATGTCATTGGTCCATTACTTGTAAAGTTGTAATTCAAAAATTGAATCAATCACATTTAGAGAATTTTTGCTCTCCTTCAACCTCATGTACGGCTTGACCCCACCCAAAAGCAACCCTAAGTAAGAGGGTTAATCTCGCCGTGAATAACTGACCACTAATATGAGATCCATGTGCCATGTGGATGATATATTTGTTTCACCTATCTTTGGATGTATGCTCAGGGTTCAAGGGGAGACTACCAATTCCTCTAAGGTAAATACAATGATGCAACAAAAACGTGCAGACATTCAAAAGAGAGAATAGATCCTGAACATCAAGAGATTCTTGATCCTAATCTTTGACAAAACCTCCTATGTACTCTTCATGAGTTTGTGTTTGCTCCTTAGTTTGCACATCGATGAAATTTGACACTTACAATCTCTAAACAAATCTTAGAACCATGCTATTACAACATGTTCTTTTTTTTCCCGAAAGTGTGATGAAGCTCATCCAATTATATTGTTGCTTGTTAGAGAAGCAACTATACTTGATTTCTCTTAATTTCACTTAATTTCACTTAATTTCACTTAATTTCACTTAATTTCACTTTTAATTTCACTTTTAATTTCACTTAACTTCACTAATTAGTGTTGAAGTGGGAGCAATTATTGAAGGAGAGAGAGACACAAGATTTGTGGCCCTGCTCCTTGGCCGTGGCGCACCACCGCAGCCTTGAGTCAACCACAACTACCTAACTGAAAGAGAACTACAAAAGAGTGAGTTTGCCTACCACCCGAGCAGCACCAGATTTCGCAAGAAAGAGGAATCTAGGGTCCTCCCTCTTCAGCATAACATCAAGCCAACAAAGTCCACTTCAATAAACAATCACAATGATCTATTGAATGCCCCTTATTATGAGACTCCGCCCTTCTTGTTCCAGAGACCTTTATTTTTACCACCCATCCTTGTGGAAATTTCCCTAAAGTAAAATTCTAAATATAAGAATTATGGTTCTAACTCACCTCTTCAAAAATAGAATCCACTTCTTTCACAACATCTTGAATATACTCAGCTTCGTGACTCCCATCACGGTATTTATACACAACTCCATTCAAAGCGCAAAGTTGCTTCACAACTTGTTGCCACTTCTTCACATCCACGGGATGCTCTTCAGTCCCCA
Organism: Bryum argenteum; assembly: GCA_037043015.1. Classification (NCBI taxonomy): domain Eukaryota; kingdom Viridiplantae; phylum Streptophyta; class Bryopsida; order Bryales; family Bryaceae; genus Bryum; species Bryum argenteum. The sequence continues at coordinate 12,003,007 of CM073328.1, read as the reverse complement.
TACTCTTCCATGCCGCGTCCCAAAAGCTCTCATCGAGAAGCGCACGAACATCCCCGGAGTCAATGTATAAAACAATGGCAACAAACGGACACTCGGATGCCCACTTTGAAACATCTCCACAAACTCAACCAACTCGATCATGGGCCACTTCTTCTCAAAATACTCCTTTGTCACTACCACTATCCCCAAATCAAACCGTTGCGCCTCCCGCTTAATCTCGACAGTGAAATCCACGCCTTTCCGCATCTGTGTATCGATGAAAACGTCGTACCGCGGGTCCTGCTTTAATTTCTCAGAGAGTGAGATTGGGAAGTTCTTTGCTTGGCCGTCGCTACCGCCTGTGTGGGAGATGAAGACGCGTAACTTGGTGAATTTTTTGCAAGAAAATCTTTTCAGGAATATTTGTCGAAGCAGGAGTACGATTATTAGAAGGAATATCATTCCCTCAATGCAGGCTCCTATGATTGCTCTCTCGTTGATATTTGTTCCCTTATGAGCACTCATCCTGTAAGAGAGCAGATACTGTTATCCTCTTATTCTAGTGGTAATGCTTCTAACCTCAAAGTTGTTGAATTGTCCCTATTGACATACCAGTATTTCCATTTTGACACAAAGTGCCATGCTCCCATCTATTACAGTTCCAATATGGCACCTCCACTGCCATTCTCAAAGCAACATCACTTCTTTGTAATATCATTATACTTGTAATTTAATAACGATCTCTTCATTAAAAATTATATCATTGTTGCTGAAGTTCATTAAAAATTATATCATTGTTGCTGAAGTTGAGTTTAATGGCAAAGTCGAAAGGAAGAATTAATTGATAAATTTGTAAATACTACTCCAAATCATGTAGAGCACGACAAGTAGCTGAATGATTGAGAGGTACAATCTCTTGCAACCCACAAGATTCTATGCAAATTGGCACAAGTGCTATGAGTGCTTACCCGGGGATGGGTGATGCTCCTGATGTGGGCGACGACTCAGAGCTCGGTGAAAACTCCCAACTCAAAATCTCGTGAATCTCCCGATCATCAGCAGTAGTGGCAGCGGTGAACCCCACGTAAGACTCCGCCGGCAGAGCATTCGAAAGATCCAGCTTCTCCGAAAACACCCGGGAATCAACACTCTTCGTCGCAGCGGGACCATCAAGCGCTACAATATAAAACGCAACCGTATCCCCATCATAATCAATCCAAGCTTTATAGCTTCGTACTCGATCATAAGCCTTGTTCAGCGACACATTGAACTTATCGAGATTCCAGTTCCAAACCGCGCTCCCCTCCTGGAACTTCTCGTTGACAAGAATCGATACATTGTTCCAGTACGTGAAGAAGCAGATTGCAACGGAGGGCGTGAGGGGTGCGGAGTCGGTATCGTTGAACAATCCGGCTGTGGCTGGTGTGCCCACAGTGGGGCTGGCCGTGATGGCGAACGTGAGGAACTGGCCCGGTAAGGCCCCCCGGCGAGGGATGGATCGTGAAAGTGAAGGACGTGTTCCATGGTGACTGTATGTGAATCTTTGTTGCGTACACTGCTTTGCAGGCACTGTCGACTGCTGCGGTGATAGTTGTGGATTTGTTGCGGGTTGCGGTCAGCCAGAGGTTGTTGTTTGTGTCTGTGTCTGATATGCAACTTCCGCTTAGACTCATCAACTTTGAGGGATCCCTCGTGCTGAAGTTTGCCATTGAAGTCCAGCCTGTTCTCGATAGAAGTCGCAAAAGTACTTCACAGAGCTGCAAGAAGATCAACTGTCATTAGATCTCTCATCGACCTCCATTGCATTAAAATGGCACCAACAATCGGACAATTGACGGCAGATTCTAGAGTATAATTCGACTTTTAAGAAGAACATCAAATTACTCCAGGTGAACGCTTCGTAAAATAATCCCACACAGGAGAAAGGTAGATGCACTTTTTGAACTTGGGCATCATGAATGAACCAATCATTGAAACCGAGCTTGCAACCTCCTACAAGGTTATGTACAACCCCAACCTACCTACCACAATCCTTTCGAAGCACAAAATGACTCATACAAATTGTTATTTGAATTGTAAATTTTCACTTTTTGAGTGATGATTTGAATGCATCACAAGAAGGTGACCAGTTCGACATCTAAAAAGTTAAATACAGAAAGATCTACAGAGTAGATTCTATCGGGAAAAACCCCTCACGCTTCCTTGGGCGTTCCAGGGTTACCTTACCACTCACCGGTAGAGCAAAACTTGTACCGATCTAGCTCGACGTACGTAGCAGTAGCAGAACAGGGCTATCAAATTTACAGTATGAGTCAAGAAATTTCCTCATGCATGCTACCTTACAAGCCTGCAGCGATCGAAGTGCATGAAATCTTGCAGCTCTTACCACTCACCGATCTTGCTCGGCCAATGATGAAAAGTGAAAGTTCATGGTAAGGGTCTCACCTTCAAGAAGCGGATTTGAACGGGAGCACAAGCAGATAGCAGCACTTTATGGCCTCAGCACAACATGCACAGAGTAGCGCCGACCATGGAGCGGAGCTCGTAGTGCGGGAAGAGGGGGGTAAAGTTGCCGTAGAAGAGGCACTTTATGGCCTCTTTCATTGTCTGTACTGTACGGCCTGCATGCAGACATGAGCCAACCGGGCCTCACTGAAACAAAAGTGGTAATGGAGTAGTTGAAAATGGAGGAGTAGTAACACTGTTCAGAGAAAGGTACACAATAGCTTCGCAATTCTATTGTTCATGTAATTCTGGAATATTGATGATTCCACTTAATCTAGTCTTCTAAATACGTACAAAAAATGCTCTCACAATAAACTCCTCTACAAAGAATCGCACCACTTTTTAGTAGTGTACCTTGGGTTTTAATTCTTTTAAGATGTTTACAAGCAAAAGACCACTGCGAACACCATAACCGCAGTTCAGGCAAAAACTGTAGAGGTGGCACCTCCCCATTGGCCAAGGAAGTTGTGGTTATTTTACATAACGCCACTTTCGCTGGCGTTATGGTCTTTCACATTTAGCACCGTTGATCTCTAAGATCAACGGTCTTCATTTGTTGTTTTGTAAGAAGGGAGGGGGAGGGGGTTTTTATACCCTGTTTTTTTTCCACGGGAAATTAGTAAGGGATAAATGACTTTTTTTCGATTTTTTTTTTGGAGGATGACAATTGAGTTATTTCCGAGTTTATGCAATTTTTAAATTATTTTTTTGGAGAGTAAATGAACTTTTTTTGGATTTTTGAACTTTTTTTTTTTTTTTTATATGCGGGGAGGGATAAATTAGTTTTTCTTAAAAATTTTGAACTGCGGTTATGCTAGGCAACGCAAAAGGAGCCCCTAGTTATGGAAAATATCCAGTGGGGCACCTCCCTCGCCGCTCCCCCGGCTCGGAAGGATGCCCCACTGGTTATTTTCCATAACCAGTGGCTCTTTTTGCGTTACCTAGTACATATCCGTCCGTGACACTTTTCAGAAAACAAAAATGAATAAAACTTTTTACGCTTTTCTTTCCATGAACCTCTGCGTTGAGCTGACTCGTCGTGAACGGCTGAGTGCCGCTAAGTTAACAACAGTGCAGACGAGCACGACGAGCTCAAATGAGCAAATAGCCTTCAATTTATTCAATGTCTATAAAAGGATCTGTTTTTCAACATTCTCACCGAATTTTCTCTTGAGTCATGTTGAAAAACAGGTTCCATACATGTGCATTGTTTAATAAGTCATTTGCACAAGAACCGAGGTGAGTTAGAGGAGAAGTCGAGTTACAATTTCTGGATTAAAAGTAAAGTACGTAGTTTTTAACTACAGAAAAATCAAGTTATTTTATTTTATTTTTTGGCACAAATGAAACTCGTACATTTCATTGCAAAAAGAACCAACTTACAAAACCCAGTCACATGTGACCTGGGTCTAAAAAACAGAGAAAAACTCCCCAAGGAAGGACAGCACAGGGAGCAGTAAGACTTGCGCCCCAAGCTACCAAGCACTGTCATCGCTTGCCCACCCCACAACCCCTCCCTCTATCCTGCCCAAACAGATCAAGACATATTCAAAACAAAACCTTCATCCGGACCTCTAACCTGCCACTTCGGCAAGTCTAGCCTGAAGGTGGCAAAAACTTCGCCACTACCCCTTCTATCTCTAAATTGGTCAAAGTCTCTCGCTGCTTGATCAGGATGGGAGATCCTCCTCTGTTTGACCTTGCTCCACTCTACTCTTCCGTAATCGATGATGCCCGACCACACCACCTGGTACATCTTCTCTGGCGTCCAGCTAGTGCCATTAAAAATCTTATCGTTTCTTTCTATCCAAAGCGCCCACAACACAACGGTGCGCAGTTCCATCCATACCCGCTTCACCTGGTTAAACTTCCTAGGGATGGCATCCGAGAAAATACCTTGTTTCCATGACATCATTTGCCAAGGCCCCGCAGCAGTCCTACCACTGATCAGAACGTTCATAATATGAACCGCCCACTGCCAAGCACGTCTCGCAGAAACACACTCCCAGAAGCGGTGAAGAATAGATTCTTCTCTTCCACCAGCACACACAGGGCACGTGATATCAACACTAGCATCGAATCGGCCTCGCCAGTAGTTTACAGCAACTGCCCGATGCCAAATCAACCACACCAGGCCCGCCTCCTTGCTAGTCCGCTCCTTAGTCCAAACTGTCTTCCACTTCAATCTAAAGTTGTTCGGGAGAATACCCTGCCACTTTCGAGTCACAGGATTATCCACGACAATGCGGTTCCTTAACAGCTCCCGACCAATTTTAGCAGAGTATTTCATGAACGGGACTCCCTTCTTCCCAATGTCCCACACAAACTTTCCAGGGTCCCATTCGAGCTTGTCAATGCGGCCGTAGAACAACTGAACAACCTCCTTCTTCGGACCCCTGGTAACTTTAACGACCCGCACTCTCCGGAATACCCCTCTCGATAAGCGAGCATCCTCCAGGCTCACGCTACCTGGCCACTCCGATGGCCGTAAACACTTCGTTACCGTTTGGACCGTGAAGGTCTGAGTGAACCTACTCAGCGGCCACACCCCCTCCGGGCCTTCGATACTCACGCGCGGCCGCAGTGGTGCTTGCAAGACGACCTTCGCCTCCAGATCAGAGTCGACTTCAAACCACCCAAGCCACTCCCCAGTACTCGCCTCACAAGTTTGCGTACCGATCAACAGGCCCCATTCGTTGAGCAGCGCCCCACAGGCCGCATTCCAGGCACCACTCTCCGCTTCCAAGAGCCCAAACTTAGCCACAACCTCCTCTGCACAAAAAAGCCGAACACCCTCAACAGCATCACGAATTCTCCTAAGCCCGGCCTTATGAAGTTGAGCAGCCCGGAGTTTGGAGAAACCCGCCCCAATCAAGGGCACTTGTGACGACCACCAAAAGGGCTCACTCAATACCTCTTCACGTGTAGTCACCAGCCGAGAGATGACAGCAGGTCTCAGGCTCTTCCAAGCCTTCCCCGCTCTCGTCCAAGCCACTGAGCCCTGACGCGCCTGAGAGTTTGCCAAGGTAAAATACTCCATGCTAGGACTCCATCTCCCACCTTGATTAGGTTGAAAAGCGGTCAAACGGAACTTGATCAAAGTCTGTAGGTTCGAAGTCCCTGGTTCGCAAGCCTTCAGCACCCATTTGCACATCAACACAATCAAAGCATCCTTCGGGTTCATGACGTTGATACCCCCTTCAGCCTTCGGCAGGCAACACTGCGCCCAAGACACTTTGGTCCGCGCTCTGTGCATAGAACCGGACCACATGTAATTCTGGATAGCAGAAGTAACTTTCTTAACGCCCTTCTCAGTGCCACCCCAAATAGAGACAAAGAACAACACCGACGACAAAAGAACATTGTTCACAATAACACCACGTCCGGTCGCATTAACTTTGGTGGTGCACCAATATTGTAACTTTTTAGTAACCCGATTGGCGAGGAAGGTGTCCACCTCCTCCGAGGCCAGCGACAGCCCGAAAGGCTTCCCCAGCAGCTTCCCAACTTCCGCATTGTCCACCCAAATAACATTAAGCTGCTCCGTCCACGGTGGCCTACCTCCACCTCCTACGTGTTTCCAGTACCCGCATGACTTAGTCCTATTGAGGATCAACCTAGACCCTAAACAAAACCTGTCTAACACCCGAAACAACTCTTTGGCCGGCTCTTCTTCTCCCAGCAGGGTCAGCGAAGTGTCGTCCGCAAACTGCGCGATGGTCTGCTGCCCTCCCTGTGCCGGCAGCTCAATGCCTTTGACTACCCCTGCAGCCATACCACGCTTGACCATGGCATTGAGAACCTCCGCTACAATTAGGAAAAGGTAGGGCGCCAAGGGGCAACCTTGTCTAACCCCACGTTGTATAGAAAACTCTTCGGATTGTGACCCATTTACTTTCACAGAAGCAGTGGCGTCACAAAACAACAACCGAGTCATTCCTACAAATTCTTCCGGGAACCCAAGCGTTCTCATAGCACTAAATAAGAAAGGCCACTCAACCAAGTCGTAAGCTTTAGCAAAGTCCAACTTCAAGAAAATGAGAGGTTGACAGGAATACTTCGCCCAAGCCATGGTTTCGTGGGTGAGGAGGATGTTGTCGAGGATGAACCGCAAGGGGAGGAATGCCGACTGGTCGAGGTTGATGACCTCCATTAAAACCGGTTGGACACGGATTTGGAGAGCTTTGGCAAACAACTTGTACACTACATTAAGCAGTGTAATGGGTCGCCAATTGGTGAGGCGAAACCTGGTGTCTCCCTTGTGGAGCAACGAGATAAGCCCATTCGTGACTCCCGGGGGAAAATGGCCATCAGAGATCGCTAAGTTGACCATGTGGAGGTAGTCAACGTTAATGACCTCCCAGAAGGCCTGGAAACATTCGGTAATCACCCCGTCAGGCCCGGGGGCCTTCCCTCGAGCCATGTCTGCTAGCGCTCTCGTGAACTCCTCCATCGACATTGGAGACTTCAGCTTCGACTTCATCTCCGAGGTCAGCCGGTCTGAGATTGCCGACAGTCCATCCTCCGCGGCTTTAGTACGCGCCACCGTTTCGGGAGGGGCCGTATAGAGCTTCGAGTAAAAGGCTGTACACACCTCCTCCAAACTACGCTGGTAAGTGCGAAGACCGCCTTGCTCGTCCTCTAAGGCCGTGATACACGAGGCGTCGGAATGAGCCTTAGAGGCACGAAAAAACTCCGGCGTACAGGAATCGCCCACCCTTTTCCACTTAACCCGACTCCTAATCCTTTGCCCTTCTACCTTCCGCGTCTCAGCTAATTTAAGGCGCTCACCCGCCTCACCTAGTCTTCTCTGTAGCTCCTCATTGTCCGGGTCATTGTGAAGCTCGATGGTGGACAACGCCACGCTACGCCTCAGCCGTGCCTCCTCCGCTCGAAAAACTGCTGCCTTCTTCACACAGTACTCACGGTAGTACTTCACCGCTTTCCGCAGCTTCCCGGTAAACCCAAGGTGAGGGTTTTGCCCCCATATTCGACTAATGTTGTTGACCATAACCGGGTCCTTCAAGTACAAGCTATTCATCTTGTAGGCCGAACGCCTCTGCAAAAGAGGTTGGAGAAGGATTGAGCAGAGCACCGGAAGGTAATCAGAATGGTAACAATCGCCTTTGATGTGGTACTCAATAACCGGATCCGCCCCTGCTCCTACCTGCACAAAACTATAGCAACGATCCAACCTAGCCAGCGATCTAAGGGCCCCTACACGCCGATTATCTCATGAGAATCGGACACCATTGGGCGCTTTGAAATCCTCATAGACATTTAAGCTATCTTTAAGGAGATTAAAGACCCTACTCTCTCCTATAGAAATCAGTCTACCATTTATATTAGATTTATCCTCCCTTCTTTCTACAAAGTTCCAATCACCGCACACAATCCATCTACAATCCTTGGGTAATAGGTCGCGCAGCTCCTCCCACAAAGCACACCTCTCCTGGACATGAATGGAAGCATAGACGTTCAAAACCGCCACATCACCACCCGGGACACCTGCAAAACGGATCCACTGTGCTCTCCCATCCAGCGTCCTTCCTGAATCCGAAACGAGATGCGCCACTCTAGGATCGACCCACAAGCAGACCCCTCCCTTACCGGCCCCTTCTTCCTCAGGCTAATTACCAAAACCAACAGCAGCTTCGACCCCATAAAATTGAGCCTGAGGCCATAACGAAGATTGCAACGCTAGTAGCCTGTCCCCTCGAAGATGGTGCTCTTGAAAGCACAAAACTTCTACACTATCAAACAAACCACGGTAGTATCGTCTCACAATATCTACCTTTAGGGGGTCGTTAAGCCCCTGTACATTCTGAAATAAAGATGTAATCTTCATTCCGGGTGCGGTGAGGATGGTTCTGCAAAAGGCTCAACGCTGCAAGACTCGGTACCTTGGTTATCATCCCTCTGCACACTGCGGCGGTGTGACAGAATCGTATTCCTCAGCCTCCTCCTCGCTTGCAGCGACTCCTCTCTTCGAACTGCTTGTTGCGGAGTAATTGCTTCCTTCTTCGTGAGTTGTGAGTTGTCCTCCCTCCCGTATCGCTGCTGCATCCAGGTGAAAAATTCAGCATACAACTCCTCTGCCAGCCCATCTTGAGGCTGCCTGGGCGTGTGCAGCGTTGACGCCCCGGATTTTTTACTGATCAATCGTCCTTTGTTGCCCATTAGCTGAGGCGCGAGTGCCCTAGAGCCCTCCCCAGCGTTATTACCATCAACTGCTACGGAGCCAGACCTGGCCGCCAAACGGTTAAGATCCGGGACCGGCCGCGCTGTAGCAAAGAAGATCATAACTTCGTCTTGTTGCCCACTTGCCCCTTCGTGGTTCGGTGGAAGCATGCTTCGTCCTTGACTACTTTGTTCGTCCAACCACCCTCCAGCATTGTCTACGCTTGTCCATGTGTCTTTTCGCCTTGCCAACGGGTGTTGCTTCAGGTGAAGTGCAGCATGCTCTTTCGCTAACTGAACCGAATCTAGTGCTTCGAGACGTAGAAATTCTGCTTCATCGACCGCCAAAGGGTCATTCGTGGGCCCTCCTCCTTGGGACATAGTTGCTAATTGTTGCGGTTGTCTGTCTTGGCTTACAACCCTCTCTCCAGGTTCGCTCGTGGTGGATGGGCATCTCATTCCATTACTACCATCCCCAACTGTAGCCAAAGTGGCGGGGATCTTCTGCACCGTGGGAGCCACTGGAGTTTCGACCATCTCTGTCCTTCTACCTTGACTTTGAGCCTTCTCCCTTCTTGTGCCCTCGACAGCCTTTCCTTTACTGCCAATCGCCACTTGGCTTTCTTTTCTACCTTCCTGGGGAAGACTCGATGTCTGTCTACGCTCTTCATTCGGTCTCCTATCTTTTTTATAAACGTGTTGACTCGAAAACCTGACAGGGTACTTACGCCTTGGCACTTTCTCCCACCCATTCCAGCTCCAATCTGGGGTCTCCCTAGACTCTCCATTCAAGTAGTGATTACCTGAAATATCTGTCGAGGGTTCCGAGTTAACTCCTAGAAGGCTGTCAAACGAGCTCCTCGGAGCGCTCGCCGGAGCTGGTTCTTTAACCACGGGCTGCACCACTGGGTTGCCCGCAGCCTCCGCCACCCCTTTTTCCACAGGTTTATCACTGGCGGATGCCAAACTTCTGTCTCCAGTAGGCAGCACTCCCGATGAATCCCCAATTGGCTCCGGCCTCTTGATGTTAGGGCAATCCTTGATGAGGTGATCCGTGGAGTAACAGCATCGACACCGTATGGGAAGATTGCAATAGTCAACCATAATGATGAACCTCTCCTTGGTTTGATCGTTTTGCACGGCAAGTTGGGTCGTCCACCCTACACCCGACTGCAACGCCACACAAAACCTTTGATCCGTCGTGTGTGCGTTCCTCTTATCTGTCCCCAGCCACTCTCCCAGCCCAACTGCAATGTCCTTGGCCACCCCCAGAAATTCACCGGGGATACCTCTGAGCGTCACCCACGTCGGCACCTTGAGTTTTGATGGTTTGCTAGAATCAAAGCCTGGTGTCCATGTCTGTAAGATGCACGTTCCCCAACGCGTCCGGTGAGGCGTAAGCATCAAAACCTTCTGCGTCGTTGAAGCCTGCCGAGTGAGGATTTGGAAAAACCCTTTTCCAAGATCACGCCCTAATCCTACCCAGTCTCCTATCTGCGTTTGCAGCGCCGCTACCCATTGATTGAGGAATGATGGCGTCTGCCTTCCCCCAACAAAATACGCCACTACGGCCAGTTTCTACAATCGCTCTGATTCCTTTCTAACCACTTCTTGATCCACCTTGATTTCAACGATTGTGTTGCACAGGAGGAACCCGGCACAGCTGCGTGAGTAACCTTCCGGGAGTAACTCCCCTGGCGTTGCTATTGTTGGGTGAATATCTGCGTGTCGACCCATGTTGGTCACTGCTGCTACTAATTCCGGCTCAATTTCTTCTCCTTTCTTGGCCGCCTCTCTCTCTAATTCAGCTGTTGAAATAGAAGGCGCTACTAGAGCATGTTCCATCTTTTCTTTTGATGCGCTTGCGTATGATAGTCGATCCGCCATTGCAATCAAAATAACTTTCAAAAGGACTGATCTTCCTTGCAAGAACTCACAACGCTAAAAACCCTAACCCTAAAATAGGATACCGCTCCACTACTCACCGGATTCCAGAAAAAAGAATTTTTTGGAAATGAATGCCACCCAAACTGGGACAACCGAAGAGAAATTGAGTCGAAAACACCAAAAGACGAATGGATCTAACTTATCCACCCCAATTACGCAAGCTGTGAGCAGTGCGCCTCCGGAGCCTCATTGTGTCTCTTTCTCCCTGCCTAATTCGAAAAATCAAGTTATGAATTTTCACATACATTAGCAACGTGAATGATTCTAAATGATTATTTAATTTGTTGTATCTTACTTAGGGTGGACTTGGTGAGCCACTTTTCTCAAGTGATAAATGGAAATTTGCCTAGATTGCAACTAATCATTCAGGTTTTGTTTAGCAATTTTGTAAGCCTATTTTAACATCTTGTATCATAAAAGACGGGTCCTTGCGATCAACTTTGTTGTTTTCACCCAATTTATTAAACAATGCACATGGAACCTCTGGTTTTCTGTGATTGCTTGTGACAAGACCTTGCCATAGCACCGACTGCACCGTGGGTGCGCGTCAAGCATTGTGACGATTCCTCCCAATGCCTGAATACGACATCGGTGTTTAAGCAGGAATAAACAGAGATGTGCGGCTCTTCCACAATCTTTAAGTCAAGTTGGCATTTTTAAAAATAGTCTTCTAAAGAGATCCCATGGACGATGTGCGCACTAGCTTGCTAGCTAGCTCGACTTGCTGCAGTTAACGGTGACCTCGAAGCTAATCGCGAGTTAATTGGTCTCTTGTGAGGCTTCCGCGACATGGCCTGAATTCCCGGTTGGCGGTGGGTCAAAAACTGCAATTCGTCTCCTTCATGGCTGCAATGTCTGTCCATTTCTCTGTAAAAATTCCACAACAGGGGGTGTGCCGAGCTCAAAGTCAACAACCTCCACATCCTCTACAAGAAACCATTATTTTGCAAACGACTACCGAAAGCCGAAAAAAAAACTTTTTCATTCAAGTGGGAAAAAACTGCAAACTGCAGATCGCCATCAAAAAGACTCTCCACTTTGGCCACGGTACGATCGAAGGTGTAAGATTCAGCCCCATGATACATGACTTGTACCATTAGAGGTAAAACTGTATCGATTTATACCCGAATATTTTCGGGATCTGGACAAACAATGGCCACAATGAGATCACTAGTGTTGTCGGTGGTATGTATATCGATATATACCCAAGTAGTACTCGCCCAAATTAGCCAGGAAGGTACGAATGTCCCGGGGCACCTTACCCGAAGCAGGGCTTTCGCAGAGTTCACACATAAATGTCTTGCAAATTCATTGAACAAAATGTCAGAGGTGCTGGTTTAGGTTTTTTGCATATCTGATGTGGAGCGCACACAGCGTTCACGGACCCCGAGACAACACTGGTACGGCAACCCGACACGGATTACATCACCATAGGTAGGGTGCGCGAAATGTTCCAAACACTTGGGAGTACAAGCACTTCCGCTACTTCGACGACACTCCGCATGACGAAGAAGAATTGTTACCCGTTGCTCGTTACGCCGAACACGAGTACGTTACACTCTGCGCACCGGATTCAACTCCGACTACCAGGCGCTCCTTGAATTGGATATGATGTTTCTAGATTTGCGGTTGCTGTTGATGGCACCATCTTTGCTAATGTTACCTCGGAGTATCAGGATGAAACTTTTCCGGAGGTGCTGGAAACTTTAGCTTATTGTGCTTGATCTCGGACCTGATGATTCTAGACTTCCGTTCATTTCTAACATCGCACTACGTCCTGCTCTTTGTAGACCTTCTCACCGAAGGCTGTCTGAGTTCTCAGAGGATCCTCTCCGCTCTCTCCGGATGATGAACTTCGGTGCCATTCAGTGAATGAGCTACTTACTCCCAGCAGACTTTGCAATAATCACCAATAGTCGATCGCATTGAAACAATACCTTTGAATAAGCTATGTAACAAAGTAGATCAAAACTGTAACTTTTTTTTAGCCTTTTGTTCAAGAACGGATGTCTGTTTAGAAGGGCTTGGTTAAATAAACTTAGTAATGGATTTGTTCCTTTGTCTTCGTTATTGGCTACAATGGCTAATCCTATTTGTTCTAACTTCACAACAAATTGAATGCACTTTCAAGTGTTCAATGTGAGACCAAAGATTACAATTGTAAACTCAGTGGCTTGTAAGAGGACTCTTCTTCTTCTAGCACTTGTGAATCTCTATGATCCACAAATTCAAAATAAAATACCTAGTGCTTGAGTCACCCTATGATTCACAAGTTTAGGTGACAAGAGACGTAGTGCTTCATTGATAAGGTCTCCTCCTACGAGCCTTGAGGATCTATCACTAGGGTGATTGGAGTAAGGTCCCTAGTTCTACACAAATCTACATCATAGCACAATCAGAAAAAAAAAAAAATCTACTTTTTAACATAATCTTACCGAAAAAAAAAGAACTTGTATAATACATTTGATTCATTTGCCAAAGTATACACTAAATACAGCATTTTGAACCTCTACTACTCCTTGCCACTTTTCTCCGTTGTTCATACGGTGTTATGAGATCTATCTCCACGAAACCACTGATCTATCTTACAACCCTCTACAAAACTTTGCTACATTCTATTTAGCACATTCTGACCAGGGTTGTTTTACATGACACACTTTCCAATTTGGACAATTTAATGCGCAAAACAATTTAATGCGCAAAACAAGTTACCAAATATCATCATTTTTACTTTGAAGTGAAAATACTACCAACATGAGATTTCCAGAAAGAAATTATCAACTAGAAACTTATTCAACTTCATCTCAAAAACTCTAATGTACCAAAAAAAATTCATCAAAAAAAAGATCTTGGCTTGTGTAGTAGCCTTGCAATGGTTAAAAATGCCTAACATTTTACAAAGGAAATATAGTCCAAAACTAAACCCCTTGCACTCAAACTCATGCCTTACCTTCAATACATCCTTGATCGGGTGAAGGTTTCTACCATTAAAACTAGACCATAATTTGAATTCATACTAAAAAATAAAGTGAAAATTCAACGATGGATGAAGGAGATAAGTGGTATTTTCAACAATTTCAACAACGTGGTTCAACAATTTCATTATTTAGTTTTGGAGGTCTAAAAACGCTTTGGCTTTTAGTAGTTAAAGTAGGTCTCAATGTGTTGTTATTCTTCTTGAAAGTACATTAAGGTAGACCACTTAATAATGATACAAAAATGATATATCAAATTAATAATGATATATTAAAATGAACTCTTCAAGAGGTATATAATAGCTTTGAAGGTTAATTTTTGACATACTCATTCTAAACATTGTAGACTAGTTAAGTCATTTCTAAAGCACCTACAAATCCAATTTTAAAAATATATTACAAATTTTAATTTTGAAAGGGTCCGAAATCTATGGTTTATATAGGTGCAATTTTCAAATCTCTTTTACCCCATGCATGCAAATTGCTCGCACTACTAAATGCACTATAAATATAATGTACTCAAATTTGCGCCATTATTGAGTAAGAGAGCATTACAGGAGAAAGTAATGATGTAAGGCTTGTTGGTTTCTAAAATGAGGAATTCACATTTACACTTAATAGCAAAATTGTATTGCCTTACTAACTCACCACCCATATATGTAGAAGCTCCTAAAACACTATTTTTCCTTTATTACTTTTATATAACAAATTCTTTACTTTACGAGGAGAAAAATTGGTAAAATTATATTCATTCCCAAAAGGTATCGCAACAGTAGTAAACATCTATACAGTGTGAAAAGTCATCTACCATACACAAGGTCAGATTCAACAAAGATTTGTCAATATTCAATTTCTGCACAAGAATTTCAGAGGTTACTTTACATAATATTGGGTTAATTTCAAGAAGGCACCACAAGCCTTGGCTTGGTGGTTAGGGCTCATGGCCCCCAGTGAGAAGATCGTGGGTTCTATTCTCCATGCTGGCATGGTGCTCACCACCATGGCACCATAGTCTACCCAATTATGGTGAGAGGTTCTTGGACCTCGTTGTATAAGTACCTCAAAGCCCTTTGGGGGATACCATGCCGAGTATTTTTAAAGCTCTAGTGGCTAGGTAAGAACTACCATAGTGTTCACCCCGAGAGGGGTTAGTAGTCATGTCATTGGTGTGATGACCTCCGGGTATACATCCAAGGATAGATCGAACAAACACTCTATTCACGCCGGCCTCTAAATAGGTTGGAGTTTCTCTTATTTTTCTTAATTACAAGATTACACATGTCACTTTTCATTCAAAATGTTAAATTCATGCTGAATCATACTCGTGGTTACCAAGGGACGCTTTACATGAAGAGTCAAGCCAAGCATCGAGCTTAGGCAATTTTTTTGTCAATGTGATCAGTCCATTACTTCTAATTCGAAAAATGAATCAATCACATTGAGAGGATTTTTGTTCTCCTTCCGCCCCATGTACGGAGTCCATAAGTAAGAGGCAACTCCACTTAATTTCACTTAATTTCAATTAATTTCACTAAATTTCACTAGATTTCACTAAATTTAACTTAATTCACTAATTAGTAATTAGTGTAGAAGTGAGAGCAATTATTGAAGGAGAGAGACACCCGGGAGTTGTGGCCCTCCTTGGCCGTGGCGCGCCACCGCGGCCTCTCAAGTCAACCAGGACCACCAAACAGGAAAGAGAACTACAGAAAGAGAGAGTGTGCCTGCCACTCGAGCAGCAGCAGCAGATTCCGCAAGAACGAGGAATCTAGGGTCCATCACTCTCAGGCAAGTACCATCACTCAACCCAATTCTCCGTCTCTTTACAGATTCCACGAATCTTGCGCTTTCTCGAATCCATCTGGTACATTTTGCCATCTCCTTACTGACCCACAAATCATTGAACTGACTCGCATTCCTTAATCTGGTTCCCGTACATTACGAAATGGCAAGTGCTCGAATTTGATATTCACTCCTTTGGAGTCGCGATTGCTAGTGTAGCGAATTTCTTTTAGGAGCGTTCGAAGTGTGTGGAATCTGGTTTTGAGATTTTGCTGCAATTGAGGGAATTAGGGTTTTGTACTTCGAAATACTGTGCTCTGGTTCTTATCGTAATGAAATCGCTCCGTGGTGCCTTCTGGAGAATCGAGTCAACTTTTTGGATTTTTTGTTCAGTGTGGGTTTTGATATTTGTGCAGAGTGGGAATTAGGGTTCTGGAAGGGGCTGTGAATGGCATTCACACTCGCGAGGGCGGGTGCCGCTCGCTTCGTCGAGGTATTGTACCGACACAATCTTTGATAGTACAAATTGGAAATTGAGTCTTGATAGTGAAACTGGAGATTGAGTTTCGGTGGGGCTTTTGGCAGGGGTCAGGAACACGCTTTGGCCATGGTCAAAAAGCTCTGAAGTTCCCTGTCGTTTGTGCATCCACTTCCAACAGAGATGTAAACAATGCTGCTGCTGCTCTTACAGTTGCTAATGGAAAGCGAGGTCGCTCTTCTTCTATCATCACTACCAATGCCGTGTATGTCAATCTCTCTTCCAAGTTGCTCCTAGCACTATTTCATGCTTTTTTGTACTGGGTAAATAGCCCAAAATGCTTCGAGAAGGTAGTCTGTCGGTTAGGAGCACGATTCTTCGTTTCAAGATTCCTTTCGAAGGAATGCAAGTGTGATGCTCCATATCTATTTTGTTGGGATTTCTTCAATAAGGGCATATGTCTGAGGTATTTTGGTTGCAGGAAGAAGAAAGCGGAGGGGATGCAGGTATTGGATGGAGCAGCAGCAGCAGCAGCAGGGGATGAACACACGGAGGTCATTGCAAACGGCAAACCCAAACTGACAACTCACTTGTTCGAGTACGAAGAAGGACCATGGCCATGCTCTGTGCACATCGTCCCCCACCTTCACGACGTGGCGGAAGCGCTGGCCGAGCACATCGCTCATCTCTCTGCAGAGTCTATCAAAGCACGCGGGTTCTTCACCATTGTGCTCTCTGGCGGGTCACTCGTCCATGTGAGTCTGCTTTTCCTCCAAGCAATTGTCTCGTTGCAACCCTGAAAAGCTCGAATGGATTCTTATCTGTATGGCTTATCTTTTCCCTCTGCAGAGTGGCTACTTCCCAGTTTTTTAACTTTGTTCATGGTTTTCACTATTGTGCTCTCTGGAGACTCACTTGCTCGATTTTTCCTCCACAAAACCACAAGCCATAGTTTCGTAGCAACCCTGAAAAAGCTTGTACGTTTTCTTAGGCCTCTAGAGAACGGCTTCTTATTCGCAGAATGACTACCTCCCAGTATTGAGCTTATTTGTGGTTCGTGCAGGCGTTGAGTCGGTTGTTGGAGGAGCCTTACACTAAGAGCATAGACTGGTCGAAGTGGTATGTCTTTTGGGCGGATGAGCGCATGGTACCTATCTCGCATGCCGACAGCAATTACAACACAGCAAAGGTTCGTTCAAAGTGCTTCATACATTACAACATTCTTCGGTTTTGAACAGAAAAACTACAGCATATGATTCGTATGTTACGAGCTCGGTTTCTTCTTCATAAGATGGTTCAGTGGTGTTTAATTGTTCTGCGGGTGTGCAGGCTGAGTTTCTGTCGAAGGTTCCCATTCCACACGAGAATTTGATCACTATTGACGATTGGGACGTTTGTAGCGCTGCAGCACAAGGTTACGAGAATCGTCTCAAGTACGTCTCCCTGCCTTGCCTTTATCATAAGTAAACCCTAAAGACTCTTCAATGCAAAATTGCTTACTAAAAAATCTTCAAGCTTAATCTAAGTATTACTTAGAAGATCCAATCGTAAGATACTAAACTTAACCTTGACATTCTCCTCACTTATCAAATGTGAATCATCGATTCTTCTTCATTTGTGAGATCATAACGACTTTCTTGGATCTTTAGAGGCTAAATACAGTGTTATATTGATGCAGGGATCTAGTGAAAGTCCATAAGGTGTTGCATTACACCACGCAAAACCACCACAAGTACCCTCGCTTCGATCTTGTAAGACCACATGCCATCCTCATTGCGATGCTACCACACCTTTTATTTGTCCATGGGCAGTTCATCTATATCAAATTGGTTAAAGAAAGGTCTGATTCTGCACCAGGCTAATGGGGGATTTGTTGAGATGTTATCATTTTTCTCTTATTTGGTGATTGTTTTTGAGTGGGCAGGTATTGTTAGGACTTGGACCGGATGGCCACATCGCCTCGTTGTTCCCCAATACATTGCAGCTAGCGGAGACGAAGAAATGGGTGGTGGCCATCACGAAGAGTCCTAAGCCTCCTCCGAAGCGGATCTCACTCACTCTTCCCGTCATCAATGCTGCACGCCATGTACGCTTCCATCTCGCACCATTAAGATTGAACATTAATGCTTCATCTTCATGCTTTTGAGTACTCTAAAGCACCAGCAGAACTAGAGATCGGTTTCTTTTGCTTCATCTTCATCCTTTCAAGGAGTTTTGCTTGATCTACATCGTAAACTAGAAATTAACCTCATAGAAACTTTTGCTTGATTTGTAGCATTGGAACTAGAGATTGATTTCTTATGCCTCACCTTCATGTTTTAAATAGTCTAATGGAGCAGCAAAAGTGGAGATTGGTTTTCTGATGCTGCATTCTCATCCTTTTGAGTAGTCCTGCTTGATTTACCACTAGAAATTTATATCGGGTTTGATGCAGGTGGCCTTTGTGGTGGTGGGATCGAGCAAAGCGGAAGTGCTCCAACGAGTGTTCGAGAGACCAGCATTGCCAGGAGCCTTACCAGCGCAACTAGTGCGCCCGAGAGATGGCGAAGTGACATGGTTCGTGGACAAGCAAGCGGCTGGCAGGCTGTCCGTAGAGGATTACAATGATCCCAAGAAGTTCCCTTTTCTGGATTGGAGCTCTGCGAAGAAAGAAGCCGCTCCTCCTCCTCCTCCTCCTGCCGCTGGTAACTAAGTCCTGATCTTCAATCGCCCGATTTTGTTTTTCATGTCACTACGGGCTGAGCATGTACTGGTACTACTCGTGTTGTAGAAATAAAACAAAAAAAGGTTCTTCGCGGAGCATTCCCTTCCTCTCTTCTCGGGGCATTCCCTTCCTCTCTTCTCGGAGCATTCCCTTCCTCTCTTCTCGGAGCCCAATTCTATCCACCTTGCATTGAAAAAGCTGGGTTCACTGAGGCAATTCTACTTCTTCCTTTCATCTATGCATTCTACTTGTGATAGTTATTTATTTTCTCCATCTATTCGAAGGTTACAAAATTTCATGCTAATCGAACCCACTTGAACTCTCACGTCGAATGTTGTGCACACTTTCCGTTGTTTATAATGGTGTACGGATGTTGAATGCAACACTTGCCAAGAATTTCGAGCAGGGAAAACCTATACTATGCACAACTGTCCCACCACATTCTCCAACAAACAAAACAAAGCGACCAACAAAACAAAACAAAGCGCACCCCACTTTCCACGCAGTTCATATACAGAAACTTCATGAATCCGAATTGGGAAACTTCACTCCACTTGAAAATGACATTTAATACTTCGCATATAATCGAGATCGCACCATAACCACGACAAAACAATCTCTAGGGACCCCATGCTCCAGCCACGAAATCCCGACACTTTCCAAGCAATTCATCCACTTTAGAAACTCTACAAATCAGAAACTGAGAAACTTCATATATCACAAACTAAGAAACTCCACTTTAGCACCAACACAGGAGAAAATCGCATCAAAAAGTTCGCAAAGGACACCATAGCCAAGAGAGAGCAATCTCTACAGTCCACATGCTCGGAGCCATGGCAAGGCACTCCACTTTCCAAGCAATTCATACACACAAACCGCACAAAACTAAAAAAAAACTCCACTTTCCAAGCAATTCATACACAGAAACTTCACTTTGATATCTACATAGAAAAATTACAGTAAAACGTTCGCATCGAACGCCATATCCAAAAGTGCACCATTACCAAGAGAGAGCAATCTCTACAGTCCACATGCTCGAGCCAACGCCAAGCACAACTTAATCAGATGGCTCACATCCTACTTATCACTTTGCAACATCGATCAAATGCTATGTATCGATCAGATTGTGTACCGCGCAAGCCTCGCCTTACTGATCAGCTTTGCTCGCAGGGGTGCAATAGTCCGGAATCCGGAACGAGCTCAAACTGGGCTGACCAAGCTTCAAGCTCCCCGCATCGAAGAAGTAACTCAGATTCGGATTCGTAAACAGGAAAGCGCACGGCAATCCTCCATCAACACTCTCCAACCACGAGTGCATGGACGGAGGGTAATCAAATCGGTTACACATCACACCATTGACGTCCTCGACGCCGGCAAACACACCCCGAGTCACCCAAGTGGGCGGGACAGAGCCAATCCCGGGGTTGGTGAGCTCACATTCTTCCGCCGCTGGGTCAATCTCGAAGGTTCCCGTCGGATTCTCCAGAATGTAGCAGAATCCTTTGGTGCTGCCCCGGGCTTTGCAATGGGAAGCGCCCTGGCCGTGCACTATCGCTTGCTGCTTGTTGGCCCAGTCGTAGATGAGCACCCCCGGTGCCGTGCCATTGTCGGTGGTGAACTTGATCGTGAACTCCTCCGGCCATGGCGTCGCTTGCGGGGGGGCTGCTTGTTGAGCTTTAGTGTTCGGGATTACTACTTGCTTTGCTAGTATCGGTGCTAGCTCCTCACGAGTCAGTATTCTGTCACCTGATGCCGCGGAAACGAGCACCAGCATGAGGATTACTACGAAGAAGAAGTGTGCATTCGCCATTGTGTGCGAGAAACTACCAACGAAAGGTGCTGCCTTTGGTGGGTTTCAAACGCAAACCCTACAGTGCCGTGCGCATGTGAACCTGGTCGATGAAGATACTATCATGCTAATTGTGAGATAATCTAAAATTGTTTCATTAGTGTTGGAAAAAAGAGACGCTTTGCTTTTTTGTGGGGGAAAAGGGCACAAGCTTGAGGATGTGATTGTGATGGTTTGATAGAGGCAGACCTAATTCGGTGTGATGTCAAACTGCAACTTTGGTAGTAGAGATAACGATTTGAGTGTGGAAGATTCCGTGTCGTAAGAGGTCCTTGGGTAAGATTGGAGTGGGGAATCTTCTGCATCCGGACTGTTCTCAAGCGTTGAATGTACCAACCAATGGTAGATTTGCGCAAGGTTTTTGGAACCTGTCACCATCCTCTTTGACGTTGAGAATTTTGAGTTAGTGAAAGTGTCGATTTCTGGGGCGTAAGTGGCACTAGGGACTGATTCTGTCATTTTGATGTACTTGGGAAACCTCTCGAATCAGTCGTAAGTGCATTCGGCGTGTGGAAAGTGGTGCGATGGTGGATTTTACATGGCATTTGCTTAGTTGATGATTGAGAACCTTGTGTTGGGTGATGGTGTTCCGGATTGAAGTCATTAACCCCTAAAGGTTCTTGATGCAAAATTGTTTAAATCACCAAAATAGATGTTCCCCTACTTCAGGCCTAAATACTCTCAATCTAAGAATTATTTCGAAGATCCAACCGTAGGATCTTAAAGTTAACTTAACCTTCCACTCACTCACCAAAATTGAACTGCTAATTCTTCTTCATTTGTGAGATTATTATGGTCAAAGTTGGCTGAATTTTGTTTCAGCAGAAACTTCAGAAAGCCATTTCCGCTTTCTTGGACCTTTAGGGGTTAATCTCCTTCTTCTGTGAGTTGTAAAAATTGCTTGGAATAACACACTTCTTCACCAAGCATTTAGTCCATATTTTCACCAAAAATGTCTTATGTCACTAAGATTAGTAGAATTCTTGTGGTAGGATGAGTCATTCGGATTGGTGAAAATATCATAGGCATGAATTATTTGTGAACTTTGTTTCTTTTCAATTTGGGTAAATGTGGCATTTTGTACATTAACCCTTAGATGCTCCCAATATTGAAATTCAACATTTTGGATTATTACAATTGTTTGAATTACTAGAGGCTTTGTATGGCTTTTTCTCTTACTGAGCATGATGTAATAAATTATTGATCAAGTGGTAATACTATCTACATATGCAAATATGCTCTAGGCATCCCTCTATATTGCTTACAACCTCTAGAAGTAATAATATTGGAAATTGAATATTCTTGCTTACGTACTACCATTGCTAAGGATGTGCTTCCTATTCCAATTGTGCCACATATACTTTCCCAATGCATATAATCTATCTAATACAGAATGTGAGGATTCTCGTAGAAGTACTTGGTGTTGAGCAATTGGCAATGGCGAAGGTGTGTGCACAATATTTACTACATAATATCTACTATAGAAGCATCGACTTCTTCCTTCAACTTGACAATATCATTGCAAAATGTAAAAAACACATAACATCAATACTTAGATATTATGCAAAGCTTAAAGCTAGAAAATCTTACTCAATGCCATCTACATGCCTGAACCCAAATATTGAAGCAACCTCTAAAAGGGTCATTTCCGTCTCTTTACTTCTTCAATTTGTCCCCTTTTTAGGTATTTGCAAAAAACCTTAGCAAATGGTCCCACCTCAGTTCGTCGTAAATGTTCTAGCTTTACATAGTAGAACACTGCAATCAAAGGTAGTACATGGGATGGTAGGGGTTGATATGTGATAAAGTGGTTCATTTAGAGCACCATAATAGTATTCTATTTGCAATGCATTGGGGCAAGGGATTTTTCCTATAAAAGCATTGTTTTTAAGATATAATTACACATTTGTAGATGTAACAATATAATGAAAATCAAGAAAATCATCACCTCCTAAAGTAGTTGTATAGTCCAATGAAATAAAGGCACATGTAACCATCATCAAATTGTTTTTTGTTTTTTTTAATTGATACTGAGTGAAATATAATGCTTATTGCTTATTTTGATACTAATATTTTTGATGGTGCAAAGTATCATGAAGCAATAAAATGATTCGTCTTCAACCAAAAAGAGTCATCTAAACAAAACTTGGTTATGTTAGAGAGAAATGACTTATACACTATATTCTTCAAGGGGGAAATATCAAAAATTAGAACTATATTAATTATTATAATATGACGTATTCTCATAATATATCATGCTATTTCTTGAATGTACATATTTTCCCTTGGTACCATTTAATTTCACTTCACAACAATGAAAATACAATGAGTAACTTATTGTAAGATAAATAATAGGTTAGGTTATAGGTATCCAAGTTGAAGTATAATATTATGAGCTTAACAAGATATCACAACCTTAAGCTTGCCGTTAAACTTTGGCCGAATGTAGCAACTTATCGACTAATTGTTTGTAGCCGTCTCCTAAGTTTCTCTTTGGATCCCAAACTCCCACTCTTCTTCCCTTTCGCAATCTCCTCAAACCCAACTTCCTCGTCACGACATTGTTCATTAATTATCAACTCTATTTTGAGTTTCAAGCATCGAACTCCACAAATTCATCACAATCACACGATAACCATTCCAATATCTACTCAAATATTGTAACTAGTTATCCCAAATTTCTATTATTTGTCATTGAGTAGTCATTTCAACACGTGTATAAAATAAAAAGTGCAAATTTCAATCTTTTTGAGCTCTTGAAGAGAATGATGAGCTTCGATTGAAACTCAGAATCAACTAATGGCAACTTGTGTTATGGGTACACGGTCTTCAAAGACAAGTTGTCGCATGAATTCAACCATACCAAAATGTAATTTGTTTCACAAATTGGGTCCACCAACTCTTGGTGGATCTTATTCAAAAGTCTTGTTTTTCAAGAGCTTATCAAGACAATTGAGAACATAATTTTGTCGCAATGGATCGTGAAACATCTCATCAACATGCATGCTCAAGCCACGAATTCGACAATTCGAAATTCAAAAGACCTTCTCCTCCAAATGAACATGCTTGGCCACGTTCAACAAAAATCCAGGTCAAATTCTTATATTCTTTGTAATTGCATGTGGCACTTCAATTCTTTTCATCACTAGTAGAGAAGTGTAGTATTTCTATTGAGCTGAATAACTCATTCCACCAAGATTATCACCAAGTTTGTTGGAATAAGACATTCTTGATGAAAATACTCTTGGAGAGCTTGGTCAAAATACCACACTATTCCACTACACAAGAGTTGTTAATTGGTGTTACGTGGAGATCAGTGCAACGTGCAACTTTTGGTAAATAACACTATTTCTCAACTCTCTTGTGATTAATGTTCACTTTGGGCCGTGATTGCAATCAATGTCCCTTCTCTTTTCTTCAATCCACCAAATGCACCACTTCTAGTAGATTCTTACACTTTTTTGTAAGAAAATTTGCATGCTCTCACACTTAGTGTTATGGTTTGACGATTAGTGTTGTAACACTTTGGTGACGTGTAACATTTAGTGTTACTGACATTTAGTGTTTTCTAATGTTGTTGATGCAGAGAAATTTGGCTGAAGTATCACTCCAAGATTTATTTCAGTTGGGCAAACAACTTAAATACCCAGGCATCACTACATTGCGCTTGTATGTTTATCCTGAAGACCAGCTGACTGGTAAAATCTACACTATTAATCAATTACACTATTAATCATAAAGGCGGTAATAATGTAAAAATGGTGGGTTTAGGGTGGTTGGATTTTTTTTTTCCTTGAAGTGACCGAATATACCATATATATATATATATATATATATATATATATATATATATATATATATATATATATATATGGATTTTCTTAAGGGTTTTGGATTATCATAAAACAACACTTTTACCGTGATTGTCTAAATTATCACAAAAGACCCTCTTCTACTTCAGGGGCGAAAAAACTCAATCTAAGCAGTAATTAGAAGATCCAACCATAGGATCTTGAAGTGAACTTGACCCTATACTCATTTGTCAAATTTGAACCGTTAATTTTTTTCTGATTTTGAGATTATAATGGTCAAAGTTGGCTGAATTTTTTCTCTGCGGAAGCCCCAAAAAGCCATTTCGGCTTTCTTGGATCTTTAGGGGTTAAGGCGATAAAACCATGTTAGTGTGAGGAATTCTTTCTAAGGGTTCTTTTCACATTTCCCTCACGATACTTGTATACTATTGGTCACTGAGGAATACTTAAGCTTAGAGGGTGGTTCCCTTTGGTCACATAAGAGTGATCATAACTCAATCACGCTATCCGTGAGTCTTGGAATCCTTAGATTTTAGTAGATAGTAGTTCCGTTGAAGGTGCACACTAGAACAAAGAAGTCAACATCTAAAAAAATCTAGATTTATTATTATTTTTTTTGGTTGTTGACTTCATTGTTCACGCGGCTCCATCTCAACTTTGTATCATGACTAAAGTCACCATGTAGGAGCAATAGGTGTTCACTAGGGTAGACATTTCAGGAATGGGGTCCATGTATGTATAAAACATTTTTGTATTAAATTGATAGGAAAGTTTGAAATAAGGATGCAAAAGTATCATTCTAGTCTTTGTGAGTTATAGATAAGAGGACATTGTTTGACAATGGTGACAGTTTCTCAGCATTTTGGCATTGCGGATCAACGTGCAACAGATATAATGTTCATGTTTATCAAGTATTATTCTGTAATACCCATTTCATTCCCAATATTTTCACTCTAATATCAAATAAAGGTAGTCCTCCCTCATGTTCATGTTCCATACCACTAAAAAGTCTATTTGATGTTGACCCACTAAAAAAATTATATAAATACACTAAAGGATATACATATATAAATACTTTAAATTTTATTGAAGTAGTGACCATATGAGTTCATGAAGATTGGTTTCCTCTACATAGAATATATAGTTGTTTGCTAAGCAAATAGATTCATCAAAACTAAAAACTTACTGCAAACCCTTATCGTATTGTGTGAACACACCAAACATAAATTTTGGTATAAAAGTTGCTCCCCTTACATTTTTGTCTAAAACATCAATTGTGCAACTTTGTGCTCTTCATACTTGGTTATTTGCAACAATTACTAGCTTTGCAATTATAAATGAACCCTTATGAACCCACATGTTTAGTGTATACTAAATTTACGTTATTCTAGAATTTATTACAAACTAAAATTCTTAAAAAAGGCCTCAATGACATTTGTTTTATACGCTTTACATATCAACATTAAAGCATACAAATGTACTTTGTATCTTATTCAAAGTCCACAAATAGTTGAACCATGCCATCAATCTTGGTGTGTGTGATATAGGGCTCTTGCACATGCAGTTGAAAGATGGATGCATAATTTGGAATTGGGACTATGCTTGGGACTATGTGACATCAACACATTGTGCCCTGCTATACGTACAAAAACTTGTGCTTTCAAATTCAATCACTAGTAGAAAAACATGACAAATGACAATGACTTATAATGTCTACAATGACTCATTATGAATCATTTTAGTCATTGTGGTCTATTTTTTGTCATCACCAATTAGTCATGTAAAACAAACTTTCCTACAAGTGTTTGAGACTTTTGCAATTACACATCTACAATCATTTTAAATATACAAATATTGAATCATATTGATCAAGGTTCTCTACAGCAACCAACCCCTTGAACTATCTCATAGCCAAACACCAACTCCAACTAAAATTGGAGTGAATTCGAAGTAGTGATTATTAGATATAAATTCTTTTATATTTGGGCTCATTCATAATAGTAAGAAACACGGCATGAATCTAAACCGCCTAGTTTTACGTTGTAAGTTTATGAGAAAGTCGACTTGTAGCCAAGAAAATTTATTACAACAATAGTGCAAAATCATTTTTTTGTTTGCCTTACAAAAGAGGTTGTAACTCATAAATATGATCCACGCATACGCACAAGTTCTCACAATTGGAGATCCATTTTTCTTGACTGCAAGCAACTCTCTGCATATTCTTAGAGACTCTAGTTCATGTAGAGTTGCATAGGGAGTTGTATAGAATGGGGCACACTTTATAATGGTATTTCAATTGGTTGATACTAAGAAGTTCACCTAGAAACTCTCTAAGTACTTACTAACTTAGTCATACCTTCTAAAACATTGGTTATTTTAGATAGTAATCTCACATGGTTATTGGTCTCAGGATGCAGCACAACACTTCGTCATCTTTCATTTGCTAATAGCGGATTGGGAGATGTTACACTTCAAGTTTTGGTAAAACACTTGCTCCATCCTCATAATCAACTATTCAACTAATCTCTCTAAAAGTAGATTATTCAATTTTTCAAACACGGAGGTCTTACTATGACACATTCAAGTGATTTAAATTGCTTGAAATCCAAGACCAACTTATTGGGGATCTACAAATGGTATAGAGGTATTCGAAGAATCATTTCAAGATCCTCATATTGTACGCATGGTTGGTTTTTCAATGTTAAATTTTAGTCAATACATCATACACTACGTAATAATAAAAAGTTTTACTATTTCAATTTCAGTGATAATGTTTAGATTAAGTTAGATGTGGCATTGTGGGCAGATTGAGTACTTTAACATTGTTGAAAGAGCTCTTGATTTTCTTTGATGTGCCTTAAAAATTTCTCTCATTTTTCTATGTCTTCAATTGATGAATGAATTTTGAGTTTTTGGACATCTACACCTCATCAAATGTAACTTACAATGTTGCCCGATTCTTTGCAGTCTTCGTGTCTGCAACATTGCCAATCTTTGCAGACCTTGAATTTATCTGGATGTGCCTTAACAGACGTGTCCACTTCTATAATCGCCAATATACTAAAGGTGAGTATACATAGATTGCAAGAGCTCTTAAGCCCCTAACAAACACATCAATATCCATGTAATTTAATATCATTGGTATCAAATGATGATTTGCCTTTCATTTTCTATCTAGTTTATAAATTTAAGTAACTACTTTTTTTAAGAATTGGAAGTTTTATGCGTAGTTTCAAGGCTTAAACCGTTGTAGAATTGGTTTGTATGATGTGTATTTAACCAAGCATTGAAGTTCAATGCGATTTGGTTGAAAGTAGTAGGTTTACTATTTTCTAATGTTAGCTAGGAGATTGAACTTTACATCTTGATTTGATTAGAATTTAATTGACCAACTATAGGAATGAATGGAGTGCAGGGTGAAGATCCAAATGCACAATCTATACCGCAAAAGTCTAAAAAAACACCATTAGCTGAACACCGAGCACCAAAATATGGACAACAATGGAGACAAAATGTAATTCTAATGGGCAAATGGTCACCAGCCCCGGAGGTTGAGGTTAGCTATCTAACTTTAAAAGCATGAACCAAAATTGTTTGCAAGGACTTCAACATAATATAAGTTTCCTAATAAAGGTTCTTAGATTTTAATACTTATAGCACTTCCAAGTATTGAACAAAATTGTACACCACTTGTATGATAGGATAATCTTAGTAACCAAAGATTTGATGCGGATTGGCAAACTACATTGCGTAAACCAACACTAGGCAATAACCGTCATGAATATGGCACTAATATGACTAGACCTATTACTAATGGTTTGGTTGGTCTTGACCTCTCAAACAACTCATTTACGGATGCCCTTTCTATGGAGCTATGTCCTTTATTATACAAGATATCCCCTCTACGTGGTAAGCTTGAATCTAAGTTGGAAATGAGATAAGTATATGAGTCTTCAAAATTTGACATCAGAAGAGAGTCAACTAACCAACACAAGTTTTTTAGTTGAATTTATGGCACTTTATATTAGAATTTGAGCTAATATATATGCATATTATTGGCTAAATTTGTATAATGATAAAGAATATATGTTTCTATGAAAAGATTACTAATTCAATATAGTATTACTATTAACATTATCATGAACTTCTTCTTATCAAATCATGTGTTGATGCCTAGGGAAGCTTTGAATTTGAGATGTAATCAAATGACACGAGGAGGAGCTAAGCCATTGTTGGATGTAATGAAAGAAAAACGTACCTTGCGTTTGGTTGACATTCGTGGCAATGCAGATGATAACCTATTAGGAGTTTTAGAGAATGGAGAGCACTATACAACATTCTCCTCATATCAGGTCTAAACAAATTATTGTTTCTTTTTATTGTTTGATTCATGCAAAGAGTAACATTGTGAAGCCACATACAATTATATTGAAGCTTTTATTACATGTTGTGGGTTCTTAGTCTCCGTTTTGGATGGATGCGGAATCATTGGACCCTACAGTGTGCAACTCGGCAAAGTCACAATTAAACTCAACAGTGGACCACTCAACATTTTCAACATCATCTAGATCAAGCATCCCCCGTAAATCAACGGAAGTCACCATGGCAAGCCAATGTACTACAACTCCAAGAAATGAAATTGGAGAGTCACGTAAGCCAACTCCTCAAAATAAATCTAATAATCTTCTTGCGAGAGGCTCATATAACAACTCTCCTTTAAGAAAAAGCAAGACTCCTCCAAAAACAAAAAGCACAAGTCCACAAGCAAACCTTGGTTCTTCATGTTCTCGAACATCAACTTCTAAAACATCTAATGATCAAGGGAGATCAATTGGCACACAAATGAGGTATAGTTGTATATAAAGTAAGAAGTAAATATCAAGTTTTTTTTTAGAATTCAATTGGACTCAAAAGAATGTAGTTCATACGCCCAAGTATAGTGACTCCTAATCATGTATTGGTATTCAATATGACCATAGGTACCAGCACCCGCATAAAGAGTTACCTTATACATACCATGAAATTGGAGACATGTCAATTTTTAATGAACATAGTAAAAGATTCAATAGAACACCCGAAAAGGAGCGAGCTACCTCAACCTCTGCAAGAGATAGCCCTCAAAGGTTGATATGGCAAGATAAGGCAAATTCAATAGATCAGATGAACCACAAGTATACAAGTACCTTTCGAGAGCAAGACTTTGATACCAGGTCAAAAATACTTAAGCCAATTAATAAACTAAAATTTAAATAAGACATCAACTCATCTATATCAGTAGTAAAAATTTAAATACTCAGATATCTACATATTTTGACAACAGGTTTGGAACACCTAAGACCCTTGAGCCACCGCGAGAAAACCCTTCATACAATAATACACTCTTCTCTGATCACGAACTAAGAGACACGTATGGTTCATCAAGATCTCTTGATCCATATAGGCGAAGGCCATATGATTCACCTAGGGCCATACAAAGTCCCAAGTACAATATGCACTTACGAGATTATCCAAGAGACTACAATTACCATCATGATTTCTATCGAAACCATAGACCACGTAACTACTATAGACCAAATTCTGCCCCACAATCTCCATCAAGGACTCCATGGCCTACACAAATATCATACCAAGGTAGAAGTCACACTCAAGGAAAGAGATCACCAAGGAATAAATCGCCCATCATTCGTTGTCATCATCGTTGTAAATTGTTAAATGAAATTCAAAAGCAAAAAGATAACAGGCCAAAACCCCCAAAAACTATTTGGTTAGAGGAACATGGACGCCTTCCATGTTTGAATCCGTTGATGCCCAAAGTAAATTCACTCCCAGATGATAAGAAAGAACTTATTGAGTGGAACAATTTTGTAAATCAAATGACGACCACTCTTCTCAATCTCAAAGGTTAGATACTATTTCATTTTTCTCACTAGAAGAACTGAGACCTTAGTTTTGAAATGTTACTAACAACTATGTATTTAGTTGATGAACACTTTTAATTATAGTGTACATTTAAGTATAGTTCAATTGGTTGTAGCAAACATGTTTTTCATCTAGTATTTACAACTTAGTTGCATTTTCAATGTTATAATTTAGTCTTTTTTTGTGAATACAAATGTTTTGTAGATGGACTTGACCAATTAATTGGTCCATCTGAAGGTGCAATTGCTCAACAAGCTGCCACCAAATTAAAACAGGTTCATTTTAATTACCAAACTAGAGTTTTTTATTTTTTCGATAAATCTACTTAATGCAATGGGTCTTGTTTTATTTCTACTTCTTATGACTAATTGATGTGATAACTACCTTTACCCTTCACTAAAAGGTAAGGATTTCCTTAATTTATGATATGCAATGATAAATGTAATGTTATTTGTGAAACTTATTACAACAATATTCTTTGAAACTGTAGATGCCAGGTTCATTCTTTAGGTCTGAAATGTTGCGTTTACTAGAACGCTCATGTAAAGTTCTCAACACACATGTAACTTCTCTTACAAAGAGACACAAAGAAAGCTTGCGGCATATTAATGCAGAGAACTTGTCACCAAATGTTAACAAGGAAATATTAATCAAGAAAAAAATTTCAAAAGTTACAATCAATGATGAAGTAGTAGTTCAACAATCTAAAGAATTTGACAAGAAGCACAAAACATTACAAAATATTAAGCACTTGGAAGTCCATCACAATAACCAACAACAGGTAGTTGTATGAAGTATAGAAAGGATACAAGGTAACATGCTTAGAAACCGAGCAAATATCAGTTCAACAAGTTCTCAATAAAGTCATTGAAGGAATCTAATTTTTAGGACTTTCCTTTATTTGATTATGAATATTGGGAAGTCATGTCATAGGTGTTTCTTAGACCTATCAAGTTGTCGTATACATTTGTGAGTACACTTGTAAGGCTAGAATCTTTCTCCTAGCTAAACCACTCTATTGGCCATTTTCTAGTACCACACGGGATATGAGTACATTACTTTACTGAAGTTTTACACACAAAATGTGAGGTATCTCTATCCATAGAGTTGTATTTTTTCAGGTTTTTTGAGTTTGTATACACATCACAAAACCTTGAAGTCTTACACAGAAAATGTGAGGTATCTCTATCCATATAGGAGGTATTTTTTTTTTAAGGTTTTTTGAGTTTGTATACACCATCTGAAGACCTTGATTCTTATGAAATATTCATGCTAACCTTAAAAAAAAACTTGAAGTTTCATGTTAAAATAGATGGTAATTTTGCTCAATCTCTCAAGACTCATGACCACTAGCTATAGGTTATAAGGGAGATAAATCATAACCACTATTTAACCTTACTAGAAACATGTACTCCGTTTGGAAGCAAACATACTTAGAGCAAGCTCAACATTTGAGTACAATAAACTTGATAACATTCCGAAACTCATGAACTACATTGGATTAGAATATAGAATAATATTCAAGGCCGTCATTTTTCTATGAAGCGTTTGATCATTTCACGGTGATAGCAAATTTTCAAGAGCTCTTGTGAATAACATAAGGTCCCCAACAGCACACTTCATTGTTTATCGTTTACCAAAAAAAATGAACGGAAAGATGAAGTCATGATTGAGATCACTTGTAAACCTGAAGTTGATTTCCGAAGTCAAATATTACTGGAGTGTACACTAGATAAAGATGACACACTCAAATCAAAAAATCTCAAGGTGAATGACCACCGGAAAAGATGTCTTTCAAATTCAAGCTGTGAAGTCTGAATCTCACAGGAGAGTCAACTCCAACCATTCGACATTCTACACATGGAAGTCTACTTCAGTCCCTTGAACAAATTTGGGTACTTTACAGAAGTTTCAAGACATAGGTTGATGACCCCCAATGTCTGTGGAGAATTGTGACTTTTCACGTTCAGGGTGGAAATAAGAAGGATCTCCTCCAAATCCCATCCTACTTTGTAAAGTCCTTCAAATAGAATCTCCCAGCCACTTGAAATTACATCGGGCGCATGATCTGAACAATGCGATACGCGCTCCCCGCCCCTAACAGATCTGCACAGCCATGCATAAAGTGTTCAGTCAATAGCTGGCAAGCACAACATTACACAAGAACAATCGCAACGTAAATAAATAAGCGAACGCCAACTTGTGAGTTCCGTAGCCATCAGTGATGTTGCTGCTAACAACTGAATGTGAATCTTTCTTCAGAGTGATATTCAAACGAGAAACAAGTAAAGTACCTTCCATGTGAACTGTGTTACTATGTACCAAACATAATGAATGATAGAGTTGCACAACAGCGAGCTTGATACCGAAAGATGTTCAGAAGCAGCAAGATTATCAAAGAAGTTGGCATTTTCTTAAGTGAAAACTGAAAGCCTCGACTTATTCTTAATATACGACTGATTCGCAATGTGCCTTCACGATGACAATTAGGCCAAGGTCACAACAACTTAAGCAGTCTGGAATAATTCTACGCTAACAGATAATCAGACCTATCACATTTCGAAACATCAAAAACAATCCATTCAGGCAGACATGACAAGGCGATACCTTAGCATGAGAGATCTGTTCGAAATCCCAAGGATAGAAACATGAAAACCCCAGGATAAACAAGACACCCGAGCCACCTCTTCCCGAACAAGAGATACCTGTTTATGTATATGTATGTATGATCAATTAGAGAAAAGTAAAACATCCACTAACAAGACGTAGGCTGGAAAGGAAGTGGAGTTTATCAGAAAAAAATGGAACAAGTACTTAACCAATTATCATCACTCTACTTGATGATCGTCACTTCATGATCTTAAAGAGCACGGGTACATATCATGCAATATGGTCAAAATGCTTACCATTTGGAAGCAAACACAGTAGTCGGTAACGGTGATTGGGTGCAATTCGAGAAGTCATGGTGTGTTCAATTGCTGAGCCGGCTTTGGAAAAATAAAAATAAAACTCAAGAATCCTGGACAACGAAGTATGCACCACAGTGAGCCCAACAAATGGATTACTACAAACATGAACGCGCAGTTCAATGAGTCAAACAAAGCTTGAGCCACTCACCTTGTGGGCCTGACTTGTAATTTAACGAGTGGTTTTACTCTTCGAAGGTCTTGCTCTTCGAATCTTATCTTTCAGATTGTCAACTTCATCATCGTCACTTAGGTCAATTAGTTCTATAGCCTTCACTATGAAAGAAGCAGGCTTTGAGGATGGTGGGAGCTTGGAAGCGATTGGTTTAACTTTGGAGGTCGCCTTTTCTGCGACCGTAGCTTCATTTCGAATGATTTCACCTCTATTTGTAGACTTAGCTTTTCCTCGGAGTTGTGACCGTTTTGAATCACGCTTTTTCGACCCCTTGTCTGGACTCCACAATGAGGACATAATTCTGTCAGAACTTGAATAATGTCTAACGGCACACCCTCCCCTAAGTTACCCGATAGTCAAATTGGATAACTCCCTGTGAGGAGCTCGGCATTTCATGAATAAAATAAAACGTTCAGGTAGTCGATCAGGAAATAGAAAACTCACCTCTACCTGCTGCATGTGGAGATGGATCACTGGTTAATTTATCGTTGCTTGAGCGCTCAGTAACAAGGTTGCTACCTGCACAACAACCACATCTCCACATATTACAAAAACAGAGGTGATACTACCCTTGATGATTGCCAAGTCCAGAACCTGCACATGTCTTTGTATATCTAATTCTTAACTATGACCGAGGCTGCTTGACAGAATAATGGTATGTACATGTGTCGAGTTGCAGTAATTCCATCTGAGAGCTCATGAAAACCTCTGATGAAACGAATGGAGTGTTTTTCCTGAAATCCTCTAATACATGTCAAGAGTGGTGCAACACAAACTCTATCAATACACTACATAGCTGTAAAAGTACTAAGAAAGCTGAAGAGTGTGCAACTCACTAATCAACGGAAAGCTGCAGAGCATGTACCGAACGGAAGTGTGGGAAACGTGGGAGACGAAAGGCTTTCGAGAAGATCGGCGTAAATTTTCTTGAAAAAATCCAACTCCCGTTCCAGCCTTTCCACCTCCAATCGTCTGCTATTCACTAATTCCTCCAAAGATTTCTCGGCTTCCTCCCAGTCCTCACTATCAGAATCTGAGCCCCTTGCCAGCTTCTTGCCCTTCGCCATCAGATTCGATAAACAGCATCCTCGCACTAGCTAACCTAAAACAAGCAAAAACACAATAAAATTCATGAATAAAGAAAGAAGAGGAAAAAGAACGAACACCTGATCAGGCCAATCTCGACCCGAATCCTATATTCTGTGTCTTTCAGTAAAATGCTCAAAAGCTCGATGCACCATAAATCAAAAACTAACACTCGTAACAGCATTACGAGAAACTAAATTGTCCAAGCGGGACGAATATGAAGAGGATACTAAATTGGTAAAAGGTGTACAAATGCATGGACGAAGAATTTGTATACCTAGGCCATTTCCGAGACGGGTTTAATTCCAAAAGCTCGCAAGGGCATTTAAGGGAGAATTGGCTTAACCTGGAGTGTGAAGACGAGGAGCAAGCAGATTTGCAATACAGAATGGGTTGCCTTCAATCTAAAGTGGATGATCAACGAGAGCAACTGCGGTGCCTTAAAGAGAAAGTAGATGGAATGCGGTGCGATTCAAATTCCACAGAGGTGAAAGATTGAGGCGGATTTCCCGCTCGCACTCGTTTCCGCGGAGATGACGATGCCAAAACCCTAAACCCTTGCCTTGAAAGGGATGGTTTGAGGGTTGCAGACATTCAAATGAGGTAGAGGCACCTATACCCGTCCATTTCAGCATTTTGGGGATATAAGAGGAGAGTTAAGATAGTTCCGATATGAAACACAAATAAACTAATGGAAACAATAAACTACATATAATATTGGGGAATTTTTGTAAAGGAAACGAATTGGTAAAATATTTGCAATGAGTAGGAAAAAAACATAAGAGTATAACAGAAACAATGATAAAAATATTATCATTAATATAAAAGAAATCAGTAGTATTCTAGCAAGTTAATGCTCATATGAAGCTTCTACTTCATGTTTTTGAGGCAATAGTAGGACAATTTTTTTTTCTTCTCCTTAACTTATTGCAAATATCTTGTGATCATTTTCTTATTTAGATAAATCTTACACATGTGTTTCCATATAAATTGTTTTATTGATTTGAATAGATTTTGAACCTATTCTTAAATAAGAAAGTTGGCCCTTGCTAAATATGTAGGATTGTCTATGGCAGTCAATCACTCAGCCAACTTAATTTGAACACATCTTAAATAACAACATATCAATCTTCATGGTTATTATAGGTTGGAGCAAGCATACTTTACTATATGTTTCTTAGCTATTAAACTATCCGCTGTCAAAAGTGTTTATCTTAGTACGTGCCTATCAACTGATCGTATTGGGAGCTCATCTCATCTATGTGCTCAATTGGACCTACCATTGTGGTTTTTTTATTCACCCTATCACCATGTTTTCACTTCATCTACGTGCACATCAACAAATGAACTCGCCATCTTGAAAGACCTTTATCTCATTTATCAATGATCAGATTGCCCTTCATAGTAGGCATTCACTTTTTCTTAATTTTTTTTCATCCATTCACGAGTCAATTTTACAATAAGTCCAAAAAAATACTAGATTTGTCATGCATACCCTATCTGATCATATCTTTTGAAAAACTACTCAATGTCCTTACAAATAATCGAACTACACTGAAATTTTCCACAATATTTGGCAACTTCTTTCTAAGCTACAAAAAATAGTCTATTGTACACAAAATAGAGTGAGAACCGAATTTGAGGCTAAAGCACCCAAATTAGAGTAAGCTAAGAGCACTCTGCCACCATGATTACCTCATCATGTTTTTCATAACAGCAAAGCTTCCATCCTCTTGACAAGAAGAAGAGGAACTATATGTTTCCTTTGTAGGAAGGATTATGGGACAGGAGTTGCATAAACACTCTATTTACTTCGACCTCAAATAGGTTGATTTTTTTTTTTTTTAATTTTTTTTTTGTTTTCGATTTTCATTTTTCGTTAAATAGTGTAAATTTGAAAATAGCAATTTCTTTATGTAGTAGTCAAGGAGATCATTTTTGAAAAAAAGAAAACAAAGAAAAAAAAGAAAAGACAATCGGAGTAGTAAAAATCGTTACATTCTAACTCTTCTTACATTAGTCATAACTCTAGAAATTTCAAGTTGTAACTGTATTGAATTTGGTGCACTCTACACTGATTCTTGTAAACATACCAAATTTAGATTTGAAAACTAAATGTAACCCTCTAGACAAGTTCAGTAAGACAACCTTCATGACCAAAATCCGTAAAACACAATAATGTCCCAAGCAAAATGCTTTTTACTTGTTCATGCAAAAAAGAGCAATGGCCAAAATTAGGAGGGGGCAAGTTTCAGTCGAACAAAGAAAATGGGGCCACAAAAATAACATTATTAATTCCAATTATTGTAAACAATATTAATAAAGATAATAATAAATAGAACACTTTGTAAAATCATATCTTATTTGCTATGTCAAAGATACTAAGATCTTCAAAATTCGAAACATCCTTCAAATACAAATTGGAAAAAATCATGAATATCTTTATGAGAGAGTTTTCTGTAAACAAAATTTTCTCCCAAATTCAAAAATTGGCATCATAATTTTTTATTGGTTAGAACGCACCCATAAAAGCCTAAACTACTATAACTTGGTGTTGAAACTTGCAGGAGCATGTTCCAGAAGTAGCACCAATGATGCCCCCAAAAGTAGTAGTACTGCACTGATAACGCATGCAAAAGGACACCCACACACACGCATACATCCCTTCCTTCCTTCCAAGGCCCATCTATTATCAATGAAACTCCGGTCCTTTCTAAGGGGCCGGCGTGAATGAAGTGTTCGTTCGTAATGCTCATATCCCCATGGCCACCGGACGAGGGAAAATTAGAACAATACTACCTCTCTCTCGAGGATGGACACTATAACTACCCTAGTTTCTAGCCTAGTTACTAGTGCCTTGAAGATACTTGACATAGTATCCCCCCAAAGGGCTTTGAGGTACCCATACAACAAGGTCCAAGGACCTCCCACAATAGTTGGGTGGACTATAGTGGTGAGCACCACGCCGCCATGGGGAATAGAACCCACGACCTCCTCATTGGGGGCCTAAGTTCTAACCACCAAGCCAAGGCTTGTGGTGCCTAATTAGGGATCACTGTAAATCAGTGCTACGAGCGTTTTTCAGGGCGAAGGAGGGGTAAAGAGCTCCCTATATTTTTAATGTTTAGGCTTAATATGCCAAGGAGTAGTCTCCTAGAGTAATATTGGGCCGCAATTTTGAATTCAAAATTATCAAAAACGGTCCAAATCGAAAATTCCAAGGATTTTGAAGAAAAAATCTCATTGGCGAATGGCGTTCTGAGGTCGTCGAGGGTACAAATAAAAAAAAAAAATCAAGGATTTTGAAGAAAATCCCATTGGGTGATGGGACTCTGAGAAACGTTGATAGCACTCATTTAAGGGTGCCACAAAATTAGGGTGAAGATTTGTAAAAATTTAAGGGGTTTCATGGAAAAATCGATGTGCTCCAAATCATGCCTACTTGTACTTTGTAATCTTATTATTTTCTGGGAAAATTTAGTAGATTGTTTTAATTCATTCAACGTTGTTTGATGTTTGTGTAGGTAAAAGTCCTCGTTGAGTGTTTGAATCTTAATATTGTTGATAACTATGAATGTTGTCTTGGGTATGATGTAACTATTTTTTGAAATAGTGAGGGTGAGAATGAATACTTGTGAATATTGTCTTTGGTATGGTGTAACTATTTTTGGAATAGTGAAAATGAGAATGAAAATTCGTAAATAGTATAATATAGAATTGATGAGAGAAACTATTATATAATAAACTCATAATTGGTTTGATTGAGCATGTGCAAAATTGTGATTGTCGTGGTGATTTTCTAAAAGCTAAAATAGTTAGTGGAAGGGTTTGATGAAATTTTTGCTTAGAATTTTGTATGAAATCATGTATTGGAATAAATCACAATTAGGTAAAGAGGGCAGTTGGAACAATTGATAAAGGGGGCAATTAAGACCATTGCGTAAATAGGGAAATTGACATAATTAATTTGGCACAAGCGATTTGGCACAAGTGCGTAAAGATGGCAAATAACGCAATTGCCAGAAGGGAACAATTGTCACAATTGCGTAAAAAGAGTTAGGTGGCACAATTATGTAAAGAGGGCACTTTACACAGATCGATAAAAGGGGCAGTTGGCACGATTGCGTAAGGGGAACAGTTGGCACAAATGCATAACGGGGACAACTGGCACAAATGCGTAATGGGAACAGTTGGCACAAATGCGTAACGGGGACAACTGGCACAATTGCGTAAAGGAGGCAGTTGGCACGATTGCGTAAAGTAAACAGTTGGCATGATTGCGTAAAAGGGGCAGTTGGCACAATTGCGTAAAGTAAACAGTTGGCACGATTGCGTAAAAGGGGCAGTTGGCACGATTGCGTAAAGGAGACAGTTGGCACAACTGCGTAAAGGAGGGAGTTGGCACGTTTGCGTAAAGTGCGCAGTCGGCACAAATGCATACATGGGCAATTGGCACAATTGTGTAAAGGGGATAATTGGCAAGATTGTGTAACAAGGGCATTTGGCACATTACATGAAAAAAGAAATTTACATGAGTTCAATAAAAGGCAATTCAAAAAATTACCTCAAGAAGTCATATCAAGTTAAGAAATTGAAAGAAAAATCTAAGTACCTTCCCATTCATCACACATGGTTCACTATATGCATTTGTTTTGTGATTGCACGAACAAAACATACAAAAGACTACAAGATGAACTCACATTCAAACCAACTCAACTTCAAGTTACAAAGTAACTTCATGAATGATTTTCAGATTATAAAATAAAAGCTTAACAACACTCTAACTTGTTCATCACAACTCGACTAATGAGCACTAACCTTACTTTCACAATTATTAATGATATCTTACAATGTTTGAACTTTTATCTTCTCATTAAACGGAGGGCTATAATTTGCTTACCCCAAAAACTCATTCACTAAAACTCAATATGCAAAAGTATATTGACCGAGTGCTTAGTTTGAGCCTGTGACAGCAGAGATACATGGATGAAGTCATGATAGGGAACATGAGATCAGCCAGTCATTTCAAATTATTTGACGCTACCCTGCCTAACAGGTCCAAATTGTCAGCCTCATCAGAAAAGAAGTTATTCGGCCCCCCAAGTACCCATGCCTTTAAAGCTACCCGTGGCCTTTAAAAGCCGAGAGACATTCTAGGAGGGTACATTCTCTGCCCTCTAAATAGTGTAGGTTCCGAAATAGTATGATTATGCAAATTCATTTCGCTCGGGTTAAGTAGTACTCCCTCTGTCCCGATCTTATTGTCCAGTAGGTTCTCTCAAATGTATCTCCCAAGGTAGATTTGAGAGAATCTATTGGACAATAAGAATGGGACGGAGGGAGTAGCATGTATGAGGGGTCCCTTTACATTATGGACCAAGAGCCATGATTAAGAAAATTGAAATCATGGCCAAGAGTGTATAGAGGTCAAAATTCACAAGGTTTTGAGGTTTCAAGCTTCCAAAAACACAAGGAAAATTAGGGGTCAACAATGTGTACATACAAGTAGGACCAAAATGATCTTCCGTTCCTAAAACTATTGTGATATAGAAGGAAATTGGAAGTTACACGAACGTACTTGATTAGCAATAGAATACTAATCAAATTAAAGATTTTTAAAATTTTTGAAACCTAAGTTTTTTTTTTTTTTTTTTTTTTTTTTTTTTTTTTTTAATTAATTAATCAATGTGAACCAAATTCACATAAAAAATTTAATACTTAAAAGAGCAGTGATTGTCATTAGAGCTTCAAAGTGGTTTCATGAGAAACTAAAAGGGTTTTATGTAGATCAAGGGTCAGCATCCACCTATTATCAAAGTTGCAAAGTAGTTTTGAATAAAAAAACAAGAGAGGGTTTCTTGTAAGCTAACTCGCACCTACAACTCGCAATTCCTTGAAGTTTCAATGTGCTTTTGTGAAAAGTGAAAAGGCATCTTGCATGGTAATGGCCAATAAATTCAAGTGCATGTGAGCGTTGACATCTTAATATACTTCTAAGAAAAATAAATATGGTTTCTTATTGGCCAACAACCAAATTGGGCCTACCACTTGAATTTTAATACAGTGTTGGACAACACTAGATATTTAAATTAGTTTCGTATTAAAAAATAAAACCAACAAGGTGCCAACGGCCAAAATGGGCCCACCACTTGTACTTCAATCAAGTGCATTTCAACACTAGATATTCAAATTATTTTTGTTAAAAAAAATCAATAAGATGCCAACGGCCAATATGCACCTACCATTTGCAATCCATTGAATTCCGTGTAGACACTAAAATTTCAAAGTAGGTCTAAGGAAATCCTATCACAATCCTTAAAGGTCAACGACCAACGTGAGAGATCACTCCTAATCCGATGTGTCGGCATAACGATTTAAAATCCTCGTAACCCGACAAAGATTTGAATAATAATTGGATGACGATAAAAACTTCAAATTACATTCAAAAATTCAAAAGCTTTATATCCAAAAAAGACCGTTCACAACATGAGTGGATATCATCGTACTGTGATTCCAACGAGTCAACGCAAAAATGAGATTCATAGTTAGAAGCGAGTTCAAAACATCAAGTGAATTCTTAATTGATATCAATAATTAATCAACCAAGAATAAAAACCTCAAATTATGTTCAAAAGTTCAAAGCTTTATATTTAAAAGATCATTCATAACATGAGTGGATATCATTGTATTGTGACCCCTTTACATTAAAAAAAGACCATCCACAACATGAGTGGATATCATCGTACGGTGACCCCAACGACTCAACATTCGCAACATGAGTGGATATCATCGTACTGTGACGCCAACGACTGAACACAACATTCAATACCACCAATAGAATAGACTGAGATATTCATGCTCAAACACGAGTTCAAATCATCAAGTGAGTCTTTCACTAACTTCAATCACTAAGCAAATAAGAATTTATAAATCACCAAGCCAACGCACACCCCTCCCCTTTCACATTATAGTTGGTTAACACTGAACACCTCAAAGTAAACATTCAAACATTCAAAAACACTCCTACTCAAATACAACCTTTCAAACTACTCCAACTCCAAAAGTAAAATTCTAAGTAATATTACACCAAGAGTAAAATCCCAAGTGACAATTAAAATACCAAAAGGCTTATAGACGCAACCTTATCATAGCAACAACAAGAGAACAGGTTCCCGAAGGCACGTTCCCAGCGGGGGATACAGTTGGACTAGTTCACTTACCATCGGGCTAAATTTGTTAACATAGACAAACAGACAACAGCCCACCCAGGCTCTTCTCGCCTCGCCTCGCCTCTCCTCTCGGGGGATGTCAACGACGAAGAGAAGGAATGCCCTCTTCAAACCTTCTTCTCCCGTCTTCTTCTTCTTATTCCCCACCTCACACCCTGTTCTCGTCTCTCCTCTCCTGCAGTCGCAGCAGCAGCAGCTCTCTCTTCATCATTTGCTTTGCTCTTAACTTTCATCTTTTGCTTTGGAACGAACCAGGCCTTTTGCTTACACCAGGAGCTTCCATTCCATAACGCTCCACATGAGCGTGGTGAGCTCTCATCCGCTGCCGTGGTGGTGCTGGTGACGCTGTCTGCAGGCGAATCTGATTTGCTCTGTTTGTTCGCGAACCGGTGCGGATCATGATTTTTTACGATTGAGACGGTAGG
The DNA here is from genome assembly GCA_037043015.1 of Bryum argenteum. Classification (NCBI taxonomy): domain Eukaryota; kingdom Viridiplantae; phylum Streptophyta; class Bryopsida; order Bryales; family Bryaceae; genus Bryum; species Bryum argenteum. The sequence continues at coordinate 11,960,996 of CM073328.1, read as the reverse complement.
TGGAATGAATTCTTTCTTACGTGATATGAGTTTGCTTAGGATGTGATGATGATGTTATGGTGGAGAGATTAGCTAAGTAAGCGGAGCTCAACCGGAATCCTTGGATCTTTCTTCTAGGTGGAGTGTGTTTGTGTGTGTTGATCGGTAGAGTAGAGAGGAGGAGCTGTGAGCGACTGCAGGTAGGAAGAATTGAATGCAGTCGGTGTTTTCCGCCAGGTTTTATGCACGTCAGCCCTACCGGCACCGGCGGACATTTTGTTGTTGTTTTGTTGTATTTTTGTGAAACGGTGCGGTCTGTGGTTATGTATATACGTTTTCTTTTCGTTCTTGCGGTCGGAGGAATTTCGGTTTGTTTTAAGCGCGCGAATGTTTTTTTTGTTTTTGTTGTGATGAGTGAGTGATTTTTTGTTGCAGGTGTCGAAGTGATTTCTGTTATGTTTGGGACGTGAGGAGGTGGTGGAGAGAGAGAGGGAAGTTAGGTCGCGGCGGAGCTCGCTGAGGGTGGATCTTGGTGAGGTATAAGCTGGCGACGTGAGGGTGAAGTTTTTTTTTTGTTTTTTGGAGGTGTTTTGGAGGTGTTTTTGTGAGGATGAAGAAGCGTGAGAGAGGGGAGGATGACGGCGGGCCTCCGCAGCCTGTGAAGCGAGCTGCGGGGGTTCGTGGAGGTGAGCCTTCGGAGAATCACCATGCGGCAGCGGCGAACGGACAGCGACTTACGACGGACGATGCGCTGACGTATCTGAAGGATGTGAAGGAGAAGTTCAAGGATGATAAGGAGAAGTACAACGAATTTCTGGAGGTGATGAAGGATTTTAAGGCGCAGCGGGTGGATACCGCTGGTGTCATCACGCGAGTGAAGGAGTTGTTCAAGGGCCACCGGAATCTCATCCTTGGATTCAACACGTTCCTTCCGCGAGGGTATGAGATTACGCTTCCGTTGGAGCCTGAAGACAAGAAGGTGCAGCCTGCAGTGGAGTTCGATCAAGCGATCAACTATGTCAACAAGATCAAGGCGCGCTTTCAGACGGACGAGCACGTGTACAAGGCCTTTTTGGAGATTCTCAATATGTATCGGAAGGGCAATAAGACGATTAACGAAGTGTACCAGGAGGTCGCATTGCTGTTCGAGAATCACAGTGACCTCTTGGAGGAGTTCACCTACTTTCTGCCGGGGTCGACTGGACCGCCGATCACGCACGCTCATCCCATCTCGAAGCCCGTGCAGCAGCCACCTCCGCGCCATCGGGAGGATAGTAAACCGTTTGTGAAGCATCCGAACGAAAGGCTGCTCATCCCTAAACGAGAAAAGTCGTCGATTATGCAAGGGGAACGAAGTCGAGATCGTGACCCGGAACGGCGAAGCGAGAAAGATCGTAAAAAGTCGGACAAGGAAAAAGAACGGAAGGACAACGGGTATGACTCACTATATTCACTTTGTTGTCATTCTGATGACATGTATACTCTTCTGAAATCTCGTTCCACTAAATTTTTTATAGAGCAGAGTAATGAGCAGAGAGACGTGTTGGCATTCTGTTTACATGTGTACCCGTCTCGTTTTTCTGGAAGTTTCATAGAACAGAGTAATGAGCAGGAAATTGGACGGATGGTGCAGGGACAGGAAGGATGGAGTCGAGAGAGAAGAAGGCGGTCGGGACAAAGAGAGAGATTTCGTTGAACAAAAGCCGAAGAGGGCGTCTGCACGCAATGCAAGTGATGCGATCCGGAGGCAGTCGCAAGTCGGCGAAGGAGGCGAGGGGTTTTCGGGGCCTACTCCTCAGGCATCGACGGACGACAAGAAGGCGATGAAAGGCGCGAGTGCCGTGCAGTTGGCCTTTTTCGACAAGGTGAAAGTGCGGCTCCGCAGCCGAGAAGTTTACCAGGAGTTTCTAAAGTGCTTGAACATTTTCAGCCAGGAGATTATCAGCCGTGAGGAGTTGCAGAGCTTGATCAGTGACATCCTGGGGAAGCATGCAGACCTGCTGGAAGGATTTAACGAGTTTCTTACTCACTGTGAGAGTGTGGAGGGATACCTGGCGGGGGTGATGAACGCGCGGAAGCTGAATGCAGACTTTACAGAAGGGGCGCCGTTGAAGGCCGTAAAGTTGGGGAGGGATGACAGGAACAGGGACAAGGAGCGGGAGAGAGAGAAGGAGCGGGAACGGGAAAGGGAGAGGGAGAAGGACAAAGACAAGGAGAAGGAGAAGGACAGAGAGCTGGTTGTGAGAGAGCGGGACGTAAAACCAACGAAGGAGGGGGGTCACAAAGTGGCGTCAGTTCCAAAGGACAAGTTCATGAACAAGCCAATCTCCGAGTTGGATTTGTCGAACTGCGAGCGGTGCACGCCAAGCTACCGGTTGTTGCCGAAACATTATCCAAGGCCTTCGTCGAGCCATCGTACAGCTCTCGGCAACTCAGTGCTGAATGATAGTTGGGTGTCTGTAACCTCGGGGAGTGAGGACTACTCATTCAAGCACATGCGGAAGAACCAGTATGAGGAGAGCTTATATCGGTGCGAGGACGACCGCTTTGAGTTGGACATGCTCTTAGAAACAACTAGGTTGACAGCACAGCTGGTGGGCGAGTACACAGTGAAGCAAGAAACTGAGAAGGTGATGCCGCCGGTAGACGAATACCTCTCGGCGATCAACCTGCGGTGTATCGAGCGGATTTACGGGGATCATGGGTTGGACATTCTCGACCTGTTAAGGAAGAACACATCGGTGGCGATGCCGGTGATACACACCCGTCTTTTACAGAAAACGGAGGAGTGGACCAAATGTCGGGAGGAAATGAACAAGGTGTGGGCGGAAGTGTACATGAAGAATGTCTTCAAGGCTCTGGACCACCGTAGTTTCCACTTTAAACAGCACGACAAGAAAGCTTTAAGCACGAAGGGGCTGTTGGCAGACGTCAAGGAGGCGAACGAGAAGAGGAGGAGGGAGGACGATACGATGCTGGTAATTGCTGCGGGCAATCGGAGGGCTATGCTGCCCGATCTGCGGTTCGAATTTGCGGATCCATCCATCCACGACCACATGTATGGAATTATCAAGTACTCATCGGAGGAGATTAGCAGCTCCCCGGATCACACGGAGAGGATCATGCGGATGTGGGAGATGTTTGTGGAACCAATGATGGGCATCTCATCGCGTGCACACGGTGCCGAGGACATGGAGGAGGCTGTGAAGGTGAAGGCAGTGGTTGAGAGTGGTGGTGGAAGTGAAGGGGATGAGACGAGCAGTGGTGAGGGTGGTGGTTCGGGCATTGAGAGAGAGGGTACCGCTGCAAGGATTCAGGGAGGTACAAATGGAGATGGTGTGCGAGGAGCGGACTGTGTAGTCGCAGACACGGGTGTTAGTGAGCACAGTAGCGATGGAGCAAATGAAGCCTCTGTTAGGGGTTTGGGTTCGGGGGCTGCAGAAAGCACCGCTGCACGGACGGAAGGCACAGCTGCTCGAACAGAAGGATCTGGGTGGTTTCATGCAGAGAACAGTGGGGCAAGGCAGGGCGGTGTGGCAAAGTCAAAAGCAGGTCTTGGGGACGGCCGGGGAAGCAGAGCTGCTCTTGCTGTTGGTGCTGATCCTTCAATGGATGGCAATACTCCAGCTGCCGGTGTCGATAGAGAGGAAGGGGAGCTGTCGCCATATTCCGAACATGAAGAGCGCATCAAAGCGAAGTATAATCCTGGTGGAGACGCAGAAGAGAATAAAACTTCCAAGATGTTCGACCAGGAGGACGAAGATGCTGAGGTTGTGGGTGGAACTGAAATGGAGCATGATCAAGGTTAGCGTTCATCATTATCACGCTTAACGTTTGAATGCCCACCCATAACACCATCTTAATCTACCGTATCTGCATTTCTGATTCGGCAGGTATCTGCCGAATCACTTAATTTCTGAATCACTTAGTTTCACTTAATTTCCAAAGCAATTCGGCACTGTGAAATTATATTCATCATATTTCGACAATACCATTTCTATAGCACATGTGACCCGATTGATTTTGACTGGATTATCCCAGTTAGTGTGCTCAGAATTCATAGTTATTTTTGGAACCTTGATATTGAGGAGAGGGAGTTTTTTGGCAAGAATAATATGTTAGAGCTTTAATTTTGAGAAAGGAGTTTGTCTACCCTTAATGAGGTATGTAACATCAAAATTGAATCACATATATCTTAATTGGAACTCAGAATTATGTCGATTCACAAGATTTGGGCTAGCCTTTTTTTATTTGATACCAAGAAATATATGGCTACAATATACGTGTACTTTGTAATGAGAAATAGGAAGAAAGTATTGTGCCAAGCTTATACAAACTATTTCAATCTATTCATATTTCAGACAAGTAATTCGAACTTTTGTAAAAGTTTCGGACATGCCTTATTTTGAATTAATTATGTACGAATCTGAGGTTTAGGGTAGCCAAGTTTCTAGTCTTTGCATATAGTGATGGAGGTGGTTTTTCCCTTTAATCCTTTCAATGTATTCATATTTCAGACAAGTAATTTGAACTTTTCTAAAAGTTTCGGACATGCCTTATTTTGAATTAATTGTGTACGAATCTGAGGTTTAGGGTAGCCAAGTTTCTAGTTTTTTGCATATAGTGGTGGAGGTGGTTTTTCCTTTTAACATGTTGAAGTTGAAGTTGTTAATAGTTTAGGAACTATTTTGAAGCTTGTTGTTTCCTACAAGCTGACCCTCCCAAATTGATAAGTAGACGCAGATGACGAAGGAGAGGAAAGTGTTCCGAAGACAAGCGAAGACAGTGACAACGGCTCCGAAGCTGGTGAGGAGGTTTCTGCAAGTGAGCGATCGGGTGACGAGCACTCGGAGCATGAGGAGGAAGAAGATGACGATGAGGAGCAAGAAGGAAAGGCAGAAAGTGAAGGGGAAGCAGAGGGCATGGCTGATGCAGAAGATGGAAACGGAGATGGTAACTCTTCATTAGACTGCTCGTTTGCTCACTGTATGCCACTCACAGCGCATGCTCCATCTGCTGAGGTTGCCGTTCCCGACCGTGATGCAAGGAAGCCGGGAAGAATCTTTTACGGCAACGACATGTTCTATGTCTTATTCAGGTACCACCCATCCTTCCTCTTGCACCTTTTCGCTATCCTTTTTCCTCTATTCTCTTGCTTGAAGACTTGGCTGACAAAACTTTATCTTGTGTCCAGGCTTCATCAGAAACTGTATGAGCGCATACTCTCCGCGAAGGTGAACTCCGAAATAGCAGCGAAGAACAAAAGCAACGACGGCGGCGATGTCCCAAACGTGTATTCGAAGTTTTTGGAGTTACTCTACGGCTTACTGGACGGCTCTATCGACAACCTCAAGTATGAGGACGAGTGCAGGGCTCTCATCGGCACGCAATCATTCGTACTCTTCACGTTGGACAAGCTGATCTTCAAGCTGGTAAAGCAGCTACAAGCAGCTGCTTCCGATGAAGTAGCCATCAGGCTCCTCGCTCTTAACGGATACCAAAAAGGGGGCGAATGCGGAGACCTGGTATATCATGCTAACGCTTGCGTAATCCTCCACGATGAGAACATCTACCGTTTTGAGCACAAGTCGAACCCCAGCGAGCTTCTGATCCAGCTCATGGAAGGAGGGGGTGTGAAGCACGAAGGTGGCCACGCTTTAGAAAGCTCATTCCAGAAGTACTTGGACGATTTCTTTTTGAAGGACCCAAAGAAGCGAGAACAGGACCCCAAGATATTTCTGATGAGGAACAAGAAGAAGAAGATGGTCGCAGGGAAAGATGAGGATTCGGCACTTCAAGAGGCTATGGAGAATGTGCGCGTTGTGAATGGGCTGGAACACAAGATCTCTTGTCATACTTTCAAAGTGTCCTATGTCCTTGATACCGAAGACCTCTTCTTTAGGTCTAAAGCAGGACGTGCTAATAAGCAGAAGGCGGCGAACCGTGAGGCAGAGAAGCAGCGACGGTTGCGTGATTGTCTTGCGGGACTATTGCAGATACTGCATGAAAAGTAAGAACTAAATCATTAGTATGTGTTTGTTTGACCTAGATCACTACAGGTCAATTCTGACATTCGTCGTGCATGATCACAGTGAAGCACATCAGTCTGACACTTCTCCAATGGAGTCATGAAGGGACTGTGGAGGGACTCTACACCATGTAAGTGACTGTCTATCAAAGCAAGCCTGTTTTGTTTAGTGCATTGGTCAACTCATTTGCTATTCTGAATCTTTGTTGGCAGGTGAACGAGATCTGCTTTACAAGGGGAATGGTTAGCTACAAAACAGTAACTTGAAGTGTTTCATTCTTCCAAACTATCAGGTACAAACAAAAGGTTGCCTATTTCTTTCAAGTTCTTACTCTTCTGTATAAAAGAGTGTTACTTAGAGCGCTGTTTTCAAACTTGACCATTTTTTGACTATCTTTTGTTGTATGCTCTGCAGCCATTGCAGAGTGGTAGGGGCCAAGGTGCGGTCGTAGGAATTGTAGCTCCTCGTTCATTAGTTTTCTGTAAATGCTTTTTCTTTTACACCTCGAAGACTGAAGCGAGTAGCTTCTGTGTGGTTGATTAGGAACAGTTTTGTTGATACAACAATCTCAGGGTGAAGGTGGCTGATACTTTCTTCCACAATGCATGGAGGGACACTTTAGATTTACTGAAAGCCACCATTGAACACTTGTTTTTCACTTGACTATTGGATTTTTTCAATAGAGTTTGAAAAGAACTGCTACTTTGTTTGTGATGACTATTTAGTGTTATGTGTCTATCCTTGTTTTATATGTTCAAATGGAATAGGATCCATTGAACAGTACCTGGTGCTGAAAGCATGTTTTCTCAAGTTTTCGTCTACGGAATCTTAATTGTGGAATGCATGAAAGAGTACTTTGGATGAGGACTTGGGTTTGAGAAAGTGTAGATTTTGAAATACTCATGTGTAAAATACATATTGATTTGTGGTAGTTTGAAAATATGTTGTGAAGTTTTCATAAGAGTTGGTTGGTTTTGTTGTGACATTCTCCTTCTAGGCTTTTGTGTGCATGATCAAACATTAACTCTATTGGATCGTGATTCTAGTTTTTAGCCTTTGTCAACTTTTGGTTAAATGTGATTTGATTAGCTAATTACATTAAAAATTGGTACCTATAGCTAGCCTGACTTTTACTTTCAATATAATTACTTTCAATATAATTTTAATTAGTTAATATGAATGTAGTAATTTACACAAAACAATTGGTACTGTATGCACCCCTATGATTCGACACACTATTGTTAGATAATTTTATTTTTTATTTATTTACTTCCAAATATGAATTTTGGCAACCCTGTATACAATTCTTTGGGATTTCGGCATACCCGTAGGTTCTATATTATATCTATTTTGGAATTTTGGCATCATCTTTGGATTTTGGAATGTGATTTGTTGTTTCAAATCAATTTATGATATCATGCTTCAGTCCATACTATGCCCGTTGGTTTCTTCATTAATACTTCCAAACTAGAGGTATTGGACCATTTTAGGATTTAGTTCCTGGAGCTAAGGCTTGTAGGTACTACTCACTACACTTTGGTTGCACTACTTGGAGCCTGCAATTGCTACGATTATTGCCCCAACCCCAACAATAACTGCTCGAGTACCAATTGTTGCTGTTATGCCTATGCCGTTTATTTTCATATAAATTTAGGCACACTTTTACATTTCAATATTTTTAGAAAGCTTATACAGTTTAAATTTAAATAAATTCAACTCCAAGTCACGCGTATAAATAAGTGCCACCGCAATATATATAACGTATAGAGGACTATATTTATAAAATTCGAGTAGTGAAGCAAAGTAATATCAAGCCCGCTTGGTTTTTGTTGAATATCGAACATATAAGTTTCATAAGGGGAAGTTTTAAATTGCTATTGAGAAGGTGCCGACTTAAACACCTTAGTAGAGGCGATTCTTCAATTACACACAAGAGAAAATGGAAGCAAGCTATGAACATCATATGACAAGCTCCAAGTGTGAGACGCAACTGATGCAAGAAGAGTGCCCAAATTATCAAGCAATTCTCGATCCTAAGCTTTGGAAACAAACCCCTCGCCCGCTTCTTCACCTTGTGTTTGCTCATCTTCCTATCAATGAGATTTATCGCTTGCCATGTTTGAATAAACAGTGGAAACATGATATGGCATCAACTTCTTTTTTTGGTTTGAATTTGGGTATGTATTGTGAACAACCTCATCCAGGAATGGACTATATGTGACCTTCCACAATTGCAGGTATATGAAGAGGTCTCCTTTGAAAATCTTGTGAAATCTAAATGGACTGTAGATTATAACTTGTATGAAAATGCTTCATAAAAATTGAATAAAGAGATTATTTCACAAGTTTGGATATTATTTGAATTATATTTTTGAAGATTGGACTTTGAAAATTTGGGTTTCTACAATGAATTTACATTAGATAGAATTTAATTGCCTTAAGAGCTTTAAATTTAAAACATTACTAGTGTACTCGTATAGTGTTGCCACACCTACATCACCTTCTCGAGTACAACTCTACAATGATGTTTCTGCCCCTTCTTTTAGTCAATTTTTTTGGTTCTCCTTTGTAAATTAATATGGTGCCCTCAATTAAGCACCATAACAATAATTATTTTTTCCTTTTGATCATGCTTTCTTCAAAAAATTCCCTATTTATCTATGTGGCCCATTGCCGATAGTTCCTTGCTTACGAGTGTGCCTCCATGCCGTTGCCAAGTATGTATCACATCAGCGTCACCTCCTATTTAGGGGAATTTTATAAAACCAAACACTTTTGTAAAAAATTGCAAACAAGGAACCGATTGCAATATATTCACAAAGAGGAGAACAATTTGTTTTCTTACTCTACTTCCCTATCACTAACGTAGTAAACATATTAAAGCTAATATGAAGAAAATTGACATCATAGCATAATGAAGCTTCTTTTCACTACTTTTAAAAACAAGATCAAAACGTACTTCCTTACCTTCTTTGCAAATATTTCGCAATTGTTCCTTTATTTCAAAATATTAAACAAAAACCCAAAATTCCTCATTTATTTATCTTAACGATATTCAAGAAAAATTCAATGATGCCCTAAACCCACAAATTTAACATTTCAACATCACTCAACAAAGTTAAGCCCTAACTTTAGCTTTTACTTTTCCTCCTCATCATCATCACCACCACTCAAGCGCAAAATCGATTACTTTGGGTACCCTGCTTTGGGCGGAGCTCCTCCCACGATCACCATCACCCAATTCGCTTACTACCGATCACTTTCTCACAATCGGTTCCGCAATACTAAATCGATGCAAACCCACTTTTCAGAATAGGAAATTCGAGTTGCGATTTTTTGGGTTTGTTTTTTTAGGGTTTTGTGGAGCTGAGTGGAGGATTGGTGAGAGGATTGATGGTGAAGCTGCGCCATGCAATGGTGTGCGCCAGCAATCAGAACCGCAGCATGGAGGCGCATGCGCTTCTGCAGAAAGCAGGGATGGACGTGAGCTCCTACGGCACTGGCACGAATGTCAAGCTCCCTGGCCCTTCTGCTCGTGAACCCAATGTTTACTCGTTCGGCACTCCGTATCGCCAGATGCTCGAAGACCTCAAAAACAAAGACCCTGAATTGTAAGGTCCTCTTCAAAAAATTACTCTTTTTTGTTTTGATTTTAGAGTTGAGGAAGAAGCTTCACAATCGCACAGCAAGTATCTGTGAAAGATTTCGTTGTTTTTTAGTGCAAATAGTTTCGCCTTGGTTTTGGCGATGCACTGCAGGAGATGAGTTGTCCGTGTCACAAGTATTTGAATTCTGCTCTAATTTTAGGTGCGATTGAGCTGTTAAAAGAACCCGTTTTGTCTGATTCTTGGATTCAGTTCGGGATCGAGTCACAGTATCTGAAGTGAAAGAATTGAATGTTATTGCCTTGGTTTTGGCGACACACTGCAAGAGTCGAGTTTTCTCGAACCAGAAAGTGTCACAAAGATTCCGAAATTGGCCTTTCGAATTTGTAATTACGACTGCGATTTAGCTCTGTGAAGAACCTTTATTACTTTCTTCGGAGTTTAGCACCGGAGTCGTATGTGAATGTATCAGTGTTAATCACTGTCACAAGTTATTCAGCAATATTTACATTCTTTGCTCACTTACGAACTTCCGTTCTTACACAATTGAATAGCGGTATCAGTCGTTCAGAAAGTATTTGAGTTTCTCGTAAACTGAAAGATCTCATTACAGTGTATCGCCAAAGCCAAGGCAAAAACGAGGTCATCTCAAACGAGAAAGTTTCACAACCATTGAGAATCGTGTGTTCACTCATAACTCTCGTTCTTACAAATGGAAACATTTCTGCCTTGGCAACTTTCACGATACACACTGAGGTCCAAAGCCTCACAATCATTCCGAACTATGTTGTCAGTATACACTTACCAGGTTTCGTAGTTTTTTTGCTATTTATACACATTCGAATTGTACATTGTCGGTATACACTACGAGGTTTCGTTTTCTATTGCTATTTGTACACATTCGAATGTTACATTTGTCGGTGTGATTAACGTTCTTGCCTTGACATTGGCGACAACTATACAATACAGGTACAAGAGAAACGGACTACTGCAAATGTTGAAACGGAATGCGAGTGTGAAGGAAGCACCACAGCGGTGGCAAGACAACGCAGCGGATGGCGCCTTCGATGTGGTGTTCACTTTTGAGGAACGAGTGTTCGACATGGTCATCGATGGTTAGTTAGTTCGATGGAAACACATTGCATTATTGGAACTACTAAGGATGTGGTTGGTTGTTTGTTTGTTTGTTTGAATATTAGCTTTTGAATTGAAGGTTTTGTTTTGTTTTGCAGATCTTGAGAATAGGGAACCGCAGTTGCTGAAAATGGCGTTGGTCATTAACTTGGACGTGAAAGATAATCATGAAGAGGCTGCCATTGGTGGCAAGCTTGCGCTCGACCTTTGCCAAAAGGTATGCATCCACTCGGCTCTCCTTTTTTTACAATTCTCTACACTTTCGTAAACAACAATGGAGGGGTAGGCTCATGCTCATGGTTTGTGGATTTCAATCCTTAGTTCTAACTATGGTAACAATGGTAGAGATTGTTGAGAGTTTAACCCTAGAATGTCGAAACGGACACAAAGTGTCTGATGAATGGATTTGAGAATGGAGGGGTAGGCTCATGGTTTGTGAATTTCAAAACTTAGTTCTAACTATGGTAACTATGGTGGTGAGGTGGTGGAGATGGTTAAGAGTTTAACTTCAAAGTGGTGGACACAACGTGTTCAATGAATGAATTTGAGATCTTATACTGAAGAATAGACAATGTTTTTTCATCGAGAATCATCTTCCTCATCATCCACGGTGATGGGTTCTAGGGTTAATCTCTCATGTTCATCCCACTATGGTATTAGGTTGTAAAGAGCATTTGATTAGGTTCAAACACATGATATGTTTATTGTCTCCTATTCACCCAAAAATAATTAGGAAAGTACATACTCTCTTTCTAAGTAGAAGAACTCCTATTGTCTCGCCTATGGGTTGTGTGTGAATTGGTATGGCTTTATTTACAACATGTCATTCCTCTTTATGGTGAGGGCACCATAAAGAATTAGTAGTTCATTTTGGGGAGCTTTACATGCATAATTTGGTCGAGTTTGTTTAGGGAGTTGCCTTTATGTGGGATTTCCCTCATACACAACGGTTTCCAATTCTTTCCGACGGCTAAAGAAAACCCACCCGTGTTTCTTGGTTTAAGAGCCTAGTCGTTTAAGGATAAGGCACACAACCCTTTTTCCTCATGAGCAAGGCTTCTAAAACCCAAAAATACCCTCGTGGACATTCTTTACCTTACACAAAAACCTCCAAACTTTTGAATTTAACAAGTAAAGAATGTTGCATAGCTGGTGGGAGCCTTGCATAATTCATTTGTTTTAGTTTATGTGAAATTTCAAACTCAAAGACATAGAGGTACCCAAAACCGCTCAAGCCAAACCATATCATGGCTACAACAAAACCTCATGGAGAGCCACTTTAACTTAATTTCATGTTCTGCACAACATGTGCTATCTAGTAATTTTGTGTCAACAAATGCTAAGTTTGAGAGCAATGGTGGTGTGCAGTTGGAGATGGCAGACGCATGGGAGGACGAGATCGACGAGATCATAACTCGATTCGAGAAGCAACACAGACGGAGGCTCATGTACACTATCCGCTTCTACTAACCAAAATCCATATCACTCTCGATCGATCACACATGATGAATTATATAGTCTCATCGCTTGCAAACAATATCGCATGTTCCAGCTTAAGAAGCAACTTATTAATGACTCACCCACCCACCATGGTTGCTGCAATCGATGGCTGCGAGATCATGCCACTGTACTTACCACGACATTCATCGGGAATGTCATTTCACATTGTGAATCTAGCGAGCGAGCAAGCGAGAGAGGGGCTTTTGTGAAAAGTGCCGGTGCATATTGCTGCGCATTTGACGCGGTTCTTAGATCATTATTAATGGTTTTTACAGTAAACATTTGTTGGACTTCATTGTTTGTTGTTGTGGTTGTGAGAATTACAGCGTTCGAAGTAGTTCTTGTTTCCAGCATGTTTCTAGATTTTGCTTCACCCGTAAAGTCGAATGATCTGGTTCACTTCCCTGGTAATATCATATTCCCCGATAGAAGATGAACTCATATCACAAGTGGTCTACTTACATTTCTTACTTTCGAATACTACCTTACATTAGTCATCCTCATCGATCATATTCTCTATATTTGCAATAAAGAATATGACATTTCTCAAATCTGAAGTCAACCGAAGTCAAATATACTGTACCTCAAACTACGATTCCACGCATCACATCTGAAAAAGAAATCCTTGGAAGATGAATTCAATCGTAAAAAACACCATATCATCCTAGAAACAGTGCACTCTCTCATTCAAAAATGATGTACGTTCAACAAAGAGTACAAAAATCCCCCCCACTTTTATTGATTGATCCGAATAAGTGATGATATAGATCTATGAATGGTGTGTGTGGCTACCTTAAAAACCAGCAGAGTTCGTGCACTGGTGGAGTCGGTACCCAAAAACAGCCCCGGCGCAATTCGGAATAACCTTGTTCAAATTCAAGGGCGGAATCACACTGGGATACATCTTCTCATTCTTGTAGATACTCCCTTGCTCTTCGACGTCCTGCACATTCTCCGGGTTGAGAAACTCATGCAAGGTGCTCCCGTTCAGGAACACGTCCTTGGAGCTTCGGATGTAGATGCTGCGGTCGTAGTTGCTGCCGATTCCGTTGAACCACGGCGTGGCTTCTGTTCTCCGTCCGGCTATGAATGCGTTGCTGTCGGAGTAGATCTTGCCGCTCACGCGCGCGCCGAGCGCGTAGTAGCCCCAGTTGGAGTAGAGGTTGTTGAGAACGTGACATTTTCCCCATCTGTAAATATCCATTCTCATTTTCATCCAATTAGCACAATTAACTTGGTGAATTAAGAGTGTTTAGAAAGTTTTACATAAATAGTGTCATGGTTTATTGTACTAGAGAAGCTGTAGGGTGGTGCCAATTCGGTAGTATGGGGAGGTTAGCTGGTCGAACCATATTGCTGAATCGGCACTATCGTGTAGCTTCTCTAGCATTAAAGGATTGGATGTCCAATTATACGATATATGGTCACCAAATCGGCAAGCCTGGCTGAATATGGTTAGCAGAATGGGCGGTCTACCTTAGCTGCTGAATATGGTTGGCACAATCGGTGGTCTACCTTAGCTGCCGATTCTACCGAGAAGAAGGGCTTAAAAATTGGCCTTATTGCACATACGATCCTATAACATTGAAAGATCTTCTCACCATGGGATAGAGCATATGAATGTAACAATACTTGGTCAATGTAAGTGACAACTAGTGTCCCGCATTGGTCATCAACCATTCACTATTTGATGTTATGGACACGGATTTTACTTTTTTGGTGTAGTTTCATCATATAGTGGTTGATCTTCTATATGTCTTAGTGTTGATATTTGACATGAATTGGGCGGGTAAAATAGCTCTCTCATGGAATGGATGATTGATTGCACAGGGTGGGAGGAGGTTTGAGCCATGGACCTGCAATGGGGCATGCGTTGCATGGAATCCTTGAACCAATTCCGGTACACGGAGACGCGCATATCCATATCCTGCTTATCAAAGTCACTCGCCCCCAACAACATGTTGAAATTGTAATTGGAGAGATGCGAGTTGGAGATGGTGACATCCGTGGAGCCTTGCAAAACGGACGCCAACCCGAGCTTGGCATCGGACGACGTCAAGTGATCCACCCACACTCGACTCGAGCCCGCAAAGATGTGCACCGTGTCGCTCTCCCCCACCGTGCTTATTTGGAAGTTGTGGAGAATCACATTCGAGACTCCACACAACACTATGCTCTTCCCTGCAAAAAAATTGATCACCCATATATACAACCCACAAATGACTATTAACACCATCAAGCATGGGTACACTAGCATGGGGAAAAGTATGGTATTTCCATCAAGCTCAATGGCTCACTCTAACAAATCACTACACCTTTCAAGCATGGATACATTAGTGGAAAAGTGTGGTATCTCCATCAAGCCGAATGGCTCACCTCACATAAGTTACTACACCATTCAAGCATGGATACACTAGTGGAAAATTGTGGTAGTTCCATCAAGCTGAATGACTCACCCCAAGCACAAATCACTACACCATTCAAGCATGGATGCACACTAGTGGAAAAGTGTGGTATTTCCATCAAGCTGAACAACAACTCAGTGCACCAGGGTGAAAACAGACATTCTTGATGGAAATACTGGTGAAGAGCCCAATGGAAATACCACACTTTGTGATGAGATGTGGAGGTGGCGGACCTGTGATAGTGACATTGAAGCCCCGGCCATCAATGGTAGTCCCACTCTTGATCCACAACAAATCAGTGAGAGTGATAACAAAATTCCCAGCAAAAGTGATCCACACTCCGCCATCTGCCTGGCCGCCCTGGTGAACGCCATACCGCAACGACCCCAGGGACGGTTTCTTGTGGTCGTCTTCATCATTCGTCACCACATACGATTTCCCTTTCAAGCCGCCCGTGACCCCGTCGGCGTATCCGAAGGTGCACAGCGGCAGGCGACGGCCTTTGCCGCACGCTGTGAATTGGCATGTGGTTGGATTGATCGTGCCGCTGCATGCTTCTACTCCTTCGTCCTCATCCGCTGCACACACAATCCATCACTCCCACCGCTCAGAGTCCCCTAACTTCTTACTATCCGGACCTTGATCGGAGAAACTCTGAAAAGGAATGTGTCGTGATGAATGATGGGGTGTACATACATGGGGTGACGACCTTGACGGTGTTGTTGAAATGCCACTTGTTCGCTAAATCGCTCGTCTTGTTCAGCTGGTTGTTCTTTTCTGCAACTACAAGCTCGCAATCGGAGGACAGTTGAGTGAGCATTTGGTGCACCGTCGACAACGCCTTCTTACTCTTGCGGTACACTGAATCTGGCAAGGAATCCTGCACATTCATCCTCATAAATTCAATCATCACTTGAATACACATAACCTCAATCCTCTAATAAATGACGACAAAGAGACGACTACATCACAGGGATTGTGAAATCAAAGAGAAGCATCACTTAGGTGCTCAATGATATCAAAGATACTATAAGCCTCAAAACATAACTATGTCAATCAGAACGAGTACTGGTAGAAAAGTGTGCAATTTCTCCCAGGTTGAAGTGACTCATTTTAAGATCATGAGGCATTCTTGATGGAGAGCTTGATGGAAGCTCCACACTTTTCCAGTACTGGCCAATTTTGGTATGTCAAAATGGTAACGGAATTGCCCAAGTTGAGACTTACGGCGCGGACGGAGAGGTAAGTATTGCAAGCAGAGACAGCTTTAGCAGCACTCCGGAAGAAAGCTCCCGACTCATCGAGCGTAGTCGTCGGCAACTGCGACGTGATCCACGTGAGAGTATCATTCACACTTTCGATCTGCCGACTGCAATCGTCCGCGACCACCTCTCCCTCGTAAGCCACCACCTCCAAATTACTCGTGATGTTGCTCAACGCCTGCAGCGTGCGCTTGAACTCACCACCGGAGTCTATTGAGCCTCGAACCACGCATTGTTGCAGTAGCAACAGTGCCCACCAACACAACGCCCACTTCGTCATAGCTGATCAAACACCCCCCAACAAAAACTAACCATCATCAACAAGCTCGCCTCCTCACAAAACATGAATCTCACAAATCGTTGAAGCTTCCCACATCATGAAACATGAACATTCCACAGGAAATTTAGTTTTTTGTGGGTGAATCAGAAGAAAAATTGACTCAATTTCCTAAAAATTGGTTGCTAAGTTCAGAATTTTTTTGAAGTTCCTGGCATTGCCGTAGAGTGCATAGCTTACGAAAAGAGTAAGCATCAAAAAAGTGTAATCAATCTCAGTCTCCTTGTAACATTGTCATTTTAACGTCAAGCTTGCTACAAAAACTCAAATATCAGTAGAACTAACTTGGAACTTCACTAGTAGAAACATGTGGACTTCCATTTCATCAATCTTGGTGAAAATTTACGCATGGAAACTTCACCAACGAGTGCAAGATTTTACTTTTCCAAGGAATTTCATGTAAATTACTGACAAAAGGAATTAAGTATGCATAAATCGGCAACAATTCTGACAATATTTTGCAAGTTTCGATATTCTTTGTGATTTGCACTGATTTGCGAAATGTTGTTTTTGGTTTGGAGAATTGGAGTGGGGGTTTTGAAGGTGAGTACCTGGAGCTGGGTTTAGAGTGAGTGAGTGAGCACTGGAGATGAGTGGTGAGCCAGGGTTTAAGACGGTGGTCGCTTGGAAGGGAAGGGAAGAGGTGAGTTCATTTACAATCTCAAGACTTGGAAGGGAGGCTTCATTGGTATCTGCAAAAGCGTTTCATCTTTTTTTTTTTATGGTTGTTCAACTACCCACAAATGAATACCCTCTATTCTAATACTTCCAAAGATGTGGGTAGATATTGATTTGATAGCGAAGACTAACTACTCAATGGGTAAGGGTATGATATAGGTACCTCATTCCAAAAATAGTGTGAAAATTTTATTCTAACCATATGGTATTATAGGTGATATGACTATAGTCAGTGTATATATGGGGTTAAAAAAGGAATTTCTGGCACATATATAATGAATTACACATTATGAGACGCGTCTTAGTGATACCCATATCATGCCCTTGAGCCTATGAAGTTTGAAACTCATGAATAATCAGCTGGGAGAGTTTCTAGGGTATGCGAGATGAGAATATTGAGTTTTATTGATGGCATAATGAAGTGAGTGTCTATGCATGTGAGATTATGGCGTAGAGGTTTGTTGGAAGGGGTGTTCATGATGGACATTGCACCTTCATAAATGGGAGTTGCAAGAATTTTGAATGATGAACTTTGATGTTGTTGTATGCGTACGTTCTTGGAATGGTGTTCACTTCAAGAATAACATATTAGTTTATGTTTAGTTTTGCATTGTCATACATGATTTTTTTTCCCCCACTGAGCTCTTTCATATGTTAATTTAGATGCCCATATGTTGATTTTGTTACTTCGACAAGAGTAAGTAGATTGCTTTTTGATTTGTACAAAGGGGGGGGGGGGTGATTGTAGACTTTGTACATTAGTTGTATCTTTTTGGTATTTTAATATTTGAATTACCCTATGAAAGACTAACATGAAAAGTCAATAAGATTTTGAGGGAGATTTTATAGAACAAGAGAAATGGTCTTCTAGTTTATAGAGTAGGGTAAGAGGTACACATCTTTAATGTAGTTGAATTGAATGCTAAAGGTTTCAAAGAACTATATAAAGAATGTTTATTAAGATTTCCAACGAAGCATTTAATGTGGACAATTTTCACTTATTTATGACATATATCTAGTGTGGATATACATGTGTAAGTTTACATCATGAAAAGCGTTCCATGTGTGAAAATATATTCTCTCTTTCTTATGATTACAGGAGAAGGCTATAGCAATGGATCATAATGTAATGTGAAATCTTAAAATAGTCCTTCTTTCATGTTCAAGTGGTGCCTTAAGCCTTCTCGTAAACTCGTATTGGTCATTTTACATTTATAGGAGAAAAAACTATGATAAAAGTTTTTATAATATCGAGTCTCTAAATCATTTACAAATTGGAAAATTTGGTCTAGATTGTAGTAGTGATTGATGAATTTATTAAGATATGCCTATATTTGAGACAACATTTGATTCACACAAAGAGTACTTGATTCATGTATGAATGTATGATCACATGTTTCTTCCTTTTCAGTTGTTTTTTGTTGTAAGTACGAATTTT
The DNA here is from genome assembly GCA_037043015.1 of Bryum argenteum. Classification (NCBI taxonomy): domain Eukaryota; kingdom Viridiplantae; phylum Streptophyta; class Bryopsida; order Bryales; family Bryaceae; genus Bryum; species Bryum argenteum. The sequence goes on along the minus strand of CM073328.1, from coordinate 11,942,629 downwards.
GGAGTAATGTTTTCACAAGAAATAAGGGAAAACTCAATTTACATAAGTAGTCTACATTAAAATTTAGCAAGTGATTTCTATAGTATATTAAATCTAAATGCCATTTTTTCAACCATCATAAACCTAAATTTTCTTCAAGAAATTTTAATTCCTCATGAAAGGCTCTAGAATTTTGAAGTTTTCATATACTTGAACTACGCAGTTCTCAAGAACCTCAAGAACCTCAAGAACATAGTCATAGCAAACACTTCATGTATATTTTATTATAAAGTGAAAGCAAAGTTAAGTAATGAATTTGCATCAATGCATATATCAAATTGAAGTTTCAAATGTTACAATCTTTTGATAATCTACCGTGGCTTCATAGAAGTTTCACAAGAAATAAAGCATAAAATTGATAGGTGGAAATATGTCACACTAAAGCATTTAGAAGTGTGAGCTTGAATATACAAAGAAAATGAATGAAATTTTTACATCTATGTCTCATCAATGTTTTTTTACAACTAAATTTCTACATTTGAAAGTCTACATATCCAACTCGATTACAATTGCACCAACGTCTTATAATTCTACAGAGAATCATCATAAACAACAATCAATATTGAAACACTCATATATCTCACTAAAAGAGATATAATATCAATTCAAGCCAATATCCTAGGTCAACCTTGAATAGAAAATCTTCACCCAAAACCACCAATTAAAATTTGGAATCTTATTACTAGTATGTGCTTGATCACACTATAGCCGGGAAACATCCTTGGGCAACAAATGTGCTCCATTGACATCTATTTTTATATTATACAACAAAACATGTACTTTAGTACTATTTTCAGTGAAGGAATCATTAACAACACAAATTAATTGATTCATAATCATAATCATAATAATAGAAGTATCATCATGATATAGCATAGATATAAAAAAAAAATACTAGACACATGAAATCAATGGTCACAAAGTAGTTGTTACATATATGATCATGTCTCACCTAAAAATCCTGCACAAAGTTGTGCTCGCTCATTTCGTAGCATCGCAATCTCCATACGAATACCTTCATCACCTTGACCGGCACCTTCAGCTATTGTCTGCTCCAATGTTGCAATTATGCGTTCTATACTTTTGATCTGATCACAAATTGTTATCGCATTATATTTAGCGACTATTGTAAATTTTTGCTTCACCATCTACTTTCAAACCCAACACTTAGAAATACTTGCTTTACAAAGAACAACTTGTTGCTACACAAACCATCTAATATCTAACAACTCCATCCAATATCTACCATAGAACCACATAAATAAACCAGTTTTTCAATATAACCCACAAATATTGGAAGCCTAGTTTATGATGTATTTTTCCTATTATAAACATGGCAAACCTTCTATTAGAATAATGGGTCTTAAAACTCCATGTTCTCAAAAAAAAAAAAAAAGTGGTTAAAATTGATGCTTATAACCTAATAGAGAACTTGGAAATTATCAAATGTGTACTTTATGTAAGTATTGTTATACACAAGTAAAATTGTGAATCAATATATAAGGGTTGTCTATGAGAGATTGAGATAAATTTGAAAAATTGCCATAAGAGGATTTAGTTTTAGCTATTTGGATAACATATAAGTAAGTTTCCACATTTTATTCAAAAACTGAGAAAATTAACATATATGGATTCCATATGAACATATTTATTGAAGTATTACATAATGTTTGACAATATGAACATAGTATTTTGACACTTGAGTTTCTTCCACTCCGCTCTTAACTACATCATTACTCTTCATATCTTAAGACTTTGGATACTTTGAACATTATTTCAAAAGGCTTCAATGCAAAATAGTAAGCTGGATGTAAATTTCCATTATACAGATTGATTGTTTCTTGTTCATTCAAAATTAACTTCTTTCAAACTCTTAACCACCCATATTCAAATTGCATATCTAAATTGCATATTCAATTTGCATATTCAAGTTGGTTAAAGGTAACTACCAATTTGACAAGCAAAGCGTAATCTGAAACATTTGAGAACTTGAGTTGAGAGTACTCCAACCTTGCGATGAGGCCATCGACGCATTCCATTGCGCCTACAAATTTTTTTCAATACCGTTGGACATATGCCCAATTCTTTTGCAGCAGCATTTATTGGCAAATGGAAGTGTTGCGCTAAATCTGTCATTTTCAGTTTACCTGTTCTTTCTCTCTGCAATGTAAAAGTTCTGTTTAGTAATATTTTGGAAAAGCGTTAGGAAATTATAAAAGCTTAGGGTGGCTTTTATACCTTTTACCTTCAAAATCTATGTAAGTGACATGAGAAATTGTTAACCTGAGCTGCCGCATTGCTCTTTGGAGGCTTTGGAGGTCCAACTACAACTTCAGGATTGCTACTATTGTCAATGCTTCCACTACGTTGAGGCTTGTTTTGCCCATATCCAACTTTTTCATATATACATCCGCTATTTAAAAAATCTAAATCTAAATTCAACGTATTTTTAGTTTAGTAATTAGAAAAATTTCTAAGAGGAATCAAATGAAAAGTGATTTCTACTTTTCACTTGCAAATAATCTATATCAAATAATAACCTAGTACAACTCAAAAAAATTGATCAAATTATTTGTGATCAACTTGTGATGATTCAAAATCCCTAAAAACAAGTTCTACTAGTCTTTAGGCTACGGACTTAAGGCTCAACTATTTTCATGACCTCTTCCTACTCCTATTCCATATAACATCTTTTCTTCAAAATTATCTTAAATCAAAATTATTTGATAAGTCTCATAAAGTGGTGTTCATAAGTTTTTTTTAATAATAGAATTTGCATGTGGAAAAAACAACTCCATTAGAATGGTTTTTGTATGCCTTAGAGACTTCAATTATACAAACACACCTATTGAAAGCAAAAACTGTAGATGAATCCCTATACTTTTTAGTTATAGTTTTTGGTACATTTTAATGAATACAATATTTAAACAAAAAAGGAACTACCAGAAGTACACAAAACATCTGGAAGAACCATATGTCCCATGTGTTTAGGGAGGCATCCTACATTTGCACCCATGATTTGCTCTGGTGACATGCTTATGCCAAGGCCTCCACTTTGCAGAGAATCATGTCGAAGTACAAAACCTTCTTTTCTACGCAAGAGACTATATTGTAATAGGAATAGCTTTACATACTCAGCATTTCCAACAGGAAACCTACCACAATATAGAATGTCCAATTTAATCCAATTATAAAATTGATACTTGAGCACAATTAATCACAATCAAATAAGATTAGACATGATACTGTTGCGGTGCATTAAATAGTTGTGCTTGATTGTAGAACATGGAGACACAACAATTTCAACTATGGTCTAATCTACTTCTAAGTAATTTGGTACATGACTATATTAAAAAGATTAAGATACCAAGATAATTAGTGAAAGTGGTTGTATTGATGTTTTAGAAAATGTACCATAACAAAATTAGGGAATCATTACTTTAAGAGAATTTTTTATTCTTGATAAACCTTTGAAATGAAACAAATGAGTTCTTACAAGTAATATCAAATTAGCAAAATAAATACTCACTCCACCATTTGTTGCTCAAAGGATGTAGGAAAACCATCATCGATACAAAATTGAGTTTGCAAAACTGCGTGATAGCTTTGGCCATCACATCCATGAATCTCAAGCTTTGTGTCTTGAACTCCTGCGCACCATTTCATGTACAATTTGATTCAGTATTCATATCTATTTGTTTTTTTAGAGCAAAGAAGAATTTAAGTTCAAGTAGCTTTCCAAAAGATACCAAACAACTTTAAAAAAGCATAGTGATGAATAGCTTACCATATCTATATGTCCAATTGATGACAGCACCAGCTTGAAGTTTTGTAAACGACCAATCTCTAACAATGTAACTCAACAATCTCATTTTGATCATTGACCTAACACTCATCATACTCATTACTATGCACTTCCATTCTAAAATTTGTGAAGCACAAGACTTGCAACCCTAAAATATATGTTGAGCATTCATAGCTATTTTGGTAACTACAAGACCAAGTGTGGCGGTAACTTATTTACTCACTAGGTGGTTCATGATATGGGTTTTGCATTGAAATTATATTATGATTCTTATCTAAAAAATACTTTAGGATCAAATACGTTCAATTTCTCTATATTAATGAAAAAAAAGAAAATGAACCTCATACCAACTTTGATACCATATTTGAGAGAAAATTCTCTTACTAACCAAAATTACAATGTTGATTATGTAGAAGAAAAAAATCAAAGATCAAAATTAGATACTTGAGGAATTATGATAAATGAGTACCATTTGAGTGAATAATGCATCGTAGGATTTGGCATGATCCACATTGATATTGTTGATTTTGCGAATGTCCAAAGCTTGGTTGAATGGGGCCTTCTCGTGACATTCCCCAATCCAATGGAATACCACCGCAATTAATAGGGTGTGTCCCACTTGAAGTTGAGGCCCCATGTTCCAAACCTACAAAACCTTGATCGCCAACATCAACAAGTCCATTTGGATCCCTCATCATATAAGAACTTGTTGTGAACATTGTTGAAGTACATGCTATAGAAGGAAGTCTATTTCCTTGCAAAGGCACGTAAGAAGGAACCTCCAATCTTATAGGTGACAAGGGTGGATTTTTCACGTAGCCATCATGTGAGCTAAATATTGTAAATGAATCCTTTGCAGCATCAATGTCAATCTCATCAAAAGCAATCAATTCAGCATTTAATGTATCTTCAGCATATGTTGCCTCTCCATCAATATTCTTGCCATCAAACAACAATGAACTAAAGTCCGGTTCGAGTCCTCCTTCACTTTGGCCCACCCTCCTATTATTATTAAAAGGTGGAAGAGGTGTTAACAAGTTGCATGGAGGTCCCGGAATATTGAATGTTGCAAAATTGAAGAATTGTTCTTCAATATTGACATCTTTTGGAGTCTTCAAGAATTCATTTATGTCAAAGCGTGGGCTATTGTTTGATGCACTGAGAACAACTCCTTCACAAGAAGGAGAGTCCAATTGCCCACCTACCATTTTTGCATCGATCTCAAAGAGCTCACATAATAATGCTTGAATCTTGATTCTTCAATGCTTTTGAAGTATTGGGCTTGTCATCATTGTAACATTTATTTTATAGCTAGGGTAACATGAGTTTACAAGGTGCAGCTAGTACTCACCATACAATAACTACAAGATTCCATAAACATGTTGTTGGAATCTTAATTTTAAATCTGAAATCATTGGAATAGATGAATTGTAAGAACTCCAAACTTCGCAAGGCTTCATAACCCTTGCAAAGATTCATGAGTGACATTCAAGTCATTGGTTTACTTATTTCACCAAGATCTCGATCTCTTTATTGAATATCTCTTGAAGACTTATCATAAGAGAAGTGAACTTTCATAACAATCACAATCCAAGAAGCTCCAATTGTCTTTGCGATTCCTGAAAAAAATGTCAATTTCCATATCACTCCAATTCATATACAATAGGCAAAATATGAATGTGAATCTACTATTGAAATTCACACGCCATATTTTTGCTTTATGTAAACTATTATGCTAGATTCTACATGTTGAGGTGATAAAATACCAACCTTGCTTCTTCTTTAAAGTAGTAATTTACTATATTCTTGCCTACTTCTGTGACAACGGTTCTTAGTGGATGAGCTTCAAATCTCAACCATTCAAGAATTATAAATTAACTTAGTTTCATACAAAAGATTAAAAAAGTTAAAAGTGAATCACACTAATATTGGAAACCTTAGCCAATTACATTATACACAAATATTTCTAGAATAAACATAGAAACTAATTTTATTTAAATATTTGAAGATTTTTTAAATTTAAAATAAAGCTATTTAAGATGATATGTTTCTTACAAAAGACTAGAAGTTTACTATAGGTTAATAGCTTGTCCAGCACTTGTGAGCCAAATAATTATTTAAAGTGGAAAATTTACATTCTGCTCATCAATGCGCCAAAAAAAAAAAATAAATAAATAAATAAATAAATAAATAAATAAATAAATAAATAAATAAATAAATAAATAAATAAATAAATAAATAAATAAATAAATAAATATATATATATATATATATATATATATATATATATATATATATATATATATATATATATATATATATATATATATATATATATATATATATATATATATAATCATTCCACACATTTTGGAAATATATTTTTATTGTTATGCTCTTTTGTGGGTTGACAGTCCCACACCTCATTTAACATTTCAAGGAACAAATAGTTTGACCTTCATTAACCCCTAAAAATCCAGGAAAACCGATTCGGTTTTCTGAGTTTTCGGGCAGCTCATTTTAAGCATTTAAATTGATATTTTTGCCTAAGATTTTTATTGGGTGCTCCCCATACAGTAATGTGTATGTGGTAAAATTTTCAAAGTCAAATTTTAATTTTATAACCTTCACCTAGAAATTTTAGGTTTCAAGTCCTAAACGGGCAGGTTAAAATAATTTTTTTAATTTTTTTTTTTTTTAGAATCATGTTCATTACCAAATTACTATTCAAATTCCAAAGTATCCGAAGTCAAAAAGTTTACCAATTTTACAAGGGCAGCCTCCAAAACTTTCAAAAACAATCTTCACAATTTCTAGTAATTTTGCAATTTTTTCTTTCAAAAATTGCCAAAATTCGAGATTTTGGATTTTTTCCAAGATTTTTTTTTTTCAAAATTCACATTATCATAAATGCACCTTCTCACCGTCGAGATTTTTCTCAAACTAAATATATCATACGTGGTGCTTGTTTTACTATATGGTTGTTTTTAGACCTTCTTTCATAAAATATTTTACATTAAGGTCAAAAAGTGGAATTGGTCTCTAAAATTTTGCATGAGCATACCCAACTTGATTACCTACATGAAAAAAAATGAGGGAAAAATATTTGGAATAACAATCATCAAGTTGCCCTTGGCACCATTTAGACAATGCCTCTCACGCAACGGCAAAAAAAAGTGTTGGTCAAACTTTGATTGTAATGATCTCACAAATGACAAACATCCAACGGTTGAAATTTTGACCAGTCCTTTGTATACAAGTTAGGTGCAAGATCTTACGGTTCAAAGTCTAAAACCAGAAAAAAAAGTTTCTCCATTTCCCCATTTCCCAACGAAGGTGAAAAATGGCAGTTTTTGGTTCTGGAGGTCGAGGAAACCCCTGGATTTTTAGGGGTTAATTTTCAGAAAAATTAGTCACTCATTAAGTGAATTATTTTCTATCAAATCTACTATTAACCCTTAAAGGTCCCTTGGGGATAGTATGTACGCTGTCGTATAATTAGGATATGCTACCAACAAGAAACTCTAAACTGGAATCGTAATAGCTCACTAGAACTGCATTAAATCAAACGTCAACTTCTTCTTTGAACTCAAACCCATTAAAGGTGTGCATTCACTCCAAATATAACCAAAATACACCGTATTCTACTGGTCGCCACGGCACGCTCAGACCTTTAGGGGTTAACTTACGGTTGTTAACCCTTATACGCCCTTGGGGTCTGAAAGGGGCAGCCTTAAATTGGATCACAATGTTTTTTGGACTTGGGCATCATGAATAGTGCACTTTTTGAACTTGGGTATCATAAATGAACCAATCAATGATGAGCTTGCAACCTTCTACAAGGTTATATACAACCTCAACCTACCTATCACAATACTTTCAAAGCACAAAGTCACTCATAGAACTTGTGATTTGAATTGTAAAATTTCACTTTTTGAATGCATTATAAGAAGGTGACCAATTTGACATCAAAATATAAGTGAAAAGTCGAGAGCTATAGAGCAGATTCTCTTGAAAACAAACCCCTCGGGCTTCCTTGGGCGTTCAAGGGTTGAAATCCTTTCATGAATCAAGTTGTTATGTTGAACCTCATTGACCTTTCAAGACCCCATGGGCCTCAAACCGTTACAATATATGAACTCTTTAGTTGTTGATTTGGTGTAAGCTTCTCCCAAGATTCCTCCGCGACCCGCTTTGTAAATTGTTTGATTCAGTGTTTTGAGGAATTAACCCCTAAAGATCCTTGATACAAAATTGTCTAAATTATCAAAAAGAACTTTCTTCTACTTCAGGCCCAATAAAACTCAATATAAGCATTAATAGAAGATCCAATTGTAGGATCTTGAAGTTAACTTGATCCTTTGCTCAATTGTCAAAATTGAATCGTTAATTTTTCTCCGATTTTGAGATTATAACGGTCAAAGTTGGCTAAAGTTTTTTCCTGCAAAAATCCCAAAAAGCCATTTTGGCTTTCTTGTATGCGTTAATGTAGGGGTTAATATGCAATGTATACTCAAATTGAGATGGATGTAAAGAGCACAATTTTAGATTCTTGAACTCCTTATTATTCACACCAGATTCAAGTGATCCAAGTAGCGTACCTTGTGGTCAGTTTCGACATTAATTAATTCAAACCAAGAATGTTGAATGTTTTGGAAAATTATATGTTGGGATTTGTTGAAAGTGCAGAAATTATAAAGCCTTATTGCTTAATTTTTGAAAATATTATAGTTGTTTGAAATTGCAAAAATTCAAATACTAAAGTGGAAAAATATAAAATTTGAGATGTAAAAAAAAAAAAAAAAAAAAGTGCTTCAAATTAAAAATACAACTCATTCCCAAACCGAAATAAAAAGTCTTAATCTTATATCAATACAAATACTATGATAATAGTAAATACTATATTAAAGTTGCTTCATAGTGCATGTTGATGAAGCATCACAATGGTCCTACTCTACAACCACATATGTTGGTTTGTCTTCACTTTGCACTCTAATTCAAAACATGAAACACATAATTCAAACTCATTGGTCATGGAAATGAATGTAATTTTGCAAATCAAATCTTTAAATCGAAAAATGCATACCTAAATTATTACTCTGAAGCGTATATCTTGTCACTCTTTCAAGCATGGCCCCACCATCAGTGACTCCACAAAACGCCAAAAGGGCAGAATAAATATGCTGGCAAAGTTCAAAATCTGGAATATTTCTATTTCTATTGCCTAAAGCTTTGCATCGTTAAAAATAATTCATTTTGTCTCTCATGTGTTGAAGCTAACCACGACGTACGGTAGGGGAAGTCGACCTTTACTCATTCACTTGTTATAAACACCTCAAACTTCCATTCTATTTTTGAAACGAAAGTTCTAGAACAACGGAAAATAAAGTAATCAAAAAGTACCGAGTTTATTAAACTGATGACGACAACAAATGACATTGCAAAAGATTAAAGTAAAAGGAGACCAAAGTAAAAAGAGACGAAAGTAAAAGTCTTGAATCCGTATACTTATACACGAACTTCTTCATATATATTTTTCATATACCAATCTTGTAATACCGTATTGTGTTCAATATCAAATCTTTTACATTCAATCCCATAATTCTCATAAACAATTTAAACTTACGAATATTTTGATCCAATTACAAAATGGCTGCCATTTGTAGATGTGGATTTTACGCCAATGAAGGCATGGACGGCATGTGCTCACAATGCTATACCTTAATTCTAAAGGCCGGGATAGCCAAGGACGTGCTCAAAGTCAAAGTAGTTAAGCATGTTGAAGTGCAAGAAAAAGGAGAAGAATCAAAGAGCAAAAAAACTAAAGTAAGGTGTGAAGTTTGTCGGAAGAAAGTTGGACATACTTCGGTTTACTGCCGTTGTGGAAAAGTATATTGTGCTTTCCATCGGAACTCTAATGAACACTTGTGCACGTTTGATTACACAACGCACGACCGCAAGATTATTGAGAAACAAAATCTCAAAATTGGACATGATAATACTTTAAAGGAGGTATGAAATCTTAGTTCTTAGTTCTAAGTTGGATGTTTGGATTCTTCAAGGGAGGCACGAATTCTTTTTTGGTACATGCAATATAGTAAGAGCTTGGAAAGGAAGTGAAGTACTTAGCATAAAATTATAGATTAAGGATAATACTTAAGAATTCTTGATAGATCAAAACGACAAGTATAGAAAATCCATGTATGGAAATCTTAGACTGTATATAAACAATTCTTAAACTATAATCCCATATATTTCCTTGTTACGAAACTATTTGTGTCTTTTGAATGCTTAATTTGGGTCAAAACTTATGATCCTCAAAAAAATATCAACCTCAAACTAATACATCCATTTCACAACTTACTAAGCCAAATTTATAGAGCAGTCAAGTAAAGTAGTTATAAAAATTGCGCAAAGCTTGTGACAAACCACTTCAGTTGAAGTCTAACTATCTTATGAGTGGCGCTGAAAGTAGGCTTTATTAAACCTCAAAACCTCCTAAAACCTTGACAAAATTTTAAGGGTTGAAGGTTTATGCACACATGGTGTAAGAATTAGTGAATTACTGAAAGCCAAGATATCGGAAACAAATTCATACGCACATACATCTAAATTCATTGTTGCTAACCCCTAAATGCCCCAACATTTCTTTTAGCCTTCAAAACCAAAAACTACATATTTTTACCACTTCGTGCAAGTTGAGGTATGATTCAAATAAATCTACTTTTTTAGTATTTTCAACCGCAATATCTTCAACAAGATTACTTGCACTAAGACCATATCAAATCTCAACTGTTAGATCTTTACCATTTGTGAGATCATATTACTTAAAGTATATGTGTTGAGTTTTTCTGCAAACTTTGAAGCTTGCTCTTGTAAAGTTTGAAGATTGCCCTTGCAAAATCAGTAAGAGCTTGAACATGAATTTCTTGTGTAGTAGTATCATCATAAACATATTTCCCAAAACTAAATTTTTAAAAATAATTTTAAAACTACCCAAACAGCCCTATTTAGGCTTGGAAACTAAAATTTACATTTAAAAACTCTTAGTTCATAAAATTCTCACACCCACACACACCTTGTAGTACAACGCAAACACGTACTAAGAATCTGAAGCAAAAATATTGATTTCAACACCTTCATCTAGGCTGCCCAAAACAACAAAAGCCCATTTTGGGTTGCTTGGGCCCAAACTTCAAAACACTACATGCAACTACCAAGTGAGAATGAGACTTTAGCGCATATACCGGAACACGTCAACAACACGTCTGACAAGTAGCAATCCATTGCCATCGGAAAAAAACGCACTGAGCATATCATAGTAGGCACAATGCGCATGAATGTGTCGACAAATGAGTCCGCGAGTTGTACAGCCTAGTAATCTCAGTGAGCTGGGCCCGACGGACGGACAGACGGACCGGTGCAGAGAATGTCACCCACTCCAGTATCTTACATACCATCATCATCATCATCATGCACATTTTGAAATCATCTGTCAGGGGGCCGGGCCTCGGGGCCGCCCCCCACCCGGACTTGTCGGGACACACTTTAGATCTAACGAAAGGGCTCCCCAATAATACAATGCTCGGAAGAGACAACCTTATCAATTTGCTCGGCTTCTTTTGTTGATGAGAGTTTCAGTTCTTGTCGAGGGTTCCTCATTGAGTCGGTCCGTAGAAACCATATCTATGTATCACAAAAAAGTTTTATGTTGGATGTGGTGTCGAGTTTCGATTTAAAAGATCTCACTTCACCTCTAAAGGAGTAAGTGACCCAAAATATCCCCAACTCGGTTAAAATGGCGTTATGCCGCTAAAATGACACACCTCAACTTTCTGAACTGCAGTTCAAAAACCATGTGATACAACAGAATCTGAAGGTGATATTATGGAAAATGAGTGACAATGTACATGAAGGAGTGATTTTTATTTTTTCTTAAGTGTGATATTACAGAATATATCATTCCATGTCAGCACATATGTAAGATTTGGTGTGACAAAATGGCACATGGCATAGTGCCATTTGAACAAAATTGAGGTTAGATGGGATTTTGTCTGTTTCGGGCAGCCTAAATGAAGGGGTTAAAATCAGTGTTTTTGTTTGAGATTCTTGTTAGATGTTTGCTATACTACAAGGTGTTTGAGTGAGAATTTACGAGGCTCAATTCCGAACCAAGAATATTGTAACTCAATTTTTGTTTTTCAAGCCTAGATAGGGCAGTTCGAGTAGCATCAAATTTAGTCTTCTTCTTTTTTTTCTTTTTTGAAATTATGTTTATGATGATACTACTACTCAAATTTTCAAGAAATCCATGTTCAACCTCTTTACCGATCTTGCGAGGGCAACTTTCAAAGTTTACAAGAGCAAGCTTAAAAGTTTGCAAAAAAAAAAAAAAAAAAAAAAAACTTGACACATCAACTTTGAATGTTATGATCTCACAAATGGTACAGATCCAAAGGTTGGAATTTGACATGGTGTTAGCGTAAGTAGTGATTTTGACGATCTTACGAGGGGAAATACCAAAAAAATGAAAATATCGAATCATACTCGGGAACTAGTGAGCGGTTTTTGATATCGTGTGGATTTTGAGTCTCCTTTCTTATCACATTGCCTTGCCTTCATTGGGTTAGCCTCCTCGTTTTTATAACAATTAAAAATCCCCAACACCATGTACCACAACCCCACAATCTCCAAAGCTTGGAGGATATAATAATATATAATAGGTAATAATAGATAGGAGAGCAGTTGCCCTAGCAAATGATAAACTACTCAATTACAAAAGCTTCTAAAACATTGAAAACTGACAATCATAGCATCAATATATTATTTTTTAAACCACATTCTCTACCCAAAAAGTTGAAGAACATAACAACTTATCTCCCTGACATACGCACCATACTAATGAGTGGTAATAAAGGAAACCAACCCAATTGCTTCTGAAACCCAATTGCTTCTGTAAGTTATTAAAAAATTAAAAAATTAAAATGATGGGGGGTGTTAATTGTTGGCTTGAATGAAGGGCCGGAAAGGTAACTTATTACCCCCATGTGAAAATGGTAATAACATCATGACACTGACAATTGGGCTTGTCCTCTATGGAACTATGGTTGATTCATAAGGGGAACACTTTATGGTAGTGCAATCTGCTACAGTACTCTACTACTCTACTTCTGGTAGTCAGTTTTATAGTTATTGTGTGACTTGTTTTTATTGGCAAGGGAAAATAAAATAAAATAAAATAATAATAATAATAAATAAAAATAAATAAAAATAAATAAAAATTCCAAAGTGATTTATCATATTTCATTTATATTTTTGTTTGCAATATATTTGTAATCATATATTATGAACCACATTTTTATCAAGTAACCCAAGTTGTAAGGGCGTGATAGAGTGTTTGTTCGACCTATCCTTGGATGTATGCGTAGAGGTCAGTTTACCAATGGTGGGACTACTAACCCCGCTGAGGGTAAACACTATGCTAATTCCTAACTAGCCACTAGTGTCTTAGAGATACCTGACATGATATCCTCCCAAGGGCTTTGAGGTACCCATACAACTAGGTGCAAGAACCTCTCATCATAGTTGGGTGGACTATGGTGGTGAGCACCATGCCGGCATGGAGAATAGAACCCACGGCCTCCTCATTGGGGGCCATGAGCCCAAATCACCAAGCAAAGGCTTGTGGTGCTGGAGAGTGCTCAAATCTAATGGAACACTAGGCTTTTTCGGTCAAAGATACAGAATAGCTTCTTCACTCCGCAATCTCATGTACTCACGACAAACATTATAGGTTGCACAATTAGGGCACCATTCTGGAAACAACCACGAGACTGCCTTCAAAATAGTAAGTTTTTTAACCCTAAGAAAACCTTACCCCGTTTGTGTTTAGAAGCTTATTGTGGACATTCTATGAATCCAAACGAGGTTCTGTAAACTAGATGTGGTTCTGAATTCACCAAACTTTCCAAAAATAAATAAAAAATCCAAAAAAATATTTTTTTTTAGTTGGGTGAAGCTCCTCAATATTCCAAATCGACCATGAAATATTTGGAATCGACCATGAAATGGTTGATTGGGCTCCTAGGGGATAAGGCAATCTCCGACCGTACAAAAACCAAAAACCCAAACATCATTCAATACATTTGGCCCACAATTATTGACCCCCTAAAGTATCAATGAATGATGAGATATTGCGGAGTGGGGAGATAGAGTCTGACTTTATGAAATTACACTTCAAGGGTGTCTTTAGGACCAGATGATTGCAGACCTGTAACCAGTAATGAAAATGAGACAGCTGAATGAGACATGTTAAGAGCATGGAGTATCATTTACCAAATCTAGGGTTGGTATGAAGTTGTACTAATTGAAAGATAAATTCAACCTAAGGGTGTTAATGAAAATTTGATTTTACTGTGGTTTGTAAGTACTTGAACATTACCATGCACTTACATTCAATACCTATACACTAGACAAAAATTAAAGATTGCATGAATGTAGGAGAGAGGTGCTAGGAAACATCCAACTATCAAATTAGCAAGGAAGTGGTAAAGTGTATGATTTTAAAGGTTCAAGTGTTTTTTTACCCTTAAAACTGAAAATTATTATTTTGTTTGAAATGGGTTTTGATTGAAAGACTTACTTTCAACAGCTAGATTTTTAACTTAACTACTAACATAAATACTATGTAAAATTGCAGCGTTTGGGTTTGCACCATTTTTGTGATCATGATGATCAAATTCTATGCAAAAAATTCCTTGAACATTGTTTGAAAGACATGGTTTACTTTGTGTAGAGGAGGGCTTGCTACTTGAGAAGGGGATCAAACATTTGACTCATATTTTATTTCCATGGCAAATGTATAATCATACATGGCACATACATTGTACATACCATCAAGATACATCATGCATATTATGACCATACATCGCACATACCATGACCATACATCACACATACATCCAGTAGAAAGAAATATATGATACAACGAGAGCTTTTTGATAATAACCTCAATTCCGTTAAAATGGCGTTATTCTACTAAAATGGCGCTTTTAGGGGTGCTTAACCCCTAAATTTCCTTGTGTTTTTGGAGAGCTTGAACCGGAAAACTGTGATTTTGTACCACTATGCACTCCCGAATGTATGAACCAAATTTTTTTACTTTTTTTTAACTTCTAACCGTAAGATCTTGTACCTAATCCTACTTGGAAGAACTGATCCAAATTTCAACCGTTGGATGTTTGTCATTTGTGAGATCATAACGTTCAAAGTTGCAGCAAAAGTTTTTTTGGGCATTGCCCGGGAGGCATGGTGCAAATGGACCAAAGGGGGAGTTGACTATTATTGGCCCAAACATTTTGCTCATATTTTTTTCCATGTAGGTAATCAAGTTTTCTACACCTATGCAAATTTTTTGGATGTGAAACCTCTTTTAGAACCTTCATCAAAATTGTTTTCTGTACGGAGGTCACGAATGTGACTTTGTGATTGAATTATCATAATCTCTTGTACAAGCAGGAGACTTTTGAATTTTGAAAAAGTGAACGGTGAGAGTGTACCTTTGAAGATTTTTGAAATTTTGGTGCAAATTTTGTGAAAAATTTTTAGAATCTCATTTACTTATAAATTTCCATTTGCAAAGTAGTGAAAATATGAATTTACTTGGAGGGGCAGTGTAGCAAGGCTGGGCCCTTCCATCACCCCTTCAATCCCCATTCCAATTTATGGCAAAAAATGTCAGTAACAAAGGTGTAGTCATAACTACATGCCATATATGGCAGACAAGACCACATACATTGATGAGTGTGCAGCAAAAATAGCCTATCCGATCCATGTTTTTGGTCATGAGAAATGAAAGCTTGAGTTGGTTTGAATGTTTGAATTCTCATGAAGCAACTGTCACATCCAAAATGGCTGCTTCTCTAAATTGCATTCAATAAAAGAGCCACTAACGGATTATGCAATTAGGAAGGTAGGTGAGCACCGCCATTTGAAGAATGTTGGGTCAGAAATTAGGCCATGCTAAACCCCCTGCCCATGTACAATTTTCATTACTAACCCAAGCAACTGCCCTATTTCTGACAGCCACTCCCATTGGCCAAAAGCCCCGCCCGTGGTGCCCATTTTGGGCTCGAATTCTAAATTATGCTCAAATAAGAGCAAAAAAATGAATCTGAATTTGAAATTTTTACCACACCTTCTTCACATAGAAACTCACCTCCAATAAAAAATTTAGCAAAAAATATTAATTTTTGCTTAGTCAATTACCCTGACCAGAAGGGCCAAAACCCATTTCGGGTTTTAAGGATAGTTAGGGGTTAAAATGAAAAAAATGATGTTGGTTTTTGTCGAGTTTCAACATGATAGGGTAATTATTTCTCAACGGCCGTTCAAAAACAACAATGTTTCTGAATGGTCGTTTAGAAATATTGGCCTTCTACTGTGTCCAAAGATCAAAAACCATAAAAAATGTGTGATATTATGGAAATTTTGGTGATACTACAGAAATTTTGGTGATATTACGGAGTACATTTGTGATATTAATAAACATGTCATTTTGTAAGGATAATACTTCTGAACTTCACTTCAAAAATATGCATGCAAAATGGCACGTTTGCACAATATGGCACTTTAGCTCTGCTAAAATGGCACATGGAATAGTGTCATTTAAACGGAATTGAGGTTTAATTCATTAATTCTAAAAACAAGTCATGTATATATTATCATGTAAAAATTACATTGGGAACCCAAGCAATTTTCATGCTTGGATGTAATACACTTTGAACAATAACGAAGAATTTGCTTAGATGCATCTAGGGTTGTATATTAATCCTAGTTGCACTAAATTTGCAATCCTTATGATTTAGCGTAGGAGGCATTTCATTTCTTCGTCTATTCCTCACATCAATGGATGAAAAAGCCCCACAATATGACTTTGATAATCCAAGCTTCATCCTTTTGCATTCCCATTTAGGAACTTCTTTAGGTTCTTCAATTATCTACCATTTTGGTTGCCATTTTGGAACTTCGTTAGGTTCCTCAGGATTTTCTTTAGGCTCCTCAGGATCTTCTTTAGGTTCCTCAGGATTTTCTTTAGGTTCCTCAAGTATTCCTTTAGTTTTCTCGGGATTTTCTTTAGGCTCCTCAAGTATTCATTTAGGTTCCTCAAGTACTTCCTTAGGTTCCTCAGGTTTTTCTTTAGGTTCCTCCATGTCTTCTTTAGATTCCTCATGTTCTTCTTTAGATTGCCATTTTGGATCTTCTTTAGGTTCTTCATGTAGTTTTCTCCACTTGCCCTCATTTGATGGCGGGTGATGGATGCAATTTTCCAAATTTGGTGAAGAATGGGACTCCACAACAATGTAAGAATCCTCCTTTCCATAATTAGATGGTTTGGGAGGCTCTTCCACAAAGGAGTAAGGGGCTCCATGTAATTGAAAATCTTCATTCACAAATCTCTTGAATGTGAGCATCAAAATGCCGAGAGGCGTAATTAGTGTAGCCATAATAATAGTCTGAATCAAGAGTGAGAAAAGGACTCAGAGCCTAGAGAGCAATAGCTGGGGAAGGCAATATGGCAAATGGCAACTGTGAGCATGGAAGTAAAAGGAATTCGTTATTTATGCCCCCGCCCAAACGTAAAGGCCTTTAACCGCAGTTAAGCTTAACTGCAGTTACCTACTCCGAGTCTTCTTTTGTTCATCCCCTGTGGATGCTTAGACGATTTCTCATCCATCAGGGCTCTGTTCGTCCCGTGTGGATGTTTAGTACGCAGGACGACTTCCGTCAGTTCTCAGCCATCGTGGCTCTGTTCATCCCGTGTAGCGGCTTAGACGATTTATCATCCATGGTGGCTCTGTTCATCTCTTTTGGAGGCTTAGACGATCTATCATCCATGGTGGCTTTGTTCATCTCGTTTGGAGGCTCATACAATTTATCATCCATCATGGCTCGGTTCATCCTCGTCTGTGCAGTTTTCATTCATCCAATTGGTGTGGTTTTTTTAAAGAGTCTTGGAAATGACGTAGAAAACGAAAGCTATCTATACATCATGCATACCATCAGCAGAAAAAAATATAAGATACATGTACAGCTTTTTCAGAAACCATTAATTCTAAAACAAGTTATGCATTATAATTTAAAAATTACACTTGCATACCAGAGCAATTTTCATGCTTGAATGTAGTACAGTCTCCACAAAAGTAGATCTCTTGCAAACTTTGTTCATATGCATCTAGGGTTCTATATCAACTCTAATCACACTAAATTTGTGATCCTTATGATTTAGCGTAATTCCTACATTACACACATCCGGGTAGGAGGCATTTGGTTTCTTCGTCTATTCCTCACATCAATGGATTAAAAAGCCCCACAATATGACTTTGATTGTAATCCAAGCTTCATTCTTCTGGATTCCCAGTTTGGAACTTCTTTAGATTCCTTAATTTTCCGCCATTTGGGTCGCCATTTTGGGACTTCTCTAGGTTGTTCATAGATGATTTTCCTCCATTTGCCCTCATTTGAAGGCGGGTGATGGATGATATTTTCCAAGTTTGGTGAAGAATGGGACTCCACAGCAATGTAGGAGTCTTCCTTTCCATAATTTGATATTTTGGGGGGCTCCTCAACATAGGAGTGAGTTGCTCCATGTATTTTAAAATTTTCATCCACGTATTTCTTGAATGTGAGCATCAAAATGCCTATAGGCGTAATTAGTGTAGCCATAAAATAGTTCGATTGAACGCAAAAGTGAAAAGGGCTCTGAGCGTGAGAGCAGAAGCTGCGGAAGGCAAAATGGCAAATGGCAAATATGAGCTTGGAAGCAAAAGGCGTTCGGTATATATGGCCTCGCAGAAGACCATTCTCGATGATTCATCCAAAGCGTGGATGTTTTCCAGAGCGTGCTCTGTTCATCCATCCACTGCGTAGATGCTTCTGAAGAGCGTGTTTCGTTCATCCTATCTGTCCATGATTATCGATAGTTCATTCATCCGCATGTGTGGATGTATACGATGTTTGGATGTCTACGTAGTTTTCATTCAATTGTTTTGGTGTTCTAGAATCTACCTACAAAATTGTTTTCTAAGGTACTCTAGTTGAGCCTAAAACTCAATTGTTGCATAATTCCTTAACCATGAGTCCCCTTTTGTAGTAATTAGCTTGTTTGAATCCGTTATATTAATCCGTATATGTCCCTAGTGTTAATAAACGACATTTTGGATGAAGGGTTGGAACTTTGAAGAGCCATAACTTTGTCCTCCGAAGTCAAATCACTTGGGTTGAGCCCCAACTCAAGTTCGTGGTAAAATTGCAAAATCATACAATGAAGTTCCGTGGCATGCAATTTGGTGAAATCAGATTTTGGTGATGAGTTTTCAAACATGGGACATGTTTTACCATTGCAAGCCATTAATGTGAAATAAAAACTGATATATCCAATTACCCATGTGATAACGTGTATGCGAAATAAATTAGTTAACCATGGCACCAACAAGGGCCTCGTCCCTTGTCCCTTGGAACCATGGTTGATTCACAAGGATACTACTCGTGTGCCATCTGCTACAGTACTCTACTTTTGTTAGGGTCCCTTTACATTATGGGCCAAGACTATGAAAAACCAAAAATGGATATTTGGGTGGCTTGATCACTCTTGTAGTGTAAAGTGGATTTGGAGGGGAGAAAGTTAAGCTCAAATTTCCAACATAAATCCTTATCAATCTCTCTTACGTTCCCAATTTTACTCCTTTCTTTTTAAATAATTGAACACTAGCCACTCAATGGTTTTTGAGCCTCATGGTCTACTTGATTGTAATTGAGTCAAGGTATTTCCTTATTAGTCAGTTCCATACTGTAATTAACCCCTAAAAATCCAGGAAAACCGATTCGGTTTTCTGAGATTTCGGGCAGCTCATTTTAAGCATTTAAATTGATATTTTTGCCTAAGATTTTTATTGGGTGCTCCCCATACAGTAATGTGTATGTGGTAAAATTTTCAAAGTCAAATTTTAATTTTATAACCTTCACCTAGAAATTTTAGGTTTCAAGTCCTAAACGGGCAGTTTAAAATAATTTTTTTTAATTTTTTTTTTTTAGAAATATGTTCATTACCAAATTACTATTCAAATTCCAAAGTATCCGAAGTCAAAAAGTTTACCAATTTTACAAGGGCAGCCTCCAAAACTTTCAAAAACAATCTTCACAATTTCTAGTAATTTTACAATTTTTTCTTTCAAAAATTGCCAAAATTCGAGATTTTGGATTTTTTCCAAGATTTTTTTTTTCAAAATTCACATTATCATAAATGCACCTTCTCACCGTCGAGATTTTTCTCAAACTAAATATATCATACGTGGTGCTTGTTTTACTATATGGTTGTTTTTAGACCTTCTTTCATAAAATATTTTACGTTAAGGTCAAAAAGTGGAATTGGTCTCTAAAATTTTGCATGAGCATACCCAACTTGATTACCTACATGAAAAAAAATGAGGGAAAAATATTTGGAATAACAATCATCAAGTTGCCCTTGGCACCATTTAGACAAGGCCTCTCACGCAGCGGCAAAAAAAAGTGTTGGTCAAACTTTGATTGTAATGATCTCACAAATGACAAACATCCAACGGTTGAAATTTTGACCAGTCCTTTGTATACAAGTTAGGTACAAGATCTTACGGTTCAAAGTCTAAAACCGGAAAAAAAAAGTTTCTCCATTTCCCCATTTCCCAACGAAGGTGAAAAATGGCAGTTTTTGGTTCTGGAGGTCGAGGAAACCCCTGGATTTTTAGGGGTTAACATATGAGGTATTTTAATTAGCATGGGAAGGCTTGGGAAACTTTGTCATACATAAAGTTGTGATTGAGCAAGCAGCATCTGCTTTGGTTCTAGAGCAATGGAGTGATACATCAATTGTTGTGAAAAGAAAAAATTACAGAACATACATTTTATATACATTATAGAAGTATCATATGTTACATTCAGATTTTTCATGCATATCACGTCCATACATCATGCATTCCATCAGCAGACATAAATATATGATACTGGTAGAGCTTTTTCAGAAACCATTAATTCTAAAACAAGTTATACATTATCATTTAAAAATTACATTTGTATACCAGAGCAATTTCCATGCTTGAATCTAATACAGTCTCCACAAAAGTAGACCTCTTACAAAGGGGAAGAAATTGCTTCCCGGATCTAGGTTTCTATATCAACCCTAATCACACTAAATTTGTAAACCTTATGATATAGTGTAAATCCTACATTACACACATACAGGCTGGAGGCATTTGATTTCTTCATCTATTCCTCACATCGATGGATGAAAATGCCCGACAATATGACTTTGATTGAAATCCAAGCTTTCATCCTATTGGATTCCCATTTAGGAACTTCTTTAAGTTCTTCAATTATCTGCCACTTGGGTCGCCATTTTGGGACTTCTTTAGCATCCTCAGGGTTTTCTTTAGCCTCCTCAGGATTTTCTTTAGCCTCCTTAGGTTCTTCTTTAGCCTCCTCAGGTTTTTCTTTAGCCTCCTCAGGTTTTTCTCTAGCCTCCTCAGATTTTTCTTTAAGTTCCTCAAGATTCTCTTTTTTGGATTGCCATTTAGGACCTTCCACTTTAGGATCTTCATATAATTTTCTCCATTTGCCCTCATTTAAAGGCGGGTGATGGATGACATTTTCCAAATTTGGTGAAGAATGGGACTCCATGTTGTGTGCAAGAGACATTGATAGGAAAGAAGTGAGGAGAGTTTAGCTCTCCTGTAGATTTATATAGAAGGAAACTATAGTTTAACTTGCTATTGTAACTCCTTGTTAACCCTTAATTGTCACCGGTAACCAAATTGGTCACCAAGGTCATTGTTTTTGCTTTTGGGGTCCGACACAGTGGTATGGTGCAAATCTTGTCCAAAGGCACCCCTATTCTTTTGTTTTTCCGAATCCGATGCTCTTTCCCGATCGCCTTCTTGAGGTTTGTGTGATCCGCACAAAATACTAGGGGCCACGTGATCCCATAGTCAATGCTCTTTGACTTGACCTTTCTTTTTATTTTTTTGACGATTTTTTTTCAAAATAATAAAAAATCTTGATCTTTATCCCTATACCATGCTCTATGATGCCAATTTTCAGAAAAAATGACCCAAGGGGAGAAAAACCAAAAAAGCAATATGATATTTCTTACTCATGATCAGCAACCAAAACAATTTTTTCTCAACGGTGCCATTTTTTGAGATCTTACCCGATGTGATCGATCTTTTTTGCATTGGTCACATCACCAAGTTACCTTGATAACCACCGTTTCCGATTCTCAAAATTGTTTTACCTTCAGTGCAGAAATAAGGCCAGAAGACAATGAGGTTGCATTTCTCTCCAATTTGTGGAAAACAAGGATGTCAATTAAGGGTTAAAGGATGGAGCTCATGCACCAACTCACAATGAGTGGTTGGTGCTTATTACATGCACTAACTAACTTATAGTAGGAGTAGCTTTATTCTATTTACAACAAACTAAAGGTATAGTAACTTATAGTAGGAGTAGCTTTATTTTATTTACAACACTCCTCCTCGAATACTGAAGTTACTATACTAGTGTTTGTGGCTATATAATCCTCCTCAAACACTAGATACCTCGTTAAAAACTACCTTTGAGTAAAAACCTATCTCATAGGAAAAGCTCAAAGTGTAGAAAAGAGTGTATCTAGCTTAACTCATGTAGGAGCCGCATCCCAGCGGCTTGTACAAGTCGACGATGAGTGTGGGCTGGAAGGGCCTTGGTAAGAAGATCAGCAACATTGTGAGTGGATTCGATCTTCTGCACTTGGATTTGTCCGCTCGTCACCAAATCTTTAGTGTAGCTGAAGATCTGCGGGTCAATGTGCTTCACACGATCGCTCTTGATAAATCCAGCACCGACTTGTGCTACACAGGCTGCATTATCCTCATATAGGATAGTTGGGCTGATAGGAGTCTTCAGGTCCGATTTGGTTATCAACAATCTGTGGAGATTGCGAAGCCAGACAGCTTCTCGGGTTGCTTCATGAAAAGCAATCAGCTCCGAGTGGTTGGTGGAGGTGGCTGTCACCGTCTGTTTCACACTTTTCCAAGAGATAGGTGCGTTACTATATAGAAAAATATAGCCAGTTTGGGACTTGCCTGTGGTGACATCAGATTTGTAACCAGCATCTGCGTAGCCAATGATGTCGGATGATTCACTCTTGGTATAGTGAAGTCCCAAGTCTTCAGTGCCACGCAAATATCTGAAGATATGCTTGACAGCGCGCCAATGCCTGATGGAGGGATTTTGACTATGCCGTGCCAATACACTCACAGTGAAAGAGATGTCAGGTCTTGTAAATGTAGCTAGATACAATAGGGCGCCGATAGCTGAAAGATAGTGTGTCCTATCTGTGAACTCCTCCTCCTTGTCTTGGCATGGATGATAGGGATCATCATTGGTGCTACTTCTGCCAATCATCGGAGCTGACAAAAGGCTGGCCTTGTCCATGTTGAATTTCTTCAACATCTTCGAGTATAACTCATTTGATGGAGAAAGATCGCCATCGGGAAGATGGACAATCGCAAGCCAAGGCAATAGGAGGTTTTCCCTAACATCTTCATTTTCGGCGGGATGTTAGTAGACTTACAACTTTCTTGCATCTTTGCCCGGGTACCCACTAGGTTTATGTCATCAACATAAATGGCCGGTATGGCAAAGTCGATGACTCTCTAAGGATAAAGATACAAGGCAAACTCGGTCATTTGGAATTTATCTTTGTATCAAGAAAGAATGTAGATGAGAGTACCACATTCGACCGCCTTGCTTCAAGCCGTCAAGGCACGTTGAAGTCTAAGACCGGAGTAGGACTTAGTTGTGTCGGTTGGGATAGATTGAGAGAGAAAATCGGAGGTGGCTTGATATAAAGCTCGGTGTCCAAAGGACCATATAGATAGGTCATTACTACATCTAGTAGTTGGGTTTCCAAAGTGTATTGAATGACCATTCCTATGAGATATCGAAACGTAGAAGAATCCATGACGGAGAGTAAGTAGAGGTATAATCGATACCGGGCGTTGAAAGCAAAACCTTGGGCTACTAATCGAACTTTGTAGCGGAGAATTTGACCTTGAGCATTTCTTTTCTTTGTAAAAATCAATTTTGGCTAAAGCGGCTTGGTGTCCAAGTTGGTCACAAGCGGTCCAAAGACACGATGTTTTTCGCAAAGAAGCATACTCATCTTTGAAGGGCTTCAAGCCAGTGAGGCCGTCGTCAGTGCAGCGTTTGCTTCTTCTAGTGTAAGAGGGTATGTAGCTTCTTCTACGCTAGATACAAAAGAAGAAGAGACTAGGGGCTGACTTGTCAACCTAGGTTTCTTGGCATTGGACGGTAAAGACTGAGCAATATCTTGGTTAGGTAAGAGTTTGATAGAAGATAGACCAGTGCCTGGAAGAGGGTTTCGAGTGATTCGAGAAGAATCATTGAAACCATCTGGAAGCTTTTCAGCTAAGGCTTGGAGATCTAGTAGTTTCTTGACTTCTGAGTTGGTGAGGTTAGTAATAGGATTTGGATTCATTGTGAAGGTTTGAGGAGCAGAGAAAACAAGGGGTTGAGAAGAACCCGGAGAGATAAGAGAAGGAAAGACCTTTTCCTCAAACTGACAATTTTGGAATCGAGCCTTATGTAGGACGCCTGTCTGAGGGGACACATAACGGATTATACTTGGGGAGTCAAATCCTACATAGATGCCCTCTTGGCGATGGGACCCTATAGTCTTACGCTGAGGCTCTGGAACAGGGACCCAAACACGACATCCGAAGACTCTGAAGTGGGCAACGCTAGGAGGTTGACCAGTTAAACTCTCAAGGGGAGAATGTTGAAGAAGTAGGGTAGATCTATACCTAAGCAAGGCAGTAGCATGCAATACAGCATGTGACCAAAATGATGAAGGTAGATGAGCATGGATCAAAAGAGGCCGGCTTATGAATTGGATTTTCTTTATAAAAGCCTCAGCCAGCCCATTTTGAGAATGCTCATATGGGACATTGTAAGTTAGAGTAATTTCAGTGGCTTTACAGTAATCTTCAAAAACATGGGACTTAAATTCTTGTGCATTATCCATGCGCAAGAATTTCACTGGATACTCGGGGAAATGGGTTTTGAACCTTATCAAGGATGCTAGGATCTTAGAAAATACAATGTTTCGGTGCTTAGTAAAGAGACTTCAAAATGGACCCCAAAGAAAGATCAACAAGAACGAGGAAGTACCGAAAGGTCCGGATGGAGGATTGATGGGGCCGAGACGTCCCCCGAAGTCTATGAAGTGGTGGAGGGAGCTCTTGCGGAAGTTTCCACTCCAGGGCTTAAGGATAAGCTTTCCTTCAAAGACACGCCCGCACACTCCAAGCTTGTGGGCATCACTTAGACAGACTTCATGACCCGTTAAAACAAGTATCATCCGTCTAAGCATGGTCACTCCCGGGTGGCCCATCCTCGAGTGCCAAAGTGCAACCTTGTCGGGTATGGCAACCGAGTATGTGGAATGGTCGTGTTGACCAAGATTGAGACAAGAGATCGGAATCTCATAGAGGCCGTTAGCTCATGAGTGTGCGAGAGCTAGGCACTTGTCTCCTTGCATCGAGTTTAGAATCTCTCACCGTTCTCGATCGTGATCGGACGCGTGAATTCCATGTGCCCGGAGGTCGCGAAAGGCGATCGAGACCGGGTTGCCTCTCGGGGTGAACATGGCATTGGAGCGGATGAGGTGGCGCCTCCGGAGAGCTTCACTCTTGCCCGGCCCTCACGGAAGATCATCTTCCGTTTTCGGCGATCTTTGAGCTCACAAGTGCGCCATGCTTCGGAATCATGTCTCGAAGCGGCTTCGGAATCATCTCTCGAAGCGGTGGGGTCGAGGCCTCCACGTCTCGGAATCATGTCTCGAGAAATCAAAGTAGCGTGCGCTACGTAAGATTGTATGCGTGGAACCACCGCCCAAAGAAAGCCATGTCTCCATCGGACGTCTCCGAGTGGATGTGAGTGCTCAAAGACTCAGCGATGGCAGTGTAGTTTTCAGGGTCAGTGCCATCAAGAGATGGGACATCTAGAGAGTGTGACTCTCTCTGACCCTTCCGGAGCTCTTGGAGTTCTATGTACAACTTCTCCGTGTACGCTCCGGCCCGGCAATCAGAAGTCTTATGTCCAACTCTGCCACATCTTTGACACATATTAGACTTACAATCCCGAGTTAGATGTCCCGGGCCACCACACTGTTTACACTCGCCCGTTCGGCAATCCTTTTGTAAGTGACCGTCTCTACCACACTTGAAACATTTGCGGGAAACGGACTTACTAGAAGAGCGAGAGTCTGAGTTAGAGGACTTATTTTGAGTTCTGGTGTACGGAGTTTGTTTCTGCTTCTGTTGATTGGACTTCCCGCCTCCCTTGGCCTTCCGTGTTGGTATCTCCACTGCGTTGGTCTCACGTGGCGGTTTGGCTTCGTTGTTCTTCAGCAACAACTGTTGTTGTTGTTCAGAGAGAAGCAGGAATTGGGTGAGTTCACTGTAAGTCTTGAACTTCATAGTCCGGTACATCTGGGCCAACAATGCAGACGCAGTTGGGAAGGTTGACAAAGTCTTGTCAATCATCTCCTCGTCGCTCTTGGGTTCTCCACACATATGTAGTTGAGACGTAATTGTGAAGAGTTGAGTGTTGTATGATGAGAAGTCTGCAAAATCATACACTTAGATTTGCCCGATCGGCTGCGGGCCTTGGGCAAAAAGATGGTTTTCTCGTGTCGAAACCTCGCCTCCAGTTGCCTCCATAGATCTGCTGGGTCATCAACTTGTAAGTATTGTTGTTGAAGAGAATCGTCAATATGCTTTCGCATAAAAACGATGGCCCGGCTCTTCTGTGCGGCCGTGAAATTTGCGGGTACCGGGTAAGTTAGAATATCTTCTAACTCGTTAGATAAAAGGTATCCTTTGGAATCAACGCACCATCGCAAATAATTTCTACCATCAGCTTCTAACTCAGGAAATATAAGGGGCTGGATACTCTTAGCTATTTTATTTTCTACTATAGGCTTAGAAGCAGCCATGCTAGCAAAACTTGAACGACAAGATAATATCTTATCAAGTAACTAAGAGTAAGTGAAAGTAAAAATGAAAAAACAAAAAAATGAGGAAGCTAGTGAAAATGCAAGAGGAATGGTAGCATGCAGCAGCATGCAGCAGCGTGCTGGGCTGCTGGGGCCTGCAGCAAGGGTGCTGCGGCCTTCAGCGAGGCTGTGGCTTGCTATAAGTGCTCTGGTACAGCCGGATGGGCTCTCATGCTTGCGGACAGGCCTCCGGCTAAGAGAAAACAAAAGGATAAAAGAGAAAATAGCTTCAAAACATGGGATGAGCCTCAGGTTGCATGAATACACAGATCAGATGTACACACTATAGAAGAGATCCTCTTCAAGCATAGTTGTGTACGGACTAGATAGAAGAGCTCCTCTTCTAGTGTAGTCGTGCTGATAACGTGTTGTGTGCAAGAGACATTGATAGGAAAGAAGTGAGGAGAGGTTAGCTCTCCTGTAGATTTATATAGAAGGAAACTATAGTTTAACTTGCTATTGTAACTCCTTGTTAAAGGATGGAGCTCATGCACCAACTCACAATGAGTGGTTGGTGCTTATTACATGCACTAACTAACTTATAGTAGGAGTAGCTTTATTCTATTTACAACAAACTAAAGGTATAGTAACTTATAGTAGGAGTAGCTTTATTCTATTTACAACACTCCACAACAATGTAAGAATCCTCCTTTCCATAATAAGATAGTTCGGGAGGCTCTTCCACAAAGGAGTAGGGGGTCCATGTAATTGAAAATCTTCTTCCACAAATCTCTGGAATGTGAGCATCAAAATGCCCAGAGGCGTAATTAGTGTAGCCATAGAAATAGTTTCAATAAACGCAAGAGTGAGAAAAGGGCTCAGAGCGTGAGAGCAAATGCTGAGAAAGGCAAATATGGCAAATGGCTTGGAAGTAAAAGGAATTTGGTATTTATGCCCCCTCCCAAACGTAAAAGGCCATTAACTGCAGTTAAGCTTAACTGCAGTTACCTATTCCGAGTCTTCTTTTACGTTCTGTTCATCCCCTGCGGATGCTTAATATGCAGGACGATCTTCATCCATCGTGGCTCTGTTTATCTCGTGCAGATGTTTAGTACGCAGATCTACTATCATCCATCGTGGCGTCATTCATCCTCGTCTGTGCAGCTTTCATTCATCCAATTGGTGTTCTATTCAAACGTTTCTTGCAAATGACGGAAGAAAACGAAAGCACGTTCATCCATTGCGTGAATATTTATCAAGAGCGTATTTCGTGCATCCATTTACGTGGATGTTTAGCGCGAGTTTTCTTCATCCACCTTTGTGGGCGTTTTCGGTGGATGAAGCCTCATCCGGTTTTGGGTTCTGTTCATCTTCCTGTGTCAATTTCATCCAGGTTGTGGTTATGTTCGTCTTCCTTGTGGATGTCTAGACAATTATCTTCCTACAAAGGTTAGCTTGAATTCGTTACAATGTTTTGAAAAGGAGGGAGTCAGAATTAATATTGAAGTTGCCAAAATAATCAAGGTTTCCTACACCAAACCAAGAAATAATTATAGGGTTTAACTCAAAATTTGGAGGATAAGTTAAATTTTGAAGAGCCATAGCTTCATCATCCTTCCTCCACTTTTGATGAAATTTGCTACGTCTGATAGTTTAGTTTGTGTGATAAAATTTGCATTATACCTTCAATTCATTATGATGGTGTTTTTCCATGTGCCATTTTGTTGCCAGTTTAGATGGCATGTCATTTTATAAGCATCTACTTCTGCTTTCGAAATAGCATAATCCTCTATTATCACTTTTGTTCCATGTAATATCAATTTTATCATGTGTCGTACTTGATCTACTTCATTTATGTAATATCATCACAAATTTCATAATATAACATGTTGAAAACGTTTTGAATTTTGAATGTTTGTCAACAACCACTATGAACATACACTGCAAGGTTGTGAGAAGGTCAAAAACCCTCAGTTTTTGAGACAACTTCGTTTGGGGTTTTTAAACACGGATCATGTTTTACTACTGCAAGCCAATTATGTGAAATTAAAAGCAACTTTCTATTCATATATAATATTATAAAAGTAAGTATGGGATGAAGTCCTACAACTTCTCATCTAAATTTTTTTGGTTGCAATGCTAAATTTCCAATCATGTAAGTTTGTGCACTAAATAAAACTAAAGATCACATAGTTCTCAAGAAGCTATCTCTTTAATTCCTTGTTGACCTCCATCTTTACTTGTTGGATTCAAATTCTAATGAAATATAGCTTCTGTGCTATGAATCTTTGCTCATACTAAGATGAGAGAGAGGTATTGCATTCAATCAATACCTAGGATCTTTATGACTGAACTCTTTTTGAATGTGAATTCTTCGGTACTTTTTACTAGTGCCTTTATCTAAATCACGATATTATTTTGGTGCAAGAGTGTTTTTGAAAATGAACTTTTCAGTTGAAGGCACTTCAATCACAATACTACCAATTTCACTCCAGAGTGAAAATGATCAAACTCTCTAAAAAACAATTTATTTAATTATTTAATTATTATTTTTAATTTTTTAAAAATTTACTAATATGGATGAAAATGCAATCACTAAGACCACATAACTCAAAATCTACATGACTCACAGTAAGTATACCGTACCACCATAGCAAGTTCGGTCCTCAACGAACAAATTTTTTTTTATTGAAAAAAATAAGGTTCGTTTACCAGAAATAAAATTTTTCGAAATTTGTTCTCTTACTTTTTTTTATATGATTTCCCAACTTTTGAATACCCTATCCTCACAATAAAGCGGTTTTTGGAAACAATTTTCCAACTTTTGGATACCCTTTCCTCACAATAAAGCGTTTTTTGGAAACAATTTTCCAACTTTTGGATACCCTTTCCTCACGATAAAGCGGTTTTTGGAAACAATTTTCCAACTTTTGGATACCCTTTTCATAATATAATTCCCCAACTTTTTGTTCCTCTTGGCTTGTAGTTTCTAATTTTGTACGTTTTTTTAAAAAGAATTATTTATGAACGAACTTGCTATGGTGGTACGGTATACTACAAGATCATACCGTTAAGATCCAAATAAATTACCTTCGTTATCAATAACAAAACTTTTATATTTCAACGCTAATGTAGGTTGACTTAAACTACCAACGCTCTTAAACCATTCCCTTCACATATCTCCTTCACCTTAGAGCTCACTTGCTCAAGCTATCACACCAAAAATCTTCATGATTAAATGCAATCAAGGTTTGCTAATTCAAAAACCTCTACAAACAGTTAAATTAGTAGTAGTAGGGGGGGAAATTAATGATTGATAATCATTATTGAGAGGATGCTGCTTGATTGAAGAGGATACACTAGTACTACCCCATGAAATGAAGGGCAATGATGATGACCCCATGCCATGGCCGAACATGCTTCCATCATATCGTAGCCCCTTCAATCTGTCCTCGCGCACTCCATTACATCATTTTTTTCGGGGATGTCGTAGGGAAACCCTAACTTCAATTTGCCACCCAAACTCGAGCTCGCTAGCATTATCATCACTCTCGTTCAATGTGGTGAACAAAGAGGCCTTGAGACGAAAGTATGTTCGTTTCATGTTTTTTGGAGTTACTCATGATTTGTAAGTTTTAAGGTTTTTTTTGGTATCGTAGGCTCTATCGGATTTTGTTAGTATATAAATTTTAGGAAAAGAAAGAAAATAATCCTCAAATTTTTAACCAATAAAAACCAAAACCTTTTAGAATTATATGAGATTGGATTTTATTGTGTTTTGTAGCTTCGTGTTTTTTGATTGTGTATATTTGACATTTTAAGGTATAAGAACGAGAAACTCGGAATACACGGTGATGAAATCTATATGTGAAAAATAATTATTTTTTTATTTTTACATTAGTGGAACCTGGTAGAGGCTATGGGTAGTTATTTGAGTTGAGGTAAGAGATTGGTAAGAATTGCAATGTTGAATTGAGAACTCAAAATGTTGGACTTGATAAGTGGACTTTATCATGGTCAAAGAATTGTTAAATATGTGATCATATGTAAAGTCAAATTCCAAACCAAGAATTTTTCAATATAAATTTTAGTTTCCAAGTCCAAATAGGGGAGTTTGGGGAGCTTTAAGTTTAGTTTTTGGGAAATATGATTATGATGATACTACTATTCAGATTGTCAAGAAATCCATGTTCAAGCTCTTACTAATTTTGCAAGGGCAACCTTCAAAGTTTATAAGAGCAAGCTTCAAAGTTTGCGAAAAAACTTGACACATCTACTTTGAATCTTTTGATCTCACAAATGGTAAAGATCCAACGGTTGAGATTTGACACAGTCTTAGTGCAAGTAATCATTGTGAAGATCTTACCATTGGAAATACCAAAAAAGTACAAAATATTGTATCATACCTCAACTTGCACGAAGTGGTAAAATATTGTAGTTTTTGCTTTTGAAGGCTAAAAGAAATGTTGGGGCCTTGGGGGGTTAGCAACCTTAGATGTTTGTGCCTCTCAATTTGTTGTTGATATCTTGGCTTTCAATAATTCTTATACCAAGTGTGCATAAACCTTCAACCCTTGAAGTTCTGTCAACATTTGATAAGATTTTGAGGTTCAAAAAAGCCTACTTTCATCACGACTATAAAGATAGTTAGACTTCAACTCAACTAGTTTGTCACAAGCTTTGCACAATTTCTATAACTACTTCACTTGACTGCTCTATAAATTTTGGCTTAATAAGTTGTGAAATTGATGTATTAGTTTGAGGTTGATATATTTTCGAGGATGTAAGTTTTGCCCAAATTTAAGCATTCAAGATACAAATAGTTTTCTATCATGGAAATATGTGAGATTATAATTTGAGACTTTTATATATAAAGTCTTAGATTTCCACACATGGATTTTCTATACCTCTCGTTTTGATCTATCAAGTATTCTTAAGTATCATCATTAAACTAAGTTCTTCACTTCCTTTCCAAGTTCTAAATAAAATTCATATACTAAATAGAATTCGTGCCTCTCTTGAAGAATCCGAACATCCAACTTAGAACTAAAATTTCATATTTCCGCTAAAGTATTATCATGTTCAATTTTGGGATTTTGTTTCTTAATAATCTTGCGGTCGTGCATTTTGTAATCAAACGTGCACGAGTGTTCATTAGGGTACTGATGTAGAGCACAATATACTTTTCCACAACGGCAAGAGACCGGAGCAAGTCCAACTTTCCTCCTACAAACTCCACACCTTACTTTAGTTTTTTTGCTCTTTGATTCTTCTCCTTTTTCTTGCAATTCAACATGCTCATTTACTTTGACTTTGAGCAAGTCATTGCCTATTCCGGCCTTTAGAATAAAGGTATAGCATTGTGAGCACATGCCGCCCATGTTTTCATTGGCGTAAAATCCACATCTACAAATGGCAGCCATTTTGTAATTGGATCAAAGTATTCGTAAGTTTAAATTGTTTATGAGATTTTTGGGATTGAATGTAAAAGATTTGATATTGAACACAATACGGTATTACAAGATTGTTATATGAAAAAATATATGAAGAAGTTCGTGTATAAGTATATTGATTCAAGACTTTTACTTTGGTCTTCTTTTTCTTTATTTTTTGCATTGTCATTCGTTGTTGTCATCAGTTTAGTAAACTCGGTACTTTTTCATTACTTTATTGACTCTCTCTACTTAGACAAAGACTACGCGGAGACTTCCCCATCAACACACCCAAAAGTCCTGACACACCCAAAAGTCTTGATACTGTGGGTCCCTTTACACTATGGATCAAGAGCCGTGACCATGATAAATAAAAAATGGAATTTTGAGTGGCTTAGTCACTCTTGTAGTGTAAAGTGAATTTAGACCGAGAAAAGTTCAAGCTCAATAGTCTGTTATGTTAAAAATATTTATTCGTAACCCCTTCATTGTTAATATTGACCACATTGTGGTCGATTTCTTTTTTGAGATATATGTTGTTTTTGTAAAAACTGAAACTTTGATTCCATATATTTCAAGATTCATACAGTAAAATTTGATAAAACTCCGTGGATAGACTAATTAGACAGTTTTAAACAAGATCCTACGATTGGATTTCTCAAAATCAAATAAAAAAGTTAGCTGATGGGAGATCTTAGCCATGGTTGTCATATTGGACACTATTTATTTTCATGTCATATGGGACGAGTTACTATTTATCAAAATATGTATTCTTCAACTACATGTGATGAATAGTAACTTGTCATATAGGACATGAAATGAATAGTGATTTGTCCAGTATGACAACCATGATCTAAGTCATGTGGAGATCACTGTAGAGCTTCTCTTTTAGATGTTAACCCTTAAACGTCAGACCCAGCCCGAGGGGTTGGGTTTTTTTTTGAGAGAATCTTGGTCATAACTTACACTCCATTATACCAAATGGAATTTTTAAAATTCCAAACTGAGCACCTTAAAGAGATCTATACTTTCTTAGAATAGAGCTCACGCAAATTAAAAATAGAATAATGCTAAAAGTGGAGTTTTAAAAGAGATTTTGGGTGTGGTATCAGGACAGCATATGACGTTTAAGGGTTAATGTTATTTTGCAGAAAAAGACTTCAAATATATTTCACAATTTTCTTCTGTTTCTAAAATTTCCAGGGAAAATATTAAAATGTATATATCATTAAACTATATTCTGCTTTGCATGCACAATTAAAACCTAATTTTTGAAGCAAAAAAGAATCCACAACTGCTGCCAAGCTGACACTTCCAATCACGAATGGTGCAGACATGCTACTTTTTCTAAAGGCCTATTTATGATATTGAGCAAGAAGGCCCCATAGCTTAACTTTTAAATGTTTTTCTTTCATAAAAAAAGATCATTTATGTTACAATATGCAAGTTCATCTTTACTAAAGTATTGTTGTCGCAAATAATTTTACATGTATATTTTCATTTCTTCACTTTTTATGTCGTAAATAAGTAGTTGTAGAAAAAGTGCTATCTTGGCATTTTTCATTTGAAACTCTTGAGAATTTCCAGATAGATAGATAGAAACTCTCGTCTCTTTCTAAGGGGTCGGCGTGACTGAAGTGTCTATTCGTAATGCTAATAACCTAATGCCCACCGGACAAGGGGAAATTGGAACAATACTACTTCCCCCTTTCGAAGGTGGACACTTTAACTACGCTAGTTTCTAGCTGGTTACTTGTGGCATAGTATCCCCCAAATGGCTTAATAATCTCATAATTTCTTGTTAAACATTTTCTAAGTGGACTTGGCATGTCTTAAACTCCTAAGTGTTTTGATGCATTGGATTTACCGTAAAGCACCTCTCAATCTAATTTTACATTCATTTATATTTGGGTGCTAAGTAAGGAGAGCTTTTTGACCAAGAGGAATGAAAATGAGTACCTTACATTGCCCAAAGTTTTATAGCATCAATCAATGAAGTGTAGAATTTAATGTTAAGAAAATGAGAAATGCCTTTCATGTAACTTGATGATTATAAATTACTTTAATAAAGTGAACAAGTGGCTCATACTTCATAATTTGAACAAAGCCTCTTGTTTAGCTAAACATGTTGTCATAATTGTATTGCAAATTCCCAAGTTCAAAAGAGGCCTTTTATTTCAATATGAGTTCTCTCTCTTGGGAATGAAAGGTAATGGTATAAAACAATTGGAACCTACGATCATTTTTATAAACATTCACTTTGATATTACTTCAAAGAGCAAACTATAGTTGGAACCAATACTTAATAAGTTAGATTGTGCCCTTGTTTTAACTTTTTCTTCTTTTGTACCCTTTACTTTTATTTTACTTCTTCACTTTTGTAAATAGATAAAAGAAAAAAAGAAAAAAAAAAAAAAGAAAAATATATATATATATATATATATATATATATATATATATATATATATTTATTTTTGGTACATATATTCATATACATGTTCTCCGTTATATTCTTCTATATATCCAAAAGATGCAAAGATTCATACACTCATAAATATTATTTATTTTCCGTTCATAACCCTTTTATTTAATTCAATTTTACGATGAATAAGGTGCCAGAAAAAGAGTGCCAAGAGATTTTTGATCCTAAAGTTTGGGAAAAAATTCCTCCCACTCTTTTGCACCTTATTTTTTCGTGTCGTCCTTTGCATGAGATTTTTAAACTAAAATTTTTAAATAAAACGTGGAGACATGATATTTCGTTAACTACTTCCTTTTTTGGGAAGAAATGTGACGAAGCTCATCCATCCATGTTGTGTTTCATGACACAAGCTCTAAATAGCAATATTATATGGGTGAGAACATTAGACATTAAACACCATAGGTGGTACACATACAAACTTCCCATTAATGGTGAATTAGCTAAAAATACAGGAGGAGTGAAATTAGTTTGTTGTTCAACAAGAAAAGTTTGTTGTAAAACAGGAAAAACTCATTGTTGAGAGCAACTTGGTATCATCCTTTATTTGGTCATCTTTGTCATTTATCCGAACCTAAAAACTTGAAAAGTGAAATACCTTCATCTCTCATAAAATCACGTATACCATGAGGAATCCGTGCATGTATTATGGCAAAAATTCTATTATTCATTGCATATTCCATCAACAACAACAACACGATTCTATATTGTGGAATATCATGCAAATCTCTCAAAAAAACTTGTAAAAAAAAGTATTCACAATTGCCTTCCATTGGAGTCGCTTGAGTTTAAAGTCGACAGAGACATAGACATATATGCATGTGAAGGTTATTTGATGATACTAGTAACAACAACTCATAGAAGTCAAGAAATTGAAGAAATCGCATGGCTATATGATAGAGCAACATGTGATTGGATTGCACTTGACCTTCCACGATTACAATCGAATCAACGTACCATCATGGGAAACCTTGTGAAATCAAAATGGACAATGCAATATAATATGCTCGAAAATACCCCGTAAATGTAAAATAAAGTTTCAAAGTATTAGAATCTTACATGGAAATTAGTTTTGGGTATAGTCACCCCCTCCAAAAATAGTGTGATTTTTTTAAAACTACTTCTTTGATATTAAACAAATAAATTGAAAACTTATCCTAACCCGATGGTATTATAGGCGACATGGCTACAACCGCACACATTGGGTAAAATAAGCACATATATAATGAATTACACATAATGAGATGCAGTTGTAGTAGTACCCATATCAAACCCTTGCCCTTTTCTACACAAACTCGTCCGAGATTGACGACGACAAGGTAAGGTATCCTAGTATCCTATGAAGCAACGTGTAAGTGCGGAGTAGTTAGCGAGAGTTCGAGTACTCTACAAACTTGCAAGACACGGAATTTATTGAACAACATGCAAAGCTACATCATGACGACGCAAATGAGATGTCCGCATATGGACAAAATAAATTGAACATGGCAAAATTTTCTCTTAAAAGAAACTATCATACATTGCAACGATCATACATTGGTACCACTTCCTAAATGTATTGAGTGCTTCCCTCTTGAGTGCATGATAACCCCCCCTCTCCCCCTCGCGGCCGGGTTATTATGACACCGTCGACACGTTCAGACCCGCGCCAGTGGAGTGGATCTAAAACTGATGCAATCAAAAATAAGTACGCGAGGCAGTCGCGACATCATTCTCATCATCGCGCAATGTCCGGATTTCCCTTCTTTCCGCTTCTGTCCCCATGCATGAAGTTCCATGAAAAAAGGCCCATTTAGAAGTGAACAAAGTAAGCAATGATTGGGAGGGGTTTTTTTATTTTTTTAAAAAAATAACAGAAAAAACAGATTTTTTTTTGTAAATAGTACGGTTTCTATGCAAATACTTTGTGATAGTTCATAGCCATATATGTATCCAGTGTGGCTCACAACCATAGTTCACTCAACTATGGTGGGGTTCTTGGACCTCGTTGTATGGGTACCTCAAAGCCCTTTGGGGGATACCATGTTGGGTATCTTCAAAGCACTAACTAGCCAGAAACTTGCGTAGTTATATTGTCCACCCTCAAAAGGGGAAGTAGTATTGTCCCATTCGCCCCTGTCCGATGGGCATCGGGTAATCAACATTACAAAGAGGAACTTCAAATGTTCACCCTGGCCCCTTAGAAAGGGACCAAAGTTCCTATCTATCTTTCTCAAATATTCAAGCGTTGGACATTTCTTGAACCTTGTCATGGCCTTCCCAACCTTAACCCCTAAATTTCCTTGTTGCAAAACAATCTAAGTCACAAAATTTAATATTCCTTTAGATTAAGCTCAAAAAATCTCAATCTAAGCTTGATTTAGAATATTCAACCGTAAGATCTCAGAGTTCACTTGACATTCTTCTCACATACCAAATTTGAACCGTTCATTCTTCCTCATTTGTGAGATTATAATGATCAAAGTTGGCTGAGTTTTTCTCCTGCAAGAACCTCCAAAATCCGTTTCCGGATTTAAAGAAAGTTAGGGTTCAAAAAGGGTTAACGTAGCTTTTTATTTTTTCTTACGTGGGAAAAAGCTAAACCTACTCCAAAAAGTTGACCTAGCCGACCAGGGGTAAAGCAAAAGCAGTGTAATTGATGACATTGTAAGGTTGGCAAGAGACAGGCATCACCCCTCTCCCACCCGTTACTACAAGTAAGTAAGTAAGTAAGTGGGGGAGCAGTAAAAACCAAGCAGTGGCTACCAAACTTACTCATGACGGAAGTGACTGCACAACACCAACAGTAAAGGGAACCCAGCCTCACTCAATTGGAAATTATCACATGGAGTTACTGCCCACTACTAGACCATTCATTCATTTACCTGCCCTACCCACCCACCACCTGCCTACCACCTTTAACATCTCCCTCGTACAATTTTTTACTTTCACAAACCAACTCCCCTTTGAAAAAAAAAATTCAAGTTCCAATACCACATTTGTAATTCACCATTCTTAAAAACCCTTTCTAGAGCACCTTAGAAAACTTGACAATGATTGTGATCTCCATATGTGGGACATGAAAGACAAAATGGTACTGGTGACCATAATTCTAATTTTCCCCATGCACTAAAATTGCTTCCACTCGTTAAGCGCTGAAAATTGAGTCATTATTGAGCACCTTTCTATATGGGAAAATTAGAATATGGAGCTAAGTGGAATTCAATTTCCTTTTCGAGGTGATTAATGACGTTAGCTCATACTCTTAGGGGCTAGAGCAACGGAATGGGCGGTCATAGGGGTTAATTGGAATTCGATGATTTTAAGGTATCCTTTTCTGAGTTCCACACATTTTGTGCTGCAATAGTGCAACTAGTACTCAAGACAGCAAAAGAGTGTGGGTACTAATGAAAGGGAAAGGGTTAGGAGGACTTATATAACAATGTGAAATGACAGGAGGAGGCTTCACCCTCAAATCCATCCAGGACAATTGCCATACAGATCTCCTCACCAGCATGCCCTTTCATCTCATCACTTCCCCTGTCCCACCGTGCTTTCGTTCTCTACCGTAATTTCCAAAACACTTTTTAAAAGTGGATGAAAACTGCACACACGAGGATGACAGAGCCACGATGGATGAAAATCGTCCTGCGCAGTAAGCAATTACACGGGATGAACAGAGCCACGGGGGATGATGATCGCGAAGCAATTACTCGGGATGAACAGAGCCACGATGGATGATAATCGTTAGACGCACTAAGCAATTACACGGGATGAACCGAGCCATGATGGATGATAATTATCCAATGCACTCACTGAGCAATTAGACGGGATGGACAGAGCCACGATGGATGATTATCGTCCAACGCACTGAACAATTCCATTGGATGAACAGAGTCGCGATGGATGATAATCGTCCAAACTTTGGCACGGGATGACCGGAACGTAAAAGTAGACTCCGTCGGAGCAACACTTAACTGCAGTTAATGGCCTTTTACGTTTGGGCGGGGTGGGGGGGTGGAGCATAAATATCGAGTTCCTTTACTTCCAAGCTCACATTTGCCATTTGCCATTTTGC
Source organism: Bryum argenteum (assembly GCA_037043015.1). Classification (NCBI taxonomy): domain Eukaryota; kingdom Viridiplantae; phylum Streptophyta; class Bryopsida; order Bryales; family Bryaceae; genus Bryum; species Bryum argenteum. The sequence continues at coordinate 11,903,728 of CM073328.1, read as the reverse complement.
CTTCCCAAGCTTGTGCTCTCAAGCTCAGAGCCCTTTTCTCACTCTTGCGTTTATTCAAACTATTATCATGGCTACACTAATTACGCCTCTTGGCATTTTAATGCTCACATTCAAGAGATTTGTGGAGGAAGATTTTCAATTACATGGAGCCCCCTACTCCTTTGTGGAAGAGCCTCCCAAACTATCTAATTGTGGAAAGTGGGATTCTTACATTGTTGTGGAGTCCCATTCTTCACCAAGCTTGGAAAATGTCATCCATCACCCGCCTTCGAATGAGGGCAAATGGAGAAAATCATGTGGAGAACCTAAAGAAGGTCCAAAATGGCAATCCAAAATAGAGAATCTTGAAGAACTTAAAGAAGGACATGAGGAACCTAAGGAAATACTTGAGGAACCTAAAGAGGTAATCCTTGAGGAACCTAAAGAGGTAATCCTTGAGGAACCTAAAGAGGTAATTCTTGAGGAACCTAAAGAGGTAATCCTTGAGGAACCTAAAGAGGTAATCCTTGAGGAACCTAAAGAGGTAACACTTGAGGAATCTAAAGAGGTAATCCTTGAGAAAACTAAAGAAATACTTGAGGAAACTAAAGAAATACTTGAGGAACCTAAAGAAATACTTGAGGAACCTAAAGAAATACTTGAGGAACCTAAAGAGGTGATACTTGAGGAACCCAAAGAAGTACCAAAATGGCGACCGAATTGGCAAATGATTGAGGAACCTAAAGAAGTTCCAAAATGGGAATCCAAAAGGATGAAGCTTGGAATACAATCAAAGTCATCTTGCGGGGCTTTTTCATCTATTGATGTGAGAAATAGACGAAGAAATCAAATACCTCCTACCCGGATGTGTGTAATGTAGGATTCACACTATATCATAAGCATTACAAATTTAGTATGATTATTAGGGTTAATATAGAACCCTAGATGCATATGAGCAAATTCTTTCTTATTGTAAGACATTTACTTGTATTGAAGTGTATTACATCCGAGCATGAAAATTGCTTGGGTTCACATGATAATATATACATGACTTGTTTTTAAAATGAATGAAATATCAAAAAGCTCTAATTGTATCATATATTTCTTTCTGCTGATGGTATGTGTGATGTATGGCCATGGTATGTGTGATGTGGGACTTACACTTTTAAAGCATTAAACAATTTAGTGTAGTTAGAGTTTTCAATAAATTCTTAATTTGCATCCAAGCATATGAATTCCTATGGTTCAATTAAAATGATTATACATAAACTACTTCCAATTTTAAGGGGAAAATTTTCCTAAAAAAATGTTTTATATTTCATTTTGTGATTTTACACTGTATGAATATTTTCACCATTTTGTTCATTTGAATATTTAAAAGAAAAGGGTACATGTTATTTGTTTAATATATATTTAGCCCTTACATTTTTAATGACCTAAGAACAAAAAACCTGAGCGAGTTCTAGATCCTCACTAAAAGGCAAAATCAATATTGCAATCTTTGACTCGAGAAAGGAACCAGGGTTTTTCCTGAATTAATTAATTCACTTGGTGGCAGAGGACCAACTAAATGAGACGTCCAGGTTAACCCAAAACACTATAAGTCATGGAAATTGAATTTAAGATCTTAAATAAAATAATAAAATATTAAATAGATTAAATAACCCTCTGTTTTTTTTCAGTAATGGCTTGTCAGGTGGCTTCGTTAAAAGTCTTTGCACACTATTGGACCCCACTAGATTTGTGCCATTAATCATCCGATTTGTTGACAGCCTCTGTAACTCTGAGTTGATTATATCTTTTAACCTTAATGTGTAATCTCACCTCATAACTTAGTACATGAACAAGAAGCAAAATAGTGTGGAGGGTACAAAATAGAGTGGATAGTACAAAATAGAGTGGATGATATTATATAGAGTGGATGATACAAAATAGAGTGGATGATACGAAATAGAGTGGACGATACAATAGTGTAGAGTGGATGATACAATATAGAGTGGATGATATAAAATAGAGTGGATGATACAAAATAGAGTGGGTGATGCAAAATAGAGTGGGTGATACAAAATAGAGTGGATGATACAAACATACATACCAACTACCACTGAGTTTTAACCCCTAAGAGAGAAGCTCCACAGTGACCTCCAGATGATCATATCTAGAATCCGTGATTTTTTTTTTTTTTTTTTTTTTTTTTAAATTATTTTTTAAAATTCAATTTTGATCAACACAACAATAGGATTTTGTTGAAAACTCTCTACTTAGTCCACCCACCAATTTTTAAAGAATTTCACAATGAAATTCTTGAATATATTGAACTTAAGTTTCAGTTCTACAAACACAACATATCTGTTTCAAGCAAATCGACCTAATTGGGGCTTCTCTCACCTGTAGGGTTTAAGAATATGTAAGGGTTAACTTGGTAACATCACACTAAAAAAGTGCCTCACTAATTTACACCCACAATCCTTCTCAAATTAGGAACTGTAAATTGTACGGTTACACTAATTGTAATATGATTAATTTGTACCATTAATTATAGGATGTGATTAACGTGGGAAGGTACTTATGATAAGGTTTAATACGTTTGTCTGCTACCACATGTGGTTTTTTTCTTGAATTTGTAACCTGACATGTGAGAATCTGGAAAGTGCATGTTCTAAGTATGCTCAAGATTTGCTAACACAAAAAGCTCAATATGAGAGCGTGCTTAATAAAAAATGCTTAAGCATGCTTAATGAGGCTCATTTTGACACAAATTTGGATAGAAAGTACAAGAGGGTTTCCTCATTCCTAAGCTACAATTTCATGAGGGATCTTAAGCTACAATTTCATGAAGGGTCTTCATAGTTTGTTTACAAGTCATAGTATGAATATTTTGAGAAATATTTGCAAAGAGGATTGAACTTCTAGGAACCATTAGTGTTAAATTGAGCCACTCTCCTACATATTGTACATGAATGAGAATAAGTTCAAATTACTATCAAAGATTTTGGTATTTTAGGTTTGTGAAGTGATCATTACGGTAATTGAAATTTTACTTCGGGAGAATTTGAGTCTCTTTTATGTTCTTGTGGAATCTTCACAATTGAGTTTCTAATTTGCTTCAAATCTATATTCATGAACCCCAAATGTATTACTTCTGCACTGCTCTCACCACACAAGTAATCGAACGCAACATCTACATATCTAGTGTCAAAAAATAAAAAAAGGGTCCAAAGTTCATGATTCCAATAGGTCCAATCTTCGACTCACTTCCCCGATGCACCCCATATTACTTTCACATAGCCAAATTCCCCACAAATTTGCCATGCTGAAATTTGTCCCAAGTCACCTTCCTAGATAGATAGATAAAAACTCCAGTCCCTTTCTAAGAGGCCATCATGAATGAAGTGTCCGTTCGTTATGCTAATTACATGATGCCCCTGAAAAAGAGGAAATTGGAACAATCACCTTCCTACTAATTATACTTTGAATAAAAACTCCAATTATGACGACATATGTCAACCTCAAAAATTACTAAACAATCTCACGTAGCACTTAAAACCCTCGTCCACCGCAATTACCCAAAGCAGAATGTAGTTAACTCTCACCAAGCGTGCAATCACAGATGATCAAAGTGACATGCTCAAAACCCCAGAACCTCACCTCCCCTCACCTCCCCTCACCGCCGCCACTCAGCTTAAGCCTCATTCCCTGTCGTGTCTTGGAGCTTCTTAACAATGTTCACAGTACAACACTAACCCCAGCACTACAGCCACAGTAGTCCCTTAGATTTGCAGGCGCCAGGCGCGGCAAGCCCTTGAATCCAATACCCACATTGCATGCCTGCAGAGCTCACTACCTACATTCAACAGTATCATAGTAGCTAGCTAGTAAGATCGAGTGCGCAATGGAGTGGTTGCTTGCTGCAGAGCCAGCAGTCGCAGCACGGCGCCTGTCTGTCGCATTGCTCTTCACACCTTGCTAGTTAGTTCCCGGCCGGGCGAGGTGATATAAGAGCCTTTCGCTGTTGCAGCAGCAGAAGCCATGCGTGCACTCTGCACACAAATACTTTCCCATGTCATGCCATGCCATTAACCCTTACACGATTAGCTAGCTTCTCCCTCTCTTTCTCTCTCGTTCCATTGTCGTCGGCCAGCACGGAGATTGCTCTTGTTGTTGTAGCTCGACTCTTGCGTAGTTCATCGTGTCGGTGGTGATCTCTTTCTTGGAGGTTTGATCTTGACTGTGGTCGAAGCTTGTTCTATGATATAGCATCGTAGGCCGATAGGGGGATTGTTGTTGTTGTTGTGGCGGAACTCGTTATTGAGTTTGGCTTGTCGGTGAGATGGTTCGATCTTGTGGTCAGTTACTGTAGAGGTAGTTACGAGCTGCTGCTGTTGTTGTGGTTGAGCTACATTGTCGGTGGAAAATCTCGTTCTCGGAGTACTCTTTTCTAGTCCGTTACGAGGTTCAAGTTTTCGTTTTGGGGGAGGATTTTACTCGTGCGAGTATGGATAGGTTCTGAACAATGCTGTAGCGTTGTGACGAGGGCTAGTGTTCTTTAGGTTGTATTGAGAGCCTCGATCTTTTGAGTGGTCCGTTAATAACTGTAGGGACCAGAGCTTGAGCCTCAAATCATAATCATTCGCGAGCATGAATATGCCCCAGCGTTGATAGCATTTGTTTCATGAGAGCTTTCAGAGTTCTTAGCTCTGAGGTTGACGTTTTGATTGAGGAGTTTCATGAAGGCAAGAGAGGGTAGATCGAGAATGTGGGGCGAGCGGCGTCAGTGTTGATCGACGAGCTTCGTAGTTGCTGTAGGTTAGCGAAATGGCGGCCCCGAGTGTGTTGAGTGTGGTTGTGAGCTTTTTTCTATTGGTAGCGACGACGAGTAGTGTGGTTGCACAATCGACGAACCCAACGGACTTAGCAGTAGTCCACGAGATAATGCGCTCGATGAACTACGAGTACGACTGGGAGAGCCTCTACCCCGACCCGTGCAGCTCAGGCCCACAAGGCATAATGTGCACACCAGACCCCGTGACGAACATCCTCTACGTCACGCAGCTGCAGTTCGGTTACATCTCCCCGGTGGCCAACCTCATCCCGTGCAGCAACAACGCCACCATCCCCAGCTCCATCGCCGCACTCACACGAGTCGAAACTCTCTCTTTCTACAACTGCTTCAAGTCGTCCGCACTTCCGACCTCCATCCCCACCGCCATCACCTCGCTTGGCCCTACGCTTCGCGTGCTCTCCTTCACCGGCAACAACGCCCTCACAGGCAAGCCCGCTCAAACCATAGTTCTTGTCATTGAGTAGTTCCGGACCTGTTTTGCTAACGATCTTTGCCTTGGGGGTGCAGGTGCGGTGCCGGCGGGAATTGGCAACTTGACGGGGCTGCAGAGACTCGTCCTCTCGCAAAACTCCCTTTCGGGGAGTTTACCAGAGGAGATGGGTCAGTTACAACGATTGATACAGTTAGACATTTCCCACAACAATTTCTCAGGGCCGATTCCAAGTTCCTGGTCTCGGATGAGTAGTTTACTAAACATGGACTTGCGGTACAACAATCTGGAAGGGGAGTTTCCTGCTTCTTTCAGCTCCGGGTTGTTTCAACTCCAAAGGTTAGCCGCGAGTTATAACAAGATCACAGGTCCGCTTCCCAGCAGTTTCTCCGGGATGAGTGGTCTCGCGTTTCTCGACTTGAGCCACAACAAGCTCACGGGGGAGTTGCCGACCTCGGTCAGAGGTCTCTCCAACCTGGAGGATCTGTATTTGAATTCGAATCCGGACCTCACGGGAGCCATCCCCGACTCGTTCGGCGAGCAGCTGACGAAGCTGGTGAGATTGGATTTGAGCTCGTGCAACATCGGGAGCGTGATTCCCGAGACGCTACAGAAGTTGGACGATCTGAGGTTTTTGAGCGTGAGCAACAATCGGTTGCTGGGGCGGATCCCATTCGGCCTGGCGACGTTGCCGAGGATCTTCACTTTGAATCTGGATGGAAACCAGTTGAGTGGTCCCGTGCCGTTCCCCCCGACTTTTGTGAAGAAGATGGGGAAGAATATGAAGCTGGATGATAATCCGGGGCTTTGTTATAGCGCCCCCCAAGTGGTGAGCTTTGCCGGGGGATCGTCCTCCTTGAGCCAATGTCCCCCTGAAATGGAGCTTCCTCCCCCGGTACAACCAGTTGTCTCGGCATCTCCACCGGTTACTCCCACGCCAAATCATGCCGACAGTGCAAAGAGAATACCCTTCGTGTTGTTGTGGGCGACCTTCATAGCACTTGTAGGGTTCTTCTTCTTTTTGTAGCTAAAACTGCCATCTTTAGCAAAACCCAACCTCTTTTTATTACTGGGTTTTAATTTTTTTTGTCACCAGTCCTTCCCAAGTAGTTTGTACTTCCCACTATTTTTTTCTAATGTAATTAACTTTCTTTTCAATACCGACTGTTTGATTGATTCAATGTTTTGGTTTTACATGTGTAATTTTGTCACCGACAGTGTGAGGAATGGCAATTCATTCTTCATCTGACAGTGTTGATCTGTATACTGATTCATATATTCTTGTAAGCTTTTTGAATTTGATGCGCTCTGTAAGTATGTGGTTGTTTGCTGTAATAGGCTTCAAAATACAAGCCAAACGGAAAGCTCCATGGTGGTTGTTTGTAATCAAATCCCAGAGTGGAAAGGTGGTTTGAGTAAAGTTGCAAGTAAAGTTGTAGGCCATAAACTTTACTCAAACCACCTTTCCACTGCACTGATAATTAGTGTTGGATACACTAATTTTCAATCATAACACTAATTCTACTTTTTGAAATTTATGTTAGGTCAGTAAATGACAATCCTAACACTATATTAGCTCCATGGTTAAATTTAGGCACTTCCACATTATAAAGAGTACATTTAGTGTTAGGTGAAACCAAAATGTGGAAATTGAATGAAATACTATAATAAATTGTTGTTAATGTACATATGGGAATTAAACGAAAACAATAGTTTTCATGGATTGCTAAAATAAAAATAATCTATAGCAGTAGTCTATATAAACATCAATATAATATTAATCTATTACTTAAGACATGAATATTATATTGTTTATATATGAATATGATAATATTATAGTAGTTTTATATTAATATAAAATTTTAACTTTAATATTATATTCATACAATATTTTATAATAATATTATATGTATCAGGTCATTACGTGACTTTAAATTTACACTTAATGAAAATTAGAGTTGGAAGGTAAGTTCAAGGGACAACAGTAAATATCATTCAACACTAATTATTAAATTTAGTGTAGTGTGATGGTTAGCTTAGAGGTTGAATTGAATTCAAATCTGAACTTCAGAGTCTTTGTGAACGAAGACTCAAACCACCTTTCCACTAGTATAATGGTTAGTTTAGAGGTAAATTTGAATTCACATTGAAGACTCAAACCACCTTTCCACTACACTAAATTTGATAATTAGTGTTGGATACACTAATTTACATAAACATGTTATAGTTTTTACTGTTGTTCAATAATTTTACCCACTATATTGGCCAAGATGGGGGTCCTTATATAGTATTAGAATCAATGCTCTTGGTAATTTTTTTAAAACAAAAGTAAAAACTTATAGCATTTTCAAATCTTATAACAATCTAACACTAATTATCAAATTTAGTGTAGTGTGATGGTAAGCTTAGAGGTGGAATTAAATTCACATCTTTGTAAACAAATCGTTGAAGGTCGTACTTCGAGGATAGAACAATACATGCAACCTGCCTGATGCTAAAAATAAGTCACTCGCAGTAACCTCTTTCTCCTGCGCACTTCACTAATTGGAGTACACTACAAATAGAATTCATAATTAGTCGTGATTAGTCTCTCGCCAATTTGAAAACCATGATGAAATAGAATGCGTATGATCATTTTACATTATTCCCGATCCCGTTACATCCGGTTTAATAACATGCTGTACAGGTGACGTAGACACAATCACACAATCTAAAATTAAAAAATGAAACGTAACAGTAGTTTATGCATCAAGGATCAAAATTAGTTAAAACTCTGACAAGGCAAGATACAGTTTCGTGCAGGCACATGGCAAGCATGAGTGTACCCATTTTACAATACTCTTCTTCTATACTGTACCCAACAACAATCATATGAAAAACTCACTTTCATCATATTTTCTCCCTTCACGTGGTGGCTGACAGGGGAGCTTCAACTACCATTGAAGTGACAAGCACAACTGGACAAACCATTTAAACGAGGGATCCACTTCTGGATTGGATTTTGCACCTGGCCACAAACAACGTTAGCCAACAACTACACGATGAAGGAGTTGAAAAGGTGCGTTAGGTAGATACTATAAATGAGTCTTGTTTTGTACAAGTGGAGAAATCCTAAAGTAGAGAATCAATCTCGACAAGCAAAGAAGAATGCAACAATTGCTTTTTTGATGGTCAACAACGAGTTGAAAAAGTGGGGATAGATAACTATAAATGATAAACCTACGAGTGTTTTTTTGTACAAAAACAGTCAAGTGGAAAATGAGGCAAGAAAAGACCTCTATACACACTCTTCTTCGTCCAGCTTATTGGGATCTAGAGTAGGGATCTGGATCGGAATGAAATTTAGCAAGCAACATAGAGTCCTGGATCGGAAAAAATCAATTGCTTTTTACACACTTGAAACCCCTGCAGATGCCTAACCAGATGGCGAACAGGATGCAGCAGACTATGAGGTCCAGGATGAGCACGAGCTTCACGTTACGCCACCACATTCGGGAGGCTAGTTGTCGGCCTTTCATCTTCCGGGAGCTTCCTCCGTCCATGTTGGAGGAGGGACCTCCCTCGAGCTTCTGACACTTATCGAGTGCCTTGTCGCTGTTCGTCATCATGATTTCCTTCACCTGAACCACCTGGGTGCACGACACCGCACAAGAATCAGCACTCTAGTTTCACTCTGAGTGGCCTGTGACCTCCTGTTGAGTATACTTAATCAATTATTGAGTAGAACGATGAAATCTCAAAGAAGATTGGCTCTTGCACGCAATCTAAACGATGAGCATAGCATTCTGAAAGATCAGTACAAGTGCACAAATTCAAGACTTCGAAGATCATGTTCATCCAGTTCTACTAGCAATCGTCTAACTCGGACATTGTTCAAAAGATTCTCTACGTGAGTGGCCGGTGGCCTCCCATAGTTATGGAGTAGAACAATAGAATCTCAAAGAAGATTGGCTCTTGCAGCTATCCAAGCGAAAACAGAATCTAACATTCTGAGAGATTAATAGAAGTGCACAAGTTTTAAGACTTCGAAGATTATGTTCATTCAAGTGGTTGCACTTCTACTTGCAAACGTCTGTAAGAGTGGCCTAGAACCTCTTGTTCAGAAAATGAGAATGAGAGGAAGACCCAAGAGAGGTGGGGTGGCTGAAGACACTTAAAACGATGACCATTACATCCTCAAAGCTCAATACGATTGCATAGTCCCAGACCTAAAAGATCACAGTTGCACTGACTAGATTCTCTGCAGTGGCCCATAACCTCCCAACGCCGCACAAAAATATTCATATAATGAGTATAACAATCTCGAGAAAGGTTGACTCTTGCACCTAAAGTGGCTCTCACACTTCCAAGTATTGCAAACGGTGACCAAGCTTAAACCTAAAAGATCAAGCTCTGTAAATGACTGGTCAGGGAGTTATAGTTACTCAGATTCATTCTAAATCCGTCTCACCATGATTAGTGAACAATCTCGAAACTGCTGAAAATACATGAAGATTACGATGGGTTCACCTTGCAAGAAAACTGGTGCACAAAAGAAGGCATTCGCACCTGCTGCTGCTTGGTTGACTGTTTAGGATGATGACCACCACCATTGGCCGTAAGCGGGCCAGAGTGAGCATCTCTTGGAGGACTCAACGAAGTATCATCTTTCGAGTCAAGATCGTAGTCCTTATCCATATCAACTTCTTTCTGCGGTACGCCGACCATCGGCTTCACCAATTGTTTCAACACACCTGCGCAAACACCATGTAAAATAAGAACCAAAATCGATTCTGAAATAATCTTGCAATCAGGGAAAGCAACCAGTCAGCTATGAAAAAGTGAGAGATTGCTTAAAGCGTTACCTGAGAAGTCATGCACCAAGGAGTTTCGTTCAAGTCTGTAGCCATCCAAGCCACGAGACCGAAGCAAGAGTTTAAACTCATTTCGAACATGCTCCAGAAACTGCACAGCTTTCAGCTTGCCCACAGCTTCGTCCACAATGGCGAAATACGTAAAAGCACCATCGATGAGAAATATGAACATCCGCTGTTTGATGGTGTACGTGAACTGGGCGTGGTATAATGGCACTTTCTCCAGACACTCCACTGCCACTTCTGTCAACTCTTCTCTTGGTTTCTTGTGATCGGCTAATATTATGCTTCCCCTTGATACTGATGTGTAGTATACCAGATTTGTTATCGAACCCATCGTAAAAACCCTAAATCATCAATCTACCGACACTCCACCAAAACCCCCGCAATCAGTCGGTAAAATCACTCATACACCTGCTTCGCTTAAATTGATCCAACCACTTCCAACCCATACCGACAACTTACGAATTCATCACTTCGATTACTCCAAATTTCACGATCGATCTGCAATCAACAAAAACTAGATTAATCAACAAAACTCTCTTCTCTCTTGAGCTTCAGAGTTCAAACTACCAAGTCTTCGATCCATCAACCACTCTCAAAATAGGACTAGCAAGGCGTAGATTCACCACACCCTACTTCAAATACTGCACTTTAACGCGCTCACTTGAAAGAAAAGGATGCCCGTTTGCTTAAGAGAACTAGCAAGACTTCGATATATCAAAATAGTACACTCTCAAAGATAAACTCATCTGTGAAAAACCCTAAATGTGAATCGGTAGCGTTTTCCGTAAAAATGATTTGAGGGTATTGCAGACAAGTTGAGTGGTAAGCAAGTGGAGAAGGAGTGTGTGTTACAGTACTTCCAGTTGTGGCCGGCGAAAAAGGTCGAAAAACCTTGAATGCTGAGCCGTTAAGGGAGCGGAAGGGGTCGTCGGAAACGTCGGAGAGTGGCGGAGAAGATGCGAACTGCTGGATCGAGACACGATCACATGGCAGACTGCGGGATGTGAGCTAGCTCCGTTTGAAGGTCCAGTGAGGAACGGAGTGGGGTTCGGAGGGCGCTGAGCGACCGATTCCGCGAGGAACGGGTGGATGATAGTGACGCACGGATGAGATTCTGTCGGAAAAGGATGAATATGGTGCCCGAATGATGAATAGTAACCTTACGAATGATGGATGAAAATGTACATTTTGGGTTGCCGGCTGTTGACACTTTCGGCACGTGGATGAGAATTTCTTTAATGTAGACTTTCGGTGTTGTAAAGGAACCTAAGTCCGTGTTAGAATACCATATTTGACTAACTTTTACATGACCTATTTTATTTTGACTAATTGAATCACTAAAATAATATTTGTTTAATGTATGGAGAGAATCGGGATTTAGTGTAATGGCAGCCGGTTGATCCTCACCAAATATTGGTTTAAGAGTCTAAATGTCAAGAATCAAATAGGATTTTGTTAACAAATATTTCATAAAAACCGGCAAAAGTGATTCAAAACCCTTCGAGATTAAGGAGGTCATAGCTAGTTCATGTAAATTTTTCATCCAACAGTGATTTTGTTTCCATGTTGCTTCACTATTCATAATGTGAATTCTTATGGTCTATAAGGTAGAAGCATCCCCTTTGAGTGAACACTTTATATTTTTCTTGGATTTCCTTATTCTATCATGTTGTTGCATGTTCCTCATGCATACATGGAGTGAGTGTTGATTCCTAGGCGAGGTTATACTAGTCACTCTTGAAATTTGTAATTATTTATGTAAGTGCTCAAAATACCAAAAAAATAAAATAGAAACGTTGTTTTTCTTATTTGTTATTGGTAAAAATTAATAAATAATATTTGTCATTGTTCTTAAGTATAGTTAATGCTTTAAGTATTTGATAATAGTGTTTCAATCTTATGATTGAGCAAAATAGATTATCGAGAAAAAGTGCACGTAATTAAAACAACTTAAAGAATACTTTTATCTTTGTCGTAGGTCAAACTTTCAATGACTTGTACTTTGCGCACAAACAAGAGTGTGTAATTATTCATTTATTGTGCACAATATGAGTATTAGTTTTTGTCTTATATTTTGGTATAATTGATATCAAGGGGACAAGCTTGATTTTTGTGATGTAATAATTCTCGTGGTATAAAATCTGAACTTTGACCTCCAAATTCTTACTCCTCCTCCTTTTGTTATAATATCGCCTCTATTTGTAATGTTGCCCTTTTGGTCATGTTATTGTAAAAAATTCAGAGCATGTGCTTAACCACATTGGTGGTCGCATTTTATGATAGTATATCATATGAAAAGAGTTACATGGTGGTTAGGTTGACAGTCGTACAATCCTTGAATACTAGGCCAAAAGAAATGACATTACATAAAATTAAAGGGATGAGTGATATCATAGGAGCCAAATTATGGATGTGTAAGGGATAATATTATAGAGATTGGTGTGATATTATATTGGTGGAAGGACGACATTATAGAAATTAGATGTGTATGGAGGATACGAGGACTTTCTAAAACCGTTTCTTTTGAAACCATAAAGGTATCTTCAAAATACAAACATTGACAATCAATGACATATATGATAATTATTCAGTCATCCTTGGTATACAAAATTGTTCTAGCAACATCAAAAGTTGGAAAAAATCATCTTTTTCCAACATCAAGTGTTACGACTTCACAAAAGGCAAGGTATTTTCATTTGAGATCTAGTGAACATAATTAACCATGTTCAAGCTAGGTAGTAGGTCTTATGGTTACAATTCTCAAAATGCTTATTAAAATAGATTACTTCAACTTGTATTGTAAGAAGGCAAGTTTGAGGGTAAGGGTTGAAGCCTCAAGGTTAGGTGCTTTTATGAGATTCAAGTTTACATCATCACAACCTTGAAGTAATTTGAATATCTTACGCATAAAATATGTGGTCAAATTTTCTTTTTGTGCAATTTTGTCAACTTATTTCCATTATTGGGTTTCCTAGCTCAAACTTGATTCATTCCATTATAGTTTTATAAAATTTTCATATTATATAATTACTTACAATATTATAAAACATTCTACAGATAATATATATTTTAAATCTCTCTTTACAACAAGTAGAAGAATGTACTTTGCATAGTCATTTATGAAGAATAGGTTATACACAAATTTTGGTAAAAATATCAAATTAGGACACTTAGAAAATATTAAATATTTTAAATTTAATTATTTTAAATTAATGATCAAGATACTTCTAATGGGGAGCTCATTAGAAGTGAAGGTGTGCCTCTATTGTATAAGACAAAAACTCAAAGTTGAACTACGTATAAGTAGAATTCAAACTAGGTGCAACTATTTAGAATTCACGTTATGATTGGGGATGGCAATGTTATAACATTATAACTTCACCCACTTTTGGCCCAAAGTAGCCCAGACGCACATACTTAATGTCACTATATACTAAAAATTCCAACCACTTCAAAGCCGCTACTTCAAAGGAATATTGTCAATTTAGAAAATTATCAAAAATTAAAAGTAAATGAAGTAAGTAATTACATAGTCACGTGACAATCAAATAAGAAAATACAAATGACAACAAAGATGGCTACTTTGAAGAAACAAATTTTACGAAGGAAGAAACCTTCAATTTAAAGCCCAACAATTCATTCAATACTATATATAGCCATTTGAAATAAATAAATGTTTAGCAAGCAAAGAAAGTACAAACATGGGATTAGAGATCATTGAATCCTTATTCATCGATTGCATGATGGGCCAATAACAATAAAAACCTTGTCTGATAGAATCACCTACAAATGTTGTAAGGAACTAAAAGGTGGAACCAAAATATCCCAAAAAAACTTGTAGGAATTCACAAGTTTCTATCTTGTCTTTTGATGTGACCCCAATGACTATTTATATGATAATGTTTGAAACCTTTCATGTTCATTTGATTCCATCAAATAGTTGTTTAAATACCTGGCTCCATTGAAGTCTACCATGTTTGAATTGGAGCGTGGGTTCTTCTTGGTAGTATCAGCTGCAGCTCCAATTCCTTGCACCTCACATCTTTCTATAGCCTTCCGCTTCGACCGTGTAAGTGGTGTAGCTATAGTTGCATCATGATGTCTATATAAGGCCTTTCCTTTAATGGTGTTTAGACTTTCCCTAGAATGTTTATCTTGAACCGATACAACATAGTTATACACAACAACTATTGTCAATGTAAAGTCCACAAAAGTTTTGAGTACAATGTAATATGGTTACCAACCTAGGGATTACTTAATGTTCACCCCGCCACTAGTGTGGTTTTTTCTTTTCATAATCACCATCTTATTGTTTTAATATTGTCATCCTTACCTTGTAAACTAAAGTCTTTTCCAACCGCTACGCCAAGCACAAATACCCAAAACTCATAAGGTTTGGAGCAACTTCGTCATCTTTTTCCTTTTTTCTCATTTCTCCTTCAGTTTTATTTTTTTTGCGCTAGTGGAGGTGCATATAGTTCACGGTTATAAGATCAGATAGTGATTTTACTGCTCCTTTCCCTATTAGCTTTTTTTATCCACATGAAGTTTTGTCCATTAGCTAGTCAATTCACTAATAGCCGAAGCTCAGAAGGTTGGGAGTTACTTTGTTGCCCTTTTTTTCTTGTTTCCTTTTTCTTTCTAAACATGCGCTTTCGATTCGCTGAGAGACTTATAAGGTTGGAAGCAACCTAATCACCTCTTTCCACAATTTTCTTGTCTAATCCTTATTATTTCTATCATCTTGTTTTTTTCAAGTGACATTTGGCAGAACTCTTGAAGCGTATTAAAACATGCAATTAAGCAATTATGCACTTGGCCAAGTGCGCTAATTGGCACTCAATAACAACAAGATTTTGAACGGAGATGTTTTTTGGAAGGAAAAAAATCCCAAAAATCCCTATTTTTTCTTTGCTATATTTTTGTGACAATATCATGGAATATTGGTTTCTCAATGTGTACATAAGTGAATAATTTTCACTAATTCCGTAAGATTGTGCATATTGTGCATGCACTAAACTTGAACTAATGAAAAATACTATTGATTAGTAATAAATCTTTTGCCAAATCATGTTTTATTGCTTTGAGAACATTGCCAAATTATCATGTTCAAAGATTGCCAGTTTTAGTACTTTGTGCACCACATGTAAACTTCCATGTTGTACATATACATATGGCTCTATATATACTATTTTTGGCATTCATAAAACAAATATACTTTATAAGAGATATAAGGCCAACATGTACTATTCAACGAGAAAATATGGAGCATCTCGCTCTATATTATATGCAAATCTATACAAACAATTCATAACCATACTTAAGAAACTAATAAGTAATAACAGTAAAGACCATAATCAAACTATTAATGATAATACTATAATCAAACATGTATAATATCATAACCAAACTTTTGATACCTAATTCAAATATATCAATTTTAAACCATCCGTGCTTCTCCCAATCCTTGTCAATTGTAGAATTTGTTGTGGTGGTGCAAGCCGTGGCAACCTGAATATCATTGAAACACAATATCATCATGGTCAATATTAATATAGTCTAACATAGTAATTTTTACTTGTTCAAATTTAAAAATAACCTCATGTGAAAGATGTTCATTAGTTAAAGAATCACGAATACAATGGTCTATGTCTCGGTAAATTCTATTACTTTTGTGGTATGTTCAAATTTTATTTAAAACTTCCTAAAATGACTTCATGTGAATCATGTTAATTGCAAAATCTCTAAACTAATATATTTATTATATCTTGCTAAAGTCTAGAACAATTTTTAATTTTAAGTTATTTTAAAAAATCAACAATAGTTGCACAATCTTCAAACTGAATTTATACTTGTTATGTCTCGCAAAATAATACAATTCTTTTAATTTCTTGATTTTTTACTTTTTAAATTTATTGATTGTTTAATTTTTTAAGCTAGGGGTAGTTGATTTCCTTCAAGGGGTGTGCGTGCACACATTCCTTGGTGGAGAAGGATAAAAAAATTTAAAAATTAAAAAATAAAATTAAAAAAAAAACTTTTAAAAAATGGTTGATTTCCTCCAGGGGGGGTGCGTACGCACACCCCTGGAGCATTCCCTGGAGGCACAAAACAATATTAAAAAAAATAAATAAATAAAATTGGATGGCTGATTTCCTGCAGGGAATGCTCCAGGGGTGTGCGACCCCTGCGTAGGTACCCCCCTTGCAGCAGAATCTGAAACAACGATGCAAGCTGGCTGAACATGTCAGCTGGTTCAGGATCTTCATGTGCTCCTTCAAGATCGTGGCAACATCTCTAGTCTCTTCCAGAAGCTTGTAGTATCCTCGGAGACGAAGCACTTGCAGCGAGCACATGAGCTGGAAGAGCACACACATGAAGAGGAACACTGAAGTTTTGTACAACCACGAGAAGACTGCAGTGATACAAAGAATGGCGTTGATGTGAGGTACATTCACAAATGAGCGCGACGAGTGGTACCACCATGCTCGGTGGCGATTTCCACTGTAAAGGTCGGGGAAGCGACATCCATGCCAGGATATGAAAAACACGCCGAGCTTCGTTTGGAATCTGTTTGCACCTCGGGAGACTCTCGGACGATTTTGTCAAGCGAGCGTCTTGCGAGCGGTAGGTGTGGAGGATGTGGGAGAGGGAGAGGAAGGAGGAGGCTGCGAGGATGCTCTCCGACATCCGCACCACTTTTCCCTTCTCTCTCCCTCGACCCTCCTTCTCCCCTCCCATAGTTGCACCTGTTGTTGTCGCCGCCGCCGTCGCCACAAACCCTAAAAAAGTTTTTTTTTTTTTTTTTTTTTTTTTTTTTTTTTCCTTCTTCTTCTCGGGGAATGCTCCAGGGGTGTGCGTACGCACCCCCCCTGGAGGAAATCAGCCATCCTCTTCTTCTTTCCTTCTTTCTTTTTCTTTTCTTTCTTTCTTTCTCTTTAATTTCTCTTTTCTTTTCTTTCTTTCTTTTTTTTTTTTTTTTTTTTTTTTTTTTTTTTTTTTCTTTTTCTTCTTCCCGCCTCCAGGGAATGCTTCAGGGGTGTGTATGCACGCCACTTGGAGGAAATTAGCCATCCGTTTTTGAAAAAAATTTAACAATTTTTTAAAAAATTAATCGTTTTTTAAAAAACTTTTTTTATAATTATATATATTTTTTAAATTTTTTGGTTTGTTTCTTTGCCTCAAGGAATATTTCGGGGGTGTACATATGCACACCCCTTGAAGGAAATCAACCAACCTTGTATTTGAAACCTTTTAAATATTTTTTAAAACCTTTTAAATATTTTTATTCTTAAATATTTTTGCTACCTCCAAGGAATCCTCCAAATGTAACAAAAAAATGAATTCAAAATAAAGTGTTTAGTTGAGGAATGTCGATCAAAGGTGTTTGTATTCTTTGCATGAAAACAATTTTGTTGTATCTTAAGTTTTTTTGAAAATTTTCTAATATTAAACATTCAAAACATTTGAATGATTTTAATAGAAGACTTTTTAATCTAGAGGATTCTTGTTTCACTAATATTTGAGTTTTTGTTGTATGTTGTGAACGAGAAAAGAGTCTTGTGCCCTAGTTGGAGGAAAAATCACAATGTATTTGGAATACAGGTTCCAAGCAACATTTGCATTATCCAATCTCCGAAGGCTCACATATTAGAATATATTGTAATGCAAACCGAAGCTATTGACGATGACCGGTTGTAAGTAGCATTAAATACTAGTATGTAATCCGAGTGTTTTGTGTATGCTAGGTGTTTCTAGATGTATATATGTACTAGATAGTACAAGATCGCAAAGATGATTTGTAGACAAGTTGTTGCGATGGACATATGGATTCAATTTCATTGTATGGTCAGATTGTATAATATGGAATATATTTTTATCAAATGTCCATTGATGCCTAGCAGGGCTTTTTTTTTCGTTCGCCAGATTCCCTCTTGGCCAGTAACATATCTTCCTTCCAAAATGTGACACAACCCATGTTTGACAGCAAAGGGATTCTGTCAGTTTGTCGCCAAAAAAAAAAGCGCTGATGCCTAGTTTTGTAAACAATTTGGTGCTTACGTCATTCTGCTAACCATGAATTATATAAACTACAATCTACACAAAACTTTTGTAGCATATAATATACATTTCAAATATCCTTGGACAAAGATAATCATATTATTTATAGGAATTTATAACAAAAATACGTTGGCAATGCCATTAAAAGACTTCTTATATTACCACTTTTGACATTACGCAATATTTTTACATAACAACTTTTTTATAAAAAAATTTAAGTTGAAAAATTTTAAAAATCATTTTTGCACACAATGACCGTCGTAGTACCTCAAGTGCACTTTTAAATGGCCAAGTGCATAATTGCTTAATTGCATGTTGTAAGAGGATATTTTTGGTTTCTTGGAGTGATGGGAGAGAAGAGTGTGGAGTTTTGTGTTCCTAAGGGAGGCTATCAAGTTATCAAGAAGAAATTCAAGGTACAAATTGGAGAGTTTGAATGGGTCGGCGAGCACATTCAAACCTTGTAACATAATTTCCTTGTTGAGCTTAGGTATATTTTTATTGGTATTTGTTCTTGTTGTAATATTGTGCAAGTACTTTGTCATCTCTCTACCTTAAGTGGAGTCCCATTAATATATGTGGGGGAGGGTTCATTCCTAGAGTATTGCTCGGTTGAATGGTTTCATTGAGGTCGATATTAGTATACTTGGCCTTCAGATGGTCAAAGGTGATGGAAGCGACCCCAAAGATATAAATGACGAAGGCACATTCAGAGAGCTACTACAACACATAGGCAACACTTGCATTGTGGTTGTGTTGGAATTGAGCAATATCATACAAGCACGAACACCAACACCGGTCATTCATACTAAAAACAATACTCGTCATGCGTTGCGCATTGGTACTACCGCCAATCGCAATGACGATAAGTTGCTCCTATTGGAAACATGGCTGCCTATAACACAAACAACGCCAAGATTCTCATAACCAACAAAGTGACTCTACATGCATCTACATTCTTAGTTTTTTACTAATTTTTAATTTATTTATTTTTTCCTTTTCAATGTATTGATGATTGTTGTTTATTTTCAATAAGTACTAGCGGGGAATATTGAGTCGTATGAATGTACCAAATTTGTCACACTTCTTCAACATTGGCGGAGACTAACTTGCCAAGGAGCTTGGTATCTCACACGGTCTTTTCAAATCAACAATCCTCGACCTTGGGATCAAACCTTGACCATACCGCACGGTAACCTACATTAACACTTACTTGCAAACTACCTCACGAGTTTCACTTTTTCTAACATTTCAACGAGCTAGATCATAATAAGCTTCTCCATGAATGTACTGACAATGTGATCATCTGATCTTAACTGGGTGATTTTAAGCTCTACACGCAAAAACTTTGAGATGCAAGTTGTGCAATCACAATGTTGTCATGTGCATGCATTGATTTATATGTTGACTTTGGAGAATCACTACTCCAATTTGAAGGGGTTTGCAACGTTTTCTTCTCAAACCTTGCTCAAGTTTAATAACATTTTAGAACTTCTTCGAGCAACGTTCTCAAGCCTTATCGGATTACCAAGCAACGTTATTTACAATCTAGTTGAAAACGTTGCTTATTTTCTTTAGAACGTTGCTCAACTTCCAAAACGTTGCTAGACTTAAGCAACTTTTTCATCAAAGCAACGTTTGTAACGTTGCAAACCCCCTATTTCCTAGTAGTGGTAATGCGAAGGGCTTGAGTTCAACATCGCTAAGGGGCCTCGGAGCAGATTTGAGCGAGTTAAGACTGTCACTCAACTTGCTGCAAAGGGCGAAAGATCAGCTCCAACATGGTTCTCTTGAAGTGATCCACATTATGAATGTAAGTAACCGTGTAAAATTGCTAATGCATTCTATTGCAAGAAATTTGTTCAGGAAATGTGTTGCACAAGAAATTCTTCTAGTCGCTCATGTGTGAATCATGTGAGAGCATGGCCTTGCTGGGCTTCACCACATACTTCCATGTGTGTCTTGATACGCTGAGAACCGAACCGGTGCACTACATGTAATTTCTTCGCGGTATAAGCGGGCGCTCTGAGGAAAGTATTCAAGCAATTTTGTGCAACCGGAAATGATGGAGGTCTTTCAATACTACAATTTGAGGGGGGTTTGCAATGCTTTATTCTCAAACATTGCTCAAGTTTAGCAACACTTTGGAACTTGCTTGAGCAACTCTCTCAAGAAAATAAGCCACGTTATGCGATCACCAAGCAACGCTATTTATAATTTAGTTGAAAAAGTTGCTTATTTTTTTGAGAACGTTGCTCAAGGAAGTTCCAAAATATTGCTAAATTTGAGCAACGTTTACACAAAAGCAACGTTTGTAACGTTGCAAACCCCCTCTTTTCTAGTAGTATTTTTGCGTGTAGGAAGGTGCGTGGTGGTGAAGCAAACGCAGTCGGCACTCACGAGGTTGCCGCAGGAACTGCTGACAATACAACATCATCTTCGGCCAAGAGTGGCAAAGGCAAGAAATGCAGGGTGGTAAAGCAGGGTTCGGTTTCTGGGTCCTCCGGTCGACGTGCCAAGCGTGTCAAGGAGGAGAGCTCTGGAGCACAAGGGAGACTCCGGATCTTCCGACTCTGAAGAGTCTTCAGATTCCCAGCCTCAAAGCGATGCACCCTGCTCCTCAGATTTCGAGCAGTGAGCCTTTCCTTTATGCAATCTTTCCCACTCTGTTGCAGATTGAAACAAACAGAGTGATGTTTGTGGTAATCAGAGATTGGTATATTTTGTAAGTGTTATTTTTCTTGTAGTGTTGGGTGGAGTAGCCATGTGCATTCTTTACAGAGACACACAAGGACTCTCTCTTAAATGGTCTTTGACAGAGTGGCTATGTCTTAGAATAGGTATATGGTTTAAGTGAATGAAGAAAAAGATGTAGAGAATGTCACTTCTATATTTCAGTTCCATGATGTATCTTCTTCTTTGAAGAAGGTGGTTGTGTATCTTGATCTATACTCAATAAAAATACTTTGTGACATAGTGCTTGTATCCCTCCTAAACGTTGGAGGGGCAACGTGGGTCATAAGTGCACAAGGAAATCCATTCTCGGCCAATAATTAAAATCAAGATATCTATCATTTATAAGTATATAATTAGTTTATAAGAACCTTCTAGACTAACTTAATTTATTTTGTCAAACCTATATGTTATGATTTGGATCCCTAAGACCACAACATTTGTGCTTGGACATCATTTCTTATTAAGTGACACTACGCTCTCGAGAACAGTTGGTCGGATTAGGGTGCATGAGGTGTCATTGGAAGGAGATTTTTTGTGGAAATGTATAAAACTATCAAATTGCGAATCGAGTCGACAGATTCCAAGCACATATAGAATTTTGAAATATTTATGGCCTCCAATTCACTAGAAATAATAAAATTGACCTAATTATAAACAGCATATCGTAAACAATGTCGTGGGCCACAATGGTTTATTATATGAAGCATGTACTACTTTTAGGGTTTTGTTTTATGACATTATAATCGAGGGGACCACGGGTCGGATCGAGCCGCATCGGGTGTCGTTGGAAGCGGGTTTTTTTTTAAAGATGTGGAAAACAATTGAGTCGCAAAACCGGTCGACGGGAGTACAAATCTTGAATTTCAAAGTATTCATGGCCCCCAAATCACCAAAAATTACAAAAGCACCCCAATTATAGAGATTTCTAATTACTTTAATTGTTTTTATTACTTTCATAGTAACTTACTTAAATATACCAATTTTGACAATATATTTGTGGCAACGTCGTGGACCATACTAGTATGTTTTAAATAAATCATTACATGGTGATATCTCACTTCCTTAGGAAATTCCATGATTTTCATTGAAGTAGTTACGACACGTGAAAAAGCCCTACTTAATTATGGGATTATACGGTCATAGTTGCTTGAATGCCAACAATTGCATTCATGAAGGTCAACGGATCAACATGTTCCTTGAGACCCACGTATAATATGTGTCATTTTTCAACGACACCACCCAAGTCACATAGTTGGTATAATTGATAGATTAGAGTAATTTGCGATGCTCATCAATACTCTTTATTACTCTTTGATACACGTGCACTTTGTTTTATTCCTTGACCACCCACTCATTTTGATCAAGGCATAAAATTGACACCCCAGGGGGTGTATTTTGCCTCCAAAGGTGTCCTAAGACACCGAAATTTCAAATTGGGTGTCCTCGGGGACACCCAATTTTTTTACAAGGTGTCCTTTTGACACCCAAAAAAAAAGTAGGGTGTCCCTTGTACCTAAATAATTTTGTAGGTTTATCCAAAATAATAATAATTATAATAAAATAAAACACTAAAACTTGCACCTTGGCCCCCGCAATGATGAATAGCCACTCACTCTACTCACTCTCGCTGCACTCATCCATGAGATCCACTCATTCGACTCACCCATTCACCCACCCACAATGCCCTAAATTGAATGGGCGCCGCCACAATATGCGCGGGACTCAGTCCACGCCTCACCGCCCGCACCAGGACAGGGATTAGGGAATGCAGTGCAAAAGCGGCGGCGAGGCGGCGATTCATGCGAAAGAAACGGAGAGGAAGCGATAGAGGGACGGGTATTTGGTGAGCTATCTTGCACTTAAGCCCCGACAACAATCATTGCGTGAAGATTGTTTATGCAATAACTAAGTCTTTTGCCGAAAGACGTTTTTTTCGAAGGTTAAATGCGCGATTGACTATTTGTAGGCTCTCTACTGATGTAAGGTATCTCTCACGATGGTTTGTGTTTTAGAAGAAAGGTCATTCAACATTACGACGCTCATCATTCCCAAAGAAAATCGACACCACATACTATAAGGCGCCTATTCGAGAATAAAGCTGCGCAGATATTGTTGTTGATAGCGTAAATGAATTGCTACGTCTTTTCTCTTGGTTTCGTTGGTGTCTTAATGTTGGAGCTTGCAACTTATGCAGGGCGAGTGTGAAACTTTGAATGAAGAAGAATTGTTTAACATACAAGAAAAGCATGGACTTTTTCAATGGGATGGATACGTATAATTGACATCACTCACCTTTTCTTTCGATCAAATTTTGTTCTTTTATTCTTAAGGAATTTTATTGCTAAAAAATAACAATTGATCTCTAAGTTGATATAAGTTATGTGTTTATTAAACACATCCAAAACAATCATGTTTCGTCTGTTGATTTAGTGTTGTTTGGCATCATCAATTTTTATCTTACCTATATTTTACCTTCATATGAATATCAAACTTGAATAGTTCAATTTGTAGTATTGCAAATGTATAAATGATCTAACATTCGCGATTTTGGAGCGATGGTGAAGGGATAGTTCGGATTGAGGACCAGAGACGATGCAAAGCTTATCCAATTTGCTGATGTTATAGAGGTATTGATCACAGTATCACACGACTCATTGTGTTAGCTCCATCTCTATGCTTTTGCTGAAAGACAATTTTGATTGCAGATACACAATACAAACACCACTGGAATGTAAAATTTCACTTTGTGGATGTATCATAAGTTTGTACAGTGGAGTTGTTTTTTGTGTATTTGTTCTTACAAGTGAGATAATGCTTGGATTTGTAGGCAATAACATGAAATCTTCTAATAAACGAACATGTAATCTATGTAATAAAGAAGAAGGGTGAGAAAGAATAAGGGAGATGAAAGGACAAGGGAAACATGTGAATTTCACATCATACTCCTTTATGAATTATCTCACATGTAAGAATGTAACTACTCTAAACTCACATAGTCACATTGATAATTACTACCTTTTTTGATTTTGTGAGTGTGTGTCAAAGGACACAAGTACATCTTAGTCTTCTAATAAATAAACATGTAATCTTATAATAAAGATTGATTTCATGAGTCATGACTCATCTTAAGGGAGTAAAGTTAATGTCTTTGTTTTTATTGTGAAAATTCTCATGTTGTATACTAGTGTTTTTTTTCTACTCCTTTCAAACATACTATCTTATCATTCTTATGTATTTCATGTTTAAAATGTTGACTTACTTGTTGATTTTTTGTATGTAGATCATGAAGAAAACTAGAAGAGATGAAAAACAAACAACTTTGGTAGGTTTTATTAAAAGACCTAGGGTGGACTTGAATGCTCCATCAATTGGGCGGATGGAGAAAACATAAATCCTCACAACGAGAATGCGGTCGAGGAAGATACTCGAGAAAATATACAAGTGGAGGTGGAGCTTCAAGAGTCTACCAACCATGATACTTTACTTGAGGAGCAAGCATTGATGGAAGTCCTAGACCATGAGGCCACTTTAGACGGACAGGGAAGTATGAAGGCAAAAAACTACCGATGTGAATGGAAATTCAAGTATCCATAGGTAAAACCAATTGATGTATTGGGCCAAACCAGATTGAAATGCATCTTTTGTGAGAAGTTCAAGGCAAGTGGTCCTTAGGGGGTAGGAAAAGGATCAGTTAACTTGCAAAACTCTGGGTTGCTTAAACATAATCTAAGCAACCAACATTTGTACTCTCGCATCAGATGGTTGGGTTTACAGGGGAGGACCACCAAATCCATGGATAAGCATTTGGCAGAGGGATTGGAGGCAAACAAAGCAAGAATCATCTCTTCAATGAAAATGGTATACTTTCTATCATTAAATAGTTTGCCCCTTTCTAATTATCCGGATTTTGTGAAGTTTGGAAGATTCATGGAGATGCCTACCATTTTTGCATCTTCAGATTATGGAACCTATGAGAATGCCGTTTCTGGGAGAGAGTTTCTTTTAGCAATTCTTAAGATGATTGAAGAGAAATTGATTGAAGAAGTTTCTACTTCTCCTTATTTTTCAATCGTGGTGGATGAATCCATTGATAGGGCTTTGAGTCACATTTGATTCTTATGTGACTTATCCGGAGAATGATGGTTTTGGCCAACCCAAAACTCAATTTTTAAACCTTCAAGGCATCCCAAATGGTATGACTTTGTCCATCTTTGAGGCTTGGAAGAAAACAAGAGACAAATATGATTTAGTCCAAAATCATCTTGTTGGACTTAGAATGATGAAATTTGCATCCGTGGTTGGTGTCGTGAAGGTTTTGCAACCAAATTAAAAGGGAAGTTCTACATCTATTTAGAACCCATTGCATAGCCCATAGAGAGGCATTGGCTTCTAAAGATGCAGTAGAAGCAATCACCCCTCTTGCCTCTTTAGAGAAACTATCCAACAGGTTACATGGATGGATTGGAAAATCATTTTTAAGAAATGAAGCTTTACAAGGCCTGTTGATGATCATGGAGATTGGACGCTTGAAGGTATTGCACATTCATAATGTGCGTTGGTTATCTATGGGCCAAGTTATGGAACGCATGGCATCTACAATGCCGGCCATTTTATCATGTTTTTCATCCCAAAGTAAGTATCTCAATATATTATGTAAGTTTTCTTGTATGTATTTGATTTATGTTTTCAATTGAACTTATAGCTAAAATTTGTGATTCTAACTTATGTATATTGATTAGGTGGATGTGCAGAATTATACCATGAGTTTCGATGTTCTTTCGGTTCTATTTTTATTCATCTCCTGCAAACATTCTGGGGAGTTGAATGTATTGAACCAACTTTTTCAGAAAGAGAACTTGGATCTTACTGAGATTGGAGATGCTATAGAGCTTACAACAAGATCTTTGTCAAGAAAATATTTGGTAGATGAAGATGAAGAGTTTGGTGCAGATTCCAAATACTTGGCACAATTTTTGGAGAATTCTAGAGGAGGAGAGATTAATTTCCAAGATTCTACAGGTATGGTGCATTCACATATTTTGCATTATGCACCATTACCTAATGCAATGGCATTTGGTGGCGATGGCACGTTGCATGGATGCAAGATCATTGCACATGCATATGTGGTCAAGGTGATAGATGCATTGCGGGCGCGATTTCCGGATTTGAAGGTTTTCAATGCAGCTAAGTTATTTAGCCCTATCAGTTTTTCACCTGACTTGGTACTTCTTCAACGAAATGCTCGTTTATGGCTTCAAACTTTCATTGAGCATTTTTGCTTACATGGAGGAAACTTCTTTGATGAGCGCGGTTTGAGATCAGAGCTTAGAGGTTTTTTAGATACACTTCATGTATCATGTGCTGGCCTTAAAATGCACCATGCATGGTTGGTTTATTCCTCTAATTTGGACTATGTTGGGAGATATCCCAACATGACCAAATTATGGCAAGCTGTTATAATCATTCCTGCTAGTACAGCTTCTTGTGAAAGAGGATTTTCTACCCAAAACCATATCAAGTCTACTTTACGTTCTAGTTTAGTACTAGAGACTTTGGAGGCACAGATGAGAGTTGCAATGGCAAAAATCCCTATAGAAAACATTGATTTTGAACAGGTTTGGGTAAAGTGGTGTGACATGAGAGGTCGCCGTTTGTAAACATGCTTGATTGCACTATAAATTGTAATACGAAAAGTTTTATTTGATTCGTTAGTGCAATTACAAGATTGTCATTTGTTTTTTTATTAATTTGTTTATATGTTGAGAATGCCAAAGTTTTAAGGCAACTTTTGGGGACACCCAAAAATTAAAGCAAGGTGTCCTTTCGACACCCAAAATTCAAGACAGGGTGTCCCATGTGTTATTGGCTAGGGTGTCAAGTTTATGCCCTGATTTTGATCTCACCACTCATATCCACAGAGTTGGCATTAACAATACGTACAATTGCGTGCAATGAGGCTCATGGTTCTACGATCATACATATACGGCCAAACAATTTTGTTTACCCATATTTGAATAATGATGAAGTTAAGTACATGTGGTTACTAGCATCAAAGCTTAAAGTGGTGGTAAATTGTTGCATTGCATGATTGTCCTCATGTATTTGTTATCTCTCTAGTTTCCAAACTAGCGTCACCAAGCTAAAAGATGATGTTAAATGATCACCCTAGCTTTGGTAAGGCTACTAACCATAATAGTAACAACAAATGACATTAGATCATCTTAAAGGCTCATTTTAGAGGTAAAGCTCATACCATATTGTTTATTCTAAACATTAAAGAATCAGGATGTAATAAACAAAGGAGGTGTGCATGTGGACATGGGCATCTGCATTATACAGAAGAATATAGATATTATATATACAAATATACAAATATTTGCTACCATGTGTATAGAATACTCAATTATCTATCGTACATATAAAAATCATGAATACGTTTTATTTGCTTCAGAAACTCATTATATATAAGAAATTCTCCCATGCAAAACTTAAAATAAGAAGTGTTATGAGTAATTCACTAATGAAACTTAATTGGAAAATATATATTCACCTTAGTACCTTTACTTCATCAACTTGATAGAAAGAGTTTTAACTTGATCCTCCCTCAAGTCAAGCATACTAAGAGTCATACACGATGTCATCAAAATGCTTTGGCATCTTCATGTTGGTAGTACGTATCAATTGTTTGTGTCTTTTAACATGACAATATCCAAAGTAAATAAAAAACAACTTTCAATCACCAGTAAAACACTTCAAAAAAAAGAAAATAAAGAAACAAACAAACGCCAAACCACTACGACAAACAATTGTATATAATTGTTGACTTCCAACTTCATTGTTCTCTTTCTTTTACAACAAAACAACCTCTTCTTTTTTTGCCTAAAGAATCTCCCATTAAGGCACCAAAACTATCTATATTATTAAAAAACAACGATAATTGTAACATTCTTATTGCGCAATATCGTAAATCAATCAACGGCGTTCACGTTGATACGTATTACGAAATTGTTTCGGCACTGGTTTAACCGCGGGACCTTTGTACGTCCGCGTATGTCCGCCAAATGTAGCTCGACGTTGGTTTCTCCAAACCCAATGGGCTTTAGGAGACCGTCCTGCTTCATTCTCAAGCCACTTATGATAAGAATCATCTTTGATCAATTGTCTTAGTTTTGGATCTGTTGTTGCAATATCGTAAGTTTGGAAGTGAAACTTGGGTACAAACTTTGTTCCTACTGGTCGAGCTTTAGATAAATCAGCAAAAGCTGTTGTGTACATGGTTGTATCGATCAACTTGTCTTTTGAAAATCCTATGTTGTCAGCAGGATCACACTTGTATGATCGAATTCGACTAAATTCTCGAAAATTGTCATTGTAATCTGGTCTGTAAGCAAATGTTGCACGATCTTTACTTGCTTTAAATGTTTCCATTTCTTCTTCTTACCTAAATCACCATGTTCAAGAAAATTCAACTTAGTGATCGATTTTTGCATTTAGTATCTTTTGAGACATAAAAATGAACCAATCATGATCTATGCAGCAATTTGTTATAACAAATATATAAGTTGAATCATAAATCGGTTTTGTATTCTTAGGTTTTAAAAATTATCTCTCGAACTGTTAATATTTAGTGAGTATACAAATTATCTCTTGAGATTTTAATGTTTGGTGAGTATACAAGTTGCATGAGATTATTACCAAAGTAGAGAAGCCACTTTTGTGATGAGAAAAATATGAAAAAAACTCATTTATATGAAACATGTTCAACATAACAAGAGTTTAGTCGTTTGGAAGACCATAATACACTTCGATTATCCAAAAGGCTTGACCAAATGACATATTCACCTTATGATATCTAACCTTTCAAGAAAAGAATCTTCCATATAGTGTTCACCAAGGTTTGAGAACCTATTTTAAGTTGGGTTGTGGTACACAAACACGATCTAACCATTTTGAAAACATAAATCAAAAGTCGAAACAAGAAGCACAAAAGTTTGTGCTAGTGGAAGACAACGAAATGAAAATAAGCATAAGACTTCGATTTCAACCATGCAAGGCAAAGCATGAGCTTGTTATTGTGTGACAACTTCTTCAAGAATGATAGTTTCACAAGGTCAATTACCTTAATGATATGACACCTTTGTGTATCATTTTTCCTTAATCAATAATGCTAAGTTCCACAATGCTAAAAACCATGTTATGAATTCTAACAAGTCACTACATCATCAAGAATCTCATCCAACATAATCACAAGATCTTACACTATTCTTTGTGATGAATCAAAAGTTCCCAAAAGAAACTTTCTCCACAATCACAATCTAAGCCTTAAAAAAATGTTAGTTACAGTATGATACCATTCTAAAATCAACAATATGAACATCTTACATTTTTCACCACCTTTCAGTCTCAATCTTTGCTTCCTTTGAGAAAATCCTTGCATAGTTGTTGCCATTTTTGTTGATCCGCCCTTGCTTTGCGTAACGTCTCTCTGGCTAGCTTCTTCTCCTCTTCCTGCACAGGATCTCTGACCACTTAACAAAAAGATGATAAACCCTAAACCTTCACAATTTTAGGGTCTCCATGATATAGGGAATTCATAATCCTTTGACAAAGTGCAAAAGAGAGAGAGATGTGAGTCATACTGTCATCAAGGGAGCGAGTCGGCCGTCAAGGAGATCCAGAACAACATCATCGAAGAACTCAGGATGGCCTTGGATGGCTAGAACGTGGTCACCGATTGCATACATTTCGATTCCTGTGCGTTCCGAGGACGCCAAAACCTCCGCTCCAGGAGGAACCTCCGAAACCTGCTCGACTCTAAGTGTTACATCATCTCTAAGTGGCTGAAGTAGATACCTAAATGTAGAGAAGGAACATGCTACATGGTCAGATTCAAGTGCATTTACTTTTAGTACGAGATTTTGTAGTTCGACTAAATTCAAGTATCAGGGAAGGCTTGGTAAATGTATCTGAAACTGTCCATATTTGTCTAAATTTGTATGAGATCCCTACTGGACTTGCAGAAGTACTTACATGTGAGCATATTCTTATGTTTTGGAGAATGTGAGCATTACCTGGTCTCTGTGCACTTCAAGCACTTTCAGTCGGGGCGGCATCCCAGCTGCATAACGTTTGGAGAAAAACTTATCATTGAGACATATGTCTCGCAATCCCACCTCCCATCCTGCTGATGCTCTGCCTGTCTTGCCGCCCAGTGCACGACTCAAAACCTGTCACACATCAAGCGAACTTGCTTAGCATCTCGTACTTGCATGGATTCAATTCCCTCGAACCTTTTGTTTCACCTCCTCGTGGAATCAAATTTACAGTGGGCCATTCAACTTGTTCAAGTCCATTTCTAAGCCTGAAAGCTTCATACATGAAAGAGTATTGGTGTCTGGAGGAGTACAAATTGTGAAGATTTCATTAGATTGGAGGACTTGTGGAGGTTTCGGATGTGAAATGGATCTGGTAGAGCACCTGGTGGCCGAAGCAGACACAGAGAGACTTCTTCTTCATGTCGTGTAGTTGTTGAAGAACGCCACACAGCTTCTCGATCCACTCTTCATTCGCGTGAGCGTCATGTCTGCTTCCTGTCACCACGAAGCCGTCGTACTTGTGAAGCTCATTCGGGTCGGGAAAATGGCCTTCTACAACGAAATACTCATCCCATTCTTCACCAGGGTCGCTGAGCATTTTGATAAACATTGGACCATATCCACCATACTTCTGCTCGCAATACGGCGCCCCATGACCTGACGATACAAGAGCCACAAATTCCCAAACAATCATTCTCCAACTCAAAATACCAAATTCCCTTTTCTCTCTGTGACCCTCTCCCTTGTTGATTCATGTCAATTTCGAAGAAGTCTTCTCTGAATTGAGTACTAATGAAACCCACGAATTCCTAAAACAAGAAAGCATGAAGTATGTTTGTTCGATCACAAGTGCATAGTCTTATAACCCTAAATCAGGTTAGATAATTAGAGGAGGAGGAATTAGACCTGTGGTGAGCACTGCGAAGCGACGAGGCTCGGCACGAACATCACCGACCGGGGGTGGATTGGATTGAACACTACTCACATTCGCCAACGCGCGCATAATGTTCCTGTACCCTGGTTGAAAATTCTTCTCTGCCACGGAGCACCACCTGAATATGTTCCCTGCGGCAGCTCCAGGACCCGGAAAGGATCGAGGGGGCAGCGAATTTGAAGCAAGACCACGACATGCTGCTGATGAAGCTCGCGAAGTCAGGCGAATCAGCACGCGTCGGCACGCCATACTCAATCAAATGTTGCCCATCATGCAAAAGTGCTTTGTGGGTTTGGATACTTTCCGATTGAGCTATGTCGAAGAAGTGTGGTTGGATTGCAGCAGGGGAGGTCGGCGATGATTCGGGTGCCGGCAGTGCTTCATGCACCTTTGTCCAAAGATTTGATACTCTGCATGGAATCTCTCAAGTGTTGATTCAAGGTAAAGAAATAGAGATAAAGAAGGGAAACCATCGAAAGCGAGATAAAGAAAGCGGATAGCAACAGAAAGAAAAGAAGAAATAATGGAAAAGAAGATAGATACAAGAGAAGTCAAAGAAGGGAAAGAGAAATTTTTGTCGATTTGTGATCTATAGCAAGGTTACAAGAGTAGAAGGTCATTTTTGTAATTTGAAGTTGTGATTACATACTTATGCTCGAAAAAAAATTACATGAAGATTACTTTTTGTTCTTATGAATATTCTTAATCATGATATTTTTAATATGTTATATTTTCTTTGTCAGGTACGCACTTTTTATTTTGTCTCAAAGAGTTAAAGCAAGTTCGATTAGAGCACTTTATGGGGCCCTTTGATCACCTTACTACAATATATAAAGTCCTCTCATCACCACAATAGGATATTGCTCTACTTGTTTAATTTCTAAGCTGATTATTCACGATTTGAAGAAGCATAAATGAACTCCCAATTGCAACTCACATGAACTACTGATTGCTCAAAATTAACATTGTTTTGTGCTCCTCGTTGGTGGACATCAACATGTGTTGATTACTGAGCAAGTTCTTTACCCATTGCACCTCTTATCATTATCAATTGAGCTTTGGGAGGGGATTCTTCATCAATCAAGTTTTGCCCAACTTTCTCGAGGCTAATTTTTTTTTATTACGCGAGCTAAAGTTATCAGATCACCTATCGAGCTTGGTGGGAGCCATTTATTAAGCTAAAAGCCTCTTGTGACTCGGACTTTGTTAAATACATATATTAAAATTTAACACTTCCACAAAATTGGGAGAATCCCTTCTTCTTAGGAAAGGTGCCAATCAATGAGGCTTGAAAAAGCCTCGCTTACCTCATGGCTCCTCAAAGGCCTCATCAACTAAGGCTACTCTTAAATGTTCAAAACTGGGGAATCTTTGTGATTGTGGTGTTTTTTTAATAATTGCCTTCTAATGCTTAATTATTTTTTGTCCTCCCAAATATTAGCTAATATTGTTTTATTCTTTGAAGTTTACCATGTGGCCATTTATATAGGATGGTAATTACTAAAGAATGTAGGTGTGGACACACACTCTTTTAAAGAGATAAGACCACCTTCTAAGACCACCTTTTAAGACCAAGTGCAAATATACCTTAAGACTAACACTTTTTAATATGAGAATTGACCTTAATGACACGAAATTTGCAATACCGATGAGACATTTTGGGCAACAGATGAAGTTCAAAATATAGCAAGAGCCCTTCAAAGGAACTTCACATGGTCCCGTTTGTCTTGATTACCTTTCCATTTTTTTTAAATCAAGAAAGCTGAAAACCCTTTTAATGCTATGAAAGGTTGTTACAATCTTATTTTCATATATACTTCTACAAAAATTGCACTTTTCTTGGGTTTTAAATTACTTTACCATCCTATGGAGTCTGTAAAATCTATATCAATCTTTTGAAGGTTTTGAGAAGCCTAACCAAAATACAAAAGAAGAAGAACACGAGACCTGTGAGGGTTGGCGTGAATAAAGTGTCTATTCGACCTACCGTTCATGATATGCCCACATGACATAACAACAGTGGTATAGGACTACTAACCCCTCTCAGGGTGGACGCTACATGAAGAAAAGACCCTGCACTAGTGAGCTACGGTTGTTTGAGATGTATCATATTTGTATAAAAGAAGAGGTTTGGTTTTGTTGATCGTCACATTGTTGACATACCACGTTGTTTGGAAGAGATATAGATGCGTAATATCGGTGGTTCGGGTTCGATTCCCGTTGAACTCGTTCGAGCATCGTTATAATCATCTGGCGCTATAGAGCTAGTGGGCAAGAAATTCCAACAGCTTAGGCCCCCTCTGTTGTGACAGGTTACTATTATTATAAATCATTTTTTATTTTTTTAAAATTTATTTTTTAATTAAAAATAATTTTAAATTTATTTATTTATAGATTTATGGTGGTTGTATATTTGTTGGTAGTGGTTCTCCACTTTCTATTTTTTTCTTGTGTAATGTTATAGACATGGCATGATGTATAGCTATTGTGTTTATTTCTCTGAATGTATTTTTTATAAGTTTTTTTGGTATTTTGAGTTTGGTTTTTAGGGTTTTCGTAGAAAGGATGTATGTGGATGTTCTGGCACCTGATGGTATTACTATTAGTGGTTCAACTATCCATCCTTTGTTAATAATATCGTTGATGAGAGGTTGGTCTTTTTGCATTTTCTCTCAATCGTATCTCGTGAGAATCTGTCATTACAATATGTAAATTCTATAAATTGCACCTTTAGGTTGATGTTGGGAGATGTAGGGGGGTTTGATTGGTAGGGTAATTCTATTATGCATAGTAGGTCTGGTTTTAGTCGTGCATTACATTGACATCTTTGTTGTACACATGTGCATGGTAATAGCCATGGTGGGACTGTATTTTCTGGTGGTTTATCATTACAAGTGCCCGCATTCATTAGGGTGTAACATCTCGATTTTTTTGAAGAGACTAATAGTTTTTTAATTTCCCATACTGCTTTATTGTGTCTTTTTGTTCTAAGCGCATGTATATGGTGTTGCTTGCATTTTAACAGTACATGTAGCCATGTGTCTGGATCTTGGGAGTCGCATATTGAACATGTGATTGATGGGTATAGTTCTCTGCCAAAAAATAGTTGTTTTCTAGCATTGCCCATATATTGACCGTGTCTTAGTTTGAGGAGACATGTTTTTTGGGGGTCTGTTATTTGTTTATTAATCCAGAATTCATTTGATAGTTTATCATCTATGTCTCTATTACTTATCCACTTATTTATATTAGGGAAGTTTCTTGCAATGTCTTGTTAAGTTGTTTTCCTTATCGTATTTAATGATATGTTTTTCAAGGAATCTTACAGGACCTTTATCTCGTGTTTCATCCATAGAGTCTCTTTGAAAGTAGTATGGTGTAGAATGTGCAAATTCATGCGGTAATGTTGCATTGTGATAATCTTTGTTTCTACCTTGTTTGGCTAGTTTGTCGGCTTTTTCGTTACCATCTATATTTGCATTCATGAGCTCGTACTTTGTATAGTGATGTAGGTTGTGTTCTTTGTTGAAGAAGTGTTACTATATCTTGTAGAATGGTCTTGTCTGGGTGGTTATTATGCTGGGTAGGGTGTTTGAGTTGTGTTTGAATATTATATAGGCCATTCAAACAATCTGTAACCAAAATACATAGATTAGATAGCCGCTCTTCAAGCCCTCATATGTGTTTGTAACATACCCAATTTCCACCCAATCGAGTCATTTTTTTTTCTTCTATTGACTTGGCTTTTGGAAAGATTTAAGCTCCATATTTTGATAAATTCCATTACTTGAGAATCTTTGTCATGGTGTGATGAAGTTGGGCACATGGTGAAGTTCAACAAGTGAAATTTCAAAAATGATACTTGTGGAGGGGTGTGGACTCAAATATGTGCTAAATTTAATACCCTTGTTCAATGTTTCATGTCATTTGGAGATGTTCTTAACAACTGACAACCAAAGTTTAAAAGGACATATTAGAGAAATCCGCTAAGTACGACGGACTGGGGACGAGAACACCTAGTTTTGGTCGGACTGGGGACGAAACGTCGAACTGGGCACCAACTTTTTACACTACGATCGAACTGGGGGCTAAACTCAAGAATGCACCGATTGTGATGGTATTCCGAGTTTGGTCCCTAGTTCGACTTGGTGCCCAGTCCGTAGCACAGCGAGAAGCTAGAGTGAAGAGTTCGGAGGGGCAGCGCCGAGCGCCGAACATCTGGTCCCCAATTTCGTGCATTTGGTCCCCAGTTATCTCTACTTAGCGGATAACCGAAAACTGGGCACGAAACAACGGACTGGGGACCAACTGGGGATCAACTAAGGTCCAAACTGGGAACTACTTAGCGGATTTCTCTAATATGTACTTAGTTTGGTTAATAGTAGATAAGTAGTTAGTATCAAATTATTTCTTATAGATATGTAGCTAATATATCACGTCCAAACTATATTGGACCACTTGTTACTGAATCCGCTTTCAAAGAACTTTAGGGGTCAACCCCAACAACAACTAAAATATCATATACAATCATTGATCATTTTATTGTTGATTGTCAAAAGTACTTAGTAATCTAGAAGTGAATACCAAAATTCTTGTGCAAGTTGGAGATGTTCTCAAAAAATAAGGAGGTTCAAAATTCTCAATTTTTGCATGTCCATTTCTCATGTAAGCTTCAAGGTTACTTGAAAACCAAACAAGGTAAAGTAAAAAGCCATTATTCCTTCAAGAGATATCAAACCCTATAGCTCTCGTCATATATTTTAGATTATTTGAGACAATTGTATTGATGATGATATTAATGCATCTCTAGCAAATAGGCTTTGGTGTGCAAGACTTCGTTGCTTATTTGCACAAATATTATCTCTCATGAGAAATATGAATCAATCAGAGCAGCAAGTGACCCGGAGGCTCACAAAGTAGAGATGTTTGTGAGCGAGATGTTAGATGAAAATCGTTGCTGGATACAAAGGTATATTGCTCCTGACAACTTTCCTTGTATTGTGCCCATTTGCAATAGTTAGGACATTCCCAACGAACTCGTTAACTAAATGTAACTATGGAGGAGGTATTTCTAAATATAGCATCTTTTAAAATTCACACCCTTTCTCAACAAACTGCTAAATGACCTTGTTTTCTACTACACCATGACAAAATTCAAAAGTACTTGGAGTCCAAAAGTCCCAAAGTTTTGAGATATTCCTATAGGCGGCATGAAATCTTCCAGAAGTCAAGTTAATTTTAAGTAAACAATGCGTCTTGAGTGAGAGTTGGATGAGTAGCCTTTGGTGGGTCACCATAGGTGGCAAGTCATATAGCGAGTCTATTGGGGAAAGGAAAATGACCTTTGTCTAGTTCAATGTAGATATCTTGTCCCTTTAGCTAATCTGTTGGGAATGCCCTTACCTCACTAACTGGTTGAAGAAACACACTTTCTGTTTTTTCTAGTTTTTCTAATTGTAAGAAATGCACTATAATAGGAATATTTGAAGAGGTCTTGGAATTGAAATGGATAGCCTGGCTTGCAGGTCATTACCAAACTTGTGAGACTTAACTAATAGATAATTGAGAGAGTAGCTTGACAAGAAGACTTCGAGGTATAGGCATCAAAAACCAAAAAATAAAAAATCAAGCCACTATGGAGAAGGAGATTACATCACACATGTTGTTCCAAAAGTCAAATCTACTCTTGATAATCCCTTGAGAAATCTTTAGATTTATAAAAGAAATTCATATATCATATCTAGAAATCATCAAATCTTTGTCCTTGATTTACATTTCACGATCTTCAAAATTTGAATAGAATCCTAAGAATGTTGAGAAACATGGGTTATGACCGGAATGTATAACTTTGAAAATACCTGCCATAAATGGCAGTCAGCACCCAAGCCTGACAAACCCAGCTAGGAAACAGCTCATCCACATCCACATTCATCCAAACCAAACACTTCATCCATCCATTCAATCAAACCTTCGACAAACAACAGAAAGCTCCGCCCCCTTTCTCCCCTTCCCTTCCTCCTCCTTGCCCCCTTCCCCGCCCATTCCACCATCTCCATCTCTCCTCTTCCTTCCATCATCATCACCACACTGCAAGCACATTATGCACCTCCCTTCCATATCCACATTAGGGTTTCGCAGTTCGCTCCACCAATTTAGGGTTACGTACATTCTCCCATTCACAATCAGACGATGAATGGCTCTATCCAGAGTGAGGAAGACTATGAGGAAACAACAGCAGGTAGCAACAGGTGAATCTGCAATGGCGAGATGTACGGAGTGTGGCCGACGAATGGTCAACGCGCATCGACGACGAAGTCAAGGGAGTATTACAGGATTGCATATTGTGGAAGATTCTTCTAGGAAAGCTCAGAGGATTCAGGGGAAAATTATTAGGTTTGAGTGGTGATGAGCTTGCGAGAGGGGCGAGGTGACAGTTTCTTGGAGGATTTTGAAGAGGATGGACGAGAAGTAACACAAGAGTGAGTGAGGATGTCGTTGACAGAGCAGGGAGGGGCGTTGCGGCGGGAGAGGTCAATGAGTGGGCGAGCTAGTGTTCTCGCTGCTCCTTCTAGGGAACCTAGTTACCGCGATCGCGATGGTTTGAGTGGTCGTGTTGCTGGCGGTAGCCAGCGGCCGAGACAACAGGCCAAAAAGCATCCTGAGCCTCTTCGGCGCGCTGTGGCTGATTGCCTGTCATCCTCCCACCATGTCTCGCCAACGGAAGCTCTCCGCACTGTGCAGGTGCTTTGGTCGCCAGCATCACAATCATCATCCTGTTGGCTCTGTTCAAAAATCGGTCCCAATTTATATATAATGTGAATGAAAACAACAGAGAAAGCTGCGGGTGAATATAGCTGTCCAACTATCAAGCAAGGCTTAATTTTGGATTTATCAAGATTTAGGGTTTTGTAAGATTTTTTTATGCATCGACACAAAGCTTACTTGGTGGCACACACATTGAGGTCACTTTCTCTGTACTGAAACCACCTTGCTGTTCCGCAGGACTACCTTGCAAACTCAATGACGGTAGACTCAGCTTACAGCGTGCTGATAGAACATGCTTTGGCTGAGAGAGGTCGTAGGTTTGTTCCACTTCTCATATCTTTTCTCATTTTACGCCTCATGCTCATTCATGAATCATGTGATTATTATCAGCATCAAAATGTATCGTTATTTATCCTGTTTCGAGTGGTTGCTACGTAGTACATTTCCACGAATCTGTTGCGACAGTCTCTTAGTTTCTGTTTATCTCTATTGAGTAATTTTCCATTGGCGTGCATTCACATGCTATCGCTTCTTGTGCTTAAGCTGGTTTTACGTTGTTCCTACAGCCCACCAGTCATCACGAAGTGTGTTTCGCTTCTCAAGAAGTACCTATTTAGGTATGTCACTGCTGAAGTCATTTATGGATATATGCAAGTTTTTGTTGAGAGTCTCTTTACTTTTTGGGATGATATATGATTTATGATGAAAGATAACCAAGAAGTTCTGCAAACAAGAAGT
Source organism: Bryum argenteum (assembly GCA_037043015.1). Classification (NCBI taxonomy): domain Eukaryota; kingdom Viridiplantae; phylum Streptophyta; class Bryopsida; order Bryales; family Bryaceae; genus Bryum; species Bryum argenteum. The sequence goes on along the minus strand of CM073328.1, from coordinate 11,865,288 downwards.
TCCTCGTTGTGATTAAAATGAATGTAACTCACAGGTAGTGGGTATAGTGATTACAAATGAGGAGATGCTGAGGAAGGCGGTTGCAGTTGCCAAGGAACATGAATCATGTGTTCGTAAAATGTGAAACCTGACAAAGTGCCTGGGTGCTACCAGATATATCCCGCGAGTGTCCACTCTTCGGCAGATTGATGCGTTTTGTGTGGGTATAATTGCTGAATGCAACGCCATCACAGAGCCAGCTAGTAAGAAATCGCTCCCTTGGGTGCAACCCGGTGACATGTCTAGCAGCATCCGGGGTAGTGGCATGTCATCGGGTATCACAACCTCCACATTTGCCTCGGCGCCACTCGTCAAGTCACTAAACTTTGTCCGTGCCCTGGTATTGCGGCACTTGCCAAACCAGGGTTATGGTGGGGTGGGATCTCCTAGCCTTTCTAAACCTCTCACACCGGCAACTTCGAGCTCCCCGCGACCTGGAGGCATCAAACGGGGATTGAAGGAAGACCGGGATGGATCCAAAAGATCAGGAAGCGGCACGGAAGGCCTGGAAGTTGTTGAGGATCAGGATGCTGTCTATATTGCTGTTGATGTGTTACGGTGGCGATGGGCGAATAACTCCGGCCGGCTGCCTTGGGCGCCTTCTCCGGTAATGTTGGACAGGTAGTAGTGATCCCATGGTTCCTTCCCACCGTGCTTGTTTTGGAACTTGCCGCTTCTGTGTTGAGATACTCAGCATTATACGTGTTCTGGTAAGGCAGCGGGGAAATTGCAAGGCCGCATGTGGAGCGTTTGCCTCACCTCGGGGAGCAAGGAGCTGCCGCTCTTCTTCTTCGAGGGATGGATCGTAAGGACACAGGATCTGCCAACAAGAAGCAGGTTACACCTAAAAACCAAGCGTCAGGATTCATCCTTATTGAACACCGAGGTTCATGTACATGCATTGTTACTGCATGAGTTTCGTTGTGGTATCTAATTGTCAATTACTATGTAGTGCAGGGTGAGAAGATGAAGGCTACAAATGGGGAAGGGGGTATCACAGAGCAGTTGCTGCGGCCATCTGCTTTGACTTCTGTATCAGATCATACTGCTGCGAAATCCCATCTTCGAGCTATTGCTGCTGCAAAGAGGAAAAATCAACCATCCCCGCGATGGTACGCATAAGTAGACTCTGTTGACGAGTTTCTAGATCAGGATCAGCACTTATCAGTTTTGATATTGTGCTGGGCTGTGCTGTGCTTCTCGTCTCTTCATTTTATTGAAGCATTTTGTGTTCGGATGAGTCTAAGCTGTGTGAATGTACTCCTGTGATTCAGGGATGGAGAAGGCGCTGCAGGCACTGTACGTAGGAGGGCTCGACCTTTGTTTCAGTATCGCTACTACAGGTGAATGGTTTGACCAAGAATGCGTATGTATTTCATGGTAATGCTTTGAGAGCTGCGTTCTGCGCAGTCAAACTGGTTCCCCAGGTTTGTTTATGTTTGATCAAGTAGCAACCACCGTGGTACTTAATTTTGGCTATTGTATTGCGGACGCAGTGAGCAGCAGCCTTTGAAGTTAAGTGAGGCAGAGATGGAGGAAGTCGTTTCAGCTGTGTGTGCCGAGGCAATCACATCTGGGAGTACTGCCTCTACTCCAGCTCATGGTACTCAGGCGGGCAAGGTGCCGCTGGAAGCTGCTGATGTTGCTGCAAGCGTACTTATCAAGCTTCTTATTGATATGTACGTGACATAACTCGTTGTTCGGTTACACAACTTTCTGTTGTAGGATGCAGTGCGAGGCCGAGTGTTATCAATATCTGTTATCTTAGCATGACCTTCACTCCAGTATGCGTGAACTGATCTACAGGTATATGGCAGACTCCAGAGCTGCAGCGCCGCTCACCCTATCTTTGCTACAGGTATCCACTGCTACTTCCTAGCTCTAAAACTTGAAGCATCTAAGTTTGTGGGATCGAGGATGTCATTTGTGAGTTCCCAACAGTACCTCAGCTACCGTATGAGTGCTTTTGATCTAAGCGTATTAATTTTTGTGGTCTGCATCTGTTGCTCGTTGCTTCTTATTGATTAGGTGCTGCTATGTGTTCACTTGCTAGGGAATGTTGAGCTCAACACAGGCAGCGGTCAGAGTTCGTGCCTTCGATTTGGTACTCAACCTAGGCGTTCATGCTCACCTTTTGGAGCCAGTGCAAAGTGAGGATCAATCGTGTGCTGAAGAACCCAGTCAGCCGTCTGGTTTGACGGGTGGTTCATTTTCATCAGTACTGTCAGCAGGAGATTTGGCTGGTGGAGAGAAAGATAGGACTTACCAAGAAAATGGAGGCTCAAAAGGAGTTGAGAAGCCAGACAAAGGAACCCCTGCAGCCGTTGAAATCTTTGAAGCCTGGTTGCTGGATATCGTGTGCGAGATGCTTCTCTATCTTGTTCAGGTACAGGATTTCAACTCCTCTCTTCTGCCCATTATCGACTCACTGTTAAGAACCCATCTGTGAAGATCACTGCAAATATTTTTTTACGATTCTTCTGTGGTGCTGAGTCTATTCGAGAGTCGATAACGTGGACAGGTCTGCAACTAGTCATTCAGCGATATGACACACTCCTGTCGGTCTGGTGGATCATTCAACGATTGAGTCCTTCCTTCGGAGGTGGCCAAACGTTCATGTGAATGCAGTTTCGCAATTTCTCAGTGGCTAAGTCGTTTACACATCTCAAGTAAGGGCTGTGCTTTTCTGGCAGGCGGATGAGACAGAGGAGGGAGTTTGGTCAGCTGCATTGAGCTGTCTCTTGTACTTGGTTTGTGACAGTGGACGCATTTGCAGAAGACGGTTGGATGGATTAGATATTAGGGTATGCTCTTCTGTGTTCCTCTGATATTGTCTAATATGTCAAGCATTGCCCATCTTTGCATAGCTCTCTTTTAAGTTTTTTTAGCTCAGTGAAAGATAAACGTATTATTGTACAGCTTCTGAACGATACAGAGACCATCTTTCATTGTTGGCTTGAGTCGTGATATGATTCCGAGTGGAATAATGCAGCATGCCCGGGATGAAGGTGTTTTAACTTTTTTGAATTTGTGATTCCAGGTACTGACTTCATTGTTGGAGGTAAGCTGGATGCACGCCTGGGCTGATGAAGTTCACTGCCGTCTCATACGCATGGCATGTAATCTTCTATATCGCCAGCCTGTAGAAGCAGAAGGAGAGCCTAACAAAGTATCCCTTGACATGGACCAACTATCTCTCATGGGTGGGGTTGAGATCATCTGTATCGAGGTAATTTTCGATTGCGACATCGTTGCTCGAGTTTCTCTAGCTCTAGGACCACGAACTCTTGGGTTTCCTGTGTAGGAATTGCTCCTGTTAAGCCCTTGTCGAGTGTATTACCAGAATGCAGTGATCACACAGGTATATGCCGTATACGCATTCTCAGATACGACCAAGAGGAGTACATTTTCATGTTAATAGAATCTTTAGTGGTTTGATGGTCCTTGATGAAGAGTGGACACTCCTGTGCAGTACGCAAGGGCGAAATCCGCAGAAGCAAAACAAAATCTGTTTGCCGTGCTTCTAGACTTTGTTCTCGGTGATCTCGTGCAAGCCGCAGTTTTTGGTGAAAAGCAACCTCCGAGCAGCGAAGAAGTGCAGGCCGTAGTGTCAGCATTGATCTTAGCTGATGCCCCCGAATCCTTTGCTCTAGCATTTAAGCAGGGTTTACCGAATGTTGGTGAAAGTATTGCCAGGTCTATAGTTACTGCTATGGCTCGGGATGTGACCTATGGAACCCTGAACGCTCAGGTACGGACGGTTGATGTGGTCCGCTAATTTCATTCGTGTACATGAAGCATCAGCATCTTAATCTGTTCAGTTTCAGGTTCCAGTTTTCAGCTTGATCGTCTTCTGAAGGTTATTTGGCTCTTGAACTTACTGTGTTTTTGGCCTTTGGACAGTTGTTGGACGATATCACAGCATCATTGGATATGCTTGCTGCCGTATACGTACACCCTGATTCCAGTTTTGAGCATCTAATCAAGGTGACGATGATAAGTGAGGGATTTACAAGTGTGGATACTAGTGGCGGGACTAGTCCTATTTCCCGTGATAGAGCGCTAGAGCCAGCACAAGTTACTAAGGCTTGGACGACGCTCAAAACTCTTCTTCACTCTCCACATTCTATCTGCCGCTCCAACGGGTATGCTTGGCTTCTTGAGCTTCTTTGTGCGGAGATGGCGCGCGGAGGTTCAAAACAGTCCAGTAAATTGAACACTCATGCTCTACAGCGACAGCTCTCGCTTCTTGGTAGCTTGGAACGAACTTCTGAAACTCCCTCTCCTTCTCCTACTCCTTCCGAGAAGGCAAGCGAGACACCTACTATCTCGTCAGCTGCTCGGTTGCTATGCGGTCTACTGAAAGCCAAGCAGCCGGTCGTACGCCGGGGCTTCATTCATATACTTGAGAAGCTCTTGTTGCACTGTCAGAGACCTGGGTTGGAGCTCGAGACTCCAAGTGTTGCTGTAGATGGGGAGGCCAAGACTTCGAGTGCTCAAGACCGGGCTCTTGCCATGTTGGGGCTCATGAATGGCGCTTTGTGGCAAGTCATCTCGGCAAATGACACAGACCGCATCAACATTCTCCAGGTACGCTCTCTTCTAGTACACTAGCACGGTGGTTTCCCTGCTCACATTGAACGGTGGCTCACAAGTTTTAACTTTCTGAATGCAGATGTGCAACATGATGTTTGCTCAACTATGTGTGAAATGGCCGCCAGTTGAGCAAAGCAAAGAGACTGCACCCAACGAGGGGCCAGAAACACCGGCGACCACACCGGAACATGACAGAAGTGTAGATAGTACTGTACCTGAGAGAAGTGCTATGAGTAATAGCATGATTAGTAACAATCTCGTTAACATGAATGGGAACCTTATCAGCTTGTCCAACAATGGGCACGACAGTACGATGGCTACCATGTTACTGAATGGTCAGGCTGCATCGCCGAAGTCTTTGGTAGCGAATATGCCAACAGCGCTTCTCTATTGGCCTCTGATGCAGCTTGCAAGCTCTGCTAATGAAGACGTGGCCCTTGGGGTTGCCGTTGGAAGTAGAGGAGGAGGCATAGTCGAGGGTGGAGCGTGCGATGTTCGTGCCGCGCTTCTGTTGCTTCTCATTGGAAAGTGTAGTACTTACCAAGCTGCCTTGGAAGAGGTCGGCGGTGAAGAATTTTTCAGGTATTTGAAATGATGAACTGTTTCTATTCCTCGTCACTTTCGGCTTTGTGGCTATGGTTACTCTTTACCTTCACAAGCTTACGATCATGTGAACTCCATTTGCAGGGGCCTATTGGACGATTCAGATGCACGTATTGCATACTACACGTCTGCATTTTTACTGAAGAGGATGATGAGAGAAGAGCCTGAATCATATCAGCACATGCTTCATAATCTAGTTTTCAAAGCTCAGCAGGTATGTTTCATTGCACTGTCACACTATCCTCATTCTATGTTTCTTCGAAGTTCTGAAGCTTAATATACACTGGTCGTTGGGCTTGAGCAGAGCAACAACGAAAAGCTGCTGGAAAACCCGTATCTGCAGATGCTGGGTATCCTACAGCTATCAAGTGAGCTAGGGAGCACTCTCTGACGAGTTGCGAATCAGGAAGGCTTGAGTTGGGCCTTGAACATTTGAGATATGCACGTGCATATCTGAACATCGACTGTTATAAAGTTTTGGATACTACCCGGAGGAGTACGCATTCATCAACTGTGCAGATACCGAAGGTGATTGCTCTTGCTCCTACTAAACCCATGAGCATGACTGTTTCATTCAAGCTCAGGAGTTTGCCATCTTTGTAAGGATTCAAACTTCCGGCAAGTTTCTGATGTGGGATGATACTGAATGTGGCAGATAAAAGCCGGAAAGAGCTGCTCTATGCTATTGAGAAGTAATTGTTTTGCAACACTGAAACTGATGACCATTTAGCGGATCTTACCGTACGTTACATTTTCCGAAGGGGTTACGTGTGCAATAATAAATGAAGTGCAAGGAGGCAGGGAGGGTATGCTGGCATTATTTTGGTAATCAATCTCCTTCAATTTTTGAGCAAATCTGGTGTAGGTAGGTGTTCAGAGTAGCAATTCTCGTTGGGTATGTTATTGACCTCGGTGGTGTACAATAATCTGGGAACCAGGTAAAGAGGGTGATCCTTGATGAGGATGTGGCCGTGACTGGTCACTCCGTTTTTTTTTTTTCCAATTTAGAATACCAAGTAGGTAGATGGATTGATTTTGCCTCTGCTTTTAGATTACCGAGGCTGTAAATTATGTGATCTGAAATAGTATATCATCATTAACCTCCTTTGTGAGGATGAGCTGCACGTAATAGCACCCCTGTGATTGCTGGAACTTATGTGTTTCCAGTGCACCCCTGTGATTATTGTGTACTCAAATCATTAAGTTTTCAACAACATTTTGCAAGGGATGTTTGTGGATGTTCATCACTTTCTTTGGCTTTCCTTTACTGATCTGTTCAGTGAATTTTAATGTGATTGTGTGGCCAACTCGGAAGGATGTGAGCCTACTCGAATAGTCCGAGAATATATTGGAAAAGGAACAGGTTAAAAATTTTCATTAATGATCAGGGGAAGCACTAAAACAATTGAGAGCAAGCACTAAAACAACAATTGAGGGCAAGCACTAAAACAATTGAGGGCAAGCACTAAAACAATTGAAGGCAGGCACTAAGACAATTGAGGGCAAGTACTTAAACAACTGAGGGCAAGCACTTAAACAATTTAGGGCAAGCACTAAAACAATTTAGGGCAAGCACTAAAACAATTGAGGGCAAGCACTAAAACAATTGAAGGCAGGCACTAAGACAATTGAGGGCAAGTACTTAAACAACTGAGGGCAAGCACTTAAACAATTTAGGGCAAGCACTAAAACAATTTAGGGCAAGCACTAAAACAATTTAGGGCAAGCACTAAAACAATTTAGGGCAAGCACTAAAATATCCAGGGGCAAGCACAAAGAGGAATAGGTGTAAGCACTTAAGCGACTAGAGACAACCACCGAATGATTACTAAAAGAGACAAGGGACAAGTAGCAAACGACAAACCACTGAACAATATTACTAAAATGATTAAGGGCAACGACAGTGGGCAAACACTAAATTGTCCAAGGGCAGGAGGCATCACAAGCCTTGGCTTGGTGGTTAGGGCTTAGGCCCCCAATGAGGAGGTCGTGGGTTCTATCCCATGCCGGCGTAGCATTCACCACCATAATCCACCCCATTACTGTGGGGGTCCTTGGACCTTGTTCTATGGGTACCTCAAAGCCCTTTGAGGGGATACTATGTCAATTATCCTCAAGGCACTAGTAACTAGGCTAGAAACCAGCGTAGTTAAAGTGTCCACCCTCGAGAGGGAGAAGTAGTATTGTTCCAATTTCCCCTTGTCCGGTGGCCATCAGGATATTAGCATTACAAACAGACACTTCATTCACGCCGGCCCCTTAGAAAGAGACCGGAGTTTCTATCTATCTATCCAAGGGCATGCACTAAATAATCACTAAATTGATTAGAGGCAATAATTAGGGCAAGTCACTATGGACAAGCACATAATGATCACTAATATAATTAGAGGCAAGCACTCTAAATGACCATGGACAAGCACTAAACAATCACTTAAATATTTAGAAGCAACAATTAGGGGCAATCACTAAAACGATCATGGACAAGCACTAAACGATCACTACAATGATTATGGGCAACGATTAGGGCCAAGCATTGCAAACGACCATGAACAAGCGGGGCAATGATTAGGAGCAAGCAGTGAAAACGACCATAGACAAGAATTGAACAATCACTAAAATTATTAGAGGCAACAATGGAGGGCAAGCAGTGAAAACAACCATGGACAAGTACTAAACAATTACTAAACTATTAGGGGCAACAATTAAGGGCAAGCACTAAAAACGACTAGAGACAAGCATTGAACAATTACTAAAATGACTTGAGGCGAGCATTTAAACGACCAAAGACAAGCACTAGACTATCATTAGAAAGACAAGAGGCAAGCTTTGTAACGATTATCGACATGCAATCACTAAAATGAGCAGGGGCAAGGCATGAAATGATCAGGGGCAAGGACATAAACCATTAGGACAAAGTAACATCAAAACTATAAGGAAAAAGCTTGCCTTAACATTTCACATGATGCAACCTTAACCCTTAAGCGCCCGAGCATGAACCATTAGGACAAAGTAACATCAAAACTATAAGGAAAAAGCTTGCCTTAACATTTCACGTGATGCAACCTTAACCCTTAAGCCCCCGAGCATGCCCGAGGGGCCTATTCTGGAACTTCTGAGCGCTGTAGCTCCGCGTTTGTCGCGTGCAATTGGTCATGGCTGGGGTCAAAGTGGTCCTCGTCCGACCAGCAATCCATTCCAAACATTCGCGTTCAAAATTGTGAAACATACAATCAACGATTTGCAAACCGCTTGTTACGGTGCCTGTGGGAGCCGGAGGAGGAGCTCCCCGATGCAAGAAATCGCCGTTGCAATCGTCGTTGTAAGTTGCTGTTGAGTCGCAACGGGTCACTTTATTGGGATCCTATGTCAGAGGAGCAGCTTTTTTTTAGATTTCCGTTCGCAGGGACCGTTGTGTTTTCGGTTGCACAACGGCGCTGAGATGGCTCCGGAGTGGGTTTGTGTGAGGCGAGCGACTCACGGTTCTGCCTTTCAAGAAGAACTCAAAAACTGGCTTGTTTACACGCAAGGGCAAACTGAGACGATAGTGCAAAAGTGTATGTTATTGCTTGATGAGGAGTATTTGCTTTCCCTCCCATTTCCGCCCGGTGTTGTTTTACCAAGTGTGCCTGGCCCGAGGAATTTCCGATTCCTCTTCCGGAGACAAATCACAAATTTTCTTGACTGGAAGGAACGAAGAGCTGAAGGCAATTCGCAAGGATTTAGTAACAAATTGAATGCCTTCATACGCCACGTGTGGTGGCCCGACGAGACAGTCGAATCGCTTCACAGTGACAACCTCCAAAGTCGACAATTCAGGTGAGCCGAAATTTCTTCATTCTGCTAAAGCGCATTTTTTAGGCTTTAGACTGTCAATTTTGTAAGGCGGGCGTTTGGTTTCATTAGTAGTGGTTTGGGAGCAAAGTTGCGACAAGGCCAGAGCTCGATTACCACTCCGGAGGCAGGAGACCTTGCAGTTGCCGAGAATTCAAATTTCGAGCAGCCTGCCTTGACAGTGGAACCTTCGCCGGCTAGTCAGTGACTGCAGCGTCGGAATTTACCAAAACCAAAGGTGCATCATAGCACGATGGATTGGTAGGTACGCATTCCAATATTTTCGCCACTTTTCCAAACTCTAAATTATTTCTGAAGGATTCCCCGAATGGTTAGTTAGGAATTCAGATCATTTCTGTTACAGGAGACCAATTACAAATTCAGTCTTGCTGCTAGTAGTTGGTAGATCTTTAGCGTGTAGATCATTAGGTGCTCGTAAATACATGAATTTGATTTTGCGTTGTAGACTGTTTCAATGGTCGAAATCCATGAATCAAGGTTTTTTTTGGCGTTGACTCAGCTCGTGGCAACCTCAAGCTTTACTTTCAAGCATCGAGCTCTTACTGAGTTTGTTGATTACTAGCTAGAATGGCCAGTAATGGTGTCTGACAACTTTGTAGGGCTATGAGTGTCGACTTTCAGTGAGCATTCGACTGGCAGCCGAGTGAGCATCGACTTCAAAGGACGGTACTAACTGCCGTAATTCCCCAAATGTTTGAGTGCCGCAGGGTCAACGGTGTGGAAACAAGAGCAAGGATTCGGTGAGATCGGGTGGCAGCGGTTTACTGCCGCAAGACTATCAGAACGAGCAAGCTGCCTTAAATCCTCGTTCAGAACATGTCTACGACCAGAGGCTCGTCCTCCGTGCGGGTGATATTGCACGGTCTGGGCGCTCTGTTTGGCAGCGGCTCGAGCTCGGAGATGAAGGAACGTTGGTCTTGGAGCAGTCCGTTGTTGGACTACCATTGTCAACCAATAGCTAGGCACAGGGGACCAATTTCACGCAGCCGCAACTTCGCAAAAGAAAGTCCAGTAAAAGGGGCAGTGGAGTCCTCAGTGAATCTTCATCAGTTAAGTCTCCAGACTTACAGCAACCTCTGATTGCTACCCATTCTTATCCTCAACTTGAGAATCCTAATGTGGTGGACCGTGGGATTGTGCAGGATGTGGGTGGCTTGGGAGGAGAATTAGATAAAGTATTAGAGGCACTACTTGATGAGGATATATGCATTTTAGATAGTAAAGCCTTAAGCCAATTTGAGCAATTGTGGTCAAATGTTTGTAAACCTCAAAGGAATGTAACTTTGAGGAGTGATTTGAGCAAAACTTTTAATGTTCCTTTATATGATCTTGGATGTAGAGGAAGATGCGTTATTGTCCCTAAGTGTGAATTGCCCGATTTGATTATACCTTTGGATTGTGAAGCTAGATGTTTGGATATGTTTTGGGGCACTGATATTCATGAGTTTTATGACCCTTTGATGGCAATAGAGATGTTGAGTGTTTTGTTGTTTGGTCCTTGGGGTACATTTGATGTACCCGAGGCCGTGTGCAAATTTGCTGATGAGGACTCGGGATATGGTAGCGTTAGTGAAATTCAATTGTGGGGTTCTAGAATTCAAACTTCTAGTCCTTCAAAAGGTGACACATCCGATTATACATATGTTCCCGGTTAAAATTCCCCACAATACTCTGGTCATTTCGACAAATTAGAGAATCTAGAATTGACCCCAAATTCTTGTAAGTGGTTTCTAAATTCCTCACCGGCTACTAATGAATTAGGTTTAGATTGTAATTTCACTTTTACGGAGTTCTCACATTTACCAATTTCCGAGCGATTTGCCCAAAACATTTCCATTGAATTATCATTGAATTCACCATTGAATCATCTCCCCCCCCATTGTGTGGTTGGGGGGCAAGGAAGGTTTAGTAAACTACTTGCCCAACTGTAAAACCCCTTTAGATTTTTTTTACTATTTTGGCCTAATGAGATTTTGATTAGAATTGTAAGAATAACAAACTTGTACGCCGCCTCAAGCCAAGAAGAGGGAAAAACACGAGGAGGAAAACATTGGTCGCCATTGACGGTAACTCGGTAAGAGAACTTTTGACTTTTTTGGTGTTTTAATGTTCATGGCTATAAAAAAATTATCTAGTGTTAGACTACATTGGTTTAAGTCACATAGAGATTTATTTCAGACGGAAGCAATACAAAAATGTATGAAAAGGAATAGATTTGAGGATAATCTTAAATGTTTACATTTAGTAAATAACCAAAATTTAACCACCAATAAGAATAGTCCTAGTTATAACAACTTAGCTAAAACTGAATGGTTAGTACAAGAACATAATAAATTATGTTCTAAATTTTATTACCCCGAACAAAACGTGTGTGTTGACGAGATGATGGTGAAATACACCGGTAAGTATGCGCCAATCCGGCAATACATGAAAGCAAAACCAACTCAATATGAATTGAAAATGTGGTGCCTAGCAAATTGCGAATCAAAATATGTTCAAAAAATCGAAATATATTGTGGAGCTAGTAAATCTCAAGAGGAGGGAAATGTTGGTGGGAGAGTTGTACTCAACCTCATGGCCGGTTTAGAAGGTAAGGGGCACATTGTAACTTGTGATAATCATTTTACCTCCCCTAGTTTGTTTTGGACTTTGTTAGAACGTGGTATATTTGCTACCGGGACTTGTAGGACAAACCGAATTGGTTGGTGTCAAGCGCTAACCAATTTACCAGCTGCAGGTTCCCGATGGCAACTTTGGTACCGGGTTCACGCGAGCGGGAGGATGTGCGCCGTCACGTGGTACGATAACAAACCGGTCTCCTTACTTTCTACCGCATGTAGTCTAGTCGATTCTACAAAGTCTTTGTTTATAAACCGTTGGCATGTAGGGGGGTGTTAGGAGTAGACCTAACACCAGTGGGCCTAATACCCCGGTGGCGGGGCCCATTGCCCCGGCGGCGCCAGTTACGGTTGGTAGGTAATTAACCGTCAACTGTTATACCATAAAAGGCCAGTGGGAGGGCTTTGTCTCCCACTGCAAATACTATTTATCTATGCAGCTACTCTTCAGTGTCAACTAGTCTAAGCACCCTGACATTATTTGCAGTCCTCGTAGTTTTCACTTGCAGAGTAGTATGGAATGAAGGGAGTGATTTCAGGATGAAGTAATGATTAGCAGTTCGCGATTGATTTCGAAGGAGGGGTTTTAGCTTGCGGATTAAGGTGATTGCTGAGCATGGGGAGTTCAACGCGTCAGGCGGCATCAGAATGAGCGAGTAGTCCAGAGGCTGCGGAGGTACAAAGTGCCGGATGTCTGCTGACGACTGCGGCGACAGTAACGCCGATTTGGAAGGCAGGTGTTAACTGCCGACGGTGGTTTCGACGTTGCGTCGGTTGTGGGTACCATGAGCATGCAGACAGCCCAAGTGCGAGCCTCTTCATACGGACCGGGGCCATGCTGAGATGTATGAGCATTCGGCACACATGAGATCCCAGGGATACGAGCACATTCATGCGACTATATCAGAGACATTGATACTGATCAGGAATGATGTTTGAACGATTTGCTGAAGGCAATGGCATGGTCAGATCGAATGTGAAGAACCAGCTTCCTGCATGCCAGGCAGAAGGCTCAACACTTATCACCGTCGGTTGAACCTCCGCGCAGCGCTGGTGCGAGCCACAATCGCGGAAGTAGAAGGAAGGCTTTCGCGCTATGGGTCAGACGATCTCACTCTCGCATGGGGCCATCGTCAAAGATTGCCGGGATGAGAGCGATGCGGGCATGATCCTGGAAGAAGTCCAGCGTCACCAAGAGGAGCGCGAGACAGGCACGCCCCATCCGTCAGCGGAGTGGATCAGAGAGCTTCATGACTCACCAGTCACGACATTCCTGCAGGCACCAGTGAGGTACATCAACGCTTGGAGATGCCGGGGCGGCGGTTAACTCTAAAAGAATTAAGGACAGCTTTCCGGAGGTCCCTGTTACGAGCTCAGGTGCGAGAAGCGACGGGAAAACTCACCAAGTATTGGTGTGATAACTATTACTGTGGGATCGCCCAGGCGATGATTGAGGGCAGTACTACACTGACGGAGTTGGAGATGTTCCAAGTTGAGTTGCTACGCATGGAGGAAGAACGTATTGTTGACTTCAACTAAAGTGAAGCATTTGGAACGGACTACGAGCATTCATTCTCCCCTCTCGACCACTTCATACAAACGATGCAGCTTCTGGTAGCAGAGGTACGGCCGAAACTACTCCACACACAGCAGTACCAGCGACGCTGAGACGCTTGGAGGACGCGGTGCTCGTGGGAAAGACCCCTGATTTCTACAAAGCGTGGTTTTGTGAGGAGTTCCTCCGATCCGAAGTCATTTGTGTTGTTGGGGGGTGGCGGCGTACTGCGAAAGCGCCAAGGGGAAGTACTGCCTCGACACAAGACGCAGATCGATCGCGCCCTTGGTCAAGACTACGATGGTGTAACGGGCGATGCGGTCCGAGCAAGACAAGATCGACCGCCCATGATTCAGCGGCACTGAGGCAGGCTCGCTCCGACGGCAGTGTGGCGGGCAGGAGGCTGAGAATTCAGCGGCTATAGGGCGAGCTCTACCGACGGTGGCGGTGGCGGGGGGAGGTTTTCAAGGCCCCGGGCTTGGATGCACGGTTTCGGGGGTCCTAGGCACGGTCATAGGGGGCGACGGAAGGGGGGCTTCATATTAAGAACTCGATGAGTTGGGGGCGGGTGGACCCAACGACCGTTGGCCCTCGACCGTACATTGCAGGGGTGCCACGAGCGGTGGACGAGATTGTTATACGATAAGATCCACTTCTAAATGCACAGTTACTAACTATCCTTTACCACATGAGACTGCGGCCAAGCACATAGGCGGCGATTGATTACTCCAGACAAGATTATTGGGTTCTTTATAAAGATGGTTGCCTAAGTCCGTCCACAAGTGGAAACTAATTTACGGACGAAGGGCGTCTATACATCGATGGAGCACAACGGGATTCCCGCCCAAGCTGCGCCGGCGCCAGTTACCACGGGGGAAGATTGGGCGGCCTATCTTCAGCAACAACTGCAGCAGATGCAGACAAGTCTTCAGCAGCAACTTCAATCCGGATTACATGCGGCTATTCCGATGATCATCCAAGAGTACCGACACCAAGAATCCGGAGAGCGCGGGCGCAACTTTTTCCACCCGATTCGGCGGCGATTGCCACGGCACCAATCGGCGGTACAACTCCTACCAAGGCCGGACGGGTCGCCCGCCCCAAGGATTTCACTGGCAAGAAAGGAGGGGAGGTATATCGTTGGGTTGCCCAACTCCGGTTGCAATTTGAGGCCGATCCGGATGGTTACCGAACGGAGCGCCAAAAGATAAACTGTGCACTCTCATACATGACAAGGCGCGCAGGTTGGGCGATGCCCATCTGCCAGGCCCTCGAAAAACGCCAGAGCCATCCCTTGTTGGAATCCTACGACGCTTTCCACGACGCGGTAATCTCCGTTTTTGAAGAAATTGATCGCAAGGGGAATGCACAAGATCGGCTACAAGAATTACGACAGACGGCAGGGTGGCGGCTTACATAGCGGCATTTAGCGAACTTGCTTCTCAAGTGAATTGGTGTGAAGAGGCCCTCATTTCCAGATTCCGACATGGTTTAAAAAACGACATTTTATACTCGGTCGCTACAGGGGATGAGCCTCCCACAACACTACAAGGGTGGATGGCGCGGGCCTCACGGATTGACGAGCGCATCTGGGCGATGCGTAAACAAGCTGGGCGGTCCACTTTCATGCCACCGACCAACGGTCGGAGATTTCCGGGACCTACGCTCTCCCCGGGTCCGGTTCCTATGGAGCTCGACGCATTCGCTCCCGTGCCTCGCAAGTCGACGGCGATGGCAAAAACCCCAGCTGAGAGATTGGAGTATCAACGCCAAGGAAAATGCTGGGGATGTGGACAGTTGGGCCATAACCGGTCCAAGTGCCCGACGAATCCTTCCCGACCGTTATCGTTTTCTGCCACAACAGATGTCATTAACACCGACTCGGGAAAAGACCTAGCCCGGGACTGACTCCTTCCGTTCAGTACCCGGGCCCACCACAGACAACTAAGAGTGGGTCTTACAAACAAACAATATTCGCCACGGGCGTTGAGGAGGAGGAACCCTTGTACCTTCGCGCTACCTCCGACCCTAGCTCACATTTGACGTTGGTGGGACTTGCCAATGGCCGATCGGTTACCCTGATGGTCGATTCCGGAGCAACAGGCGTTTTTGTTCACCCGACATTTGCGGCCTCGAGCAAAGCCACTATTGCTGCAAAAAAGATCCCTCGTGAAGTACGCGTCATAGACGGCCGGGTGATCAATACCGGCTTAGTAACGCAGGAGGCAACTTTCCAGTTGGTGATCGGCGATCACAGGGAGACTCTCACAGCAGATATCACGAATACGGGCCGATATGATTGCATTCTGGGAACCCCGTGGCTATCACGCCACGACCCAGACATTCGCTGGGCTACTAAAGCGGTGCGTTTCACTTCTGACTTCTGCCAGACCTAGTGTACATCTCGAGATAAGACGGTTGGACGGCCGGCCAATATGCCTCCTGGGGAGCTGTGCTCAAACGCCAGCCAACATACAGTATCGCGGCCGGTCTTTCCGACAAGCTTCGAAGGGTGCAGAGATATACATGATGGAAGTATTTGAGCTATCTGGGACTGAAACAGTCACCACCTCCGCGATCCCACCGGAATATAAAGATTTGGAAGGTGCGTTCAATGAAGCGGCCTCTAACGAACTTCCCCTTCTTGGCCCCTCGGATATGAAGATTGAATTCAAGGAGGGTCAGGAACCTCGCAATATGGGATTACGGCCTATGTCGCCTGCGGAGCTGGAAGAGCTGCGACGTTACTTAGACGAACACCTGGGGAAAGGTTGGATCCGGCGATCACAATCCCCGGTGTCCGCCCCTATTGTGTTTGCCAAAAAAAAGGACGGGACCCTGCGGGTGTGTGTCGACTACCGGAACCTGAACCGGGTCACTATTCGGAACCGATATCCACTGCCCTTAATTCCGGAACTAACGGATCGGTTGGTGGGAGCTACGATATTTTCTAAACTCGACGTCCGACAGGCGTATCATCGGGTACGCATGGCGGCAGGGCATGAATATAAAACAGCATTTAAACCACGGTATGGTCTTTTCGAATACCTCGTCATGCCTTTTGGCCTTACGAACGCTCCGGCCCAATTTCAGGCCCATATGCAAACAATCTTTGGGGATTTGCTCGACATTTCGGTGGTAATCTATCTAGACGATATCCTTATTTTTTCGAAGACAATTGAGGCCCACCGTGAAATAGTCAGGGAAGTGTTACGCCGTCTCCAACAACATGGACTGTATGCCAAGCTCTCCAAGTGTGAATTTCACCGCTCCTCGGTGGAATTCTTGGGCTTGATTGTCTCAAGCCGCGGTCTGCAGATGTGCCCCGACAAAGTTTCCGCTCTGAAGGATTGGCCACGCCCCAAGAACCTCCGCGAGGTCCAGGCGTTTCTCGGTTTTGCCAACTTCTACAGGAGGTTTATTGCGGATTACTCTCGCGTTGCTGTTCCGTTGATTCAACTCACACGGAAACACCAGCCATTCACATGGACAGAGGAAACAGAAGGTGCTTTCAATGAGTTGCGACAAAGATTCACTGAAGCCCCGGTACTTCTTCACCCGGTTTTTGATCAACCATTCATTGTGGAGACAGATGCTTCCGACACTGCTACCGGGGGTATACTCTCACAATATGGCGAGGATGGGTTATTACACCCGTGTGCTTATCGTAGTTCAAAGATGTCGGCTGCGGAGCAGAACTATGACATTTATGACAAGGAACTCCTGAGCATCGTTCTTGCATTTCAGGATTGGCGGGTGTATCTAGAGGGGTCTCCTCATCAGATCCGAGTTATCTCCGATCACAAGAACTTGGAACAATTTCTAACAACCAAGACCCTCAACCGCCGACAAGCAAGATGGTCAGAATTCCTTTCTGCCTATGACTTTGTTATTGAACACCGACCAGACATGCTCAACGGACGAGCCGACATGCTTTCACGCCGATTTGATACGGCAAGTGACAGTAATGGAAACGTACGGCCACTGCTACGGTTAGCAATGTTGGAGGCTGTGGAACCAGTTTGGAATGACGAACGCATTATAAAACGACTACAGGAGGCCACGATGTCGGATCCGACCTTGGCATCTGTACGAACATTTCTGATGACAGGCGTTGGCGATGCACCCAGTCATATTCGGCGCCAGTTACGAGATTACTCCTTCCATGACGGGGTGATTTTCTTCAAAGACGCAATGATGGTCCCTGACGACGAGGAACTTCGTCGACAAATCTTGCGGTCACGCCATGATGCGCCGGCAGCTGGCCATCTTGGACGCGCAAAGACAGTGGACTTGGTGTCCCGCACATTTTACTGGCCGTCTCTTACCAAGTATGTCCATCGATATGTGGACGGATGTGACATTTGTCAACGTTCTAAGCCGACTCGACACCCTCGTTACGGTTTGCTGCAGCCAATTCCAGCAGGAGAAGCACCTTGGAAAAAGGTCACCACGGACTTCATTGTCAAACTTCCGATTAGCGCTGGTTTTGACACGATTATGGTGGTGGTGGACAAGAACACCAAGCTGGCACATTTTATTCCAACGACGGAAGCCACGGACTCAGCAGGCATAGCGGCGCTCTACTTACAGCACGTCTGGAAACTTCACGGGACCCCTACGGAGGTGATTTCGGATCGTGGACCAGTTTTTGTGTCCAAGTTCATGCGCGCCGTCTGTATGAGCTCTGCGCATTCAACCAGCTCCAACGACGGCATTTCACCCTCAGTCAGACGGCCAGACAGAACGGGTGAACCAACATTTAGAGCAGATTCTTCGGATGTTTACGACAAAGCGCCAGGATGATTGGGCTGAATTGCTTCCAGTGGCGGAGTTTGCCTACAATAATTCACTCCATTCGGCTATTGGGTACTCCCCGTTCTATGCAACCTACGGGTATCATCCTACCCTCTCATTTGCTCCAGCAACAAGCTCAATAGTTCCTGCAGCGGAAGAACGAGTCCAGCTACTGCACCAGGTCCAGGACGAGATTAAGACTATGATTCATATTGCTGGAGAGCACGCGAAGAAGTACTATGACCGACAAGTACAGGAAGCGCCGAAGTATGAGATCGGCGACTTTGTTCTTATACGTAGCGAACATGTGGCTACGACGTCCCCGTCAAAGAAATTAGGGCCAAAATTCCTAGGGCCTTTCCAGATCGTCTCCAAGCTTTCGGATTTAGTATACCGTCTCAAGCTGCCACGTGCCCTCCGTATTCACGATGTATTTCATGTGGCGGTTTTGGAACCGTATCGAC
This sequence comes from Bryum argenteum, assembly GCA_037043015.1. Lineage (NCBI taxonomy): Eukaryota > Viridiplantae > Streptophyta > Bryopsida > Bryales > Bryaceae > Bryum > Bryum argenteum. The sequence goes on along the minus strand of CM073328.1, from coordinate 11,846,764 downwards.
AAGACACTATTCCAGGAAGGAAACGACTTCCCCCACCCCCAGTCATCACTCCGTCAGGAGAGATGGAGTGGGAAGTTCGCCGGATACTTAACTCGCGACGTTCTGGGCAACGACAACAACTTCAATATTTGGTATCTTGGGAAGGTTACGGCCCGGAAGAAGACTCTTGGGAACCGGCTAGTCATTTACACAACGCGCCCCTTCGGGTGCGTGAATTTCATCAGCTACACCCAAACGCCCCCCGACCACCAACTGGACCTAGAAGGGGGGGGTAATATTAGGAGTAGACCTAACACCAGTGGGCCTAATACCCCGGTGGCGGGGCCCATTGCCCCGGCGGCGCCAGTTACGGTTGGTAGGTAATTAACCGTCAACTGTTATACCATAAAAGGCAAGTGGGAGGGCTTTGTCTCCCACTGCAAATACTATTTATCTATGCAGCTACTCTTCAGTGTCAACTAGTCTAAGCACCCTGACAGGGGGAGTATCCAAATCCCGGCTTCCCTGGTTTTGCTACATTATCAAGAGCACATGCGAGGAGTAGATGTACATGATCAATTACGTGGGTACCATTCTTTGCAAAGAAGAGACCATAAGTGGTGGCACAAAATTTTCTTTCACATTTTGGATCAATCATTTTTAAATTCATACATTTTGTATAAAAAACCATGGTAAGTAGAAACACTAAACCTAGGTCGCATTTGAATTATTATGTTGAAATTGCTAACGCATTGACCGAGGTTCCCGCAGAGAAAGTGACATGTATGCCCCAAGCGGCGGTTTTTAATCCCACGAAGTTGCACTATACAATGTCATGGAAAGGGCATGACAAACGTCACCGGCGGCAATGTGTAGTTTGCAAAAAAGTAAGACAATGGTATTGTCCTACTTGCAACGTTTCCGTTTGCCAAGGTGAGTGTTTTGTAACTCTCCACTCAACATAATTACATATGTATTTAATGCTTTATTTTTTCTCATAATTTCTATGTACTTATTTTTTCAATCAATAAAGAATTCCACATATTTATTTTATTTCATGGGAAAAGTGTACAATGTATACATGGGAGTATTGAATGGATAATTGTATGGGTCGAGTCACAAACGAAGCATAAGGTAGTACAGCAGCTTCGAGCTCCAAGCTCCGTTCCCCGCAACTCCAAGCTCTCCATAACTGCCGGCAGAGCCAGGCTAGGCGTGAAGGTCGGGTCGCCAGCAACCGAGGAGGGCCTCGAAAATAAACCAGCGGAGAAGTCCGCCCGAGCGCAGTTCCACGCCTCATCAGCAGCGCCATTGCGGCAGTTGCGACCCCGCCTAAATCCTGCCCAATACTGCTAGATTCTGCTTGAGATGCTTTGGGCTGCCCCCAAATAATGTTGCGGACATTTAAGGGTTAACAACACCAAACATTGGAGTTAGTTAGAAAGTGTATTGAATCCTCAAAGTTAGTTTATAACTACAAAGTTTTGTCTTTTTAATATGGGACAGTTGAGGATCTATTTTTGAAAATCGTTATATAAACTATATTTACCATAGTACTTTACATATTGGTGAAAATGGCAAGTAAGGTACAAATAACTTCTCGTACATGATATATTATCATCACTATCAAGATTTGTCAATCTTAAACCATCCTATATGTCTATGCTTATATTTTAAAAGATATGGAAAACTGTCTTTAAGATCATCATTATTTGCATCAAAGATTTCAAATTGTAAAGACTCAAACAACCATCATATGGCTTGTCCAACTTTAAGGCTGCATATAACCAAAACAATGAGTTTTTTGAGTAAGTTCATATAAGGTAAAGTGCTCTTAATCGACTCATGACCAATACTCGCTTACTAGACCAAATTACCGAGGAGGTACATAATAGCTTTCAAGGCAGATTTTCAATGTACCCAATATAAACATTCTGGATTGTACAAGTTTAGGAATAACCATGAGTCTAATTTCAAAAATTCATAGCTAATTCTAAGAATGTTAAAAAATTATAATTCTTCCATCTCCAACCTTCTACAGCTCGTGCACACAGACAACCAACTTTATCACAAAATTGACATTATGAAAATTGAGCCATTATTGAGTACCTTGTCTTTGTTCATCAAACTAATTTTTCATAGAGATTTTATCGGTTATTTAATTTGATTCTAAAGTCTACTTAGACATAAATTATATGTGAGGGGAATTTTCATAATAAAGTACATTCATAAATTATTAGTTTGCATTTTACACCCCAAATTCCACGCAAAGTTATGCTCATCCTTTGTACAATCATCAATGCGGTAGGATAGGAACACCTATTTCCATGTTTTTGAGTAGATAATCCTATTTCCAATTAAAAGTTAGATGTTGGTTTTTTAAAAATTTATTGGAAATCTAAGAAAAAGGTAAACCTTAGTGAAATTACATTTTTCTCATTATATATGAATATATTACACAAGTTTTCAAAGTATTGTATGTGTTGACACACCTATATATGTGCATAGACCCCTCCTACAACATGCACAAGGAAAACTCATCTTTTGGTGACTTGTGTCAATCAATGCGTGCCTTTTGTTGAATTAATTTTAGAACCAGAATCTCAAGTGCACAATATTAGGTGAAAATTGCTTGTACATTTATAAGTTATGATTTTGGGGGGATGTGTCCCTAACCTATATTCAAGAACTTGTAAATACCATCCTCAAGAAAGTTTTAAATTAAGCAAGAAAAGAAGCCATTTCCAAAACACTCAAAAAAGTGATCAAATCAAACTACTATCGAGGACATCTAAAAGACAATACAAAAACTTAGAAAAACAATAAGAGTCTCCCAAAGTCCTTGCAATAAAAGCTCACAACAGATTTGCAGCCAACTTTCCTATGCATAAAGTTAGTCATATACCACTGTTGTTATGTCCTATGTACATATCATCAAGGATAGGTCAAACAGACACTATATTCAAGCCAACCTGTATGGGGTCTGGTGTTCTTCTTCTAGGTGTTGCATGAAGTCAATAAGGAAGACTTAGTGGTATTAGCATATCCGTCTACTGTACACTTACGATCAGAACTACTGTAGCCCACACTAAAGAGTGTACAGTACTGTCGTTCTCGACAAGGACTTTGTCGCTCTCACACTTCACCGCCAAATTTCCGATCCAGCTTTTGTTCATCGATCTCCAGTTTGCTGCAAGCGATTCCCGTTTCATTCCCGAAGTCTGCGAGAGTGTTGCGCGATCGGAACGGGCGGGCGCTGTGGAGGGTGAGAGCGGCATGAGAGGCGAGAAGGACGGGGCAGGCAGATGGGGATGAGAGTGAACGATTGGAATACTCCAAGGCTTTTTCCATGTCATCCGACAATCAGAAAGGCTTGGCACTCGCCGTTAGTTCCAGTCTTTTCATCGGCGCCAGCTTCATCATCAAAAAGAAGGGATTGAAGCGAGCCGGCGCTTCGGGTGTCCGAGCAGGTGAAGCTTTGAATTCTGAGCTTTTCAGAAAATTAGGGTACAGTATTCTCTTTGGAGTGAGCAGGTGAATTTTGAAGCCTTAGGGTTTGGATTTAAAGCTGTTCATCAGGAAATTAGGGTACAATTTTCTCTTTGAGGTGATCGGAGTGATCGCTTTAGGGTTTGGGATTGACATGGTGTGTGTGTGGCAGGGGCGGGAGGCTATACGTATCTTTACGAGCCGCTATGGTGGGCGGGCATGATCACGAGTAAGGCTACTTTGTCCAATTGCAAGGTTTTTGAATTGTTTTGGAGATGAATGTTCAATCTGACGTGTGAAAATTGGAGTTGCAGTGATCGTCGGAGAGGTTGCCAATTTTACTGCTTATGCTTTTGCTCCGGCTGTGTTGGTCACTCCTCTTGGTGCTCTCAGCATTATAGTGAGGTCTGCATCTTATTCCTTGATCTTGATGTTGAGCATAGTTAATACGTTTTTTTGGTGGATTCGAATGCATGAAGCAATAGTAACAAGGCAATAAAGTTGTGCCATTGCTTTATTTCGTTTGTTTCAAGGCAACGTGACATTGAGCATAGTTTCTACTCTCATATATTCTTGTTGGCAGATTCAACTGGATACGTTTATTAATAGTTAGAATGCATCAAAGTCTCTCTTTTTTAACTTACGGAATTATATTTTTTGGAATTTTAGTTGACAATCTGTTGGCTTTATGGATGCAGTGCGGCTCTCGCACATGTGGTTCTCAAGGAGCGATTACATTTGATGGGGATTGTAGGTTGCGTGCTTTGTATAGTTGGTTCCACCACAATCGTACTGCATGCACCGCAAGAGCGGGCCATAGAATCAGTCAAGGATGTTTGGTTACTCGCCACTGAAACTGGTAAGCCATTTTTTTCAGTAAACTAGCTCGAGGTAAAAGAATGCAACTTCTTGAAGGATTTCATAATGGAGTGGATATGTCGTTTTTGTGAGCTCTTTGCCGTATTATCAGCCATTTCTCTAAGTGATGATGGTTTTGGTGCAGAATTTTTAATGTACGCCTGCTTCGTGGTTGTACTCGTGCTGGTTCTCATTTTTCACTACGTGCCACAATTTGGGCACTCACATGTTCTAGTCTACATCGCCATCTGCTCATTGATGGGCTCTTTATCTGTACGCTTCTCATCCCTGATAGGTTTGAATTTTGGTTGTATATGCGAGTAAACATAAGCTGCATATTTTACTTTATCTATTACAGGTCTAACGAGTAAAGGCTTTGTTTTGTTCAGGTCATGAGTGTGAAAGCGCTTGGCATTGCTATCAAGTTGACGTTGCAAGGACAGAATCAGCTGATTTATCCTGAGACGTCGGTATTTGCAATCATAGTTCTAATTTGCGTACTGACGCAGATGAACTACCTCAATAAGGTACCAAACCAATTAGGCTCGTGTAGAGCGCGGTATCTAAGTACTGTATTTGTCAATGATGCAGTTTTTTAATATATGAATCGTGTCTGTGCAGGCTCTTGACACTTTTAACACAGCCATCGTCTCTCCCATATATTACGTCATGTTTACGTCGTTGACCATTCTGGCCAGTGCCATCATGTTCAAGGTTCGCACAAAACGAATTATGTAATGACTTTAATATCGCTTTCCCTTAAAGCGGACTTACACTTTTGAACTTTGAACAATGATCATAGTGTTGGCTTATTCGCTTTTCGAGACAATGACAAGTTGGCCATGCTTCTTGTAGGACTGGGGCCAGCAAACTTCACCTCAAATAATTACACAATTATGTGGATTCGTCACCATTCTATCCGGCACATTTTTACTTCATGCCACTAAGGACATGGGTGACACAACCACTGCTATAGGTTCGTACTTCTACTGCTTTTCGTTGGATCGTCAACTGATTCTAAAGTAGCATTTTATATTGTAGCGGTTTCAAAAACATATTCTGTTTTCTAAGCTTGCCTCTTTTTTACTGTTCTCAAATGGTTTTTGTTACTTCGAGGCTCTCTTGCCTCAGTTTGTGAGACTCGAGCTTACAAGTGGGTGTGAATTGCTGTACAGGTCCATATTGGGGTCCGGTATCGACCATGACGCATCGCATATCTATGGGGGGAAGCAGTGCGAGGCGAGCAGAAGATGTGGAAAGTGAAGAAATTCCATTGCGGCGGCAGGATTCATTTCATAATCCTTGAGAGTTAGTCAATTCTTTTTTGCTCCATCAAACTCGGTTGCCAACTGAGTGAGAGACAGCAACCCATTGCTGTTGGTTTCCAACGGTGTGTTACATTCTATCCTTCACTGAAGAGCATTTAGGATTCACACAATGTGGATTTGCCACAGCAGCTGCCATCGTGTACATCTTGATGATTCTTAATTCGTGCTTCTTTACATCCCTCGTGTCTGAGGGTACCATTCACCATAGAATCTATTTTGGTGTAGGAGCAGTGTATCTAGTTCTTGTTACATGTGAACTTTGCATGAAATGATTGCAGCGAAATTCTTGGCAGGACAATTACTCGGCTACAGACCGACACTCTCAGATGTTTTGTGTACAGGATGCTCACGTACCATGTCCTTGAGCTGACATTGTAGGGGAGCTTGATGAGGTGACTGACTTTTGCATATGGTGCTCTGGCTCTCTGCCTGACTCTTGTCCAAGTGGCTTTTGAGCTTAGTGTGTGTTCTTTTATGAGAACCAGAGTGAATTTTTGGGGGGTAGTGCATGTTGTTTTTGGAAACAGTGTGTGTTGCTTTTCTCTTTTGACATCTGTTTTGTAAGCGATGCTTATTTATTAATGAAAACCACCTGTGCAAATGTGTTTTACTGTGACAGTGTGCACCTCATCATCAAACCCAGGGTCTGGCCATATACGACACTTAAGGCCCCTTCCCACCTGGCCTTTGATAAGAGCATACATTAAAACTTAAGACCTCCACAATTTTGGGGAAATTCCTTATTCTTAGGGAAGGCCTCATCAATGAGGCTTGGAAAAGTGTTTTGAAAAGTAGCCTCAATTACATAATGGCTCCTCAAAGGCCCCATTAACTAAGACCACTCTTAAGTCTTCAAAACTTGAGAATATTTCTAATTGTGGTGCTTCCTTAACACTTGCCTACTAATGCTCAACTATCTTTTGTCCTCCCACATACTATCTAATATTTTTTTTGTCCTCCAAGTTTTAGAGTGTGCCATGTGGGCATCCATGTAGGATTGGTAATTACTAAAGAATGTAGGTGTGGACACACACTCTTTTAAGGAGATAAGACCACCTTCTAACACCACCTCTAAGGCCAAGTGGGAACGTACCTTTAGTGTGTTAGGTGCTACAGCAGCAAGAAAAAAACATGTGCAATAAGGGAGGACAACGCTTAGTACTGCTATGGATGTTTTGGGAATAGGGGTTTAGGGAGAGCCAGATTTCTCATTCGCTTGTTGGAAGTTCGAAGTGATTTCATTAGGAAGTTAAGTTCTTGTGAGTCTTTGACCCCTTTTTACTGTATAGTAACTCTTTATGGATTATCATCCCTTAAACGGTTTGACTCATTTGTAGTAAAAATAACACATTCTCAAAAAAAAGTGTCATAAATGGAAACAATGGGAAGTTGTCTAGATCTCAACTGTACAATCTTCTATTGAAAGTATTGTATATTGTTCTATCGAATGAATGTATCGTATATCTTGTGGGTCAAATTTTGAGTCATGAGGCCTCATGGATTGCAAGATTATAATGGATTAGAACTCAAAAAACATCACAAAATTTCAACATTTTCACTTTGACTTGAAAATGTTACTAAGAGCTATCTTGATTGAAATGTATGCCATCAATTCACACTTCAATTTTTATGACATAAACTAAACTTGATTTGGGACCTAAGTGATTTCATCCAAAACAAACTACAGATGAAGAAGTTTCGGCTCGTCAAAGTTTGTGCCCTTCACCCAAAATGTTCTTTTCTAGCACGTTTAGGGGTCAAAGACCATTTAAGGGGTTATTTAGGGAGCCATGAGTTTAAGACAGTTGAAAAATTATTGTTTCTTGTAAATTGAAAAAGTAAACACCAACTACTACCCAATTTGATTCATGTGATTCAAATGATCTATGAGTTTATTATGAGAGTTTAGATTGCGTGCATGTGTTCATAGATTGGATCTGTTTATAATTTAACTTGGATACAAATGGCTTTCCAAGATCCACTGAATAGTAATCGAAGAAATCATTGTATCAATTCCTAACATCTTTTATTGGTAATAGGTGAAGAGATGTTTTCAACGATTTGTTTGAGCCTTTTTGATTGGATAAGACACTTGATACTATTGTTATAAATTCACTTTTACGCCATGTCAAATTTAACCTCAAATCACTTGTGATCCATATGAAGCTCTTTATGATAAGTTGTAGTGTAACTCTCCACTTTCAAAAACTCATTCACACTACATCAAAAAGTATTTATGATGAGGAATGCTTTATACATGAAGTCAAGTCATCCATGGGTCTAAAAACAAAAAATTCCTCAGTCATGAGATTGATCCATTCAAGATATGAATCAATTACATTATAAGATCTCTCCCCTCCTTATGCCTCATGATCAGCTTGATTCCCTATGTAAAATATCCTTTATTTCATAAATAGAAACTTGACAACAAGAAACTTTTACACATTACACACATGAGCTTTCATTCAGACACCTTACTTACGTCCTTAGTGTTGGTAATTTGAAGTCAACAAATAACATACCAAATAAGACTTTATTGTGTCACTTTACGGAGTCCAAAAATTGCTTGTACTTCACTCAGAACATGTTCTTTGATTCTTTGAAAAACATAACACTTTTTTGACTCCCACTTTTTATCCAAAACCTTTTCCCTCACACCATTCACATTTGAAAATCTTGAGTGACGGTGATGCCCTAATGACGATTTAAACTTTCCCCGCCACAAGAGGCTGGCTTCCATCGTCGTCGTCGTCGTCGAGGAGGTCGGCGATGGAAGACGAAGGATGCCAATTGTCGTTCCTTCACCGTCGTCTTCTTCCCCACAGTATCGCAATGGCAAATTGAATTGCATGCGCTCATGAAGAGGAGGGCATCCTTCGAACGAGCCGATGATCATGCAATTATTACGAGTGCAGTTGAAGCTCAGTCTCGTTAGCTATTAATAGAGCCTCCATTAGGCTTTCCGAACAAACAGGTGCGATTGATTCCCTTCCATTTGAAAAGACAAGCAGAATGAGCACAACAACAAAAATAAATCATAGCAGCAGAGGAATTGTCCGAGTGCTCAAGCTCTCCCTTCACAATTATGTTACTGTCTGTTGTCGTAACATCTCAATCGAACAATATTCTTCTTTCATTATTGCCCGCGCATGGGACCGACCGAGTCCTCGTTTATTGCCGCCTTTTTTTTCGAGTGCTTAGATAGGGCATATTATTGATGATTCGACAGGTGCTTGTGTTTTCGATGAAGTGGATTCCTGAACTTTCTTTGTTTTTTGGAGCATCAGCTGAAGGATTTGGAATTAGGATTCTGATAGCGATGAAGCCTGAGTTTTTTTGGTTGTAGTAGTGTGCTTTGGTGGAGGGAGGAGGATTTGGTTCTTTCTCGGACGTTTGGAGTGATGGCGATGGCGCGGGGGAGGAAGGGGACGGGGCAAGGGGCGGTAGGAAAGGCGGCGGCGCTGATAGAGCTGAAGCATCGGATACTGCAAACATTGCACAAGCTTTCGGACCGGGATACGCAGCAGCTGGCAGTGGAGGAGCTGGAGCGGATAGCGCAGAATTTGTCACCGGAGGGGATTGCGCTCTTTTTGGCTTGTTTGTATGACACGGACGCGCAGCAGAAGAGTGTGGTGCGGCGCGAGTGTATTCGTCTCGTCGGGACGCTGGCCACGCTCCACGGCGACTTGCTGGCGTGCCATTTGCCGAAGATGGTGGGAAACATTATCAGGAGGTTGAAGGATCCGGACAGCAATATTCGAGACGCTTGTGTTGACACCATCGGAATTCTGGCTTCGCAAATCGGAGGACCTGAGCCTGGTTCCACTACGAATGTGTTTCTCCGACCTTTGTTGGAGGCGCTCACCGAGCAGCACCGTAACTTGCAGACCGGTGCTTCCATGTGCCTGGCGCGCGTTATTGAATGTATCAAGGACGGTCACGTACCTACGTTGCAACGTCTTTGTCCACGAGTTGTCAAAATGCTCGGCAGCCCTAATTTCCTGGCGAAGGCGCCGCTGCTGTGCGCCGTTGGCGTCATGGTCCAGGTATGCTTCGATTCATGTGCCATTCTTTCACAGGAACTTCCATTTCCGGGTAGATCGTTCGTTCGTATCCTGATCCTTCGCCACTTTTTAGATGTCCATGTCTATGACCCTGAACTCTCCAGCTATTAGAATCCACCTCCTGATCTTTTTAACCTGTGGTAATATTTGAAGGAATTTGCATGATCGATCCGCCGATCTGTACTTTGAAGGCAATAGTATACGTGTGCTGTTTCTAGCCTATTAGTTTTTTATGATACTCAAATTCGGGTTGCTAACAAGTATGTGTAATTGCCTTGTGCCATTATTTGCCATCCTGATCGGTCACAGTTATGATATTACATCGAGTTTTGTTTCTCGTTCAATTTCAGCTCTTAATATCGGCAGTGTCTGCAGGTTCCTGGAGTGGTTTCCATGGCTCAATTACCAGTTCTGCTCGGTTCTGTTCAAGAGGAGCTAGATAGCAGTGAGTGGGCAGTGCGGAAAGCAGCCGCGGATGCCTTATCTTGCATGGCCACGGCAACGGGCACCGCTCTGGGATCTTACAGGGGAGGTGTCCTGGCTTCCCTGGAGAACAGCCGATTCGATAAGGTTATCGTCTTACTCTTCTCTCAATTGTTGGATAACTTCGATAAGGTTATCGTCATTTCTCGAAGCTTTGTGCTCACTCGAAGGGTCGTCCTATACTATCAGTATGTGCTAGTGGTGAATTATTCGATCTGCTACTCTGACTAATTCACAGTTCTACACCTCCTGAAGAGAAACTTAAAAGTATGTAATCAAGAATGTTCTGATGTATTCTTAGTAAGCAATTACGAACAGCTTTAGAGTTGTGGAGGTGAAAGTTACCAATCCAGAGGCTTACATTGTTGGAAATATGTATCAGGTCAAGCCCGTTCGGGACTCTGTTATCGAAGCCTTGCAGCTATGGAAGAATGTTTACGACCCGAACGCTCCGCAGGGTAAGTTCCAATTATCCATTTTCTGCTTGTCTATAGTTAGTTATTCAATAATCGAACTCTTATTTGTCAGCTTTCAAAATGCTAGCTTGTATTATATTGATATGTAACTCATGGACTTCTGAGGCGGACCTCTCAGTGCGAAAGGTTGTAAAACGAGTGGCACTTTAGATTCAAATTCTGATTTGGTGGTATTCTGCAGGTGGCACGCCAACAGGAAGCCACGAATCAGCGTCTCCCACGCGATTTCGTGAAGGAGATGCTACTCCTCCTTCACCAATGCGTAGACACAGCATGCTAATGAAATCTGCCGGCTCGGTTAATTCTTCATTCTCTGATTCTTTGAGTGGAAGACCCAAGTCTATGCCTGATAGACGTGTGAGTCTGCTAAAGAAAAGAGTATCAGCTTTCGGTGAGAAAAAGGCCAATCCTGATTTCTTTCGCAAGATGGAAGGTGCTGGGGACACCATAGATTGGCAAGTCGAAATTGCGGTCCCTCGTGAAGCTCCACAGGAAGGTCTCAGTCCAAGAGCTTGTGGGGTTGCAAGCAGTGAGAATTTGGTCTATCACGGAAATTGCACGGGATCTACTCCTCCAACCAATGATACTGGGGAAGCTCTGTGCCCAGAGGAGGGTAACGGTGCTGATGATGTTCAATATGACCAGGAAGAAAATGGACTCCCTAATCCAACAGCGGATATCGTGGAGAAGATAATCGGGGACACCATTGGTGAGAATCTCTCCTTTCATATCTGCTCAACCTCGTTCACCTTCCAAGCACCATGATGAGCATCGGCATACATTTATGATGCCTTCGTTGCGTTCAGTTTTGAATGCTTACACTATTTCTTTTGACTAATTGAGAACATATTGCTCGACATAGTATACGGATCCGTGTCATTCATGTACGTCACAACATGGTGCTTTTTAGCGCGCCCTATGCCCATCCAGCAGAGCAGAGAAACTGTTGATGACTGGCTTAACAAATTTTTTGGTGTCTGGTTTTGTAGTCAACGGATATCAAGAGTTGAAGACCGAAGGTACAGTGGAGGATCTTGAGAGGTGGGAAAACACGCAAGCGAATGAGCATCAGAGCTGCGAGCATATCTCTCGATGGAATGCTAATGCCTCTAATCCTATGATTCACGTCAATAAGGAAGCCCTTGACATGGTATCTGTCCACCGTCACTTTCATAGCTTGGAACGTCAACAACTTTCCATGATGGAGATGCTGCAGGTAAATATTTATGTCCCTGACCTTCAGCAGATGGGATAGCAGGCTTCTCATATAATTCTTCATTGTTTCACAGCTCCGACGATGGTATGAGTTGTTAGGAAATCACTGGCTCACAAACTGGGAGAACCTTTCGATACTCTTGAGATTGTCCCAAGTTTGACATGATTCTGGGTCGAGAATGCAGGATTCTATGGTGCGTGTGCACGAGAGCATGCAAGGTTTAGAAGAGCGAGTCTCAAGGCTGGAACAGATAGTAGGGGGTATGGCTCAGAGTTCGAGTACAGCAGAGGCGAGGTCTTCGGTCGATGATTCGCAGCAATCTTTTCAAGGTGGTCATGCGTACCTTTCTGAGAATGGGTTTACTGATGGGAGAGTGAGCGAGGATAACCCCGCGCCTTCAAGTGCACGAAGTTTGAGTAACTCTTTGGAGTCTACGTCTGGTGACTTAGACGAATTTACTTTCGTCCGCTCGGGCCACGAGATGGAGCCGTTGAGGCGACCGAGTGTCCTGGGGTTGCAGAAAGGAGACATTCTTGTAGAACCGCGGAGAGGAAGCTGTGATCGGGGTGGAGCTCTGCCTCTACAAGGAGAAGGTCCGTCTGCACGAAGCGTTTGGCATGCATCTAAAGATGAAGCCATCGCGGCCATTCGTGGCGCTGCTGTACCAAGCAAGCCTCACAGTCATCATCGGAAGCACTCCAATCGGGACGTCAACAATGCGGATCAGAAGCCGCAGCAGAGGGTGGCGGGTGGACCGTTTTGGATGCTGTGGAGCCGAGCCATGGAGAGTGCTCGGTCTGGCGACCTGGACGTGGCTTACTCGGAGATTCTTGGCAGCAATGATGATCTCTTGTTGGTGCGACTGATGGGCCGCACTGGCCCTGTGTTGGAACAACTCGGGGTCGCTACTGCTTCACAGCTTATAGGCTGTATCAAGCAATTTCTTCAGCAACAAAGTTTCTTGGATTGCATCATTCCTTGGCTTCAGCAGGTACTTACTCTCTCAAAATTCAGGCTCTGTTATTACCTTCACGTGATTCTCCCGATGCATCATATGCAACTTTGTATGGAAACAGGCAATCAATATCTATCAAGCTTCAGGGTTGTAGATCTTCAGGGTTGACTTCGTGCACAGTAAGTAACAGAACCTGACGGTATCTGGAAGAACTCTAATGATTATCAGTAAAACGACATCATCAATAGAATCTGAATCTCCTTGATCTTCACATGGAGGCCTTCCCATGATACGTAGGGCGGCCTCCGTCTGGTAACTATAGCTTATATAGAAATCTGGTTCCTTATAAATCATGATGGGCTGTAGAGGTGCTCTTTATGATGAATCATATCAATTCCTGTAAGGCTAATTCTATCTGAATGAAGTGAAGGAACAGTCGAGGTCATCGTAATTGGTAATCTGGCTGGTTATATAACCCAATGCTTGCTACTGATGACTCGTTATTGCTCAGGTGTCAGATCTGGTCTCCAGTAAAGGTCCCAATACGCTCGGGCTGACAGGAGAAACAAAGAAGGACCTTGTTCATGCTTTGCAAGAGGCTAGAAGCATGGATTACGCACAGAGTTGGATGGGTGCTAAAATTGCTGAGCTCGCCGAGCAGCTTGGGAATGCGTGGTCAACTGCAAATAGCACAGTGAGTAGTTGATGGATGCAGATAATATTCCAGGTTCACAGGTTTCCTCATTGGAATGTCGATGCCCAATTTGTATCATCTGTAGAAATCTCTTTTGTCTATTCAATTGCGTAGTGTGTAAAATCAATCTTGAGTCCACATTCTTGTTGCACGAATATTACTTGATGATGGCTACTTTACGACCAAGCTCCCAAACTTACTGCCACCACTTCAAGTCCTCCTTGTTTCAAATTGTAGTGTTTGAAGATTATACCATTGGCTTCTTGTAATTGTAGTAGGAGGGCCCCGTTTTGGTACTTCGTCAAAAACATGGCCAAAAACATAGCAAATATGGCTCTTGGTCCTAATAGTGCTCGTTACGGAATTTGGTGATTGAGCATTTCTTCATGTTGAACATCTTATCGGGGAGGGTGCTCCAAAATGGAGCGGTAACAAAAACAACGATAACGAAGCTCTAGCAGGCACTAGTGAGGGTAATGAGTCGTGGTAACGAAGCTCTAGCAGGCACTAGTGAGGGTAATGAGTCATGGTAACGAAGCTCTAGCTTATAAACAGGACGCCTTCAGCTAATATAAGGATCGCCAGACAGCAAATGGTGAACCTCATCGTTCCAATCCAACACTGTCAAAACATTTCAACAGGAACCGGCATTAGCTACCAATTCTCTGCCCTGCCCACATTACCGACCCTAGAATCTTCTACTTTAAACAGCGCAAGAATCACAAGAAATTTCAAAAATCCCTCTAGGGTTCACAAGTTGAATTACACGGGGTCAAATCGACTGCGCCATGCCGACACACCAAGAACCCAAATGGCTCCGAATGACCAAGAAGTTCATAATGGGCGCCAGAATTCTAAACGCGTGAAAGGAATTGGTTCGGGAGGCTTGAGAACGAACCTTGGAAGCTCCGATCTGCAGATGCGGAAAAAGCGCGGCAGTCCACGGTAGTGATGGGTGAGTTGCCGGCAGCCTGGAACAGAAAAGTTTGGATCGAGGAGCTGGGCAAATGCGAATCGGTCGCAGGAGTCTGCGCACGACAGAAGTCGAATTGCCGTCGTCCCCCGTTCGTCTGTCCATCGTCGGGCAGACGTCGCTGCCCACATCCAAACGTGCATGGGCAAACGGTACACCAGCGGGCCCCCTCGACCACCGAATTGGGGTGTTAAAAGAACTGGTTTGAAAAAGAACTGGTTTGAAACCCGGGATTCCTAAATTTGACCCGCCTAAATGTCACCTATTTGAATTTCCGCTCCCCAAATGCTGCTATGCAAATAGTATTCCATATACCCCTCCCCACCCTCCTTGGTAACTGCTACAAACGCTTTACCCCTTCCTCATCCATAAGTACATAATATCTTGAAATATCCAATGATCACTCTCTTTAATCCTTAAATGTCCGCCCAAATGTTGTTTTTCTACATTGTGGATGAGTGGTAAAAACTTTGAAACTCCTTCATTCAAACCCTTCTTTGGACAAAATCACTTGGGTTGGGTGCCAAGTCCAGTTTGTGTGGAAAAAATTGCACACCCATAAAATAAAGTATGAATTAGTGGACTCAGTTTTTGGTTTTGAGTTTTGAAACATCATGCTTGTTTTATCATTGCAAGCTGATTATGTGAAACCAAAAACTAGTTTTTGATGAATTTCTTACATGATCATGATATTAAGATGACATTCAACAACTTCTAGTTGAAAGATTTCTGATCCAAATAATTCTCATATTAGATTTGCTATGATGTTTCCACAATGAAAAAAAGTGGACAGGAACGATGGATGGAGGAGATATACCTCTTCAAAAATCATCAGTTTTTAATTTTATTTTCGGGGATGAATTCCTGTTGAAACCTAGTCTTAGTAGTAGATATCTTAACGAAATCAAAGATGTTTTCTAGATAAGGCTTAGTTTTTAGTGCAGAAGGTCTACTTTTGGACTAGTTTCCCTTTGTATGTATTTTAGTAGTTTTCACCATTGCATGGGGGTGATAGTCTGGTTGGGGTACCCAAAAAGGTTGTCCCATGAACAATTGCACTCTATGCTGGTGTGACAAACATATCCATTTTTAAACTGTAATACAATAAGACTTCATTAGATGTGGTTTTAGTTGTCTATACTTATAATGTATCAAGAAAAAAAATTAAGAATTAAAAAAAATATTTTGAAGTAATTTTATTTGATTTTTTAGTTGAAAAAGTAAGTCATGTCCCAATAATCTAAAATCCATTGAATCAAGCAAATGGAATATCAACCATTTTTATTTTAATATAATTTTTGAATATGACCTACATCTTCTTGTATAGAATACAAAATAATTTATTTAATAATAAAAAAATTAATTCATTGTGCACTATAATGCCTGCAAATCCCCAAATTCAGCACTTTTTCCCTCATCTATGAATGGATCCAAAAAAAATAAAAAATCTAAAAGAAAATCTATAGGCATATATACTTTGATTTCAGTGAGGTGCATGATATTTTATTTTCTATTTTAGGGTCTTTTTACTTGATTAAAATGACTAAATTAGACAAACTTTGGAGGCTTTCAATAAAAATAACCTAATTAGTGTGTCCAAAAAGTGATACCCCAAGCTTACCATTGCCCATGGCTAATTTCTGAGCCAAGATATTTTGTTGATGGTATTTTTGTGGTAGAAGGGTAATATTGAGATGAAGGTGAATTTTCTTGTAGTTGGAAGTTTTTTCATTGTAGTAGCATTGTCGGTAGAATTTCCACTCTAAAGTGAAAATGATGAAATTGCGTAGTATTACGTTACTGCGTAGTAACTATTTAGGATCTATTGCGCGTAGTAACTATGTTAGGATCTAGCAATTTATTAAGATAGGATTTAGCAATTTTTTACGATCTTGCAATCTATGAGGCTTCGTGACTCAAATTCTGGAGTTCTGGTTCATCGCTGGCGGTACATGCAACTCACGAGAGCAGTGTCGATGCTCGAGATCCACTCGTCGAAGTTCACCACCTCGCATTCCGGCATTACCAGTGCGTTGCTTATTCCTCCCACAAGCTTGGAAACGGATCGCATATACTCACTTGTTGCCCCCGAGAGGATTGACACTTCGATCACCCCAACCAGCTCTTGCGCCCCGGAAAGTTCCATCACCTTGCTCCCCTGTTGCTGTTCTGCCCTCATCATCTCCATGAAATTCTTCATACTCAGCAGCATGTTATGGAATATGTTCCAGTGGCGTGTTCCACACTCGCACACGTGACACAGCGCTTCTTCACCTTCAGCATTTGCAAAAACACCACTTTTATTCATTAGAATGCTCTATATACATATGAGATGATGATTGGGAATTGCATACATGAACTCACCATTTCGACCAAATACGTGGAAAATGAGGGCTCCCACAAATAGAGCGCACTTGGTATGTACTCGGCGTTTGCAGTCCTTGCACTCTAATGTCTTGAACATGGCAAAGTCTTCGACAGGCGATTCAGTGCCCTACATGTCTTGGAAATTAGCATGAGAACGCAAAAGGACATGTTTCTTAATCTAAAGAAATACTGACAAAGAGGTAAAAGAAAGGACACCAACTTACCATGCTGCAACACCTGTAATACGTTTTCTTTACATTGGAGATGTTGGGATCCTGTGAAGATGTGGTCAAAGTTGTTGTTGGTTCATTCTGGTGGCTTGAGTTGGCCACCTCCTTGACCTGACTTGGTGCAAGTATCTGTGGTGCGAGATCATTGCCCTCTGGGGCCTCCTCCTCCACCGCTGCAGGTGCGTGTATCTCCTCCTCCGTCATTGGGCCAGCAAGCGCAACAGGGGCCTCCACAACAACTGCCATTTTTGTGGTTGGGTAGCCTTCCATCTCGTGTAGATCTTGTTGTAGAACTTGAGTAAAAAGTTAGAACTTAGATAATAAATTACTAAAACTCCAACATGTAAATATTATAATCCTTATACAAAATATGAATGTACAATATATAGCCAATTCAGTACCGTATAAAAGCAATGTAATAAACAAAACTAAGACACAACAATTGATACCGTGCCGTAAACCCAAGAGAGTGGTAAAGTTTCGTTCAAAAGATTTAAAAGGGCTGCGTGCTGCATAAAAGGTCTGAGAGCTAGGCTTAGATATAAGTTACATTATTGAATGCATTCAGATTAAAGAGCAGCTGTAAAAATGGGTATGGTGTTTGAGTCCAAATGGAATAAGTATAAGCTAGGACTTACTTGTGTCTATGCGGCAAATCCAGCAACAAAAAATGGCATGTAGAGAAAAACCATAGAAAGAAAATAATGAATGCAACCTTAAAAGTACAATTCAACCCTAATCTAGGCTATTAAGATTGGACGAAGTTCATATCGTAAAAGTAACATCATTGATTTGAACCAATAAGGTTACTTAACATGGCAAGAGCATTAGGCTTGAAGGCAAGGAAGTCCTCGAGCGATAAGTTTGATATAGCCTTTATATCATTAATAAAATCTGTTCCTTTCAAATTTCAATGTGTATAATCAGGTCACTTCATTTACAAATTCTGGCCCTTAACCTTCTCTGCTCCTCACATTTTCTAAAATTTTCACCATTTACCACACAAATCCTCTTTCTCCCCCTCAATCCCTTCCCGACCTTTGCTTAGTCGCGGAGGTCATCGTGCTCTCTCCTGCGACTAAAAAAACCCACTTGAGTGCGTCATGTTACCCGCACGGCAATAATATCTACCGACGGACTTCCCCGCCGACATCGGACTGAAGGAACTCGAGCTTGTCGAAGGATCTTGGAGAGACTTCTCCTTTTCCTCAGCGGTGAGCTCCGTCCTCAGAAGAAGCTGCGGGTGCGTCGCGAATCCAGCAATCGATCGTGCTCCTTCTACACGTGAACGTGATTTTTCACGTCAACTGGAAATGCTGCTGGAGATGCGTCCTAGCCTTGAGTTGACATGCCTCTTGGTCACAATCTCGGCAGACTATCCGGTCCTCGCCAATTATCAATCGGTTTCTACACTTGCAACAAGCACTGATGGGAGGATCTCCACAACAATCTATTGATGAGAAAAGGGGCCGAAAGAAGAGAGCAGTAGCCAACTAAACAGGTTCGAAGTCTGGAAAAGGCAACTGCATGATCTTCCACCGCAATGGTGAAGCGAACGCTTCGAAATTTCGATCTCCATGGCATCAACAACAGTATGTAAATTGGTTCAAAAGCCACCGAAAGTGAGTTCGACGACGCCGTAGTCCAAATGCGTTCGTTACACCGAGCAATCTGAATAGTCATTTGATGTTGCAAGAAAGTACGAATCAAAGGAATACGATGCAGTAGACAAAAATTCTCAAGATCTTCATTGGTCAGATCTCTTCTAACTTAATTTCGTTTGCCATTACTTGAGATACGAATTCAGGAAGCGCCATAAAGAATCCCGAGGTTGAGATCGAGGCTACCCAGGTACCCAAGAAGCGAACATTCAAGAGTACTCGACCTCAATGCATTACTTGACATAGCTCCAATGAACTCCATTCTCATGTCCGCCGTAAGAATCTGGAATCGCTGTTATTGCTACTACGAGCTTTTCTAGGAACCTATGTGGTTTTATTCTTGGGAATCAATTTAGAGCCTCTTGAGGCTTCTTTTGGCGATTATGAATTCAAAAATGGGATGTACATTTCTAGTTTACTAGAGAGTATTTTGTTTTGAATGTTGAACCAATGTGGTAGAAAATGGTAGAATAATGGCGTCCATAGTGACATGTCCGTAGTGACACAAGAGTGCATGTTTAAATTGTGCTTCTAATAACGTCAGAAGAAATTATTTCTTTTCACTTTTCCAAACATTATTGCTTATCTAGTAGGCTATAGTATAGCTTCTTACACCAAAAAAATTAAATCTAGGGAGAATTAACATATTTGATGATTTATTAAGATTTTTGCGAAGCACAATTAAACCTACTCTTTTGAGTCACTACAATCACTTTTTCTGTGCAATTTTCTACTAGTGATTAAAAACCACAGGGCGACCCTCACCCTATGCAACAAAAAGCTTATAGGGTAAATAATGCAATCTAAGTTTTAGTGTACTTTTGTAATGTAAACTCACAAACGGCATTGATCAAGCAGGTGTAAAAGGCACAATGTAATTGTGTACCCACTTCAATAAGCCTTAATGACACAGTCTAGTATATACTTCTATAATAAAATACTATATGACAATCTTTTCTACCCACCAATGTACTAATCTACCAACATACAAACCTACCAACCTACGATCATACAAACCTACTTACTTGGCTTCTTTCATGTTGTTTGGATTTTGTATTTAAAAAAATTTAAACAAAAATTTAAATTAAATTATATATATATATATATATATATATATATATATATATATATATATATATATATATATATATATATATATATATATATATATAGAAAAAAAGAAAAAGAAAAAAAACACGGTTTGAGAAATTGGTAAACAAGCGATGGGGGCCTTACTAGTCATAAATATTATTATTGTCCCGCATATGATACGTAGCATGACTAGCGAGTAAAAATCCAAAAGGAAGCGTGACTAGCGAGTAAAAAATCTAAAATTAATGAATGATTACTCAGATAATTATATCTACCTTTTGGGCTTGGAGGCTAAACTCAAAAATTCACCCTTCAAACCTTGGAAATACTTCATTTGCTATCTTAACACACATGGCCAAATCTATGGAGTGTGAGGGGTTCTTCTATTGAGACTTCGATCACTTTATCTAATTGGAGAAGTTCATAAATAATTATTTACTGAACTAGAATTTTTAGTTCATATACTTCTTTAGACTTTACAATAACATATGATTGAAATACATGTTACTCAAGAAGGTGTTATTCTACACCACTACCTCCAACTTTGTAACCCTTGCAATGTATAGATTGTAAAACCAGATTTCAAGGTAAGAAATCATGATGGTCTTGTTGACACCAAGAGGTCATCATGAACTGTACTATTGTAGAGGTCACCATAAATTGTAGTTATTGTTTAATTTTTTAAAATTGATTGTAAACTCTTCTCATAGTAGTCATGATATGTTGTGTTATAATAGTACGTTCCCATGTTTTTCAAACACTTTCCAAAATAGAGGTATTAATATTTAAGCTATTGATATTTAACCCCGCCACCCTCGAGCATACAACTATTTTGAGTATTGTGAAGGTCTTTTAATACAAAAATGCCTCTCTTCTTCTAAGGAAGGAAATTTACATTCTGAGAAGCTAATATTTTAAAATGAATTAACATGTTTGGGTTCTTATAGAGCCTTTGGTTTGCATAAAGCACATCCGCTCATAACCATTGTCTGCTTGTCTCTATTGTCCCCTCTTCTCCTCTTCCATCAATATTCTCCTTATCTCCTAAGCATCTCTTGTTTCCTCTGTTATCTCCTCGGCTCAGGACTCTTGTCTCCTCGACTTTTCTTTTCTCCTCAACTCCTCTTTTCTCTTCTTGATCCTCTTTTTGCCTCATCTAGCTTTGCCTCCTCCTCAAGGTTACCAAAAACCATTTAAAACCTCCCGCAATTTCTTTTTTCTATGTAATTATATGGAACTAAAGGTTAGTATGAAAACATGTTGTAGAAATGGATGATTGTTTATTATATTAAAATTGAGCATTTTACAAGAGCCAACATTCACTTGATCTTTCATTCCTCATGGCTTGCTCCAACATTTCCATTCCTTCATTCCCTCCGCGCCTTCCGCACTCATTCCCATGTTTCCTCATTCCCTTGTGTCCTCTCCCCGTCATTACCGCATTCCTACATTCCTGCATTCTCGCATCTCCTCTCTCTTCATACCCTTGTCCCGTGATTTTCTCATCTGCTTACACCCTAGTCACCTCGTCTTCTTCTTCCTTCATTTTCATCTCCTCTTATCTATGTATTCTCTTGTCATTTTCTGTGATTGTTCGCAAATCTAATCTTCTTCATTTGAAACAGTTGGCTATTGAAAAGATACACTCATCTCCAACTACAACGGCAACCATCAAAACTTGGTTAGTATGCCATTTATGGCCGAACCCTAAAGAGCATACTTTTTCTTTTATTCCGTCTTCTTGTAATCACAATAGGACTCATGGTATCATTAATAGAGTACGATGTAAGACTCTCTCATGTCCCTTTCTCTATTCGACCAAACCCGAAGGTAAGCGTATTTTTCTTTTCAGCCTCTATTTCTTGGAGTTTTTTGTGATTGTTTACATCATTTGCAATCTTTGCTAGAAGTTGTTCTATTAATCAAGCAATTTAATCAGAAGTCAAACTCTTTAGGTTAAGAATTCACAAAACAATATACTTTTCAATTAATTTTGTGAAATTTTTACAAAATATAGTAATTATAATTATTGCATTATTATCAAAACACATATAAAAAACTCTTTGTCTCTCACTTTTTCCTATCACTTCTATACCAACAAATTGACTTTAAGGTTTTGCAAGAATAGTGCCTTTACTCTAAATTAAAAGGTATATCTTTTTCTTGCACCCTTCCTAGTTCTTACCAAATTTCAAAGACTTGAGATTTTTATGAATAGTAATTGTCTACACTCATATTTTCTCTTACATATGGCATAGTCATATTTTGGGTTTAAAAACTCACCATATAACATTTCCTTCTACTCAGGTTCTATCACAACATCTGCAGAAGATAAAAGGCTACGCTTACATAAGAATGGACATCATTGCGAAGCTGAGGAATTTTGATGAATGTCGTAACGCTTTGGATCGCGTCATTCTCCACCAATCCACATTGGAAGGCAATGGAATGGAACAAGATGCAAAGTCAACATTGTGGCGTGAGTTGAAGTCTTCACCGCATGGTTTGTGCAAGATTTTGCTGTTGTGGCAGACGAAGATGGAATTCAAGTACATAAGACTACCAAATGGTGGCCCATACCAAGTGTACTTGAGGTCTCCAAACGCAAGCGACCCTGACATTATGATTGGCTATTGCACATCTCTGAAAGGAGTGTCTACAATGGAAGGGGCACTTCAATCTTGTAAGTTTGATTTTGCCAAGACAATTGGATTGTTTGACAAAAGGACAGGAGCAAGCAACTCAGGCCATCAACTACCATTAACTTTGAACACATCCTTCCAACATCCTTTCAGCTCCATTGTGGAGAAAAAACATTACAGTTGTTGCGTGGTAAGTTTGTGTTCTTGTTGTTTAGATAGAAATTCTTCACCCTTTATTTTGCCTTCAAACTCTTTCTTTCACATGTTAACACGATAATCTTTCCCTTACTCATCTTGCAGGGCATCGAATCGTCTATTGAAGACTTCTTCACGTTCAAGGGACTGGAGTGTAAGAAATGCAAACGCCAAGTACATACCGAGTGTGCTCTCAGGATGGGAGAGCTCTGTTTCCGAATGAACACTCGAACTGGTCAGTTCCTAACATTGACATATTCCGTTCCTTTTCATCTGGCCATAATTGTCCGTAACATAACCTTCTATGTGTTGAATGTCATTGTATACTATGAAGGTGAAGAAGCCCCTTGTCACGAGTGTGTTTGTGGAAGACACGACTGGAGCATATTTGGCAAGATGCTGTTGGGCATCAACTCGTTTATGGAGGCGATGAGGGATCAACAACGACAGGCAACTCCAGGGACCAGGGTGATGGAGCTTTCCACGGGGCGAGAGCTGGGCGTGGTGCTGGAAATGTTTGAGAGAATCTTCGAGGGAGCCACCACCAGGCACATGCGATCGCTCTCCAACCTCGTCAAGTCAATCAGCAATGCACTGGTGATGAACGCACGCGACGCGAACATCGACGAGTGGATCTCCTACATCGACCAGGCCCTGCTGCATCCCAGTGCAGGTAACGTTGCACCAACTGATGTCAAATGAGTGATTTTCAATGTGAAACATGTGACACGGTTAGGAAGTGCACGTTGATGTTAAATCTTTGCTAATCCTAGATTTGATTTGACTTTGAAATTCACGTTGCAGAACCTGAGCTCGAGCTGGATTGAAGTATCGAGTCGGTAGTGGGGGGCGAAGGTGCAGAAGTAGGCTAATTCGACCAGGGAGTGCGAGCTGAGGAAGTGAGTTAGCAGATTGGAAAGTGCCGCTTCAGCCCGTGGGAGCCTTTATATTGTGTTTTCTGCTATTCATTTTTTTGTTTCTTTCTGTACATTTTTCGGTTTCTTTCTATACATTTTCTGGTTTCTTTCTGTAGTCGTCATTGTTGACAAGGCAGAAAGTTTTTTTATTCTGGTTGAAGAAATATCGTGCCCCTTCTTCCACGTGCTGCTATCTGTCATGTTTTGCACGAGAATCCATAAGTCCTGACTACTAGACTCTCAGAATGTGAGCATTACGTGGTCTCAGTGCACGATATGTAAGCACTTCTGCGGGTCCAGTAATGACTTAGAAGACATGTCTCGCATTTCCACCTCCCATCCTGCTGATGCTCTGCCAATCATGCCGCCCAGTGCACGACTCAAAACCTGTCACACATCAAGCAAAGTTGCTTAGCATCTCTTACTTGCATCAATTCAATTCCCTCAAATTGCAAACCTTTTCTTTCACCCCCTCGTGGAATGAAACTTACAACTGGCCATTTAACTTGTTGAAGTCCATCTCTAAGCGTGAAACATGTAATTCGTTATAATGGTACTAATCACTGATTTTGAGAAATGTTGGTTTAGCTCGAGTGGAGCTAAATGTACCCACATAGTACATTTGGCTCAACTTGAGCTGAATTGTTATCAAATTGATAATCTAAATATTCCCATTATAACAGATTACGTGTTTTGAAAGCTTCAGAGATGAAAGAGTGTTGGTGTCTGGAACTCTCGATGAGTACAAACTTTGAAGATTTCATTAGATTGGGGGACTTGTGGAGGTTTTGGATTTTGATGGAGCACGTGGTGGCCGAAGCAGACACAAAGAGATTTCTTCTTCATGTCGTGAAGATGCTGAAGAACGCCACTGGCAGAGCTTTTGGATCCACTCTTCGTTCCCGTGAGCGTCATGCCTACTTCCTGTCACTACGAAGCCGTCTTACTTGTGAGCACTACTACTTACCCTTTGACTCTAAATGCCTTGATCACTCTGCACGGATCTTCTCTGTGATGATTCATGCCAAGAAGGCTTCACTCTATAGTACTTATCTTCTCTGATCTTCTCTATTTTGAGTACTAGTGATTGAGATATAGTCCGCAAGGTTCTTTGATCCTAAGTTCTAATTGAAATTATCAAGAGTGTTAACATATAGGGTTTGATCACGAGTTAGTAGCAACTATTATAACCCTAGATCATGTGAGAATACTTGGAGCGGAGGATTTAAACGTGTGTCCTAACAATTCCAAGAGTTATATGACTCCGAATTATGACCCAATTGCACGTTGTTCATGTAAACGTTTTACAAATCCATCTAGAGTACTTCAAAGGTTAGTTTGTAATGGATTTTATGGAAATTGAGTCCAAGCATTGAATCAGACCGATGTACGCCACCTTAAAGGGTTAAGATACATCGCAAGGCGGTGAAAATGTTAAACAACCCAAAATGTGGCATTTGTGCAAATTTCCGCATTAATAGAATTCATACTAATTACAAATACTCATGATTATATCATTTTAGAAACGTTATAAGCCTTATTCTTCTATGATGAAAATAATATTAGGTAATTGTATTGTACAACAACTCTTACAAGTGAGAAAATCGATTTTCACTGTATGTGGGGTCATAATGCATGCTCAAAGTCAATGAAATTTGTTAATAGCATGTCTTCAAGCAAATAAAATACAAATACTCGATTCTCTTGATTTGTACCGTGAAAAAATTTGATAAATTTTGTAAAGTTTCTCATACCGCTACTCTATATAATGTTACAAATTATCAAACTATCATGTAGAAAATCTAAAAGCTTATTTTTGACTTGCTTATGGAGCTTGCAGACAAGGTCTTCCGCATGGGTGTGTAATTAACGCCCTCCAATATTTTCAGGAGTTGCAAGTTGTGTCCTTTTGTGACGACAACCAAACTTTGACTCTATTGTCGTTTGCATGTTTCAATTATATACTTGCCTCTACCTTGTTCATTTGGCTCTTTTCATTTTGAGAATTTTTTTTGTGTAGGCAAGTGGCTAGAGTGGTAGGGCAGATTAAGCCATTTTCTTGTCACTTACAAAAAAACAAAAAAAAACCTCATTAAGGAGGATCCTTCTTATATCATTCTCATGTGCACAAGTCACGAGTTTGGGTTAAGTTGAACCGTCTTCTTCCTTTGGACTTTAAGAGGTTCAATCGTTTCATATTCCTTAAATTTCTTTTATCTTTATCTCCATTGTAACCTTAGCAATAATTTTTGAATTTTGTTTTCTTGCGACCCTAAAAATACTTCGTTGCGATTTTCATAAATCATACATTTTACTAATTTTCTAGTATATCTTATAACTATCTCTTTCTTTTTTCTTGTTGTAAATAGCTTGTAATAACTAGCTAGTGTACAAGACTCGATGACCATATGCACCAAAGACAAACAAACAAAAATACAATATCTTGTATAAAAATGGGTAAAAACTTACCTACAACAACTGTAGACTCAATAACATCATCAACAGGATATGAATAATGTTACAATGCTACATGACAAAGCAATTGACCTTTGAATAGTGCTTAGTCATCGAGTATATTCTACTCATATCATGGTACTCACTCTAACAACAACATTACGTGCGTATGTGAGCAGATTGTACTTATACCATAGTACACTTTAACAACAATTGTATGTAGTATTTTGTTTGCATAAGGTAGTTTTTTTAATACAGTTCTCCAATGTAAAACATACCTGGGTAAATTGTGCTTACATTGGCCCATTAACATATTGACTTAAAACGTTAGAAATATAGGAAAGTAGTAATACATACGACTGTGGAAGATTCTAATCCCACAGAAGATTATTACACGAATATTCTCGTGTGCAGGTAAAACGATCCTGCAATGCATTCTGCCGTTCTTGGTGATTTTCAAAATTGAGGAGCCGATGAAACATTAATCTCAGAATCCGTTTCGAAACGCCATGTCATTGAACGTTTATGTACATTCTGAGAAAAATGGAAACAATCGGTAAAGCAACTTTATTGAAATCATGTTTTTCTTCATGTTGATGGTGTTTCTTGAGGGGCCTGCAATCCATTTCACGGCAAACGGAACCCATATATGGCATACTAGTATGGTGAAACCACCTATAAACTGGCACCTACCTAAAGGCGTGCACCCAAGATTCTTTCTTTCATAAAGAGCTAACCTCCCTTGTATGTACCTCATGCAAACATAATTAGGGTGCCCGCCTTTAGGCTACTGCTTCTAAAATTTGTATTTGATTATTTCAATTGTGTTTTTTTAATAACCAAAAAAATAGGGAAAGTGAGTCTTATTCCTATTCCTCATCCGTGAAAAATAGTAACCCACTCATTTCTCTTTCCAATCATATAGATTCCCTCAATTTTCCTTAAGTGCACGACAATAGGTGGTTTCACCATATGCTCTCAAACGGTATTGTGCTTGCAATTTATACGGCTTCATGTGTCCAAATTTGATTCATAATATTCTCGATAAGAGTAACACAAGATTGTATGGTTGAGATCTCAATAGTGTACTTTTATATACATTTGGGACACTTCAAAACTCAAATTAAAAATAGCTCGAGATGTTTCACGCATTTCCAACGATTTGGCTAAATAAGGAGTTTAGCCAAGCGAAAGTCATTTTCTTTTCCCAACGAGTGACTATTTGACATGTCACTTTTGGTGGGCCACCAAAGAGCGGCCCAGTTTTAGACAAGGTAGTGACCCGCCACAACCCTGCTACCCATTCAACTCCCACTTGAACACATTGTTTACTTTAAGTGAACTTGACTTTTGGGAGGTTTATTGGCCTATTCGGGAATAACTTACAACTTTTGAGTTTTTGTCATGGTGTGGTGAAAGGTGGAATATAATAGGGTCATTTAGCAGGACCGCTATAGAAGGGTGTAGATTCAAAGGGACCGTTGTGCGAGGGTTGTAACCCTAAGTCAAAGGCACCTCCTTATTAATATAATTTTTATCGTTGTTTACATAAAATTATTGAATTTTAGTGATCAAATTTCTAAAAAGTATTGTGGAATTTCTCATACTAGTGCTTTACAATAGCCTACAATCACATTTTGAAGACCATATCAAAATAAATAAACAAATAAATAACATTAATCGGCCTCGTCATTGTGGCCAAAAGTTGAAGGTTGTTACCCCTTGGACCTCTAGAGGTCAAGGGTTAAAATCTTTATTTTGTTTATTGAAAATAATTGTTTCAATGTGCAAAGGTTTAAACACATCTATGATTATATGTAATCTAAATTCAAGATATAACGGTTGGAAGTTTTCAACCTCATACTCTCTTACCAATGCTCAAGGTGGTTGGTGAGGGCATTGTGTTACAAGTAGGTGGTCTAGCTTGCAACTATTTTAATAAGTATCAAGAGGAATTATCATAAAAGATTGCAAAAGTGAAGATACAAAAGTGGAGAAGACATTAGTTTTTATACATTTATAGTTGATCGAACCCTAAGTGACATAATCAACAAGAAAAGACAAATATGAATGAATATACATGAATCAAAATGAAGTAATTAAAAATAGAGGATTATAAAGCAAGATAAATTTAAGAAAATGCCATGTATTTGATTATTTGGTATGACTCTTCGCCACCACTTGCGGTAATTAACGGCCTATTATTCTCCAAAAGGTTTCTAAAGAGTTGTAGCAAATAAAACACGTCCTAAACACGTAGCACAATCTCTAAACACGTGGCAGTTTTCTAGTGGGATTGAAGACCCATTAAAATCAGTATATAAGTAACATCTCTATGGAGCTTATGTCATTGCCGCCTACTAGAGATTGCCGCCTACTAGAGTTTGTGAAGCTTTTCGTCTTTTCAGACAAGGAAGAGGAGAAGCTTTTCACTTTCTTCTCTGTATTTTACAAGTAAGTTCCTTACTCCTTTAACTACTTAGGTTTGTATCTTCCTTCTTATTATTGTTGTGCTTTTAGAATAAATTGGTGTGAATAGTAGTGTTGTTTCTCTTGCATCTCGTGTATTAGAGATGCTTTACGCTTGTCTCAATTTGCTTAAATCATGCTTTGAAATATCTCTCCCCTTCCCCTTACCTAGTAAATAGGTGAAGGTGTGCAAAAGATGTCATAAAAAGAGTCGATGAGAACATTTGAATTAGGTATAGCTTTTCTTTATAGAAATTTTTGGTACTCTTTTAAGCAAGTGTTTCTCTTGTGATGGAGGATTTTCAAGTATACATGTCAGAGTATACATTAACCCTTAAACGCTCAAGAGGGTGTGCTTTCCAAGTGCTTTTTTAAAAATAATTAGGGTTTAAGGGTCCGTGATGTACGCAAGGTTTTGCATGAGTGCAAAACAAATTATATCAAGCTCGTGGAATTTCCTGAAGAAAATCCCTCAACAATGTTGTCTTACCAGAAGAAATTCTACTCTTGTTGCAAGGTAAGTTGTTACTTAACTACAACTATGAGATGTTACTTAATGCATTTATTTGATTTGATTGTAAAATATCCTATTCGAATACTTGCAACTCTTTCTTAATGCGTGTAGAACTGTTTTTAGAGTCCTACTAGCTAATAACCAACTCTAGGGAATATTCATAATACAGAGATTCAAATGAATTCTACTAGTATTAAAAAATCATTACGGTTAAGAACCTTTTTCAATTATTGAAAGCTTGAATGTTGAAATGTAATTCGACTAGCATACATTCTCAGAGAAAAAGAAACCGCACCTATCTAGACTTACTAATCTATATAATTTTAAGCATGTGTGGCATATATGCAGAACATTGAATCATGTAAAGAAGATTTCATCTTCTTCAAGGCATTGGAGTGTGAGGCATGCAAGAAACAAGTGCATACAGAATGCATTGTCAAACTTCAGAGTATATGCTTACGAAGATATCTTGGTAAGTTGATGTATAGAGTATTTTCATAGATGTTACATCTAAATAGTCATAGTGAGCAGGAAACGAATCATGTTTTATATTTATCATCATAAATAATATCTTGGCTTAATTAAACTTCAAACTAGAAATTCAAAGGATGATATATCACAAACATCACAATAACTTAATGACCAAGAAAAACTTCTTGTGAGAATGTAAAAACATCATATCTAAGTGTGAAGGATTTCAATTGATTTGAATTTGCATACAGATAATTTGGAATAAACTAATCCCTTCATATATTTTAATCTATAATATATATACATTATATTGTCAGGTTAATGTTGGAGCACAATTCATTTTAAATTGAGGCTTTCTAGAGTTTATAACTCTCTCTAAGTTACTTTTGGCGTCTCAAAGACATATAACCAAGATCTTCTACTAAGACGTCAAAAGTCACTTGAATTCCATAAGCTCAAGAGCCAGCATCATTGCAAATCAATGACATGAGAGATGCACGTAATGTAATATGTTATATAAAACTTTCTAGACTAATCTTTGTGCTCTCTTAATTCACTTTTCGGCATCATAATAGTTACTTAACCATTCTACCTAGGATTGAAATTGATTTCCTCTTGTTAAAAGTTCCAAGTTTTCAAGGTGTCAGGGAAGATTCTCCTTTCTAATTTCCATAATAATCTCGATCGATCATATATAATCATTTTGAGGTTGTTGGCTAAAGTAAAGTGTGTCATTTTTTGAAAGTTGTTTCTTTCTCTTTGCTATTGTAATAGGAAAAGTACACTTATGTTACGAATGCACGTGCACCAAACGGTATTGGACCATCATCCCAGACATTCTCTGGAGCATAAAAGAGTGCTTAGAATTGATTCAAGCTCGCCCTCCGAGCACCAAGGTGATCAATCTTTGCAAAGGCCTCGAGTTGCAAGTATTGATGGATGTGTTGCACATGATCCTCAAGGGTTGCGTTACAACGAATCATTTGCGCACCATCTCTACAAGAATAGAAGAAATGAAGCACTCACTTCCATTGCTAGAAGCGAACCAAGTGAACCAATGGATTGAGTTCATCAACCTTGCTACTCCAGAGTATCCTCAAGTATCAGGTGAGTCTAGGTGATAACAATCACATTAGATCATTTAAGGCCAAGCTTTGGTCATTTATGACATACGGAAGATGTTTTCTCAACTATTGGAGTCATAACTAAGACTAGTTTTCGAGTCTCACTGTCTCACATTGATGCTTGCGTTTATATTCCTTAATGATAATTTGTTTCATCTTGTATTTGAATTTGACTTTCACATTGTATATGTTATATTACCCTCATTCTTAGAATGTTTTCGTGTACGAATAGTCTCATAATAGTTGTTAAAGTTACAAATAAGAGTTTCAAAACTATGAAAATTTTATTGAAATTACAAACTTATGGTCATCACACATTCTTACAAGCTTAAGTTGTTGTAGTAGGTCGAGATGGAAGGGTATCAGCTAGCAAGGAACCAGTTGAGGAAGAGCAAATCATCCAAGACAGAGCGCCTCCATCACCCCGTGGGGTTGAAGCTGAAAATACAAAAAGAGATAATGTGATTGAGCGTGACCCACGGTTGATTTATGATCGGAAGAGACTAATTTGGACTGTCGTCTTAGAAGATGTGTTCAAGAAAGCCGTGGAGACTCTGACTATCCAACGCGCCACTCCCAAGTTTATCCTTCAGCAAATGAACGTGAAGGGCTTGACATATGATCAAGTGCAAAGTCATCTGCAAAAATACAAGCGCAAGCGTGAGGAATTGGGAAATCATTTGGGTAATACTTCGGATCAAAGTGCACTGCCACCAACTTTGAACACATCCGACCAAGATCCTTTAAACTTCAACTTGCAGAAACAACATTACAGTTGTTGCGTGGTAAGTTTGTGTTCTATTGTTTAAATAGAAATTATTCACAATTTATTTTGCCTTCAACTATGTCATTCAGATGTAATACACAATAATGTTTCCCTTACTCACCTTGCAGGACACCGAATCGTCTCTTGAAGACTTCATCATGTTCAAGGGACTCGAGTGTAAGAAATGCAAACGCCAAGTCCATACCGAGTGTGCTCTCAGGATGGGAGAGCTCTGTTTCCGAATGAACACTCAAACTGGTCCGTTCCTAACATTTGACATATTCCGTTCCTTTTCATCATGCCATAATTGTCCGTAACATAACCTTCTATGTGTTGTCATTGTATACTATGAAGGTGAAGAAGCCCCTTGTCACGAGTGTGTTTGTGGAAGACACGACTCGAGCATATTTGGCAACATGCTGTTGGGCATCAAGTCGTTCATGGAGGCAATGAGGGATGAAAAACGACATGCAACTCCAGGGACCAGGGTGATGGAGCTTTCCAAGGGGCGAGAGCTGGGCGTGGTGCTGGAAATGTTTGAGAGAATCTTCGAGGGAGCCACCACCAGGCACATGCGATCGCTCTCCAACCTAGTCAAGTCAATCAGCAATGCACTGGTGATGAACGCACCCGACGTGAACATCGACGAGTGGATCTCCTACATCGACGAGGCTCTGCTGTATCCCAAAGCAGGTAACGTTGCACCAACTGATGTCAAATGAGTGATTTCTAATGTGAAACATGTGACACGGTTAGGAAGTGCATGTTAATGATCTGTGAATTCGAGATATGGTCTGACTTCGAATTCCATGCTGCAGAACCTAAGATCGAGCTGGAGTGAAGGATTGAGTCGGTGGTGGGGGCACGAAGGAGGCATATTTGACCAGGGAGTGGGAGCTGAGGAAGTGAGTTAAACTGCAGATTGAATAGTGCAGCTTCAGCGCCCGGAGCTCAGACTTTCAAAGATTTTTCTTGTTTTATATTGTTTTTTTTGCTATTCATTTTTTTGTTTCTTTCTGTACATTTTTTGATTTCTTTCTGAGATCGTCATTGTTGACAAGGCGAAAAGTTAATCAATTCTGGTTGAAGAAATATCGTGCCCCTTCTTCCAAGTGCTCGTATTTGTCATATTTTTGCATGAGAATCCAGATTGAAGTCCTTACTACTAGACTCTCAGAAGTACAAAAATTATGTTCTGAGGAATGTGAGTATTACCTCGTCTCTGTGCACGACATGTAAGCACTTCTGCGAGTCCAGTAATGACCTAGAAGACATGTCTCGCAATCCACCTCCCATCTTGCTTGATGCTCCATGTCTTGCCGCCCAATGCACAACTCAATTCTAGTCACACATCGAGCAATCTTGCTTAGCATCTCGTACTTGCATTGATTCAATTCCCTATAACTTCAAACTTTTTGTTTCACCTCCTCGTGGAATCAAACTTACAGTTGGCCATTCAACTTGTTCAAGTTCATTTCTAAGCGTGAAAGCTTCATATATGAAAGAGTATTATGTCTGGATGAGTACGAATTGTGAAGATTTCATTAAGTTGGAGGACTGGTTTGGATTTTAAATGGATCCGGTAGAGCACCTGGTGGCCGAAGGAGACACGGAGAGACTTCTTCTTCATGTCGTGAAGTTGCTGAAGAACGCCACTGACAGAGCTTCTCGATCCTCTCTTTGTTCCCGTGAGCGTCATGCTTACTTCCTGTCACCACTAAGCCGTCGTACTTGTGAACACTACTACCTACCCTTTGAATCTAAATGCCTTTTGAATCTAAGTGCCTTGTTCACTGTGCACGGAACTTCTCTGTGTTTAATCATGCCAAGGAGGCTTCATTCTCGGGTTCTTATCTTCTCTGGTTTGAGTACTAGTGATTGAAATATATAGTCCGGCCTCAAATTCTTTGATCCTAAGACATGAAATCGTCAAGAGTGTTCACATATGGGGTTCGATCACGAGTTAGTAGCAAC
This sequence comes from Bryum argenteum, assembly GCA_037043015.1. NCBI lineage: Eukaryota > Viridiplantae > Streptophyta > Bryopsida > Bryales > Bryaceae > Bryum > Bryum argenteum. Next base: position 11,813,373 of record CM073328.1, on the reverse strand, counting down.
TATTATAACCCTAAATCATGTCACAATACTTGGAGAGGAGGATTTAAAGTTGTGTCTTAACAATTCCAAGAGTTATCTGGCTCCAAATCATGATCCATTTGTTGTAAGCTGTTCATATCCCCAATTCCGTTAAAATGGCACTATGCCATGTGCTATTTTGTCACACTAGACCTTACATTTGTGCTCATACAAAATGGTGTATTCTGTAATATCACAAAAAAATTTGTGATATCACTTCTTTATGTACATTGTCACTCAATTTCCCTAATATCACCTCAAAATTCTGTTATATCACATGGTTTTTGAGCTGTAGTTCAAAAAGTTGAAGTGTGCCATTTTACCGGAATAATGTCATTTTAACGGAATTGGGGTTTCATGTAAACTTCCTTATTTCATAATTTTTCATACTGCAAGTCTATAAAATGTTACAAATTATAAAACTATCATGTAGAAAATCTAAAAGTTAATTTTCCGAGTTACTCATGGAGCTTGCATACAAGGTCTGTAGTATGTTGTAGCTGAGTATTTACTCTTGTACTGCCAATTATTTTAGGAGTTGCAAGTAGTGTCCTTTTGTGAAGACAACCAAAATTTGACTCTATAATTTTTGTTTGCGTGTTTCAATTATTTACTTGTCTTTACCTTGTTTATTTGGCCTTTTTTCATTTTGAGAATTTTTTGTGTAGGCAAGTGGCTCTAGAGAGTGGTAGGGCAGATCAAGCATTTTCTTGTCACTTACGAGAAAACCAAATAAAAACCTCACAAAGGAGGATCCATCTTATATCATTCTCATGTGCACAAGTCACGAGTTTGGGTTAAGTTGAACCGTCATCTTCCTTCGGACTTTTAGAGGTTCAATCGCTTCATATTCCTTAACTTTTTTTTGTCTTTATCTCTGTTGTAACCTTAGCAACTATTTGTGCATTTTGTTTCCTTGCAATCCTAAGAAAACAATCACGATTTTTCATAATCCATACTTTATGACTTGAATAGGGTTATAACCTTTTCAGATTTGCCAAGTGGTAGTAAAAATTTACAACAATTACAAAAACTACCAAGGGAATTTCAACAACTTTCAACAACCCAACGACTTTAGGGGTTAACCATACAATCTTGTGTTACACTTATTGAGTATATTATGAATCAAATTTGGACACATGAAGCCTTATAAATTGCAAGCACAATACAATTTGAGAGCATAGTATGCCATATGGGTTCTGGGACTTCGTAGACCTTGGAATGGTGCCGCTCCAGAGGAGTTCGCTGTGAAATGGATTGCAGGCCACTCAAGAAACACCATCAACATGAAGAAAAACATGGTTTCAACAAAGTTGCTTCACCGATCGTTTCCACTTTTCTCACAATGTACATAAACGTTCAATGACAAAGCGTTTCAAAACGGATTCTGAAATTCATGTTTCATCGGCTCCTCAATTTCGATAATCACCAAGAACGGCAGAATGCATTGCAGGATCGTTTTACCTGCACACGAGAATAATCGTGTAATAAACTTCTGTGGGTATCGAATCTTCCACTGTCATATGTATTACTACTTTCCTGTATTTCGAACGCTAATATGTTAATGGGCCAGTGTGAGCACAAAATATCCAAATATGTTTTACTCTTGGAAACTGTATTAAAAAGCCCCCAAAACTGTCAATCCTCCTCAAAACCACCCTCTTTCAATGCAAGATGAAAATCTATAACTTCAACTTTTGACGTAATCTCAAGTATGTAACCGTAAGATCTTATACCTAACTTGTCCATGCATGTGTGTACCAAAACTTAGTTCCAAATTCCTTACCAATTGTGAGATTGTAACATTCAAAGTTGAAAGAAAAGTTTTTTTTCTCTTGTTGCAAAATGGGTTTGAAGGTTTTTGTGAGCCCAAAATACCAATTTTAAGAGTAAATTTGAATTGCGGCTCTTTGAATTCTTGTTTCTAAGTGAGCTAGGAACGTGCCTATGCAATTTTTACCCTCATGCAACCTATGAAACTCAATGAAATGCTTAAACTTTCACATGGAGGTATGGTGAAATTCAACTTCAAAGGCCCCTCTTTGGTAATAAAAATGGCATGTGTAGATTAATTAGATGAAAGATCCGAATGGTGAAATCATGTTTTGCAACCTTATTTTCAAGTACAAGAAACAAAAATTGAAAAAAAGTAAAATCTCAATTTTTGGTGAATTTTTGAAGTTCCAGCACTCTTATTTATTTTGGGCAGATTTTGAGAATAAACGAGCATATACCACAGTTTGGGCAGTTTTTGGCAAATTTTAAACAGAGTTTTCAAGCTTTGACAGTAAATATCTCATAAAGTATGAGGAATTTAGAAGCATGAAATGACTTTTCGGAAAGCTATGGAAAAAACCTTCAACTGCAATATGTTTCGAATTGGTATGATCTAAATATAGTAAGTTTGGGACTGACCAGACGCCAAACAATCCGATTCGGGCTCTTTTCGACTTTAGGGGTTAAAATTTGAGTAGTGTACTTTTATATACATTTGGGACAACCCTGCTAACCATTCAACTCTCAAACACGTTGTTTACTTGACTTTTGGGAGGTTTACTGAGCCATTCAAGAATAACTTAAGTCTTATGAGTTTTGTTATGGTGTGGTGAAAGGCGGAACCGCGGAATATAATAAAGTCATTAAACCCCTAACTTTCCTTGAAGCCCGAAACGGGTTCTCACACTTTTAGGCAGCCTAGATGAAGTAGTTAAGAGTAATATTTTTGCCTAAGATTTTTATTGTGTGCTCCTTATACTGCACAGTGTATGTGGTAAAATTTGCAAAGTCAAATTCCAATTTTAAATCCTTCATGCAAAAAAGTTTAGGTTTCAAGTTGAAAAAGGGCAACTTAAAAAAGCTTTTTTAAAATTTTTATTTTGGAAATATGTTTATCACTAAATCACTACTCAAATTTCAAGGTGATCCAAGTCAAAAAGCTTACCAATTTTAGACGGGCAGCCTCCAAAATTTTAGAAACCAATCTTTGCAATGCCCAAAAAAACTTGGGAGACAAACTTTGGATGTCTTAAACGGTAAACATCCAACGGTCAAATCTTGGAACAACAATTAAAAATAGTCTTAGGGACAAGATCTTATGGTTGGAAGTTTTAAAAAAGAAAAAAAAAAAAAAAAAAAATGTTCACACCCCCCGGAGTGCATAGAAGTAGATAATTGCAGTTTTGAGATTTCAAGCTCCCAAAAAACACCAAGGAAAGTTAGGGGTTAAGAGGACTCCTATACAAGGGTGTGGATTCAAAGGAACCGTTGTGCAAGGGTTGTAAATTTGAGTCAAAGTCACATACTTTATATTTTCTAAAGTCCTTGTTTTCATTAATTATTGAATTTTCTCTATGATAAAACCTCTGAAAAGTATTGTGGAGTTTTCCATACAACTACTTTATAATAGCCTACAATCACATTTTTGAAGACCATATTAAAAATTAATAAATAAATAAATAATCTATTAAATAAACAAATAATCAAATACATACATACATAGGTAAATAAATAAATAAAGTAATTAAATAAATATATATATATATATAATAAATAAATAAATAAATAAATAAATAAATAAATAAATAAATAAATAAATAAATAAATAAATAAATAAATAAATAAATAAATAAATAACTGAATAAATAAATAAATAACTAAATAAATAATTAATTAATTAACTCAATAAATAACTCAATAAATAACTCAATAAACAAATAACTAACTAAATAAATAAATGAATGAATAAATACCATCAATCGGCCTCGTCATTGTGGCGAAAAGTTGAAGGCTGTTACCCCTTGGACCTCTAGAGTGTCAAGGGTTAAAATCTTTATTTTGTTTATTAAAAATAATTGTTTCAATATGCACAGTTTTAAACACATCTAACTTTTTCTCCAAATCCCTTCAGCCTTTAAAGGTTAAGGCACCCTATTAAAATTTTAACAAACTCTTCATGCATGTTCTTTTGTTATTGCCCAAAATGAAGTGGTTAAAGTTATACATTCTTTTCTTAAACCCATCGATTAAACTATAATTATAAGTAATCTAAACTTAAGATGTAACGGTTGGAAGTTTTAAACCTCAAACACCTTTATTAATGCTCAAGGTCGTTGGTGGTGGGGGCATTGTGTTACAAGTAGGTGGTTTGGCTTTCAACTATTATTAATTAGTATTAAGAGGAAGTATTATAAAAAATTGCAAGTGAAAATACAAAAGTGGAGAATACATTAGTTTTTATACATTTATAGTTGATAGAACCCCAAGTGACATACACAACAAGAAAAGGCAAATATGGATGAATGTACATGAATTTAAATGAATTGATAGGATTATATAGCAATATAAATTTAAGAAATGCCATGTATTCATGAATATTTGGTATGACTCTTTGACAATATTTGCTCTAATAAACGGCCTATTTTTCTCCAAAAGTTTTTGAAAGAGTTGTAGCAAATAAAACACGTCACATACACGTAGTAGAAAGTTTAAATACGTGGCAGTTTTTAGTGGGATTGAAGACCCACTAAAATGAGCATATAAGTAACATCTCTATGCAGCTTACGTCATTGCCACCTACTACAATTTTTCAAGCTTTTCATCTTCTCAAACAAGGAAGAGGAGAAGCTTTTCACTTTCTTTTCTGTATTTTACAAGTAAGTTGTTGACTCCTTTACCTATGTATGTTTGTATCTTCCTTCTTATTATTGTTGTGCTTTTAGTATATATATTGATGTGAATAGTAGTGTTGTTTCTCTTGCACCTAGTATCTTGAAGATGCTTTACGCTTGTCTCAATTTAGTTAAATCATGCTTTGAAATCTCTCTCTCCTTCCCCTTACCTAATAAATAGGTGAAGGTGTGCGACAGATGTCAAAAAAGAGTCGATGAGAACATTCAGTTTAGATATAGCTTTTCTTTATAGAAGTATTTGGTACTCTCTTTGTTGGAATTGGGTTTCCGAAGACTCTTTAGTTTATGGTAGCTAAAGCACCATACAAGTGTGTAGTGGGAACACCATAAGACGTATGTCATAATGGTATATAAAGTAGCTTGGAGGGTGAAGGAGATCCAGTTGATTGAACTATTCCATTCAATATCTCTATCTATGATTGAGTGGCAAGTTACCTTGAATTATATATATATATATATATATAATCATTGTTACAACAACTCTAACACTTTTAAGCCAATGTTTCTCTTGTGATGGAAGATTTTCAAGTATACATTTCAGAGTATACATTAACCCTTAAATGCTCAAGAAGGCGTGCTTTCCAAGTGCTTTTTTAAAAATAATTAGGGTTTAAGCGTCGATAAACATTCTTGCAGATTTGGTTGTAATTTGTTAAATAGGAGATATATGCATTATGTTCTACAAATGAGGAAATCTAGTACAAAGTATAGGTCAACTTACTTTACTAATCACAATATCTTTGCTATATTTTGGAAGAAATGGAAGGTAACATAGAAGCTGGTATTCAAGGAGAAGAAACAACACAATGCGCATCTATTACAAGGCCTAATCACAACCAAAGTCTACAATTGTTGCATGATGTAATTACTCATCACTCCAGCATTGGTTTTAGTGAAGTTGCCTCCAAAGCAAAGCTCGCATTGTGGAAAGGTTTGAGCAGTTTACCAAATGCCATATGGTTATGGCAATCAAGCATGAAGTTCTATTTTATGAGCCAACAACATAATGATAACTTCAAGGTGTTCTTAAGCTCCGACAGTGAAGGGGAACCCGTGATTGATATCGGTGAGTATAAAACTTTAGAAGAAGTTCGTGAAGTACGCAAGGTTTTGCATGAGTGCAAGACAAATTATATCAAGGTGGTGGAATTTCCTCAAGAATATCCTTCAACCATGGTGTCTTACGAGAAGAAATTCTACTATTGTTGCAAGGTAAGTTGTAACTTATCTACAACTATGAGATGTTACTTAATACATCTATCTGATTTGATTGTAAAATATCCTATTCGAATACTTGCAACTCTTTCTTAATGCGTGTAGAACTATCTTTAGAGTCCTACTAGCTAATAACCAACTCTAGGGAATATTCATAATACAGAGATTAAAATGAATTATGTTACTATTAAAAAATCATTACAGTTAAGAACCTTTTTCAACTTCTCAAAGCTTGAATGTTAAAATGTAATTAAACTAATATACATTCTCAAGGAGAAAGAAACCTCACCTATCTAGACTTACTAATCTATCTAATTTTAAGCATGTGTGGCATATATGCAGAACATTGAATCGTGTAAAGAAGATTTCATCTTCTTCAAGGCATTGGAGTGTAAGGTATGCAAGAAACAAGTGCATACAGAATGCATTGTAAAACTTCAGAGCATATGTTTACGAATATATCTTGGTAAGTTGATGCATCAAGTATTATCATATATGTTACATTTAAATTGATATACAGAGAACAAAACCAATCACGTAATTTATCATCATAACAAATATCTTTGCTTAATTAAACTGTAAACTAGAAATTCAAATAATGATATATCACAAACATCACAATAACTTAATGACCAAGAAAAATTTCTTGTCAGTATGTAAAAACATCATATATGTTTCAAGTGCAAAGGATTTCAATTGATTTAAAATTGTATTCAATAGTAAAGTGTGTCATCTTCTTAAAGTTGTTTGTTTCTCTTTGCTATTGTAATAGGTAAAATACACTTATGTTACGAATGCACGTGCACCAAACGATATTGGACCATTGTCCCAGATATTCTCTCGAGCATGAAAGAGTGCTTACAAATGATTCAAGCTCGCCCTCCAAGCACCAAGGTGATCAATTTTCGCAAAGGCCTCGAGTTGCAAGTATTGATTGATGTGTTGCAGATGATCCTCAAGGGCTGCATTATAACAAATCATCTACGCACCATCTTTACAAGAATAGAAGAAATGAAGCACTCACTTCCATTGGTGGAAGCCAACCAAGTGAACGATTGGATTAAGTACATAAACCTTGCTACTCCACAATGTCCTCAAGTGTTAGGTGAGTGTACCTCATCTCAATCTCCTTAAGTGAAATAAGGTCATACTTTGGTCATAGATGACATACTAGAGATGTTTTCTTAAAGCTACTAAGGTCATAACTAAAACAAGTTTTCTAGTCTTGCGTTAATGCTTGCTTTCGTATGTCATGATTGATAATTTGTTTAATCTTGTATTTGAATTTGACTTTCTCATAGTCAATGTTATACTTACCCTCCTCCATAGAATGCTTTTATATTTGAATAGTCACACAGTAGTTGTTGAAGTTACAAAAGATAGATGATAGAAACTTCGGTCCTTTTTAAGGGATCGGCGTGAATGAAGTGTCCGTTCTTAATGCTAATATCCCGATGGCCACCGGACAAAGGTAGAAGTTACAAATAAAAGTTTCAAAACTATGAAAATTTTATTGAAATTACAAACATATGGTCTTCACACAAGCTTGAGTTTTTACAGGAGGTCAAGATTGAAAGGTATCAGCTGACAAAGAACTAGTTGAAGAAGAGCGAATTACCAAAGAGAGAGAGCCTCCATCACCCCGCAGGAAGCTCAAAAATTACAAAAAGCGATAATGTACAAAAAGCGATGATGTGCGTGAGGAAGGGACTAGTTTGGACTGACGTCTTAGAAGATGTATTTAAGGAAGCCGTGGAGACTCTGACTATCCAACACGCCACTCCCAAGCTTATTCTTCAGCAAATGAACAGGAAGGGCTTGATCAAGTGCAAAGTCGTCTGCAAATATACAAGCGCAAGCGTGACGAATCGGAAAATCATTTGGGCAATGCTTTGGCTTCAAAGCCTAAAAGTTAGGAATGATGTGCTTGGCGAGGTTGATGTGAAGTCATTAGTGGATTCAAGACTCATGGTTAACTTCCATATTCAACTAGAATTTTTATCTAGAGTATGAACATTGATGATTGATTTTGAACTCTACTTCTTTAAGTATGTCTATGCATGCATCTTACATCTAATTTTTAGTTTGGGTGGATAATGTAGACAAAATAATTCACCAAAGTGACGATTTGAGATACTCGGGTCAGATTTTAACTACTTATGTCAGGTCTCTGCACCCCTTTTACATTTTTACTTCTTGTTTGCATTGGAAGTGTCATCTTGAAAATGAGATTTGTGACCCAATTGTTTACTTCGGTGTTTATTGTTGCACTTCATGTATTTTGCCTTTCTTGACAAACATTGAAGGTTTGTAATGGGCAAAGTTACAAATGGATCAAGATTGGAAATGCTCAAATCCAGCAAGTACTCAAGCACTTGGATTGTCTTTAAGGCGCAAAATTACAATAAGACAACATTTCCATATTAAACCAAGGGTTTGAAGTTTTTGAATCACTTGAGCTATTGCTTTGTTGGCTCTATCATTTGACAAGGTCTTTAAATATATCTAGTTCAAAAAGAATAATGACCTCTCTCCTTTCTACATTTATATTTGCCACTTTATTTGAGTATTCTTCAATTTCATTTTTACCTTTATATACCAATCCTAGTGATTAAACAATACCTTTTCGCTCCAAACTCCTAAATTCTAAACCCCTCAATTGTGACCGCCTTTGGGGACACCCTCATACCTTAGAAAATTAAATCCTTAAATGCCCAAGCTTGTTTGTCTCTCAAAAACCTCTTCAAAACTTGTAAAAGAAAAGTTGAAGAAAAGTGAAGTAAGTGATAAAGTTTTAAGATTCCAAACTTGCACCACTAACTTTTTGAAGTTGGTCTACCGATTAGAACTTCAAAAGTAAATGTTCTGAGAAAAATCATAAAATTTAACCACTTGTTTTCTACACAACTACTAGAGTAGGTAGGGAGGGCTCCAAACTTTGATGCCAGGATTGAGTGCCTTAACAAGGTTGTTAAAAAGATCGAGCTTTTAATTGAATGTCGGGTGCACAATGATTGTGTTTTCCAATCAATTGTTGATGATTTTGTCAACTAAGAGTGTCTTGAGGTTATTGTGCATGGTGGACCGTTGCAACCCGGAGGAAAAAAAAAAAAAAAAAAAAAAACAAACAAACTTGGAGATGAATGGGCACGAAGGAGTAAAGAAAGTTTGGTCCAGCAAGGGCCATGCCTTGTTCAAATAAATCCAAGAAGCGCCCAAGAGTAATGAATGTCAAAAGTAACAATTATTGTTCGCTTCAAACAAGCCACACGTAATTGCAATTAATCATCCGCACTATATGTTAAAAACAAATTTTGTTATTGTTGCGTATATTGACCAATACACTTAATGAGGTATACCTCTAAGATTTGATAAAGCCTTGTTAGACAACGTTTTTTCAAAGCCTGAAAGTGTACACTTTTTCAAAAATAAAAGAAGGCCAAGCATCTAGGTCTCCTATGTCGAAAAACAAAATTGTAGATGAAAGGCAGAAACTTTAAAGCGGCATAAGTGCTTCATCTGGAGTCTGTTTTTAATCAGGTTTTAATCAAATCTATTTTGTGTAGTAAAAATTTAAAACCCAAAGAACATTAAAATGCAAGATGCTTGATAAATTTGATGAAGCCCTAATCCAAGCTAATTGGATTGTGCACCCATAGGTTTGTGATACTAGGATGTTCCAAACTATTAGTGCTTTTCAGTATTTTTTGGAAATACATTGCTTACGAGTACTTGCTCTGACACGGTTCTCAAAGAATAAACAACATCATGGTATTAATAAGGAAGGGTAATTATACACTAAACCGGACCCAAAATGGGCAAGTATGTACAGTATATACAGTATATTTTTATCTGGGTTGTCCTCAACTTTAATATGGATTTATAGATGATGAGGGTACCCCTATGACCATGGACTACCATCCAATCTTGACATTTCAATCCAAGATTTTAACATAAAGTTGGACACGTGTAGCTCTCCTAGGCTACCTACACAACTAAGTATATGGACGTAGTTCATATACAATATATACTTAAAACCTGTCCCCATCACCATTTTGAGATTTGAGGTGTTCTATGCAAAAATGATATAAATTATTCTCTAGAATTAGTGGCCCACCTAGATGTTGTTCACATTAAATAGTACCTATAGAAATTTCAACCAAAAAAACTTATTGACTTGCTTTTTTTTTGTGCTGACAAAAACAAGGCATTTCTTTCTATAAATGACAATTTACACTCTAGGTTGCAAATTGGCTGAAGTATTGTAATTAGAGAATATGTATACATTATATATTTGATGACTTGAGCTTAGATTGTACAATATTTCTTGCCCAAAAAAGTATATATTTGTCAAATACAAATCTGTGACAAGTATATGCTGGTATATAAATATACTTTTTATGTTCATTTCAAGGACATTCTAAAAATAAAACCATCAAACATAGGTAATAAATTGTGTCTACAACCATATTATTGTATCCTAAACCCCTATAGTTTCCTATAATTTATTTGACATACAATTTTGTGCAACTCACTCCTGAAGTCTACCCTGTGACTACAATTTTGTACTAGTTTAGTGTACATGTGCCCGGAACATTGAACCTCACTTCCGTTAAAATGACGGTATTTTATGGGCCATTTTGCCAAATCCCCTATGAGCCATTCTGCTCGCATTCTAAACTGTGCCATTTTGAAATTATATTTTTGGACTATAGTTTAGAAGAATTTATGCCTGCAAAATGGCATGTTTATAATATCACACATGTGCTCCGGAATTTTTAAATATTTCTGTAATATCACCAAAACTTCCATAATATCACACATTTTTATGGTTTGAGACCTTTGGACATAGTCAAAGGGCAATATTTATAAAAGGGCCGTTCAAAAACATTGTTGTTTTTGAAATGCGGTTAGAAATTATTACCCTATCATGTCAAAACTCGACAAAAACCAACGTTATTTTTTTCATTTTAAGCACCCCAAAAAGCCCCATGTTATCGGAATAACTCCATTTTAAGTTTTTAACGGATTTGAAATTATTCTTTATAATTTAAAATTTTAGAGGTTAAAAGTGTCGCTAGAGAATGTTCTAGGACGTTGCTTCACTTGAATTTGTTAGGGAATTATTTTATATTTCTAAAACATTCTCTACATACTTCCAATAGTGTATACAAGTTTTCTATTTCAAATCATTAAATGTCTTAGCACTCAACTTGCACATGCTAAGCAAGCATTAGAAATTGAATTACTATTGGAAGCGATTTTTTATACATCTAGTTCATATTCCTTCATTTAGGCTCTTGTACACAAACAAAATAATAAAAGACTTATGTTACGATCTTATTCATTTTTTATTTTTTTTTGTTTCATCATTTTTCAACTTTTAAGCTTGAGACTCTTACTTTTAATAAAATTTGGCTTTATAACTTCTTATTAGAGTTTTATCTAATTTTTATCAAAAATTATCTCTTTGAGCTTTCAGATCAACTTCCAATCAAGTGAGATCTAACTATATATTTACAATTTTTAGGTCAATTTTTAAAATAAACTTTAGTTAACTATATCGTAACCACATATCAATCTAAATCAAGTATACTGGAATTCTTAGTGAAAAAAAAATACTCTTTTTGATGTAAAGAAAATAATGTCAATGCAACTCACTTATAACTACTGAATATATACCAAACATATACTTTAGTGAACTGAGAGAGTTGACAGAGATATATTTGAATGCACACATCAATCAAAAGATATTGATTCATCTTCCTTACTATGTGTATGATGACAAACAAGAAAGTCAACAATGCCATTTCCACCAAATCCTTGCTTGTTATTCCAAAACTAATAAAAATAGTTTTGGAGTTGAAACATTTTAATAATTATGTTTTTAGACACGTGTGTAATGGGGCTTTACAATATGGACCAGTAAAGATAACCATGTTATTCTAAAACCTGTGATTGATCATTAATGTGCTCTCTCGTCCTATTTGCCTTTACACCACCTTTAAAATAAAGGAATAACTACTAACTTTGAGGTCCCCAAAGTATGTTAAAGTAAATAAGGTTTCATACTTTCATTGTCTCCTACTGGATAATAGTTGAGTTGAAGCAAGTGCCTTTAGCACAATTATAATCTATGAAACCATGAGGCTCAAATACCATGAGGCTCAAATTCCATTGATTTGCTAGTGTTCGATTATATTGGGAGAAAGAAGGAAGAAGGGGAAGGTCAAAGAGGGAATGATGATAGGATTTAAATTAGAAAATTGAGCTTACACTACTATGTGTTCTGAAGCCACTTTACAATACAACAAAGTGTGACCAAGCAACTCATTATTCAATTTTTGATTTCTCATAATCATTGATCTTGACCAAGAGCCATGAAAATGAAAATAATTTAATTTTCTTTGTCATCCATAGTATAAAACGCCCCTTATGAAAATACACATAATTTTATACACTCACAAAAACCCATAAACAAAACATTTTAGATTCAATAAAAGTAACAAGAAGAAGAAAAAAAAAAAAAAAAAAAAAAAAATCCTCACACAAATATTCCTTGTACTCCGGTAACAATACAATGATGGGTAGTGATTCCCATTCTACACCTCATTCCTCGTCCACATCATTCTTCACTGGAAGTGGAGGTGCAGCTTTCCATTGTCATCAATTCCCAAGCTCCTCATCGTCGCAATTAGGGTTTTCAAATTCTCATTAGGGTTTAGGGAGCTTCGAGAGCACATCTTTTGGTGTCTCCGGTGATTTTACAGCAATCCGGAGTTTGGGTTCTCAAACAGATGTGTTGATTGCAAGCATTTCAGGGTTTAGTTTCGTCAATTGCACGCGATTCCACATTCGCGTGTGGAGCGATGGCAGCTGGGAAGCCGATTTTGACATTCGGAGACATGTGGCGCGATCTGTCTGAACGGCGATCTACTACTACGCTTGTGACTGAGGAGTCTGAGGAGCCCGAGTCTCCAACTACGAGGAAGCAAAAGAAGATCGCGGAGTTGAGAGCGTTGTTTTATTCGAGCAATCCTTTGCCGCAATCAAAACAGCGAGGTACGTCTGCTATCCTTATCCTTTGCTTGCAACTCTGAAAAACCAGCAATCGGACTAAGTTAGGACCACCATAATCCATGAAAGATTGCAACTCACTCCCTCACCCATCAGAAAAGCATGATCAGTTCTGCTTTTATCATTCTGGTAACACACAATGCGTCTTTTCTGAGGCACTCCGGTTACAGGAGGGTCAACTATACCAAGGTAAAATTCTATCCTTCTAACACCCGAATTGATTGGAGCTTCAGGTACAGATCGTGCACAGGTTGAAGGTCTTAATCTAGTGAATGCCTATGAGGTCAGCTCAGCTTTTCCTATTTCATTGTTGGACGCTCTATCACTTCGTAGTGTTACTTGTATTCACCTTTGCAGGAACTGTCTTAGAGGAAGATGATGTAATTCTGGGGGATAGGGCAGTATACTCAAAAGACTCTTGCTTCAAATATCAATAGTTAGAACCTTACATGAGAAAGTGTAATCTCAACAATGCACAGCAGTCTACCTTACTGAAACTAGATTGATCGCCACAAAGTTTTATCTCATCCTTCCTGTCGGTTTGTGCAGAAAGTCTATGCCGAGCTTTCTGCGGCCTTGTCTGGAGATGGAAATGAATGGGTTGGCTTATCTGAACAGGTGCGCTCCAAATCCTTGAATATGACAGTTAAAATGGTTTTCTTGTTCGACGAAGAAATAAACCTACTACTCCCTCCGTCTCACTAAAATACCGCGGAACTGCAAATAATATTGGTCTATTCTAATAGGTCTTCTAGTAACCTTTATATGTGTGCCATTCATGCTTTGAAAGTTGAATCTTGATGAAATCACGGTATATTAGTAAGACCGAGGGAGTATCATTCAATACTATGTAAAATATTCTCAAATAGGTCTACAAAGGTAAAAGATTCATAGAATGTTGTCTGAAAGTACTTCAGATGTAGCGATTGGGTTGATCTCTTGTAAGTGTAAGTGGTTATTGATTAGGTCAATTTTGCGCTGATGGTTTCTTGTGTTTGGGTTTTTTGCCTGCAGCTACGCACTTTGCTTATAACTGCAAACCAACTCATTTCAACTGCCAACAAAGAAACTGGACCTTTGGTGGATCAGATCCGAGTATTGCAAGCTCTTGTAGAGAGAGGACGATCAGCACTGGCCAATGCTCAGACGTCTTTGCATGCTCAGGCTTGAACTACTAACACCAAAGTAGTCTGTAAAAGTGTGACTTGCAATACATAGGTCTATTATCGAAAGCACCTTGTATGAAGTAGAGTGGGTAGACTTTGGCAAGAGTAGAGATTTTAGATTGATAACATGTTCATAGGATTACGAAGTTGTACATATCAAAAGGCATTACTGGTGAATTATAGTTTTTATCACTGTTGTCACAACTCTCTCTTGTCAAGATTAGTTGTTTGATCAATTGCACTTACACATTTGATATGATCCTCTCTTTTGTTAGATCAAGTGCACTCACATATTTGATATGACCCTCTCTTGTCAAGATTAGTTGTTTGATCAAGTGCACTCACACATTTGATATGTGAAAGCTCGGCAAAAATGTGCACTAAAAACGATGTTGTTGATGGATGGCACATTGTGGTGACAACAACAATCTCTTGTTTCTTGTGTTGAGGTACTTGCAATTCAGTAGTATATTGCATTGGGATCCTTATAAATCAATAGTAGTCATACAAGTAGCTGAAAGGTATGGGTTTATTGCATTGGGATACTTTTGTATCAATAGGAGTCACAAAAATAGCTGAAAGGTATGGGATTGGGGTTGTTCCTCCAAGTCGAAGAGGTTTTTCTTTTCTCTTATGGGTTGTAAATAACTAGGTTTCACTTGAGTGTAGTTTTTTGAAGTTCCTTCTTTGAAATGTTCTAACTTGAAAGACTCCAATCTTAGAGTACATCTTTGGTTTTGAATTTAGTATTATATCATTGTTTATGATGTGACCTGTTTACAAAAGTACTCCACATTCTTTTGGCAAAAGTTAATGAGAGAAGATGGGTTTGGTTTTGTGCTTTAATTAAAAGGTCCCTTCTTTGTGGGATGTTTGAGTTGAAGCTTCAAAACATTTTCTAGATATCTCAAATATTTGTGGAAAATAATAATGTCAATAATGGCCTTCAAAGATCATCATATATGGTTGTTATTTCTTGGTGTTTTGATGATGATGATGTGTTTCCTATTTTTTGCATTGATTGTTGGTTCTTGTTTTTCATCCTCACCCCTAATTGTTTCTATTGCCAAAATTCAGCATTTGCATTGGATGGAGTGTTGAAATTGTGAAGATCCATAACTTCTTCATCAAATGTTTGTTTTTCAAAAAAAGTTGTTGGGTTACATCTACTTCTAGTGATAATTATTGCATATCCATTAGAATCTCTGGCATACATTTTAGTACAAGCATCTTGTGTTG
This sequence comes from Bryum argenteum, assembly GCA_037043015.1. Lineage (NCBI taxonomy): Eukaryota > Viridiplantae > Streptophyta > Bryopsida > Bryales > Bryaceae > Bryum > Bryum argenteum. The sequence continues at coordinate 11,797,970 of CM073328.1, read as the reverse complement.
TTGAAAGGTTTTATCGAAACATAAAATATGTTCTGCTAGTGTAAGCCAATTACTTTGATCAAGTTCATTATGTCATGAATTTAATCTATGTGAAATTGATCTTGGGATAAAGTCAAATAACTTTTGAATTGGAATGTTTTTGATTGGCCAATTCATAACAAAATCCTCATGTGATTGATGCGTCTATTCAAATTGACCCAATAGGCCTTATGTAAGGAGTGATGGTCAATATTCTATAATAAATTTTAATGGATGGAGGACAAATTATGATAGCTACAAGGATTAATGGCCAATTCATGACCTTGGGGCCCTTGCTTCATTATTTACAAAAGGGATAGTTCACTACAATATGTGAACAAATAGAAGCAAGGACTGTAATTAAAATTGTAAACCAACCCCATGATCTTATAATCCTTCTCTAGATCACCCCTAATTTTGAAGAAATAAAAAGCATGGAATCTAACTAGTAATACAAATTGGTCTTATGTTCCTCTCATATGGCCCCATAATCTTGTATTTATTTTTACAAATGTGCCCCAAGAGCTTTACACATCGAAGAATTGGCCCACACTTTATAATGAATTTACCAAGCTACCCACCCAATTGGAGACAAATTTAAGCGGATCTATGTAGAGAATTTTTGGGCTTGACTCCTCCTAAAATATTAGGCTTTATTTTATTTTCTTTTCTTTTAACACAGATAAATGAAATTCTTCACTACAAAGATAAAGTACAAAAGCTTTTTCCACCATATCCAGCAAACATCTAGGCTAAACTACAAATTAACAAAGTATAGAGAATCCTATCGAAAGGGACAAAGAAATAACAAACCTCACAAATCCACAAGCGGCAATTGGGGAAACATCCACCCCAATTAGCAAGCACTCTATTTACACACCACCTCTCTCTAAATTCCTCAATAAGTTCAGTCACTCTTCTTGGGATATTTGATGCATGCTTTTTGGGCTTTCGGTTATGCCAACTTGCCATTGTCAATAAGTCCCATCCCAAGGAAAGAGTCCTAGCTTCACTTTTGTCCATCTCACATTGCTGAAGGTCACATCATTTCTCTCAAGTCAAAGAGTCCATAAGAATGAAAGCAAAACCAATTTTACTCATATAATGTCTGATAAATTCAAGTGTGTCGTAAGATTTGGCTCCTTCTTAGAGAATTAAGACTTTTGGGTATACACAATACAAAATTGATATCCAAAAAAATTGGACATACCCCCATTACTAAATGAATTTCTTTTTCTTTTGTTTTCATGGCAGTCCCTTTCTCTTTTTCTTTTGTAATTTTTAGTCTTTTCTACATGTGTAAGGACATTGTTCATTTGGCCAATCATCTAAGTTGTCGCGCATGTACCAACTTGTCGTAGCCAACCTACTTCTTAAAAAAAGATGTCGGCCTCTACCTCATGTTTGTTTGAGTTGATGTTGACTAGTTGTATACGCCGACCTATCGAAGTTGATGTTGTGATGAACATGATGTTTATTTCACGTGTGACTTCACTTGCACTTGAGGTTGATGGTGTGATGAACGTGATGTTTATCTCACGTGTGTCTTTAATTGCACTTGAAGTTGATGTTGCCATGTACATGCTCGGCATAGGTTGTTGACTTACTTTGAAACTATGATGCGTAAGAACAAGGAGCCTTGATAAAATTAAAGGAGTTCGAAGACAATTCTTTTAGTCGCCATCTAATAGGTGGATATAAGGTCTCGTATCAACCTCGTACGTGTCGGACGCCAGTCATCAATTATTTGGTTTTAGTTGCTTACTTTAAAGTTAGATTTTGTAACTTTTGATAAGATTTTGAACTAATATGAACTTGAGGTCACTTTGGGATAAGTTACCGACTTGTTTTTCTATCATACTCCTTTTCAAAATGTTTCATCAATAATATCACCATAAACGTTCAATCAATAAATAGCCCATCGAGTATCTTTTACAAAATTCCTTCAATGGGGCTTTTTTTAAAAATTATTTTCATATAGTTTTCTTAAGATATGATTGTTTATGGTGAGTTGTGCAAGAAATCTTGCAATAAATCCTCCTTAAGAAACAACATTGCCCCCCTATAACCAACTTCAAGCTTCAATCTCAAATGAATACACAATTTTAGGAAATTGCTATAGTTAATGACAACATATCTTGTTCAATAAATAGTGATTGGATCTTAGAGATTTTGCTACCTTTGAAAAATATGAAGTATTGGTTCTAGGAATGAACTGCATATTAATTTGTAAGAGAAAAATACCATGTCCGGCTAAACTACAAATTAACAAAGTATAAAGAATCCCATCAAAAGAAACTACAAAAAAACAAATCTCACGAATCCACAAACCACAATTGGGGAAACTTCCACCCCAAGTAGCAAGCACTCCATTAACACACCACCTCTCTCTAAATTTCTCAATAAGTTTTTCACTCTTCTTGGGATGTTTGATGCATGATTTTGACCATGCCAACTTGCCATTGTCAAGAATTCCCATCTCAAGGAAAGATTCCTAGCTTCTCTTTTGTCCATCTCACATTGATGAAGGTGAAATCATTTCTCTCATGTCAAAGAGTCCATCGCAATAAAAGCAAAACTAGTTTTACTCATAGATTCAAGTGTGTTCGTAGGATTTGGCTCCTCCTTAGAAAATCAAGCTTTTGGGGTATAGAAAATACAAAATTGATATCCAAAAATTCGGACATACCCCAACGAAATGTAATCATCTAAGGTCACGAATATATATAAAGGTAATATTCGAAGTTTCGAACCCCGTGTGTGCAATACAAAGTCCAAGGTGTGGGCAGGGCAGGGAAGGGCAGGGCAGGGCAGGGCAGAGGCGAGGCGAGGCAGGGCAGGGGCAAGGGCAAGGGCAAGGGCAAGAGTAGGGCAGGGCAGGGCAGGGCAAGGGCAAGGGCAAGGGCAAGAGTAGGGCAGGGCAGGGCAGGGCAGGGCAGGGCAGGGCAGGGCAGGGCAGGGCAGGGCAGGGCAGGGCAGGGCAGGGCAGGGCAGGGCAGGGCAAGGCTGGACTAGCTACCAATGCGCTGGATGGGTGAGTGAGTAAAAATAATAATAAGCCAAAAGGAAATGAATGATGGGCGTGGGGGGCAAGGAAATATGCGAGGGTATCAGCCGGCGGTGGGCAGCCAATGGGGGCAGGAGAGGCAAGGAATTTCCAGATTTGAGAAAGATATTGTTCCCCTGCTGCGCTGCTGCCCCGCCCCGTCCTTCTGCTAGTGGAGGTAACGAATTAACGGTCATGCCCTAATTATTTGCTCATTATTCAGGCAGCCTTGGTTTTGGGCCTCGTGTGCCCCACCCCCCATGAATTGAGTATCTTCGTTTTGACACCCTGGCCTCCCATATTATCATTTACCTTTGTTGTTGTTGCTTTTTTATTAAAAAAACTAATTTATTATTATTATAGATATATTAACCAATTAATGTATTAATTGATTGAGAGAAATAATATTATGAACCAAATATTATCTTGTTACTAAAAGCACTTTCTAATCTTTTTATACTATATAGGTAGATTAGTGTTAGATACAGTAAAGGATGATTTACAAGGGGAGTTTAAGGAGGGCAAAAATCCTTCTTGTGTGAGTGGTTCATTTATGATATTTCAAGATCATAGGACCAATTACAAAATGGATATTTTTCCTCATGATCGGCTTGACTTTCTAGGTGAAGTGTTTCGAATTTATATAAACATGTTATAAGTTTAAATAGTTGCGCAATATTTTTACGAGCTACATTGGCTAACATGGAGATTCTTACATAGTATTAGAATCAGAACGTTTAGTAACTTTTTCTGTTGAAAGTACAAACTTATAGCATTTTCAAATCTCATAATAATCTAACACTAATCTAACTATTTAGTGTGGTGGGACTTAGGATGTCATATACACAGTAAGGTGCTCAACTTCTTTTACAATGAGTTATGAATTTTTGAGGTTGGATATAACTCATTGTAAAAGCATCTAAGTTACACTTCCATTCTAAATTCAACCATTTTTCTTTTACAGATGTATGAATATTAATTTCATCTCCATCCAATTCTAGCAATTTCCTCAAGGCGTTAAGGTTCCACCTTATCCCTTCAACTAGCATGTAGAGTATATCCAAGAGTTCAACACAATTGTCATGCTCTCTTACACAAAGCATATTTAGTCATTTTTATTCCTACCCTCAAATTTAAGAAGATTTCAGACCCCACCAAGCCTCTTGAAAATTACTTACAAAGTTGTATTTTATTTTATGATATCTGGTTGCATAATGATGATTCGTACAAGAACAACTGTTATACACAAAATATCTTCCTAGAAATTTTCCTCAAAATGATTCGTGAATAATATTAGGGAACACTTTTGGATTTGAGGGCCATGAATCTCGGGTCTCTTTATTTCTCCCCTACGAGCGTGGCTCGGATGCCAGGCTCGGTGGGGATCAATTTTCTGGCCCTTCCCGTTTCCCCCATTTGGGGCCATTTTTTGAATTTTTTTTTGCAAAATTTGGGGCCTGGGGCCCCAATTTACCCTTGGAAGCCCCCTTTGTGTTCAAATGGGGCCTAAACAAATTTAAAAATAGGGGCAGATTTTACCCCACCCTCCCCACCCCCACCCGAGCCTGGCATCCAAGCCACGCTCGTAGAGGATATTTAGACACTCCCATGAATCTCCACCATTCCTTATTTTCCACGGCACATGATGATTGGACATGCACTGTGGATTAGCTGAATCAGTTAGTGGGGGCAGGTGGTTCATAACCAACATCGTTTATCGAAAATTAATAAAACAATATATTATAATACTAGAATAGATATTGATTCAACATACAACGAAGTTATTTTTGTTTATGTATGGATATGCTAAGAGTGCATAACGAGGAATTATTGTTGAGGGTGGTGGTAGAGCTCAACGTTTGAGATTGTAATTTATTCTTTAACACACGCCTTGTGGGGATACCATGTCGGGTATCTCTAAGGCACTAGTGGTTAGGTAGGCACTAGCGTAGTGTTCACCCTGAGAGGGGCTAGTAATCTCGCCATTGGTGTGATGGCCTCCGGCATACATCCAAGAGTAGATTGAACAAACACTCTATTCACGCCGGCCTCTGAATAGATTGGAGTTTCGCTTCTTCTTTCTTTTGCACACTTATCATTGCTGAAATCTTTTTGTTAGTTTTGCTTCCATTTTGTGAAGTTCATGTGTGTTCCTTACTTAAACGTACGTGTGCAAGCACAATTACGTAAAAACGTACTCATGCTTGCATTCTTACGCACCTCTTATGGTGCAATATCAATTTTTAAGTACCTCATATTCCACATGAGAAATCTCCATCGATGTTTCACCTGTGCTCGTATTTCAGCGTTCATCTTTGTCTCTTTAAGTTACATCCTTATATTGTTTTGAAATTTATTTTGAAACTCGATAGGATGTAATGTCAATTGTTTTCTTCGTGCATTTTATGAATCATATTTGTGTATATATAACTTTATCTCTTTTGCATGAGTTATTAGAATAAGAAAAAACTTTTGTCGTCACTAATGATTGATCCCCAGATGTTTGAGGGTCTTTTGGGCCTAAAAACATCACTCCTTTCAGAAACTCATATCTATAATTCAAGGTTACTTAGTTGGATCTCAAATGTACAATTGTGTGTCTATGTTTATGGTAAATGATATAAAACAAAATTTGAAGTTTCCAAGCCTTACAAATTGCAAGATTATCAATTAATAGGTATCCAAAAAAGAACCTAAATTATCATCATTATTCACTTGAGAGTGAAAATGTTATCAAGGCAAATATTATCAACGTATTTACCTTCAACTATGCAAGTTGTTTACAATCATCTCAAAAACACCTTAGTAATAACCATGCACTGGTGAACAAATGAACTGACCTGGAAAAGTATAACACATCCCATATTTTACAATAAACAATGAAAAAAAAGCTCCTCGCACTAAAGCTCATGTCCAATAGTTAAACTATAACCTTCAATAATGCTTGCATAACTAAAGAAACCGAAATGCTTATTCGAAACCCATTTTTAAGAATAAAAAACAAAACATCACAAAGTCTCCAAATAAATCAATTTGGTAGCAATAAGGCCTAAAACATAAGCATTTACAACTCCCATTTATGAGTCCTAGAGACAACTCATACTACTCGGAGTTGGCCAAACTCAACCCCCCATACACATTGAATCACTCATTAATACTTTTGCATGCTAAGGAAAGATAGACTCGCATTATTACTTGCATGCAAAGCGAAGATAGACTTTTGCAACCGCCCATTTTGTGTGTTGATATTTTCTATACAAAAAGTTATATATGGTAAGGTGTCCTATAATGGCGCAATTTTCAGCACAGAAAATCTAGAGGAATGTTGCCAGTGCAAGCAATTTTTGTGCATGTGGAAAATTAGAAGAAAACTAGAGCAAGTGGAATCATCATTTTTCGACTCTTCTACAGTAAGTAATGAATTTCTAAAGATGGAAATATAGGTGTTCCTAAAATGGTGCCCTAAAGTGACGCCCTATAATCTTTGCATTGTGTACATGGTACTGTTGTATGGAGAAGCTATTATGTACGTGACAGTGAAGATTACTAGGGCTCCATTTTCGGCACTGCGCCATTTTGGGCTGCTCAACCATAGACAATATTCAAAACGATCACAAACTCAAAAAATATCTTTTCCAAAAATGTGGACCATGTAAAGGAATGTCCAACAATCTAACATTGAATTGAGCCAGTATGACAATTAAAAGCAGTACCACCCATGATATGGTCATCAATGGCCCCAGTTCTGAAGGGCCAATGGATGCCACCCAATGATCTCGTTATGGGTTGTTCCATCAATGGCTCAATGATACTGCACTTGAACACACCCTCCCCTTAAAAGAATTCAATTTTAAAAATAAAGACAAAAAAAGATTTAAACCTGGGCCGGACAAAGTCTGCCATGTAAGTGAAGAGGAATTTGGACCTGACAACGCAGCCATGCTCAGAGAAAAAGTAAAAAAGCTTTGGGCCGGAATTGGGTGAGGGGAATTTAATAAAAGAATAACGATAGAAAATAGGAAAATAGAATGATGAAGACACTTCTCCACACACTAGAGTTGTTGATTAGTGTTGATTAAACAACATTTGTGAATGATGGAAACATTTAAGGTGAATTTATGGATTTACAATGAGTGGAAGAGATGATTGAAATTGGTGACTTGAAGAAAAGAAATGAAGAGAATGTTCATTACAATGGTGGCTAAAATTATACACTGGTAGAAGAGTTGTTGAGGACGTAAGTAATGTTTGAATTTGAGTGGATAATAAAGAAGAGTCTCTACATGAAATTAATCAACAACTTTTGTGTAATGGAGGAGTTTGGTATTTTCAGTAGAGTCTCTAGTAGGGTTTTCAGTAGGGTCTTTAGTAGGGTTTTGAGTAGGGTCTCTAGTAGGATTTTTAGTATGGTCTCTAGTAGGATTTTCGATAGGGTCTCTCATAGGATTTTCGGTAAGGTCTCTAGTAGGATCTTCACCGGACTCTCTAGTACGTTTTCCACTGGACTCTTTAGTACGATTCCCTCCGAACTCTCTGATAGGATTTTCACAGGACTCTCAAGTACGATTTCCATCTGACTCTCTAGTAGGATTTCCACCGGACTCCCTAGTAGGATTTCCACCGGACTCCCTAGTAGGATTTCCACCGGACTCTCTAGTAGGATTTCCACCAAACTTTCAAAAAATCAGTTAAATTGATTATTCCATTTGCAAAGGTACAACCCAACTTCAATACTTTTGCATGCAAAATCAATTTGCTCTCTTGATTATTTGACAAATTCAAATCTTTCTTGGAGCAGCCATTTCTTGAGTCTTCAATTATGTCTCGGAAAGTGGGAAACTCTCAAAAGAAACCTTTGAAGTGAAAAGAAGGGCGAATATCGGAAAAAGAAAAAGAAAAAGTTTAGCCAGAATGTAAAAGTGAACCTCAGAGAAAGAGAGGGCCCCGACTGCGCAGCCAAACAGAAGATAAAGAAAGAATGGTTCCTGACAATGGAAAGAAATGGCAAATAATTAGGCCATTCTTGCGTTCTCAACTATATGCTGGGCAATGTGTGTTATAGCGTGAAAAAATAAAAAATAAATAAAAAAATAAAAAAATAAAAAATAAATCTTAAAAAGTGAACTACCTACTTCTTCAAGTGAGGATTTGTAGCGTTTCCATTAAAGGAAGAAAGTAGTCTAAGGATGGTGATGTTTTTTCAAATTTTTTACTTTCTATAGATTTTGGGTGCACAAGAATAGATTGTATAGATTTTCAATGAATTATATTGCTTAAATTCTGTAAAAAGACTTACATCGTTATTATGAATGTCATATGGGCATATCATTGAGAATAGGTCATATGAACATTTTATTCATGCCAACTCCAATACAAGTTTGTTTCATATTCATTATTTTTTAAGAGAAAAATAATTTGCGATTAATTCCTAAAGTAGATACTTTATATTTTTCAAAAGTAGCAGAATCTCTAAGATCTTGTCACTATTTATTGAACAAGATATGTTGTCATTAACTATAGCATTTTCCTAAACTTTTGTATTCATTTGAGGTTGAAGTTGAAGTTAGTCATAGGGGGCAATGTTGTTTCTTTAGGAGGATCTATTGCAAGATTTCTTGCACAACTCACCATAAACAGTCATATCTTAGGAACGCTTTTAATTTTAAAAAAGCTCCATTGAAAGAATTTTGTAAAAATTACTTGATGGGCTATTTATTTATGGAACAAATATGTTGATATCATCGATGAAAAATTTCAAATGGAGTATGATAGAAAAACAAGTCGGTGAATTATCACAAATTAACATCAAGTTCATATCAATTCAAAATTTTATCAGAAGTTACCAAATAGAATTAAATTTTAAAATGAGCAACTAAAACTAAATAACTGATAAATGGCTTCCCGCTCCTACGAAGTTGATACGAGACCTCACATCCACCTACTAGATGGCGGCTGACAAAATTGTCTCCCAACTCGTCTAATTTTATTGAGGCTCCCTATTCTTATGCTTCATACGCTTTATAGGTCCAAATTAAGTCAACAACCTACGCCGAGCATGTACATGGCAACATCAACCTCAAGTGCAACCAAAGACACACATGAGATAAACATCACTTTTATTACAACGTCAAAACTCAAGTGCAACAGAAGACACACGTGAAATAAACATCATGTTCATCACAACATCAACCTCGACAGGTAAGCGACTAGTCAACGTCAATTAACCCTTAACCCCTAAAGGCCCGAGGAGTTTGAAGAAAAACTTAGATGTGTTATAAAATATGAATTTGGTAACCCTTATGAAGTAGCGCTCCAAAGATAGTATAAAGACCTTAAACCCTAAATAAGATCTATACGGTTAAATTTCCTAAAATAAGTCATATTTCTTTAATAATTAAATAAAGAGAGTAAAACTTTGAAAATCAATATAAAATCTAATTTCTATTATTAGAAATTGGAAATTGCTATGATTGGCTAAAATCACATATTATATGATAAAATGAAGAGAGGCCACAAGTAACCTATGAGGAACCTTATTAGTTTCCCAAAATAGTAAGTTTTCATACACTAACAAAACTTTGCCCTGTTTGTGTTTGAAGGCTTATTATGAACAATCTATGAATCCAAACAGAGTTCTGTAAATTGGATGTGGTTCCCAACTTACCAAACTTCTGGAATGTTAAAAAAAAAATCCAAAAAAAATCTTTTTTTATCCAGGTACAGCTCCTCAAAAATTGGGATCGACCATAAAATGGTCGATTGGGCTCTTAGGGGTTAAGTGCCCACGGTGTCGTTTTTCGACATTTTGGATGTGAGGCTCCGTCTTTGGTGCACAACCCCGCTTTCATCCCATCGATTTTTCATCCGCCGTTTTTTTTGCTCAACTCCTCGGTGGGTTTACTCTACTCCCTCCTTGGATAAATAGTAAAAACCTTGATCCTCAATTTGTGAGAGTGGGCAAAAGAGATTTTTCATGAAAGTTTTGGTGGTGTGATCTTCACCCCTTTTTTGCATGGATCTTGAAATCCATACCTCCAAATGGCATGCAACTTGGTGGTCATACTAATTGCCATGCTCCAAAGAAGATCCTACGGTTGGATTTTCCATTTTCATCTTTTATTAGTTTTTACGCAGTTTTGAAAAAATCAGCATTATTACCAATTGTTAGGAGCTTTACCCCCCCTTGGGCGTTTAGGGGTTAAAACAAACATGAGGTAGAGGCCGACATCTTCTATCAACAAGTAGATTGGCTACGGCAAGTCGGTCTATTCGAGCCAACTTAGATGATTGACCAAACAAACAAAATCCTTACATATGTAGGAAAGACTAAAATCTCAAAAGGAAAGGCCATGAAAACAAAAGAAAAAGAAAAAGAATTTCATCGAGAAAGGGAAAGATTCCAGCCAAGCAGCCAAACGAGAAAGAAATCTTTCCAAGAACAGAAAGAAGCGGCAACCAGAAAAGAAAGAAGAGACGGGCTTTCTTCCTCGCTAGGGAGGGGAGGGGAGGGGAGGGGGAGCCTCGGGCCGGCCGGCAGGCATGGAAGCGAGCGCCACTCAATCTCTGAACGATTCCATTCCCCTTGTCCGAAGTTGGTGCTTTCCTTCGCTGCGCCGTGGGAACACCTTCTCCTCTGACTCCTTATTGACCCGTGGGGCCGGAACCAAAGCCAGAACCAAAGCCGGCATGACGCTCCTAATTCTAAACGAAAAATTCCGCGCACAACAAAAGTAGTAGATAGTACACGTAAGTCACACGCAGATTACTTGCGCCTTCAAAATCCGGCAAAGAAAGATCATCATTCGGCGTTGTAGCGTCATTGCCAGAAAAAGACTCGCATTAAAAAGTAGGTACAGTAGGTCGGTTTATGTAGAGCCGCAGATTTCGATTCATTGCGAAAAAACGTCATTTAGTTCGATGTAGGGATTAGCAAAGCTTAAGAAGCTTTCTTTTTTAAGTTTTTTTGTTTCATAGGTAAATTTGTCGGAGGTGAGATCGTCGTCGGAGGACGATTCGAGAGACGTAGGTTGGTATGCAGTAGGAGGAGTCTTTTTCTCTGTTTGGATCGGTATTGCTGTGCTTCGTAGCCGGTGAAGAGGAGTTGTAGGTGTATGTCGGTGGATTTTTCCTAAGTTGTTACGGTGTTGCTAACGTCGTAGCGTGTTCGTATTTAGTAACGATCAGCAGCCTTTTTTTTACAGCTTAAGCTTGGTGATGGAGAAGACTGTCCACTGAACCTTTGTGTGCGGTCACGTCGTTATCTCGTTGTCGTGGAGTTACGAGGTGCAGCTTGCTGTTGCAGTTGTTTTTCCGTGTTGTAAGGGTGTTGCGAGGCTGTTTTTGTACCGAAGAGGTGACATCATCGACTTTTGAGGCGATTAGAAGCTGTTGTTATTTGTAAGGACGCAGTTTGTAGCGTTTTTAGGATAGTGAATTTTAAATTGGACTCCGGTATCCCCTGTGTATGTTCGTTTCGAGGAAGCGGTTTTATTGTAGTCTCATGGCCGCAGTGTCCTCAGTGTGCGTACTTTCGTTAGGTTGAGAAGTAAGTAGAGAAAGACTCATTGAATTTGGTACCACAATGCAGCCACTGAGCTGGTGGTTGCATTGCCTGGTACTTCGGACATTGGCTGGACCACTGCAGCGGCGTGAGGAGCATCAGCTGAGTCGGTCATCAGGATCAAGTGATGATGACGAAGGAGAGGAGGCGGCGCCGTTGCGATCCGGCAGGCCTCTGCCGCTTCCCTCGTGCGGACCATTTAAGACGTGCAGGAATGGAGCCTTCTGCTTGGTGACTGCCCTGGCGATAGCTGTGCTGATCGTCCTTGTGATACATTTATGCCTGGGTGCCTGGCAAGATCCTTCTCATGTAAGTCTTCACTCATTGCCGTTCATTTGAATGAATCATATTACTCATGTATAGGGATGCGATGAAGTTGATGAAGTTGACTTACAAGGGACCCCAAGCGAGGGAATTATTCGAGGTAATATCCTCGACAAAGTTAGTTGAGACCTTGGACTTGCCCCAGTGTCGTTTTAGTTACAGCCTATTTCTCTACGTATGGGAATAACTTAGCGTTTGTCTGCAAGTTTTGAGTTGGATATTTTAAATACTCACCTTGGAGTTCTTGTTTCATTTTTCTTAGGATGAGGATTGGCAACGGTTGTTTATCAAATCCATCGACAATAACAGCATTAGTAACCACCTATATTGCATCACGAGGGAACCGCATGTGGCTGGCACTCGAGAGAATTTCGACACAGCTCAGTATGTGGAGACTTCATTTAAAGAATATGGCTTGGATGCACATCACAAAGATTATGACGTGCTATTGACGTACCCCTTGCATCGATCGCTGGTGCTTTCACAGCCGGATCATGAACCAGTCGAATTCTTGCTGAAGGAAGGTGCTATTCCTAGTGATATCTACACCAACAACTCGAAAGTCATTCCGCCTTTTCATGCTTACGCCCCGTCGGGGAATGCTTCAGCTGAGGTTGTTTATGCGAATTACGGTCGAGAGGAGGATTTTTTGATGTTAGCTCAAATTGGCGTCAAAGTCCAAGGGGCGATCGTAATCGCGAAGTATGGCTCGATTTACCGGGGAGACATCGTGGAGAATGCTGCACAAGCAGGAGCTGTTGCAGTTGTGATTTACTCGGATCCTTTTGACTACAGGAAGAATGGCTCACAAAATTATTACCCTGAGTCAAAATGGTTACCCCCTAGTGGCGTTCAAAGAGGCTCTGTCTACACGGGAATTGGTGATCCCTTGACACCAGGCTGGGTGAGCGAACCTGATGCTGAGAGGCTATGCGTGGATGACCCTGCAGCTATGATGCCCCGAATCCCCTCATTGCCAATCTCTGCTGAAGATGCTCTACCAATCTTGAAATCCCTCGGCGGTCCTGTCGCTCCAGTAAAGTGGCAAGGAGCTCTTGAGCTGTCTGAGTATAAATTGGGACGAGGCCCAGGGAGGCTCAACATCTCATACGTGGTAAAGTATTTTTGAGCCTGGTGTAGAATGGACCGATCTTTCTATGGTTTTTAAAGACCAACTGGAAATTTAAGGAACATGTTCACTGTAATAGTAATCATACTTTGATGGATTCCCCTAATCAAGTCAATAATTTTCCGGCTTGTATTAAATATGGAATTTCCTGCTGGTGCGAATATTTGCAGGCGAACCAGACGGTGACCCCTATTCGTAATGTGTTTGGTACTATTTTGGGATCACAAGAGCCTGACAGGTCTCAACCCTCTCCTTATTGTACACTCGAACAATGCATTCTGATCGTTTGAGTTGGTTCCTTCTTCATTGAACATTTCAGATTTAGCTGATAGCACTAAGATGGGTACCGATAAATTGTCTTGCCATGTTGATCACATTTTTCTGTGATTCAGGTTGGTCATCCTTGGTAATCATCGTGACGCATGGACTTTCGGGGCTGTTGATCCTAACAGCGGTACAGCAGCACTTTTGGAGGTAATAAATGAACTTTTTAATCAGCAGTAGGGTCGATGTTGGTTAAGAATCTGGTGCTTATAGTGGTGAGAAAATGCATCCATGTAAAATGAGCATTCTAATCCTCAGGCTCCAATTCTGCGTTATGTTTTGCTTACGGATTCAGGTCGTTAGTTATTGCGAAATGAGGCCACGATTGAATAGTTCTGGCTAATCAGGCAGGAGTTATCTGTGCAGCTTTCCAGGGTACTTGGCAAGCTAATGAAACAAGGATGGCGTCCGCATAGAACCATTGTGCTCTGCAGCTGGGATGCTGAAGAATATAGCTTGGTGTGTGCATTCCTTCGGACATCGAACTTTCTTTGTTGAGGAATATGCATTGTTTACTATTCTTCTAATAGAGCCAGAGCGTTTTGCTTCGAACTAGAATAAATATCATATTGACCACGACTGAACGGTTTTAACAGGTCGGTTCAACTGAATGGGTGGAGCAAAATATTGATATTCTTGGTGCAAGCGCAGTGGCATATATCAATGTAGATTGTGCAGTAGCGGGGCCTGGATTTAATGCACGGGCTTCCCCGCAACTCGATGACCTCCTAATGGAAGTTACAAAGCAGGTTCGTTCATTCAAAAGAAGATGGAATGCCTGTTTACAAAGCTCATCAATATTGCTGATAATCAGTCTCTTCACTTGTTCATAGCTGGAGAAAGCTTTTACTTGAATTGACTGTTCTGCAACTGGGAATAGCAGTAACTGTGTACTTGACGACGTTAGCATCTTTGCCGGAATAGAATCGAATGTAGCATAATCTCGAGCTTCACCTTAACCGCTGACACGAAACCACGAATTGGCAGGTTACAGACCCGGATGACGTTGACCAGAGCTTGTACAAGTCATGGGTGCTTTCAAGCAATAAGACGACTCCTTCTGTATGTCACTTATAGCTGATCTACTGATGTTTGTTGACTATTCTATGCAATTATTTTCTGTTACTTTCTAAGGACATTCTTGAGGACATGGGAATAAGGACCACGTGGATCAAGAGAGAAAATTAGTTTTAAGATCACAACCATCTCCCTTCTAGTCTGTTTTTTTCCTTGGGTCCTGCTATGATGGCTACCCTTTTATCAGTAGTCGTGCACAGTTTGGTGCTTGCAGAGTTGAAAGCAGGTTGTCATGAAATATCGAAGTTGTAGCCTTTCCATCTGAAGGCAGTACCACTTCTCACTAACTGGGTCTGACATGAGTGTGCGTGGTCAGATTGGTAGGTTAGGTGGTGGAGATTCGGATTATGCATCCTTTTTACAACATGCAGGCGTTCCGTCTGTGGATTTATTCTTCAGTGAAGGTTAGTAGCTACAGTTTGACAAATAGAATATTATATTCAATAATATTATTCTATGAATCGTTGTAAGTTCAGGTCCGGCATGGATTTTTCACTTCCCTAACGTTGGGGCCTTACTTCTTATCGTGTGTGTGCAGATTATCCTGTGTACCATAGTGTTTACGATAATTACAATTGGATGTCAAAATTCGGTGATCCCTTGTTTCGTCGTCATGTAGCTGGTAAGAGCATTTTCTACAGTCTCTCCGAAACATCTCATATCATTTGTAACATACATAATTCACTCTCGTCATTGCATATGTTATCAACTTTACTCTATAATGTTCACTCGATATTGTGCATAAAAGCTCTATCGAGTTTGTTGATTTGGGTATACAATTGTGCAGTGACAAGTGTGTGGGGGTCACTAGCCTTGCGACTTGCGAGCGATGACATTCTACCTATGAAGTATGAGAGCTATGCGAACGAGCTTAATTCATACGCCCTGTCGATTGTTTCGCGGCTGTCTGTTGTAAACGCTCCAGGAAGTATATCCTGTGCGCCTCTTCTCTCGGCTATTAAGGATCTGCAAACCTCCATCCGCCAGTTGACGGAAGAATTGACGGTAACTTTGCATCATGCATTGATACAAAGATATGTGGTGTGGGCCACCATGTAGCATGCATGGTATTGTGTGGGCCAACATGTCTGATGGGGACTAAAGTCGAAAACATGCTGAAATTGTGTGAAATCATTGCTTTGCTATGGGATTCAGTACTTGCCTTCATTTGTTCTGCATAATGTTAACTTGGACTTGTTTGGATCCAGGCCGTAACGAAGGAAAAGGTGGAACTGCAGTCAGGACTGCCTTGGAGGCTGTTGTACCATCGTCGTGAAGTCAACGATCGATTGCTAAGGGCAGAGCGAGCTTTTCTCGACAGTGATGGTATCCAAGGCTCTTTTGCATACAAGCATCTGGTACTTGTTTCGACCCATCGAACTGTTTCATCCGTGCTTCCGTCAATACTACGTGCATGCAACAGATTCTTCTTTCTCGCTAACATATCTTCGTTACAAAAGAATTCTGCGTGCCATTTGTGTCTGTGCTTAGCAAGACGTTGTACATTCTGAGTTGTAGATCGCAAACTCAGCATAAAAACATGCACACACACGACAATCGCTGCATCTTCTATAACATGCGTTTTTGTCAGGTTTATGGACCTGTTGCACACAACGCCTATGGATCCCCCTCCTTCCCAGGTATTTGGGGCTCTATTTACGAGGCCGAAACTAACAGCAACAATGCTCTAAACTCAACCAAATGGACGGCAGTTCAGCATGAAATATATCGTGGTGCACGGGTCACGACCCGTGCAGCTCTTGTTCTACGAGGAAAACTCACATGATTGTGGAGCCGCATGACCAAATAGTACCAAGCCAAAATCTGGAGACTGGGAAGGTCTTGTTGCAGGTCCAGATGATTTCCAGAAGATGCCCACTTACAAGTTGTGGAATGTGCACGAAACACTGAAGCGGACGTGGACTTGACTTCTCAAGAGTTGGACTTACTCTTATCGTCTTGCAAGTCCTTAAGAGCAACATGATCGAAATTGTTTGAGATCGGCCATCAGGTACTCATGCGATGGCTCTGTTCTCAGCTCTCAACTACCTGGGAGCTGAAAGCACAGAACATGGGATTACAACTCAAGCGTCACTTCGTCAAGAAGAGTCCAGGTATTCGAGCCTCTGAAATACCGGAATGAAAATACCGGAATGAAAAGACTCCTGCCTTTCTTTCAATGACATTTGAGCTGTATTGTACAATGCTGAAAGTATCAACCGTGATACTTTTTTGTGCGAGACTGACCATCGAGCTTGTTGTATCATTTTCCTGAGTACTGAGGTCATATCTGTATTTTCTTCAGAAAGTGTAGGAACTATCTTTTGCATCGAACAGCTATGTATAATTCTGTAAACTGTCTTTGTAGTTGAGACCACAAAAAGGTGGTAGTAGGAAGTTGGATCTTGGAAAGGGGTTGCTCAATGGATGAGTTTCTCGTCTCACTCAGTGCATGTCGTATTGAGTCAAAGTCGTGTGCGTTTTGTTTAGAAGTTTATATCTGCTTATGATGAATTTGTAGATATTTGTCATTTGTGCATAAACTGTTTGCTTAGAATTTTTGAAATGTATTATCTGTTCGTGGATATTGAGAATTCCACTTGTTCCATGTGGTGTGAAACCCTTGAATGTGCAGGCACTTGTCGAAGAAATATAGTTCTTTCACATGCGGGTTTAAATTTCTTGAAGAAACCATGAGATTTGTTGTGTCCTCAATTCTCTTGATTCATTGAGTTGACATTACTTAAAGTACAACTAGTATTGATACATCTTGCTCTTAAGAGCATTATATAATCTAGGAAGATTTATTATTATTTTTTATAATTTTTTTTATCTTGAGATTATTCAATCATTTCACAGCTGCTCTAATTTAAAGGTGAGTTAATTTAAAAGATGTTCTTTGTGAACTGCTTGACAAGGTTCGATATAAGTGTATCATAAGTGCGCGTGTGATGTATGAAGGTATGAGTGGTGCTTGTGATTAAAGTATCAATATGGAATGATCCTTGCATTGGTGAATAAGTAGTATATAGTGATGTGGAACTTCACAAAATAAAAATTTAACATAGTTAATAAGATGGTAGTTAGAGTAAAGGAGGTGAATATAATCTTGTTCAAGTAGCATCCCTATAAGTAGCCCTAGAAATATTCTACACCAAGTTATTAGAGCTTACTCTATGAACAACTCTATACTAATAGTGGTGATTAGTGTTGTTTTTTATAAGATTCAATAATTTCTAAGTTTATACCCTTGACATGAATTTCTACCAAGAGTATAGATGCCTATAAACCATTGAAAAGTCTCCATCTTGAGCAATATAGAGGGTTAAAATATTGGTCAATAGTATAAACTTTTAACTTATTTATGTAAACAAGTGCACATGACATTAATCAACATTATCAGTGGTGTTTTCTTGATAATAAATTATGTTTTTGATATGGTTTGAAGAAGTTACTTTTGCATGATTTGGAATTTTAAGAAGTAGTTTGTAGGGCAACAATAAAGTTTTGAAGCTAGTCATGAAAAGTGCGACTCAAAACAAAATAAAATTTTAATTATAGAGATTTGAGTGATGTATGATAACAAATAAAGATGAGAGAAGAATTATTTTTCTCACTGCTATTCTACCTTTATTGCTTACAAAATTATATGTTTGATTATTAACTATTTAAAATATTTCAATTCTTGTTAATTTAGCTATACATAGACTTCAGAGTAGGACATACGCAACCAATATAGGAATTTGAGGAATGTCACATTGAAATATTATATTCTTATTTCTTTAACTTGATATGCATGCCCTTGATAGGCTTATATAATTATGGGCCATTCAAGATAGTATATTTCATGTATTAGTACAAGTCATACTGAAAATCTCGTAATTGGAAATATTAGAAAAGTAAATAATATTGAATCATAGCTCAACTTGTACGAAGTGGTCAAAACTTGGCATTTTTCAATTTTGAAGGCTCAAAAACACGCTTGGTCTTTTAGGGGCTAATAGTCATAAGCTTAAGAGGCACCCTTTTGCCATTATAAAATGGGTCATCCTCGACAACCTTTTGAAACTGAGAAAGAACTTGCTAGTTTCATTTTTAGCAGAATTTATATTTTTTATACTATATAAGAGAAATCTGTTAAGTAGTGCGGACTAGGGACCAAAACACCGAGTTTTGGTCTTGGGACCAAACAAACTAAGCACCGAATGTATAGACTACCATCCATTTGGGGACCAAACTCAAAAAAGCACCGATTGTGATGGTTTTTTGAGTTTGGTCCCTACTTCAACTTGGTTATTTGAGTTTTTTGTGAGCGATTACAAACTTAACTTGTTGGTTGGGCCCTCCACAAAGATATTGTGGGTTATATTCCCCATACAAGCATAGTGCTTACTACCATAGTTCACCTGACTATAGTGAGGGGTTCTTGGACATACTTATATGAGTATTTCATAGCTCTAAGAGAGAATAATATGGTGGTTGTTTTTGAGACCATAGTGGCTAGGTAGGATCTATAAGAATACTCACCTAAAGTGGGATGAATAGTCTACGATTGGAGTTGTGACTCCAAGCATAAGTATTTAAAGAAGGATAAGATAAGCAATTTAATCATACCAACGTGAATATATAGTAAGAGGCTTAACATGGCTCAAATTTCAAATTTCAAAGTGACAAGCTCTTTCAGAAGTAGACAAGTAGATAAATTTTGGAAAATGTGCAAAATTAAGAGACTAACTAGAATCATGAAATTTGAGTTAAATTTGCATGAGTTATGTAAATGAAACCTTTATGTGTACCCTACTACTAGTCAACAAGAGGAGGATTTGCAAAGTTTTCTATGAGTGCTTTCATGAACAATGTTGAAGTGAAGCAGTGTCCTAATACTTTTCCTAGAAATTTGTCTGATCTCACATCTATGGCATAATTACTAAAATTACATATTTCTTCTTGAGAGCATTGCTAGAGCAAGTACTAGGTCATTGCTTCACTTGAGCAACTTCGGAAAAATAAACATTACACCCCCCACTCAAGTTCTTACAGTGCCCAAAACCAACTACACAACAGTTGTTGATTAGTGTTACAAATGTTAATTGCAAACATAAATACTATATGTCATACATCACCATATTGTTACAACACCATTTTTCAAAATAAAACACTAAATGTGAGAGGATCAAAAAATTCCTTGAGAGCAGAGAAAGTTATTGGATGTGGTGCAATAGGTGGCTTGAAGAAAAGACGAAGAGTATTGATTGCAATGGCGGCTAAATGTGATTATTACTCTCAAAAAAGTTGCAAAATGAGATAAGTTTTAGTAAGTAACAATTATTTTCATATAATACTGATCAAAAACTCTTGTGTCTCCAAAGTGTATACCCGTTTGAGTACATTGAAATTTGAAATTGGAAGCAATCATATACCTCAAGCTTGTATTGGGCGAGTGAGTGGTTTGTGATGCTATGTGGATTTCGAACCCCGTGCCAAACGTGTGAAGTCATCCTTCTTCTGATTTTTGTACTGCAAAGCTGACCCACCTGCATGGATGAGGAGACTATTCCGTCGTCGTCCCCACCTTGCAAACACCGCAGCAATTGTCTGTACCAGGTTCCATTTTGCTTGCGCTCTCCCCACCTTCCCGTTTTGCGCTATCGAGCTCTCTCTGCACGTCACCGCTGCTCGCACTCGAACCGGCAACCCGGGGCAACAAGTAAGTATAGACTCGGACTTCTCGTCGGCTTTCGATATGTTGATTTCTCATGTTTTACTGCTGTGTGTGACTTAAGCTGGGGTTTGGATGGCTGCAGTTGGGGTTTGGATGTATGACGGTCTCATGTTATCTTGGAGTCTGTAACTTGACTTAAGTTGGGTTGTTCTCGCGTAGACATGGCTGCAGTTGAATGTCTGTCGTTTCCTAACCATATACAGTCGATGAGAGGTGAGTCGATCGGGCTAGTGGCTGGCCAAGACAGTTTGGCTATGGTGAAGGTAGTAGAGATCGTTATGAGCAATTAGCAGCTTTTCGAGGGTTTGGTTGGCAGTCGGCTTCTGGTGTGTGATTTATATGTTAGTCTGCTCCGTGTGACAAGACTACGGTTGGGTTGTTCTCGCGGGGACATGGCTGCAGTTGAGTTATAGTCATTCCGTATACATATACAGTAGATGACATGTGAGTCGATCAGGCATCAATACTAGTGGCCGGCCAAGACAGTGTGGTTACGGTGAAGCTAGCAGAGATCGTTCTGAGCGGTTATAGCAGGAGCAGCTTGCCGAAAGCCTTGGAACAAGGTTACCAACGCACGAAAATCTTCTTGTGCTGGCGAAATTTCGAATTCCGTAGTCAGGCCTGAAACTAAACGTACTCGGTTTATATTTTATTTTTCTTGCTTACATATACTCATCATCAGATAATCTCGAAACCTGTGGATTATCAGGTAATGTATGCGGTAAAGATTATCAGATTGTGTATGTATGTCAGGGAGATACGTGACACAACCACCAGAACAATCTCGTGCGCGCCTGTAACACAAGCCTCGAAGGTCCGGTTGGCAGTCAGCTTCCCGTCGGATTCTCATGTTGTTCTGTACTGTGTGACTTGACTTTGGTAGGGTTGTTCTCGTACCGACATGTCTGCAGTCGAATGTCCGTCCTACCGTAACCTCAACCATAGAGTTGGTGGGATGGGTATCGACTCCGAGTCCATAGTAATGGCCGGCCAAGACAGTGTGGCTGTCGGTAACTCGTATCGCTTGGTAACGCGTAGCGGCTGTAGCTTGCCGGATTCTTCGATGGCGTTCATACTGTCGTTTCCAGTGCGTGGATCTTGTGTCGATCTGCAATCTGACTTGACTTCGGGATTGGGTTGTTCCTGCCTGGACATTTCTGAAGTTAATCGACAGTGCTTCCGTAATTTTGCGTAGTGGGTGGGATATGACTCGATCAGGCATACCACTGGCCAGCAGGACAGTGAATGTTGTGAGGTTTTAGCCTGCGCGGGTACCACTGAAGTAGCTTGCCAGATCCTTCCATGGTGTGGATGGTAGTCAGCTCTTGGTGTGTGGATCTCATGTTGTTTTGCAGTGTGACTTGACTTTAAGATTGGATGATTTCCCTAGCGGACATGACTGCAGTTGAGTGTCAGTCGTTTCGTAAGTGTACACAGTCGATGAGAATGATGTGCGTCAATCAGGCATCCATACTAGTGGCCGGCGAAGGCAGTGTGTCCATGGGGAAGTGAGCAGAGATCGTTCTGAGCGGTAATGGCAGGAGCAGCTTTCGAAAGTTTGGTTGGCTGTCAGCTCTCGGTGTGTGATTCTCGTGTTGATCTGCAATGTGTGACTTGACTTTGGTTTGGTTGTTCTGGCTGGGGCATGACTGGAGTTGAATCGATGTTTGTACTATTGTAGTCATAAACATTGCACGAGAATGACAGCATATGATGTATGTATCTGGTGCATCAATAAAAAAATTGTGATCACAATTGCCCGTATGGTACAGCACTTTCACTTTTTCCACATGCTTACTCCTATGGTCAATCGTTCTGATACCACCCAGTCGCTATAGTCGCCGACGAAGTCGAATTTTGCGCGATCGTCCAGTGCCATCTCTGAAATCCTCCGTCCTCATCGACTGTGATGCGCTTCAGGGTCGTCTCGCTGACTTTGTCCGGGCCTCCAGGAAGGATGATGGTCTTTGTGGCGAGCTACTGATTAAGAGATGGCCTAGAGTAGCGTGGAAGTAGACGAAGTCCACATCGGAGATGAAGTGCGCATCGTGTAGAACTCGAGAGGAGATGTAAGATCCTCCTTTCCAGTTGAGGAAAGTCTTCGGCGTGGTCTAGGATAATGAGAGGATGTTATATGTCCACCCGAATGAGTAGGTTGTTCGTTGCCGGACTTCCATCCTTCTGGCATTGTAACAGCTTCTGGTTCTGTTCCGAGACAAGAATTGCACTGGTAAGAGAGTGTCGGTAGGTGAACTGTCGTTAGAGCTGTTCCAAATCGTCGCCCCGTTCGTATTCATTACCACAAGATTTCGTGTGTCTAATAATTTGAGCTTTCACGCCGATGCCTCCAACCTGAAAAGTAAACGAGAAGATTACATTGATGATTCGTCTCTCCCCGGCTGTTCGTGTACGCACAAAGATGCACATGTTACAGTATACACAGTTACTACTACATACTCAATCCGTGTAGATCAAGTGTCAATCGATCAAGTGTCCACACTATGTCTGACCAAGGGCAGTGTAGATGTCGTAAGCTCGTTCTGAGCGGCTACTTGAGCAGTTTTGTGAAGGTATGGATGGCAGTTGATCGAATTTCTGTGTGTCGATCTCATGTTCTTACTTGAGGACTGGGTTGTTATCCGCAGACATGCCTGGAGTTGAATTTCAGTCTTTCCGTAACAGTATGCAGTAAGTGAGATGTGAATCGATCAGGCATGTGCATAGTAGTGGCCGGCGGGACAGTGTGGATGTCGGGAAGTATAAGAGCTCGGTCTGAGCGGCTTGCCGGATCCTTAGATGGTTTGGATGGCAGTCGGTTTTTGGGTTTGTCGGTGTCTTGTTCTTCGGAATTGATTCGTTCCCGCGCAGACATGCCTGTGGACCGTATGCAGCTGGTGGGATGTGTATAAATTAGACATATTCAATCATACTAGGGGGACGGCCAGGACAGTGTGGCTATCTTGTGATAACGTTCGGTTGGAGCGATACCGCAGGAGTAGCATGTTTGATACTTTGATCATGCCAGTATGCCACTGCCAAAATGTTTGTCCGAACGATCCAAAACATAATTGACGCCTACTTGTGCAGAGTTTGGGAACTTTCTTACATAGAATATTGATCCCTAAAAGCTTTATGGGTAGCTTTGAGAAGAGCAAAATATTGTGTTCAACATGTAAAAATGTGACGAAGGGCTTCCGTTGTGAAGATATAATGTAGGAAAGGACATTGGTTTTGCTCATGCTTTGTTATCTCAAAAACTATTAGTTAAACATGTAATTATGTGTCCTAAGACATCAATCAAAACTTCTAATGTAAATCATGAGAACAATTGATTTGCAAAGTACTTCATTTTCTCATATTCGTATTTTTGACATCAAAATTTTTAGGATCTTGTAGTGTTCTTTGATAAGATGTTTTCGGAATTATATTACTATTGAGCATTACGAAGTACATTTCATAGATTGAGTGAAATTGAAGTACTTGATTGATTGCAGGTTCTAATACAAGCAAGCTTGGGTCTTATAAAATGAACCGTGGTAAATCAAAAAAGCGTGGGCATGATGAAATGGAAGGCGGTACAAGTGATTTAGGTGGAAGTACGAAGACGGATTCAAATTTTGATGTGTTCTTAAATCACCGGGGGCCTGATACCAAGATGACCTTTGGAATAATATTGCACAATGCATTACAACATGTTGGTTGTGAGCCATTTTTGGATGTTGAGTCACTTGTAAAAGGAGAAAAGGCTTTTCCATCCATCAATGACGCTCCAAGTAGAGCTCAAGTGCATGTTGCAATATTCTCTCCAAGATATGCAGAGTCGAGACATTGTCTTGATGAATTGTGTGACATGTTGTCAAGCAAGAAGCCAATAATTGTAGTATTCTACAATGTGGAACCGGAGAATCTACGACGAACAAGTGAAGGACCATATGCTGAAGCCTTTAAGAAACACTTGGAGAGGGAATTGGAAGAAGATGTGAAGAGATGGAAGAGTGCACTCAATGAGGCAGCTGCAATCACAGGATTCAAGCATAGAGAGCATATCGAGTAAGACCACCTAACACCCGAACTTGCATATATATACAATTCTTGCATGATGAGACGAATGTAGGCATTCACTAATATCTATGATCATTAATTGACCCATAGTACCTCTTTATGCTAATTGAAGTTGTGAATATATTGAACATTGCAGTAATATTGAGAAGTTGAAGGAGGAAGTCGTTGCTGCTATTCTTGATGAATTACCTTCACGTGCGGGATCACCTCTTTCTGAGCATCGAGTGGGTGTAAGTGAACCGCTGAAATTTTTAACAAAGAAATTACATGCAATGGGAGAGTATCCTGGAGCAATTGGCATCTATGGCATGGGTGGAATTGGAAAAACAACGCTAGCAAGTGAATTGTACTATCGTGAACGTGCAAGCTTTAAGCATCATTACTTTCTTAAGGATGTGAAGCAATATGAAGGAAAGGAAATGGAGAATTTGCAAATGGAGATGGTGTCAAGATTATTACATGAGGAATTCAAACTTTTGAAAAAGCGACGAGAGCACTTTTTTGAGATGATAATGAAGAAAAAGATTTTTTTGGTAATTGATGATATAAAAGATGAAAAACAATTTGGTGAGCTGCTACCCAATCTTGAGAATCTCATGTCAGGAAGTCGAGTTGTAATCACTTCTCGAGATTGTAGTTTGTTGCGAAGGATTATGCGCAATTTACCAGAGCTACAACAACACCTCTATGCTATGCCGGAGCTAAGATATTCTGAATCTCTTGAGCTATTTATTTGGCATGCATTTCAAAAAAAGAGCTTGGATGAAATTGATAATGCTTTACAACACCATGTAGAAGACATTGTAAGGGCTTGCAAAGGAGTTCCACTTGCACTAGAAGTTATGGGTGGATACATGTGGGATAATAGGGAAGTTGAAGAATGTTGGACCAAAGCAAAATTTGCTCTTCAAACGCACGAAGATATTATGAGCAATCTCCAGTTTAGCTATGATGGTTTGAAGACTATTAGATTGAAAGAAATGTTCTTGGATATAGCTTGTTGTATGCTAAGCCATCCCAAGTATATAGCATTGGAAGTGTGGAAGTCAGTTGGCTATCCTGAGCCAGAAAATGAGTTAATTATATTGATAAACAGGTGTATGGTCAAAATTGATGGTGGGGGTCATCTAAGTATTCACGATTTATTGCGAGACATGGGGCGGAATATCGTTATTGATGATTCAATTGCAACGTCTAGAAGGCCAAGTCGTGTATGGAACTCCCTTGAAGGAGAACGAACTCTCCAATCAGGACAAGTGAGTGTAGTTTGTCATTATAAGTACTTAATGTTCTTACTCACAATGCTATTGTGAAGAAAGTAACTTGTTATTTACTATGATTTTATTTAATCAAAGACTTCTTAAGCTCTACACTTGCGGAAAGTCAAGGAAGTAGTAACGTAGGATGTCTAAAGTATGTTGATAGTCTCTTTTTGACAAAATTTTGAATTTGGTGTGTAGGGTGAAGGAGTCAAAGCACTATCACTCGTTGAAGTACAACCTTCAAAATTTCTCAGAGCAAATTTATTTGAAAGTTTGAAGGAGTTGAGATATCTTTTCCTTGGTGATTATGTGTGGAAAGGCGAATTTTCGAGTTGTTTAAATAACTTAAGATGGTTACAATGGAGAAACGTTCCTTATAACCAACTACCAACAGCTTTGCAATTTGTGAGCCTAGTTGTATTGGACCTATCATGGAGTTGTGCTCTCACCCACATTTGGACAACGGAAACTATGCATGAGGTAAGATTTCTCTACTCCTAAAAGAAGTATGTTCTAAATCATATGGTTAGACTCATCAAGAAAGTTTGCTAACACAAATTGAGATAAATCACAGTAGTCATTGAATATAAAACTTAATTTTATATAAGAATAATTGTTTTTGTCTTGAATCTATATCCTTAGACTTTAATTTACAATATACATACTTGTTGTGCCATGGTTAATGTGGAATCATTGGGGCAATCTCGAACAATATGTATTTTAGATAGTATGATTTTGTGAAATGGTTAACAATCAATTACATTTAAGAGCTTAAAGTATCTTTTTATTCTTCAGAGATATTTCAATTTACGGATCAGCTCTCGGATCGCATCTTGTTCACATATCTATGGGATTGAGCCTTCAATGTAAGAAGTGCTGCAAGTCTAGAAGTAGTAAAATTTAATATAAATCTCTCTCTCATATAAGTCAATTGTTTTGCAGAATTCTTTGGAGGAATTAAAAATTTTGCTTTTGAAAAATTGTTCTAGACTTGAATCGATATCAAATGAGATTCTACGTTGCAGATACTTGAAGCATATCGATCTTGACGGATGTACATTCTTGACATCATTACCAGATGGCCTACCACAACTTTCTGGTCTAGAAACACTTATATTATCACGCTGTGAAAGCCTAACATATTTTGCGGACATGGTCAACATGAGAATGTTGAAAGTTATCAATCTGTCCATCACATGTTTATTAGAATTACCTCATAACTTTGGCAATCTTTTGGGGTTGAAAGAATTACATCTGAGAGAATGCTGGAGATTGAGAAAGCTTTCAGGCTCGTTTGGATGCTTATCCAACTTAGAAAAGTTGGATATGGGTGGTTGTAAGAAGTTCGAAAGGCTCCCATCTTCATTTGGTGAACTTAAGAAGCTTTGGTTCTTAAATTTAAGTTTTTCAGCAATTCCAGATCTTCCGGAGAATTTTGGCCATCTTTCAAGCTTGAAGGAGGTGGACTTTACTTACTGCAGGAATTTGGTAGGGTTTCCAGAATCATTTGGTTGCTTGTCAAACTTGGAGAAGTTGGAAATGTATGGTTGTGAGCACTTCGAAAGGCTGCCATCTACATTTGGTGAACTTAAGAAGCTTTGGTTCTTAAATTTAAGAGGTTCAGAGATTCGAGATCTTCCGGAGAATTTTGGCCATCTTACAAGCTTGGAGGAGGTGAATTTTTCCTACTGCAAGAATTTGGTAGGGTTTCCAGAATCATTTGGTTGCTTGTCCAACTTGGAGAGGTTGGATATGGGAGGTTGTTATTTGTTCGAAGAGCTTCCATCTTCATTTGATGAACTTAAGAAGCTTTGGTTCTTAAATTTAAGTTTTTCAGCAATTCGAGATCTTCCAGAGAAGTTTGGCGATCTTTTAAGCCTGAAGGAGGTGGATTTTTCACGCTGCGAGAATTTGGTAGGGTTTCCAGAATCATTCGGTTGCTTGTCCAACTTGGAGAGGTTGCATATGGGTGGTTGTAATGAGTTTGAAAGGCTCCCATCTTCATTTGGTGAACTTAAGAAGCTTTGGTTCCTAAATTTAAATGTTTCAGCAATTCGAGATCTCCCGGAGAATTTTGGCCATCTTTCAAGCTTGAAAGAATTGTATTTTGCAAAGTGCGAGAATTTGGTAGGGTTTCCAGAATCATTTGGTTGCTTGTCAAACTTGGAGAAATTGGAAATGTATGGTTGTGAGCACTTCGAAAGGCTGCCATCTACATTTGGTGAACTTAAGAAGCTTTGGTTCTTAAATTTAAGTTTTTCAGCAATTCGAGATCTTCCGGAGAATTTTGGCCATCTTTCAAGCTTGAAGGAGGTGGATTTTTCACGCTGCGAGAATTTGGTAGGGTTTCAAGAATCATTTGGTTGCTTGTCAAACTTGGAGAAGTTGGAAATGTATGGTTGTGAGCACTTCGAAAGGCTGCCATCTACATTTGGTGAACTTAAGAATCTTTGGTTCTTAAATTTAAGAGGTTCAGAGATTCGAGATCTTCCGGAGAATTTTGGCCATCTTTCAAGCTTGGAGGAGGTGAATTTTGCAGAGTGCAAGAATTTGGTAGGGTTTCCAGAATCATTTGGTTGCTTGTCCAACTTGGAGAAGTTGGAAATGTATGGTTGTGAGCACTTCGAAAGGCTGCCATCTACATTTGGTGAACTTAAGAAGCTTTGGTTCTTAAATTTAAGTTTTTCAGCAATTCGAGATCTTCCGGAGAAGTTTGGCCATCTTTTAAGCCTGTAGGAGGTGGATTTTTCACGCTGCAAGAATTTGGTAGGGTTTCCTGAATCATTTGGTTGCTTGTCCAACTTGGAGAGGTTGCATATGGGAGGTTGTTATTTGTTCGAAGAGCTTCCATCTTCATTTGATGAACTTAAGAAGCTTTGGTTCTTAAATTTAAGTTTTTCAGCAATTCGAGATCTTCCGGAGAATTTTGGCCATCTTTCAAGCTTGGAGGAGGTGAATTTTGCAGAGTGCAAGAATTTGGTAGGGTTTCCAGAATCATTTGGTTGCTTGTCCAACTTGGAGTGGTTGGATATGGATGGTTGTAATGAGTTTGAAAGGCTCCCATCTTCATTTGGTGAACTTAAGAAGCTTTGGTTCCTAAATTTAAATGTTTCAGCAATTCGAGATCTCCCGGAGAATTTTGGCCATCTTTCAAGCTTGAAAGAATTGTATTTTGCAAAGTGCGAGAATTTGGTAGGGTTTTAATCATTTGGTTGCTTGTCAAACTTGGAGAAATTGGAAATGTATGGTTGTGAGCACTTCGAAAGGCTGCCATCTACATTTGGTGAACTTAAGAAGCTTTGGTTCTTAAATTTAAGTTTTTCAGCAATTCGAGATCTTCCGGAGAATTTTGGCCATCTTTCAAGCTTGAAGGAGGTGGATTTTTCACGCTGCGAGAATTTGGTAGGGTTTCAAGAATCATTTGGTTGCTTGTCAAACTTGGAGAAGTTGGAAATGTATGGTTGTGAGCACTTCGAAAGGCTGCCATCTACATTTGGTGAACTTAAGAATCTTTGGTTCTTAAATTTAAGAGGTTCAGAGATTCGAGATCTTCCGGAGAATTTTGGCCATCTTTCAAGCTTGGAGGAGGTGAATTTTGCAGAGTGCAAGAATTTGGTAGGGTTTCCAGAATCATTTGGTTGCTTGTCCAACTTGGAGAGGTTGGATATGGGAGGTTGTTCTTTGTTTGAAGAGCTTCCATCTTCATTTGGTGAACTTAAGAAGCTTTGGTTCTTAAATTTAAGTTTTTCAGCAATTCGAGATCTTCCGGAGAAGTTTGGCCATCTTTTAAGCCTGAAGGAGGTGGATTTTTCACGCTGCAAGAATTTGGTAGGGTTTCCAAAATCATTTGGTTGCTTGTCCAACTTGGAGTGGTTGGATATGGATGGTTGTAATGAGTTTGAAAGGCTCCCATCTTCATTTGGTGAACTTAAGAAGCTTTGGTTCTTAAATTTAAGTTTTTCAGCAATTCAAGATCTCCCGTAGAATGTCGGCCATCTTTCAAGCTTGAAAGAGTTGTATTTTGCAGAGTGCAAGTATTTTGTAGGGTTTCCAGAATCATTTGGTTGCTTGTCCAACTTGGAGAGGTTGGATATGTGAGGTTGTTCCGCGTTCGAAAAGCTTCCATCTTCCTTTGGTGATCTTAAGAAGTTTTGGTTCTTAGATCTTACTTTCTCAGCAATTCGAGATCTTCCGGAGAAGTTTGGGGATCTTTCAAGCTTGAAGGAGGTGGATTTTTCACACTGCAAAAATTTGGTAGGGTTTCAAGAATCATTTGGTTGTTTGACCAACTTGGAAAAGTTGGAAATGTATGGTTGTGAACATATTAAAAGGTCTTTGTCTTTTAGTCATCTTATGGAGCCAACGGTTATGGAATCTTAGTTAGAGTAGTATACGAGGTCTTCCTGAGATGTCTCGCCATCTTTGAAGTTTGTAGTTGATAATTTAATTTTAATGATAAATATCCATTCTGAGAGTAGAAAATGGTTCCACAACTATGTTTGCAGTTTCAAAGGCTTTTTGTCCTCATTTGGTGATCTTTAGGAGCTTTGAATGTTGAATCTTAGTTATATAGCAATTTGAGATCTTCTCGAGAGTGTTGGCCATCTTCTAAGTTAGAGGATTTATGCTCTATGAATTGTAAGGTTTTTTATGAATTGAAAAAATATCTCAAAAATATTCGGCTTAGAAGAATCGCAAATGAAAAGGTAGTGAGTTGTTCTCTTTCTTCGGGTTATATTTTATGGAGTTAAACTGTTCTTGGATTTTCACAATACATTCATGTATAATATCTCACAAAATTTGGCCATGTTTGAAGTTCAACAAATTTAACGTTTATATTTTCCTAGAATTTCATTAGAAGCTTTATCTATCATTTTTCAATATTTGGAAGCTTTTAACCTTATTTCAATTAAAGTGTTATCAATGAAAATGAAGATCAACTATATAGGTCTTAACCGAACATACTTGTAATAGAGTTGTAGGTCATGTGGACCGAAATCTGACTTATGAGGCCTCATAGAATGCATGATCAAAACATATCAGTAAGGGAGATAGGAAAACAATTTTTTTTTTTTTTTTTTGTTGGTGAGAGGAAATTCTACCAACAAAGCTACTACAATGGAAAAACGCCATTTAGAAAGTTGCTCATCTTCATTGGAATAACACTCTTGTACGGATAGACTACACCAACAAATATCTTGTCTCAAAATAATATCCTTGCAATAGTAAAAACTGCCTAAGACTTTACAAAGGAAAATTAGTCCACACCTATACCATTTGCACTCAAATCTATGCCTTGCCTTCAAAGCATCTTCAATTTTGTGAAGGTTTGTACGACTAAAACAAGACACTAATCGAATTCTAACCTCAAGTATAAAGTCAAAATCCAAAGGTGGATGAAGGAGATATAGCTCCACAAAAATCATCCAATTTTTCATTTTTCCGATTTTGTAAACATCATCGCAAATCTAATACCAAATGTATTGGGATCATAAATCTTCCAACTAAAAAAGTTTTAAGAGTTCATTTTATATTGATGATTGTGAAGAAAAATTCATGAAAAACTATTCTTGATTTCACATAATTAACTTGCAATGATAAATCATGGCCATGTTTGAAAACACAAAATCAAAAGTAGTGTTCACTTAAATGCATGCCATTAATTTATGCTTTAATTCATAGGTCTAGTATATTTACCAAACAAGGTAGACTTGATTTGAGACCCAAACTAGATGATTTAGTCAGAAAAAGACTGGAGATGAAGAAGTTATTGCTCTTCAAAGTAATTACCCTTCATTCAAATTGTTGATTTTGGTGGTCAAGTTGATTTTCATGTTCCTTTTAGTTATGGCTAGGAACTTCAAGACTTTGTGAATTTTGTAAAATGGCGGTAAAACTCACACAATTGAATATAGTTGTTATTGGTAGAAGTGGGAAAATTAACCCTTGAAGGACGAAGAATGTTGAAAGTGGTTTTTGGGATTTGATGCAACCTAGATGAAGGGGTTAAAGTATATACTGTTGAGGCACCACAAGCCTTGGCTTGGTGGTTAGGGCTCATGGCCCCCATTGAGGAGGTTGTGGGTTCCATTCCCCATGCCGGCGTGGTGCTCACCACTATAGTCCACCCAACTATTGTGGGGGGTCCTTGGACCTTGTTGTATGGGTACCTCAAAGTCCTTTGGGGGAATACTATGTCAAGTATCCTCAAGGCACTAGTAACTAGGCTAGAAACTAGCGTAGTTATAGTGTCCACCCTCGAGAGGGGGAAGTAGTATTGTTCCAATTTCCCCTTGTCCGGTGGCCATCGGGATATTAGCATTACGAACGGACACTTCATTCACGCCGGCCCCTTAGAAAGGGACCGGAGTTTCTATCTATCTATCTATCTATCTATATACTGTTGCCTAAAATTCCTACTATGTGCTCCCTTCATACTATAAGGTGTGTGAGAATTTGAGAACTTAGATTCCAAATTAGGAATTTTTTATTGCAGACTTTAGCTTTCAAGCCCAATTAGAGCTGCAAGAAGATATATTTATTTACTGTTTTTTTTTTTACTACTCAAATTTTTAAAAAACCCAAGTTTAAGGTCTTACCAATTTTACACCGGCAACCTTCAAAATTATCAAGAGCAAGCTTTAAAGTTTGCAAAAAGCTTGATACATCAACTTTGAAATTTGACATGGTGTTATAACAAGTAGTTATTTTGAAAATCTCATAGTTGGAAATACCAAAAAAGGTAAAAACTATTAAAGTATGAGTGAACTTGCACAAAGTAGTCAAAAATCACAATTTTTGGTTTTCAAGGATTAATAACCGTTGATAGGGTGGAAACTAGCTTTAAGGCACATTTATATCAAATTTAGATTCAAATTTCTCACCAATTTTGAGATCATCATGTTCAAAGTTTAAACAAAAGTACTATACACTTGTAATAAAATGAAAAAGTAGTCTTATACATGAAGGTTACAAAAGCCATTTTCTAAGTGAATCTAACTTGTGTCTCTTTAGTATCTTGCTCCTTGTTAAATCAAAAATATGTTTAGTCAATTTTACCCTCATTGAATTTATGAATCTTAGAAAAATGCTTGTCTTTGTAGATAATGGTATCTTGAATTTATACACAAAGGCCGGGTTTTGTAAATAAATAAGTCAAAGGATTCTAAAAAATCGTTGAATCTAATGTTCAAACTCTACTAAGAAGCATTACTTTCCATATTATATGTAAGGAAGATATTGATAAAATAAAAAAACTCAAATTTGGGTGAATTTTTGAAGTCCCCGTAATTAATTTTTATTGGGAAAATCTTGAAAACAAACCAGAATACTATGTTGTTTTGACAGACTTCAACCTGAAGAGACTTCACTTTTAATCCTGGAGGGAGAAAAACTCCTTAATATTGAGGTATTTTGACAGAGAGACATGTATATATATATATATATATATATATATATATATATGTTCATATATAGTATTCTGTAATTGTATCAATACACAAACTCCAGAGTGATTCAAGTCAAAAAGTTCACCAATTCTACAAGGGCAACATTCAAAAATTACAAAAGTAATCTTCATAGTTTTCAGTAATTTCTGAATGGATTCTTTCAAAGTTTGTCAATTATTTTTTTTTTTTTTTTTTTTTTTTTTTTTTTTGCTTGGAATTGAAAATTTTGCACATTTAAAGCAAGTTTTGACCTCCTTGTAGAAATTATTTTAGTTTTGCCTTAGGAACAAAGGAGAACCGTAATTTTTTGGACACACATATTCAACTTGGTTACGTGCATTGAAAAAAATATGAGCAAAATGTTTGGGGTAACAATAATCAACTTGTCCTTTGCACCACTGAGAACACACATCGAATGCAACAATCAAAAAAACTTTTGGTGCAACTTTGAACGTTGTAATTTTACAATAGATTAATATCCAACGGTCTTTTTATGAAACACTACCTAAAAGTAGGGTTAGGTACAAGATCTAATGGTTGGAAGCTTTAAAAAAAACAAAAATAAAATTAAAATAAAATAAAATTTGTTACATACCTCGGGTGTCTATAGAGGTTGAAAATTGCAGTTTTGAGGTTTTAAGCTCTCAAAAAGAGAAGAAAATATAGGAGTTAATCCTTGAATGTTGAACGAGATTTGTTTGTTTTTACGTCAGCAATTGCAAACGGTATCTTAAGCCTTGAATGCTGAGCAAGGTTTGTTAGAGAAACAAATTTCTTTTTAGAGTTTTTTTTAACCCCATACCGTACAACCGTACAAAAATGAATACAATCATCACATCTGTTGAAACTAACAAGCGGTAAAGAAAGAATACAACACAAAGAATACTCACACAAGTGTAAAGCACAACAATGCTTAAAATGAGATACCTCCTTATTCCAACCCTTTTGCAATATACCGTGAATTTTATAGAATGTACTACCGTAAACATCAATAGATTTTTGTACACATACTTCTACTCTTGATAAAATTGATTCACACGTGCACTATATGAGTAGCAGATGTCGACGAAGCGGTTTCGTACACAATCAATGATCATTGTTTCGCTTTGATTTACTTGACTATGTACAAAATGTTCTAAACAAGTTATACGGATCAAATTGAAAGTTTTAAATGTAAGGAAAGAAATCCACAATCACGAAAAAACGCATAATGTGTTGATAACAGTGTTTTTTCAAAATCTTAAACTAAAATTTGTGTTCATGTGTGTGAAATACAAAAAAGCACATTGCATTGTATACATTGTTTGTCATTGTATTTTAGTGTCATTTGATGTATTTTGTGTTGTTTCATTAGTAACTCTAAGAGTTATACAACTCCAAATCAAGACCTAATTGTTGAAAATTATACATATAAGATTTAAGCACATCTATTCAGAGTACCTCAAAGATTAGTTGTTTGGGATAGATTTGATGAAACTCGAGTTAATTATGTCTATTGAGTCTCCTGAGAAGGTTAACCCCTAACTCTCCTTAAAACCCGAAACGGGTTTTGGAGGTTCCCGCATGGGAAAAACTCAGTCAACTTTGACCATTATAATCTCACAAATGAGGAAGAATGAACGGTTCAAATTTGGTATATGAGAATAATGTCAAGTGAACTTTGAGATCTTAAGGTTGAATCTTTTAAATAATGCTTGGATTGAGATTGTTTGAGCTTAATCTAAAAGAAGGTCAAATTTTGTGACTTAGACCGTTTTGCAACAAGGAGAGTTAGGGGTTAATATCCATTTTGTGCTTTAATTGGCTTGTTTCTAGATTGGCATGAACTTGTCCATTTAGTACCTGTATTGGAAAATAAACTTACTATGGGTTATGAGGTTGAGGAGGGCGGCTATTAAGAAGGATTCTATCGCAATTGTTACTCAAATTTGCTGTTGTAGGTGGGTAAGGGCATGATGTGGGTACCCCCTCCAAAGTAGTGTGAATTTTAAAACTAATTTTTTGATAATAAAAATATTTGAATAATCATTCTAACCACATGATATCATAGGTGATAGGGTCATAGTTGTATACATGGGGTTAAAAAAGGAATTTCTGACACATATATAATGAATTAGACATAGGTTACACATATTAAGACGTGTCTTAGTGGTACCCATATCATGCCCTTGCCCAGGTACATAGTAAACATCTGATTGTATAACGCTTTTGATTGTGAACTTCTTTGGTATGACTTTGTTGGTGTATCTGTAATTGAGTTGGATGCAGTTTCATTATAAAAGATGAGAATATCTGGTGTTAGTATGTTACTTTATTAATCTATGGACCTCACTGCTTTTGTGATGAAAGGTTTTGAAAATTTTAATTTTGCAACATTCTCATGTGCATTTAGAGGCACACCACTCAAGGACATGGTTGGCTATGTATATTAAGTTTGTTTAGGTTATTGAAGTCTCAAGGTAGAAGCTCTATTAAAGCTTATGATTTTATGCTAAAATCACAATCGATGATATTATTTAGAACATTAAGGATTGTCTAAGGGAGAGTACTTAAAATTGGAGCGGTACCTATAATGGTGAAATAGGCTTCTCCACCCATAGATACATCTTAGCTTTACATATTAGGACAACAAACATTATAAGGTGCAAAATTAGGACATCATTTTAGAAACACCTATGAGACCGCCTTCAAAAATTCACAGGAGATTGTAGAAGGGTCCGAAATTCATGAATCCATTGTGACTATCCTTCCATTTACTTTCCCCATTCACAACAATTTCTTACATTGGTTACTTTACCTCGCATTAGGAAATTTGAGATTTGAGCCATTATTGAGCACTCTCCCTTATTAACCTCATATAGTCAAATTCGAGTGTGGTGTCAGTGAAAGCTACCTTATCCTTGTGGAGACCCAATTATGATCAATAAATGAAAGTCCTTCAGCAGGACATTTATTGTAATGACAAATCTTTTATTGTAATTTCTGAATCAACATGCTCGCCTAGCTATAAGAAAAACTACTTCAGAATAGAGTGAGACCAACAATGGAGCTCTAGGCTTCTTCACCCAAAGGTACATTATAGCGTCACAATTTAATAGTACCATGTACTCCTAATATTTTAGGGTGTCAGATTAGGGCGCCATTTTAGGAACACCTAGTACAGGTTTACCTTCAAAAATTCATAAAAAACCATGGAAGAGTCCAAAAATGATGAATCCACTTCGACTATCCTTCCACTTACTTTCCGCATGCACAAAAATTGCTTCACTATGGAGAAATTTGAGCCAATATTGAGCACCCTCCCTTACAACATGTGGTATTCATCCCTTACAACGTGTGGTATTGATATCATGCTTGCTTGAAAATGCTAATGAAAAGTATTTGTTTTGAAATTACATAAGATACCGTCTGTGAGTGCTGTAGATTTGAACGTTCTCCTCAAAATGTTCCCATCTCGGCAGCACCCTTCGGATATGGATACCAATATTCCACAATTTTTGTTACTACACAAGGCTAGTATATGTGAAATTGAACCTCGGTTTCTCAATGTGGAAACAAACTGCCAAGAAATAAAAGGGTGCAACTGAAAATTCAGCAACAGGAGCTGCTTCAAATTAAACTGATAAGAAAAAAGAATGAAAAAAATAAGCCAAACCAGTCAGGCTTTCCTTAAGAGCCTGAGTATCTGCTCTTGAAAACAATCTCCACTGTACCTAGGAACCCTAATTACAAGCTAAGAATAATTTGTATTAACTACCTCAAAATCCCACACCCCCCTTTAATGCCGTGTTACAAGCCTCATAGAAACTCCAATCAACATTGACCCGGTTGTAGACTAATCAAAAAGTTGTAGATCATTGTAAGATACTAGAAAATCACTAAAATTGGTACTTACAATAGGTGGTCGTTTCAATTGACTGGTATATTAGAGGCTCACATATGCAAAAGTGTATTCAAGAATAAGCCGAGGTTGTACTTACTTTTCATTCCAAAAACTAAAAACGAATCCGTAATTGCAAATAAAATCACAAAAGCATCACTGTTCCATATTTCTTTCTTCTTCTGGATCAAAGATGAATGATTTGAATCTCAAACTTACTAATTTATCGGATGTTTGTTCTCAACTTTTGGTGCTCTTCCTTGATCTGATGGTTGTGATCATTGTTTTCAAAGTAGCAGTCTTTCAACACTCGATTGCTGGATTCATGGTTTTCAAGAGTTGCAAGCAAAGGACAAGGACAGCGGACGAACCTCGCTGTTGTTCGATTGCGACAACGGGTTGCTCGAATGAGAGAACGATCTCAAGTGAGCGATTCTCTGTTACTTCCTCGTAGTTGGAGAATCAGGCTCCGAAGAAGCGTACTAGTCGATCACCGTTCAGAATTGTCACGCAACATGTCTCCGAATATCAGAATTGGCTTCACCCCAGCTGCCGTCACTCCGAGCCCATACATGGAATCGCGTACAATTGACGGATCCAAACCCTGAAATGCTTGCAATCAACACATACCTGAACAGTCTATTTGAGAACCCAAATTCCGAGTGCTGTATAATCACCGGAGACACCGAAGCTCCCTAAACCCTAATGAGAATTTGGAAACCCTATTTGTGAGGATGAGGAGCTTGGGGATTGATGACAATGGAAAGCTGCACCTCCACTTCGAGTGAAGAATGATGTGAACGAGGAATGAGGTGTGGAATGGGATCACTATCCATCATTGTATTGTTACCGGAGTACAAGGAATATTTCATATTGGTGTCAAAGATTCTTTTGAATTCATATGTTCTTTTAGTAATTTTACTCTTACACATTTTGATTATGGATACAAGCGTATTTTTCATGTATGTATATTCTCATAAGTCTGTACCAAAAACATGCCAATTTCAACCCTAGAAAATATTTATATTAGTTCTTGAATAACAAGCAAGGATATGGTGAAAAGTGCATTTTGAGTTTCGATTGTTTGTTGATGACAGCTAAAAAGCGTTAATTGTTATGATAAAGAAGTGTAATAATTTGATGAAAATTGACAATTGTAATAATTGGTTGAGGACACAAAGTTATAGAAAAGAAATAGCGGTTCTATGTAATTATGGACAAATTTTGGACACCATTTTCTACTACTGATGGAAAGAAAGTTGAATTACTCACTTTCAATTGATGTGTGCATTCATGTATTAAAAACTTTGTCAACTCTCTGAAGTAACTGTACTATATGTATTTTTGTACAATAAATATTGACTAGTTACAAGTGAGTTGCTTTGACATTTTATCAATCACAATTTAAAAAGTTTTCTTTACTCTAGCCTTATTATATTTGATGTATATAGAAAAAAGAGTTGGCTAAAGTAAATAGAGTGAAACCAATTTCTCAATCCTTTATAAATTGGTTGATGAGGCTTTTGTAGTTTTGCTATAGTTAACTTGATCTTACTTTTCTATTTAAATTGACAGTTGTAAAACTGTAGTTAAATTTCACTTAATTAGAAGTTGCTTTGAGAGCTTAGAGATCTAATGTTAACAAAAATATTATAATTAAAAAAGAAGTTATATAACTATATTTGATAAAAAGAGTAAGAGCCTCAAGCTCAAAAGCTTGAAAAAATGTCAAGAAGAATGGATAGAATGGGAGCTTCAGGTAGGTAGAAACTCTGGTCCCTTTCTAAGGGGCCGGCGTGAATGAAGTGTCCGTTTGTAATCCCGATGGCCACCGGACAAGGGGAAACTGGAACAATACTACTTCCCCCTCTCGGGGGTGGACATGATAACTACGATGGTGTCTAGCCTAGTTACTAGTGCCTTGAAGATACTTGAATGTGGGAGCTTTACTACTTGTTCTAGCGGAACTCCTGATGGTAGGCACTACAATGGATGCAAGCTCATCAAACTCACCTAGAGTGAAATTCGTGAGAGTCTTGAAAAGGGCTGGAGTTGCTCTTATTGTTGTCAAAACATCACAAACGACAATATTTGGAACTATTGATTGCCCCGCACCTACCTCTACCACATGTCCAAAAAAAGGCACGGTACTATTTGCCACGCCAAGTGTGCAAGCCACAATCATCATGTCGACCATTTCACTATCACTACGAGAAGAAGATGTAGAGTTCATAGATGAGGTAGATG
The DNA here is from genome assembly GCA_037043015.1 of Bryum argenteum. Classification (NCBI taxonomy): domain Eukaryota; kingdom Viridiplantae; phylum Streptophyta; class Bryopsida; order Bryales; family Bryaceae; genus Bryum; species Bryum argenteum. The sequence goes on along the minus strand of CM073328.1, from coordinate 11,758,871 downwards.
AGCAGCTAGAATACTCAAAGGAGTTAGGAGGAGGCTCCATGCTTGTGACAACCAAAAAGACCTTCTATTTCTACAAGCTTCAACCTTTTATAGAGTGATTTGGAGCCTAGATTGGTGCATTTGGTCCCTAGTCCGTTCTACTTAGTGGATAATGGAAAACAAGGCACAAAACAACGGATTGGGTACCAAATAAGGTCCAAAATAGAGACTACTTAGCGGACTTCTCTATTATATAAATAACTATTAATGACAATGGGTTGGGTTGAAAATAAAGAGGGGTTTGGGTGGAAATTCAGTTCAACCGGCGACGGCACAATGGAAAAAATTTCAACAACAAGAAAATAAGAGAAAGTGGTCCCTCCCAATTCTGAAGTTTCCGGATTGTAGTTTTCATGTGTGGTTGAAAATTTTAATATTAGTTTGCTCAAATAAGCTTAATCGTGTAACGTTGAGCTTCTTTGGGCAACTTGGGATTCAAATCTCAATCCAATGGGCTTTTGATCTCAATCTACATTCAATTTAATTCAAACTCAACCCAACCAAGGAGTGAAACTCCAACCTATTTACTTAGAGGTTGGCGTGAATAGAGTCTTTGTTCAACCTATCCTTGGATGTATGCTTGGGGGTCATCACACCAATGACACGACAACTAACCCCTCTTCGGATATCCACTATACTAGTTTCTACCTAGCGACTAGTGCCATAAAAATACTCGACATGGTCTCTCCCCAAAAAACTTTTGAGGTACCTATGGAATAAGGTCCAAGAACCCTCCACCATAGTTGGGTGGACTAAGGTGGTGAGCACTACGCTGGCATGAGGAGTAAAACCAATGACCTCCTCATTGGGGGCCATCAGCCCTAACCCACCGAGCCTGAGCTTGTCGTGCCTCAACCCAACCCAACTATAAACACAAACACTTAAAGGGCCCAAAAATAGTTTAGATTGAACACACTAAAACCGGCTGGAAATTCAACCTAAACCCATGTGCGTCTTGCGGTCTTGCCCCCCTAGCTTTATGGCATGCACCGACTCCTCTCAAGAAACACTACATGTTTTTTGAATACTCCTCTATTCCATTAGAATCTATCCCATAGGTTCTCTCAAATTTACTTCTTGAGGTAGATTTGAGAGAATCTATTGGACATATTTAATAAAATAGAGTGAGTATTTCTACTAGTGCTACTTTTTATATAAACATGTAGCTACACCAATTTTATTCCTTAGTTAGGTGTCTATTGCTAGATTATCCATTAAACTAGATATACAAAAAAAATATACCTATCAAAATATTCTAGGTGGCCATTGAAAGTCAATTTCTTTGCAATAAGGCGTCATGTGAACCCCAACACATTCCAAAGTCATAGAAATCATCAATAACCATGTATTTTTGGAGTTTTCTCAATACAAACTTATCATTCTAAATTTGATACCAAAGTTATTTGGATCAAAAATCTTTCAACTAGAAAGATGTTGGAAAACAACTTAAGTTTTCACGGATTTAACAAATCGTTATAATTAATATCACAAAACTTGCTTCTAGTGCTAAACATGCTCCATTTTCGGAAACCAATAAACCAAAGTTGCCTTTACTAAAATGCATGTCATTGATTCATACAATATAAGATGAGTTTGCAACTTTTACCACACAAACTAGACTTCATTTGTAATTCAATATAATAGATTTGTTGTGAATGAACTTTCAATGTAGAATTCATGGCTCTTCAAAGCTTCAACACTTTGTCCCAAATGCTGCTTTTCAACATAAGGACGTCTAGGGTTTGATAGCACATACATTCAAATAAAGAATGTATGAAGCTTTTTGTGAAAATACTTTAATAAAATCTTATTTCTCCATACCCCAAATTTTCTCTTCACCCCTAATGTCAAGTAAGGCCCATGATTAATTCTTTTGACTTTGGCGCACTTACATTACGTTTCACTATGAAGCCCAAGCTTATAAACTATTTTAGAATTATCACTTACCTAGTTATTATGCTTGAACCTTTTTTTATCATTGGTATAATTGGCTTTCATAGTGCGAAATTGCTTCCGGACAAGCTTAAATATGCCATAAATAAATAATATATTGATTTTTGATTTATTCTCAATTTTTTTTCAAGAGCAAATAGCTTATAGAAACTTTGAAGTCTATCAAAATTGAGATTTTAATTTTTTGAGATTGATATGTGTATGTTTAAAACATAGTAATAGTAGTTCTCATCCTCGCTTTAAAAATTAAATTCTTTCATGACTTTTTATTGCCAAAAAAAAAATTTAAAGTTCAAAATTTCTAAATGAGGTAAGTAAAAACTCAAAGTTTCTCTACATTTTCTATGTCCTATGAGAGAGAAAATTATGTAGATATATATTTAACTCACGTAACAACAAGATTTCAAAAAGCCTCACATCGATTATACTTGTAAAAACGGTTATTGTGGCCATAGATAATTCACTTTCTAATATACAAAAAATGATGTTTATACTTCCAACTTGAGCATTATGATCTCAAAAAAGGTGAGGAATCTGGATCTAAGATTTGGTTAAAGATGACTATCCAAAGAGAAAGATAAATAACTTCTTTGGAGCAGGAGAAATCTTTAGAATGTGGATAGGCTTGGCATTGAGTTTTTTGTGAGCCCTTACAAGCCCTAGCTTGTTGGTTGGGCCCTCCACAAAGATATTGTGGGTTTCATTCCCCATACACGCATGGTGCTTACAACCATAGTTCACCTGATCATGGTGAGGTGTTCTTGGACCTAGTTAAATGAGTATTTCAAAGCTATGAGGGAGAATAATATGGTGGTTACCTTTGAGATAGTTGTATTATGGCTAGGTAGGATCTATTAGAATAGTTACCTAAGGTGGCATGAATAGTTTATGATTGGTGTTAACTCGAAACATAAGTATTTACAGAAAGGCCAAATAAACAGTTCAATCACACCAATCTAAATATTTAGTAAGTGGCTTACAAAGGCTCAAATTCAAATTTCAAATTGACATTGGGGAGTAGACAAGCAAATAAATATTCGAAAATGTGCAAAGTTAAGAGATTAGACTAATTAGAAAATTTATAAAATTTGAGTTAGAAAATTTGCAGTAAATAAGTGTAAGTGTTATGTAAGTGGAACCTTTATGTGTACCCTACTACCTAAGGAGAGGAGGATTTGCAAAGTTTTTTACAAGTGTTTTTATAAACAACGTTGAAGTAAAGCGGCGTGCTAATGCCTTCTCTAGAAACATTTCCAATTTCACATCTATGACATTATTACTAACATTACATTTTATTTTTTTTAGAGCATTGCCATAGCAAGTACTAGGTCATTGCTTCACTTGAACAACTTCTCACAAAAACACCTTACACCCCCCCCTAAAGTTCTAATAGTGCCTAAAACCAACTACGCAACAGTTGTTGATTAGTGTTACAAAGGTTAATTGCAAACAAGAAACTCTAAATGTCATACATCACCAAAGTGTTACAACACCATTTTTCAAACTATATCACTAAATGCACATGAGACCATAAAAAGAAACTTGGAAGGGGATAAAGTTATTGGATGTCGTGCAATAGGTGGCTTGAAGAAAGGACAAAGAGTATTGATTGCAATGGCAGCTAAATGAGAATATTACTCTCAAAGAAGTTGCAAAATACAGTAAAGGATAAGTTTTCGTAAGGATTATCTTCATATGATACTGATCATCAACAACTCTTGTGTCTCCGAACTGTATACCCGTTTGAGTACATTTAAATTTGAAGTTGGAAGCAATCATATACTTCAAGCTTGAATTGAACGAGTGAGTGGTTTGTGGTGCCATGTGGATTTCAAGCTCCGTACCAAACGTGTGAGATTTTAGGAGATAGTTATCATTGAGATGTTGCTGCATAGTCATGCTTCTTCTGATTTTTGTATTACAAATGTTTACCATTTCTTCCTTGTAGATAGCGTACAAGCCACGCACCGATCAACGGTGGCCCACCTGCATGGATGAGGAGACCATTCCGTCGTCGTCCCCAACTTGCAAGCACCGCAGCAAATGTCTGTACCAGGTTCCATTTTGCTTGCGCTCCCCCCACCTTCCCGTTTTGCGCTATCGAGCTCTCTCTGCACGTCACCGCTGCTCGCACTCGAACCGGCAACCCGATCTGTGGGCAACAAGTAAGTATAGACTCGGACTTCTCTTCGGCTTTCGATGTATTGATTTCTCATGTTTCACTGCTGTGTGTGACTTAAGTTGGGGTTTGGATGGCAGTTGGCATACGGTATGACGGTCTCATGTTATCGTGGACTCTGTAACTTGGCTTAAGTTGGGTTGTTCTCGCGTAGACATGGCTGCAGTTGAATGTCAGTCGTTTCGTAACCATGTACAGTCGATGAGATGTGAGTCGATCGATCGGGCTGGCCAAGACATTTGGCTATGGTGAAGCTAGCAGAGATCGTCATGAGCAATTAGCAGCTACTCGAGGGTTCGGTTGGCAGTCGGCTTCCGGTGTGTGATTTATATGTTGGTCTGCTCCGTGTGACAAGACTACGGTTGGGTTGTTCTCGCGGGGACATGCCTGCAGTTGATCAATGTCCGTCCTTCTGTAGCTTCATGGAGTAGGTAGGGTGGGTATCAATTGCGCGTCCAGCCAGGAGTGATTGTCTGTCGTAACTCCACGCGCTCGCTTTGAGCGGCAATCGTAGGAGCAATTTGTGCATCCTTCGATGGTGTGCTCAGCTGTCGGCGTGTGAATCTCATGTCGTTGTGCAATCTGACTTGACTCTGAGGTTGGGTTGTTCATGCCCGGACATGTTTGAAGCTCATCGTCAGTCCTTTCAAAACCGTATGTAGTGGGTGGGATATGACTCGATCGGGCATACTTCTGGCCAGCAAGACAGCGTGGATGTCGCGAAGTTAAAGTCTGAGCCGGTATCGCAGAACAAGCTTGCCCGGACCCTACCATGGTGTGGATGGTAGTCAGCTTTTGGTATGTGGATCTCAAGTTACTCTGCAGTCTGACTTGACTTGGCGGTTGGGTTATTCTCGCGGGGACATGGCTGCAGTTGAGTTTTAGTCATTCCGAATACATATACAGTAGATGAGATATGTGTCGATCAGGCATCAATACTAGTGGCCGGCCGAGACAGTGTGGTTACGGTGAAGCTAGCAGAGATCGTTCTGAGCGGTTATAGCAGGAGCAGCTTGCCGAAAGCCATGGAACAAGGTTACCAACGCACGAAAATCTTCTTGTGCTGGCGAAATTTCGAATTCCGTAGTCAGGCCTGAAACTAAACGTACTCGGTTTAAGTAAATTTTTCTTGCTGACATATACTCATCATCAGATAATCTCAAAACCTGTGGATTATCAGGTAATGTATGCTGTAAAGATTATCAGATTGTGTGTGTAGGAGATACCTGACACAACCATCAGAACAATCTCGTGCGCGCCTGTAACACAAGCCTCGAAGGTCCGGTTGGCAGTCAGCTTCCCGTCGGATTCTCATGTTGTTCTGTACTGTGTGACTTAACTTTGGTAGGGTTGTTCTCGTACCGACATGTCTGCAGTCGAATGTCCGTCCTTTCGTAACCTCAACCATAGAGTTGGTGGGATGGGTATCGATTCCGAGTCCATAGTAATGGCCAGCCAAGACAGTGTGGCTGTCGGTAACTCGTAGCGCTTGGTAACGCGTGGTGGCTGTGGCAGATGCAGGTTGCCGGATTCTTCGATGGCGTGCATACTGTCGATTCCGTTGTGTGAATCTTGTGTCGATTCGCAATCTGACTTGACTTCGGGAATGGGCTGTTCCTGCCTGGACAGTTCTGAAGTTAATCGACAGTGCTTCCGTAATTTTGCGTAGTGGGTGGGATATGACTCGATCAGGCATACCACTGCCCAGCAGGACAGTGTGGATGTTGTGAGGGTTTACTTTGCGCGGGTATCGCCGAAGCAGCTTGCCAGATCCTTCCATGGTGTGGATGGTAATCAGCTCTTGGTGTGTGGATCTCATGTTGTTTTGCAGTGTGAATTAACTTTAGGGTTGGATGATTTCCCGAGCGGACATGACCGAAGTTGAATGTCAGTCGTTCGGAACCATACACAATCGATGAGAATGATGTGAGTCGATCAGGGATCCATACTAGTGGCCGGCAGAGGCAGTGTTTCCATGGTGAAGTTAGCAGAGATCGTTCTGAGCGGTAGTGGCACGAGCAGCTTTCGAAGGTTTGGTTGGCTGTCAGGTCTGGGTGTGTGATTCTCATGTTGATCTGCAATGTGTGACTTGACTTTGGTTTGGTTGTTCTCGCTGGGGCATGACTGGAGTTAAATCGATGTTTGTACGTTCGCAGTCATAAACATTGCAGGAGAATGACAGCATGTGATGTATGTATCTGGTGCATGACTAAAAAATTGTGAACACAATTTCTCGTATGGTACAGCACTTTCACTTTTTCCACATTCATACTCCTAGTGTTAATCGTTCTTATACCACCCAGTCGCTATAGTCGTCCTCGAAGTCGAATTCTGCCCGATCGTCCAGTGCCATATCTGAAATCCTCCGTCCTCATCGACTGTGATGTTCTTCAGGGTCATCTCGCTGACTTTGTCTGGCCGTCCAGAAAGAATGATGGTCTTTGATGGCGAGCTACTCATTAAGAGATGGCCTAGAGTAGGGTGGAAGTAGACGAAGTCCACATCGGAGATGGAGTGCGCATTGTGTAGAACTCGAGAGGAGATGTAAGATCCTCCTTTTCAGTTGAGGAAGGTCTTCGGCGTGGTCCAGGAGACAGAGAGGATGTTATTCTCCCACCCGAATGAGCAGGTTCGTTGTTGTTCGTTGTTGTTCGTTGCCGGACTTCCACTCTTCTGCCATGATATCAGCTTCTGGTTCTGTTTCCGGGACAAGAATTGCCCTGGTACGAGAGTGTCGGTAGGTGAACTGTCGTTAGAGCTGTTCCAGATCGTCGCCCCGTTTGTATCCATTACCATAAAATTTCCTGTGTCTAATAATTGAGCTTTCACGGCGATGCCTCCAACCTGAAAAGTAAACGATAAGATTACATTAATGATATGTCTCTGCCCGACTGTTCGTGTACGTACAAAGATGCACATGTTACAGTATACAGTTACTACTACATACTCAATCCGTGTAGATCAAGTGTCAATCGATCAAGTGTCCACACTATGTCTGACCAGGGCAGTGTAGACGTCGTAAGCTCGTTCTGAGCGGTTACTTGAGCAGCTTTACGAAGGTATGGATGGCAGTTGATCGACTTTATGTGTGTCGATCTCATGTTCTAACTTGAGGACTGGGTTGTTATCCGCGGACATGCCTGGAGTTGAATTTCAGTCTTTCTGTAAGAGTATGCAGTAGTTGAGCTGTGAATCGATCAGGCATGTGCATAGTAGTGGCCGGCAGGACAGTGTGGATGTCGGGGAGTATAAGAGCTCGGTCTGAGCGGCTTGGCGGATCGTTAGATGGTGGGATGGCAGTTGGTTTTTGGGTTTATCGATGTCATGTTCTTCGGATTTGATTCGTTCCCGGCGCGCAGACATGCCTGTAGAGCGTATGCAGTTGGTGGGATGTGTATAAATGAGACATATTCAATAATAGTACTACGGGGACGGCGAGGATAGTGAGGCAATCTTGTGATAGCATTCGGTTGGAGCGATACCGCAGGAGCAGCTTGTTTGATACTTTGATCATGACAGTATGCCACTGACAAATGTTTGGAACGACCCAAAACATATCTGACGCCTACTTGTGATGTAGAGTCGAGCTTGGGAGCGGTAGGTGACCGCGGAGTTTTCCGTCTTTGGATGACGGTGTTTCAAGTTTGAGGAGATCACCTTGCAATTTTCGGGAATATAGATTGTTGCGTTCTAAATTGGCAAGAATGAGGTTGGAAGCTGGCGGTTTTGTGTTGCTGGTGGGTGCTGTCTTTTGGTGGTTGAGGTAAGATGTGTTCATTTATAGTGTCTCGAGTTGAGATGGTACTATACAACACTCTATTGAAAGATTTGAGAGTATACTAGATGGTGACACATATTTACTTGGGTTGACAAATTAAGATGGTATGATGAATTTTGTAAACTTGAAAGGAGAAGTGATGTTACCGTTTGTTGATTACTCCACTTGTTGTAATTGTGATGGTGAATTAGAAATAAAGAATCAACTATTGATTTTATTGAATAAAGTAGAAAGTCCTTTGCAATCAAAGAGAGTGTTTAAAAGTAGTTGGTTTTTCTCCATCGCTATGTGGAATAATTATGTGGGCTTGTATCGCAAAACAACGACTGTGAGAAGTATATAGTTGATTGAATTTGAGGATTTTTGAGGTCAACCCTTCCTACATGTGGATTGTGCATTTTTAGTTTGGATAAGCATGATTTGAACACTTAAACATTCTACACATTTGGTAATTGTAATTTGAACTTTCTTACATACCATATTGAGCTGTAAAAGCTTTATTGATACACTTTGAGAAGAGCAAACTATTTAGTCCAACATTTATAAATATGCAGAAAGGCTTGTGTTGTGAAGATATGATGTAGGGGAGCACATTGGATTCGCTCAAGCTTTGTGATTTTGTAAGCCATTATCTTAACATGTAATTATGTTTTTAAGACATTATTCAAAACTTATAATGTAAATCATAATAATATTTGATTGCAAAGTACTTCATTTTCTCATATTCCTACTTTTCGGCATCACAATTTTAGGATCTTGTATTGTTCTTGAAACAGATGTTTTTGAGACTTTATTGCTATTCTACATCATACAGTACATATCATCCAATGAGTTGAATTGAAGTACTTGATTGATTGTAGGTTTCGGTCAAGAAAGGGTGCGTGTGATGAAATGGAAGGCGGCCCAAGTGATTTAAGTGAAAGTACAAAAAAGGATACAAAATTTGATGTGTTCTTGAATCACCGGGGGCCAGATACTAAGATAACCTTTGGAATAATATTGCACAATGCATTGCAACATGTTGGTTGTGAGCCATTTTTGGATGTTGAGTCACTTGTGAAAGGAGAAAAAGCTTTCACATCCATTAATGACGCTCTAAGTGGAGCTCTTGTGCATGTTGCAATATTCTCTCCAAGATATGCAGAGTCCAAGTATTGTCTTGATGAATTATGTGACATGTTGTCAAGCAAGAAGCCAATAATTGTAGTATTCTACAATGTGGAACCTGAGAATCTACGACGGACGAGTGAAGGACCATATGCTGAAGCCTTTAAGAAACACTTGGAAAGAGGATTGGAAGAAAATGTGAAGAGATGGCAAAGCGCCCTCAATGAGGCAGCTGCAATCACAGGATTCAAGCATAGAGAACATACAGAGTAAGACTATCTAGCACCTGAGCTTGCATGTGGATACAACTCTTGCATGATAAGAAGAATGTAGGCATTCAATAATTTCTATGATGATGAATCAACCCATATTAGTACTTTTCTATGCTAATAGAAGTTGTAAATATATTGGTCATTGCAGTGATATTGACAAGTTGAAGGAGGAAGTTGTCGCTCGAATTCTTAGTGTTTTACCTTCGCATGCGGGATCACCTTTTTCTGAGCATCGAGTGGGTGTAAGTGAACAGCTGAAATTTTTATCAGAGAAATTACATGCAATGGGAGAGTATCCTGGAGCAATTGGCATCTATGGCATGGGTGGAATTGGAAAAACGACGCTAGCAAGTGAATTGTACTATCGTGAACGTGCAAGCTTTAAGCATCACTTCTTTCTAAAGGATGTGAAGCAATATGAAGGAAAGGAAATGGAGAATTTGCAAATGGAGATGGTGTCAGGATTATTACATGTTGATTTGAAAAGCTTGAAAAAGCGACGAGAGTACTTTTTTGAGATGATAATGAAGAAAAAAGTGTTTTTGGTAGTTGATGATATCAAAGATGTAAAACAATTTGGTGAGCTGCTACCCAATCTTGAGAATCTCATGTCAGGAAGTCGAGTTGTAATCACTTCTCGAGATTGTAGTTTGCTGCGAAGGATTATGCGCAATTTACCAGAGCTACAACAACACCTCTATCTTATGCCAGAGCTAAGATATGAGGAGTCTCTTGAGCTATTTATTTGGCATGCTTTTCATAAAAAGTGCTTGCTTGAAATTGATAATGCTTTACATCACGATGTGGAAGACATTGTAAGGGCTTGCAAAGGAGTTCCACTTGCAGTAGAAGTTATGGGTGGATATATGTGGGAGAATAGAGAAGTGGAAGAATGTTGGACCAAAGCAAAATTTGCACTTCAAACTCACGAAGATATTATGAGCAATCTCCAGTTTAGCTATGATGGTTTGAAGAGTAATAGATTGAAACAAATGTTCTTGGATATAGCTTGTTGTATGCTTGGCCATCCCAAGTACATAGCATTGGAAGTGTGGAAATCAATTGGCTATATTGAGCCAGAAATTCAATTAAGTACATTGATAAACAGGTGTATGATCAAAATTGATGGTGAGGGTCTACTTAGTATTCACGACCTATTGCGAGACATGGGGCGGAATATCGTTATTGAAAAAACATAGCATTGGAAGTGTGGAAGTCAGTTGGCTATCCTGAGCCAGAAAATGAGTTAATTATATTGATAAACAGGTGTATGGTCAAAATTGATGGTGGGGGTCATCTAAGTATTCACGATTTATTGCGAGACATGGGGCGGAATATCGTTATTGATGATTCAATTGCAACGTCTAGAAGGCCAAGTCGTGTATGGAACTCCCTTGAAGGAGAACGAACTCTCCAATCAGGACAAGTGAGTGTAGTTTGTCATTATAAGTACTTAATGTTCTTACTCACAATACTATTGTGAAGAAAGTAACTTGTTATTTACTATGATTTTATTTAATCAAAGACTTCTTAAGCTCTACACTTGCGGAAAGTCAAGGAAGTAGTAACGTAGGATGTCTAAAGTATGTTGATAGTCTCTTTTTGACAAAATTTTGAATTTGGTGTGTAGGGTGAAGGAGTCATAGCGCTATCACTTGTTGGAGTACAACCTTCAAAAATTCTCAAAGCAAATTTATTCGAAAACTTGAAGGAGTTAAGATATCTCTTCCTTGGTGATTGTGTGTGGGAAGGTGAATTCTCGGGTTGTTTAAATAACTTAAGATGGTTACAATGGAGAAACTTTCCTTATGACCAATTGCCAACAGCTTTGCAATTTGGGAGCCTAGTTGTATTAGACCTATCATGGAGCAGTGCTCTCACCCACATTTGGCCAGCAGAAACTATGCATGAGGTAAGATTTCTCTACTTCCAAAAGAATAATGCTCAAAATCATATAGCTAAAATAGAGTCATCAAGAAATTTTGCTCATACAAGACTTGATAATAATCGTTGTCATTAAATATAAAATTTTATTTTATAGAAGACTAATTGTTTTTGTTTTGATTTTATGTCCTTGGATATTGATTTATAATATACTTACTTGATGTGCCATGGTCATTGTGGACTCATTCGGGTATTCTAGAAGAATACATGTTCTGGATAGTTTTATTTTGTGAAATGGTTAAGTGGCAATTAAAAATTTATTCCAAGGGCTTCAAGTATCTTTTTATTCTTAGTTATATTTCAAATTTTTGGCTTCGTACCTAGTTCACATCTTGTTCACAAAACCATGCGATAGAGCCTCCAATTTTTGAAGTGCGGCAGTAGTTAAATGTAATATTAATCTCTCTCTGATGTGAGTTAATTCTTTTACAGAATTCTTTGGAGGAATTAAGAATATTGCTCTTGAAAAAATGTTCAAGGCTTGAATCGATATCAAATGGGATTCTATGCTGTAGAAAATTAAAGCATATGGATCTTGATGGATGTCTATCCTTGACATCATTACCAGATGGCCTACTAGAACTTCCTGGTCTAGAAACACTTATATTATCTGGCTGCGAAAGACTAACATATTCTGTGGACATGTTCAACATGAGAATGTTGAAAGTTATCAATCTATCAAACACACAATTTTCAGAATTACCTCATAGCTTTGGCAATCTCTTGAGGTTGAAAGAATTATATCTCGTAGGTTGCGAGGCATTGGGAAAGTTTCCTGAAACATTTGGTGGCTTGTCCAACTTGGAAAAGTTGGACATGCATGGTTGTTGGCGATTTAAACGGCTCCCATTTTCATTTGGTGACCTTAAGAAGCTTTGGTACTTACGTCTTACTTCTTCCGCAATTCGAGATCTTCCGAAGGATTTTGGCCATCTCTCAAGCTTGAAGGAGGTGAATTTTTCACTATGCAAGAGTTTGGTAGGCTTTCCAGAATCATTTGGTTGCTTGACAAACTTGGAGAACTTGAGTATATATAATTGTAAGAAGTTTGAAAGGCTTCCATCTTCATTTGGTGATCTTAAGAAGCTTTGGTTCTTACGTCTTACTTCTTCTGGAATTGGAGATCTTTCGGAAGATTTTGGCCATCTCTCAAGCTTAAAGGAGGTGGATTTTTCAGACTGCAAGAATTTGGTAAGCTTTCCAGAATCATTTGGTTGCTTGTCCAACTTGGAGAAGTTGGAAATGCGCGGTTGTGACCAGTTCAAAAGGCTTCCATCTTCATTTGGTGATCTTAAGAAGCTTTGGTTCTTAGATATTAGTTCTTCAGCTATTCGAGATCTTCCGGAGAAGTGTGGGGATCTTTCAAGCTTGAAGGAGGTGAATTTTTCACTTTGCAAGAATTTGGTGGGGTTTCCAGAATCATTTGGTTGCTTGTCCAACTTGGAGAAGTTGGAAATGCGCGGTTGTGACCAGTTTGAAAGGCTCCCATCTTCATTTGGTGATCTTAAGAAGCTTTGGTTCTTTAATCTTAGTTCTTCAGCAATTCGAGAACTTCCGAAGAAGTTTGGCCATCTCTCAAGCTTGAAGGAGGTGGATTTTTCAGAGTGCAAGAGTTTGGTAGGCTTTCCAGAATCATTTGGTTGCTTGACAAACTTGGAGAAGTTGAAAATGTATGGTTGTGAGCAGTTTGAAAGGCTCCCATCTTCATTTGGTGATCTTAAGAAGCTTTCGTTTTTACGTCTTAGTTCCTCAGGAATTCGAGAACTTCCGGAGAAGTTTGGCCGTCTCTCAAGCTTGAGAGTTGTGTATTTTTCAAACTGCAAGAATTTGGTAGGGTTTCCAGAATCATTTGGTTGCTTGTCCAACCTGGAGAAGTTGGAAATTCGTGGTTGTGACCTGTTACAAAGGCTCCCATCTACTTGCGGTGCTCTTGAGAAGCTTTGGTTCTTAGATTTTAGGTCTTCAGCAATTCGGAATCTTCCGAAGGATTTTGGCCATCTCTCAAGCTTGAAAGAGGTGGATTTTTCACTATGCAAGAATTTGGTAGGGTTTCCAGACTCATTTGGTTGCTTGTCCAACTTGGAGAAGTTGGAAATGCGCGGTTGTGAGCAGTTTGAAAGGCTCCCATCTTCATTTGGTGATCTTAAGAAGCTTTCGTTCTTAGATTTTAGGTCTTCAGCAATTCGGGATCTTCCGGAGGATTTTGGCCATCTCTCAAGCGTGAAGGAGGTGGATTTTTCAGAGTGCAAGAGTTTGGTAGGCTTTCCAGAATCATTTGGTTGCTTGACAAACTTGGAGAACTTGAGTATATATAATTGTAAGAAGTTTGAAAGGCTTCCATCTTCATTTGGTGATCTTAAGAAGCTTTGGTTCTTACGTCTTACTTCTTCTGGAATTGGAGATCTTTCGGAAGATTTTGGCCATCTCTCAAGCTTAAAGGAGGTGGATTTTTCAGACTGCAAGAATTTGGTAAGCTTTCCAGAATCATTTGGTTGCTTGTCCAACTTGGAGAAGTTGGAAATGCGCGGTTGTGACCAGTTCAAAAGGCTTCCATCTTCATTTGGTGATCTTAAGAAGCTTTGGTTCTTAGATATTAGTTCTTCAGCTATTCGAGATCTTCCGGAGAAGTGTGGGGATCTTTCAAGCTTGAAGGAGGTGAATTTTTCACTTTGCAAGAATTTGGTGGGGTTTCCAGAATCATTTGGTTGCTTGTCCAACTTGGAGAAGTTGGAAATGCGCGGTTGTGACCAGTTTGAAAGGCTCCCATCTTCATTTGGTGATCTTAAGAAGCTTTGGTTCTTTAATCTTAGTTCTTCAGCAATTCGAGAACTTCCGAAGAAGTTTGGCCATCTCTCAAGCTTGAAGGAGGTGGATTTTTCAGAGTGCAAGAGTTTGGTAGGGTTTCCAGAATCATTTGGTTGCTTATCCAACCTGGAGAAGTTGGAAATGTATGGTTGTAAGCAGTTTGAAAGGCTTTCATCTACTTTTGGTGCTCTTGAGAAGCTTTGGTTCTTAGATTTTAGGTCTTCAGCAATTCGAGATCTTCCCGAGGATTTTGGCCATCTCCCAAGCTTGAAAGAGGTGGTTTTTCAAACTGCAAGAATTTGGTAGGGTTTCCAGAATCATTTGGTTGCTTGTCCAACTTAGAGAAGTTGAGATTGCGCGGTTGTAACCTACTTGAAAGCCTCCCATCTTCATTTGGTGATCTTAAAAAGCTTTGGTTCTTTCAGCTTACTTCTTCAGCAATTCGAGATCTTCCGGAAGATTTTGGCCATCTCTCAAGCTTGAAGGAGGTGGATTTTTCAGACTGCAAGAATTTGGTAGGCTTTCCAAAATCATTTCGTTGCTTGTCCAACTTGAAGACGTTGGATATGCGCGGTTGTGAGCAGTTGGAAAGGCTCTCATCTTCATTTGGTGAACTTAAGAAGCTTTTGTCCTTACATCTTAGTTCTTCAGGAATCCGAGAACTACCGGAGAAGTTTGGCCCTCTCTCAAGCTTGAGAGTTGTGTATTTTTCACTATGCAAGAATTTGGTAGGGTTTCCTGAATCATTTGGTTGCTTGTCCAACTTGGAGAAGTTGGAAATGCGCGGCTGTGATCTTTTTGAAAGGCTCCCATCTTCATTTGGTGATCTTAAGAAGCTTTCGTTCTTAGATTTTAGGTCTTCAGCAATTCGGGATCTTCCAGAGGATTTTGGCCGTCTCTCAAGCTTGAAGCAGGTGGATTTTTCAGACTGCAAGAGTTTGGTAAGCTTTCCAGAATCATTCGGTTGCTTGAGAAACTTGAAGACGTTGGATATGCATGATTGTGAGCAGCTTAAAAGGCTCCCATCTTCATTTGGTAAACTTAAGAAGCTTTCGTTCTTAAATCTTAGTTCTTCAGGAATTCGAGAACTTCCGGAGAAGTTTGGCCGTCTCTCAAGCTTGAGGGTTGTGTATTTTTCAAACTGCAAGAATTTGGTAGGGTTTCTAGAATCATTTGGTTGCTTGTCCAACCTGGAGAAGTTGGAAATGCGTGGTTGTGACCTGTTAGAAAGGCTCCCATCTACTTTTGGTGCTCTTGAGAAGCTTTGGTCCTTAGATTTTAGGTCTTCAGCAATTCGGGATCTTCCGGAGGATTTTGGCCATCTTTCACGCCTGAAGGAGGTGGATTTTTCACTATGCAAGAATTTGGTAGGGTTTCCAGAATCATTTGGTTGCTTGTCCAACTTAGAGAAGTTGGAAATGCGCGGTTGTGACCTATTTGAAAGGCTCCCATCTTCATTTGGTGATCTTAAGAAGCTTTGGTTCTTACGTCTTAGTTCTTCACCAATTCGGGTGCTTCCGGATGATTTTGGCCACCTCTCAAACTTGAAGGAGGTGGATTTTTCAGACTGCAAGAATTTGGTAAGCTTTCCAGAATCATTTGGTTGCTTGTCCAACTTGGAGAGGTTGGAAATGCGCGGGTGCGAGCGGTTCGAAAGGCTCCCATCTTCATTTGGTGATCTTAAGAAGCTTTGGTTCTTAGATATTAGTTCTTCAGCTATTCGAGATCTTCCGGAGAAGTGTGGGGATCTTTTAAGCTTGAAGGAGGTGAATTTTTCACTATGCAAGAATTTGGTAGGGTTTCCAGAATCATTCGGTTGCTTGTCCAACTTAGAGAAGTTGGAAATGTATGGTTGTGAGCAGTTTGAAAGGCTCCCATCTACATTTGGTGCTCTTAAGAAGCTTTGGTTCTTAGATGTTAGTTTTTCAGCAATTCGAAATCTTCCGGAGGGTTTTGGCCATCTTTCACGCTTGAAGGAGGTGGATTTTGCATACTGTGAGAATTTGGTAGGGTTTCCAGAATCATTCAGTTGGTTGACCAAGTTAGAGGAGATGCGTATTAATGGTTGTGATCATATTCAAAGGCCCCTTTGGTTGAGTGAAAGAAAAAGAAAGGGACATCTTTCTTTTTTGCGGTTATTGAATTAGAGTTTGACTATTATACGAGGTCTTCCCGAGATGTCTCGCCATCTTTGAAGTTTGTAGACGATAATTTATATTTTATGTGGCATATTCTTTCGTAGGGTAGAAAATGGTTTTACAAATTTGTTAGCATCTTCAAATGCTTTCTAACCTTCTTTGGGTATTTTAAGGAGGTTTGGTTGTTGAATCTTATTTATATGGCAATTTGAGATCCTCTCGAGAGTGTTCGCCATCTTCTAAGTTATAGGATCTATGCTTTATGAATTGTAAGGTATTGGATGAGTTGAAGAATTTTCTCAAGAATATTTGGTGTAGAAGAATTGCAAATGAAAATGTTGTGAGTTGTTCTCTTTCTACGGGTTATATCTTATGGAGTTAAATTGTTCTTGGATTCCACAATGCATTCATGTATAATATCTCACATAATTTGGCCATGTTTGAAGTTCAACAAATGTATTATTTAGGTATTCTTATAATATTATGAAAATCTTTATCTGTCATTTTTCAATATTTGGAAGCTTTTAACCTCATATTTTAGCTAGTGTTGTTAGCTTTTACTTACATTCAAGAATTTTATGAATTTACTTAAATTAAAATTTGATAAATTCTTATTGCAAACCTACTTCCCAGTACATATTTAACCCCTATACGTTATTAGGTATTTTTGGCTAAAAATCACAGTTTCAATGTAAGTGGTATAGATGAAACTGAAGATCAACTATCAAGATCTTAACTAAACATAGTTGTATTGGAGTTGTTGTAGGTCATGTGGACCAAAATTTGACTTATGAGGCCTTATAGAATGCATGATCGAAACATATTAGTAAGCAAAATAGTAAAATAAATTCAATTTTTTTTGGCTAGGAGTGGAAATTTTACCAACGCTACTACGATAGAAAAGATCACCATCTAGAAAGTTGCTCATGTTCATGCAAATAACACTCTTGTACTGATAGGCTACACCAACAAACATCTTGTCTCAAAATAATAGCCTTGTAATAGTAAAAACTGCCAAAAAATTTACAAAGGAAAATTAGTTAAGATCTATACCCTTTGCACTCAAAACATCTTCAATCTTGTAAAGGTTTCTACCACTAAAACTAGACTATTGATTTCCAACCTCAAAAATAAAGTAAAAAACCAACTGTGGATGAATGAGATATAGCTTTTTAAAAATAATCCCATTTTTCACTCTTCTCATTCTGTAAACATCATTCCAAATCATATACCAAAAGTATTTGGATCATAAATCTTCCAACTAGAAAGTTTTTAGAGTTCATCTTAAGATCATGATTATGAAGAAAAATTCCTAGAAAACTATTCTTTCTTTCACATAATTAGCTTGCACTGATAAATCTTAACCTTGTTTGAAAATACAAAAACAAAAGTAGCGTTTACTTAAATGCATGCCATTAATTCATGCTTAATTTTATAGGTTTAATATATTCACCAAACAAGGTAGACTTGATTTGAGATTCAAACCAAGTGATTTAGTCAAAAAAAGACTCGAGATGAAGAAGTTATGGCTCTTCAAAGTATCTATCCTTCATTCAAATTGTCAAATTTTGAAATCAAGGACGTTTGGTGGTTACATTGATTTTCATTTTCCTTTTAGTTATGACTAGGAATCTCAAAAGTTTGTGAATTTTGTAAAATGGCGGTACAACTCACACAATTGAATAAAGTTGTAATTGGTGGAAGTGGGAAATTTAACCCTTAAAGGACCAAGGATGTTGAAAGTGGTTTTTGGGATTTAATGCAGCCTAGATGAAGGGGTTAACCTCTAAACGACCATGGTGTTTTGTGAGGTCCAAACTTCAAAATTGCAATTTCATACCACCTTGTAAACTTTGGAGTGTGAGAATATTTTTTTACACTTTTTTGAGACTTTCAACCATATGATCTTGAAGAGAACTATTATTAGAATAGTGGTTGAAATTTGAACCGTTGGATCGTAGCCACTTGTAAGATCGTAACATTCAAAGATGATGCAATCTTTTTTTCAGCAAACATAGTCCACTTTGTACAAAGGAAAACGTGATGCTTATTACCTTAAACATGTAGCTCATATTTTTTTTCCATGTATATAACTAAGTTGGGCATGCCCATGCAAAAGTTTAGACGATCATTTTGCTTTTTAAACCTTGATGCAATTTATTTACCAGAAGAAGGTAGAAATCAAGGATTTGGTAAAACATGCACCACGTTGATTCTATATGGTTTAGGGGAAAAATAAACGGCGAGTATATACCTTCTTGAGTTTTTAAATTTCAAGAAAAAAGAAATTCAAAAAATTCCAAATTTTCAAATTTTGGCAAATTTTGAAAGAAAACATTGTAATATCAAAGAAAACTTTGAATCTAGCTCTTGTAATTTTTGAAGGGTGCCCTTGTAGGATTGGTAAAATTTTCAACTTGGGTCACTTGGAAACCTAAGTACAAAGTCAATCAAGAAAAGATTTTTAAAAAAATAATTTTTAAAAAAAAGGTAAAAATAAAAAGTTTTTTTTGCCCGCCTTAAGGCTGAAAACTAAAATTTGCGTTTAAGAACTCCATAGGTGGAGTTTGAATTTGCAAATTTTTTCACATACACCTTGTAGTATAGGGAACATCGAGTATAAATCTTAGGCAAAAATATCACTTTTAACATCTTCACTTAGGCTGCCCCAAATCGCAAATCTCCTAATCGGAGGCCTTGGTAGTTTAGGGGTTAAAATTAATATTTTTGCCTAAGATATTTACTATGTGCTTCCTTCATACTATTCAAGGTGTGTAAGAATTTGAAAAGTCAGATTCCAAATTACGAATTTTTTATTGCAGAATTTAGCTTTGAAGGCCAATTAGGGCTGCAAGAAAATATATATATTTACAAGTTCATTTTATAGATGGACCTCAGTTGGAATAAACCTATAGATGTCAATATTTCTATTTATGGTCTACAAGCCTAGATGAAAAGAAGACATTATAAATCGAGTGGTAAGTTTTCTTTCGCTAAATTAGAAGGGCTAAATTAACAAATAACCCTAAGGAGCTAAACGTAGACACCTTATCCGCTTGGCTTGTGATAGATGCGTCAAAGGATGCTTGTGATGGATGCGGATGCGGTAACGTCGGTGAACAACTCAGACAATGTAGCGGAAGGATTACTTGGAGGCTAACGACAACTCGCTCCGCAACAACAACGCCCTGCAACCATGGGCACACAATTGCTCGATGCAGATGAGGATGTTGTCAAACATGGCCCGTGATTGAAGATCAACCCTCCCAGGCATTTAGGTTCTAGCGACTTTGCTTTCACTTTCTTTTGAAATTTCAACGCAATATATAGGCTTGGGGGTTTGCTATCGATTTGAAACTCGTTGGGGTTTAGGAGGTAGAGTTGTTGTTCATCTTACCTCTCTTGCAATGTTGACGCTCTTTCTCTTGTGGCTCTACTTGACCTCTAGTACTATGTGTATATCTTTATATTGACACACACTTTATCACTGCTGTAGTATATTCTTCATTTTTACATTTTTCAGAATTCAAGGGCAGAGAAGGCTACATTAAAAGTTGGCACTACAAAGGTAAAACACAAATTACCACTACTAAGCAAGATATGTTGCATGTTTGACTAAAACTTCAACTTTATAGCAACTCATAATGTAAAAATAAAATTTTATTTATTTTAGAACTTACTACTTAACCCCTAAACGACCACGGCCACCGATTCGGCTTTTACGGTCAAGGCAAAAAAATTTATAGTCAACTTCAAATGTTATGATCTCACATCCACTGATGATCCAACGGTTATAAATTTTCACACTACTACCTATGGTAGTCTACTTCAAGATCCTACGGTTGAAGTTATCAAAAATTTCTAAATTTTTTGGACGTACCCGCATTAGTACATAGTGGTCAGTGTTGGGATTTCAAGCTCCCAAAACATCGTGGATCTTTAGGGGTTAAGGTCCGATCGTTACACAAATGTGTACAGAATAATAGAGGGGATAGGGCTTGGTTGTCCAAGGTTGACAACACCGGCTTTCTAATTGCAACCAATACTATATTCCTAGTTAATAAAAGTTTCATAATTCACCGATCACTCTTGATTTTAATCAGGTGACTATTGAATCCGCTGTCAAAAATCGACAAAATACTGCTGGTGGAGAAGGAAGACCAGTTTACCCTTGTTGATGCCAAACATGAGACTGTGCATTGGGTAAAGAATAGACATCTCCAAAATAGGCTAATAGCATTTTTATTCATATCCTCTAAGTTGATGATTTAGACATGCACTGAGTAGTTAATTTGGACATGCATTGAGTACACTAAAAATTATATTTAGTGTTGGATGGCAATTGTTGTAGTTACCACCATCATACTCCAACACTATTAGTCAACTTGTGGACAATTAGTGTATTGGGGGGCCACCCTTTCTTAATGGCAACCTCCCTTTTATAGTCAACTTGTAAACAATTAGTGTATTGGGGGGCCAGCATATCTTAATGGTAGCCTCTCTTTTAGCCACCAAAGTTGCAAGTTGGCCAACACCAAATCAAAATCTAACACTAAATGTCAACTTCTTCACTTTTCAATACTTTAAATCTTACTATTGTTCACAATTGGTGTTGGAATTGACAATTAGAGTTGCTACAATTCTACCCTTGTTGACAATTGGTGTTGTTGTTCGTGTTTAGTGTTGCCAAAACTAAATATAATTTTTAGTGTAGTTAATTTGGACATGCACTAAGTAGTTAATTGGGACAGGCACTGAGTAGTTAATTTGGACATGCAATATGTAGGCAAAAACAAGAGTATGTATTTATGTGATTTTTGTGCTTAGAAAATCTTTTGTAATTAAAAACAACAATACGTAGTCATGTGATTTTGTGCTTTAGAAAATATTTTGTAACTGTAAATTATTATCCTTTAATTGATGTTTTATTATTTCTTTGAAATCAACACGAGTCTCCTTAAAAGGATTCCTCCAATGAACAATGTGGATACGTTTCGTGACATGTGCGAACTAGTCCAAAAGTCACCTGGTGTGAATAGAAGCTTCTCAAGTTTGTACCATATTTTTTCTTCTTCTTGATCAAAGATAAATGATTTCAATCTTAAAATTATCAAATTATTGGATGTTCCCAACTTATGATGCTCTTTCTTGATCTAATGGTTGTGATCATTGTTTCCAGATTATGGTGAAACCACCTATAAGCGGGCACCTACCTAAAGGCATGCACCCAAGATTCTTTCTTTCATAAAGATCTAACCTCCCTTGCATGTACCTCATGCAAACATAAAAAGGTTGCCCGCCTTTAGGCTACCGCTTCTAAAATTTGTATTTAATTATGTGTGTTTTCTTAAAAATCACAAAAATTGGGAAAGTGAGTCTTTTCCTATTCCTCATCCCTGAAAAATAGTAACACACTTATTTCCTTTCCAAGTATATAGATTCCCTCAATTTTCCTTAAGTGCACGACAATAGGTGGTTTCACCATAGCAGTCTTTCAATACTCAACTATAAAGGCAACCAATATAAAGTGATTTTATTGCAATGGCAAAGTAAATGAAAAACTAGACCAAGTGGAATCATCAATATTGGACTCTCCTACAATTTTACATTTGAATTTAGACTTATAGGCGCCTGTAACATGTTGTTCTAAAATTGCATCCTATATTATGTAGCTGTAAGTGAAAAGCCTAGTGAGCCATTATTACGCCATTATCCATAGTGACTCATTTCCAATAATGGTTTCACTATACCTTTTAACCTAGAGGTACACAAATAGCTTTGAAGTTTGATTCTCCATACAACGAATGTAAATATTTTAGGATGTCCGTCAAGGGCACTGTTTTGGAAACCCTAGAATTCTAGTATCAAAAACTCATTACAAATTGTATGAAACTCCAAACTCATGATTTTTTTTAATTAAGTCTTCCACTTATAGTAAGGTGGCCAATAATGGCGCAATTTTTAGCCAAGAAAATCTCTAGGGATGTTGCCACTACAAGCACTTTTTGTGCATGGGGAAAATTAGTAGAAAGCTAGAGCAAGTGGAATCGTTATTAATAGAGTCGTCTACAATGAGTTATGAATTTTTGAAATTGGAAGTATAGATGCTTCCAAAATGGTGCTCTAAAGTGACACCCTGTATTGTTGCGTAGTAAAGAGTTTTATATTTATAGAAATAATAAATAGAGTGATCGTAAAGAGGTCATTAGAATGAGGTGAAAGGTTGGAGATAAGGACTTTTGGCAAACATAAAGGACTCTTTTGCAGATAAGAAAGAGTGAACTAGTAGTCTTTGTGAAGGTAAAGTGGTTGTTTGGGAGGATATAAAAAAGGGTACATTTCCTTTTTCAAAAACCGCAATAGGTCCATTCATTATTTAAGGTAAGTTATTTTATTTTATTCTATTTTATATTTTTATTTTATTTGGACATGATATTGTGATTTTGGGCACTGCTCGTCAGATCGGGCGCATGAGGTGTCATTGGAAGTTGTAGAGTTGTGGAAAACAATCGGATTGCGAATTGGATCTATAAATCCACATATATTGAATTTCAGAGTATTATTATGGCCCCAAAAGTACTAAAAAATTTGTGAATGAATGTAGCAACGCCTCGAAGATGTACAATTGAGGGTTTAAAGAGGGGTTTTGAGATAGAGGGAGGGGCGTGATGTTTTGAGATGTTTTGAGAGGTATTTCTTATTTATATGTTGGTGATGTTTTGAAGAAGCAATTTGGAGTTATATGTGAATAAAGCTTTCCAATTTTGCAATTTGTGTGCGTATTTTCCTCTAGTGATAAACTGGTGTGTAGAGTAAGGGGTGGTTAGCAATGTCCTCATTGAGAAGCTACAACCTTGCACCTTTACCGCAGCAGGTGGATTTCAATCGATACTTGTGAATTTTTTGTATCTTTCCGGGATTAAATTAGAGCATCCAGGGTCCGAGTGATTTCCCCATAGGAATCTTGCTTATGCGATGATGGAAGCGGAGAACAAGGGATGGAAGTCGAGAATATGCAAACATGAGTGGAAAATGAGTGAACGAGGGTATAGGAGGAGAGGAACGAAAGATGAGAACCTGATACAAAAAATGGGAATCGAAAACTAGAGTTGGGAAACGAGGAAATAGAAACAAGGGAACAAAGTTACAAATGATAGGAAATCAAGAACGAGGGAACATAGGATAGTGAACAGGGAACGAGGTAAGATAGGATAGTGAATAGAGAAGGAGGGATCGGAGGATGGGAAACATGAAAAAAAAGAACAGAAAATGGGGAATCACGAACGAGAGAATGGATGAGACGGAATCAAGGATTAGTGAACAAAGAATGGGGAACCGGGAACTAGAAAATGGCAAATGGAGAATCAAGTATAAGATAAAGGAAGATATGGGATCGGGAACAGAGAACGTGGAATAATTTTTAAAGAGCACCAAGTAAAGAACTACCTCATATCCCTTAATGTGCTCATGGTGCGTGTGGTGAGCAAAATTTCATGAGTAGTTAGCAGAATTTCACGGAAAATGGATAGATTTAAACGAACAAAAAACACAAAAGAAAATCATGTGGGCCCAAATACCAATTTTCCTTACAAATTTGCTCACTGTTCCACATTCAGTCTTTAAGGTTACCGTAATGAGAAGGTTAATAACTCTCGCTATGGTCAAGTATTCAGTTCTTGGTACACAATCACGACTTTCAACTACAAAATTGTATAATATGAAGCTCAAATTTTTACTATTGGTTTGCATTCAAATGTCACATTCTGCTCCTTGGAATGTTATAAATTTCTCACACAATTAATTAATTTTTTTTTTACCACCAATCAAGTCAAATATAACCAAGGCTCAAGAACAAGAATCAAGATCAATTTATCACAAACTACAAAAATTAACCATGTATGAACATGTCAAAGCACCAAGAGCCATTATTCCTACGACTCTCTACCAATATTGCTTTACCACACATTTTATCCTAGAGGTACAAAATAGCTCTGAATTTTGATTCTCCATATAACAATTGTAGAAATTTTTGGGTGTCATTTTAGGGCACCATTTTGGAAACCTTGTAAGTCTAGTTTCACAAAAGTCATTACAAATATTTTTAATTTTTGAACTGATGATCCCGTTCCAATTACTTTCCAAATGCACAAAAAATACTCATATTGGTAACTCCATTACAGATTTCCTAAACTTTTTGCGCCATTATTGAGCAGTCCACCTTAAACCCCAGTGTAGTCACTTTTCATTTCGTTACTTTTTCCCGTTACTTTTCTTTGGCAGGAGGATTAGGGTTTAAGGCTTCTCGCATCGGAAATTCGATCGCAAGCGAGCAAGCACCTGCTTCCTTCCTTCCTTCCTTCGACACGAGCTTGTTATCTCATAATTAAAGGCAACAGCTGCTTATTCGGAGGGTGGGTCTCGCGGAATCCCGACTTTCTGGGGGCAATTCAAGGTGCACGATCGTCATGAACTCTTCAGTATTACATTCCCAATTCTGAGAATTCGAGGGTACAGCTCCATCACTCTAACCTAATCGATCTGATTGCATCTTGCGCTCTATCATTCAATTCCGAGATTGATCGTTATCACACTTCATGAATCTATGCCTGCTCATTGCATCGAAGCTTCAACAAGCATATAACAACTGTTCAGTTTTTGAAAATGGTGTCACGCTAGGTTGCAGAATGCTGCCTGTTGATTGATAGAAGCTCCATTCCATATGTTTCAGGGCGCATGTCTGTCTGTCTGTCTGAATCAGGGTTGCAAGGGTGGCTGAATCAATCGAAACTTTCAACAAGCATCTGAGAACTGTTCATTTTTTGATATTGGGCAGTGTTGCGTAGCGCTCTCTCACAAGGTCGCTAGAATGCTGCCTGTCGGTAGAAGCTCCATTTGCGCGTGTCTGTCCGGTTCATGGTTGCAAGTGTGGCTTTAATGAATTGAAGCTTCAATGAGGATATGAAGAGTGTGCAGATTTTGAAAATGACATTGTGGTGTAACTCCATATAATAACTCAAGGTTGAGTGATGCATGTTGATAGAATATACACTTTATATATCGCAGGGCGCATGTCTGTCTGTCCGATTCCGGGTTGCAAGTGTGGCAAAGTGAATCGAAGTTTCAGTAAGGATATGGAGGACTGTTGAGTTTTCAAAATGGTGTAACGCTCGGCCATAACTTTAGGTTGCTAGAATGCTGCCTGTCGAAAGAAGCTCCATCTGAGCATGAGGGTTGCAATGGTGGCTGAATGAATGGAACTTTCAACAAGCATCTGAGAACTGTTCATTCTTTGATATTGGGCAGTGTTGTGTAACGCTTTCTCGTAAGGTCGCTAGAATGCTGCCACTTGGTAGAAGGTCCATTTGCAGCATGACTGTCTGACTCCGGGTTGCAAGTGGTGATTACACGAATCGAAGTCTCAGTAAGGATCTGAGAACTCTTCAGTTTCTGAAAATGGCATTGTGGTGTAACCCTCTGTAATAACTCAAGGTTGCTAGAATGCTACCTGTCGATAGAAGCTCCAGTTTACATGCGCGCCTATCTGTCTATCTGAGTCAGGGTTGCAAGTGTGGCTAATTGAATCGAAGCTCTGACAAGCATGTGAGGCTTGTTCAGTTTCTGAAAATGGTGTAACGCTCTGTGATAACTCACGGTTGCTAGATGCTACCGGTCGATAGAAGCTCCTGTCTGTTTGATTCAGGGTTGCAAGTGTGGGTGGTTGCAAGTTTGGCTAAGTGGATCGAAGCTTCAATAAGGATTTGAGAACTTTTCAGTTTTTGAGAATGGTGTATCGCTCTCTCGTAAGGTTGCTTGAATGCTGCAAGCTCCATTTTCATATGTTTCAGGGCGCATGGGTGCAGGAAAGGAAGGAAGGAAGGAAGGGAGGAAGGAGTGAGAAAGCTGAATAGGGAGGCATGATGGACACGGAGGTGCCGCTCCGGTTGGACATGGAGGACGATGGGGCAGAGGAGGACGAGGCGATGGCGGACAGGGGAGCATTCGAGCGCCACTACGCGGACGAGCGCTCCTGGGAGGAGCTTCAGGAGGATGAATCCGGAATGCTGCGCCCTCTGGACGTTGCCGATCAGCAACGACAACACCGTAAGCGCATGGCGGCCATGGCTGGCCCTCACATCCAGCGCGGCATCATCCGCTACGTCTACCTATTGCTCGATTTTTCGAGAGTATGCACTAAACCCCCTGCACGCTAAACCCCTGCACACTAAACCCCCTTCACATGAGCAATCTGGGCAACTATTTCTTCTGTTACACAATCTGCTCAATAATGGCTTCAAGTTCAGCACGATGTTTTTCTTCTGTAAGATATGGCTCTGCTTAATATGGCTCCAATGGCTCAAATTTCAGCATGAGAATCCTGTACTCAACCCTGCCCTAAACCCTTACAACGAGCAATCTGGGCAATCTTTCTTCTGTAAGATAACATGCTTAATAATGGCTCAAATTTTTCAGCATAGCATACTGTATTGAAGTGGAATCATCATTTTTGCACTCTTTCACAACTTGCTATGAAGCTGGACTTTAGAGGTGATTCTAGAATGATATCCAGAAATAGCGCCTTATAATGTTTGCTGTGAGAACATGAAAATTGTAAAGCTAAGCTATGTACTTCTGAGTTGCTCCATTTAAGAGCACTCTACCTATATGCCATAAAAGCACGTAATGTAGCTTACAAAATAGGAACTAGTCTGGGGTAGCAAAGTCGGATTCGGCAAGTATGCGGAGTAAATGGTATGGAATGGAGTGTGCAGGCAGCGGCAGAGATGGATTTGCGGCCAAGTAGGATGGGCATAGTAGCAGACTGCGTAGAAGCCTTCATCCGGGAGTTTTTCGACCAAAACCCCTTAAGTCACCTCGGCATCATTCTCCTCCGAAACGGGATAGCCCACAGATTGACAGATTTGAGTGGCAGTCCCGAGACGCACATCAAGGCTCTCCGAAGTAACATGGAGTGTGCCGGGGACGCTTCCATCCAGAACGCGCTGGATCTCGCTCGGGGCTACTTGACACAGATCCCGAGCTACGGCCATCGCGAGGTCGTGCTCGTGTTCTCGGCTCTGAGCACCATCGACCCTGGCGATATCCTGGAAGCTGTGCAGCTTTGCAAAGACGCCAACATACGGTGCTCTGTTGTGGGGTTGTCAGCTGAGATTTTCGTCTGCAAAATGTTGTGTGATAACACTGGTGGTACTTACTCTGTCGCCACAAATGAGGTATGCCCCTCTACTACTATAATATACCTTTACAAGTCATTCAATCAGGTGCTTGGTTAGTGGTATTTACATTTGAAGCTGTGCAACAGGGGCATTTGAAGGAGTTGATAATGGAGCACGCACCACCGCCACCCACACAAGCAGAGATGTCAATAGCGAGTTTAGTACGCATGGGTTTTCCGCAAAGGGGAGCAGAGGACGCAGTAGCGCTCTGCGCGTGCCACCGAGAAGTGAAAATCGGCGGTGGCTACACTTGCCCCCGTTGCAAGGCCAGAGTGTGCGAGCTTCCCACGCAATGCCACATCTGTGGCTTGACTCTCGTTTCGTCTCCTCACTTGGCTCGCTCGTATCACCATCTCTTCCCTGTTCCCCCGTTTGAGGAGATTACCAACCTGGGGAATGTTGCTAATGGCAAAGAAGGCTTCTCTGAGTGCTGCTATGGCTGCTTACAGGAGCTTCCTACCCCAGGTACCCTTTGTCTCTAACCCTTTCTCATGTATGCGGGAGTAGTCATCAAGAGCATTCCTTTGCCCGCAGAAAAAAGTATTGATCACTAACATCAAAGTCTTCTTAATCATGCATTAGCTAATCTTTCATGATGCATGTGAAGTCATGATGAGCATTCCGTTGTTCCTTTGCCAGCAGACAAGTATTGTTCACTAACATCATAATCCTCAAAACATTCTTAATGGTAATTGTACTGTTTTCTTAAAGAGTATAGCTGTGTTGCTTCAGAAGTACTTTTCTACAAACGAGTAATTTTCACCAACATACAAAGATGCTTCTCGAACCATTTTATGGCAACTCTAATTTGCTTTTTTCTGGTCATAAAGAGCATTGCTTGTGTTAGTTTAAAAATCCTTTGCCAATGTAGGGTTTTTGAACCGATCTTGTTTGTTGATGATGTTGGAATTTGCAGGAGGCAAGGTGAAAGGAGTGCGACTAGAGTGCCCACGTTGTAAACAGCATTTTTGTTTCGATTGTGACAATTACATTCACGAGAGTCTTCAGAATTGTCCTGGTGGTGAAAGTACTTTACAACATTCTCAAGAACCGAAACATTCCATTTCCTCTCTTCGGTATCATTTTTCTCTGAGGAGCATGAATGATTTGGAAGTTGCATGGTGGTTGACAGAAGTTTGTTTTCTTAGTAGCCATGTATCACAGGTCATAGTTACAGAGCTAGCTTATCCTCCATTCCAAAACTGGAGTGACTCTTATCCCGTGGGTTGGTTTAACTTTTTATTAACATTTATGGTGGTTTGTGTGGTAGTGGTCTCTGACCGGCTTTAAGGTAACAGAATTGGTGAAAGATTTTTTGGAAGGCGAATTATTTTCTTCTTACAAAGTTCACCAGTTCCCCTGAAACTTAGTATGATTAAATTACACTAAAAATTACAGACTGAAATTGTAATGGATTTGTAGTGAGGATCACATCCAAGTGCTTAGTAGAGCACCTCGATCAATTTTCACCCACATCTTGAACCGTTTTGTTGTTGGAATCTTAACCCCTAAGAGCCCAATCAACCATTTTATGGTCAAGCCCAAATTTTGAGGAGCTGTACCTAGATAAACTAGAGTTTTTTTAAAGTTTTTTTATTATTCCAGGAGTTTGGTGCGGTGGAACCACATCCAATATACGAAACCTCGTTTGGATTCATGGATTGTTCACAATAAGCATTCAAACACAAACACGGCAAGGTTTTCTTAGAGTAAGAACACTTATCATTTTGGGAAAACTAATATGGTCCCTCATAGGTTACTCGTGGCCTCTCCCCATTTCATCAAATAATATGTGGTTTTAGCCAATCATATCAATTTCCATTTACTAATAATTAAAAGTACATTTAATATTGATTTTCAAAGTTTTACTCTTTTTATTAATTATGAGACAACTACTACCTATTTTAGGAAACTTAATTGTATAGTTCTAACTAAGGGTTTAAGGTCTTTATACTATCTGCGGAGTGCTACATCATAAGGGTTACAAAATCCCAAATCTTATAACACATCTAAGTTTTTCTTCAAGCCCCTCGGGCCTTTAGGGGTTAATCTTTAAGAATCCTTGCATTCTTGAGAGTTGAAGAATTTGGAATAGTGGTGGTTTTTTCTTCTTTGCACATTTGAGAGTATAGATCAGTTTATTATAGTTCTTGCATACTTCTACGCGGACGATTGCAAAGCTGACTACTATTGAAGTACCATGCCAAATATCAACGGTTGGATGTGCACCTTCATGAGATCATAATGTTCAAATTTAAGCTCTAAAGGAAAAGCTCAATTGTGCACCTCAAGATGGCTATATTTGAAACCTATGAACAAATACTTTTTGAATCCAATTTTGAGAAATTCAGCCCTAGGATCTTTTTTTTTAGTGTCTAATTAGTCTACCTACCAATCTTTATCAAATTTCACTGTACTGATCTTGAAATAAATTGAGTCGAAGTTTTAGTTTTTGCAAAACATCCCATCTTTTTTAAGCAAATTGACATCATTGTGACTGATTTTGACTTTAGGAGTTAAACACAAAAAATAATAATAAATAAATAAATAAAATAAAAGTATTGCTCGGGTCACATACAATAGTTTACTTTGTGACTGTTCACTCAAATATTTTACTAACATCTTGTTTCGAGGAATATAGTAAGGTCTGAATGTGCATGCAAAACTTTAGAGATTAATTACACTTCTTCTTTTTTATCTTCATGCAGATTCTTTAAAAAAAGATATGAACATAAGAATTACAAAAAATTTGGTAAAATATGCATAATGTCAAGCATACTTGGTTTGGAAATAAAGATTGAATGGTGATGACTTTGTGATGGTATTTAACTTTTTGACCAATTTTATTTTGTAATTTTCAAAATAGACAAGCTTCCGTATTATAAACATGAAAATTAATTTTTTTTTAAAGCCTTTTCTTGTCAGACACATAATTAATTCAACCTCCATCACTTAGAAATGTGAGTGGGGATATGGTTAAGAACATACTATAGAAAGAAATTCTAAAAAAAACACTCGAAAATAACTATTTCTAGCTACCCAAAATAGAGTTCAAAACTTCAATGTAGAATGTATCCTAAACCATGACTTCTCTTCTTCCAATTAGTTTCCCACATAGCTTTTCAATTTCCGTACACCCTAAAAGCTGGTAAATTAGAAAATAAAAATTTGATACTTCATCTAAGATGACCATTCCGGAAAAGCCAATTTGGCTCTTAACCCTTAACCGGGCGGAATGTTGGAAAACGACATTTTGGGTGACTGCAGCAACTTTGAAGGGTTATAACTTCTTCATCATGTTTTGAATGAAATCACTTGGGTTGGGTCCCAAATCAAGTTTAATTTGTGTAATAAAATTTGCATACTCGTAAAATGAAGCATGAATAAATGGCATGCATTTTAGTGAAGGCAGCTCTTGTTTTTAAGTTTTCAAACATGGGGCATGTTTTACCATCGTGAGGGAATTATGGGAAATCTAAACGATGCTTTCATGGAATTCTCTTATATAGTCATGATCTTAAGATGAAGGCTAACAACTTTTTCGTTGGGAGACTTTTGATCCAAATAACTTTGGTATTGGATTTGCAACGATGTTTTGATCTTGAGAAAAAGTCAATGCATGGATGAATTTGTGGAGCTATATCTCCTTCATTCATTGTTGGATTCTGACTTAGTTTTTTAGAATGGGTTCCAATTTGAGTGTAGCTCATGTGGGAGAAACCTTGAAAAAATCAAAGAGCATCGAAGATAAAGCATAGATTTGAGTGCAAAGGGCTGAGATTTGGACTAAAGTTCCTTTGTAGAAAATTTAATAGTATTCACTATTGCAAGGTCATTATCTGTGCAAAAAAAGTTTTATGATCAATTTTTTTTCGTTCAAGGGTGTTATTAAGATGGGTGTTATTAAGATGAAGGTAAACAATTATGTAGTTGATGATTTTTTGATTGCAATAAGTATATTGGTAGCATTTTCACTTCAAAGTGAAAATGTTGAGATTTTGTGATGTTTTTTGAGTACTAATACGTACCTAGGAACCCTAATCACAAGCCAAGAATACTTTGTATTAACTACCGCACAAGCGCACCCTCCCCGTTTATATTATTAATCAAATGCCGTGTCACAAGCCTCATACAAACTCCAATAAACATTGACGCGGTCGTAAACTAATCAAAAAGTTGTGAATCATTGTACCAAAATGATGTAAGATACTAGAGAATCACTAAAATTTGTACTTAAAATAGGTGGTCTTTTCAATTGACTAGTATTAGAGGCTCAGATATGCAAAAGTGTATTCAAGGAATCTAGAGGATAAGCCGAGGTTGTACTTACTAGTTTTCATTCCAAAAACTAAAAACAAACCTGTAACTGCAAATAAAATCACGAAATCATCACTGTTCCATATTTCTTCTTCTTCTCGATCAAAGATGAATGATTTCAATCTCAAAATTACTACATTAGCGGATGTTTGTTCCCGACTTTTGGTGCTCTTCCTTGATCTGATGGTTGTGATCATTGTTTTCAAAGTAGCAGTCTTTCAACACTCGATTGCTGGATTCATGATTTTCAAGAGTTGCAAGCAAAGGGCAAGGACAGCGGACGAACCTTGCTATTTCGATTGCGACAACGGATTGCTCGAATGAGAGAACGATCTCAAGTGAGCGATTCTCTTTTGCTTCCTTGTAGTTGGAGAATCAGGCTCCGAAGAAGCGTACTAGTCGATCACCGTTCAGATCGAAGGGTCGCGCAACATGTCTCCGAATATCAGAATCCCAGCTGCCGTCACTCCGAGCCCAGTTATGGAATCGCGTACAATTGACGGATCCATACCCTGAAATGCTTGCAATCAACACACACCTGAACAGTCAATTTGAGAATCCAAATTCCGAATACTGAATAATCACCGGAGACACCGAAGCTCCCTGAACCCTAATGAGAATTTGGAAACCCTAATTGCGACGATGAGGAGCTTGGGAATTGATGACAATGGAAAGCTGCACAACCACTTCGAGTGAAGAATGATGTGAACGAGGAATGAGGTGTGGAATGGGATCACTATCCATCATTGTATTGTTACCGGAGTACAAGGAATATTTCATATTGGTGTCAAGATTCTTTTGAATTCATATGTTCTTTTAGTAATTTTACTCTTACACATTTTGATTATGGATACAAGCGTATTTTTCATGTATGTATTTTCTCATAAGTTTGTACCAAAAACATGCCAATTTCAACCCTAGAAAATATTTATTTTAGTTCTTGAATAACAAGCAAGGATATGGTGAAAAGTGCATTTTGAGTTTTGATTGTTTGTTGATGACAGCTAAAAAGCGTTAATTTTTATGATAAAGAAGTGTTCCTAGCAATACACATACACTTTCAGAAAATGATGTCCAAAATTTGACGAGAATTCCATATAATCACCATTTTTTTCCCTACAACTTACTATCCTCAAATCAATAAACACAACTACCAATATCTGGTAACTTTTCTTTAGTGTAGTAGACCAACCTACATTAGTATTGAATCAGTAAGAATTTGATGAAAATTGACAATTGTAATAATTGGTTGAGGACACAAAGTTATAGAAAAGAAATAGCGGTTCTATGTAATTATGGACAAATTTTGGACAACATTTTCTACTACTGATGGAAAGAAAGTTGAATTACTCACTTTCAATTGATGTGTGCATTCATGTATTAAAAAATTTGTCAACTCTCTGAAGTAACTGTACTATATGCATTTTTGTATAATAAATATTGACTAGTTACAAGTGAGTTGCTTTGACATTTTATCAATCACAATTTAAAAAGTTTTCGTTACTCTAGCCTTATTATATTTGATGTATATAGAAAAAAGAGTTGGCTAAAGTAAATAGAGTGAAACCAATTTCTCAATCCTTTATAAATTGGTTGATGAGGCTTTTGTAGATTTGCTATAGTTAACTTGATGTTACTTTTTTATTGAAATTGACAGTTGTAAAATTGTAGTTAAATTTCACTTAATTAGAAGTTGCTTTGAGAGCTTGGAGATCTAATGTTAACAAAAATATTATAATTAAAAAAGAAGTTATATAACTATATTTGATAAAAAGAGTAAGAGCCTCAAGCTCAAAAGCTTGAAAAAATGTCAAGAAGAATGGATAGAATGGGAGCTTCAGGTAGGTAGAAACTCTGGTCCCTTTCTAAGGGGCCGGCGTGAATGAAGTGTCCGTTTGTAATCCCGATGACCACCGGACAAGGGGAAACTGGAACAATACTACTTCCCCCTCTCGGGGGTGGACACGATAACTACGATGGTGTCTAGCCTAGTTAATAGTGCCTTGAAGATACTTGACTGTGGGAGCTTCACTACTTGTTCTAGTGGAACTCCTGATGGTAGGCACTACAATGGATGCAAGCTCATCAAACTCACCTAGAGTGAAATTCGTGAGAGTCTTGAAAAGGGCTGGAGTTGCTCTTATTGTTGTCAAAACATCACAAACGACAATATTTGGAACTATTGATTGCCCCGCACCTGCCTCTACCTCATGTCCAAAAAAAGGCTCGGTATTATTTGCCACGCCAAGTGTGCAAGCCACAATCATCATGTCGACCATTTCACTATCACTACGAGAAGAAGATGTAGAGTTCATAGATGAGGTAGATGAGCAGCTAGAATACTCAAAGGAGTTAGGAGGAGGCTCCATGCTTGTGACAACCAAAAAGACCTTCTATTTCTACAAGCTTCAACTTTTTATAGAGTGATTTGGAGCCTAGATTGGTGCATTTGGTCCCTAGTCCGTTTTACTTAGTGGATAATGGAAAACAAGGCACAAAACAACGGATTGGGTACCAAATAAGGTCCAAAATAGAGACTACTTAGCGGACTTCTCTATTATATAAATAACTATTAATGACAATGGGTTGGGTTGAAAATAAAGAGGGGTTTGGGTGGAAATTCAGTTCAACCGGCGATGGCACAATGGAAAAAATTTCAACAACAAGAAAATAAGAGAAAGTGGTCCCCCCCAATTCTGAAGTTTCCGGATTGTAGTTTTCATGTGTGGTTGAAAATTTTAATACTAGTTTGCTCAAATAAGCTTAATCGTGCAACGATGAGCTTCTTTGGGCAACTTGGATTCAAATCTCAATCCAATGGGCTTTTGATCTCAATCTACATTCAATTTAATTCAAACTCAACCCAACCAAGGAGTGAAACTCCAACCTATTTACTTAGAGGTTGGCGTGAATAGAGTCTTTGTTCAACCTATCCTTGGATGTATGCTTGGGGGTCATCACACCAATGACACGACAACTAACCCCTCTTCGGATATCCACTATACTAGTTTCTACCTAGCGACTAGTGCCATAAAAATACTCGACATGGTCTCTCCCCAAAAAACTTTTGAGGTACCTATGGAATAAGGTCCAATAACCCTCCACCATAGTTGGGTGGACTAAGGTGGTGAGCACTACGCTGGCATGAGGAGTAAAACCAATGACCTCCTCATTGGGGGCCATCAGCCCTAACCCACCGAGCCTGAGCTTGTCGTGCCTCAACCCAACCCAACTATAAACACAAACACTTAAAGGGCCCAAAAATAGTTTAGATTGAACACACTAAAACCGGCTGGAAATTCAACCTAAACCCATGTGCGTCTTGCGGTCTTGCCCCCCTAGCTTTATGGCATGCACCGACTCCTCTCAAGAAACACTACATGTTTTTTGAATACTCCTCTATTCCATTAGAATCTATCCCATAGGTTCTCTCAAATTTACTTCTTGAGGTAGATTTGAGAGAATCTATTGGACATATTTAATAAAATAGAGTGAGTATTTCTACTAGTGCTACTTTTTATATAAACATGTAGCTACACCAATTTTATTCCTTAGTTAGGTGTCTATTGCTAGATTATCCATTAAACTAGATATACAAAAAAAATATACCTATCAAAATATTCTAGGTGGCCATTGAAAGTCAATTTCTTTGCAATAAGGCGTCATGTGAACCCCAACACGTTCCAGAGTCATAGAACTCATCAATAACCATGTATTTTTGGAGTTTTTTCAATACAAATGTATCATTCTAGATTTGATACCAAAGTTATTTGGATCAAAAATCTTTCAACTAGAAAGATGTTGGAAAACAACTTAAGTTTTCACGGATTTAACAAATCGTTATAATTAATATCACAAAACTTGCTTCTAGTGCTAAACATGCTCCATTTTAGGAAACCAATAAACCAAAGTTGCCTTTACTAAAATGCATGTCATTGATTCATACAATATAAGATGAGTTTGCAACTTTTACCACACAAACTAGACTTCATTTGTGATTCAATATAATAGATTTGTCGTGAATGAACTTTCAATGTAGAATTCATGGCTCTTCAAAGCTTCAACACTTTGTCCCAAATGCTTGCTTTTCAACATAAGGACGTCTAGGGTTTGATAGCACATACATTCAAATAAAGAGTGTATGAAGCTTTTTGTGAAAATACTTTAATAAAATCTTATTTCTCCATACCCCAAATTTTCTCTTCACCCCTAATGTCAAGTAAGGCCCATGATTAATTCTTTTGACTTTGGCGCACTTACTTTACGTTTCACTATGAAGCCCAAGCTTATAAACTATTTTAGAATTATCACTTACCTAGTTATTATGCTTGAACCTTTTTTTATCATTGGTATAATTGGCTTTCATAGTGCGAAAGTGCTTCCGGACAAGCTTAACCCCCAAAACGTCCCTAGTGTCGAAAAACGACATTTTGGATGAAGGGCAGAAACTTTGAAGAGCCATAACTTCTTCATCCGAACTCCGTTTTTGACGAAATCACTTGGGTTGGGTCCCAAATTAAGTCTAGTTTGTTTGGTACAAATTGCAGACCCATAAAATGAAGTATGAATTAATGGCATGCATTTTAGTGACAGCAGCTTTTGGTTTTGAGATTTCAAACATTGGGCATGTTTCACCATTGCAAGCCAATTATGCAAAACCAAAAATAGTTTTTCATGAATTTTTTTTACATAAGTATGATCTTTAGATGTATTCTAACAACTTTCTAGTTGCAAGTTTTTTGATCCAAATAACTTTGCTAGTGGATTTGCAATGATGTTTCTACAATGAAAAAAGTGAAAAAATGGATGATTTTTGAGGAGCAAGATCTCCTTCATCCACCGTTAGATTTCGACTTTATTCTTTAGGATAGATTCCAATCATAGTCTATTTTAAGTGGTAGAAACCTTAACCTAATTGAAGATGTATTGAAGATAGGGCATGGATTTGAGTGCAAAGGGTCTAGTTTTGGACTATTTTTCCTTTGTAAATTTTGAGGCAGTTTTCACCATTGGAGGGCTACTATTTGAGCCAAGATATTTTTTTGATGAATTTTTTTGGTACAAAAGTGTTTTTGAGATGAAGATGAACAACTTTCTAGTTGGTGATTTTTTGATTGCAAATTTGATGTTGGTAGTATTTTCACTTCAAAGTGGAAATGATGGTATTTTGTAGCCTGTTTTGCGCACTAATACGTTACGATCTCCCAATCTATGAGGTCCCATGAGCCAAGTTTTGGCCCACATGATCTACTACAAGTTTATTACAAGTTTGTACGGTTAAGATCTGAATAGCTTATCTTTATTTTCATCTATATCACTTTTTCTGAAAATGAGTTTTTGGCTAAAAATACCCCGAGGACGTTTAGGGGTTAAATATGCCAGAAAAAATAATTATATATTGATTTCTGATTTATTCTCAGAATATTCCCAAGAACAAATAGCTTATAGAAACTTTGAAGTTTATCAAAATTGAGGGTTTAATTTTTTGAGATTGATATGTGTATGTTTAAAACATAGTAATACTAGTTCTCATCCTCGCTTTATAAATTAAATTCTTTCATGACTTTTTATTGCCAAATTTTTTATTTAAAGTTCAAAATTTCTAAATGAGGTATGTAAAAACTCATAATTTCTCTACATTTTCTATGTCCTATGAGAGAGAAAATTATGTAAATATATATCTAACTCACATAATAACAAGATTTCAAAAAGCCTCACATTGATTCTACTTGTAAAAATGATTATTGTGGCCATAGAAAATTCTCTATCGAATATAGAGAAAATGATGTTTATACTTCCAACTTTGAAGATTATAATCTCACAAATGGTGAGGAATCAAGATCTAAGATGTGGTTAAAGATGACTACTAAAGAGTAATGTCGATAGAAGACGTTAGAATGTGGATAGGCTTGGCATTGAGATTTTTGAGAGCCATCACAAGCCTTAGCTTGTTGGTTGGGCCCTCCACTGTAAAGATATTGTGGGTTTTATTCTCCATACATGCATGGTACTTACAACCATAGTTCACCTGACTATGGTGAGGGTTTCTTGGACCTAGTTATATGAATATTTCAAAGCTTTGAGGGAGAATAATATGGTGATTATCAATTGTATATTGGCTATGTAGGATCTATAAGAATGCTCACCTAAGGGCTAAGGTGGGATGAATAGTTTATGATTGGTGGTGTGACTCCAGACACAAGTATTTATAGAAAGGTCAGATAAAAAATTTAATCACACCAACGTGAATATATAGTAACTGGCTTAAAAACAACTAAAACTTAAAATAAATTTCGGAGCATGTGTAAAGGTAAGAGAGTAG
This sequence comes from Bryum argenteum, assembly GCA_037043015.1. Classification (NCBI taxonomy): domain Eukaryota; kingdom Viridiplantae; phylum Streptophyta; class Bryopsida; order Bryales; family Bryaceae; genus Bryum; species Bryum argenteum. Next base: position 11,720,783 of record CM073328.1, on the reverse strand, counting down.
ACTAATTAGAATATAAAATTTGCGTTAGATTTCCATTAGTTCTGTAAGTAGTTTAACCTTTATGTGTACCCTACTACCACACGAGAGGAGGATCAACAAAGTTCTCTACAAGTCTTTTTATAAACAACGTTGAAGTGAAGCAACATCCTAATACTTTCTCTAGAAATACTTCCAATCTAACATCTATGGCATTATTATTAACATTACATTTTATTTTATTTCGAAAGCATTGCTAGAACAAGGACTAGGTCATTGCTCCACTTGAGCAACTTTTGACCAAAAAATGTTATATCCTCCCTTCAAGTTCTCATAGTGCCCAACTACATAGCAGTTGTTGATTAGTGTTACAAACCTTAATTGCAAACAAAAACACTAAATGTCATACATCACCATTTTACACAATATAGCACTAAATGTGAGAGCATAAAAACTTCCTTGGAAGGAGAAAAAGTTATATGATGTGGTGCAATAGGTGGCTTGAAGAAAAGACAAAGAGTATTCATTGCTATGGCTGCTCAATGTGAATATTACTCTCAAAAAAGTGGAGAAATAGTGTACAGGATAAGTAGGGAATACTTATCTTCATATAATACCAATGAACAACTCTTGTGTCTCCAAAATGTATACCCGTTTGAGTACATTGAAATTTGAAGTTGGAAGCAACCATATACCTCACGCTTGGATTGGGGCTAGTGAGTGGTTTGTGATGCCCATCTGGATTTCAAGCCCCGTACCAAAGGTTTGAAGTCATCCTTCTTCTGAGTTTTGTATTGCAAATGTTTACCATTTCTTCCTCCTCGATAAAGAAAATAGCGTACAAGCCACGCACCGATCAACGCTGACACACCTGCATAGATGAGGAGACTATTCCGTCGTCGTCCCCAACTTGCACGCACCGCAGCAAATGTCTGCACCAAGTTCCATTTTGCTTGCGCTCCCTCCACCTTCCCGTTTTGCGCAATCGAGCTCTCTCTGCACGTCTCCGCTGCTCGCTCTCAAACCGGCAACTCGATCTGTCGGCATCAAGTAAGTATACTTAGACCTTCAGTTGGCTCAGGATGATTTGATGTCTCGTGCTTTGCCGCAGTCTGGGACTTAAGCTAGGGTTTCAGTGGCGGTCGGCATTCGGAATGTCGATCTCTTGTTCTCTCGAGTCCGTGACTTGACTTGGGTTGTTTTAGCGGAGATATGGTTGAAGTTGAATGTCAGTCGATTCGTAACCATCTAACAGCCGTTGAGACGTGAGTCGATCAGGCTCGTGCCCGGTCAAGAGAGTGTGGTTACGGTGAAGCTAGCTGAGATCCTTCCGAGGGGTTATTGCAGGAGCAGCTTGCCGGAGCCTTCGAGCAAGTTTAGCAACGGACGAAAATCCTCTTCTGCTTGCGAAATTTTGAATTCCGTAGTTTGGCCTGAAACTAAACGTACTCGGATTTTTATTTATTTTTATATTTTTGTTCTTGCTTACATATACTCATCATCAGATAATCTCACAACCTGTAGATTATCAGATAGTGTATGCGGTAAAGATTATCAGATTGTGTATGTGCGAGATACCTGACACAACCACCAGAACAATCTCGTGCGCGCCTGTAATACAAGCCTCGAAGGTCCGGTTGGCAGTCAGCTTCCCGTCGGATTCTCATGTTGTTCAGCACTGTGTGACTTGACTTTGGTAGGGTTGTTCTCGTACCGACATGTCTGCAGTTGAATGTCCGTTCTTTTGTAACCTCATGGAGCTGGTAGGATGGGTATTGATTCCGCGTCCATAGTTATGGCCGGCCGGCCAAGATAGTGGCTGTCGGTAACTCGTAGCGCTTGGTTTGAGCGGCTGTGGCAGATGCAGGTTGCCGGATCCTTCGATGGCGTGCATACTGTCGATTCAGGTGTGTGGATCTTGTGTCGATCTGCAATCTGACTTGACTTCGGGATGGGGTTGTCCATGCCTGGGCATTTCTGAACTTAATCGACCGTGCTTCCGTAATTCTACGTAGTGGGGGGATATGACTCGATCAGACATACCACTGGCCAGCAGGACAGTGTGGATGTTGTGAGGCTTTAGACTGCGCGGGTATCGCCGAAGCAGCTTGCCAGATCCTTCCATGGTGTGAATGGTAGTCAGCTTTTGGTGTTTGGGTCTGCAGTGTGACTTGACTTTAGGGCTGGATGATTTCCCGAACGGACATGACCGCAGTTGAATGTCAGTCGTTTCGTAACCATACACAATCGATGAGAATGTTGTGAGCCGATCAGGCATTCATACTAGTGGCCGGCGAAGGCAGTGTGTCCATGGTGAAGTTCGCAGAGATTGTTCTGAGCGGTAATGGCAGGAGCAGCTTTAGAAGGTTTGGTTGGCTGTCAGGTCTCGGTGTGTGATTCTCATGTCGATCTGCAATGTGTGACTTGACTTTGGTTTGGTTGTTCTCGCTGGGGCATGGCTGGAGTTAAAACGATGTTTGTACTATCGCAGTTATAAGCATTGCAGGAGAATGATAGCATATGATGTATGTTTCTGGTGCATGAAGAAAAAATTGTGATCACAATTGCTCGTATGGTACAGCACTTTCACTTTTTCCACATGCTTACTTCTAGCTAGTGTCCATCGTTCTGATACCACCCAGTCGCTATAGTCCCCGACGAAGTCGTATTTTGCCCGATCGTCCAGTGCCATATCTGAAATCCTCCGTCCTCATCGACTGTGATGCGCTTCAGGGTCGTCTCGCTGACTTTGTCCAGCCCTCCAGAAAGAATAGTGGTCTTTGATGTCGAGCTAGTGAATTAGAGATGGCCTAGAGTAGCGTGGAAGTAGACGAAGTCCACATCGGAGATGGAGTGCGCATCGTGTAGAACTCGAGAGGAGATGTAAGTTCCTCCTTTCCAGTTGAGGAAGGTCTTCGGCGTGGTCCAGGAGACAGCGGGGATATTATTCTCCCACCCGAATGAGTAGGTTCGTTGTTGTTCGTTGTTGTTCGTTGCCGGACTTCCATTCTTCTGCCATGATATCAGCTTCTGGTTCTGTTTCCGGGACAAGAATTGCCCTGGTAAGTGAGTGTCGGTAGGTGAACTGTCGTTAGAGCTGTTCCAGATCGTCGCCCCGTTTGTATCCAATACCATAAAATTTCCTGTGTCTAATAATTGAGCTTTCACGGCGATGCCTCCAACCTGAAAAGTAAACGATAAGATTACATTAATGATGCGTCTCTGCCCGACTGTTCGTGTACGTACAAAGATGCACATGTTACAGTATACAATTACTATTACATACTCAATCCGTGTAGATCAAGTGTCAACACTATGTCTGACCAGGGCAGTGTAGATGTCTTAAGCTTGTTCTGAGCGGTTACTTGAGCAGCTTTACGAAGGTATGGATGGCAGTTGACCGACTTTCTCTGTGTCGATCTCATGTTCTAACTTGAGGACTAGGTTGTTATCCGCGGACATGCTTGGAGCTGAATTTCAGTCTATCCGTAACAGTATGCAGTAGGTGAGATGTGAATCGATCAGGCATGTGCATAGTAGTTGATGGTAGGACAATGTGTGGATGTCGGGAAGTACAAGAGCTCGGTCTGAGCGGCTTGGCGGATCCTTAGAGGGTATGGATGGCAGTCGGTTTTTGGGTTTGTCGATGTCATGTTCTTTGGATTTGATTCGTTCCCACGCAGACATGCCTGTAGAGCGTATGCAGTTGGTGGGATGTGTATGAATCAGACATATTCAATCATACTAGGGGGACGGCAAGGACAGTGAGGCTATCTTGTGATAGCGGTTGGAGTGATACCGCAGGAGCAGCTTGTTTGATACTTTGACCATCATACTTTGGAACGACCCAAAACATATCTGATGCCTACTTGTGATGTAGAGCCGAGCTTGGGAGCGGTAGGTGACCGCGGAGTTTTCTGTCTGTGGATGACAGTGTTTCAAGTTTGAGGAGATCATCTTGCGATTTTCGGGAATATAGATTGTTGCGTTCTAAATTGGCAAGAATGAGGTTGGAAGCTGGCGGTTTTGTGTTGCTCGTGGGTGCTGTCTTTTGGTGGTTGAGGTAAGATGTGTTCATTTATAGTGTCTCGAGTAGAGATGGTACTATACAACACTCTATTGAAAGATTTGAGAGTATACTAGATGGTGACACATATTTACTTGGGTTGACAAATTAAGATGGTATGATAAATTTTGTAAACTTCAAAGGAGAAGTGATGTTACCGTTTGTTGATTACTCCACTTGTTGTAATTGTGATGGTGAATTAGAAGTAAAAAATCAACTATTAATTTTATTGAATAAAGTAGAAAGTGCTTTGCAATCAAAGAGAGTGTTTGAAAGTAGTTGGTTTTTCTCCATTGCAATGTGGAACAATAATGTGGGCTTGTATCGTAAAACAACGAACATGTGAAGTATATAATTGATTGAATTTGAGGATTCTTGAGGTCAAGCCTTCCTACATGTTGATTGTGCATTTTGGATTGTGCATTTTTAGTTTGGATAAGCATGATTTGAACACTTAAACATTCTACACATTCGGTACTTGTAATTTGAACTTTCTTATATACCATATTGAGCTGTAAAAGCTTTATTGGTACACTTTGAGAAGAGCAAATTATTTAGTCCAACATTTATAAATGTGCAGAAAGATTTGTGTTGTGAAGATATATTGTAGGGGACCACATTGGATTTGCTCAAGCTTTGTGATTTTGTAAGCTATTATCTTAACATGTAATTATGTTTCTAAGAAATTATTAAAAACTTATAATGTAAATCATAATAATATTTGATTGCGAAGTACTTCATTTTCTCGTATTCCTACTTTTTGACATCAAAATTTTAGGATCTTGTAGTGTTCTTGAATCGGATGTTTTTGAGATTTTGTTGCTATTGTACATCATGCAGTACATATCATCCAAGGAGTGGAATTGAAGTACTTGATTGATTGCAGGTTCCAATCAAAAAAGGGTGGGTGTGATGAAATGAACGGTGGCAAATTAAAAAAGGGTGGGTGTGATGAAATGGAAGGCGGTCCAAGTGATCTAAGTGAAAGTACAAAAAATGATACAAAATTTGATGTGTTTTTGAATCACCGCGGGTCTGATACTAAGATGACCTTTGGAATAATATTGCACAATGCATTGCAACATGTTGGTTGTGAGCCATTTTTGGATGTTGAGTCACTTGTGAAAGGAGAAAAAGCTTTCACATCCATTAATGACGCTCTAAGTGGAGCTCTTGTGCATGTTGCAATATTCTCTCCAAGATATGCAGAGTCAAGATATTGTCTTGATGAATTATGTGACATGTTGGCAAGCAAGAAGCCAATAATTGTAGTATTCTACAATGTGGAACCTGAGAATCTACGACGGACGAGTGAAGGACCATATGCTGAAGCCTTTAAGAAACACTTGAAAAGAGAATTGGAAGAAAATGTGAAGAGATGGAGAAGTGCTCTCAATGAGGCCGCTACAATCACAGGATTCAAGCATAGAGAACATACCGAGTAAGACTACCTAGCTCTCGAGCTTACATGTGGATACAATTCTTGCATGATAAGTAGGCCTTCAATAATCTATATGCTGATTAAATAACCCATATTACCTCTCTTTACTAATTGAATTTGTAAATATATTGGTCATTGCAGTGATATTGAGAAGTTGAAGGAGAAAGTTGTTGCTCGAATTCTTAGTGTATTACCTTCACGTGCGGGATCACCTTCATCTGAGCATCGAGTGGGTGTAGGTGAACAGCTGAATATTTTATCAGAGAGATTACATGCAATGGGAGAGCATCTTGGAGCTATTGGCATCTATGGCATGGGTGGAATTGGAAAAACGACGCTAGCAAGTGAATTGTACTATCGTGGACGTGCAAGCTTTAAGCATCATTACTTTCTTAAGGATGTGAAGCAATGTGAAGGAAAGGATATGAGGAATTTGCAAATGGAGATGGTGTCAGGATTATTACATGAGGATTTGAAACTTTTGAAAGAGCGACGAGAACACTTTTTTGAGATGATAATGAAGAAAAAGGTTTTTTTGGTAATTGATGATATAAAAGATGAAAAACAATTTGGTGAGCTGCTACCCAATCTTGAGAATCTCATGTCAGGAAGTCGAGTAGTAATCACTTCTCGAGATTGTAGTTTGTTGCGAAGGATTATGCGCAATTTACCAGAGCTACAACGACACCTCTACGCTATGCCAGAGCTAAGATATGAGGAGTCTCTTGAGCTATTTATTTGGCATGCATTTCATAAAAAGAGCTTACTTGAAATCGATAATGCTTTACATAACCATGTAGAAGACATTGTAAGGGCTTGCAAAGGAGTCCCACTTGCAATAGAAGTTATGGGTGGATACATGTCGGAAAATAGAGAAGTGGAAGAATGTTGGACCAAAGCAAAATTTGCACTTCAAACTCACGAAGATATTATGAGCAATCTCCAGTTTAGCTATGATGGTTTGAAGACTATGGGATTGAAACAAATGTTCTTGGATATAGCTTGTTGCATGCTAGGGCATCCCAAGTATGTAGCAGTGGAAGTGTGGAAGTCAATCGGCTATAGTGAGCCAGAAATTCAATTAAGTACATTGATAAACAGATGTATGGTCAAAATTGATGGTGAGGGTCATCTAAGTATTCACGATTTATTGCGAGACATGGGGCGGAATATCGTTACAGATGATTCAATTAGAACGTCTAGAAGGCCAACTTATGTATGGAACTCCCTTGAAGGAGAAAGGATTCTTCAATCAGAACAAGTGAGTATATTTTATCATTATAAATACTTAGCCGTCTTACTCACAATGCTATTGAAAAGAAAGTAACTTGTGATTTACCATGATTTTATTTAATGAAAGACTTCTTAATCATTACGCTCGCTGAAAGTCAAGGGAGTAGTAATGTGATGTCTAAAGTATGTTGATAGTCTGTTTTTGACAAAATTTTGAATGTGGTGTGTAGGGTGAAGGAGTCATAGCACTATCACTTGTTGGAGTACAACCTTCAAAAATTCTCAAAGCAAATTTATTTGAAAGCTTGAAGGAGTTAAGATATCTTTTTCTTGGTGATTATGTATTGAAAGGCGAATTTTCAAGTTGTTTGAAGAACTTAAGATGGTTACAATGGAGAAACTTTCCTCATGACCAATTACCAACAGCTTTTCAATTTCGGAGCCTAGTTGTATTAGACTTATCATGGAGCAGTGCTCTCACACACATTTGGACAAAGCAAACTATGCATGAGGTAAGATTTCTCTACTCCCAAAAGAATAATGTTCAAAATCATATGGTTAGAATAGAGTCATCAAGAAAATTTGCTCATACAACACTTGATAATAAAAGTTGTCATTGAATATAATATTTAATTTTATAGAAGATTAATTATTATTGTTTTGATTTTATGTCCTTAGATATTAATTTAGAATATACATACTTGATGTGCCGTGGTGAATGTGGACTCATTCGGGTAATCTAGAAGAATACATGTTTTGGATTGTTTTATTTTGTGAAATGGTTAGCTGGCAATTAAAAATTTATTCCAAGGGCTTCAGGTATCTTTTTATTCTTCAGAAATATTTTCGGCTTAGTACTTAGTTCGCATCTTGTTCACGAAACCATGGGATAGAGCCTCCAATTTTTGAAGTGCTGCAAGTCGAGCAGTACTTAAATGTAATATTGATCTCTCTCTCATATGAGTTAATTGTTTTGCAGAATTCTTTGGAGGAATTAAGAATATTGCTCTTGAAAAATTGTTCAAAGCTTGAATCGATATCAAATGGGATTCTATGCTGTAGAAAATTAAAGCATATGGATCTTGGAGGATGTCTATCCTTGACATCATTACCTGAAGGCCTATTAGAACTTTCTGGTCTAGAAACACTTATATTATCTGGCTGTGAAAGACTAACATATTCTTTGGACATGTTCAACATGAGAATGTTAAAAGTTATCAATCTATCAAACACACATTTATCAGAATTACCTCAAAGCTTTGGCAATCTGTTGAGGTTGAAAGAATTGTATCTGATAGGTTGCGAGACATTCGGAAAGTTTCCTGAAACATTTGGTTGCTTGACCAACTTGGAAAAGTTGGAAATGCATGGTTGCGAGCAGTTTGAAAGGCTCCCATCTACATTTGGTGATCTTAAGAAGCTTTGGTTCTTACGTCTTAGTTCTTCAGCAATTCGAGATCTTTCGGAGGATTTTGGCCATCTCTCAAGCTTGAAGGAAGTGGATTTTTCAGACTGCAAGAATTTGGTAGAGTTTCCAGAATCATTTGGTTGCTTGTCCAACTTGGAGAATTTGGAAATGTATGGTTGTGAGCAATTTGAAAGGCTCCCATCTACATTTGGTGCTCTTGAGAAGCTTTGGTTCTTAGATGTTAGTTCTTCAGCAATTCGAGATCTTCCAGAGGATTTTGGCCATCTCTCAAGCTTGAAGGAGGTGGATTTTTCATACTGCGAGAATTTGGTAGGGTTTCCAGAATCATTTGGTTTGTTGACCAACTTGGAGAAGTTAAATATGGAAGATTGTAAGGAAATTGAAAGGCTCCCATCTTCATTTGGTGATCTGAAGAAGCTTTGGTTCTTACGTCTTAGTTCTTCAGCAATTCGAGATCTTTCGGAGGATTTTGGCCATCTCTCGAGCTTGAAGGAATTGGTTTTTTCAGACTGCAAGAATTTGGTAGGGTTTCCAGAATCATTTGGTTGCTTATCCAACTTGGAGAAGTTGCAGTTGCGCGGTTGTAAGAAGTTTGAAAGGCTCCCATCTTCATTTGGTGATTTTAAGAAGCTTTGGTTCTTACGTCTTAGTTCTTCAGCAATTCGAGATCTTCCAGAGGATTTTGGCCATCTCTCAAGCTTGAAGGAATTGGTTTTTTCAGACTGCAAGAATTTGGTAGGGTTTCCAGAATCATTTGGTTGCTTGTCCAACTTGGAGAAGTTGGATATGGAAGGTTGTAAAGAAATTGAAAGGCTCCCATCTTCATTTGGTGATCTTAAGAAGCTTTGGTTTTTACGTCTTAGTTCTTCAGCAGTTCGAGATCTTTCGGAGGATTTTGGCCATCTCTCGAGCTTGAAGGAATTGGTTTTTTTAGACTGCAAGAATTTGGTAGGGTTTCCAGAATCATTTGGTTGCTTATCCAACTTGGAGAAGTTGCAGTTGCGCGGTTGTAAGAAGTTTGAAAGGCTCCCATCTTCATTTGGTGATTTTAAGAAGCTTTGGTTCTTACGTCTTAGTTCTTTAGCAATTCGAGATCTTCCAGAGGATTTTGGCCATCTCTCAAGCTTGAAGGAAGTGGATTTTTCAGACTGCACGAATTTGGTAGAGTTTCCAGAATCATTTGGTTGCTTGTCCAACTTGGAGAAGTTGGAAATGTATGGTTGTGAGCAATTTGAAAGGCTCCCATCTACATTTGGTGCTCTTGAGAAGCTTTGGTTCTTAGATGTTAGTTTTTCAGCAATTCGAGATCTTCCGGAGGATTTTGGCCATCTTTCAAGCTTGAAGGAGGTGGATTTTTCATACTGCGAGAATTTGGTAGGGTTTCCAGAATCATTTGGTTTGTTGACCAACTTAAAGGAGATGCATATTAATGGTTGTTATCATATTCAAATGCCTCTTTCTTGGAGTCAATGAAAAAGAAAGAGGCCTCTTTGTTTTTACAGTTATTGAATTAGAGTTTGACTTATTTACGAGGTCTTCCCGAGATGTCTCGCCATCTTTGAAGTTTGTAGGGGATAATTTATTTTTTATGTGGCGTATTCTTTCATAGGGTAGAAAATGGTTCTACAATTTTGTTAGCATTTTCAAATGCTTTCTATCCTTCTTTGGTTATTTTAAGGAGGTTTGGTTGCTAAATCTTATTTATATAGCAATTTGAGATCCTCTCGTCTTCTAAGTTAGAGGATCTATGCTTTATGAATTGTAAGGTATTGGATGAGTTGAAGAATTATCTCAAGAATATTCGGTTTAGAAGAATTGCAAATGGAAAGGTTGTGAGTTGTTCTCTTTCTTCGGGTTATATGTTATGGGGTTAAATTGTTCTTGGATTTCACAATACCTTGTATAATATTTCAGAAAATTTGGCCATGTTTGAAGTTCAACAAATGTATTATTTAGGTATTCTTAGAATTTTATGAAAAGCTTTATCTGTCATTTTTCAATATTTGGAAGCTTTTAACCTCATATTTTAGCTAGTGTTGGATGCTTTTACTTACATTCAAGAATTTTATGAATTTACTTAATTTAAAATTTGATAAATTGTTATTGCAAAACTACTTCCTAGTACATATTTAACCCCTATACGTCATTAGGTATTTCTGGCTAAAAGTCACAGTTTCAATGTAAGTGGTATAGATGAAAATGAAGATCAACTATTAAGATCTTAACTAAACATAGCTGTACTGGAGTTGTTGTAGGTCGTGTGGGCCAAAATTTGACTTATGAGGCTTCATAGAATGCATGATCGAAACATGTTAGTAAGCAAAATAGCAAAATAAATTCAAATTTTTTTGGCGAGGAGTGAATATTCTACCAACGCTACTACAATGGAAAAAATCACCATCTAGAAAGCTACTCTTGTTCTAATAGACTCCACCAACAAACATATTCTCTCAAAATAATAGCCTTGCAATAGCAAAAACTGCCAAAAACTTTACAAAGGAAAATTAGTTAAGATCAATACCCTTTGCACTCAAATCTATGCCTTGCCTTCAGAACATCTTCAATCTTGTAAAGGTTTCTAACACTAAAACTAGACTATTGAATTCCAACCTCAAAAATAAAGTCAAAAACCAACCGTAGATGAATGAGATATAGCTTCTCAAAAATCATCCAATTTTTCACTCTTCTCATTTTGTAAACATCATTGCAAATCATATACCAAAAGTATTTGGATCATAAATCTTCCCACTAGAAAGTTTTTAGAGTTCATCTTAAGATCATGATTATGAAGAAAAATTCCTAATAAACTATTCTTGATTTCACATAATTAGCTTGCAGTGATAAATCTTGACCTTGTTTGAAAATACAAAAACAAAAGTAGCGTTCACTTAAATGCATGCCATTAAGTCATACTTTATTTTATAGGTCTAATATATTTACCAAACAAGGTAGACTTGATTTGAGACCCAAACCAAGTGATTTAGTCAAAAAAAGACTCGAGATGAAGAAGTTATGACTCTTCAAAGTATCTACCCTTCATTCAAATTGTCGATTTTTGAAATCAAGGACGTTTGGTGGTTACGTTGATTTTCATGTTCCTTTTAGTTTTGACTAGGAACTTCAAGACTTTGTGAATTTTGTAAAATGGCGGTAAAACTCACACAATTGAATAAAGTTGTAATTGGTGGAAGTGGGAAATTTAACTCTTGGAGGACCAAGGATGTTGAAAGTGGTTTTTGGGATTTAATGCTGCCTAGATGAAGGGTTTAAAATTAATATTTTTGCCTAAGATATTTTCTATGTGCTTCCTTCATACTATAAGGTGTGTAAGAATTTGAAAAGTCAAATTCCAAATTAAGAAATTTTTATTGCATAATTTAGCTTTGAAGCCCAATTATGGCTCCAAGAAAAATATTTATTTACAAATTCATTTTATAGATGGACCTCAGTTGGAATAAACCTATAGATGTCAATATTTCTATTTATGGTCTACAAGCCTAGATGAAAAGAAGACATTCATAAATCGATTGGTAAGTTTTCTTTCGCTAAATTAGAATGGCTAAACTAACAGCTAACCCTAAGGAGCTAAACGTAGACACCTTATGCGCTTGGCTTGTGACAGATGCGTCTAAGGAAGCTTGTGATGGATGCGGATGCAGTAACGTCGGTGAACAACTCAAACAATGTAGCCGAAGGATTACTTGGAGGCCAACAACAACTCGCTCCGCAACACAAAGCCCTGCAACCGTGGGCACACAGTTGCTCGATGCAGATGAGGATGCTGTCAAGCATGGCCTGTGGTTGAAGATCAATCCTCCCAGACGTATAGTAGGGTTGCGCATTTAGGTTCTAGAGACTTTGCTTTCACGTTTTTTGAAATTTCAACGCATATATATATATATATATATATATATATATATATATATATATATATATATATATATATATATATATATATATATATATATATATATATATATATATATATATATATATATATATATATATATATATATATATATATATATATATATATATATATATATATATATATATATATATATATATATATATATATATATATATATATATATATATATATATATATACATATATATATAAGAACTCCAATCTCCAATAAGAGATTGGCGTGAATCTGTCGTCTGTTCGTAATATCTTTACCTCAATGGCCACAGGACAAAGTGGTAAAAGAACAAAACTACTTACCCCTTACGGGAATAGACACTAAACTACACACACGAAACTGACTATACAAAGTAACCGAGACCAGATTAAACTAAAGTAACCAAGATAGAACTATTTAGGGTGCAAGTGTTTGGCAAATGGATGTTTTAATTGGGATTTGGGTGGGTTCAAGGTCACCAAGCCGTGCAGTCCTAGGGTGGTTGAGGTGTGGGACATTTGTAATCGTGTTGGTCCGAGTTCGAACCTTGTCGGGCTCGTTTGAGCAGTTCGCATGGCTTGGGGCTGTCTGTGAGTATATGGCAGGAAAAATAAATCAACTACCCGGCCCCTACCCGGAAAGTCGAGAAGATCGAATTGATCTTGTTGTTAACTGTGATGGTTTGTACCACTACCCCCCTTTTTGTTTCTCATGGTGGTTCGAGATTGGTGGGGAGGGTTTGGTGGTTTTCTAGTTTGCGTTTATATAGGAGGATTAATGCTGTGTGTTGTATGGCTATCATGTTAATTGTTTTGAATGCGTTTTTGATTTGTTTTTTGGTTAGTTTGAATGAAGTTTCCAATGAGGTCATTGATGGTGTGTGAGTAGTGCCTCTAGCACCTGAAGTAATGACTATAAGGCGGTTGACTTTCCAGCCACGGACAGCTATTGAGTCGAGTAATGGTTGGTATTTATTGGTTTTATTTGTGATGGTTTCTTGTGGAAATCTGTCATTACTGTATGTGAATTCAATATATTGAATGGCAATGTTGTTGTTGGGGTCTTGTGGAGGTGTGCCTTGGTGTGGGAGGCCGATTACACAAAGTAAGTCAGGTCGAAATCTTGCATTGCAGCGGCATCTATGTGTGTCGCAAGTACAAGGGAGGAGCCAACTGGGTAATGTGTTATCTGGGGGTGCGCTGAGGTGCTTTCCGGCATTTATAAGTGTGTAGCATCTAGACTTGGTGTTGGACATGATGAGTTGTTTAATGATTTTAACTGCCTGATTGTGTCTGGTAATTCTAAGTGCGTGGATGTTTGGGTGTGGGCATTTAAGTAAGACGTGTAGCCATGTGTCTACGTCTATGGAGTTGCAGATAGGGCATGTTTTTGTTGGGAATTGTATATGTCCAAAGAATAGTTGTTTTCGTGTGTTACCCATGTATTGTCATGTGCGGAATTTTAATATGCTAGAAGCATCATTTAACTAATTATGGACTTTGGGCTTATTTGTGGACTTTGAAACATGGGGGGATCCACCCATCCATGACCCTAAAATCTACATATTTGAATTTTATCTTCTTAAAACCTAGATTCTAGAAATCATTTTGCAGTTGTTGCTGGTAATTGTAAACCGTGGACTGTCCATATTTAGTTAAATATATCATCTAGTTATTTGGGAGTCTGTAATTTTTGGATTTTTCCAGAAGGCATTTGAAGATTTTGCATGTATATCGGGATTGGAGGTCCATTTGTTTATGTTAGGAAAGTTTTGTGCTAGAATTGTGAGGTTGTTTTCACGGTCGTATTTGGTAAGGTATGTAGCTAGGTTTCTAACTGGTCCCTTATCTGGTCTATGGTGCGGTCCAGGCCATATATCTTTTTGGTAATAGAAAGGGGTGATGTGTGCAAATTCGTGGTTTTTTCGGGCAAATTTATAGTTTTTCTCGTTTCCTACTTTTGCTAGCTTATCTGCTTTTTCATTTCCGGATATGTTAACATGAGCTCTTACTTTGTGGAACGTAGTGGGTTGTGTACGTATTTTCAACATATTTGTAATGGCGATGAGAGTGTTTAAATCGGGGTGGTTGTTTTGTAGGGTAGGATGTGTTATGTGTGTTTGTAAAACGTACAAGCAATTTATGCAATCTGTAAATATGTATGCGGGTTCGTCTATGTACCTAGTTGTAAGGATTTTGAGTGTTTTGTATATGGCCATAAGTTCTGCCCTAAAGATGGTTTGTAAGCCCGGTAGTCTTTTTGATATTTGTATTTCTGGTTTTGTTGGGTTATAAATGCCATAACCGGCGGTTTCTAGGAGCATATAGCCCTCTGCTGTTTTTTGTGGTGGTATAAAAGATCCGTCTGTATAATAGCTGTATTCTGGAGGGAATTTGATAGGAAGATGTGTGGTGTATTGTGGGAGTGGGGGTGTGCTTGAGAAGTTGGGTGTATGTGTTGGGGGATATAGGAATATCCCCCAATTTTTGTCCATTTTTTTTTTTGTTGACCTTGGTGTTTTCAGGTGTGGGGGGAATTTCTTGAAGGTGGAAGTGAGTGATAGATAGATTTCTAAGAGTGGTTGTGAGATTATGTGTGTCCGATGTGATTGTGAGATGGTGTTGTTTGTGGTGGATGCAAAGGATTTGAATTGTGTTTGATTCTGTTCGGGGTTTTTTGTGGTCAGTGGAGACGGTGGGTTGTTCGTATGTTATTGTGTCAGCGGCAAAGTGTGCTAAAACGTGTGTATCTGGAAACTCACTTGAGTATGGGGTTGGATTTTGGAACCATTGCTTGTCTGGCATGACCACAATGGTTATAGCATTGGAGTTATGTTGTGCAGCTAACCTGGCCCAGTGAATAGTTTGTTGAGCAGTTTCGTCGTTGTGTAGATGGGCATAACCAATTCCTTGCCATTTATAATGAAAGGCAGGGCCATTGGAGCCAAATATTTTGTCACGTGGGAATGTAGAGTAGTATTTGGTGATTTGTAAAGGGCATGTTACTGGGGAGGAGATTTCAACGCAATATATAGGCTTGGGCGTTGGTAATCGATTTGGAATTTGTTGGGGTTTTGGAGGTAGAGTTGTTGTTCATCTTACGTCTCTTGCAATGTCGACGCTCTTTCTTTTGTGGCTCTACTTGACCTCTAGTACTATGTGTATAACTTTACATTGACACACAATTTATTATTGCTGTAGTATATTCTTCATTTTTACATTTTTCAGAATTCAAGGGCAGAGAAGGCTACATCAAAAGTTGGCACTACATCAAAGGTAAAACACAAATTACCACTACTAAGCAAGATATGTTGCATGTTTGACTAAAACCTCAAATTTATAGCAACTCAGAATGTAAAAATGAAATTTTATTTATTTTAGAACTTACTACTTAAGGTCTGATCGTTACACAAATGTGTACAGTATAATAGAGGGGATAGGGCTTGGTTGTCCAAGGTTGACAATACCGGCATTCTAATTGCAACCAATTCTATATTCCTAGTTAATAAAAGTTTCATAATTCACAGATCACTCATGATTTTAATCAGGTGACTACTGAATCCGTTGTCAAAAATCTCGACAACATAGTGCTGGTGGAGGAAGAAGACCAGTTTACCTTTGCTGATGCCAAACACGAGACTGTGCATTGAGTAAAGAATAGACATCTCCAGAATAGGCTAATAGCATTTTTATTCATATTCTCTAAGTTGATGATTTAGACATGCAGTGAGTAGTAAATTTGGACATGCATTAGAGAAATCCGCTAAGTAAGACGGACTAGGGACCAAAACACCCAGTTTTGGTTGGACTAGGGACCAAACGTCGAACTGGGCACCATATTTTTACTCTAAGATTGAACTAGGGACTAAACTCAAAAATGCATGATTTTGATGGTTTTCTGAGTTTGGTCCCCAATTCAACTTCGTGCCCAGTCCGCAACGTGATGCGCGTAAGACCGAAGGAGCACGAAAGTAGAGAGGCTACAGTCCTCGGTCCTTCCTCCGAGCGCGAACATGAATCTAGGCACGTATTATTCGTTGAGGATGATGACGACGAAGTTGACAGCATACGTGAGAAAGTGGTGAAGCGGGCACCGGAGCTGCTTCAAATGCCTAGGGTTCGCTCCAAATTGGCCAAGGAGATCCAGGAGCGGACTGAGCGATCTGAAAAGCTCAAGGAGATGGCGTCTGCCGTGGATTTGCAGAAGCAATTGAGCGGGAAGGGCAGGAAACGGAAGATTCAAAAGAGTGATTTTGATCAGAAGCCGGTGTACAAATGGAGGACCGAGAGAAAAAGGTGATTACATGCTTAGGGTTTAAAGCCAGTTATTCAACCATGATGCATCGAACAAGATCTAATGTCAATATCTTTTGTCGATTGCTGGTTATTCATCGAGACTGGGAGGTTCCAGGGTGACACATCTTGAAACAACCACTAATTTTGCAGCTATAGGAGAGATGTCCAAATGCTTGTATATCTCATTTAGAAGCGATTAAGATCATCACAGATCAGAGATCACGCTCTACTGAAGTGGTGGGGTTGTCCATGCACAACCTCCGATAATTTGTTGATGGGAATAGATTAAGATTTCAGCTCTTTGAAACATATGAGAGCTTGTTGTAAGAGTAGGTGCCTCACGTATCAATTATGAAAGGTTTTCATCAACGCTTGGAACCATATGATATGCTATTAGCAGATTTTTGTTTTTGTTTGATGCTTGATTCTTCGATACTAACCTGTGCATTGGTGATAAATGGCAATTTCGATCATCCAAAGTTGAACTTTTGGATTGAACTGCAGATACCGTACTCTGATAAAGAGAGGATTCAGAACTTATGATACAGCATTATGTTCTGTTTAAGGTTACAATGTGAGATGAGCCTCATTGTTTCACATGTTGAGCCGACTTCTGAATTATACTTTAGAAGAAATACAGTTTTGCATCTACATAAGATTTCTAGTTTACATATGATCCGGAGTTTGGTGCATTTGGTCCCCAATCCCTTCTACTTAGCGGATAACTGACAAAACGACAGATTGGGGACCAACTGGGGTCCAAACTGGGGACTACTTAGGAGATTTCTCTATTGAGTAGTTAATTTGGACATGCACTGAGTAGTTAATATCGACATGCACTAAGTAGTTAATTGGGACAAGCATTATGTAGGCAAAACAACAGTACGTAGTTATGTGATTTTTGTGCTTTAGAAAATCTTTTGTAATTGTGAATTATTATCCTTTAATTAATGTTTTTTATTTCTCTGAAATTAACACGAGTCACCTTAAAAGGATTCCTCCAATGAACAATGTGGATACATTTTGTGACATATGTAAACTAGTTCAAAATTCACCTGGTGTCAACAGAAGCTTCTGAAGTTTGTACCATATTTTTTCTTCTTTTGGATCAAAGATAAATGATTTCAATCTCAAAATCACCAAATTATTGGATGTTCCCAACTTAAGATGCTCTTCCTTGATCTAATGGTTGTGATCATTGTTTTCAGAGTAGCAGTCTTTCAACACTCAACTATCAAGGCAACCGATATTAAGTGATTTTTTTGCAGCGCAAAGTAAATGAAAAACTAGATCAAGTGGAATCATCAATATTGGACTCTCCTACAAGTTTAAATATATTTTTGAATTTAGACTTGTAGGCTCTTGTAACATGTTGCCCTAAAATTGCATACTATATTATGTAGCTGTAAGTAAAAAGCCTAGTGAGCCATTATTGAGCCATTATCCATAGTGACTCATTAGCCATTGGTTTACTATACCTTTTAACCTAGAGGTACACAAATAGCTCTGAAGTTTGATTCTCCATACAACGAATGTAAATATTTTAGGATGTCTGTTAAGGGCACTGTTTTGGAAACCCTAGAATTCTAGTATAAAAAACTCATTACAAATTGTATAAAACTCCAAACTCATGATTCTTCTTGATCAAGTCTTCCACTTATAGTAAGGTGGCCAATAATGGCGCAATTTTCAGCCGAGAAAATCTCTAGGGATGTTGGCACTGCAAGCAATCTTTGTGCGTGGGGAAAATTAGTAGAAAGCTAGAGCAAGTGGAATCATTATTAATAGAGTCGTCTACAATGAGTTATGAATTTTTGAAATTGGAAGTATAGATGCTTCCAAAATGGTGCTCTAAAGTGACACCCTATAATGTTGCGTAGTAAATAGTTTTATAGTTACATAAATAATAAAATGAGTGATAGTGGAGAGGTGATAAGAATGAGGTGAAAGGTTGGGGATAAGCACTTTTGGCAAACATAAAGGACTTTTTTTAAATAGGCAGATAAGAAAGAGTGAACTGGTAGTCTTTGTCAACGTAAAGTGGTTGTTTGGGAGGATATAAGAAAGGGTACCTTTCCTCTTCAAAACCCGCAATAGGTCCATTTATTATTTAAGGTAAGTAATATTCTTACTTTTTTATTTTTTTTAAATTTTTTTATTTTTTTTGTTTAGACGTGACATTGTGATTTTGGGCACCAGTGGTCAGATTGGGCACATGAGGTGTCGTTTGAAGGGTTTTTTTTTGTAGAGTTGTGGAAAACGATCGGATTGCAAATGGGACTTTTAAATCCCAAGATATTGAATTTCACAGTATTATTATGGCTCCAAAAGTACTAAATTTTTTGTGTATGAGCCTAGCAACGCCGCCAACACGTACAATTGAGAGTTCAAAGAGGGGTATTGAGATAGAGAGAGGGGGTGATGTTTTAAGAGGTATTTCTTTTTATATGTTGGTAATGTTTTAAAAAGGCAATTTGGAGTCATATGTAAATAAAGCTTTGCAATTTGTGTGCTTATTTTCCTCAAGTGATAAACCGCTGTGTAGAGTAAGGGGTAGTTAGCAACTTCCTCATTGAGAAGCTACAACCTTGCACCTTTACCGCAACCAGTGGATTTCAATCTATACTTGTGAATGTTTTTATCTTTCCGCGGTTTGATTAACAGCAGCTAGGGTCCAAGTAATTTCTCCAAGCGACTCTTGCTTATGCGATGATGGAAGCGGAGAAGAAGGGAATGGAAACAAAGAATATGGAAATATGAGTGGAAAATGAGGGAACGAGAAAATAGGAGGAGAAGAACGAATGATGAGAACTTGATACGAAAAATGGGAATCGAAAACTGGAGTTGGGAGTTTGGAGACGAGGAATTAGAAACAAGGGTACAAAGTTACAAATGATTGAGAATCAAGAACAAGGAAACATAGGATAGTGAATAGGGAACGAGGGATCGGAGAATGAGGAACTAGCAACAAAAGAACAGAATATGGAGAACAAAAAACGAGAGAATGGAAGATATGGAATCAGGGATTAGGGAACAGAGGATGGAGAACCGGGAATTAGAAAATGGCAGATGGAGATTCAAGAATAAGATGAAGGAAGATATGGAGCATCAAGAATAAGATAAAGGAAGATATGGAATCGGGAACAAAAAACATGGAATAATTTTTAAAGAGCATCAAGTAGAAAACTACGTCATAAGGACGAGCGAGACCTTACATGTTCCTTAATGTGCTCATGGTGCGAGTGGTGAGCAAAATTTCATGAGTAGTTAGCGGAATTTCACGGGAAATGAACAGATTTAAAGAACAGGAAACACACAAAAAAATTTATGTGGGCACAAAATACCAATATTCCTTACAAATTTGCTCACAGTTCTACATTCGGTCTTTATGGTTACCATAACAAGAAGGTTAATAACTCTTACTATGGTCAAGTGCTCAGTTTCTTGGTACACAATTACGATTTTCAGTTACAAAATTGTATATTATGAAACTCAAATTTGTTAGAATTGGTTTGCATTCAAACGCCACATTCTGCTCGTTAAAATATTATACAATTTTCACAACAATTTTTTTTTTTTTTTTTTTTTTTTTTTTTTTTTAAATTTTTTTACCATCAATCAAGTCAAATATAACCAAGGCTCACGCACAAGAATCAAGAACAAGATCAATTTATCACAAAATACAACAATTAACAATGTATGAACATGTCTAAGCGCGAAGAGCCATTATTTGTACGACTCTCTACCAATATTGGTTTACTATTCATTTTATCCTAGAGGTAGAAAATAGTTCTTGATTTTGATTCTTCAAATAACATGTGTCGAGATTTTTGGGTGCCGTTTTAGGGCACCATTTTGGGAAACCCTATAAGTCTAGTTTCAAAAAGTCATTACAAATATTTGTAATCTCTTGAATTGATGATCCCGTTTCAATTACTTTCCAAATGCACAAAAAATACTCATATTGGTAACTCCATTACAGATTTCCTAAACTTTTTGCGCCATTATTGAGTAGTCCACCTTAAACCCCAGTGTAGTTACTTTTCAGTTCGTTACTTTTTCTCGTTACTTTTAGTCCCTTTTCATTTCGTTACTTTTTCCCGTTACTTTTCTTTGGCAGGAGGATTAGGGTTTAAGGCTTCTCGCATCGGAAATTCGATCGCAATCGAGCAAGCACCTGCTTCCTTCCTTCCTTCCTTCGACACGAGCTTGTTATCTCATCATTAAAGGCAACAGCTGCTTATTCGGAGGGTGGGTCTCGCTGAATCTTGACTTTCTGGGGGCTATTCAAGGTGCACGATCGTCATGAACTCTTCAGTATTACATTCCCAATTCTGAGAATTCGAGGGTACAGCTCCATCACTTTAACCTAATCGATCTGATTGCATCTTGCGCTGTATCATTCAATTCTGAGATTGATCGGTATCACACTTCATGAATCTATGCCTGCTCATTGCATCGAAGCTTCAACAAGCATATAACAACTCTCCAGTTTTTGAAAATGGTGTCACGCTAGGTTGCAGAATGCTGCCTGTTGATTGATAGAAGCTCCATTCCATATGTTTCAGGGCGCATGTCTGTCTGTCTGTCTGAATCAGGGTTGCAAGGGTGGCTGAATCAATCGAAACTTTCAACAAGCATCTGAGAACTGTTCATTTTTTGATATTGGGCAGTGTTGCGTAGCGCTCTCTCACAAGGTCGCTAGAATGCTGCCTGTCGGTAGAAGCTCCATTTGCGCGTGTCTGTCCGGTTCATGGTTGCAAGTGTGGCTTTAATGAATTGAATTTTCAATGAGGATATGAAGAGTGTGCAGATTTTGAAAATGGCATTGTGGTGTAACCCTCTGTAATAACTCAAGGTTGCTAGAATGCTACCTGTCGATAGAAGCTCCATTTCATGTGCATGTCTGTCTGTCTGAGTCAGGGTTGCAACTGTTGCTAGTTGAATCAAAGCTCCGACAAGCATGTGAGGCTTGTTCAGTTTCTGAAAATGGTGTAACGCTCTGTGATAACTCACGGTTGCTAGATGCTACCGGTCGACAGAAGCTCCTGTCTGTTTGATTCAGGGTTGCAAGTGTGGGTGGTTGCAAGTTTGGCTAAATGAATCGAAGCTTCAATAAGGATTTGAGAACTTTTCAGTTTTTGAAAATGGTGTATCGCTCTCTCGTAAGGTTGCTTGAATGCTGCAAGCTCCATTTTCATATGTTTCAGGGCGCATGGGTGCAGGAAAGGAAGGAAGGAAGAAAGGAGAGAGAAAGCTGAATAGGGAGGCATGATGGACACGGAGGTGCCGCTCCGGTTGGACATGGAGGACGATGGGGCAGAGGAGGACGAGGCGATGGCGGACAGGGGAGCATTCGAGCGCCACTACGCGGACGAGCGCTCCTGGGAGGAGCTTCAGGAGGATGAATCCGGAATGCTGCGCCCTCTGGACGTTGCCGATCAGCAACGACAACACCGTAAGCGCATGGCGGCCATGGCTGGCCCTCACATTCAGCGCGGCATCATCCGCTACGTCTACCTATTGCTCGATTTTTCGAGAGTATGCACTAAACCTCCTGAACCCAAACCCCCTGCACCCTAAACCCCTGCACCCTAAACCCCTGCACACTAAACCCCCTTCACATGAGCAATCTGGGCAATCATTTCTTCTGTTACATAACCTGCTCAATAATGGCTTTAAGTTCAGCATGATGGTTTTCTTCTGTAAGATAACCTGCTTAATATGGCTCTAATGGCTCAAATTTCAGCATGGGAATTCTGTAGTGAACCCTGCCCTATACCCTTACAACGAGCAATCTGGGCAATCTTTCATTTGTAAGATAACATGCTTAAATTCTTCAGCATAGCATACTGTAACAGTGTGGGCAAAGAAAGTGGAGGGATAGAGCCAGTGGAATTGCACTCTTTTACAACTTGCTATGAAGCTGGACTTAGAGGTGATTCTAGTATGATATCCAGAAATAGCGCATTGTAATGTTTGCTGTGAGAACATGAAAAATTGGACTTCTGAGTTGCTCCATTTAAGAGCACTCTACCTAATTCGATACTATATGCCATAAAAGCACGTAATGCACCATACAAAATAGGAACTAGTTTGGGGTAGCAAAGTCGGATTCGGCAAGAATTCGGATTGATGCTATGGAATGGAGTGTGCAGGCAGCGGCAGAGATGGATTTGCGGCCAAGTAGGATGGGCATAGTAGCAGACTGCGTAGAAGCCTTCATCCGGGAGTTTTTCGACCAAAACCCCTTAAGTCACCTCGGCATCATTCTCCTCCGCAACGGGATAGCCCACAGATTGACAGATTTGAGCGGCAGTCCCGAGACGCACATCAAGGCTCTCCGAAGTAACATGGAGTGTGCCGGGGACGCGTCCATCCAGAACGCGCTGGATCTTGCTCGGGGCTACTTGACACAGATCCCGAGCTACGGCCATCGGGAGGTCGTGCTCGTGTTCTCGGCTCTGAGCACCATCGACCCTGGTGATATCCTGGAAGCTGTGCAGCTTTGCAAAGACGCCAACATTCGCTGCTCTGTTGTGGGGTTGTCGGCTGAGATTTTCGTCTGCAAAATGTTGTGTGACAACACTGGTGGTACTTACTCTGTCGCCACAAATGAGGTATGCCCCTCTACTCCTATAACATACCTTTACAATTCATTCAGTCAGGTGCTTGGTTAGTAGTATTTACATTTGAAGCTGTGCAACAGGGGCATTTGAAGGAGTTGATAATGGAGCACGCACCACCTCCACCCACACAAGCAGAGATGTCAGTAGCGAGTTTAGTACGCATGGGGTTTCCGCAAAGGGGAGCAGAGGACGCAGTAGCGCTCTGCGCGTGCCACCGAGAAGTGAAAATCGGCGGTGGCTACACTTGTCCCCGTTGCAAGGCCAGAGTGTGCGAGCTTCCCACGCAATGCCACATCTGTGGCTTGACTCTCGTCTCGTCTCCTCACTTGGCTCGCTCTTATCACCATCTCTTCCCTGTTCCCCCGTTTGAGGAGATTACCAACCTGGGGAATGTTGCTAATGGCAAAGAAGGACTCGCTGAGTGTTGCTATGGCTGCTTACAGGAGCTTCCTACCCCAGGTACCCTTTGTCTCTAACCCTTTCTGATGTATGTCGGAGTCGTTCCTTTGCCCGCAGTATTGTTCACTAACATCAGAGTCTTCTTTTGCTGATCTTTCATGATGCATGTGAAGTCGTTTATTTTGTCATGAAGAGCATTCCTTTGTCCCTTTGCCAGCAGACAAGTATTGTTCACTAACATCATAATCCTCAAAATATTCTTGAGCATGCTTCTGATGGTAACTGTACTGTTTTCTTAGAAGAGTATTGCTGTGTTGCTTCAGAAGTATTTTTCCACAAACGAGTAATTCTCACTAACATACAAAGATGCTTCTCTAACCATTTTATGGCAACCTTAATTTGCGTTTTTTCTTGTCAAAATGAGCATTGCTTGTGTTGCTTTAAAAACATTTCACCACCATCGAAATTCTCTGAAGCATGCTCTCTCATGGTCATTTCTGATGCTCTCTTTTCTTTTCTTTTTTTGGTCATGAAGTGCATTGCTTGTGTTAGTTTAAAAATCATTTGCCAATGTTGGGTTCACCGATCTTGTTTGTTGATGATGTTGGGATTTGCAGGAGGCAAGGTGAAAGGAGTGCGACTAGAGTGCCCACGTTGTAAACAGCATTTTTGTTTCGATTGTGACAATTACATTCACGAGAGTCTTCATAATTGTCCTGGTTGTGAAAGTACTTCACAACATTCTCAATAACCGAATACATTCCCATTTCCTCTCTTCTCTTCCGTATCATTCAATTTTTTTTAAGGAGCATGAATGATTTGGAAGTTGCATGGTGGTTGCTTTCTTAGTAGCCATGTATGACAGGTCATAGTTACAGAGCTGTACCAATAATGGAGCACTAGGCTTCTTGACCCAGAGGTACACAATAGCTTCTTCACTCAACAGTAGCATGTACTCACAGCAAACAACATAGGGTGCAGAATTAGGGCAACATTTTAGAATCACCTATGAAACTGCCTTCAAAAATTTCATAGCAGATTATAGAAGAATCCAAAAATCATGAATCACTCTACTATGACTGTCATTTCACTTACTTTCCACATCCATGAAATTTACCTCCATTATTATCTTCATTACAAATTGGGAAATTTCAGAACTTGATCGGCTTCCTGACAAAGTGAATTTCCTTTTCCTTCGTACCGGCAGGTAAACACCACTCAATTGTGACTCTTATCCCGTGGGTTGGTTTAACTTTTTATTGACATTTATGGTGGTTTGTGTGGTAGTGGTCTGTGAGGTAACAGAATTGGTGA
The DNA here is from genome assembly GCA_037043015.1 of Bryum argenteum. Taxonomy (NCBI): domain Eukaryota; kingdom Viridiplantae; phylum Streptophyta; class Bryopsida; order Bryales; family Bryaceae; genus Bryum; species Bryum argenteum. The sequence continues at coordinate 11,696,097 of CM073328.1, read as the reverse complement.
AAGATTTTTTGGAAGCCGAATTATTTTCTTCTTACAAAGTTCGCCAGTTCCCCTGAAACTTAGTAATGATTAAATTACAGTGAAAACTACAGACTGAAATTGTAAATACTTCATAGTGAGAATCATATCCAAGTGTTAAATGGAGCACATCAATATTCACCCATATCTTGCACCGTTTTGGTGTTGAAATCTCAACCTCTAAGAGCCCAATCAACCATTTTATGGTCGAGCTGGAGTTTTGAGGAAATGAAGATTTTCTTTGGAATTTTTGTTAACATTCCTGAACTTTGGTGTGTTGGGAATCACATTCAATTTACAAGACCTTCTTTGGATTCATAGATTGTTCACAATGAGCCTTCAACTATAAGCGGTTAAGGTTTTCTTAGTGTAAGAACACTTGCTATTTGGGAAAGTAATATGGTTCCTTGTAGTTTACTCGTGGCCTCTCCATTTTATCAAATAATATGTGATTATTGCCAATCATATCAATTTCCAATTGCTTATGTTTATGTTGATTTTCAAGGTTTTACTCTTTTGATTGATTAATTTGGGTGACTGCAACAAACTTTGAAGAGTTATAACTTCTTCATCTTGTTTTTGAATAAAACCACTTGGGTTGGGTCCCAAATCAAGTTTAGTTTGTGTAACTAAATTTGGAGACCCATGAAATGAAGCATGAATAAATGGCATGCATTTTAGTGAAGGCAACTTTTCTTTCCAAGTTTTCAAGCATGGGGCACGTTTTACCATTGTGAGCGAATTATGGGAAATCAAAAAGTTGTTTTCATGGAATTTTCTTATATTGTCGTCGATTTAAGATGAAGGCTAAGAACTTTTGATTGGGAGACTTAATTATCCGAATAATTTTGGTATTGGATTTGCAACAATGTTTGTTCTTGAGAAAAAGTTCATAAATGGATGAATTTAAAGGAGCTATATCTCCTTCATCCAATGTTGACTTTTGACTTTTTATGGAGATGGGTTCCAAATTGAGTCTAGCTCATGTGGGAGAAACCTTGAAAAACATCAAAGATGCATCGAAGATATGGCATAGATTTGTGTGCAAAGGGTTGAGTTTTGGACTAAATTTCCTTTGTAAAACTTTTAGCAATTTTCACTATTGCAAAGTCATTACTTGCGCAAAGAAATTTTTTCAATCGATTTTTTTTGTTCAAGGGTGCTATTGAGATGAAGGTAAACAATTTCCTAGTTGGTGATTTTTTCATTGCAATAAGTATATTGGTAGCATTTTCACTTCAAACTGAAAATGTTGAGATTTTGTGATGTTTTTTGCGCACTAATACGCTATGATCTTGCAATCTATGAGGTGTTACGACTTCGTCGTATCAACGGGACTGGATTACAAGAAACAACCATAGAAAGGGAAGAGGAGATAGTAAGTACTTATTACAAATGAGTAGTTAAGTCAGTTCCAAACAGATACATCTTTATCATGCTTATAAGCTTAGTGAGGGGAGCATGTCCCTCACTCGACATTTTATCAATGTAACAATGTTTACGTATTCACGCCTTCTGACTTGACATCACAAAGTATTGTTACTTCTTGCATAGGTAAATACATGGCATTATCTTTTAAGATACCATATATTCATGAACTGTGACTTTACATAGATAAACGCATGAGCTATGAAGGTAGAAGCGGAGTGCCGGCATGAACCTGACCGGTTCCTAATATAATGTCGAGTCTACAGCTTGTTCCCACTCCGCAATCGGGACTGATAGGCATGAGATGGTCATCCTATTGATCATGAGATTTTGTGACACTTGCAATTCCAGCCATAGCACTTCTTCTTTCGATTTGGAGACACCATGGACTGTCGGTCATCAAGGTGCTACACACAAATAAAGAACAAGCCATGATACCCAAAGTTGCGCTTTTGTTGAGGTGGAATGACGAGGGAGCCTGCATGGCGAAGGTGCTTGGAGAGTACAATTTCACAACAGTAGATACGAGCTTTTATGGGGTTCCTCAACTTTCATCAAAATTTCCTCCGCAACTATTTTCAACTGGTGCTACCACTCGTAGCAAGCAAGCAAAAGTCTCAGCACTAATTTAGTGAGGTTTGGAATCAAAACCAATATGGAGTGTGAGGGGAATGTTGCGGTTGGAGGGTTCCCGGGGGCCGGGGATGGAAGGGTTGGATTTAGAATTTACTGTCTTCATTCAACAACAAGTTCAATCTATTCTTCAAACGGCTATTCCACATATAGTGCAGCAACTTTTTGAACGAGTGGTGATACACGCATAACCGCTTCTCCATCCGATGCAAGAAGAACCGCCGAGATGGGCACTCGAACACTCGTAGGAGGAGAAAGTTATGCCTACGATCGCGGAGAATTGAAGGTTGCAACGCCACAAAAGTTTTCAGGAAAGAAGGGTGGGGAGGTGTACAAGTAGTTTGCACAGCTTCGGTTGGTTTTTCATAGCAAACCACATTCGTATGCCTCGAATGAAGACAAGATTGCTTCTGCTCTCTCCTATATGAGCGGGAGAGCGCAGAATTGGGCGATGCCTCTTCTCAAAGCTCTCGATGATGAACGTCCTCATCAATTATTAAGCAATTATGATGAATTTCGGGAAGCAGTGATCGCGGTGTATGGAGATATGGATCGCCGGAGAAATGCCGAAGACGGACTAGGAAGGATTCGCCAGACCGGAGCAGTAGCTTCATACATCTCATCATTTAATGAGCATGTTGCGCAGGTTGATTGGAACGAGGCGAGTTTAGTGGCTCGGTTTAGAGGAGGGTTGAAATATGAGATCTTCGACTCCATTGCAACCGCCGAGACGCAACCACTCCGACTATATGAATGGATGGCAATGGCGTCAAGGATTGACGAGAGATTGTGGTCTCGACGCTAAGATTGATGACCTTCCTTGTCGTCATCTGCTCCCACACAAGATCGGGTGGGCCGGTTTCCAACAAATTCCAGGGCTTCCGGACCAGTTCCAATGGAATTGGATGTAATTCGAGGAACTACAGCAATGGCCAAAACAGCCGCTGAACGCGAACGCTTGGAATACCAGCGGCAAGGAAGATGCTGGGGTTTGGTCAACTTGGCCATATAACCATATTCGAACTACTGTTCAAAAAATCCGAGCAAGCCATATCCCTTGCAGTCATGGATAACGAAGAGGAGGAAATTGAGAAATTGGGAAAAAGGAAATCGGGACTGAGGCCTTTACCACACTACCCAGCCACATTTGAGACAACAATTGCAAAGAAGAAGCTCAGAGATGGGTATGCAACATCTTCTTTGCATTTCCAAAAATGTAAGAGAATCCAATACCCATTCCAATCTTCAAAAGAGAAAGAAATTCAATTAATTGTCCAATCAAAAAAGTCTAAGGCTCCTATTTACTTAAAACGGATATTTAACTAATTATGGACAAATTCCGAACTTATGGATATTTTCACTAAAAACATAAGTATCAAAATGTATGGCAGATTAATAAATAACAGAAAACCAAACAAGATATATTGAAAATCAAGCACTATATATTGAAAAGTGCATGTAAAAAAAAAACTATCTAAATTATATCGGCCGAAGGCCAATACAACTAAAACCGCTAAACCCTAAACCCTAAACCCTAAACCCCAAACCCTAAACCCTAAATCCTAAACCCTAAACCCTAAACCCTAAAGACCCTGAACCCTAGACCCTAAACCCTGAACCTTAGACCGTAGACTACAGTTCCCGTCCCCAACCCACATTAGCTGAAATTTTGTATCGGACGGCCGCCGATAGAAGCCCAAGGAATATGACGAAGTAGTAGTAACAATTTCAGAACTTAGCTCAGAAAAGGAATCCAAAAGGTTGCACACTCATTCATACACAGATCAATTCAATATGATTGAGAGGGATACATGGATACAATGCAAAGTCACTTATCGGCCGCCAGCCGAGAAACAATATACTAGAGAGAAGGAGGAAGTACAACAAAGCAACCAATGAACGCTACAATCGTGAAAACGATGAATATACTCCAATCAACTGTCATGGATAGGAAAGACCGAAAACAAGAGTAATGGAATGAGCTGTAGCATATTGATAATGATGAGTATGCCGTAGCAAAAATACAACGGGTATGCACGGATTATAGACATTAAACGCAGTAGTGAGGTGAGTCAGATAAGAACCAGCGGCTAGAGCGTGGTGTCGGCCGGCAGCCGATAGGAGGTCGGAGTTTCTGGTGGGAAAGCATATGAGATCAGTATCGGCCGGCAGCAGATAGAAGGACGGAGTTGATAGAGCGAAAGCATATGAGATCAGTATTGACCGGCAGCCGACAAGTGCAGAGCAGGTCCGTCATAGAGTGGGAGGATGCGAGGGAGGCTCACATGAAGCGTGTCGGCCGGAAGCCGATACAAATGTATGAGGAACAGCTTAGAGAACAGCTCCAGCGGCCTCAAGGTTAGACATTGCAGCTGCAGCGGCCTGCTCGGGAATGATATGTGTAGTTGGTGGACCTTTCTTTGCATGTGACGGCATCCTATGAGAGAACAGAACAATGTTGACATTCACAATCTGAGGAAGACAAGGCTCCTTATGCCAGCGGCGAGTCCAGCACTCCCTAGCGATGATCGATTTTCCTTCCTTCTTAGCTCGCATAGGGGTCCACCATTCGATCTTGAAATTGCCATAGTTAGGACCAGGCGTCAGATCAACACACTCAAGGACACGCCCCAGCCAGACAGGAAAGAAATGGTCGTCGCTGGGGCGGCATAAGACGAAGTCGCCAAGAAGAACATCACGGAATGGATTAAAGTTAAGCCTCGGTCGGTCTTTAGCAGGACCACAGTAAGAATAAGCATCTGCATCATCCTCAAGCGTAATGTCCTGTGAGAAAGAGGAGCTAGATCCAGAATCTTGGGAGGCACGAGAATGATCACGAGTCCAGTCTGAAATAGGCCAAAATCCTTCCACAAGAACGTCAGGGGTAGACGGTAATGGTGAATTGATCTCTCGGTTGATTCGCTCCCAGTAGCCAACAGGTCCAGCCATCTCCTCGCAGTAACGTCTGTTACGCGCCATACCGAACTTCCAGAACTCAATGAACTTAGAAATACCGTGCTTGATGAAACCCTGTTTGTCATTGCACTCCGAGGCACGAGCTTGCTCCTTCACAGAGTTCAACTTGTTGGGGTTCACCTCCGTGACGCCCCATAACGGCTTAAATGGAACAGGACGTGGGTCGCCAGATGGAATTCTAGGTCTTCCTTGCTCGTCAGAAGTCCACATCTTGACGGGGGGACCGGGTGGGAGCCATGAAGAATCAGTGGATTTCCGCTTATACCTCATGACAGGCCAGCCGCGATCGTCTCCGTCCTCTTCGACCCAAAACTTGAAAAGATGCATATCACCAAGTCCAACAATTTTGTTGACACCGTCGTGATGAAAGTCCTTGACGTAGGATTTGAAATCCGCAACCTCTTGAATGAATTCAGGAATGAACGCGACTGTCTTCTGCGAGTCCATAAAGGCCTTCATGAGATCGCCTAGAACGTACGTGTTCTTCCGCTTGATGAGCTCGGAAAGGTAACTGAAATGGGCATCAATATCCTCGTGAGTGTGGCCAACAATGAGGAACCCAACAGTGACCTCCTTAAAAATGCGCCGAGCGGTCAGCAAAGAGCAGAAGGCCATCACAAATTTGTTCTTATTGTCCTTTGCGGAATTATCAAGTTGCAGGAATAGCTTTCGCGGAAGCGGAACGAGCGGACGTCCAGGTTGTGAAGGACCGAATTGAGTCCCGGTGGCGGGTGGGATCGATGCGAAACACCTAGACTTTCCATGTAGCAAAGCTTGGAAGAAGCTGTTCTGTGGAGGTGTGGGAAAGAGCTCCCGGGATTCACGCACGGTGGCTTCTCAAGCGCTCGCAGAGACGCACACAAAGAAGAGATGGTGAAGTTGGAATCCCCGGCCGAGCGCGTTGTGGAGTAGTGTGCGTCGCACCATCACCGTGGCCGTGTGTCAACATGCCGGTAACAGAAACCGGAATCTGTCCAAGGCCAGCAGTGGCTTTTGTAATCCTCTGCATTCTGGGAATGGCCGTCTTCGTGGTATCCATCTTGTCATGGATTATACATAGAAACTCAGAGGGGTTCTCGCAGATCGGGAACTCCGGCCACATATATATATGGCGGCAGCACGCGATAATTGAGATGGCGATTCCGGTTATCGACTAATGCCTGCCATTCATCACAGCCCGTTGGGTACTTGGATATGCACTCCACAAGGAAGTCACACTCAGTACACTTAGAGAAGCTGCTCCCAACAGCTTTAACCTCGACGTTCTTGAAGTGGTTCTTTCGAAGTTGACTGATGGTGGACTGAGAGACCGGCTTATGGTGGCATTTGATATTCACCTGGAAGGAGGAGATAAAGAAGGATGTTAACATCCAGGTCGACGCCTCCTATCGGCCGGTAGCCGACAGGAGTGCACTGACATAAGCAGGAACTAATCGCTAACGGAGTATCGGCTGCCAGCCGACAAGTAGCACAACATTGACTAGATAAGCCACGACGGAATTGACAGAAGAAGAAAAAGAAGAATGGTCTAATTGGAAACAACGGAAACATAACAACCTAGTGTATCGGCCGGCAGCCGACATCGAGGACGAAGAGGAAATAAGAATGATTGGGACTTACTTGATTCACTTGCTCGCGCATGGTGTCCCAGTTGAGCGCAGATGGAACAACCTTCAGATTGTCAACTCGCTTATTTCCAACAAGCCTGAACTCGTTAGGCATCTGGTCCGCATTCTCGTCAATAATCTTCTGCAGGGTTGCTCTGGCCTGAATCGTATGCGGGCGTGGACGAACAGCTCCAGAATTGCCATGCGATCCGCTCACTGATCCACCCATTGCTGCAGCCTTGTAGACGTGGTAAGCTGATCTGGAGACACCGTGAATGATATACCAAGCGTTCTCGCAGACCTCAACATTCTCAAGCGTGATGAATTTCCTGCCTCCCGGTTCATGTACATGAAATTAACTTTGAACGGCATACGCTGCCTCTCTTCTAATTTCAAAAGAGCAAGCATAGTACTTACGACGAAGGATTCGAGTAGACTCCTACGGAAACGTCTGACAGCACCTACTCTTGCAGCACAACTGTGAACTAACCTTGCGAATTTCATCATCCGAGGTCTTCGATTTAAGCCTAGACCCAGCGGGCTGCTGCTTTGACAAGAGTCTACGACGAACGGACCTGTAGGGATTCCGAGGCACGCCCTGAAGTCCCGGATGTTCGAAGGTGGAATTCTGAGCGGCCTCAGAGCAGAGCATGACAATGTCTGACAGGAGTTGACCGCCTTTAAGTCGAGTCCGCGAAAGAGGCCATCTCATTGTCGTGAGCTGTAGGGTATCGTGCTCTGATATGAACATTACTCCCACATCTGTATTGCCAAGAAGATCCTCATCGCAGGCTTCATCCGGAAGACAGACTTGAATGATTGCCTGCCAAAAAAGGTAAGATCCTCGTTCAGTAGGTCGCAGCACTTGTTCCTCCAGTCGGGCCGATCCAGGACCGCCTGAGGTTCTGGTCGCAAATCTTCAGTTTCGCGTGAGACAGAGGGGCGAAAGTTGACAGCGCTATCGCCGCCAGAACTATCCGAAGAGGGCTGCGAGAAGATACCGTTGTCAAACGGCGTAGCATGAAGATCATTAGCAGATTCATTTCCTTGAGAGGAGAGGACATCGACGCGGGTTGGCGGATTCGTCCCGGACCCACAGTCGTCGCTGCCCTCAAAATGAGAGAGACCGGTTGAATGATGCGGGTTATCTGAACTACCACAGCAGTCAGTAGAGGGTGAGTCTTTGCCACCGTCATCGCTGGGGGGTTCAACCTTGACACTCCTCAGCGTGGGGTGTATCGGCTGCCGGCCGATAGAGTTGCCATTCAGCGGCGTAGCATCGAGGAGACGAAGTTTGTAACCGCTCCAAAGGATTTCGTACCCAAGGCACTCGCCAAGCAGAGTGAGAGAAGGATTCTCACAGTACGCTACTAGACCAACAAAGTCCTTATACACCGTAGTGAGCTTGACAACTGCAAAGAAGCTATGAGGAACGCGAAAACCCTCCCAGGTGCCCTTAGGCGAGCACTCAACGATGACGCCCACTCCGACACAGTGATGATCGATCCCGTCAACATGTAATAGAGCAACCTCCATGTTAACAGAGAGAGTGAGGAACTGATTTATGGGCTTCTCATCTAATGGCCCCGGTGTCGGCTGGCAGCCGATAGGCTCGGATGATTCATCGAGGTTATCAACGAAGGGACTCACGTCATTCACGTCCCATGTAATGTTGTTACCAGGACACTGACTAAGAAACTTAATGCTAGGAGTGGGAAACGGAATGATCATCTCAATATTTGGAGCGACGTCAATAACGTGGACGTCTAAAAGAAATGGCTTTCGCGAGATAATTCGGTTGATAGAAGCAGTACCGGCATAATAAAATTTTGCGAATGACAGAGCGACAACTGCGCCCTTTTCTATACGCCATCTCCCGGAACCGCCGTTCTTGAGAAAGTTGTCAATCGGTTCGGTTTCCAGCATGATGGAGCATGATCTCTTGATCTATCGGCTGCCGGCCGACACAATTGCGAATCTAAAAGGTTGAGGAGACGTAGGAAATATTGAGACAGGTGCAGTAGACACAACCACCTGAGGTATCGGCTGCCGGCCGATACCTTGTTCTGCAAAACCCGGGAGACAGGACAATGACGGACACGTGATAGTTCTATATCGGCTGGCAGTCGATATAAGGAGATCCGACTGATTCCTAAGGAATCGTATCGGCTGGTGTCATTCACTATGTCGGCTGGCGTCTAATACCAGGGTATTGAGCCTCTAGCTATTAAATCGTGCAAATTGAAGTAATAAAAGGCTGCTATCTACCGCTCTCTATATAGAAAGAAGCGCACTAACACGGGGAACACAATGACGCAATTCTTGACTATTTCTGGCCAGGGAAAACTACAAAAACAGCAAAGCAAATCGCTCAGAGCGTCAGGAAACACGCGAGAAATGAAATGAAATGTCAGAAACAGTTGGGAATGGATAGCCATCTGAAACGACAGAGCGTGGATGGCGCTCAAATCAAGAAGATTTCAAACTCAAATTTCAAATGATTTTGAATTTTTGGAGGGCTAATTGCTAGGCAGGATGAAAAGCATGATGAAATGGATGAAAAATTTGAAATGACGTTTTGGCGGCGCGAGCTTCAGAAAATTTTGGCGGGCGGGCAAGCGGATGCGAGAGCGGGCAAGCCGATTGAAAAGCGGGCAAGGCGCAAATCGGCGGGCAGCCGATAGCCATCATTACGAAAATCGCGGAGGGGGTAAACCGTTCACCCTCCCTCATTTGCCCTTATTTGTAATTTGCTCTCCTCTCTCACTTTTGCGCTCTCCTCTCACTTTTGCTCTCTCCACACTTGCGCTCTCTCCTCTCTTCTATTTCTCTCCTCTCATTTGCTACTTGCTCACTCCTCCTCTCATTCGCTACTTGCTGTCTCATCTCTCCTTCCTTGATGTTTCTCTCCTCTCTGCTTTCATGCTCTTACCTTTCCTCTCTGCTTTCTTGCCTTAGCCGTTACTCTGCTGGCAGCTGATAGTGTTTAGTTTTAGGGTTTAGGGTTTCTAGCACCGGCCGAAATTTCTTACGCTCCAGCCGACAGCCTTGCGCGGGAGCGGAGGCAGCAGCCGACATTCCTTACGCACCAGCCGACAGCTTTGCGCGGGAGCGGAGGCAATTTACGCACCAGCCGACACCGAGCACTCGCCAGCCGATACAGCTCCGATGGCGTCGTCGAAGAGGTAGGCCGATTTAGCTCTTTTGTGACGTTTCAGTTTGCGCCGTTTCGATTGGCGTCGTTTCATTTGCAGCTTTTCGTCATCTTCTTGTGCCTTGTGTGTCGGCTGTCAGCCGATAGCTTGTGAGCCGTCGGCTAGCAGCTGATAGCTCACAAGCTATCGGCTGGCAGCCGACAGATCGAGTGATGTATTCACTTACAATATAGTGCTTAGTGTGTCGGCTGGTAGCCGATAGCCCTTATGCTGTAGCATGTTCGCTTGTAATGCTTAGTGTACTCGCGGGCCGTTAGTAGCTCCTCTGCTTTAGCGCGTTACATTGCCTTGTGTATCGGCTGGCAGCCGATAGCTTCTATTCTGTCGGCTGGCAGCCGATAGCATGCTATTTACTATAGATCATTAGACTATCATCGTAACTAATGCATGTTAGCGCTGAATATTTGTGCATTGTCGCTATCGGTTGGCAGCCGATACCATGGTTGTTATCGGCTGGCAGCCGATAAGATATGCGTTCAGTGATATACAGTAGTATACGTTTACTGGCGTTTACTAATATACTCTCACATGTCTTTATTCTGCAGAAAACTACCAGTCCTAGCTAGACTGCTTGGTGTTGAGCTTGCACACACGGATGTCAAGCATGGAGACATCGTCCCGCGTGCAGTATGGGCGGCTAATCCAACCATCCAGCAGTGGGGACTATGCTGGAGAGTCCTCCCCAGCCAGCGAATCGAGATTGCCTGCTCGTACCTCTACAAGGGTAATATGATCCCTGGGTATGGTGATGTGCTCGAAATTTTGGAGAATGTGGAGCACGTCGACATTCTCATAAGCCTACCGGCCCTGAGGGATACCTCTGCCCCGACCGACTACATCGCCGTATCAATGCCGTGGGCAACATGCACTGAGGCGGTTTGCGGTGAGCCGGCGGTTAAGCAGGGCATGACCTTCAATGGAGCTGCGCCTACGACCATCGAGGAGTTCATGGACGCGTGGGCCGCTATCGATTACGCTAGGTTGGCAATTAACAACGCCATCAATGCAGCAGCGGCTGTGGCTCCATCGTCGTCGAAGAGGAAGCCAACTCCTTCGAAGAAGAAGCGACCTGCAGCAGAAATGGTTGATCTTGGCGATGACGACGATGAAATTGTCCAGGGGTCACAAGATCCCAGCAAGCCCAAGAGACGGGCAAAATTGTCTAAGGATGCCATCGAGTATTCCCTAGACGAGGCCCTGACTAAGGGCAACCAAATGACCTCGAAGATGAAGGACGTCGAGATCGACGCAATCTACAAGGCATTGGAGACTGGTCTTGGTCACCTGTTCCCCTACAAGAAGCGGAGGCTGCCGGGGGTTATTCCTAGCGAGAAGCTACACATCGCTCCGGACGAGCTCAAGTACAGACGCATCGCGAAAGATCGTCTGGGCCAGGTATTTTTATTTTCTCACCTGCTCTTATGAGGTACTGCTCTATGTATCGGCTGGCAGCCGATACATCCTCTGATCATCTCTGATTCATGATTGTTCATTTGTTATGTTCTTCGCAGGTGAAGGCCATCTACAAGGGCTACGGGGCGATCCGGAAGAAGCCTGAGATCCATGGTATTCCGCTAAAACGGGAGCCACTTGAAACCGATATGGGGATGATGGCTGTGATGGATTCCATGCCAGGGGAGTTGGATATGTGGATGCTAAACGACACAGACCCCGACACCACCCCGAAAATCCCCTGGTGGCAACACCCTACCGTCCACTGGTATATCATCGGAGGTCAGCATACAGTGAAAGCCTGCCGCGAGCTGGCAGATGAGTTCCCAAACGGATCGGAAGCCAAGAAGGAGCTTCTTGAATTCGAGATTATCCCAGTGTTCTCAAGGGACCCCATCGATCTTGTGAGGGTGTCGAACGCTCTCAATCTCAATATCGCAGAGAAGGTCGCGAAAGAAAACTTCCGATCGTGCGCGGAACTCGGGAGGGCGGCATGGAAGCATCTCGGGTGCCCTGAGCCACACAAGGGAGGCGGGAAGCCGTCACCGGCCTTCGAGGTATCGTTACCCTCTGCCTTTTCTATCGGCCGGCAGCCGACACATTTCATTAATCTACAGCTATCGGCTGCCAGCCGACAGCTCTTCTTCTTGCCTTCATACATCTAAATCTTTATGGTTGTTCTTCAGGCTGCGAAGGCACAAGTCATGGCGCACTTCGTGAACGAGAAGGTGTCTACGAAGCTCCCCTTATATTCGTCGGTGACAAGGCCTGGAATACTTGGATTGAGGTCTTCAATGCCTAGGAAGCAGGTGAGCTCATTGGCGACGACGGCAAAGAGCCGGAACTGATCAAGCGGACTCCAATCTCGAACATCACGAAGACTGACCTTGTCCCCACACTCGGTCTCCGTGACTGCAACCTTGAAGAGCTTGCAGCGGAGGTCATCGCGAATCGTGTCTACATCAAGGCCAACAGCAGGACGAAGGACAGACTCACACTGCCGGATTGGTGCCGCGACAAGAAGCTCAACCGGGTGATTATGAACGAGCTTATGTATCAGCTTAGTAAGTATCCGCTTCCCTGCAAGGATGCGAACTGTTCGCCATACCCAGATTCAGACTGGGACAAGTTGGCGAAGGAGCACCATTTCACCCCGAGTGTCGTTCGCAACATCTGGACGGACCTGAAGAAATATACGGATGGGAATGAATGGCTCAATGGTCGCGCCAGCGCAATGAATCCGACGACTGACAAGTCGAAGAACGGTGTTGCGCCGCCCATATTCAGCACCATCCTTCAGACGTATTCTCAGGTCGAGGTTACGACGGAGGAGGTCGATGCCGGGAAGGCGCATTTCGAGTGCAAATTCGCGGACACAGTTGCAGATGTCTTGCACGAGATCGACGCAGCTGTTGGCCATACCGTCATTGCTAAGGACCCACTCCTTATCGTCTACTTCGGGTACAGTTATGGCGGAGTCTCGGTTCCAACCAGTAGATCGGATCTTCGTGCGCTCGCGGAACGGTCGAAGGTCCCACTCACAGATGAGGACCTCACGATGGACGGTGACGACGTCACTCCGACTCGGCCTCTGAGCCCAATCCCGATGTTGTTCATAACGAGCGCGAAGCAATGGGATCTTCTTTGTGCTGTCTGGACAACCGAAGATACGGAATGGTATGTTCAGACGGTCTATTACAAGCCGTGTCTTCGGGGGGGAGGGGGTTCAAGAAGACGGTGACAAAATCTTCCCCGCTTGTTATACTAAACATGACGTACCCAAAGGTACGCCGGGATGATGATCGTTGGACGACTTTCAGGAAGTATACTGGAATCGTAAAGCCAGTCGATTGGTTCCAGGCATCTCCTGAACGTGCTGTCGATTGGAATGGGGGATTCTGCGGTGTCGACCATGACACGCTCGAGAAGTTGTTGAAGCCAACTCTCACCGCGAAGAAGGTCACCGTCATCAACGTCTGGGGTGGCGGAAACGTCACCGAGCTTGGATTGGTAAGGCATCCTCTCCTTTGCATTGTATCGGCTGCCAGCCGACACCTTCTAATATTGGTCTATTTCACCTTATTCGTTTTCCAGTACTTGTTTGGTTCCCTTGAGTCTCTTACTCTTGGTCTTGCAGAGAAATGGGAGGTCCGTGATCGAGTTCGTCAGAAGTCAGGACCATGTCAAGTTGGCAGTCCAACGTGCGAAGGGACTCAACCTGGATAGGATCGAGCTTCCACCGTCGTCTTCCGAGGATATGGAGACCGACGTTGGTCCCTCAGTCTCGTCCCGCGAGCCTGCCAACCCTGGACGACGTCCCGCCTCTGGTGTTAGGATTCAGGAAGTGCTGGAGGAGATTGATCTTACTCCTATGTCACTCACACCTGCAACCACGCCGACGGCTCCCCCTGAATCGACTGCCACACTCATCCCTCCGCCTGTATCGGCTGCCGGCCGACACATTATCACCGTGTCAGCACCACCTCCTGATACTACAGCAGATTTGTCTTCTTGTGCTGCGACCACGATGCAGCTTGATTTGCAAAACGCCCCGGAGGACGAGGTGATCGTTGTGGAGCAGGTTCCTCCGTCTCGTGCCCCTCAGAGTCCTTCGCAATCCGTTCCTGCCCTTATCGGCCGGCAGCCGACATCTCCCGCTCCTTCATGTAGGGAAGTTCAGAGGGCTCAATCGGCATTGCAGGCGTTCTATACTCGAAGGGAAGTTGCTGTTGATTCGGCGGCCCTCCTGGAGGACGACGCAAACGACATCATCGCTACAAATGAGGAGGCTCTCCAGGAGGACGACGTGTACGACATCAGCGCCCCAAACAAGGCGGCCCTCGTAGACGACAATGTGTTCGCCATCGACGCCCCGAACGAGGCTCTGTCTCCACCTGCGGCGGATCATGTTTCCCCGCAGCAACAACAATTACCTGAAGGTTTGTCCTAGACGACGGCGTTTCTTGTATATAGTCTCTTCTCACCATTGCATAAGCATTTTAGGTTCTAGAATGGTTTTGTTATTAGAATTTCCTGGTTGCAACGTGCTCGGCCAGTTCCTTCCCCTGTAAGACTGTATCGGCTGCCAGCCGACTCCCTATTATCGTTTCACGTTTCCGCCTGTATCCCTTGTCTCCGATGTCGATTTCTCTCAACAGTGTTTTTCGGCTTATCGGCTGCCAGCCGACAAGTCATCATGTCCTTTCTTTGCACTATTCTTCTCCCTTCTATCATGGTGTTTGATGTTATTTGTATCCACTCCCACCTCTGTATCGCTCGTTTCTCACTTTGTTGCGTAATTCTTGCTGCTCTTTTGCTTATTGTACAAATGCTCTAATCTCTTGCAGAGTCAGGTGAATCTGAGAACGAGGAGTTCGTGGACTCCGCGTCTCATGGATCGCGGCAGGGCACCTCCATTTCGACTCCTCTCTCAACTGGAGGGCAGGTAGCCCGTCGTAAATATTTTATTTTGTTCGACGTGAATGGCACTCTCATTCACTTCGTTCCTCGTAGGATCATTTCTGGTGGGGATCGTCCCCGGTGGCAGAAGCAGGAGGCAAGGGCAAGACCTGGCCTTCAGTCAGTAATTCAGTTCTGCGTCGATGCAGACTGGCAAATTTGTTTCTGGTCCTCGGTCACTGCGAAGAACCTTACTCCGAGGATCGAATTTATTCGCTCCGTTTGTCCCATGCTCCCTAGGAACTGCTTGGAGTTTGATCAGGGATATTGCTTCCGGAGTTGCTACCGGGAGCCTGATAATCCTGACCGGCCCTTCTTTATTAAGTCAATTGAGCATCTCCTGGAAATGAGTGCTGACCTCAGGGCTCGTGGTGCTAATCCCGATAACATGCTTCTCATCGACGACTCCCCCTACAAGAACGTTTTGAACAATCCTTACAATGCGTTCCACCCTCACACCTGCACTTTGACCTCGGAGCAGAATGTGAGTGGCCAGCCTTACTTTCAGAGGATTCTGCAGCCTCTGTTATTCGAGCTCTATAATTCTCAGAAAAATATTCCTGAGTTTATGCTGGAGCACGCAAGGTTAGGGAAGCGCCGTATGCTCCCGGGAAATCCGTTGTACGAGAAGTACAGGATGCTTGATTTTGGTAGGAGGGAGTGATCATGGATTGATTACTTCTCGACCTTGGCGTTCGAGTTGTTCAAGATGGTGGAGCAAGTTCAAGATGCTCCAGTTGTCGGCTGCCGACCAATACACCTCTTGTTACCCTACATAGATTACCATATGAATACATGTCCTTAGCATGGGTGTATAGATTTTTCAATCATCCAATTCGATGATCTAGCGAGCTAGAATTTATAGATCACTTAGATTTTCTTCTAGTTCTGTAAATTTTCTAGGGTTCCACTCGAGACTTTTTCTTAACTGTATATTTTGAGGATGTTTAATTTTTGAAGACTCTCTTAATCTTAACATGGAGAGTTTTCTATCATATTCCCTTTCTTGGTATCGGTTCTTATATTTGGTGTTTGCTTTTGTTTTCCTTTTAGCTTTAGGATCCATGGCTTCTTCTTGTCATTGTCTCCTTGACGTCTTTACTCATGGACTCTCTAGTTTGTTTTCTTCTTTTGTCAGCTGCCAGCCGACACTTCTATGTTTATATTGGTTTTGTCTTCTTGTCGGCTGCCGGCCGATATGCCTGCCCTTATCATTCTATTGCTGTCTATTGCTTTTCTAACCATCGATCTGACTTATTTCAGGCTTGTAATGTTCAGGGTGACTGCCGTTTGGATTATGACATTGTTGATACTTCTTCCTCCAATAAATGTATCATTCTATCCGTATCTGGATTGCTATGCTACATCAGCCCTAATATTCCGACGGATCGTTGGAATGCTCACCGTAATGTAATCAAGCGGCCAGGTGTAACGAAGTTATTTGCCATGTTGTTGGAGCGCTTCCATGTTGGTCTCTGGTATACGATGCCGATGCGTGACTTGAGGCCTCTCCTATCTTACATTCTACCTTCTTGCGTCATCGACAGGCTTTCCTTTGTTTATGGTAGAGAATTTTGTGATCGTCCTATGAATTTTCCATGGTGTTACAAGCTCTTGAAGACTCTCTATTGCAAGCGTTGTTCCCGTGAGGTGTGCAGGCCCGACCAGCTTCTCCTCGTTGATGTTTCTCCACTGGCATTAAGGTTGGCGCCGGATGCTCCCTACTACATGCCTTATCCTTTTCGAGGTGATTTGACGTCTTCAAGTACTACTATTCCGAATGTAGCTACAGATATTCTTCCGTTCATCTACCCCTTATACCAGTTCGAATCTGTTAGTCAATATATGAGTCTTTCTAATAGACCCGGTCAACTTCATTATGAAGTTGCTCATTCCCTCAAGTACAAGTACGGTGTTTCTCTCAGATCGCAGTGTTCCTAGGTTTTACTTAGTCTGCATGCCTATCGACTGCGAGCCGACACTTCAGGCGATCAGCCGGTGTAGCACAACTTGCGATGAGCCGGTCAGCACTCGCACTCGTCGACTTGTCACTGTCGGTCTTCAAATCGAGATTTGCCCGGGATTAATATCCTGGATTGTTGAATATGGAGCGCCAGAAAGGAGGAAGTCGCTGATGGAGTCGCGTTGCTGCTTATCGGCTGCGAGCCGACACGGCTGCAGTTCACCTATGTTAAATTTCTGTCTGCTTCGATACCTAGTGTTGCTGTATATTGTATAGGGTGTTGTAATATTTATTGATACGAAGTTAGTGCAGTCGGCTGCACGCCGATACCACATGCTAGTGGGACGAGCTTCGTTTGGAATATCCGTTTATTCTTTTAATGAAACGGATTTGTTTCCTACTCTAAGAGTGTATTCATCTATAATTTCTCCGACTTGCTAATAATGTCAATCATTCTCATTTTCTACCTTGCCTTGTTTTGCTCCTTTGAGGTGTGTCGGACGGTAGCCGATTGATTTCTAGACTGTCAAATTGTCCAGAATTAGTTAAATACCCGTTTTAACCCCTAAACGACCATGGTGTTTTGAGAGCTCCAAACTCCAAAACTGCGATTTCATACCACCTTGTAAATTTGGTGTATGAGAATTTTTTCACAATTTTTTGAAACTTTTAACCGTAGGATCTTGAAGATAACTATCATCAAAGATAGTGTTCAAATTTTCAACCGTTAGATCTTTGCCATTTGTAAGATCGCAACATTCAAAGTTGATGCAAACTTTATTTCAGCAGACATAGTCTACTTTGTGCAAAGGATAACGGATGCTCAATACCTCAAACATCTTGCTTATATTTTTTCCCGTGTAGGTAACTAAGTTGAGCATTACCATGCAAAATTTTAGACACTCATTTGGCTTTTTGAACCTCATGCAATTTATTTACTAGAAGAAGGTAGAAATCAAGGATTCGGTAAAACATGCACCACATTTGTCATATTTGGTTTAGGGGGAAAATGAACGGTGTATAGGTGCCTTCATGAGTTTGTGAATTTTGAAAAAAAATAAACTCAAAAAATTCCTAAATCTCAAATTTTAGCAAATTTCGAAAGAAAATATTGTAATATAACAGAAACTTTGGATCTAGTTCTTGTAAATTTTTGAAGGGTGCCCTTGTAGAATTGGTAAAAGTTTTGACTTGGGTCACTTGGAAACCTAAGTAGGAAATCAGTCAAGAAAAGAAATTTTTTTAAAAATCTCAAAAAAAAGTTTAAAATAAAAAGTTTTTTTCTGCCCACCCAAAGCCGAAAACGAAAATTTGCGTTTAAAGACTCCAAAAGTGGAGTTTGACTTTGCAATTTTTCCCACATATACCTTGTAGTATAGGGAACATCCAATAAAAATCTTAGGCAAAAATATTGATTCTAACCTCTTCATCACGGCTGCCCAAAATAGCAAAACAGCCAAATCGGAGGCCTTGGTCGTTTAGGGGTTAAGGGCTATGATAGACCCTGAGGCTCACTTAACACTTAAAGCAAAAATCAATGGATTGGAGGCAAGTACACTCCTTGATTCCGGAGCAGCTGGGATATTCATGCATCCAGCATTCGTCCAAAAGTGCAACGCGGAGGTGAGATCCAAATTGATACCACGAGAGGTTCGATTAATTGATGGTCGAGCAATCAATTCCGGGCTTATTACCCAAGAAGTTACAGTCAATCTACAAGTGGGAAATCACAAAGAAAAATTGAAAGCTGATATAACCAATACACGACGCTACGCTTGTATCTTTGGAACACCATGGTGAGTCACCATGATCCTACCATCCGGTGGTCACGAAATGAGGTAATATTTGATTCTAAATATTGTGAGGCTACGTGTTTAAAGATACCCCTGAAACCAGGAGCATGCGCTAAAGGTCACAACCAAGTTGACGATCACATAAGGGAGGGAAGCTCATGTGCCTCGGCCCTTGTTATAGGGAAAGATCGAATTCCACCACTGAAAGGCTCGTCACAATTGGATGGTGACGTAAAAGTTTCGTGCACTCGCCGTGGAGATTATCCCCTGTCACGAAAGAGGTTGAATAGTGCACTGAAAGGCACCCTATCAACTAAGTTACCGACGCTGAAGCATACCATAGTCTTGGCAGTTGCTTTTCAATTATCGGCACAAGGAGCATAAATCTTTTCCGTGGAAATACCGAATGTACTTGAGGTACAAGAAAACAAGGAATTAGTTGCTCTACAAATTCTAGACGAAGACCAAGATCTTCGAGGAGCTTTCAACAAGCAAGCGTCCAACGAACTTCCGGATCATGGCCTGTCACATATGAAAATCGAGTTTAAAGAGAGAGAAGAAACGCGCAATACTGCCATGTCTCCTATTGAATTGGAGGAGCTTCGACGTTATTTGGAAGGGAATTTGGGAAAGGGGTGGATTCGGCGATCCAAGTCCCCAGTTTCAGCCCCAATTGTTTTTGCAACAAAAAATAAAAATGATGGATCCCTACGCGTGTGTGTAAATTACAGGAATTTCAATCGAGTAACAATAAGGAATCGCTATCCACTCCCTCTAATCCCTGAATTGACGGATCGATTGGTGGGGCTAAAATTTTCTCGAAGTTGGACGTTAGGCAAGGTTATCACCGTGTAAGAATGGCACGAGGACATGAGTTTAAAACAACTTTCAAAACTAGATATGGGTTATTTGAATATCTTGTAATGCCTTTCGGTTTAACTAACGCTCCTGCCCAATTCCAAGCTCACATGCAATGTATTTTTCACGACCTATTAGACATATCAGTCGTAATCTATTTGGATGATATCTTAATATATTCAAAGACTCTGGAAGACCACCGTTTAGTGGTTCGCGAGGTCCTTCGACGATTACAAAGACATGGTTTATATGCTAAAGAATCCAAATGTGAGTTTCATCGAACATCTGTCGTATTTTTAGGCATGGTAGTCTCCGACAAAGGATTGGAAATGTGTAAAGATAAAGTGCAAGCAATTCAAGAATGGCCAATTCCAAAGACCATTAAAGAAGTTCAAGCGTTTCTTGTATTTGCAAATTTTTATCATCGCTTTATTATTGATTATTCAAAAATTACCCTTCCTCTCACGTCTTTAACAAGGAAAAATCAACAATTTTTATGAACTCCTTTGACACAAAAAGCATTTGAAGATCTTCAATCTCAATTTGCCCAAGCTCCAATCTTGGTGCACCCAAATTTTGATCAACCTTTTGTGGTTGAAGTTGACGTATCTGACAAGGCAACTGGGGGTATTTTATCTCAATATGGGGAAGACGGATATTTACATCCTTGCGCATATCGAAGCTCAAAATGTCTCCATCCGAACAAAATTATGACATATATGATAAAGAATTACTCAGCATTGTCCTAGCTTATCTGGATTGGAGAGTGTATTTTGAAGGCTCACCTCATAAAATTAAAGTAATATCAGGTCATAAAAATTTAGAATATTTTTTAACTACTAAACAATTCAATCGACGACAAGCTCGATGGTCTGAATTCTTATCAAGCTTTAATTTTGAGATTGAACACAGACCGGGTTCACTCAATCAACGAGCGGTTATGCTATTACGACGAACAGACCTTAATGATGACCTCGACGAGATTCCAAGGCCATTATTACGCTTACCCGTTATTGAATCAACTAAGCCTATTTGGGACGACATTTGGATTATAAAATATATTAAACCGGCTATTTCCAACGACATCTCACTTCAGCCCATATTAGCATTCTTTAGAAATGGCTCTCATCAAAGCATATCAGATCTTCGACGACGATTTGTTGACTATGATTTTAGTGATGGAATTTTGCGCTTTTGGGATACTATAGTTGTACCAGATGATGAGGAATTACGTCGTCAAATATTGCGCTCTCGCCATGACGCTTCAGCTGCAGGACATTGGGGCGAGCAAAAACCCTCGATTCGGTTGCACGAACTTTTTATTCGCTTACTTTACGCAAATATGTACATCGTTACGTTGACGGCTCTGATTTATGTCAACGATCAAAACCTCCAAGCTATGAAAGATATGGATTATTACAACCAATACGAGCAGCTGAAGCACCTTGGAAAAAAGTCACGACTGACTTTATTGTAAAATTACCAAAAAGTGGTAGTTTTTATTCCATTATGGTGGTTGTTGATAAAAACACCAAATTAGCCCATTTCATTCCAACTAACAGAGTATTGATGCTAAAGGGGTTGCTACCTTGTACCTTCACTATCTCTCAAAATCTCAGAAAGGTTGTGGAGTGCGGGCCGCACAGTGCGACTAAAAATGCGGAGGGGTATGGGAGTTGGGGTCTTGGGGCAGGGATCTTGGAGAAGGGGTCTTGGGGCAAGGGTCTTGGAGCAGGTGTCTTAGGGCGAGGGGTCTTGGGGGAGGGATTTATCCCATATCATCTGTAGGTACTTCCTCCCTTGAAAATGTACAAAAAGGTTGGGGGCTCGCCTCGCAGAAAAAAACTTTCAAATTAAAGCGCACTCATGGGTACATGTGGCACCCCTTAAGGGGGTCCATGTGGCAAGAAACACCATTGGGTTAATTAATTAATGTTGTTGCATAGTGAAAGTCACTATGCAACGACATCTCAGTATATCTGGAAAGACCATGGTGTCCCTGACAAAATAATATCAGACCGTGGCCCCGTTTTTGTTTCCAAGTTTATGAGCCGGGTTTGTGACCTCCTACACATTCAACGTGCTACAAGTACAGCTTTTCATCCGCAATCTGATGGTCAAACGGAGAGGGTCAACGAGACATTGGAACAAGTTTTACGGATGTTTACATCAAAGCGCCATGTATTACCACTTGCTGAATTCACGTATAATAATTCCCTTCACCCTGCAACATGTTTTTCCCCTTTTTATGCAACTTACGGTTATCATCCCTCACTATCATTCACAACCCCTATGGATTCGAAGGTTCTAGCAACCGAGGATAGGATTCAATGCTTGCAAGAAGTACATGAAGAAATTAAAACAATGATAAAACTTGCTGGAGAGCAAGCTAAAAGGAATTATGATCGGAATGTTCACAAACAACCAACTCTACAAATTGGAGACAAAGTTTTGCTTCATCATGACAACATAGCAACGGACTCACCTTCTAAGAAATTGGCTCCCAAATTTTTGGGCCCTTTCTCGGTTATATCAAAACTTTCAGACCTGGTGTATCGATTGAAATTGCCCAAGCAATTGCGTATTCACGATGTTTTTCACATATCCCTCCTTGAACCTTATTGTCGGGATACCATTTCGGGCCGTCAACGACTACCACCACCACCAACGATCACTCCTGAAGGTCATACAAAGTGGGAGGTGCATTCCGTGCTGGACTCCTGACTAAAGGGACGCTGGAAAACACTCCAGTACATGGTGCGGTAGGAAGGATATGGTCCCGAGGAGAATTCATGGGAACCTCCTAGTAACCTGCTCAATGCTCCAGATGCGGTCCGATGTTTCCATCGACTTCATCCTACGGCACCAGGACTAAAACAAGCAAAAAATTCCTCAACAGAAGGGGGATAATGTTACGACTTCGTCGTATCAACAGGACTGGATTACAAGAAACAACCATAGAAAGGGAAGAGAAGATAGTAAGTAGTTATTACGAATGAGGAGTTAGGTCAGTTCTAAACGGTTACATCTTTATCATGCTTATAAGCTCAGTGAGGGGAGTCTGTCCCTCACTCGACATTTTATCAATGTAACAATGTTTACGTATTCACGCCTTCTGACTTGACATCACAAAGTATTGTTACTTCTTGCATAAGTAAATACATGGCATTATCTTTTAAGATACCATATATTCATGAATTGTGACTTTGCATAGATAAACGCATGAGATTCGAACGTAGAGGCGGAGTGCCAGCATGAACCTGACCGGTTCCTGACAGGTCTCATGACTCAAAATTTAACTCACATGATGTATAGTATGTTTACTACAAGATTGTACACTTAAGGTCTAAATAACTTACTTTCGTATTCATTTATGGCATTTTTTTCGAGAATGTGTTTTTTTTTCTATCAATGAGTCAAACCATTTAGAGATTAAAGATCTTCAGACATGGAATGTATTGAACAAATACACTAACTTGAATACAAGAAGATTCCTTATAATCCATTTCTCAAATTATCAAAAGTACAAGAATATACTTGTCCTTTGAAAGTCCGAGTATGTACTTATACCTACAACCACACACACACCCAAAAGTCATTTTTAAAGCACAATACTGACAAACACCCACACTAACGAAACTTTCAAACTAAGAAGAAAAACATATGTATGTGGAAGATCCCTAGCACAAGTATAGAATGATCCTCACTTTGGTACCCAAGATTGTACACAAACCTCCTGAAAGTTCACACACCTAAAAGTAAGTTCCCAGATGTTCAAAAAAACATACAAATGTAGAAGATCCCTAACACAAGTACAGAATGATCCTCACTTTGGTACCCACGATTGTACACAAACCTCAAAGTTCACACACCTAAAAGTAAGTTCCCAAAAGTTCAAAAAACATACAAATGTAGAAGATCCCTAACACAAGTACAAAATGATCCTCACTTTGGTACCCATGATTGTACACAAACCTCAAAGTTCAAAATTCACACACCTATAAATCAGTTTCCAAAAATTCAAAAATGTGAAAGATTCTTGACACAAATACAAAAAAAATCTTCCTACTCCGGAAAAACAAACAATAAATGCACATGTTGTAAACAAACAAGTTGCCGGTACTTCTCGGACATTCTAGCACACATTTTGAATGTCGAAATGAGAAGCACACTTTTTCTCTCAATACAAAGTTGACCATGCAATTTTCATTGACCAGCATGGTGGGAACAGGACCCCACCGGCACCACCGACCTTTTTCTGACACCTTTTACGCTACTTTTTCACATCGCCAGTCAATCGATCCCCTCCTCTGGAAGGAATGAATGCGTACCGACGTTTTCACTCACACAATTTGGTGCAGTAGCACAATCGGGGGATCGATTGATCGATCGATGATACAGTGGTGCCGAGGAGATTCCTTCTGTTTTGAGTTTCATGCGCTTTTGCTGCAGTGGCAATAGAGGTGCTTGCGAACGAACCTTCGCCTTTTCGCCATTGCAAATCCAAAGCCATAGCCACCGCGTGTTGTTTGTTGATGCTGGTTTTCTGTTGTTGTTGCTACATTCGATCGTTTGACTGTTGCGACGATTCTTCTTACTTTCTTGGCTGCGACTGACTTTGGTTTGGTTCGGTAGGTCACGAGCAAAACACCCCATCTCTCCTCCGAACACTGTAGATTCTTCGCCTCGTCGTCGTCGAATGAGTGTTTTAGGGTTTTGTTTGTTTGTTTGTGTTGGTTGTCGGTTGGTTTGCCGCGTTATGCAATTTCGGAACGTGCGAGAAATCTCACTCACTCTGTCACGTGTAGCTTTACTTCCTTCCTCCCTACTCACCAGCTTTGAACGAAGAAGCTCCCCCCCCCCCCACCCCCCACTCTCTTTCAAGTCGTTAGCTCCACTTTTCTTTTCAAATCGTTAGCTCTTCCGAATTCTTCCGATGTTGGGTCGCTCTTTCGCAGGTTTGTTAGATTGTCTGTCTGTCTGTTTAACTCGATTGTTAGCTAATCTTATATCATTTTTAACGCACCTCTACTTTCTTTCTCTCAAATCGTGGACTCTTCTTCTCGAGCACAGAAAATTGGGTTTATCGTGAGCTATCGAGAGCTCTTCTCCTCGAGTAGAAACATTTGGGTTACGTGATTCTTGCAGGTTTCGTTTGTCTGTCTCTCGCCTTATGCGATTTCGACCTCTCACATTCACTTGTAGCTAATCTCATACCATTTTTAACGGATCCCCAATTTGTTTCAAATCGTTAGCTCTTCCTGAGTACAGAAATTTTGTAGGTTCCGATTGCCTGTCTCTCAATTTCGACCTCACTTGTAGCTATCTCTCACCATTTTTAAGCGAACTCTCGAAAACATTAGCTGAACTTTCTGTAACCATGTTCGCAGCTATCCCACTACTTTGAAGTGAAGCCACTCTCTCTTCCAGTGCTCTAACGAAACTTCTGTACCTGATTCTTGCAGGTTTCGCAACCATGTGTACCCTAATCAGTTCCTGGACTCAAAAACAACGGTAGCAGGAAAACAACGAACAGCAGCACAATGAATGGGGGACAAGGACAAGGGCAAGGGCAAGGGCAAGTAGTAGAAGCATCCTCAACCGAACCAGCAGGGGAGTTCGTAGTAGTAAACCTCGATCCCCCACCCCCACCCGCACAACCCTCAAAGTACGGATCCCTCTCAGACGATGTGGAGCTAGGACCAATTCGCCCGAACGCATCCAAGGACGATGCAGCAGAGGGGGAGACAGTGTGCAGGGTATGCCATTTAGGCCTGTCGTCCGGCAACAGCGAGAGCATAGTACTCGGATGCGCATGCAAGCAAGACCTGTCGCGCTCCCACAAAGACTGTGCCGAGGAGTGGTTCAAGATCCGAGGCAACACTGTGTGCGAGATTTGTGGGGAAACCGCGAAGAATGTGCAGATTGTGGACCTTCCTGCGACTGTGGATAGATCGGAAGGCGCGCCATCGACAGGAGGTTTGCAGCATCAAATGAGAGGTGGTGGTGGAGGGACTACTACTACTACGACGACGACGACGACCATGAATCGGCTTAGGTATTGCTGGCAGCGTCAGCTTGTTCGGAATGCGCTTCTGGTCTCACTTGTTGTTGTCTGTACTGTGCCGTGGTTCTTCCGTGTTGTCAAGTTCGGCATGTAGCTCACAGAACCCCTCACCATTCTTTTGATCGAAATAATGACATTAACCTTCCTCTTCAATCTCTGTCTCTCTTTCTGAAGGAATGATCGTGATGCTGTTTCTGTTGTCTGAGTATGTTCAATGATTCATGTCATGAATTGTACCATCGAAATAATCTCTCCACCCTCATCTCCGCCTCTCTGAGGATGATTTACGGATCTGATTGATTCCGTGGTGCGCTTGAATTAAGAGGTCTGAGTATGTTTAAACAGTCAATGTTCCAAAGGTCCACAATCTGCACAATGGCATTAGCTTCTTCACCCTCTGGGTTTCGTTCTAAAAGCTTTTACTTCAGATGTGGTCTGATCATGTTTAGATTGAACATTCTGGTCGAAATAAGGACATCAAGTTTCTCCGAATATGATATGGTACGTTGAATATGATGATTCTGTGGTAGAGGTCTGAAAATAAGCAGTTTGTACGTAGTTTGTGTCAAGGGGTGTGTTCAAAGAGCATGAAAGATGGTTTGCTGCCAAATTGCCGTTAAAGAGATCCATTCAATTAGGGAGGAAGTTCGTTTTTTTTCTGTGGTCTGAATCATTAGCGAAGTACGAATAATTTCAAAACGTTGGATTAGTACAGTGCTGTTGTGATTTCTCTAATGGCTGCGTGTAGAATTAGTGTGTGTAGAGGTTTAGTGCAATAACCCCAAAAATTAGTGTGTGTAGATTTAGTATATTAGCCCTGAACATAGTCTATAGTTTAGGGTTTTGACATTAGTATAACAAAACCCTCGTGATTGCATATAATCTAATGTGGCTTAGTTGCTTCTAGTGGAGGTTATCTATGAATGTTCCCCTTTATTTAAGCTGTCATGGTGGGGAAGCTTATTCGTGCAAACATTTGAGTTGTCATTCTGGATGTGTAAGTACAGAGTGACAATCTTTTGTGTACTTTGTCATAAGATTTGGTCTAACAGTAGTTGGACTTGGTGTTTGGATTCATGTGACTAAGCCACTAATTTCATGTTACTTCAGTTTCTTTTTTCTTTTCTTTTTCTATCAAAATTGAAGTTCAAGCATGTAGAGCTGATAACTGAACGAAGTTTCTATTGATAACTGAACGATGTTTCTATTGGTTCTAGAAGTAGGTTTGTTTGTTTTTTTTCTATTTTCTTTTCTTTTATCTCATCCAGGAACTCACATGCTGGTAATGCGTTGTTGTGGTGTTAGGTACTTGTGGGCAAACCAACTCATCAGAAATTGTCTACTTGCAACCATGATTGTCGTCTTCATGGTCCCTTGGTTCTTCCGCATCGCCTATTTCTAGATTAATATAAAACAGAGTTCATCATTTCGTGACTGTAATGTAGATATAGACTTTTGTATAGCATGTTTTTGCTATTGTAAATTCTTCGAGACTTGGTTTTTAAAATCATTACCTCTTTGGTTGGACTGTACTGGCTCTGTCATCAAGGAAATACCAGATTATCATGTATTTGCCAACATCTTGTCAATCAACTAAAAGTAGACGTCTGGGTGGGTGTAAAATCATACTCAGAAAGTACTCTTGTACTCGAAACCTTACCTATACCCCGAGAATAGTTGGAGCCACACAAACTGTACACACAGAAATTATATATCCCAAGTGAACAGATTCTGTACCTGCAAAACATTGCAAAATGATGCACATCCACTTCATCACAGTTCCAGTACACTGCTGAAAACAATCAAACACTAGGTCTATGTAACATCTATATCTCAGTCTATGAACAGGTTCAGGTGGAACTTCATATTCTGCTTGATCGTGTGCTGCTTAGTGCTAGTAAATGGACATGCTACAAAGCGTAAATGGACATGCTAGAAAAACATGATAGCAACAGCTTACCTTGGAGGATTGGCATACAAAAAACATGACGACAAAATGGGATACGGTAACGCGATTGGTGGTGTTCCTGTCCCTGCAAGTCATGCATATAATCTCATGTCCTTGGTTCAGACAAGGGAAGGATGATGATGGCCTGGTCGTTAGGCCTGTCAGGCGTGCTACTCTTGCGAGTGCCTATTGATGATTCGGCATTTTTCCTCTCCAGGAGATTGCGAATGCCGCCTTTGTCCAAGCTTTCCTTTGTACAGTCCTCGCTCAATGCTGCTCTCAGCGCAGGATGCAGATACGCTGTTTCCAGGAAGCTTCTCACATCTAGGTTCGGCTCTAGAGTCTTCTCGAGATTGTCCTTGGCACGAGCTTCCTGTGAAATAAGGCCCCTTTCCCCATGAGTTGAAAAACTCACAATGCTGTTACCAGTCAAAGATGCTTCCACAAGAGGCTCATGATCAAGACCTTGCTTCTTATTATGGGGATCCACCGAATAATACGAAACCTATCCTACCATTTCTTGCATGAAGGCTATCATGGCAAGGATAGCTGACTGATGTATTGTATGTATGCTATCAATAAGATACTCGTGGGCTCTAAAATGAGAGGTTAGATCACTTTGATCTAATGAAGTATTTTAAGGGTGTAGCGAACCTGTAAGGGATACTGATCGAATGCAGGTCCATATCGTTCCATGCAATAGATATGAAAGAATATTGTCATGATGGGCAAGGGTAGCAAAAGAGGCGTCGAGGCTACAGCCCGTTTGATTGAAAAGAGTCCAATCAAGGTGACGTGGGTGATCAGAAGAGCCATTACTATGAATCTGTGTACAAGCGGCCAATATGCAGCGGAGCTCTCGTACTTGGGCTCGTAGACGTTAATCACCTGCAGATTCGAACTAATGAAGTTAATGGTGCAGAACTGCAGATCTTCCTTTTCAACGGATAATCTTAAGCAAAAACATGGCATGAAGTTGAATACCGTCGCCTTGAATGCACATGAAGCGAACATGAATTATATATAACAAACTTAGGTACCTGGTTCCGATAAATGATGTATCCGAAGGCAAAGAAGACGATGATGAACGGCAAGATGAGAGGTGAAATGACTGCATATACAAGGCCAACGAGAAAGTAAAGCCCCAGTTTTGGCAGAAGTGCATGGTATTGAGGCGTTGTGAATGCCATAGCCTTGTTTCTATCTCTCTCCGTCTTCACAATCACCATATTCTGCAGATGATACCACAGAAAGGCCCATAGTCGGAGAGCTTCAGCTGCAACAGTCGACCATCCGTCCACCATTATGTACGTAATGAAGAAAGTCGACTTCATTGGAATGGAACTCCCGAAAGCCTTCGGAACCCTGCAACAACAAAAAAAAAAAATTGTTCGAATTACAATATTTATCTGTAATCCATCAATTAGCAGCTGTCCAACCTCGATATGGAAAGTGACTTTGAGCTTCATAATCTGCTAGACTAAATATATGGATGAAGTGCAAATCATAATGAAGCGAAGCAAGTTCGCGAACCTGATCGGAGAGTTGATGTACTGCTTCAGCTGCTCGAACACAGAACCCATAATAACATTCCCAAAAAACACATTGACGACCATAACAATAAAGTACTTCGTAGCAGCACTTCGCTCAATTTTCGATAATGAAACGCCGCCTTCAAATTTAGAGAGGAACATCATCAGTTGGGGAAGAAAGGTAAGCGACAACTTCAGTGAAAGGCCTGGCAGGAAACCTTGAAGCACGGATCTTATGAATCTCCTGTACGAACGATATCACGACGTCAGTTTCAATGTCCATTGGCTACTTTGCAAATTCTCTATTATTACAACTTTTTTAGGCACTTAGGAAATCATCCTCCAAGGTCGCGGATGAGACAGACACTTACTGGTCAATGAGAGGCTTGAGGAAGTGGAAGTTCTTGTCTAAAGAGTCCAGGTTCGCCAAAGATTGGACAAAGGTAATTGGAATCATAAAGAAAGACGCGATGAAGAATATGATGAAGCCAACGAGCAGTCGTCGTGAATTCAGCTCCATGTAAGGTATAGATAGATTATCCCAACAGACATCGCGAGCTTCCGGAGCCCAGTCTGTCAACCAACATGTTGAATCCTTGCTTTGTTGTGTTTGTGCGCACACTGCAGCTCCCCATCTCGAATCGAACGACACAAACCCAGCCTTCATCACACATCTTTCATTCGCCAAGATGTGGCACCTTAGTGTCTCTATCTGTCAAAGAAGCATATTGTTTATAAAAAAACTGATCGTTTCTTGCATTATCAAATACACATAATTAAGAGCCCATGCTTCCAAACCTACGTAATGCCACATGCTATTATGTTAGAGACCTTATCGAAGGACTATGGTAACAACATATGCTATTGACTTGAGCCGGCCCTCGAGTTAAATTTTCTACACCAATGTGGATTGCTGGAGTTTCAGGAACATGTGAAGGCTAGGGTGCTTACCTGTTCAGTGATATGATTGAATTGGGAAGTGTAAAATTCAATCGCATCTACTTTCTCTCCAACCAGGCGTAAGCATCCTTTCTGTATGATTTTAAAATTGTCCTCAGTTAGAGTCTCGTGTAAGTAAAATCACAAAGTTATTAGTATATTATCGTCTCGTCATCAAGAAAGAAATCTACAGTAAGAAACGTTTAAGAGAGGTTACTCGAGTTGTTGGTCGCTTCGAACTATGGTTGGCGGCTTGCTGGTTTTGAAGATATTCAATCTTGTTTAAGCATTTTTCCTTTTCCTCGATGAGTAGAGATAAATAATTTGCATCGTAAACAACCTGCATAACAGGGACGTTCCAACGTTGATAGGGAGCATTCTAAGTATACAAATTGAAACATATCCTCATGTGGAGCCAATTGACAATTCAAAGAAAAAACGCTGCTCAAAACAAGGTAGTCACTAGATGTGACAATGGAAGAACCTGGTGGCCGCAATAATGCTCCGAGTGATTCTCCTTGAAGAAATTCTCTATCTGCTGACTTACTTTGATCTGTCGCTCCTTCGGGACTTGCCTTACCAAAATCTGCAGAACGTTAGCAACTCATAAAAATGCAGTACAGCCTCACATGTCACCTTCAAAGACCATGCAACAAATTTCATTCATGATCAAATAAGAATATGTTCCACTCGCTTTGGGTCAAGTTACATCTTGGCGGAGGAACTGAAGACCAGCCTGATGGTTGAATGCAGAGAAGAGAGATTACAGTGAATTGATCAGGACGTCGTTTCTGAGCAGCAAGAAAGTTAAATCGTAAGTTTTCCACAATCTCATATTCTTTGAAGAGAATGAGGCAAGTCCAAGCAGTGTACATATAAGCTGCCAACAAATGAGCCCAAAGTCTGCCCTGCGCGTGAGGAACAATTTATTACTACCGCAAAATATTACTATAAAAACAATCACTGGTTAAGAAACTAACCGTCTTGATTTGTCGTGCACGTTCGCTATGGAGATTGTGTCGACAGTACTGTAGGAGAAGTTAGGATTCGCTGTCTGGTAAGACATAAGCTCATTGTCGGTCTTGCTAAGGGGAATCAGCACAAAACATCCCCAGATCAACATTGGTGAGAATATCTTCAACCTGCTCAGAGTCAAGTCTCAAACTTAAATCTCAAACCATAGTGGACTAACTCTACAAAACCTCAGTTCATTTAAATTGGCTGTTATGCTGCAAAATGGTGTAGTTGAGAATGCAAGTTGGCACAGTTGAAAAGAAAGAAAGTTGGTGGATTCTAGAGGGAAGAAAAACTACTATAAATAGGCAAGATAGAGTAGGTGAATATTGAGATTTGTCACAACAAAAATTAAGAAACAAAATAAACCTAAGCGAGTTTCTCCATGCATAATGGCACAGCAAAAGTTATTGGAAGTGAGGTTGAAATATCCTCCAGGGCTGCAAAAAAAAAACCTTCAAGCATTATCAGGAGTCTTACCCGAGTAGGAACACTCGGAGAAGAACAGCAGCATCGAGTCCAGCGTGCTCGATCAATTCGGCTTCTGGCATACGAAGAGTGGTCCAGATCCAATCCATGACATGAGCATAGCTTTGAACATTCAAATTCACAAATCTTCCAATGGGATTGTTGCTGCTGTTATGAGGCTCAAACCTTCCAACTGCACCAGCTCTTTGTTTCTGCCCGTTAAGAAACCATTTCGGAAAATACACGCGTGCGTTCATAGGCTGGTTCTTCAGAACCGCAAACGCTAGCAAGAGAATGATGGAGGTCACGATGTTGATCCAAGCAGCTGTCACCACATCCAGTACATTTCCCGCCATAATTCAAAACTGCAATCACGAAGGTCGCCTTGTTGCTGTAATCTTGCTGTAAAACCCCGAAGAAGAATCGCAATCACGTGAATATACTGTCTTTTCCAATTGCAATGAAGCAACTTCAAATGTTGCTGTTAACGCATCTCATGCTGCCGTTCTCCAAAGGTGATGACAATGACTCCCAACGATCATAAAAACACGAAACCGCAACAAGGTGACCGCATTCCAGCGATGTCCACCTGCTAAACCTAATTGCACAGAGACTCTGTAACAACTAATTTTCTTCTGAAGCTGCAGAGCAGCTCCAATCATTAAGGATTTTACGTAGCATAACGGCTCATATTGCCACTAGAAGTCAAGAGTTTGCAGATTCTTGACAGTAACTCCTAAAGAAACAACAATTAGACATCGTCAATCTTCTAATTAGTTCTTCGAAACAATTCCCTCGTTTCGTCCTCCAAATCGATCTCTTCGACACAGTTGAGATTTTCTACAGTATTTCGAAGAAGAAAAACTGCAGTAATTAGCTATTGCAGTGCCGCCGCGTAATTCTACACCGTTATTATAATTGCTCTAACTTGCTAGCTCTTCTAATATGATTCGAAGGTTGATGACTTGATACAGCATTTGCTGTTTCTTTCCATTAAACATTCCTCTGGCGATTGATGACCACGTACATGCAATGTTCGATAGCTTCTACTGTACTCTTGATTAGGTCAAAATTGAAAAGAGAAAATAGACTTATAGGGCCCGGAGCTCCGTTCTATCAAAAGCTTGTTCATAATGTTAACAAAATCCATAGATAGCAAAATCGAACATGCAGAGCTAGTCGGGGAAAGACGGACGGCGAAACCGAATTGCATGGCTAAGCAACTGGACGCGGTCCCAGGTGTAGGGATCCTATGACCGACCACTGCGAGAGGCCCATGACCGCGTTTGAGTTTTCATCCATTGAATAATCTAGCACGTTCATCAATTTGCTTCGTACTATTTCCCCGTTTGTTTCTCACAACTATATGCATATTCATATGGCCACTTTATACTTGGGGCCAGATTAAGGGCCGGCCCGAATTCTTCAAATTTCGATCAATAGGATGGCTCGATTCTTTCAAATGTGGCCCAAGGGCTTTATACTAGGGCCCGACCGGAACTTCAATTTTTCGTATGTGGTATCCTACGTGGCACAGTTTTCGCGCCAAAATGTTATGTGGCATCCTACGTGGCACAGTTTCGCGCCAAAATGTTCGGACCTTAGTGATGCAATTAGGACAAGGTTTACCTTGGCCTGAACTTTCCAACTTGGGCCCGAACTCTAGCCGTTGAATCCAGCCCGCTCTCTCGTTGGCCCTAGCATGTGTATAAAGTGAGCCTTAGAATGTGATTCTTTCTTTTTTATCTTGGATTTCTTGGACTTTTAATAGGGATGTAGTGTGCATTAGAAGAGCATCACGAATGAGCGTTGAAACAAGCCTATGAAGGAGTCTATTCCACGAAGGGTCAAAAAAATTGAGCTAATGGGCTACAGGATGAGACACCGCATTTCCATAGACTTGGGCCCCAACTCTGGCCGTTGTAAGGGTCTAAGTTGAAATTTTTAAAGCACGATATTCTCAACCTCCCCGACACCACAAATAACAATTGCTCACTTATGCTAAGGTAGAGTGTCCTAAAACCGCCACCTTAAGAGATCTGACCTATTTTTAGCACTAGTAAATTCAAAATAAAACTATGACCACATTCGAAATAGGTTTTCGGGAGGATTGCAAAAATTTGCAACATGTAATTCGCATTTGTGAATTTTATACAAAATTCCAAAGTGCTAAGTAAGATTTGACCCAATTGCGTTATATACAAATGAGGTACATCTGTATTTTCACAATCTTCAAATGAGGTGCAGTGCGCTTTTGGGTCCTGTGGCGCTTTTAGGACTGCCTACCATACTCTCGCTATTAACTACTTGAGAGATAAAGCCCTCTAACACAAGGAAGGTGTCAAGAACAAGACCAAAAAAGCTGAAAAGTTGGAGGAGGAAGAATTTATATTGACTCGGTGCCGGTGAAGAGCACCCTGCCATACTAACCACCGAGGTCTTCATTTAGAAGCTCGTTCAACATCTTTTTCTTACAATAGACGTTTTAGGAATGCCTTAACCTTTAAACGCCTATGGGGTCTGAAACGGGCAGCCCAAAATTGGATCACAGCATCTTTTGGACTTGGGCATCATGAATAGTGCACTTTTTGAACTTGGGCATCACGAATAGACCAATCAATGATGAGCTTGCAACCTCCTACGAGGTTATGTACAACCCCAACCTACCTACCACAATCCTTTCAAAGCACAAAATTATTCATACAAATTGTGATTTGAATTGGGAAATTTCACTTTTCGAATGCATCAGAAGAAGGTGACCAGTTTGACATCAAAATATAAGTGAAATGTTGAGTACAGTGAGAGCTACGAGGAAGATTCTGTTGGAATCATGCCCCTCCGGCTTGCTTGAGCGTTTAAGGGTTAAGACCCCTTATAATTGCTATCCTCCTTGACTAAAAACTGCAAAGAAGTTGCTTAGACTCTCCAAGTTGTTTGTAGGGAGGTAAGAGGGTATGCATGATTTGGTTTAACACTTAAACGTCTAGATATACGGATTGGGCCAGCCCAAAATTGGATCACAACATTGAAGGCCCTTTTCGGAAAAATTAGTGAAAAATTGATTACAAGGCTTGAGCCTAGTCAGGAGAGGGAACTTCCTGACTTTGGTTGGCCTAGAAGGCCGCTTGGTTGTCTAAGTCGGCTATGGATTGGAGGTCCTCGGGCAGGTCCGGGCCTCGCTCCTCCTCATCGAGGACCGTAACTACTATCTGGTTCAGGATGTCATCTGCCAGGAGCTCAATTTCATCGAGCTGTCTCGCGGCCATGGGGGTGGCCGGTATGGCCCATTCCCGTGGAGTGGGAGGTGGAGAGATACCAGAACCGTTGTGAGCGGAATCTGAATGAGCTGGTTGTTGATTGTCAGCGGTGGCGCCCCTGTTGGTTGCGCGGTCAATGCGCGTGGAGGCCATGTGGGTGCTGAACTCATGCGGCAGGAATTCGGGACTGGGGGCGGGGTGCCATTGCGGTCCTCCCGTGTCGCTACAAAATAACTCACCTTGTGTCCAGATTGCCAGAAATTGTTGTTCCATCATGGCATGACGTTCGGCTTTGCGTTTCTTGCGATGCCGCTGGAGTTCCCTCCAAGCTCCCATTCCGACTTGGACAGTAATCTTCCAAGTCCTGTACAATGCCACACCAAGATGGAAAATACCGGAACGGAGATCGTACTCACAATGTTGACACCATAAGCACCAAAGAAGTGTGGAACACATGACGAGCCATGGGGTTTCGTTGTTAATGATGCATTTGGAGCCAGCATCCCATTGAACATCCTCATCTTCTGAAGATGCATTCGCTACGCCGGTTAGCTCCCCGAGGATCACCGCCTTCCAATCCTGGTATCCGGGGTCAAGCGCAACAATCCTTCTAATGTGTCGCACTTGATCCCATGCGGGTGCCACCTCTTGGCACTCGAATAGAGCGTGGGCTGCCGTCTGGGTGACGTTCGGGCAGAATGGGCAGAACCCTGCATATCCCATCCTGCGTCTCCATGCTCCTACAGGGAGTCCTTCTGCTGCTGCGAGCCAGACTGTGGCGCTGATTTTTCGAGGTATCCACTGATGCCAGAGACTCTTGAACACGTGATTGTGTTGCTGCATTGAGTAGCCTTCATGTTCCAGCCATGCATCAAGCCTCAGTTGCTTCCCTTGTTGGCGGTTCAGAATCCGATACCCGCGTTTGGTTGTGTAGTTCAGGAAATGAGTTTTGGCGAGGGAGCCTTGCCGTTTCCAAGTCCATTCGCTGGGGTCGAATGGGAGTTCTCTTGTGCGTCCAGTGCCGTACGCCCAAATGATGCTCCCCTTGTCGAAGTTCGGAGGGTTGCATTTCAGAGCATCACCGGTTGCGCTCATGGTGATGACTCGCGCATCCGTGAGATGTCGCATTGGGAGGGGGGCTGGGCCTGCGGATATGAGGGTCAGCCTGTCTGATCCTGGTATGCGCCGGTATGTCCATGCCGACCATTTTTCGTCAGCCAGCGTGTTGAGTAGGTAGAAATCTCGTTCCTCATTGTCAGCTTCCGAGGCCAGCCATGTACCGGCGTGGCTGGTTTGTTGGGCACCGAGGTTGAGCGGCGTGCATGCTCTGGTGACCTCTTCGTAGAGCTCTGTTATGTGGTGGGACCTGGTC
Organism: Bryum argenteum; assembly: GCA_037043015.1. Lineage (NCBI taxonomy): Eukaryota > Viridiplantae > Streptophyta > Bryopsida > Bryales > Bryaceae > Bryum > Bryum argenteum. The sequence continues at coordinate 11,660,098 of CM073328.1, read as the reverse complement.
CTAGTGTGCAATGCTTTTTCCGTCAAGAACTCGTAATTCTCTTCAATCCAGATGTCACCTACGGTAAAGATTCCTTTTCGTGTCCAGTTCCGGTACTTTGATCGTCTTTCCACTCCCAGTGGGCGGCCTCGATCGTTCGTGATGTGCGGGTTTAGGAAGAGAGGCTGTCTTAGTTGCTCTCCGTGAGTGGCCGGTTCTGTTTTGATGAGGCCTTTACGGATTGGCTCCCATGCATTCCAAATCGCCCTCCAGAGGCCTGATCCTTGCGGTACAGCACGGGGGGCGGAGCACATCCAACTAGGGGATGCACCCCAGTCACCATCGCGCCTGGGAGCGAGTTTGGTCAACCTGTGGCGGATGAAGGATTTCCATGGTTCTCCTCCAGGCACCAGGGTCCGGACAAGCATCTTCGACAGTAGAGCTTTCGTCTGCGCTTGAGGGTCAAAGATTTTGATTCCACCACGAGCTAGAGGAATCACTGCTGTATCCCAGGCGACACGGGCCCGGGTCTTGCGATTGGGATCGCCACCCCAGATGAAGTTTCTAACGAGAGTTCGGACTTTCAGTAAAGTTCCTTTGGTAATGTCGCAGCAAGAGGCGAAGTACCAGATGCTTGCTAGTATCACCTGGTTGGCTATCAGGATTCTACCGGCTAAGGACAAGTTTCGTGTGTGCCATGTGTTCATGTGGCCTCGAACCTGGTGCAAGATCTTGTCATCGCGCTCCTGTTGGGAGACTCCCTTGCCGAAGGGGAAGCCGAGGTACTTGGTTGAAGTGCCCTCTGGCAACCAAATCAGCCCTATTTTGGTGCCCCAGTTCCAGGTGCGGGGCGAATCAGATGCCCAGATTGCTCTAGATTTGTCCCAATTCAACTTTGCCCCTGAGGCTTTGCAGAATTTGTCTATCACTTCGTAGGCCCTTTGCATGTTCTCCGCTGTTCCATGAAGGTACAAGGCCGTGTCATCCGCAAAGCATTGAATGCGGACTTTGGTGCCATCAGGGAGCTCCATTCCTTCAACCTGGTACTTTGGATCGTTTATCATGAATATAGGACATGACATCTGAGATGAATAAGTATAGATAAGGTGCAATTGGGCATCCTTGGCGGACCGAGCGTTCCAATGTAAACTTCTCAAGACGCTTCCCGTTGAGAAGTATGGATGTGGATGCATCGCGGTAGAGTGACGAAGTCCAGGTGATCCATGTTTCTGAAAAGCCTAGTTTGCGCATGGATTCTTCCAGGAAGGTCCAGTTGACGCGATCGTAAGCTTTTTCGAAATCAAGGAGCAAGATGACGACCTCCTGTCCACTTTCCGATGCCCAATCGATAGCTTCTCTGGCCAGGAACACGTTGTCCAAGATGCACCTGTTCTTGACGAAGGCGGTTTGAGTGGGCAACACGCAATCTGGAAGGATTGGTTGGATGCGGTTGGCGAGGGTCTTTGCTACCAACTTGTACAAGGCTGTGAGTACAGAGATTGGGCGAAGGTTCTTGATCTGCGACAGAGAGCCACCTTTGGGTATTAAGGAGGTTATACCGTATTTAATGGAATCCTCGAGCTTCCCGTCTGCCAGGGCTCCGATTACGAACTGGAGAAGGTCTTCGCCTATATGGCTCCACAGCTCAAGAAGGAGTTCTGGGGGGATGGAGTCATGGCCCGGGGCCTTGTGAGGCGGAATGTCTCTCAGCGCCTGTTTCAGGTCTTGCAGAGTGAGTGGGACCGTCAGCGCGTCGTTCATGGCCTGCATGACTCGCCTGGGCACGCTAATCAGGCATTCGGCCCTAGCGGCGGCGTTCTGTTCCACTTCGAGGTCGTTGGTATAGAGGTCTTTGTAGAATTGCCTCACGTAGTTTGCCAAGGCCTCCGGGGTACGGTGTACTCTACCGTTCTCTACCAGCTCAATGATTCTGGCCTTGTTTGAGAGTTCCTTGTGGAACTCGAAAAACTCTCGGGAGCATCAATTGCCGACAAAGCTCCAAGCAGCCGCTGACTTGTTTCTGGTGATTTCGAGCTTTGCTAGGCGGAGATTTTCCAACGTTGCTTGCGCGGCATTGAGTTTCGACCAGACCTCTAGGTTGGTCCAATCCTGCTCCAGGATGGTCTGTGCCTCTTCAGTTTCCATAAACTGCTTCTGATAGGTTTCCTGGCTCTTCTTTTTTCTTTCCAGGGTGATGTTCTCGCTAGTGCAGCGGATATGCTCCATCGCCATGAGTATGCGGGTGCCGGTGGTGTGTTTGCTCGGTTCAAGCATCGCTGACGACTATGCTGTTTTGAACTTCTCTTGTGCAGTCTCGTCGTGGACTAAGTGCCGGTTGAATCATGGCCGTTTTGGTGCCCGTTGTTGGTCAAACAGGATCTGTAGGAAGGCTGCAGCGTGATCGGAGAGGTGGGTCAAGTGCGTCCAGATTCCGTGGCGCCCTCCCCGGCGGCGTAAATTAGATGTTGTGTAGAAGCGGTCCAGCCTTGACCAGGTCGGCTGTGGCTTCTGACGACGCCATGTGTGTCGCTTGTTGCCCAGTCGGCGATATTCATCCGAGTAGAACACGTCGTGGATTCCGAGGTGTAATGTGAACCTGCCCCATGCTGCAGTTTCACGGCGGCCCACATTGCGGTTGTGGTAGCCGACCGAGCGATCTTCAGCATCTTCGGTCATGTTAAAAATTGGATCACAACATCTTTTGGACTTGGGCATCATGAATGATCCAATCAATGATGAGCTTGCAACCTCCTACAAGGTTATATACAACCCCAACCTACCTACTACAATCCTTTCAAAGCACAAATCACTCATACAAATTGTGATTTGAATTCTAAAATTTCCCTTTTTGAATGCATCACAAGAAGGTAACCAGATTGACATTAAAATATGAGTGAAAAGTTGAGTACATTGAGAGCTAAAGAGGAGATTCTGTTGGAAACGGCCCCCTCGGGGCCGCTCAGACGTTTAAGGGTTAACACAGATAGGACTCACGAAGTTCAACCTTGTACTCTCCGCTTGAATTGCTCCCTATCTTGATTATTAGCACCTCTTTATCTTGCAAAATAGCAAACATACTCTTATTAACCCTTAAACGCCCTTGGGGTCTAAAACGGGCAGCCCAAAATTGGATCACAACATCTTTTGGACTTGGGCATCATGAATAGTGCACTTTTTGAACTTGGGCATCATGAATGGACCAATCAATGATGAGCTTGCAACCTCCTACAAGGTTATGTACCACCCCAACCTACCTACCACAATCCTTTCAAAGCACAAAATCCTTCATACAAATTGTGATTTGAATTGTAAAAATTCACTTTTTGAATGCATCATAAGATGGTGACCAGTTTGACATCAAAATATAAGTGAAAAGTTGAGTACAGTGAGAGCTACAGGGAAGATACTGTTGGAATCAAGCCCCTCGGGCTTGCTTGGGCGTTTAAGGGTTAAACCCTAGTTGCTTTGTTTTAAAAAGAAATAAAAATGATAACAACTATTGTATTATCAATTGAAATATACATATGTACCATGGGAGTCAATCTCTGTAGAGAATCAAATGCAAGTAGTTATGTGTGTAGTACCTAGAGGGCACTAAAGGCCTTCGCTTGGTGGTTAGGGCTCAAGGCCCCCAATGAGAAGGTCGTCGGTTCTACTCCCCATGCCGGCGTGGTGCTCACGACCACAGTCCACCCAACTATGGTGGGGGTGTCCTTGGACCTTTTTGTATGGGTACCTCAAAGCCCTTCAGGGGGATACTATGTCAAGTATTTTCAAGGCACTAGTAACTAGCTAAAACTAGCGTAATTACAGAGTCCACCCTCGAAAGGGGGAAGTAGTATTGTTCCAATTTTCCACTTATCTAGTGGGCATTGTGTTATCAGCATTACAAACAGACACTTCATTCACGCTGGCCCCTTAGAAAGGGACCAAAGTTTCTATCTATCTATCTCTATTAACTAGAGAATGAGAGGTAGAGGTAGCATTTAGGCAAAAAAACCCAAGGGGGATTTCACCCTAGTTTCCATATAAGAATCTTCCAAACATGTTTCCCTACCAACAAATCCACAACCACAAAATTTCCTGCATGTTATGAAATGCCACGTGGACTTGGCTCATCAAATTGGGCTCTCAAAAATCTAGGTAGCTCTCAAGTACCCTCCTATTTAAATATCCAATATTACATGATAATTTAATAAAGACAATTGGCAACAAACCCACATGCATCATGATTATTCTCTAGAGGGGGTGCCCTACAAACACGTCCCACTCTTTTTCTGTATGGCTGATAGGGCACTTGACATTTTGGCTTGTGTGCTTAAATTTGACAACATTTAACTCAATTCAACCAACCTCATCCTTTACTCCTAATTAGGACCTTTGCTTAATTAATGACACTACTAAGTAGCTGCTCTTTCGGGGAGGAACCACTTATTTTGGGTCAATTTTATTCGAACTATGAGTCCTCCAAATAGTGTTTTTTAAATGATTATTTTAAAATTACACATAAATCAAAATTGAGTACTTAAGTTTATGTTAGGTGGAGATGGAGATTCTTCATTGGTGCCATTTTGTTGAGAAGAAACCAATAAGGAGGTCTCAAAAAGAGTAGGTTTTTACTCTACATTGAGTAGAAAGAATTATTAAGGTAATGTATTGTCATTTACTAGACGTCTTAGGTGGAAAAATTTGGCTATTTGGATGATAAGTTGATTTTATTGAAGAGCCTTTTGAAAGACATTTTTGACGAAATTTGTTGAATTATATGACAAATCAAGTCTACTTTGTGCGGTGAAAAACAAATGTTCATCAAGGATGGAAAAGAGTAATGGCATGGAGTTTAGTGAAGGTAATTTTGGTTTTTAAGAATGTGGGCCATGTTCTACCATTACAAGCCAATTGTGTGAAATCAGAGTTATTAATTTGCACATAAGTATGATTGTAGAATCAAACATCTTTCTTTTGATCTAATTCATCTTGGTATTGGATTTGCAATGATGTTCCTATATGTAAAAAGTTTGGAAAATTACTTAAGTGTATGAGGAGTTTATCTCCTTCATTCACTTTTATACTCCAACTTTCATTGGAGTTTTTCAATTTGAATTTGGTTCAACCGTTGAATCTCCTTGTGTATTTTGGAAGCTTGAAAGTGTGATTTTCTATCTCTATGCACTCCCACGTGTGGAAATGAATTTTTTGTACTTTTTCTTTTAATTTCCAATGGTGAGATCCTGTAACTCAGCCTAATTTATACTACTATTTCAAAAATTGATTGTTGAATGATTATCATTTGCAAGAACGTAACATTCAAAGCTTGTGCAAAAGTTGTTACTAAAATTTCTCTAAACTTTTAAGCTTGCTCTTATAAATCGTGAAGAGTGCACTTGTAAAACTTTATAAAGTTTTGACTTGGGTCACTTAAAATGAGTAGGAATTTGGTTATGAACATATTACCAAAGAAAAAAATTGAAAATTTTTAAATTAAATTTTTGTTTGCCTCTAAGAGCTTGAAAACTAAAATTTGAGATTTAAAATTATAATATGGCATTTGACTTTGCAATTTGTTGCACCCACATCTTGTAGCATAGTGAACACCCAGTAAATTCCTAGTCAAAATATAAATTTGAACCCAAAAATGGAGATTGCCCGAATAGACGAAAGACTATTTTGGTCTTCAAGGATAGTTATAGGTCAAGTTCTAAGAATCTTTGCTCAATCCAAGATTTCTTGAAAATATGGCATTCATTTAAGTGCAAGGAGTCTAGTTTTTTGTACTATTTACTCTGTAATTTTTTTGGCAATTTCATCATTGCAAGACTTATCAGTATTTGAGTAAAGATTTCTTTGATAATTTATTCCCACAAGGATAATATCAAGATAGAGGTGAACAACTTTCTAGTTAAATTCTTTTTCATTAAGTTTGTTGATTGCATTTCCCCTCTAAACACAAAATAATGAACTTTGATGATTGGTTTGAGTACTAATGCATTATGAATCTGCACAATGTGAGGCCCCATTGCTCAAATTTTGTTTTGTATAACCTACAAAAAGGGCCGGTTTACACTAAGCTCTAGAAGGCTAACAGTCACACTTCCAACCAATCACACTTCAAGAGCCTCAATTCAACCAATCACATGTGAGATTTCTCCTTGATCATTGGACTTCTCCAGCATAGTGCAAACATGCCCTAAATTCAACACAAGATAGTATTTTTATTTTTATTTTGACACAAATGAAAGTACTTTCATTGCATGAGAAAGAATACAACCCCAGCCACAAGGCTCTAAGCCTATGACTTTCTAAAAGACGGACTGAGCCATAGCAAGGAACACAAGATAGTATGATTAAGATCTAAATAGCTTACCTCCATTTCCTCCATGATAATTTTAAAAAATGAAAAGATCGTACGGTTACGATTTTCTGTATCCATGAATAATAGTGAATTTTCTTTCAAAGCCTGGAATCATTCTAAAAAGTTAAAAGATCATACGGTTACGATTTGCTCTATCCATGAATAATAGTGTAATTTTTTTTTTATTCCTAGAATCATTGTAAATGTAGAGAAACTCAAAAAAAATTGAATTCTTCAAAACCTTGGTACTAGAAATTATATAGAAAAAGGTATGTTCCCTTATTCCTAATATTCCGAATAGTCAACTCAAAATACCATTCCACCCAATCAAAGGTCGTCATATTCAACAGTAATAGCACTTCATTGGCTATAAAGATGTGCAAATGATCTCTATATTCCCCTGGAGTATTTTATAATCTTCCTCCTATTATAAGGGACCCCATATCGTCATTATTTAAATTTGGCTCGATTGCTAGAGTGGCACAAGGCTTTTAAAAAACCTCAAAAATGTGTATAAAACTTGCTTATGACTTCTAACCAAATTTAACAAATGTAGGTTATTTTAGAGTGGGTAAATAAATAGAGTGAGTAAATGAATTAATACATTCATGAGTGGATTCCAAGCATTGTTTTTTTCTTGTTGAATACGAAAAACTAAGTAAATTATAGTGTATATTCCTTTCTAATCATGTGCATTTTGTTTTATAATGTATTTTGTGGGAGGGGAATTTTTAATTGTATTTGGTGTAGTCCTCATTCCCGACCCTACCCCGGGGTCATCTCCCTCCCCCTTTAGCAGGTTTGTCTAGTGGAGGTTTTACTAGTGAAAGATGAGGGGCCTACACCCGCTCAGGTGGAACCTTCCTATCAATGGGATTCTTAGACCTAGGTGGAATATCTAATGGGATGCTTTACATGGGGAGTCAAGGCCTGTAAATCTCTAAGCCAATTTATTCGCATTTTGAGCCCAATTGTTTCCGTGGGTCACTTGGAGAACACATTAATGAAGTGGGGGCCAATTCCCCCATGTGTAAAGTCCTTAGGGTTGATTTGTAGTAGGTGAAACAGGGCTAATTCGTATTATTATCTACATTGCATGCTTTTGATTTGTTCACATTGAAGTATTTTAGTGAAATAATGATTTTGTATTGAATCAAGCAATAGCCTATAGGCCATGAATTGGCCTTTCATTCTTGCATCTCCCAACTTTTGGAGCGCGAGCCGTGTCATAACTTGTCCTTCACCCATTATAATACAATTTCAGAAAACTGGCATTGACTTCCTATGTCATGCCCCTAGGGCTAATTTCAAGTATTCGACCAATCACAAGAGCGATTTTGGCAATGAATTGGCCCCATCAATGGCTTGGCCCCTCGTGTGAAGCGACCCCACATTGTTTACGCTACGAAGGCCCTACAAATGCAAATAGAAGAGAGCGTGGATGAGTCACGCTACTTGCACAGATGAAAAATTGTTTCAAGCGCTTATAGCAAGGTGGTCTATGGCTTTTCTACACTGTGATCTACCATAACATGGTAGTGTGTGGTGCGTCTCCAAAATTACACACAATTTCAACTTGAGCTTCCTTGATGTTTTCAACATGAGCAACATATCTCAATGGTCTCTATGCCAAGATTGGGCTTGAAGTGGCAAGGGCTTAGTATTTGGAGGGAGGAAGACGTGCATCACTCTGGTTGAGTTGGTTGGACTAGGTACCGCTCTTGTAAACCTTACCCCAAGTTCTTAGAGCATAGGCACCGGCTCCCACAAAGGCCAAAATTGCGTAGCGCATGTATGTACCTTAGGTACCCACTCACCTTGAAAACGCAAAATTCATCAATGCTTGCTCAAAACTAATTGTTTTTTATTGTTTTGTAAACTAAAAACCTTTCTTTCTGCCTTGATCTCCCATTTCACTTGCTTATGTCATCACCTTGACTAGTTGTTGGAGCGCTTTAATGCGTCTATGGATGGACAAAAGACGGTGATCATAGAAGTGCGAATGAAAAATGGATGCCCCAAGACTTTGGCTATAGTTAGTGGGGGACTATGCTCTTAATTTCCCAAACTTCCACCTATTTTTAGTTAAGGAACAACAAAATCTAAAATTTAAAAAAAATTCAAAAAAATGAAATGAATGTAAGCTATTCATGTCTTATTGCTTGATCTTGTAAATAACATGTTGTAAGTAATGTGACCCAAATAGGAGTTATAAGGTCATATAGATTGCAAGATTATGATACCAAAAAAATACAAGATTTTGATATAAAAAAATACTTGGATTTTAAGTAGAGTTCCTCTCACCTTATAGATTTAGAGTTCTTCACATAGAGAGTGGTCAAAATCCTATCTTCTATTCCTATCATTGCTCCATTTTTATGCGATTCCACCCACATGGGCTTACAACCGAGAGGAGCAACATGAAGAAGTCTTTTGACATACTTATTTAAAAGTCAACTTCACTAACATAAAACAACAAAGAATATTTCCAATTTGTGCTTTAAAACCTCATCTTGCCACCATCTTCATTCCAACTAGAAACAATCACTTTTATCCATGAGAAAAAAAAGGAAAAAACACCCTCAATAAAAATGAAAGAGCTACACTAAATAAATAGACATACTAATTTACATAAACATGTTATAAGTTTCATTGTTGGTCAATATTTTTACCCTCTACATCGACCAAGATGGCGATCCTTACATAGTATTAATATCAATGCTCTTTATCAAAAGCAAAAACTTATAGCAATTTCAAATCTCATCAAAGTCTAACGCTAATCTATCTATTTAGTGTAGCTATTGCTCCCCTTCATGAGAAGACACCCTTTCCATAAACTACAATACTCAAGTTCTCAAATTCTAAAAAAATGCTCAATAAAAAACCCACAAAAACTAAAGTATAAAAATCACCAAAGCGTCATGCTCCATGACAATGCCACATACACAAAGGGCTATTATACCAACCAAATGGATTAGATAATGGGAACTTTTTGATATTCTAGGATCCAAATGGAGGGGCCCCCAAGCTAATGGCCTTTTGTGTCATCCAAGAGGGGGCCACGGAGGGGCTAAAAATAAATGGGTCCACTAGCCTATATAGGCAAATATAATTAAAGTTAGTAGGAGGGGGCATAAAGGCATAACTTAACTCCGAGCCGTGGGTCCTAGAAGCCAAATTAGGCTTGGCAACTAATTAATTAATTACTTCATGGTGTGGCTTCTTATGGTCCAGGGGTCATTGGAAATTATCCCTCCCTAAAACTGCCTAACAAGTTGAATATATTTTGGATTCTTTCCAAATTTGGCTCCCAACCCATGTGTTGGCAGTTGAATCATTTTTTTTTTTTAATTTTAAAATTTTTTAATTTGATATTGTAAAGGGGAAAAGTTGTTTTTGTAGGATTGCTTTTGGGTGAAGAAATTTTACTTGTGTGCTCATGTCATGGTCAACTTTGATGTAGGGTCCCTTTACACTATGGACCAAGAGCCATGATCAAGAAAATCAAGATCATTCACGATCATGGCTTTTAGCCAAGAGCTCTCTCTGACCATGATATATCAAAAATGAATTTGTGAGTGGCTTGGTCACTCTTGTAGTGTAAAGTGGATCTCGACCCGGAGAAGTTTAAGCTCAATATTATGATATAGATCTTCATTACGGTATTCTATCTCTTACCTTCCCCTTCCCTAATTGTTTTTTTGATAATTAAACACTAGCCAATCAATGATTTTTGAGCCTCATGGTCTCCTTGATTGTAGTTGAGTCGAGGTATTTGCTTCGACTCAACTATAATCAAGTAGACAATGAGAAAATTATCCACTATGCAAAGTTTTAGCATACTTTGGGGTCCTAAGGAATAGTGGTCATTCTCCTTTTTTTTCAAGGTAGTGTAAAAGTCAAATGGGACGAAGAGCACTTCACTCTCCAATCACAAATTTTAGAAGACCATGGTCAATTTTCATGGTCCATAGTGTAAAACGACCCTAAGGGAGAGTGCTCAATAATGACCTAAATTTCATAATTATGTAGTATTAACCATTGTAAGCAATTTTCGTGCATGGGGAAAGTAAGTAGAAGGATAGTCAATGTGGACTCATGAATTTCATACTCTTCTATGCCGCTCACTAAATCCAATCCATGTTCCCCACTTGGGGGGCGCCCCAGTTTTTTTATTTTCCATTTTTGACTCCCTTAAGGTCATTTTTTGGAATTTTTTTTTTTTTGAAATTTGGGGTCTGCACCCCCACTTTGCCCTAGGGGGCCCCTTCTTGGAATTTTAAGGCCTTAAACACAAAAAAATACCGGGCAGCCTTTTATTAGCCTCCCTCCATATTTGGAAATTCCAAGGGGGAACATGGATTGGATTTAGTGTCCGGCCTCTTCTATAATCTTTGCTATGAATTTTGAAAGGTGGTCTCATAGGTGTTTCTAAAATGATGCCCTAATTTTGTACCCCGTAATGTTTGTTTTGACTACATGCTAGTGTTGAGTGAAAAAGCTATTGTGTACCTTTGGGTGAAGAAACCTAGTGGTCCATTATTAGTTCCGCTCCATGAGCACTCTCTCTTACATGGTTGAAGACAAGGTAATATTTGTAAAGAAAACTTGGGAAACTCATTTTAGGGTTTTTTCTTACAAGATAGATAGATAGAAACTCCGGTCCCTTTCTAAGGGGCGGGCGTGAATGAAGTGTCCGTTCGTAATGCTAATATCCCGATGGCCACCGGACAAGGGGAAATTGGAACAATACTACTTCCCCCTCTCGAGGGTGGACACTATAACTACGCTAGTTTCCAGCCTAGTTACATGTGCCTTGAAGATACTTGACATAGTATCCCCCCAAAGGGCTTTGAGGTACCCATACAACAAGGTCCAAGGACCCCCGACAATAGTTGGGTGGACTATAGTGGTGAGCACCATGCCGGCATGGGGAATAAAACCCAAGACCTCCTCATTGGGGGCTTAAGCCCTAACCACCAAGCCAAGGCTTGTGGTGCCTTTTTCTTACAAACACATATTGATACGTTGATGGCAGATTTGGATTGATTTAAAAACTTCCACAAAGTCAATCAAGAAATGTAACAAGAACTTATTACAAATATTATGAACCCTTGCAAGCCGAAGAAAGCCAAAGAGTTCTATATGGAATTTTAGCTTTATGATCATATAATTGGTGCAATGGTTGAGATTTAAAATGATAAATATGGGTGTAATCATGTTCAAGATAAGAAGTGGGCCGAATGTCAAAAATCAACATTGTGGATGGAATGGAGAAACTTTGAAGAACCATAACTTCTTCATGCGGGGTCTCTTTTGGATGGAAATTACTTGGGTTGGGTTCCGAATCAAGTCTAGTTTGTCTGGTAGAAATTGGAGACTCATAAAAGAAAGCATGGATTTGAGGCATGCATTTTAGTGAAGGCAGCTCTTGATTTTGGGTTTTCAAACATGGGGCATGTTTTGTTTTGAGCTTGTAGCAACTGGTTGCTACATTGATGATAAATATATTCATAGAATATTAGAAGTGTCAATTTTGTGAGATTGGAATTAGATAGTAATTCCAAAGTTCAATTTATTGCGATTGTGGATAGAAATCTTTTATGTTTAGTATTATTATAGAATGACACGACTCTTACAATTTCATTTTTCTAATTTGAACTTTTTAGATGTGATCTTAGTTGCATTCATGATAGTCTTATTTGACTTTCTTCAAGGGAAGAACCCCAATTAGAAGAGTTACTATAACTTTATTGCCTTGGGAGGTTTTTTTTTCTATACTACAAGTTCCTCGAACTTAAGCCAAACCCGTGTGAATGAGAAACCTCAAGTATGCTCTATCACAACCTCCTTGACAAAGAAACCTAGACCAACGGAAACTCAAATGAAACAACAAAATAATTGATGAGAGCAGACTCTATGCACCTAAACTCTCTTCCTAAATTACTAAGAACAAGCAAAAACTTAGGGTTTTAAGGAGACAAATATTACAAACAAACTAAACCATAAAACAAATTTTGAGTTGTTGTGGCTTTGCTAGTGCACCTTTATTCTCCCTAAGAGTAAGAATCACTTCAAGGAGTAAGCAAAGAGTCCTCGCTCTTTAAAAAAATCTCTAATGGTGGATATTGAAGTTGCCTTTGGAGGGATACCATGTTAGGTATCCCTCACGCACTAGTCGCTAGGTAGAAACTAACATAGTATTCACCTCCTGAGGTGATAATATTCTCACCATTGCTCTCATGACGTCCAAGAATAAATTGAACAAACACTCTATTCACACTAACCTCAAGTGGATTTGAAGTTCTTCTTCTTCTTTTGTTGCCTACTACCCACCCGATACGATATCCAATTGGTTTAGAATATGCCTCGCAAACAACCCTTGAAACAAATCTTGACATACTTTTGTTTAAATGCTTATGGGGAAAAAAAACACCAGATGAACTTCAGAAAATTGCAAATGTTAGTTACATGTTCCTTGCTTCAAACTTACCATCTAGTACATGTAACACTGATAGATAGAAACTCATGTCCCTTTCTAAGGGGCCGACGTGAATAAAATGTCCGTTCATAATGCTAATTACCCAATGGCTACAAGACAAGGGAAATTGAGATACATGAAACAATATGATACATGACACCAATGACCTAGTTCAATGTTCTTTCACCTCACAAAAATTACTTTTCAAAAAACCTCTAGTCCCCCAAATAATGGTTCCCTTTAAGACAAAAATAAAAAAACCTCTAGTCCCCCAAATAATGGTTCCCCTTAAGACAAAAATAAATAAATAAAACTTCTAGTCAAATTTTCAAGCATGCAAAAACATGAGCAAATGGAATATGTAGACACTATTCGTTCAGGTCAAAGTGGTGAATCTCAAGAGATCACATTTTATCTTAAAAAATAGCAAATAGAATATGAAATATATTCCATTTGTATCAATAGAGGGAATAAGAATATTCCATATGTCCTTTTTATTTTTAAAAAAAGAGGAGCTGAAAAACCCATTAATCATCGGTGCCAACTGAAAATAGGTGCAACAAACTGGTTCCCCCCTAGGGAGTTGATTCCAAGAATCATCTTAAATTTAAAATTAACAAAATGGGCGGGTTTCTCAAGGTTTATTTTTAGGTATCAATGGTGGGTTTTTTGTGTGTGTTTCAAAAATATACTTGAGGTGCCTATATTCAAAGTCCATTAGGTAAGACAAGAATGTGCAATGGCGTTAAGAATGTGAGTGAGCCTCGAGGTGGGAGCTATTGGGCGGGAGTTTTGAGGAGTTTGTAAGCAAAGTATTCAAATTTGACTTTCTTTTTTTCTTTTGGAAGCAATGAGAAGAAGAAGAAGAAGAAGAAGTTGGACCTATTTAGAGGCTGGCGTGAATAGAGTATTCGTTCCACCTATCCTATGATGCATGCTTGGAGATCATAATGTCAATGGTGGGACTAGTATCTCCTCTTGGATTGGACACTCTGCTAGTTCCTACCTAGCCACTATTACCTTAGAGAAACCCGACTTCTTTTTGAGGACTATGATATTGAGTTCTTATTTTTTTTCTTCTTTTTTTCTTTTGGAAGCAATGATATTCCGTCGGAGAAAAAATAAAAATAAAAATATAATCTCTTGTACTTTCTAAACGTTGGCAAATGTAGTCTATGATGTTCAATGGTTAGGCTCCTCTTTGACTCCTCCTCCATAATTATTTGTTTAGTCTTTCAAACATGACCATTCATGCTTCAAAAATCTATACTTTTAGAGTTTTACATACATATCAAAGTTCAAAATTGCATTCAAGGCATGTTGAATTTGCCCAAAATCGTAATTTATTCTCAAATTGTGCCCAAAACCATTTAGGTTGCAGCAAAAATTCTCTAGGAAGTGAGATTTCTTCTTTCAAGTTTTGTTTCTTGTACATGCAAAAGAGGTACTAATTAAATTCCATATACCTTATTCATTGTTAAAAACACCTTCGGCACCACGAGCCTTGGCTTAGTGGTTAGGACTCACGGCTTCTGATGAGGAGGTTCTAGATTCTACTCCCAATGTTGACCTAGTGCTCACCACCATAATCCACCTAAGTATGGTCGGAGGTTCTTGGACCTCGTTGTATGGGTACTTCAAGACCTTTTTGAGGAATACCATGTCGGGTATCTCTAAAGCATCAGTAGCTAGGAACTAACATCGGGTGGACTTCGAGAGGAGGTAGTAGTCCCGCCTATAGTGATCTAACCTTTGGGCATGCATCCCAAGGATAGCTCGAACATATTCTCTATTGACGTCGGCCTAAAATAGAGTTGGAGTTCTTCTTCTTCCTAATCCCTAAGGTTCCTTTAAAGCCGAAACGACTTTTTGCGATTTTTGGAAGCCTAGATAAAGGAGTAAAAAAGTAGTATTCATGCCTAGGATTTTTACAGGGTGCTCCCTATATTGCGAAGTGTATGTGGTAAATTTTGCAAAGCCAAATTCAAGTTTTAGAACCTTCATTTAGAAATTTTAGGTTTCAAATCCAAAAAGGACAGCTTAAAAGAGTAAATTTTTTTATTATTAAAATGATTCAAAAAGATTTCTATCACCAAATCACTGTACTGAATAGGTAGATTAGTGATAAAAATTTTATAAGATTTGAAAATGCTGTAAGTTTTTACTTTTGATAAAAAAAATTTACCAAGAGTATTGATTCCAATACTGTGGAAGGATCCCCATCTTGACGAATGTAGAGGGTAAACATATTGACCAACAGTAAAAACTTATAACATGTTTATATAAATTAGTGTATCTAACACTAATCTACCTATTCAGTGTACCTAAATTCTACAGTGATCCAAGTCAAAAAGTTTACCAATCTTACAAGGACACCATCCAAAAAATTCAAAAACAATCTTCACAGTACCCTAAAAAATTCCGGAGATAAACTTTGAATGTTTTAATTTCTCAAATAGTAAACATCCAACGCTCAATTTTTGAAACAACAACTAAATATAAGGTTTTGGTTAAACTTTTTTAGAAAAAAGAAAGATTGGTTCACACCCCCCCACTACATAGAGGTAGTAAATTGACCTTCTATCCAAAATGACCTTTTGCACATGCACAAAAGACTCAAAACTTTAATTCCACTCATGCACACTAGCCAAATGGATCAATGGCAACATTCAAAGCATGGTCATGCGCCCACTCATACATCATAGCCTAGTATTGAATTAATTTTATATATACATGATATTGATTTATAATATACAACCAATTGATGTAATAATTGATTGCATGCAATTTATGATATATTAGTATAAAGTTTATGAACTACATTCTCTTCATCCCCACAATTCCCCATTAAACTTTTTAAAACTACGTCAGGAATATTCAAAGGAATTGGCGGATTGCTTTTCATGTATTAAACTCTTTAGGCATAATTTATAGAGTAATGTAAAAAATAATGCAACATGTTCCTAGAGTACGGTTGTCTGTACATACAAGCATGATTAGAGTACTTGTATTAGGGATGACGTTTTACCTTATACTTTTAACGTTTTTGAAGTATTTTGTTTGGGGGTATTTTTTTAAGTGCAAAGAGTATGTTTAATTTAAGGTGTAAGTATTTTTGAAAACATTGAAAGTGCAAGTTCTTAGGTGATTATGCATTGATGAATCTTATATTTAAGAAAATTGAAGATTTTTCTTTAGTTGCACAACTTATAGTAGTATGAAGTTTAACAAGCACGACAAGCCTTGGCTTGGTGGTTAGGGCTCATGACCCCTAATGAGGAAGTCGTGGGGTTCTATTCTCCGTGCCGGCGCGGGGCTCACCACTATAGTCCACCCAATTATTGTGGAGGGTCCTTGGTCCTTATTGTATGGGAATCTCAAAGCCGTGTGGGGAGATACTATGTCAAGTATCTTCAAAGCAGTAGTAACTTGCTACAAATTAGCGTAGTTATAGTGTTCACCCTCGAGATGGGGAAATAGTATTGTTCCAATTTCTCCTTGTCCGGTGGCCATTGAGATGTTAGCATTACAAACGGACACTTCATTCACGCCAACCCCTTAGAAAGGACCAAAGTTTCTATCTATCAAGTATGTGTGTACAACTGAATAGCTCTCCCTAATTTATTTCGTGATACTTTTAAAGAAATGACATTTGTAGACCAAGATGTTCAAGGGTCAAGAGGTTAACTCCTTAACTTCCAATAGGCTTGGAGACCAAAGTAAATGTTTATAAATTGTGAGTTTCCTAACTCCTATGAAGTTTTTATGTAAAAACAATATGAAGACCTTGATGCTTAGATTAGATCGATACAATTTAATAACTTATAATAGTAACTATTTAATTTGTAGTTAATCAGAAAATTTAAAATTTGAAAATCTATAAAATTTAAAATTTTAATTATTAGTACTTGAGATTTTATATGAGTGGCTGAAATTATATCTATCATATAAGGTAGATAGGTAGTTTGTTTTGTAAGTGACATTATGATCTGAGGGACGGTCGGTCGTATCGGGGTGCATGAGGTGTCATTGAAAGCCGGAATTTTGTAGAAGTAGAGGCAACAATGTGGATAATGATTCCGGCCGACAAATCTCGAGGTATTGAATTTCCAAGTATTTGTGGCCCCATAAATATTGGAAGTTATTTGTATGAGCAAGGCAACGCTTCATGGGCGTACTAGTGTCATATGATAACACAAAAATAAGCCACTAATAAATATATAAGAATACTAATAGTAAATTCTAACACTAAGCAAAGTTTGGCCCATCAATGTGATTCCCAACTCACCAAACGTGTGACAAGTAAAAAGAATTCCAAAAATCTTTTTTAGCCAAGTACAACTCCTCAAAATTTGGAATTGACCATAAATTGGTTGAAAGGGCTCTTAGGAGTCTTAGATGTATATGTGACCAAATCCGCACATTAGTAAAATGTTCACTCCACACACCGAAGGTCTTTAGATCACCTAGGACACATGCACCAACTCTTGAAACATAGAGTGGAATTGTTCACATTGCAATTCTTCATTTTAGAATCTAAATCAATGATTTAGATCCCCCTAAATATTCAAGAAACCCAAAATGGCTTTCTGGGCTTTCTAGCAGAAACAAAATTCAACCAACTTTGACCATTCCAATTTCACAAATGAAGAAGTATTATCGATTCAAACTTAACAAGTGAATAAAAATTCAAGACAACTTTAAGATATTATAGTTGAATCTTCTAAATAATATTTAATTTGAACTTTTTTAAGCCCAAAAAAAAATCGTTTTTGAACAATTTTGCATCAAGGATATGTAGGGGTTAATAAGTAAAAGAACAAGGTGAGTTATATTGCAATTGTTATCTTCAAATATGCACCTCCCTTCATCGATTGGTAAAAAAAATAAAAAATCAAAAAAAAAAAAAAAAAACCTCTCAAATTCCTTCTATTTTCCTCCAAATTCAACCTCCCTCTATTTAATATGTTTCATTAGGTCAGCAATACAACACCCAACTGTTGAAATTAATTCAATTTCTAATCCAAATTCAATTCTATTCAATAGTATCATATAAAGCAATATGCCCACGCCCTGGAGCATTATAATAAGAACCCCAACCCGTTCACATGTTACCATAAATAAATAAATAATCCGGGTGGTAAATAAACACTTGATTATTTGGTGAGATTAAGCATACTTATCCAAATTGAATCATAGTAGCCAAAAACAAGAATGTGCCGGTACTTTCAATCATGAATCCATGAGGGGAGGGTGTGCCCTATTTTGTGGAAGAGGAAACAAGGAAAGGGGTTTCCCCAAATTGAGCCTATAATCTTGGTAGGGGACTAGATTTTATTCTTGGGTGTGGCCCTAATTAACCCTCCACTAATCATCTTTTTTGAAATAACTAAACAGCTATGTAGGTGCGTAATTAGTAGGGTAATGTTTGGTATTTTAGGTTCTTAGTGTGTGAATTGATTCATTTTTATTTTAAATAGTGTTGATTTTGAGATTGAGGTTGAACTCTCTAGCCAAATCTATATGGTCTATACGAAATCAATGTGCAATGTTTTTTAAAACTTGAATTTGAGGATTTAATTATGCGATCTTGTTTAAGATTGTTTACCAACAAAGTGTGGTTAAATTTGATGATGCACATTTTTAATAAGATATATCCACTAGGCGTTTGAGGTTTTGTAGAGGCAATCTTTTTATTTCCGATTTGGGGTTCATGGCTACTGTAAACTAGGATTACAATACCATTTTTTGTCAACTGTAGTAGAAAGGGAAGTTATGTTTTAGTACTTGCTCTCACTATGTGTTCAATAAAATAAACAATGTTATTATTTTGGTGAGCAAAGTTATTTTAAACATCATAGATTTGAGATTGAGACATTGTTAGAGCAAGTGCAAGGACGGTCCAAACTTCTTTGATTTCTAATCATTAATAACCTAGTATGTACGGGTTCATTGTTTTCCAAAATGATTGCATATTTGTGATACTCTTGCAATAGCCTACCAACGGACTAAATAGGTAAACTAGTGTAAGATACACTAATTATTATGAACATGCATTAAATTTATACTGTTAGTCAGTATTTTCACCCACTACATTAGCCCAAATGGGAATTCTTACATAGTACTAGAATCAATACTCTTAGTAATTTATTTTCTTGCCTAAACCCTAAACATTTCAAATCTTACAATAATCTCACATTAATCTACCTATTTATTGTAGTAAGTTAGAACTTGCTCTAGAGTGACTCAGTCCTCAACCCCACTTGAACTCTTTCCCCCAAAGACTCCCTTTCCCTTCCTCTCGTTATTACACACACAATAGTAACACTAATCTACCTATTTAGTGTAGTAGGTTAGAGCTTCCTCTAGAGTGGCTCAATCCTCAACCCCCCTTGAACTCTTTTGCCTACAGACTCCCTGTCCCTTCCTCTCCTTACTATACACACAGCAGTAACACTAATCTACCTATTTAGTGTAGTAGGTAAGAACATGCTCTAGAGTGGCTCAATCCTCAACCCCCCTTGAACTCTTTCACCTAAAGACTCCCTCTCCCTTCCTCTCGTTACTACACACAGTGATAACACTAATCTACCTATTTAGTGTAGTAGGTAAGAACTTGCTCCAGAGTGCCTCAATCCTCAACCCCCTGGACTCTTTTGCTCCCTCTCCCTTCCACTGGTGACTACACACACAAAGCTAATGATGCCAAATTGATAAAAAGACACAGAAAAGCAAAATTACAGTTGATAAAATCCTCCAACTGCCACTTGAATAAAATAAAATAGTGGGGGAATCAAGCTGGCACCACCAGGCGAGAGAGAGAGAGAATGGTAACTTACTCCTCCAGAAATACTAAGAACATTCATCCCCCCCATTCATCAGGTTGACTTTGGAAAGTAAGGATGACGTCGAAGGTGACGAGGAAAAGCATCCGTCACTCTGGCCTGGCCTGGCCTGGGGATCACAACCCACCGTCCCCCTCTCAAGGCCACCACCACCATGCCCCCCCGCCCATCACTCCCTCCTCTTCCCCTCCTCAAACAACAACAATCGATCTAAAACTCCCCATCATTCTCTTTCTGGCTCTCTCCCACTCCGAGGCCCTCGCCATCGATACGGGATTGCCGAGATTATCGACCAGTGTAGCTAGTCCAGTGTACGTACTCCAGGTTGTTCTAGCTCTAGCGCTTTCTGTCACTGACGACGTTTCTCGATTTGGAACTTGCCGCAGTTCACTCTCTTCAGGTTCCCAGTAGTAGTAGCTCTAGCAATCTATCGGTTCTAGTTTCTCTTGATTGCTTGCTGTGGGGTTTCTAGTTTCAATCCATAGTCGTAGCTCCGACGATTTGGATATCGAACAGGCTCCAGTCGGTCTTACAGCCTGCAATCCTCAGGTGTTGTCGATCAGTCTGTAGTTTTACTGTTCGATCAAGTTTGTGGCGGTTTCTAGACTCGGATCGTTCTAGTTGTAGCGATATCGATCATTGGTGCAGGTTTCAGTTGCAGTAGTGGTAACTATCAAAGCTTCGGTGGTGTCTGGTTCTGTAACGGCGGTTACTCGTGTTGGTTGAGGTTCGCGAATTCAAGCAGTTGTGGTATGGTGATAAGTCGGTTCTAGTTGGATCTGGAGGACTGGGGGAGAGAATTTAGTCGGAAAGTTAGCTCTATGGAGGTTGGTGGCGAGGTGGTGGATGGAAGTTTGAAGAGTTTGAGAGCAAGAGATTCAGTGAAGAAGGGTTCGGCGGGGTTGTTGATTCAGCAGCTATAGCATTAAGCCGTCATTCTTCTCCATCTTCTGGCAAACCAACAGTGAGTCCCGGCACCACCACACTCTACTTGAAATCTCATGGTTTTGTCTGTGCAACTTGAGAGTCCTACTGTACACTTGACGTTATCCGTCTCTCGACCACGGCGTTGCTCGCATTAGACTTCCTAGCGTAGACACTACTTTTACAATAATAGCTTACGGCAGATTATAGGCCCCCTCAGATCTACGTCGGTTCTTGCAGTTGTCGGCTTAATTGTGGACTTGATAATGACTCTTCGGAATCCGAAAGATTCACGTCGAACCATTTACGTCTGCAGGTCTATTACGGTGTTACGTTGAGAATCCTGCAGATTTAAACTTGAACAAGATAGCATTGAACCATCTCAAGTCTAATCTGAGCCGTAGTAGGATCACTTTCGTCAATTGGCGGTACCAGTGCCTCAGATCTACACGAGTGGGTGCATGATTTGGGTTTTGATGGCGGTTTGTGTGTTTGGCAGGTAGTAGCTGGAGGGAAGTAGTCGGAGACTGAGAACGATGGCAGGGGCAAGTGGAACACCGACCACGACGACCACAATGACAACAACTAGCAGTAGTAGCAACACGAGCACGGCGTGCGCGGCGTGCAAGTACCAGCGGCGGAAGTGCTCGGCCGACTGTCCGCTGTCGCCCTACTTCCCGCCGGACCAACCCAAACGATTCGCGAATGTGCATAAGCTGTTCGGCGTTTCTAATATTCTTCGTATCCTCAAGCACGTCGAGCCTAGCAAGCGTGAAGATACTGTCAAGTCCATTGCGTACGAGGCTGATACTCGCGAGAAGGACCCTGTTCATGGTTGCCTCGGCGTCATCACCGTGCTCCAGAATCAGGTCAGGCTCCCACGGATTTACTCACTAGTCGATTCTCACAATTACTAACTGCTTGAAGTAAAGAAAGACTATAAGCTTGTCCTGAGGCTGGAGGGACTAGAATATTTGTCCGAACATTCATTCCCCCTCACCCCTCTCTGCATGAACGCAAACTCCTACCTAATCATTACCACGTAGTGTTGCGTAAGAGATTAGGCACTCGCCATTCCAAAAAACTTTGAGGGTACCAACTGCATCAGCTTACTAACACAACTCAGAAATACAAGAAAGAATACCAAAGTCTGCCTTCAGCCTTTTTGGAGTGGGCATCTGCTTTTGAGTTTTGAACGATTCTATTGACTCGCGAGGAGCGTTTCTTGCTTCGTACACGATTAGCCCTTGATACTCGGTTACAGAGATTGTGATGTAATTACTCGGCAATCCTGAGTGTAGTTTTGATTACCCAGCTTCAGGAAAAGGAGTTCGAGCTCACGTACTACTGTCTTTTTTTGATTCAGGTGGCGAAGTTAAAGGAGGAACTCCAGCAAGCACGAGAGCAACTCTACCTAATCGAGCACCAACAAGCACTCGCCGCACAACAACAAGCACAGCAACAACTAAATCCATTTCAAAATCACGGAGGTGGTCCATTCGACGAGGATTTCGATCCCAAGCTTTCGATCCTCCCGCTCGACTTCGACACAAACATGCTGTCGAATCAAGTAACGACGAAAGCAGATCAAGCGGAGCAGCTCCGTCGAGCAGGAAGCTACTTCGGGAACATGGACTCGTCGTACGACGAGAGCCCGGTGAGCCACCACCAGATGCACACCATGGCCGCACTCGACCACGACCCCTCGTTTCATCTCCGAAGCTACAACTACAACGACATGAAACATCAACGAGGGAACAACAACAACAATAACAACAGTTTCCTTCTTGGTCATCTCTCGGACCATGAGCTTCGACGTGCAGGCGTTTACCTCAGCTTGACAAACCAGCACTGATGATAACTTGATGATTCGTCCGAACCCCTATTCGGGTTGTGCTTTTATTATTCTCTTCATAGTGGGATCGAGTCTCGATCGGACTCTTTTCTTGTCAATCATTCAAACTTCTTTTACAGTGAGTGAGTGAGTGAGTGGTTCATAACATTCTTCACCAGTTGTTGTAGAGTGGTGGCAATCAGGTGTAGCATGTTATGATTCCCTTTGAATTCGAGGTTTCAGAAGCGTACTACTAGGTCTTGTTTATACTCATGGTGGTGTTTTGGAGGTTGGAGGAGACAGACAGAGGTTGTTGTTGCTGAACAAATAGTGTAGGTGATCTCTTTGTGGTGATGGTAGGATCGTGGTGACAAATGCAAACCCAAAATATTGATTGATTCTTTGACCGCTCTTCACAATAAAAAAAAAAGACCTTTGCCCTGCAACTCTCAGATTCTCACCATTTCCTGATGGTAACATTCTTTATGCCTGTTTTACGTTTCTGAAATTGAAGAGTATGGACATGTTACTGCCGATCCAATTTATGTGTGACCTGGGCCATGTGCAATTTTGAGGCAATTAAGAGGGGTTACTCTCACGAAGGTTCTAAAATTGCACATTTTTGACATTTAGTGATTATGGAGTGAGTGGTTGAGTCATGTGTGATTAATGAAATGACTAGATATGAGGTGCACTACAAGTGGCACGGTGGTCCCTTTTGTGAAGGATCTACCCACTTTTCTCATATTTGGAGTGTCAATTACTTCTATTTCATGTGATTAATCCCTAAATCTCACTGGTAAAAATAATGTTAAAAAATTTGTCCAAAATGATAGGATGGTTTGGTTTGATTCCATGTGACAAGAAAAAGTTGATTGTGACTTCTGAAATTCCAACTACTAGAGTGAGACTAATAGTAGTTTGTTGTTTTTGTGAATTTCGAATGTATACATTTCAAGATCCATATGGTCAGATCGATCTAAAATCGGGAAGAAAGACCAAATTGATAGTTGACCAAGATCCTTCCTTCAAGATTTTCAAAAGAAGTTCCAATATAATTAACTCATTGGTATTATAAAGAATAGTTGTGAGGTGGTTTTGGGCCTCTAGGTGCCCTTGAATGTAAGAGTAGCTTGTCTCGACGTGTGCAAGTTCTTTACCCTCACAGTGCTCTTAACCCTTGCCCTTGGGGTCTGAAATGGGCAGCCCAAAATTGGATCATAACATCTTTTGGACTTGGGCATCATGAATAGTGCACTTTTTGAACTTGGGCATTGTGAATGAACCAATCAATGATGAGCTTGCAACCTCCTACAAGGTTATGTACCACCCCAACCTACCTACCATAATTCTTTCAAAGCACAAAATCACTCATACAAATTGTGATTTGAATTGTCAAATCTCACTTTTTGAATGCATCAGACGAAGGTGACCAGTTTGACATCAAAATATAAGTGAAAAGTTGAGTACAGTGAGAGCTACAGGGAAGATTATGTTGGAATCAAGCCCCTCGGGCTTGCTTGGGCGTTTAAGGGTTAACCTCCACACCGCTCAAATCAACCACCACTAGCAATCTTGGCACACATGAAATACACACTCTCGAACTCTTAGTGGTCACACTAGGGGCTAAATTTCGAGCACACAACATTGCCAACATGTGAGGGGTAACCTTGCGGACATGGGTGGACTAGAACAACCTAAACATGCCCAATTTTTTTATTATATAAAGTCAAGGATTGAATTGATGGGTGACGATGCTCTAAGACCTCCATAGTAAATCTCACAAATGAAAGCCTCATTCCTTATCGTGCAAACTTAGAGAGAGGAAAATATGAAAACAGTGCCGGAAATGGCTCACTAGTGCATTTAACCCACAAGTACATTATAGCGTTGAAGGTCAAAAGAGCAAAGATCTCAAGGTGTCACTTTAGTGCACCATTTTAGGAAGCTAGTAAGTCCAACTTCAAAAATTCATAGCTAATTGTAGAAAGTCCAAAATTGATGATTCCACTTACTCTAATCTTTCACTTACTTTCCATTTTCACAAAAAAATACTAACATCACAGATTTTCCCAATCTGAAAGCAACCGTCAGTTTGAAAAGAATAAGTGGCCACGGCACAATTCAGTTGTCGTGCAAGGATGTTGTTGCTTCAGGTGAGGTTGCCATGCTTTCCACGTAACAGCACACTTCCTCAATTTGCTTTCATCACATCTCCCACATCGTCATCTTCAATCACCCATGAATCAATTAGGGTTCAAAGCAAAATCTGATTGTAGCTTGTGGGAGCTACCAATCCTCTCAGAATCAGGCCCTTTCCAGAATCAGGCCCTTTCCAGAATCAGGCTCTTTCAAGCTCGTAAAGGGAATATGCGTGCACGAGTAACGTGTCTGCAGTCCCACCGCCTCGAACACCGAGCCGCATAGCCTCCTCACAGTCCTTGTTTCACCGCAACCATCCAGTTTGTAGCTTCCGCTGCTCGAACTCCCTTTGAACAAGTTGCGGGATTGGAGTCCTTCGCGATGAATATTGGAACCGGAACAAGTTACTAGCCTGTAAGTGTTACCTACTGATCGAAAGTTTCTTGAATTGGTCGTGTGATTGCAGTCTTGTAGTAGCTCTGTCTTTCAAAGCGCTAGAGCTTACTGCTTCTCGTACTGATAGTGATTCAGATGTGCGAATTGAAACCGCAATTTACTAGCCTGTGAGTGTTACTGATCGAATTGGTCACCTCTGTCTATAATCGATGAACTGACCCTCTCGCCATAGCAATTACCGCTCACATCCTGGGTTTTAAGTGTATGACCAATTCGTTCACCCCAATCATTCAGCTTGTAGCCTTATTCCTCTTGCGAACCTCCTTCAGTTGGTTGCGTAAAGAAAGCTCTGTCTATAATCTACACTAGCCCTAGAATTGTAGTCGCCATCGCCACTATCACTGACAGATGATCGCTACGCAAATTGGAAACTTATCGAATCCTTGTTAGTTCGATTCCTGGAAAAGCTCCTTGAATTGGTTGTCACTAGAGCTCTGTCTGTGATCGATAATAGCACTGTTCGATGCGAAACTTGTTCAAGCGATGTTACAGAGAATTGGGACTACAATAGCCCTGAAATTCTAGAACTGAACCATTCGCCATAGCAACCATTGCTCCTCTTCCTTGCGGTGCTTCAGATACACGCTAACAACTTGGAACCGAAACTTACTATCTTGTGAGTGTTAGTGATCGAAGCTCTTTGAACTATCATCGAAGCTCTTTGAACTATCATCGAAGCCCTGTCTGTCCTGGATACTAGCATCCTCTCGCCATTGCTCCTCTTGCTGACAGTGATTCATACACACGCTAGAGAATGGGAACCAAGAAACACTAGCCTGTGAGTGTTACTGATCGAAAGCTCCTTGAATTTGTCGCATGGTCCTCGAGCGAAACCCTCTCGCCATCGCAACTATAGCTCCTCTTACTGACAGTGGTTCAGATACACTATGCAAATTGAACTCGAATTTAGCAGCCTGTGAGAGTTAGTGATTGAAGCTCCCTTGCATTGCTCGCGTAATCGAAGTATTAGTGGAGCCTGAACCCACTCACCATTGCTTCTCTTTTTGCAGCGATTCAGATAGCATGTTCCGAATGATTGGGTGGCTGTGAGCAGTGGAAATGGAGCGTCTAAGGGTACTGGCGGTGCTCTTTTTTGTTTTGATCGTGGGAGCGAAGGGGGATGATGGTGGCGATGGGGTGGCGGGCATAATGGTGACGGTATCAGAGTCCGGGTTGAACTACGCCAAGGAAGTGCTGGTTGGCGAGCTGGTGAAGGCGGTGACGACGCCGACGCTGCTCCCGGACGTGAGCACGCATGTGGAAGGGGCGATTGGGCGAGTGGACGCGCAGATGTCCCACATCGAGCTCTCGCGTGCGAATATCTCCTACAGCGAGATCGAGCTTGCGTCCACGGGGCCCGTGACGGTTTTCGTTGGGGATGTGCGAGCGAGCGTTCGGTTCCACTGGGCGTATCAGTATACTGCCGCTTTCTTCTTGGATCCTGTCAATGATAGCGGCTGGGCTGACGTCCAGGTGCGTCTGTCTGCGTCTGCATTGCTTGAATGGTTCATAAAAAAACATCATTTATCCCCTGAAAGTCCTTGATGCAAAAGTGTCTAAATTATCAAAAATTATCGTTTTTTAATTCAGGCCTTACAAAACTCAATCTAAGTATTGTCTCGATGATTCAATCGTAGAATCTTAAAGTTAACCTAACTATTTATGCACACTAACTGATTCTTTTTCATTTGTGAGTGAGATCATAGTTGGGTGAATGTTTTTCTTGCGAGAACCCTTAGAACCCAATTTGCATATGTCGGATTTGAATTGCTAATTCTTCTTTGTTTGTGAGTGAGATCATAATGGTCAAAGTTGGGTGAATACTTTTTACTGCGAGAACCCTTAGAATCCAATTTGCACATGTCGGATTTGAATTGCTAATTCTTCTTGATTGTGAGTGAGATCATAGTGGTCTTGTTGGAGGACATGAATCTTTGTTGATTGTAAGGGAGGAGATATTTTAAACATAGCCTACAATTGACGTGTAAATGCTACTATTTGATTAAGCTAATGAAATTGTTATTTTTGTGGACAGGTAAAAGGCATGCAAGCAGCTGTGATGTTCACTCTCACAACACACAATGGAAAACTACGGCTTAAAGTTTTGGAATGTGGAGCTCACATTGATGATTTGAACATTGAATCACAAGGAGGTGTACTTCCATGGCTTTATCAATTGTAAGTACATCACCATCAGTTTTCTTTTTAACCCCGAAGGATACTTGATACAGAATTGCTTAAATTACAGAAAATGACCTTTGCTTACTGCAGGCCAAAAGAAGCTCAATCAAAGTATCAACTAGAAAATCCAACCGTAGGATCCTAAAGTGAACTTGCCTTATTACTTGCATGTATAATTTGAACTGTTGATTCTTTTTCATTTGTGACATTATAATGGTCAATTTCACTTCCTACGAGATCCCCTAAAAGCCATCTCGGCTTTCTTGGATCTGTAGGGGATAAGATGAGTCTCCAATTCATTTTGATTTACAAATGTAATGCTTTCAGTACAATAGCATCATCAGTATGAAAATCTAAGCCTTAGGTTTAGTTTTACAGTATGACTTGGACTTCAATTTTTCAATCTCTTGACTGCATGTCTACCACAACGGATTCTTTATCTACTTAGTTAAACAACTCAACTACTAACAGATTTTTAGTCGTAGAGAACTAACACTTCAATTTATTGTTTTGAATTGGGGTTATGATACTTTGTTTTGTTTCCTTCTATACTCTAATACTATTATTTTTTACAGTTTGGTGGATGCATTTGAAGAACAGATCCGAACGGCAATTGAATCTACAATTTCAAAGCAAGTCGAAGCTGGTGCAGAAAAGCTTGATACATTCCTACAAGCTCTTCCAAGATTCCTACCCATTGACGACGTCTCAGCTATTGATGTGACCATAGTGGATAATCCTATGGTAAGCTCATCCTTTTTGAGTGTGGGCGTGCATGGGGAGTTTGGTCCTAGGCTTGGAAAACCGCTCTCTAACTTCACATTCCCCGAGCATGGACTACAACCTGGATTGTCATGTAGTGATTCATCTAAGATGGTCACTATTGCTCTTTGCGACTACGTCGTCAACTCGGCCGCAACTGTTTATTATGAGGTAGGTACTCTTTTCATCTTTTGTACCAATCCCAAAACTAAAATATAATTCTTTGTGGTTGCTGAAATAGCCAATCAAGGGGTTATGAATGGTTAACAAAGGTGAATAATAACTTCTTGAATGACATTTTCTTCACTTTTTTGTAGGCGGGACTCTTGGAGTGGCGAATAGACGAGGCTCCAAAAGAGGCATGGTTGAATACGCACTTTTGGCGATTCCTTATCCCACATTTGTACAAAAAGTATCCCAACATGGATATGGCATTGGACTTTGGTAGTTCAAACGCACCCTCTGTCCAACTTCAGCAGGATGGTGTCACAACTAACGCTGCAGCCGAGCTAACGCTGTTGGTTAAATCCGATGGAGAGGACCTACGTGTAGCTTGCATATCTTTGGTAAGTTCAACAATCCATTTTTTCAAAGATCCTAAGGTAGCATGCTTGATAATGGCGCAATACCAAAAATGGGTGAACTTTGCAAAGATACATACATTTTCAATGTATTCAAGTAAATATTCTAGAATTCGCCTTTTCAGAAACACCTACAAGTCTAACTTCAAAAACTCATAACAAATGTAGAAGCGTCCGAACGTAAAAGATTGAACTCGCTTGAATCATCATTTACTTTCCTTGCTTTCATGAGGAAATGGCCATGAAATTTGTGCCATTATTTTTACCTTTTTTTTTTTTTGTTTTTTTATTCACTTATTTGAAACTTGTTGCAGGAGTTATCCATGGATGCAATTGTAAATGTGGCTGCAAATAATATTACAGCTGAAGTTTCACTAAATGAGCTCAAGCTTGAACTAAAGTGGAGTGAAGTTGGCAAATTTCCAGTCGCTCTCCTTCAGGTGGGTTCATTCATAACTTTATGTATGACTATTAAATTTTGGAAGTTGAGAATATATCATTGTTGGGCATAAATTTATTTTTATTTAAAAAAAAAAAAAAAAAAAAAAATTGAGTAAATTCTTGTATGGTATGCATTTTTGCTACTTTGAAAAAATGGAGATAAATGCAAGTATTGGAAGAGTTTTAGGCATCTTAGGGATGCTTACATGGGGAGTCAAGCTGAGCATGGGACTGAAAGAGAGCAAATGTGATTGGTTCATTACTTGTAATTCAAAAAATGAACCAATCACGTTGAGAGGATTTTTGCTCTCCATCAGCCCCATGTAAGGCTTGCCTCCCCATGTAAAGCGTCCCTTAATTCATTTCATGAGAAAATTATTTTGATTGTTAGAAAATGGTCTACCTATATGGTGTTGAAAGAGGGATTTTTATAATAATATATAATTTTTTTGAGTTGTGAATTTCATTCCGTTTTTTTACATGCAATTTTTGAGTTGTGTACAATTACTAATATGGTGTAATTTATTTTTTTACAGCCCACATTGCGTACAATCATCTCAAGAATGATTCTTCCTTTATTGAATAGTAAGTTGAAGAAAGGATTTCCCTTAACAATGTTACCATCGGTGGACCTTGAAAATGCGGATATTAAGTATGAAGATGGCTTCATCTTCATATGTAGTGATGTATATTACAAGGATGAGAGTAACCCCCGTCTTGCACCAAAGAGGTGATTGTTCTTTACAATCACCTTATGTACATTCATACCTTATAATTAGTATTTACTTTGTTCTCGAGTGGCTAATCTATTTCAAAGTTCATTACTATCAGTGTTTGTATTGTTACAAGAGTGGCTAATCTATTTCAAAGTTCATTACTATTAGTGTTTGTATTGTTGCAAGTTGTACGCAAAGATTACACACGAGGAGTTTCTTAATATTTCATTTTATCATGATATTTTGTGGCTTTGAAAGAACAATAAAATGCTCTAGTAAAGGACTACAAGGTTTGGTAAATTGTACCAACCTCCAATGATTTGTTTCCAAGGTCAAGTACCCGGAGTAAATGGAACTACTTGTATTTTTTTTGTAAATTCAAATCGTTGTCCAATGACAGGTACGATAATAAAAGTGAAAACAAGTAACTTCAAGAGCTTTGTATAGGATAGAACCACATTATATAAAATTTTGTTGATAATTCTTGTGACTGAAGATTTGTCAAGGTGAAAAGATTGATTCTCTGATGATTATTGAGCATCATTGAGCATCGCATTATAGAATCCCATTAAGTGTGCAACATGAAAAAAATAATACAATGACTTTATCTACACCTATTTCTGAAAACAAACTAACTCCAAAAGAAACTACTTGAAAAAACGACGCAAAACATAACTTATTCAAGACCAATATGACTAAGATAGTCACGTTTCAAAGACATATAAGCTCACTGTACAAATTATTATTACTTTTAAAATCCAAAAATCAAGAGATTTTCACAATGAACCAAATTCATAAGGTTTTATAATGCTTGTATATCACTTGGCACATTACAACTTATTTATAGTAATTTTTCATAGACTATGAAAAACCAAGCCTTAATTGAGTTGCTTCATTTAAATTGTTAATTGAGTTGCTTCATTTAAATTGTTAATTGAATATTTCATTTACAAAAACAATCCTTTTCTTGATTGCTACATGTATTGCCAAAACAAGGACTTTATTTTTTTGTGTTTATTTTTGCAATCAACAACTTATCACCCTCTTGAATAAAATTTTGGTACGACCTACAAATATAAGTTGATTATACAAAAAAATTGAATGATGTAGATAAATGTGGTGCATCGTAGGGATGATATAACAAAATGTTAATACCAATCAAATGATATGTGTATTTTTACCAATTCTTGAAGATTTGATACAGAAAAATTTGAATAACTCATTTATTACGTAAGTCTTGAAAGGTGCTCTTCCACCTTTTATTTGGTATTGTCATAATTGATTAAATTGTTTACAAAAAAATGTGATATTTACCCTTTAACGGAATAAAACACAATGTAGATGACGTTTTACAAAAACATCTCACTTCTCATATTGATTAAAGTATGAAGGATAATGTGATCTTAAATAACCCCTTAAGCGATGATTATAGTATGTTTTGCCTTCTTTGTAGTTCTTTAATATTCCCGCTACACGATCATCTTTGTTGATCCTACAACATAATTAATTGCCTATATGGTCAAAATTGCTTCTCAGAGTTACATCTTCAAGGTTTTTGTAGAGGTCATATATATATATATATATATATATATATATATATATATATATATATATATATATATATATATATATATATATATCAACAAGCTCTTATATATGTGCAAGTATTTGAAAACAAGCATCCTACATTATACATGTTTCATGTCTTTTCTCTCAAATTCTTAAGTTCTCAAAGAATTGTTATCAGGTTTCAAGAATATAAACATTCTCTTCTAAGTAATAGATGAGACTAATTAGTGGCTTTTAACACATATTGAGTACGATAGACTATAACATTGGTTATTTAGATTACATAAACTAAATTTATTTGGGAGACAAGTCATTATTTATGTCATACCTACAATAAAGAGAAAATTTAAATCTTAGATTTGATAATAAAGCTTGATAGCATGCTATCATATATATAATTATAAGATATTCTTATTAAAGCACTACAAAACAATAATTTTTACCTAACATCTGGATTCATTGTTAGGTTACGACTAATCAAGAATCCTGAAGCACACAATGCTGTTGATATTGCAAAAACCAACGGATAAAGCTGCAAACCATTTAGGAATTTATCTATAAATTTAGAAATCCTCAACCCTAGTATTTTTGAAACCAAATATTAAATGTAAATAAAATAAAATTCAATATAATAATAATAATCACATGACTTACAATTTATAGTGCATATATGTAGCTTCGATAGTATATCTGAACATAGACTACCGTGATAGAAGAATTTTAAATAAAGACCTCTGGGCGAACAACTTTCTTCAACGTAGACGAATTCCTCATACTTGAAGTTTTAGGCATTGCATTTTTTAGAATATGTTTTCTAGAAAAAGCGTCCATAATGTAAGTCTACATAAATTTTATGGTTTTGTTGATTGAACAAACTCGAAAACAACAACTTCTAAAATTTTAGGGTTGGTCTTTTCAACAATTGAACTTAAAGTACTTAGCAAATAAATAATAGTTTTAAGTACGTAGTACATTATTTTGCAATAAAGTGACTTTCACTATTGTAGTTATGTGGCCAGTCACTTAACCTATTAACCATCGATAGTAGTTATCATTTGGTTTGGCTTCAAAATAGCTACCTCACGTAAATGTATAGTTTGGCTGCTCTTATGGACTTGAGTTATTTTTTAGAGATAAGGATATTTGGTATATGTGCAATTTACTTATGAACTAGAATTTGAAGATCCTCAATACTCTTTTGATTCCAAAAATGTTCTTTTTTTTGGCATGCAGAGCAATATGTTCCATACTTACAAAGAGAGATCATTTTTTCTTTATAATTCAACTTTGGACATCATGACCTCACAAAGAATAAACTATTTCAATTTAAGATTTAACCCCCTATACGTCCTTGGTGTCAAAATTTGAATATTTGTATCACAAGTTGAAACTTTAAGAAGCTATAATTATGTTCTTTATTAACAATATGTTTTTGACAAAAAAAATTGGGTTGGTATCAAGTCTAGTTTGAGTGGTAAAATTTACAAATCCATCCAAAAATTTAAGAAATTTATGGCATGCATTTTAGTGCAGGTTGCTTTTCTATAAGGGATTCCAAACATGGAGCATGTTTTACAATTGCAAGAAAATCATGTGAAATCAATTGTACTTTTTCATGAGTTTTTTCTATAAAAGTATGATCTTTGGATTTAAGTCCAAAGAGTTTCTAGTTGGAATCTTTTGATTTGAGTAACCCTACTATTGGATTTCCAATGATGTTTCTATGTTCAAAATTGACTGGATACATTGTTTTTGAAGAGCTGCATATCCTCCACTTATTGTTGAACTTTTATGTTATTTGTGGGGATTGATTTTAAACAAATTCTTGTCTTTGTGGTAGAAACTTTTACTCAATCCATGGTTTTTTGAAGATAAGGCAAGGAATTTAGTGAAAAGGGTCTACTTTTGGAAGAAAAAAAATAAAAAATAAGAAATAAAAATAAAAAATTAAAAACTCACCAATACAAGACTATTATTTGAGCCAATAACTTTTTTAAATGATTTATTATGGTACAAGAGTGCTTTGAGATGAAGGTTTACAACTTTCTAGTTGAAGAGTTTTTCATATAAATAGCTCAGTTAGTAGCATCTCTCGTCTAAAGTCAATACGATAAAATCTTGTGATTGATTTTTTGACATACTACGTTATGACCTCCTATTCTATAAGGCCTAATGACTTAAATATTGATCTACATAACCTATAATAAGTCTATTAAAAGATGGTATGATGAGATTCAAATAACCTTGCCTTTCACTAATGTTCATGGGAATTTTAAAACTTTTTGTTTTAGGCTAAAAATAAGTTGGGACATGGTAGGGGTTGATATACATGTATAACTTAGGTTTTTAATCTAGTTTTTATCCTGAAAAATATCTCACAAACATAAAACTTTCTCTTCGCAATAAAAGTGGGTAATTTAGAAGCATAACTTATGTTAGTTAGGCCTTTTGACTTCGGGGGGTTAGTTAACATTAACGAGCAGCAAGAAGTATTATGATTTAAATTGAACAAAGCCTCTTGCCCAACAAACATAAAGCATGGTAACATTATGCAAAGGTAAAAGAATGAACATAAATGAGCATTATGTAGATAAATTTTGTCAATCTTTATAAAGTCCTTAAGACAAATACTCAAGATCATTCAAATCATACTCATACTTATTTACATGCTCAAATTTTTATTAAGAAATTTTCAAATAGTATAATTTCATGTAAGCAACAACTTATAATAATACCTTATGACATGTTTAGAATTTTTTATTTTACAACTTGGTACACCAAATTTTTAACTATACATTTGTAAGTACATCTTGATTCATGTGCTTTGCATCATGCATAGTTTTTCACTCAGAATTCACTCTTACAAAACTACTTACCTTTTTACAATCAAACCCTATTCTAATTTAAACTTGGAGATATCCTCTATTAGCCCGAACTTGATACATCATGTTTACTTGGGCCAGCACCTTTGGGATTGATAACTTCATTAATATTTTCCAAGTGTTGCAACACTTCTTCAATATTTGTTTTGATCAATCTACTAGAATCATCATCCAAAAGATCACGTTGAGCTGATTCTGCTTTTTCTTTCATTTTTGAAATTTCACCTTCAATATCAATACCTTGTATTTGGACATCTATGTCGATATTCGAGCCTTTATCGGTAACAACCATCTTATATTTATCTTTCGATAATTCTTTATCACCCATCACAATCGATACCACTTCATTCTTCCATCGTTTACCACCAGCGCCCATACCTAGCAATAAAGCCAATTCGGCTGCCAATCGATCGCGCTCCTCTTGGGCTTTTCTCATTTCTTCTTCTAAACGCTTAGCTTCAGCTTCAGTCTTTGCTCTTGCACTATTCAATTCGTCTAGTTTTTTCTTGTGAGCGTTCACCAAGTTATCGTGAACTGCACTTGCATCCAATCCACTAGCTGCTAACCCACTCGAGTCAATACCGACATCAATAGTAATCTCGGCACCTTTATCAACGACTTGAACCTTATAGTCTGCTGGTTTGATAACCTCTTCACCAACCATGACAACTACCTTCTCACTCTTCCACCTCTTATCCCCCGAACCCATTGCTCGCATCTTATCTAACTCCCCTTGCAACTTATCTAACTCGGCTTGCAATCGAGAAGCGTCTTCTCGAGCCTTTTTTGCCTCCTCTGCAAATTTCTTCGCAAGTGCTTCAGCCGCCGCTTTCGCTTCTTCAAGTGCTAACCTTGCTTTTTCCGCTTGCGCTAACCTCTTAGACATTGTATCCCCGGGTTTTGTTTTTGCTTTTCCATACTCAATTGTTTCCATCGCCATCAAAAACTTAATCTCCGCATCCTCTACTTTCTCCGTGAAGAAATCTTTACGAGTTTCAAATGTTGCATGCTGTTCTTGTAGTTGCTCCGGAGTCTTCGGCGATGGAGGTTGTGATGCCGGCACCGTTTCAATGAACTCGACGGCCGCGGTCTCAACTTCCTCTAAGAATTCCGCCTCCAACAAAGCCATAGCATCTGAATTCAAATCCGGTGGTTGCTCCGGAGCTTTATATTTTGGTTTCACTTGAATAGATGTAGTTTTTGCATTATTATACAATGCTTGTTTTTCAGCGGCAATTCTATCCTTCAAGATTTGCCGTGTATCATCTCCCATCTTCAAGATTGAATGCTCAAGCTTCATTGTTTCACTTTCTTCTTGGTGTCTTAGTTTTTCCAATACTAGTGAATGATTTTGTAATTCTTTAGCTTTTGAATTTGCAGCTCGGGCGGCAGATTGTGCACTTGAACTTTGATTGATAAGTTCTGAAATTTCAGCTTTTGCTTCTTCAATAGATTTTTTCGTACTCTAGAAAAGTTCAAGCAATTCAACTTAGAATGATCATCTCTTTTGTGCTTTGATTCACTTATATCATCATTTTACTGTCACAATTCCACTGAGTAAGATACATAGATAGAAACTTCAGTCCCATTCTAAGGGGCCGGCGTGAATGAAGTGTCCGTTCATAATGCTAATAATACTGAGTAACTTAATATTTCGTTCATTAAAATGGTTTCTAATACTGTTGATGTACTCGTTTCAAAGAACTAAGAAATTTGAATTTTACCTCAATGTTGCTTTGCTTTTCTTTATTTGCGCTTTCCAACTTACTAATTTTTTGTCGTATTCTTTGAATTTCAGCATTTTCATTGTTGATTCGTTCGAAAACACGTCGGGATCCTCTCAAGGTCTTTTGGAGTGAACCAACTTCGGTTGCAAATAGATCCCTTTCTATCTCAAGTTCCTAGTTTCAAATAAAGATTGCTTCAATTTTTATGAACAAATAGATTCAACTTTCTACTATATACTCTATGGCAACTAATTTTGCACATAATTACATATTTAACCCAAAAAGTTGAAAGCCCTCAAAACCACCCTCTTTCAATGCAAGATGAAGTTTTTTAGCTTTTGACGTAATCTTAAGTATGTAACGGTAATATCTTATACCTAACTTGTCTATGTATGTGTGTACCAAAACTTAGTTTCAAATTTCTTACCAATTAGGAGATCGTAACATACAAGTTGAAAAAGATTTTTTTCTCCTTGTTCCAAAATGAGTTTGAAGGTTTTTGTGAGCCCAAAAAAGCAATTTTAGGAGTAAATTTGAACTCTGGCTCTTCAAATTCTTGTTCCTACATGAGTTAGGAATATGTCTATGCAGTTTTTATCCTCATGCAACCTACAAAACCTAAAGAAACGCTTCAATTTTCACATGGAGGTATGCTCAAACTCAACTTCAAAGGCCCCTATTTGATAACAAAATTTGCATTTGAAGAATAATTGGACAAAATATCCAAAGAGGGAGATCATGTCTTGAAACCTTATTTCCAAGTACAAAAAACAAAACTTTGAAAAAAAGTAAAATCTCAATTTGACCGGGAATGTCTTCTAAAGTATGAGGAATTTTGAAGCATGAAGTTTAAAAGGGGAATGATTGTGTAGACCCAAATAAGGAGGTTGAAAAAAAGGGGTTGAATTTTGAAGCATGAAATTTCCTTATTTCACATGCAAAATCAACCCCCTTTTTTGCTTACTTTGAATCACAATATCTTTGCAAATTTATAAAAATCTAAAGATTAAGTACTAAGAATAATAAATCGAACTTTAAATTGCCAATGATTTTGTACAATAATGTAAATTTACTAATTGGTTATCCTTATGTTATTCTTATTTATGTTTTATGCAACTAATGCCACATTCAACTGAATGCGGACTTATTTAGGAATTATGGAGTGAGAAAGATTTTGGATTTTTTGGTTCGGTAAAGTGATTAGTACACTGATTAAAATTTAACTTTGGGTAATTGTGTATTATTATATTATTGTGAAATATTGTTAGATAATTTTTTTGATATGCTTCAGGTTTATGTTTTCAAACTCATGGGGGAGCCGTGGATGTGTTACTTCTGTACTGCTTCTAGTCTAGAAATAGTTAAATGTAGCATATTAGTATATGTTTGTATTTTTTAAATATAAATATTTAATGAAATTTCATAGATATTTTGGTAATGACCACGTATGTAGAATTTTACTCGGCAATGAGTCACACGTATATCTTTACGAAGAATACATATTTCAATATCTTGGCTATTACATATGGCTTGTTTTTCTCGCAATCGTGCTTTCAAACCTAAACACTAAAATTTTACATGCATGTTGGTTTTATGATTTTGATAATACTTAAAATTTTAAAATTGT
Source organism: Bryum argenteum (assembly GCA_037043015.1). NCBI lineage: Eukaryota > Viridiplantae > Streptophyta > Bryopsida > Bryales > Bryaceae > Bryum > Bryum argenteum. The sequence goes on along the minus strand of CM073328.1, from coordinate 11,622,599 downwards.
ATATTTTTGTATAGATTAAATTTATCATTCCTTATAAAGCTTTACTTCTATATGAAAGTAAGTACACAATATGACATCAACATGAATATATCATATTTGCTTTGAGATTTGATGAGATATATGATATATGATCATTTTGTACATGTTTATATTTTAAGTAAAAACAATACCTAGTAGTTTGGCTGTTAATTTAGTTTCACCGCCAACTCGAGGAGCCTCCAATCCATATGCCAACTCAAGATTTTCAACACTCTTTTCAAGTTCCCTGTGAAAAAACTTTAGAGCTTTACTACAAGCCGTAATCACTTCTAAAAACTCAATTTTCATAACCAACTTTTGTATAACAAGAAACAAAATTTTGTTGAGTGTAAAGATCCAAGAAGTATGGTGAGTGCAGCAAGATGTGTCTAGTTGTATTGAATGCGCCCTATGTTCTTTGAACTTTTTTGTAGATTCTAAGTTGACCTCATGATAAAAATATCAGGTTAAATTGAATAAGACTTCACCAATCTTGGTCAAGGCTCTAAATCTATATCTGCCAACAACTTACTCATTCTTGCCTACCGACACCTAAAGTTCATCATTGTTGGTGCACCCACGTTAATCCGAAAGATTAACTTACTTGTTTCTTTCATGAACTTGTCCATGATGTTGTATGTGAAGTCTCATATGGTATTCTTGATCAATTATTGCATTTTTTAGTTCAAGTAACTCATCAAGTAGTGACTCTTTGTCCCGATGATTGGGGCGAATTTTCTTGCTAGTAGTAGCTGGTCTTGGTTTCTCAATAGGTTTTTGTAAAAAATCCTCATTTCCAGTCAATGCATCACAATTTGTTAGCTCTCGAGCTGATGCTGATTTTCTATTTTTGGAGTCATTTTTTTCATCAGAATGACCCTGCATGTGTATACACATTTCAAGAAGCATGAACATTCATATATTCTCTTGAGGATAAAATTGAAGCTTGCATAGTAGGAACAAACTTTTGATACTATCAAGATAGTGTAGTTATAATACTATATTGCACACGAGTAATAAGAGAGGTCTTTCATGATATTGACTTTCCAACACTATGATTATGTACATGATAATGAAATTTCCTACATTTTCATAAAGGATTTTGTAAAAGCTCATGTTGAAAAGAAAGATTTTATCGTTAAGCAACTTACACCCGCCATCACCATTTGATGATCTTTTAGTTAACGTGTTGACCTTGAATGTTTTATATTCTTTCAATCAAGAATTTTTACATAGTTTGGTGCATCAAGCATCTCCATTTAAATTACTCCTTCATAAATGTTATAGATTAAGTATCAAAGTTTCGTATCAACCATCTTTAATAGTAACCATTCATGTCATGGTTGCTTGATTTTTTCATTATTTTGAAATAGTGAATCTTCTTTGCAAGTTCATTGTCCTGATAACCCTAATAGAGATTCAACATTATCATTATAAACAATATCTCAAACCCTAACATGAATAGTTTAGAGACACTTGATGTTTGAGTTGGATCCACATGTAATACACATGGATACAAGCTCCGAACAATATTCTCACAAATTTTGATTGAGCTAAGTAACATGTACCATCCTTGTTGGTACTTTAGGTTGGAGCTATAAGAAAGCAACTTAAAGTATGCAAAATCGTATATCTTGCTTGAACTTGTCTTACAGATTCCATAACTACTTGAGACTACTAAGATTTTCATATGAGTCGATTAACCAGATATGTTGAGTTTATGAGGGGTGTAGATTCAAAAATCTCTACGTAACAAGTGCTCTCGATAGTTCATATCTTATAATTGATTAGTTGGATAATACCAACATGTTTAAAATTGAGTCAAGGCATGCTTAAATAACAACCTTGTGAATTGGAATGACAAAAAGAGATAAAGTTGATATCTACTAGTAGATGAAGGGGGTATATTTCCTCAATAACTAAGTATTTTTCACTTTCTTTAGTACAAAAACATTATTCAAAATCTGATATCAATATTATTTGGATACTGAGTCTAACCAAAAAATTATTGATATTCATCTCAAAATGACACTTATGTAGATTATTTTTTCTGAATGCACATCTTTGATATCACATGCAACGTTCAAACATGTTTGAAATTCCTAAAACAAAAGCTACTGTCACTAAAATGCATGCATGAACGACTGTCATCTTTGATAAATCTTTAAAGTAATTCCACGCTAGATAGACTCAAATTGGGATGTAACTCCAACAACTTTTGTCAAATACGAACTTTGCGTGAAGAAGTTATGGCCCTTCAAAGTTTCAGCTCCTTATCCAAAATAGTATTCTCCATCATTAAGGGCACTTATAGGCTAACACTCACTAAGTCACCATTTATAACTACCATCGCTACTCAACAAACACATCACTATCAATAGATCAACCATTCAAAATCACAAACATTGGGGATCGACTAAAAGAATCATGAGTGACTCTTACACCCTCCTTGCCATTCTACTTTTTTTATTTATAATTTTTTATGGTGGACAAATTGATTTGATGCCCATTGCATACCAATACTAAAAGCCAATTGGTAGAATATGTCCACTAAATTGTCATGAATCAAATCTTGCCTTGTATGTTTAGACGCTTATAAAAGAAACACTACAAGGCCAAATGAAGTTTTGTTGATTGCAAACAAATCTAGACTCACTACATTTCTACTTCACATAAAAACTTTGCAAAGTGGCAAATCTTTGAAATTCTCAATCAATAAGAATATGATTGTTTGGGCTACTAGACGTTAAGATCATTCCGAAACTTAACCCCTAAACGACCATGGTGTTTTGACAGCTCCAAACTCCAAAACTGCGATTTCATACCACCTTGTAAACTTTGGTGTATGAGAAATTTTTTCACAATTTTTTGAAACTATTAACCGTAGGATCTTAAAGATAACTATCATGAGCAATAGTGTTTAAAATTTCAACCGTTGGATCTTTTCCATTTCCAAGATCATAACATTCAAAGTTGATGCAAACTTTTTTTCAGCAGACATAGTCTACTTTGTGCAAACGATATTGTGATGCTTAATACCTTAAACATCTTGCTTATATGTTTTTCCATGTAGGTAACTAAGTTGAGCATTACCATGCAAAATTTTAGACACTCATTTGGTTTTTTGAACCTTCATGCAATTTATTTACTAAAAGAAGGTAGAAATCAGGATTCGGTAAAACATGCACCACATTTGTCGTATTTGGTTTAGGGGAAAATGAATGGTGAGTAGGTGCCTTCATGAGTTTGTGAATTTTGAGAAAAAGAAATTCAAAAATTCCTAAATCTCAAATTTTACCAAATTTCGAAAGAAAAATTGTAATATTATAGAAACTTTGGATCTAGTTCTTGTAATTTTTGAAGGGTGCCCTTGTAGAATTAGTAAAAGTTTTGACTTGGGTCACTTGGAAACCTAAGTAGGAAATCAGTCAAGAAAAGAAATTTTAAAAAAAATCTCAAAAAAAAGTTAAAAATAAAAAGTTTTTTTCTGCCCGCCCCAAAGCTGGAAACGAAAATTTGCGTTTTAAGACTCCAAAAGTGAAGTTTGACTTTGCAATTTTTCCCACATACACCTTGTAGTATAGGGAACATCCGATAAAAATCTTAGGCAGAAATATTGATTCTAACCCCTTCATCTAGGCTGCCCGAAATAGCAAAACAGCCAAATCGGAGGCCTTGGTCATTTAGGGGTTAATTTTACAGTAGATTCAAACCATGTCCTCTCTACCAAGAATTGGCCTTCCATGCTTTTAGCACCCAAAATCTATACTTCCACCCTCTTTTGTTACCTCGTGAATTTGATACATTAACCCCTAAAGGCCCGAGGGGCTTGAAGAAAAGCTTAGATTTGTTATAAAATATGGATTTCGTAACCCTTATGATGTAGCGCTCCAAAGATAGTATAAGAATCTTAAACCCTAAATTAGATCTAAACGGTTGAATTTCCTAAAATAGGTGATAGTTGTTTTATAATTAATTAAAAAGATAAAAAATTGGAAAATCGACATAAAATGTACTGTCTATTATTAGTAATTTTAAATTGATATAATTGGCTAAAATCACATATATCATAATAAAATGTATAAAGACCACGAGTAACCTATGAGAAACCTTACCAATTTCCCAAAATAGCAAGGTTTCTTACACTAAAAGAACCTTGCCCTGTTTGTGTTTGAAAACTTATTATGAACAATCTATGAATCCAAACAAGGTTCTGTAAATCGGATAACTCACCAAACTTCTGGAATGTTAAAAAACATTCCAAAAAAAAAATAAAAAAAAATCCGGGTTCAGCTCCTCAAAATTTAGGATCGACCATAAAATGGTTGATTGGGCTCGTAGGGGTTACTCAATCTATGCCATCTACCAAGCCAGAAGATCAGTTGAATAATCTTTCTGACCCTACAAATCTTCCCAGAAGTCTCATATTCTAAACCCTAAAATATATCAATATACCAGAAATCCAGTAGCTCATGATATACTGTAACTGTAGTTGCTGAATTGGCTCCATCTAAAATCAATTGACTTCAACAGCCCTCCATTTGTGCAATTATGAACCAAATCTTCAATGTTAGACTTCCTTGCAATACTCTCTTCTTATCAAGTTGACTTCTTATCAAATTGGAATCCTTCAATGGAAATGGTAACTTACATGTCAATTTTCCCACCTCAGATAGAAACTCCGGTCCCTTTCTAAGGGGCCGGCGTGAATGAAGTGTCCGTTCGTAATGCTAATATCCTGATGGCCACCGAACAAGGGGAGATTGGAACAATACTACTTCCCCCTCTCGAGGGTGGACATTATAACTATGCTAGTTTCTAGCCTAGTTACTAATGCCTAGAAGATACTTGGCGTAGTATTCCCCCAAAGGACTTTGAGGTACCCATACAACAAGGTCCATGCTCATATGTACATTCAAAACTAAAAAAGAAACAAACACGAAATCTAAGAGTTAAAATTGGGGAATTTTCATCTCATGAGTAAAATATTTCTAGATAGGGGAACACTACTGGAAAGGTGGTTTGAGTAAAGTCATAGTGGCACTTTGAAGTCGTAATGTGTCACTATGGTTGTACTCGTAGCTTCACTTAAACCACCTTTCCACTTCACAAGAGTTGTTAATTAGTGTTACATGGAGATTAGTGTAACCAATATCTTTTGGTAAAAAACATTACGTCAAAACTCTCTTAAGATTAGTTTTCACCTTGGATCACCATTGGAAGCAATGTCCCTTGTCTTTTCTTGGAGCTACCAATAGCACCACTTTTGATAGATTCTTCCACTTGCAAGAACGTTTGCATGCTCTCACATATAGTGGTATGGTTTGACAGTTAGTGTGTGTCACATTTAGTATTAACATTTGTAACACTAATTAATAACTCTTATGTAGAGGAGAGAGGAGGCAAAAATAAAGAAGATTACGATAAAAGAGAAAACCTAATCTTAGAACTAGAATCTTATCAAGGAAAGTTACAGCAAAAACTTGTCAAAAGAACTTGAATTTTAATAAAGAGCGAAAAGAGTATAGGGAAAGGATGGAATAACACAAAGATATACGACAAAAGGAGACTGAAGAATGTGTCGTGATGCTTCGTCGCTAGTCCTAAGAATTCACTTCACTAGGGTTTCAAGCTCCTCATCCGCCATAGCCAGATTGTCGCAAGCAACGTGTTGGCCCCTCGTGGTCATCGCACGGCCTCTGACGACTTCCTTGCGCATGCCACACTCGTGCTAGTGGACACCAGCCAACCAGTCTGCTTGCAATCAATGGGCTTGCATGTCGGTCAACCGGCGGGTCCCGCTCCCTGTACTATTATAATCCTCTTACGATCCGTTCAGAGTTAGCACGGTAGACTTTTCTTCCCCGTCTCCTTTTTCCTTTCCATCTTCCACTTGCAAAGCTGGTCATCGTCGACTTTCAATTGCAGTCCTAGACGTAGCGTAGCTGGAGTAGTATTTTGAATACCGCGTTCGTTAGTTGACAGTGTTTTATTATCCCTGGTGCTGTATAAGTCGCCATCGCTTGCCCTTAGCTCTGGTGCTGTTTCAGAGCGTTAATTCTTGTGCTTGATTGATTTGTCTTGTGGCTGCATTTGAAAGGATTGGAGTGTGTTAGGGTTGCAGTCTTCGGAGTATTGCAATTTTGAGTGTTGAGTTTAATTGTGTGATTAGTAAGAGGAGCGAAGATGTGCCCTCTGCGTGTGATTTTGCTGTTCCTTTCCGCGATGCTGGCCGGTTACTTTGCGATTAAGGCAGTGCGGTCGGAAGGCGATTCCAGTATTCTAATGTTGAGTGAAGATGAGCCTGAGCAAGTGATCGAGGAGAAGAATAGCTCTCTTTCTAAGGTACGCAACACTGAACCAGAATGGAAATCTCTCACTCAAGAGTTGGTATGTACGTTTGAAAACATGGAGCTCCTCCATTAGAAAGTTGTTTTTGCTTCGTAGTGTACAAGATTTTGAACAGGAATGGATTTTTCTGTCGTTACAAGCTCTTCCTCTCTCTGCTAGTATGTATGTTGGAGTCGTACTCTTTCATGCCATGTTTTTGTCGAGCTCTAGAACAAGAAAAGAAAGCACTCTCTTGTTAGGAGTCTTCTATGATCCCTCTGCTATGTACTGAATATCTCTCTTTGAGGAGGCCTCCGTCCTCAGTCTGCTAGTATGCATGCTCGGAAACATTGAGTCTAGATGCTTTGACTTCAGAATACACGCACTTACAGATTATGTCTTCTTTGCAGGTTACATCCGGTTTCTGGTTGATGGTCGACATGCTTAGTGGCCGATATCTGTATCAAAACTTCAAGGGTCAAGCGCAAGTGAAGGGAGAAGAAGTGACGACAAGCTGATACAGTCTTCACTTTCTGATGAAATTCGCTTAATTGATGCAAGTGTGAGCTCCATAGAGACCTTGCCGTTGAGGCGAATGACAAGACATGGGGTACTCTCTAGAAAAACATGAGGTTTTATTACCAATTGTACATACATTTTTGAGGCGTCTTCACAAGTAGACTGCCTTCTGAGTTCACTTAGCATATAATTTATGCTTCTAATAGCCTACCCTTTTTTTTTTCCCTTTGTCTTATCTTGTTTGCTTCACTGTCACAGCGTTTTGTTTTTGAAGACGGGATAGAAGTCGACGCCTATCTGGTTTTGTTTGACAATGTTTGTCAATTATGAAACATTGGCTTGTTTGATTCTCTTTACTGGAAATGTTCACACCTTTCTGGAAGTGTTGCGTGTTGGGCTGCCCTTCGTGGTTAATAAGGTAGGAGTGGTGAAAACCGTCTGAATTTCAGCTTTGCATACTTGGAACAGTGGTGTAAAATCTTAATTATTTTTCGATGGTCTGCAAAGCTAGTGCAAAACCATCCAAAAAAAAAAAAACATTTTTTGAGTAATCCTATAATTTTCTATGAATTTTTGAATCTCCAGTCTTAGGAGTCTCACTACCCAAACATAGAGTGCCGGCTTTTTTGCAAGGTTGTATTCCGAAAAGTGTGGATTGAATGTCCCAAAATGAATTAAAATAGGTTTAGGAACTGACATAGGAGTTGTCTAAAACCGTTCAGCATGCATGGTGGGAGCTAAAAACAGTGGATGGTTCCCAAAACCTGTCAGTTTACCATGAACGGACGGTTCTACAGCCCTTCCCATAAACCTACTGTGCGGTTTTTGGGGCTAGACGGTTTTCACGACTCCTACCTTATCCTCTGGAGGCAAGAGTCTCAACATCAAAGAAGTACTGATCTCTAAGGTAGGAGTCGTGAAAACCATCCAGCCCCAAAAACCGCACAGTAGGTTTATGGGAAGGGCTGTAGAACCGTCCGTTCATGGTAAACTGACAGGTTTTGGGAACCATCCGCTGTTTTTAGCTCCCACCATGCATGCTGAACGGTTTTAGACAACTCCTATGTCAGTTCCTAAACCTATTTTAATTCATTTTGGGACATTCAATCCACACTTTTCGGAATACAACCTTGCAAAAAAGCCAGCACTCTATGTTCGGGTAGTGGGACTCCGAAGACTCGAGATTCAAAAATTCATAGGAAATTATAGGATTACTCAAAAAATGTTTTTTTATTTGAGATGGATTTGCACTAGCTTTGCAGACCATTGAAAAATAATTAAAATTTTACACCACTGTTCTAAGTATGCAAAGCTGAAATTCAGACGGTTTTCACCACTCCTACCTTATCCTGGGTTGAAAACATTTACAAAAAAAATGTGATACTGGCATTCATTGAGAATGTGTTAGTGTGGAAAATGTGAGAATGCACTAAGCACCCTTTCTTTTACTTTCTCTAATATCACATTTCCTCTATTGTCTCATAACCCGAGGGACTGGATGTGCCATGTTCAAAACCTCTCTCCAATTATCACTAAGGGGGAGTGCTCAATAATGGCTCAAATTTCAGATTTCCTAATATATAGTGAACTAAATACTGTAAAAAATTCTCCTGTGTATGGGGAAACTGAATGGAATCAAGGATAGTCAAAGTGGAATATCATATTTGGACACTTCTACTATTTGCTAAGAACTTTGAAGGCGGCCTCATAGATGTTCCTAAGATGATGCTCTAATTATACACCCTAAAATGTTCATTGTAAATACATACTATTGTTGAGTGAAGAAGCTATCATGTACTTTTAGGTGAAGAAGCCTAATACTCCACTATTGATAGTGCTCCAGTGTTGAGCACTCTCCATTATGTCAGTGAGTTCAAACTGTGATAGTGTAGAAAGCAGAAGAGGTGGGTGAGTGTAACTATCTCCCAAAATCTCGTCACTGCGTGAAATGCGGGCTGCAGAGGTCGGCGGAAAATCCGGAGGGGTATGGGAGGGGTCTTGGGGGGGGTCAAAAGGAGGGTCATAAGGGGGTCTTGGGGGTCTTGGGGAGGTCTTGGAGGGGTCATAGGGGGGGTCTTGGGGGTCATAGGGGGTCTTGGGGGTCATAGGGGGGTCTTGGGGGGGTCATAGGAGGGGTCTTGGGGTCATAGGAGGGGTCTTGGGGGGGTCATAGGGGTTTTGGGGGTCATAGGGGGTCTTTGGGGGTCATAGGGGGATCTTGGCCTCTTGGGGGGGTCATAGGGGGGGTCTTGGAGGGGTCATAGGGGGGTCTTGGAGGGGTCATAGGGGGGTCTTGGAGGGGTCGTAGGGGGGTCATAGGGGGGTCTTGGAGGGGTCATAGGGGGGTCTTGGGGGGGTCTTGGGGGGGTCATGGGGGTCGTAGGGGGGGGTCTTGGGGGGGTCATGGGGGGTCATAGGGGGGTCATAGGGGGGGTCTTGGGGGGTCATAGGGGGGGGTCTTGGGGGTCATAAGGGGGTCTTGGGGGGTCATAGGGGGTCTTGGGGGGGTGGGGGGGTCTTGGAGGGGTCGTAGGGGGTCTTGGGGGGTCATAGGGGGATCTTGCTCTTGGGGGGGTAGGGGGGGTCTTGGAGGGGTCATAGGGGGGTCTTGGGGGTCTTGGGGGGGTCTTGGGGGTCTTGGGGGGGTCATGGGGGGGTCTTGGGGAAGTCTTGGGGGGAGTCAGGGGAAGTCTTGGGGGGTCTTGGGGGGCATGAGGGGGGGTCTTGGGGGGCATAAGGGGGGGTCTTGGGGGGCATAAGGGGGGGTCTTGGGGGGGTCTTGAGGAAGGGGGGTCTTGAGGAAGGGGGGTCTTGGGGAGGAATTTATCCCATATCATTTGCAGCTAATTCCTCCCCCTAAAAATGTATAAAACGGCTGGGGGCTCTCCTCAAAAGAAAAAGAATTACAAAATTAAGTGTGTTCATGGGCCCATGTGGCAACCCCTTAAGGGGGTCCATGTGGCAAGAAATAATATTAGGTTAATTAATTAATGTTGCTGCATAGTGAATCTCACTATGCAGCAACATCTCACAAATCTTGCAGCATTGGAGCAACATCTCACAAATCTTGCAGCATTGGAGAACACTCTCGAGAGCAATGTGGGGATCATAAAGGGACATAAATACTTCAGAATCTAATGATACAAGAAACAATCCTTTTTTTAGAATGTTGTCGTCATGCCTATACCATCATATCAATACTATACGTGAAATCCTCCGTTATTCAAATGAATTGTAAATTGCTTGGCTTTATTAGAAGTAGCCCATGTTTCTAATTTGGACAAGATGTCAATCTTAAACTTTGCATGAACATAGCGAGTGAGTAGTACAATGATACAAAATTGAAAGATGCAAACATGAACTTCCCATTGCGCGGGGTAAGATGGTTCTGGTCAAGTCAAGTTTCATAGTAATGGAGTAGTCTCATCATGAGCACTACTATAGTAATCAAACACCGCTTGTAAAACAACGGGTATATGCAAACAACTAAGTTGCTATACTTAACAAGGAACACCAAACGAGGATGTGGAAGTCGAGGTGAATGACAGGGGCATAGCTTCAAACTCCAAAAGTGTATCTGTCCTTCCAACACCAAAAGTTTGTCGGTAAATATGTTTTCAATTAATAGTATCTCTCAAAAGACGAAGACTAAAGTGAGCTTAATGTTGCAATTGATGACTACTCATAAACTATTCTAGAATTTGAAGCGACTATCAATGAAGCCAAAAGCATCTCTCTCTAAAACATACTTGCGGATGGCAATTGTAATCGGTAATGCTAAGACACATATGTACAGAAGTCTCAAGAATAGAGAGGTGGCCTTGCTATGCAATTTGCACTTGTTTGCTACCACTATATCACATTTCTAACTGATTCATTACAATCACACATGTCAAATTACACTACATGCCTCTTCATTATCACATGCATTTTGGATACCCAAGGTGTGATAATAAAGGATACAAAGTATAATTTACATAAATATGTTATAAGTTTATATTGTGTTGACCAATACTTTTGCCCTCTATTGATCAAAATGGGGATTTTTTAATACCATGGGCACCGGTACTCTCTGTAAAAATTTATGTAAGAAAAAACTTATAACATTTACAAATTAAAAAAAAACATAGCACCAATCAAGATTCTTAGAGTTGGTTTTAAACTATGGTGGAGAAGTCCACTAGTCATGAAAAAAAGGGCGTTCCTCAATTGTGGTTTCTTAATTGTGATTTGTAGAAAATGCTACTCTTGACTAGTAGGTGTTTACACTTGGTGAAGAAAACAATGATGGTTCACTTTTAACATGGATGATAAAATGACATGGCAGCTCATATGGCAATACTTTTTGAACAAGGAGTTTTCCGAAACAAAGATTTCTCCTTCGACCTCAAGACGCCGGCCAAGAAATCATTGTTTTGAAGAAACTCTATTCTATTAGATAATAGTGTTTTATTTCACTGTTCTAGCTAAAATACCTCCTTATAATAATAGACCTCAATAAAACAATGTTGCAGCATGCTTATAAAAATGGAAGGAGGACTAAGTTCATCAAGCCCATTTGGTATGTGTCTGCTTTGCATATTTCTACACTGATCAAGCCCTCTTGCTACAATACTTGTGGCTTGATATTTTTTTATAAGTTGTTTTCTTATCTCATGGGGATTAACCATGGGAAAATAGTGCTTGAAATCTCCAATGTATATGATTTTCTCGTTTCCATGTAAAGAAAACCATCTTGAGAAATAATTGAATAGTTAAGGGGTAGTGCAGAATAATACATTTTGAAAGAAGGAATTAGAGCGGAATTGAACAAAAAATTCGATTAATATTTTCTTGATCAATTTATTGGGCTTGAAGTTAAATTAAAATGTGATTTTTAGAATTATTTTTTATCAATATATTTTTGTATAATTTTTTTGAATACAACCGTTGATTAGAGAAATAAGGTTGTTACTATGTATAGTCTATCACTATGTAGATAAAGAAGGTCTTTTATCATGATTAACCTTCACCATTTGGTGAATTGCTCTTCATTGTCTATGGTAGATTTGTACGTGACGTGTTTAGACTTTAACCGTTCAAGACCTCTTAAGAAATATTTTATTGTCTTTAATTCTTCTCCAGCATATGCATCATTTGCCTCATATAACCATGTCTTGGGCAAGCATTCTCTACCACAGTGTAAACAGGCCTCTTAGTGTAGTAAGCCAATTGGCTCACTACTTTATGAGCTCACGGATGCTTTCGTCCAAAACCACACACTGACCTCCGCTAGGGTTTTGAAATTCACCGAATGGAGTCGTCAATTTCGTGCACACATCGAATGATGATGTTGTAAAAAACTATCGATCAATTGTCGAAGAAAAATCGGGATTCAAGGTTGCTCGGGAAGAACAGTGTACTGCAAATTTTCCAGCAGCGCTTTGCGATGAGTGGACCAAATTCTGGTCCTCTCTGTCGCCCGCCCGTCCTTTCCAACTCGCGCTCTGGAACACTCTTCTTCTCGCGCCCGGAGTCGCTCAAGTCCCGTCGCTTTTTCAATGAAAATTCGTACGTTGCGCAATCCCGATCACTGGCTTATGACTCTTATTTTTTCTAAGGGTGTAATCGGACTCTGTTCTGCGGAGAATCGGTATGGTTGTGCAATTTTCGATCAGTTCAAGGGAGCGCCATTGATCTTGAGAATTTTGTGGAATTGGATGACTGATCAGTGGCAAATGTAACCCTGATTCTTTATTCGTGTGTAATCTGATTCTGGAAGCCTCTGAGCTCGCGTCGTTTTTTAGAATTAAATCCGGTACGAGTGTGTATTTCTGATAAATTCAATGGTGATATGGAGAATATTGCGAGCAGAGGAGGTTGTTTGAACTTGATGAATAAACAGTGGCAAATGTAACCCTATGAGTGTAATGAGATTCTGATGTGCGGAATATGGATGTCTCTGAGCTCGCATCGCTTTTTTAGGCGACTGGTCAGTGGCAAATGTAACCCTAATTTTCTGTAAGAATGTAATCTGATTCTGGTTTGCGGAATTCGGAAGTCTCAGAGCTTGGTTCGGTTTTCAAATGGAAATCGATATGTATGCGAATTTTGTGAATAGAGGAGGCTGGATGACTGATCATTGCCAAATGTAACCTAATTGCAATTTAATATCGGTTGGAAATGTGCAGGATGTTAGTTCTGGTGAGTAAAGGAAGGGCTGGACAAATCAGGGCACTGCAAACTGATGAAGAAAGGCGGAGATATCGTTCTTCACGCAAGTACAATCCTCGAAATCCTTCAGATTTAGAAGAAGAGCTTCCGTTATTGCGAGGATCCTCACGAAGGTCAGTATTGGCCCTCTTTTAACGATTATGCTGAAATTGAAGTTTTCTGTATGAAATGAACTAGCCAGGTGTGCATCGTCTGAGCTAACTTTGCATTGAGAAACTTAATTAATGAGTGATGTTCACTTGACAATTATCATGTGACAACTTTGACAATATGAATACTGTTCACTTTGATGATCTCTAGGTACAATACCATAGGAGTTGTTGAAAGACTTGAAGGCTTCTCATCATGAAGGAATCCTTTACAGTTAGTATGTAATGAACACATCAATAAAGTTAAAGATTGAAATCTGTTAATGAAAATGGAATACCATTTGTAAACTGGGAAGTCCTACATTTCATTAGGAACTGGATGTTGAAGAATGAGCTTGTGGAACTGAGGTTTTGAAGAAACGTTTTATTTGTTAGGGATCCGAACATGGAAGCATCTGATGTTGGATACTCTTCATCACGTGATGAGGATGAATATGAGGAGGAGGAGGAAGAGAGGCAACCTTGGGATGATTTATGGAAAGGAATGAACCGATGGGTTCTTGGAGGTACTTACTATCACTTGTCGATCTCAGAATACAATGCTTTTTCATTTTTGAACACATTAATGTTTTCATTCAAGAATGTGTTGATTCCAACTGTATATGGTCAATTCTTGTAAAAGCTTAGTTTATAAGTTGTGGCACTTTTTCGTTATTTGGTATTCTTACTGTTGTTGATCTTTTGTACAGGCATATTTATATTGGGGATTGGGGCAGGCATCACGGTCGATACAGTCCTGAATGTGGAGCCCAACAATGTGGCTTCTCGTGAAGTGATCGATCGTCAAACCCCTAATCCAGATGTATGCATCGCCAACGGAATGAGCGCCATGGTTCTCGACCAACGTCTGTTCATCTCATTCAATCCGTGAGTACTCCATTCCAATAACCTTCCCATTTTCTTCTCCCTCAGCTCGAAACACAGAGCTTCATATCCTACTAAAACGAACAAAATTCTCACCCTATTTTTGTCAGTTAAACATCTGTCTCTCAAGACATAAAACCAGTTTATTGGGGCAAGGCCTAAGATGCTTTGTGGAATGTGGCTGGCAGGTTCAACGTGTACGTCTCCCAAACAGAAGTAAAGCCAGGATGCGTATTGCGACAAAGCAACTGGAGCGTTTTAGAAGCGAGGGGGTTAGTAACTTCAGATGAAGTGCGAGACTGCAAGCGAAACATGAACACGTTTGGCTTTGTAGGCGATCTTCGGCAAGCGCCTGAAATTTCTTGTGTGTATCATAGTGAGACTGCTGAGAATCAGTTCCTCAAGGATCCTTCCAAGGCCGCTCTTGGCGATGGCTTCCAACCCAAAGACCTTCCAGAGTGACACTGGAAGATTTGTACAGTAATTCATAATTTGTATGGACTGTGTACTATAGTGAAAGTTTCAGTGATACAGGCCTCTGGAGGATTTATAGTATCTATTTTGTTAAGTGCCTTGATTTGAGATTGACTGATGGAAGCCCAGGAGTATGATTCAATCTTTAATATTTTTCGTGGTACTTCCTCATTGTCATTTTATGGTCCCAGATTCTGTTACTGTTCTTGCAACATTCCCAGGTTACAGGATGTGATGTTCGTAACTTGTTTCATTTGTGGAAGAGTGGAATAATTGGATTGAAAATCTGAACGGTGAGATCATGTCTTAAAACCTTATTTACATGTAGAAATGTATATATGGAGAACTGTAGGACTTTAGAACCGTAGAAATGTATAAGTATATCTCAAGTTTTGGTGAGTTTTTGAAGTTTCTATGATTTAAATGATTTCAGGTAGATTTTGAGAATATAGGAGCATATACCACAATTTGGGCAGATTTGGACAGATTTTGAATGATGTTTTGAAGCTTTGAGGATGAATATCTCCTAGAGTATGAGGAATTTTGAAGTTGAAAAGAACTTTCCTGAAAGGAATGGATAAACATTCCAAATTGCAAAATGTTTCAACTTCATACGAAGTAATGTTAGAAAGCTAGAGGCTGACCAAACCCTAGTAGAGGACTTATGACTTTAGGGGTTAATTTCAACCTATGACTTGTATATCAATTGTATTTGATTCATATTTATTACAAGTTCATTAATTGCACTCGTCTTATTTTCTTCAATCAAGATACACATCATTAGGATACAAAATTTGTTTTTGCAAGTTTCAGAAGTATAGATGAAAAGGTTAGATGTAATATTTTGCCTAATTTTTTTCTAGGTGGTCCTTATACTGCAAAAAGGATATGGTAAAATTTGCAAAATCAATGTCCAATTCTTGAGTCTTTTAAAAGACTAGAACAATCGTTGGGTTACAAGCCAAAATGCGGAAGCGTAAAAGAATATTTTTGAGATTATTTTTTGGAAATATGTTTATTACTATATCACTACTTAAGTTCTAAAGTGACCTATTTTAGATTGTTTACCGAATTTAAAGGATAGCCTCCAAATATATCAAAACCAATCTTCACAATGTCTAGAAAAACTTGGGAGATAAACTTTGGATGTTACATTCTCTCAAATGGTAAACATCCAACGGTCAATTTTTAGAACAGTAACTAAAGATAGTTTTAGATACAAGATGTCACGATTTGAAGTCTAAAAGATGGAAATAAATTTTGGTCTACACCCACAAGAGTGCATAGAGGCATAAAATTGTAGTTCTGAGGTTTCAAGCTTCCAAAGAATACCAAGAAGGTTTAGGGGTTGATAAACTGAACTTCGGATGTTCTTTAATATGTTGGTTTACCAAAGGATATTGAGAATTCACAATTTTTTGGGAATTGTTTCCATTACTGAAAATTTGTGATATGTGCCGATTTAGAGTTATATGATTATTCCATTTAAAATTCTATCCACAACCACACTTTTCATAAATTTTTATTTTTATTTATTTCATCCCAAGCATATTGGTGTTATAGGGCACACTGGCGGGAATCCTTTTTTATTTTATTCACCAACAAGGTGAAGTCCCTCGATAGCAATCTCAAATTCCCTTGGAGATCTTTTTGTCTATATATAATATTTTGTTATTAAATATCCCTAGGCGCATATTTGTTGCTGATGAGCTGAACAAGATGAAGCATTTTCCAACTTTGTTTACGTTGCAGTAGTTACCGGATCGTCCGTTGGACCACACCTTCCGACTCAATTTGGTTCACACCCGGAACTAGTTACAAGAGGGACATGTCACTTGCTTTCAATGCGGCATGCTAAGATGACACTATCAACAATCAGTAAGAGGTTATCACATCCTCATCTAAGAAAGGCTATCTTCTTTTAACAATCCTATAGATTATTTTTTTGGTATGACAAAGGTCCGTTAGGGTATATTGTATAGCATTAATTGCTTGCAGCATAAATGGAGATCTAATTTATCCTTTTATCAAGGCCATTTATAGCTCTACCAATGTAACAATGGTAGACATGTTGAAGTTGAAAAGAATCTCATCTTTTGTGTACTGCCCTCTCTAATTTAATTATTTATCCTTCAGAAATCACCCTAATTGAGACTTTATTGTTATTATTTTTTATTCTTTTCCTAATTTTTTCGGTACCATAAATATATGTTACTCCACACTTTTGTAGAAACGATTGTGGTGGTCGTAGTTTTGCATTACTGACCCAATTTTGACATGGACAGTTATAGACTACCTTCGTGAAAAAAATAGATGAAGACTCAAAACATGACGGAATAGCTAAGATTTTGAACGCACATGCCTAACTTACAACCCTATATGGAAAACATAATAGGATTTTGCTTGGGGTAACAATCATTAAGTTGCCCTAGGCTCATTGAAAGTAGTCAATGTCTTTTGAGCAAGAACGGAAAAAACACATTTGAGCCAACTCTAGAAGTTTCGATCTCGCAAACAGTAAAAATTTAGTGGTAGGAATTTGTAAGGATACTTTAGATGATAGTTATATTCAAGATCCTACGGTTTGAAATCTAAAACAACATTTTAATTGTTGACCACACCTCAATTTCCACAAGGTGTTCTAAAATTGCGGTACTTGACTAATACACGCTTCAAAACCCATGGAATATTAGGGGTTAAGATATCTGAAGAAAGAAAACAACTTGCCACCTTCTCACTTACAAAAGTTCTAAGTTGGAATTTTTGAAACGATTCTCCAACTCATCAAGCGCCTTAAATTTATGACAAGTACATTTTTCAACTTAAAAGATGACTTAAGTTCTTGGGAACATCTTGTATTAATGAATAACCAAGATCCAAGCACCAAAAGTTTCTAAAGATCACTTAAGGAAGCCGAAAGCCTTCAAAGCTGCTCACAACTTTCATATCTATCTTCTCCAAGTTGGACAACCAACCAAATGATTTAAGCAGCTCTACAAAATTCTTACTATTTAAGAGAAATCCACCTCGTTCAAAAACACGGCCAATATTCTTTGGAAAATTCTACAATGTCAATATTGCAAGATCCAAGGTGTGAAGATTTTTAAGATTGCCAAAAGAAGACAAAGGCCTTCGGAAGAGCTCACAACATTGCATATTCAACCACTCCAAATTCAACAACCAACCAAATGATTGACACAGCTCTATCAAATTCTCGCAATAAAAGAAATTGACCCCGTCCAAAATTAAAAGATGGCCAAAATTCTAAGATATATCTTCTAATGTTGTATTACAAAGATCCAAAAACAAAAGCTTCTTAAGTTTATTGAAAGAAGATGAAAACTTTAGAAACCGCTTACAACCCTCCATATCAATCCGCTCCAAGTAGAATAAGAAACCATATGATTCAAGTAGAAATATCCCTACCAAATTCCCACACTACGAGAAATTCACTTCCTTCAAACTTGAAAGATGGCCAAAATTCTCAGGAATATCTCATAATGTTGTATAACAAAGATCCAGGGACAAAAGCTTATTACAATTACTGAAAGAAGATGAAAGCTTTTCAAACTGCTCGCAACCTTGCATATGAATCTTTTCCAAGTTGGACAAGCAACCAAATGATTCAGGCAGCTCTACCAAATTATGACAATTTGAGAAATTCAACTCCTTGAAATCTAAAAGCTTGCCAAAACTTTCAGCAAGATCACAAATCGCTGTGTATCGAAAATTCAAGAACCAAAGCTTCTTAAGATCACCAAAAGAAGATGGCAGCCTTGGAAATTGTTTTCAATCTTCCATATTCATCTTCTCCAAGTTGGACAAGCAACCAAATGATTGAGGCAGCTCTACCAAATTATGGCAATTTGAGAAATTCAACTCCCTTAAGCATGAAAGCTTGCCAAAACTCTCAGGAAGATCACAAATCGCTATACGTTGAAGATTCAAGAACCATAGCTTCTTAAGATCACCTATGCAAAATGGGAGCCTTCGAAATTGTTTACAACCATTCAAGTCCATCATCACAAAGTTGGACAAGCAACTAAATGATTCAGGCAGCTCTACTAAATTTTGGCAATTTTTGACATTCAACCACATTAGGCTTGAAAGCTTGCCAAAACTCTCAGGAAGATCACAAATTGCTATGCATCAAAGATTGAAGTTCTAGAGCTTCTTAAGATCACCTATGCAAGATGGCAGCCTTCGAAATTGTTTACAATTATCCATATCCATCCTCTCCAAGTTGGACAAGCAACCAAATGATTCTGGCAGCTTTACCAAATTTTGGCAATCTGAGACATTCAACTCTTGTAAGCTTGAAAGTTTGCCAAAATTCTCAGGAAGATCACAAATCACTGTGCATTGAAGATTCAAGATCCTAAGCTTCTTAAGATCACCAAAAGAAGATGGGAGCCTTGAAAATTGTTTACAATGTTCCATATCCAACATCTCCAAGTTGGACAAGCAACCAAATGATTCAGGCAGCTCTACCAAATTTTGGCAATCTGAGAAATTCAACTCCCTTACGCCTAAAAGCTTGCCAAAACTTTCAGGAAGATCACAAATTGCTGTGTATCGAAAATTCAAGATCCTAAGCTTCTTAAGATCACCAAAAGAAGATGGGAGCCTTGAAAATTGTTTACAATCTTCCATATCCAACATCTCCAAGTTGGACAAGCAACCAAATGATTCAGGCAGCTCTACCAAATTTTGGCAATCTGAGAAATTCAACTCTCTTAAGCCTAAAAGCTTGCCAAAACTTTCAGGAAGATCACAAATTGCTGTGTTTCGAAAATTCAAGAACCAAAGCTTCTTAAGATCACCAAAAGAAGATGGCAGCCTTCGAAATTGTTTACAACCATTCAATTCAATCGTCTCCAAGTTGGACAAGCAACCAAATGATTCAGGCAGCTCTACCAAATTTTGGCAATCTAAGACATTCAACCACTTTAGGCTTGAAAGATTGCCAAAACTCTCAGGAAGAGCACAAGTCGCTGTGCGCTGAAGATCCAAGAACGAGAGCTTCTTAAGATCACCTATGCAAGATGGCAGCCTTTGAAATTGTTTACAATCTTCCATGTCCATCCTCTCCAAGTTGGATAAGCAATCAAATGATTCAGGCAGGTCTACCAAATTTTGGCAATTTGAGAAATTCAACTCCCTCAAGCTTGAAAGCTTGCCAAAACTCTCAGGAAGATCACAAATTGCTGTATGTTGAAGATCTAAGAACCAGAGCTTCTTAAGATCACCAAAAGAAGATGGGAGCCTTGAAAATTGTTTACAATTATTCACTTCCAACCTCTTCAAGCTAGACAAGCAACCAAATGATTTTGGAAGCTCTACCAAATTTTGGCAATTGGAGAAACTCAAATCCTCTAAGCTTGAAAGATTGCCAAAACTCTCTGAAAGATCACAAATCGCTGTGCATTGAAAATTTAAGATCCTCAGCTTCGTAAGATCACCAAAAGAAGATGAGAGCCTTGAAAATTGTTTACAATCTTCCATGTCCAACGTCTCCAAGTTGGACAAGCAACCAAATGATTCAGGCAACTCTACCAAATTTTGGCAATTTGAAAAATTCAACTCCCTTATGCATGAAAGTTTGCCAAAACTTTCAGGAAGATCACAAATTGCTGTGTTTCGAAAATTCAAGAACCAAAGCTTCTTAAGATCACCAAAAGAAGATGGCAGCCTTCGAAATTGTTTACAACCATTCAACTCAATCGTCTCCAAGTTGGACAAGCAACCAAATGATTCAGGCAGCTCTACCAAATTTTGGCAATCTAAGACATTCAACCACTTTAGGCTTAAAAGCTTGCCAAAACTCTCAGGAAGAGTACAAGTCGCTGTGCGCTGAAGATTCAAGAACGAGAGCTTCAAAAGATCACCTATGCAAGATGGCAGCCTTCGAAATTGTTTACAATCTTCCATGTCCATCCTCTTCAAGTTGGACAAGCAACCAACTGTTTCAGGCAACTCTACCAAATTTTGGCAATTGGAGATATTCAACTCCCTTAAGCTTGAAAGCTTGCCAAAACTCTCAAGAAGATCACAAATCGCTGTGTATTGAAGATCTAAGAAGCAGAGCTTCTTAAGATCACCAAAGCAAGATGGGAGCCTTTGAAATTGATGACAATTTCTCATTCCCAACATCTTCAAGTTGGACAAGCAACCAAATGATTTTGGTAGCTCTACCAAATTTTGGCAATTGGAGAAACGCAACTCCTCTAAGCTTGAAAGCTTGCCAAAACTCTCCGGAAGATCACAAATCGCTGTATGTTGAAGAACTAAGAACTTGAGCTTCTTAAGATCACCTATGCAAGATGGGAGCTTCTGAAATTGTATGCAATTTTCCATATCCATTTTCTCCAAGTTGGACAAGCAACAAAATGATTCTGGCAAGTCTACCAAATTTTGGCAATTGGAGATATTCAACTCCCTTAAGCTTGAAAGCTTGCCAAAGCTCTCAGGAAAATCACAAATCGCTGTGTATTGAAGATCTAAGAAGCAGAGCTTCTTAAGATCACCAAAGCAAGATGGGAGCCTTTGAAATTGATGACAATTTCTCATTCCCAACATCTTCAAGTTGGACAAGCAACCAAATGATTCTGGCAGCTCTACCAAATTGTTGCAATATGAGAAATTTACCTCCTTCAAGCTTGAAAGATGTCCAAAATTTTGAGGTAGTTTGGACAATGGAGTGTCTGACACATCCAGAAATTTTAATTCCTTGAATGAATTCTGAAAAAAACAACTTAACTTTTATCAAAAAGAGATAAATGCTAGATATGAGGATTTTATGACTGTAATCACCGTAAACATAAACATATCACATCGGGGGCCTTATTCCATAATATTGTGATCAAGTTGCAAACCAAATATTAAACTATAAATTTAAGGATGTATGAAAAAAATATGATGTTTAAATCTAGTAATAAATTTTCATTCGAATTATACCCATTCCACAAAACAAAGAAATCTAAAATATGCTTTGTTCCAAGGTTCTTGAATGAGTCCACATTAATCATGAAAAATCATGTCTATCAAAAATCAATATTGAGAAACATAGATTTTAACATGGCAAAAAACCATTATTGTAGTAATATAAATTTATGTTGAATCATGAAACTTGTGAATTATCTTTTACTAAGTTAGTGGTACTTCTTTAAGAATCTATTATGACTGTACTTTAGATGTCATATGTTTAGGATGAAGTTGAGAAATTTTACCTTGTGTACAGTTTCCGTTGTCCATAACTCTCTAAGAGTGTTGCTCCCCGATAGGTTTAATACAACTAAGCTCATGAATTTCAAATGTACTGGTAAATGGTCAAAGGGAAAGTGTCTCCACTCCAGCCATCTTAAGTTATTTGACAACCATGATAAATCGCCTTCCCAACCGCACGTACCAAGAAAAAGATATCTTAACTCCTTAAAGCTTTCAAATATATCTGCTTTGAGAATTTTCGAACGTTGTACTTCAAGAAGAGATAGTGCTACAACACCTTCACCCTACAAACCAACATGATTTAGAAATTAAGGTACTAAATTATTCACTTTTAGAATATATAATACTTGAGTATGTAATACTATGGTGATTTGCAAACCATGACTTTACCTCCTCTACAATAATTCTAAGAATAACAAGACAAAGTATTTAAAATGACAAAACATACTTGTCCAGATTGTAGAATCTCGACTCCTTTCAAGGAACTCCACACGTATCTTGGCCTTCTTAAGGTAAGAACTGAATCTTCAACAACGATATTGCGCCCCATATCCCGCATTAAATCGTGAATACTTAGTAGCCCCTCATCATCAATTTCAATCATACACTTATTTACTAATGTGCATAATTCATCTTCTGGCTCATTATAGCCCATTGACTTCCACACTTCCAACGCTAAATACTTTGGACGGCCAACCATGCAACAAGCTATGTCCAAGAACATTTGTTTCAATATTTCACTCTTAAGTCCGTCATAGCTCAATTTGAGAATCCTCATAATATCATCTTTACTTTGCAATAAACTCTTTGCTCTTCGCCACCATTCTAGCTCTTCTCTTTTGTCCCACATAAATCCACCCATAACTTCTATTGCAAGTGGGACTCCTTTGCAAGCCTCTACAATCTCTTTTACATATTTATGCAACACATGATCAATTTCATGCATACTCTTTTTTCGAAATACATGCCAAATAAAAAGCTCCAGAGACTCTGAATCACTTAGTTTCCGCATAGAGTAGAGATCTTGTTGTACTTCTGGTAAATTGCGCATGATCCTTCGCAACATACTACGATCTCGAGAAGTAATTACAACCCGACTTCCCGGCAAAAGACTTTCAAGAGTAGGTAAAAGCTCATGAAATTGTTTCACATCTCTTACATCATCAATCACCAAAAACACTTTTTCCTTCTTGATCATCTCAAAAAAGTGCTCTCGCCGCCCTTGCAATATTTTTAAATCCACACGCAATAATCTTGACACCATCTCCATTTGGAAATTCTCCATCACCCTTCCTTCAACCTCCTTCACATTCTTCATAAAGTAATGATAGACAAAGGTGGTGCGCTCTCGATAGTACAATTCACTTGCTAGTGTCGTCTTTCCTATTCCACCCATGCCATAGATGCCAATTGCTCCTGGATTGTTTCCCATTGCATGTAGTTTTTTTGATAAAAAGTTTAGAGATTCACTTATACCCACTCGGTGCTCAGAAGAAGGTGATCCCACTGGTGAAGGTAAAACACTAAGAATTCGAGCAACAACTTCCTCCTTCAACTTCTCAATATCACTGCAATGTTCAATATATTCACAACTTCAATTAGCATAGAGGAATAATATGGGTTATTTAATCATCATAGAAATTATTGAATGCCTACATTCTCTTATCATGCAAGAATTGTATTCGCATGCAAGCTTGGGTGATAGATAGTCTTACTCGATATGCTCTCTATGCTTGAATCCTGTGATTGTAGCTGCCTCATTGAGGGCACTTTTCCATCTCTTCACATTTTCTTCCAATCCTTTTTTCAAGTGTTTCTTAAAGGCTTGAGCAAATGGTCCTTCACTTGTCCGTCGTAGATCCACCGGTTCCACATTGTAGAATACTACAATTATTGGCTTCTTGCTTGACAACATGTCACATAATTCATCAAGACAATATCTTGACTCTGCATATCTTGGAGAGAATATTGCAACATGCACAAGTGCTCCACTTAGAGCGTCATTAATGGATGTGAAAGCTTTTTCTCCTTTCACGAGTGAGTCAACATCCAAAAATGGCTGACAACCAGCATGTTGCAATGCATTGTGCAATATTTTTCCAAAGGTCATCTTAGTATCCGGACCGCGGTGATTCAAGAATACATCAAATTTTGTATCCAATTTTGTACTTTCGCTTGTATCACTTTGACCAATGTCCATTTCATCAAGCCTGCCCTTTCTAAATTGGCTCCTGCAATCAATCAAATAATTAAAAAATACTCAACTCAATTTATGTACTTTATGCTTCAAAATAGTGTACACGTTTTCAAAATATATTGTTAAAGAACACTATAATCTCACAATTTTGATGACAACAAAATAGTATATGAGAAATTGGAAGTATCGTGTGAATCAATTATAGTAGTGACTTGCATCAAAAATTCTAATTGCTATCCTAAAACATGTTTAAATATTAGCTTACAGAATCACAAAGCTTGTGTAAATCCAACATGCTTCCTACATTATATCTCTACGACACAAGCCTTTCTTCATATTTATAAATGATGAACTCAATATTTTGCTCTTCTTAGAGTCCACCCACAAAGCCTTCACATAACAACATGGTAGGTAAGAGGGTTCAAAATTGCATGTCCCAAATAGAAAGAATTTTTGGAACGCAATTCCTTATTCCAGACTTTAAGATGAGCATTCCACATACAGGAAGGCTTGACCTCACAAAATATTTAAATCAATGAACTACAAACTTCATCACATTTTGATGGAAAGATCACTTTTGTCGAATGTCACAGCCCAACATAACTGATCCATTTACAACGGATGAACCCATTTACTTTCAAAAATGTCTTTAATTGCAAAGCACTCTATACTTCATATAGTCAATTCAACAATTAAGTTGTTTTACTTTCAATTGACTATCACAATTACAACAAGTGCAATGATCAACAAGAAACGGTAACATCATTTCTCCTTTAAGGTCTACAGAACTCAGTTCATACTCTCTTATTTTTTTTTTGATTGCTTGCATAGATAGTGCTTAATCTAGAATTTAAAAGGTACAAGTCAATACTCTCTTATTTTGTTCTGACTGCTTACATAGATAGTGCTTAATCCAAAATTTAAAAGGTACAAGTCAATTAATTTCTTCACTCAACTCATTTTCAGCACATTTCAAACATGTCTAAAAATACATTGGAAAGTGTGAACAATCAAATCTTAAACTGACTGTAAGTAAAAAATAGTTTATTGTTTTAGTCAACCCAAGAAATATGTGTCACAATCAAGTAAGTTTTTAAATCTTACAACATTTTACAGTAGAATGTTGTATTGTACTCTCTTAACCTCTATACATTGTAAACCAACAAAGCGTACCTCAACCACCGAATGACAATACCCACCACCACCATTCTTGTCAATTTAAAACGCAACAATATTTACGGCCGACAATCGCAAGATGCTCTCCTCAAACTTGAAACACCGATATCGAAGACGGAAAACTCCGTTATCGCCTTTTGCTCCAAACTGACTCTACATCACAAGTAGGCGTCAGATATGTTTTGGGTCGCTTTGAACAAGCTTCGGTAGCATACTGTCATGATCAAAGTATTCGAACAAGCCGCTCCTGCGATATCGCTTCAACTGAACTCTATGACAAAATAGGCACACTGTCCTGGCCGTCCACTATAATGAACATGTCTGATCTATTTATATCCCCCCCAAGCCTACGAACTACAGGCACGTCTTTGGGAACGAATCAATTCCGACGTCAAGAAGATCATGAGATCGACAAACCCAAAAACCGATATCCCTTCAAGCTGCTCCTACAAGAATCGCTCAAAACGGGTTATTATACTTCACGACATCCGCACTGTCCTGGCCGGACTTAGTGTGAACGCTTGATCGATTGACATCCCACACAATGCAAATGACTGCGATAGTATGGATATCAATTGAACTGCAGACATGTTCCAGCGAGAACAACCAAACCAAAGTCAAGTCACACATTGCAGAACAACATGAGACCCACAGAACGAGAGCTGAGTGACTGCCAATCAAATCTTTGAAAAGCTGCTCCTGCGATAATCGCTCATAACAAGCACTATTGATTTCACCATAGCTACACTAACTTGGCCGGCCACTAGTATGGTCGCCTGATCGACTCACATCTCAGCGACTGTATATACGAAAAGACTGGCAATTAATCTTACTGCGGTCATATCCGCTCGGGAAATAATTCAACCCTAAAGTCAAGTCAGAATCCATGAGATCCACGCACCGGGAGTGACTACCATCCACACCATGGAAGAATTTGGCAAACTGATTCGGCGATACCCGCGCAGACTAATACTTCACATCTACACTATCCTGCTGGCCAGTGGTAAGCCTGATCAAGTCATATCCCACCCACTACACAAAATTACGGAAGCACTGTCGATTAACTTCAGAAATGTCCAGGCAGGAACAACCCTATCCCGAAGTCAAGTCAGATTGCAGATCAACATAAGATCCACACACCGAAATCAACAGGTATGCACGCCATCGAAGGATCCGGCAAGCCGCTCAAACCAAGCGATAAGAGTTACCGACAGCCACACTGTCTTGGCCGGCCATTACTATGGACGCGGAATCGATACCCATCCCACCAACTCCACAAGGTTACGAAAGGACGGCCATTCGACTGCAGACATGTTCGCGCGAGAACAACCCTCCCAAAGTCAAGTCACACAGTGCAGAACATCATGAGAATCCGACGGGAAGCTAAGCGGACCTCCGAAGCCTGTGTTGCAGGCGCACGAGAATATTCCGGTAGTTGTGCCAGGAATCTTTCACATACATAATGTGATGATCAATTTCAAGAAGATCTGATGAAGAGTATGTGTAAGCAGGAGAAAGTAATTTAATATCAAATAAAAATCGATTACATTTGATTTCAGACCTAAGTACGGAATTGCGATAGCACTAGAAGATCTTAGTGAGTTGGAAGGCTCCGTCAAGCTGCTCCTGCGATAACCGCTCGGAACAGCTTCAACGTAACCACACTGTCTTGGCCGGCCACTAGTATGGATGCCTGATCGACTCACATCTCATCTACTGTATATGTATACGGAATGACTATAATTCAATTGCAGCCATGTCCACGCGAGAACAACCCAACCGCCAATTCAAGTCAAGTCAGACTGCAGAATAACTTGAGATCCACATCCCGAAAGCTGACTACCATCCACACTACGGAAGGATCCGGGCAAGCGGGTTCTGCAATACCGGCTCAGACTAAAACTTCACAACATCCAAGCTGTTCTGCTGGCCAGAAGTATGCCTGATCGAGTCATATCTCACCCACTACATACGGTTCTGAACGGACTGACAATGAGCGTCAGACATGTCCAAGCATGAACAATCCAACCTTAGAGTCAAGTCAGATTGCAGAACGACATGAGATTCACACGACGACAACCGAGCACACCATCGAAGGATGCACCAATTGCTCAGGCTCCGATTGCCGCTCAAAGCGAGCGCTTGGAGATATGACAGACAATCTCTCCTGACTAGCCGGCCATTACCATGGACGCGCAATCGATACCCACCCTACCTACTCCATGAAGTTACAAAAGGACGGACATTGATCAACTGCAGGCATGTCCCCGCAAGAACAACCCAACCGTAGTCAAGTCACACGGAGCAGACCAACATGTAAATCACACACCGGAAGCCAACTGCCAACCAAACCCTCGAAAAGCTGCTAGTCGCTCAGAACGATCTCTGCTAGCTTCACCATAGCCACACTGCCTTGGCCAACCACTAGCCCGATCGACTCACATCTCACCGACTGTATATGGTTACGAAACGACTGACATTCAACTGCAGCCATGTCTACGCGAGAACAACCCAACTTAAGTCAAGTTACAGAATCCAAGATAACATGAGACCGTCATACCGTATGCCAACTGCCATCCAAACCCCAACTTAAGTCACACACAGCAGTAAATCATGAGAAATCAACACATCGAAAGCCGACGAGAAGTCCGAGTCTATACTTACTTGTTGCCCACAGATCGGGTTGCCGGTTCGAGTGCGGGCAGTGTAGACGTGCAGAGAGAGCTCGATAGCGCAAAACGAGAAGGTGGGGAGAGCGCAAGCAAAATGGAACCTGGTACAGACAATTGCTGCGGTGCTTGCAAGGTGGGGACGACGACGGAATAGTCTCCTCATCCATGCAGGTGGTCACCGTTGATCGGAACGTGGCTTGTACGCTACTTTCAATGAAGAAGTGGTAAACACTTGCAATTTTAACCCTTAAACGCCCTTGGGGTCTAAAACGGGCAGCCCAAAATTGGATCACAACATCTTTTGGACTTGGGCATCATGAATAGTGCACTTTTTGAACTTGGGCATCATGAATAGTGCACTTTTTGAACTTGGGCATCATGAATGGACCAATCAATGATGAGCTTGCAACCTCCTACAAGGTTATGTACCACCCCAACCTACCTACCACAATCCTTTCAAAGCACAAAATCTTTCATAGAAATTGTGATTGAATTGTAAGAATTCACTTTTTGAATGCATCATAAGATGGTGACCAGTTTTATCAAAATATAAGTGAAAAGTTGAGTACAGTGAGAACTACGGAGGAGATTCTGTTGGAATCAAGCCCCTCGGGCTTGCTTGGGCGTTTAAGGGTTAAAACTCATTGCCATGCAAGCTTATCTGTATCGGCATACTGTATCCCCTGTCACTCTGAAGAAGTCATTCTCATTCCTCTTTTATCCTTGGAATTGCCAAAAGTTTGATTAAACTCTATAGCGTAGAAGGTAGGTGAATGTGGGCCCACTTGAGTTTAGAGCACATGTCGTATGGAACAATACAATTCTAAGAAATATTCACAGAAGTTCTATATGAATTTTACTTGATGTGGTTTGATGAAAATATCGACTTTATAAGCCTACCTATTTAGAGCATTTAAATAGGTGTAGGCTCTTGTTTACTTCGTCTAAATTATAATGTAGAAATATATATATATATTATACTATTAATTTTACTATATATATGTATATTATAGGAAAATATTTTGTTTTGTTTTATGAGTGACATTATGATCTTTAGAACCGCCTATCGGACCAGGCCGCATGAGGTGTCGTTGGAAGCGGATTTTGTTTTCATGTAATGGAGAGGGCAACGATCACATAGCAAATTGGGTCCTCTGATTATGCGATATTGAATTTCCAAGTGATTATGGCCCCCAAATTACAAGAAATTACAAGAAATGACTTGCTCTTGGATATAGTAAAGAAACAAGAGGAACATAGTCAAAGTATTCAAGTAATTGAGTATATATGTTACCATGCCCTTTGACACAATCACATAAGAGGTGGCAACAAGTACTTAGAAGACTTTTCATAACAGATCAAAACTAATTTACTAACTCATATCAAATACTCCAAACAACTCCATTCATCACTCGTAAATTTAGACAACTTTAAACAAAATCACAAAAATCTCACAATAAGATAAACAAGTGACAAAAAAAACATGTTCTCCACGCACTGACTTCAGTGCGATTGATACTTTAGGTCAACGAATTGAGCACTATGAGAACGCCCCAACCAACTTGCCGCCCCAACCAACTTGCCAACTTGAGTAAGTGTGGGCCCAAAAAAGCATACCCTACCTATCTTTAATTGCAACAACATGTAATGTGTTTGAAAAGCACATATTATAATCATAGCGTGAACTTTCTAATGGTACTCAAACTTTGCTTATATTCTCAACTATTCAAAAATAGATATCTATAATGGAGGGTTTTATCTTCAAAAACTTCCCTTCCTATTTAAGGTGCAAAGGTGTGTAATCCAACAACGCAACAAAAGACTACCTTCTAATCAATGAATAGCATCATTGCTTACAAATAAACAATATTAACCCTTAAACGTCAGACCCAGCCTCAGGGGTTGGGTTTGTTTTTGGGAAAATCTTGCTCATAACTTACACTCCATTATACCAAATGGAATTTTTAGAATTCCAAACTGAGCACCTTAAAGAGATCTATACTTTCTTAGAATAGAGCTCAACCAAATTAAAAATAGAATAATGCTAAAAATGGAGTTTAAAAGAGATTTTGGGTGTGGTATCAGGAAAACATATGACGTTTAATGGTTGATGAAGGTTGATGGAGTTATCCTGATGGCCACCGGACAAGGGGAAATTGGAACAATACTACTTCCCCCTCTCGAGGGCACCCAGACAACAAGGTCCAAGGACCCCCCACAATAGTTGGGTGGATATAGTAATGAGTACCACGACAACATAGAGAATAGGACCCACAACCTCCTCATTGGAGCCATGAGCCCTAACCACCAAGCCAAGGCTTGTGATGCCTCAACCATGTACTCAACCATATACTCACATACACTAATACACATCTCCTTGTCTCTCATTACAACCTCAATTTAACACTAATTCGTAAGTGAACAAATCTACCATACTTCACAATGTGTCATAAGAGTAGCAAAATCTAATTGTTACACGTCCCTAGAAGATCCAAAAGATTACACATTAACACTCTTTGCCATCTACTTCAGAGGATGGCTCAACTCAAATTGTCAAGAACTCTAAAGAACCATAAAAAAACCATTGTTGAGTTCCATTTTTCAACTCAAACACTCTCTTCAGCACACAATAACTTCTGGGACTACCATGTCAAAAATGCCGCTACAACCTAGTATCACAAGGCTATATCGTAGAGTCGTCCAAAATGGAGCAAGTCCCACAATGAAGCTCTAATAATCTTCACTCATAGGTACATACTAGTTGCTGCACACAAGAGAACAATGTACTCACTCCAAACATTATAGGGTATCACTTCAAGGTACCATTTTAGAAACACCTATATTTCCAACTTCAAAAATTCATAACTCAATGTTAAAGAGTCCAAAAATGATGATTCCACTTGCTCAATCTTTTGACTAATTTTCCACATACACAAAAATTGCTTGCACTATTAACGTCCCATTTCCCGTGCAGAAAATCGAGTCATTATTGAATACCTTACTATACAACCTCATCCAAAAAAGAGATAGTAACTTACCTTACGGCAGTAAATGATAAGAGTACCAAGTTCCTAGAAGTTTGAAAAACTCTAACATGAACAATTTTTGCCATCTTCTTTCTGAGGAAGAAGATGGCTACACTCAAGACTATTAAAAACTCTTAGGAACCATAAAGAAACCACTGCTTGGTTCCATCTTTCAGCTCAACTTTCAACACACAAAAACTTACAAGGACTACTGTCAAAAATGGCGCTATGATCTAGTGTCAATAGATTGTATTCTACCTCTTTCGAGGTCGTAGTCAGATAATCCTCCTGGAAAAGACGAATCTCTACCTCGGACATCGTCATCATCGTACACAGGCGCTGCAGGAGCTGATGTTTGTCGTGCGGGTTTAGGGTGAGGACGAGCATGTGGAATGTAATCGTAAGTCATGTGCGCTGCAAAACCACCCAACACTCAAATCTTGTGAACAAAGCCAACCACATCTAACTAGTTTCAGACCTTGAAATACCTGACAATATTACTATTGTGCATTGAACATAGTCAAACAAGAGATACAATCTGTAAGGATGCTTACGAAAATCATCAAACAAGCTTCGGAAGTGCTAGCGATAACAGAAATATGCCGTCACGATTCCTGTGGAGTGACAACAATGGTCAAAATTCGTTAACCCTTAAAGGTCTGAACAACCAAATTTTGGTTGCTAGAATATAGCGTATTTTGTTTGTATTGGAATGAGTGCACACCTTTAATAGATTTGATTTCAAAGAACAAGTTGACATATAAATCCATGCAGTTCTACTAAGCTTTTAAGATCACAATATAGAGTTTCTTGTTGGTAGCAAATCTCAATTATACGCCACCGTACATACTATCCCCAAGGGACCTTTAAGGTTTAAACTGAAATAGCTTTTTTCTTAGTTTGTCAAAGAGAGTTTAGACTTTCACCACTTTCCATTTAAAAAAGAAAAATATGCTTACAATCGATCAAATTAAAAGTGCATACAAATGAGTATGAGCATTACGAATGAGTATTACAAATGAAGATCCATTCTGACTTATTCATTAGGACTGGAACGACTGTACCACTTGTAAAGAATGCCTCCCTATCCACAATGCCTCACTAGTAATGGACAATTTAGGCATTGCAAATAACAATTTGAGTCCTTACAGACAACAATTTGGGTCCTTACGAACAACTCGTCACATATTAATGAACACTTTTCTCTACTACTAATGAGGCAGAGAGAGAAGGGTGTGTGATGAGCTCACCAATACTGGCGCCAGTGCAAACATCAGTCCAATGATGCCAATAGTCATCAATTCGCGTCACGCCAACAAAAGTGGCGCCCAACATAACCACAACAATAGGAAAGATCTTCCAAGAGTGGCCCTTCCGATCAAAGGTACTGAGCTTCCCCGCCATGTACATAGCCAAGTAGCTCAAACCAGCAAACGTCCCTGCAAGCAAACAAAAGGAAAATCTCAGTCAAGAAGTCCCCATTGAATCTGATCCCATCAGAATCTGAGCCACTTTCACTTACATGAAGTATGGCCACTGGGGAAACTCTTGTAGGCCTCTTTCATCTGCTCTTTAGTCGCACTGCAGATGACGTTACCAGTTATTAAGTCGTAGTTCTGCCATCACAATTAAAAATACATCATCAGAAACAATTAATTATACCGGTCGGGAAATTCATGTAGCAGGTGACTTCAGAGAAGGATAGAATCATGTGGGGAACAGTAGTTACAGGAAGTGCCGTGGGGCTCCCGAAGCAACGAGCGCAGAAGTGAGGATGGGGGCGTCCAATTCCTATCTTCACTACGTCTGTTGTAAGTGCTGTTAATGCGACGGTTGTCAACAGACCTACAGGAGAAGAACAAGAATGTACCGTCACACACAAGAATAATACTACCTCAAAATTGGCAATGATTCATGTGCCATTTTGCACAGAATCAGAGTACAATAGCTTATTAATATAGTTTCCATTGCCTTAGTCACTTTTCACTTCAGAATCCACCATCTTGTGATCGTGCTTCAATGTCGTGAACATCTCAACCACTAGTCTGGCCGGGAGTGTTGGAGAATGATGGACATAAGAGAAATGTACAAAATCTTGAAGATTGGAGGTGGGCAAATCGGGGAATGTAGGGAAGTGAAGATACGATGTTGGCAGGGGGGAGATGGGGCGGTAGGGTGTGGGGGTGGAATCTTATGTGATGGGGAGTAAGGATGATTCATTTTAGAGCCCAAGTTAGTTCACCTATCGCTAGCACTTATTTAGAAATATTATTTGCTACGTTTCCTGCATGACAGATCCTTCATCGCTCTTCAGCAACATTCAACACTCACTCGGAAGTTTAACAATCAAAGGAGCCTGTTGGGCATTCATGATTTTTTGGGACACCGATATTCTTTTTCCAACATTCAAAAAAAAAAGTTTTACTAAATTGCACCAACAATGCTTCCCACTCAAAATTATGTGAGTGACCATCAGAATGGTATCAGATTGAATCATGTTGTTAGCATGTTAATATTAGAATGGTACCAAAAAGGTAAATTATGATATAATAATGCATTTCGTGATTTTTTGGGGGCACCGAGATTCTTTTCCACCATTTAAAAAGAAAAAACGTTTTACTAAAAGTTCTACTCCAACAATGCTTCCCATTCAAAATTATGTGACCATCAGATTGAATGTTATAAAGCATGTTATTGGAAGGGTACCAAAAAGGTAAATAAGAACATAATAATGCATCCAACATACGCAGGCTCATGGTATTAATTAATGATCACAATGGTCTCAAAATGGTACTATCCACTGGAACTTGCCTGCATGGGCATTAATTAATTAGAGGCCTGGGTCCAAGGGGCAAGTGGCCTGCACGGCTTGGGGTCATGGGGTCCTGGGTCATGGTGATGGCATGGCATTGAGATGCTGCTGCATAGAGTGTGATTCACCATACTTTTGTATCAATTGATTAATTCAAGGCCTCTCTTGCCACATGGACCCCCTTGACGGGGTGCCACATGGCACATTCTAAGTAGAAGTAAAATTAAGGGAATATTCAAAAAAACTCAAAGAAGAGTATTTTTTATTAAAGAAAGGGAAAAAAACATGAAAATGACAAAAAAAAGAGTGTAAAGCTCTAAACTAGAATCCATGATCATCGTCACGATCTTGCAAAAAAAGTGGAATGTAGTCTCCATTCTCTGGGACCTCCTCATCGTGCTCCGCTACAGCCTCCTCACCGTGCTCCGCTACGACCTCTTCGGCGTGCTCCGGTGCTCGTACCTCCTGACTATCATCAATCGTGATAATACCGCCAAGCACCTCGTTGTGAGTAGGAATGTTGTAGTCATGGGCAGCACCCTCGCGGGCTTCATTCAAATCCACAGCAAGCACAAGCCTTCGTATTTCTCGAAGCCTCGAGCCTGGGTTAGTATCCTCAAAAAAGATTTGACAAATGTCATCCATCTCAAGGGTGTGTGGAACATGATAGCACTTCCAAAGGGCATGACTCCTATTGAAGTCCATACCACCATTTCGAACCGGTACTACCCATGCGCCAGAAGGAAGATACACCCCGGTGCGAAGCATTTTGAGTAGCACTCCAGGAAGAGTAGATCCAAGCACCTTCTTCCCCTTGTAGCGATTCCACATTACAGCCTTTTCAATGATATTGAGGTGTGTAAGATATACCTGGTTCTTGGCATGGGGTGTGCCATACTTGACATACTCACCGATTCCCTCCTGCATCATATTGTCAGTGACGTTTCGATGAACAAACTGAAAATCATCCTCACCGCGATCTTTGACACAATAGCCTATCATTCCAATGAATGTGTGAAAACCAGTTCCCCGGAGCAGCTTAGATGTTACATGATGCCCGGGCGGTGCTGATGATGGGTTATCCCAACCCAAATACTTCTTGATGAGCTTACTCACAACTTGAGCTCTGCTAGATATGATTCTAATAACCATTTGGAAGTGCAATCTCATAAGAGCACCTCCTCTCTCAACAGCACACATACCAGAAATGCACTCCTTATCTATGAACTCCTCAACCTTTGCTAGCAAATGCAAGGGAATATCAGCTGACCCTACAGCTATGGTGACACTAAAATCTAAGGGTGTTGCTGGAACTTCGCTTCTAGGTGCACGGGTCTTCTTCACTACTGGGGTCTTTGGAGCAGCTGTTGCACGGGCCTTCTTTGCAGCTGCTACAGCCGGAGGAGCAGTTCCAACATTCTGTGGAGTATGTTCAGCAGTCTTTGGAGGAGAACGTGGACGCTTCCTAGCACCTTCAAGAATTTCAGCAGTCACAGCTGCAGCTCTATGCTCTGGAGTGCATGAAGGTGCAATTTCAGCTGTGTGTGAAGATGCTCCAAGATGCACAGCTAAGATTGAAAGTTGAGACAACCTCCGGGCGTCAGCCTTCATCGCTTTGGATGTAGAAACCATTCTACCTCAAAAACACAAGACATACAAATTCAGATCAACATGATGTCATTTCAACACAAAACCAATATGTTCCTCTCCAAGCAATAAAATGAACCCTACCTCATTTCAAAAGTTCAAATTCCTGCATAAGGATCTATAGATACCTCCAAAATACGATAATGAATCGTTTATTCTAATTTCAAACTAATATGGTAGCTGCTACCTGCCCTGGACTAGATCTTGAGATGTTGTACTGAGACTACAATTCTTCCTCCCCTTCCCAGCCTCTGATTCACGGCCACTACCAACCTGTGGAAACTAACGATGAGAACGACTCGATTAATAGTAATAAATCTGATAAATGCAAAAACCGATCGGAGAGGCGGCCTAAACATGCACAAAACCTTATTGCTTTCTAGTATTGACCTTCTAAAAGTCACGAAAAGCAAAAACACATCTAAAAGAGCAAATTGAACAATGACCTTCCAAGAGTCACAATAAACAAAAACACATCTAAATACAATAGAGGACTTCACATTTCTGCATTGTCGTAGGTATTGCACCGTGCACTTCTACAAATTAAACAATGACCTTCCAAAAGTCACGAAAAGCAAAAACACATCTAAAAACAATAGAATGCAAGATACTTTTCTATCACCTGTCCCAACTTGAGCACTCTCATACACCATTGCACTTAGAATCCCACACCCTTGGCAAATCCGAAGAGAGTGCAAGAGTCATGGTGCAGTTCCACAGTCCTAGAAATTCATGTCACTCTACAAAGTGCGAGACTTCTGCTGCTGCTACGACATGAGCGATCCAAAGCCGGAATGGCCATGCTGTTGATGTTTGACGCGAGGAGCGGGTAGGGCGGCGATGGACAAGCTCCTCTGGACAAGACAGACAGCTCCCTCTAGGGCCCTGTCAGACGGCGCACATCCTAGGTGGACCTCAGCTCGACTCTCTCACACACCCTCTCACACCCTCTCACACCCTTGGATTAATCAATTCATGGAAAAGTACGGTGAAAGAAAACACCCTCTCACACCCTCTCACACCCTCTCTCACCGGATTTTCCGCCGACCTTTGCGGCCCGCATTTCAAGACCGGTAACGAGATTTTGGGAGATAGTGATGGTATGGCATGGTATTGGCCTGGCATAGTGATGGTATGGTATGGTGATGATATGACATGGTGATGGTATGGCATAGTGATGGTATGGCATGGTGATGGTATGGCATTGGGGATTTATCCCATAATGATTGCATCTCCTCACCTCCCCTATAATTACAAAATGGTCTCTGAAACCCAATTTTTCTCACCCTTCATGGGCCAGAGGCCATTAATTCATTAGTGGTATATGCGCTCTTTATAACTATACACCTTAAGTGCCTATTACATATACTATATACTACTCCCTTTGTCCCATTATGATTTTCTGGTAGGTTCTCTCAAATCTACCTTTGGAGGTAGATTTGAGAGAACCTACCGGAAAATCATAATGGGACAGAGGGAGTATATATCAAATAAAATGGTACTAATTATCAGATTGTTATCAGAACGACAGCATGGTACCAAAAAGCGTACTGGTCAACAAGGCAATGCAATAAATTCAATGCGTGAATTTAACCAAGTGTTTGAAGGATTCGAAATAGTTACACTCCTGGTAATCATCAGGTTGTTCTCGTCCGGAATGGTAATAATGAAAAATAGTAATCAAATGTAGGAGATAAAAGAGCTTTTGAAATAGTTACACTCATGGTCTTAACCCTTAAACGTCATATGCTGTTCTGATACCACACCCAAAATCTCTTTTAAACTCCACTTTTAGCATTATTCTATTTTTAATTTGCGTGAGCTCTATTCTAAGAAAGTATAGATCTCTTAAGGTGCTGAGTTTGGAATTTTAAAAACTCCATTTGGTATAATGGAGTGTAAGTTATGAGCAAGATTCTCTCAAAAAAAAACCCAACCCCTCGGGCTGGGTCTGACGTTTAAGGGTTAATTCTCACAATTTCAATCTCAGGATGCTATGAAAATGGTCTCAAATGGCATCAAAAAGGGTATCAGATCGTTACCAGAATGGTATCAGATCGTTACCGGAATGGTATCAGAAAAAGCAGTTTATCCCTGGCCTAAATCAGGCCACGGATCCACGTGCATGAAGTGTCCAAAAGAACTCCTTCTCATGAAAGGGAATGTTCAAACACAAAGATCTTATGTGCTTGGAGCAACTTGGAAAATAGAACTTCTCGTTAATTGTGCTTATGAATCTTAATAATAACTATCCTCGAATTACTTGGGATTCTTTAAGGTTACAATGTCCACATGTTTCCATAAAATTTGAGATATCTTCATATTCACTTGTGAGGATGAAAAATGTTTTTGTTCCTAAGACATTCTCAATGTAAATATCAATATGAGTTTTATTTGTTTGTCTTGAAATGAGTACTTGATTTTTTCACATCTAAAGGCCCAAGTAGGTGGTTCCAAAGAAAATTGAGTGAAATGCAAGTTTTCTAGCACTTGCAAAGTTTTCCTGGAAAGACAATCTAAATACATTTATTCTTAGCCTAAGTCAACATGGTTGAATTCATCAATACACTGAATAAATTAATTTGTAATTCATTGAAGAGACCAAAACTTTGAATGAACTCTAAAAAAATACGCTATTTATTATTATGATTGTCTCAAATTATATTATGTTCTAAATTTGAGGGAATGACATGTACTAAGTTAATAATAATAATAATAAAGATAATTTCCTCTAATAGCATGTTATTTAGATAACCTTGGCATGTTTTTTTGTGATTCAAGGGTTCTTGTGAACTATATGTGTTACCAATCTAGGTAATGTGATGTAAATGAGGTAACCTACAAGTACATGGGTACAAACTTGTATACACTAATATTTGTCTTTATATTGCCGAGTACACTCCAAATATTATATTTCTTTAAATCTCTAAGTACTATGTCGGTTACAAGTTATATAGTGGAAATATGGAAGCATAGATTCTGCATGTATTTTGTTGTTGGTCAATGTTGGTAACTTTGAGATGGGATGAGTCTATCCTACATTTGCGGTCATTATTATTAATATTTGTACAAATTGATGTATTGTTATGTTTCTATTTTGGCAATTCATGTTATTAGATTGGAGTCAAATTTTATCTAAGTGGAACTTATCCTATTTGAGTAGAGTACAATAAATCCATAGTATTTTTTTCTCTCATTATTCTTCTCATTATAATTAGAATAATTCTTAAATGAATTATACAAAGAAAAGAATATGCATATAAACGGATATTGAGTTAGAGTAATCTTTGTGGAAGCCTCCTTGAGCCTTTGTAGCCTTAATTAAAAAATTCTTTTTAATCTCACTTGACCCCTAGTTACCTAAGTATAAGTGTATAACATCAAGAATTTAGGCCAAAGCACGCTAAAAACTTACACTAGTTAGTTATTGAATAACATAGAGGGTGACTTTGGATATTAAACCTCAATCCCTAAAGATCCTTGACGGAAAATTATGTAAATTATCCAAAATGGCCTTCTTCTACTTCATGCCTAACAAAATAACAAACCCCAATTCAAGCAATGCCTAGAAGATCCAACCGTAGGATCTTTACCTAAACTTCCTTTGAGTATTTTTAGCCAAGTTCATTCTTGAAATATGTATCATAAATGAAGATAAACATTAGCTATTTAAATCTCAACCATACATACTTGTAATAGAGTTGTTAAAAATCATGTCCACCAAAATTTAAACCCTAAACCTTATAGGTTTTGTGGTTATAACATATTAGTGTGCATAAGATGCTACATGAAACCTTCATTTTTGCTGAAAAATGAAAATACTACCATCATGAAATTTACAATGAAAATATCATCAACTAGAAAGTAGAAACTTGTTCATCTTCATCTCAAAAACACTCTTGATGACTTGCACGAATACAAATTCAATAAAATAGTCCAATAGCACACCCTTGCACCAAATCTCATATCTTATCCTCAATATATCTTTGACCACCTCATGGTTTCTACCACTTCATCAATACTATAATTAGAATTCAACCTTCAAGTCAAAATCTAGCCATGGATGAAGGAGATATAGCTATTCAAAAATCTTCGCAATCTTCATGTTACAAACATCATTGCAATTCCAATACCAAAGTTATATAGATGAAAAAATTTCTAACCACAAAGTTATTGCCATGCATCTAGAGATCATAGTTCACTAAACAAAATCGATAAAAAACTATTTTTAATTTTACATAATTGGCATGCAATTGCAAAACATGCCAAATGTTCGAAAAATGAAAACTTATAAACAAAAGCCACGTTCATTGAAATGCATACCATTTATTCATGCTTTATTGTATGGGTTTGCAATTGTTTCCACTAAACAAAACTTCATATGTGTTTTAAAATGTGAACGGAAGTGATTTCTTCAAGAACAAAGTCCCGATGAAAAAGTCACGGCACCTCAAAATTTCTGCCCTTCATCGAAAATGTTGCTATTTGACAATAGGGATGTTTACGAGTTAAAGTAAACTTCAATTTCAGGTTTAAATGTCAAATTTGATAAATGGAATCCTTCATTCTTTAGCATTCATGAGATCATAATGCTCAAAGGTGGTTGTATTATAGTGAGGAGAAACCCTACGTATGGAATTCCGGGTTTTAAGAAATTTTGAGAGGGAGTTGTTGAGAATTTCAATAAAGATAATACAAAATCAAATAAAAATTGAATAAATGAGAAAACAAACATGAGGGGACTAGATGGCTGCTTAGGGATGCTGACGAAGCTTTCTGGAAGCTGAGGTGGAACCGATCAACCAGGCTATGTCCGCCAACCTTGGTCAGTCCGGTCCGGTCGGACATGCGATTGGCACGGCCGTCCGTTGGGTGGATTGAACGGCCATATTTTGGATTGGTCGCGGACGACATTTTATCCTAGGTAATTTGACCAAAATGTTTGATGGCACTAGATAGATAGATAGAAACTCCAGTCCCTTTCTAAGGGGCCGGCGTGAATGAAGTATCCGTTCGTAATGCTAATATCCCGATGGCCACCGGACAAGGGTAAATTGAAACAATACTACTTCCCTCTCTCGAAGGTGGACACTATAACTACACTAGTTTCTAGCCTAGTTACTAGTGCCTTGAAGATACTTGACATAGTATCCCCCCAAAGGGCTTTGAGGTACCCATACAACAAGGTTCAAAGACCCCCCACAATAGTCGGGTGGACTATAGTGGTGACGATGTCACTGGTCGTTCAAATAGGCCTCATAAACATCTGATGTTTGAACGTCGAGACTCCTTAACAACCCCAGTTCAAAGTTGGAGAAAAAGATTTTTATGCTTGTTGTCTGTAAGGTAATTAGTTTTTTGAGGGCCAAAAAACCTTTTTGGTAGAAAATGTAATTTGTGGCTCTTCAAATTCTTATTTCTAAAAACATGTCTATTATTTTTTACACTCATACAACCTATAAGTTCTCTAGAAATGCTTGATTAGTCATATGCAGGTATGTTGAAATTCAACTATATAGGCCATTCTTTGTGGAATGTGAGGAATAATTGGATTGAAAATCCTAACGCTGAGATCATGCCTTAAAACCTTATTTACATGTAAAAATTAAATAAAAAATATATAAAAATAAATATTGAAATAAATACTAATATAAATATATCAATATATAACTA
Source organism: Bryum argenteum (assembly GCA_037043015.1). Lineage (NCBI taxonomy): Eukaryota > Viridiplantae > Streptophyta > Bryopsida > Bryales > Bryaceae > Bryum > Bryum argenteum. The sequence goes on along the minus strand of CM073328.1, from coordinate 11,581,602 downwards.
TATAATTTTTGGGAATTGTTTTCTTTACTGAAAATTAGTGAAATGTTTTGGTTTAGAGTTATATGATTATCCTATATAAAATTCTACCTACATCCACACTTTTCATAAATTTTCAATTTTATTGGTTTCATCCCAAGCATATTGGTGTTATAGGGCACAATGACCAGAATCCTTGTTTGTTTTATTCAACAACAAGGTGAAGTCCCTCGACAGCAATCTCAAATTCCATTGGAGATCTTTTGTCTATATATTATAATCTGATATTAAAGTTCCCTAGGCACACAATTGTTGTTAATCAGTTGAACAAGGTGGAGCATTTTCCAACTTTATTTAGGTTGCAATAGCTACCGGATCGTCTGTTGGACAACACCTTCCAACTCAATTTAGTTTGCACCCAGAACTAGATACAAGAGGGACAAGTCACTTGCTATCAATGCGGCATGCTAAGTTGACACGATCAACAATCAGCAAGAGGTTATCACATCCTCGTTTAAGAAAGGCTATTTTCTTTGAATAATCCTATAGATTATTATTTTGGTATGGCAAAGGTCCATTAGGGTATATTCTACAGCATTTATTGCTTGCAGGATAAATGGAGATCTAATTTATCCTTTTATCAAGGCCATTTATAGCTCTGCCAATATAAGAATGTTAGACATGTTGAAGTTGAAAAGAATCTCATCATTTGCGTACCGCCCTCTCTAATTTTCTGATATATATATATGTATATATATAATGATTATTTTATTTATTTTTAAATTTATTCTTCAGAAATCACCCTGATTGAGACTTTATTGTTATTATTTTTTATTCTTCTCCTAATTTTTTCGGTAACATAAATATATGTTATTGCTCACTTTTGTAAAAACCATTGTGGAGGTCGTGGTTTTGCATTACTGTCCCAATTTTGACATGGACAATTATAGACCACCTTCGTGAAAAAAATAGATGAAAACTCAAAACATGACGGAATAGCTAAGATTTTGCACCCACATGCCCAACTTACAACCTTGGGGTAACAATCATTATGTTGCCCTGGGATCATTGAAAGTAGACAATATCTTTCGAGCAAGACCAAAAAAACACTTTTCACCAAACTCTCGAAGTTTCGATCTCGCAAACGGCAAAATTTCAATGGTAGGAATTTTTGAGGATACTTTAGATGATAGTTATATTCAAGATCCTACAGTTTAAAATCTAAAACAACAGTATAATTGTTGACCACGCCTCAATTTCCACAAGGTGATTTAAAATTGCAGTACTTGACTTTTGAAGGCTTCAAAACCCATGGAATATTAGGGGTTAAGATATCTGAAGAAAGAAAACAACTTGCCACCTTCTCACATACAATAGTTCTAAGTTGGAATTTTTGAATTGATTCTCCAACTCATCAAGCACCTTAAAATTTATGAAAAGTACATTTTCCAACTTAGAAGATGGCTCAGAGTCTTGGGAACATCTTGTATTAATGAATAACCAAGATCCAAGCACCAAAAGCTCCTAAAGATCACTGAAGGAATTTGAAAGCCTTAAAGCTCCTCACAACCTTTCATATCTATCTTCTCCAACTTGAACAACCAACCAAATGATTCAAGGAGCTCTACAAAATTCTCGCAAAGAGAAATTTTACGTTCAAAAACACGGCCAATATTCTTTCGAAGATTTTACAATGCATTGCAAAGATCCGAGGTGTGAAGATTCTTAAGATTAGCAAAAGAAGACTAAGGCCTTGCGAAGAGGTCACAACATTGTATATCCAACCACTCCAAATTCAACAACCAACCAAATGATTGACGCAGCTCTATCAAATTCTCGCAATAAAAGAAATTGAACCGTCCAAACTTAAAAGATGGCCAAAGTTCTCAGGAATATCTTCTAATGTTGTATCACAAAGATCCAAAAACAAAAGCTTCTTACGATTATTGAAAGAAGATGAAAACTTTTGAAACCGCTTACAACCCTCCATATCAATCCGCTCTGAGTTCAAAAAGAAACCATATGATTCAAGTAGCTCTACCAAATTTCCACACTACGAAAAAATCACCTCCTTTGAACTTGAAAGATGGCCAAAATTCTCATCAATATCTTCTACAGTTGTATTACAAAGATCCAAGGACAAAAGCTTCTTGCGATTACTGAAAGAAGATAAAAGCTTTGGAAACTGCTCGCAAATTGCAACACTGCATATGGATCTTTTCCAAGTTGGACAAGCAACCAAATGATTCTGGCACCTCTACCAAATTTTGGCAATATGAGACATTCAACTACTTTAAGCAAGGAAGATTTCCAAAATTCTCGGGAAGATCACAAATCGCAGTACCGTGAAGATCCAAGAACCAAAACTTCTTAAGATCACCAAAGGAAGATGGGAGCCGTTACAATTGTTTGCAATATCGCATATCCATCCTCTCCAAGTTGGACAAGCAACCAAATGATTCAGGCAACTCTACCAAATTTTGGCAATATCACACTTTCAACTGCTTCAGGCTTGAAAGCTTGCCAAAATTCTCGAGAAGATCACAAATCGCTCTACCCTTAAGATCCAAGATCCAACGCTTCTTAAAATCATCAAAGGAAGATGGGAGCCCTTAAAATTGTTTACAATATCGCATATCCATCCTCTCCAAGTCGGACAAGCAACCAAATGATTCAGGCATCTCTACCAAATTTTGGCAGTATGAGACATTCAACTGCTTTCAGCTTGAAAGCTTGCCAAAATTTTTGGGAAGATCACAAATCGCTGTGCAACGAATATCCAAGAACCAACGCTTCTTAAAATCATCAAAGGAAGATGGGAGCCCTTAAAATTGTTTACAATATCTCATATCCATCCTCTTCAAGTTGGACAAGCAACCAAATGAATCAGGCATCTTTACCAGATTTTTGCAGTATGAGACATTCAACTCCTTTAAGCTTGAAAGCTTGCCCAAATTCTCGGAAAGATCACAAATCGCTGTACCCCGAAGATCCAAGAACCAAAGCTTCTTAAGATCACCAAAGGAAGATGGGAGCCTTTCAAATTGTTTACAATATCGCATATCCATCCTCTCCAAGTTGGACAAGCAACCAAATGATTCAGGCAACTCTACCAAATTTTCGCAAAATGAGAAATTCAACTCCTTTAAGCTTGAAAGATTGCCAAAATTCCCGGGAAGATCACAAATTGTTGTACCCTGAACATCCAAGAACCAAAGCTTCTTAAGATCACCAAAGGAAGATGGGAGCCTTTCAAATTGTTTACAATATCGCATATCCATCCTCTCCAAGTTGGACAAGCAACCAAATGATTCAGGCATCTCTACCAAATTTTGGCAGTATGAGACATTCAACTGCTTTAAGCTTGAAAGGTTGCCGAAATTCTTGGGAAGATCACAAATCGTTGTGCAACGAAGATCCAAGAACCAAAGCTTCTTAAGATCACCAAAGGACGATGGGAGCCTTTCAAATTGTATACAATATCTCATATCCATCCTCTCCAAGTTGGACAAGCAACCAAATGAATCAGGCATCTCTACAAGATTTTTGCAGTATGAGACATTCAACTCCTTTAAGCTTAAAAGCTTTCTGACACTCTCGGAAAGATCACGAATCGCTGTATGCTGAAGATCCAAGAACCAAAGCTTCTTAAGATCACCAAAAGAAGCTGGGAGCTTTTCAAATTGTTTACAATTCCCCATATCAATGCTCTCCAAGTTGGACAAGCAACCAAATGATTCAGGCAACTCTACCAAATTCTGGCAGTATGAGACATCAAACAGCTTTGACCTAAGTGAAAGGTTGCCAAAATTCTTGGGAAGATCACAAATCGCTGTACATCGAAGATGCAAGAACCAAATCTTCTTGAGATTACCAAAGGAAGAAGGAAGCCGTTGAAATTGTTTACAATATCTCATATCCATTCTCTCCAAGTTGGTTAAGCAACCAAATGATTCGGGCAGCTCTACCAAATTTTGGCAATATGAGAAATTAACTTCTTTTAAGCTTGAAAGCTTGTCAAAACTCTCGGGAAGATCACAAATCGTTGTCCACCGAAGATCCAAGAACCAAAGCTTCTTAAGATCACCAAAGGAAGATGGGAGCCTTTGAAATTGTTTACACCCTCCCATATTCATCGTCTCCAAGTTGGACAAGCAAACAAATGATTTAGGCAGCTCTACCAAATTTTGGCAATTTGAGAAATTCAACTCCCCTAAGCTTGAAAGATTGCCAAAACTCTCGGAAAGATCACGAATCGCTGTGCAACGAAGATCCAAGAACCGAAGCTTCTTAAGATCACCAAAGGAAGATGGGAGCCTTTCAAATTGTTTACAATTCCCCATATCAATCCTCTCCAAGTTGGACAAGCAACCGAATGATTCTGGCAGCTCTACCAAATTTTGGCAATATGAGAAATTCACATTCTTCAAGTTTGAAAGATGGCCAAAATTTTGAGGTAGTTTAGATAATCGAGTATTTGACACATCAAGAAACTTTAATTCCTCAAAAGGATTCTGAAAAAAACAACTAAACTTTAATCAAAAAGAGATTAATGCAAGAAATGAGTATTTTCTAACTGTAATCACCGTAAAATATCACATCGGGAGCCTTATTCCATAATATTGTGATCAAGTTGCAAACCAAGTACTAAACTTTAAATTGGGGAATCTTTGAGAAAAACAAAGATGTTTAAATCTGATAATAAATTTTCATTCGAATTATACCCATTCCACAAAACAAAGAAATCTAAAATATGTTTTGTTCCAAGGTTCTTTAATGAGTCCACATTAATCATGAAAAATTATGTCTATCAAAAATCAATATTGAGAAACATAGATTTTAACATGACAAAAAAATATTATTTTAGTAACATAAATTTATGTTGAATCATGAAACTTGTAAATTATATTATACTATGTTAGTGGTACTTCTTTAAGAATCTATTATGAATGTACCTTAGATGTCAAATGTTTAAGCTAAAGTAGAGAAATTTTACCTTGTGTACAGTTTCCGTTGTCCATAGCTCTGTAAGAGTGTAGCTCTTTGATAGGTCTAATACAACTAAGCTCATGAATTTCAAATGCACTGGTAAATGGCTGAAAGGAAAGTGTCTCCACTGCAACCATCTTAAGTTACTTGACAACCATGAAAAATCACCTTCCCAAAGGCAATCACCTAGAAAAAGATATCTTAGCTCCTTAAAGCTTTCAAATAGATATGCTTTGATAACTTTTGAAGGTTGTACTTCAAGAAGAGATAGTGCTACAACACCTTCACCCTACAAACCAAATTAAGCATTTTGTTAAAAATGACTACCAACATGATTTAGACATCAAGGTACTAATTTTTTTACTTTTAGAAGATATAATGCTTGAGTATGCAATACTATGCTGAATTGCAAATCATGACTTTACCTCCTCTACAATAATTCTGAGAATAAAAAGTCAAAAAGTATTTACAATGACAAAACATACTTGTCCTGATTGTAGAATTTCGACTCCCCGAAGGGAATTCCACGCATATCTTGGCCTTTTTGAGGTTCGAATTGAATCTTCCATAACGATATTGCGCCCCATATCCCGCATTAGATCATGAATTCTAAGTAGCCCCCCATCATCCATTTCGACCATACACTTATTTACCAATGTACACAATTCATCTTCTGGCTCATTGTAGCCAATTGACTTCCAAACTTCCAATGCTAAACACTTTGGACGGCCAACCATGCAACAAGCTATGTCCAAGAACATGTGTTTCAATGTTTCAGTCTTGAGACCGTCATAGCTCAATTTGAGAATGCACATAATATCGTCTTTACTTTGCAATAGACTCTTTGCTCTCGGCCACCATTCTGGCTCTTCTCTTTTGTCCCACATAAATCCACCCATAACTTCTATCGCAAGTGGGACTCCTTTGCAAGCCTCTACAATCTCTTTTACATATTTATGCAAAACATTGTCAATTTCATGCAGGCTCTTTTTTTGAAATACATGCCAAATAAATAGCTCCAAAGACTCTGAATCACTTAGTTTCCGCATAGAGAAGAGATCTTGTTGTACTTGCGGTAAATTGCGCATGATCCTTCGCAACACACTACGATCTCGAGAAGTAATTACAACCCGACTTCCCGGCAAAAGACTTTCAAGAGCAGGTAGAAGCTCATGAAATTGTTTCACATCTCTTACATCATCAATCACCAAAAACACTTTGTCCTTCTTGATCATCTCAAAATAGTGCTCACGTCGCACTTCCAATATTTTTGAATCCACACACAATAATCTTGACACCATATCCATTTGCAAATTCTCCATTGCCTTTCCTTCATACTCCTTCACATTCTTCATAAAGTAATGATAGTCAAAGGTCGTGCGCTCTCGATAGTACAATTCACTTGCTAGTGTCGTCTTTCCTATTCCACCCATGCCATAGATGCCAATTGCTCCTGGGTAGTCTCCCATTGCATGTAGTTTTTTTGATAAAAAGTTTAGAGATTCACTTATACCCACTCGGTGCTCAGAAGAAGGTGATCCCACGGGTGAAGGTAAAACACTAAGAATTCGAGCAACAACTTCCTCCTTCAACTTCTCAATATCACTGCAATGTTCAATATATTCACAACTTCAATTAGCATAGAGAAATAATATGGGTTAATTGATCAGCATAGAAAATTACTGAATGCCTACATTCTCTTATTATGCAAGAATTGTATCCGCATGCAACCTTGGGTGATAGATAGTCTTACTCGATATGTTCTCTATGCTTGAATCCTGTGATTGTAGCTGCCTCATTGAGGGCACTTTTCCATCTCTTCACATTTTCTTCCAATCCTCTTTTCAAGTGTTTCCTAAAGGCTTGAGCAAATGGTCCTTCACTCGTCCGTCGTAGATTCTCCGGTTCCACATTGTAGAATACTACAATTATTGGCTTCTTGCTAGACAACATGTCACATAATTCATCAAGACAATATCTTGACTCTGCATATTTTGGAGAGAATATTGCAACATGCACAAGCGCTCCACTTAGAGCGTCATTAATGGATGTGAAAGCTTTTTCTCCTTTCACAAGTGAGTCAACATCCAAAAATGGCTCACAACCAGCATGTTGCAATGCATTGTGCAGTATTTTTCCAAAGGTCATCTTAGTATCTGGACCTCGGTGATTCAAGAATACATCAAATTTTGTGTCCAATTTTGTATATTCGTTTGTATCACTTTGTCCACCATCATTTTCATCACACCCACCCTTTTTTAATTGGCTCCTGCGTTCAATCAAGTAATTTAGAATCACTCAACTCAGTTTACGTACTTCGTGCTTCAAAATAGTGGACAAGTTTTCAAAATATATTGTTAAAGAACACTATAATCTCAAAAAATTTATGTCAACAAAATGGAATATGAGAAATTGAAGTCTCCAGAAAATCATTTCTAGGTGTGACTTACATCATAAATTTTAATTGCTTTCCTAGAACATGTATAAATATTAGCTTACACAATCACAAAGCTTGTGTAAATCCAACATGCTTCCTACATTATATCTCTACGACACAAGCCTTCCTTTGTATCTATAAATGGTCAGAATAGTTTGCTCTTCTTATAGTCCACCCACAAAGCCTCCACATAATAACATTGTAGGTAAGAGGGTTCAAAATTACATGTCCCAAATAAAAAGAATGTCCGGATCGCAATTCCTTATTCCAGACTTTAAGATGAGCATTCCACATACAGGAAGGCTTGACCTCACAAAACCTTTAAATCAATGAACTACAAACTTCATCACACTTTGAATTTTTGATGGAAAGATCACTCTTATCCAATGTCACAAGCCCACATGATTGATCCAAATTGCAATAGATAAACCCAATTACTTTCAAGAATGTCTTTGATTGCAGAGCATCCTATACTTCATTCAGTCAATTCAACAATTAAGCTTTTTTACTTTCAAATGACCATCACAATTACAACAAGTGCAACGATCAACATCTCGGTAACATCACTTCTCCTTTAAGGTCTACGGAACTCAGTTTATACCCTCTTATTTTGTTCTCACTGCTTGCATAGATAACTATGCTTAATCTACAATTTAAAAGGTACAAGTTGATTACGTCTTCACTCAACTCATTTTCAGCATATTTCAAACATGTCTAAAAGCACACTAGAAAGTGATAACACTCAAATGTAAAATTGGCTAAGAGTGAAAATAGTTTATTATTATACTCAATCCAAGAATTATTTGTCACAATCTAGTAAGTTTTCAAATCTTCCAACATCTTACAATAGAATGTTGTATTGTACTCTCTTAGACTCTATGGAGTGTAAAAAACAATCGTACCTCAACCACCAAAAGACAGCACCCAACACCACCAGCACCACCAGCACCAAGCCGACAACTTCCAACGTCATTCTTGACAATTTAAAACGCAACAATATTTACGGCCAACAATCACAAGATGCTCTCCTCAAACTTGAAACACCGACATCGAAGACGGAAACTCCATGATCGCCTTTTGCTCCAAACTGGACTCTACATCAGGAGTAGGCGTCAGATATATTTTGGGTCGTTTTAAACAAGTGTCGGTAGCATACTGTCATGATCAAAGTTTTCAAACAAGCTGCTCCTGCGGTATGGCTTCAACTGAACGCTATCACAAAATAGGCACACTGTCCTGGCCGCCCACTATTATGAACATGTCTGATCTATCTATTTACATCCCCCCCCCACCCCCCAAAGCTTACGGACTAGGAACACGTCTTCGGGAACGACTCAATTCCGAACTCAAGAAGATCATGAGATCGACAAATCCAAAATCCGATAATCCGATATCCTATATAAAACAACTAAGTAAGGATCCGTCAAGAATCGCTCAAACGGGTTATTATACTTCACGACATTCACACTGTGCTGCCGGCCACTAGTACGCACATGCCTGATCGATTAAGATCTCACCCACTGCATACTGTTACGGAAAGACTGAAATTCAACCCCAGGCGAAACCACCCAATCCTCAAGTCAAGTCAGACTGCAGAAACAACATGAGATCGACTGACAGAGAGCCGACTGCCATCCAGACTTTCGAGCTCCAGTAACCGCTCAGAACGAGCTCACGACATCCGCACTGTCCTGGCCGGACATAACTGTGTGAACGCTTGATCGATTGACATCCCACACAATGCAAATGACTGCGATAGTATGGATATCAATTGAACTGCAGACATGTTCCAGCGAGAACAACCAAACCAAAGTCAAGTCACACATTGCAGAACAACATGAGATCCACACAACGAGTGTTGACTGCCAGTCAAATCTTTGCAAAGCTGCTCCTGCGATAATCGCTCATAACAAGCTCTATCGATTTCACCATAGCCACACTGACTTGGCCGGCCACTAGTATGGTCGCCTGATCGACTCACATCTCAGCGACTGTGTATACGAAAAGACTGGCAATTAATCTAACTGCGGTCATATCCGCTCGGGAAATAATTCAACCCTAAAGTCAAGTCAGACTGAATGGGATCCACGCACCGGGAGTGACTACCATCCACACCATGGAAGAATTTGGCAAGCTGATTCGGCGATACCCGCGCAGACTAATACTTCACATCTACACTGTCCTGCTGGCCAGTGGTATGCCTGATCGAGTCATATCCCACCCACTACACAATATTACGGAAGCACTGTCGATTAACTTCAGAAACGTCCAGGCAGGAACAACCCTATCCCGAAGTCAAGTCAGACTGCAGATCGACATAAGATCCACACACCGAAATCGACAGGTATGCACGCCATCGAAGGATCCGGCAAGCCGCACAAACCAAGCGATAAGAGTTACCGACAGCCACACTGTCATGGCCGGCCATTACTATGGACGCGAAATCGATACCCATCCCACCAACTCCACAAGGTTACGAAAGGACGGCCATTCGACTGCAGACATGTTCGCGCGAGAACAACCCTCCCAAAGTCAAGTCACACAGTGCAGAACATCATGAGAATCCGACGGGAAGCTAAGCGGACCTCCGAAGCCTGTGTTGCAGGCGCACGAGAATATTCCGGTGGTTGTGCCAGGAATCTTTCACATACATAATCTGATGATCTGTTTCGAGAAGATCTGATGAAGAGTATGTGTAAGCAGGAGAAAGTAATTTAATATCAAATGAAAATCGATTACATTTGATTTCAGACCTAAGTACGGAATTGCGATAGCACTAGAAGATCTTAGTGAGTTGGAAGGCTCCGTCAAGCTGCTCCTGCGATAACCGCTCGGAACAGCTTCAACGTAACCACACTGTCTTGGCCGGCCACTAGTATGGATGCCTGATCGACTCACATCTCATCTACTGTATATGTATACGGAATGACTATAATTCAATTGCAGCCATGTCCACGCGAGAACAACCCAACCGCCAAGTCAAGTCAGACTACAGAGTAACTTGAGATCCACATACCGAAAGCTGCTACCATCCACACCATGGAAGGATCCGGGCAAGCTGGTTCTGCGATACCGGCTCAGACTAAAACTTCACGACATCCAAGCTGTCCTGCTGGCCAGAAGTATGCCTGATCGAGTCATATCCCACCCACTACATACGATTTTGGAAGGACTGACGATGAGCTTCAGACATGTCCAGGCAGGAACAATTCAGCCTTAGAGTCAAGTCAGATTGCAGAACGACATGAGATTCACACGGACACCATCGGAGGATGCACCAATTGCTCCTACGATTGCCGCTCAAAGCGAGCGCTTGGAGTTACGACAGACAATCTCTCCTGGCTGGCCGGCCATTACCATGGACGCGGAATCGATACCCACCCTACCTACTCCATGAAGTTACAAAAGGACGGACATTGATCAACTGCAGGCATGTCCCCGCAAGAACAACCCAACCGTAGTCAAGTCACACGGAGCAGACCAACATGTAAATCACACACCGGAAGCCGACTGCCAACTAACCCCTCGAGAAGCTGCTAATCGCTCAGAACGATCTCTGCTAGCTTCACCATAGCCACACTGCCTTGGCCAACCACTAGCCGGATCGACTCACATCTCACCTCACCGACTGTATATGGTTACGAAACGACTGACATTCAATTGCAATCATATCTCCGATAAAGCAACTCAACTTAAGTCAAGTCACAGACTCCAAGATAAAATGAGACCGTCATACCGTATGCCAACTGCCATCCAAACCCCAACTTAAGTCACACACAGCAGTAAAACATGAGAAATCAACACATCGCAAGCCGACTAGAAGGTCGAGTCTACACTTACTTGGTCGCCACAGATCGGGTTGCCGGTTCGAGTGCGAGCAGTGTAGACGTGCAGAGAGAGCTCGATAGCGCAAAAACGGGAAGGTGGGGGGAGCGCAAGCAAAATGGAACTCGGTTACTTACAGACATTTGCTGCGGTGCTTGCAAGTTGGGGACGATGACGGAATAGTCTCCTCATCCATGCAGGTGGGTCACCGTTGATCGGTGCATGGATTGCGCGCTACTTTCAATGAAGAAATGGTAAACTCATTGCCATGCAAGCTTATCTGTATCGGCATACTGTATCCCCCGTCACTCTGAGGAAGTCATTCTCATTCCTCTTTTATCCTTGGATTTGCCATAAGTTTGATTAAACTGTAAGGTCGACTGCCCTAAAACCACCAACTTAAGGATTCTGAGCTTTTTTTTGCAAAGTTATTCTTGGGGTATATTTTTCCCATGTAGGAAAATTATTTTCTAACAGAATGCAAATTTTTTGCGGAATTTTCTGCCCAATACTGAAATAGATACAAATTTCTAAAGGTAAAAGTACTTCGTGACCCAAACCCGATCTGTAGGTTTTCCCATTGTCACACCATGCGGTACCCAAAACCACCAGCTTTTTCTTTGCAGGGATTGGTCAATATTTGGTGTTTCTGGATATCAACTGTGGTGGTTTAAGATAGGTCTACATATCAGAGATGGGGAAGGTGGTGGTTTTAGGACACTCGACCGTATAGTGTAGAAGGTAGGTGAATGTGGGCCCACTTGACTTTAGAGCACATGTCGTATTGAACAATACAATTTTAAGAAATATTCATAGAAGTTCTATATGAATTTTACTTGGATGTGATTTGATGAAAATATTGACTTTAAGCCTACCGGTTTGATGAAAATAACGACTTTGTAAGCCTACCGGTTTGATGAAAATATCGACTTTAAAAGCCTACATCCTCAATTTCGTTAAAATGGCATCATGCTGCTAAAATGGCATGCCTCAACTTTCTGAACTGCAGTTCAAAAATCATGTGATATAACAGACTTTGAAGGTGATATTATGGAAAATGAGTGACAATGTATATAAAAGAGTGATATTATTAAATAAATTGTGATATTACAGAATACACCATTCCATGTGAGCACATATGTAAAATTTGGTGTGACAAAATGGCACATGGCATAGTGCCATTTTAACGGAATTGAGGTTCAACCTATTTGTAGCATTTCAATAGGTATAGGCTCTTGTTTACTTAGTCTAAATTATAATGTACAAAAATAAATCAATCAATCAATCAATCATATAATTTATATATATATATAGATATATATTATTGATTTGATATGAAAGCATGTTCTCCACGTGCTAACTTCACGCCGATTGATACTTTAGGTCAATGAATTGAGCACTATGAGAACGCCCCAACCAACTTGCCAACTTGAGTAATTGTCAATCCAAAAAAGCATACCCTACATATCTTTAAATGCAACAACATGTAATGTGTTTGAAAAGCACATATTATAATCATAGCGTGAACTTTCTATCCGTACTCAAACTTCGTAACAAAAGACTACCTTCTAATCAATAAATTTCATAATTGCTTTCAAATAAAAAAAATTATTGAAGGTTGATGGAATTTATCTAAATCCACTTCCATATTCACACTTTGTATTTCATTTATGTTTGTCATTTATATTTGTTCTCTTCCAAACATCAAAAAGAATGAAGAAAGTAGGTCATTGAGTTTCAACTAAAAACTTGTTCTTTTGCACAACTCAACAATTCAATTGCCCTTATTTCCCATACTCTTAAACCATGTATAGATAGAAACTCCAACGACAAAGGGAAATTGGAACAATACTACAATACCCAAACAACAAGATCCGAGGAGAGTTGAACCCACAACCTCCTCATTGGGGGCCATGAGCCCCAACCATTTATACGTATACTCACATTGTACACTAATACACATCTCATTGTCTCTCATTACAACCTCAATTTAACACTAATTCGTGAGTGAACAAATCTACCATACTTCAGAGTGTGTGATAAGAGTAGCAAAATCTAATTGTTACACGTCCCTAGAAGTTCCAAAAGATTTGAAAATTTCACAATAACACTCTTTGCCATCTACTTCAGAGGATGGCTCAACTCAAATTGTCAAGAACTCTAAAGAACCATAAAAAAACCATTGTTGAGTTCCATTTTTCAACTCAAACACTCTCTTCAGCACACAATAACTTCCAGGACTACCGTGTTAAGACTGCCGCTACAACCTCGTATCACAAGGCTATATCGTAGAGTCGTCCAAAATGGAGCAAGTCCCACGATGGAGCTCTATTAATCTTCACTCATAGGTACATACTAGCTGCTGCACACAAGAGAACAATGTACTCACTCCAAACATCATAGGGTATCACTAGAGGTACCATTTTAGAAACACCTATATTTCCAACTTCAAAAATTCATAACTCAATGTAAAAGAGTCCAAAAATAATGATTCCACTTGCTCTATCTTTTGACTAATTTTCCACATACACAAAAATTGCTTGCACTATTAACGTCCCATTTCCCGTGCAGAAAATCGAGTCATTATTGAATACCTTACTATACAACCTCATCCATAAAAGAGATAGTAACTTACCTTACGGCAGTAAATGATAAGAGTACCAAGTTCCTAGAAGTTTGAAAAACTCTAACATGAACAATTTTTGCCATCTTCTTTCTGAAGAAGAAGATGGCTACACTCAAGACTATTAAAAACTCTTAGGAACCATAAAGAAACCACTGCTTGGTTCCATCTTTCAGCTCAACTTTCAAGGACTATTGTCAAAAATGACGCTACGATCTAATGGCAATAGATTGTATTCTACCTCTTTCGACATCGTAATCAGATGATCCTCCTGGAAAAGACGAATCTCTACCTCGGTCATCATCGTATACAGGCGCTGCAGGAGCTGATGTTTGTCGTGCGGGTTTAGGGTGAGGACGAGCATGTGGAATGTAATCGTAAGTCATGTGCGCTGCAAAACCACCCAACACTCAAATCTTGTGAATAAAGCCAACCACATCTAATTAGTTTCAGACCTTAAAATACCTGACAATATTACTATTGTGCATTGAACATAGTCAAACAAGATAAATGATCTGTAAGGATGCTTACGAAAATCATCAAACAAGCTTCGGAAGTGCTGGCGATAACAGAAATATGCTGTCGCGATTCCTGTGGAGTGACAACAACGGTCAAAATTCGTTGAAGTGAAATTTCTTTTTTCTGTGTTTGTCAAATAGAATTTAGACTTTCACCACTTCCCATTTAAAAAAGAAAAATATGCTTACAAGCAATCAAATTAAAAGTGCATACAAATGAGTATGAGCATTACGAATGAGTATTACAAATGAAGATCCATTCTGACTTATTCATTAGGACTGGAACGACTGTACCACTTGTAAAGAATGCCTCCCTGTCCACAATGCCTCACTAGTAATGGACAATTTGAGGCATTGCAAACAACAATTTGAGTCCTTACAGACAACGTATTGAGTCATTACGAACAACTGGTCACATAGTGAACAATTTTTCCACTAATGAGGCAGAGAGAAGGGTGTGTGATGAGCTCACCAATACTGGCGCCAGTGTAAACATCAGTCCAATGATGCCAATAGTCATCAATTCGCGTCACGCCAACAAAAGTGGCGCCCAACATAACCACAACAATAGCCATCATGTAAGTCACACACACAAGAATACTACCTCAAAATTGGCAATGACTCATGTGCCATTCTGCACAGAATCAGAGTACAATAGCTTAAACAATAGTTTCCATTGCCTTGGTCACTTTTCGCTTCAGAACCCACCATCTTGTGATTGTCACTTTTTCACTTCAGAATCCACCATCTTGTGATTGTGCTTCTATGTCGTGAACATCTCAACCATTTAGCTACTCTAGTCTGGCGGGGAGTGTTGGAGAATGATGGACATGAGAGAAATGTACAAAATCTTGAAGATTGGAGGTGGGCGAATTGGGGGATGTAGGGACTTGAAGATACGATGTTGGGAGGGGCGAGATGGGGGCGGTGGGGGTGGGGGTGGAATCTATGTGATTGGGAGTAAGGATGAATGGATGATTTGTTTTAGAGCCCAAGTTGGTTCACCTAGCGATAACACTTATTTATTTATATATTTATATATTTATATATTTATATATTTATATATTTATATATTTATATATTTATATATTTATATATTTATATATTTATATATTTATATATTTATATATTTATATATTTATATATTTATATATTTATATATTTATATATTTATATATTTATATATTTATATATTTATATATTTATATATTTATATATTTATATATTTATATATTTGTTGATTTCTGCATGATGATCCTTTATCGCTCAACACTCACTCAGAAGTTTAATAATGAAAGGAGCCTGTTGGGCATTCATGATATTATGGGACACCGAGATTCTTTTCCAACATTTAAAAAAAATAAAAAAAATAATAGTTTTACTAAATTGCACCAACAATGCTTCCCATACAAACTTATGTAAGTGACCATCACAATGGTATCAGATTGAATCATGTTATTAGCATGTTATTAGAATGGTACCAAAAAGGTAAATTATAATATAATAATGCATTTCGTGATTTTTTGGGACACCGAGATTCTTTTCCACCATTTATAAAGAAAAAAAAAAAGTTTTACTAAACGTTTTGCTCCAACAATGCTTCCCATTCAAAATTATGTGACCATCAGATTGAATGTTATAAAGCATGTTATTGGAATGGTACCAAAAAGGTAAATAAGTACATAATAATGCATCCAACATACGCAGGCTCATGGTATTAATGAATGATGACAATGGTCTCAAAATGGTACTAATTATCAGATTGTTATCAGACAGACAGCATGGTACCAAAAAGCGTACTGGTCAACAAGGCAATGCAATAAATTCAATGCCTGAATTTAACCAAGTGTTTGAACGATTCAAAATAGTTACACTCCTAGTAATCATCAGGTTGTTCTCGTCCCGAATGGTAATAATGAAAAATGGTAATCAAATGCAGGAGATAAAAGAGCCTTTGAAATAGTTACACTCATGGTCTTAATTCTCACAATTTCAATCTTAGGATGCTATGAAAATGGTCTCAAATGGCATCAAAAAGGGTATCAGAATGGTATCAGAATGGTATCAGGTCGTTACCGGAAATGTATCAGATCATTACCGGAAAGGTATCAGATCGTTACCAGAATGGTACCAGGAAAAGCAGTTTATCCCTGGCCTAAATCAGGCCACGGATCCATGTGCATGAAGTGTCCAAAAGAATTCCTTCTCATGAAAGGGAATTTTCAAACACAAAGATCTTATGTGCTTGGAGCGACTTGGAAAATAGAACTTCTTGTGAATTGTGCTTATGAATCTTAACAATAACTATCCGCGAACTACTTGGGATTCTTTACGGTTACAATGTCCAAACGCTTCCATATAATTTGAGATTTCTTTAAATTCACTTGTGAGGATAAAAAGTGTTTTTGTTTCTAATACTTTCTTGATGTAAGTATCATTCTAAATTTTATTTGTTTATCTTGAAATGAGTACTTGATTTTTTCACATCTAAAGGCCCAAGTAGGTGGTTCCAAAGAAAATTTAGATGTCCTGTGCAATGCGAGTTTCCTAGCACTAACTTGCAAAGTTTTCTTTGAAAGACAATCTAAATACATTCATTCTTAGCCTAAGTCAACATGGTTGAATTCATCAATACACTGAATAAATTATATGTAATTCATTGAAGAGAACAAAACTTTGAATGAACTCTACAAAAATACGCTAATATTATCATATGATTGTCTAAAATTATATTATGTTCTAAATTTGAGGGAATGGCATGTACTAAATTAATAATAATTATAGAGATAGTTTCCTCTAATAGCAAGTTATTTAGATAGCCTTGGCATGTTTTCTTGTGATTCAAGGGTTCTTGTGAACTATATGTGTTACCAATCTAGGTAATGTGATGTAACTGAGGTAACCTACTAGTACATGGGTACAAACTTGCAAACTTGTATACACTAATATTTGTCTTTAAACTGCCGAGTACGATCCAAATATTATATTTCTCTAAATCTCTACTACGTCAGTTACAAGTTATATAATGGAAATATGGAAGCATAGATTCTGCATGTATTTTGTTGTTGGTCAATGTTGGTAACTTTGAGATGGGATGAGTCTATCCTACATTCGCGGTCATTATTATTTTTAATATTTGTACAAATTGATGTATTGTTATGTTTCTATTTTGGCAATTCATGTTATTAGATTGGAGTCAAATTTCATCTAAGTAAAACTTATCCTATTTGTATTTATATATATAACAAAATACTGTACTGCAATCCTTCCTACCCACCAACATACCAACCTACAAACTTACCAACCTCCCTACCTACCTTCTTTTATGTTTTTTGGATTATGTGAAAAAAAAACAAAGATGGGATAATTTTATGGAAGTACTATATAAAGAGCTTTGTCATTGGAACGACGGATACATTGCTAGTAGAGTATAATAAATTCAAAGTGTTTGATGTCTTATTCTTCTTCACGTTATAATCAGGATAATTCTTAAATGAATTATACGAAGAAAAGAATATGCATATAAACCTATATTGAGTTAGAGTGATCTTTGCAGAAGCCTCTTTGAGCCTTTGTAGCCTTAATTGAAAAATTCCTTTTAATCTCACTTGTCCCCTAACTCCCTAAGTGTAAGTGTATAACATCAAGGCAGAGATGAGATAGATGAGATGAGATAGATAGATGAGGTAGATAGATGAGGTAGATAGATGAGGTAGATAGATGAGGTAGATAGATGAGGTAGATAGATGAGGTAGATAGATGAGGTAGATAGATGAGGTAGATAGATGAGGTAGATAGATGAGGTAGATAGATGAGGTAGATAGATGAGATAGATAGATAGATAGATGATGTAAGTGTATAACATCAAGGCATCACAAGCCTTGGCTTGGTGGTTGGAGCTCATGGCTCCCGATGGGGAGGTCGTGGGTTCTATTCCCCATGCCGGCGTGGTGCTCACCACTATAGTCCACCCAACTATTGCGGTGGGTCCTTGGACCTTGTTGTATGGGTACCTCAAAGCCCTTTGGGAGGATACCATGTCAAAATATCTCCAAGGCACTAGTGAGTAGGCTAGAAACTAGCGTAGTTACAGTGTCCACCCTCGCGAGGGGGAAGTAGTATTGTTCTAATTTACCCTTTACCCCTTGTCCGGTGGCCATGGGGATATTAGCATTACGAACGGACACTTCATTCACGCCGGCCCCTGAGAATGGGACCGGAGTTTCTATCTCATCTGTATAACATCAAGAATTTTAGGATCTTAACCTAAACTTCCTCAGAGTATTTTAAGCAATACTTAATTTCAAATACATGTCATAGTCTCATAGATGAAGATATGGTTGCATAAGATGCTACATGAAACCTTCATTTTCACTGAAAATTGAAAATACTACCAACATGAAAATATCAATGAAAATATCATCAACTAGAAAGTAGAAACTTGTTCATCTTCATCTCAAAGACACTCTTGGTGACTTGCACGAATACAAATTCAGTAAAATAGTCCAATAGCACACCCTTGCACCAAATCTCATGTCTTATCCTCAATATATCTTTGACCACGTCATGGATTCTACCACTTCAACAATACTATAATTAAAATCCAACCTTCAAGTGTAAATCTAGCCGTGGATGAAGGAGATATAGCTATTTAGAAATCTTTGCAATTTTTTCATGTTACAAACATCATTGCCATACATCATTCCAATACCAAAGTCATATAGATGAAAAAAATTCTAACCACAAAGTTATTGCCATGCATCTAGAGATCATGGTTCATTACACAAAATCAATAGAAATTTATTTTTAATTTCACATAATTGGCCTGCAATTGCAAAACATGCCAAATGTTCAAGAAGTGAAAACTTATAAACAGAAGCCACCTTCACTTAAATGCATGGCATTTATCCATGCTTTATTGTATGGGTTTGCAATTTTTTCACAAGACTAAACTTTATGTTTGTTTAAAATGTGAACTGAAGTGATTTTTTCAAAAACAAAGTCCAGATGAAAAAGTTACGGCACCTCAAAGTTTTTGCTTTCACCGTAAATGTTGCTATTTGACAATAGGGACATTTACAAGTTAAAATAAACTTGAATTTCAGGTTTAAATGTCAAATTTGATAAATGGAATCCTCGATTCTTTAGCATTCATGAGATCATAATGCCCAAAGGTGGCTGTATTGTAGTGAGGAGAAACCCCACGTATGGAATTCCTGGTTTTAACCCCTAAATTTCCTTGTTGCAAAAAGGTCTAAGTCATAAAAATTGACCTTCCTTAAGATTACGCTCAAAAAATCTCAATCTAAGCATTATTCAAAAGATTCAACCGTAAGATCTCAAAGTTCACTTGAAATTCTTCTTACATACGAAATTTGAACCGTTCATTCTTCCTCATTTGTGAGATTATAATGGTCAAAGTTGGCTGAGTTTTTCTCCTGCGGGAACCTCCAAAACCCGTTTCGGGTTTTAAGGAAAGTTAGGGGTTAAAAAATTTCAAGAAGGAGTTGTTGAAAATTTCATAAAAGATAATAAAAAATAAAAATAAAATTGAATAAATGAGAAAACAAAAATGAAGGGACGATATGGCTGGTTAGGGGTGCTGACCAAGCTTTGTGGCAGCTGAAGCGGAACCAATCGGCCAGGCTATGTCTGCTAGCCTTGGTCAGCCCAGTCCGGTCGGACATGCAATCGGCACGGCCGTCCGCTAGGTCGATTGAACGGCCATATTTTAGATTGGTCGCAGACGGCATTTTATCCTAGGTAATATGACCAAATCGTCTGATGTCACCGGACGTTCAAATAGGCCTCATAAACGTATGATGTTTGAACGTCGAGACTCCTTGACAACCCCAGTTCAAAGTTGGAGAAAAAGATTTTTTTGCTTGTTGTCTGTAAGGTTACCTTAGTTTTCTGAGGGCCAAAAAAACCTTCTTTGGTAGAAAATGTAATTTGTGGCTCTTCAAATTCTTATCCCTAAGAACATGTCTATATATTTTTTACCCTCGTACAACCTATAAAATCTCTAGAAATGCTTGATTGTTCATATGGAGGTATGTTGAAATTCAACTATATATAGACCGTTCTTTGTGGAATGTGAGGAATAATTGGATTGAAAATCCAAACGCTGAGATCATGCCTTAAAACCTTATTTACATGTAAAAATATATATATATTTTTTAAAATATTGATATAAATATGTCAATATATAAATATATAGTTTTTGAGAATTGTTTTCTTTACTGAAAATTTCATTACAAAAAAAGTCAAGTCAATAAAAGGCTGTTAGAATTAATTAAATATGGCTGTTACAATATTTGAAAAGTAATCATCGCGATCATTATTCCCCTATCCCCGCTCAAGCCGGGAAGCGGGCAAGCTATTTTGAAAATCTTCCTTGCACCTCTTCGCGCTCTTCTTGTCCTTGATGGCAGTCTTGCTCACGCTTATTCCCGCGTATTCAGTGTTGTTCTTTCGCCTTCTTCTTCATCTCCAGCATGTCAATGACCCGCTCAGCATTGTGTTGTGGTGGATCAGAACGTATCACTGAAATTTGAAATTTTTGCTAGCACTGTCAACACTCTCTGCATACCATGGCGCATTTCTGATTGCTTTCTTTCTCATGCATTTTTTTAGCTTGTTTTTTAAATACTTCTAACAAGGTTTCATAATGGAGGAAATAGAATTTGATCGTCCTTTCAAAGTACAGGTGTCCTTGAACTCGAAGTACCAGTCTTTAATAGTGAGAGGTCGATTAATTCATGAACAGACGCCTAGATCAACTTTTGCTGAGAAACGGAAACGAGGTGATTCTAACCTTGATCTATGGTTGGATTCTTCACTTTATCCTTTGAATCCATCAACAGGGAAACGACCGAGGTTTAATGATGTGAAAAGTCTCCTAGAGTTTGTAGGTGATGGTCAGAGAGGTTTGCTTGGTTATACCGAAAGCTTGAACAATTCTGAATCTGAGAGAGAACTCGTCATTCAACGATTCAGAACGCAATCAGATTGTGAGATTATGAAACATCGTATAGACCAGTTAGCAGGGGAACTGGAGTCTCTACAATTACAATTGATGCAACAGAAGACCGATTTTGAGCAGAGACGAATTCTTGAGTGTACAACTCTTCAGAACGAAATTCAGCAAATGCGAAATGAGTATGTCAATCTTCATAGAAGCTCAACCACATTAGTTGCATCGCTAAGCAGAGATCTTGAGGAAAGTATGAAATCAGAAGCGGAACTTGAATCAGAAATAGAGGAAACTCGGAGAGAAAGAAATGAGAAAGTAAACGAGCTACAACAATCTCACATGCATGAGGTACAAAAGCTGACTGTATCATTACAAGAAGCGTCGAGAAGTATCTCAATCTTAGAAAAGAAATGTAAACAACTTGAGACAACAATTCGGTCAAGTGCGAAAATACAGAGCTCGTAAAGATTTGCATGAGTTGTCTCAATCTGGAGGTCATGCAAAAAACCTGAGGCGGCTGGCGAGATCAATTATTGCTGGAGCAACTATGCAGCAAATCCAAAAACGTAACGCACAAACAAGATCAAAGCAAAGGTTGTGTGGATCAGAGGAGATTCAAATACAATCAGGGAAGGTACTTGCTACAATTCTTTCAAAGAAAGAAGTCAGCACCATGTTAGAAAGTCCATGTATGCAGTCGGTCACCACTAAGATTGCGAACGACTTCTTGGAGAAGATTGGTTCTCAGATTGGAGCAGCTGAAATCTGCAACATAAAGGATTTTAGTGGAATGACCGACATTGGATATTCACAAATTTACAGAAAATTTAAGAACGGTATCAAAGCTGTTGGATCCGGATTACGGGTTGGTTGCTTGCCTCGGCCTTGGCATGTCTCATTACTTCGCCGAGAAATGAATGCTAAGCTTCGAGATTTTGTAGGAGATTATTATTCAATCAGCAATAATTTAGAAATCCAACCGAGTACGAAGTCAAAAAAGAAGGAGACCGTACGAGTGGAGTTGACCACAAAAAACTCATTCTTTGTGGACGTGGAGATGGTGCAGAGAACAATGGTTGCATTGTACAGTTTTACGCCAGAAGGTTTGTTCACTTATACTACACTCGTGTGCAATCATTTATGTTGTATGCAAGTTCAGCGAAGACTATGCTCCCTTCCTTACAAAAAGCATTGTTTTAGGTGATAAATTTATTATTCTTTGATTCATGCAGAGCTCGGTGAAAAACCACTCATATTTGTGATCAAGCTCGATGAAGCTGAAATCATACATGGACAAAAGTTTGAGAGAATCAGCATGACTATAATGAATCGTGCTTTGGATCAACAAATAGACAAAAAGGATCCAAAGTATATTGCGGTTCAAAGTGAACGTGAAATCTGGCCAATTGGTTGCTTCCAAGTCGAGAAAGAGTCGCATGAGATCCTGTCTTGGGTGTTAAACCGGACCAAAATTCCATCTCTAATCAAAGCACAAGAGGCTGGACAACTTTTGGTAGTCCATGGGGTGGGTGAATTCAAAGTGGAATGGCATCTATCAGCCGATATGAAGACAGTGAAATGCATGTACAATTTAGGCCACGGTGCTTGCGCCAAATACTGTTGCATTTATTGTTCCCAAGCAAGTCAGAAGAACATCATCGGAACAGCCGAACAGGCTCGAGCTACATTCAGCAAAAGAGGAAGAAATACTTGGGAAGGTGGCCTATTCTCATCAACCGTGCGTCCAGAGCCTGTTAGTGGAGGTGTAGCTTTGGCTCGGTGGAAACCAATATTGCCTATTCCCCTTGCAAGGGTGCACATTTGTACGTTACATGCTTTCAATCGTATTGTAGAGAAAATCGTTCATCTGCATTTTCAGTTCATTTGGACAATAAGAGATAAGAAATTGCAAGAGCAGGCAATTGAAGATATGCAAAAAGTTATATCCTCTACAGGTGCACATGGTGGAAATGTGGTAATATTCAAGGATGATAAACTGTCAGGAAAGAAGAGCAGTGTTCCCAATAAGCCATCGTTCAACGGAGTTCATGCCGAGAAGTTTTTTAAGAAGTCGCCTTTGCCTTCTGGATCAGAGAAGTTGTTCACAGATATCATAACAGCTGAAAGAAATTTCATTGACGGCGGAGAGGCTAGAAGAGCAAAGCTTGCAGTTTGGCAAGGATTGGACAGTCTCCGACCTTACTTCTCGGGTCTAACACTCACACAGAATGAGATAAATGAATTTCAATCCCTTGTTTCAAAATGGGGACATGATTACATCGCTGCTTATGGCGAGACACATGTCACGCATTATATTGTGAGTTACTCCCTCCGTCAACGTTTCTGTCACGTTTTGAGTTTGAGATAAGGCGTTAGAGAGTTGTTGGGTAGTCATTGTTGCAATATTTCCGTTGTATGTTGGTGCGTGGGAAAGAGTAGTCCTTGTTGTTGCAGAGGTGTTCCATCTTTTCAAGAGACATGTTCAATTCACAGCCAATTGGAATCCCGAATTGTCAATGCATGGTGAGTGTTGTTGGGAAGCAGAGTCAATGAAGAGTCAATGAAGAGTCAATGAAGAGTCAATGAAGAGTCAATGAAGAGTCAATGAAGAGTCAATGAAGAGTCAATGAAGAGTCAATGAAGAGTCAATGAAGAGTCAATGAAGAGTCAATGAAGAGTCAATGAAGAGTCAATGAAGAGTCAATTAATTTAATGTCAATCATTATCTGTCATTTCAGTCATTCTGAGCATTTGCTCCTTTCAGGTTTTTGTTGCATTTTGCTTCTTCATGTCTTTCAAGCTCAATCTAACATGGATGTGGGTAACTTTGGCAGCATATAATTGTGAGGCATGCACCATGGTTCGTCCTCAAATATGGAAGCCTATCTGTATGGTCAAATCAAGGAATGGAATATAGTCATTACGCTGCTAAAACAGCATATCAGGCTCATACACAACACGGGGGAGGTCGAACAAAGTTGAGTCCTTTAGAACAGACATACCAACATTGGTATCGACTAATTCAACACCGCTTCAGAGAGAAAGAAAATAAAACTTCTGCAAGTCTTTGGGAGCTGTCTGAAGAAGGGCTTACTGTTCAGGCACAGATACAGAAGAGAAGAGAAGCCTCTATTAAATCAAGTGCATATTTACACAGTCAGTTGTGGCGCCAAAAGTGCGATAGAGTTGGATCTAAATGGGTCCCTCGTTCAATTGATCAACTAGAAGATTCAAGTACATCTGTTGTTGCTGAAGAAGTCCAGTAGTACCTACTCGTGACGAATTATCTTCAACATCCGTGGAGGTAAGACATCTCCCGCAATCTTATTCCTCTCGTGCCTGCGATTCACCTACAGGTTTTTGAAATTACACTTTGGTTAGGCCTTACATATAACAGAACTAACAACATACTATGAAGAGATCCTCGAGATTTTGGAGCTGATTGCTTAGCATTTCAAACCTTGATTAGGAAACAAAGCAAGCTCACATTTACACGTAGAAATTTATTCACATTGAAGTAATCAAAGCGAAATGAAATTAATACCTTTGTAGACTGTTGATCTTCATGAACAATGTAGAAGGTGAATTCAGAGGGGGCACTTGCTCCTAATGCCATTTTAACTTCTGACCGCAAAGAAGATAATGTCCAATTGTGCCCAACCTCAAGTTCTTGTTGCCACTCATCCATTTGGCAAAGAACTTTGACAATATGAATAGGCCCTGTTTGATCCATTGGTTGCCACATACCACGAGCATTCAACCTGAACCTGTTGTACTGATAGTTTGAGTATAATATGCTGCGTCCTACATGGTACTTGAAGCTTACTGAGGCTAAGTCTACGCAACACTTGATTTCATCAGCCCCTAAATATATCCTTTCATTCCACCCTTTGTCCATAAGTGAGTCAAAGACTTCCTCAGAATTATCTTTAAAAACAAACAGGGTCAAAGTTTTATGAATGTTTGTTGAAACAGCGAACAAATCAACCATGACGTTGATTGGCATGAACCAACTGGTGTGTGTTACTCGACTTCCGGTACTTGGTTTCATTGCAGAAAGAAAATCCTCTCTCATTTTCGCTTTAAAAGCTTCTGTTGTTGCCATGTCAGGTAATGACCATGCCGGATCATCAAATGAAGGCAAGGGAATTGCTTCTAAACGACCAAATCCTCCATTAGTATCCGGATGGTACCACGAATTGTAGAAGTACACAGACTCGTCCATGAGTTGTCTATGACTGCGAGAACCCTTACTTGCTTCCCTAATTTCAGCATGGTAGACACAAATGACTTGTACAACACTAGAAGGTGCAACCCAATCGTCATATCTTGATGGATATAAGTCTGCAAGCAATGCAAGCAATTCATGACAATCAATTCCAAATTTGATAAAGTCCTGCATTGAAGAGATAAGAAACTTTAATGTAAGAGCTTAATAAAACAATATTCTTTCGTGATTCTTTATAGATAACTCAATTCAAATGAAAAAGTTCATAAAACAACTTACAATTGCAAGCTCCGTTTGCTCGAACATCTCTAGGATTGAGCTTCAGTTGCTGACGGTTGTATGCATGTTGGACTTGAATTGCCGAAATTGTTGATCCATCTGGACCTACTTTGAATTTTAAAACCCTAGCCAAATAATTGCCATGTTTCTTCGCTTCACGAGCATGACCCCCTTTCTTCTCTGGTTCTAAACCCACCCAAGAATTGACCTCTACCTTCGTTGGAATGTAATCACCATCCTTATTCCGCAAATGGTCCAGAATAACACTCTGTACATAGCTACGAGGCCTCATTTCTCACAAGGAAAAAAGAAGAGAAAAAAGAGAAAAAAAAAATGCCAATCCTAAAACCTCACAAAAGTGCGAAAGATCACAAAAGAGAAATCGAGCAGAAATCGAGCTCGTGCACCACCATAACATGCTGAGGGCGTCATATTAACGAAGCCGTTTCGACACCAAACCGGGGAGGCCAGGCTCGTTGGAAGCGCTGTTCAAATCCCTCAATCGTGTCTATGAAAGAAAGCTCTGATAACAAGAAACACGGCTCTCGGTCGTGCTGTACACATTTAACATCAATTTGGAAGCATCACAACATATATTATAGCAGTTCGATGATCGATTCACCCTCTCAACATATATTACATCAGTTCGATGATCCATTCACCCTTTCAACATATATTACAGCAGTTCAATGATCCATTCACCCTTTCAACATATATAATAGCAGTTCGATGATCCATTTACGGAGGTGTAGGCTTGCAGTCGGAGATCGTAACATAGCAAAGCTGAAGGGGGAAGTGGTAACGGGAGAGAAAGCAGGAAGTATAGCTGGACATCGGAATTCCCGCCCACGCCACGCTCCTCAAACCAATAACAAGGTCAAGTTTGTCCACATCCTCGAAATCCGGCCACGTCATCCAACTGCCCCTCGTTAAAACTCGACCACGGGCACCTTCATTAAAACTGCAACTAGCGTCCATGATACAGCCCTAGCATAGCGTCATTATTTTTGTAATGGTGATATGTTTTGGTTTAGAGTTATATGATCATCCTACATAAAATTCTATCTACATCCACAATTTTCATAAATTTTCAATTTTATCTGTTTCATCCCAAGCATATTAGTGTTATAGGGGACACTGACCGGAATCCTTGTTTGTTTTATTCAACAACAAGGTGAAGTCCCTCGATAGCAATCTCAAATTCCATTGGAGATCTTTTGTCTATATATTATAATTTGTAATTAAAGTTCCCTAGGCACACAATTGTTGTTAATGAGTTGAACAAGGTGGACCATTTTCCAACTTTCTTTAGGTTGCAGTAGCTACCGGATCGTCCGTTGGACAACACCTTCCAACACAATTTAGTTCACACCAAGAACTAGTTACAAGAGGGACATGTCACTTGCTATCAATGCGGCAAGCTAAGTTGACACTATCAACAATCAGCAAGAGGTCATTAAATCCTCATCTAAGAAAGGCTATTTTCTTTGAACAATCCTATAGATTATTTTTTTGGTATGGCAAAGGTCCGTCAGGGTGTATTATATATATAGCATATAATGCTTGCAGCATAAATGGAGATTTAATTTATCCTTTTATCAAGGCCATTTATAGCTCTACCAATGTAAGAATGGTAGACATGTTGAAGTTGAAAAGAATCTCATCTTGTGTGTACTGCCCTCTCTATATTTATCCTTCAGAAATCACCCTGATTGAGACTTTATTGTTATTATTTTTTATTCTTCTCTTGATTTTTTCGGTACCATAAATATATGTTACTGCTCACTTTTAAAAAAACCATTGTGGTGGTCCGTGGTCGATATTTTGCATTACTACCCCAATTTTGACATGGACAATTACAGACCATGTTCGTGAAAAAAATAGATGAAGACCCAAAACATGACGAGATAGCTAAGATTTTGCACGTGCACATGCCCAACTTACAATCCTACATGGAAAACATAATAGGAATTTGCTTGGGATGACAATCATTAAGTTGCCCTAGGCTCATTGGATGTAGACAATGTCTTTCGAGCAAGACCAAAAAACTACATTTGAACCAACTCTGAAAGTTTCGATCTCGCAAACGGTAAAAATTTAATGGTAGGAATTTTTAAGGATACTTTAGATGATAGTTATTATCAAGATCCTACGTTTTGAAATCTAAAACAACATTATAATTGTTGACCACACCTTAATTTCCACAAGGTGATCTAAAATTGCAGTACTAGATTTTTGAGGGCTTCAAAAGTCATGAAACATTAGGGAATAAGATGCCTGAAAAAAGAAAACAACTTGCCACCTACTCACATACAATAGTTATAAATTGGAATTTTTGAATTGATTCTCTAATTCATCGAGCACCTCAAATTTATGACAAGGACATTTCTCTAACTTAGAAGATGGCTTAAGGTCTTGGGAACATCTTGTATTAATGAAGAACGAAGATCTAAGCACCAAAAGCTCCTAAAGATCACTAAAGGAAGATGAAAGCCTTGAAAGCTGCTTACAACCTTTCATATCTATTTTCTCCAAGTTGAACAACCAACCAAATGATTCAAGGAACTCTACAAACTTCTTGTAGTAAGAGAAATCCACCTCGTATAAACTAAGAACACGGCCAATATTCTTGGTAAGAAGTTATGATGTAATACAAAGATCCAAGATGAGAAGATTATTAGGGTCACCAAAAGAAGACAAAGGCCTTTGGAATCGCTCATGACATTGCTTATCCAACCACTCCACCGTCATTGACCAATCCAATGATTCGAGCAGCTCTACCACATTCTTGCAATACAAGATATTAACCCCATTCAAACTTGAAAGATCGCCAAAATTCACAGGAATATATTCTAGTGCAATATTACGAATATCCGATAACAAAAGCTTCTTAAGATTACTGAAAGACGATGGATACTTTTGGAACTGCTTCCACCCCCGCGTAGGGATATTTTCCAAGTTGGATAAGCAACCAAACGATTCAGGCAGTTCTACCAAATTCTCACAGTATGAGAAATTGACCTCTTTCAAACTTCAAAGATCCCCAAAATTCTCAGGAATATCTTGTAATGCACTGTTACGAAGATCCAAGGACAAAAGCTTTTTAAGATCACCAAAGGAGGATGGGAGCCTTTGAAATTGTTTACAACTTTTCATATTCATTGTCTCCAAGTTGGACAAGCAACCAAATGATTCAGGCAGCTCTACCAAATTTTAGCAATATAATAAGTTTACATCCTTCAAGCTTGAAAGATGGCCAAAATTCTCAGGAGGATCACAAATCGCTGTACGCTCAAGATCCAAGAACCAAAGTTTCAGAACATCACCAAAAGAAGATGGGAGTCTTTGAAATTGTTTACAACCTTTCATATTCATTGTCTCCAACTTGGACAAGCAACCAATTGATTCAGGCAGCTCTACCAAATTTTGGCAATGTGATAAGTTTACATACTTCAAGCTTGAAAGATGGCCAAAATTCTCAGGAAGATCACAAATCGCTGTACGCTCAAGATTTAAGGACCAGAGCTTCTTAAGATCACCAAAGGAAGATGGAAGCCTTTGAAATTGTACACAACCTTCCATATCTATCGTCTCCAAGTTGGACAAGCAACCAAATGATTCAGGCAGCTCTACCAAATTTTGGCAATAGAAGAAGTTTACATCCTTCAAGCTTGAAAGATGGCCAAAATTCTCAGGAAGATCACAAATCGCTGTACGCTCAAGATTCAAGAACCTAAGTTTCTTATGATCACCAAAAGAAGATAGGAGCCTTTGAAATTGTTTACAACCTTTCATAACCATCCTCTCCAAGTTGGACAAGCAACCAAATGATTCAGGCAGCTCTACCAAATTTTGGCAATATGAGAAGTTTACATCCTTCAAGCTTGAAAGATGGCCAAAATTCTCAGGAAGATCACAAATCAGTGTATGTTGAAGATCCAAGGACAAAAGCTTTTTAAGATCAACAAAGGAAGATGGGAGCCTTTGAAATTGTTTACAATCTTTCATAATCATCCTCTCCAAGTTGGACAAGCAACCAAATGATTCAGGCAGCTCTACCAAATTTTGGCAATTTGAGAAGTTTACAGTCTTCAAACTTGAAAGATGGCCAAAATTCTCAGGAATATCAAAAACCGTTGTACGCTCAAGATTCAAGAACCAGAGCTTCCTAAGATCACCAAAGGAAGATGGAAGCCTTTGAAATTGTAGACAACCTTCTATATCCATCGTCTCCAAGTTGGACAAGCAACCAAATGATTCTGGCAGCTCTACCAAATTTTGGCAATATGAGAAGCTTACATCCTTCAGGCTTGAAAGATGGCCAAAATTCTCATGAAGATCACAAATCGCTGTAAAGTCAAGGTTCAAGAACCTAAGTTTCTTATGATCACCAAAAGAAGATAGGAGCCTTTGAAATTGTTTACAACCTTTCATAACCATCCTCTCCAAGTTGGACAAGGAACCAAATGATTCAGGCAGCTCTACCAAATTTTGGCAATATGAGAAGTTTACATCTTTCAAGCTTGAAAGATGGCCAAAATTTTGATGAAGATCACAAATCGTTGTATCCTTAAGGTTCAAGAACCTAAGTTTCTTAAGATCACCAAAAGAAGATGGGAGTCTTTGAAACTGTATACAATTTTCCATATCCATCGTCTCCAAGTTGGACAAGCAACCAAACGATTCCGGCAGCTCTACCAAATTACGGCAATATGAGAAATTCAGCTCCTTCAAGCTTGAAAGATCGCCAAAATTTTGAGGTAGTTTTGATAAACGAGTGTTTGACACATGGATTTTAATTCCTCAAAAGGATTCTGCAAAACAACTCGATGTACATCAAAAAGAGATTATTGCTAGATATGAGTAATTTCCGTCTGAAATCCGCTTGAATGTATCACATTGGGGCCTTCAACTTATGGTATTGTGAACAAGTTGCAAACCAAGTACAGGTCTATAAATTGGTGGATCTTTCAGAAAATAAAGATGATTAAATTCCGTAATAAATTTTCATTAGGATTAAAACCATTTCACAAAACAAACAAACCAAAAATATGCTTTGTTCTAGGTTTCTTGAATGAGTCCACATTAATCATGGAAAATCAAGTATGTATATCAAAAATCAATATTGTGGAACATAGATCCTAACATGACAAAAAACCATCATCTTAGTAATATTATCTTTTGTTGAATCATGAAACTTGTGGATTGTCTTATACTAAGTTAGTGGTACTTCTTTAAGAATCTATTATGACTATACTGTAGATTTCAAATAATTAAGATGAAGTAGAGAAATTCTACCTTGTGTACACTTTCCGTTGTCCATAATTCTGTAAGAGTGTTGCTCCCTGATAGGTCTAATACAACTAAACTTATGAATTTCAAATGTACCGGTAAATGGCTCAAAGGAAAGTCTCTCCACTGCAACCATCTTAAGTTATTTGACAACCATGACAATTCGCCTGCCCAAACGCAATCACCTAGAAACAGATATTTTAGCTCCTTAAAACTTTCAAATAGATCTGCTTTGAGCATTTTGGAAGGTTGTACTTCATCAAGAGATAGTGCTATAACTCCTTCACCCTACAAACCAAATCAAACATTCTGTTAAAAAGGACAATAAACTTTTTCTTTTATGAAGGTACTAATTTTTTCACTTTTAGAAGATGTAATGCTTGAGTATGTAATACTATGGTACACTGCAAACCATGACTTTTCCTCCTCTACAATAACTGTGAGAATAACGACAAAAAAGTATTTATTATGACAAAACATACTTGTCCTGATTGTAGAATTTTGACTCCTTGAAGGGAATTCCACGCGTATCTTGGCCTTTTCGAGGTTCGAATTGAATCTTCCATAACGATATTGCGCCCCATATCCCGCATTAGATCATGGATACTTAGTAGCCCCTTATCATCGATTTCGATCATACACTTATTTACCAATGTACACAATTCATCTTCAGGCTCATTATAGCCAATTGACTTCCACACTTCCAACGCTACATACTTTCGACGGCCAACCATGCAACAAGCTATGTCCAAGAACATATGTTTCAATTTTTCAGTCTTGAGACCGTCATAGCTCAATTTGAGGATGCTCATAATATCGTCTTTACTTTGCAATAGACTCTTCGCTCTTCGCCACCATTCTAGCTCTTCTCTTTTGTCCCACATAAATCCACCCATAACTTCTATCGCAAGTGGCACTCCTTTGCAAGCCTCTACAATCTCTTTTACATACTTATGCAACACATGATCAATTTCATGCAGGCTCTTTTTTCGAAATACATGCCAAATAAATAGCTCCACAGATTCTGAATCACTTAGTCTCGGCATAGAGTAGAGATCTTGTTGTACTTCTGGTAAATTGCGCATGATCCTTCGCAACACACTACGATCTCGAGAAGAAATTACAATCCGACTTCCTGGCAAAAGACTTTCAAGAGTAGGTAGAAGCTCATGAAATTGTTTCACATCTCTTACATCATCAATCACCAAAAACACTTTTTCCTTCTTGATCATCTCAAAAAAGTGCTCTCGCCGCCCTTGCAATATTTTTAAATCCACACGCAATAATCTTGACACCATATCCATTTGCAAATTCTCCATTCCCTTCCTTCATACTCCTTCACATTTTTCAGAAAGTAATGATATACAAAGGTGGTGCGCTCTCGATAGTACAATTCACTTGCTAGTGTCGTCTTTCCTATTCCACCCATGCCATAGATGCCAATTGCTCCTGGATAGTTTCCCATTGCATGTAGTTTTTTTGATAAAAAGTTTAGGGATTCACTTATACCCACTCGGTGCTCAGAAAAAGGTGATCCCACGGGTGAAGGTAAAACACTAAGAATTCGAGCAACAACTTCCTCCTTCAACTTCTCAATATCACTGCAATGTTCAATATATTCACAACTTCAATTAGCATAGAGAAATGATATGAGTTAATTGATCATCATAGAAATTATTGAATGCCTACATTCTCTTATCATGCAAGAATTGTATCTACATGCAAGCTTGGGTGATAGATAGTCTTACTCGATATGTTCTCTATGCTTGAATCCTGTGATTGTAGCTGCCTCATTGAGGGCACTTTTCCATCTCTTCACATCTTCTTCCAATCCTCTCTTCAAGTGTTTCTTGAAGGCTTGAGCGAATGGTCCTTCACTCGTCCGTCGTAGATTCTCCGGTTCCACATTGTAGAATACTACAATTATTGGCTTCTTGCTAGACAACATGTCACATAATTCATCAAGACAATATCTTGACTCTGCATATTTTGGAGAGAATATTGCAACATGCACAAGCGCTCCACTTAGAGCGTCATTAATGGATGTGAAAGCTTTTTCTCCTTTCACAAGTGAGTCAACATCCAAAAATGGCTCACAACCAGCATGTTGCAATGCATTGTGCAGTATTTTTCCAAAGGTCATCTTAGTATCTAGACCTCGGTGATTCAAGAATACATCAAATTTTGTATCCAATTTTGTACATTCGTTTGTGTCACTTTGACCGCCGTCCACTTCATCACACCTGCCATTTTTTAATTGGCTCCTGCAATCAATCAAGTAATTTAAAATCACTCAACGCAATTTATGTACTTCATGCTTCAAAATAGTGTACACATTTTCACAATGTATTGTCAAAGAACACTATGATCTCAAAATCTTGATGTGAACAAAATAGAATATGAGAAATTGAAGTATCGTGTGAACCAATTATAGCTGTGACTTACATCATAAATCATAAATTGCTTTCCTAGAACATGTATAAATATTAGCTTACAAAATCACAAAGCTTGTGTAAATCCAACATGCTTTGTACATTATATCTCTACGACACAAGCCTTCCTTTGTATTTATAAATGATGGACTGAATATTTTGCTGTTCTTAGAATCCACCCACAAAGCCTTCACATAATGACATGGTAGGTAAGAGGGTTCAGAACTACATGTCCCAAATAAAAAGAATGCTCAGATCGCAATTCCTTATTCGAGACTTCAAAATGAGCATTCCACGTACATGAAGTGCTTGACCTTGGAAGTGCTTTGAATCAATGAACTATAAGCTTCATCACATCTTGATGGAAAGATCATTCTTATCCAATGTCACAAGCCCACATGATTGATCCAAATTGCGGTAGACAATCCCGATTACAATCAAGAATGTCTTTGATTGCAAAGCACTCTTTACTTCATCCAGTCAATTTAACAATTAAGCTCTTTTTACTTTCAATTAACTATCACAATTAGAACAAGTGCAATGATCAACAAGAAACGGGAAGATCACTTCTCCTTTAAGGTCTACAGAACTCAGTTTATATCCTCTTATTCTGTTTTGGCTGCTTGCATAGATAGTGCTTAATCTAAAATTTAAAAGGTACAAGGCAATTACGTTCTTCACTAAACTCATTTTCAGCACATTTCAAGCATGTCTAAAAACACATTGGAAATAAGTCTTCAACTCGCTATAAGTGAAAATAGTTTATTATTATAGTCAACCCAAGAAATATGTGTCACAATTCAGTTAGTTTTAAAATCTTCCAACATCTTCCTAAAGAATGTAGTATTGTTCTCTTTTAGACTCTATACACTGTAAAGAAAAAAATCGTACCTCAACCACCAGAAGACAGCACCCACCGCCAGCAGCAAGCCGCCAGCTTCCAACCTCATTCTTGTCAATTTAAAATGCAACAATACTTACGGCCCACAATCGCAAGATGCTCTCCTCAAACTTGAAACACCGACATCGAAGACGGAAACTCCGCGATCGCCTTTTGCTCCAAACTGGACTCTACATCACAAGTAGGCGTCAGATATGTTTTGGGTCGTATTAAACAAGTGTCGGTAGCATACTGTCATGATCAAAGTTTGAAATCAAGCTGCTCCCGCGATATCGCTTCAACTGAACGCTATCACAAAATAGTCACACTGTCCTGTCCTGAACATGTCTGATCTATTAACACCCCCCCCCCCAAACGGCCCAAAGCATACGGACTACGGGCATGTCTTCGGGAACGATTCAATTCCGAAGTCAAGTCAATGACTCCAGAAGATCATGAGATCGACGAACCCACAAACCAATATCCCATCCAAACCATCTAAGGATCCGTCAAGCTGCTCAGGCCTAAAAAAATCGTTCAAAACGAGTTGTTATACTTCACGACATCCATACTATCCTGCCAGCCATTAGTACGCACATGCCTGATCGATTGAGATCTCACCTACTGCATACTGTTACGTACGGAAAGACTGAAATTCAACTCCAGGCGAAACCGCCCAATCCTCAAGTCAAGTCAGACTGCAGAATAACATGAGATCGACAGACAGAGAGCCGACTGCCATCCAGACTTTCGAGATCCAGTCACCGCTCAGAACGAGCTCACGACATCCGCACTGTCCTGGCCGGACACAATGTGAACGCTTAATGGATTGCCATCCCACACAATGCAAATGACTTCGATAGTATGGATATCAATCGAACTGCAGACATGTTCCAGCGAGAACAACCAAACCAAAGTCAAGGCACACATTGGAAAACAACATGAGATCCACAGAACGAGAGCTGACTGCCAGTCAAATCTTTGAAAAGCTGCTCCTGCGATGATCGCTCATAACAAGCTCTATTGATTTCACTATAGCCACACTAACTTGGCCGGCCGCTAGTATGGTCGCCTGATCTACTCACATCTCAGCGACTGTATATGGTTAAGAAAAGACTAACTTCTAATCTAACTGCGGTCATGTCCGCTCGGGAAATAATCCAACCCTAAAGTCAAGTCAGACTGAATGGGATCCACGCACGGGGAGTGACTACCATCCACACCATGGAAGAATTTGGCAAGCTGATTCAGCCATACCCGCGCAGACTAAAACTTCACATCTACACTGTCCTGCTGGCCAGTGGTATGCTTGATCAAGTCATATCCCACCCACTACACAAAATTACAGAAGCACTGTCGATTAACTTCAGAAATGTCCAGGCAGAAACAACCCAATCCCGAAGTCAAGTCAGATTGCAGATCGACACAAGATCCACACACCGAAATCGACAGGTTCGTAGGATCCGGCAAGCCGCACAAACTAAGCGATAAGAGTTACCGACAGCCACACTGTCTTGGCCGGCCATTACTATGGACGCGGTAACGATACCCATCTCACCAACTCCATAATGTTACGAAAGGACGGCTATTCGACTGCAGACATGTTTGCGCGAGAACAACCCTCCCAAAATGAAAAGAAGCACAGTGCAGAACAACATGGGAATCAGACGGGAAGCTGACTGCCAAGCTAAGCGAACCTTCGAAGCCTGCGTTGCAGGCGCACGAGAATATTCCGGTGGAACCTTGTGTCAGGAATCTCTCACAGCATACGTAATCTGATGATCTGTTTCGAGAAGATCTGATGATTAGTATATGTAAGCAGGAGAAAGTAATTTAATATCAAATAAAAATCGATTACATTTAATTTCAGACCTAAGTACGGAATTGCGATAGCACTAGAAGATCTTAGTGAGTTGGAAGGCTCCGACAAGCTGCTCCTGCGATAACCGCTCGCAACAGCTTCACCGTAACCGCACTGTCTTGGCCGGCCACTAGTATGGATGCCTGATCGACTCACATCTCATCTACTGTATATGTACACGGAATGACTATAATTCAATTGCAGCCATGTCCCCGCGAGAACAACCCAACCGCCAATTCAAGTCAAGTCAGACTGCAGAATAACTTGAGATCCACATCCCGAAAGCTGACTACCATCCACACCATGGAAGGATCCGGGCAAGCGGGTTCTGCAATACCGGCTCAGACTAAAACTTCACAACATCCAAGCTGTTCTGCTGGCCAGAAGTAAGCCTGATCGAGTCATATCCCACCCACTACATACGGTTCTGAACGGACTGACAATGAGCGTCAGACATGTCCAGGCATGAACAATCCAACCTTAGAGTCAAGTCAGATTGCAGAACGACATGAGATTCACAGTACAACAACCGAGCACACCATCGAAGTATGCACCAATTGCTCAGGCTCCGATTGCCGCTCAAAGCGAGCGCTTGGAGATATGACGCTTGGAGATATGACAGACAATCTCTCCTGACTAGCCGGACATTACGATGGACGCGCAATCGATACCCACCCTACCTACTCCATGAAGTTACAAAAGGACGGACATTGATCAACTGCAGGCATGTCCCCGCAAGAACAACCCAACCGTAGTCAAGTCACACGGAGCATACCAACATGTAAATCACACACCGGAAGCCGACTGCCAACCAAACCCTCGAAAAGCTGCTAATCGCTCAGAACGATCTCTGCTAGCTTCACCATAGCCACACTGTCTCGGCCAGCCACTCGCCCGATCGACTCACATCTCACCGGCTGTATATGGTTACGAAACGACTGACATTCAACTGCAATCATATCTCCGCTAAAGCAACCCAACTTAAGTCAAGTTACAGGTCTACTCCAAGATAGCATGAGACCGTCATACCGAATACCAACTGTCACCCAATTAAACCCAGCTTAAGTCACACACAGCAGTAAAACATGAGAAATCAACACATCGAAAGCCGACTAGAAGTCCGAGTCTACACTTACTTGGTGGCCACAGATCGGGTTGCCGGTTCGAGTGCGAGCAGCGGACAGACGTGCAGAGAGAGCTCGATAGCGCAAAACGAGAAGGTGGGGAGAGCGCAAGCAAAATGGAACCTGGTACAGACATTTGCTGCGGTGCTTGCAAGTTGGGGACGACGACGGAATAGTCTCCTCATCCATGCAGGTTGATCGGTGCATGGCTTGTACGCTACTTTCAATGAAGAAATGGTAAACTCTTGCATTATAAAACTCAATGCCATGCAAGCTTATCTGTATCGGCATACTGTATTCCCCGTCACTCTGAAGAAGTCATTCTCATTCCTCTTTAACCCTTGGAATGGCCATGAGTTTGATTAAAGTCTATAGTGTAGAAGGTAGGTGAATGTGGGCCCACTTGACTTTAGAGCACATGTCGTATGGAACAATGCAATTCCAAAAATATTCACAGAAGTTCTATATGAATTTTACTTGGATGGGGTTTGATGAAAATATTGACTCTATAAGCCTACCTATTTAAAGCATTTTAATAAGTATAGACTCTTGTTTACTTAGTCTAAATTATAATGTAGAAATATAAATAAATAAATAAATTATATATATATATATAAATATATAAAATAGGAGAATGTTTTGTTCTGTTTTACGAGTGACATTAAGATTTTTAGAACCGCCGGTCGGATCAGGCCGCATGAGGTGTTTTTGGAAGCGGATTTTGTTTTCATGTAGAGGAGCAGGCAACGATCATATAGCAAATTGGGCCATCTGATCATCCAATATTGAATTTCCAAGTAGTTATGGCCCCCAAATCACAAGAAATTACAAAAATGACTTAATTTAAGATCTATTAAAGAAAAAAGAGGAGCATAGTCAAAGTATTTAAGTAATTGAGATATATGTTACCATACCCTTTGACACAATCACATAAGAGGTGGCAATAATTACATAGAAGACTTTTTATAAAAGATCAAAACTAATTTACTAACTCATATCAAATACTCCAAACAACTCCATTCATCACTCGTACATTTAGACAACTTCAAACAAAATCACAAAAATCTCACAGTAAGATAAACAAGTGACCAAAAAAGCATGTTCTACATGCATTGACTTCACTCCGATTGATACTTTAGGTCAACAAATTGAGCACTATGAGAACGCCCCATCCAACTTGCCAACTTCAGTAATTGTCGACCCAAAAAAGCATACCCTACCTATCTCTAAATGCAACATGTAATGTGTTTGAAAAGCACATATTAAAATCATAGTGTGAACTTTCCAATGTACTCAAACTTTCCTTATATTCTCAACTATTCAAAAATAGATTTCTATAATGGAGGGCTTTACTTTCAAAAACTCCCCTTCCTATTTAACCACTAAAAATCCAAGCAAAAACTCAACCCCCAGAACCAAAAACTGCCATTTTTCACCTTCGTTTAGAAATGGGGAAATGGAGAAACTTTTTTTTTCTAGTTTTAAACATCTAACCATAAGAACTTGTACCTAACTTGTGAACAAAGGACTGGTCCAAATTTCAACCGTTACCGTTTGGAACAATACTACTTCCCCCTCTCGAGGGTGGAGACTATAACTACACTAGTTTCCGGCTAGTTACTAGTGCTTTGAAGATACTTGACATAGTATCCCCCAAAGGGCTTTGAGATACCCATACAACAAGGTTCAAGGTCCCCCCACAAGAGTTGGGTGGATTATAGTAGTGAGCACCATGTTGGCATGGGAAATAGAACCCACGACCTACTCATTGAGGGCCATGAATCCCAACCACCAAGCCAAGGCTTGTGGTGCCTCAACCATTTATACTCACATTGTACTCTAATACACATCTCCTTGTCTCTCATTACAACCTCAATTTAACACTAATTCGTAAGTGAACAAATCTACCATACTTCAGAGTGTGTGATAAGAGTAGCAAAATCTAAATGTTACACGTCCCTAGAAGGTCCAAAAGATTTGAAAATTTCACATTAACAGTCTTTGCCATCTACTTCAAAGGATGGCCCGACTCAAATTGTCAAGAACTCTAAAGAACCATAAAAAAAACCATTGCTGAGTTCCATTTTTCATCTCAAACACTCTCTTCAACATACAATAAATTACGGGACTACCATATCAAAACTGCCGTTACAACCTAGTATCACAAGGCTATATCCACTCTAATATTGAGCAAGTCCCACATACGTCAGTGATCGATAAGAGTACCAAGTTCTTAAAATATTGAAAAACTCTAACCTGAACAATTTTTGCCATCTTCTTTCTGACGAGGATGGCTACACTCAAGACTATTGAAAACTCTTAGGAACCATAAAGAAACCACTGCTTGGTTCCATCTTTCAGCTCAACTTTCAACACACAATAACTTACAAGCACTACTGTCAAAAATGGCGCTATGATCTAGTGTCAATAGATTGTATTCTACCTCTTTCGAGGTCGTAGTCAGATAATCCTCCTGGAAAAGACGAATCTCTACCTCGGTCATCATCGTACACAGGCGCTGCAGGAGCTGATGTTTGTCGTGCGGGTTTAGGGTGAGGACGAGCATGTGGAATGTAATCGTAAGTCATGTGCGCTGCAAAACCACCCAACCCTCAAATCTTGTGAACTTGTTGAATAAAGCCAACTACATCACATCTAACTAGTTTAGTCAAACAAGAGATATAATCTGTAAGGATGCTTACGAAAATCATCAAACAAGCTTCGGAAGTGCTGGCGATAACAGAAATACGCTGTCGCGATTCCTGTGGAGTGACAACAATGGTCAAAACTCGTTAAACTGAAATTGCTTCTTTCTTTGTTTGTCAAAGAGAGTTTAGACTTTCACCACTTCCCATTTAAAAACGAAAAATATGCTCACACTCAATCAAATTAAAAGTGGATACAAATGAATATGAGCATTTATTTACAAATGAGTATTGCAAATGAGTATTGCAAATACGGATCCATTGTGACTTATTCATTATGACTCGAACGACTATACCACTTGTAATGGACAAATTGAGGCATTGCGAACAACAATTTGAGTCGTTACGAACAACAATTTGAGCCCTTACAGACAACAATTTGGGTCCTTACGAACAACTCGTCACATAATGAACACTTTTTCCACTAATGAGTCAGAGAGAAGGGTGTGAGTGATGAGCTCACCAATACTGGCGCCAGTGCAAACATCAGTCCAATGATGCCAATAGTCATCAATTCGCGTCACGCCAACAAAAGTGGCGCCCAACATAACCACAACAATAGGAAAAATCTTCCAAGAGTGGCCCTTCCGATCAAAGATACTGAGCTTCCCCGCCATGTACATGGCCAAGTAGCTCAAACCGGCAAACGTCCCTGCAAACAAAAGAAAACTCTCGGTCAAAAACTCCCCATTGAATCTGATCCCATCAGAATCTAAGCCACTTTCACTTACATGAAGTATGCCCACTGGGGAAACTCTTGTAGGCCTCTTTCATCTGCTCTTTAGTCGCACTGCAGATGACGTTACCAGTTATTAAGTCGTAGTTCTGCCATCACAAAAATCATCAGAAACAATACCGGGGAATGTAGCAGGTGAAGAGAAGGATAGAATGTGGGACAGTACAGGAAGTGCCGTGGGACTCCCGAAGCAACGAGCGTAGAAGTGAGGACGGGGGCGTCCAATCCCTATCTTCACTACGTCTGTTATAAGTGCTGTTAATGCGACGGTTGTCAAAAGACCTACAGGAGAAGAAAAAGAATGTAAGTCACACACAAAAATACTACCTCAAATTGGCAATGATTCATGGGCCATTTTGCACAGAATCAGAGTACAATTGATTGCTACAATAGCTTAAATAGTTTCCATTGCCTTAGTCACTTTTCACTTCAGAATCCACCATCTTGTGATTGTGCTTCTATGTCACATCTCAACCATTTAGCTACTCTATCTTGCCATAGGTTTCAATAATTGGAATAGTTTCTGTTTCCTTAATCACTTTAATCACTTTCCACTCTAGAATCCATTATCTTTGTTTCTATTCAGCGGCATCTTTCCTTCTTTTCAACTATGCCATTCTTCATTCTCGACTACGCCAATTTATAGCATAAGGACTTATTGCTTATTGTAATTACAACAAGCTTCTTCTCAATGTTATCTTTCCTTCCTCTTCAACTGCCACTTTTTCTTCTTTTCAACTCTGCTACTTTGCATTCTCAACCACACCATTTTTTGGCATAACAGACAATCGATGCTTACTGTGATTACAGCAAGCTAATGCAAGTAGAGACGTACCCAATATAGCATGATGTAGGTCTCGAGTATTCCTCCGTTTGAAATAAATTGCCAAGATAACAACGAGAGGGACGCCCACAGCAATCGCCTGTTGAAATGCTACGAAAGGTAAGTACACATCTGACTGAAGAAATAGAGCAGTGAAAGGAAGACAGATTCTTACCGGCACGGATTGGAAAGGAATGGTGTTCGATTTGAAGGGATATCTCAGTTGCGCATTCTCGAAATTCTTTGCTCCAACGTAACGTTGAAAGGGGTGGATCAAAAAACTTGCAGCCCAAATAATGAAGATGATGACAATAAGTAGCCAGTCATTTAAGTGATACTTAAATAAACCGCCGAGGTTCAGATCGCGAAGAGTCGGTGACTCCAGGGAGTCCGTCCGAAGATCGGGTTCCCCAACTGGTTCTGGCCTTTGTTCATTGATTGATACACTTCTCGAGGGTAACCATTTCTTTAAACTTCCTGTACCAAAAGCTGCACAAGCAAACACTCTATTTATGCTGGCCTCGAAATAGGTCTAAAATCCTTCTCCTTTGAGTGAATAAATCTCTTGAAAAATGGGTAGATACACTCTCACAATAAGTAAGCGAATGGCAGAAAATTCAATCAGACCATTCATGGTAGAGTACGAAGACGCAAACTGACCTGAGAAAGTTTTAGAAGGAGCTTTGGTGAGATCAGATATCAAGGGCGATTTCGGATGTTCGTTGTGATGAGGTTCTTCCAGCTCGATCTCCGAAGTCTCCGGTGATTCTCCTGACCTGCACAAAGCATCATGTCAGCACAAATTGGACCAGTTTGGAGGATCTCGTACTCGAATCACTCAGCGCTTACCCTGCACGTTGATTCCACATCGCTACTCACGAGTTCTCCCTTAGAATCAGTCAATTCAAGTGCGCAAGAAACTACAGAAGCTCTTTCGTAGTAATCAAGGTTCAAGTAGCACTCTCGAAGATGGTGTGTTGACCTCACAAAAGTCATCAATGGACACAAAGACTAGAATCGAGAGAGCAGCTACGCATGCGTATAGTCAATTGAAAAGAGGCAATCCAAGCTAAAGCTTAAAGAAGCTCCTCCGCGTGGCAAGGCTCAAGCACTCTCGAAGATGGTGTATTGACCTCACAAAACTCATCAATGGACACAAAGAACAGAATTGAGAGAGCGATCTCGCTCGGCCAACTGAAAAGAGGCGATGCAAGCTAAAGACTGAAGAAGCTCTTCAAGGTTCAATCACTCTCGAAGATGCTGTAACGACCTTACACGCATATCTTAAAAATGATCACAGAGAACAGAATCGAGAGTGCAGCTACACGCAATGTTTGGCTTCGGAGCAGTCAATTGAAGAGAGGCGATGTAAGGAAAGGACTAAAGAAGCCTCTAGTTCAAGTACCACTCCACGACCTCACGACCTTAAACTCATTAATGGACACAGAGAGCAGGATCGATAGAATAGCGACTAATTTCGAAAGATCTCTGACTGAATCAACTCAAAGAAGCAGTAGCTTCACAACTAACGAGCTTCGAAACGGGAAATTTGAGCTTCTCGCTCAACCTACACACCAATTCAAAACGAAATGCACACCAGGGACTAGAGAAGAGACTCCTCTCACAGAAGGACTCGCTCTCTGCTGCAACAATTGCGAAGCTTCTCTGCTACAACAATGACGAAGCTTCGGGCGGTAAGCCGCGTGCGATATTTACAGTCAAAGTGAACAAAACTGACTTTTATCACTCACTCGTGTGAGAGAGAAGAGAAGAGAAGAGAAGAGAGGACAATTGACCTCATTTTGTCGTTCCTG
This sequence comes from Bryum argenteum, assembly GCA_037043015.1. NCBI lineage: Eukaryota > Viridiplantae > Streptophyta > Bryopsida > Bryales > Bryaceae > Bryum > Bryum argenteum. Next base: position 11,538,084 of record CM073328.1, on the reverse strand, counting down.
CTCTTCCGTCGCCCTGTCGTCGGCCTCTCCATGATGATCTTGCTTCTTCTTCATACACGGCGAGATTTGTCGGCAGCTGCCAGACTCCTAAACCCTAGAATGAAATCTCCAAATTAAATAAATGGCAGCATTGACCGCCGAGTCTCCGACTCTCAATTGTAAAAGTGCGCGTTATCAATTTGTTTGAGAGTAGGGTGAGTGAGTGAGCGCGTGTTACCAATTCTTGCTTGCTCCATGACCGAAAGGCGAAAACTGCGGGAACAGTGACTGTCGATGAAATGAGGTATCGGTAACTTTGACTTTGTATAAATTAGTCTGCTTTGCGCGACCTCCATCGTCTCCAAGCTTTTTCTGGAATCCACTTCGGGAATTCGGTATCATTGTGCGCCTTCTCGGCTTGAAGGTAGAGGAGCTCCCTCCAAGATAGCAATGTCTGCACAGCATTTTTTAATTTTACAATAATCCAAACTAATTCCATCCTTCCTTACTAATTGTTAGAAATGCCTATGGGTGAATGAACACATTTCAAAATTTGCAACTCAAGGGAGAGTGGTCAATAATGGCTCAAATTTCAGATTTTATAATCTAATCTTTCTAAGCAATTTTTAAGCAGATGAAAGGATAGTCAAATTGGATTCATAAATTTTGGACTCTTTTACAATTTCCTTTGAATTTTTGACACTAGCCTTATACATTAGGTGCTTTTAAAATGGTGCCTTGGTTTTACACCATGTAATGTTTGCCGTGAGTACATGCAACTCTTGTGTGAAGAAGCTATTATGTATCTCTATAAGAAGAAACGTGGTGCTCCATTATTGATACTGCCCTAGTTCTAAGTACTCTCCCTTATAGTGTTCTCCATGGAATGTAAATGGTGAGTTCACAAGTGAAATATTGAAATTTGAAATGAGTTCTTAAAAAGTCCATAGTTGTAATAGTTAGTCATGGTGTATACTATATGTGTGTTTATATATGTAAAACAAAAGAGCCATCGGGATATTAGCATTACGAACGGACACTTCATTCACGCCGGCCCCTTAAAAAGGGACCGGAGTTTCTATCTATCTATCTAAAACAAAAGAACTAGATTTCAGTGTTCAATTGTAAGAAAACATTTTTTAAGAAATTTTGAATTTTTTTTTTTTTTTTTTTTTTTTTTTTGCTGCAATTGTCACCTTAGTTACTTTCAACTCCTAAAATGATAGAATAATATTTTTGTGTTGAAGGATTGGTTGCAATTAAGTCCAAACAACAAAAGAAGAAATGTGGAAGAAGTTTACTTGATTGGTAAAGAGAAAGGTATCACCACACAAGAGGCAATGGGATGGCAAATTATAGAGTGAACCACTTACAAGGTCAGGGTTGAGTGATTGTAAAACTGAAGGAACATTTGCACTTTGAGTTTCATACCTGTTGAGTTTATTAAGTATTACCTCAAACCCTCAATAAATGAGAACACTTCTACATGAGAACAAAGTCATTTAGCCTGGTTCTAACATTGTAAATATGCGTTCACAATTCATACATAACGGATGAATTGCCTATTCCTCCTCTAATGTGTTATTTGTTCTCCCTGTCAATTGAAATCATCAATTTCTAAAAATGTCCTCACTTATCATTGCGCCACTCTTTATAGGCTACCTCGATATGTATTTTTCCAATCCAAAGCTGAACGCCTAAAATTTATCACAGGAGGTTGAAGTGGATATATACCAACTTTACAATGCACAAAACCCCAAGTGCGAACTACCTTGACAGAACAATTCATAATGGACGGTGATAATTTGACAATGACAATGAGAATAACACTCTAATACCAGACATGTAACACCATAAATGGGATTCATATTCACATTCACAATTGTTCAAAGACCTAAGTACTTTGGAATACCATTTTCAACTCATCATGATGAAACTCTGAACATGATGAGCATCTGCCAAAACTGGAGTATACAATCCAGTGTCAAAGCAAGTGACATAGTCCACAAATGCACTGCTGACCAGGAAAATCAGTGCAGTGGTTGACGAGAGATGATGTTGCTCATCCTGTAGATTGGATTAAGTAAAAGAATATGACTACGCAAAATGACTTCTAGACAACCTGCGATGCTTGATCTGCACCTAGACTTCGAATATTGCATGTATGCTGCAGCTGAAACACTAGCTCATGCTCTGTGAGCTATGTATGGTAAGTAACCTCGGATACTTTATACAGGTTCCGATAAATATCTCACAGATATTTCTGCTAAAGCCAAATGATCTAGAAATGTCATTAAAGCGGAAGACAAAAATATCAGGGTCGAAGGGGAGTTGAGATTCTTAAACCCTACAACTGTATGAAGCTCAACGGGAGGTCGTCAGACATTCCCTCTGTCATAGATAGCAAGCAAAGCTCCAGAATCAGATAACAAAGCCAGTTGTTCTCTTAATGCTGCAGATTCCGAACTCTCGACTATCTTGTTAAAAACGTATTTTCTTCTGCATTGAAATTTCAGCAGACAGTAAGAATGATGATCAATACGAGAATGATGAGTGGAACGAAGATCCTTGTATTGAGAAGGCTTTTGCAAAATCGCCGTTAGGACCACGGTCATTGTCGCTATTTCGAAAGGTGTAGGTTTTATAATGCACAAAGGCCAACCTGTGAAGCTATGAAAACATATTTCTAACCATCTGTATTCTAACAAAGTCTATCATACCGGAAGTGCTTAGACGCTGTACAGCTCGCCGATCTCCTTCGAAATCTCCTCCTCCTTCTCCCGCCCGTACACGTCAATGCTCATGTCCTGCTTGATGTTGTCCGAGTCGTTCACCACCACCTCCGCGTTCAACACGCGCTTGTCCTGCAGGCTGAAGTTGTACTCCGACTTCACGCCGTCCCGAGGCACAATGTGCAACAAATTCTGCTGCGGATGATCGCGCTTCCACGTCCGGGAAGCACACAACGCACGGAACTCGAATTCATCGCAGATGCTGCCCGCCTGCATCTCCACCGGCAGCAGCGACAGATCCTCCTTCAACGCCACGCCCAGCGTCGTCGCCGTCACGCACTTGTAGCACGTCGTCCCGCCATTCTCCATGCACTCCAGAGTTCCCGCCGTCACGGGCTCCACCACGAACGCGTCCTGCAGCTTGCCGTTCTCGTCCTTCCTGAAACAATGCGCCAGCCCGAGGACAATGTAGTCGTCGTCCTGCCACTCAGGGTTCGCGCCGTGCCCTGACTCACCCTCGGCTCGGATCGCCACAAATCTCCTCTGCACTTGCTGCGGATGGCTCACTCGCAAGGATTGTGACGCTTGGCCTCGGAAGGAAGTGGAGAGCGAAAGAGCCACACATCGGCTCGAGGAAGCGCGCGTGGACGACGCAGCCCTGAGATGCTGCGACACAATGTCGGAGGTGGCAATCCTGCTGGCGGTGGCGGCCATGGTGGCCATCGTTGAGCAGCTCCTCGCACCTCGAATGGAATTGGCACGAGGAGCTTGAAGTGAGCAACGTAAATGCTTCACTGCAAATTGCAAGAGATAGACAGTTGTAGGAACAGAGCTCGACAAAGGCGATGAGAAAATCCTACACTAGATAGGATAAGATACCCAGGTGAGAACCGCAGGTCTTCAATTCGCAGGATATACGTCCGGGTATATAGTATTCGGCATCTCGGGGTATCTCTTATTAATGTCATCATCTTCTCCAGTTTCAAGAGGTCCTTATCTGAACGAGTGGAAATAGGTCATATCATGGACGAAGAGAAAAGCGGTCCTTTCGTAGAGCACTGCGAATGGAAATTTTAATGAAGACATTTCTGCTATCAAGATATTTTTAGAACAACTCATACAGATTCCGAATTTCACTAGAATCCACGGTGCCCTCGTTGAGCCAAAAAGGATGAGTTTCATCCGTCAGCGAAGAAAGCATGCAAGCAACCAAAACGTACACTCTTCCCGTCTTTATAAAGGCTATCAATGGATTCCGACTGATCAAGACTAGATTCATCTCTACGTTTGGGTTGCCACCTTCTTCACGAAATCGCACCTGCATTTGACCCTAACCCCCTACATTGCCGCTAATTTCAAGCCTTGGGCTCAAACTTCCAAGCTTGGGGTTGAGAATTGCGAGTTTTCAAGCTTGGGGTTGAGTTTAGCGAGGTTTCATGTGTTAGCAGATTCCGAGCAAGCTTTTTTTGGCGATGGCGGAGCATGGGGAGTACGCGCAGATAGGAGGAGACGAGGAGAGTAATGGCGGAGTGGTAGTGGATTCGAACGAGAAGAACGAGTTGCTGCTGGATGATCAAACGAGCGTTTTGGCTGCGTTTCCGGGGAGTATCAAGTACTTGGTATGGAACGAGTTTTGCGAGCGATTTTCGTACTATGGCATGAAGACCATTCTTGCGCTTTACTTGGTGCAGCAGTTGCGCTTGACTGAAAACGAGTCCACGGAGCTTGTGCACCTCTTCATCGTCGCTTGCTACGCTACTCCCCTCTTGGGAGCCTTCGTCAGCGATTGCGTCTGGGTACGGCTTTCAAACCCTGCACTAACTACATTGCTCAGTTGCCCGTATTGGTACACAAATTTGAGTGTCGCCGAAACCAAGATTGTCTTCTGCTTGCGATCATGTACACGATTCTTATGTATAGTAATCGTCACCGCTTTCTGGCTCGTTTTCAACCTTTTTGGAAATCTTGAATGTCGACGCTTCCGGTGTAGTAGCTTATGCTCATGTGTTGCAATTTACACGAACTCATTCCGTAGGGAGAATCGCTTTGTAGCAGAGCATTTCAACCTTTGAACGACTTTCTGGCCGGGATTTCGTTGTCGACGGGTTTGAATTTTAGCATTCCAATTTTGGTTATGCTTACAATTTAGATAGGGCGTAGCGTTTGTACCGAGGTGCACGATTCAGGCTCGTGGTTGTTTAGATTTTAGGGTTTTGGTTGTAGCACTTTGGCAGAAACAGCATCTGGTTGACAATTGAGAGGTCGATGTGTGCAGGGGAAGTACCGGACGATCTTATACTTATCAGTAGTCTACTGCCTAGGGAATTGGGTGATGGCAGCATCAGCATACCCAGAACCCAGCCCAAGCACACGCAACACGCTGTTCTGGTCAACTTCAGCAGCCCTTGGATTGATCGCCTTCGGCACAGGCGGAATCAAGCCTTGCGGAGCAGCGTTCGGAGGCGACCAGATTCAGCACGCACTTCCCGAGGGACCGTTGAAGGAGCGCGTGCAGCGGCAGTTCTTCTCGATCTATTACCTCGCCATCAACATCGGCTCGTTTTTCGCGACACTGGCAGGGCCGTACCTCCATGTCCGCTTCTCGTATTCGCTCGCGTTCGCCGTGCCCGCTGTCTTCATGATGGGCGCACTCGTCATCTTCTGGCTCGGCCGCAAAACTTACTACAACCAACCACCTCAGGTCTCAAACTCCCCATTCTCAGATTACCGTCAGGATTTGAGCATTTGTATACTCTCAAGGAATCCCCAAACTGGTTGATATCTTCTTCACAGAGCCATCAGAGGAGCCACAATGTGTCACTCTTCGATTGCTCAAAGTACAGAAGTAGTCAAATGTAGCATTACAGCTAGTGTGATGAGGAACTGACAGACATGATTCTTTGCAGGGGAATGTGTTTGCTGAGGTGGGGAGCGTGGTGGTGACTGCTGTGAAGAATCGAGGCACAGGAGAGCACTGGCTAGACAGTGCAAAAGAGAATCACAGCTCAGCGGTCGTTGAAGACGTGAAGGATCTGATGCGAGTACTCGTTCTCCTGCTCCCGACCCCCATTTTCTGGGCGCTTTACGACCAGCAATCGTCGAAGTGGGTGTTCCAAGCGACGGAGCTCGACGGTTATGTTCCGTGGTTCAACTTCACCATTCAACCTGATCAGATGCAGGCGTTGAACCCGATTCTTATCGCGCTCATGATCCCGCTCTTTGATCTAGTGATCTACCCGTTCTTCGAATCTCGTCAATACTCCCTCCGTCCGATCGCGAGAATGGTCTCCGGAATGGTGCTCTGCGCCGCAGCGTTCGCGATCTCTGGGGTGCTGCAGCAAGCCAACGATTCGCGTGGTCCGGGCGAGAAGCCGTTGTCGCTCTTGTGGCAGATCCCGCAGAATGTTGTTATGACTGCTGGGGAGATCTTGTTTAGTATCACGGGGCTTGAGTTCGCTTACTCCCAAGCCCCGGACTCCATGAAAGCTGTCGTCCAGGCCGCCTGGCTCTTCACCGTCTCTGCAGGTAAGACTCTGCCCCTAGTCATAAAACACAGCTTTTCTACCAGTGTTTGGTGTCCCAGATTTGACGATTTGGGTGTGATCTGCAGGTAACTTTGTAACAGTGGCGCTGGTGGCTATCATCGGCACTAGTTTCACGAAAGCGAATGAGTTTTACTTGTTCTCCGTGGGTTGTCTAGTTGCCATGTTGCTCCTTTTGTGGGGCGGCTCCACTTTCAAGTACAGGACGCCTACCGTCGCCGCCACCCCTTCCACCGAGACTCTGATTGTTCATGCTGCCGATGATCGTGTCTACGGCGCTTAACTCCACCATCGATTCTTTACATAAGGTACCATCCCCATGCTCATGCTCAGACACCAAGCCAAATTTCAATCGAGCAAGTTCCTGGGAAGGAACTTCTTCGGAGGAGAATGTACAAACTTTGTAGGATACTAGTGATCCAGGAAGTTTAATCATCAAACATCTCTTTTACTCCCTCTCTCGAGATGGATTTGATAGAACCTACTGGAGTATGAATCATCTAAGTATGATTTGGATATGGGCTTGAATGCCGGAATCTTGCTCTTGGCTAAACAAGCATACTGAACGGTTATTGTCAGTGCTGCTTGGATTGATTTTGAGCAGGTTACAAGATCGCGCCTCATTCAAATTTGAGAGCTTCAAATGATACATCCATCCTTCCCGCAGGTTCCTGAGAAGAGAGAATTCAGTGATTCTGAGTGGGATCCAATGCAACTTGTCGATAAGTTGGTGCCTTGCATTGTATTGTATTGCAGGCTCCTCTTCGTTTTAGGTTTGTATAAATTGATACATTTAAGTGTAGTTGTATTTCATTGATTCAGTTGAGCAGTGCTAGAATTCTATTCGTGGGCGTGTCTCAATTGAGGCTATTGTCCTACTGATTGTTCTCATTCATCGCATTATGCAACAATTTGGAATCAACTCAAATGTTCGAAATGAAATATTCGTTTTGGCTTATTTGGTTCGTTATAGGGTGAAGTCTTTGGTACTATGACTTTCTTTGGAGACGTCTTGAAGTGTACGTTTGATGTGTCTGTGATTATGACTCTTGCCTCAACTATGGTGGGCTAACCCCTAAAGTCAACTTGCCTCAAAACTGCCAAAAACTTCGAAGTTTTAATGTAAGGTGAAAGTTTCCAAAGCTCTGGTAGAAGTGGGCGCTGGTACCGGATGGACGGTCTATCCGCCGTTAAGTGGTATAACGGGTCATTCTTGAGGATCCGTGGATTTAGGGGCACTTCACACTATGGCCGAAGGTTGAGAGGCCGTAGATTGCAGCCAATGAAATCGTAGGAAACCCTTGTTTCGGCCTCTCGAGCCTTCACACTAGAAGCCAAAGTCCACCGGCCGTCACTCTCCAAATGGCCTACGTGGCAGCACTTTTTGACCAAGGCGACGGCCTCTCGACGTTTGTTTGGGTCTTGCATTTTGCAAGACCCAAACTATGGTCGAGAGGCCGTCACATTTTTTTCATAAAAAATTCAAAAACTGACAAGATCTTGGCCGTTAGATCAAAAGGATGCCTTGGACAAGGAATAAAGTGATATGGGTTTGGACTTTGGGCTTGGCCTTCGGAGGCTTCATATTACGGCCGTCCAAGTTGAAAGCCCATGGGAGTTCATGGCCAAAGCTTTGGACTTTGGGCTTGGCCTTTGGAGGCTTCACAATATGCCCGGCCAAAGGCTCCAATTACAATATTTTATTGGTTATTTTCAGTAAATTCCTTTGGACTCTCAACAAAGTTTGGACTCTCAAATCCACGGCCTCTCGACTTGGACGGCCATAGTGTGAAGCGCCCCTTAGCCACTTTCAGTCTTCAAATATTGATGTATATTTAGGTATGTTAATGTAGAATCTAATACTCAACTTGTATGTGTATGTGTATATCAAAGCCCTCATTCAAATTCCTTATCAATTGCGAGATCATAATGTTCAAATTTTGAAATCCCTTGTTGAAAGGGTAACTAGTTTTTTGAAGGCCAAAATAACCATTTTTGGTAAAATTTTTGGTGTGAGGCTCTCTATAGTTTCGGTTTGAGATCTTGCCTCGAAAACTTATTTATACATACAAAAAACAATTTGAAAGAAAGTAATATCTTGAGTTTTGGTAAATTTTAAAAGTTTCAGTGGTTTAATTGATTTTGGGCAAATTTGGAGAATAAATGAGCATATAACGCAGTTTTGGGTAGTCTTCAAATGGTGTTTTCAAAATTTGACCATGAATTTCTCCTAGAATATGAGGAATTTTGAGGCACAAAAGGACTTTCTGAATGCTATGGTCATACTCTACAATCTTCAAAAGGTCTCAAGTTTGTGCAAGCTAAATTTAGAAATCTACAAGTTGATTAAGGCGGAAACAGACACATTCTGTCCTCGCTCGACTTTAGAGGTTAATTAGTTTTTGACTTGAACCCAATCAACCTCTTTTATGGTTGATCCCAAATTTTGAGGAGTTCTATTTGAATAAAAACAAAATTTGAAATTTTTGATTTTGATGCCTCATAGAAATTTGGTCATTGGAAACCATATCCAATTTACAGAACCTTGTTTGGATTTATAGATTGTTCACAATAAGCCTTCAAATGCAAACAGAGCAAGGTTTTCTTAGTGTAAGAAAACTTACTACGTTGGGAAACTAATGAGGTTCCTCATTGGTTATCGGTAGCCTCTCTCCATTTTATCATATAATATGAGATTTAAGCAAATCATGTCAGTTTCCGATCACTAATAATAGACCGTACATTTTATATTGATTTTCAAAATTTTAGTCTTTTCAAGTCAATTTGAAACAAATATTTCCTATCTTCAGAAAGTTGACCGTATAGATCTAATTTAGGGTTTTAGGCCTTTATACCATCTTTGTAGCGCTACATCATAACAATGTTAAATCATATTTATTAACACATCTGAGTTTTTCTTCAAACCCCTTATTGCTTTGGTAGTTAAAAACTAACATTAAATTCGACATATGATTTAGTGTAGTGAGACAAATGAGGCAAAAGGGGGGTATATAAATATGTGTATTCTACCCGCCCGGTTCTCACCTGGGTATCTTATCCTATCTAGTGTAGGATTTTCTCATCGTCTCTGTCGAGCTCTGTTTCTACAACTGTCTGTTCTCTTGCAATTTGCAGTGAAGAATTTGCGTTGCTCATTTCAAGCTCCTCCTGCCAATTCTATTCGAGGTGCGGGAGCTGCTTAACGATGGCCACCATGGCCGCCACCGCCAGCAGGATTGCCACCTCCGACATTGTGTCGCAGCATCTCAGGGCTGCGTCGTCCACGCGCGCTTCCTCGAGCCGATGTGTGGCTCTTTCGCTCTCCACTTCCTTCCGAGGCCAAGCGTCGAAATCCTTGCGAGGGAGCCATCCGCAGCAAGTGCAGAGGAGATTTGTGGCGATCCGAGCCGAGGGTGAGTCAGGGCACGGCGCGAACCCTGAGTGGCAGGACGACGACTACATTGTCCTCGGGCTGGCGCATTGTTTCAGGAAGGACGAGAACGGCAAGCTGCAGGACGCGTTCGTGGTGGAGCCCGTGACGGCGGGAACTCTGGAGTGCATGGAGAATGGCGGGACGACGTGCTACAAGTGCGTGACGGCGACGACGCTGGGCGTGGCTTTGAAGGAGGATCTGTCTCTACTGCCGGTGGAGATGCAGGCGGGCAGCATCTGCGATGAATTCGAGTTCCGTGCGTTGTGTGCTTCCCGGACGTGGAAGCGCGATCATCCGCAGCAGAATTTGTTGCACATCGTGCCTCGGGACGGCGTGAAGTCGGAGTACAACTTCAGCCTGCAGGACAAGCGCGTGTTGAACGCGGAGGTGGTGGTGAACGACTCGGACAACATCAAGCAGGACATGAGCATTGACGTGTACGGGCGGGAGAAGGAGGAGGAGATTTCGAAGGAGATCGGCGAGCTGTACAGCGTCTAAGCACTTCCGGTATGATAGATTTTGTTAGAATTTGTTTAGTTACACATGGTTAGAAATAATTTTTGATACCTTACAGGTCGGCCTCTTGCATTTCTTACGCTACATCTTGCGAACAGGTGAGGTTCGAGTTTGAATGAACTCCACCTGGTAATAGAGTGGTTTGTTTTTCAATTTTGCGAATGTAAGAAGACATGCTTATCAAAAATGAGCTTTGATTCATTCAATCTGTTCCATTTTTCACCTCATGTTTGTGAGCATTCCTCTGCCTCAAATTACTCTTTGTTTTCGTATTGCTGTTTGTAGAACTTCTAATGCAATGCACGAGGTTATGATTGGGACTATAGATATGGTCTGGGCAGTGCAGCATTTTATCCGAGGAATCAACTTACTCATAGCTGATGAGATGATTTATTGTTTCTGCGCGAGCAAGTACGTTCAGATGACTCGTAATCGGTTTGAGGGTTCAAGAGTCTGGAACATCCCTCGACCCTGCGTATCTCTTTCACAGGCTTATGTGCCTTTTCACTTTGTGCTTTAGTAATATCTGTCAGATCTTTATTGTAGATGGGAAAGCTTGAAGGACGTGATATTGTGTTCATTCATAAAGTGCTCGGCATTGTTGATTGTGAAACCTCATTCAACCATAGACTATGTAAGTGCAATAATCAATTCGTGCATGCGTTGGTTGGTTCAATTCTAAAATCTTGCATGTGTTGAAAAATCAATTCGTGCATGCGTTGGTTGGTTCAATTCTAAAATCTTGCATGTGTTGAAAAATCAATTCGTGCATGCGTTGGTTGGTTCAATTCTAAAATCTTGCATGTGTTGAAAATTTGGCATGTAGTGCTCTAAGAGCATGCCCAGCCCTTTGCGCCAGGCCGGGCCGTTGCACTGCGCGAAAACCCCACAGGCCCCGCTTGGTCGGGCGAAGCACCCCCACCCCACGCCACGACAAAGGTCAAAGGAAAAGGCCTCCCACCTATTGCTAACAAGCATACTACAATAGAAAATATTCTTTGCCAATCAACTCTCCGCCATGTGGCACTCTCTCATTGTTTAATGGAGACGCTAAAATATGAATGAAGGCACGGGATAACTTGGAGTTATGGTGTGCTAGAATTTAGGACACCTCAAACCTCTTGACCGGGTTAGCGGGATAGTGTGTGGGTTGGGGCTCCTCACACTCCATATTTGGCTCCACTCTCCGGCCCACAGTGCGGGCTGGGCATGCTCTAAGGTGCTCTATATGGTTGATAGTGCTATAAGGGAAATATCTTAATGTCCAATTGTGGTTTCATAAGTAGGTATTTGATTATCTTTTGATCCTTTGGGGTACTATACATAGGGAATTGAGGGCATCGAATGTTCAAGTGTGGTTTCACTCAAAATTTGAGCCTGAGCAATGGGAAGGTCCACTTGGATTATATAGTGTAAAATATCAAAACCAAAGTGAGAACCATTTTCCTAGGTGTAAAACCTCTATATTACTTTGTAGAAGGAAAAAGGTGGCCGCATGTCGAAAGCGTTGAATAAGCTACATTCTATGATTTTCATTTGTTCACAATCAAAAAAATTCAACAACAGAATGCAATGTGTAATCAACAATGGCCAGTGAGCTAAACAATTGGCCTTTCATTCTTGTGTTGTCAATTTTTTGGTGCATGGGCCATGTGATAAGTTGTTCACAAGCATCAATGCATCGTCTCATAAAAGTGACCTCAACCCTTGAGGGTGCTTTCCAGAAATGGATCTATCATAAGAGAGGATTTTGCTTTCTTAGATTCCATAAACAACTTGACCCACATGTAATTAAAGCGGACTCTTGAGATGTTTCTTCGCACTTGATTTTTAAGAAAGGTCATTTTATCATTAGTCATAAAACGTAGTGATTATATAAATTTTAATTCAACTAAGTTTCTTAAAACTAATAATCTAGAACACTTTGTTGAGATCCTTCTACGTAGTAAGATCATGTGTACTCGTCTATAAATCAAATGGATATTCTATAGACATCACAATATCTCATCACTCAATTTTCACGAAGACTTCCAACATTCTTGAAACCTCTTATTGTTATCACCTTTAACCCCTAGAGGACCAAGAAAGCCGAAATGGCTTCTCACAAGAACAAAATTTAGACAACTTTGACCATTATAATCTCACAAATGAAAAAGAATCAACGGTTCAAATTTGGTTTGTGAGTGAAGGGTTGAGTTAACTTTGAGATCTTACGGTTGGCTCTTCCAAATAATTCTTAGTTTAAGTTTTATTAGGGACCTAAGTAGAGGAAGGTCTATTTTTATGTAAACAATTTTGCATTGAGAACCTTTAGGGGTTAAATGACTTTCTATCTTTGTTGAAGTGGCACCAATTGCTAAATTAGAAAAAACTTTGTTTGGGTTTTGTGTGAGACCATTCCAAATAAAATTAGATTAATAAATATGCGCCAGAATAGTTATAATTTGTTCAAAGCATCTGAATCTTAACAAGATATACAAAAAACTAGTTCTCAAAATAACAAGTGGGTTTAACTATCTCAGGCGATAACCTGTTTCTTAAAGGACGATGAAACGATTTCCCGGGTATCAACTGAGTTCAAAATCAGAACGTTGAGTTGAAATTGATACCCGGCCAGTCCAGTCCACATTCAAATCCTGGCGCCAGCACCCTCTCTTCTCTCCCGCTGCTCGTTGTCTCCACATTTCATCAATTCTTGCAATCTCTGTCACGCCTCGGTCCCCACGCTGGCTCTTTTGTCGGAATCCACGCGCTCTGGCCTTCTTTTTGAGCCACTTCCCGATCATTTTGACCCACTTTTCGAACCGTTTTGATCCCTTTCTCAAGCATTTCGAGCAAGCATTGTGAGTGAGGGCGGGAAAGAGAGAGGAATGTGGCGATGGTAGATTAGACTAATGTGGCGAAGAGCATGATGGAAGTTCTGGCTTTGAGGTGAAAAGAGATTCTGCAATGGGTCGGCCAAAGAAGGCCGCCACTACTGCTGCTGCTGGGGGACGAAAGGCGCTGGCGAAGAAGGATGCGAACGTGGTGCAGCAGCCTGTGGTTGTTGTCGTTGAGGATGAAGCGGAGGATACAGAGGAGCAGCTACGTATCGTGAATCTTGTTTGCAACGCCGTGGACCAGGAAGGTGAGCTTACTTACTTTCCCCTCACTCTATGCGAACATTATATAAGAAGCTGCAACTCTTTTCTATCACTGTCAATGTCCATGTCATTCGTAAATTTGCGAAACGAGAGGTGACATTTCTCAATGAGAAGGGCATATTGACCGTTGCTTCCCTGGAATAAGAAGAGAGAGTTTGTGTGAGTTTATTCCGTAACTTTATTCTCTAGGTTCTGTCTGTGCTTGGCAAATGGTCACTCTGTCATCAATGTATTCTCCTTAATGTTCAATAGCCAGAAAGATGCAGTAGATTCTTTTCGTAATGACAATTGCATTTGTTTGTTTTGTAACGGTTACTGTAAAGCGAGTGTACCAGTTTCCACTTCATCTTGCCTTATTGAGAGGTACATGAAGACAGGGTACTCTTTGTGTCGAGTATTCTACTTTCAATATTACTGACTATATCGAAGCATATATATAGTCTTGGCCCGGCAAGTTTAGGTACATATCATCCTTCATTCAAATGATTGAAGCGGACTACCCTGAAATGTGCATAAGCTTCATCTCTTATGGCATAGTTTGTATAATTTTCGTGTCTATTTCTAAGTGCACAAGGAAACACAGATCATTTAGAATTTCCCATGCATTTCACTCTCTTTCTAAACAGGTTTATTCAGGTTAGGTGAGGGGTATAGTTTTTTTTTGGTACTAGTAGATACCTGGGAAAGGTCGTGTTTCGTGAAAAAATCTCTCACGAATGCATGAGGCTTGGTGAGTCATTTTTTTGCTCTCGGTATCCGCATCATTCTTCTATTGAATCTTGTTCAGTACAGTGCTTTTCTGAGGAGCATACATGTGATGTGTGCAGTGGAGTCAAGATCCGCGGCAATAGTGGCCATAGGGGATGGCCACATGGCGAGTGCGACCACACAATTGCAACTGCTGATATCCAAGTTCCCGGAGCACATCCGAAAGATGCCCATGAAGAAGTTCCTGAAGGAGCACTGTCCCAACACAAAAGCCAACACTCGCCCAGATGGGACACTGTACTTCGATCTGGTGGACGACTTGCAACCCGACATTCTCAATTTCAACACTCTCAACTTCAACTCTGTCCGAAACACTCCAGGCTTTGCTTCAGTACGAAACACGCCGGGCTTCGGGACTGTCAGAAACACGCCAGGGTTTGCGTCTGTTCAGAATACCCCAGGCTTTGGACCATCAAGATCAGGTACGTTCATCATAATCTTCCAGAGTGGCTGATTATGCTTTTATGTTATTTGACTTTCCATGTGTCCATTTAAAAAAAAGGATCATAGCCAACTTTTGCACTTGCAGAAGCAGCACCTATAGCTGAAGGTAACGCATGAACATTGATCGTTTCGTACCGTTTTCTTCTGTTTCTAAGCAAGAAAGTTACATGTGCAGTGGCGGATTATATTGGCGAAGGTGTCAGCAACAAGTTAGCTGATCAGGTAAGCACATCTTTGCTTGATTAGTCACGTCATGAAGGCACTTTTCGCTGTATTGATATTTTACCGACATTTGTAACTGCAGAAAGGTATAGAGCAGTATAGTTGGGATGAGTTCCTTGCTGCGTACCGGATGCAGTCAGCAGTGAAAGTCCCATCTGCTTGGGACACTCCATCCTTACGAACTCCTGGCATGGTGAGATGCAGTCCTGCGTTAACAACTTGCTGCTCTTCCAGATTTATTTGTAACATCATCAATTTGTCATTTCTTAGACATAGTTTCTCAGATTCCACATACAGACCCATAATTGTTTTGATGGTGGATGTCTGCAGAACTGGAGAGACACTATGATCACTCGAAACTTTACCCCCATGACGGAGAAAGTCTTCCCTTCAATGCTACCATCGCAAACTGGTACAGATGCTCTTAATGCTGGCTTAATATGCTTATATGCTGGCTTATTATGGACCTCTCTTTAAATCAAACCACTTCTTAAACTTTACAGCCAATCTAACAACAAATGGAATGTATTCCCCGTTTAAGAGATGATGATATATTCTTCAACCTTTTTTTTAAGCAGTATACTTCTGTACTCAAACTAATCAGGGTGCATGTTTTGTGGACAGGTGATACAGTAGTGGGAGGAACCAAGCGGAAGGCGACCACTTCTCGTGGACTCCGCATGATATAAGTAGCCTAGTGTCCCTTTGTTTCATGATTTGATTATGTTCAGCAATTGATAGAAAAGTTGAAAGGGCAATCTGTAGATCACACGCTCTTCCGACATTCTGTACTCTACATTGGAGCACTGCAACTTGAGTTCCTCGCTTATTTGTGCATTACAATTCTTTCTGCAACCTATTTATAGCTGTGTCAATAGACTTTTCAGACATTGTGGGCACATCATGAACATCTTTAACTCCTGAAGACTCTGAAATGTGTTTTTCTGTACTCAAATGATTCATGCATTCTTGACCTTTTGATATGCTCATTCGTATTTCTGCTCATCTTCTGAACCCAGACCAATATCTGAGCAATATCATGCAAGTTTATTTCATGTTGTTTTGAAATTCGAAATGTTAACAAAGCACAAGTTTCAAACTGGCAAGTTCATTGGGGGAGTGGCAAATGGAATCAATTTCTAGAAAGTACACAAGAAAATGCATCCACTGGGATCAATTTATTTGGATTTATTTTGTATTGGTTAAGAATATTGAAAATAGGACTGTTAAGTACCAGAAACTGCACACTCTAAAATGGATACATTAAAGTTTTTAGTCCTTCAGTTACATTGCATCCTATTTTACCTGTGCTTTCGACAAAAATTTAGGGTTTAAGGTTTAGGATTTATCATTGAATCACACAATTTACATAATGAATTGTCTACAATTTATGTGAAAACCCACATGACACCCAAATTTGTTTTTAAACGTAAAGCAAACCTTCAATGAGTTGAGAACAAATATGAAGATAACTTCTTGTATCAATTTTTGGCATGGAAAATGGTAAGTTGAGCGCAAATCAAGAGAAGAAAATTATCCAAAAATGAATGCTTGGGCATTCTAGAATTTACATTATTACAACATCTTGTACAAGATGGATTTCTAAAGCTCAACTCCTACGGTATTTGAGAGAAGTAAACATGATGACATAAGGCCAACATGATGGAAAAATCTATTGTATAATACAAGTATTACTATTCTTATTGCCTCTTGAAAATGAAGAAAGCAATTAAGAAGTCTCTCAAGTAGATGTAGTTACGATGCTTGGCACCGGTGCACCTGCAAATCATTAACAGAAAAAAAGTTCTCGTCAACAAATGCAAGTCATATTAGACACTCGAAGTTCAATAGTACATCTATACATAAATATCACATACAAGTATAACCATTTCCAAAAGTGACATTTAAAAGGTCTAACATCAATCTCAACAAAAAAATGAGATGGAACCTAGTTAACCCCTAAAGATCCAAGAAAGCCGAAATGGCTTTCTGGGATTTCTGCAGGGAAAAGAAAAGCAAGCTTTTACCATTATAATCTCAAAATCGGAGAAAGATTAATCGTTTAGATTTGACATATGAGTAAAGGGTCAAGTAAACTTCAAGATCCTACAGTTGGATCTTCTAATTAAAATTTGAATTTTTCCGGGCCTGAAGTAGAAGAGGGTCCCTTATGATGATTTAGACAATTTTGCATCAAGAATCTTTAGAGGTTAAGATGTCAATCTTGGTACGAAGTTTTTCAATTTTCATGTGAATTCGCGACATCGAGAAGTTTGAAGTATGGTACCATGCAATTGATGTACGAAGTGTGTAAACTCGGCGAGGTTATCGTCCTCCATGAGCTCGGGGGTGAGCCTCAAGTATGTGAACGCCGCCAATTTATGCTTCCTATTTCCCTTGGCATTCGCTTGCGCGATAATTTGCTCGTACCCGGATCGTTTATAACATGAAAGAGCATTCTCACCCGCAACCTCAACTCCTTCCGCCCATGCCGCGTGCAAAACCTACCACCGAACAAAAAACAATAAACAAAAAATTAAATTGTGTACCAATACTTTTTTTTTACTAAGATGCCACATTAACAAACTAATTAATCATGTAGAATCTCAAAAAATGTTAAAAATCAAATTGCAAAACACTCCACCTAAACTTGTGTTGTAAAATTGCCACTACAAACTCTAAAAAGGGGAAATAAGGTGGAATGCTCAATTATGAAACAAATTTCAAGTGTAGGAGATTCGTAATGGAGTTTTCGTGTTTGTGGAACGTAAGTGGAAGATTAGACCAATTGGAATCATCAATTCTAGACTCCTACAATTTGTTATGAATTGTTAAAGCGAGACTTATAAGTGTTTCTAAATTGAAATACCACCGTAAAATGTTCTTGGAAAATTGAACTTTGCAGTTATTATGTACCTCTGGGTTAAAAGGTGTAGTGAGTCATTATTGGTTCTACTCCAGTTTTGGGCACTCTAAGCATGAATGTCAAAGAATGGAGGGGTTTATTTTTGATGTAACCATGGTTGTGCCACAGACACTTTGTCACGGTTTATGACATTAGAAGAAACCCGTGTTTTTTATGACGCATTTTTTGTGACATGTAAGTGTTTTTATGTTAGGTTTGATGTTGCAACTGAGATCTTTATGTTACATTTCCACGTCACAAAAAATGTGTCATAAAAAACACGAGTTTCTTATAGTGTGATGTTGATTTGAGTTCAAAAGTAGATCGGATCAACGTACTTGGGATACAAGAGCTTCTGGATCAGCGAGAGCTTCCGGGAAGGTAGCCGTCTGCTCGGACGTGCGCATCTCAATACATGTGAAATTGAAAGTGGCATCGTGTGTCGCGAGCATGCGGGCGATGGGCGTGTACCCACATCTTGAAGATTGGTTGTAAAACCCGGCTGCTAGTTCCGCTGCATGGCTTCCACTGTTGTACCACCAATGAATTCCGGATACCTGCCATCAATACGAAATTAGTTACATGCCTTCTGATAAAACATATTAAAAAAGATATGCTTATAAACGATAAGATTGTAGGAATTTACTAAGTTGTCGAAAAAAATCATGATTTCTAGACTTTTAAAATATGTAAATTGCTCTACAAGGTGGGATTTTGGAGATAGATGTGATAGAACCTACTGGACAATCATAATGGGACAGAGGGAGTATGTTTTATCTGTAATGTGTTCATAAGGATGAAGATGTATTACCTTTGTTGCAAGTTTTGTGCTACCAAGTGCGTGTTTTGCCACGGTAAGCATATTGTCACCGTGCTCGATGAGAGTATCCGCATACCAAGTGAGGAAAAAGTCACCATACGGTGACTTGTATCCGTTACGGAAAAACTCGGATTCATGTGGCATTCCATTGTAAGTACCGGCATCTGATGGCCCTGCCGTCCACTCGGGATGCCCGTGTGCCTCTGCTGCCTTCTTCAAACTCTTGAGTAGGTACTTGTCCCAACACTATTTCAATAAAAAAATAGAATCATATTAGAATATCAATTAAAATAGTACTCCCTTTGTCCCATTATTACTGTCTTGTAGGTTCTCTCAAATCTACTTTGACAGGTAGATTTGAAAGAACCTATTGGACAATCATAATGGGACAGAGGGAGTATAACTCTATTCTATGAACGTGAAAAAGAAGAATGTCAAAAACCGTATACATTTTCTCCTCAAAGATAACCAAATCGCCACAACCAAATTAAACTATCCACGTATACATCCCATCCCATCACAATCATAAAACACACCACGACAAAAAACACTATCATAAAAGCTCCGTTTCTTTTTCTTTGGTAGAAGACCATACTCAATCCAATTACAATATCCACTAAAACAATTCAATTTCACTTGAACCTAAATAAAAAAATTGGTAGTAGAAATCAAACCTGAAATTCGCCCGTGCCCGGAAACTTCCAGCCTTGCGTTTCCGGGTACGACGGGTACCGAAGCTCCCCACAAGGACCCATACCCACTTCAATTTCCGTAATGGTCCCATCGTCCAAAAACTCCTTCAAATTCTCCCTAAAGCTTTGCATATAGTCATAATAAACCTGCCATCAAATAACATCATCGAACACTAATATATTATACATACTATTAAAATGGATGGAGAAAACAAATTCAATGGAAAAGTCATTATTATTTTTGATATGTGATAAAATGAGCATATGTACCTCAAGTGACGTTCGGCCTTCCAACACGGGTTCATCATCTACGCCGAATGTCAAACACTCAGGGTTTCTCACTCCCGCGTGATTTGTGAAAAAGATGTCGGGATTTTCTTGCGCAACAGACAACACCCATTTCGGAAGGGGGATGTATACATCATCGCCGACGTTTCCTCCACATTGATGGAACGACATCACCACCTAAACATCATCCACATAATGCACATCACATATAGTCACATATTTGTACATGAATTTGACGATGTGGTATGATTTTTTTTAATTTTTTTTTTTGGTTTTTTTTGTTTTTAATTTTTTGCCCAAGTTCTTTTTGTGGATAGGGGAAGGGTATGCATGCATGTGATGAGAGAAAAAAGTGTACCTGCAACTTGAGAGAAGTGTCGCGGACAATGGTGAACAAATGGCGATACGCAGCCCACTCGTAATGCAAGGGGGATGTGGCCTCCACGATGCCCCACCAGCAGTCCACCATGACGCCATCGACCCCGGCTTGCTTTTTTAATGTTTCCAATTCTCGTCTTAGCTTCTCGGGTTGCACCACCTTGTTCTCCCTACTAATTGTCCCTAGCTGCAGGGCCATCACAACCCACTTTTTTAAAAGTGACGAAAAAACATCGCAACCACTTTTTTAAAATCACCAAATATACATCACAACCCACTTTTTTAAAATCACCAAAGAAAACATCACAACTACTTTTTTAGAATCACCAAAAAGATGCAAACATCAATGAAAAAGTGGGTATGCTCGTCGTCATCTCGGAAATAACCACATCATCAAATAGAAACAAACACCAATAGGAAAAAGCTTCAAAAGAGCATTTCTACCAAACAAACAACAAACCATAATACTACGAATTGAGTCAATCTTGTTAAATCAGCAGTTTATAATGGAAATCAACATAGAGAAAGTGAGCAGACAGAAGACTTCTATAAATCATGTCACTACACTAGTGGAAAAGTGTGCAATTTCCACCAATCCAAAGTGACTCATTTCACTCAAATCTGGTGGAATAAGACATTCTTGATGAAAATTGCACACTAGAAAGTGGCTTATGACAAGAGTGAGTTGCACAGAAAGGAAAGAAAGATAGTGGGGTGCAAAGTAGAAAGTGAGTAGAGCAAGGGAAACTACTTTACATTGTGGCTGAAATTGACACAATACTCCCTCTGTCCCATAATACCTGTCCAGTAGGTTCTCACAATTCTATCTCTCGAGGTAGATTTGAGAGAACCTACTGGTCAATTATAATGGGACAGATGGAGTACAATACAAAGAAGAAAAATAAAAATAGTGTTATGCAAAGTAGAAAAGTGAGTAGAAATCTTGTAGATTGCTAAGATTTGGCACAAAAAGATACAAAAAGATGCAATGAAGTTTGAAAGTTTGAATGGATCTCTAACTTTACCGGAAGCATGACGTAGACGGGAATGTAGGGACGCTCCGGCTGCTCTGCTTCACCGATCGCCATCTTTTTACTCTGCAATTATCGATCACCTGTCGGTGGCGATAAAACATAACAAGAGAAATCTCTGCTTTTGAGCTAAGAAATACTACGAACTATTAAGAATATAGTCGATAGTTTGCACACAGTCTTTGATGATGTTTCAATCTCACAATAATTTATTTTCTATCGAGGAGTTGCATACGAGATACAGAACTAATTAAAAAGCAATAAGATGATATCGAAAGATGTGCAGATTCAAATGAGAAAGTGTGGTAAGCTTCCTACTCACCTTTTTTCAGTATTTTCAAATAGATCTCAAAAGAGATTCACGCAAGAATTCAATCGCTTGTGGTGAGTGTAGAGACCTTCGATTCCCACCTGCAAAACACAACCTCTGCATTGTCGGTAACAACAAAAACAGAAAAACAGGAAAACGATACCCTGCATTTGAAATAAACTAAGATTGACGAACTCTAAGAAAAGTTGCAGTAATTAGGACACACTGATCGATACGACCCTCTTTTCAGCAGCAATTGAAAAGTTGAATACATAAATTTCTTTCCCTGTAGCTACAATGAAAGTGCATTGGGTATGGCGAAAAATCATTCTCTGGGTGTGTTAAGCACTCTGATTCATCCTACATTACTCAATTTCCGAAATAGAGACGCACGATCAACCGATTGTAGCAACCTCCAATGCTGCTTTCGAGTCAAAAAAATCAATTGCAGCAACCAATGGAAATGAAGAAACGCACGCGTATAAATATGAAAAGAAAGAACTAAGTCGGAGAGTGAGAGGTCTCTCACCTATATATTTGCACGATTGATCGATCGCTTGCAGCAACTTCTCTTTCTCGCAGCTGCTGGCAATGTGGGTTACAAGGGGGTGTGATGATACAGATTGACAGTAGAAAAGGAAACAAGACTGATGGGTTTTTATGGATGATCGATCAATCGATCGGGGGGCGGAGAGCGAGCAACGAACGAGGCGTGTGCTACGCCGGAGGTTTAGCAGGTGTCAGAGTGAAAAAGAAAAACGTGGATCCTGGGGTAGTAACTGAAACTGTGGTGGACTGACGGATGGAATGCATCGGAAGGCAAAGGATGGTTGCATCGGTTGTTACGTCGAATCGTGTTGTCGCGCTCGTGTTTCATCACATTCTTCTCGTTTGACCTCGTGCGGAGCTCCCTTGTCTGTGAGTGAGTCTCGTGAAGGTGGCGAGGTGTTGGCGCTTCCACTTTCACCTGGCTGTCAACTTTGAAGAGTGCTGCCCGTTTCGGGGTCCTGCCCGCTGCCCGTTTAAAAGTCCTGCCCGCTGCCCGCTGAGGTCAAAGTCGTAATCATCTGCCGTTATTTTTGAATGGAGGTATATGAAATTACTCTACTGTGAGGCATTAGTGACTAGGTAGGAACTAGCATAGTGTTTACCTCAAGAGAGAGTAGTACTCCCACTGGTGTGATGACCTCTGGGCATACATTCAAGAATAGGTCGAACGAACACTCTATTCACGCAAGCCTCTAAATAAGTCGGAGTTTCTCTTCTTCTTAGTGTACACTAAGATTTATATTTAGTGTTGTGTGCACTATTTGACACGTAATTATTATAACTTTATTCATAAATTGATAAAAGACATAATTGTGTTCACAAATCTGCCCTACTTCAAGTACCATGTGTAGTTATTTGATCAGTAAAAATCATCAAAAGTAAAAAGATATCGCAAACCCTAGTTATATAGTGTAGCTACATTGTACATTATTTTTAGTGTAGTGTTGACTACAGAGATTGATATATGACTATTGTGGTTATTTTATTTTTGATCAAAGAGTCTACTAGTTATGTTTATAGGTTTCTTCCATTCTAAGATGATACAAGTAGTTGTTATCATCAAAGAGAGATGCTTACAGTAAATCCTAATCATACAACTTGATAACACTAAACATTAGGGCAAGCTTGACCTGACTCAAAGATGATGAGTCTTCTTTGTGAGTGTTGTGTGGCTAAGAGTAAGCCTCCATGTATACAAATATGTGCCATAGTTGAATTCCTTTTGAAAAATTCTTTTGTAATTAGCATATAGAAAACCCATTTTCAAAAATATGTAGCACGCCTCCAAAGCTATCACCTCCAATGACATTCCTTTGTTTTTAGCCTTCCAAAGTCCAACATCTCCACTAGTTCAAAAATGTGCTTCTAATTGTTGTTCATAATAACATGTGTGTACACATTCTATGCTACTTCAAATACGCGTCTTCTTATTCCTCCTTTTCTACCACCTCATCAATTTTCAAGCATTCCGTTTATTAAGCCCTAACGGCGCTGAATGTAGAAAAACCACATTTAGGATGGAAACTAGGAATAAAAACCACATTTAGGATGGAAACTAGGAATCTAAGAGCTGTAACTACTTCATCCCAAGTCCGTTTTGGATGAAATTACTTGTATTAGGTCCCATATCAAGTTTAGTTTGTGTTGTAAAATTTGTGATTCCGCACAATAAAGAATGAATTAACAGCATGCATCTTAGTGAAGACAACTCTTGTTTTTGGGTTTACAAGCCCGGAGCATGTTTTACCATTGCAAGCCAATTATGTGAAATCGAGAATAGTTTTTCGTGATACTTATTTCATGATCATAATCTTAAGGTGATTTTTAACAACTTTCTAGTTTAATTTATTTTTTTATCCATATAATTTGTTTACTTGATTTGCAATGATGTTTTATCAATGTAAAAAGTGAAAAAATGGATTATATCTCACCCAATACCCTAGGATTCATCAGTCCCCCAAAAAATCTCTGGACATAGTGCACATTGATTGTCACATTCATACGGTTGGATTCCCAAAATATACTTTTAAATATCCTACTAAACTTGAAGAGCAAAACATAATGCTAGCTCTACTGTCACTAATCTACGCCTCCCATTAGACCTTCAAGTGCTAAGAAAATTAAATACTAATTATACGTTCTTCTTCCTCTACCAAACAAAAAGGATCTTTTTTGCAATAAAAAGCAACTGACATCCCTCATGGCCAATGATTGTACAGAATCTCCTTCCGTGGCATTCTGTTATCATGCGGAAGGGAATAACTGTTGCTTGAGGTGGCGGCCCTCTTTTACCCAAATTATTGGGCGAAATTCAGCCAAAAATAAGAAAAATCCAATGGACACAATTTCATCAACGTTTTAATAATAATAATAATAATAATAAATAAATAAATAAATATTCTCCTTGGGATGTGCAACTCTTTATTGATTTGTTTGAAAAGTTGAATATTTGCTAAACATAGAAGAAAGTCAAATTTGATTGCTCAGTGTATCATAATAATGCTAGAGTGAATTCACCTACAAGAACATCAAGCTCCTTGCTTTTGAACGTTACTAACAGGGTACCCTCTGTGCTACACTAAAATTATATTTAATGTTGTCAACTCTGAATACGAACAACAACATTAATTGTCAACAAAGGTAAAGTTATGGCAACTCTAAATAAATGCCAACTTGTCACACCAACTGTGATTTGTAGTAAAGCTTGAAGGATAGGAAGACACAAAAAGTTGATATTTAGTGTTAGCGCTTTCAACATACATATGAAAATGCCTCAAAATTGTGGAGAATTTGCAAATGATTGGAAGTGGAAGAGTAAGCCCCCTTGTATATAGGAAAATTGCAACAATTTAAAACCCTAAATGCGATGGAGTTCACGATGAGGCCTCGAGTGGTTAGGAGGGGATTTATGAAACTACATTGATGCAGTTTGTGCACTCTATGATTGTTTATTGTTGCCACCGATGGAATTGATGCATCTTCGTGATCCCCTCCAAGTTTGGCCCTAAGATACCCTCATTGTCTTAAACCTATAGTTGCGGCTAAATAATTCCCAAACCTTGCTTCCAAGTTCCAAACCCTAATACCAAACCTTGATTTCTAAGGGAGACACTAAAAGAAGGAGTTTTGAATCAACAAAGAAGCTCTTGCATCTAGCCTACGCAAACATAACTAGAACTCAACTTGTGCCAATAAGGACACAAAAGTTAGTGAACAAGCGTGATCAAGATTTGTCACTCAACAAGAGGCTGCCATAAAGACCAGGCGGCTCATACACTAATTGTACACAATGTAACGATTAGTGTTGAAAGCATAATTGGTTAACTACACTACTTGTCATTCAACACTAAATATAATTATTATTATAGCACTATATAAGTTTTGGAATGTTACAATCCTGGAAGCATAATTGGTTAACTACACTACTTGTCATCCAACACTATATATAATTTTTAGTATAGCACTAGAGAAGTTTTGGGATGTTACAATCCATTACCTTGTCAATATAATATACCAAGTTTGATCTTCTGTAGAATATAAGATATGACAACCTAATTTTTTATACATTTAAGGAATCCACTATACTTGAAGTGGTGAAATGAGTGGCTTCCTATTTTACAGTGATTAGCAAATAGGAAAGACAAATTTTTCCTATTTTTAGGGTAATTATAAGCACTTACAATAATAACTACAAACATTAGAAGTGACCAATAGAGGTTAACCTATATTTGGACGCCCTACCACATGTACGCATGGGGTAGGGTGAGATTAATTACGGGGTGATGAGATCTTCACATGAGCAAGAACCTAGCATGCACGCTTATGGAAAGGGGGCTTATACCTTACATTGTACCCCTCATGCAGCCGCTATACTACAAAAACAAACTTACGACCAGCCAGGTTGGATAAAAAAGTCTTTTTAAGTAAAAACATGAATTTCTTCCACCTCGAGCACTCCATTTATTCAATTGACGGTTTCGCCATTCTCTTAGACACTAGTTGGAATTTAGAGTTTGGACTTGGAGCACAATACTAAAATTGTGAAAAACCTTGTGTACGATTCTTTTAAAGTGCCTTGTTCCTACTATCACCAAATATAAGAGTTACCTCCATTCGGACTAGACTCGCATTTTGCTGGGCAACGTAGCCTCGACAATACAACTCTCACCCTTGGAATGCCGAATCTCTTTGATGCCCTATCAAAACTCATTGTTTCAACGACTATATTATGCATTGAATACCTCTACTTCTACGCTCAACTCTTTGTTTTAGATTCCTTCTTTCATCACCTTTGACAGGGCAAAGGCATGATATAGGTACCACTAAAATGCGTCTCATTATGTGTGACCTATGTGTAATTCATTATATATGTGTAAGAAGACCCTTGTTTAACCCCATGTATACAACTATAGCCATGTCACCCATAATACCATCTTGTTAGAATAATATTTCAACATTTTTTTTATTTTTTATTTTTTATCAAAGTAGTATAAAGAAATCACACTATTTTTGGAGGAGTACCCATATCATGGCCTTACCCAACATTGCGTTGTTGCTCTATTGGTTGCTGAAAGAGTGAAGCTCTTGGATGCGGTGATGGGTGAACATTAGGGCACGGAATAGAAAACAAAGACTCCAAGGCAATGGGTTCAAGTCATTGGTGGTGGTGATATAAACCTCCAAGACATAAGTTGTTTCAAACCTAGTTGCGCACATTGACAATCGTCTCATAAACCTTTGTCTTAGACAAACATTTTTAACTTGTAAAACCTCTCAACATAATACAACTTTAAAGTATAATATGCTTTACTATGATCATTTGCATGTGGAATTGACTACATGCCATCAAATTACAAGGTCAAAGCACATATGCAACATATTCTAGTCATTCATATTTTTTCATCTTCACAAACATCAAAAAATTCTAATGCCACAACTTGAGCACCCAAATGCATGATTTGATGAGCAAACAACACATGAGCATTAGAATATTGTGATTCATCATTAAAATTATTGATATTCATCAATTATCACTCATGTTGCATGCAGCATGGATCCTTTGTGGTGCTTGTAACGGCTGGCATTCTTTCACTTGCCATAATTTCATAATTTTGTACACCGTACCCCGCGTGGTCGTTACATCATTGTAGTACCGAATAATTAGTATTATCCCAATTTCCCCTTCTCCGGTGGCCATCGGGATATTAGCATTACAAACGGACACTTCATTCACGTCGACCCCTTAGAAAGGAACCAGAGTTTCTATCTATCTATGAGCTGAATAATTAATTTATTTTGTGTTTTTGGATTAGACAAACCTATTTTCCTTGTGATTTTGATTTTTTTAAAGTACAAACATGGTTTTTCTATTTTTGAAAAATTTCCGGATCTTTGGCACCTCAAAAAGGACTTTATTTCTGCCGAAATGACCAAGCAGGTACAAGTGCATTCAAAAGAGAATGTCAATGAAAGATGATTTTTTTAGAGTCATTTGAGCTTATTTATTTCACATGCAATTTCAGTCACAAATTCCAAGTGTAAATTACTAAATGTCACACTTCTCTGATGTTGCACTATTTTGAGGCTATTTTTAAAAAAAATAAAAATAAAAAAATAAATTTTAAATAATTATATAGTTTATATTTTTTTGAGTGTGTGGGGCTCGATTATGTTTATGTAAGCTCTTTTATCTTGTGACATCTACATGGTATATAAGAATGTGCTTAACCCCTAAAGCAAAGAGGCCCCAATTGGGTCGCTCAGCCTCACATTACTTTTGAGAAGATCGAAAATTCAACTGAATATATCTCACGATTTTAACCCCTAAAGGTTCTTGATGCAAAATTGTAAAAATGGACATTCCCTTACTTCAAGCCTAAAAACTCTCAATCTAAGAATTATTTGGAATATCCAACCGTAGGATCTTAAAGTTAACTTAACCTTCCACTCACTTGCCAGAATTGAACCGTTGATTCTTCTTCAAATGTGAGATTATAATGGTCAAAGTTGGCTGAATTTTGGACTCTAAAAAGCAGTTTTCGCTTTCCTGGACATTTAGGGGTTAACAATCAAAATTGATATAACCTCACACCCGAAAACTAATTGGATGGCTCTTAACAAGATCCCACCCTTGGATTTCTCAAAATCAAGTTCAAGAATAGATTAAACAATGATTTCAGAAAGGATCATTCTGAAGGTCACCACTCTCAACCACCACCTTTCTAAAGAATGCATTTTCAGTGAATCTTGTCATTAACAACTTGTGCTTGTCAATGGGTAAGTGGGCCTTGAAGAGATCCAATTGATGCTTCTGGTTGATGAAATATGGACCATGGGATTAATCCCTGCATGCTCCCTCATTTTGGATGTAACTGACTGCCTTTGATGCTTTGCCAGCATGCACTTGACAAATTGTCCCATGCTCTTCTGGTATGGGCACAATTATGGGGTGGGTTCCGAATCATGCTTGTCACTTTGATCCCGTGTTCACTCCGGGGTAAGAAATAAATTATGGTAAGGTGTCTATAATGGCGCAATTTTCACCACAGAAATGTTGACAGTGCAAGCAATTTTTGTGCATGGGGAAAATTAGTAGAAAACCAGAGTAAGTGGAATCATCATTTTTCGACTCTTCTAAAGTAAGTAATGAACTTTTAAATATGGAAATATAGGTGTTCTTAAAATGGTGCCCTACAGAGACGCCCTATAATCTTTGCATTGTGTACATGGTACTGTTGTATGGAGAAGCTATTATGTATGTGACAGTGAAGATTACTAGGGCTCCATTTTCGGCATTGCGCCATTTTTGGCTACTCTACTATAATGAGTAAGTAAATGCGAGTGTATCAAATCGCCAAGCCCTTTGGCTCTGCAGAGGTAGCACTGGAAGAACAGAGGGTCACTTCCTTGGGTCACAGATTGGCCCAAAAGGCTGCCTGCTCTTCTAAGTCGGGAAGAGACTAAATGTCATCCGGTAAGTCAACCTTTGAACGCTCCAAGAAGTTCAAGGGGCTATTTTCAAAAAGCATTTGCTCTGTGGCTCTCACTGTACTCAAATTTTTCACATATTTTGATGTCAAACTGGTCATCTTCTTGTGATGCATATCAAAAGTGAAATTTTACAATTCAAATCACAATCTGTATGGGTCCTCTTTTGCTTTGAATGGAATCTAGTAGGTAGGTTAGGGTAAGTATAATATTGGAAGCGGTTGCAAGATCATCATTAATCAGTTCATTCACAATGCCCAAGTTATAGAGATGCATTTCGAGACGCCCAAGTCCAAAAGATGTTCTCAACCAAAACTCAAACACCCGTGACAACACTTAAAGCACACGTATAGAACCATGTAAGACACAAAACTTATGGCATGATTAAGAAAAAGAATCAATTCCCTCCACCCCCAATCATTATGAGAATAAAAGGCGACTTTGTTATGACACACTTGCCTCGGTATCGGGGGTTCTCGCATGGTTTTTTTTTTTTTTTTTTTTTTTTTTTTTTTTTTTTTTTTTTTTTTTCATCCATCGAGTGAGCGGATGGGAAGAGTCGAGTTGGTTAGTATTTAAAATCACTCAATATACACGAATGCGGAGTTTGTATAGGTACACCTTTGGTACTTGGGCAATGCAAAGGCAAGGAAAAAGATTGATAAAGATTTGAACGATAAGCCGGACGACACCTCGGAACACGCCGCTTGCGGCGGGTTCCTCGGCCGATGCACCTCTAGGCTTTGCACCCCACATGCTCAAGGATTCAATTTCACCCGCCGCGCGCCCCAGTGGTGGAACGTGGTTGTGAACCAACCTTCTACCGAGGCGCATGGGCTCTCCACAACCACGTAGGATTCCAATGTGCATCAATTCAAGCCCTACGGACATGGTGCAATAGGGTCCCGCCATCGCCTCGAGGGTGAACCATTGCCTCGGAGGTGGGCATATCCTATATAAGCTTGTTGTGCCCATGCCAAAAATCACTTCTCTTGCCACCCTCAAGCTTTCACTGGCGCATTGCAAATTTGAGAGCTCTCCGGCCTTCTCCTTTTTCTTCTTCTTCTTCTTGGTTGAGGGAGGCATCCGGATTGGCCCTAGTCAAGCGATTTTTGAAGTTGTGCAAAAGCCGCTCGCGGAGGAGGGAGAGAGCTAGAAAGACAACCACCCCAAGGCGGCGAGTGGCCGGGTTGCAATGAAGAACAACCACAATGGCGCGAGGAATCTCTTCTTTTTTATTCTTTTTTTTCTTTTCGTTTTTTTCTTTTCTTTTTTCCTTTTTTTTTTTTTTGCATCCATCGATTGAGCGGATAGAAAGAGACGAGTTGGTTAGTCTTTTAAATCACTCTAAGGACACGAATGGATAGTTTGTACAAGCACACCTTTGGTACTTGGACAATGCAAGGCAATGTTGGAGAATGTAATGCAAGGTATAGAATTGACTTAGATTTGAACAATAAGCAAGACAACTCCTTGGAACACGCCGCTTGTGCCGCTTGTTCCTCGCTCGATGTTTCTTTATGCTTTCCAATCGCATGCTCAAGAATTCATCTTCACCCGGACGCCTTAGTGGTGGAATGTGGTGGTGAACGAACCTTCTGTGGAAGGTGCTTTTCCTCCAAGTAAGTTGAATGGGAGGCTCGAAGACTTTTTGTCATGTTTTTTTTGGAGTGTAGAATATGTCCTGATGCCTTTTTCCTGGATTCTACCCTCACCCCATCTCGTACCCTCTTGGATCTTGGTCTCTATAATCTTTCCCACTCTTAGATCTTTTGCATTGATCTTTCGAAGTATGTTGTACACTCTCTTTATTTGAGTAAACCCGTTACGATCAAACTCATTCAATCTTCAATGTTCAGAAAGAGGACTACATAAATTGAATTAGGAGCATACGTGGAATTGCACTTTGCACAGAATTCAACAATTGATTGAATTGGAGCAAGCAAAAAGACGAATTGAAAACTTATTGACACATGATAGATGAGAGTCTGTCATTCAACACTGCCATTGTGACATCAGCGCAGAAGAAAAGAGACACAGAAGGAGAAGGAAAGATACTCCACAATTATTTGTGATATAGTCCGAGTAGCATGAACTGACTGCAGTGACGACCAAATGACTTACCAATCTTGGTCTACCAGCGCTCGATGCCCTTCTCTTGTGCGACCACCCTGCTAGCTCTGACTGAAAGTGAAAGATCAGCTTCCAATCTCGAGCTTGATCTTGGGGTCTAAGCTGCAACGTAACATCGATAGGATTCGGGATGAACACAAGGTCAGAACAGCATGCTTGTGGGCATGGAGACAGTATGTTAAAGAGATGATGATAATGGTAAGAACGTCCGCCCAGTTGGAGCACATTCAGGTGCACTCCCCCCTCCGCTTGGCTTGACCTCTGAAGCATCTCCTGCTGGAGAGGAGCTTGGACCGGCAGCAGCAGCAGCGTTCACACAATGCGATTCCAGCCAGCGGTCCATTTCCCACAAGCAGTGCATCACGCTCTCGTGGCCCTGATAGCCATGGCTCTCCAATGGCAGAAGCACCAGCCTCGTCAGCGCCCCATGCCCTTTCAATGCACTGAAGAACCGTTCCGACTGCAAGGTCATTGTTCCGGCATTATTATCCTCGTCGCCGTGTATCAGTAGGATGGGTTTCTTGACCCGGTCTGCATACATGTACGGGCTCATCTCTATGTAGGTCTTCTGCGCTTCCCAGAGCGTTCTCTCTTCAGCCTGTCAAAGACAACGGTGCACTTGCTTAGACATGGGTTCAATTTAGGACTAACCAGGACATTGAGATTGAGCAGATTGTGTGGAAGGGGGCATGTCTTGACAGACCTGAAAGCCGAAAGGAGTTAGAGTGCGGTTGTAAGCTCCAGATCGAGCTATTCCACACGCAAATAAGTCTGAGGCGTGAATCAGGAGATTGGCGGTCATGAAGGCTCCGTAAGAATGTCCTCCCACCGCAATCTTGTTTCGATCTGCAACCTGCACAACGTTCAGAAAAAACATGATCACACCGTCGGAATATAGAATGGAAGATACAGAGGCCATTAAGCTGGAGGTTTAGCATTGCTGGATCATGCGTACCCCGCGCTTGACTACTTCATCCACTGCAGCTTGTGCGCTTGCTACCAGTTGCTCAACATACCTGTGAAGTTACAAGACAATTTCAGATTCTGTATCACTATTAAACGAACAGTCAGGAATTGCAGAATACAAAAGCTGCGCAACCCACAGCTTCTAGAGAAGCTTATCGAACAGGAATAGTATGTCCTGTGTGCATGACAGACCTTTCATTGGGTTCGTCGTCACCTTCACCAATAATTGGCATGGTTGGCCCATCAAGGATTGCGAACCTGCAAATCACAAGAAATCTCAGTCACTATCGAAATCTCAGCAGCGTTAAATCCCTTTCTAAAAAACTGAAGTCAGTTCTCGAGTATTTCCAGGTACGAAGCTTTGAAGCTAAGCACACACATACCACTTGCTTAAGCTTGCATGGTATAACCAACATGAACAGTTTAAAGGAATGTCTTCGATTATGTGTTGATTATCTTCCCCCGCAGTTTCATACCTTCTAGCCAACCAAAGAAGTGGAGAGGTGGACCCTATGCCAGCAAATGCGAAAGGGGAACCCCTCATCTGGCTCGCATTATCTTTGCTTTTGAACTCCCGAGGATAAGCCCACATTAACATCGGAAGGGGTCCATCTTTAGCCGGATCATAACCAGGCGGCGTGTACAAAGTTCCAGTCAGTTGAACTCCATCCGATCGTGCATACCGTATGATCTCCTTCTTTAGATCTTTCAGCTGCGGGTAAGGGTGAGGGAAATTGGTGATCTGAGTTTCTCGTTTCTCTGGCCAACACACGATGTAGTACTGGGGAGGTTCCGTTTGCGACTCTCTTGAAATGACAATTTTGAGACTGTCAACAGTCAAATCGTCATCCCCTTTAGGAGCCATCAGAACGGCCATGTTTTCGTAGTACTTCTCTTTCACGCTTTGCCAAATGCGCTCCTTCTCTCCCGTTTCTCTGCATTGGATTGCAATGCAAGTGTATCGATTTAGTGTAAGCTGCAATGTATGTGATGAATGGGAACTAGAGTTGAAATGATTCTTACATGTCAAGGAGGTCCAAGAATGGAATGTTTCCTGCAGGAGTTGCACCATAGCCATCCAGCAGTAAACACTGCTTGCCAGCCGAGTTCCTGAACTGAGCCACCACGTACGTTCCTAGACTTGACTGGCGCTTCACTGGGGAGCCAGGGTCACCATAGTTATCCTCAGACGATCGATCAAACAGTACACGTTTTTCCTTCTCTGGAGTATCGGGACTGACAATCCAGGTGCGAGTCTTCCGTGTCTTGTACCAATAATCGTAGAGCAACGCAAAATTGTTAACACCCCAGTAAATGCCTCTGTAAAAGTGAAGCTCGCCAAACGGTATCACTGTTAGAGATTGAAATTTATCTTAAGTACACATATCTGCAAATCGATTTATGAGAGGCCATATACAGTGTGCTCACACGCGAACCAAAGAGATACGAGGACATAATAATATCAGGACACTCCATCGTAAACTTATGGTATTTTTGTCGAGAAAACGTACTGATAACGAAGATCGGTTCCTGCAACCACTTGAGGTGAACCACCTTCAGCCGGCTCAGTGTACACAATATCCCGAGGTGACACTTCATTTTTGGGATCACCGCCATCTTGAGCTTCCACCCTTATTACAACAACAATAACGTTAGAGGAAGCCTACAATTCAGATGGCAATGGCATCGACATCAGTCGAGCAAGATGAAGATTGATATTGAGATGGTTAACGCCTTACCAATACATAGAGGCTGGCATATCACTTCGCCAGTTCACAGAGCGACGGCCTTTCCTTGCACTATCGAATGAGATTGGAATATCTTCAGCAAGTGGCAGGTCACATACTTCCTTAACAATCTCCCCATTGGGCCTCCATACCTGAACCGTTTTCGGAAATCTACCGCTGGTCACAATGAAAGAGTACGGCCGGTGGAGATACTGGACGAGAAGAAACTGACCATCCGGAGACGCATCGATA
This sequence comes from Bryum argenteum, assembly GCA_037043015.1. Classification (NCBI taxonomy): domain Eukaryota; kingdom Viridiplantae; phylum Streptophyta; class Bryopsida; order Bryales; family Bryaceae; genus Bryum; species Bryum argenteum. The sequence goes on along the minus strand of CM073328.1, from coordinate 11,504,267 downwards.
TCTAGATACAAAGCTGGTGGTCCAATACGACGTGCTTGTCCGTCAAGAGAGACGATGACTACGTGCGATGTTGCATAATATTCGAAAAGATTCTCATCGTGAGAATCCTTCAGCAGATCCTGGTATGTACGATTCTGCATAATTGCCTTCGATTCATTTGATTGAATTTTTGGGCCAGTCGGGGTTAATGGCTTCTTCGGAGGTGCACCACGACCTGGAGGGATTGTGCACGCCACAAGAGTGGTTTCGTCTACCCAAGAAAACCTGCAAAAAGAGGAACCTGCATTGAGTTAGGCCAACTTCGAAAGTTCTCATAAAACCAATAGAAAATGCCGAAAGAGAACACAGGGATGTCAAGGATTATTACTGATCAAGTATGGTATTAAGCGCATATTCTGGGGCACCAAGAAGCTGCCTCGCTTTTCCGGTTTCAACATCCGTAACCCATAGACCAGGCAATGTCGCTGGACCCTCGCCCTGTGTACAACCAGGTGCAAGTGAGAGACATTCAATAGAAGCGCAGCTTAATAACAAATCTACTCTGAGATAGATAGTTCTGGAAGGGAGTTTCGGGCTCACATGAGAATATTCAGTACTAAAACCAAAAATTCCCCTCGTAATTTCTCATAGCTGCATATTTGTAAAACAAATTTCTTATATTTCTGACAATGTAACTAGATAATCAATTATGCAGATATTTTCGCTCCACTTCCGGTACTTGGCGATTCTAACCTCTTGTTGCATTCCTAGGTGGCTAATGGACGTAGAAATATGTTCATAACGATAGAGAGCAGAAAATTGTACCTGATCTGCTTCTCGAACACAAAACGCGATGTGACGGCCATCTGGTGACCTTCAGCAAGTAAAATTCATCATTATAAGGAAATAATTCGAGAAGAGCAGATATAAAAAATGTGTGTGAATCAACATCTCATGTGCTTACGCACAAACTCAAGGAGGAGGAGTAAAAATGCAGGGCCAACTCACCAGCAGCAGTAATGGATTCTGGATCCTTCCGGAACTCCAGTCATGACAAGCTCCTCGCCCAGCGTATTGGTATCAAGAACCTTGTGTATTTTGATGCCTGTATAGAATGACCTGTATAAGAGCTTGTCCCACAAGAATCAAGAAGCGAAACAAATAACAGGTTTGAGCTCTAAGATGTATAGTAGCTAGCGAGAATCACGGGTATGAAAATGATGAAAAAGAGACGTCGACTGTAAGTGGTGAAAGACCCTTACCCCCGACTCCTCATGTTGTATTCGGGGTCGATACGTATCCCAGCCAGCTTCAACTCTGGCCTTGCGATGTCCGACAGCGGTGGTAACGACCGTCGCTGCAAGTATATCATGTGCTTTTTGGTGGGAGAGAAAGAAAGGCTTGGAGTTGGAGGTGCATCGACAATAGCCCTGATTTCTTCTGGTGGAACCTGGTACCCATTCTCTGCTCCTTGTGCTGAACACAAACACAAACACAAACAAGGAAACTTCAGCAATCAACTCGACTCAATGAAGAGAATGTGTTACTCCAGAGAAACACCGTGCTCTAACATACAGACCAAAACACTAAGGACTAGCACTGATGAGAAATGAGTCATCCATCCTCCAAAGTATTCAGACAGAGTAAAAAAGCCTTCAAACAAGAATGTCAACTACTGTAGTAGTTTTCATCATAGTAGGGCTCTACACAATGAGCCAAGGTCAGCTGTTCTAAATGCAACGAAATCCACAAAAACATTGCAGTCATGGTCGAGCAGAAAGTTAGAAATTAGAAAACTCGTCACTTGCTAAATGTACGTGTATGCCATTCACAATGATCTAGTGTATAGTCCCTATTAGCAGCATTTAATACCCGATCCATTTGAGGTGTCGGAATGCGATTTGGTCATCGAAAATTTTCTCTCTCTTTTTCCTTTTCTTTTTCTGCTTCTTCGATTCCTTTTCTTCCTCATATCTTGCACTCTCGTGCATGATGACACGTTTTCGTCGTTGATAAATCTACTCTTTACTACCGAGCCGAATCTGCAGAACTGACGAATACAACTGCTTTTGATTCCATAAGGACAAAGACCAGAAAGTACAGGAATTTTGAACAATAGACCTTCTCTGTTGAAGAAGCTTTGATAAAGTTTCTCTTTAACATTATTGCTGAGGATTTCTTACTCTCATCGACGCTATTTAGGTGCTACATCAAAGTAAGGTAGCAGAAAAAGTGTGTGCTCTTATTATTCCTGAAATAAGAGCAGCGCCCTGGTAAATTCAAAGCAATAAAAGAAAACAGAAGCTGAAATAAACTCCATGCATCAAGAACGGAAGAGTTATCAAAAGTACTACAGCTTCAGAACAATGAGCGTTTCTCAGTACTGTCCTATTGTTGACTAAGACAAATCTACAAAGGCTTAGGACGCAATGGAGTTCATCCGGCATATCTACGTCTGGCATCCATCATTGTGGACGCAAAACTTGAACATCGGACCAGAAGCACCGTAGGATTTCTATTGGCGTCAAAAGAAAATGTAAAATTCGGTTGCTGATACAGTTCGGAAAAGGCTCTCCATTATCCCTACTGCCGGCCAAAGTATATTGCAATCCATTCCTATCGATACTGATATATACTCTTTCCTTGTGCTACAATCTGCTACAATCTAAAATGTAATTGGAGTTTAATCATAAATCACACCGGATTTGAGAAAATGTGACCAGCAAGACGACGAAATACCATATCCGAGTACGTGCATTCTCACAGCAAGAATTATATGAATCATTTCAAGATTATGAGATCATCATCATACAATTTTGTATTAGAACGTGAATCATTTCAAGATTATGAGATCATCATCATACAATTTTGTATTAGAACGTCATAACCGAGTTTCAAAAGGATGTAATACGTACCGGTCGATCCGCCGGCTGCAGGTCCTGTTGCAGATTCCATCCTTGCTATAGGAGCTAGGTGCTGCACAGAGTGTATTCCCATGAATCTACTTCTTCACGAACGTTCACTCCTAGGATCAAATCACCTCAATTCGAAACCTGTCGCAAGAAAGGGACACTGAACAATCAATGCAAATCAGACTGCCAGAAATTATCCTAAGAGCAACTACTATTCTTCATTAATAAGTTCAATCAATCAAAGAGATTTCTGAAACTTGCTAATCACAAATTTGTCAACATGATCACTCAATTGCCCCCAGGATGTAAGGGCGAATACGATCAATCACTTAAGACTCAAATCTACGGCAACGAAGAAACTAATCTAAAGAAAATTCCATCACAAACAGAATTCTTAGGCCTCCTCTTACAATTTCTACACCAATTCTCTATCAACAAGCAAAATGAAAATTCCTGCTACATACCGATCGCGATCGCTCCAGACGCAAGAAAAACAGAATGCGGATTCTTCATTACGTACCTGAATTCGGCCTCAGCGCATTTTCCCGAGAGATTCCTTCACCGCGATCGAAACCTATTGCTCCTCCAAATCACGAGCAGACAAGAGGAATAGAAGCCATTGGGATTCTCTTTTAGAGCTGACCTATTCTGTCGACATCGACGATGAACAAACGAACGATTTTGTTCAGGCAATGTATATGTAAATTCGTCGTAGGCGACGTTGGGAATTCGTCATCGTTCGTCGAGCTCCGTGGATGAAAGTCGGTAAGGACGAATTTCATCCAGATCCAGCTCGTTCTTCGTCCATTTGAATTGTTCGTATAAATTGTTTGGCTACCGTACTACGTAGCATGAATGGCCCCTGAACTGAACTATAGAATGGCATCTTTTGTGATCTAACAGATGACTATTCTGAACGATCCGCTACCGATTCGGGATATTTTGAAGAAGAGGATTATTTTGAGATTGACTTGGATGATGATTGAACTCTTTCGATGTAAATCAGTACTGTAGGGTTGAAAATGTTAACATCATTGTTGACGATAAGATTCTGGATTTTCTCACCAGGTTGAAAATACGTTTGTGTAAATGTTGTTGAAGCTGATCTTGTACTTAACAAAAGGTATGATGTTTGATGCATCAAAAGCACAGAGTACAAAAGAGAGAGAAAAGAATCGTCTTGGAGTTATTCAAAAATTATATAAACGAGAGCAGGTCAGTTTTGACCCGGGAACACATAGAATGTCTCTGACAGATATTACTTCAGGATCTAAAAAATTTACAACTCCTTTGTTTCTGACAGGAAGAACTTGCCCTGCAGTTGTACAAATACTAGAGACTGATGGGTGTGATACATCGGAGAGTAGGCTAGAGTTTCCAGTAATATGCGAACTCGCACCGGAGTCAAGGAACCAGGCCAGGGCTCCTCATCAATGGAGAAAGCTGAGCCACAAGAGAATTGCAAGTTGCAGAAGCAAAATACTGTTAGCACCGAGCTTTTTCTCATTAAATTTCAGAAAGATAAATGTGATAAATGTCCACGCCAGGAAGGGGTCAAACCTATGACTTTCTGCTTAGAAAACAGACGCTCTATCCACTGAGCTACAGGAAGGCGCTGGCGGTGCTGGTGGTATGAATGCTTCGGGTGGTCCAAATGCATCGTACCACTGTATATGACTTTATTATAATTCTTCAAATAGTATACAATAAACACTTCACTGAAGAACTGAACCCACGATGAGGATACGGTATACGCCAACTTTCAATCAAATTCTGAGAACGATGTGACAGGTGCCCATACTGCACTAGTTTCAAGAATCTGCAAAAATTTCAACAATAACAATGCGAAAGGCACCAGTACTGCACGAGCACATTGAAAAGTCTCATTACCTACATATCTCTTGATCACTTGACAAAATCACCAAGACACCTTGTCTCAGTAACAACAGTACAAAAAAGGTAGAGGAAAGGTCGAATCAATGGAGGATGTGAATTTATCTCAAAAAACTCTTGTACACAAACATGCTTGTAGCCAAACAACAAGGGCTACCGCAATCAACGTAGAATAGAGACCCAGGTACTCATTCCAGGCCAAAAATATAGTGAGATCCTACTATTGGAGGAGTGACATTTTCCCTCCGCTCGCACTACAATATCTCTAATGGAGGACACAATATGCGTCCAGATTGAACTAAACAACTAACAACATGAAAGTCAGACAATTACTGACCTCGTTTGCATTTACGAGCTACATTAAACAGTCAAGTCTTCAAAACGAGTTTTGCCAATGCAACAAGGGCATTCTCGTTCCTCATCGTCGTCTTCTTCTTCCTCCTCCGCTTCAGACTCTTCTTCTTCTCCTTCTTCGTCATTCTCGTCTAATGGTCCCAGTACTTTGAGCCCTGTTAGCCCCTTTGTGAGAGTCTCTTTCAACGCGTCGATTCCGCCTTCAGAGATGTAGTTCGAGTTCAGGTTCAAGGATTTGAACGCTTTCTTCTTCGCAGCTGTTTGCGCAGCTGCTACGGCACCTATTCTTCCCAACATGTTCTCGCTAAGATCCAGTACCTCCAGAGAGTCGTGACCTTCTAACAAAGCTTTGGCAACGGCTACTGCACCTTTGTCCCTGAGCTCGTTCTCAGTAAGTACTAACCTTCTCAACGACTTCATTGCCCGGATGCAAGCTACCAAAGCCGGAGCAGCTTTCTCCGTGATCTCGTTTCCACCAAGCTCGAGGATTTCTACGTTTGAGCCAACCTCTGCAAGGGATTGAAGTACAGCAGTAGCGCCTTCGTCTTCCAAGCCCAGGTCGCTCAAGTAGACCTCAGTGAGCTCTGGGTGCAGCTTTAGGGTTTCGGCTAAAGCAAGTCCACCCTCTGGACCATACATGTTATCACGCAGATCGAGTCTTTTGAGCGACTTTCCAGCTCTCAAGGCTTCTACAAGCGCAAGAGCACCGTCAGTTCCAACACGAGTGGAAGAGAATTGAAAGTCCTCAATCTTAGACGCCGTTCTCACAAATTCAGCCAACGCTTGAGCTCCACCATCTCCACTCATGTTGTTATGAAAGTGCAACACTCGTAGGTTCCCATTCGACGGCACGAGCTCACAAATGGCTTGGGCCGCTTCCTCCGAAATTCCGTTGTTCATAAAGTAGAGCTCCTCCAGCGAGTTCTGTGATTGGAGAAGTGATGAAAATGCGCGAACTCCTTTCTCTCCTAATGCGTTGTCGGAAAGATTCAATGACCGCAATTGACTTCCTTCTAAAGCGGCGGAGAATGTTGACATAACTTTTAACGCTTCTGCCTCTGGCCGTCCGGCCACTATATCGGCGAGATCGACATCTACTAACCTCGACTTCATAGACGAAAGCGCTCGCGCTGCAACATCTGCTGCCTCGATACCGAAGCTCCAGTTTCCTAATCGGATTTTCGTGTATGCATTCTCAGGATCTAACAACGCCGATAGTAACTCCTCCGCTTTCTCATTCGTTAGGAATGCTCTCGTTCCTCCTGAAACATCGAAGAGGCTCTCAACCTCTACACGCGTCATTTTGTTCCCTGCACCGCAATAACAATAAGAGTTATCTTTCGGCAATATAAGCTCTCTCTCTCTCTCCCCCAAATACCCAAAATTTTATTTTTCACTTAGAATCTTTCCACAATTTGAGCTGTCTGTAAGTCACACCAGCCTCTTCTTCGAATAGTGTAAACGAACTCCGACAAAGAGGCTACTCGAGAAAATCTTGGATCTGTCATAACAGCTATTTATTGATACCTGGTCGCAAAAATATTAGATGGATCACTCATTAATTTCAACGAAGAACACATCTACGAGTTCATCTTTCCACAATGTAAGCTCTCTCCATGTCAACGCAATCTCTCCTTCGAATAGTATGAACAAGCTTCGACTTAGAGGCGACTCGAAAAGCAAATCGTAGATCTATAATCAAAAGATCTCTAGCAGCCTGATCGCAAGTTATCTTGACTGTTCACAGCGAAAATCAAGCAGAAGAACACACCAACCACCAATCCTCACAACAGCACCATTCACCTCGTATCCGAACAAAGAACGCATCAAAGAGTTATCTTTCCACGATTTAATCTCCCCCTAAGTCCACGAAGTCTCTTATTGATTTAATGGCTACTCGAAAAACAGAGTGAAGAGCAGATCCTAGATCTATAGTTTTAGAAAAATTAAGAAACCTGCTCGCGAGTAATTTCGAGTGATCAGTGCGAGAAACAAGTAGAGAAAGATGCCAATTAGAAACCACATGCCACCTGCACGTAGGAGATCAAATTTATTCAGCGGACTAGATCTTGAGATTCCTATTCACTAACCAAAGTGCTCCTGACAGCAAAATTGATGATGAAGAGATTAAATGAGCACCTGAAGACAAGATTTTGCTCGAATCGTACCTGCGGTGTACGACGTCGCCGCTGTAGATCGCGTTCGGAAAGGCCTGTTGAGCTGCCAGAGAAATCGATGTCTGCTCTAAATTAGGGTTTAGCAAGAGGGGGTGCTTTGACGGCGACTTCTGGTCGACAACACCTACCGTCGGGGCATCCAAGTTTCGTCCGTGTTTTAATATTCAACTTGTACTGAAAACTGTGAACATTGACTGTTTAATAGATTTACTTATTAAAAAAAAAAAAAAAAAAAAAAAAAAAAAAAAAAAACAAACTGTGAAGCATTTATCTTGGTCCAAAGAAGGAAAAAAAATTCTAAGTATTTAGAGGACGTCCTGCATAGATTGTTCGTTTGAATTATCGTTTGATGTATGTTCGAAGGTTACAACACCAATGATTAGACCACTAACCCAATTCAAGGTAATCACTACATTAATTCCTAGTTTGCTACTAGTGCTTCATGGTTAACCGACACATTAACTCCTAAAGGTCCAAGTGTTTCTTGGACCTCCAAAATCAACCCCTAACCAACTCTTAACTATTCTTGAAGACTGTAACGACCTTCTGCTACTTCGGGCAGCCTAGGTTTCTAGGTTCAAATTAATAATCTTGACTAAGAATTTTATTGTGTGTTCTCTATACTACAAGGTGTGTGTGTGAAAAGTTTCAAAGTCAAATTTCCAATTTAAAACTTCTAGAGCAATTCTTGGGATGCGATCTAAGATGGGGCAGTTAGATTTAGCTCTTAGAATTTATCATTCTTTTGAAATATGTTTATAACCAAATCAATACTCAAATTCCAAAGTGGCCCAAGTTAAAAATATTATCAATTCTACAACATCAGCGTTCAAATTTTACAAAAACAAACTTCATAGTTTTTGATGGTTTTTGAAAATTTGTCAAAAAAACTGAGCTTTCAGAATCTTTAAATTAAACCTTTTTTTTATTTTTTTATTTTTTTGAAAAAATCTGAAAATCACAATTCCATTAAGGCGCCTAGACACCTTTCGCTTTTTATTTATTCAAAATTGTCATTTTCAAGATAATTGCTTTCCAAATTTTGCCTATCAAAGGCAAAATTTGACCTCCCTTTAGGAAACAATTTTACTTGCCTTATAAACATGGGGGAACCTTTAGTTGTTGCACGTGCATACTCAACTTAGTTACCTACATGAAAAAAAATATAAGCAAAATGTTCGGGGTAACAATCATCAACTTACCCTTTGCACCATTGAGAACACACATCCTGTGCAATGCCCAAAAACAATTTTACTGCAACTTTGAACGTCTTGATCTCATAGATGATAAACATCCAACGGTCACGTTTTGGAAAGCACCTATGAATAGGGTAAGGTAGAAGATCTCATGGTTGAAAGTTCAAAAAAGTAAATAAATTTGTTACATACCCCTTGGAGTACTTAGAGGTGAAGATAGCAGTTTTAAGATTTCAAACGCCCAAAACCACAAGGATATTTAGAGTTTAACCCCTAAACGACCATGGTGTTTTGAGAGCTCCAAACTCCAAAACTGCGATTTCATACCACCTTGTAAACTTTGGTATATGAGAATTTTTTTCACGATTTTTTGAAACTATTAACCGTAGGATCTTAAAGATAACTATCATGAGCAATAGTGTTTAAAATTTCAACCGTTGGATCTTTTCCATTTCCAAGATCATAACATTCAAAGTTGATGCAAACTTTTTTTCAGCAGACATAGTCTACTTTGTGCAAACGATATTGTGATGCTTAATACCTCAAACATCTTGCTTATATTTTTTTCCATGTAGGTAACTAAGTTGAGCATTACCATGCAAAATTTTAGACACTCATTTGGTTTTTTGAACCTTCATGCAATTTATTTACTAGAAGAAGGTAGAAATCAAGGATTCGGTAAAACATGCACCATAATTGTCGTATTTGGTTTAGGGGGAAAATGAATGGTGAGTAGGTGCCTTCATGAGTATGTGAATTTTGAGAAAAAAGAAATTCAAAAAATTTCTAAATCTCAAATTTTAGCAAATTTCGAAAGAAAAAATTGTAATATTACAGAAACTTTGGATCTAGTTCTTGTAATTTTTTGAAGGGTGCCCTTGTAGAATTGGTAAAAGTTTTGACTTGGGTCACTTGGAAACCTAAGTATGAAATCAGTCAAGAAAAGAAATTTTTAAAAAAATCTCAAAAAAAAGTTAAAAATAAAAAGTTTTTTTCTGCCCGCCCCAAAGCTGAAAACGAAAATTTGCATTTAAAGACTCCAAAAGTGGATTTTGACTTTGCAATTTTTCCCACATACACCTTGTAGTATATGGAACTTCCAATAAAAATCTTAGGCAAAAATATTGATTCTAACCCCTTCATCTAGGCTGCCCGAAATAGCAAAACAGCCAAATCGGAGGCCTTGGTCGTTTAGGGGTTAACATCCAAGGAGGCTTTGAGGTACTCGTACTCCTTGATGGCTATCAACCTTAACTACCAAGCAGAGGCTTGTGGTGCTTGTCCTGGCAACAACGCTCAATGAAAAAAAAAAATTATGAACAAAGGCTAAGAGCTAGAGTAAATAGAGCCCCAACTGTACTCCTATTTCTACATACTATGAACATCTTTAGTTTTATACAACTATGGGCAGTTTGGCACTCTACTTACATTGGCCTAAAATTTGTTTTTTTTCTTACTAGTGTATTGTGTTGATTCTCTACATAACATTTAAATTGAACTTCAATAGATAAATTTTTCTCCATCTCATGGGCATCGCATGCCACATATACAAGTACTATTCTTTTTTTCAAAAAAAAAAAAAAAAAAAAAAAAAAAAAAAAAAACAAAAACAAAAAACAAAAACAAAAACAAAAAAAAAACAAAAAAAAACAAAAACAAAAACAACTTGTTGTAATATAAGCTTGTAACTTGATGTTGGAGTTCCAAGGCAACATTGGGAAATATATCGATAATGATTTATGATGATACAAAAGTAGGATCAACACTAAAGAGGTGTTTTTATGACATGCTATTAGAAATTTTATTTGATTTCAATGTTGATTGCATAACAAAAAATTGAAAATAATAAATTATAATAAGCAATACTTAGAAATTTTTTGTGAGATTTGGTTATAGTCATTCAAATGCCGGAAGTTATCTTGCATCAATACCGTAAACTCATCCACATTAAACACGTATGATTGTAACTTATTATGAAACTTGTAACTTGTAAGTGATATCGCCTCAAGGGTATAATGGTTCATATTTCTAAATGCTATTGATGCTATATCAAGAGACATGTGAACAACTTAGATGGAATCATAAGTTTTCTTGAAAAACCTCTATATTCAAAATCTCTTGTATGCTCTTAGAGCTATATCATGTCATAAGGTCAAAAATCAAATCCTAAATAATCAATTTTAAAACACATCAAGCATGGAAGCAAATTTTTTATCAATTATTCTAAATTTTTCTTTATCATGGGATATCATAAGATGAAACCCTTATATGACTATTTTAAACTCATTGATTGCACCCATATTTGAAGTTTTCATATCCACATTCTTTACTTTTTTTATCAAATTAAAAATAATAAATAAGTTAGTTTAGAGAGTAAACTCGTACTCTCATGATTCTAATAATGAAGAAGCTAAATGAATATGTCACACAATAATATTAAAAAATACACATGTAAAGAAGGTTTCACAAGAAAATTCTCTGTAATTATTATCACAATGAGACAAAAAAATTACCTAGGTTTTAGCATTATAACATTATAGTACATTAACAATGTTTAATCTTGTAAGTCTCATGATCAGAGATACTTCGGTTTCTAAATCTACAACACATTAAAGAAATACCAACAAGTAGTCTTTGAATTATGTAGGCAAGTTTAACAAATGTGTAGCCGAAGTAGATGCCAACAACACCATTTGAAGCTTCTCTACAATTCACTGTAGAGGCTTGTCTTGAAATTTTGGCTTCATATTGCAATAAGATTAATGTTGCCACACTTACCATAGATTATTAAATTTTTTAAGAAGCTATTCAACTCAAAACTAAGTACTACAAACTTTACTCGAATCACAATTAAGATGTCTAATCCCACACTCCTACATAGAATTGAGATTTTTTGTTTATCATGAATTTGGTCGTATATAGTCGATAGTCTTGTGGATTTCTTATCTCAAACTCATATTGGTTCCTATAACAAAAAATATATATTTTTTGATTCAATGTAATAAAGAGTTTGGGTTGTTAGAAGTTTCATATGTTTCTTTTGTGATAGTGAAATTCTCAACCTTATTTGTGAGCATGAATTTCAACTTTCAAAATTTTTGTTTCACCTTTTAGTTTCTCAATCTTATAACTCTAGCTTTAACTTCTAGCATCACTTCTTGTCCTAGTTTATACAAACTTGTGACCAAAGTTTCGAACCAAAGCAAATGACCAACAAAAAGTAGCTGCACACATCATAAGGCTCCTTTCTTTGAGGTGGGCTTCAAGCTCGTTAAGAAATATAATGACGGGCTTTGGTATCTCCATGCCACCGCAATGGTTTTACTTAATACTTTACATGTAATTTGCCACAAAGGAAAATTGCACATCAATTATTGCATAACCTCTTAGATTACTAAGAAAATATAGCACTCTTAAATCACAATCTTGCCTTCAAACAAAATTATGAATAAATTTTGTTTCTTGCAAAGATGGTTTCGCACATTATTTTTAATAATTCCACAATTATCACCAAAAAATATCAATTTCCAAAGGTTTTACTCTATACAAAAGCTTAAAAAACATGGTAGATGGTGATTACAAAAGAGATTGTTTCTTCATGTTCCAACGGTTGTCACCTTCTCACATATTATTTAACTCTTAGAAGAGTTGGCATTTATTGGATGGATGATAATGATTCAAATTTTGATAAAGTAGATGACATCATTTAATTTCATTGAAATCTTCATCATCAAACTAAATACTAGGCAAAGCCATGGGTGAACAACACGTATCAATGTTTATATGTAGAACTAGTATTGTTAGCGATTGCCTACGTCCAAACTCCCGTTTCTGGTTCCCCTTCTTTGTTCCTGTTCCCCGTCCCTCAACTCCCCTTCTTGATTTCCATGATTTGTCCCTGATTCCCATCACTCATTTCTGGTTCTCATCATTCGTTCTTGGATCTCATTATTTGTTTTTGTTTCGTATCCTCCTTTCCAGTTTCTATTCTTTATTTTTGGTTCCTAGTTCCCATTCCACATTCCCTCGATCTCTCGTTCACTCATTAGTTTCCTCCCATTTTCATGTTCCACATTCCTTGTCCCTTCCAGTCCTTGTTATATTATTGGGATTTAATAAACTCTTTACAACAATCAAATACCACTTGTGGAAACTGTTCAAAACCTTCAAAACTCTTCATGTCGTGTATACATGGTGATGATCATGACCATGCATGTATAGATCACCAAATACAAATACATAAATCGTGTTCTTTTATATATAAAAAGAAGTCTTACCCATGTCCTTTTATTAAAAAGGTCATATCGAAATTTTAAAAAACATGTAAGGAATCGAGACCTAGGTATAAATAAAAATTATACCATATTGAGAATCTTCCAACTTCGTAATTTTTGACATGCTTGTATAACCATGTCAAGACACATTTCAAATATAATATAGCTATAATGTCATAAGATGTTTTCACAGTGTTTTGAAGAACAATTGAGCATGATGCTAGTGATAGTTTTGTTTTTGTTCAATTACAGAACTATGAAACAACAAACAATCGTATTACATCTGCAAGAAGACGTGTTGTTTAGAGAATACTTGTTACTATTCACTGCACAATGGGATGTAGTGAAGACGACCTGACACACCCACTCACATCGCATACAACTTTCTTCAATCCTATGTACCAGTGTGTTGGAGAATCCCAAAAATGGTTTCAATCTACTAAAAACTATATAAACCTATCTCATGCATAGCTTCGTTTGTCAAAAAACTTTCTCAATTGCAAACTTCTAGTACCCACCTTTCCCAAACGAGCCCTTTTACGTTCATTCCCTATCCTAATAAGTATAGTATCAACCATTCCTTTGCTTCATTGTAGAAATGCTTACTAAGCATGCGTATGTGTAAGAAACCAAAACAAAGATAGATAGATAGAAACTCCGGTCCCTTTCCTGGCATGAATGGAGTGTCCATTTGTTGTGCTAATTACCCGATGGCCACCGGAAACCAAAATAAACACAAAAATAAAATTGTTATCTCCGACATGAATGAAGTTTTTGCTAGATGTAAATGTCCTTTTTTGTTAGGAATGTGAGTACCTAAATTTGAAACATACATATGGTAGAGCAGCCAAAAATGGCGCAGTGCCGAAAATGGAGCCCTAGTAATCTTCACTGTCACGTACATAATAGCTTCTCCTCACAATAGTACCATGTACACTCTGCAAAGATTATAGGGCGTCACTTTAGGGCACCATTTTAGAAACACCTATATTTCCATCTTTAAAAATTCATTACTCACTGTAGAAGAGTCGAAAAATGATGATTCCACTTGCTCTAGTTTTCTACTAATTTTCCCCATGCACAAAAATTGCGTGCACTGGCAACATTCCTGTAGATTTTCTGTGCTGCAAATTTCGCCATTACAGGACACCTTACCATAAAAGACACACTCAAGAAACATTTCACAATCTTCTTCGTTTTCCTTAAATAAAACACTTATCAATAACTCCAATTTGACTATACTGTAAAGGAAGAACTGTTGAAATCAGCACTTTCAGGGCTTTGAATGTAATCAGCACTTTCAGGGCTTTGAATGTAATCAGCACTTTCTTCCACACTTTTTCAACAACCTCTCTTTTGCTACAGTGAAAGAAAGTACCGTTACATCCAACACCTAAATTTACATAAAAAACAAGGTTATCACAATAACCCCAGGTAGAGATTGAAGAGGTCCAACCACTCGGAAACAGTAACGACCTTGTCAACAAACTTCCTTGCTCCCCCTAAATCTACAACCCCTCTAGATACCCACCAGAGTCTACCCCGTATCTAGATTCCGAAAACCTTGTCTCCTACCTCTCGAGGTGTCGCAATGCTTCTGACACCATCGCCATCGCCAACCATTAATGGCCTCTAGCAGTGGCAGGGGACCTCATATGCTTTCGTCTCTCATCATGAAAGCAGAGAATACGACTAGCCGTGTCTGGCACGTGATTTGGAGCAGTCTGCTGCGCATCGACGAATGATTAGGTGAAGCTCCCTTTTGAAATCACTGTTCTGTTTTTGGAGACTATATATGATCTCTCTCTCCTGGCGTCTTTTGGCTGTGAGCTAAGTGACGGTATCATCATCATATCCTGTTGAGTTTTGTGCCAGAAGGAGCTTGCGCCATTTTTGGTAGTGAAAGCTGTTTTTCTGTTTTGTTTTAAAAAGGCGTTATGTGTCGAGAGCTGCGAGATAGCTGTTTTTGTGCGTTGTTTTGAAAAGGCGTACGTGTCGAGAGTCTACGTTCCCGCTTGAATGCTGAACGGAGCAGTTTTCTTTTTGTTGAGCGGATTTTATGCTCTACTTTCTTGAATCTGGCCGTTGCTTTATTTGTGATGGTTTTGGCAGTGTGTCCGCCATTCCTGTTAACGAAAGTTGCCAGATAGTTTGCTTTTTTAGTGTATTGATTTCCTTCTCGATGGTGTGTAAGGTTCGATTGTAGTCTGTTTGTTTGGAAGCTTAGTGTAACGCTTTTGCCTGTGGTGAAGACGTGAGAGAGGATTTTATGTTGTTTTGTTTCTTGAATCTGTCTTTGTAGTGATTCGTTGTTTCTTGTTCCCTGCGCGTTTTTTATGAGAGTTCTAGAAAGAGGTCGGGAGGTGTAGTAGTATACGAGTTGGATTCGGGTGTGGCATTTGGTTGTGAGCTCGGTTTTGGCTCCGGACATAGCCGTGTTTGTGATAAGTTCTTGCTCGCAGTCTATGGTTGTTGCAGAAGAAATTACGTGAGGTTGATGAGGAGGGAGATACAACGGAGTGCTTGATGAAGTGATCAGAATGGAGAGCAAGGAGTTTACGGAGGAGGCGCCAACGTCCGCAGCTTCTTTAGGATGGCCGTTCGGTCTCGCAACGTGTAAGGACATTCAAGCGCCGGAGGCTATAGAAAGCGCAGCTATTCCCTTACACCAGCAATTCTTCAACCTTCAAAGCACTTTCCTGCTACCTATCTTTTCGGACGCCGACGTCGGGTCTCCGTCAACCTCAGACTCCGACTCGCGGTCGGAAGCAGCCTCCTCGTTTTTTAAGGACTCACGACGGATCACTCTCGGCAGCCTCATAGGCGTACCCTTGGACACCTCCTTCCGGTTGGATGCCTTGCAAACACGGAGGAGCTTTTTGGCGTCCTGCGGAATACTCGATCTTCTGGGATGCGTACGACATCCTGATTATGAGGATACCGAAGAAGATTACACTGTGATTACAGCTAGCTCGAGATCTTTGGCAGGCAGCGTGGCGGATCGTTCTGATCAAGCCCGTAGCAGCACTGTGTTTGAAGATGCACTCTCTACTGGCAGCCTCGACTGGAACGATCAGTTCGTTTCGTGTCACAGCATTCTTTTCGACGGTGAATCCATCAGCTTGACTGATGGCGTTAGCAGAGAGCTCATTGCCACTCCGTTGCACTCCACGTCAAGACAAAACTCACAAAAGTCAATTCAAAGAAGCTCCAGCTTGAAGTCTTTCCTCTCTTCCATATGCTGTCGAGTTGATACACAAAAACATGTTCATTCTTCCTCCGAATAGCTTCGTGCCCATGCCTTCGGCTCAGCACGGAGAGTCAGAATAGCTTCAGAACGTAATCTGTTCGCACAGAATTTTTCTTCATATCAGATATTTATGATTTGAACTCCGCATTGAGTGTGATCACCGGTTCATCACGTGCTTGTGATGCTCATACTAATTGTGATGGCACTTAGTCCCGTCATTAACTTCTCAGAATCAGAGTGCCAGTTTAGTACAATATTCTCAATTGACATCAATGCATGTTTCTAGCTCCCATAGTAACGATCCGTGTGCTTGCCATGATTGCATCTATGTTGAGAGCTGTATAATGAGATTGTGCCATTCGAGCGTGCAAGAAATGGATCAGGCACTTTCCGCTGCAAGTCTCTGCTATTCTGCATCTTTGACTGTCAGTTCGTCACAAACAAAATCTTCATCGCCTCGCCAGCTTTTCATCTTTTTTGCTCAAAACGTGAGAGTCCGCTTCTCACTCTAAAAAAATCGTCACTACAGAGTTTGCTTACTTTTGTCTAGTTTACCCGCAAGAATTCATCCAAATGTCAGTTTCGCATTTTACTTACTACAAGTAACCACATAAGGACCTGCAACAGTTCATTCAATTGTCAGTTTCCGTTGCTGCTCGCTCGCTTCTCCGACGCTTCTTACCTCAGGTTCTTCTCAAATACCTTGTCATTCACCACACGTGCTTTCACATCCTTGATTCAAAAGCGAAGGATACGCACCAGTGCATTAATTAATATTCTGGTCGGAAATGCGTCCAGTGGTTTCATGCAGTCCTGTAAATGAAAGTGCGTCTAGATTATTCATCCCTCGAACTTTTCTTCCGATCCGCCGCGGATTTAATTCTGAACACTCGTGTGATCGCTGGTGAGAATTTATTACTCCCTCCGTCCCATAATGATCTTCATGTTGGCCTTCTTTTTTTGTCCCAAAATGATCTTCCGATTGCACTTTGTGATGTTGAAATTGGTCAAATTTGCCTTAAGATTGTTATTTGACACTAGCAAAACTACTCTAAGTGGTTGTTTTCGCTCCATCCATGCAAACATCAAGCAAAAGACAAATACAATGATTGAAAGCATTAATCTATACTTATAGTTTTTATTTTTTGCATCTCTTTGAGTATTTCCCAATTGAAGTAGATTAAGTTTTGGAAGCTGAAACAAAGGTCTATATGTGGTCTTAGGCATATGCTAAATGTCCACAAAATGGCAACCTCACACTCAACAATTAAGTGCTCACCGGTGTTCTTTAAACACGCCCAAAAATATTCACTTTTCAATATTCAAAAACTACATTTTAAAAGGGTTTCAAAACTTAATTTTTTTAGGATGCAAAGAGAACACCAAACTCTACATACTATGCAAATTGAGTCTTTAAAAATTTATTTTTATCCTTAATATATAAGATTTGGTCTAACAGGAAGATCATTTTGGGACGGAGGGAGTATAAAATTTGGGATACTTTGTATGTGTCGGTTACTTGAGTTCGACAAGTAAAATCTGGTTATTGAAATGATTGTGCGACTATTATTGTCGATTTGCCAAAGGCTTGCTGCGATGTCTCCGTAATCGCGCGCTTTCAACTTAAGCGCGAATAGAAAATTTTCTGTCGCTGGTGAGAGTTTACTTGCGCCATACGTTCGGTTTGTATTTTTCTTCTTCTGGTTCGAATTGGTACCAGATCGATTTAAACCTCGACTTCGTAATCTTATTTGTGGATCTCAATGTATGCATGTGTAGTTAAGCTCGCCGAATCGATCCAAGTACCGCGTCAGCATGAGCGATCCGAACACCGCGAATACTCCATCTAAGACCTCTTCGGGCACCGCTAGCTCCAGCAAAGGCGGACGGCGCAAGCGCGAAGATGCAGTTGGCGATCTGATCGCCGCGCGCCTTACATCCTTAATAGAAGGTATACTTCAATCAACTCTACTACTCTATCTTATTTGCTTACAATTACCGTAGCTAATACGTCCGCTTGCTTTGTCCTGAAATGGATCGCGAAGAAACCATTTTATCCACCGTCTATGAGTCGATTCTCTCTTTCCCGTAATCTTGCAATTTGTTAGAACGTCCTCGTTATGTCCTGTACTCATCAATTCTAGGGTTTCTAAGATGTCCGACATGTATTCGATACTGCTCTCGTAGGTATTAGCGAACTATCGCTCTAATTTCTGTGTTCACGAGTACTTTGTGAAGGCGAGATGATCTCTGCTCGATTTGATCGCAGATTCTATCCAGCAGGTCGTGTCGGTGAAGGAGCAGGTGCAGCCATTAATACGGTGAGTCAACAAGACCTCTCCTCCTTCACTTTTAATGTTAGCTTGGTTGTGTATTCGAAGATTCAAACATACTCAGAGGATTGTATGTAAACGTCCAGTGACATAAAAGGACAGTCTGATGAGATTACGGAGCAGCTCCATCAGTCCCGCCAACAAGCGCTCGTACGCAAGAACAAGCTAGAGGCAGAGCGCCAGGAGGTTCATCAAGCAGCTTGTCAAGTGATCAAGGAACACAACAAAGGTATGAGCTAAAAGCTTAATCATGTATCCGCACACAACGAAGGTATCATGTATCATCATCATCATCGAGGCACCTACCATCTCTCTCACTTCCTCGTCATTGAAAGACACTGCAAATGATTCTTGAAGCGTACCGTCCACAAGTCAGCTTCTTTACTGGAGATCCAGAGCTTTTTCGCCTTAGAACACTCCCCCTTCATTTTCTACTCAATTTTTGGACTTTGTCATTGTCTTGTTGTACAGGCACCATCAAAGGGTCAATGCCCATTTTGTTTCTTTGTCTTGAGGATGCTGTCTCAGGTTGTTGTTAGTGTCATAACCTCAGGTTGGCTTCCGAAGGTCTGATAATGTGCTTGTTCTTAACCCCTAACGGCCCAAAGGGTGTGAAGATTCAATTTTTCTCCAAAATGAGAAAGTCAAAGAATCTATTTACATAATTTTTGCAAGATGATTTACAAAATTGTAATAGTAGGATCTTCTAGAGTACTAGAATGAGAGGTCTCTCTTAACAAGTTGAATTTTTTCATTGCACAAATTGAGAGATCATGCATTTGACGGAAAATGGGCACTTGAAAATTGTTCGGGCAATTGACTTTGAGTGAGCACTATGACCACATAATGTGTCAAAAATGCAGCCTCTTTGAATCATGCACTACAATGTAAAGTTATTTCCTATTCCTCAAATTCTTAACATTATTGAGGTTTTACAAGAAAATTTAAGAACCTTCCAATGAGTGGAGGTCCAAGAAATCTTAGAGCTTTCCGATAAACTTGAGAAACATCACAGTAACTTGGGCATCCTACAAAAGAAGGGGCTGACCATGGACCTATCATTTGACTCTGTAAATGAAAACAATAAGGAAGCATGCTCACAAAGAATTGATTGCGAGATGGCGTTTGACAATTTTTTCAGGGTGGATTGTTGGTTGATTGGGTACGACAAAGAATGCCAAGTTGTGTATGAAGGCCCTTGAGCGTGGTCATAGGCACCTTATCTTGTGGAGACCTTAATTTGCAGATCGTCTCTAAGGTGCACGCTGCCTTCAATGGCCTCAACAGCTATGCTCGCCAAGTAGCTAACATCTCTTCATCGCCCTCCCTGTGATCCTCTCCTCCATCCTTCTCGATTATCGATCTTGTGTTATGCACCTTGGCGCTATTCCTCATGCAAATATCTGGAACATCTCCTCTTAATCACAACTTAAAGTGCTCCGTTAGAACGAGACGAGATGTTGGAAATCTACAAAGGTTTAGAATGTTCAGTCACTAGATCTACACATAGGTAAGCTATTTATACTTAATGTATGCTACCATTCAAGTACTGTTGTCGTATCAGATATGAATTCCATGGCTGTACTATTCAAGGTCATGTGAATATAAATCATGACACGATGATTATATAACTGTCTTTCCACTCTCATTGTGCTTATCACTCCGATGCTGCTGCACTCTTGGCTAGAAAAATTGCACGTGGTTGGAGAGGCGTTATCTTTTGAATTTCAAGTTTAGAAGTACCAAGGTTCCATAAAAAAATAAAAAAATAATCTATAAAAAGCAAATGAGGTTTTGTAAATCGCATATAAATCTTAAATTATCAAACTTCTGAAAAAAAAAATTCACTTTTCAAAAATTTACTTTTTTTTTTCTTAACACACTACAGCCCCTTGAAATTGGGGTTCAAGGCTTTTGCGAGTTCAGACTAAAAAGATTTTGTGGCTGTGGAATAGTGAGCAAATATGATTGTACTGTACTGCATAGATTTCATATTGAAACTGAAATAGACTACCGTGTACGAGCTATTTAGTGTGATGTTGTGCATATTAGCTCCTCATTAGCTTTCAGTAGATGAGCAGGGTCTGTTTAGGTAGGGGTGCTCACCTACCTGATCTTTCGGAAGGAGTACAAAATTCATAGCAGGCTTTGTAGGGAAGGTGTCCATTGATTTTAAGCTAAGTTGCTCAGTAATGGCTCAATATATCAATACACATGAGTTGTTGCTTAGTGTTAATTGTGAATCGTAACACTAAATTAGGGTTGTTTTACATGACATACTTTTCATACTGTCTGTATAAATTGTTGTGTTTGACATGTGAGTCAGACGTTGAGTTCGATCAAGAATGTCCGAAAATGCATAGTAAATCACAAAAATTTGCTTTTTTGATATTGTGTGCCTCCTCTAAGGGCGAATGTTTGTGTGACTATCGTGTTTGTTTTAACGTTTGAGAGTGTCACATGAGACAACCCTGCACTAAATGTCACATGTTAGGATAGTGTTACAACACTAGTTGTCAAACCATAACACTAAATGTGAGAGCATGCAAACTCTCTTGCAAGTGGATGAAATTCAATGGAAGTGGTGCAATTGGTGGTTTGAAGAAAAGAGAATGGACATTGTTTGCAATAGCAGCCTAAAGTGAACACTAATCTGAAGAGAGTTGAGAAATAGTGTTATTTATTGAAAGTTACTTGTTACACTAATCCCACGTAACACTAATTAGTAATTCTTGTGTAGTGAAGTTATTCTCTAAATTTTTTTGTGTTTTGGAGCTTGAAACCTCAAAACTACAATCTTCTACCTCTTTGTACTCCAAGGAGTGTGAATCAAATTTTCTAACTCTTTTTAGACTTTGGACTGTAAGATCCTATAGAATAAATCTATTTTGAGTCATTTATTTTAAAATTGACAATTGGATGTTTATCGTTTGAAAGATCTTAACCCCTAAATCTCCTTGGTGTGTTTTGGGAGCTTGAAACCTCAAAACTGCGATTCTCTACCTCTAAGCACTCGTCGGGCACTCGTGGGGTGTGAACCAATTTCTCTTCCTTTTTTAAGACATCCAACCGTAAGATCTTGTACCTAAGAGTATGCTTGATTATTGTTCAAAACATTGACCATTGGATGTTTACCATTTGAGAGATTATAACATCCAAAGTTTGTCGCCCAAGTTTTTTTGGGCATTGCGAAGATTGGTTTTGAAATTTTTGGAGGATGCCCTTGTAAAATTGGTAAACTTTTTGACTTGAGTCACTTTGAAATTTGAGTAGTGATTTAGTAATGAACATGTTTCAAAAAACAAATTTTTTAAAAATTACTTTCTTAAGCTGCCCCATCTTGGCTCACAACCCAAGGATCGTCCTAAAAGACTCAAAATTTGAAATTTTGTGCATCCAAAGTTTGTGCAAAAGTTTTTACTGAAATTTTTGAAGCTTGCTCTTATAAAGTTTGAGGGCTGCCCTTGTAGAATGTGTAATTTTTTTGACTTTAAGCCCTTCAAAACTCATATTGATTTGGTCATTGAACATATTTCACAAAATATTCAAGAAAAGCTCAAAAATAGATAGAAATTTTAGGTTTCAAATCCAAAATGGGTAGATTATATTTGGTCTTAAAGATGTTTATTTTAGAAATATGTATTTAACCACATCACTTCTCAAATTCCAAAGGGACCCAAGTCAAAAAATTCTAGTTTTACGAGGACAGACCCCAAAAGTCTCAAAAACAATCTTTACAATTCCTAATAATTTCACAATTATTTCTTTTAAAATTTGTCAAAATTTAAGATTTTGGATTTTTGTACGAATTTTCTTTTCTCAAAATTCACAAAATAATAAAGACAGCCACGCACTATTTAATCTTTTCTTAACCCCTAAACGCGCCGAATGTCGAAAAACGACATTTTGGATGGAAGGCAGCAACTTTGAATAGCCATATCTTCTTCATCCGAGGTCCGTTTTGGATGAAATCACTTGGGTTAGGTTCCAAATCAAGTCTAGTTTGCGTTGTAAAATTTGCAAGCCCATACAATAAAGTATGAATTAATGGAATGCACTTTAGTGAAGACAGCGCTTGCTTTTGGGTTTTCAAGCATGGGGCATGTATTACCATTGCAAGCCAATTATGTGAAATTAAAAATAGTTTTCATGATTTTTTTTTTCATGGTCATGATCTTAAGGTGATTCTTAACAACTTTGTAGTGTGAAGTTTTTTGATCCAAATGATTTTGCTATTGGATTTGCAATGATGTTTGTCAATGAGAAAAAGGGAGAAAATGGATGATATTTGAGGAGCTATATCTCCTTCATCCACCGTTGGATTTCAACTTAATTTTTTGGGATGGCCTCCAATTAGAGTCTAGTCTAAGTGGTAGAAACCTTAACAAGATCGAAGGTGTTTTGAAGATAAGGCATGAAATTGAATGCAAAGGGTCTAGGTTTGGACTATTTTTCCTTTGTAAACTTTTTTGCGTTTTTTTTACCATTGCATGGCTTTTATTTGAGCCAAGAAATTTTTTTGATGAATTTTTTTTGGGTAAAGGACTTATTAAGATGAAGGTGAACATCTCTCTAGTTGGTAATTTTTTCATTGCAATAGGTATATTGGTAGCATTTCCACCTCAAAGTGAAAATGAAGACATTTTGCAGTTTGTTTTTAGTATTAATATGTTATGATCTTCCGATCTATAAGGCCTCATGACTCAAGTTTTGGTCCACATGATCTTGGATAAGTCTATTACAAGTTTGTACGGTTGAGATCTTAATAGCTTCTCTTGATTTTCATCTATGAGGATTTCTATGGAAATGTGCTTTTCTGCTAAAAATAGGCTGGGGCGTTTAGGGGTTAAATATATCTAACGTGATGCATGTTTTCCTATATCGTTGTTTTTAGACCTTCTTTCAAAAAATAATTTGTGAAAGTCAAAAAAGTGGACTGGGTCTCAAAAATTCTGTATGAGCGTACCCAACTTGATTCATTACATGAAAAAATTTAGGAAAATTATTTGGGTTAACAATCTTCAAGTTTCACTTTGCACCACGAAGACAATCACTAGAGGAAAACAGGGTCCTCGGACACTGTTTTTAACGCTCTTTTTAACGCGGTTTAACGTGGTTTAACGCGGACAGAAAAAGTGACGGAAATAAATCGAAAATGTCACGGACGTCTTTTGAGTTTAACGTGTAGTGTTAAAAAATGTTAACAGGGAAAAATGATTTATGACGCAGTGTTAAAATGACATTTTTCTAGTTGGGTAAGTTACCAAGGGTCAGTAACTTGGTAAGTAAATTACTTTCCACGTCAGCTTTTCCCGCGTTTGTACATGCCACGTGGGACAAGCTTTCATCCTTGTGATGGATGAAATCTGATTTGATGTGGCATCGGAAATCTGACGCGGCATTTAAATTTCAGTGGCTGAGATCGTGACACGTGGCCACATCCTAGAATGTGAAAGAAGTTCGGAGTTTGTGTCAAAAGAAATACGAGATAGTGTCTACATTGACGTTGAGGAACACTTGTGTCCTCTGTTTTAACACGATTACCAAAACATCCTTAGACGTTGTTCAATATCTTTAAACACGAATGTCGTTTGTTTTAACGCGTTTTGGATGTGTGTTTAGACGTAGGGTGACATTCACGTTATCAAGTTATGTGTGATAAGAAACAGGGCCTCGTGTCAAAGTTGACGCACTTAAACAAGAATGTCACGTGTTTTAGCGTGTTTCAAGTAAAGAGACAAGATGAAGGATGACTTTCGCCACGTCATCCATTCGACGCAATTCGATGGCAGACGTGTGTCAAAAGAAACACAACTTGACACAATATGACGGAAAATGAAAACGTTAAAAGTGACGTTACATGACACATTCGATAACATAAATGCAACGTCAAACATAACACACTCTGACAGAAACATACACGAAATGGAGTGCAACATAAACCTGGTCAATGCTTTTGCTGTATTAGATGGAAAATTAGCCACTGGTACAAAGTTGCAAGTATTGAGTAGCATAAAGCATAAAGGCTACATATATGTGCTATGTGCTAAGGTACTCCTTGCGTTACACTACGTCAAAAGTGACGCGCTAGCGTTAAACCTGCGTCAATAGTGACGCAGTCAAGTACTCTATATGATGACGTCTCTAAAAACAGTGTTTAACACAACCTATGTCACTTTGACGGGCGCGTCACTTTTGATGGAGAAACCCTAGCCGCCGTAGAGTGACTTTCTGGGTTTCCTCATGCTCGATTTTTCTTGATCTGCACAACACACATTACTACGGACACGCTGAGTTTAATAAGGCACATCATGCAATCAAACTGTGATGGAGATCATCACGATGCAACTCTTGAACAACCTAAGAATTGCAAAAAAAGAAGACAAACTTGTAAAACTCCAACACCTCTACAACTCATACTTTAACAATCTAACATGCTACTTTCTAAAACTGTAGAGCTCTAAATTAGAATGTGAAGAAGAGAAATTGCAAAGAAAGAAGAAAAACTTGTAAAACTCCAACATCTCTACAACTCATACTTTAACAATCTAACATGTTAATCTCTAAAACTGTAGAACTCTAACACAAAATGTGTAGAAATGAAAGCAAGAGTGAGATTCTAGCTTATATCTTCCCTAAAAGTACCATGACCTAACTATGGCGGCTAACCCTAGCCGCCTCTGTTCATCCACCCCGATGAAAGTCATCCTCTGAACGGACTAAAATACGTTATTCTAGACGTTATAGTAGACGTCTTTCTTCACATGCTTGTGTAGATGTGATCATGTCACTAGTGACACGTTCACGTTATACAAGTAACACGACGTCAGTAATGACTCGCTGGCGTTAACCATGCGTCAATAGAAACGCATGCATGATGACATCTTTAGGATCAGTGTTTAACACATCCTATGTCTTTTTAGACACGTGCGTCAATTTTAACGCAAGTCAAACCCTAGCCGCCGCAGGTCAAACCCTAACCCTAAAGCACAGTTTAAAATGATATATGTTACTTTTGACATTTACGTCACCATTGACACTCTCTAGGATCATTGACCAAGTCACACCCGAACTGCCACGTCACCTTATCATAAATGCACTTGACACGTCAGCTATGTCATTACGTTTCCTTAAACATACGGTGACACAATTGTGCGTCAAAATAAACGCCAACGTCACTATTGACATCCACGTGGGACAAACACCAACTTGTCCTAGTCACCCCTATCCTCCACATAACCCTTCACATCACCAGGGCATTCCATGTAGGATTTATGAATATGTCAAAAGTAACACACTGAACGTCTCCCATGTCACTTTAAACGTCATCAATGTTAAAAGAAACGTGCTGACGTGGATCATGAATATATTTAATCATTTAAATATTACTAGAGGGTAAAAAATGAAGTACTAAAGTTACCCCCCCTGAGGGCGTACATGTCAACGTTGACGTGGTTCTGTTTGTTTTAACGCCGTTCTGTTCTTCCAAAATCCATGAGTGTTACTATGACACTCGCTGTTAAACCATAGTCAATAGTGACGGAAGTATGTTAAACCGATTAACATGCAAAAAGTCATTGTGGTCAAGTTACCCACACTAATTTTGACTAGTCTGGGTAAACGTCACTTTTGACGCGAAAACGCGGGACAAATCACTGTTTTCCTCTAGTGAATGTCTCACAAGCGATGCCCAAAATAACTTTTGCACCAAATTTGAATGGTAGATCCAACTCTTGTAGTTCTACATGGTAGTACTTATAGTAGGTGGATTTGGGATCCTATGGTTGAAACTATACAAAAACAATAAAAAAGTTATCCATACCTCAATTCAAACTAGGTGGTAAAAATCACATGGTTTTGAAAATGCTTGGATCTTTAGGGATAAACCTCTAAAGTCCTAAAGTGCCCGAAACAAGATTCGGTCAACCTCTAAGTTACTATATTTAGCGATGCCCTATACCACAATGTCACAAACAAACTACATTTCTTACATAATAGATGCTCAAATAAGATAGTTTCCAATAACCATGATTGAGTGCTATGGAAAGTAACACTCTACCTCAAAAAACTTCAAAATTCAATAAAAATCCAACAACATCTAAAATTGAAGCTCATGATACAATTCTAAGTTCAATTCCATTTGCCCAAGCACTCCACTCTGATAATTAAGAATAAAAGAAACATACTTCGAACTCATGTACCAAAGAACATACTTTCAAAAGCAACAATAATTACAACAGGACATCTTCGTCCAAACAACTAAACCTACCGAGATGTGTGAGGAGTGGCCACCACAATAACCATTATATAAAGTATATAAAGTATGATATATGAAAAAGGCTTTGTTCCTGTGGGATTGCTGCAACATACGACATTGCAATGAATTCCATTCCAGAGCCTCACAAATGCTACAACACTCTCTCGGAACAGTTCAAGGAAAGCCTCCCGATTGTGGGAGTGTCCCGCTCAAACTTGTTCAGAGAAATCTGCATTCAAAACAAAAGAACATGTTAAAAGGAGTGGATATTGGATAGGAATCCCAAACATGTAGAATGCAACTACCAACAAACATTATGTTCAGTGTTGGCGATACTGAACACGAACCGCAACACCAATTGTCAACAAGGGTAGAATTGTAGTAACTCTAATTGTCAATTCCAACACAAATTGTGAACAATAGTAAGCAGTGAAGAATTGAAAAATGAAGATGTTGACATTTAGTGTTAGATTTTGATTTAGTTTTGATCTTAGTTATCCAACTTGCAGCTAAAAGGGAGGCTATCATCAACAAATGGTGGCTCCCCAATACACTAATTGTCCACAAGTTGACTAATAGTGTTGGAGCACGATGGTGGTAACTACACCAATTGTCATCCAACACTGAATATAATTTTTTTGTGTACCTAAACGCACACATTGGTAGGAAATGGTGTCTTAAACTACTTGTTCACTATGATTAAGATTGTTCTAAAGAACTCAACTGTGACCATTTTCTACTAGTGTCATTGAACATATAGGTTACTAGAGATTATGAATGTGGCCCATCCAAACGAACTCCGGGTTCTCATGTTCCAATGAGCCTAAAAGAGTTTCTTCATAAGCAGGATTCTT
Organism: Bryum argenteum; assembly: GCA_037043015.1. Taxonomy (NCBI): domain Eukaryota; kingdom Viridiplantae; phylum Streptophyta; class Bryopsida; order Bryales; family Bryaceae; genus Bryum; species Bryum argenteum. The sequence continues at coordinate 11,476,788 of CM073328.1, read as the reverse complement.
TTAGAATTAAGGAATGTGAGGAGAGTTGCATACCAAGAGAAGGTCTTCATCTGTACCAAAGGATTTGCGTGCTTCATCAAGGGCATCCAGTGAGATCCTCCCACTCGTACTGCAAATGGTCAGGAAGCAGCCCAATTTGAGAAAACGATACTTTAAACAGTAAAAAAATAAAAATGGTTATGATTAAGAGCTATTTCATGACAAGAATGCCTGTCGTCAAGAGTAGGAGATTGCCTGCTACTGGCGGGGTCACGAATTTCGAACTCGTCTGTGTCCATGTCGTATCCGCAGATGACAACATAATGACCTACAGCATCCACATTCGTTTTAGTGGTGAAATAATCACAGGTAAAGCTGGCAATATGATTATGGAAGAAAGTAATGAGGAATTGAGCTCCAACTGAGGTTCCGTAAAATCTTACCAGTATAGCCAGTGTTGAGACCACAGCAATCTGCAAGGCAAAGCTCGTCCAACCATGGATGACTGCACATGCAATTACCAAGCACATGAATACAAATGCCCCAACATACAAAGTAAGAATGCAACATCATATAATTAACGAGGTGAGAGTGTCGTCTTAACAAAGCACCTAAGCTTGCGCTTGTCAACCAATGCGATGGCCAGAAATCCACCAGACAATATCAGCAACGAAAGTTCTTCACCAGTGATCGATCTCCACTGTAACAGAAAAGGTATAAAAGAACGATCAGAATATAATCATTAATGACAGAAGAATCGAAAAAGTACTCTACCAACGAAGTATACCTGTACGCGGATGCCAACTTGAGGAGCTTTCTCGAACAGCATATTCACACGTTCTCCGTCTTCTTCCATGTTTTCCTACATGCTCTCAGTGTGTCAAAAGACATATAAAAACACTACTCTACTAAACCCTTGTGGAGCAAGACAGTAATATTTTCTCTATGCAGTAATTAGAAGTGAAGCAATTCTCACCTTATAAAAGGTTTCAATGGCGAAATTCGGATTGGCTCCAATGGTAACAGTAAGAAATGCCACATCAAGCTTGAAATGCCGCAGTAAGTGAGCCAAGTCCACTGTCCATATGCTGCACTCGTATTATTATTCACTCACAAGTTAGACAATCTTCACGTATATAGGTAAACAACCAAGCCAATCAAAACTCTGCTGTGAGAAGATGGAAACATAAACACTAACTATGATCGAAAGCTCTCATTCTCCAGAAGAGAAACTCATACCTTGTGGTTTGACAAAGTTGGCTTAAGTACTTGAGATCACAGCCCTCAACACCCAGCGCTTTCAACACCATCAAAACACATGCCAGTCCACAATCCCAGTTGCAAAGCTGCCGCACATGCGGAACCTACAGAAAAGTGAAACCCTAATCAATATCGAACTCTTTCACCTGAATGAAACTAAGCAATTCAAAGCAAAATTCATGTCGTATTCTTCACACCAACCAATTCAGTGCTCATCTCTTACAGCTCTATGTAGCAGAGTTTTGATCAGAATACAACAATTTATGAAAGTGTTAGCAACAACCCCATATTCCTGCATCTATATCCACTAAGACAAAAGAGGATTTGAGGAGCAAACCTGGATGGAGCGGGAACGAGGAACAGGCATATTAAGGTCCATAAGAGGCGAAGGAGGCGAACTCCAAACACTGGACTCAATAAGCGAAGCAGCTAACCAGCCATTGCTACTCGTTTGGCTCACACTCTGCTGACTAGAGAACGAGAAGCCATTGCCGGAAGAGCCATTGGATTCAGACACCGGGCGAGGCGGTCTCACTCGAGAGACCCGCCCCGCCACTGCAGTTTCCATGGACGGCGGAGGATGTAAAAGAGCAGCCCACTCCTAATCTATATTTCCAAAGGATAGACTCTGCTTTTGAAAAAAAGAGTCTTTTCTTTGCTTGACTAACTAAACCTGGGGAAATAGGTCAATATCTGCCAATACCTCCACTTCGACATAGTATACAGTGATTACAGGGCTGAGTTTATTCTCTCATCCCTACCCTATACTTGAAATGAGCATCGCTTTTTTTCTCCATCCTCTGATCTCAGTCACGATACTTCCTGCAGAAAACAGAACATTATGTAACTCATGAAATCATCAACAAATGAACCTCTGCAAACAAGAAACCCTAATTGAATACTTTCATGAATACGCACCTAACCCGCGACATCTTATGAAAGAGATAATGAGGCTCAAAGAAGACAACATATGAACATTTTAAACTCCAAGAAACAGACGCAATTGTGAAACTCTCTGCACAGATAGCCATATTCCGAGACTACAACCTAAAAGAGAATGGCTCAAAAGTAGCCATTTACAGACTTGAAGTCGAGTAACAGAAGTAAGATTCCTATCGAATATCGAGTTCCTATAAAACCATAATCTTCGACAGAGGAGAATAATATCGAACTGCATGACCTAAAAGCAACGTTTATATCAGTGTATCAGAATGAAAAGACGTATTGTAGAACGAATTTACTTAAAATCAGGAGGCTACTGTACTGTAGCGGACATAGTCAAAATGAGTGGCAGCTGCAGTAATCATTTGAGAAAGACTATTCTAAGACAAAAAATCCAGAAGAAAAGCATATGCTCCTAAACCGTAACATCGTATAAAAGAGAAATCAACGATCTCCTACTCACAGCGGCCATAGTCGAACTCCAGAACTCCGAGATATGCACTTACTGCTTCTTAATCATAGCATTCCAAAGATCGAGACTATGATCAGCAACAACAAAGAAGACTCTTATTCCTACAGAAATTGTTTTTAGAAGGTCTAACATACACAGATATTCCTGAAAAAGACCATTTTCCAAGACTTGAAAACCTAAAAGAGGATGAATTGCTTCTTGAAACCAGTAACAAAAGCAAAGCTCTTACTGACCATCAAGTTCCTACAAAACAATATCCGGCAAAGGAAACTTGATATTTAAAATCCATGACCTAAAGGCAACACTTACAACAATGTGTCAATTTCGGATACCCTACTTAAAAGTGAATGGATTGTTAAGAAAGTGGGCAGCTGCAGTAACCATTTAAGAAAGACTATCCTATGAAAAGATCCAGAAGAAAAAAGAATAAAGAGCGTATAATCCTAAAGAACAGCAATCTTCTGCTCACAGCGGCAACTGCACAGAAGCCATATTCCAAAACTCCGAATCTTCAAAGTGGAAAAATGCGCAAGATCATCCACTGCTTCTTATTCATAGCATTTCAAGATTTAAATCAGGTTCCTACAAAACCATAATACTCCAGATTATATTTTCGAGATCCATGACCTAAATCCAACAATAAAAAAACAGAGGATTACAAATTGAAACAGCAAAATCAGGATCACATACCCTATTGAAAATCAGGAGGGTACTACTGTACAAGGTCAAAATGAGTGGATTGTAAAAAAGGAGATATGGCAGCTGCAGTGAGTAATCATTTGAGGAATCGCTGAATTTTGGAACGACGAGAGAGCACGAGAGTTGGGTTTTTCCTGACCCTCATTGATGAGATTGTACGTGATGAAGGAGAGGTGATAAGGAAGAGGTACAAATCGGAAAGGCTGGTTTTGAGAGGGGAAAACGAGTGTACCTCATTAGGATTGTACCGGCGAGAACCGCAAACGCGATCGAAAGACGGATTGGCGGATTGGCCTCACCCGCGTGGGGTGGAGTGCCAGAAAAGGATGAAGAAAGGACTTGAAGGTGAGCTGCAAGAAGACGGACGTCGGGGGGGTGTCTTGTTACCGTGCTTTCGGGCTTCCCTTTGACCGTGTCTTGTCTTTCGAAGGTGAGTGGTCTTACCTAGCAATGATTGAGATTCATGCAATGATTAATATACAACAGTTGTTGATTAGTGTTATGTGGTGATTAGCGTCGGATGATTGTCACGATGGTCATACAGAGTTCAACTGGAATCGAACCCAGATCATCTCTACAACTCATCCATGTCTCTTCCAAACAACTTGGTATGTCAACAATGTGACGACCAATGAACCAAACCTCTTGCTTTTATACAACAAGAACACACCCCAAGCAACCACTTCACAACTCACCAGTTCTCGATATTTTCTTTCCTATGCATTGTCTCTAAGAGGGGTTAGTAGTCCTATACCATTGTTGTTATGTCATGTGGGCATATCATGAAGGGTATGTCGAACGGACACTTTATTCATGCCACCTCCTAGGGGTCTAGTGTTCTTGTTCTTTGAATATTAGTGTTCTTTACCAAAAGTTAGCTATCACACTATTTCTCAGTCCCAAATGATTTGCAATAAACATCCGTGACACTAATCAACTACTCCAGTGTACTTGTTTAGGCTTTGTAATTGTTGAATGTGCCTTGAAATCGATTATACCTGGCAAGAGAATTGTTACATATTGAAACATGTAATCTGTATGTGAACTAGAATTCATGTTGTCCATCCTTTCACGATTGTTTTTCAATTCAAAAATAGAATCATCCACAAGTTAGAATCAATTAATGATTACTATTTTTAAAAATAATAAAGTTGTTACTCGACATGTAAACATTATAGCCTAAAGAGTAATCACCCGACATAAGAGTTTGCAAATTGGAACAGTGAGTTTTACCAAAATAGAATGATTGCTTCTTACATGTGATCAATTGCCAACGCTCTTTGTTAAAACATGTACACAGATTAATTGTTGTATTGTAAATATAGATTAATATTTAAACTTGCACGATAAAGCATGCATATTGTGTCAGTTTAGAAATTAACTTGCATGTTCTTTCACACAACTATGTTGAATATTCTTGATTTGTGTAACAGAAATCTATTGTACACAGTTTAAATGTGATTCAATGATTTAATTTTCTAATTATAGAAATTGAGCACGCGTGTGTATATTAACAAAATAAGTGATTTAAAATATTGTATTGTGTGTATGTGTTTTTTACTCATTTTGGTTAAATTTTGCCCAAACATATAGTATTTGGACACATGATAATAGAAAAATTAAATAAAATTTATAGAGGCTATTAATGTGTTACTCCAAATGCTCTAATTATATACTATTTTCAAGTTAGGTTTACAAGTGGAGAGTAAAATTTTCCTAACCGTTGGGATCCTTTTAAGCATGGGGGTTTCCAAGCAATGAATGAAAGGGTGAAAATTTGGATTGGACATTTTATTGTTTTTGGCCTTGAATGTGATATAGTCCTTTGCACTCTTACACTTTGCTCCTCGAATACTTAACCCCTAACGGCCCTTAAAAGCCAAAATGGCTTTTTGCGTTTTTGGGCATCTTTGTTGGAGGGGTTAAAAATGGAATTTTTGCTTGAGATTTTTACTCAGTGTTCCCTATACTACAAGGTACATGTGGTAAATTTTTTTACTGTTAATTCATATTTTAGAGTTTTTTAAACGGTTTTTAAGCTTTAAACCCCAACTGGGGCAGAACGGGCAAGCTTCTGCACCAATGGGAGGTGGGGTTCAGAGTTGGGCATGCATGAGGGGTAGCAGAAAAGAATTGTGGAGGGCAGGGGGTTTAGGAGGGGTTTAGCTCGAACACAAGATTCTAATAATGGATTATGGCAGGAGGTTTAGCCGCCTACTCTATCTAATGCTAAATCCATTGGCACTTTTACTGGTCCACTCAATAAGTGCACTCTTCAATGCGGCGGTTTAAACGTTCACATTCAAAAACGGTGGCAACGTTTACAGTTTCACATCAATTACCAAATGACAAATGTAGGTACCTAAAAATTTGAATCGTCTTTCAATGAGGAAAACGGTACATTTTTTGAGATAACTGAGAGATATACACTCTCCATGAATTGCTTCCAAAGGGCACTGTGGGAAGAATTGATGCGGAATGAGGGCTACCGATTGAGTTTCATAACACCAAACTTGCTTATGAGCAAAACATCATCAACTTAGCAAGTTCAGATAGTCAATCAATCATTTTGATGAGAGCACATGTTCGAGTATAGGACAACTGTTGGCAGCATTTGACGGAGGAAGAGGCAATTTACACGATCATATTACGAGGTCAGTAGCTATGAGCAGCATGAGTCATACTATCACAAGTAATCTCTCTAACCATGTTAACGGATGTGGAATTGATTGTGAAGTGTGTGTCAAAGTTGGGATCCAGATACACATCGGTACTCTGTGCGAGGTCGGCACTGCTCTGTGCGAGGTCGGCAACAGTGCTCTGTGCGAGGTTGGCAGTGCTCTGTGCGAGGTTGGCAGTGCTCTATGCGAGGTCGGCAGTGCTCTCTGTGAGGTTGGCAACAGTGCTCTGTGTGAGTTTGGCAGCAGTGCTCAGTGCGAGATCGAAGGTTGTGCTGACCGCGAGGTCAATCGACTGCAAGATCAAGGGCCTCCGGGATCATCTTCACTCAGGACGTTAGTCGGCACGAAGATCGGTAATCAGGAGGTTGGAACATCCCCGGTCAGCAGTAGGATCGATTACCAGGAGCTTGCCAAAGAGGAGGTCATCAGCAAGATCTTCGATCAAGACGCTGAAGGTCGACAACATCAGCACGAAGGTCAGAACGAAGTTAGCAACAACAAACTGAAGCGATGTAGGGTTGATGCGGACAACATCAACAGTCACGATGCAGACTTCATCGAGCTGAGTCCACTCGATCCAGCATCACGATTGCGTGCATGGGGGGAGTCAAAGCACCTGCGTCCTCAACAAGTTCATGATCTTTTAAGTCTACTTTCTCTTGATCATCTACGTAGTCTTCCTGTACGTAAGAAGAGTAGAGCTTGGCCAGCCAATCCTGAATCAGTAAACTACAGGCACCACTTCTACCGACAGTCAGCACATATTTTAGGTTGGAGAGAACAACACGTCTTTGACAACGAATTCACGAACATAGCAAAGACTATTTGGCCTGACAGTAAACATGCCGAAACGCAAGTCACACAAGAGATCAAAAGAGGTAGATAAATCTCATGACTTCTAATGTAATAGATTTATTTTCACGACATTTGAAAAATTGATCTATACTCATGACTTTTTATATCTTTCTATAAAACGTTGCAGATGGAATCGGCTGGGATAGCAATAAGAAGAAGTGTAAGGTTGTATCATGAACCACGTGAGAACACACCTCCTCTGTCATCGCCATCACCTGCTAACGAGGTTGTGTTCCACAGAGCACCATCAGAACTTCCTGATCTTGGTCCCGGTTTGGAACTCTTCAATCTACCTGACATTGAAGAAAACTTCAATCCCGATTATCTCACTTCTCAGGAAGTGCCACAAGATGCGTACTCCAGCTATGACGAGTTTAGAGACGAAGAGGACTCTGATAATGACTCACAAGTGGGAGGTGGGTTAGAAGACATACTCTGGCCACCGGAATTGCTTTTGCAAGCTCACAATTATGGCATGCAGAGAAAGAAGAAGAGTGGATCTACAGAGCGGCAGGTACAACGGATTGCAAGGAGACGGGAAGAACGACAAGGAGGAGCAGGTTGTAGTCAGGAGGCCGCTGGTGAAGGCGATAAGGAGATAACGAATACATGTGTGGAGCATGTGCGGTGTACAAGGTACGGCGACATCGACGATGAAGCTGATTATGCGGCACTCGGCGAGCACTGTAGAGAAGTCCAGCGGAGCATACAGCTTGGCGGCGGAGCAAATGTCGGCAGTGGTCAAGGGAAGCAAATTGTTGGAGGAGCGGAGCAGCCGAGCAACGCCAAATCTCAAAGGGCGGACTTATCGACGAATCCGAATATAGATCCAGATATTGAGAGAGAGGCCAGGGTGGACGCAAGCCAGTATGCAACTGGTAATGATATGCTTCCAAAACTTGTCACTAAAATATAATAATCAATTTCCAAATACTCAATGATTTAAAATTTGTATACAAAAATTATGAGAGAATTTTTATGTCATTTGACGTTTGACATGTGTCATTTGTATACGCATGATGTATTACAAGAAAATTATTCAATTGAAATATGACTTTTGTATTCACAAAATATAAACATGGGATTTTTTTTCATACAACATTCGCATACATATGATATTTCTATGGAATATTATGTAAATTTTCTTTTATATAAGACACGGATGACATAAGCATGAAAAATTGTATAAGAATTATGTATTACGAAACTACAATAGATCTTGAAAGTGATGGTGAATTACATAGTTGGGGTGCCAAACTACATAAGCAATCTAATAGAAAAATAAATAAATTAGTAAACCCTCACAACATTTTTACAATTGAAAAAATAACGTTTCACATAAATTGCATCATTTGCATAATGAAATTTGCTTGTTGTATTTGGATGCTTTAGCTTTTGTATTTCTATATTGCAGTTGGTTGGGGAGCACTTGGAGTAGGTCCCAATGACATTGGTAATGATTCCACATATGATAGTGATGGTGGTGATAACATTCCATTGATTGACTCCAATTTTGAAAGTGATGGTGAAGAAGATGGTGTGGATATAGACCAAAACCAAACCGGCATAAAGTGGGAATTCCGGGATGAAACTTGGGGCAACCCCAGTATTTTTTATAACCCTATGCCCATGCCCTTTTTGGGAAATAGAAGAGGCCCTTCTACCACCTACCGAGTTCTTCCGACCTTTATGCGACTCTTCACTCTATTTTGGACTTCACAAATTATGGACTCTATTGTGGAAGAGACAAACCGATATGCCAACTCACCTCTAGATGGCAATGGCAATACAAAAGGGGGTGCAAAATGGGTCAACTTGAGTGTTATTGAACTACAAGCGTTTTTGGCATTATCAATTTATATGGGGCTCAAAGTGCAACCTAATTATCGGACTTATTGGATGCAAAGTGCATTATTTCAATGCCCAATTATTTCTGGCATTCTAACTAGAGCTAGATTTATAGAGTTGAGAAGATGTTTACATCTTACTCATATGCAAGGAATTCAAAGAGGGAACCCCGGATATGATAAGATTATGCAAACTCGGTGGTTGGTTGATGCTATAAGAGAGAGATGTAAAATGGCATGGTTCCTTGGAAAGTTTTTGACTATAGATGAGATGATGATACGTTACAAGGGAACGTACTCACCTATACGCCAATATATGCCAAAAAAGCCCCAAAAATGGGGCTTGAAGGTTTGGTGTATCGCATGTTCAATTTCCAAGTATGTTTGGAATTTTGAAATATATTGTGGCAAGGAAACCGGCATTCCGCCTCCCATTCTCTTATCTAATGACGATCAACCTCCTCCTCTAATCGGTGACGCTAGATTAGCGCATAATGTAGTGTTGAGATTATTGGAAGGATTATGGGGACTAGGGCATTGCGTGACTATGGACAATTTTTTCACAAGCATTGGGCTTTTTACAACACTAATATCAAAAGGCATGTACGCTTGCGGTACCATAAGACAAAACCGTATTGGGTTACCTCTTATTTTCAAAAATACCGCTTCATTCAAAAATGCACCACAAGGTACTACCTTGTGGAGAATGCATGAAAGCCGAACAATCTCTTGCGTCATGTGGAAGGACAAGCGGCCGGTATTATTACTTTCTACTCATAGTCTTCCTATCCAAGCACCATGTGAGAAAAAAGTAGTAAGTGTTCCTCGTCGCAACGGACCGGTGCGTGAGTTTATTCAAACATCTCCAGTTTTACTAGAGTATACCACTCACATGCGTGGTGTCGACGTTGCCGATCAATTGAGAGCTTCCTATAGTTGCCAATCGAGGAGTCACAAATGGTGGCATAGGATATTTTATTTTTTGCTAGATGTCACAATAGTGAACATGTATATTATCTACATGGAATGTGTAGCAAATGTAAACCGGGGAAGAGCGGCGGTTACACCTATGACACATCTTCAATTCAAGGAAGGCTTGTGTGAAGCACTTCTGGCAAATTGGAGGATGAGGAGTATGCAACCCAATGATATTCCTGAAGCACCTCGTCGACCGGTGATTTGTACACCAACGTGGACTTCAATGCGACGGCAATGTGTTGTGTGCAAAGTTTGCGAGCCACATTTTTATTGTCACAAATGTGGTGACAAATGGATGTGTCTCAAAAAGGGGTGTTACGAAAGGTGGCATACAAAATTAGCTCTACGTCGCCGTCGATAAAATTGTGTGAGTATAACTCATTTTGTCAACTTGATTTTGTATTTTACATAATATGTCTTTTCACAAACATGTGAGGTTTATATATGAATGACATATGATTTACGAAACCATAAATATTTATGATAATTTTGTGTGCAATAAATTTCATGAGCCTCTCTTTCATGTATTATTTTATAACGTATGTATTATTTATTATGGGTTGGGGAAGGTCGGTTACAAGCACTAACACGCTAGAACTCTTCCAGGAGGGTCTCTGGACTGTCTCAAATTTATCCGCAAAGGAGGATTGAGGCCCACGAACGAGGATCATCACCCGCACATGGGTACGTCAGAAGATTGAGGCCCTTCGAGCGAGATACAAGGCCCGTACATGGTATGGTAAAGGGAAGCAACGTAGACAGGGCATGGGCCGGCAAGGGAAAGCAATGTAGACATGGCATGGGCCGGCGGGGAGGCCCTGACGACAGCTCGCAGAGTCGCAGTAGACTTCCGGCATATTCCAGAGCAACGGTCAGAAGATACATCAATTGGGGGAGGCACATTACTTTTTAAAAGTCTTTTCATACCGGTCCTTTAGCTTGGCCAGGTAAACAATAAGTGAGAGGTCATTTATAGACCCTGCCACATGGGGCGTCTCATTTATGGCATAACGAATATATTCAATATAAATATTATGTTTTGTTTTGTGTAAAAGGACCCCTGCCATATCCTACATATTGGACCCTTTGAGAAAAACGTAGGAGTCCAATATTGTATGGCTGCCCTCGTTCTTTTTACTAATTTTTACATGATTTTCTTTTCAAAAGTCATAAGTAATTGAGTTTATGGAATTTTTGGAAAAATTTTCACCCCAAAATTTACAATCACATGCACACATGTTTTCACCGTTTAGATTTTTTTGGATCTAAATAATTTTTATTATATGAGCACTTCGCACAATATAAGCACCCATACATGTTTCCAACCCCTCTCCACTAAGTAATTTAGATGAAGTTTGTAAAAGCAAAATCCTTTCAAAAAAATTTGCATGGGTGTTCAAAACTTAGTTACCTACATGGAAAAAAATATGAGCAAAATGTTTGGGGTAACAATCATCAACTTGTCCTTGGGCTCATTTGCACCATGCCTCCCGGGCAATGCCCAAAAAAACTTTTGTTGCGACTTTAAACATTACGATCTCACAAACGACAAACATCCAACGGTCCATTTTTGGAACAGTACCTAAAAATAGGGTTTTCTACAAGATCTTACGGTTGGATGTCTAAAAAAAGTTAAAAAAATTGTAACATACCCCGGGGAGTCCATAGAGGTTGAAAATCGCAGTTTTGAGGTTTCAAGCTCCCAAAAACACAAGGAAATTTAGGGGTTAATAACAAATGAATTCCTTCCATGGTTGTTTGAGTTAAATAATTATAAATACAAATAGCAATAGGATAGAAATACTTTTGTGTGGTAATTGTCACAAGATTCAAATGCAAGGGCATAAAAATTTGTGATTTTTACAAGAATTTGTAAGGGCATGGAAATGTATCAACGGGTTTAAAGTTGCTTGTGTTATAGTTTTGGTTTTTCCAATTGGTTAACTTCGTAAGGGTTTGTTTGTGAAGAATTCATATGCATGATGTTAAGCAAGATTCTATTCAAAGATTTCTGTGCTTAATTGTTGTGAAAGTCATATACATGCTATCACAAGATTTCGTATTTTAGTGTTTGTATGTCAGTCATAAAAGTCGAATGCATTTTGTCGCAAGATTTTGTGTTAAAGAGTTTGTTTGTTTGTATCTTGTGAGAGCTGTATGCATGCAATTTTGTGTTAAAGAAAATGAGGTGGTTTTTTTTTTTTTTTTTTTTTTTTTTCCTTTTCTTTTTCTATGTTTTAATTCATATCGTCTCGGTTTGAACATCAAAATAGTTCATGTTTTTATGATTCTTTTGTAGAGTGCACATAAATATATTTAGAGGATGATAAGGTTTAGCCACTATCTTTTTACTATAGAATAGAGCCCACATAGAGGGTTTTCCAACTTCAAAGGCCTAAACGAGTCATCTAAGGTTGTTTATAAATGTTGAGTTTAATTAATGAACTAAAATATTTGCTCTAAGATATATATTGGTTGGAGAAACAATATTTTAATCATCACCAATCACTTTTTGATGGAATTGTATGACAAGATTTTAATTAGTGGTGAACTATTTCTCAAATCTTTAATTGATGGTGAACTATTGCTCAAAATTTTAAATAATGGTGAACTATTGAAGAACCGAAAACAAAAAGATGGAGTTGATGTTTAGCAAGGGTTTAGCAAGTTGTAGTTTTTTTAGCAAGGGTCACATTGATGCTTGACTAAATGACAACTAATATCCACTCTTTTGAAATTTAATACAACTTTCAACAAGCTACATTGCCATATCAATTTTTTATTTGCATCACCCAATTAGAATTCAGATTGTAATCATTGCATAGGGTAGTATAGTACTTTACTTCCTTTTACTTTATTTGTACAATTAAACTAGAAAGTAGTGTTTTCTGAATCCAATTTTTACAAAAGAATTCTCTAAAAATAATTTCGAGAAGAAGAAAATTCTCAAATGCATTACAAAATTTAATAAGCAAGTTATTCCTAAATTATAGAATAGATCTAAAGAAATGAAATTCTAAGCTTGTATGTTCAAGTCTAGATTTACTTTGGGTAATCGTAGCTAAAAATTTATTTTTGAAAAAATGAACATAGATGAAAATAAAGATAAGTTGTTCTGATTTTAACCGTACAAACTTGTAATAAGCTTGTTGTAAACCATGTGAACCAAAACTTGACTCATGGGAACTTATAGATTGCAAGATTATATTATTTTGGTACGCAAAATAGGCTATAAAGTACCATCATTTTTATTTGAAGTGAAATTAGTACCAACATGAAATTTACAATAAAGAAATCACTAACTCGAAAGTTGTTCATCTTCATCTTAAAGATTTTATTATACCAAATCTAGACCCCTTGCACTCAAATCTATACTTGAAGTACAATACAGTTTTGAACGGATCAAGGTTTCTACCATTGTAACCATACTATAATTGGAATCTACTCCAAAAAATAAATTCTAATTCTAATAGTGGATGAAGGAGATAAAGCTAATAAATAAACTTAAGATTCATCCATTTTCACCTTTTTCATCGTAGAAACATCATTGCTGATCGAGTTCCAAACTTATTGAGATCAGATATCTTTCAAAAAAAAAGTTGTTTGGATGAATCTAAATATGACACTAGTGTAAAAAAGTTCATGAATAACTATTTCCGATCTCACATGATTGACTTGCAATGGTAAAAGATGCCAAATGTTTGAAAGCCCAAAAACAAAAGGTGCCTTCACTAAAGTGCAAGTCATTTATTCATACTTTACTATGTAAGTCTCCAATTATTATTACACAAACTAGACTTGATTTGGGACACAACACCAAGTAATTTTGTCCAAAATGGAGTCCAAATGAAGAAGTTATGGTTTGTTAAAGTTTTTGCCCTTCATCCAAAATGTTGTTTTCGACACCAAAGACGTATAGGGGTTAGACTCGTATTACCTACAAACTTTCTCAAAAGCAAAAGGAAGGTTGTTAATACCATCTTACATCAAAATCATGTCAATTCTAGACAACATCAATAGCTAATGTAGAGATGGATCATTGCTTGTACTATTGGGTAGAAGTTTAAGTTCAAATCAAGCACTTTGTTAAAAACTACGTCTCTTTTTTTTGCTCTTCTCCTTGTCCAAGTGACCAAAGGACATATAAGACCTTGTGCAACTTCTTGTATTATTATGTACAAAAATAAATGAAAGCAAGAGATTTTGTTTTTTATGAATTAGACAAATAATATATTAAACAACTTATTTTTTAAACTATAATTCAACTTCATTTCTTATTCATTTTCTTTAAAAAACATGTGGTTTCATGCGTACAGTTGATTGAGACTAACCAATGTTAACATGTCCACTTCTTTCCCCATCAAAGTATACAAAGTGGGGGACAATTTTTTTTTGTCTAGCACGAAGAGACGTTGGTAAATGTAGCACTATTTTGAATCAACACCTTTCCATTCTTTAATGTTCTTGCGACATTTTGCTTTGTACCATACACCGTGACACCATGCTCACACGATGAAATCTCACGAAAAGGAAAAATTTTCCAAAAAGGAAACTCAAGTGCTTTCGGTGAGAGTTTAGGAATTATTGGGGTAAGGATGCTTTACATGTAGTATATTGGGCTCAAGAAATTTACATTTCAAAAAAATGAAACAATCGCATTGAAAGAATTATTGTCCTTATTTGACCCTATGTACACCTTGACCCCCCATGTTAGGCATTCCTAAGCAGAAGCAGTGCTATAAGGGTTGATTTTTGCAATGTCGAAGGGCTTATATTTCACGGGACATGAAATATGGCAAAAGAATAGCCAATTTGTTAGAAAAAATGATTATCCTCTTTCTAAATGTAGCCAATTTCACCCATTAGCCACTCTATTAGGGATGCTCTAAGTCACTTGTTATATAGTTCCAAGTGGAAATGGGGCATAAAGTCTCTCTTGGGCTTATACCTAGTGTGCGTTGGTGGTGATGCTCACTCGGCACGGTATGCACAGCCCCGGTAGTAGGCACCACTACGCACGGAAATAGACCCAAACTCCAAAACCGTGGTGGCGCCACCCACAGTTCAAATTTCACCTTCCTTCCTTTCAACCCACAAACAAGCACACCTCCTCGGTTGCATCGTCACAATCCATCGTTGCAATGGCGGAGAATAAGGAGCAGCAGCAGCAGCAAACTCAGAAGAATGGACAATCAGGGGAAGGGAGGGCGCTAGCAGCATCAGCAGGCGCAATGGCAGCGACAGCCGCGGTGTTCGCCAAACTAGCAGGCTCCTCCTTAAACTCCTCACTCCTCAAACTCGCCTGCTACGGCGCTGTTGTGGCCTGCAATGTGGCCATGTGGACACTCTATGTCCGAAGCTTGACGCGCTTGTCGTCCCTGCAAGCCACCGTGTTCAATTTCGCCGCCAATTTCCTCCTCTCAGGCTTGGCGGGGTTGGTTCTGTTCGGGGAAGTTGACGTACTGCAGTGGCAGTGGGTTATTGGCGCTTCTCTCATTGTACTTGGTATCACTGTGCTTAGCAAGGCGGATGGTGGCCAGGATGCGAAGAAGCACGATTAGGGTTTCGATAGGAGGCGATTGAAGCTGAGCTACATACTATCTGGTCATTTTCTTTACAATCGAGGAGAATGAGGACTTACAGGTTCTGGTTAAATTCAATGGTGGGGTTTCCTTCTAGGTTATTGATTGTGCTCTGGAGTAGATCAATATAGTCCTCGACTATTGAGATGCATTATTAGCAGTTGGTGATTGGAGCTTCAGTATTCGTTCTGAGCATATGATGCTGGTGCGACCAAGCAGGATTACGACAGCACAGGGATTTTAGAGTTCATGGTCGATCACTTCAAGCAGCCTTCTAATTGAGCTTTATATACAACCTCTGGTAAGAGGATCTACAGCTTTTGGTAGAACTCAACTGGGCTACTACCCCGAAAATGGTAGGGATGGCTTCTAGGTTATCGGCTATCATTGACTTCGATTCGGATTATATTACTATCTTCCTCTCGTATGGAGTAAGCAATGTTGCCTACTGGCAGTGGGTGAGTATAGTTCCCCTTTTCGTTCTGGGCATAGCAAGGTGGATGAAGCCAGTGCCAAGAAAGCAGGATCATGGTTTTAGGGTTTAGGTTTCACTCCAAGCAGGCCAATGAACCGAAAATTGCTGAGTTACATACTATCCGGCCAACTTCGAGGAGAAAGAGGATTTACAGCTGAAATTGGGAGGGTTTTCTTCTAGGTTCTAGATTATGATCCGGACGAGATCAATACAATCCTCGCCTTTGGAGATGCCGATGTTGCGCATTGGCGCTCCTTTTATCGTTCTCTGTGCCTACAATGTTGGTGCGAGGAATGCACACGGGTTCTAGGGATTAGGTCGATCGCTCCACCTCATTGAAGGAGATGAGCTACATACGAACTCTGGGCCACCTCCTGTTACTTCAACGGAGAAAGAAGGATTGTAGCTTTTGGTAAAGATCGGCAACAACTCCTGGGATTGGTGTACATACTCTGGTCGACGGAAGAGCTTCTTCGGCCGCAATCCTGGTACAATCCTCTACTGACCCTATTTGGATTCCTACGCAAGATTGTCCACAACGGTCAAGATCAGCAAAGTTGTCCGTAACTATATACGAATATTGTTATTCAAAATCCTCACAACAACATAAATTCCAATATCATAAGTATGAAGGTCCAGGAGTCCTATTTTCTGGATGTTTTTTGAAATTCTAGTTATCAAGTAAGCCTTTTCTACAGGTGTTGTGTTGGATTACATATAGGTTACACAGAAGCACCGGCTAATCACCTAAGAAACAATGTTTGTTATGAACGAGACATCTCAATATGAAAAAGGAGTACTTCTTCCTAGAGTCAATCGATTTGAAGACATGAATGCTGTCCACTTTCCAAGCCGTCATCGTTGATTTATTTTGACTTTCTTTATAAAGAAATAGGCGAATTTCATTCATGTTTCGGTCATCCGAAAACTGGATATTCTGGTTCGAATACCAATGCTTCACTATTTCGGCAAACAACTTTTAGTTTATCTGAACGTAAATAGACAGCAAGGTACAACAGTAGTTAGTGTAAAACATGTAGAATCGGCTTTAGAATGTTCCATACATTTTTGGACGATCGCTTGTTTTAGCAATAAGTTGCTGGACTCAGCAGCTCTGATGGTCGTGCTTTTTTGGAGCTTGTGTTATTTTCCAAATTTAAGTCTTGAATGATGGGAAGGTTTCAACAATTGTCTGCATTGTTGATGATTGGTGGCATGAACCAGATTTGTACCACGCAGCCTCCTTTCATGGTGCATGGCTACTGTCAAAGCCCTCTCGGGGAATTGCAAAGATGGTATGTTTGTTGTTTTCTAGGCGTTAGCGTACTCTCCATTCTAAGAGGGGAGGGGTTAGTAGTCCTTCATCAATTGTGCATCTGCAGTCTTTTAGAGACTGGTGTAGTGATCATTTTAAGAGGGTTGGTAGATCTTCATGTTTAGTGTCTCTTAGACATTGGAGTAGTGTTCACCTCAATAGGGGTTGATAATCCTTCAACTGGGTTAGTAGTGGGAAGAACATCTACTAGTGAATCTACTAGTGAAGAAGTGTGGTGTTTCCACCAAGCTGAATGACTCACTAGGATTTCACTAGGATTTTCACCAAGCTCGGTGGAGATAAAGGTGTAAATCTCTTTTTGAAATACCACACTTTTTCACTAGTGATACGATCCCTCTGTTCTTCCCATACTCAAAAAGAAACTTGGAGAGCTTATTTTACTTGGTGGTGTTATGGCCTGTGAGCACATACACTCAAGAATAGGTCAACTCTAGACTCAAAAAGAAGAGACAATAAGGAGCTTCTTAATTACTTCTTCATCTGGTGACGCATCTTTCAACTAGCTATGGTACACTTAGGCAGAGATAACAATGATGGACACTACTTTACAAGTGGGACGATGTCTTTTACGGAGCTTCCACTGCTCTGTTTTCGGAGAGTCAAATAAAGACAAAGGCTCCCAAATCGGTTATAAGTGTTGGCGGGTGAGTTCAACAACTTTATTAACTAACAACTTCAGTTTGTTGGTATATGGCAGGAAGGG
The DNA here is from genome assembly GCA_037043015.1 of Bryum argenteum. Taxonomy (NCBI): domain Eukaryota; kingdom Viridiplantae; phylum Streptophyta; class Bryopsida; order Bryales; family Bryaceae; genus Bryum; species Bryum argenteum. The sequence continues at coordinate 11,458,979 of CM073328.1, read as the reverse complement.
ATCTTGGCTAGCTACAATAGATCACCCGGGAATACAGCATGCTGGGTGAGGCGAGGAGCATGATTTTTATTTTTGTTTTCGGGGGCCGAATTTCGATGTGCACGATGTTTCCACTTTCAAGCCAGTCAGTCAGATTGCTTCTTATTTTATTCAGTGATAGGCATCAAGGCTATCTTGTCGCCGCATGAACCACGGTAACCGAATATCTCTTACACTTGTCATTTAGACTCCCATGTCCTTGGAATGCAGAATTTGCCAGCCACTTTTGCTTTGGGCTTATCAGATGCAGAATTATTCAGGTTCGTCACGTGGGACGCCAACTTGGCTTACCAATATTGGCTGTCTCTCTCTCTTCCAGTGTTTTCTTTGACTTGGTCGTCATCTATCTATCAATCTAGGTTTTGTGGTCTACAGTTAGGGCTCCCGGGTTTTCTCACGGATCGAAATGATAGGTCACCCAACTATACGGGGTTCATGTACCTCGGTGTTTGAGCATCCTTGCAGTCTCTTCTGTGAGACAACAGGTTTGCTGTCTAGTCTTCCTCCTAAAAGAGGTTGATAGTTGCTCGCAGGCAATAGTGTCTACCTCGAGACGGATTAGCAGTCTCTAACCTTGATTCATGTCTTGTGGGCATGAACATGCAAGAATGGATACTTATACACAGCCAGCCTCAATATGAGGCATCACTACTGGAAAAGTGTGGTATTTTGACCAAACTCTTCATCAAGAAAGTCTCATTTTTTTCAAGCTTAGGGGAGGAATCTTTGAGTCGTTTTTTCGAGCTTAGGGGAGGAATCTTTGAGTCACGTAACTAGGTGAAGATCCTTGTGAAATCAGTCGTTTAGCTTTCATGGAAATACCATACATTTCCACTTTATTCATGCCAGGTTTTTTTCATCAATAAAATGAGTTTTTTAACTTGATGAATGTGACGCTTTGAGCAGGAGGTACTGTATCGAGAAGAGTTGTAAGTGATGTCATGGAATGGGAGTTAAGGCAGGGATCTGGTGGTCGGCACAATGGACAAAGGGAAGCACCCATTGGCAAGGGCAGAAAGCTGCTACGGCACATGGTGCTGGATATCATGTTACAGGCAAAAAGTGGCCCCAGCAATTGCACTGCACTGGTGCTGCTGCACTTCCAGTTTCAGCATCCCAAACCCCCCCTTCTGACAACTCTGATTGAACTCACACACACAAAATATCGAACTACTTGCGTTCATGATTATGCTATTTCTGCCATTGTTATGATTATGCGCAAAGTTGGAAATTGACCTAAACATCCACTCAATGGATCAACTGACTTTTACCAATGCTATGATTTATGAGCAAAGTTGGAATTCGATCTAAACATCCACTCAATCAATCAACTCACGTCTGCCAATGCTACGATTAATGAATCAACTCACGTCTGCCAATGATACGATTAATGAATCAACTCACGTCTGCCAATGTTATGATTATGGACAAAGTTGGAATTTGATTTAAGCATCCGCTCAGTGGACCTTCTCAAGTCTGCCAATGTAGTGATTATTGGCAAAGTTGGAATCGGATCTAATCATCTTGATCAACTCAAGTGTTTAGTGTTGTTGTAGTTGTATACTCGAGGTTAAAATTGAGGTATTTTTCGAATGCTTTCTACTTTCATTTATGAGTTGACCATGTTCTTCTTGATGAGCTAGTCGAACTCGATGTCTTCCATTTTTAACACACCTTTGGGTGAGAAGTTGGAACTAAATCACTATGTTCTGAATACAATTCATGCGTTGACCATGAGCTATGGCAGTAGTTGACCATGAGCTACGGCAGAAGTGGAAACATGTGGAGTTTCCACTAAGCTTTCCTCGATGAGTTCCACCAACAATGTTTTATCCCACTAAACCCTATTGGGTATGGCTAATTCCTTGCATGGCTACACTCAAATTAACTAGTTGCTTTCTGAGTTACCCTCATATTAAATATTTCGCTTCGTAGAAGATGAAACATCGCACAAAAGTTCCTTGCATGAAAATTGCTCGAACTCACTCATCACTTTTTGGGTTGACCCGAAGTTCATACTTTCCCATTGAGTACATCTCTACATCTAGTAGTTGAAAAAGGAAACAATGGCATGGCAATGGCTATTTCCTTCGCATAAAAAGCACGAGTTATTCGTTAGATTTTCGGATGACGACGAGTAAGGGAGACGACCAACATGGCATAATCGAAAGTGATAGAGAGGAAAGCAGCCTACTTGGAAAGGAATGGAATGGAATGATTCAAACATGATAAGCTTGAGGAGAACATCATATTTTTTATGTCATGACCCCCAAACGAGACATTGAAAATATCAGTTATTTTGTCATAAAAAGGGTGTTTGCTGTCATAAATATTTTTATGCTGGCAATTTTTTTTTTTGCACAAAAATTAAATATTCCGAGCATTTTTATGATTTCAAATGAGCACCACACATTTGCAACCCAATGCATATCAACATGAATCATTACCATCACATTCCTCCACCACGACGACTTTTTCTTCGGGATTTGGAACCACGGTGATGTGGGTGATGCGGCTCGGAAAAAAGTGAGATATGTCATGAGGGAGGACTAGGGATGCCCCGAATTCCTGTTGTTGTCAATCATATGTCATCGTTTGAATTTGTATTATTGTAGGAATGGCTTTGTTCGGATGAAAAAGTTCATGAAATTTGTTGGTAAAATTTGATTTTTATGGTTGTATATACAAATGGTAAGAAGAACGACTTACAACTTGAATTCATAGAGATTCTTGGTGTGAAAGTGTCTAAATTATATAAAAAAGAACCTCGTTCTACTGCAAGTCCAAGAATATTCAATCTAAGCATTCTTTAGAAGAGTCATTTGTAAGATCTCTAAGTTAACTTGACATACTACTTGTGTGCCAGATTTGAACCGTTTGATTTTCTTCATTTGTGAGATTATAACGGTAAAAGTTGGTTGGATTTTGTTTGTGAGGGAACCCTCAAAACCCCATGTGGGTTTTGAGTATCTTTAAGGGGTATAAAGACTACCAAAAACATCTTATAAGTGCATGGTGTTTAGACCTAAACCTCTTGCACTCAAATCTATGCCTTACCTTATAACCACCTTTGGTTGGGTTAAGGTTTCTACCACTCAAACAAGACTCTATCTGGAATGGATCCCAAAAATAGAGTCGATGATACAAGTATTAAAGAAAACACAATCTACAAAGTAGATCTTGTCGTATTCTCCAAAGATTTGCAAGAACATGTGTGCCACATATGGTTTATATATTTCTTATTAAAACGTCACGATCCCTAAGGAGACTTTTTGTCTACGTGTAATGAAGAAACACAAACCGACCTAATCTATCTCTACAATCATGAGGTTGCAATCCATCGTTTTCAAGACAAAGATCTAGAAGAAGATCTACAAAACAATGTCAAACCAATATATTCAAGTTGTGCTATCATTACCAAGCTTTTTTCTTCTCAAGTACAAGCTGACTCCAATCAACGAAAAGTCTAATTGAACAATTCCAACACACATGCTCTACTAAACCTATTTTTTGTATTGTTGTGTCATATTCTCTATGATCAACTTCCTTTCGTGGTACAAGACCTCTTCACAGAAACGTCCGACCATGAAAACACGCAAAAGTTCATTGTAATGACCAGACACTATTTGAACGTTTCCAACACACAATGTTATACCAACCACTTAACCAAACCTTTATTTTATTTTTTAATGTTGTGCCATCTTTCATGTATTATTTCCTCGGCTTAGCATTTCTTATTGAATGTTTCAACATACACCACTTAGCCAAACCTTTATTTTATTTTAATGTTGCGCCATCATTCATGAATTATTTTCTAACCTTAGCATTTCTTATTGAATGTTTCAGCATAGTTACACCACTTAGCCAAACCTTTATTTTATTTTAATGTTGTGCCATCATTCATGAATAATTTTCCAACCTTAGCATTTCTTATTGAATGTTTCAACTCCAATGTGAAAACATAGGAATCCTTGGCAATAGTACTATTTATGAAAAGGGCCCGTCATATATTGGTACAGCATAACAGTACCCATCAACATTTAATGCTGCATGGGCATTCAGATATTTTTAAAACAACCTTTTGGACATCCAGTTTATTTTATGATAAATTTATTGGTCTCATGTTCCAAACTTAATTAATGCTTTTAAATGTTTAAAAGTATTTTTTCATGTCCCTAGAGCTTTTGGAGGTATGAATTGATGGTATTTAGGGACAAGCGTTGAAATGTTTAAATTCTTACTAATTTATTTCTACACTAATTTATATAATAGTCATTCTCTACTTACATTTATAGGGCGTCAATAAATCAATATACATGATTGTAATTAAGATAATGATGGTACCTTGTTTTTTGTATATGAACTAGTGGGACCCGTGCCATTGAGCACGTTCAACTTGGATTGCCTAAATCTCGACGACGGATTCTAGCGCGGAACCGTCGTGTGAGACAAAGCCTCCTGTATTGTAATATAGATAACTCTTTCAACAAAAAAATTGTGACTATGTAATCAATGGAATGAAATGTAACACTTTTTAGTTGGCTTAAAGTGACGTGGACCTTCTCAAAAATCCAAATTGAATATTCTCTTGTATGACTTGTGGCACGTATAGTACTTTGTCTCTTAATAGTTGTAATCAACTTGTCGATTTGTAGAGTGTAGTTGTACTATGAAGAAAACTTTGTTAGAAAATAAGAAGTACCTAAGTTCAAGGTCCCTATCAAATGATAAATTATACTCCCTTTGTCGTTGAAAAACACCTTGAATTGCCAAAAATAGTTGGATTTTCTTCAGTGGTTTAGATTACTGATTGATATAGTTGAATATGGTCTAGATTACTCATTAGTACTCCCTCTGTCCCATTATGATTTTCCGGTAGGTTCTCTCAAATCTACCTCCAAAGGTAGATTTGAGAGAACCTACCAGAAAATCATAATGGGACAGAGGGAGTATTAAATCTTGGATTTTTGGTAAGACGAGTGCTCAAACCAAATCATGATGTTTTTTAGAGACATAGGGAGTACAAGTTACTCACTAAAATCCAAACTTTGGGCATATGATACTTTTCAACAGCTTGACCTGTACCTAATGTCACGTTGAATTGGCTCATGCATCGGTACGATTTGAATTTAATAGCCTCCAATTAGCAAGTGAAGCCGTGAAGGTTTGTCTACAACATCAAAATTCAAATACTCATATGCGGCGCTGCTATTCACCAAATCATGAAACGCATTGAAAGATTGTCGAGGGCTCATCGACCGTAGATTATCACGCATTGCGCGCTAGTCAACAAATCATCCATAGCTTCATTTTATGAGTCGGACTAGAGAGAAAGTACCAGTTTTCGAGAAGTGGTGTTTTACACTCGCCCCTATACTCGGCACATTAAGGGCGTAGTGCCAGTATCCGAGAAGTGGTGTTTTACACCTGCCCCTATACTCGATACATTAAGGACGTACCGCAAGCAGCACCTTCGCTCGGAGGTGTTTTCGTGGGTTGTCAATGAACACTTTTGTACTAGTATAAAACATTCAAAATGGGAGGAGAGAACAAGAAGAAATTGACCCACAAACAATGAATGGTACCAACATGGGGGTGGGGTGTGGTCCTAAGGAAGTAGTTGTTGTCCCCTTGGCTTCTTGGCTTCAAGTGCAAAGGCAATCCTGGAGGGAGCAGCATTTGGGAGAGGGCATGGCATGCATGGGGGCATGATCATTGTTCATCCCATGCAATAGCTGACTCAGCTGTGGAGTGGAGGAGTTTTGGCGACACCAACCAACAAACAACAACAACCCATTGCCTTTTGATAAATCCCCTCTTCAAATAGATCGTCAAAAAGTACAAAATGGGACCTCCTACTTCTGCCACTGCTCACGCAAACAAGAAGGTGACCAGTTTGGCATCAAAATATAAGTGAAAAGTTGAGTACATTGAGAGCTACAGAGGAGAGGAGATTCTGTTGGAAAAGAGCCCCTCGGGTCACCTTAGGCGTTTAAGGGTTAAGGGGCTTGCGGCTCAAATTCCATACCCCAATGCTCACGCCATTGTTTATGTTATCTTACTAGGTCTTGATGAATAGCTTATGGTTTTGGCATAATTTATTCTGCTTGCGGTGACTTCCTTCACTCACACTACATCTGAAGGCAAACCATTGCAGGCCACGAAGGTGCCGAAAACGACAAGAAAGAGGCGAGAGCAAGTCTTGCAATTTGATACAAAGCAAAGCACTGCTACTAGAACGGAGGTTGGAGTGGTGAGATGGAGGCTCGCCAAGACCCCTCCCACTAGCCAAAAGTGCTCACGCCATTGACAGATCGTCTAATCATTTTTCCACACATAGACAAGGGATGCTCTTACTATAATGTTTAATGAGGTGGGTGGTAAAAAAAAAAAAAAAAAAAAAAATTATTTTTCAAAAAAACAAGCAAGTGGCAATCATATCAGAAGAACAAAAGACGTGAAAAGGGTTCCATGGTGTTCAATCTTGTCTGCAACCACCACCCACCAGCCCCCTTGCAACAGTCACAATGTATAGGGGGAGCCCCTCTCAAAAGGGCCTCCCCCGGCGTAAAAACCCACGGGCAGCCCGGAAAACAAGCCTCACAGGGAGCCTCACAGGGATGCCTCACAGGGATCCCTGTGAGGTTATGGGAGGGACCTCACGGGTGTGAGGCTCCCTCAAATTCTATTGCATCCTTGCCCGTGGGTTTTTACGGCTGCACATTCCCTACTTTTACCCCTCCTTTCATAGTTTTGGGATGTTGCTCAATAATGTCGTCTTTCACACTTTGAAGGCCTTGAGGCTTGCCATGAATGAAGAGTCCGTACATAACAATGATGGAAGGATATACATAAAAAATTCTCATACATTACTAGTTTTGAGATAACCATGGAATGGGTTAGGATGTCTCAAATCTAGTGCCGTGCTAAATTGAATATACCTATACACATAATTTCAAAGGGGTAGAGAGTAGAGATATGTAGTATATATATACTCTTTGCCCCATGGTCATTGGCTCATTGTCTAGACGAATAGACACTTTATTCACGCCGGCCTCAAACGGGTCGGAGTTTATATTTAAATATTGGTTTTCAAATTTTGACCATAAATATCTCCTAAAGTATGAGGAAATCTAGAGCATGAAATGACTTTTCAGAAAGCTACGATCTGCAAAAACTATCAACCTCATGTGATTTAAATTTAGTAACTGAGAGCCTGACCACAGTCAAAACCACCACTTTATGGCCCTTTGGAGCATTAGGGGATTAATCTAAAACTTATAAACTCATGAGTTAGTAATTTGAAAGCTTCAAGATACAGACAGATGGAACCAATCCCTTTTCGGGTTACGTAGAAATAGACAGATACAAAGCTCAAATTTCAAAAACATAAACCCCATGTACAAATAACTCCAATGAACATTAACACTAAATTTTTGTGGGTAAAAGAATATACCGGTACCAGTATATGTCTGAATGCAATAAAAACTAAGAAAAGCAGTTTTATGTCGTTTTTATTTTCCCAAAAAATGTGATTCCCCTTCCATCATGTGATTTTGTTTGTAGTGGATTATTTAGCCAACAAAATTAAAAGAGAGTTTTAAAGTGTAGGAAGTTGAATGTCGATGGTGATGGGCAAGGCACGGTACTCACGCCCTGTACCGCCATTAGCTTCTACTATTGCCTTTTGTCCCCAATAATGCAGTGCTTAATAAAGGGCTCATTATGGAACGCTGTATCTGCCTCGTGAAGTAGTGACCGCTTTAGCGGGCTAATTCAACGATCTGGAAAGTTCGACTACCCTAAATTACCTCTCTAAGGGTTAGACATTTGGACCTTCATTTGTAGAAGACATTTTGTATTGAAAGATCATATTTAAGCTAGACGTGTTTTTACTTTTGAGCAAGTTTATAGTTGTTGAAGATGAAAATGCATTGTGAGTATAATGTATATGCGATACATTTAACAAGGTGGAAATCCATGAGAGGATCTTGAAGTTAACTTGACCCTATACCTATTTGTCAAATTTGAACTGTTAATTTTTCTCCAATTTTGAGATTATAATGGTCAAACTTGATTTGACTTCTTTCCCTGCAAAAATCCCAAAAATCCATTTCGGCTTTCTTGGATCTTTAGGGGATACAAAAATTACTCTACATTTACTCCAAATGAGTTTTCAATCTTAAAACCTTTCCAACCCAAAAAATACTAAAACAAAATATCCATATAGGGACGTACGTGTGAGCAATTAGGGGGATCCAACTTCCACGAGGGGCCCCCATGCATGACCATACAAGAATGTTGTGGGAGCCAAATCCCGGAGGTAGCAACCACAAAAAAACAAGAAACCCATTCCCTAAGAATATTGCTAAATTTAAACACTTATACTCCCCCACCACCACAAATCAAATCCCTCCAGTTGTAGAGACAAATCATGAGGAGGGTCCAGTCCCCAGATCCTTCCTTTGGCCTGCCTGCCGCTTTTCAGAAAGAGAAAATTTCTAGAAAGTAAAAATAAAAAAGGGTTGTGGATGAGTAATCATTGGGACTTATTTATCAGTGCCAATTTCATCTATTCCGGCCACTACATTCTCTCCATTGGTAAAGAATGATGCTATGTTCTCTAGAAGTGTGTGCAAATTCATTGTATCCTTCTAAATCATACCATTATATAAGTTATGCAGACATTGTACTGAGACAATTTCCTAGACAAGTGGGTTTGCTCTATGTAGCAAGTATATTGGGTTGTATAAATAATAAGTCTTGAATAATCTCCTAAACGAGTGGGTTTGCTCTATGTAGCAAGTATATTGGGTTGTATGAATAATAAGTCTTTAATAACTTCCTAGACAAGTGGGTCTGCTCTATGTAGCAAGTACATTGGGTTGTATGAATAATAAGACTTGAATAGGTGAAGTGTCATTTCATGTATAGGTCCCTATCGAATGACTTAAAACTATTTCAGGTGTCTTTTTTATAAGAATCAACAAAGATTGGAACATAGGAGAACAAGTTAAAAGATGCGAATGGGTAAGTGATGGGTAAAAAGGAATTTAGAAGGGGAGTGGTTTCAGATTCCCCAGCCAGCCAGGGGCATGGCAAATAGTAGAGATGCCGATGAGAGGATAGAGCTGCTTAAGGCGAATATTACCACCGGAAGGAGCCGAGATGCCGATCGACGGCCGTAAAATCAAACCGGTAGGATCTGGAAATCCTTTCAGGACCTCGATCATTGAGGTCCGCAAAGCTTCAAAGCCATAGTGCTTTCTTCAACGTCGCCGTCGTCACTCATATATCTTCTCCACCATTCCTCGTGCCCGCTTTATTCTCAATTGCCATCGCTTCGTCACCTCCGCAGTCGCATCCGCAAACCGGATTCTACTCGTCGCGAGAAAGCCGTTGATACCAGTCTCGTTTCGTTTCATTGCGTCAGCTGATCACAGCACCATTTCTTTCGTTAAGAGCTCATAATTCTCTGTTTTCTCGCGCTTGGAGCATTGAAATACTGATCAATTCTGCGAGGGAAAGTAAAGAATAATAGTAGCTGTGAGAGAGAGTGAGAGAGAGTGAGAGAGAGTTGTGATTTGTTAGAGACGAGGAAACAGGCGAGTAGTAGAGAAGAAGCGTGTATGTCTGATAGTGCGGGTCTAGGGAAGGAGTATCCGGGCATCGGGGTGCTAGCGAAGCCCTGTCAATGGCCTCATGTGCGAAGTCGCCGAAGATTTGCTGCCATACGCCCGCCGAGGATTTTGAAGATGCAGCAGAAGATCAGTCTGCGGCAGCAGCCATAGGTATGGCTGGCGGAGGTGGTCTGCAGCCCCAACCAGCTTCTGGAGAAGTTCTAGAGATGATGGGAGAAGACATTTCTCTAGAGCATCACAGGAACATTAAGATTCCTTACGGGTCCTTGGATCCAGCAGCTACGATTGCTGGAAGCGCATTGAAAGGTTGCTGATTATTTTTCTCTCTCAACTTGTTAATCTTTTGCTTAGAAGTTTCCTTCTTTGTCCGGTCAAGCGTCAAGTTAGATCCGAGCTGTTAAGTTCCACTTTTCCTCCTCTACCTTGATCAGTGCTAATTTGAGTGATTATACTGAGAGCACATTGATAATCTGCTTGAATTTTTTACTCCCTTTCCAGCTACTTGACGCACATGTGGCTGCCTCATTCAAGATCGCCATGTTTTCAAAAATGAATACATCTTCGCGGTATCTAATTGTCTCCAGCGAAGTTAGATCCAAGCAAGAGCGTTCAGATTTAAGGATCCAGATTCAGTCCTCCAGTATGTCGGTGTTCTGATAGTCTAAGAGTGATCTTGATTCAGTTCCTCGGTGTGTTTATAATTTAGAAACGATCAATTAGATAGAGGATACTTGTTTTTCTGTTTTTCCTAAGTGCGAATTCACTCCATTAGCTAGGGTGATCGATGATTAGATAGTTCTCGAAGAATCCGAATTGTTGTACAGATGTGCTCGCCATTCAACTGTATAACTTACTTTACTGACTATTTAATTGACGCTAACGCACAATCATGGCTAGCTACTTGTGTGAGTGTGTGACTTTACTGCGCGAATTTAGTTGAAAACGTTCTTTGCAGGTATATATCGCTTAGATGTGATAAGCTCGTCCGTCAACTAATTGCACTAGAACATAGTTTTTAGATCACGCGTAGTGGCCGACGGTTGTAGAGTGTTTGAGTGAATACTACTCGTTGAATGAATTCGTATTGCCATTGTTGGAGAATCTCGAATTTTGTTGTCAGAAGCTCCAAACTGTGTCCTGATCTGTCCATGTAATTTGCAATCCTGCAGGATCGCAAATGCTTGTCTTGAGGTCGCAATCAGCACATCCTTTGGATCCCTTAAGTCCCACTGAGATAGCGGTTGCTATAGCAACTGTAAGAGCGGCAGGTGAAACACCAGAAGTAAGTGTATAAAAGTTGGCCTGTTCTTTTCTCTTTCAGCTGAAAGCAATGTTCGTTTGTGTTTCGAAATAGGCTTGCTAAATAGTATTTGCAATTATTAATCTGGAATTTGAAGCGAGCTTCTGATGTTTTGCCAATTTCCTGGTAGTGATCTACACGCCGATCACGAGCAGGCCTATACTCTTATCGCTTACATTGACATTGCAAAGACAACAATATTCACGTCCGCGATGATCTCTTTCGTTAAATTTAATTCTTAATGTCGTGAATCTGCTGTTTTTTGTAACCTTAAAACTCTGAGTAACACTGTAAACAGAATTGAAGAAGTTCAATCTTGGTACTAATTACGTACCTTATGCAGGTGCGGGATGGGATGCGATTTGTGGAAGTAGTCCTCAATGAACCAGACAAGCATGTGGTAGCTATGGCGGACGCATACTTCTTTCCCCCGTATCAACCCATGCTTTTTAAACCCAAGGGAAAATCATCATTCTATCCTCTGCATCTACCGCACCGACAGGCTAGACTTGTTGTATACAACAAAAAGACAAACGTAACAAGCGTATGGATGGTGGAGCTTAGTGAGGTTCACGCCACAGCTCGTGGAGGACATCACCGCGGAAAAGTCATCTCTTCAGTTATCGTTCCAGATGTTCAACCTCCAATGGTACGCGTGCTGAGCTCTCGAGTTCTCCGATTAGTTTTCTAAGCACCTAGAAGGTTATAAAGGTTTTGAAATGCTTCTCGGGCACAATCTCGTTGAAATCGTCAGTAGGTTGTTCTGAAAGTGATTCTGTTTATCTGTGCTGTGGTGAAGGATGCGGTGGAGTACGCCGAATGCGAAGCAACTGTGAAAGAGCATGCAGGCTTTGTTGAAGCTATGAAAAAGCGGGGAATTGATGATATGGACCTTGTCATGGTGGATCCTTGGTAATGTTTATATTTTTTCACATTGCATTCATTCTTCTGATTGTCACACACAAGCTGCATTGCACGGCTATCGGATACAATCGACTATTTTTATAATAATAACCGCACCTAAGACTCGTGCTATAAGTGGGACCGAGTCCTATTTTTCTCAAGGTGAGTCATCAACTGACGGTGTGCTGGTGTGCAGGTGCGTCGGTTACTATAGTGAAGAGGATTCTCCCAGTCGAAGACTTGCGAGACCACTGGTTTTTTGCAGGACAGAGAGTGACTGCCCTCTTGAGAATGGATATGCACGACCTGTGGAGGGTATTCATGTGCTGGTAGACATGCAGAAGATGAAGGTGCTGTGCTGCTTTTGCATTGCTCCGTTCAGTCAACCTCAATATTGAGATATTCTATTTGTTGTCTGTTAATAGGCTCAATGTTGGTGCTTCATTATCATCGTCAACTGTGCCATCGGCTTTGCTTTTCCCTTTCATCTCTCCATCTGATTGTCCAGGTTATTGAGATGGCAGGTCATCGAGTTCGAGGACAAGTATCTGGTACCCCTCCCACCTCCAGACCCATTAAGAAATTACACAGCTGCTGCTTCTCGTGGGGGCGTAGATCGAAGTGACATAAAGCCTTTGCTCATTTCTCAACCAGAAGGACCTAGCTTTCGCGTGAATGGGTATGCTGTGGAATGGCAAAAGGTACCTACTTGAGAACTTACTCAAATCGTCATCAACCTTGAATCTCATATACACGATCACAAAGTGACTTAATCATCCCTCGTGGGTCCTACTGTTGCAGTGGAACTTCCGTATCGGATTTACACCCAGGGAAGGCTTAGTTATTCACACGGTCGCTTACGAGGATGGGAGTCGCGGAAGACGATCAGTTGCTCACCGTTTGAGCTTTGTGGAAATGGTTGTCCCCTATGGTGATCCCAAGGATCCACACTACAGGAAGAACGCATTCGATGCAGGAGAAGATGGGCTCGGAAAGAACTGCCACTCATTAAGACGGGTGATTATTTTCATCCTTCACCACAAGATGCATAAATTTTTGAACAGCAGCGGATCTGCTGAGATTAATACTACCTTGAAATGTGCAGGGGTGTGACTGTCTGGGCCTAATCAAGTACTTCGATGCTCATTTTACGAACTTCCATGGAGGAGTTGAGACGATTGAAAACTGTGTTTGTATGCACGAGGAAGATCATGGCGTGCTTTGGAAACATCAGGATTGGCGAACTGGCTCCACAGAGAGGCGTCGGTCTCGGCGGTTGACCGTTTCTTTTTTCTGCACCGTTGCCAACTACGAGTACGGATTCTACTGGCATTTCTACCAGGTATAATTCTCTATCACTTACTGCTTGCATTTATTTTCGTTTTTAGTGAATGGAGACACTATCTATTTATTTTCGCATGAATGCTGTTCTTATTCTCTCGCGCAATTCTCGATCTAGCTCTAGCTGCAAATTATCGCTTTCTTGAATATCTAGGAATTGTTCTGACTGTAATTCCTTGATTAATCAACTGGTACCCGTTCTTTGAACCCCTCATATGCATTATCGGATCTAATATGTTTCTCTAGGGGAGCTTCTTGCAGCCTGTTGGCGGTGGAACTCTGAACATATGTAACTTAGACCCGAGGTTGCAAGAAGGCAACTTCTGATACTTGGAATGCAGAAACTTTTTTAGTGCTTAGTGTAGTCGATAATCCACAGATATCGGTATGTCTCTTAGTCTTACTCATTCTTAATTCCAGATAGTCAATTACCTTCTGACAGCCGTAAACTATCAGTGCCTTCATTCAAGACTTTGAGTTGGTAGAGCAGTGAGTTTTTATTAGCGTGACGGAAATAGGCTTAGTACAGATGCGAGCTAACAAATATCTTCTGGAGTTATTAGGCGAATAGTTTCCCTGTTGCGTGTCTGCAATACAAAAGTTAGGAGAGAGATGATGAGAAAAAATGGTGTATCTGGGCAATCCTTCGTCCCCAATGTTGGATATGCATCTTCAATATGGCCAAAGGTCTATTACAGGAGCATAATGGGGGCGTGGACCATTGTTCGGTTACTACCGAAACTCGTTCCAGCGATACAGAAGAGTTGTCGTAGACTTCGAGGAGCACGTTAGAGTACGATAGTCGTTACATGATACGACTAGAGAGACCAGCTGAAGTATAGATGATAAGCCTGCTTAAACTGTTGTGGTCTGTAGTATGAAGCCACATTAGCTGTACCTGGGCCCTCGTTGCTTCCTCAGAAGCGTGACGAGGATCAATAAAGTGGTTACTGGAATTGCAAGAGTCGACAATGCTTGTGTCTTCATTTGAGCACCTCTTGCCTGCTTGGAAACAGTGCTTTTTTAGGGCTTGCTGCCTCCATTCTGCACATATGCATGTCCGCATATCGTCATGAATTGGCTCCCACAACCCTTCCGATTCACTGTTGCTTCTCTTGCAGTTTGGAGTGGCTTTGAATGGCCCATATCATTCTCGTTGTCTTGAATATCTCTCCAAAGTATCCGTGGCTTTTATGTCACACAGAGAATTGACGATTCCAAATCTGTCACGCGACATTTGAATAATGCAAGGTTCTTTCTGTTTTGTGATATGCATGTGTTGGTGTTTCTTATTCTGCTTTGGTAGCCCACTATAGAGCCGCCTCTTCAGATGCATCTCGAGATGAGTTTTCTGAACATCAGATTGGAATGTTCGTTTGCAGGATGGCAAGATAGAAGCTGAAGTTAAGCTGACGGGCATCTTGAGCTTGGGTGCTTTGAAGGCGGGTGAGAACCGGCGGCATGGCACGGTGATCGCACCCGGACTCTATGCTCCAGTACATCAGCACTTCTTTGTTGCTCGTCTGGATATGGCTGTCGACTGCAAACCTGGGGAGGGATTAAATCAGGTACTTCCCACTTCGCAGAAAATCTCTCAATTCCTAGTTCATACGTGCATTCAGCTTGTAAATTGGCGATGATAATTTAGCAGCCACTTGATTTAAAGACTATTGATCAACTTCGCGACATCATTGAAACAGGTGGTAGAAGTGAACGTGAAGGTGGAGAAACCCGGACCTGGCAATCCTCACAATAATGCCTTCTTTGCGGAGGAAACCCTGTTGCGAACAGAGCAAGAAGCTCAGAGGGATTGCAATGCATTAAGCGCTCGACATTGGATCGTAAGTGGGAGCACTCTTCTTGGGCTCTTCAAACCAAAATTAGTAGAGACATGGTGTTTGTTGAATTGGCGACAGGAAATGACTGACAGAATGAATGTGTAGGTTCGAAATACACGAACGTTCAACCGAACAGGGCATCTGACAGGCTACAAGCTAGTGCCGGGCTCGAATTGTCTCCCACTGGCTGGTCCGGATGCGAAGTTCTTGAGACGAGCTGCGTTTCTCAAGCACAATTTGTGGGTGACTCAATTCAACCCCGAGGAGTGCTTCCCTGGTGGTGAGTTTCCCAATCAAAATCCACGGGTGGGTGAGGGTCTTCCTACTTGGGTGAAGCAAGACCGGAAACTGGAGGAAACGGATATTGTGCTCTGGTGAGTCCCCTCCCTTTTTATCAGAGCATTGGTGAGATTGGTTTGAGACGTTATAGGTCAAATCAATCATAGCCATTCAACCGTGCATTCTTGCTAGAGATATTTTTCATCCTGAGCTATCAAATGTCAAATCAATGGGTCATTTAACTACTCACTCTTTGTGCAAGCTGCATATTCTATAATAGTTTCCCCTCTCAAACTATTGTATGCTAGTTGATCATGACAATTCAACTACTCTTCTTGCCATAAAGTACATACAATATAGTAGTTCTTCATCTTGAACATTATCATATGCCAAACCAATTAGTCATTTACCTACTCACTCTTGATACAAGCTACATAATCCATGATAATTTCCTCTCCTCAGCTTGTTGTAATGATCATACCCATTTAACTACTCCATCTTGGTATAAGCTACATACTTTTTACTAGTTTCTCTATTTTTACAGTAAAATTCCAAATACTCACTTTATATCTCACAATCCACCATCTTTCTTCCTTTTCCGTGCAAGTTGACAACACGTTTTGATTATTTCTCACTACATGATTGATTATTTCTCACTACATGATTGTGCTCTGTAACTGCAGGTATGTGTTCGGAGTAACGCATATTCCTCGATTGGAAGATTGGCCAGTGATGCCAGTGGAGCACATAGGCTTCAGCTTGATGGTAAAAGCAAAACCTTCTCTCTTTCTTCCAC
The DNA here is from genome assembly GCA_037043015.1 of Bryum argenteum. NCBI lineage: Eukaryota > Viridiplantae > Streptophyta > Bryopsida > Bryales > Bryaceae > Bryum > Bryum argenteum. Next base: position 11,442,842 of record CM073328.1, on the reverse strand, counting down.
CCGTGACACCTTATTTTGCCACTAACACCTGAGCCGAAATAAAATTGCAGCCGCATGGCTTCTTCAACTGTTCGCCCGCGATAGACATACCTCCAACAGACGCGACAGATGAGAATGGAAACAAGGAGACGTCCATGAAAGGAGGCCAGCCAGAAATGATGCCACTCCTTTCGAAGCTGTAAATCGGGGACATCAACAATCCTATAGCATCACTTCATTACAAGTGATAAAAAATCTCTCTCTCACACCACTGAATCATGTATCTTATTAGCTTTTGAATTTTGTAGAGTAAGTATACAGATCACGTGTTGTTGGTTATTGCTGTAATCTTGTTCATATATCATAAGGTGGATTATTTTAGAGATGAATATTGGCAACTACAATATTCTCTTCTAAAACCTCTTCTCGTGTGATTGTCTTTTCTTCCTTTGTGTGGTGTGAACCATAGTCTTTGGGTTTGTTGTGTAGTCACATCCATTAAAGTCTAAGCGGATTCTCCTAGTCAATGTCCTTAAAGAAGTAATTGTACCATCTGCCTGAAGAGTCAGAGTTTCATGATTATTATGATTTTTTAGAGTTGCTGTGTCAAACTGGCTGCCCAACCCCTTGTTAGAAATTTCAATTATTGGAAAGCTTTAGTAGTCAGACTTGTTAGTTCAGCTTCCTAAACTTTTAGTTCAATGCTGTACTATTCTGATGGAAAATCTGAAACTAATGTTATGATTTGAAGTTCAATATCAATACTGGGGAAATATGATTGTGATTTTGTGATTGTATGAGGGTGAACCCCTAAAGTTGATGTCTTGATGAAGCCATATTCTAGTCGATTAGGGTTTGGGCAGCTTCTGGCTTTCTAACTTTAGTTCACATGAAGTTGAAACCTTTTGCAACTTGGGAACTGTTTTCATTCCTTTCCGAAAAGTCCTTTTGAGCTTCGAGATTCCTTTCACTTTAAGGGATATTTATAAACAAAGTTGAAAACACTCTTCAAAATCTGCCCAAAACTGCCCAACTTGTAGCACATGCTCATTTATTCTCAGAGTCCGCTTAAAATCATTTAAACCATAGAAATGCTGAAAATTCACGAGAAATTGAGATTTTTTTTTTTTTTTTTTTTTTTTTTTTTTTTTTTTTTTTTTTTTTTCCTCCAAATTTTGTTTTCTGTACATGTGAATAAGGTTTTAACCCCTAATAAATCCAAGCATTTCCTCACCCCCCAAAACCAAAAACTGCCATTTTCCAGCTCTGTTGGGAAATGGGGAAATGGAGAAACTTTCATTTCTTGTTTTAGACCTCAAACCGTAAGTTCTTGTACCTAACTTGTATACAAAGGACTAAAGTAGGTATGTCAATGACAGCACATGCATGATTCAAGACCTTCCCAACAACAATGCAGAAACTTTCAAGCTCTCAAATTTTGTGGGACTCTAATTTGTGGGATTGGTATTCACCTCAAAAAAAAAAAAATAATAAATAAAAATAAAATATTACAAAACTTTTTATAGCATTTGATTTGTAGAAGCGTGGTGTCCGGTTGCTGTGCGGTCCGTGGGGTATGTCCGGTTATTGGCATGTATTCCTTAGTTAAAATTTCAACCGTTGGATGTTTGTCATTTGTGAGATCATAACAATCAAAGTTTGTCCAACAATTTTTTTTGCCGTTGTCTGCGAGACATTGTCTAAATGGTGCCAAGGGCAACTTGATGATTGTTACTCCAAACATTTCTCCCTCATTTTTTTCCATGTAGGTAATCAAGTTGGGTACGCTCATGCAAAATTTTAGAGACTCATTCCATGTTTTGACCTTAATGTACATAATTTAATGACAGAAGGTCTAAAAACAACAATATAGTAAAATAAGCACCACATATGATGTATTAAGTTTAAGAAAAATTTGGAGGGTGAGTAGGTGCCTTTATGAGTATGTGAATTTTGAAAAATCCAAAATCCCAAATTTTGGAAATTTTTGAAAGAAAAAATTGTAAAAAATTACTAGAAATTGGGAAGATTGTTTTTGAAAGTTTTGGAGGCTGCCCTTGTAAAATTGGTAAACTTTTTGACTTCAGACACTTTGGAATTTGAACAATAATTTGGTAATGAACATATTTTTAAAAGAAAATACTTAAAGAAAGCTAGTTTTAAACTGTCCGTTTTGGACTTGAAACCTAAAATTTCTAGATGAAGGTTTTAAAATTAAAATTTGACTTTGAAAATTTTACCACATACACATCACACTATGAGGAGCACACAATAAAAATCTTAGGCAAAAATATCAATTTATCTTCTTAAAATGAGCTGCCCAAAATCTTTGAAAACCAAATCCATTTTCCTGGAATTTTTAGGAGTTAAGGTATGATCTAAAAATTAAGATTTTCAATTATTATTCTTCACCTGAAGTCCAATTTTATTATTAAAGATTGGCCTTTGTAAATGAATTTCAGCATAGTTACCTTCATGTGAGTAATCGAACATTTCTATTAGTTCTATAAGTTGCATAAGAGTAAAAATTGTATAGACGTGTGCCTAACTCACCTAGGAACAAGAATTTGAAGAGCCACATATCTTTTATAAACTTCTTGTCTGCCATCATCTAGGAGCTTGGATTGATAGAAATTAGGTATTCTGGATTATTAGAAGTTAAGTGGGATTAATTAGTAGATTTATTAAGAGCGATACACTCTAAATGTACACCATGGGTACATTGAATGTGTGAAGTTGACACTTTTCATGAACCTTTTCGCTTGGATGCCCATAGTTTGCGGCTCATGGTTTTCAAGCATCCTACCTTAGAGGTTATTAGAACAAAAGTATAAGAGTATCCACCCCTTCATGTAACATAATTTTTTATGGATACCAATAAGTCAATTTGCAATAGCATTTTTAATTTGCAGTAAACATTCAAATTCTAAATCATATCCATTATATATTGTATATTATATAATGGATATGATTTAGAATTTGAATGTTAGAAACTACAAAATGGATTCATGTGGTATGAGAACTAAAATCCATGTTGTGCTCCTTCTTGTATTAGGAGATTAGTGTCAGAGTAAGTATGCCTGCAACATATAAATCTATGTTGACTAAAATCTATAGTTCCACTTTCCTTACAAGTTATACTATAATGTCCACTTGCATCTCATGATACATTTCTTTATTGATTCTTTACGTGGCTGCGATTGTGGAAAGTCAAGGGTGGTCCATACACATGTAGCTAAATTGCATACCCATGCACTTTCTTTCACTATTAGTTGTTTCTCAACAGTTGTTACCACTACCATCAAATAGCCTTCAAATGCATACAATTCCATATGGTTGTCGGTCTTTTTGTCATACTTGAACAATTCTAATGGGTCACAATTGTGAACTTTGACTTTTACAAGTTTTGCATCGCGTTTTTTACCTTGTAAAAAATTTTCCTCAATACAATAGTTTTTTGTCGTCGACAAAGAATCAACAGGTGATGTGATTAATACATATACATGTCTCTCATAAAAAGCCCATTTTATTATCATTGAAGGTCTTTTTGATAACAAAATTGAAATACAAGCCCCATAATTGGCAATATTGCTTTCAATATATTTAGGTTCGTATACAAAATCTTCACTATTCCATGAAACTTCCAATGATGACTTTTGAATATTTGGAATCGATATTTTCCACTTATTGTTTCCATTCAAAAGATCACAGATAAGTATTTTATGACAATTAGGATCTTCCCATATTAGAGTTTTATCCCGTATATCTATTATAATACAGTTCTTACGTTTTTCAAATTGTAGAATCTTCCATGTGGAAGGGAAGGAAGGCACTTTCAAACTTTGTACAATTCTTGTTAGTGGATTCAACATATATAAGTCTTGACTAAGGTTAGCTCGTTCATTTGTGCCAACATACTAATCTCTCTCCTCCTATATTGTTGCATATTGAATAAACACTTAGACTGATGTTGTATGTATACCACTTGTTGTGTTTTGTGCTTACTAATCTCAATGTTGTGGTGTCACTATCCATCGTAATAAAAGAGAATATTAATGGATGAGCTTCATCACACTTGTGGGAGAAAATTGAGGAAGTTGTGGAAACAACATTGTTCCATGTTTTATTTAAACATCGCAAACGACAAATTTCATTGATAGGTAGATGAGCAAACACAAGGTGATAGAGAGTACCAGGAAGTTGTTTCCATAGGCTAGGATCGAGAAGTTTCTGAGTATCTTGACAATTTTCTTGTTGTGTTTGCTTTGAGCTATTCATTTTTTTATACACAACTTGCCTCTTTTTATTCTTCTGTACATTTCAAGGTTTTTTTTGCGTCTCCTTGCATGAGCTAGAAAGCTTCACAACAAGCTCTCACTATTTTTGTCAAACCCGTAAAAAAACAATAGTCACCAATATATAAATTGAGCATATGTTTCTATATATATATATGTATATGTATTAGTTTTTTTTTTACTTTTGCTTCGTTGAATTATTTTTAAATCCTAACTTTATAAAAGCACTAGACTATTTACTTTTAGAGCTACAACAATAAAATATTAAGTCAATCTTCTTTTTGTTGTGCTTTCTTCTAAATATCTAGAAAAAATATTCTCTATTATGTTGAAATATTTAAGGCAAATGTTCAATTGGTGGCTTTGTCGACAAGTTCTTAGTGGTCGTTGGCTGAATTGAGACAATAGAGATGTCGTTGAAAGAGCATATTTGCATAGGTGCTTACTTTTGTAGAATTGTCGTTGACAATCGGACCACCAACAAGATGTGTGGGGAGCAAAATCTACAATCTGAAAGTACTTATGGTCTGAAAATTTTTGAAAATTGCAAAAATGACTTCATTTTTAAAAGTTAAAGAAAATAGGTAGTTCATTAACAAACCTTTCCGCCTATTTATCTTAGGGACCTTAGGTGGTATAAGTAGGGAGCCAAGGACTCTATATCCATCTTTGTTTGTAATCCTGTCGTGAACCACCTTCATATAAAAAATTGCCTTCAAATCAAATACTACCTGATCATGTACAGGATGGAATGTATGTTAACCCTTTCACAACTTTCATTGAACCATCAATTCACTGTATAAAAGTTGTTATGTATATCTACTTAAACAAATTCCAAGTATTGCTCCAAGAGATACTTTTCACCATGTCAATTTCCACACTTGAGCTAATACTCTCATCATAATTTGCAACAACAAATTCTGTACAAGAAAAGAAACGATTTGAAACTAGTTTCTTGAACATAAAACATGATTATATAATATCCATATACGTAGGTAGTTTGTTTTGTTTTCTTTTGTACGCGACTTTTTGATCTCGGGCACCACCAGTTGGATCGGGCCTCATGAGGTGTTGCTGGAAGCAGATTATTTATTTAGAATCTTAGAAAATTATTGGGCCGCAAAACAGCCGCCTCATCGTGAGGTATTGAATTTTCAAGTAAATGTGCCCTTCAAATCATCAAAACTACAAAATGGCCCAATTACAGATCTAGGAGAAAAACAAGAGGGTCATGATGAAATTATTTATGTGTATGTGGCGTAATATTTTTTGGTGGAAGAAAACTGGTTGAAGGAGGGAGAATTTGAGAAAGTGAATGTGTACATGTTCAAAGGTTTGGCCAAGGGTTTTCACAAAGTCGTAAGAAATTAACAAGAGAAGTATTCAAACTTTCATGTCCACCCATGGAAAAGAATGAAAAGTTGAATGAAAAGTTGAGCAAGTTGAGCCAAAACGATTCATCTTGGCGAAATGATTTTGTCCCTTCCCAAGAATGGCCATGGCACTTTCTAAAAGTATACTTATCTACTTACCTACTTTTAATTATGGTAATCACTTTTGTTGTGACAAAATATGAAATAACTTACTTCTCTTACAACTTATTTAACATCCCTAACAGTAATCTTATACTTTTACACTACACTGAAAATTATATTTAGTGTTGGATGACAATTGGTGTAATTACCACCATCATGCTTCAACACTATTAGTCAGCTTGTGGACAATTAGTGTATTGGAGTGCCACCCTTACTTTTATAGTCAACTTGTAGACAATTAGTGTATTGGGGTGTCACCCTTTCTTAATGGCAGCCTCCCTTTTATAGTCAACTTGTAGACAATTAGTGTAATGAGGGGCCACCATATCTTAACCCCTAACTCTCCTTGAAGCCCCAAATGGGTTTTTGGAATTCCGGGCAGCCTAGATGAAGGGGTTAGAAGTAATATTTTTGCGTAAGATTTTAATTGGGTTCTCCTTATACTGCAAAATGTATGTGGTAAAATTTGCAAAGTCAAATTCCAATTTTTGAGTCTTCTAGGACGATTCTTGGGTTGTGAGCCGAGATGGGGCAGTTTAAATAAGTAACTTTTTTAAAATCTGTTTTTTGAAACATGTTCATTACTAAATTACTACTCAAATTTCAAAGTGACTCAAGTCAAAAAGTTTACCAATTTTACAAGGGCAGCCTCCAAAAATTTCAAAACCAATCTTTGCAAAGCCCAAAAAAACTTGGGAGACAAACTTTGGATGTTATGATCTCTCAAGTTATAAACATCCAACGGTCAATTTTTTGAATTGTAATCAAGCATGTTCTTAAGTACAAGATCTTCCGGTTGGAAGTCTCAAAAAAGGAAAAAAAATTGGTTCACACCCCCACGAGTGCTTAGAGGTAAAGAATCGCAGTTTTGAGGTTTCAAGCTCCCAAAAAACACTAAGAAGATTCAGGGGTTAATGGTAGCCTCTCTTTTAGCCACCAAAGTTGCAAAGTTGGCTAACACTAAATCAAAATCTAACACTAAATGTCAACTTCTTCACTTTTCAATCCTTAAATTCTTACTATTGTTCACAATTGGTGTTGGAATTGACAATTAGAGTTACTACAATTCTACCCTTGTTGACAATTGATGGTGTTGTTTGTGTTCAGTGTTGCCAACACTAAATATAGTTTTTAGTGTAGCTTTTGACACGTTTCGAAAAGGTTCTATTATTAGCACGTACAAATTTAACAACTTTTAACAAAGCCCGCTCACTTACACAAACCTATTCCCGTACATCAATTTCGTTCATATGTCAGTCTACATATCTATTGCTTGTAAATTTTTATCTAGCTCGAGAGGGGGAAGTATTATTGTTCTAATTCCCCTTGTCCGGTGGCCATCGGGATATTAGCATTACGAACGGACACTTCATTCACGCCGGCCCCTTAGAAAGGACCGGAGTTTCTATCTATCTATCTTGTGAATTTTTAAAATTAAAGGCTACTTCATTCCAATCAAAATTTATTTTTAAAATTTTGGCTAACATCTATTTTGGTATAAAACACCCCTTCAAACACCCCTTGGAAGCGTCACCATCATGCAGTGGATGAAAACTCGAACGAACGTAGTTACATTCAGAGCCAAATGGATGAACAGAGTTCAGTCACTGACTACCTTCCGCATCTCCAGACATGGCAGTCCAGAACCTGCAGCAGCAAGCAGCGTTGCTATAACTCAACAACAGAAGCTCGCTATCCCCAAGTAGATCTGCCAGAGCGCTCATTTTTTTTCTTTTAACTAGAGGAAGAAAAGAAGGAACAGGAACCAGCAGAAGAAGAAGAAGAAGAAGAAGAAGCGCCAGAAAACTCGCCAGTGAGCAGTGAGCATCTTACTGAACTTGTACGCATTGAATTTGCTGCATTAACAACCTCTTGGTAAGCATTTATTGCTCCTAATCAAGCCTTGTCGTTGTTGTGCACAGCCAGAGCGTGGCCATCCAAGTAATTAATGCCGCTGCAGCTATGGAAGAGTAACGTGCATTTCACGTAAGTAAAGAAAGCCAATTCAAACAATGTTGCGGTTGTGACGGAAAGAAATAATTTACGCTTGTTTTGAATTTCAAGTTGCGGAAGAAACCGACTGTGCTCGCAGTAATTCAAACGATGTTGCTGTTGTGACGCGAAGGTTTAATTTACGCTTGTTTTTTTTTATATTTATGTATGGAGCTTGAGTTACGGAAGAAACCGTAGTGTACAACGACTGTGTAAGCTCGCAGTAACAGCTTTTAGAAAGTGTCGAGGAATTGAGTGTCTGGCAGTCAGTGTCAGCTCAGTCTTTGTTTCGGGAAGCTCGTCGCTAATCATAGAGGTGATTCTTGATTGTTATCGACAGTCTGCAGGGAATGGCGTTAAGAGTGTACCGCAGGTGGTAGTGCCGATGATTCTAACTGTATGGAATTTTTCGAGCTGATGCTGGAGATTGCAGAGAGAAGGTGGAGCTTGCAATTGTTAGGGACGATACGGACGTAAGGACTGGCCATTACAGCGGATTATGCGAAGAGGATGCTTGTTTGCTAGTTGTTGCAATGATACCGATGTTTTTATGTTGCAATCGACGGGTTTCTTAATGTCTACAGCGGGAGTGCTGAGGTGTTGCATGTCACGAGCTTTCAGAGTACGTTTGTTATGATACTTTTGTTGTGAAGTGAAGCGATGGTGACTGACGGAACGATACTCCATTTTCAATCAACAAAAACGGTATACCTTTATGGCGCGGAGTGTGTCGGACGACCAGTTTCTTCATTACTCGTCCGCTTCTGAGAGGCGTATTGTCTTCGGAGAATGATCACAAAGATGAGGTGCGTATTATTACATTATTCGTTTTCGACGACGCCTGTGTCGTCTCCTTTTTGTCCTCAGTCTTTGAATGCCTAACTCTCAAGCTCTAGCTTTCTTCTTGCACTTGAAGTCCCTTGTACTATTTCGCTGTAGGCTTTCTTCTTTCCATGGCTTAGTCAAATGCCTCAAGATAGAGAAAATTCCGTCTGACATGTGAGGTACTAAAAAGTCTGCACTCTGGGAAGAAGATGCTTCAATCGTGCCGAGGCGTTTACCGTAGCTCTTTATCATACATGGTTTCTAGCTCAACTGTAGCAATTACTGTCGTGGTCGACGCCGAGCACTTGATGCTCTTAGAGTAGCGTGAACATTCTCTATCTGTTTGTGGACCTGAGCTTCGCTTTTTCGCTTTCTCTTTTCCCACACACACAGCTTCAGGGTTTAAATCATCTACACTCTCTTCTTAAAGAGGTAGTATATAAGCCGACTTTGCGGCTAGCTCTGCCTAGATAACTTCATTCCTTAAGCTTCTAGAAAATCTTTACTTGTTGCCTTGCGAGCATGTACTCAAGATTCGTTAAGTTCCTGAACGATGGATTTTGCTTAGCCTTTGTTTTTATTAACATCAATTTTATGTTTTGACTTTCTGAGCCTGCCGTTCTTTTATATTCTCTATTTCAATCTCTCAGTCAAACCTACAAGGAGGATGACGCTCTACTAGATTGTCATGTGGTCTTGCACATTACTGTTGGAATTTGTCATCGAGGAGTGATATTCTACATGGAACGAACTTCTAGTACAGCCGAGATAGTTTACCTTGTTGTATAGAGATGCCTGATGTTCTGTTTGTTCTAAGCAGGCTAGTGAGGTAAATATCAAATTCCTAATGCAGCCCTTTGGTGATTCGTTCTATATGAAACTAAACCTTTCCGAGTTAAAGCAATGCTGCAACATTGACAATACTGCTTCAAGCATGCATGATTTATGCCATCTTTTGTATTGATCACTATTTTGTGAAAGAATTCACCGGGCGTGCGTGTTGCAGATGAGATAGGACACGACAAAGCGTGCTGGTGATCGAATCTTCATGGTCAGAAGCTTTTGATTCTAGTAACAATGGGGAATCAATTCACTCGCATTCGTTCAAAAAAGAAGCAGAAGCAGCAGCAGGAAGACAAGAAGTCCAAACCAAGTTGCAATATCAAAGCACATACAGGTACAATTCTGGATGAGCAAACAATCAAGGACCAAGCAATAGCCATGGCAAAGCATGAGCTCTACATAGCTAGTTTGAGTTCTCACAGCAAAATGCTTGAGGAGGCTATCATAGAGCCTCCAAGACATAGTTACTCCGGAAGAGACATGAAAGGCTATGGAAGGCTTGATTTTTCGCGGAGCTACAGTACTCAAGTTCGACGAGACATCGACTCTTTGCTCGACCCCGTTCCATCTATGCACCTAAGAAAGGTAGTCACTCCACCTTTGCTTACAATTCCCCAATGTAGAAGCTTCCGCATTATTTTAACAACGATGTTGTATCTGATATTCAGGATAGGTACATGGATGTGAGCTTGGAGAGTACTCATTTCGTATTGGTGCATGGAGGAGGCCTAGGAGCATGGTGTTGGTATAAGTCCATAGCTTTGCTGGAAGACTCTGGATTCAAAGCCACAGCTGTTGACCTAATGGGCTCCGGCATTGAGCCCACAGACCCCAATCGTATCACTAGCCTTCTGCAATACTCAAAACCTCTTTTGGACGTCTTGAGAAAAATGCAAAATGCACCTGGCCATGAAAAGGTAGAGTATCCCAGCTCACCAATATTGCTGATTTGACAAGTACTTGCATTGACCCTTTCAGAATTTGCAATGGCAGTTGGTATTCTATCAGACATGTTCAGTGTTTCGGTGTGTGTGTCCACAGGTGATCTTGGTCGGTCACAGCATAGGAGGAGCATGCATCTCCTATGCAATGGAGTGTTTTCCACAACTGATCTCCAAAGCAATCTTCATTGCAGCAACGATGGTAAAGAACAACCAAAGTGCCTTCGATATTCTTCAAAAGCATGTAAGCTCGCTATATCTCATTCAAATCTTGTCCACATATTCTTGTCATTTACCAACGATTACCTATAAAACTCAATTCCGTTAAACTGGGCAATATTTCAAGTACTATCTTGACACCAAAACTACCATCTTGTCTGTTTTGGTGTCATATATGTACATTTCCCGAAATGAAATCTCCAATGCCATTACAGTACACCCATTGCTTTTCACAAATATCGCTATCCTTGTAATATCACCTCGCTTTTCGACCCCTGCCATTTCTGTAAAAATATTGCCAGACTGAGGTTATATTATAATTGTAGGTGCAAAGTGCGGACGTTCTAATGGCCAAGGCGCAAATATTTATATACGGAAACGGAAGAAGGAAGCCACCAACGGCACTGACATTCGACAAGACCTTAACGGGCGAGCTTTTCTTCAACACCTGTCCAGCAAAGGTAAGCAATCCCCACAACACAGTTCTAATGTTTTTTTCATTTCAAACGCCGAATGCTAATGACCATGCCATGGCAGGACGTAGCCTTGGCAACGCATTCGATGCGAGCAACGCCATTCGCACCAGCAATGGAGAAGCTGTTGCTGACAGGAATGAATTACGGCACAGTAAGAAGATACTACATCTCAACAACAGCAGATCAAGCCTTACCGTTCACTGCGCAACATGCGGTTATTGAAGACAATCCCCCCGAGCGGGTCTTTACCTTGCGAGGCAGTGACCATTGCCCCTTCTTTTCTAAACCTCAGTCCCTGCATCGGCTCTTCCTTGAGATTGCCCATATCAATGAGAAATACTAGCGTCTCTTCATACACATACTAACATCACGTTATTGTTGATTATGTGCAAGAAACTGTTTCCAAGTTGTTTCTTCTCCTGTACAGAATTTGTTGTTGCAAATTATGATGAGAGTATTAGGTCAAGTGTGGACATCGACATGGTGGAAAGTATCTCTTGGAGAAATACATCTGGGATTTTTGGAATTTGTTTAAGTAGATATACATAACAACTTTTACATAGTGAACTGATGGTTCAGTGAAAGTTGTGAAAGGGTTAACAAACATTCCATCCTGTACATGATGAGGTGGTATTTGATTTGAAGGTAGTTTTTTATATGAAGGTGGCCCACGAAAGGATTCCAAACAAAGATAGATACAGAGTCATTGTCTCCCTACCTATACCACCTAGGGTCGCGGAAAGGCTTGTTAATCCACTTCCTATTTTCTTTAACTTTTTGAAATTAAGTCATTTTGGCAATTTGCAAAAAAATTCAGACCATAAGTACTTTGAGATTGTAGATTTTCCTCCCCACACATCTTGTTGGTGGCCGGATTTGTCAATGAAGTAAGTGCTTACACAAATATGCTCTTTCAACTATGTCTCTAGTGTCTCAATTCAGCCAATGACCTCTAAGAACTTGTTGACAAAGCCACCAACCAAACATTTGGCTTATATATTTCAGCACAAAAGAGAATATTTTTTCTGGATATTTTATTATGGCTTAGACAAGGGTGGGCACTATCTCTAATTAAAATTTATTAAATTTTCACACAAATAAGTAATGTTTCATACATTTACTTCAAAAGTATCACATGAATTTCTTTCAAAAAGTTAGATTAAGACCATATGGAGGCTTGCCCTAAGGTGACGAGCACCACATTGAGCTTAAGAATAGAACCGACATCCTCATTGTTGGGAACGATGACTGCCCTAACCACCTATGCAAAGCTAATGGTGCTATGACAATCTACCCTTACATGTACCTAGGAAAGAGAAGGTAAGTGACTAGAATAAGGAAGAGTGCCTAACACTGACTTAAATTTGAGCATAGGAAATTTGTAGTGAAGTTATGAGTGTAAATGTTTTTGGTGCATTAGTGCATGATGGAAGAAAGTAAGTGAAAGGATAATCCAAGTGAATTCATTATTTTATAACTCTTTTGCAATTTTCTATGAGTCCTCAAAGGCATCTTTATAAAATGATACCCTAATTGGACACCCTATAATATTTACTATGAGTACATGACATTATAAGTTGGATTCTGAATCTATTATGTACCTCTTGGTGAAGAAGCCTAGAGCTCCATTATTGGTATTGGTACCGCTCTATTTGAGAGCACTCACTTCTAGGTACACTAAATTAAGCTGGTGTTACCTTACATGGGTAATAACTGCAATGAGTGCGGCTTAAGCAATACCCGGGCTGAGACCAAAAGAAGGGAAGGAGGGTATGAAACAAAACAGAATGAGATTGCGGAAGAAAAGTTTCAATTCAGGTTTATCACCGATTAATGTAGATTTCTAGTTTGCTTTTGGAGAATGAGAGAGCGACAGTCGATTGAGATTGGCTAGATAAGTATAATTTGCTAGAGTGAGAGAGAAACAATAGAGTGAGATTGGCTGAAAGTATAATTCGTCGACGGTTGTGCGTAGCAACGCGTAGCCCTAGTTTGTTTTTGGTTTATTTCATGAATATTTGAATAGCTATGGTAATGTAAAAGGACACATGACGACTACGACTACCATGACGATGACGACGACGGTGATGATTTTCCTTTATATTTTTTTGGGGTAAAACCCTCTCCGAGTTCCTCGTCGACGAAACTAAAGTAAGACAAAAACATACTAAATAATTTAAATAGATAAATATTTATTTTGGATGGCGTACGGGGAATTGGTTTGATTGCATCACATTCATTACCGCAAAGGCCAAGTGCGAGCCGGCCTTTAACTGTACATTATTGCCAATGAAGTCGTTAAGCGTACCTGCCATGCTTTTGCTTAAGATAACAATTGTTAATTGCGAACTAAAACAGTAAATGTCAGTCCTAACACCTTTACTGCTAAAAATGTAATCTTCAAAATATAACATTAAATGTAAACATGGAAATTTGTTTGGATTTTGAATTATCTCAGTCTTAGAATTGGTGCAGTGGGTGGCTTTAACAAAAGACAAGCAATATTTATTGAGAATCGCGTCCCAACTTGACACTTATTTTAGAAGTGTTAGGAAAAAGTGTAATTTTAAAGTGTTAGAAATAAGTAACACTAATATTAAAATGACCACTAATCAACAACACATATAAACATAATTGAGTTATATGTTATCTTCCCGAGAACGTATGAAGGTTTTTCATAATATTACACAAAAGTTATTGATTAATGTTATATGAAAATTAATGTTTTCAACTGATCTTCCATTTATAACATTATTAGTCAATTATTTAAAGATTAGTGTTCAGTTTGGGTTGCCATTGCAATTAATGCTCTTTGTCTTTTGTTAAATTCACCAATTGCAATAGATTCTAAACCATCAAAGGAAGCTTTCATGCTCTCGCATTTAGTGTTTACACATTGAATATTAGTGTTCTAACTCTAACGTGACGTGTGACATTTAGTGTTTCAGTTTTTAATTATTATTTTTAACACTTATTAACCACATTCATGGAACCTTTTCTAAAAGCTTTTTCAAAAGTTGGGCAGGCCTTGTAAATTTTCTTGAAGTTTTTTCATAAACCGGGCAGCCTTTTTAACTGGGCACAATTTTCAAAACCTGGGCAGGCCTTGCAGTGGGCAGCCTTGAGAACGCTTGGGGAACGAGCGTGACCACCTTCCTTTGTCGTTTTGTCTCCTTCCTCGCGCCAGCTTCATTTACCCGTGCCAGCTTCGTTAACTCGCGCCAGCTACGCTTCCTTGCGCCAGCTCCGTTTTCTCGCGCCAGTTTGGTTGTTTTTTGAAGGTTTTTGTATGCGCGGGAGTCTTCGCCATCGTGGTTTCACCATTTCCTGAGGTCTTCGTACCTCTCTGTGAGGGTGACGTGTTTGGAGCTGCTGGAGAGGGTGTGAGGGTAAGCTTAGGGTCCGACATTGTGTGAAATTGGAAGAGAGGGTGTGAGGGTAAGCTTAGCGTTAAGTTTGTGCACGCGACTAGGCGGACGAGGTTAAGCATCGAAGAGGCGCAAGGGTTTGGGTGATGTTGGCGTGCGCGAAGGCTGTGCATTAACTTTGGGTGCATCATCAGCGTGCGTGAAGGAGGTGCGGCGCTGGATACTTGAGGAGGATCGAAGGTTTCAAATTCGAATTTCGAAACTCCGAACGACAAGTTCGTATTTGGAGTTTCGGAATTTGTAGTTGGAGTTTCGAAAGATTGCCTTTCGTTTGCGCTATTTTTCGAGGTTTAACGTTTGTTTTCAATCTCGATTGGGTTCGTTTTTCTGGCGCCCCGGTGCTATTGATAGAAGAGGATAGAGAGAAGAGAAGGAATAGCTTTACAGCTAGTGTCGTAGCGCGGTTTTGGTGTACCTTAGGTTGGTAGAAGTGCGGGTGATGTGCGCTTTTGTTTGCAGGGGTGTGAATGCTGGTCGATAACCCTGCGATTTTTCTGTTGTGGCAACGTTCTTGGCACAGGGCACAAGGCACGCTAGTTTTAACGATTCTGAGAAGTTTAAAGTTCGTCCAAATTTTAATTCACTTCTGCGCCGTTTCCGCATTGAATTTGTGCTCTCGATGCTCTTAGAGTTTTGGTAGATTTTCTGTTTTGAGTTTTAAGTTTTATTAAGGTTCAATGGTTGGATATCAAGATAAAGATAGCAGGTCGTGCACATTTCTTCATTAGGAAATTCGGTGAAGGGGATTCCATGGATACCACTTTCTACCTGCTGCTATGATGTGAGATACGTACTAAGACTTTAGGCTTCGATTTAGGGTTGCGATTAATTTGATTTGAATTCACGTTGTTGTGTGGTGGTGAAAGGCATCTTGTTGTGTATGTTGTGTAGGTGAATGGACATGGCTGGTGAAGAGTATCCGACACTTGCTCCCTCAGCATCATGGCAGGAACGCATGGAGAAGCGCATGGCTGACCTGGAGAAAGAAATTGCTGACCAAAAGGTGGAAGTGAAAACACAAAAAGACATTCTATTCGGGTTTTGTGAAAAAGAGGTTATAATAATTGCTGGAGAGATTTTAAAATGGGCGGTTCAGAAACGTGGGGAGATCGACGGGGAAGGACGCCAGTTCTTTGACTCTGACCCTACTATCCAGCGGATGGTTTTTGTAAGTTTCTTCCTTACTTTACTTTGAATCCATTGGATTGTTGTAATTATTTTTTAGGTTGAGTAATTTTGTTTTAATTACATTTGTGGTCCAGCTTGCTTGCCGTGCTTTTGGGGAGTTTGGACGCAATCCAGGAAGAGATGATTTCGAGCGATTCAAGGAACTATCACAGGTGGTTATCAATGCACGGAATGCTACCGCTCATTGTGAGAGCGTGGAGGCCTTGGAGTCGATGATTCATGGGTGTAGACTCGCCATCAATAAGTGGCCGGAGCTTGAAGTGAAGCACCCGGCTCAAGTCAAAATAATTACGAAATACAACATGTTTAAGACTTTGCTGCCCGCCTCGTTCCAGTGAACTCCTTCAACTTTGGTGTCACTTTTATCTGTGCCACTCAAGGAGCTACCGGTCAAGTCTTCTGGTCAATCTTCTAAGCAGTACGACTTCTCAGTTGCTATGCCTGCCACTCGTGCTCTAACCCTAGTCACCTCAATCTAATATGATCAAGCTGCTATGAACAAGAAATACTTACATTACCATATTACTGCCATTACCAGCTATTCATATATTGAAATTGTGTCTGTTGTACTGTTTGCAATGAAATGCACTTTCTGTTGAGGCTTTAAAACTCAAAGAAAGAAAAACTTTGTGATCTATGATTGTAGAACAGTGGAGTGGGGAATGGACACTATCTAACTGTTCAAAAGTTCATTTGATTCAATATTCCTCTAAAAAACCATTGGCCCCGTTCCTCGACTGTTTTTTCTTTTGCTTTCTGTTCTTTTAGAACGCAACTGCGAAAAAGCATTATACATGGTCCCAATGGCGTAGCCAGGGCAGGAGGGAGATTTCTGAGGAAAACTACAACAAAGGTAGACACACCTAAAGTCGATAACTTAAGCCACTTACACTATACCCGGACTAAATTTGCAAAAGTAGAGGTGATATTTCTCAATGAGAAGGGCATATTGACCGTTGCTTCCCTGGAATAAGAAGAGAGAGTTTGTGTGAGTTTATTCCTTATCTTTATTCTCTAGGTTCTGTCTGTGCTTGGCAAATGGTCACTCTGTCATCAATGTATTCTCCTTAATGTTCAATAGCCAGAAAGATGCAGTAGATTCTTTTCGTAATGACAATTGCATTTGTTTGTTTTGTAACGGTTACTGTAAAGCGAGTGTACCAGTTTCCACTTCATCTTGCCTTATTGAGAGGTACATGAAGACAGGGTACTCTTTGTGTCGAGTATTCTACTTTCAATATTACTGACTATATCGAAGCATATATATAGTCTTGGCCCGGCAAGTTTAGGTACATATCATCCTTCATTCAAATGATTGAAGCGGACTACCCTGAAATGTGCATAAGCTTCATCTCTTATGGCATAGTTTGTATAATTTTCGTGTCTATTTCTAAGTGCACAAGGAAACACAGATCATTTAGAATTTCCCATGCATTTCACTCTCTTTCTAAACAGGTTTATTCAGGTTAGGTGAGGGGTATAGTTTTTTTTTGGTACTAGTAGATACCTGGGAAAGGTCGTGTTTCGTGAAAAAATCTCTCACGAATGCATGAGGCTTGGTGAGTCATTTTTGCTCTCGGTATCCGCATCATTCTTCTATTGAATCTTGTTCAGTACAGTGCTTTTCTGAGGAGCATACATGTGATGTGTGCAGTGGAGTCAAGATCCGCGGCAATAGTGGCCATAGGGGATGGCCACATGGCGAGTGCGACCACACAATTGCAACTGCTGATATCCAAGTTCCCGGAGCACATCCGAAAGATGCCCATGAAGAAGTTCCTGAAGGAGCACTGTCCCAACACAAAAGCCAACACTCGCCCAGATGGGACACTGTACTTCGATCTGGTGGACGACTTGCAACCCGACATTCTCAATTTCAACACTCTCAACTTCAACTCTGTCCGAAACACTCCAGGCTTTGCTTCAGTACGAAACACGCCGGGCTTCGGGACTGTCAGAAACACGCCAGGGTTTGCGTCTGTTCAGAATACCCCAGGCTTTGGACCATCAAGATCAGGTACGTTCATCATAATCTTCCAGAGTGGCTGATTATGCTTTTATGTTATTTGACTTTCCATGTGTCCATTTAAAAAGAAGGATCATAGCCAACTTTTGCACTTGCAGAAGCAGCACCTATAGCTGAAGGTAACGCATGAACATTGATCGTTTCGTACCGTTTTCTTCTGTTTCTAAGCAAGAAAGTTACATGTGCAGTGGCGGATTATATTGGCGAAGGTGTCAGCAACAAGTTAGCTGATCAGGTAAGCACATCTTTGCTTGATTAGTCACGTCATGAAGGCACTTATCGCTGTATTGATATTTTACCGACATTTGTAACTGCAGAAAGGTATAGAGCAGTATAGTTGGGATGAGTTCCTTGCTGCGTACCGGATGCAGTCAGCAGTGAAAGTCCCATCTGCTTGGGACACTCCATCCTTACGAACTCCTGGCATGGTGAGATGCAGTCCTGCGTTAACAACTTGCTGCTCTTCCAGATTTATTTGTAACATCATCAATTTGTCATTTCTTAGACATAGTTTCTCAGATTCCACATACAGACCCATAATTGTTTTGATGGTGGATGTCTGCAGAACTGGAGAGACACTATGATCACTCGAAACTTTACCCCCATGACGGAGAAAGTCTTCCCTTCAATGCTACCATCGCAAACTGGTACAGATGCTCTTAATGATGGCTTATTACGACTTCTCAGTTGCTATGCCTGCCACTCGTGCTCTAACCCTAGTCACCTCAATCTAATATGATCAAGCTGCTATGAACAAGAAATACTTACATTACCATATTACTGCCATTACCAGCTATTCATATATTGAAATTGTGTCTGTTGTACTGTTTGCAATGAAATGCACTTTCTGTTGAGGCTTTAAAACTCAAAGAAAGAAAAACTTTGTGATCTATGATTGTAGAACAGTGGAGTGGGGAATGGACACTATCTAACTGTTCAAAAGTTCATTTGATTCAATATTCCTCTAAAAAACCATTGGCCCCGTTCCTCGACTGTTTTTTCTTTTGCTTTCTGTTCTTTTAGAACGCAACTGCGAAAAAGCATTATACATGGTCCCAATGGCGTAGCCAGGGCAGGAGGGAGATTTCTGAGGAAAACTACAACAAAGGTAGACACACCTAAAGTCGATAACTTAAGCCACTTACACTATACCCGGACTAGCCATTAGTAGGAAGTTAGTTTTCACGGAGAATGCAAAATTTTCCTTGAATTTATACCCAATATTGAAATTTGTACAATTTTTCAAAGTGAAAAGTGCTCATACCCAAAAGCCGATCACTTGTTCAAATGTACAAATGAGGTACATCTGCTCTTTTGCAATCTAGATGATGAATTGATTTCAATTGGGGTATCCAAGTGTCATACCATCAATTTTTTTTGGAGCAGGCCTACCTATCAACACGTGGTCCTCTGCTTTGGACATCAGTCTGAGGGTGCCTCTTTATATTGAAAATGGACCTGGTCTTAGAAAATGTGAGCAAGGAGACTTTATGACATTAGTAGATTTATTTTATTTTATTTAGTTCATTTATTTTATTTATTTTTAATTTTAATTTTATTTATTTTCTTTTGTCAAAAGCTTGAAATTTTTTCTAGCCCCGAGTAAATTTAGTTGCTGATGTACAAAATGATTAATGAGTTAATTTGGAATTTTTGGATTTGACAAACCTACTTATGTGTTACATTTGGTTCCTCAAAGTTGCAATTATCTAAAAGATTTCTGGAATGCCTTTGCAATCTTAACCCTTAAGCGGGCCGAATGTCGATTTTCGACATTCTGGATGACACCACGGATGTTTGAACGCTCCCCGCCTTCTCGTCGTCGCGATTTTTCATCCGTCGATTTTTGCCCTTCGTGGGTAAGTGGGGAGAGTTTATTGTGGGCTTTACTGCAATGTATAATTTTATTTTCACAATTTACAATGGCGATTTGAGTGGCAGAATTCTTGGTTTTTTTAGGAGTTTGCTTCGTTTTGGTGTGAAATTTTGCCATTTGGGCATTGAAATGGGGCAGTTGGGCATGGGGGCTAATTTGCAAAAAAAATATTAGTGGAAAGAGGGATTTGGGAAGATAAGTCATAATTTGGAAAGAAGTGGGAGGATTAGTGCATAAATGCAACTGTCATAGCGGTTGAGCCACCAATTTCAGGCCCCACCACCAATTTGAAGGGCCCAACCCTCAATTTTTGAACACCATGAACGTATTCAAATTCAAACTTCTTGCCAACATAATTCCACCATGCAAATCCGGCCCACCATCAATACTCTAATGGAAATTTGGATCATATGGTAGCATCCATCAATTCACATTCAAAATTCTAACCACCACAATCACACCTAAGATTTCACATCATTCAATGCCATAATTTTTTAGTTTCAATTTGAGTGTACATGAGTTTTCAAACAAACTCCTCCTCAATTGTGTCCAACACACCTACCTCCTATTTCTATCTAACACATATAATGGAGAGTTCAAAGGAGAGGTTGCTTCTTGATGCAAGGGAGGAGTTAGTGAGATGGGCTACAATTGACAAGGGTTTGGGGAGCAACAAGTGGGTTTTTTGTTAGAGCTTTTGGATAGAGATGTATTACTCAATTTGCCATGTTCAAACAAGGTTGAGAAACGTGATACCTCTGAGGGAATTCGTCACCTATTCTATCACCATGTTAGCAATATTTTAGGATGGAAGGAGAGGGTTTGTGAGGGAGACCCATTAGGAATTAGTTCTCTCCTATATTCTTTAGTTCGTCAAATCTGGCCTACTGAACACCATGCCAACAACGAGGAGCACAACACAACAAGTATCAAGGGAGATGGGGCAAGAGGAGACAATCAAGAACTTCCGGGTATGCTTACATGTCACCAAATCTTAGTAGCATAGTATATCCATGCAAATTGGGTTTCAACGATCTTGGAGGATGGTATCCAGGGTCAATAGCAAAGAAGTGCAAGCGTATGCGAGCTGCTCCCATTGGTCAGCGGAGGAAGAGATCTCACCCAACGGCTGCGAAGTCGGTGGGCACTGCTCCATCGGACGCAGCATCAAAGAAAGGAATCCATCGGAGACCGTGAGCGCCTAGGCAAAGAATGAGCCAAAGAACCGATTGGCAAATGGACGGAACGAGGAGCGAATCCAGCGACGGCAGAGGCCACAGCGGCCGACACCAAGCTCGCCAAAGGCGGCGGTTTTCGAGGCAAACTGAAATCGACGCAGCCCACATTCAACTTCGGGAGGAGCAGCATACCGCATCCGAGCCGCGGAATGGAAGTCGACGCCGGCAAAGAACGACGCCGACGCCGCCCAAAGACCGATCATGCCGGGATTTGTTGACGCCGGCAACAACGACGCCGACGCCGATCAAGACCGATCGTGGATTTGATACCGACGCCGCAGCAGCCTCAAAGACCGCCGCGGCCAAAGAAGAATGGAGGGATCGAGTAGTCGCCCGGCCGCGGATTCGACGCCGATGCCGACAACTTCAAGTCGCGCCGACGGTCCAAGAACTTGCTTCACCAACAAAGCAGAAATGTGACGAGGAGGATCGATTCGGAGGGGTCCTAGACGTTGTGCAAACGGCGTTCAAAGATCCAAGCGCACCAATCTCATGGACCGCAACAAAGCCGTAATGTCATGAATTTGCCACAAGAGATTATCGAGCCTCTAGAAGTTAGAGTATTGCAAAGGCAACGCATAGATTCAGAAAGTGAGATTGGAGACGAAGAAGAGGAAGGATTGATTCAGTGGGTTAGAGGAACAGCTACTAGCAGTTTTGTGTGTCCAATGTCAGGAAGGTTGATGTATGTGGTGCAAATGAACAATGAAACTAAGCAAGTGCCATTTGGTGAGATTGCTCCCATCTTTGCTCACACCAATCTGCAAGAAACACAGGAAGAAGAAGGCTTGGGAGAACCTGAAGAGCCGGAGCTTGGTTCTGAAAGCGATTCAGAAGATTCAGACAGTGATGAAGAACTAGATCTCTTACTGCTAAATGATGACGTTGGGCGAAACGGGCTGGGACTCCAGCTTGGCGAGCGGCTAGGCGGGGAGTCCTGCTCCGATACGAGCGAGGCGGGGAATCGTCATCGGCGGGGAGTCCTGCTCGGCGCAGCGGGAGACAGCTGGACGGGGTTCGGTGCCCTCCAGCTGGACGGGGTTCAGCCCAGCACTATTGAGCCGGAGTTTGCAGCCCGTCAGCACGCCCAGCTGGACAGGGTTCGGCCCTCCAGCCAACTCGACGGGGTTTGGGGGGGCGGGTCGGACTCCAGGCAGCGGATCGGAGCCGTTGGGGGTGGGTCAGCCTCCAGCCAGCCCGAGCCCGCGAAAGAATTGGAAGGTATGGGGAGAGGGACCCGCCAGCCCGAGCCCATTGTGGGTCACAATCAATTCTCCCATGCGAGAGAGCCCATTGTCGGGCACAACCCCTTATCAGATTCGAGTTTTGATCATACAAGGGTAAGTGGGCCACATGGAAGGGGCACAGGAAGGGATGTAGGAAGGGGACTAACTAATTGGGATGTTGGTATAAGTTTCAAGGAATGCTTTCAAGACAAATATTGGGGAAAATTTCGATCGACTTACACTCATGATAATGTTGTTTTCACCGGACCTAGTGAGGGTCCTCCACGTGTGTTTAGGAAAATCTCTCCCATGTTAGACTTGTTCCACAAATTCTTCACTAGGAAGACTTTGAGGAAAATAATGAGAGAATCTAACCGGTATGCCGCTTCTATTGACCCGGCCACGGGAATGACTAGGGGGCCAAAAGATTGGTGGAGTTTGACCGTGCCGGAGTTGGAGGCATGGTTGGGCATTAGCATACTAATGGGGTTAAAAATTTTACCTAACCGTAGATGCTATTGGAAAAGTAGCGAGAAATTTTTCTATTGTCATACTATTGCTCACACTATGAGCATGAAGAGGTATGAGGCTATAACGAAGTGTTTACATATTCATGATGATTCCATGGCCCCCACGGATAGAAATGACCCTAACTTTGAGAAGTTAGTGAAGTTGAGGTGGCTAATTGACGAGGTGAGGCACCAATGTGTGTCAAATTGGAATCTTGGTCAATACGTAACCGTTGATGAGCTAATGGTGAGGTACAAGGGAATCTACGGCCATGGCATGAAGCAATATATGCCTAACAAGCCGGTAAAATTTGGATTCAAGATTTGGGCGGCCGCGGATTCGAAATCCAAGTACCTCTACAACTTCCAAGTCTACACAAGGGCGGATTTGAAGAAAAATCTTCGAACGGCGAAACCGGGGGAGGCGAAAACGGGTTACGAAGTGGTGATGGGATTGATGGACGGATTGCATGGGCGGGGCCACGTTGTCGTCACCGACAACTTCTTCACTTCACCAAAACTTTTCGTGGATTTGCACTCCTTGGGCACATACGCCACGGGCACCGTGCGTTCCAACCGGATTGGTTTGCCGAGCGACTTGGTGGACAAGCGGAGATGGGTGAAGCAACCCCAAGGGAGCTCCGATTGGCACATGCATTGCACCGGTACGTTATGTTTTCTTGTTTGGGTAGATAAAAAACCGGTCCTTTTATTGTCGACCCATGCGGAGCCGTTGTCACCGGATCCGGAGGTGCCTCTCACGGTGCCCCGTTATACTCGTGGGAGGACGGAGCACATTCCCACCTCTCCTATCCACTTGGAGTACACCCGCATGATGCGGGGTGTGGATGTGAGTGACCAACTCCGGGGAGTCTACACGGCCTTATCCAAGACCCACAAATGGTGGCATAGGATATTCATGTTCTTGGTAGATTTATCAATTACGAATGCATGGATCATTCACAAGCGGGAGAGTTTGGATTTGGGGCTTGGTGCTATGAACCATTTAGACTTTGTCAAGGCATTGGCATTCTCTCTCATGTCGAATTGGAGGCGGGACCGGATGGGCGTGGTCTCTCTATGCACTTATACCCCGGGCACTCATGGGCTTGAGAAGGTTCCCCGAGCTAGACACCAATGTGCCACGTGCAAAGACAAAAAAAAACTTACAAATTATGTTTGCAAGGATTGTGGTGGTGCATGGTATCACATGGGGGATTGTTTCAAGAAGTCACACTTTGTACTCCGAAGGTAGTGGGTTATTCATTTACATGTAAGATCCCATTTCTTCCATCTTCTTTTGTTTATATTTTGCTTGTCTTATTTTTAATCTTTTTAGCTATGCATTTTAGAGTATCATTGAACTATACCAATGTTTTTTTTTTTTTTCGATGGAAATACTCCAGGGACTCCTCGTTTGCAAGTCCCATGCGACAGAGCACCTTCTTTCCACATGGTTCGCATGGGCTGGATAATTGAATTGGGGGGTTGGGGGAGGGGGTCAATACGAAGCCTCGACGGCGGAAGGCTCGACGGACATCGCTGGTGTCAGTCCTTTGGGGGGATGGGGTTCACAGCCCCTTCCGGCACTGGCCAGCTACCTCGCCCAGCCAGCAGCGGGCTTCCTGGCAGCTGCCGGGGATCAAAAGCTCGATATCTGCCGGGGGGTTTCATAGCCCCTTCCGGCACTGGCCACCTACGACCTCGCCCAGCAGCTGCCGGCGCCTTTCACAAGTTAGCATCGACGACTGATAAGGCCCCTTGGGGTGTGTAATCCAGCGGTTTAGGATGGGCGTGGCGGGGGAATCGGATCAGCCCTTTCGGGGTTTGGTCCAAACCGTTCCTAAATCTGACAGCCCTATTAGATGTGGCAGACACCTTTATCCGGCAAGGACAGATTTTATAGTCTCTTTTAAATATCCTCCCATTATTTTTGTGTTTTGTGTGTTATCTTTTTCAATCTATCTTTATAAAAGGCTGCCCCCTCTTACACCAACTCTTGTCCACGGAGGACAAAAGCGTGGGTGGGCAGCCTTGAAACACTATTGAGAAATAGCTCTTTCCTCAACCCACATGCATTTCAAATAGTACTATGTGCAAATGGAAGCTCACAATTTTGTTTTTTTTTTTTGGAATAGCTTCTTTGCTTCATGCCGGATATTATTGTACTTGACCAAATTTGAGTTCGAGGAGATTCTTGATACGACTTTTCACTCCAAAGTCTAAACTTGGTGACTGCCCAACTATTTTCAGCCCCCCATTTTTGCCTTCAATCATGTGGATGAAGTACCCCCCCAACTCCAAATGGCATGAAACTTAGCATTTCAACTATTTACAAAAGGGAGAAGAGGATCCTACGGTTAGAATTTAAGTTTACTGCCTCTATTTTCTTTTAACGACCTTGACATTTTTTCACATTTTGGACCCCTCTCCAACTGCCCCGATGGATTGAAACGTTTAGGGGTTAAAAATGATTTATATCTACCCAATTGGCCATGAAGACATGCTACCATACAAACCACTTGGGCTCATGTACTAATGCAATAACACTTGAGATTGGATATCGAAGTGAGAATGGGGCACAACCAAACTTGGTGAAACATGGCAACACACTTTTTTGGCAGCACCCTTTTTTACTCAACCTATTATGTGCTAGGCTTGAAGTTGAAACCTAAAAGTTGGAATAATTTTAGGGCATGTAGAGTCATTGTGCCAAGAGTCAATGTTGCTTCATAATACATGGCTGGAGATGATCAAATGCTTTGTGCGTACACATGTTAAGAGCATCTCTATGGATATACTTTAATGTAGAGATTCATAAGCTACAACGTCACACTTGGCATCGTGGCTCTTTGTGAGGTACAAATAGATGTTCCACCTATGTTGCATGTGAAAGGTTGAGTGGACTCTATCAAACATAGATTGTTGTCATGGCTCACCAAATAAGACACAATTAGAAGAAAGCACAACAAGAAAAAGATTGACTTAGTATTTTACTGTTGTTGCTCAAAAAGTAAATAGTCTACTGCTTTTATAAAGTTAAGATTTAAAAATAACATTAAAATTTGCAAAAGTAAAAAATAAAAAATATATAATTAGAAATATATGCTCAATTTATATATTGGTGACTATTGTTTTTTTACGGGTTTGACAAAGATAGTGAGAGCTTGTCGCGAAGCCTAATAGCTCATAGAAGGAGAGACAAGAAAAACCTTGAAATGCACACAAGAATAAAAAGAGGCAAGTTGTGTATAAAAAAATGAATAGCTCAAAGCAAACACAACAAGAAAATTGTCAAGATACTCAGAAACTTCTCGATCCTAGCCTATGGAAACAACTTCGTGGTACTCTCTATCACCTTGTGTTTGCTCATCTACCTATCAATGAAATTTGTCGTTTGCGATGTTTAAATAAAACATGGAACAATGTTGTTTCCACAACTTCCTCAATTTTCTCCCACAAGTGTGATGAAGCTCATCCATTAATATTCTCTTTTATTACGATGGATAGTGACACCACAACATTGAGATTAGTAAGCACAAAACACAACAAGTGGTATACATACAACATCAGTCTAAGTGTTTATTCAATATGCAACAATATAGGAGGAGAGAGATTAGTATGTTGGCACAGCGAACGAGCTAACCTTAGTCAAGACTTATATATGTTGAATCCACTAACAAGAATTGTACAAAGTTTGAAAGTGCCTTCCTTCCCTTCCACATGGAAGATTCTACAATTTGAAAAACGTAAGAACTGTATTATAATAGATATACGGGATAAAACTCTAATATGGGAAGATCCTAATTGTCATAAAATACTTATCTATGATCTTTCGAATGGAAACAATAAGTGGAAAATATCGATTCCAAATATTCAAAAGTCATCATTGGAAGTTACATGGAATAGTGAAGATTTTGTATACGAACCTAAATATATTGAAAGCAATATTGCCAATTATGGGGCTTGTATTTCAATTTTGTTATCAAAAAGACCTTCAATGATAATAAAATGGGCTTTTTATGAGAGACATGTATATGTATTAATCACATCACCTGTTGATTCTTTGTCGACGACAAAAAACTATTGTATTGAGGAAAATTTTTTACAAGGTAAAAAACGCGATGCAAAACTTGTAAAAGTCAAAGTTCACAATTGTGACCCATTAGAATTGTTCAAGTATGACAACAAGACCGACAACCATATGGAATTGTATGCATTTGAAGGCTATTTGATGGTAGTGGTAACAACTGTTGAGAAACAACTAATAGTGAAAGAAAGTGCATGGGTATACAATTTAGCTACATGTGTGTGGACCACCCTTGACTTTCCACAATCGCAACCACGTAAAGAATCAATAACGAAAAGTATCATGAGATGCAAGTGGACATTATAGTATAACTTGGAAGAAAAGAAGAACTATGAATTTTAGTCAACAGATGGATTTCCACTTGGCAATGGTTTACATGCTCCTACACTGCATTGTATTTCTTAGTTCAATTTTACATTGTTTTTGATATTGGTTTGAGATCTCAAAAGTGTTCAATGATTGTGAAATGGAGCACAACATGGATTTTAGTTCTCATACCACATTAGTTAACCCTTAAACATCAGAGCATGCCCCTCGGGCTTGGTTTCCAGTGTATTTTCAGAGGGGCTTGACGTTTAAGGGTTAATAAGATACCAATCCCTTTTGGGGTTGGTGTGAATAATATGTTCGCTCGACCTATCTAGCAAGATATACCATGTACATACATTAAATATTATAATATCACAATTTCAATTTGAATCTAAGGTCTTACACATATATACATGTATAAGTTAGGTACTAGATCATTCAATTACATACTTCAGAATACTTCAAAAGTAGGAAACCCTCACCATGTATTGGAAGAGGGCACTTTTGAGGATTTTCTGTTAGAATTTGCAAATTGTGTAACCCTTCAAGTTTGTTGAGTTGGATTTAAAAGCAAGTCTAATTTTATGATAAAATTTTCAAATCAATCCGAAATATCGATATCTGGCATGCATTTTTGTACGCTCAGATATCAACTTGAGGTTTAGTACATGACACATAACAAATCTAAACGAATCCTCTCTTCTCCAGATTTGTCAATGCAAATGATGAATGATGTAATAGCTGAAGAATGGACATTGACATGTTGAAAAGTCTCTCTTTGAAAGATCAAAAAGAAGAGTGGGGGGGTACACAGGGAAGTGTTAGTTTTGTGTAGCCTTGTTGTGAAACTCTGAGCTATGGCAGGCCAAAATCTTGTCTCTCGTGTGTTGGGGGCTAGCTAACTACTGCTAGTAAAAGTACAGTATGAAACATGGTGTTATACAAGGAAATGCGAAACTCAAAGCTCAGCAAACTCCACTAAGTGCTTGCTCGATCTTGTATCATACAATTCGGGAACCAAAAATACTCCAGCTCGCGGTCGCGCGTTGAAGTCCACCCTCAAATCGTCCATGACATCGTGTAGTACTGGAGGCGTGGCCATGGACGAGGTACAAGTGCTTCGAGCAGTTGAAAAACTGCCTAGTACATATCGTGTCGCATCCCCAGATCTTCTATGAGATTGAACATACCGGAAATTGGTACCAGGCGTGTGAAGGCGAGCTGATGGTTGCGGTACAAGTGCTTCGAGCAGTTGAAAAACTGCCAGTGTCGTACCGGACCCGGCGGGAGAATTTTGGGGAAGAGCCCCAGTCGAGAATGGGACAGGGGTGGAAGAGATGGAAGGGTTTTCATTCTTCGTCCCAGCTGCTGCGCAGGATAGAGATTTGGCCTTCTTTGAACATGACGTCTTCATCGAGTTGTTGGAGCTTTCGTCGCAGAAGCTCGACCTCCAGGCTCATGTGCAATGCTTCCCGGCTGATGCTCTCGACCTCCTTTTCGCGTTCGTTGAGCGCCTTCTCCGAGTCGGCGATCTGGGTTCGGGCATGCGTTTGCCACGCTAGTAACTGGTCGCGGTCCTTCTTCAGCTCTTCGTAGCTCTGGAGCATGGCATTATATTGCAAGTGGCTGTCTCGTAAGTCGGCTTCTTGATTCAGAATGCACTCTTGCAGCGTGTCGTAGTGGAGAGTGCGCTCGTCCATTTCCGTTGCCCACTCCACCATTTGTTCCTTGAACTGCTCCAAGGCGCGGATGGCCGCGTCTTTTTGTTTGACTGCTGTTTCAATTTGCTCCTGTTGCTGCTCGCATTCAAGTTTCTGGGACTGGAGATTTCGTGCCAGGTTCTCGTTCTGCACAGAGAGTCGTACCACGCAGGCGTTTTGTGCGCTGACCATGGCCGCCAGATCCAGAAGCTTGGGCTCCAGCATCGTGAAGTTGAGAGATTTCCTTGACTCCAGTGCCATTTTCTTCAGATTCAGCATGGATTTCATCATCTGGTTGCTGGTACTGAGAGCCTCCACACGCGTTTCCAGGTTTTGTACGTCGTCTTCTCGCCTTTGCACGAGCTGGCGCTCCACGTAAAGCTCCTTCTTGAGTTTCTCGTTTTCTGTCATGACCTCCGCCAGCTTTGTTGCGGACGCCGCTATGACCTCCTTCATGGCTTGCCTTTGAGTTAAGGAGAATTTGAGTTTAGTGGATACCATTTTCAGCTCCTCTTGAAGCTCTTGAACCTGCTCAACGTTGTCCACGCAGTCAGCACATTGGTCATCACGCCAGCACAAGAGCTTCGTGTCGTGCATGTTCTTGCATTCTCCACGATCGTCGAAATCTTCAGGGAACGTGTTCGTTTCGTGGGTCGCACAGAGCAGTTGCAGTTTCTCAACCAGTTCTCGAAGCTCACGCTTCTCGTCTTTGTGGCACACCACTCGGAGATCATTGGCATACAATGCTCTTGGAGACTCTCGGGGAGTATTCGTTCTCTGTAGCTCCATGGTAAGCGCCTCTGCTTCCCTTACTTTGTACGCTAATTCTTGCAAATGGTGCTCCATGTCTTGAACTCGTTCCTTCATCGCCTCCTCTCTGGCTTCCATGGTGGTCACTTGAGTTGAAAGACAGTCGTTCTCAAGCTCCAATTTCTTGACTTTCTCACTCAGCAACTTCCCATCGTCGAATCCGAATCTGACATACTCTCCGCACAAGAGATCTGAAATTTCCACAAGTCTTGCTTTCGTTCCGCTTTGAAAGAGCCTTCTCTCATCGAATTGTTTGCTGAAGGTCTTTGGTGCCTTGGACTGTTTTAGTGCATCACAGTCCTCATAATTGTGAATAGTCGAGTTGATCGCCATCCAGAGTATCTTACTTCCTTTCTCCTCAGGAGGGAGTCGCAGTTTGATTCGAGAATGCAAGTTAGATGCACCTCGTGCTTCCTCAGAAACCTGCATCAAAGTATCACGAGAAATATAGGTACTGAGAAAAAAAAACTGATACTGCAAATGAACACAGTTAACTGCAATGTTGTGCACATTCTGAAGTGAATGCAATGTGACGGAGATATGCACAGTTTGGCTGCTGCATAAGCATTAGCTTGGAAGTTCTACTTCAAATTTTCAGAGTGAATGTTCTTCATGCGCCTAATGTAAGGGTTGTAGCACGAAAATGTGATACTTCGCACTCCAATATTCACGCGCTAAAAACTGCCTACGCTCACGACAATGTGAAGTTTCCATATCAAGTGATCTATGACGAAGTGGAGGTAAAAGGTATATCACCTTTCAAGAAGATGTAGACGATAATGTCTGCCAGACTTTTAGATGGATATTGCACCTCTATGCATCAGTTCCTCCAAAATCTCCTCTGCAACGTCCTGTGCAAATCCGACCAGCAGGTCTTCGTCAAGGAAAGCAAGATATCAGAGTTATGTAGCAGGAGGAAAATCAAAATGTCATCATTCAGTCTTAATAGTGAAAGCAACAACGCTGATATCCAATATTAAAAGCTGACTTCCAAACCTATCAACCCTGCTTAATCACCTAACTCACCTAACTACTGTAATCGTCTATAATGTGGCCTATGTACGTACTACGTCCAGAAACGCTCATACTCCCCGCATGAAAGAACTCAGGAGACTATTCATCTTCGATATTGAGAATCGACTGCACTAAATGGACACTAGACTTCCTCGGTCTTAAAGAATGCTTCCAGTTAAATCTTTAAGTTACGCAAGTCTCTCGCCGAACGTCCCTTCTTTTGTCCAGAATGTGTTCTAAGTTCAAGCTGCGGGAAATAGGAAGTGAACATAGCAATGACCAGCGCTCTTGAAAGTGTTATAAGCAAATTATAAACACGGTACTCGAAAAGCGGATGTACTGAAGAGTAGAGCTTCAAATGATCTCGATAGTTATCTCGATGATAAAGACAAAATGAGCTCGTAAATTGACTTCCGATGTAACATAGCTGAACAGGAAGTAGGACTCCTTTCCCCAAGCTAAGTCGTGGACAAAAAATGGCACCTGAAATTCCAGCAAATGAAATACTGAACATAATTCTTTCCCTTGCAATATGTACAAAACTATGTTAAGAGGAACTCACGAGAAATAAAAGGTCATTATCACACAAGCTAAAACGACATCCTTCCGATGCAGTATCGATTCCTCTGTTTGTTGCTTGCAAAAGCACCATTTCACTAGTCCGGTCGTCTATATTAGCTGCGGGAAGCAAGAAAGAGACATCGATAACGTTTAGAGCGACTTCATGTAAGTCACTACACCATCACATTCACGAAGAGACAGAGATGCTTGTAGAAAAGAACCAGAAGTGAAACGACCTCAAGAAATTTCACTTCATAAAAATGCAAGCAACACAACAAATCATCAAGCAAAGAGTAAAGAACTGGTTTGATGAATTTTCTCGAAAATTGGCGCCAAATCAAGAAAATCAAGAAACTCACCGCGCCAAATTTTTGTTCAAACTAAGAAGCAGCGCCTTCCGACAGCCCGATAACAATTTGCGCGTCGCCGACCTTCAAGAAACTAGTGTTTACCAACACTGTAGCTGCCGGCCTTCTCAATTGCGCTCAACGTTCACTCTTCCAACATAAAAGAAAGTGAAAACAACACCGCAAGAAGCTTAATGCTGTCCACTACAGACAAAAATACTTCGGTCCAACGCTGCTCTCCGCACGAAGTAGTAACCTACTAATTGACACTTCTTACGTTCTAAAGCAGCGTCACGTCGTTTGTGGAAGAGCCACAACTCACGACATGGATCCTTGAACTTCCTTAAAACACTGATCCCTTGTGTTCCAACGCAGCAAACTCCAAAATTCTTCACACCGACTCCATAAACAACCGCTGAAATCCAATTTCAACCTCCAAAAATGCTCAACAACAGCCTATCTCCTTTGATGCCCAGCGAGACGAAAATATATCACTTCTTAGGACAATGCTTGCGCAAAATTAGACTCCGCTCCAAAAAATCGAACGCTTGCGCTTGTCAGCGTCAAAATGAACAAGAAGATGCTTCGTAGGCACTCGATCACTGCTAAACACGAGAATTGAACTTCTACACCAAAATTTTCTCTAAAACTATGCTAAAACTAGAAAGTCCTTGAGGCGATCAGTTGCCACTGCGTGCTCTCGTTCTCTGACAACCACACACCGTCAACGCGAAAGAGGTCGAAGTTGCTCAATCATTCTTAGTCATCGTTTCCTTCTTTCTCTCGCAAGGACGACGACGTATCTCTCTGTGTAGAGCACGCAGGAAAGACTTCCGAAGGTCTATTCTACAACACTGGTGAAAGAAGCGCCGTAACTTATGACTGAGTTGTTGAAAGAACCTGCGCAGGTATTTCTCTGGCAGACGAATTCATCTCCACCTTCTTTTTCCTTCGAAAAAAAGTGACCGACTGCGTGCGTGCCCGACAACGAATTCGCCAAAATGAAAACGCTTGCTACGAGCTTCGTCTTCCACTATCGCAGGCCATAATTGTGCTTTGGCTACACTACTGACGCTAATTAGTGTGAGGAGACCCGTTAAGCTAACCTGCTCAATAATGACGCAAATCTTTAAAGCCCCTTTAAAATCCCTCATGAATTTTCTAAAATGGTGCGATCTAGAATGTTTATAGTGAGTACATTAAGTATTAGACTACTGAGGTATTATGTACCTCTTGTGAAGTTCATCCTTGTCGGCCCATTTGTACTTGCCAATAGTAAGCACGCTAAATTGAAGAAGATGAGAAACGCTCGTTGTGTGACTAGAGAGTTTGTTGGGCTATGGTAGTGACTTGGGAGTGTATCACAACACATATGAATCCAAATATTAAAATTAGCATATTATATACTAAACTTTTCACTGCAAGCGCAATGACTAACTTATTCTATACTTGTGCATAAAATGAGCAAAAGTGGGTAGGTTCGTTCTTAAGGCATTTGCTTTGTGGGTGTCATTGTGCTCAAACTACAAAAATATGTCAATTCAAAAGCCATCACTTCAAAATAAGAATAAACTTTGATTCTACAAAACCCGTCATTCCAACATCATTCTTCGTCAAAAAAAAAAAAAAAAAAATCAATTGAAGAAACATACCTCCTTATGTTGAGTAATTACTCAAAGTTTAAAAAAGATGGAAGGATCTTAGAGGGGAGGGATCCAAGGGGCAAAAAGCTAAAATGAGAGAATGGTAAAAACAATGAGTATTCATTAAAGGAAGTCAGAGGGTCAAGGGAGAAGAGCATTTATTATTAGAAACGTTGAATGAGCAAGGGATTGAATGCAGCCGTCATACTGGCACCAGTTGGAAAACATACATATATACTGTATTTTATACTGTAAATGAGTTGACATGTGATACAGCAAAAAGGGAATATTCATTTACAATAAAAAAAATTGTTTTTAAGAGGAGAACATTCCTTTATTGAATAATTGACAAATTTTCCTTTTTGCGTTTTGGACACGAATGGATAATCCATTGGGAAAGTGAAAGTGCAATAATTCACTGCATGTTTGTAGTTGCCAATTGGGAGGTAGCTTCAGTATTTTTCAAGAGAGCGATTGTAATTTCTGTACTTGGATGATCAATTTTTGTAGCATGAGTTGCAAAAAGATCATCCATAATTAGGATTTTCATCCCATTTTTGTAGGGGAATTTTCATAGAGGAATCACTTTTTGTAAGTAATGGGAATATAAAATCAGCCCCTAAAGATCCTTGTGTATTTTTGGGAGCTTGAAACCTCAAAACTACAATATTTTACCTCTATGTATTCCCTAGGTGTGAGACGATTCTTTGTTTTCTTATTTAACTTCCAACTCTAAGATCTTGTACCTATGACTATTTTTAGTCACTCCTCCAAAGATTGATTATTGGATGTTTACCATTTGAGGGATCGTAACATCCAGATTTTGTCTCCCAAGTTTTTTTGGGCATTGTCAAGATTGTTTTTGACACTTGTGGAGGTTGTCCTTGTAAAATTGGTACTCTTTTAGACGTAAAACTAATTCTCATGTAAGTATAGTTTCAAGCATATTTACACACTCAATCTACCCAACAATGGTCGGGTGTTCTTGGTCCTCCTTGTATGGGTACCTCAAAGCCCTTTGTGGGTATACCACGTTGGACATCTCTAAGGCACTACTGGTCAGGTACTAGAAACTAACATAGTGTTCACATCGAGAGGAGTTAGTAGTGTCGCCATTGGTGTGATGACCTCCAGGCATACATCAAACGAACACTCTATTCATACCGGCCTCTACATAGGTTGGAGTTTCTCTTCGTACACATTCATAATTTAGAAGTACGAAATGAAGTCCTATCCCTTAGTAACCATGCATCCAAGCGAAATTCCTTTTAAATGATTATGATAGACAAAAGGCTTTGAAAAAATGGCCATTTTCACCAAAAATTCACACTAAATCATGAACATTGTTGCACACGGAAAGGAAAAAAGATATTATCACAAAAAGCAATCACCGAAAAGAGGAGGTATATAATGGTATGTACTTGCAATAGCCAAATAGTGTAGCATACTGTATAAGTGTATGTACTGCCAAAAAACAAGGGCCCCACTGTTTTATTGGATCCACCTTTTTCCACACTCACTTCAAGATAGGTGTGTTCCAAAGATTCTCTAGCACCTCTTGAACAAGTCCTCACCATTTGCACTTCCCCCTAGGCTTTTTAGTCAAATGTATTGAAAACCCTAAAGCTTGTCAATTTGGAACACTTGTTTTTCTCAAACCCATCAAGACTATGCTATAAGGTGGAATTTTGGCAAAAAAAAAAAAGGAATTTGGGTGTTGTGAATAAGTGTTTGTTTGATTGCTTATTTTATAATGTTTATGTTGAGAGGTTTGAATATGAATGGTGAGATTACTAAGGGATGCTTTGCATGGGGAGTTAAGCTGAGCCTTGGGGTTAAAGAAAGGCGGAAGTTCTCTTTATGTGATTGGTCTATTACTTTGTTGTTCAAGAAATAAACGGATCACGTTGAGAGGATTTTTGCTCTCCTTCGGTCTTCTTGTATGGCTTGACTCCACATGTAAAGGGTCCTTGAGATAATAGGATGTTCAAAAAGCCAAGAATCGCATACCAGATGTATCTGAGGAGGGAGGTACATTATGGATTCGAACTTCCATTTGTTTTTCAAAATTGGATTTAACTTTTTACTTTAAAAATAAATGAAGTCTATTCTAATTTATTTATTTTATAATTAATTTTTTCTTCTTCTTCTTTTTCTTACCTTCTTTTTCTCTTTCTTTTGATCCAATCAATGTATTAATCAATCAAGAGAATTACAATTATAAACCAAAGTAGCACAGCTACTTGGTGAGGAAGTTTCTTGTTTTTTTTTGGTAGGTTTACTAAGTTTCCTCCTCCAACTAAGCTATATTCAACCAATATTTCCTACAATGGCACACCCACTGCACAATTACCCTCAAAAGTAGCGGTGAGGGTGCTAGCCCGTTGCTTTCGAGGGAGTCACTCCTAACCATGGAGGCCATGTCGTAGATAAATCTCTCAACGTCCAGTCTCGACCTCTAAAGTCCCGTTACTACTCAGGTAGTCAGTCCACCTACTCCACGCCAAATGTGCCCCTCCGTTGCAACCTCCAGTTGTCGGCCTTGCTCCACCCCTACTACGGCAGCCATTCCCAAGCACGCACACTCTAGGCCTCCATGTCCCCCTCCTCACCTCCCGGCTCGAGGTTGCCGCTCCTACTTCCCGCCCCTTAGCGCACTCAAATTTATATGTACTGTTTAGAGTGTGCGATTTTTGATACACCTACTATTTCCACTTCCAAAATCCACAACTAATTTGACACATATATTAAAAATCTAAAAAATACTAAAAAATTTGAACCACGCACCCCAAGAGAAGGTACTATTTCCTTCCGCCGCATAAAACATTATGCC
The DNA here is from genome assembly GCA_037043015.1 of Bryum argenteum. Taxonomy (NCBI): domain Eukaryota; kingdom Viridiplantae; phylum Streptophyta; class Bryopsida; order Bryales; family Bryaceae; genus Bryum; species Bryum argenteum. The sequence goes on along the minus strand of CM073328.1, from coordinate 11,406,939 downwards.
TTGTACTTCAAAGGCACCTTAGTTACTTCTTGCTCATCTACCCGTCCTTTAAACCAATTAATTTCCACACCAATTCATTAAAAACACTCACAAAGTCATGTCATCAACCCACAAATGGTTTGACAAATTTCTTCACATGAATGTTGCAATCTAGAAGGATCTAATTCTAGAGTGGTATACTTTAAAGCCACACAAGTGCCCCACAAGCATGTGAAAGAATTGCACCCTATTTTCCATGCACTTGTCAACATGTTGGAATTTGTCAACCCCAAAAGTGAGATTATTATTAGCAGTTATATCATCCATGTCATAGCATATTTTTAAATTTAGGAGTATGTCTGGATCAATGCAAAATCAACCCTAAACTAATTATTTATTTAACCCACTTAATAAGTTACTGCTTATGACATCATAAAGTGCTTATTGTCAACAACAGTTTCCTTGATTGTGTAAATTCTTAATGATAACTAAATAGTTTTATATTCTCTTGTACTCATTGTAACATTAAGTTAGAGGTGGGCATGTCAATTATGTACAATTACTTATCATGCAAATCTAAGTTTGCACTTATGGTGGAGGAAATTACAAATCTCAAGGAGATTAAGTATAGAAGTCAGAATTAAAGAGGAAGAGCATAAAATAAGGTGAAGGTTAGCTTACAATATTAACTTAAAAATTTAATGCATTAATGAAAGATTGAATTTTAAGAGGCTGCATTTGGTCATAGAATGTCATGAACTGAATTTTTTTACCGGGACCGGCATAGAATGAGTAGATCTATAATTGCTCAATTTTTTGAGAATGTTCTTACCATAACTAATTATGATTGTAGAATTGTAATTTAAGAAGAGATGATTAGCGGGTGGTAAAGAAGAAGAAGGAGAAGGGAGACCCGTATGGGTTGGTGTGAATATTTTGTCTGTTTGACCTACCCGTGATGGTATGCCCACAAAACATAACAACAATGGTATAGGACTACTACTCCGTCTCATGGTCGACACTGCATTAAAAAAAAAAAAAATGAAAAAAAAAATGAGAACCTGAAACTATGAAGTTGTTGTTTGGGTGTATTTTGTTACATGGAAGTAGAAGTTTGGTTTCGATAGTTGTCACATTGTTGACATACTAGGTTGTTTTAGAAACTAAGACATGGATGTGTTGTAGCAGTGGCCCAGGTTGGAATCCTCTTGATCTCGTTTGAGCATCGTACGATTCTCCAACGCTATTGAGTTAGTGGGGCAGGATTAGCTAGTGGTACATTTTTTATACTGCTTCTTTTTGTTCTATACCTATTAAAAAAAAAAAAAAAAAAAAAAAAAAAAAAAAAAAAAAAAAACCACCACCACCACCACGGGTACTAGTGCTCCTAGTATCTACTTTTGGTTGAAAAAGTCTTTATCACTGAAAGGGCTCAATAGTCTTGTACCAATGAACCTTCCTCCGGTGAGCACTCGCTCATTGTCAAGACATACAATCACTCTATTCACGCTCGCCTCGAAAAAGGACCAGACTTCATATCTATCTATCATTTGTTGTTGTTCTTCTTTGGTTGTGCAATATGTAGGTGCAAGAGAACTTATTTTTCTTTTCTTTTCTTTTTTTCTTTTTTTCTTTTTGTTTTCCATGAGTATTTTGGTAAAGAAGTGAGTGTATGTATATTTAATTTTCACCTGCCACAACATTTTCATGTAAAGAGGAGATGTGGTAGAAACCATTAGCTGGAACAACATGCCTTTCTTTACCCCTGTATCTATCAAAGCAAAAGAAAAGGAAAGCAAAGCAAGAGTAACCGATGAGAGGGTCAGTCATATCACAGAAAGGATTGAATTGCCTAGCTTGTGGTCCACCTTTGAAATTGTGGTCCACTTGAATGGGCAACCGTTGTCACCTACCGTTGTTGTTGTTGCTGCCTCAATGTCAATCTTGGGCGTTTTTGATTCCCACGTTGGTTTTTTAGAAGGGTGTAGCGAATCAAATGATGCCACATGGGATTTTGATTTAATCCCTAGAGATCCTTGATGCAAAACTGCTTAACCCTTAAAGGCCCAAGGTTATCAAAATACACTGAAAATGGGACCATTTTGGTCCTCTTTGGGCCTTTATGGGTTAACCCTGAGTGGCCTATATGAGGCCGATTGGCCTTTTGGTTTGGCTTGTGTGATCACAATTTTGGAAGTGTAGAATTGTTGAGTTTCTTCTTACCTTTCCGGTAAGACCTCTCATGCTTCAAAATTCCTCATACTTTAGGAGATACTCACGGTCAAAGTTTGAAAACACTACTCGAAATCTGTCCAAACTGTGGTTTATGCTCATTTATTCTCAAAATTTGCCTCGAATCAATTAGATTGCACTATCTTCGTAAAAAATGAGGTTATACTTCTTTGTTTTTTCATTTTTCTTTTCTTTTTTTTTTTTTTTTTTTTTTTTTTTTTTTTTTTTTTTTTTTTTTTGTAGATGAAGTACTATGGCATGATCTTACATTTCGGATAATGTTTCATATGCCTTTTTTAGAATTGAAAATTGACCTTTGTATACCTTCATGTGAATATTCAAGCATAGGTGATTGCTTGCAAATAGGTGTACTCAACTTCTAACTTCTAGCCAACTATCCACCAAAAAACATTTATGGTTTGGTACACCCTTTTGATTTTTGTATTAACCCCTAAATTACTTCGGTGTATTACAACTTTGTAAAATTTTACCAAGAAAAAATACCCAACATTTTCAAAAGTCACCTCCAACATCGCCTAAAAATCAACTTCGTAAGAAAGAATGCAATAATTCCAATTGTTGCAATATCCAAATGAGCACTATTCCACTTGTCTCCTTAAAGCTAGCTACACATTCCTCTCAATGTCCATTTGTGGCCCCCATGGAATGACTTTTAGATCATATATTGACAAGATCAAGTTATTAGGGTTTTCCCATGTGACCCTTTACTTTGTGCAATTATTTGACTAAGCACGGGAGTGGGGACCATATTGTTTGTTTTTTCTTTTGTCCCTTCAAAAAATAATAATAATAGGCTCATGGCCAAGTCTGCTCAAGTACGGCCTTTGAAGTCTGCTCAAGACTTGGAATTCAAAGTCCAAGTCCAAGTGAGGGAATCAAAGAGTGCTTGAGTGGGGAATTTCAAGATCTTTGAGTTGAATGTATGTTCAAAGTGAAGAATTTTGAGGAATTCAAACCCTATGTAAGGCAATTCAAACTTAGGTGGAAGAAAATTGGACCCAAATTTTGAGTATTCAATTGAATATTTTTAAACACAAGTGAAAAGGTTGTTGGGGATCTTGTTTAATTGGGTAAATAAATTTCTATTGGGTTGGAAGTTGGAATCGTAGGGTGTCATCGAACATAGTTGGAGACTAGATTTTGCAAGTGACACGTAAAATGTACCTTCTAAGTGGGATGGTTTGTAGTCTTGATTGGATTTCAACGACGCTATTTTATGAATTTACCGTGTGGGAATTGTGATGTGTTATTATATATGCAAAGATAATATGATGTGATGAACTTGAAGGCAATACAAGCCTTGGCTTGGTGATTGAGGCTCATGACTCCAATAAAGAGATGGTGGGTTTGATCGGCATGGTGCTTACCACCATAGACCACCCAACTATGATGGGGGTTCTTGAACCTCGTTGTATGAGTACTTTGGGGAAATAACATGTCAATTATATTTGAGGCTTAGTACGAATGAGCACGGTGTTCACTTTGAGAGGTGTTAGTAGTCTTACTTTTGGTATCATGACCTCGGGAAATATCTTCAAGAGTAGGTCAAACAGACACTCTATGCACGCCAACCTCGATCTTTTTTTTGGTGTTCTTAGGGTTGCTTGACGCTATGGTCGAAGGTCAAGAGGCCGCTGATTTCCACCAATAAAATTGCAATAAAATTGCAATAAACCATGGTTTTGGCCTCTCCACCCTTCAGACTAGAGGACGTGGACCTTCATAATGCTAACATGGCAACACTTTTTGACCACTCCAGAGGAAGCTTGGGTCCTACATTTCGCAAGACCCGTCACCATGGTCGAGAGGCCGACGATTTCTTTTCATAAGAAAATCTTTTGTGCATCCCTTCACCTCCTCCATGAGGATGATCTACCGGATTCAGAGCAACACCCCAAACAATGGGGCATCCACCTAACCATCGGCTTTTGTCCCCCTGAGTTAACCCCTAACTTTCCTTGAAGCCCGAAATGGGTTTTTGCAATTCCGGGCAGCCTAGATGAAGGGGTTAGAAGTAATATTTTTGACTAAGAATTTTATTGGATCCTCCTTATACTGCAAAGTGTATGTGGTAAAATTTGCAAAGTCAAATTCCAATTTTTGAGTCTTCTAGGACGATCCTTGGGTTGCGAGCCAAGATGGGGCAGCTCAAAAAAGTAACTTTTTTGATTTTTTTTTTTTTTTGAAACATGATCATTACTAAATCACTACTCAAATTTCAAAGTGACTCAAGTCAAAAAGTTTACCACTTTTACAAGGGCAGCCTCCAAAATAATTTTAAACCAATCTTCGCAAAACCCAAAAAAAAAAATTTCAAAAAAGTTACTTTTTTGAGCTGCCCCATCTTGGCTCGCAACCCAAGGATCGTCCTAGAAGACTCAAAAATTGGAATTTGACTTTGCAAATTTTACCACATACACTTTGCAGTATAAAGAGGACCTGATAAAATTCTTAGTCAAAAATATTACTTCTAACCCCTTCATTTAGGCTGCCCGGAATTGCAAAAACCCATTTCGGGCTTCAAGGAAAGTTAGGGGTTAAGTTTACGATTACCATGATAAAGATTAGACACTACACTGACAATAGCTCAAATCTATGAGTTTGTCAACACCCGAAACTATGTTTTACTCGCTATTTTCAGTAAATTCCTTTGGACTCTCAACAAAGTTTGCACTCTCAATCCCACAACCTCTCGACTTGGACGACCATAGTGTGAAGCAGCCCTTATTTTTTATAAACTCGATCTCATATCTTTCCAATATGTGATAAAATCGATACAAGGAAAGAATGTTTGACCAATGGATTCTTATGACCCATCGCTCGATGGATGATATTTGGTCTACAGAAGATGGTGGAGCAAGTGCTGGCGCCCCTTATCCTTTGGTATTTGCGCGATGACGAGCACCACCTGGACGAGCATGATGACGAAAATGTATGTTACAATGCGCAAGTAACTTGGGGCAATCAAGCTCCACGTACGGACAACGACCGTGCGCGACCACCGAAGAATCAAATAAAACCATCAACATGAAGCTGACTGACAAGTTGTTCGTATGCGATTCTTCCATTGCACTTCCTCCTTCACGGGCATCCTTGAATGAGTGCTACCCGCGTTACTCGTAGCCCCATCAGCCAATGGGATTTTTCCTTCAGAATCCATGGAATTTTTTAAAATTTGGACCCCTTGACGACCGTTTCTGATAAATTTGAATTCTAAAATGGGGCTTGGGATCCCAAAGTACTGTAGAAGACTATTCCTTGACATTTTAAGTCTAAACACTACAAATTTAGGGGGCTATTTACCCCTCCCCCACCCTTGCCCCCGAGAAACGCTCGTATCACTCCTTCACATTGCAAGGTACGCTAGGCATGCTATGCATCGCACCTTAGCTAACAACAACAGCTATTCTTGAAATGAGTTAACAAAGATCTACACTAGAAAGAGAAAAAAAATAACAAAATATTTGATGGAACAAAAATTGATTCACATCAAAATCTAAGTTTTTTTGCACTCTTCTAGAATCACATGTACATTTTCCAATTTGGAATTTATGATATAGTACTAGTAACAAGTTCATTTGAATTCGTAAAGATTTGCCGCAACACCATTCCTCGGTGAAGGAAGACATTCATGATGTTAGTACCTCATGTGCAAATTTTGGTTGTCCTTAGTGAAGAAGTGTGGAATTTTCACCAAGCTCTCCACCGAGATTTTGATCAATCTCGGTGAAATTAGACACCCTTGGTGAAAGTACTATTGAAAAGCTTGGTGGAGATACCACACTTTTTCCACTACACAAGAGTTGTTAATTGGTGTACTGGGTAACTTTCAGTAAATAACAATATTTCTCAAGTCTCTTGAGGTTAGTGTCCACTTTGGGTCATGAGTGCAATCAATGTCCCTTGTCTTTTCTTCAAGCCAAGCAATCAATTGCACCACTTTCAATAAACTCTTTCACTTGCAAGAAATTTTGCATGCTCTCACATTTAGTTTTATGGTTTGACGATTGGTACTATAACACTATGGTGACGTGTGACATTCAGTGTTATAGTTTGCAATTAACGTTAATAGCACTAATCAACAACTCTTGTGTAGAGTATATAGTATCAAGTTATAGCTAGATATGAAGATTTGAGTTTGGCAGCCTATTTCGAGTTGATTTCAGAAGTTTTACATAGGAATAAAATCAATTTCAACAATAGAATCACTAAATTACATGACGTTTTTCAATGGATAATTTCTTCTATAGATGACTATGAGGTTAATACACATGACGTATCCACTCTTGGAACCAAAGCAAATGATAGGCATCTAAATGCACTCACAAACTATGAGTATGTTCGTAAAACTACCTTCTTACAATTGTGTAAGTTTCATGATTAGATGAGAGAGCTTGATAGTGTAAATGTGCATTGAAGGTTCAAAATAGGCGCACATGATCTTATAATGAGTGTTCAAGTGTACAAGTGATTGTAATCATTACAAGTACTTACAACCATACTTATAGTCTTTCAATCATCCATTTCGAGAACCATATAGATTGTTTGCAATCTTCAACCGTCAACCCCTTTTTAGGATCTTAGCTCTTACAAATCAAGAAAGTACCAATAACAATGCAAGCGTTAAGTCTAGTTAATGCGGGGTTGCGCTCTCCTTTTGAAGCATACGGGGTTAGTATTGCTTCGGCTCACATCCTTGGGCTCTCAACAATATTGACATGGTATACAGTGAGTACAAAGGACTAGTACACATTAATGTTGCATCATGAAGATTGTGTCAAATATAAACTAATTCATGCCAACAATATACAAGCCTAAATGTTTTTATTTATTTATTATTATTATTATTATTATTATTATTATTATTATTATTATTAATTAATTAATTATTAATCCCTTGCAAATTCATTCCAATAATGTCGCTACGTAGAACATTTACAATAGAACGTGACACATCTACCTCCTTTTATAATAAAATACAGTACATCGATCCTTCCTACCCACCAACGTACCAACCTACAAACTTACCAATCAACCTACCTACCTACCTTCTTTTATGTTTTTTGAATTATGTAAAAAAAAAAAAAAAAAAAAAAAAAAAAAAAAAGAAAAAAAAAGAAGAAAAACAAACCAAACCAAACAGTAATAATTAAACATGGACATATATAAAAATGATAAACATAATATGAGGAAATGGTAGACACATGATAACTCTATAAAAGTACCATATAAAGAGCTCCCCTGTCGGCAGGACGGGTACATTGCTAGTGTATATATAACAAAACCGGGTCCGTTTGGCGATCCTTTCTACCCACCAACGTACCAACCTACCAACCAACCAATATACAAACCTACCAACCTACAAACTTACCAACCTACCTACCTACTTTCTTTTATGATTTTTGGATTATGTAAAATCATATAAAAATTTCAAAAAATTAAAAAATATCAGGCATATATAAACATAATAAACATAATATTGTTTTAAGAAATGGTAGACACAAGATTTTTAAAAAAAAAAATTATTTATTTATTTATTTATATTTTTAAGTACCATATAAAGAGCTTTCCCATCGAGACGACGGGGACCTTACTAGTTTCACTAAGAGAAACATCCAGAAAAGAGAGTGTACAACCATGGGCATGACCTTGACGTGATCCAGATCAGCAAATTGTATGGGGAAAGTGAGCGAGGTTGGTGGCTGGGAACAATAATACTGTTGCACACAAAGCTATTTTTTACAAAAACAACAACCTATGCTACAAGTGACAAACTAGAACCAGAATCCCGTCGTCAATGATAGAACGGTTACGACCATTATTTTCCGCTTTCGTGCCTTTGCAACGAAGCAAAATTCCAATGCTCCTCGTCCTCGTCCTTAGTAGTACTATGCATGTGATTATTACGTTCCATGGCTATGGCTATCGCGAAGTCATGCAAAGATCGAGGGTGGTGGTGTATGCCCACATACTCTTGTTGTGAGCATATCCACAACCCAAAATCATGGAACCCATTATTTATTTTTTTGACTTTTTGAGAAACTGTTAAAGTGGGGGATCTCACTCTCTTGGGTAAAAAAAATGAGCCTTGGGTTTGGTTTACATGAAAATATTGAGTGCGTTGAATTTGTCCATTGTCAATTATGAGGGAGATGCTTGATTGTTGCAAACAAATATGCGCACGCTTTGCATGTGGGGGTCTTGAACACATTTATATTTTTGTTTGTGTTTTTTTTGAGGTTCTAGGTTGAATGTTGTATTCAATACTTTCATGTAAATGAAAATGAAAGAACAACTAGGTTTGGTGCGTTCTATGTCTATGGAAGTTTTTATCCTTATTGGACCTATGCCACTTATAGAAATGCTTGATTTTTTACATGAAGGTATGTTGAATTTTAGATACAAAGTGCCGGTCTTAGACAATAATAAAGGCATGTGAAAAATAATTGGATTGAAAAGTCGGACAGTGAGATCATGCCTTGCTACCCTTTTACATGAACCAAAAAAAAAAAAGAAAAAAAAGAAAAAAAATCTCAATTTTTAATGAAATCTTGAAGTTATTGTGATCTAGTTGATTTTGGGCTGATTTTTAGGGCAAATGAGCATATACTGCAGTTTGGGCACATTCCAAATACTGTTTTCAAACTTTGACCGTAAATATCTCCTATGAGGAATTTTGAAGCCTAGAATGACTTTTCGGAAAGGTAGGGAAAAACTATACAAAAAGTGTCAAATTCTATATTTAGTAACTAAGAGCCTAACCAAAGTCAAATCGACCACCACACGACTCTTTTCAACATTTGGGGTAACTGACCATGCACAAATTACTGACTTAGCTAACTTCACTACAAATTTGTCATGCTAAAATGTGAGCCATTATTGCGCAAGTTACCGGTGTATTCGTGAATAGGGTCACTCCTAGCAATCAACATGTTTCCATCCCTTGTAAAATCTAGCCAAAGTCAATGCAATGAGTTGCAATTATTTTTCTGAACCAAAACAATGTTAAAGACAAGTCTTGCCCATTTTCTTACCACCCAATGATTCTAACAATCGACACATGCACAACAATTTGTAAAAAAAAAAACAACTAACAAACGTCCAAAACTGAATTTGTTTTTTTATCACTTTTATCGTGTTTTGTTTCTTGTCTCCAAAAATGAGGAAAAGGTTGAAAGACATTCTTCAATTGTTGGCTGAGAACCAATGCTTTTGTTTTGGAGATCAAATTGTGAGAGAATCAAAGACATGATAAAAGTGAAGCAACAATGAAACTTTTAGTACAAATTCTATTGTACATATATGGCGAAGTCGGCGGAAAATCAATAAAATATAACTTCTATTTTTGTTTGGCGAAAAAGAATGTGAATATGAATGAATGATGGAAATATGTGTAGATTTGGTGGATGCGGATAATAGCTTTTTTGAACTAGGTTATAACCCGTTTAGAACTTTTGTACTTTTCCTGTCTCAAAAAACACCATGATTTGCTGAAAATGGTTGATGTTTATGATGGTGTGGATTACTCATTGATATAGTTGGATATGGGTTTGGATGGTTTAGAATCCTCATTGATATAGTTGAATATGGGTTTGGATTGTTTAGATTACTCATTGATGTTGTTGGATATGGGTTTGGAAGGTTTAGATTACTGATTGATATTGTTGAATATTTGGGTTTGGATGGTTTAGATTACTAACTGATATTGTTGGATATGAGTTTGGATGGTCTAGATTGCTCATTGATGTTGTTGGATATGGGTTTGGATGGTCTAGATTACTCATTGATGTTGTTATATATGGATTTGGATCGTCTAGATTACTCATTGAAATTGTTGAACATGGGTTTGGATGGTCTAGATTACTCATTGATGTGGTTGGATATGGGTTTAAATAGTTTAGATTACTCATTGATATTGTTGTATGTGGGTTTGGATGGTCTAGATTACTCGTTGATATAATTAGATATGTGTTTGGATGATCTAGATTACTCATGGATATAGTTGGATATGGGTTTGGATGGTCTAAGTTACTTATTGATATTGTTGTATATGAATTTGGATGGTCTAGATTACTCATTGATATTGTTGGACATGGGTTTGGATGGTCTAGATTACTCATTGATATTGTTGAATGTAGGTTTGGATGGTCTTGAGTACTCATTGATATTGTTGGATATAGGTTTGGATGGTCTAGATTACTCATTGATATTGTTGAACATGGGTTTGGATGGCCTATATTGCTTATTACTATGAAATCTTGGTATTATTGTGAGAGGGGTGTTTGTACCAAATCATGGTGCTTTTCAGAGACAGAGGGAGTATGTGAGATGATATGAAGGATGATTTGCAACAATAATATACGGTAAACATCTTCACAATTGTTAATATTCAACACACGGTCAATTATAAGTTGGCTCTTCCATTCAAGGTTGAACCATCAAGAAGAAGAAAAACACAAGGCCCTACAAGTTGGCGTGAATATAGTGTCCGTTCAACCTACCCTTGATCATATGCCCACAACGGCATACAAACAGTGGTATAGGACTACTTGAATCCATCACCTGTTACTAATATACCTAATGGCGTATAACTAACAATCAAGGAACATTCCAATGCCAACTTATTATAGAGACTTTTAAACACATAAACTTAATACAAGAAAACATACTTTCCTACAAAGGTAATAACTATCATTAACATGACATGGTGAAAAAACCACAAGACAAGAAATGACCACTAGACTCAACTACCTAAGAGGTAGGTTTCAAGTTTGATTTTCAGTGTATTCCTAGTGAACATTCTAGGGTGCATTTTTTACGAATCCAACTTCAAAAAATTGGTGAACAATTTCAAAAGAGTTAAAAGATGATGTTTCCCCTACTTTACCCACGCACACAAGTTGCTCACAAGGCTAACTTCACTAGAATCTGCCACATTAAATTTGCACCCTTATTGAGAAAGTCACCTTCGAATACATGCTACAATCAACATATGTTGGCATCACTATAAGTTAACCCCTAAAAAAGACATGCTGTTTTTGCGAAAACTAAAACTTTGACGGAATATAACTCAATATCAGTACGATGAAATCTGATAAAAATTAGCCGGTAGACTAATTAGACATTTATAAACGAAATCCTCCGGTTGGGTTTTCCATTATAAAATTCAGAAGATTTTTATTCACTGATTTGATATGGCCGTCTTGGAGATGTCACTCTAGAGCTTCTCCTTTAGAAGTTAATTATAGACTTGGTTGAAAATAGGTACTCTCAGCCTTAGATGAACCAGACAAAGTATGAGGCATGGCCATCCTCAATCTTCAGTTGGTGATACTGGTACCAAGACATATCACTTTTGAACTTTGTTTTGATTGTAGCGTATGAGAAACTAACATGTGATTCTAGTGAGCCCAATGCATAATTCACACGGGTTTGTGTTGTTGAATCTCCTCCTCAGACAGACGGTGCCGAAGACGGATTGCAGTAGGGTTCGGTGGAAGCGCAACATTGATTGATTGATGAAATTCTATCCAGAGCAAGTAAGCAAATTCAATCATCAAACAGTTTCATAGATTGCGACATTCTCTCGCTTGATTGCATCGCAATTACATCACAAGAAGGTTGATTTGACCTTAATTGCAACCGCAACATGAATGAAAGATTAAGATCCGTAATCGCAGAAGGGTTTAGGGTTTAGTGGATGAACGATAGGCACTATCAATGTAATTCTATCATAAGGACGTAGTTTGCATTGGCCAGGGTACGGTTTCGCAAACAGAATAGTCACTCTTGCTCTGAAATGGGAGAATAGAACAATACATGAAGCAGGTTAGCAAATTTTAGTTGCACTATCATAGGTAGTTCGTTTTTTTATCTGGAGTACTCGTTTTGGGGTTTGGCGCAAAACTAGATTGGAATTTGATAGGAGAATCAGAGTCACAGAATTTGCAGAAGGGTTTAGGGTTTAGTGGATGAACAATATGCATATTCAATGTAATTCTACTATAAGGACGTAGTTTCCTTTTTGCAGACCTGGGTATAGTTTCGCAAACAGAATAGTCACTCTTGCTCTGAAATGGGAGACTAGAACAATACATTAAGCAGGTTAGCATATTCCAAGTTGCACTATCATAGGTAGTTCTTTTCTTTATCTGGAGTACTCGTTTTAGGGTTTGGCGCAAAAACGAGATGGGAATATGATAGGAGAATCAGAGTCACGAGGGTTTAGGGTTTAGCGGAATTGTGCACACTCAATGTAATTGAAGGATTTGCGCTTAAAAGACCTGGTTTGATTAAACAGTACAGAGCAATTCTTACTTGTGCTCTAATCAGCACAGACACTTCGATCACAATTGAAAGGTATGTTGGGAAGCCGGAGTATGTTTTTATTTTATTTGAAGCTGCGAGATGAAAGGGGAATTGTAGTCTTGAAATCTATAGAAGCCAGGATTCAGGGTTTAGTGGAAGTGCAATTCTCTCCTAATGTAATCGTATTATGAAAACAGAATTTGCGATTTGGAAATCTTATCTCAGGGTAACTGCAAACAAAACAGAGCACCTCTAAAAGCCGAAGAGTGAGACGATTCCATTTCTAGTTAACACTGGCCATGATTTTGTCATTCTGATCTCTCTCTTACTGCTGGGGTTGCAGGTTTAAGATTCTAGAAGCAATGGCAGCAGTAGCAGCAGTTCGGAGGAGGATATTGAACCTTCACCCTCGAGCAACACTGGCAATCCGAACACAAGCATGGCCAGACGGAGAATACACACAACCTCCACCAACAACAAACCATCGCTTCAAAGGCCGAACAGTACGCGAAATCATCCGCTACAACGAACCATCCTTCGACACCACATCCATAAACCTCCAAAACCTCCGGCTTCTCAAGCAGATCTTTCACCTTCTCGGTCACCGTCCTCGAGGTTTGATGGAGCTCAAGGACCTCGACACTCACCAACAACAAACCGTTTTGGACCATCCTGCTATTTTCAATGTGATTCAATCTCGTTTTCTTTGCCTTACTGGTGAAGCTCAAAAGCTTTATCTGCAAGAGGAGGCTCTGGATGGGGAGGAGGATCCAGTGAGGAGTTTGAGGAAGATTCTTATGTTGGCGGGGAAACGGAGGATTATGGTGAGGAAAGTCGAGTTGTTGGGTGTGGATTTGGGTTTGCCGAATGATTTGGATGATTTTCTGGGGCGGAATGAGGAGTTTTTCAAAGTTTCCAGGACGGTGGATGGTACTCCGTGGGTGAGTCTTGGTGAATGGGATCCGGAATTGGCTGTGAGCTTGGGTGAGATTGAAGAAAGGCGACGAAAAGCTGGTGAGCTCGTGTTCCTCTACCTATCGATATGCTTACTGTTACAATGCTGTAACTCTTTATTCTTGAAAATGTTGTTTCATTCACAAGTATGGGTGTCATGTCCCTCTTGTCCATCTTGGGCAGATAGGTATAGCCTTCTTCAGAAGTCAGTATGGGTTACATAAAGATGTCTTTGTGTAGAACGTTCTACTTGAGTATTCAGCATCATTTGCAGTTTCAACTTTCATCATGGGATTGGGGTTATTATCTTTGAATATGTTTGTTGTTAGTGTAGAAATTTCTCGTGGGTTTATATAGTCATAGCCTTCTTCAATGTTTACATCATGTCATTTTGAGTGTAATTCTGGAACTTTTTCAGTCTGCATTGATACAATGTTGCTTAATTCTTCCAGATAGATATTTCAGTCATTTTCCTCTTTTTGAAAACCCAGTAGAAATAATCAGATGTTAACATATGAACGGATTTTGGAACCTTTATTGACTTCGCATTGATCGAATGTTGCTGAATATCTCACTCGTTCAACATCACTTGTTTCTTTTAGCTCGTAGGGAAGTGTTGGACATCTGCAAAATTGGGTTATATTTACAACTTCGTTGGTTCATTAATACTTTGCTGGACTCACCGGCGTTTTTAATTGACTCTTGTTATAACTCGGTTTTCTGGATGCACACAACAACAGGAACAATGAGTCAAATGGAGATGTATACACCGAAAGGCTACATCCTATCAAAGCGGCACAGAAAAGTGTTAGCGAGATTCCGAGAAGCGCCGTTCATATCACCATACGCAGACTACAGAGACTTGGAGCCACTAAAAATGCCGTTCGAGAAACACGCAGTTGCAGGGATGCAAGAGCTTCTCAACCTGACCATACACAAGTCTCTTCTGCTCAGCATTCTCACGGAGTTGAAAACCGAGTTCAGCTTCTCTCACAAACCTCTGGACCTTCTTCTGAGACACCCAGAGTATTTTTATGTTTCTCGAGCTGGGAAGGAGGAGGTTGTCTTCTTACGGTCTGCTTATAGGAGCGATGGCGAACTTGCACGAAGAACCCCTTTAGTCTCCATCAGAGAGCAGCTTATCAAGCTGCTAAATATGAATGGAGACCGTGCTATCAAAGAGACGTAGAAAAGTCCCATTTATGCTGATTATAGAGACTCTGAAGATGGAGTCGTAACCTGACCTTTCTTGAGAGTCTTCAGCTTCTCACACAAGCCTCTGGACCCTCTGAACTTACAAGGAAAACTCTAGTAGTATCAACTAGAGAGCAGCTTACGTAAAGAGGACGATGAGTATATTGACTCCGAAAGAGTACGTGCTATCAAAGAGACATGGGAAAGTTGATTATGGAGACTCTGAAGATGGAGTTCGAGAAGCAGGAATGCAAGAGCTTCTCAATCTGACCTTACAGCTGAGTTTTCAGCTTCTCATACAAGCCTCTGGACCTTCGCTCAAGGAAAACTCCATTAGTCTCAAATAGAGAGTAGCTAATGACGGAAAACAGAATCTTGACTTCGGAAGGGAAGGACACCACATTCTTATTACCACATGCAGGTCATATACGGATTTGGAGTCTCTGAAGATGGAGTCCGAATGCAACCTTCTCTTTGCGATCTTGCAAAGAAGACTCATTACTTTCAATTGAAGAGCAGTTTTCCAGACTCATTGTCTGATGTCCTTTGTCCATCATCACTTTTCGATGCTGCCTACGTTTGACTCTCAGTAGTAGCACGGCAAGAAGATCTGATATTGTATGAAAGCAGAAGATTTGGGTACCTCACCCCCATAATGGATCTCAAGAAGCGCAACATTGTGAATGAAGGCAGCTGTTGATGGATGGATAAAATTCAGAGGCTTCAAGTATGATTGAATTGACTTGAAGTTGTTGACAGCGTTTCGTTATCGGTGCGATTTAAAAGGTACCATTTCTCTCTTTCTTCTTATGAGATTCTGAGAATGGTCATCATGCAGTCTAGTCTCTTCTTCTTCTTTGTGGTAGTAGTAGAGGATCTTGAATGTACATTCATTCTGTCTGGGTATCAATGCTGTTCCTGGCATTCAATACCCACAGTCACAAGCTTTAATCTCTCCTTATTTTCTGTCTCCAAACTGAAATAAGCACCATTTGATACTTATTAATCTCGTTATTCAGATGGTGTTTTGTTTAGAAATGCAGCTTTCTTAAATGTTGAATCATAATAACATTTTAAAACAGTTCCATATATCTGTAAGAATCAGCTCCACTATTCACCTCCAATTAGAATCACTTTGAATGACTTCACTTTAACAAGAATAATCACTCCATTAATCACTGAAATAAGAATCACTTTGCTTTGAAGATATAAAACGTTCAGTAGTAGGAATTACTGAAACTGCCAAGTATGAGTTACACACAGAGAAAGGATGTGGAGAATCAATAGTCCTAGGAAGCGTTTCTTTCATGCTAGATGTGATCATATCTCAATTGAGGTTGTTTTTTCACAGAGTCAAGTTGAAATCGATATCAAGAAACAAAATCTCAGAAAAACTCATAGTATGAGTTACATAAAGAAGAACAGATGTATAGGTTGCAGTTGAGAATCGAAAGTTTTCAATCTAACACTATTGTAATAGATGTGATCATACCTCATTCGAGGTTGTTTTCCTCCAGAGTGCATGACAGTCTTTTGTTACCAAGCTGTTGGATCGATGATTTTTATGCGATGAGTGCAGCTCGTGAGAGAGATGGGTGACCTTAGAGCTATGGTTTCGGTAAGCTAAAGAAGTGCATGTGGTGTTGTCAGGAATGTGGTCGACATAGTCTATTGCAGCCAGCCGGTGTTGACGTATTAAAGCCGGTTGGTTCCTTATTCACTATGAACTTGCGCAGGTTTGCAATAATGTGTCACAAGGCGACCAATGTGAACATGATGACCATTTCTGCTGCCAGACAGGGGAATGATCCCCCATTCATCAACCTTGCTACGCAAACCTCCTGCTCAAGGTAATTCTCATAACCTCAAAACTTCAAATGGCTGGATTCTTAAGTAGAAAGTGAGCAAACTACGTGGATGGATTCCATAGTACAGGCAGGGAAACTACTAAAGATTTTATGTAGCTTATGGCAATAGTGTGGACCTGAATAATTAAGATCTGGGACACCGTTAATAAGGTGGTTTATGGCATCGGAAAATGGTGGATTCTAGAGAATGAGAAGCCACATGGGTATTGTAGTACAGAGTGGGTTAAACCCTAAAGTCGAAATCGATCACATTATGCTCGATTTGCTCTTTTTGCAAGAACTCAAACTTTGACTAAATATAATTCAAGATCCGTACGGTGAGACTTAATAAGAAATGGTAAGCAGTCTAATTAGACAGTAATAAACAAGATCCTACGGTTGAAATTCCCAAATTAGTATTCTGAATTATTTTTGCTCATGGATTTCAGATATGGCCGTCCTGGAGGAGGTCACTGTTGAGCTTGCTTTTGGAGTTGAAAGGGTGAGATTCAGCACAAAACAACTGCAACCAATCTCTTTCAATATGAATATTCTATGTGATTCCATGTGAAACTGGTACACAATCTTTGTACTTCGTAAAGTTGAGCCAAAGAAGGAAACACTTTTCTAGCATAGGAAAAGTGCTAAAACCATATCTCATTCCACATGGCTCCCACATGGAATATTGTAAGTTTGCATTCAATATGAACAGTAGTCCTTGTCTGCTCCACTTAAGAAAACGAATCAACCCATAATCCTTCGAAGTAAATGGGTTATCGCTGTAGTAAGTTGAAGCTTTGTGTTCCTATTCCATCAACATTGATTGGAACAGGACATGATCATGTTTAGTGATTGTAACCCTTGCTCATTCCTTTATTGCAAATGCTAACCTTGCTCAATTCTTTTATTGCAAATGTAACCTTGCTCATTCTTTTATTGCAAATGCTAACCTTGCTCAATTCTTTTATTGCAAATGCTAACCTTGCTCAATTCTTTTTATTGTAACTGGTAACCTTGATTTTATTCTTTTTCTATAGAAAGCTCTGTATGATGGTGGGGGGAGGCTCATTAATTTCATTGTCTTGTTTCCTGTGTCGATTGCAGAGTTGAGACAATTGCTCGGCAATTGTCATTGTGGCCATACTTGATGAGCAATTGACATACTCTTTGAAAGGGTAGCCTGCCACCAAGGTGTTGATCCAGTCATTGAACACCCCCATCGTGTAGCCACCCTGGCTTTGTAAGGTGCCACAATAAATAACTCATTGCTACCTTCGGTTCCTTTTTTCTGTAATAAATAATAAAAAATAGCAGAAAACTATTAACCTTTGTGTTTTGAGTTTGTATGTTTCAATAAAAAGAGCAGAAATTCACTAACTTTGTGTTTTGAGTTTGTATGTTTCTTCTTTTCATGCTTGGTGCATGTGGAAGTAGCATGTTGGTCTTGTTTGGGATGGTCTCAATTTTCATTAGGACTTTATTGCAGTAGAGAATGTATCATTTTGATGTTGTATGCAAAAGTTATTAAGGTTCAAGAGTGTATTTGGTTCTCTGCAAGTGGATATTGGGATTTGTTTGCTTGTAGAGATGTTTGGTGGTAGCAATGAATGTAGTTCATATATTCACCTAGAGTCGTTGGTGACACTCGTCAATGCCTCTTTAACCCCTGAAAGATTCTTGATACAAAATTGTCTAAATTATCACAAAGACTCTCTTCTATTTCAGGCTTGAAAAAAACTCAATCTAAGCATTAATTAGAAGATTCAATTGTAGGATGTTGAAGTTAACTTGACCCTTTTCTCATGTGTCAAATTTGAACTGTTAATTTTTCTCTGATTTTGAGATTATAATGGTCAAAGTTGGCTGACTTTTTTCCCTGCGGAAATCCCAAAGAGCCATTTCGACTTTCTTGGATCTTTAGGGGTTAAGGTAACCTACTCGAAACCCCACACAACATTGAAAATCAACCTCTACAGTTACCTATAGAGTGCTCAAAAACCAACCTCTACAGTTACCCATAGAGTGCTCAAAAACCAACCTCATGAACTTACTGAATGGATGAGTTTTATGTTACTTGTATTTTGTTATAATGGGAATATTCAAATTATCAATTCACTGACACTTGAGCTTGAGTCGAGCTAAATTGTATTTTCCCGAAATCATTGCATGATAATGAAATATACGTTATGTACTTGTGAGAGACATTGTTGATGTTTGGTTTAGCATGCACTTTATGTGCAGAATGAGCCCATCAAGGAGCTTTCATTTTTATTATTCTACTACATGCCCAAAAATGATAATTTTTGTTGAATCACTCTCCTTACTACTCTGCTCATCTAAATCAATTTTCTTCATGGTTATTTTTGGCAGAAACTTCAATATGAAATTTGTGTGGTTAATGAGCAAGTTACCTTAAATTTCTATGTGAAAATAGACTCTAACGGTAGTATTGATGCCAAATTCTTGCACAACAATAGCTTGGAAATATTTCAATCATATAAATTCAATTCTTGTTCAATGTTTCTACAAATTAAAAACATTTTTTGGAATCGAGTAAAATTTTCTCCAATTGCCCCTTTCAAGTTTAAGGTGCATGTTACATGAGAACTTGTCTCAAGTGATATTGATATCATATTAGAGAGGTTACATAACACAAAAAGCATGTGCTAGTATGTAATGTATGCATGGGGCCGAGGTTTGGGCCACCATTTGCTACACCGGAAACTTGTACTATTGTACACGTTTAGGCGGATATAAAACCCATATGAAATTCCATCTTTGGTGACTAATCGTGATGCGAGTGTGCGGTTGCAATGATCATAAATCATGTGATGCTCTCGTGTATTGCACGATGATTGTGTTTGAAAGCTTCCACAAGCGTATTATGTATCATGAACTCATGATAGCCTTGCGTTTTCAGTCCCTTTCAGCTGGCCTTACGCGATACTTTAGTGTTAGTTTTTCTAAAGGATACGGACCCCCCTCATCGGAAAGGCCACAATTTATATTCTACTTTGTTTGAGGATGTGACATTTGAAAACTCTTGAGGAAGGTGTCCAATTTTTAGCACGGGAAAATTTACAAGGAGTGCAAGCAATTTTTGTGCATGGGGAAATTAGTAGAACGAAGGAGCAAGTGGAATCATCATTTTCGGACTCTTCTACAATGAGTTATGAATTTTTGAAGTTGAAAATACAAGTGTTCCTAAATTGATGACACCCTATGATGTTTGCAGTGAGTACATAATACTATGGCATGGGAAAGCTACTATGTAGCTCCAAGTGAAGATTACTTGAGCTCTTTATGGAACCCGTTCCATTTCAAACCACTTTACTATAAATGAAAGATATTAAGTACTCAAAAAAGGAAGAGATGGGCTTATGTTTAGTCAACTAAATTTATTTATTGACAAGAATGCATCATACATGATTTTTGATGGGATCGATTTTTTTTTTATGGTACACGCAATTGTGAGGGAGCGCGAGATGTATGACATCGACAATGTGGGCGGCGTGAGGGGTACAAATATTTGATGTAACATTCAACCAACACACATGGCATATTTTAAAACTCGTATGTACAGCTTTGGAAACTCTCGCACGAGCCTCGTCCCTTTCCGATGGAATTAACATTCCTTGATCTAAAGAACTTCGTAAAATAATCATATCGAAGAATGTGCAAATAATGCGTGGTCAATGACCGCAATTTTGTTCGGACATAGCCGTGTAAGTGGTTCAAATTTCAACAAGGCAAATACACTCTGCACCCTTTATTGTCACATTCTGGATTATCACATCCTCTGTAGTATCACGAAACCCTAGGGAACAGATGTGCACCGTTTAAAATTCCTTCCAAACTGTCACTATCACTTCCGATAATGTCACAAGCACTTCCGTTCAAATGTGCTAATAAAGAAGCGCCGTCACTGTGTCTTAATTAGCCGACTCACATTGAATGTAGTGCTTCCTCTTACGGCTAAAAGTATTCTTCATTCCATTTCTAAACACTTCCATAATATCACACTTACAATTAATTCTTTACAATCACAGATCGAAACTAACACTAGAGACCTCTTCACTATCACATGCATTTTGGTCACCCAAGGTGTGACAATAAAGGGTGCAAAGTGTATGAAGTGAAGTTAGCCATGTGAGCAATTGCAATGCAATGGCAAAGTAAGTAGAGGATTGGACCTACTGGAATCATCATTTTTGGACCCTTCTAAAATTTGTCATGGTTTCTTTTTTGAAGTTTGATTCTTTAAGTAGTTTGCTCTCTTTTTCTTTTCTTTTTCTTTTTCTTTTTCTTTCTTTCTTTTTCTTTTTCTTTCTTTCTTTCTTCTTCTTCTTTCTTTCTTTTTTTTTTTTTTTTTTTTTTTTTTTCCCTTAATTTTTACATTTGAATATTCTAATACGGAATTGAGATGTATAAGACGTTTGAAAAATACATAAAATAATTATGTAGCTTAAGTTTAGAGATATCACCAAAAAATGCCCATATTTGGTTTTCATGTCTTTCATAGAAGTCGTAGTTCTTTTCTCTTCACAAATTTTGTTAAAGATACCCAATTCTTGTCAAACTCATTTAGGAACTTGCCTTGATGTTGGGGTGGAATTTAATAAGATTGGTTTCTAGCCATGCAACCTTGATCGCCTCCGTGTATGCTTCCCAAATCCTCTTCTTCCTCAGCTTGGGGGGCCAAGGGGAGTTAGTAATGCGGTGGGAGTTTCGGTTGAGCTAGAAATGGGGATGACTAAGCTTCTTAGCGTAGTCCGTACTATCTTGGCTTTCTTCACCTTGCTAGAGAGAAAAGAGCCAAAAAGACATTACTGCATGTGGTATGCACCTCCCTACGTTGGGACCTCCATCAAGCTCAGCAAAAGTGAAGACGTGAACTCCCAAGAGTGGGTGGCACAAGGACACTCAAATAAAAACGGTGTAGAGTTGTCTCACGTGTATCTATAGCGCACCTGGGCCAAGTGTCAGAGGTGTCATGACTGATCTCTTGCCGCCAAACATCACCAGCTTTCGCCTTGTGGTACACCAAGCATGCCTCTTTCTATTGTTTGAAATGGTCTCATACAGTCATACCTCCTTCGAGTTGGAAACATAAATTTGACTTGTGGCTGTTCCTAAAATGACATATAAAAAATCAGCCTCTAAAGCTATTGTGTACCACATGTGAAGTTCATACTACTAGGCAATTTTTGGTACCGCAAAAAAAAAAAACAACACTACACAAGAGCTGTTAATTAGTGTTACGTGGAGAGTAGTGTAACAAGTAACTTTTGGTGAATAACACTATTTCTCAATTCTCTAGAGATTAGTGTTCACTTCGAGGCCGCAACTGTTTTTTCTTCAAGCCATTGATTGCACGACTTCCAGTACATTCTTCCACTTGCAAGAAAGTTTGCACACTCTCACATTTAGTGTTAGGGTTTGACTATCAATATTTTACCACTACAACAGCGTGTGACATTTAGTGTTACGGTCCGCAAAAAACATCAATTAACAACTCTTGTATACTTGAATTACAAAGGAATTTCATTTGAGCATAACCCATCTTGATCCTTTTAGGGTTTGCCATACCTACTACACAATTTGTCAGAAGCAAAAGCCCATTTTCAATGATAATTCATGTGAGGGGCCTTCAGAGATATGCACAACAATCAACTGGCAGTTTAATTTTTAAATTTTTTTAAATTTTTTTTATTTTTCTGACTCAGCAACCATGCCATAAATTCCTCAATAGTGTAAGCCCTGATTAAGGGACCCTTCATAATTTTAAAACCTTTGTTAGGGAGTGTAGAGTACGTGGCCTTGACATTGTGCAGCATTCTGACAAAGTGGTTAGGAGGCACCATGTGTCCCACTTTTGACCTTGTTGCTCCATCCTTGACCACTAAAGTCAAATAATTCCAACAAGGTTTTTTTTTTTTTTCTTTTTTTTTTCTTTTTTTAAATTTAATTTTATTAGGACAAGAGAAGAGAAAGAAGAAGAGAAAAAGAAAGAAAAGAAAAAGAAAGAAGAGAAGAAGATGGAGTATATTCAATATCCATATAATCAAAGGATAATACTCGGTGAGTAAATCAACCCCTAAAGGCTGAAATAACCCAAAATGGGTTTTTGTTGTTTTGTTTTGAGGGACTTACATGGTCCAGGTATGCATCAGTATTAACATTGGAACGCAGGATGGAAGTTCTAACGACTGAAGTTCATTCGACCGTCTATGGAAGTTCATTCGACCGTAGCTTGCACCTGTAGTATATATAGGCTGGCTCTTCCTTTGCAAATCTCTTTTTGCTTACAAGTTTGCTTGCTGCTAAACTAGCACATCTGACCAGGAGGTTGGGTAGAGCAGTGTAGATGATATCACATGTACTTACCAATTGCACGTAAGAAATAACACATAGATCTCTCCTATTTACCGAGTGTTTGAGCCAGTCAGCTTGATGTACAAGACGTCTTATCGTCTTCATTTTGAGATACCTAAATGAAGGAGTTAGAAGTAATATTTTTGATTGAGATTCTTACTGGAAATTTGCTATACTAGAAGATGTGTGTGTGAGAATTTGCAAAGTTTGGATTAAGTTAGAATCTTTTATAGAATATTTTAGTTTTCAAAGCCCAAATAGGGCAGTTCCGGTAGCTTTGACTTTAGTTTTTTTAATTAAAAAAAAAATATTATTATTTTTATCATTTTCTTTTTTCTTTTCTGTGTTGGAAATATGTTTGTGATGACACAACTACTCATATTTTCAATAAATCCATGTTCAAGCTGTTACCAATTTTACAAGGGGAGCCTTCAAAATTCACAAGAGCAAGCTTCAAATTTTGCTGGAAATACTTGACACATCAACTTTGAATGTTATGATCACACAAATGGTAAAGATCCAATGGCTGAAATTTATCATGGTGTTAGTGCAAGTAGTCGTTCTGAAGATCTTACGGTTAGAAATACCAAAGAAGTAAAAAAGACATTGAAGCATACCTCAACTTGCACATAGTAGTTTTTGATTTTGAAGGCTTAAAAAACGTGCTTGGGCCTTAAGGAATATGTAATTGGAATGTTTTGATCAAGATCTTTTAGTTGAAAGTATCAAAATAAAGAATTAAGATTTTTTGCACATTGCTCTACCACGCTTGGCAAGAGGGCCTTTACTGCATTCTTTACAAGAGCTTGCAACTAAGGCGCTACAATGTTAGTTCAAACAATACAGTCATTTTCCGGCATTGGGTTACTCCTTCCAGGGCTCTACTATGACATAAAAGTATTACTTTCAAAGCAAAGAATTAACAACAAGCTTTCCTATGGTACCAATCTCTACTCCGTGAGAAACTTTGCTCTAAGGAGATGCTAACAACAAAGTCCACAAATGCAAACTCTATTGCCTACATTAAGCATGTTCCAATGCATATTCAAGTTCTAACACATGAAATTCCAATAAACATGTTACGCTCAATTACCGCATATCCAAGCGCACGTCATGATCAAGTCATGTTCTTATGACTTTTGGAAACCAAGTAACCCGTAAAGGAGAGAGACAAAGGCAAGGTTGTTATATCGGTTGTGTTGAGGTGATCGGGCGGGCAAACGGGGCGAACGAGTTGTCTCGTGCGGGCGACCTACCTGCCCGGTTTGACTCCCTTTAAAGTTGTCATATCGGGCGTGTTGAGGTGATCGGGCGGGCAAGATGTCCCAGGCGGGCGGCCTGCCTGCCCAATTTGACAACCTTGTACAAAGACCCGGACCACGTCAATCTGCTGAATTTTTTTTTACACAAACTAAAACCTTGACTCAATGCATCAATCTCAGGATCTATTCGGTGGAACTTTAATAATAAATGGTGGATAGACCTAGGTCATCACATTGGACAAGACAGTTACTATTCATGACATTGGACACATTGAACAAGTTCTATTCACCACACTTAGATTGACCCGATCATAAGGCATCCAAAGTGTTCAATGTGATAACAGTAAATTGTCCAATGTGACAACCATAGGATACACTAATTAGATAACTGTAAACAAATATTCTTACAGTTGGATTTCTCAAAATCAAAATTTTTTAATATATATATATATATATATAAATAAATAAAAAAATCACAGATTTTCAGATATGCACTGTAAGTAGGAGGCGGATTCTCCAAAAGCTTGACCTTTGGTTTAGGAGGCGGTAATGAAGTCACCGACTTACGGCACACGATATGTGCAGTCAGTGCACATGTCGGCACTTTTAGAGGCAAAGGGGAAAATCTCCCCTCAAAGGAAGTGAAAGAGAGAAAACTAAACGTGATGATGAATGAATGAATGAATGAGAGCCTGCCCAAGTTTTTTTTGCTTCCGGAGCATTGCAAGCAAGCAAGCAGTCTCGCAGGCAAACCAAACAGGCAGGCATTTCGAGTTCGCGGTGTCAGACAAACCACTGCTCCCTACTGTTCATCTCCACTGAGTGCCCTACTCTCGTGCTAAGCTAAGCTAAGCTAGCTCCACCACCACCCCCCACCCACTTTTCTCCCTCCCCGGCCTTTTCCTCTTCGTTCTATATCACTCTCTCATGCCACTGCATGTTAGCCCTAGCAGCACCACCGCAGCTTCCACCACCATCGCCACCCTCGCTCACCACCACCACCATGGGTACTCAACTCCTCACACACTCTAGCCAGGGCACTCGTCACTTCGATGCACAACTTGACCGGTTTGATTGTTCCACACCAATGCCGCATTTGGAGTTTTCTCAACTGGGCGGTAGCATTTGGGGTTTCAGCATTGTCGTGTCGGGGGTAGCTACTGAACTGATTATCCAAACTACGGCGTTTGGGGTTGTCGAGTGGGCTTTGTCTGATGCTCACCACCAATGCAGCAGTTGGGTTTACGTTTGAGGTTAGCTCTTTATGAATGTGGACCATGGGCAGTGAGGTGATCAGTCCAAACGCGTTTCCCTAACACCTTAAGTAGGGTACTGAACTTGTTACTTAGAGTGCAGCATTTTGGGGTTATCTCAAAGAATGTGATCAGTTCGAATGCAGGAGTTGAAGTTACCTGAAGCTCTCATGCACGTGGTATTTGCTGGAGGAACTTGGGGTTTCTCTTAATGTTGTCGTAAGTTTTCAACCATACATGTGGGGGTGTTGCAGAAAGAATGTGGACATGCATTGTAGTAGTGGGGGTTCTGGTAGCTGGTATACAAGCTGCTGCAGCGGAGTGGAACACAGCGCACGCCACTTTCTACGGCGGCAGTGACGCCGGCGGCACCACAGGTCAGTCCGCTTCTCATCAACGTATATTCTGCTCAGTTCTGTAGATACAGCACTTTAGATGAATCAATGTTCTGGAAGGAGGTGGCTGTGAGTGATCAATGGAGCTCTAGTGATGAGACAAGGAGGTGTGTGGTGTGTTCAATCTGTGAGTGGTCAATGGAACGCATGTTTCCAAGATGAGAGGTTGCCGTTCTTGCTCAATCTGTGAGCGATCAATGAAGCTTTTGTAATGAACCTTGTGAGTGTAAGGACGTGTCTCTGTGTGGCCAATTGATGATACTCATGTGAATGAATGTTCGGAAATAACTAAGGAGGTCTGTTTATGAACATTCTTTCCAATCTGTGAATGATCACTGGAGCTTTACCGATGAATGTCGTGAAAGCTTCATTGAGGTCACCCCTGTAAGTGATCAACGGAGCTTTCATTATATAAATGTTTTCAAGTAAGGACGAGGCCGTTTGTATGGCCATTTAGTGGTCAATTTTGATGAATGGGGAAATCAATGTGCCATTTGTCAATTAATGGAACTAATACGATGAACAAGGTTCCCCGATTTGTGAACGTTTCGGCCAATTTTGTGAACAATCAATGGAGCTTTAGTAATGGATGTCCTGAAATAAGAGTGGCCACCCTGTGAGAGATCATATGATGATTGTTCTGAAACAAGGAGGTGACCATCGTACTCAATCTGTGAGTGATCAATAGAGCCCATTGTAACCGATCTGTGTGACTAATCAATGAAGAATGCTTCGATATAAGGATGTGTGAGTGGCCATTGTGGTCACCCATAAGATGAATGTTCTGATCAAACAAGGAGGTAGCAGTCTGCATAGCTGTTGAATGATCAATTGTGCTAAAAGCTCAGAGACAGGGATGTCTACGTCCCTGTGGAGCTTTACTGAAGGAAATGAGTGCGGCCCACAATGATGGAATGTTCTAAATCAAAGGAGGTGGCTGTTTGAATGGCCATCGTAGTCAATCTGTGATGAGATCGGGAGGTCTCTGGGTAATCGAAAGAGCGATACTAGATGGAAAGGTTTGTGAGGACTGAGCAATACGAGGGTGCGTGTGCAGGGGGAGCGTGCGGGTACGGCGATCTATACAGCACAGGCTACGGAATGAACACAGTGGCCATCAGCAGCGCCTTGTTCGACAGGGGCTTAGCGTGCGGCGCCTGCTACGAGGTGAAGTGCGCGGGGAGTGAGCGCGAGTGCGCGACGGAGAGCACCATTCAGGTGACGGTCACGAATTTCTGCCCACCGAATCCCACTCTGCCGGACAACAACGGCGGGTGGTGCAATCTGCCGTTGCATCACTTCGACATGTCCATGCCTGCCTTTCAGCAGATCGCTTCTTACCATGCCGGGATCGTCCCTGTCATGTACCGCAGGTATGCTCCACCCTCACCCACTTCATGCTTACACTGTCTGTCACCATTCATTGCCATTTTGTAGCGGTGGATGTTTTGCCGTCTTTGATTGTCATTACTCAGCCAGGCTGAGTTTTGTTGATGGAGATTAGGTGGTGTAAGAATGCAACATTCACTCCCATTTCTTCATGCTTATGTTCATTCCTGTCGAATTTCTGTGAGTATTGTTAGCCGTGGGTGTTGTCATCGATGCAACTTCGATAGCAATAATAGCACTTTTATGGAGTTTGTAATCAGGAAAAAAGAGAGGGTGATATTATAGAGAACACAAATGGGTGTTTTGGAGGTGCCATTTTGGAAGCATAACCAAAAACAAATGTCCCCAAAATGGCACTTTGTGGAAGCATTTTCGGCAAGTGATGCAACTTATGGGAGGTTCAGGTCTGTGATTGTAGATACTGAAACCCTAATTTTTAATAGAATCAAGTTAGTTAAGAGCTAATTCATGTCAAGATGAGGTAGTTTAGGATGAATTTGAAATTATTGGGTAGATCTCCACTTTTTTACAATGATAAAGAAAAGTTTTTTTTATTAGCGGTCCATAATAATCCTAAAACATGATTCTTGTACTACCTCGAGAATGGCTACGAATTAGAACTAGCATCATCACGCTTTGATTTGCTTTATGTGAAATTTTTCATGTTACACTTGCATTCGTGTATTGTACATTAAACAACACAATGATGTTTGGTTTTAAGCTTTTATTCATTTGCATACAACATTGATGGTTCGCGGGCCTAGTTTATGAATAAATGTGGTGATGACATGTATGTGTGTAGGACGGCATGTGTGAAGACGGGCGGCATCCGCTTCACCATGAGTGGACACAACTTCATGAACTTGGTGCTCGTGACGAATGTCGGCGGCATGGGCGACGTCCAATCCGTGTACATCCGTGGCTCAAGGACGAAATGGGTGAGCATGGTACGCAACTTCGGGCAAATATGGCAAAGCACGGTCAACATGAGCGGTCAAAGCCTCTCGTTCATGGTAACCACGAGCGATGGCAAAACGGTCGTTTCCAATAGCGTCGCGCCTCGAGATTGGGCATTTGGTCAGACATACGAAGGCTCGCAGTTCTAGCATCTCTTATTTGTTATGCATTATAATATAAAACCCATGTAAGTAATATCCATATCCCATAGCTAGCTAGCCTTTGATGATCATCAATGGTCATCATTACTAATTAAAAAATAGTGTGGGTGCTTTTTAAAAAGTGCCTTCCTATCTATCCTTTCCTTAACCTTGGCTCATGAGGTTTAGAGCCTAAGCCACCCAGAGCCTCTAGGGAGGTGGTCCGAGATTTTTTTTAATTTTATTTTTTATTTTTTTATGAACTAATCAAATTAGTACGTGTGAATACGTGTACTTTAAGCCTTCCTTTTGGCGAAAAAAAAAGAGAAGGAAATGATGGGATCAATCTGAGTTCCAAGTTCATTCAATTTCTCTATTCAAGTTCCTTTGCTTTTAGTTACCTCAATATGGCTATGAATGTTGTGGCATAATTTTTACATTAATAACTTTGAGTTTCATTCTTCATGTTATCATTATAAGTTTTACAAAACAGTATGATCATTTAATTTTTAAGGTCATGTCTATGATTTCATAAGTAGAGTTGAAGGTTATTTGCAAAGGTTACCATCATATTGAATTGTGAAACGAAGTATGTACATATCTACCTTATGATTGAATAAGGCTTTGCTAAGGATTAATTATTGGTGGACAATACTACCAATCATGTATCACTGCATACATTATAGGGTGTCACTTTAGGGTACCATTTCAGGAACACCTATATTTCCAACTCCAAATACTGACTTTCCCCGTGCACAGAAATTGCTTGCACCACGTCAATTGCAATTATTCGTATATCGGTTAAGAAGTCATGTATAATACGTGGACACACATCACACACTATATTCGGTGAATGATGAGCAGACTTTTATTTCATTAAGAAGAGCATTAAATCTTCGGTACAATAATGCATTGCGCTCAACAAGCACATGTGCAAATTCGCACTGCAGATTATCAACAAGACAGCAATTCATTTCTGCAGATTATCAACAAGACAGCGATTTATTTCTGTCACAAAAATCAAAATACAGGCGATTGCGAGTGCACATAATTGGGGCGGGACTTAGCACAGGTTTGACTGTTGACTAGAACAAAAAATCAATTAGGATGTGATTGAGGTGGAGTCTGCCACTACCATAAATCATATCTTCTTTAAATTCCAGCTAACAGTTTAAGCCCGTGTTCCGGGGTATGAGTAAATTAACGAGAACAATTACATGCGAGTGGATCACATCGCCAAGCCCTTGGCCCTGCAGAGGGAGTAAATTAACGAGAACAATTACATGCGAGTGGATCACATTGCCAAGCCCTTGGCCCTGCAAAGGGAGTAAATTAACGAGAACAATTACATGCGAGTGGATCACATCGCCAAGCCCTTGGCCTTGCAGAGGGAGTAAATTAACGAGAACAATTACATGCGAGTGGATCACATCGCCAAGCCCTTGGCCCTGCAGAGGGAGCACTGGAAGACCGAGGGTCACATAATGATCAACAGACCTTGGGTCATAGAATAAAACCAGCTCTACAGATTGGCCCAAAAGGCTGAGTGCTCTTCTAAGTCATGAGGAGACTGAATGTCTTCCGGTAAGTTAACTTCGCCTTCAACAATGACTTCATCCACCAGAGAGTCCATGATCCTTTCAAGTATCAGAGAGGCCTCGTGATCTGCTTCAGTAGTAGCTGTATCGAGTAGGAGTGTTGATGAAACTTCCTCAGGATCAAACCGGGTCTGGAGAGGAGTGGGGTTGCCCGCCCAAGTGTGTGGGGGCACCGGAGGTGAATTGCCAGAGCCATCTATGTTCGACTCCGAATGGGGAGGAGAGCTTTCTCCTGCAAAACCAGCGTTGGTAGCCCGGTTGATTCTCGTTGACGCAAATCTCCTACTCAACTCTTGAGGTAGGAATTCGAAGTGCGGCGCCGGGTTCCAAGCTGGAACTCCTCCTTTGTTTCTGCATAAGATGTCACCCTTGCACCAGATGTGGAGGAAGTGATGCACCATCGCCGCATGCTTCTCAGCACTCCTCTTCTTCCGGTGCCTCTGCAGTTCATACCACGCACCCATGCCTGCCTGGATGGTAATCTTCCAGCTGCAAATAAGAGCCACACCCAAATGAAAACAACCTGAATGCAAGTCATAGTCACAATACTGGCTCCAAATCGTCCACAGGAGGACTGAGCGGAGGATATGCCAATGAGTCTCAAATTCCAGCTAACATAAGCGGAGTGTTTTCAAGTCTGCTCTACTTGTAGTGCATGAAACCATGTTGTTGTAACTTAACACTCAAACATGCATGGGGTCTGTAAAGGGCAGCCCAAGTATGCTCGCCATGATGTTCTGAAACATAATGTAACATGCTCAAGAAACGTCCGAATTCAAGTTACAAAGTTTAATCCCTTGAGAAGTGGAAAAAGGAAATGATTTTTTCAAAGATGCGCCAAGCTTATGAAAAACCAGTCTAAATTGAATGCAAGGCATAGTTTTCAGATAATATACAAGATGTTGTCGAATATAGATTCATATGTTTCAAATAGTGGCGACATTAGCAATTTTATCTGATAATGTAAGGTGGCCAATAATGGCGCAATTTTTTTGACGTGAAATTTACAAGATGTTACCACTGCAAGCAATTTTTTGTGCATGGGGAAAATTGGTAAGAAGATAGAGCAAGTGGAATCATCGTTTTCCAATTCTTCTATAGTGAGTTATGAATTTTTGAAGTTGGAGATATAGGTGTTCCTAAAAATGGTGCTCTAAAGTGATACCCTATGATGTTTGCAGTGAGTAGTACATGGTACTGTGGTATGGAGAAGCTATTTTGCACCTGTGAGCTGCTCCATTTTAGACCACTCTACTGTATGGGTTATTAGGTGCACAAAGAAGCTTGTTTCCAGAATGGAGACCAGGGTAAGATGAAAGGTGGATGAAAGGTGGATGAAAGGCGGATGGATGACAGGCAGATGGGGAATCATGTATCTGATGCGGGATATCATACCAACTACTCCCACTGCGACAACTAATGACCCCGGGTACGCCACTCCTTGGTCCTCACGGATTGGCTGCGCCCCGCTTTGATACGGTGGAGTGACTATTTTGGTTGCAGGGTAAATTTAACCCCCTCGTCCACGGCCCTTTTTTCATGGGCAAGTCACCAAGTGAATGACTCCGCCCCCAAATCCAATTTCCAATCCAAATATTTCATTTCATTTTCACCCATTTCGACCATAAGTGTACCATGTGTGCGTACAGCGAGCTAAAGAGAGGTCAACTCGCGGTGCATTATCTTGCCGAGGCGGGGGGGTGGGGGTACAACCCCCTGGCATCGCACATTGTCACCTCCACGTCCGTTTCCTTACACAAGTGCAGGCAGCACATGTGTGGGCGGGGCACCGTCCAAGACTTGAATGGGAAGTGTTGGGAGATGGAGGTTTTGATGTTGATTTACGCATGGGATTTCCGTGGACAGCGAGATGGCATCCCCTCGTTTTGATTGCACAATCTGCCCAACGTATGAAGTAATGACAGATCAATTAATGATCAACACTAGAAATATCTAATCATACACCAGTGACTTAGTTGTGCAACATCAAGTCCTTAGCTATGAATAAGTGTTTGTGATTGTGTTTTAAATTATTTTTTACCTTCTTTAAGGTATGTAAGGTAGGAGGCTCAATAACCGCACAAATTTTGTGTTAACAAACTCCCTGGTGAGTTTGACCTAGGGATAGATATGAAGAAGGACACTCACCTTATTTGTTCCATTTCTGCCCCTGATGAGGTCTAAGGTGACTTGCTCAAAGTCTGAGTATTACTAAGAAGTGAAATTCCAACCTACTTATTTGTTCCATTTCTGTCCATGATGAGGTCGAAGGTGACTTGCTCAAAGTCTAAGTACTATTAAGAAGAGAAACTCCAACCTATTTGGAGGCAGGCGTGAATAGAGCGTTCACTTGACCTATCATTGTATTTATGCCTGAAGGTCATCCCTCCAATGGAGGCACAAATTACCCCTCTCGGGGTGAACACAAATTACCCCTCTCCGGGTGAACACTATCCCAGTTCCTAGCTAACCACTCGTGCCTTAGAGATACCCGACATGGTATCTCCAAATGAGGTATCCATACAACGAGGTCCAAGAACCCCCCCCACCATGGTTGGATGGACTATGGTGGTGATTGAGCCTGAAGGTCATCCCTCCAATGGAGGGACAAATTACCCCTCTCGGGGTGAACACAAATTACCCCTCTCCGGGTGAACACTTTCCCAGTTCCTAGCTAGCCACTCGTGCCTTAGAGATACCCGACATGGTATCTCCAAAAGAGGTATCCATACAACGAGGTCCAAGAACCCCCCACCATGGTTGGATGGACTATGGTGGTGATTGAGCACCATGCTGGCATGGGGAGTAGAACCCACGACCTCCTCATTGGAGGCCATGAGCCCTAACCACCAAGCCAAGGCTTGTGATTGCCTCTGAGCACCACCACCACTACATTCCGAAGAGCAAGAAATTGCTCTTCATTCTTGATGTATTTCTCAAACAATTAATACATTGTCTAGTTTTTCAAAAATAAAATAAATCTGAAGACCACCAAGAACTGCACTCGATGGGCCCATTTCCCATGAGGAAGAGTCTAGCATTCAAGTCCATTTTCCAATGCACCCATCACCTAACGATTAGGGTGGAGAGTTTTAGAAACAACTACGACATCATCTTCCAAAAGTAATAAATAATAAATCACGCCCCAATCTTTAACTCCTTCATCACCAATCTTTCAAAAAACTTTGGAAAATTTACGTAAAAAAATTACCCTTGGCTACTCCACAAGAAACTTCCTTAAATGAGTTTGGCTCCGATATTTTATGAGCAATGAGCATGTTCCCTTACATGCACCAAGCAATTTATTCCTCCATTACTTTCACAGTCCGTCCTCCCTGACATTGCGGACTTGTAGAGACAAACATAACTCAACCACGTCGAGATGACCATGACATGAGTTGTCGTAGCTCACATCCAGCTTTTCCATGTCTGTATGTACAAACCTCACTTCTCACCATACCCTGCCTGCCTGCAGTGGAATTATATAATTAGAAACAAAAACATCAATAGGGTGGTGGTTCAGAAGCATCAATACACTTGTAGAAAAGGTGTGCCACATTTGAGGATCATGATCATCAATTATAGCTAGTATTGTTTATTTGTCATGTTTCTAAGGTGCAATCCAAAATGCAGGATAAATCGGGTGTGGCGTAAAGTTTATTTGCACTTAAGTCGAAAGAGTTTGATTCTAGTGCTATTGACACCTCTAAACTCTAGTACACAACTTGAAACTTGAAAAATTAAGCCTATCCATGTTCTCTGTTTTAAGTACATTTGCAAATAAAGGTTAGAGACTTTTCCAATTTACTGAAATTGAGGGTTCGGAACATGTTCCAGAAGCACCAACCTGCTGGAAAACTTCATCCATACCACTATATTTCAGTTCACAATAATGTTGATAGGAAGTCAGTGTAACCATTTCTTCATGTCAGCTGACCATCCATTTCGTACACGCGGTATTGCATATCTCAACTTGAATGTGCGCAGCTGGCTACTTCTGTGCAGCATGGGAAAAAGTATCAAACCAAAATTCTGTGTCTGTGTGTGTGAGTAAAAATGTACAGTTTCGAGAGCTTTTTCGAGGGGTCCCATACATTAACCTCTTCCAGATTTAAGCTTGAATGTCTTTATTAGAATTAGGCACTCACAAGTTCATCACCTTTAACGTGAATGTACGCCTCCACGATTCGATTAGGTCCTTTGAGTACTCCAGTACTGACTGACGCCGACAACACGCGTCCGTCCATCGGACACCACCACCGTCCGCCAGTCGGTACAAAATCTATCTGTCTCCTGTCCTAGTATAAAGCCACAGCCTCACGCCATCAGTCATCTTCTTCACGGAGCAGCTCATCACCATCACCAATTCTGTCTGCCAATTACATCATTTACACAAGCTCAAAGAACCACATAGATCATCTTCTCATTCGATGCATCATCGTAAGGATCTTTGAACCTGATCGGATGAAGATGTATTCGATCAGCTGCAAGCTTGTGCTGATGCTCTTGTTCTTGCGAGGAGTAGTAGCACGCGGATGGAATGGATGGACCGGTGCTTCGGCAACTTTCTATGGTGGTAGCGATGCTGCCGGAACTATGGGTACGTACACACGTACTAGCTTCCCAATGACTAGCTTCACTCTTCATCAATCAAGCTAGTTGATGTAGCAAAGTTAGAGTCTGATACTACAATGTCAGTAAGATTCTCGACCAGAGAATCGATCGAGCTAGTACTAGTCACAAGATTGTAATTCTACAATGTTTGAGCAGAGTATCGATCGATTGAGCTAGTATCTCTGGCGAATCAGTCTTAAGAGAGTGTGCTTCTACTATGTTGGCTGCTCAATCAGAGTATGGGTACGTATGAGTTTCCCATCGACATTAATCGTACCTGTTCGATCGAGCTGGTGTATCTTCCACACTAGTCATAAGAGAGTATGGAATACTACAATGTCGGTTGATTACTCAATCAATCGAGCTAGTATCTGTAAAAAAATTAGTCACAACAGGGTGTGATGTGTCGGTTACATGCTCGATCAGAGAATGCGCACGTACACAGGCACTTACCATCTTCCCATTCACTTCAATCGTGATCGATCGAGCTAGTATCGTCAGCACACTTTATAGTCACAAGACATTGTGATACTGCAATTTCAATTGGCTGCTCGATGAGAGTGTGGGCGCTTTTGACCATCCCATTGACTGCAGTAGCGATTGTTCGACTGAGCTAGTATCTTAAGCAAAGTAGACGATTATCGGTCAGCCACTCGATCGATCGAGCTAGTATCTGTGGCAAACCAGTCACAAAAGAGTGTGCTTCCACGATGTCGGTTGGCTGAACGATCAGAGTATCAATTGATCGAGGTTGTATCTCTCCCAAACTAGTCGCAAGAGAGTGTGCTTCTACAATGTCGGTTGGTGATCGATCAGAGGTATCTTCAGCAAACTAGTCACAAGCGAGTGATACTGCAATATCGATTGGTTGGGTGCTTGATCAGAGTACCGATGGGAGGCTGATGTGGTAAAGAGTTGTGGTATTGAGCAGGTGGTTCGTGTGGCTATGGCAACGTATTCGCTCACGGCTATGGAACAAGCACAGTAGCATTGAGCACGGCACTCTATGGCAACGGTCAGGCATGCGGGTCCTGCTTCGAAGTGAAGTGCAATGGCGAGGGATGCATCCCCGGCAGTCCGTCGATCACAGTGACGGCCACGAACTTCTGTCCTCCCAATCCGCACCTGGCCAGTAACAACGGCGGGTGGTGTAACGCGCCTCGACAACACTTCGATATGGCCCAGCCGGCGTTTCTTCGCATCGCCCGCTTCCGTGCCGGCATTGTACCAGTCCTCTACCGAAGGTACACGCCACCACATTCTGTATTTGCTCACTCTCTGTCCTTTACTCATACTCTGTATTAGCACCCATGACCTTCTCAGTCAAGAATGAGGAATTGCTCTAATCCATCTTTGTTCAAGAAGAGTTTTTGATCACACAAATTGTGAGCAGAGTTTCTTGCCAAAGATCAGGAGGCATACACTTCACTCTCAACGGCCACCAGTTCTTCAACCTGGTGCTCATCACGAACGTGGGCGGTAGCGGCACCATCCAAGCGGTCAAGATCCGAGGCTCAGCAACAGGTGCATGGCAACCCATGCGGCGCAATTGGGGCCAGAACTGGCAAATCAACAACAACCTCAATGGCCAAAGCTTGTCGTTCATGGTCACCTCCGGCGATGGCCGCACTCTCACCAGCTTCAATGTCGCTCCCTCGCAGTGGCGCTTTGGCCAAACCTTCTCTGGCCAACAATTCTAAGCATATCATTCTTAAATAGTCATTCTTTAAACATAAATAATAATTAAGGTCAGTATACCCAAAACCAGCACCAGTTATAAGGAACCTACATCATTATGCAAGTTTCCATTTGAGAGCTGTACATACAGATCAGTGTTGGTTTTGGATATACATATCTTATACAAAGTTTATTTGCGTGATTTATCCCATAATACGTCGCATTCATTATGATCTGCAGAATTGTTACATTGGGGCATAGTAAATTATTGATCAACTGTTCTAGAAGATCGCGTCCTTGTTGAAGTGTTTATACTCTGTAAGAGCTTCATAAATTTGGGAGTTACAGCATCATATGTGGGTTTCATTCCTACTGAAAGAAGTCAAGGGGAATAAATTGCTCGATCTTAAAAGAGACGACTAAGGTTATCGTTGAATTCTCAATGACGAATGTTGTCTCATCTGTAACAAACAGATTAACTTGAGACTATGTCTTGCTGTCAAATAAGAGATTTAAGTGTTTTCAGGTTTAGATGTTGTACGTACGAGTGTATAGATGAACTGTGGAATGATTTGTTGATAGAGCATCACAGGGTAATCAGTCGTTACGTGGAAGAAATATATGCAATAAGAAACTCGGTCTGCGCCACAAACGTTTCATTGATAATTTATTACAGTGATTTGATAATGAACTTCAAAGTATACATGATTCACATGAAATAAGGAAGTGCTACAACCTTCCACATATTCACCAGGCTGTGTCTTCAAGTTTCTTCGCGTAAAAGTGTCCCACGGAACACTTCTCTGCAGGCAAAAGGGATAGAGAACTACATGTAATACCGGCGTCTTCCACTGTCGTCCACCGCACAGAGGCAGTGAGCTCCTCTGCTTTATCAGCACCAACCTGATTAATGAACGAAGTCAACATGCCAGTCTTCATGGCTCCAGGGCAAATGGCGTTCACATAGATCTTCTCTCCTTGTGGTCTACTCAACAATTGAGCTGCCAACACGCGAGTGTAGATGTTCAGGAACAGCTTCGACTCCCGGTATTGTAACATGCTCTTCCCCCACTCCTTCAACCTCCCCTCTTTCACATCTTCCAAGTACTTGTTCGCAATCGCATCAACTGTCGTTTCGTCCTTGCTCTCTATCGCTTCTTCGATCTTCGCCTTCACGTACTCGTTATGCTCAAAGTTCTGGCACCAATTCATTGTCAATAAAGAAAAATTGAACATAAAACGATTGACTTTAGAAGAGTGATTTTCTGTTAAGATCTGGTAAATCGAATATGTTACTGTGCTTGTGATGTACATACCTCGACTTGGCCGACCATGGAAGAGATCATGACAATGCGAGCTCCAAAAGGTGAAGCTCGCAACAAAGGTAAAAGATTCTCCGTGACTCTTCTCACACCGAAATAATTTGTCTCGATCGTTTCCACTGCATCTTGATACTCCTCAGAATTGTAGTGTTGCATTGCTGCGTTGTTTATCTGCAATCAATGTTATGTCAAGAGAGGCCATGGCCGTATATAAATGCATTCAAAAAGTGTTTTTTTCTACAATCACCTTACGGTAATATAGTTACCATTAAGCAACCAGATTCATACTATAAAACCTTCGAGCAATAACACTCTTTTTTCAAAGCCGTCCTTTCTTCGTAGTCTAAAACTTCCACTGCAACAACAGAAAATTCTTTAGTATTTAAAGAGATCTCACTACTGCAGGAGACGCGCTCTTCCATCCAAATACTCAAGGTGACAAAATGAATAAGACTACGCGTCAGATTAGAACACGTCTGATCCTGGCTTGATAACCACTTTGATGACTGCGTACGTTTTCAGAGCCGTCACTTCGATCGTAGTCTAAGTTCTCACAACAACAAACAAAAATTATAGTACTCGAAGTGATCCTCTACTTGCAGAAGACGCGCTCTTCCATCATATGGATAATTGCAAGAGAAAGGTACAAGAATTTGCGTGTTCCTGGCAAGAAAACGCATGTTCCTGGCTATAAAAGCTCCGATCAACACATCGATGACTGCATAACCACTCGATTCCAAAGCCGCCACATCGATCGCAGTCTAAAAATTCTACCTACAACAAAAAAAATCCAAAGTATTCGCGCTCCTTCATCAAAATGCGAATTGGCGGGAGGTAAGAAAACGTCATAACAAAAGGAAAAGTACTCTCAAATTGATAAAAGACAACTTACGAGGATGTCGATACCACCGTATGTGGTGCGCAAGTACGAAGCAAGCTCAGCAACGGACTGATCCGCGGTGACATCGAGCTGGTGAAAATGAAGAAACTCCTTAAGCTCCGGCTCAGCCTCGAGAGCCTGATGGACGGCTGCAAGTCCACGGGCGGAATCTCTCGCCGTGGAGACCACGGTGACGCCGTTTCGAGCTAGAGTAAGCGCGATCGCTTCTCCCAAACCCTTGTTGCTTCCCGTCACCACTGCTACCGTGCTCTTCGACCACCACCTGCCCCGATCCATGACCAAGGCAATATTAACAATCAATTCTATCATGCTTGCAACAATCAATCTATCACGCTTGCAACAATCTATCAAGCTTGATGCTAAGGAATCAAATGGCGAGAATGAAGAGGAGGATGTTTACTTGGAGGCTACGTCGAAGAGTAGAGTGCGGGCCATTGCAACTGCCACTGAATGTTCACAACGAAATGAAATGTGGATCGGGAGTGAAAACGAGAACGGGAGTTTGTACAAGAGACCGGTAGGGGTCGGAAGGTGGAGGCGAACGTTCATAGATCGAACATAAACGAATTCCAAGCACTGATGGAGTAATTGTCAAGCATTGTCAAGTATTCATGTATGTTTTCTAGTGTGTACCTTGGAGTCTACTTCAAAATAAAGTTTAAACAAACAGCTTCCTATTGATACATTGCTTGCCCCATTTTGTGCCATATCTTGTGATATATGGTAGGCAGTTCTAAAAGCTCTCTGTACCCAAAAGCGATTTGTACCTCATTTGTAGATTGTGAAAATACAGATGTACCTCATTTGTATATAACGCACTTGGGTCAAATCTTACTTAGCACTTTGGAATTTTGTATAAAATTCACAAATGCGAATTACATGTTGCAAGTTTTTGCAATCCTCCCGAAAACCTATTTCGAATGTGGTCATAATTTTATTTTGAATTTACTAGTGCTAAAAATAGGTCATATCTCTTAAGTTGGTGCTTATAGGACACTCTACCTTACTTGGATTTTAGTGTGGAATTAGATAGGGCGAATAGAAATACATATGAGAAGCCAAACCCAAATTGCAATCAATTGGCTCAAAGATTTGTCCCGCATTTTTTTTTTGGAGTTATGCACGTCATATATACACTCCTATGAATACATCACCGTTGGGATTGAGTCGTCG
Organism: Bryum argenteum; assembly: GCA_037043015.1. Taxonomy (NCBI): domain Eukaryota; kingdom Viridiplantae; phylum Streptophyta; class Bryopsida; order Bryales; family Bryaceae; genus Bryum; species Bryum argenteum. Next base: position 11,367,348 of record CM073328.1, on the reverse strand, counting down.
TATCACCTGAATTACTCTAAAAATATCGAGAGCCTGCACCTGATCTAAACTCAATGTCTTATAGTTTCTTTTCGGGCAATCTCACCAAAACCATGGATTGATTACGTTTGGATTGATTACGTTTGGATTGATTACTCTCCAATATATTCTCTGAACACAATGCACATCTATACAGTTGGACTCCTGAAACGTACATGCCTTTATTTATCCTCCTAAATCTGAAGAGCATCACGTATGCTTGGTCTATGGTCACTGATCTATGCCTCCCGTGGGACGTTCAAAGGTTTACCTTTGAAAGAGAAGCTTCACAGTGACCTCGAAGACGGTCATATCTGAAATCCGTGAACAAATCTTCTTGAATTTGATTTTGGGACATCCAATTGTATGATCTTGTTTATAACTATCAACTTACAATAGTCTACCCCAACAAAAAATTATCAAAATCCAATGTACATATCTTGAGATACATTGAGTCAAAGTTTCACATTTTGTAACGACAACATATCTTTCTATAGCAAATCGACCCCATTCGGACCTCTTTCTCCTTTAAGGGGTTAAAGTGACTCATCCACCACATTGTACATGAGGTATACACCCTATCAATATGACATGTACACCTATAAATATCCTCTATTGCCAACTTGACAAACAATCACAAAATTTGTGGTGACCTATTATGATTGTACCATTGCCAAATACCACCTATGGGGGCATACCAATAAGTTCTTCTTTTCACTACATGAAATTGTACTCAATAATTTATGAACCCATAGCTAGTATAGTGGATGGTGGATATTGAAAGAACTAATATCATTCAACAAAAATTAAACAAATGAACAAACTAAAAGTGAAATTGAAACAATTTGCAATATCTTTTTGTTTGTTTTTTAAGACTGAACTAATCCCTACACAAGCCATATGTAAAATCATCTACGAATACAAACTGAAATTTTGAAGAGCCCTATTTTCTCTATTTGAGGTCTCGTTTAGGATAAAGATTTGTTGAGTTGGATCCCAAATCAAGTTTCTATTTTGGTTGCTAAAAATCTCAAATTAACCCAACATGGTTTAATATGATGACTTGCATTTATGAGTAATTAACTTTTGTTTTTGGTTTCATACAGCATTGGGCATGTTTTACTATTGCAAGCCGTATTCTTGGATTTGATTTTTATTTTCATTCCTAATGAGATTAGTAGAATGAAGTATAAGAATATGTATGTGTATTTAAGTTGCTATTTTATTTATTAGAGAATTTCCGGTATTAGATACACAATAATGTTTCTATGCAAATGTTTTTGAAAATGCATGGTTCTTAAGGGGTCGTAATTTTTTATACATTATCCAACTTCAACAATCTTTGATGAGTTGAATTTCAAGTCAAACTTAGTTCTTGTTATAAAAATCTCAGCTCAATCAACGACAATATGAAAATATGATATGCACTTTCCTTCAATAGGTTGCATCTCAGGTATTTTTCTAGAAATTAGAACAAACAAGTCATATGATATATGGTAAGTGGCTCAAAATCCACACAACATCACAACCCACTCATTATGTCATTCCAAGTAGGAGGTAAATCATAGCTTTCAATTCAAAATTTGACATACTCATCGTACACATTTTAGACAAATTGGTTTTAGTTACAAATACAATATCCACTTCCAATATTTGTAACTAATTCAAATTTCACTCCAAAATTAATGATTTCAAATGATCCAATCTCCCACATATGATACTTTGTATATCCTCCAAATTTGATTCACTTCACCACACCTCTTTGAGATTGCTAATACAAAAGCTAACCCACTTTTGTAGCCGATTTGTCTATAACCCCTAAACGACCACAACCACCAATTTGGCTTTTATAGTCAAGGCCAAAAAAAATTTACAGTCAACTGCAAATGTTATGATCTCACATCCAGTGATGATCCAACGGTTGAAAATTTTCACACTACTACCTATGGTAGTCTACTTCAAGATCCTACGATTGAAGTTATAAAAAGTTTCCAAAAATATTGGACGTATCCGCATTAGTACATAGTAGTCAGTGTTGGGATTTCAAGCTCCCAAAACATCGTGGATCTTTAGGGGATAATAGAGCAAGTCCAACAAGGGGGCTCTAGTAATCTTCACTCATAGGTACATAGTAGCTTCTCCGTACAATAGTATCATGTACTCACTACAAACATTATAAGGTGCTACTTCATAGCACCACTTTTAGAAACACCTATATTTCCAATTTCATAAATTCATAGTCATTTTAGAACAGACCAAAAATCAAAATTCCACTTGCTCCGACTTTCTACTTATTTTCTCCATGCACAAAAATTGCATGCACCAGTAACATCCCTATAGTTTTTCCGTGCTAAGAATTACGCCATTATCGACCACCTTACAACATTAATACAAAAGTCCTTATCTGAAGAGCAATGCATTCTCCGACCTCATCATCCAAATAGCGACACTTGTAGTTGCACCCCCGCCCAAGACCGTGACGTCGACCGGAACCGCCCAATTTTCAAACACATTGAATGGTACTCTGATTCTTCTTTGATGAATTTGCGAATCCATCACTCTCGCATTCCATCACTCGATCCTTCTCAATCCGCTACTGTCAATGCAGAGGACATTTCAGAGAAGGTCGCTCGATCACATGGATTGTGAGTCATTCGTGGCGGAAGGCATTTTCAAGAGGAATTTGTGAGGAGGAGTAAAAGGTTGCGATGGCGTCGCTTCGTTTGGAGCTGATCACGACGCTGGCCTCGCATTGTTTGCAAAGGGCGACGGAATCGGTGCGAGAGACACAAGCGACGGTGCAGCAGGCCTTGCAGCCACTGCCGCCGGGGTTTCCGCCGGGGCCTGACGGCGACATTGCTCTGGAGCTTGCGCAAAACCCTCTGCGGTGCTTGGAGTCGCTCAAGTCGCGGTACGGAAGTGTCGTGGGATTCAAATTGGCGTCGAAGCCTATCATTCTCGTCAGCTCCCCGTGCGTAATTGTCCCCTCCCTCCCTCTCTTCTCTACTTTTCTTACATTCTAAGGTCCCATGCTCATTTCGTAATGTTGCATTCATCGAATTCTGTTGAAATTGTCGTTTTTTCGGTTTTCAGGAAATTCAGACTCGATTGCAAATGTCGTCAATGGTCATATTCTTCATTTCAGAGCAGAATCGTATGTTATTCGAATATTTAATGGAAGGATGATCAAGCTTTTATTGGTTGATGATCCACAATAGAGATACATTTTGATGTTGAGGTTATGTTGAGATTCTGAAACCTTGTTCAATCTTTTAACTCCTAAATGTCGTAAGGCCTCAAAACTGCCAAAAAGCCTTAAAACAACCATCAGTCATAGCAAGGTGCAAATTTTTAATTTTTAAGAAATTTTTGAGTATGTAACCGTAGGATCTAGTACCTAACTTGTACATGCATGTGTGTGTGAGATTTTAGCTTCAAATTCCTCATCAATTGTGAGATCACAATGTTCAAAGTTGAAAGAGAAGTTTTTTTCCTATTTGTAAAACGGGTTAGAAGTGTTTCCGAAGCCAAAGAAGCTAGATTTAAGAGTAAATTATTGATAGCTCTTCGAATCCTAGTTCCTAGGCAAGTTTCGATTACGTCTGTATAATTTTTACCCGTATTGAACCTATGCCACCCATAGAAATGCTTGATTATTCACCTGGAGGTATGTTGAAATGCAAATACGAGGCCGGTCTTAGACAATAAAAAAGGCATGTGAAAAATTCTTGGTTTGGAAATTCAAACGGTGAGATCCTTCTTCTACATGTAGAGAAAACAAAACTTGATAAAAAAGTAAAATCTCAAGTTTTGGTGAATCTTGGAAGTTATCAAGATTTAATTGATTTTGGGCAGATTTTGAGAATAAATGAGCGTATACTGCAATTTGGGCAGATTTTGAATAGTGTTTTCAAACTTTGATCATGAATATCTCCTAGAGTATGATGAATTTTGAAACTCGAAATGACTTTTTGGAGAGGTTTGAAAAAAAATTACAATCTACAAAAAGTTTCAACGTCGTACGATCTATATTTAGTAACTGATAGCCTGACAAGAGTCCACACTGTTAAGGCTCATTTCAACATTAGGGGTTAAATAAGCGTTTGAACGTGGTTCCATTATCACGGAGGATCATATTTATAGTTTTGTGAGAAGTTGGAACAAATCTTATATAGGCTTCTCATTTTGAGACTAATAGGCAAATTCACGGGGCTACTGGTTGCAACCAATGAGTGTAGTCAAGTTCGTATAAAGGAGCACATGTCGGTTCTGTGTAGAGTGATAGATTTCATGAGAAATTTGTGGTGTGCAGGGTCGAAGCCAGGGAAGTTTTTTTCACTCAGAGTAGCACCTTCATCAAGGTCAGCTCTTCATTCACATTCATTCCATCTGAAAGGATTATTGTCCATTTCCACCATAAGTCGTTTCAAGGGTGTTAAAGACTCATCAGGTTATTTTATTGAGTGTCCTCGCACTTCTAATGTGGAGTTAGCTGCTCTTTAGTGCTTCAGAGAATGCGAGCTTTAGCTTATTGATACTACTCATTCGAAGTATAAGTCTCATATTGTTGTCCTCTGTCAATATTGAGGGTCATTGAGTTGATTGATGTGGTGCGGTTTTGTGACAGGCGGGAACTGCTTTTTTCCCAGGAAGCAGCCTCGCAGGAAATGGTCTATTGGTCAGTGATGGCGATATCTGGAAACGTCAGCGGCGACTTTCGAATCCAGCATTCCGCAAAGCTGCTATTCAAACCTACGCAGAGGTAGTACCCTATCACTAATTGTAAAACCTTTCCCATCTAGAAATGACATCCATGATGCTAGGTTACTTCCGAACATAGTCTCTCTTTGTCACTAATCGAATGTCACTAATCGATTCTAAACTGCATTGATAGAAGCTGTATACGAGGAAGCCTAATTGAAAATGTGAGCTAGGGACTTGCAGTAAGGTGGTTGTCAAGAAATTTTTGAACTCCTTGAGATTATTCTCATTCAATTTTCAGTTACAGACCAACTGCTACATCCACTACACTAACTTTAGTTTCGAATGTCGTCCATACAAAATTTTCAGGAAGGCTAAAAATGATGAAGATATTTACCAACAATGAAGACTGGAAATGGAGAGTAATTATGTTCACAGAGTTAACGAAGACATTTTTTATATCCTATATAGTGTAGGGTGTTGTGGAGAGTACTTACTGATATGCATGGTTCTTGTAGGCGATGGTGAAGATCTCTGAGAAGATGGTGGAGCAACAGTGGCGGACAGGCGGGGTGCGTGATGTGTATGCAGATTTTAATGAGCTCACCATGGAGATTGTGGCATCTGCTCTGTTTGGAGCAGCGGAGGGCTCGGAAGACATGGCCCAGGTCGGTCCTGCTATCACTCAAGCATTCCAGTTCTTCACTCGCCGGGCGACTTCTATGTTTATTGGTGTGTGATCTTAGCCGTCTCAAATTCTCATGGCTCATTTCCTCCTCTTTCAAAAAATATGGGGAATAGAATTACGTACATCTCGGATGTGTTTATCGAAATATGCAGAGCATGTTGATTTGTTGATTAGGTGTGTGTTTTCGACGTGCTATTTGTGGCAGTGCCGGAGTGGGTCCCTACTTTCGACAACATTCAATATAATAGTGCTGTCACTGGTTTAGATAAAGTGGTATATCGTCTCATTGATGAGAGAAGGCGCCAATTGGATTCCTCATCAGCTCCTCAGAAGGAAGACCTTTTGACAAGATTGCTGCTGGTAAAGGCATTGTTCCCGTCAAGTTACTAAACTAAATCTTGCTCGGGATTATAGGACATGGTTTCCTCTTTCTTCAAATGATTCGATTGAACTCCTTGAGTGGTCACTTGTGGAAAGGTGGAGCTGCTGTCATCTATTGTTGCTGAGCTGTCTTATCTATGGTCTATCTGATAATTTGGCAGGCAACAGATGAAGATGGATCAGGAATGGACGATCGATCGTTGCGCGATGAGCTTATGACTCTCCTTGTTGCTGTGCGTAATCTCGTGACGCTCTTTGAAATAGAACAAGACATTGGTGTCCCCCATCTACCTAGAACTGTATTGTTGAAAGCAGACGTCATACAAGGTCTGTCGAGGCTTCGTCAGTGAATGCTGCAGCTGTTTTACTTACTGAAACTTACGTGCAGGGACAAGAAACATCGGCAATCCTGCTAACATGGGCGCTGCTCATGTTCGCTCTTCATCCACACACACAAGAGCTTGTCTTTCAGGAAATTAATGAGGTGCTTGATGGACAACCACCCAAGCAATCTGACGTTGCAAAGCTTAGGTCAGCATTCCAAATTGCACATCATTTTGTTGAGTATACTTACAGTTCGTTCACAATGGTTATGACCTGTTAGTCTATGTAAGTGGATACTCCGATACACTAGAAATCATAATGTTGTTAAAATCGCTAATATAATGTTACTGAATTGGTTCCCGTAATCTCATGGCACAGGTACTTGGAGGCGTTCATATGGGAGACGCTACGGTTGATGCCTCCAGCATACGTGGTCGGCAGATGTGCTTGCCATCCAACTGAGCTCGCTGGATACAATGTTCCTCAGGGTACCACTGTGTTAGTGAGCCCCTACCTTCTGCATCGAGATCCAGCCTTCTGGCCAAGGTAATAGCTCCAGCTTATCTTCATCTCCTGTTAACCCTTCACTTCAATGATCGTTCTTAAGAATGATATGTTCTGTCACTAACGCGGAATTCTTTCCTACTTGATTCGGGTCATTTAAGCAAATGTGTGTTTAAGTGCTGTTATCGTTCAAGCTTGTGAAAATCAGCATATGGATTTCCAATCTAGTAGCAGCGGTTAGTTGATTGTAGAGTAAAGGCTTGATGAATTAGCTGCTTAATGGTTGCTATGGCTTCTTTCTGCAATGGATTTTCCAGAGCATCAGAGTTCGACCCTTCGAGGTGGATGCCGGGTGGGGACGCAACGCCGCACATGGAGAATGACAGCTTCTGGCCTTATGGAGGCGGCCCTCGCAATTGCATCGGCATGGGCTTTGCAATGATGGAGGTGTCATTGGTGAGTACCATTGTTCCTTGGTCATTATGCAAAGCTGCAGCCTTCTTGAAGGTCTCATTGATGAGTGCTGTTGTTTCTTAAGAAATTTCCATAAAGTAACGTTGTGCCACTCCAAATCAGGCATGCTGAGTTACGAGAACATGCGGCAATTGAGCCTCTTTTACGTCATGTGTGAACGAAAAAATATACTTTTCTCATACAGAAAAAAAAATGCCTCAGGATCTTCTCACATTCGATGGTACAGGATAATATTAGGTACTAGTGCTTAAGGAACTAAGAAATTTGGGGTTTCATGTGAGCAGGTTCTCGCCGTGCTTGCGAGCCGTTTTCGAGTTTCATTGCCTCCTGGTGAGCCTGTACCGTCTCCCAAAGCTATGATCACGTTACGGCCAGAGAGTGAAGTCAATCTCCGGTTGACACCAAGGCAACAACAGCGAAACTCAGGCAAGTCGTCTAGTAGAATACAATCTGAAGTTGACGACACGAGAATAGAAAAGCTGGTTGCAGTATGAGTCGGCACTCATGCCACACATTCAATGTTACCTTGAGTCTACCGAGAACTGTAACCAGAATGCTACTTGTTACTCGTATTCTTGTCCTATGGGGTCGCCCGTTTTTTCGATATTATCTGGTTGCCATTTCAAGTGCACATACTTTCAGCTGTTTGCACGAATTCTTTCCACTTCACTTCCTGTATCATTCTCAATATGGGTACCCCTTCACTCTGTAACAAGAGTCATCATAGTGCCAATTTTAACACGCGCTACTACCATTTCACAAGCAAAACACCACGACGCTTAACTTTAGACTCTGCAAACAATTTGACATCACACAAGCGTGCACATCGAATTTGACAAGATGGTACTAGCGCTGCGCGAAGGCACATCAGAAAGAGAAACAATACTATTGAAATAAGGCCAGCAAGGTGAAACTAGTCATTGAACTGAATCTGCTATTCCTTCAAAAGTGGTCTCCAATAATTCAATAAGATTGTCATGCATAGCGATGAACATGGCTAAGTACAGAAGCCGAAGCGATCATTCACATCTGTACAGTAGAACGACCTCCCAATGAAGCACATCAATTTGAATGCTTAGAGGATTACAAACAGCATCTGCTTCTAAAGGCAGAAAAAGACTGGCAGATGCGAAGCTTGTAAATATATCCTATAATGCTAATTTTGATCATCATCACCACTCGGCACTCTTCGTCACCTCCAATTCACAATTTGATCCGTCAAAACCTAGGATTGAATCTCAACTCGAATGCTGCACTCAAATCTATCTAGGAAGCCCACGGAGGTGGCGAAAATGCGTGAAATCTCAAAACCCTAATTCCTGGAATTGGATACAAGAGGGGAGAGAATCAACAACCAAGAGCTTCGAACGAGTGATCACGAAGCAGCTGCCGCTTCCGAAGCTGCTGAAGCAGAAGCTCTCGAGCCCATGACTTTACAAACAGGAAGGGAGCTATCTTTCTTCACAAGAGTAAGCTTATCGGAAACTTTCAAATCCCTAAGCAAAATCTTGTCTCCCATGTCCAAAGTACTCAAATCAACTTCAATACCATTCGGTATGGCATTCCCCGGACACCGATACTTCACAGTACGCATCATAGTGTAAATATATCCGCCTTTGCGAATACCCGGACAGGCATCCTCACCAATAAAAATCAACGGCAAGTCCACTTTCAGGAGCGCGGTCGGGGGCGCCCTGATGAACGTCACGTTCATCACTTTGTCGGTACCGGAATGCAAATGGAGCGAACGGGGCAACACGCGCTCCTTCGAGATTACATTCCCTTGCTCGTCGTGAACCTCCAAATCGAATGTGGTGGCGAGGAAGAAGGATCTTCCCAGTCGCTTGATGAGGCGCTCGATCTGTTTGATTTCCACGGCGATCAGCTGCTTGTCACCGCCGAGGTGGCCGTTCTCTTGAGAGAAGATGATGCTGGGTGCGAGGCCGACGCGGCGCCCCTTCTTGGCTACGATCTTCCCTGAGCCTGCCCGCGGGACTGCCTTGATGACCTCCTCGGGCTTCTCCTCCTGCTTCGGAAGCAGAGAAGAGGGCTCCTCTGTCTCTGTCTCTGCCAATTGCGCTGCTTGTGAGTAGGGGCGTGAGAGATTGATGAAGGGGGTTGTTGGCGCTGGCTTGATGAAATGAAGCTCGTTTCGAGCAAATGGTGCTATCGGACGAAGGGAATCGCCAACTGTTCTTGACGCGGACCCTGCGTGCCGAATCCTGTCAAGGGTGCGCCACAGGCGCGCTCCTCTTGCGCCCCACATTGCGATTGCTGCGAGGAGATGAGCGGGGTCACGCCATAGCGGGAAGGAAGGAATGGGAGAGAGGGTTTAGGGTTTTAGGATGTCAAACGAGGCTCTCAAACCTTTCATCCCTCAATAACCGCTCACACGAGGAGAGGCCTAAGGAGATTAGACAAGTTGAAGAGTTTGGAGTAATCTTGATATAATAGTTAGGGTAAGTGTACCTATTTTCTGACACTTAATTATTTATCATATTTGGAGTGATGACATGTGTGATTTACTATTTTTCAATCGAAAAGATACTCTTTTTGTATTTTTGAGGCATTTTAAAGTTTTAAGATAATTAAATGAAATCTTTAGAAAAGCCTCACGTGTAATTGAATACTCTAATTCTAAATATGCAGGCATGGAGTACATGCAAGGGTCGGTTAATCTAAGAAACTAGTGAAAAAATTTAGGAAAGCGGTTGTGCAGTTAGAGGGGGCCACGAGATACAAATGCTTCGACTCAAGAGGTTTGGGGTTTTCGAGTTCAACGCTTTCCATGTGTTGGATTAGATTTTCGAACCTTTATTCTTTACTAACCCTCCAAAAAGAAAGAAGAAAGATTTTAAACCTATTTGCGGTTGGCTTGAATAAACTATTTTTACACCTATTCTTGGATGTACATTTAGGGATCATCACATCAATAGTGGGATTACTAATCTCTCTCAAGGTGAATATTATGCTAGTTTCTACGTAGCTACTATTGCCTTAAATACTTGGAACGGTAAAAGAGATTAATGAGACTTTGGGTTTTAGTGAGAGTATGAGTTTCTAAAAACCTATGAGTTAACCCCCAATACTCTAAGGCCCTAAAACTACCTAAAAGCCTCAAAATGCCTTGTTTCAATGGAAGGTGGAATTTTTTACTTTTGAGAGATTTTTGTATATGTACCCATAGGATGCAGTCCATAAATTGTACATGTATATGTACGCCTAATTTTAGATTCAAATTCCTCACCAATTGTGGGATCATAATGTTCAAAGTTGAAAAAAAAAAAAAAAAAAAAAAATCTTTCACTAGTTGCAAAATGGGTTTGACATGTTTTGTGACCCAAAAGAACCAATTTTAAGAGTATACTTGAACTTAGGCGCTTCAAATCCTCATTCCTAAGTGAGTTAGGAATATTTATATACAATTTTTACCCTTGTAGGACCTATAAAGCATGTAGAAATGCTTAATTTCCCACCTTGACGTATGCTGAAATTCAAATACAAAGACTAATCTTTGACAATTCAAATAGAGTACGAAGAATTATTGGCTTGAGCATTGGGATTCTGCCTTAAAATCTAATTTACAAGTACTAAATACAAAAATTGAGAAAAAGTATAATCTTGATTCACTGGTGAATTTTTGAAGTTATTGCAATTTAATTGATTTTGGGCAGATTTTGAGAATAAATGAGCATATTCTCCAATTTGGGCACATTTCAAATAGTGTTTTCAAACTTTGACCATTAATATCTCCTAAAGTGTGAGGAATTTTAAAGCATGAGATGACTTTTGGACATGTATGGAGAAACTCTAATTTCTTCAAAATGTTTCAACTTCATGCAATCTATATTTAGTAACTTGCCTGACAAGAGTCAAAATAGACATTTTATGTCCTCTTGGAGCATTAGGGGTTAACCCTTGAAGGTCCTTCCACTCCTCAATGGGCAGCCCAAAAATGGATCTCAACATCTTTTAGACTTGAGGAACATGAATAGTGCACTTTTTGAACTTGGGCAGCATGAATGAACCAATCAATGATGAGTTTGCAACCTCCTACAAAGTTTTGTGCAATCCCAACCTACCTACCACAATCCTTTCAAAGCACAAATCACTCATACAAATTGCGATTTGAATTGTAGGATTTCACTTTGTAGATGCATCACAAAAAGGTGACGAGAATGATATAAAAAAATAAGTGAAGAATTGAGAATCAAAATAGCTACAGGGAAGATTCTGTTAGAAAACAGATCGAGGGGCTGACAGGCGCCTTTAAGGGTTAAGTTTGGAGAGGGAAAAAAAAAGTATATTTGTTCAAAACATAATTGAGAGATTTATTGTATTTTTGGTAAAACAAATTCATAGATTCAAAATCTTGTTTAGTTGCCGATATTACATAATAATATATGTATATGATATGGGGATAGAATTAACATTTTGTATCCTCTCATGGTTATTAGACTTTTACGATTCAAAAAAGGTCATTTGTTTACGATCCCAAATCAACAAAAAAGAAAATACATACATACATTAAAAATTATCATGTAGTGTAGGAGCTTGTAAACTATTGTATGTAAGATTCCAAAATGTTGAAAGAGCACCGAGTACCTCAAAAATTTGTGGTGTAAGAGTAGTATTAAAATAAGTATATGTAAGTATATTTTGACTAGCTCTCAACAATTTAAAATTTTCTTACAAGTTATACTATGATGTCCACTTGCATCTCATAATACTTTTCCTTATTGTTTCTTTACATAACTGCAATTTTGTAAAGTTAAGGGTTGTATACACACATGTAGATATATTTTACACCCATGCAATTTCTTTCACCATTAGTTGTTCCTCAAAAGTTGTGGCCATTATCATTACATAGCCTTCACAAGCATACAATTCCATATAGTTGTTCGTATCATTATCAAACTTCGATAGTTCTGATGGGTGACAATCGTGAACTTTGACTTTTACAAGTTCCGCATTGAGATCTACACCTTCTTATGATATTCCTGAATATAGTAAATTTTTGTTATCGACAATTTTTTTATCTAATCTTCAAATTAATACATATGAAGATTCTTTCCAAGTCGTCTATTCCATTATCATTGAAGGTCTTTCCTTCAACAAACTTAAAACAAATAAATTATCATCATAAACAATATTTCATTCACTACACTTTGAATCATAGACAAAATCATCAAAATTCCATGTAACTTTCTCATATGAATTTTGATTATGTGGAATTGGCAGATTATAGATAAGTGTTTTCTAGCTATTAGGATCTTCTCATCTTAGTTCCATATCTTGTATAGTTACTACAATAGGATTCCGACATTGTTCAAAATAAATAATTCTTCTTGTAAAGAAAATAAGGCACTATCAAATTGTGTATATTTTTTGTTACTCAATTCAACAAATGTAATTCTGGATTATGAATAATTCTCTCTGTAAACCAACATACTAATCTCACTTTCGCTATATTGTGACATAAGGAAGCACCACTTGGAATGTGGTAAGTAAACCACTTTTTGTGTTTTGTGCTCCCTACTCTCAACCTTGTGATATCAACTTCTATCGTAATAAAAGAGAATATTAGTGAATGAGCTTCATCACACCTAAGATGCACAATTGGGAGGATGTGACGGAGATGAACAATCGGGCCAAAAGATCCAAGTTTGTGCTAGGGGAATCCTTGTTTCAATTGCCTAACATAGGCCTAAAATTCTGGCGCCAAAAATTGCTACATACAACTCCACGTAGGATAAATGAGAGTTGAGATTTAGCCTTTATTAGTATAAAGTCTTTGGGCCCAAGTTGAAGAAATCAAGCAATGCTACTAGTTGAAGTTGAAAGAGTTTGGGCCAGCCCTCAATCTGACCCCAAGTATAAAGTGGGCCTAAGTTAAGCTTCTTAGTGTCATGTTTGCATTTTAATATGTAATCTAAAAAACATTATAGTTTTGTAATGTTGTTGAAATGAACCATGTTTATACCATGTGGCATTTTTACACTCATATTGCCTTGCTCCTAGGAGCGCAATATGTGCCTTAGGTAACCATGCCATCATAAATATAATATTGATGTAACAAATCATTTGACACAACCTACTCAAAATTTATACAAATTTGAAGTAAATATATACCAAAATGTAAGTTTTAACTTCTAAAATGCTAATGCGTCCATATGAATCAAAGGTTTACTTATATGTTTTTGCATTGAACCCAATGGTTTAAATCTTACAAAAATAAAATAAAAATAAAATGTCATGAAAAAACTCTACCACTCAATACATGTACACACCATTATAAATTTAATTAAAAATGGAGAGTCCACACAATTATGAGAAAGTAATATCCAGTCAATCGACACGTGCAACACAGAACATACCGGCCCCGCAAGAGCGCCCGGCAAATAGAAAGCGTGGTACCGTCTCCCCCCTCGCCTTCCTCCTCAAGGACCCTAATAGTCCACCCCCGTCCGCCCTCATGCTCTGAATTCTGCCCATCAAACAATCACATGACGACAGAGATCATCACTAACGAAACTCCATAGCCAAAAAAATAGTAGTAGTAGATCATTGCGCACTCATTGACCTAACTCATTGGTCTCGGATCCAGTAGAGAACAAGGACCGGAGCTTCAGATCTGTAATAGTAGTAGTCTTCGTTTCCGTTTAGTCGGGAGAAGGATTCACGATGTGGCGTTTGAAGCAGTTTATGCCGAGCAAGGAGGCAGGGGGTAGCACGTTGGAAGGGAAGCATGTAGATGTAGGCGATCTGAAACTCCAGGTGCGCTCGGTGATAGCGCAAGGCGGATTCTCCTCCGTTTACTTGGCCAAGGAGTCCTCAACGGGGAAGACGTACGCGTTGAAGCATATCATTTGTAACGATGCGGAATCGGTGGAGCTTGTTAAGAAGGAAGTCGCGGTTATGAAGGCGCTTCGAGGTCACCCGAACGTGGTCACGCTCCACGCGCAGGTCGTGTACGACCTCGGAAGGACGAAAGAATGCTTTCTTGTTATGGAGTATTGCCACAAGATGCTCGCTCTTGTGCTGGAGAATCGTGGCGCGGGATATTACGAGGAGAAGCAGATTCTCAATATTTTCCTCGATGTCGTCAATGCCGTTTACGCTATGCATTGCCAATCGCCTCCTATTGCTCATAGGTCTGTTAGCCTCTTCTCTTAAATTGTCGATCACGCCGATCCGTGGCCATTGCCCTAAATTCACTTCGTAGCGGTAGGAGGCAAAATCTTGCGCATTTCCAAATGAAGTTAAGTGATAATTGTAATTTATGTACGAAAATGGTAGGTAGGCGTCTGTTTAGTTCTTTTATAGTTTGAATTTCAACGTCTGAGAGTAAGTAAGTCTGCATAACTATTGATTCTCTGCGTGTTTTTTCTCTTAGATGTTAGCGATCTCACCGATCCCTGTCATTGTCGTGAATTCTCTCCGTAGCGGTAGGGGGCAAAATCTTGCGCATTTTCAAATAAGACCTACTGGTATTTGTAGTTTTTTGCAACAAGAAGGGTAGGTTGGCGTCCTTTATTGTTTAAATTTCATTGTCTGAAAGTTAGGTAGAAGTCATTCTGCACTTTTAGTGATGGTGAGCTCTTTGTGCAGGGATTTAAAAGTGGAGAACGTGCTCATGGGATCAGAAGGGACTTGGAAGTTGTGTGACTTCGGTAGCATTTCAACCAATCACAAGCACTTCGAAACTCCTGAAGAGATGGGAATAGAAGAGGATTGTATAAGAAAATTCACTACTCCTTCTTATCGAGCACCCGAGGTTTTTGTCTATTCGTTTCCTTTTTTTTGTTGACGAGGTGTTCAAATTGCCAATACTCGAAGGGGAGTCGTCTGACGCACCAGTGGTTTTGATCTGCCAGATGTGGGACCTTTACCAGAAGGAGCTGATAAGCGAGAAGGTTGATATCTGGGTAAGATTTTTACTAAGAGAATTGCTGTAGAAGTGAATGGTTGATTTGTGTACTAATGCTTGTTGCTATTTGAATGTTTTTAGGCACTCGGGTGTCTCTTATATAGGATCGCGTATCTAAAGTCAGCATTCGATGGTGAATCGAAGCTACAAATTCTGAATTGTAACTACAAAATACCGGACATGCCACGGTACTCTTCCACCATCACCGGACTGATCAGTGACATGCTCAATGTGTCGCCGGAGGCAAGGCCAGATGTCATGCAGGCAAGGGCTTTGATGGACTAGGCCCATTCTTCTACATGAATAGGTTAGTTTTTGTGGCAGCAAGATATATACATGGGGAGCTTCTTCTTCTTATTTTAGGTTTGGAACTTTCGCTTCTTCCCTCCTGATCTAATTTCGAACTTGGATTGGAATGCCAACAACAGGTCTGGCAGCGTGTTAACGAAGCACTTCCTACTGAAAATCGCAAAGCTCACCCGGATAAGGCTCCGGTGCACAACAAGCCCTTGACATCGAATAAAAACCACCCTTCAGGTACTATCCTCTCAGGGTACCCTTGAATTTCAGTAATTTTTGGACTTAGAACTACAAGGGCTCCTTGATGAACTGGAATTGTTCCACATTTGGATCTTCTATACTGCATCATATTCCGTTTACAGATTCAATTGAAAATGAGGTTTTGATCCTGTAGGTAGCTCCACGGATGCGACCAGGGTGGCTTCTCGTACTCCACCTAAAGAAGCCGAGCAACGTCCAAGTGAGACAAACAATTCTGCAAAAGGTGCGTTCTGGTCCACTCAGTATGCGCAAGCTGCAAAATCAGATGAGCCCGTTTCAAGGCCAGAGAAGAGTGGCAACAACAAGGCATCAGTACCAGTGAAAACTACGAGTCCACCAAGGGTGAACAACAGGTACTTGAATAGTAGTCCTCCAAAGAATGGTGGCTCACCATCACCACCTCCAGGGAGGAGCAGTATGGTCGGAACATCAGCATGGCAAAGTGACGAGCAGCACGAGCAGAGCAGGCAGAGCAGTGGTTGGCAGAATGAAGACCAGGAGCCAGGAAGGAGCGCCTCAACGTCCAGGCAAAAGCAAGCAGTACCTACTGAGCCTGTAGTGCCAACAACCGACTCTTTTGCAGCTTTTGAAGCGGAGTATAGTCAGTCCGTTTTGCAGTCGAGATCGCTTGATCAGATGAAAGATGAGGTCGTCAGGTTAAATGAAGCTCTCAGACAGGCTCTGTCAGAGAAAGCAGCCATTGCCTCGAAATTCGAGAAGTTGACCACCATCTGTCGTTCCCAGAGACAAGAACTTCAGGAACTTAAGTCTCACCTTCATTCAAGGACCTCAAATTCCATCCCTCAGCAGCAGCAGCAGCAGCAGCAGAACTCAGCTTCACGTGCTAGGCCATCTCAGTCATTTGACCAGGCAAGTATACTTTGCACGTACTCATCAATTGTGTTTTTAATTCAACCATACTCAACGCTTAGGACCACTACAAATCATACAATGAATGTCGGCTTTCAAGTTGCTAAGGACTGTAGGACCCTTTTGAAGGTTCTGACGGTACCTGCTCTCTGGTATGTGCTCGCAGGGGCCAGAGGCACAGAGTGGAACAATATGGGACCTGCAGGAAGGCCTCTCCACGAACTCTGGTAGCAAACAAAACGCATGGGCAGCATTTGAGGATGCACCCAAACAATCAACCTTCCTACCAGGCAACCATCACCTGAGGGCGAGCACGGACTCCTTGTTTAGCAAACCCTCGGACAGAAGCATGCGACATCAGGACGTAAGGGCTAGTGTTTCTGGAGGCGAGAGTTGGAAATCAGTAAGTCCTCCACCTCCACTAACCAATGGGCCCAAGGCAGCAGCCTTTGGATCATCTTTTCCCTCGCCAACCAGCAGCAGCAGTGTGCCTCAAAAATCTGATAGTCCAGCAGGGTGGGCCGGATTTTAATCCAACAAGGTATGCATACATTTCAACTCAATGTCCTTATAGAGAACTCCTCCTCACATTAGAGGCTACATTCTGGCTGAGCATAATTTCTCGATTCAAGATTTTCAATTCTTGAAAATGTTTCTCGAGTGAAGCACACATCATGATTATATATTTTTTTGATTCAATGACAATGTAACATTTGCAGATTTGTGTTCGCGTCCCTTTGTGAGGCCATTTGTGTCTTCGACATCTTTCGTCCATTTTTGTGTACAAGTTTGCATGGTCTTGGTGGGTGCAAGTGTCTTTGATTATGTCATTTACGGAACCTGTTTATTTGTGATCAAATATTGTCCAGCCAGGGCGCTGGGCCATATATACTTCATCATGTAAAATATGAAATGTTTTCAACCACTTCGTTCACTTCTATGGTAATATCGATGCACTTCATTTGGTGTGATCCAGGAAACCTTTCCTTTTACAGGTTAAAATTGAATTTTGTATGGAATATTTTCAGAACCTCAATTTTATGTCAAAAATCGTGACTGCAACTCCTTCTAGGGAACATATTGTCGACTTCCAACATTTCAATACAAATGTTATATGACGTAATCATAAACTTGAAGCCCAAGGAAAGACAACGACCACGCTTAACCCTAGAACGTCGGAGCCCATAACCGTGGCCTGAACTTTGATATGTCTTACTCTGAATCCTCCATTTCGCCACTTTACCTGAAAGTAAAATATTTTATTTTATTTTTCGTAGATGTGATCACATGCTTTTCATATGCTGTAAAAATTTCAGATTTTTTTGGGAAGATTTGAAATTCAAGTGAATTTTCAAAGAAAAACCAAAAATAATTCATATCAAATACAAATCACTTTCAAAAAATCTGAAATTTTTGGAATAAGGGGACATTGTAGTGAAGAATAGCATGGTGTAATCCATGGTTTCGTGTCATGCTATATTTGAAAATTGAGAAAGAGACCCTATAGGCATGTAAACTTAAGGTGTCAGTAAATCACTAGATATTAGGAATTTCTTGAAATTCTAACTTGGAGTAGAAACAAGACTTGGTAAGATTCATTTTATGAATTGAGCTTGAACTCAAAAGAGATCATTTAGTTGCCTAAATTTGAGACTTAATAAAAGTAGGAAAAAATTGCAGAAATGCACTGTGTGGTGACTTGTTTTTAACCATTCTTTCAACTTTCATACCACATGTGATCTTAGGAAATACCTTAAATGACCTCAAATGAATTCCATGATATGCTATTATCATTCATAAATCCAATTACAAAAATCATGAATGAAATTCATCCCGCAATAATAGGTTACAGTGAAAATGTTCTGTTCATCGGACATAAAATGGCCGCTCCGACGTTCCAGGGTTAAAAACCTTCCAAGGCGAGGGCCAAAGCAACGTGCCCTGTTTGAGTCCACGGGGATTGCGGAGAAGAGAGACACGGCCCCAGTGGTAGAGTCGAAGGGATCCGTGACCAAAACTAAGATCCAAGATATGACTCTGCCCATGGAGAAACACAGGTTGTCGTATGCATGGTATATATAAGCTAGCCTCGGCCGTGGGATGCATGGTATATAACTATATAAGCAAGCCAAGCTCACCACATATTTCATTGCATCTAGAGGTCTCCAAGTTGTTGTAGACAAGCTATTGCACGGAGTGGTTGCTTTTGGGCTTTTGGTTGCATCATTACTTGTTCATTCGTCATTGATATCCAACAGCTTGTGGATCCGTTGGCACTTCCAGACAGCAATAGCGTAGGTAGTTTACAACACGCCATTGACAACGTGCACATGCTTGGCGACGTCGGAGGTATGAGCGACCTCCGACTACGGAAGATCTTACCACATGCCTCGACGGAGCAGCTTCTTCACATCGAAACGTGTTCCAAAGGAAGAGACTTGACATCCATTACGGACCCGTTGTGGCGGATCCACTTTGCACGACGATTTGGAGAGCGCAACGCAAAAATGTGTGAGAAGCAAACGCCCAAAGGTGGCCCGCCACACACATGGAGGAGTTTATACAAGGAGAAAGTTGCCGAGCAAGAGATGTTGCAAGAGGAGGGCGTTGAGCGCCTGAGAGAGCTATACCACCGGCAAGACGTGGTGAAAGCGAGTAGGAAAATTCAATGCATCGACAAGATGGCTCCTGAATCCACGAGAAAGCGAGCCAAGACGGCGACCACGCCTCAAAACCTTCCTAGGCGAGGGCCAAAGCAACCTGCGGTGTTTGAGTCAAGGGGGTTCGCGGAGAAGAGAGACACGGCCCCAGTGGTAGAGTCGAGGGGATCGGTGACCAAAACGAAGATCCAAGATATGACTCCGCGCGTGAGAAACACAGGTTGTGGAAGATGTCCATTAAACAATATTATGACCACCTAAGGCGGCGGCATGCCACAACCGATGGGCACCTTGTGCTTCCTCGAAAATTCCACCTTTGAAACAATCTCCAAACAACATAGGATAGTAGTTAGTTGGTGTGGTTAGGTCTCCTATAGATTTAAATGGAGCCATTACACACGCATCTAAAAACATAGTATCTCGACAAACTTGGGATCATAATTGTATCAATCCGCTTATAATTGAACTTGAATGTATCACAATACTTTGTTGAATCCGTGTCTTTTGGAGTGACTCAAACAATCAAACAAGTGACTCAAACTTCTATCGCAATCGTTGATCATTTTATGGAAGGTTATAAGTGTGGTGTTGCCATCGAGCTTTGTTGATCCGATCATAGTATTGTCATCGTCTTGTGTTTTTGCGTCCTCCACGCTAGAGCTAAGATATACATGTGAAAACATTTGAATTTTGAAGATTCGATCATGATAGAACAAGCTCCAACCCCCAAAGTGCTACTTGGCAACATCCATTGATGCTTATAGTTAACTTTGTTTTTGTTGCTTGAGTCTTGAAAGGTTTGTGATTACATATTTCTTTCATCAAATATAGCGATGTTGCATGTGCACCTCGGTGGGATAGGAGCTTGAGAAAACTACCGAGGCTTTGATCATGAATTGGAACTCCCCAACGCCCCCACCGAGGCCTCGCAATGTGAGTTGGACCTCCCCAACGCCCGAGGCGGCTCAATCATGAATCAGTTGAAACTCTCCAAACGACCACCCAAGAGTCCAAGACAACTTTGAGTGTTGTGAGAAGAGCTAGCCTCTGCCGTGGAATGCATGGTATATATAAGCTAGCCTCGGCCGTGGGATGCATGGTATATAACTATATAAGCAAGCCAAACCCACCACATATTTCATTGCATCTAGAGGTCTCCAAGTTGTTGTGGACAAACTATTGCAAGGAGTGGTTGCTTTTGGGCTTTTGGTTGCATCATTGCTCGTTCCTCCGTCATTGATATCCAACATCTTGTGGATCCGATGGCACTTCCAGACAGCAATAGCGTAGGTAGTTTACAACACGCCATTGACAACGTGCACATGCTTGGCGACGTCGAAGGTATGAGCGACCTTCGACTACGGAAGATCTTACCACATGCCTCGACGGAGCAGCTTCTTCACATCGAAACGTGCTCCAAAGGAAGAGACTTGACATCCATTACGGACCCGTTGTGGCGGATCCACTTTGCACGACGATTTGGAGAGTGCAACGCAAAAATGTGTGAGAAACAGAAGTAACCACTCCTTGCAATAGCTTGTCCACATCAAATAAAAGCAACAATCAATTTGTAAGTGTCTTGTTCAGAGTGCTCGAAGTATTTGAACGCACCAATTAGATGGAGTATTTATGACCTTATATAGTTCATCATGTGGATATGATACCCATATAACACTATGCCGCAAGTATGTGGAAATGCAGGATTTCACAAATCACGCAATAGGTCAATTCACATCTCAAATTCAACGTTATCCTACACACATAAATCAATGTATCAATATGCACATTCCTAGCACCAACTCATTGTTTGTGCAAGCTTGATCGGATTTGGAGTGTCACAGGCCCCACCCACACGCCTCTAAAGCCCCCGGTAACCTGGCCTCTATTCACTAATCGGGCAGCCCCACCGCCGGGACGGGCAGAGTTACGGCGCGGCACGCACCAGCCAACGCGCGGCTGCGGCCTTTCGCGGCTATCAGGGAACGTTGGTGTTCAGCTGAACCTCATGGCGCCAGGTCTTGAAACCTTCGTGGTGCTTCCATAGATATTTCAACCTCCGCGTAGGAGAATGGACAATTTCAATTTCTTTTGTGAAGATGTCTTGGTCACATCAAAGTTTCAATTCCTCCGAAGCAACCTAATTTAATCTAGGAATGGCATTGCTGTTTCCGTCTTTGTGTACAAACGTCACGTAAGCTGTATTTCAGTCTTCGGTTGTATTATCATGATCCGAGAAAGCTCTCAGTGTGTCAATCTCAAGATCGATGCACATTTTAGCGATCTTCGTAATTCGCAATTTGATTAACGATCTTGACATAAGTGCGGGGAATGAGTAGAACGTGAGCTCACCTTTCGGAGGTTTTGAATATTCCACTGAATGCTATGCTCGGAAAAGGAACAGGAGGTTTTTATGAAAGAAGTGTTAGATCCGGTGAAGGATATGAGAGTTTCCAGAACGAGTTGCTCTACTTAAGATGCATACACAGTCAAATTGGAAACTGTCGTGTTGAAGGATGAGTTTGATGTCTTTCTTGGCGAAGAGCAGGTTTAATCGTATTGAATGGTAGTGCAGAGGCATTGAGCTTATGGCGGCCTGGTCAATGGCTTCACTTATGTAGGTGAAGCGAGGTAAATTGCGCTGCCGAGGTGAATCTTTGATGTCTCTTACCCTCTGATATTTCTTTCATTTTAGCTCGTTATAGCGTTGTCATATACTTCTGTCAATATTCTGAATGTTGGCCACCATAATGGTCGATTGACGATGATTTGGTTTTGCTGCAGTTCGTGATGTTTTTAGAGCTTTGCTGAAGAGAAAAGATGGCGGCGGTATCTCAAGCGGCGCGTGGGCCTCCGCGGCTGCTATGCATACTGGTGCTCTTCGTCCTGGCCATGGCCTCCTTCTACTGCATCTTCATGCTCCTGGGGATGCAGTTCCTCCAGACCTCCACCAGAAGCATCATAACTTACGACCAGTATCAGACACAAAGCTCTACTACTGTGACTAATGTCTTGCAGAAAGTGCTGGATGCTGCAGCACCAGCGCAGAGGAAGGTACTCGTTCATAACATTCTTATTCCAACAGAATCAGGAACACTCTTTAACAACTGCGGCTTCTTTGACAGCACCAGGGCAAAGAATGGAGCCCCGTGACCTCTTTGCTTCACCTGCTTCCGTATGCTGATCCTCTTGACGCTTCTTATCATGGTATTGCTACCCATGACCAAGTGCTGCAATTAACATGTTTGTAGGTTCAAGGTTTTTGGTTGTCTTGAGTTGCGAACAGAGCTCAAAGTCTGCTCGCGTCCTGGTTAGTTTACGTTAGAAATAATCAAAAGCATCCAAAAGTTTTTTAACTTTACATTTTTATCTCTAAATGCATACAAGGTATGTGGGTCCTCTGATACCCTGACTCAAACCTCATTGTCGCCGTTCATTATATAGATATGACTGAAAGAAGGCTGAAGGATGCTCAAATAGGATGTATGCTAAGATGCATGTGAGTGGCTATAGAACCAAGGATAAATGGCCAGTGGAATAACTTAGTGTTCAATCTCGGCAAATGTACAGTACGACAAAACATTGGCTTAAAAACAATCCTGTACATATCTGCAAATAGAATGAAAGCTTCGCGAGGCCGTGCTCACGATGTGAGAGCAATGAGTGAGTGTCTCGTAATGTGAGAGCAATGAGTGAGTGTCTCGTAATGCATGAGCGTGGGTGTGGATTGCAGCCCCAGTGAATCCCAGCAGTGGTTTCCTGTATTCCACCATCATAGGCGAATTACACGAAATCCAAACTGCTGTAAGTCTCACTTCGAATCTCTCTTCGCTTGTTGCCTTCTTGAGTAGGAGTAGAGGGGCAGCTTTTGAAATACTTTCAACGAAGTTATGTTAAAATAGTTCAAGGTTTTGTAGGATTGTCGTACAGAAGATGCTCGAAATGGAATTTCTTTATGATTATGAACCTGAATTTGAAAATTGGATTCGTGGCACCAACATTAGAAATTTAATAATGGCAGCAGTGGGAGTGGGCGTCTGTTTGAACAGGTAAGTGATCTTGTGGTGATCGCCAGGCTACTGAATGCCACCATTGTCTTACCCAAGATTCAAATCATCGCTTCTGTAATAGGCTGCGGGTAAGTACGAGATTTGCGATAACGTTCTTTGTACTGTTACAAACATCCCCTGAATATCAAAAATCTCCTGGTTCGAGTACTTTGATGAAACAATGCACCTCATAAGTGCTTTCCTACGTGCATTTGTTGATTTTGCCAGCGGCGGTGAGGTGAAACGCTTTAGCTACCTTTACGATGAGCAGCACTTCATGGCTGCATTGAAGGGTGATGTGCAAGTAGTCAAGCTCTTGCCTGAAGAGCTTCGAACAAGGGATCGTTTGCAGAAGCAACCAGTGAAGACGGTTATGCGGGATTCTTCTGTCCAGTATTATTTGGATGAGGTTCTACCAGCTTTAGCAGCTCATGGAGCTTGTGGGCTAGTCTTTCAAGATGGAGGAGGTTTGCAGGTACCCTCAACCTTCTCATTGCATTCTTTCCTGCATATGTCGTGTTGAGGCTCTCGGAGCTTTGTAATTATTTTCTCGTGCTTATGGCTAGTTGTCATAACAGTGTACAAATTCATTTACAGTGTAACATGCCAGGACCCTCGTTCTTCTGTTTGTGCTCATATATGTGGACTCCGAGTTGGTTGAGCAGAGCTTACTGTCACCACAGCTCGCTGAACTCCAGCGATTACGATGTAGGGTAGCGTTTCATGCCCTTCGTTTTCGGAAAGAAATTCATGACCTGGGAGTTCAGCTTGTGAAAAGGTACTTGTTCCCCAAATTTGCAAGGTTTCAGGTGTATCAACTACCAGAGAAGGTTCCGCATCTCGCGAAGAAGCAATTAGAATACATAGTTAGCGAATTATCTTGTTTGCACTCGAATACTACCTCCTTGATAAGATCTTTTGCAACTCTTGCTATGCATTTTCATCATGCTACTTATCAATGACCTTTATTGAAATCTGTGCGTTAATTGGCCAGGTTGGAGGCCCATGGACCATATGTGGTGGTACAATTAGGTTTGGAAAGAGATGTTCTTGCCTTTCACGGCTGCGCTGAGCTCTTTCAAGTGCGGCCATTTTACTCACCTCTCTTCGTCCTGTGATTAAGCTCAGTCCTTTCACCTTTTAAATTCTTCCTCCAAATAGACATTGACACTTTTGCTGTATGATATCCTTCAGGATCTGCAGACAGAGAGTATACAGATGCAAAGGAACCATCTCCTGATGGCTGGTGTAGAGGTGGGCTATCTTACAACTGATTCATATAAGCAGCGTGGCGACGGGAATTGTCCTTTGATTCCAGCAGAGGTATGCTTCCGTTAGCCAATCTGGTGAAGCTTGAGTAAATCGAACTTCGAAAGAGGCAACCTATCAGTAGGAAGAGCTAAGCGCACCCTCTCCTGTACGATGCAGGTGGGGCTATTGTTGGAAACATATGGTTTTCGCGCAGACACTCGCATCTATTTGGCAGGAACAGAAAACACAGGTGGACAGCGCCTTTTGCTCTACCTAAAGAGCTCGTTCGAGAATCTGGAAGATCGTTCAACCCTGAGCACAGTAGAAGAACGTTCAAAAATACTCGAGACTCCATCCAAAAAATCGAAACAGTCAATCTTAGGTACTACCCTCGTTATTACTTTCTAACTGTGATGCTACTATAATGTTATTATATCCTAAAGGATTCCTGTCTGAAACGAACAGCCAGGTTTTCAAGTACTTTCAAGAAGTTTCATTCTTGGTGGAAGAATGAACCATCAGCGGATGACGCCAATCAGAAAGGATGGTGGAGAAGGGTTGGAGAATGTGAAGCGCACACTGAAGATCATTTTATATCGGCTACTCTGGAAGGAGAGAGGAAAGACATTCAGCTTCTTCATACGGCTCTAGACTACATGGTTTCTGTGGAAGCGAATACTTACTTTCCTGCATTCGACAGAGATCGACATGGGCTTCCCAGCGTTGCCAGCTTGGTAACGGGCCACCGTCTTTATCAATCCGCATCTTTGAAGACTTTTCGGCTCAATAGGTAAATATAGCTACTCCTCTCTCCTTCTGGGTGAGAACTCTCTCGTTTTGTGAACATAATAAGACTGGTGTTTTCAGATCAGCACTGGTGACGCATCTGGATCAGTATCCATACGAGCAACCTCAAGAGGTGACTACCTGGGAAGCTCCGGTGCAGAGATTGCTAATGGAATCTCTCTACCCTGGAGTTTCCTCACTAAAGGTTAAGTCTGAATTGTTCCTTTCACATCCCATGCCAGAATGTGTTTGTCAAATGGGTGCGTCGGCGAACTCGGATGTCACAGAAGGTATCACTGTGTGTCCTGCTACGTATCGTATTGATCGACGATGATAGGTATTATACTTTGCTACGATATATTATTGTATTTATTATCCTTTTGTAGGATATCGTCCCGGGTTCAACGACCTTCCAATCTCAAGATTTCTCCTTTGTTAATAACATTCTAAAGAAATTGTATGATGTCAGTAATGATCGCATGTACAATAGGGTCCAGAAATGACTCGAATTTCTCCACAACACAGATTTTTCGAAAAGTTCGAAAATTGCAGTGTATTCAGAAATGATCTGTCCTCAAAATCGATAAGTGTGTTGGAATCACACCGGAGTGTACTACACCACCTATTACGTGGTAAAGGGCTTTTATAGGTGAGAGAAATATCTACAACTGCAGACGTTCTAATTCTGTACTTGTACGTATTTATACAGCATACTTGGTAACCATGGGATCATGTAAGGTTAGAATGTGTCACAATAATTTCATCATGTTCCAAAGTACCTTGGTTCAAAAATTCACCGAGCATCTCACTTTCCAGCTTGTGCCCTCGTAAAATACCTCAGGATAACAATTTACATGGCTCCAACTCATGATCGAAGTTAAGTCATCCACATAACAACAGCATGTCAGATGTCCATATTTGAAAAAGTTCACAGTTCGTAAACCCCAGGGACCATTCCGTGAGGGTCACTGAGTTTCACCTACATCCACAAGGCTTGATTGATGCAAAAACAATCGACCAGTTGATTATGCATTCACATTCCATCGCACAAGTTACAATATCTCGAGGACATTTGGCTCAAACCAGAGAAACTTGTTTGATTATCTCCAGTTAAAAGCAACATAACTCCAATCGTATCTTACAGTTAACAAGGTGCCGATCTTACACTCAGCAATTCCCAGGCAGAAACGAAGCACCAGCATTACCATGATCCCTGGCAAAACATTTACAACACCCTTGTTGCACATTCACTGATTGAAACATATGGCATAGATACAAGATACCTTTTTTGCTGGCTAAATTTCTTATATAACAAACAACCCAATGATCAGAGAGTAACGATCTCCAAATGCATCGAATTACACGAGTAGCGGGTTCCGATTGATGACTAGCCAACAGTCTTCTTCTTCATAACTGGCGACGACTGAGGCAGGGCAGGCCCTGAGGGATGGGATGGGATGGTGACTTTTATCAGAAGGGGAGAGATCGAGATTGATTACGAGCGAGGGTAGTTGCAAATGACGCACACGGTGGCGGAGGTGGCGGTGGTGTTGGCATAAGTACAATGCTCGCACGACCAGTGCGTTGCTGCCTCCGGCTCTCCAGCTCGGCTCGAGCCGCCGCTTCTGGAGCTCCCGCCGCCCACCTTCGCCGCCCTGCTCCCTGCTCGCCCTTTCGAGCTCCCGGACGCCTTGGAGCTGCTGCTGGACTTGGCTGCTCCTTTTGGAATGTCCACGTCCGCCAGATTGTTCTCCAACGCTCGCACCAGGTTCTCGAAGTAAGTCCTCGTTACGCTGCCACGACCGAGCATACCCACACGAGGAACAACGTCAGCACTACAAGCGTAACATAGTTAAGGTTTCAGAAAGGAGCATCCACGAGCAAGCAGTCCTATTCATTCGAAGTCCTAACGTTGCAAGAGGGGCTTCTTCGAAATTAAAGAGTTGATGAATCAGCAATAAAAAACTCCATGTTCGAGGGAAAATAAGCACCTGGTCAAGCCAGCAAGTTTGGTGCGGAAATCGTTGAATGAGCTGGTGGGAGTATCTCCCTCAAGGAAGGTCTGCAGATCTTTCTCCGCGCACTGATGGAGGCGCTCTAGACCGGCTTCCGCTTCACCTGCAATCCCAGTTCACCACGTCGTAAATTTCTTCCGGCTATAACGGTCTCTGGACAGGACTGGCTTATAACTGTTCATTTTGAGATAAAAAACGGTGTCGAGTCTTTGACATGTTACAGTAGAATGTGAAGGTAAACTGACCTTGCGAGTACTCGAAGAACTGCCGCTTCGTATGCTCGTTCTCAGGCAAGTAATATCCGTACGCATACGTCCATTTCAATACTCGCCGGCACTCCACAATCTGCACCAATATAAGTACGGCATCCATAGCTCAATCACACTGCGTCCGATTGACGGCTTCTCAAACATTTGACCATATCAAACAAACATCAGTGGAGGAAGTGTAAGAGCAATACCTGAAGCCATGCGTCTGTAACAAACTTCAGCTGTGATACAGGTTGACACTGCTTGTCACTCAGCTTCTCAATCTGCAGGAGCGATTCACAGTCAGGACATTGTTCACATCTGCCTGGTAGTGACAAACTGCATCTAGGCGGCAAAGAAGATGCAGATACATGAACTTCTATAGGATGGCGAAGCCTAATCGTGCCATTTACAAGAAACTAGCAACAGCAACTCCATGGGAATTGCTCTGCACAGGACGCTCTGAAATAACCTCTGTGAGAGATCAAGGGTAAGATTAGGGAACCTGCACGGACTGCATCTGCTGAAGATCTGCAAGCGCCTTCGCCCTTGACTGCCAACACAAAAGTGAACACATACATCAAGATATTGCACACATCAGGGTCATAAGATGTTTGTTCAAAAAAGAGCCGAACACCAAAATATGATAAAAACGCGAACCCCCACTCACAGATTCGTTTGTAGCCCAACGCTCATAGTAATGTGTGTAGCGTTCTAGGGAATTCTTAGCCATTTCCCTTCTCCGCTCTGCTTCATCATACTGCAAAAACCAAATGGAACGGCTTGTTTAATGAAACTGCATCAAAACACACTAAGATAACAGTAGAAATGACGCCAGACGCCCTAATCAACTCAAATAAACGCTCATTACTTGTTCGAACAGTTAAATCGAATCTGTTCGAATATAATGAACTTAGTATACATCTCCACGAAGCAGGGTATCTCTCGTTCAGAAGATCTAAGCTAGATTCAGATTGGTTGGCACCAACTGCGCATTGTAGAAAGTCATTAAATTGTTAAAAACACATTTTCCTCATTCTCAAAGTTTTATATGGGTGATCTTACCACGCAAGTTTGGCTTCTTCCTTTTCATATTCAAAGATTTACTGGCTGAAGTCTTCAAACCAAACCAAGGTTAAGTTTTTTGAATAACTCTACTACCAGGAAATTGAATCAAGGTTTTATCAAAGGGATAAGGATCGTCAATGCTTCCAGGGACATCATCTTCCATGATGGTACAATTTCCAATTAAAGTGTGTCATGATAACTCCCTCGACAAATTAAAAAAGAAAAGAATCAGTATAAACAAGAGCATGCGGATCCTACCACGCCTTCTTGCTTCGCAGTTTCGTAACGGTTGCATGCATAGAATCCTCCGGTCCTTTCACCGTGGTCAGTCCATGCTCCAAGACAAAGCCTGTCAGCAGGTGGTGAGCTTCTCGTGAGTACCATGATTATGAGCACACACTAAGGTCAGGTAATTGAATAGCCGTAAAGATAAGCTTGAAGGCACTTGGTACGTACCAGCAAAACTCAAACTTGCAAGGTGGAGTGCAAGTAATGTGCATGCAGCCTTGATTTTTCTCAATTGGCCTCTTACACTTGGGACACGGTTTGCTGTTTGCCAGGATCCTGCAAATAAAGAATGATGTCGTTCAAGGATGAGTATGATGATTGACCTAACTTGACTGACGAACTACGCCTCACTATCAAACTGCTACCTAGTCACATTAGAAAGAAACAGAAGATTCTTATTTCATACCAATTCATGTTCTCCGACTCGGCACAATTCTTCAATATCCACATGTGGACGGTATTACAATCCACAGGCCGGTGTGCCTCCTCTCGACACTGGAAAGACAAACAAAGATGATGATGAGTTCTGACACCCTGGACTACATCAGAAATTAAAGATAGCTCAAACATCAGCTTCGTAGGTACTTACATTCCAGCAGAAATTGAAGCCGCACTTGCAGACAAGGTCAAACGAACCAACTCCAGGTTGAAATTCCACTGCATATTCACAGCCAGGGGCAGGGCACCACTTGACCTGCTAAATGACATTACATTCATGTCAATCACCACCCCCTCCATTCTACTTCATCTGGTAGAATAGAATGTACACCGAAGTGAAAAAAGGCTCAAACCAAGACGAAGTAGAGTATTTACCTTTCGATTGTCCTCAACGTAAGACCTCAATAGGTACCGTGTGTACTTCTGCTGATCCTCGGCCGAAACTAAACCCAATACCATATCTTCACCGATGGCTGATCCACATGCTGGATCAGCACACCGTAGAGTCAAACATCCTGGCCCGTCATTGATAGCAGTGTGTATGTACCCTGAATACAACCGGAATAAGAAGACATTATACCCATGTCAGGCCCCGGTACTTCAAAGCTCACACAGTCTATCATCCTGTTCATTCAGTAATACATAATACTTGGAACCTGACAACCTCATAGCCAAGGCCATTGTCCACATCAGACTGAAATCAGTCAGAGCTAAGCAATATCCGGTTCTTAGCAAAATGCATCCTAACAAATGGTCATGCGAAGGGGTGGATTCTCCTACAAAATGGTGCGCCAATACCTGACCTGTCCAACAGGTCTCACAAAAATAATGCCCGCATCTAGGAGCCTTCATCTTCTCAAACGGGTGAGCCTCAAAACAAATCTCACACGTCATCTGCATGCAAAAGTCACATTCCGAAGTCACAAATCTCCTCTTATCAAAGGGAAAGAGAACAAAAACCGCCACAGTAATTGTCCAGCAATCTCACCTCTTTCTGATTCTGTCTTTTGCTAGTGGCCGGCTTCTCCAACAATCCAACACTTGCACGCACCCGCTCCTCGTCGGCAAACCACTCGTCATTCACTTTACTCACACTCCTGTTCATCATGAAACAAGGCATATGAGATCCCTACTACTTCTTCCAGATCCAACAGATTGCATTTGAACGAACACTAACAGATGAATTCAAATTTCCACATTAGGTCACCGACACCGAACTCTGCAATTACCACTTGAAATGTCGAAGCAGCACCCCGGCATCCACCGGTGATATAGAAAGGAAGTTAGTGATAGTCGCCACGGCTTCGTCTTGTCGAGACCGTATATCTTTCTCACTAAGAACAGTGAAATTAGGCTGCAAGAAGGAAACAACACCACACCCCAAAAAAAAAAACCTTCAGAAACGCCACTCGCAAAAGCTCACCGACAATTGAATCAAACCAGAACATTCGATTGATTATTATTACCTGAGGTAAGCGAGAACTAGGGTGAAGATCGTCGGCATTCGAATAATCAAATCCATAATCCGATTCGTCATTTTCATCATCACTGACTAACGCGTCTGAATCTTCATCCTCATCCTCATTTTTGTAATCAAACTCGCCATCGGATGTTCCCGCCCACGCATCTTGCATTTCGTCCTCCGACTCCATAATCACTATCTCACCCTCGCCCCCTCAACCTCCCCCTCAAACCCAAGAATACTCACCTAAGAAAATTCAACACATCAAATCATATCAAATCATGCACAATCAACCCAATTATGACAACGAAACCCTAATACAAAGAGAGAAAACGGAAAATTGCGATAAAAGGAAACCCTAGGGGAGTGAAAACGAGCAAATTGAAGCTGGAAATACCAAACCCTGGATGATCATAGCATACCTGTGATTTCTGGAGCTACTGTGAGCCTTGCTCAATCGACCATCCTACGGTACCCTTGCCCACTGTGCCCCAAATGGGTGATCAGCGGGCGGATTGGTATGAGGGATTGGTATGGCTGGCGTGAGGGAGGTGAGAGGGCGGGCCCGAATTGCGGGGCGATTAGTTGACTGGGCCAGCCAGCAATACTACTGTGGCTTCTGCGACAGAGATGAAGAGGTCGTAGAGGACAAGAGCTCAAGTGCATGTGACAATGGCGAGGGAGGAAGCAAGCAAAGCAAGCAAACGAATGAATGGCAAGTGGGGCAACAAGCAACAGGCCTAGGGGGTGTGCCTGCCTGTCTCGAACCTTAAAGAAATGAGAGGAGGGAGACGAAGATGATTCCCTTTCGCTTGGAAAGATAAAGATGGATCCAGAAAGAAATGATGACATCAATTTTACTAGAATTACTGTGGCCCACACTACCGTAGTAGGAAGGCAGGGTCGGCACTTTTGTGTCGAATAATTAATTAAAGTTCAAAAAATAGGGGTCGGCACATTCAAAAACAATTCTTGGAAATTCGGCTTCTAAAAGCCACTGTTTATTTTCTTCCAGCGGATGTTCATGAAGTGATAATAGTAATAAATCTCCTTGCTAATTCACTTAAGAAAAGCTGTGTCAGGGGTGCATGCATTACTTTAAGCAATTCATAAAGCTCAATCCTTCTGACATGCCTGATTTCCGACATTTGATTGAGCTTTTTATATATGGAATTGAGCTTTTTATATATGGAATTGAGCTTTTTATATATGGAATTGAGCTTTTTATATATGAAATTTCTGACATGCCCACTCACAGAGTCACAGTATGATACTATGATAGTACCCTCCTTAATTGGGGGCAATTTAATTTTAGTGTAAATTTTGTCTTGATTGTCATTCTTTCATTTATTTTCGGCTTTTTGTTGCCTTAATTTTTGTTGATTCCGACAAAATACCTAGATAATTTATTTATTTTTTCAACAATTTTTTAGCGAATTATTTTTTGCCGACCCTGCCTTCCTACTACGGTATTCTAATTGATTTGATAATTGAACGGACGTTGTGAGGAAGTTTGGTGTACTTTTGCTCCTCTTACATAAGATATTATTTTAAATCTATTTACATGGAATTTGGCTATACTTTTTGTACAAGTTGTCACATCTTGTAGCGTATAAAATGTCTCGTCATCTTGCAGTTTTGTAATTGTAATCTCAAGCCGTCACACCAGAAATATCTTATCATCTTGCGATCTTGTAAAAATGTCGGTCTTGTAGAAATGTTTTGTACGAGTTGTCACATCATTTATAGTCGTAGTTGTATAAAATGTCTTGTCGTCTTGCAGTTTTGTAATTGTAATCTCAAGTCGTCACGCCTGCCATATCTTATCATCTTGCGGTCTTGTAAAAATGTTTGTACGAGTTGTCACATCTTGTAGTCGTAGTCGTATAAAATGTCTTGTCGTCTTGCAGTTTTGTGATTGTAATATCAAGTTATCACCCCCCAAAATGTCTTATCATCTTGCAGTCTTGTTGAAATTTTTTCTACGAGTTGTCACATTTTGTAATCGTAGTCTTATAAATTGTCTTGTCCTCTTGCGGTTATGTGATTGTAAATTCAAGACGTCACGCCCAAAATTCGGGCCTTGTCATCTTGAGGTCTTGTAGAAATACCATGTAGAATTTCAAAAGTTGGATTTGTACGATTGGGACATCATAACTTTCAAAGTTGGTGCAAAATTTCTTTTGGGCAGTGCTTGTGAGACATTGTTCCCATGGTGCAAAGGGAAAACTTGAAGATTGTTACCCAAACAACTTGATCATATCTTTTTTTATGTAGGTAATCAAGTTGGCTAGCCTCATGCAAATTTTTAGAGACGCTTTATGACGTTTATGCAAATTATTTTCTAATAGAAGGTCCGTTAACATAAAACATGCATCACGTTAGACATATTTGGTTTAAGAAAAAGTTGAACAGTGAGTAGGTGCCTTAACAAGTTTGTCGAAATTGACATAGTGGATTTTGAAAAAAATTAGAAGAAATTATTTTTTTGAAAGAAATATTTTCGGAAATTACTAGAAATTATGAAGATTTTTTTTGCTATTTTGGGAGGGTGCCCTAGTAAACTTGGTAAACTTCTGACCTGGGTCACTTTGAAACTTCATTAATTATTTGTTTGTAAACATGTTTTATGAAAGAAATTTCAAAAAAAGATTGTATTAAAGTTGCCCGTTTTGGACTTGGTTCTAAAACTATATGAAGGTTCTAAAATTGGTATTTGGCTTTGCAAATTTACCACATACAATATGCAATATAGGGAGCATCCACTAAAATCTTAGGCAGAAAATTAATTTTAACCCCCTTCATCTAGACTACCCAAAATAGCAAAAAGCATTTTAGTGGCCATGAATCTTTAAGGGTTAATTCTTATAAGCTCTTATATAATAATTGCTCCAATCTGATATCTACTTAGTAAAAGGAATCTTTATTTTTTTAAATACCAAATGGGTAACACATCTAAGTTTTTCTTCAAACCTCTTCGGCATTTAGAAAATGAGCAGCTAGAGGTAGAACAATGTTGTAGACGTTCACGTGGAAAATTTACCTAAAATAACCTCTCGATACTTGTACACTGATTTATAAGGGTTTATAGTTACAAGATACAAACCTCTCGTAGTAAATTAGTATTAGGAGATTACCACAACTTCTTTGTTTCAAAACTTCTTACAATTTTGTTCAACATAATGGGGCACAAAAGAAACTTTGATGGAGCACAAAAAAAAATCTATGCACAAATATCTAATATTTAAGGCATGTAGTTTGGTTCATTTTGTTTTGTTTTGATTTGCGAGTGACACTATAAACTTGGGAACCGTCTGTCGGATTGGGGCACAGATTGGGGCACATGACGTGTCGTTGGAAGCGGATTCTTTTGTAGAAATGTGGAAATCAATTAAATCCCAAAAGAGTCAATGAGATATTCAATTCTAAAGTATTTATGACCCCCAAATCTCCAGAAAGTACAAAGATGACCTAATTATATATCTAGGAGAAAAACAAGAGAACTCAAGCAAGAATCACATGGTTTGGAGCTACATAATTGATACTAAAAATAAAATACTTGTGGCTATATCACGGGCCATACTAGTCTATCATTTAAGTCAGATAGTTTGTTTGTTTTGTTTTGGCACATTATGATCTTGGGCACAACCAGTCGGAATAGGCCGCATGAAGTATTGTTGGAAATGAGTTCTTTTGTAAAGTTATAGGAACTATCGAATTACAAATTGGGTCGACTGATTCCAAAATATTACAAAGTATTTATGGCCCCAAAACTACTCGAAATTCTTTGCAAGAGCAATTGAGCATGGCTACGCCCCAAAGGCATTATAGTTTATAAATATAACAAGTAGGATGCTATTAACAAAGTTTGCTGCTAGTACATGTCTTTTGTACTACTCTTTATGATGCAAGCAATATAATGTGCATAGAATATCTTGTATAAACCATATACCGTATTTCAATAACATATTCAACACTTTAGTGCCAAATAACAATTAATTTGAAGACTATGAATTCAACCCCTAACTATCATCAAAATCCAAAATGGCTTTTTAGTATTTTTAGTAGCCTAGATGAAAGAGTTTACTTTCTGTATTTTAGGCTAAAATTTGGCGTAGGGGTGGTTATACATACAATGTGTATGTGGTAAAATTGTGAAAGAACATTCTTTTTTAGAGCATTTTTTAGACACAATTTTTTGTTTTTAGGCCCAATTAGTGTAAAAAAAAAATTAATCAAAATTTTCTAAGCTCAAGTACAAGAACTTATAATTAAAATTCTAAAGGACTGATAAAATTGGTCCACACCCGAGGAGTGCATAGATGTAGAAAACTTCATGTGAGGTTTTAAGCTCCCAAAATCAAAAGGAAGATTTAGGGGTCAACAAATCTACTTTTTGTTCATTTTGGTATAGATGTGTTCTTGGAGGCCCCTTTCTAATTTTCAGATACAACACGTGTTGTCGCCAAATATCCATCTAACGCACGTAATTGTTTAGGGCCTATTGTTTTTTATCTCACACCTATAGTGTTTAATTTCCGAGTTCTAAATATTAGTTAATTTATTTTTTATTGTATATTTGTTCTAAAGCTCCTTGTGGCAATCTCTACATAGTTCCCATATTGCCAGTAGTATTAAATATTTAATTAGTCTTCTAATAGTTCTCAAGTTAAAACTCTTATTGAGTGTTATTAACCTCTGCTTGGCTTTGAAGGCATTTGGCAAGGCTCTTCGATAGGACCAATTGGGATTACAAATCCAAACAACAAGAATTTTCACAAGATGATTACACCAAATTTTATTGTAGGCATCTATTTGGGGTGCAAACAAGAGTGCAAATGCTCTAAGTAAGTTCAATGTGTCTTACGGGTGATGGTCTGGTTGGGGTACCCAAAAAGGTTGTCCCATGAACAATTGCACTCTATGCTGGTGTGACAAACATATCCATTTTTAAACTGTAATACAATAAGACTTCATTAGATGTGGTTTTAGTTGTCTATACTTATAATGTATCAAGAAAAAAAATTAAAAAATAAAAAAAATATTTTGAAGTAATTTTATTTGATTTTTTAGTTGAAAAAGTAAGTCATGTCCCAATAACCTAAAATCCATAGAATCAAGCAAATGGAATATCAACCATTTTTATTTTAATATAATTTTTTGAATATGACCTACATCTTCTTGTATAGAATACAAAATAATTTATTTAATAATAAAAAAATTAATTCATTGTGCACTATAATGCCTGCAAATCCCCAAATTCAACACTTTTTCCCTCATCTATGAATGGATCCAAAAAAAATAAAAAATCTAAAAGAAAATCTATAGGCATATATACTTTGATTTCAGTGAGGTGCATGATATTTTATTTTCTATTTTAGGGTCTTTTTACTTGATTAAAATGACTAAATTAGACAAACTTTGGAGGCTTTCAATAAAAATAACCTAATTAGTGTGTCCAAAAAGTGATACCCCAAGCTTACCATTGCCCTTACATTGTCCATATTTTTACATACAATTTTTTTTTTCACTTGTAATAAGCATACAAGAAACAATTCTATTAACAAAGTGAATCTATTATTTAAGGCATGTAGTTTGTTTTTAAGGCACCACAAGCCTTGGCTTGGTGGTTGGGGCTCATGGCCCCCATTGAGGAGGTTGTGGGTTCCATTCCCCATGCCGGCGTGGTGCTCACCACTATAGTCCACCCAACTATTGTGGGGGGTCCTTGGACCTTGTTGTATGGGTACCTCAAAGTCCTTTGGGGGGATACTATGTCAAGTATCCTCAAGGCACTAGTAACTAGGCTAGAAACTAGCGTAGTTATAGTGTCCACCCTCGAGAGGGGGAAGTAGTATTGTTCCAATTTCCCCTTGTCCGGTGGCCATCGGGATATTAGCATTACGAACGGACACTTCATTCACGCCGGCCCCTTAGAAAGGGACCGGAGTTTCTATCTATCTATCTATCTGTAGTTTGTTTTGTTTTGTAACATTATGATCTAGGGGACCGTCAGTCGGATCGGGCCGCATGAGGTGTCATTGGAAGCGGGTTTTTTGTAGTGTTTTGGAAAACAATCCAACTGCGAAATAGGTCACAGGTCCTGAGATATTGCATTTGAAGTACTAATGGCCCCCCAAATCACCAAAAGTTACAAAAATGACCTACTTTTAGAGGCATGGTCAATGTATATAAGTGGCCGTGGCAACGCCGCAAGGGCGTACTATGAACGTTTAAAAGAAGATGATTGATCTTATTAGAAACATATAAACTTTCATTCTAAGTTGTAAATATGGGTAAAACTTATAATTTATTGTATCCCCCACATCTAAATAATAAAAAAGAGATATACTTAAACAAAATAAGAAATTTCACCTTCACCTAGAGCAATGAGGAGAATCAAGTATTTACCAAAAATCATGTATTCAAATACGAGGTCCTTAACCAATTATACATCCTAGAAAACATGATCCTAGAATTATACAATGCGATATTATGTACAAAGATATTTGTTCTAGTAACACATATGATCACCACAACGAATCTCAGGTTTGCCGCGGGCAACAACGGGACATTGTCCCGGGATTTTCCGATCTTGGAAGTCCGCTTGGTATGTAGTTGGACCTTGAATTTTCCCGGTAGGTTGAGGATTATCGGCCTTCTTATGCACATACTTGGCGGGCATTTTCCATTCACGGAAATCATCATGGTATGTGGAATCCGAGTCGAATTTAGCACCATGGCTACCTAAATTATCACCATGACGTACTACTTTGGCGGGTGGGATTCTACCCGGGTCCTTAAACTCGACGGAGTAAAGAGATTGACCCGAGAATTTGCCACCTCCATCATGCTTTTGGGGAGGAATACGCGTTCTTGCTTGCATGTGTTTGGATTTGTCCCAATAATCAACATTGTATGTGGTTTCTTTTTGGGATGGTCCCGTCGCATCGTTCTTGATGGGCGGTCGCCACAAGGGGGCCGGCCCCCATGGATGTTTGACGAAGTCATCACTATATGTTGTGTTGGACGCGATTTTGAGGCCCGCGTTCTCGTTCGGAGGGACTTTGCGGACGAATTTCTTTGGCATCGGCCATTCCGGATACTTGGCACAATACTCTGAAACTGTTTTGTCGCCGAATTTGGTGTGCACTGATGTATGTTTTTGTGGACATTTGTGGAAGCCGCATGTGCATACTTTGCATACACATTGTCTTCCTTCCTGTACAAATCAAATAATCATTGATCAAAGTAGAAATATGCATGAATATTTATACAACTAAGAAAGGAGAGAAATGAACAAAGGCCTTAGAAGGCCAAAATGATGTAAATAGAGCGCCAAAATCACCCCTAATTCTATACACTATGACTGCTTGATCACACACAAGAACAAATTTACATACAACTAGAAATTAGTGTTTAAACAATGGTACTTACACCCGATTTTGGATCACATGCTGGACTAACTGGACGTTCCGGTCCTCCTTTTACATTGACCATTTTTCAAGTAGATACTATTGCATCACTTCTGCACATGATTGTTCCAAAATACTCAATAATGTCAAGGTAATATTGACCGGAGTTTCTATCTATCTATCTCTCTGTCAAGGTACACAAAAATTTAGAATTGCTTGTTAAAAAATTCTAGTCTAAAGGATTTCATGTGATGATCTAGTATACAATTTGCATACAAAGATGTTTCTTATTGTTAGTTCCATAATTATAGACCAACTATACTTGAGCATTATGCTTTTAGAACTTATTATGGAACTACTTTTGGTTTCACCACTGTCTAAAAAACAATGTTAGTGTAGTTGTTTTGGCGTAGGATGTTACAATCTCAATGAAATATAATAATTCAAATTTTTTGTTTCGCTTACGTGATGAGAATTGAATTGTTTCGAAGATGAGATTTAAGTTTTGCAAGCTCAAAGTATTATAGTTGCGATATGAGTTGTTATAATTATGAAATATATTTGAGTGATGCAGTTTGATTGAGGTTTTTGTACAAAAGCCTAAAGTGTTAATTGTTACTTTATGCGAATCATCAGCAATGACCTCTATCAATTAGAATAATAATCTAGTTGAATTTTTAATAAAATTCTACTCATATTTTTTTGGAATTTTCAATGGAAGGTGAAAGGTTTTATCATTTCGATAGACGCATAAAAGCAACGGTTGATGCCAAGAGGTTATAAAGCATCACTCTCATTGATGCAAACCTCTTCAACACTTTGAATCTACTTTTACGAGGGGCATTCCAATTTACTTTTTTATTCCATTTTATTATTTGGTTTCTATTTGGATTGTATAACCAAATAAAACTATACATTTATACCTTAAAATTGTCTCCAACTTTGATTATAGTCTATAGTATATTAAATTAATACATTCATGTTGGTGAGGTCATTAGCTACTAAAAAACAATCTAAAATAACTTCTTTTTGAGTTATCACATTATTTTTACTCTAAGGAATTTCTTTTTTGTTTTTGTTTTTTTTCAAAAAAAATATAATTATAATGCGTTTTGATATTTAATTCAAAAAAATTTCAAGCCACTTATGGGGTTTGAAATCATAATAATGATTGCAAGGAATATAAGTTTGAAGTCATTTATTTTAAAGTGAATGTATAACATGTTCATGGGACATACAAGAATTTGGTTTGTATACGAGTGTAGTTCACCCAACTACATTAGGGGGGTTTCTAATACCACCACATTTGAAGCCCTTCAAGTAATAATATATTGTTTTCTTGTAAATATTCATCCACAAGTTAAATCAAATATGTATATACCAATCTCAACAAAATTTTATGAACTACATATAGGAAGAGAGCATTGTCGTTTGCAATCAATTACGTGGACCCACCTTTCATATCCAATATTATCAAAGTATAGATTCCATACAATGTTGTACAATTAGCGGCTGGTATGTACTCAAAGTAGTAGCAAGAACGCACTAAATTATACCTCAACTAGTAACTCCAAAGATAATTTGTATTTATACAAACTAATAAGCCTCAGCAGCATTGCCATGCTTATACATAATTTTCAATATTTATCGAGCCAAATAATTCAAAACGTAGAAATTCAATATCTTGACCAAACTCGCGATCCAATTGAAGCGTGCACCTCTTGAACAAAAAAAACCCCACTTTCAATGACACATTATGCACCCCTATGCGACCCAACGGTGGTGAAATCACAGTGTTACTTACACACACGCAAAACAAACTACCTGCCTTATATAATAGATTATAAGGTTACAAATTGCCTGTTAATATGGGCTACAAACATCAAATAGATAAAAAGAACACCGATTTCCTATTTGAGATTGGTGTGCATCAAAAGTCCTTTCAACCTACCCTTGATGTCATATGTATAAAACATAACGTCATCATCATCACGAAGAGCGTACATCCTAGATCTCACGTAAACCCTTTATTTTCTACATATCATAAAATTCACTTTCTCCCATTACACACCACCAAGTGCAAAAACAACAGCCTTTGATAAAGAGCAACTTGAGAGATATAAAATAAAATAAAATAAGAGGTGACATTAGCATTACCCCAAACAGCGAACATTGATTGACCACCATAGAAGACTTCTCCAAGGAACGTATGGAACAAGGGAACACAAAGGGAACAAAGGGAACGTCGTCGTCTCCATATCAAGGGCGATAGAAAGCAATTAGGGTTCATCGATCGATCCATTTTTCCACTTCATCGTCGGATTGTCGGTGTCAATTCTCGAGTAGAAACAGTGTCCTGGTTAGAAAAATCCGCAGTAGTTCTGTAAATTGAGTGTCTGTCGGTGAAGTTTGGCTATTGGAGATGGCGAATTTAATGAGCGAGCTCGAGCGTTTCGAGCAGGAGATGAAGGAGCTCGGATCCGAGACAACGACGGCACAATTGCAGCAAGCTCTTCCACCACCACCTGCACCTCCTTCGCATATCGTCGCCGCACGACCTGTTCATTTGCCTCCCCCGCCGCCCCCTCCCCCTGTAAGCCACTCATAACCCCTTAATTTGTGCTTTTCTTTTGCGAAACTCTCATGTAAATGTGTTTGAATGTCCGATTAAATTTGCGTCGTAGATAGATGCTATCGGGTTGTGTGAAATGAGAAGCTTCAATTGACATTGTATAGGGTTAGTTTGTTATATTCCTCGTTTCATTCCTCTGTAGCCCGCATGCTTTGAGAAACCCTAACTGGAGGATTGAGGTTTAAGGAGAGAGGTGTATAAGATTTTAAGTTGGTGCCTCGTCCAGAGAATATCAATCAGTGTAGAGATGCATCTCTGCTTTAAAGATAGTGAAATGAAGAACCTCAACAGATAATGTCAAGGGATTGTTATTCTCCTTGTTTTATTTTCCTGTGGCACACCTCTATATTTACATGCTTGGAGGAACATAACATCTGTACCTTATGTGACTAAGTCACATAAGAGAGGTGTAACAGTCGATCAGAGAGGTGTATGAGCTGCGAGCTCTGATATGAAAATAGTGTACAGGGTATCTTTTTCTCCTTGCTTCATTCTCTTGTAGCACACCCTCTAAAGTAACATGCTTGATTGACGCTATTTGAGGGACTCTAACATCAGTTTGTGAGGTAGAGAGGTTTTCTGCGTATAGAGGCTTACCAATCGATCAAAGAAGTGTACGAGCTTTGCGATTATTGATTTGGCTATGGCGATGCATGCAGGGTGCTGCATTGATAGGTAACGGCAGCGCGGCACCTGCATTTTTGGCACCACCACCGCCGCCACCTCGACATGGTACGCCCACGTTACCTCCTCCACCTCCGACTTCAGTAGTAGGGTCGCAGTATGCTTATCCTCGAGGAGGTCCTGTTGCACCGCCACCACCTCCTCCACCCCCTGTTGCTGCCGCTGCTTCAGCATCAACTTCTTATACTTTCCCAGTTCCGTTCCATCTACAGCAACAACAACAGTATCAAGCTCCCGCGTATACTCCCCCTGCTGCTCCTGCTGCTTCTCAAAGTACCTACCAAGCGCTGCCTCAACCTAGTTATACTCCTTTTTATCAGCAAGCTGCTACCGCTGTTGTCGCCCCTCTTCCTCAACAACAACAGGTTAGCTCTCTTTGTACTTCGACTTGAATTCAAAGTGCTCATATGCTTCAATTTGTGTCCATATAGGTCAGGCTCTAGAGGACCTAGTAGTGTCTTTTGACTACTACCACTATGCCCACCGAACCATAGTGGGGTTAAAGGTTTTTTGTTTCATGAACACCCTCAAAGTCCTTTTAGGTATGACGTGTCAGGCACTAGGTAAGAACTAGTACTGATTCATGATTCATTTTTCCACCTTGGGAGGGGTCAGGATTTCATTGGTGTTATGTTCTGTGGGCATAGACATACAAGGAGAGGTCAAATGAATATTCTGTTCATGGTAGTCTTAATAAGTGGGCATAAAAATGGCCTAAGGTTCTTCTTCTGACTCTAGTTTGTTTTATAGTGGACCTAGCGTTGTACATGCTGTTAATGCTTTGAAGACCCCCGTGGAGGAAGACACTAAACGCTTTGAAGACC
Source organism: Bryum argenteum (assembly GCA_037043015.1). Classification (NCBI taxonomy): domain Eukaryota; kingdom Viridiplantae; phylum Streptophyta; class Bryopsida; order Bryales; family Bryaceae; genus Bryum; species Bryum argenteum. The sequence continues at coordinate 11,325,080 of CM073328.1, read as the reverse complement.
CTCATAAACCAGAAAGGGAGTGAGTAGAGCTGACTAGAACCGCGGTCCTGCTAACAATCTGATGAATTTTCAATGAGAAAGAGGTTCATAAAGCAATGGTCTTCGTAGGATTCGCACTATATCAGGATAGGACTTTGTTGCTTTCCATATCCTAAGTAGTCTTTCTATATTACTCTTGATATAGGAGATTCAGAAGAGGAGTTGGTATGTTGGATGACTGACAAGTGAGGTGTTGTTTGGATATCAGGCTCAGCAGCTATTCCAAAGAGATGCACAAACCATTACACCAGAGGCTCTTGAAAGCGTGAAGGCTGCATTGGCGAGTGGCGAGGGGGAATCAAAAGGAGAGACGAAGAAAAAAGCCATTCCAAGGAAAGCTGCTGGACAAACTTGGGAAGATTCCACACTCTCTGAGTGGCCTGAGAGTACGTCTCTATGTCCCCAACTAGTCTCCTACAACTACTGGTATATTCCGCTTAATTTCAGGTCCCGTGCTTTGTAGTATCCTGTTCTCTGAATGATTGTTGTTTGTGCAGATGATCATCGCCTTTTCTGTGGTGACTTGGGTAACGAAGTGAACGATGAGGTTCTGACGAAGGCATTCACACGCTTTGCTTCCTTCAACATGGCTCGAGTAAGTATTACCCCTGCAGCTTCATCTTGACTAATATTCATGTTTAAATAACGAGATTTCTGTTTATTTTTACCTTTGAAACTGAATGGTAAGTTGTTAACGTGATTTTGTGGAGTTATTTTTTATGATAATATGCATGTTTTTCTAGGTTGTACGAGATAAGCGCACAGGAAAGACCAAGGGCTACGGATTTGTTAGTTTCTCAAATCCCTCTGACCTCGCTTTAGCCTTCAAGGAAATGAACGGTACGTGCCCACTTGTTATCCTCAGTCTTCATACAATTCAATCAAAGACTGAAGTTGTTCTGCCTCAATAGGCTGCATCTATTTCCGTGAATTGTAGTCACTTTTACGTTTTCTTTCTTTTCTAGCATTGCTGAAGGGGTCATTACTTTTACAGGTAAATATGTTGGGAACAGGCCAATCAAGCTGCGAAAGAGCACTTGGAAAGAGCGAACGGACGCAGAAGCATTTACAAATACGAAGGTGTGAATTTCCCCACATGAAATTGATTGCATTTTCTTGAACTTCGTCTCATTGCTTGTCTGTATGTTGTGGGTTTTCAGCATCAAACCAAGCGGCAAAAAGCACATCACAAGAAGAACATCCTGCACAACTAGCGAGTTATAGCTTAACATGGGGTTGCTCCAAACATGGGTACTCAAATGCGAACATGCGCAATGAGAGTAAGTCATGTCCCTATTTTACCATTAGTGGCTCAACTAGAGATCGAGAAGCTTTAGATGCTTTGTCTTAGCATATGTGCGATTGTTATTGTCTAATTCCAAATGTATCTTGTTACCGTGTATGGAGTTTTAACCGTAGATCTTGTCATGTAACTGGATTTCTGTTAAGAGCATAGATTGACTTGCCAATGACCCCAATTGAGATGTATGGGAGTTTCAAACAAAAGATTGATTGCGAATTGTGCTGGTTGCAGGTGAAAGGTTTGTAGCTCGTGGAGGTCAACGGTAGATGTTGAGATGCAGATTGTTTGTGTACAAAATTACTGCTTGTGGCAGTAGAATGATCATTTTAAGGTGTACTTTAATATGGAAACGGTGCTTGTGTATTCCTGCTTGTTGTGAAACTTTTGTTTTTTGTCTCAAGTGCATTACTAGATGTATGAGAGGCAATCACATGTACGCATAAATATGACGGAGAGGGACCAAGACGGTTCATCTTATGTTCCGCAACAATTCAAAAACATTCTATTTACGAACTTGTTGACACGCAGTTCTTCTAGGACGTTTTTCAATGTGTTGAGGGTATTCGTTCGATTCAAATTCAATTAACTTTTTGGAGACTTTCACCAGAAAATTCAACAGAATTCCACCGGTACAGTGCAGTTCTAAATCGGAACAACTCCTTACTAAAGCACAATACAAGAATCTATGAGATTCTTTGTCCTTCGAGGGCCTGTTGTCATACTTCGACTCTCCGAGTTTTCACCTTCCCTGCAGCCACTTCCAACAATAACTTAATATCCTGTCGACAGAGTAACACAAAGTAGGGCTCTCCATAGACGAACCCCTCCTGCATTAACAGTGGTACAAGAGAATGTAGGAGTTACCAAGCATCAATAACATCAGTCTTAGTCCACATAACAAGGAATAAGGTGGAATAAGGTCACTACTCCATAATGGTGCCAATTCTTGAATCTATATTGAAGGTAATCATGCAAGCAACTTGTTTCCATGGACAGAGTAAGTAGAAGATTGCACCTGGGAGATTCATCATGTTCAACCTTTCTAAAACCTGTCATGAATTGCTAAAGTTTGACTCGTAGGTGTTCCTATAATGACTAGTCTAGGTAGTTCACAGAGTGCAGACTTTAGAGCTACTACGGCTCCTGCGAAGTTCACCCAACAGTGCTCAGATGAAGACTTCCGTTTGAATGCCATGCCAAAATCTGCTCGTCTGTCTTGCCACTCAACTAGTGTACAATGCGTAATGTACAAATGACTGTCAAAATTTTCTTGCCTCTCCTCTTGATTGCTCCATCATAAGCTGGCCACCTCAAAACAGCGAATGACGTCGTCGTTGAACACGATAGCAGGCTAGTCAACAGACCATACCACCCAATCTCGGTACATTGTGTATTGTACATCATCAAACAAGCTGCTCAATATCATCTGGATTTCTTCTCAAGTTGCTCTCAAGTCATCTGCAATGGCTCAGTCTCTGCTCCAGTTCCGGGCCTGTCCAGAGCTTTAGAAATCCCCAGACCCAAATTGTCATCACTAAGGCTCATCTTCCTTTGAAGATCCTCGCAGATGATTACACTGACCTCATGGCTCGGGCACGGAGACTCAAACTGTGTAAGTGGTCTCGATTGGGCACGGATTCTCTCTGAGCGAACTCTGCATTGGTCCCATGATCTTCAGCATTCGCACACATAGTATAGCAATACTCCTTGCGGGCGAGCGTAGTGCTCATAGTATGATACTAGCTTGTCGCTTGCTTCGCTTCTTCCTGTTTAGCTCCTCCAGAGGCTTTGAGTTTCTCAACCTGCTTCTTCAAAAACGCTAGTCTCAGCTTTTCTCTGTTCTTTTCAGCTATCATTTGCCGCCTCTGCTTTAACTCTACCGCTTTCCCACGAGCCTCTATTGTTTCTTGATTCACATCCCTGTGCAACAAACATCAGATTTGCAACTTAGAAGACAAACCAACAGTAAAGCATACAACCACTGAAACCATGTCCGTAACATTCTGTACGACTTCTCATCAGAACTGTAAATACAAACATAAACTGCGACCGATTCCTTCACTGAATCGAAGTCCTCTGATTCTTTTTTAAAACCAATAGATTTTGACTCTTAAAACGAAAGTGGTATTCTATAGATCTCTCATGACTAATCACTCCTACATGTGTTGAATTGCAATCATGAAGCAATGCTTCATACCTGATGAGTTGCTTCTGCTCAACGCTTAAGCCAGTAGCTTTGCCCAACCCCCACCCAACGCCCGATTTCGGTTTCGCCTCAGCCCCATCCCCTCTATCAATCACAACAGGCACTTCAGCTGTTCCGAAATTCTCTCTCTCGTCGAACCCGAGCCGCACTCTCTCCATGTCGTCGGCTTCCTCATCCAAAGTCCCTTTACGAAGAAAATCAACGCTGTACTTCTCTTTGTCTTCTTCGTCAGGTACCTCGCCCCTCACAAGCTTGTCGTATAGCTCTGCTTTCTTCTCGAGTGCTGCGTAGCTGTCTGCTCCATCTTGCGTTGCCTTCAGATGGAGCTTGTCTCTGCACCAGATTCCACACCACAACATGAATAAAGCTTGCAATCTGTTTCAGTTAGCATGAAAGCAACAGCAACTCCTTATCATGTATCCTGCTCCAGAAATAGTGTCTAAACATTACGTAAACCAGTATCCAGCATTATCCGTACTCCCTTCATAGGGTCTGTGATTCATAAGCATCTTTGAAGAGCAGGCCTGAAGGTAAAGGAAGTCTTCGAAGCAATTTTCCACGCAGAAGAAAGACCTGTCTTATGTTGGACTCCCCGTATAGCACAATAACGAACCCGTCAACAGGAGAGCTATTAACATTGAGTATAACCTAAACAGCACTATCCATACACCATTCTGTAGAATTTGCTTCGAAGACTTTCTTCAACCCTAGGTCTGGCTTCAGGCCCGTCTTCAATGTTGCACTCTCTCTATTGCAATAAAGCAAATCCATCTACTCGACAGAAAGCTCCACAATTCGAGTAATGATCAATTCGAGGAAAATTGTAACAAATTAGGAAGCTGCATACCTTGTGGCTCGATCCGCAACGCCCGAATTCTTCTTAAGAAACGTATCGATCTTCTTCTTCGGCCTAAAAACATCAGCATCGACACCGAGCTCTTTCGCCCGCTGCACGTCCTGTTGCGTACGATAGAGCTGCGCCCGAAGCTCAACAATCGAGGAAGCTCCTACTCCTTCAATCACCCGTTGCTTCTTGGGCATCACCGCGGACTCCGTGATCCATCCCAACGAGTCCACTCGCTCCCTCTTCTCCTTGCCCCCGTCCTCCTCCATCGCCACCGCAATTCCTCAAACGAAAATCAAGACCTCTATATTGCCTGTCAATTCAAAAGCTCGAAACTTGAGGAGCAACGATCCGAACAATTCATGAGTCTTCCAAAAGCAAACCCTAATTTCTTAGAACCCCTTTTTCTTAAGGTGAAGTATAGTTGTTTTTTCTTGTTTTGAATTTTTTTTTTGTGGGCTTGATAGACGGAAAGACTTGTCTAAACACTTAAATTATATGGTAAAATTTTTTACTTCAAGAAAGATAAAAAGTAAAATCATACTTAAATTATCTCAAAAAACCACCATGATTTGGTTCAAACATCTGTCTCACAGTAATACCAAGATTTGATATTAATGAGTAATCAAGACCATTCAAATCATATCCAACTATATTAATGAGTAATCTAGTCCATGAGAAAAATCAACCATTTTCAGCAAATCATGGTGTTTTTATTGAGACTTGGGGAGTATGTAATATGTATATGTCATAAGTTGGGTATATGAAACTTCATGAGCAAAATAAAGTGACGATTAGGCGGCCTTCTTATTAAAGGTGGAGATTTGCCGAGAGTTGCATAATACATATCCAACATGCAAATTGTATAATGTCGAACTCCAAAATATTCAAGAACACATATCTTTACTCAAATAAGAAAGTAAAATGTAGATTTCTATACTAAAATAAAATTCACAACATTTTAGATGTAAATATGAATTTTTTTTTATGATGGCATAGTTAATTACTTAAGACACAGAGGGCAATGCTCTGGAGCAAGGGAGTGCTAATGTGTAAATGAAATTACCACATAGAAGGAATATGCTTCATTTGAACTATGGGATCATAAGTAATATGTATACATGGATCAAGCCCAGGAATTTAATAAACACAAATGTGCTATTGAGAATGGACAGTGCAATAAATGTCACTAAAATGAAATTGTTACATACATGCTTGCAATTATAATGTTAACAATTTTGTTATCAACTGTTAAGTCAAGTGACCTGGAAAGATGGGTCGTTAACGCATAATCTAATAATTGAAGCTCGGTGGGCTGACCCCGGTGCTGCTCAGTGAACCGTGGCAGTTGTTTTGCTGCTGCTCTTCAAATTTCGGCCTCGAAGTATAAAAAAGATAGATAGAAACTTCGGTCCTTTCTGAGGGTCAGGCGTGAATGAAGAGTCCGTTCGTAATGCTAATATCCCGATGGCCACTTTAACTTCAGAGTTCTGCTGGGATATGGTGTAGTAGCCTTGGTATTGGTATGACCGCATCACTTTAAAATGGATGCAGCACCAGGACTTCCAGGGAGGTCACCCATCCCAGTACTATTCCGGCCCAAAGGCGCTTAACTTTGGGATCTGGTGTAGTAGCCTTGGTATGACCGCATCACAAGCATTAAAATACTGTTGGCGGTGTCGGTTATTGCCGGCGTTGTGTCGACGTTGTTGGTTGGAATTTTTCTGAGTCTATGCATGCAGGATCGTGTTTGACATTCCATTCGTTGTGAGGAAAGTTTTTCAGGGCGTCAAGAGGTAGGTACTACCTCCCCGGAGCATCATTGCACTGGCATGGAAGCCTGAGCCTTCGGAGTGCGTGTCTTGACTTCACCAAGGATCGGAAGGAACAAGAGCTACGCTGTGCAGCGTCAGTTAGACTTCAACTTTGACGCAGTATCGGCGGATTTGAATTATCAGAACTACTATACCTTCGATACCTTCGAGCAATACGTTTTGTAAAAATTTGGCGAGCATCCAACGACCGTCACAAATTGGGCGTGATGTACGATTATGACAAAGATTCTTTTGAATACCCAGACATCTCTTCAAACTAGATGTGACATTATATTCTACACCCAATCCTCTTGGCTCTGTCATTAGTTGGATGCGACCGTTGAGGGTTGAAACTTTGCTTGCGGAGATTCTTGCTGGTAGGTGTAAGATTTATGTGCGAAGATCTTTTTGAACACCAATGGAATCTGTATGGTTAAGCGTGATGTTTAAAGGTAGGGTCTTTACTTGGATGTTAAGTGTTTTAAAAAAATACTCCATCTCGTTGGTAATGTGACATTCAAGAATTAGTATCGAGGTTGAGAAACATGGTAGTCAACTGCTGGGTCATCTCTCTAACTATGAAGCAACTATGTCTGTAAGATATCACCTTATCTCAAACCTTACGACATATCACTCCAAGTGTTGAGACTGAACAAGGTTTGATCCGATATTTGCTTGTGGATGACTACAAGCGTTCTTAGTTTGATACAAACAAACTCTTGCTCGTGAAGGAGCGGCAAGGAGAGTTCAAGAGCTAAAATTGACTAACTAAGAGTGAGGCCGAGTAGTGGGGATCTGATAAAGTGAAGGCAGTAGGTACGTGACTGGCGGACGGACGGCCGGGTTGCGTCGCCAATGAATGAGTGGCATGGCATGCAAGCGGCAGGTAATACCCACGCACAGTCGCTTTCCCTTTCACTTGATGACCACTGTGCTACTAGCAAAGAGCTCCCATCGCAATTACGCAGTTGATTTAGCAGGCGGTGCAAACCAATGAGCTCTTGCCAGTGATAATTTTTTACAACGTATAATCTTCCCCCATGGAACCATCAGCTCAGACTTGAAGCATTTTGTTCGAGTATATCATCAACTTGGAAAGATACCTCCACCTTGCCTGCTTTTCGGCACCCTCTTCGCTCCTGCGGTGATCCAAGGACGTGATACAATACATCTTGCATATCATACTCATATGATCGAGTGCAAGATCTAGTGACCTCGAAGCTGGGTCGTTAACCTTTAAACGCCCAAGCAAGCCCGAGGGGCTTGATTCTCTGGAGCTCTCACTGTAATCAACTTTTCACTTATATTTTGATGTCAAACTGGTCACCATCTTATGATGCATCCAAAAAGTGAAATTTTACAATTCAAATCACAATTTGTATGTATGGTTTTATGGTTTGAAAGGATTGTGGTAGGTAGGTTGGGGCTGTACATAACCTTGTAGGTGGTTGCAAGCTCATCATTGATTGGATCATTCGTGGTGCCCAAATTCAAAAAGTGCACTATTCATGATGCCCAAGTCCAAAAGATGATGTGATCCAATTTTGGGTTGCCCGTTTTAGACCCCATGGGCATTTAAGGGTTAACGCATAATCTAATAATTGAAGCTCGGTGGGCTGACCCTGGCTGTTTTGCTCCTGCTCAGTGGACCCTGGCAGCTGTTTTGCTGCTGCTCTTTAACTTTCGACCTCTTCAACTTTAGGTTGGGATGCTTAGGGGTTTAGAATATATCACTTGAAAGTTTGAAATCTTAAATTTTAGTCTTGTGTGATTAGGCAAAAATAATATACCCTTTTATTTTTAGGCGTAATTGGTTGACTCTTCAAAGATTGTGATTCTTTGACCTTTCAAGAGTTGTGATTGACTTAGTCTTAGTTTCCACCCTTTGGGCGGGCGGAAAAAATAAAAATAATAATAATAATTATTATTATTATAATAAAGATACATTTTCAACAAAAGTAATTTTTTGAGTGATTTTGTACTCAGATTTCTAAGTGACCCAAGTTGAAACTATAAGTGATGATACAAGGGCACCCTTAAAAAAATTACAAGAACTAGTTCTTAAATTTTCCGTGATGTTACATTTTTCTTTCAAAAACTGTTAAAATTTGAGATTTAGGAATTATTTGAATATTTATATTTTCTTTATTTTTTATTAATTCACAAACTCATGAAGGAACCTACTGACCATTCACTTTTTCTCTATACCACATAGGTGTTTTATTGAATGCTGAATTTTTTAATAATAAATTGCATGAATGTGAAAAAGCCAAATAAGTGTTTAAAATTTTGCACAAGCATGTTCAATTTTGATATTTACATAGGAAAAAATACTTTCTCTAAGAAATATCATGATTTGGTTTAAACGCATGTCTCACAAAAAATTTAAGATTTCATAAAATTTAAGATTTCATGTTAATCTGTAATCCAGACCATCCAAACCATATCCCTTAAGCAATGAGTAATCAAGATCATTTTTGGATTTGTAAAGACAAAGGGAGTATGGACAAGATGTTTGTGGTTATCACCTTCCATTTCTCCTTTACATAGTAAATTTTGTATGCTGAAAATAAGTTTGCATCATTACAACTCACAACGGTTGAAGATTCAACCACTATCTTTGATAGTAGTCCTCAAATGACAAAGATCTGACGGTTGAAAATTCAACCACTGTCTTTGATAGTAGTACTCTACCACTATCTTCGGAAGTAGTACTCTTCTTCTTACAGCTGGAAGTATCACAAAACTGAAATTTATGATCAAACCCAAAGTTTACAAGTTGGTATAAATCTTTCAAAACATCATGGTCGTCTAGGGCTTAAGCAATCCGTTAGAAATGGCGTTCAGAATTTCACAGGTTGTGCAGCATAATGTAAAACAACTCACTTTACTTCATATCAAAACCAGGTACATTCCAACTTGATTAACTCTATTCAGAAAGTCGGTAGGAAAGCACCCTATCCGTTACGAAGCGGTGCCCGCTTCCAATAGCTCTACTTTACAGATCTGTCCGCAAATTCAACCAATACTTTATTAAAAATAAACAACTGTACAAGATAGCGCTGGGATCCAAAAAACTGCCAGTACATCCATCAACCGACCATTATCAAGTTGTGGATAAAGCCTTCAAAACATGAAAACAAAGCCTGCTTGTCACCTCCGCTTGACTACTCTAATCCCGGCGCTTGCGTCGCTCACGTTCCTTCCGCTCCCGTTCACCGGCATTCTTCGTCTGCACTCAAAAAAGTAAAAAACATGAACAATCTGCATTGAACTTACCATCTAAGAGAATCACATTCCTAGTCTGAGCATCTGTCAAAGAAGGATCAAATCAAAGTTACGGTTGGAATGAAGACTTACCAGAATGATGAGGATGCGCACGAAGATGGCAGCGAAGTCCAAGAAGAGGTCCATGGTGTGTTTGATGTAATCGAAGTCACCAAGAGATGCCCTCTCAATGATCATTTGCGTGTCGAACAACACGTAGCCCACGAAGACAGCTAGCCCCAGGTACAGCTGCAACATGAACGAGAACGTCAAAAACATGCAATGCATGACGGAGCACATTCATTACCATAAGAAATCGGATTACATCATACAAGAGGTGAGTTGAAATCGAATTACATTATACAAGGTGGGTAAAAATAGGGTACCTCAACGTTGAACATGAACGCTCCACGGCCAAAAAATAGTGAACCGAACTGCATCATGGCCATCGTACTGATGACAGATGACAAAATGCCTCCTAGGAACAGATATTCCCTACGCTTTGCTAGCAAAGCGGCTCCTGAGAAGCAAGCAAAGATTGCCGTAGATCCGAGGAAGGCAACCATCACAATACTGCAACAGCCAATTTCAAAAATGAATCCTCATAGTTTTCAACAAATCTGCGAGAGAGATTAAGAATAGAACCGTTCTCCTCCACGATAGAAATTCGCAAAACATTTACATGGTATCAAATCTGCACGGGCCGCATGCTCCATACCTAGGATCAAATTCAAGGACTTGCGCCACAAGTGTCCCCAACGAAGCTCCCTCTAAGAGGGCAGCGGCACCCAGCAACGATAATCTCTTCGTCTGCACGAGGATCGCAACATTTCAATATATCAAGCCAAAACATAAGACAAAGGATCTGGACCTGAATGCTAAACTGGCAGGCTGCCGAAAATATTCTTCCAAACAATTATAATACCTCGCGTTTTAACATAAAAACCGAGTGCACTAAAAGTACTTCATTCTCAACAAATCACTCAGTTCGATTTAATGTCAACGCGACCTAGAACTGAAATTCCACGACTATCTATGATATCATGTTCATTCAAATGCTAATCCAACAATCAGGCAATCACATTGAAGTCGTAAACAACATAATCATTCCTAAACCCTTCAATTCATAATCAGCAATTTGAAAACTGCGTACCTCATCCTGTGGGGTATGGGGAGTAGCTGCAAGCCATGCGCTGGCGGCAATGAACAAGAGCGAGGTGATGATACCTCCGATATTCAACAACGTATGAATGTACACGCCTACTGCCGACAGGAGTACCGTCGCAGCCAAAGTCGTGTATACCTGCACAAAAATTGAACGAAAACGCACTATTAGTATACAATAAAACTTACATGCCAGATATCAATCAAAAACAAAACCCTGCACTGATGAAACCCTACCTCGACGCAGTACCTTAAACGCACATCAATGATAAGAATCATCCAAAGACCAATCCAGACACGAACACCACGAGAAATCTTCGAGTACCATCTTATCGAAACACATACTGCCTTGTAACTTCAGTTATTTTACGCACAGAAGGTACTAAAAGAAGAAAAAGAAAACCACAAAATCAACCCACAACGTTGTTTTCACCCAGAGAATTTTCAACCTGCTCCAAAATTTCCAGATGCAATCTAAATCTCCCACTGAGGATAATTTATCAAGTAATAAAACAAGCACCGCTACGAGGCGCAAACCCTATAAAGACCAAACCGACATAGTGCATAACCTATCGATATACGAGGATTCTTAACACCAAAACTAAATTTCGCAACCGACAAAGCAAAAAACCCTTACCCGCTGAAGATGGTGCTGAACAGGCTTAGAGATAGCGTGAAAATTCTTGAGCGAGTTGTAGTTCCAATCCTTGCCACGCCCGTCGAGGAAAGACGCTGCGTACTCCATCGCTAAACCTTCAATTGAACTCAAAACTCAACCAAATGACCTCCGAAAGGGCTCAAAATGACCACAACAACGGCGTGCGATACAATTTGTATGCACTCTGGGATCACTTTCAGAAATTGTTGCTACCGATCCGCAACACGTTCTCTCGTGCGCGCCAGAGCGGGAGAGCAGATGTTTATATGGTAGTCGAACTTTCCAGAGAAGGGGTTTGGGAACTTGTTCGAGACGATGTTCCCATAGTTCCCTGTACCGCAGATATGAAGCTTCGATGTTGGTTCGAGGAAGGACATACCTTTTGAGGGTGCCGACTGTTCTTGGGAACATACCGGGTTGATGACGTGGATTGTTTGACGTGTCTTGGCCAATGGGATTCGAGGGCGGTTGTCCATGTCATTATGTGAGTGGACCACGGGTATAGGTGAGGTGTCTCATTACCAGGCAATATTGGTGGATATCTTAAGACTTGTCATAATTTTGTGGAAAGGTATAATTATAACCCCTAAAGTGGATTAGGTTAGATTGTGGTCGTTTGGGGTTTGGGCAACCTTTGATTTACTATTTTTATATCGGATGAAATTGAAATTTTACGAATGTTGTGGAGTTTTTTCATACCTTTTTGAAGAGTTATTTCATGTTTCAATATTCCTCATACTTTAGGAGATAGTCACGTTCAAAGATTGAAAACACTATTCAAAATCTGCCCACAACTTCCCCATTCAAATTGTGGTGTATAATTACTCACTTATTCTCAAGATCTGCCCAAAATTGATTAGAACGTAGAAACTTTGAAAATTTACCAAAAATTGAGCTTTTACAAGTTTTTGTTTTTTTGTAAATGTAGAATAGGTGATAAGGCATGGTTTTCTTGTTTGGATTTGCAATCGAATAGTTTTTTACGTGTCTTTTTAGATTTTGAAATTGGGCCTTTGTATTTGAATTTCAGCATAACTCCATGTGAAAAATCATGCATTTCTTTGGGTTTTCCAAGTTGCATGAGGGTAAAAATTGCATAGACATGGTCTAGCTCATATAGGGAGAAGAATGTGAAGAGCCTCAATTCACACTTACCTCTAAAAATAGTTTTTTGGCCCTCAAAACGTAGATTTTCCTTTGCACAAGAAGGGGAAAAAAACAAAATAAATGATTTTCAAAAAAAAAAAAAAAAAAAAAAAAAATCCAACTTTGAATGCTATGATCTATCAAATGGAGAGGAATTTTAGGTTAAGATTTGGTGTCCATGATCTTATACAAGTTTAGTAGAAGATTTTAGTTTTACATATTTCAAAAATTGCCATAAAATGAAAAATCTCACCTTGCCTTGAAAGAAGGCAGTATCGAGGGTAAAACATGCAAATAACACCTTGAAACTTTAGGGGTAAAGTGGTCTTATTTAATTCATATGTATGTGTACTTTTCATGACTTTGAACTTGGAATTGAAGGTTAATTCTTCCTCTCTCCGATTGGGTGGGTTCATTAAGTTCTTCATCAAAGAGATAGATTTAAGAGGACCTACGAGACAAACTCAATAGGACAAAGGAAGTAATGGATAACCCAATCATTAATTTTCATTCTTACTTGACTCCTCACCAACAACACCATAATGAGTAATGATTGGGGTAACCAATACTCTCTTATGGATAACATTAATATAAGATAAGTTTTGATGTTTAAAGTGATCCCAAAAAGGGATTAATAGATAAGATAAGGTTTGAAGTAGAGGCTACAAAGACGACTTCGTACACCGTTAATTGGCCACATATTCATTTTATTTAATGTTGTATAGTTTGATCATTGTTTCTTCATCCTACAACCATTTTTCATTTGCTAAAAACAAGTGTGACAAAGGTTTTGTGCTTATACTACCATATACTATAGATTATGATATCAACTCCGAATGTGTGATGTAAATGAAATATTGCTATCGCAAGTTGACTTACTAAAGCCAAAAATAAAATAAAAAATTGTTCATCAAAGGGTACTAGGCACTCTTGGACACTTCTTCAAACATCCTCAAACATCAACTTGGCCCTTGCTAGGCGACGCTATTTTTACTTTTTTTACCACTTTAGCACTAAATTTTTTATATTGGTTTTCAAACATTTTTGAATTACAAACACATTAGTAATTCATTAGTAGTGTAAAAAATATGAGGGATGCAATCAAATGTGTAATTCAGATCAACATCTTCTTTTTATTACTAGAACTCAATTTTGGATCTCAAAGTTTGTATTAGGTTCTGCATGATGTTGTCAATAGTACAAATATCTTTTAACCCCTAAATGTCTCTAGTGTCAAAAACAACATTTCAGATGAAGGGCCCTAACTTTGAACAACCATATCTTCTTCACCCAAACTCCATTTTGGACAGAATCACTTGCGTTGGGTCACTTGTTCGTGAAATAAAAATTGCACACTCATACAACAAAGTATGAATAAATGGCATGCATTTTAGTGAAGTGAGCTTTTGTTTTTGGGTTTTCAAACATTTAGCATGCTCTATCATTGCAAGCCAATTATGTGAGATCTCAATATTTTTTCAAGAACTTCTTTTTCACATAAATAAAATTTTATTTTACATAAATTTCTTACTGTTGGGGAAGTTTTTCGACTTTTATTGGCTAATAACCGGCATTTCCCCCACCCAATCGGTTTTTCACATATCTCTTCCGGCAATTGCCTTATTTTATACTGAGAATAGAAATTTATTTGTAATTTTCATGGGTTTTTAGCCAATGGTTCCATGAATGGACCGGCCAGTGTGCTAAATCCGTTGATAATAAACTAGCCGTCGGTTCTTCCCAAACAGTGGACCACCTTCAAAACTTCATAGCAAATCATAGAAGAGTCTGAAATTCATGAATCCACTTTGACTATCCATCCATACTTTCCCCATGCACAAAAATTGCTTACATTGGTTACATCACTACATATTAGGAAATCTAAAATTTGAGCCATTGTTGAACACTCTCCCTTGGATCATACTACCTAAAAAAAACTTCATGCCAATTCTTTCAAGATAAATACTACGAATGACAATACTTTCAAGATAAATACTACGAAATGAATCAATTTTTTTCATTACTTCATGACAGTACTTTCAAGATAAATACTAAGAAATGAATCAATTTTTTTTCATTAATATCCGCAAATGCAACATAAAAATGATACATAATAGAATGAAGAATTAATGGCCACCTAATTTACAAATAGACACAAATAGTGTGTCCAAATAAAAAATCTTTTTAAATTAATTTCCCTCTTGGAGACGAGCTAGAGTAATTTTTCCTGAGTTGTTCACATCCAAGTGATCAAACTGACGGCACACATCAGCAATTTCATGTGACTCAATATGTCCCATCTCTTTCAGCTTGTACACCACATACTCCGCTTTGCTGTAGAAAAACAATACACAAAAAATGAAATGAAGTTAGTAAAAGTCCTATTAATACAATAAATTTTAAATCTCAAATGAAGTGTGTCACACTTCGACACTTGGAACTACACTAGATGTTTCACAATCTACACAAAATTGACCAGAAATTGATTTACCAAGTTCTTTGATTTCAACTAGAGTCAACAAACTGTGGTGGCTAGCATCCTTATCACGGCAGAACTGCTAATTACCTCAACAAACAGAAGAAATCCTTTCTCATGAATCTTTCAACATGCATAACTTTTGCATACTATATCCAAATTACACATTCTTTAGCACATTGCAATCCTCTTTCCAATCCCAACTTGACGAACCCAAAAAACGCACCTGATGCAACCATCATGATCAAGGTCAGCTTGCACGAGATCCCCAACAGTAAGCTCCCGATGCAACACCCACTTCGCAATCAAGCGATGCCGTTTCTCAACTCTCGCTTCCGCGAGGTAAAGGAAGCATCTCGCAACCGCAAGCGTACTCACCAGCAACCAAACCGCGGCGAACAATCGTCCGGAATGTGTTTTGAACGTATGATCACCATAGCCCACAGTGGTAATCGACATGATTGTACAGTAGAAAGCATCGAGCAAGCTGAGCGCCTCGAACTTCATCATCATGACCGTGCCGGTGACGATGCAAATGACTGGAACGCCGAGCGCCATCGCCACTTTCATTCGAATCCGCATGCGGTTCCCGTGCTTCGCATTCAAGATGTACTTTTTCGCAGTTTGGAAATGGGAGCCTTCGACTGCGGAGAGGAGGAGGTGTTCCTGTTTGTCGAGCACGTAGGTCACCATTCCGGAGAGGAGGGCGTCGATGAAGCCGAATCCGACAAGGACGAAGACGCAGGCGAACAGTTTCGCGAATGGTGTCGTGGGGACTATGTCGCCATAGCCGATGGTGCACATTGTTACCACGCAGAAGTAGAGCGCGTCCACGAGTGAGGATTTTTCGGCTCCAGAAAATTCTGGACTCTTCCAGAAGTAGATCGCCACTCCGACGAGGAGGTAAACTAGAAAGGCGAGTCCTGCTTGGAATACTATTGACGTGCCTTTGGTGAATGTGGGACGTTGTGACAAAGCGGCCATTCGCTCCTTGCTTAAGCTCGCCATAGCTGGTGCCGTGTTTGCTCGGTGCATCCCATATCGCGGCGCGGGGAGGACCCTAGCTTTTCCAAATTCGACCGCATTTGCCTCGTCGATTCCGAATTCGACCGCGCACGCCTCGTCGATTCCATCTAGCGACTTTCGATTCCCTGAACATACAACGCTAAATAGGCTTTATTTCATGCGCCATTTCTTGTGTCGTAGCTGAATCATATAGCTGCACTACCTCAACATAATCTGAAGTAGTTTCTCTTCTCTCAATCACTTTCTACTCTAGAGTCCACTCTCATCACTTTCTGTTCTGGAACTCATCATTGCAATTGTGCCATTTTACATTTACTTGTAACAAACCTCAACCATTCAGTTACTGTATAATGTGGAATTGTTTCTCTGTCCTTGATCACTTTCTACTCCAGATAACCAACATCACTGTATCTGGGGACGGAATTGACGTTGCACAAAACGGAGAGAGAGAGAGAGAGACGGACCTGGTGGAGGTTCTTTTTCGTCGTCGCTCAGAAACGACTGCCGAAGCTCATCGTCGTCATCGTCATCGTCGCCGAAGAGGAAGCCGAGAGTGAAGGAGTTTTTGAGAGGACGGCCGAAGTTTGTCTCCAAGGTGCTCCGCCATGAATTCCTCGGCTCCGCTTCACCATTGCTCGACTCCATCGAGTTTCGGCGTTCCCGTTTCGGCATGCTACTGGACCAGGAGTATTTGTTGATATCCTTAGGAAGCGAGGAGCTGAAGAGATTGCTCTCAGAGAAAGCCACTCGCACCTTCCGCCCCGTCCCGTCCATAGCTCACTCTCATATACTCACCCTCCTCAACATTTCAACACCCACCTCCTGAGCTGCAATCAACCTGCTCAAAAGTGTCCGGAAACCAATTGCGGTCACCCTTCCATTCAACACCCACCTCCTGAGCTGCAGTCAACCTGCTCAAAAGTGTCCGGAAACCAATTGCGGTCACCCTTCCATTCAACACCCACCTCCTGAGCTGCAGTCAACCTGCTCAAAAGTGTCCGGAAACCAATTGCGGAATCGAAGCTGCAATCAAATTGCGCAACAGTTCGAAACTGCAACCGAGACCAAATGCGGAGATGGAGTGTGCGAGATGGGAATGTGGGCGCCAGGGGAGGAATTGGGGTAGCTGATGGTGGTTGATTGCAGTTGAAGAGAATCGAACCTGCGTCGAAGCTCGGATTGATGCGAGTCGGCGATTTGGTGGTGTGGGTAGCGCGGCGACGGAGTGGTGGGATCCATCGGAACTGTAAGGTCGGTATTCTACCATCGTATCGTATACGGCGTTCGTTTCTTTTTCTTTAACCTTTTCTTTTTCTCTTTTTCTTTTTCCTTCTCTTTTTCCTTTTCTTATGCCTTACAATTTTGATTATGAGCTTGAAGGTCCATGGTTGCTTGTTGCTTTTGGATACATCTATTCTCTTTTAGGTTTTTGCACGCGTGTCAAGGTAGCCTATCTTATCAACAATTTTCTAGAGCTTTATTAGAAATTTTAAATGAGTAGAACAAAGCAAGGTCACATGTATTGCTCCCTATTTGATTTTGGTGGTGCAAGATGTTATAGGTCTAGTTATGTGCAAGTAGAAATAAGCATAGTGTTTACTCTGAATGAGGTTCGCAATCGCACCACCAATGTTGTAAAGTCAAACATAGCCAATAAATGCTCTACCCTAAAATAGTTTCGGAGATCATTTTCTTCTGATGGAAGCAAATCAAGATCACTAAATATCTTTCTGGTTTCTTTTTGAAGAGACGAAAGCATCGTGCAGTTGAAGGAGCGTACAAGAAAATAACTATTCGCCCGTAGACAATCAACAATGACATATCGTATTCTTTGTCATATCACTCTTGGCTATCGGATCAAAGACCAATACAAAGACCACGAGGTACAAGTTAGCTTCTACAACACCGATCACATTCCATAAAATCATGCCACCAAGCTCACAGTTAATCAAATCTCAAGGTTTGATATTATGTATACCCCGTAGAGATTTGTCTTGTTCATCTCCCGGGTAGGTTATACTTTGTATTACCCTTGTTATGTTACGTTGTGCAATTACGTTAAAGCATCCCCATACTCACCAAGTGTTTCACACACGCAATAAGTGAATGAGAAATGCTAAGGGCCCTTCAAAAATGTCTGACTCTTGTCTCTCTACTTTGGCCCATGAAGAAAATGGCCCTCCAAATCTAACTCTAGTTGACTTGATCTGACATTCTACTTGCGATTAGTGCATTGACTATTTCACATGCAGTTGTACCTTAGGGACCTTTTAGGGTGGGGAAGTGTGATTTCAAGGGCTCTTCAAATATAAATGAACATTTTTAGCGAGTCACCTTTAGCAAGTATGGGTGGAGATGCTCATAGCCCGAACACTTGGCACTCCACTAGTCCACTCTCACCAATCAAATAATGAGTGCACTCTTGAGCATGGAATATATGGTAGAGCACCCAAAAATGGCGCAGTGCCGAAAACGGAGCCCTAGTAATCTTCATTGTCACGTACATAATAGCTTCTCCATACAACGGTACCATGTACACACTGCAAAAATTATAGGGAGTCACTTTAGGGCACCATTTTAAGAACACCTATATTTCCATCTTTAAAAATTCATTACTTACTGTAGAAGAGTCTAAAAATGATGATTCCACTTGCTCTAGTTTTTTACTAATTTTCCCCATGCACAAAAATTGCTTGCACTGGCAACATTCCTGTAGATTTTCTGTGCTGAAAATTGCGCCATTATAGGACACCTTACCATATTATTACATGAAGGAAACATTTATCATGTATGGGGCTCTTTACAGCAGTTGCCATGACTGTAATTATTATTTGAGGCCTCATGGTGTGTGTATTATAATGGAACTATTCCCTACTCTAATATTTGCTTGGCATGCATTATAAGTGAAAGAGACCTTCAATCCTCTTTGCATTTAGGGCCGCTTTACATGAAGGGCCAATGTATCGATGGGGCTAATTTATGGTGAAATTCTCTTTTGTGATTGGTTCATTCACTAGCAAGAATTCCATCAAAAAAATTGTCTGAAATAATAACATGTCTGAAATGAAAAAAAATTTGTATGGAGATTTGAATATCTTCATATTTTTGTGGAATGCTCCACATGATTGAAATTTTGATTTGGTTCACTTTCATATTCACAAAGCTATGGGCGGAGCCCCCAATGAGTTACTTCTAGACTACTCCTAGTCGAGAAATAGTTATATGTGGCATACGTTTTGTAGTAACACAATGTCAAAAGAAATTGCGCCTTTTGAGCAAAATCTAGTATTCTAACTAATTGTTGGTTTTGATAGTTCTCGTATTACTACACTCCTTTCTAACAATGTTCGTTATGTTCGTTACTACCACTTCCACTCCCAAGAAAGTGGAATGGAATTTCATAAACTACCTTGAGTATTCTTACATTACACACTTACAATATATACTACACTAAATAGGTAGATTAGTGTTAGATTTTTAGAAGATTTGAAAATACTTTAAGTTTTTACTTCTGAGAAAAAAAAATTACCAAGAGCATTGATTCCTGTACTATGAAAGGATCCCCAACTTGGCCAATACAGAGGGTAAAAATATTGACCGACAGTAAAATCTTACAACATATTTATGTATATTAGTGTATCTAACACTAATCTACCTATTTAGTGTAGTATACTTTTGCGGAGTTGCCACACTCATACGATTAATCTCCAATATTCTTGGGCCATAAATACTTGGAAATTCAATATCTCAAGATTCATCGGTTGGAATTGCCATCCGATTGTTGCTTGTACCTCTGCAAAAAAATAAACCCACTTCCAACGACACTCGTGTATCCCGACCGGCACTCCCCCACATCACTCACACAAAACCAACTACCTACCTTAAATAATAACCTTATAATTCCAATTTCTATAGAAACTAACCCTTTAAAAACACTAAACAAACAAACAAAGATATTGCATAAGTCTTCTCATTATTTTTCTAAATCTTATAATATACGTCAAAACTTTTCTTGGAAAATATAGCTAATGGTTTTGTTCGTGATTGGAATGAGAACCTTAAAATAATAAAAGTGAGTATATCATGTACCCATTTTCTTGAGAGAAAATACGTATAAATACGGACTTTTGGATTAGTTTTTTCCATGCTATTGGCTATGAGGGAGTGACATGGAAATGCCACTTGGCAATTAAATGATGGAACTGCCTGGTAAAGCAAATGGGTGAGGAGATAATATTAGCCACACAACATCCCTACTCATAAAAAAGCATAATTTGTTGTTATTAGACACAAGTTCTACGTGATTCAAGAAAAAGGATTTTAGGTAGCTGTAAATAAATTTTCTATGCTCAGACTTTTAATGTCCAAGAGTTTTGAGATTTTTAACTCCTACACTTGACATGCCTTGAAAACCATCCAAACATGTATTCTTGAAACATTTTAACCCCTAAAATGTGAGAGGTAAAATATGGCCGTTTTGACTATGATCAACCTTTGACTTACGGCAATTTAGTTTGTATGAAGTTGAAAACCCTTGTGCGGGTTATAGGGTTTCTCATACCTTTCTCACAAGACCATTCATGCTTCAGAATTATTCATATTTTACGAAATATTCACTGTCAAAGTTTGAAAACACTATTAGGGTAGGGTGCCCAATCAAAAGTGCAACTTTATCCCACACGTATTTAGAAATATGAGTACAGAGTGATATGGACACGGTGGTACAAGGTATGGTAATCAGGTGATCCATAGCAACACAATCCTACAAATAATATAGAGTTTGAGTGGGAAGTATAAACAATCAAAGAGATGGAGGATGGACATGTTTGGAGGATATTGGGAACTAGGAACAAGGGAGCACAAGACGGGGAACGGGAAACAATTGAATAGAGAATCGGAAACGAGGGAACATAGAACTAGGAACGAGGGATAGGAACTAGGAACGGCACATGGGAACCAAGAATAATTGATGGAGTTGGGGGACATGGAACTATGAACAAAGGAAGGGAATCAAGAACAAAAGATGTGAACCTAAATCAGAAGTTCAGATATGGGCAACCGTGAAGAAGGAAATGGAGGATGGAGAACCAAGAACAACAGAGGATGAGGAAACGGGGAACATGGGAAAAGATGACTTGCTATAAACCCTAAAAAGCAAGGGGACCATAAAGAGGGAACCAAGGACAAGCAATAAATAAACAACTCATCCATGAGGACGAGCGGAACTTACTCACAAATTATTAAAAAAAAAAATTTAAATTTTTTTTTTTTTAATTTTATTATTTTTATTTTTTAACGTGTTGGGAGGACATGGGTATGTACTAGGAAGTAATAAAAGCAGGTACTGAAACAACAGTTCTACCTGAGCACTGATTGCGTTGGATACTGAAAGCAGAGGCCAAGCATCCACTGCCCACTTGCTCAGATTCTGATATTGCCAATATTCTGCACTGTACAATTGGGTGACAAATTGTACTACACAATCTGCTTTTCAACCCCTCCTAATTAGTAGAATTTGTAGCAACAAACAACAATCAGAGTAATACGACTTATCAATGGGTACAACTAAGTCCCAAAAATATACGAAGTCATGTTGCTCAAGCCACCTCTGCAAGGAAAGAAAGAAACTAAAAATACTTTCAAATTTCCCTGTGGAATAGTTCAGGTAAGCTAGAATCCATGGAGACCATCCAAGGCCATCTTTGATGATTTTGAATTCAGAAATGCGGTTTGCAGCTCCGTATTATTTCAGGAGCATACTCCTTGGCAATTCAAATCAATACATTAGAAACCGGGGGCTCCTTTACCCCTCCCCTATCCTCCCGAGTAGCCCAAAATGGGTGTTCTGAAACGGGTAGCCCAAAATTGGATCATCTTTTGGACTTGGGCATCATGAATGAACCAATCAATGATGAGATTGCAACCTCCTACAAGGTTATGTACAACCCCAACCTACCTACCACAAGCCTTTCAAAGCACAAAATCACTCAAACAAATTCTGATTTGAATTGTAAAATTTCACTTTCTAAATGCATCATAAGAAGGTGACCAGTTTGACATCAAAACATAAGTGAAAAGTGAAAGCTCCAGAGCAGATTCTGTTGGAAAAAAGCCCCTCGGGCTTGCTTGCGCGTTTAAGGGTTGGGCAAGTATCAACACCTCCCTAGCTATTCAATTAAGTGAGTAACTAATGATAAACTAAACAATCACCTAGCTACTACTTTTGACAAAATAGTAATAATAAGCTTCTTCCTGTTCTGCCAAAGCTTTCATTCAATGATCCAATCCAGCATGATAGCAGAGTATGATGTACAGTACAATAGTGGTAACCATCGAGACAGTAAAGAAAGGTAGTTAGAGCTCTCTCCACACCTTCAGTTGTTGTTATTGCGATTCCGCAACTTCAGCCCTCCAAAACTGTTTGGTCGCAACAAAAATGCGCTCTCTACCTGCTGTTCCTGGTTCCAAGTCAAAAATGTCGAACTTCCATTGTATGGCTTTGGCAATCTTGGAAACTCGAGCGAGCATTGTGGGAGTGTCCCGAATTATCACTGTGCCCTCTGGTCGTAGAATCCGGTCCATCTCTATCATCACCTCTGCTAAACTGCACCTGCGTACTCTCCCACAAACAGAAACAGACGGTTAGTATTAAACTACAGTATGATAATATCATCAAAGAATGCTAGTTAAAGGAACAAACCTCCTGTCTAAGGTGGTGAATGGCTGCATTGAAGCTACATGCAACAAATCGTATGTCCGAGGATAAGTCGAAAATGCCTCACACCTGCTCAAAGAAGATATTGAGACTGTTAACCCTTGAAAGAAAAGCACTACAGTGAGCTTCAAGACGGCCATATCTGAAACCCGTAAACAAAGATCCGACCATAGAATCTTCTTCATAAATCTTCTTTAGTCTACCCACCAGTTCTTATCAAATTTATCAATCAAACCGTAGAATCTTGTTTATCAATCTTGAGTTATTCAGTCAAACCGTAGAATATTGTTTATCAATCTTGAGTTATATTCAGTCAAACCGTAAAATCTTGTTTCTAATTGTCTAATTAGTCTACCCACCAATTTTTATCAAATTTATCAATCGAGTTATATTCAGTCAAAGTTTGAGTTTTTGCAAAAACAGAGTATCTATTTGAAGCAAATCTACTGGAATGTGGTCGATTTTGACTTAAGGGGTTAACTTTGTTGGAACCAACTATTGATTAACTGACAGAAGCAACAATTCTAATAGAATGAGAGAATGCAGAGAAAGAACGAGTGTGGAACACTTGCCAGTCATGGACGACCCCAATAAGCCCCCGATCATAAATAGCACTCAAAGTATTCGGTACAGAAGTTGGCACTACATTCATCACCCAAACAGGATCGTCGCTGCTCATCAAATTAGCCGCAAAACCTCCATATAGTGCGTTCATATCCATGACGTTGCGATACTGTGGTGTTCCAAGAGCCACCTTCATCGTCTGCAGGAAAACAACTCAAATCAGAAGCTGACTACAGCTGAAATTTGAGCAGGTTACGTGGTTAATGCTAAACAGTGCTCTGAAGACGAACCTCTTTGTAGTATCGAATTCGGCGACGCCATCTTCTTGTATCCCTATCAAATTCTATGCTCTCGCCACTCATCACTTCCGCAAGACGTTTGGGAATCCTGTCTAGACGTTTCCGCCAATGTGTAGGCTGCTCAGAAGACTCATCAATCTTGGGCACATGAGTAATACACTCACCCAATGGCACATTCCTGTACAGTAGAAACAAATACTATAAGCAGGAAATCGATTTTCAAAGTTTAGGTTATTCATCAGGAACGTTCACCTTGAGTGGCTACTCGATGAGCGACTTACCATGCATTATCAGGGTCTTCCCCTCTGCAGAAAGCAGGAACCTGCTTCTCACGAGACCGGTAACACGACATGTTCGTAGGCTTTTGCCAGATTGCTGTTTTGTCTGCAACGACGACTGAAGCGTAGCACATTCTCTCAACCAGCCACTCCTGAAGAGCCTCATACTCCCGCTCTTTGCCAGGAAAATTCACTGGGGGGCCGGATATAACAAAGTATCCGCCAGGTCGTAGCAGCCGGTCAACCTCTAGAAGGTAAGTACCATCTGCAGTCAACCATTTGTTAGTCCCTCCCAAGGGCGATGCTTACGAAGCCTGCAACATCTATAAGAAGACTACTACATATATGAAGGCTAATGAATCTGGATCTTTTCAAAAGGTTGCAGTTCTTACAATCTAAACAAAAGGCGATGTATTACAATAATAGATATAAAAAATGACATGTGTTTTTGTTCTTAAAACGTAAGAAGGTAGAAGACGTACTGAAAGAAGCAAACGGGACGAGGCAGCGCGAGCAATGAATGAGGTCATATGACAACGAAGGGAAGGGGAGGCGTTGAGTGGCGAGCATGCCAACAAAAGCGGGCAGGCCTCTCTCCAAAGCGAACTGAATCTGTGCCTTAAATGAATCACGTGGCGCCACGGACATTGTGATCACTTCTTTCTTCATCAAATGAGCCCCCAAGCTAGCCACCTGCATATCAAAACCACCATTTTACTAATGCGATGCAGAAAGTAGGACCAAATTTGTCTAAACCATTTCATCTCGTAATAAGTGAGCTGGTGCACAATCGTGAATTGACTCGAGAAACTAGTAACCAGATTCATTCCACTATTAACTGTTACCAAGTAACTACAAAATTCATACTACCATGTTGAGATAAGCGAACATACCCCGCAGCCAATGTCCAGAGCGGTGCGAATGGCACTAGTACCCAAAGGAATATGACTTGCAAGCTTCTCGACGTACCCTTCGCCACCTTCAGGAAACATAGTTCCACCACCTGGAAATACGAAATATTCACCCTCTTGGATCATCCAACCTTGATCTGATTTCAGCTCCGCTATCTTGTTGTGCGGCGTATTGTTGAACCATATCTGTAGGGGAAAACGAACCTCTCAGCTGGCTGGAAACGATCTTCCCGAATCATCACGACACAAAACAAGACGAGATTCTTACTTTCTGTAGGCTTTCGGGCCATCGAACGGGAATCCGGTAATCAGGAGGAGGAGGAATGAGGCATCTCAATTTCTGTTCCGGAGACGGACAATGGCGTTCTCGATAATGGTTTCGCTCCTTTGTGAACTCTCTTGCTCTCTTTGGATCATGACATGGCATTATGTCCGCTAGCCGAATGGGACACGATTCTACCGACAGTCCCGATTCCACCTGCTCATAGAAACCTGCTCATATAGCAAGAATTCGGTTATGCCAATTGATCTTGAAAACAAAGCTCCATAGAATGAAACAACATAACATCCACAGACATCACACTCATGACATAGTACCATATTACCCTAGTAAGATAATGGCGCGAACAATGATTCCAAGGAGCTCTCCGTGACGTTCACTACAATGGCTATGAGCTACCCGTTTTCGTAACAACGCTAGAACTTACATCTTAATAGTATCAACTAATTATGTTAACAAACGTACTACTCACTAAGCAGCATAAAATTCTTTCATTAGAAAGCCACTTCTAGCCTTCACAATTGACACCACAATCACTGTAATTCTAAAAGACAGACAACATGAGGAATACTTGTAAGCTTAACCCTAAAAAGTTCGGCTCCTGCTTTATAAAACTTGAAAAGGAGATATCGTTCGACAAGCACTCCTGCTATAAAACTTATCACCACAAGCTACAACCCCGAGATGGTACATGCTCAGGACTTACCAGAGCTGGTAGGGTCAGCTTTTAAGGCAGCATCGAGCTCACGTTGTCCCGCAAGAGCCAAGGAATCACCAAGCGAGGTGAAGATGAGCGTGAAAAGAATTAGAATAGCAGACATCATGGCGAAAATGACAATGTCTAGCAACTTCCATTGCTGTCCCACTACTCCCACCAGGGGCTTCTCACGCTTCGTCATCTTCAATGAAACTCGTCGTACCTCGATCAATACATAGTGAGCCTAATCACTCAGATCGCGCCCTTCGTTGCAACATCTCCATACTGTACACAAACGATCACCAGAATTCAGACTCCCAAGCAAAATTCCACATCATCACAGCCCTCAAAAAATTGATCGGAATTCAAAAGAATTTAAAAGCTTCTACGAATTGGAATCGATCATGATAATGTGAGAGGGATCACTTTGAGCTGAGCGGCTCCAACTGAAGACTAAAATAGACTCTACAAACACTTGAAATGCACACGACCTAGGGTTTAACGATGTGAGCCCGAAATCTAACGACGAATAGTCAAAAAGCTTCCACAATCGACCCATTGTGGAAGCATGTACTCAATCAGAATATACTGAGAGGGAGACCAGATCCTCGCTTGAAATGCGCACAAGATTCGACGCCCTTCGAGTTCAACGACAAATTCTCAGAAACTTCCACATTCAAAGCGCGTACACATTGTACTGGAACCCAACTTCATGAGAGAGGACGGTGGGGTTTCATGACCAAGACTTGAAATGCGCACAAGATCCGACGAGTTAGGGTACAAAGACTTCAGCCGAAACCGAATCGTCAGAGAAACCTCCACTCACCGACACATTGCGGTTACTCGAACAAAATCAGATCCGTTCTAAATTAAACACTGCTGCAGAGGTCAGATCCTCGCTTGAAATGCGCACAAGATCTGAGCTCGAAATGAAACGACGAATTGCCACTACGTACGAATGGTACTCGACCACAGTACTATGAAAGGGGTTATTCGACTAAATTAAACCTTCTGGAGGTCGGATCCTTGCTTGAAATGCGCACAAGATCTGACGATTTAGGGTTTAACGACTTGGCGAAAGCTCAGGTGAGCAATTTTAATGGAAAAAAAAATGGGGAGAGAGGCGGAGTTGTACCTGGAAAATGTAATCTGCAGGTGCACGTTCTTAGTGAACGATGGTGAAGAGCGGGGGAGAGGGATCGTGGAGGGGAAAGTGGCTGGCCGGCTAGACTGGATTCAAGGAAGGAGGGGGAGCTTCGGGTTCCATGGAAGTGGAGCCTCTTTTCCACTTACAGGCGACATTTCCCATGCCCTCGTTTCATTAATGGCAAAGGCGCACCTAACCCCCCGGGAATCTTTTGTATCCACTTTTAAAATGAATGGGGCCCAAGGCAAATTTGAATCACTAGCAAAAATATGAATCAAACCAAGTGGGGGCCGCGCATGGGGTGGGGTTGGGTTTGGGTTGAATTTCCAACTAGTTTGAGTGTGTTTGACCCGATTTTCGTGGCCCTCTAGTGTTTGGGGTTGGAGTTTGGATTGAGGTTTAAATCCAAGTTGTCATATGTTTGACAATCCAAAAATAAAAGCTATTTATATAAAAATGCATGCCAAAAAGAGAAGCAGTTCGTAACCAGTTTGTTTGTAAATGAGGCAGAGGCAGTGTTAGAGGAGGACTAGTATGATTTAGACGCTTGGAAGGTTGTGAATGAATACTTGCAAGTGACATAGGTCCACCTTTGTGGAAAGCAGTATGGACAACATGGTACTCGGTCAAGAAAGACACTTGCAAGTTACCTCCACGTTATTTAGCAAAATGACACTTGCAAGTTACGACTTCGCTTTTGCAATTGGATAAGAAAGGGTTTGATTTTGGTCAAAATATATATGGGGTGAAGAGAGTGGTGATTTTCTTTCAAATAGAAAGTTGTACACTATCACTTGCTCTTATTGCATTCGAGAGCTAACTACACAAGTAAGGGAGGAATGTTGTGAGTTGAATCTATGTGTACCAATACCGATTGAGCGCGGTACTTGGCTAGTTTCTTTGAAAACAATGCCAAGATTGCAAATGTTTTACCTTGCGGAGAAGTCTATAGAGAATGAGCCGCTTGCCGTTGCTTATGGACAAGATCATGGTTCCATTAAGCTCCTTCGCTTGTCTCTGACTCTTCTTCCAATTCGTATAGATAAACTTGTTGAAGCACGTGTGATCCGTATGTCATATGCATGAAAAGTGGTTGACATCAATCTAAACATTGTGCACGCTTCAAAAACTATGTGGACTCTAGGTTTCAGGGAGGGTCAAAGACTTGAGTTTTATCCAAGAGAATGGGTTTGGCGTCGTCAAGGTGCCATAAAGTAGACACTATTTTTATTTTTATTTTTTTACTATACAACAAGGAGAGGTTATTGTATCAATTTGCGAAACGAGATCAAACCTCTCGGATCTAAAACTAACTCATAGAGCTAGGATGTTTGATCCATCAGCACAAGTTTATTTCACTTGTTTATGGCATCATTGGATTCCTAGAAAAGTAAGTTGTATGAATTGGTTGACTATAGCGGAAGGACTTCGAGTAGATGCATGGTGTTGCCAAATTGGGCTTCCAAGGTGATTGTCGCCCAGGATTGAGAGGAGTTTGGGCAACGACTTCGGCGGCATAGTGTGAACTAGCACTTGACCTCTAAAAGAGAGAGAGAGAGAGAGAAGCCTGAATCCGATAGATTTGCTTAAGAATGACGTGTTGTTTTCACAAAAATAAAAACCTTGACTCAATATACCTCAAGATGAAATCTTATAAAAATTGGTGGTTGACTAATTAGACACTTGTTTGACAAGATCTTAGAGTTGGATTTCCAAAAATCAAATACATAAAAACTTTGTTCACAGATTTCACATATGGCTTTCTTGAAGTTACTGTTAAGCTTCTCCTTTAGGCCCGACTCTAAATGCAATCCAAGTTCTCCCCTAGAATTTCTAAATATAGAAAGAGGGCTAATAAGAAGGGTGCCCGGCATTTTTTCGCGTACAAGCCCTTAAAATTCCATGGAGAGGCTCCCGAGTTAAAATGACGTCATAGACCCCAAAAAAACAATAAATAAATTAAGGGGTCAGAAACGACAAAAACAAAAAAGTGGGGCCCACCCACCTGGAGAACCCAGATTGGATTAGGTGAGCGGCCTCCTTGAGGATCACCATATTTCACTGCTACGAGCATTTTTCGGAGACCAGGAAGGGGATGGGTAATGAGCTCCCTAATTTTTTTATGTATCGGCTTGAAATGCCAGGGAGTAGGCTTCTAAGGGTAATTTGGGGTCGCAGGCCTCAAATTGAATTCAAAATTATCAAAAACGGCCTTCGGTGGTCCAAATGAAAAATTCCAGTGATTTTTGAAAAAATAATCCCATTGGCTGCTGGGGCTCCAAGAAACGCTTGTAGCACTGAAATAAGGGCGCCCCCTCCTTGAGGGCTTAAATTGTACAAATTGAGAGTATTGAAACGCATGTGGCACTTGTATACTAAAAAGGGGTGATAGACTTGTGGCTTTGTTGCTGGAGCCGAGTGACCGACTACGTATTTTGGCATAAAAGTTGGGGATATTTTCAGCTTCCCATCTAAGAGATGCAAATTTTCCGGGATCATCCTTTTATTTTATCTTCTAATTTAGTATTTAGTGTGGCTTCGTTGACTGATGTGCAATTCTAAATGAACCTATATCCATGCCTGGCTTACCTACCCGTTGACCTTGAAACAATGACCCCATGACCTTGAAACAATGACCCCATGACCGCGAAGTTTCAAGTTCCAAATATCATTAATTAGAGGGTGGGGGTGGGGGTGGGGGTGGGGCTTAGGGCATGCCCACCCATGGTGGCGCCCTGAAATGAAAACCAAAACGGAATTCGTTACAGCAGTCACACTGAATCGTGAGGGCGGGGGAGGAGCCCCACCCATGACCTGACGGACGGAGGCCTGATCCTCCATGTGAGGCCGTTTCGCAGCACAATCAGGGGCTCAACGCGGTGTAGAGTCGGCACGTGGCTGCGCACCTTGTCTTCTTGTGCGAGTTCAGGCCAGCCCACCTCCCTGCAAAAGGACTCGCATTTGCAGGTTGAACTGGAAAAAAATGATGAATAGTAGTTCAGTTCGGGGGATTTGCCGGTTGGTGGGGCATTTCCGCCCTGAACTGAACTACTATTCATCATTTTTCAGTTCAGGGCATGATGGGTGGAAATGCTCTTAGAGCATGCCCAGCATGGAGGGTGGGCCGGAGAGTGGAGCCTTGTTTGTGAGTGTGAGGAACCCCAACATACACACTATCCTTGTAACTAGGTTGAGAGAGTTGAAGTCTCCTATATTTTAGCACACTACAACTCAAAGTTATCCCGTGCCTTCACCCACATTTAAGCGTTCCTATTAACCAATGGCGGAAATTCTATTGACAGAAAATAATTTCTATTATAATCATTTGTCATAAAAAGGGATTGGTGAGCGGCCTTTTGGCACGCCCTGCCTTCCGGCGTGGGTGGGGTATCAACGTTCGCTTGAGCGGCGCTTGCGAGCTTGGGACGCAATGCGAAACATTGACATATATTTAATTATTGGGAAATTATTGTGAAGGTTGAGAACGCGTAAAGCGTTTTGATATGTTCCGCGTTTGGCCGCGATTGACGGGGATACTCTACGGCGGCGAGCACCCGTAAGCGTTATTCGGCGGCGGGCCACCTTGCTTGCTAATCCCTACTCGTCGACGTAGCCTGCTGGCTCGGCCTATGAGTAGCTTTGGCACGCCATATGGGTGGTTTCGAAGGTTGGCCTGGCGAGTAGGGTTGGGCATGCACTTAGAGCATCGGCACTCCAGCCCCTCCACGCAACCCCTCCAATACAATCATTGAGGGTTCATTCGGGAAGAATGTTAAAGGATACAATAGAGAGCTCCACCCAAAAACTCCAATTTGAGGTGATCTACCCATATTCCAAGGTGGCAGTCCCAAAATAAGCCTCCCAAGAACCTGACTGTCAAGAAAGTTCATTTAATGCTCATCATTAAAAGGAATAATCTCATTTGGAGGGGAACTTTTGAGTTTAGAGGGACTCTTGGAAGATTGAGGACCAAGGCCATATCAATGATTAGTCGCCTCTTGAAAATAGCATTGGCAAGACCAACAAGAGATAGAGTGAGGAATGTTCTTGTCAGAGTCTACCGATGATGGTGTTCTACGGGGAAAATTGCCTTTGCCGGCTATGCGGATGCTCCTAGAAGCCAAAAGTGACCTTGAATGGCCCTCCGATAGAACTTTAAATAAGTGTCACGACATGGACGAGCATGTGCTTTGATTTCCATTCATAGCACTTCCTTTCCGCACTACTGTAGTAGAGAAAGTATGGTTCTAACTACGACATGTTTAACAAATTCTGGAATGGGGGGAGTCCAGAAGTCAGACATGGGAGATCCCTTGTTAGGCATGTGACGAGATAGTTTGTAAGAACAAAAATGTGAGTTGGGGGATATGCGGAGAATATATAGATACTTGGTTCTCTCGAAATAAAATTTTCACAATCCTTTCAAAACATTTCTACGATCCAAAATTCCTAATGAGTCTTGATTTAGTTGAATATGGCATTACTCTTATGATATGCATGATAGAGGGAAATTTTTGAGGATCGGAAATGATAATTTTTTCATTTTTTAAAATCTTTAAAGGATGACAATTATTCCCAACTTTATGCAAATTTTTTAAATTTTTCTTCTGGAGAGTGAGTGAATTTTTATTATTATTTATTATAAATAAACTTTTCAATTTAAGGGGAGAGATACATTGGTTTTTCTTGAAAGTGTTGAAGTGTGGTTATGCTAGAAAACTCCATAAGAGCCCCTCGTTATGGAAAATATCTTGTAAAACACCTCTCTTGCCACTCCCGCGGCCCAGGAGGATGCCCCAGTGATTATCCACAACGAGTAGATCCTATTGAGTTATCTAGTACATCAAGTCAGTTAAAGCAAGTCTTATCTATACACTTGTCTCCTAATGGTCCCTTTACACTATGGACGAAGAGCCATGACTAAGAAAATTAAAATTATTTTCATGGTCATGGTTCTTGGCCAAGAGCCATGACCATGATAAATCAAAAATAGATTTTTGAGTGGCTTGGTCACTTTAGTGCCGAGACAATTTTAAGCTTAATTTTCTAATATAAATCCTTGTTATTCCCTCTCTTGCCCTCCCCTTTTCCCTCATTTCTCCTTAAATAATTGAATACTAGCCAACATGGTTCTTAAGCCTCATGGTCTCCTTGATCGTAGTTGAGTCGATGCGATGTAATTGATTCAATTCAACTATAATCAAGAAGACCATGAAAACATTATCCTCTATGTAAAATTAAGCATACTTTGGGGACCTCAAAGTTAGTGGCCATTTTCCTATTTTCAAGGTAGTGTAGAGCCAAATGGGACCACGAGCAGTTTACTTTCTAATTACAAAAGTTAAAAGGCCATGATCAATCTTTATGGTCCATAGTGTAAAGGGACCCTAACATACACACCAACAATCTTCGTTCTTGTTGAACACATCCTCCCGTGATTGAGGTACTTGAGTTTACTGTTTTGCTTTGAGTGAAAAGTCGATGATAATCATGAACACTCTTAAGGTAGACCATGCTAAATCCGTGCATTTAAGGACTACACTACAATTGGAAAGTTGGACTATGTGAATCAATATTTTTCAATTATAAATACAAAAAAATGAAGAAGTTTCCATATTTTTTGATAATTTTTGAGCACTTATAAAAATAAATAAAAAATTCAGAAGTGACATGTACCACATTACCTAATACCGTTCACATGACGCAAGGCACATTCTTCTACATGAAATCTAGAAAGTAGGCAAGAATCTAGAGTGGATGGTTTTAGGAGATGCACAGATTTAGCATTGTCTACCTTAAGGAGAGTGGTGTCGTGAGATAAAGCGTGAGTTCTCACCTTCAGTACGAAAGATGAGAATTTGGAACAGGTTTTCTAGCTATTCGGAGCATGTGTAAAGAGATGATCTGCATTCACTCTCAGTGTCGAGCATCGACTGAAACTATTGAGCATTGAGCGTGACTTGAAATTTATCAAACTTGATCTCCTTAACCTCTAAAGTCGAAAAGAGCCCAAATCGGATCGTTTGGGGTCTGGTCAGCCCCGTACTTACTATATTTAGCTCAGAAGAGGTTTTCCATAGCTTTCCAAAAAGTCATTTCACGCTCCAAAATTCCTCATACTTTAGGAGATATTCACGGTCAAAGTTTGAAAACACTATTTGAAATCTGCCCAAAACTGCCCAAACTGAGGTATATGCTCATTTATTCTCAAAATCTGCCCAAAATAAATAAGATCGCAGGAACTTCAAAAATTCACCAAAAATTGAGATTTTACTTTTTTTCAAGTTTTGTTTTCTGTACTTCGAAATAAGGTTTTAAGACATAGTTTCACCGTTTGGATATTTCATCCAATTATATTTCACAAGCCATTTTTACTGTCAAAGAGGGGCCTTTGAAGTTGAATTTCAGCATACCTCCATGTGAAAAATCAAGCATTTCTTTAGGTTTTATGGGTCGCACGAGGGTAAAAATTGCATTGGCATGCTCCTAACTCACTTAGGAACAAGAATTTGAAGAGCCTCATTTCAAGTTTACTCTTGAAGTTGGTTTTTTTGGGCTCACAAAAAACTTCCAACCCATTTTGCAACAAGGGAAAAAAACTTTTTTTTACAACTTTGAATGTTACGATCTCACAATTGGTAAGGAATTTCAAACTAAGTTTTGATACACACATACATGGAAAGTTGGGCACAAGATCTTACGGTTACATACTTGAGATTACGTCGAACCTTGAAAATTTTCATCTTCAATTGAAAGAGGATGTTTTTGAGGAGTTGTGACAGTTTTGGGGGCTTTCGACTTTAGGAGTTAAAGGATGGTACATCATCGCTTGAGCACCTGGTGAAATCGTATCTCTGCTTGCGGGATCGGCAAATCTACAGTGGGTGTACTGGATGAAAGATTATTCAGGTCCATTTCACATATGATTCTTCTAATCTGAAAATGAGAGTTCCATATTTTATCTGAATTAAGCAGCTCAAACTATTCAGATTGGAGAGTGAAACTTGTAAATACTCTATGATTTAACCCTTAAACGCCCAACGTGACCCGAGGGGTCACATTCCAACAAAATCTTCTGTGTAGCTCTCACTGTACTCAAATTTTCACTTATATTTTGATGTCAAACTGGTCACCTTCTTGTGATGCATTCAAAAAGTGAAATTTTACAATTCAAATCACAATTTGTATGAGTGATTTTGTGCTTTGAAAGGATTGTGGTAGCAAGGTTGGGGTTGTACATAACCTTGTAGGAGGTTGCAAGCTCATCATTGATTGGTCCATTCATGATGCCCAAGTTCAAAAAGTGCACTATTCATGATGCCCAAGTCCAAAAGATGTTGTGATCCAATTCTAGGCTGCCCGTTTTGGACCCCATGGGCGTTTAAGGGTTAAAAATTAGAAGGATGACGCATTGTCTTAATACTTTGAGACTAAGAAAACCAATGCAAGGATACTAAAAAACTTCATACGTGCAATAAAATAGATTATCCATAAGCAGTTGTACATGTACGCGCGCATGCAGAATCGCTTCACTGCCGGTTCCACTCTTTTCTACGAAATAAAAAAGTACGAAAATATCTTAAAGTACGTAGAGATACTTTAGCGGCCATTTGTCTTATATGCAAGATATCCTGATCTAGTACAATCCAACTTTCGTGATTCAATCCGAAAGGTTCACATTTATAATATACAGGTTGGTGCATCTCAGATGTCTTTTGTGCTTCACAAGTTGATAAAGAATCCAAGCCAAAAAACAAAAATCAACTTGCACTGTCTGTACAAAAGCCATGCAGTGTGTAACATGCATACACACGTGTTCAACTACAAGTACGTCTACAGGAAGCGGTTACCCATGCATCTCCTTTCCTCTGATTGTCCTCTGCAATATTGATTGTTGAGAAGTATGAGCCACTGATCCATCAAGTCAGTTACAAAGAGTCAAATGGCCATCACAAGTAGTTTAAGACTCAAATTTAATGCTCAAACCAATTTATTGCTACACGGAGTAGAATCCATGATACACGTATACAAACATGATACAAAGAACATAACAGATGTAATATATCTGTCTAACCTTTAAACTTAAGCGAAACTAGTGCAAGAATTTCAACCTTCAAAGCTCAGTACAACAGCATCCATGGAGTCAGCAGCCTTGTTGGCAGGAACATTCATTTTCTCCAGAAGATTGAAGGAGCCACCATTTGATGCGACTATGATAGGATTTGCGACTTCCCAAATGCTGCCTTCAAGCATTCTGCCTTCACTTGTTCGAAACGCTCGAAAGAGAGAGAAACTTCAGTTAGCAATTTCCATGCGTACTCCTCCGTTACTGAGTCATAATCCTTCCTTCTTTTCAGCACAATGTGACCACTTATTTCCCACACGGCGGGATTGACGTGCGTATCCAGAATCTCCTGGTCCACCTCACCTCAAGCTTGCTTTTTGGCAAAACACTGAGGGAGGATCAAAACTCTCGTGCTCCTATCGGTGATTAGAACGTTGTAAGGAATATTCTCGTTTTGGAGATAGACGCATGCATTCGCAACCGCGACAGAAAGATCCTCGATGCTGTTGGACATCTCGAAGACAAGTCCCCTCACTGGAAACTTGCTGAGCTCGTAAACCTTCACTCCTCCCTTCTTCTTGCCGTATGCAACTCTTGTTGTGGGTGCTCTCTCGATCGGGAAAGGAGCCGCTAGATAGTATGCCTACATGATTGTAAAGACTTTGTTAAGTTCAGAAAATTCAGAATTTTTGGGGCTCTCCGATAAATGCAGATTGATGATCAGCGGTCAAAACAACATAAAATATTACCTGGAAGTGTAAGTGATTGATAGTGGCGAATGCACCCAGGCTGTTGTAACCCAAACGAAAGTACGGGTTGTTCGCCTCTGCAGCCATGTGCAGAGCGAGTAGGAAAGAATCTTGGTCAATTCGTTGCGGCAGCCGGTCCAACACTCGAAGAACCAACAGTACATGCCCATATTCAATGGGACTAACCTGTAGATTCCGAACATGAATAACAAATAAGATAAAAGTGGATTTAAAATCTGTGGAGCATCACAGAGTAAGAAAATTTAAAAATAGATCGTCTAGCCGATTGAAAACAAATGCTACAAATAAGTCATAGAAGAAACATATCAACCAAGGAACTCACGTTGATAGCAACCACGTTGGGGCTGCTCAGAAGCGGCGCTGTCTCGTAGTATTCACTAGTATCGTTGTCTCTCGGTCCAAAGTGGAACAAGATTTCCTCTTGACCAACTTTGGTGAAATTGTACTTCTTCGGATCGAAGGGCTGAAGGACTTGGTCAACCCGAAATTCAATCGGGCGCTTCTGCAATTGCCTCCCCTCATTCAGCTGCGCAATAAACCCGTATTCTTCAGGGAAGCATCTGCAGTAAAAGACAACGTATTAAACACAACCCCCCGGTTCAAACCACTCAATCTGTATGAAGCGCGCTTCAATTTTCAGTTTAACAAGACTTAAATCACTTCAATATACTACCATCTTTAAAGTTCCACAATGATTTCGCTTCAGTTCACTCATTCCCCAATTCAGAATTCTTCTACTACTTTGAAGTCAACAAATCGTTATAGAATTCATGTGAACCCGCGAAACGGTTCACTTTAGCGGGAATACGTTCCCCGCAAAGTTTAGCGCGTAATTATGAAGTTTCCATGGTTTAATTAGACCTTTTAGCTCATTTCGTGGATTCACGGAATACCCATGGTCTCATAGGGGGTGTTGGCACAAGCGGCCGTTCTTGCTCCAATTTATACCAAATTAGTATTTTTGATAAACGCCGATATATTAAATGGCGAGTTTTTAGTATGTTTTAGCAATTATGTATTCATAAGTAGGGCCCGGGTTACCCCATTTCGCCCTTACTTTCTACAAAATCCCTAGTATGAAGTGTGGTGCCTTTATCTTGCCTAATTAGTTAGAAAAAACCAGGGATGAAAGTCCGTCCAACTGGACGGATGAAATCCGCCCAATTGGACGGATGAAGTTTTTTGCTTCAACCTCCCTGGATCAGCCAGGGAGGGAGAGAAGTTGGAGGAGAAGGCCGTTAGGCTGGTTTTTTGGTGTGTGCGTGTGTTTTTGAAGCGAATTTGTGAGATCCAGGTTGTTGTCGTGAATTTATGAGTTCTAGCTAGTATTGGTTGAAGAAACCCCGGTTGTGTCAAGTAGTGGAAAAAATGTCCACGAAATTAGGTTGTGCGCTTGGGAGTAGAGTGTTGGTATGAGTGTGAAGGATCGAGAGGAGTCGCGATCGGAGGGGGTGGGAGCGCGCGACAGCAGTGGTGACGACGACGAGAGCCGGGGTGGAAGCGGCGTGGCGCAGGCACCACAGGAGCGACGCACGGGCGGCACCACCGGGAGCGCGAGGCTCCAGGGAGCGCGCACGGGCACCACCGGAGCGCGAGAGCGCATCGGAGCGGCGGCCGAATGCAGCCCAGCTCAGATCGACACCGCAGGAGAGGAGGACGGAGCCATCGGAGCGGGCCGGGAATGTACTCCAAGCACTGGGATCGACACCGCAGAGGAGGACGGAGCAGCCGAGAGGAGGATCTGGGCCGGCAAGGTCGGTCTTGGTGCGAGGCGGAAGCCTCGACGCCGATCCGCGCGCGCCGACGCAGGTCGGGCGATCCACTGACTCTGCAGTCACAGTGGCCGGTCACGGTGAGGACGAAGACGACGACCCTGCCCGGCTGGCGACAACGCTCGGGGGGGGGGTGACGGAGTCGATGCTTCATCGACGAGCTCGGCGACAGATCCGCGAACCGAGCGTCGTCGGCGTGTGGGCGTGCCGGGCGAGGTGCAGCCACGGGCGATCACGAGGAAGGTGGTCTACCGGTCGCAAAGACCAACGCCGGCGCCAGGATCGATCGGCAACCCATCCTGTGGCGGTTAGCACCGAGCTTTGGGCGAGTCGGCAAGAACGCTCGGCCGAGTAAGGCAATGCGGCGACGCGAGCCGAATCGATCGAACGAGGACTCATCGCAGCAAGAGCATCGCTCGACGACGACGGCAACCTCGACACTGTCTCCTCCGTGATATTACGGAGGGTAGACAGGTGGTGACAAGGAGGGAGTCCCTCCATTCCCTCTTTTGCTTGAGTAATTCATCACTTTGCGTTGGTAGATTGTGTAGTCATACGTAGTAAGAATTGTGGAATCCATCCTAAAAAATGGCAATCTCCTTGCCAAAAAATTGATTGTTTGTTGATTTTTGTGATTCATGGTATCTTATGTGTGTGATGGTTGTCTAGTTGAATGAATAAGCTTGCTGGAATGTTAGATGTGTAATTAGGGTGCTCCGTGTGTAAAGGGTAGTGCGGAAGCGCTGCCCAAAATTTGGGCTGAAATTGATAGGATTAAGTAAAAAAATCGGTAATTTGTCATTAGCGCGGAAGCGCTGTCCGAATTTCACTAGGTTCTTGTTGTTCAAAGTTTTGTTCATTTGCTGAAGTTAGGGCTTGATTTGGAAGTATTGGGTCAAGCGCGGAAGCGCTGTCCAATTTTTTCCGAGGAAACCCTAGTGTCTCATTCAAGTGTGTCTTGCATTGTAGAAATGAATTATGAGCATGTGTATGGGCTTGGATTGCCTTGGAACCGAGAAATGGGGGTTTACAATTGAATCTACCATTTTTGTGAGCTTAGAAAGTGTGCTGTAGTAGTATAGTTTGATGCATTTTGGGAGTTTTTGCTTGAGTTTAGGTCCTATTTGACCTCATAATTGGGCCCAAAGCCCTAGTGGCTCAAGAGGTACAATTGTAGCCTCCTAGGCTCAATTTTGATGGGTTTTGGAGCTTGAGTCACTCATGGAATTGCAATTTATAGGGAGGATTGAGGTTACTTGTGTGATTGGACCTTTTGTTGATATTTGAAGGAGCATCGCATGTTTGCATGAGAATTTGGAGAATTCCATTGCTTGGAAGGAACTAGTAACACACCACCCCACGGCCCACTTGTGAGTTAAAAACCGGAACACCGGGATTTGACCTCACAATTCATGTTTTAATTTTTTCTTTGAACCAAATATTTTGTGATAGCTACAAAATTATACCTTCTGCATTACCCCCTGAATCACTTATATTCGCTATAAACAACCATGATACAGAGACGATTAACAAAAGCATACCAACTAACAACTGTGCAAAAATTTAATGTTAACACCAAATACAAAATAAGTTTGTCATACCTTTGTCTCACAAGCTGTTACATCGTATCGGAAAAGCCCGCGAACCATGCGATCTTCCCACTGGAGCAAAGAAAGACACCAAGAGAACTTCAACACAACATGCTTTGCAAATGTTGCAATTCCAATATTTAGATTTGGATTTCCTCAGATAGTCAATTCTAAAAAATCTGCACTATTCATATTTATAATATCATTCAATCTACTTCCATTAAACCAACTATCATGTGCGCAGAACACTGCGCACATGTAACAACAATATCAAAATCTTACAAACGGAAAAGAAAAATGATATACATGTGCGAGGAGAAGTTCATCGAATAAATAACTCTCGGTCTGGGAATCGTCCGTCCCAAACTCAGGGGCATCGTCGGGTACACAGTGGTCGTCGCTACCAAAGTGCGCCCTCTTGCTGGAGCCCAAACTTCGCTTAATACCGAACGTGTACAGCGGCAACTTAGCTCCTGCAGATGTAACAAAACGATTTAATGAGCAGGAATGCTAAACTAGAAACAAAATATAAACTTCTACCCTACCACCGACATTCATACGAGAGTACAACTGCAATTTGATGATACTTGCATGAGTGAAGAGGATAGAGTCGAACTAACCAGGAAGACAGCAACTGCCGAGGCAATCTCGACCACAGCCAGGCGCTAGGTCCAACTGCTGATGCATGGAAACCACTGTCTCCACTCTCTTGATAGTCAACATCTTTGCTAATATACTCGTCTTCTTCCTCCTTGCTTGCAAACGAGGAGAAAACTTGACCTGGCGCGTTCCCTAAAGGAACAGCAATCGGGTAAGAGTTAGTGCGACAACCTCCTCCGGTAAGAGCAGAGAGGTCGGAGGGCCGACCGCCTTTGCTAGGGGGAGCCCCCCGGCCGCTGTGCAAGGAGGGAGAAGACGAGAAGGAGCGGGACAATTGGATTCCTGCGGCATAAAAGATTTCACTTATACGGACGGCGAGGCTACTTTGCAAAGCTGTGATGTCCACTGAAGCAAACCTGGGTGCGCTATCGAAACCACCTTAGCTCCTTGAGATGCCAGCGTTAACAACCACAAAGGATCGTCAACTAGAACTATCACAGCCGCAGCAAGCTGGAGCGTGTATTTTCTCAATACTCAAACCCCTTGACAGTGCCGAACAAACAAGCTTTTCAGAACCACTAAAACCCCGAAGGTCTCAAGATGCTTTTCAAGAATGAATGTGACCTATCTCGCAGCCAGAACCTCCAATCCCTCGCGGCTACCAAAGCAGAACGACGCCTTCGCCCTTGCAATTTCCAATTTCACGCAGTGTGGCTCCGTTCAAACAGAAGAGAATGCGGAATGTGTAAATCAGCAACTAGCTTCGCCGAAAAAACAACTAATGTTCATGTGCTTCCACCTCTTTTCTCGCCCTCTGAAGATGTATATACTACACCTGTAGCATGAACATATAGAAGAAAGCAGGTAGACGTGATAATTAGAAACTTTTTCCGCGTCAGGAAAATGGGGTCGGCCTAACTCCACCACGAATGACATACGCCACAAGATATTCGCTTTCACCAAAGTAAAATGCTATTCATGATGAAAGGACCAGACGTCAATCATCCGTCGCTGCCACCGCACTAATTAACTAATAACGTGCTTCGTAACTGCGTTTTCTTAATCAAAATTGAACTGTTGCAGAGGAGCAAAAAAATACAAGATTTCGCAGACTGTTCATCCTCAGATCACATGCAGTTAAAGACAAAATCCTAGCAGATCAAGAATTGCTGATTCCTGCAATTTCTAACTGAGAGATAAATTGCCACATGCGCAGCACTCGAAAATATCGAAAAAAAGAAAATACTATTAGCTCAGAGCGAAATTTCAAAGTTACCTTACCGAATCGGATCACGAAACAAACATCGATTGCGCAAATCTTTCTCGACTTGACTCATCACCGAAAAGTGAGCTAAGCTACGAGTGACTAGCGCTCATCCTTAACAATCGGACAATTGATCTGCAGCCACAGAATTGGAGAAAGTGGAAAACCTTCGTTCAAGGCATGTAAAGTTTACTTTTCCAAATTCTCTTCGAATACAGGACAAGAAAAACCCGAAATTATCTGAAAAGAAACAGAACGACGTTCTTCGTTACTTCCGCAACATCGAGAGCTCCAGAAATCGTGATTTTTAACGAAAGGCTGCAACTATTTTGAAGATCTCTAACGATTGGCGATGGCAATACACAACTACTCCTCACCACGTTTTGGAAGGGAAGGATTGGATCGCTGCTGTGGATGAAAGTGAAAGCAGATGAAAGTTATAGTGGATGATGAATATTTGGATGAAAATGGAGCCACGTGGTAGTCGCCGGTGAGAACCAAAAGTGTGAGGGGGAACACGTGGGAACTCATTTGGGAGCTTCGAAGCTATTTGAACGATTAACCCTAAAAGTCCAATCAACCATTTTATGGTCGATTCCCAATTTTGAGGAGCTACAACCGATTTTTCTGAAAGTTTTTTTAACATTCAAGAATTTAGGTGATTTGGGAACCAAATTCAATTTGCACAACCTTGTTTGGATTTATAGGTCGTTCACAATAAGCTTTTAAATACAAGTTGGGTAAGATTTTCTCAGTGTTAAAAAACTTACTATTTTAGAAAACTAATAAGGTTTTTCGTAGGTTGATCGCTGCCTCTCTTCATCTTATCATATACTATGTCACTTTAGGCAATCATATTAATTTATAACTACTAATAATAGAAATAACACATAATTCATTATAATGGGAATATATACACAAAATGGTAAATACGACTTAGGGTAATACTCCCGCCCTTAAACTGCACCAAGCCAAATACATTACCAAATAATCAAACTTTATCAATATAGAGAGAAGTATTCTCGAAATAAAAAGCATGTTCTATCAATATAACAGACTATTCTCAAAATAAAAAGGCAATGTAATGAATATAGAAAACTATACTGAAATAAAAAGAGAAATTAATACCAAATACAAACACCCAATAAAACAAATTTACTAAAGGAGAAAAGTTTATTGATGGAAAAATCCAGAAACAAATTATTGGTGTAATTGAAGACCTCTTGAAGTAAAGTCCAGTAAAATCTAAATATTACTACGCGGACGTGCATCACCAAAAGGGACATTTCTGTCTCGCTTCCCAACAAATCGGGGATAGTCTCCTCCGAAGGACAGTCCCACACGGGCGATTGTAGTTCGCAAAGGATCATTTAGCTTGACAGGACCTAAATCGCAAGGTACATTTAGGTCCATGAAATGAATTGGGGTGTCACTAATCCGTGTCACGGTGCCTGTCGTCCTAACCGGGATGTCATCACATGAAGCCGCCACAATTCGATTCGGTACATTGACATAACTATCAACGACACCATCATCATCATCTATAACCTCTTTGGTGTAGTCCACAACGGATGCATCGTCTCGAGCAGGAAATATGTACCGCCCTCGCTGCAACTCCGAGATTGTCCTAGACCCCTTACTATTGAAAGAGGGATCTGACACCGTAGAGGGACCAATTGGAGGAATATCAACCTGGGAAGCACTATGTCGTCAATCGCTGAAAATCTGACTATCATATAGACAAACACTAAGTCTATAAAAGACATTCTCATGGTAGACTCATTGGAACTACTGGAAGTGGCAATTTGCAAATCCATGACTAGCAAATGGTAATGATCAGACGAGGCATTAGAACCCAAACATTGCAATTAAGCTATAGTCAAGCAAAATGCAAAAAAACAATTTAAACCAATACTGTAAATGAAAGTAATCACGACATTGTTTTTCCATTCACTAGGAGTTGGTCCCACACATAGGGCAGATTCCGGGACATGATGCCCTACAACTCGGAGTCTTTGGACATGTCATTGTAAGAGGGTCTACCACTCATAACTTTACAGAAGTTTTAGAGAGCTCTCAAATGTACGGCAAAATTAAACAAAACTCGTAGATTTATTTCAGTGGATAAGAGTCCGAGGGTGGATCCTGTTGTGAATGGACCCAAGGATTGGGAAAGTGAGTGTTCAATGGAGGAACAACCATACAAGCGGCGGGATTGTTGTCGACCATAATAATCGAGTATTGGGTAGAAGCACACTAAGGTCTAAGGGTGGTACAAAATCGGCAAAAATCACAAGTACATTAAGTCTATCATTTTGCAGATTGGTTTGGGATCTTAGAACAATTATTAACCGTTGATTATGTTTGATCTCGGCCGTTGAATCTGGCTGGTGGTTGGGCCTTGATGGTAGCTGGTGGTTGACTTGACACTCTGACAGTGCACGTTTATGGCTGCTGTCACAGGTTTGATGAGCCCCGTTAGGCTCTGCCACCACGGCCGTCGTCTTCCTGATTTTCCTGAGTTACGC
Organism: Bryum argenteum; assembly: GCA_037043015.1. NCBI lineage: Eukaryota > Viridiplantae > Streptophyta > Bryopsida > Bryales > Bryaceae > Bryum > Bryum argenteum. The sequence continues at coordinate 11,281,658 of CM073328.1, read as the reverse complement.
CGTCGTCTTGCTGATTTTTGGTTTTGCTGTCGTGTTGCTGATTGTGCGAGGGCTCATGCTTGGTTAGTGATCGTGGAGGGCGGTGTGAGGAATCGCGAGGTCGCGAGCGGCTTTGCTAGGAAACTGTAGCTAGCGCAGGTCTGGAGGTTCAAGTCGCATTTCCGGTGAGCTCGTGACGTCGTCGTCTTGCTGATTTTTGCGAGGGGTCCTGTTTGGTTTCGATCGTGGAGGGTTCTGTTACGATTTTCGAGGGCGCTGAGCGGATTTGCGAGGGCGCTGAGGGAGGGAACTTGAGCACAAGAGGTTGAAGTCGCTTTTTTGCTGAGCACTGCAGGAGGATCGAGGTCGTTTATCCGAGTCCACGAAGCGAAATTGCTTCGCGCTAGGGTTTCGCGAGGGCGAAATGGTGGAGACGACGACCACAGCCATCACTCAAAGGTACTATGCATCACATGTGCTTTTCAGTTTGTTTAGCCATGCTGTTGTCTTCTTCGGCTTGAATTTTCACTGAGAGAGAATGTCACTGCTGAGCATGTAGGTTGACGTAGCTTTTCTGCTGAGGACGTCACGCCGCATTTCGAGCTCCTCACGCTGTCACGCCGCATTTCGAGCTCCTCACGCTGTCACGCCGCATTTCGAGCTCCTCACGCTGTCACGCCATCGTCGTGCTGATCATGGAGGGCGCTGTATAGGGTTTTAAGAGCGCTGTGTGGATTTGCTAGGGCGAGGGTGCGAGTGTTTCTGGCTAGGTTGCTGCGCTCGGAGAGGTGAGCTTTTGGACGTGCCTGTTGATGGCTTTCTGATTCGTTAGCTTGTTAGAATGCACTTTGCCTGGCTTCCAACATTGAATGTTGTCAATGCACTGTGTTCATGTGACAGGAAATTCGGGAGTTCTGAGAGGAAGAGGAAATGGTGAAAAAGGAGAAGAAGCCCTCGTTAGAGGGTGTGCAGCGGGGGCAGAAGGAGAAGAAGTCGGCGGCCATTGCTGACAACGAAGAAGAGCCCCAGCTTGTTACCATCGACGATGTCGAGGACAAGATTTCTGTCCTGCGCAGAGGTGCACCTCCTCCAGCGTTATCGTTTGAGGATTTCAGGGATAGCTTTGGGCTGAATGGGACGGGCATCAATCCCCACAAAGCTTCCCACCAAGGCAACGTTCTGCAGTCTGAATTGACTGCCGTGTTCGGGCAACAGCGAGGTAAATCCGGATACTGGATTGGGGACGTCAAAGATTCCAAAGTCAAGGCTGCAATTGCTAGATTGTACCCCATAGTTTATCAAAAACCGTGTGTTATCAAAACCAAGCTCATTGCTGTGCAGTTTGCAATTGGAATTGTGGCTGATGTAGTGAAGGGATTAGATTTAGATTGGGCGGGTTTTGCTTTTATCACGAATAAAAACCAGCGTAGTGCATGGCAGAAAAAGATGAAAACTGCCTTAGAGATGAAAGCTTCACTTAGTGGTAGGACTTTGAGTGCCGTTCTGGAGGAGGAGGATATAGATACTCTTATGCAGGGTGACGTTGTGAATTTCAATCCAAGTCAGCTGCAAGTCAAAGGGGTCGGTTCAGGCACACCAGGACAAAGCTCGAGCTGGATCGAGAAGAAAAAGCGAGAGACTTCGGACATGCAGCGCTTGGTGGAGTTGGAGCTAGAAGTCAGAAAGATTGATCTTCAATCGCTTCAAGGAAAAGCACTCTGGATCAGAAGGTGGAGGGCGTCCGAGTGATGGTGGAGAACATGAATCAGACAGCTGAGGAGTTCAGGGTGACAATAAAGAATTGCGAAGTGGAGGCTGAGGCGACCAAGATGCAGTACGGGTTGGAGATGTTTCTTTCGGCCAATGCCAAATCCGTGATCCAGTATAACTCGCTTCTTGATGAGCAGGTGAGCCAACACATGTTTGATCTCCCTCTTTTTTGTTTTTGCTTCATGTAATTAAGCTTGTGTTTGATCAATTTCTTTCTTGTCCATGCAGGTCAGCAAGGATGCGAAGAAAGAAAAGTTGCTACGCAGGGAGGCGTTTCTCGTGGGTCAGCAATCCATGTTGGCCCAGCAGGTGTCGAACTTGCGAAGCCAGAAGCCTGGATTATCCTTGCAACCCCACCCCATGTGCCTTTCCACAGAAATAGAGCAAGTGGAGGGTGATACTATGAAGATTACCGAATGTGTTTTGTGTTTGAGTCCATTTCCTTACAATGATATTGTGATTTGTAGCTGGAGGCACCCATACCACCCATGGTGTGTCTTGTCGTGGTTTAGTACATCTGTTAAATGTGTAGTAAACACGTGTTATGTAGTTCACCCAGATTGGTACAAAAGCTTTGGGTTCGGGGAACATCCAATTATTCTAGAAGAGAAGTCTGAGGCGTTGGATTGTGAGGAGCAACGAAACATCGCCATCTCTGAAAGAACAGCTGCTGCCAAGCGGAATGGTGCGGATATTGGTATGTCACCACTCCCTTCCTGTGTACTTAGTGTATTCTAGTCTGGGTCGAAAGCAATGTAGTAAATTTTTGAATGCATGGTATGTCTATTTGTGGTCTTATGTGTGTTATGAGAATGAAATTTGTTACTGTTGTAGTTGATGTACATTGCTGGTAGACAGAATGTAGTTTGTGTAGGTCAGTTGTTCTACTTCAGGTCTATTAATATACACTACATTTTCTAAATGGTAATAGAATATACTATTGGACTGTCTTTTGGGTAAATAGAATGTTGACTTGTAGTCTGTTTAAGTGTTTGTAATGGTATAACATAAGTTCCTAGGTCTACAATGACATAGTCGAGGTAGTACTCTTGATATATGCTGAGACACTCAACATACTGAGCAAGAGTCCATTGCGAGTGTCTTTTATGTAATCAGAGGTATGTACATGTAGACTATGGCTTCTTTACACTAAATAAATATATCATTAAACTATGTAAGTATATGCTGGATTGTGTTAATATATGTTATACTATATTTTCAATCACATGCTGGAGTATGTTCTAGTATCACTCGGACTATCATGTTACACTTCATAGGCTACGAAGAATAACAGTATGCAATCCACTTACATACTTTGTGGTGTAAAATGTAGGCTCCTCCCAGCTGCCAATTCTTGGTCAAGCTTCCATTTGTACTGGAACATACAGCTTGGGAGAGACAAGTCAGACTCATGCCCCACCGACTAGCACAAGAGAAGTAGAGACACCACTCCAAGCATTGGTTGTGCAGGATTGCCGTAGTAACAAGTCCTCTGAGAAGAAGTCTTCTGAGAAGAGTACATCTCTCGAGGTCCCTGCTGGATGCAGCATGTCACCAAAGGAGTTATTTATCCCAACTGTGGGGACAGAAAAGGAGGTTGTTGGTGCTCCGGGTCCTCCATGCACTGAAAGGATTGATAGAGAGGTATAGTGGCCGCATGATAAACCTCGCTTCAATTTTTATTCCAAATATGTGTATTGATTAGCAAGTGTTTATGTTTATGTAGGCTCCTGAAGACCTACTTGAAAGCACACCTGGGAACCAAATCCAAGAACACGGTTCTCAGGGTTCAAGTGAGCATGATCAGTCCCTGGTCGAGGCAGACAACGACGTTGCTGAGGACCCTGAGCCTGCATCGGCAATGGCAGAAGAAGAATCGCAGGAGGTTGTTTCCAATGAAGATGAGGTAGCCAGATTAAAGGCTACCATTGCTGAACTCACAAAGCAACAAGGGAGCTCGAAGAGAGTAGTCCGTCGGCCACCAGCGTTTGAGGATGTCCCCGGGCAGATCTTAGCTTCAACTGTAAAGACAAGGAAGGTTTTTGATGTTGGCAAAGGTGGCGATTCTCCTTCACCAAACTCGAGGAAGAAGGGAAAGGCCGAGAAGGTTAGGACCCGTGCAGATGGGCCTTCCGAATCTTAGGAGGTGACTGGGAGTGGCTCAAAGAAGTCGAAGAAGAAGAAGGTGGGGGCAGCAGCAGATGACACCAACGTCGAAGAGGATGATAACATGACGCTCGATGGTTTTGCTCAAAACCTTCCTGCCAAGGTAAAGCGAACCTTGAAGAAATAGATCAAAGTTTGCTTGACATGTGGGAATGGGGAAGTCTGTGTATGCAGACATGTTTCTTAGAAGGAGGTGGGTTATGTGTGTTGCATATAGGTGTGTTGATGCACTGCATTAGGAAGTGCATAATGGGATGAGGTCTCATGTATTTTGATGGTTGGGTATTTGCATCCATCATTTTATGATATTTTGAGTTGGTTCACATCCCCATGGATAGCCCACATTACTAATGTAGCATCATGATGCACCGATCATTAGTCATTGGGCTGCATTTCTCAAGTGAGGTACACAATCTAGAACTTTTCTCTTTGTGTTCCCAAATAGATTATACTTTGGGTTGCCTTGTCTTTCTTTTACCGGTTGCAAGATTTGCCATGCAGGTTGTGGCTCAACGGATTTCATCTTATGATATTTCTTTGGGTGTCGAAAATATTCCTGTCCTTGTAACGAGCAGAGAAGGCACTGACGAATTTCCCAAACCTTTCACATACATCCGGAACAACAAATTTCACAATTCAGTATCAACTTTGAACCCAACTGTAGTGAAGGGTGTGTTTTGCAGTAAATGTGATTCAGATTGTGGTGTTGGAGAGTGCTCCTGCAGTGCCTATAGCGGTGGTGGATTAGCTCCTTACACTAACGAAGGCCTACTTCATCCTCATTACATCGATATGGTACAATCACTTAACCTTTTAAAATTTGATGAGTATTTTTTTTCGATGCATTCATTTGCTTCTATCAAATGTTTGATTGGGTTACTAATATACTTGGAAGTTATTGCTGAATTTAGGCTGCACGGGAAGTAGCAGCAGAAGACGAAGATCTGTTTGAGTATTGCGACAAATTGAATTGTAACAGATCCGAGTATGGAGAATGTAACGGGCATGTGACGTTGACTTTTTTGAAGGAGTGTGGAAATTCTTGCTCCTGCCCAAGACGTCGTTGTACAAATCGTGTAGTGCAGCAATCAATAACTAAAAAACTCAATGTATAATATCTCACCTCTCTGCTTTTGCATGCTCCTTTTCTTACCACCAGTTTAGGATTGGATGTACCAAGAATCCCGTCTGTGTGGCCAATTGTAGGTTTATTGGACCGGCCCAGAAAAGGAATGGGGCATCAAGTCCCTCAAAAATTTGATGGCAGGCACATTCGTATTCGAATACGTTGGGGAAATCGTCACGAATCAGGAATTATCAACCCGGAAAGGAAAGGGGAAGTATGCAATGAACCTGGATTCTGATTGGAGACCGGAAAATGAATTAAATGATGATGAGGCTCTGTGTATAGACGCGTCAACATTCGGTAATATCGCAAGGTTCTTGAATCACAGGTGAGTATCCTAGTCAATCACGGTTTTGTTTACGAACATGCTGCTGGTGATGCTCTAAAATTCTCGAAGTTCTCATTGCATAGGCGTTTATTTGCAGGTGCTTTGATGCGAACTTGGTGGCCTTGCCTGTTTTACACGATAACATCAGAATAGGCTATTACCACGTGAGGCTTTGTGATTGTGGAATGAGCCTAGCATATCATTGTGTACTTATTGTATTTTTTTTTTTCCAAATCTTTGGTTGAGGTTTCAGGCCACGTTTAACTTAATGCGGATTGCTCACAGGTTGCATTTTTTACGAACCGCGAAGTACTTGAAGGGGAGGAGCTCACATGGGACTATGGGATAGACTTTGAAGATGATGATCATCCCGTTGCTTCATTCCCATGTGTGTGGCAGTATTTTCTGCAGGTCCAAGTTACGGTAAATTGTCCTTACTCAGTGGGCATTGTTCAGCTTTCGTAAATCGGAGCCCATTTGATCAGTTTACGAACACTGAACGGTGGACATTTCTTACAGTTCAATAGACACTGTATTTTTATTATGATAGTAGGATTAGAATTTGATGTGCATAGTTTTATTTCTAGTTTTTGTACAGTTAATTAAGGTTGTGAGAATAAAACTTGTTGTGAGAAGGGGAAGGCGGATGGAGATATGGCTGAAGAGGAAGGCGAAGTGCAATGGGGCTATCTGTGGAGATGTTATGGCATTGAGATGCTCGGTGGTTTTTGACTCTGTAAAGTTCTGGGGCTGGGGACGTTGCTTCATGCATCCTCAGATTTATATGAATAAATACTTTCGTTTACACATTCTTTTCATTCATGATTGTCGAAGGCGTGTACAATTGTTGGTGTATGTTGGTGGTTTAGAATTTTGGGCCACCCGATTGTTAATGATGGGAAAGTATGCTAAGGCCATTTGTTTTCTTATCAAATTACTATGGAAGGCCCTATGACTTCAAAAGCATATTGCTTGTGATTAGGCATTAAAAGCTATTTGTCATATGAAAATGCTCAGAATCGGGCAAGTATTACAAAGTATTACAAAAGTGTAATTCCGAATTCAGAATCGTGCAAGTATTACATAGTTCCAGATTCAGGGTTTCCCTTTTATGAATTTCAATGTCAAGGGTGAATCAAATCAGTTGTACAATGGTAATATCATCTTACACTACCATATGCCTACTTTTGCACTACCTTACACAAACCCCCATATACTGCTGGATCCTACCATTTTACCTCATTGTACATTGACAGTGTAACTAGAAAGAACTAACTTTCACTGAAATCCGGATACGTCCAATTCAATAAAGGATACTAAGAAGTCCAAGATAAAACTTTTGCCTTATGTAATACTTCACCTATTCGTAACATAAAAGGAGAACAAGGACCACAACAATCGAATGAGCCAATAATTAACACGTGCCTTATCTCCTAAATAAATGCAAATCAGGCTATTTCATGCATATGACTCCAACAAGTCTTCCCATGACGAGTGCTCCTCACATCTGGAAAGCAAGCCAAAGGCTGCCCTTGAAAAGAAGTTGAAAAACTTCAGCATAAATTTTAATTACAAAGCCTCTAGGCTGGTCGTTATCACATCTATTGTTTCTAAGTCCAATTGGTACACAGGCTCATCCCCCTTTATCCTATGAGCAGCTGGGACCATCAGAAATTTACAAGCTAGAACCAATGTGGCATTTATGTAAGCAATTCGAGAATTCCTTAAGTAGACATAGGAATTTCTAGAATTTCCCCACTTTTGGTAATACGTCCCGGCAATTACATACTCCCCTACATCAAACTCCCCACCCCAAGCACATCTAAATTTCTCCCTTACCATCTGTTTCTTCTTTTGGCACTGAAGGATGTAGAAGTCCACCTTTTCTGTATTGCCTTCAAGCGCTGGCACAGCAAAATTGTCCCCTGCTTCAACCAAATCTCCAAGAGTTTCCTCGGTGGCATAGTCCCAAGGCTCCTCATCTCCATCTTGAAGCTGCCCAAAAGTCATTTGCTCCCTTACGAAATGCACATCTGATGGCACAAGCTTCAAGATTCTCCAGGGCTGGACATGGCCAATCTTCTCACAAGCTCCCCACTCACTCTCCATGCAAGGAGAACAGAAACACGACAAATTTCTTACCATAAGCAAGGTTGGATCAGAACTGGACACTCCCTGGATGGAGTGCAGTTTTCTTGAACCTCCAATGGTGTCACAACCATGCAAATGCCCACGATCCACCTCATCAGGCCTAACAAGGTGGAAGTATCTATAAGATATTGTTTTGTGTGCTCCATTCTCCACCATGCCCTCCATAGTCTCTTGCGAAAAATCAACCGCGTCCTCAGCATCTTGTAGCTTTCGCCAGGGGTTGTGCAATTGCTCCGTTCGCAAAGCTCTCTTCACCACAGCACCGGCTCCGTCCCACTCCCCTTTCCCGTGCCCTGTTCCAAAAAAGTTCCAAGACATAACACACCCGCCCGTTAGTCCTGGATATCTGCTAACAAAGTACATGGGCCTTGCACCTTTGAATTGCCCTGCACAACCATCACTCCAAACCCAATGACGTGATGGATTAACACCTTGCACTTGCAACCACTTCCAATGTTGCAAGAAACAATGCTGAACGAACAACGTGTCATGAGTTTTGTCATCTGACACATAGAAATGGCTTTCCTTCACAATGTTATTAGTTAGGGGGTCTACTCTGTATGTTATGTGAACAAGGATAGTTATCTGGGAGGAATGCCAATGCATAGACTGAATCTCATTTTGGATTTTAAATGAGTAATTCTCGGCAAAATCTACGTGGGAGAGGATAACATCAGCAGGTAACTCCCTCATACTAACTCTACATTCTACATCTTGCCACCTAGCAACAAAATTGTGAGTAACAAACTCCTGCAACTTTGGCTTCAAATACAGAAGAAATTCAGCAGAAGAAGTTTCCATGAAAACTTCCTGGATTCGTTTTCTAGGTTGACCATCATCGTTTACTCCCACGACTTGATAGCTGAAGCACCTCCACTTTAGTTTGAATGCTGGATCATCCACGTCTAATGGACACAAGGGAAGAGAAGAAACACCACAATCTGAACATGAACCCATTAAACAGTCAAGCTTATGAAACTCCTCAGATTCCCCTTTTGGACATACAATTTGCTCCCAAAATTTCGTAACACCATCACATTTGCTCAAATGAGCACAACATGAATCCCCATCTGAATAGTTGCAAACAAGACAGGAACAAGTACAATGAATATAAGTGTGTACTCCCTTCATTGCATCCCTCAGTGTATTGACTGCCTCCCGAAGCATGTCTATCTCAACATGATACTTGCAGCAACAGACATTTCTGTCTTTGCATTTCTTCACAAAGAAAGGCTTCAGGCACTCAAATGCACGCAGGGAAATGCTTGTTTCTGGTTGGGATTGAACGAAACGATCAAAGAATGAAGCCTGCACAATTCATTTCAGACGATGGCACACTTAATTAGTACTATCACATACTTCAGTTGGTGTATGTGTAAAGTAAATAGGTTAATGTGGGAGTAAATCCAGTACATCAATGTAGAGTAATGACTAATGAATACTAAATATTCCACTCCATTTTCACACTAAAAATACCTAAGAATATATCAAGGACTAAACTGGACTATCATAATACACCAATGGTACACCTGATCATTACCTAAAAGTAGAGTCAGGACTACACATTAACTACAAATTCGACACAATCTATACACATCTCCTCCTGAAGTATATTGAAGAGCAGCCTATTCGTACTATTAGTTAACAAATCATAATACACGGACTTCAACATACTCCAATTGCATTATTTCAGAGACTACAATTCAGACTTCCAACATGCAATAATCTCTGGAATATGATGTACTACATAGTGACAACCTCTTAATTCTACTGCAATCTAAATACAACAACTTCTCATTTGTAAACCTAGAAATGATACATCTGATGCCGTTACGCATCACCCCAAGGTAAATGCAAATAAGGCAATCACGATTGCAACAAAATTCAATAAACTTCTATGCAAATTCAATTAACTAGTTAAAGGGGGACCTAACATAATAAATCAACATGAGGAGTCAAATCTACAGCTGCCATGTGTTACGAGGACAATAACCAAGACTCATCTTATGATATAACCGTTGCCGTCAGTTCAGCATTTCCAGGATCACCATTTGCAATACGTGGTTATTATGGACTTTTTTTACACTCTTCATGTTGCATATACTCGAGGCAATGACTTTATAGACTAAGGTATATGTCAGTGCTACAAATGCATATTGTGCGGTAGAATTCGTAGTACATGGACTTTAGACAAGGGATCTTAGACACTAACAAGGTATCTAATGTATTCATTACACACCACTTGTACAAAAGTAGTACGACAACATCTATGTGAAATATGTTGTAGTACTATGCATGCATACTATAAGTTACAAATTCAGAATACAGATACTTCAATCTAGAATCTAAGACACTACTAAAGTATCTTATGCAGAGTAATAAGCCTTTAACAGTATGTTAAAAGTACTACCACTACTATGAAATGTCTTACATGGTTATTAACACCACAAAAGCTACACTGCGAAGGTTATTCTGTATACTACAGGGTGTGACAACGTAGATTAGCATTACCATGTATACATGAAAGAGGCCTAGCATTATATAGGCCTCCTAAAATTCAGGTACAACAATACTATCCAAACATCAAGCTATCAACAACGTCAATGACATGTTAAGAGTGATTAAACCCTAATGCAAGAGTTGACAACAAACAACTTTGCAGAATGTTCATGAAGTCCAAAGCAAATTCAATAAACGTGAGGAAGGAATAGTGAAATTCCTTACCTGACTCTCCAGTAGAAGGTGCGTAGCGTGTTGCTCATATACTTTTGGCCCCAACCTCTTTCTAGTAACATCCTTTTTGTTGGGACTCACACGCGTTTCTGAAGTCCACCAAGCAATCACAAGCTCTTTAGTTCCACTCGGAACACCTTCCCTTCTTCTCCTCTCAGGCAGCTTAAAAATAGATGATCCATTCGATTCAAGAGTCCGACGTCGATGTATCGCAGACGTGATATTTCTGGCTCTTGTGCCCAACACCCTCGACAGGGCAAGAACTCCAGCCGTATCAGATCTCACAGCCGCTTCTAGCAAGGTTTTCTTTCTAACCAACTTCTCTTTCGAGGATGGATTCTTCAACAATTCCAACTCTTTCCTGTAAGACTGGACAAACGCATGAGTAGCTTTGGCTTCTAAGTAATATTCCGGCAAGTGTAAAGAAATTGCATTACTGTTCAAAACAGAATCTAAGACAGCCTTTCGAAACTCTGGACCAAAAGACTCGTTATCCAAGCTATCAACAATGAGAGAACGAATTGTGCTTGACACTCGCAAAACTTCCCGCCGACATGGAATTTCCGATTCAGCACACTCTCTCACTAACTGTTCTGATCTTCCTTGCAGAAGCCTCTTCTTTGCCCTGCATTGTCGTTGGCGTTCTGCTGCTTTTTCTCTTGCAGCCACGATAGAATCCTCGGCTTCCTGTCTCTCTCTCTGAGCAGGTCCAGGTCTCTTTACACCCCGGCGACAATCTTCAGCTCTTGCGTTGCCCATCTTGAAAGAAACACGTTCACAACTTCAGGCATGCACAAAAAAACGCGCGCATGCACAGAAAAAAGCGCGCATGCACAAAAAACGCAACGTCCTGAGCCGCATTCAAGCATGAAACGAGAGAGACAAACAGGCTACTCTCCAGCGACGTTGCATCAGCCGCCGAGGTTCCGTATCCTCATAAATAATTATGCTCAGAATGACGGTATGTCAGGTTCGCAGGTTCGCTATATTCAATATTAGATCCGGGTATAGACGCCAAAAGTACACGAATGAATGGGCTGTCAGCCCTGACTTCCGATCTTCCAAGCCACGTGGCGCTAAAACATTGGCGCACTGACCTCAGCGAGTATCTTGAAGTACTGCAGTAGTACAACTGGTACATGTCCCTCCCAATTCCTGAGATTAGTAAACTTTGTGAAATCTCGCACAAAACAACTTCTACAGGGAGCTGTTTTGAGAAGCCCACTCGAAATGCTATCTTTTCTATACAACCAAATTCGAAAATCTAAAAAAAAAACAAATTTCCCTATGTTTGAGCCACTTTGAAAAAAAAACCCTAATTTCCTCATAACCGTTGATTAGATTGCAATATTGTACGAATTCCCTTACACAATGTGCTTCCTAAACATATATTACACTTATTACGAAGAGGAAATTAAAAACTAATAACAAAAACCAACAGAATGAAGTCTATTTACAAAAAAAATATACTATGGCAGTCACAACCTTGGTGTATAAATATACTCACTACGGCCAAACCATGAGGAGACTATTAATAGGCTTTATCTTACTAGTTGCACATCTATATATACAACCATATTTTTGTATAATATCCCTCAAAAACATAGAACTTTAAACTCTACAACATATTGAATGCTTGAAACTTCAGAAACTGCACTTTGTGACAACCTTTTTGTACACCCTTAGTGTGCTTCTACCCTATTTATCATGATGCTAATTCTGGGGTTGAAATTAGCATTCCTTCTAGTGAGGACACGCCGACGCAGATATTTAAGTAGGATGGGATTAGTCCTGCCAGGGTACATGGCCTTCGAGTAATTCTTCAGCAAGAGTCCATCGCAGGAGTTTGAAGCTAATATAATTTGCGGGACGACAGCAGTTTTAGAGAAAAGAAAATAGCAGGGACCGTGGACAACCTCAAGATAAAGGATACTCCAGACGTGGATGTGACAGAAACGTTCTAACACATTAAAGAAGGGGTAAGTCCAGGACGACAGTATACTACCGTGTTAGCAACTACGGTGAGAATAGTGGAGAAAAGAACATGAGGGTGTATGGGATCGGAAAATATAAGGTACTGGGAGGGCGCGGGAGACATAGGGGTAGTGAAATAGAGGACCCCGTTCAACTCCAACACCACATTCAACCACTTAGGCATGGACCGGTGTCAATTGAAATATGGCACATGCAATAGGGATTGACTGAGGAATGTAGGGAAAGTCCTGCCTAAAGATTTGGACAATCTAGCCTGCAGCACGACAAGTGACAATTGCAGACGATATTAAAACAAGAGTGTTACCTTGAGAAATGTTGAAGCATGCAAATAAGTGTTCGTAGTGATTGAGGACTGGATTGCGACACCGACGCCCAACACAAGGTGGTCGGTGGGGGTTCTGGTGGCAAGTGGACGGAATAAGGTATTCAGAGGCGCGGCATGCAAGATAGAGAAATGACGATGTTTAGCGCCAAGTGGTGATAATAATGACTCGGACGCAGTCCAGACGCAAGTGGTATAATAAAAAGTCTTCATTTTATTGAATGATGTGACTACATGGTAATATCTAGAAAACGTAGTACACCATCTAATAATTCGAAGACTAAATCGCACGACCTACTCGTCGCCTTCAATGTCGGGCTCTTGTAAAACAAGAGGCGTTGGCTTTAAGATTACTACAAAGATCAAACAGCATACAAGCAGAGCAATAGTATGAACAAATGCTCATCAACCAGTCGAATACGCAAACATCCACAGAAATTTAGCTCGGCCCGAGCTAAACAAATTCTCCTACGCTTGACTAAGAACCTCACTGTGGAATTAGTCGCAGGTATTGAGTTAGGTTCGTCGTTAGCATAGTCAAGGGAGATTGGAACACCATGAAACACTCTCTCTGCAGCTTCTTGCAAGTCCTGAACACCCTCAAGAGCCTCATACGTAGAGAATTTCTAAGAACGTCTTCCTCATCTGACTGAGACCCAAAAATATCGTTTGAAGCCTTCGTGCGGGTCTCTCGATGATAGTCAGAATTATCTTCTTCATTATCATCGTCTTTGTTAAGAGTATCGGGAAGGCCGATGAAGGCGAGTGTCTCCTCAAAGAGCGTAGGAGGATTTAGCTCGACTTGAGCTAAAATCATCACTGCGCGTCAAGAAGCGCCGTCGGTCGACCAGCGGTACAGCGTCATGAACGTCATGAACGTCATGAACGTCAACGACGGACAGATTTAACAACAAAATCCTCTGAACAGGATCAATAACCAAAATGGGCTCAACGCTTGAAGCCCGCCCGTCAGAAGTCCTCATGGATGCTCGAGGACGAGCACGCCGACCACGACTACGAACAGTGGATGAAGGAGCGCATCCACCACCACCAGCCGATGGATTACTACCACAAGTACGACCACTAGACGATGGATGACCACCACGAGTACGACTAGTAGAGGATGGATCGCCACCATCAGCAGAAGATGGTTCGCTACTACGAGCCACAACAGCAGACGATATCTCACCGCGACAAGTACAACTATTAAACGACGATAGTTCACTACGACCACGATGAGTTGATCGGGTATATTCAGCCTCAGTCGAACACCCAGGCTTCGGACCATGAATCCAAGTTGGATTCACATAGGCGTCCACACAAAGGTCGTTGGGATCGAGATTGAAACTATTTTCTCTGACGGCATTGTATTTCTCCAACTCATCTTCGTCCTCGTAGACAATATGAGTCTGAAGATTAAGCATTTGTGAAATGAAAACACGGAGTAAATAAAATAAGAAGAATGTCAAGTGAAGTTACCGCATAGAACGATAAGTAAATTGATAAGTAAAATAGAAAGAACAGATGGAAACGCGACAAAAAACAGATAGATGGGATCGAGTTAAACGTTCAGCTAAATGTCAAACTTACTATTCTTGCAAGCATAGGCTTTGTGTCTGCCATAATCGACAGAAATATGCTTTTTAGAACCGTAAACATTCACAGTATAGCACTTTAAACGCACTTCGTTCTCGTTGATGCTGAAATCGAACTCCCTGTTCGCTCCTAATTTTTGATACAGAGACAAATCCGGGGCTTAGAATGTCTCCGGAATAACATCGAATAGATCGGCTACCTGGTTGCTGCTCTTCACAAGAAACAAGAGCGGAATGAGGTGTTTGTCTAAAAATTTTTCCCTCCACGATACCGTTGAAACGCTCATTGCTCGCATAGTACTGCACTATCTTAGACTTGTAAAAATCCTTGAACGCATTAGCATACACAACGTCTTGGCAATTTCGATCGGATGTATCCGTAATAATAAACCACATGTCAAGATTTTTTATGAAGTGGTCAAACACTAAATTCTTCCAAGCATCCAAGAAGTCATTGAAGTAGACATTGAACGTATCGTCCATCTACTACTGTGCCCTGGGACGCATCTGAGGTTAATAATGTCCAACGCGCATCTATCATGGTCTCAACTGTACCCATCCTCCCAGTCACCGAATTGAAATGTCTCAGTATCCAACATTCGTGTGCGAAGAGCCGGGGTTGGCAGCTAAAAATTCTCTTTCACAACCAGTACTTTATTGAAGAATTCCGCAGCGTAGTTGGAGATCTCCTCTCAACTCTTATTCTTTCACTTCTTCTGGCGGTAGTCACTGGAGGTGTCTTTGAGAACGAAATGAGCATCGACATAGTCTGCTGTTTGACGTTGTATTCGAATTTAAAATGGTTCCACTTTTCAATGACAAATTTATCGGCACTGTCGAGTAAACACAGTGCTAACTTGCAATTGTGCATCTCTCTAGCAACACATTTTTTCCTTTTGCGCTTCTCCATCCACATCTTTGCCGAAACGCTTTCCTACTAGTTGACTTTCGGTTTTTCAAGGTCATCTTGGGATATAGTAGGTGCCGATTGGAAATCTTATTGAGAAGATGTTAAGCTACGGTCTTTAAGTGACCCTCTAATCCTCATATGTACTTGAGGATATCGCAACTGAAGACGACCTTGTTGCGTTACAACTCCCAGTCATGAGCCTAGTTGAAAGGCTCGCAAGTATCGGAATCGATTAATTGTCTTGGCTCGGTTGCTACGATTTTCTCAGTCCACAACTGGTATACATTCTCGAAGCAGTAATGATTTCCAATTCGTTGATGAAGTCCGCTAGCTTTAAGAGTTTATCGAGTGTTTTAGTATTGATACTCATGTAGCGTTTCATCATAGGCTTCTCTGAATTTTGAAGAAGAAAAAGCGACTTAATTAACAGACATGTCGAGATGATAGTAAACGTTTAGCTTGATTCGAGCTAAATTCAACACGAACTCCAGAACTATGAATGGTTTGTTCGGCTTATCTAGGCTAAAAGGTGCACAAGAACGGAGTACAATTTGTAACAAATGAAAATAAAATATGTTGCAATACCTACCTCGTAGTTCTGTCGAGCGACAACTCGTGCGAGCGACTCACGATCGCACTTGGGCTTCGGATCACACTTCACATGCGACCTGAAGTTCAACCAAACTTTTATTGCGCTCAAAATATTCGTGACCCACGAAGGTGGGAACGTTCCGGCGTTGTTGACCTTGTTTGTCATGATAGATTACGTCCATAATCATCTTCGCGATAGAATGCCAAACAACCTGTGCCCGCTAAGTCTTCAAAGCGGTAATCTTATCCGCTGCGATTAGATCCTCTTTTATTAGCTCCTTCGCGCCTTGAATATAATGTTGATCATCGCCGATAGGAAACACGCACTTTGAGACAAGTAGTGCATCCCAATCCCATGTCTGAGGAGTCTCACTGATCATGGGCACAATGATGATTGCATTCGTCAACATATTCTTGTAATGCACAACTTCAGCGAGCTCAAGCTTTCATACGATATACCACGCATCGGCTTTCACAAGGAGATCGCTTGATATTTTGACTAAAGCGAGTCCTTGCCGAAAACGTAACAATGGTAGGACTTCTCACAGAAATTTTTCAGAGTCTTATTTGCTGCATCGTAGTCAGCTCGATAGTGACATGCTTCATAAAAGAAGGAAGGTTAGTAAGATTACTGCTCTTCAAATTACTCTTGAATTTGTTATTATTCTTAATTGGAAACGGAATCGAATTGCGGCATTTCCTCGAATGCAAAAGAGTTGCCTTAATGAAGGTCATACCCGATCGAGCTATTTCTGACCCAGTAGCGTCATCAAAAGTAGCCTCAAGTGTCTTCAGTGCGGAAGCTTTAACTTTGGCCTTATTTAATTCGTAATCATTTAAGGGAATACAAATATTTATGGTATACTACTGGTAGCCATGAACAAATTTATCATATATGCTTAAATTGAGTATGTGTGTGAGAATGTGGTCCACGAGCTCCGCCTCCGTCCTCTCAGCCAGATATGTCCTGATAGTGTTGTGCGAGTATCGCATATTGTTTGCAGGAAAGATGATAGTAAGCACGAACTGCGTAATTAAGAGGTGCGGCTCTTTATAGTTATCGGATAAGATGAATGTGTCGTTGCAGACGGAGAGATACGCGGAATTAATTCAAGACTGTTCGAAAAGGTGAAAAATTGATTTCTCCTTACGGTAAATGAACTACAATAAAATGAAATGTGGCTTCGGAGCCCACAATATTATGTATTGTTTGACGTGTATGGCAGCAGAAGCGAGGACAGCTAAAGATTCCACAACTAGGAGCTCGAGGTATCCTTTAATAGTATTTGGGTCGAACGGCACTTGAGATAAACTGAAGCGACGAGAATTAGTTCGAACCGAGCTAAATTCTTAGTCACACATGTACCGGATATAATTACGGAATTGAAACAAACCATTAGAGTTTACTCGAAGAATTCATATCTCATGATCACGAGACTCATTTTTACTTCCAGAATCGATGTCTCGCTTTGAGTTAGCGGGAACAATTCTAGCAGTTGTCCTACTACGAGCTATGTCTGCAATTCAGCGCAAAAATTGTAAGTATCTACGGTGACTTAAGAATGCAGGGCCGCTATTTAGCTCGAGTTGAGTTAAGTGATTTGTTTAGACTATATGGTTTAGGTACTGCAGACTCTGCAGTCAGTTGAACACGTGATTAGCTCGAGTCGAGTTAATTCCCTCCCATGTATACGGGGACAAGTTAACCAACCATGCAAATCGCAAGAATTAATTTGGTAATTTAGCTCGATTCAAGCTAAATAAACACGAGAATCATGTTCACCGTGATCACGTTCAGAATATACGTCTTTAATCTTATGATCTGTATTATTGATGATTTAAACATAGGATAACAGAATTTTAACTCGAATTGAGCTAAGTTACCACTATGTGAGCCATCTAAATGACTCATTAACATAGATTTGCTTAACTTTGCAAATTTTGTGTAAAAGTTTTTATAAAAAACTTATAAAAACTCTAATTTATTTTACTTATGTTCTTTGCTTATTTAAGCGACTCTAAATTCTAATCCTAGTATCCATTTTAATTTAATTTCCCATACTAATTTTTTTTTATTGTAGTATTCGGTTAAATAACCATTTCATTTTTATGGCCTCTAGTAATTTTCTAACCATATAATTAGTCTAATAGCCCATTTCCGGTTATTCGCCCACACTAATTTCTGGCTACACTAATTAACGGCCGCCCACACTAATTTCAGCGGAGGCCACACTAATTAACCTCCGCCCATACTAATTAGTCAGTGCCACACTAATTAAGTGCCGCCCACACTATATGGTGCGGCGACTACACTAAGTTACATAAAAATGATCTGATAAATATGAACTCCAATAATTGTTTCCACGGCCGCCTCCCTCACTTAGTGAGTTGAAATTGTCTTGATTTGATGCTATAAGTAGTTTTAGTTTTGCGATTTGAAACCACACACAATTTATCATTCTTAGTTTTCTTGATGATCGGTAGAAGTTTGTTTTTTTTAGTTTTCTTTTTCGGCGTGGTTTGTGAATCTTAAACGGTGGTGAGCGTTGTAGAATTACCGGTTGTTGCAACGATATTAGTTTCTTAGGAGGTGCGATTGCCGCGATCTGATCTGACTCGTGTGGATCGGCGTTGTTCGATGGCGGTCTTTGGCGTGTATGTGGTCGGTCGGATTGAAGCGGAAGAGAAGTCGTTGTTGAGTGTGCGGGGTTTGTGAGGCGATCTGCCAGAAGAGTGATGGTGCGGCGACGGAGAAGGTGTAGGAAGTCGTGATATCTCGAGCTCCTTAGGTGTTATTCTTGTTGGAATGGATCCGGAAGCGCTCGTAGAAGGTCCGTAGTCTTGAAGGCGAAATTTAATTTTTACTTGTTCATTGTGTAGATGTAGGAAAATTAGTAAGGTGAGACACAAAAATGATCAAAATCGGAGTTAAAATGAGGAAGTTATGAAGGTTTTTAGTTAGGAAGTTTTTTTTTCTAAACTCGCTCCCAGTCTGTTTTTTCTCAAAACAGATCATCCAATTGTTTTCATCCAAGAATATTTTTCATCCACAAGCGTTGTTTTCATCCAAAGAAGATTGTTTTCATCCAAAGAAAGTGTTGTTTTTTCATCCAAAGAATACATTTTCATCCTCCAACATTATTTTCGTCGATCTTTTCAACTCGTTGTGTTGTTATTAATTCCTCGAAAGACGGTGGGAGGATTTTTTAGCTCACAGACTAGACGACGATAGAAACAGAGTAATTGCGCAGAACCTGTAGAAAAATCAAGAAGCTGTAAATTTAGCTCGGCTCGAGTCACATGTCTGCGAATGATAAATTCATACGTAATATGTGAATGAGCGCAAAACCAGTAGAGTAATTAACAAGTTGTGGATTTAGATCGACTCGGGCTGAACCGCTAGCGCGGAATAATGAATCAGCTGTGCAGAAATATGATGAAATAGTTTTTATTTAATCAAGTTTTCGCAATTTTGTTTTTGAAATTAATTTACAATTGTTTTATTTACATAAATGTGACTTTGAAAATGTACGACGTTATGAAGAATATAGAGTCTTAATAAATTTAGTTTCTTTATTTGGTTTTCATAAATCTTATTCTTATGGTCTCACAAGATCAAATTCTTTTACACAAAAGATTTGTATTGATTCGTCGTTCCACATATTTTACTATGTTTTATATATTTAAGTATTCATTTAATAATTTAATCTCAAAGCATGGAAATTTAAAATTTAATATTATTTCGTAAAAGAAGTGAATTTAATGATAAAAATCTTATTTAAGAGACGCCCACAAGATTAATCTCAGTTTGAAGTATAATTGAGAATTAGAATTCAACTTGTGCTAAAGCATTCCTTCTTTTCGTTACAATTCTGCTTAGAGATGCTGGATAATAATCTTGATTTTTGTCATCGTATGCTATTATTTGTTATTAAAGATTGCAATCTGTTTGAACTCCAATGATATAATTGTTTTGTTCTACTACATGTGACCTTGTGAAGGCGTAGTTAGATTGCGTTGCCAAAAGAGGTGTACAAATGTAGACCTTGCACAATTGTAAACATTAGATTAACCGAATTTAATAGTCAATTAGAATTTTCCTAAGTATATAATTAAAATTGAAGGTTAAAATTGAGTTATTTCAAAGTAAATTTGAAGATTAAAATTGAGTTATTTTAAGTGAGATACTCTAACATAAGTATTTAATAAATTAGGTCTACCATTTTAAGTATAGTATTCAAGAATTCTAGTAGTTATTTTCTAAAATATTCTAGAATTCTAAAATTAGTTAGTATTCTAAAATTATGATTGAGATATTTTAGACAAAATATTCCAAGATAATAATTGAGTTATTTTAAGCGAAATACTCTAATATAAGTATTTATTAAATTAGGTCTAATATTCTAAGTATAGAATTCAAGAATTCTAGAAGTAGTTCATTTCTAAATTAGGATTGAGATATTTTAAGCAAAATATTCCAAAGTAATAATTGAATTATTTGTAATGAAATACTGTAACATAAGTATTTAGTAAATTAGGTCTAATAATCTAAAAATAGTATTGAGTTATTTTATATGTGTTATTCTCAGATTTGAATTTGATTAATTTAAGTCAGCTATTTTAAGGTTGGTAATCAGTAAATTAGTTGTGATATTCTTACGTTTTTATCTAGTAAATTAAGAGTGTAATTATTAGTATAATATTCAATTAATTTAAGTGGATTATACTAAGATTAGTATTTAGTAAATTAGCTGTAGTATTTTAAGTATAGTTTTCAATGTGGTATTTGAGGATACAAATTGAGTTATTTTTAAGTGATGTATTTTAACATTGATAAATAGTCAATTAGGTGATGGCTACAAACCGCGTTAAATGAAAAGTAATATATTATTTTTGATCCTATATATAATTAAATCGTAAATAGATTATTTTCAAACAAAGATGTTAGTTGCATTACGAAACTAGTATTTAGTTTTTTCATTAAATTAATTTTTATTCGTATTTTATTTTGTACAATGGATTTATAGTTTACAGAATCATGAGAATATTGAAAAATAGTGTAAAAATAGATGGACGGAAGAAAAATATGGTTTTAATTATTGGGCTAGGTAATTATCAACTTATGAGAATTATGGAAACATAAAGAAAAATATAAGAAAATCTCATTTATATGTTAATCATAATTTACAAGCAATGATTATAACTTTGAGTAATAAAAAAATAATGAATGAAAGAGTAAAAGAGGTGATAATAACATTTAAATTAGTTGAAATGAATTAAAGATATATGTTAAAGTGTTTAGAAACTAATATAAAAATTAGAACTATGTATTTTATTTTATTTGCAATTATTTAAATCGATATGAATACAAGAAAGAGACTAATTGCAAATATATAAGTAAGAAGGAAGATACACATGTCATACTTAATAATGACTATATGAAAACGTTATAATCTTTAAAAAAAATATACGAGTATCGCACCTATATGTCAAGATTTACATGCAATCACGTGAACTTTGAATAAGACAAAAATAATGCACAAAAGTGGTGTTGAGGGGATTCGAACACTCTGGAGAGGTATTAAGGACGTTATGAATGTAATGGAAGTGTAAAAATAATCATACGAAAATGGAATCTATGTGTTTGAGTATTAAGAATAACCAAGACTTAGAAAAATTTAAAAAAAAAAAAAAAAAAAAAAAAACATTACCCCACGCAGGCTCGCCGGATACTTGGGGCAGCATCATTTGGACACCAGACACCTTGGGAAGCGGCGACGCGCCGCCTTCAGGCCGCAGGGTAGCCCGCAGCGCCGCCATCCTGTAGCCCACGAAATTGTTGTTGGGGATCCTCTTCCCCTCGCTCCACTGTTCTTCCTGCTCCTCTGTCCAGCCTCCCGCGCTCTTCCGCTTCTGCCTTCCCGCTTCCGCCTCTCCGCTCCTACCTCGCGCTGTTCTTCCGTAGGAACCCTCTCTCGCCATCGTGCTCCTGCTCTTCATCGATCTTCTCATCGCATATCTCCGCGCATTGGCTGCAGCGGTTGCTCTTACATTTACTCTCACATTTGCAATTTCACCTCCTGGTTATTGGGATTTTAGTTTTTCAGCTTGTGTTGCTCGATTGCGGCGTAGCGTTTTGTTGTGGTCTCACATACAAGTATTTTCATCAGGTACGTAATTTGCATTTTACATTTGAATCTGAAATTTGCAAACTCGTTCGCGCGATATATTTTTTAACTAGATTTACAGTGTGCATTTAGCTGTGTCATAATCTGCGTAGGTATCTACATTGAGTCGGGCTAATTTCACGGCTGCTTCATGACCGTACGCACAGATTTAGCTCGAGTCGAGCTCAATTCAGAACTTGTTCATCATTCTACGTGGAGTATTTAGCACGAGTCGAGCTAAACATACTACTAAATCAGCGCAATTCCTTTGCAATTGGCATTAGATGTTTCAGAACTCAATGGCGCAATTAGCTCGAGTTAAGATACATAAAATACTTGGCTTAGTCTCACTTAGCTCGTTGGAAGCTAAATTGTCTTGTATAGTATCATCCATATAGATATAGTAATGTCAGGTGATTTCGAACATTAATTTAGCTCAACTCGAGCTAAAGAGTCTACTACAATAACATCCGTGGAGTTTTACGCTTTCGAGATGATTCTGAACGCTAATTTAAATCGAGCCGAGCTAAATATCTATGTATAGTAGTATCCACATCGTTGTTTAATACCAATTGATTTTGACATATAATTTAGCTCAAATCGAGCTAAATGTAAATTTGAAGATCTATTTAGTTGGAATTATTACGTACGTATAAGAGACCTTCAGTTGGATGATATATTTAGCTCGATCCGCGCTAAAAGATATATTTAGCTTCATATAGATCGATCTGCTTTAGGAAAGTTATTTTGTAATATTATCTTGTAGGATACCGTAGCTCAACTCGAGCTAAATAATAGTGGTGCTATATTGTTATCTTGAGATAGTTGAACTCTAATGTATTACTGTTATATGATATATTCTATTCTAGTAAATAAGGTGGGGAATTAGCTCGAGTCGAGCTAAATATTACGTCACTATTGTTTAAATATGACTGAACTTGTTTTGGGTGTGAGCCTTTTATATACATAATGTTTTTCTTAGGTACTTTGCTATATTGGAAATCCTACGTACAGTACCTCGGTTCGAGCTTAATATTCAATTCTTGTCATCATCATGATATAAATTTAGCTCGATTCGAGCTTAATATTCAAATTCTTGTCATCATGATGATATAAATTTAGCTCGATTCGAGCTAATCATTCCCAAATTATCTGTCACATAGGATTTTTTAAAGGTTTCATAATTGCGACTTGTTTTCTACTATTAGATATTCAAATCTTTTTTGTTGTTGTGTAGGATATACACGGAGCTTATTACCGGCTGTACTCGAGGTGTGACGACTCTACATGGTGACTAGTACGTTTGTTGATGACATGGATCACCGAAGTATTTCATCAGAGGTAATATATTTTTTACGACTTTGTTTCTTTCGACGTTTATAGTGGTTCTGTCTTTAACATAAGTGTTTTCTGATCGTTAGGATTTAGAAGTCGTTGAGCTCGTTTTGCCGGATCGTTTGAAGGATTGTCCTGGATTTCCGAGATGCAAATGGATAACCAAATTTGTAACACTATTGAATCCTCGGGGAGCCATTATTGCGGAGGATATTTGTGAAAGTGTGGATTCCGATTATGTACTGGGCTCCGATGACGAGGCTTTGTGTGATGACCAAGTAATTGTTCAGATTGTAAAGTGCTTGGATTTAGAGTTTGTGCCTTATGATACTATATTTCAGTCATTGAAATGAGATCTTAGCTACGCCATTCACAACGGTTGGTCTTTACTTCATCATTTACATCACGAGCAATATAATCATGTTGTTTATGCTCGTGATCAATCAAAGAGGAAAAAAGTTCTTCCGTATGCGTTGGCACGAAGAAATCCTCGTATATCACAAATTAGGAGAGAAGAGCGATTATTAACTATGGAGTCCGTCAAAGATGGTTGCAAGTATGGCGTGGAGCAATAAGAATTGTCGTCAGCCATTCCCTCGACAAAAGATTATGGCCTTGCGAAAGCAGATGTACAAGACTTTGGATTTTAAGTTCAAGGTGCACTTCAAGATTGATGTACATCATCAATTTCATCAAACTGCGGATGGAAGTATGATGGTTACAACGGAAGATATTGATATTTATGCTCGAATTTGGCATAATATTACTGGAGTTCCTCCTGCTACGTTCTACAGGAAGAAAGCGGAGGCGGGTGATGGTCTACATGCTCAACATCACGAGAATGTCGGATCGAAGAAACCACGACGTTGGGGTTGAACCACAATGTGAAATTCATCATCTAAAGCACTCTTAGCAAGATCATGCGAACAACATTTTCTAAGTATTCCTAGAAAGCACCCGGAGATAATTTTGCGCGATGCGCTACGTGAGATAAACTTGAGACTATGATCAAGTCTATGCAGCCACATTCATCTGAAGAGAAAATGTGGATCAAGAAGCTTAAACTTTACTTGGACTATCAGCAAACGCATCACGAGTGTTATTATACAAACCACTTCTTGTCTATTCAAAGACCCAAAGATGTATTGCATGTCCACTTTACCTTGTCTATGGGAAGGTATTCTTGCTATATTTCTTCAGTCACTCTATATATCAGCTGTCAACTTTATGCGATTATGTTGTTTTTTATGTTGAGTCATTTTTTGAGTTTGAAAGTTACGTAGAATGTGAAGAAAACCATCTTTTCTATTCTTTCCTTGCCTCAAAGTTTTATTTTTGATTGAAGTATATCAACTTGTTTTCGAAGATTGTTGCTTCCACTTCTATATCTTTGTTAAAAAATAAGATAGCGAAGAGCATAAAATCTCTAACTTTTTCCGAGTTAGAGATTAATGGAAGAAACTAATTGAGATGGTTAGTTGATTTCGAAGCATATTTTGTATTTAACGAATGAAGATTTCTCAATTATCTAATACTAGCAAACTTCACGACCGCACAAAAGAGGTATGAAAATGTCTTTATGCAAAAGCATATTGATGATTCACTTCAGTTGATTAATTAGCAGACTTATAGAGGCAACTAGAGGCGATGTTTCGACATGAAAAGACTATCTTTATGTCCGACGCTTGCAATGATAGGGCAAACCTCAGGGTTTATGGTTTTGGAGATTTGCCATCCTAAAACAACCAGTAGTTCACATTTGTATCTTAGTTACATTTGTGTACAGAAACGAAGCCAAAAGAGGAGAGGATTGACAAGACTCTCTCAACTTTTCCAATTGCAAGAACATTGCTCACCCAAATATATTGGACTATAAAGTTTAGAACCTACCGCTATCCCACACGGTTTTTGTTACTGTCCAATTAGCAACAGCTGCTGAAAAATAACGAGTAAAAGTGAAAAATCAACGCAGTCGGGGATACCATAAAGGACGCCCAAGGTATGCTAGAAGTCTAATGAACAAATGCCAAATCAAAGTCCCTACACCAGTCGAACAATAAGTCTTCTAGCTACAACTCTCGTTTTTCCAATAAATCCATTTCATGCAAAAATTGCAAGTGTGGTTGAGATGGTTACTTACAAAAGGATTGCCAAACATGCAAGTGCAAATAGTGTAGTTTTCTAGGGCATTTTACTCAAGAATGTAAATCCAATTCATTTGGACTTGAGACTCATGACTGCTCGGTCGGAGCACATACAGAAAAATTGTATTGTCTCCATCTATTATTGTGCATCCATAATTATCTTTATTGGAGCAACAAGCATTTCATAAATTCAAAAATGGCCATATTTTATATTCGTTTTGCAACCAGTACTTGTAGAATGTTCCCAAGTAGATAGATAGAAACTCGGATCCCTTTTTAAGGGGCCGGTGTGAATAAAGTGTATGTTCGTAATGCTAATATCTCGATGGCCACTAAACAAGGAACAATACTACTTCCCCATTTCGAGGGTGGAGACCATAACTACGCTAGTTTCAAACAGTTACTAGTGACTTAAAGATACGTGACATAGTATTCTCAATGGTCATTAATAACCCTACAATATAATGATCAATCTGATGCAAGCATCAGATAAAGGCTTGTTCGCACCTGGCCTTTGCAAAGAGCATGGATAAAAATTTAACACCCCCACAATTTGGGAAGGAATACCTTCTTTTGAGGAAAGGTGTCATCAATGAGGTTCGTAAATGTGTAATCAATAGTGAGGGGATTATGTAATAGCCCCTCAAGTGGGACAATACATAAGTCCACTCTTAAGTGAGGAAAATTTGAGAATCTTTCCAATATTGGTGCTCCCTTAAGTATTGCTTACTATTGCTCAAATCTCTTTTATCCTCCTAAATGTTTACTAATACCCTACTCTTTAAAGTGTACCATGTGGACATCCATGTAGGATTGGTAATTACTAATGAATATAGGCGGGAACACACACTTTTTAATAGAGTTAAGACCCCCCCTAAGACCTCCTCTAAGGCGAGGTGTAAACAGGCCTTAAACATTCTATTTCTAAAATTCTTCCTCCCCTTACAATTACAAAATTTACAAAATGATTCAAAAAGATTCAGTGACATGGACCTCGAAGGATCACAAGAGGGGCGGAACCCAAGCAACCACGAGAGACGGACAGCTGGCACGAGCCACGCCAGTCAACAACTCGCCCAATACAAGCTCCCAACGGAGCTACGATACGATAACGCCGTCGTCACCCACTTTTCGTCTTACCCGACGAAACGTCCCAGTTTCTCGTCGTCTCTCTCCGTCGTCTCTCTCCCTCTGCTGCCGCTGCTCTCTTCTGCGCCACGGATTCGCATTTGCTTCTCGGCCGTCGACGGTGCGCGGCTTTGCTTTGCGATCTCGCACCTCGAGCTATGGAGCTCAATAGATTCTTTTCCAGCTTTTTTTCCTTCTGTAGTATCTGATTATGGCCGGGATTGCGGGAGGTAGCTTCAGCCCGGAATGAGAGGCCATGGCTGTGTCGCTGCCGCCGTGTGGAGTCAAAGCGACGATCATTTCCCCGTGCGCTCGCTTCCGTCGAGGTCACAACTCCGCTGTCACTCGGTTTCGTGATTGTCGAGAATTTTCGTTAGAAGTCGTGGATTGCGCCAGGTTCGTGGAGCGGCGGTCCAAGCGGCGTGCAGTGGTAAGATGTCCTTACAGCATTTGGTTGTGGAGTTTCCTGTTCTTATTTGACGCGCCTTCGACACTTGATATATTGATTCTGCCTCTGCTGATTAGAATTGAAGCTCTGTTGCTGGCATTTGTGTGATGAATTCGAGCATATGGTCGTGGAAATGTTACGGATGCCTGTAGGTTCTGGATTCATTTCGCGCGATTTCGACTCTTGATAGGTATTTTGATTGAATGAATTTGCACGCGTTGATAGAATTCGACGCCTGAAGGAGTTCGGGTGTAGAAACGTGCGTCTGTAATAAGAGTGAAGACTTAATTGTGTACTAGGTTTCGCTTTTTGAGCAATTGTTGTGGATTCGTTAGAACACTTGGATGTGGAGATGTCACGGATGTCCTGGAGCTTCTGTACTGATCTCGATCGATTGACCTAGCACGTGCTGATTCGATTTGAGTTCTGAGAGAATTCGAGTGTTGGAATTGTGCTCCTGTAATAAGAATTGAGACTTACGTGTGCAGTAGGTTTCTTTTTGGATTCCTGATAGCAATCCTTACAGCACTTGGTTGTGGAAATTTTAGGAATGTTCTAGAGCTTCTGTTCTGATTTCTTGCGCCTTCGACAGTCGATTGATTGATCTTACACGTGAAATGAGTTCTGAAGGAGTTTGAGTGATTGCGGCATTTGCGTAATGAGAATAAAGACCTGTCTATGCACTAGGTCACGCTTGTGAAGCACTTGTGGAATCTTCACAGCATCTCGCTGCGGAATTGTTACGGATGTCCTGGAGCCTCTGTTCTGATGGCACGCGCTTTTACCAGTTGATATTTTGATTGATTGCTTCTGCACGTGGTGTATAAAATTGTATCTTGAGGTAGTTTGAGTTTAAAAATATGCCTTGCGGTGGAGTCAATGGCATGGAGACCTTTATATGTATTAGGTTACGCGTGTTTAAGCGATTGTTGTAAAGGACAATTCTTTGATTTTCTCAATTGAAGGCAGACTGTATCCTCCAAGTTTAAAGGCATCATGCTTGAATTCTTGTTTTGCAAGTTCGACTTTCGGCGCCGCACCTTTGGTAGTCATGATTCTGTGGTGTGGCTTGATTGATCAATTTTGCACATGTCAGATTTTACTTGGAGTTTAAGGTTAGAAACGTGCGCCCGTTGCCATCGATATATCCAGGTTTGAAAAAAAATCATGTGTTAGGTATGGTGCATTAAGCTATTGTCCTTCACGACGGGCACCCGTCTGGAAAGACTTCCTGCGTAATAGTATCAATGTAATTCTGTTGAGAGTGAGGTGCTTGAGAACCACTTTGTCGGTTGACTTTATCGACAGTGGCCGTTTCTTCTGAGTGACGATGGTGCCTTGATTGAATGCTGACCTCGTCATTTGTCGAAGAATTCAAAGATCATTGTAGTTCATTACAACAGATGTATAAGAATTTTTAAAATTGTATCATTGCCCAGTGATCTAACGGATTCTCAAGTGCGAGAATCGGTTTTGGTTTTATGAGCAAGTCGATCATTTACCTGCAAGGGTTTCGGTTGCACATGTGTGTTCCTTTCGAACGAAAAGTATACATTCTGATCTATTTTGTAATGTAGGAATCATCCAATATAGGACACATGTTAGTTCATAACGAGCATGAGGGGGATCGTAGAGGTATTGCCTTTGCAATTGTACTATTGAAGGACGCATTTCAGATGCTTTTACTACAATAGGTACAATCAGAGATGCGAGGTCTTAAGTAGCAACTGATCTCTCTCTCTTTATGAGTATTTTATATTTTGTCTTCAAGCATGTCACCTGAAATGATAATTCTGCTTTCATGTGTTGTCGATTGTAGTTTTAACGCACTAGTACTTGCAATGATTCGATGTCAAACTCTTGAAATCTGATGCATTTTCTGCCTTACTCTGGAAGGGTCATACGGGGCTGAAAATACCTAGATAACCCGTACTTACTGACTTGCTACGGATGTGTTGTTTGACTTAAATTTTGAAGCTGTTCTTTTCTTACTGGAATGATAGGAGCCTCTGACATTTTTCTGTTTGTCTTCGGAAGGTTGCCAGGCTGTTTAACCCGGGGGATTTCGACGCATCAAAGCTGACGGTGAAGGTTGAAGACAATGCAAAGAATATTACTCTCAAATCATTCAAGGACCTTCTACCTCGCAAGTATACTCTTACACACAGCGATGTTACAGGGGAGCTGCTTCTTTCCATTGGTCGCTCCTTTAATCATGAGCAAGTAAGTGATTTAACATCTCAAGACATTTTAATAAAAACCGGTGTTCAAGATTTCATTAGCTTTCTGTATTCTAAACGCATGATTTGAAGTCTTATACTGTTTTAGAGAACAGAAGTATTTGTATATGCTACACTTCATGAGTTGGTACTAAATGAAAACTGGTGTCAATGTATCTGCACAGCTAACAGATTGGTACACGCGGCTGATGCGGGACGAAATAGTAGCAGAATGGAGAGGAAAGGAGCAAGTCTCTCTCCATGTCCATTGTCATGTTAGCGGCGGTCATGTTCTTCTCGCTCCTGCTGCCCTTCGAAATAGCATATTTGAGCGAGAAATGCCTCTGGTTAGCTCTCAATCACCGATCTTGAATCTTGTCCATGTTTCTACGAACGTCAAGTTTGTCTTTGTTCACTCGGCCTGTTCTTAGCAGCGGCAATCCAACATAAATCAAATTTAGTATGTAAATGCAGCTCTTATGGAACCAATATTTTTTCTCGTAACTAAACACGTACAGCAGATAATCATGCTATTTGACCAATGTTCAGTTCTACGGAGACTTCTTAGAGATTCAAAACCCTGCAGTATTAAGATGTCAAAGGTGGGTTGGGTATGAAACTATCATACAAAGCCTGGTCCCAGAAGGGATGTAGCTAGCTTTGCCATTTTCATTCTGCTAACAGTAAAGCCTCTTTTATCAATTACAGGTTCTGGAAGCAATTCGGCATGGAGATAAAGACCTTCTTGCTGAATATCCAGGTAGTAGACCCGAAGCTTTTTCTATGCCCAGTTTCGATTTCTGAGAATTTGCAGCCGTTCTCATGTTTTAGTGAAGGCGTTCTCCGTATAGTACAGTACTGTCGACATTCACAAGTCAATAGTTGTCATTCCATAATGATGGATTTGTCAAACATAACGCTAGGTTTTGTCCGTTCAATTCCTCGGGTATGGGACCATGCTCATGAGTCAACCACATCAGCCTGTACTTACTTAATGATTGCGTCCAAGCATACTTACGCCCTTCATTTCTGCTTGTGTGTAGAGCTTCATGCAAGTACTGTGTGGGTACATTTTCACTCGTCAGATCCAGCGTATAATCGGGCAGATTGTTGGGGTCCATTATTCTATGCAGCTAGTCCGATAAGGCAAGTAACTGGCAAGTTGGTTCCTTCCTGTATTTCCGAACCTTTCACACCCCTCACATTGGTCAAGGTACAAAAGGATCCTGCTGAGCTCTGCTCAGTTATGTCTCCGTAGACGCAAAATCTTTACCTGCTGGTGGTTGAAAGTGTTAGTTAGTGTACTTTATTTGGTGGTTCCTATACGATTCTCTCTCTCTTCAGGCATTCTTTCTTTGAATCCAGAAAAGTGTGGGTTCATTGGTATGCTTTGGGCATGTAACAGAAATGATAGTGCAGATTGACGCTTTGCTCTTGCAACGTCAGGAACCCTGTTTACGTTATGCAATGGTGGTAGCACAATTGGTCTCACTAGTGTATGTTGGTGATCTTCTTTTCTTGTTTATCTGTCGGACGATGTTTGCTGTTCTCTTGTTCTTGGTATCATTGTTGAATGATAGGTGGTGAGTCTATGTTGATTGATGTGTTGCAAGAGTGTCCTTGAAATTGTAAAGAATGAATGTAAGTATGATTAATCTATCCTATGTGGTATACACAATGAGATGAGAAGTGGAATAGGCAAATTATGTGATGATATTCATATGCTTGTATCTTCCAATATTTTCAACAATTATGGTAGGAGATCCACTTGTGAGTTAAATTAGTGTCCCACCAAAATTAGTGTTGACTGTAGTGTCACACTTAAATTAGTGTTTTGACTGAAGTGTCTAACTAAAATAAGTATCTTGATTGGAGAAAGTTTAATGTAGAAACTTGAATAATGTCAAACTTTTTGTGAAGAAAGTTTTCAAGTATCTTGAGAAAGCATTTGAATGTCACATCGCGTTGAATTTTTGCCATATTTTAACCTTGGTTCTCGCTTATCAATTATCAATTGTTCGCGAGTAGGGTAAGGACTCTACTTCGACACACTAAATCAATCATATTGATCAGTGTATAGTATATAGAAACTTAATGTTAACAATGAAAAAAAAATCTCCAACTAGAAATTTGTTCACCTTTATCACACTAATACTCTTGAACAAAAATAAAACCTCTCAACACTTCTTGACTCAAATAATAACTTTGCAATGCTAAAAACCCCCAAAATGTTTACAGAGGAAAATTAGTCCAATACTAAACCCTTTGCGCTAGAATCCATATAATATCTTTGAAATGTATCCGATTGAGCCAAGGTTCTTGTAACTTAATCTAGACTCTAAACTGGGATATATTCTAAAAGACAAAGTTGGAATTCTCGAGAGCCATTAGTTCTTCATCTAAACTCCCTTTGTGACAAAGTCACCTGGATTAGATATCACTTTGTCTGGTTAAAATCACACCCATGCAATGAAGTAATGGCATGCATTCTAGTGAAAGCCTTTTTAGTTCTTAGGTTTCCAAACATTAGGCATGTTTTACAATTGCAAGCCGATTATGCAAAATTAAAATTTTTCATGAATTTTTCTCGCATAACTATGATTTTAAGATAGAAGTCAATGACTTTCTAGTTAGAAGATTTTTGATAGAGATACTTTTGGCATTAATATTGGGATGATGTTTCTACGATGAAAAAGTGAAAAAAATGGATGATTCTTGAGAAGTTGTATCTTTATCATCCACAATTGGATTTCAACTTGTCATCCAAAATGTCATTTTCCAGTTCCATGGACGTTTAAGAGTTAATGATGCAGATTTCAATATGGAGAATGTGTTGTGAAGTTAACCATGTGTCCAAATTATGTGCATGCGCAAAGTAAGTGGAGGACTTGGCGTAAATAGAATAATATCTTTAGATTCTCTCAAAATCTCTTATAATTTCTTTAAACTAAACTTTTAGGTGTATCAAAGAAGGTTCACCCTGAAATGTTCAAAACTAGAAATCTGATCCAAAGTAATCGCATAGCTCAACACTACACAAGATTTGTTAAATGATATTACGTGGAGATTACTGTAACACGGGTAACTTTTAGTAAATAATACTATTTCTCAACTCTCTTAAGATCAGTGTCCACTTCGGGCCGCCATTGCAATCACTGCCCCTTCTCTTCAAGTCACCAACTACACCACTATTAATAAATCCATCCACTTGCACAAAAGTGCCTCTCACAATTAGTTTGACAATTAGTCTTCTAACACTATAGTGACATGCGACATTCAGTGTTATGATTGGCAATCAACACTAATTACCAACCCTTATGTAGTGGACTCCCAACACTTTTACGTACCTACCCTAATGTACCAATTCAAACATCATACGGAGTTCTTCTTAATTTTACCTATCTCAACCCCTAAAGATCCCAGCAAGCCAAAATAGTTTTTGGGGTGCTCGCAAGGGAAAAAATCAGCCAACGTGGACCACTATAATCTCACAATTGAAAAAGAATGGACAGTTCAAATTTCACATGTTGGTGAAAAAGTAAAATAACTTCAAGATCCTACGGTTAGATTTTCTCTCTAATACCTTTGATTTCTTTTGACGTGAAGTGAACAAAGATCAGTTCTCTAATTTAAACAAATTTACACCAAAGATCCTTAGAGATCAAGTACCGTAAAACCAAAGAACCTTCCCCAACTTGAACTTTCTCATAGATCCTCAAAAAGCAAACATTTCAATTAAACTTGGATCATCACAACATTCAAAGGTAATAAACCTTTTCACCAACCCTTGTTTTTTCTTCAATTTCCATTCTCTTAAATTTTTTCCCCTCAATCTTTTTTCCCTCACTTTTTTTTTCCCTTTCCACTTGCAAGCATACCATGAAAGGTGGGGGGGGGGGGTAATAATAAAGAAGGGCTGGTGTGGACATGGAAAAAATTAAAATCCCAATTGTGGATTGTCCTTTGGCCAAATCTCTGAGCACAGATTTAGTGTGTCAGGGGAGCAAGTACCGGTGAGCTGACAAAATGATCATTCTGTGTGAGATCACTCTGGCATTGTCCTTTCTTTCATTTGCAGATTTTTTGGGGTGCTGAGCATCTCCAACCCACTCACGCTATTTGTGAGGGAGGTACACGTTCACTTACTAACCAACCACCATCTTTGGATTCTTAGCCATTTCCTAGATTTCCAACCAAGCCTAGGCTCTTTGGACACCCGTAATCGAATGATTAATTAATTTTGTGTTTTTGAATTTGGTAAACCTATTTTCCTCGCGATTTTGGGTTTTTTTCAAGTACAAATATGTCTTTTCTATTTTTTTTAATAAAATTTTTAGGTTTTTTATATTTATAAAAATAGGACTTAGATTTTTGCGAAAATGGCCATGCATGGTGTTTAGTTTTTGTGAGTGCTTGTCTCAAGAAGAATCTTGGGTTAAACTCTTGAAAGCAGTGGTTTTTAAGTGTGAGTAAAAGCTATCAAGGGAAAATTATTCGCTTGTAGCTATCAAAAACTAGTTGTTTGTGAATGTGATTTGTTTGTGTATTTAGGTTTATTTACTTTAAGGGATGCTTTATATGGGGAGTGAAGTTGCTCATGGTGCTAAACGAAGGGGAAAATGCCTCTAATGTGGTTGGTGTTAGATTCTTGTAGTATCTTCAATGGACCTGTTATATGAGAGGAAATTTTATGCTTTTTTAGTCCCATGACTAGCTTGACTCTTGTGTTTAGCATCCAAATCATTTTTCTGAATGTTACTAGTGAAATTGATGATAAGGTATATAGAACTTAATCATATACTTTTGTGGTAGATTTATAAGTAATCATGTAGATTAGATTTGGAGTTATGAAGCTTTATAGATTGTGAAATCATGATGTAGTAGTATTTGATACACATTATGAAATATCATCATTTGCATTACATTGAGGTTTGAATGATATGAGGAAATCTATTGCAATTCAGCAACTTATGACTTGGAAGTCGTTAATCATCATATCATAGACAACATTTTACAAAGAGAATTGTTTTCTGGAATGAATCTCTTCGTGGTGAAAGTTGCTCCAAAGTTTACAAAGGAAAAAGAGCCTACAACCATACACCTCGCACCATAATGCATGCGATGTCTTTCTAACATCTTAAAATTACTAAGCTTTTTATTCTAGAAAGCTTAACTTATATTTAAGCTTGCTCCAACAAATAAAGTTGGAATCCAATATTGGATGAAAGAGATATAGCTCCCTTACAACCATGTACCTTTAAAAAAGAATCAATGTGGATATAGGACTACAATTATATCAATCACAAGTCTTAATTTACTTCAGATTCCTACCTATGTAAGAAATTTCATTGAATAACAAATTTTGATTTCACATGATTGACTTGCAATTGTGAAACATGCCCCATGTTTGAAATTCTTATAATAAAAGTTGTCTTTACAATTATGCATGACTCACGTGACGTGACTAGACGTGATTTAAGATCCCACTTGAGTATTTTTGTCAAAAGCGGATGAAGAATCTATTACTCTTCAAAATCTATTACTCTTCAAATTTTCTCGTTGTTGTCTAAAATATGGAATTTTAACATTTGACATGTTTAGGGGTTAGACGAAATTAATAATTTAGTAATATTATATTGAGTACCAAGTCCTCCTCATTGAAAATTAACAAGGAGTATGGTATATGTCACGTTGTACCTTAAAACCATCTCTTTTAAAAGCTTGTAGGGTTTTTCCAACAAAATGTTAGGTTTTTTTCTGTGATTGTGACACTTATAAACTTATAAGCTTGCAAAAATTTCTCATACATGCACCTTATCACTTAAATATCAAAGTTTTTAATATTTGAGGATACACTTGCCAAAACTGATGCAACAATGCATATATTTGATCTTCAACAATCTCATGTTATTATTGTGAGGGCTTACAATACAATCAAGCTACAAAAACAACTTGAAAAGAAGTCTTTATGTTTGTGCTTTTGGAAACTATGTATATTAAGTGGTAGTCTTAACTATATACTAAACATTGGGATGTCCATTTTGTAAACAATGTATAGTTTAAACCATTGTTTCTTTCTTGTCCAAAAATTTTGCATCTTCCAAATACATGTCCTTATAAGATAATTAAGTATAGCACCATATTTTTGAATTCAAATCATGTGATTTAAAGAATATGATCCTATTCCAACTTGACTTGAGCCAATAATATTTGTTCTATGAACGAGTGGGCACTTTGAGCATTTTCTCAAACGTCCTCAGTAATCATTCTTGCGAGACCAAAATTCAGCGAGCTCTATAGTTTGAATTTGGTTTCTCACCTTCTACCATGTATTGTAGTTTTGGAGCATTGTTGGTTTGCAAAATAATCAACATTTGATGATGACAACTAGAATGGGGTAATAGCAATCAATGCACACCTTTCATCAACCTTTACGGTTAATCAAGTTGAGATGAAATTGTTTAACAACCTCAGGTACATTTTGACTCTCAGAGTTTGAGAAGTCTCTAGTTAACGTCTAAAATTTGGTAGTCGAATGTTAAATATATTCCTTGTATAAAAACCAACAAGTCGAGAACATGAGTAGGTGAACAAATCTAAAGATCCTAGGATTTCAAGTTTGAAATCTAAACACCTTCTTAACAATAGTGTCTATATTTTACATCAAAGTTTGAAGACGCTTTTGAGTGACTTAAAAGACTTGGAAGCACTTAACTGAGTGTAAGGGCTTGGGCTAAGAGTACTCTAATGTATATTCTACTTTCATAAAACTTGAGTTGTATTGGTTTATTTTGGATCACATTACACTTACGAGGACTAAATGTTAATTAGGAAGATACAAGTACCAATAAACATTTATATATAGTAAATGTATTGCCATACTACTATTATTTCTTTGTAGATTCCAATTCTTCCATGTTTGAACCCATGATGAGGTTTGCTTGTTCATTTTCTTTTTTGAATGCCTTAATCGCTAAAGGCCTAAGCGTGTTTTCAATCTTCAAATCCAAAAACCAAAAGTGGAGTTTTTGACCACTTTGTGCAAGTTGAGGTATAAATTAATATTTTTCTACTTTTTGGTGTTTCCAAACGTAAGATTTCCACAGTAACTAATTGCACTAACATCATATCAGATTTTAACCATTGGATCTTTACAATTTGTAAGATCATTATTCAACCTAAAGTAAATGAGCTAAAATTAACACTCAGTAGTTGAAATGAACCAACTAAAATTAAGTAAGATCAACTTTGTGATATAAATAAGAATAGATAAAATAAAATAAGTGTTAAAGAATTTACCTTGACAATGTCATCAGAATATAGTTTATATGAAACATAAGTGGATATCAATGATTAGTTTTGAATTTTAGAGAACTACTCATTTTTAAGATGAATGTAGATGTGTCATGAGATCATCAAACTCATTACAAAGCACATCTCTTGAATTCAAGTGTTATGATGTCGTATATTACTGTCGTTATAACATCATGTTACATCATATTACTGTCGTTATGATAACCCGTATCGGTCTCCCCGGGGACTGCACCCTATGCGGCTCTGGCACTCTTCAGACTGCTGAACACGCTCTCTACTCTTGTCCTGCGGTAGCCCGGGCGTGGGAACGCTTCTCCCATCTTCGTACCTTGTCTGGGGCTCCGAACACCTTAACCTCTTGGGAGGCTATCCTGTGTGGGGATTTAGGAACCCCACTCCCCCCCGGCCGCCAGGCTGATGACGATGACCTCCCTTGGGACGATGTCAAGAAGGTATCCATCTCCGAGGAAACACCCTGGGATATTTTTCGATCGGCCCTCCTTTGGTCCATATGGACCCAGCATTGCGAACATGATCTTAACTCTGGTATCTTCCACCTTGGGGTCGCGATGTTCAAAGCCTGGAAGATCACTATTCACGCGGGTATGGCGGCGTGGAGGGAACTCCAACGCTACCGCTCAAAGCGGAAGGCGGATGTCCACCACACCATGGAGCAACGGTTTTATCCATCTGGTGCCAAGGCAACCTGTTCTGCAGGGACAAGGAGGGCGTCCCTAGTTGGCACCCGGCCCCCAATTACCAGTTCTTGCCGCGCGACTACTGTCGTCACCTGTCCTCAATCCGCATTAACAGACACTCCAACCAAGGTGCTGTCGGTACCCCGGCTTCTCCTTCTCGGTCGGACTCGGGCGAGGACTCCGGTGTCTCGCCCCCGCCCCCTCCCCGCCTCTGGGCACTCAACCCGACGCCCCTCGACACCCGGGTCAATGAAGTCCGCCCAACGATCTTGGGCCCGGACCGTCCTACGGAGGTTGATATCCTGGCTACCGCGATTCTTCGCCAAATTCTTCAGGATCTCACGGATGAAGCAGCTGACGAGGTCATCTTCAATCTCCCTCAGGACTTGCAATCCCCTACGGAATTACAGACTCAGGCGGCCTTTTGGGCTGCCCCTCCTAGGTAGGGCCTTACAGGCCAACCCCCAGCTCTCCCGCTGGCTGTCACTGTAGCTTGTGCGTGGCATGTATTTCTGACTATCTTAATCAGCCCGAAAAGGGATTTAAATGATAAGCGTGCTCTCTCCTAATCCATCATCATATTTGGTTCTTTTCAAAAGAACAATTCATGAACCAATCATAAACCCTTAAGAACTCAAAGACCATTTTCTTGCTACTTGGGAATCTAAAAAAGCTCCTACGCATAAAAAAAAAAAAAAAAAAAAAACCAAAACAAATTTTATTGTTATAAAAAATGTTCTATAGAGTATAGCCTTAGTGGGTCTAGTTTCATTCTGTAATTTTATTAAACTTCATTTGACCTTATTATTTTTTTCTCTAAGTATCCAAAGATAGATTTGGCAATAGTTTTTCATGGGGCGTTGTGGAGGGCCAATTTTGAACCAATGAGATTCAGTATTGGTTGCGAGCCATATTGGAGCAGTTTCAGTTTTTTTTTTTTTTTTTTTTTTTTTTTTTTTTGAAAATATCTTAGTATCCAAGTTACTACTTAAAAGATCTCCAAAAGTTGAAGCTTTTATCAATTTTACAAGGGTAGCCTCCAAAATTTACAAAAACAATATATGAAGTTTTTAATAATTTTCAAATATTTTTCTTTCAAAAAAAATTCAAAATTTGAGATCCAAATTTTTTGTAAAACAAAAGATTTCTCAAAAACTACAAACTTATAAACATACCTACTCAATGTTTACTTATTCCTGAAACCAAACGATTAACGTGATGCATGTTTTACAAAATCGTTGTTTTATGCAATATTCGAGAAAACAATCTGCGTGAAGGTTCAA
This sequence comes from Bryum argenteum, assembly GCA_037043015.1. NCBI lineage: Eukaryota > Viridiplantae > Streptophyta > Bryopsida > Bryales > Bryaceae > Bryum > Bryum argenteum. The sequence goes on along the minus strand of CM073328.1, from coordinate 11,243,256 downwards.
AAAGCATAGCGAGTTTCTAAAACTTTGCATGGAAACTTTACATTAACAATTATCTACATGGAAAATAATAGGAGAAAAATTCTTTGGGTAACAATCATCAAGTCCCCCATTACTCAAAATAGACTATGTCTCCCAAACAGTGCCAAAAAAAAAAGAGTTCCTCATCAACTTCGAACGTCATAATCTCATAAATGGGGCACCTCTTGCAGTCAATTTGACCTTTTTTTTCCCAATATTAGTTCATATCAAGATCTTACGGTTGAAAGTTCTAAAAAAAATATAAACATGCACTTGATATCTCCATGTGTGCAAGGTGATACAAAAATCATAGTTTTTGGATTTTCAAGTGAACTTTGAGATCTTACGGTTGAATGGCTTGGATAATGCTTAGATTGAGATTATTTGAGCTTAATATAGAGGAAGGCCAAATTTTGTGACTTAGACCGTTTTGCTACAAGGAGATTTAGGGGTTATGAAAATAAGAAAAACTCTCAAATGTGATTGGTTAGAACTAAGGCTCTTGGCTGAAAATGAAAATTCTTGACCGACCGGTGGCCTTCTTCTTCCTCTACCGTAGTGTAAACCGACCCAAGAACCGAGAGCTTTGACTTGAGAGTGGCAAAGTAGCAGAGGCGATAAAGGGTGCTCCATTCAGCAAGTTATTCGACATAAATGTATGGCAGTCCCCAAGTGAGGAATTCTGACACCCCATGATTATTAAGCTTATGTCATTCCTCTCTAACTTGTGCCGGTAGTTTATGCCCATATTTGTTGATTGCATTTGATATCTGACTTAAAGTGATATCTCAGCAGTATTTTTTGCAGTATTTAATTTCGATGTTTCTAGACGATGAAATATTTTATGGAAAAGAAAAAGAATAATTGTTGTTCACCAACTATGACCTATCGGATTAAGGGCTGGTTTACACTACGGTGGAGAAGGTCTGAATGCTTGGCCAAAACGTGGTTATATGAGGCAAACAGTGAAGTTTTTTTTTTCATAAGTCTTGACGGGTTGTAGTCTAGAGGAGGAATCTAACAGAGAATTTCATTAGAGAAGAGAAGTTCGTGAAAGCTATGATAAGAAATATTTTGCCCCCTACATGGTCATAGTTAGACAAGGTAGAATATCTTATTCTCCTAAGTATTCGAAATGTTGATTAGGAAAAGCTCACTAGTAAATAATAATTGCGAACAAAAGTCACAAGTTTTTTTCATCTCATTCTTTCCTTCTCATTGAGACTCCTCAATCAATTAGCAGTTGTTGTTAGTTCATTAAGAATTCCAATACCATGTATATAAAGCTATTGGGACAATTTTGTAAAAGGAAATGACAAAACCCTTGGGCCAATTTATTATCCTAGCTTACACATGTTTTAGATTTGTTTCTAATGAATTATTCTAATGAAATAATAGATTTCTTATGTATTGGAATCAAGAAACGGACTAAAACTATGGATTCAAAAGATGACCTGTAAAATGAATGCTGTGTCTTCAAAACATCTTGGATTGAATCTAATCTCTATCACAAAAGGTACGCTTGAATTGAAATTTGACTCAAGAAATGAAGCAAATCTAGCATCAAATGAAGAAGATACAACTTCCCAAGAACCATGTACTTTTAATTTTTTTGGTATAAATACACCATTGCAAACCTCTAATCCTTGAAAGATCATTAGGTGAATGGTAGGAAATTCTTTTTATAAATGTTTTCTAAAAGGTCCTTGTTTATATTTAGTACAAAATTGTAATGCTTGGTTGAAGTTATTGCTTGAGATATTTTAAATTTCCCGATTTTTATTAGGTTATTAGCTATCCCAATCAATATGTTGAAACAACTTGTATTCTTTTTTGTAGAGCTTCGAATGATTATACATTACAATTTTGCAGATGATCTTGTGAAGAACTTAAGTATTATGTTAGTTAGTACATTGTAGTATCATAGTTGACAAATATATCATAATGGAACCTTCATTGTCATGTATAAGAGAAGAATTAAATGACTTTTTATTCCAAATAATTGTATATGAGGTTCAACATTGAGAAGGAAGATCAAAGACACAATGTGTTTTCATCTGTAATGCCCTTGGATCATAGTTTAGTGGTTTAAGACTTCATTTGTTTTTTTTTAACTATGAATATTAATAAATTACTTATCACACAATGTCTTTCCATTCGTTTATGGTTGATCATAAAATCAGTTGGTTATAGAATAATATAGACAAACCACTATATTTTAAGATCAATACTTAGATTGATTATTTGGATTAGATGTATCAATTATATGGTGCTTGTGGTTATACCCTCTGAACATAAAAAGTTACTACAAGAATTTTTGGATAAAATTAGATATGGAAGCGACAAGTATCTGCAAAATCTGATAAAACTCTGACGAAAGGAATCTTTGCAGACTATTTGATGGTAGGAAACCTTGCTTAAAATTGTTGCACCTTCGTTTACTCTTTGATTGTAAGAACCCTTACTTAAAATTGTCGCATGGCCTCCCGGTGAGGTTGACCATTCAGATACAAAGTCCCTAAATATCTTTCCACTTATATCAACAGTCAATACGACAACTTCATAGAATATGGTTAATATCGAAATTTGAAAACCTTATGCTCAAACAATCATCTTGGCTCCTTACTTCAGAATATGCCTTTCGTGTAAAAACAATCATTTGAAATGTCCTCTTTACGATTTGTACAGTTCATTGACTACAATTTGAAGTCACGACCCTCCCACTATGTTATAATTCAAATAGAAATATAAGAACTTCATTGACTCATGAGAAATTGTAAAATCGTCTCTTCACAGACTTGTTATTTACCTCTGTCTTTACATTCGGCTCGTTGATAAACCATCTCAAAACAAACTTCTCTTGATGTAAAAACTCACTTTTATAACCAATTCAAACACAAAAACCACCACCCAATAATTCTACATCTCCCATATCACTTGAACTTGCTTTCCCCTACTTTACACAAAGTACACCAAAATCAACACTTCATTTACCATGTCAATCAATATAATATCATTAAAATTCAAACCTGAATAACACAAAATCCCACGAGAAACAACAAGACTTCATTCACCATATGAACTAATTGGCAAGGCCCCAGGTTTCCATACCAAAAATCCAACATCAACTTCAAACTGATACAATATTACATCTCTTCATAAACTCAACAAGAAAAAACATTTACAAGATTTGAAGACATCTAAAAAAGAGGAATCTTGTTTGATCTCTAAACACTTCAAATTTTGATAAAGGAATGACGTTTACCCCTTCACCAAATTCTTATAAGAAACCCACCAATAGGTTCACATCTCCAAATTGTAGCAAAGAAAAAAACCCAAAATAAAATAGGAGGAATTTGGAAACGGAGGGAAGGGTGATCCGACGTGGCATTCCTTGTTGGGGGCTATGATGGGGGGACTGTATAAGCAAAGCGGGGGCCCGCCCTTCTCTTTCCCTCCCTACTATCTAGGGTTTGTCTGTCTGTATGTCTGTCTTACTGTCAGTAGAGAGAGAGAGAGAGAGAAGAGTTGGTTGTCTGTTTCGATCCACCCTTTCTCCTCTTCACTTCTTCACCTTCTTGAGGCCACCTCCATTCCCGGAGCTTCGATCATTCAAAACCCAAATCACCCACCTCTTCCTCTTAAACCCCACAAACCCAATTCCCCACGCAATGCGAACCAATCGAGCTTAGGTAGTTTTCGAATTGCGAGGTTTTTCAGCTCATGAGTTACAATGTTTTCACGGCAGCTTTGCTCGAATCCCCATTGCAAGCGGACTTCCCCCGGTGATGGACCGTAAGTCTTGCTTCACTCCCTCTTCTCGCGCGACAGCAATGCAGCAGGAAACCCGGAATTGATCCCTTTTTTTTGTGTGTTAACTGCAGGACTTGTCGATGGCATGTACGCAATTACGGAAGCCAGAAAGATCCCAAGCATGTTACGCTGTGCAATGCGTGCAAGATCAACTTCGACCAGGTACGGATTCTCTCCCTCTGACTTTGTTTTCGGTTCCGGTGAGAGAAACTGATTTTTTGTTGCTGTTGTTGGTTTGTTGCAGGGAAAGTATTGTCCTTACTGTGTGCAAATCTACCGAGAGAAGGATCCTGATAGTTTCGATGGAAAGGAGGTAACCATGAGTACTGTCTGGAAGTGGAAGTTGTTGTTGCTTTTTTGTTTTTGTGTGTACAGAAGCTCACGTTCTTGGGGTTTGTGCATTGTACTGGCAGTGGGTAGGGTGTGACAATCGAACTTGTCGTCGTTGGGTACATGTTGAGTGTGAAATTAACAATGGAAATCAAGTGGATTCTACGGCTTATTACCTCTGTCCCAGCTGCCGAGAGGTTCGTGTTTCTCTTCACAATCTCGCTTCTGAACAATTCCCAATCACGCTTTTTTCCTAAAGAAACGGCGTTTTTTGCTTGCTTAGAGTGATCGTGATCGTGAGTTTCGAGAGAAGAAACGGGAGCAATATGTCGACAACAGTTCATCGGTGAGAACAATTTCTCATTTCATGTTGATCTTTATTATCGGGTTTGAGCTAAGCTAACTTACTGTGGTTTTCTTTTTCTGTTTTCAGGAGATTGAACAGAAGCCGAAGCTGCCTCTTCCTTTGAGAACCACAAGACGACCTCTCCAAGTTGATCTTTCGAAACTCGAGGTCAGAATCTTCTTCACATGAACTTTCCAGAAGTTTCGATCATACCGAATTCTCACTTGTGAATTGATTTTTCCGAACTCGAGGTCAGAATCTTCGCCTGGTAAACATTTCTGACCGGATTTCAAACTGAATGATGATGAACAGACGTCCTCATTAAAGCGGTACCGGCGTGTGTACAACTTACGAGAGGTAGCAAGTAGCTGCAAGGTATGTAACCTCATGAAACCCATTCTCGATTTCATTGCAGAAAGAGTGGATTTGTGATGATCTTGTGTTGTGTTCTTTGCGCAGGAGGAGCTTGTTCCTGCCGTTGCACAGCATTTTGCAGCTCAGGTATGAACCAGACTATCCATGAATTTCAGTCTTGCTGCATTTCATCAGCATACTGATTCATAACATGGGTTCATTTTTTCAGGTGGTGGAGGAGAACGAGACACTACTTTCGTTCGCATATTTTCTGAAGAAGCAACAGTCGTTTGCAATGACACAACAGCATCAACTGGCGAAGTAAAACCATGTAAAGAAATGAAGATGAATTCGCAGGCATTTAGTCGGATGTAACATATGGCGAAACAACAGGCTTGTTTTGATTATTTTTTTTCTTCTTATTACTAGAAGCGTTAGGTTCCATTGCATGGCAATCAGTATTTATTTTCATTACAAAAGGAAGTTGGTAACTGATTGATGAATGCAGCATGCGTAGAATCTCGGCGGGCGATCTGTAAAGCTGCACGGCCCTCCGGAGGCTTCTGTTCCGACAGACCCAATCTCATTAATTATGCTCACGTCATTCCTTTTTCTGTGAATGACGCCGCTTCTTCACATTCGCATTCGCAGTTTCTCACTCACCCATCAATTTCTTTGCTGTTGCCACATCTTGTTTGCATTTTTGGGTCCCGTTCATGATTTGCATTATGTGGATAGATTTGTGAAATGAGTTCTGGATTCATTTGCTGTTCTTGTTGGATTATTTTGGTATGTGGATAGCTTTGGACATGGAAATTTGGAGTGTGTAGGGGTAGGTGGCCTATGACCACGCAGCCTCGGGAAGTGTGAGATATGCGTTGATGGTTGGTGGATTTTGAGTATCCCAATGCTGCCTGGTTGTGGTTTAAAACATTGGGAGGTGAAAAACTGGAAATAGATCCAAGTCTGAAAATAATGTTCAGGAATTTTGGATTTTCTATGTGAAGTGTTTGTTTATTTAAGGATAACTCGGCTTTTACATATACATATTGAGAGAGTAGGATGATTATTGTGTGCTTTAACGAGTTTTCTATGTTACGAAACAATATGATGGTCCTATAGTGCTGAGAATATTTTGTATCAACTATAAAAAAATGATAGAGATTGATAGTGGGCAATGAGTGTGTTTTGTGATGTTATTAGTTGGTCAAAAATGAACCATATAATAAAGGTTACCGGAGTAGATATTCCTATACTTTCAGCTTTTGACTTTAGGCTTTAACTTGAAATACTTATAATTTAAATATTGTGAATATAGCAAAACTACGAAAAAAATGTATAATATGTGAAATAGTTTCAACACATACGGCACATTCCCTCCTACCATGCATACAACTCAAAGTGATGAGTTTACTGAGTTAACTCTTATACACTTTGAAAGAATTATAACGGCATGTGCATTTGATTCATTGATCCAAGACTCACTTTTAATCCCTAAGAGACTAAATGGTCATTATATGGTGATGCATAAATTTCAAGCGTTGTTCACTCTTATAGCTTATATTTTAAAAAGTTCAATCAATGATTTAAGTGAAAATCAAGTTGTGAATCTCATGGTGAACTTGAAACTTTTATCTGATCAAAACTTTGATTGTTATTATCTCTCAAATATAAGCTACTATACGGTTGTTTGGTGTTGGGATAAATTGTATTTTGGTAACCTACCGGTTTAGTTTGTAGATTTGTTGTTGGTTTTAAAATATATCATGTTAGCTATTCCACTCACTTTTTACCTATTGGCAGTAATGATAAAACTATACATATTTGTAGATTTTTAGTAGTAAAATATTGTCCAAAAATGTTGTTTAGAATTGCATGTCTAAAATGAAATCAAGGAATATATGTTGAAATGGTATAAACATGTGCCATTATAAACATAATTCCAAACAACATTTCTAGTAGTGTTTCGTCTCTTGAATTAGTCTCAATATAGATTGAAATATCAAAATAATGAGTTGATTGTACTGATTACGTCTAATTATTAACTCCAAATTTATTATTCATTTTGATCAAAACTTCATGGGAGTTACAAAAGGCAAATGCTTAATCTACATAATTTTTTTCCAAAACTCATTGGCCTTCAAGGGTTAAAGGTTGCTCTCTCTCTTTTCAAACAAGTTACTAATTTACTCAAAAATTTGAATCAAGAATGAACAATATAGAAGCATAAATACCAAATATAACTATATAAGTCACTTTTGGAGTTGCATGATTGCTTTAGTTGCATGCGAAAGAATTGAAAAGAGATTGATAGTCATCAATGGTTTTGGCAATATTCACTTTTGAATGGCCATAGTTTAAATGAGGCCCATGCGAGGCCCACGAGGTAATCTCAAATGTCTCTTGTTGTATTAACGGCCAAACGTTTTGACTCATTTCTACAAAAATAAACACATTTTCAAAATAAAAGTGTCATGAATGGAACGAAAGGTAAGTTATATTAATCTCAACTGTACAATCTTGTAGTAACATATTGTACATCATGTGGCTCAAATTTTGAGTCACAAGGCCTCCTAGATTGTGAGATCATTACATATTTAGTACTAAAAAAACACTACAAAATATCCACATTTTCACTTTGAAGTAAAAATGCTACCAATAGACTTATTGCAATGAAAAAACCACCAACTACAAAGATGTTTACCCTCATCTCAATAACACCCATGAACAAAGAAATTTGACGAGAAAATTACCTTTGCGAAAATAACAGCCTTACAATGGTGAAAACTGCCAAAAAAATTTGAAAGGAATTATAGTTTAAAACTAACCCTTTGCAGCCAAGTCTATGCCTTAGATTCGATACATATTTGATTTTGTCAATGTTTCTACCACATAAACTATACTCAAATTGGAATTTATCCCAAAAAACAAAGTCCAAAGCCAACTATAAAGTAGGGAGATATAGCTCCTCAAAATTCATCCATTTATTGACTCTTTTCATTCTGGAAACACCATTGCAAATTCAATACCAAATTTATTTGGATTAAAAATATTCCAACTAGAAGGGTGTGAGCCCTCATTTTTGGATCAAGATTATATGAAAAACTCGTAAACATATTTTTTATTTCCCATAATTACATTACATTAGTATAACATGCCACATTATCGGAAACTCTAAAACAAGAGCTATTTTCACTAAAATGCATGTTAATTTTTCATAATTTGTTGTATGGGTATGAAATCTCTACACACAAACTAGACTTGATTTGAGACCCAACGGAAGTGACTCAATCCACTACACGCTCCTTACAGGAGAATTTATGGCTCTTCAAAGTATTGCCCTTCATCCACAACGTCGTTTATTGACATTCAACACATTTAAGAATTAAGACTCAAAGGTAGATAAGAATTTTTTTATTTTATAATTAATGTTCAATTATATTGTAAGTTGTTTGACTTGAAAGTAGACATGAAGTGCTCCTTGCTCTACATATTTTTAGGTGAATAGCACTGGAAAGAGTGCAAAATGGCTCAAGAAAACTAAGTGAAACACTTATTTTGGGACAAGGTTTTAAACAAAATGCCACACCTATTTTGAGATGGAGGCAATATTAGAGTACCTTACAGTGTGAAGTGCATGTGATTGGTGATTGGGGAACTCATTATTGAGTATGTCTAGATACCTCATGTAACTTCCACACATTTGAAGTTATAAAACAAACATGTGGTTGTTGTCTATCTATTTATTATTTGTCACAACTCCAACCAATCTATCATTATAGACAACTTTGATCAATCTATTATCATAGCAAGTAATAGTCATTTAACCCTTGAGTATTTTCAAAAGCCAAAATGGCTTTTTGCTCTTTCTGGTTGTTTATATGAAAGGTCTTATTTTAGCTCTTTAGACTATAATATGGCGTGAGGGTGATAATACATATAAAGTACGTGCAACAAAATTACACGTAAAATTATATTTAGTAATGGCAACACTATATACAAACAACAACACCAGTTGTCAACAAAGGTAAAGCTATGGCAACTCTAAATGCCAATTATAACACAAATTGTAAATTGTAGTTTGAAGAAGAGGCTCACAAAAAAGTTGACATGACCGATGGAATTGATGGAGCTTCGTGATTTCCTTCCAGCTTGGCTTTGCAATACCCTCACTGCCTAAAACCTAAATTGCGGCTAAGTGATCTCGAAACTGTGATTCCAAACCCTGATTTCTAAGAGAAATACTAAAGCAAGGAGTCTTGAACCGGCAAAGAAGCTCTTGAATCTAGCCTACACAAATATGTCTAGATTGAACTTCTGCCAGTAAAACACAAAAGTCACTGAAAGAGATATAATCAAGATTTGCCACTCACCAAGAGGATGCGATAAAGACCAAGCGGCCCATACACTAATTGTACACAATGTGATGATTAGTGTTAGAAGCAAGATTGGGTAACTTCACTATTTGTCATCCAACACTAATTATATTTTTTCGTGTAGTGGAGTCAAATTCCGATCTTTAAATCTTAAAGTACAAATTTTCTTGGGCACAAAATAACGTTTTTTAGTGACATGCTTCTGATTACATCCGGACTTCCATTTTCAAGTAAGCCTCAATAATGAATTTATGGGTTTGACAATGGCGCCATAAAATATTTGAATGTGAGCCTTTTAGTTTTTAAGTAAAATTACTTAAAAACTAGAGGCTCGAGGCTTAAAATTTTAACCACATTGTAACGGTTAAAATTTAGCGTTACAATGTGGTTAAAATTTGTAACGCTAAATTTTGGTATACATATATTTTTGGTTTACCCACATACATCCCTAGTGTCTGAAAACGACATTGAGGATGACAGGCAAAAACTTTGAAGAGCTATAACTTCTTCATCGATACTCCATTTTGGATAGAATCACTCGGATGGGGTCACAAATCAAGTCTTTTTGTGTGGTAAAAATTGCAAATACAAATGACATGCATTTTAATGAAGACAACTTTTGTTTTTGGGTTCTCAAACATTTGGCATATTTTACTATTGCAAGCCAATTATGTGTGATCCGAAATAGTTTCTCCTGAATGTTTTCCACATAAGTATAATCTTTAGATGCATCCCAACAACTTTGTAGTTTGAACATGAATTGCATGAAGGTTCAAATGAGTCTCCAAAAAATTTCATGTGCGTACTTAACCTAGTTATCAACATGGTAAAAAAGTTTAGCAAAATATTCACAGTCACATTCAACAAGTCCACCTTTGCACAAAGTAGACAATGTCTTCTAAAAAAGACCTAATAAAAATTTTCATATCAACCTTAGACATTATCATCTCACAAATGGTAAAGATCGAAGAAATAAGACTTTACATGGAATCTCAAATTGAAGCTAGGTAAAGATCCTACAGTTGAAAATACAAAAAAGTGTAGTAAATTTTTCTCATGCCTAGTTCCAACAAGGTAGTAGAAATTTACCTTTTTTAGTTTTGGGCTTTCGGTACTAAATTTAGGGTTGTAATCAGCCGCACTTTGATATTATCAATGCAATTCTAATTGAACTTTACACTAGATTTCAATATCACCTCTCTACTCATATCTCCAAATACACATGCAAACAAATCTTTGATCAATCAAGTAAAGGTGTTTTTACCCTGATTGTATTCCTTTGCTTATTACAAGCACTCCATGTTTTTTGAGTGACCACTTATCAAATATGAGGGCATACATCTACCTTCCACTTAGATGCTCAAGAAGGTGATAGAACATATCAAACACCTTGACAAAAATCACATTCTCAAGAAACTCACACATTATACATTACTTTCAAAATTTATTCTACATCTCATGAAAATCACATTCTTCACATGCTAACATTAGTGGGTTGTTAAAATCATAGGGAGCTTACAAATTATAACATATTACACAATTAAGACCATGTTGATAAATATGTAGCAATTTCTTAGTAGATTAAAAGTTACAAACACTAAGTTACATTATTTTATCTCTAGAATCTCAAAAAGTACACATTCTTCCTTAGTTTCTACTTCCTTCTAAGCCCTTTCTTTGAGAGCTCTATAAGAAACATATATTTCTGGTGCCAAGGAAACAAAATCAGGATGGAACATATATCTCAACTTGATTTTTTAAGACAAATTTATAACAAGTACAAGTAGCACTTTCCGAAACTTTTTATCATAACCAAGGGATTTCTAAAAACAACTCAACCACAAATATTGTCTTGTTAAATACCAATGGGGCTTACTACAATCACCATGCACAAATTTAAATGTCTCTCTCATGAGCTCCATATCCTATTTGCATACATGTAAAAACTTTGTTAACCGTATTATAAACCATGCAATACTCAAGCTTGGCATTTAAAGCAAAGTAACTAGATTCCATTGGAGATGTAACCTAAAGTAGGTAAATGCAAAGCAACAAAAGATCTCCAACATAAGGGCTCATTTCTTCCCATTATATTCAAGTGTATATAAAAGTAACTCTTTCTTGCTCATTTGGACACATATTTGTAAAAGATGTTACAAGCTTGAATCTCTTTGATAGTGCTACAAGCAAGAATTTTGGTCCACCGAAAGATAATCTTTTGACACGACCTTGTATTGAAAAAAACCTACAAGCTAAATGGAACGTCATTTATGTAAGCACTCTTGTGAGGACATCTTGCAATACAATTAGATGTTAGTCAACCTTCACATTCATTATCAATGAGTGAATTTTGCTTATTAATGTACTGTACATTGACTACAATCACATCACCCTATTGAGGATGATCAAAATATTTTGTAACTCAAAGGTTTAAAAGTTTGACAACCTTGATAGGTTATGAGATCTTATAACAATTCTTGAGCATTCTCCAAGCAGTTTTCTCCGATTTTACAATCTCTACTTTATTATTGCATTTTATACAACCATTGTACATTAGCGCATGATCTATAACTAGTTTGTAGACTTATGAAAGTGACATTTGCATTCTATACATATGCACCAAACTGAAAGGAAATACGCTACAAGTAACGGATGAAAACACATATTCACACTAACATTCCAAACATAACAAAAAAGAAACTATTCATACACATATTATTTAGTTGAACATGCCTCATTTTGACATAGACGCACGATAGAAGAAATCAACTACATGCAAACGAGTCTTTCCACAAAATACACTTGTAAAGTAGATCTTTAAAATAATTACGCATAGATACTTACAAGTGAAAAGAGGAATTGAAGTTGTTGAGGTGGTTGGCAGTGATTCAGGCCATTTATGTCACCCATGGTGTTCAACTAAACCTTCCAATAGTAGCTTTTGTGTAACTATGATTTTAGAGTGCACATGATGTACAATTGCATGTAGGAAACTCACAAAGAGTTTTTATTTAACAAAAATTAGAAAAGACTTGTCTTTACAACTTATACACAATCGCTCAACAACGCCTCGAAACCACCTTAAAGACAAGTTTCCATCTATACCTCTAAGCTTTAAATGTGTCAACAAGTGAAATGATGTCAATACAAGTCAAAATAGAAGTGATTCGTTAAAGTACCCTAATACACAAGCCCTCCCAAAAGTATACAATAGGATTGTAAACAAGAAAACAAACCTCAATCAATTTAATTCTACCCACCAAGAAGCTTAGGTCTTTTGTACTCTAACCAAAGTGTCCTGATACATAAGAGCAAATTCTACTGATCATAACTATCAACCAAGATATCGAAATTCCAAAAAACTACCACTGAAGGGCCGTTATGTAGTAAATGTCATCAAAACTATCTCTATCATGCTAAAGCAACCGTCATGTGTAATAAAACTCCATGAGCAATGATTGCACTTTCAAACGTGTATGTAACTTTGTAGTAGGAGATAACATCAACTCATCTAAAGCCAACTCAATTAAAAGTTTGTAAATAGAAGCCACATATATGTTAGGACATCAAAAGAGGTATCTGAAAAGATGGTAATACTCTCTTCCTTAACACACCTCACCATGTGAAGGCCTTCCTATGAGCTTAAGGTAGATACTAAAAAGTAAGTAAACAGATATTAAAGATATCTCAGGACTTTGCACGAGATATTTCATATACTAGTAATGGAAGGTATTCTACCTTTCTTATGTACTTCATAATTTGAAATTTGAATAGAATTTTCAAACATGGATGTGATTTGGAAGTATATTATTATTTCTAACGGTTGTGAATGAAAACTTTTGGGAGGTCATTGTACATATTCATCGGTAATGAGACAATGTATATATACTTTTGAAGGTTGGTGCTCTAAACAAAAATAGATTATATAATACCACTAAATCCAATAATTAGAATTGGTACCCAAATGAAAGGCAAATTGGGTATTGATACTCAAATGAAAGTCAAATAAACAAGTCCAAAGCAAGCTAAACATGAAGAATGTAGGGAAAAGGCAAATTAGCATCCTAGCATGTCAATATAAATAAGCTCACTCTCTTCTCGTTAAGACACAAGGCTAACTAGCTTCTCTTGATACTACTTCAGATCTACATTAGAAACTTTCGAGATGATACCTGCATCCTTGCCTTTCACAATACACTCCTTACAAAGCCATCCCCCACTTGCCTTTGAGGAACCTTCAATGTATTCTGTCCTATACAAACCAAACAATGTCCCGTATTGACCTTGCAATTTAGGTTCTAGTTCCTCTTTCATATACGGCCAATCTTCTAATGATGCAATACCTGCACCAACCATAGCCTGAGAAAACTTCACTTCGTTCAACAACTTCTCAGCCGTCACAGCTCCTCCAACAAATATTACCTTTGATTCTTCACCAGCAAAAAGTGGCATGAATGGCAAATCGCCTGAAACACCAATTGTTGTTTTCATTGCTACTTTTGCAAGAACATTGAGACTTTTGATTGAAGACTGTACCACAAAACGTAATACTTCCCGATTCTCTTGCTCCACCATGAGATCAAAACCTTTTTGATTAGGAACAAGATGCTCTCCATGACGTGACTCGCACATGAAATGCAACTTCATGGGAATTGCAAAATTCACTTTTGCTGCCATTCGACGACAAAAGTCTACATCCTTTGAGGTAACATAAGGAATGCTTGGCATGCTTCCTGTAGACTCCGCAAGTAGATTCTTTGCAAATTTTTCAATCAAACTACGTGTCTTCTCATGCTCTTGTAATTCCAGACTTTTCTCTTTAGATTTCCCACAAATATCATCGATCTTTGCTTGAAGATCTCTTGCATCTGGACACCCACGTAGTAAATCGAGTGCAGGAACAATTTTGATTTGTAACCCAACATCCCTATATTCGGGCCATGTGTGGTGATGAAGCAAGCTTGGTCCTGATTCTCTTAAGCATTCAACCGGAACCTTCTCAAGAGAATTATTCAAGGACTCCTTCAATTGTGAAATTGAGACGGCTTGATTCTTCCCACGAAGATGGCATGGAGTAGGACGTTCAACACACTCTCTTTGTATAATCTCACTGCGAAGCGCCACCCCAGGAGCTCCTTTAGGATGAGCATAGAATTTGCGAATCTCCATCAAAATCTTCTCCGTTGTAAACGCCCATGCATCCCCCATTGCACTACTATGTGTTCTAGAAGTTTTCACCAACACATCCACATGTTGTCCTTTCAAATAATCACACTCTATCAAGACTTCATACCCATCTACAATCAACCGAATGCAGTTGAGCATGTTCTTGAAGAGAAGACTTTTGTCGAAGATTTCTTTAGATCTTCCGTGCATGTACACCTATTATGACATCAACACAACATTTGAATTATAGAAGGTTCACCATCTACACATGCATAATAACATGTATAAAAATGAATTCAAAGAAAACCTCTAATTTCAATTATAGAGACTTTCTTATCGGTTCTCAAAAAACATCTCAAAGTTTCAACATCTTCACATTGGAGTGAAAAAGTAACCAGTAGACTTATTGCAATAAGATATTAACCCACTAAAGAGATGCTCATTCATCTCAATAATACCTTACTCATAAAATTGCCTTTCAATAGCGAGAACTACATCCAACTCTACAAAGGAATAAAAGTCCAAAACTAGACCCCTTGCATTGAATTGCAGTGCATTTCATCTTTTACCTTAGACGAGTCCTATTGAACAAACGAAATTAGATGAAGGAGAAAATTGTTTAATTTCTTTAAAATGTTCAAGCACATTGCAGTACCTATAGTGTTCAAATCAAAACATATCCAACTACAAAATTGTTGAATTTCATCTTGAGAATATACTTATTCTACAAAAACTTCATGAAACTAAATCAAATTTCAGATCATTGGCTTGCAAATGAAAACTATGCTCCATATGAAATCTCAAAGATAAGAGTTGCCTTTACAAAAACTGAGGCCATAAACTCATAATTCCACCTATGAGAATACGATTTTTACCACACAATAGACTTGATTGGGGACCTTACCCAAATGATATCATCTTCACTAATATGAAGGACTTATAATTTCAAGAACATTCAAAAGAAGGATTCACAAAAACAAACATTACAAATAGCCTTCATTAAATTTGCTATAAGTCATAAATTCAACAATCATGCAAGATAGTTTACAAACGCACCTGAAACCTCGAAAATACAGCTGTGTTCAAATATGTTACTATATTATTTGCACAACTTAATCGCACACCTAAGAACTGAGCATTGGTGCTGCTAGTTCTCCATTTTGAATCCAATTTTGACTTTGATAACTCGAAGAGAATAGGAACAAAGTATTCCTTCTCAACCGCATGGCATAATTGAAGACCAATCAATATGCACCTTAGCGCATCCATATTCAGCAGTGAACCATTGTTCACGAAAGTAAAGAGGGTATCCAATTGCGACAAGCTTACATATCCATTCTCAAGCTTAATTGGATGTTTCCTCAAAGATGTTTCAAATCCATGGGCAATGCTAATCAATTTTCCAAGAAAATCCTTCGTGAGCCAATTTGGGTTTGTTATTACCAAATCCTCTTTAGCTACGTCAACGATAGTACCTACATCATGTAGATACTTTCTCATTGCTACAAATACTAAATCTTCCCGTACTTCGTTCATGGATTTGTTTGCTCTCTTGCAAAGATCATTGAAATCTTTGACTGTCATGAATGACATTTTCCCTTGTTGCTTCAAAATATATCTCCTCACGTCATTGCACACATCCGGAACTTGATCAACATGGGCGGTGGACATTGTCTTGAAGTATTCAAACATGTAGGGAAGTATACGTCGAATGTCTTTCCCGTCACGCCCATCCACACAAAAAACATGCTCACGATCCTTTGAGATCTCAATCATTCCTTCAAATTCCTTGCTAACCTTATCAATAATTTCTTGAACCTCCTTCACAACCACATCCTTTGGCTTTCCAAGCTTATCATGATGCGTTATAACAACCACCACATGTGGCACGTATCCTTTGGAGATGCTAGAGTTCGTACGTAAGAATCGCAACCAAATGTTAAGTTCTTCCTCAAATGCATCTTCCATCTTCTTTTGCCTTGAACACGCATTACCACAATACTCGAATGGATTGAAAACAAAGAGGTAGAGACAAACTGTAGTGATTGTGGGAAATAAGTGTTCATGAAGGGCCCGAAATATCTCCTGTCCAACAAGATCCCATATCACAACTTGCATGTCTTTGTCATTTCTCAATGCTTGAATCTCAATTCCCTTTGTCCTCTTGAAAACATTTTTAGCCTTTCCTACAAATGATCTTTCCTCTTGCATCATGGTGTAGGCAAGTTGTGACTTTCCTGCAAATGATGATGTGAATTATCAGAAACATGAAAGGCAACCACATAAACATGGCATTGTAAGGAAACATGGTAAAAATAGAAAAAAAAATCCCAAAATTAGGGATTGACCCCAACCGATTTTAGGAATGTATGTTAACACTATCATTCTTAATGAAGTGTGAATGCATTTAGAATCATCCATACTAACAGATTTTCTAAATTTCACAATATGATTTTAAAATATATCTAGGTGTATTGTGTACAATTGTCTTACCCATTTCATAAACGTTATGTGGCGCTATAGCAGCACTTAGCTCAAAGAAATGTAACCACATGGATTCCACATATCACCAAAGTTCACAAGTTTCGCCACTTAGAACGGTTTCATAATCGATATGTGTGTTAATTGATTTTGGAGTTCTTTATGAAGTGTTATGGAAACTCACTTGCTTATATTTGACTCCTATACAATCGCAAGTGTGGCAAGGTTCTCACCTGCAAAAGGCTGCCCACACAAATATATACGTCCAGATATTGCTCCTTTCATTGACAAACTCTTCAGCTCATTGCTAAGCACAGACAAGTAGTCCCTTTGCCTCACTCTTTGGTCAAGGGCCTCTTGAACCAATGCAGCCTTTCCATCCACACTCCATTGTGTACCGATCAAGTCAATACTCTCCAATGACATGCTCCCACGAACGACATCCATCAAACCCTCAAAGGATCCCAAATTCTCCAACCCACTTGTATGACATAGTGTCAAGTGTTTCAACTTGATATTAGTCTTTAAGCTCCGGAAGAATTGAGGATTTGAGTTGCAATCAAATGTAGATAACTCAATTTTTAAGGTTTCTAATAAAGTAGCTGCATGTATCAACCATTCAAGGTTGTCACCAAATTGAACATTCCAGATCTCAAGTTGTTTGAGGGATCCATCAGCCTTCAATGCCTCATTGAGTAAGTTGCACATTTCAAGTACATCCTGCCATAAACCCAATCCAAGCTTTGAGAGAGACTTTTTGTTGGCTACAAGATGTCCGATCATTCGACCTGCATCAAGTGTCATCGCCTTACCCGAGCAATAAAAACTCTCTAAATTGGGGCAATACTCAAAAATAGGCTTGATATGTTCTGCAACTTCTTCATTCCAAACTAGAATAGTATCAGAAAGATGTAGCCAAGTCAAGTGGGCTCCATGCACTGCCAATGATCTCGCAAACAAACCAAGAGACTTCGCATCCGTAAACACATCGAGGACTACGACCCTCTCCCAAGTGGAACATGTGGCAAGAATTTCCCCAAATACTTCCCAACAATCATCCTCCATATGAATTTTGAAAAGCAGAATTTCCCCAAGAAGGGGGCACTTGCGAACAGCATCCAAAAGGACCTCAAGTTGGTACTTCTTCAAGGTTTTCCTCTCCACAAGCCTATTGTTTCTGAGTTTGAGGGACCTCTCTTTCTTGAGAAAATAATCAACAAAGCTCAAAATACGTTTGTAGCATGCAGTCACCGGTTTAGCTGCACCCAACTCAAAGGATCCTTCATCTCCCATATGTTCTTTCAATATATCAAGATCCATCACAGCCTCATAGAGCGTCACGCGTTCAGGTAAAGTATTATCATACGGCACATTTTCAGGATACCGTCCGAATACCTCTTCCACTTCTTTATCTTGCACAATAGGGGCATACTGAGAAGGTCTGCATGCTCCCAAGATCATTTCCGGATCATCCATTACGATGGTACTAAATATATATAAATTGTCACTCACACACTAATGGTTGTCCAAATAGAAGTCGCTAAAAATGTAATCACCTGCAAGCACCACAAAACACAAAAGCTTCTTTTCAATAGCTTTGACAGTCATTCATATGCAACTACAAAGTTGAATGAAGGAAAGTAACATGTTATAAACATGAATGATCACAAGTTTGAAGGATAATGAACTCCTAAAAAAACACACTACACCATAATCAACACACATGCACTTTGATCAAATCATCATTCCATATTCTAGACGACCACTAATATGGTGGCGTCATATTATCATATAAGACTTCAATACACCACTTGGGTCATAGACGGTCGAAGACAAGAAATTATTCATATAGATTGAAAGCCTTTGCAACCAAACACTATCGTCATGCTTATTGCAATCTTCTGTGTAGACACTCAACAACCTCCAACATTACAAAGAATGTAAACAATAAAGGTGCAAACGCCTTTGTGTGAATATGCAATGCGAATTTCAACTAAAGCATTCTTTCTAGCTCAATGTGAGCTTCCCACAACAAGTAGACCAATTTTGGAAACAAATGTACCAATAGTATTTCCCTGTGCAAGTGACGAGATATAAGTACCTATATCAAGAGATTCTCCACAAGCTTGGAGTCGTGAAGTGTTCTTCAATCCTCCGTTAGTTGTGCATTACCACAAGCTATGTTGCTCGAGCTCACAAGGTGTCCTATAACCACAAACAACCACATTAGGATGGGAAGTCTGATCAAAAAATATCAATCATAAATACCAAGCACACGCACACAATGTTCTTACCAAAGAAATGGGTCCAAAAATACCTCAACACTATCAACACCGTCCCCTACACGCACCAGATGACGAACACAGATTCTCCTTCAATACATATGGATCAATGAAGACCTCTACTCCACATAAAACTACACAAATACAACATATACTTCAGTGAAGTTTCAGCACTTAAGATGGTGAAAACAGATAATGGCCGACCTACACACACATTCAAGAAGAACCCCACCTCTACATGCAACCATCAACACAACCACCTAACCTTTCGAATTGTTAGTTGATCAACCATAATGATGATGTGTACACCAAAACTTTTGTTTACTTGCACAAAAATGAGATATAAAAAGCTTGGGGAGTTGACAGATGAACTTCACATTTTAGTCAATTGCAAGCTTACGTTTGTGCATCGAATCACATCCATATCATGTCTTAGCACTATCACCTATAAGTGTGCAATCACCTGAACAATCAATGAAACTCTCTGATTCAAAGTTTGAGCTATTAGACGCTTGCAAATAAGGTTAGAAGTAATTCATGTGACACTTCCAACAGGTTAATGCTACTGTTTTCGAATAGATTACCACAAGTTGACCACGTTATCAACACTTTAAGGCTCCTTACGCTGTGCTTTAACTACGTTTCTCGCTTGAGCGACCAACTGGAACTTTCCTACCCTACCATCTCCGACATGGTCAGGTCCACCAATCATTCTACATATAAGAACCAGTCACTTTTTATTCCCAATGAACATGAGTTTGGACATTCCCTAGTTTCCGACACTCATACCACATCAAGGAGGGCCAATGCCTGCTAACTACTCAACATTTCAAAAGCATAAAAAAGCAGGAGAGGAACCGAAACTATGACCAGAACAGTACATAACACATGCAAGCAAAACGTACCTGTTTCACGAGGGTCCCTGAAGCTCAAATTCTCGATCCCTCAACTGCAGGCTGTTAGACCGTTACTACGAGTAGACGTGTGTAAATCTCTGGATCATGGGTGTTGGATACCTAAGTGAGGGAAGGTCGCGTTGCTCCACCATCACATGCCATAAAAGCGAGGCTCCCTCTACAATGGGGGGCTCACGGCAGTGAGTCCACCTTCACATGTCATGTAAATGTCATGAAAGCTAAAATAGAGCAACCTCATTGTACAAGCACGGACTCCTACATCCATTCGATAGTCTCACAAGCCGATCTACTTCCACATACACCAGACTCAGCAGATATGGAACCATGCATCCAAAATGTCAGCAAGCTAGGTAGAGCTTACGTCTGATAAGTTACTACACTAAACAAGATCAATCTCAGGCAGGCGATCGATCTAGAATCTAGTATGTACTGTGGTATCTTCGAGTACATCCCAAAACGATAGCTTAGTAAGCCCTTAGTACCTTGCAAGCTCGAAGCTTGAGCGACTATGAGAAGATGAGGAAGCTGGTGCACGCAGGGAAGACGCTGTGAAGGAATTACGCTAGGAGCGAGGCAACAAGGCTACTCACTCGACAAGTACTGATTCTTTCAAATAGGAGATGTGAATCCCAATCCAGATTCCTACAATCACCACAAAACACAAACCGTGATCATCAATAGCTCCAACATTCGTTCTCATGCAATTGCAAACTTGAGTGCAAAATATCCGCATACCATGTCATGAGTTAAGGCTGGCACCTAGAGTTGAGTTTCACTGAAGCATACCACACCTCAATGCATAAGTAAATAATTGTGATTCTACTGCGCACGATTCTTTCTGTAGAGTAACACCAGAGTCGAAAGGGAGCACTCTCTAGTAGCGACTCATTTCCCCAAGTGGGTGAATACGGATAACTTCACCTTGAAAAGTGCATGTGCTAAATTCCACATGCCCTCTAAACATGGGTTTACGAATTTCACAAATGCTCTACTCGAGACATGTAAAGACCTTCCAATAACAACCTCTGTCAGGTAATAGTTCACTACAGCATCAAGCGTACAACCCAAGATCATCAAAGCACGAACTTCGAAGGAATCGAGGAAGAAACCCGAGGTAACACGATGCACACTGCAATCCAATTCAAACACATTTGACTCTTCACGAAGGGTACAGATTTCGGTCCATTCCTTGTACACTCGCCCCAATGAAATTGGAATGCAAAACGCTCTATGTATTAGCACATAAAGCATCATATTGTCTGAATAAGCGACACACTATAAACTCAAAAACACAGTGATAAATCACGAAATGACTTGTCATTTCCGCTAAATTCCAGCACTTCGGCATTACTCAGGACACGATGCACAATCACAACAACAATCATTTTCTGCTTCCGTAAACAGTGTGACCATTTTCTGATACAAATATCGCAAGTCACAAGTTAACACACCTATTTGAAGAGATTCTTCACAGTGTCCACAGATGTCTCCAAACCTCCGACCGCTATGTACTTCCAACCGGTTTGTTCCTCAAGCTCACAGTTTGGGCTGTCACCACAAACAACCACGTCAGTACTGCAACTGCAACCCGAAACTGTCAATCGAAACTACCAGTACCATGCGATAGGGAGTCATCACCATGAACATGGTTGAAGTAGTACCTGGCTATAATCGCAACCGTCCACTACACGCGCACAGATTCACCGACACAAGTTCTCCTTCAATGCAAGTATATCGTGAAACAGCTGCACTCGGAATAAACTGAACACATACACCAACACCGGAACTGAGTGGACTTTTGATACTCAAACGGGGAGACAGATGATATTTAACCTACATCATCTATCCAGTTGTTAATCAAGAAAACAGTTGCGTACTGGATCACATGCAAAATTATCGGATACAAAAAGCTTAGGGAATTGATAAGATAGCTTCAAGTTTGAGTCCACGTCAATCGCAAGCTCTAATCCTCTACATCATTGTAAATGCCTGAGTGTCATGTTTAGCACAAACCTCCTCTAAGTGTGCAAAACATAGAACTCTCTAATATTCTGCTTGGAAGTTAAAGATATTTGAAGCATTCATTCAGAGCAGATCACGCTCGATATATCGACATGACCCTACCACTGGTTCATGTTAGTGTTAGCATAAATTACCACAAGCTGAGCTCCAGACTGAGGAGCACCTGAACCCTCCTTCTGCCGTGCTCTCCGTAGCTTGAGCGGATGAGTGAAGCTTTCCTAACCTGTTATGACAATGAAGCATATCCGGCATAGTCAGTTTCACCAAATGAATCATCTCACATACAAGAAATAGGAATCTGCAATTACAGATGGCTATCAGTCAAAGACAACTTCTCGTTTCGAGGCACTCATACGACATCAAACACAACCATGTCTATGCGCAAATTCTAATTTAGGCTGTGTTTGGGTTCTTTATCGATTGTGTTAGTATACACCGTGTGCTGGGGGCTTTTTGAAGAGCTTCGTATCAGTTACTGCATGTCTGGAGATGTTTGTATGTGTGTAATTGCGTGCGAATTTGATTTTCATCATTTGAGTGTTAGTAATTGTGGGTTAAGTGAGCAGGTGGTAATCAGTCTATGAGTAGGGTAGGATCAGGATTTGGTCAACCGGGAATCTTTGATGGTCAAGAATGGCGAGCCAACTTTTTGACTCCGCAGCTTGCACATCAGGTTATCTGACGTTTACTAATTTGGATTCTTTTGACAGGCCCGACTGCTGTGGAGGGGGAAATCACGGGCTTGAACCCTGGAAAGCATAATTTCCACGTTCATGCTTTGGGAGATACAACCAATGCCTGCATGTCTACTGGTGAGACGATTTTTTCCACAAAATTTATTTTTAACTCTTAAACAAATAAGATGATTATGAAAAGACGTCCAGTCCAACGAAAATGCCAATTTTGGCTCTTGAAATAGGTTCGGCCACAGGCAACAGTACCAATAGAGTATCTGTCTTTCCGAAAGACGTTGGGTCTCAAGTGGTCCGCCCGGGCAAGGGCCGAAGGCTTCTTCCACACAACGTCTGAAATCTTACCCTTAAAAGGAAAGCTACCCAACCTACTAAATCTTTTACGTAGATATAAGGATATGAAACATACGAAGCATACAGCGGGAGCTACTGTAAAAATAAGTAAGTAATGAAGGCAAAAGAAAACGATTTAAGGTAGCATTGTCTACCGAAAAACCACCCCAAAGCCAAGTTACTACAGCCACTCCAACCACAGGTATTGCACTAGCTAAGCTTGTGATGACTGTAGCTCCCCCAAAACTCATTTGCCTAAATTCTCGCCAGCAAGATGCTTAACATCCCAAACGACACCATGACCAAAACAATGTGCAACTTTTCACAAGAATGGTCCACTGTATGATTGAAATTACCTCAATACTAGTTTCGATTCAAGCAACAAGAAAACAGTACTTGCTTCACGAGGCAGCCGCAAGCGCCGATTCTTCAACTGCAATGCTCTTCCAGACCGTTACTAGCTGGAGAGGGAGACAATCTGCCGATCATAAACGTCTGTTACAAATGTGTCAATCTTAACGTTGCTCAACACGCATCAACGATGTCCTGTCTCCACAGCGGCTCAAAATCGTCGGTAAACGAACAAACGCAAGCTTCAAGTTCCAATCTTCCTCTACAAGCAGCAAGACTCACATCAGTCCACCTTCACGTGCCATGAAAGCCAAAACAGGCCATATACAGACACAAACATAGACTCGTACGTCCATGAGATAGTCCTACAAGTCACCGACATCAGTTTTAAACACAGCACACGATCTGAGTGAGAGCATGGAACCTACGATCAACGAGACCTCTTGTTCCAGAAACCAAACGCGGTACCGACACGATTCCTTGTCTCTCCACTTCCGTAACAACTGTGTCGAACTCACTATCGCTCAAACCTGTCCGCATGCATCAAAGTTGTCAGCGAACAGCAGGCTATTACACTGAAGGGGATCGTTTCAAGAACAAGCGTTAAATCTAGTATTTTAGAGTACATCGTAACGAGGTAAGAGCTTAGTACCTTGCAAACTCGACGCTCTCTGAGAATGAGTAAACTCATGCGAAAGCGACAGTGCAATCGGGCCAGAAGGTGACAATTGCGAGTGGCAGGCAAGCGAGGGGAAACGACGACAAAGACACGCGAGGGTTATGAGGAGCGGCTGCGATCAATCGTGGCCGTCGATTCCGAATATGGTAGAGCGTGCACCGTCCGAACAGCTCACTGGGATGCGCTTGGAACGGGTCAGGGGACGGGGCGGGACGTGGCGGGGAGGAGCGGCAGCGGCAGTGTCCGCGGCAGTGGCAGCGGCAGTGTCCGCGGCAGTGGCAGCGTCTGCGTCAGCGGCTGTGGCTGCGTCAGCGTCAGAGTCAGCAACTGCAAGCCACAAACAATGCAGCAGTCTAGCGTGGAGACTCGGCACGGGCGGCCATGGCGTTACCAAGGGGGTACGGTAATGGCGCAGATTTCAACATGGGAATCTGTTGTTGCTAGCCAAGGAAGATATTTGTATGCATGGGAAATTGATTAGAAGATTCAACACAATGAAATCATCCTTTCGGGCTGCCTAATATTTGTTATGGAGTTGAACTTTACGGTGTTTCTAATAATGTAGCTGAGTTTAGAATATTTACAGCAAATACATTGAGAACTAGGCCAAAAAGCTATTATATACCTCTTGGGTTGTTGGGTAGTAAGCCATTATTAGTATTTCTTTACTTTAGAGCATCTTACCTTATGTGCTAGTGAGTCTCAAAGGGAGGGATGTAGTTGTCCCTATTTGACAATGTTAGGTTTTGAGATTCCAAGGAGAAGCTCCTTTGGATATAGGAGGTTGGAGGCCATGATTTAACTTAAAATCTTCATAAATGACCTTGGGGAGTTTCAAAATGGAAATCTAAATATTCTCCATAGAAGTGTCATGACCAACTTAGTTCTTGTCGAAGATTGTTTGTATGAGAATGAGTCATGTTCAAACAGAGAACCTCAAAGATAAATTTGCAATGGATTTCATGAAACTTGAGGTGAAGTTCCTAAATTGTCTCACTCTAGGCCTTCTCGGGATTAAGCGGTTACTTAAAATGAAAGTGAATCTATTAATGAAAATGAAGCGAGATATGTAGACTTAGTGTAGGTCAGGTAGGTCATACTTTGAGTCGTGAGGCCTTCTAGATTGCAAGATTATAACATACTAATACTTAGAAAAGATCACAAAATCTCATCAACTTCAATTTGACGTGAAAATGCTAATAGTAGACTCAGTGCTAAAATTACCAACTACAAAGATGTTTACATCTCATTAACACCCTTGAACAAAAGAATACCACATGATAAATTTCTTTGCGCAAATAATAACCTTGCAATGGTGAAAACTCCAATTAGTTTTAGTTTTACATGATTGGCTTTCAATGGTAAAATATGCATAATGTTTGAAAACCCAAAAACAACACCTGCCTTCACTGAAGTAAATGCCATTTATCCATACTTTCATGAAATGAGTCTCCAATTTTTACTACACACAAACTAGACTTGACTCAACCCAAGTAATCTCCTCAAGAACAAAGTTTGGATAAAAACATTATACCTCTCCAAAGTTTCAGCTTGTCATCCAAAATATTGTCGTTTGACATTCCGGGCACCCAAGGGTACATACGATTGTAGAGTATACCAAAGTTGTACAAAATGTCACACTAGAAACTATTGTTTGTATAATAATAATACAACAAAGGGATCACCCAAAAATCCACACACCCAAAAGAATTCGAGATACGATGATTAAAAGCCTCGTGCCTCTGAAATTAGCAAGCTCATTGAGGAGTGGCCAAGCAAATCCTCAAGTATGTAGGAGATTGGTGATCAAATAATGAACTCAACTCTCCCTTACCCTTATTCACATTCGAAATTATTTATTACATTTGGTGTTGACAGCACTACGTAGACATGGTAGTGTACCTTCTAAGAGGCATATCATCAAGGGTAGGTCAAACGGGCATTTTATTCACGTCACACCTACAAGGATTTGGTGTTCTTATTTATTTATTTATACCTTCTAATGAAACTCCATCTTTATGTTTAGTTAAGAAGAAAAATGCTTATTATTTACTAGATCATTGTTGGACTTGACTTTTGTATTCCGGCTCTATCTCAGAGAGCATGTCCACCCACCAACTCGTGTTGTGGTCACTTTTGAAAAAAACAAAATTGGTTTTGGTTGCCTAGAACATTATATTGTTGTGTTTGGATGAAAAGACAATCATATGATGTTGTTTCGAGGTTTCAAAGACCATAAAAAAATTGACCGCATGGGTTAAAAAAGATTAAATTTTAAGGCTTTATGAGAATGGTACATTCATGTTTATATATTATGCGCCATTTCCTCATACAATTGTATTTGGTGACGATGGTGTTGTCCGTGGATGGAGGGTCGGTTGCACATGCCTAAGCCTATGTGGTGAAGGTGTTGAACTCATGGCGAGAGCTATTTCCTTAGATGAACCTCTTTAATACAACTAAGTTGTTTTGTCCCCATTAAAGTTTTACCCTACCGAATTTATTTGAAAAAAATTGCATGTTCACACCCTCAAAGCCTTATTGATCACTTTTGCTTGCTTTAGTAGAGAGATTTTTTAAAATGAGTACAATTTAGAATTAGAGCTTAGAGGTTTTCGTGAATTGTAGATTCTAAGTTTCATGTGTATGTCTCAATATGCACTAAGTTCAGTTGTATCCTCTCCCAAACTAGACTATGATGAAAGATTATCATCCTAGTATAACCAAATTATGGTAAGTTCACTAGTGCATACGAGGGAGTTAGTATAAAAGGAGTGTTTTCGTAAAAGAGTAGTTTAAGATTTCATAAGATCCTATGGGTCGCACTACACAATGTATCAAGAGCCATGACCAAGAAAATTAAATGATATTCTTGGTCAAGACTTTCGACAATGAAACATTAACCCCTAAATATCCTTGCACAGTGCTATGGTCTTTGCCGTTTCGGGCAGCCTAGGTTTTTGGGTTAAGATTCATATTTTTAGTGAAGATTTTTATTAGGTGTTGTCTTTTGTTTTTTGTGCAGCTTCTTCGTACGGTAAACAAGCTTGTGAAGTATATTCTTTCACTGAGCACAAGGTATGTAAAAGCTCGCTTCCTATTTTGAAGCTATCATATCTAGTTGTTGTGCACGACTATATCAACAATTTTTGAGATTTGCAGTTGAGATTGACTAAAGTACACATCAAGGAAGAAACTCTCAACAGTCTCAAGAGACTTGAGCCTTGAGGTGAATGAAGTTGAGGTCAATTGGCAAGTTATTTCATTTCATGAGATACTACGCCTCCTGTAAGTTTCAATACTCTAGCTATATTGAATTTCTATGTCGTGAACATCTCAAATCCGTACTCACAATGTGATTTGCTGAATGGTCTATCAGCATATCACAAATTACATGGAAGCTCTTCTTTTAGAAATCTGACCTGAATAGCAACGTATCCAAGAAGTTCACTCCTAACGAACACACTATCCATTAAAACTTTTTTAATTGAAAATATGAGGTCTCGTCGAGGGCAAACGATAAGTTTAGGGTTAAATGATGAACTCACCCGAAACTCATATCGCCTTTAGTACAATGATTTTGCAACTCATACGTCAACAAAGCTCTTGGAAGTATTGAAGTCCATTATGGTTAACATGTCTTCATTTGCAACCAAATGCGTTTCTACATTTGTCTGCATAGTAAGAGTCAAAACGCATGGAAGCACATAAATAAACAACTGAGGGCTTAGATTCTTGATAATTGATAACATAAAAGCAGTGCGAAGATGATGCGCTTTCTGTAAGGAAGATGATGAGCACCATACCTGTCTAGAGGAACTCACAATCACCAACTTGAACGATCTTTGGCGGGCGCAGGTGGTACGCACCGCAAGTGCCTTGGCCTCTCCGTTCTACAAAGTATGGCTCTTGTGTTGAACTCTACTGTTTGCAGCAACCTATCTTCTCATTGCATGCACAAAACAAGATATTACTGTGCAGAACGGAAAGAAGGCAAAAATGACTCACATTATTGATGTCAGTCTAAGAAGTCACATCACAATCGTAATCACGTCCATCATCATGATCAAAGTGGCTCTCCCCCAATTATTCCCAAAATGTTCCCAAACCGTTCTCCAACTCCCGTTCCCCAACGATCATGGTCAATTTTCAAGAGAGTGATCGTACGGCCAGAAGTTGAGTTGGTGCAATTGAGGAAAGGGAGAGAGGCTCCGCTCTGTATTATGTTGTATCATCTTATCACCTTTTGCATTCAGACGTCGTAGTAACCTCGTGCAGCTGGTTCATCGAAGTATCGCTCACTTTTGAGTTCAAGGTATTGCCGCAATAGTGGCAGATTTGAGTTTGAATGTTGTGTTCCGAAGTAGATTGTTTGTCAAAATTTCTTTTGATACACATTTTGTATTTAGTTTTGAGTTCATTGTATGCAAATAAACATGTTTTCATTCTTCCAGTGAAGCTTTTTGTAAGTCGGAATAGTCTATGTATCATAAATCGTCACCGGTTAGATCCCGTTGCAAAGCTTCTCTACAGCAATGAAATATGTCAAGATTGAATCAACAGGTAATGTATACAATCCTTCACTTCACTTGCTTATGTTGTTCAACAATGTCATGAGAGTGCTTGTTTTGAGTGCAGCAAGTAGAATGTCAAGTTAAGAAACGTTGTGGCATTCATTGCTTCTTATCGAAGCAACGTCGTGTGAGTTTGTTTTTTACTTTTAATATGTGCATGGTACACTTGATGAGTACCACAGTCTGAGATCATGCCTTTTTAAAACTTAAATTTTTTTTGATTCGTTTGAACCGTTTTGAATTGTTATCCTAACTTAATATAATGTGCATGAAAAGGAAAAAACTACCTTGCGTTGCTCTTGATGTGGAGCAACTAATTTCACCAATATGGCAGGATTCATGGGCCACATGAAAAACAGTAGTTGTCGTGTATTAGTTGCGAAACATTAGTTGTTGTGTATTAGGCCAAACAAGCTCTATATTGTTGCCTTTAGCACCTCGTGCTAAACCTCATCATATGAATGATGCTTATATCCCAATGGCACAACTCAACCCACACAATTCACCTTCAGCGCCTTCGACGACTCCTCGCGGTACGAACATATACCCCCTTGCAGAAATGATGAAAGAAACACTTGCAGCCCTTCAATATGATGCTACTTTTGAAATCATTCGATTTTTCCGTTCCTGCAACAACAATGAAGGGCTCTCAAATAAAGATATAGATTTATTATTGAGCATCTTGTGGCATCAAGATTTCGATACAAGCAGACTGGAAATTTACATCCTCGGACATAAAAAAAACATGAGGAGCAACTCTACACTGAGGAAGATGTAAGTAATCCCTCTAAATTTTTTGCATCAAATTATTTTTGGAAATTATGTTTTTCATATAATTTTGTTTGTGTATTGTGCAGAAGAGCCTAAGCAAGCTTTCTGCTCATTATGAGTCAAGTACAGATATGGACGCTCTAACAATATAAGTAGCACAATTCTTTTAGTTTCTGATAGGCAACCGGTTTTGATGGAGCCGAAGAATGAAGCATTCTTCCAAAGGGATGTAATCACAAATTCACAATCCAGTTCATATTCTTTAACATTGGTTGCATTGTGAGTGGGATTCTATTTGATTCTTTACTCATTCTAAAAACGATATTTGAGTGCAGGGTTGACAATCTTTCAAGCTTTGTCAGAACGAAAATGAGGAGGTAATTGAAATTCAATTTAAGGATACAGTGGTTGCATTGTCCAACTTATTTTCATCCCCACAAGTAGCTGAAGACTTCAAGCTCTATCCATCAATTGAAAAAATGCATCTGAAGAATGTGTATAAAGCTCCTTGGATACATGTGAGTGGTGGGAAGAAATGCAGGTAAATACCAATAACTGAAATGAAAGGCTTCTGATTGTGAGATGATGACTTTGAGCACTCACTGCAAGTAGCCTCGATTACAACATCAACTCATTTTTTTGAATATCTTAAAACAAAAAAATCACTTGAGAATATGGGAAGCAATCCAATCAAAGTATGGCCTTCAGAGGCCTCATTGATATATACTAGAAGCCTCTTGGTATTGGTCATAGTATGTCTAAGTTAACCCTTAAACGCCGAAGGTGACCTGACGGGTCATGTTCCAACAGAACCTCCTCTGTAGCTCTCAATGTAGTCAACTTTTCTCTTATATTTTGATGTCAAACTGATCACCTTCTTCTGATGCATTCAAAAAATGAAATTTTAGAATTCAAATCACAATTTGTATGAGTGATTTTGTGCTTTGAAAGGATTGTGGTAGGTAGGTTGGGGTTGTACATAACCTTGTAGGAGGTTGCAAGCTCATCATTGATTGGATCATTCATGATGCCCAAGTTCAAAAAGTGCACTATTCATGATGCCCAAGTTCAAAAAGTGCACTATTCATGATGCCCAAGTCCAAAAGATGTTGTGATCCAATACTGGGCTGCCCAAATCCGTATAGCATGAGGTTTAAGGGATATTATCTCTTTGTAGTACTCATTGACTGTGCAAGTCTATGAATAAATCCCAAGACCGAAAATTGGAGTTGTTTCAAGAATGCTTGGACAATATACTACAACCACTAGAAGCTGCAAGTTATGAGGTGTGGCCTTAATCAACCTTTTGAAAATCCATAGTATGTCTATCCATTACTTTTTGCCTATGCATGTGATCATCCTGAGGGGTGCAAGGTTTCATGTACGTATGATACCAATAAGAGTTCATCTCCATGTACTAATTGTATGTGTGCCAAAGATCAATTGAGCAATGTACACTTAGACACTTCAATCAATGAAAGAAGAGATGATGAAAGACATATATCATGCCATGACATCTAAAAACTTGCCAAAAGGGGAATTGAAGAAAATATCAAAAACTTGGTCCATGCATCCTATAGAGGTAAGTTGATTTAGTTGAATGTATTTGAAGTAAATTGTATTCTAAGTATGAGTTATGTAAATGTCAATCAAGTACTCGTGAACACAAACTTATTAGTTACTAATATGAAACATGTTTGTTTTTTTTCCAGTGCGCACTGTGGAACTTTACTGGTGGTGATACAAGGCTTGGAAATCCGTATTTATCAATTCATGTTGACATTCTACACCAAAGTGATGTTGGCATTTTCATTGAAATGCTTGTTGACATGATAAGACAAATGGTTGCATTATCCAGTCTCGCTCAACTTGATCAACGTTTGTTTCACATACGCGACAAGTGTCGCTATCATGGTTTTAGAATTCCAAGGAGTGCAAGAGGAGGATATTTTGTTTCAAATGCCAATTATGCGGGTTTTGAACTTAGGGCCATAATGCAAGTGTTGGTTTTTTGTTTACTAGGACTCTATGATTCTAGCATCATTGAAGTTTTCACATTATTCACGGAGTGAAATTTTCTAGCATGTAGAAGCGTTGAGCATACAAATAAAACTCTTTACGCAATATAGAATGCAATGAACAGGTAAGTAACTCAGATTTTCTACTTATCCTATTGTTGAGTACGTTTGTCTATTAACATTACATGAATAATTTACATGGTGATTTTTTTCCAGGGTGGTGAATGCAATGAAGAGTTCTAATTTGAGAGAGTGGCAAAAATCTTCTTTCAACACTATTAAACTGCACATGATGAGCCATTATGATCCTTGCATTCGATGCTCGGGTTTGCCATGGGAATATTCTACTAACATGTTTGAGCACATGCATGTTGCCCTCATGAAAAAAACATATAGAAGAAGCAATAAGAAGAATGCAACCCTTCAAATCATTAAGCATAATAGACGCTTGGAAATATTGAGGACAGTAGGTGGACACCTTCAAGGGTTTGAAAATATGCAAGTTCACAAACAAACAATCCTTGATAAGGTATGTGTTTAACTTCCGTCAAGCTTTTATTTTGCTCTTGAAATATCATCCGAAATTAATGTCCTCTCTATTTGAGGACCCTATAATAAATATAGTATATCTTTAAGAGTATGGAATATTTTGATTTGAAAAGGGCGATTTGAAATAAAATAAAATCTAGTTGACTTTTATTATGTATAGTTTTAAATAGCACACTCTATCTTAGAGCATGGGAATGATCACTTATCTATTCCACTTTGAAATACGTTATATACTCTACAAGTCCTAACCCGTGTCCTTCGGACACGGACATCAAAAAGGTAAGATTGAAATTTATGAAAACATGTAAAAAATCCAGACCTAGGTATAAAAAATAATTATACCCTATTGAGAATCCTCCAACTACGTATTTCTTTTTATACCTGAGTTTAAATTTTTAGTTTTTTACGTGTTTTAAAAAAAAAAATCGATCGGCCCTTTTTGATGTCCTAGTCCATGGTCTTCCTACTTTTTAAGATTTATAGCATGTCCTACATTTCCTTTTTCTAGGTTACCCATGCTTTGGCCCGTTCCCCGTTCTCATCATTTCTTTTGTGTTTCAACAACTTTCCTTTTTGGTTTCCGTCATTTGTTCCTAATTTCCATCATTTGTATGTAGTTCCCATCATTCTTTCTTGGTTCTTATTATTTGTTAGTAGTTCTCATTCTCCTTTCGTAATTCTTATCCTTTAATCTCGATTCTTGGTTCCCCTCCGATGTTCCCTTGATCTCCCCTCAAGTGACTGTTTCTTTGCTCCCATTTTTATGTTCCATATTCTTTGTCTCTTTAACTCCTTGTAGTTTTATTATTGGGATCTAATAAACTCTTAATAACAACCACATACCATTTAGAGAACCCTTCAAAATCTTTAGAACAGTTACTCTTCATGTTGTGTATATATGACCAACTGATAATGGCCATGACCATGCATGTCTTTGATTAATTTCTCTCCCTCATCCCGATGGATGAGCTTTTTATTTGGTGCTCCTCAAGAACTGACCCCATCCTTAATTCTCTCGTTGATTGTATCTCCTTGCTTTATAAGAATTTTAGGATATCCTTCATTCCATGGATCCCTACTTCCCAGCTGTCCTCTGTTCTATTCTGGTTCCCCATTCTCTTTTTCTTTACTAATCACTCCCAACCTCTAATTTCCCATTCGTGGTTTCCATCCTTTGTTCCCGATTCCGGCTCTCCTATCCGGCCATCCCCCAATTTCCCTTCTTGGTTTCATCATTTGTTCCCGATTTCCATAATTTGTTCCCAGTTCCTATCATACATTCATGGTTCTCATTATTTGTTTTTGTTCCCATTCTCCGTGCCCAATTCCTAGTTCTTGTTCCATGTTCCCTTCATCTCCTCTTTACTCCTTACTTTGCTCCATTTTACATGTTCCACATTCCTTGTCCCTTCGACTCTTGTTATGTTAATGAGATTTAATAAATTCTTAATAACAATCAAGTACCACCTACGGAAATCCTTCAAAATCTTTAAAACTCTTCATACCGTGTATACTCTCATGGGCAAACCACCCTACTACCGGGAAGGATCACCAAGGGCAAATAGAGAAAACCGGCTACATCAGGTCGGGCAACTTGCAAAGGATCGCTAGCAGGTAATCGTGTTCTTTTATATATATAGATATTGTAAATGTGATCTTAAATTCAAGTGTTTTTTGTGGAAGGCTGTAATTTTGAGGGTTAATGTCATGTCTGGTGCATACATTAACCTTCATAGGTCTTGGTTGACACAAAATGCACGTGATATTTCTCAAAGCCCTAGAGCAACTATGAGCGACATTCAAAGGGGAAGAGGTTATTATGTTGCAACTCTGCCAAAAAAGGTGCAACAACTTTTTAGTCAACAACCAGAGGTTCCAATAACTTGTTGCATGCTCTTCAAAGCTTTGAGATAGTAAGAGGTATTCAATTACCGCAACTAAGTAAGCTACATGACAACAATTCAATTTATTTATGAACGATGTGAATGGAACTGTTATGATTTTGACCTTCTTTCTTTTGAAGTTATTTTTTATAAATTGAAGTAATATTACATTAGATTGACTTGAACTACTTAATACTTGCACGTATTTGGAGTTTCCAAGACACTAGCACTTCCAGGGGGCTTGGAAGGACGTTGTAATCCGACATATGTTCGATCTACACGAGGGAGAAGTAGCATCGTTCTAATTTCCCCTTGTCCAGTGGCATCATGATATTAGTGTTACGAACGGACACTTCTTTTACGCCGGCCCCTTAGAAAGGACCGGAGTTATTATCTTTCTTCGAGCTACAAATACATTCCATGGGCGGCCATGGTACAGTAGCGTTGCTCTTAGAATGGAAAAACTAGGTGAACCAAAAGTTACATGGTATGGTGAAGTGCATCTTTTTATGCACTTTTTAGGATTGGATTTAGCACTTGTGAGGTGTTATTGTGAACTTGATGAAAATGAATTAGGAACAATATTCTGTGCCCAAGTAGCCTGGTTTGTTCCTAGAGATTACACAAGGGCCCAAGTAAAGGGCCCAAGTAAAGAGAGTAAAAAGGCCTAAATATATAATGGTAGAAGCAGCTCGAATTTTAAGACCAGTCCATGTTGTACCTCACTTTGGACAAAAAGACCACTTTTTCATTAATAAGTGGAAATTGTAGTTTCAATGAATCATGTCTTTCTTAGAATTTGTATTTTAAAAAATCAATAGTCAACATGATCAAATAATGAATCAGTATTGATGAGAGAAGTCATTAGAATCATATTGAATCAATATACATGGAAACAATGATGCATTAAGATTGATCCAATACCATGGTTGGCAATTATTGTTTCAAAATTCGAATAATATTATTATAATATACCTTGAAACAATAACATGTTACAAAATCACAAAAGTGTTTGTTGTTGCAATACCACATTGAAACAATGTTAACGGAATAATCAAAAAGTATTAAACAACACTGATTCTCTTGAAGACTTTGCATAGTATTGAAACAATGTCAAAACAATGAGGTGGTAAATTTCAAATGCAAAAACACACAAGGAAATTTAGGGGTTAAGAATACAATTCTAGATGGCTTAGTCACTCTTTGTAAAGTGGATTCTACACCATGACAGGTTTAGGTTCAACTTTCTCATATCAATCCTCATCATCCTCTCTTTTACCCTCTCCTTTTGCTCATTTCTTTTTTAATAACTGAACGCTAGCATATCAATGATTTTTGAGCCTCATGATTTCTTTGATTGTAGTTAAATTGAGGCATTTGAGCCAACTCAACCATAATCAAGAAATCGAGGAAAATATTATCCACCGTGACCTCAAAGTTAGGAGTCATTTGTTTTTGGTCAAGGCAGTGTAAAATCAAATGAGACCAAGATCATCTTAGTCTTTAAATTTTAGAATTCCATGGTCGTGACTCTTGGTCCGTAGTGTAAAGCAACCCCAAATAAATGATTCATGAATGTGACATGCTTAAGTTAGAGTCTCTAAAGTTCCAAAGCCTTTGAGGCTTCTCTTTGATCGGAAATTAACAATCTCATAAATAATTCTCACGGCGGTTCTTTTGCTGTGAATGACAATGCTTCAACACATTTGCATTCCCACTCTTCAATTTCATTGCTATGGGTACCACATTTATTGGATTATTGGGTCATTTCATTTTAATGATTGATATTCTAGTGAGCACTCACAAGTTGAAGTATGACAAAGAATATTAGACCAAGTGAATCCGGTATTTCAGGTAGGATGAAATAGGATAAGTAGGAGGATAGTAGCCGCTTACAAACCTTCAATAAGTTCAATTGGGTGAAAAATTCGTGAGATACACCCATTGAAAGGTAGTATGTCTTTGCCTTGAAGTCACGAAAAACACAACATGGTCATTTGTTTCTATACTTTCTCTATGGCCTTGAAACCTCCCAAGACATAAATGCCTTTTCGTAAGAGTGGTCATGGTCTCACATTTAGTAAGCCATCACTTAGCCATCACTTTGTTGTACAACAAGAACCCTCTTTAACCTTTTATATAGGTGTATGAAATAAATAGCACCAAACTTGTTTCCATCTTGTTTTCCAATTCTGTGTTGCATTCTTTCCTATGTTACATTCATACATTTACAAAATGACTATTCAATACCATGATCAAATTGTCGTGTTGAATAGTCCTACAAAAAGCATGCACACCTCTCTTGGGTCATCAACTTTGAGCTCCCACAATCATGCTCTGATAGAGTTATAAACTATAGAGTCATGTTTATGGAAATTATGTTTTCAATTGGAATGAAATTTTTGCATTTCTATGTGAAACATTGATTTTTTCTTGATTCCTCAGCTATTTATGTACACTTTGAGTTATAATGATTATTGTGTACTTTAACAAGCTTTCTATGTTACAAAAATAAATAGAGGTCATAGGATTTGGTTTCAGCTATAGAATATGACCCAGATTGATGTTTAGTAGACAATGAGTGTTTTAAGATGTTATTGTTTGGTAAGAAATGAACCATACAACCAAAGTTCCTAGAGTATAGAAATATTCCTATACTTTCAAAGTTTGATTTTGTACTTCCACTTGAAATTTTATGAAATTATGGATTAGTTTTCCTACATAATGCATGATGCATACAAAGTATATGCAATACAATTAGTAGATCTAGTCAAATTCAGACTTTTGAGATTTTAAGTGAGAAGTTTTGTTTGCACACCCAACTAAGGCAGAAATTAGCTTAAGTTTTCATCATTGACATTTATTCAAAATATTTATTTTAGTGACATTT
Source organism: Bryum argenteum (assembly GCA_037043015.1). NCBI lineage: Eukaryota > Viridiplantae > Streptophyta > Bryopsida > Bryales > Bryaceae > Bryum > Bryum argenteum. The sequence goes on along the minus strand of CM073328.1, from coordinate 11,206,411 downwards.
TTCTTTTTTGGAGAAAAAAGAAGAAAAAAAAAAGAAAAAAAAAGAATAAATTAGAAGGTGCCCATTTGGGATTTGAAATCTAAACTCCAAACTAGAAAATAGCTTTGCAAATTCTACCACATGCACTTTGTAGTATAGAGAGAACATAGTAAAAATATTAGGCAAAACCATTACTATTAAACCCTTCATCTAGGCTGTTTAAAATCGCAAAAAGTCATTTTGGAGTTTAGGGTACTTGAGAGGTTATCCCCTAAACGTGCCGAATGTCAAAAAACGACATTTTGGATGAAGGACAGAAACTTTGAAGAATCAGAACTTCTTCATCCAGACTCCATTTTGGATGGAATCACTCGGGTTTAGGGATCGTGAGTTTCGAGAGAAATATGTCGACAACAATCCATCGGTGAGAACATTCCTCTCATTTCAAGTTGAATTTTGTCATTATTGGATATGAGCTAAGCTTACTTACAGTGGTCATTTTGTTTTTTTCAGGAGATCGATCAGAAGCCGACGCTGCCACTTCCTTTGAAAAACTCAAGACGACCTCTCCAAGTTGATCTTTCCAAACTCGAGGTCAGAATCTTCTCAGGATGAACATTTTGAAACTCTTCATTCTCACTTGTGATGATGAACATACAGATATCCTCATTAAAGCGGTCCCGCCGTGTGTACAACTTACGAGAGGTAGCAAGTACGTAACCTCATGAAACCCATTCTCGATTTCACTGCAAAAAGAGTGGATTTGTGACAATCTTGTGTTTTGTTGTTTGGTACAGGAGGAGCTTGTTCCTGCCGTTGCACAGCATTTTGCAGCTCAGGTATGAATGGGACTACCCATGAATTTCAGTCTTTTTCCATTTCATCAGCATACTGATTCATAATATGGGTTCACTTTTTCAGGTGGTGGAGGAGAACGAGACACTACTTTCGTTCGCATATTTTCTGAAGAAGCAACAATCGTGTGCAATGACACAACAGCACCAACTGGCGAAGTAAAACCATGTAAAGAAATGAAGATGAATTCTCAGGCATTTAGTCCGATGTAACATATGGCGAAACAACAGGCTTATTTTGAATTTTTTTTCTTCTTATTACTAGAAGCGTAAAGTTTCATTGCATGGCAATCAGTATTCATTTTCATTACAAGAGGAAGTTGGTAACTGATTGATGAATGCAGCATGCGTAGAATCTCGGCGGGCGATCTGTAAAGCTGCACGGCCCTCCGGAGGCTTCTGTTCCAACAGACCCAATCGCATTATTTATGCTCACGTCATTCCTTTTTCTGTGAATGACGCCGCTTCTTCACATTCGCATTCGCAGTTTCTCACTCACCCATCAATTCCTTTGCTGTTGCCACCACATCTTGTTTGCATTTTTAGGCCCCATTCATTTCTTGCATTATGTGGATAGATTTGTGAAATGAGTGCTGGATTCATTTGCTGTTCATGTTGGATTATTTTGATATGTAGATAGATTTGGACATGGGATTTTGGAGTGTGTAGGGGTAGGTGGCCTATGACCACGCAGCCTCGGGAAGTGTGAGATATGCGTTGATGGTTGGTGGATTTTGAGTATCCCAATGCTGCCTTGTTGTAGTTTAATACATTTGGAAGTGGAAAACTGGAAATTTGATCCAAGTCTGCAAAATAGTGTTAAAGAAATTTTTGATTTTCTATGTGAAGTGTTGTTTATTTAATGATAACTTTGCTTTTTCATGAACATATTGAGAGAGTACGATGACTATTGTGTGCTTTAACGAGTTATCTATGGTATGAAACAATATGAGGGTCCTCTAGTGCTCAAAATATTTTGTATCAAGTGTGAAAAAATGATAGAGATTGATAGTGGGCAATGAGTGTGTTTTGTGATGTTACTAGTTGGTCAAAAATGAACCATACAATCAAGGTTAACGGAGTAGGCAAATTTTCCTTCACTTTCAAATTTTACTAGAAATACTTATGATTTAACTGTTGTGAATTCATCAAAAGTACGAAAAAAATGTATATATGTGAAATATTTTCAACACAAATATGGCATATTCCCTTACAAGCATGCATACAACTCAAAGTGATGGATTTTTTGAGTTAAACTCATAAACTTTGAAAGAATTATAGCGGCATGCGCATTTGATTCATTGATCCTAGACTCATCTTTAATCTCCTAAAGGCCTGTTCGCACTTGGCCTTAGAGGAGGTCTTAGGAGGGGGTCTTAAGTCTTAACTTTATTAAAAAGTGTGTGTTCCCACCTACATTCATTAGTAATTACCAATCCTACATGGATGTTCACATGGCACACTTTAAAGAGTAGGGTATTAGCAAACATTTAGGAGGACAAAAGAGATTTGAGCAATAGTAGGCAATACTTAAGGGAGCACCAATATTGAAAAGATTCTCAAATTTTCCTCACTTAAGAGTGGTCTTATGTATTGTCCCACTTGAGGGGCCATTACGTAATCCCCTCACAATTGATTACACCTTTACTAACCTCATTGATGACATCTTTCCTCAAAAAAAGGTATTTCTCCCCAAATTGTACGGGTGTTAAATTTTTAGCCAGGCTCTTTGCAAAGGCCAAGTGCGAATGGGCCTTAAGAGACTAAATGACCATTTTATGGTAATGCATAAATTTCAAGCATTGTTCACTCTTATGGCTTATATATTAAAAAGTTCAACCAATAGTTTTAGTGAAAATCAAGTTGTGAATCTCATGGTGAACTTCAAAATTTTATTTTATAAAAACTTTGATTGTTAATAGTCCTCAAGTATAAGCTATATCATTTTAGGTGATTCAACTTAGTTTTTACCTACTAGCGCTAGTGATAAAACTATTTTTGTAGATTTTTGGTACTAGAAAAACTGTCAAAGGTTGTTGTTTAGAATTACATGTCTAAAATGACACCAAGAGATTTATACTGAAATGGTGTAGACTTGTGTCATTACAGGTCACTCATTATTTCAGTACTAGTATGATTCCCATCGTCCCGACGGGAAAGGTCTTTACATGGTACTATTAAAAATGTATCTCGTGTTTACCATTTCCTCAAACGGTTTTTTTTCTCCCTTTTCCTCTCTCTTTATTCATATTTTTTTAATACATAAAAGAAGGTAGGTAGGTTGGTAAGTTCGTAGGTTGGTAAGTGTGTAGGTTGGTAAGTTCGTAAGTTGGTAAGTTTGTAGGTTGGTAGGTTGGTACAGTGGTGGGTAGGAAGGATTGCCGAACAATATTTTATTGTAGACTAGCAATGTACCTGTCGTCCTAATAGGAAAGTTCTTTATATGGTACTTTATAGAATTATCCCGTGTCTATCATTTCCTCATATTAAGTTTATTATTTATATATAGTAAGGTACCCGTCGTCGCGACGGAGAAGCACTTTATATGGCATTTTAAATAAGTATCTTGTGTCTCCCATTCTATAATAATTTTATATATGCCCGTGTTTTTTTTTTTTTTTTTTTTTTTTTTTTTTTTTTTTTTTTTGATAATTTTAATTTAATTCATTCTAATTTACATAATCCAAAAAACATAAAAGAAGATAGGTAGATGAGTTGGTTGGTAAGTTCGTAAGATGGTAGGTTGGTACATTGGGTAGGAAGGTTTGGTGGATAGGAAGGTTTAGTGGGTAGGAAGGTTTGGTGAATAGGAAGATTTGGTAGGTAGGAAGGTTTGGTAGGTAGGAAGGTTTGGTGGGTAGGAAGGTTTGGTAGGTAGAAAGGATCGCCAAACAATATTATATTATAGAAGTGGATATAGATTCTAATCTAATTATTAAATTCCAAATTTCTTTAATCATTTTGATTAAAATTTCATGAGAGATACAAAAGGCAAAACTTTATTCTATATATTTTTCTCCCAAACTCTTTGGCCTTCAAGGATTAAAGGTTGTTCACTCTATTTTCAAATAAGTTTCTTACACGCTCAAAAGATGGAATCAAGAATGAATGCTATAGACGCATAAATACCAAATATGAGTCGCTTTTGGGATTGGAGGATTTCTTTATTTGCATGGAGAACAATTGCTTGGAGATTGATATTCATCAATGGTCTTGGCAATATCTAGTTTTAAACGGCTATAGTTCAAATGGAGACCCTTGCGAGGCCCACAAGGTTGTTTCAAGCGTCTCTTGTTGAATCAACCTCTATATGTTTCAACTCATTTGTACAAAAACAAATACATTCTCAAAAAAAAATGTGACAAAATGGAATGAAAGATAAGTTATATTAATCTCAACCGTACCGAACAACCTTTTAGTAAACAATTTGGACATCATGTGGCTCAAATCTTAAGTCATTAGGCGTCATAGATTGCAAGATCATCACATATTAGTACTCAAAAAACATCACAAAATCTCAGCATTCTCACTTCGAAGTAAAATTGCTACCAATAGACTTATTGCGATGAAAAAACCACCAAATACAAAGATGTTTACCTTCATCTCAACAACACCCATGAACAAAATAAATCCATGAGAAAAATTTCTTTGTGAAAATTATGACCTTCAAATGGTGAAAACTTGCCAAAAAATTTAGAAAGGAAAAATACTCTAAAAGTAACCATTTGCACTCAATTCTATGCCATAAATTCGATACATCTTTGGTTTTTTCAATGTTTCTACCAGATAAACTAGACTCAAACGGGATCCCATTCCAAAAAACAAAGTCAAAAGCCAAATCTCAACAAAGAAGATATAGATCCCCCAAAGTCATGCATTATTCACTTTTTTCAATATGGAAACATCATTGCAAATCCACTACCAAAGTCATTTGGATTAAAAATCTTCCAACTAGAAAGGTGTTAGCCTTCATTTTGTGAATCATGACTATATAAAAAAGATTCTTGAAACATCTTTTTTAATTCTTATAATAGTCTTACATTGGTAAAACTTGCTCCATCTTGAAAACTCTAAAAGAAGAGTTGCTTTTACTAAAATGCATGTTATTTATTCATAATTTAATGTATGGGTTTTCAATTTCTATCACACAAACTAGACCTAATTTGTGACCCAACTTAAGTGATTTCATCTAAGATGGACTTTGGATGAAGAAGTCATGGCTCTTCAAAGTTTTTGCCCTTCATCCACGACGTCTTTTTTTGACATTCAGCACGTTAAGGTAGATAAGATACTCTTATTTTATGATTGATGTTCAAGTATATTGTAAGTTGTTTCACTTGAAAGTTGACTTGAAGTGCCATCTAAATAAATAAGAGAGTGGAAAGAAGGCAAAATGATGCAAGAAAACTAAGTGAAATACTTATTTTGGGACAATGTTTATAAACAAAATGCCACACCTATTTGGAGATGGAGGCAGTATTAGAGTATCTTATAGAGTGAAGTGCATGTGATTGGTCAATGTGAGACCCATTATTGAATGCGACTAGTTACCTTATGTAACTTTCACACATTTGAAGTAATAAACAAACATGTGGTTTTTGCCTATCAAGTCGTTATTTGACCCAACTCCAACCAATCTATTATTATAAACAACTTTAATCAATCTAATATTATAGGAGGCAAGTGATAACATTTAACCCTTGACTATCTTGAAAAGCCAAAAGAGCTTTTTACATTAAGTAATTTTACACTTTATTTTTTTCAATTTTTATTATAAATTTGTAATTTTCACGGATACTTTTGGTTTTCCCCTAAATGTTTTTAATGTCAAAAGACAACATTTTGGATAAAGGGTAGAAACTTTGAAGAGCTATAACTTCTTCATTGAGACTCCGTTTTCGACAAAATCACTCGGATTGAGTCACAAATCAAGTCTTGCTTGTGTGGCAAATACAAATTGTAAAGTATGAATAAACAGCATGCACTTAGTGAAGGCAACTTTTGTTTTTGGGTTCTCAAATATTTGGTATGTTTTAATGTTGCAAGCCAATTATGTGAGATTGGAAATAATTTTCATGAATTTTTTTTTACATATGTGTAATTTTTAGATCCATCCAAACAACCTTGTAGATTGAATATATAATTGCATGAAGGTTCAAAACGTCAAATGAGTCTCTAAAATTTTGCACCAACCTGCATACTTAACTTGGTTATCTACATGGTAAAAATATTGAGCAAAATATTTAGGGTCACATTCAACAACTCCGCCTTGGCACAAAGTAGACTATGTCTTCCAATAAAGACTAGATAAAAAGTTTCATATCAACCTTAGACTTTATGATCTTTCAAATGGTACGGATTCTACACACAAGAGTGTAAATGGAATTTGTAATAGTAGGTAGGTAAAAATCCTACGATTGAAAGTACAAAAATGTGTAGTGAATTTTTTCTCATACCTTAATTCCAAGAAGGTGGTAGAAATGAATGGAGGTTACTTTTGGGCTTTCGGGATTAAGTTTTGGGATGTAATTAGTTGCACTTTAATATTATTAATAAAATTTAAACTGAACTTTACACTAGGTTTCAATTCACCACTCTACTCATATCTCCAAATACACATGCAACAAATTTTTGATCAATCAAGTAAAGGTTTTTTACCCTGAGTGTATTCCTTTGCTTTTTACGAGCACTCCATGTTTTTTGAGTGACCATGTATAAACTATGAGGGCATACATCTACCTTCCACTTCCATGCTCAAGAAGGTAATAGAACATACCAAACACCTCGATATAACTCACATCCTCAAGAAACTCAAACACTATACATTACTTTCAAAAAATAATCTAATGTAAAAACATGTAAAAACTTTGTATATCATATTATAAACTGCCATGCAATACTGAAGACTCACATTTAGAGCAAACTAGACTCTATGAGTGATGTAACCTAAAGTAGGTAAATGCAAAGCAACAAAAGATCTCCAACATAAGGGCTCATTTCTTCCCATTATATTCAAGTGTATAAAAAAGTAACTCGGTCTTGCTCATTTGGAAACACATTTATAAAAGATGTTACAAGCTTGAATCTCTTTGAAAGTGCTACAAGCAAGAATTTTGATCCTATGAACAACAATCTATTGACACCACTTTGTATTGAAAGAAATTTACAAGCTAAATGGAACGTCATTTATGAAAGCACTCTTGTGCGGACATCTTGCAATACAATTAGATGTTAGTCAACCTTCACGTGCATTATCAATGAGTGAATTTGGCTTATTATTGTACAATAGGGTTCAATATGGAATGGCGTTTTTGGTTTTGCAGTGGGAAAAAAATAAAGTCTCCTACTTTGGAAGCCTCTAGAGAGCTCAAAAGTTGGTATTTTACCTTGAGACGTTTACCATAGGCTTGAAATCAAGTTGTTAGTATGCCTACCAAGTTTCAAAGCCTAAAAATTCACCAAAAGAAAGTTATTCAAAATCTACCAAGATAGGTAGCTGTAAATTTTTTTTCACTCCTGCCAACTTTGACAGCCTCCCAAAAATTGAGATTATTTTTCCTTACTTTGATTTTTTTGTGGTAGAACACAATTTGTGTTAGTGATATATGGTAAAAATCTGAAGTCCAAAATATCAGTGAAAAAAAAGATATTCTCAATCTACCAACATGTGTTATTTTGCGGTATGCTTGTAGAAATCAACTCCACTCCAACCAACTTTGACACCCTCCCAATGGCTAAAAAGTGGCCCATTTGCAATGAAATTTTTGTAACAAGATAAGTTACATGTTATTGACTAGTGTGCCAAAATTCAAGCTCTTACACAAAGAAAGTAGCACCTAATCTACCAATGTGTATGTCCTCCATTTGCCTCTATCACTAATTGTAACCTAGCAGGCATGGAATGACATAGTTGAAGGAGCTTCTCATCACTAATTATCTCCCACTCTCTTGCAATAACTACTCTTAAGTCACTTGTGTTTTTAGGGCGTATTGAACCATGTTGAACTGCATCTTTCAAAATCTTCCAAAGATTCTCACTTGGATTGAGACGAGGAGAGTTTGCGGGCCAATCAAGCTTCTCTAAACAGTGTGCGTGCCTCCATTCTTTACTTAGTTTGCTTCTATGGACAGCGGCACCATCTTCCATGAGTAATTCTTGTGGTTTTTTCTTCATAAAATGAAGTAACTCCCCATTGTAAACCACTAAACCCAACCAAACGTCCATACAGTCATGCCCTCCTCTGAAATCAACATTCATGAGCCTAATAAGGTTATGCAAATTTTCAGTCCCTAAGCAGTTACTAGTATGTGTCGAGAGACCTCTCTCCTCTATAAAAGCCCTCATGTGCACATTCAGTTGCTCCCACATCACCATACATGTGCTCTCCTCTCAAATAAACCCTCTCAAACTCAAATTATCACACAATCTATAAGTCACAATGATTGTCAATTCTCAAAGCAAGCATTGATGTAGGGAACAAAAGCTCTTTTATACATATGTGGCATTCAAATTCTCAACAAGTGTATTCATTGGGATATGACAAGTGTGCTTATGTGGTATGCAAATCCTAAGCAAGTATAGTCATTGGGATGTGACAAGTGTGCACAACTAAATTTGGATGTTCTTGATTTTTTGAGAAGAACTTTTATTTAGGTGTTGTATCATATGACAATTTCATACTAGAAGCTCACTATCCACCCTTTAAAGCATGAACATTCCAAACACGCTCTTAAATTGCTCTCACAATTACACATGTTGGTAGATTGTGAGTAATTTTTTTGTGTAAGCTTTTAGAGCTTGAATTTTGGCACACTAGTCAATAACATGTAACTTATCTTGTGACAAAAATTTCATTGCAAATGGGCCACTTTTTAGCCATTGGGAGGGTGTCAAAGTTGGTTGGAGTGGAGTTGATTTCTACAAGCATACTGCAAAATAACACATGTTGGTAGATTGGGAATATCTTTTTTTTTCACTGATATTTTGGACTTCAGATTTTTACCATATATCACTAACACAAATTGTGTTCTACCACAAAAAAATCAAAGTAAGGAAAAATAATCTCAATTTTTGGGAGGCTGTCAAAGTTGGCAAGAGTGAAAAAAAATTTACAGCTACCTATCTTGGTAGATTTTGAATAACTTTTTTTTGGTGAATTTTTAGGCTTTGAAACTTGGTAGGCATACTAACAACTTGATTTCAAGCCTATGGTAAACTTTTCAAGGTAAAATACCAACTTTTGAGCTCTCTAGAGGCTTCCAAAGTAGGCAGACTTTATTTTTTTCCCACTGCCAAACCAAAAACGCCATTCCATGTTGGACCCTACTGTACATTGACTACAATCACATCACCCTATTCACAATGTTCAGAATATTTTGTAACTCAAAGGTTAAAAGTTTGAAAACCTTCATAGGTTATGAGATCTTATAACAATTCTTAAGCATTCTCCAAGCGGTTTACTCCGATTTTACAATCTCTACTTTATTATTGCATTTTATACAACCATTGTACATTAGCACATGATCTATAACTAGTTTGTAGACTTATGAAAGTGACATTTGCATTCTATACATATGCACCAAATTGAAAGGAAATACGCTACAAGTAACGGATGAAAACACAAATTCACACTAACGCATCAAACATAACAAAGAAGAAACTAGTCATACACAGATCTTCCAGTTGAACATGCCTCATTTTGACATAGACGCACGATAGAAGAAATCAACTACATGCAAACGAGTCTTTCCACAAAATACACTTGTAAAGTGGATCTTTAAAATAATTACGCATAGACACTTACAAGTGAAAAGAGGAACTGAAGTTGTTGAGGTAGTTGGCAGTGATTCAGGCCATTTATGTCACCCATGGTGTTCAACTAAACCTTCCAATAGTAGCTTTTGTGTAACTATGATTTTAGAGTGCACATGATGTACAATGGCATGTAGGAAACTCACAAAGAGTTTTTATTTAACAAAAATTAGAAAAGACTTGTCTTTACAACTTATACACAATCGCTCAACAACGCCTTGAAACCACCTTAAAGACAAGTTTCCATCTATAGCTCTAAGCTTTAAATGTGTCAACAAGTGAAATGATGTCAATACAAGTCAAAATAGAAGTGATTCGTTAAAGTACCCTAATACACAAGCCCTCCCAAAAGTATACAATAGGATTGTAAACAAGAAAACGAACCTCGATCAATTTAATTCTACCCGCGAAGAAGCTTAGGTCTTTTTTACTCTAACCAAAGTGTCCTGATACATAAGAGCAAATTCTACTGATCATAACTATCAACCAAGATAACGAAATTCCAAAAAACTACCACTAAAGGGCCGATATGTAGTAAATGTCATCAAAGCTATCTCTATCATGCTAAAGTAACCGTCATGTGTAATAAAACTCCATGAGCAATGATTGCACTTCAAAACGTGTATGTAACTTTGTAGTAGGAGATAACATCAACGCTTCGTAAGCCAATTCAATTGAAAATTTGTAAATAGAAGCCACATATATGTTAGGACATCAAAAGAGGTATCTGAAAAGATGGTAATACTCTCATCCTTAACACACCTCACCATGTGAAGGCCTTCCTATGAGCTTAAGGTAGATACTAAAAAGTAAGTAAACAGATATTAAAGATATCTCAGGACTTTGCACGAGATATTTCATATACTAGTAATGGAAGGTATTCTACCTTTCTTATGTACTTCAAAATTTGAAATTTGAATAGAATTTTCAAACATGGATGTGATTTGGAAGTATATTATTATTTCTAATGGTTGTGAATGAAAACTTTTGGGAGGTCATTGTACATATTCATCGGTAATAAGACAATGTATATATACTTTTGAAGGTTGATGCTCTAGACAAAAATAGATAATATAATACCACTAAATCCAATAATTAGAATTGGTACCCAAATGAAAGGCAAATTGGGTATTGATACTCAAATGAAAGTCAAATAAACAAGTCCAAAGCAAGCTAAACATGAAGAATGTAGGGACAAGGCGAATTAGCATCCTAGCATGTCAATATAAATAAGCTCACTCTCTTCTCTTTAAGACACAAGGCTAACTAGCTTCTCTTGATACTACTTCAAATCTACATTAGAAACTTTTGAGATTATACCCGCATCCTTGCCTTTCTCAATACACTTCCTACAAAGCCATCCCCCACTTGCCTTTGAGGAACCTTCAATGTATTCCGTCCTATACAAACCAAACAATGCCCCGTATTGACCTTGCAATTTAGGTTCTAGTTCCTCTTTCATATACGGCCAATCTTCTAATGATACACTATCCGCACCAACCATAGCCTGAGAAAACTTCACTTCGTTCAACAACTTCTCAGCCGTCACAGCTCCTCCAACAAATATTACCTTTGATTCTTCACCAGCAAAAAGTGGCATGAATGGCAAATCGCCTGAAACACCAATTGTTGTTTTCATTGCTACTTTTGCAAGAACATTGAGACTTTTGATTGAAGACTGTACCACAAAACGTAATACTTCCCGATTCTCTTGCTCCACCATGAGATCAAAACCTTTTTGATTAGGAACAAGATGCTCTCCATGACGTGACTCGCACATGAAATGCAACTTCATGGGAATTGCAAAATTCACTTTTGCTGCCATTCGACGACAAAAGTCTACATCCTTTGAGGTAACATAAGGAATGCTTGGCATGCTTCCTGTAGACTCCGCAAGTAGATTCTTTGCAAATTTTTCAATCAAACTACGTGTCTTCTCATGCTCTTGTAATTCCAGACTTTTCTCTTTAGATTTCCCACAAATATCATCGATCTTTGCTTGAAGATCTCTTGCATCTGGACACCCACGTAGTAAATCGAGTGCAGGAACAATTTTGATTTGTAACCCAACATCCCTATATTCGGGCCATGTGTGGTGATGAAGCAAGCTTGGTCCTGATTCTCTTAAGCATTCAACCGGAACCTTCTCAAGAGAATTATTCAAGGACTCCTTCAATTGTGAAATTGAGACGGCTTGATTCTTCCCACGAAGATGGCATGGAGTAGGACGTTCAACACACTCTCTTTGTATAATCTCACTGCGAAGCGCCACCCCAGGAGCTCCTTTAGGATGAGCATAGAATTTGCGAATCTCCATCAAAATCTTCTCCGTTGTAAACGCCCATGCATCCCCCATTGCACTACTATGTGTTCTAGAAGTTTTCACCAACACATCCACATGTTGTCCTTTCAAATAATCACACTCTATCAAGACTTCATACCCATCTACAATCAACCGAATGCAGTTGAGCATGTTCTTGAAGAGAAGACTTTTGTCGAAGATTTCTTTAGATCTTCCGTGCATGTACACCTATTATGACATCAACACAACATTTGAATTATAGAAGGTTCACCATCTACACATGCATAATAACATGTATAAAAATGAATTCAAAGAAAACCTCTAATTTCAATTATAGAGACTTTCTTATCGGTTCTCAAAAAACATCTCAAAGTTTCAACATCTTCACATTGGAGTGAAAAAGTAACCAGTAGACTTATTGCAATAAGATATTAACCCACTAAAGAGATGCTCATTCATCTCAATAATACCTTACTCATAAAATTGCCTTTCAATAGCGAGAACTACATCCAACTCTACAAAGGAATAAAAGTCCAAAACTAGACCCCTTGCATTGAATTGCAGTGCATTTCATCTTTTTACCTTAGACGAGTCCTATTGAACAAACGAAATTAGATGAAGGAGAAAATTGTTTAATTTCTTTAAAATGTTCAAGCACATTGCAGTACCTATAGTGTTCAAATCAAAACATATCCAACTACAAAATTGTTGAATTTCATCTTGAGAATATACTTATTCTACAAAAACTTCATGAAACTAAATCAAATTTCAGATCATTGGCTTGCAAATGAAAACTATGCTCCATATGAAATCTCAAAGATAAGAGTTGCCTTTACAAAAACTGAGGCCATAAACTCATAATTCCACCTATGAGAATACGATTTTTACCACACAATAGACTTGATTGGGGACCTTACCCAAATGATATCATCTTCACTAATATGAAGGACTTATAATTTCAAGAACATTCAAAAGAAGGATTCACAAAAACAAACATTACAAATAGCCTTCATTAAATTTGCTATAAGTCATAAATTCAACAATCATGCAAGATAGTTTACAAACGCACCTGAAACCTCGAAAATACAGCTGTGTTCAAATATGTTACTATATTATTTGCACAACTTAATCGCACACCTAAGAACTGAGCATTGTGTCTTTGCTAGTTCTCCATTTTGAATCCAATTTTGACTTTGATAACTCGAAGAGAATAGGAACAAAGTATTCCTTCTCAACCGCATGGCATAATTGAAGACCAATCAATATGCACCTTAGCGCATCCATATTCAGCAGTGAACCATTGTTCACGAAAGTAAAGAGGGTATCCAATTGCGACAAGCTTACATATCCATTCTCAAGCTTAATTGGATGTTTCTCCAAAGATGTTTCAAATCCATGGGCAATGCTAATCAATTTTCCAAGAAAATCCTTCGTGAGCCAATTTGGGTTTGTTATTACCAAATCCTCTTCAGCTACGTCAATGATAGTACCTACATCATGTAGATACTTTCTCATTGCTACAAATACTAAATCTTCCCGTACTTCATTCATGGATTTGTTTGCTCTCTTGCAAAGATCATTGAAATCTTTGACTGTCATGAATGACATTTTCCCTTGTTGCTTCAAAATATATCTCCTCACGTCATTGCACACATCTGGAACTTGATCAACATGGGCGGTGGACATTGTCCTGAAGTACTCATACATGTAGTGAATTATACGTCGAATGTCTTTCCCGTCACGCCCATCGACACAAAATACATGCTCACCATCCTTGGAGATCTCAATCATTCCTTCAAATTCCTTGCTAACCTTTTCAATAATTTCTCGGACCTCCTTAACAACCACATCCTTCGGCTTTCCAAGCTTATCATGATGCGTTATAACAACCACCACATGTGGCACGTATCCTTTGGAGATGCTAGAGTTCGTACGTAAGAATCGCAACCAAACCTTAAGTTCTTCCTCAAATGCATCTTCCATCTTCTTTTGCCTTGAACACGCATTACCACAATACTCGAATGGATTGAAAACAAAGAGGTAGAGACAAATTGTAGTGATTGTGGGAAATAAGTGTTCATGAAGAGCCCGAAATATCTCTTGCCCAGCAAGATCCCATATCACAACTTGCATGTCCTTGTCATTTCTCAATGCTTGAATCTCAATTCCCTTTGTCCTCTTGAAAACAGTTTTAGCCTTTCCTACAAAAGATCTTTGCTCTTGCATCATGGTGTAGGCAAGTTGTGACTTTCCTGCAAATGATGATGTAAATTATCAGAGACATGTAAGGCAACCACATAAACATGGCGCCGTAAGGAAATATGGTAAAAAAAAAAAAAAAAAAAAAAATCCCAAAAATATGGATTGAACGACCAATTTCAGGAATGTATGTTAACAGTATCATTCTTAATGAAGTGTGAATGCATTTAGAATCATCCATACTAACAAACTTTCTATATTTCACAATATGATTTTAAAATATATATAGGTGTACTGTGTACAATAGTCTAAACCATTTCAAAAACGTACTTTGGCGGTATAGCAGCACTTAGCTCAAGAAAATGTAACCACATGGATTCCACATATGACCAAAGTTCACAAGTTTTGCCAATTACAATGGTTTCTTGACCAATATGTATGTTAATTGATTTTGGAGTTCTTTATGAAGTGTTATGGGAACTCATGTGCTTATAATAGACTCCTATACAATGGCAAGTGTGGCAAGGTTCTCACCTGCAAAAGGCTGCCCACACAAATATATACGTCCAGATATTGCTCCTTTCATTGACAAACTCTTCAGCTCATTGCTAAGCACAGACAAGTAGTCCCTTTGCCTCACTCTTTGGTCAAGGGCCTCTTGAACCAATGCAGCCTTTCCATCCACACTCCATTGTGTACCGTCCAAGTCAATACTCTCCAATGACATGCTCCCACGAACGGCATCCATCAAATCCTCAAAGGATCCCAAATTCTCCAACCCACTTGAACCAAGTAGACTCAAGTATTTCAACTTGATATTAGTCTTTAAGCTCCGGAAAAATTGAGGATTTGAGTTGCAAACAAACGTAATATACTGAAGTTTTAAGGTTTCTATACAAGTAGCTGCATGTATTACACATTGTTCAAGGTTGTCACCAAATTGAACATTAAAGATCGCAAGTAGTTTGAGGGATCCATCAGCCTTCAATGCCTCATTGAGTAAGTCGCACATTCCAAGTACATCATGCCACCTACCCAATCCAAGTGTTGAAAGAGAACTTTTGTTGGCTACAAGATGTCCGATCATTCGACCTACATCAAGTGCCATCTTCTCACCCCGGAAATCAATCCTCTCTAAATTGGAGCAACACTCAAAAATAAGCTTGATATGTTCTGCAACTTCTTCATTCCAAACTATATTAGATTCAGAAAGAAATAAGTAAGTCAAGTGGGCTCCATGCACTGCCAATGATCTCGCAAACAAACCAAGAGACTTCGCATCCGTAAACACATTGCAGAATACGACCCTCTCCCAAGTGGAACATGTGGCAAGAATTTCCCCAACTACTTCCCAACAATCATCCTCCATATGAATACTCCAAAGCTCAATTCTGACAAGAAGGGGGCACTTGCGAACAGCATCCAAAAGGACCTCAAGTTGGTACTTCTTCAAGGTTTTCCTCTCCCTAAGCCAATTGATTTCGAGATTGAGGGACCTCCCTTTCTCGAGAAAATAATCAATAAAGCTCAAAATGCGTTTGTAGCATGCAGTCACCGGTTTAGCTGCACCCAACTCAAACGATCCTTCATTTGCCATATGTTTTTTCAATATATCAAGATCCATCACAGCCTCATAGAGCCTCGAGTCTCCAGGATATCCAGGTATGTTACCAGACGGCACATTTTTAAGATACCGTCCAAATATCTCTTTCACTTCTTTATCTTGCACAATAGGGGCATACTGAGAAGGTTTGCATGCTGCCAAGACCATTTCCGGATCATCCATTACGATGGTACTTAATAAATATAAATTGTCACTCACACAATGATGGTTGTCCAAATAGAAGTCGCTAATAATGTAATCCCCTGCAAGCACCACAAAACACAAAAGCTTCTTTTCAATAGCTTTGAGAGTCATTCATATGCAACTACAAAGTTGAATGAAGGAAACTCATGTAACATGTTACAAACATGAATGATCAAAAGTTTGAAGGATAATGAACTCCTAAAAAAACACACTACACCATAATCAACACACACATGCACTTTGATCAAATCATCATTCCATATTCTACACGACCACTAGTATGGTGGCATCATATTAGACTTCAGTACACCACTTGGGTCATGAACAGTCGAAGACTAGAAATTGTTCATATAGATTGAAAGCCTTTGCAACCAAACACTATCGTCATGCTTATTGCAATCTTCTGTGTAGACACTCAACAACCTCCAACATTACGAAAATTGTAAACAATAAAGGTGCAAAACCCTCGTGTGAATATGCAATGTGAATTTCAACTAAAGCATTCTTTCTAGCTCATTGTGAGCTTCCCACAACAAGTAGACCACTTTTGGAAACAAATGTAGCAATAGTATTTCCCTATGCAAGTGACAAGATACAAGTACCTATATCAAGAGATTCTCCACAAGCTTGGAGTCGTGAAGTGTTCTTCAATCCTCCCTCAGTTGTGCATTTCCACAAGCTATGATGGTCGAGCTCACAAGGTGTCCTGTAACCACACACAACCACATTAGGATGGGAAGTCTGATCAAAAAATATCAATCATAAATACCAAGCACACGCACACAATGTTCTTAGCAAAAAAATGGTTCCACAAATACCTTAACACTATCAACACCGTCCCCTACACCCACCAGATGACCAACACAGATTCTCCTTCAATACATATGGATCAATAAAAACCTCTACTCCACATAAAACTGCACACATACAACATACCCAATATACCTCAATAAAGATTTGGCACTCAAGTAATGGTGAAAACAGATAATGGTCGACCTACACACGCACATTCAAGACGAACTCCACCTCTACATGGAACCATCAATGTTCACAACCACCTAACCTTTCCAATTGTTAGTTGATCAGCCATAATGATGATGTGTACACCAAAACTTTAGTTTACTTGCAGAAAAATGAGATATAAAAAGCTTGGGGAGTTGACATATCAACTTCACATTTTAGTCAATTGCAAGCTTACGCTTCTGCATCAAATCACATCCATCTTAGCACTATCACGTGTTAGTGTGCAATCACCAGAACTCAAACACTCAGACACTCTGATTCAAAGTTTGAGCTATTAGACGTTTGCAAATAAGGCCAGAAGTAATGCATGTGACACTTCCAACAGGTTAATGCTACAGTTTTCGAATAGATTACCACAAGTTGACCACGTTATCAACACTTTAAGGCTCCTTTCGCCGTGCTTTAACTACGTTCCTCGTTTGAGCGACCAACTAGAACTTTCCTACCCTACCATGTCCGACATGGTCAGGTCCACCAATCATTCTACCATCTTGGACAGGTCCACCAATCATCCCAATGAACATGAGTTTGGACAATCCCTAGTTTCTAGCACTCATACCACATCAAGGAGGGCCAATGCCTGCTAACTACTCAACATTTCAAAAGCATCAAAAAGCAGTAGAGGAACCGAAACTATGACCAGAACGGTACATAACATGTGCAAGCAAAACGTTCCTGTTTCACGAGGGTCCCAGAAGCTCAAATTCTCGATCTCTCAACTACAGACTGTTAGACCGTTACTACTACGAGTAGACGTGTGTAAATCTCTGGATCATGAGTGTTGGAGACCTAAGTGAGGGAAGGTCGCGTTGCTCCACCATCACATGCCATAAAGGCGGCCTCTCTACAAAGGGGGCTCACGGTAGTGAGTCCACCTTCACATGTCCTGTAAATGTCATGAAAGCTAAAATAGAGCAACCTCATTGTACAAGCACAGACTCCTACATCCATTCGATAGTCTCACAAGCCGATCTACTTCCACATACACCAGACTCAGCAGATATAGAACCATGCATCCAAAATGTCAACAAGCTAGGTAGAGCTTATATCAGTCTGATGAGTTACTACACTAAACAAGATCAATCTCAGGCAGGCGATCAATCTAGAATCTAGTATGTACTCTGGTATCTTCGAGTACATCCCAAAACGATAGCGTACTAAGCCCTTAGTACCTTGCAAGCTCGAAGCTTGAGCGACTATGAGAAGATGAGGAAGCTGGTGCACGCAGGGAAGACGTTGTGAAGGAATTACGCTGGGAGCGAGGCAACAAGGCTACTCACTCGACCAGTACTGATTTCTTTAGATAGAATTCTTTAGATAGAAGATGTGAATCCCAATCCAGATTCCTACAATCACCACAAAACATAAACCGTGATCATCATTAGCTCCAACAGTTTTTCTCATACAATTGCAAACTTGAATGCAGAAAATCCGCAGACCATGTCATGAGTTTAGGCTGGCACCTACAATTACGTTTCACTGAAACATACTCCACCTCAGTACATAAGTAAATATTTGTGATGATAATGCGCAGGATTCTTTCTGTAGAGTGACAACAGTAGAGTGACAACAGCAGAGTAGAAAGGAAGCACTCTCTAGTAGCGACTCATTTCTTTAAGTGTGTAAATAAGTATAAATTCACATTGAAAAGTGCATGTGCTAAATTCCACATGCACTCTGAACATGCGTTTACAAATTTCACAAATGCTCTACTCGAGACGTGTAAGGACCTTCCACTCAACTGCGAAAAAAAAACCGCAGATAATAGTTCACCACAGCATCAAGCGTACGACCCAAAACCATCAAAGCACGAACTTCGAAGGATTTGAGGAAGAAACCCAAGGTAACATGATGCACGATCCAATCCAATTGAAACACATTTCCATTTGACTCTTCACGACGGGTACACAATTCGATGCATTCCTTCTACACTGGCCCGAATAAAAGTGGAATGCAGAACGCTCTATGTATTAGCACATCAAGTATCATATTGTCTGAATGAGCAATACACAATAAACTCAAATACTCAGTAATAAATCACGAAGTGACTTGTCATTTCCGCTCAATCCCAGCACTCCGGCATTACTCAAGGACACGACGCACTAGCAGAACAACAATCATTCTCTACTTCCGAAAAACAGTGTGACCATTTTCTGATACAAATATCGCAAGTCACAAGTTAACCTACCTATTTCGAGAGATTCTCCAGAGTGTCCACAAATGTACCCAATCCAAGCTATGTACTTCAAACCCGTTTGTTCCTCAAGCTCACAATTTGGGCTGTCACCACACACAACCACATCAGTACTGCTACTCCAACCAGAAACTGTCAATCGAAACGACGAGTACCATGCGAAAGGGAGTCATCACCAAAGAAGATGATTAAAGGAGTACCTGGCTAAAATCACCACCGTCCCCTACACACGCACCAAGTCACCCACACAAATTCTCCTTCAATGCAAGTATATCGATAAGCTGCTGCAATCGGAATAACTGAACACATACACCAACACCAGAACTGAGTGGACCTTTCGATACACAAATGATGATGAAAACAGATGATACTTAGCCTACATTATCTTTCCAGTTGTTGATCAAGAAACCAGTTGCTTACTGGATCACATGCAAAACTATCAGGTTCAAAAAGCTTGGAGAGTTGATAAGATAGCTTCAAATTTAGTCCACGGCAATCACAAGCTCTAATCCTCTACACCATTTAAGAACCCTGTCATGTTTAGCACCAACCACCGCTAAGTGTGCGAAAATAGCAAAACTCTGCTTTGAAGTTAAGATATTTGGAGCATTCATTCAGAGCAGATCACGCTCGATATATCGACATGACCCTACCACTGCTTCATGTTACGGTTGGACTACCTAAAAGCGCCAGGGGACCTATTTGCGCACTGTACCATATCTGTAGATTGTGAAAATACAGATGTACCTCATTTGTATGTAACGCAATTGGGTCAAATCTTATTTAGCACTTTGGAATTTTGTATTAAAATTCACAAATGCGAATTACATGTTGCAAATTTTTGCAATCCTCCTGAAAACCTATTTCGAATGTGGTCATAATTTTATTTTGAATTTACTAGTGCTAAAAATAGATCAGATCTCTTAAGTTGGTGGTTTTAGGACACTCAACCTTAGTGCTAGCATAAATTACCACAAGCTGATCTCCGGAACCCTCCTTACGCCGTGCTCCCCGTAGCTTGAGCGGATGAGTGAAGCTTTCGTAACCTGTTATGACAATGAAGCATATCCGGCATAGTCAGTTCCACCAATCATCTTACATACAAGAAATAGTAATCTACAATCACAGATGGCTATCGGTCAAGGACAACTGCTCGTTTGGATGCACTCATACAACATCAAGCACAACCATGTCCATGCGCAAATTCTAATTTGGGCTGTGTTTGAGTTCTTTGTCGATTGTGTTAGTGTACACCATGTGCTGGGGGCTTTTTGAAGAGCTTCGTATCAGTTACTGCATGTCTGGAGATGCTTGTATGTGATTATGTATGTGTGTAATTGTGTGCGACTTTGATTTGCATCATTTGAGTGCTAGTAATTGTGGGTTAAGTGAGCAGGTAGTAATCAGTCTATGAGTAGGATAGGTTCAGGATTTGGTCAACTGAGAATCTTTGATGGTCAAGAATGGCGAGCCAACTTTTTGACCCCACAGCTTCCACATCAAGTTATCTGACGTTTACTGATTTGGATTCTTTTGACAGGCCCGACTGCTGTGGAGGGGGAGATCATGGGCTTGAACCCTGGAAAGCATAATTTCCACGTTCATGCTTTGGGAGATACAACCAATGGCTGCATGTCTACTGGTAAGACGATTTTTTCCACAAAATTTATTTTTAATTCGTAAACAGATGAGGTGATTGTGAAAAGACGTCCAGTTGAATGGAAATGCCAATTTCGTCACTTAAAAAAGTTCCGCCACAAGGGCAACACTACCAATAGAAAATCTGAATTTTCGAAAGATGTTGGGTCTCGAGTGGTCACCCGGGCGAGGGCCGAAGGATTCTTTCACGCAACTTTTGAAATCTTACCCTTAAAAAAAAAGCTATCCAACCTACGTAGATATAAGGATACGGAACATACGGCGGCAGCTACCATGAAAGGAAGTATAAACGCAAGTATAAAAGGTAGCATTATCTACCGAAACACGATTTAAGGTAGCATTATCTACCGGAAACGATTTCAGGTAGCATTATCTACCGAAAAACCACCCCAAAGCCAAGTTCCTAGCGTCTCCTAACTAAGCTTTACATGACTGTAACTCCCCCAAAACTCATCTGTAGCTAGCAAGATGCTTAACATTCCAAAAGCATCACAAAGTGGGTACCAAAATCGACACCATGACCAAAACAATGAGCAACTTTTCACAGGATAGTCCACTGTATGATTGAAATTACCTCAATACTAGTTTCGATTCAAGCAACAAGAAGACAGTACTTGCTTCACGGGGGCAGCCGCAAGCGCCGATTCTTCAACTGCAATGCTCTTCCAGGCACTTACTAGCTGGAGGGGGAGACATTCTGCCGATCATAAACGTCTGTTACAAATGTGTCAATCTTAAAGTTGCTCAACAGGCATCAACGATGTCCTGTCTCCACAGCGGCTCAAAATCGTCGGTAAACGAACAAACACAAGCTTCAAATTCCAATCTCCCTCTCCAAGCAGCAAAACTCACATCAGTCTACCTTCACGTGCCATGAAAGCCAAAATAGGCCATATACAGACACAGACACAGAATCCTACGTCCATGAGATAGTCTTACAAGCCACCGACATCAATTTTAGTCACAGCACACGATCTGAGTGAGAGTATGGAACTTACGATCAACAAGGCCTCTTGTTCCAGAGGTCAAACGCGGTACCGACACGAATCCTTGTCTCTCCACCTCCGTAACAACTCTGTCGAACTCACTATTGCTCAAACCTGTCCGCACGCATCAAAGATATCAGCGAACAGCAGGCTATTACACTGAAGAGGATCGTTTCAAGAACAAGCGTTAATTCTAGAATTTTAGAGTACATCATAACGAGGTAAGAGCTTTAGAACCATGCAAGCTCGACGCTCATGCGAAAGCGACAATGCAATCGGGCGAGAAGTGACAATTGCGAGTGGCAGGCAAGCGGGAAAACGACGAAAGAAGACACACGATGGCTATGAGGAGCGGCTGCTATCAATCGTGGCCGTCGAGTCCGAATATGGTAGAGCGTGCACCGTCCGAACAGCTTACTGGGATGGGCTTGGAACGGGTCAGGGGACGGGACGGGACGTGGCGGGGAGGAGCGGCAGCGTCAGCGTCGGCGGCAGCGGTTGTGGCAGCGTCAGCATCAGAGTCAGCGGCTGCGGTGGCGGCCGCGGCTGATCTAGGCTCACGACAACGCCCGTAGCCGCGGAAGATGAGGCAGTAACTACAGAGCCACAAACAAGGCAGCAGTCTAGGGGGGAGACTCGGCACGGGCGGCCATGGCGTTCCCAACTCCCAAGTGGTACGGTAATGGCGCGTATTTCAACTTGTTGCTAGCCATGAAAGAAATTCGTATGCATTGGTAAAGTAATTAGAAGATTAAACACAATGAAATCATACTTTCGGGTCAGCCGAAAATTTGTTCTTGGAGTTTAACTTTCAAGTGTTTCTTATAATATGGCAGAGTTTATAACATTTACGGCGATAGCTCATTGCAAGAGCTATTTCCTTAACCCTTAAAGGCGCCTGTCAGCCCCTCGGGCTGTTTTTCAACAGAATCTTGCCTGTAGCGCTTTTGATTCTCAATTTTTCACTTATTTTTTTATGTCATTCTGGTCACCTTTTTGTGATGCATCTACAAAGTGAAATCCTACAATTCAGATCGCAATTTGTATGAGTGATTTGTGCTTTGAAAGGATTATGGTAGGTAGGTTGGGATTGCACAAAACCTTGTAGGAGGTTGCAAACTCATCATTGATTGGTTCATTCATGCTGCCCAAGTTCAAAAAGTGCACTATTCATGTTGCCCAAGTCCAAAAGATGCTAAGATCCAATTTCGGGCTGCCCATTAAGGAGTGGGAGGACCTTTAAGGGTTAAATGAATCTCTTTAATATAACTAAGTTGTTCAACCACCATTAAATTTTCACCTTCCTGATCACTTCTAAAAAGAATTGCACGTTCACATCTTCAAAAGATTTATAGATCACTTTTAATTGCTTCAACAAAGAGAGTTTTTAAGATGAGTGCCATTTAGAATCAGAGCTTAGAGGTTTTTTTTAAAATGTAGATTCTAAGTTTTATGTGTAGGTCTAAAAATGCACTAAGTTCGGTTGTGTTTTCTCCCATGATGGAAGATAATCATCCTAGTATGATCAAAATATGGCAAGTTGTAACTATAACGCTAGCACAACTTCTTGTGAGAAAAGATTTTTACCTAAAGTATACCTAAAGTCTAGTTCACTAGTACATACGAGGGCGTTAGTGTAAAAGGAGTGTTGTCGTCAAAGAGTAGTCTAAGTTTCATAAGACCCTGAAGGGTCGCAATATACAAGGTATCAAGAGCCACGACCAAGAAATTTAAATTATATTCTTGGTCGAGAGCTTTGACAATGAAAAATTAAGAATACAATTTTAAGTGGCTTAGTCACTCTTTGTAAAGTGGATTCTATATCAAGGACAAGTTTAGGTTCAACTTTCTCTTATCAATCCTCATCATTCTCTCTTTTACCCTCCCCTTTTGCTCATTTCTTTTTTAATAATTGAACACTAGCATATCAATGATTTTTGAGCCTCATGGTTTCCCTGATCGTAGTTGAATTGAGGCATTTGCGCCAATTCAACTTTAATCAAGAAAACAAGGAAAATTTATCCACCATGGAGAATTTATCTTATTTTTGTGACCTCAAAGTTAGTAGTCTAAAATCAAATAAGACCAAGATCATTTTACTCTTCAATCACATATTTTAGAATTCCATGGTCATGACTCTTAATCCGTAGTGTAAAACAATCCCAAAGTAATGAATGCATGAATGAGGATGCGTAGAATCCCTAAAGGTGCACAACCCTCCACGCTTCTCTTCGATAAAACAATCTCATTACCACTACTTACGACATTCCTTTCTTGTGAATGACAGTTCTTCAACACATTTGCATTCCTACTCTTGAATTTGGTATCTCATTTGTTGGATTACTAGTGGGACCCGTGCCGTTGAGCACGTTCAACTTGGATTGCCTAAAGCTATAAAACATTCATAAACTTCAAATAAGTTAATATATAAAATATTAAAAAATACATATCAAATTTATATATTTATAATAATGAAATATACATCAATGGTCTCAAACATGGTCTCTATTTTATTTTACGATAACATTCCATTGGATCATTCCTCAAATTGGGTATTGACCATTGGAATCCCTTTACTCTTTGTGAAAGGGTATTATAACGTAACTTCGTTTGCAGGTTCACTACTAATCAAACGTAGGCCATAAGTGTATATCTCATAATCTGTGGACGAAATGTCACGGTCTTCATCAAAAGGCCCTATAATCCAAGATGCTATCCTTGATGTAACATACACATCAGTAGCTAAACTAAATTTAGCTACTTCTTATCCATAAACAGTCATTAAAGATGGATCCACCCAAAGCCGTCTTATTCTATCTGCCTCCAATTCTTTTTGTGATGGATATACATAGTTGGATAGGAGAGGAAACTCTATCTTACATGCAAATCCCCAATCACAAACACCTATGTACATATTATCTTCTTCTTTGTGTAATAAGATGTTGTCGGCAGACAAATCACATTGTATGCTACCATTTTTATACAGAAATAGCATACCAAATAAAAAGTGCCAAGACAGTCGGATTCGTAGTCGTTGAAACAACTTCACATTGTCAGCATCCACTCCTGGCTCCATACGTGATTTTCCATTACACTTCAAGACCATACTTCTCAAAGTTCCAGCATTCCACCATCGCATATAAGCCTTGACGGTGCTTGATTGAGCGGTTGGTTGAGCGGTTGAGCGGGAAGTGTGAATACAGGAGGCAAGTCTCCACGACGGATTCCAGCGCGGAACCGTCGTGTGAGACAAAGCCTCCTGTAATGTAATATAGATTAGATCCAATTCATATTAACAACCAATACTCTAGTAGGAATTAAAGTGGATGAAAGATTCCTGTATGAGCATAAAATAGGGTAGCCGCTTGCAAACCTTCAATTAGGAATTAAGATTTATGAGATAAACTCATTGAAAGCTAATATGTCCTTGCCTTAAAGTCACTCAAAACACAACATGGTCATGCATTTCTGTAGTCTCTATGGCCTTGAAACCTCCCAAAACACAACAATAGGAATTCTTTTCACATGAGTGGTCATAGTCTCACATTTACTTAGCCATCACTTTCTTATACGAGAGCAACCCTCTTTGACCTTTTTTTATGTATGTGTTTGAAATAAATAGTACCAAACTTTGCATCTTGTGTTCCAATACTGTGTTGCATTCTTTCCTATGTTACACTCATATATTTACAAATGACTAATTAACACCATAATCAAATTATCGTGTTGAATAGTCTTACAAAATGCATGCCACCTCTCTTGGGTCATCAACTTTGAGCTCCTACATTTTATGATCTTATAGAGTTATGTTTATGGAAATTTTGCTTTCAATTGGAATGAAGTTTTTGTATTTCTATGTGAAACGCTGTTTATTTCTTAATTCCACATGTGCTTTAACAAGCTTTCTATAATCTATGTTACAAAATATTATAATGTTAGAAGAGAAATCTTTAAAACTAATTTTTGATTATATTGTAAGTTGTTTCTCTTGAAATTAGACATGAAGTCCTTTGTTGCTATACAAATTTGTAAATGAAAAAGAGTGGAAAATAGTGCAAAATGGCACAAGAGAACTATGTGAGATACTTACATTTGGACAATGTTCAATTTTAAAAAGCCGCACCTATGTTGAGCTAGAAGGAGTATTAGAGTAGTTTACAGTGTGAAGTGCATGTGATTGGTTGATGTTTCTAAATACCGTTTGTAACTTTCACAAAATTGAAGCATTAAAACAAATATGTGGTTTTTGCTTGTGAAATCTTCATGTGTCACAACTTCAATCAAAATAATATTATAGGAGGTGATAGTTATTAACCTTGACTCTCCTTGATAGTCAACCCTGGTCCTTAAACGCCAAAATCACATTTTGTTGTTTCTTGCAGCCTATATAAAGGGTATGATTTTAGCGTTTACAACGATATGGCATACGCGCGATAATGCATACAAAGTATGTGCAAAACAATTAGTAGAGTCAAATTCTAATTTTTGAGTTTTAAAGTGCAAAGTTTCGTTTCTACGCCTAACTCGGACAGGAAATAGCTTCTTATTAATGACATTCATTCAAAATGTTTCTTTAAGTGACACGCATATGATTATATTGGGACGCACATTTTTGAATGACTCCACTTAATGTATATATGGGTTTGAGAAGAGCAGCCATTGATATTAGGAACATTCAATCCCCAAATTTGAAGTAATTTTACTTCTTTTTTCTTTTCAAAATTTGTCGAAATTTGGAAATTTTTAAAACTATTTTTGGTTAATTTCTATAGTTCCTTGTGTGCCTTTGGGAGCTTGAAATCTCAAAACTGCAATTTTTTACCTCTGTACACTCGGGGGGTGTGAACCAATCTTATTTTCCATTTTTTAAACTTCCAACCATAAGTTCTTGACTATACCCAAGACTATTTTTATTTATGTTTCAAAAATTGACTATTGGATGATAACCACTTGAGAGATCCTAACATTCCAAGTGTGTCTCCAAAGTTAATTGTGGCATTTTAATGTCTCTTTTAGAAATTTGGAGGTTCTAGTTGTAAAATTGGTAGACTTTTTGACTTGGATCACTTTGAAACTAGATTAGTGATTTAATTTTGAACATATCTCAAAAATATAAAATTCAAAAAAGGACTAAAGCAAAAGCTATCCATTCTGGATTTGAAACCTAAAAGTTCCAGACAAAGGTTCTAAAATTAGAAAATGGCTTTGCAAATTCTACCATATATACTTCGTAGTATGGAGAGAACATAGCAAGAATATTAGGCAAGAATATTACTATTAAACCCTTCATTCAGGCGGTCCAAAATCACATAAAGTCATTGTGGACTTAACGATACTTCAAAGCTTATCCCCTGAACGTGCCAAATGTCAAGTAATGACATTTTGGATGAAGGACAAAACTTGAAAGAGCCCCAACTTCTTCATCTGTTTTGAACAAAATTACTTGGGTTGGGGTAAAGGGTTTTGTGATCGTGAGTTTTGTGAGAAGATACGGGAGCAATATGTCGACAACAATCCATTGGTGAGAACATTCCTCCCATTTACGGTTGATTTTTGTCAATATTGGATAATTATGAGCTAAGCTTACTTATAGTGCTCTTTTTGTTTTTGTCAGGAGATTGAACAGAAGCCGACGCTGCCACTTCCTTAGAGAAACTCAAGACGACCTCTCCAAGTTGATCTTTCCAAACTCGAGGTCATAATCTTCTCAGGATGAACATTGTAAAACTCTTCATTCTCACTGAATTCTCACTTGTGATGATGAACATACAGACATCCTCATTAAAGCGGTCCCGCCTTGTGTACAACTTACGAGAGGTAGCAAGTAGCTGCAACGTATGTAAGGTAGGAGTGGTGAAAACCGTCCAGCCCCAAAAACCGCACAGTAGGTTTATGGGTAGGGTCTGTAGAACCGTCCGATGTGATTTGTAAAAAACCAAAGTTAAAAAAATTCATGGTAAATTGGCCGGTTTTGGGAACATTTGAGGTCGGTTCACGCCATGAACTTGGTGGATTAATTGACTCTTTGTGGGTGGAAATGGCCGTTTCATGTCACCATGCACGATTGTGTAAGCACATGTGATTTTTGTCACCATCCACTATTTTCAGCTCAACCATGCATACTGAACGGTTTTGGACAACTCCTATGTCAGGTAGTGAACCTTTTTTGATTTTTTTGGGACATTCAATCTACAGTTTCCGGAGGACAACCTTGCAAAAAAGCCAGCACTCTATGTTCGGGTAGCGGGACTCTTAAGACTCCAAATTTAAAAATTCATAGGAAATTATAGGATTACTCAAAAAATGTTTTTTTTTTTTTTTTCTGGGATGGATTTGCACTAGCTTTGCGGACCATCGAAAAATAAATAAAATTTTACACCACTATTCCAAGTATGCAAAGCTGAAATTCAGACGGTTTTCACCACTCCTAACTTGACCTCATGAAACCCATTACCGATTTCATTGCAAAAGAGTGGATTTGTGGCAATTTTGTGTTTTGTTGTCTCGTTTAGGGGGAGCTTGTTCCTGCCGTTGCACAACATTTTGCAGCTCAGGTATGAATGAGACTACCCATGAATTTCAGTCTTTTTCCATTTCTTCAGCATACTGATCCATAATATGGGTTCACTTTTTCAGGTGGTGGAGGAGAACGAGACACTACTTTCGTTCGCATATTTTCTGAAGAAGCGACAATTGTTTGCAATGACACAACAACATCAACTGGTGAAGTAAAACCATGTAAAGAAATGAAGATGAATTTGCAGGCATTTAGTCCGATGTAACAAATGGCGAAACAACAGGCTTGTTTTCTTCTTCTTATTACTAGAAGCGTTAGGTTCCATTGCATGGCAATTGATATTTATTTTCATCCCAAAAGGAAGTTGGAAACTGATTGATGAATGCAGCATGCGTAGAATCTCGGCGGGCGATCTGTAAAGCTGCACGGCCCTCCAGAGGCTTCTGTTCCAACAGACCCAATCTCATTAATTATGCTCACGTCATTCCTTTTTCTGTGAATGACGCCGCTTTTTCACATTCGCATTCTCAGGGAGGGTTTAGACTGGGGCCATGGGCTGAAAAGTGAGCTGGGGTGATAGAAATGCGGTCTTTTCATTGGTGCAGAGGCTGGGCAACGGTGTTTTCGGAGAAGGGCGGCATGAATGCAAATTCTATGACACAATCGACCAATGGTGGCATCAAACTGGCACCGTGATGAAACACGTGTCTGCATCTGCAAATGACAACAATTTTGGACAAGATGATAGTGAATTGCCCGATGACAATCAACAAGGTGAGTGACAAGTTTCATTTGACTTTCATGATTAATAATAAACTATCCCAAAACTTGTAATCATTATGAAAATGACATTTGTTTAATGTTTAATTGCATTATCTAACATGGCACTTACAATGTTTAAGTAAGGTGATATGCAAGGTGATATGCAAGGGGATGTGAGAACTCCCGTGATGCAAGAACTCTCTTCAAGTGCAAGGCCCCAACACTCAACCTCCAAAAGTGGGAAGAAATATTCACATGAGCAAACATATCAAATGTTCACTCAAATGGTAAACAACAGTTCCGTTATGGTCAAACATTTTGAGAAAACCAATGAGCTTTTAGAGAAGGTAGAAAGGCAAATGGATAGGATAATTGATAAGTTATAGTAATCATTCTACATCGGAATGTGCCGGACTAGGAGGAAACACAACTCTACCTTCTGCTTTAAGATGTGCTTCATAGAGACTTTCTGCTAAAAGTTCATGTGTTCTCATAGTTTCTTGCAACATTCTTTTATTTCCGGCATCTCTATCTTTCTTGGATTGATGTTGTACTTGAGAACCTTGTGCATGTGTTGATTCCAACTCTTCATCTCCATCTTGGCTATTTGAAACTTCTCTATGATTTTCTTTTGTTTTCAATGTCACAATAAAATCCACAGTTACTATCATGCTCAAGGTGATGGAAATAGAAATGTAGCTTTGACAAATAAGCATGAACATGCCTATGGTGAAGAAAATTAATACTATGTGGTAATGGAAAATTAATACTACTTAGTTTTCAATATATGAAACTTTTATGCTATGTCCATGTTTAGTGGAGCCCAATTTTGTCACATCATGGCTACTTTTCACATCAAGCTTCATTTCTCAATCACATAATTTGTATCAAACATTCTGCTAAAATCACATATACAAATATATGGGTTAAGAAAGAAACACGACATCAATGTGATAAAGCATGAAATCAAATTACCTTCATCATCATCGTATGACTCGCATGAGTTGATTTGTGGTAAACCTTGTATTGCTCTCATTGTTGCAATACTCTCAATTGCAGTGTGTAAAATATCAGCACTTTTCAAGTGCCCAAAATTTGCATCTCTTGCAGCTTCCATCACCTTTTCTGCTTCTTTTGCTCATTGCATATCAAATTCATCTCCGTGGATGATACACAAATTGTGAAGGCATATGCAGGCAGTGGCCAAGTCTGGAACATGATCCAGAGGCATATCGATTCTCTTTAAGAGAATCCTCCAACGTCCTTTTAAAATCCCAAAAGCTCTTTCTACTGCCATACGAGTAGAAGACTGGATAAAATTCCAATGAGCTTTTGATCTTGAAAGTCCTTCCTTCTCCCCTTTAAAAGGAGAATAAAACCAAGGTCTCATGGGATAAGCCGCGTCCCCAATAAGTTTGTAAGGAAGAAAAACACCACTCATGATTTTTTTTCCAATTTCAGAGTTCCGAAAAAGGGTCCAATCATGACATCGTCCAACCCGCCCGAAATCAAAGTCCCAAAATTTGCAATCTTTATCAACTATCCCTTATAACAATGCGGAATAAAAACCTTTTCTACAATAGTAAGATGTAGGATGAACTTTTGGAGCAATTATTGGTATATGACTTCCATCAACTGCACCCATAATATAGGAAATATGATGCAATTCCTCAAAACCGGCCGCTATTTCTCTAAGTGATTTTTCGGTTTGTTTTCTTATAACTAATGGCTTCAAATGTTTTTTCACGGCATCACAAAACTCTCTAACAATTATAGACGTTGTACTTTTATGAACTCCATATAGTTCCCTACACATTTGCAATGTATTTCCAGTTGCTAAACGGACAAGTGAAAGAGCTACTCGAGTTTCCAATGAGATGGTTTCTCTAAGATGCAAATCTTTTCTATTTAGTGATGGAGCAACAATTGAACACAAGTAGTGGAATGTATCAGGGTTCAACCTGGTATGTTGCTTGAACATCAAAGAAGTATAACTTCCCAAAAGTTGTTTAGATATAAACTTCCTGCTTCGCTCGATCATCCAAATAGTGCGGCATCGCAGTGTCATACTTTCTAGCATCAAAGCTCCCATCATCATCATTGCACTATTGTGTTGGTGAATAGCAACTTGTTGCAAAACAACAACTACTATGAGAACATGACAAAGTGCCATAAAAAAAACAATAGCAACTAAGAGCCTATGTCTGCGGTCCTCCATGGTGCACAATAAAAACAATCAAGAATAAATTGAGGAAAAGAACAGATGAAAAGACGACACAGTGTCGAAGCACACACACATGCCAAACGAAGAACACAGACAAAGTAACACACTCAAAAGAGCATTGGCTTCCAAAACCAGAAAAGAGAAGAGTGGAGGTGGACCCTCTCTAAATTGCAGCCACCAAAATGGCCCCAACTCCATCTACAGTGGTCTACACATGAAAGCAACAACAAGAACTCAACTACTTTCTTATTAATGACCATGGGGGCCTATTTGCATGCCACATAGGATGCATTCGCCTCCATTCACAATTGGCCTTGGCCCCAGTCTAAACCCTCCCTCAGTTTCTCACCCACCCATCAATTCCTTTGCTGTTGCCACATCTTGTTTGCATTTTGAGGCCCCATTCATTTTTTGCATTTTTAGGCCCCATTCATTTTTTGCATTATGTGGATAGATTTGTGAAATGAGTTCTGGATTGATTTGCTGTTCTTGTTGGATTACTTTGGTATGGGGATAGATTTGTACATGAGATTTTGGAGTGTGTAGGGGTAGGTGGCCTATGACCACGCAGCCTCGCGAAGTGTGAGATATGCGTTGATGGTTGGTGGATTTTGAGTATCCCAATGCTGCCTGGTTGTTGTTTAAAACATTTGGTAGTGGAAAACTGGAAAGTGATCCAAGTCTGAAAATAATGTTCAGGAATTTTTGATTTTCTATGTGAAGTGTTGTTTATTTAATGATAGCTTTGCTTTTCATATAGGGTAAGGTGTCCTATAATGGTGCAATTTGAGCACAGAAAATCTACAGGAATGTTGCCAGAGCAAGCAATTTTTGTGCATGGGGAAAATTAGTAGAAAACTAGAGCAAGTGGAATCATCATTTTTCGACTCTTCTATAGTAAGTAATGAATTTTTAAAAATGGAAATATAGGTGTTCCTAAAATGGTGCCCTAAAGTGACGCCCTATAATCTTTGCAGTGTGTACATGGTACTGTTGTATGGAGAAGCTATTATGTACGTGACAGTGAAGATTACTAGGGCTCCATTTTTGGCATTGCGCCATTTTTGGCTCCTCTACCATACATATTGAGAGAGTAGGATGATTATTGTGTGTTTTAACAAGTATTCTATGTTACGAAACAATATGAGGGTCTTCTAGTGCTCAAAATATTTTGATTCAACTGTGAAAAAATGATATAGATTGATAGTGGGCAATGAGTGTGTTTTGTGATGTTATGAGTTGGTCAAAAATGAACCATAGAATAAAGGTTACCGGAGTAGATATTCTTATACTTTCAAATTTTGACTTTAAGCTTTTAAATGAAATACTTAGAATTTGATTAGTGTGAATATACCAAAAGCACAAAATAAATGTATAAATGTGAAATATATTCAACACATACGGCATATTTCCTCCTACCATGCATACAACTCAAAGTGATGAGTTTACTGAGTTAACTCTTATGCACTTTGAAAGAATTATAACGGCATGTGCATTTGATTCATTGGTCCAAGACTCACTTTTAACCCCTAAGAGACTAAATGGCCATTTTATGGTGATGCATAAATTTCAAGCGTTGTTAACTCTTATATTTTAACTTCAAACAGTGGAAAAAAATGAAGTTGTGAATCTCATGGTGAACTTGAAACTTCTATTTGATTAAAACTTTGATTGTTATATATTAGCTCTCCAGTTTTAGTTGTTCAATAGTTGTTCAGTGTTGGGATAAATTGTATTTCGGTAACCTCACGGTTTAGTTTATAGGTTAGTTGTTGGTTCATAAATTATAGCATGTTAGGTATTTCCGCTCAGGTTTTACCGTTTAGCGGTAATGATAAAACTATTCATATTTTTGTACATTTTTAGTAGTAAAAAAACTGTCCAAAAATGTTGTTTAGAATCACATATCTAGATTGTAATTGAAAGATATATGTTGAATGTGGTATAGACATGTGTGTCATTATAAACATAATTCCAGACTACATTAGAGAACAAAATTTCTATTGGTGTTTGGGCTCTTGAATTAGTCTCAATATAAATCAAAATACTGAAATAATAAGTTAATTTTAATGATTATTTCTAAGTATTAAACTCCTATTTACTTATTTTTCTCATTTTGAGCAAAACTTCATGAAAGTTACAAAAGGCAAATTTCTAATTTACAGAATTTTCCCCAAACTCTTTGGCCTTCAAGGGTTAAAGGTTGCTCACTCTATTTTCAAATAAGTTTCTTCTCTTCTCAAAAATTCAAATCAAGAATATATGATATAGAAGCATAGATATCAAATATAAGTCAAGTTCTAGAGTTGGAGGATTTGGAGGATTTTTTTATTTGCATGCAAAAGAATTATATAGATATTGATATCCATCAATGGTTTTGGCAATATTTAATTTCAAGTGGCTACACTTCAAATGGAGCCCCATGAAAGGCCCATGAGGTAATCTCACATGTCTCTTGTTGTATTAACTGCCAAATGTTTTCACTTATTTCTACAAAAACAAACACATTCTCAAAAAAAGAGTCATAAATAGAAACAAAGTTAAGTTATATTATTCTCAACCATACAATCTTATACTAAACTTTTTGTAGTTCATGTGTCTCAAATTTTGAGTCATGGGGCATCATAGATTGCCAAATCATTGCATATTAGTACTCAAAAAATATCTCAAAATCTCATCATTCTCACTTTGAAGTTAAGATGCTACAATAGACTTGTTGCAATGAAGAAAGCCCCAACTACAAAGATGTTTACCTTCATCTCAATAACACCTACGAACAAATTGTATCCATGAGAAAATTTTCTTTGTGAAAATTATGACCTTGAAATGGTGAAAACTGCCAAAATTTTAGAAAGAAAAAATCAACCAGAACTAACCCTTTGCATTCAATTCTATGCCTTATATTATATACATCTTCGATTTTTTCAATGTTTTTACCACACAAAGTAGACTCAAATTGGAACCCATCCCAAAAAACAAAGTTAAAAGCCAAGTGTGAAGAAAGGAAATATAGCTCCTCAAAATTCATCCATTTATTCACTATTTTCATTCTGGAAACACCATTGCAAATCCAATACCAATTTTTTATGGATAAAAAATATTCCAACTAGAAAGGTGTGGGCCTTCATTTTTGGATCAAGATTATATTAAAAATTTGTGAACATATTTTTTATTTCCCATGATTGCCTTACATTGGTAACACATGCCCCATTATCCGAAACTCTAAAACAAGAGCTATTTGTACAAAAATGCATGTTAATTTTTCATAATTTATTGTATGGGTTGAAATTTCTACACACAAACTAAACTTGATTTAAGACCCAACGGAAGCGACTCAATCCTATACAGACACAATCCGGATAAAGAATTTATGGCTCTTCAAAGTATTGCCCTTCATCCACAACGTCATTTTTTGACATTCAACACGTTTAGGGGTTGAGACTCAAAGGTAGATAAGAAATGTTTTATTTCATAATTAATGTTCAATTATATTGTAAGTTGTTTCACTTGAAAGTAGACATGAAGTGCTCCTTGCTCTACATATTTATAGTTGAATAGCAGTGGAAAGAGTGCAAAATGGCACAAGAAAACTAAGTAAAACACTTATTTTGGGACAAGGTTTTAAAACAAATGCCACACCTATTTTGAGATGGAGGCAATATTAGAGTACCTTACATTGTAAAGTGCATGTGATTGGTGATTGGGGAACTCACTATTGAATATGTCTAGATACCTCATGTAACTTCCACACATTTGAAGTTATAAAACAAACATGTTGTTGCTGACTATCTATTTATTATTTGACACAACTCCAACCAATCTATCATTATAGACAACTTTGATCAATTTATTATCATAGCAAGTAATAGTCATTTAACCCTTAGACTATCTTCAAAAGCCAATGTTCGTGGCTTTCTGCTCTTTTTGGTTGTCTATATGAGAGGTCTTATTTTAGCTCTTTAGACTATAATATGGCTTGAGCGTGATAATACATATGAAGTACGTGAAAAACAACTACATGTAAAATTATATTTAGTATTGGCAACACTAAATACGAACAACAACACCCGTTGTCAACAAAGGTAAAGCTATGGCAACTCTAAATGCCAACTATAACACCAATTGTAAATTGTAGTATAGTTTGAAGAAGAGGAAGACAAAAAGTTGACATTTAGAGTTAGATTTCTAACTCATACATGTGTAAATGCCTTGAAATTATGGAAATTTGCAAAGATTGGAATTGTAAAAGTAAGCCTCCTTGAAGACAGAAAAATTGCAACAATTTGAAACACTAAATGCGGTAGAGTTCGCGATGAGGCCTCCGCCATCAGAAGGGGATTTATAAATCTATGTCTCTGTAGTCTGCGATTAATAATTGTTGCTACCGATGAAATTGATGGAACTTCGTGATCCCCTTCCAGCTTGGCTCTGCAATACCCTCGATGCCTAAAGCCTAAATTAAGGCTAAGTGATCTCCAAACCCTAATTCCCAACCCTGATTTCTAAGAGAAATACTAAAGCAAGGAGTCTTGAACCGGCAAATAAGCTCTTGAATCTAGCCTACACAAATATGACCGGCAAATAAGCTCTTGAATCTAGCCTACACGAATATGACCAGACTGAACTTGTGCCGGTAAGAACAAAAAAGTCACTGAAAGAGGCATAATCAAGACTTGCCACTCAGCAAGAGGATGCGATAAAGACCAAGCGGCCCATATACTAATTGTAGACAATGTGATGATGAGTGTTAGAAAGCTTAATTGGGTAGCTACACTATTTGTCATCCAACACTAATTATAACTTTTAGTGTAGTGGAGTCAAATTCGGATCTTTAAATCTTGAAGTACAAAATTTCTCGGGCGCAAAGAAACAATTTTGTAGTGACATGCTTTTTATTACATCCAGACTCCCATTTTCAAGTAATCCTGGTCAACCCTTAAACGCCCAAGCAAGCCCGAGGGTCTTGATTCCAATAGAATCTTCCCTGTAGCTCTCACTCTACTCAACTTTTG
This sequence comes from Bryum argenteum, assembly GCA_037043015.1. Taxonomy (NCBI): domain Eukaryota; kingdom Viridiplantae; phylum Streptophyta; class Bryopsida; order Bryales; family Bryaceae; genus Bryum; species Bryum argenteum. The sequence goes on along the minus strand of CM073328.1, from coordinate 11,170,081 downwards.
ACTTATATTTTGATGTCAAATTGGTCACCTCCTTATGATGCATTAAAAAGTGAAATTTTACAATTCAATTCACAATTTGTATGAATGATTTTATGCTTTGAAAGGATTGTGGTAAGTAAGTTGGGGTTGTACATAACCTTGTAGGAGGTTGCAAGCTCATCATTGATTGGTCCATTCAGGATGCCCAAGTTCAAAAAGTGCACTATTCATGATGCCCAAGTTCAAAAAAAGGTGTGATCCAATTTTGGGCTGCCTGTTTCAGACCCCATGGGCGTTTAAGGGTTAATGAATTTATGGGTTTGACAAAGGCGCCATAAAAAATTTGAACATCGAGCCTCTAGTTTTTAAGTAGTTTAACATTTACTTTTTCCAAATTTATTTAAAATTTGTAATTTCACATATACTTTCGGTTTACCCCTATAAGTCCCCAGTGTCGGAAAAAGACACTTTGGATGACGGGCAAAAACTTTGAAAAGCTATAACTTCTTCATCGATACTCCATTTTGAACAAAATCACTCGGATTGGGTCACAAATCAAGTCTTTTTGTGTGGTAAAAATTGCAAACACAAATGGCATGCATTTTAATGAATGCAACTTTTGTTTTTGGGTTCCAAACATTTGGCATGTGTTAGTGTTGCAAGCCAATTATGTGTGATCAGAAATTGTTTTCGATGAATTTTTTTCACATAAGTATAATCTTTAGATGCATCTCAACAACTTTGTAGTTTGAATATGAATTGCATGAAGGTTCACATGAGTCTTCAAAATTTTGCATGTGCGGACTTAACCTACTTATCTACATGGTAATAGAACTCAACAAAATATTTAGAGTCACATTCAACAAGTCCACCTTTGCACAAAGTAGACTATGTCTTCTAATAAAGTCCAGATTAAAAGTTTCATATCAACCTTAGACTTTATGATCTCACAAATAGTGCGGCTCCTACAAATAACACTTTAGGGGGAATTTGTAACCTTAGCAAGGCAAAGATCCTTCGGTTGAAAGTACAAAAAAGTATAGTAATTTTTTTGTGATACCTCAATTCCAACAAGGTGGTAGACATCTACCCATTTTAGTTTTGGACTTTTATGGCTTACGTTTTGGGTTGTAATAAGTTGCACCCTAATATTATCAATATAATTCTAATTGAACTTTACACTAGTTTCCATCTTCACCTCTCTACTCTTATCTCCAAATACACATGCAAACAAATTTTTGATCAATCAATTAGAGGTGTTTTTAGCCCGATTGTAGTCATTAAAATTTTGACAAGGAGTTCATGTTTATTGAGTGACCACTTATCAAATATGAGGGCATACATCTACCTTCCACTTAGATGCTCAAGAAGGTGATTGAACATATCAAACACCTCGATAAGAATCAAATTCTCAAGAAACTCACACATTATACATTACTTTCAAAATTTATTCTACATCTCATGAAAATCACATTCGTCACATACTAACTTTAGTGGGTTCTTAAAATATGAGGGAGCTTACAAATTGTAACATACTACAAAATAAGATCTTGTTTAAAGATATGTAGCAATTTCTTAGTAGATTATAAGTTACAAACACTAGGTTACATTTTTTATCCCTAGAGTCTCAAAAAGTACACAATCTAATTTAGTTTCTACTTCCTCCTAAGCCCTCTCTTAAAGAGCTCTATATGAAACATATATTTATGGTGCCAAGGAAACAAAATCAAGATGGAACATATATCACAACTTTATTTTTTAAAGACAGATTTATTACAACTACAAGTAGCACTTTAAGAGACTTCCTATCATTCACAAAGGATTTTTAAAAACAACTCAACCACAAATATTGTCTTGTTAATAACCAATGGAACCTACTACAATCACCATGTACAAATTTAACCCTTAAAAGTCCCTTGGAGATAGTATGTACGCTGTCGTATAATTAGGATTTGCTACCAACAAGAAACTCTAAACTGGAATCGTAATAGCTCACTAGAACCGCATTAATTCAAATGTCAACTTCTTCTTTGAACTCAAACCCATTAAAGGTGTACATTCACTCCAAATACAACCAAAATACACCGTATTCTACTGGTCGCCACGGCACTCTCAGACCTTTAAGGGTTAAATGTCATTCTCATGAGCTCCAAAATTGATTTGCATACATGTAAAAACTTTGCATACCATAATGTAAAGCATGCAATACTCAAGGTTGACATTTGGAGCAAACTAGATTCCATGGGAGATGTAACCTAGAGTAGGTAAATGCAAAGCAACAAAAAATCTCCAACATAAGGGCTCATTTCTTCCCATTACATTCAAGTGTATAAAAAAGTAACTCTTTCTTGCTCATTTGGACACATAGTTGTAAAAGATGTTACAAGCTTGAATCTCTTTGATAGTGCTACAAGCAAGAATTTTGATCCAAGGAATCACAATCTCTTGACACCACTTTGTATTGAGAGGAATTTTCTCATTTACAAAAGCCCTTTTGTGTGTACAATTAGATGTTAGTCACGCTTCATGTGCACCCCATTGGCAATGTTCAAAATATTTTGTAACTCAAAGGTCTAAACGTTTGAAGATCTTGATAGGTTATAATATCTTATAACAATTTTTTAACATTCTCCAAGTGGTTTACTATGCTATTACAATCTCGACTTATTCATTGCATTTAATACCACTATTATACATTGGTATAAATCTAAAATTAGTTTTATACTTACAAAAAGACATTTGCCTACTATACTAATGTATGAACCAAATTGAAAGGAATCAGGTGGTAGGCCAAAAGCACACTAAGTAGGATCCTTTCGTACATTTCAATTTCATTTTTGAAAAGGTAGCCAACTTCGAGGTCGGTTTAAAGGAGACCCCAATCTTAAAGCACTATTCTTATTAGGAGTGATGATGTCAATACTTATGAATATTACAATTTCATTGTACTTCTCTTCAAAATTTGAAGGGAACACCTACTAACTTGTACTTCTACACCTTTTTTTACAATACACTCTTGTTTGCCAGAAAATTACAAAAGTACATAATTTACCTTGAATTAATGAAGATAGTACAAATTCACACATGCATAAAGGCTTCAAAAGCACACTAACCATGTGAGTAGAACTCTACCGCTCATGGTAATATCTATGGTTATTGGGTGGATTCACCAAAAACCAACCCAAATTTGTTCTTTTTTTCTCACCTCCTCTCTAAATGGCCTATCAAATATTGGAACACAGCTAATTGTTTGGAAATCATAGTGATTTTAGCCTTTTTGGATACATGACCACTTGTCCATAAAAGTACAAATTGTTACGAATAGTACCTATGCTGACTTCATAATAGCGGCGTTCTCTCATAGTGGGAGTTGACATTCATTAGTGGTTACCTCTCGAATTAAAAGCTCTTAATAAAACTTGTGGATTCCCACAACTTGCATTGGATTCCATTTATTTCTCTTTGAGATATTTGATGCACTAAAAAAATGCACTCGGAGTACCATACAATTATGGCCCTAAAATCCCCCTTGACTTTTGGAACCATTTTAGTACAATGAGCTGGCCGCAAGTGAACCCACCTTAGTGTGCTTCCACCTTACAATCAAATGAATCAATGCGTGAAGACACAAATTCATACTAACGGCTCAACAGAACAAAATAGTAAATAGTTATAGACACATCAATTTTTTGAACATGACTCGTTTTGACATAGAAGCACAATAAATGAAGTCGATGGCATGCAAACAAGTCTTTCCACAAATTATACTAATAAGTTGGAATTTTAGAGTAACTTCACAAAGACACTAGTGACTAGTGGAATTAAAGTTACTACGGTACTTCACATTGATTCAGGCTTTCAAATCACCCATGGTGTTCAACTAGACCTTCCAATAGTTCCTTTTGTATTACTGGGATTCCAGTATGCACATAATATACAATTGTTTTAAAAATTCGACAAAGATTTTTTATTTAACCATAATTAGAAAAAACAACTTTACAAATCAAGTGCACGCTCATCAATGCCTTATAACCATCTCAAATACAAGTGTCCATCCTTACCTCTATGCATCAAACTTCTAAGCAAGTGATTTGAAGTTAATACAACAAACAAAAGTACCTACACATTTGAAGTACTTTGTTCAAGTACCATAATGTACAGTGTCCTCCAAATAGCATACGTTTACAAGCTTAACAAGATAACATAACTCAATTTTCAAACAATCGCCATGTTCACTAAAATGATTCAAACTGATAATTACAAAATGAATTAGAGAGATTATGTAGTACATTACACCATCATTTGAAGAAATTCTGATACTAATTGAAGATTCTATTTTAGAATTTTACTATCAACATACTATTTACTATTTACCCTTAGCACTTCACATGAGCTACTTTTGATGAGGTAAGACACAATGGACTATATACAACTGCTTCTTAGAAATTTGAATTGTACCCAACAAGAAGCTCTGGACTTTTGTACTTCAACTAAAGTGTCACAATAATCAAGAGCAATTTCAAATGATCATAACTATCAACTTAGATAACCAAATTCCTTAAAATTTAATCCTTGTGGCCGATATGTACTAATAAACTATCTCTTCCGTGCAAATCCAAGCCTCATGTGTAATAAATTTCCATGAGCAATGTATACTTTAAAACAAGTATGTAACTTTCTGATAGGAGACAGCGTCAGCGCTTCTTACGCCAACTCAACTGAATATTTGTGAATGTCACCCACATACATCAAAAGACATCAAAAGAGGTTTCTAAAAAGATATCGATACTCTCTTTCTTGTCAAACCTCACCATGTAAAGGTCATCACATGAGCTCAAAGTAGATACTAAAAAGTTAAAAGATACTAAAAACATATAATGAGATTGCACGTTTCAAGAGATTTTTCATGTATTAGACTAGAAAAGACTTTTAACTTCATGTGTACATCATAATTTGCAATTTGAATAGATTATACAAACATGGTGATTCTTTGAAAGATGAAGGTATCTTATCTCTTATGGTTGTAAACAAAACCGAAAAGACTTTCGAAGATTCATGCTCTATAGAAGAATAGATAATGTAATACCACTAAATCCAATTAGAATTGATACTCAAATAAAAGGCAAATTGGGCAGCAAGGACAAGTCCAAAGCAAGGTAAACATGACGAATATAGGGACAAGGCCAACTAACGCCCTAGCCTTGTCAATATATAAATAGACTCACTCCATTTATTTTATTGAGGTACAAGACTATCTAACTTCACTTGATGCTACTTCATGGCTACATTAGAAACTTTTGAGATTATACCCGCATCCTTGCCTTTCTCAATACACTTCCTACAAAGCCATCCCCCACTTGCCTTCGGGGAACCTTCAATGTATTCAATCCTATACAAACCAAACAATGCCGCATATTGGCCTTGCAACTTAGGTTCTATTTCGTCTTTCATATACAGCCAATCTTGTACACATGCAATCCCCTCACCAACCACAATCTCAGAAAACTTCACTTTGTTCAACAACTTCTCGGCTGTTACAGCTCCTCCAACAAATATCACCTTTGTTCCTTCACCGGCAAAAACTGGCATGAACGGCAAATCGCCTGAAACACCCGTTGTTGTTTTCATTGCTACCTTTGCAAGAACAACGATACTTTTGATTGAAGATTGTACCGCAAAACATAATAACTCGCGATTCTCTTGCTCCACCGTGCTATCGTAACCCTTTTGATTAGGAACAAGATGCTCTCCAAACCGTGACTCGCACATAAAATGTAACTTCATGGGAATTGCAAAATTCAATTTTGCTGCCAATCGACGGCATAAGTCTACATCTTTTGAGGTAAAGTAAGGAATGCTTGGCATACTTCCACTCGATTGTGTCAATAGATTCTTTGCAACTTTTGCAATCAAACAACGTGTCTTCTCATGCTCTATTAATTCCAAACTTCTCTCTTCACGTTTCCCACAAATTCCATCGACCTTTGCTTGAAGCTCCAATGCATCTGGACACCCACGTAGTAAACCAAGAGCAGGAACAATTTTTATTTGTAACCCAACATCCTTACATTCAGGCCATGTGTGATGATGAAGCAAGCTTGGTCCCGATTCTTTTAAGCGTTCAACTGGAAACTTCTCAAGAGACTGTTTCAAAGACTCCTACAATTGTGAAATAGAGACAGCTTGATTCTTCCCACGAAGATGGCATGGAGTAGGACGTTCAACACACTCTCTTTGTATAATCTCACTACCAAGGGCCACCCCAGGAGCTCCTTTAGGATGAGCATAGAATTTACGGATCTCCATCACAATCTTCTCCATCATAAATGTTCATGCATCCCCCATTGTTGTATTGTGTGTTCTTGAAATTTTCAACAACACATCCACATGTTGTCATTTCAAATAATCACACTCTATCAAGACTTCATACCCATCTACACACAACCGAATGCAGTTGAGCATGTTCTTGAAGATGAGACTTTTGTCGAAGATTTCTTTAGATCTTCTATGCATGTAGACCTATCATAACATCAACACAACAACCAAATTACATAAGGATCACCGTCTACACATGCACACTGACTTACACAAAAATATAAACAAGGAAAACTTCACATCTCAAATATACAAACTTTCTCGAGCCCCAAGTGGTGTGACTAATTTGTAAGAAAAATGTCCAATTCTTAAGATTAGCGATATACATAAAAACAAATAAGCGGATTCTAGATCTATATCGTAAAATCTCTATGATAGGCATATTGAACATCATGTGGGTCACATTTTAAGTCAAGATGCCTCGTAGGTTGGACGATCATTATGTCTCATGACTCAAAAAACATTTCAAATTTTTAATATGTGCACATTCAAGTGACAAAGATACCAATACACTTATTGAAATCAGATATTTCCCAACTCTAGAGATGTTTACATTCATCTCAAGGACACCATTCTCAAAAAATAGCCTTTCAATGGCGAAAAATGCCTCCAACTTTACAAAAAAAGTGAAGTCCAAAACTAGACCCCTTGCACTGAAATACATCCCATGTCTTCCTTGCACCTTCAAAAATGTTTAAGCTTTCTACTTAGAGTCCGATTCAACAAACACAAGCGGCATTCAATTGAAATAAAATTATGTAATTTCTTTAAATAGTTTAGAACTCAAACATCATTGCAATACCTCAAGTATTCAAATCTAAATAGTCCAACTACAAAGTTATTTCTTTTCATCTTAGGAAAAGTTCATAAACTAAACAGGATTTCACATAATAGGTTTGCAATAGAAAATATGCTCCATATTTGACTCCCAAAAATAAGAGGTGCCTTAACAAAAATGCATGCCCGAAATTCATGAATCCTTGTAAGAGTCTACAAACTTTACCACACACCACTCCTAAGTCCTTAATCAACTCCGAAATGATTTCATCCACAACCGACTCGAGATGAAGAAGTTATGGCACTGCAAAGGTACTACCTTCCATCCAATATATCATTTTTTGACATTGTGCAAGTTTAAGGGTTAAATTGCCATGAACATTCAAAAGTAGGATACATGAAGATATGCATTACAAATATCATTCTTTAATTTAGCTACAAGTCAAAAGTTCGACAATCATGGAAGATAATTTACAAGACATACCTGAAATCTTGAAAATAGAGCAGTGCTCAAATATGTCACATTTTCATTTGCACAACTTAATCGCACACCCAAAAATTCACCATCCTCACAACTTGTAGACCATTTTGAAGCCAATTCTCTCTTCGCTAACTCGAAAAGAATTGGCACAAAGAATTTCTTCTCCACCTCGTAGCAAAGATCAAGACCAATCAATATCCTTCTTAGAGTACCATCATCAAGTTTTGAACATTTTTTTGAATCTTCTTTCACCGAATCAAAGCGAGAATTAAGCTGCGATGAGTTTACATATCCATTCCCAAGCTGATTGGGAGATTTGCCTTGAGATGTTTCAAATCCATGAGCAATGCTCATCAAATTGCCAAGAAAGTCTTTGTGAGCTAATTTGGATTTGTTATTATCAAGTCCTCTTCAGCTAAATCAATGATAGTACCCACATCATGTAGATACTTTCTCATAGCCACAAATGATGATTCATCTCGTAATTGATTCATAGTTCGGTTTGCACTCTTACGAAGATCATTGAAATCATTTATAGGCATGAATGGCGTTTTCGAATTGTTCTTCAAAATAAAACTTTGCATCTCAATGCACACATCCGGAATTTGACCAACATGAATCGTAGACATGCTGTGAAAGTGATTGTACACATAGGGAAGAAGGCATTGAATGTCTTTCTGTTTACACGCATCCACGCAAAATATGTGCTCAGGATCCTTTGAGATCACGACCAAACCTTCAAATTCCTTGCTAACCTTCTCAATGGTATCTTGAACCTCCTCAACAACCCACATCCTTTGGCTTTCCAAGCTTATCATGATGCGTTATGACAACCTCCACATGTGGCAAATATCCCTTGGAGACATTGAAATTGGTACATAAGAATCGCAACCAAACTTTGAGTTCTTCCTCAAATGCATCTTTGAAGATCTTTGTCCCCAAATATACATTATCACAACACTCAAATGGATTGAAAACAAATAGGTAGAGACAAATTGTCCTGATTGTGGGGAATAAGTGTTCATGAAGTGCCCGAAATATCTCTTGCCCAGCAAGATCCCATATCACAACTTGCATGTCCTTATCATTTCTCAATGCTTGAATCTCAATTCCCTTTGTCCTCTTGGAAACATTTATAAACTTGCTTAGAAAAGATCTTTCTACTTGCATCATGGTGTAGGCAAGTTGTGACTTTCCTGCAAATGATGATGTGAATTATCAAAGACATGAAAGGCAACCCCATAAACATGGGCCACTAAGAAAATATGGTGAAAAGAAAAAAAAAAAACATTTCCCAAGAATATAGATTGACAAACCAATTTTAACCCTTTCATGACCAATCAACCAAATATGGTCGCTGAGGTGTGGTTATTCCATGATTGAGTAAAATCTGTGTAGAAACAACAAAATGTTAGAGAACAACGCCGAAAGAGGAGTGTGTGCTGGATCTACTACACAAAACAACGATGCATTTGGACTCGTACTCCGCCTGATAGAGCTATTTATACATGGTGATGAGTATGAGATACAGTAGCTGGTCTGGAAAGAATTGAGAAAGATTAAGGAAATACGGTTGTCGAGGACACATGACACCAATTCTAAGGGTCCCTTGGGAACATGGGAACATGGAGGTACTACTTAATTGGCTCCGTCGTCAATAGAAGAGTTGATTTCTTTTGGCAACCCAACACCGTCTATCAAAGCGTATATGTTTGTACAACCTGAAATCCTCACCAAAAAGAATCAGCCACATGCTGTTTGCACACTGATTCTACGTCAAGGCTCGGCGTCTGATGAATGTGACCATGTCTGATTTTTCAATCTGACCATATTTGCTATGATATCCCATGTATTTCTCGTACGCTACCGTATACAAGGAACTCGGTTCTTGGTCTCTTTTCACAATTTCAGTTTCATAAATGCTCGAAATGCAATGCTCATAGTGTTGTTGGATAGATCTTCAAACTCTCTACAATATTGACCACATGTGTTTTGCCCAAATCTGGATATTCTGGTCTCTAATTCTAGTAAAAAGCTTCGAGGTTGTATACGCTATGTACTACACTTGACTCGGAACATCATAATACTCTAGTTCATACGGTAGATCTGACCCATGTTTGGCCACTAGCATGTATATGAAGTTCACTACACATTTATACGGTCGGATCTTAATTTTGACCCTTCATTTGTTCGATGCACTCCAAAATACATCCAGACACCTCAAAAAAACCTCGACTTCCAAAACAGGAGTGGTCATGAAAGGGTTAAGAATGTATGTGATCAGTAACATTCCTAATGAAGTGTGTATGCATTTACAATCATCCATACTTACAAACTTTCTATATCTCAGAATGTGATTTTAAAATGCATGAAGGTGTACACTGTACAATTGTCTAAACCATTTCATATACGTACTTTGGCGGTAAAACATCACTTAGCTTAACGAAATGTATCCACATGGATTCCACATATGACCAAAATTCACAAGTTTAACCAATTATAATGGTTTCACAACCGATATGTATGTTAATTGATTTCTCGAGTTCTTCATGAAGTGTTATGGAAACTCACTTGCTTATATTAGACTCCTATACAATGGACTCCTATTACCTGCAAAAGGCTGCCTACACAAATATATACGTCCAGATATTGCTCCTCTCATTGACAAACTCTTCAATTCATTGCTAAGCACAGACAAATAGTCCCTTTGCCTCACTCTTTGGTCAAGGGCCTCTTCAACCAATGTTGCCTTTCCATCCACACTCCAATCCGTAATGTCCAAGTTAATAATCTCCAATGACATGCTCCCACGAACGGCATCCATCAAATCCTCGAAGGATCCCAAATTCTCCAACCCACTTGAATGACATAGTGTCAAGTGTTTCAACTTGATATTAGTTTTTAACCCCTAAAAATCTAGGAAAACCGATTCGGTTTTCTGAGATTTCGGGCAGCTCATTTTAAGCATTTAAATTGATGTTTTTGCCTAAGATTTTTATTGGGTGCTCCCCATACAGTAATGTGTATGTGGTAAAATTTTCAAAGTCAAATTTTAATTTTATAACCTTCACCTAGAAATTTTAGGTTTCAAGTCAAAAACGGGCACTTTAAAATAAATTTTTAAATTTTTTTTTGTTTAGAAATATGTTCATTACCAAATTACTATTCAAATTCCAAAGTATCCAAAGTCAAAAAGTTTACCAATTTTACAAGGGCAGCCTCCAAAACTTTCAAAAACAATCTTCACACTTTTTAGTAATTTTACAATTTTTTCTTTCAAAAATTGCCAAAATTCGAGATTTTGGATTTTTTCCAAGATTTTTTTTTCCCAAAATTCACATTATCATAAATGCACCTTCTCACCGTTGAGATTTTTCTCAAACTAAATATATCATACGTGGTGCTTGTTTTACTATATGGATGTTTTTAGACCTTCTTTCATAAAATATTTTACATTAAGGTCAAAAAGTGGAATTGGTCTCTAAAATTTTGCATGAGTGTACCCAACTTGATTACCTACATGAAAAAAAATGAGGGAAAAATATTTGGAATAACAATCATCAAGTTGCCCTTGGCACCATTTAGACAATGCCTCTCACGCAGCGGCAAAAAGAAGTGTTGGTCAAACTTTGATTGTTATGATCTCACAAATGACAAACATCCAACGGTTGAAATTTTGACCAGTCCTTTGTATACAAGTTAGGTACAAGATCTTACAGTTCAAAGTCTAAAACCGGAAAAAAAAATTTCTCCATTTCCCCATTTCCCAACGAAGGTGAAAAATGGCAGTTTTTGGTTCTGGAGGTTGAGGAAACCCCTGGATTTTTAGGGGTTAAGCTCCGGAAGAATTGAGGATTTGAGTTGCAATCAAATGAAATGTCCTCAAGCTTTAAGGTTTCTATTAAAGTAGCTGCATGTATTAACCATTCAAGGTTGTCCCCAAATTCAACATTGTCGATCTCAAGTTGATTGAGAGATCCATCTGCCTTCAATGCCTCATTGAGTAAGTTGCACATTCCAAGTACATCATGCCATAAACCCAATCCAAGCTTTGAGAGAGACTTTTTGTTGGCTACAAGATGTCCGATCATTCGACCAGCATCAAGTGTCATCTCTTCACCCCAACAATCAATCCTCTCTAAATTGGGGCAATACTCAAAAATAAGCTTGATAAGTTCTGCAACTTCCTCATTCCAAACTAGAATAGTATCAGAAAGTTCTAAGTAAGTCAAAGAGGGTCCATGCAGTGCCAATGATCTCGCAAACAAACCGAGAGTCCTCGCATCCGTAAACACATTGTAGAATAGGACCTTCTCCCAAGTGGAACATGTGGCAAGAATTTCCCCAACTACTTCCCAACAATCATCGTCCAAATGAATACTCCAAATCTCAAATCCTTCAAGAAGGGGGCACTTGCGGACAGCATTCAAGAGGACCTCAACTTGATACTTCTGCAAGGTTTTCTCCTTCATGTGCCCCCCTTTGCCGAGATTGAGAGACTTCTCTTTCATGAGAAAAGAATCAATAAAGCTCAAAATACGATTGTAGCATGCAGTCACCGGTTTAGCTGCACCCAAGTGACCCAACTCAAACGATCCTTCTGCTGCCATATGTTCGTTCATTATATCAAGATCCATCAAAGCCTCATAGAGCCTCCAGAATGGAAGGCATTCAAGTAAATTGTTATCATTCACCACATTTTCAGGATACCGTCCGAATACCTCTTCCACTTCTTTATCTCGCACAATAGGGGCATACTGAGAAGGTTTGCATGCTGCCAAGACCATTTCCGGATCAACCATTACGATGGTACTAAATAAATATAAATTGCCACTTACACACTGATGGTTGTCTAAATAGTAGTCGCTAAATCGAATGTAATCCCCTACAAGCACCACAATACACAAAAGCTTCTTTTCAGTAGCTTCGAGAGTAACTCATATGCAACTACGAAGTTAATGTAGAAAACTCATGTTACATGTTATGAACATGAATGATCACAAGTTTGAAGGATAATGAACTCCTAAAGGAACACACTACACCATAGCACACATGCACTTTGATCAAATCATCATTCCATATTCTACACAACCACTAATATGGTGGCATCATATAAGACTTCAATACACCACTTGGTCATAGACAGTCGTTGAGAAGAAATTGTTCATATAGATAGAAATCCTTTGCAACCAAACACTATTCTCATGCTTATTGCAAGTTTCTATGTAGACACACAACAACCTCCAACATTACGAAAATTGTAAACAATAAAGGTGCAAACCCCTTGTGTATGAATATGCAATGTGAATTTCAACAAAAGCATTCTTTCTAGCTCATTGCGAGCTTCCTACAACAAGTAGACCAATTTCGGAAACAAATGTAGCAATAGTGTTTCCCCGTGCAAGTGACAAGATATAAGTACCTATATCAAGAGATTCTCCACAAGCTTGGAGTCGTGAAGTGTTCTTCAATCCTCCGTCAGTCGTGCATTTCCACAAGATATGTTGCTCGAGATCACAAGGTGTCCTGTAACCACACACAACCACATTAGGATGGGAATTATGACCGAAAAATGTCAATCATAAATACCCAGCACACGCACACAATATGTTCTTACCAAAGAAATGATTCCAGAAATACCTTAACACTATCAGCACCGTCCCCTACACCCACCAAATGACCAACACAGATTCTTCTTCAATACATATGGATAAAAAAAGACCTCTACTCCGCATACAACTGCACACATACAACATACCCGATATACCTCAATAAAGTTTTAGCACTCAAGTAATGGTGAAAACAGATAATGGTCGACCTACACGCTCACATTCAAGAACAGAACCCCACCTCTGCATGCAACCATCAACACAACCACCTAACCTTTCCAATTCTTAGATGATCAACCGGAATGATGATGTGTACACCAAAACTTTTGTTTACTTGCAAGAAAATGAGATATAAAAAGCTTGAGGAGTTGATAGATGAACTTCAAATTTTAATCAATAGCAAGCTCTATTCTACTGTATCGAATCACATCCACATCATATCTTAGCACTATCACGTGTAAGTGTGCACAATCACCTGTAAGTGTGCAATCACCAGAACACTCAATGAAACACTCTGATTCAAAGTTTGAGCTTTTAGACGCTTGCACATTGAGTAAATAAGGCTAGAAGTAATGCATGTGACACTCCCAACAGGTTAATGCTACAGTTTTCCAATGGATTACCACAAGCTGAGCACGTTATCAACACTTTAGCCCTCCTTACTCCGTGCTCTAAATACATTCCTCGCTTGACCGGCCAACTGGAACTTTCAAGAAACCATCTTCCACATGGTCAGGTCCACCAAACATTCTAAAAAAAGAATCGGCCACTTATTCTAAAAAAATAATCGGCCACTTTTAATGAACATCAGTCTTAGACAACCCCTAGTTTCTAGAACTCATACCACATCGAAGAGGGCCAATGCCTGCAAGTTGCTCAACATTTCAGAAGCATCAAAAAGCGGGTGAGGAATCGAAACTATGACCAAAACACTGTGTACATATCAATGCAAGCAAAACGTACCTGTTTCACGAGGGTCGCAAGATAGATTCTCGATCCCTCAACTGCAGTGCAGTACCAGACCTTGACTACGGGAAGACCTGTGTATATCACTGGATCATTAGAGTTGGTTAGCAAAGTCACCTTCCTCCACTTTCACATGCCATGAAAGCAAGCCTTCTTCGACAAACGAGACTAATGTCAATCCACCTTCACATGCAATGAAAGGTCAATTAGAGCAACCCCGATATACATATACAGACTACTACTGCATCCATTCCATACTCTTAGAAGCTAGCCGAAGCTCATACACCTACACGCCAATTCCACACACAGCAGAGATGGCAGCATGCTTTAAAGATGTCAGCAAGTTGAGTACAGCTTACATTACTTTGGTGAGCTACTACATTGAACAGAGCATTTTAAAACAAGCATTGGACCAAGTATCTTCCCACACCGATGACATGCTAAGACCTTACTACCTTGCAAGCTCGAAGCTCCAGCAACTACGAGAAGATGAGGAAGCTTATGATGTGAAGGAATCCTGTTGGAAGCTAGAAGGCGACAAGGCTACTCAGAGAACCAATACTGCTTTTCACAGAACTTATAAAACCCAATCGAGATTCCAACAATCACCACAAAACACAAACATTGATCATTGAGTGTTTCAAGTATCATTCTCATTCAAATGAAAACTTGACTACACAAAAATCGCATCTCATGTTATGACTCAAGGCTGGCATATAAAGTTAAGCAAGCGTCCACTAAAACATACTACACGTGAACAGGTATGTGTATATAATTCATGATTCTAATGCAGGCTTTGTCATATGAAGCACTTGACGCAGGACTCCTAATGAAGAGAGAGAACAGTAGTGTAGAAAACCAAAACTCTCTAGTAGCGACTCACCTCTCCAAGTGCATAAATATGAACAAAGTCACACTGAAAAGTGCATGTGTTAAAATCTGCAAGCACTCTAAACATGTGACTACAAATTTCACAAATACTCTACTCAAGACATGTAAAGCCATTCCACTGGACCGCTAAAAACAACCTCAGATATCAGTTCACCGGAGTGCTGAGATTGAGCTGAAATGCTAGTGAATTGTAGTTGCACGTCACTCCGTGGTTTATTAGTGCATATCTGAGTTAATTGTGTGTTGCTTATCAGACAATACGACACTTTACGTGCTAATACACAGAGTGTTTTGCATTCCAATTTCATTCGGACTGGTTTTCAAGGTAGGAACCGATACAATGAACATACCTATTTCAAGTGATTCTCTAGAGTAATCAGAGATTTCTCTACTCCTCCAACTGCTGTGCACCTCCAAAGGGTATGCTCCTCGACCTCATCACTTGAGCTAATACCACACACAACCACATCAAGACGGTAAACCAGTAACCTTCAACTGTCAATCAAAACCACCAGTACCATGCGCTAGGAAGTCATTACCAAGAAGACGGTTCAAGTAGTACCTTGCTATGACCAGCACCATCCACTACACACGCACCAAATCACCAACACAAGTCCTCCTTCAACGCACGTATATGGGAAAGCAGGTGCACTCCAAATTAACCTGAATGCAATGAAACCATCTCCGACATGGTCAGGTCCATCAAACATTCTACTACAAGAACCAGTCACTTACAATCACCGATAAACATGAGTCTAATACACCTGTTGGTTTCCAGCACTCGACTACTAGAGTTGGGGGGGGGTTTGTGATGTGGAGCACATGGCAAACCTAGTGTACAATGAAAATGTACAAAATGGAGGTTTGCCATGTGCCCACATGACTAGCACATGGCAAACGTTTGCCATGTGCTATGTAAATTAGGTAAAATTACTTAGGTGAGATAATTAAGGTAAAACAGTAAACTCAAATTGTGCATGACATGTGTCAAATTTTCATGACTTTAGGGTTTGAGGAATTCCTCACAAATCATGTACTTAATACAAAGATTTTTCAGAATGTAGTCATGGTGTAGATTAAGAAAATTTTATATTATGTAATGAAAAATCTACATTTGTGGAAGTGTACATTGTAGGAAATATGTACATATCTAGCTATCTATCTACATCTAAAAACTAAGCAATTCGCATCATGCTCCATACGCCTAAAGTTGGAGCCGAGCTGCTGCTTGATCGGTGCAGAACAGACCTTCCTTGCAACAAATAATTGAAGTCAGAGTCAAATCATGTGACCATCACGATTGGCATGACCAAGCACTTTGTTAGGAATATCACATAGTTTCTGAACCTAACAGTAAAAATCCTGACAAGGGAATGCAATTTAGGGAGCATGCATTAAATCACCTGATAAATGGTCAAGCTGCATCTTAGGTGGGAATGTTTGATACCCAACACAACCAGCCTGACGGCAAGTACTCATCTTTGAGGGGCCACCTTGCATCCTGTCATCAGCCATGTCTTGAATCAAATGCGATGAAAGTAAGAGCCATCAGCTTGCACTTTACAATTCAATCGAGTGAGCTCTGGTATACACGAGGCGCATTATCTCTGATCGCATCCTGACAAGCAATTCTTTGCAGCGAGCTCACTTTCTGTTGAGCATAACCACTTACCACAAGATTCGCTCCAATTGATTTTAGCCACTCCACTTCAACAGCCAGCAACGCGTCCATATCCTGCCCTGCAGTTTGAACATACTGCCCGCACATATGACGTACTGTCAACAACTTGAACAGATACAGCAATCACAGTAAATAGATCCTAAGACAGGAAATTCTTCATCTAGAAGATCTGAGGAAATATGTTATATAGTCGCGATTAAAGACGCTCAGTGATTAACAATTATCACAAGTATAAGAAAAGGTCATAGGCGCCAGCATGAGATTGTAATTGAGCTACATCAAATTGATTCAACGAAGTATCCTTGGCAACTCCTTCAAGCAGCATTCTCACTCTTTCCCGCTCATTCGCTCTATTTCACTGAAATATTGAAATTCTCATAACTTCAACTGAAATTGCGATTCTTTCGTTCAGAAGTAAATAGAGATGATAACAAACGTTCTAACAGCGCTCTGTAAAAGTTCTTTTCGTGTATCAATCATTTCAAATAGAACGTCACAAATATTACGTGACAAAAATTGAAAGACCGAGTACGACTATCTATGTCGGTAATGGATCCATGTTCTAACCTGCTCAAGTGAGCGCTTGCAATCCACCGTCAGGGGATCAGACTGCACTGCTCCACAATCCAGCAACACCTGCATGCAATCAATCACGGAAAAATATTCAATTGGAACCACGATCTAAACTCCAGACGTACAATCATAATCATTTGGCAATCCAAAGCAGAGCAATCAGTACATGTCAAATGTGAAGCTTGGGAGACGGAATGTCTCGCTTGAAAACAAATCATGGCGCAGCCGTGACAATGTGAACCTCGTGTCCCGCTAGACATAAATGACGCACCACCTGCAAATCGCAACGTGCTCTTCGTCAATCCAGGAACAATTACTTTCACAAGAATCCGCATCTTTCTTCAAGAAAAGCTCGGGAATGGCTTGCGCACCTCCACGACGCGCGTTGGGTGCCCGTAGCCATGGCCTCTGACATAATACGCAAACACCAATGGCACAGGTGCCACCATCGCTACTGCTGAGTCCAATCGCACAAGCGATCAATGCAGCGATCGAGAACCCTAGTACTTCATACCTAATTGCTAAGCATACATTCGAAGGAATTCAAAGGGATGCGACATAGATGTCTCACCTGAGCATAAGTTTCCAAGTAGGGGTAGACATCAAATCTTGATATCCAATTCTTCAGAACGACACCATCGTGACGGAATGGAACGCGTAAAATTCTCGAATATTCAGTACCGGTCACCTTCTCAATGTGCTGATTACAAGTGGTGCCGACAGCATTCGGAATGAGACGAGTGAGCTGTAAAACATGCCAACACTAGGTCACCATCAATTTGCAACATCTCGATCACAACAGCTCCCACAGTTCAGTCAATCTAAGTAACTCACTTACGAAGTGCAAAGCACAAGATAGACGAATTACATGAGAGCTTGAGTGAAAGTGGCGCTCCCTCCGCTCCCCCTGCGAGGTATCCAGCACCGTCAAACCCTAGATTGCTCACTCCAGCTTCCCTCGATTCGTATGGCGGCGAAGATAAAAATGAAGATTGAATGTCTAAACCGTGGATGAAAATCTTCATTGTCATCCATACTTTCATCAAGGGGAAGTAAGTAGGGATTTACCCTCTCTCTGCCCATCTCTTACTTGCATGTTTGTGATGTGAGCACATCACAAAACCCCCCTCATCCTAGTAGTGCTCATACCACATCACGCAGCACCAACGCGTGCAAACTGCTTAACATTTCCAAAGCATCAGAGAGCGAGTGAGAAATCGAAACTATGACCAAAACTCTGCGTGCATATCACGGCAAGCAAAACATACCTCTTTCACGAGGGTCGCCAGAAGATCAAATTCTAGATCCCTCAACAGCAGTGCACTGCCAGACCGTTACTACGGGTAGACGTCTGTAACCTGTGGATCATAAGTGGTGGTTAGCTAAGTGCGGCAAGGTCATGTGGACCATGTTTTGCTCACTTCTGATCTTCTGAAGTGAAGTGAGTGTTGGATTGTATAGTGATTTTCAGTAGAGCTGTTCCCTGGAGGTTATTATACCACAACAGTATAGAGGCACTGATCAGTATCGTCAATTGCAGATTGGGGAACTGAGGAGAATGCTGACGAGATCGCTTCTCAATCCTGGGAAAAACAAGAAGTATCTCCCGAGGCAGGCGCTATCGTTTTGTTGTCGTCGTCTTCTGCATCCCTGCAGTCCCTATCCAAGGTAAAGTGAATCTTTATATTACCTTTTAGTTAAGGTACCTCAGACACTAAAGCTACTTGGAGCTTGACCTAGTCGAATTCTTGAACTTATATATATGTCGAAGATTGATATCGATTGATAGTTTTAAAGGTGAGAAATGACGATATGCGAGATTGCTAATCTTGCAAAATCATATAAACAGGATGCAGCGATGGGAATCATCTTGCGTGCTGCCGGCTCGACAGCTGGTTGGACAACGGGATCTGGCTTTGAGGGCCCTGCTTACTCCATGAAGATGGCTGGAAGTGAAATGCCCGGTCCTATATTCAGCAAGTCGCCTAGGCGTCGTATGCGTGTGGCATTCACATGTAACGTCTGCGGCCATCGTTCTATTCTAGCCATTAATCCTCACGCTTACACCAAAGGTCACGCTTACACCGAAGGCACTGTATTTGTACAGGTAAATAATGTCTACTCTGTGTTCAGTTGTGTGATAGATTATGACATCCGTAATTTTTCTCTACAATCGATCTAGCACTGCTGCATTTACTTGTTTGACCGTGCTCTTTCGATGCTATAACATTGTTGGTTAAGGACGTCGTCAGTCTGATGTATATCATCCGATGACGAGATATTCTTAGGTGAAGCAGGTGACTTGAAATGCAAATTAAGATGTAAGTGCTGAGGAAATGGTGGTTCTTAGTCTGTGAAATTGCCTGTGGCTTGAGATTGATCAACATTGTGGGTGCCGTTACAGTGTGAAGGCTGCGATGTGTATCATAAACTGGTTGACAACTTGAAGCTGTTTCACGAACTGAAGGGCCGTATCTACGGTACAAAGGTTACGAGTGTTTTGAAGTTGGGTTCGATCAGTACTACGACTTCCTTGGCTGACTTGTTGCAAAGTCCTTGCCCATATTGTGAAGTTAATGTGAATATTGTGCAGGAACATGGGCTCGATTCATACATTCTAAGGTGCTTATGTAAAGTGACCGGCGAAAAGGCCGGTCCGTCTGTCATTTCTTAGTTGGTTTCGAGGCATTTAGTGTTCGTCCTATTGTCAGATCCAACGGCAGTGTTTATCCAAGTAAATGTATCAATGAATCACACCACTTGATGCAAGATTGTCACTTTGCAGATCTCTTTACCCGTGGATGTCTGACATCGATATGTAGAGCAGAATTGTTCAGTTCTGGAAACTTCTGACAGTGGGATGAATATTCAAAAATTCATCATACGAAGCACCTCTCTTGATTTCCTCATGTCACACTGATTTTCGGGCTCAGTACCTGTTCTAGTAGAGTACACTAAATTTGATAATTAGTGTTAGATACACTAATTTACATAAACATGTTATGAGTTCTTACTGTTGTTCAATAATTTTACCCACTATATTGGCCAAGATGGGGGTCCTTATATAGTATAAGAATCAATGCTCTTGGTAAATTTTTTAAAACAAAAGTAAAAACTTATAGCATTTTCAAATCTTATAATAATCTAACACTAATTATCAAATTTAGTGTAGTCATTATATGCAGAATTTTATTCGGCTTGCTGGTTTTTACTTTGACGCGTTACCTGGCCTTTCATGTGAGGCCTTGTTTTGGGATATCTTTCACCCGTGATGAATTTCAATCACCTTCATGAAGTTGAAGGTCCTCGCGTTCACCAGTTTTCAAAAATTACAAGTCACTTAATTTAATGTCGGAGGTCTATCAAATTGACTGTCGCCAACTTAAAATCATGCGTCCACTCCTGAAGGCATGTCTACTCAAATAATATTCTTCCGTACATAATGGTGTACTCCATCTTTGCAAAATCTACTCGAATTCTTCAGCAAGAACCCAAAAAATTCCATTGCGGTCCATATTTTGAAAGGCCCAACTCGGAATGGCAAAATCTGGCTACTGATCTACAACGACACCAAGTTGTGCCTTGGATGCCTTCTTCTTTCTCTTCTTTTTCTTGGGAGCTGGTGCCTCAGGATTTGTTGCCTCGGGTGCTAGAACAGGTTTTGGTGGTAGCTTAGGCTCACTAGCGACTTCTTTCGCAATTTGAGCAGCAATTGCCGGAAGCCATTCTTCACCCCTTTCCCGCTTCAACTTAGCCACTCTCTCCTCCTCTTTCTTCCTCGCCTTCTCTGTTTTGGCTTGAGAGCTTTTTGCTGATGCCAACACTTTCTCTCTCAACCGCTTTCCTTGCCCTTCAACGGTATCGCTGTCAACCACTGTCGCCTGAAGACGAACCAAATGCTGCACTCACGCATATAGACGATTTGGTCAACACATATCCTACTTGGCAGCGTAAAACCAACATGCCAAGTGAAACCAACCATGAGGTACAGTAAAAGAGCATGTCATATATCCAGATATGTTATCGCTTCAAGCAAAACAGGTAGGAGGCACATAAATTTGAGGAACATATTGCCTCAATCATTGAATAGTTCAACTCCCACCGCGGCCTCGTATGCTTTTGGCGGTGATCAAAAACGTAACTTCAGTATGTTAACAAGTAGGAAAAGTAGGGTACCTCATCTGAGTCCTCATCAATTGTAAGGCTTGGCCGCAGCTGCGGTTTAATTCCTGGCCTGTAGGGCTTTTCCTCTGCATGCACAGGTGATGATCATGGATCTTAATCGAGGCGAAAGCCCCTCAAGCATGCTCTGAAGAATTTTAGTATGAAGAATTACCGCGGATTGGCACGACAATGCCGGGAGGAGCACGTCGAAAGAGACGAATGCCACCAGTCCTTCCACCTTCATCAGCCGGTGGAGGAGGATTCGTTGGAGGCTGATCCTCAAATTCAAGTGTTTTGTCCAAGTGTTTGTGTAGAAGATCCTGCAACTGCAATTACGTCCCAAAACAGAAATTCAGAATGATGATCACAAGAGTTGTAGTGAATTAGGGGTGTGAGTAGGTACATACCCGTGTTTGATAGAGCTTCAACCCAGAGTTGTTCGTTTCCGTGCCATCTTCCTCTTCGGAGCCTCCTCCTCGTGGTTCCCCCCCGAATTTTCGAAGTGCGTCTCCGGATTTTCGAAGCGATGCGACTGGCGCAGAAGCGTTTTGAATTACAGCTGAAGAATCGATGGCCACACTTGCAAATCTGGCCGCCTCCAGTTCATCCTCTTCGTCTGACGACATTGCTATTGATTCCTAAGAGCACCATTGATCCATGTGCGTGCAATCCTCGAAGCAAAAGCACTGGGCGACCCGATTAGGGCTTAGGGTTTAAGCGAGCTCCCTCTACAAGCGGGGCTCACGTCAGTCCACCTTCACATGTCATGAATGCTAAAGAAGAGCAACCTTTATAATACAAGCACGGACTCCTACATCCATTCGATAGTCTTACTAGCCAATCTACGTCCTTGTACACCAGACACATCAGATAATTAACCATGCATCCAAAATGCCAGCAAGCTATGTAAGCAGCTTACATCAGTCTGGAAGTTACTACACTGAACAGGATCGATCTGAGGCAGGCGATAGATCAAGTATCTAGAATGTACTCTAGTATCTTAGAGTACATCCCGTAACACAGCGTGGTATGCCCTTAGTACCTTTCAAGCTCGAAGCTTGAACGACTATGAGAAGATGAGCAAGCTGGTGCACGCAGGGATGACGATGTGAGGAATTAAGCTGGGAGCGAGGCAACAAGGCTACTCACTCAACCAGTACTGTTACTTTCAGATATTTAATGTGAATCCCAATCCAATTTCCTACAATCACCACAAAACAAAAACCGTGATTATCAATAGCTCCAACAATCGCTCTCATGCAATTGCAAACTTGAATGCAAAATATCCGCATACCATGTCATGAGTTAAGGCTGCCACCTAGAGTTGAGTTTCACTGAAGCATACTACAGTTCAGTACATAAGTAAATATTTTTTATTCTAATGCGCATGATTCTTTCTGTAGAGTGACAACAGCAGAGTAGAAAGGGAGCACTCTCTAGTAGGACTCCTTTCCCCAAGTGGGTAAATACGAATAAATTCACCTTGAAAAGTGCATGTGGTAGATACCGTATGCACTCTAAA
This sequence comes from Bryum argenteum, assembly GCA_037043015.1. Classification (NCBI taxonomy): domain Eukaryota; kingdom Viridiplantae; phylum Streptophyta; class Bryopsida; order Bryales; family Bryaceae; genus Bryum; species Bryum argenteum. The sequence goes on along the minus strand of CM073328.1, from coordinate 11,147,063 downwards.
CATGGGTTTACGAATTTCACGAATGCTCTACTCGAGACGTGTAAGGACCTTCCAACTGCAAAATACAACCTCAGATAATAGTTCACCACAGCATCAAGCGTACAACCCAAAATCATCAAAGCACGAACTTCGAAGGATTTGAGGAAGAAATCCAAGGTAACATGATGCACACTGCAATCCAATTCAAACACATTTCCATTTGACTCTTCCCGAAGGGTACAGATTTCGGTCCATTCCTTGTGCACTCGCCCGAATAAAATTGCGATGCAAAACGCTTTATGTATAAGGACATCAAGTATCATATTGTCTGAGTAAGCAATACACAATTAACTCACAGTAATAAATCACGATGTGACTTCTCGTTTCCTCTCAATCCCAGCACGCCGGCACTACTCAAGGACACAACGCACTAGCAGAACAAGGACACGACGCCCTAGGAGAATTATTCTCTGCTTCCGAAAACAGTGTGACTGTTCTCTAATACAATTATCGCAAGTAACAAGTAAACATACCTATCTCAAGAGATTCTCCAGAGTGTCCACAGATGTCTCCAATCCTCCAACCGCTATGTACTTCCAACCGGTTTGTTCCTCAAGCTGACAATTTGGGCTATCACCACAAACAACCACATCAGTACTGCAACTCCAACCAGAAAGTGTCAATCGAAACTACTAGTACCAGGCGATAGGGAGTCACCAGTGTATCAACAAGAAGATGGTTCAAGTGATACCTTGCTATGATCAGCACCATCCACTACACGCACCAATTCACCACCTCAAGTTCTCCTTCATTTCAAGTGTATCAATAAACAGCTGCACTTGGAATAAACTGAACACATACACCAACACCAAAACTGAGTGGACCTTCTCATACACAAATGATGATATTTAACCTACGTCATCTTTCCAGTTGTTGATCAAGAAACCAGTTGGCTTACTGGATCACATGCAAAACTATCAGACATTAAAAGCTTGAAGAATCGACAAGATAGCTGTAAGTTCCAGCCCACGTCAATCGCAAGCTCAAATTCTCTACACCATTCTAGATCCCTGTCATCTTTAGCACAAACCACCTCGAAGTGTGCAAAAAATAAAACTCTCTTAAACTCTGCTTCGAAGTTAGGACATTTCAAGCATTCATTCAGAGCAGATCAGGCTCGATATATCGACATGACCCTACCACTGGTTCATGTTTTAGTGTTAGCACAAATTACCACAAGCTAAGCTTCAGAAGAGCACCTGAACCCTACTTATGCTGGGCTATCTGTAGCTTGAGCGGATGAGTGAAGCTTTCCTAACCTGTCATGACAATGGAGCATATCCGGCATGGTCAGTTCCACCAATCATCCTACATACAAGAAATAGTAATCTATAATCACAGATGAACATCAGTCAAGGACAACTGCTCGATTCGAGGCACTTATACATACGACATCAAGCACAACCATCGCCAGCATGCATTCCAAAAGCATCACGTAGTAGGTACCAAAATCGAAACCATGGCCAAAACAATGTGCAATTTTACACAGGAATGGTTGAAATTACCTCAATACTAGTTTCGAGTCGAGCAAAAAAAGCAGTACTTGCTGCACGAGGGCAGCCCCAAGAGCAGATTCTTCAACCGCAATGCTCTTCCAGACACTGGAAGGGGAGACAGTCTGCCGATTATAAACGTGTGAGAGCGAAGTGCCGAGCTGGAATCTCCAACCGTAAGAGTCAAAATAGAACAGCCTCCACACAGACTCCTACATCCATTCAAAAGAATCACAAGCCAATCGATCTCCACATACACCAACTATCTCAGTAAGAGTATGAAACTTACAATGGACAAAGTCCTGTGTTCCAAAAACTAAGCACAGGAAACGGATCCTGGTCTGTTACAAGTGTGTCAACCTTAACCTCGCTTCACACGCATCGACGGATGTCCTGTCTCCAGAGCGGCTCAAAAATGTCGATAAACGAACAGACGCGAGTTCAAATCTCCCTCTACAAGCAGCGACGCTCACATCAATCCACCTTCACTTACCATGAAAGCCAAAATAGGCCTTATACAGACACAAACAGACTCCTACGTCCATAAGATAGTCTTCCAAGCCACCGACATCAATTTCAGACACAGCACACGATCTGAGTGAGAGTATGGAACTTACGATCAACAAGACCTCTTGTTCCAGAAACCAAACGCGGTACCGACACGAATCCTTGTCTCTCCACCTCCGTAACAACTGTGTCGAACTCACTATCGCTCAAACCTGTCCGCATGCATCAAAGTTGCCAGCGATCAGCAGGCCATTACACTGAAGAGGATCGTTTTAAGAACAAGCGTTAATTCTAGTATCTGAGAGTACATCATAACGAGGTAAGACCTTAGTACCTTGCAAGCTCGACGCTCTCTGAGGATGAGTAAGCTCATGCGAAATCGACAATGCAATCGGGCGAGAAGGTGACAATTGCGAGTGGCAGGCAAGCGAGGGGAAACGACGACAAAGACACACTAGGGTAATGAGGAGCGGCTACGATTAATCTTGACCGTCGATTCCGAGCGTGCACCGTCAGATCAGTTTCCTGGAGTGGTCAGGGGACGGGACGGGACGTGGCGAGGAGGAGCGGCAGCGTCAGCGGTAGCGGCTGATCGAGCCCCACGACAACGCCCGTAGCCGCGGAAGATGAGCCACAAACAAGGCAGCAGTCGGGGGGGAGTCCCGGCATGGTCGGCCATGGCGTTCCCAAGGGGTACGGAAATGGCGCAAATTATAACAGGGGAATCTTGTGTGAAGCTAGCCCATGGAAGAAATTTGTATGCATGAGTAAAGTAATATGCAGATTCAACGCAATGAAATCATACTTTAGGATCCTCTTAAAATTTGGTATAGAGTTCAACTTTGATGTGTATCTAATAATATAGCAACGTTTAAAATATTTACGGCGAATACATTGAGAATTAGGCCAAAAAGTTGTTATGTACCTCTTGGGTTGTTGGGTCCAATAGACCATTATTAGTATTTTTTTACTTTAGAGCACCTTACATTATGTACTAGTGAGTCCCGAAGGGAGGGTTGTAGTTGTCCCTATTTGAAAATGTTAGGTTTAAAAATTCCAATGAGAAGCTACTTTCAACTAACCCCTAAACGTCCCCAATGTCGTCATGAGGTTGGAGGCATTGATTCAACTTAATATCTTCAAAAGGACTTTGGGGAGTTCCAAAATGGAAATCTCAATTCCTAAGAGCCCAATCAACCATTTTATGGTTGAACCGAATTTTGAGGCGCTGCAGATAAAAGAATATTTTTCTTCAAAAAAAATTCAACATTCCAGAAGTTTGGTAAGTTAGGAACCATATCCATTTTGGATTCATAGATTGTTCACAATAAGCCTTCGGATACAAACAGGCAAGGTTTTTCTTAGTATTGGAAAATTTACTATTTCGGGAAAGTAATAAGGTTCCTCATAGGTTACTCATGGCATCTCTTCACTTTATTATAGAATATGTGATTCAAGCCAATCATGTTAATTTTCAATTATTAAAAATAGAAAGTAAATTTTATATTTATTTTCAAAGTTTTACTTTTTTTAATTAATTATAAAACAAATAATTAATGCTGCTTGGTTGTGGTTTAGAACATTTGGAAGTGGAAAATTGGAAATTGATTCACGTCTGAAGATAATGTTAAGGAATTTTTTATTCTCGATGTGAAGTGTTGTTTATTTAATGATAACTTTGCTATTCCATATACATATTGAGAGTACAATGATTATTGTGTGCTTTAACAAGTTGTTCTTCTGGTGCTCAAAATATTTTGTATCAACTATGAAAAAATGATAGAGATTGATAGTAGACAATGAATGTATTTTGTGATGTTATTAGTTGGTCAAAAATGAACCATACAAATCAAGCTTATCGGAGTACTTAGAGGGATTTTCCTACACTTTTAAATTTTGATTGTAGGCTTTTATTTGAAACTATATGTACTTCCAACTCATTTGTTGTGGTTATAAATACCAACAAATTAAATATTGTGACTATATGAGAAGGACAAATAAAGAGTATGTATGTCTTAACCATGCATACAACTCAAAATGATGGATTTTTGAGTTAAACTCTTACACACTTTGAAAGAATTAAAGTGGCATGTGCATTTGATTCGTTGATCCAAGACTCATCTTTAACCCCTAAGAGACTAAGTGGCCATTTGATGGTTTTACAAAAAATTTAAGTGTTGTTTACTCTTACAGGTTATCTTTTAAGAAGTTCAACCAACATTTTGAGTGGAAATCAAGTTGCGAATCTCATGGTAAACTTGAAACTTTTATCTGATTAAAACTTTGATTGAACATATTAGCTCTCGAATATAAGCCGCTCAATAGCTGCTTAGTCTTGGAATAAATTGTATTTTGGGAACCTAACGGTTTAGTTTGTAGGTTAGTTGTTGGTTTATAAAATATATCATGTTCGCTATTCAACTCACTTTGTACCTACTAGAGGTAATGATAAAACTATAAATATTTTTGTAGAGTTTTAGTACTAGAAGAACCATCCAAATATGTTGTTTAGAATTACATGTCTAAAATGACATCAAGAGAGATATGTTGAAATGGTATAGACATGTTTCATAATAAACATAATTCGAGAGATCATTTCTACTAGAGTTTGGTCTCTTGAATTAGTCTCAATATAGATCAAAATACTAAAATAATAATTGTGGTTACTACGTATTAACTCCAATTCTTATTCATTTTGATCAAAACTTAATAAGAGTTACATAAGGCATATTTTCAGTCTATATAATTTATTCCCAAACTCTTCGGCCTTCAAAGGTCAAAGGTTGCTCTCTCTATTTTTAGATCAAGAATTAATAATATAGACGCTCAGATATCAATATAAGTGAGTTCCTGGGAGGCACCACAAGCCTTGGCTTGGTGGTTGGGGCTCATGGCTTCCAATGAGGAGGTCGTGGGTTCCATTCCCCATGCCGGCGTCGTGCTCACCACTATAGTCCATCCAACTGATGTAGGGAGTCCTTGGACCTTCTTGAATGGATACCTCAAAGCCCTTTGGGAGGATACTATGTCCAGTATCTTCAAGAAATAGTAACTAGGCTAGAAACTAGCGTAGTTATAGTGTCCACCCCCGAGAGGGCAAAGTAGTTTTGTTCCAATTTTTCCTTGTCCGATGGCCATCGGGATATTAGCATTACGAACGGACACTTCATTCACGCCGGCCCCTTAGAAAGGGACCGGAGTTTCTATCTTTTATCTATCTGAGTTCTTGAGTTCGAGGATTTCTTTATTTGCATACAAACAATTGTATAGAGATTGATATCCATCAATGGTTTTGGCAATATTTAGTTTTAAACGGCTATAGTTCAAATGGAGCTCCATGCGAGGCCCATGAGGTTGTCACAAATGTCTCTTGTTGTATTTACCCCCCTATATGTTTTGGCTCATTTGCATAATACAAACACATTCTCAAAAACAGTGTCATAAATGGAACCAAAGGTAAGTTATATTAATCTCAACCGTACAACCTTGTAGTAAACAATTTACACATCATGTGGCTCAAATTTGAGTCATGAGGCTTCATAGATTGTGAGATCATTACATATTAGTACTCAAAAAACATCACAAAATCTCAGCATTCTCACTTTGAGGTAAAAATGCTACGATAGACTTATTGCAATGAAAAAAACACCAACTTCAAAGATGTTTACCTTCATCTTAATAACACCCTTGCACAAAATAAATCCATGAGAAAGATTTCTTTGCGCAAATAATGACCTTGCAATGGTGAAAACTACCAAAGTTTTAGAAAGGAAAATAGTCCAAATGTTACCCTTTGTACTCAATTCTATGCCTTGTATTCCATACATTTTTCATTTTGTCAAGTTTTCTACCACATAAATCAGACTCAACTTGGAACCCAATCCAGAAAACAAAGTCAATAGCCAATTGTGAACAAAGAAGATAGAGCTCCTCCAAATTCATCTAATTATTCTCTTTCTTCATTTTGGAAAGATCACTGCAAATCCAGTACCAAGATTATTTGGATCAAAAAGCTTCCAACTAAAAAGGTGTTAGCCTTCATTCTGGTTCATGATTGTATAAAAAAATTCATAAAACATTTTTTTATTTCCCATAATTGCCTTACATTGGTAAAACATGCCCCATTTTTGGAAACTCAAAAAGAAGAGTTGTATTCACTAAAATGCATGTTATTTACTCATAATTTATTGTATGGGTCTCCAATTTCTACCACACAAACAAGACTTGATTCAGGACCCCATGCAAGCAACTTCTTTGATAAATACGGACCCCAGATGAAGAAGTTATGGCTCTTTGAAGTTTATGCGCTTCATCCATTGACATTCAACACGTTAAGGGGTTAACTCCCAAAGGTAGATAAGAAATTCTTTATTTATAATTAATTTTCAATTATATTGTAAGTTGCTTCACTTGAAAAAAGACATTAAGTGCCCTTTACATGAAAAACTGTGGAAAGAGTGCAAAGTGGCACAAGAAAACCAAGTGAAATACTTATTTTGGGACAATGTATAGTGTAGGCAACTTTCTTGAAAATGTTTTGATGTTTGAGAACCCAAAAACAAAAGTTGCCTACACTAAACTTGGATTGGGTCACAAATCAAGTCTAGTTTGCAGTTACAAATGGTAAAGTATGAATAATTGGCGTGCATTTTAGTGTAGGCAACTTTTGTTTTTGGGTTCTCAAACATTTGGTATGTTTTAATGTTGCAAGTCAACTATGTGAGATTGGAAATAGTTTTCATGATTTTTTTTTACATAAGTGTAATTTTTAGATGCATCCAAACAACCTTGTAGATTGAATATATAATTGCATGAAGGTTCAAAACGTCAAATGAGTCTCTAAAATTTTGCACCAACCTGCATACTTAACTTGGTTATCTACATGGTAAAAATATTGAGCAAAATATTTAGGGTCACATTCAACAACTCCGCCTTGGCACAAAGTAGACTATGTTTTCTAATAAAGACTAGATAAAAAGTTTCATATCAACCTTAGACTTTATGATCGCACAAATGGTACAGATTCTACACACAAGACTGTAAATGGAATTTGTAATAGTAGCTAGGTAAAAATCCTACAGTTGAAAGTACAAAAAAATGTAGTAAAATTTTTCTCATACCTTAATTCCAAGAAGGTGGTAGAAATGTATGGAGGTTAGTTTTGGGCTTTCGGGAATAACCCCTAAACGTCCCTAGTGTCGAAAAACGACATTTTGGATGAAGGGCAGAAACTTTGAAGAGCCATAACTTCTTCATCCGGACTCCGTTTTTGACGAAATCACTTGGGTTGGGTCCCAAATTAAGTCTAGTTTGTGTGGTACAAATTGCAGATCCATACAATGAAGTATGAATTAATGGCATGCATTTTAGTGACAGCAGCTTTTGGTTTTGAGATTTCAAACATTGGGCATGTTTCACCATTGCAAGCCAATTATGCAAAACCAAAAATAGTTTTTCATGAATTTTTTTTTACATAAGTATGATCTTTAGATGTATTCTAACAACTTTCTAGTTGCAAGTTTTTCGATCCAAATAACTTTGCTAGTGGATTGCAATGATGTTTCTACAATGAAAAAAGTGAAAAAATGGATGATTTTTGAGGAGCTAGATCTCCTTCATCCACGGTTAGATTTCGACTTTATTCTTTGGGATAGATTCCAATCATAGTCTATTTTAAGTGGTAGAAACCTTAACCTAATTGAAGATGTATTGAAGATAGGGCATGGATTTGAGTGCAAAGGGTCTAGTTTTGGACTATTTTTCCTTTGTAAATTTTGAGGCAGTTTTCACCATTGGAAGGCTACTATTTGAGCCAAGATATTATTTTGATGAATTTTTTTGGTACAAAAGTGTTTTTGAGATGAAGATGAACAACTTTCTAGTTGGCGATTTTTTGATTGCAAATTTCATGTTGGTAGTATTTTCACTTCAAAGTGGAAATGATGGTATTTTGTAGCCTGTTTTGCGCACTAATACGTTACGATCTCCCAATCTATGAGGTCCCATGAGTTAAGTTTTGGCCCTATTGATCTACTACAAGTCTATTACAAGTTTGTTCAGTTAAGATCTGAATAGCTTATCTTTATTTTCATCTATATCACTTTTTTTGAAAATGAGTTTTTGGCTAAAAATACCCCAAGGACGTTTAGGGGTTAAGTTTTGGGATGTAATCAGTTGCACTTTGATATTATCAATAAAATTCTAATTGAACTTTACACTAAATTTCAATATCACCTCTCTACTCATATCTCCAAATACACAGGCAAACAAATTTTTCATCAATCAAGTAAAGGTGTTTTTACCCTGATTGTATTCCTTTGCTTTTTACAAGCACTCCATGTTTTTTGAGTGACCACTTATCAATATGAGGGCATACATCTACCTCCCACTTACATGCTCAAGAAGGTAAGAGAACATATCAAACACCTTGACAAAAATCACATTCTCAAGAAACTCACACATTATACATTACTTTCAAAAAATATTCTAATGTAAAAACATGTAAAAACTTTGTATACCATGCAATACTCAAGTTTGACAATTAGAGCCAACTAGACTCTATGAGAGATGTAACCTAAGTTGGTAAATGCAAAGCAGCAAAAAATCTTCAACATATATAAGACATTATTTCTTCCCATTATATTCAAGCGTGTAAAAAAGTAACTCTTTCTTGCTCATTTGGAGACACACTTATAAAAGATATTACAAGCTTGTATCCCTTTGATAGTGCTACAAGGAAGAATTTTGATCCAATGAATGACAATCTTTTGATACCACTTTGTATCGAAAGAAATTTAGAAGCTAAATGGAACCTCAAATATGAAAGCACTCTTGTGCGGACATCTTGCAATACAATTATATGTTAGTCAACCTTCACGTGCATTATCAATGAGCGAATTTTGCTTATCAATGTACATTGACTACAATCACATCACCCTATAGAGGATGTTCCGAATATTTTGTAACTCAAAGGTTTAAAAGTTTGACAATCTTCATAGGTTATGAGATCTTATAACAAGTCTTCAGCATTCTCCAAGTGGTTTACTCCGGTTTTACAATCTCTACTTAATTATTGCATTTTATACAACCATTGTACGTTAGCACGGGATCTAAAACTAGTTCGTATACTTAGAAAGTGACATTTGCATTCTATACTGAGGTATGCACCAAATTGAAAGGAAACACGCTACAAGTAACGGATGAAAACATAGATTCACACTAATGGCTCAAACTTAACAGAAAAGAAACTAGTCATACACAGATCTTCCAGTTGAACATGCCTCATTTTGACATAAAAGCACGATAGAAGAAATCAACTACATGCAAACAAGTCTTTCCACAAAATACACTAGTAAATTGTATCTTGAAAATAATTTTGCATAGACACTTACAAGTGAAAAGAGTAACTGAAGTTGCTGAGGTATTTGGCAGTGATTTAGGCCATTTAAGTCACCCATGGTGATCAACTAAACTTTCCAATAGTACCTTCTGTGTTACTAAGATTTTAGGATGCACATAATGTACAATTGCATGTAGGAAACTCAAAAAGAGTTTTTATTTAACAAAAATTAGAAAAGACTTCTCTTTACAACTCATACACAATCGCTCAACAACGCCTAGAAAGCACGTCAAATACAAGTTTCCATCTATACCTCTATGCATTAAATTTGTCAATAAGTGAAGTAAAGTCAATACAAGTCAAAATAGAAGTGATTCGTTCAAGTACCCTACTGCACAAGCCCTCCCAAAAGTATACAATCGCACTATAAACAAGAAAACAAACCTCAATCAATTCAATTGTACCCACTAAGAAGCTTAGGTCTTTTATACTCAAACCAAAGTGTCACCATAAATAAGAGCAATTTCAGATGATCATAACTATCACCCCACATAACGAAATTCCAAAAAACTACCAGCATAGGGCCAATACGTAGTAAATGTCATCAAAACTATCTCTTTCATGCTAATGCAACCCTCATGTGTGATTAAACTCCATGAGCAATGATTGCACTTTAAAACGTGTATGTAACTTTGTGAAAAGAGACAACGTCAACACTTCTTAAGCCAACTCATTTGAAAATTTGTAAATAAACGCCACATATATGTTGAGGCTTCGAAAGAGGTTTCTAAAGAGATGGTAATACTCTTTTTCTTAACAAACCTCACCATGAAAAGCTAAAGGTAGGTACTATGAGCTAAAGGTAGATACTAAAAAGTAAGTTAAGATATACTAAAGATATCTAAGGAATTTCCACAAGATATTTCATGTATTGGTAATGGAAGGTATTCTACCTATCTTATCTACTTCATAATTTGCAATTTGAATAAATTTTACAAACATGGATGTCATTTGGAAGTTGAAGATATATACTTTTGAAGATTGATGCTCTAGACAAAAATAGATTATGTAATATCATTAAATTCCAGTTAGAATTGGTACCCAAATGAAAGGCTAATTGGGAATTGGTACTCAAATGAAAGGCAAATTGACAAGTCCAAAGCAAGCTAAACATGAAGAATGTAGAAAGGATAGTAATCTTTTTTGAGTTTCTATGATTTAAAAGACTTCTCTTCATCTGGCAATATCATTTATCTTACAAACTAACCTTGGTACCAGATAAGGAATGCGCGTCGTGGTGTTCTCCCTCTTCAATCTCTCAGTACATATACCGCACGCTGCTCAGTGTTTTCAAGCTCTCGAGCTCCTCCCCCTTCGCAATGCCAGAGTCGATATAGCACAATTGATACTCCGCTTGATTTAACGTGTGCATTCCCCGACTGACAAGCTCTTCCCACCCATGCCTCTTCTTTAAAGTCGTGATAATGTCACGAGTCCTCTGAGAAGGATCCAACACAATCAAGTAGTCTTCCTCTTTGTTAGACCCTTCCTTCTTAAAACGCTCAATGCCAACAATAGTGCGGGAATGACCCCGGTGCTGAAAGTAGAGCGGCGAGCGATTGCTGAAGTTCCTAGGACCCTCTATATGGCTGATGTCAGCAGAAAAATAGTTCCATATCCAATCAGTCATATACTTGTGATTCAGAGGAACATGTGAAGCTCCTCCACCCCCACCACCTCCAGTGCTAGAGTGGGATTGTCGTTGCTCTCCTATGATTTCTGGGGAATCCCCAGTCCGCACCGCTTGTTCTTCACTAGACACGTGGGCTTGGCTGGCAGATATGTTATGCTTCCTCTCCTCCACACAAGAGAGACAAACGTTAGGATCTTCGGGCATTTTTCGGAGGAAATGCAGCTCCTCCTTCTGATCAGGAAGAACGATGACATGATTCTCATCTGAAGAATCGTCGCTGGAGTCGGAGGTCGGAGAAGCCCGATTCTCTTCCGATAAAGAGTTGTTAGAGTGGCCATCACCATCGGCGACTGACATGCCCTTGAACTTCTTGGAAATTTCTTCCGTATCCTGATAGCAGCGTCCGCCTCCGTCTCCACCCCCAAATTCGCCGTTGTGGCCGCCTTCAGCCCCGCCACTGCCACCACCACCGCCTTTGCCCCCGCCCCCGTCTTTGAAGCCACTGCCCTTGCTCATTAACTGATCTCTTCCTCGCTTGCTACCGGCTGTGCGAAAATCTACAACGCGAGCCCGCACGCCGAAGGAGCGGAGCAATGCGGCACACTCTGTAGTTCCAATCCATTTGTGCGTACCCGAGATTTTCCAATCGAAATAGTCTGCACCCAAAACGTCAAAACCTTTTAGCCACGCGATTTCCAGCCATTGCTGCATCGCAGGAATGTCCGGAACAAATCCTGCTCCACCGAAGAGTGCATCCTTGCACTCTGCATCCTGGGCAAGGACATAGGAGCTCAACATCTGTATATTACGCCATCCGCAGCCCCAGCCAAGATCTTCCTCCTGCCTACTTTCGAAGTGTTCGATGTAGCCTGAGAGTGCAACAACGGAGAATTCCCTCCGAGAATTTGCTTCCAAACACTTCTTCAGTAAAGACATCAAGGACACGTCTGGCTCCACATAATTGAACTCCCGAATTTGTCTCAGAATTAAGCTCCTCGTAAACTCCTCCAGATTCAACCTCTTCAATGCCTCCTTATTGCGGTTAGATATACCCTCTCCCTGCTCATTCGTATCCTTTGCAGTACCATGACCGTCTTCCGTTCCTGCTTTGTTCTCCTTAGGCGGTGAACCTAGACTCACAGGCACACCCAGGTCTTCCTTGTCAGAATAAAACTTATACTATTCCGTATAACTGTCGTTTGCTCACCAAAGTACTTGGGATGCCGCAGTGACTCTTGTGGACAAAAAAACGTGAAACCTCGACGCTAATTCTGCAAAGTACAACAGCACAAATATTCTCGGCAAAACACTGACTATTGATAAGATTGGTACCAGTATTTTTCTCTTTTCCTTGTGAACGCTTTCCGGGTCCGTGCATAATACACTCGGTACGCGCAGCCTTCCCCTTGTGATCTGATGAGATGTGACGCTCTCGGTCCTGGGACTCTTCCTGAAATGGAGACATTATTCTCCCGACGACAAATCAGCATACCTCGCCTCGAAGCCGCTTCTGCTAATATAAGAAACATACAAGAAACAGTCAGTTTCAAATCACCGATGAACATCACTCTACGACAACCGCTGGTTTCCAGCACACATACCACATCACGCAGCACCAATGCCTGCAAATTGCTCAACATTTCCAAAGCATCAAAAAGCGGGTGAGGAATCAAAACTATGACCAAAACAGTGTGTACATATCACGGCAAGCAAAACCTACCTGTTTCACGAGGGTCGCCAGAAGCTCAAATTCTCGATCCCTCAACTGCAGTGCACTGCCAGACCGTTACTACGGGTAGACGTGTGTAAATCTATGAATCATAAGTGTTGAATAGCTAAGTGCGGCATGGTCACGCTGGTCCACCTTCACATGCCATAAGAGCGCGGCTCCCTCTACAAGCGGGGCTCACGTCAGTCCACCTTCACATGTCATGAATGCTAAAGAAGAGCAACCTCATTGTACAAGCACGGACCCCTACATCCATTCGATACTCTCACAAGCCAATCTACGTCCACGTACACCAGACACACCAGATATGGAACCATGCATCCAAAATGTCAGCAAGCTATGTAGAGCTTAAATCAGTCTGGTAAGTTACTACACTGAACAGGATCAATCTGAGGCAAGCGATCGATCTAGTATCTAGTATGTACTCTGGTATCTTAGAGTACAACCCACAACGGTGGTAAGCCCTTAGTACCTTGCAACTCGAAGCACCAGCAACTATGAAAAGATGAGGAAGCCGATGAACGCAAGGAAGACGGTGTGAAGGAATTCCGTTGGCAGCTAGTAGGCGAAAAGGCTACTCACAAAACCGAGTATTTTTCCAAAAAGACGTTGTAAATCCAGATCGAAGTTGCTACAATTACCACAAAACACAAACGTTGATGATCGAAAGCTCCAAGAATCCTCCTCATGCAGTCGCAAACTTGAATACAAATTTTTTGCATACAATATTATGATTCGAGGCTGGCACCTAAAGTTAAGCAAGATTCCACTAAACCATACAGCACCTGAGTAAGTAACTGTATATTCATGATTCTAATGCGTACTTCGCCATATCCAGCACTCGTGCTAGGACTTTTAAGTACAGTGAGAACAGTAGAGTAATAAGCCAGACTTCTCTAGTAGCGACTCATATCTCCAGGTGGACGAAGAAGAATTAAGTCACAATGAAAAGTGCATGTGCTAAAATCCACATGCACTCTAATCATGAGTATACAAATTTTACAGATGCTCTAATCGAGACACGTAAAGACCTTTCACAGCATTGCGAAAAAAACAACCTCAGAAAATAATTCACCACTGCATCAAGCGTACAACCCAAAATCATAAACGCACGAACTTCGAAGAATTTGAAGAAGCAGCCCAAGGAACCATGACGCACGGAGTGCAGTTCAATTGATACATTTTTATTTGACTCTTCACGAAGGGTACATATATCGGTATATTCCTTGTACACTGCTCCGAGAGATATTAGAATTCTAACCGATCTGGATATTGGCACATTGAGTATCATATTGTCTAAATATACAATACACAATAAACTCAAACATGCAGCAATAAATCACGAAGTGAAGTGAAACTACTAATCACTAGCATTTCCGCGCAATCCAGGCACTCTGACAAAACTGAAAGACACTGCGCATCAGTAGAATAACGCTCATTAAACGATCATTGTCCGCCTCCAACAACACTATGCGTTTCTGATACAAATTTCGCAAAATAATTATGAAGTGCGAGGATCAGGTGAACATACCTATTTAAAAAAACATCTCCAGTGTGTAAGAGATTCCTCCGATCCTCTAACTGCTGTATACCTCAAGGGTATGCTCCTCAACCTGATGACTTACGCTAACACACCACATAACCACAAAAACTGTCAACAAAAAACTAGTTACAAGCATAGGAAGTCATTACTGAAGAGCTGGTTCAAGTAATACCTGGCTATGATTACCACCATCCACTACACACGCACCAAATCACCAACACAAGTCCTCCTTCAATGCAAGTACATCAATGAGGAGGAGTGCTCCAGATAAACCTGAATGCAATCAGCAACATCGGGACTGAATGAGCACTTACTGCTCAAAAGATGATTAAAACAGATGGTAGTCAATCTACACACGCCCATCCACATCTACATGCACCGGTGACCACAATCACATCATCATTCCAGCTGTTAAATAACAGACCATCATGATGCGTTGGTTTACATGCAAAAGCTAAAAGATATGCAAAGCTTGGAGCGTCAAGTTTCAGTCCACGTCAATCGAGAGCTCTACTCTTCTACATCATTTCAAATCTATATCGTGATTTGGCACAAACCCCCTGTGCAATCAACAAAACTCGAACACTCTGCCTCAAAGTGAAGATATTTGAAGCTATCATGCAAAGCAGGCTTGTTGTTGGATGCAAAGTAATCGACATGACCCTACAACACGTTTATATTACTGTGTTGGTAAAGATTACCACAAGCACCTTATCCTCCTTACGCCGTGCTCTCAATAGCTTGAACGGATGAGTGAAGCTTTCCGGACCTGTTGGTACAAGCAACCATATCTGGCATGGTCAGTTCCACCAAAAAACTTACATACAAGAAACAGGTCATCTGTAATCACCAATGTCTATCAGTCAAGGACAACCGCTGGTTTCCAGGCACTCATACGACATCAAGCACAGCCAGCAAGATGCCTAATACTCCAAAAGTATCAAATAGTGGGGTACCGAACCGAAACCATGACCAAAACAATTTGTACTTAAAACAATGTGTACTTTTCATAGGGATGTTCCACTATATAATGGATGTTCCACTATATAATGAAAATACCTTAATACTAGTTCCACAATTTCATAGCAGCAAGAAAAAAGTACCTGTTTCACGAGGATGCCACAAGCGCAGATTCTTCAATCCTCCAGCTGCAACGCTCTCTAAGACAATTACTAGCTCGAGCGGGAGACAATTTCCCGATCATAAACGTCGGAGAGCAAAGTGCTTGATATTCCAACCTCCCTCTACAACGAGCAAGGCTCACGTCAGTCCACCTTCACATGCCATAAAAGCTAAAGAAGAGCAACCTCCCTGTACTGTGCAAGCAGAGACGACTACTACATCCATTCGAAAGAATAACAAGCCAATCGAACTCCACATACACTTACTTACAGGCAAACAATTAGAGTAAGATTATGGAACTTACAATCAACAAAACCTCTTGTTCCAGACACGGATCCTTGCCTCCACCTCAAATACAATTGTCTCAAACACAACCTTGCTCAGCATGCATCAATGATGTCCGGCACGGCTCCCTATCTCCACCGCAGTAAGCGAACCCTATCTCCAAACTCCACCTCCGTTACAAACTCAGTATAGCTCAAAGCTGGCTACCATGCATGAAAGATGTCAGCAAACTGGACAGGATCGTTTTCTAAGACACGCGTTAATTCTAGAATCGCAGTGTACATTCATAAAGCGGTGGGAGTTTGATACCTTGAAAGCTCGAAGCTCCGGTGACTGTGAGTACGCTGATGTGAAAGCGACGATGCGATCGGCAATTGCGAAAGGCGGGCAAGCGCGGGGAAACTACGACAAGGACACACGAAGGCGAAAGAGGAGTCAACCGCGGCCGTCGATCCGGAATTTGGTGGAGCGTGCACTGTTGGATCAACACGTCAGCAGTTTCGTGGCATGCCCGGCCATGGCGATGAGGTACAAATGTTGAAATTTGTAAGCCATGCAAGAAATTTGTGAAATTGGAAGATCGTAAATGGTGAAGTTTTAATATCAAGACTTCTTGTGAATTTTTGAAGTTGGACTTGTAAGTGTTTTGAAATGACGCAATTTCGAATAATCATAGTGAGTATATCAAAAAATCAGCCGTGAAAGCTATATGTACCTCTTGGGTAGTTGAATCTTGGGAGTTGTTATTCATTGCTGGTATTGTGCCATGTTAGAGCACCTTGTTGTATATTATTTTTTTCAAGTTATTACCAAGGGAGGTTTACGGTTGTTTCTTGTTTTAAAAGTTTTAAGTTCTCAGATTTCAAAGAGAAATTTTCTCTTAGGTAAAATGAGGTTGGAGGTCTCATTTTTTAACTTAGGAAATAAGCTTTGGAGGTTTCAAAATAGAAAATTTAATATACCCATGAGAAAACCCACGAGCGAGGTGGCCTAATGTAGGCTCACCTTCCCCATGAAAATTCACACATTCAGAAGAGTTGAAAACTTATCGTGTGATTTACAAGTTTCTACATGGCATGATGAGTTTATTCTATTTAAAGAGTTGATTCTTTCAGTTGATTTTAGCTTGCGCAGAAAAACTCTTTCGAATTGAGTATATATAATATTTATAAAAGGTCTTGTTAAATTATTTTGATTCATGAACCGTACCTTCTTTGTTACATTGTACCTAAACATTTAGTATGGTATTTGGTGATAATTATACAGATCTTAAAATTTAATGTAGTAATAAAAAAATATCATGATATATATTTGGGCATGATCAAACCGAGTAAGGTGTTTTTCTTTTTTTCTTTTTTTCTTTTCTTTTCTTTTTTTTTTCTTTTTTTTTTCTTTTTTAATCAAAAAAGAGAAAAGAACAATTTGACTATTTATCGCGCAATACTTTACAAGTTATGTGCTACGTAATAACTTTTGTAACTATGTTAATCTTAAACTCTTTGGAATTAAATGTACACAACAATTGTGAAAAGACACAAAACATGAAATTTGGTTTATGATCCATAGACAAGATAGATAGATAGAAACTCCGGTCAGTTTCTAAGGAGCCGGCATGAATGAAGTGTCCGTTCGTAATGCTAATATCCCAATGGCCACCGGAACAATACTACTTTCCCCTCTCGGGAGTGGACACTATAACTACGCTAGTTTCTAGCTAGTTACTAGTGCCTTGAAGATACTTGACATAGTATCCCCCCAAAGGACTTATGATCCATACACATATTTGATCAAGCAACATATGCAATCAATCATAGAAGAAGGTGTACCACACCAAACCCCTACACCTAGAGGTTGGCATAAACATAGTGTCCGTTTGACCTACTCTTGATGATGTGCCCACATGACATAAACAATCAATCATGCATAATAATAGTAACCACCCTAATAATATGGGGTTTTTTTAGCAACACCAAGATTTCTTTAGTTCTGCTTTGCTCAACCGTGATGCATACTAAATACCATAGTATTCCAAATACCATAATATATGGTGCTAGAACATATCATAGTATGGTGCTAACTAACCGAATACAAATTTTACTCCGCAGTCTTGCTCAAGGTCACAATGTTAGCTACAAACTAGGAACTTATTTATCATTTGCTACTTCAATTGTTATGTGTGTTTTCTATGTCACTATCAAAACTCTCAACCAACCATGGTAGGAGGTTCTTGAACCTTATTGTAAAGATACTCCATAGGAATTGAAGGTTTTACTATTGCTGTTATAACCTCCAAACATACGTATCCAAGAATAGATACAAGGAACATTATTCATGTCCACCTTCACTGTACGTTTAAAATTCTATTTCTTCTTCTTTCAACATAAGATGATACTTTCTCCAATCAAGAAGAAGTGCCTAGTAATTTATCTCAATCTTACCTTCTTCAGAGATTTGGAACATGTTAAAAAATCATTTTCAAGAGAAGGGTAGTAACACAAAAAGTCATAAGAACCCAAATTGTGAGTTCATCTCAATCAATTCATACAAAAACATTAACCCTTAACTCTCCTTGAAGCCCGAAATGGGTTTTTGCAATTTCGGGCAGCCTAGATGAAGGGCTTAGAAGTAATATTTTTGCCTAAGATTTTTATTGGGTCCTCCTTATACTGCAATGTGTATGTGGTAAAATTTGCAAAGTCAAATTCCAATTTTTGAGTCTTCTAGGACGATCCTTGGGTTGCGAGCCGAGATGGGGCAGCTGAAATAAGTAACTTTTTAAAAATTTGTTTTTTGAAACATGTTCATTCCTAAATCACTACTGAAATTTCAAAGTGACTCAAGTCAAAAAGTTTACCAATTTTACAAGGGCAACCTCCAAAAATTTCAAAACCAATCTTCGCAATGCCCAAAAAAACTTGGGAGACAAACTTTGGATGTTATGATCTCTCAAATGGTAAACATCCAACGGTCAAATTTTTGAACAGTAATAAAGCATGTTCTTGGGTACAAGATCTTAGGGTGGGAAGTTTTAAAACAGGAAAAGAAATTGGTTCACACCCCCACGAGTGCTTAGAGGTAGAGAATCGCAGTTTTTAGGTTTCAAGCTCCCAAAACACACCAAGAAGATTTAGGGGTTAACATAGTAAGAATTACAAGTAAAACAAATTTAGGCATAGAACTTAAAAACAAAACATATCGTAGGAATGATTTTCTAATGCATAGGAAATATGAGTGAAGACATGACATTATTATCTTATGTTTTGTTTAACACGTTGTTAATTCGGTGTGTTTTATAGTGATTTGATGCGTAAGGTTCCAATTGTTTGTCTAAGAAGAATCCAAGATCTGATGTTATAAATCATGTCCTCGTTGGCTTACAGTAACATCAAATGGCAGCAACATTGAAATGGCAGATGTACTCGAAATACTCATCATGCCTTCCAGGTGTTTTTCTCCTCCATCATTGTTGTTATGTCCCGTGGGCATATCATCAAGGGTAGGTCGAACAGGCATTTTATTCACACCAGGCCTACAAGGGTTTATTCACACCAGGCCTACAAGGGTTTATTCACACCAGGCCTACAAGGGTTTATTCACACCAGGCCTACAAGGGTTTATTCACACCAGGCCTACAAGGGTTTATTCACACCAGGCCTACAAGGGTTTATTCACACCAGGCCTACAAGGGTTTATTCACACCACGCCTACAAGGGTTTATTCACACCAGGCCTACAAGGGTTTATTCACACCAGGCCTACAAGGGTTTATTCACACCAGGCCTACAAGGGTATATTCACACCAGGCCTACAAGGGTTTATTCACACCAGGCCTACAAGGGTTTATTCACACCAGGCCTACAAGGGTTTGGTCAGGCCTACAAGGGTTTGGTGTTCTTATTTATTTTTTCTATGTGTTTATGTGTTTGTGTGAGAGGGAGGAGGCACTCCCCTACATCGAATGAATAAAAATGTTCTCAACCAATGATTCGTCACTGTGATCACACTTTGACTACTTCCCAAAAGATACTCAACCAGCACAATCAAACCATCAAGAGGCAGGACAAGAAAACAACGAAAAGAGAGTCACAATCAAGCATTACGAGAGAGACATACACAGCATTCAAATTTTTTCTCATGAAAAGATGGGGTCATTATGAACCGAACAGCTTTGTACAGAAGATAGAAAAACTAGTCAACACACAAAAAGGTGAATCATACTGCATACGAGTGTTATCACCGACACTCCCACCTCCACTTGAAGAAGTAGTAGCAGCAGTCGTTGATTGGGAGTATGGCTCACCAGTTCGGGGTTGACCCAAAGAATGTCGAATAATAGCGCACCCCGCATCTCAGCAGCAGAAGGATTGAATGTATAGAAGGTTTGGCGATTTGAGCTCACCCCCCTCCCCCCACCCGTAAAAATTGAGTGGAACCTCTTTCTGCCCAAAGGGAGAATACAACAACAGGAAGGGAGCCGCACAAAATTGCAGCAGGAAACGGGCTACCCTTCATGAGAGAGCAATGCCTTACGGCTTGCTCTCACGAAATGAGTGTGTCTGCGACGAGGACGGGGACTCCATGATCGATTCCACAAGAAGGGTTGTTGCTCCTTGCTCCGAGGTGGTGATGTTCGTGGATTCGGAGGTGGCGCTCGGGGCGTCGGATTCGGTGCTGCGCACGGATTGCGTGTCCACGTCGGTAGAATCGCGGGCGGATTTGCGAGTGCTGGCCTCCAGGAGCATGCGCACGACCTCTCGCATCGACGGCCGCTCGCTCGGCGCCAAGTGCGTGCAGAAAAGCGCCACTTTCAGCACCAGCAGCATCTCCTCGATGATCACCACGTCGGATAAGTCCAGGCGCGTGTCGAAGATCCCGCTCACCGACTTGTGTGTCTGCATCGCCTCCTTCACCCATGTCACCAAGTCGCCCCCGTCGTCCACGGGTTGCACCGGCCGCCTCCCCGTCAGGAGCTCCAGCAGCACCACTCCGAAGCTGTAGATGTCGCACTTCTCCGTCACGTTCATCGTGTACGCGTACTCTGTCACGATCATTCAAGTTAGTGATGAGAAAAACTCCAAGTTGGGAGTGTTCATTCCAACTATTCTCCGAGTGCTGAGAACGAAGGGTTTAGAAGAAAAAACTAAATATCTTCTCAAGACTAGTATGAAGAAAGTGATTATTCAACCTATTCTCAAATGTTTAAAAGCCCAAGGAACATGACAATAACAGTTATGAATTGCAGCTTGTTGCACGAGATACCCGACCATGAATCTAGTAAATGAAGCAATTTTGGCCCACTTTTCAAGATTGGCATGAATACGATACTTGTTCAACCTATCCTTGGATGTCCTTAGATCTTGTGCGCACTAAAAAAGAATCATGATTATCTACTCTCAAGAAATGGTTAAGACCAAGCCTCTCCATTGTGAGTATTCATGTGACCTATTCTTGAAGTGAATACGCAAGAGACATGGCACCGAAGGTCAGGAATGATGAGTGATAGATGAGTACCAGGCGCGATGTAGCCGTAGGAGCCAGCGACGCCGGACATGGACTTGGTGTCGGCCAAGTCGAAGAGCTTGGCGAGCCCGAAGTCACCGACATGAGCTTCATAGTGATCATCGAGCAGAATGTTATTCGCCTTGATGTCACGATGGATAATGAGCGGTTTGCAATCGTGGTGCAAATACTCAAGCCCTTCCGCGGCGCCAACAGCGATCTTGTAGCGGAGGTCCCAGTCGAGCTCGCAATCCTCTTTCAGAAGATGCTCGCCGAGGCTGCCCTTGGGCATATAATCATACATAAGAAGATTGTAGCCCTGGTGCGAGCAGAACCCCATGAGCTTCACGATATTGCGGTGCCGGATCTTGCCGAGCGTCTTGATCTCAGCCGTGAAGCTGTCGTAGAGGGCCATCCCGGAGTCAAGATGGGTCGTCATCTTCTTCACGGCTATCAACTGCCCGGACGGCATGCGCGCTTTGTACACGCGCCCGCACGCGCCGAACCCAATCTCCGCAGACTCACTGAAGTTGTCAGTCGATGCGATGATGTCGTTTAGAGTGACGCCGGACCGGGGCAGGAAGATTGTGTCCTCCATCTCTTTCTCCGTCACGACGTGCACTGGCGCGGCCGGGCGGCGACAGAACCAGCACGCGCCGACGAAGATGATGATGAGCGCGCAGATGATCACCACCGAGATGATGCCCACCAACGCGCCGGGGGAGACATTGCCGTCTTGCCATGCCGGCGACACCGGCGCTGGTAACATCCCCGCGGGCGGACACGCTTTTAAGAGCGGCGCGCCGCACACGGACGTGTTCAAGAAGCTGCTCGCGTTCAAGCGAGAAAACAAACCCCCTTGCGGCAACTGCCCGGACAATTGATTGTTTGACACGTTGAAGTAGACAATGCTGTTGAGGTTTACCAGAGAGGATGGTATCACGCCCGTGAGCCGGTTGTGCGACAAGTCTAGCATCTCCAGCATTGAGAGCGACCCTAACTCGTCCGGAATGCGGCCAATCAACGCATTGTTACTCAGGTTGAGTCCGTATTGGAGCGTCGTGAGCTTCCCCAGCGACGAGGGGATGTAGCCTGAGAAGCTGTTTCCGCCGACGTGCAGGTACTGCAAGCGTCTGCAAGTGGTGAGACTATTGGGCAGATAGCCTTCGAGCTGATTCTCCGCGACGAGAATCTCTGAGACTCCCTGTAACCTCCCGAACTCTGGAGGGAAGCCGCCCGTGAAGTCGTTGAAGCTCAAGTCCAGCCGTTGCAGCAGAGTGCAGTTGCCAATCTCCGGCGGAATGTTGCCCTGGAGGTTGTTTCCAGAGACGTTCAAGTAGACGAGCTGGTTCAGCTGCCCTATCTCCGTCGGCAAGGGGCCTTCGAAGTGATTGTCCGCGATCGAGAGCACCTGCAGCTGCGAGAGGTCGCCAATCTGCGGCGGGATGGAGCCGTTGAACGCGTTTCCACGAAGCTCGAGCTGCCGCAGCTGCTTCAACACCCACACATCGGAGAGAACCTCCCCAGTCATGGAGTTACCCTCCACGTCCAGCTGCTGGAGCGTCTGACATGCCCACAACCCCGGCGGAATCTCTCCCGTCAACTGATTGAAGGAGAGATGCAGCAACGTGAGTGACCCCTGCGAACACACTTGCGCCGGAATGCTCCCCGTGAGCTCGTTGTGCGAAAGCTCAAGAATCGTGAGATTGCCGAGCGTTCCCAGTAACGGCGGAATGTCCCCGGTCAAGTTGTTGCTGAACATCTGCAAGCGAGACAAGTTCGGCGACTCTTGCAACGACCTCGGCAGGGTGCCTGACAGCATGTTCAAAGACAGATCTAGGTACAGCAAGCTCGGCGCGTATCCGGCGATCGACGGTATCGTCCCCGTGAGGTCATTCTCAAACAAATGCAACAACTCCAAATTCGGCAACTTGAACAAACGGTCCGGGATGGTGCCCGTGAGATAATTCTCCGAGAGATCAATCTCGACTGCCGTCGTTAGGTTTCCGAGGCTTTCGGGTATGCCCCCCGTCAAGTTGTTCGCGTACACATAAAGCTTCTCAATGGAGCTTAACCCTCCGAGCTCCGGGGGAATAGTACCGCCCAGCACGTTCCGGTAAAGCGCAAGCAACGTTACGTTCTTGAGATTCCCGAGCTCGGGCGGAATGGGACCAACCAACAAATTGTCCCAGAGAACGACCGCAGTCAGGTTCGTCATCTGCCCGAGCACGGCGGGGATCGGCCCAGTAAGCTTGTTCTGCGCCAACCCCAGAAACTGCAAGTTCACACATCCTACAATCTGCTCCGGAATGGGCCCGCTGATAACGTTCTGTCCGATACGGAGAAACTGCAGCTTCTTAAGATTACCGAGTGACGGCGGCAAAATCCCGGAGATGTTATTGGTGTAGCCCAGAAACTCGACAAGCTCAGTCAAGCGGCCGATTGAGCCAGGAATGGCGCCCTGGAGGTTATTATTCATAAGCAAGAGGTGTTGGAGAGCGCGGAGCTTTCCAATCTCCGGGGGGATAACGCCGGTGAGACTGTTACTGCTCAAGTCGAGAATGACTAACCGAGAGAGGGAGCCGACGGTGGGCGGAATCTCCCCAATAAGCGCGTTGTAGGAGATGTTGAGGTAACGCAAGGCCGCGAGCTTGCCAATGCTGGGCGAGATCGAGCCCGTGAGGTTCAAGTCGCCAAGAGACAAGTCCCACACGCGCCCCCGTGGGTTCACGCAGTACACCCCCGTCCATTCGCACGGGAACTCCGCAGAAGGGTCCCAATCCCGCAACGCCCCGTCCGGGTCCCCCAAACTCTCTTTCACCTCCAGCAGCGCAACACCGTCGGGCGACAACCCCTGCACCCCGGAATGTAATAGTACGAGAAGAAACAGCCACCACCATCGCCTCCTGTCCATGGCTCCGTTCTCACCACCATGCTAACCCCTAACCACCATCGCAACAAACAAAATCAACTTGACTGATTCGCCGTCGTCGTCGTCCAAATTCGGACTCTTTCTTCATCAAATTTCAAGGGAAGCTCGAATCCGACGACGACGACGACAGCACTCCTGCGCTCCATGATCGAGCACTCCATCATCCCCGAGCGGTCGCGCGCGCGATGGTGGTGATGAAGCTCCGTTGCTAGGGAGCGGTGTTCGGTGTAGGTGAGCGAGGGAAGTGCGGGGAAAATTCCACTCTCCGGGGATTGATATCCGGTGGGACTGATACCCGCGCGGGATTAGGGAATCTAGCGCCGGATTTCGTGGAGTGATTGCTCACACCGTTCACACGGTTTTGGAGTTGCCTTTGACGCCAAAATGAGTGAGGAATCCCATTAGTGCACTTGGTCTATTCCCATTAGAGGGCTTCCTCAATGCCACATCACCTTTCAACTTCATTTTTAAAGTCAATTTTTAGTCCATTGGTTGCCCTTGTACACTTGTAGATAATGGACCCCCCCCCCCAAATTTATTAAATGTCTGAAAATTGTTTGTTTTTTCACTAGAGTGTGCTAAGAGCATGCTCAATTTATTTTGTTAGAATCGAATTTTGAGCTTCGGAACAAGGTTGCAAGAATACTCATGTATTTTCAAATTGTAACTACGTACTTCTAGCTACTTGCAAACTATGTTTTGTACTTGTTAATACCCATCATCATAAGTACTAGAGATTTGTGTGTATGTGAAAAATTCTCAGAACAAGTACGGCATGTTCTTTGTACCTTGGTAACCATGCTTGGGAGAAGAAGAAGAATAACAATTCCAAAGTGGTCAGAATAGATTGTTCATTTGACTTGTTTTTGGATGTATAAAACCATTGGTGGGACTACTAACTCCTCTCATGGTGAACGTTATGTTAGTTCTTGTCTGGTCATTACTGCTTTTGAGATAAATGATTTAGCTTGTGGTTTGTAGTGCACAATCTGGTGCCATGGAGATTGGATGGGTAGGTGTTTCGTAAGCAAATAATTTTAATGTTGAAGATAGGGCATGTGGTCCCTTTTTACACTTGGTTTGCAAATTCCAAGGCGTATGCAGTGAGAAAGAGGGGGTAATGTTTAGATCGTCGGCTCAAATTAAAACAATAAATAGGCTCATAGGACCTCAAACTTAGGGACATGTTCATAGAGATTATTCATATTTCATTTGAGCCCTACATTGTATTGGCTGAATCTAACAATGATTTTTCAGAACATTGCAGTTGTTATATTGCATTTCTTTTAAAGTTTTTCCTTCTACTACTATTCTAGATCTAAAGAACTCCTAACTTGGAGGTCTTAACAAAATTTGATATGCCGATTTTGGTACGAGGATATCATAAAATTATGAAGACTCCATGTTGGATAAAATCATGGCAATGTTCATATTTGACTACAACTTTCATAAAATTGTTGACTTCTAATTATATTGCTTATTACATCATGATTATTACCTACCCTTGCTATTATTACATTATTTTTCTATGTTTGATCCATCAAATTTTCTCCCTACAATGTTGTGCCTACATGCGCCTAACAATTATCTTATACAAGAAAATGAATAATTACATTTTTCACCCTCGTAACGACTCTAGGTATCAGATATATTTTCAAAAAGTGCATCATAAATGTAAATGAAGGTAACTTTTTCACATCTGAGACATACAAACTTGTAACAATCTTATTTTTTGGTTGCGTGGACCAATTTTAGTCATGAAGCCTTGTAGATTGCAAAATTATAACGTATTCGTTCTCAAAAGAGACCACAAGATTTCATCATTTTCACTTTGGAGTGAGAATTCTATTAAAATAGCTACTACAATGAAACTATCTCCAACTCGAAAGTTGTTCAACTCAATCTCTAAAAATCTAGACCCTTCGCATCCATGCCTGAATGATGCTTGATATACCCTAACATTTTTGACCAAGGTTTCTACCACTAAGAGCAAACTATTTTTTGAATCCAACTATGGATGAAGGAGAAATAGCTCCTAAAAACAAATCCATTATTTCACTTTATTCATTACTAAGATATCATCACAAATCCAATAACAAAAAATATTTTGAATTAAATCTTCAAGCTAGAAATTTGTCGGAGTTTATTTTTTAAACATAAATATGTAAATAAATAAATAAATAAATAAAAATAAAAAATAAAAAAAACTTTAAAACTGATATCACATAAGAGGCTTGCAATGGTGAAACATGCCTAAATTACATGAGACATACTAAAAACAAATGTTTCCTTTGATAAAATACATGCCATTTGTTCACTCTTCATTGCTTAGGTCTACAATATCTACAAAACAAGCTAGATTTCATTTGGAACTCAACTCATGTGATCCTGTCAAAAAACATCGATAGAAAATGACATTAAAAGTGACGTCCATAGTGACTTGTCTCTAGTGAGGTGTAGTGCTTATTTTGATTTGTGCTTTAAATGACATCAGAATAAATTATTATAATCCCCACTTTTCCTACTCTACATGCAAGCTTCCACTTGTGAAAAATGACACTAAAAGTGATGTCTGTAATGACACATAGTGCATGTTTTAAAGTGCTCCTAATAACATCAAATTGAAGTATTATACTTTTCATTATGAGGAAATGGGCCGAGAAGCAAGATTTCCACTACAATGTACGTGCAAGGATGCAAGTATTGAATACAATTGCATGTGCTTCAACCTATTATCACCGTTGTGAATTCAACAAGAACTTGGGCCTCTTAGAAATTTTGTTTGAAATCCTTCCTAAAATCTCTTCTAAAAATAAAAAACCAAACCAACATAGGTGTTTTCTATATTTCCACAAAGTATAATTGATCGTCATCTCACACAATTAGCCATAAGTACCTCTACCTTAGCAACATTATTTTCTCCTTCAAGTTTTTGTCAACATGGAGTAGAATTATAAAAGAAAGCACAAATTTTCACCAAGTAGCTTGCTATTTTAGCTCATGATTATACTATTCTCAATTGATTAACCCCTAAACGTCCTTGGGGTATTTTTAGCCAAAAACTCATTTTTAAAAAAAGTGATATAGATGAAAATAAAGATAAGCTATTCCGATCTTAACCGTACAAACTTGTAATAGACTTGTAGTAGATCATGTGGGCCAAAACTTGACTCATGGGACCTCATAGATTGGGAGATCGTAACGTATTAGTGCGCAAAACAGGCTACAAAATACCATCATTTCCACTTTGAAGTGAAAATACTACCAACATGAAATTTGCAATCAAAAAATCACCAACTAGAAAGTTGTTCATCTTCATCTCAAAAACACTTCTGTACCAAAAAAATTCATCAAAAAAATATCTTGGCTCAAATAGTAGCCTTCCAATGGTGAAAACTGCCTCAAAATTTACAAAGGAAAAATAGTCCAAAACTAGACTCTTTGCACTCAAATCCATGCCCTATCTTCAATACATCTTCAATTAGGTTAAGGTTTCTACCACTTAAAATAGACTATGATTGGAATCTATCCCAAAGAATAAAGTCGAAATCTAACGGTGGATGAAGGAGATCTAGCTCCTCAAAAATCATCCATTTTTTCGCTTTTTTCATTGTAGAAACATCATTGCAAATCCACTAGCAAAGTTATTTGGATCAAAAAACTTGCAACTAGAAAGTTGTTAGAATACATCTAAAGATCATACTTATGTAAAAAAAATTCATGAAAAACTATTTTTGGTTTTGCATAATTGGCTTGCAATGGTGAAACATGCCCAATGTTTGAAATCTCAAAACCAAAAGCTGCTGTCACTAAAATGCATGCCATTAATTCATACTTCATTGTATGGATCTGCAATTTGTACCACACAAACTAGACTTAATTTGGGACCCAACCCAAGTGATTTCGTCAAAAATGGAGTCCGGATGAAGAAGTTATGGCTCTTCAAAGTTTCTGCCCTTCATCCAAAATGTCGTTTTTCGACACTAGGGACGTTTAGGGGTTAATACATCGATTGTTGTACACCTACTATTATTCTTAGTTGCAGTCAGGTTTAGTAGCAAAAGTAATAAAAAAACACAAACCCTCACCAAGTAAATAACTACTTTGGTTCATGATTGTATATCTCTCTCAATTGATTAATACATCGATTGTTGTACAACAGTGGGACAACCACTATCATTCTTAATTTCACTGAGATTTAGTTGTAAAAGTCATAAAAAACACAAACCCTTGCCAAGTCGCTAGCTCCTTTGGTTCATGATTGTATGTCTCTCTCAATGGATTATTACATCAATTGTTGTACATCAGTGAGACCCCCACTACTATTTGTAGTTGCAATGAGGTTTAGCACTAAAAGTCACAAGAAATCATAAACCCTCGCCAACGCGCTAGCTACTTTGGTTCACGATTGTATTCTCTCAATTGATTGATACAATAATTGGTTAAAATTTATAAATAAAAATAAATAAAAAATAAATAAAAAAACCAAATATTCTTATTATATTATTTATTTTTGTGGAAATGAGCACCATGCTTTACACCAAGCACCCCACCACCACCGATATCTCCTCAGAATCCAATATGAAGATTGCTTGCTAAAACTCCGGGTTGAAAGGGAATCAATTCTACCATATTTCATTTTGTATGGGTTTTGTCCTACCCACCACCAGGTGTCAATAAAAACGAGGGATTATGCTTTTATTATTATTAATATTCCTTTTTTATTTAATTTTTTTTTCTTTGGAAAGTTTATTATCCATATTGTGAGCTGCCATACCTTTTGACTCTACAGGACTTTGACAGCAGAAAAGATGGGTTACCAAGTCAAAAGTTTCTCTTTTACATGGCGTACAAGAAAATTAAGAATTTAAAAATTAAAAAAAATATTGAACGTTTGTGTACCGCAACATTCTATGGCACAAGAAGAAGAACACCAGACCCCTATGGGTTAGCGTGAATAAAGTGTCTGTTCTACCTACCCTTGATGGTATGCCAATAGTTCATAACAAACATTGGTATAGGATTACTAATCCCTCTCAGGGTGAACATTGTATAACAAAACCAAGAACCAGTAAACTGTAAAGTGGTTGTTTGGGGTGTACTCTATTGTATAAATTCTTTGGCATACATTTCAATGAAAAAAATTATCAGAATTAGATTTATTATTTGATTCGGGAATGGTACCGTAACAACTACTATACCAAAAGAGTAAATTGACCTTCTAATGTAGTAGCACCTTTTACAATCAACCACTTTTATTTGGGTTTTGTGATATGGAAATGTTTTTAGTTTTTATTTTGAAAATAATTCTTTTGTTGAAGTGTGTCAAAATGTGTATTCAAATAGGAGCATGAGAAGTTTGTGGAATTGGTGCGTAAATAGTATGGTTTGTTGGTGAAAAAGGAATTGCAAGTTCTTAGTTTACTAGAATATTCTTATGTTCCTTGAACATGACCCATCTCAATATTGTACACTTTCAACATCTACATAATCACGAATTTGTGTGTGGAACAAATTGTAAAGTCAGATTCCACTTTTAGAGTTTATTTAAACAAATTTTAGTTTTCACACCTAATACAAGTAGGAAAAGAACATTTAAAAAAAAAGATTTATTTGTTTTTTTTTGTTTTTTTTTTTTTTCTTGGAAATATGTTCTTAACCAAGTCATCACTTAAGTTCTAAAATGCCCAAAGTCAAAAATTATACCAATTCTACAAGGAAAACCCTCAAAACTTATAAGAGCAAGCTTAAAACCTTTTAGAAATCTCCAAAGTTGGAAGACAAACTTTGGTAGTTATAATCTTACAAATGATAAACAATCAACGGTCGAGTTTTGGAATTGTGATATGAAAATAGTCTTAATCATGGGATCTCACAATTGTAAATCTTAAAAAAGTAAGAAATCTTGGTTCACACTCCCAAGTATTCATGGAGGCTGCAGTACTGCAGTTTCGGGCTCCAAAAACACACAAGGAGCTTTAAAGACTAAGACCAACTTAAGTACAACATTGATATTGACCCTAACTCCATGAACTATGACCACCAAGTCATGCGCAAGAACATAGGGTAATTCACCCCTACAATCAAGGTACAAAATTTACCAAAAACACATATTTCTGTCCGACCATATTTTGTATCTTGTCGTGTTCAAATGCAAGGGTAAGCATTTGTAGCAGCTACCAAGAAGGATGGAGCAGGGGTAAAGGAGCCCCCTAGTTTTTAATGTATTGGGTCAAATCGTCAAAGAGTACTCCTTTAGAGTAAGGGCCGATTTACACCTAGGGGCCGGGCCAAGTTTTCTTGGGGCCAATTGCTTGAAATTTTAGCCCGTTTTTGGGTTGGGGCCGGCCTCAAGTCCTCATTATAATATGATTAGAATGGGGGCCGATTTTCCCATATGTAATGGCCTTCAGGCCAAGATGCCGGGCCAATTCAATAAAGTCCAAAAAAATTCAGCACTTCTCAAAAAACGGACGGATTTGATTTGGTGAAAAAAAATTGTTTAAAAAAAAAAAGGTTTTTTTAGACAAATCTGACATTGGCCCCGAGGCCAAGAATTGGCCTTCCATTCTCGGTGCACCCAATTCACCGAGCTCGGGCCATGTCAGAACTTGCATTTCTTGATTAAAAAAATTCTGCCACCAAATTGGCCCGGCCTCTAGGTGTAAGGGGGTTGGGCCTAATTTTTGCCTTTCGGCCAATCACGAGTGAGGATTTCAGCCCTCAAACGGGCTGAATTGGCCCGTCCCCTAGGTGTAAATCGGCCCTAATTGGGGACCGCAGACCCCATTTTTGAATTCAAAATCATCAAAAATGGCCTCAGGGAGGTCCCCACGGATCCTAGGGTAGCTACCACGAACCATTGCCCCGTCTTACCGTACTTGAAGCTTGTCATTGTTATGTTTGTCCTTACACGTTTGTCGTCTAGTGAATGTGACGCTGAGTTGGGGAGTGGGTACGGCAAATATATATATATATATATATATATATATATATATATATAATCAAATCTGGATAGGCTTTTAGTATGAATGAATGTCTAGGTAGTTTCCACCATTCTTTTGGGGTTGTGGGTCTCAAAACTATAAATAATATGGCCCTTGTATCGTTGGATTGGTTCCTTGCATGTGAGAATTTCAAATGTGTGCATGTCTTTTGTGTGTGAAGGTTCAATATCAATAGCATTAATTAGTGTGGCTGAAGTTCCATACAAAAGTGAAGGGAAACACATTTAGGCCCTTTTTACACTACACATGGGTTGTTGATTAGTGTGACTTGGAGATTAGTTTAACGAGTTCTTCCATATCTGTATTGTACAGTTCTTCCATATTTGTATTGTAGAGTTCTTCCATATCCAACCCAATAACTTTTACATGCCTTTTTGATTGTTGAAAATAGGCCTTTGTATTTGAATTTCACCATACCTCCATGTGCATAATCAAGTATTTTCACAGGTTTTTATGAGGGTAAAAACTGCATCGACATGTTCCTAACTCACCTGTGAACAAGAGGGTGAAGAGCCTCAACCAAAATTTCTACCCAAAATAGTTTTAGGCCCCCAAAACATTACTTTGTCAATTTACAACATGGAAAAAACTTCTTCTTTTTTTTTTTTTTTTTTTTTTTTTTTTTTTTTTTTTTTGGTGCAACTTTGAATGTTATGATCTCACAAATGATAAGGAATTTGAATCTAAAATTCGATATACAAGTACATGTACAAGTTCGGTACTAGATCCCAGGGTTACATATTCCAAAACTTCTCAAAATTCAAAAATTTCCATCTTGTATAAAAAAAGGGCAATTTTTAGGGATTAACGTATTTGATTATTTTTTATTGAAATCATGAAAATCACACAAGAAATGAAACACACAAGTTTCGTGATTTTGGAAATAAAAAAAAAAAAGGTGCCCCTTCCAAGAATGTTGTGATCTTGTGGGCGACTGTATCATTGGATTGACCCTACAACGGCCACACTACTGAAACTTCCTTCAATTGTGCATTCATTTGGGCTGAAATTTAGGGTGCTGTAATTTTTGCAACCGTCGATTATCAAATAATTTTTTTAAAAAAACATTGGTTAAGAAGAATAAATCCAATCTATTTAGAGGCGGGAGTGGATAGAGTGTTCGTTCGACCTATACTTGGATGTCTGTTGGGAGGTCATCACACCCATGGCGTGACTGCTACTCCCTCACGGGGTGAACACTATGCTCGTTTCGACGTGGCCACTATTGTTTAAGAGATGGTATCTGCACAAAGGGCTTTGAGGTACCCATACAATGAGATCCCAGAACCCCGACTATGATTGGGTAGGCTATGGTGGTGGCTTTCATGCTACATGCTTCAAAAACAAAACTTGAAAAAAAAGTAAGGTGTCAATTTCTGGTGAGTTTTCAAAGTCACTGCATTGTAAGGCAAATTTCGAGAATGAATGAGCATATACTGCACTTTAAGCAATTTATTTTGGGCACTTCTCAAAAGAGTGTTTTCAAACTTTGAGTGTATATAACTTTTGAAAAACTCTACAATCCTCCTCATAAAGTTCCAACTTCTTACTCTTTGTATTCACTAACTGCAAGGGTGACCATAATCCAAAAGTCTAGTTTTGGACTTCACTCTCCTTTAGTGGGGTTCATTAGAGTGGCATGCTCCACAAGGATGTTTTTTTTTCTCCGCGCAAAAACATAAGTCGTCAAAAAAGTGCGTCCTGGGAGCAAATCATCAAGAGTAGGTTGAACGGACACTATATTCACGCCAACCCCACAAGTGTCCGGTGTTCTTCTTCTTCAAAAAAAAGTGCATAGATATAGAATATAATAAATAAGCAAAAATAATATAATATAATAAGTAAGGAGAATGGGGGATTGGGTTTTTCCACATTCTTCGCCGGGGTTTAGGGTTTAAGCCTCATTCATCCAGCCTGGGGCTACCCCCCCCACGCTTTTTCTCTTTTCTCATACACCAAGTGTCCAAATTCCCCCACCCATTTCTCATCATTTTCAGAATCCTTTGTATAATCATGGTTTCTATGAGGAATATTGTGTCTTTGGCTCACGAATCTTTCACCTAAAAATGATTTGGATTTTAACTTTTCATGTTTTCGAAGGTTTGTACTTTTTGAGTAGGTGTTGGTCGGACCCATCTCTTCATCACTATTTGAAGGGTTTACAAAAACAAGTTGTTTTGAGAATTTTCTGTTTAAGATGTATTCAAAAACTTAAGTATTTTTTACTCGTGGAGTTCTTAATATGGTGCAATATGATTATGAAGTTGCTCTTGGGAATCTTAAAGACCTCATGGCTTAACCAACATATTCATTTGTAAGTATGTGTTTGGATACCTCAAAGTCCTTTGGGGGGATACTATGTCAAGTATCCTCAAGGCACTAGTAACTAGGCTAGAAACTAGCGTAGTTATAGTGTCCACCCTCAAGAGGGGGAAGTAGTATTGTTCCAATTTCCCCTTGTCCGGTGGCCATCGGGATATTAGCACTACGAACGGACACTTCATTCACGCCGGCCCCTTAGAAAGGGACCGGAGTTTCTATCTATCTATCTGAACCACATGAGGTAGGATGGATAGGCATATTTTGTATAATATTGGACCTTAGATTCATTGTGATGAAGGAGATAATTGTTGTACAAGTGCGGTGTTTACCAAAGCTTTGAATTGACGTTTTATTCTTTATTACTCTAGAGTATATCCCTATATGCTCCAAATGTTGAAGTTATTCACATTTTGGATGGTAACTTGAAAATTTAAGCTGTAAATGTTCCGATGCGTTATTAGCTAAATAAGAGATTTTAAAACAAAGTGTTATGGATGAAATTCAAACTATCAACTGTAAGATTTTGTAATAAACCCATTGTAGGTCATGTGGACCAAAACGTGAGTCATAAAACCTTATAGATTGTGAGTTGTCAAAAAATCCTATGTATCATAGAAACTCATTTATTTATATATTAAAACTAGCAATGTACCTGTCGTCCCGACGAGAAAGCTCTTCATATGGTACTTTTACAGAACTATCCCGTCTCTACCATTTCCTCATATTATGTTTATTATTTTTATATAGTAAGGTACTCGTTGTCCCAACGAAGAAGCACTTTATATGGTATTTAAAAAAAGTATCTCATGTCTACAATTCCATAATAATTTAATATATGCATGTGTTTTTTGTTTTCCATTCCATAATAATTTTAATTATTCCAAAAAACATAAAAAGAAGATAGGTAGATAGGTTGGTTGGTAAGTTCGTAAGATGGTAGGCTGGAACGTTGGGTAGGAAGGTTTGGTGAGTAGGAAGGTTTGGTGGGTAGGAAGGTTTGGTAGGTAGAAAGGATCGTTGAACATTATTTTATTATATACTAGTACTAGTAAGGTCCTCGTTGTCTCGACGAGGAAGCTCTTTACATGGTATTTTAAAAAAAGTATCGCGTGTCTACCATTTGTTCAAACAATATCATGTTTATTATTTTTATATATGTCCATGTTTTTAAATTTTTGATACATAATCCAAAAATCATAAAAGAAGGTAGGTAGGTTGGTAAGTTCGTAGGTTGGTAGGTTTGTATATTGGTAGGTTGGTAGGTTAGTAGGTTTGTATGTTGGTAGGTCGGTACGGTGGTGGGTAGAAAGGATCGCCGAACAGTATTATGTTATAGAAGTAGATGATTCCCGTCGTCCTTACGGGAAAGGTCTTTACATAGTACTTTTTAAAAAGTATTGTTGAACAATATTTTATTATAGAAGTAAATATAGAAGATGATTCATTCAATGACCTTGCAAAATTGAGAATCATCCAAAATATTTACAAATGAGAACTGATTCAAAATTAGAATCAAGTTTTGGATTAACTTAAGATTCAAAACCTTGGATCAAGTTAAGATTCAAATCCATGCCTTATCTTCAAATTAGATTCAAATCCATGACTTCACTTGGATCAAGTTAAGTTTCCTATCAGTAAAACTAAACTCTATTTAGAATCCATCACAAAATACGTGAAGATTATACAATAGATAAAGGAGACTCAACTTTACAAAAACTTTTTGGATTTTTGGGTGTTCAATATGAAATCATCGCGAATCCAACACCAAAGTTATTTAAATCAAAACTATTCCAACCAAATTGTCCTTGAAATTCAACTTAGAATCATAGTAGTCCAATAAAAGAAATCATGACAAATTATTCTTGATCTCACACAATAGTAATGGTAAAACATGCCTATTTTAGAACCTAACATATCCTCTACATGCCATTAAATTGCCATAAAGATTTGTTCATTCAATGGGTTTGGGTTTTTTATCACACACTAGACTTAGTTTGACATTCAACTCAACAGATTACAACGAAAACGGACATTAGATGAAGAAGAGATGGCTTTCAAAGTTTTAACTTTTCATTCAAATTGTTGTTTTCAATTGTTAAGGACATTTTGGGGTTAAGAAGCCCACCTTGTTTATTCTATGTTTGTTCTTGAGAAACTTTGTTGCTATAAATGCTAGTTTGTAGTAAATATTTCAATCCAATTTTGTGATCAAATTTAATCATTCTCAAAACTATACTTCTTAAGGACATAGCTTCTCTAGAGATAGATGATAATGTCACTATTGGAGCTTGCATTCTTGCCGAAAAGAAACGGAGTAAACTTACCCTACAGGAAATCGCAAACTTAATGTATGTGGTTCATAATAGGAGAAACGAGAGATAATCAAATAAGATTATACATGTAGCTCATAATAAGAGTGAGGCACTACGAAATTGAAATTTGGAACAAACAACTACAATCAATCTCACTCCTCGTGACTAATAGCAAGAGTGAGCAAGTCATCAAGTTAAGATGTAGCACACTAAAGTACACTCAATCTCACACGTGAAAAATTGAAATATCAAAAATTAGCTTGACTCTTCATGTTCACGCAATAATCTAAAGATTTTCATATGAGGGTATCTATCTACTTCTCATTAACCTCCAAAGGTCCAATAAAGCCGAAATGGCTTTTAGGAGTTCTCGAAGGAACTTTGACTGTTATAATCTCACAGACAAAGAAGAATCAACAATATCAACAATGAGTTTATTTAACCCTAAAATAGAGGAAGGTGTATCAACGGTGGCTTTATTTAACCCTAAAATAGAGTGAGGTCTAATTTGATGATTTAAACAATTTAGCATATGAGACTTTTAGAGGTTAAGCACGAGGATGATAATCAAGAAGCCTTTTTTTTCAAACTCCCACACAATGAAGATAAAGATTGATAAGCAACTCTACAATTCCAATTCCATGTCTTCGAAGGTGGAGATTGATGAAGCCCTGATGACCTAATTGCATACATGTTCACAGGGAAGGTCCTTCTCTATCGCTAATGCTTCGTGAGTTAGTCCACAATCAATTTGCGGGTACAGAATGCTCGTGATTTCTAGGTTCCCATTCTTGAACTAATCACGAAAGATTCTAATCAGAGTCATAGTACTTGCACGAAAATGAAAACATTCTAATGCCACAAATATGGAGGAAATTAGTTTACATATGATCATCTCAATCAAAATGGAACCAGAATGCGTCGAGAGAGTTGAAATTTCTCCGCATTGCCGCTTAAACCCTAAACCCTGCAAGAAAGATAGCCGCAAGTTTATTGATTGTGAACAAACCCTAGATCAATAGATTACAGTACTCAAGAATGTCTTGCATGAACCTCAGCATCGACGTCAAGAGCGGCTGATCCTTTCGCAAGTTCACGAATGTGATTAAGCTGTTGGGGTGGACTATTGCTACCCAGATCAAGGACGATATGGTGTGGGAAATGAGCAAGCTCACTCAGGGATGCAATCACCCTATTCTTCGCCGGTTTGCGCCGAAAAGGGTCGACATCGCTTTCTAGTTTGCTCGTTGGTTCGGGGCCTGTGACCGAGATGTAATTTGAGTAGAGACGGGTCTATGACCGTGATGAGTCGGAGTTGAGATGGGTCCATGATATGTACTCCTTCTAAATACCATGATTTCAATAGCACAAGAAAATAAGATTCAATTTCCAGAGCCTCAATATGCAACGTGTGTTGTAGATTTATATACAACAGGAATGGCACACGTATATTGAAGGTTATTGTATGTCCGATCAGGATAGGTTAACCCCTAAAGCTCCTTAAAAGCCGAAATGGCTTTTTGCGTTTCTGGTCAGCCTAGATGAAGGAGTAAATTTGAGTGTTTGGTGCTGCAATTTGGTGTGGATGTGTGTTATACTACAAGGTGTGTGTGGTACAATTTTGAAGGTCATACGAACATTTTAGAATTTTATTATGCATATTTTTTATTTGAATCCCAAATGGGGTAGCACGGGCTCGGTGCCTCACCAATGAGGATGGAGCTCATAAAGGGGGCAGCAACCTCGGGTAGCAGCATGAACTTGGTGAGGGCAGAGGGTTGAGGAGGGACTCTAAGGCAACCCGGGCTTGCTAATATGGGACTTTGACGATGACCGCTTTCGCCTATTGAAGATTTGTAGCCGCCGTTGTAAATGTTTTCAAGGAGGCGGCATACGACATCAAAACATTTGAAATTCAAAGTTTGGATTCGATCAAAAATGTAACGTTACATGGAGTGTCTTCCTCATACTTTCAAAACTCAAACGTCATGATACTAACAGTACAAATTCTGAAAATCATCACTATGGAGGGTTCAGTGAATGGAGTGGACTACGTTTCGTTGCCCTAGCTTCCATGTTTATCAGAACTGGACATTCTCATACAAGTACAACGCGAGAAGAGAGGTAGATCGGAATGGTCTGATGGTTGTGGATCGGCTGGATCCAAAGTGAGTTTTCCGAAACTGCAGATACCCGGCACCAGGTTTATCGCAGGCAGAGGAGGGCATACTAGCTCGAGCAGTACCGGCATCATCCGGGCTCATCGCTGTTGGAGGAGGCGATTGCAACTTGCCGGAGGAGGAGCCGGCTACAGTAACTTCGGCGGCAGCAGGATTTGCCGATCCCGAGGAACAGTTCCAGCAACTTCAGGTGGCGGAGGTGCCGGTATCTGCAACTTCGGCAGCAGGGTCTGCCGATCCCCAAGACCAGCGGCAGCAACTTCAGTTGGCGAAGGTGCCGACCAGCAGTTGGCGGAGGTGCCGACCAGCAACTTCGGTAGCAGGGACTGTTGATCCCGACCAGCACCGATCAAGTCGTCGCCGCATGTTGGAGCCAGCGCATCCTATCAACGTTGGTGCACCTACGGTACTGCCTGTTCTTACAGAGGATCGTCGGAGTCCCAGGACTCGTTTGCACGCTTGGGCACTGCGAAAAAAATTGCATCATCAACAAATTCATGATCTACTGCTTCTGTTAGATCCAACTCATTTACGTCGCCTAGGCTTACGCAAGAAGTGTAGAGCGTGGCCTCAGTCACCAGAACCTCGTAATTTTCGCCATCACTTCTACAGGCAGACTGCACATGTGTTGGGGTGGGTAGATCAACAAGTCTTTGAGCACGAAATTGTGGACATTGTAAGAAGCAATTGGCCAGATTATCAACATGCCACCACGGAGATCTCACAAGAGGGGGAAACAAGTAAAACACACAATTAAGCATTTATGCACTTGGCTAAGTGCACTAATTTCAACAACTAAACCACAAGAATTTGCCTGGAATTGGGTTTTTTTTTTTGTTTTTTTTTTTTTTTTTTAAATTCAAAATCTCACACATTCAATTTAAATATTTATCATATTTTCAAATTGGAGTAGAAAGTAGGCTTCATAAAATTAGCTAGAATCAAGTTCAAACAATATTATTTTAATGATTCCAATCTCGATTTGGAGCTAGAGCTAGAATCTAGGAAATCAGAAGAAATTATTCAAATCGTCATTGTGGTCACTTTAGCAAACTTTAGGGGGGTTAGGTAATTAAATACCTTCAAGCGGTGTATACGCACACAACCTTCAATTTTTTAATTTTTTAGTTTTAAATTAAAGGATAAAATTCAAATTAGGGTTTAGAGTGCGTAGGGGGTATAGTGGCAGTAGTTTGTGGTAGCACAAGGTGGGGTTTGAGAGGGAATGGGATTTGAAAAGGGTAATTGTAGATGTGGAATTCAGAGAAAAGAAACCTTTAGTTGCAATAACAACTATGCATAATCACACCCCTTACTAGGCCTAAACCCTATAAATGAGAACCGGCAAAAATAAAAAATGAAGAGGTGTGCGGCCACACATTCCTTGCTGGGCCTAAACACTAAAGTCCAAATCTAAATTTTTTTGGGAGAAAAAAAAATAATAATAATAAAAAATTAAAAAAATTATTAAGAGGTGTGCGGCCGCACACCCCTTGCTGGGCCTAAATGCTCAAATCCAAATCTAAATTTTTTGGAAAAAAATATATATATATTAAGAGGTGTGCACCCGCACACCCCTTGCTGGGCCTAAACGCTCAAATCCAAATTAAAAAAAAAATGGGAAAAAAATAAAAAAAAAAAAAAAAAAAAAATAATATTAAAATTATTAAGAGGTGTGCGGCCGCACACCCCTTGCTGGGCCTAAATGCTCAAATCCAAATCTAAATTTTTTGGAAAAAAAATATATATATTAAGAGATGTGCAGCCGCACACCCCTTGCTGGGCCTAAACGCTCAAATCCATATAAAAAAAATTTTGGGAAAAAAAAAAAAAAAAAAAACAATAATAATAATAATATTAAAATTATTAAGAGGTGTGCGGCCGCACACCTCTTGCTAGGCCTAAATGCTCAAATCCAAATATAAATTTTTGGAAAAAAAAAAAAAAAAAAAAAAAAAAAAAAAAAAAGAAAAAGAAGGTGTGCAGCGCACACCTCTTGCTGGGCCTAAACGCTCAAATCCAAATTTTTTTGGAAAAAAAAAAAAAAAAAAAGAGAGGTGTGCAGCCGCACACCCCTTGCTCGACCTGAATGCTCAAATCCAAAAAAAAAAAAAAAAAAAAAAAAAAAAAAAAAACCTAATTTTTGGCGGTTGTGGCGGCTGATGAGTGATGACGTCATTCAAACCCTAATTCCAGCAAACATACTAAGGTGTAGAATAAAAGGAGAAGGTGAGATTAGTATGTGGTAGTTGTGAGGTTTGAGAGATGAAGTGGTTGAGAGGTTTGAAAGATGAAGTGGTTGTGAGGTTTGAGAGATGAAGTGGTTGTGAGGTTTGAGAGATGAAGTGGTTGTGAGGTTTGAGAGATGAAGTGGTTGTGAGGTTTGAGAGATGAAGTGGTTGTGAGGTTTGAGAGATGAAGTGGTTGTGAGGTTTGAGAGATGAAGTGGTTGTGAGGTTTGAGAGATGAAGTGGTTGTGAGGTTTGAGAGATGAAGTGGTTGTGAGGTTTGAGAGAAATGAGAATAAGATATGAGAGGTGGTAGTAGGGTTTGGGAGAAGAAATAGAAGAAATTAGGAAGATTTTGCAAAAACCCTAATTATTGACGGCTGCAACGTCTAAAAACCCTAAACCTAGGGGTGTGCGCCCGCACACCCCTTGCCATGCTGAAATATTTTTTTTTTTTAAAATGAAAAAAAAAAAAAAATGAAAAAAAAAAAAAAAAAAAAAGAAAAAAAAAGAAATCATTGTTGCTGGGATTGGCTATGAAACTAGTCCAACCTCGACGGGAGCTTGGAGGATTGATGATGAACTAACCTCTCAAGATTCAAGAAAGTCAAAGTGGATTTTTGCTATTTTGGGCAGCCTAGATGACGGGATTAAAATCAATAATTGATCCTTAGAATTTTATTGGATGTTTCTTACAGTATTATACAAATGTATCAAGTTTATTATTTTCCGGGTACTATGTATTATGTCGCAAGTAGGACTTTACCATATCAATTGACAAATATTACAAATCATTATTGAGGACATTGGGTAAAACTACTTATTTTCTAATATGTATTATTGTGCAAAAATTATATGGTTTTCAACTAGTGAACTTTTTTATCAAAGAACCCATTCACCAAGCCATATATTTGGGTTTTCAAGTGCACATTGGAGGTTATTTACATAAGTGCACTTTTAAACGTACAAGTGCATAATTGCTTAATTGCTTGTTGTAAGCATATTTCAAGTATTCTAGATTCATGATGACTTCCAAGTTTCGACGAACACACTAACTTCTTCAATATTTGCATGCAGATGGAGTGGGACAATATACCCATACGCAGAAGTTCGAGATTGTATGTGGAACCCGGGCCAAGCACAACCCCCCCCCACCCCTCCATCTAGTGGAGATGACATACCTGATCCTCCACGATATCATGAACATGAACTGCCTGATCTTGGTTCTGGTGTCGAAACAATTGCTCTTCCGGACACTGAAGTTGATTTCAACATGGACTACTTTACTTCTCAAGAAACACGCACTTTCTACTCAAGCTCTGAAGATCTCATTAACAGGAGTGAATCAGATAGCGAGAATGAAAGGGGTGGAGGTCTCGAAAATCTGTTGTGGCCACCGGAGGTTTTGTTGCAGGCCCGAAGCTACGGCAATCCAACACGCATGAGGCGAAGCACCAGGGATCTGCAGACAGAAGAATGGATCGAGGCGCCGGAGCAGCATGCAAATGGAGAGGCGGACAGCAGTCGACGCAGCCGGAGGACCTGTTATCGCCGCGGAGGACAGCCGTTGGGCTTCTCGGCCCCAACGCCGGCCAGCGAGGCAGATTGGGGAGAGATGCCGGCCAACGAGGTAGTGGGGCCCGAGATGCCGGCCAGCGATGCAGATTCGGGGGAGATGCCGGCTACAGCAGCCGATTCGGCTGCCTTTGACGCTGAGATGGCGGCCAGCGAGGCCGAGTTACAAGCCAACTTGCCGCAGTTGACCAGTGAGGCGCCACCGCAGCAAATTCGGCCCCAGCGACTTTCACGGCAGGGCGGAGTGAACTTACCAAGGGCACATGTTCACACCACATGCAAGGTTAGGCAACTTCAGTCACAGCATGGAGGGG
Organism: Bryum argenteum; assembly: GCA_037043015.1. Classification (NCBI taxonomy): domain Eukaryota; kingdom Viridiplantae; phylum Streptophyta; class Bryopsida; order Bryales; family Bryaceae; genus Bryum; species Bryum argenteum. The sequence continues at coordinate 11,104,945 of CM073328.1, read as the reverse complement.
GTGAGGGTAACAAAGAAAATAATTATAGGCCTGGATTCTATAACGAAGGGGACGATTTTCACATGAATGGGAATGATGGAGGTTTATCACCGGTAATAAGAAGAAGAGGCAGACGTGGTGTACGGGGTGACTTGAGTGAGGATGTTCCCGAGTTTGAAAGTGATGTAGAAAGTGATGGTGATGGTCCAAATGTGGGTTCAACCTACAATCAAACGGGACTAAAGTGGGAGTATAGAGATGAGACTTGGGAGAGTCCCCGTATTTTGTATAATCCTCATCCAATTCCATTTTGTGGTAATAGAAGAGGCCCTTCAAGAAACCATCGTGTACTTCCGACATTTATGGAGTTGTTTGGTTTATTTTGGACTCCTCAAATCATGTCCACTATTGTGTTTGAGACAAATAGGTATGCTAATACCCCTTCCGGTGACCATGGACATACTAAGGGTGGGCCACAATGGTATGATTTGACTATATCCGGTCTCCAAGCATTTATGGCATTGACTCTCTATATGGGATTGAAGGTGCAACCCAACAACAAAACTTATTGGATGAAAGATGATTTATTTCAATGCAAAGTGATATCTAGCATATACACACGGGCTCGATTTTGGGATTTGAGGAGATGTTTGCATCTCACAAATATAGAGGGGGTTCATAGAGGTGACGCGGGCTATGATAAGATTGGACAAACACGATGGTTGATAAATAGCATTAGAGAGCGATGCAAAATGGCTTGGTGTCTTGGGAAGCATATTACCATTGACGAAATGATGATCCGGTACAAGGGAACTTATTCCCCTATCCGGCAATACATGCCCAAAAAGCCCCAAAAATGGGGCTTGAAAGTATGGTGCTTGGCATGTTCTACTTCCAAGTTTGTGTACAATTTTGAAATTTATTGTGGCAAGGAGCAAGTTCCCGGTCCTCCTCTTCCACCTATTGGAACCGATCCCATTACCTCTAATGCAAATAATGGTTTAGAATCGGGTGCCATAGGCCAAAATAGAGGAATACCACTTAGAGAAGAAGTTGTGGAAGTTTCTAATACAATTGGGGATGCAAGGCTAGCACACAACGTAGTGATGAGATTGCTTGAAGGCCTTTGGGATGTTGGGCATGTAGTGACCATGGACAATTTTTTCACAAGTGTAGGACTTTTTACAACACTTTTAGAATGTGGCATGTACGCCACCGGTACTATAAGGGCAAACCGTTTGGGCATTCCTACATGTTTGAAAAATGTCAAAGCCTTCAAAAATGTGCCACAAGGGACAACAATTTGGAAGATGCATGACCATGGGAAACTATCTTGTGTTATGTGGAAAGACAAGAAGCCCGTGCTTCTTCTTTCCACACATGCGGTGCCTATTCAACCACCATGTGAAAAAGTGATGTGTGTTCCTCGCCGGAATGGTGCAATTAGAGAAATGATCCAAACTTCACCGGTTTTGAAGGAATATACAACTCACATGCGTGGAGTTGATGTCGCCGATCAACTGCGTGCATCTTATTCTTGCCAAGTACGGAGCCACAAATGGTGGCACCGCATCTTCTTCTTCTTATTGGATGTCACCGTGTGCAACATGTACATTTACTACTTGGAGTGTGTGAGACATGTCAATTCCCACCGACGTGCGGTGACCCCTATGACTCACTTACAATTCAAGAAGGGGTTGTGTGAAGCCTTACTAGCGGGGTGGAATATGAGAAGTTCGGATCCGGAGGACTTTGCGCCATTGCCGACTCAACCGGTAATTTGTGTTCCAAGGTATAGCACATTCCGACGGAAATGTGTGGTGTGCAAAATCCGTGAACCACATTACTTTTGTTCCAAGTGTGGCAATAAGTGGATGTGCCTAAAGCAAGGTTGCTTTGAGCAATGGCACACCGCCCTTGCTACACGGCGCCAACTCCCTAATTGATTACATGTAAGATGTCAATTTTTCTTTTTTTCGAATCCTTTCTTTCTAATGGAATTTTTTTTTTGTCATTCCAAACTAAATTTGTTAGTATGTTTTGAATATAGATTACATGTAAGATGTCAAATTTTTGTTTCACCCCTTTCTCTCTAATGGAATTTTTTTTTTGTCATTCCAAACTAAATTTGTTAGTATGTTTTGAATATCGATTACATGTAAGATGTCAAATTTTTATTTCACCCCTTTCTCTCTAATGGAATTTTTTTTTTGTCATTCCAAACTAAATTTGTTAGTATGTTTTGAATATAGATTACATGTAAGATGTCAAATTTTTATTTCACCCCTTTCTCTCTAATGGAATTTTTTTTTTTGTCATTCCAAACTAAATTTGTTAGTATGTTTTGAATATAGATTACATGTATGATGTCAAATTTTTATTTCACCCCTTTCTCTCTAATGGAATTTTTTTTTGTCATTCCAAACTAAATTTGTTAGTATGTTTTGAATATCGATTCCATGTACGATGTCAATTTTTTATTTCAAGTTTTGTCTCTAACAAATTATTTTTTTGTCAGAGTAAAGTTGAGGTGAACCGGGAGGGGCACTTCGGGAACCATGATCTACTGATTTTGTTAGCTAATACATATAGCCGTTTTGTGTTGGTTTTATGATGGGAGTAATGGCAGCAGGGCTCTGCCACCCTTTTTGTAATGGGTCCATTGTAGTCAAACAGGGCTCCAACATTGCATTGGTGCCCCTCCTCCTTTTATATCAATTTCACAATGTTTTCATTCAAAAATTCATAGGAAGTTGAGATTTTGAATTTTTTGAAATTCTTTTTTTCCTAAATTTTTCTTTGGTACAACCACACAATTTCACCGTTCACTTTTGAAAGAAGAATCCATGTCCATGTGGTTCTTGAGTTTCCACCCAATTTGTACAAGTACATGTCAAATAGACCCTGTTTCACTAAAAAAATTAGATGAAGCTTCTAAAAAGTGATGCAACCTTCAAAATTTCGCATGGAGGTGCCCAACTTAGTTACCTACATGGAAAAAAATATGAGCAAAATGTTTGGGGTAATAATCACCAAGTCCCCCTACGCACCATTTAGAGTATGCCTTTCGGGCAAAGCCAAAAAAAACTTTTCAGTCAACTTTGAACGTTATGATCTCACAAATGGTAAAGATCCAACGGTTGAAATTTGACATGAATGTTTTGATAGTAGTTACCTACAAGATCTTACGGTTGGAGTTCCAAAAAAAACCCAAAAAACTGAACCACATCTCAAAGTGGACAAGGTGGTAAAAAATCGCAGTTTTTGGTTTTGGAGGTCTCAAAACATCAAGGAGCTTTAGGGGTTAATATTGTTCGTTGTTCCATGTGGCACGAAGAGGCTCATACAACAACATGAAGTGTTTCGACAAACTTTTTAAGCAGATCACGATATTTTGAGACGGAGGCAATGTATTTAACAAGATTCGTGTGCGCGTGTGTTACGTAAGCATTTATCTTTGTCGCAATAAACTCTTTACCACAATATGATCGACACTCCTCTCATGAAGGCCCCCCATTTGTATCGATCGCTACTGGAGCCTCGATCGTGCTAGTTTTGTGTCCCAATATCATACGCGTGGCAGCCTCATGGTCTTGCGGAAGAATTTGGCAATACTGAGGTAGATGAATAAGTGCTAAATCAATCTCAGGCTATTGTTGAACATCCAACAATGGGCTCAGGTATGTAAAAAACAACTTTAGACACTCATATCAAATTTGCGAGTGAACATGAACATTGTAATGTCACGCTCCTCTCTATGTACCTCATCGTGATCGACGGCTAGGATGCCTTTAGATATCTTGTGGTTAAGATCTTCCCTACCACAATCCGTTTCTCAGTGTCACGTATTTCACACCCACACTAATAGCCAACACCAATTGTTCTCGCCTCAAGCGGAGATGAACGATAGCGTGGACGAGACCCCGGTCCACGCGAATAACATCAGAGCTCCTGCGAAGTCAGCTTATTCGAGCCTCCAGACGGCTCTCCACCAACCTACAGGCTATCCCGAAGGCGCTAGTCCCGCCGTGGGATCTTCAATAGCTACTGACTCCAAAACATGCTTCGAGTCCTGCATAAGGCCTTCGTTAAAAGGTTTTTCTTTAGCCATGCATGCGACGCAAGGTGTTCAATACAAAGGTATGGGCCAAGTTCAAGTATTGGAGGAGTGGAGCGGATGGGAGCAAGGTGGCATCTCGGACTTGCGGCAATATGTGAGGAGCTCAAGGGAGCTTACGTTTTTGTGAGGTCGTAGCTCCAGCCGGTCGGTCTGCTTCTCGTTATTGCTTGTTTGCTAGTTTTGCCATGGCTAGTTCGCAAGTTTTCCCATCACTCGTGTCGCACGGGGCTCTTTGCACATTTAATTTAGAAATAGACCTTAGTGGTCACATCTCACAAATATCATCTTATGGTTGGTGAGATCTTAATGATGATTTGAGATTGGGCATTAATTGCTTTAACTTTTGCTAGCATTAGACTAGGTATGTTTTTTCCTCAGGGTTTAGGCTGAGTATGTTTCTCCCTCAGGGTTTTAGACTAGTTAGTTTCATAATATCTTAGGCCAGTCTTTCTAACATGCAGTAGCTGTTCTTAGAGATTGGTAAGCCCATATAGGTAGACACGACTTGTTTAAGTCAAGACCGTCAGACGTTTTGAAATCACCCTTTCTTTAGTCTTTTAGACTTTTCTTTCTCAGGTTTAAGGGCAGCTTAGTGCTTTCCTAAATGCGCGAGGCTATGTAAAATTGCGATTTTTGGCCTCGTTCTAATCACCCCGGATTACGGGTCTTCAGGTCAGTGTCACGTACTAACAAGCGGATCACCGTATTTCAGTGCTATGAGCATTTTTGGGGATGGATAAAAAACCCCTAATTTTTTTTTTTATGTATAGGCTTGAAACGTCTACGAGTGGGCACCCTAGGGCTGCAGGCCTCAAATTAGAATTCAAAATTATTAAAAACGGCCATGGGGGGTTCCAAATGGAAAATTCCAGGGATTCTGAAGAAAAAGTCCAAATGGGGGCTCCGAGAAACCCTGGTAGCACTCATTTACAGGCGCCCCTGACGAGGGGTCCGCCATCGCCGTCGTCGGTTGGTGGACAACTTCCGAGAACATTTCCCACTCCGTTCATTGCTGAAGAATGGACGGTGTCAGATCGACAGCTGCGCACGAGCATTTTGCTTTTCTTCTCCTGAGCGAGTGCGCTTTTCTATGATGTTTTGAAGCAGTTCTCTTTACATTTTTGTACGTGCTGGAAGGGGCGAATGTTGTTTGCGATGTGGTCTACTATGTCTGTTAGAACGGCTCCGACTGTGGCAGCAGCGGTGACCACGGCAGCAGGATGCGGCGGCTCTGCAGCAGGTTTGCTGCTTGCTTCCTACAATGAGCGATCTTCGGAGTCGAAGAAGTCGGAGGTTGAGTCCGCACGGAAGTAAAAGTCACGCTATGGCTCAACGGAGTCATATCTCCGTCATCTTCTGGCGATTTTCTTGAGAGCCAGTTGGTGTGCAGGTAGGCGCATTGCTAGTTCTTGATCTTGAGATGTAGGTTTAGATCACATTTTACTCTTTACTCTTCGCTTGCCGTCTTGGTGTTTCCACTTTACTTACGACAGTGATATTTGGTAAGGTTGAAATCCCTTGTCTGGTTCATTAAGCATATTGTCTGTCTGGGTGGATCCATCTGGTTTGCTAGTCTTTCGAAGTATCGAAGCTATTAAGAATGTGCTGTTTTATGTTTCCGTAGTATAAGTATATGATGTGTATACCTAAGAGTAGACTTTCTTGGAACAGGATCGAACGTTTTACAGGATGGTGAGAAGATCTTTCATCTCGGAAGAAGATCGCCTTGCCACGAACCGGCCTACTTCGGTTGAGAGAAAGTAGAGTTTATTTCTAGTCTTCAGCGGAGCACATTGCTTCTCTACATAACTTCTTCAGCAGTTTCTCATCGGGACTTATCACTCTCAGAAGCTTCTGTCGTGGAAGCAAAAAAGTGAGAATGGCCAACTGTTAATGGTGCATGTAGATTTTTAGTTTCTTGAAGAGTTTTACAAAAAAGAAGCAATTGCTATAAAACACATTGATGTGATTCTAACGCCTTTTTATGGATTGCAATTCTGATCATTTTTGAGTACACAAGCACACATCTCGAACGTTTTTTCAAAAACTACAGATCGAGTTATTTCTGTATTCCACTTGCACTTTCTGTGCATGGGCAGAGTGTCTGAGAGACTAGACCAAGTGGACTCTCTTACAAGTTGTATATGAAATTGAATTTGGACGTGTATGTAAAACAGGCACCCTAAAAAGTACATGGAGAATCAGACACAAAATCAGGTACATGAAGCATATGATGTACCTCTGGGAAAATGAGGGTCCTGTGAGCAGTCACGTATGCTTGAGAACTAGTGACTCTTAAGGTTTGAGATACACTAGAACTGTTTCTATTGATCAATTTTCGTTTGTTCGCAACCATGAAGGTTCAGCTACAGCAACGAAATCAGTCAGTGGATCATGTAGAGACTGTCATCTTTGTCCACTCGCTAATCATGTAGTTTTTAGGGATACATTAAGCGGCAACTCTCACTAAAATTTGGTTCCATGTTGATTGCGAGGGTCACTTTTAAACCATTTGTCTCCATCTTTGTGGGCATTACAATGCTGCAACTGTCTTCCATTCTATTGTGAGTAGCATGAGTGGTCTAATATGACCCTCCAAAACTTCGAACGAGATCGCGCACTGGAAGTATCACTGTACCAGCAATATCAGATCAGTGATTGACGACTACAAAGCATACCGACATGTACTAAGGCCAGGGCTTCATCAATCGCTACCTTCGAAGACGTAAATTGAAATTTACGGAATTGCATATTATACTTATTCGGCTTCTGATTGTGATCCTCGTGATGCAATGCTCAATGAGAACAATATCGTCTTCGTTTGCTGGTTGCGAAACAAAACAGTATAATTTTCAATAGTGAAAAGTATCTGGAACTCTGAGGTATCAGTTTCTTTCCATGCTATGAGTGAGATCCATTGCGCTTTTATGTGTTGTATGTGTGCAGTTGTTCACTCTTGTTGCAAGCTACATAATCTATAATAGTTCTTCTTCCTTGGCTCATTTTCTTTTTTACTTTGTACGTATCATTTTTATGTCAATATGCGAGATTGTGTTTTTGTACACTAGCATTGACGATATGTTTTGATAGTGAATGTGAGTTCGTAAATTTATATAGACTACGGCCTTGAATTTTTTCCCATTTCTTCTACCAGGTTGTATGCTTCCACCCCACATGTTGCATATTAGCCCCTAAACATTCCAACCAAAAAACACTTTTTCAAAAAATGTGTCGTAGATGAAATTAAAGGGAAGACATTTGAATCTCAATTGTACAAAATTTTAATAGACTTGTTTTAGGTTATGTGGACGAAGATTTGAGTCATGAGGCCTCATTGATTGGGAGATCGAGCTACAAAATTTTATCATTATAATTTGAGAGTGTAAATTCTACCAACAAAGCTACTCTAGTTTAAAAAGATTCAACTAGAAAGTCATACACATCCATTTCAATATTACCCTTGTACTAAAAAAAATCATCAAAATTAATATCATGGTTCAGAATTTAGCCTGCAATGGTGAAAAGTCCCAAAAATTTTACAAAGGGAGAAATGAACTAAAACTAAACCCTTTGCACTCAAATGTATGCCTTTTCTACAAAACATCACCGATTTGGTCTAAATTTCTACTACTAAGACTAGACACTACATGGAATCCATCCCAGAAAGTGAAGTTGAAATCCAACGATGGATGTAGGAGATATAACCCTTCAAATATCATCTGTTTTTTCACTTTTTTCATTGGGAAGACATCATTACAAATCTAATACAAAAGTACTTGGATCAAATATCTTCCAACTAGGAAGTTATTAAATATCATCTAAAGATCATGTTCATGTAAAATAATTCCTCATGAACTATTTTTGGTTTCACATAATTGGTTGCAATGGCAGAACATGCCTTATGTTTGAAAACTCAAAAACAAAAGCTGCCTTGACTAAAATGTATGTCTACAATTTATAATTAATTATATGGGTTTGCAAATTTTACCACACAAATAAGACTTGATCTAGTATTCAACCCAAGTGATTTCGTCCCGAACGAATTATGGATGAAGAAGGTAAGGCTTTCAAAGTTTCTTCAAGGTAGAATAACGAAGTTTCTTCAAGGTAGAATAACGACATTGGGGACGTTCATGGGTTAGGGTTTAGGGTTTAAGCCCCGGGCTCAAGCTTCCGCTTACCACACCGCACTCGAAAATCGATTGAATTGCCACGAATCTGATTCGAAACAAGAATTCTTTCATCAGCGGTTCCTCATGGTAGTGTTCAATGATTAGGGTTTTGTCCTTGCTCGCTTCGATGGCATACTCTTAGTCCCGCTCTCAAAATTGCAGTGAAGACTTAATTGTGTGTTCGATTCCCAGGCTTTCGTTCTCGTCTGCTTGACTACTTTAGTCACCAAGGTCGCGCTCTGGAAACAGCGCACGTAGCAATAGAGTGCAATGGCCACTTTGTAGCTTTCCGCATTTTGATGGGCTCAATTTCGAGGACAGCGCTTGAATTGGAGGGGATTTAATAGCCAGGGTATGCGAGTGATTGGATAGCGGGCGCCGGGATGGCGCAGCGGGGTTACACATTAGCAGCTCTTCGAGCGGCATCATGTCAAACGCAAGGCTTATTACGGCTCCCGACCGCCCTCCAATCCGCGATCGCGTCTTTCATCGGCGACATACCAACGCGGGAGGTGAAGCAGAGTGTAGCAAAGCTAACATCCAACATGAAAGCCCGGAAGCAAATCTTTGCGAACACCCAAGTCGCCGAGGGGTCAGACGACGCTCGCGCAGCAGTGGAGGATTATCTCTCCTCAACAACAACTACTCAACAGGTACGCCTAACCAAGGAGCTTTTCGCCCCTGCCAAAAGACTCCCCGTCCAGTATGAGTACGACACTAGGAACGTCGCCGCGTATGTAGCAGCTCGAATGCCTGCCGTCTACGGCGCTGTCCACCGCGTCCTCAGCGAGCTCTCCACCCGCCTCCCCGATTTCACCCCCTCTCGCGTCCTCGACTACGGATCCGGTCCGGGGACAGTTCTCTGGGCGCTTCGGGAGCTTTACCCTAAAAAAATCGAGGAGCTCAACCTCATTGAGCCGTCACGAGACATGGCGACAGCATGTCGAACGCTCTTACAAGACGTAGAGGATCTTCCCCAGATCAAAGTGCACCCAAGCCTCTCTCTCTTCTCTCGTGGGCTACGCAAAACGACCCGATTACATGACCTTGTGGTGTCCTCGTATGCCCTGAACGAGCTACTTACGAGCGCGGAGCGAGTGACGGCCGTTCGTCAGCTGTGGGCGCTCACGAGTGACGTGCTCGTGTTGATTGAGCCCGGGACGCCACACGGCTCCGCCATCGTCCGGGAGATGCGAGCTCACATACTCCACATGGAGAGGAAGAAGCAGCTCCGAGAGGGTGACTCTTCTGGCGCTTTTGTTGTGGCTCCATGTCCACATGATGGACGGTGCCCCATGGACAATACCAGCAGTTGGTGTCATTTTATTCAACGAATGGAGCGAACGACCTCCCAGCGCGTGAGCAAGCGACATAGCAAGCCCACGCCACTTCGAGCTTACGAGGATGAGAAATTCTCCTTCGTGGTGCTTCGACGTGGTACTCGTCCTCTCGTCCCTTCTCCTCTTGAAGGACTCACCATTGAGCCAGCAGAGGAAGACGATGGTATCGAGTTCATAGAGGATCCTCTCAATAAAGACGATGATGATGAAGATGAGGAAGAGGAAGAAGAAGAAGAAGAAGAAGAGGGTGAAGAAGCAGTAGCGGATGTTGGTACTGGTTGGGCTAGAATCGTGAGAACTCCGATACGAAGAGGAAGGAGGACGATACTCGATTTGTGTGCTGCTTCGGAGAAGGATGGCTCCCGGGGTGAAATCACTCGTTTTGTGTGCTCTCGGAGAGGCCAGGCTGCTGCCTTGCACCCACAAGCTCGAAAATCACGATGGGGCGACCTCTGGCCTTGCTAAACCCAGACCTAAACCTCTCAGGGTTTAGGATTTTCTCCTTTTTGTCACTTCTCTCTGCACCAGCATCACTTTGTCAAATTACCAAGTACCAAGATCGTGCTGATGAACGATCGGAGCACGTTGGCTCTCTCAAGCGAGGACGATTTTATCATCGAAGAAGCTTGTAAAGGTACATGGAGCTTCATCACCATACAATCTGGATGTCGCTGCTGGGTGTTGATTCTTTTGTATCTATAATAGTCTAGTTCGAGACACTGTTACTGTCCTTACCTCCCATTTTAGGGCTGGTTGGCATGTTTTAGTTTTAGGTAGAGGACGGCGAGGATGAAGAGATACTCATGCTGTTTGATGTAGTCTCTATTGTGAGGCTGATTTGTTGTGGTTGGGCGGTAGAGATGTGGTTGGGCGGTAGAGAGCGGAGTGAAGATGAGTATTTACAGATTGAGCATCCTCAATCAGCTATGGCAGGGTGATGTTCCTGAATGCAAACTTGCATCAAGCTTGGCAAGATTGAAGGACCGGCAATGGAGTGTTTTGAAGAGTATTTTTGTGATTTAATTTATGTATACATGGTACCAGAAAACAATGCATTCATGAAATGATAGGTCACCGCCAAGGTAGCTTAAGCGGAATGTATGAGTTCTTTGGAGTTGGATGTTTGTTGAACCTTGCATGCTTGGGTGTAAATTTTGGATGATGTGCAATTTGTATTCTTGTTTCTCCTTCGTACAACCATCTTTCATTTGCCGAAGATAAATGTGAAGTATACTATTATATGACAAAGAAATTTGAAGGTTAATTACTATCGTGTAAGATTTTCAATTCGACAATTTATTTTGTATGCCATTTCCAGATTTGTTGAGTACCAATACTTTTCTATAAAATAGAAAATTTTGGAATTTTGGTGATTTTGGTCTTGATTTGATTTCCATGGAACTAGCCCATGACAGACGATACTTGCTATTGTCAAGTCAATTGATGAAAGTCAAGGAAAATCACATTACATAAAAGGATGGGTACTCTTGGACATTCTTCTTTTGTACTTTTGACATATGGTCCTTCCTAGAAATTGAGGGTACTCTTGAACATTCCTCTTTTGTACTTATTGGTACGGTCCCTGCTAGAAATTGTTAACTGCTTTAACCCCTAAACGCCCAAGCCTATTTTAGCAGAAAAGCACATTTCCATAGAAATTGTCATATATGAAAGCTATTAAGATCTCAACCGTACAAACTTGTAATAGACTTATCCAAGATCATGTGGACCAAAATTTGAGTCATGAGGCCTTATAGATCGGGAGATCATAACATATTTATACTAAAAACAAACTGCAAAATTTCATCATTTTCACTTTGAGGTGGAAATGCTACCAATATACCTATTGCAATGGAAAAATCACCAACTAGAAAGATGTTCACCTTCATCTTAATAAGTCCTTTACCCAACAAAATTCATCAAAAAAAATTCTTGGCTCAAATAAAAGCCATGCAATGGTAAAAACTACCGAACATTTTACAAAGGAAAAATAGTCCAAAACTAGACACTTTGCATTCAATTTCATGCCTTATCTTCAAAGCATCTTCGATCTTGTTAAGGTTTCTACCACTTAGACTAGACTCTAATTGGAGGCCATCCCAATAAATTAAGTTGAAATCCAACGGTGAATGAGGGAGATATAGCTCCTCAAATATCATCCATTTTCTCACTTTTTCCGTTGACAAAACATCATTGCAAATCCAATAGCAAAATCATTTGGATCAAAAAACTTCTCGCTACAAAGTTGTTAAGAATCACCTTAAGATCATGACCATGAAAAAAAATTCATGAAAAACTATTTTTAATTTCACATAATTGGCTTGCAATGGTAATACATGCCCCATGCTTGGAATCCCAAAAACAAGAGCTGTTTTCACTAAAGTGCATTCCATTAATTCATACTTAATTATATGGGCTTGCAAATTTTACAACACAAACTAGACTTGATTTGGAACCTAACCCAAGTGATTTCATCCAAAACGGACCTCGGATGAAAAAGATATGGCTCTTCAAAGTTTCTGGATGTACATCCACAATGCCGTTTTTCGACATCGTGGGCGTTTAAGGGTTAAGAGTTTTTCTTGCTAAATTTTATTCTTTTTGTATTGTAAAGAAGATTGAGAGGAACCCTTGTTTAGTCAATCATATGAATGAAGTTTTAAGCTCTAATTGATTACTTATCATCAAAGTGTTTTAGGATAATCTTTATGCCTTTAACAAAATGAAGTTTATAACCAACTTGATAAAAATTTGTTATGCGGGGAGAAATCATTGTTGTCGTACTCGAAGAAGTGCAATCGGTGGTCGCCTTTGCCTACCTCCGGTTGCTCCACACGCTCAATCGAGTGTGTGGGGCAAACAAGGGACGAGCAAAGGGGGATCGCCGGTCGCTCTTTGTCAAGTTGTCGAAGATAACAACTCCGGGAGAAAGTGTTTTAGGATAATCTTTATGCCTTTAACAAATTGAAATTTATAATCAACTCGATAAAAACTTGTTATGCAAGGAGAAATCATTGTTGTCGTACTCAAAGAAGGGTACTCAAAGAAGGGCAATCGGTGGTCGCCTTTGCCTACCTCCGGTTGTTCCACACCCTCGATCAAGTGTGTGGGGCAAGCAAGGGTCGAGCAACTTCTTCGAGTTGTCTTTGTCGAGTTGTCGAAGATAGCAACTTTGGAGAAATTGCTTAACAACTCCGCGAGAAAGTGCTGATTGAATTGTACGACTTTATAACAAATTAGAACTAATATAAACATTGTCAACCATAAGCAAGCTCAATTTTCCTTATTGAGTACACAAAGTTCCCCTAATCTCATACTCATGCTCATGCAAAATAATAGAGTTGTACATAAAATCTCAACTAACCTCTAATTTGTATACTCAAAGAGGAGATGAACTATCAAACTCTCCACACCCTCAAGATAAATCTAGACCAAAGTATGAGGCAATCAGTGAGCAATTACTCCACATCCCAAGAATCTAGCCATCGTTTTTTCACCACCTTCATACAAAAGCTTCCTCCATGCCTAAGATGGGCCGATTGGGGAATCCCAATCTAATTAATATGCAACAAACTACACTAAATAGGTAGATTAGTGTTAGATACACTAATTTATATAAACATGTTATAAGTTTTTACTGTTGGTAATTATTTTTACCCTCTACATTGGTCAAGATGGGGATCCTTCCATAGTAACGGAATCAATACCCTTGGTAAATTTTTAGTACCAAAAGTAAAAACTTGTAGCATTTTCAAATCTTATAAAAATCTAACACTAATCTACCTATTTAGTGTAGTTGAATGAGAATAATGAAGTGAGGATTAAATTCTCAAAAAGTCCTCAACTCTTTCCATATAACTCGAATTCTATCTCAACAAAAAATAGAAACCAGTCAATTCCAAAACATATTTAAATAGAGGGGGTGAAAAATAGTGTGCGGTGAGCGTGGATCGAACACGCGACCTTCAGATCTTCAGTCTGACGCTCTCCCAACTGAGCTATCCCCGCACCATTCCGTAACCGGGGCTCGAACCCGGGTCGCCTGGGTGAAAGCCAGGTATCCTAACCACTAGACTATTACGGATGAACCCCCAAATGATTGAAGAAGGCGGATGAGAAGACTGTCAAATAAAACGCATATAAATCCGTACTACGCAGCAAAGGCGGCCCACAATAATGGCTCAAAACCTAATTTAGCAACTGTATCGTACTATTCCGCATTCTCTGCCTTTTGCCAAGTGTCCAGAGTGCTTCTCACGCCTCTTATTCGAACCACTGAGCCACTCATTCAAACCCAAAAACCTTCAGCTCAAAAGGAACTACAATTGTATCCTCACTCTTCACATGCACCAGCAATGCCTACAGGACATGGTGCGGTACACCCACTTCATCAAGATGTCAAACACGAAAAACTCTGCACATTCACAGGAAGTTGAAAGTGATGCTTCGAGCACCATGTAGTCTTGCAATATACACAACTAATTACAATTATACCGACATAATACGTAAAAGAGCAAGCTCTACTATGAATCTGCTCAGAGAGTGTCACGGCAAAGCTTTGGTAATGCACCAAAGGGAAGGGTCACTGCAAAAATGAGATGCAGGTGACTACCATGAGAGAAGAGATGAGGGCTCGGAGAAAGATGAGTGGCGCTGCGTATGATCGAATCCCCAAAGCTCCACATGCTTGAAAGTAAACTCTTCGGAATGAGCAAGACAGGGATTGGTGAAAGTCTCGGAGGTGCCACTGGTGCCGTTCAACAATTCGGCATCGAGTGTGAGAGCGAAGTGGCTTCCACCGCCGAGTGCAAGAGCTTCTGTGGTTGCAAGCACGTAGTACCTGTTCATGCCACTGGGATGGAAGATAGTGGAGTTGCCGTTGACATTGGTGAAGACGAACGAGTCGCTTGTGCCTGTGTACTTCTTCTTCGGGGACGGTACTAACGGTGCCGTGATGAGACCCCCGAACACAGCCCCTTCTTTGTCCCCTGCAACTAATAGAAGCGGTACCGTCATCCTGTTACTGTTCCGGTAGAGAGTGAGCAGCGACATCCCATGCTTCTCGGTACTGTACAGGAGCACCCAGCGTCGACCTTTCGCGAGCGTCGGAAGCGCAGGGTGAATGTTACACCGAATCTCGTCTGTTAGGAGGGTGGAAGTGTCGGACATCCTTGGTAAGCGATCGGGTGTGATTGCTGACAGCTGCTTTCTTGGAGTGTTCACGGCCGGAGTTACTTTCACGTGCTCGTCGACGAGTAACCAATCCACATCGTAAAACTCTCCCTTCTGTGCATTGCTGCCTTCGTCCTCGGCCGGCTGTGGTTGCGCTTGTTGCGGTTGATTTCTAAACCCTAGAGCTGCTCGTCCAAACCCTAGAATGGACGAATTCTCTCCCCCGTCGCCCGGCTTGCTATCAATCGAGAGGAGATTCAACAGAAACGCAGGAAGGGACGAGGTATCTGGCCCGGGCGGATCCGGCGACGCCGCCCGGTCGTGGTCGTCATGCTCGGACCATCCATCGGAAGAAGCCTCGGGTTCTTCCTCTTCCGCGCCATAGTTTACCAAATTCGGCGCCGAGTTCTTCCGCGGTAACGGCTCCTTGTCCTTGTTCTTCCTTTCCGGCAAGAAACGTCCCAGCTTATCCGCCCACTCACCCGGCTTGGACAACAACACCTTCTTCATCGCTCCAAACCCTAGCCCCCTCAATAATTGCCCTTCCGAACCTCCCTCATCACTCACGATGCATGCCGCTCGCTCAAAACAAAAGCAAAACAAGAGCGCTTGGATTGAGGAAAAGCGAAATTGCGTTCACCATTAACAGAGAAAGCTCGAAAATGGCTAATTTCAAAGTGCGAGAACAGACGCAGGTAAGAGAAAACAGAGATCGTCAACGCGGGGGCGTTTGTGAGAACAAAATTGCCCGAGAGCTCCGTGAGGGCTATGATTTTGCTTTTGCTGCGATGCTGCGTGAGAGAGACGATGCGTTCAAGTCCACGTAGATTGTGGCCTTGTGGGGGCGAATGGCATTTGTCCTACTTGGCGGGTGAGCTGGACCCCTCGTTGCCTCGTGCCCTCGCCCTTGTTGGAGTTGGAGAGCATTTAAGAATCGGCTTGAGAATGTACTTCCAAAAAGAGGAAGTGGTCTTAATTTCTAGTAAACATAGTCGTTTCTATATTTCTAAAGAGTGAGGTGTGTAAGAGCGATGTTTATATTCTAATTTTTAATACTAAGGGTCCCTTTACACTATGGACCAAGAGCCATGACCAAGAAAATTTAAATCATTTTTATGGTCATGGCTCTTGGCCAAGAGCTGCGACCATGATAAATCAGAAATGGATTTTTGAGTGGCTTGGTAACTCTTGTAGTGTAAAGTGGATTTGGACGGGGAAAAGTTTAAGCTCACTTTTTAATATGAATCCTCGTTACTTCCCTCTCTTAGGGTCCCTTTACACTATGGACCATGAAGATTGACCATGGTCTTTTAAAATTTGTGATTGGAGAGTAAAGTGCTCTTGGTCCCATTTGGCTTTACACTACCTTGAAAAAAGGAGAATGACCACTAAATTTGAGGTCCCCAAAGTATGCTAAATTTTGCATAGTAGATAATGTTTTTGTGGTCTCTTTGATT
Source organism: Bryum argenteum (assembly GCA_037043015.1). Classification (NCBI taxonomy): domain Eukaryota; kingdom Viridiplantae; phylum Streptophyta; class Bryopsida; order Bryales; family Bryaceae; genus Bryum; species Bryum argenteum. The sequence continues at coordinate 11,088,705 of CM073328.1, read as the reverse complement.
ATAGTCGAGTCGAAGTAAATTCCTCGACTCAACTACAATCAAGGATACCATGAGGCTCATAAATCATTGATTGGCTAGTGTTCAATCATTTAAAAAGAAAGAGGGAACAGGGAATGGTAAGTGAGAGAATCATGGGAATTTGTTTTAGAAAATTGAGCTTGAACTTGTCCGGGTCCAAATCCACTTTTCACTATAAGAGTGATCAAGCCACTCAAAATTCTATTTCTGATTTATCATGGTCACGGCTCTTGGCCAAGAGCCATGACCATGATAATGATTTTAATTTTCTTTGTCATGGCTCTTGGTCTATAATGTAAAGGAACCCTTTCCCTCCCCTTTTTTCTCCTTTCTTTTTTAATGATTGAAATTTAGCCATTCAATGATTTCTGAGCCTCATGTCTCCTTGATTGTAGTTGACTCGAGGTATTTGCTTCGACTAAACTATATTCAAAGAGACCACAAAAACATTATCTACTATGCAAAATTTAGCATACTTTGGGGACCTCAAATTTAGTGGTCATTCTCCTTTTTTCAAGGTAGTGTAAAGCCAAATGGGACCAAGAGCACTTTACTCTCCAATCACAAATTTTAAAAGACCATGCTCAATCTTTGTGATCCATAGTGTAAAGGAACCCTTATACTATATTGTTATTTCTTTGTGATTTGGATAAAGTTGTATTACAAAAGATAAGACAATATCTGATTAAACATAAGATATCACCTATAGAAGTAAGTTTAGATTTTAATTAGTTTTTACATTTAATAAAATACAACGTGAGTTTTAAACAACATAATAGAATGAAAATGAAATGTTTCTAAATAATTTCATGATCAACTATATACTATTCCCAAATTGCTCTGGTGAAAGTTCATTAAAATGAAGACCCTTGCATCCACTTAGTATGCACCTCAAAATAAGACTTTTCCAAAGAAAAGTTGATTGTGACTTATTAAGATTTTTTTCAACAACTAATGGACCTAGAATATGCCCCAACGAAGTACTTAAAAGGTCATTTTATTGACATTTTGATGGTCGTTAGGACACACTTGTATTGTACACATATAATATAAAAGTTCCCAAGAATTTTATAAAAAAGCACACTGCCGTGGGTTTGATTATTCACTATAAAACCTTCACAACTTTATAGAACTGGACCCATTCAAGAACATTTTCAACATGATGCGGAGTTGCCTCTTGCTATCAAATATTTCAAATCAGTTTGACACAATTCTAAGTATTACCTTATAGAGTCTACTAACTCCTACACTCGAGACTTGACTTCCTTCTATACTTGAGGACTTGACTTCCTTCGATGAAAATATCACATAATCGATATAGAAGTGCACTTTTGCAAAGTGCGAAATTGGGGACTCAAGACTTGGTGAAATCTGGGGTTTTAGAAGCAGACTCTGAGCCGGTAGTTTGTTGCCACCTTGTTGATTCTAGATGAATTCTTGATTGGGTTCAAGAGTGCACAATACAAAACCCAATGTAGGGTTTTATGGCTCACTCCAAGTTTTAGATGTAAGAAATAAGGACATTTTCAATATTGTTGGGCTTTGAAATGTCATACTTAAAACAATGCAAAGAACAATGCAGAGTTTGTAGAGAACAAATTGAGGCAACAATGAATAGCGTAGTAGTAACTTATTGGTGGTATATCTTAGTTATTTAATTTTTAGCAGAATCGTAAATGAGATTTTTGTTATATAAACAAATGCCATAAATGAGAATCTAAAATGTATATAAATTATTTTTTATTGCATGAGTCTACAATTTTTACAACACGAACTAGACTCGTTTTGGAACTCAATCCAAGTGATTTTGGACCCGAGATAAAGAACTTACAACTTTTCTAAGTTTTTGTCTTTCATCCAAAATATTGCTTCTTGGAGGAGAAGGCCTCTAGTCACACTACGGTGGAGAAGGCCTCTAGTCACTCAAGAATGCTTGGCCAAGACATGGTTATACCAAGCTGAAGGAGAAAATGGCCGGCTTTTGGCCCTTCTAGACTTCCACAAAGCATGCATGACTCAGAATAAGTCAAAACTAAATCCTGTCTAGTCAGGACTCAATCTGATCCCGTACATGAGTCCGGGTATCAAACACGGGTAACACCATTTCCTCCTCGTCGTCGTCTTGTCGGTGGGAATCATGCATGCGATCTGCACTACTCATAATTTTGCATTCTTTTGGAAGCATCTGCAGAAGCCAAGCCAAGTCATGGTCGATGAACCTTGAATTCTTGCGCAATTCTCACTTCAGCAGGCCGTTTGCCCTCCATTCTACGCATGAAACTCCAATCATTGAACTCCCTAGGGTTCAATGCTACTCCAACTTATGAGCTCCATCAGAGCGTTACAGTGAGTACGATCCTCAATTCTTCCACCTTACTTCCTGCTTCGATGAGCATCATCGTTTTGTTTCAGTGTTTTTTGGAAATTATGCTCTTTAAGTGTGTCTAATCGTTACCGGCCTCGAGCTTTTGCAATTCTACAGGCAGCTCGCTGTTGCGCCAGTTCTTGTGCTCCAAGCGCGCAAGAATTTCATCTCGATCTGCCAAGGTTGTGAAGCGGAACTCAAAGTTATGAGCAGCATCGGAGCTTTTTGTTAACGTTACAGTGAGTAGGATCCTCAATTCTTACACCTTACGTCCTGCTTCGGTTTCCGTGAAACGCTCACACGGAACATCCTTGTTTTGTGGAGAATTTGCTATTCAATCCTTCCTGTTTTTGATCTTAACAGTCCCGAGCTTCTGCAATGTTGTAGGCAGCTCGCTATTGCATAACTTGCGCACTAGTTCTTGAACTTTGGCAAACCGCGCGATAATTTCATTCCGATCTGCTGAGGTTGTGAAAAGGAAGCTTCCTTTAGACGCCTACATCCAGTATTCAACTCCATAGGAATTTGGACCGAGCACTGAAGCTTCCTGTCTGAGTGCCTAGTGCGTCAGATCGATGCGAGAGTAAGACCGCACATTCTTGCATTAGATGCCGATCTCGATACCAGACTCCAATTTTTTTTGTGTTGATTTCAGTGTAGGTTGATTTCAATTGAGAGGACGAGTGGAGTTAATACGTCTTCCAGCTTCTGGTTGTCAAATTTTTTGTCAACTGATTGCTAGAGGTTGTGTTGCGAAAACAGGGGAAGGCGTAATATTTCAGCCGTTCCTTGCCGGTAAATCTAAGAGTCGGATTTCACCTTGAGAAAAATGTGAATCGATGATGAGCAGTCAACGATTCTGTGGAGAAGGACTTAGACTGATGTGAAGATTAGCGACAAGTATGCAGCTGCTAAATTTGAACGAAGGATGGATAGCGGGGCGGGCTTCAGATATTCAATTGAGTGGAGAAGACCTTACAACTTCCCGTTTTCCCTCTGCGGATTCGGACTTGTGGATGACAGCAGTTGTGCCTGGGACGTATGTAATCTTGACCATGCTTTTGAATTTTACTGGCATGTGATCCTGAATGAGTATCTATGGCATTGACTTCGAAGGAAGGTTTGAGATTGTTTTTCGTCTTAGGTAATGTGCTGTTTGACTGTCTCTAATATTCTGGTATCGTAATGTCACTGACGAGCTAAGGGTGTGATTCTGCAGAATTTTGACCACACTACTTGAGAACAAGTTCATACCGGATCCATTCTATGGTCTTAACAATTTGGAAGTTCCTGACATAGCCGATGTTGGTCGGGAGTACTACACTTTCTGGTTCTGCAACCGAGTTAAACTGCCCCGGGTGGTGAGTGCTTAATCTTAGATATAGATGCATCATTATGTTGGGAGCAGGACCGATGTAAACTCTTGAAATTATATGTTACAAAAGCTTGAAGAAAGATATTGTTTTCAAGTTCAACCAGGCTAAAAGCGTTGCTCATGGCTGCAGCCTAAAGGTGGAAAATTGTGGTTGAACTTTCGTGGAATCAATTATCAAGCTGAGGTGTTCCTTAATGGTTTCAGCAAGTCGCTCTCCAAGGGCATGTTCTTGCGGCACACGATTGATATTACTGATTGGCTGAACACTGATGGAGAAAACCTCTTGGCTGCTTTAGTTCACCCGCCTGACCATCCCGGGCGCATTCCTCCTGAAGGTGGTCAAGGTGGAGATCACGAGGTAGCTTGCTTATCTGAATTTTTACTAATTTCCTCTCGGAATTCTCTTGGTTTCGCTTCTAGTGAGCTTCACGAGTATGGATATCCTACTACCTGTTGAACTTGAAGTAGAATTGAGCAGCTACGAACAACCCGGGCTGATTTACTTCACTACTCGCTACATCATGTTTCACTTAAGAGTTGATCGCTCTCCGAAATCGCTTTCCGAGGTCTTCCAGTTGCGGATAGTTAAAAGGGTAAGTTGCGTTGGATTAATAACAGTTTCGTTGTGTTGCTTGATAGATTGCAAAAGATGTAGCTGCTCAATATGTCGAAGGCTGGGATTGGATCTGCCCCATCAGGTAGCACTTGCTTTTGTTCCCACTTCATTTAAGATTCATTACCACGAAGGGCGAGTCTTGACTGATGCTTGTAATGCAAAAGCTCTTGTTATACATCTTCAGTAGTCAACATATTGATCATGGCTTGATATTAAGTTTGGTATGTCGTCTCATTGCAGAGATCGGAACACTGGCATTTGGGATGCTGTTTCTATATCTCAAACAGGGGTAATTTCTTCTGCCTTTTTGTGCTACTGCAATCACATGCCGACTTTCATTATTGCTAAACTTCATCTTATCTATCGTAATTGTCATATACTATCTCAACTGCAAATGTGCGGGCTCGGACGCTGCCTTGATTGGAACTTTGGAAGAGTACATCTATTAATACGTTTCTGGTGGATATTGCAGCCAGTGCGGCTTGTGGATCCTCACTTGGTTGCAACATTCCACAAATCTTACACTGAAGCTGATCTATGGGTCACCACGGAGCTTGTCAACACGAGCTCGAAACAAATGACTGTGTCTGTTAAGCTGGACGTTTCACTTGATGATGTGGATGGATTTTGCATCGTTGATCATGTACATATAAGTCAGGACGTTATTGTTGAGGGTAACACAAGCATGCCGTACTCTTTGCCTCCGGTAATCTTCTACATTGGACGAAACTGTCTGAGAAGCACTATTGAAGCTAGAAATTTGAACGTTTACTTTCATTGGGTCGCTCTGCAATTTTGAGTCTGACGCATATACGCATCTTCACAGCTTCGATTCAAGAATCCAGCGTTATGGTGGCCTAATGGGCTGGGCGACCAGCCTTTGTACAAAGTGGATATCACCCTAGACGTGCGAGGATATGGAGAAGCTGACTCTTGGAGCCACTTGTTTGGTTTCCGCCATATAGAGTCACACATTGACCCAGCGACCAACGGACGGAAATTCATGGTCAATGGAGAGCCTGTCTATATCAGAGGAGGCAATTGGATAGTCTCAGATGGTTTACTACGCCTTTCAAAGGATCGGTATGAGACGGAAGTAACTTTCCATGCGGATATGAACTTGAACATGATACGAGTATGGGGTGGTGCCTTAGCTGAGCGACCGGACTTTTACAGTGCGTGTGACAAGCGTGGACTCCTGGTACTAGGAAATTCCTTCTTTGTGAAAGTTATTTGTCTTCATTGTTGACATCTTAGGCTTAATTTCATTTGTTTCGTCCAGGTATGGCAGGAGTTCTGGATAACAGGTGACTGCAATGGGCGAGGGGTAGAACCATCGAACCCAGATTGGCCACTTGATCATGACCTCTTTCTCACTTGCGCTTTCGACACAGTCAAGCTTTTGCGTAACCATGCCAGTCTGGCCCTTTGGTGTGGAGGGAATGAGCAACATCCAGCTGACGACATCAATGAAGCACTTGAGAAGAACTTGAAAATCGTTTTTGGCAACGAAAATCCTAGCATCTATTTAGACGGCACCCGACTTTACATCAAGGGTAGGTTTCCTTACAAATTCTCGTACGTTATTTTGCCTCTGGATGAGTGAAGATGCTGTATTTCTTCCAGTACTGCTAATAACGAACCTTTAATTTCCAGTGCACGATCAGCACAGACTAGCTATATTTACAAGTCTTTTATAGTTATCTCCCCATTCAGTCAACAGGTATCACTGCATGTTCTGTAAATGAATTATCTATACTGGTTTGAAGATCCACACCATGGTTTCTTGCTGTGAAGGTTCGTTGTGGGAGGGAATAGCGGCAGGAAATGGCTTGTTTCGGGATGGGCCATACGGAATTCAAGTGCCGGAGAGTTTCTTCGAAGAAAATTACTACGACTACGCATTCAATCCAGAGATCGGCAACGTTGGGGTTCCAAAGGCGGAGACTATTCGTGCCACTATGCCTCCTGAAGCATGGGATCCCCCCTTTTGCATGAACGGAGAGCTTCCTAATGCGACTTGGGACTACCACAAGTATATCCCGTATGCAGATGCGCAGAAGCTGGTACCTGGACAAATTGAAGCGTTTGGTGCATACAATAGCCTTGATGACTTCTGTGAGAAGGTTCATATCTCAACTTCTCAATAAACTGGTGTAGTTAAGTTCTCTCCATCTCCTAATCGTGAGTTGACTTCCTGCAGGCACAGCTTGTAAACTATGTACAGTATCGAGCACTTATTGAGGCCTGGAACTCCCGGATGTGGACAAAGTACACGGGGGTCATACTATGGAAAACACAGAACCCTTGGCCCGGACTGCGAGGTCAGATGTATGATTTCCTGCTTGACCAGACTGGAGCCTTCTTTGGCTTGCAGAGTGCTTGCGAAAGTGTACACGTCCAGTTAAACCTCCTCACATACAATATCGAGGTATATCAAAGCTCAACCCTTTGCGGTCAAAGTATAGCTCATTGCATCTTTCCCATCAAGTCTCCAATGAGCGAAGCAACTACATCCGTAGCTACCTAGCATGTTCTTTCTTATTCAACTTTCACGTTACCAGAAAAAGAACAACATAACCGTGGTTTTCATTCATTGTTTCCTCTACTCGTTGCGTGCAGATCGTGAATACAACGAGAGATTCATTGTCACTCATGGTGGAGGCTTCAGTGTTCGACGTTAATGGTGAGAATCCATATACCAACACATTCAAAGGACTGACTGCTGCTGCCAAATCAACAACAACGATTGGTAACATACCTCTATTCAAGTCCATCAACGATCAATCAGTTTACTTCTTACTATTGAAATGTGGGAGCTCATCTGGTAACACAATCTCTCGAAACTTCTACTGGTTGCATCCTGTGGGAGGCAGCTACTTGCAACTGGCAGGGGAGTTTCGAGCCCACAAGATCCCCATCGCTTCATTTGCAAGTTTGAGAGTGGACAATAGCGGCTCTTACAAGTACAGCATCCGAGTTCATAATACGAGCTCTACAGCGGTTGCCTTTGGAATGTACTTCTCAGTGATTGATGCTGCTGCTGATTCTGATGACAATCGTATCTTGCCAGTGGCCTACTCCATCAACTGGTTCTCGTTGGTCCCCAATGAAGATCTCAATGTTACGATCTCCTTCAAGGTGCGCCACAACAACGTCCGCCCCAAAGTACTCCTGCGAGGTTGGAACATTGAAGATAGAGAGGTTGTTCTTCCTCCCCGTCACTGGTAACTGATTACTTCGCTTCATAAATATCAAATTTGTACACATTCAACTTCATCTAGTTTCGAACCTGGTGTAAATAGAATGTTTGACCTACCTTGATGTTAGGATGCCCATTCGTGGTATAGGATCAGAAATCCTGAATCTATAGACATAGTAGCCGGCTGATAGATGTTGAGCTTTTATCTCAATGTTGGTACGTAAGCAAGAGTTTATCTTGTAGTAGTGATCTGCTTTGTGAGGTAATCATGGTTTAACCTTTGTTATGTGAGATAATGAGGCGCAGAGTGTTGTATTATCCAAACAAGGACACATACCCTGCTTGTTTGTGACAAAGGTCAACAATTATAACCTACGATATTGGTTCATAATTGTCACAAAGTAGGGCATGTGGCCTTGATTTGATGATAAGCCTCTTTTTTGAATGTTGTATTCTCCAAACAAGGACACCTACCCTTGTTGTGACATAGGTCAACAATTATTACATGTAACATTGGTTAATAATTGCTAACCTATGTCACAATTTAGGGTAGGTGGCTTTGATTCGATAATACACTTATTCAAGAATGTGTCATGCAAACAAGGACATGTACCCTTCTTGTGACAATGGTTAACCATCATTATTGGTATATAATGAGTAACCCTTGTCACAAGTCTGGTTAAGGGTACATGACCTTGATTTGCTAATACGCCTCTTTCGAGAATGTTGTGTCATGCAAATAAGGACACATACCTTTCTTCTGACAATGGTTAACAATTACGACCTGTAACATTGGTTGATAATTGCTAACCCTTGTCACAAGTAAGGGGCACATGGCCTTGATTTGATGATACGCTTTCCTATCTTACATAACAAGTTTGAAATCATGACTACCTTACACCGATGTTCAATGAGGATTTGAACTTGGATCATTAGTGCAGGATAAATTCTCAATTACATTCAATGTTTGAGAATGTTTAAGATTACGACTTGACGATGATCAAAGAATTCTCCTCCGTAAATGCTATATCAAAATTGCAATGCTCAATTTCATGGAGTCGACTCTCGATCATATGACTTGTTTATCGGAGTAGGGTTGAAGAGTTTCCACCATTGGTCATTTGTTAGGTGTGCATGACAAACAGAGCAAGTGAAACTTTGTTCATATTAGCAGGGGCCTATCTTGGATAAGGGATTCATTCATATTTTTGAGTTGCTGGTTTTCTTCTGTCGAAGCTCGCTTAACTTGTGGATGATCGATTGCGGGAACCGGCCTCAGGTGTGCATGATATGAGTCGTGTTCTATGTGCATAATTTGGGCATAGCTTGCGATCAAGCGTGTGTGTAGTGATGAAGTTGAAGTAGCTTGCTTCGATGTTTGCTGCCATGGTGGAGGTAGCAAAGTGCCAGAGATTGGGAACAGTTGAGAGCTTCCAAAGTGGTGCCTGATCGATTCTTAACCAGGGCCGAGGTTTGAAAATTGGCAGAACCTGTTCCCTTGCCCTGAGGTAGCCAATTAAGGTAAAGACTCCCACAATCGAGAGTACTTCTTAAAGTGTGTATGCATCAAAGAATGTAAGATTATCTATAGTTCTATATACATTTTTAATTATACAACATTTGTATAGAATATATAGCATGTGTATGAGATTGAACAACCAACTTCTTTTTTAAAATTTAGATTGAACTTACTAAACTAAACTCTTGAAGACAAACAGTGTAGCAAGTTGATACTAAACAAGTGTTTCTTCAATACATATGTACAATTTTATTCACTTGTCATTAACCCTTGACTAGGCCAAAAGTCAAAAATCGACATTTTGGATGATTGCAGCAGCTTTCAAGAGCCATAACTTCTACTTTTAGAATATGTTCTGGATGAAATCACTTGGGTTGTGTACCACATCAAGTCTTGTTTGTGTAGTAAAAATTGTAGACCTATACAATGAAGTATGAATAAATAACATGCATTTTAGTAAAGGCAACTCTTGCTTTTGAGTTTTCAAACATGGGGCATGTTTTGCCATTGGGAGGCAATTATTGGATATCAATATGTTTTGCTATCATAATTTTTTTTTACATAATCATGATCTTAAGATGACGAGAAAAAATTTTCTTGTAGAGAGATTTTGGATCCAAATAATTTTGGTATTGGATTTACAATGATATTTCTATATTGAAAGGAAGTGATTAAAATTATTTTTGAGGAGCTATATGTCCTTCATCCACCATTAGATTTTGACTTTATTTTTTGAGATGGATTCCATTTAGAGTCTAGTTCTTGTGGTGGAAGCCTTGACAAAATCGAAGATATATTGAAGATGAGGCATAAATTTTAGGGCAAAGGGTTGAATTTTGGACTATTTTTCCTTTGGAAATGTTTTGGTAGTTTTCATCATTGCAAGGTTATTATTTGCACATAGAAATTTTTCTCATGGAATTTTTTTTGCTCTAGGGTGTTATTCTTATGTAAGTAGACATCTTTGTAGATGATGGTTTTTTAATTGCAATAAGTAAATTGGTAGCATTTTCACTTCAAAGAGAAAATGTTAAGATTTAGTGATGTATTTTGAGTACTAACATGTTATGATCTTGCAATCTATGAGGCCTCACGACTCACAATTTGACCCGAATGATGCACAATTAGTATAATACAAGATTATACAATTCAAATCTGAATAACTTACCATTATTTCCATTTATGACAACTTTTTTGAGAATGTGTTATTTTCTTTACCGATGTGTCAAACCGAGGTTAAGAGTTCATTGAATGATCTTGAGTACTATAATGAGGCTCAAAATTGGGACGCCACTAGCATAGAAACATACTTACTATACTACCATTTGGCCATCTTTTTGAGCTATTTTTCATGTGAAATCCAACCCCATGATTCTTGATGGGTTCAATATGGATGTTACTAGTACGTACGAGCAATTTTAAGCACAAGAAATCTACATGGATGTTACCAGTGCAAGCAATTTTCTTGCGTGGGGAGAAATAGTAGAATGCTGTAGCAAGTGGAATCATCATTTTTGAACTTTCTACAATGAGTTATGAATTTATGAAATTGGAATTATAGGTGTTCCTCAAACGGTGCCCTGAAGTGATACCACATAATGTTTACAAAGAATACATGGTACCGCTGTATGAAAAAACTATTATGTACCCATAAATGAATACTACTATTTAGATAGGTTCAGAAATTTCATAACCAAATACAATTTGTTAGAATACATATGCTCCAAATTATGAAGTCCAGAAAACTAATCGCTTCCATCCAAATCTATGTTGTAAAGCTCCATTTCTAGATTCTGAACTGTTTCTACTCAAGGTTGCCGCAATTACTTCCATGACAGCACCTAAACCACTGCAATCCCACCTCTGCCTGATTATTAATCAAGGCACACTGAAAAGGCAGATGACAAACACAAAAACAGAATGAAGACACGGTTTGCAACAGTCCCCAGATAAAACATGAGAATCTCTGCTTTTAAGAATCTGTCACAAACTCAAACCCGAAACCGAAGACAGTCTCTTTTCCAACTGCAAAAGGTTCCAAAGCATGTGAAAGCTTTTTCTCTCCCTTTTTGGACGTAGTTGCCTAAATCTCAAATCCCAATCAAACAATTATACACAAAAAAAATCGCGTCACTGCCATGCAGTGGCCAGTGTTGATCCTCCTGACACTGCCAGTGCGCTTGTCTAGAAACGAAGGAGCCTTTTCTAGAACATGAAAGAATCTTGTATACCCCTTGAACGATTCTCCTTGTTACAGTATGACGATAATAACACATACCTTTGATTAAGCCAAGATGGTTTTTCCGAGGATGAAGAGCGTGGACGAGAAGGCAACGCCAAAGATCATGTACAGGAAGCCTCGGTCCAAGACGAAGCCGTACAACGAGATCCCTGCCCTGGTATGCTGCAAGTACGTAACCAGAGCCTGCCGCTTCTGAAAAGCTTCCAGATCATGTGCCAGTTCCTTCTGGAAGATGCTCACGTTGTCGTTGTTGTTGATGTTGTCGCAGTTTTCTAAATCAGACTGGCTCGTGTTGTGCAGCAGCGGGTGAGCAGGGCCATACACTTTGCCTTCCTGATTCTCCACAACTGAGCACGGGATGCAAGTGGCCAACGCATGCCACTTGCTCACACTGGCCACAATGTGCTGAGCCTTGTGGGTGATCTTTGCCGCCCCTTGCAAGCACAGCCCCAAGCCTGTCAAGTGCACAACTGAGCAGAGCGCTAGGTCCCCAGCTCGGAAGAAACTGATCGTTCGCGCTTCCAGCAGAATCTGAAACAACGATGCGAGCTGGCTGAGAATGATGGAGAATAACGCGAACAGCAAGAAGACTCGAAACCGGTGACTGATCGTTGTCAGCTGGTTCCGGATCTTCATGTGCTCCTTCAAGATCGTGGCGACGTCTCCAGTCTCTTCCAGAAGCTTGTAGTATCCTCGGAGACGAAGCACTTGCAGCGAGCACATGAGCCGGAAGAGGACGCACATGAAGAGGAACACCGAAGTTCTGTACAGCCATGAGAGGACTGCAGTGATACAGAGAATGACGTTAATGTGAGGTACATCCACAGCGACTGTGACGTAGTAGTACCACCATGCTCGGTGGCCGATTTCCACTATGAAGGTCGGGAGCAGCATCCATGCCAGGATATGAAACGCACTTCTGAGCTTCGTTTGGAAACCGGTTTGCACCTCTGGAGACTCTCGGACGATTTTGTCAAGCAGAAGCGTCCTGCGCAGGCCGTAGGTGTGGAGGATGTGGGAGAGGGAGAGGAAGGAGACTGCTGCGAGGATGCTCTCCGACATCTGCACCAGTTTTTCGAACGGATGTCGATAACCTAAAGCGCAATTCTCACATGATACGTAGGTGTAGTTGAAGATGGGGACGAGGAATGTGAAGGTGACGAAGAGGATGCGTGACCAGATGACCTTCAGTGTTGTGGATTGGTCTAACCCTAACCATGCTAGGCCTGTTCGAAACTGCCGGAGTTCGTCTCTCGGATTTGATAGCGTCCGAGTAAGAAGTGCTTTACGAAGTTCCGATTTCTGTTCTTCTTTGTCGGGATCGATCTCTTCTTCTACGAGGTCCGGGACTGCGTTGCTGAACTGCACACTTCGTACTACGCTGCTGAAACTCACGTTCTTGTGAATCATTGCCGCTTCCAGATCGTGTGTCTGATTCGTTGCGTCCTCTCCGTAAGATTCGTATGGCCCCCGATCATCTTCCATAGCTAACTATATCACTCGAATGCTGAATAAGCTTGCAGTCGACTTGCTCGCTCGAATACTGGACAGCTCGAATGCTGCAACAGACTTGCAATAGACTTCCTCGCTCAAATGCTGGAAATTTCTGCAATCTACTCCCTCACTAGCATACTGGCTATCTTAAAATCAACTTTCTCACCCCGAATGCTGAAGAATCTTGCAATCGACTTGCTCGCTCAAATGCTTAAAATTCTTGCAATCAACTCCTCGCTCGAATGCTGGAAGATCTCACATCCAAGTCGCTCATCCAAAAAGTTCCAGATCCGGATCCAGTTCCAAATCAAAAAGTTCCAAACTCAAAAAGTTCCAGATCCTGCAACCAGCTAGCGCACTAAAGTGCTTGCAACTTTATTATCTCGTTGCATACTTTCAAATCTCGAAATGTTGCTGACATCAATGCTGGTCCCGCAAGTCCCGCAAACGCAAATGCCACAAGTCTTAGTCACTCCAATGACTGCACAGTAATCACTCAAATCTTGCAGTCAACTGAAATGGCGAGTATACTGACTCAAATCTCGCAGCCAACCTGCGAACGTAAACAGCATAAGAATCATAAACTGATGCTCACACACATAATTGCAGTACTCTCGCAGTCAACTCCAAAACCTCATTCAAACACTGATCTTTCGAATATTCAAATCTCCCAGTCAACTTCCTAGATCGATCAATACCTGCTCCAATCTATCCTTGTCAATCGACCTGCTCACTCGAATGCTAGCAATGTATACAATCCACTGACTGATTCAAATACTGCAATACTGCATGAAAACTGGCGATCTCGGTCTCGATCGAATCAGAACGAAAAGCCGTGCCCACTTCAATCAATCCTTCGTGGAATCCATAAATGCGAGCAAGATAATGTTGGATCGAAACCCTAATGCAGCGATCGCATCGGAGTTGCATCTGCATCGGGAATCGATGAGTTTGTTGCCCGGTGACTTCGGAGATTTGATTAGTAACTTACTATTTTTGAATATTTGAGTCTATCCATTTATATCATATCTTGGTGAGATTATGTTCAGTTATGCTTTTTATACTCGGGAATAAGGTGGAATGTCCTTAACACCGCCCCCTTTAATGGCAACTTACCACTTGGAGTTTCCTTGTTTGTGTGGGTTAGGGACGCTTTACATGGGGAGTCAAGGGCCAACCAATCTTTAAGTCAATTTACTCATATTTTGAGCTCAGTTGGCTCCATGGGCCACTTGGAGAACGCATTAAATATATAATAAAGTTGGGGCCAATTCTCTCATGTGTAAAGCCCTTGGGGTTGATTTGTAGAGGGAAATACAAGGCCATGGGGCCAATTCGTATTATTAACTACATTCCATGCTTTTTTTTTTTTTTTTTTTTTTTTTTTTTTTTTTTTGGAACAAGTGGTGGATTTCCATTGCATGAAGAAGAGAGATACACCGATGCAGAACCAGGCACAAGTAACATTCCATGCTTTTGATTTCTTATCATTAAAGTATTTTAATGAAATAATGATTGTGTATTGAAATCAAGAAATGGGTGAATTGGCTTTCCATTCTTGTATCTCACAACTTTTGGAGCGCATGTCATGTCATAACTTGTACCCTAACCATTATTATATAATTTGAGAACATTGGCCTTGACTCTTCATGTAAAGCCCAATTTCAAGAATTGAACCAATAACAAGAGAGAATTTGGCTATGAGTTGGCCTCTTCAATGGCTTGGCTTCTCGTGTAAAACGGCCCTTAACCCCTAAACGCCCAAGGGGGGGTAAAGCTCCTAACAATTGGTAATAATGCTGATTTTTTCAAAACTGCGTAAAAACAAATAAAAGATGAAAATGGAAAATCCAACCGTGGGATCTTCTTTGGAGCATGGCAATTAGTATGACCGCCAAGTTGCATGCCATTTGGAGGTATGGATTTCAAGATCCATGCAAAAAAGGGGTGAAGATCACACCACCAAAACTTTCATGAAAAATCTCTTTTGCCCACTCTCACAAATTGAGAATCAAGGTTTTTACTATTTATCCAAGGAGGGAGTAGAGTAAACCCACCGAGGAGTTGAGCAAAAAAAACGGCGGATGAATAATCGATGGGATGAAAGCGGGGTTGTGCACCAAAGACGGAGCCTCACATCCAGAATGTCGAAAAACGACATTGTGGGCGCTTAAGGGTTAATATTCAAGGGTTTGACCCTTCTTACACTCTAACTTTTTTTATTTCATTTTATTATACATTGTGTTGTTAGTTAGTGTGTTAGGGAAAAATAGGCACTTCTAGCTTCTTCTACTTCATATTTGTATCATACTTCTCCATTTAGGACACCGTTTTAATTGAGTTGAATGTTAGAAAAGTGAGTTTCTCAATTGACATGACTGATGAGTGAAGTTTTGCTTCAAGCAATGTGGATAATGCAAGATCCACTACTAAGTACATAAATTGTAGTATGTCTTTATTAATCTAGAAAGAAAGGGCCTAGTGCTAGATATCTCCTACCTAAGTTCGATAATGCATGTCAAGAAGCACGTTTGAGTTTTTGTCAAATTTAAAGCTTCTACGTGCATGGTTACTTTAACCCTATAGTTGACCTGCCCCAAAATAGCGAGAAAGTCTCAAAATTGCCAAAAACTACCAAGAGTCAATATAAGGTGAAGGTTTTCAGCTTTTGACGTATTTCTAGGTATGTAATCATGGGATCTAGTACCTAACTTATATGTGTATGTGTTTTTCAAATCTCACATTCAAATTCTTTATCAATTGTGGAATCGGATTGTTCAAAGTTCGAGAAAGAATTTTTTTTCCTTGTGAAACAAGTAACTAGTTTTTTGACGGCCAAATAACTATTTTCAATGAAAACTTTTATATGAAGTAATTTTATATTAAATTAAATTCTATATCGATTAACCCAAGAATTTTCCGTGCTGGGTTTGAGTATAAAAACATTTTCCGTACACCATTTTAATAAAAACCAAATAAATCATTTAACTTTTTTACCATGAATGAAGAAGATGATTTATCCAACAAATATTTTCTTTGAAGTATGTTTAATTATCTAAAAAATTAAATGATTGAAAAGATCTGCCAAAGCAAGTGCAAATCTTGCGGGGAGAAAGGCATTTGGACTCGAGATGATGAGTGCAAAAATACTTTTTCAAGTACCAACTCTGTGTCAATTCTTGCAACGAATGCAAATCTCATGAAATATGATGTTTTGAACAACATGGTGGTGTTTTCTTCAGTTTCTCCAAGTAATTATTATGATCAAATTGATAGTGCGGCGGATTTACATATATAAAGAGATTGTAATGAATACTATAAGTTGAATGAAGAAACAACTACTGACATGCAAGGTTATAATGGTCATTATTAAAGACTAGGAGAAATTTCTTAGCACTTTCAGTGCAATTTAATAATAATAAAATAAAGAAAAAGAATGTCATTAAAAACAAAGGACAATACCAAAAGCAAGGATGGAAAGACTGCTAAAAGGCGATGATGAGGTTGTTTACTATGATCTTGTATTGTCACTTGATTAGCCTCAATTCATAATAAAAATCAATCCACTACTCCCGATTAAAAACAGTTCACGAAGTGCTTTACTCCTCTTCAATCAAGCATTGGAAAACGGTTATGCAAGAAGAGCTTGATTCACTTTATGAACATAATACTTGACAACAACAATCTAATCTATTAGGATACAACATAATCTTGTAGGATAAGCAAAAGATGTGATAGTGATATGTGACAAAAAAGTATCCATACACTTATAGTTTGTCCATGCAACATAGGGATGTGGATGCAATGGGAGAATTTTCGGGCAAGGTTTCCACTAATATTACATGAAAAAAAGAATTGATAGGTGAAAAAAATTGATAAAAACTACAATAAAATATAGTTGCAAACGATAACTTCCATGTTATATCTTGCCTCCTTGAATTCAACGTTTCTTTCTTTGTAGGTGCAGATTGAGTATGGGTGGAGTCTTACTATGTTGCTCAGTTCTTACTATGTTGCTAGGATGTTTTGATTTTTGTTGCCAATTTAGATTGTGGCCCTAAGAATGTGTTGATGTTAATGGTGGGACAACAATTGATAGGCTCAGGCATCGGATGTGCTAATCAAGTAACTATTTAAATGTCACATTCCTTCAAAGGCTTTTGTCCTATTTGTACATTTCCCATTGAGACCATACATGATTTTGCAACATGATTTTGACATGTCTTTGGAAAAAAATTTACGTTACATTTAAATTACTCTTTTTACCTCTTTTATAAGTAGAAATTATATTTCATATACTTCTTTGTATATTTTGAAACATAATATTTTACAAAGGAGTAAGCCCATAATCAAAATTGACTATATAATGTTTTTTTTTTTTTTTTTTTTTTTTTTTTTTTTTTTTTTTTTTTTTTTACAATCATTAAGTAAGAATATTTTTGTAGTTTGATTTAATTATGTAAAAATCAGTAGAATTTTGTATCGACTACTTGTTAAAAATTTTATGCTATATTAGTATTTCAAATATACACATTGTAACTATTATTGAATCTCAAATGTACAAGTTTTAGTATTAGTTATGTGTTTTATTAAAAAATCTCCAAGCTTAAGATTTTAGAAATAAAATAAATAAATAAATAAATAAAAATTAAGATGAGTTAAATATTAATGAAAAGTGATTGATGGGGTAAGAATTATAAAGTTCATTATTTGATGTGATTGACTTGATTTGATAGTGCAAGTTATGTATTTTAAAAATGAACTTTTTACCAAAATAGTTAGTCTGAGGATCTTATAGAGTATTAGAGTGAGAATTTTTCACAGAAGATAAATTGTAAAAATAAAATAATAAAAACACAATAAATCATTTCACAAGTTGGAACATACATTCACAATAGATTGGGTATTCATTATTCTTTTTAGTGATATTAAAAATTGATTATCATAATGGTATTGACCTTCACACACTTGATGCTCATGTACATTTTATTTGATGTTAAGCATATGAAGGTGTGACTTACCCCATACTAATTATGGCATTCAATTGGTAGACAATTTGATCTCCTAAATATCCATAAAAAAATCTTGCAAAGTTTATACAACAAATACTTTACAAAATCAAATGAAATTCTTCATATTGCATATAAAACTAGACACTCCAAATTTCTACTCTACTTTAAAAACATCCTAAGATATACTTCATTTAGGCATGACGATACTCTAAAAATTTACAATCCACCCGAAAATGATCTTGAATTGGTAAATTCCTCCTAAAATTGTCATTTATATTGCCTTGAAAAATTAAATCTAGCCTTGCTTGTGTTTAGACCTTATAGACCCAAAAAAATATAAGAAGGCCTAATCAAGTTTTGTAAATTGCAAATGAAACTATACCTATCAAATGCCTACATCACCTAAAAATGTTAATCTCTAGAATATTCTAATGTAGGGTGTGGGAACTGTTGAAATTTCTTGATTAACCATAAATTGGTTGTTTGGGCTATTATTCTATCAAGGGTAAATTTAGATTCATGTTCTTATTTTCATTGTTGGCTCTTAATGTTTTAAGTAAAGTGGTGTCATTCGCAAAAGAATTAAAATTATTTCATATTTTGAACATATCATAGTAGTGTACTTTCTTATAATACATTTAAAGGCTTCAAATGTCAAATTTCAAATAATCACTAAAATAGGTTGAGATTATATTACGAAATGTCAAATTATTGCATAAGATGGCAATAATGTTCTGTGAGAACCTCTAGTTAGTTCATTGTTAGTTGGTAGAGATTGCCCATTTGAATCTTCGAATTACAAGAAAGAATCGGTTAATAAAATAGTATAAATTATAGTGTATGGTATACTAGCATAAATTAGTTAAGAATAGGGGTGATTGATTTGTATGATGTGCAATTAGTGAAATTTGTAGTTTTTAGAAGCAATTTGGAGAACTTTGTTGAGAATGTGTGGTGAAGACCTGAGACAATAAACAACTTGTATAGATGTGTTTTACATAAGAAGAATAATGTCGTACAAAAACAAAGAATCATTGACTCAAAGTTTTTTTTACTTGCCTCTTGAAATTAGAGTTGGTCACTCACTGGTCATCACAAGAACTTAAAAAACCATTGATTGATGTTTTTTTTGTTTCTTGTTGGTTAGTAGTCACTTTAAGTGGGTGAAGTACCATCAAATAATTGTTTTTTTTTTCTTTTTTCTTTTTTTTTTGGCCTCTTGAAATCATTTGGCAAGTAGTCATTGTAAGATTGGAAGGAATCAATAAATAACAGTTTCTCTGTTTAGCCAGTTGTCATTGTAACGTTGTGAAAGTTCATAATATTACAATTTTTGGTTTGCATCTGAAATAGTTGGCCGGGGACAGTGTATGCTTAGGAGGAATCATTGAAAAGTAGTTTCTCTCTTTGCCTCTAAAAGGAGTTAGCGAGTTAGCCACTAAATTGTAATCTTGAGTTAGATAATTAATCAATAGTTTTCCCGTTTGCCTTCGAAATCGGTTGGCCAATGATCACTCTAAGGATGTGAGTTATAATTCATTGATAGTTTTTTTGCATTTACGTATTTGTACTAAAGTTGGCAAGTAGTTACTATAAGTGCACATTGCAATTTATTGATGTTGAGTGAGTTAGAACCTTTCTTTTCCGTTGGCATCAAAAGAGGGTAGTTTTTGGCGGTTTTGAGACTTTCTCACAGTTTTGAGGCTGGTCTACAAGAGGAGTTAAGTAACACCAACTAAATGAGGATGATTGGCTTGTTTGATGGGTAATTTGTGTGATTGTAGCTTGGAGAAGTGATTCGGAGAGAAGTTTCTTGAGAATGCGTGGTTAAGAGATGAGATGATAAATAACTTCTGTAGAGTGTTTTGGATGAGAATAGTGTGGTAAGAAAACTATGAAGAATCATCACGTGATGCTTTCTCTTTGCTTGCCCCTTCAAATCAGAGTCCGCCACTCAGTGGTCATTGTAAGAACGTGAACAAAAATTAAAAAATAATTTTTGTTTGCGTGTTGGAATCAGTTGGTTAGTGGTCGCTTTGAGAAGTACTATTAGATAATAATTTATTTGTTGGTCTTTGAAATCAGTCGGTAACTAGTCACTATTTGCTTTTGAAGAATTGTCAAACAATAGTTTTTTAGTTTTCCCTTGCAGTTAGCCAATGATTAGTCACTGTTTACTTGTAAAGTATCATAAATTTATAGATTTTTGATTGCCCTTTGACATCAATGGGCCATCAGTGGGCCATTGGTTATTGTTTGTTTTTCAAGAATTCACAATCAATAGTTGATTGTTTGCAAACAATAGGCCATTGGTCACTAGTTGTTTGTGAAGAATCATCAATTAATGGTTTTTTAATTGCCCTCTCAAATCACTTGGCAAGTGGTCAATCTTTACCCCTAAAGAATCATTAATCAATAAATTTTTGTTTGTCTCTCAAATCAGTTGGCTGGAAGTCAGTGTAACATATTCAAGAATCATTAAAATAATTATTTATTTTTGTTTGCCTTCTAATCAGTTGACTAGTGGTCACTATAAAGGTGCAAGGTATCATTCCTTAAGAACTCTTTTATGTATGCGTCTTCGCACTAGAGTTGGCTAGTAATCACTGTAAATGCTCATTGCAATTTGTTGATGTCCAATTAGTTGAGATCTCTCACTAAACCAAAAGTAAGGAATGAATTGAGAGTCTTGTGCATAGTTGACATATCTACTTAGTTCATTGCTCCAATAAACATCAGAAATCAATATATGTTTGAGATTTGTATCAATTTTCTTACTGTGATTTCATGAGCTAATTGGCTAAATGACAAGCTCCACCAACTAGCAGTGAACAACAATGTAGTAACGACTAATCAACTTTTCCCTTGCCAAAGATGAATACTTTTTTCAAAGACAAATTGAAGAAATTTTTGTTTTTCAACTAGCAATTTATTTGTAAAATTAATTTAAAAGAAACTTCTTTAAATTTTTGTGCACTAGAGAGACTAGTGTACCAATAACTGGTCATGTTGCATCCTTCATATGCTACACTCATACATTCACAAATAACTATTTGACACTAAAATCAAATTTTGGTGTTAAATGGTCCTACAAAAAGGCATGCCATTGAGTCCTCAACCTTGAGCTCCCATTTCTCAAGCTCTAATAGGGCTATTGAAGTGCTTGAAGCGGTGTTCACCCTCTCACACTCCATAGAATAGCCTCCAAGCTAGATACAATTCTCAAAAGCTCGATCCACTGATTTATAGAATTCTTGTCAAAAGAGGGATAAATTCAACAATGACTCAAATATTAGTTGTCACATTATAAACAACTTATTTTTATTTTCACTCATAACACTTTCCTCATAAATGTGTTTTTCGCCCAGAAAAAAGGCTAAGATGTTTTGGAATGAGGCACTCATTTTTGGCATCGAACATCAAACAATTTGTATTCGCTCTATTCAATAATTATTCAAAACTGGGTGGTCAAACCTTAGTGTTCACGCATTCACTATTCAACCCCAAAATTTCTATCAATCTTTTTGAAGATTGTAACAAGATTCAAAGAGGCTCTAATTCAAGTAGATCCAAAGAGCTTAGAATTCTACAAGACAAAAATCTAATTTTTAACAAAATAAAATATTACCATACACAAATGTCAAATTCAACAAAAATTATTTATTCAAAAAAGCAACACATATCATCTTCTAATTGGCCCAAAGTAACGTAAACCCCCCAAAATCCTCCATGGAAACATTCAACAAAGAATCCCACCCGTACAAAGCCATGTGAAACAAAGTACAAAGAACACCCAACGAATGTTTTTGTACCCAAATTCATGGTCAAACAAAATCAAACACAAAATATGGCTCCTCTCCCACCACTTAGGGGTCACCTAAAAAAACAACCCATAAATCTATTTCTTTCTTTTTTTATTTAATTTTTTCACCAAAACGAATATCTCCAATTAAAGAGTGGCAGATTTATGATCATCATCATCATTAACAAAATATTCCCACCATGGGTGATTTGTCAACCAAAAATATCCACTCCGAGGACCCCTCCAATCATACATTTGCCATTAAATAATACTATTATTTTTGTTTTTATTCCATTCCTCTCCATTAAAAAAAGGGATTGTTGCAAGTGGCGTGAAGAATGTTTTTGCCCTTAGAGAGGATCATGGATATTCTTTTCACATCATTACAAGTTAGGAATTTTTCCTTTTTCACCCACTTCATGACATTCTTTGAAGAGTTTTGGGGATCCCTTTTTTTTTTTTATTGTGAGGGATTTGAGGGGCTCCCATGTCATGGCTAGCTAGCTACTTTCGTCTTCCATCATGTGGAAAATAAAGCAAGATATCCAAATTCCTAAAGATTTTGTGCCTTTGTGCTTAGGATGTGATGATGTTTCAACTTAAAATAATGTAGCACGACAAGATCAATGAAAGATTTTGTGTGAAGGGATGAAGAAAGATTCTTATAGAGGTCTTGCCATGGTAGTGTATGGTTTTGTTCTTGTGTGGGATTCAAGCTTTCCACCTCACCTCCATTTTTCAAGTCTACTTTTGGAAGAAGGTTGGTAATAGAATTACATTTGTAATGTGGTTGTGTGTAAGTTGGGTATGGAATTTGTGTACTTTTTAGTTTTTGTCAAAGTAATTGTATAAAATTTAAAATGCTAGGAGTTATACAATTTGAGTTCATACTTCAATATACACAATTCGAGTTCATACTTCAATATACACAATTCGAGTTCATACTTCAATATACACAATTCGAGTTCATACTTCAATATACACAATTCGAGTTCATACTTCAATATACACAATTGATCAATTTGCACTCACCAACATTGTGAACTCTTTAATATGAAATTTTTATAATGAAAAAGAAATAAACGAAATGAACTAAGAAAGTGTTGAATGTTCCAAACCAATTAAATGTTACATCACATTCTTCAAAAATGCACTTTTGATGACTATGTACTCATCAACATTTGGAACTCTTAAATATATATTCTTTATTAACATAAAAAATTTAGAAGCTCTTATCACATTCTCTGATACTTACTTTTATCAACGTAGAAACTCTTAGAACAAGCTCCTAGACCGATATACTCAAAATTGATGAGTGGAGTAAACATAGATTTAACGGGAGTCCATCTATACACCCCCATAATCTTCCCATGAATTAATCACCTACTATAATCTCCTTTGAGCATGCATTCACATATATAAGTGAATGCATGGATGTTTCATCAATCTTCATATGAAATTCAGATATTTGCCATATGAACTTGTTCGGTGGTTGGTAAAACTTATTGGGTGGTTCGTAAAACTTGATATTTGCAAAACTTCTTTGATGTTTAGTAAAACTTGATATTTGCCAATTGAACTTGTTTGGTAGTTGGTAAAACTTGATATTTGTCAAGTGAAGTTGCTAGGTGGTCAGTAAAACTTGATACGGAGTATTTGCCAAGAGAACTTGTTTGGTAGTTGGTAAAACTTGATACCGGTATCTGCCAAGTGAACTTGTTTGGTGGTCAGTAAAACTTGATATTTGCCAAGTGAACTTGTTTGGTGGTCAGTAAAACTTGATATTTGCCAAGTGAACTTGTTTGGTAGTTGGTAAAACTTGATATTTGCCAAGTGAACTTGTTTGGTGGTCAGTAAAACTTGTTCGGTGGTTAGTAAATCGAAGTGGATAAGACTTTGTCAAACAAGGTATTGCATGCAGAAAGCAAGAACCCTACCTCACTCCAAAACCCCTTTTACAAGTGGGAATTCACCAAACCTCGCTCAAATTCACCCATAGCGAACAAATCTATTCCCCCAAGCTAAGCTACCCCTGAAGTTTCCTAAAAATTGCTCACCCACATCAAGCTGAGTTTTTCCCAAGGTACCCTAAAAGTAAATTCGGATCTCAAGCTCCCCCATTACCTTCCAGATAACTCAATTATCTGCAGGGGAAAAAAAAAATGAACAGATAAACAGCGCCACCAGAAGTATCGACCTATCCATCATCCAGATAAAATGACTGACATTCCTTCCCTTCCATTGCAGCTTTTTTTACTGCAAAAAATGATGACGACAAATATCAATACTCAAATTCCTTGTGACCTCTCAATTACATGCCCAGAAACGAGGAAGACAGAGGGCGCGAATCATCAAAGCATGTCGGCCAGGAATATCATACTACTCAATCAACAAAGCCAAGGTAAAGGACTTTCTTCCCAACGGAAAGGAAAAGGAAAATCAATAGAGTGTTACACTTACCATGGTTTCTTCTACACCACATGTGCAGGCAGCCAAAAAAGTCTGCACAAATCAAGCAAAGTTAGCCAATGAGAACAGATCATAGATCAGGTGGGCTTGTCAGGAAAAAGACTAAATCGGGCCTCCAATCAGCGCCTGCTCGCCACTGTTCCACAATCCCATCAAATCCGACACCATTTCGATCATGGCATGACACTCACTGGCTCTTTTTTTTTTTTTTTTTTTATTGCATGCACCGTGATGATGATCATCAAGGAAGGGAATTTGGAATGAACAGCCAAATGAATGAGTATGTTCTTTCCGTCAGTGAAACACCACCCCCATGAATCACCTGTTTTGTCTTCACCTGCTTCTGTTTCCATCACACATGATATATCCGAAAAACAAAATTCTCTTTACATAAATGGTCGTGTCATAACAAACACACACACAACCATCTTTAACTTTACTTCACTTGGGAGAGTCTAACCAGCAACAAAGTTAACTGGCTAGAGATATTTTTCACTTCCCTTCCTTATTACACCCAACGCTATAAAACTTGAAACGATAGGTAAAAGCAATATCGAACTCAAAAAACTCACTACGAAATATCGGACTTAGTAAACTCACTGCGGAATATCGAACTTAAAAACCTCTTCAACGTAAAAACCACACTAGGAACTTGATAAACTGTTGGAATTGACAAACTAGACAGGTGGGATGAAGGTTCGAAACTCGAGAAGACAACGGGTATGTATCTACACAGGATAACAGACACACTATATAAGCAAACCATGTCCATTATATGAATCTCCATGGACAGGTTCTGGTGACTTCTTCTTCTTCTTCTTCATCAGCAGCTCAACGTCCCCAACTTCCAACCTGTGCACACACATCAAGAATGATCAGAATTGTATCGTAAGATGGACTTTAGGCACGATTAACATGAGTGAAGTATTGATTACCTGCATCTGGAGTGTCGCCCAGACGACGGAAATCGTTTAACTCCAAATTGTGTACGCCCGAGTTCGACATGTGCATGTTTTTCCCTGTCAATGATCACCACTTGTTAATCATACGACTTATTGAGGGAAAGGGCATATGGGTATAGGGAGATTGGGAATGGAATGGAATGCGGACTGACCTGGAGAAGGGCCAGATTTGTCGGATGTCTTGACCGTTCGATACATCTGCATTGAAAGATCGGCAAAGACAAGAAGAGCGGGGGCTCAGAACTGGGAAGTAGGGCGGTAGTAGTAGGTTTAGGGGAAACCGAAGTGAAATTGCGAAATCATCATCATCATCATCAAATTTTTCATTCAAATCATCAGCCGGTTGATAGCAATCTTCCCACCTGCAAGTGACTCTTCACGTGAGCTAGAGTAAGATCCTTCACATTCATCAGTTCCAACACAGACTTCGGTGTTGCTCCTGTGCAACACAACACATATCCCTCACAAAAATAAGCCACCCATCTCATAGCAATCAAAACGCACGAGTCAGATGTGCTTCCTTTCCCACATCGATAACCCCGAATCCACAATGGCAATACATGCGAATGTGCTTCCTCTCTTACATCGGAAACCCCGAATCCAACATGCATATGTGCTGCCTCTTCTGCATCAGAATCTAAAAGCAGAGAGAAATTTGCAGGAGGATGAGTACTTACTTTCATGGCCGCCCAGAAGCTCCACAGCCTGGACGAAGTGCTCATGCAGAACAGTAGTCCACCGCATCCGGGGAGCACGAACAGAACGTTTGGAATGCGGTTTGAGAGGGTAACGAGCACGGAAGGGGAGACTGGGGTAGCTATTCTCGGGTTTGGCATGGTAGTCACCGAGAAGAGTAGAGAGAGAAGACATATCCTTAGGACGAGGGATATCATCGTGCACACTAAAATAATTCGGATACCGGTAATCACGGCCACCCACCATGTGGTGATGGTAGATTTTGGGACCAGGATCACATCGAGGACCTAGAGAAAGCTCAGGAATTATAATAGGATTGGTAGTACTGATGTGAGGTGGTTGAAACACGCGCTGCTCCAACTGATCAAAGACCCGAGCTCCATGGTGGTAGCCTTGAATCATATGCTCCGATGGATGATGAAACGAGTTTCGCAGGTAAGATGACTGATTGTTTCCATACATGCTCTCTTGGACTTCTTCCCTGCCCCCTCGGAGAGGTGGTGGTGGCGGATTGGCCAGACATAGCACGGTCGAGGCTCCGAGCTCAACCGGCACCGGGCTGGTCGACTTGGTAGGTTGCTTCCAGAGATCGAATCCGTGCACATGCTCCTCAGGCGGAGGAGGAGACGAGTACTGTGGGATGCTGCTGCTGTTCGGTGGACTAATATGAAGCGACAAGTCGGGGCCATTTGTTGACAAACTCATGGATGATTTGTCGGAGCTTGACAACTCTTGCATTGTAGAAACTCAACTCTTCAACGACGGGCTGGCACGGCACGGCACGGCAGGGAAGAAGTCCAAGAGAGCACAATCGTTATTCTGCAGCACACATAGAAGATTGTCGAACACCGTTGTTGCAATTTCCACGCTGTAGAAGCAGAAAAACACACAATTCACGGACTCCAGGGGCGTTGCTCAACCGTAAGGCGGAGACCGCACCAAGCGCAAACTGTCAGGGAAGTTCAATCGCTGTCCCAACTGGCATTCGAAGACGTGAATGTTGCGAAAATCTCCACACTCCATTATTCAAAGAATCACGATTCAAACGCTCACAAACGAGGGAAATCCTTCATAGATCCTTCAGGAGTCAATCTCTTCTTCCTTCTCTCCGATGCAAATTCCACTGTTGTCGTCCCCGAATTCGTGGTGCTAAAGACCGAATTCGCTCCCCACTCCGAACAAGAAAAACGCAGGCGGCTAAGTCTCTCTTCCTTGAAATGACAACGGGTCACCACATCGTGCGGCCTTGCTTGCTCATGCTTTAAATCAAGCCAAAGTACGTAACCTGAAGAGAGAGAGCACAGGGGGGGGGGGGGGCAGGGGGGGGGGAGAGGTGCCACGATCTCAAAGATGAGATTGTGATGGGGGGGGCGAGGACCCAAGCAAGCAAGTAATCGTTCAGTTCAAAGGGGCCTCACTGGCACTACACCGGAGGTCACTCAAATCTCAAGGAACGAAACATGCCGCAACACATGGAGCCCTCGCGACATCCCAACTTGAGGCACCACGTCAGGGACGACAACAAACTGGAAAAACTCGTAAGCAT
The DNA here is from genome assembly GCA_037043015.1 of Bryum argenteum. Classification (NCBI taxonomy): domain Eukaryota; kingdom Viridiplantae; phylum Streptophyta; class Bryopsida; order Bryales; family Bryaceae; genus Bryum; species Bryum argenteum. Next base: position 11,061,387 of record CM073328.1, on the reverse strand, counting down.
ATGTGCGGCTCTATGCAGCTCCACCGTACATAACCTTTGAAAACTCCGTTCGAATCGAAACAACCCACACCGCCACCTCCTTCACCACATCGACAATCGCTACCTCCCGAATGGGCGAAACAGCTTAGGGTTTTAGGGGCCCCGTTCGAAGCCAATAGGACACGAGAGAAGGCGAGGAAAAGCTCCACGGAAAGCTGCGGATGAGGAGGAGAATGTAAGAGCGGCGAGAATAGGAATGGAAAGCGAGCAAGGGAGCGTTTAAGGCAAGTAGGAGGCGATGGCGGGCGATGAGTGCGAGAATGGGGGAGTTTGAAGGAGCAGCAGGCAAGACGTAGTAGTCGATGGATGATGCCCCCCATGATGCGTGGGCATGGGCGAATTCCCCACTTTGGATGAATGAAATTCCTTCAATTGGATGGATGAATGGATGAATTGGTGGCGTGCCGTGTCGGTCACCTGGTCCCACGTCACGAATCTTCTGATTGGTTCGCACCCTTGATCGGACCCAACTGGTGCGCCACGTCACCCGAGAGCTTTCCTTTAATGGAAAGCTTTGCCTTGACCACATCATTTGGTTTATCTTGAATAAATCAACGTTCAATTCTTTCATAAGTTTAATACTCCCTCCGTCCCATTTATATTGTCCACTAGGTTCTCTCAAATCTACATTGGGAGGTAGATTTGAAAGAACCTACTGGACAATATAAATGGGACAGAGGAAGTATTATAGCACTAGTGTTGGAGTGTTTTTTGAGAAGGGTACTAGTGATACGAATGTTTTGATGGGTGAGAGTTTGAGGAGGGTTTTTTTATTGATGGTTGTATTTTGGTGGTTTTGGCGGTAAGTTTGGGATTTTTGGATGGGGTTTGTGATTTTTTTCTCGAGTTTTAAGTGACACCAACTAGTTCTGAATAAGGGTGGTTGGCTTGTTTGATGTGTAATTTGTGTGATTGTACATTTGCAGAAGTGATTTGGAGAAAATTTTGTTTAGAATGTGTTGTTAAGAGATGGGATGATAAATAACTTATGTGGAGTGTTTTGGATGAAAATAATGTGATAAGAAGAATGTGAAGAATCATTAAGTGATTCTATCTCTTTGCTTGCCCTTCCAAATGATGGTCGGTCACTGAGCAGTCATGGTAAGAACGTGAACAAACATTAAACAACAATTGTTTGTTTGCGTGTTTGAATCGCTTGGTTAGCGGTCGCTATGGCGTGTGAGATCAGTTGGCGAGTAGTCATTGCTTGCATTTGAAGAATTGTGAAACAATAGTTTTTTAGTTTGTCCTTTGCAGTTAACCAATTGTCACTGTTTGCTCGTGAAGAATCATCCATTTGTAAATCTTTATTTGCCCTCTGAAATCACTTAGCCCAGTGGTTATTGTTTGCCTCTTACAAATCCACAATCAATAGTTTTTTGTTTGCAAACAATTGCCCACTTGTCGTTGGTTGTTTGTGAGAAATCATTAATTGATAGGTTTTTACTTGCCCTATGCAATCACTTGGCAAGTGGTCATTCTTTACCTCTGAAGAATCATCAATCAATAATTTTTTGTTTGTCTCTGAAATCCATTAACAATCCAAAAAATCATCAGTTGATAGATTTTTTTGTTTGCCACTGAAATGAAATCAGTTTTTTTTAGTAGTTGTATTTTGGTGGTTTTTGGAGATTTAAGATTTTTGGATGGTGTTTTTTGGAGTTTAAACCCCTAGAGTGGACTAAGGGCAAATTGTGGTTGCTTGGGGTTTGGGTAGCCTCTCACTTACTAAATTTAGCTTGCATGAAGTTGAAACTTTTTGCAAGTTGTAGAGTTTTCCCATACCTTTCCAAGGAGTCATTGCACGCTTCAAAATTCCTCATAATTTAGGAGATATTTACGGTGAAAGTTCGAAAGAGTTGTAATTTGCTCAAAAGTGCTCAAACTGCGGTATATGCTCCTTTATTCTCAAAATCTACCCAAAATCAAATAAACCGCAGAAATTCACCGAGAATTTGGAATTTTACATGTTTTCAAGTTTTTTTTCTTTTCTTCCTCTTCTTCTTTTTTTTTTTTTTTTTTTTTTTGTACATGTAAATAAGATTTTGAGACATGATCTCACTGCTCGGATCTTCAATTCAATTATTCTTCACATGCCATTTTATTGTGAGAGATTGGCCTTTATATTTGAATTTTAGTGGACCTCCATGTGGATATCCAAACATTTCTTTAGGTTTTAGAGGTTGCATGAGAATAAAATTGCATAGACATGTTTTTAAATTGCATATACTCACCTAGGAAAAGAATTTGAAGAGTCTCAAATCAAATTTTCTACCATAATGGTTGTTTTTGCTTTCAAAGTACAAGTTACCATTTCTAAAGCAAGGGAAAAAATACTTCTTCTCCAACTTTGAACATTATGATCTCACAACTGGTAAGGAATTTGAATTTTAGTTTTGATATACATATATACACATGCACGGTAGGTATTAGATCCTACGGTTACATACGTAGATATACTCAAAAATTAGAAAATTTTCACCTTGCATCAAATGAGGGTAGTTCTTGGTAGTTTTGAGACTTTCTAGCCGTTTTAAGGCCGGTCCACTTGAGGGGTTAAGTAACACCAATTGAATAAAGGTGATTGGCTTGTTTGATGAGTAATTTGTGTGATTGTAGCTTGCAGAAGTGAATTAGAGAGAAGTTTGTTCATGATGTGTAGTTAAGAGATGTGATGATAAAAAACTTCTGTAGAATGTTTTGGATGAGAATAATGTGGTAAGAAAAATGTGAAGAATCAGCAAGAGATACTTTCTTTTTGCTTGCCTCTTCAAATTAAAGTCGGTTACTCTCTGGTCATTGTAAGAACGTGAACAAATATTAAACAATAGTTTAACATTGTTTGTGTGTTGGAATGAATTGGTTAGCAATCGATGTGTAAGTGTGAAGTACTATTAGATTTTTTTGTTTGCGTGTTTGAAATCAGTTGGTAAGTAGTCATTGTTTGCTTTTGATGAATTATCAAACAATAGTTTTCTGGTTTGCTCTTGCAGTTACCCAATGGTCACTGTTGCTCGTGAAGAATCATTCATTCATAGAGCTTAATTTGTCGTGTGACATTACTTGGCCAGTGGTTATTGTTTGTCTCTTAAGAATAATTAATCAATAATATTTTATTTGCAAACAGTTGGCCACTGGCCACTAGGAGTTTGTGAAGAATTATTAATTGATTGTTTTTTGTCCACCCTCTATAATCACTTGGCGAGTGGTCATTGTTTACCTTTAAAGAATCATTCAATCAATATTTTTTGTTTACCTTTAAAATGAGTCGGCTAGTGGTTAATATAAAGGTGTGAGGTATTATTCATTAAGAATTCTTTTATGTATGCGTCTTGGCACAATACTTGGCTATTACCCAGTGTAAACTCTCATTGCAATTTGTTGGTGTCCAATTAGTTGGGATTTTTCACTGAACCAAAAAAAAGGAATGGATTGTCATAATTTTTCTCATAGAGTTGTTAGTCTCATGCATAGTTGTTTCGTTTGCTACCCGACTCTGCTTATGTGCATGGGCGAGGATCATATTGTATACTTCTTAACCATATGGTAAGACTTTGAGTCAATCACAAGTATACAATGTGATAGTTGGTGTCATATTTGTTGGTCAGACACTTGCATAGTAATAGTATATCATTTACAATACAAAGCCAATTGCTTGTATAACATGAGTATCATTTCACAACATAAAAGGTTTTTGGATTGTATAGCTATGATCTTTCAAGTCCCACTTTGAACTATTTTTGACATATCTACTTAGTTCATTGCTTCTACAAAAAATAAAAATCAATAAAAAAATTGAAATTCATATCAATTTCCTTACTATAATTTCATGAGCTAATTGGCTAGGTGACCATCTCCACCAACTAGCACTTTACAACCTTGTAGTGACCACTAATCAACTATTCTTTTGTCAAAAATGAAAACTTTCTTCAAAGACAACTTAAAGGGAATTTTTGTTTTTCAACTGGCATTTTATTGTACAAATAATTTAAAGAACTTTCTTTAAAAAATTTGGACATTGGAGACACCAATGAATTACAAGGAAAAATATGTGTTATTCCAAGGTTGCATCGGAAGGATTGTGAATAGTCAATATAGGGTAGGTTTATGATTTACCTAGTCACTTTGGGAGTCATTTTGTATTTATTAGTACAAAGTCTTTCCTTAATACACCAAGAGAATTCTTCATGTCTACTTCCAAACAAAAAGAACTTGTAACTATTTTGAATCCAATTTTTAATAACATGGAATTGTGATAAACTTTGAGCCAAAGGTATTAATGAGTTTTACAGATGGCTTTCTTTGAGCTTTGTATAATTAAGAACAACACGAGTTCATTGCTAAAGAATGAATGCACATGCATTTAGAGGTTGAAGCTTTTATCATGGGTTGTCAATAAAATAAACGAATCACAATAATGCTTGGCGAGTAATTGGTAAAAATGGTCAAGTAGCAAATTGAATTTTCAAATCAAGGAGAAAACATTTGGTGAAAGTTACAAGATTTTTTAAATTTGAGTATGTATTGAGGCCAACAATGTTATTAGATATACTAAAGATTGGATAAAGATGTTAGTTAAAAGACAATAGTTTATAAAGTTCAAAAACCTTTTTCTTTGACAGAGCTCATACAATTCATACATTCAGCAGTGCGTTGAAGAAACAACTTAATTTCTAGGAGAGTAACAAATTGTCTCACAAGCATATTGAGTACATTATAGTAACCACAAACCAACTTTCACTTCAAGACACAATCATACTATCGGATTATTATTCACAATCTTCTAGTGATCAATAGCCAACTTTGACTCCAAGATGCAAACAAAAAACTATCATTCAATGATAATTTATAATCTTCTGGTGACTTATAATCTTCTAGTGTAAAAATATCTCATTTGAAAAGTAACGCAAGCATACAAACTATTATGCAATGATTTTGTACATTCCCTTTCCAATATAGCATAGAGAAACTACACAATTCTCATACAGAACACCTCTATAATAGTTATGTATATCTTGTGCTAATGACACATTTTGAAAAACATTCTCCAAATCAATTTTGTAAACTAGGGATTCTATAATTGCACACTACCAAAAAGGTCATCTTCCATTTGCAAATACTTGATGGCACTAAAAACTCCATAAATTGTAATAAAAAACATAAACCCCTTTATTCCACTTTTGAGTGTACATCCTACTAATTTATCGTCACCAAGGGGTATTTGCCCAAATTGTTATTTATCTTCATCAAAAGATAGCCTAAATTTTTTCTTGACTCATGATAGTGATAGAAATTCCGGTCCCTTTTGAAGGGGCCGACGTGAATGAAGTCTCCAATCGTAATGCTAAAATCCCGATGGCCACTGGATAAGGGAAAACTGGAATAATACTACTTCCCCCTCTTGAAGGTGGATACTATAACTATGCTAGTTTCTAGCTAGTTACAAGTGCCTTGAAGATACTTGACATAGTATCCCCGCAAAGGGCTTTGAGGTACCTATACAACAAGGTCCAAGGACCCCCACAATAGTTGGGTGGACTATGGTTGTGAGCACCAAGCTGGCATGGGAAGTAGAACCCACGACCTATCATTGGGAGCCATGAGCCCTAACCACCAAGTCAAGACTTGTGGTGCCTTTTCTTGACTTAGATAATGGCCTTGCAAATGAAATTTCAGTTTCTAATTAAGATAAAACATTTAATAGCAAACTCCTTGCTTTAAAAAACCCAAACTCCGTGTATGTTCCTTGATTCTCAAAATCTTCCCAAATTCAAATAAATTGGAGTAACTTCAAAAACTTACCGGAAATTGAAATATAACTTTTTTTCAAGCTTTTTTTTTTTAGTCCATGTAAATAAGATTTTAAGGCATGATCTCACCGTTTGAATCTTCAATCCAATTATTCTTCACATGCCATTGTATTGTGAAAGATTGGCATGTGTTTGAATTTTAGTGGGACCTCCATGTGGATAATCAAGCATTTCTAGAGGTTTTATAGGTTGCATGAGAATAAAATTGTGTAGAATTGTTCTTAACTCACCTAGGAAAAAGAATGTGAAGAGGCTGAAATCAAATTATCTACCATAATGGTTTTTTTTGCCCTAAAAAAAAGTTACCCTTTCTCAAACAAGGGAAATAAGTTTTCGCCAACTTTGAACATTACGATCTCACAATTGGTAAGGAATTTGAGATTTGAAATTTGATATACATATACATATACAAGGTAGGTGTTAGATCCGATGGTTACATACCTAAATATAAGCAAAAATTTGAAAATTTTCACCTTGCATAAATAGAGGGTAGTTTTTGGTAGTTTTGAGACTTTCTTGGGAGGTTTGAGGCTCGTCCATTTTAAGGGTTAAGTAACACCAACTAGTTGTGAATAAGAGTGGTTGGCTTATTTGATGTGTAATTTGTGTGATCGTAGCTTGCAGAAGTGATTTGGAGAGAAGTTTTTTCAGAATGCGTGATTAAGAGTTGAGATAATAAACAACTTCTACAGAGTGTTTTGGATGAGAATAATGTGGTCACAGAAAAACTATGAAAAATCATTCATTGATACTTTCTCTTTGCTTGCCCCTTCAAACCAAAAGTGACTCTGTGGTCAATTTTAAGAACGTAAACACAGCTTAAACAATGGTTTTTTGTTTGCGTGTTGTGTTGGAATCAGTTGGTTCTGTTAGCGTGGGAAGTACTATAAGATAATCGTTTTTCTGTTGACGTCTCAAATCAGTTGGTGAGTAGTCACTATTTGCTTTTGAAGAATCGTTAAATAATAGTTTTTTTGATTTGCCCTTGCGATTAGCCAATGGTCATTGTTTGCTCATGAAGAATCACTAATTTATAGATTTTTTATTGCCCTTTGACGTCACTAGGTGAGTAGTGGAACCCTTTATTCCACTCTAAGTGTAGATGCTACTAATTTATTGTTACCAAGGGGTATTCGACCAAATTGTTGCTAATCTTCAGTAGAAAAATAATCTAATTTTTTTTTTGACTCATATAATGGCCTTGCAAAAGAAATTTCAACTTATAATTTAGATAAAACATTATATAGCAAACTCCTTGCTTTGTATGTTCATGAAATCTTAGACTAAGTTGAGATCTTTACCAAAGAAATTTAGACTTCCATTGAGATCCAACTAAATAAGTAACTCTAAATTGCAACTGTGGATAAAGGCGATACTATTCTTCTAGAACCTTATGCAATTATGAAGGTTTTACCCAAAACACTTCAAAGTAAAATTCTTACTAAAATGATTTTTATCAAAATACTTTCAACTAGAAACTTATTCAATGTTGATCTACGATAATTTCATACAAAAATAAAACCATGGATTTCATAATGGATTTAAAGAACAGGCTTGTAACATGCAACGTTTCTTTTGTTGTACAAATTAATAGTAGATGGTCCTTGCATAATAACTAGTATTTGGCCACGGCTACTTATATACTTCAATCATTTCCCTCTTGTTTTTATGCGATGCTTAAAATTAGGTCAAATCTTAAAAATTAGGGGCTATATTTAGTCGGAAATTCAATATCTCAAGATCGGTAGGCCTAATCTACAATCAAATTGTTTTCCACAACTCTAAAAAAAATCCAGCTTCCAACAACACCTTAAGTGGCCTAATCCGATGGGCGATCTCCCAAGTCATAACGTCAAAATTAAACAAAATAAAACAACTACCTCTTGAAAGTAGTGATGCATGTCATTCTCCCCAATCATATTCTATCAATCTAAGAACTTTTACCACAAAAAGTAAAGCTTATTTGAAATCTAACCCAAGTTGTAGATTAAATGAAGAAATCATGACTCTTCCTCTTTCATCCAAAATATCACTTTTTGATATCACAAATGCCTAGGCCTTAATCCCTAAGTTGAGATCAACCACATTGCGGTCGATCTGGCTTTGGTCAAACTCCCAGTTATTAATTTGGCACATTGTAGAGTTTTCCCATAGCTTTCTCAAAAGTAATTTTGTGCTTCAAAATTCCTTATACTCTAGAATTTATGTGCAGCCAAAATTTTAAAAACACTGTTTGAAATCTGCCCAAAACTGCCCAAACTCGCGGTATTTGCTAATTTATTCTCAAAATCTGCCCAAAATCAATGAAATCGCAGAAACTTCAAAAATTCACCTTAAATTGAGGTTTTACTTTTTATTTGCAGGTTTTGTTTCTATACATGTAAATAAGGTTTTATGGCATGCTCTCACCGTCGAGATTTTCAATTCATAATTCTTAGCATGCCATTTTTCATTGTCAAAGACCGGCCTTTGTATTTGAACTTGAGCATACCTCCATGTATAGGTTCAAGCATTTCTTTGAGTTTTACTAGGTAAAAACTACATAAACATGTTCCTAACTCACCTAGGAACAAGAATATGAAGAGTCACAATTCAAACCTACTCCCAAATTTACTTTATTGGACGCAAGAAAAACTCCAAACCCATTTTGCAACAAAAAACTTCTTTTTCAACTTTGAATGTTACGATCTCACAATCGGTAAGGAATCTGAAGCTAAGATTTAGTACACACCTACATAAACAAGTCAGTTACAAGATCTCACAATCACCTACTTCAGATCATGTCAAAACTTTCATCTTGCATTGCAAAAGGGTGGTTTTTAATTTAGCTTTTTGGCACATTTAGGGGTTAATTACATTCGATAAACAACGAGTGAATAGTTAGAGCCAATAGACATACATTTTCATTCTTAGATACTAAAAACCATAAGCTTTCAACCAAGAACATCTCTATATACTCCAATAACGAATCATATTATTACAAAAAATACCTCTTGATATTACACAAAACATGCAACAACACAAAAGCCCCTCTTTTAACGCCTAAATAGAAAGAAGAAACCTTTTTGTCTATTCACAAGAACCCAAATAAGTATAAAAAGGTCCTTGAGACCTATCAAACCATGTCCAACATTTCCAACTAAAAAGGACTACCATCAAATAAGAAGAACAATATAAAAAGAGCTGACATAGAATGTTATGAACCACGCCTTGTAAGACTAATTCAAAGACTCTGCCCTACCCTTCTTGAAAGGAGAAAAAGTAGCAAGTGCCAAAAAAAAGTAGAGTAGAGAAGAGGGAGGGTCAATAAATCAATGGAATGATCTTGTTGGGCACCTTTTTCCTGTATGTGTCCCAGAATTTCATGTACCTGCAAAACAAAGTGAAAGTCAGATGGACAACAAAACAACAAGCTCTGACCCCACCCCCTGCCCTGCCCTGCCCTGCCCTGATTTATCATTTGCATGCCCTCATGGCTAAACTTATCAAAGTGGAGTTCTGGTCCAAAACAATTATAAAAAGGAAACTGTTGAATAATACAATGACGGTTGAAAGATGAAAATCAAAAACTAGGAAAAGCCAAACAGAGAGAAGAAACAGAACAAGAAAAACTAAGAAAAGTCAGATTTTGAGAATTCTTTAAAAAATATTCGAAGGTTGTTTAATTGTTTAACACCTAAAGATCCTTGATTCAAAGTTCTCTAAATAATCAATACGAACCTTCTTCTACTTCATGCCCAAAGAAACTTAATCTAAGCATTAATTAGAAGATCCAACCGCAAGATTTTGAAGTTAACTTGACCCTGTACTCTCGAATGATAAATTTGAACCGTTAACCCCTAAAAATCCAGGAAAGCCGATTCGGTTTTCTGAGATTTCGGGCAGCTCATTTTAAGCATTTAAACTGATATTTTTGCCTAAGATTTTTATTGGGTGCTCCACATACAGTAATGTGTATGTGGTAAAATTTTCAAAGTCAAATTTTAATTTTATAACCTTCATCTAGAAATTTTAGGTTTCAAGTCCAAATCGGGCAGTTTAAAATAATTTTTTTTTAATTTTTTTTTTTTAGAAATATGTTCATTACCAAATTACTATTCAAATTCCAATGTGTCCGAAGTCAAAAAGTTTACCAATTTTACAAGGGCAGCCTCCAAAACTTTCAAAAACAATCTTCACAATTTCTAGTAATTTTACAATTTTTTCTTTCAAAAATTGCCAAAATTCGAGATTTTGGATTTTTTCCAAGATTTTTTTTTCCCAAAATTCACATTATCATAAATGCACCTTCTCACCGTCGAGATTTTTCTCAAACTAAATATATCATACGTGGTGCTTGTTTTACTATATGGTTGTTTTTAGACCTTCTTTCATAAAATATTTTACATTAAGGTCAAAAAGTGGAATTGGTCTCTAAAATTTTGCATGAGCATAACCAACTTGATTACCTACATGAAAAAAAATGAGGGAAAAATATTTGGAATAACAATCATCAAGTTGCCCTTGGCACCATTTAGACAATGCCTCTCACGCAGTGGCAAAAAAAAAGTGTTGGTCAAACTTTGATTGTTATGATCTCACAAGTGAAAAACATCCAACGGTTGAAATTTTGACCAGTCCTTTGTATACAAGTTAGGTACAAGATCTTACGGTTCAAAGTCTAAAACCAGAAAAAAAAGTTTCTCCATTTCCCCATCTCCCAACGAAGGTGAAAAATGGCAGTTTTTGGTTCTGGAGGTCGAGGAAACCCCTGGATTTTTAGGGGTTAATATTTCTCTGATTTTGAGATTGTAATGGTCAAAGTTGCTGAAATTTTTCCCTGCAGAAATCCCAAAAAACCATTTCGGCTTTCTTGGATATTTAGGGTTAAGACCTAATCTATTCATACTTCAGAATTCTTTGTACTTCGGGAGTATTCATTCTTATACTTTGATATTACACACAATGAGGAATTTGAGTTTGAAATTTGGTGTACTTTTAGGATTTAGGTTCTAGATCCTTAAAAAAATTACACTTTGCGTTAAAAATGGAGAATGTTGAAGGTAAAGGATGGAGTTGAGGCTTCATAGTTTAGGGGTCAAACAACTTCATACCAACCAAGGTATCAAAAGCCCTTAAAGAGTATCCCACTATTCGTCTCTAAATAATTTTACCGAGTCAATTAACTGAGAGAAGAAAGAAACTATTTTTCACTAACCAAAGGATATGTTCCTTTTAGTAAATTCTGAGCTCTAAAATTCTCTACGTGATGGATATGAAGATAAAAAGTTCGAAGTCTGATATCGTACTTGAAATGCAAAAGAAAATTGGGAAATGAGAAATAGCAAAAGTGCGTGTCAGGAACACTATTCAAATAAGAAACAGCCTTTTGAAAGAACTGATTCAGATGCTTTGAGGCATCTTTGTTATTTTCGCTTTAAGCTATATTAACCCCTAAAGTTGAAAGCCCCCAAAAATGCCAAAACTACCCTGTTTCAACGCAAGTTGAACATTTATGATTTTTGATGTGATCTCAAGTATGTAATATGTTAGGTACAAGTTAAGTAACATATCCTTACAAGTATGTACTCAAATTAGGACCAAGTTAAGTAAAAATCTCAATTTTCGGTGAATTTTTGAAGTTCCTGCGATCTTATTTATTTTGGGCAGATTTTGAGAATATACGAGCATATACTACAGGTTGGGCAGATTTCAAATAGTGTTTTCAAAACTTTGATAGTGAATATAATCTAAAGTATGGGAAATTCTGAAGCAAGAAATGACTTTTCGGAAAGGTATGGAAAAAATCTACAATGTGCAAAAGGTTTCAATTTCATACAATATAGTACTCCCTCCGTCCCATTATTATTATCCAGTGGGTTCTCTGAGATCTACCTCCCAAGATAGATTTGAGAGAACCTACTGGATAATAATAATGGGACAGAGGGAGTATATAAGAGGCTGACCAGACCCCAAACGACTCTTTTTGACATTAGGGGTTAAGTGATGGAGAGAGAGAGGGGAGAATGGGGACACATTCAAAAGGTACACACGTAACACACCAAGTGCATGAGGAACCCACTCCACTTGATAACTGGGGAAAAGCTACCGTAACTTGAGTTACTAGTTTATTCGAAGAAATCTAGAGTGCAGGAAGGCGGTGCAAGCAAGCAATAGCTCATTAGCTACCTACCATACATTGCCTGCCCCCTATTTTTCTATTGCGTCCAAAGCACTGTTGAGACCTTGGGAAAGTCATTCAAATCTTGCATTGAAGATATGTTGGCGTTGAAAAGGAATCATTCCTATGATGCCATGCAAGAATGTTTGTTGTATGCTATTTGTGGAGTGGAGTGGTGCGAATCACTTACTTGGCTTTGCATCTCTTATCATCTCGCTCTACCCGGTCAATCAACAGCAGGATTACGAAGCCGAGTGAGAAATACGGTGTGGCCTGCACTTGAAGAAAAGATATTTATCTGTTAATAAGGAAGAAGAAAATTCGTTTCTCAATGTAACAAAGTTCAATCTTGCTACCTTTGATAGCCAAAATATCCCAAACAGAATTCTAAACTCAAAATCAAGGTTACAACTTCCCAAGAATTGATGAATGTTGCTTGGGCATACTATATTTTAAATAGAATGTTAAATGGTTTGCTATGGTACGAATGAACCCATAATTGCAGGATTTTAGTTGAATCGTGTCCGAGAAGCGAACAAAGTGTCACATGGTTTGCTATGCTACAGAAAAGCAACAGTATAAACCTCCTAGATGCCTCCTAAATCTTCACTGCTTGTGTAGTAGCTTTCACAACCCCATGTTAAAGTATACTATTGTAGGAAGAATGCATGCAAAGTATGAGCCAAACTGGTGAATGAAACCCACAGAAAGGAGCCCCCAGTAATCCTAAACAAGAAAGATATTCTGGACCACACCACAGAAAGCATAAGCCTCACGGCTTTCACATTGAAGTATGTCAAAGCATGTGACCAAAATCTATGGATATGAAACGGCATTGAATAGATGGTGCTGGGACGTCGAGAAATGAAAGGGGAAAGGGAGGTACATGGTTAAAAAGTGCAGGAATGCTCCAAAAGAAGTAGGCCCCAATTTCAAAGGCATAGTGGATGTGTCGTGCCAGGCCCCACCTGCGAAGGAAAAGGATCATGGATATGTTACAAAGCATCATCAAGTACCCTGTGCTTAAAACTGCAGCAGAGAACTGTGTCTGGTTTTTGCCTAGTCTGCACCCCATTCTCATGCGGAAAAGAAAAGATGACTTTGCAGTGAGGGTTTCAATACTTCAGTATTCTGTGAGGATCCTATTTGAATTGGTTCTGCGAACAGATAATGCTACTATCAGATGAGCATTTGAATATACCAATTGATGGCACTGTTAAAACTAGCTATCAGTAGCCTTCGTTCCCACATCTAATTGTTTATCAAGTGGTCTGACGAAAGCAACTTCAAATTGCCTTCAAAGTGGTTCTGAATTTTCCAAATTTGGTTCTGTTGACCCCAAGTGTAGGGAGATTCTCTGATTGTGATTACCAGGTCAGCTGTAGAAGGGTAGAGAATGCGTACCAGCCAGAAGCAAGTAATATAGTCTGCTTATGCTCGCCTTTCTCAGTGACAAAGTGCGCGGGAATCTGCACATGTGTATTGTTAATCAACAATTCAAATCTACAAAATGAGCATTATTCACAATATTGAGAAGCAATTTTGATTGCGCAAGAAGATGCAATAATGCGACTGTCAGAACATGAGGACAATATTCCTCTATTAGCATTCGAAGATTTCATTCAGGCACTTGTTAGTATTAGTACAGCCGACCAACAATCTTCGAGATTGTTGCATGCTTTTTCAAAAGAAAGGATCATCCTCTTCATGCAAAAGAAGATTGATAGAAGAAAGACACGTTAAAGTTGGGATACAGGTCCTTTTGGATTTAAAAGGTGTCCTTTCTATGATACGGACACTACGATGAACAAAAAGGTTGATGAGGAATACCTTAGTGGCAAAGATGCCCCACACTTTGGCCTTGCCATGCGTTTCGCGGAACTCGTAACGCTGGTAGTCAATGTTATATTGCGTGTATATGCATATGCAGCCACCCAATAACATGTATGCCGACACCTAGAGGAAGAGAATTGAACCATTAGTGGAGGTCAGGTTTCATGAAATGGAGGATGATAAGGAGGTGAGATATATGATCATAGATCCTATCTATTGATAAAAACCCCAAGAACTTGGAAGGCAAGGTGGACCATGTTCACATCCATGACAAAAGCGTCGAAGTAGTGCTGCTAATCTCTCCAAGTAACAAAACATGTGAGAGAATAGCCACAAGATCAGAATCATGACTCACCCAAGTATCCTCAATGACCACACGTTTATGAGAGAGAGAAGGTCAAGATTTGTACAAGTTTGCCAAGTTGTACAGGATGGTTGACAAGATACAGAACAGGTGACGAATATACAGCAGGTATCCAAACCATGGAGCCCCAGATGGAGTAAAACCCAGCTGCACAAGACAAGCCAAACCAATGAAGTGAGCACAAATCCTTCTTGAATCATGAACTCTTGTGTATCAAACATACTGCCTTAAGTGGTTTCCTTCAGTCGTCTATTGTTAACCACATCTATTCTATCAGACCGAAACAAAGAGAAGGCCATTCTGGGCCATATTTTCTGTGGCCTATATTTGTCCTACAGCACATCCACTGCCAGGGTCTCCTATACAAGATTTCTACTGAGCCTTGTTTCAAACTTCCGAGTTAGATCTTAGCCAAGCCTACGGGCTCATTTCATTTCATTTGTAGCATTGAATATGTCACCACGGAAGAAACGTTTACCTCGGTCATGCATCATATTCAGAGTATTCAGATAACCAGCCTCCCACCAGTAAAATTTGATGAGGTATATGAGTTGTAATACAGCAGAAACAAACATCGAGTCTGAAATCTTTCCCTTCGATTCCCACTGTACACAAGGCATATGAAGCATCATCATAACAGAACAAGGCAGATGTCAAATACAACGAAACATAGTTGAGGTGCTTCTGGTACGGTATTAGAAAAATGAAGCACAAGTATGAATGCAAGATACATGAAAGAAACCAGGAAATGACCATTTCTTGATGCTGGAGTGGAGATGACCTGTTTGATAACGAAGCAGACAACCAAACAACCCCATCCCATCATGCCAAATCGACTGTTGAAAAAGAGTTTCAAATCGAAGTCCTTCCCCAATCTAGGATACAACTCCAATCCCTACCACATCACAATAAGGTTTATCAGCTCAAAATCCACGATACTGTGCGCCGTTGCAGAATATGAACATTCGTAAGATGTATACAGCACAGAAAAGACTAACATATTGAAGAACCAGTCCAATTTGTAGTGATGTATTCCATTGTCAAAAAGGCAATCACTTTCAAATAACAGACTGGACGAAAGAAAGAGATGAAGTCTGTCTCAAGCACTACAGGAGCTCCAGAATCTCCACTGAGCTCTTATCGAATTCTTTGTCATATCTCATTGTCCATTGTTCGGGCATCTCCTAAAGAATATTATGGATGTAGAACAAGAGGAAGTTTATACCCAGTAGAAATCAACGAGAACGTTTCCGGTTGAACCCCAGTCCGTTGATGAGGGGTATGTGTAACCCTGCAAGGATAACAAGAGCGTAGTGGTCAGAAGAGGTATACCAAACACTATGAAGATGCATTTTATAAGAGAAAAACAATAAAGAGCTCTCGTAGAAGCAGGCAATATGTATTACGTACTGATATATTGAACAAAACCAGGAGATAATATAGGTCAAGGAGCAACATGTCATGAGGAAGTTTATCTAAAAGCTAACGTGCAGCACAGTGGCACAAGTATACTTACTTTAAGAAAGATCAGGTTGACGGTGACAACGGAGATGACTATGAGCGCTGAATATATCTCACCAATGTGGTCATACACTGCAGCAGGAGCGAAATAACTTTCCCTGTTCATACAATACTACATATCTCGATTTAGGTGATAGCAGACCAGGAAAGAATAGTGGGAGTTGTTGAGACCCCTTAGCATCATAGAGCAGCTCTAAAGTGTGCAGTGTAACCATAATTTCCAATATAAAATAGCCTATTGGCCTTCAACTACACTGTACGTACTGTGAAAAACTGTAAAGACATGCTCTACTCCCTGCAGACTGACCGTCCTGAAAGAAAGGTAGATGTAGATGATTTGAACACACCGCATAGACATACTTCTACATAATTCATGGAGAGTTCTCCCTACGACCACAGTGAGAAGTAGGAGCCTCATCATGATTATGTAGCGAAGTAACTCTTGGAAACAGTCACTCCATACTAAAGAAAGATGTCTGGACACCAAGTATTGATACTTACTTGTAGGCGAAGTAGAACACAAAAGCAGTTATCAAGCAACATGAAAATCCATTTTTCTGCAAGCGAGACGACAGTAGAGTGAGTGCTCAGCAGCGAAACATAAGAGTTGCATAATTGTGGAAGTGTATCAAAAGATTGGAATCCTAAAACTGCTGACTCATAACCATATATCTTGATGTGTACCTTGTACACTGGACGATTTCCTGTAGGCGACACGATGCCAATGTGTCTCTCTCCTGGGACATATAATAGCAGCAGGGCCTCAAAAACTCCAAAAGTCAGAATAAGCTTGCAGGCATAAAAACTGGGCATTGGCCAGATTTTTTTCAATCCTTCGAAGCTCATCGCTTTCCAGAACTTCCACATGTTCAAAGCAGATCCGTCCAAGTTTACTATTGTATGCCACCTGCTTGCCATATGAGTATTAAGGTCTTTGATATCTAGGTTTGATAAGCCTACTCTTATACCAACATTCATGAACTAATGAAGCACATTCCATCTCCAATACTGAACCCTGTTACCAACAATTACTCACCTACTCATACACTCCTGTGCCTCACAAAGAATTGAAAAACCTCAAAGAATGTGCACCAGTAGATCATGCTCGGAAGAGCACCAAGACCATAACCACACATCCATGATCACTTTCGAGCATATGCAGATACTCATCATCATGAGATGCAGTTCAAAAACCCTTGATTAGCATGGTAGAGGTCAGACTTCACCAAACACTTGGATTTGTTGTTTAGCGTGCTAGGCAAATTATCGATGCTTCAAATTAAAGCAGTGTATCTTGCTTAACCCCTGATATTTCATGGTTTATGATAAAAGATTTTACTGATCATTTCGTAAAACATTCCTGATTCAGATGAGGCCAAATATTGTATCACTACAAAATATTGCATGTGTTGGTCAGTCACTAAATAGAAATGGGGCAACGCAAAGGCCTCTTATGAATCACTCATAACTCAAGCTGAATATTCCTGCTCCTCTACGAATTGAGAATTTTGTAAACCGGAACAAGAAGAAGGTCTGGAATGGTGTATCAGAAACTTACAAGCATACGACGACGATGGGGGCCAACCAGACCACAGCAACCATTGCAATGTAGCTGACCCTTCTCGAATGAGCACTGGCGATCTGCTCTTTCTGATAGTGCGAACTCTCAATGTAATTCTTCCTACTCGCAGAGCGACTCCTTCCCACCATCTTGCTCGCCTTCGGAAGTTAAATTCAAATCTATCAAACTGTTCACAATGCACTCCAACAGCAGGCTTCATAAAAGTGGATCATTCTCGTCAAGCTTCAGAATCCGACCTCGCATGAACCGAGAATCCCCTAAAAACAAGTGCGTCGTCTTCATCTCGTAGCAAGGATAAGTTCACCATCCACTCTTGGCATCTCACTCCAATAAGACTTGAACAGCACCTGCAGCAGCCAACGAAGCGGCCTCCCATTGACCCAATTGAGATGGATCAACACTCTGTATCCCTCATTTTCAATAATCATTTCGCATCATGCATGAAAAGCTCTTTGGCAATAGCAGCAACCCGGATACGATGGAGTGAATCACGCACTCAGGGATGTATCGGTGAACGGGGCGAATGCATACATGCCTTGCTCTAGGGCATTTGCAGCACTACCAGCCATTTTCCCACGCAGCCAAATTTCCCTGCCGTCGCAATTTGCCTTAACACGCCCTGTTCGGAGACACCAACCGACAAGCTTCCGTCTTGAGCAAAGTGTAAAGGGTGGGGTATTCCTTGAACAGTCACATTGTGCTTTTCGATCTCCTTTCTCATCGGATCCGAAGTAAGCTCTTTTCGGAATGTCCCTGCATTCCAGGAAGACTAAGAATCCCTCTTCACACTGCAGATCAAAAAAGCTGCCCAACTCTGTGAAGAAGTCTGCAGTCCTTCACCGCGTGCCACCCAGGAAGTCGAATACAAAACCAGGCACGAAAGAGAAAGTAGAGGACAGTATTCAGCAAAGCGAAGTAACGCCAAACACTGACATCTGATGTCCTGATCAAAACCTGGAAATTCTAAAATCACATTGAAAAAATCCATACTGATGCCGACGCTTTTGAGTTCCGCATTCACGCATCGCAGATACACCAAGCTCTTAAACAGCTAATCGGGTGATTACATGGGCTTGGAAGCTCCGGTCTGGTGCTGTGTTGAAGACTCCATAGATGGCCCACATGAAGACCACCAAGATCGTCATCAGGAACCTGCAAGTCCAGATTCTCATAGAGACTTGGTGTCAATGGATGCGATTTGTAGAGTCTGCTGTGTACCATGTACCTGAGCTACTTCTCCATACCGCCTGAACCATGCTGGCCTGAATTCCACAAGAGCGTCGTATTACCACTAGTTTACGGGTAGGATAGCCTCCCTGCTTCTCTTGCCATAGAAGTGGCAATAAATGGCAGTGGCAAGGACAACAACATACAGTTCTGAGGATGCAGAACACAGAGACCAGCAAATGAACGAATATGTAGCCTCAAGTAAACATGATCGGCAACTACACCAATATACTGGATGCAATGAGCTCTAAGAGCTACGAATCAAGTACTCAACAGAACCACAAATTGCATCTTACTTATATATAGAGATTATTATAATCCTCAGCCTAAGTCTTACTCTCAGCAGACGTTTCCGCAGAAGAGTATTGATGCAGAAGTATCATGTAGGCGACCACACGCCGAAAGTCGTCATCAAGAATCATCCCTGCTGGTTTAAGGCCTCCTCTCCTGCATAATGTGAGTGAAGGAAGGCTGAAATTGGGCTGCAAATAAGGTGTAAAGATTGGGCTCTCATACACACCTTCACGATTCCACACCTGCTTTCTGCCATACATGTTGAATTCTCGACGTCTGAGGACAATATTGGCCAACAACTACAGTCCGATGCATGGAGAATAAAAGCTGGTGCATTTGGCATCCGCACGTACGAAGGTAAAGGAAAGCAAAGAGGAGTTCACGACCTACCAACCAAGCAATCGAAAAGGCCAGCCACCGATATCTACCATCAGCTAATTGTGACTATGGACCACTCGAACTGCAAAGAGCTTCTTACCACGACTAACATTTTGTCTCTCACCTGCATATCTGCAGGTCACAATCATCAAGAAACACGAACCGATAAAGAATTCAATCAATCAAGCCGCTGTCCATGTTAACTTGATTGATTGTTTGAGTTGCTTTCTTGATTGTTGAAAGCCGCTGTCCACTACCCCTGCGAGAAGACCTAACCGCGTTACAATTGGCAGAACTCAAAGTGGAGGCAAATTTAGGTTTCCAGCGAAGAATTACAATCCTCCTTCTCACCGATCCTCACCGCAGTCCGCTTCCAGAATCAACTTCACCAGCTCATCACGACCAATTGCTAATATACATGATCTCCACACTTATCAATCAAGCTCTCTCACATGCTTTCAACTATATATGCATGAAGGTACCAGCAATCAATAAAACTGCGCTACAGATTGAAAATAGTAACCAAACAAGAGTATTTTACAAACTCATGAACACTTCTGCAACAACAAATATCAGACGCCGCCCAATTCAAGCAAGCATTGAGATCAATCGATCGCCAAGTCACGGACACTAATAACAGCCGAGAAATGGAGATCGACTAAGCTCATTGCTTACTTCGATCAATCACCAACATGAATTTCCTCAACTCACTCCAGCTACCGAATCAACCTAAAAATACAGGTTGATGAATCGAACGCCGGCACGGGAATTAACCGACGTTTCAAGAGCAAGATACAATCGTTGATAGGACCGCAGAAGTTCAAATTTAGCGCCCGATCAACGAAGTATCCGAATTCTTGCTACTCCACTTTTTAGGCGGCAACATCGGGATTCGAAATTTTCGAATCGCAGCCGATGGTTATGCATTGGAGAAAGCTATGGAGGCTTCAATTTGAAATTGAGACGAAGTAGCTTTTGGTCAATCTCAATAGTCTCATAATTCACCTAAATTATAGCCAAATTATAGCCGCGTATAAATAAATAAATAAGAATACTAGACTCTTGTGGGTTGGCATGAATAAAATGTTCGAGGCCTGTTCGACCTACCCTTGATGATATGCCCACCAGACATAACAACAATATCGCATGTACATTCATACTTTCGACTGCATTCATCTTGGTCAAGGTGTATCCTCTTTTTGGTGAGGCAGCTAAAATGGTGACTTCATCTTGTGCACCTATCTTTCTAACTACTTATTTATAATAGAACTACCGTATATACCAAATTAGAAACACATAGTTAATATTGATTGGAAACTTGAATAGGTCCAGTAAGGGCAACAATTATATAAACTTAATTCTAACTCGCTTAGGAACAAGGATTTGAAGAGACTCAACTCAAATCTATTCTTAAATTTTTATTTTTATTTTTTTTTTGCTGATGAAACACTTCATACCCATTTTACAACTAAGGACTTGTTTTTCAACTTTGAACATCACGATCTTACAATTGGTGAGGAATTTGAATCTAAGACTCTATAAACACATACATGTACAAGTTAGGTACTAGATCCTACAGTTACATACTCAAAAACTTCTCAAAAGTCAAATAATTTGCATCTTGCAATGACCGAGTGCAGTTTTGAGACTTTCGAGGTCTTAGAGGTTAATTACAAGGAAATTTTGAAATGAATTGACATTTTAGAAAAAACTCCTGAACTAATTGACATTTTAGGAAAAACTCTACAATGTGCAAAAAGAAGGTTCGGCTTCATGCGAGCTGAACATAGTAAACCCGACCAAACTCCTCGAAACAATCCAAATGAAGCCCCTATCAGCTATAGGAATTTACCCTTAAAAGCCCAACTAAACAGGGGCTTGATACCAACAAAATCTTCTCTGTAGCTCTCATTGTACTAAACTTATCACTTATATTTTGATATCAAACTATCATTCAGAAAGTGAAATTTGGCAATTTGAATCACAATTTGTATGAATGATTTTGTGCTTTGAAAGGATTGTGGTGAGTAGGTTGGAGTTGTACACTATAAGAAACGTGCGTTTTTAATGATGTTGTAAATGATGTCTAAAAAGACAATGTAGACATTTATTCGGATGTCTTATAGACGATAAGACATCCTAGACATGACAGATGTCTAAGCAGACGTCTAAAAAGACAAGACGATGTCTTAAGATCGAAGATGTCTTAAGGTAATTTTGGAAGGGTAAAAAGTGTGCCACGTAGGTGCCACGTAGATGACACATCAGCTTGAAGTGGACGGGCAGTGCCACATGAGGATGAAATTCATCATGATGTGGAATTTTACATGGTCCCACCAAAGATGACATGGCAGCGCCAGAATCCCACGTGGACCCGAGAAAAGCCGACGTGGCACCCGGAAAAATCCGACGTGGCACTCAGGAATATCCAACGTGACACGCAGGAAACGTTGACGTGGACCCGGGAAAATGACGTGGCATGCAACGTCAGCATATTGCGGAGGTTTTATGCTCCTATCATGATAGTTTTAGACATCAATTAAGACGACTTAAATGTCTTGCAAGACATCTTAGATGTTGTACAAGATGTCTTGCAAGACGTATGCAATGTCTTACAAAATATATTAGAAGACAATTTTTATGTCTTATAAGATGTTTCTAGTGCGTAGAATGATGTTTAGGTTGATGTCCTTATTAAATTTGTAATATTTTCTCGGATGTTTGTAGCGACATCCCGTAGAACATCAATGTGAACGTTTTGTGTTAAACATGGTGTTTGCAACAATGTTACTATTGATGTTTTTTGAACACATGAAAGGACATCTAGGATGACATTTTTAGATGATTATATAATCATCAGATCTGTAATCCATAAACGTCTCACATAACATCAACTGTAAACACTGTCACATCAAAAAGTATGAGTCAAACATATATTGCTTAGGTCATTAAAACCTCAGATAACACAAAACTAGAGTATTTACTAATACGCCTGTCAACAACTACGACATACTACGCACCAACAATATGAACTCTGTAAGTCCCTCCACTACCATTGCTTGCTGTCGATACCCGTAAGGTCATGTGCATGTCCCGCCGCTACACATCTTCAATAAGCCAATATCAACTGCATTTAAAGAAGGGTTTGTAAAGGTAAAAAGATTCTGATTTAATTCTATTTAATTGCACTACCTAGGTTGAGATGGTTTACTTCCTAACTTCAAGATATCAACACAGTTAGACATTCTTGCAAACATCTGCTTAGACATTTCTTCAAACATCCTTCTAGACATCATTAAAAACAACGTTATAGGCATCTATGCATACATCTGTTTCTCTCACCTACAAGCACGCATGTCGCTTCGCGGCCTCAAATCGTGTTCGCTGCCCTGACCTCTTATGTCCCACCTTCCAAAACAAAATTCCATCAACACATTTAGACATCTTCATAGACATGCTCTAAGACATCTTGCAGACATCATTATAGACATCTTCTACAACAAATCAAATACTACAAGTATTAGGGTTTCCTTCACAACAAATCAAATACTTCAAGTCTTAGGGTTTCTTGTAAAAGATGCTTTTGAAATCCAGTACCTCTTAAGTAGCAAATCTTAGCCACATTAAGAAAGAAACCTACTCCTGAGAGCTACTGGATTTTTACAAATACTATTCTCTTATTGTAGTTAACAATCATTCTGAAACTCAATGGAAACAATTTTTAAATCCTCTATACTTTAAACACAAACTCTTTGGAAAAACTAAGGCAAAAATGAGCTTTGTAATTCTATTTGAAGATCTCATGACCTAACTATGGCGGCGGCAACAAACCCTAGCCACATGATGAAGCAAACCTTAGCCTCTACACTCCAAACACTAACTCTTTGAAAAAATGAAGGCAAAAATGAGCTTCGTGCGGCCTCTAATTCTACTTAAAGGTCTTATGACCTAACTATGGCGACGGCAGCAAACCCTAGCCGCCTTTGTTCATCCATTGAAGTCAATGAAAATCATCCCTGTAGATGGTTCTGGATACTGTCGTAGATGTCATCTTCGACATCTTCATAGACATCATGTTAGACATTTTCATGAACGTCATCTTAGACATCCCTGCAGACATTATCATAAACATCTGATGACATCTTCAGGGTTTCAATCACAACATATTAACTATAAAAGGTTTTTTGTTTTCCCTTACAACAAATCAAATACCAGATGCTTTAAAGTTCTTTCCACAACAAAGCACGTATTGTAAGTCTTAGAGTTTCTTCCACAGCAAATCAAATAATCTTTATTGATAGAAATAGTGTGGAATTACAATCATGAGACTATTTACAGTCTTCCATGGTGATAGGCTCTCTTTTCAACTCTTAACTACCTTTTATTTCTACCCTAACTAACTTTCCAACTAACTTTCTTAATACTAATTCTATTCTAGAATTGTCTCCTAAACTGTATTAAATAGCTACTTTCATAAATTCATATTTCTTGTAAATTTGCTTTAATTTGTATAATATTGGTTGTTGATGATAGAGTAATGTATAGTCTTGCCATTAGACTATAATAATCCAATCTATAAGTAATAAATAATATTTAATTCCTTCTCAAAGTAAGCCAAAAAACATTGTTTATCGTTTTTATTTTCTTTTTATATTTTCTTTAAGTATTTGAGGATTACCCTCAATCAAAGACATGCACCAATGGAGGACAAGAAGTAAGAGAAAAAGTTGATATTATTCTAAAAAGACCCTTAAGTACTGCCACTTTTTAGTAAATGACGTCTAGGAGGATGTCGTGCAAAACATCTTCATAGACATTCGAGTAGATGTCTACGCGGAGATAGATAGATAGATAGATAGAAACTCCGGTCCTTTCTAAGGGGCCGGCGTGAATGAAGTGTCCGTTCGTAATGCTAATATCCCGATGGCCACCGGACAAGGGGAAACTAGAACAATACTACTTCCCCCTCTCGAGGGTGGACACTATAACTACGCTAGTTTCTAGCCTAGTTACTAGTGCCTTGAAGATACTTGACATAGTATCCCCCCAAAGGGCTTTGAGGTACCCATACAACAAGGTCCAAGGACCTCCCACAATAGTTGGGTGGACTATAGTGGTGAGCACCACGCCGGCATGGGGAATAGAACCCACGACCTCCTCATTGGGGGCCTAAGCCCTAACCACCAAGCCAAGGCTTGTGGTGCCTATGTCTACGCGGACATTCATGCCTGACTGTAGTTATGGTAAGTTGGACATCGTGTTAAACATCCGACTAGATGTTGAATGACTTGTCAACTGGTCCGACGTGGAGTTTTTGTTGCCATGTAGATAAAGCGCTGTAAATAACTTTTTTAATCTATGTCCACGTGTTTTTTGAGGATTAAATATCCACAAAATTACTTTTACTTTTTTTTCGGCACCATTGTTATCTTATAGATATTATATTTTATATATAATATTTTTGAATATTTAAATATTTTAAAATCATAAAAATTTACAGAATTATAATATTCTATTTTTTTAATATAATAAAAATTTACAAAATATATTTTTTATTGAAATATAATTATATATTTTAATATTTTTTTTAAAAATAGACCAATGAAAAAATAGTGAGAATAGCCTGAAATTATTATTTTCAGTATTGCCATGTCACAAAATGATTTAGCATTAAAAAAAAAAAAAAAAAAAAAAAAAAAAAAAAAAAAAAAAAAACTATTGAAGTGTGATGTTTTTTTTCTACTTTTGAAAACCGCTGCCCATTCACCTACTCTTTTAACATTAGAAATGTATTTTACCTTGTCCACCAATAAATTTTGGTCGTTTTTACCTTGCTGGTCCAAAATCCCTTGCCAACGTGGCAGTTTGATGTCTATCGAGATGTCTTCAAAGACATCCATGTCTTCACCAACATCTTTTTGATTGGTGATGTTTTCATGCCCCTCCAATCCAAAATGTGTCCGTTAGACGTACAGACATCCTCCCGTCTTCGAAGCCATCTTTTAAGTCAGTAAGACATCACAAAATACATTACACATTACACAAGACATCACAAAAAACAGGATTTTCTTATATACGTAAATAACCTTGTAGAAGGTTGCAAGCCCATCATTGATTGGTTCATTCATGATGCCCAAGTTCAAAAAGTGCACTATTCATGTTGCCCAAGTCCGAAAGATGTTTTGATCCAATTGTGGGCTGCCCGTTTCAGACCACATGTGCGTTTAACCCTTAAACGCCCAAGCATGCCCCTCGGGCTTACTTTGTAGTGTATATTCAGAGGGGCTCGGGTTTAAGGGTTAACCCCTAAAGGTCTGAGTGTGCCGTGGCGACCAGTAGAATACGGTGTATTTTGGTTGTATTTGGAATGAATGCACACCTTTAATGGGTTTGAGTTCAAAGAAGAAGTTGACATTTGAATTAATGCGGTTCTAGTGAGCTATTACAATTCCAGATTAGAGTTTCTTGTTGGTAGCAAATCCTAATCATACGACAGCGTACATACTATCCCCAAGGGACTTTTAAGGGTTAAGGGTTACTACTTCATACATTGACCCTTAAAGGCGCCTGTTAGTCGCTTGGGCTGTTTTCCAACAGAATCTTGCTTGTAGCTATTTTGATTCTCAATTTTTCACTTATTTTTTTCTATCATTCTGGTTACCTTTTTGTAATGCATCTACAAAGTGAAATCCTACAATTCAAATCGCAATTTGTACGAGTGATTTGTGCTTTGAAAGGATTGTGGTAGGCAAGTTGGGATTGCACAAAACCTTGTAGGAGGTTGCAAACTCATCATTGATTGGTTCATTCATGCTGCCCAAGTTCAGAAAGTGCACTATTCATGTTGCCCAAGTCCAAAAGATGCTGAGATCCAATTTCGGGCTGCCCATTGAGGAGTGGAAGGACCTTCAAGGGTTAAGTTACTCTCTGATTATCCACATTAGCTCGGGGTAGTAGCGAGGCAATGTACCGGCGGAAGAAGAAAAAGGACAAAAAAGAAAACAAGAAAGCAGCAGCTTTCATTAATTGCAGGAGGCGGACAGTCAGAATGCATCGATTCCATCGCTTGCGCCACCATAGCCGTCCATGTGGCCTGCTCTACTCCTGCTCTCACAATCGAATCAACTACAGTAACACCAAAACTCGAATCAAAGAACCAAAAACTCTAACTGCCCCCGCCGCACTACACTAGATTGTTAATTGAATCGACGATCACCGGATGCACAATCAATCCAAGCTTCATGCTCACTCACCCCGCCGACCATGCCACATCACGGAGAATGTAATTCGAGGTGGTGCTCTTGATTGCAAAGAGAATCTCAAAAAGTGGGACCCAATCCATTATTGCACTCTTTTCAACGCAATCATTCCATCAAATCAAGCAATCGCCTCCGAAACCCTTCCAGAATTCCTCCTCTTGATCAAAACTTGCCGCATTTGCATTCAGATCGCTACACAAAGTACACGCTCAGTACCGAGCACACATTCCCGATCGCAGTGGAGATCGAACTATACATAGCGAAGCAGCTCGTTGGCAGTGGCGATGGCGCCTCCCGTGATGGCCGTCTGAATCATCCGATTCTTGTCGAAGTGCTTGTCGCCCATCGTCAAAATGGCGCCCGTCAACGCGCCTCCCACCATGGCATTCTTCCAGTCACGCCGACCCCGCACCCGATGAATCCCGTACTCCACCCCTACCACCGATCCAGCCCAAAAATCAGGCTCCTATCAAAGGGAATATCGGCTAAGGGAGAAAAAAAGAGTGTGATCGGAGTTAGTTAGCTATTTACCGGAGTAGATGCCGGCGACGAGGCCCCATTGGAGCCCATCGTGCGCGGCCTTCTTGACCATCGCCTCCAGATCCCGCTTCGAGACGCTCTCCTTCTGAAACATCTTGAAAGCCTCCTGCGTGGCAGCGTGCGTCGCCCCCACGGGCGCTATTTTGAGGAATCCGTTGACGGTGGAGTTCAGGATCGGGTTGCCCATGTCCACCACCAAGTCCACCGTCGGAGAATCCGCCCGCGCATGAAAATGTGTGAACGACATCGCTCCCTAAACACACAAACAAACAGAAGCACTTCAATCAGCCCCCGATCCACCACAACACCACAACATTCCCTGCACTCCGATCGAATGCTCTAGTACCGACTAGCACTAGCCGATCGGATGCTAACCTGGGTTGGAGTTCGAGCAGAGAGGAGCTTGATGTTAGACTGCAATGCAAGGAGAGGGGGGTAGGGAGGGAATCAAGGGGGAATGAATGGATGGTGGAAAGTGCATGAGCAAAGCGTGGGGGTGATGAGCACCAGTCATCACTTCCCTTTTCTTCCGTTCCACTTCCAGTTAGGGTTTTCTGAGGAGGACGATTCTCCCAACCCTAACAATTTGCACCATTGTTGCTGGTTCTTCTTCTTCTCCGATCGATTGATTGATTGATTGGAGTGTGTTGCCATCGAAATGGGATTCTTGCGCTTCGGTTTCGGAGCCGGACTGTGTCAAACTTGAGCTGTAAAACCGAACATGCATGCATGATCCGGTGAATTGGAGACTTCATTACTGATCGATGATTTGCTTGTGTTATTGCCCTGACAGGTTGATTGTGGTGTTGAAATCGTAATGTACCATAGTTTGTGGCAATGGACTTGTGATTCATGTACGAGTGGCTATGGTTTCACATGCTCGGCATTGATATCACACATTCAAAGGTCAGCCAGCCTATTCCCGTGCCTTAGAATTGGAGTATGAACTTTTTCCTTACATTAGGAATTATAGTAGAAGTTAGTTAGATTAATTTTAGTTTATGTTTTATAGATTAGAGAATTTCTACGTTGGGGCTAGTAAATACCTATGATGGGGCATGCAACCGTGCATTTTTACCTACTTGTGGACAGGAAGCATATGCTGAAATGATTGACATTGAGCTTGTGTGTAAGAGGCAAACAAGGAATGAGCTGGTGATGTTGTTCTCTCTTGGATAAGGGTCTGAGAGGTGCTTGGATTTCGAGAGGTGCTCAAAAGTAGGCCAACTCAGTATATATAGAGTTTCAACCATAGATGGCTTCTTCAAGGTTGGTTTGCAGTATGGTGAAAAGGAGTAAATTATTAGTGCAGAGACGAAGAGGTAAGCTATTGTAGCAGCTACCAAGGAGGATGGGGGAGGGGTAAAGGAGCCCCTAGTTTTTAATGTGTTGGTTTAAATTGCCAAGGAGTATGTTGCTAGAGTAACTTGGGACCGCAGTCCCCATTTCTAAATTCAAATTCATAAAAAAATGACTTTTGTGGGGGGTCTTCACGGATTTTACAGTGCCTCTTTGGTAGCTACCACGAACCATTGCCTAAGACGAAGTTGGCTTCCTTGGGGTCAGTTTACAATATGGTGGAAAAGACCACCAATCAATCAAGAATTCTTGCTCATGGAATAGGGAGGTGCTCAATGATGGAGTTTTTGTGTATGAGGAAAATCAATAGAAAGATAAAGCAATTGGAAACATCCTTTTGGACTTCTCTACAATGAGTTACAAATTTTTGAAGTTGGATATATAGGTGTTCCTAAAGTGGTGCCCTATAATGTTGCAGTGACACCCTATGATGCTATTGTAAGGGGAAGCTATTACGTACCTATAAGTAAAGATTACTACCAGACCTGCTCCATTTCAGACCAACCTACTATGTAATTCATTGAGGCAAGATGTAGTACAATTTCGATACTTGTCGTAAAATTTGCACTTCAAAGGCAGAGTTCCTTGCCAAGGCGGGCTGCTCAAAAAGCTTCAAAGAAATCCAAAAAGTATCACCACATTCACGGTTATGTCGTACGAACATTCTACCCCAAATTTCATAATAGATTTGTTCTTAGCCACAATCTTAACACTCAATCGTCAAAAGCTAGGCGACTTCAATAGAGATTCTGTGAGGCAAGTTGCCACAGAAGCAACCACAGAAAAGATTGGGTGAAGTCATTGCAAAAGACAACAAAGATTGATTTTACCAAACTGATCTGATCGACAATCAGAATAATTCTGTCATTCAAGAATTCTTTTAAGGGAAAAGGGGCCCAGCTAACTGACTGACTGAATACAGTGCAGAAGGAAGATCTCTAACTATTATACGTGAAAAGCTCCTCTGGGTGGTAAGCGACTAATATTATGAATGAATTCCATCCCGCAAATTTAAATTTAAGGCACGAGAAGGTTGTGAAGAAGCTGGGACTCCTCCAAGAGTAGTGTGTTCGTGTAGCCGGCGCCGCAATCCGCCAAGACCCCATGTCCATGTTCTTGAGTTCGAGAGCGGGGAGAGTTGGGGCTCACCAGCACCACATGAACAATCGAATGCCTCGCCAGCGGCAGCTTCCAAACCTTTTGTTTGGAGCTCTAAAGAAAGTCCATTGCTACAAATATTGTTGTTGTTGACATTGTTGTTAACATTTCCTTCATCGTCGAGATGATCACATGGTTGCGCCCCTGTCAGCTCGTGAAGATACCTATCCTCTTCTCTTCCAACTTCCGTGGGCCTTGGTGACCACGCTTTTGCAACAGCCTCCCCATCTTTTGTAAAATTAATGGTAGGTTGATTTGTCGTGTACGCGGACGGAAAGTATCCCATGCGTACAGGCGCATTCAAATCTGGTACTGATGGTAAGTTTCTCCTCTCTAAAATGGGTTCGCTCACTGTGCATGCAGCTCCAGAGGATGGCGCGTTCAGATCTGGAAATGATAGAGAACTTCTGCTCTCGTAGCTATCCATTCGACCCAGCAACGGAACCACCTGCAAATTGCACCGGAAACGTTAAGTCAATAACCGCATACATGAATGTTCACAGATTAGCAAGAGAGAATAATCGAGTTACTACATATAAAGTGTTCAGGAGGTAGAGAGAATGTGCGATACGAGAGGCTCGAGACTAAAAACACTCATTCGACAAATCTTTGCTTTTAAGCATACACTACTGGCGATCTGAGTAGGGTGAGCTATTGGTACCTGATCCATCGCACTCCTTCCCGCAACTTTCCGGATGTCTTTTTGTTCAGTAGCCGATGATGGACCAGCCTCGTCGCCAGAGGTCTCAACCATCTTCCGGGCATGTTCCAGGATCGCTTGCTCAGAGTGCTCACCAGCAGCTTGGACATTTTCCGCCCGCTGCTTGGCAACGAACTCCTCCAGCATTTCTAGATCCTTCTGAGCCAGTTCATGTTGCGCCGACTTCATTCTTTTGGTTACGAAGACATCAGCTGAAACAAAAATAGAAACACTCAGCGGAAGACTCTTGCAGCAAGATACAGGACACGAGAAGAGTAGAGCTTCATAAACAGGTGTTCTGTAGGCTGAAACCAAGTATGTACCATTATCAATGTCAAAGGATGGTGGCCTCTTCAACGCGAAGCTCGCCATGTCTTTTCGACTGGAGGGGATCATCCCCGACGGTCCCCCTCCTTGCAAACGATTTTGCCATGATCGCAAGCCCTGGTCCACCCCAGAACCTTCGAAGCAGCAGCTATCAGTCCCCTTGCAATCAGTACCTTCACTTGCTCCACTCTGCTCTTCCTCTTCAACTTCTTTACCGATTGTTGTAGCCCCGATCATGTTCTCAATATTTTCAATATTCGTTGGGCTCACATCAACAGCCGACTCGACTTCTTTGACAAGTGTAGCATTGACATCCGTTGGACAAGTTGAAGGCTCGTCATGTTTCGAAGCTCTCTGCTTGAAATGTCGAACCCAAGGATTGGCAAGCACAGATGGGGTCGTAGATGCAGGAGGCGGTTCGAGGCCATGAGGCTTGTAGTATGACTTTTGTTGGGGTGGTCTTCCTTGCACCAACTCAAAGAGCTGAAAATGTACCGCCAAAAAAAGTATTAGCCCTGGGAAAAGGCACTCTTAATCGTGAGTATCATGCCATCAATGAGCGATACTGAGTAGATGTGTCGTTCACCTCAGAGGGATTCGATGTGCCGCACCCATAACCATCAGCCGGTCGAGATTCCACACAATCCTGCTCTGGATCATCGTTCTGCGCTGAATTCCCATAGACGCCCAAATGACCCAACCCCTGCTGACCAAATAAACTTCTGACAAACGTTGCCTCCATTGTATTCAGGAAAGAGCTGTGCTTGTCATCTGTCCATGTTGTTGCTGCCGATTCGGGTTCTCTTTGAATCTAGAAAAAAAGATTAATCGAATACTATCAGTACTCGGAAAAAACTTAACTTATGCAGCACCTGAATGCCTAGTCCCTACGATGTTCAGTTGCGTATAATGATATGAATGCCTATTCGCTACGATGCTCAGTTGCGTAGGATGATATCTAAAGGTCTGCAAGATCTCACAACGCTATACTGAATGGATCGGCACGGAAATAGAAGCATTGCATTTTGTTACACAACCTGAAGCTAAATGAATCCAATTAAGGACTATCGACCGCTGTAAGTACAGAAAGCGCTACGATGACTGCGGTTTCTATGATCCATGAACGCTGGAAGATACATGTTAATGGATCCCCTTTCACAACGAAGAAATATGAATATATCCTTACCGAGTGAGTTTCTAAATCTTCTGATAGTCTCGCAGGACTTTCAGGTCTAATATTCACATCTTCGTCGACCTCGTTCTCTCCCTCATTCTCCTCTAACGTCGATCCTCGCACTCTTCCTTTATCCTCCACGTCTATTTCGGTCATGGACGCCCCTGACGTCATCCTCAGCAAATGCTGGCTACTGTTGTTTATATTTACAGAGTCTCCATCAGACATGGTTGAGCTTTCGGAGGAGCCGCCGGAGTCGGCAGAAAACTCCATGTCGGCACGTGAATCATTACTCGTCGATGGTTGTTTTCCATTAGAAGGACTCAACGAAGGCAAGGAAGCAAGCATTGCCCCCGACGTTTGCCTTCGGACGTTTCCCGGTCCCACAACACCAAGCAAAGCCTCTCTAGCTCTCATAGTCGCCTCAGAGACTCCCCGGTCCAAAGCAAGGCCCCTGTGCTGCTGTTGCCACTGTTCAGATGTCCCTCTGATCTGCACATTCCGAAGGTCGGCACTACTATTGTTGTGTGCAACTATCCCTGTCCCTAACCGCGCGTTGCAGCGTACATTCAATCCCGGTCGAAACATACTGACTAAATTCTCAATTAAAAAAAAAAAAATCCTCCAACTCCTGTCCTCTTAACTCTCACCTATTAGGGATTCTATCATCTCCCTCTCCGAAGGAGAATATTATATGACTCAAAAAACAAAGAGTCGAGCAGTCCTCCGACAAATAGCTACACATACTCAATTCCTACAGCATCCGATCAAACAGCACACGCTCCTCCCTCCTGAATTCAATTTCCAAATGGCGCAAACCACCAGATCGCTCCCTCTGCGAGAAAACCGTGAAAAAGTGCTTCCAATTTCTCCACACCCCCTACCTCACGCAATAACTCCAAATTCCCCCGTCACTATCTCCTCCCGTGAAGAAAAGACAACGCGAACCTTGTAGTACACAAAAAAAACACCGCCAAAAACAAGAAAAAAAAACTCGCCGCTCATCGAAAGTAACCATACGCCAACGCGCGTCTTCGACTATACAACGTTAACACAACTCGATCGTTATTCTTCTCCTCCAAACCGAAACTCCGACACCAAAAACAACTCATCAGGAAAAAAAAGCGAGCTTCTCAGCCACAAGGACCAAATCCGTCCAGCTTCTTCAATACCGCATCAAATGGAGCAAAAATCAGATCACTGGAATCCTCACAAGGAGTGGAGCACCAATAGCTCAAGCGCACACCGTAAACACAAATAAAAAATCCGCAACAAGATGCAAGCAAGCGTAGCCAGCGAGCAAGAGAGCGCGCACGATGACGACGACGACGGAAAGCGTAAGCCAGTCAACTTACGTTGTTACTGTTTACTAATTACGAGAGGGGGCTTTTACCTGGGATATCTGGGGTGACCGTCAAGCGCCGGTAATCGACCTGTGACCACAGTGAAAAGCGACCGGCCATGGGCGTTACCGGTGGTAAAGCGCGCGGATTATTACCGCCTCGTCTAGTGGTTTGTACGCGAGATCTTTTGCGAGGGCGAATTTGCGATTGTGGCTGCCCGCGGGGGAAATTTTCGATGATGATGGGATGGGTGTATGACCATCCCATGCAACTGAATGGTTGCCTGTCATTTGGTGGTGATCTTTTGGTGCTTTGCATGTGGGGGTTGAGGGATCTTGCCAGATAGGGTAACAATACAATGTCTCTTCTCATGCTAGCCAGCTCTCCCCCTACCCCCCTTTTCTTTTTCTTTTTTCCTATTACAAAAGAACTTGCCTACTATTGAAGATAAGGTAACTTCTCTTCTTTCTTCTCTTCCTGCACATGGGTTTTTCAATTCGGAGCTTGAACACATGTATGAATACTCTCTTTCTTTAACCCCTAAATCTCCTTGTTGCAAAAAGCTTCAAGTCACAAAATTTGACCTTACCTTAGATTAAGCTCAAGAAATCTCAATCTAAGCATTATTTAAAAGATTCAACCGTAGGATCTCAAAGTTCTCTTGACATTCTTCTCGCATACCAAATTTGAACCGTTCATTATTTCTCATTTGTGAGATTATAATGGTCAAAGTTGGCTGATTTTTCTCCTGCGGGAAACTCCAAAACCCGTTTCAGGTTTTAAGGAGAGTTAGGGGTTAAACTAGGAAATTGCAAAGTATGGTATTTTGATTTAGAGATATGAAGAAAGGTTTTTGGTGGAGAAAGTGTCTTTGTGAGGAATTTAATTCGGCTCGAGGTGGGGTGTAAAATGGGGAGATTTGTGTTCTATCTCAAAGTTGTTACTTGTGCCTTGGCATTAGAGTTTGGTAGTAATGGTTTTTGCTGAAGGTTTAAATTTTTCGTTAAAGTGTCGGTTTTATGTGGTCTATCGAAGTTTTTTTAAATTTATAGATGAATCAAATTTTATTTTGTTTCACGTTTCTTAATTGAATAAACTTGACTTCTTTTTGTTTCGTTCTTTTCTCTTTAATATAGTTGAACTTGTTGTCATCAACTTTGGTTTGATTATGCTATTTTTACCAACTGCAATTAGGGGATAAAAACACCTCATGTAGTTTAATATTGTAAGAATTATCAACTCTGGATGAAAAGGGAACTTAAATACCCCTGTGCAAACAAATCTTGCAAACAAGGATGTGAGTAATATTTGACAATAATATGGGTCTTGTAGAGTTTGATAGTGAAAGAGTATTGTCAAATGTGAATGGTGAAAGAGTGTTGTTATATGGACGGTAAAAGAGGTTGGAAGAGTGTTGTCAGATGAATGTTGGAAAAGAGTGTTGTCACATGAACGTTGGAAAGTAAGATGGACCTTGGAAGATTTTTGTCGTTGGAAAAGAGTGTTGTCAGATGAACGTCAAAAGAGTGTTGTCAGAGTACATTGAAAGGATATTGAGTGCCTATAAAAGGAATTTATTACGCCGACTCGGTGGGTGGTTAACTCTTGATATGAAACACCACTCCAATTCATGTAATGATGTTCAAATACTTATTATTTGTTAACTTACTCGTTTAGATTTCACAATTTACTTTCAAAAATAAATTCAACATATTAACACTAGGACCGATAAGCGTAACATATATGTTATGCGTAACATATGTGTTACGCTTATAGGGCTGAAACACACCTATCTTTTTCTTGTGCTTTGAGCCTGAACCCTTGATGTTTCTACATCAATGGTCTGTATACATTTCCTAGCAACTATTTTGATTGATTAGACCTTGTTGATGTGGGATATGACCCACGACTTTGACCAATCAGAACTATCCCTTTTGAACCATTTCCAAAATCTCATGGCGTACTCATTTCACTCCGTATGAGTGCATCTAAAGTATGTTCTATTGGTATATTGTTGTTGTAGCTATTTTAGGCAAGTTGTTAGGAAGGCTACACCAAAGTCTAAGTCATTTCGTGCAACCAATGAACCTCCACCACCCTATGGATAAGCGTAACTTATATGTTACAGAACGGTAGCAATCGGTCCTAGTGTTAATGCATACTAGATTGTATTTCACTTTCTTGTGCATACTTGCAAAAACCACGACTGTAATATAACATGTACAACTATTATTTCAAGATACCATCTTCATGCAAATAAGAATTATCAACAACTTACACTCTAACTTATGCGTCTATTTGACTTCAAAAAGGTTTTTTATTACACGATATAAAACTAAACAAACATACATCTTCAAAAATTGATCATTCTTCTACATCAAAAAAATCATTCCAAAATACAAAGCATCACACTCCATCAATACAAACTTGACAAAATTTAAGAACCTCGTGTATATCATGTCTAAACGTTGTCGTTATTATCTATCTACTAAAGTTTTATATGCAACAAAGCTAACATTGAAATAGGAGTAATTGAATTGGCATTTTGCAAGAGAAATTAGTTTGGGTAATATTGGAATAGCATGGTTGGAGAACCCTATATAGCAATGATTTTTTAATAAACTCAATTTCCCAAAGTAGACAGTGAAGGGACCTTCCAGGAAGCTTCCCTAACTCGCTTACCGATCTGAGTCAGCGATGTACTGGGCACAATATAAAGTGCAGAGGCTGATATTATTGCGGCGAAACGGACCCATTAAAATCATTCATCCACTCATCGAGGAGTTTCATATCTTTTTTCATCCGCTTTAGTCCGATCAAGCGAGCGGTCCCATCGAACGTTCATCCATAGAGGAGGTTTCATCCATCCATCTTTGCTCTCTCTCCCAGGATCTTTTTGGATTTGGATCATACTCTAAGTTTCAATAGCCTCATGCAATTTTTGGCCTAGGTACACCCTCCCAAAATTGCATTGTCATAGATAAGTCTTCCATGGCATTTTGACGTTATGCACACACTTCTATATGTTTATTTATATAGGGAAAAAATGGCATTAAGGTAGTGGGAGTATGGATTTAGGCTATTCAGGATGAATAGTGTAAAAGAAAATTAGTGTGGGCACAAGTTGTATTGAAGTACACCACCAACAGTAACAAGTGAATCAGGTTTTCCTGCCCACTTGAGGGGATCAAAGTAGTCAATGGTACACCCTGGCTGTCCATATCACCCAAAAAAAAAGCCACTTGGGGCGGGGGGGGAGGGTAGGGCGGGCAGCTTCAACAAAGAATGTTCTCAGATCTCCCAAAACCCTGGAGATTTTTCCGAACAGGGCATGTAATCTGGGCAGGAGTTGCATCGCATTGAAAAATTTAATGAAAATGCAGAAGGTTTCTTTAAGAGGGTAAACCATTTTATTTTCTAAAAACTTACAGAATGGGGGGTAAGCGTTCGTAGCAGCTACCAAGGAGGATGGAGGAGGGGTAATGAGCTCCCTAATTTTTTGATGTATAGACATTAAATGCCAAGGAGTAGGCTTCCAAGGTTAACTTGGGATCGCAGACCTCAAATTTGAAATCAAAATTATCAAAAACGGCCTTGGGAGGTCCCCACGGATTCTAGGGTGCCTCCTTGGTAGCTGCCACGAACCATTGTCCCAAAATGGGACCGGGACTCCAAAATGACTTTCCCTCTTTACTTGCGCCCGGACCTTGTCTAGTTGATGTCGGACATGGTCTGGCTTCAGTGGACCTGGCGGAGGCTGCTTTGTACTCTTCTCATTGCAGTAAAGGTTCTCCTTTATTTGTGTCAAAAATTAGAAAAAAAGAAAAGAAAAGAAAGACTTTCCCTTATCCTAACCACCTACCTCAAACCCCTTCTTATACTAAACTCCCCTTTCCTTGAATGCAATGAGACCCTATATAAAAACTCGGGTCCCTTTCTCAGGGCCGGCGTGAATGAAGTGTCTGTTCGTAATGCTAATAACCGGATGCCCACTAGGCAAGGTGAAATCTAGACAATACAACTTCCCCATTTCGAGGGTGGATTCTAGAATTACGCTAGTTACCAATGCCTTAAAAATGCTTGACATAGTTTCCCCCCAAAGGCCTTTGAGGTACTCATACAACAAGGTCCAAGGACCCACCCCCACCATAGTTGGGTGAGCACCATGCAAGCATGGGGAATAGAACCCACGACCTCCTCATTGGGGGCCATGAGCCTCAACCACCAAGCCAAGACATGTGCTGCCTTCAATGTATTGCTATATCCGAACCCTAACAGTCCATGGTTGTCAAAATACACTGAAAATTGGGTTCCTTGAGGCAATTAGGGGCTAAAATAATTAGACATAGTTTGAGCATTATAATCTCACACAATTGGTGAGGAATTTGAGTACACACAAACACTTACAAGTCGGGTACTAGAACCTACAGTTAGATACTCCAAAATTCTCACTTTGCATTGAAAGATCCTGCTTTTGAGAGTAGGGGATAACGTCAGCACCATTTTGAATCCACACCCTTCCACAACAATCCTACTGCTTAAAAAAAAAAAAAAAAAAAAAAAAAAAAAAACCACATGAGATTTTTTAAGATTTTAAAATTGAGTGGGGTGAGGTGGGGATAAGCGGTTGTTGCATGGTGACAAACTGTAAGAGTTGCATGGCAGCTACATGGAGAGTGGATTTTGTCAGTTCTCTTTCCATGGTCCACCATTCTCTAGTTCTATTGGATCCTCTCTTTAGAAGATATCTCCAATTAAAAAAGTTTCTATAGGGAAAATAACAATATATCAATATTAAATAGTGTATCCTTTCTTTTTTTGCACCAATGCATATTTGCCACACTTCCAGCCAATTGCATGGTGTTTTGGCCTATTAGGTTATGCCAACTATTGCTTGGGTGTTCAAGTGTTTATCCGTTTGGATAGTGAATCAATGTCGATTTTGGATCTTGGGTTTCAAATTGCTATAGCTTTTGTTTAGGTCATAAGATTGGAGGAGGATTCGCGAGTGCGGAAGGGTTTAGAGTTTGCGCGGAGGAACATGGTTGCGGTGATTGTCGATGGGGTGAGCACTTTGGCTAGCGGTAGGGTTCTAGGTTAGTGAGAGTGTTTTGCTTTTATTGGATCGCATGACTTGCTCTCGCACCTTTGCTTGTCGTTTCTCGCTGATGATTTGTCTTGTGATGTAGGAAGTCACGGTGAGCGGAAGAAACGAGACTTGGTACGAGAACATAATCAATGGAATGCGCATTCGGGCTTGGAATTTGAGTATTGTTCGCGCGAGTGGTACAATGGATGCTCTTAGATGGGGGAGAAAAGCACTTGGTGCAAAAAAAAAAAAAAAAAAAAAAAAAAAAAAGAAAGTAAGTGATGGTGGGATTTACACACATGTTGGGGCCCACTTTACACACAGGCTGAGGCCGGCCAGAGAGCGGGCCGAATTGAATGGCTAGGGTTTGGGCCCAAGTTGGGAAGTTCGGGCCGGGGTAAACCTTGTCCCAATTGCATCACTTGGGCCCGAACATTTTGGCGCCAAAACGGTGCCACATAGGATGCCACATAGGATAAAGTGAAGTTTCGGTCGGGCCATAGTATAAAGCCCTTGGGCCTGATCTGAAAGAATCGAGCCATCCTATTGGTTGAAATTTGAAGGATTGGGGCCGGCCCTTAACCCAACCTCAAGTATTTAGTGTGGGTGAAAGGTTGTTTATTGAAATTAGTGTGGGGGTTGGGTTTTGGTCGTTCAATTGGGAACCTAAAATTGTGGGTAAAGCCAATAATGTGATGACAGCCCTAAATTGTATTAAATCCAATCCGGCATTGACAAGTGACGACATGTTCTTTTTCCTTTTAATACCAATTGCCCTTCAATCCGAGCCAGTAGTTTCGAATGGTTGGAATTTTTCTGGGAGGGATGGCGGATGAGATTTTGAGTGGGGTGGATGACCGTTTAAAGCATCATGTGGTTGAAATTTTAAACGTGATGGATGAATTTATGTGGATGAAGTTTTCGGTTTGGTTGTGGTGCAAGGAAGGAGCATCATGATAAAGGTTATTGTCTTACAACAAGAATATTCCTAACTAATATTTCTTGAGATGAATACTATGCTAGTTTCTATTTTGCCACCAATTTGTGAATAATAATAAGATAATAATAATAAGAACTCCAATCTCCAATAAAAGATTGTTGTGAATACAGCGTCTGTTCGTTATGTCTTTACCTCAATGGCCACAGGACAAAGAGGTAAAAGAACAAAACTACTCACCCCTCTCGGGAATAGACACTAAACTATACACAATGGATGTGTCGCACACTCAGGTATCATTAGAACCACCAGTTTGTGAATACTATGCTAGTTCTTACCTCGTCCAAGGACCCCTCAGTGTAATTGGGGGCGGGGGGACTACAGTGATAAGCACCATGTCTATCAACCACCTCATTGGCACCATCATGTCTAGTATGGAAATTGGAACTAATAAACCACCTCCTTGGCACCATGGTTTGCTATGATTGATACCCTTTCGAAATGCACACCCTTTTACAACGGTCCTCAAAACCACAAGAATATCAAAATTTGACTCTTCTCTCTTTGGGACAATTCCCTTATTTGATTCAAAAACTTTCCACTAGAACCACCAAACAAGAAACACATGTGTTAGCCCACTACATACGAGAAAAGCACCGACCCAAATGAAATAGAAGCCCAAAGTGTGAACACCCACTTCCTCAAAGAAAGGAAATAAACAAGATATTCCGGAACCCACCAAATCCATGCAAGTGGGGCAAACAATCACACTATTTCCTAATTCACAAAAAAAATTAAAAAAAAATTAAATAAAAAAATCCCTTTTTTTAATAGCAATTGAATATTTCAATTTGTCTAAAAAAAAACACAAAACAAAGAAAGGAATTTTCCACTAGAAACAAGGATTCGCCAAATGAGGTCGGTGTAAACA
Organism: Bryum argenteum; assembly: GCA_037043015.1. Taxonomy (NCBI): domain Eukaryota; kingdom Viridiplantae; phylum Streptophyta; class Bryopsida; order Bryales; family Bryaceae; genus Bryum; species Bryum argenteum. The sequence continues at coordinate 11,021,362 of CM073328.1, read as the reverse complement.
TACTAAAAACGGGCAGGGGCAGGGGCAGATCCGGGCAGGGGCAGGGGCAGATCCGGGCAGCAGGGGAGAGTTTGTGGCCAAGGGGCACTTGGGGCAGGGGCAGAGTTTGTGGTGGGGAATGGCTCATGGGGCAGATATGGATGACAGTGGATGATATTAAGGGGGCTCATGCACAGCCAGCCAGATGGAAGGCAATGAACCCCCTTGCCATATCCATTCAATAGCAACCACTTGCATTTTTTTTTTCTCTTTTTTACCCCTCTCAATTATCCCTCTCTCTTTTTTTTTCTTTTTTTTTAAAAATAATTATTTTGGGCTATTTATTATTACCCCTGTTTGTTGTTTTGGGAAATATCGGCTGGGGTTGGGTTGGTGGTGGTGGTGGGGGCAAATATCCCTGTGTACTGTCCTTTGCACGGGAATGGAATTAAGAAAGGGTAAGGGTAAGGGGTGCTTTAAAAGGCAGTACTACTTCCCCGTTTGAATCTTCCTTCTTCTTCTGCAAGTGCAAGTGGGGAGGGGGCGCTTTTAGGGCACTTTTGGAGTCACTATAACCCCTTGGAGGAAAAGTGCCACTTGTGTAATCCACTTTTGTAAGCCCTAGTTGGGCATTTTGAGAAAAACACTAAAATGACTAAAGGTTGAATGTTTAAGAAAAACATATATTCCAAAATGTCACACTCGAAAATTAATTGGTTTGGGTGTATCCTTGTAATTAGGGTTAGGGTGGGCATGGAAGACGGTGCATTTTCATGGAGAATTAGACTTCAAAGCTATCATATGTCTATTGCTTTGTATGTTTTAAAAAGAACGTACATTCCTTAATGTCACACTTGAAAGTTTATTGGTTCGAGTTTATCCCCGTAATTAAGGTTAAGGTGGGTATAGACAACAGTGTACACCCTAGAAACTTTCATTGTTAGTACGTGGAGAATTAGACTTCAAAGCTATCATATGTCTATGGGTTAGGTCTATCTTCGGAGGGAGATAGATCTCAACAAATAATAATTCCTCTTTAACTTATTTTTAAGGAGCCTCACATCGGTTAACCGAAATTTTTGTGCTTAACCTCACAATTATCCATGATTTAATAAATAAAAAGCCTTACAATTATAATATATTTTCGTATCCCCATGATTAAAAAATATATTCCCATGTTGGGGAGGGCTATAGGCTCCCCCCTTGTGATCTTTGGGTAAAATGGCTACACATGGGTGATCATATTGCATACTTTACTCACATGTCTTTATTATCCTGAAAAATAATAAGCACTTGTACAATTGTACAATTTTTCATCAGTTACAAGGAACGTTTTTTTATCATTAATAAAAGTATTACAATCACACCCCAAATATGTACATATTTATATCATTTTATTGTACATTGTAAGTTTTACAATGTACGTAATGTAGAAGATTTGAATAGCACTCACTCTTGTCATATTGGATTTCTCAATGTTCGCAAAGGAAACATTTGACATTGTTACAATTTCAAGAAATCTTGGGTGCTACTAAACAATGGACGTGGGTTGTACTAAATAATGTATCGTTTATGGGATTTTTTGGGGGTTTTAAGTGACATAGATTGCATACAATATTAGGTTAAGTGGTGTAGAAGTGTCTTTTTCAAGGGTTCCTTTGATCCTATATATACATTTCTTTGGATGATGGGCATCATATTTAACCCCTAACTCTCCTTAAAACCCGAATTGGGTTTGGAGGTTCCCGCAAGAGAAAAAATCAGCCAACTTTGACCATTATAATCTTACAAATGAGGAAGAATGAACGGTTCAAATTTGGTATGTGAGAAGAATGTCAAGTGAACTTTGAGATCTTACGGTTGAATCTTTTAAATAATGCTTGGATTGAGATTATTTGAGCTTAATCCAAAGAAAGGTCACATTTTGTGACTTAGACCGTTTTGCAACAAGGAGAGTTAGGGGTTAATGCAGCTGGAACAAAAATCAAAGGACTTCATTCTTCGTAAGTAAAACTATAGTTTTAGTAGTGCAGTTTTTTTTGAATGTACGAATCTCTACACCTTAGGCGGTCAGTTTTTCTACAAAATTTAGAAAAAGATGTAGTATTGATATTAGAAGCTTGTTTGAAGTGTGACCGAAACTATGAGAAGCTCAAAACACTACACATTTTAGAAGCACTTCACCAAAATTTTTTGATCTTGACAAGTAGGGGCCTTCCACATAATCTAAATGAACTATATTGAAAACTCAAGCTCAATAGGCATTGTATAGTTGTTGATTTTGCAATTCTTAGTTTAAAGAAAGTACTCAAAATGGCAGGAGTATTGTAAGTGCTCAAAGTGCCGAACATCAATTTACTCAGAAGTTCTTTCTCTAAATCTACTCTAAATGGAAAAATATAATCTAAAAGCTTAGGAAAAATAGAAAACACTGCCACTACAGCCCACATTACCTTCAAACATCCACTTAATCAACAATCCAAGTCACTATACGCAAACAATGAAAGGCTTATTCACCTAATTTCCATTCCACTTTCCAATATTCGATAGTAACCTCAAATTTCCCCTTATCAAATAACAATAGAAACTAGTCCAACGTCCAAGTGGATTACATAGTAACCTCAAATTGTCACTTACCAAACAATATTGTCCCTTAAACAATATAAACTAGTCCAACCTCGAAGTTTGAGAAGTGGATTAGATTGTGACCTCAAATAATCCCTCAAGTGATATTTGGCAACTTGACGTTGAACAATTTGACCACCGCCATTAGAAGAAGGAGAATGGAATAAAATCCCACAACTAGGAAGTTACCATGATACACAACAAGTGTGCAAAGGTGCATGCAAACAAAACCCACCAAGTATCACTCATGCAAGTAACTCCTCTTTGCATGAAAACACACTCAACCCTAAAAAACCCATATTTTTCTAAAAACAACCCATATTTCCAAAAGGGCGAAAAAATCGTTGATTTTTGGGGACAAAGATCTTTTGGGGGTCCATCCATGCATATGGGCCTCCGGGACAGGAAGATATTTGTAAGGGAGATATTTTGTTCTTTTGGGCTTATTTTCCCTTTTTCTCCCTTTTTTGGAATCTCATAGAATCTCCATTATAGTTTGATATTTGCATGTTGGTCTTGGTTGCTGGCAGGCCACGGTCGTAGGGTCGACCCACGGTCTTTGGTTGGTCGTGGTCCGATATTTTCAAGTTCCCAGTTGGGGGGACATAACAGACTCCTTTTTCTAGAAGGATCGTGGTCCCCCTCAATTGGGAGAGTTACTATTTGCGTATTACACTAAAAATTATATTTAGTGTTGTCTGCACTAATTGACATGTAGTTGCTATGAATTTTTACTTTTATAAATAAATAAGAACAGGCCGGGCGTGAATAAAAATGCTTGTTTGATCTACCCTTGATGATATGCCCATGGGACATAACATCAATGACGTAGGACTACTAACCCCTCTCAAGGTGGACACTATAACCACAAGTAGTAACCAATAGCCAAATATTTTGTTATATAACTTATGGTTTGTTTGTTGGTTTACCTCATATTATTATAAATGTAAAATGTTGATCCAATTGGTCGTCACATTGTTGACATTGCCATGTTGTTTGGTAAAGATATAGCTGTGCTGTAACACATATTCGATACCTATATATCTTGCAATCATTAACCCATGAAGAACCAATCGCTCCTACTTGTGATTCATTTTTGACTAAATTGAGTAATTTCTGCTTAGAAATTCCAAACTCGTGTACATTGAGATGAATTTTAAGTCATTTCCGACATGCAATTATGAACTTTTGTATCTTATTACAAGCTTGTGCAAGTTGAGATGATTTTGGAACCAAGATAATCTGCTAGGGAATTGGTGTACTTTTCTAGCTTACAAGCTTGTGTTCATTGAGATGAGTTCAATCAAGGCACTTCTATCAAGCAAGTATGAGCTTGTGTAGATTACGATAGTTTGTAAATCAAGGCATTTTTGACAATAGGCAAAATACAAAATTTACACAAACTCTACAATTTTTTTTCGAAACAAATTATTTCTTAGTACATATACATGCTTGCTAGAGTTCATACTTATTTGATGACATCATTAAGATATAACATCATGATATTTTAAATTCTCTTATATCGAGCAGATTACACTACACTGAATGCAATAAACCAAGATCTACGCATACAATATACAATGTCAAATCAACAATAATTAAATTCACCATGACAAACCAACAGGAGAGAGAGGAGTCCAAATAGGGGTCGACTCGGTAAAAAATAATAATTTTGTTTCTACAGAAACTATAACTTTGACTCAATATATCTCAAGATCTGTACAATGAAATCAGATAAAAACTGGTGGGTAGACTAGTCAAATAGTTATAAACAAGTTTGGATTCCCCAAAATCAAATTCAAAAGAACTTTGTTCACAGATCGCAGATATGGCCAACTGGAAGGTCACTGTAGAGCTTTCTCCTTTCGGGGTTAAAGACAAAGACAAAGACTACCCAAAGGTGGTGTATGCAGGTGAAAGTTGTGTGAGAGACTAGGAGTCAATGAATCTACTGTAGAAAGAAAGATGATTACTCCCCCATTCTTATTGTCCAATAGGTTCCCTCAAATCTACGTTGAGAGGTACATTTGAAAGGACCTACTGGACAATAAGAATGGGACAGAGGGAGTACATTTCAGCATTCAAGTCAAATGACTGAAGAATTTCCTGTGTCGGCTTTGATACTCGTTACGAAGTTGTCCATATGCAGCATTGACATCCAAGCCTCTTGCCATTCTCACACTGGCCGCGACATTCCCTCTCGCCAGTGTCTCCACAAATGCAAGCACCTGCGAACCCCATACAAGAATGTAAACAAACCTGATTCCAATCGCCTCTCACTTTCTACAGGACTAATATCCATACCCACATACCTCATTGCAACTCCCATACCATCTCACATTATCCACATTATTCCCTCGTCAGTTTATCAATTATTCAGTACCGTTTCCCGAAGAACATGGCTCAGCGACGTATTGAAGAATCAAGAGGTCAGAATGCTTGTATTCTTTTTTCTCGTACACGCTAAACCAGTACTTCGCTACGAGGGTTGAACAATTCAGATAAAGAATGTACTCGTCCAAGTATACAGGAAAGAAACACCAAGATTGAAGCTGGAACTTACTTTTGCCTTAGTTGGACGTCGGAACTCAGAATCAGCAATGGGATTGAATGGCGTGAGGTTCACATGATTGAAGTCCCAGTGATGAAGCAATGTTGCGAGCTCTTCAGCATGTTCGGTCTGGTCGTTCACACCAGCTGCAACAGCTCCAGATTATCATAAGAGGGATAACATGATAAAACTTTTGATCTATTCGATTTGTGTACAAGGGACTCACCTAGAAGAGTATACTCAAAAGATAGACGTCGCTCAGTCTTCTCAGCATAGAATTTACAGTCTTCCATCAGCTCATCTACAGGATAAACTTCAGCGGTCGGAACTATTGTTGACCGTAGTTTCTGATTTGGGGCGTGTAAACTGCACATTCAAGATAGGAATTAGTACTAACAACCACAGTGAGCAGCTGATGTGTAACATGGTGTTAAGAGTAGTATACCCAACAACTAGTTCCGACTGAAGCCTGTGAGCTGCAAGACGCCGTATTGAGTTCGGGACTCCCACAGTTGCGATTCTCATCAATTCCGGGGATATATTTAACTCCTGAAATATTGCATGTAAAATATCAACGAGGATGATCTAAATCAGAAGAGAGCATGGAACTTTTACTTGGATAATGGCAGGTGAGTGCGAACCTTCTTCATAGTGCGGTAAGCATCTAAGACAGCTTCAAGATTTAAAAGTGGCTCGCCCATGCCCATGAACACTACATTCGTAATGGGCTGCCTAAACAAGTCCTCTAAGGCAAGCACCTGCAGTCACGAATTCGAACTTGAATACGCATACTGGCAGATTAGAAATTTAAACTTGCTATCAGATCATCAAAGGACCAGATCGCACCTGATCGATTATTTCGTGTGATCGTAGGTTACGCCCCCAACCGCCCTTTCCTGTGGCACAGAATGCGCAGTTCAGAGCGCACCCAACCTACAAGAGCATTTTGCTTCAATACAGTCGCAATATAGTAGAAGCAACAGAGGAACACCTTTGTCATTGGAAAAGTGAGAGCCCGAAGTCGTGCACTTCTCTCATAAGCTTTACGTAACCATATTTTATGTCCAGAAAGAATGGCTCAAAGCCTAGATATGAGGATAGAAAAGGGACCTGAGATGATATGCATGCGGTCAGCTCAGATGCTCGTCCTCTACCTAGCGGAATGCCGACAGCTTCGACAACTCTATGGTCCTCCAATCTCAGCAGTACCTAAACAAGTCAGGCCATGTTATAACTTGAGGAAGTTCAAAGATAGTCGAATGTGCTTACAGATGATAAAGTATAAAACATGATGCAGCAAAGAGTGTACCTTCACGGTTCCATCTAAAGAATGCTCGATGCGGTGTATAGGGGAACGGCCGACGTTCCAACCACTTAACTTCAATGTATCACGCAACTGCTTTGGTACTGAGCACATGCAGAGTTCGTGAGACAGAAAAACTTAGATCGATTCTCCAAAATATGCTCCATCAGAGTAAAGATACCTTGTTTGATGGAAAAGGTAGAAACGAACAAAAGCGAGATTACGTGATGCGAAAGCAGCAATGACATCCATTTGTAAGTTTATTTAAGGACGGGCATTTTAAGTATGAAAGGAATTGATGGTGGCAAAATGCTTACATTGTGCACATTCTTGAAGAGTGTGGACCTTGTTCTTGTAAATAAGCTGGTGTATTTGCTTCGCACGATACTTTTGCTGCATGGTTGAACCCTCAGATTTTAGAGCGAATTTGTATCCAGCATTCGGAGAGCACCTCTCCCATCTTAGACATCCGATTCAGAGGTATTGCCAACGCCCCTAAAGAACCTTAAACCCATGCTTTTCAAACGATTGTGATAAGAATGCCCAAGAAGATTAACTATTGAACATGATGTCAAGCTTACCCCGCCAAGCGATTCCACGATCTTTACTAAGTCACGATACGACTTGCCAATGAGATGCTTAGCCTTTACTTTCCGACTCGAAACAACCTCCGAAACTTGCGTTGAATTAGTCTCGGCTGCACCAACAACTGCAGTTCTTCTACTATGCCTGCAACAACTGCAGAATCAACTCAAGAATTACAATTCGTCCTTTCACCACATTTGCAGAAGTTTCATGGCGTTTGTAACATTCTTGAAAAGTCGAAGATTCGAAGGAAAAGAATTCAACTTCATGTCCAGATCATCCTTTTAGATCCAGGTTCTTCCTGCACTAAGCATTGCAATGATGATATGGTATCATAATCCAAATTTTTTGGAAATCTGAAAAAGGTCCATGTTTAACGTACCTCCTCCCCAAATCGTTCAAGCGCCACTGAATCCTGCACATACGACGTCCTGTCAGCATTCAGTTTGAATAGAACTAAATCATAAGAGCAAATGATCGATACACATACATTATTCCCCACGAGGGCACCGAATTGCTCGTAGCTTTCCAAAACCCTCCTGCACCCACTCGCGCAATTTGTAACTGCAAACAGAGCACACAAACAACATCATCCTCATCTCGTGCTTCATATTACTGCACACGGTGTGAACAAAAAGGTCCTCAAGCGATAGATTTTACTAGAAAAAACACAAAGGTCGGTGCATTCCATGCCCTGGCCTACAATTGCATGTGCCAGGTATAGCTCTGCACTTCCTGTCATGTTTAAGGTGGACAATAACTCGGACTTCCACTATATTTTCTGGTCGTCACAGGGACCTGAATTTTAGATAATGGCGGTATGACAATGATAAACATTGAAAATGATTATGATACTACACCATCAAGTTTGTAAGCAAGCACAATTGATTCTTCGAGGCACCAGTTTCTTCGAATTGTGCACCACCAAACATTCTTCTTGAAAGCTACTACAAAGGAGCGATTATTTTCAAGTTTTCCTCAACAGACTCCGTTCTTTATAATTTTATGCTGTGAGTTGTCATTGTTATAAGGTTGCAAAGACATTCAATTGGTACCGTAATTGAAAAGCAAGAATTTCAGTATCTGATGATGATACTGTGATTTCGACAATTACATGGTAAGATTGCGAGTTGGAGCTCGTGATTGCAGTACCTGTGGGCGTCTCTCGCGTGGAGAAGTAGGAAGTATGGTATCAAACGACCGGGAAACTCCAACTCTGGCTGAAGAAGCCATTAGCGCCATTCTGGTCACTCGATTCTCCTGTAGATTCGCCCGCCCGAGCTGGAATAATGGATTGCAGTTCAAGATTCGGACGTTCAGATTTTGAAACCCTAATTTCCCTTACTGTATGCAATTTTCCTTCGACGAGCTCCGTTTGCTGCCGTGCGGAAGCGAAATGAAGGCTGGTACCCACTCGCCCTCCTGGCGCTTGCTGAATTGATATCCGCCCATGGACTGATACCCGGCAAAGCAAAGAGTTTTCTCTTTAATACTATCAATAAATGATGGTATCCTAATTATATCATCATATTCTCAAAGATTTACACTCGAATTATAAATTCTTGGTCATTTAGGATTCTTTCACTATTTTTGGGTTTTGAGAGGTTTGGAAATGTGTATTTTTTGTGTGAAAAGGTTAAAATACATTGTGACTTGTAGAACGTGCACCATCTTGTTAAACCTAAGGCCTTCATCAAAACCACAAACTATGAGAAAGTCGTAATCATAAATAAGAAGAATAAGAGTCAAAAACTCTAATCCAAGGTTGAGTTTTCATACTGATAAACTTGTGTTGGACAAATAGGCACCACAAGCCTTGGCTTGGTGATTAGGGCTCATGGCCCCCCAATGAGGAGGTCTTGGGTTCTATTCCCTATGCCGGTGTGGTGCTCATCATCATAGTCTACCCAACTATGGTGAAGTGTTCTTGGCCTTGTTGTATGGGTACCTCACAGCCCTTGGGGGGAAACCATATCGGGTGTGATGACCTGTGGACACTCTATTCACACCGGCCACTACATAGGTTGGAGTTTCTCTCTCTTGGACAAACATTGATGAATGATTTGGAGATCTTGTCATTGAAGTTTTAATGATAACTCTTGATGTACTCCGTATTATCACCTGCCCAATAGGAAGTGCAATTAGAGGGGAAGTACGATTCGAGGAGCTGAAACTTCGAACACCCATCGTCGTTCTCATCATCGACGTGTTTTCGGAGCCCCTTTGTGGTTCGAATTCGGTGGCCGCAGTTGCAATCATGGCCATGCGCAGGTTGCTTGCTGCGCCCTCGTTGTTCCGAGGTGTACGAAGTTTTAGCTCCTCGACAGGGGGCCCTGCTCAATTATCCGGCGTCCAGGAGCTCACCAAACCTGACTCTGTCGCTGCGTCCACCCATGGCGAGATCGGCGAAGTCTCCGGCATCCCCGCTGAACATCTCAAACGCAAGGTCAGAAATCATCCCTCACTCACTTATCATTGCGATCGAAATCCCTGCACTCTCTCTTCGTCGTTAGGGTTTCGATTATTTTCTCTTCGATTCATAGGCTCCTGTCGCTTTCCTCTTTCATCGCTCTTCGCAGCTGCATTTTTTACCCTAAGTGCGTATATAAATAGAAATACGTCATGATTTGTCATTTCTGTCGTATATTGTATCGAGGATTTCGTATTAGCTTAGTTGATGTTTCAAGTGAATTGGAAGTGAGTGCAGTAGCAATTTTTCGCTCTTGCTTATTTCGGGTGTAAGTTCCACATATTTCATTCACGTACCTCTGAATGCAATTCGAAATGTCTACACTTGGTTTTTGTAGCTTGTTGCTGCTGATTTAGGGTTTCGATTTTGACTTGTTGTGATATGGACTACAATTACAGGTGGTGATCTACTCTCCTTCCCGGTGTACTACGCAATCTGGACCGGCATCGAATGAATGGAAGATCAGCTTCGAATCTGTTAACAAGTAAGCTCGTCATTTTCCATTTTGTTAAGCAGGACATTTACTTGCTTCGGAATATCCTGGATTGGATCGACGTCTGAGATTCGTTAATTTATGGGCAGATGGGAGAATCCTTTGATGGGGTGGACGTCAACGGGAGATCCTTATCATAGCGTGGGGGAGGCATCCCTTGATTTTGATTCCAAGGAAAGGGCAGTTGAGTTCGCTGAGAAGTATGGCTGGCAATACACGGTGAGCTACTACTGGAGAAAGCTCAAGGAGATCCCTTCTGCAGTTTGAATTCTCTGGATTGTTCACTGACAATTGGCGTGGCTCGTGGTGCAGATCCGGGAGCCTCACCAAGCGCAATTGAAGGTTTGTATCTTGACTTGAAATATTAGCTTAGCATCTCATGATTTGTTGTAAGTATGAACTCACAATTGTTGTGCTGTGGTTCGCAGCCCAAGGCATACGCGGACAATTTCAAATGGAAAGGCCCGGTTCCTGAGTACGATTAGACTTAGAGGAAAATTCTTGGAGCACCTTCGAAAGCGTACTTCGTTTGTAGCAGAGCTTCAATTATATGAATAATATCAAAGTTTCATGCGATTTTTTTGTGAATGATCCGTTGGGCAGTTGTGTTATTTGTACAACGAGCTTGAGTAGCTGTTGTGAATCGATACATAATCCTCGCGTGAGAAAGACAAGCTTAGAAAAAAGTGCTCCTTGGGTACTCTATTGTGCAATTGATCTTGGCCTCCATGTTCTGATTTGTTAATCTTTTTCTGTAGAATGATCTAGGAGTTAAAATTATGTTACCAGCTTTCAACATTGTGTCCATGGATTTTTCGCTACCACTCCAAATCTGGAAAACCTTGTTTTTTGTCGTGGTGAATGTGTTGTTGAGACTGCTTCTCTTGAGGTCGTACGAGGCGAACCATTTCTACCATGACAAAAGCTTCGTGCGCATGTCAAACGTTTTTGATGGTGAACTTCACGAAGGGCATCACCTTCAGCACACGAATTCTAGATGGCGGCATGCGATCAATGTTGTGATAAGAACTTGTTGATTTTGAGATGTAACGCATCTGAAGGTCCTGTAGACCAGACTCCAGATTCTGATTTTTTTCTAGATTGACTACACTTTTTAGTCTGAGTGTGCTGCTCTTGGCAACACTGCCCATTGGCATGGTTCCAGTGGCAGCCTGAACTGCAAACTCTTCTGCTTTGGATCGGCTCCAACAGAATTTACACACGGTAGCGGATTCTGTTACTATACATGCCACTCTAGGTATGCGCATTATCAGCTTGAGTTAATGTGAGACCGCTGGTACAATTTCTAGTGCCATTGGAGAAGGATACCAGGTTGGCTATGCAAGTTATTAGGAATTCTGTACACTAAGAATTATCAGATTTTTTCAGTGATGATCATAGATCAATCCTATGCCTTCATTTTTGAGTTGTGTAAATTTCAAGGCGAAGAGAGTCACTGACCTTCATGGTATGGTAGGTACCGTAGCTCCAGTTTGCCACTCCGTGTCACACCAAGAAAATCCTCAGGTGGTATCAGGATGCCAGTTACAAGCATTCATCCGTTAGGTTTTGTATCTTGATATGACCCTGCAGAGAGAAGAAGAGAGAGAAGTAGTGCCTTTAAAGCCCGCTAAACACCGAAATTTTGTTGATACCTCCAGAGCTTTGCATTTATCAGTTGTCGCGATTTTGCAGACAGACGCTCAAGTACCTAAGATTGAAACCTGATGAAAAGTGAACTACTGCTGAGAAATCTTCGTGGCAACCTAAATAGAAAGGAGATGCTGCAAATTTACCGCTCTCTGCCTGCAAAGCTGCAATGGGCAGATCGATCTTATAACCATTTAACGGAAGCTACTCCGTATGAAGAGCTCCACATGAGAGTAGTGTCAGAGGAGAATGAAATAGGTAGGGTTTGAGAAGCGATAAGACAATGAAAGCGATACATTTTTCAAACAGCAATATCAAACAGCAAGGCCGATTTCTGGAAACAGATGTGGAGTGAAAGCTGTATGAAACTCCATACGAGGCTTTGCAAGCAGTTGATCGATCTGCATGAAAGCGCACATCAAGTATTACAAACATGGCAGAGCAACCGCCAAAAAAGCCAAAAGTGCCGCGCAGGAAAGAGTTGGAAGATAGTTACCGATCGTTAGAAGAGGCAGCATCGAGTCGACACAGGAAGACTACTAATCCGCGGCAATTCAACTCTGACGAACACAACAATAGGCAGGAGTCAATCCTGCATCCTGCCGACGATATTTTCAATTTCAATGTGGAAGATTCATCAATGAGTGTTGGCATCAACGGCTTAAGCTCTGATGTTGTCACCGCAAGCTCCAGTGAACCTCCGAGGCCAACGTCACGGCGTGCGTTCGTTGAGGACGACGAGGAGAATCAGAACAATTTCAATCCGGAGCTCTACGCGTCATCGCCACCAGGATTGTTTGGTCCACTGCAGCTCTTCACTCCAACACCACCGCCTGAGGAGGTCTCTACCCCACCCCCAGCACCAGTGGAACTTTTTAATCCACCCCCGCCGCCTGTTGAGGTCTTTACTCCACCACCGCCACCGCCTGAAGAATTGCACAAAGTTATACAAGTCGAGCAATCCAATGAGAAGAAACCTTCGCACAAGCTGTGTCTGCAATTCAGTGACCTTACTTACACTGTATGCAAAAAGCTTTCCCGGTGGCAGCGCTTCAAGCGAGCAGTGTGGCCGGGAAAATCCACGCACCCGCTTCCGAAGCCCCTGCGCTTGCTCGGCGGCATCACCGGCGAGGCCAGAGATGGCGAAATTCTGGCCGTCATGGGACCGAGTGGCTCCGGCAAATCTACTCTTATAGATGCACTCGCACAGAGGATCGACGCCGTGACAGGTACCATGACATTGAATGGAAGCGAGTTCAACGAACGCTTGCTCCGCAACATCTCTGCTTACGTTATGCAGGTATCCATCCGATCCGATCACGAAACTCATTGCATTGCATTGCCTCCTGCGTTTCCTGGTAACATAACTGAACAAAAACAAAACTACAGCATCCTAATTTGAACTGAAATAATCCTCCTCCCAACCATATTTGAACGGCAGGAGTTGAAATCAGCTCCGCAGCATGATTGTCCTCTACGTTGCTGATCTGGTCGCAGAGCTCTTCGCATGTTATTTCAGAAATTATGCATCAATCATCACAACCTACCCCGTACTAAGAATACCTCAGCTAGACCTGATTTTACAACCAAAACCTCATTTCGACCAAATTGACGAGAAAAAACCTCTACTTCAACCAGAAACACGTAGCAAACATTTAAGAACTTTACGAACTTGAGCGTTGATGCAACAAGTTGCAATTTGACAGGACGATCTGCTCTACCCGATGCTCACAGTGAGAGAAACGCTCATGTTCTCCGCCTTCTTCCGGCTCCCGCCAACGCAATCCAAGGCGGCCAAAGTGGCCAGGGTGAACAATTTGCTCGATCAACTCGGTCTGCTGCGAGTTGCAAACACAATCATTGGCAATGAAGGCCATCGCGGTGTCTCTGGAGGTGAGAGACGCCGTGTCTCCATTGGCATCGACATTGTTCATGACCCGCTCATCTTGTTCTTGGACGAGCCTACTTCTGGCTTGGACTCTACCAGTGCATTTCTAGTGGTACGTTCAACTTCTCTTCATCACTTTCCTTTTCCCTCAATACTCCGATCAATTCCTTCAAAGTTACCTTCAATTCCTTCAAAGAGGAAATTAAATTCTTTCCGCTTTCAGTGATCCATATGCTTCTCTAAACGTCTCCGACTTCGTCACTTTCTCTCCCTGCAATTGTAAAACTCCCGCCATCCCTTCGAGGCTAATCAATCATCCAGGTAAATCAATCTCATTCCTACAGTTATCAACATTTCATGAAATCTACCAGTGCGTACTCTCGAGCATCTCTCCCCCTTCCAGTTGTTTCTAGTCTGCCGAGAGGGAGTGGAGATTTAGGTAAAAGATTGCTTCCGCTTTCAATTCTGCGATCATTTGACATCGACTACATACCAATGATCCATACTCTTCTACTTGCAGGTGCGCACACTCCAAAAGATTGCGCAAACAGGAAGCATTGTTGTGTTATCAATTCATCAGCCGAGCTACCGCATCATGGGATTGTTCGATCGCTTGATCATTCTCGCATCCGGGGAGAAGATTTACGGAGGCACGCCTACCGATCTCAACCAGTTCTTCCAGGAGTTCGGGCGCCCCATTCCCAAACACGAGAATCCCACCGAGCATGCCCTTGACCTCATTCAAGAACTCAATACATCACAAGTAAAAACGCCTATTCCTCCTCATATGAATTTGCCAATTTTTTTGACTAAAGATGGATTGATTCAAAAAGTATTACATTCTTGTGCAATCGTTTGACTAGAACCTCACTTTCGTTAAAATGGCACTATGCCATGTGCCATTTTGTCACACCAAATCTTACATATGTGCTCACATGGAATGGTGTATTCTGTAATATCACAATCTTAAAAATAATATCACTCCTTTATATACATTGTCACTCATTTTTCATAATATCACCTTCAAATTCTGTTCTATCACATGGTTTTTGAACTGCACTTCAGAAAGTTGAGGTGCACATGCCATTTTACCGGAATAATGCCGTTTTAATGGAATTGGGGTTCTAGTTATTTATAGCATTTTGATACCCAAGTGGTTGTATGACGTGGAGATTATTGTTAAGAATGTTGGTACAATAGCAAGAATATCTATGGAGGCATGTTCTTGTGTCTCTTTTAAACCTTTTTTAGGCGGTTTTCACCACTGTAAGGCTATTCTTTGAGCCAAGAGATATTTTTGCTAAATTTTCTTGGTATTAGGGTGTTTATGAGATGAATGTAAACCTCTAGTTGATGGGTTTGGTGATTGCATTTGGTTTTTTGGTATTATTTTCACTCCAAAGTGAAAGTGGTGGAATTTTGTAGTTTGTGTTGAATACTGATTTGTTATGATCCCGCAATCTATGCGGCCTCATGACCCAAATTTTGGTCCACATGGTTTACAACGAGTATACTATAAGTTTGTACGCTTGAGGTCTAAAGAACTTGCTTTTATTTTCATCTATCTGTGCATTATTTTTTAGAATTGTGGTTTTTGGCTGAAAATATCAAGTCATGTTGGAGGGTTAATAGTAGTTAAATGTGACTTGTTCTAAATATAAGTATCTTCGACGAGTTTTTCATGATGAAGTTCAATCCTAGTAATGCTCTTGGTACTCTTGGCAGGAAGGAATTAAGCCCTTGGTGGAGTTTTGTAAAGAGTGGGAAGCAAAAGTGAAACCTTCTAAGCCATTAGGAGAAGAGCTAGAACTTTCAACTTCTACAACTGGGATATCAAGTGTGTTTCTTAATGAGAAAGTGTCAGCTACAAAGCGGGGAAAGTCTAAGGTGACAAGTGCGGTGTGCCATCAAAAAAACAATGAAATCGCTGATGGGGATGTATGCACTTTTGCTAACCCTTGCTGGACGGAAATTATAGTCCTAGTGCGGCGATCATGGCGAAATATTAAGCGCACCCCGGAGTTGTTTGTAATGCGCTTAGTGACGGTGATGATCACAAGTTTCATCCTTGCTACCATCTTTTGGCACCTCGACACTACTTACCAAGGTGTTCAGGTTTGTTTTGCAACCACCATCTCAGAAGAGTTGATGTAAATATAAGTATATATTAATACTTATATAAAAGAGGAATTCTACAAATAGAATCGTCCACAAGGATAATGTGTCGCTTTTTATTAAGAAGAGTATTTTATCTTGACTAACATACTGAGAGGCATGATCTCTTTGAACGTTTTCAAATGGAAACTTCCACTTCCATACATTATTATGCACCTTTCATTTCGTAAGCTACATAGAGATTTTTTTGAAGAGATTTTTTTGAAGAGGGGGAATTTTGTAAGATATTCTATAAATCTCAATCTCTACCTTTTATGAGAAGTGGACCTTTAATAAATGAGAGACATTATATATCAATTTGGTGATTGTGATGCAGGAGCGCTTGGGGTTTTTTGCATTTGCAATTTCAACAACATATTACACATGTGCTGATGCAATACCGGTTTTCCTTGAAGAACGATACATCTTTATGCGAGAAACATCAACAAATGCATATCGAAAATCGTCGTATGTTATTGCACATGCAATCATATATGTACCTTTTCTTGCAATGTTATCTATGGCGTTTTGCCTCATCATGTGGTGGGCAGTGGGATTAGCAGGAGGAGGATCCGGTTTCTTTTTCTTTTTTCTTATAGTATGGGCATCATTTTGGGCCGGTAACTCCTTCGTAACATTGCTTTCAGGTATTATGCCTAACGTAATGGTTGGGTATACCGTAACCGTTGCAATGCTTGCATATTTTCTATTATTGAGCGGATTTTTCATCTCGAGATTACGCATCCCTTGGTATTGGAGATGGTTCCATTACATTTCAATAATTAAATACCCGTACGAAGCGGTCTTGCTTAATGAATTTGGGAAGACAAAAGCATGCTTCGAAATTGGACGACAACTCTTACGTGGTACTCCATTAGCAAGTTTAGACGAAAGGATTGTAGATGGAATATTGAATTATGTACGGACATTGCCCCAGTTACGAGATACAAAGTATTCCCAATTAACTCCAAATACATGTATTTTAAACGGTCAAGATGTTTTAGATACAAAAGAAATTGCTGAATTGAGCAAATGGAAATGCTTAGTAATTACAATAGCATTTGGAATTTTTTTTCGTTTTGCATTTTATGTGGTCATCAGGATTTCCGGAAAAAATAAAAGAGATTAAACATTTTGTAATTGTATTGGCTCTACTTTTACTTTTACTTTCTGTTTTGTGTATATGATGTATAAATTTATAATAATTTGAATTTTACTTACGCAATATCATAAACTATAACTTCCTAAGAACATAAGTAACCTAAACCTCAATTTCATTAAAATGACATCATTTCATGTGCCATTTTACCAAAATCCTAATGTGCCATTTTGGCCCGTGTTCTAAAACGTGTCATCTTAGAGGCATATCATTCAAAAAGATTCATGCCGATAAAATGACACATTTTTTAACATTCGTCCTTCATAATATCAACTTGTCTATATAATGTTACCAAAAATTCCATAATATCACACATTTTGATGGTTTGTGACCTTTGAAACCAATCGAAGGATGATAATTTGCTATTTTTGAACGGCGGCTATGAAATGATTTGTCGAAGGGCAAATATGTCTCACCAAATAGCAATATTTTTGAACATCTCATAGATATTGTTCTTTGGAAGTCAGTCAAAAACTGACAATATACACCCCAAAAGAACGTGCATTTTTAAAGACACAAGTGAATAACACCATTTTAACAGAATTGAGGTTCCTAGTAAAAATTCCAAAAGTTTTTAGTCTGGTATACGTAATGATAGACCATTATAATTGTTAATAGTAAGTTCTAAAGTATGAAGATTCAAGATGATGATGTATAATTTATAATCAATAGGATGGGAAGGTTCACAGACGCGAGAAGTGATGAATCTCCGGAGTGTTGATCCATCTTCGATCATTTTGCCTTTGTATTCTCTATATATCACAATCTTGTTCTATGAATTGAGCTGCATTCATCTACACCTTTGCATTCTGAAATTCTGGACTGGGGATCCGAATACCATGTAAGCTTCTACAGCTTCGGCCCACTTTACACACAGGCTGGGGCCGGCCGGAGAGCGGGCCGAATTCAACGGCTAGAGCTCCGGCCCAAGTTGGGAAGTTTTTGAAGGGCTGGGATAAACCTTGTCCCAATTGCATCACTTGGGCCCAAACATTTTGGCCCCAAAACAGTGCCACGTAGAATGCCACATAGGATGATTTGAAGTTTCGGTCGGGCCATAGTATAAAGCCCTTGGGCCCGATTTGAAAGAATCGAGCCATCCTATTGGTTGAAATTTGAAGAATTCGGGCCGGCCCTCAATCTGGCCCAAGTATAAAGTATAAGTATCTTGTAAACAGGATTAGTTCGTGATTGACAACTCTGTCACTACTCTCGTGAGTTCAGTTTTATGTTGTGCTCAATACTGAGTTGCTTGGCTTTCATTAGGATGGAGTCGAAGTGATTATACCTCCGAGTAATGATCGATTAAATTTTGCTCGCATTCCTTGAACGAGGAGTCTCACTCAGTTACAGAAATTAGAATTGCATGAGCTTGGACTTCAATCACAAGTTCAGAGTGCCGGCGATCATCAACCACCCGTTTTGAGCTTGATTGATTGATTGATTTAACAACCTCCAATAGATTTGTATACTTGGAACTAGCTTGAATAGAATCTATGCAGATGTCTCGTCGGATGCTGTAAATTGAATATCATATCAGCTGGACCTCGACTCTGATCGAGGATTTATCACTTCCTGCAGCAATGAAACAGGGCCATGTTGATCAATGCATGCGATCACGAGTTTCTGTATAGATAGAGTTGGAATCCCGACGTGGGCAGCACGCGTTGCCGTAAGGCATGCACCGACCTAGCACACCAATTGTCGCAGGTCCGTGTCTGAGGGTCGAGTCCCGTCCGCGTCGGTCTGGAGGTTTAGTCTAGGTTAGGGTTTTTCTCAAGTCGATCTTCCGAATTATCTTAATCGTGCTTCTTTTTTACCGTGCTGAGGATGCTCCTGTGATCGAGTGCACCTTCTCAATTTCGGAAATCGAGCTTCATCGATCGCTGCTGAGTGTTGCATTACAGGATATGGGGGCACAAGATACGGTACTCCCAGAAACTCCTACAGTACGTTCCATCGAAGAAGATGAGGAGCATCACTGAAGAAGCACACGAATGAAGACATTCATCCAGATTGACAGGCGTCAAGCGAGGGAGCTCATCCATCCTGGCCACAGCAATGAGGACCCACGCTCACCTACCAGGAAGAGCTCTTTCCCCTCCACGCACCCGTGCCATCTCCGGCACTGAATCGTAATCGATCCGTAGGGTACCCAAGAAAATTCTAGTCGCAGCAGAGATGGTGGGCGCACTCGCAGCATCCCGCGCAGCGGTCGCAGGAATGCTCACCCCCGGAGCACCACATTCACACACGCGCTTCGAAGGCCTCCATTCGCACTCTCTCGCGCTCGCCAAGACCCCGATGGCGCAGCAGCAGCCTTTGGTGGCCAGAAGGGGAGGATTTGCGCCGCCGCGAGCCTCGATGGGGGATGCGGTGCCCGTGACGTTGGAGGAAGTGGCGACGGACTCAGCCAAGCCGAATTCGCCTGAGAATGGCCCCATCTCCCCCAAGTCCAGGGACATCCGCGAGGAGGCTCGTCGGCAGTGCGCAGGCAGCGAGCCCACCACATTCTCTGCCAAGTACGTCCCCTTCACCCCCGGTGTGGAAACCGACGAGGAATACTCCCTCGATGAGGTGATCTATCGTTCCCAGACGGGCGCTTTGTTGGATGTCAAGCATGATATGGATGCGCTTCGTAAGGCTGGCGATGGCGCGTACTGGCGGAAGCTCTTCGATTCGCGCGTTGGCAAAACCACTTGGCCTTATGGCTCTGGTGTTTGGAGCAAGAAGGAGTGGGTGTTGCCTGAGATTGACGACGACGATATTGTCAGTGTCTTTGAAGGCAATTCGAACTTGTTCTGGGCCGAGCGCTTCGGCAAAGAGGTAAGCTTACATTCAATTGCCCGGCGCCCATGTCTCTTGAGCTGTACGAGGAAGAGAATGAAGTTATGAATTTAGAAAGAGACTTGAATAGAGAGGTTTTTGCACATCTGCAGTGTCTTGAGAACATGAGTGTTCCTTGCGCAAGTCCCTAGAGCAGCTTCATAATTGAAGAGTGGAATCAGAAAACTCAGAATGATACTTGCACATTGGAAGTGCTGCTCAAGAGAGACCGAAAAAGTTCAGTATACTCAGATAAGGAATATGACAAACTTTTATATTGAAAAGTTTGAGATGTTGAATTATTGCAGTACACATCGTTAGGTGTAGGTACGTTTTTAAGTTAATTCTCTAGTTTATGTTTTATGGGAGGTCCACATTTGAGGGGGTGGCAGCATCACATGCAGAAATTGAGCTATTCAGTCCCCATTAGATAACGTAAATTAGGGTTTTGCTGCGTACATACTCACTGGATGGAGTGCCGCTCGGCGGCACCTGTGCATGTACTTTGAAGACAGCTCGTAAATTCTAGGGGTGTTCATAGCAGCAATCATCTGTAGTCTCACTTTCTTATCTGCGCTACTTGTATGTTGACTGCAACATTTATGTGTCTGCTCAGATTATGGAGCTTAGATTCGTTGTTATTACTGGTCTACTTTAGCTTCGATGGCCTTCTTGATCTGATAATGCTCTAAGAGTGGGGGACTTAAGCACTGGAGATGAGAGCTTTGGGGGGTTGGAGATACTTCGTGTGTGTACGTTGTTTGATGTTGGATTATGGCTGGCGTGCAGGTGATGGACATGACGGACTTGTGGGTGAAGCATTGCGGGATCAGCCACACGGGATCGTTCAAGGACCTGGGAATGACGGTGCTGGTGTCGCAAGTGAACAGGCTTCGGAGGCTGGGCAAGCCACTCTTAGGAGTGGGATGCGCATCGACAGGAGACACATCGGCGGCGCTCTCGGCATACTGCGCAGCAGCAGGAATCCCCGCCATCGTCTTCCTGCCAGCTAACAAGATTTCCATCGCGCAGCTGGTGCAGCCGATCGCTAACGGCGCACTCGTGCTGAGCATGGACACGGATTTCGACGGCTGCATGCGCCTCATCCGGGAGGTCACCAGCGAGCTTCCCATCTACCTCGCCAACTCTCTCAACAGCTTGCGCCTGGAGGGCCAGAAGACGGCCGCCATTGAGATCCTGCAGCAGTTCGACTGGGAGGTTCCAGACTGGGTGATCGTCCCGGGAGGCAATCTTGGCAACATTTATGCGTTCTACAAGGGCTTTTACATGTGTAAGGAGTTGGGGTTGGTGGACAGGATGCCGCGTCTCGTGTGCGCACAGGCTGCGAACGCGAATCCGTTGTACCGGGCGTACAGGGACGGGTGGGAGACGTTCAAGCCCGTGAAGGCGCTCCCTACATTCGCGTCCGCGATCCAGATTGGCGATCCGGTGTCGATTGATCGGGCGATCTATGCCTTGTCCCAGTGCGATGGGATCGTGGAAGAGGCGACGGAGCAGGAGATGATGGATGTATGCGCGCAGGCGGACAAGTCCGGCATGTTTACGTGCCCGCACACGGGCGTTGCGCTCGTAGCACTTCAGAAGCTGCGCGAGCGCGGCGTCATTGGCCGCAACGACAGGACCGTGGTGGTGAGCACGGCGCACGGTCTCAAGTTCACGCAATCCAAAGTGGAGTACCACTCCAGCGAGCTCACGGACATCACCAGCAAGTTCGCCAATCCCCCCATCTCCGTGGCTGATGACTTCGGCTCCATCATGGATGTCCTGCGCCACAAGCTCGCTCTCAACAGGTGAAGCAAGCGAGCGAGCCCCCCACTGTAACCATGAATCAAATGGATGGATGCATGGAGCCCCATTGTGAGTTTTCCTGGAACTCTGTAGTCTAGTCTAGTGTGTGAAGCAGCAACGCGGACCGTTTCTGGGAAAAAACAAAAACAGAACATGGGCATGCAGGTGAGTCCCGTCCCGTCCCCTCCCGTGCCGTCTTCTTCTGTGAGCTTTGTGGGAGACAAGTTTTGACACGCGACCAGCAGCGATGATGTATTGTGGAAATCTTTTTATTGAAATCTTGACCGATCAATGAAGCTCGGTCATCAGAGTACTACTTCTACTACGCTGTGGTCAATGAGCTTAGACCGATTGTGATTGGTACACTGCAAATTCCTCAAACATTTTGTGTGGGGGGTACTCAGAACACAATGCATAGGAAATGCCTCTTTCTGAGATAAGTTTGGGTTTCCTTGCACGCTTTTGTTGAGTTGATGTTTTCTTCGGAAATCCACTGCATGGCTGTGAATGGCCGATCGCGTGAACCAGCCTCAGGTGTGCGTGATATCAGGTTCGTGTTGTGTGTGTACTTCTGCCGGTGGCTTGACTGAAGAGTTCATATACGGAAAGTCTTCATACTAGACTTATTTTTATGAAATCGAATCACTTGCTTCGGTGTTTGCTGCCATGGTATAAATAGCCGTTGTTGCTGAGCCAAAGAACCAGAGATACAACAACAGAGTCGTTAACCCTTAAACGTCAGACCCAGCCCGAGGCGTTGGGTTTTTTTTTTGAGAGAATCTTGTTCATAACTTACACCATTATATCAAATGGAATTTTTAGAATTCCAAACTGAGCACCTTAAAGAGATCTATACTTTCTTAGAATAGAGCTCAAGCAAATCAAAAATAGAATAATGCTAAAAATGAAGTTTAAAAAAGATTTTGGGTGTGGTATCAGGAAAGCATATGACGTTTAAGGATTAAGGAAGAAGCCAGGTTCCTCAACTTCCTGTGTCTGCTCACTTTAGATGAACTTGCATTTCGAGATGATCCTCACTAGGTTGTTGTGATGCACTTTGTGTATTCTAGGTGGTGTTCTCGTTCTTTTTGTTGTGTTGTTTTGAATGCTCGGCTGCCATACGATTGCTCCCGCTTGTAGATGGGAGGTGCATTCAAGACTGTGTAATGAATTTCATTCTCTAGCATAGCAAGAGTTCACCTTCAGCTCCACTCGACCTAAATTACAACACCTCGTGATGAATGAACTCATATTAGAATGAACTTTACTTGAGCTAAATTTAACATCTAGTGATGATATTGATATGATATTAAATCTTGTTTTGGTTCACACAACTTGCATCAGATGTAGTGAATGTATGGTTTATCTAGTTTGTAGTCTATAGTTGTAAAGATCTATGATCATAGAAGTAAGGATAGTGAATTGTAGTTAGATATTATATTAGCATGTTTGATATTGAACATTGTAATTTTTTTGTGAAATACATTATCCGCCTTGCCAAAATTCAATGAGGTGCAGATTCCTCCCTTACGGAATTGCCTCCTTTTGAACGTCTCACAAGGAATTTTTTGCAATCTATTCACGACATCAATTTCTCGATATTGCTTGCATGCTCTTATTGGTCCTTACGTAAATGGTGGCGTGCACTACTAGACCTTCTCACTTAGCAAGCTCCTCCTTCATCGAGCTCTACCCTCCTTGAATCGGTTTCGGATCGAGAATCCTTTTAATGTTGGCCTCCCCTTTCACTATACCAATCATATGTAGATTCTCAATGGAGGTGATTACGATCAAGATGCTCATGTATCTCCAATCCCCAACTCCCACGGTCATCCACATTATCACTAACCGACCTACTTGCCCAAAATTGCCTAAAATCCGTGCCGAGAGAAACCTTAACCCCTAAATGGTTTGACTCATTTGTAGTAAAATGAACACATCCTCAAAAGCATTGTCATAGGTGGAGGTAAAAGTGTGTTATCCAAATCTCAACCGTACAATCTTGTTGTAGACATATTGAACATCATGTGGGTCAAATTTTGAGTCATGAGGCTTCATAGATTGCGAGATCATAATGTATTAATACTCAAAAATGATCACATAATTTCATCATTTTCACTTTAAAGTGAAAATGCTACCATTAGACTTATTGCAATGAAAAAGTCACCAATTAGAATGTTGTTCACCTTCATCTCAGTAGCATCCTTGAACAAAAAAAAACCATGAGAAAAATTTCTTTGTGCAAATTATGGCCCTGCAATGGTGAAAACTGCCCTAAATTTTACAAAGGAAAAAATGTCTAAAACTAGGCTGCTGTCACTGAAATGCATGCCATTAATTCATACTTCATTCTGTGGGTCTGAGATTTTTATGACATGAACTAAACTTGATTTGGGACCCAACCCAAGTGATTTCGTCCAAAACGGAGTCCGGATGAAGAAGTTATGGCTCTCCAAAGTTTCTGTCATCCAGAATGTCGATTTTCGACATTCGGCCCGCTTAAGGGTTAAACCCTGAAACCTAAACCCTAAAATTTGGAGCAAGTTTGCCCCTAATCTTTCATGGTTGATGTCACCTTCAACACCCGTGGAGGACCGTCAAAGTGTGAAATGGGATTTTAGTCAACATTTTATACTCAAAACTCTTGAAATTAGTAAAAATATATGGCTTCCAAAACTACACAAAACAATTTTCCATTCTTTTGGGAGAGCATGGAATTCAAGTGGGTAAGGATGCGCAATCCTAGAGAAAAGGGGTGGGAGTTAGTGACGAGGGTCTCTAGATCTTCTTTTTTTGAAGAACATATGATTCTATGATAGTGTACATTTTTCAAAATTAATATCAACAAAGTCCACAATTTCATCTCAAGTCATTTCTTAAGACATCTATCATAATACACATTTGACATCATTATGTTCTTGAAATGACAAGTTTAACTCATATAGAAGATTCTGTATCTTTCCACCTATAGAAATGTTTGATTATTCACATGGAGGTGTGTTGAAATGCAAGTACAAAGGCCGGTCTATGACAATAAAAAAGGCATGTGAGAAATTCTTGGATTGGAAATCCAAACAATTAGATCTTGCCTTTGTAACTTTTCTACATATTCAAAAAACAAATCTTGAAAATAAGGTAAAAATATTCAATATAAAATATTCAATTTTTGGTGAATATTTGAAGTTACTGCAATCTAATTGATTTTGGGTAGATTTTGAGAATAAATGAGCATTACCACAATTTGGGCAGATTTGGGCAGATTTTGTATAGTGTTTTCAAACTTTGACCAAGAATATCTACTAAAGTATGAGGAATTTTGAAGCTTGTAATGACTATTCAGAAAGGTACATGGAAAAATTCTGCACTTTGCAAAAAGCTTCAACTTCATACAACCTATATTAAGTAACAAATAGCGGGACCAGAGTCAGGCCGATTTCAACATTAGGGGTTAAGGAGATATTTCAATCAAAGTTTGAAAACACCTAGATTGTACTTAACATCCCTAAAAGTACATGAAAACATGAAAATTTTCACCTTGCATAAAAAGAGGGTATTTTTTGGAAGTTTTGAGGCTAGTCAGCTACATGGGTTAAATGTAGTAAGAATGGAAAATGTTAGGATGTATTTTATAATTTCGTTGTGAATCAAACCAACAGTACTAAGGACAATCATGAAGTTATTGAACTATGCTGTAAAATGGACATTGGTTGGAGAGCGCTTAAGAGATGGGTTGTTTTGAACAAACCCAAAACCATTGTCGATATACTTCGTGTGCATTAAGAGATACACAAACCATCACTAACCTGGCTAGTTTGTGTGCATTGAGCGAGACACAAACCATCATTTGCATTGAGGACTAAAGAAACCATTATTGGCATAGTTCGTGTGCATTGGGTTATACATGATTCATCTATGATTTATCTATGACTCACATATTCGCATTCATGAAACTTGCACACTTGGAAGTGATACGTAATTGATTGGCCCATTGTGTTTGGTGGTTGGTCATGCATAGTGTTAGCAAATATTAAGACCAAGTCTTTGACTAGTTCGACAACGTAGATGTTTTGATGTGTGCAGTAAAGAATCCATTTTATTAACAATTTGTCCTACATGCTCGATTGCTGTGAATATTACTCATGATGACAAATGAATAAGCAGATTGTACTTATATGAATATACTTACATTTTTTAAATATCATCACATTGTTGTTCATTTTTTACTTAAAGAAGTTATGGAACTTCAAAGTTTTAGCTTCTCTTCCAAAATGAAGAAATACAATATATTAAGTATCTAAGGGTTAAGCCTCGCACTCCTATTTCCTAAGACTTGTTAGTTACTTTTATCCTTGCATATATTGCACTTTTTTTATTCCTTGATCATGCATCCTTCTATTACTTAAGCATTTTACTTTCAAAATTTTTCTCTATTTTGCTGCATTATCTACCTTTCTCATTTTCTTGGTCAGACAGTTGGATTACTACTCTATAGACTAGCCTTGTTGATTCATCACATCATTGATTCAACGGGCTTATATACTTTATACCATTTATACCACTTAAGAGTAAGTAAAATACTCTTTAAAGTAAAAGAAATACTCTTAGCATTCTCATACCACACCCTTGGAAATCTTAAAGTGCTCAAGATTAAAAACATAACTTGCTCTCCAAACACGTTTAAGGACTTTCTCATCTTTTTTAGTTATCAACTTGGAAGCCTGCATATTACACAACAGTTGTAAACTATGTAAAAATCTTTCATGATCATAATAAAGCATATTATCATACATATAAACTTTGTTATTATTATGAGTAATCAACAATGATTTAAACCCATAATTACTGGACTTTTCAATAGCCTTTGCTATGATTGCTCTCTTTCTTTTCTTGGAGCCACCAACTTTACCAATTCTACCCATTGCTTTAGATATATTTTTAAATATTCATACATTCACATTTAGAGTTTTGTCTTGAACATCACTTTTGTAACCCTTACGTGAAAATCATGTGAGATTTGGTGTTTTGATGGTTCCAATTAATGCTTGCATCACTTATCTACCATCTCAACACAAAGAATTACATTACATAGTATATATGTCTTACCAATGTGTCCAATACTTGCTCCTCGAAACACGTCTCATTTTCTCCTTTAAAAATTCGCACTTTCAGTTGCTTTCTTCACTAGAGCGCGTTTGGTTCCCGAGCCAAGGACTTCGATTCCCTTCTCTATGGCCTTGAGCACGAAACACATGCAAGGTCTAATTATGAAAATATTGCATTATACGTTGTAACTTATATCACATCATACCATAATTTGTTGGCTATGAATGCAACAAACTTGATGCAAAAAAGGATACAAGTTAGATTTTAAAATGGTTGCACTTCACGTCTCTGTCTGGCCACCGTTTGATCCCGTGGTTTTTGGATTGTTTGTTGGCTCGTGGAAGAGAGATTGGATTTGGAAATCCGCGAAATCTCTTACCCTCGAACTCTTCTGTCGGCGAGTTAGTCGTATCTAGTTTCCATAGCAAAGCCAAGAACATTTAGATCATGAAAATTAGAAGAAATAAATAAAAGAAAAAATAGAAGAAATTGCAATACCATATGCACATACTTCTCCAATGCTAAATGTGATTAATCTCAATTCTGTTAAAATGGCGTTTTTTGGAGTGCCTAAAATGAAAAAAATAACGTTCATTGGTTTTTGTTGCGAGTTTTGACATGACAAGGTAAATACTTGTGAACCCATTTTAAAAACAACAATGTTTTTGAACTGCCGTTCAAAAATATTGCCCTTTGACTATGTCCAAAGGTCAAAATATTGCCCTTTGACTATGTCCAAAGGTCAAAATACATAAAGAATTTGTGATATTATGGAAATTTTGGTGATATTACAGAAATCATTTGATTTTACGGAGTACCGTGTGATATTAATAAACATGCCACTTTGCGAGCAGAAATACTTCTGAACTTTAGTTCAAAAATATGCTTGTAAAATGACACGTTTTAGAATGCGAGCAAAATGGCTCACAACAGATTTGGCAAAATGGCACAAAGAATACCACCGTTTTAACGGAATTGAGGTTGATTGTTTAATTATTACCATATGCTCATCATTCAAAAGCTCCCTAGGGTTGGAGGGCTCGACTGAATTTGTATCCATCAACTACTAGAATAGAGAGGGGTTTGCAATGTTAAAAACGTTGCTTTTGTGTAAACGTTGCAAAACTCAAGCAACATTTAGGAACTTTCTTGAGCAACGTTCTTAACTAGATTATAAATGACGTTGCTTGGTGATCTGATAACTTTGCTAATTCTTGAGAACCTTCCTCATGCAAGTTTCGTTGCTCAAACGTGAGTAACGTTTGAGAAGAAAACGTTTCAAGCCTCCAAATTGTAGTAATAATCAAGGATTGTGACACCGGCTCGTTATTTTGAAAAGCTATAGCGGTATGTTCATTTCCAACTCATGGGGCAGGTAGTGAGGACATGGCGGGAGCTTGTGGTGGCACTACATTGGCAACCAGTCGTGCACACTTCAACATTAAAATGGGATGCTATATGTTGCTGACTCCCTGCTTCCATCTGTTTGCGAAAATGTGTTCCAAGTTAAGACTCATATACTTCTCTCCCACACAAGTAAGCACGCAAGCAATCGTCTGTAAAGCCTTCAATCCGTCGTCGAAAACGACTTGCAATTTAGGAATCATATTGTTTTCTCCGATGTAACCAAGCAGGCTAGCAATCCCCTGTACAGCCACATACGACAATTGCAAACAATCATCTTCCCGTTGTTCTAGTCTATGTTTGTATTATACATCGCCTTTCATAGATTTTCCACATCATCACCACATTTATTCCTTCAAAGTCCAACATCCTTGTTTATATTCAACGGATGTCCAAAGGAAAGGGTACGGAGTGATTGAAAACCGTACCTGAACAGGCGACGAATTCGACGAATTCGACTATAGTCCTGTCCGTGTGTTGGTCCACGGTAAGCGAGTATCCTCTGATTGGAACGGAAAACTTCTGTATTGTCATGCTTGCTTCTAGACTAGTGAGCAATACCTTGTAAAGCCACATGGGACTATTGTAAACAACCATTTTCCCATCGTTCCAGTCTATGTTTGTATTATACATCACCTTCGTAGATTTTCTCATCATAAACACATTTTTTCCTTTAAAGTTCTCGATACGCAGTGTTCGAAATCCGTACCTCAAAAGCGGCGATGAATTCCAATAGAGTGTTGTTTATGTATGCTTTGACTCACTACTAGAAAAGAGGGGGGGTTGCAATGATACAAAACGTTGCTCAAGTTAACGCAACGTTGTGGAAGTTGCTTGAGCAACGTTTTCAACTAGATTATAGATAACGTTGTTTATTTTCTTCAGAACGTTGCTCAAGCAAATTTCAAAACGTTGCTAAACTTGAGCAACGTTTGAGAAGAAAACGTTGGGAACCCCTTCAAATTGTAATAGTGATCGAAACAAGGAACATCTGTGTTGTTACGCTTCCTTCTATACTAAGGTGGGAAGCGCACGTTTCCTCTGGCTCTTAGAAGCACCTTTCACACCAAAGGAATAAAAACACGACATATTAGACTTTCGGAAAACCTCATTTTCATCATTTTCAATATGGATTGTGAATACACACGTCAATATTACAGATGGTGCTCGCAATTAGAACTTAATTTATTAGTTCAAAAATGAATAAACTTCAGCACCAAAGATGATTTTTGGTATGAAAAGATCTTAGTACAAAAGTTTGTACTTGTTTTCATAGCCTATTGATATCGGTGAATCATAGGAAAGAAAAAAACACACTAATCCAAACCAAAGGTGAGTCATGAAGAGTACCACATATGAGAAGGAAATGAAAAGCAACAATACGAGGAGCTAAATAGAGATGTCGGGTTGGAGATGCCGCACTTTCAAGAGTAAAAAAGGAAGTTGTCAGCTGAGTTGTCGGAACACGTCCTTCCCGTTTATAACCCTTGTACGATTATTGGTGTAACAAACGTGCGCGCAAAAGTGACTTGTGTACCGTATTAGGGATTCTGTGGAGTAACCAAACGAGAGGAGCAATTTTGACAACACTAACCCAAGCCTTCCTCACTTTATTCACGTATCCGTACTCCTCTTCAAACTGTATTTTAACCTTGGTTGCCAAGGGTATCCCTTTGCTAGAGGGGATGAGCAAAGACTCTTTCTCTTATGTTTAAAGTGGCGGAAACTTCCACATCTAAATACTACTCAAACACACACACACAAGGCAGCCATTACCTCCTAACAACTAATCCATATAGTACGGTTTAGCAGGTCATGTTTAAGATCTTGGAATACCCTATTACTCTATTACAACGACAATACGCCAAGGGATCCGGATCCGGCTAGGATACGGATAGACGTATTCTAGTCACTAATCTAATCCGTTCTCTGAGACTGCGGAAGAACTTAATCCAGTTGAAGTGTAACTACGGATAGCAACCCGTACTCACCTACTTTACTCCTAGAGCTTCCAAGCCGTAAAGTGGTTCTAACAAGCGTTTCCCAGCAAACCTAGACCGATTTAACCCCTAAACGTCCCTGGGGGTAAAACTGCGAGAAAATAGTGAAAAATGTCAAAATTTTCTATTGCGTGTAAAATCGCTTGACAGTAATTACTTGAAAATCCAACCGTAGGATCTTGAAGATAGGGTGATGCTATTCTAGTATGCTCAATTTTAGACTTTGGTGATGAATAGGATGCAAGGATTTTCTGAAAAAGTGATAAAAAAGGGGGCTGAAATTCTTGGGGCAGTTGCTATTTCTCAACTTTGGGCTTGAAAATCGCATTGTTTGAGGCACCAAATGAAAAAATGGTCAACTACTGTCGGGTAGGGCATCAAGTTTAGAACAACATTCGAAAAATACATCACTAAAAAAAAATCAATAGCTTATTGTAGCCACCTTGCAATGCAAGGTGGTTCAAATTTGGCATTTTTGTGAGTACTATTCCCCACTGCCCATGCAAGGGGAAGCATGTGGGGGCAAGCATGAGAAAAGGAAAAATGCCAAAAGAAATCTGACATATTCTAAAAAGATAGTTATAAAAAAACTACATATGTGGGACCTCCTTGAAAAAGGAGGCATTTGATCCTTCCGCTGACCCACATGGCAGAATTTCTGACTTTTGCATTGAATTTTTCTTTCCAATCTACCGTTGCTTGTGAGTGAATCATCTTTCTCACAAGCTTTCTTTTTATGCTGCCCAAACATGGCAATCTGCCCCCCTCACTTACCCGAATACTAAAATTTTAGATCAAAATTTTCAAAACACTCTCAAAACAAAAAATGGTTTTTACTCAAAACACTCTCTAAGAATGGCTGTAACTCCTCTAATAACGTAGAAAAGACCATAGTAAACTAGACCCGATTTACTACAGGGTAGAAAAAAAAACGGATGAAAAACGTGACGGATGACGAAATGGGAGCTTTGCAAACATCCCCACGCTCATCCAGATTGTATCAAAACGACCACAGGGACGTTTAGGGGTTAAGACACAAGGCACTTGTCAATACGCCTGACACAGCTCGAAATCCACAGATTCGATTGTGCAAGAGATCCGCAGTCCTAACTCCCAACTTGTAACCCAAGTTAGTAGATACAGACTTTTAAGTACTAGACCTCAAAGGGAGACAAAACAATAATCACACTGAATATGCGCAAAAAAGTATCATATAAGCATTATTAAGCATAGAGTATCTTCAACTTCATGTACTTGTACCCATCATTGGTAATGTTTTTATTCACCGTGCACAAGATTGCATACCGTAAATGTGAACCATCTTGCATTGAGTTGAGAGTTTTACAGCAAAAATCATAAACATCATTGGAAATTTAACCCACAATTTTGGTCCAAAACAAACATTATATGAAGACGATATGGCTTTCAAAGTTTGGGGTTGTCATCCAAAAAATCAATTTCGACATCTTGATCATTTAGGAATCAATAAACTTGTTGATTTTCTTGTTTTTGTATCTAAGTTAGGTCAACTTGAGTTTTTTTTTGTATCTAAGTTAGGTCAACTTGAGTTTTTTTTTGTATCAATTTTGTATCAAACTTGTTGCCATCAAGTTTAGATTGATATTGTACCTTTTATCATTTTGCGAATAGGAAACAAAAGTACCTCCAAGGCACTTCACAAAACTTGTTCCACAACCTTAGGTGCATACAAACAAGAATGTGATTCTCAATTATGGTAGAAGTATCTAAAACCACCAGCACCCCCAGTATCAACCTATAGGTCTCCCCATAACCGCACCTAGCCTGAACTAGCATTGTCAGAACACTCAATTCAAACTGACGAATCAAAACAATCAAAAAGTTCGTGGTTTTGGGTCAAATCATGAATGGGACCTAGGTGTGACAATGGGAAAGTCTACAGATTAGTTTTGGGTCACCAAGTACTTTTGCCTTTGAAAATTTATATTTATTTATGTAATGGGAGTTAAATTCTGAAAAAATTTGCATCCTATGAGAAAAATTCTTTCCTACATGGGAAAAATATACTCCAAATATAACCATTCTAAAAAAACCTCAAAAAGCTTAAGTTGGTGGTTTTAGGGCATTCGACCTTACACATACATCACGTTCATGACTTTGACTCTAACAATAATGAAAGGGTATTTTCAAGAGATGTCATAGGTCATTGATGAGAGTGTGGATGTGAATGAAATCAAATATGCTGATGAGGACATGATGTAAACTATCAGCAGAAGAAGTACTTCAATTCATGAATTGCATATGACCAGTTCACAATCTCTTAACAATAAAACTATACTGATTAGGAATGTTATAGGTCCTGTACAGTACAAGAGTGCATGTGAATATAGTTAAATTCGTCAGCTACAGTAGCAGTTAATAAATTGTCATTGTCAACAATTACTTTGACTCATAATATGCATGTGTTGAAGTTTTCAATACAATTTTACAAATGATTATAGCGTATTACATTACATTAAGTTTATTTTCCACTTGTTTTGAACATACATACAACTTACAAATTTGTTATTATTGTTGAAGCTATTGTTACATGACATATTGCTGTAATCACATGTTGAATTGTGCATCCAATTAACCCTTAGATGCCCATGGGGTGTGAAACTGGCAGCCCAAAATTGGATCACACCATCTTTTGGACTTGGGCATCATGAATAGTGCACTTTTGAACAAGGGCATTATGAATGCACCAATCAATGATGAGCTTGCAACCTCCTACAAGGTTATGTACAACCCCAACCTCGCTACCACAATCCTTTCAAAGCACAAAATCATACATACAAATTGTGATTTGAATTGTGAAATTTCACTTTTTGAATGCATCACAAGAAGGTGACCAGTTTGACATCAAAATATAAGTGAAAAGTTGAGTACAATGAGAGCTACAGAGAAGATTCTGTTGGAAGGTGACCCCTCGGGTCATCTTGGGCGTTTAAGGGTTAATAAACTCTGAAGAATGCACATAATCAAACTCAAATGTTATTTTTCTATGTGATATTTGTCAAAAATGGTCGAATTCAACATGTGGTGTTTGAGGGTTAAAGGTAAGAGGTCAAGAAAGAGAAACAACTCCTAAACTACTTCACAACTTGTACTTAACCCTTAAACATAAACTACTTCACAATTTGTACTTAACCCTTAAACGCCCATGGGGTGTGAAACTAGCAACCCAAAATTGGATCACACCATCTTTTGGACTTGGGCATCATGAATAGTGCACTTTTTGAACTTGGGCACCATGAATGAACCAATCAATGATGAGCTTGCAACCTCCTACAAGGTTATGTACAACCCCAACCTACCTACCACAATCCTTTCAAACCAAAAAATCATACATACAAATTGTGATTTGAATTGTGAAATTTCACTTTTTGAATGCATCATAAGACGGTGACCAGTTTGACATCAAAATATAAGTGAAAAATTGAGTACAATGAGAGCTACAGAGAAGATTCTGTTGGAATCAAGTCCAACGGTCTTGCTCGGGCGTTTAAGGGTTAAACCAATGATACCGAAATTGAGCTTCGCTTAAATGTGTACACCATATAGGCAATTAGAGACCATAGAGACCAATTAGAGACCAATTGCCAAAGAGAAAAAAATAAAAAATAAAAAATACAGAACCATCTTGCACATTTTAAGATAGCCTCGCAACGGCCTAAGCACTTCTTTGCATTGAGAAAAAGGCCCGGTTATTTTTTGTTGATTCTGGATGAGATCCCTTTGAGCAAGCAGTTCTAAAATGCATCCTCACTCAAAGCTCACGCGTGAAGTGTTGCACATTCTGGGACAGAGGGAAGGATAATCCCTGGACACACAAAAGCCGATACATACGCAAAAGGTCCCCCACGAGAGGCACACCACAAACCTCGACGAACGAAGACAACAAAGACAACTTCAGTCACGAAATATAGAGCGAAAGAGGGCATCAACTGCACTCTTTGTTTGTAACTTTTGCTCATGAAAATGGACTCCACGAAATGGAGCCAGCTACGATTCTCACAACTTGAGCCTCGGGAAGTTTCTACTTAACCACAACTCTATGCCATGCACCTCGTACATGGAAAATCAGATTTTAGCTACTCCCTTGATTGCCTATAACAAACTCCTATCAAAATGACCGGAACCAGAAACTAACCTGTACTGCGTTATTAAACTCGACCTAACGCCTCTTGAAGATCCCTAGCTGCTTTTGTCACGTCCCCTCCTTTCCTGCACGCAAGGAAGACATGACCAGATTTAAATTTTTATAATTCCCGCATCAAGAGCAACCTACGTACATCCATCCGAAGGGGTTCTATCCAACTCCCAATGGAAGTAATCAGCTTTCATGTAGTATGATAGTCCAGGATGTTGCTATGAGATGCATGATTGACATATGATTGAAGGGTAAAAGGCCTTCTCTAAAAAGCCGCAACCTCAGATTTAGGAGATCAGCAAAAAGTACATACCTCATAAGGGGCAGCAGGCTATGGCCTACAGCTTGCAGCTCATGGTAACACATATTGCATCGATCCAGTCTGTTGTCAGAAACAAATGATATCTACCATCAGACGTGAACGCGAATACCATCATCTACTCTAGATATAGATGCTTAATTAATCCCTGTTCATCACTCCTTTAAAAAGAACATTCTGGAGTCATTGATCTGGGGTCGTCCAAGGTCTTAAGTACTCATAAAAGAATTTGCACTGATTGGTAGCTGGGGCATTGACCGCATTGAGAATTGCAATCTCAGACAGCTACTTCATTTTGTGAGAAGGAAATCAGAATTAAAGCGTTGATACCCATCAAAAGCGCATGAAATCGGAGACAAATACTACTTAGTTGAGACATACCGTTGCTCGGCTTGTAGGTCGACCCCTATTGATGGCGAAGTGGTGCGTGTTTCATGGATAATTGGACCGAAAGTTTCCACAAGCTTCCCCAACAGCTCAAGGGCAGTCAATAGAAATCTACACAAACGATGTTTTCGTCAGATGGAACATACCCAAAAGATGACGAATACTTTTCGAGAATTACCAATCTATTCCTTCACAGAGAAGGTTCATGAATACCTGTCATGTTCAGCGCTGAGAAGGCCATTGAGCAGCGGGATCAACATATAGCAGATCTCCAATGTCAAGAGATGGGTCTTTTCCATGAATACAGACAGGACCTCTACAAGCACCTGCATCCCATATACATTCAGCCGTCACTCTGACAAGCCCTTTCTCTGCAACTTGCAACTTATGAACCATGTGAAGAAACTTCAAGAATCAGTGCACTTACAGAGTGGTCGGTCATCTTCTTCATGGCCTCAATGGCACCCTTCATGTCATTCTTATTCCAGAATCGCCTCACAACCTGTAAGAATGACAACGAAATCGCAACGACTGGTGTCAAAGATTGAGGAGCAGCAGATTGTATGTCGATGAAGAATGTACAATAGAAAGACGAACATGAATAGTATACTCCATACTAACTTGATGACCAGCTTTAAATGCAATATCACGATACAGAAACGACGAGTACAAACCTGCATATTTGTAAGACGAGACTGCATAATACTGGCCATCACATGGTGCTGAAGGAGCAAATCCTCGATGATTTCTGACTCGTGTTTGGCTGCTGATACAGTTTTCTCTGATTGAGAATGACTACCTCTCTGCACTTTCAGTAAATTCAGAATTCTGTGTTAATGAAAGCAGGAAAGTAATGAAAACAGAATCGTAAGTTCCAACGACATGCTGCCGACTTAAAGATTGGCACTCTTAGAAGACGAAGGGGAGGAGACGGCCACAAGAGTTGCAAGATAAAGCTTATAGATGGGAAAGAGCATACTGGGACAAAAGAGTTGATATCTAGCCCAAGTGTTCTGCCTCCACCACCACCACCCCTTGCAATTGGCGCATCGGGAGAGACTGGTTTCTCTACAGCAGATGGTCGAGGTTGATGATATGACTTCTCTACTACAACAACCGGCTTCTCTATGAGCGCTGGTTTTTCTTGAAGCCTCGACTTCTCCCATGGCCCGAGGAGAACTTTTGTGGTCCCAACTTCAACACGTCCTGTCAACAGAATATTACTCAGCCACATAACATCTCGATCTGAACAATCTCCAAGGTTGACCATGTGATTACCTACAGCAATCCATTACCCATGAAGGATTACAACCTGAATATGCACATTTTCCTCTATCTAAACAATTGTAAGAAGTTCCTAGGATCGTTACCCGTGGTGGACGCCTCAGTCCCTGTCGCATTCCTCGTCGGCGAAGCACGAGATAATTCATCTGGACCTACAAAATAAGTTAGCCAGGTCCACGTAAGGCAGAGCCATTTACATCTGGCACATGAAGATGGATGTGGTAGGTCATAGAGGATGCACAGAAGCTGGAGATTTTTAAGCGATCGGCAGCATCTAACTTCGAAGCAGTTGGAGTAAATTACAATATAAGACTAGACGGAGATACAAACCTGAAAAAGAGTGGGAACGCCCCATGTTGTTGTCTAAAGGCAC
Source organism: Bryum argenteum (assembly GCA_037043015.1). Classification (NCBI taxonomy): domain Eukaryota; kingdom Viridiplantae; phylum Streptophyta; class Bryopsida; order Bryales; family Bryaceae; genus Bryum; species Bryum argenteum. Next base: position 10,984,826 of record CM073328.1, on the reverse strand, counting down.
GTCAAAAGAGGGACTCCTTCTCGAACTGTAACTTCTGGGTCCATTCCAGTTCAGAGTTGGATTTTCTTCTTTGGTACCCAAGTGTGGGTGAGGACCTGGCTTGCTAGCACGCTGGGATGTTGTCGGACCGTGGCCACTACTCTCTGAACTTCGGAGGCTTTCTTTAGCAGAGCTCGGCCTACTAGGTTGCGGAACTACAGGATCTACTCTTGAGCTGTCTGGGTTACCGTCGCGCTCATCGTCACCATCGCCACGAACGATATCCACATCACGGTCATAAGATTTTGATGCTGACATCGAGACCACACCACTGGATGCAGTTGGCCTTACGGTATCATCCAACCCATGATCACAATCGGGTGCTGTTGCTGGTCTTGGACTTCCCCCTTGATAGGCTTCAGATCGGGTAGAGAGTCTGAACCCACTCGATGTGACCAATTTCGGTGTCGTTATACTGCTTCTACGTGATGCAAATGTAGGTCCCGGCGATGTAGAAACCGTAGTTAGAACATTCGCAGGTCTTCTCCCCGCAGTAGTAGGCGTAGTTTGACTGGGCTGGGAATTACTACTTTCTGCAGCTGAAATGATAAGAGCAAAAAACCGTTGCTTTAGCACGCATTCCTGTTAAAGCACTTGATGCCAAACTTCGTACAGAAGACTTTCAAACAACTGTTATAAAACTCGAAAAAATTTCAGTCCGAGCTCCACTCTTTAATAATTGATAACCTGGAGTACGTTTTGAGCAAAGCATTCCAGTCCAATCGAGTGCTAACTCACCTTTAGAAGGTGTTAGTTTCACATTCCTCATGGCCATATCCATCATGTGAGGAAGGTTCGTGTTACTATCAGTCTTTGTATGTGAGGTGGGAGTCCCATCTTGTTGAGCTTGACTGCCATTGGTGCCATCCTGAACCTCGACGCTAGCGTCATCCTTCCAGGCTGCATTCCCAGGCTGATACGGAGCCACCCGCTGCCATCACAAGTCATACGAAGACAAATTATCAGTCCTAGAACATTCAGAACTAATTCAGATACATGGTGCTTAGATGCAAGGTTGCGAATTTCTACGCAAGGAGCCGACACTTGCACTTGCAAAGTTAGGTGATTCTCTAATGCGCAACTAAGATCAATAATTTTATATCAAAACAGAGAAGACAAGATGCTCGTGCCCTCTGGAGTTTTGACGTTTGACACGAGGACAGTTACTCAAGAAATGAAGAGCAGATGCACCTGGAGATCTACAACCCATACACCAACACAGCTCTGGTTGAAAGAACATCCGAGCAGCTTGCCTTCATGTATGCACAGATCCGCCAGCTTGTGCCAACCGACATCCACCATATCGTGGCATCTGAGTGGTTCCCATGAAAAGACCTGCAATAAATCTCAGTAAGTCTTTCATACAATGAACACCTTACAGAGCAACACTTATACAACAAGAAAACTATTTTGCACAAAATCATGCATGTCACTCAGTAGCAGAACTGACTGACCACAGAATCACACCTCAAAGTTTCAACATAATAGGCCTCCCGTAACAAACAGCAAACCTTGGTTCTACTGTAAGATGCAGGATGCGCATTTCCATAGTTCGAATGCAGAGATCAACTTGTCAGAGATAAAACACATTCTAGTATTGGACGGAACAAATTCGAAACGAAATTTACCTTCAAACTATCCTGCAAAGCAGTCATAATAGTTCGCCCGTCTGGATTAAAGACCATGGCTCGTACTCCTGCAGACTGTGCACATACCAACGATTTTACAACTTAGGAGAAAATATGATGCAATGCAATAACTAGGGCCTATGTGAATCGTGAAGGTTCATAAAATGAATGAATTGAAGAGATTATCGTCGTGACATTAACTCCATTTTGAAATGCTCGTCAGATGATAGCCAATAAAAACTGTATGCATGAAGAAACCCATGGTTAACGAGCTTGCTAGAGTGACTCAGAAGATCAAAAAGAGTAGCCACAACTTATAGATATGATACAACGGAAACGCAGGTCCAATTAAAAAGCAGCAAAAGAACTTACTTCAGGTCCGGCAGATCCAATGAGCTCAAAAGTTTCAAGATCGAAGAATTTAACCGTCCTATCTGCAGAACCTGTTACATCAACCAAAAGAGTCGAGATGATAATCAGACGCAGTAAAATGAGGTAATAGCAAACAAAGTCTCTTGTAGCAAAGCTCGAGGACACTCTACTTCCACTTACAAGTTCCAGCTGGAAAAACGGCTTTCTACCAGCCAATCCTCTATTGAGAACTTCCTAGCTGAATTTCAATCTCGCTAACCTACGAAAATAGCTGAATTCCGTTGATCCGTTTCCAAATTTGTAACCAAGTACGCTCCTAAATGCTAGTGCTGCCACTAACATCTTAAAAGCAGTTACAGAAAGCGTGCACAACCCAAAGCAGAACCACAGAGTGGCGCTAAAGAGTACATCCTAGGCACATCTGTCAAGAGAAACCTGGATGATGTGAAAGAAGGTGCCTAAATAAAAGAACATGAAGAATACCTGTAGCAAGGAGGAACTCATGCGGATGGAAGTCCACGCAATGGACTTGGCCTTCATGGTATTTGAAATCGTGCATAAGCTTGCCAGCAGTCAAATCCCATAGCTGCCATGTGAACACCGCGTCATCAGTTGCTACTCGCTATACACAAAGCAGAAAATGCATGAGAATCTCAAACTATAAAAAGAAGTAATCTGTATTCTCATTACAGAAACTAGTCTTACAAACTAGAACATGGCAGCTTCAGAGATTACATCCTAGCACCTACAAGATTGCAGTAGGAACCACATGTACTCTATATATCGGGCTAAGGACAACTCTATAGCGAGTCTAACCCAAGCTGAAAAAAGTCATGACAAGGAGACCTGCTTGTTATAAAATAATGAGTTAAGGCTACTAGCACCAGCAAATAAGATAGCCACTAAATGTGCAACATACATATTCCTCCCATCCTGAAAGTCCAAACCGTGCCCTCCTTCCAAAGAACCACGATTGGAGAATCAAAATATGCACATGCGATATTATCATAACGTTTCTAATCAACCACTAATCCAACCGCTTATCAGGGATTTTAAGGATTTCAAGTCTTCGAAGTGTATGATTAGCCCCAGTCCCGGCTAACCACTACTATTAATCTAAGCAAATAAGGTAGAGCGAAAGCAGCGTCGTGTGGAAGAAAGCGCACTTTCACAATGTTATCTTCGCCGCCAGAAACCACCCAACGCCCATCCGGACTGAACCTGATGGCATTGATGCCACGAGTGTGACCTTTGTAAGTGTGAATGCATCCTTTCCGTCGAATATCCCATATTTTGAGATTTGTATCCAGAGAGCCTGACGCAAAGAACTCCCCAAATGGATGAAAATCTACGGATATGCAATTCGAGCGATGACCTGTAAGAGTGCGTACGACTGCACCCACATTTTTAAATGGTCAGTAAAAGCCACCAACTGGTTATGTCAGAAGTACAAAAGTTCAAAGCCAGATGGTGGTAGAATCCATCTACAAGATAGTAAAATTGACGTGATATCACCCATGCTCATAAAGGACAGTCCATCATGCTTACTTTTGGCTTCTTCAAGGTCCCAAAGTTTGATAGTGCCACTTGCAGCCCCGGCAACCACCACCACTTCTGCAGAGTCAAATGTAACCGACTCCACTGCACTCGTATGACCTCCTAAACTCTACAAGCACCGAACAGATACGAGTTTGTTGTTGGTTCCCTTGCCAAGGTTTTGACAATTGTGACGTTTTTCTCAAAATCTGTGGATTCCACTTCAGATGCATATAAATGCATCGGCATAGTACATGCGACCAAGGGTACAAATCTCTGACAAGGAAGCACGCGCCAAGATGCAAGCCCCCATTCGGAGCAGAAGTCAGGTTACAGCAACGTACCAGGATAGCATTTGGTTTGCCAATAGCCCACATATTAACTTTGTGGTCCTCTCCACCAGTGACAAGGACTCTGGATGACTTCTTTCCAATTTTGAGGCAGTTGACATTGGAGGAGTGCGCAACAAACTCCTCTGCAATCTGGTAGTCAAGGATGACATTCTGATACACCATAAATACAACAGACTACTTGAATCTTGAAGGCACTTGAGGTGATCCACTTCAACATAACCACACTCATGGAAGGGAACCGTGATAAAGCTTGTCTTGCATTCAAACCACTTCATGAGATTAATCCTCTTTTGAACACACAGAGACAAGAGAACTTTAGTGTCAAGAAAAGTCTACTCCATAATTACAGACTACAACTAAAGAAGCAAGCGAGCCAGTAAGGATAAACACCGTCATTTCTTGGTTAAGAATTGGAGATTGTAATACAAACAAACAAGGATACGTAATTTGTAAGCTCGCTTCATGATGCCAATGTTCAATCGCCGATCCGATGATTCTAGAATCGGAACCTTGTGTTACATTGATCACATGCCTCCGTCGGTGCTGCTCCACAATGCTCCACACCTTTACATTCACTGAGTTGCTGAGGAACCAGCATGGCGCAACAATCAACCACCTGAGTCTTAGAAAAAAATTTAGTGGAGCGGAACCACAGTCGTGCGATCTAGCTTGAATAATGAACTACACAGATCATAGGATCTTGAAATGAGAAGCAACCGAATTCCCGAAGTCTCCATACTAGACTACAACCATTTCTTAAGAGAAACCTCACAAAAACCAGGAAGTATATCCCGCTTCAATAATAAAAATTTAAGAGATCGTTTGCCTGTCAAAATCCAATCCTCTTCTTCGAAATCTGAGAACGAAGTTCAAGACGTAAAATATCTAATAATATTTAACATCCTCCACTCAGATGATTCCTCCTGTCCAATGGAGCAGAGCAGCAATTCACTGGATTCAAATTTTGAACAGAAGAACAGAACAGACTCAGTCACTTAGCATATAAGTAGGTCCAGTACATTCTAAACCCTAATGGTGGACAGATTCTCTGTTTCCGTAACCTAATTTGTGCGACTGGACGAAAGAGCGCTGATGAAAAACAAGATCATGTTCACCTTGATCTCTTCACGTTCAGTGCCCTTCCCATTTGCCATCATATGCAACGATCGGGCCAGAGCTAAGAAGAAGGCAAATGCTTCAAAGCAATCGAAATGGTCTAATGTAAAACGACGAAAAAGAGGACAGCGACGTCCATACGTCGAGTTTACAAAAATATCTATCCAGAAGATAAGAGACGCACATACACTGATATGATCGCCAATGGCCAAATCGGACGACCAGTGCGCTTTCCTTCGCCATTAGCGATCACCAAGCACTCCTATCAACACCTATCCAGCATCATCATCGTCCAGCAGCAGGAGCAGCATCATCATCACAGTGCAAATAATGCCGTACCACATCGACAGTAGGCGTTCATTCGCTCCTCTCCTCCATCAGCCCTGTCTCTTCAACCCTCGCCTTCCTGTTCCCCGTAGCCAAACTCAAATCTCGTCTATCATCTCCCATTATTCACAGCTGCGATACAATATCCATTGCGCGCAACATTCCAAAGCTCTTCATCTTGATCAGTGTTAGAGTTAGCTTAATCGGCTGTGAGAGTGTTGATGATGCTCTTGTTCGTTGGTGAGTGTTTCCCGTTTCGAGGGCGGGCAAGTGAGGGCTTGATCGATTGCTGCTGCTGCTTGCTGGTCAGATTAAAGCAGGAGCAGGGACTGTGATGGAGTGGAGGACGACGGTGTGGTGTCAGAAGACAGGGAGCTGGCGATGGCAGAGCACGGCCTGCAGGCCAGCAACAAAGGAAAAGAGATAAAGAAAAAACAGAGGCCGGGAGAGAGACGAAGTGAAAGAGTGGGAATGTTCCATTGGGAATGTCATTCAAACCCTTCGGTTCCAATAGACCTTATTATTGTGCAAAAGAACAAAAAGAAGATATAAAGGTTCATTCAACCTACACCTCTACCTTTGATGAATTATTATATCCACAAAGTGCTCAATCCAAAATTCTCGAAAAAAATATTCAAGAATATAGCATACTTGGGGTTGGTTTACACTACGGTGGAGAAGATCACCAGGTGGTCAAAAATTTCATTTTCAACTAATCACATTTTGCTTAATTTCTTGACCAGTGGATTTCATAAGGGCCAATTTACACTCTGATGAAGAAATTAAAAATAGAGTGTATGTAAACACCCAAAATTGAAAGTAGAGATGGTTCCTTGAGTTTTTTTTCGTACAAAAGTTCTTGGAATTTAACCTTTTAACGCAAGGGTCTATCTCACAAGAACAATTTTACTCCCAATTTTATCCTTTGACCTCATTTTGATAAAAATTGAACACACTTTTCTAAAATCCAACCTCTGAGAATGGAATCTAAATTGAAAATGAACTTTGATCAAGAGTTTATACTAAGATTTGTATCCATGTGTGTGAAATACAACATAGTATGTTGTGTGGTTTTCACAATTTTTATTGTATTTCAGTGTCTTTGATGTATTTTGTGTTGTATTCATTACAATTTCAAGAGTTTTACATCTTCAAATTACGATCATTTTATTTGAAATTTTTTGTGTAAACATCGTGAAAAATCTGTTTAGAGTACTTCAAAGATTATTTTTTAATAGATTTTTTGAAAATTTTTAACAAAGATTATTTGTTAATAGATTTTATGGAAATTTTAACATTTGAATTGACCCCACGATGGCCACCTGGGCTTTAGAGGGTTAAGGACATATAAATATATATTCAATGTGTGAAACTTCTTTTTTCATTTATTAAACTTGGTTCATTTTAAAAACATGCAGTACTTTTCCAAACTATTTTGCATGTATATATTGCAAAACAAGTATTTTTGGCCATAGACAATTTCTTATAAAATTGGAAATATTTCATATAAAAATAATACTTTGATGAGATATGTCAATAATTTCAAATTCTCAAATCCACTAGCCTTAGCTTATCACTTGGAAAGCACCAAGATGTTTCTCTCGACTTTGAAGTGTATTCCAAACATATAAATAATAAAATTCATGTATATGGTTAAATTTAATATAGAAGTATTAAGAAAGTACGTTGATTATTTAATATCACATAACTATGCATATTAAATCTTTGCTACATTCTTGCTTCCAAAAACACGGGACCACTCTAAATCAAAATCTATCTCGTAGTCTACAATGACTTTGTTTGTGGAAGACAAGACAATTTTTTTAAACATTTTGAAATACAAGGCTCGTGGTAGAACGGTCTTTTATTTTTTATCCTATATTCGATTTTATTTTAGTATTTTGGTATGTAAAGATATCATAAAAGAACAATAGACTTTCATAGAACCATCAACCAAAGGAATAAATAAGCATTATCAATCTAATAGAGAAGTAAGTGTCATATATGGGAGATGCATAACAAGATAGAAGTATGAACAATTAGTGGCAAATAAGTCTCAATTGGAGACTAAACAAATGCTGAAATAGGTTGAATAGTTTACTTGTCCTCCTTCTGAAATTCAATCAACAACAAAATTTACAGATTTGTTTTCAAACACACTAAAATGATATTGTGGTGTTTTTGCCAAATTATTAAAGTAAGAACCTTCAGAGGACAATCATTGTCTTTAGTTCCTATAAGATAAATAAAAGAACAAAATCCTTACAAATCAAATCAAGAGTGTTATCTAAATAATCCATAACTTTTGTGAGATCTCTAAACATTTTAGGATGAATATGCTATCCATTTAATTAAGCTGAAATTTCTCACATTATCAATCTTAAAGACATGCATAGATTTTAGGTTCTTATGCGACTAGAATAGAGGGCTGAATTCAGTACTCGACAAGATTTTGTTGCCATTTCATAAGGTCAATTATAATTATAATCTACAGTACATATACAAATGTGCAAGATTAAAAATGATGGATGCCATATCTCAGAGAGACCAGTGTTGATCTAAGATTCCACCTTAAAACTATCAATATGCATGTATATATTGCAAAACAAGACCTTACCCGTGTCCTCCAGACAAGAACATCAAAAAGGTCGGATTGAAATTTATAAAATGTAAAAAAAATCCAGACCTAGGTATAAAGATAAGTTGGAGGTTTTTGACGATGTTGAAATTATGGGATATGCAATCAATATGCAAGTTCCCTGCTTCTTAGTTTTCCATGTTGTTTAAGATTTATAGCATGTTCTCCGTTCATGTCTTTTTGGTTCCCCGTTTTTTTATAAATTTGTAGCATGTCCTCCGTTTCATTCTTCCCAGTCTCTGTCCTCTATTATGGTTTCCCATTGTCCATTTTTTTCTTACTGGTTCTCTACCTTCAAACACTCGTTCATGGATCTCATCTTTTGTTCCTTGTTTCCCATCCCCAAATCTTCCTTATTGGTTTCCATCATTCGTTCCCAGTTTTCATTATTTGTTCCCGGTTTCCATCATTTGTTCCCAGTTCCCAACATTTGTTCCGTGTTCCCATCATTCGTTCCTAGTTCTCATTAGCCATTCTTAATTCTCGTTTTTTGTTTTTAGTTTCCATCCTCTGTTCTTATCATTCCTTTCATTTCTTCTCTGTTCCTAGATCTTCTCCAATGTTTCCTTCATCCCCCCTTCACTTATTTTTTGCTCCCAATTTCATGTTTCATATTCCTTGTCCCTTTGCCTCCTTATTATATTCTTAAGATCTAATAAAATCTTAATAACAATCAAATACCACTTATGGAAACTCTTCAAAATCTTTAAAACTCTTCATACCATGTATACATGACCAAATGATGATACCATGACGATGCATTACCAAGGACGAACGGACAAATCCCGTATCGTATTCTTATATATAGAGAGAGATCAATAAGATGGTGTTGACTTTACGTATTGTTGCGTTGCAATGTATAGACTTCCTTAGAGATTGATCTTATTGAATGTATATAAGTGTTGTCTTTTTGTGTTTATTTATAGAAAAATTGTAATAAGATATCATGTTCATACTTATATTTACCCACATCCATAGTTTTGAGGAACCAATGGGTGTATGTTGTTTGATCATTCATACGCTTGGGTGGACCTTAGACATATAATTTTAGGTATGGGTAGGTAGGTACACAAAAAGTTCACATTTCTAGTTAATGCAAAGAGAGGTTACCATCAAAATTATCGAGAGAGTGTTTGAAATAGTGAAAAAAGGATATTCTTTTATTACTATTTATTTTAGACCATTCTAACTTTTTTTCACTTTATAGAAATTAAAATTTGGAGTTTTAATGAATGGGCATGAATTGGCGCAATAACTAGCAATAAATCCACGTATGGGCGTGGGTAGACTTGGGTGGGTGCATGATGTCGGCTCGCGTCGTCTGCATGGTTATGGGCAGGGGAAAGTGCACATCAATGTGGATCAATACGAGTCGGCGAAGGTACGAGTGTATGAAGGTACGAGTCGGTGTGGGATAGGCGTGGGCGTATGGGTTGGTGCCGTTAATAAATTATGATTGTTCATTAATTGAAAATCGGCGGTTGGCTTGGTATAGGTTAGTTTGTTCGTGGCATTCGTTTTTGAATAATCATATGTATTGTGAGATCCTAGCTGATTTGAAATGCAAGGTATTATTTGTATAGTAACCAAGAGGTTCATTCCGCTCAACCCACATTTTTTGAAGAATGCCAGTATAGAAACTCTTCGACATTGCTTCTTGTAACACTCATATTCTTGGAGATACTGCACTATATTACAAAGCTCTTCCATTTTACATTGTTTTTGTTTGAATGATACGAATTTACGCCAATAAATATTCAAAGAAGAGTGAAGATGTTAATAAATTCATATGACAAAGAACAAATACATTCGCATTGTGTTATTGGTATGAACTTAGACAAATAATTTTATGTGGAGGTAGGTAGGTACACAAAAAAGTTCACATTTATAGTTAATTCAAAGAGAAGTTTCTGTCAAAAATTATGACGGAAGAGAATATTTGAAATAGTGAAAAGAAGATCTCCTTCAATTACCCCTTATCTTGACCCCTCTACATATTATTTTTTTAGAGAAAACCAAAATTTGAAGTTTTTATGAATGGGCATAAATTGGTGCAATAACTAGCAATAAATCCACGAACGGGTGTGTGGGTGTACGATGTCGGCTTCGGTGGTGTGCGTGATTATGAGTGGGCACAAGGAAGTGTAGGTCGATGTGAGCACGAGTGAGTGAAGGCACGAGTGGATGTGGTGTAGGCGTGGGAGTCGGGGTAGGTGCACGTAGCCATAAATATGATTGTAGGTACGAGTGGATGTGGGGCAGGCGTGGACGTTGGGGTAGGTGTACGTGGCCATAAATATGGCTGTAGGTATGAGTGGATGTGGGGTTGGTGTGGCTGTTGGGGTAGGTACGGGTGGGCATGAATTATGATTGTTCAATAATTAAAAACTGGAAGTTGGCTTGGTGCAGGTTGGTCTGTTCGCGACATTCGTCTTACAATAATCATGTGTACTGTGAGCTCCTTGTTCATTTCCAATGCAAGGTATTATTTTGTACAGTAACCAAGAGGCTCACTCCGCTTCTACCTACATTTTCTTAAGAATGCCAGTATTAAAACTCTTCGACACTACTTCTTGTAATACCCCCGTTCGTGGAGATACTGCACTACATTACAAAACTCTTTGTTTTTTACATTGTTTTTGTTGGAATAATACAAATTTACGCTAATAAATAATCAAAGAAGAGTGAAGATGTTAGGAAATTCATATAACAAAGAACAAATACATTCACATTGTGTTACCGACATGAAATCCTAGAACATGTACAACATTCGTCATAAACATTTGAAAAGAAATCTACCGACACACGGGTGCAATATGACACAAACATACATAGCGTCAAATCCATTCAAGTTGGAAACGATCTTTCACCACAAGACGCCATTTAAAGCCGAAAGTCCAAGTGAAAGTACTCCGCCACTCTTAATAATGAAGTGAAATGTTGCATGAATAATGACTCCCACGAACGTACGGAGAGGATGAAGAATCGACTCATCCACCCGTTTTCATCCATCAGGCATCTCCTCTCATAGTATGGTAGCTCAATGCTGGCGTCCCCAGAATGGCGAGAGACAGTGACAGTGGCGCCCTGATTTTTCAAGTTTGAACCGGCCCCGCTCTCCAATCCGGAGTTGCATTGCATTGCAATCTCAAGCCCCAGTTCGAAATTGCAATGCTGAACCCTCTTCTTGCCTTTTAAGCCTCCTCTTCTCATTTGATTCATCAGGGTTTTGCTTTCTTGCTTGCAGGTTTCTGGTTTCTTGCACATTCCGAGTTCACCCTGCGCTTCTTCGGTACGAGCATTGCATTCCCCATATGCTGATCCTGTACATTTTGTGTGAGCTCTTGTCTGATTATGCTGTTGTGCGCGCAGGCAATGGGGATCGAGTATGTAGATGAGTTCTTTTTAACCTCCGGGAATAAGCGGCCTTCCCTGATGGATCTTCCGTTTGCCATTCAAGAAATTCAATGGGAGCGCCCCACAAGCGAGAAAGTTTATGTGCAGGGGCGTAGCGACGGGCAAGATGTGTCGGTCGAAATCGATCTGTGGCGATTAGAGCTTCCTGTGGAAGGCAAGCCTAAGTTCTTGGTGCATCAAACGTCCGGTGCATGGCAAGTCAACAAACTCCTCACAACAGTTTTTCGTCGTTTTTGGCACGTGTGTAAGTTAAGTGTTGGAACTGATTTTCCATTGCAGGATGGAGCTTCGAAAACCAAAAGATTTTTACTTGGAGACTATGAGAGTCGTTGTGGTGGCAGCTCATTTCTTGATCTTTGCTAAGCAGAGTCCTAACTCTTCCAAAGGGGATGTCTGGCGATATGTGCGCAAAGAATGCCGGTACGCGCTGCCATTACCTTTGCTATCATTTCGATCCGAGGCTGAAATGACATGTAATTCACTAGAGCGGAAATTGAAGTCAATGGCATCTGATGATAGACATCTACTTAGTCTGATATTGTTTCTAGGGGTAGGATTTTCGTGCTCGTTGATGACTACACATTCTTTGTTGTCGTAGTGGGTGCTTATTGCTCTTACAGTTGATTGAACCTGTACGGGCTAAGCTTTAAATGACCACTCTCATTTCGTGGAGTACATCGGGTCAGACAACCGGCTCGTTCTCTCCTGTCTCTTTGGCGATTGCTGGCAGTTGCCCCAGTTTCTTCGTTTCCAGGCTTATGCCTGTTTCCTCAAACTCCAACCATTAGTGGCTATCCTAGTCTGTCTACCAGAGCTCCCCCCGATCCTTTTAACGTGCGCTGATTCCTGTGACCTTTTGTGATGCAATTACCTCGGAAAGGGGTCTAGAAGTTCACCAGATTAACCAGGGTTTCGTCAATTAGTGAAGAGTATCGCACATGGTGATGAAAAAGTAATGAATGTTGAACAATCGTCACATGTCCTCTTTGGAGCTGAGTGCACCGTGCCAGAAGCTGATGTTGATCGATTTCCCTTCAAATGCAGCGAATTCAAAGTGAAGGCAAACCAGAAAGACCTTGCAGAAGCGTTTCTTCTGCTGCAATCAATAGTGACGAGCGACCCCGTATTACAGGCGTCTTCTGTAAGTACAAGACTTCCTTTTTTGAGACTAGACTTCCTTAAGAAGGTGATCTGGTGGTGTTAGGTGTATTATTCCAGTGTTCCTCCGGCCCTTACGAATACTTTTTACAGGAAGCTTTGATATCACGCATGTAATTCATCCTCGCTAGAATGCTACATTGTAAGACAAAGTCAAAACCATGCTGGCACTCCTCTGTGCTTGCCACGGAACTAGACAGTAATTAGTGATTGAAACCGTTCATCTAGTAGTGAAACCCTCCTTTTAGTGCTTGGAGAACACCACTCGAATGTCGAGCAAAATAAGCTTTTGTAATTTGTGTCCTAATTACAGTATGTACAGCAGTTGAACGGTATGCCAACTGTTTCTCATGCGACTATACTAACTAGGAATGACCTATAAAGTACTTCCAATCCTCTGCCAGCTTCAGAATCTGAAAGTTCTTGACATTGTACTAGTAATGCACTATATGAGAAGTCTTTGTTCTATCTATTTTCTCCTAGGTTCAAGAGGATGATCAGTTTAGTCCCCTTCCGGGCTTGAGGAAGAAAAATGCTGTTATTGCCCTCAGGCGTTTCCGAAGACTTCAGTGGATGATGAGGTTATTGCAAATTAAGACTTGTGCAAGATACTCCGCTTACTTCGGGACAACTGTTGTGTACAGATTATACTGCAATTCTTTCCGAAGCTTTCCAAGAAGTTAGGAGCACAAAACGCGAAGGTATGTGAAGAAGTTAACTTTTAGCTTGACGGTCTTTTGTATTGTTTCTCGTTAGCGAAGTAGTTTTACTTGACAATTATGTGATCTTTTTGTTGAAGCCAGGACAAGAAGAAGCTGCGTGTGAAGAGGGAGTATTCCCCTGGTTCGGAGGTAAGCCCAAGTATGGATCAGAACAAGAACACTTCGGGTGCTGAACTGGTGCCAGCGGGCGATACTGTAAGAGGAGCATCAAGCTCACATGAGCGTCGGACGCGCAGCCTGAACGAATTTTCAATAGAGGCAGATCTTCCCCTCTCCAAAAGGTTGACCCCATTGCAGAAAAAGAAGAAACCAGGACGACCAGCACGCGGAGGTAGAAAAGGGAAAAGTAGCGAGGACACAGTAGCAGATGAAGAATGGGTGGACGAACCAGACGTGTGCGCCTTTTGCGACGATGGTGTGGAAGGAAGTGACCGACTCTTGTGGTACTTCTTTTCTTCTCAAGAAGTTGCTATCGTTTTGGCTTTGTTCAAGTTAGTTCGTTCATAAACTCCTCAGGCACCAATGCTTTACCATCACTAAGGTGAAACTGGATGTATTTTCCATGAAATACTAACTGTGTTGCAACCGTTTTATGGACGCTATGCAGTTGCGATGGTACTTGCATGCGGTCCTTTCATCCAACTATTGAGTCCGGGTGGCAAAATAAATGCCCCACTCTTCGCCTCACAAGAGCAGCTGTCAGTGTAAGCCCCCGTCTCTTACTGGTACCCAACAATAAAATGGCATTGTTGTTGCTAGGCAGGATATAATTGCTGCGTGTTTTGTAGCTTTAGATCCTTTTGGCTCGGCAGCTACTCGTTGATATTGATATCCGTCGGAGAAACTTGACCTCTACTTCATTGGAGATGAGTTGTCAACCCATTCTTTTGTTTTTAACTCTAGAAAAATGAATGTCACAATGGTGAACATAAACGTTCTCCTTGATTGAAGGGGTCAGCTGAGATGGTCAAGCAACCAGCTTCTGGTAACCCTAGGATTCATACGCTGTTACTCACCGTTAGTCGAATAGCGTGAGCGGATTATCCAATCTGAAGCAGTTGTTTGAACGTTGTGTTGAGGGACTTACATCTTTCTTGCTCTGCTTCACTGTAGGTTGAGACTTGGATCTGCCCTAACTGCGAAGTTGGACAACACCAATGCTTTGCATGTGGAAGGCTTGGAAAATCGACATCGGAACAGCAGGAGGTACCGTTCACTTTGAATGCATCTTTCCTTCTTTATTTCATCTGCATGGCTTTTCTATGAGACCCACGATTCCCGTCGTTAGACAATACGAATACCGTCAGGTGACCTTGTCTTACACTGCCTCCTGTTACCGACAGCATATTGTTAATGTATCATGTACGTGGAACGCACTCAAGCTCTGTAAGGGATGCCATTAGTATGCGTTTACCTACTAGATTGGGCCTTGGCTACAATCATTCTTGTTAGCTCCAGTCTCTAAGTTGACGTAGCTAACTCTGAGATTGCATCCAGGTCTTTGTGTGTGGGGCTAAGCAGTGCAAGCGATTTTACCATCCTGCTTGCGTGGCCAAGCTCCTTGTTCCCGAAGCAACTGTGAACAACTTAGCGTGCCGCATTCAGCTGAAATATGAGACATTTTCCTGCCCGCTTCACAAGTGTGCTAGCTGCGATCTGGATGAAGACAAGGACGATCCCTCTTTGTGCCTAATCAAATGCAGGCGGTGCCCTGTTGCATGGCATGAGAAGTGCTTGCCTGCGTAAGCATCTCAAGTCCCAACTACCATAAGATATGCTAGAAGCAACTTGTTCAAAAGAATTTCACTTCTTTGGGAAAATGTAGAATGATTGAAAATGGAAGGTGATGTATCTTTTTTTGCTATTTGGCATTTTGCGTTTCTTGCAGAGTATGTCGGAGTCAACTGTGGCAACTCCAAAATGGGCAATCGGTTATGTATTGTGGGTCAGTACTCCATGAACCTCTCTTAAGTCTGTATTTTACTTCTAATATTATAAACTCGGAGCAATGTAGACTGTTCCGTTTCCTTGTAGATTTAGATCTCAGACCAAGTGGATCCATTGATCAGCAATCTCAAAGTTCCGATATATCTGCGCTAAATGTTGGTATCGCTCACGGCATGTGGTACCTCATGCAAAGAACTGATTGTCCTCCATTGATGAACAGACGACACACGCTTGACCCGGTTTTGCTGACTCCTGAGCGGAACCACATCACATTTCCATCGTTGGATACGGTAAGTTGTTCACACAAATCCTTGCCATGAGGTTTTGGAAATTATTAGTAACATCTTTCTTCGCCGGGTGTACCTGCGGGTTTCTGATACGTGGATACCGTTTTCTTACAGACTGGTATTCCAAATGGATCGAAGTTTTCAGGGGCCTTGTTATCATACAACGGATCAGCTGTGAGAAGACCATGACGTTTGAAAGGATGGCTAATAAACAGTATATGTAAATTCGTATCATTTATTAGCGCCATCTTCTGACACCAGGTAGTAGGTAGTTTTGCAACAACAATGGTCTCGTGAAGATCCGGAGTACATGGTTGGGTAATCATCATCTAGTTTGAGCAGTGTAATTATAGTGTGTTGCGGTAATGGATCAACCAGCCAGATCCTGTGAGCACTCTCCACCGAATTGAAAACAGGTAAGTCCTTTGCTAACTTATTCTAGTCCTCATTTTGTCCAAACATGAATACCTGATTCATCAAGCGCTTCTCCTTAACTGGATATTTTTCGGTGATGCAGGAACAAAAAAGAGTGATTGGACCCCGACCCAAGCACACAACGCTTTGGAGGTGTACATAGATTTGAGAAACTCTTTTCGTTTGGCTTCGTTCCCAGCTTTTGAAACTGTTTATAGCCAACAATTTTGCACAAGGAATGTACTCCAGTGATTATGGAACTCGGTATAATTGATTTGGAGTCTACACTCAATTGATTATTTTCACCTGTTTGTTGCCGGCATTGTATTTGCTAGGAATCAATTGCCTGCAGAAAGAAAGTTAGAATAGTCTACTGAAGCGATTCTCAAACTCTCATACCTTGAGAGTTCGATTTATGGTTGCTGGATGTCAACAACCCTTGGAGACTCAGAATGCACTTTTGATTTAATTGATGTAAATCTCCAAATCGAGCTTGTAGTTCATTCTATAATTTGAAGACTTAGAGGAAATTAAGTGAGTCATAAGAATTTTATGTCGAGAGATACTACCTTGGATAGTCTATGGTATTAGAATTTTTCATCAATAAAAAAATCTAAATTTAAATTCTGCCAAAAGAGCATTTTTGGAATAAGAATACAACAAAAACAACCATTTGATGGAAATATGAGAGGATAATGGTTTCATTGTTTCACAATACAGTACAATACTAAAGAAGTGTTCATTGTGGTCAGACCACAATACTTTCATGTAACTGCATAAATAAACAAGATGCTTCTGATTATCAACTCATAATGCTTCTGATTATCCTCAGATCACAATGTTCTTATTAGTTGTACCCATTTTATAATTGCAATCACTTATTTATCTAGTATTTGTTTATTTATGTAAAGGCAGCTATGAAGACCACATGATTGGAAGTGATAGATTGATATATGATTGTGAATTACCCAAAACTACTTAGATTCTAGTATTACATTACGACTATAGGTTATTCGTCACAAATAATGGTTGACGCAATGTGAGAACAAGATAGTAACGACTTCATAGTGATTGGTATATGTATCACCCTATGTAACTAATTAATATATATTTTTTTTTAGTTATAACCTCCAATGTGAGAAGTTGTATCTTGTTCATCCGCAATTAAATTTCAAATTCATCACTTGGTAGGATTTTGATTCAAGTACACTTTTTTGTGGTAGTAAGCTTAGAATAATCCAAGATATTTCAAGGACATAATGTAATGTACATTTAGTGCAAGAGGTCTAACTTTGTAAGTATGAAAGTGTATTATGAGGCTCAAGTTTGAATATTAGTACTTGAGAATCGGCCGAAGTTGAGAAGGACAAGGAAGTGCATGCTACAAACAATATGCATATAATTTGAAATTATTAGAATACATGTAGTTGTGAAGGCTAACAGATTACTAATAGAACACGGAGGTTTGCAACTTTCTTATGGAAGTTGCTCAAGTGAAGCAATGTCCGCAGACTTGTTTCAATAATGTTTTCAACAACTTAAGTGACGTTACCTTTTTCATAAGCTTCGTTCTTAAACTTATTTTTGCTTTCTGGTTGGGAAGTGTTTCTGTCTTTTTTACTTTTTATTCTTAATATTCTTAAAACTTTTTTAGAATGAACAAATTCATTGAAGCAAGACATCTTAAGATGTCATGATGCACCCATTCTTATCGCAATCCCTTGAATCTCTTTAGCTTGTGGAAGTATTTTTATATGATACATGGCCAAAGTGTGACCCGTTAGGTCATAAGTTACTCCTGTGACGAAGCGGCTATTGGTCACTCAAAAGTGGATTATTTTTCAAAGTGAACAATAATTGAGAATTGGATGCGGGAACAAATCCTGCCAATGATTGAGATATTCAGTTGACTCTTCTTCTCCAACACTATTTAACATAGATCTATCTAAGTATGACTATCTTATTCTAACCACATTCTTATCATTCGAAAGCTCTGTAAGGTTGAATCACAAAGTGCAGACTTATCATTCACTATGCATAGAACTAAGGGCCATACCACATGGGAGGAAAGGCAGTGAGATGGAAGATTCGTATTGGTTCCAATTAGCAAGTGGTTGCCACATGAGAGGAAGTAGGGAGAGTGGCAAGAGTGACATGGAGCAACTTTGTAGCTTTGGGGTTTGCTTTGGATGTTGCTTTGGGATCTACATGGCGATGACATGGCACATGGGAGGCACTTGAAAACTACCAAGGCACTAGTGCTTGGAAGTCGACCGGCAATTGAAGAAAAGTGGAGAAATTTCAGGAGAAAAGTAGACAAGGACAGAAAGCAGCGGCAGCAAGCAGGGGCGGCCTGCCGATGATGTGGCAAGGCTCTAATTCGCTAAGTGCGGAACTTCTCATCCAATATATGCAAGTTTTCATCCATGTGGGGATCATTTGTTTCGCTATCCAAGCAATTGAGATTTTTCAGAGTTACACTGAATTTCAGAGTTCTAGTAAGGACTGATAAGAGCCCCAATATGACTTCGCTGACGAGGGTTACACAACTTCATTTTTCACTCTTGCAAGTGCGGCATCTCTGCGTGAACACCATAATCATTACAATGGGAAAATTGCATGATTTAAAGAGAATACATTTTAACTCGAGTCACACTAAATTGTACCCACAGACTCGGTCCTTCACTGAAATCAAACAAAACAATCAATCGTGATCATTTTCAAATGGCCATAGTTATCCAAATTTGTCCAAATTGGGCATACGAGGTGTTTTTTGACTTCTACAGAAAGAGAAGATGTCAAAAAACACCTCACACGCTCAATCTGAACAAAATATGAGTAAGTTATGACCATTTGAAAATGTCCATGATTGGTAATTTTGTTCAGTTTGAGTGAAGTACCCATTTTGTGAGTATTATTTAGCTCAACTCAAGCTAAATTGTCATTAAATTGGGAGGTTGGAAATCTCCTAAAATATCGAATATGATATCAAATATGGTGTTCATGTCTGACATGCATCGTTAAGGAAACGGTAGACACAGTCAAGCACGTGCTATCAATCACGACTTAAGTAAACTTAAGGTGTAATTGTAACCATAATCTGTAATCTCTGTCGTGCGTATTGAAAAGTCCATATTGAAATGAGGATTTCATATACCGTATAATAAGAAGTAAAAAAGACAAAAACATTTTCTAATCAGAAAGCAATGTTATCACTAATTGTATGTGGATAGATAGCGTTGGAGAAGTCCATGCATATGGTTTTGCAATTTCTTTTGTTTTTTCTTTTATTAGTTTCTTTAGATTTTCATGATTTAACAGTTCGTGGCTTTTTCATGTGAATTAAATACCACGAACTCGTGGATGGAAGAGTTCGAGGGTAAGAAATTTTGCGGATTTCCAATTTTTCTTCCACGAACAATGCCTCCTTAGCAAACATTTGTTGCACGACCTTCAAGAAAGAATCCAGAAACGTGGGGATCAAACAATGGCCAGCGAGAGACATGAAGTGCAACTATTTCATAATCTCACATCTTTTTTGCATCAAGTTTGTTGCATTCATAGCCAAACTATAGTATGATGTGATATAAGTCTCAACGTATTATTCACTCCTTGTACCACCTTCCTCTTGCTCTCGTATGCTCTTTTAAGTTATGTGGAATCATAGTTGAGTATATATTCTTCGGATATTTTACACTTCCATGTTGTCTTTATTCGACTTTGCTTCTCTTGTTTCCATTTCTGGTTACTGGGGTTCAGGTTACATTTGATACCTGGTGCGGATACTACTAGAAAAGAGGGGGTTTGCAACGTTACAAATGTTGCTTTTATATAAACGTTGCTAAAATCTAGCAACGTTTTCGAACGGTTTTAAACTAGATTATAAATAACGTTGCTTGGTGATGCCTAGATTATAAGTAACGTTGCTTATTTCTTAGCGAACGTTGCTCAAGCATGTTCGAGAACGCTGTTAGACTTAAGGAACATTTGCAAAGAAAACGTTGCAAACCCCTTCAAATTGTAGGAATGGGAGAACGTGCACAAAAGAGAAAAGAGATCAGAGAGTCATGTTAAAGGAAATTGTGAAGTGTGTTACTTTCGATCAGACCGCATGTTTACAGAAACTTACACTCAGATCAAAATGGTACGAACAAAACGCTACGAACAAAACAATACAAATAAAATGATACAAATAAAACGATAGGAGAATACATCTAAAACTCAAGACTGTCTGAGGAGATTGTTGTGGAATATCTAGCTTTATTTAATAGGGTTACAACAAATTCATTAGAGAATCTGTGGTTGCCACAGAGACTAATACCAACTATAAATGAATGATTGTCGATACTGGACATTCAATACATGTGCAATTTGACACTTACCAACCTACAAAAACAGAAGAGAATTGTTGTGGGTGGAAGCACACTAAGGTGGGTACAAAATGGGCAAAAAACTAAGTATATTAATTATAAGACTTCTGAAGATATATATCTTTGGATTTTCCTTGAAACAGGAGAACCGTTGATTGAGCTTGATCGTAGCCGTTGAAATTGGTTGGTGGTTGATTTGACAGTGTGGAAGGGCGTGTTTATGGCTGCTGTCAGCTCGTCATGATGGCGCCCATCACTTTCCAACTACCATGGCCTTTGTCTTTCTGTTTTTGGAACACGCCCTTTGCTGCGTGTGGCACTGTTTGCTAGTTCGAGAATTTTTTCGCTTGCTCGTGCTGGAGTACTGGCGCGCTTAGTCTAAGAGGGGTTTTGGTGTTGTGGTTTCCCGCGGCTTTGTTGCCGCTAGAATTGTTGGTGGAGCGGAGGCGCGGGAGGAGTGGAGCCGAGGCGTGTGTGCCGTGTATGTGCCGTGGAGTGTGTCAATTGATAACTCATTTTTTCCAATGTATGAACCGCCATCTCTTTCATTCATTCTTTCCACTGTATGAACCGCCATCTTTTTCATTGGGAAACATTTGCGGACCTTTTGAATAATACTATGTGAGTGTGTTTGCTTGTCTCATTGCAAGTACTCGGGCGCTAACCTGGAGGGGAAGTGTGAGAACAAAGTGCTGGATCGCCGTTCGCTGGTTCGCCGTTCGCCGTTGCTGGTTCGTTGTGTCTCCTAGGTCGGAATCTGGTAAGTGATTGAATGTCCAAACGTCACAAATGCTCTGATTTGGGTTTAGCGTGCAATTCCATATTGATTGAGAAGTTCACTACTTATGTAGTATTTTAAAGACGTGTGTTTGGTTTTGGGTGGAGTTTAGGATGCAAGATGGTGAAGAAGGAAAAAAAATCAGATGCTGCTATCGAGGTTACTTGAGATCCCGTCCCTCTCACCGTAGAAGAGTGCGATGAGAGGGATGAGAGGATAGCTGTCTTACGTGGAGGTGCCCCTCCTCCCGCTGTGTCTTTTGAAGAATTCAGAGACAAGTTTCACTTGAATGGAACTGGGATGAATCCCCACAAAATAGTAGAAACGCAAGATGTTATCTTGCAGACCGATCTGAATGTAGTGTTTGGGGCACAACGAGGGAAATCAAGGTTTTGGTTTGGGGATGTGAAGGACTCAAAGGTCAAGTCTGCCATAGCTAGACTATACCCAATAGTTTACCAGAAACCTTATGTGGTAAAAACTAAGCTCATAGGTAAAGAATTTGCCATAGGAATTGTTGCTCATGTAGTGAAGGGCCTAAATGTCGACTGCGCATCTTTTGCTCATGACACAAACCGCAATCAGCGTAGTTCCTGGCAGAAGTAGATGAGGGGCTGGTTGGAGATGAAAGCTTCCCTGACTAAAAGGGACTTCACCGAGCTGGTGGAGGAAGAAGACATGACTTCATTGATGCAGGGTGACAATATTGTGAAGCTAGAGGCAGGTCACCTGCCATGTGGAGGGATGGGCTCTCGACAGCTTAGGCAAAGCTCGTGGATTGAGCAAAAGAAACGTGAGAGCTATGATCTTTAGCGGCTAATCAATTTGGAGCTAAAGGTAAAGAATTTGGCATAGGAATTTTATCTTATGTACTCAATTGTTGATGTACTCAATTGTAGTTGATAATCATCTTGGAGCTCCAGGGTGTTAAGCTCAACATCCAATCAGTTGTAGAAGAGAAGAAAACTCTTGGCACTAAGGTGGAGGGCGTTGCCTCAATGATCAAGAATATGAAGGCCACGTGCGAGGGCGTTCAGCAGATGATACATTGTAAGGTGGAGGAAGAGTTATGCAAGTTGAAAATAACGTTGGACTTCTACACCACAAAATACACTTCATAAACATATATTACACTTATCACGTAGAGGTAATCAAAATCTATAACCTAGAACTCAAAAAATGAAGTATATTTTCAAAAAAAAATATACTTTGTCTGTCACACCCTTGGTATATAAATATACTCACTACAGCCTAACCATGAAGAGTTTATTAATACAAACTAGATATTGATTTGCTCATCTATATATACAACTATATTTTTTCATATTATCCCTCAAAAAGATAGTATTTCAAACTCTACAACGAATTGAATGCTTGAATGTAGTCACTTTGTGACTACATTTTTGGTATACCTTAGTGTGCTTCCACCCTTGTTGCCGACTTCCCGGACCTAGTAGTTTCTTAATGAAGTAGTACTTGAAATTGGAAATGCTTAGTGAGTCTGTCCGTTGGTACATCCCTCAACTCCCTAATTTTGCGTTTGATCTTCTCGTTAAATACTGCCAATCGCTCTTATGTTTGCTCCTAAAAGGAGGATCGTGAAAGGAGGATTGTGGAAGGAGGTTAGTGAAAGGAGAAGAGATAAACGAATACGAGGATGAGAAGTACAACAATGGGAGGCCACTTTCGGGCGCCCCTCCTGACTGTGTTTCAATGCCACTCACATGCACTCTCCTTAACAATTTCACACATGAATATAATTTGTGAAAAATGGGACTTTCAACAAATACAAAATAACATAATAAAACAACAAATTTGGGGTGTCTATCCGTTCCAATCCCCACTCTGCGGTACACATACAATAATTACCAATTTCTCTTTTCTAAGCAGATACAAGTGCTTTACATTAACACACGATAATTAATTGCTGTCCGCGGCGTTTACATGCTCTACTAATTCACCAATCACTTAATCTTCAATTGAATCAAAAAAATACATCACTGCCTTCAGCACCTCTTACAATAAAAACCTTGACACCTACAAATCAGACGTTCGATCCTCAGCCTGTCCAAATATGCATGGACACAGAGGCAATGCAAGGCACCCTAATTGCTTCTTCAAGCAAAGATGCTTGACGCCGTTCTACAATTTGAGGGGGTTTGCAACGTTTTTTTCTCAACGTTGATCAAGTTTAGAAACGTTTTGAAACTTGCTTGGGCAACGTGCTCAAAAAATAAGCAGCATATTCAACTAGATTGTAAATGATGTTGCTAGTGATCGGATCTAGAATGTTGCTCAAGCAAGTTCCAGAACGTTTTTAAAATGGAGCAAGAAAGCGTTCAAGAAGAAAACGTTGCAAACCCCCCTTATATTGTAGTAGTGGGCTATGAGACGGGTACAACCTTTCTAAGATCTTTTCGTGCGAGAAATCATTTTTGATGATGAAGTTGGTATTCAAGGACTAGTTGGTCTTGTGTGAGCCTCTTCCCCTTTTTGTGTGTATAGAGTTAGAACAATGTAACAAAGATTGTCTTCTGTCTGTGACTGAATCTTTTGTTGTGTATTGGTATGTTGTTTCCGCTTGAGTCCATTTGATGTCATAGTAGTGAGTATCTGTAGGTAATTTGGGGCTTGTAGTGCCCTTGCGTACTCCTTCAGCAAATGGGTGTTGAAAGTCATGTTGTATGCATGATCAGTTTCTTTTATTTGGGGCTGAAGTATCATTTGAGTTTATAATTGGAGTTCTTGAGTATGTGTATTATTATACCACTAAAAATTAAGGGGGTTTGAAAAGTTTTCTTCGCTTGAAGTTTAGCAACGTTTCGAAGTTTCGGAACTTGTACGAGGGACTTTAAAAGATCACTTGTTAGCGTCCTCCATAGCAGTATCTTCTTGCGCCTTATTGCGCTCCTTCAAAGCATTAGCCTTGACATCACTCTCGTAAATGTCGAGGGATTGTATGTTGGCGACATGCGCATGGAAAGAATTGACGATCTTGGTATACCACTTGTTGGCATGTTTCTTGTGCTTGTCTTGCAGACTAGGGTTGGCCGTAGTACCAAAAGGCATGATATTACGGTACTTCTGGATCAGCTCCTTAAGCCTGTCATAAAAAAGAGACAACGCACGATCTGCCTCCTCTTCGGCAGTCTTGACCCGCCTCTGCTCCACGTGAATAGTATCCACCAGCAAACTCTTGTGACAGATCTTAAGAGTCTTGGAATAAGCCTCCTTGAGAGACTTTAAAAGATCCCTAGGCAACGTTATTTATGATCTAGATGAAAATGTTGCTTATTTTACTGACAACGTTGCTTAAGGCCTCAAGCAGGTTCCAAGACGTTGCTAGAGTTGAGAAACGTTTAAACAAAAGCAACGTTTGTAAGCTTGTGCAAACCTCTCTCTACTCTAATAGAATTCGGTCGAGTCCTCCAACCCTACGGAGCTTTCAAATGAGGGGCATGTGGTAAAAATTAGACAATCACATTTACCATTGAAGAAGTCCGTGCATATGGTTTTGCAATTTCTTCTGTTTTCGTTTTGTTTATTTCATTAGATTTTCATAATCTAAATGTTCTTAGATTTTCCATGTGAACTAGATACCACTAACTCGTGGACGGAAGAGTTCGAGTAAAAGAAATTTTGCAGATTTCCAATCTCTCTTCCTACGAAGCGAAAGCGGCCTCCTTGGCAGGCATGTGTCTTACACCCTTCAAGAAAGAATCGAGAAACGTCGGGGTCAAAGGGCACCTAGATACGTGAGGCATCAAGATATAGAGAGGTGAAGTGCAACTATTTCATAATCTAATTTACATTTTTTTTTGCTTCAAGCTTGTTGCATTAATAGTCAAACTATATTATGATGTGATATAAGTTACAACATATTATTCACTCTTTGTACCACCTTCTTCTTGCTCTCGTATGCCCTTTTGAGTTTTGTAGGATCATAGTGATTATATATTCTTCAAATATTTTACACTTCCATGTTGTCTTTATTTGACTTTGTTTTTGTTTGTTTTCATTTACATCTTGCTATCAAGTGGAAGAGATAGAGTTGCGGAGACTATTAGAAAAGGAGGGGATTTGCAACGTTACAAATGTTGCTTTTATGTAAACGTTGCTCAAGTTTAGTAACGTTTTGGACTTGCTTAAGCAAGTTAACCCTTAAACACCCAAGCATTCCCCTCGGGCTTGCTTTTCAGTGTACTTTCAGAGGGGTTGGGCGTTTAAGGGTTAAGCAACATTTTGAATTAGATTACAAATATGGTTGCTTATTTTATTGATTATAAAGAACGTTGCTGGAGCAAATTTCAATCTTATGTTGCTAAATTTGAGCAACATTTGAGAAAAAAACGTTGTAAACCCCCTCAAATTGTAGTAGTGAAAGAACGTGCTCAAAAGAAATTTGAGAGTCCTGTCAAGAAGATTGTGGAGTGTGTCACTTTATTACGAGTACATAAAACGGAAATAGTGGCTGAGACACAGATTGATAAACACTCACATCACTATTCGCTCTGTACACCGATAGTCAGATCAGTTCGAGGGCTTCGAGCGCATGTTTACACAAACTTGGAATCGAGTCACTTCCACTAGAAAGACGAACAAGACATCGTCCTCTTTCAGGTGATTGTCTCTCACGAATTTCGTCTACCCTCTTCTTTAAGCGGGCACACGAGTTTGATATTGCAGCTCATGCGGTTCGTGTCTTGAACGTCAGCCTTCCTAACCAGGACGTGAACAGCTCTGATTAACTTAAATGTAGAGATAACTCCTGTGAACCCACAAACCAAACACAGATCCACGATCAGTATAATCGTCGAAGAACGCACTCACGAGCGTGTGTGGACAGTGAAGTGACTGTTGTTCTGGCCGATTTTACCACTGCACTCGGCAGATTCTTGATGAAACTCGTGTGCCCACTCAAGACCAGCTAGTCCTCGCACATAATCTCCTCACCCGGACTACCTCCCAACTACTATGAGCCCACAGTCTTATATTGAAGCGGCTCGGTGAATCCGGTTGCTGAGCATCCATGATTCTCATCTCACCCTACTGGCTACGCAGTCAAACAAGTCTGCCAAGCCATCCCCATCGATCAACACCTCATGATTGAAAGTCGGGTCTAGTTGAATTCACACCCTACTGGCAACGCAGTCAAACAAGTCTGCCAAACCATCCATCCATCCATGATTGAAAGTCGGGTCTAGTTGAATGGTGCCAGTAGAAGACGGATCGCCTCGACACTGTAAAAGCAAACACACTGTGTGTATATTGTAGATATAAACATGCAATGGGCACGGTCGCTACGGTGCTGCCCTTGCCAATCAGACACCATTCACTCAGATGCAGATCGGCACAAAGACGAGGTCCGAATCGACCAGCCAGTGGCAGGCCGCAGGCCTCATTTCCACGGAATGTTCAGGGCCGTGAAGGCGGGGTGGGTGACAGCTAAGTGTCGATGTGACACACACCAACGCCCTGATGACGCTGCTGCTGGACTCCACGGGCTTGAGAGTGGCCATGATTCTCATCGCACCTTACGTACACACAAGCTACTGGCTACGCAGTCAAACAAGTCTGCTAAGCCATCACCATCAACACATGATTGAAAGTCGGGTCTAGTTGAATGGTGCCAGTAGAAGACGGATCGCCTCGACACTGTAAAAGCAAACACGCAAACACACTGTATGTATATTGTATGTATAAACATGCAATGGCACGGTCGCTACGGTGCTGCCCTTGCCAATCAGACACCACTCACTCAGATGCACCATTAGTGACCGGCACGAACACCAGGTCCGAATCGACCAGCCAGTGGCAGGCCGCAGGCCTCGTGGAGCGGCCTCATCTCCACGCGGAATGTTCAGGGCCGTGAAGGCGGTGTGGGTGCTGAGCCACAGCGAAGTGTCGATGCGACACACACCAACGCCCTCGATGACGATGCTGCTGGACTCCGCGGGCTTGAGAGTTGCCCTGATCACCTTGGTGCCCGTCACTCGGTGACAGTAGTACAGAGCCGACGGGAAGTCCACCACCACATGGCACACCACGATGGTCTTGCCCTCAGCCACGCTTCCCTTGCTCACATCCACGATGCTCACCGCCGCCTTCACGGCTGGGGCGGATGTGGAAGTGAACAGCACCTTCACGTGGGGTCCGAGCTCGCTGGAGACGGAGGCGGCCATGGCGTCAGCGCAAGCGGCTCACGCCATCTTCTCTCCGGGCAGGGCTTCGTAGCCCAACATGTACGCGGCCATGGCGACGGCCGTGGCCATGTTGGAGCCAGGAGCCACACCGAAGTAGTTGGTGAGTTGAAAAGCGTTGGAGGAGGTGAGTGCAGGCATGCTCGTGGCAGCAGCGGACGACAGAAAGGCCCGGTTTGGCGCAGAGTCCCAGATGTTTGTGGCCAGAGTCATGGTGTTTCCTTGACGAGTTACATGTATGTACAATGCATAATTTTGTTCACATTGATATTTCCGTCGTTGAAAATATACTTTTTCTTCAGAGGAACTTACTTATTTTTGAGAAAACGAATGATTGAATGGACAAAAATGCTCTGATGATGAGAAAGTATATATTCAAGAACTCTTATTAGATACAAATGAAATCTTCATACTCTTTTTCCATTTAATCAAGATGGCAAGCCGCTTCAGCTGACGCCATGGTCGCCTTCGTTTCCAGCAATCTGCACGTGAAGGTGCTGTTCACTTCCACATCCGCTCCCCCCAGTCGAGGCGGTAGTGAGCATCGTGGATGTGAGCAACGGAAGCGTGGCTGAGGGCAAGACCATCATGGTGTGCCATGTGGTGGTGGACTTCCCGTCGGCTCTGTACTACTGTCACCGAGTGACGGGCACCAAGGTGATCAGGGCAACTCTCAAGCCCGCGGAGTCCAGCAGCATCGTCATCGAGGGCGTTGGTGTGTGTCGCATCGACACTTCGCTGTGGCTCAGCACCCACACCGCCTTCACGGCCCTGAACATTCCGCGTGGAGATGAGGCCGCTCCACGAGGCCTGCGGCCTGCCACTGGCTGGTCGATTCGGACCTGGTGTTCGTGCCGGTCACTAATGGTGCATCTGAGTGAGTGGTGTCTGATTGGCAAGGGCAGCACCGTAGCGACCGTGCCATTGCATGTTTATACATACAATATACATACAGTGTGTTTGCGTGTTTGCTTTTACAGTGTCGAGGCGATCCGTCTTCTACTGGCACCATTCAACTAGACCCGACTTTCAATCATGTGTTGATGGTGATGGCTTAGCAGACTTGTTTGACTGCGTAGCCAGTAGCTTGTGTGTACGTAAGGTGCGATGAGAATCATGGAAGCTCAGCAACCGGGTTCACAGAGTCGCTTGAATGAAAGACTGTTGGGAGGTAGGTGGGGAAGTAGTCCTGATCATGAGGATTTTATGTGCGAGGACTAGCTGGTCTTGAGGGAGCCTCTTCCCCGTGTTTGTGTGTATAGAGTTAGAACGATGTAACAAAGATCGCCTTCTGTCTGTGACTGTATTGCTGTGTATTGGTGTGCTTGTTTTGCTTGAGCCCGTTTGATGTTATAGTTGTGAGTATCTGTATGTATTTTGGGGCTTGTAGTGCCCTCACGCACTCCTTCTGTCAGCAGTTGGGTCTTGAAAGTCATGCTATCTCCATGATCAGTCCCTTTAATTTGGTGGCTGAAGTATAACTTGAGTTCTTAATTGGAGTTCTTGAGTATATGTATTATCTCATCACGGGATTGTATTACTCGGTCTTCTCTCTAGCCATAATTGTCCTTTCTATTATGGCTACAATCATAGAGATTTAGATCTATACATCATCACGTTAGAAGCAGAGTGACTCAGGACGAGATGATCTATGCCGTTGGAATTGACTACAACCTATCCGCCGAGGGTCCACCGGTAATTGCATCTGTCATGTATTGCAAAATCATGAATTTTCAATCCGGTTTTTAATCACTCCGTACCCTTTTCCTTGTCTGTTGAATATAAACAAGAATCATGGACTTCGAAGGAATAAATGTCTTTATGATGAGAAAATCTATGAAAGGTGATGATTGTATAATACAAACACAGATTAGAACCCTAGGAAGATGATTGTTTGCAATTGTCGTATGTGGCTTTAGAGGGGATTGCTTGCTTGTTTGGTTACATCGGAGAAAACGGGATGATTCCTAACTTGCAACTCGTTTTCGACGACAAAAGGAGACGGGAAATCAACAACCCGTAGAGTTGAGAAACGTTTACACAAAAGCAACGTTTGTAACGTTGCAAACCCCTCTATATTCTAATAGTGAATGGATACGAATGGATACGAATTCACGTGAGCCCTCCAACACTATGGAGCTTTCGAATGATAGGCATGTGGTAAGAATTAGACAGGCACATTTAACATTGACATTAAGCATTGCCAAAGTCCGTGCATATAGTTTTGCAATTTCTTCTCTTTTTTCTTCTATTTACTTCTTTAAATTTTGATGATATTTTCTTTAAATTTTGATGATCTAACTCTTATTGGATTTTCCATGTGAACTAGAAACCACTAACTTTATTCGACTTTGCTTCTCCTGTTTAGATCTTGATACTCGCTAAGAAGTGCGGATCTCACTAATAGCTAGAAAATGGGGATTGCAACGCAACGTTACAAACGTTGTATTTTTGTACACCTTGCTCAAGTCTTGCAACATTTTGTAATAGGGGATTGCAACGTTACAAACGTTGTATTTTTGTATACGTCGCTTAAGTCTTGCAACATTTTGTAACTGGTGTGAGCAGCGTTCTCAAGAAAATAAGTAACGTTTTCAACTTAGATTATAAATAAGATTGCTTATTTTCTTGAGAACTTTGCCTAAGCAAGAACGTTGCTAAACTTGTTCATCATTTGAGAAGAAAACATTGCAAATCCTCTCAAATTGTAGTAGTAGGAGAACATGCACGAAAGAAATCGGAGAGTCATGTCAGGGATATTGTGGAGTTTATCACTTTATTACGAATACATGAAACGGAAATAATTCCTGCACTACATACTCATACACAGATCACTTTTCACTAGTGTTCTACGGATAACGTGGAAGAAGATGAAAATAAAACAATGCAAAGTCTGAATCTGTTGCAATGCATTGAAGAAGGAAGGTTGTGGAAGGAGAATGAGATGTACAACAATAAGAAGCAAAATTTATAGTAGTGTCGAAGGCAGTTCTTGGGAAGTATCCAACCACTTACGGACATGCAGTTGTAGACGCTTGGCCCGCTTCCGTGTCGAGGCCATTTAGTGGCACTCTCCTTACCTTAAAAGGTGTAGATGTTAGATCTTTGATATTCTTAAAAGGCTTTCGAAATTTAATGCAGACATTGTATGAAATATTTGAGTTTTTTTTTGAATACTTACAATTTGAACTATTAGGACTCTTGGAGACGGTGTCGAAGCCATTTACTTCAAACTAGTGTCAATATTTTTGTCGAGAGGTTAGTTTCTTGATCGCAAAAGTAAGTAATCGAGGATAATATTAAACCGAGTGTGGGTCCTCGTTTATTATATGAGTCAATGGTTTATTCTTAGACATGATTTGTTTCAAAATCACACAAAATGACACGAATAAAACGATACAAACAAAACGATAAGGAACAAAACGACACAAAAAAATGATATGAACAAAACGATATGAACAAAATGATACGAACAAAACGATACGAACAAAACGATACGAACAAAATGATGCGAACAAAACGATACGAATAATATGAACAAAACGATAGGAACAAATGATACAAACAATATGAACAAAACGATATGAACAATATGAACAAAACAATAGGAGAATGGATCTTAAACTCGGGATTGTCTCCTCGATTGTTGAGGAATATCTAGGTTAGATTGTTGAGGTTACAACATACAAAAAATTTGTTAGAGAATCTGTGGTTGCCATGGAGACTAATACCAACTATAGATGAATGGTTGTCGATTCTGGACATTCAATACATGTGCAATTTGACAGGGAAAGAGTACTACGGATAACGCACTTACCAGCTTCCAAGGGACACATGAGTATTGTTGTTGCCGACTTCTACCGCCGATCCTCCTGGTAGTTGAAATTGGAAATGAGAATTAAGTCTGCCCGTTGGTACATCCTCAACTACTTAATCTTACGTTCGATCTTCTCACTCAAAGCTGCCATTCGCTCTTCTCGTTGAAAGTTGCCATTCGCTTTTCTCGTTGAAAGTTGCCATTCGCTCTTCTCATTTGAGGTTGTCATTCATTCTTTGCGTTAAAAGCTGCCATTCGCTCTTCGCGTTGAAAGCTGCCATTTGCCCTTCTCGTTGAACGCTGCCATTCGCTCTTCTCGTTGAAAGCTGTCGTTCTCTCTTCTTTTCATGGACTTCTTGCAAGGAGGGTCGTGAAAGGAGATGATTGAGATGATTGAGAGAATCGAATACGAGGATGAGAACTACAACGATGACGAACTAGAGGAATACCATTGGTGCGTGCAATTGTGAAAGTAATTATAGCAATGGCGGAAATTGCTTTCGATTGCTTCCGGCTTCCAACACGAGCTTGCAAGAAGCTCATAACACAGCTGTGCACCCCAATTGCTTTTTCAAGCCAAAGATGCTTGACTCCACCCAAGTACCGCTCCATAATCGAAGATCGCAGCACCAACTTTGCTCTATGCACAGAACACAAACCTCTACATCAACACAAGGAACAAAGCCGAACTCCTCCCTTCAGCAAACCCTCAATTTATCATTTGCTCTCAGAACTTCGAAAGGAAGAGGTGGAAGAGAGGTATCAACCCAATGAAAACGTCTCAAAAAAAGCGGTCTCGCATTATAGACCCTGTCAGAACTTTTTGAGGAAGGAATAATTTTTGGATTTTTGTAGAATTTGTTGTGAGTTTTTGAAACTTGACTCAATGACGCATAGATGTTCCTAAAATGTACACAGTTTATGAATCTCAATGTTATTATGATGTACAATTTAGACTCATTAACTAGTTTTATGAGGTGGGCACATTAGAACTTCGTAAGGACGAGGTGGATGTGCACATGATATTGGACCCAATGAAAAACGTTTCAGGAAAAGCGGTCTCACATGGAAACTCTTCGAGTAAGAAATCGCTTGACTCATACATATTCCTAAAATGTGCACACTTTATAAATCTCAATGTACCGATGATCTACAATTCAGACTCATTAGTTTTTGGTACAGACTTCACTTTCGAATTCATAACTAACTCAATTTCACACAAACCAATATGGTGGCAGCATACTACTTCTTGGCTAGTGTGAAGCACACACCACATACATCCAAAGCTAATGTGTGACGGTACATGTAAATACATGTTAGTTCAATCGTGAGAACGATTAGCAAAGTGTTGTGTGCTCTTTTTAATGATGCACTTTTTTATCGCATTCTCAAGATGGTATCATACCATGTAATGAGATCAAATGCGTTGTGATTGAAGACTATTCACGTTGAAGCAAAACCTTAGAGATCTGCTGGAGAAATCTCGAACTCTTGAGGAGATAGATTCCGAATTGCAACCTTCTTCTATAAGTGACTATTCACATCTGCAACATATGAGTCTCACATTAGATTGGAGTTATTGGACCAAAATGACTTGTTTAGGGTGTTCAAAATTTAACAAATAACATAGGTTTTGTAGATTTTTGACATTTGAACAATATCCAAGGTCCAAGGATAATTATTTATCAATGGCCGTTCAAAAACCAGAATGCTTTAAAACGGTAGTTGAGGAAAAGTTGTGGGAAGGCCAAATATTTACAAAGTTAACATGCTTGTTTATAAAGAGCGATAGAGGAATTTCTCATATTTGATTGATTTTCAAAGGTCAAAACTTTGAAAATGCATAATATTAGGAAATTTTCTATACAATCGATGGAGGACTTCTACGATTTTAAAAACACGTGCCATTTTAGAGCAAGCACTAGATAAGCTTGTAACATGGAACGTTCTAGAAGGCGGGCTAAAATCATATATGGTTCACAAAAATGACACACGGAATAACTATATCTTAATGGAATTAGGATTAGCTATTTTTATTGCTTCAACTCGAGGAGCTTGTTGAGTGGGGGCCGGGATGAAATGTGGCTTTCCACTAGGGAGAACAGCTCACTCTTGCCCGCAATTGTTACGACTAATTTGGTATAGCACTTGACTCTGCACTACAAATGTCACAATTTGTGAATTTAGTGTGATAACCACCTAGCATAACAAAAGTTTGGATGTTCATATTCCTACAAAATCCATGGTGCTTATTACTCTTGTTTTTAGAATATGATATGATTTGAAGTGACGAGGATGTAGGGGATGCGTATGAGAAGTAGAATGAGTTTCTTAGAGTCTAAAGTCCTAAACCGCATACACCAACCTTCACAATGTGAGAAGTGTTCTAAAACAATTGCTCCCAAAATGAAGACATATGCATCTTTGTAAGTGTCAATAGAAACTACTTCA
The DNA here is from genome assembly GCA_037043015.1 of Bryum argenteum. NCBI lineage: Eukaryota > Viridiplantae > Streptophyta > Bryopsida > Bryales > Bryaceae > Bryum > Bryum argenteum. Next base: position 10,951,256 of record CM073328.1, on the reverse strand, counting down.
TGTAGTAGAGGGGCATATCTATATTACAATACAGGAGGCTTTGTCTCACACGATGGTTCCGCGCTGGAATCCGTCGTGGGGACTTGCCTCCTGTATCCACACTTCCCGCTCAACCGCTCAACCAACCGTTTAAAAGTCAAATCAACCCGTTTTGGATTTCATCTTTTCTAATTTTTAATTTCTTAATTTTTAGATTTTAGATTTTAGATCTTCATTTTTTTATTTTTAATTTTCATTTTTTGATTTTTAATCTTCATTTTTTGATTTTTAATCTTCATTTTTTGATTTTTAATCTTCATTTTTTTGAAGTTTGGCAAAATAATAAGACCAAATTTCAATCTATGATTTTTAATTATCAATCTATGATTTTCAATTATCAATCATTGATTTTTAATTTTCAATCTATGATTTTAAATCTTCAGTTTATGAATTTTAATCTCAAATCTATGATTTTTAAACTTCTATTCATGAATCATGAATTTTGATCTTTAACCTATGGTAAAAAATAATAAAAGACCTACTATGAAGTGGAAATGCTACCAATAGACCGATTGCAATGAAAATTTCACCAACTAGAAAGTTGTTCACCTTCATTTCAATAACACCTTTGTACCAAGAAAAATTATCAAAAATAAATTAATGTCTCAAATGATAGCCTTCCAATAATGAAAACTGCAAAATCTTTTACAAAAAAACAATTGTCTAAAACTACACACTTTGCACTCAAATTCTCGCCTTATCTTCAAAACACCGTTGATTAGGTCAAATTTTGTACCACTAAAATTAAACTTCAATTGGAATCCATCCTAAAAAAGAAATTCAAAATCCATTGGTGGATGAAGGAGATATAGCTCCTCAAAAATCATCCATTTCTTCACTTTTTTCATTGGAGAAACATCATTGCAAATCCAATACCAAAAATACTCATTTGGTTTAGGAAAAAAAAAACATAAGACTCATTTGGTTCACAAAAAACATTAGACTCATTTGGTTTAGGAAAAAAAACATAAGACTCATTTGGTTTAGGATAAAAATCATAAGACTCATTTGGTTTAGGAAAAAAATCATAAGACTCATTTGGTTCACAAAACACATTAGACTCATTTGGTTTCGGAAAAAAAACATAAGACTCACTTGGTTCACAAAAAACATTAGACTCATTAGGTGGACAAAAAAAAATTTGATTCATTTGGTACGCAAAAAACATAAGACTCATTTGGTTCACAAAAAATAATTATCCTCCAAACATTATTTGCCATACATCCTTCTAAACCGCATGGATATATGCGATGGTGGAATGCTGGAACTTTGAGAAGTATGGTCTTGAAGTGCAATGAAAAATCACGTATGGAGCCAGTAGTGGATGCTGACAATGTGAAGTTGTTTCAACGACTACGAATCCGACTGTCTTGGCACTTTTTATTTGGTATGCTATTTCTGTATAAAAATGGTAGCATACACTGTGATTTGTCTCCCGACAACATCTTATTACACAAAGAAGAAGATAATATGTACATAGGTGTTTGTGATTGGGGATTTGCATGTAAGATAGAGTTTCCTCTGCTATCCAACTATGTATATCCATCACAAAAAGAATTAAAGGCAGATAGAATAAGACGGCCTTGGGTGGATCCATCTTTAATGAGTGTTTATGGATCAGAAGTAGCTAAATTTAGTTTAGCTACTGATGTGTATGTTACATCAAGGATAGCATCTTCGATTATAGGGCCTTTTGATGAAGACAGTGACATTTTGTCCACAGATTATGAGATATACACTCATGGCCTACGGTTACTCAGTAGTGAACCTGCAAACGAACGTTATAATACCCTTTTACAAAGACTGAAGGGATTCCAACGGTCAATACCCATTTTGAGGAATGATCCAATGGAATGTTATCGTAAAATAAAATAGAGACCATGTTTGAGACCATTGATGTATATTTTATTATTCTAAATATATAAGTTCGATATGTATTTTTTAATATTTTTTGTATCAACTTATTTGAAGTTTATGAATGTTTTATAGCTTTAGGCAATCCAAGTTGAACGTGCTCAACGGCACGGGTCCGACTAGTTAATGAATATTAGAGAATGGGATGCTGCTTAGATGTGAGCCACGAGCAGCAAGCAGCGAGCCACGAGCAGGAATATGTGAGCAAGGAGCAGGAACATGTGAGCAAGTCACTGTTCATAGTGTAATTTGGAGGAAAATTCACTTGATTTAAGTGAAAACTGAACAACTTTTAAGATATAGACATTAGAAATTCGGACGTAAGAAAGGGGGCCTATAAGCGTGGAATTTTTAAATCCCACGGCGATAGGATCAATATGTAGAGAAGATGACCATCTCAAAAAAACAATCACGAGCAAGGTTTTCAATCCAATCACCTTCGTGTAATTTGAATGGCTGAATCTTAGTTTCAACTGAATGCATTTTACACGACTTCATGTCAAATTAACACACGTGTACTATCTCCACAAGATTGACCACAATCGACCAGCTATTTGTGCAATAACTCAAACTTTGATTGAATATAACTCAAGATCCGTACTGTTAAATTTGATACAAATTGATAGGTACAATAATTAGAGAGCTATAAACAAGATCCTATGCTTGGATTCCCAATAATCAAATTCAAAGAACACTTTGTTCACGGATATGGCCATCTGGATGTCACTCTTTCAGGAGTTATTTAACGAATTATAGATCAAACGAAATCGATGAAATAGATGCAATCAAGTATTCCTCTTGAGACAGCTTGGCTCAACTTTGTGATATTCGTTTAAACACCTCCCTTATTTTACAGTGTTTCAGTCATCATCATCATCTACTACCTCTACAAAGCTGGACACCCGTACTCTATTCAGAAGAAATATCATATAATATCGTTTGATATGCAGTACTCAATCAAGTTTCCAGCAGAGTATTGAGTCGAGGATGAAATTGGCCATGGCAAGATGGCTGCTACTGCTGGCATTCTTATCATGTACTATTCCTGTGAGTGATGCACAGTTTTTCAATGGATTCTATCGGACGAAGAATTGCGCCACCGCTGAGGCTATCATGACACAGGCCGTCACGGAAGCATTCAATCGGGACACTAGCATTGCCGCTGCTCTCATCCGCATGTTGTTCCATGACTGCTTCGTAGAGGTAACTAAGTTAGCTCCGATCTCATGCAGCTGAATCAATTCGTTCCATGTTGAAGCACCGCATGTGGTTACGATCAGGATTCATACGTTTTATTTGCAGGGTTGTGATGGTTCTATTCTCCTGGACCCCACTGCCACCAATCCCAACACCGAGAAGCTCGCTCAATCCAACTTGACGCTGCGGGGTACGTAGTGATCGACGACGCTAGAGACGCTAGAATGTATCAAAATCTTCAAATATGATCATGGTTCGTAAGAGATAATGGTGTGATTGTAAGGAATGAAATGGTGTGCAGACAGGTGGGCAGATGTTTGAAATGCCGACAGGGCGTCTCGATGGCATGATTTCAACCGCTGACAGCGCAATTAACAGTTTGGTTTCTCCAGATTCATCCGCCACTGAGCTCACAGCGAAGTTTTTGGCTCAAGGTCTGGGCCAAGACGAGATGATCACGCTCTCAGGTTCACTCGCTTACATGAACACAGCCAAATTTGGTTCCGAAATAGCTCGCAAGTTAGAGCCCTCTTTAAACCTCACAAATCTGTTACGAGCAGCATACGAATTACACGAAGGTGATCGGATTGAGTGACGAGCTCACTCTCGCCACCGATCAAGTACACAGGTTTTGGTTGCACTCTTACACGCGAGAAGGAGAGCTTCGATGTGCAGGTGGGGATTACTACGAGCTGGAGCTCTCGAGTCCGTTGTGGAGATCGCGCCCACCAAGCGAGGATCTGAGGAATGGGACTTACTCTGTGGAGCTGATGGTCCCCAACGAGTTCGCTGGCAGTTACAATTTCTCTGCTATCCTTCTCTTCGATGCAAATCACGGCCTCGATTACGACGGAACGAAATGGAGTATACTGGAACGCAGTCTCATTCAGCATCAACTTCGTGAGAAATGGTAATGAGTCGATGAGCTTAGAGCGGTGCAGATCGAGTGACTTTCGGCGGCGCGAGTGGTGTGGGCGATGGAGGGACATGGAGTGCTCGGGGAGGGTGTTTTCGGGCGAGAAGAGAGCGAGGCCGCTGCCGGGAGTGAGTCCGCACACCCACTATCTGTTCCTACAGTGGGCCGCGAGGGCGGAAGGTTTTTTTTTATTTTTTTATTTTTATTTATTTATTTATTTTTTTTTTATTATCAATTCTCACGCGTGGGGTTACATCGCATCCTTTTGAGTTCGCACACCCACTGTTTGCTCCGACAGTGGGCCGCGAGGGCGGAAGGAGGGTTTTTTCTTTTTCCTTTGATCTATTCTCGTGCGTGGGGCAAGGTTACATCTAGTAGGTTACATCGCATCCTTCTGAGTACGCACACCCACTGTCTGCTCCGACAGTGGGCCGCGAGGGCGGAACGAGGGTTTTTTTTTTTTCCTTGGATCTTACTCGTGCGTGGGGGCAAGGTTACATCGAGGTTACATCGCATCCTTCTGAGTCCGCACACCCACTGTCTGCTCCGACAGTGGGCCGCGAGGGCGGAACGAGGGTTTTTTTTTTTTCCTTGGATCTTACTCGTGCGTGGGGGCAAGGTTACATCGAGGTTACATCGCATCCTTCTGAGTCCGCACACCCACTGTCTGCTCCGACAGTGGGCTGCGAGGACGGACATGAAGGGGTAATAGAAATGGGCGTGGAAATGAAGAAATGAAGGGGTAATATAAATGGGCGTCATAGGAAATCTCCTTCCACCCCGTGGTCTTCACCTGCTTCAGCAACTCCCGGCACTTGTGGCGCGTCTTGGGCGCGCACTCCATCTGGAGCAGCAGCAGTAGCGGTGCGAACACGCCTGCCTATTGTGCTGCTGCAAGAGACCTCGGCGAAGCTTGGCACAACGACCATAGGATGCTCTCAATGTACTCAGTGGCAGGAGACGAGATTGTGTGGAAAAGTGAAAGGGGAAAGAGGTGTCCAGCGGCGGCATCGGAGTCACGAGGGTGCGGGAGAGAGGTAACCAGCCTCGGCATGGGAGTCACGAGGGCGCGGCGGAGGCAGCGGGAGGAGCCTCGCCACGGCCAAGTAGATTCAAGTGGGTGGGAGTGCCTCTTCCTACATCCTCCTACACTGTTGTCTGCTCCGATAGCGGCGGTGGGGAACGAGGGATTTTGGAGGAGTTCGGTGTGGAGCCGCAACGGGATGGCGTGGGTGGGAGTAAGAGCGTGGATGGGAGAGTCCGCGGGGATGGTGGAAGTCCAATGGTGATGAAGCTATACACTTCCAAAGCCGTTGTGGAGGTGGCCTTCCTCCACACCGCTGTGCTCCGAATGCGAAAGATGATGGTGTGGACCGTAATGGGGGAAGAGGGAGACGAGGCAGAGCAGCCTGAGCGGGGATGTAGAATTGACAGTGATGCGAATTGGAGTGTTAGTGTGATAGGGGTTTGTTTAAATTTTGTTGTTATTTCATACATCTTCTTACTTTATATTCATCGTTATTGTTCCAGGAATCATCTCAGCAAAAGCATGGAGATCGAAGACCATGTTATTGCTGCGGAAGAAACCAAAGTATTTGTCATGATTTATGAAAAAATTTGGTGTGCGCCATTCATCAACATATATTCATTGATTTTATTGTGATCCAAAGTTTTTCTAGTGTCTAGCTTTGATGTGATGAACTTCATGTATTTGTCTATGTCAATTTGAGAGTTACAACCATTATGTGTTTTTCCCTAATTTTATGTCTGTTCTGATGCTCCCAAGCTTTCCATCAATTATCCCCCTTTGTGATAAATCTCTCAGACCTCTCCGACTCGTACAATGCCGATTATTGTACTTTCAACCTATCAACTGTAAACGATTTAGATAGTGGTTCGGTAGCGGTTCATTCTCCAGAGTATATGCCTACCTCCCCGGTTTATGAATCCACATTGTTTGGGTATATGCCCACGTCTACGCTATTTGAGCCCACCTCACTTCCATTGTCTCCCATTCCTCCGACTTCACCTTTGCTAATGAGGAGACTAGTTCATGTGGTTTTCGCGCTTACCGCATGACCAAGACGTACGGTCCCAATTACAATGCGTCATTGGAAGGCAACCTTGCATTGGACTAGTATAGAGGCTATCTTTTACTACACGCGGGCTCCCGTACATTGGCTCGCAAGTGATAGAATGCGCATCCGATGATCATTGAGTTGTGACAGAAGATATTTAAGATTGAAAAGAGTTTGTAATATCTTCTTTATCGTTAATTTATTTTGTATTACTTTATGTGTGTTGAGTTTGAATATGGATTGGTATTACCTTTGGCAGGAAACTCCAGCAGAGGATGTCTTGCCAACAACATCTTGTTAAACAGAGTTGAAGAATGTTGTTGAGAGCGAATTGCAACATCAAACTCAATACAAGGTAGACTTCATCAACGTTATCAACAGCCTTCGAATTCACCCCTTGAAGAAATCTCGGTTGCTTGTCTCTCTGTGTAGAATGATATTAATGGCAAGAGTAAAGTCACTTGGAGAAATAGATATCCAACATCTTGAGAGAGAGTTCGTGAAGGGATATAGAGCTGGAGACGGTGTCATGTACATCTCAATGTACAACAACGAAGAGTTGACGTCAGATGTAACGAAAGAGGTGAAGTCCGGTTGGAGCCCGCTATGGCAATCGGCGAACCAAGCATTTGAAGATGAGCTTCATGAAGACCCTGATCTAAGACAATTCTGCGGAAAGATGTTCTTCGTCTGAGAAGGTAATTATTGCCCCCACGCATGGATAAGACATGTTAACAATCATCATTCTGAGGATCCCGCATGGCACATCTCTGTGTTTTGCATTCTATTATATCCACGAGGCCAAGTGCGCAACCTTCTCCATGTCATGCACAATATCAACTAGTAAGTATCCTCTCCCTTTTATTTATCCAAATTTTATGAATGCTATATTAATTTTATGGAATATCTTCTAAGTATTGTCGTCTTATTCAGGTTTACTATATTCATTTGATATGATTTGATTGGATTAGATATGATTACATATCGCTACAACCTTTGCTCCACACACTTTTTGCATTATTTTACTCGACAATACGGTGTTATAATAATTTTGTCGTTTTATATTCTTACTATTGTCCACGGTAATAGGTGTTATTATCTTTACTTCACTCCATTTTCAGATTTAATCTACCCAAATATAACGAGAATCTTCCAATAATAATCTATAACGTTGCAAAAATCCACGGTCATAGGAACTCTTAGCCAAGACTGTTTTCTTCTTTTCCCTCGAAAGTTAAATCGGTGAGCCTGCTCGTCGCTCGCTGCTCGCTGCTCGTCGCTCACATCTTAGCAGCTGCCTTAGAGAATGTAGTTGAATGGTACTTTCATATTTCTATTATTCCACAACTTTGACATATTTGTGATATGTAGTAATAATTTGAGTAGTAGAACATGGAAAAGGTCGATCACTTTGTCACTTTGTTCACTATATTTATACTTCATTTCACGATATTGGCGAGGATGGAAAAATAGTCTCAAAAAGGTTACCACTTGGCATCAAAGAACAACTGCTAGGGTTACAAACTTACAAACTCATGTACAATTGGGATGTCTATCTTCACAAGTTAACACCTTTATAGAAGAATGAGCTTCTAGAAAGAATGAGATTTTGGATACTCAACAATAAGTGTATGTGGTTTTGAATGATTTGCCACAACTACGTAACAAAACATTACATAAATTGTAGTATTGGTTCGATTTATTCTCTCCACTTACCCTTCCAAAGCGTATCCAATGCATGAATGACAGAATTGATATACTAACTATATTGGTTGTATGCTTAGATAATGGAGTGCCAATAATATAGATCCTGCACACATCAACAACTTCACTATATTCTATAACTTTCCATTAATTTTGGCTCTCTATGCAACCTTTTCACTTTCTTCCATGCATTGCAATTGATATGTGTAGTCTTATATGGTGAAGTAGTATTGCATTGTCAAACTTAGAAACAAGGGCACAAACTTCTTCATCTTCTCTACCTTTTTCTCTAGGTAATATTAAGAAGCTCTTTTCTTCTTGAAACTCCGTTCTCCCTCTTTCTTACTGATTTCACCTGTATGCAATGCAACGAATAGGTGTATGATCAATCTTGGAAAACTTTACCACTTTCAGTTGCTCAATTAAAACACAACTTTGCGGCATCATATTGGTGCTCTTAAAATATGTGTTAAGTAGTCACAGATTCAAAAACAAGTGTCATTTAGATCATCATCCACCATCCTAAGGTTGTGAATTGAGACATTTATCATTCTATCAATTCTTGATGATATAGATTGGTCTGAATCATAAAGTGAAGACTTATCATCCTCTATGCATAGAACTAATCTTCTAAGCTCTTAGAGAGTAAATGTTTACACTTAATCATGAATAGACGTTTTCTCAAAACTCTATGAATTTCATGTAACCTCAATTCAAATAAAGTGGCATATTCCATGTGCCAATTTTGTAAACCAAAAATGCCACTAGCCCAATTTTTTCTCAAGGCATACCTAGTTTTACCTCTAAATTGAAACTTTTCCATAGATTTTGTAGTTTAATGTTTCAAAATAATAGTCTTCAAACATCACAGTGTACGGTTGATTTATTACATTTTTACCTTGCAATGGGCCACCAGGGCCCTCTTGAAGCATTTCCTTGACCCCAAGAGATCCAAGAAAGCCAAATTGACTATATGTTATTTAGGGAGCTTAGATGAAAGGGTTAAGTTTTTTTTTTTTTTTTTTTTTTTTTTTTTTGGCCTAAGATTCTTACTCGTTTTTCCTATGGTACAAAGTGCATATGGAACAATTAAAAGGTCAAATTCCAAGTTTTTAATCACCAATTTCAAAAAAATTGAATTTTAGGTTTAAAGTCTTGAACAAGCTCTTTAGTTTTAGTCTTTTCTTTAAAAAGGAAAATCTCTAGTACCAAATCACTAATCAAATTCCTAGTAACCCAAGTTGAAACTCTCACCATTTTACAAGGGAAGCCTTCAAAATTTACAAGAGAAAACTTATTGAAGGACCATGCAATTTTAGATTTTCTTTAGTGTGGAAACATCATGCAAACCAAGTACCGCAAAAAAATAAAGAGCTAGATTAATCGAGTGTAAAAACTCTAAACTAGAACAGTCTCAAACTTTGTTATAAATTTATAACTCCCAAAAATTTATAAAAGTAGCATAAGTGGCTTGCAATGGTAAAATATACCTCATGTTTAGAAAGCCTAAAGCATGGATGTTTTCAATAACTTGCATGCCATAAATTCATACTATGTTGGTAGGATTCTTGGATTTGCAAAAAATTCCATAAAAACCAAACAAAACCAAAGATCAATTCAACCATACAAATTTTGTCAAGTAAGGATTTTGGATGAAGATTGAAGTTAGAGTTCTTCAAAGTTTCACCTTCTCATCTAAGATATAGAGGCTAACTTTAGGGCTCAACTGAATTTATTAAAATTTTAAAACTTGCTAGCCTCGATAGTTGAACAATTTAGAATTATATATACACTATATCGGAGGAAGAGATAGGTCTCCCTTTACGCTTGTGCTCTCAAGTTCTTACATTTCTATTATCAAGTTTCCAAGCTTTTGGATTTTCCTTTTCGTTATTGGTTAGTTCTTTTTCTCTTTCCATGCTTGCCTCATAGGTGGAATGAAGGTACTATGGATCCACTTCAATTCTCTCAAAGACTTAATCGTATTACAATATATTTAAATGAGTATAAAATGATGCAAATATAATTTCTTAGCTTGTTATATATCTTTGCATCATACTCCTTGAATACATAGTAATTATTCAAGTATATCACATACAAATAATTAAGTTTCGCTTTTTGGAAGACAAATAGCTAGAATCTCAAATACTCACTACAAGCCATCAAAAATCAAACAAAATAACTTCTATGTTAACAATCTATTTTCAACTATTATTTTATGGCTTATATTTGTTTTCAAGCTATGGCTTTTTGATTGATTTTTACTAACTAACTACCAACTAAACATGCAACACACTATAGGTATGACCGTATGAGCAACACAAGAACAGAACTTGAGAAGTCTAAACCGATGGACTTTAGTACTAAGGTAGGAGTGGCTAAAACCGTCCAGCCCCAAAAACCGTCTGAATTTCAGCTTTGCATACTTGGAATAGTGGTGTAAAATTTTAATTATTTTTTGATAGTTTGCAAAGCTAGTGCAAATCCATCCCCCAAAAAAAGACATTTTTTGAGTAATCCTATAATTTCCTATGAATATTTGAACCCTACTGTGCGGTTTTTGGGGCTAGGCGGTTTTTGGGGCTGGACGGTTTTAGCCACTCCTACCTTAATACTAGTGATACTGCAACCTCCGCATACACACCTTTGACACACAATCATGTTGTGCTTACAGACAATGAGCAAATGGAAAATGGTTACTCTACCCTTATCCAAGCACTACGTGATGAGCGCCAGGCGGAAGAGAGTAAGAGCAAGAACTTGGGGTGGATCATGTGGTTCACTTATAACGAGAAGAAACTACTTCTCACATTTGCCAAGAAAGTCAATTGGAAATTGAGGAAGAACAATCATGAGGTTATTGAACTATGCCGCAAAATGCATATGGGTTGGAGAGCTCTTAAGAGATGGTTTGATTTGAACAAACCCAAAACCATCAAGTGACCTAGTTTGTGTGCATTGAGCAATACGCAAACCATCTTGTACATTGAGTGATACATAGTCACCATCACTAATCTAGTTCATGTGCATTGGGTACTACACGTTTCATCTATGATTCATCTATGATTCACCTATGATTCATCTATGATTAATGTATGATTTATCTATGACTCATAGATTGGCATTCATGAAACTTGCAACGGATACGATACGTAATTGATTGGCCTGTTGTGTTTGGTAGGTGGTCATGCGTAGTTTCAGTAGGTATAGAGACCAGGTTCTTGACTAGTACGACAATGTAGATGTTTTGATGTGTGTAATAAAAAATCCATTTCTTTTAACAAATTGTCCTACATGCTCGATTGTTGTGAATATTACTCATGATGACAAATGTATAAGCACATAGTACTTATATGAATATTGTTACATTAGTAGAACATCATCACATTGTTGTTCCTTTTTTACTTCAAGAAGTTATGGAACTTCAAAGTTTTAGCTTCTCATCAAAAATGTAGAAATACCATACATTAGTATAGATCTAAGGATTAAGCCTCCCACTCAAATTTCCTAAGACTTCTTAGTAACTTCTTTCTTTGCATATATTGCACTTTTTTTTTCCTTAATGATGCATCCTTCTATTACTCAAGCATTTTACTTTCAATTTTTCTCCATTTTGCTGCATTTCCTACCCTTCTCATTTTCTTGGTCACTTAGACTACTCTATTGACTAGCCTTTTTAATCCATCACATCATTGAGCTTATATACTTTATATCATTTACACCACTTTAAGATTAAGTAAAATACTCTTCAAAGTAAAAAAAAAATACTCTTAGTACTCATAAGTCTGAACCCTTTGGAATCTTAAAGTGCTTAATTAATAACAAATGAGTGTTATTAAAACCGGCATTAAAAGATTTAATGATTGACATAATATAATTAGTGGTATTTAATAACTTTTCAAATGGTGGTAACAATTAACTTTTGAATAAGACCTTTGTAACCTCAATAAAAAATTATTCAAAAGGTAACAACTTGAAATATCTTCATTTTATCATGTTTATGATTTAGAGTTTCCTTATTGAAATCTTCAAATTTTTACTTTGTGGATCTAGAATAATGCGTGTTTTGGCATGTATAATCTTTTCTTTATAATGAAAATAAAAACTCTTCTACTTTATAGAACTCATATATACAATCAAGAAAAGAAGTTGATCTCACTTAACTAAAAGAATTTAGTAGAATAAGCAATCACTACTAATATTTAGGAGGTACATAACGCTTTTTAAGTTAGTGTTTTAAAGAGTGTTTTTGAAAAAAAGCAATATCATGGTAGTACATGCTATAGTAATGTTATGAGGAAATAAGCAACACAACATTGTTGATTTGTTCTTATAATTACATACTTCATATCGTAGAAGCCCTTATTAGAAATGATAAGATTCTTTAAATAGTCTTACAAATTTATTTTCCACATAAAAGGCGATATTCGTTATATTGAGACGATTAGGAGTCTCATATTGATCCGGGGATAAAGAAAAACCGTTGAACATCTTCAATATTGAATCGTTTTTATAATTTGAGACTTTTATATATCAATACACATGAATACCTCTAGTGCCCAAAGGTTGCATTCAAGTTTTATCCCCGGCCCGGGGATAATTCCAATAGACCTAAAGTGTGCTCAAAGTCTCGAAGTGCACATATAGTCTCAATGTAACGAATATGGCCATATAAGACGATAAAATGATATTTTCAATGTGTAGAATCCAAAGATCTCATTTTTTGTTATGCAATATTCTAATTTTTCCTTGATTCAAGATATATTCCTAACTTGGAGAAGTCCACACACGAGCTGGGACCAGAGAAGTCCATGGATCTTGATGCTGCTGCTGTGGACAACAAGCTGGACTCAGAATCCTTCATCATAACTACAATTTAAGGGAGTTTGAAACGTTTTCTTCTCAGATGTCCCTCGGGTTTAGCAATATTCTAGAACTACGATGAGCAAGGTTCTCAAGAAAAATCAGCAAAATAATCATCAAGCTCGATTATTAATAATAAGGTGGAAAACCTTACTTATTTTTGTGAGGACGTTGCTCAAGCAAGTTTCAAAACGTTGCAAGAGTTGAGCAACGTTTACACAAAAGCAACGTTTCTAACCTTGCAAACCCCACGCTATTCTAGTAGTGGATGGATACTAATTTAGTCCAGCCCTCCAACCCTACGAAGCTTTCGAATGATGGGCATGTGATTGGAAATAGACAATCACATTTAGCATTGGAGAAGTTCAAGCATATGGTTTTGCACCTTCCACAAGCATTACATTTCTATTAAACACCATACTCATGATAATGGAAAAATTTCACGATTATGAGAAAATGTAATTTAGCCGGAGTCGAGCTAAATTGTAGCTACAGATTCAGTGAAATTGAACAAAACAACCAATTGTCCACATTTTCAAATGGTCATAACGTTCTCAAATTTTGTCTAAATTGGGCATATGAGGTGTTTGTTTCACATCAAAGGTAAGGAGTAGATGTCAATAAACACCTCATATGCCCAATTTGGACAAATTTTAGTGAAATACCCAATCCGTACTAGGTACAATTTAGCTCATCTTGAGCTAAACTGTCATTGAATTGAGAGGTTGGAAATCTCCCAAAATATTGAATAGGGCGAAATTCTCACTTCCTCACTCGAGTGGCTCCAACAATTAAATCTGAGCAATGTGGAAAATGCGGCCTGCAATTGATGGCTTCGTTTAAGTGCTGCCCTTGCAGGAGTCCGTTGCGGTAGTTTCTTACGCAAGACGATTTCTAAAATCTCAGCAACGTACGCACGACGATTTCTAAAATCTCACCATCGTATTTGCTGCCCTCCATTGTTGCTGTTCTGCATTGTTGCTCCTGTGTGTAATACAAGTTAGAATGCCTCATTTGCTTACTGAAGTCGATTAGTCGTATAGTTTCGAATAAGGCCCTGTGTCGTTCTACATTCGCTTAGATCATCGATATAAAATATTACATTGAATCTTAAAATTCTCGCCATAGCAAGATTCTGACCATCGATACTCTGTAGATCTCGCACCGTTTTGTAAATCAAGTTCCGGAACAAACCACTTTGCACTTGCTATCCTACATTGTGTAATTCACGTGAGATCGAATGCCCCATACTGCAGATCTTCTCAATTACGTGGAGTCTTGTACACATTTCCTTGTTGAATCAGTTTCGTAATGTTGGTCTTATTCTGATCTGTGAAGTAAGGGCCTTGAGGACTGATCTTTGTTACCGTGAAATGTCTTAGTTATGGCCTACGCAATGATACTCCATTCTAAAGTCAACTTCGTAGAGGAGGGATGTCAAATTTCTTTTTGATACTACAATCTTCGATCACCGTCCGCTTTCACGATCGATGATACCGGCACCCAGTCGTCTCTGCTGCTGCTGTCTCGGTTAAGAATGCCTGAATCGTCGACCTTCCGGATTGCTGGCCAGGTTTGTAATACTCCGTTGTTTCACGTAAAGCGGCTGGACGAGTCCGGATCACATGCATCGATGAATCTCATCGCAGCCTACGTACACACAAAGCTAGCTACTAGCTACACAGTCAGTCAAACATGTCTGCTTTGCCATCACCATCAAAACCTCAGGATGGAAAACTTGTCGGTTCCGGTTGAATGGTGCTCCTAGAAGAACAGCATCATACTTAGTACACGATCTTCTCTGGATATAGATTTTGATTTCTACAACATCATGTCCAAAAATTAGAGTGCCTCACTCACAAGATAATTTGCTCTAGGCTGTTGGAACTGACACTCAGGGGCCTGTCAGCCGAGGGCCCACTCGTATATATGGCCTGCCAGTCTGCCATCCATCCATCGCGAAAACATGAAGTTCCAAGTTCAAGCAAAGTTGTCACGACACAGTCAATCAACAAGACTCTCAAAACCTCAGACTGAGGGTGATGGCTTACCAGCACCACGAGTTAGCCACACCACGTTACCACGATCATTCATTGCATTCAAGATTCTGCGATCCTGCCAACTTCCGTAGAATCCGGCCACTCGACAGATCCTCATGTCAATCACTGAGCATAACTTCCAAGAAAGGAACAGATATCAGAAATGAGGTTAGCAATGAGGTTACCCCCAAAGTAAAAAGACAGAACTCAAGGATGATACCAGCTCACGGATCACGTACACAGCTAATTAAAGGGCGGATAATAGCATTCAATTGGCCAAAATTTTTTCAGAACTTAGTAACCATCTTCTCAGTGTGAATGTTGCGGGCAGTGTACACCTGCATTACCATGGAAACTCAGTACATGTGAGGCTTTCAGGTTTTCAACATTGGAAACTACAGGTTTGTTACATCTTCGATTTTATTACTCATTCTATCAAATAATAAGCGTGTGAGGAATCAGCACTCTCTACCTTGAGCCCGACACCATATTGTGCAGAACATAAAAATTTCCCGGGCTACACTGATCTGGGAGATCAAGACTCATCCTCACAAGAGCTTGGATTGATCCCGAGTCACAATCACCGGTAACAAATCTCCAAGAAGGTGAAGCGAATGGAATCCAACCTTTGTCACGATAAGTCGATAGGCAGCACTCCACTTCCACATCCGCTCCCGCCGTCGAGGCGGCAATCGTGGATGATTGTGAGCAAGGGAAGCGTGGCGGAGTGGCGGAGGGCAAGACCATCGTGTGGTGTGCCATGTGGTGGTGGACTTCCCGTCGGCACCAAGGTGATCAGGCCCACTCTCAAGCCCGCGGAGTCGAGCAGCAACGTCATCAAGGGAGTTGTAGTGTGTCAAATCGACACTTCGCTGTGCCTCAGCACGCACCCCGCCTTCACGGCCCTGAACATTCCGCGTGGAGGTGAGGCCTACCATTGGCTAGTCGGACCTGGTGTTCCTTCTGGTCACTAATGATGCATCTGAGTGAGTGAGGTCTGATTGGCAAGGGCAGCACCGTAGCAACCATGCCCATTGCATTTACGGTGTCGAGGCGATCCGTCTTCTAGTAGCACCATACAACTAGACCCGGCTTTGAATCATGAGGTGTTGATGGTCATAGCAAAGCAGACTTGTTTGACTGAGTAGCCAGTAGCTTCAGTTGTATGTACTAACTAAGGGAGCTATGAGAATCATGGATGCTCAGCAACCGGATTCACCAAGCCGCTGAAGGGTAGTCGGGCTGTTTAGTTTACATGCGAGGACTTGAGAGGTATTGAGTGAGCCACTCCTCCCCGTTCTTGTGTTGAGTGAGCCTCTCCTCCCCGTTCGTCTCCCCGTTCGTGTGTTGAATGAGCCTCTCCTCCCCGTTCTTGTGTGTATAGAGTTAGAAGATGTAACAAAGATCGCCTTGTGGTTGTAGAGTTAACGTGCGAGGAATAGCTGGTCTTGAGTGAGCGTCTTTCCTTTTTTTTGTGTGTATAGAGTTGGAACAATGTAACTATGTCTTCAGCGCGATGAGACTCTACACCTGATTTTGTTCTTCTCTCTTTCTTTTTATTTCCTTTTGCAATTTTCTTTTTAGACTGCGACTAGTCTTCACACAGGTGCTTGCATAGTTTCCTTGCACGAAAGCTTTTCTCTAGCCTTCTTTTCGAGTGTTCCTTCTCTATTTCTTCGCCTCCTATCTTGAAGGTCGATCTTTGCTATTTAGACACAATCCCAACTTGTCACTTTGAGTTCATTTTCTTGTGAGAGTACCTCTACTGAGCCCCAAGGTTACATTATTCAACCCATGCAGGTCTACATTATTCAACCCATGCAGGTCGACATCAATCCAGTAGAGAAGCGAAGCACATGCCTGAAACACATGCTGCTGGTCTTTCTTTCCTTTCCTTTTGGTTTGTCTGCTTTTCCAAGTTATTATTAATTCCTTGCTTTTTGCTTTTAATCAGCGCTTTCATTGCTTTCTCTCCTTTTAGTTCTGCCTAATTTTCCTTCTGATCATCGATTTCTTGTTCTGTACTGAAACACCTTCTGTACATCGCCTTCTGTCTGTGACTGAATATGTATTGTTGTGTATTGGTACATGTTGTTTCCGCTTCAGTCCGTTTGATGTCGTAGTAGTGAGTATCGGTAGGTAACTTCGGGCTTGTAGTGCCCTCGCGTACACCTAGCAATTGGGTGTTTAAAGTCATGCTTTCTCCCTGATCAGCCTCTTTAACTCGGGGGCTGAAGTATCATTTGAGTTTTTGATTAGAGTTAGACTTGAGTATGTGTATTACTCGGTGCTTTCTCTAGCCATAATTGTCCTTAGTTTCTATTATGGTCACGATCATAGAGTTTTCGGATTCATACATCATCACGTCACAATAGAAACACAATGCCTTACGAGGAGATCTAGTGTTGGAACTTGTCGGCCGAGGGCCCACCGGTAATTTCACTTGTCATCGATTGCAAAATTATGAATCTTCATTTTCATGCAAATCATTTTTGCAAGATACACAAAGGCTAACAAGAGGGGGGGTGATGGCTAACCAGCACCAAGAGTTAGCAACACCATGTTGCCACAATCATGCATTGCATTCTTCTGAGATGTTCCCAACTCCCCGTAGAAGCCGCTTGACTGCATCATGTCATTCATTGGATTGAAACAATTTTTGACTTTTGGTTCCTAACTTTTGGGTTGCTAACTTTTGGGTTGCACATGTAGTGCCAGCACATTCAAGCTCCCGCCATGTCCTCACTACCTGCAACCGGGTCCGTCGCTAGTTTGGAAGGAGGCATGACAATACGGAAGTTTTCCGTTTCAATCAAAGGATACTCGCTTACCGTGGACCAACACACAGACAAGACTATAGTTGAATTCGTCACCGCTGTTCAGGTACGGTTTTCAATCACTCCGTACCCTTTCCCTTGGACATCCGTTGAATAGGTCAAGGATGATGGACTTTGAAGGAATAAATGTGGGGCAATGGTAAGCTTGGGGTATCACTTTTTGGACACACTAATTAGGTTATTTTTATTGAAAACCTCCAAAGTTTGTCTAATTTAGTCATTTTAATCAAGTAAAAAGACCCTAAAATTGAAAATAAAATATCATGCACCTCACTGAAATCAAAGTATATATGCCTATAGATTTTTTTTTAGATTTTTTATTTTTTTTGGATCCATTCATAGATGAGGGAAAAAGTGTTGAATTTGGGGATTTGCAGGCATTATAGTGCACAATGAATTAATTTTTTTATTATAAAATAAATTATTTTGTATTCTATACAAGAAGATGTAGGTCATATTCAAAAATTATATTAAACAAACGATTGCTTGCGTGCTTGGTTGTGTCGGAGAGAAGTATATGAGTCCTAACTTGGAACACGTTTTTGCAAACAGATTCAACCGGGAATTCAGCAACCCGGAATGTCCGCTTGACAAGTTGCACCCGATTTTAATGTTGAAGGGTGTACGACTGGTTGCCATTGTAGAACCAGCACGAGCTCCTAGTACCATGTCCTCACTACCTGCAACCAAGGCTGTCGCTGCTGGTGCTACACATGAGTTGGAGCCAGAGAAGTCCATGGATCCTAATGCTCCTGTAGCTCTTGTGGACAACAAGCCGGTGTTAGAATCCTTGATGGATACGAATTCAGTCGAGCCCTCCAACCCTACGGAGCTTTCGAATGATGGGCATGTGGTAAGAATTAGACTGTCACACAGTTAGATAGCTAGATAGCGGTGGAGAAGTCCATACATATGGTTGTGCAATTTCTTCTGTTTTTTCCTTTTATTTATCTCTTTCAATTTTCCATGATCTAAATGTTCTTGACGGAAGAGTTCGAGGGTGAGAAATTTCGCAGATTTCCAATCTCTCTTCTACGAGCCTGAAGCAAAAGCGGCCTCCTTGGCAGGCATGTGTCTTTCAACCTTCAAGAAAGAATCGAGAAAGTTGGAGATCGAACGGTGGCCAGCTAGAGAGGTGAAGCGCACCTACTTCATAATCTTATTATCTTATATGATTCTTCTTTGGACCAAGTTTGTTGCATTTGTAGCCAAACTATGGTGTGATGTGATATAAGTTACAATGTATGTCATACTTAGTTAGACATGTGCACATGTGTTTCCAGCTCAAGGCCATGGAGAAGGCAATCCAAGTCCTAGACGACTATGTCGCCCTTGGCACGGGAACCAAACATGCTCTAGTCAAGATAGCATCCGAAACTGCAAAGGTGTTGAAGGAGAAAAGAGACGTGCTTCGAGGAGGGGTGCGTGAGAATGTTCTTGAGACACTGGTAAGAAAATTAAACTAATTATGTAATTCTTTGTGTTGAGATGGTAGATAAGTCATGCAAGCATTGATTGCAAACCATCAAAACACCAAATCTCACATCATTGTCACCTTAGGGTTACACCATTGATGTTCAAGACAAAATTCTAAATGTGACTTTATGAAAATCTAAAAAGAAAGTGAAGCAACGGGTAGAATTGGTGAAATTGGTGGCCCTAAAGAAGCTAAGAAAGAGAGTAATGATAGGAACGGTTGTTGAAGTGAAAAGGGATGCAATCATAGGTTAAAGTCATTGTTGATTACTCATAGTTGTAACAAAGTGCATATATAATAAGTGTATGCTTTACGATCAAGAAACATATTTTCATACTTTACAATTGATTGTGTAATATGCAGGCTTCCAAGTTGATAACTAAAGAAGATGAGAAAGTCCTCAAACGTGTCCGGAGAGCAAGCTAAATGCCTCCAACAATGCCATTTGAGGACTTTGGATATGAGGAGCCAAAGGAGTACGTAAATAGAAGCATAGAAAGACATTATTGTATGCTCGCATAATTACATAGTTGACTTAATCTAGAAGTGTTTCAAGATTATTGGTAAAGCATAATAAATCTAATTGAATGTGATACATGTTTGGACATTATTGAATAGGGAACTTTAGAATATAGAAATTTGGATGAGTCTCGTATCATGCACACTTCATTTTGTCCTGTATGTTGGAACTCCACAACTTATGAAGATGAACAATGCTACCTAAAGTAGTTTGTCTCTAACATATTTCAATGTTGTATATGTATATATATATATCAAAAAGTGGAATAGCACATTGTACATATGCTATAAGTTTCATTGGGCATTCACATTGGTTGATGTAATGAAGTAGAAAGAGATAGTACAAGTTTGTATTTGGTTATATACTAAAGTCAAATACTTGATTTCGTTGAGGATATTGCCTTGTGTATGTGCTTCTTACCTCTCTACAAATCTTCAAATATTGCTTCAATCAAATAAAGTATGTGTAAAATGCTAATTACTAGTCGAGAACATGAGAAAGGGCTCAATGTGACAATATTGATTTGGTCACTAAAAGTATCTCCATTATCTCTTATACATTATATATATAAATGTATATACATATAGGTAGTGGCTTGTGTATTGGCATTTATTGGGATAAAGTGTGATTCAAGATTTGTTGTCTATAAAAGGTTATTTAATATGACATTATGGAAAAGACATAGTTCATAACTCCTTAATATACACGCATTCACATAGAAGGTGACGATCAAAAACTTTGATGATTTGTCACATGTATTTGAGGTACATACTAGCATGTGATTCTAATCTTGTAAAACCTTGTGTAGATAAGTATTGGTCCAATTTCATATATTGTGCCCATGAGGATTGTGTTCACTTCAGCAATTCGCAAATATTATTTGAGGATACAAGGTTTATTAGATAATTGCACATAGGTGATATTTTCTTTTTAGAGGTGACTCTTAAAGAATCTTGCTTTAGCATCTAGTTTGTAGAGTTCTTAGTTGTAATCACTAACAAGAACGGGACGTACTCAAGTTGATGAAGTTTTACACCATGAGAGAATGTTTTGAAATGATAAAGATTGGAAATCTAAGTATAGCTCCAAACCATTATATGGGCTTTAGATCTATCACTAGCACTATTCATTTTGATCCTAATTTAACCCCTAAACGTCCCTAGTGTCGTTTTTGTGCATTCTGGATGGGGTGTGGGGATGTTCGCAAGGCTGCCATATTTCACAAGTTTTTCTCAAAACTCACATTGAAAAAAATATGTAGAGAAACTAATAGGTACGCCGCTTCTATTGACCCAAACACCGGGAGGACTCATGGTCCTTCAAATTGGTGGCGTTTGAAGGTGGTAGAATTAGAGGCATGGCTAGGCATAATTATGCTTATGGGTTTGAAGATCATGCCACACCGGCGGCTCTATTGGAACCGGGATGAATCATTCTTCTATTGTAATAGAATTGCAAGGACTATGGGTAGGAAACGCTTTGAAGCAATTTCTAAATGTTTGCATGTTCATGATGATTCGGGAGCCCCTACAGACAGACATCATCCGGATTTTGATAAGTTGGCAAAACTTCGGTGGCTTATTGAAGAGGTGAGGGAGTGTTGCATAACAAATTGGAATTTAGGCCAATTTGTGACAGTAGATGAACTAATGGTGCGTTATAAGGGAGGTTATGGGCATGGTATGAAGCAATACATGCCCAACAAACCGGTGAAATTTGGATTCAAGATTTGGGCGGCGGCGGATGCTAACTCCAAATACTTATACAATTTTCAAGTTTACACCGGTGCCAATTTGAAGAAGAACCTACGTGGGGCTAAACCGGGAGAAGCAAAAACCGGTTACGAAGTAGTGATGGGTTTGATGGAGGGATTACATGGCTTAGGCCATGTAGTAGTGACCGATAATTTTTTTACATCTCCTAAATTGCTAGTTGATTTGTATAATTTGGGCACTTATGGCACGGGCACCGTTCGTGCCAACCGCGTGGGTTTGCCAAGTGTCTTGGTTGACAAAAAGCGGTGGGTGAAGGAACCGCAAGGCACCATGGAGTGGAGGATGCACTCCACGGGTTCCCTATGTGCATTGGTTTGGGTAGATAAGAAGCCGGTGCTTCTCTTATCAACCCATGCGGAGCCTTTGCCTCCTAATCCCCGTCTGCCACTAACGGTCCCCCGCTACTCCAAGGGACGTGTTTTGAGGATTCCCACTTCACCGATCCATTTAGAGTATACCACGAAGATGCGAGGCGTTGACGTTTCGGACCAGTTGCGTGGGGTTTATACAACCCTAAGCAAGAGTTACAAATGGTGGCACCGTTTGTTTATGTTCCTAATCGATGCGGCGATGACAAACTCTTGGATTATTCATAAGGCGGAGTGCAAAGCGTTATCACGGGAAACCATGACCCATTTGGAGTTTGTGAAAAAACTAGCATTTGCTCTTATGGAAAAGTGGACCGTGGAGCGTTTAGGAGTGGTGTCGTGGCACACTTCTACACCCGGCACTCACTCATTGGAGAAAGTGCCAAAATCGCGACATATATGTCGCCAATGCAAATCCCGTGATAGGCATACTAGCTATGTATGCCGAGATTGTGGGAACATTTGGATGCACTTGGAGTGCCACGCGAAGGCCCATTTTCCACGCCGACGATGAGCACGGTATGTTGTTTTGCAATTCCTTTCCTTACATATATATGAGTATTTTTTCGACATTTATGTGTATTCCCCTACATTTATATGCATAGATTTTTACAATTATATATATAATAATAATAATAATTATTATTATTATTATTATTATTATTTTATTTTTTTGTCAAGTGTCGTATCACATGAATCGCAAAAATGTAATTTTATTGAACAAAGGCTGTGGTCCAGGGAGATGTCCAGCGCTGGAGTTTGGAGCACAAGGCCCCCTCACCTTACAAGGCCACCTTGAGGGCTGAAATTTTTGGCCCCATCTTCAAGGCTGCAATTTTGGGGTAAACCCCCCACCTCCAAGGCTGCCACCATGGGCTAGAAGGAATTATGCATGGGGGGGCCAATGGTGGGCCAAGCATGCCCCCATGCCAGTCAACATGCCACCCAGCAGTCAACCCATGACCTCCCCCCATAAAGGCTATGGGCCCATGACTGCCACTTTTTCTTTTAATTTATTAGGAAAGGGGACCACGCCCTCTTTTATTGCACTTTTTTATTCAATTCCTTTCCTCTTCTTTTAGCTCTAATCTTTTTCGAGCATGTGCCCCTCCATGTTGCCCCTAGCGTGGGCAGGGGCAAATTTAGTGCCTCGAGTTGCATCTAAATTTGACCACCTTGCATTGCAAGGTGGCTTGCTCCTTACTACTATTTTTTTTTTTGGGTTTTTTTTTGGCATGACTTGATCACTTGATTCTACACATTTCCGTAGTTCCATAATTTTCCATTTGGATGCTCCTTTTTGGAGAATTTCACCCTCGAACTTTAGAAATAGCAACTGCCCATGGAATTTCAGCCCCCTTTCTTGGGTTTTTTTGTATGGATCTCACATGCTTTTCACAATCTAAGCCTAAAATCTTGCACACTTTTAAATCTACATCCTATCTTCAAGATCGTACGGTTGGATTTTGGAACCCCTTTTCCCATTTGCTTTTACTGGCACTTGAAAAAACGGTCGTTTTTCACCACTTTTCGACTTTTTTACCCCAGGGACGTTTAGGGGTTAAGATCCATTTGCAACTAATAGGTTTCCTATTTGATGGAAGAATTGTTACTTTCCAAGTTTTGTAGGTACCAAAGAACTAAACCATGCATCGTCATTGCATATATATATATAATTTTTATAAACTAGAAGAGTTTATGTTCTCACTATAAAGAAGAGATCATACATCTTAGAACATGCCTTATTTCAAATCAACAAAGAAAAGATTTGAAGATTTTAGTTAGAAAAATCTAAATCTAAAACATAATAAAAACAAGATGTCACAAGTTGTTACCTTTTTGAATCATTTTTGATTGAGATTACAAAGGTCTAATTCAAGAGGTAATAATTAAAACCATAATTTCAAGAGTTATTGAATACCACTGATATTATATCAATCATTGAATCTTTTGATGCCGGTTCTAAAGACACTCATTCGTTATTTCTTTTACTTTCACTTCTTGTTGTAAGTGAACCACGTGATCAACCCCAAGGTGTTGTTGTTCCTCTCGTCTGTCTCACGCTCCTCACCGACATAGTGATTGTATAAGGGTAGAGTAACCTTTTTCCATTTGCCCATTGTGATTTGCTCATTGTTAACATAGAAGTTTTCTTGTTTGAAGTTTCTTCATTTGATTTTTGATGACTTGCGGTGGGTATTTGAGATTCTAGCCATCTACTTTCCAAATATCAGAACTTAATATTTATTTTCATGTGATATACTCAAATAATTACTATGTACTCAAGGAGTATGATGCAAAGATATTTAACAAGCTAAGAAATTTTACTTTGCATCATCTCATACTTACTTATAAATTGTAATATTACATAAAAGTCTTCAAGGGAACTGAAGTGGACCCATAGTACCTTCATTCCACCTATACATGAAGCATGGAAAGAGAAATAGAACCAACCAATGACAAGAAATTTAATCCTAAAGCTTAGGAACTTGAGGACATAGACGTAAGAATTTACCTATCTCTTCCTCCAATCTTGTATATATAATTCTAAAATTTTCAGCTGCCGAGGCTAGAAAGTTATGTTTAACATTAGATTACATATATATTAATTTATGAATTATTGAAGCTTATTATAGTTTTTTAGAAATCACTCCACCATTACAAATCTCGAGCACTTTGACATTCCAAATGGTACAAGAATACTAACGGTATTCTTTTTATTCTAGATCTTAAGGGATGTTGCAATATATACGTCAACTCTAAACGTTCCAGAATTCAAGAGCATCATAACGTTATACATTTTGGATGTGTGGCTAAGACTTTGAGAAACAAGGAATTTCTTCATCCAAAGTCCTTTATTGAGAAGAGTTGATGGGGATCATGCACATATCCCTAGTCTTCTTTTCCTGATAATTTTTTTCAAATAATCTCAATTTCGTTAAAATGGCACTATGCCATGTGCCATTTTGTCACACCAAATCTTACATGTGCGCTGACATGGAATGGTGTATTTTAGAATATCACAATTTTTTTTATAATATCACTCTGTTAGATACATTGTCACTCATTTTCCATAATATCACTTTAAAATTCTATAATAGCACATGGTTTTTGAACTGCAGTTCAGAATGTTGAGGTGTGCCATCTTTGCGACGGAATTCAAGGGGATAAATTCAACCATCATGGTATGAATTATGTTGATCAGAGCCCTTGAGTAATTACTACAAATTAGCACATTCAAACCCTAATAGAAACCGGTGATAGAAACAATAGAAACAAGAACAAGGAGGGGAAATGAATGGACACAATCATTGTAAATGGGTGTGGCAATGCCACTAACCATGCATGTCTCTGTAAAAACACCATTGCATTGCACACGAATTGCTATTGCACGGGAGGGATGCACCTTCTACAAGCATTACATTTCAATTAAACACCATATTCATCATAATGGAAAAATTGCACGATTTTGAGAAAATACAATTTAGCCCGAGTCGAGCTAAATTGTAGCCACAGATTGAGTCCACATTTTCAAATGGTCATAACGTTCTCAAATTTTGTCTAAATTGGGCATATAAGGTGTTTGTTTTATATCTACAGTAAATTGTTGGCAGTATGGTCTTACTAATCTTCCACCATTGATATTTGAGTTCAATGGTCTTCTTGTGTTGATTTGTAAAATGGTAGGGGAGAGGTTTTTTACACCGTGTTTTTTTCCACCGGCAATTAATAAGGGATAAATGACTTCTTTCAATTTTCTTTTTTTGGAGGATGACAATAGAGTTATTTCCAAATTTATGCATTTTCTTTTATTTTTATTTTTATTTTTATTTTTTTAAAATTTTTTTAGGGTAAATGATTATTTTTAGATTTTTGAATAATTTGTTTTAATTTGTGGGGACGGATGAATTAGTTTTTCTAAAAAGTTTTGAACTGCGGTTATGTTAAGGAACTGAAAAGGAGCCCTTGGTTATGAAAAATATCTAGTGGGGCATCGCTGTGGAGTTCCGTGTAGGATGCCCCTCTAGTTATTTTCCATAACCAAGTGGCTCCTTTTGAGTTACCTAGTACATGACCATGCATGGATTGCCAAGGACATGTAGATCATATTCTTTCATAGACAGAAATCAAGAATTCCTAAAATCAAAATTTTCACCAGAAATCAAGAATTCCTAAAATCAAAATTTTCACCCATTCGTTTGGCAACCCATCATAATCATCATAACAAAAATCATGGTATTCCAAAGTTCATGATTTTACATGATAAAATGAATATCTATCTCTTGCCTCTTGCCTCTTGCCTCGCATTCATTATTTGCCCTTCCCTACTACCCCTTACATTTACCCTTCTCTCCCCTTTGCTCTAAATTACTTTGGCTCCTGTTCACTCGCCCACCCTTGTTCTCCACCATGTATACTCCTACCCCACCTAAAAATGTAATTAAAATTACATAGAAATATTTAATAATTTATTAAGATAATTAAAATTAGAAGGAAATTTTCAGTGATTTACTAAAAATGTTGTGAAATTGACTCCAAATTACTCCAAATTACTTTAACTTACTCCAAATTACTCCAAATTACTCCAAATTACTCCAACTTACTCCAAATTACTCCAAATTACTCCAACTTACTCCAACTTACTCCAACTTACTCCAACTTACTCCAACTTACTCCAACTTACTCCAATGAAACTAATCCAAATTACTCCGAGTTACTCCAAAATTACTCCATATTAATCCAAATTAATCCAAATTTATGTCTCTTGGAATTGTCACGACATTTATGTGGCGTTGCCAAACGATATTTCATAATCTCGTTATCAAGATATGTGAAAATGACAATAATGATTGAAAACAAAGACCCTCTAAATATCGCAGAACTTTTTGGTTGGGTTGCCAAATGTAGTAGAAATGTTTCATGGCATTCCCAACTTTCCAACTAGTGACAACATTGTCTAATTATGGCTAAGGAGGAGGGTACTCCAAATGTAGCACCCCTTCAAGTCCACACCCTTAGACTACATAACACTTGTTAAATATCTTTTATAGATTTCTTTCTAAATATCTTCTGTAGAACTCTTGTTAAATTTCTTCTACGGAACACTTCTTAAATCATATGCTAAATGTCCATTAACCACACCATGACAAAAATTCAAAATTCAAGTTCAACACTTCAAGAGTTGAGAAGTTTTGAGCTTTTCTCAAAAGCTGGGAACACGTATTCCGTTATAATGAGAATATTCAATGATTTTGGGAAAATACTGTATAGCTCGAGTCGAGCTAAATGTACCCACAAATTGAATACTTAACTGAAATTGGACAAAACAACCAATCACTAATATTTTTATATGGCTATATCCTATTCAAAGTTTGTCCAAATTCAACATCTGAGGTGTTTTTGGACATTTACAGAAAGAGGGTGAAAGCAAACTAAAATGGGTGCACTTGCAGCCAACTCATTCTACTAAAAAGTACCAAAAGTCAAGGGGGATTTTAGGGCCAAAGTTCTGTCGAGTACAAATGTTTTAGGGCATCAAATAACTCAAAGAAAAATAAATGGAATCCAATGAAAAGTTGTTGGAATGCACAACTCTCATTAAGAGCTTTTAATTCCAAATGTAACCACCTGCAAATGTCAAGCCCCTATTATGAGAAAACGCCACTATTATGAAGTCAGCATATGTACTATTAGTAACAGTTTGTACTTTTATGGAAAATAGGTGGTGTATTAATCCCCTAACTTTCCTTTGTGTTTTTAGGGAGCTTGAAACCATAAAACTCCAATTACCTACTTCTATGCACTCCTGGGGGTGTGACCAAATTGTTTTTATTTTTATTTTTTTTAAATTTTATTTTTTCAAAAAAAACTTCTAACCGTAAGGTCTTGTACCTAAGACTATTTTGAGTTGTTGTCTCAAAACTTGACCGTTGGATGTTTACCATTTGAGGGATCGTAACATCCAAAGTTTGTCTCCCAAGATTTTTGAGGCATTGCAAAGATTGGTTTTGAAAATTTTGGAGGCTGCCCCTCTAAAATTGGTAAGCTTTTTGACTTGTATCACTTTGAAATTTGAGTAGTGATTTAGTAATAAACATATTTCAAAAAAAAAAAAAAAAAAAAAAAAAAAAAAAACTTTTTTAAGCTGCCGTTTCTAAACTTGAAACCTAAAATTTCTGCATGAAGGTTTCAAAATTGGAATTTGACTTTACAAAGTTTACCACATACACTTTGCAGTATAAGGAGCACCTAGTAAAACTCTTAGGCACAAATTATACTCTTAACTACTTCATCTAGGCTGCCCGAAAGTGCAAAAACCCATGGAAAGTTAGGGATTAAAAAGGGTGAAATCACTAGGATGTCCAAAGAAGTAGCCCTGTACCACCCTTTTGTAAGCCATTTAGAGAAGAGGTGCAGGAAAAGAAAAAAACAAAATTGGATCGAAAACCAATTTCACCAAAAACGAGTTCTAGCTGTTTGACCAAAAATAATACCATGCGCGAAAGAGATTTACCTACATGTTTAGTGTGCTTTTGAAGGCTTTATACATGTAATTACTATATTATGTGTGAATTTGTACTATCCTCCTTAATTCAAGGTAAACATTGTACTTTTGTAGTTTTTTGGCAGACGCGAGTGTATTGTGAAAAAGATATGGAAGTACAAATTTGTAAGTGTTTCCTTTAAATTTTGAAAAGAAGTACAATAAAATTGTAATATTCATAAGTATTGACATCATCGGCCCTAATATAAATGGTACTTTAAGATTGGGATCTCCTGAGAACCGACCCTTGAAGTTGGCCACCCCTCCAAAACTGAAATTGAAATGTACTAAATAATCCACCTTAGTCTGCTTTTGGTCAAGAGTAGATGTCAAAAAACACCTCATATGCCCAATTTGGATAGAATTTGAATAAGATATGACCATTTAAAAATATCCGTGATTGGTTATTTTAGTGAAGTACCCAATTTGTGGGTACATTTAGCTCAATTCAAGCCACATAGTCATTGAAGTGAAATTTGAATATTCCCATTATAACAAAATATGTGTTTGGGCTAAAATCTTCCAAAAGTTAAGTTAAATAACTCGATTTGGGTAGGTGGCTAGGTGGCTAGGAAAGTAGCTATCACGACTTAGACTTACCCATTCTTGTCAAACAAGAACAACACATTTATCAAATGTTCACTTGAGTCCCAGGTGAACTTAACCCTTGAAGGTCCTTGCAAGCCCGAGGGGCTATTTCCCATCAGAATATGCCTTGTAGCTCTCATTGTACTCAACTTTTCACTTATATTTTGATGTCAAACTGGTCACCTTCTTTTGATTCATTCAAGAAGTGAAATTTTACAATTCAAATCACAATTTGTATGAGTAATTGTGTGCTTTGAAAGGATTGTGGTAGGTAGGTTGGGTTGTACATAAACTTGTAGAGGGTTGCAAGCTCATCATTGATTGGTCCATTCATGATACCCAAGTTTGAAAAGTGCACTATTCATGATGCCCAAGTCCAAAAGATGCTGTGATTCAATTTTGGGCTGCCCATTTCACACCCCAAGGACCTTTAAGGGTTAATGAACTCTGGAAAACATACACCCCATTTTTGGCTTCTGAGCCGAAGCTAGGTATATGCACATTGTCTTGAATTTTAACTTTCGGACACCCAGCTCTTTGGTAGAGCCGACTAAATCAAGCTAGAAGTAGGGTGAAAGGTCGGACAACTTCCCCCAAAGTAGTGCAATTGCATCGTGCCCTTCATCCAGAATTAAATAGACAAGAATAAATATCACATGAAAACATAAGGAAATATCATAGTTTTGTAGACATTGTGAATGTAAATAATTTATTTTGGTTTTAAATATGTCTATTGGGAGAAGACATGGAAAACTTCCTACCATGAACTTTGGTAAATTGATGATTATAAGATTAGTGTCAAAAGGACACATGATTATTAGAGAATTGATACACTATTAGAAAAGAGAGGGGTTTGCAACCCTACAAATATTGTCTTTGTGTGAACATTGCTTAAATTGAGCAACATTTTCACATTTGCTTGAGCTGCAACATTTTGAAGAATATAAGCAACGTTTTCAAACTAGATTATGAATAACGTTGCTTAGTGATCTTATAACTCTGTTAATTCTTTTGAGAATGTTGCTCAAGCAAGGTCCAAAATGTTGCTAAACTTGAGCAACGTTTGAGAAAAAAACATTACAAGCCCCCTCAACTTGTAGTAGTGATAATATTGAGTGATAAAAATATTTCATGCATTTATTAGGCAAAAAATAGATGCACATTCTAAATAAAAAATTCATTCGAAATTAGTGAATAGAAAATGGACAAATTTTGGCAACCAAAACATGAAATAAGCATAACATTCTGAAAGGCTTTGCATCTTCCAAGGATCATCAATTAACTCAAACAATATCAACAATTTACAAGAGGTTGGAGGGTGTAAGCATTTGAAATTTGAATTTATTATATTAGACATGTCAAACCACACATGTGCATGCAACGGCTCGTTCCAACAACAAATAGACATTCAAGGCATTTATTCTCTTTAATAGCATCATTAGACTAGTGTGGTCAACAATCGTAGCACTCATTGGCGGAAGGTGGTGCGTCCAATGCCAAGAAGGCATTTTGTACTTATGTCGACAAACATTGATTGACTATACCGCAACCTCTAAATAAGACAATAGGTCATCATTCTCATCAACGTTGTTGAAGTATGATATAGCTTACAACATAATTTGATTGCAAGCACCTTTTGTTGGTTGCAATGTTATGAATGAATGTATATAAATTCGCAACTCAAAGGAGAGAAGCTTGGCTACCTCAAGGAGAAAATTAATTTGTTTATTGCATCTTGCAACTTCAATTGGAGGTTGATGGTGAGCTCGAGGATTTGGACACAAGCCATTTCTAGCATTGCCAACGCCACATGTACGCATGCCACAACAACATCGTCGGCAATCGCTTCCCAACCACACCCAATGTTCAAGTCGCCTTGGCCAAGTCGGTTGGCATGGTGACAAATGGCGGAGGAAGCAAGGCAAAGCAACAGCCTCTATGCATACCTTCTATGATTACTGTCAAGCTTTTGCGCTGTCCACATGTGCAGCTCCCTGAGTGCCGAGCCTCAATGTTCGTGCCACTTGCCCAAGTTCATGTCAACAAGATGGGGGCGAGGAAATGATTGGAGACAAAAACCATGTCAGGAACCCTTTTTCCAAACATCGAGCCATTGCTAGACCTTTTCCACTCAACCAAGTAGTTCGAAACTGCACAAGATGGTAGCTACAATCACGGTGCCAACTATGACCAATATCACGAGGTAATTCTCAAGGTGTTTGAGAGTGTTATTCACAAAAACCAGGGTGAGTCCCCGCCGGCAACTTCAGAGGATGTATTTGCCGCCAGCTTCAGAGGATGTAGTAGCCGCCATGGCGCCATCCAGTGGTAATGGTCAACTGCTCTTATAACATGCATTTTCATAGCACTTGTTCCTTTTTGAGTAGTAGTTATCGATCAGGTTCTGATTGTTCTTGTCCTATTGAGTCGGGTGAAATTGCACCCGTTCTAGTGAAGGTGTCGGATCTATCTCCTTATTTCCACCTCAAGCATCCCCATATCAAACTTCAAATGATTGCGCAAGAATCTTAGGCTTACACGCTGGCCTGGCTTCAAGGTTAGGAGGTTGCAAAAGGCCATCGACATCGAGAATGATGTTGCAGCTCAAAGTTGCTGAAGGGAGCCATGCGGTTGATAACTATAGGTCTGTTACCTCTTTATTTTCAAACAAGATTCCAAATATTTTATTACTCATTCTATCAAATAATAAGCATATGAGAAAACAACACTCTCTACCTTGAGCCCAAGATTATATTGTGCAAAACATAAAACCGCTCAGAGACCTTTGCCGCTCATCCAAGCAAACCTTTGCCACTCATCCAAGCAGTATGAAAGTGAACAAGATGGTAGCGTCGACTACGCTCCGTCGACTGCGAACAATATCACTCAGGCAAACCAAGGTGAGTCCCAGCTGGTAGCATCACAACACGTAGTTGCCTCCATGGCGTTATCGAGTGACAACACCATGACAACACCATGGATTGTGAGTATATAGAAGACACGGCCGCCTTTCTTGGGAAGCGAAGCATTGACACGGTGAGCCGATTACTCAGTGTCTTCCTTTGTCTTGATGGGTGCATTCATAACCTGCATTTCATGGTGTACAGTTTTAAGTAGTAGTCGTCGATCAGGTTCTAGTGAAGCTGGCGGATCTCTCACCTTATTTCCACCTCAAATTAGCCTTCGGTGCCAATGAGTGGGGCATCCCGAAATCAAACCCCAAGAGACTGGGCAAGAATCTTGGGCTTGTATCCGGGCTGCAAGGTAAGGAGGTTGCAGAAGGCCATTGACAGGTTGGAGCTCAAAGTTGCTGAAGGAAGCCATACGCTTCAGGTGGAGGAGTTCATCAATAGACTCAACTTTGTGAAACATTGCTACGATAAACTGCTGCATGACACTCTTGCGCAGATGAACACCGTCGTGGTAATATTCTTGAACCTTTTGATGTCGAGCTTATGGTAGTGAATGTACTGTTCTAAGAAACTGTGGCTTTTGATACCGTGGACGTGAACTTGTGTCTCTGAAACAGAGGCCACAGATTCACTTCTTCCTATCCTGAAATGGCGTCTTTACTTGGCATACCTCCTGACGAAGTCCACGAATTGAGCTGTCTTACATGACCAACTACGAGCTTCAGTTTGACAGAGCATGAATTCATGGTGCTATCTTTGCATTGTACAGGATTCTCGAGTAATGCTCCGAACGAAATAGGCACGTCTCTACGCCGAAGTCGTGGTACTGCGCTCTAGAGACGAATGTCAACGTTGCTATGGATTGATCAACATCGAGTCCAATGCATTCACCACGTAGGAGTGTGACCGTTTGGATGATGATATGTTGCTTCTGTTTCTAGGCTCTAGACCTCTCGTTGGGTGTTTAAAAGTGTAAAAAAACCTTACCATTTTAGAGGCATAATTTTTTTGATTTTGAGTTCAAAATATGCGTGTAAAACGACACGTTCTAAAACATTGCCCAAAACAGCACATCAAAATAATGGCACAAAGAATAATGTCATTTTAAGAGAATTGAGATTATATATGATTGTAACCTACCACTAATCATTCTACTCCACAATTACAATTTTTCCAAAGCCTTGATGAACCATTTTGCGTTCTAAAAACGTGCCATTTACAAGCATACCTTTCAACCATAGTTTAGAAGTATCTATGCTTACAAAATGGCACGTTTTTGAATATCACGCACGTTCTCGATAATATCAACTACTTTTTGTAGTATCATCAAAAATTCATAATTTCACACTTATATAATGTTTCTTACCTTTTGAACGTGGTCAAAGGGCAAGCCTTCCAAACAGCCATTTGGAAACATTGGTGTCTTTGAACAACCATTGGAAATATCTCGTCGAGGAGCAAATATTTCAATAACATTTTTGTTATTTAATGGTAGTTCAAGAATATTTGGCCTTTGATGTCATAATTCAATGTTCTTTTACACTTTTGAGACCCAAAAATGCGCCATGATAGGTGATATTACAGGAGATGTTGTTTACAGAACAGAGCTCTAGTGATATTACAAGCATCCAAGTAACACCAAATTCACAACCCCATGAAAACGGAGATATTCCAACTGCCTTTTGGTAGCACTTTCTATACTATCACCTTTTCTCTTTGTTATACCACCTCATTTTAAATCACCTGTCTTAAAATATTAAAACTTTTGGCCAAATAATCATCCAAAGTTTCAACCATTGGATCTTCATTGTTTGTGAGATCGTACCATTCAAAGTTGATGAAGTTCTTTTTTGGGCATTGCCTTTTGAAGACATGGTCTACTTTGTGCAGAATGGGACTTGACAATTGTTACGAGTTCCAAACATTTTTCTTATAGATTAAACTGACTCTAAACCCTAAATCTCAAATGATGATTAACTGAAACATGCATCAAATTTATTGTTTTTGGCTTAGGGGAAAAAATAATGGTGAGTAGGTACCCTTGTGAGTTTG
This sequence comes from Bryum argenteum, assembly GCA_037043015.1. NCBI lineage: Eukaryota > Viridiplantae > Streptophyta > Bryopsida > Bryales > Bryaceae > Bryum > Bryum argenteum. The sequence goes on along the minus strand of CM073328.1, from coordinate 10,917,433 downwards.
TGTTCTTTTGAGCTCAACTAACTTTAAAATACTTAACCTAAAATCTTGACAAATTTTGGAAAAAAAAAAAAAAAAAAAAATAAAAAAATAAAAAATAAAAAAATAAAATAAAATATAGTCTATGAAGCTTGTTTGAAATTGCTTTGGAGACTGTCTTTGTAAAATCTGTAAGAGTTTCAACTTCGAACACATTTTTAATCTGAGTTATAATTTGGTTATGAAGAGATTCCCAATTAATTAAGTCCAAAGAAAAATAAATTTAGACTACCTAGTATCATCTTGCAACCCAAGAATCGTTTTAGGAGACTTTAAATTGGTATATAATTCTACAAATTAATATACCACATACATCTTGTATATATTGCTACACTCACACCAAATTCTAGGTATGCCCAAAATAATAGAAGTAGACTCTTTATTTAGGCTGACCAAAATCTTGAAAAGAAGATTTTGCTTTATTTTGCTTCTAATGAACTGAATAGGTTAAGAATTTGTTGAAAATTCTCATCTAGCCACATGGCACTGTAACTTAGCCTCAGGCATATAAGTAAATAGCAAGTAATTACAAATTTATATTCATGAGATTGTGGTCCATCTTCATCTCTTGTTTTTTTTTAATATATATAGTATATTGTGTAATACTTTGTAGGACCGTTTCTACATGGGGAAAGTTAGTAGAGAGATAGAGCAAGTGCAATCATCATTTTTGGACTCTTCTACAATAAGCTATGATTTTTTATTTGATGTTGAAAATATATGTGTTCCTAAAATGAGTTAAATGACACCCTAAAGTGACATCCTATAATGTTTGTAGCAACTACATGATACTCTTGTTTGGAGAAGCTAATATGGAACTCTAAGCGAACAATATGAAAGTTCCACTGTCGGCACTATGCAATTCTTGAAAATTCTACTAAAATTTTTGTTTTCAGTGAAGATGTTACTGCAGAGGTTAAGGTGGAGGTACCCATACTCGACAAGTTAAGGCGATTGGCACAGTACCAGTAAGATTACAAGCTGGGAGAAATTTTTCGAAGGAAGGGAAATAAGGTTCATGAAGAATGAGCATTTTTGGAATAATTTTTTTTTTGCAAAATTGAAATTACTACAAATTTTTAAGGTGAAAAGTTGATCCAAATGGGTAACCAACATATAGCTTCACCAATAACCGATAACATGAAGAGCAATTCTCGAACACAATCTACCAATACCCGTGATAGGAGATCATTAATTTCAGCTAACATTAATCCCTCGTAACTGGAAATAAGGGAACTAAGCAGTAGCCTTCATGCGAGCAAGGAGTAGCTCGAGCTATTTGTCGGTCATTTAGCAATATTAAAAAAAATTGTCCACATTGGGTCATGACATGTGCAACATCCGGGAAGCCTATATGCTCAGCATGGGGGGCCTCTCGGGTATGGGTACCTCCACCTTAGGGCCGCTTTACACTAGGAGTCAAGGCCGTTTTGAAGCCAAATCCTTGATGCCCATTGGTTGAATTTTCTGAAATCAGCCCCAAGGCCTTTACACCAGGAGTCAAGACGGATAGAAAAAAAATTATTTTAACATATATTCGACAAGGTCTGACACGGCCCCAACTCCAAGAATTGGGTCTGCCGAGAATGGAAGGCCACTTCGCAGCCTTGAGGCCATTGTGAAATTCCAATAAAATAATTTTTTTTTTTTTTTTTTTTTTTTTTTTTGCCTTTTAAAATGGCCACTTGAGGCCAAACTTGAGGCCATTTGGGCTGATTTTTTGGTTGAAATGGCCCCACCTTTCGATGGCCTTGACTCCTGGTGTAAAGTGGCCCTTAGTGCAGTTAATTTTTCTAAGCAGAGGTTCTGCTATAAAACAGATATATCTTTTTTAATTTAAATTTATAATTTAAAATACATCAATTGATTGATTACATCTAAATAATAATACTGCACTGTTTTGTTTTTCTCTGTAACTTGTTCATAAATCCATGCTAATCCGTCAATCGCTTTTCAGACGCTTTCGGCGAAGCTAGAGCTCTGTGCATCGCAAGATGATTGATTCCACACCATCGATCGCCTGTCAACGAGTGAAGCAAAGGATTTTAAATCAAAATATGACCTGGCATTGATCACAGAGAATTTCCAGGTCGGTCGAGCTTGTGAGCAAAGCAAGTGGCATGCACTTCGATAAAGGTTTCCTGCTACGCCGAAGTACTCGCACACGGATTTCTTCCCCGCACAAGGTTTCCTTCCCCGCACACCAAAACAGAAACGCTTCGTCAATGGCAGAAGGTTTCTATCCGGACTTTATGAGGATAATCCACGAGAACAGCATGTCTGATGATTTCATGTCAGAATAACGGTTGACGAGGCTTTACATATTATTGACCTGAACTCGGCGTCTACGGGCATAGACGAATCTCCGAGATCACCGCTCTATCGCTTGACGAAGATTCATTTGTGCCACGTTGCTCCGTCGTCCATCAAGAAGATCCATCCATCCTTCAGTGGGTCCTCGTGCTTTAAATCCACAGAGACTCCGATCAATCCCTCGTTGCATCCACATCGAGTTGTATCCCATCGATAGCCGGTGAACAGACATATTGTGTGCAAGTAATGGCCTATTCCATCAACGTGAAAGTGGCTCAGTCTGACGCCGAAGGCTGGTTCAGCCTAGTTGAGAAGACAGTGTGGTACACCAGTGATGGTGGTACGTGGAGCGAGTGCGATGGCGTGCACACACTATCGATCGGTAGCGGAACCTCCGGCATGCTTCGCTTCCGGAACAAATACGGCGAGTTCTTCCTCGTAGCCCTCGGCGTTCACAACAACGAGCATCGGTGCGACATAGTTCCAGACCAAGCGGCGAACAACACATGCATGGAGATTCACCCTCAGTACTACTCCGAGGACAACGCCCAGAGAAATGAAATGCTGTGGAAACAGTCGGCCAATGAGCAGAGGACGTGTTCCAACGGCAGAAACCTCTCCGTGAACTTCTACAAGAAGGAGCGGAACACGTTCTACGCCACCATTACCATCTCTTAACCCCTGAGCGCCCCCTCCAAAAAGCCCGAAAATCAAGGTGTGCAGACCATGCCCAAGCTTATTGGGTGCCAATTCTGCAGAAATTGATTACTTTCAATTTCACCGTTGAGAAACATGAAGAACAGGGATGCGAAGGTGTGGGAAAAATTGGGATGGATTTCACCGCACGGATCTGGTTTCTATAATGGTCAAACAATGGTTGACTTCTGACTGCCGGAATTCCTGGCGGACACATTTAGTCCGCAGGGGCGCTCAGGGGTTAAGCATATATAGTGATCCTCCTAGTTTCGACTCCCAATTGCATCGAATACAGTTAGTCCACTCAAGTTTCTTGTGTACAGGCTCCACAATCGTCGTGATCGATGTAAGCACATTTGATACGTAGAATTGATGAACTTCTCATTCCTCCGTAACGTGCTCAGTCTGTATCTGCTTTACCCTTCAAGGTCCTCTGTCGTGTGGTGCACTCTGTATCGATAGGCGCCTTCGATGCAATATATAGACTTCCGAACTGGCTGCAGTCGACTAGCCCAGAATGCTCGAAGTGCACGTACGTGGGCTTGGTTTTGTAAGCAACTTGTCCATGAATTTGAGCTTGCCCCTGAACTTATCCGACCACTTTCAGAGTAGTTGCAAAGTTGTACGGATTGGAAAGAAACGAATTACATCAAAATGCGGTCGGTGTAGGCAGACTGGCTCGAGATTCTAGTGTTATACACCTCCTCCGAATTGGAATAATAGACATGGTATAGGACTGTACAATGAAGCTTCTCAATTGGCCTCCGATTTGATGATCTTATTGCAGATTGTACTAGCCTGAGGGCATACTTCCGTTCGGACAAATGCAGGCTCACAATCGATAAAGACAGAAGTACGATGGCCTGCAGAGCAAGCAACTGCTTGGAACATCAGTGTAGTAAATGGTCAACGAGACCGAGAATTAGTTTCTCTCTTGCGATAGTGACCGATTCAAGTACCCATTGTTTCATCCGCCGAGTTTTCGTGGTGTAGTTGGTTATCACATCAGTCTAACACACTGAAGGTCTCCGGTTCGAACCCGGGCGAAAACATAGATAGCTTTTTGTTCCATCTGATATTTTGTTGACTGGATAAAGTTTCAAGATGCATCAATTAGAGGAGGGCTGATACTCGTAGGACTGTAATATGCTGTTAATATAAGTAACGAAAGATATCTCTCATGAAAGGTGTTCCCATGAGTATGTTGATACAATCATAGTCTACCCGTGTGTACGCATAGGGCAATCACTTGCTCCCCGGGCAATGTGGGAGATAATCCCTCTCCTCATTGAGGATCGTTCCCCACATCGCCTTTGTTGCAGGTGATTTGTTGCAGGTGATTGCCCGACGGAAACATCTGCAAGAATTCTTCAAACACACGATGAACTGTGAAATCTGAATTAAATCAATTAGAAAGCTTCAAAGCTACATTTGTGCATTCAAGAATAGAGACATCAAAGAATAAAAAGGTTGATTTCGTGCTTGGCAGTGTTGCATTTGCAAGTAGATTCATGTTTTGCAACCTTGCAAGGATTTTGTGTTGTGTGCAGTACTTGGTGGCTCTCTTTCCAAGGGGGAGGCACACAATTTCTCTGTTTCGACAGGTGCTGAGGTAATTGCTCCTCATTCCATATGACAAGATAATACATGTACCATGTATTTATTTACATTTTGTACTATAAATCATATAGGGTGCAATTGGATCAAATTTGATATTGCTCCGGTCAATGTTGCAACACATGGAACGAAGGGTTTAACCCTTGTAGTTGACATGTCGTAAAATTGTCAAGCTATCTCAAAGATTTTTCAAATTGTGTATTTCAATACATTGTAGACATCTTTAACATATCTTTTGAAGTATGAAACCAAATTAACCTTACCTCATGAATGGGATATGTTAAAATTCAACAAAAAGATTGATATGTGACAAATAGATAAGGTAACTAAGATAAATTTTTTTTCAAGATTTCATATGATTATAGTTACATGTTTACTAACTTTTTCATGTAAACAAAGGAGAACTATAACGGAAGATAGTAATATCTCATGTTTTAGGGAATTATTGATTTGCAATATGATTGTTTTTGGATAGGATATGTTAGTATATTGTAGTTTTGGGGAGAAATCAAGCTTGCAATTGCTGCTCGTTTGAACATGGGAGGTGTAAATAATTTTGATAGAAATGTAAGGGTGTACAATACCAACTACGATAGATTTTATATTTATAACCCAAAATACAAGTAGATTAGAGCATGATTCATGTCAAATTGATTGTAGGCAAAGCAAAACCATCCCCAATTCTGTTAAAATGCGTTATGCTGCTAAAATGGCACACCTCAACTTTCTGAACTGCACTTCAAAAACCATGTGATATAACAGAATCTGAAGGTTATATTATGGAAAATGAGTGATAATTATATAAAAGAGTGATATTATTTAAAAATTTGTGATATTATAGAATACACCCTTCCATGTGAGCACATATGTAAGATTTGGTGTGACAAAATGGCACATGGCATAGTGCCATTTTAACGGAATTGAGGTTCCCCCGTTTTCTCAAACTTTTGGTCTTATAGAGGGATGTGTTGATGAAATTACATAGGTCTAGTGCTACTTATCTGGTGGCTAAAGTCATAGGCTCAGAATTTAAAAGAGCATCTCCATCTACACACAAGGATATAATATGATAAAATAAAGGAAGCTATTCTTTTTGAGTACTAGGCCCTCTTCATTCACCCTTCTAGAGTAATTTGACCTTTTCTAAAAAGTAGCCCAAAGCCTTCTATCAAGAATATTGTTAAGAAAAAGTTTATAATCTATGAAATATTTTTGTGGGATTTTTTTATTTTAATGTGACACAACCACAGATTAAGAGAGAATAGAAGCAAAATTGGCGTGACCCACTCAATACTTTACCCTCCAAAATTCAAGGATAAGGCTTATATACTTTTTGGGTTCTATACAAAATTAGGGGGATATCAATAGTGTGCAGTGACAAAAGTGCTTAAAAATCAAGAATCCACTTCAATATGCAATTATCAAGAAGTAATTCTTAGTTTTTAACTTTAGATCTCAATATATACACAATATACATATATTGGGGTGTGTATTTCAAAATGCACCTATGGTTAAACTTCAAAACTTCATAAATAGCGCAAGTAGAGCATAAATTATATGATTGTTGTTGTTGGGTGAATCTTCCAATTTCAAATACTATCGTTTTGACCACTCTACAAATATCTCAGTCTATGTTATAATTGTATCTCCTATTTTTTACAAAGGTGAATAGTTCAAAACCACGCCTCAATTTTAATGTTGTAAACCTTATTGTTTATATTCTACATCAAAAAACTCAAATCAATTGTAAGTTTGTAGATGAAGCTTTGAGATAAGTTAACAATCCAACATTTGATTTGATTCAATAACAATCTATTGTATAAAAAGTTTCCAAATAAAACTCTAATTCTTTTAACATATGCATGTATCAAAAAAAATCATAATCACTTGTTATCTTCCATATTAGATATAACACAATCAAAGAACAAACTCAATCAATCAACTAGGTTTAACAGGTCAATAACATCAATGTCCTTTAAATTCGATATCAAGCTAATGCTACCATAATCTCAACATCAACATCAACTAAGACTACTAAGACTCATATCTGAACTTAAAAATACTCAACAATATATAAAAACAATAACGGTAATCTCAAAACAATCAATATTATCTAATTAGACACTAAAATCATCCTAGACTATCTTCATTGATCGTTGAAATCTCTATAATTATTATACTCAGGATCACTATTGATCCTTGAGTATGCTTTTACAAACATCAAATACTCATACTTCTCATCCTAAGAATACCAAGAACGATTGTTCATTCAAGAACCATACCTTCAACATGGAGGTTGTTTCTCATCCTGTGTAAGTTATACTTCCCATTCTAGAGAGAGTGAAACTGTTCATTGAAGAACTGTACCTCCAACATCTTTTTATACTTAAACGGAGGTTGCTTCATATCCGCCAAAGGTACATCAATTTTACAATCTTCAGGAAGAAACTTGTTAAAGCCGACGACTAAATCTGTGTGACCCTGCAAAAGCACTTTTAGACGAGAGGACATCTCCACAATATTCACCTGCCTCATCATGTATTCATCCACCAGCTTCATGATTTGGTTGAGCTTCTGGTCATCTTTCAATGTGGCCTGCATATGTATCAGAAAAGAGTATGAATCCTCGTTCGCATAATCCGCCTCCGCTACCCCGAAGAAGTGAGATCGATTCTGTAGCCGCCCCCTGGTGGATTCGGATCCAGCCTCGGTAGAGCACTCTGGTGAATCATGCTTCGCCTCTATCGGGTTCTCGTTCCTCACTCTTCTTGCAAATTGCTGTGGAAATAAAACAGAAGTAATAATATATAATGAAAGGCGATTGCTAGTGGAAGTAAATACAATAAAGTTGGACTTAGAAATGCTCAAGTGAAAAGCAATTACATATTACCTTATTTAATTTCTCAAGTATTAAACTTTGATTACTAAGCATTTGGATTTAGTACCATTATAAAGACAATCAATTCATGAGGGCCAAATCAATGAATTAGGATGTAGGTGGAAGCAAGACTCCCATGTGACTTGGAACGTACTCCAAAATGATCGATGAAATATATTTGACTCCAAAACAAATCGACAGTCACCATGTCGAAAGGCCCTTCAGTCATTACCAATCTTCATAAATTCTCATAAACATCACAATTGCAACAAACATCTAAATAATACCTATGCTTTTCATCTTAGAATACCTCATGTTTATTACTCACGAATCATACCTCTAACATGTGTTTGTACTCATAGTGAGGGATCCGCAAATCTGCCGGAGGTATACTAATTGTGTGGGCATGGGGAAGAAATGTGTTAAGACTGGCGATCATATGTGGGTAGCCATCCAAAAGCACCTTTAGACGAGAGGAAACTTCCACAATATCAACCTTTTCCTTCATATAATCATCCAAGAGCCATATGATTTGGCTGAATGTTTTCTCGTTAAATTTTAAATGGGTCTCCATTTGCTTCAAGAAATGGTGCGCATTCTCATAGCCATCATACTTCTCCAAGGGCACCCGTACTTCTCTGAGGGCTTGGAGCTGCATTGCCTCTCTATCGCTTCTTTGCGTCTTTGTACTAATCTTATCTCCTCTCTGTTTTTGGTTCTCCATGCTTCTTAACTAAATATATTTTCATGCTAACAAGAAGCAGCAGTATTATATAATTGTCTTGACATATAGAATACGAAGAGAGCAAGAAGTGTAACAATCAAGTGAAACGGATTTTTGATTCTATCCAAAATAAGCCCACTTATGGTTAAAAACAAAGGTGAAAAACAAAGACATGGGAGCAAAATGTATTACATTCTAGCCGGGTGCTAGTGAACATAGTTGCAAGGAAGTTGTGCGTACTAAGTATACAAAGCGGTTTCAAATGACCTCGTTTGAGTATTGCACTTCCTTGTTCTAGTTTATAATTTGTCATTATGAAGACGATTGACTATGAGTTCCAAATCAATGAGTTTGAACTTTCAAGGTAGGTGGAAAGCTAAAAAGTGAAAAGTTTACATGGAAAAGGTAAATGTGGAGAACTTCAATTACTGAGAAATCCAAAACGACAATATTGGTTCGAAGATATAATACAATCATAAACACATAAATCGTATTCAAATGTATTGGTATCAATTATGAATTATCAAAAGCAAGTAATAGGGTTTAGGGGTGCGCATATAAGAAGACAAAACACAAGTGAAAACACAATTGAAGAGCAACTAACATGACATGACATAGTGTTACCACAATAAATAAGAAAAGGTACTGTTGAATTTCTCAACTTTGAAAATTGTGACATTTTTCCAAGAGGCTTGAAAGAAATCAATGTCAAATTCCCATGTTAAATAGTATATCAACCTACTTGCATGTGCCAATACTTATGGGATATTTTTAGGATGATATCACATTGGGGCAATGAAACAACATCATCTTACAATTCTTCATTCATAAGAACATAAACTTCATAAAAAAATTTACAATTTGTAATTATTAATATTCAAGTTTCAAATGTATGATGCCAATGTAAGAGTGCAATTGCAAGTTAGCTTGTGAAGATTAAAGAAAACAAACAACAAATAAATTAAAAAAAAAAAAAAAAAAAAAAAAAAAAAAAAAACTTCAAAAGGTTCACACTCTTAAGGTCCTACTTAATTATCAACATTGCCCTTGATATACGAAGGTTTTTATCTTTACTGTGCCTGTTGAGCTCTAAAATTTGATTTTGGTTGCTTGGTTTCACACCACGCATTGTAGTTTTTATGACACTTTTAATTTGCAAGCTCATTAGCAAGTGATTTTATTGGTGACAAACAAAATATGAGAGATGCCACCAATATGTAATTCAAAGTAACCTTTATCATTTATCAAGTGAGCCCAAATTTCTATGGCAACCTTAACATGCTCATTTCCTAGAAATTCCACCTTACCTGTTGAGTTAACGTCCAAAACTTTGACACCAAAGCTTATGATCTTAGTAGTACATTCATTTTTTCTAATCCAACAACTTTATGATATGAATAGGTGAATAATCTTGCAAATATTACAAGTTGGAGGTTTAAAGTCTTCTCATCAATCTCTTCAATATTGCTCTAAGAGATTTCTTAAGGTGACTTGAAAGGACTTGGCCATTTAAGGCGTTGAAATTAGTGTAGTTATGTGTTTCCTTCATAGTTCATATTAACCTAAGAACTTTGATGGTGCCAATCTTATCTTTGATGGTGCCAATCTTATCGAGAAGAGTAATTTTATATAGCTAAAAACCTCACGAATCCATAGTAGAGAACTTGATTTGACCTTATAATTACTAATTGCATTTAAAATTGAGATCACATAATGAGTCTTTATAGTACTAAATTATATAGAACTAGTGGGACCCGTGCCGTTGAGCACGTTCAAGTTGGATTGCCTAAAGCTATAAAACATTCATAAACTTCAAATAAGTTGAGACAGAAAATATTAAAAAATACATATCAAATTTATATATTTAGAATAATAAAATATACATCAATGGTCTCAAACATGGTCTCTATTTTGTTTTAAGATAACATTCCATTGGATCATTCCTCAAAATGGGTATTGACCGTTGGAATCCCTTTACTCTTTGTAAAAGGGTATTATAATGTTCGTTTGCAGGTTCACTACTGAGCAACCGTAGGCTATGAGTGTATATCTCATAATGTGGACGAAATGTCACTGTTTTCATCAAAAGGCCCTATAATCCAAGATGCTATCCTTGATGTAACATACACATCAGTAGCTAAACTAAATTTACTATAGCTACTTCTGATCCATAAACACTCTGTCATCAGAGATGGATCCACCCAAGGCCGTCTTATTCTATCTGCCTCCAATTCTTTTTGTGATGGATATACATAGTTGGATAGCAGAGGAAACTCTATCTTACATGCAAATCCCCAATCACAAACACCTATGTACATATTATCTTCTTCTTTGTGTAATAAGATGTTGTCGGGAGACAAATCACAATGTATGCTACCATTTTTATACAGAAATAGCATACCAAATAAAAAGTGCCAAGACAATCAGATTCGTAGTCGTTGAAACAACTTCACATTGTCAGCATCCACTCCTGGCTCCATACGTGATTTTCCATTGCACTTCAAGACCATACTTCTCAAAGTTCCAGCATTCTACCATCGCATATATCCATGCGGTTTAGAAGGATATATGGCTAATAATGTTTGGAGGATGGACCAAAGGACAACTTGTGGCTTCTATGTTCATTGATTGAAAACTATTTCTATGAACAGTACTAATGAAGGCTAGAGTAGTTACTTAGATTGCTGCCGCTCTAAGAAATTCTTCACAATGTGTTGCAGGATGAAGGCCGCAATACCTGCTGCATAAATTCTATTGTGAGAGGAGACGGCCTAAAGTGCCTTCATCGAGCAACTTATGGATGCTGATTCGAGTGTAAAAGGACCTAAACACAAGCTATGGCGGTGCCATATGTGCGTTGTCCACACAATTCGCGGACGTCGGTGTTGTCCACACAATTCGCGGACGTCGGTGTGCACCAATAAGCCTTGACGGTGCTTGATTGAGCGTTTGGTTGAGCGGTTGAGCGGGAAGTGTGGATACAGGAGGCAAGTCTCGATGACGGATTCCAGCGCGGAACCGTCGTGTGAGACAAAGCCTCTTGTATTGTAATATAGATAGGTCTTACTTTCAATGAGTATCTCACACTTTTATCAATTTGCAAACGATGAAAGAAAATAAAAATCTACCACATCATTAATAAACTCAACTAAGAACTGAGATGTTTAGCTGTAAATCAATATGTTTATTGAATGCTAGTTAAGATAACCACTTGTTTTCTATTTTCATCCAAACAAAAAAAATTCAAAATCAAAGAGCATATAAATCCTAGTAGTTACACATGTATTAAAACCTTTGAAACTATCAACCCCCACCTAGCCTATTTTTAGCAAGAAGTAACACTTATTTCCGAAACAGTGTTATAGATGAAAAAAGAGGTAGATTGTTCATATCTCAGCCGTACAATCTCATGAGCCTTATAGATTGCAATGTCATAACGTATTAATACCCAAGAAAGAAAACAAAATCTTATCGTTTTCACTTTGAAGTGAAAATGCTACGAATAGACCTATTGGGATGCAAAATTCACCAACTATTGAGTTGTTCATCTTAATCTCAACAACACCCTTGTACCACAACAAACCATAAAATATACTCCTTTACTAAAATACTAGCCTTGCAATGGTTAAAGTGCCTGAAAGGTAGAAAACGTCAAAAATTTGAAATTTTTAGACGTTGTTCTTGTAAAACTGGTAAATGTTTTGACTTGAGTACCTTTGGAACTTAAGTGCTCATTCCGTTATGAACACTTTTTTAAATCCAAGAAAAGACTAACATTAAACTCCCGTTTTGAACCTGTAACCTAAATTCTAAATGACTTCAAGTTTTAAAAGTGGAATTTGGCCTTCCAAATTTACAACATACACTTTACACAAATTGCAATATAGGAAACACTGTATCTTAGGAAAGATATGACTTCTAACCCCTTCATGTAGGTGCCCAAAATTGCAAAAAGCGGAATTGGTGGTCTTGGTTGTTTGTGGGTTAAGGGGTCAAACTCTAAATGGGCAATAAAATCAATCTCTCAAATATGAACAAAAAGCCTTTCAATGTACAACCAAATTGGAGAATATTTTACTCTTAAATGCCTCCATGAGTCACTCAAAAGCCTCTCATAACCTAGTTGTACAAAATTGGAATGACTAGTATGGAAACTGAAGAAAGTAAACTTCCAACTATCAGATCTGACTTGAAGTTAACTCTCCCTAATATCATGTAATTGAGTTATTAGATTTGAGGAAATGTTTGTATTTTGCAAGATTGTAAGGTTTGACCGGACAAATATTCCTGTTGACTAAGAATAGGTAAACTTTTGGTAATTTGAGGGACAAAATGTGCACCTTCGAATTGTCAAAAAAACTTGACTCCAACTTTTGAATAATAGAGGTTCATTTAAGGTTTATCCATTCTAACCGCACAATGATTGCATTTTCCATAATCATTCTCATTGTTAGTGTGAATTTTTAAGAATTTGCAAACTATGAATCCCCCATTTTTTTTTTTTTTTTTTGGCACAAATGAAACTCGTACATTTCATTGCAAAAGGAACTTACCAACTTACAAAACCCAATCACATGTGACCTGGGTCTAAAAAACAGAGAAAACTCCCCAAGCAAGGACAACTCAGGGAGCAGTAAGACTTGCGCCCCAAGCTACCCAGCACTGTCATCACTTGCCCACCCCACAACCCCTCCCTCTATCCTCCCCAAACAGATCAGGACATATTCAGAACAAAACCTTCATCCGGACCTCTAACCTCCCACTTCGGCAAGTCTAGCCTGAAGGTGGCAAAAACTTCGCCTCTACCCCTTCTATCTCTAAATTGGTCAAAGTCTCTCGCTGCTTGATCAGTATGGGAGATCCTCCTCTGTTTGACCCTGCTCCACTCTACTCTTCCTCTTCCGTAATCGATGATGCCCAACCACACCACCTGGTACATCTTCTCTCGCGTCCAGCTAGTGCCATTAAAAATCTTATCGTTTCTTTCTATCCAAAGCGCCCACAACACAACGGTGCACAGTTCCTCCATCCATACCCGATTCACCTGGTTAAACTTCCTAGAGATGGCATCCGAGAAGATACCTTGTTTCCATGACATCATTTGCCAAGGCCCCGCAGCAGTCCTACCACTGATCAGAACGTTCATAATATGAACCGCCCATTGCCAAGCACGTCTCGCACAAACACACAAATCCCCCATTGTTCTGAATCTGGCATTCGAGAGCCGTGAATGTCGATCATATTGCTCAGTCTAAAGCAATATCGGGGTGTCCAATTAACTTAGACTCATTTACAATCAAAAGTCAAAGAAAAAAACAAAATGTAAATCTGCTCTTAAGGATGACCGCCAGGGCTTTTTTTTTCGTTCGCCAGATTCCCTCTTGGCCAGTAACATATCTTCCTTCCAAAATGTGACACAACCCATGTTTGACAGCAAAGGGATTCTGTCAGTTTGTCGCAAAAAAAAAAAGCGCTGATGACCGCAATCACAACACAATGCTCGGTCTTCTCTCTAGCCATAAATGTCCTTTCTATTTTGGCCAAAATAAATTTTTTTTTTGGATCTAAACAACATCACGATCAAAATCACAGTGACTCCGGGCCCTACTAACTGGTAATTTCACTTGCCATGATCGATTGCAAAATCATGAAATTTCATTTTCGTGCAATTTTTTTTGCAAGATACACAAAGGCTCACATGAGGTGAATCAGGTGATGAGGGGGTGATGGCTATCCAACATCAAGAGCAACACCACGGTGCCATGATCATGAATCGCATTCTTTCTATGTTCCCAACTCCCATAGGAGCGGCTCAACAGCATCATCATGTCTTTGATGGAGTTGAAACTATTGTGACTTTTCTAATTTCCAAGAAATGAATTGAGGTCAGTTCAAATTGTAGGGACTGAAAGGTCATAATTACCATCTCAAGGATGTAGATAGCTGAAGGGCCAATGAAAAATGATATTGACTGGCTACATTTTAGACTCGAAATACCAACTTCTCAATCTAATTTTTGCGAGTACATATAAAGAAATATGAGATATGGAAGTTTTGATTGTCACATAGTGAGCTCATATGTATTAAACCTCTCACATGACACTATTACAACATCGACTACATCATCCTGACACGAGGCGTGAAAAAAAGTTGAATAATGTAGTTCTTACGTAATGTAGATATATATATATATATATATATATTTATTTTTATTTTTTTAAATTTTTTTGGCACAAATGAAACTCGTACATTTCATTGCAAAAGGAACCAACTTACAAAACCCACTTGTAGAGATATTTGAAATGCGTAGAATTGAGGTTAGTCAGGAGACATAAATCACATAATGCTTAGGGATTGTACTAGGGATGTAGACGGCTAGAGGGCCAATAATAGCATTCGCTCCATCTTCTCCAATCACAACACTTACAACTTGAATGTTGTGGGCAATATATACTTGCAATTCTCATGGAAGCTCAATTACTTGTTACCTTGAAGTGTGAGTAGGAGGAATCTACTAAATTGGAACCATATAGAAGAGTGTTTCAATTTTCAACCTTTATAGCTTAAGGTATGTTACTTATTTGATATCCAACTAAAAACAAATTCTGTAGCCTATTACCAATCTTATTATAACCATAGCAGCAATTATCCCTCAGTCTCTAGTTTGAGCCTAATACTATATTGAGCAGACTAAATAATCTAACAGTCACACATTTCGGAGAACAAAGCTCATCCTCTTAGATCCACAAATTGGTCCCAAACAAGGACAATCATTGGATTTAAACCTCGGAGGTCCATGAAGCAAATGAAATCCTACCTTTGTCACAATGACTCCAGTGGAAGTAGAAGCAGAGTCTAATAGAAACACCGCCAACCGGTTGTGTAAGACCTTCTCCTTCAAAACTAAAGAAGACGTGCGTAACAAAAAAAGAACATTGACGAGTAAGTTATACATAATTTTAACCACACTAATTTACCTAGTTGCTAACATATTTTTTCTTGCACAGGAACTTTATTGTTTGTGGAAAAATAAATTTCCGTCTTGAAAACTTAATTACCGTGGTTTTGAGATAGCATTTCTTATAGTAAAACTTTATAGTTGGAGTGAGTAAAGTAGTAGACAGTATATAAAAAAGCTCATACAATTATATAACAAAATGCTCGTATACCTCATTTGTGGCTGTTCAGCACTGAGCAGTCCACAATATTTTATTCAAGCAGCTGGATGAGTCCGGATCACATGTATCTATGAATCTCATCACAGCCTACGTACACACAAGCTAGCTAATAGCTACACAGTCAGTCAAACAAGTTAGACTGTCTGCTTTGCCATCACCATCAAAACCTCATGATCGGAAACTTGTCGGGGGGTCGAGGTGAATGGTGCTTCTAGAAGCATAGCATCATACTAGTACACAATCTTCTCTGAATATAGATTTTGATTTCTACAACAGCACGTCGGAAAAACAGATAATTTGATCTATGCTGTACACTGGAGCTGACAGGGCCTTGTCAGCCGAGGGCCCACTCGTATATTTGACCTGCCAGGCTGCCATCCATTGCGAAAAACATGAAATTTCAAGTTCAAGCAAAATTGTCTGAACACAGTCAATCAACAAGACTTACAAAAGCTCAGAGAGGGTGATGGCTTACCAGCACCACGAGTTAGCCACAACACGTTTCCAGGATCATTTATTGCATTCTTCTGTGATGCTGCCAACTTGCCTAGAAGCCGGCCACTCGACAGATCCTCATGTCAATCACATAGCATAACTTCCAAGAAAGGAACAGATATCTGAAATGAGGTTAGCATTCCAATGAGATTACCTCAATGTAAAAAGACGAAACTTAAGGATGATACCAGCTGAAGGATCATGTAGACAGCTTATTCAAGGGCCGATAACAGCATTCGCTCAAGGTTTTCCAGTTACCATCTTCACAGTGTGAAAGTTGCTGGCAGTGTACACCTGCAGTACCATGGAAACTCAGTACAGGTGAAGCTTTCAGGTTTTCATGCAACTTTGATATCTATAGGTCTGTATGTTACCTCTTCGATATCAAACTAGATTCCAATACTTTTTTACTCATTCTATCAAATAATAAGCCTACGAGAAAACAACACGCTCTACCTTGAGCCCAACATCATATTGTGCAAAGCATAAAACCGCTGAGAGACCTTTGACACTCATCAAAGTAGTATGAGAGTGAACAAAGCGGTAGCCATGATCCCGTCGCCGCCAACTGCGAACAGTATTATTCTGGCAAACAAAGGTGAGTCCCCGCCAGTAGCATCACAGCATGTTGTTGCTTCCATGGCGTCATCGAGTGGCAACACCATGGATTGTGAGTATTCGAAAGACACGGCCGCCTTTCTTGGGAAGAAAAGCATCGACAGGGTGAGCGGATTACTCACTATCTTGCTTTGTCTTGATCAGTGCATTCATAACCTGCAATTCATGGTGTACCGTTTTGAGTACTGTTCCTCGATCGGGTTCTGAATGTTCATGTTCTTATAAATCAGGGTGATCAAGTTAGTCAGCCCGTTCTAGTGAAGCTCGAGGATCTCTCTCCTTATTTCCACCTCAAATTAGCCTGCGCTGCCGAGGAGTGGGGCATCCCGAAATCACACTTCAAGAGATTGTGCAAGAATCTTGGGCTTGTACGTTGGCCTGGCTGCAAGGTAAGGAGGTTGCAGAAGGCCATTGACAGGTTGGAGCTCAAAGTTGCTGGAGGGAGCCATACGCTTCAGGTGGAGGAGATCAGTGCCAATCGACTCCACTTTGTGAAAGAGTGCTATGATAAACTGCTGCATGGCACTCTTGCGCAGATGGAAGCCATTGTGGTAATATTCTTGAACCTTTTGATTTCCAGCTTATGGTAGTGAATCTTCTGTTCTAAGAAAGGGTGGCTTTGGATACAGTTCGGTGGACGTTTACTTGAGTGTGTCCGAAAGAAAGGCAGAGGCCACAGTTTCACTTTTGCGTGTCATAAATCGCGTAGACCTTTACATAGGTTTTCATAAAATTTACATATATATACCTCCTGACCAAGTCGACGAATTCATTTTTCTTACATGACCAACTACGAGCTTGAGTTTGAGTATAGCATGAATTCATGCTGCTAAATTGCAGGATTCTCGAGCAATGGTAGAGAAGGAATATCGGCGGTTCTACTCTGAAGTCGTGCGCTCTGGAGACGAATGCCAACGTTGCCATGGATTGATTAACATCCAGTGCAATGCAATGACCACGCTCGAGCGTGACCGTTTGGATGATGGCTCTGCCACAGAGCATAGCAAAGTTGCAGGCGACACTGCGAGTGGAAACTCCAATAGTAAGGGATCGTTGCGGATTTGCAGAGGTAGAGAGGCGCGTGTTGATGATGTGCTAGTGGTAGGCCTACAAAATGCTGAAGAGAACGCAACAGTGGCAGAGGAAGGAATTAAGGGTTGCTCATGTTATATTGTGAGCTTTGGAAGGAAGTGGTATCCCCGTTTTGAGAGAGAGGGTCCATGGCTCCAGCATATTGGTAAAACGGCTCTAAACTTGTGATTTATAGAAGGTTTTCAGAGATTATAGATTCCGAGATGGTTTGCTGTCTTGGTTTCTTGGTTTTGGAATGAAACTCTTTGAGTGTACCAATCTTTGGAGTGTCACTTAGAAAATAGCATTGTCTAGTACTTATGTTAATACAAGTTATGACATTCCTTTTTGTATCACCACACTTGAACTAGAGTGTGTTCTTTGAAGGTGATTCACTTGTGTTCATAAGGATTGTATCGAGGATGTGAACCATTCGTAGTTTCTAGAAGCTACATGAAATGCGATTTCCTGAATCACTTTAGTCCAATGACTTTTATGAGAGTTGGAAGCATTACCAAAAATGCAATGAATGATTGCATGCACGGCAACGTAGTGTGGTAACTCTTGGTGCTGGTAAACCATCACCTTCTCGTCTACGCTTTTTGTGAGTCTTTTTCATCGTATCCAAGCAATTTATTTTGGAGGAAAAAAAATAATTCATGATTCAGCACTCAATATTCAATAGCAGGTGATATTACCAACTGGTGTGCTCACAACCGACAAGGCCTTGAGAGATCCAACTCCTTAGAACATCTTCTGACGCACACACTGTGCTTTCGCATACTTGTTTGACGTTATAGTATTCACTATTTGTGGTTATTCTTGAGAATGAAGTGCCCATGCATCCGGAGAGAGCAGATTGATTGGTGAGGGTGAAGAGGGAGGAGTGGTTAACTAGTAATGAGAAGGCAACCATTACTAACATAATTATTGTCAATTTTCCTGGGATCTTGAGTAGCACCAATCTTTCGTATGAAGAGGTAGAGGATATTCTTGATTGCATCTCATCTCATCACCAGGGAAATTTTGTTCATAGAGTCACTAATTTTTTGAAAAATAATCATGCAACCGTGAAGAAATGTATAACTATCAGCAAATTATAGTTAGGATTGTGTATAGTACATAAGTGGTCCTTTAGAATGTCTTCCATACTTTGAAAGGTTCTGAAGAATGCTCAAGATCACAATTACCTAGTGAGTCATCTCTCACACTGTCCGTGGTTTACAATCCCTCTAGACTTTGCTACTTTTTTCCGTGCTACCAAATGAATTAAGTAATCGTGGCAAAGGCAGGATAGCATTTGTTTGACCTTGGGATTTGATAGTACCAATCATTGTTGCTATCAAGTAAATTCATATCTGGATAAGTTTCATTTCCGGAGGCTGTGTAGCCCAGAAAAATGTATGTTCTCCACAATATGATGCGAGGCTAAAGGTAGAGAGGGCTAATTGCTCAATCATATGATTATGTGATAAAATAAGTAATCGGCAGGTCCGATTTTAGTTTGTTATTGTATAGGTAATAGACCTTAAGTTATCAAGGTTAAAAACCTGAAAGCTTCACATATATTTGGTACCAGTTTAGTGCACTTAGTCGTACCAGCTTACCATGCGGAGGAAACAAGCAACTGAGCTTCCATCAAGATTGCCCGCAGCATTCAGACTGTGAAGGTGGTCACTGTAGAAGGTTCATCCTATGCTATTATTAGCCCTCCAGCGATCTACATGCCTGAGCTGGTATGATCCTTCAATCTTATGACATTGAACTGACCTCCGTTCTATGCAATCCCAATGTCCAGATGTTCTTTGCTTGGAAATTACAAAAGCCAGGTATGTTTTGGCCCCATCATTGACAAGATGATGTAGTCGAGCGGCTTCTATGGGAAGTGGCAACATCACAGAAGGATGCAATGAATGATCGTGGGTTCGTCGCAACGTGGTGTTGCTAGCTCTTGGGGCAGGGCTCCCAGCCATCACCCTCTCCTGTGAGCTTTTGTGTTGTCTTCCTTATTGTGTTAAAAAAAAAAAAAAAAAAAAAAAAAAAAAAAAAAAAAAAAAAACCTAAAAAAATTGCTTGAAGTTGAAATCTCATCTTTTCATCTTTTCAGTACCAGTGGGACCTCGGCTTACAAGGTCATTGTCACTTCCGACAGCATAGAATGTTCATCTTCTGAGGCACTGTGCTTTTTGGACGTGAATCACGTGATGTACTGTACAAATAATTACCTATATCATGGTCTTGTTATAAAGGATGATCATCCCTAGAGAGAAGATTGAAAAATATAGCACTGTGTTGTTGAATGTTGATGCACATGGTATACTAAAGTGCCGAATAACTTTTATAGAAATCTTCATTAGGTAACTTCTTTGACGTTTCGATAAGTGCACAGTACTTGGGGAGAGTTGAATCGACAATACAATTTTCATATGCGAAGCTAATAGTGAGGGCCATGAAGTTTTGCTGAAATTGAGCTCTTCATATATTCAGTTTCGATTTTCATCTCCCAGTGCATGACATTACCATCGATTCCACTTTATACTGCTTGTGCGAAGCAAAGGTTTTCATCTTAATACTTGAGGTAGAATATCACCTGGTGCGGAGTGTGCGTGAATGAACTGATCCCTCCCCTCACAAATAGGAATGGACACAAAATTGCTTGATATATCATTCGTAATGAAATGATAAAGTCAACAGAGAACTTGTGAGTCGAAGCAGCATCACCTCCGAATCCTATTATATCATCAAATCTGCGCCTGCGATGACACCATACCAGAACACAAATGGACACAGATTCAAACACAAACTGAAGGCCATCTTTATTATTCAATCGAACTCCTAGCACACACACAGTGAGCCCCTCACTCAAGACCAGCTAGTCTTCGCACATAAAATCCGTAGCGCGACAACTCTCTTAACAGTCACGAGCCCACACTCTTTTATTCTTAGCGCGACTACTCCCTTAACAGTCATGAGCCCACACTCTTTTATTCAAGCGGCTCGATGCCTCTGGTTGCTGTGCATCCGTCATTCTCACCGGAGCCTACGTACACACAGGCTACTAGCTACACAGTCAAACAAGTCTGCTTTGCTATCACCATCAACACCTCATGATCCAAAGCCGGGTCCAGCCGTCCAGGTGAGTGGTGCTAGAAGAAGACGGATCGCCTCGACACTGTTAACCCCTAAATGGTTTGACTCATTTGTAGTAAAATGAACACATCCTCAAAAGCATTGTCATAGGTGGAGGTAAAAGTGTGTTATCCAAATCTCAACCGTACAATCTTGTCGTAGACATATTGAACATCATGTGGGTCAAATTTTGAGTCATGAGGCTTCATAGATTGCGAGATCATAATGTATTAATACTCAAAAATGATCACATAATTTCATCATTTTCACTTTAAAGTGAAAATGCTACCATTAGACTTATTGCAATGAAAAAGTCACCAATTAGAATGTTGTTCACCTTCATCTCAGTAGCATCCTTGAACAAAAAAAAAACCATGAGAAAAATTTCTTTGTGCAAATTATGGCCCTGCAATGGTGAAAACTGCCCTAAATTTTACAAAGGAAAAAATGTCTAAAACTAGGCTGCTGTCACTGAAATGCATGCCATTAATTCATACTTCATTGTATGGGTCTGAGATTTTCATTACATAAACTAGACTTGATTTGGGACCCAACCCAAGTGATTTCGTCCAAAACGGAGTCCGGATGAAGAAGTTATGGCTCTCCAAAGTTGGTGTCATCCAAAATGTCGTTTTTCGACATTCGGCCCGCTTAAGGGTTAATGCTAACACACTGTATATGTGAACATGCAATGGGCACCGTTGGTACGTGCTGCCCCTGCACATCAACCACCACTCACTCACTCAGATGCACCACCAGTTACCGGCACGAACACCAGGTCCGAGTCGACCAGCCAGTGGCAGGCCTCGTCCCCACGGGGAATGTTCAGGGCGGTGAAAGCCGGATGTGTGCTGAGCCACAGCGAAGTGTCGATGTGACACACGCCAACTCCCTTGATGACGCTGCTGCTGGACTCCGCGGGCTTGAGAGTGGCCCTGATCACTTTGGTGCCCGTCACTCGGTGACAGTAGTACAGAGCCGACGGGAAGTCCACCACATGGCACACCACGATGGTCTTGCCCTCCGCCAGGCCTCCCTTGCTCACATCCACGATGCTCACCGCCGCCTTCACGGCTGGGGCGGATGTGGATGTGGACAGCACCTTCACGTGGGGTCCGAGCTCGCTGGAGACGAAGGCGGCCATGGCGTCAGCGGAAGCGACGCACGCCATCTTCTCTCCGGGCAGGGCTCCATAGCCGCACATGTACGCGGCCGTGGCGACAGCGGTGGCCATGTCGGAATCGGGAGCCACACCGAAGTGCTTGGTGAGTTGGAAAGCGTTGGAAGAGATGAGTGCAGGCATGCTCATGGCAGCAGCGGAAGACAGGAAGGCCCGCTTTGGGGCAGAGTCCCTGAGGTTGGTGGCGAGAGTCATGGTGTTTCCTTCCACAAGAGCGGACTCCAGGAAGAAGTCGCGTTGGAGATCGTTGATGGTTCGGATCGACTCGTCGCGAGTGACAGCAGTTGCCTTGGTGGCGAGAGGAGTTTCCTCACACCGGAGGTGTGGGGTGGAGCAGACTGCGGCATCTTTGGCGTCGTCCGTGGTGGGGAGAAGGCGGGCTCCGTTCACCTGCGAGCCAGGAGAGCATCCAAGTCAGTCACAAGCATCAGCCTAAGTTGTCGAAATTGCTGCACTTGAATGTACGGGCTACCTATCTCGTAGACCACAGGCAAAGAGAGGAACATGTGAATGATGCATGCACGCTTCATAGAAGTGATAGAACATGGTTCACTCAGTTCTAATTCGATATTGAAGAGACACTTTAACTTGCTGGTCGTGGCTCATGGATCATGAGCTTTTACAAGACTACAAGAAGTGACACTATGAGGATGAACTACAAAATAAGAGACACCAAGTTTGGTGTAGTATAATTTCGCAAGCAATCTCGGTGACCCCTCATACACTTTCAGAGCAATCTTGACTTGACACAAATTTCATGACAACACAAGTGGATGGGAACTAGGAAGGAAAGCACTGGATTCTCTTTATGATATCTTACCATTGAGGCGGCCTCCAAGGTAGCCACCATGACGGCCATGAGCAAGATGAGGTGGAGGTTATGAAGTGCCATCGCTTGTAAAGTTATAAGAAGCAGGAGCAAAAAGAAAGAAAGACTTGCAAGTAGTTTGAAAACAAGGAACCAGTGGAGGTGAAGTGGAGGTGAACTGGAATGAGTGTGATGGAGTGCTTGAGATCAAGTTACTTATAGGTCAATGGAATGAGATATCCTGCATAGTCAAGAACCTGAAATGTGCCCTTCACTTACCATGGTAGTTTAGTTGCCATGGTATTCGTTGCGTGCACGTTTTTTATTCCTCAAAATAAATAATGTATGTGGTCAATTTCGAGGAGATGTGCTTACTCACTTTGTAATCATGCAAGATTGCACGGTGGCTTGTCGATGTCAAGGGGCCTATCCTGGCATCTTGCAACCTGACCACCGAACATTGTGGAGTAATATGGATCCTTGCATAGTTGCATCTAAGTTTGTTCAAATCTTCCCGGATCTAACAAAGATGTTAGGACCTTGGGAACTCAAGTGAAGGATGCATGTAAAGAAATCCAGTACTCTAATTTCCAAAAAACTTACAACATCACTGCAGTGCTAAAACATACAAACCTCAAAGTCTACTCAGCAAGATGTTGCGTGGTCTTAGGGGAGGCACTCATGCACTTAGTGTTTAGATTGATAAGCCTTTATGATTCAGTGGATTCTAGATATTGGTATTTCATGAGTGAGTTCTCGAATATACACAAGGTTTTGTGAACTTGTATGGCAAATCACAATGTATTGCAGTTACAGTATAATGACTTCCTTTGAGTTTGTGATTTTTGAACAAATATTGATTTGAAGATTCTTTATTTTCTTCCTTTTTATTTTCTGGTTTGAGTTTGTAAGGTTTCTATGTGATGGTTCAATTCAGAAGCTTTTCTCTGAATATATCCCCACATTACATTTTTCTTAATATAGTTGTTCAGACCCTATCAACTCACGTGGCTTCTCAAAATGCACTCAAATTTTGGAGCCTCAAATAATGCAGATACTTGGTGATGATATGAAAAGAAAATCTGCTCTTCAGTATACTCATATACCCTCATAATCACAGTTCTATATATAATTCTCCTCACCTCCAAAATCCCCAATTTCATACCATACATTCCATGGCATGACCCCTCACCCCACCCCATGCGTTCACTAATTAGTTTGTGACATGAAATTATGTCATGCAATGGATTCTGACATTTGGTGTCATAGTATGAGTGCTATAAAATCCATGTTGTATTACTCAGTCATCTCTCAAGACATGAACGTTATTTATACCATGGTCATCACAGAGGTTGGATTTCTTCAACCCAGCACCCAAAAAGCACGGTGCCTCTCAGATGATGTTCTATGCTGCTGGATCTGACAAGGATTGTATCAGCCGAGGGCCCACACTGGTAGTATCACCTGCCATTGCAAAAACATGAAAGTTCAAGTTCAAGCGAAATTGTTTGAACACAATCAGCAACACATACAAAAGCCCACACACCTGAATGAAATGGCTTACCAGCACCAAGAGTTAGCAACACCATGTTGCCACGATCATTCGTTGCATTCTTCTGTAATGCTGCCAACTCCCATGAAAGCCGCTCGACTACATCATCCTGTCATGGGCCCAAAGCAAAGCCAGATTCTTGTAGACTCTAAGGATAGAACAGACATTTCCTACACATTTGAGTAGCAAGCAGGGACGAAGCTGGTACCAAATTTACCTTCAGCCCCAAAAGACCAAGATTATTTATGGAGATAGAATTTCTTACAAACTTCTGTCATAGTTGGAGTGAGTAAAGTAGAAGTATAATAAAAATATTATACAATTGTATAATGAAATGCTCGTATACCTTATTTGTAGTTGTTCCACACTGAGCAGTCCATAGTATTTTATTCAAGCGGCTTGACGAGTCCGGATTACATGCATCCATGAATCTCATCGCAGCCTACTTAAACACAAGCTAGCTACTAGCTACACAGGTCAGTCAAACAAGTCTGCTTTGCTATCACCACCAACACCTCAAGATCGAAAACTTGTCCGGTCCAAGTTGAATGGTGCTCCTAGAAGAACAACATCATACTAGTACACAATCTTCTCTGGATACAGGTTTTGATTTTTACAACATCGCGTCCGAAAAACAGACTGCCTCAGTCACAAGATAATGCTGTACATTGGAGCTGAGTAGCTGACAGGGCCTTGTCAGCCGAGGGCCCACTCGTATATTTGACCTACCAGGCTGCCATCCATTGGGAAAAACATGAATTTTCAAGTTCAAGCAAAATTGTCTGAACACAACACAGTCAATCAACAAGACTCACAAAAGCTCAGAGAGGGTGATGGCTTACCAGCACCACGAGTTAGCCACACCACGTTCCACGATCATTTATTGCATTCTTATGTGATGCTGCCAACTTGCGTACAAGCGGGGCGCTCGTCAGATCCTCATGTCAATCACGGAACATGACTTCCAAGAAAGGAACAGATATCTCTATTAAGGTTTACTTAGCAATGAGGTTACCTCAAAGTAAGAAGACGGAAGGATGATACCAGCTCACGGATCATGTACACAGCTTATTAAAGGGCCGATAATAGCATATTCGGCTAAATTTTATTTCAGCTACAGTCAACATTCACAGTGTGAATGTTGCTAGCAGTACACCTGCAGTAGCATGGAAACTCAGTACAGGTGAAGCTTTCAGGTTTTCAACATTGATAACTGTAGGTTTGTTACCTCTTCGATATCAAACTTGATTCTGAAAATTTTATCACTCATTCTATCAAATAATAATAATATGAGAAATCAGCACTCTCTACCTTGAGCCCAACATCATATTGTGCAGAACATAAATTTTCCAGGCTTCACTGGTTTTGGAGATCACGACCCATCCTCACAAGAGCTTGAATTGATCCCTCACAATCACCGGTAACAAATCTCCACTTAGGTGAAGCGAATGGAATCATACCTTTGTTACACAAATAACTCCTAGTAATTGAGAGCTTATCCTTCAAGTTAAACCATTTACAGTGGAGACCCCTAGAAAAAAACATTGTCGAGTCACATGTACGTTCTTTCCATAATTTTGGTTACATTAATATTACCGTCATAGAAAATATGCTTTTTATTTTGGAGAAACTTTTTTATCTTTGAGAAAATTGATGATTGTATGGACAGAAATATTGTGATGATGAGAGAATATATATTCAAGAACTCTTATTAGACACGAATAAAATCTTCAATCATACCATTTTTTTCTATTTAACCAATCAATGTATCATCAATGGAGAAAGAATTATACATCAGTTGGGAACTAGAGTACTAGCAATAGCCTCAAGAATTTCAGAGATCAATCAACCGTCAGTGGGGATTTAATGGTCCGAATAGCTCTTTTTTCCTTTTGTTTTTTTTTTTGTAAACCTCATACTTGGAGTAAATGAAACAAAATGATTTAAAGTCGGTACAATCTTATAATGAAACGCCCAGACCTTATTTGTGACCGTTCATTTCTACCCTACTTAAACAAAAATAGACAAACCGTCATAAAATTGTGGAATCACGAACATGACTGTAAATTTTATTATTTAGAGAAGATGCTAGCGAGGACAAATATTGTTCTCAGAACGTAAAGGACAGAAATTGTTTGCTTTGACGATAAATTATTTTCGCATGCTGAAAATTCCCAAGTACTTAGAAATTCAATTAGTGCACAAAAACTATTCAGGAGTTTAGACATGTTATATTATTTGTTCTCTTCAGATTATTAACATCACTAATATCCTCAATCACTTGGTAATATTCATGCCACACAAAGGAAACGGTCTAACTTAAGTTCCCAGCACATTAACAAATATTATATAGTGCTAGCTCTACCATAACATGTTCCTCTGTCAGCCTTGGCCCTCTGTACCTCGACAATCCAGCAACTTTCTCGACACTACATACTCAATGTTCACTGTAACACCTATTTCACGCTCACGGAAGAACACATGCACACGCGAGAACATCAAACCAGTACCCGAGAACACAGATGTAAACACAGAGTAACTGAAGGCGATCTTTATTATATCATTCGAACTCAATACAAACAGACAGTCGGGGGGGAGTAGGGACTCACTCAAGACCAGCTAGTCCTCGCACATAAAATCCTTAGCAAGCCTACCCTCTCGACTGGCATGAGCCCAGAAATCCATTATTCAAGAGGCTCGATGCCTCTGGTTGCTGTGCATCCGTCATTCTCACCGCAGCCTTCGTACACACAAGCTACTGGCTACACAGTCAAACAAGTCTACTAAGCGATCACCACAAACAACTCATAATGGAAAGTCGGGTCTAGTTGAATGGTGCCAGTAGACAGTCTGATCGCCTTCACAGAAATCCAAAAATTACACACTACATACATAAACATGTAACCGGCACGATTGGTACGTGCTGCCCCTATGGAGCAAACACCACTCACTCACTCAGTTGCACCGGCACCCGTGATCGGCACGAACACCAGGTCCGACTCGACGAGCCAATGGCACGCCTCGTCACCACGGGGAATGTTCAGGGCGGTGAAAGCCGGATGTGTGCTGAGCCACAGCGAAGTGTCGATGTGACACACGCCAACTCCCTTGATGACGCTGCTGCTGGACTCCGCGGGCTTGAGAGTAGCCCTGATCACCTTGGTGCCCGTCACTCGGTGACAGTAGTACAGAGCCGACGGGAAGTCCACCACATGGCACACCACGATGGTCTTGCCCTCCGCCACGCTTCCCATGCTCACTTCCACGATGCTCACCGCGGCCTTTACGGCTGGGGCGGATGTGGATGTGGACAGCACCTTCACGTGGGGTCCGAGCTCGCTGGAGACGAAGGCGGCCATGGCGTCAGCGGAAGCGGCGCACGCCATCTTCTCTCCGGGCAGGGCTCCGTAACCGCACATGTACGCGGCCGTGGCGACAGCGGTGGCCATGTCGGAACCGGGGGCCACACCGAGGTGCTTGGTGAGTTGGAGAGCGTTGGAGGAGGTGAGTGCAGGCATGCTCATGGCAGCAGCGGAAGACAGGAAGGCCCGCTTTGGGGCAGAGTCCCTGAGATTCGTGGCGAGAGTCATGGTGTTTCCTTCCACAAGAGCGGACTCCAGGAAGAAGTCGCGTTGCAGATCATTGATCGTGCGGATGGACGAGTCACGAGTGACATCAGTGGCCTTGGTGGTGAGAGGAGTTTCCTCACACCGGAGGTGTGGGGTGGAGCAGACTGCGGCAATTTTGGCGTCGTCCGTGGTGGAGAGAAGGCGGGCTCCGTTCACCTGCCAGCCAGAAGAGCAACCAAGTCCAGAGTAGTCACAAGCATCAGCTTAAATTGTCAAAATTGCAGCACTCAGAATGTATGGGCTATATTTCTTGTAACCACAGGCCTAGAGAACAACAAGTGAATGATGCATACACGGCTCATAGAACATGGTTCATTAAGTTCCGATTTTCAAGAGACACTCTAACATGCTGGTGGTGGCGCATGGATCCCTGGGCTTCTGCAGAAGTGACCACTATGAGGATGCACTGCAAGTTGACACCATGTGATGGTGTAGCATAATTGCACAAGCAACCTCGGTGACCCGTAACACACTTTGTCAGCACTCTTGACTTGGAGCAAATTTCCTTACAACAGAAGCGGATGGGAACCAAGAAGGAAAGCAGATTGTGTTGACAAAATCTTACCATTGTGGCGGCCTCCATGATAGCCACCGTGATGGCCATGAGCATGATGAGGTCAAGGCGGAGAAGTGCCATCGCTACTAAGAAGTGGAGGCGAACGGAAAGAAAGGCTTGCAAGCAGATTGAAAACAAGGAAGCAGTGGACTGTGTGCTGGAAATGAGTGTGATGAAGTGCTTGAGATCAAGCCACTTATAGGTGAGTGGGATGAGATATCGTGCGCTTTCAACATTCATGAACCTCAAATGTGCCCTTCCCCTACCATGATGGTAGCACAATTGGCATGGTATTTGTTGCGTGCACGTGATTTATTCCTCAAGATAATGTATGTGGTCAATTTTGAGAAGGTGAGCTTACTCACTTTGTAATCATGCAAAATTGCACGGTGGCCAGTCGGTGTCAAGGGGCCTTCTAAGGCATCCACCTGACCACCAAACATTGTGGATCAATATAGATCCGTGCATATAAGTTTATTTGAATTTTCTTGGGTTCAACAAGGATATTAGTACTTACCCCCTATGAACTTAAACATGCATGTGGAGAAATCTAGTACTATCCTCACTTCTGTTAAAATGGCACTATGCCATGTGCCATTTTGTCACACGAAATCTTACATATGTGCTCACATGGAATGGTGGCACATTCTGTAATATCAAAATTATTTTGATAATGTCACTTCTTTATATAAATTGTCACTCATTTTCCATATTAATATCACCTTCAAATTCTGTAATATCATATGGTTTTTGAACTG
Source organism: Bryum argenteum (assembly GCA_037043015.1). Taxonomy (NCBI): domain Eukaryota; kingdom Viridiplantae; phylum Streptophyta; class Bryopsida; order Bryales; family Bryaceae; genus Bryum; species Bryum argenteum. The sequence goes on along the minus strand of CM073328.1, from coordinate 10,888,195 downwards.
AAGTTCAGAAAGTTTAGGTGTGCCATTTTAGCGGCATAATGCCATTTTAACGGAGTTGGGGATGACTCTAATTTCCAATACAACTTACAACATGACTACAATGCTAAAACTTGCAAATCTCAAAGTCTACTCAGCAAGATGGTGCGTGCTCTTATGGGGGAGAGTCATACACTTAGTGTTAAGATTGATAAACCTCCATGATTACTGAATTCTAGATATTGGTATTTCATGAGTGAGTTCTCGAATATATACAAGGTTTTGTGAACTTGTATTCCATATCACAATGAATCGCAATTACAAACATCAGTATGTCATTTTGGAGACACATATCATGTCATTTCACCCTACGAAGGTTCTTCATTTTCTTCCTTTTGATTTTCTTGTTTGAATTTGTAAAGTTTTTATACGATCATGGTTCAATTCAAAAGCTTTCTCTGAATAGATGTCCCCACATTGCATTTTTCTCATATGACTTGTTCATACCATATCAACCCACATGGCTTTTCAAAATACACTCAAATTTCGGAGCCTCAATTGATGCAGATAATTGGTGAAGATATGAAAAGAAAATCTGCTCTCCATTATACAGATATACCCTCACATTCACCTTTCTTTATATTCTCCTCACCTCCCATATCCCCAATTTCATACCATACATTCCATGGCATACCATAGCATACACCCCCTACCCATCACCCCACACCATGAGTTCACCAATTAGTTTGTGATATGAATTTATGTCATGCAATGGATTCTGAGATTAGGTGTCATAGTATGAGTACAATAACAATCGTGTTGTGTTACTCAATCATCTCTCAAAACATAAACGTTTTTTATACCATAGCCATCATAGGGGTTCACTTGGATTTCTTCAACCCAGCATCCAAAAAGCACCGTGCCTCTCAGATGATGTTCTATGCTGCTAGAACTGACAGGGATTGTATCAGCCGAGGGCCCACACCGGTAATATCACCTGCCATTGCAAAGACATGAAAGTTCAGGTTCAAGCAAAAGTGTTTGAACACAATCAAAAACACGTACAAAAGCCCACACGCCTGAATGAAATGGCTTACCAGCACCAAGAGTTAGCAACATCACGTTGCCACGATCATTCATTGCATTCTTCTGTAATGCTGCCAACTCCCATGAAAGCCGCTCGACTACATCATCCTGTCATGGGCCCAAAGCTAAGTTGAATCTTGTAGATTCCAAGGACAGAACAGATATTAAAAATGAGTAAAACTTAGGTTCGTTGAATGCAAAAGAAAAAGATTATACCGGTCGGGGATGTAGACGGCTGGAGGGCCAATATCAATAGCATTAGCTAAATCTTCTCCGTTTACCATCTTCAGAGTCTGAATGTTGCGGGCAGTACACACCTGGAGTTTCATGGATTCCGAAGCTCAACTGCTTGTTTCCTACACATCTGAGTAGCAAGAAGCCACTAAGCTCGTACCAACTATAAGTGAGTTTTGTCTGATAACAAAAGGTTTGTAGCATTTTCAATATCAAACTAGAAACCAAGTTGCATGCATATTATCCATATTTTCTGATAAGCATGTGATCGAGCAACTAGCCCTCTCTACCTTGAGCCATGTTGTGAAGAATCTAGCATCATGTTGTGAAGAATCTATATTTTGCGGGCTACACAAATTCTAGAGAAACCACCTGATTCGAAGAAACCACCATTGTGATATGAGTATATATTGGTCCCTACCAGCAACTAAAATCAATATCAAATCTCCAATAACTTGTCACAATAACCCGGTCAGTACCTTTGTCACAATAACTCGGTCGGCAGCACTAAAAGCAAGAGCAAAGTCTAGTAGAAACGTCGCCAACCGACGTTCCAAAGATAATTCACAACAACTGAGAGCTTATCCTTAAAAACCTTTCAAAGCTCAGAAGACAGGCCAAACCAAAAAGAGTAAATTGAATAGCTATACATAATTTCCGAATACGTACACCCTTCAGGTGGAAACCTTTCTCACTCACCTGACTGTATGAGGTTGAAAAATCACCCAAATGGGCTGTTGATCGAACCGTTGACGAGCTGCTTGAAGTACAGCACGAACCTCGGTAGGGTGATGGGCGTAATCGTCGATAATGTGACATCCCTGAACAGTTCCTATCCAATCAAAGCGTCTTCGCAGCCCAGCGAACTCGGCCAAAGCATTGCTTGCAGCCACAGCAGCTGTCTTCATAACCCTTGCCTGTTCATCACTATCCTTTTCCTTCTCTGCTGCCAGCAATGACATAACCACAATGACCTGCCAATCTTGATCATCACTAACCACTCCAGCAACACTCACCTTGCAGAACATTCTTTGGTCCATTGAGCCTCTCAAAAGAGGAAATAAAACAGATAGAAAAGCACAACTAAAATGTGACGGTATGGAGTAAAACCGCACTTACAGCAAGTGAATTAAGCACGTTGTACATGCCAGGCATGCGTAAACTAACTCGGGTCATAGGCTTTCTCTTATATACCTGTTAGCAAGATCATTTTAAATGCAGTAAGAGCACCATCCACTTGGTAAAACAAAACTTTGCAATGTTTCAGATACGGGCATGGATTGCTGTTAATTGAACGAGAATGTTCATTTTCAACCTTGCTGGTCAGGTAAACTCACCACTGTGTAATCAGTTCCGCCTTGTGGATTTGGGACAAGCATTATTGCTCGCCAATCGCTACTTTCTCCAAAGCCGTATGTTACAACATGTCTCTGTATTTGAGGATCTATTTGCTCCTCTCTTACCAAAGATTTAGCGCCAGCACTGTGAGGCATATGAAAAAACGATCATTCTCAGCTTTGTCGCAAGATAGATACTAAACTAACAGAAGTTCAAGTGTTCGAGAACGGAATTCACCTGTCACTACACAATACAAGGTATCCTCCTGGTTTGATCTTCATGACAAATTTCTTAAAGATGTCCCTGACAGCCTCCTGCATCGTGAAATAGGGCACCTCATTGAATCAAAGGTACAAACGACTACGCAACTTCCACGGCAACAGAGTCACAAGGGCAGAATAGAAACCTCATCTGGAAACATGTCTACATGTTCCCACTCAACATTTGTCACTACAGCCAAATGAGGTGAGACGCCTAAGAAACAGCCGTCGTATTCATCAGCCTGCACATTTACAAACGGCTTAAGAGCTACCATAAACAGGGCTTACATTCGAACCTCAAGTAGATAGAAATCCCTCGTTTCCTACTCAAGCCATTCTCGTCTGACAAATAACAAGAGCTGACGAACAACATACCTAGTAGTTCAAAGATGAGGAGAGTGCACCTCTAAAACAAATTTTCGGCTAGCCCCATATACTGCATTGCCTCCATCCGGAAACTGCAGTCCAACATCCACTGAAATCAATTGGCTCCTGTAAAAAATAGAGTCTTCCTTGTCTCTTCATCACACCAACAAGTCGAATAAAAACTCCTCAAAAAGACGAAATTATTATGCGCCAGTTTCCACATACACTCTGGGCGTGAATGGAAACCTTCGTCGAGCGAAAGAACAAAAGAACCAGTTAGAAAATCTAGGCTAAGGGTCTGGAACTAGTGTCAATATGAAACGGTTGCTTTTAAAGATGCTTCAACAAATGGGTGTTGAAAGTCATGCTATCTTTGGGGGCTGACGTATCATTTGAGTTTTTGATTGTAGTTCTTGAGTACGTGTATTAGCTCGTTAGCAGAGAATTTTTGTTTGTTAAATTTAATATCTCCTGAAAATTTAATTAATACCTTGGCATAATAAAGTATATGAACCACTTTTATTTGTGTAGACAGTCAAGACCTTTATACACCTGAAGGGATAACTCCTTTAAGTTATCTTCTTAGTGTTAGCTTTTGGATACATGTCTTCCAATGTTTGAAGGGTTTTGAAGGATAACTGGATAAGGTTGTGATATATCTCTTACACAGTCGGTCTGCGACGTTTTTACTAGACTTTACAAGACTAGACGTCGAGAAACCAAGCAACTATGCTTCCATCAAAATCCCAAGGTGTATTTGGCCGGTAAAGTGAGAGGGTAGAGAGGTCAAAATTGGTAGTCTCAAATTCTCAACACAATCCCCCATTGTTCTGAATCTGGCATTCGAGAGCCGTGAATGTCGATCATATTGCTCACTCCAAGGCAATACCTGAGAGTCATGATTATATATATGTTATGCTTGAAAATGAATTGTACTGAAAATTCTTGACTTTTATTTGCAAAAAAGGTGATTCGATGTACACTATGGATTTTTCAAGCAAAGACTGCAAAGTAGCCTCACCGAATTTGAATTTCACAAGGTTATCATATGATTTAGCAAATGTATGTTGATTTTGGTTTATTGTTTTCTTATTCATGAATTATGAAACTTTGTGTCTGAATTGATTTCAATCAACTTATTTCATATATTGTGATCTTTTGCGGAATTGAATAGTTTTGCACCTTGACCAAGTAGTACATAAAGAATTTTGATAAATACCTTCAATTTCTTCCCCGAACACTTATGGGTGGAATTGATACCCACTCCATTCTTTGGAAATTTCAAAGACATATGAACAGCTCGATACCAAAAAAAAATTCCAACATTCTCTATTATCTCTGCATATGAAAATTGTAAATTCTCCAACTAACTTCTCATTTACAATCAAAAGCCCATGAAGAAATCAAAATGAAAATCTGCTCTCGAAGATGACCTCAATCACAACACAATGCTCGGCTTTCTCTCTAGCCATAAATGTCCTTTCTGTTTTGGCCACAATAAAAATAAAAATCGGATTTAAAGAGCATCACGATCAAAAGCGGGCCCACTGGTAATTTCACTGTCTTGCCATCGATTGCACATTCATGAAATTTCATTTTCGTGCAAATCTTTTTGCAAGATACACAAAGGCTCCCGGGAGGGGGTGATGGCTATTCAACATCAAGAGCAACACCACGGTGCCAAGATCATGCATCGCATTCTTTGTCATGTTCCCAACTCCCATAGGAGCGGCTCGACAACATCATCACATCATTGATGGAGTTAAAACAATTGTCACTTTTGTAATTTCCAAGGAAGAAATTGATTTTAGAATTGCGTGGAAATGAAGTCATTTCAAATTGTAAGGACTGAAAGATCATACCATCTCAAGAATGTAGATAGCTAAAGGGTCAATCAATAATAACATTGACAACATCTTCTCTAGATACCATTTTCTCAATCTAATTGTTGCGGGTAAACACTTAAAAGATTCGTACCCTCGAAACCAAGACGGCAAACTATCTCGGGATCTATGCTCACTCAAAACCTTCTATAAATCATAGCTTCATAGCCGTTTTACCAATATGCTCGAGCCATGGACCCTCTCTCTCAAAACGGGGATACCACTTCCTTCCAAAGCTCACAATATAACATGAGCAACCCTTAATTCCTTCCTCCGTCACTATTGCGTTTTCTTCCGCATTCTGCAGGCCTACCACCAGCACATCATCAAAACCCACCTCTCTACCTCTGCAAATCCGCAACGATCCCTCACCGTTGGAGTTTCCACTCGCAGTGTCACCTGCAACTTTGCTATGCTCTATAGCAGAGCCATCATCCAAACGGTCACGCTCGAGCGTGGTCATTGCATTGCACTCGATGTTAATCAATCCATGGCAACGTTGGCATTCGTCTCCAGAGCGCACGACTTCAGAGTAGAACCGCCGATATTCCTTCTCTACCATTGCTCGAGAATCCTGCAATTTAGCAGCATGAATTCATGCTATACTCAAACTCAAGCTCGTAGTTGGTCATGTAAGAAAAATGAATTCGTCGACTCGGTCAGGAGGTATATATATGTAAATTTTATGAAAACCTATGTAAAGGTCTACGCGATTTATGACACGCAAAAGTGAAACTGTGGCCTCTGCCTTTCTTTCGGACACACTCAAGTAAACGTCCACCGAACTGTATCCAAAGCCACCCTTTCTTAGAACAGAAGATTCACTACCATAAGCTGGAAATCAAAAGGTTCAAGAATATTACCACAATGGCTTCCATCTGCGCAAGAGTGCCATGCAGCAGTTTATCATAGCACTCTTTCACAAAGTGGAGTCGATTGGCACTGATCTCCTCCACCTGAAGCGTATGGCTCCCTCCAGCAACTTTGAGCTCCAACCTGTCAATGGCCTTCTGCAACCTCCTTACCTTGCAGCCAGGCCAACGTACAAGCCCAAGATTCTTGCACAATTTCATGAAGTGTGATTTCGGGATGCCCCACTCCTCGGCAGCGCAGGCTAATTTGAGGTGGAAATAAGGAGAGAGATCCTCGAGCTTCACTAGAACGGGCTGACTAACTTGATCACCCTGATTTATAAGAACATGAACATTCAGAACCCGATCGAGGACAAGTACTCAAAACGGTACACCATGAAATGCGGGTTATGTATGCACTGATCAAGACAAAGCAAGATAGTGAATAATCCCACCCCCATGTCGATGCTTTGCTTCCCAAGAAAGGCGGCCGTGTCTTTCGAATACTCACAATCCATGGTGTTGCCACTCGATGACGCCATGGAAGCAACAACATGCTGTGATGCTACTGGCGGGGACTCACCTTTGTTTGCCAGAATAATACTGTTCGCAGTTGGCGGCGACGGGATCATGGCTACCGCTTTGTTCACTCTCATACTACTTTGATGAGTGTCAAAGGTCTCTCAGCGGTTTTATGCTTTGCACAATATGATGTTGGGCTCAAGGTAGAGTGTTGTTTTCTCATAGGCTTATTATTTGATAGAATGAGTAAAAAAGTATTGGAATCTAGTTTGATATCGAAGAGGTAACAGACCTATAGATATCAATGTTGCATGAAAATCTGAAAGCTTCACCTGTACTGAGTTTCCATGGTACTGCAGGTGTACACTGCCAGCAACTTTCACACTGAGAAGATGGTAACTGGAAAACCTTGAGCGAATGCTGTTATCGGCCCTTGAATAAGCTGTCTACATGATCCTTGAGCTGGTATCATCCTTAAGTTTCGTCTTTTTACTTTGAGGTAATCTCATTGCTAACCTCATTTCAGATATATGTTCCCTTCTTGGAAGTTAGGCTATGTGATTGACACGAGGATCTATCAAGTGACGGGCTTCTACGGAAGATGGCAGCATCACAGAAGAATGCAATAAATGATCCTGAAAACGTGGTGTGGCTAACTTGTGGTGCTGGTAAGCCATCACCGGCCCTCTCTGAGCTTTTGTAAGTCTTGTTGATTGACTGTGTTCATACGATTTTGCTTGAACTTGAAATTTCATGTTTTTCGCAATGGATGGCACTTGGCACGTCATATATATACGAGTGGGCGTTCAGCTGACAAGGCCCTGTCAGCTCCAATGTACAGCATAGATCAAATTATCTTGTGACTAAGGCATTCGGACGTGCTGTTGTAGAAATCAAAAATCAAAATCTATATCCAGAGAAGATTGTGTCCTAGTATGATGTTGCGCTTCTAGGAGCACCATTCACCTCGACCCGACAAGTTTCCGATCATGAGGTTTTGATGGTGATGGCAAAGCAGACAGTCTAACTTGTTTGACTGGCTGTGTAGCTAGTAGCTAGCTTGTGTGTACGTAGGCTGCGATGAGATTCATGGATACATGTGATCCGGACTCATCCAACTGCTTGAATAAAATATTGTGGACTGCTGAGTGTTGAACAACCACAAATGAGGTATATGAGCATTTCGTTATACAATTGTATGAAATTTTTTATGTACTACTACTTTACTCACTCCAACTATAAAGTTTTACTTTAAGAAATGCTATTTCCAGGACTAATCTCGATTTTTGGGCTGAAGCTTTATTCTGACTAGTTTTCAATGAGTTCTTCAAGGTAGATACTATCTCAAAACCACAGTAATTAAGTTTTGACAGACATTTATTTTTCCAGAAACAATAAAGTTCTTGTGCAAGAAAAAATATGTTAGCAACTAGATAAAATAGTGTGGTTAAAATTATGTATAACTTACTCGTCAATGTTCTCTTTTCTTTATGCACGTCTTCTCTAGTTTTGAAGGAGAAGGTCTTACACAGCCAGTTGGCGGTGTTTCTATTAGACTTTGCTTCTACTTCCACTGCATTCATTGTGACAAAGAGGTAGGATTTCATTTGTTTCATCAATGGACCTCCGAGGTTTAATACCTATGATTGTCGTTCACTTGTTTGGGACCAATTTGTGGGTACAAGAGGATGAGCTTCGTTCTCTGAAATGTGTGTGACTGTAAGATTATTTGTTTGGCTCAATATAATGCTAGGCTCAAACTAGAGACTGAGGGTTAATTGTTCCTATGGTTACAGATCTGATAAGATTGGTGATAGGCTACTTGGTTTTTAGTTGGATATCGAATAAGTAACATACCTTAAGCTAATGTGATGCTACCGGTGGGGACTCACCCCGGTTTCCTGAATAATATTGTTCATCAGCATGATCGTGGCTACCATTTGTGCACTTTTAAAGCACTTGGATGGGTGGCAAAGGTCTTATAGTGTTAAGCCCCGTCGAGTTCACATGAACTTTGGCAAGTGGCACGGTCTGTGAGGACTACTACACATGGTGGACATTGAAAAAGGTTGCCATGGTCGCGATCGCAGAAGGTATGCATAGAGGATGCTCTCTAGGCGAGCTTCCTCCACCATGTGCTGCCATGGCACTCGACTAAAAGTGAACATTGAGCAAGTAATTTCGAGTAAGTTGCTGGATTGTTGAGGTTCAGAGGCCCAAGGCTAACAGAAGAACATTTTATGCGAGAGCGAGCTCTACATAATATTTGTCAAAGGTCCGGGAACTTTAGTTAGACCCTTTCCACTGTGTGGCATGAATATCACCAAGTGATCATGGATATTCTTGATGTTGAACAGTTTGCAACATCTGAAGAGAACAGATAACAATCATAATATAACGTGCGAAGTCCTTAATCGTTTTGTGCAATAATTTTATCTCTTAGTACTTCAAAATGTTCAGCATGCGAAAATTTTATTGTCAAAGCAAACAATTTCTATTCTTTACATAATTTCGAGACTAATATTTGGCGTTGCATTTTCTCTGATGAAATTTACAGTCATGTTCGTGATTCCACAATTTTATAACGGTTTGTTTTTTTTTTTTTTAATGGAGTACAATGAACAGTCACAAATAAGGTCTGGGCGTTTCATTATAAGATTGTACCGACTTTAATTTTCATTTTTCTTCATTCACGAAAAAAATCAAAAACAGCTATTCCCATTATTCCCATGATTGATTGATCTGTAAAATTCTTGAGGCTGTTGCAAGAACTAATAAGAGTTCTTGAATATATAGTCTCTCATCATCGCAGTATTTTTGTCCATACAATCATCAGTTTTCTCAAAGATAAGTAACTTTCACTGAAAGAAAAAGCATATTTTCTATGACAGTAATATTAATGTGACCAAAATTATGGATTTTACATACATATGACTCGTCAATGTTTTTTTTCTAAAGTTCTGCACTGTGAAAGACTGAAAGGTTTAATTTGAAGGATAAGCTCTCAATTACTGAGAGTTATTTCTGTGCCACACGGTTTGCTCTTACTTTGAGTGCTTTCGATCGACTTAAATACTGACGAAGGTTGGATTCCATTCGTTTCACCTGAGTGGAGATTTGGTACCGGTTATTGTCACGGATCAATTCATCCTCTTATGAGGATGAGTCTTGATCTCCAAAATCAGTGTAGCCCGGAAATTTATGTTCTGCACAATATGATGTTGGGCTCAAGGTAGAGAAGTGCTGATTTCTCATATGCTTATTATTTGATAGGATGAGTAATAAAAGAAATTTGAATCTAGTCTAATATCGAATCCATAGCAAACCTATAGTTACCAATGTTGAAAACCCGAAAGCTTCACCTGTACTGAGTTTCCATCGTAGTGCAGGTGTACACTGCCCGCAACATTCACACCGTGAAGATGGTAACTGGAAGAGATTTAGCCGATGTTATTATGTGTACATGATCCGTGAGCTGGTATCATCCTACCGTCTCTTTACTTTGAGGTAACCTCATTGCTAACCTCATTTCAGATATCTGTTCCTTTCTTGGAAGTTATGTTCCGTGATTGACGTGAGGATCTGTCGAGCGGAAGTTGGCAGCATCACAGAAGATTGCAATGAATGATCGTGCTAAAGTGGTGTGGCTAACTCGTGGTGCTGGTAAGCCATCACCCTCCCTGACCTCTTGTGAGTCGTGTTGATTGACTGTGTTCAGACAATTTTGCTTAACCTTGAAATTTCATGTTTTTTGCAATGGATGGCAGCCTGGCAGGTCATGTATACGAGTGGGCCCTCGGTTGACAAGGCCCTGTCACTTCCAACATCATGAATCAAAATTATCTTGTGAGTGGGGCACTCTTTTTTTTGGGACGTGATGTTGTAGAAATCAGAATCTATATCCAAAGAAGATTGTGTATCAGTATGATGTTGTTCATCTTGGAGCACCAATCATTCAACTGGACCCGACAAGTTTTCGATCATGAGGTGTTGATGGTGATGGCAAAGCAGACTAGCTTGTTTGACTGTGGAGCTAGTAGCTAGCTAGTGTGTACATAGGCTGCGATGAGATTCATGGATGCATGTGATCCGGACTCGTCCAACCGCTTGAATGAAATACTGTGGACTGCTCAGTATTCAACAACCTGAAATCAGGAATACGAGCATTTCATTATACGATTGTATGAACTTTTTAATATACTTCTATTTCAACGACTCTATGAACTTTATATAAAATGCTATCTCCATGCTATCTCCATGAGTTTATTTTAGTTTTCAACGGGTTTTCTTATCTTTCACTTTTGAATGAATAAGAACTTACTTACCCAGTCGGTTGGCAATGTTTCTGCTAATTAAACTTCACTTCATGTTTCCTGCCCTCATGTGAGGATGATGTAGTCGATGTTGCAGTACTCTTTTATCATAGGTCTAGTACATGTGAGCCCTCTATGCGACAATCCAAACTTCGATAACTCACATTCCTCCATAACTCGATCAAAAAACAGCACTACTTACGTTTTTACAAGTTATGACATCAGTTTTTGTATCATCGCCCTTGGAACTACTGTGTGTACTTTGAAGGTGATTCACTTGTGTTCATAAAAATTGTATCCATGATGTGAACCATTCTCAGTTTTTAGAAGCAACATAAGATGCATTTTCTTGCATCACTTTATTCCAACGACTTTCATGGGAGTTGGGAGCATTACGAAAGAATGAAATGATTGCATTCACAGCAAGCAATGTGCTACTCTTGGTGCTGGTATGGTAAGCCATCATCTTCTCCTCTCCGCTCTCTCTGAAACTTGTCATTGTGTACAAGCAATTCATTTTGCACGAACAAAAAAAATTCATGATTCAGCAATCAATAGCAGGCGATATTACCAGTGGCCCACAGCCGACAAGGCCTTGTGAGTTTCAACTTTCAACTGCATAGAACATCTTCTGACGTACGCACTGTGTTCTTTGGATCTGGTGATCTAAAAATCAAAATCTGTATGTGATGGCCATGACAAAAATGTAGTTAACGCCGGGAGTAACGATTGAGAAATGAACTACTGTTCCTAAACTAGTACACAAATGTTCAGGAAAAATCTAAATACTTCTCAACACATGAACACACGTTCAGGCACAGATAGAAGGCGATCTTTATTATATCATTCGAACTCTATACACACAAAGCCAGGGGAAAGAGGCTCACTCATGACCAGCTATTTCCTCGCACAAAATATCCTCAGCAGGACTACCCTCTCAACAGTCATGAGCCCACAAATCTATTATTCATGCGGCTCGGTGAATCCGGTTGCTGAGCATCCATAACTCTCATCCCAGCCTACGTACACACAAGCTAGCTACGCAGTCAAACAAGTCTGCTAAGCGATCACTATCAACCCCTCATTACTGAAAGTCGAGTCTAGTTGAATGGTGCTACTAGAAGACGGATCGCCTCTACACTGTGATAGCAAACACACTGTATGTAAATACATCCAATGGGCCGGATGGTACGGTGCTGCCCTTGCCAATCTCAGGCAATACTCACTCACTCAGATGCACCACCAGCGACCGGCACGAACACCAGGTCCGACTCGACGAGCCAATGGCACGCCTCGTCACCACGGGGAATGTTCAGGGCGGTGAAAGCCGGATGTGTGCTGAGCCACAGCGAAGTGTCGATGTGACACACGCCAACGCCCTTGATGACGCTGCTGCTGGAATCCGCGGGCTTGAGAGTGGCCCTGATCACCTTGGTGCCCGTCACTCGGTGACAGTAGTACAGAGCCGACGGGAAGTCCACCACATGGCACACCACGATGGTCTTGCCCTCCGCCACGCTTCCCTTGCTCACATTCACGATGCTCACCGCTGCCTTCACGGCTGGGGCGGATGTGGATGTGGACAGCACCTTCACGTGGGGTCCGAGCTCGCTGGAGACGAAGGCGGCCATGGCGTCAGCGGAAGCGGCGCACGCCATCTTCTCTCCGGGCAGGGCTCCGTAGCCGCACATGTACGCGGCCGTGGCGACAGCGGTGCCCATGTCGGAGCCGGGAGCCACACCGAAATGCTTGGTGAGTTGGAGAGCGTTGGAGGAGGTGAGTGCAGGCATGCTCATGGCAGCAGCGGACGACAGGAAGGCCCGCTTTGGGGCAGAGTCCCTGAGGTTCGTGGCGAGAGTCATGGTGTTTCCTTCCACAAGAGCGGACTCCAGGAAGAAGTCCCGCTGCAAGTCATTGATCGTGCGGATGGACGGGTCACGAGTGACACCAGTGGCCTTGGTGGTGAGAAGAGTTTCCTCACACCGGAGGTGTGGGGTGGAGCAGACTGCGGCAATTCTGGCGTCGTCCGTGGTGGAGAGAAGGCGGGCTCCGTTCACCTGCCAGCGAGAAGAGCAACCAAGTCCAGAGTAGTCACATGCATCAGCTTAAGTTGTCAAAATTTGCAGCACGTAAATGTATGGGCTATCTGGTAAACTACAGTAATAGAGCAGCAAGAGTGATACATGCTCTAGAAGTATGACAAGTTAGATTCAGCAAGTTCAGTCTTTGAAAGGACAAGTCTACCATGTTGCTCATCGAATCAATATGTGTGTGCTTAGAAGTGACACCAGAACGATGCACTATAACTAGAGAACATGTGATGGCGCGGTATTGCAATTGATTGGTATTCTAGCACAGTTAGCCTCAATCACCCCTCGCACACTCATGTAGATGGAAACAAAAAAGGAAACTAAGCATGATATGGTGATGAAATCTTACTCTAGTGGCCGCCACCATGATGGCCATGAGTATGTTGAAGGTAAGGCGGAGAAGTGCCATCACTGCCATGATCGCTACTAAAATGCGGAGGCAAAGAACTGTAGAGAAAGAGTAAGGCTTGCAAGCAGATGGTTGGAAATAAGGAAGCACTGGAAGTATATGACTGAATGTGCTGGAAATGAGTGCGATGAAGTGCTCGAGATCGATCCACTTATACGTGAGTGATATGAGATATTCTGAACCTTCAAGAACCGGACATGTACTTAGTTCGCATGGTATTCGTTGGCATTCAATCATGCCAAAGATGAGGTTGGTTTAATTAAGGATATGAACTCACTCACTCAGTGATTCGGAATTGTTCAAAGTTGTGCGGTGGCCAGTTGGTGTCAAGGAACCTCTCCTTGCATTTAGCAACCTCGCCACTGGCCATCAAACATTGTGGATCAATTTAGATCCGTCCATGTGATTTTATTAACAATGTTCGTGCATGTGATTTTATCCACAATGTTCGGTCCGTGCAAGAGGTTTCAAGATAATGACCTTTTATAAGTGGTTTGTATTGGATATATAAGGTTCTTGGTACTTTGTGGACTTGTATGGCCAATCACAATCACTGTATTACAATTATAATATAATGAATCTTTTTTGAATTTTTGGTTTGTACTTTTCAACAATCATACGTTGGAAATGTAGAAGGCGGTTTTGGCTAACCCCAATGTTCTTTAATAGAATGATGGATGTGCTATTGTAGAAATTTTGCATTGAAGTGACACAAGAGGTAGGATCTGCCTCTTGATGATGCATGTGAAGAACTAGCATGTTTTAATTATATCAATATTAAATGAATTATGGTATAATTCTTTTTACTTGTTCAAATTTTGTCTATGCTTTTAATAGAGATGAGATGTTCTCTCCATGTAGAATTTCTTACATCAAGCTAATAAACTACATTGCTATTATTTTCTTAAATCTTGTGTTCTAATCCCTTTTTTTGTTCTTTGCTCTTAGGAAACGTTCAGATTAAAAGGTGTTTTTTAGAAATAAATAGATTGGGAACTTGGGATGCAGGGATTATGAGCACATTAGAAGAAATACTTTCAAAAATATCCTATAACTAAGGCATTTTTGATATCACATGATAAAATAGAGAAAGCTCACCAATAAGCCAAAATGAACACCATTGGTTTCAAAAATAGTAAGATTACTAACGATAAGAAAACCTTGTTTTGTAACCCAAATTTATGTTCTGAAGCCTTATTGTGATCAATCTATGAATTCAAATGGGGTTTGGTAAAATGAATGTGATTTCCAACTCACCAAATTTCTAGGGAAAAAAACAGAAATTTAGATTAGTATCTTTTTTTACTCTCATACAACTCCTCAAATTTTGAAATTGACCATAAAATGGTTAATTGGGCTCTTAGGGGTTTTTCTCTTTTTTTAAATATCAATATGGTTAATAGTTAAATTATTATCAAAATTAAAAACTAAAAATTTTACCAATTTAAGTTATAAGGGCAAGCTTCAAAGTTAAAGAGGTTGATCTTTGGAATCTTCTATGAGCTCCCAACTTTTTCTTTTTTCTAAACTAGAGATCTGGAAATAATATAAAATAATTTTACCTACATTTGAAAAATGTATAAAGCTACCTTGTCATTATTTATAAAGAAAAATGTAGCTTTATATATTTTTCATTTGTTTTTTTTTTTTTTTTTTTAATTAGAAGCACATTAGGGTGAATTAATTTGTACGTTACGCCCTTTAAATTGTGGTGATCTGCTTGTTCAACAAACTTTTTTAGACCTCCACATTTTAAAGTACTATAATTTTTTTTTCTTGTAGATTTAGGTAAACGGAGCGATCAAGTGTACAAAATTGCAAATCACTTGACTATTTTTTTCAAAAAGATTAAAAACATATCGTAATGTGCACTCCTTGCTTTTCATTTAAAAACGCCACTTTTTCAACAATGTCTCAAAGTACTCAATTTCGGTAAAAATAAAGTTGCAAAGCAAAAGAAAATTATATGGTCGAGAGAGCACCTCTTTATGTTGAACAGGTTGCATCATATCCTCTCCAAAATTATTCCATACAAGTTTACAATCTTTATCAGTGAAAGTGTGGGATTTTTGACATAATGTAATTTAGTCAAAAAAATTATGTGGACTTGTTTCCATTCCACCATAGTAGTACAATACACACCGAAGCAATTGTGCCAAACTACTGTTTTTGGCATCAGAGGCTACTTCTAGGATTCAAGATTTGGTACTTCGCTTGTACTCTCACTCTTCCAATATTAAAAAGTTCCAATGGGAATGAAAATATTTAAATTAAATTTGAATACCTAAACAAGCCAAATATAGAATAAATTATGGATGACAAGCGACAAGTCTGAAAAGCCATCATCTTTTCTGCTAGAGTGTGTTTTAGATGTAACCTCTTGCCTGGGTTAAATCTAAATTAAGTCTAGTTTGTGTGATAAACTTTTTAGAATCAAACAATAAAGTAGAATAGCATTGGTTTTGGTGAAGGAAACTCTTGTTTTAAAGTTTCCAATGATAGGGCATGTCGTACCACTAGAAGCCAAATATGTTAAACTGAATTTCTTCTTTATGAATTCCATCACATAAGTATGATCTAAGGATAGAAGCATACTAGGGCGGCTCTATTCTAGGCAAAGTAAATGTGGAAACTCCAAAGTACAAAAGTCCACTCTTAAATAGAACCGAATTTACTCACTTTCCTAAGTGAACTAAGTCAAAAAAATTACCAATTTTACAAGGATAGCTCCCAAAAATTATAAAAATAATCTTCAAAGGTGCTAGTCAAATTTTTTAGTTCTTTCAGAAGGTTTCAGAATTCAAGGTTTTGGAATTTTTCAAACAATAGAGAAATTCGCTAAGTACAACGGATTAGGGACCAAAACCAAGGTTGACAAACTAGGCGCGTTTAGGTGATCGGGCGGGCAAACCGGGCGGACTAGTTGTCCTGTACAGGCAGGCGTGCCTGCCCACCTTGATTGTAGGGGGTGAGTAATTCTTCATGGGTAACAAATTTTGAAGTAAAAAGCATGTCTGCCGTCCCACATGGCCTGTACGTGGCAGCCAAGTGGCTTACTTTTCACCTTAACCCTTGTCACGTCGTCGTTCTTTTACCTAAACTAAGAGTCAACAGCCGTTTGACCCTATCGGGCAAGGGAGAGTTCAATGGGGCAGGCGGGCGGCGTGCCTGTCCGGTTTGACAAACTTGACCAAAACACCTAGTTTTTGTTGGATCAAACTGGGCACTAAATTTTTACTCTAAAATCAAAATGGGGACTAAACTCAAAAATGCATGATTTTGATGGTTTGCTAAGTTCAGTCCCCAGTTCAACTTGGTGCCTAGTTCCCAACGTGATGCGTGGAACACCAAAGGAGCACGATTGTTGTTTATCTGTGTGTGAAGGTCTTTAGTTTATATCTGGTCCCAAATTTGGTGCATTTGGTCCCCAATCCGTTATAATTAGCGGACAAGTGAAAATAGGGCACAAAACAACAGATTGGAGACTACTAGGGAGTCCTACTTAGCGGATTTCTCTAATGTTTGCTTAAAAATCTCAAACTTGTAAAGGTACCTATCATAGTTCACTTTTCCTTAAACCATAGATACCTTTGTCATGAATGTTTTGCTAATTGTCGTCTCTAAACTTTTTCTAGAAAATTCAAACATAGAGCTCTTGCAAATAATTATCATATATACCACAATTAATATGGGATAGTGACTAAAAATAGGCTTAAGTACAAGATCTTATGGTTAAAAGTAAAAAATCCAGATCATACACTTTGGGGTGCATGAAGGTAGTAAATCATAGTTATGAGGTTTCAACCTTCCAAATACTCAACAAAATTTAGAGGTTAAATCATATTGTGAATCAAACCCCCATATGTTCTAGCCTATTATTAGCCCAAAATTTGAGATTATTACAAAGTGTCATAGTTGAAAATTAAGGTATACCAATTGACTTCTTTGCTTGAATGATAGCATTGCATTAATAAAAATTGCCAAAATTTTACAAAAGAATCTAAAATTAGTTCAAAACAAGACCCTTTTCACTTATTAATATGTGCCTTCTAGTAACAAACCTTGATTTGAGTTGAGATTTCTACTAATAAAACTAGCTCTACTTGAATTTTATCCCACCAAAAAACGTTACGATCTAAGAAGCGCATGAAGGAGAAAGAACTTCTCAAATACCCTGTACTTTTTTTATTCTTTCAAAATAGAAACATCTTTGCTTGCAAACCCGATATAAACTAAGAAAGAGAATATTTAAATAAGAAAGATTTCATCGAGAAAGTTGCTAGAATCCATATTAAGATTATACTTGTATAATTAAAGCATTCATGAAAACCTTATTTATATTTCAAACAATCAACTAGCAATGGTAAAACATCCTCATATTTCTGACTCTTAGACAAAACTTTCCTTTACTAAAATGCATGCCATAGATATATACCATATAATTTCATTGTTTTGCAAGTTTCATTACAAAAAATTGAACTATATTTGGAATCAAATCCAACAAATTTGTTGAAGACAAATAACAAGTATAGAAGATATCTTAATTCTTAAATGACTAACCTTCATTGCATTGGTCAAAATTTGACATCAAGCAAGTTTAGGCTCTGATTTCCAAACATCTTGGTCTAATTTTAGTCTGTGAATACAATTTTTCTAAAGTGGCGCACTTTTGGACATCCCGTAGTTCCTTGAAAGTATCAACAAGTATGAATTATTTTGCTACTTAGGCTTTTAATTCAGAAATTCAATTTTTTCAGAATTTGAGCATTTAGCCCAGGCATCTATATCATGATGCTTTCAACCCCTAAATGCGCCAAATACCAAAAACAATATTTTGGATGGAAGGCAAAACTTTAAAAGCCATAGCTTTTTCATCCAAGGTCTACTTTAGATAAAATCACTTGGGTTAAATTCCATATCAAGTTTGTGTGATAAAGACTATAGTCCCATACAACACAGTATGGATGTATTGAGAGCATTTTAGTGAGGGCAACTCTTGTCTTTGGGTTTTCAAATATGGCGCGCTTGTTTTACAATTCCAAAAGAGTTATGTAAAATCCAATTTAGTTTTTTAGAATTTTTCTTGCATACAAATGATCTTAGGATATCTCAGGATACAATTCAACAACTTTGTAGTTGCAGGATTTTTTATTTGAATATCTTAGGTATTGGATTATTTTGCAATGATGTTTCTATACTTACTAGATGTTTACAAGGGTTTTTCATAGATAGAATTCTTTTGGGCAAGGCTATTGTTGAGATAAATGTGAACATTTTTCTAGTTGGTGATATTTCATTGCAATATGTATATTGGTAGTATTTCCACCTCAAAGTGCAAATGATGAAAATTTGTAGCCAGTCGTTTACCATGATAAAGATTTGTACCGAGTCATTTTGAATGTTTTCCATACTTTGAAAGGTTTTGAAGAATAAGCCCTCTATCATTATGAGTTATCACTTAGAGTGTCCGGTGGCCACATTCCCACTAGACTTGGCTACTTTTTTCAGTGCTGCCAACCGAGTAAGTGTGACAAAGGCAGGATAGCATTTTTATCACCTTGAGATTTGATAGTACCGTCCGATTATTGTTGCGGTTGAGTATTTCCATATCAAGATGAGTTTTGAACTTTTGATCTCAGGAGGCTCTGTGTAGCCCAAAAAAATGTATGTTTCCCACAATATGATGCAAGGCTGAAAGGTAGTGAGGGCTCGTTGCACAATCATATGAATAATTATCTGATGAAACAAGTAATAGGCAGGTCGGATTGTAGTTCGTTATTGAATAGGTAACAGACCATTCGTTATCAAGGTTGAAAACCTGAAAGCTTCACTTATTTGGTACCAGCTTAGTGCGGATAATTTCGATTTCTTGCTACTAATTAAGTAAGACGTGGAGGTAGTAAGCAACTGAGCAAGCTTCCATCAAAAAAAACTGCCCGCCACATTCATACTGTGAAGATGGTAACCGGAGAAGATTTATCCTAATTATGCTATTATCGGCCCTCCAGCTGTCTACATCCCTGAGCTGGTATGATCCTTCAATCTCATTACATTGAACTGACCTCCGTTCTACTACGCAATCCCAATGTGTGATCTTTGCTTGGAAATTACAAAAGCCAGGCTTGTTTTGGCCCCATGATTGACAAGATGATGTAGTCGACCGGCCTCTATCAATGGGAGGTGGCAGCATCACAGAACAATGCAATTAATGATCGATCGTGGGCTCGTGGCAACGTGGTGTTGCTAGCTCTTGGGGCTGCGAAGCCATCACCCTCTCCTGTGAGCTTTTGTGTGTCTTGCTGATTGTGTCGAAAACAACAAAAAGTAAATAAAAATGCTTGAAGTTGAAATCTCGTCTTTTCGCCATGCATGGCAGGTGATAGTACCAGTGGGACCTCGGCTTACAAGGTCATTGTCACTTCCGACAGCATAGAACATCTTCTGAGGCACTGTGCTTTTTGGACGTGATGTACAAATCAATGCCTGTATCATGGTCTTGTTATAAAGGATGACCATCTCAAGGGAGAAGATTGAAAAATTCAGCACTGTGTTGCTGATGTGGTCGTACCAAAGAGCCAAATAACTCTCATACAAATCTTCATAACGTAACTTCTTTGACGTTTCAGCGAGTGTACAGTACTTGGGGGAGTTGAATCGCCAATACTATTTTCATATGCAAAGCTAATAGTGGGGCCCATGAAGTTTAGAGCTCTTCATATGTTCAGTGTTTGATTTTTGATTCATCTCCCAGTGCATGACATCAGCATCGATCCCACTTTATACTGCTTGGGGAAAGCAAAGGTGTTCATCATAATCCTCTACGTACTACTTGAGGTGGAATATTACCTGGTGCGGAGTGTGCGTTAATGAACTGATCCCTCCCCTCACAGATAGCAATGGACACAAAATTGCATGATATATCATTCGTGATGGAATGATAAAGTCAACAGAGAACTTGTGAGTCGAAGCAGCATCACCTCCGAATCCTATTATATCATCAAATCTGCGCCTGCGAGGGCACCATACCAGAACACAAATGGACACAGATTCAAACATAAACTGAAGGCAACCTTTATTATTCAATCGAACTCCTAGCACACTGACACAAAGTGAGCCCCTCACTCAGGACCAGCTAGTCTTCGCACATAAAATCTTTAGCGCGACTACTCTCTGAACAGTCATGAACCCACACTCTTTTATTCTTAGCGCAATTACTCCCTTAACAGTCATGAGCCCACACTCGAGCTCTTTTATTCAAGCGGCTCGGTGAATCCGGCTGCAGTGCATCCGTGATTCTCATCGCAGCCTACGTACTCACAAGCTACTAGCTACGCAGTCAAACAAGTCTGCATTGCTATCACCATCAACACCTCATGATCCAAAGCCGGGTCCAGGTGAGTGGTGCTAGCAGAAGACGGATCGCCTCGACACTGTTAATGCAAACACACTGTATATGTGAACATGCAATGGGCACCGTGGGTACGGTGCTGCCCCTGCCAATCGGACACCACTCACTCACTCAGATGCACCACCAGCAGTTACCGGCACGAACACCAGGTCCGAGTCGACGAGCCAATGGCACGCCTCGTCACCACGGGGAATGTTCAGGGCGGTGAAGGCGGGGTGGGTGCTGAGCCACAGCGAAGTGTCGATGTGACACACGCCAACGCCCTTGATGACGCTGCTGCTGGAATCCGCGGGCTTGAGAGTGGCCCTGATCACCTTGGTGCCCGTCACTCGGTGACAGTAGTACAGAGCCGACGGGAAGTCCACCACATGGCACACCACGATGGTCTTGCCCTCCGCCACGCTTCCCTTGCTCACATCCACGATGCTCACCGCCGCCTTCACGGCTGGGGCGGATGTGGATGTGGACAGCACCTTCACGTGGGGTCCGAGCTCGCTGGAGACGAAGGCGGCCATGGCGTCAGCGGAAGCGGCGCACGCCATCTTCTCTCCGGGCAGGGCTCCGTAGCCGCACATGTACGCGGCCGTGGCGACGGCGGTGGCCATGTCGGAGCCGGGAGCCACACCGAAGTGCTGGGTGAGTTGCAGAGCGTTGGAGGAGGTGAGATCAGGCATGCTCATGGCAGCAGCGGACGACAGGAAGGCCCGCTTTGGGGCAGAGTCCCTGAGGTTCGTGGCGAGAGTCATGGTGTTTCCTTCCACAAGAGCAGACTCCAGGAAGAAGTCGCGTTGCAGATCATTGATCGTGCGGATGGACGGGTCACGAGTGACGCCAGTGGCCTTGGTGGTGAGAAAAGTTTCCTCACACCGGAGGTGTGGGGTGGAGCAGACTGCGGCAATTTTGGCGTCGTCCGTGGTGGAGAGAAGGCGGGCTCCGTTCACCTGCCAGCCAGAAGAGGAACCAAGTCCAGAGCAGTCACATGCATCAGCTTAAATTGACAAAATTGCAGCACTCAGAATGTATGGGAAGAGCAACAAGAATGATGCATGCACTGTTCATAAAACATGGTTCACTAAGTTCCGGTTCGATTTTCAAGAGACACTCTAACATGCTGTGGTGGCCCATGGATCCCTGGGCTTCTCCAAGAAGTGACACTTTGAGGATGCACTGCAAGTAGACACCAAATGATGGTGTAGTATAATTGCACTAGCAACCTTGGTGTTCCATAACACAATTAATCAACAATCTGTGGACCAAATTTGTCACAACAGAAGTGGATAGGAACCAGAATGAAAGGAGATTGTGTTCATGACATCTTACCATTGTGGCCGCCTCCATGATAGCCACCGTGATGGCCATGAGCAAGATGAGGTCAAGGCGGAGAAGTGCCATCGCTACTAAGAAGTAGAGGCGATTTAAGAAAAAAGAAGGCTTGCAAGCAGGTTGGAAACTAGGAAGTAGTGGAGTGTGCTGGAAATGAGTGTGATGAAGTGCTTGAGATCAAGCCACTTATAGGTGAGTGGGATGAGATATCCTGCGCTTTCAACATTCAAGAACCTCACATATGCCCTTCTATTACCATGGTAGCTTAGTTGGCATGGTATCCGTTGCGTGCACATTATTTATTCCTCAAGATAATGTACATGTGGTCAATTTTGAGGAGATGAGCTCACTCATTTTGTAATCATGCAAGATTGCACGGTGGCCGGTAGGTGTCAAGGGGCCTCCCCAGGCATTTTGCAACCTTGTGACCACCGAACATTGTGGATCAATATAGATCCTTGCATATACTTGTTTGAATTTTCTTCGGTTCAACAAGGATATCAGTATCCCCTGTGAACTCAAAGATGCATGCACATGGAGAAATCCAGTACTCTAATTTCCAATAAGCATGCAACATGACTACAAAGCTAAAACTTGTGCAAACCTCAAAGATTGCTGAGCAATATGGGTGTGTGCTTTTAGGAGAGGCACTCATGCACTCAATGTTGAGATTGATAACTCTCCATGATTCCTGGATTCTAGATATTGGTAGTTCATGAGTGAGTTCTTGAATATAACAAGGTTTTGTGAACTTGTGTGACGAATCACAATGCATTGCAATTACAATATGTTGACTTCCTTTCAGTATGTCATTTTGAAGACACATATCATGTCAATTTCACCCTAAGTATGAAGGTTCTTCAGTTTCTTTCTTTTATTTTCTTGTTTGAATTTTTGAGGTTTTTACGAAATGGTTTAGTTGAAAAGCTTTCCCTCAATATATCCGAGCTACATTACATTTTTCTTATATAAGCTGTTCAGACCATAATTGTCAACCCACATGGCTTCTCAAACTGCACTCAAATTTTGGAGCATCAAAGCAAATACTTGATGAAGATTTGAAAAGAAAATTTGCTTTCTACTATACCAATTGTGCCCATTGCATGTTCATGTATACATTGTGTTTGCGTTCTAAGCGTCGAGGCGATCCGTCTTCTTGTAGCACTATTATAAATGGACCCGACTTTCGATCATGAGGTATTGAATGATGGTGATCGCTTAGCAGACTTCTTTGACTGTGTAGCGAGTAGGCTTCGATGAGAATCATGGATGCACATAACCGGATTCACAAAAATTTTAAATGTGCCTCCTTCAGTTGATTAAGCTTGTTAGACTCTTTAATACTTTGGCGAAGCTTCATGTATGATATGTAAAGATACTTCATATGTGATGGAAGGTAGCCAAGACGCAATGTGTCGGGGGAGGCCCTTGACATTGACTCCACACGCTACTGTGCAATAACACACAAGTGCATGTGATTCTTATCACCATGGTTAAATGTTGTGCACGCAACTTACACATACAATATCTTTCACCATACCAATACCACACCAAACAAGTACCAATACTTATGATTGAGGGGTTCTCGAACATGCAGGACCGTATGTGATCTCAGTCACCAATAAAAGTGACTTGATCTTGAGCAATTCATCACAACACACCCATTGCTTGCTTGTTCTCAATTGAGCATTAATTTCTTTCCTCCCAACGTAATCCATCTTCACTTCTTGACAGCGCGATGGCAACTCTCCACCTCGGCTTCATTATACTCCTTACCATCGTGGGGATGGCCTCTACGGTAACGATTCCATCACATGGTTCTCAATCACTTGGGTTGCGTTGTACATAGAGAAACTTGCGTTGCGTTGTAGTCCGTCAAATCGTGTGACTCGGGGTCACCACTAACCACTAAGCCATGCAATGTACAAGTTGATGACTTTGCACTTAATGTACTCAATCATCACATAGTGTTGAGTTCTAACACATCGTCGTACGCAGTGTCACTTCTAGAATGATGCACACGGATGCATGAGCCACCATGCTAGATTGCCTCTTCAAAGTAGGAACTTGCTGAATCCTCCAACTATACTTACACGGCATGAATCTCATTGCTCTAGACTATGCCTGTGGAGTACTAGATCTTAACCATGCATTCGAGTGCTTCAACATTAACGATCTATGCGACTACTCTGGACTTGGTTGCTCTTCTCGCTGGCAGGTGAACGGAGCCCGCCTTCTCTCCACCACGGACGACGCCAAAATTGCCGCAGTCTGCTCCACCCCACACCTCCTGTGTGAGGAAACTTTTCTCACCACCAAGGCCACTGGCGTCACTCGTGACCCGTCCATCCGCACGATCAATGATCTGCAACGCGACTTCTTCCTGGAGTCTGCTCTTGTGGAAGGAAACACCATGACTCTCGCGACGAACCTCAGGGACTCTGCCCCAAAGCGGGCCTTCCTGTCGTCCGCTGCTGCCATGAGCATGCCTGATCTCACCTCCTCCAACGCTCTGCAACTCACCCAGCACTTCGGTGTGGCTCCCGGCTCCGACATGGCCACCGCCGTCGCCACGGCCGCGTACATGTGCGGCTACGGAGCCCTGCCCGGAGAGAAGATGGCGTGCGCCGCTTCCGCTGACGCCATGGCCGCCTTCGTCTCCAGCGAGCTCGGACCCCACGTGAAGGTGCTGTCCACATCCACATCCGCCCCAGCCGTGAAGGCGGCGGTGAGCATCGTGGATGTGAGCAAGGGAAGCGTGGCGGAGGGCAAGACCATCGTGGTGTGCCATGTGGTGGACTTCCCGTCGGCTCTGTACTACTGTCACCGAGTGACGGGCACCAAGGTGATCAGGGCCACTCTCAAGCCCGCGGATTCCAGCAGCAGCGTCATCAAGGGCGTTGGCGTGTGTCACATCGACACTTCGCTGTGGCTCAGCACCCACCCCGCCTTCACCGCCCTGAACATTCCCCGTGGTGACGAGGCGTGCCATTGGCTCGTCGACTCGGACCTGGTGTTCGTGCCGGTCACTGGTGGTGCATCTGAGTGAGTGAGTGGTGTCTGATTGGCGGGGGCAGCACGTACAAACGGTGCCCATTGCATGTTCACATATAGAGTGTGTTAGCATTTACAGTGTCGAGGCGATCTGTCTTCTTCTAGCACCACTCACCTGGATCCGACTTTGGATCATGAGGTGTTGATGGTCATCGTTTAGCAGACTTGCTTGACTGCGTAGCTAGTAGCTTGTGTGTACGTAGGCTTCGATGAGAATCATGGATGCACACAGCAACCGAGCCGCTTGAATAAGAGAGTGTGGGCTCATGACAGTTGAGAGGGTAGTCGAGCTAAGGGATTTATGTGCGAGGACTAGCTGGGCTTGAGTGAGCCCCTCACTACGTGTGTTTAGAGTTCGATCGATATAATAAAGATCGCCTTCATTCTGTGTTTGGATCCTCGTTCCTTGCGTGTACGTACTGGACAGGTTTGATGTTATTGTAGTCACTATTTGTGGTTATTCTTGAGTATGTAGTGCCCATGCATCCGGATTCCGGAGAGAGCACCCGGGTTGGTGAGGGTGAAGAGGGAGGAGTGGTTGCCTAGTAATGAGAGGGCAATCACTACGTAAATTATGGTCAATCTTCTTGGGATCTTGAGTAGCACCTATCTTTTGAACGAAGCGGTCCGTAGAGGATATTCCTGGTATCTCATCTCATCACGAGGAATATTTTGTGTAAGAAAATCACTACTTTTTTTGAAAAATACCTAAGCAACTGTGAAGAAAAGTATATCAACAAATTTATATATTATTGTAGTCAGATATGTGTAAAGTACAGATGAACTAGTCGTTTTCCATGTCTTCCATACTTCGGAAGGTCTTGAAGAATAAGCCCTCTATCATTGTGACTTATCTCTCACACTATCAGATGGCGACATTCCCACTAGACTTTGCTACCTTTTCCAGTGCTGCCAAGTGAACCGAGTAATTGTGACAAAGGCAGGATAACATTTTTATCACCTTTAGATATGATAGTACCGATCATTGTTGCGGTTGAGTATTTCCATATCAGGATGAGTTTTGATCTCAGGAGGCTCTGTGTAGCCCAGAAAAATGTATGTTTCCCACAATATGATGCAAGGCTGAAAGGTAGTGAGGGCTCGTTGCACAATCATATGAATAATTATCTGATGAAACAAGTAATAGGCAGGTCGGATTTTAGTTCGTTATTGAATAGGTAACAGACCATTCGTTATCAAGGTTGAAAACCTGAAAGCTTCACTTACTTGGTACCAGCTTAGTGCGGATAATTTCGGTTTCTTGCTAATATTTAAGTAAGACGTGGAGGTAGTAAGCAACTGAGCAAGCTTCCATCAAAAGAAACTGCCCGCCACATTCATACTGTGAAGATGGTAACCGGAGAAGATTTATCCTACTTATGCTATTATCGGCCCTCCAGCTGTCTACATCCCTGAGCTGGTATGATCCTTCAATCTCATTGCATTGAACTGACCTCCGTTCTACTACGCAATCCCAATGTGTGTTCTTTGAATACTTGGAAACTACAAAAGCCAGGCTTGTTTTGGCCCCATGATTGACAAGATGATGTAGTCGACCGGCCTCTATCAATGGGAGGTGGCAGCATCACAGAACAATGCAATTAATGATCGATCGTGGGCTCGTGGCAACGTGGTGTTGCTAGCTCTTGGGGCTGCGAAGCCATCACCCTCTCCTGTGAGCTTTTGTGTGTCTTGCTGATTGTGTCGAAAACAACAAAAAGTAAATAAAAATGCTTGAAGTTGAAATCTCGTCTTTTCGCCATGCATGGCAGGTGATAGTACCAGTGGGACCTCGGCTTACAAGGTCATTGTCACTTCCGACAGCATAGAACATCTTCTGAGGCACTGTGCTTTTTGGACGTGATGTACAAATCAATGCCTATATCATGGTCTTGTTATAAAGGATGACCATCTCAAGGGAGAAGATTGAAAAATTCAGCACTGTGTTGCTGATGTGGTCATACCAAAGAGCCAAATAACTCTCATACAAATCTTCATAACGTAACTTCTATGACGTTTCAGCGAGTGTACAGTACTTGGGGGAGTTGAATCGCCAATACTATTTTCATATGCAAAGCTAATAGTGGGGCCCATGAAGTTTAGAGCTCTTCATATGTTCAGTGTTTGATTTTTGATTCATCTCCCAGTGCATGACATCAGCATCGATCCCACTTTATACTGCTTGGGGAAAGCAAAGGTGTTCATCATAATCCTCTACGTACTACTTGAGGTGGAATATTACCTGGTGCGGAGTGTGCGTTAATGAACTGATCCCTCCCCTCACAGATAGCAATGGACACAAAATTGCTTGATATATCATTCGTAATGGAATGATAAAGTCAACAGAGAACTTGTGAGTCGAAGCAGCATCACCTCCGAATCCTATTATATCATCAAATCTGCGCCTGCGAGGGCACCATACCAGAACACAAATGGACACAGATTCAAACATAAACTGAAGGCAACCTTTATTATTCAATCGAACTCCTAGCACACTGACACAAAGTGAGCCCCTCACTCAGGACCAGCTAGTCTTCGCACATAAAATCTTTAGCGCGACTACTCTCTGAACAGTCATGAGCCCACACTCTTTTATTCTTAGCGCAATTACTCCCTTAACAGTCATGAGCCCACACACGAGCTCTTTTATTCAAGCGGCTCGGTGAATCCGGCTGCAGTGCATCCGTGATTCTCATCGCAGCCTACGTACTCACAAGCTACTAGCTACGCAGTCAAACAAGTCTGCATTGCTATCACCATCAACACCTCATGATCCAAAGCCGGGTCCAGGTGAGTGGTGCTAGCAGAAGACGGATCGCCTCGACACTGTTAATGCAAACACACTGTATATGTGAACATGCAATGGGCACCGTGGGTACGGTGCTGCCCTTGCCAATCGGACACCACTCACTCACTCAGATGCACCACCAGCAGTGACCGGCACGAACACCAGGTCCGAGTCGACGAGCCAATGGCACGCCTCGTCACCACGGGGAATGTTCAGGGCGGTGAAGGCGGGGTGGGTGCTGAGCCACAGCGAAGTGTCGATGTGACACACGCCAACGCCCTTGATGACGCTGCTGCTGGAATCCGCGGGCTTGAGAGTGGCCCTGATCACCTTGGTGCCCGTCACTCGGTGACAGTAGTACAGAGCCGACGGGAAGTCCACCACATGGCACACCACGATGGTCTTGCCCTCCGCCACGCTTCCCTTGCTCACATCCACGATGCTCACCGCCGCCTTCACGGCTGGGGCGGATGTGGATGTGGACAGCACCTTCACGTGGGGTCCGAGCTCGCTGGAGACGAAGGCGGCCATGGCGTCAGCGGAAGCGGCGCACGCCATCTTCTCTCCGGGCAGGGCTCCGTAGCCGCACATGTACGCGGCCGTGGCGACGGCGGTGGCCATGTCGGAACCGGGGGCCACACCGAAGTGCTTGGTGAGTTGGAGAGCGTTGGAGGAGGTGAGTGCAGGCATGCTCATGGCAGCAGCGGACGACAGGAAGGCCCGCTTTGGGGCAGAGTCCCTGAGGTTCGTGGCGAGAGTCATGGTGTTTCCTTCCACAAGAGCGGACTCCAGGAAGAAGTCTCGCTGCAAGTCATTGATCGTGCGGATGGACGGGTCACGAGCGACACCAGTGGCCTTGGTGGCGAGAGGAGTTTCCTCACACCGGAGGTGTGGGGTGGAGCAGACTGCGGCAATTTTGGCGTCGTCCGTGGTGGAGAGAAGGCGGGCTCCGTTCACCTGCCAGCCAGAAGAGCAACCAAGTCCAGAGTAGTCACATGCATCAGCTTAAGTTGTCAAAATTGCAGCACTTGAATGTATGGGCTATATTTCTTGTGGACCACAGACCTTGAGAGCAACAAGTGACTGTTGCATGCATGGCTCATAGAATATGGTTCACTAAGTTCTGATTTTCAAGAGACACTCTAACATGCTGGTGGTGGCCCATGGATCCCTGGGCTTCTCCAAGAAGTGACCACTATGAGGATGCACTACAAGTTGACCCCATGTGATGGTGTAGTATAATTGCACAAGCAACCGTGGTGACCCCTAACACACTTTGTCAGCAATCTTGACTTGGAGCAAATTTCCTTACAACACAAGCGGATGGGAACTAAGGAGGAATCAAAGCAGATTGTGTTGACGAAATCTTACCATTGTGGCCGCCTCCATGATAGCCACCGTGATGGCCATGAGCAAGATGAGGTCAAGGCGGAGAAGTGCCATCGCTAGTAAGAAGTAAAGGCGAAAGGAAAAAAAGGCTTGCAAGCAGATTGGGAACAAGGAAGGAGTGGAGTGTGCTAGAAATGAGTGTGATGAAGTGCTTGAGATCAAGCCACTTATAGGTGAGTGGGATGAGATATCCTGCGCTTTCACCATTCAAGAACCTGATATATGTCCTGCCCTTACCATGGTAGCTTAGTTGGCATGATATTTGTTGCGTGCAAGTTATTTATTTCTCTAGATAATGTACGTGGTCAATTTGAGAAGATGAGCTCACTCACTTTGTAATCGTGCAAGATTGCACGGTGGCCAGTCGGTGTCAATGGGCCTCCCGTGGCATCTTGCAACCTGACCACCGAACATTGTGGATCAATATAGATTCTTGCATCTATGTTTGTTTGATCTCCTTGGATCGAACATGGATATTAGTACCCCCTGTGAATTCAAAGATGCATGTGGAGAAATCCAATACTCTAATTTCCAATACAACTACAACATGACTTTAGTGCTAAAACTTGCAAACCTCAAAGACTGCTCAGTAAGATGGTGCATGGTCTTAGGGAAGGCACTCATGCACTTAGTGCTCAGATTGATAAGCCTCCATGATCACTCAATTCTAGATTTTGGTAGTTCATGAGTGAGTTCTTCAATATATACAAGGTTTTGTGAACTTGTATGGCAAATCACAATGTATTGCAATTACAATATGACTTTCTTTCAATATGTTATTTTGAAAACACAGATCATGTCATTTCACCCTATGAAGGTTCTTCATTTTCTTCCTTTTATTTTGTTGTTTGAATTGTAAGGTTTTTATATGATGGTTCAATTCAAAAGCTTTCTCTGAATATATGCCCACATTACAGTTTTCTTATATAAGCTGTTGAGACCATATCAACCCACAAAGTTTCTCATATTGCACTCAAATTTTGGAGCCTCAATGCAGATACTTGATGAAGATATGAAAAGAAATTCTGCTCTGCTGGATATAACCTCATAGTCACAGTTCTATATATTCTCTCACCTCCCATATCCCCAATTTCATACCATACAATACATGGCATACCATAGCATACACCCCGTGACCCCTGACCCCTCACCCCACCCCATGCGTTCACTAATTAGTTTGTGACATGAATTTATGTCATGCAATGGATTCAGAGATTTGGTGTCATAGTATGAGTACAATAACAACCCTGTTGTATTACTCAATCATCTCTCAAGACATAAACGTTTTTATACCATGGCCATCATAGAGGTTGGATTTCTTCAACCCAGCATCCAAAAAGCACGGTGCATCCAAAAAGCATGACTACTACGCTGTTGGAACCGACAAGGCCTGTATCAGCCGAGGGCCCACACTGGTAATATCACCTGCCATTGCAAAGACATGAAAGTTCAGGTTCAAGCAAAAGTGTTTGTTGACACAATCAACAACACGTATAGAAGCCCGCAAGCGTGAATGAAATGGCTTACCAGCACCAGAGTTAGCAATACCACCTTTAATGAAATGGCTTACCAGCACCAAGGGTTAGCAACACCACGTTGCCACGATCATTCATTGCATTCTTCTGTAATGCTGCCAACTCCCATGAAAGCCGCTCGACTACATCATCCTGTCATGGGCCCAAGGCGAAGTTGAATCTTGTAGGCTCCAAGGATAGAACAGATATTAAAAATGAGTAAAACTTAGGTTCGTTGAATGTAAAAGAAAAAGATCATACCAGCTCAGGGATGTAGACGGCTGGAGGGCCGATAATTGCATTAGCTAAATCTTCTCCGGTTACCATCTTCACAGTCTGAATGTTACGGGCAGTATACACCTGCAGTTTCATGGAGCTCAGCTGCTTGTTTCCTACACGTCTGAGTAGCAAGAAGCCACTAAGCTGGTACCAAATATAAGTGAAGGCTTGTCTGATAACAAAAGGTGCAAATTACCCATATTATCCGATAAGCATGTGAGCAACTAGCCCTCTCTGCCTTGGGCCATGCATCATGTTGTGAAAAACCTATATTTTGCGGCCTACACAAATTCTAGGGAAACCACCTGATTCGAAGAAACCACCATCGTGATATGAGTGTATATGGGTCCCTCCGAGCAACAACAATCAGTATCAAATCTCCAAGGTAGAAAGAATAAAATCGTACCTTTGTCACAATAACTCGGTCGGCAGCACTAAAAGCAGGAGCAAAGTCTAGTAGAAACGTCGCCAACCGACTGTGCCAAAGATAATTCACAACAACTGAGAGCTTATCCTTAAAAACCTTTCAAAGCTCAGAAGACAGGCCAGACCCAAAAGAGTAAATTGAATAGCTATACATAATTTCCGAATACTTACAGCCTTCAGGTGGAAACCTTTCTCACTCACCTGACTGTATGAGGTTGAAAAATCACCCAAATGGGCTGTTGATCGAACCGTTGACGAGCTGCTTGAAGTACAGCACGAACCTCGGTAGGGTGATGGGCGTAATCGTCGATAATGTGACATCCCTGAACAGTTCCTATCCAATCAAAGCGTCTTCGCAGCCCAGCGAACTCGGCCAAAGCATTGCTTGCAGCCACAGCAGCTGTCTTCATAACCCTTGCCTGTTCATCACTATCCTTTTCCTTCTCTGCTGCCAGCAATGACATAACCACAATGACCTGCCAATCTTGATCATCACTAACCACTCCAGCAACACTCACCTTGCAGAACATTCTTTGGTCCATTGAGCCTCTCAAAAGAAGAAATAAAACAGGTAGAAAAGCACAACTAAAATGTGATGGCATGGAGTAAAAGCGCACTTACAGCAAGTGAATTAAGCACATTGTACATGCCAGGCATGCGTAAACTAACTCGGGTCATAGGCTTCCTCTTATATACCTGTTAGCAAAATCATTTTAAATGCAGTAAGGGCACCATCCACTTGGTAAAACAAAACTTTGCAATGTTTCAGATACGGGCATGCTGTTAATTGAACGAGAATGTTCATTTTCAACCTTGCTGGTCAGGTAAACTCACCACTGTGTAATCAGTTCCGCCTTGTGGATTTGGGACAAGCATTATTGCTCGCCAATCGCTACTTTCTCCAAAGCCGTATGTTACAACATGTCTCTGTATTTGAGGATCTATTTTCTCCTCTCTTACCAAAGATTTAGCGCCAGCACTGTGAGGCATATGGAAAAACGATCATTCTCAGGTTTGTCGCAAGATAGATACTAAACTAACAGAAGTTCAAGTGTTCGAGAACGGAATTCACCTGTCACTACACAATACAAGGTATCCTCCTGGTTTGATCTTCATGACAAATTTCTTAAAGATGTCCCTGACAGCCTCCTGCATCGTGAAATAGGGCACCTCATTGAATCTAAGGTACAAACGACTACGCAACTTCCACGGCAACAGAGTCACAAGGGCAGAATAGTAACCTCATCTGGAAACATGTCTACATGTTCCCACTCAACATTTGTCACTACAGCCAAATGAGGTGAGACGCCTAAGAAACAGCCGTCGTATTCATCAGCCTGCACATTTACAAACGGCTTAAGAGCTACCATAAACAGGGCTTACATTCGAACCTCAAGTAGATA
The DNA here is from genome assembly GCA_037043015.1 of Bryum argenteum. Classification (NCBI taxonomy): domain Eukaryota; kingdom Viridiplantae; phylum Streptophyta; class Bryopsida; order Bryales; family Bryaceae; genus Bryum; species Bryum argenteum. The sequence goes on along the minus strand of CM073328.1, from coordinate 10,855,283 downwards.
GAAATCCCTCGTCTCCTACTCAAGCCATTCTCGTCTGACAAATAACAAGAGCTGACAAACAACATGCCTGGTAGTTCAAAGACCATGAGAGTGCACCTCTAAAACAAATTTTCGGCCAGCCCCATACACTGCATTGCCTCCATCCGGAAACTGCAACCCAACATCCACTGAAATCAATTGGCTCCTGTAAAAAATAGAGTCTTCCTTGTCTTTCAACACACCAACAAGTCGAATAAAAACTCCTCAAAAAGTCGAAATCATTATGCGCCAGTTTCCACATACAATCTGGCGTGAATGGAAACCTTCGTCGAGCGAAAGGACAAAAAAACCAGGTTAAGGGTAGGCAACTAGGTCAAGGGTCTGCAACTAGTGTCAATATGAAAGAGTTGCTTTCAAAGATGCTATCACTTACAGATTAAGTTTTCATGGTTAACTACTTGCATATCAAATATACGGACGAAGAAAGTTTGAGGAGAGTGAGCACCTGTGGAACATGAGCACCTATTATAGCAGAGATATCTTCCCCTAAACTGCGCATAACCACGCTCAGCATCGCCGTCGTTGTGCTCTTACCTGCACCAAGTCCTTGTTAGCTCCTTTGATGGCAGAAATCTAGCCACTTAAAATGCACAAATTTGTAGAATTACCATGAGTTCCAGCAACAGCAATAAGCTCATAGCCTTCTGTTAGTTTCCCTAGCCACGCATCTCTCTTGTAACTGCAAAAGGAGTAACACGGCCAACTGGTTTGAGACCACAAAAACTGGCAATTCGACTGATCACATTCAAAGAGCAGTGATGGCAATGGTCTAGCCATGTATCCCTCTTGTAACTGCAGAAGGAGAAACACGGCTAACTGGTATAAGAGCACAGAAGCTGGCAATTCGATTGATTTGATTGAAAATGCGATTGATTCGATTGAAGGTCACATTAAAAAAGCGGGAGGATAATGAGCGAGAGGAGGGAGGACTACATTGGCACGTTGAGGGCAGAAGCGGCATCAACCTCCTCGTTGCCAGGAGTCACAGCACTGGACACAACAAGACAATCAGGTGGGAGAGCTCCCGAAGGAATCATTTGCGACGCATCGTGGCCAACGTACACACGAGCACCGACTTGTTGCAATTTCTCAAGTTGGTCGCTCCATTCCCAGTCGGAGCCGCTCACTCGCCAGCCCTGCAGAATCACATTCAAAGCATCAATCGAGTGGAAACCGATTCGGTAGATAAAGGATACTCCATTCGCAAGCAGCTATGCGAGGAGCGGCTATTGAGATTGCCTGTTGCAGGGCGATGAGAGCCAGTGCCGAGAGGCCTGTGCCTCCAATTCCAACGAAATGCACGGCCCTCTCGCCACTTCCGTTCAATTTGGATTCCACAAGCCATCGTCGTCGCTTGTAAACCTTTCCTAAAACCCTAGGGGAACCTCCGCCATAGCCAAACGACGACGGAAAGACTTGTTTCACTGGAAGTGAATTCAGCCTAATCAATCCATAGCTCGCCTGCGCTTCTAATCCAAGGAACACCGCCGGACACAAAAGAGCCGACATCGAGCGCGTCTCTCTGCTCAAAGAATCCGCAACATTGATAAGGACGATGCGATCAAGGCTGTGACATTTCGTTTTGTGCACAAGCTAGGGTTCACTTTCCGCGCTTTACGATGGCGATGGCAACGATATTCGTCTGCTGCTAAGCGTGCTCTTCCAAATTGTTTGAGTGCTCAAGCACTTTGTTTGCGATGGTTCTCTTTCCGTGACTTCTTCGAGAGCGTGAATTTGCGGTAGTTTTGCATGAAGTCCTGAAACTGATGAGCTTGAAGGAGTAAGCCAGATTTACGGACATATACACATCTAGATGTGCAAGGATTGGAGCATCACAATTGTCAGGTGAGTGATAATTTGAGTAATTGTTTGAACCACTGTGCTTCGTTTCAGGAGGTTGCAATCTGGATGACACTGTAATGATGGTAGTGCTACAAGATTTACCGACACATGTATCAATTGTCGGCATGTTCATCAACACATATAGACGAGATTCATGAGCGAATTCACCAACGTATACATCAATACATACGTCAATGCATTAATCAGCTGAAGCTCTGTACAATCTGAGAAAAATGGTGCATGCTTCTCAAATTCCTCAAATAGAACATGAAACTGAAACTCATTTTCCACAGATCAATCCACAAGTATCTAACGAATGGCTAGAAAACTCCACTCCACGCCTCTTCCTTAACAGAAGAAGTAGAGTCGATCATGGATAGTAGTGCTCCCAAAAACTCCAAACTCCAATCGAACTGCTTGCCGGTTTGCATAACCCCAAGTTATCCAAAGATATGATAAACTCACCTAACAGAGAATACGAGCTCAAAGTTATACAAGACTTCTTGAGGGCAAAAAGTAGTGTTGTAACTGATGGCCGGTGTCATGTACAGTACAGTACACCAGGAAATCGAAACTGCGAATTGCTTGTGGACTTGGAGTACTAGAGTCAAGCAAGGTGATCCATTATCAAAGGAAAGTATCCAACAACACCATTCAGTCCTTTGGGACTACTTCTGCGGATTCAACAACCCCACTGAATCAAAAGCCTTCGCCTCCGATTGCAATGCCTCCAACTCTACTTTCAAAGCTTCAAATTGATTACCAATTCTTACCAAGCACCATAAACATATTCTAAACCTACAAACACAATTGGCTTCACTTTTTGGATCATCTCTACAACTTCGTCACCAATAACACAAAACACAATTATTCTAAATATAATATAGAGGTTTGTCATGAGTTGAAAAACTTAAATTTCTCTATCAAAGCTCTCTTCTGAATCATAGAAATAAGAGTTACCAATACAAAATATGATTGATTTCTTTTTCTTAGTTTTAGTGAGAAAAAGAACATTAATTGCACTCATCTTTGTTTTGTACTTTTTACATTCGATGTAGAAAGTTCCCAACACGATCCTTAAGAGGCACCTTAAAAATGCCAAAAGAAGCTCTTGAGATACCCTGCTACAACAACTAGGATTGCGACCATTTACTTTTATATAAATTTAGGCACACTTTAAAATTTCAATGATTTTAAAACTTTTGCATACTAATAAATATTGTTTAAACTATGACCAAATTACTGGTGTGAGTTAGTGCCACCCCAATGTTAATGAATTCCAAGTCCCTACTCTCAATATCACTTTGAAGTGAACGAACTCTACATGATTAGTCCAAGTGAGATTGCCTAACTTTCTTGATGCAATCTTCAGTCATTCAATGATTGATACATTCCTTGAGGTACGTGACACTCAGCAAAGTCATTTTGAAACTCTACAGACATTCAACAAAGTTTGAATAAAAGTTCCAAAAATTTAGGCAATTTTGAATTTAATCATTTAATGCCAAATCTGACATCCACATACGATATAGAGAATTATGTTTGTCTCCCTTTTTCTGAAAACTCCACCCGTTTATCAAAGTGGATAAAGATTACCAAAAGTTACTACAATATGTTAACTCTTTGAGAATCTTATTATTGACTATTTTAGGCTATCTATAACTTTTAGGCTACGTATCACATGGACTATGTAACGACTATGTGATAACTAACCCTTTCGCTTTCGTGTGATAAACTACATCTCATCGTCACGTGAATTAGAATCTGAAATCAGTGATTTTGAATTGATCTACTCCTAATTATATGCATTCCTGACATCTGTTGCATCCTTGGAATCCACAAAATCAGTACTAAAGAACACAGCAGTGCAAACTTACAACCATGCGCCAGACATCCAGTGGCATCATGGGGCGAGAAACTCTCAAATATTCATGTATTCTACAAAATTACACTACGAAGCACATGGTGAATGCGTACATGTCGATCTCCGTAGTTCCAGTGAGAAAATGCAGGACAAACTTATATGAGATAGTCACATAATCATGAAGAGGACGAGGTCTCAGACGAGGATTCCGATCGTCGCCGCTTGTGCTTACGATGATGCCGTCCTTCCTTGTCTCGGCTCTTCTCTCTCTGCAACAACAGCAAATACTTTCATGGTGAGCTCAGTGTGCCCTCTATTAAGTGTGCCAAGGTAATCTGGATGCAGATGAGCAAGGATTCCAACCTTTTTCTCACTAGATTTGCGATGATGCTTGTGCTTCTTCTTCTTTTCCTTTTCCTTTTCCCGCTTCAGTCTTCGCTCTTCTCGACGGATCTTCTTCGCCAGTGCTTTTCCCTTATCGGAGTCTGACTCAGGTTCTGTGTCATCGTATGTAGAGGGAGCACCCACAGTGACCTTGGCCTCATCAACATCTCGTGATCTTGCTTTACTTTTATCATCAGCCCGCCTACTCGTATCATCAGCCCGCCTACTTCTATCCTCTGGGATCTCTAGCTGCCTTGTTTTAACTCCAAACAAAGCTTCACTTTTGTTGGACTGCGAATCCCGTATCACTCTTTGCGAAGACGGGTTCTCTCGCCGATACAAATTCTCTGCTATTGCGCCGTTCATGTGTGATTGCCGCCCTGAAACAGATGTTGCTTCGTTGAAGCCTCGTGGCTCAACTGACTGCGCATTCATCTGTCGCCTGAACTCGCCCCCTGAGCATGAGAGGACAGATTATAAGCTTCACATCAGGCTACCAAGAAAGTAGCATTCAGGTTCAAGAGAGTGCGACAAGATCACAGATGTAATAGTCCCTCAGCCTTATACAGGATAACGAGAGCTACGAAGACAAAATTTAAGGAAGGTCCATGAGGCATACCTTTCTGTTCAACATTGTCCTTGCCTCTCCCTGAGCCGCCACCGTCGGTTTCTTTAGGTGCAGATCTATCTACAGCAGGTCGGGCTGGTTCTGGGACTTTCAGCCCGAGTTCCTTGCCCAGAGATTCTAAGAAATCACCAGCAACGAGTCTATTCAACGCTGCATTGGCAGCTTCAGCACGCTTCATGACGTCTCCAGATGGTTGTGAGGGTCCAGTCTCTTCGTCCTCACCATCCGAGTCATCAGAGAAAATAGCCTGGAAACATAAATTTTCGGCAGAGCCATTATTTGATAGTCTTTAGAGCAGCAAGGTCAGGCAGCAGAAGAAGTGCGCTAGATTGGCTGTAAGATCTCAGAAGAAGGACTAAGTATGCTCTAGGGTACCAAGCAGGGCATGCCAGAAACCTGTGCTGGAACAAAACCAGATTCTCGGAGGGGTTGAGAAAGGATGGTTTCAAATAATGCAAGCAGAAAAAGGCACAAGAAGAATGGCAAACCTTGTAGAGGTCAACTGGTCTTTGAGGTAGTGGCTCGACCTTCTCCTCTACCAATTGATCAGATACGTCATTGCGCTTGGTGTTGGGTTCCAAAGATTTGAGACCATCAGTACGGGGACTTTGAGTAGCTTCCGCATGCGAAGTCGGAGGTCGATCTTCTACATTGCTACCTCCAGGATTTGTGATGAGAATGAAAGATTCTGTGCGACTTCGAGGCTTTGGAAGTGGAGGCGCCTGCAAACAAATCGAACGTAGACATGAAGACTTCTTGAGTAAAGTGGCCCGTCGTGGCCCAAAGTGAAATCCGTACATGTTACTAAGAACAAGTGACAACGACTAACCAGCAGAGCCCAATTGGAAGCAAATTGTACCGACAAGATAGAAAGTGCACTTTACCTTTCCAGCAAAGGGGTCCAGCAGATCAAACCGCTTGCAGAGTAGTGGTGCCGGCCTCCAAGAGTTTTCTGTTCTCCTCGGATACTGCTTGGCTTCTTCCCGCAAGACAAGCTCCTTGCTCGCTGCAGCTTCCTGTAGCAATTTTGATACAAGTTTTACGTCAGCTGCATCATCTTTCAAACATATCATCTCAAAATATGAAACGTACCAGTCAGTTCTTCAGGTAAAAGCAACTCTGAAACTTCTAAGGTACTTTTCCACACAAATCCCGAATGAAATCTGTTGGATAATAGCCACAGTGCTTCAGAGACTACAGGCACTTTGAGCTTACCGCCAATGTAGTGGTGGTCTCAAGGCCTGCTGTTGTGAAGCGACTTCCCATCATGGCGACCAGATCCGGCAGAGGCTTGCCTGGAGCATTTAAAGGAGCGCGCTTCTCAAGTGTTTGTCCTTGCTGCTGCATACGTGCAATGTTTTCGAACTCAAAAATTTCTTGAGAACGCTCAGCCTCTGACAAACCACTTCCCCCGCTTGTTGGCTTCCATAATCCTCCTACTGATTTACCCTTCAAAAACTGCTCATATCGAATCTGCTTCGCAGGATCATGCTTGAACGGTTGGGAATCCCCCGCTGTTTCTACACCCTGCTCAAGAACAAAAGAGTACCATCAGATATCCTGGAACTCATAATCCTCCTCATAGATGAAACAGAAAAGCGCAAGAAATCCAGGGCAACAGCAAATAAGATTGTGGACTTCTGCACTACCAGCAAGTAGTCACAGGAGGCGACTCTAAGAAGCAGAATGAAAGACGAACGTGATGGTCGGATAGTCCCGCTTACAGTAGATGAGGATGTGGATGTGAATGTGCTTGACAGAGCAGACTGCAGCCGTGCACGATCATCAGCTCCCACCATAGAGGCAACTGGCGCATTCTGTCTCGGAACAGGAGCTCCAGAAACAGAAGCTACTGGAGCAGGCGCTCTTGGAAGTGGAATCTCCCCAAGCATTCTGCCCCGTTCTTCGGCGTCCAACTGCGGTGAAAATCTCGACTGTCGTCCTGCTTTCTCACTTTGAGTGTTGTCAACCAGAATCTGTTGTTTTCCTTCCTTCGCAAGCTTTTGCCCTTCCTCCCACAGTCTGCGAACATAGTATTCATGACCATGACCCCCAAATAGGAATCCAAACAAGGGATTATCCTTTTGCTTCTCTTTTGATAATTCCTCCAGGCGAGGTCCGCTTTTGGCGACAAACGATGCCAGCCCTTCAATATACTTGCAAAGCTCTGGATCATCAGGTGGCGCCGCGGCTGCGGGCTCTGGCTTCTCTTGTAAACGTTCAACATCCAGAGGTTTGTCAAATTTATGAATAAAGTTGAAATTTTTGGGTATGGTTGGGGGAGGAAACCTGCACAAATCATGAGAATGTTGCGTAAACATATCAGAGGCTATATATGATCAAGCTTTCAGTAAACCCCTATTTAAAAAAACTATTTAATAGCAGGTATCAGGTACCATGGCTTCTTCTTAGGTGGCTCCCTAGCAATATGAAACCCGGGCAAAGTGCTCCCCTTGTGTAGAGGATCATCTATTCGCCGTCTTTCAGGCATTTCTGCTGGTTTGTCATCATCCTCCGACTCCTGAACTTCAAATTCCATGCCTGCAAAAAAGGGAGGATCATTAGCACCACATAAGGAAGTTTGTAAAGAGAGCTAGGCATACAGCTACACACATGAGCTCAATTGAAACAAAATAATAAGCAGTGCAAACCACTCCAGACTTTACAATCTAACTGACATGTTCTGGCCGCCCAACTTTGAAGGTCACCATAGTTGCGTGAACCTCGGGACAAGATAAAACAGAAGAGCTAGAATAGAAATATTACAACCTTGGTCATAAACATCTTCGTCTTCATCCCCTAAATCTTCTAAGGCTCCTATTCCGAATCCAGCTCCCATCTTTCCCGCTGTGATAGATCAACAAAACAACATAAGCAAAAAGCACACTCTTTGCGTCAGCGTAAAATAGAACAAGAGGTGCAATAAAGAAGGGGGAAATGCATAAAAAGACGTAGGAGCAAACAGGCACAGAAGTTGACTGACTGAATTTCGAACATAGTCCATCTGTTTGGCAATAAGTGATTAGAAGATAGATCTGAGACAACCTCTGAGCACTTAATGCCGACCGGAGGAAGCACTAAAACCGTTACTACTGCAGATACTAACAGAAAGAAGCTTTACCATTTGGTCGGAAAAGGCTGGGTTTCTTCAGGTTCAGAGCGTGGCCTTTCCAACCACCATTGCCAGAACGGTCCTCCTCCAGAGCACGCTTACGCTCTGCACAAGAACATCACAATTTTAACCTCTCGGTGCATGATATTCGACTAGATATATAACAGATTGTAAGTAATCCTGACCTCGGAACTCTGGAGCATTTTTGAATGGATCAAAACCAAGTCCAAATAAGTCCTTCTTGGGGTTTATTACAAAATCCTGCACACCATCCAATTCCAGAATGTCAAAATCATCCAATGTCAGGTTTACACAGAATCCGAATACAATCAGTTTGCGTGGAGCATACCGGAGTGTTTTTCGGCATTTCCACTTGTAGATTCTCATCATCTCCAAAAGTTGAGTCCTCGCCTGTTCCCATAGATTCTTCTGGTCCGGAGGACATTACAGTGCTCGACTCATTCTGAGCGAAGGACATCATAGCTTTTCTAGCTTCCCTCCGTGCATCTGAACGTTTCCTTTTATTAGCACATTATCACGAACACAATACATCTCAAATTGAACACACATTCAAGATAGACAATCAACGTAACTTCATCCAAAGTGTTATCTTACCTGAAGCTGCAGCAATATGCTTAGGACCAATCTGTCTTCCTCCTCTCCATCCCATTAATCGCAGCAGCTTCACACCTGCACAGGGAGGGAGGTGAATCATAGCATACAACAAGGAAGGTAAATGCAGATATCTCCCGAAGTATACTGCATGAACACTGTAAAATCGAAACGAGAAGAGTGACTATTTCAAGCTATTGCTGCACGATTAAAAACTTGACTGGTCACTATCAATGAGAGACCTCCAACCTTGGGATTCATTGACGGGAATGATGATTTCATCGATAAGTGGCCCTGGAATTGCTGAAGGCCTGCAGCCGAAAAAAGGAGGAACAAGACCATAAGCGGTTGCAACTTTCATTAAGCAGATTACACAACCAGCCTACCCTGCTTTGAAGCAACGAACTAGTAAAGAACTTCAATATAGCATCTGAAACTCAATACCTGTCTCCAACTTCTTTAGCAGCTTGGCGGCGTGCATATTCAGAAGCAGTAGACCCAAAGGTGTCAAACTCGGGACGTACTTCCAAATTCTTCGATTCGAATTCCTAAAAACAAAGAAAGAGTTTAATACTGAACATGTTCGACAAACGCACGAAATGTACAAGTTCAACGAAGCCAGTGTGAAAGAGCCAGTGACCAATAAATTGTCCTCTACACCAGGTTAAACGATACCTCAAAGGGACAAATGAGTGAATAATAAGTTCTTCGCATGGTATCATACAGTACAAGAGTTCTTTGACACGAAACCTTCAGAATACTACACTTGTCCAGACCGGAGACCACTTACCTTCTTCTCATCTTCGTCCATAAAATCATACGCAGCTTGAGCCTTCTTGTCCGCTCGGGATTTTCGAGAGGACGTGAACGTTTGTGGAGTCCATCCTGTTATTACATTGGACAGTTATTAAAAAACGCCACTCAAGATAAATCAATTGCATAGGTTTCAAGACCTGCAGCTAGTAAAAACGAAGATGATTCTACCTCACCTTCCTTAGAGCCCACCGTGTTGTAGTATCCTGCAGAAAATCCTCCACTAAAAGCTCCATGAAACCGTCGACGGCCTTCAGAGTCTGTAACCTGTCAATAGTTGAATCAAATTAGCGTCTAGACAGCACGTTAAACCAAACGAGATGCAGAAACCCTACGCAATAAGCTTCAGGACAGAGGACTTTTCTAAACCCTAAACCCAGACAACAAATAAATCATACTAACCTCTTGATTCCACGGATCGACTTTGCGAACTTGGCCTTGATCCGCAGCAGACTTGCGTTTCCGCGGATTCAATTCCTCCTCACTAATTAACGGCGTTCCGTAGTAAATTTGGACGTTGTCGCCATCGCCTCCCATCCTGACGACAAATTCGACTACCTCCCGAGCAGCATTACGTCAAACAGATAATCTCCCTGAGGAAGATTAAGAATCGTCACAAGGGCATGAATTGAAATCGCGCAAATCTCTAAAGATAAACATTTCGCCTGATATTTTAGGGTTGTGCTGCACACCTAAACGATTTCAAGCAAAGTTCGCTCATTCATTTACTCGAATTGATGCGATTCATCACCACCTTTCAATTGAGAGCAATGCGAGAAATGCCGCATCAAATTGTTACCCTAAATTGCTCCAAAATGTTCGAAGGCGATGAGAGCTACACGGGAAGGCTTCACAGCCAGGTTTCGGCTCACTTCACATTTTGAGCCTATTGTTGGGTTGATGAATTTATTCTAGAGTATAATCGGAACTTATTGTTCTAATTTCCCCTTGACCGGTGGCCATCAGGATATTAGCATTACGAACGGACACTTCATTCACGCCGGCCCTTAAAAAGGACCGGAGTTTCTATTTATCTAATCGGAACTTGTTTGTGTTTGTTTGTTTTGTTTAGGTTGACATTCAAATATGGCATTCTACAAGGTATTTGGGAAGTAGTTTAACACAAAGTCTTATGAATTTATTGAGAGGTAATGAAAATTCATCTTTTTGTAGTTAATTATGATGTCTCTATCCTTGAACATGTTTCATATTTACATTGTCGTTCTTTGAAATCTCTAATATCACCCTCCAATTCATGTAATTCCCTTGCAGAATTAGTAAACTTTTTGACATGGGTCACTTCGGAATATGAGTGGTGATTTAGTTATGAATGTATTTTTTTTAAATGCAAGCATTCAAATAATCACAAAATTAAGACTCTCATTTTTGGACTTAACCGTCAAATGTAGAAAAACAAAATTTTGGATGAAGGGCAAAAACTTTGAAGAGCCATAACTTCTTCATCCAAGGTCTGTTTTGGGTTAAGTTCCAAATCAAGTCCAGTTTGTGTGGTAAAAAATAAGAATCCATATTTAAGGAAGTATAAATAAATGGCATGCATTTTAGTGAAGGCAATTCTTGTTTTTGGGCTTTCAAGCATGGGGCATGTTTCACCATTGCAAGCCAATTATGTGAAGTCAAAAATAGTCGTTCATGGTTCATTTTTTCATGATTATGATCTTAAGGTGATTCTTGACATCTTTTTATTTGGAATTATTTTGATCCAAATACTTTTGCTAATCCAAAAATTTTAAATGAAGGTTTTATAATTGGAATTTGGCTTTGCAAATTTTACCACATACATTTGCACTAATGGAAGCACTCAGTAAAAATCTTAGGCAAAAATATTAGTTTTAATCCCTAGCCTTCCTTAAAGTCCAAAATGGAATTTTATAGTTTCGAGCAATCTAGATGAAGGGGTTGTTTTCGGTAAAGAGTATACTCAGAAATGTATGTGGTAAAATTTGCATAGCCAAAGTCCACTTTTAAAATCTATTACTAGAAATTTTAGGTTTCAAGTCAACAAATGGCAACTAGAAAAGTAACTATTATTTTTTTTTTTAAATGTTTCCCTTAAAATATGTTCAATACTAGATCATTACTGAAATTCCAAAGTGACCCAAGTCAAAAACTAAACCAATTTTGCGAGGGCACCCTCCAAAGACTTTGGAAACAATCTTCAACAAATTTTGGATGTTACGATCTCTCAAATGGTAAACATCCAAAGGTCAACTCTTAGAACATTAACTAAAATTAGTCTCAAGTACAAAATCTTACGTTGGAAGTTTGTAAAAAGGGAAAAAAGTTGACTCACAGTTCTGAGAGTACATAGAAGTAGAAAATTGCATTTTGAGGTTTCAAGCTCGCAAAAAAACACCAAGGAATTTTAGAGGCTAACAATTCTAAACAAGATCATATTGTTGAGAATTTTAGGATAAAGTTTTAAAATTATTTGTAAATTAATTGCGAGAAGGATTATTGGAGGTAATTTTGGACCACTCGACTTTGAAGATTAGGTTGTAAAAAGACAAAATCATAAATCTTAACAAAAAAATAAAATGGAGAAAATTCTAGAATGCACATAGGGTTTTCTAGAAAAAGCAATTGTTGAAAATGAGAAAGCGGTTGAGGAAGGAGGATGGCAAGATTATTAGAGAGGGAAAGTTTGAAAGAGGGGAAAAGGAGGTGGGGGAAAAGTGAAAGAGAAGGGGCTAAGCCCGGTTTAGACTAGGACGTCCAGTTCCAGTTCTAGTGGACAAAACCGGATGTACACCATCTTGTTTACTACATTGTGGAGGGAACTTGCCATGTCATCTATCCTTTTGTTTGTCCGGTGAATGGTTCCAGACTGCTCTACTCGACGTCTTGAGACTTTCTTTATTTCACCTTCAATTACAAGAAGTAATACTCATTTTATTATCTCATTACATAGTAAAAACCACATGAGTATATAACAACTGACTTGTTGTCATGTGATTTACAGTTTATTTTTCTGCCCCAGTAGGGAGATCTTGTTATACGAGCAGGTTCAAACTTATTAGATTTTTACTTGAGAGGGTTTTAACCCCTAAACGCCCAAGGGGGGGGGGGGTAAAGCTCCTGACAATTGGTAATAATGCTGATTTTTTCAAAACTGCGTAAAAACAACTAAAAGATGAAAATGGAAAATCCAACCGTAAGATCTTCTTTGGAGCATGGCAATTAGTATGACCGCCAAGTTGCATGCCATTTGGAGGTATGGATTTCAAGATCTATGCAAAAAAGGGGTGAAGATCACACCACCAAAACTTTCATGAAAAATCTCTTTTGCCCACTCTCACAAATTGAGGATCAAGATTTTTACTATTTATCCAAGGAGGGAGTAGAGTAAACCCGCCGAGGAGTTGAGCAAAAAAAACGGCGGATGAAAAATCGATGGGATGAAAGCGGGGTTGTGTACCAAAGACGGATCCTCACATCCAGAATGTCGAAAAACGACACTGTGGGCGCTTAAGGGTTAAACATCTTTACCCAAATTGCATTTCCAAACATTCTTGCTTTTAAGGGTAGTCTTCAAAGTTAAGATGAAGATCTTTACTCCAAACATTTTGTATCTTCCATTATACTATCTCACTAATATATTTTCATACATCAGGCACCACAAGCCTTGGCTTGGTGGTTAGGGCTTAGGCCCCCAATGAGGAGGTTGTGGGTTCTATTCCCATGCCGGCGTGGTGCTCACCACTATAGTCCACCGAACCATTGTGGGGGGTCTTTGGACCTTGTTGTATGGGTACCTCAAAGCCCTTTGGGGGGATACTATGTCAAGTATCTTCAAGGCATTAGTAACTAGGCTAGAAACTAGCGTAGTTATAGTGTCCACCCTCGAGAGGGGAAGTAGTAGTCCAGTGGCCATCGGGATATTAGCATTACGAGAGGGGAAGTAGTAGTAGTCCGGTGGCCATCGGGATATTAGCATTACGGACGGACACTTCATTCACGCCGGCCCCTTAAAAAGGGACCGGAGTTCCTATCTATCTTCTATCTATCTTTTCATACACCAATACAATAAATCAATACATCAATCTAGAGCCTCAAGAAAATTGTTTATTTAAAGCACCCCGAGAACCCCGAGCCTCAAGAAAATTGTTTATTTAAAGCACCCCACAACGGACTTCTAACTATTGTTTAAATATGAAGCACAACTACCATAGCCCCAAATATAAGCAACAAGGCTGCTGATGGTGGATTGCATCAGGTCTAACTCATCAGCCACCCGCATCCGACCACGTGTACACAGCCTGAACCGGGCCTAAGGTATGAGAACCTGAATCCCGGTGGCCCTCCGTAAGAGCATTCCCACCCATGATGCCCTGAACTGAAAAAAGGATGAATAGTAGTTCAGTTCAGGGTGGAAATGCCCCACCAACCCGCAAATCCCCCGAACTGAACTACTATTCATCCTTTATTTCCAGTTCAACCTGCAAATTGCAAGCCTTTTGCAGGGACGTTCGCGAACCTGAAAACAGGAAACGACAAATCTGAAATTTCTTCGGAGGTTTTGACGGAGCCTGGTTTTTACCGGCCGATGTTCGTGCGCGAGATGGAGCACATTTGCTGGTAAAACAAGCATGGTTTCTCACCCACTTCGAGCATGGTTTCTCACCCACCCTAACCTCAATCATGAGGTCATGGGTGGGGCTCCTCCCCCGCCCTTGAGATTCAGGTGACAGAATTCAGGCTTTTCAGTTATGGGTTTCAGGTCAGGGCGGCATCATAGGTGGGCATGCCCTAATGGGGCACCCTGAAATGAAAATTTCCCTGGGATATGATGAAGATCTCCTTGAATAGGATGTTCCTCATATGTAGTAGGGTGACCGACTATAGGTGTAGCTATATTATTCCCTTTTAAAATCTGTAATTACATATGTAAGTGCCACAGAAATAGGGAAACCTTGTCTTTTCTATTTGCTAACCCCTGAAAGACAGGAACTCACCGAATTAATCACTCCAAGGATAGTGAACTCCTTGAATGCACGAAAATAGGTCCTCGTGCCATAATCAACACAACACATGGATGCAAAGAGAAGGGAAGGCAAGGCGCGAATTGAGAATGTTGTAGAACCCTGTACAGTATTCATGCGTAGCAGTCGTTCTTATCCGCAGGCTGCAAAAGCCATAATATAGAAAATTGTAAATCAGGGACAGTAATTCCCTTCATTCGTTTCTAACATTCAGCACGTTTGGGGGTTAAGTTTGCACAACTCGGTAATCCATACATTAGAAAGACTAAAAGGATTAAAATCATCCACTCTTGCAATTCCATCTTGTCAATTAAACTCAAGAAACTTTCTCACTTATTGGTGGGTCGGTAGAGGGAGTTTATTATGATGGACACAATCCTATGGACCCTTTTGCGGTCAAGGCAACACTTTAAATTTATCCAAAAAACAAAACCCAATAAAGATTGGAATCCAAACTTCTGCAGTCTCAGTACAGAATGGAGTGTGTAAGCCACACGCCCTGTCCACGAATCTCTCACCCAGTCGGTAACGGTAGAGCAACGAACTCTACGAATACGAAATCTACGTTTGGGGGTGATTTGGTGGAGAAACTCGTAGATATAGAACTTGGTGACACCTTCTCATGTCCTGCTCGAGGCTTATGTTCGGGGGGTGTCATGCCCCTCATACTCGGGTCTCCAGGATGATACCCGGGTCTCTAGGATGATACCCGGGTCTCTTGGTCGCTGCTCCGGAGCAGGTTCGCGACCTCGCCATGGCCACGCTCCTTCTCCCCAGCGAAAATGGCACGATTGTGCAAGCAGGATTCAGACGATGCGGGTTAAATCTAAACTTGGTTGTTCTCTTTGGAGCTAAAGCAGTTGATAGAACTGGAAAATGCGAGCTAGACAGAAATGGAGCAGAGCCATGGTGCGTGAGTGCAATGTGCCCAGATGCTCCGGAACGTTTCTGTGTTTTATTGGACGATTGGATAACACAATAGCTCATCGTCAAACATACTTGGCGATGAATCACGGCTATTTGCTACAACAATATACCACCTTACTTACAGATATTACCTCCTTGCTTTCACTACACAGTATGATGACAGCTTCAAGTACTTGGAGATGAGCACAGTCTCGGGCTATACTGATGATAAACTTGTGCTGCAAGAGAGTCGAACGTATTGGTTATTTACAGCGAATAAACAGAGAGCAACTGCTACCACGGTAACGGTTAACGAATGTGGAAAAACGGTCCAACTTGACTTTTTCGGAGTGGAGGGTCCAAGAATGCGGCATCAATGTTGAAGCCTTGAAAGGCAGGGGCTGGAGCAGGTGGAGCTCCAGCATTGGCAATGGCAACGTTCCCCGCCTGTACTACTACAAGTGGATTGACAGGCCCGGCGGACGGATTGACAGGTCCCGCAGGCGGAATTGCCACAAGTTGAACATTGGCTCCACCCGCCATAGCTTGTGCGGTTGCCATTGTATTTCCTCTCGGATTAGTGCGGTTTCTTCCGTTGCGGGCTAGCGCTCGAACCCTTCGAGACCTCCCAACTGTGAAACAAAGCACGCCAGACTTAGAGGGCGCCATCTTAAATGTTGAACTACAACTCAAGAATGGGAGGAAAGATTCAGTCTGATGAATTAAATTGGTCATCATGAAAACCTTGGAATCAAAAAATTCACCGACACTTTCAAGCGATGGATGATACACCAAAGGTGGCATTCCATCGTCCAGCTCAAATTTGAAAAATTGTGGGACTGACTTACAGAAAGAACGTCAATTTGAAGCAAGTCAAATGAGAAGCAGCTCACCTCGGAATACTGTGGAAGGCTGTCGGCGTGAGCCGTTATCGTTCTGTTGATGGTTGACTGGAGCACCGCCATGGCCACCTGTCAGATAACAAAATGAATGTAGATGAGGGCATGCGACAAGGGACACCGACACCAGAGGTGGTCGTTGAAAAGCATTTGAAGTTACGAAAGTGGATATTCAATGTAAGAATCAGCATTGACGACCACAGACCACACCCTTCCTTTGAGAAGGCACCATGAACCGAAGTCCGATCACCACATTAACTACGGCCAAGACTTCTCACCGCGAGCCAGTGTATCATCGGCCATCTCCTGTTGCGGCGGCTTCAAGAGTGATCTGAAACACAAGGAAAAAAAAACCTCGCATCAACAAGGAAGCAAAAGATCAGTGTTACCGGCCAAACGTAAGTGCTCACTCTACTGCTCAAAATAGGTTACCGCGATCACTTACAAGGCTAAAACTTGTGAAGCAGCGCCACCTCCTGACGCAAGCTCTAGCAAGAGAGTTCCTCAAATTCGTGACCGTCCCGACTCGCTTCGGGGAATTGTTGTTCCGGAAGTGGTCACTACTTGTCTCGCCCGCGCGCCACTCAACCACCTCCTCGCGCTGCACCTCCTCTCCCAGATTCAATAGATGGCCGCGAAACACTCCACTTCTCCTCGCGGTTGTCGTGCCACCTTCCGCTAGGCACACGCCCTGCTTACACAACGAGCTTGATTGCAAATCTCTGCGCTGAGTCTTCCCTCTCCTGACGACCGCCTGGGGATTGAATCTGTTCTACGATTATCACCTCGTACGCAAGAGCTAAGCAGCCTGAAACGCCCAACAATCGCGCCAATTGTGTTAAGAAGCTCAAAACGTCCACTCTCTCTTGTCAGCCATCAGGTCCACGTAGTGATCAAACCTAAGAGAACTCGAATCACAGCCTCCACCTCACGCGCGCTCTGCTTGCAAGGAGTACAACTAAAGCCAAAATTCCCACCCAGTTCCCCCCAGCACAACTCGGAAGCCAACAATGCCCATCCAGTTCAGCGCGCTTACCAGTGCGGACCCTGAACATACTTGCAGTAGCACTTGCGAATTCGGGAGTAAAGGCTTCAATGCTTCACCACAGCTCCGCGTCCTCAATTCCAGCGTCTGCGCCCCTGCCCTCGGCTTCGCCTTCAAACCACCTTGCTCCACGGGCACCCAAGACCATGCAACACCCCCAAGACCCAAGAGTATGCACCACCAAACCATGCACCACTCAAGACCTTGCCGCACCCAAGACCACGACTTGCAGCACCCAAGTCCCAAGACCTTGCAGCACTCAAGTCCCAAGACCTTCACCTGCCCCCTACGAGTACCTCCCTTAGAGCCAGTTTCCATGTGAACCTGATTGGTGATTTTTATTTTCTATGTAATTAACCCTTGCATCTATAATGTCGTTTTTCTACATTTTGGATTTTATGGTATAAATTTGGAAGAGCCATTACTTTTTCATTCAAACTCCATTTTTGACAAAACCGCTTGGGTTGTGTCCCTAATTAAGTGTGGTAAAAATTGCGGAATCGTAGAATGAAGTATAAATGACAAATGACATAGGACCCATACAATGACATTCATTTTAGAGAAAGCAACTTTTGGTTTTGAAACTTCAAACATAAGGCATGTGTTACCATTGCAAGCCAATTATGTGAAATCAAAATTAGTTTCTCAAGGATTCTTTCCCCCAAAGTCATAATCTTAAGATAATTTCCAACAACTATGTAGTTGGAAACTTTTTGATCCAAATTAATTCGGTATTGGATTTGTAATGATGTTCCTATACTACAAAAAGTGAAAAAAATGGATGACTTATGAGGAGATTCATCCACCATTGGATTTCAACTTTATTTTTTGGGATGCATTCCAATTAGAGCCTAGATTTAGTGGAAGAAACCTTGACAAGATCAAATACATTTTGAAGATTAAGCATGGATTTGAGTGCAAAGGATTGAGATTTGGATTGTTTTTCCTCTGTACATTTTTAGCAATATTCACCATTGCAAGGCTATTATATTAGCCAATAGATTCTTTTGATGAATTATTTTTGTGCATTGGTATTATTGAGATGAGTGAACAACTTTTTAGTTGGCAATTTTTTGTTTGCAATTGGTTTGTTGATAAAATCTCTATTTTAAAGCAAAATTGATGAAATTTTGCAATTTATTTTTGGTATTTATATGTTATAATCTCGCAAAGTATGAGGCTTCATAACTCAACTTTTGGTCCACATGACTTGCAATAAGTTTTCTATAAGATTGTCTGGTTGAGAATGTAAAGCATGTAGTTTGTAGTTAATATTTGGTTTGTCCTAGCAATGAGATCTTGAAGAACACGAGTTGGCTTGTGGTAGAGGAGGTGTTATTGGAAGCGCCTATTTTTATAGTTGTACAAGCAATAATTGGATTACATATGCGACGTGTGGATCAAAAATCATGGAATCTTCAAGTATTATAGTCTCAAGAAATGATGAGGATTACTAGAGTGTCCTAAATTTAAAAAGAGCAGGAAGAAAGAAGTTCGAATTTTAGACAACTCCAGATGAAGAAGTAAAGAGTTAAGCAATTGCAAAAGTAGATGAGAAAGGAGTTAACCCTTAAACGCCCAAGCAAGCCCGACGGGCATGATTCCAACAGAATCTTCCCTGTAGCTCTCACTCTACTCAACATTTCACTTATATTTTGATGTCAAACTCGTCACCTTCTTCTGATGCATTCAAAAAGTGAAATTTCACTATTCAAATCACAATTTGTATGAATGATTTTTTGCTTTAAAAGGATTGTCGTAGGTAGGTTGGGGTTGTACATAACCTTGTAGGAGGTTGCAAGCTCATCATTGATTGGTTCATTCATGGTGCCCAAGTTCAAAAAGTGCACTATTCATGATGCCTGAGTCCAAAAGATGCTGCAATCCAATTTTGGGCTGCCCGTTTCAGACCCCATGGGCGTTTAAGGGTTAACTTCTAAGAGCCCAATCAACCGTTTTATGTCCAATTATGATTATGAGGAGCTCTACCGGAACCACATCCAATTTTGTAATTTTACACTTATTTCTTTTGCAATTTTGAGATTTTAAAAATATAAAAAAATAACTTGCCTAAATCTTCACGAATTTATGAAGGTACCCACTCGCCGTTCTCTCTAAACCAAGTGCATTTTTCATTACGCATGTTTTACTATGTTATTTAGTGTGTATCTTAATGCAAGCCGCCAAGTATACTTAACTCTTAGACATTCTTGAAAGCCATAATGAATATTTGAGAATTTAGGTAGCAAAGATAAAGGGCTTGGCTTCAGTATTTTGGGCTATACTTTGGTGCAAGTGTTGTAATGAATACAAGGTGTATGTGGTAAAATCTGCAAAACCAAATTCCAAGTTTGGAACCTTAGAATGGAATCTTTTATTTTCAAGTTCACATTGGGCAAGTTTGAAATTAGTTAACTTTTGAAAAAACTACAACTTTTTAATGTTACAATTTTGCTTTTTAAATTTTGTCACAATTTGAGATTTAGAAAATTTTCCAAATTCTTTTAATCCAAAATTTAACATATTCACAAAGGCACCTAATCACTGTTCAATTTCAAAGCCACATAAATTTAACACGATACATGCTTTACTAAATTGTTGTTTTCCACCTTCTTCTTGAATGTAATTTGTATGAAGGTCAAAAAACGTGATATGGTCTCTAAAAACTTTCTATGAGCACACCAAACTCAGTTATCTACATGAAAAAATATGAAAAAAAATGTTAAAGGTAACAATCTTCAAGTCTCCCTTTGCACCATGAAGACAAAACTTCCCAAGTAATGCTCAAAAAATTGCACAAACTATGGATGTTATGATTTTGCAGATGATGAACATTATGTGATCATTTTTTGAAATAGTAACAAAAAACACAATTATGTAGAGGATCCTACGTTTGTAACTCCAAAGAAGTAAAAAATATCATTTCAAACTTTAGAGAGTGCATAGAGGTAGAAAATTACATTTTGGAGGTTTAAGCTTCCAGAAACACACAAATTTTCTAAAAGTTACTCTAAAGGTGTTGGCAAATCTCCCTTTACAGAAACCCTATGGCTATGGGCTTTGTATTGGGTTATTCTAGTTTTGAAACTACCCAAAAAAAATCTTGATAGAATCTCTAAAGGTTAACCTTATCATATTGATTTCCTCGAGCCTCACTATTAAAATCATATGACATTTTCCAAGGAAATGAATAAACAACCACTATCACGCAAACTTAGAAATAAAATATTGATAAGAAATGATGCCCAACCTTGACAATGAGCACTATTCCTCTCCAATAAAGACCTAACAACTTTCAAATTTCAAAAAGATATAACGAACTCTCTAAAAACAAAATATGGGCCATATTTTGTTTCGCTATTTAGATTTTGGAACATTTCATTATATATTGCAATATGAGCTATCTATGGGTAGCATTAAATGCACAATAAAATTATTCATTCACCCCTTCAACTTCATACACTCAAATATAGCCAAGGCAAAAAGATAATTAACCCCTAACTCTCCTTAAAACCTAAGAGGGGTTTTGGAGGTTCCCGGAGGAAAAAAACTAAGCCAACTTTGACCATTATAATCTCACAAATGAAGAAGAATGAACGGTTCAAATTTAGTATGTGAGAAGAATGTCAAGTGAACTTTGAGATCTTACCGTTGAATATTTTGGATAATGCTTAGATTGAGATTTTTTGAGCTTAATCTAGAAGAAGGTCAAATTTTGTGACATAATACCTGGGTATATTCATATCCACGCATTTTTCTCGCATTACTTTGTGAGTCGGTAACGGTGGCCAAAATTTTGGGCGGGTGTTAGCTATCAAGACTAAACAGGTACAGTGTGCCCCATGCCACGTCCGCGCGCGAATCCCTCGACTTATCCAGCACCCAGTACAGTAGGTACAGTGGAAATCTACGAAATTAGATCTACGTATCGTGATGAATTTCCATTAGAGCCTGTAGATACTGGGACATGAATACATCTCCTCATGTCCGATTGGGGGCTTTTGTTGGGGGGAGGTGTCATCATGTCCTGTCCCTGCTACACCTCCAACATGATACCCCGCGCTTCCTGGGACTCTCGGACCGGTAGTCGGCGACCTCGTCATGGTCGCGATCCTTTTCCCTTTGCGTGCAACCACATTCCAGAGGATGTTTTTCTCTTTGAAGTCTGGCCTGAGCTCAAAGCGGTAGTTGGAGGATGCTAGCTTGAAGTGGAGCGGAGCCAGGGAAAGTGAGTGCAATATTTTCTACCGGAAAACAAAGTTGTGCTCAGAAATCTCGTGTTTTATTGGACGAAAAGATAAATTACAGGGAACACAATTGATCATCGTCAAACGTATTTGGCGATGCATCAAGGCTTATATTCTACAGCATTATACCACCTTACTTACAGATGTTACCTCCTTGCTTTCATTACACAGTATCATGGCAGATTCAAGTACTTAGATGAGCACATTCTGGGGCTTACACTGATGCTAAACGTGCGCTGTACAGTTATTCACAGCGCATAAACCGAGATTCGTTACGAGCATTTGAGGGACAGCTGCTAGCTACCACGGTAATGGTTTCAGAGCGAAAATCGGTTCGAACTGACTTTTTCGGAGTGGAGGACCCGCCAATGCAGCGTCAATGTCGAAGTCTTGAAGGGCAGCAGAGGCTACAGCAGGTGGAGCGACTACGACAAGAGCACCTCGAAGGAAATTTGGTCCAATTTGAGTTCTTCGGAGTGGAGGGCCCAACAATGCCGCATCAATGTTGAAGCCTTGAAGGGCAGGGGCTCCAGCAGGTGGAGCTCCAGCATTGGCGATGGCCGCGTTACCCGCTTGTGGATTGACAGGTCCGGCAGGCGGAATCGACACACGTTGAACATTAGCTCCACCCGCCATAGCTAGTGCGTGCGCCATGGTATTTCTTCTCGCATTAGTCGGAATACGCCTTCGAGACCTCCCAACTGTGAAACAATGCATGCCAGATTCAGAGTTCGCCAGTTTTAAAGTCAACCACAATTCAGGTATGGGAGAAAAGGTTCACTGCGATTCAGTTTGATGAGTCAATTTGGTAGCTATTAAATCTCGGAATCAAAAAACTCCACCGAAACTTTTCATCGATGGATGATGCACTAGGAATCCTGAAGGTAGCTTCAGCTCCAATTTGAAAAAGTTATGGGACTCAATTACAGAAAGAATGTCAATTTAAAGCAAGTCAAATGAGAAGCAGTTGACCTCGGAATGCGCTGATAGGCTGCCGGCGTCGGGTGCTACCGTTTTCTGAATGGTTGACTGAACCACCGCCATGGCCACCTATCACACAGCATAAAATTCAATTGAGGACACCGACACCATGGTCGTTAAAGCATTAGGAATGACGCCAAGGTAAGATTCAGCATTGGCGACCACACTCTTCCTTTGAGAAGGCAACAGGAACCGAATTCTAACCACAACAATGACTACGGCCATGAACTCTCACCGCGAGGCAGAGTATCATCAGCCATCTTTTTTTGCTGCCACTCCAAGAGTAACCTGAAACACAAGACATTGATCCTCGCATCAAAAACGATCACACGAAAGCAAACGACCAGCTAGTCTCCGCTCCCAGTGCTCACGATAGTTCAGTGCAGAAACAGACCAGACTCGAATTTGTGAGCAACTCTACCTCGTGACGCTAGCGCTCGATTACCGCGCTCGATCGCCCACGCGCTCGATCCTCACACCCAAATTCGACGTCTAACCGCACAACGCACGACTCCTCCACGCCGCTATCTCGCGAGCTTTGCAAGGAATTTTCGTCCACTCCTGAAATTACGGCTGCTTACACAACGGGCTCGATTGCGTGCCCCCGCGCTGCCCCTTCTCTTTCCTAACGGGAGCTTGGATTTGAGCGAAACGGCGCCGCGCACAGGAAAGACACGCGCACCTCGTACACAATCTCTTTTCCGCCACCCCGTCCACACGCCCGCTGCTGCTCTACCTGGAAAAAACAAATGCACTCAATTCTTAATGGCAGCGGACGAGGAAATTCATTATTCTAAAATGATCAAACGAGAGGGAGTTGAAAGTTACGGCCTGAACCTCCGCTTGAGCGCGAGGAGGATCGTCCCTGCAGCTCACAACTAGGAAGTCATTAATGCCCGCAAAGTGTAGCGCGATTACCTGGCGCAGCCCCTCGCAGTAGCGCTCGGGAAATTGAGAGCAAGAGCTTCAATGCCTCTCCAACGCGAGCGTGACGCGCATTTCAGTTCCTGCGTTTCCGCCGATCACCTTCCGCTTTCCCCTGCTTCTGCTGTTTTCCAAATGGACTGAACGGCGCGTCGATAACTGGACAGAATGGCTAATGGCTCCGTCGTGGCTCGAGAACTGGACGGAATGGAGCCACTGGACAGTATGGCTAATGGCTCCGTCGTGGCTCGAGAACTGGACGGAATGGAGCCACTGGACAGAATGGCTAATGGCTCCGTCGTGGCTCGAGAGGGAATGGAGCGACTGGACAGAATGGCGCGACTGGACAGAATAGCGCGTGGTAAACTGGACAAACTGGAGCAGCTGGACAGAATGGGGAGTCACACTGTAGGCGCCCCATCCTTGGGGATGGATGAAAACGAGTAGAGCTTCTAGATTCAGAAAGAAACCCACACCTCTGTATCTGCGCCCAGGGCCTCATTGCATCCATGTAACTTAAGTGGGGTTCAGAAAAAACGAATGGGGTTTTGGGGTGTAATTTTTAGATTTAATTTTGAGATTGCAAATTTGGGATCTTGTAATTCGGGGACTCTAGTCATGTTTTTCAGTTAAGATATTAATAGAAAATTAATTTACCCTCTCACACAAACATTCAAGTTTTTCACTTTTTTACTACTCAGATGCAATGAGACCTTGACTCTTGCATTTTTCCATGTATCAAAGACAATTTATTCAAAAGATGACAAGGCAATCATTCTAAGATATGAAAAAACATGAAAATCATGGTAAATTTGGAGGCTCTAAATACTGCTCAAACAACACACAAGTTTATATACAAAGATACAAAATATCACCTTATGTGTATAAGGTCACTATATGGTTGATTGGTTTCAATCGTAAGATAGGCCCATAGACCAACGGCTTGTTGATTCATAGAGGAGAAAACACAAAGCACTTTGCTTGATGACACACCGGTGCTTGATGTCCCGTCTCCTTGCTCGATACCATGTTGCACCCGCATGAGGATACTTACTTAAATCACTTCAATGAGAGAGGGAATGCATCTTCTTCTTAACCCTTAAACATCAGACCCAGCCCGAGGGGTTGGGTTTTTTTTTGAGAGAATCTTGCTCATAACTTACACTCTATTATACCAAATGGAATTTTTAGAATTCCAAACTGAGCACCTTAAAGAGATCTATACTTTTTTATAATAGAGCTCAAGCAAATTAAAAATAGAATAATGCTAAAAATGGAGTTTAACCCCTAAAGATCCACAATGTTTTGGGAGCTTGAAACCCCAACACTGACCACTATGTACTAGTGGGGGTACCTCCAATATTTTTGGAATTTTTTTATAATTTCAACCGTAGGATCTTGAAGTAGACTACCATTGGTAGTAGTGTGAAAATTTTCAACCATTGGATCATCACTAGATGTGAGATCGTAACATTTGAAGTTGACTGTAAATTTTTTTTGGCCTTGACTATAAAAGCCGAATCGGTGGCCGTGGTCGTTTAGGGGTTAAAAGAGATTTTGGGTGTGGTATCAGGAAAGCATATGACGTTTAAGGGTTAAGTCACCATGCAGTGCTTGCATGAGCACTTGTCCAAATGACGAACCATCACCGCTTTGTTGTAGAAGTGAAAAGGCAAATACTCAAAAGCATGGTAAGTCTCATGCAATTGCCATGTCGCTCACCAACCCTTGGTAGATATATCCGGTCTCGAATGAATCAGAATGTATACACCGCCCATACACTTCATAGCTCCTAATTTGAAATGCAAACCTTGAAATGTCATGAAAATGAATAGCGATGAAATCTTGGAGAGCATAAATGATACTCGATCTTCATATGCCTCATTGGTAGTCTACCTTGTAGACCCTCAATGCTCCGTAAGCATCAACTTTCCATGACCATAGCGTTGCCATCAACCTCTAGCTGTGCAGAGTTAAGTTCCCTTCCACGATTGTCCAGCAAACATTGTAACATGTACTTGGTGATCGGGCGTTCACGAACTCTGTACCGCGAAAGCCCCACGGACTTGGTGGTGGACTTGTAAACAAGAAACCGGTCTCTAAGAAGTAGTACCACTATGTTCGCGTTTGCACACTCATCTTCTACGAGGTGGAGTCGGGCTTCTACAAGGTGGAGTCGGGCTTCTACAAGGTGGAGTCGGGCTTCTACAAGGTGGAGTCGGGCTTCTACAAGGTGGAGTCGGGCACCCTCGTAGTCCCATGAGGCTGAATTCGCATCCGCAGGGGCAAGGAGCACTCTGAACTCTTCTGTGAGGGGCTTGCTTACAAGAAGCCGTATTCATGGGTTAGGCAGTAGGCGAGGAATATAGCAGTTCTTGTGTTCCAACCTCCATCCCAGTCATTCCAGTCATTCCAGTCGTGATTCCTGGCTCTGGGGACGAACGACAGTAGTGATCTTGAACTGGGAAGGACGCTCCCGTATGAAAGGTCATTGAATTTCATTCAACCAATGGTGAGATGCTCCAACGAGAAGGGTGTGAAACTCTCCCATGGGATGATGTATGCCACTCCTCCTTCACGAGCTCCTCGCTCGTTTCCGCTTGTCTGTTATTCGTTGGATTGTTGCATCGGATGTTGGGCGGAGGTGCCGTTCTGAACACAATGGGTAGTACCTGTCTGTGGAGCTCTTGATAAGGGCATTGCCGCTGAAGGGACATGCAAGACCGGCTTTACGAGCAAAAAACAGTTTGCTTTCGAAACGAATTGGCTACACAACCCAACCGCTCAATCATCTGAACTTTATGAACCCTGAATCTGATTTTCAGTAGATGTCCTAATGGGAAACCTCAAAACTTTTGGATTTTTGAACTCCAAGTTTAAGTAACGGTAAGAAGATAACATACACCGTCTTTTGAATTTAAGTCACGGTATGGTAGAAGATAAAATACAACGTCATTGAGCCAGTCCTTGAATCAGTACATTGGGACCAAAGATTATATTTCAATCATAACTCTGTCATACTACACTCCCAATCCTCTGCAAGCACAGACCTCAGCCTCGCAACCGTTCTGCTCCAAATTAAAACACCACATATTTCACTGCACAAGCATTCAGAAAATCGGTTTTCGTAGTTACAGAAATGTTAACACTGGAGCAGAGTGTGAAAAGAAAAGAATTCTTTGAGATCGATCCAGCATGCATACCTTTAACAGTCGATCCATCGTTAGGCTTTTCGTAGCCTTCTCCTGGTGTCAAAATTTTCTTGATTACTTTCTTATCATCGGTGATCTCCTCGACCACTTTCCACGAAACGAGCTGAATATCAATCTCGAGAACAGCCTCAGCCGGAATGGCCTGCACGTCCCCAGTAGGAGCTCTTCCTTGACTGCCAAATCCATCTGCAAGCAATCAGTTCGAAAAAAGTGTCAGCGAAAAGGATCTCAACTAAAGCCTTGCAATAATGGATAGTGGAACTCCATATCAGAAAACCACGGCCAGCACTTACATTTAGGCTTCACTGTCAACAAGGCCCCTTCTCCTTTCAACATAGTCTTCACAGCCTCCTTCAGCGCAGGGCAGAAGAACCCTGTATCGACAACATGTGAACATCGGCGTTAGCTCCTGCATAGGAAATCGTTCTGCTTTCCATGAAAGATGATAAGAAAACCTCAAGGCTACTTACCATCTTTAACAGTAAATTCCACACCACTTTCTGGAGTTTTATACACGAGCGTTTTCCCGCGTTGCAGCCTTGCCGTAAATTTCACTGTCAGGCACCAGAATCAAAGATTACAACTACGCAACAGAACCACCAACACCCTAAAGGTTGAGAGGTCGAATAACGGAATCCACGGTTCAAATCCACAATTTCAAATTACAGCTCGAACATCACAGCGGAAACTTAAAGTTAGTGCATCAACGCCAATTGGACTGAACAAAGATTTCCTAATCGAAGACAGATTGATACTCTTATTGTCTGAACTATCAAAATGACAGCTTCCATTGAAGGGCCATTAGAATACCGAGAACTTCGTCAGAATCTTTTGGAGTCTCCCATTTCTTTCCATCGACAAGAATCTTCTTAACCCTTAAACGTCATATGCTTTCCTATACCACACCCAAAATCTCCATTTTTAGCATTATTCTATTTTTAATTTGCTTGAGCTCTATTCTAAGAAAGTATAGATCTCTTTAAGGTGCTCGGTTTGGAATTCTAAAAATTCCATTTGGTATAATGGAGTGTAAGTTATGAGCAAGATTCTCTCAAAAAAAAACCCAACCCCTTGGGCTGGGTCTGACGTTTAAGGGTTAATGATACCGCCATCCTTGCAGATATCTTTCACACTAGCCCAAGAGAGAAGCTCCACATCAAATTTCAGAGTTTGTACATTTTTAGCAATATTCACAATTGCAAGACTATTATATAAGCAAAGAAATTTTTGATGAATTATTTTTGTGCACTGATATTATTGGGATGAAGGTGAACAATTTTTTAGTTGGCAAATATTTTAGTTGCGACTGGTTTGTTGTTAAAATCTCTACTCTAAAGCAAAATTGATGAAATTTTGCAATTTATTTTTGGTATTAATATATATAATCTCGCAAAGTCTGAGGCTTCATAACTCAACTTTTGGTCCACACGACTTGCACTAAGTTTGCTATAAGATTGTATGGTTGAGAATGTAAAGCATGTAGTTTGTAGTTTATAATTTGTTTGTCTCAGCAATGAGATCTTGGAGAACAAGAGTTGGATTGTGGTAGGGGAGGTGTCATTGGAGGCACATATTTTTATAGTTGTACAAGCTATAATTGGATTGCACATGGGACATGTGGATCAAAAATCATGGAATTTTCAAGTATTATAGTCTCAAGAAATGATGAGAATTACTAGAGTGTCCTAATTTTAAGAAGAGCATGAAGAAAGAAGTGAGGATTTTAAACAACTCTAGATGAAAAAGTAGATGAGAAAGGAGTTAACTTCTAAGAGCCCAATCAACCGTTTTATGTCCAATTATGATTATGAGGAGCTCTACCCACCTAAACAATATTTCGTAGTGGAATTTTTTTTTTTTCCTCCCCAAAATTTTGGTAAGTTGAGAACCACATCCAATTTAGTAATTTTTCACTTATTTCTTTTGAAATTTTCAAAAATAGTTTGCCTAATCTTCACAAATTTATGAAGGTACTCACTCGCCATTGAATCTCTCTGTAAATCAAATGCATTTTACATTATGCATGTTTTACTATATTATTAATATACTATATTATTTAGTTTGTATCTTAGTGCAAGCCGCCAAGTATACTTAACTCATAGAGATTCTTGAAAACAAGAATGGATATTTGAGAATTTAGGTAGCGCAGATAAAGGGCTTGGCTTCAGTAAATTGGGCAATACTTTGGTGCAAGTGTGGTAATATATACAACGTGTATGTGATAAAATTTGCAAAAGCGAATTCTAAGTTTGGAACCTTATAATGAAATATTTTATTTTCAAGTTCACGAAGGGCAAGTTTGAAATTAGTTTATCTTAGAAAAAACTACAACTTTTTGATGTTACAATTTTCTTTTGAAATTTTGTCACAAGTTGAGATTTAGAAATTTTTCCAGAATGACTTATCCAAAAATTGAAATACTCATGAAGGCACCTAATCACTATTCAATTTCAAAGCTGAATAAATTTAATAGGATGCACGCTTTACTAAATTGTTAACTGTTTTTGACCTTCTTTAGAATATAACCTGTATAAAGGTCAAAAACGTAGAATGGTCTCTAAAACTTTCTATGAGCATACCAAACTCGGTTATCTACGTGAAAAAACATGGTAATTTTTTTTGTTAGGAGAACAATCTCCAAGTTTTCCTTTGGATCATGGAGACAATGCTTCCCAAGTAATGCCCAAAAATTGCACAAACTTTGGATGTAGTATGATCTTGCAAATGATGAACATTCAGTGGTCATTTCCTGAAGTAG
Organism: Bryum argenteum; assembly: GCA_037043015.1. Taxonomy (NCBI): domain Eukaryota; kingdom Viridiplantae; phylum Streptophyta; class Bryopsida; order Bryales; family Bryaceae; genus Bryum; species Bryum argenteum. The sequence continues at coordinate 10,826,014 of CM073328.1, read as the reverse complement.
TAGCAAGAAACACGATTATGTACAAGATCTTACGGTTGTAATCTCAAAAAGGTATAAAAGATCGATTCAAACCTTAGAGAGTGCATAGAGGTAGAAAATTTCATTTTGGAGGTTTAAGCTCCCAAAAACAAACAGATTTTCTAAGGGTTACAATGAAGGTACTTGCAAATCTCATTGTGCTCAAAACTTGTGGCGCTTTGTTATGGTCATTCTTGTTTTAAAACTACTCAAAAAAGAATCTTACTAGAATCATTGAGGTTAACCTTGTCATATTGATTTTCTCTAGCCTTACAATCAAAAAATCATGTGACACTCTCTAGGGAAATGAAAAAAATAAAATAAAAATAACACTATCACGCAAACTTAGAAATAAAATATTGATAAGAAATAATACCCAACCTTGTCAATGAACACTAAAAATATTAACGAACTCTCTAAGAACAAAACATGGACTTGCATTCTTTCTTTTGCAAGTCCGTGGTTCATGTTTGAAACTTGGTACAATAATGATGGAGTTGGAGAACATAAAAGTGGCCCACAAAAAGATACTGGGTAAAGATCTTTAGTAGAAACTAGCTCTTAGTATCCAACATTCCTAATTGATACCATTTATATTTTTGAACATTTAATTATACATTGCAATCCAATGTTTGGTCAGTGAGTTGTAAATCAATCAAACAAAGTTGTCAAATTACCAGATTCAATTTGACAGAGTTAGGTTTTTTTCCAATTCATATTCTAATTATCACCAAAGTATCACACGAGTATTACCCAAGTATCATGCAGGTAACAAATAGAATTACCGAATAATTTTATGAAGAAGGGGATAATAGCTGGATTGTGTTAAAAACTTCGTGAGTCGGTAATTTTGGGCGGGTGTATGCTATTAAGACGAAACAGGTACAGTATGTCCTATGCCACGTCCGCGCGATTCCCTCGACTTATCCAGCACCCAGAAGGGTACAATGGATAAATCTACGAAAGTAAAATCTACGTTTATTGATTAATTGCTGGTAGAGCTTGTACAGTGACCTTCAAAAGTGTCCCAATGTTTATAATTTGAAAGTTTGGTGAGTCACCACATAGTGATTGCATGCTAGACTGACATGGCATCAATTTAGTTACATACTATCATTAGTAAGGTAATCAAGGAGCAAGGCTTACCACTTGTCTCTACATGTATGTGCATGAATTGAAGCTCTAGATATTTTCTCTTCATTGGGACAATTTTGAAAGTACATATGAGTGAATCTTGTATGCATAGCAAGTGAAGTGTACATGCATTGTGAATTGCTTGGTTTGTGTTCTGTTGTGTGTATTTGTTCTTCTTGCGTCATATATTTGTTTCTTTCGTGTTTAGCTTCACAAGTGAAAATGGTGAGACCATTGTCCCAGGGGAAGCAACAAGGTATACTCTCTTTGCTTCAAAAAGGTTGTAGTGTGAGAGAGATAGCAAATTCTTTGCATGTTGGTAAATCAAGTGTACAGAGGCTCCGTAAGAAGCATTTTCCAGATGCAAAGCTTTTAGTTGGAGGTAGACCACGCAAGTTGACAAGTGCAATGGAGTGGTCTTGTGTAACTAGTATAACAAGAGGGAAGGTGTCTCTTTTGCAAGAGAAGCTACTAAACATGTGCAAGAAGTTTTGGAGTACAAGTCGGTGAAGTTATCAGACGCCGTGGACTTTGTAGAGCGGGTTTGCAATCGCATGTGAAAGAAAAGAAACCACATTTGTCACGCAAAGAATATTAGGGCTCGCTTAGAATTTGCGAGAAAGTATCAAAGACTATACTATTGATGACTGGAGTCACGTGATATTCTCCGATGAGACTAAAATTAATGATTTTCTTGGATGGGAGAGTTTGGTGTTGGGTTGGTGATCCACAGAAACTTTGAGCGGACCGTTATTCCGATCGTTAAGCATGGTGGTGGTTCTCGTGATGATATGGGGATGTATGTGTATACATGGACTGGCATGATGTGTAGAATTGAAGGTCGCCTCAATCAGCATGGTTATCAAAAAATCTTGGAGGAGCATCTCCATGGTACAATTCAAAAATATAATTTAGATCCATCGGGAGTCATATTTCAACAGGATAATGCACCTATACATACCAAGAATAGTATGAAACAATGGTTTTCTAGGCAACCTTTTGGTGTCTTATCTTGGCCTCTTTCGGTCTCGATTTGAATCCTATAGAAAATCTATGGGCAATTTTGAAAAGGAGATTGAATCGATATGACACACCACCAAAAGGGATACTTGAATTATGGTCTCGTGTGGAAGAAACCTTCCCTTCTATCACTGTTGATGATTGCAAGAGACTTATAGAATCAATGCCCAGACGAATAGCAGCTGTATTAAAATCCAGAGGAAAATGGACAAAGTGGTGAGAAATTTCCATGTTGGACGTTCAAAAGTGTACCAATGTACAGAGTAGCTTTAGGTTTTTTCCTTTCTCATTGAGCGCTTCAATTTTGTTGGAATTTTTGTAATCAATTAGTACATTGTATGTACTATTTCAATAAATTTACTACATTCCATTCCATGAGTTTCTCTTACCTACATTATTTTTTGAATGTAACATGTACAAACATTGGGACAATTTTGAAGGTCACTGTAGATACGAGGACATGAATACACCTCCTCATGTCCGATTGGAGGCTATTGTTGGGGGGAAGTGTCGCCATGTCATTCCCTGCTACACCTGCAACATGAGACCCGGCGCGCTTCCAGGGACTCTCGGACCGGTGGTCGGCGCCCTCGTCAAGGCCGCCATCCTTTCCCCTGACAAAAATGGTTCGATCGTGCAACCACATTCCAGAGGATGTATTTCTCTTCGAAGCCAGGCCTGAGCTCAAAGTGGTAGTTGGAGGATGCTTGAAGTGGAGCAGGGTAAGGGACAAAACACGTCAAACAACAACCATAAAAGGATACTAGATGTCACATAGAAAACTCCGAATAGATGAAAGACCATATAGAGGTTCACATTTAATAATAAAAATGTACTCCATAATCCGTAAGGAAAATCTATCATCTATGTACACACCTCAAATGGAAAATTGAGGGCCTGCCTCAACTGCAAAAGCAAAGTCTTTGTGTCAAAAACCAATAGAACAAAATCCAGGGATTGTCTACTGGAAGGAATTGAAATGTGGATCATTGTCATGATTACTCTCACTCATGATCTCGTTCGCTAAATCATCATTTTGGTATGAATCCACATGGTTGAGGTCGGTGAGCTCATCTCCATTCATGTTGTCGTCTTGGTTCCAATGCGGAATCTGGTGCAAGTGATTGCCAGCGGAGTTCCCGACATCGCTCCTCAGGTTGCTAGGAGCTCCACGCTGCACATTTGAGTTGAAGTTTGTATTGCGGGTCCAATCCAAGTTGTTTGTATTCTGCTCCGTTGACGGGATGCCGGGATTCCCCTGTTGGAGGTTGTTGCTCGATAGCTGCATCGACGAGGTACCGGGATGTTGCATGTTGTTGCTCGATTGCTGTAACATACTAGGGTGCATAGGTCCCATCGGATGTTGTTCGTGGTAGTAGGAGCCGGGCGGAAAATTCAACGATGGCCGCGCACCTAGTGCTTGCAAGGGACTGGTTATCCCCGACGCCTGTCCATAAGGACTATGAGGAATTGCTGTCGCCGCTGGTCCCCCTGCAAACCTATATCACAAATTTGCGAAAAGCATAAACAAGAGAAACAAGAGAGAGCACGCAATGAAATCTCATAACCTCTAATTATTAGATTTCCAATCAATCGAACTTACATGTTCCAGGTCTGCGCAACCATGCGTTGCTGGTTCTGCGCCTTGCCCACCAATTCCTGGGCTCTCTGAAGCTCCTCTTTCTCATGATCTGCAGCAAAATGGATCAGGAAGTTAGCGATTTCAAAAATCATAGCAAGACGGATCATGAAGATGCTATTTTGCTAAACAACAACAAAAAAACCTCACTCACCACAGCACCACCACTTCTTCGCTAAACAACAAGGTGCTTTGCTCACCTCCACACTTCCTTGCTTTTTCGCTAAACGACAAGCTCCCTCGCTTACCACTAATGTGACTGAACGACAATAACAATTTTAATCCTTAAACGTCATATGCTGTCCTGATACCACACCCAAAATCTCTTTTAAAACTCCACTTTTAGCATTATTCTATTTTTAATTTGCGTGAGCTCTATTCTAAGAAAGTATAGATCTCTTTAAGGTGCTCAGTTTGGAATTTTAAAAATTCCATTTGGTATAATGGAGTGTAAGTTATGAGCAAGATTCTCTCAAAAAAAAACCCAACCCCTCGGGCTGGGTCTGACGTTTAAGGGTTAAGTTGAGGTTAATATTAAGAGAAGTAATAATTTATTGATTTTTTTGTTTAAACTTTCCATATTAAAGTCCAACTTAATAAAAATGAATACATTTTTTTATTTTTTTTAAAATTTCAATTTTGCATTACTCAGCTCCAATTATGTTTTTGCACATAAATCAAGTCATACTATTATTTAGCAGTACAGATTTAGAATTTTTTTACAAGTAGAACAAAAATGTATATTTCTAAAATATCCTTTAATTTTGGTGTATGAAAAGATGCATAATATTTACTGTAAGTGTGAAAAGAGGACACACAAATATCAAAACTCTTATTAACTAAATACGATAAGGTCAGCTCAGAAGATAACAAGTAAAAAGTGCGAAAAGAAGAAAGAAATCTTTCTAAGATTCGAAGATTCGAAGATTCGACGGAAGAAGGAACAAGGAAACTCCTTGCTGTGACTCGTGTGTATGCATTCATCGCCTCGTTCCTCGTCATCCTGAACTGCTGTGTCTGAGTTTTGCACTTGAGATTCACTCGCGGATCCACTAGAGTCGTCTCCTATATATTTCACCGACTTCGATCATCATGTTAGCTGCAGCTGCAGGAGACGGCGGCGATGAGCGGCGAAACGATAGAGCGCCGGCGAAGAATGGAGCGCCGGCGGACAAGAATGCAACCAATTCTCGCAAGCGCAGCAATGAGAACCGCAGCGAGGGCGAGGCGAATGCGAAGGGACCTTACATATGCCGCTTCTGCAATCAAGAGTTCCAGAAGTCGCAGGCGCTCGGCGGCCACATGAATCGCCACCGATCAGGTCCCTCTCTCCGGAATGGATTTTTATCTCCCGATTTCCGTGGATTTCTTTTTCAATTGCTGATTTCCACGCTCCGTCTTGTGTTTCAATCGTTATATCCGAGGATAGTTCTCCTGTGTCCCTTTATCGCTTACCTTCTCTAATACGCTTTGCTGTGTTTTACGATCCTTTATTATTTTCATGATCCGTCTGGCTATGTTTTTTGCAATCGATAACTTCCATGATCCGCTTTGCTGTGTTTTTTTGGATCGCTAACTTCCTGATCCGTTTGCTGCAGATCGTGAGAAAGAGGAGCTTCAGAGAGCCCAGGAATTGGTGGGCAAGGCGCAGAACCAGCAACGCATGGTTGCGCAGACTTGGAACATGTAAGTTCGATTGATTGGAAATCTAATAATCAGAGGTTATGAGATTTCATTGCGTGCTCTCTCTTGTTTCTCTTGTTTATGCTTTTCGCAAATTTGTGATATAGGTTTGCAGGGGGACCAGCGGCGACAGCAATTCCTCATAGTCCTTATGGACAGGCGTCGGGGATAACCAGTCCCTTGCAAGCACTAGGTGCGCGGCCATCGTTGAATTTTCCGCCCGGCTCCTACTACCACGAACAACATCCGATGGGACCTATGCACCCTAGTATGTTACAGCAATCGAGCAACAACATGCAACATCCCGGTACCTCGTCGATGCAGCTATCGAGCAACAACCTCCAACAGGGGAATCCCGGCATCCCGTCAACGGAGCAGAATTCAAGCAACTTGGATTGGACCCGCAATACAAACTTCAACTCAAACGTGCGGCGTGGAGCTCCTAGCAACCTGAGGAGCGATGTCGGGAACTCCGATGGCAGTCACTTGCACCAGATTCCGCATTGGAACCAGGACGACAACATGAATCGAGATGAGCTCACCAACCTCAACCATGTGGATTCATACCAAAATGATGATTTAGCGGACGGGATCATGAGTGAGAGTAATCATGCCAATGATCCACATTTCGATTCCTTCCAGTAGACAATCCCTGGGTTTTGTTCTATTGGTTTTCGACACAAAGACTTTGCTTTTGCAATTGAGGCAGGCCCTCAATTTTCTATTTGAGGTGTGTACATAGATGATAGATTTCCCTTACGGATTAAGGATTACATTTTTATTAGTAAATATGAACCTATATGGTCTTTCATCTATTAGGAGTTTTCTATGTGACTTCTAATATCCTTTTATGGTTGTTGTTTGACGTGTTTTGTCCCTTCCCCCGCTCCTCTTCGGAGTGGAGTTTGGCTCCGTTACCCGCTTGTGGATTGACAGGTCCGGCAGGCGGAATCGACACACGTTGAACATTCGCTCCATCCGCCATAGCTTGTGCGTGCGCCATGGTATTTCCTCTCGCATTAGTCCGAATACCCCTTCGAGACCTCCCAACTGTGAAACAATGCATGCCAGATTCAGAGTTCGCCAGTTTTAAAGTCAACCACAATTCAGGTATGGGAGAAAAGGTTCACTGCGATTCAGTTTGATGAGTCAATTTGATAGCTATTAAATCTCGGAATCAAAAAACTCCACCGAAACTTTTCATCGATGGATGATGCACTAGAAATCCTGAAGGTAGCTTCATTCAGCTCCAATTTGAAAAAGTTACGGGACTCAATTACAGAAATAATGCCAATTTAAAGCAAGTCAAATGAGAAGCAGTGGACCTCGGAATGCGCTGATAGGCTGCCGGCGTCGGGTGCTACCGTTTTCTGAATGGTTGACTGAACCACCGCCATGGCCACCTATCACACAACATAAATATCAATTGAGGACACCGACACCATGGTCGTTAAAGCATTAGGAATGACGCCAAGGTAAGATTCAGCATTGGCGACCACACTCTTCCTTTGAGAAGGCAACAGGAACCGAATTCCAACCACAACAATGACTACGGCCATGAACTCTCACCGCGAGGCAGAGTATCATCAGCCATCTTTTGTTGCTGCCACTCCAAGAGTAACCTGAAACACAAGACAATGATCCTCGCATCAAAAACGATCCACACGAAAGCAACCGACCAGCTAGTCCCCGCTCCCAGTGCTCACAATAGTTCAGTGCAGAAACAGACCAGGCTCGACTTTGTGAGCAACTCTACTCGTGACGCTAGCGCTCGAGTACCGCGCTCGATCGCCCACGCGCTCGATCCTCACACCCAAATTCGACGTCTAACCGCACAACGCACGACTCCTCCACGCCGCTACCTCGCGAGCTTTGAGAGGAATTTCCGTCCAATCCTGAAATTACGGCTGCTTACACAACGAGCTCTATTGCGTGCTCCCGTGCTGCCCCTTCTCTGTCCTAAAGGCAGCTTGGATTTGAGCGAAACGGCGCCGCGCACAGGAAAGACACGGGAACCTCGTACATAATCTCTTCCCCACCACCACGTCCACACTCCCGCTGCTGCTCTACCTGGACGATAAAAATAAATCCCCTCAATCTCTAAGGCAGCGGACGAGGAAATTCATTATTCTGAAATGATCAAAAGAGAGGGAGTTGAAAGTAACGGGGTGAACCTCCGCTTGGAGGAGGATCGTCACTGCAGCACACAACTAGGAAGCCAATAATGCCCGCAAAGTGTAGCGCGATTACTTGGCGCAGCCCCTCGCAGTAGCGCTCGGGAAATCGAGAGCAAGCGCTTCAATGCCTCTTCAACGCGAGTGTGGCTCGGCAGCGAAGTTCCAACGTTGTCCCCGACCCCTGCATCCCTGCGTGTTTTTGATGGACAGAATGGCGTCTCGAGAACTGGACAGAATGGAGCAACTGGACAGAATGGGGCGTCACGAACTGTAGGAAGGGCGTCATTCATCCATGGGGATGGATGATGAAGAGTAGCCAGCGCTACTAGATTCACAAAGAAACCCACACCTCTGTATCTGCGCCAGGGTCTCATTGCATCCATGTACAGTAAGTGGGGTTCAGTAAAAACTAATGGGGTTTTGGGGTGTAGTTTTTTAGGTTTAAGTTTGAGATTGCAAATTTGGGATCTTGTAATTTGGGGACTCTAGTAATGTTTTTCAATTAAGAAATTAATAGAAAATCAATTTACACTTTCAAACAAACATTCAAGTTTTTCACTTTTTTACTACTTGGATGCAATAAGACCTTGACTCTGCATTTTCCCATGTATCAAAGACAATTAATTCAAAAGATGACAAGGCAATCATTCTAAGATATGAAAAAACATAAAGAATCATGTGAAAATTTGGAATGTGTATATATTGCTCAAACAACACACAAGTTTATATACAAAGATACAAAATATCACCTTATGTGTATAAGGTCACTATGGTTGATTGGTTTCAATCGTAACATAGGCCCATAGACCAAGGGCTTGTTGATTCATAGAGGAGGAAACACAAAGCACTTTCCTTAATGACACACCGGGGCTTGATGTCCCGTCTCCTTGCTTGATATGGTAAGGTGTCCTATAATGGCGCAATTTTCAGCACAGAAAATCTACAGGAATGTTGCAAGTGCAAGCAATTTTTGTGCATGGGGAAAATTAGTAGAAAACTAGAGCAAGTGGAATCATCATTTTTCAACTCTTCTACAGTAAGTAATGAATTTCTAAAGATGGAAATATAGGTGTTCCTAAAATGGTGCCCTAAAGTGACGCCCTATAATCTTTGCAGTGTGTACATGGTACTGTTGTATGGAGAAGCTATTATGTACATGGCAGTGAAGATTACTAGGGCTCCATTTTCGGCACTGCGCCATTTTTGGCTACTCTACCATACACCTGCATGAAGATACTTACTTAAATCACTACAATGAGAGAGGGAATACATCTTCTTCTTAAGTCACCATGCCATGTTGCACCTGCATGAGGATACTTACTTAAATCACTACAATGAGAGAGGGAATACATCTTCTTCTTAAGTCACCATGCCGTGCTTGTATGAGCACACTACAACAAATCCAGCCCAATGTGACTAGGTTTTATGACTAAAATCGGGCATAAATCAAAATATGACTAGCACCATCTGTAGTCATTTGGACTTAGTCGCTCCGGACAATCTGACTAGTAGTCATATTGGACATTTTTTGTTCCCAATACTGCGTTCCTACACCGTTTTTGGACCTCAAATAGGAACGTGCATTGGGACTTGGGAAAATATGACTGTGTAGAGTCACATATGTGTGACTACATATAGTCATCAATATGAAGATAGTGACTAAGTGTAGTGAGGTATCAGTCAACACATATATGGTTTTTTCACCATGCATAGTAATGTAATGGTGACTGCATTGAGTCATATTTTTGGCTGGCGTCGAATGTGACTATGTGGAGTCATAGTTAATGTCGTCAACGTGGAATGTGACTCTATGGAGTCATATTTTATGTTGTTGACATGGAATATTAATGTTAGTTATATTTTTAGCTGCTGTGGATTATGATTGTGCACCGTCGTAGTATAGATGACTGGTTTTAGTAAAATGATAGATGATTGGTTTCAGTCAAGGGTAGATGACTAGTTTCAGTCACAGTATTGGAAAGAGTGACTCGCAGTAGTGATAAAATTCTTACCGTGTATGTGGCCCTATGACTGCGTAGAGTGATGATTTCTTTGACTGAAATTCACATTCCACATCAGTACCAAAATCATACAATGGAGACATATACATGGGATTTAATGGAAGATACATACAAGGTTCAAGAAATTGCAACAATGTTCAACTGTACTTAATACTCTCTAGATTGTAAACTTGATTAAAGATGAGAGAGGATCATGCATGAAACACAATACCTCAAAGAAGTTCATATAGCTTTTGGGTGGACAATTGAGTTGTTGCCTCATTGCCAATCAATAGAAGTGCCAAAGAAAAGGAACATGTATAATCACTTCTCCTCTATCAAATGTGACCCTCTAAGTATTCATCTATACTCCTACCTCTAAGTACTACTCAAGACTCCTACCTCAAAGTACTCCTCAACACCTCTTACCTTCAACAATCTTCTAAGCGAGAGAGAGAGAAAGAAAGAAAGAAAGAGAGCTCAAAAAATGAGGGGCTGGAGGCTGGTTGCCCTTAATATTCTCAACCCTAACCCTAAACAAAAATGGAGGCAAGGTCCACCTTCGCCACGTGTCATTTTTTTACTTAGTCTTTTAGGAGCTTATGACTTTGTAGAGTCATCAAATTGAAATTTATGACTACTATTAGTCACGTTAAGGACTACGTGACTACATGTAGTCACCCAAACCAACTCTATGACAACACTAAGTCGTACATAAACCAAATACCAATACCATACAACTATGTTAGATATAACTGCATATAGTAAGCAATCAAAGCATGACTATGGGAACTGCGCAAGGGAACATATGTCTCGTTCCCATAGACGTTTCCATCCACGTCTTCAAAAAAATGACTACATTTATGACTAGTCCATGACTAGTCTGTGACTAGACCGTCTTATGACTGATTTTTGACTAAACTGATGACTGATGTGACTACGCAGTCACATAGGCCGGTTTACATCTAGTCACATTGGATTGGATTTGTTGTAGTGGCACTTGTCCAAATGACAAACCATCACTTTTTGTTGTAGAAGTGAAAAAGGCAAAAACTCAAAGTCATGGTAAGTCTCATGCAATTGCCATGTATGCTCACCAACCCTCGGTAGATATATCCGGTCTCGAACGAATTAGAATCCGCCCATACACTTCGTAGCTCCTAATCTGAATCCAAACCTTAAAATCTCATGAAAATGAATACGGATGAAATCTTGGAGAGCATAAAGGATACTCGATCTCCATATGCCTCATTGGTAGTCTACTTTGAAGACCCTCAATGCTCCTTTAGCATCATCTTTCCATGGCCATAGCGTTGCCATCAACCTCTAGCTATGCAGAGTTAAGTTCCCTTCCACGATTGTCCAGCAAACATTGTAACATGTACTTGGTGATCGGGCGTTCACGAACTCTGTACCGCGAAAGCCCCACGGACTTGACTGCTGAAAAACTTCACCACCACTTGGTGGTGGACTTGTAAATAAGAAACCGGTCTCTAAGAAGTAGTACCACTATGTTCGCGTTTGCACACTATCTTCTACAAGGTGGAGTCGGGCTTCTACAAGGTGGAGTCGGGCACCCTCGTAGTCCCATGAGGCTGAATTCGCATCCGCAGGGGCAAGGAGCACTCTGAATTCTTCTGTGAGGGGCAGTCGGGCACGCTCGTAGTCCCATGAGGCTGAATTCGCATCCGCAGGGGCAAGGAGCACTCTGAATTCTTCTGTGAGGGGCTTGCTTACAAGAAGCCGTATTCATGGGTTAAGCAGTAGGCGAGGAATATAGCAGTTCTTGTGTTCCAACCTCCATCCCAGTCATTCCAGTCGTGGTTCCTGGCTCTGGGGACGAACAACAGTAGTGATCTTGAACTGGGAAGGACGCTCCCGTATGAAAGGTCGTTGAATTTCATTCAACCAGTGCTGAGATCTCCAACGAGAAGGGTGTGAAACTCTCCCGTGGGATGATGTATGCCACTCCACCTTCACGAGCTCCTCGCTCGTTTCCGCTTGTCTGTTATTCGTTGGATTGTTGCATCGGATGTTAAGCGAACATGCCGTTCTGAACACAATGGGTAGTACCTGTCTGTGGAGTTCTTGATAAGGGCATTCCCACTGAAGGGACACGACGGGCTTTACGAGCAAAAAACAGTTCGCTTTCGAAACGAATTGGCTACACAACCCAACAGCTCAATCCTCTGAACTTCTGAACCCTAAATCTAAATTTCAGGAGATGTCCTAATGGGAAACCTCAAAACTTTTGGACTTTTGAACTCCAAGTTTAAGTCACGGTAAGAAGATAAAATACACCGTCTTTTGGATTTAAGTCACGATATGGTAGAAGATAGATTACAACGTCATTTAGCCAGTCCTTAATGTACATTGGAACCAAAGATTATATTTCAATCATAACTTTGTCGTACTACACTCCCAATCCTCTGCACGCACAGACCTCAGCCTCGCAACCGTTCTTCTCCAAATTAAAACACCTGAGCTAAAAAACTCAAGTTCGATGGCGCGAACAAATGAGGATACATTCCGATCACAAGATCGAATATGAGCCAATACCTTGTTTATAACACAGGTTGCAGCCTACGCAATTAAACAATTCCAACAATCCAACAATGGCTCCGTTCAACACTTACAAGAGCAGAAAGCATACGTCGTCCTCAACCAGTCAAATGCAGAAAGCACAGATCGTCCTCAATCGAATCAAATGCATGTCCAATGTAAGCAAAAGCTTCTCCCTACAGGGACTTCCGAGGTTCTTTTACGTTCAAAAACAGCTTAGTTACAAGCTCACTGGCAACAAGTTTTAAAAACTGCGCTAATCTCCCTCAAATAACTGACTTATGTGCATCTCTACATGTTCATAAGCGATCGTGAGTCCTCCGCACTATGAACTATCTGTAGCCATCGGCTCTGGACCATCTCCAACCTTCTGTACACAACCAACACAAAAACTTCAGTTCTGTACCAGGGAATATGAACAATTTAACTGTGGTTAGCTGATTTAACTTAACAGAGCTACTCATCAATTGAAAATGTTGTGACTAGACCTTCTCTGCGGCTTCCATTTTATTGAGGCGAGCAAACATGTTGCCATATAACTTGGCTTCCTTCTTGTTCTGCTCAACTTGCTTCTGCTTCAACCGCTTGTACTCCAGCTTCACCTCCTTGTTGTTAGGGTCCAAGTCCAGAGCCTTCTTGATATCTGCATGCGCGTAGTCGAGGTCTAACAACTCGATATATGCTTGCACTCTTCTGTACAACGCCTTTATGTTCGTCGACTCCAGCTCCAAAACCTGCTCCAGGATTAATGAAAGTATACGTTAGTACTTCACACTAGAAGATTATGATGAAAACAGTCTATTTATTCTAAGAGATTTTCGGAAGTTGGCAACCCACCTTCGTCGTCAACTTAACCGCCTCTTTGTAGTCTTTCAGTTTTAGCTTGCACGCGGCCATGTTGAGATTGCAACTGATTTTGAGTGCCTTCGCTTGTTTCTTTTGCTCATCGTCGAAGCTGCTATCATACTCAATCAATTTCACTGCCTTCTCATATCTCTTGGCAGCGCGTGCATAACTTCCAGCTTTAAAAAGCGCATTCCCGTCCTCCTTCCTCTTCGCAGCAGACTCCAATTTTTCAGGAGTCTCCATGTCCCACGATTCCTTATCCTGTCGAGAATCTACCGTAAGTTACTGATTCTCAGAAAAACTTAAAAACTGACCCAGGAACTTCACTTCTGTAAGATCTTTTACACACAAGACCTAGCTTTTGCAAGTCTCTTATACTACCATCTTAGCCTTTAAACTGAAGATCCATCCGCAGTTCGATGTAATGCCTGGAGTGACAGTCTTGGATGGTTACGAAGTTTTACCTTCACAAACTCAACAAGCTCGATGTCATAAGTAAGAGTGGAATTGGCAGGCACAGTAGCGAGATCCCTCTTCATTTCCGTTGATCCAAACCCGTACTCTGGAGCAATAGTCACTAAAGCATGTTCTTTCTTCTTCATGGAGAGCACAGCCTTGTCCAGGCCATCAATAACTTGACCTGTATAGAAACGGAAACGAATGTGAGCAGGAATCGTAAAGCAGTACTAGTCTGAACACATAACGGGCTGAATGTGCTTACACAACTTCCTCCTTTCTCAACTTACCTTCGTCAGTGACGAACTGAAACAACTCCTCCTCTTCACCTTTTTTCTCAAATATCGTCCCGTCCTCCAACTTGGCCACATATTTCACTGCACAAGCATTCAGAAAATCGGTTTTCGTAGTTACAGAAATGTTAACACTGGAGCAGAGTGTGAAAAGAAAAGAATTCTTTGAGATCGATCCAGCATGCATACCTTTAACAGTCGATCCATCGTTAGGCTTTTCGTAGCCTTCTCCTGGTGTCAAAATTTTCTTGATTACTTTCTTATCATCGGTGATCTCCTCGACCACTTTCCACGAAACGAGCTGAATATCAATCTCGAGAACAGCCTCAGCCGGAATGGCCTGCACGTCCCCAGTAGGAGCTCTTCCTTGACTGCCAAATCCATCTGCAAGCAATCAGTTCGAAAAAAGTGTCAGCGAAAAGGATCTCAACTAAAGCCTTGCAATAATGGATAGTGGAACTCCATATCAGAAAACCACGGCCAGCACTTACATTTAGGCTTCACTGTCAACAAGGCCCCTTCTCCTTTCAACATAGTCTTCACAGCCTCCTTCAGCGCAGGGCAGAAGAACCCTGTATCGACAACATGTGAACATCGGCGTTAGCTCCTGCATAGGAAATCGTTCTGCTTTCCATGAAAGATGATAAGAAAACCTCAAGGCTACTTACCATCTTTAACAGTAAATTCCACACCACTTTCTGGAGTTTTATACACGAGCGTTTTCCCGCGTTGCAGCCTTGCCGTAAATTTCACTGTCAGGCACCAGAATCAAAGATTACAACTACGCAACAGAACCACCAACACCCTAAAGGTTGAGAGGTCGAATAACGGAATCCACGGTTCAAATCCACAATTTCAAATTACAGCTCGAACATCACAGCGGAAACTTAAAGTTAGTGCATCTACGCCAATTGGACTGAACAAAGATTTCCTAATCGAAGACAGATTGATACTCTTATTGTCTGAACTATCACAATGACAGCTTCCATTGAAGGGCCATTAGAATACCGAGAACTTCGTCAGAATCCTTTGGAGTCTCCCATTTCTTTCCTTCGACAAGAATCTTCTTAATGATACCACCATCCTTGCAGATATCTTTCACACTAGCCCAAGAGAGAAGCTCCACATCAAATTTCAGAGTTGCATTAGGCGGGATGACAGGAGGGGAACCCGCTTCGCCGTAAGCGTATTCGGGAGCAATAGTAAATGTGGCTTGCTCGCCCTTCTTCATAGTTGCGACACCCTTGTCCCATCCTTTGATCACTTTACCTGCAAGGTATAACAACAAGAGTAACTCACGTCTGAAATCCTTTAAAAAAAAACAGCTTCCAAAGCCTCGAAGTGAACAATGATCTCACCTTGACCCAATTTGAACGTAAATGGCGCATCTCGGTCCCGACTTGAATCGAACTTCGTCCCATCCAGCAAAGTTCCAGTGTAATGCACTGCAAAAATTGATCGAGAGGTGAGAGAAAAGCTTGATGGAGTGTCAGGGACAAAGAGAGAGTCAGACTCGGTCCAGTACAAACCTGAGACTTCATCGCCGGTTTCTGGCGTTTCGTAACCTTCTCCGAGTTTGGTGATAACCTTCTCCAAACCTCCGCCCTTGATCAACTCTTGAACCTTGCCGACTTTGTCAGGGTCGTAATCTACTTCCTCTCCAATTTCCTCCACCTCCTCGGCATCGGGGATGTCAAGATCATACGCCATCTCTATTCGATTAAGCTCTATAAACCAGGGCACAAGAAGTTCTCACACTATGGGGAAGTCCAAATAACACAAAGCTTAAATTCGCAGAAAATCAGGCACGCCCTTCAAGATTTTTCGAGCGGAACCCAAAACCCTAGAGAGGAAAGAAGTGCGTACCAAGCACGATAAAGAAGCAATGAGAATAGACCCCAAATCAGGGGAGTGGGTAAGCGAGTGCAGAATACTGAACCAGCAATGAAGCGTGATAGCATGGGCACAGAATAACTAGTGGGTAGAAGGTCCTAGAAGGGGGTTAAGCGAGGAATGTCCTAGAAGGCCGAACAGTCAGGTGAAGGCCCTGAAACCGTGCTTTCGTTCATCCTCCCCACGGTTCTAGTTTATACCGACGATGGTGACCTCCATGGCGCCATAATTTCAATTCAAACCGATTTTTTCGGCGGGGGCGCCATAATCACAGATCTGCCACGGTGGCTATGGTGAGGTGAGCTCTGTTCATTTTTGCAGATGTCTGATCTTTCATCATCGTTGAGGAGAATTTGTGATTTTAAGCTTCGGTTTCGGGAATGGCCATGATCCGATTGGAGTACTGTCTGCGGTGATTTCTCACATGCAACTCTTGGTCTGTCATGTGAAATTTGTCGTGGAACAATCGCCGCAATGAAAGCTCCTCAGTATGCAAACGAAATGTATATCGCAGTTTCGAATTGGCTCCGATAGGCTCTTTTGTGGCACGTTTCTCAGTCCGTTATGAGTTTGGATGTGAGAAATTTTGCAAATGTGGAATAGTTTCTCTTCGCTTCTGTGCCAGAAGCGCTACAATAGCAGTTCAAGTCGAGAAGTACAGCGACTTTACCTCCGCTTTCGCTACACTAAATAGGTAGATTAGTGTTAGATACACTAATTTATATAAACATGTTATAAGTTTTTACTGTTGGTAATTATTTTTACCCTCTACATTGGTCAAGATGGGGATCCTTCCATAGTAACGGAATCAATACCCTTGGTAAATTTTTAGTACCAAAAGTAAAAACTTGTAGCATTTTCAAATCTTATAAAAATCTAACACTAATCTACCTATTTAGTGTAGTCCTTCCGTTCCCTGTGGAGCAAAAGACTCACTCAACACATTCAAGTTCGAGCAGCAAAAGAATGCCATTGTCTCAATTATGAAACTTACGGCATCATTCATATTGTGCGAGCTTTATCGAAGCATTCCCAAATGGCAGATCTGTCTTACTAAATGTCAAATGGAAGGAGAATGTTTTGATTTGTGGTGACTAGTAGGTCGGGTTGAGAATGATATATAAGACTTGTTCTTAGTCGTTGATGTGATCTAGGACCATAGCTCTGTGGTTGTTTAAGAAAAAGAGAAACTCCAACCTATTGAGAATCAAATCCTCATTCAACCTATCCTTGGATATATGTTTAAAGGTGATCACACCAATGGCAGGACTATCAACTCCTATTGGGGTGAACACTATGCTAGTTCCTAGCTAGCCACTATCGCCTTACAGATACCCTACATGGTTTTCCCCCAAAGGGCCTTGAGGTATACATACAACGAGGTTCAAGAACCCCCTACCATGTTTAGGTGGACTATAGTAATGAGCACCACGTGAGCGTGGGAGTGGAACTCTTGACCTCCTCATTGGAGGCCAGGAGCCCTAACCACTAAGCCTAGGCGGCTTGTGGTACTTTGTGGTTTTTTACTTATTACTTTGATTATTGAGTAAAGAGGAATTTGAAGACATGAGCAATTGTCAGTTCTTTGGAGGTTTCCTTAGTGCAATTTTCACCAGGACCAAGTAAAGTAAATCTAGACGATATGAGCAATAGCCATTTAATGCATGACTACTAACTACTTTAATTTCCATAATTGTAATTGATTGCAAAAGCTAAAAGTTTATTATTGTGTTTATTCTCAAAAGTTAAAGTAATATCTCGTGTTGGTGGCAAGGTAGCGTGGAAGATTATCAAGCTTGTGAAATAGCCATAGGTGAAAATGTAAACAACAACGATTTTGGCGGGTAATCTTTGCGACTCTCGTGCGAAACCTTTTGAATTGTGGCTTTCCGACAAGTGAGTTTGGTTATGATGATTTTACAATTGAATATCATGGTGGGTGGGGTGTTGATGGGTTTTAGAAAGGAAGATGATATGATTTTTTCAACAATCATTTAAGTTTGTGGATACATAGACGACTGTGAAAGAATTGACCTTTACAAAAATGATGGAAGCGAGGCTACTCAATGTGATACACTATTTAGCTAAGTGAGTTAGCTTCTTGCAAATCAAAATACAATCACTTATATAGAATAATTGGTAATAGATTTGTACAAATCACAAATCGTACAAGATAGTAGTTTTAGTGAGCAACAATTTATGCAAAAGAAAGTCTTTACATTAATATGTAGAAAAAAACTGCGTTAAAAGGAAATTGTGTCTTTTGGCTCAGGTTTGCAACCTCAATGAGAGTAACAATCTAAAATTTGGTTGATTTGCTTCTAGCAGCTAAAAGAGCTTGGATTCTTTGTGGCATACTTAATACAACCTCTTACACTCTTCTGAAAGTGCAATATATATCCACAATTCTAAAATTCCTCGTGGAGCACTTTCGTATTGATTAAGTCCATGTTTTAGGCATGTCTAAAAATGCTCAATTAGATTTAGGCCATTTAAGAACAACCTTTTTTGTGATATTAGCCTTTGACAACAATCTTTGTTGTATTTTTGGGATCATTATCATGCTCAGAAAATCAAGTTTGGAGTTTTAAGATCATATGCCATCACGGTGTACCACATGTACATCCAAAACCACATGTACTTCCAAATATTAGTGTTAAAATTCAAGATTGAAGTTATATGGTTGTAAGTCATGAGATTTTTTGGAAAAATATCACATTCATACGATAGTGTTATTAGAGAGTTACCAATGAGAATTTTTTAATTTCTCAATTTGAGAATTTTCAAGGAATCAAAGGCTATAGATGCAATAATGGAAATCAACAACTTACAATTAAGAAAAAACCCCTAATTGTCTCAAATTAATAGGTTCGCACTGCTCTAGATTTTTACAAATATGAGAAAGGCTATTATTTAAGTCATTCAACCTTTATGAAGTTGAAGTTTTATAAATATTGTAAGTCTTCTATGGGACACTCTTAAGGACGGTTTACACAGGGAGTCAAGTCGTACATGAGGCCAAAAGAAGTGCAAAATCTTGTCGACAAAATTTGTTAATTTATTCTAGTTCAAAAAAATGAGCAATTACATTGCAAGAATATTTGCCCTATTTCGTCCCATGTACAGCTTGACTCCCCGTGTGAAGCGCCACTTCCTCCAAAGATGTACGTAGAAAATATTTTTGGTCTATAAGAGTTTATAGTGGTGTAAAGACCATGCGCAGAGAGGAACAACAGTCTCGGTTTTGTCTGCGGACATTGTTCCTTGTATGCCCATGCATGCAACAAATCAACTATCACGCTTTTTTTGCTTCCTCGCTATTTCGCTAAAGTACAAACCTCTCTAGCTTACCGTTGCACCACCTCTTTTTTACTACTAACACGACAAGCTCCTTGACTCACCACTAAACGATAATACCAATTTTAAATTGAGGTTGAAAATAATAAATTTACTATTTAATTGAGTTTTTTGTTACAAAAGTCCAACTTAGAGTCTATTTTCATTAAAATGTATACATTTCCTTTCTAAGATTTTAATTTTACAACTAGTATGTCTCCGCGGCATTGCCACGCTCATACAACTAATTTCCAAGTATTTTTGAGGCCATAAATACTTCAAAATTCAATAAATGGGGATTGATTGACCCATTTTGCGATCCGGTCATTCCTTACAACTCTGCAAATTTGATTCCAAGGAGGCCTCATGTCTCCAATCCGACAGGCTTTGATCGAGATCATAATGTCACGTCTAAAACAAACTACCTCCCTTAAATAACAGATACTTCGCTCCAACTTTATTTTGCACCAAAATTCAAGACTTACTACTAGCAGTATATATTTATTCACCTCAGAAATATAAGTAAAATCCAAAAATGTACATTTCTAAATTATCCTATAATTTTGGTGAATGAAAAGATGCATAATACTGTATCAAAAATATTAAAACTCTTAATATACAGCGCTTATTGACTAAATACGATAAGGTCAACTCAGTAGATAAGAAGTAAAACGTGCGAAAAGGAGAAAGAAATTTTCCGAAGATTCCAAGGACGAAGGAAGAACTCCTTGCTGTGGCTCAAATGTATGCTTTCATTGTCTTGTTCCTCGTTGTCATCAACTGCTGTGTCTGACTGTTGCACTTGAGATTCACTCGCGGATCCACTAGAGTCGTCTCCTATATATTTCACCGACTACGATCATCATGTCTGCAGCAGCTGCAGGAGACGGCGGCGATGAGCGGCGAACTGATAGAGCGCCGGCAAACAATGCCACCAATTCTCGCAAGCGCAGGAAGAAGAACGGCGACGCGGGCAAGGCGAATGCGAAGAAGTGGAAATGCCGCTTCTGCAATCAAGAGTTCGAGACTTGTAATGGGCTTGGAGGCCACATGAATTTCCACCGAGAAGGTTCCTCCCTCCCTCTCTCCTAGGATGATTTTTATCTCTTGATTGCCGGGAGTTGGTTTTTCGATCGCTAATTTTCATGATCCGTCCTGCTGTGTTTGTCAATCGCAATATCCCGTGATCAATTCTCTTGTGAAATCGATCGCTTAACTTCCATGATCAGTTTTGCTGCGACTTTTCGATCGCTTACTTCCATGATCCGATTTGCTGTGTGTTTTGCAATCGCTAACTTCCTAATCCGTTTTGCTGCAGATCGTAAGAAAGAGGAGCTTCAGAAAGCTCAGGAATTGGTGAGCAAGGCGGAGAACAAGCAACGCAATGCCATGTTCTATGAGAACATGTAAGTTCGATCGATCAGATATCTAATGAGTAGAGATTATGAGATTTCATTGCGTGCCAGCTTTCTCTTGTTTCTCTTCTTTTATGCTTTTCGCAATTTTGTGATACAGGTTTGCAAGGTATGCAGGGGGACCAGCGGCGACAGCGATTCCTCAGAGTCCTTATGGACAGGCATCGGGGATGACCAGTCCCTTGCAAGCACTAGGTGCGCGGCCATCGTTGAATTTTCCGCCCGGCTCCTGCTACTACCAGCCGATGGGACCCATGCACCAACAACAGCCGATGTTACAGCATTCGAGCAACAACATGCAACGGTGGAATCCCGGCATCCCGTCGATGCAGCAGTCGAGCAACAGCCTCCAACAGGAGAATCTCGACTATCAGCTGCAGATTGCAAGCGACTTGGATTGGACCCGCAATACAAACTTCAACTCAAACGTGCAGGGAGCCCCTACCGACCTCAGGAACGGGTTCGGGAACTCCGCTGGCAATCACAAGCACCAGAATCCGCATTGGAACCAAGACGTCAACATGGATCGAAATGCGCTCACCGACGTCATCAGCGAGCCTGTTGCGGATTCATACGATATCGAAGATGCGGATTCATACGATATCGAAGATATACTCAACTTATACGCCCAACCCCAACACCCAATGGGATCCATGCACCCCGACATGTTAGTCTCCTCCAACTCCCTGATGCAGCAGTCGAGCAACAACCTCCAACAGGGGAATCCCGGCATCGCGTCCACGCAGCAGAATGCAAGCGACTTGGATTGGACCAGCAATACCAACTCAAACGTGCAGGGAGCTCCTAGCAACCTCCGGAAAGATCTCGGGAACTCCTCTGGCGATCACTTGCACTAGAATCCGCATTGGACCCAAGACGACAACATGAATCGAAATGCGCTCACCGACCTCATCAATGAGCCTTTTGCGGATCATACCACAACGACGATTGAGCTAACGAAAGTAGCCCTAAATCAGTAGAATGAGGCAATGAGTGCAGAATGCTAAATCAGCGATAGAGCGTGAAAGCATAGGAACAGAAAAAGTAGTGAGTGGAAGGTCCTAGAAGGGGGTTAAGCGAGGAATGTCCTAGAAGGCCGAACAGTCAGGTGAAGGCCCTGAAACAGTGCTCTCGTTCATCCTCACCACGGTTCTAGTTTATACCGACGATGGTGACCCCCATGGCGCCATAATTTCAATTCGTACCAATTTGTCTGCGGTGATTTCTCACATGCACCTCTTGGTCTGTCATGTGAAATTTGTCGTGGAACGATCGCCGCAATGAAAGCTCCTCAGTATGCGAAGGAATATATCGCGGTTTCGAATTGGCTCTAATAGGCTCTTTTGTGGCACGCTTCTCAGTCCGTTATGACTTTGGATGTGAGAGATTCTGCAAATGTGGTTCAATAGTTTCTCTTCGCTTCTGTGACGAAAGAGCTACAATAGCAGTTCAAGTCGAGAAGTACAGCGACTTTATCTCCGCTTTCGCTAGTCCTTCCGATCCCTGTGTAGCAAAAGACTCACTCAACACAATCAAGTTCGAGCAGCAAAAGAATGCCATTGTTTCTATGTATTTCATTCAATTATAAAACTTATTATGGCATCATTAATTCATATCGTGCAAGCTTCATCGAAGCATTGCCAAATGGCAGATCTGTCTTATTGAATGTCAAATGGAAGGAGAATGTTTCGATTTGTGGTGAGGTGTAGGTGGGGCTGAGCATGGCAAGATTTGTTCTTGGTCGTTGATGTGATCTAGGACCATAGCTGTGTGGTTGTTTACTTAGTACCTCCACCAATGTGGAATGTGAAGCGTAAGTTCTTCAGAAGTTTCGTTGTGCAATTTTCATGACGTGTAAGGAATGCGAATTTGGGCAATCTGAGCAATAGGAAGTTAATGCATGACTAGTAACGACTTCAATTCCCATCCTTGCATTCTGAAAGTTGACTATTGTTTGGATTGTCAATAGCAGTGTGAAGGCAACTCTTATCCATGCACGGTGGATAGGAACAACAAACTATAGAAACTTTGTTTTTTAGCTTCATTGCTTTTTCGCTAAACAACAAAAATCCCTCACTCCCCATTGCACCACCACTTTTTCGCTAAACAACAAGGTGCTTTGCTCACCTCCAGTACGACTTCCTTGCTTTTTTCGCTAAACGACAAGCTGCTGTCGCTTACCACTAAACGACAATAAGAATTTTAAGTTGAGGTTTATATTAACAGAAGTAATAGTTTATTGATTTTTTGGTTTAAACTTTCCAAATTAAGTCCAACTTTATAAAAATTAATACATTTTTTTATTTTTTTAAAATTTTCAATTTTGCATTACTCAGCTCCAATTATGTTTTTGCACAAAACTCAAGTCTTACTATTAGCAGTACAGATTTAGAATTTTTTTACAAGTAGAACAAAAATGTATATTTCTAAAATATCCTTTAATTTTTGGTGTATGAAAAGATGCATAATATTTACTGTAAGTGTGAAAAGACGACACAAAAATATCAAAACTCTTATTAACTGAATACGAATATACGATAAGGTCAGCTCAGAAGATAAGAAGTAAAAAGTGCGAAAAGAAGAAAGCAATCTTTCGAAGATTCGAAGATTCGAAGATTCGACGGAAGAAGAAACAAGGAAGAACTCCTTGCTGTGACTCCGTCGTGTGTATGCTTTCATCGTCTCGTTCCTCGTCATCCTGAACTGCTGTGTCTGACTGTTGCACTTGAGATTCACTCGCGGATCCACTAGAGTCGTCTCCTACATATTTCACCGACTTCGATCATCATGTTAGCTGCAGCTGCAGGAGACGGCGGCGATGAGCGGTGAAATGATAGAGCGCCGGCGAAGAATGGAGCGTCGGCGGACAAGAATGCAACCAATTCTCGCAATCGCAGCAATGGGAACCGCAACGAGGGCGAGGCGAATGCGAAGGGACCTTACATATGCCGCTTCTGCAATCAAGAGTTCCAGAAGTCGCATGCGCTCGGCGGCCACATGAATCGCCACCGATCAGGTCCCTCGCTCCGGAATGGATTTTTATCTCCCGATTGCCGTGGATTTCTTTTTCAATTGCTGATTTCCACGCTCCGTCTTGTGTTTCAATCGTTATATCCGAGGATAGTTCTCCTGTGTCTCTTTATCGCTTAACTTCTCTAATACGCTTTGCTGTGTTTAACGATCCTTTATTAATTTCATGATCCGTCTTGCTATGTTTTTTGCTCACTTCCTGATCCGTTTTGCTACAGATCGTCAGAAAGAGGAGCTTCACAGAGCTCAGGAATTGGTGGGCAAGGCGCAGAACCAGCAACGCATGGTCGCGCAGACCTGGAACATGTAAGTTCGATTGATTGGAAATCTACTAATTAGAGGTTATGAGATTTCATTGCGTGCTCTCTCTTCTTTCTCTTGTTTAAATTTTTCGCAATTTTGTGATACAGGTTTGCAGGGGACCAGCGGCGACAGCGATTCCTCAGAGTCCTTATGGACAAGCGTCGATAACCAGTCCCTTGCAAGAACTAAGTGCGCGGCCATCGTTGAATTTTCCGCCCGGCTCCTACTACCACGAACAGCATCCGATGGGACCTATGCACCCTAGTATGTTACAGCAATCGAGCAACAACATGCAACATCCCGGTACCCCGTCAATGCAGCTATCGAGCAACAACCTCCAACAGGGGAATCCCGGCATCCCGTTAATGCAGCAGAACACAAGCAACTTGGATTGGACCCGCAATACAAACTTCAACTCAAATGTGCAGCGTGGAGCTCCTAGCAACCTCAGGAGCGACGTCGGGTACTCCGATGGCAATCACTTGCACCAGAATCCGCATTGGAACTAGGACGACAACGTGAATCAAGATGAGCTGACCGACCTCAACCCTGCGGATTCATACCACGACGATGATTTAGCGGACGAGATCATCAGTCAGAGTCATCATGACAATGACCCACATTTCTATTCCTTCCAGTAAACAATCTCTGGATTTTGTTCTATTGGTTTTCGACACATAGACTTAGCTTTTGCAATTGAGGCAGGCCCTCAATTTTCGATTTGAAGTGGTATACATGAGGTGTGTAGTTGTTTACATAGATGATAGATTTCCCTTATTTATGGATTATGAAGTGTGTTTTTATTATTAAATGTGAAGCTATATGGTCTTTCATCTATTAGGAGTTGTTAATATGACTTCTAATATCATTTTATTGTTGTTGTATAATGCGTTTTGTCTCACTGACTCATGTTGTAGAACTAAACAAGTGATATTTATATATTGACCTGATAGCGCCTCAAACGACATTTTTATTTTAAGAAAACCCTTGGGATGCTAAAAGTCACTTGGATTGATTTCCTTCAAAAATAATTTTAGAGAGCCTATTAAAAGATCCCAAATTTCACAAATTTTCCTCTTTACAAAATGCATAAAATATTAAACACATGTATTCAATAATTGTATGCAATATAGTTCATTTATGTGTTTACACGTAGAGGACCTTGCTAAGTCAGCAAAAGAGTAATAAAGAGGAAAAAAGAATTTCATAATTGTCACTAAATAAAAAATATCCTTTCAAAAATTGTCAACCATGCCACCCCTTCCTCTGATCCTCTCTCACTTGTAAACCCTACAACCGTGTTTCCATTGTGAAAACCATATTATTTTGTTGAATGGAAATTATTAAAATCACTAAATTCAAGGAGAAGCCAAAACAAAGAAATATTAACACACTAGACCTATAAATAGAAATATTATTTGCAAAATCTAAGCATATGTGATATGTCGGCTTGTGAGTTCTATCTTAGCCAGTCTTGAAAACGAAACACTACATGAGAAGATAAAAACAACCAAGTAACCAACTAAGGGGTTGGCCTCAGGACCTCATGGCTTATGACAATGCAATAAGGTGAGTAGAGATATGTAGATCCCTAGAATCCTAATCACAAAAAATGTGATTAGGATGAAAAATGTGGTTGCATACTGTCACATGGTGGTTGTGCTCACGGATTGGGTTTGGAAATACGTGTTCCCATGAACTTGAGAAATAGTGGGTTATATATATATTGGTACAATGCAGTATGTCGTGTAGTGTGAATGATGTCTCTTGACTCGGGTAGTTGGTGGATATTATGGTAATTGGTGTAGATTATTGGATTTAAAATTAGTGTGGCCAATGCTTACTACTATGGGTGAACTTTAAATGGTATGAGCTAAGGGCAAGGAAGTGGATTTGGTGCTATTAGTGTTGGGTTTTTTTGGAGCCATGTAGTGTGGGTTGGTCGGTTGTTTAAATAGTGCAGGTAGGGTTTGCAGTGTAGATTTCACAATTACATCAATAAGTGTAGGTTTCGAGTTTGTCTACCCAATTTAGGTTTGTTAGCATACAGTTATTAGTGTAGCCGCGGTTTTGGAACTTAACCCTTAAAGGGCTGAACAACCATATTTTGGTTGCTAGAATACAGCGTATTTTGGTTGTATTGGAATGAGTGCACACCTTTAATAGATTTGAGTTCAAAGAACAAGTTGACATATAAATCCATGCGGTTCTACTAAGCTTTTAAGATCACAATATAGAGTTTCTTGTTGGTAGCAAATCTCAATTATACGCCACCGTACATACTATCTCCAAGGGACCTTTAAGGGTTAACATGGGTGAATGCGTACGACAATTACTGTGGATGTGGAGGGACCCAAAATAGTTTGGGTGGGAACATGAATCAGGTCCTATCTCCTCATTCTCTCCTTGAGCATTTCATTCTCCCATATTGCATTTCCATCCGCATTAGCCCAAATTGCATTTCCATCCGCATTAGCCCAAAATTGCATTTCCATCCCCATTCTACACCCTGTTGTGTATGAGTAGAAGAAAATTTGTGCAATCTTTGAGGAATTAGATTTTTGAGACATGAATCCTCAGTTTTTTTAGTACATGGACTTTAGCAATCTTTTCTTGGTGTGCGTATTGGGCCTTGTTCGTGTATTTCTCTTGAAAATGGAGAAGGATTTGGTTTTTATCAATAAAAAAACCTTTTAGCACTCTCGATCTTTAAATTTATGTCTTTATTGTGTAAGTACCTCTTGGCCACCAATAATGTATAATATAGTTATTCTTTAAGTTTTCACTTCATATTACTCGTGTGTACAACATTTTGCTTCTTTCTTTTTCCATGAATTTGGAAAGTTTTTTGTTGAAGTAGTTAAGTGGCAGCGTAGCAAGATGACACAATCAAAAGTCAATAGGTGCAAAGAGGTTTAAAAGGTAGAAGATGCTAAATCAACTTAGTACACAATTACAAATGCAAAAAGATTTGTGTGAAGATATTTTTGTGTGACGATTTGAGTTGCTTACCACTTCATGCCAATGAATACTACAACGTAATTGGTTCATAATTTGGCCTTCATACTACTTACAAAAAAATCTTGTTATGATAGTTGTATTTGGAGGCTCATAACAAATAATATACTTACCCAAATAAAGTCTTATAAGTTGCATATTGAAATGAAATAAACAAAATAATTTCTATCTACGAAAGTCTTTCTTGGAAGTATTTTTAAATTAGGCGTAAGCAACCCTTAGAAATTTATTCAGGATAAACTTATTAATCAATAGTTGTTTGAGTGTTTGGAGATTGATTGAGAAACTATTTATTATTCTTTGGAGAAAGTTCAATCTTATAACACATTAACACCTCCCGACGGCAGTCACCCAATTCAGCATGTCAATCCAGGGATCTTTGTCGATTCGCAAATGCAGAATCGATACTACCGTTGAGAACAAGCCCACCGTGATTTCGTTCCGCGATGGCGGCGTTTCTCCGAAGTAGCGAGATTATCAATCGCATCATTCAACTTCTACACAATTGATATTGTTTCCAATTTAGAACATTACGTTCGGTATGAGTAGTAAAGAATTTGTGTTATCCTTGTGGGAATAGTTTCTTAGATGTATTCTAAGTTTCGTACTACATGGATTCTAGCAATCCTAATGCCCGACTGGGACGTCAAGTGAAGGCGGACAAAACTGGATGTCCACCATCTTGTCCATTACATTGTCGAGGGAACTTGCCATGTCATCTATCATTTTTTTTGTCAGGTGAATGGTTTAAGACTGCTCTACCGGACATCCTGAGACTTTCTTTTTTCTACCCTTCAATTACAAAAGGTAATTTACATATTATTATTTCACTACACAGTAAAAACCATATGAGTTTGTCCACTGGACAAGTTTGGGGCCATCTCCGGAGGTGACCCCAAACTTGTTCAGTGGACAAGTTCATTGTGTAGAATTTTGGCGGGAGAAGATGCCAACATGGCAAATCCCTCCTGCGGACATCCCTTCATCCCTTCAGTTTGAAAGGGACTCTGAACAAAACCTAGACATTGCCCTATGAGAAGCTAGAGAATTTTGTCCACCTCAAGCGGACGTCCCTGAACCAGGCCTAAGTTCTCGATGTGCATACTGGATTGTGTTTATATAATTCTTTTCATTGTGCAGAAAGCTTTGGTTATACATAAAAAAACTTTTCAACACTTCAGAGTTTTTAATTTAATGATTTGACTATGCAAAATTAAAACCTTTCGGCTTCCAAAAGTGTAGAATGAATCATGCTTTAAGGATTAGCAAGTATCTCCCAGACAGTGACACGTAAGCCGTTTATTAAGTAGGTCTGTCAAGACAATGTGCCAGGGCTCAACGAGAGAGCAACGAGAGCTTTTCGTGAAACTTCTTTTTTCTTGGCCACATGTGACAATTTTCCTCTCTTTGCCATGAACTTTGAGAGCTCCTTGGCGAAGAGGTGAAGTGTCAACATGGCAAGAGAGTCCATCAATAGCTCGAGACGTTAGAAAGGTAGAAAGTTTAGTATAAAGGCAAATAAAAAGAGCACAAAAGAAATTTTGCGTGAGGTTCCTTTTCATGTTTTTAAGGCTACACAATGATAACAAGGCCCACCGCTTGACATGCAAGCAAGATCCTTTGACAAACACACATTGCATGGAACATTTGATTGTTGATGGTCATCTTACGATTTCATTGACATTAAGAATGAAGCCTTTTGTCGAAATGTATTATGTAGTTACTTAATTATCATTCTCTTTTTCATTAAATAATGTTGTGAAGTTTACTAAATTATCAGTAAGGCTTCTAATGGGCATCAATATAAAAATACTTAACAATTTATATCAAAAATTGGAAAACATGATAGT
This sequence comes from Bryum argenteum, assembly GCA_037043015.1. Classification (NCBI taxonomy): domain Eukaryota; kingdom Viridiplantae; phylum Streptophyta; class Bryopsida; order Bryales; family Bryaceae; genus Bryum; species Bryum argenteum. The sequence goes on along the minus strand of CM073328.1, from coordinate 10,797,341 downwards.
CATTTGGACAAATTTCAAATATTGGGTGTTTGGAGAGACCCTTGTTTGACTTCTCTGAATCACAATATACTAAAAAGTCACCATCCATGACTATTATACATCTTCAATCTAAACTTTTTGATGACCCATCAATGATCATAAAACAATTTTTTTTTGTTTAGATACTTTGGAAAAAATTATGAGATTAATAGGTGGTCCTCCACTCCTCCCACCCTTCAAGCTGCCCTTAAACCATAGAATTCATAAGTTTGGGCGTGTGGATTGCTTTCTACCTTATACGAATACTAGATGTGATTAATTTATAATTTGAACTCCAAACTACTTACGGGAAAGATCTTATTTTGATGTTTTTAATTGAAGACTCACTGCAATTAACTACTGATCCACTAACCATATATAGTTTTGTGAGTTGTATATAAAACTAAACTCATTATAAATATTTCCCTATATAAATTTTCCTTGAGAGTATTTTTATTTTTGGCGTAGCAACCTTTAAAAGTTCACTAGAAATAGACTTGGCCATAGTTTATAAGGTTCTTTTCTTTAGTATTCGATAAACCATTTATATTCCACTTCTCAAAGGTTCCCATAAGTATAAGTTGGGTCTAAGTTTTATAAGAGACTCAAAAAGTAAGAAATGTCTCATCTTAAGTCCCAAAATGTAATGAAACTTAGCTTCTTCTTCCTTCAATAAGTTAAATCTCACTTGAAACTGTCCAAAGACATTGGAGCTTTAATAGAATATCAGTTCCAATCTTGATAAAAGTACATTTTTCAAAACTTGATAACAAGAAAGTTAGAATTTGAGACCAACTAGTGAAATAAAATTTATTCTATGAGTTGTTTTCTACTCCCTGTTGAAAATTTATAGAACTCTTAAACATGAACAACCAAAGATTACTTTGTATTATGTATAATTAAATAATATGAGTTATATTGTAAATTTTTTAACATGATTCTAAATAATGTAAAGTTTGATTGATGTGTTTTACTCGAAGTTAGATTTATTTGAATAACACTTCGGGAACTAATATAGTAAGAAGCAACAAGAGAATAAATATACTAATCAAGGGATGCTTTACATGAAGGGTCAAGCCCTATATGGAGCCAAACAAGGGAAAATATTCCTCTCATATGATTGGCTTATTTATAAAATTTGATAAATAGATCTATAACATGAGAGAGATTTTTGTCTCCTTTGGCCTCATAGAGTCATAGACAGCTTGACTAGCTATGTAAACTTGTAGAGAATCTGTCTATGTAAAAGATCATGATTGGTTTCTGGCAATCAAACCCGGAGATTCTTCACCTCGTCTACACATCATGCTCTAATTTGTTGGGTTTGCATCTACCATATTGAAAGCTATCTCCTTCATTGAACAGATCGTCATACGCTCGACTTGCACATCCGGCTGGGTCTCCTCGGCCGTGGAAATCTCATGTGCGGCAACCTCGTGCGCTATAACCTCACGTGCAACAACCTCTAGCGCGACAACTTATGGACAATGGACAACCTCGTGCGCGACAATTTTAAGCACAACAACCTCTTGGCGCCACAACCTCTAGCGATGAACCGTATGTGGTATTTAATTGTTATTAATAGTTTACTGGATCTTGGCAATTTAACAAGGAGTCAAAGGGACAAGGAATATGGACCATGATTGAAATGCGAGCAAAAAAGGAGTGAACATGAGATCAAGAAAACTAGGAACCAAAGAACACCGTTAAGGTTTTGCGTCAAAGAAACAAGTAACGAGACTATTAAACATCAAAATCTTTCTTGAAAAAATTCAAACCATCACAATTCAAGACTTTATAACATTAACCTCCATTAAACTTTGAATAAGAATCAATCTTGTTAATTGGACCTTTGACGATTAATGTATGTTTTTATTGCATGGAGATTTAACCATTCATGAGAACGAAAATCTATCTCATGCACATGATTGGTTTATTTCTCAAAGTTAATACAATGACTTATGATAACAAGAAAAAGGTTTGCCCAAGTTCTTTGCCACCATGTTCAGCTTGTCAAATCCCCATGTAAAGTGTCCCTTGAATGAACTAAGTCAAAGAAAAAAACAAAAAAAACGTGTTTCCAAATAAAACTTTTCATGATTAAAAAATGAAACTCAACCTTTGAGAGTTTGAGGCTACACGTAGTAGGATACCACTAGCTAGCGTTTCATACCGACACAATTAGATTCATACCGACACAATTAGATTCATACCGACACAAGTACTTTCATTACCGACCACAGAATAAATGCACTAGTAACGAGTGGTACGAACGGCTCCCTCGTATTTCTTCTCATCATTTTCTCTACGAGTTCATCTTATTATAAATACCCTCAAGCAACAACAACAATCTTCATTCTTGTCTTCCACTCTTCCCTCTTCTCGTTTCTTCTCGTTGTGTTTTCCGCATACCACTTTGTCATCATGGCCGCTGTACCTGCAGCACACGGAGTTGAAGGATATGAGCCCAGCAATCCCACCAAGCAAGCTCAGACAGGTCCTCCCTCCTCTCTTCCTCTCTCAACAATAGAACTCTAGCGACTGCACTGTTATTCCATTAGTACAGGGTTTACTGTTTCCGTGTAGTAACTTCCATCGTCGCTTGCTTTAATGTGGTTTGCAGATCGTGAGATGGAGGCACAGCAGAAAGCTCAGGCGGGGCTGAACAAGAGCCAGCCAGGGAATCTGAAAGTCTCGCTGTCGCTCCGCTCGACCCATCCGATAGGACGTACTGAAGTCAGCATATCAGGGTCGGGATCTTGTCCGATTCGCAGCTTCAAGTGCTCCACCAACAACCAGGACACCAACAACAAGGATCCTAACGCGCCGCGTGCTGTTACCACCGTCGAGACCGATATCAGCATCGCCATCCACATGGATTAGATGCAACAGAATCCGCACCGTGATAGCCCCTTTCCGGCCAGTTGGCGATAGGAATCTTAGTGTTGGGGCATCTTAGCGGGAGATGATGGTTTTCGTGTTCCACGGATCTGAGCAATTCTATTCCGCATGACATACATCTCTATACGTAGCAGGTACATTTGTATGCTTGTGTTCACACATGTCGTGCTCCGAATAAGTAAACTTGGGTTTGTTGGAACAATTAATATCGTATCTCGTGCTACATGCATTCCCACTGGATCGATGTGTCTTGTGATGGTTTGTCCGTTCGAGCGTTACAATCTTCACTTCTCTCCTTGGACTGTTGCAATACGAATGCTGAATGCAGATTCTTCATCACACGCTTCCGAACGTTTTTCAAGCTTTCGCGATGATTGGCTTTCCGTGTCATTAAGAGCGGGCAGTCGTCTCGCTCAGCTGGAGCCATCCGACGACGGAACCTGCTCAGGTTTAACCTGTCAGTCGAGCCAAGATCTTTGCCAATTCGCAACTGCAAGAGGGAGACCAAGTACTCCACCAACAACGTGCAACATAATCCCGGTAACAAGAATCTGAATTCGCCGCGAGCTCCTACCACCTTCACGAACGAATACAGAATCTCCCTCGACATCAAATACTTGCAGTAAATTCTCATGTGAAGTAATGTGCCGTTTCCACCTCGTGATTTTAGACATATTGGTGTTAGAGCCCTAAATGACCCCACATGAAATGTTGCTTTTTCTTCAAGCGAGCGAGGATGGATACTAGTATTTTCGTTCAGAGGACATTCGCAGTAACGTATGCATTTGTTCACACATATGGTGCTAAGCATATGTAAAAGCTTAATTTGGTTGGATAACCTTGTATCTGTGCGTCTTCATTATAGGGATGCGATGTCTTGCAAAGTTTTGCCCCCGGACTGAGTTGAGAATCACACTTCTCTCCGTGATCAGTGGCAATTCGAAAGCTCAATGCAAGTTTTATCTTAGCATGCTTGTGAGTGTTGTCCCTGCTTTTGCAATGTCAATTACCTATCATCACATATTCATGGAATATTAAGCACTTGAGATGCTGCTTCACATTTTCTCAATGTACGGTGAATTCTCATTCTCAGCTCATATAGTCAAATCATTTTCAAGAAGCGCTCTTGCTTTCATTTCTACCCTTCACAGTCACCATCTCACACTGTAGCAAGCACATCAACAACGCATTATTTATCTCTTTCTGAAGTTGCATTTCTTAGATGTTGTACCTTGCATAGCAGCAGATGAATGTGGTGACCTGCTTCAAGGCAAGGGGAGCACGATTTATCAGGTACGGTGATATTCTTTGCTTTGGCTGTTGAGTTCATTGAGTGTATTGGATGAACTCTAATTCTAACAGCTTTTTGCGATTTGTATATATATATACGAGTCCTAACCCGTGTCCTCCGGACACGGACATCAAAAAGGTAAGATCGAAATTTATGAAAACATGTAAAAAATCCAAACCTAGGTATAAAAAATAATTATACCCTATTGAGAATCCTCCAACTACGTATTTCTTTTTATACATGAGTTTAAATTTTTAGTTTTTTAAGTGTTTTTTTAAAAAAAAATGACCGGCCCTTTTTGATGTCCTAGTCCGAATCAAGGATGTAGGTTAGGACTTCTATATACCGATGTCCTTTGGACAAAAAATAAAATAAAAATAGTATTCAATTAATTAGTGAGTAAGTTCCCCTCGTCCCATGGATAAGCACTTTATTTGGTGCTCTTCAAAAACTACACCCTATCCTCGGTTCCCTCGTAAATGGTCTTCCTACTCTTTAAGATTTATAGCATGTCATGCGTTCCCTTTTTCTGGGTTACCCATGCTTTGGCCCGTTCCCCGTTCTCATCATTTCTTTTGTGTTTCAACAACTTTCCTTTTTGGTTTCCGTCATTTGTTCCTAGTTTCCATCATTTGTATGTAGTTCCTATCATTCGTTCTTGGTTTTCATTATTTGTTAGTAGTTCTCATCCTCCTTTCGTAATTCTTATCCTTTAATCTCGATTTCTGGTTCCCCTGACTCCGATGTTCCCTTGATCTCCCCTCAAGTGACTCTTTCTTCGCTCCCATTTTTATGTTCCATATTCCTTGTCTCTTTAACTCCTTGTATTTTTATTATTGGGATCTAATAAACTCTTAATAACAACCACATACCATTTAGAGAACTCTTCAAAATCATTAGAACAGTTACTCTTTATGTCGTGTATACATGACCAACTGATAATGGCCATGACCATGCATGTCTTTGATTAATTTTTCCCCCTCATCCCGATGGATGAGCTTTTTATTTGGTGCTCCTCAAGAATTGACCCCTATCCTTGATTCTCTCGTTGATTGTATCTCCTTGCTTTATAAGAATTTTAGGATATCCTTCATTTCATGGATCCCTACTTCCCAGCTGTCCTCTGTTCTATTCTGGTTCCCCATTCTCTTTTTCTTTACTAATCACTCCCAACCTCTAATTTCCCATTCGTGGTTTCCATCCTTTGTTCCCGATTCCGGCTCCCCCATCCGGCCATCCCCCAATTTCCCTTCTTGGTTTCATCATTTGTTCCTGATTTCCATAATTTGTTCCCAATTCCTATCATACATTCATGGTTCTCATTATTTGTTTGTGTTCCCATTCTCCGTGCCCAATTCCTAGTTCTTGTTCTATGTTCCGTTGATCTTCTCTTTACTCCTTACTTTGCTCCATTTTACATGTTCCACATTCCTTGTCCCTTCGACTCTTGTTATGTTAATGAGATTTAATAAATTCTTAATAAAAATCAAGTACCACCTACGGAAATCCTTCAAAATCTTTAAAACTCTTCATACCGTGTATACTCTCATGGGCAAACCACCCTACTACCGGGAATGATCACCAAGGGCAAACAGAGAAAACCGGCTGCATCAGGTCGGGCAACCTACAAAGGATCGCTAGCAGGTAATCGTGTTCTTATATATATATATATATTATACATAGGAAATTTGTATTTTAAATTACTTAAAATGGAGGTCGTGTAATTATCACAAATATTTGGTTATTGGGTGCCAAACAACCCTTTGTATTCTCATCATCATGATATGTGGAAATCACACTAATGAGTGAAATTGGAGGTCGTATAAATATCATGATATTTTCCAATTGGGTTTCCAAACGACCCTTCATATTCTCATTGTCATGATATGTTAAAATCGTAATGAATAGAAATGAAGGTAATGTAAATATCACAAAATATCTTCTTGGGTTGCCAAACGTAGCCAAAGGGTCGTTAAATTCATAAATAAAGAAATATATTTTTAAAAATTCGATAAAGAATTCAAAATCACTAAAATTGTTGGCATGCGCTCTTGAACATTTTGAATGCTGCTCTTATTAAATCTTTAAATATTTAAGCTTGGTGAAGTACTTGAAATTCGGTGTAATATTTTTACAAAACCCCCCAATACATTATGAAAAAAATGTTAATATTAATTTTTGAGATAAATCTTATGCAACTAAAATAAAAGTTAATCCAAGTTAGGGCTAAAACCAAAATTTGTACTAAAACACCTTAAGAACTAGAATTTGATTTTGCAAATTTTACCGCGTACAACTAATGTAAGTGTTACTAGGCCCACACAAAGTGTAGCGTAAAAAAAATATTATCTTAATTGTTTTTAACAACATGTAGTTAATCTGACTTATAAGGATGTCTAGGGATTTAATAGTTTATTCTTCAAATATTTGTGATTCTAATATAAGCTCATTGCACCTAGAAATTGAGAGAGTAGTATTGGTTTCCACGAGCTTATAATATGATTCAAATGTGCATTTTGGGAGACATGTTTGGATCATTAAAATATCCTCCGCTCTGTTTGTTTGAAGACTTGTAAGAAAAAAATGGATATAAGGCTTTATGAAGTGCTCGAAGAGACGCTTTGCATGTATAAAGAGTCAAACCGTGCATGGAGATCAAGGTATAAAAACTCCTCACAACACAGTTGATTTATTTTTTGGACTACCAGAAATAGTCCAATCATGATGAGAGGATTTTTTCCATCTTTGTGTTTGAACAATCGTGGAAAAAGAATAAATACAAGGCCTTATGAAGCTCTATAGGGACGCTTTACATGCATCGAGAGTCAAGCTCTACATGGTATTGAAAGCCGGCAAAAAACCCCGCACCATGATTGGTTTATTTTTTGGAGTACAAAAAGTGGTCCAATCATGATGAGAGGATTTTTGTCTTCATTGTGTTGTAGAAAAAAATAAATACAAGGTCTTATGAAGCTCTCCAAGGGATGTTTTACATGCATCGAGAGTGGGCAAAAATCCTAGTAACACAATTGGTTTATTTTTTGGATTACAAAGAAATGGTCCAATCACGTTGAGGATTTTTGTCTTCCTTTAGCTAATGATGGCTTGAGTGCTTGACTCCCTATGTAAAGTGCCCCAAAATTGCAAATCTCAAGTGGAGTCTTTAGAGATCCATTTACTCCTATTGGAAAAGTTTCATTCCTACTAACTTCAACAACAAGCCACGAATTGTAAGAACAATTCCTTACTTTGATTTTTCTTGGTAAATACCAATTTTTGTAAGTGTAATATGGTAAAAATCTCAAGTCTAATAGATGAGTATTCTTTGGAGGTTATGGAAGTTGGTAATGGCCTAATGGGTACAACTTTTTCCATAGCTACCTAAATTGATAGATTTTGAATAAATTTATGTGGTGAATTCTTTGGCCTTCGTGTTTGGTAGGCAGACCACCAACTCAATTTCAGATTCATGGTAAAAATTTCAAGGTAAAATATCAATTTTTAATCTCTCCGGAGGCTTTCAAAGTGGGCACATTTAAAAATAAAAAATGCAATTGTGCCTTGGACCCTACCGTACAATATCCTTTTAGTACCTTTCTCATCTTGTTAATTATCTCAAATATTGAAAACATCTAAAACCGACTTGCTCATTTAAGGAAAAAACTTGAAGCTTCCTACATTTTTTGGCCTTCACAGGTTAATGTCACTCGTGTGCAATTTTTGCCTCTGTAGGTAGCGTGCTTCATAATGGCATGGTACCGACTCAAAGGCATGGTTCCGTCTTAACAAACATACCGACCTTACGGCATGGTACCTACTTAATGGCATGGTTCCGTCTTACCGACCTTCTCACGTGCTATATAATGGCAAGATACCAGCTGAATGGACTTAACGACCTTCACGTACTCCATGAAAAACAAGCTGCATGAGGTATTGGTAGCTTTTCAAGGTTGATTCTTAATATATTGATTGTGAACATTTTAGATTGCTCCATTTTAGGAGCACCTACAAGTCAACATCAAATCTTCAATACAAATCTTAGAAAGGTCTAAATTAACGAAATTTCCAATTAGTGAAGTTGTCTAATTACTTTGCTTATACTTACAAATTGCTCCGACTGCTAACTACACTAAAAGTTGTCATGCCAAAATTGGCGCCTATTATTAAGCTAAATTTTAGATGAATCAAAATTTAGCTTCTTCACACTTGAATCTAACTAAAAATTGTCCAAATAAATCACAACCATATATATAATTTATTCAAATTTTTACAAAAGCACTTCAATTACAAGAATTTCATGGAAGCACATGAAAGTAGAAAATCCTAGGTGCGAAATGGATTGTTATGACTACCCAATTCTTTAGAAAGAAAACCTTGAGGATGTGACATTTGCTTGATTCATAGCATAGTGGAAAAATGAGCAGCTTACACCCATAGTAGCACACTACACCCGAGCTCGAATCGTACTCATGGAATGTACGTGGACCATGTTTCCGCTCGTGTAGTAAATCATAGTGACATTTGCTCCAACTCAACTCATGCGAATCCTAAAATAGCGAAGCAACATCAAATGAAAACTACACCCGAGAAAACAATGCAAGCGGGTATGATCATGTAAATTTAGTGATGTCTGGTGAGGGCGGGTTTCTTACCTACCTACCTACCTAGTCAGGTTGCGAGAACTCCGACCCGTGGGGGGCAGGTACATAAGTACCAGGTCATCGCCACTCACCTTCTTCCTTCTAAAAGTTACTGTATTTCTACTTCCGGCATTCCCCCGCTTCTGGCTCTCCGACTTGCGCTTCTCGGCTAGCAGGACTGGAAGGAAGTGCTCGTGGCGCAGTGCCGGAGTTCCAGCTTTTGTCGAAATTGTCGAGAGTACCACTGCAGTTCCGCCTTATATATTCCAGCGCCCGACCGCCCGTCATGGCAGCAGCAGCACACGGGGGCGATCAGCGCAATGACCCAAGCAAGTCTCATCGCAAGCGCCGTCCCACCGAGGGCGAGGGAAGCAATGACAATCCCGACGACGACAGACCGCACGCCAAGCGCGGCGCTTACGTATGCCGCTTCTGCAAGCTCACGTTCGAGAAGTCGCAGGCGCTTGGCGGTCACATGAATCGCCACCGCACAGGTTTACTCTCTTTCTTCCGATAACTTCCATCTCACATTTGCTAAGGGTTTCGTTCTAGAGCGTTAATTCCCATGCAAACGATTGTTGCGTTTTGCAGAACGTGAGAAAGAATCGATCGTGCATGCGCAGCAATTGATTCAGGGTCACATGACCGGTGCGTCGGCGCACCGGCAAATGGCAGTCGGGCAAGGATGGAATGCGTAAGTTCGAACAACAACGCTTTCATTTGAGAGATTGTGTGTCTTGCCTGTTAGTCTTTCTTGATTTTGTCGCGATCTTGCGGTTTTGTGACGGTTTTAGCTGCAGGATGGGAGCGCTATCAGCGACGGAGATTGCGCAGAGTCCGTCAGGACCGTCGAGGATGAGTAATAGTCAGTTTCAAACACTAAGTTCGCGGCAGTATTCGGTGTCGCCCGGCTTCCCTCGCATGACGGCGGGACTAGTTCAGTCCAACATGTCAGTCTTGTCGCCGCCGCCGCTGGTGAGTTTCAGTACCATGAATATGTCGTCGAACTCTTCCAGCAATAATCTGCAGCAAAGCACCGTGAACGCGCAGCACTGGAACCAGGACACCGTCAGCATGCATTCGATTGCTCCCCGCGCTCACGCGATCGAGCGTCCCGCGAACTCCTACCCCAACCAGGGCGGGACAAACGAGTCGATGATCCAGATGCAGCACCTTCAACAAGAAAATTTCTATGGCAGTTACTAGTCCTGCGCACCGTCGTGTTTATATGAAGTTTCAGCATTTGCTTCGCAGGGACGCTACCATCAGCTTTTGTCAAGAGTGGTAGATGTATATAGCTTAACCCAAGTCCCTATCACTTATTCCCCTCTTTGTGAAAAACTTTTTGTTACTTATCATTTGATTACCATTTCGGCAGTTCTCCTTGTGCATGCAGGAAGAGTTCTTCTCCCTGTTGCGATTTTCCAGTAATAAAGTCTGCCACTAGGCAAGTTGTTTCCATGACTTCTCAAAACGTTTACTTGTCTTCGAACTGGCGTCGAACTCCTTCAGCTACAATCTGCAGCAGCGTTTCGTGAACGCGCAGCATTGGAACTAGTCTAATAGCATGCACAGAATGTGCCCGCGAGCGCCCAGTGCCTTCACGAACTCGGTTTACAACCAGGGTTTGACATTCCAGGCGATCAACCACATGCACCCACCTCCACACGACAACCACTTCCACGGAAAACAGGATCTGTCTTAGTAAACTATCTGCACACCTTCGTGAGATTTGGTTGTGCTTCATAAATTTTCAGCAATTGCATTGCAAGGATGTCATCATCTGTTTGTGGCGTGGTAGCAGTAAATATCCCTGTTACTTGTTTCCCTTGATTGTGTACCCTTCGGTACTTTTCGTTTAAATACCTTCTCGGCAGTTCCTTCTAGTGCACGCAGGTGCAGTTTCTCTTCCTGTTGTGATATGTCAATAAACTAATCATTCTGCAACTATAGAAGTTTTCTTCATGACTCCAAACACTTCCTAATACCTTGAGTTTTGTAGACTCGTGACAAGATTTGTACTGCTGCATGTTATCCTTCGTACTCACAATCGAAGGTAGTGGTGTCCATCAGACTTGTAATGTGGTTAATATCAATGAGGTTGTGGTAAGCTTGATTTGAATGACGCTCTTTTATGTGAGATTGCATCATCACTAGAATAGAACAGCCTTCTACTGTTGTCTTTCACTTCGGTTCAAACTTTCTTGAGAATATCTCTGTGAACGGGAAATGCAAATCTGCAATTTGTCAAACACCTCTAAATCGAGCAGATACTGTGACCAAGATTGATTTCCAATCTAAGTCATTTCTCAACCCTGGAGAACCTATCATTCACTTCTACAGATTCTTGAAGTTAAAATCATAAATTGCTCGTCATCACACATTACCTCTCTTTGCAAAATTCACCCAACTAGGGAATCTGGACTATTCAATCGAAAAGCCAATCCAGAATATCAATTGTGTCGAAACTTCACCAGAATCAGAGATTTCGAAACTTCACCAGAATCAGAGATTTCGAAACTTCACCAGAATCAGAGTTTCAACATTGAATGGTCCACACTATCCTAGTTAGAATTGTGTCGAAACTTCACCAGAATCAGTGAGAGTTTCGATGGACTAATCTGATATCCTTTCTCCTAGGACAGAAGTTTGAAGGTAAAGATTACCGCACAAGGAATATTCCAGCAATGAAGCTTCCTAGATACTTTCCAGAGAGAAATAAGAGGAACCACCATAAGATTTGCCTATGAAACCTAACACCATAAGCACCGGAAAGATTTGATGCGCCTCCGTTCACCGCAGAAAAAGGAGGGTTTCAGAGAATTGGAGCACGCATGTACCCAAGTGTTCCAATTAATTCTCAGGTGCCAAATATATGCACGTGTGCCGGTTTTCAGGAGATTCTGTCCATATCTATATTCATTGATGAAACGTTAAAAAACCATAAATGCTGCTTACACGTGGACTGGCCCATCCTAGATTTCGATCTCAAAATAGAAACCTACTTTGTTACTGCTAGTCTGCTACAGCGCTCCAGACACAATCTCTGCTGGCCAGCTTTCCGTAGAACCCAGTTCCCATTCTGCTTTTACCTTGTGGGCGGCCATACCTCATTCCTTTTGTTTAGGGATGCTTTCACATTACATTGGAGCTTGCATGTAAATGTTTTATGTGTTGCATTGCATGGAATATTTGGTATTTATGTAAATGGCTAATTTCATATTTGGCGTTTGTCTGTGTCAAATTAGTCGATGTTGAAGTAAAAGTTTTTACCTTGGGATTGGAGTAAGGTGGATTGTGGAAGTCTTTATACCCAGCTAACCGTGTTGCAATCGGATGTAGGGAATAGAGTGGGATTTGGAAGATTCTTGACAAGATTTTAGATTGGCACTCAAGACAACATGATTTTTGTTGTCCCCCTTTCCATATTTACCACATGAGTTTGTATTTTGCTTTTTACCTTGTGGGAGGCCACGCCTCATTCCTTTTGTTTAGGAGTGCTTTCATATTACATTGGAGTTTGCATGTGAGTGTGTTTTAAGTTGCATTGCATAGAATACTCAGTATGTATGTTAGGATTCTTTAATGTAAATAGCTTAATTCATTTTGAGCTTGTAGGTTTTTGTCTACGTCGAAAAATAATTGTCGAATTGGTAGATGTTGTAGTAAAAGTTTTCACCTTGGGATTGGAATGAGGTGGATTGTGGAAGTCTTTTTACCTTACGAACCTTGTTGCAATGGGATGTAGGGAAAAGAGCGGAATTCAAAGGATTTGGAAGGTAGGGAAAAGATCTTGACATGGTTGGGTGGTAACAAGATTCTAGATTGGCACTCCAAACAACATGATATTTGTTGGCCCTCTTTCCATATTTACGACGTGAGTTTGTATTCACCATTTACCTTGCGGAAGGCCATGCTTCATTCCTTTTGTTTAGGGGTGCTTTCACATTACATTGGAGTTTGCATGTGAATGTGTTGTGTGTTGCATTGCAAAGAATATTCAGTATATATGTTAGGATTCTTTTATGTAAATAGCTTATTGCATATTTAGCGTGTATGTTGTTGTCTATGTCAAAAAACAATTGTCAAATTAGTAAATGTTGAAGTAGAAGTTTCCGGCTTGGGATTGAAGTAAGGTGGATTGTAGAAGTCTTTTTACCTTACTAACCTTGTTGCAATGGGATGTAGGGAATAGAATGGGATTTGGAAGATTCTTAACATGGTTGGGTGGTGATAAGACTCTAGATTGGGAATTTAAACAACATGATCTTTGTTGGCCCTCTTTCCATATTTACAAAGTGAGTTTATGCTTTTACCTTGTGGAAGGCCATGCTTCATTCCTTTTGTTTAGGAGTGCTTTCACATTACATTGGAGTTTGCATGTGAATGTGTTGTGTGTTGCATTGCATAGAATATTGAGTATATACATTAGGATTCTTCTATGTAAATAGCTTATTTCATATTTAGTATATAGGTTTTTTGTTTGTACCAAAAAATACTAGTCAAATTAGTAGATTCTTAAATTGTATAGGTTTTAAACTTAGAATTGAAGCATGGTGAGAAGTCTTTATACCCCACTAACCTTGTTGCAATGGGATGTAGGGAATAGAGGAGGATCCGGAAGATTCTCAACATGGTTTTTATTCTTAACATTAGAACATGCACTCTAAATATCATCTTTACTAGCCCCCTTTCCATTTTTACCACATGGTTTTATATTTTGTACTGTGTGAAAAACCACTGGGATATGAGAAATGTTGGCTAATAGCCCCATTTAGTCGGTGTAATATGAGAAATGTCGGCAAATAGCTACACCTAGTCAGTAGAGCTCAAATTAATTTACAAACCTTGATGTAGGGGACTTGTAGTCAAAAAAAAACTACAATGTTTGCTAATATGTATGTTCAACGTTGCTATACTTCATGATCACGGTTTGCTATAAAACTTTACTTCTAGTAGATTCAATGGTTGAGAAGTTAACTAACTTTGTAGGTGAGAGAAGATCTTGTGAACATGGTCTGTAAATTCTTCAAATAAAAGTTAAATATTATAGGTTTATTACATCAATTACACTAGACTACATAATAGAGGTCATGGGGCTAATCTGTAATTTTTACTATATCAGTATGCCCTCTGCCACATTAAACTAAAAAAATGATTGGAAATTTTGTCTTGAATAGGCCGCATGAACAACTTGACTCCCCATAAACATGTTATTTATTGTAATTTATTACTATTTTCTCAGAGCTTGTTATAGTCAACTGAGTCAAGAATATCGGGACTTATTTATTATTGGTTTTAGGAATCATCAGTTGACATATCAAGTACATTATATTATAACTAAACTCAAGAAAAAAGTTAAGAAAATTTGGTCAACGAAGGTGAAAATAAAGGACAATATAGAATGGAGTAGTTTGAATATTTGCTTATATGTGGACACTTTTCATTTTTACTCGTGCACATGAGCACTGATAGCGGTCTCAATCTTCATCAAACAATATTTGTGCAATATTTTACCTTTCCAATTTACCATTTTATTTTTCACTAGCAACATACAAAGGGAAAATTTATCTTAAGTTTTTTCACAAGTCAATTATTGTATAACTAGATATGATTTTATGCATGGATATTCTATGTTTGTGAATATTACACTTCAACATATTCTATCACAAAGCAAGAATTTGTTTTCTATTACAAAGTACTATAGATTGTATACGTATCCATGGGTATTAGATAAAATCATTAAGAATACTACATGATTGTTGAAACATGGAAGGGCAAAGAAACTTATCACTTATAGATGGCTTGGTTAGCAATGGCCTCAAGTATCCTAACTATCCTTTAATTTTTTTTGTTTTTATATTTGTTTCTAGCACAAATAACAAATTTCCCTATTATAAAAGAAAAATACAAGTCAAACCTTTGCCAAGCTTGTAGAAGCGCGATGAACACCCCACCTTAGAGTGTAAATAAAGAGTAAGAATAATTAACCTTAAAAGGTCCAAGCATGTTTTTGAGCCAATTTTTGACCATTTTGTACAGATTGAAGTATGATTCAATATTTTAATATCTTTTCTGTATTTCCAACAGTATGATTTTTTAAATGACTATTTACACTAACACCATGTCAAATTTCAACTCTTGGATAGTTACCATTTGTGTGATCATAGCCTTCAAAGCTGATGAATTGAGTTTTTTTGCAAATGTTGAAGCTTGCTCTAGTAAACTTTGGAGTTTGCCCTTGTAAATTGGTAAGAGCTTCAACTTGGATTTTTTGAAATTATGAGTAGTAGTATCATTTTAAACATATCTCTAAGGAAAAAAATAAATAGAAAAGGATTAAATTTGAACCTGCTAGAAATGCCCTTTTTGAATTTGAAAACGAAGAGTTGTGTCAGAATTTCTTACTTTGAATATTGACTTTAAGAATTACCACATAAACACCTTGTAGTATACCTAACATCCAATAAATATCTTAGGCAAAAATATTACTCTTAACTCCTTCATCTAGGCTGCCCAAAAGCGCAAATAGCCATTTTGGCCTTCTTAGACCTTTAGGGGTTAGAGGCCGAAAAAACATCACTGTACATTATAGTAACCTCCTTATCCATGAGCTTTTAGAGAGATCAATTAAAGTGACATGTGGCTAGAACTCATTATGACACGAACGGTCTTGGAATTAATGAATTAATAAAAGTTCTATGTTTCTGACATTTTTCTTGCACTATATATATATATATATATATATATTATATATTATATAGATTATTTATTTATTTATTTATTTGAAATATCTTGTGCAACATTGATATTAGAATTGATCACAACTATAAACAATCCACATTGTAACCTATATTGGCCTCACTCGGTTTTGCCTTGATCAATTCCAAAAAATATAAATTGCTACGTACTCCTATCATTGGTGAATCCAAACCCACAAAAACTCATAGGTGTTTGATTATGAACATCATATGCACTTCATCACTCTCATTGTTTACAATAAACATAATTTATATACATACCTAACTTCTCAATAAATGACTTTGGTGTTGATAAAGTCCATAAGGGTTTGAGTGTTTATTTAATATATTAGAGTATGTACAATGTGAAAAGAAGGATAGAATGTACTGATAAGTCAACTTGTATAATATTTTAGATTTCTTCAGAATATGATTCACTGACTTAGGGGATGTCGCCTCTTAACCCCTAAAAATCCTTGTGTGTTTTGGAAGCTTGAAACCTCAAAACTCCAATTCTCTACCTCTATGCACTTCAAGGGGTGCGAAACAATTTTTTTATTCTTTTTTTAACTTCCAACTGTAAGATCTTATACCTAAGCCAATTTTGAGTATGTGATTTAAAAACTGACCGTTGGATGTTTACCATTTGAGAGATCAAAACATCCAAAGTTTGTCTACGAAGTTTTTTTGGGCATTGTTGAGATTATTTTTGACACTTTTGGAGGTGCCCTTGTAAAATTGGTAGCCTTTGTGACTTGGGGCCCTTTGGAGCGTAAGTAGTGCTTTAGTCATGAACATATTTCCAATAAAAGATCTCAAAAAATACTAAATTTAAACTGCCCCAGTTCGGCTCGCAAACCAAGAATTGTTGTAGAAGACTCAAAAAGTGGAATTGGGCTTTGCAAATTTTAGTACATATACTTTGCAGTATAGGGAGCATCCATTAAAAAAATTAGGCAAAAATGTTACTTTTAACCTATTCATCTAGGCTGCCAAAATAGCAAAAGCCCGATTTGGTCCTTTTGGATCTTTAGGGGTTAAATAAAGTTCAACTCATATTTGTGCACAATTACTTCTGTAAAGTTTTACTCAACTCAAACCACAAGGTATCGACAATAAAGATGCTCTTAGAGAAAACCATTCATGTAGTGAATGGTTTTTAGTATATGATTATAAAATTGATACCAAGAGACAAGTGTGTTGTTTTGTGTTGACTCCTGTACTCCCAAAATGGAACTTATTTGAAGCAATTTTTGCAAGTGGTCTCAATCGTGGATGAGGCTAGTGCTAATAGAACACTTGTTCCAATTCACCTTCATAGCTTGGAAGTGAGCAACAAGGTATTAGAAGTTGTGTAAGAATGATACTAGTCCTCACATTTATACTTTGAGAATGATTATAGTCCAAATCAACCTCAAATTGGGAAAGAAGGGTGGTATTATGACACCCAAGGGTCACCCTAAGGACATCTTTAATGTCAATACCTTGTGGTTTGAGTTGAGTGAAGCTTTAATTCTCCACAACACAATTTTATTTGTCCTTATTTCATGTGTATGAACCTTGCAAAAAAAAAAGCAAAATCTTCAAAATGTCTTGGATTCATGTGTGCACGAGGAGCATGAAGCCCATAGCATAATTTCCATAGGTGGTGCTTTAAATTTCAATTTAATTTGAAGTTTTATGTTTCTCCTTTAAGCACATTCTTACATTGTAAATATTATATGTATATTTATTTTCTATATATATCTATGAACAAGAAGATCTCATTGTAAATGGGGTAAACAAAGCACAAGGAATTTAAACAAAAAATTTGTAGGAGTGGTTCAAAGCACACGTTTCCATATTTCAAAAGAAGGTTGGCATATATAGAATTTTGAAGTATTTTTGCAAAAAGTAAAAAAAGAAAAGTTAGAAACCATATTAATCTTTTACATTGTAGTAAATTTTAGATTATTTTTTCATATGAGCAAGATTTCTAGCAACCATGCGAAATGAAGAGGCATGGTTGGTCATTGATTAGTGAAAAATCCAAAGGGGCAATGTGGCTATAATCCAACAAAACCTTGAGATTTACTAATTTGGGTATATTTTATGTACATTAGAAACATGCAATACTATTGACATACCTAAATAAATTCATCAATGACACTCTTCCAAAAGCTTTGTGCTAAAAATTGATCCTCATGCTCAATGCAATTAATAAAAATTATTTTTACATTATTGACATTATTGTTAAAAAATACGACAATAAATGCCTTACACTTTTTCATTCACTCGGACGTCTTCATCCACTTCTACGCTTCAAGAAAGCTCTAAAAGACTCACACGTGTTCTTATTTGGCATCTGTGTTAGGGTTGTCTAAGGGGGCGAGCAAGGATTTTTTAGGCGGCCAACAAGGGTTCTTTAGGCGGCGAGCAAGCGTGCTTTGAGGTAGCGAACAAGCGTACTTTGAGGCGGCGAGCAAGCGTGCTTTGAGGCGACGAGCAAGGATTCTCTAAGGGCCGATCAAGGTTCTCTGAGGCGGCTAGCAAGGGTTCTCTGAAACGGCGAGCAAGGGTTGTGTGAGGTGGTGAACAAAGGTTCTCTGAGGCGGCGAGCAAGGGTTGTGTAAGGCAGCGCGTAGGAGTTCTCAAAGGCCGCGAGCAAGGGTTGTGTGAGGCGGCGCGCAAGAGATCTTTGCGGCAAGCAAGAGTTCTTTGAGGCGGCGAACAAGGGTTGTGTGAGGCGGCGCGCAAGAGATCTTTGCGGCCAACAAGGATTCTTTGAGGCGGTGAGCAAGGGTTGTGTGAGGCGGCGAACAAGGGGTGTGTGAGGCGGCGCGCAAGAGATCTTTGCGGCCAACAAGGATTCTTTGAGGCGGCGAGCAAGGGTTGTGTGAGGCGGCGAGCAAGAGTTGTGTGAGGCGGCAAGCAGAGGTTCTCTTGGGCGGCGAGCAAGAGTTGTGTGAGGCATCGAGCAAGGGTTCTCTGAGGCGGCGAGCAAGGGTTCTCTGAGGCGGCGAGCAAGGGTTTTCTGAGAGGGTGAGTAATTGATTGATTCATCACAACATCCATATTGTGGAACTTATAAGGTAATCATTTGGGGTTTCTCTAAAGTAATACTTGTAGTTTTTATGAATGAATAAAAGTTGTGAGTTGGGAGCTTGGTAACAACGACAATCCTTTGATGTGTGAGGCAGATCGAGCAAGATGACGACATCAAGGCGATTATCTGATTACAAGAGCGCCAAGTTCCAAAAGAACATTCACAAGCGAGGGCAAGTGCCACTTGCAAAGAAGCACGAAAAGTATACCTTCGAATCGATGGTGTTTCTTTTCCTTCTTTTCATTGTGATTGGTTCAGGTCTTTTTCAGTTCATCCGAACTATGAAAAGTCATGGTTTTTTTTAATCATGAAACTAGTGGATTTCTTATTAGAACACCTCTGCTTTTGAGTTTGTTTTAGGAAACCTGTGGAGTTTTTGCAAAAAAAACTCTGCTTTAGACATGGCGGTACACAGGTGCCCACTTGTATTGAAATCAATACCAATATTGTAATCGAACAAGTCATGTGATTGTGGTGCTTTTCTATGTTATGTGTGATTGTTCAAAGTTGAGATTGTTGCATACAACTCTTTGTTTTGTCTCGCATAACCTCTTTTTAGTTATTAAATTGCAGAACAATCACCACGTTACGTATTTAATACATAACATTTATGAATTTAGTACGTAGTTGTCTTCGCACATACGTCCTTGTTTGAAGAGTCAACTTTGGAAAATTCTCAAATATAGTTGGTAGTCGACTAGGTAAAGGGTTCGTTTATTCCAATCTTTTGTTAATGTTTGTCATATTATTTATTGTTTAAATATGCTCAGATAAGGCAAGTTTTACATGTACTTTACATACTAGCAATATGTAATTGGGAACCTGTCAATCTTCTAACCTAATTACTACTAGGGTAACTTAGCTCGAAGCCAATGATAAGTTATGCAACATCATTTTTCCACGCTCCTTGGTTTCACTTACGCCACGCTCCTTAGTTTCACTTTCGCTTGAGGAGTCCGTAATTAGACATTTAACTTTATAGCAAATTTTGGAGGAGTACGTTTTAGCTCTGTAGATTGATTTCAATATACTCACCTCAAAAATACTAAATCATGATCAATTAATGAACACTTACAAGTCCAACTTCTAAAATTCATAACAATTTCTAAATGAGTCCAAAATCGATGATTCTAGTTACCCCAATCTTTCACTACTTCGCCTATGCACACAAATTGCTCGCACGACTAACTTCAGTACAAATTTGCCATCTGGAATTTGAGCCATTATAGAGAGAGCTATCTTTCATTTTTAGATATATATATATATATATATATATATATATATATATATATATATATATATATATATGTATATATATATAATTTAAAAAAATACAAAAAGTATCTTTACTATAACATGAAAATACAAGAGCTTTCATTACCATGTACATGCTATAAAAGTACAAAGATTCCTAAAAGTAAGAACAAAACTACAACCAACTACTCTAAACTCCATAAGACATCATAAAGGATGACTCCCCTCCAAATGGCTAGTACTCCATTTACACAACAATTTGATCAATGAGCTCTTCTCTCTTCCCGTTATCCTACATCTCATTTATTGGACAATGGGTTGCCTTCAAAGGGAGCTTCCTCGAACTTACTAGTAAGTTATAACAATTCATGGGGCTGTAGAGTTTCTCACGACCAGATTAGGGTTTTCACGTTGTTTCCCGATCACTTCACCAATTGCAAATCTTTTTCTGTGCCATCGCCATAGCCAATTCCGCCATTGCCTCCCTTGCTTGCTCTCTTACTTCTTCTTAACCGTCCGTTACATCACTCCCGTCACTTTCCAGCTCCGTGTTGAAAACAAGCTCTCTCTTACCATATGGTCACCGCTCCTCTCCACTCGAAATCTTGGCTCAATTCTTAGCTTACACTCATTTGCGCGGGCATTGAAAAGTTTTTTTATTTCAGGAAATCTTGGTTAGCAATGGCTTGATGTTCGAGACCATTATATATTGTGGTAGGTAAGATAGGGTTTGGCGGTGCCGGAAAATGGAACGGATGGTTATTTGGAAGGAATTGTATTGAGCGGGACGCGCGGGTGACAGCATGGAGTCTCCTCCTCCTCAGGATGGTGAGGTTGCGCCGGAAGTTGAAGAAAAGTTCGAGGTGCGAACGGAGGCAATGCAGTCGGAGGAGAACGAGCCTAGCACTTCGGAGTGTGGACGGGAGGAGAGCAGCCCGCCGGTAAAAGCTACGGGCAAGGGCAAGGGCTCGAAACGCGGGGGTAAGAAGGAGAATGGACGGAATAGCAGCAGCAAGAAAACGGAAACTATTAAGGCAGCGGGATTGCCGAGCATGAAACGGATGAAGAGTCAGCCGGGCAGGAACAGAGGTGGAGGAGAGAGGCAGGAGGAGGAGGTTTTGGAACAGAAGAGCGAGCCAATACTGCAGGAGAGTATTCCAACTGAGAGGGCGAGCGGCGATGTGATCGCCGCTTGGACTGCATGGGGAAAAGAATGGCTTCAGAAGCAGGAGCCTACAATCTTGGCTACAAGGGATTATCTACTGCAATTGCGTGCAAAAATCGAGCTTAGGGTTAAGCAGCATTGGCCGTTAGTGCGAGCATGGCTGCTTCTTATCACGAGGGTGATGGTCATGCTCAGTCTCCTCGGTCTCGAGGGTGCAATCCGAGGCTTTGCATCTCTCTTTCGATTGGGATCGGCTGCACATTTTCTTCTGCTGTGGTGTTCGATACTCAATTTCATCAGACTCTCAGGATTATTCAACTTCATCGTAGTTCTGGTGAGTCAGCCTCTTCTCACTTCTCCAGTGCTGGATACTACTCCTAGACTTTCTTTCAGTGTTGATGGAAATGGCCAATGTTGCAGGGATTGGCAGCAGGAGCTATCTTTTTCGTGGGATACACCCCGGCATTTGCGCTCCTGGGCCTTTTTGGTGCAGCCGTGCTGTGGCTTTACGGAAGTTTCTGGACGACAGGGGCTATTATCATCTTCGGAGGTACAAGATCAAGCATTGCTTCATAGATCAATAGAGTGTCTTAGCTAATCTCTGGAAGGACTTCTACTCTCATGCATGACAAGCGTTCCCGATGGTGAATGTGAGGTTAACCTGATTGTAAGCGATTGTATGTTTTCAGGAGCTCTGTTAGCAGCAAATCAGGGCCGGATTGCAGTTCTCGTTACCATGTTGTACGCGGCTTATACAATGAAATGCCAAGGAGGTTGGCTTGGACTACTATTTACGCATGCTCTGGCCTTCGTGTCCTCGGACCTGGCGCTATATTTTCTCAGCACCGTCGAGAAAGAGGAGAAATTCTCGCAGACGAAAGCAGAGTATGTTCCACCTTTTCAGCAGAAGTCATCATTCAACGGAAGGTCTTCTTCAGATGGTAGCGTGCCAGATTCATTCGACAGTGCTCGCTCAAGCGCTGGTGCTTCTACCAGCGGTGTAAATGAAGGCGATCCCTTGTCAGCGGAGGAAGAAGTTGCTCGTGTTTTGGGTTGTAACGACCATTACGGTGTTCTTGGATTTGCCCGATATGAAATTTTTGATGTATCGAGTCTTAAAAGAGAATATAGAAAAAAGGTAGAATTCTTATACTGCCCAGCCACCTTACCATTTTCTACTTCTTATCGTTGTAAATGTGTAAGAGTATCGTGTGAAAACATGGACTCGCTTGCTGCCAAGTTTGCTGCAATTAGATCTTTCAGTATTTCCCGAGTATGTAGATATGTTGATTTAGCTTAGAGTTCTGTAGGTTGAGGAGTGAGGTGTATATCAAAGTTCTTTTGTTGTCTGATTCGTCTATTTTTTTACTGGGGCATTGACATTCTGCAGGCAATGTTAGTTCATCCTGATAAAAATGGAGGGAACGACCAAGCTGAAGAGGCTTTCAAGCGTTTACAGAATGCTTATGAGGTACTAATTTGTACTTAGTCTGAAGTTGGGAGCTTGATTTGTCTTTGAAAGTATGTTCATATACGTGAACACATTTTTGAGTTGCAAGAATCACTGGACGTACAGAGTGAATCGTGCTGGGGTTTGTACCATGGTCTCTAATTTGGAGGATTTACCAGGTTTTATTGGATTCAACCAAAAAGATTACTTACGACGAAGATTTGCGTCGAGAAGATTTAGGAAGACATTTACATGGGGTAACTTTTTTCTATCAGCATCGCATTCATCAAGTTCCTCATTTTTAGTTGAAATTCTGCAAATTCTTATTTATAGCCATTGCGAATGAAGTATGCTTTTGGACATTGAGTACCATACCATGATGAACGTTGATTGCATCTTATCTGATACACGCTTCTTCTTTGTGCAGAAAGATTGTGGTTGTAAGCATTCGGAAGATGATGGTGACGAGGACTTACCAGCAGGTTCTCGTAGAATATTATGTCGAAAGTGTGGGAATAATCATGCGTGGATATTTACCAACAAAACTAAGCTTCGGGCAAGATGGTGTCAGGTGAGACTTTCTACCATTTTGATCAATTCTGCAGTGCAGCGACAGCATTCTCAGAAAAACTACCGAAAAATGGTAATAATATATATGGAGCTACATATTGTCTTGAGTATTGATAGTGTTACGACACTCATCTGTAACTCGGCTCCATCTGCGCAGGAGTGCCAAGATCATCATCCCGCTAAGGATGGCGATGGATGGATTGAACAGACTGGCCAAGCGTTCTTCTTTGGAATCTTTCAAAAGGTTCGTGATCCTTCCCACGAAACTCAGAGCCTAGTGAAGTCTATTTCAATCCTATTGTTTCACCGGTTTCAGCTTCTAACGTGTTCATATTTGATGTTGCTTACAGATCGACCTTCCTCATGCCTACGCTTGTGCTGACGGTAACGTTTACGAAGTTACGGAGTGGGTCCTTTGTCAGGTAAGACCATCTAACTTGTATCCCATTGTTGTCAATACTGACAATGCCCTTTAACACATAAAAGCTACATGAATCATGCAATATGTCCTATTTCGTTGTCGTCTTTCTCTTGGAAAATGAAAGTAGACTCTCGCTTCAGTCTATATCATTTTCATCTTGCATTTTCTTCTGCGCATTCTAAAGTTGATACATAGAAATGTGCGAGCTTCTATTGGTGCTTACCTATTCTAGCATTGCTACGAAGTTCAATATGTCTTATGGGGTTGTGCAGGGACTGAAGTTTCCACCAAATACACACAAACCGACGTTTCATGTGAGCACATCTGGAATCGGGAAGAGTCCCACACGACCAGCAAGGCCACCGAAGTTTCCCGATGGCACCCCATTTCCCGAGGGTTTTGCATTTCCCAATGAGAAAATGACGGAGCAAGAATTTTTCGAGTGGCTACAGAACCAGATGAGCGCAGGCAACTTCGGTGACTTGAACAATGGTGGCGTTCCAAAGGGCTCGCCTTCGCCATCCAAGCCAGGATCAGCCACCAAAACTCGAAGCAAGAAAAAGAAAGGCAAAAAGCAATGGTGATTTTTTTCGAAGCTAGGTTCAAGCTCACCTCACCAGCCAGCCAGGCTTTTAAGCCTTCCTTCATATGTAAAGTTGCAGGTTCCGTCGTACTTGATACTACTGCATTTCTCTCTACATGTACCATAATCATGCCCTTGAGCTTGACATTATTACTCTAACCTTCTGAGAGCTCTTGACAAGTCTCATTCGTGTCTATGCTTCTCTCCTTCATTTGTAGTTTGCTTCTACTTCAATGAGAGGCTGATTGAACGAGATTCTCGCTTACTAACATTTTACGGTGGATATAAGGACAGCAAGGTCTCAACAAGGTGCATTCAAAAACGTAGTTATTTCTTCCCAAACTTCATGAGGTGCAATATAATCTTGGGAATCTCTTGGACTAGGCGACAGCTGTTTGTGGATACAACAGGGATACAGAAGGTGTTTATTTCCAGATTTTCCCATCCATCAAAGCAAACATCTTCAATTTACTTCACCACCAATGTGTAATGCGGGAGCAAGATCAAATTGAAATTTATCATGGTGAACCTCAACAACTGAGACAGTACTGGTTCATTTCGAAGTACAAATTAGTGGTAAATTAGATGTGCAAAATCATGTCAAATTTGCACTCAAAATACACTTTAAATTTTCATCATTTTCACTCTGTAGTGAGAATGCTGAAGACAAATACACTGCAATCAAAAATGCTACAACTTTATCATCCAAATACTCTTCCACCAGAAACTATCATAAAAATAAATTCAGTCACCGATTCCTGAAGCAAGAAAAAGAAATGCAAGAAGCAATGGTGATTTTTCATCAAAGCGAAGTTGAAGCTCAACTCACCAATCAGACAGGCTTTTTAGCCTTTCTTCGTATGTAAAGTTGCAGGTTCCGTCGTACTGCGATACTATTGCATTTCTCTCCACATGTACCATAATCAAGCCCTTAAGCTTGACATTATTACTCTAACCTCCTGAAAGCTCTTGACAAGTCTTATTCGTGTTTGCAAATTGTTGATGCACATCTTTACAACTTTTGAAGCGAAACATTGAGTCGATAATCTGTTTAACCCCAACCAGTTTAACAATGGCCTCGACTGATTCCGTGCAACGACGCTGGAGCTATAGTGCCCTAAGAGCATCCCAATGGTTTTGCGCCATTGGGATGCGCTAACAGATAATGGCGAGGGATGTACCTGAGCGTGCGACAAAATGGAGGGTTTTGGCCCCAATGGAAGCTCGCTACAGAGCCCCCCAAACAGCTTGGTGTGGTGACGTGGCGGAGCCAGGCCGTTCAGCATGCCCTCGTGGTTGGGGAGGGTGTGGCTAGGGAGGGTGGGGCCTTGCATTTGTGATCGTGATTTCTTTCTCATCAGAGTCGCAGTGACAGAGCTGCCATCCTGGCGTTGACTACGCAATAGAGTGTGGAAAATGTCTCCCTGCAACCAGAGAAAACTTGGCGTGAGCGGGCTGCAATAGAGTGCTGCGGAAAGGTGTAGGGAGGGGTGGCGCGGTCATTGGGGTACTGTTTCAGTGCAGGCCCGCCAATTTCCGTTAGCGATGGCCCTTCGCGCGGCTAATGGGGATGCTCTAATGGGGATGCTCTAAACATTCGGAAGCCTCTAAGGCACGCTATTGCAATTAAGGGTTCAAGTTACTAGCACTCATGCCTCTCTTCATAAAAAACTCATTCTTTACAACGGCATATTGTTCATCACTAGTTCACCAAACTGCGATATGGTTTTTGAACCTTCTTACATAGGAATCTCAAAGCTTTCTAGAGAAATGAAATATTTATTATTTTTAATGTATCAACCGTATACTAGAAATTAACATACTATTTACTAATAGATGGTTGGTCACACTATTAGACTTGTGACCTTTGTACATGAACATTTAATGATGAATTCAAAAAATCATTACATTCATGTTGGTTCTAGATGAGGAAGTGGTGTAAGTGGTGGCTTTGTCTTGAGCATTTGGCAATCCTAGCAAATCCAGTTTCCACTAGAAGAATGGTCATTGTTATTAAAGCTGCCTTCCTCTAAGAATTTGTGGTACTCTTCCTGCACATTTAGCAAT
Source organism: Bryum argenteum (assembly GCA_037043015.1). NCBI lineage: Eukaryota > Viridiplantae > Streptophyta > Bryopsida > Bryales > Bryaceae > Bryum > Bryum argenteum. The sequence continues at coordinate 10,771,156 of CM073328.1, read as the reverse complement.
ATGAATGTTGGTTAACTTCTAGTGAATTAGGAGTTAGATAATTGCTAAAAGGCACATGGAAGGAATCAAAAGGAAGAGATGTGGAGACCAATCTAAATTCTTTGTGTGTAGTTGGTGTGCATAAGAGAATTATATATGAACCAGGACATCTTAAATAGTTAAATATGGGTTTTCATTTCTGCCGCAATACTACCACCTAGGACCAAAGGTACACGATCCGTTTCTCCCGAATAAGGGCACTGGGAGGGGAATAATTTTGTACTTTAATTCTTGTCTTTAAGCTCAAAACAATTTGCAAAAACCGGATTCACTTGTTTGCATAATTCTTGTCAAAGTGGGGTAAGCCAACTACTTCATTAGAATATTGGTTGCAAAAAAAAGTGTTATAAATGAAATTCAATTTAAATTTTACAAATTTTAACTATATAATCTTATGGTAGACTTATCGTAGGTCATGTAGACCAAAATTAAGCTAGATTGTGATTTCATGACAAATTAGTACAGAAAATAAATTGATATTTTTTATCAATTTCACTTCAGAGTTGAAATCCTACCGAAAAGAGTAACCAGCTAGGAATTTCTTCATCTTCATCTCAATAAAAGCATTGCACAAAAATATTCTTGGCTCAAATAATAGCCTTATAATGGTGAAAACTATCAAAAGTATTATAAAGAAAAAATATTCCAAAACTGGACCCTTTGCACTTAAATCCATGCCTTATCTTCAAAACATCTTTGATTCAATGAAGGTTTCTACTCGTGGGTAAAGGACACATAACTCTTGAAAAGTCATTCATTTTTTTCGATTTGTTTTTAGTGTAGAAACATCATTGCAAATCCAATATTAAAGGTATTTGGATCAAGAAGCTTCTATATGAGAAATTTGTTAAGAACCATCCTAAGCTTATCAAAGATATCCATATAATACCATTTTTTAGTTCACGTTATTGGCTTGCAATGGTTTAACATGCATTAAGCTTGAAATCTCAAACCAAAAGTTACCTTCACTTAAATGCATGCCATTAATTCAAACTTCATCTTGTGTATATGCAATATTTACCACACACACTAGATTCACTTTAGGACTCAATCCAAGTGATTTTGTCAAAAGAGAAGTTTGGATGAAGAACTTATGTCCCTTCAAAATTTGTTCCCTTCATCCAAAATGTACAAAAACAACATTGGGGACATTTAGGGGTTGAAGTCCTTATTTTCTAATATTCCATAGTTAAATCTTGAAATTCAAGTCCCATATTCAATGCAATCCTAATTGTATTTTTTTGAATATTGGACTACTTTCTAAAACAACTCGATACTTGAGGACATTAAAAGACTTTATTACTGAATTTACATGCACTTCTTTCTTTACACACTAGTAGAAAAGCACATTCTTTTGATTAGAAAATGTAGTCATGTTGTTCAAAATGACTGAATCCACATGACTAAGAATTTGACTCTTGGTAATTATTTGAAGTGAATTTTATGATTATCTATAATCATGGTTCTAGTTATAGGATTAAAACAATCATAACATGTACTTCAAATGACTACCAAGAGTCAAATTCCTGGTCATATAGATTTAGTCATTTTGAACTACATGGTTACATTTTCTAGTCAAAAGAATGTGTTTTTCTACTAGTGACAATTCACAATCAACATAAAAACATGTCAGTTACTAGCTAGAATTTGTTCCCCATAATAGAAAATAACACTAAACGACCTAAGGTAAAGCATTCTACTAAATGATCAACTTACATTTGAAGTGTTAGCCCTAAGATTTAAGATACATACTTATCATACCATTAAGAGCATATGTTACAATGTTCCTATTTAAACGGATATGGGTTCCTTTACCCTCTCAACGCCAAACTTCACATGAAGGGCGGTCCAGCCGCGAGGATTATCTACAAATCCGAAGAATGGTTCTATAATCTACCAATCGTATCCAGGATCTACGACTTTCGAGGTTTCCTGACCCCTGTTGGATCAAACCTTCTTGTCGACCGTGAGCTGCTGGCCTGTCGTCGCTTTGCACCGAATTTGCTCGCAATCCACGAGATTCCATGGCCGCCGCATTCGTCTCTCCTGTTTCATGAGCGTCTCCGCTACCCCGCGAGCATCATTTTGACATTTTTCTTGCCTCGTATGCTTCAGAAATCGCTTAGATATCCCCCTGTCGGTGCTTTTCAGGCATTGCAGGAATTCCGTGAACTAGTAGTATCTCAAGGGTTAGGGCTCTGTTTTTTCTTTACTTGTGTGTTTTTTTGATCGAGCGAAGATGGCGGACGTCGACGCAGTTGTGCCGGAGCCGAGTTCCAGGACTTTCGAAGATGCAATCGTGGCTATGAACACGCTCATCTCTCGGAAAGCTGACATACCGCCGGCTTGTGTTAAAACCGGCGCGCCGAATTGGAACGCTCATTTCCAAGCCCTCTTCCATTGCATCGAGGTACATTTGCTTTTGAGAATTCCTGAAAAATCTTCTACACTCTGCCTTCATTTTTTTAATCAGCTTCTTTGCAAGTAGCTATCACGTTCGCATTTTCAGTTTTTAGTGGAAATCTCTACCTGTGAATTTCTTTTTATCACACTCTAGCTTCAGATTCGAATCTTTTTGAGAGATTCTCTGCTTTGCCGAGGACAGTTTATGAAATATCCAGCTTCTAGTGGTATTCTGTCGCTCGGAATAATCATGAGCTCGTTTTGAAAGCCCCGTTCAGCTCATCGAGGTGCGGAAGGTGTAGGTAACCTAAACGAATATTGTTACTGAGCTTAGTTAATAATTTCAGAAGTTGGAGAAAGTCCCAATGCACTAAAGAATACGTTCTTTGAAAACGGTACTGTGCGTAGAGGGTATACATGACTCCCTTTTTAAGCTTTGTTGACATATGTTGCAATGAGGAAGATTATATGATTCCGTTAACGAAGGCATTTGCTAGCGATGCTCCTCCCGTCGTCAGAGGGCTGTATGAGAATGTGACTTCGATAGAAATGCCATACTTTTCTGTTTTGGGATTAGGGTGGAATTGATCCTATGATTAGCAATCGATTGGATTTGCAATCTTTTGAGCGTGGGCTTATCGGTCAAGAGCTTGTTGATGCAGGTATTAGAACTTGAGGAAGCCATTGCAAATCTGAGTGTAATACACGTTGCAGGAACAAAAGGAAAGGTACGTATTTTTATGAGCACTCACTTCAGAAGAGTGAGATTCTTTAGTTCATGCTGTGTGAGGCTTCAAGCGCGGCCTTTTCAATGCCAGTGCTTGAGTAGCGATTCTTTTCTTTTATTGAGCAAGACAGATAACAGTAGTATGGTGGTGCAGGGGTCCACATGTGCGTTCACGGAAAGGATGTTGAGAGAGTCTGGCTTCCGAACTGGTCTCTTCACGTCACCACATCTCCTTGACGTCCGTGAGCGCTTTCGATTGAACGGGTTAGTGTTCGGATGCTGTTATTTTACAGAGGGTCAGTTCTATGCAACTTTTAATGTTTTATAGTCGATAGAGGTCTTCTACATGCTACAGTGCGGTTGTTACTGTACTCGATTCGCTTCGCACTGACGATAGAGCAGTTGCACTTCAGCACGAAAATGATTGATTTTCGTACAAGTCTTGAGCACGCTTGTGTCACTTAGGCACGTACCCAACTCTTAGAGGATGGAATCAGAGCTTGTTAAGTCTATCTTAATGGTGAAAGTTTTTTGGTGTTTTAGCTTGTCATGACTCCATCTGGAAATGTGCTCGACAGTGAGGAGGTACACAAGGACATATTTCTTGATCATTTTTGGTGGTGTTGGGATCGACTCAAGGTACATAAATCCGCTCGTTCATGGCTTAGAGTGACCAATTTGATTGATAAGTACAGTCAGCATGGGTGCATTCATACATTCTACAACAGTATTTAAGGAAAAACATTGCACGTGTTGATCAAGGAACAGAAGAGACTTTTCTCTAGGAGTTGCCCTTGTGTTATCTCAAATCTGAGGGGTTAACTGGTATTCATTATTTTCCTCTTGTAGTTGCATGTAGTATGCCACGAAGTTTTATTGTTTTTCTTTCAAGTGGTTGTAATCGTTATTTATCTGTTGTTTGGTGTTTTGCAGGCTGATAATGCGAAACTACCAGGCTTCTTTCGATTTTGCACTCTGTTGGGCCTCCGTATGTTTGCTGCTGAGAAGGTTATACAATGTTCAGCTTTGGTTTCTTCACTTTTATTGCTAAGTAGCTCAGTGATGCCAATATATATTCAAAGTATATGATGAAAGCGAATGTTTGAGGTTGTCGGGCTTGTAATTGAGGAGCTCATTTTTGAGAGAATCAAGAGTTAGATGAGGTAGCATTTCATATTACCAGAACCAATGAAGATATCGCATCTATTATTCGAAGAATAGATCCTATAAAATGGACTTAAGAATAAAATGGAACAAAATTCGTTTCTTCGTGACCTACAAACAGGAGACTGGGTTCTTTGGACCTCCAGTGGCTAATGGATTCAAAGCTGCGAAGAGTCTACTGCTGTTCTTTATTTTTTAGGGATTGTAATTTTTTGTGATAACATGTCGGGGGCGAGTAATTTTGTCTTACTCAGATACCGTCGATTTTGCAGGTGGATGTAGCAATCTTGGAAGTCGGCCTTGGCGGCCGCCTAGACGCAACCAATGTTGTAAGCTAATCAACCTTTACTATAGTATGAGTTTTGTGTAACAGTTCAACACCTAACTTGCATATAATAATCTAGTCTGCAATCTGGTTGAGAACGTACTTGTAGCTCTTCAACGTCAACCGTGTGTCTACCTCAATTTTTGGCTGCATATGGTCCACTAATCACAAGCGAACTATTTTGTTCCAGGTTAAGGCTCCTGTTGTTTGTGGCATTGCATCCCTTGGATTTGACCATATGGAGTTGCTCGGTGAGCTTCTGGCCTGGCCACAGCATTCACTGTTCAAATAATAGTCTAGGAGTAACGAGCCCATATTATTATCTTGAAACCTAGTCTACTGAAAGGCACCATTGATTTAGAGTGTTGCAGGTCAAGGACTTATTGTGGTTCTGGCTGTTGAATCCTGAATGGGTGCCTTACTATGTTCAGGGGACACTTTGGCAAAAATTGCATGGGAAAAAGCTGGCATATTTAAGGTGATTATACGAGGCCTTCTTTCAACTGGTTCTCTTCTTTGTGTTGGCGTATAATTGTTGTAATCTGGTGTGGTCCTTCATCTTAGAATAGTGGGTCTGCGCCGTCTCTACTACCAAGGGTAGAGACTAAGCAAGTCTGAAAATCTAAATACATCTTGTGCTCAATGAAAATGCAAAAGCAGTAATAGCAATATAGGCTCATGTTTTCAAAGAGGGAATGTCACATGTCCTTGTCACAGTATCAGTGCCGTGATAAGTTTACGTAATACTTCAAACTTACGTCTCTATGTGGGCTAGAAACACTTGCTTTTAGTGGGAAACTCATACAGATAGGGCTTGCATATACCTTCTTGTGTCAACATTTAGCCTTTATGCTCTATGTTCGGTTCATGGAGCATGGAAAATCAGTTGTTGGTGTATATGTTTTCAAGCCTAATTTTGTCGTCATTGCATGAAGGCGGGTGTTCCAGCTTTCACTGCTCCACAGAAAGAAGAAGCTATGGGTTCCCTTCAAAAAAGGGCTGATCAGTTGGGGGTAATAATGCTCATCCTTTTGAATTTGTGTTATCACCTGTGCTTTGGCGATTTCCCATAAGCTCATGATTGATTAAGTTATCCAGTTCTGTGTGTTGGTGCGTTATCTTGAGATAATCATGGCGGAGTTTCTAACTTCGTGCGTCAATCTCCTTGCAGATTACTTTGGAGGAAGCTCGTCCTTTAGAAGAATACGGATTGCACGATTTGCGACTTGGACTAGGTGGTGAACACCAGCGCGTCAATGCAGCTCTAGCCGTTGCTTTGTGCAAGCAGTGGGTGATGAAAAGGCCTCCGTCTGAGCAGACTAATGCCCTCCAGAAGGTTACCCTCTATCCTTCATGTAACTTTATATACGTACACTTGGAGAGCCTGAGGATTTGAGACGATTGCTGCACAGATAGTTTGGGAACTTACTTGCATGTTTGTAGAGAAAATTATATAAGACCGAAGTGACCACCCATAATCAATAATTGACCGAGCATTATCATTTCAACTCAAGAGTGTGGACAATGGAGCACGTTAGATGCCTCCATTTTTTCTGTGATGTTGTAACCATGTTTGAAGAATGGTATGTAAAGGAAGGGTTTTCTTTGGCAGGTTTTGAGCAGTGGACGATTGCCCGACTCGTTTGTCAGCGGCCTGCAATTAACCAGATGGGCAGGCAGAGCGGAGGTGATCCACGACCCATCAGGACGCTTATCTTTTTACTTGGATGGAGCTCACAGTCCTGAGAGCATGGAGGCTTGTGCACATTGGTTTTGTTCAGCAATAAAATCTGAAGAAAATCCTGAAGCACCGGAACCGAGAAACAGCTCCCATGTATCAATCTTAGGTACTGACGGAGAGAAGTGGAAACCTAGAGACACCATGGTGCGAAGGGTAAGTCTGCACTCCCGAATCCATGCTCCTGAAAGTATCATATTGTTGATTTACATCTTGCATCTCTTTGTCGTTTGGAAGTCTTCACTAAGTTCTGGCTTTTAACCCACAGATCCTTTTATTCAACTGTATGCCGAAGCGTGACCCTGTTATACTGCTGCAACCTGTCGTCAACTTATGTTCTCGGAACGGTACTTTTATTCATCCATCAGTAGAAGATCCTCATCGTCGGTGTGTTTATTAGTTGCTTAAATAACTGAATGGATACTATGCGTAGACGTTCTCCTACCTGAATGGTAAGAATAGGTATTTTGGATTCATGTATAAGTGGCTAATTTATTGAGGATTGGTCTTCTTTGCAGGGTTTCCTCTTCACGCGGCCTTCTTTGTACCTCCTTTTTCTAGTTACACATCCGTGGATACACCGCAATACCAACCTTCTGCTATTCCAGATACAACGTGGCAGCAAGTGTTGCAGCGGCATTGGGAGTCAATCTGGCAAAAGAACCTAACAGGTAAGTTCTTCAGAAACTCTTACTTTCATCTTTGCACATGTTCTCTTTCTCGTCAATTTACAACGTTACTTTTGTTGCGACAGGTGGCTCCGGTGTTGCCTCTCTTGCTCAAGAGGAAAGACGGGATTCTCATGTGGAACTCTTGTCTGGTTTGAGTAATGGCTCCACCACTGAGGGTCAGGCCCAATACTGCAATTCCTTAGGTCCATCAAGTGCTGTGCTGCGGTCCTTACCTGCTGCGGTGGACTTTTTCCGCAACTGCTCAAATCACCATCCTCAGCTCCGCATTCAGGTACTACATACTCAATGTCATGCATGTTTTACCACTTTAGTTACTTGCAAAAACAAGGACAATAACACTTTTAGGCTTTATCACACTAAAAGTACAATACAACAAGAGAACAGACCAGTAGCATGCTTATTGTTCTCCCTGAAGGAAGAGGGTACAAAAATTCTGCAAGTCTTATTCCAGGAGTTGGATTGGTAATGCATGAGTTGACCATGACAAAAAAGCACAGAGCCAATAAAGCCTACCCCATTTGTTTAATATTTGCATGTCAGGAGATAGGTCCTCTACGTCAACTTTGGAATCTATTGTGGCTTGACACTTATTGAGGATACCATTGTCCCGAGTTTCAATGCAAATAAGACAAGTGACAGTAATACGGAAGGTTTATATTTACTATATTGCTCACGTCCAGGTCTTCGTTGAAGTTCGATATCTGTCTTTATTTAGTGTTGGCAGCATCTCATACTATAGCTGCATATATTTCCCATTTGCATGTCCTGACTCGAAGATTCAATTGGTGGTGTTGCGCAGGTGCTGGTAACAGGCTCTTTGTACCTGGTGGGTGATCTATTGAGACTGCTCAAGCACTGACATCTCTTGCTCGAGACCTTTTGATCAAATTATTGAGTACACAGGATTGGTTTTTAGAGGCACACAGTTGCGTAGTAGCCCTGCTGGTCCAGCAATTGCTTTGTGTTTTTAGTTATCCTGTTTTAAAGGGAATTACCTCCGGTTCCTTGTGGAACTGATGTACAATATTTCGAGAGTAAGGTAAGACTGTGGCCTTACTCTTCAGGCACCTTCGTGTGTCTTGTTGGTTTTTGGTATATGGGGAGTCGCATTATGCATCTCCGCTTAGGATTTTCTAATTTTCTCAATCAATTATAAGAGATTTTTCATAAGTTTGTCTCATCCTAGTTATGATTCATGCTTTTCCTATTTTTCCTTCAATTATGTAACCCAAGTTTTTGACAAAACTTGGATTTTGTAGTACAGACATTCAGCTTTGATGGAGCAATCTAAAGAATGTCTGTAGGAATTTTTGTTTGAGAGCATTTATGAATGACAAATGAGTACTCATGCTGTTCATATTGTGAATTTAGGCTTTTACATGTTGCATGCATGTGGAACAATTCAGAAGTGGCACAGGTGCCGTGACTAGAAATGATACAGTACAGAACTCCAAAATAAAAGAGGTACGATATACGACTTCAACTCTCCATGTGTAAATCTTTTGACAATCATTGTGAAAAAGGGTTTATCCAGGACACGAGTACTTCGGCAATCCGCAACATGCAAAAAGCTTCACGGAGGAGCAAAGCATGCACGACGACAAGTATGCACGAGGCCACTTGGCGCTGTTGATCACAGTCCCGAACTACCATGTCTACAAGATGCATGCCAGTTGCCATGAATCAATCCGAGTGTCTCCGTTGCATGCCCTGCATGGCTCTCTCTTTACCACTGCACCCTCGCCTCTCCACTCTTGCTCTCATATCTCCACAACTCCATGGCTCATCACTCTCATTTCGTACTCAATTACCAATACACAGCAGACGGCGACCACATTCCCAACGATCCAGTGCCATTGTTGCTTCAGCTCCCGTAAACCTCCATCCAAACCTGCATTGAATTTGGTTCTAAATCTAACTCGTAAATGTGTTCTTCGTTCGATTGCAGAATCATGTAGAAATCGATCGTAAACTCAATCCAGAATTGCATTGAAATCGGTTTTGGTTTCAATCTAGACTCGTTTGGGATTCGTTCTAGATTGAATCATATGTGGACTTATTTCGTGTTCCGGAGCTGTCTGAGCTGTAGAATGATGCCATGAGTGTGCAAGTATGAAGATGTTATTGGATCGATATGAAGTTGGTTTGTTGGAATGCATTGTGATTGATTGATTGATTGATAGGGTGGTCAGGAGAAGATGAAGATCGTGGGAGTGTTTTACAAAGCGCACGAGTACGCCAAGGACCCCAAGTTTCTGGGGTGCGCCGAAAATGCACTGGGGTTGCGCGAGTTTCTGGAATCCAAAGGCCACACTTACATCGTCACCGACGACAAAGAAGGCGACGATTGCGGTACGAATTACTCCAGTCGATCACTCCCTCCTAGTACCCCTATTTCACTAACAACCGAATCGTCCCTCACTTGTACCCTCATCTCACTCTGAAATCACAATCTCAGGTTCGTTCTATCAGAAATAGCATGGCTTACATGACCAGCTGAAAACGTAGGTGTCCATTCTCATGAATTAGTGTCAGACACGATCTTTGTGCTTTCGATAACAGAAAAAAATATAGCTTACAATCCTCATACACTGCCATAGAATCCATGTTTTTTCCAACTAGTGGTTGAAAATAATGAGAAATTTGTGGATTATGGCAAGGATGGTGCAGTCGGCAGGAATATCGAAGAGTGACTAACTAAATTCTTCTACCACTCTCCATCTCGAATCCTTCCATGGACCACTCTAAACTCCCCCCCCCCCCCCCATCACTCTAATCCTCGCACAATCGACAAGAATCTCGTCAATCCAATTCCACAAATCCTATTAATACACGAATCGATCTCACTTTTTCTCGAATTCTAACGTCCCTAAGCCCACCATCTTTTTCTGATCAAACATCTCGATCATGATTCGCGTGCGCGTGCGATGCAGAGTTGGAGAAGCACATTCCGGACATGGAGATCCTGATCACAACGCCCTTCCACCCGGCGTACATGACCGAAGAGCGACTGAAAAAAGCCAAGAACCTCAAACTGATCGTGACAGCGGGAGTGGGGTCCGATCACATCGAGCTGCACACGGCGGCCGAGAAGGGCATGACGGTGGTGGAAGTGTCCGGCAGCAACGTGGTGTCTGTGGCGGAGGATGAGTTGATGCGGATCCTGATCTTGTTGCGGAATTTCTTGCCGGCGCATGAGCAGGTTAAGGAGGGAGGCTGGAATGTGGCGGCGGTGGCGTACCGGGCGTTTGATCTGCAGGGGAAGACTGTGGGGACTGTGGGGAGTGGACGGATTGGACAGGAGCTTCTCAAGCGCTTGAAGGTACTTTGCCCAATTTCTCTACTAAATCAGTGTTGTCTTATCACACAAAATTCCTATTCATTTGTCAAACACAATTTAGATGAGATGTGTTGTCTTATCAGATAATATTCTTATTCATTTGTCAAACACAATTTAGATGAGATGTGTTGTCTTATCAGACAAAATTCTTATTCATTTATCAGACATAATTTAGATGAGATGTTCATTTGATACATTGATTGATGGCAGGCATTTGATTGCAACCTTCTGTAGTATGCGCGTCACCAAAATGAAGAGGGAGTCGGATCTAGACAAGTTCCTTGGAGCTTGTCAAGTCGTCTCCATCAATCTTCCTCTTTCTGATAAAACCAAGTATGTTCATGTTCCTTTCTTTCCTTTTTTATTATTGAGATGTTTCTCCCACCAAGCAATTTACAATTTGGAAAACTCATGTTCAGAACCCATGATCTTTTGATTTTTTAAAAAATAATTTAAAAACAACTTGATTTTGTTGTAAGAATTTACACATGGTGACTACACAATGGTTTTGATGAGGGTTTTTTGTTTGCTTGATGAATAGGGGGATGTTCAACAAAGAAGTACTAGGGAAAATGAAGAAAGGGGCAATATTGGTCAACAACGCACGTGGAGGCATTGTTGATGTGGAGGCGGTGAAAGAAGCTTGTGAATCTGGACAACTTGGAGGTACTATACTACTTCCCCTTACCAAGGTTGTCTTATCAGACAAAATTCCTATTCATTTATCAGACACAATTTAGATATGAGATGTATATCTAATACGTCTTCAATGTATCAAATGTACATCTCATCTCTAAATTATGTCTGACAAATGAATTGGAGTTTAGTCTCATAAGACAACACTGTCCGTCATAAGTTCATAGAACCATCGCTTCATGATATAAAATATAATACATTATTCTTCATTCTATCCAATTTTAGATTTTAAATGAGGAAAGAAAAGCTTCCAACTTCATAAACTTATGGAGAATTTATTGATGTAGTGATGTTATTGACTTTATTTTTTGAAGGTTATGGTGGGGATGTATGGTATCCTCAACCTCCTCCGAAGGACCATTGCTGGCGGTACATGCCCAACAATGCCATGACGCCACACATCTCTGGTACCACTATTGATGCTCAGGTATGTATCAATGTATCAAATGTACATCTCATCTAAATTATGTTTAACAAATGAATAGGAATTTTGTTTAATAAGACAACACTACTCTGAACAATTTATTTGTTCTAGTGGAATTTGGCATGTACAGTTGCAAAATGGAGAAAACGATGAGACTTTAAATATGAGATTGCAGTACATGTTGCGGTATTAAACTTCATTTTTAAATTAGTAACTATGTAGATTGTAAGCTTTGTGCAAGCATGGAACATGTTTCATTATCTTCTGGTGAAATTCTGATTTATATCATTGGATTTTTAAAAAAAATTCGGGCAGGCCCGGTACGCACAGGGGGTGAAGGAGATGCTAGAGCAGTGGTTTGATGAAAAGCCATTACCAGAGGAAAATTACATTGTTAGAGAAGGAGAGTTAGCTTCACAATATCAGTAGAAAGACTCTCAAGTCAGGAAATAATATTGTTGCAAAAATGATTGCAACATGGTTTTGTGAAATTGTGTAGATGGATTTTGTGAAAGCCTCAATGATGAAACGATGTATTATGGTTGTATAAGTAATTTTTGAAATGTGGACTTTGAGCTATCGATTATAATGTGAACTTTTTGTTTTGATCTTATTCTCAATGTAGGAAATATATTTTTTTAACGTTCTACCGACTAAATTTTACTGTAAAACATGTGATGTATATATGTAAATTAAGTGCATAATTAACTCAAGATGATAATGCGTTTGAGTGAGAGTTGTGTGTGGCCATGCACGGATCAAAGGCCCCTCTTTTGGCATGCCACAAACGGTGGTGAGTCCAATAGCGGGTCCACTGGGAAAAGAAAATGACACTTTCTCCCCTTATATGTAGCTAGTCTCACCCGTCTAGCCATTTGAGGATGCTCTAGACATATTCCAACTTTCTAAAGATCATGCTCTAACATATTCTCACTACACTAAATTTGATAATTAGTGTTAGATACTCTAATTTACATAAACATGTTATAAGTTTTTATTGTTGTTCAATAATTTTACCCATTATATTGACCAAGATGGGGGTCTTTATATAGTATCAAAATCAATGCTCTTGGTAAATTTTTTTAAACAAAAGTAAAAACTTATAGCATCTTCAAATCTTATAATAATCTAACACTAATTATCAAATTTAGTGTACCTAAATTTTGATTATGTGCGTAAAATTTGGTGCCCAGTGCAAGCTCAAGTTTGATAGCATAGGTGATATGACTATTTTAAAAGATGAAGCTTAAGAATTTCCTATTAGCATCTTAGTAACTCAATACACTTGCTTATCCTTATTGCAAAAGTTTATAATCTAATGCTTGACAAATTTGGGTTGGCAAATTTAGAGTTGCTTGTTTTTGTGGTTGGGCCCTCCAAGGTTATATGATGATTCAACAAGGCTATGTGGGGGCTATCTCAAGTGAAGTATTATTGAACCATGCTCAGGAATGGTCTCAAACTCGTAACCTCACACCATCGAACAAAACCCACACCATAGGTGACAAGGAGGTTGGGGAAAAAGGTGTTGTAACAAAAACCCTCTTCTGCTCCACCCTTGATTTGAGGTGATCGAGCGCCTACAGATAACATAATAAGACGAAGGATAATTTTCCAGGATCCAAGATCCAAGAATAGGGAAACATGTAAAGTATATCTATTTTAGAATACGTCCAGGATTTTACAGTAGAATAAGTAGATGAAATATTAATATATTATAACATATACAAGTGCATGGTTGAAATTAAAATTCTGTATAAAAAACTATTCTGTACTAGGATGATTTCACCAATTGAAATATGAATTCAGAGGCACTTTCTGAAAAAAACATCGTATAAACTGGACTGCCCCCATGACATTCTAGTCGATGCAGTGAACTGTAACCAATAACATTCAAAGATAATACCAATCATTTCTTCCGGTAACAAAAAACTTCTTCATGAAATTTTGAAATTCTTCGATGAATTAAGACAATTTCTGCTGCAAATTTATACCCCAAATTGGTGATTGCAATGTTGACTAGATACACAAAAGTCAACAACCAAGTGGTTGTATCCACTGAAAGACTTAAGTTGGTTGGAAGAAGCGAAAATGAGACCTCCAAGAAAGGACGGAACTTTGACAAGCACACCAAGCAAGTCTCAAGTTAGCATGAGCTTGACCTGTAATTGAGCTCCATAAACATTTCGAGATTTAGCAGGTGTTGTGAACCCACACTAGATGGTTTATCTTTTCTTGATGGTGTTAGTCTTCAACTCCAAGATCCCTAAAGTAAGGATCGAATCCTTCTCTAGTTGGTCAAATGACTTGCTGAACACGGTCGCAAACGCAATTGAAATTTTACTGTCAACATTCACTCTGAGACTGACTATCGAATTTAAATTTCGCTTTGGCCCTTATGAATCTGTACTAGTAAGGTGGAACGTACCCCAAGGCTTGCACCGCAATTGCCTCCCATCCGGACCAAGCTGCAAGTGTTGATTCCCTGCTCAAACTACATGAATCGCGGCAAAAAACACAGTTTTCAGTGATGAAGACGGCTCCGATTCGAGGCCTGTCTGACGAAATATACCTCATTTGGATATGGTACAAAGGGGGAAAAACCTACATGACTGATGCTCAAAATTGAACAGAGGCTACCCCCCACTCTTGCTAAAACCTGCTAGAACACTAGCAGGCTTGACTTCACACCACCACCATCAGCTTACTGAATGGCGAAGGCCCCCTCCAAGAAGAATCTTGAAGAAGAAACTGCCCCCATTGAAGGAGAACAATGGAGGAAATAATTTCTACTACGATATGGTACAGACCTACCTAGCTAGCTAGACTTGACGATCACGAGGGCCTCCTCTTCGCTTACTCTGCTCAATCACAATTTGGTAATCCGATGGGAAGTAAACCCATTTCAAGCTCCTAAACAAGATGTCTGGTAACAAGGCTGCCATGACCACGAGGGGCTGCAACAACCAGTAACTGGCCGTAGGGGCCAACACTTCCACAAACTCCTTGTATGCAATGGTGGACCAAGACACGGGAAGAGCACCGTATATGATTATGAACAAGTACCAACTGACGATGCTCGCCCATATGGTTACATGATGGATCCAGTTGAAGTAGTGAAACGCCAAGTAGATTTGCAAGTTCGGCACAAGCACCAGCACCGTGAACATGCCGGCTCCGAACTCCTGCGCGGCAGCCACTTGGCCGCCAGGTCGGAAAGCACTCAAACCTGAGTAGACGATGAGCGGGAAGAAGAAAATGACAGCTGAATGGTAGAGCGAAAGCGACAGCCACCACATGATAGATCTCTTGTTAAACAGCTCACCTCGCTGCCCAGATCCGTAGAGCTGCGGGTTCCGGAATGCCTCAGCGGGGGTGACGTCCTGGTCCAGGATGGCAATCACCACAATGGGGACCGACGTAAACACCGTATTGTAGAACGACGCATACCAGTCGTTGTACAGCGGGTTTCCCGCGAAGTATGCGAAGATGTTGGAGTAAAATGCTATCCAGCCCATCATGCACACTTTGTAGAAGAAGTATAGAATCTGAAAGGCCACAATCACACAATTAGCAACAAATTCAGGGTACTCGATAACAAATGACAACTGATTACCGCATAAAAAGGCTAATCGCATCATGCAATATATCGGCACTAGAACCGCTTCGTGAATGTACGTGATATAATATGCCGACTCTGGGACTCTGTGTAATGTGTAATGAAGGGGAGCAATGAAAAGGGTACTACCATGAGAGATATTCTTCGGTAACACCATCGTCCATGTACTAGTAATAAGCGCTCCAGATACCGAAACTGCCCAATAGCAAAATCACCTGCCATTGCCGCCTGAACACAACACCAGACTGTCAGGATTGGATCCAATTTCCTCGAATGCACTTTCGCAACTGATGTAATACCAACATTCGCATACGAGAACTTCAGAAGGCATGATTTATGTGATGATGTAAATGACACTTTTAGTTCAGGGAAAGGGTTGCACCTGAGCCCCTTCCACGCCCAAGATACCAACACCAACATTGGCAGCTTGAATCATTCCCACGTCGTTAGCGCCATCTCCAATTGCCAGGCACAGCCGATGCTGTCCAAGTCCCTTCCGCACAAGAGTGGTGACCTGGGCTTTCTGCCGGGGTGACACTCTACAACATAGAACTGAGGAGCAATTGATACAAACTTGCAAAAATTGTTCTTGAAGAGCTTCGTCTGCCAGAATGTAAGCTAGAGATTGGCCGTCAATAACAAGCGCGTATTCACGCGGCTCAGCAGATTGCGCGAGTCTGGAACGTGTCAATACATTGTCCCTGCTGATTGCCCGTTCTCTCTGATCCAAACCTTCGCCATTTGCACCCACTCTCTGACCATCCATCAGAGATAGCATCTCAACACTTGGATTGCGAGAGTGACGACCAGCAGTGACGCTCGGATTGCGCCCCAACGCTGGACCGCCGGCGCTAGCATTACGAGACAGAGTTCCAACATTCTTACTCCCATTTCGCGAGAGATATTGCGCACTATTTTTGCTCAAGTTGCCGGAAAGGGCACTCTGCAAAGAATCAGAAAAGCTCTTTCTTTCCTCGTCTTTTCTGGTGCTTGTCCCACGAAGATTTGCACGTCCTCCCGACACCAATTCTAAAGCATCTGTTATTTTCTTCAAAATGAAATTCTTTTGCCCCTGATAAAACAAGCGATCTCATATCAGAACTACGGCTGAAAGGAAATAAACTCAAATGCACACTCCCGTTCTTATCCAAGCTAGGTGTCCAAATAGAAACTTAGGCCACGGATAACAGACACAAACCTCGGATATTTTGTCCCGCGACCAACCCTCTCTTTCTGCTCGTTCTTCGATTGCACGAGCATCCGAACCCTCCAAGCTGACAATTAGATTGTCCATACCTTTCCTCAATAAGCTGCACACCCGTAGGAGCCCCACGATCAGTAAGGTGATTGCCAACAAAAACATCAGCGAATACATGTAGCAAGAAACGTTGTCATCGTACAGGCTGGTCCTCGAAGGTACAGTGGAAAAAATGGCAATCTTTAAACATTCCGTCCACTACAGAATGGAAACGAACAAATGATCGAGGCACAGGGTGCGAACCTGCATGCATAGCCAATGTTGATCGCCGTTTCCACCTTATCACCCGTCAAAACCCAAATATTAATGCCTGCTCGAGCAAGACGATCAACTGCCTCTGGAACTCCTTCTTGCAATTTATCCTCGACTCCAGTGCCACCAATGACAGTGAGACCCTGTTCAATCTCTTCCGCCAACTCCTCCGATCGCAATTCCCTCTCCTTGCCTATTATGGCTCGGGCCTCCGCGAATTTAACGTTCCAACTCCGGTACTCTTCCTCATCTAGATGCTTGTAAGCCACTAAAAGGGTTCGAAGGCCAACTTCCCCAAACTGTTTCAGATGTCGGAATGTCTCGGTAGTGGGGCCACTGTTTTTTCGATCCACGCGCTGAAGGATCATGGTATCAGCTCCTTTGCATAGAAGTAGTATGCGGCCGTCAGGAAACCTAACAATGACAGACATACGTTTTCTAACACTGTTGAACTCTAGCACATTCAGGAGCTGATAGACTTGATCCTTGGGAGTCTCGTCATGTCTCAAACTCTCTCTAACGTGTAACGTTGTAGAGGTTCTCTTGTAGAAGTAAAACCCGAACTGCTTGGCGGCGACAACCAGAGCAGCTTCATCTGGTGACTCCGCCCTGTATCGCATCTGAGAAGGCTGCTCCGGAGTACCCTCCGGAATGGCTGTGTGGCAGAGAGCGAGAGTTTCGAAGAAAAAGCGAATCGTTTCGGAATTCCTTTCTTCCATCCATTTCCCTCCAAGAAGACGGTCATCATAAAAATTGAACCCCTTCTCTTTGTAGGGATTGTTGTCAGGTCCTAGATCATCAGTATTGGTATTCACTCCGTCATCGCTCTGGATGCTCGGCTGTCTCTCGGATTTCGGATCACGCGGAGAGGGTGCAATGGGCATGCCCAATTTCACCGCCGCCCTCTCGACTTCCGTCGCCCCTTGCCCATATGAAATCCCTTGAATTGAGCAACGGAAAAAGTCCATCTGATTGCTAGTCAGAGTCCCTGTTTTGTCAGAAAATATAGTGTCAACTTGACCTAACTCTTCATTCAAACCTGGCGACTTCACCCTAGCGCGTTTGTCCGTGGCCGGATCGTACATTTCCGCATCGTATACGATGAACAGAGCTTGAGCCACTCTAACAACCTCCAGTGACACATACAGCGCAATGGGAATCAGATACCCATACAGCACGAGTCCATTGAAGAAACCTATAATGCCGACAATGGCAGCCTTGTTGGGATTGTAATACGGATTGCTCTCAGTCGGCCGCATGTACCAAAAATCTCTGCCCTGAGTCTTCGTCCGAAGGCTTATGTATACGCCAGTGAAGATAGCCATGGCAAGGAGCAGAGCGAACATCATCCAGATTACTTTGTCTAAATAGCGGTCAACCCGACTGCGCTTCGTCGGAGGAGGTGTGGCATTCTGCATTGACTTCGTCTCATGACCCGTATACACCACTACGCCCATCACGCTTCCCGTATTCTGAAGGCTGGAGTCTCGCAGCAGCAATTGAGGAGGCCCAACTGGTATCTCAATATCGTCAATCTTGAGACGCCCCGAGAATGTGTATAGGGATGCATTGGGACCCTCGCACAACAACTCCGCCTTAAAATCTCTCAATTTATTTTCATCGTTCCCGTCAACTCCCCATGTCACCTCCAGCGCCTGTCTAACCTGCGTAGTGATGGGTGCACCGAAGTCAGGGAAGAAACTCCTATTCAGAAAAGCAAAGACCTAAAGAAACGATTCACAAACTTCTATCCTTATCGACGAATTCACTGAACCTCACCTTCAGGTTAGTTTCCCCATCAAGGTTCATTGTCTCCACATAGCAGATGCCATCAGGTCCGCTTGAAGAGATGATTAACAAGTCAGACGGGAAATAGTCACCATCTTTCACTCTCACAAGGTCTCCGACACGTAAATCCCTCCACCTCCGCTCCACAAATTGCCCGTTCCCATTATGGACTTCAATAGGTCTGTTGTTGAGCTCCCTGTCACCCCTAGCGCGACGCAAATCTTCCCAAGCCTCTCGCAGGAGGCCCAGAACTAGGACGAAAATGAGAGGCAACCACACACTGACAGCGCTGTAGGGCGCGAATGGCGCCAAAGACAGACCGGCCATAGCAGTAAAATACCAGTAAGCTGCTCTCTGATACTGAACAAATAACGCCAGCGGCACGAAGCTCCACCATGAATACTTCCGTGTCGAGGTTCGGTTGCCAACATAGCTACACAATCAAAAGCCTCTTATTAGTCCCTGTTCTTCCAGAACTCCAAGAATTCAAAAACCTCGAGAAATGCGCACCTGAATACCCCGTGATCGGGCCGATTGCAATGAACCGTCCGGGAATCTTCATCAGGACTAATCGCTACCGTGCCATTCACCGCTCCAGAACTCCGCCCCCTCTTCCTTTTCCAGAGCTTCATTTTGCTGACCATTTCTGAGTATAATTCACTTCACTATGCTTCCTTCACCAATTCACCACTAAAATTCCGTTTCCGTAAACCTCCACATTTTAATCCTACGGATCCATCAAACGTACAATCCACATACATTTGCGCCAAAAGTCGATGAAAATCTCAAAATTCACTGCAGACATGCACAAACACACTTTAATCTCTCTCAGTAGAAGAGCCGCACCTCAACGTCACATAATTTGTACACCTCCAAAACCATTACTAACAGTGTCTATATTACAAAAACAATACTGCTCCCACTGTAACAAACTGCCACATCTCCAAAAACCGATACTCTCAAAGACACCAACTCCAGCCGACAACAACATACTACTTCCAAGAAGTAATCCCGAGGAACTAAACAAACGCATCTGTCACCGAAACTCTCAAACTACTTCAAAAGCTCCTCCCTCACTCTCAAAAAATCAGCGCGCCTCAAAATTCAAAAACACGAATTTCTTTGAACTCCGCCGCGAACTACAGAAACGAATACCTCCAGGAGCAATCGCAGAATCTCAACTCCTCCAGACTAAACCTCTCAATCACCAGCACAAGCTCCCTCGCTCTCACAGATTCAGCGCGGTTCAAAATATATAAACACGAATTCTTCTAAACACCGCCGCGAACTACTAAAACGAACACCTCCCGCAGCAATCGCAGAATCTTAGCTCCTCCAGAAAAAAAGAACTCCTAAACCACAAAAATCTCAAGAACTTACAAACCAATCTCCCCGCATTCACGAAAATCAACGAATTCCTGAATCTCCCTCGCACAAAAAAATCCTAAATCTACCTCGCACACATGATTCCTGAATCTCCCTCGTACGCGTACCGGTAAATTCAAGCCCAATCTTTGTCAGAGCGAGCGTTGACAGTTGAACCGCAGATTCGAGTGTCGGATATGAGAGTGAGAGTGCGAACGGGCGGGAGGGAAAGGAGGAAAGGCAGTTGAAAACTCAAAATTGGAGCAAGTGCGTGCGAAGGGACTGAGCATCGGGTGGCAACTTCGTGAGAAACAGCCCTTCTTTTTTTTTTCCATGAGCCAGCGAGCCAAAGGTTCCAGCCAGGGCTCACCTGACTGCGAGGCTGTCGAGAGAGAGTGTATCTAGCTATAGTATGATTATACTAGGAGTCCCTCCAGCTATGGCGGACTGAGCGCCGTGCGCGGAGGCGGGGCGGGATCGGACGGGGCGGCTCACGCACGCATGCTTCGCGACATGCCACCAAACGGACGTCATGTATTCATCGACCCAGCCCCCCCAAAGAACAGGAAAGGCTTTCATCGGCCTCGTGTGGGGAAAGTGGAGCTCCCCTGCACGGCACTCCTCCTTGTTTGCTTTTCACTTTAGCGCGGAATGCTAATTAGTGTGGGTAGCGAACGGATTGCTGACGTCATGGATTCATCGGCCTGGTCCTCGAAAGGAAGTAAAGGGATTCATCGGCCTCGTGTGGGAAAGTGGAGCTCTTGAGCACGGCACTCCGGGGATTCTTTTTACTGTGGGGTGCTTATTACTGTGGGTGGCTTTGTTTTGTTTTTTTCTTCGTGGGCGGTATTTATTAGTGTGGGTGGGGTTGAACGGATTTAGGTGCTGTTGGTCTCATCATTGAAAAGAGGGATGGGATCAGGTGCCGCAATACACGTCGTACTTCACCTTAATAGCATTGACTGCTGCTACCGTGAATGAAGGTCTGTTGCGCTTGTTCTAGAAGGAGGACACTCTGTACTTGTACTTTTTAGGGTTAGAGCCTAAAAGATCCTTTCTTATGTTTAGGGTTTTAGAGTGAACTGGTGTAAAGAAATCTGTTATTTAAGGGCATGCCCACCCATGGGGGCGCCCTGAACTGAACTCAATAACCCTTAAACGTCAGACCCAGCCCGAGGGGTTGGGTTTTTTTTTTAGAGAATCTTGCTCATAACTTACACTCCATTGTACCAAATGAGTTTTTTAGAATTCCAAACTGAGCACCTTAAAGAGATCTATACTTTCTTAGAATAGAGTTCAAGCAAATCAAAAATAGAATAATGCTAAAATGGAGTTTAAAGGAGATTTTGGGTGTGGTATCAGGAAAGCATATGACGTTTAAGGGATAACTGAAATCATCAATTCAGTCACCCTGAATCGTCAGGGCGGAGGAGGAGCCCCACCCATGACCTCATGATTGAGGTTAGGGTGGGTGAAAAAGCATGGTTGAGATAAAATTTTGACCACTCGCAATTGTGCCATTGCTCCCCAAAACGAGCATCGGCCAGCACGAACATGGGTTTCGTCGTATTCGGTTTTTAGGTTCACCTTCTTCCCTGCAAAAGGGCTCGCATTTGCAGGTTGAACTGGAAAAAAACGATGAATAGTAGTTCAGTTCGGGGGATTTGCCGATTGGTGGGGCATTTCCGCCCTGAACTGAACTACTATTCATCCTTTTTTCAGTTCAGGGCATTATGGGTGGGAATGCTCTAAGAGCATGCCCAGCCCGCACTGTGGGCCGGAGAGTGGAGCCAAATTTGGTGTGTGAAGAGCCCCAGCCCACACACTATCCGTGTAACCCGGTCAAGAGGGTTTGGAGTCTCCTAAATTCTAGCACACCATAACTCCAAGTTATCATGTGCCTTCATTCATAGTTTAGCGTTTCCATTAACCCCTAAAGGTTCTTGGTGCAAAATTGTAAAAATGGACATTCCCTTACTTCAGGCCTAAAAACTTTTAATATAAGAATTATTTGGAAGATCCAACCGTAGGATCTTGAAGTTAACTCAACCTTCCACTCACTTGCCGAAATTGAACCGTTGATTCTTCTTCATTTGTGAGATTATAATGGTCAAAGTTGGCTGAATTTTGGACTTCAAAAAGCAGTTTTTGCTTTCTTGGACCTTTAGGGGTTAACCATTGCAAGAGTGCCACATGGCGGAGAGTTCATTGGCAAAGAATAGTATCTATTACTATCTACTTGTCAGCAACTGTAATTGGTGAGGGGCCTTCTATTGTGGCCTAGTTTGCGGCCTTTTATTGTGGCCTAGTTTGCGGCGTGGGGTGGAGGTACTACGCCCGGCCGAGCGGAGCGTGTGAGGTTTTCGCCCAATGGAGCGGCCCGGCCTGCCGCACAGGGTTGGGCATGCTCTAAGGCAGGTAAGGGAGAGTGCTCCAGAACGGCTCAACCTCTAATGAAGATGATAATGGAAGTAATTTTCATGCATGGGGAAAGTAAGTGGAATGACGGTCATTGTTGATATATGATTTTTGGACTCTTCTACTATTTGATATGAATTTTTGAAGGCACTCTCATAGGTGTTTCTAAAGTGGTGTCGTGGTTTTGCACCCTAAAATGTTTGTCATGCATGCTACAATTGAGTTTAGAAGCTATTAAGTACCTTTGGGTCAAGAAGCCTAGGGCTCCAGTGTTGGTATTGCTCCAGTTGTGAGTAATCTCCCTTGGTTTGTTTTGTGGGTGAGTGAATGACATTACGATCTTAGAGACGGCTAGTCGGATTGGAATGCATGAGGTGTCAGAAGCGGGTGTTTTTGTAGAAATGCAAGCAACAATCGGATCATAGATGGGGCTTTTAAATCTCAAGACATTGTATTTCAAAGTAAATATGGTCTCAACATACTAAAAATTATTTGTATGAGTGTGGCAACGCCGCAGGGGTAAACCACTCTATTATTCAATGCAAGTAGTTTGTTTGTTTGTGTGTGTGTGTACCATTAGGATCTTAGGCACCGACGGTCCGATTGAGGTGCATGAGGTGTCGTTGGAAGCGGGTTTTTTTGTAGAGATGCGAGATACAATCGGTTCATGATTCCCGTGTACGACTTGGATTTCTAAGTATTTATGGTTATAGGATTATCGGAAATTATTTGTATGAGCGTGGGAACGCTGCAGACGCATACTAGTTTAATATGAAAGTGGTACTAATTGTATCAAGTTAAAGGGAAAGGTAAAGGTTGAGACAACATGATGAATATAAAATGTTACTAAAGTGCTAAGAGAAAAAGAATAAGGAATACCTTATCACTAATCCTTGAACACCCTTACATATATATTTTGAACAACATTTGTTTTGAATTGTCGATTCTCCGGCTTTCAACCATTATTCATTCACAAAAGAATATGTGAGTTTTTTGTTGTTCCGAGCATGCTTATTGAAGGTGTTCAAATCAATATTTTCGCCAAAGACTTTTACAAAGTATTTCTTATACTACAAGGTATGAGTGGAGAAAATTGCAATGTCAAAATCTAATTTTAGATTCCATACCCTATGCGGACAGAGAAAAACATTGTTAGTTTTTTAAAAATTTGAAATTTCCTATTTTATAAAATGTTCA
Source organism: Bryum argenteum (assembly GCA_037043015.1). Taxonomy (NCBI): domain Eukaryota; kingdom Viridiplantae; phylum Streptophyta; class Bryopsida; order Bryales; family Bryaceae; genus Bryum; species Bryum argenteum. Next base: position 10,747,711 of record CM073328.1, on the reverse strand, counting down.
TATCCACATTCCTACCCATATTTTGAAGTGACCTAAGTTATACCTTTCATAAGTTTTACAAAAGCAAGCTTCAAGTTTTGAATTTTTTTAGAAAAATCTATTGCACAAACTTTGGATGTTAGGATCTTGCAATCGATAAACATCCAATGGTCGAATCTTGGATCAATCACTAACAATAGGCTTATTATAAGACCTTACGGTTAGAAGTCTAAAAAGTAAGAAAATTTGGTGCACATTCTTGGCAATTCATAGAGATGGAGAATCACAGTAATAGAACTTGTCCAAAACTTCATGAACCATTAAAAACTTGGGTATCAACCACTCTAAATATGAAAGATTCAAGAACCTTCTAAATATGGAACCTTAAAGAAGGTTCTATCCGCTTCCATATTTTGAAGATTCAAGAAATAGATTTGCGCCCATCATTCATGGTGAAGGAAGTGCAGAGAGTTCAGGGAGAAATCTACAGGAATCAAGCCATATTTTCCTTACGAAAGTCTCAACCAGTGGGTACTATCACTGTCGGTTTTCATAAGTTATTTCTCAACTAATTTCCATCTCAATTTAGGACAAACCGATTTAAAGCCGATAATTGGACTCTTGGACCCCGAATTTTGTGAAAATCAACCGGTCACCATTAGGGCCGCTTCAAACTATGGCCGTCCAAGTCGAGAGGCCGTGGGATTGAGAGTCCAAACTTTGTTGAGAGTCCAAAGAAATTTACTGAAAATAACCAATATAATATTGTAATTGGGGCCTTTGGTCGGGCATAGTGTGAAGCCTCCAAAGGCCAAGCCCAAAGTCGAAAGCTTTGGCCATGAACTCCCATGACCTCTCACCTTGGACGGCCGTAGTGTGAAGCCTCCAAAGGCCAAGCCCAAAGTCCAAACCCATATCACTTTATTCCTTGTCCAAGGCATTCTTTCGATCTAAACGGCCAAGATCTTGTCAGTTTTTGAATTTTTTATGAATTAAATGTGACGGCCTCTTGACCATAGTTTGGGTCTTGCAAAATGCAAGACCCAAACAAATGCCGAGAGGCCGTCACTTGGTCAAAAAGCGTTGCCACATAGGACATTTGGAGAGCGATGGCCGGTGGACTTTGGGTTCTAGTGTGAAGGCTCGAGAGGCCGAAACTATGGTTTCCTGCAATTTCATTGGTTGAAATTGACGGCCTCTCGACCTTCGGCCATAGTGCGAAGCGGCCCTTGCACTAAACCTCGGATTTCTCCCCATACATTGGGAAGAACTCATGACTCGGCACCCGTAAATGAGTGCTCGAAGCGTTTCTCGGAGCCCCATTTGCCAATGGGATTGTTTCTTCAAAATCCTTAGAATTTTTGATTTGGACCCCTCGAAAACCATTTTTGATAATTTTGAATTCAAAAATGAGGTGTGCAGCCTCAAGTCATCCTGGGGCACACTCTTTGGCATTTTGACCCTAACCATTAAAAATTTAGGGAGCTCTTCACCCCTAAACCCTCCCCCACAAACGCTCGTAGCACTGATTTACAGTGATCCCATATCCTCATCCACCGTTGAATAATCCGAAGTCGACCAAGTCCCAGAAATTCAAATCCTCATGGATGATTTTCATCCACAACCAGTGACGTGAGCAGGGAAAGAAAGCGACTGCTGTAGCGCGTGGCGCCCGAACTTTGACTTGAAGGGACTACTTGTCAACGGGAGCGGTCATATCGGGCGGGAGGGGGGGGGCACATCCAGCTGTAGCAGGTGACACTATTTTGGAAAGTGCATTTAAAGCCCCCTTGTCATTTCGAATATTCAAATATATTAGAAGGGAAGGATATGATTGTTCTCTAGAAACTTCCAAATTCATCCATGGTATGTATAAGAGCATCCCCACTAGTCCCTTAAACCTTTAAACCTCCATCCATCCTCATCCAAGTTAAGGGGTTAAGGGTCAAAATTGTCTCCCACTAGTGACCTCTAACCTTAAATTTTAAAGTTTTCATCCAGGCCGTCGCCTGTAAACGAGCAAAAACCTGAAAGTTTCAGGTCGCCCGTAAACGCCCGTAAACTCCATTTCTTTCTGCTTGGACTCATTAAGGGTGGCACACTTTGCCTTCAACCTTTAACCTTAACCTCAATCATCCGTCCACATGACGGATTAAAGGTTTAAAGGCTTAAAGGTTTACGGGACTAGTGGGGATGCTCTAAGTACGCTTTTCGGTAACGGAGTCCCTGCCAACGTTCCGTGGAACCCAAGGACTCGAGTTGCCGGAGAGGCCCAGATTCCTGTCTTTGTCAATGCATGCGTGTTTGTTTTGTTGGCTCTATCCTTTCGAGCATGCCGAAGGGAGAACCCCAGCCCACGCAGCAAACATGTAATCCCGACCAATAGGGTCGACGTTCCCTCAATTATAGCTCGTCATAATTTTAAGTTTTACAGTCCCTTCTCTCACATTTGAAGTTCCTACTAACCAATGCAAGAGTGCCTCGTGGACGGCCGCTCACTTGCGGCGACTCTTTACCGGCTTCCGTCCCCCCCCCTCTCCCCCGGTAGCTCGGTCGGGTCGCTCGCCAGGCTCCGCTACCCCCTTCGGCACGCCATACAGACTTTCCCTAGCTTGGCTTAGCGAGCCCAGTTGGGCGTGCTCTTCAACATAGTCATTTGTGCTCACTTTGCTATGGTTCATGAGATCTTAAATTTGTGTTTGCACTCAGCGAATTCCTTTTGTGGTTTAGAAGGTATAAGAACATGCTCAACCCTACGTTCCAAGTGGGGTCGTTGGGTGAATCATAAGCTCGCAGGTGCCGCTCGAGCAACAGTAAATACCCCACCCCAAGCCGGAAGGCATGGCACGTAAAAAGGGCCCTCACCAATCACACTTTATGATAAGTAGTTATTATAAATATTATTTTCTTGCCAATAAAATTGTTGCCACATGTCACTCTCCCATTGGTTAACGGGGACACTAAAATGTAAGTGAACGCACGAGATGAGTATGGTGTGCTAAAATTTATGAGACCTCAATCCTCTTGACCGGATTATAGGGATAGTGTGTGGCATGGGGTCTCTCAAACGCCAAACAAGGCTCCTTTCTCCGGCCCACAATGCAGGTTGAGCATGCTCTAAGGAGGGTACAATTTGGTGAGTCATATGTAGTTTCCCATACTATGTTAAGTATAACGTTTTCTTTTTCATGTAAAATCTTGAAAAGAGAATGAACTCACGAAGGTCATAGGGTTTGATTTCTTGGTTTCCATGTAGATAGAGGAGGTTTTTAACTTCAAATTCCAAAATGAGGTAGACAAAAAGAAAATAATAATAATAGTAAATGAATTGAGTTCAACTATAGGGGGTTGATGTAAGGTACTACACATTGATTGCATTTTTTTGTATGTTTATCGTCACGGAATAGTCGTTGATGAATATTCAAATTAATAATGTCCCTAAACTACAAGGCATGGTGGGCTCTTCCTAAACCAAAAACAAAACTTTGGAGCTCTTCCTAAACCAAAAACCAAACTTCGGAGCTAAACGAGCACAACAAACTAACTCATAGAAACTTGATCAACCAAGAGCCACAATGTTTGAAAATGTTTCAAGAAAGTGGCCACAACTACTCCTCACTTTCTCAATACACTGATACTTCTTTGCCTTTCAACAAGCCAATTTGCAATGGCAATTCATCACACAATTTTAAATTCACGTTGTAATCATAACATATGGCAATATACTCAAAGTCCTACATCACTTTTTTCTTTTTTTTCTTTTTTCTATTGTAAAAAAACACTTTATGGATGGAAGAGTGAAAACAATAGTACAAATTTCTAGTCGTCCAAAAAATGGATGTGTAACCATACAAAAGAAGTAAGACATGATAAAAGCTTACATGAGATCTCGTTTGTACTTGAACAATGTGCATGAGCAGTGTAGATGTACATGCTTAGCACGTTGATGGAATTAGTCTGGATGAGTGTGCCAGATGAGAACAGCTTGGCATACACGCCACTCTATTATAAGCATCCGGATAGTTGTAAGCATTGGCATGGGTGAGGAGATACACACCGGGCCAGATAGATCTCCTGGCACCGTATCGGCAGGTACAATTTCGCTTTGCTTTGTTATCACCCACGATGAGTATGTTGTGGAAATAAATCTCGTGACGAGGTGGGAGCTTTATTCCCTCAACACCATAAGAACCTCCTCATGGCGGCGTAACACACTTTCCGGTTTCGGGCCCGTTCATTTGACAGGTGCTCCCGTCCCGTAGTGCCCGCTCTAGAGAGGGGATTACGGCATACAGAAAAAAAAACCACACATCACAGAAAAAAAACAAAAAAACAAAAAACCCGGGCAACAGAAACCGGAAAGTGTGTTACACTACATGAGCCCATGACTCTTGGGTATTCTGCGGGGTGAGATACCCTCCGCGTCGGGTATCTCCCTTGACGGAGTACCCTCCCGTCAGGGGCTCCTGCTAAACATAAAAGCCCTGTACTGCACAGTTAACGAGAAAAGTGACGGAATCATCCAATATATGGATTCAATGGACGAATTTCATGTAATTTCCTTGTTGCGAGGGTAATCCCGTGTAATAGGGGTATTATGTTCTGTGATCAACCGGTGAAGAGAACGCAAGAATTCCGTGCAAGTGTTTACGGACCTTGCAATGCCTAGCCCTCTTGAGGCTTTGCTACTGATTTTAACTTTGTAAGGGTGCCTAATACAGTGCCCTACAATTTTGCTTACGAATTCCCCTTTGGGAGGGGAGTCTTCATGAGAAGTTTGACGATTCTAAGTAAACTCAAAAATGATCGTATTTGAGAACCCTAAAGTGTGTTGGAATCTCATCAAAGTGTGTTACAACATGGTGATATATTATCAACTCCTTTTTTTAATGTCATTTAACATATTACAGATACTTTACAAAACATACTCAAGAATTTTAGCAAGAACTTACATGAATTTTATGAATTTTCAAATGTACCCATCTAACTAGAAAACACTATAGTAGTGATATTTCCACGGAGCTCTACACTAGTATTCACATCAAGAATGTCTCATTTCACCTAACTTGGGTAAAATTTCTAGTGGGAGGAATTGTTAGTAGTGCCCCCACTCCAAAAATCAATGATTGAGAACCTTAATACAAATTGCGTAATAGACCATCTTTAGAAGGTTCGTTTTGTTTGCAGACATAAAGGCAAAGTCTTAGGCACCAAAATCACAAGTGCAAAAACGTGACAATTTCTGAGAAAATGATCCAAGACTGGTATTTGTTCACTGACTTTGTAACTGTACACTGATGTGTCAATTCAAGACCAATTTTGACAAACTCAACAATAAAGATGACTTTGCTAGCCATTGATGGGGTAGTAGCAAATTGAGGACCACTTTATTTCAAATTTTTTTTTGTCATTATCACAAGGCTCTGTCCTTACGAATTTACTTTTATTCTCAAAATTTATTCTTCCAAAAGTGTGAAAAGAGAACCATTTTGACTACTCAAAGATGAATGGAAAGTTGAAAAGGGGAGAAAACATCTGGAGGAGTAGACATGAATTCAAGACTAGTGAAAGAAATAAAGGCAGGAATATCACAAAGTATGATAATGAGACAAAAATATTGGCACTTGGCATTCTCGTATGCAATTTTGTATAGACTTAATGTTCACGTTTTGGATAAGAGAAAAAAAAAAAAGAAAAAAAGGACAAAAGAAAAGGAAAAAAAGAAAAAGAAAGATAAGTACACGTTGTACGTATTCAAAAACCATGTGTACGTAGATCTCTTTGACTTTTCTATCTATTTCATGATGGTATCTCATCTTTAAATGTACTATAGTGATGAGTTTTTTGATTATTTTAATATATGTGAGCATCAATTGTAGACACAAATTGTTTTAACATATAATTGCAATGGATTCACATGTATTTTACTTTAGAGTGGAATGGAACTTCGTATTTAAAATTTGCTATTCTAATTGTGCACTCACATCCAAAAGCTTAGCACAATCTATTCATATGCGAAAACTCAAGAGGAACTAAGAATAACAATAGTAGCTTCCTCTGTACGATCCTACAACTTTATTATACTTGATGGTGCATATTTGTACATGTTACAATTTTTTTCCACTAATGTCCACATTTGGTCTATCGGATTGAGATCAAGTGATCAAGTTGGCCATTGCAACAAACAAAAAGTTTGATCTTGTTGTTCAAACAATAAATTGGTAAGTTATCTCTGAAACAAACTTTTGCATAGATGTTGCATGATTTGGTTGGAAAAATTATATAGTTAGGGTCCATGTCATTACAAGAGATTGTGGAAGAAGTACGAACCTTCAATAGCTCACTTCATTTAAAACACGATTAACCTTGTTGTTCATCTTCATGAGAAGTCTATAGTAATAGAAAGTCATATAATTCCATATCATTAGCAATCCACCACCAAATTTTGCAATTGTACATGGGAACTTGCCTGACCATGATAAATCCAACACCAAGATTGAAAGTGAAAATCATCAAAACTGAAATGATAAATTTTGCACTCATTTGAAAAATCACCCTCTCCCAATCTTTATAGTCCAATTTCAATGCCTCTTTGCAATTGTAATTGATCTCTAATGTGCTATCAAGAAAGTTTTGGTTTCTTCTCTTTCACTCTTCAGGAAAATCCAACTAGTTCCACAACCCTCCTCACAACCAACTAGTTCCACAACCCTCCTCACAATCCACCCACTTACATTGACTCCTCTACTCTCGTGTAGCTCTTTCAGAGCTTTAGTTGATTTTTTTTTTTTTTCCTTTTCTAGTTTCAACATGAACTTAAATCTTCTTTTGTTTAAATGACAAAAGGCTTAGGGCGGGTTTACATTACAGTGGAGAAGGTTGTAGTGTAAGTCTATCTTGTAGACTGCTTTACGAATTACATAGAGTCAAGCTTTTGTTCGCTTGTGTACTAGACCCGTGTCTAAGCCTTGATACAAAATTTTCCACATCTTTATGACTTTCCTTATTCTACACTAAGGGAAAATAAAAGAGTTATAAACATTGAAAACGATGCATTGTCACAAAACATGATGCATTGTCACAAAACATACACGTGCAGTAGCTCATTTCGAAGACGCCGAAGTAGCTTGAGCAAAAGTGAGTTTCTACAAAATTCAACCTTAACCCCTAAAAATCCAGGAAAGCCGATTCGGTTTTCTGAGATTTCGGGCAGCTCATTTTAAGCATTTAAACTGATATTTTTGCCTAAGATTTTTAATGGGTGCTCCACATGCAGTAATGTGTATGTGGTAAAATTTTCAAAGTCAAATTTTAATTTTATAACCTTCATCTAGAAATTTTAGGTTTCAAGTCCAAATCGGGCAGTTTAAAATAATTTTTTTAATTTTTTTTTTTTTTAGAAATATGTTCATTACCAAATTACTATTCAAATTCCAATGTGTCCGAAGTCAAAAAGTTTACCAATTTTACAAGGGCAGCCTCCAAAACTTTCAAAAACAATCTTCACAATTTCTAGTAATTTTACAATTTTTTCTTTCAAAAATTGCCAAAATTCGAGATTTTGGATTTTTTCCAAGATTTTTTTTTTCAAAATTCACATTATCATAAATGAACCTTCTCACCGTCGAGATTTTTCTCAAACTAAATATATCATACGTGGTGCTTGTTTTACTATATGGTTGTTTTTAGACCTTCTTTCATAAAATATTTTACATTAAGGTCAAAAAGTGGAATTGGTCTCTAAAATTTTGCATGAGCATAACCAACTTGAATACCTACATGAAAAAAAATGAGGGAAAAATATTTGGAATAACAATCATCAAGTTGCCCTTGGCACCATTTAGACAATGCCTCTCACGCAGTGGCAAAAAAAAAGTGTTGGTCAAACTTTGATTGTTATGATCTCACAAATGAAAAACATCCAACGGTTGAAATTTTGACCAGTCCTTTGTATACAAGTTAGGTACAAGATCTTACGGTTCAAAGTCTAAAACCAGAAAAAAAAGTTTCTCCATTTCCCCATCTCCCAACGAAGGTGAAAAATGGCAGTTTTTGGTTCTGGAGGTCGAGGAAACCCCTGGATTTTTAGGGGTTAAACTTGACTTCAATCACCTCATTGTTAACTTAGAAGGACTTCAGTTGAGGTATCTATACTTATTGTGCTTTACTTTTTATCCATTGTTTATCATATATTCCATTGGTTGGTTTTGTAATTATATTTCAACTATAAACTCCATAACATACACTAAGTTTTGTAAATCAATGTACTTCTAAACAATCAAAAGGGTGTGAAAACTTGTCTCAAACGACCGTGTCATATTGTCATTCCTCACCGCTGGAACTTCATGAGTATGTCTCCGCTTGGTCTAACTCACGGGGCGAAGTGTTCATGTTAGTACTGCAAAAGAGAACAAAGTCCCAGCCAATGTTTGCTAACAACAAGCCAAGTTTGATACATTGATGACGTCTTAGATGTACATCTCATCCAAATTGTGTTTGACAAATGAATAAGAATTTTGTCTCATAAGACAACCCTCTCATACATGAGAGAACATCGTCTCCATGCATGGCAGTCACACCTTGCACGCCAGTGCCGCTTGGAAACAGCGACAGAATGCCCCAGAGTACCATGACGAGGGGTAGATCGCGAGTGAACCACGAGCACGCCGTTCCAGTGATTCCAACTGCCAATTCAGATATGAGAGTCGACCCGCTTTATGTAAACTTCAAGCTTGTTGCTTCCGAGCACATGTAACGCACGAAGGAGGCGACGTCCATTCTGGCCATTGATTCAATCTTGCATTCAAACGCACATTCGAGGCGAATGTGTATCCACAGAACCAGACGAGATTGACGTGCTTGAGCCAGATGGAGAGCATCGATGAGCAGATGAGCCCACATTGAGCAGAGACTGATTTCGGTGCCCAAAACACCAGATTAGCTCCCATCGCAATTCCAAAGTTAATCTGCAACACAGAAAATAGAAGCGCACATGATGCGTGATCTTGCTGTCACGTGAGACCATCTTGCTCATTCCGAGCGTGAGTGGCAATTTAGGCAGGAGCTGGGAGCACCATTGCGAAAAAACAGAGCTTGTAGCTCGTGAACTGCACTTGGAACGTTCGTGCCAGAAAGGAGACTACAAAAGCGGCCGTGAACTCCAACACACTTGCGTAGAGAGATGACCTGGATGAGATGAACTCCATGGCGCCCAGTGCAAGGCCTAGAACAAAGGAGAATAGGGCGTCCCAGAGGCTTTCACCAGAAAACGATAGCGAGGACATGGATGCAAAGAGAGGATATCCAAACAATCGCCACCATCTGCCGAATTTCGGAGGGGAGCGTGCTAATTGCTTCACTTTTCGAGTTTTAGTTTTCGATTTAATGACGACAAGGGATCACCTTCGGTTCCTACTGCATGTGCAAACTCATCGGTCTATCCTAGCTAGCTTGTCCACGTTGAGGTCTGAATCAACTGTGAGCATGTGAACCTTCTTCTAATTAGGATCCTTTATGTCCACGCCTGCAAAACGAGCACCGATCAGAACTCGCGTGAGCTATATGCCGATGCAGGACACAACAAGGCTCTGGGAACGAGAGAAGAATCAAGGATGAGAAATGAATACTTTCAACATTGACTCCCAACTTGTCGGCAGCCTTGTCGATCAAGTATTCAGTTTGAGCGGCGGGGCTTCCATAAGAAAGAAGCGCCATCGCAAGACGTATCAGAAACCATCGCCGTCGACCCGGGTGGTCAATTTCGGAGACCTCGATTGTGGATTTGCTACAACTTCAGCTTCGGTACTAGAATCTCTCGCGGGAGCATTTCCATGTAGCACTTTACGACTCCCTGTTCCACTGAGCAAAAACTCTCTAAAGTTGCTGGAAAACATAGCTGCTCGCCTTCTAAAAACATAGACATTTATAGATGATGTGGGTTACGACATAATTATATCTAAAAAAATATAGGAGTATGCTTAACTATTTAATATTACTTCGGTAAAATCCAAATCAAATTCTTACAAACATTCAAGCTGCCAATATCAAATTGAGATCGCTTAGAGATTTGTAAGGAGAGCTTTCTCAAACTAAGAACAAAGACCAAATATCTATCCAAGCCCAAACAAATGTACCAACACTTACAAGTTAAATATTCTGGTACATTCACCATAAATTGCATTCCAACATCAATGGTAAGAAAGAGAATCTTATATGTTTACATACTAGTACTAAGATACACTAGTATCTTGATTGTTGAAATTGACCACAATGATATTCGATTAACCGTTGCATCCGTGTTAAGAGCATTCTGAACAAAGGCGATAAGTGATAAGTGCTCCTGCGTTAAGAGCAAGAGTGTTGTTAATATAGATAGCAACTTCGTTAATATAGATAGCAAGTCCTCCCTACCGGTGTTTGACGGGCTTGGTGAGATCTTCTTACACCGCTACCTACGGCGCTCTTGCTATTTATCTCCGAGTCCCGCTACAAATTCTTGTTTTGTCTACAAATTCTTGTTTTGTCTACAAATTCTTGTTTTGTCGCAAGTAGAAGAGCTTTCTTTACAACACAATGAATGCAAGAATGCAGCTTGTAAAAACGGTAGCTAACGAGCAAGAGCTTGTTGTAGAGCAAGGCATTGCAGTTAAAGAAGAGGGTGCAACTTATTCCATTTGATAGTGGGTTAGGTGAGCTGCTTGGTACTTATTCCATTTGATAGTGGGTTAGGTGAACTGCTTGCTACGTTATAGCATAATTGCGATAGTGGCAAGCCATTCGTCTTACAACCTAATAGTGCTCCCACAAAGCTCCCTTTGTAAAAAGCATTGGGTGTATCTTGACTGAAAATGCTCTAGCACATTCTAAAAAGATGTACTATATGTCAAGAGATATACACTGAGTTGATAATTGGTCATTCATTCCGGTGGTTGAATGTTGGTTGAAGTATCAAGTCGTTGTACGAGAATTTCAGGGCACGAATTGCTACGATTGCTAAAACTATTGCTGAAACTATCATTGAATTGTTGAATCATGAATTTCAGGCTAATTCTTTGATTGCCTTCGACGATGGGACAAAATTTAAGAGAAAATTTTAGAATATCTACTCACGGCACCCAGTTGCTACGCACGGCACCCAGTTGCTACGTGTGGCACCCAGTTGGCGTTGGGGCAAGTTAAGTCACAGGTGCTCTCGGTGAGCAAGCGAGCCGATAGCAGAACCTCATGCCTTGGACACAGTAAGAATGCTGTACAAAATACTTCTATACAAAATGGTGGGAAATGTCGTCTCAAACGACGATGTCATCCTAATCGTTGGAACTTCAAGAGTCTGTCGCCGCCTGGTTATACTCCAATTCGCGGGGCAAAGTACTGGTGCTGTCGAAGAGCTCAAATTTTGCTAACAACAAGCCAAGAGTAATGGATAATCCAACAACGAGAAAGTTATAAACAAAGCCCATACCTGAGAGAACATCGCCCTCAAGCATGGCAGTCACACCTTGCACGCCAATGCCGCTTGGAAATATTAACAGAATGCCCGAGAGAACCATGACGAGGGGTAGATCGCCGGTGAACCGCGAGCACACCGTTCCAGTGAACCGCGAGCACACCGTTCCAGTGATGCCAACTGCGATTGCAGATATGAGAGACGACACACTCGATGTGAACTTCAAGCTTGTTGCTACCGAGCACATGTAACCCACGAAGGAGGCGAAGGCCATTCCTGGCCATTGAACCAGCCTTGCATTTAAGAGCACATTCGAGGCGAATGTGTATCCACAGACGCAGACGAGCTTGAGCCAGATGGAGAGCGACGGAGACACACATTGAGCAGAGACTGGTTTCGGTGCCCATAGCACCAGATTCTCTCCCATCGCAATTCCAAAGTTAATCTGCAACGCAGAGAATAGCTTGGACATGGATCCATGCCCATGGACATGGATGCAGAGAGGACATGGATCCATGCCCATGGACATGGATCCATACCCATGGACATGGATGGAGAGGACATGGATCCATGCCCATGGACATGGATGCAGAGAGAGCGTATCCAAATAGTCGCCACCATCTGCCGAATTCAGGAGATGAGCTTGCTATATCCCTCAGTCTCTGATCCAAAGGAGCACCGTCGTCTCCCACTGTATTTGCAAGCTTAACTGCCTGTCCAAGCTTGTCCACATCAAGGTCTGGCTTGACTGTGACCACGTGAATCTCCTTCTGATCAGGATCATTCAAGTTAACGCCTGCAAAAAATACCACCGATTAGAGATATGGTGAGCTATATGCTGCTACAGGAGAATAGAGGCTCTTAAACGGACCTGGGAACGAGAGACGAATCAAGGATAAGAAAACGGATATGTTCACTTCGACGTTCAACTTTGTCGCAGCCTTGACGATCAAGTCTTCAGTTCGAGCAGCGGGGCTTCCATACGAATTTAGCGCCATCGCAAGATGTATCAAAAACGCTCGGCGTGAATTTGGACTGAGAGGCCTCGATTGTGTATTTGCTTCAACTTCAGCTTCTGGTTCAGGGAGCAATCCCTCTCTAATGTTGCTGGAAGACATGGCTGCTCGCCTTCAGATCCTCGCTTCTTTGTCGCCTACACTGGTGCGATCATCACTGCGCTCAGCGAAATGGCAGACAAGCTTGATCAAGTCGCCGTAAATTGCAGTCTGCTGGTCCACAAAACACGTAATACGAGTGACAAATACACAGGCGTCCAAGCTCCTAAAAATTCTTCCATAGAAACATACCTGCACACCACTAAAACCTTCAACACATGCACGCAGTCCCTTCAGATAGCTAACAATACCTCTATATAGTCACATGATTGAACAGTCTACCTCGTCACACACTCAGAAAGTTAAGGTTGAAAGAATGCAAATGGTTTGATATATCTACCAGAATATAAACATTCTCCCGCTCAAATAATGCGTAGCTCACACAACTCTCCTCAATATGACATGACCAAGAACATGATGAAAATAACGACTGAAAAGTCACTACTCCTACACATCACAGTCGTCTCCCGCTCAAGAAACAAACCTTCCGCAACTCCCTTCGCTATAAAACGATCAAGATCAGTGACTTGTAACTTAAGTTCAAGCTACATATCTCGCCACACGAAGAGTCCACACAAGTTAGAGAAGTATAAGATTGAAAAATTGAGAAATCCACTGAAGAGCAGATGCATCATTCTACACATGACAAACACTCTCCTACTCAAGAAGTGAAAAGATGACAAATCGACTTCGGAGCCGCTAATTTTGCACATCACAATCGTCTCCCGCTCAAAAATGCGAAGCTTACACAACTGTCTTCGTCATAACACGATCGAGATCAGTGACATGAAAGTGATGGAACTTACAATTCAAGCTACAGCTGCAAAATCTCTTCAATCCGACTATCGCGAAGATGGAAGAGGAGGTTACCGATGGTATCGACGGGAGTATCCTTTAATTGAACATACTAGAGATTGAAGGCTAAGATTATATAGATGCAAATCAAACCATTCTGCAGATCGGAGAGGAGGTTACCTACAGTATCGAAAGTGCTTTGGTGTCCGAGACAACGAGAGCAAAGTCGCGCGCGCATGAAATCACTTTGGCATTGATAATACACTAGTGCAGGGAATGGTTTAAACACTATGTGAAACACTATCCACATAGCGTTTCAACCGGTCCTTGAGATCGGTTGAAACACTATGTGAATAGTGTTTCACATAGTGTTTCAACCCGGTTGAAACACTATCATGTTGAAACACTATCCCTCTCATAGTGTTTCAACATCTACATAAAATGTAGATTTGAGGAAGATAGTGTTTCAACATTATCTCATTTGTAGATATTAGGCACCATGTGCGAATCTCTAATTCAATTGATTTTTGTCTCTAGATCCATAGATTTGGAGCTCTCGAATTTGTAGATTCTAGTATTCTGCAATTTGTAGATATTCAAACATTCAATCCATAGTATTGAGAGATTTAAATAGTAGAATTCACAGCCGTAATTTGTAGATTTCACAGTTCCAATTTACATAGATACAGCTTGTATCCGTAGACTACCCGTCCCCACTAACCTACTACCCAAAGATTTCCTAAAATCTATGTAAACCATATCCTAGAATCTGTATGTAAACTATATTGGCCCTGATTTCATGACTCATGTTTGCCAGAAACTCTGATTTGGCTCGGCTAGCTTCTTCAGCAGCAGCTTGGGAGACTTGTAATGATCTGTTGGCACGTTCCAATTGCAAAGTTCTTGCACGTACCTGTGTGGGCAAACAAATAAATCAGCTAATGCACTTCACCAATGCTTCTACCTGCGATTCAAACGTGCTGTTCATTTCGTTCAGCTTGCATTCCATAGCCTTTCGATCATGCACAATGGCAGCCAAAGTGATAGCCACGACCGCCAAAGTGATAGCCACGACCGCCAAAACGCACACAAATGTTTGCACCTGCAACAAAATCGGTTCGTGAGAAATGTGACGAAACCTTAAAACTGCAAATGAGTACTGAAAGATGAGCTACCTGCAATAGAGAGTGGTTGTCGTTCCGACGATACAGCGGCCCTTTGTGATCAGCTGTGCCTGCACTAGCGATGATGGCAACGACCAGAACTGCGAACGGTGCGATTGAACCGAAATGAAGACCAGATTACTACTGGAAATACCAAGTAAGATAGTCTTTGCACGGCATCAGTATCACGTACTCCCTGTCAACAATCGAAAATGAGTATCACTACGACAGAACACACGATCAAATCACACTCCGAAAAGCTCAAAAACTACTTCTCGATAGACTCCGCAATTGACTTCATCGCATAAAGGTAAAGTATGTGATGTGTCTCCTTCATGTCCTGCTTCAAGGATTTAGGATCACGTACAACAGCTACATCACTAAGATAACTCATAAGCTCTGGAAATGCGTAACATACTTGTTAAAGATTGAGCTTCATGAAACTTACATCAATCGAGATAGGTTACAATATTGAGAAGGTCATATGGAACATGCTTTGACTACAATTTTCACCGTTTAACGTACCAAGTTGAAGAAGATGACCAACGAGAGGATGATGAGCACCACAAAGAGAACGATGCATTCTGCCAGTTTCAATACAAATCGTTGTTGCAAACAAACTTGAGGACCTTTTCGTGTCAAGGAGAGTCGACGATGAGGCCTGAAAAACGATCATGTCACAATAAGAAACTCAAAGATGTTGAAAGCAAAGAGAGAGAGAGTAGTGAGCAAGACCTCGATGAGCTTCGTCGTACAGAGATGAGCCCTTCTTCAGCGCTAGAGAAGCTACTTTCTTCAACAAGCAAATAAGAGCGAGATCCTTCACCACCAACACAAAGCTTTCGTCGTCTCTCCAACACCCACTTGTTCCACTTCCCTTTCAAAACCTCCACTCCGTCTTTGAACTTCCGCTTCAAAACAGGAGCTTCTCGAGGTTTCTGTGAGGTTCCACTTTCCAAGTCTACTTCGAGAAGATCAGCATCCGAGAATCCCTCGCGGAAGACGGTCTCGTTGCCGTTCCGTGGCAAGAGCGAGCTCCTGCTGTGCAAAGTTCGAAGTGCAACAGCTTCTCTGTCTTCGATTGTTTTATTAGGAGAGCTTCCATCCTCGGAGTCTAGAGGCCCCTCGAACTCAATAACTGCCCTGGACTTCCTCGGTTGGCCCAGAATTGGTAGCATGTCGGGTTGTAGCACGTTCCATAAGTGGAGAATGCAGGGCGCGACACAGAGAATCGATGATAAGTCTCCTAGTACCCAGCTTGGCCATACTAATAGTAGCTTGTCCCAGTGCACTAAATTGAAGATGCAAAGCGAAAAGGCGTTGCAGGAGCCGCAGATAAAGCTCACGAATGGTACAACTATGAACAACCACATGGCATCGTGGAGTGTGTCTACTGTTAGGGCTCCCTTATTGCTTTCCTGCAACACCGTGCTCAACCTTTAAACCTCGCCTTCACTTAACCCTCACATGCTGTCACTAGTTCTGATTATACTCCTGGAAATATTCTGTGTAAAAAATGGCTGAATTCACCGTTCTCGGCATCGGGTGTATGATCCTAGGGTGGGTTAAAATTTCTCTGCTTTCGGAATAAGCACAAACCTAAAGCCTTGGGTACACATGATCCTTTGAAGTACAAATGGCTCACTCTGAGACTGTAACCTCCTGTCACTAGTTATAATAAGTAGAATCACTCTGTATACAAAATTGGCTGAATAAAATTCACCATTAACAACTTCACGTTGAGATCCTACTTGATCTGCTTTGTGAATAAGCTCAAAACTGAATTCCTGAGTACACACAATCCTTCAAAGGAAAACTCACGATCATGTAACTACAAATGGCTCACACTCAGGACTTCACCTGTAATTTTTTTTCCTCTAGTGAACGGAATCACTCGGTATACAAAAGCGAGAGCTAAATACACGTACACGTTTACGAAGATACCGTAGTTGAAAAACGATCTGCTTACTCAAGAAGCTCAAACCTAAATGTTCCAATGTCCTGTAAAACAGGCTCACATTGAGGACATCGCCTGCTACCACTACTTACAGTTTTACTCCTGTGAACGAAATCACTCATAGGCCAAAATCTTTTAAGTTCTCAATTACGATCCTAAAAACCATCGATAGCGCGACGTGTTACAAATGAAACAAGAAAATTTCCTTTTGTCTTAAGAAGGACCGTAACGTCATAAGTCTAAAGCTAAGCGAGTATTTCTTAACTTCCAAATGTGACAATGGTTGCGTGATAACCTTCGCCAGCAGCGGAACCCCGGAATGTGCTGCCGACCATCGGAACGGCCAGAAACTGGCGAATGCGTCGACAGCTCGTTCAATCCAACAACAAAAGCGATGAAACAGCTTCCAGCGTCGTCCATCACCACCTCCATTGGAATTCTTATTCCCGATACCACCACCTCCTCCAAGCTCCACCTGCAGAAACAATGGTCAATCCCACGCACATTGCAGCAAAAACCCTGAGCCACTCACGTTATCCACGACCATAATTTCTCAATCAGAATCCCCGCAAAAGCTCGTCATCATCGAAAAGTCGCCATCACCTGTCGAAATTCTCCAGCTTGTCCACAGCGGTGAAACCCTAGGTCACTATTTCCACAATCACAAACTGAATTCCGTGCTAAAATTCACTGAATTTCAAAGTAAGCAATCATTGTACCTCCTGCTTGACCTTGGCCGTAGATTGCCAGAAATCCAGCTTCGACTTCTCCAAAGAGGCGCCATCACGGCCGAAAGCACCATCCAAAACGAAACAGAAGCTTTCCTCTCTACTCAACAAATGTTCTCAAAGCAAGCTGTCAATTCTATCTTGTAGAAAATGCAGCAAAGGAAGTGGCGTTGACTCATTGGCCATAGTCCCGAGAAGTGAGCAGCCGAGATTCCTAGAAGTGAGCAGCCGAGATTCCTAGAAGTGAGCAGCCGAGATTCCTAGAAGTGAGCAGCCGTAGACATTTTCAAATGTTATTCTGAAGTTTTCGTACATTTTCCTAAACTTGAAGAAATGATTATGTCGTGATATGTAATATTTCTCTTGATTCTTTGGGCTAGTGTAATATCGGGAAGCAATATCTACAAATACTTATTTGATTGAAACACTATCTTATGTTGTAATAGTGTTTCAACCATGTTGAAACATTATCTAGGAATTTTCATGGTTGAAACACTATCCCAACCTAGGATAGTGTTTCAACATAGTGTTTGAACACCATTTCGCACTAGTGATAGGATCATGGTGAAAGATACTCTGTTGCCAAAATCTAATCATCATTTGTTTCTAGTTTTTGAGCTTACACAAGGTGACCTGTTCATCAAATTTTAGTACAAGATATGCAGTGTAGTCAGTTGTGTAAACAATTTGTGTGCATGGGCAAATTAACTTGGACCTATTGGGATTATTATTTTTTGGACTTTTAAAAAGCTTATCATAAATTCTAGAAGTTGGATTTGTTGGCCTCCCTACATGGCACGGTTTAGGATGTTGACATTAAGTCTGACAAAGATCAGCATTTGATGCTATTATGTAATTTTCTCCGAATTCACCTTACACAAATATGATTTGTGTTTTCCTACGTTTAGATTCATCATACATAATTATCTATGAAGGAGATTGTGACAATTTTCATCTTGTGATTGGATATGAAGTATTGTTAACCTATTTCAAAATTAGGACATTACATTTGTCATTTTGTGATTGTATGAGAGCAATGTGAACCTTGCAGAATCCACTTAAAATTGACAAAGCAAAATTCTCTTAAAATTCAAAGTCGCCTATTGCACAAGGGCCATTGCAAAATCCTCTTAAAATTCAAATTGCCTGTCGCACAAGGGCACAAGGACAAGATCATAGTGCAACATGAAAAAATTGCCTGTCGCTCAAGGGCACAAGGGCGAAAACCACGGTAGATCATAGTACAACATGAAAACCATCTATAAGTGCACAAGGGCGAAAACCACGGTAAATCATAGTACAACATGAAAACCATCTATAAGTGCAATTTAATTTTCATAAGAGAATCAGTCCTCACTAAGTCTCAATATGTCAAAGAAGGCAATGTGCCACAATTCTTGGTGTAAGCTTTGTTTCCTACTCAACAACATAAGTTGTAAAATTAACAAGTAAAAACTATGTCACCAAATAACAAGCTATATATTTGACAAAACTTTGTTGTATTAAGATTCTAAGCACCTTACTACCTTGATGATGTTGAACTTTAAGGCTTTAGTCAAAATATAGAATTAAACAAAACTTTTCAAACTTTTGGGCTTCAAAGTTTTATATATCTTAAGTCAACCATACAATCTTGTAAATCAAATTCGGAGTCAAGAGCCCTCGTGACTACAAGATTATGATGTATTATTCACTATTACATACCAACAACAAGAATAAAAACATTCCTCAATGTTCACAACAAGAATAAAAACATTCTTCCATGTTCACATTCTGAGTACTTACGTAAGATACAATAGTATCTTGATTGTTGGAGACACCATGATATATTCAGTTTCACTATGCACACGCATAATATATATTCTTGTTGGAATTAAGTCAAGAAATTTGCTGCTTGTAATTGCGAAGCAGATATATAATATTTTTATACAAAATGGTAAGAAAACTCGTCTCAGATGGCCATGTCTTCCTCATCGCTGGAACTAGACGAGTCTAAATTCGACCGGTCATGCTCCAACTCGCGGGGCAAAGTGTTCTTGCTAGTGGATTTCTTGCCAGTGCTGCCGAAGAGAGCTGAAGGTAGAGCAATCTTTGCTAACAACAAGCCAAGCGTGATGGATAATCCAACAATGACCATGTCAAAAACAAAGCCCATACCTGAGAGAACATCGTCTCCAAGCATGGCAGTCACACCTTGGACGCCAATACCGCCTGGAACCAGCAACAAAATGCCGGAAAGAACCATAACAAGGGGAAGATCGCCAGTGAATCCCGAGTACGCCGTTCCTGTGATGCCAACTGCGAACGCGGAGATCACAGACGACACAGTTGATGAGAACTTCAAGCTTGTTGCTTCAGAGCACACGTAACCCACGAAGGAGGCGAAGGCCATTCCTGGCCATTGATCCAGCCTTGCATTTAAGAGCACATTCGAGGCGAATGTGTACCCACTGAACCATACGAGCTTGAGCCAGATGGGGAGCGTCGGAGATATGCACTCAGCAGAGACTGGTTTCGGTGCCCACAGCACCAGATTCTCTCCCATCGCAATTCCAAAGCCAAGCTGCAACGCAGAGAATAGCGCGTACATGATGCGTGATGTCCCTGTCACGTGCGACTTCGCTACCATCTCGCTCACTCCGAGCGTGAGCGACAATCCTGGGAGGAGTTGTACCAGAGCGGAGAGCGCCATTGCGAAGAAACAAAGCTCGTAGCTCTTGAACTGCACTTGGAACATCCGTGCCAGAAAGGAGACCACAAGAGCGGCTGTGAACTCCAACACACTTGCGTAAAGGGAGGATTTTGATGAGATATACTCCAGGATGCCCACTGCAAGACCTAGAACGAAGGAGAAGAGGGCGTCCCACAGGCTTCCGTTGAAAAACATCAGCGAGGACATGGATGCAGAGAGAGCATATCCAAATAACCGCCACCATTTGCCAAACTCAGGAGAGGAGCTCGCTATCGCCTTCAGTCTCCAATATGCTAACGACAAAGGAGCACCTTCGTTTCCAACTCCATTCGCAAGCTCATCTGCCCGTCCAAGCTTGTCCACATCAAGGTCTGGCTCGACAGTGAGCATGTGAATCTCCTTCTGATTAGGATCACTCAAGTCCACGCCTGCAAAAAGAGCACCGATCAGAAATCACGGTGAGCTATATGCTGATGCGGGAGACAACGAGGCTCGAAAAGGTACCTGGGAACGAGAGAAGAATCAAGGATGGAAAAACGGAGATATTCGCTTTGACTTCCAACTTATCAGCAGCCTTGTCAATCAAGTATTCGGTTCGAGCAGCGGAGCTTCCATAAGAGTGAAGCGCCATCGCAAGACGTATTAGAAACCTTCGCCGAAGCCCAGGGCTGATCAAGTGCGGAGGCTTTGATTGAAGTTTTGCTATGACTTCAGCTTCGGTATAAGACCTTTTCTTGGCATGTCTGCCGAAAGCATCCCTCGCGAGAGCGTTTCCATCAATTACTTCACGATTCCCTGTTCCCTTGAGCAACTTCTCTCTGATGTTGCTGGAAAACATGGCTGCTCGACTTCAAATCCTCGCTTCTTTCTCGCCTACAGTGATGGAACCATCACCGCTCTCTGCAAAGAGGCACATATGTTTGAGTACGTTGGCGTCAAGTGAACTATACTGGTCCATACAACACGAGCGTCCAAGCTCCTACACAAATCTTCAATACATATATGTCAAGCATACAAGCACACCACTACAACCTCCAACACGGGCGTTTTTCCTCCAAAAATACTAACACCACCTCTAACT
Organism: Bryum argenteum; assembly: GCA_037043015.1. NCBI lineage: Eukaryota > Viridiplantae > Streptophyta > Bryopsida > Bryales > Bryaceae > Bryum > Bryum argenteum. Next base: position 10,726,755 of record CM073328.1, on the reverse strand, counting down.
CGTCACATGAACAGTCTACCTCGTCACACACTGAGAAAGATGATATTGAACAGTATATCTCGTCACACAATGAACATACTAGAGAAGGATAAGAATAAAAAATGTACACAACCGATTAAAGAGCTGTTAGATGTACACATCACAAACATCTCCCGTTGAAGAAAACGAAGCTCACACAACTCTCTTCGACATTACACGAACAAGCTGTCTGACTCGTCTCATGAACAGTCTAATCGTCACAAACTGAACCATACTAGAGAAGGAGAGAATAAAACATTGAAAAATTAATAAAATAATGATAAAACTGCCGAATCGACTGAAGAACGAGTGCATCTACACATAAAAAAATCTTCCTGTTCCAAAAACCGAAGCTTACACAGCTCTCCTTGAAGTAACACGAACAAGAACATCGCCTTGTAACATAAAACTCAATCTTCCTCAAGAACCTGGTAAGCAAGAATTTCCATCTGATTTACACGTTCACTCTCCACATTGTCAAACTCTGGAGTATAACAGATAAATGATTTCACCTTTCCAATCTCCCACCATTCAAGAGAAACACGTGAGTGTACTCACCTCCGCAAACAAGACTAGTATAAACCACCAGTAAAATAAAGCTTCAAGCCGCCATTGAAACACAATCGACGCCCATACCCTAGAAACAGGAGTAGAAGCCGATAAGTACCGCTGACAGAGCTCGAAAAGGTCAGAATTCCAACCGCCATCCAGCGATTGTAACCACAGCCGCAGACATGATTGAGCGCGGCGACGAATTCGACATGCACCGGAGGCAGCATCAGGACGAGCATATGCGCGGGACGAATATAATCTCGTTCGTCAGATTTTCGACGATCGTCAAGCGGAGAGCTGGTTTAGCTGACACGTCCACCTGACTTATCAGCATATCGTGTCACCCATTCGCATCAAGGACCGATGATCACCAGTTGGAATGGATGGCGCACTGGTGATCACCGGTAGTCGTCTCCCTCTTTTTCTGGATGCTCCAGTTTCCAGCTCTTCTTATTGTTGTCGACGTCGCTGCTCGGCGACTGAAATCCGCACGTTTCTGCGGAAGGTGCGTGGGATGCCAATTTATTGCCATTTGTTGTGATCCGTGTGCACTGAATTTGAATCTTGTTATTTTCGCGCTCTTGCTTCATTGAAGCGTGGGGAAACCCTAGGAAGCATGTGTGCTTGTTGTGGTTGGTGATCTTTAGAAGGTAGACACACTTGGCCAGGAATTTGTGCTGTAGGTGAATCTCGTGTTCTTGCTCCAGTGCAATTTTTCTATGTTCGTATTCTTTCGTCAATCATCTCGGAATTCGTGGATTACTTCGGTCTATGTGATAACTGTGATTAATTATCACTTGCAAGCGAATGGTGAGTTAGTAACACTGAGAGCAAGATTGAACGTTTGTTTTTATACTACATCTTTAATCAGATGTTCAACAATTTAAGAGAGATGCGCGCACTTCTGATCCAATATTGTTGATTTTTTATCTGACGGTATGCTTATTTTCTTTTCTTTTTCTTTTTTTCTTCATCTGCGCTGGCGGATTACTCCTGCTTATGTGATTCCAGCTGGGAAAGTGATAGGTCAATTTGTGCAATTGATTATAGATCGAATGGTGAGCTAGTAACGCTTGGAGCAAGAAAAGTATGTTATTTTATTATTGCTTCTCTAAGTAGATGTCTACTTGGGATGCGTTTGCTTATAATCTGCTATCGTTCAGTTTCATTCTTTCGGGAATTAATTGTGATTATGACAAACTTTCGTAATACTCGTGGTAGCGTCACTTATTTTTCTGCTGGGAAATTGATATGAATTTGTTGGAAGGCGGTGCCTTTAGTCTTCATTACTGTAAAAGAGGAGCTCTGTATATTCTTCGCGCATTTTCTGATTCTATGTGTTTGCCAGTTCTGGTTTCAGGCTCGAAACAAGTCGGTGGTTGTATGAGCGAAGGCTTATAATTATTTTAGCGATCAACGATGGATGACATGGATAGCATCACGGCGAACTCAATTCAAGTAGCAGGGGCGACGAGTTTAGCAAGCCTGGCGGCAGGGTTGGGATGCTGGTTCTGGCTACCGGAACGGATAGAGTTTTGGGGCAGCATAACAATGCCGAGGGAAGTAGGGATGGTGCTGATTCCGGTGATAGGAATCGTGCTCACTCTCATGTTAGCACTCTTCGTGAAGTGCGACCCGCTCTGCGAAAATCTCGATTCGTCGTCTCAAAACGCCATCAGTGTGATCGTCATGTCGCCAAGCTTATTCTCCCCCGTGCTGCAGGTCATCGTCTTATATGCTGCCTTCACTGAGCGTTCCTTAGGCACCACCCCCCTTGGTTTCCTCTTCGGTCTTTTCCTAGTGATGCTTGGCCTATCATTCCGTTTCATCGAGCAGAACCACGTTGTTGGGATTCGCGACCCGTGGACGCTTCAGAATGCTCATGTGTGGGAGGAGGTGCATACTCTGGCAAGTTATGTGTTCGTACTGGCGGGACTTGGAGGCATGATAGCGGTCTGGTTCATCCCCTCGGGGTTCTGGCAGCTCCTCTTCGCGGGCCTCCTTGTTCTGGTTCCTTTGATCCTATGCTCAGTGTACTCCTTCATTATTCGTGAAGATGCGCAGTACCAATACCTCGTCAGGTAGATTGATGAAGATACCAAATAAGCATCAGGGTACTTTGACCTCTCAACGCAAGGGCTTACAGAGGAAACAAATAACAAGCTTTCCTGCAACTGACAGAGGAAAATGTGCTCGGAGTTGTACATCATTGTTGTTTTCTTGAAGCAGGAGTTTAAGAGATTGCTGTTCTACAACAAGGTTTCTGTGGTAGAGGTATTTCATTCTATCTGGTTGTCATATAATAGGGTGATTTGTCACATGATTGACTTTGGAGTTGTAATTACCACTGTAGTTTTTGTTTAGTGTAGATTTAGATCGTTTACTGTAACACTTTTTCAGAGAGTTGAATGTTTCGAATGACAAATTATTGTACAGAATGGCGTTATTCTTTTCGGTCCAAGGGGGCCTGTTTTGAGAATTGCAGCTATTGAATGGGCAGGTAGAAATTGTACATGTAATGATGGAAAACTGAATACAACTTGCTTCTTGTAGATGGTTGTAAATGTGTAGGATTGTTTTCACGGGTTGGAAGGGTATGCAGTGGCATGAATTGTGGTCATTTCTCATTGGTTGGTACCTAGGGTTTGGAATTGGGCCCTTGAAATGGGACCCAATATAAAGTGGTTTTTAACATGTTTTGCTTGTTTGAAAATTTTGAGGAATGGTAAGATATTGTTGTATATTTTGTTGTTGAGAAAGTCAATTTTTTATTTACAATGAACAGAGATTATGCATACTCCAAACACCATTTGTATGAGGGAAGCTTTGTATAAATGTTCCTACTTATATAAAGCATGTAAATGGAAGAAACATAATTTTGAACTTGTTCATCTCAAAGGGGGTTACAATGCACAATTGAAAAATCAACCAAACCAACGAACATTGCAATATAATCCCAAAACAAAATAAAGCAAACAATGTGTTGTTTCCAAGTTATACACGTGTGTGTTTTTCGTGATCCGTAAATTTGCTTCCTTTCCATGGAGTTTTATTCCACACAATACTATTGGTCATCTTTGGTGGGTCTTTTGAGAACAAAATCAAAAACCACATAGAACCGTAAAGTGCACAATTCTTGCAATTACACAAAGAGGTACATTATTACTTTTTGTTGTGGATTCTAATTTACCTATGAGTTAGATTTTAGGTCAGATCTAGGTGTGCAATTTGAGGTGCACTCACAAGACTTCCTTCTAAATTTCATAATTTGATACAAAATTAGTATGGACATATAATTTTAAATGATGAAGTCTCCAACAAGCTTTGACCATTTACCACAAAACACTTGCTACAACAAATTTGCGGGATTATTGAGCACAAAAAGATGCTCCACCCAGAACCCACACCCATTGCGTGGGGAAGGGGGACGGAATCCACGTCAGCAAAACATGACGTGGAAATCATCTTAATCAGCGGGGTAGCCTCCAATCACACCCCTGCTTACCCGATCATCGATCCCCGCCTTGTTTTCCTCGCCATCACCATCGCCAGAAGAATCCTCCTCTCGTCGCTGCAATTTGAATTCCGTACCTTCCTTTCGCATTCTTTTCCATTTCGGAGCTCGCACGATGAGTTCGAACGATAGCAAGGGCTTCTCTCCTTGGCGCCTGCCGAAGCTGCAGGCGCACGATTGGGGCAAACTCGGCCCTGGATTTGGCTACGGCATCGGGTGTGGCGTCGGCCTTGGCGCCGGCATTGTTGGAGGTTCGTCGCATTTTCCATCCAATTCCCTGCTTAAATCGCAATTTAATTCAACGAGTTGCCTCTGAAATGGATCCGAGCAGGTGGAATAACAGCAGAAACGTTTTGCTGCAATTGGAAGGGATTGAAATTTCAAATTGCATGTCTATTCGAGTTGCAGTTCCTCGGGAAATGGATACGAGCGAGATCTTTAACGGCTGACAAATTGAACATTTATTCGCTGCTTCGGACGAGAGTATGATAGCTTTCTTGATTTTGTGACGATTTAACTGTTCTGTAACCTTTCGGGCATGGATCCGAGCAGCTAGTTCTTTGTCGGATAATAATGTATTCCGCTTCGGAGGAGAGTGTTTCATTCAGTGACAATCTCAAAATTGCACGTTGCAGCGCCCTGGAAAATTGATTCGAGCTAAACCTTCAACGTCTGACAATGTCAACGTTTTTGCTGCTTCGGGAGAGAGTATAATAGCTCTCTTGATTCTGTGACAATTTGATGGTTGCTTTGTATAATTCTGTTCTTCAGTTACAGAAAAGAGGACTTTATTTTGAAACAACCTGAACTATTTGCAATATTAGGATGTGCATTTACAGTTTAAGAACGTACGTACAACTCAGGAATATGTAGGAGCAGAATTTTTTCGAATCGAATTGTGAATTGCGTAAATGAACTTTGTGAGAGGTAGAATATACACCATTTTCCAGTGAAGAGAAGAGATCAGATGCGTACAATTTTCTGTGACATTGAGTACTGTTTGTCAGTCAGCTAGAATAGCACGTACGTTCAATGTCTCTATCTCGGGCATTGTACTTAGCAGAGGCCTAAATTTTCACTGCCGTATATTAAAGTCAATGATACATTCTACTTTGAAGATTCCTTGGCTGTCGGCAGATCGTTGATACACGTTTTGTTGATAGAATTGAGCGTGCAATGGGATTGAAAGTTAAGATTGATATTAACATTCTACTTCACAGATTTCCTGGTCTTCCGTACACATTTTGTTGAGCGATATTAGTCGAGCGAATCGATCTACATAGTTTGATCTCTACTTCTGCATTCTCGTATAATTCTGGTGAGGATAAATTTTCCCAGCTATCTATAGAGCTCTCCGATGCACCCTTCAAGTACGAGGGAAATAAGATAATCCTGGGTATCTCGCTGCTTATTACAGCTTTAGTATCGAAGTTTCTGTGAGGTACAGAAGCCACTCCTCTCTTCTCTTGAAGGTATTACTTCGTTTCTAGCATTGAACATTCACATTGACGATGCATTTTACCAGCTATCTTAAAGTGCTGTCCGGCGCTATTACAATTGTTTACATGATTCAAGTATGGAACTGCAACTTCGTAAGATGATTCTGGCTAACTCGCTGTTATGGTATTGTAAGCCACATAAGTCACTTAACTCTCAAGGTATTAGTGCGTTTTAGTACTTAGCATTCAAATATATTCCGTTGAGGATGAATTGTGTTGACTGCCTAGTAGAGCGCTATTGCGATTGTTTTATGTTTCAAGTCTGAGGAAAGTAATCCAATTCGATGATTCTGTGTACCTGGCTGTTAATTATACTTTTGTTATTGTAAGCTTCTTCTTTCTTCCCTAAGAAGATTCAGTACTGAGCATTCACATATATCTCTGTTGACTAGCTATCTGAGTCTATAACAATTCATGAGTAGAGCAAGTTAGTAAGATTTTTCTGGCTGTCTTGCTGGTGATGATAGTCTCGTAACAACAGTTATCTACTACAAAAATTCATGATGTTTATGACCATTTGCCATGATTACTTGCAAAGAGTCAAATGTCAGCAATAGAAGGCATTTTTTCTTCTGTCAGAAGATATTGAGCATGTTTTTGGTGATGGCAGGTGCAGGACTGGGGTTAGGATTTCCGGGATTGCAGGTAGGGCTTGGAGCAGGGGCAGGATGTGGAGTAGGTGTGGGGTTTGGATATGGCTTGGGCAAAGGGCGAGCATACGATGATGAGGGCACCTACAGTAACTTTGGACGCCTGCCCAAACGCGCCACTGGTAGCCTGGCTGGCTCCACTGGGTGAGCACCTTCCCCTCCCATTCATGGAAACACCAAAAGGATTGCCACTTTCAGTAGAAAGGTGTGGTATTTTCACCAAGAATGTCTTATTCCACCAAGTTTGGTGGAAATTTCGATGGAATGAGTCATTCATCTCAGTGGAAATATTACACTTTTCCGTAAGTTTTTTCACAAAGTTCATTGAAGATGATGTGAAATGTCATAATCTATACACATCCATTAGGTCAAGTTTGTTCAATTCTGGAGCTTGTTTCGTGCAATGTTGGATGTTGTAACTATCTAGTGTAATTGGGCATAAGGAGGATGTTTATATGCCATGCTCAGTATCAAGCTCTTGGGAGCAAGGTTTGAAGTATTTAGGTCAATTATCAAGTGTTTCTTGTCAATTGGACTTAAGTAGGTCTAGTTTAAGAGTGGAGAGGTGCCATGCAAGCACAAATGGATCAATAATGTGAAGGTTTTGAGGTTTCTCTACTTGTGATGTTGATTAGGCAATGATCATCTTGAATGGTGTAGTATCATATTTGCAATCTGGTTCATAATATTTGTTGATAGTACTTATTCATACTACAACCTTTATCATTGAAGCTCTATTGCGATTTTGTTAGTTTCAGGTATGAAGCACATCAAAATCTCCAACCATGTTTAATAATTTTTTTTGTAGGGCGGAGCTTGGTGCTATTGTGGAGGACCTTTTCTCTGGTCTGAAAAGGGCTTTGAGCAGCATTCAAAGCAATGATAGGAAGAGGCCATAGATTTGTACTATTGTTAGTATGCTTGTATCACCACTTGGACTTAGAAGTGTACAAATTTCCATGTTGTACATTAATTTGGGAGGACTTTTAAGTTTGATTCACTTATTTTCCATTTGTATTTTTATTAATTTTGAGTTATGCATCTTCATTTTATTGTTGATAGAATTTCTTAAATTGTTCAAAACAGTACTTCATTATATTATTGTATAAGGTCCCCTTGTTCAAAACAATGTTGCTTATATAGTGTCTTGTGGTTATTGATAATGTATTATTTTTAGTTTGTTGATGGACTTTTTTCAAATTGTAGAGATTACAAACCAAAACATTAAATGTGGACAATCATAATATGGTTGTGATACTTTTTCCAAGTGCAATCTTACAAGATTCAAGTATAAATTTGTTGATATCATTTGTAGGTTGCTTTGTTTACATGCAATTAAAAACATGAATCATTATCTTTGCATTGTATAAAGGAATTGAGTGCGTAGGAAGTGTTCAGAGCCGATTAGGAAATTGCTCCTCATAGAAGTCATGTGGCTAACCTTCTTGTCTACCCCACTTTCCAACCCCACACTCGTTGGTGCAGACCTACACCGACCGGCCCTCCGCGACCCTCAAATCTAAGATTTATCAAATTATATCATAAAATATGTAAATTCGACTTTGCAATTTTTATAGCAGAAATTTTGTATAGTAACTGGTATACTGTCATAAAGTCTCTCAAAAATATAAACTTTAACTATGAAACCAAGGCTGGCAAAATAGCAACACGCCGTTTTGGTTACTAACCCTTGACGTGGCCTAATGTTGAAAATCCACATTTTGGATGACTGCAACAACTTTGAAGAGCCATAACTTCTTCATCCGAAGTGCATTTTGGATGAAAGCACTCGGGTTGCGTCCCAAATCAAGTCTAGTTTGTGAGGTGAGATTTGCAGAGCCATACAATGAATTATGAATAAATGCACGCATTTTAGTGACGGCAACTCTTGTTCTTGAGTTGGCAAGACATGGGGCATGTTCCGCAATTGGGAGGCTGTTATGGGAAATCCAAAAAATGTTTTCATGAAATTTTATTTGGCATGATCATGGTCTTAAGTTGTTCGCTAGTTCAAAAATAATTGATCCAATTTTTTTTGGTATTGGATTTGCAATGATGTTTCTAAAATGAGAAATGTGAATATATGGATGATTTTTGAAGAGCTATATGTCCTTCATCCATCCTTGGATTCTAACTTTGTTTTCTGGAATGGGTTCCAATTGGAGTCTAGTATATGTGGTAGATACGTTGAAAAGATCAAAGATGTATTGAAAATACGGCATAGATTTGAGTGCAAGGGGTTGAGTTTTGGGATATTTTTCCTTTGTAAAAGTTTTGGCAGTCTTCATCATTCAAAGGCCATCATTTGCCCAAAGAAATTTTTTCATGGGTTCCTTTTTTTCAAGAGTTTTATTGAATTGGGGGTAAAAATCTTGGTAGTTGTTGGCTTTTTCATTGCAATAAGTCTACTTTACTTCAAAGTAAAAATGCTGAGATTTAGTGATGTTTTTTGAGTACTAATATGTTATCATCTTGCAATGTATGAGACCTCATGACTCAAGATTTGAGCCACATGGGGTTCAATATGTCTATTCAAGATTGTACAGTTGATATCCGAATAATGTACCTTAATTTCCACTTATAACACTTTTTCAAGAATGAGTTGCATGTTTTCTTTACCAATGAGTCAAACCATATAGGGGTTAAGGAAAGGGGTACAACAACTATGCTTGAATCAATGTGGTTGATCTTTTCCTACCATTTTGTTGTTATAACTAAAGTTCTTCAAGATCCATACTCAAGAATGGCCATATTTATTACACATGAACATGTTATTTATTTGGAGAAGTTTGGGTTCCATTCATTAGAACATGGTAGGGGATAAACTAAACTAGGATTCGATGAAACTATAGTAGGGGACAAAGTAAAGTAGGATGTGAATTGTGAGTATTGATTTCATGTCACTTGTACTTTCCACATTCTTGATCCACATCTACTCGAATTTAATCCAAATCTTTTGGAATGTCAAAGAGAAGTACATTCTTTGACATTCCAAGATTTAAGCTTTATCACATTCACATTTGATATATAATACATGACCACATATGTATACAAACTCTATACAAAATATAAATTCAGCTCACATCATCATTTGTTCATCAAAATGGAGAAATAGTAGAAACTTGGAACTACTTATATCTTATGTTAACTAAGTTCCAATTGAGAATAAAATTTGAACATGAAGATGTCAATTGAGCTCAAATTGCTCAAATTCATGTCATTAGGAACTAGAAAGTTACTCCACTCAATAAGGTGACATTGAATACAATACTTAATCAACTAATTCGAATCTCAAATTACACACTATATGCAAAGAAGTCCATATTATAAACAAAATTGAACTTCTTACACCTTTTGAGGTTAATATATGTGCACCTAGATATCCCTCTTTAATTCCATGCACCAACTTCATCTTTTGATGTTCTAAATCTCATATAAAATGTAACCACTCTTACACGTCCACATCCAAAAGACATACCTGTTCATGTTCTCCACACACACGAACCCAAATAAACGACCGTTCTGAGATGCCATCCATAAAAACTTGCCTAGTTGAAGGCATCGGAGTACTGGAAGATGAATCTTACACAACTGTCGGAACACGCAATCCATGCACAGCGCGTCGTTATACGTGTACATCAAACTTCCTGCAAACTCCCAGGCTCCACAAGAATCGAAGAACTATCCAAAAGTGTAGGCTGATCATCAGTGCTCTCAGGCTCCACAAGATTTGTATTACCGTCGAAAAGCGGGGGCTGAACATCAGTGCTCTCAGGCTCCACGAGATTCAAAGTACCGTCGACAAATGTGGGCTGAACATTAGTGCTTAGCAGTAGGGACTTGAGAGACTTCACTTTCACGAACCGCCGACGTTCATCGTATGCCAATTCGTCGTCTGTAAATGGGAGGCAATCGCTTGCTGTGATGATGGGGTTCGGCTCGGCACGTGAATTAATGACATATCTGGGCGACGTTTTCACTGCAATTATTGGTTGCTCATTAACTTTTATTCTCTTTCGACGACTTTGAGCCCTGCAAATCTGTTCTCTATGATACTTGCACATAGTGTACCCACCTTCTGCTGGTCGAGAGCACCTCCACCCTTTCCCATCGTCGCGCTTGCACTGGAAGTCGCTTTGATCTGCAATTGAGCTGCCTTTACGGTTCATAGATTTGTGATACTTTCCTAATTTCGAACGTCCAAGGAATGCCTCGAGAACCTCCTGCTCTTTGCCGAGTAAGGTTGAAACATTACTCAGTTTGATGACACCAGCATTTGACTGATTCTTCTGCAAATTCTGCAACTGAATCGCAGCTTCAATCATGTCATTGCTCGAAATCGCTTCCTCGTGATTAAATTCCGAGTCTCCTGTAGTCGACGACTTACTTTCGCCGTCAACAGGGGAATCCTGTGTGATGCGTCCCCCCTGCTCTTCGAGTTCTACGAGTTTGAAACCATTACGGAATGATGTAGCCACTTGTGCAACCAATCTGCCACTTCCTGCGACTAACTCCATTGCGCCTTGCAATATATCCGGAGGTACTCCGTCATGACCACTTGGACCAAACGACTGCTCCAGTACATACGGCTGATCCAATGTGCTTCTGCAGCTTGTCACCGCTCTGTCGACTGGCATTCGTTTGATGACGGCGGATTCCGTCTTCGGTGATGTATCTGCCAATATTCTCATGATCGTGTCATCAGAATGGACATTGACTATGAACAGAATTTTCAAAGAGTCCGTTCAAACACCCCCTCTTCTATACACCTCTGACATGCATTGGCAGTCGCACACTATAAAACACTTCATAAATGAGCTAACTCCATCGAGTATATGAAACTACTCATTTAGAATGGACTGCAGGAGGGTATCGTGTGGATAAGAAACTGTCCACAAGCTCGGAAATACAACCTGATCTGCATGAATGTGCATATGCAGTGAGAATATTTAACTTATGATGTAATGTATATGTGGAATAAATATACCTGTGTTGTGTAATAATGAACATTTGTCGATATCATCGTCAGCTGAAACCCTGCCTTCCAGCATTTCCAAAAGTCAGTCATCGCTCTTTAACTGGATACAGATGTATTCTTGCATAACTTCCTTCGAATTAGTGAATGTAAGTCTTAGAGACCTCAAAAGACCTCAAAATGTCTTGCAGCGGAGACTTCCTAGTCTAAGATACATGCCAGTTCAATTTTCTTTGTAAAAGTGTCGACCGTAGCCATGGCATTTGGAAGATTATCGAGTAGGGAGGATTGACAGCATCTATGCTAAGAAAGTAGACAATGAACCTTTGCACATACCTATTGTTCTCTAGATCATCTTTTGGATGTTTATTCTCCTCCGGAAATGCTCCATTTGCATGTTCCTACAGCAACATCGACGAGGTCATGTTTGTCAGTATTGCATGCAAGTGAGGGACCGACAAATCCAAATTCTCGCCATAAGAAGCAGCAAACAACACAGACGTAGCAACTAACACAGTTGGTCCAGTAACAAACTCTAATACTGTGTCAAGCAGGTGAACCGACATTGCTAACTCATTTCTCAATGCCAGCCGAGAGTCTGGGAGTTACAACAGTTCCAAAACTAAACCGCGCCTCCCGAGTCTGGCACTTTGTTCAAATTTACGCAGTAAAATGACGCTCCTAGAGTTTGATTTTCTCATCAAACCACGTGACGCTTGCGATGTGGATACAATTACCAGTATCAGGTACTTGATGTTGTCTGCAGCAGCAAGCGCAACGAGATGCAGCAGCGCGTCGTCAGCACAACTCTTCTCCAACTGAATCACTGTCGTTGTCGCCTCTTGTTGCTGCAAGAAGGAACGAATCGGCAAGCACCGATTCCCTTTGTGGATCCTCATAACTTCCAGGCACCAAAAATTTGATTACTTCGAGGTACCAGAGAATAAAGAACGAGAGAGAGAGAGAGAAAGAGTGCAATCAATGGCGATTTTAAAAGACACCAGCAGGAACGAGCGAATGAGCAAAAGAGATTCCAACGGTGCTCCGGACATCCAAGAAAAAAGTAGAAGCTACGACAGTGATCTTAACGCAACTTAAAACAAATTACACAATCTCCTCACAAGAGAAACACAAACTCTAGAGCGCGGACACGGCTGTAGGTACAACAAATGGAGGGAGATCAAAGAGGGAAGCAAGCCTGGGAAGACTTCCTTCCAAAGCAGATTTCGAGAGAGAGAAAGGCGTGGTGATTTCTCATCCATCCCGCCTCCCCGCATTCATCCACATCCATCCATCCTGGCTCACTTTGATGAGAAGTGACGAGAGGTGTTAATGTTCGAGCATTTGAGTGGCTTCGCAGTAAATGTATGGAGGCTCAATTAATCTCATAAAACTAGAGAATTGGAGTTTTTTGATGAGAGCCTCTATTTGATTGGTAATTCATGAGATTATTGTGTTGGTAGCAATTTTATTAACTTTCTTGAGTATATAATCATTTTTTATCATCATAATAAAGGTTCAATTAAATTATAATTTGAATTGTTTTTTGCCGCCTCATGTGGTTAATTGTACTTTTACATTCCCTTGAGAATGCATGCTCAACATGAGATTTGTTGTGATTACTCTTTTTCCTTTATTATATGTTCGTTATCTTCTAAACCAACATAGAAATGATTTTTCTCCCTTAGAATCATATAGAATGATGTCATGGTCACTATCATTATGCTCGTGAAGGTTAACAAATTATAAACAAGACAATATACAACTTATTGAATCTCTACAATGGTCATTGAAGTCCTTCAATATCATCGTTCTACTGAAGTCCTATCGAATCACTCAAAATTTCTCATATAATAACAAATGTGATCAAGAGATTTAAATGTTTCCTTTAATCACATGTCAATCGCGATTATAGATCGAGAACAAATACTAAATCTATGAGTTTATATTTCACTTTTCCATGGTTATGAAATAAATCTCTTATCTTCTATTAAATTTTGCAATAAAACAATCAAGATTTCAAGGTGACATTAGATCCAATAAAAAGGTTGTAGGAAAGTTTATTATAACTAGGCTCCTGATATAAATGGTTGATAAATAAATTTGTTGAATACCCTTATTAAATTACAAAGATATTTTAGTTATTAGCAATTCTTAATTATTATTTTTTATATTGATTTTTAATAGCTATTACTAACAAGTTGTACCTACAAAATATTTGGGTAACATCTAAACACAGTGACTCTACAAATGATTTAAATGATAATAAATAACACATTAGAAATTTTTGATGTATCACACATTTGTTCAAGGGTTTTTGCAACGCTTGATTTTCTTTTATGTATTTTTCCTAGTAAATTATAGATTGTGCAATGTTCAAAGATAGGTTGAGAAAAGAATGAGCCCAATAAATTCACACATCAAGATTCCGATACTCATACCACATACATGTATCAACATATAAAGTGCAACATCAACAACAACAACAACAAAGAAAGGTGATTATACAAGATGCATTATGAGCAAAAATAGGAAATTTTCACCACACAATATTCAACATCAACAATACTAAGAAAAAATCATGCAACATCAACAACAACTTGAAGTTCAAATAGTTAACAGAAAGATAAGATGCAAGATCCGCAACACTTAGATAGGTTCAAAAATATCAGCAACAAAACTTTGAAAATATCAGCACGCAAGTAATCATCAACAACACTTAGGACAATCATGCATGGAAAATCCAACATGAGCAACAAAGTTTAGGAAATAAAATACCAATGGTATAAATTTTTTTTCAAAACTCAATGGCATGAGCAACAAAGTTTAGGAAATAAAATACCAATGGTATAAAAGAATTTAAAAAACTCAATGGCATGAGCAACAAAGTTTAGGAAATCAAATACCAATGGTATAAAATTTTAAAAGAAACTCAATGGCATGAGCAACAAAGTTTAGGAAATCAAATACCAATGGTATAAATTTTTTTTCAAAACTCAATGGCATGAGCAACAAAGTTTAGGAAATAAAACACCAATGGTATAAAAACTCAAAAAAAATCTCAATAATTTATATTTGCTAAAAATGTACCTCTTTGAATGCCAAAAGTTTTTATAAAATCTACAAGTGAGCTCATTTTCATTCCGAAATAGACTGTAGGAAAAGAAACGGAGTCCTAGAACAAACCTTGATACTCCCTTTGTCTCTCTTTAAAAAGAACCAAGATCTAGATAAAACTCTTGTGTCTCAAAGAATCCAAGATTTGATAATACTGAGTAATGTAGACCATCCAAACCATATCCAACCATATTAACAGAGACCATTTAGGGAAATTCAACCATCATTAGCAAATCAAAGACAGAGGGAGTATATTCGATCAAAAAAGGAATCAATAGTTGCTGCCCTACCAAATCTACAGAATTCATAGATTCCCCTTCTCATGGGTGGGGAGAATCATGTCCTCTATAGAGGTGACAAGAAAGCAAAGCTTTTGTGAATGCGGGGTCCAGGCGGTCGCGGTTGAAGGATACGGACGTATTAATGACTCGTTAGCACAAGAATGGCATCTGCATGAACAGTGGAAACTGAGATCTTCATTCAAATCGAACGGAATTCATTCATCCATCCATTCCTGCCCGTGGATGATACTGGAGGTGAAGGCTAGCTTCAACAAGGGCAACGCAACAGATATTTCCACAGGTGGAGTGATACAAGTGCTGCGATTTGATTTGGCGTTCTTTCATCATTTGACAGCATCCTTAGCAGGTAAGCGAACCTTTTGAACTCATCTTCCTTGCGTAATACAGTCTCTTAAGAGTAAAATTTTGAGAAATTTACAGTTTGTTTGAGACTCAATGTCTGCATTTTGAAGGTTAAATGCTTTTAGATTTGATTCTACGGAGAGCGCTACTGTAAAGATTTACTGTGCATGTTGCGGTGTTGCCATGGCAGGACGAATGGATTCCCGATAGCTTCAATTTATTAATCGTATCTTGACTCAGTCGTAACTGCGCTCACTGTAGACAACACGCGATTTACTGTTGTGAAGTGTCGGAGACGCGAATCGAGAACTTGCATTGTTTGATATTCAATCTTAACCTCCTAAGTATCTTGAAAGGCAAATTAGCTTTTTCTTGTTTCGCGCAGGTTAGATGAAGGTGTTGAAATCAATATTTTTGCCTAAGGTTTTTACCAAGTGACATTCTTTATACTACAAGGTGTGTGTGCAACAAATTTCAAAGTCATATTTCAATATTAGAGTTTTTGAATGCAGATTTTAGTTTCAACATCCTATGGGGTCAGCAAAGAAACTTTTTGTTTTTGAGATTTTTTTGAAGTCTTTTATGGGAAATATTTTCATAACCAAATCACTATTTGAATTTCAAAGGGGCCCATAGGTCAGAACGTTAGTCTACCACTTCTACAAGGGCGGCCCTCAAAGTTTGTACGAGTAAGCTTCAATGTTTGTAAAATTCCAATAAAAACATTTGCACAACCTTTGAATGTTATGACCTTGCAAATGATAAACATCCAACCGTCAGTTTTAGATTAGTGACCAAAAATAGGTTCGTCCATAGGATCTAACGGTTGGAAATGTGAAAAGGGTTTAAAAAATTTGGTTCACACTCCCGGGAGTAGATAGGGGTAGTAAATCACAGTTTTGAGGTTTCAACCTCCAAATAACTCAAGGAAATTTAGGGGTTTACAACAAAGTAGTAAGGAAGAAACAAATGGTGATGCATTGTTGTGTTTTAGAAAGCGTGAACTAGCTTCTCAAATTTCTTAGCCACCTTTATCAGTTAACTGGTGAGGTAAGACAAATGGGTGAGATTGTATAAAGGACGGTGACTACCTACCTGCACAATGTCGATGTCAATAGCGAGCCTTATGCATTGTAGATGTAGGAAGCTTTGACTGCAAATAAGAGGTCTAGATTTGCATGAAGACACTCTATCTTATTCGAAGTGGTTACCAAGTGACTGACTTGATACTTTATGTATTGAACTATTGATACATAGGTTGTCAAGATGAAAACTAGGATGAAAAGATGTGCAAATGCTTTGACGAAGTGTATGAAGAGTATGTAGTATCTGCAAGTCAACAAGGGCATAGTGATCAGATGTGTAAATGCTTTGAAGGTATGTAGTATGTACCATGGAATGCTCTTGTTGACTTGCAGACGCTCTATACTCCCATTGATGTTATCAAATCGCCTTGAGCAGCAATAAGTGCTCGTTCCTGCTGGCGTTGTGCTATTGCGATTGCCAGACCACACGAGTGCGTACTTCCAGCTCCGAACCTGTAGTATCTCTATGGCATGTTCAAATTTTGAG
This sequence comes from Bryum argenteum, assembly GCA_037043015.1. Classification (NCBI taxonomy): domain Eukaryota; kingdom Viridiplantae; phylum Streptophyta; class Bryopsida; order Bryales; family Bryaceae; genus Bryum; species Bryum argenteum. The sequence goes on along the minus strand of CM073328.1, from coordinate 10,710,214 downwards.
TCACTAATAACTTCTACCTACAGCCAGTTGCATCGGGTCTGATTCGCGCTTCGAGCAGTTGCTGTACGTTTTCTAGGAATCAAGTTTGTGCGGAACTGTTTCCAGGTAGCGAAGAGTGCCAATCAAAACCTAATCAACCATATCCTTGCAGAGTATCGATGTCTTACGAACAAGTTTCGAAGTCAAGCTATGTACTGAGAGTGGCCATTGAATGACAGATATCTACTGTTCACCATATCGATCACACGATCAGAATAGGAAATTTATTGGAAAAAAATGCATGTGAACAAGAGATCTTAGAAGATCTGAACATTGTCCTCTCACTATAGTCTTTGGCTGATGAGACCTTTACATACACCATCGATCAAAGCTGACTCACTATGCCTCGTCGTTTATAATAAAGATTTTAAGGACTTCGCTTTTACGAATCGTCGACGATTGTGGTCTGGAAGCTCGTTGTCGGAATCAGTCGCTTTAGCATCCACTGTCGTCTTTTCTACTTCGGGGACACTAACAGCGTTTACATCTTTCGGTGTAGGGTTTGAAGGCTTCACAGCCGGCTGAACGATGCTGGCAGGTCGACTCTGCGGCTTCTTCGATTTACTCCGAGCTTTCCGCCGACGAATCTCGGCCCTACGGATTTGGTCTCGGTGGTACTTGCACAACGAGAACCCTGATTCCGCAAGCCGAACACAACGCCAGCCTTTACCGTCGTCCCGATTGCACCGCGGCGCAGCAGACTCGTCGCTCGGGTTCTGCGAGACTGTGGACACCGGGGCCTCCACTTTCCCCGTGCGGCCGCTCGACGACTTGCCTCGCAATGCCGAAGACCAGCGATTTTCCTCATGTTGGCTCGAAACATCTGCTACAGGCTCTATGCTTATCTGCTCCTGCAATTTTTGCAACTGCTTCGCAGCTTCTATCACTGACTCGAAGTCCACATCATCGCTCATCGTTTCATCCGCGACCTCCTCCTCATCTGTATCATCTGCCGTTTGAAAGTTCTTCCAGTCACTCAGGTCCATCGACTCCTGTGTAAAGTACCGCCCTCGCTCCTCGTGCTCGACGAACGCAGAGGAGCTTCGGAACGCCTTCGCGACCTGGACGATCAGTCTCTCACCCCCGTCAATCAAACCAGGTAGTCCTTGCTCCTGGATTTTAGCGACGGCTTCTTTCGCTGTCAGCCCGGTGCTCTGAGATGCGGCGCACACGCGCTTCAAAGACTGCAACAGGAGGACGGGTTGATCTGTAGAGTTGTTCATGGCTGGGCTGCAATCCGTCGTCGTGTTATCAGCGACGACTGATTTCGCACTCGCAGGCTCGCTCCTCGCCGACTTTACACCTGGATGCAGAAATTAACTGTTCAATTTACATCTGACCAGTGCGCCGTCCGTCGGTAGTTATATTTCCATGCTGTTTTCGGACACATTGTGGAAACCCTGAACTGGTGGTTCTCTTTCACACCAGTACGAGCCCGCCCTAAGACTAAATTTCCCTCGATCAAGGAGTACAGCGAAGGGCGGAAGCTACAGGACCTAGGGTGAGATGGACTGTACCAACCAAGAAAGTGTTGCTTCACGCGGCAATCAAGCAACAAAGTAATCAAAGCTCCATACGGAACTGCAACTTCTTGCTCATTACGCAACGAAAATTTGTTGTTCAATCTTACCCGCCTGGATGATGGAGCTGATGGAGATGACACCAGCTTCCGGTCCGTCGACGATCGCGGCCCCGCCGCGGCGCTTTCGCGAATATCCATCAGCTGACAACCTGCTGGTTTACAATAATGTCAGAGGTCAGGACCGACTGGTTTCCAACCTTCAAACTCCTACAATCAGTAGCCACAGATAGGTCTCCTCAGACCTCCAACCCAAACCGCGCGACCGACGTTTCTGATTCCTGCGATAGAAAAATCTCACAACAAACAGCCCCCGCAATGTCGAAAGATCTGCTGGTACTAACCTCTGTGTTTGCCATCGATCAACTTCTAGGCCTCGCTCCATCTCCGCGACGTCCTGCCAGCGAGCCAGTCAGGTCAGTCAGACACACTGCACTACCACAATGCCCCCCTTGCATGTATGACACACCTCAATTCATTCAATGCAGACCAATTCGATATCCCTCGATCACGATATCATACAATCAACTGCGCCAACCAACAGTAGTCGTATAGTAGTACCAGGTCTGGAGAACCACTGGTAGCTGCACCACCACCACCACCTCGCGAGGGCTCGACGGCCACGTTACACTGGTTGACATCATCGTGGCGTCGAGCATTCTTGTGCTCAAACCCTTTGAGCAAGAACGAACGATCCGCGGTATCAGGCGCCAGCGGCACGCAGCGCGGCCCTTTCCGGATCCTCATTACGCACAACCCAAACGAACGAAAGGAAGCACCACGCACCACCAACTACTGCACACAGAACGCTCACACCTCTCTCTGCGACTGTCAAGTAAGTGCCACTGGAGGTTTTCGAGCTATGGTGGTATCAACAAGAAGAACGGCGACACAACGACGACGACGCTAGAGGAGATGGGTACTGCAACGAAGAGGGGCCGGCCATAGACAGCGTAGAGTTGGGAAAGAGGACACGGGTGGCTTTCATTTCCTGAGTTTTGCGGATGAATGAGCCCTCATCCATCATCGGTGGATGATATCGTGTCCTTTCATCCATGTCGCCCCCCGCAAGCACCAAAAGCACAGCCCGTGGGTTGGTCTTGGACCAGCCTTTCTCAGTGAGCCTTTCCTAACTTATTCCCCTTTCCGATCCTACAGTGTTTCTATTGCATCATTTGCCAGTACTTGCAACTACTCAAAATCTGCATGTTGACAGTTATTTATGCCCATTAATTCTGGGGTTTAACCAGTATAATCACCTTCTCCTTCAGCTTGTTTCGATCCTCAGGTTGATTTATCCCCGAAGGATCAATGACAGAGGAGATTTTCGTTTCAGGCAAACAACGAGTTTACTTACAGAGTGTCTGTTCAAAGCCTCGTGGCTTGCTTTGGGTTTAAGATTGACTAGTATACACTCTTGGGGTATCACTCAGTAGCTTCTTCAATGAACATTTCTCAGACTTTGTAGAATACTTTTGAATCAAGTCAAATCTATTTTGGATCTTATATTTAAGTTTCGACATAATTGAATTTCATTTGTATCATTCTACACTAGAATGATACAAATGAATGAATTCTTGCTTGATCATCGTCCTTACTTTCCTTGACATGTTACAGAACATGATGATTGAACATTCTTATGGTGAAAACCTATATTTACATATGAACTTGAGACTTGCCCTATATCTTTGAAGGAAGCATTTTTCATCAATCAAGTGATTACAAACATTTGTAATATTTAAGTGTAATATGTATCTAACTATAAAACTTAAGTTGTCTTCACATCACCTCTCTCTCTATATATATATATATATATAAAACTTAAGCACTAAGTGACCATATTAATAACTATAAATAAACTTACTTCCTAATTAGATCGATTCATTGAGAACTCAACAATTTTTATCTTAGAATCTTCATTGAGCTTATTGTGGAGAGGAATTGCACTTAGTTGATTTTTGAATTCATTACCATAAGCAATTATGGCAACTGATGCCTTCAAAGAGCTCATGAAGTATGAATTATAGACACTTCCAACAAGTCTTTTTGGAGCACATTTAGTTTCTCTAAGAGATTAGACATGGCACTTTGTACTCAAACAACTTGATTGTATTACATGCATATTGATGTAATTCTATTTCAATATGAATTAACTACTGCACTATCAATGATATTACAAGTTATCTCCATCAACAACCAGCCACCACCTTCATTGATTGACCAATAGTACTTGTTCATATTAGACTCACCAAAGAGTATACTTTCAGCGTAATAGCAGTTTGGTCAGTAATCAAAGCTCTTCTTATGGTTACGTTTATAAGCATTTCAACTAAAAGTATACTAAGTTGATGATTATTTATGAATGGCCGCCTTATATACCTACCCTCTTACACTAGGCTCAAGTACATGACCACAATGTGTTGCGGCTTGGGTCAAGTGCATGGCCAAGTTACCTCTGCATACATCTGGTGATTTAGGAGCAAGTGTGAAAGATTTGAATGCAAGTCTTGAAGATCTCATGTCTTGAAGATCTCATAATGTGGGCGCAGGCACGCTAGTTACTCAATAATGAAGATGATTGATAGTAGTTTATATCCAATAGGAAGTCACCTGTAGGTAGTTATTTACTAGAATCACTTGTAATTGAAGTAGCATAGTAATATATAGCTCATGTAAGTATAGTTATCTATGAGTTAATTAGAACATTGCGTGCAAGAAGCAATAGGTAATAGGTAGCAAGTGGGCAACATTAGGAAATTAATAATCTGAATGAATTATAGTAAAAGGAGCCCAAAATGTGTAGATTACGACAACATAGATGATTGCTACATGTGAGTGTCAAAAAGATTATTGATGGTGAATGATAATTGGTAAGTAGTTGGTGGTTAATCACAAGAAGTTATTAGATCAAATTGCTTGTAGTTGAAATAAGGTTATTTGTACGTTGCTATCATGTCTTCAAGATCTTATTGACATCACAAGAAAACTAAACAAAGAAACATCCATTTATAATGATATAGAGATAAAATCAAATATATAACATGAACAACATATTATTATGTTAGTTCAAACTATAGGTATTTTGATTCAATCACCTAATACCACCATGGCTCAATCACTTGTGTGATTGGATTAATGAGCAACCATATCAACATGAAACATGATTTTGGTCACTATAGATGAATACCAATTTTTGAAAAGAATCTCTTTATAACTTGATTCCCTTAAATTGATACTATTCAATGTGATATTTTGATCAAATAGATGTGTCATTGTGGCCCATATGCCATTTTAGAGGCCGATCTAGTTGTGCCTCTAAAACGACACATCCTTTAAAAATCACTCTTGTTCTCCATTATATCACGTTTTGCTATATCACTTGATTTCTATGATATCACCACAAACGTCACATCTTTGACTATTTTTGACCATGTTTCTGAACAACTTGTTCAAAAAAATTGAAGGGCAATTTTTATGAATGGCCCCTTAAAGATATTAGAGGGCCAAAAACAGTCAAGGATGTGAATATCTATTGTGACTTCTAGACACCCAAAATTGTGCCCACTTTTGCTTATCATTTTAACGCACTTGAGGTTGAAAGACACTGGTGGATGTAGAAAATCTAACAAACATCATAGAACCAAATCGCTTTTTATGAAAAGAAAAATAACTTACAATTTTGGGATTATTAAAAGATTCAGTGGGGCAACTATAGTTGTCTAGAGCTATTTAACTTATTTTTGGGTGTTATATTGAAGAACTTTTTGCGATATGTTTTCACCAGATACTTATCCTACCCATAAGCCTGATATCATCTTGGTGCCATAGTTGCATGAGTGAACGTTTCTCTTCATTTTGAAAACGGAAACCTTCGATTCAATGAGTTTTCAAAACGCCATTTTGCTACTCGGGTTTCTAATGTTCCTTGTTTCTTCAAAGTTGTTGGTCTAACCGAAGCTTGATGGAAAAGGGAGATTGGTGTTTTAGAGCAGCTTCTAACTGCATTCTTACAATTATAACTAAAAGGAAGACAAACAATTTTTATAAACTTCTTGACTGCAACTTCTCATCAACTTTCTTGATGATACAAGCTCATGTATCAATGATTGAAGTCATGCACAAACTCAATAATGTATCATGGCTTTCTTGATTGTCACCTTACAAAAAATAAGATGCAATTTTGGGGGCATTTCAAAAAAATTGAAACATTTTTGAAACGTTTCCAAACATTTTCAAAATGCTCTTTTGAAACACAAGTTGCAAGTATGTTTGGTCCCTAATAATGTGAGCAATACAAGAAACTTATTTCTACCTCATAATAATGAATATGTGTTGATATGCTATAAATAATGACCAATAGTGTTCAATAAAGCATCAAAATTTTGCAAAATATTTTTCCTCCTTTAATCTAATACCAAAATTTTACTAATTGGTAAGCTACCTTGAAGATCTTAGAAATGAATGATTGATATTTAACAATATTTTTTCAATTCTGTAATTAGTCTTCAAAATTGTAATGGATCGAGAACTTCAAATCATGCAAGGGTGGATTTGGTACAATATGAGGTGGGATTATCTTGGGGGAAACTTAAACCTTCCTACCCCTTAGGCCTTCAAGGGTTAATCAGCAACTCCAATTTGTAATAATTAGGGATTCAATCAAGGTTCTCAAATTTTGATGCAATGCTAAGGACAAGTTATTTTAAGTTGAACATTTTGAAGATATAAGTTCAAAAATAGAATAAGATTCTAGAATGTAGAATTCATCATAGATAGTATACCCTACTCCTAAATTCATAAGAACATTGGAAAAGTAGGAAAAAAAAGTACCATGGCTTAGCTTCATACAAAGTAGGCATCTTTTTCATACTCCATCAAAAGTCAAGTCCTACGTCTTAATTGTCACTTCATTGCAAAATTGTTGCAATAACACATTAACATGTAAAATAATATTCCAATATTCCAAAAGCACATTCCACAAAAAAATATTTAAGACTTACATGCTAAAAGAATGTCAATGGTTGTCTAAAACACAATACCAAAAACCATATATTGTATATTCAAGAAAAGTCACTTATGAAAGGTCCAAATCTAGAAGCCAAAATTATAGAAGCACAAGCTTATAATAGCAAGTCAACGTCCCTTCCAAGATTGGAAACCATTAACTAAACTGCATTATAGGTTGGAAAATGTAGACCGATTCATGTTTTGGACAGGGATACTATATTGATATCTCCTCACCTCCCTCTTTCAATCAGCTCTCAACATCCTTGTCGGTCAGGAACATACATGCTAAAGATAAGGTCTTGAAAGCGAGGTAGGAATCTTAGCATGCATGATACGGATCTTAGGAACATGTAAGGAGAGGCCTCCCGATATCAACTACTCAGTCAATGCGCTCAGAAGGCTACTGGATGGGGATGCATTTGGAATTTTTGAAGTTCCTACATTCAGATGTCCTCTCATGCTACTTAAGGGTGAGCTTAATTACTTTTTGGTCAATAACACTCCCTCATCTCAGTATAATGTCTATTTTTGCTCAAAAAACTCTCATTTGAGCACAAGAAACTGACACTTAAATTGTACTTAATGGTATTGAAGATTCCTCTATTTGATTAAAAGGAAAACCATCTGATACAACTTTGTTCAAAATGACAATCTTATTGCACTCACAAGGTGTCATTGTCATATACTTGCAAAACAACAAAGTCGATTGATCTCAAGTAACAATTTTTGGCAAATTATTATAGTTCATTGTTTGAACAAAATCCATTGAAGAGTCCAAAAGGTTGTTTTATAAGTAGATCACAAATTTCTTAATTTTAGAGTTGGAGTTCAAGTACATTTTAGGATTAATTTTCTTGAAAGTGAACATTTATGTTTCCTCACAATAAGATTTTTTCAATGACAAACAATACAATGTGTGTAAATATCACAAGAAAACTAGATATACATTGTTTGAGACGAGACACAATTTTAAGATAGAGAGCTTTAAAGTTCTCGTTGTTAGGAGTATTCTCGTAAACATAAACCTTCAAAAATATTTAAAAATCACTCCTTTCATGTAAGTCTCAAAAATAGGCACCAAGTTCTTATGTGAGGCCATATTATATGCCTATTACTAGAAGAGTTTTAACAATTTCCCTCAATTTTTTTGTTATTATTCAAAACTTAGGTTATCGTATTTTCTTCAATAGATGTGATAGGAATCCTTATAGTACAATGTCATCTTTGAGGGAACAATATATATATATATATGTCAAATAACATTAACTTCTATATGAAATATTATGGGTGCTATATTGTATGTTATTTTATCCAAGATTGTTATCACAATGTCAATAATGAGGTTCTAAAGAAATAGACCTTAACAAGGACATTGTTCAAGTCTACAAGCTTCAAAGACATCGCCAAAGCAATAATGAATAATTGCACCAATAAACTTCATTTTTCTTTCTTTTTTTTACTCGATCATTACAAAAGAAACATCTCATTCATCTCGTCACCACTAAATGTTTGTACTTAAACTTACTGCACTCTTCATATTTAATAACTTTTTGTATATTACTTAAATTCAAAAAACACACAATACTCATTGCCCAACTAATGCAAAAATAAATACACTAAAATGTTCAAGATCCTTTTCTCTGAATAGGATACAATACACAATCCTGAGCTATTAGAAGATAGTAATATGAATCCTAGAGTACAATTGCTATGAAATCCTAGTAAAATTGCTATAACTATATCACAAGATAACTTAATCACAAGTAAAAAATTACACAAAACGAGGGTGTTAAGAATAGTTGCTTCAAATTTCATGATAAAAGCCCCATAAAGTTTACACTCACATCCAAAAAAAACCAACAACACATCATTTCTGTGCAGCTTGGTTGGATTTTTTTTGCCGTTTCTTAGGCCTACTTTCTTCTCTTCTCTCTGCCAATTTAATTCTAATATCCATAACCTTCTGACTCGCATCTTGAAACATTGCATCTGATCGCATCGCCAGCATATTCTGTCACCACAAAATAGAATAATAAACAACCCTTGTCAGTTCCTAAACTAGCATCAAATACTGCAGGAAAAAAAAAGGAAAATCAACCCAATAAATCACAATATGATAGCACTTTTTCTGCATTACCCCATTCTAGAACATCATTTTTTGCATTTTAGTTGCTTTTGGAGCGAAAGAGTGCCAGAAAGCTACTTTTTAGAACCTCAAGAACATTCTTCAGCAAGAGCCCTTGAGCTTAAAAAATAAAGAAGAGTAAGCCCGAAGAATCGAAAGTGTACCTGTACATGAGCCATGCCTGCTGAATTGTATCCAATAACGTCCTTCAATTTCTGCATAAAGAATCTCAGTCAGTCTCTATACGGTGCATTTGTATGTGAAAAAGAGATCAAGCAAAAAAGAAGGAAAAAAACTGAGGTTACCTGTACACCAGAGTGAATTACAGGATGAAGAGAAGTTAAAGTGGCACGGGCTGACGAAGTGGCCGTGAGCTGAGAATGGTGGATTCTAATCAGCATAACCACAACTCGGCATACAAGCTCCACCTGCAGAAACCCCACTTGCTTGTTAATAATAAAACGCTACAACCCTTCAAGAGTTTATTTTCAAAGCAAGGCTTTGCATGATAATACTATCAATCGCCACTTGGATTTGAATTGTATCAAAGAAAAGGTTGAGTTGTCCTACCTGAGAGCCTGAAGCAATCCAGCTTTGTGTGTAGGTCAGCAACTTCAGCGCATCGCTGAATGGTAGCGACTGTGTCAATCAAATGGCATCAGTTACTATGCTAAAATGGTTGATGTTAAGCCTATGAAATGAAACGAGTAAAAAGACGTACCAGAAGAGCTTGTTCGAGATCACTTGGGCGAACGCTTGAAATAGCTCGCAGAACATACGCTTGTGGAGACAAGCCCAACATCATCACGTTCGGTTGGAACGTATCTTCTTTTCCATTATTGGACTCCTGCAATAATTTTGAGGGTCATAAGTTTGCGATTACAGTCAAAAGAATCCCCAACACACAATTGTATGTGAAGGTTACCTTATGGAGACGCAATCGTTCGATTTCGGAGTCGGCCATGTCCACTGCTTCGATGATAGAATCAGCGGCAGTCAAAGTTTCCTGCGTCTTTTTGCTGCCCACTTCGACTGCCTGATCTTGTGCGTCATCTCTATTGTCTGTTGCCTCAAACATGGTCTCCAGTCTCTTTTCTCTTTCCTCCTGCACGAGCATTGCCCCCACATCAGCATTCAAATAAACAAAACTGAGCGATTTTGTATGGAGATCAGACGTGCAAATGCTCTGATGCTAGATGGAAGTTCACGTAGTATGGCCATTGATTCTTTGTCTCTCAAGGTTTAAGGGCTCTAACCTCAATGAAGAAGGGCTCCTCTGTGCGTTCCCACCGTCGAATGGAACGATCGTGGGAACCAGTAACCAGATAGTCACCATGTGGACTGACAGAAAGACACCATACTTCGGCATGATGCCCTTCTAGTGTCAGCAGCAATTCAAACTTATCAGCGTCCCAGTACTTCACTGTCCCGTCCTTTCCAGCACTGAACATGTAATGTGTCTTCGGCACAAATTGAACTGCCATCACACTACCCAAACCACCCAAAAGAAACCATAAAACAAGTCAGCTTAGAATAAAGTGTTGAGTCATAACAAAAGATGTCCAATGGCAGCGCCCTTAACATTCTATTCTAGTTTGGCAAAAATGCGTTAGTTGTACCTGTCACCATGAGCAAAGAGTGATTTCCGGCAATCACCGAAATCCATGCCCCAAATCTTGACGTTCTTATCAGCAGAGCCACTAGCAAGTAGAGCTCCATCTGAGGAGATGTCCATCGATAGCACCGGAAGCTTATGGCCATAGAGTGACACAAAAAACTTCAAAGTATCCGTGAAAAATATCTGCAGTTCACGATGCACTATATTACTTGCAATGCTCGCTTCAAATAAAATATATGACCCTAAGAGAACAAATGAACCATTCTATTCCCAACATGAAACTCAAAGCTGCAGAATGAACACGATTCTAGTACCTTGATTGTAGAATCAAGGAGTGCCACGGCGATGTATCGACCATCAGGACTGATGCGCACACAGAGTACATCGTCCGCCATTTGCAATGTCCGACTGTTGCGAATATTTAACTGCTTACCACCCGCCTGTTTCAAAAGTAACACGAAATGAGCACATTGCGCAGCGCATACAAGATGATACACATTAAAGTCTCGACTTGCAACAGCTAAAACTTTCTCCAAGACAGAACTCTTCCTAATGTTACCATGATTCATGGCACTCACCTGGTCGTTCCGTTGCACGAGCTCGTAGTCCCAGAACTTCACATTCTTATCAGCGCTCCCACTAACGAATCCAGAGCCATCAGGCAAGGGAGCCAAAGACCAAACAGAGCCGCCGTGAGCTTCAAGGACTTGAGTCCGATCAGCACCAGCAATATCAAAGATCTCAATACCTCCAACCTTAGTACCCAAAATAGCTTGTCGATTTCCAGGCACAATAATCCCAGAAAGCCCATACCCAGAGTCAATCGTTTTAAGACAAACACCAGAGCGAGGGTTCCATATCTTCACCGCATTGTGACTTGCAGTCATAAGAGTAGTACTATCAGTACTCAACGCTGCCACTCGAACATCGGAACGATGACCCGAAAGCTCAATAGAATTCGTTTTTGAGCTTGACTCCTCCTGAATCTCATGCACCTCTAAACTGTTATTATGGAGCTGTAATCCAATGGAGCCTAAAGTGCCTTTTCGAGGCTCGGCTGGTGAGAATGAGAAAGAAGAGATTTTTTGTTTCAGACGAAGTGTTTGAAGAAGAGTAAATTCGTCTGATGCTGATATGGTTTCGGTGATGTCTTCTTCGGGGTCTTCTTTTTCGGCCTCTGCGTCTAAAGTGCCTTTTTTAGCTGCTTTCTCTCGGAGTCGTTTTTTTCGTCGTTTGGCCTTTTTGAGAGCTTCGCTCTCGTCTCGGAGGCGGTAAAGCTCGATCGTTTTGCCTGCTGCTTGACAGCCTAAGAGAGTGCCAGTTGTGTTGAACTTTAGGACGGATACTCTGTCTGTGCTTTGACGTTTGATGGTTCCGAATGGGATTAGTATGTCCCATTTGCTCCTGGGGACTTCTTTTGCTGCTTCGCCGTCTGCTAGCTCTGTTTCTTCAGAGACTGCATGTACTTCCGTTTGCGCATCCTGTAGAACCATGCACATCTTACTCAAAAGAAGTCCCTTATAGTTGAGATTCAAAACAATCTATCGTATACTGGAAAGAACTGCTTCCAGCGTAAGCCTTTGCAGACATTACATAAAAGAGAGCTAAATAACCGGCAATCCTATTCATGACGAATTATAGTATACTGTAAACAACTTATCCAAGCGTAAGTAAGGTTCGAGGGTGTTTAATTGCTTAAAGAGCTGAAGAACCCAAAGCCTTAAAAGTAGGGCTTCATGACAATTCGCAGCATATTGGAAACAATTGATTCAGCTGCCTTTCCACATTGTGGATATCACTTTCAAGACTAACATTGTGGATATCACTTTCAAGACTAACATTGTGGATATCACTTTCAAGACTAACAGATCGAATATGTTTTAGTACCTCGTTCTTCGAGATGGTGAACACTCGGAGCTCGGCATCAGCAGATCCAGTGACAAGATGGCGTTCCGAGGGGTCGACATCTAAAGCCCACACTGCACTTCGATGATTCACGATCCTTTGCACACAGCTTTGAGTATCCAAATCCCACACACGAACGTGTGTGTCCTTGCAACTGCTCACTAGCTTCTTGCTCGTGTCCAGAAACACCAAATCCGTTACCTGCGAAAAATACGTTTAGACATTGACATAACATGCTAATCTAGTCTTGAAGACTGTTGTGGGGTGAGGCTCAAAATGCAGTTTCCTCAGTCATTAAAATTTTAACACACTAAGCCAACGCAGACTCATGAGGGTTTACCTGGTCACGATGACCTTTGAGTCGGTAAAGACCGGTCTCTGCAACTGCATCCCACACGATAATGTCGGTGTCTGTGCTTCCTGAAGCTAACAAGGCGCCTGTCTTATTGAACGCTAACGCTGTGACCGCTCCTCTGTGTCCCGTAAGCACCATCTCGCAGGTGCCCTTTATTATGTCCCAAACGCGAATCGTTCCATCCTTGTATCCCACCGCCACCTACAAGAAAAGTAATGCACTGAGTGGACAATAGAACGATCCAGACTTCACTCACTACAAAAGCACTACCTGAAGAAGAGGTTGATGAAACAGAAGGACATGAACCTAACCTAAACCATTGAGCAGTTCTGGAAGGAGATTACTTCTAGACACGATGGGAGCTTTAACACCAGCATTTGATAAAGGCAGCTCAAACACTGAATATCACTCATGGAGTTGTGCTTTCTGGAAGCCTTGCAGGATTACTAGGATTTAAGGTATAAGATATTGACTAACGGGACCATAGCTTTTGATAATTTCTGATTCATGAACAGAACATGAAAACTAAAGAATGAGCGATTCTGAGAGGGCTACTGGGGGATCGAGAATCACAGTCATTAATAAAACAGCAATCAAAATCACTAGAATGCACTCGTGAGGTTGTGATTTTTTGAATGCTTAGGGTTCAGGGTTTAGAGAGGATAATTGAGCGGATTTTGATAGTTTCCAATTCAAAATTACGTGCGATTCAGTCTCTGATGACTCACCAATGAAGCGGATGAGGGCATGGACGCAACAGCGGTGACAGCGGGTCGTTGCGCTTCGCCGGAAGGCACAAGCTGATTGACGCATCGTCCCTGCTTTACATTCCAAACGAGAAACTGTTCTAAAGCGCCAGCCAGCAACAATTTGCCAGACTGATCAAAGCAGACGCGCGCTTCGCCTGAGGCCACCAGGCCGAACGCGGCGGCCTCCTCGTAGCGGAGGTAAGCCTTCACCATCGCTAGCGAAGTTTGGGAAGGATTAGTTGCAAAAACCACCCTGCTGTTTTCTAAACCCTGATTCTTTCCATGGCAGGGGAAAGAATGCAACGATGAGGCTGGAAGTCCTTAAACCCTAAACCCTGATTGCCCAAAGCCTCCTCTCCTTCCTACTCTCAAGGTTCTCACAGGCTGCCCCAGGAGCCAATTACTGGTCCTGCCCGTACTTGTATGGGCAGGAAAGGAAAAGTCAGAATATTTTGAAAAAGTATACAAAGTCTGCGAAAGCCGTAGATATGGAACAAGGGCAGCACGAGGAGGAGCTTATGATCCGGCGACAGAAGTTCATCGGATCTGAGGTAAGTTACGCTCTTTTGCTCCTCCCACAATAGCAGCTCTTTAGTCTTTCTTAATTGGGTCAGTTGGAACTGGCAAGCAATTGGCTACATTTTATCTTATTGATTGAGCAAGCCTGTTGTGCAAATGCTTCCAAAACTTCGCTGCTTCTCCAACAGATGCAATTACCTCACTTGCAGCTCTTTAGTCTCCCCAATTAGGTCAATTCGAACTGTTGTAGGGTCTGGCGAGCAATTATTCATATTGGCTCCATCAGGTCGAATTGGGTAATCAAGTAACCAACTCTGCTGAGTATTGTTGATGGAAGGTCTGAACTGTTCTGGTTTTCGTAAAGCAGGTAAGCACTTGTAAAATCCAAAACTGTGTTGTTTGCACTTTGTTTGCAGGATGAGCAATGACATAGAAAGTTTCTGAGATGGGATCGGGCGTGAGATGGAAGTCACGAGAAGCAGCAGCGGTAGCGACAGAGGAGCCGATCTCCAGTTTGTACAAGCAGATGCAGGAATGGGAGGAACCTGTACAACAAGCTCTCCTTGCCCATTCCTCTGTCATTTTGAGTGTTGATGTTTCGAAAGCCTTACTTCTGAATCGTGCTTGCTTTGGAAAACCTATCTACGCTGCAATACAAGGCTCTACCTCCTCCACCCGTAAGCCACCTCTCCTCATCCTTCAGTTCAGATGCTTCCAAGGTAATGTAACACTGATTTCGATCACCTGTGTTTGGAAGGCTCGCCATGGTTTCCAGAAGCCGACGGTGAGCCCGAGAACGATCGAATGTTTCAGTTGGGATTGGAGGAAGCCTTCTTTTTGGCTTCTCATCTGAGATGCATATCGATCTGCAAGCGAGGCCTTGAGGTATTGTCCTAAAACCCTATAGTCATATCAATTGAAGATTATTTGTAGGCGCTTTGTGATTCAAAAAACCTGATATGAGAAGAATAGGGTCTTTGAGTACCTTGGTGTGTATGTAAAGGTTTTTGAAGCGAAGAAATGTCGGTTGAATGATTGATTGGTAGGGACTTGAGGCTCTGTCTCTAGAAGAAGCCTGGCGATGCATGCAAAGTAGTCGGCCGGAGTTCGGGTATTTGTACATAGCATATGCTCATTTACGAGCGAAACAGTGGGTGGTGCGTTCCGGCATTCAGTATGGCGCAGACTTCATGGCGTATCGTCATCATCCTGCGCTTGTGCACTCAGAGTAATAAAACCTTCTTTTCTGCTTTTTCCACACTTCTCTACCCTTCGTTCGATGCACTGAACAGATTGGGGTTGTGTCAAATGTGCAGTTACGCGGTGCTAGTGATGGTAGAAGGACAGGAGGAACGAGTGAAGACATGGACTGAAGTTCAAGCCATGAACCGACTCTGTGGCAGTGTTGCCAAGGTACCCTAATCCTTGCTGTTGCACTTCAATACTCGTGAAGATTAAACCTTAATTGGTTCGTGGATTGAAAAATAACCTATTTTCCTGCTGTGCACTTGTTCCGTCCAGTGCTTTAAGCAACTTTTGATTGCATCAGTTGGACCGTATTCTAATTTAGGGATTGGAGATTGTTGAGGTTGGAGCCTAGGGCCAACCTTTCAGGAATTTCTGGGGCGCTCTCGCGGACGCCGCAGGGGTCACAGTGGTCCCGTATTCTCTCTTCTACTCTAACGGGAGAGGCAGAGAGCTGACCATGATAGGGGATACATTGTCATAACACTCTCATACTCGCCTGATCTGGGAGCTTGACTTGATTGTTGCTTTCGTGTGCAGACACTGCTGCTGCTTCATTTGATTCCCAAGGATGAAGGAAAAACTGATATGTCAACGCCAGCGTGTGAGGGCCAGGTGGCGGTGGAGGCTGTGGAAGTTCGGAGATGGTTACCAGAAAAGAATCGTGAACACAATTGAGCACCTTAGTGGCAGCAATTTGCCAGACTGATCGAAGCAGACGCGCGCTTCGCCTGAGGCTACCAAGCCCAAGGCGGCGGCCTCCTCGTTGCGAAGGTACGCCTTCATGGCACCCCTGTAAATGTTGGTATAATAATGCCTGGTGTAGTCAAGTCACTTTTTTTACTAGTGATTTGGTTATTGACGAGGAGGGGATATTGACAATTGCAGGGCCACTGGAGACACAAGGAACACTATTGGAAGTGGGCAGATTCTAAGACGGTAGGGTTTATGTCGGCATGGAAGCATTGAGAGACAGAGTCACGAGTTGGAACTTCTTACTTTTTCAAGAAGAATTATCAATAAAAATCACTCAATATATGTTCTTAACATCTCTAAATCTCATGTACTGCCCTTTTGAACATAACAGATATTGTATTGCATACTATACTGTCATGTTTGACCATTCAACGGCTCGTTGAGTGATTTAAGACAGATACATGATGAGGCGATGAGCATAATAAGATATGGCATTCATGTCTATAATCGAATATTGATAGTCTGCATGTTGTCGAGTTCAAGGTTGCTCCAAATATAACTGAAACCTACACAATAACACTCTTCGCTATCGAAGCATTGACTTGCCAACCAGCTCGCATCCTAGACCTTGACCCCAAATTATGGTACTTAGATCCTGATTCTTAAGACGAGTCCAATAACTTCACCACAAAATTTCTTGAGTCTCCACCTATAAAGTACAAACCTGTACAATATCCTTGAACATTGTACATATATAATATTCTAAAATAGCCACAATATTGAATGACACATTCCTTGCAGCAGCGTCTGCCAGATCGCTGACCTCTGCCAGAGACAATGCGTATACCTCAAGTGGCATGGAGACCTTGATGGAAGCTTATTACAAAAAATAGTCAAAATGAGCAACGAATCCCAGATTTACAAGAGTCGATTAATTAAGAAGGAGATGATACATAAACTAATCATTGAAGAGTGAGCTTCAGACGTCTCATCCATTCTGCAAAGCTCAGGTCATCAGTAGGGACAAAGCTGCTCTTCAAACGTGATCTTTGCTCCGGAGTCAGCACTCGTAATTGAGGAAATCTAGCCTCCTGTAATCATAACACAGAACAGTAAAGTGAATCTCCTTCAGATGTGTATATTGATCAATTAAAAGTTCCTTCATAAGCATCGAACATGATCATCCGTTGACAGTGCTGTTACAATGTGCGAGTGATTGTTGAAAGGTTAACGAACCTGCTCATAAGGAGGATCTTTATGTGCGGGTATCAATCTAGATTGAATGTATCGAGCTTGAGAGCTTGCCTCCTGTTCAGTAAGGAAATTGTCAGAATCAGCCAGTTCTAAAACATATAATAATAAAGCTTGAGGGTCGTTTATCTGACCTTGAACGAAAGCATCCGAGGAGCTGGAAACCGCTGCTCAGTAAGTTCTTGAGCGAGAGTACGACAAGCTGCTTGGGCTTCTGCGTTCTTAGCTTCATCTTGCGCAATTCTCAAACCCTGCACATGGAAACAGAACACCATATCCTTTCGATTCAGCCTCACCATTCTAGGACTTGAATAGTGAAGTTCGATGCACCTAGAGTTTTACAAAGGACGAAGAACTTACAGTCCAAATGAAGACATCAGTGCCATGATCCAAAACAATCACGGAGTCGGACTGCATAGCCACATCATGAGCAGGCAACTCCTCGAATGTGCCCGCCTCCCGATGCATGAGCAGCCGTGGAGCCATCATGCGCAAGGACAACTCAAATCCGGCCTGCAAACCCAAAGATGATAAGACACCGAGCAAATAGGAATAACGAAATGTATCCAGTCAGGAAAATGTGTGCAATCTTCGCAAACTGCCTGGCTAATACGTCCACTACTTGGACCGTTTAGAATTAGCAAGGAACTAGGAGTTTGCATACCTGCAAGTACAGATTCCTGTAAACAGCCCTCTCATCTTCATGTCCTATGATGCTGCCCAATAACGGCCCACGCTTCAAGTGAAACAGAAGCTCTGGCAATCTTGCTAGGCTTGAAGGAAAAGGCTTAATGCTGCTCCTGGAAGTACCACCACTTCCAAGTTTCAAGGCGATGTCCTTAACTCTCTCGTCTACAGATGCTCGCATATCAGCAGCATCTCGTGCAGTTCTCGCCTCCAGCACTGTCTTCTTTGCTATTAGCACTGCAGCCACCTGCGCTCATACCCAAAATCTGGAGGTTCAGAACTGAAGAATCACAAGTGGTTGTGTGATAGGAACTCAAGATCCGATGAAGTTAGAGGGTCAGTACCTCGTCATCGACGCTTTGCAAATAGTTTGATACACTATCTGTTGTCGGCAAGCGCACTGTCACAACCCGAGTCACTTCTGCTTGGTGCATACTGGTATATCTTGCAACAATCTGGAAGTACACATGACTGTCTTCTAAATCATCTTCCAATTCCATGACGATTGCAAATGCTTGACAATCCTCAACACTAAGTAACCGCACAGCTGTAGATGTATCATTTCTAAAATGTTCAGAGCTTCCGTCTCCACGAAACTCCTCTCCAGGTCCTGTAGAAAGCAATCACCATGATCAGAGAACTTATCCAATAGTATCGTGTGATAATACCATGACCATAGAAAGAACTTACCAATTACACGAGTTATTGCAACGTCATCAGAACAGCGAATCTCCAACACCCCTCGGAAACCTGTGGAGCGCCGAACTGCACGTTGCAAGTTGGTGGCGAACATCTCTCCAAAATCGTCGTGTAGCACTAATAGACCTCCAGAGGCATTCACTAAAGGCTGTAGTGTGGGGATCCGCACGGGACATGTCCCAGCACAAAAGATGTCCACTGCAATGTCGAGACGTCGTGCTTCCTGGCCGAGATGTTCCATGTGTTTGATTGCCTTCTTCTCCAAGTAGGCATAGTTTGGGTGGGTGCTAGAGAATGGAAGAGCTCCAGGGCCTAAAGTTGTTGGTCCTCCAACACAGAGCAGCACTCGACTTCTTCCGCCAGAACGCTTTGAAGTTCCCACTGGCAGGTCTGTTGCTGGGCCTTGAATGAGAGCCAGTACTACCTCAACAGCTGTTCCTAGACATCGCTCTCTCTTTGACTCGACAAAACCACCTCGGTATGGACGTAGAGAACCGACTATGCTATGAGCTATAGCTAGACAGGCATGAACAGGAGCAAGGTACACTCCTGTTCCATAAATAAGCATCTGTTTCAGCTCCTGACTTATGGTAGAGTCCCCTGGTAAAACATCAGCTGCTGCTACCTCTGATTCTGAAAGGTCGTAGACCGCTACTGTTCTTCCGTATGTCACAATTCCTATCCGCGTTCCTGGATAAAGAGAATCTAAAAACGTATGCAGAGACTCTTGCAATTGGTGCAAATGTTCTTCATCCAGGCTATCGTCAATGAGGAGTACCACTGGCGCAGTCATACTGGATTCGGAAACAGACACGAATCCAGGGCGTCGATTTCCTGCAATTCCCCTCCAGAATAAGAAAATGCACGAGCTCTCCATCACAAAAAGATGAAAAGAACCGGATCTGTGACCGAGACGATACCTGAATCTACGTAATCGACCACACTGGTCGCAAGTTCCGGCCAATTCCGAAGCTCATCGATGCTGGGAGCCCTATACTCTCCGTTACTGTCATTGGATTTATTACAGAACGTGCAACTCCAATGTCCAGTGTTCGGTGCAATAGTGCTGTGCTGGTTAACATAGGCCCCACAATTGTGACAACGGAAAGGCTCATGCATAATCACTGGTGGACTAGGCTCTGTCTCTCTTCCTGGACACACCAGTGCTCCGAACCCCAAGCTGGCCGTGTTCATAAGCTTCTTCTCGTTCAAAACCTGGACAATAATCATATGTTAGTTCCACACAACCCTGAAAGGAAAGATCCCTACACTAATAGAACCGCATTCTTCTGAACCCTAACTAGGAAGATGAAGGCACCTTCTGAGCTGAAAAAAGCACGAAGGGCGCGGATGCAGACAAACTGTAGGCATCAAACTCCTCTTCCAATGCTCGTTGCGGGTGACCAGCTCGAGATGATAAGTCGTTATCAGCCGGTGGAGCTGCCGAATGTGGAGCTAGAGGAATCTCAGCAAAATTCGAAGGCCGAGCATTCATGTCAGGTGGTAGAGAAGGCCGAGGCAGACTACTGGACCCGAATGTCGGAGGACCTGGAGGACCTGCATGCTGCGGGCCAGGGCCAGGTATGGAAAAGCTGGGAATCGAAGCTCCGCCTGAACCACCAGAAGGAGGCGGTCCCATCGGAATGACCGGCATTGACTGCGATCCAGGAGCCCCAAACCCTAAGTCGCCATTCGCAGCTGGAAAACCTCCTGCACACACTCTCAATTCTAATCACTTTGACCGCCTCTGAAACAACAGCAGCTTACCCTACTACACCATCACACACTCAGTCTAAACCACGGGGTAGGTTGATCTAAGCCAATTATTAACAACTAAAGATCAGTGAAGACGATGTAGACAATTTCATGCAGACAATTTCATTGCGCGTTTCCACAGAATTTGATTTGATTCTACATTTCTATGTTGAAACCGAAGCTAGAGAGGGAGAAAAAAATCGAAACCTCGAGCTAAAAAGCAAGTAAACCGAAACCACAGTAACATAAGGTTGACGGAGTCAAATAACCTAATGCATCAGCTGCCAATCAAAAGCTCAACAAGAGCTAATGTGATCGGATCAGGACAAAAGATCAAACGAAGGGGAGAAAAATCCACCTGCATTATTGGGTTGGTGAGGCTGGTGAGCATGAGCGTGGCCGTGATGAAACGTAGGAGGAGGAGGAGGTATAAGCGGCGTCGCTTGTGACTTAGCATTGTCAGGTGATGCGTAATTCTGGTAATGCTGGTGTTGCCCCTGATCTTCCATGGCTCTCTAAATCGGACGTGTGCCAAAAAAGCTAGGCAACTACTCTCTCACAAGAGTCGCCACTTCAACTCCATCAACCTCTAATCTCTCGATTGCGCAATAGGGCGCCAAATCGCTCGAATTTTGCGGAAAAAGTTGGTTGGGGAGGGAATCATCGAGAAGCTGGGGTCATGATGAAGAGGGGAGAGATGGGCGTGGTGTGCGCGACCACTGCCTGGAGACGTGCTCGCGGCAGCGGGCGAAGGGAATGAGAAAGCGTGCGGGAGGGAAACCCATGAAGTCGGACGCAGGGGTCCACGATGCATGTCCGCGTCTGATAACCCTGTGATGTTCATACCCGGATCTGACTCCGAGAGATCATGGCAGCTACACTCATCAGTTCAATAAGTTTAATAGTGTTTCACTGCAAATAGTGTTCATCTATAAGTATTGTATTTCCAAAAAAGTATCTTAAATCTTTTTTAGTGTCAAGTTGATTAAAGGGTCTACTTCAAGGCTCTTCAAACTATCAAGGACCATGAAAGCATGCACTTCTTAACATAGTACTTATAGCAGTAGGTTGTTTACATTGATTAATAACTTGTAAGATTTGAGGCATTGAAAAAAAGAGCCTCGATTTGAGGCATTGAAAAAAAGAGCCTCGATTTGAGGCATGAAAGAAAGTAGTCTCCACTTGAATCCATTAATTTTATCTTTTAATTTTTTATTTATAAATATCACAAATAGTGTCTTATTTTCTAATAGACTTTGTACCTAGCGTTATGACCGATTACATGTCTATCATTCACCACTGGGACCATAAACATTAAATGAACCCAACGATATGGTTATAAGATAGCAAAGTGAGCTCCTCAAATCAACAACAAGATTTTGAAAATACTAGTCTATAAAATGAGGTCAATGTGAAGAATTAGGTGATCAACCAATTACTGTGAAATTGTTTAGAATTTTTAATTACTCAATATAAAAAGTGTTGGAAAGAAGTTGATTGTTGCAAGGATATGTGTCGAGATAGATAAGGCACTAAATGGTTACAAGATGAGATTAGTTAAAGATAAACTTAACCCCTAAATGATTTGACTCATTGGTAGAAAAAGACCACATTTTCAACAAAAGTGTCATAAATCGAAAATAAGAGGTAAGTTATTTGGATCCCAAATATACAATCCTCTGGAAGAGATATTGTACATTATGTGGGTCAAATTTTGAGTCATGACGTCTCATAGATTGCAAGATCATAACGTATAAGTACTCAAAAAACATTACAAAATCTCAACATTTTCACTTTGAAGTGAAAATGCTACCAAAATATTTATTGCATTTTAAAAAATCACAAACTACAAAGATGTTTAACTTAAGCACACCCTTGAATAGGAAAAAACTATAAGAAGAAGTTCTTAACGCAAATAACCTTGCGGAGGTGAATAATGCCAAAAATTTGAAAAAGACAAAATAATCGAAAAGGCAACCCTTTGCACACATAATTAGGCCTTATCTACAAAACATCTTCAATTCTGTCAAGGTTTCTAGTGCTAAAACTAGACTCTAATTGGCTTTCATCCTAAAAAATAAAGACAAAATTCAACTGTGAATGAAGGAGATAAAGCTCCTCACCTATGTATTAATTTATTTTCAAGATAGAAGATAGCTGCATATTAAAT
Source organism: Bryum argenteum (assembly GCA_037043015.1). Taxonomy (NCBI): domain Eukaryota; kingdom Viridiplantae; phylum Streptophyta; class Bryopsida; order Bryales; family Bryaceae; genus Bryum; species Bryum argenteum. The sequence goes on along the minus strand of CM073328.1, from coordinate 10,687,815 downwards.
ACCAATAATATTTGGATCAATTTATTAGCCAACCAATAATGCAACCAACCAAAAACTTGTTAGCCTTAAACTTTAGATCATGATCATATAAAGGAATTTCAAGAAAACATCTTTATCATGTTTAATAATTGCCTCAGAGTGGTAGAACATGCTCCATGTTTGAAAACTCAAAACAAGAGCTGCTTTTGCCAAAATGTATATTATTTATTCATACTTTATTGTATAGAACTCCAATTTTTACCACATAAATAAGGCTTGATTCAAGACTCAATCCAAGTGATTTCATCCAGGACAAACTCTAGATAGAGAAGTTAAGGCTCTTCAAATTTGTTGCAGTCATCCAAAATGTTGATTTGCGATAGTTGCCCCGGTTAAAGGTTAATTCAATGAACAAAAATTTATGTGTAAAGGCTATGTCATTTTTGTGAAATATCAAATGTTAAGCATTTTTTTGGCATCATGTAAATACATAAAAAGGTAGAAATTAGGCACTACACACGTTGTTTTTTTTTTTTTACTCTCAAATAATATCATTAAAGCATAGGCAGATGTTAACGTAGTTATTTATGTGGAGTTCCCAAACCTAGAAAAAAACATTGTATCATTTTAAAGTACTTAACAACTATTTGTGCATGATCTAAATTTTGTACAAAATTAAACAACATCTGAGGTAAATAAATGTTCCAAAGGCTATTTAAAGTTTTTTTATAAGAAGACCACAATAGACCCTAATGCTTATTCTAAATCAAAAACAAGACAATATTAGGCTTGGTTGTTAAAAAGATAAAGTTTTTGTTAGTAATTGAGCTATGACACCATACAATCCATTTCTTTCTGGAAAGTATAATTTTTAGATCAAAAGAGAGGTTTATGCATTGGTACATATTCTTGAATTACCCCATAAGTACATCTACAAAGGTTACAATCGTACAACGATGTAGTTTGACTTGTATATGATAAATATATTAGTCCTCAAAAGCTAGCATTGCAATTACCTGGAGTAAATGTATGAACAACAACAAGTCCTGTTTCAATTGTAACCAATACTTATGATGTGGCATTAGCATTTCTATGAAAAACTAATATACAAGAAACATACTTAAAAAGTATATACTTCATGAAAAAGCTCACAAATATACTTACTAAGAATTCTTGATACATTTTTGAAACAAAAAAGAAAAATATTCAACTATATACTAGATTGACTCGGCTAAAAGTAAATCGTATTTTACATATCCTACTATTGGAGATGGATACTATTTAACTATTTGAAGAAAAATTGTTTGTGGACTTCTTAAAGACTTACGAACACTGATTGGTCAAGTATATGCTACAATTAAGGAAGTTTGATTTAAAAGAAGCACGTTGAAAATTATTAAAACAAAGACACTATTTTAAATTGATATTAATTATAGAATTAGGAGTGCAACTACGCTCATCATTTCCAAACGTGAATTATGTATGTGTCAACTCAACAAAAGCGATTGTAGATTGAGTTGAGTAGTATATATATGTAATAATTTGCAAATCCGTTCACAAACTCAAGTAGGCGTACAAGAATCACCAAAAAATGACCAAAAAACTACAATGGGTATTTATTAATAGACAAAACTTAACAAAATATCAAAAGAATTGAGTTTGCAAATTTTTCATGAAAATCATTGTCATTAATAAATTAAAAATTTAATTGTTTAAGATTACTTATTCTAAATGAGATGCATGGAATCTTAATATTCTTCAAATTAAAATAAATAAAATGAACCACTCATAAATTCACTTCACCGTGTAGCAAATCATAAATTATAAGCCCGATGTTTAGAATGTTCAATTGACACAATTTTTATTAATGGTTCGATTAAAATTAAAAGCATCTTTGAATTTGATGTACTTGCAACAAAACATAACAAAACAAAAAAATTATTATGGAATTGTAAAGATAATATTATTGTTAAGAAGAGACAAATGTATATGTAGAAGAAATATTAATTATATTTATTGAATAACCATAAGCTCTTCTACGTACAAGAAGATGATCAATTATATCAATTGAACAGACACAAGTCCTTTTATACACAAAAAGGTGTAAATTAGATGAAGGGTTGTGACACTTAATACTTATAATTTATGACTGTCAATTTCAACCATCCTTAGCACTTCTTTCTGAAATTAAACAAACTATGCTCCTAACTGAAGATTATGCTCATGTATTTAACCACAATTTTGCACACAATACAAGTATTTTTATTTTTCTCAAGCTTATGTAAAATAATATGCATACATGATTTTTGTGCTAAAATATATTAATTTTAGTTAAAAACTAGGTATTTGATCACAAATATTATGAAATTGAATTTCAATATGTTTTAATTTGGAGTGAAACTTGGGATTCTCATTTAAAGCTATTGCACTTTGATTGTCACAATAAATTGTGATTGGAGAGTCTTCAACTACTTTTAAATCTTCAAGAAGCTATTTTAATCACATTGCTTCTCTTGTTGCTAAGGTAGTTGCTACATATTTTCATTCACTCGTAGATAATGTTGTAATTGTTTGTTTTTTGCTTGCCCAACTTATAGCTTGATTTGCAAGTAGAAATAAAGAGCTAAATGTAGATTTTCTATCGTATAAATCTTTTGCCCAATTGGCATCCGAATCTCAATTTGTTAAGGTTATTTTCTAATAATATTTTGTATCATTTGTATAGAATGTCATGATGTTTGGTTTCTTGCAAATAACAAAAAATTCTTTTATAGACAATTTAATAAATTTTTAATGAATTTCGTAGATGTTGAGAGAAGTTTGCATTAAGGCAAAATAAACATCCGGCCTTGGACAAGTCATAGAAAAGATTGAACTACCAAGAACGTCTTTATACGGCTAAATACTAGAAAAGTTATTAGAATTCTCATTTGTTGAAGAACAAGTTGGAGAAGGAATAAACTTTTGTCTTAATTCTACAAGAAGTCCTAAATGATTTTTAATGTTCTACATGAAAAAATAAATATATTATGATTTAAGTATTTTGATACATAAATAAAAAAGACAAAATTGCGTATCACTTAAAGCCAAATTGTAAGTCATTTAAAAGTTACATTCCGACACTCTTTTTTATTTTAATCTAAAATATTTTGGACCATTTTTGAAGATAAACAAACATAAACAGTTAAAGCGATAAACACGCGTCAACATAAAGAGCTAAAACGATAAACACGCGTCAACATAAACAGCTAAAACGATAAATACGCGTCAACATAAACAGCTAAAGCGATAACCACGCGTCAACATAAACAGCTAAAGCGATAAACACGCATCAATTTTTTTTGTAATACACGTTATCAAAATCGATAAAAACTAAATAAGAATACATTCTATGATACCAAGCTCTTGAGCATTGTTTCAGTCTACAACGAGATTTTTTATAATAAACAAATTAGATTCTCATTACCTTTCTTTTGTGAGTCCTTCAAGTTGGCGCATATAAATTTCTTTTTCTAAATCACCATGTAAGAAAGCTGTGACGACATCCATAATGTTCATATGATAATGTGTAGCAAAAGCCAATATTACTTTTATAAAAGATAATGTTACTACGATGACAAAGTGTCATTATAATCAATGTTGGAGATTTGTGAATAACCTTTAGCAACTAGTCAAGCTTTGTATCGGTTAACAGATCTATCGATCTCGTATTTGTTTTGAAAGAGCCACTTATTGCGTGCATTTATATTTCATATTACTTATAATTTCTTTGAAATCCTTGGTTCATACTAATATCTTATGATGTAAAATTATATGACATAGTAATATTATCATTTGCAATCAAATCAATAAAACTCAATAACTTCATTCATGAGCTTCAACTCGGAAGAAAGAACTAACCCAAATTCACTTGTTGACATTAATCTTATATAACGATAAAATTATTTCTGATGAAAATAAAATGAAATATTAGTGAACATTATAAATTATCACATTGTTAAATCGATATGTACTCTATAACTAACATAAAAATATTTTGAAGGTAAAATTAAAACCCACACAATACAAATGAATCAATTTGAATTTTTACTTCATAATATATCACCAAACACCTTAAATATAGCATATAAGTACGTTTTAAATTTGAAAGAATACAATATATTTACGTCGTAATGAAGTTTTTGGTGTTTCCTATCTAATTAATATTTTATTTTTGTTGATACATAACCTGTAATCAGTAAGTCTTGTATAAAATTTGATTTTATGTTATTGATATTATAAAAAGAAATTTAATTTGATTGTTACTAAAGGTGACGCAACAAGCACAAAAAAATTTATCCAAATTTGTATGTTGTAGAATATTGTATCATAATTGTCGCAAATTATATTGTACTTTCAACAAACCAAAAACAATTAATGCAAAAAATTACTTATATCAATATAGCTTAGTCTATTTATATTTTCTCTAAAAGTTTATGATTATAACGATAAAAAACTATAGTATATCACATACGATCTCTTTGAAGTATTTATAGTCATCACTATATAAATCTTTTTTGTTATTGTTGAAATTTATTTAAAATCATGTAAAATAAAAAAAACTAAATAGAGAATATATTCAAGTATTGAGTCTAAATTGTAGTGCTTGTTACGTTATAAACTATATGACTTTTTAAATTTTATTTTTGATATGATATAAGTTCATTAAATACTACTTGAGATTAACCAAAATGATAGGACGTTTATCCACAATGTAATTGAAGATTTTTGAGGTTGGATCAATAACTTCTATATTTTTATTTATTTTTTAATTTAATGTGGTATAGTTTATTGTAATATAATGTTATTGTACATAATATTTATATTTAAAATTTAAAATATGAACAAAGTGTTATGTGAGTATATTCAACAAGAAATATAACATTAAAGAGAATAATTTTACTAAATAATGTTTAATTTGATATATTACATGATAAACATAAAAATATTTTATAATGTAAAGTATTGTAACTATTGTTTGTTATTAAAGAATTATTATGGTTGATTAAGGATCAAATATAAAAATATAAAATCATATTTATTACAAAAAATTTGGAAATTTATTATTGAGCTTATTGTATTCTTATATACTTCACTAACTTTGATTTATACAAAGGTTGTATTCAACGGTTACTTTTTTGTACCTATTGTTTTAGTGATTTGACATTTCTTGTACCTATTCCACTTGTAAATTTGAAATCATACATTCATGTAGAAGTGAATGAATCCTCATTAATAATATAATTATAGCATCTTGTATCAATAACATTGATAATGGACAGTAACCAGAATTGAGCAACTTCCACAGAAATGAGTATAAATTTTACACAAGAAGTTTTTGCAATACATGTATGTTGTAATTATAATAAAATTCTTGCTTATAAAAGAAAATATAATTGTAAAATTGTTATTATAGAAATAATGTGTTATTATAAGGAAAACTCCAAAGACATTCTAAGAATAAAGTTTATATCACAAGCTCAAAATATCAGTCTCATGAGAGTCAATTTATAATACAAGTTTTTGATTTCTTGTGCTCTTATATTTTCATTAATTCCAAACATTAGTCGATCTATGTTTTTAAAGGTTCATTCATAGATCCAAATCATACATTAATGTTTATATTTGCTTACAACAAAAATAATATTTCATACATAATTGTATTAATTATAAATATATTCAAAAATAACATGTAATCATTCAAAATTTAATATTTTCTTTTGTTTGTTAGGGTGTAGGTATGTAATAAATGATTTTTTTTAAAAAATTAAAAATTAAACAAACATTATAAAAAAAATTAAATTCTTTTTTGGAACAGATACCATAATATCAATACCAAAAATTACATGAAGTTAGTCCAATTGAATAGACAATTTATCAATATTAATCTTGTACATGGTAATCTGATGTGTAATAATACTTTGCTAAGTTGTTTTTAATCAAAGTTATTCACAATGTTTGGGAAGGGAAAAAAAATAAAAAATAAAAAAGAAAAAATATAGAATTGAATATAATATATATAATTTCAAATCTAATAAAATTCTAGATTGTAGGTAAATTCTAGATTCTAGAGTTTATTGATTATGAGGGAGTAAATTTAAAAACCGTGTAATAATATGAAAGACATATTAAATTCTTAAAACCATTTATGACATCATAATAGATCAAGTGATAAATAAGTTTTTTTTTTTTTTTTTAAATTTTTTTTTTGGGGTATATGACTTATTGAAAATTGAATATAATAGTATTTGAGTGGTAAACTTTGAATAATATAATTTTGACAATTTATAAGTTCAAGTAGAATTTTAAAATTTTAGTCTTTGAGTAATATTATTTAATCAAGTATATTTTGGATTATTGTTTGAATTTTTAATACCATAAGAATATCTAGTAATTGTTGAACTTTAGGTAGTTTAGAATTTGAGTATTTGAAATATTATGATAAGATATTCATATATAAGACTTGGAGATACTAAGAAACCGATCTTGAGTATCAAATTGTCGGTAAAAAAACTTGAGCTAAATGTTTACTTAGATTATTGTTTGTAATATTATTACTTGTGGAAGAAATGACTACGTGAATTACATATATTCGGCTTTGTGTACAAAATGATAGAAGATTGCAAGTCTAACTTACTAAATAATTTTTATTATTATTAAATATGATGAAAATTTTCGGTTTTATTTCTTGCATGTAGAAGTTGAGTTTTGTGGATTATGCAAAAACTTCGTTGATTATATATTAAAAATCTTACCTTGTATTATTCTAACTCCTGAAAGCCCAATCGACAATATTGGTCCAAAGGAATGATTAATTTTAGGGTTCATGCTTTTAAGAGTGCCTAATTTATTCTAAGTATAGATAAGGTATCAAAATCAATTATATCCACTCCAATAATTTATGTTGTTGATCTATTAATTTCTAGTTTGATTTATATGTCCATGTCTTCCAATTCGAAAGTAATGGCATATTTAGATCAGGCCTATGGCTAATGTAAAATTAAGACAATTCTAATCGGTGTCGCGTGCAAATAGGCCCTATGATATGAGTAAAGAAGTAAATCAAATTCATTGGTTTGCTTTCATACCAACTTTTTTGGGCGGAATTGGATTCGTTTGAAGAATGCATATAATACAAGGTTACCTACTCCACAATCTTGCATATATATATTCTTGTTGTGATTGAAGTATAATAAATTTGAAAGTGCTCCCATTTTACTCACTGCACAAAAATTATAGTACTCCAAGCATACAATTGCTCTTACTATAACCTCAACTTGAGAGACAAAGCATACATGGTTGAAAAATCTCTTTTCCATTTGCTTGGGGCCATTATCAAGCTCAATGAAAATAATTGCTTCTCAATTGGCCATAATATTTAGTGTAAACTTAAAGGGGCCACTTCCAACCTTTGTGCTAATAAAATGAGTGAATTTCTTGTACCTAAGTCATATTTTGGCCTTGACACCATTTAGAACCCACCCCAAATTATTTTTGGAGAAATTTCTATATTATTCTATTGACTTAGGAGATACCACTAATACATACTAGTACGTGCCTGTGGCATTGCCACGCTCATACAGATAATTTGGGGCCATATATACTTTGGAATTTGACATCTTGGAGTCCATCGACATGATTCGTTATCCAATTGTTGCCCACACTTCTATGTATATATTCCCTTCCAACGACACCTCATGCGTCTTGATCCAATCGTCTGTGCCCAAGATCATAATGACATCACTCACACACAAACAAACTACATGCCTTAACTAAAAGAGTTATTCACTTTTTTTTTACTTTTCAAAGTTTACTTTTGTTATTGTCATTTTAAAAAAGTCAGCGTTCATTAATTAAGAACACAATGAGGAAACATGTGAAGGCTTCATCATGCATATTCCTTGTATGCATGGGAATAGGCTGCTTCAGTATGAAGAATGGCTACCGATAGAACCTAAGCCCGCGGCCGAAGCAGATAAGGCTGTCACGGTGATCAGTCGCTGAATCGAACAATCGACACGGTCAAAGGACCGAGGTCATTGCATGCTCAATCCGGAGGGGCTAAGGTTTCTGGACGCTTCTCTTCACGAAGGCGCCTTCACCACCCCACCTTGCGATTTACTACCTTCATCACCAGAATCTGTATTCCATTCTCCGAGGTCCGTCACCTAGGATATCCGCATTCGAATTGGCCATTTTCCATCGAAAGTCGTCACGTTCTCGTGTTTCTGGGTCTCTGGGTTTTGGGTTTTGCACTTGTACTTGAAGGTGTCTTTGGATTTTCAGGATGGCTGCCAATACGATGCTGGCCAACAGGCTGATGGCCTCGCCCTCGTCAACGGCAGTGGCTTCCAAGAAGTCGATGGCAGGATTCCTGCAGGGGCGCACCCAGCCAATGAGGCTGCGAAAGGGAAGACTCGCAGTGCGAGCCCAGTCGAAGGACATCTGCTTCGGTCAAGACTCGCGCGCCGCGATGCAAGCTGGAATTGACAAGCTCGCGGATTCCGTCGGCGTCACTCTGGGCCCCCGAGGTAAGTAATGGTGCAATGTGACTATTAGGTCTAGATTTAATGAGTGCCGTGAGGGGAATGCTGAAGAAGGTGGTTGGGAATGGCAGGTCGGAATGTGGTGTTGGACGAGTTTGGTGCGCCAAAGGTGATCAACGATGGTGTGACAATTGCGCGCGCGATTGAATTGCCCAATGCCATGGAGAACGCTGGAGCTTCTCTTATCCGAGAGGTGCGTGAAGTGCTCGGGCTTATCTTGAAGTTTTAGGCAGTGGAGCGCAATTCTGTCAGGCAGGAACGTTTCTCTTTTGAGCCAAGTGTGAGAGGTATCTGATTGTTGGTAGTGGCCTTTAGGTTGCGAGCCGGACGAACGACTCTGCGGGAGATGGAACAACTACGGCGTGCGTGTTGGCGCGGGAGTTGATCAAGATGGGGCTGCTGAATGTCACCTCGGGCGCCAACCCCGTGGCTATCAAGAAGGGCATTGACAAGACTGTGAACGCTCTGATTGAGGCTTTGAAGGAGAAGGCTCGCCCCGTCCAAGGCCGGGAAACCATCAAAGGTAGCGCCCTCTCTCCCTCCATTCAGCACTGCAGCTGAGGTTCTGATTGTATGCTGAGAGTTGATGAGTTCATACTGCGGAACTTGAAAGTGGATATCGTGGTGATGTAGCTGTGGCGTCGATCTCTGCTGGAAACGACGAGATGATTGGCACTATGATTGCTGATGCCATCGACAAGGTGGGACCTGATGGTGTTCTGTCCATCGAGTCCTCGTCTTCGTTCGAGACCACAGTGGATGTCGAAGAGGGCATGGAGGTAAGCTGCTTCCGTCTGAAAGTTTGAATCGTGAAATTTAGGTGTTCATGAGTTTCTCAGGGAGGTATCTGGAGGTGGAGCTCTGGAAATGAAGCATGTGTAGGTCCTACAAGCCGAGTCTGGTGTAGTGAGAGCATTGTAGACTGAGTGTTTGCTGGTGGTGTGCAGATCGACAGGGGCTACATCTCTCCCCAGTTTGTGAACAACAATGAGAAGCTGTTGGTGGAGTTTGCGAACGCCAGAGTGCTGGTGACGGACCAGAAGATCAGCACCATCAAGGAGATCATTCCCGTCTTGGAGAAGACGACGCAAATGAACGTGCCACTGTTCATTGTGGCCGAGGACATCGCCGGCGAGGCTCTGGCCACTCTGGTGGTGAACAAGTTGCGGGGCGTCATTCAGGTGGCGGCCATCAAGGCCCCCGGATTCGGAGAGCGTCGCAAGGCCCTTCTTCAGGACATTGCCATCATGACAGGTACGCAGTTGCATCCTTCACATTCCTGAACTGTGGCTTGCTCTTGGCCCTGTCCAGAACTTCCTTGACATTCCTGAGCCGTGTTCGCTCTTGGACCTGTCAATGTACCTCGTTGCTAACTAGAGGTTTGGGTGAATCTTAGGCTCGGAGTTCATCGCGGGTGACTTGGGCATGAAGGTGGAATCCACGGAGGTCGAGCAGCTGGGGTCTGCAAGGAAGATCACCGTGAGAAGTGGCACCACCACAATCATCGCGGATTCCGCAAGCAAGGACGAGATTCAGGCGCGCATTGCCCAGATCAAGAAGGAGCTTTCAGAGACGGACTCCGTATATGACACGGAGAAGCTGTCTGAGCGAATTGCCAAGTTGTCCGGAGGAGTGGCCGTCATCAAGGTAAAGTACCAACAATCTAAAATCAACCCTGCACCTGCAATTATGATGATAAAATACCCCCAACTGAGCTAACCTTGTGGGCGGCAACAGGTGGGAGCAGCGACAGAGACTGAACTGGAAGACAGGAAGCTGAGAATCGAGGACGCGAAGAACGCGACGTTCGCTGCGATTGAGGAGGGCATCGTTCCCGGAGGAGGAGCAGCGCTGGTGCACTTGTCAGCGATGGTGCCAGCCATCAAGGAGACGATCACAGACCCGGAGGAGAAGCTGGGAGCAGACATCGTGCAAAGGGCGTTGAGTGCACCGGCGGCGCTGATAGCCCACAACGCGGGTGTGGAGGGCGCAGTGGTGGTGGAGAAGATTCTGGAGAGCGCGTGGGAGATGGGGTACAACGCCATGACGGACAAGTACGAGAATTTGCTGGAGGCGGGCGTGATCGACCCTGCCAAGGTGACCCGCTGTGCGCTCCAGAACGCGGCGTCCGTGGCAGGCATGGTGTTGACCACGCAGGCCATCGTGGTGGAGAAGCCCCAGAAGAAGACCGCCGCTGCTCCCGTGGCTGGCATGACCATGTAATCTCACTATTAAGTAGCTTAGTAGAGGTATTAGGACACACTCGCTCACATTCTCATTTTCCAATTATTCGATTGACACTGCAGAGCACAGTAGGGATCTTCCTTTGTAATGAAGATCAGTGCTCCATAGCAAGAGTTGAATCTTTAGTTACACGTTGATGTTGCAGTTCTGGATTCTGAAATTGCAATTCAACATCGAGCTCTTTGGTTTGCACATCGGGTTGTTGTTGTGGCATCACTTGCATTACTGGATTGCTGATTGGACAATGAGCATGTTTCGTTTGCTTATGTATGGTTTTATAACTACTGTCACATGTGTAACATTTGTGATCAAATTGTGGCTTCCGACACAGTGTCTATGGAGGTGTGCACATGATCCACATGAAGTATGTCGTGTGTCGTTCGTTGTTCTTCAATCCTATGCGAGAACACTTGTTCCTTGACATTGTACTTTTCAGCATTTCTCTGGAACTCGAATGATACGGAAACGAGTGATCATGGTGACATTATCAACACACCAAACCAAATAAAAGTTGGTCCAAGAATTAGGCTAATGAGTTCTATCATAGTCAAATGAATGCTTGTACCTGGAACCCTTTTAAGAACAATGCTTCTACACCAAATTCTACTTATCATTTACTTGGAATTAAATCTCTTTCATTTGATTCTCTGATTAAAACTTGTGCAAGTGAGGTTCTAAATCACAAATTTCAGAAGTTTCTTTTTTTTTAAAATTTTGTTGGAGAACCATTAAGTAGGAAGAATCAGTTTGTGATATGTGATGATGTACTTACAAAAGTGAAGGTTGAAGGTTTACATCAAATAATAATGTTTGTGGGTTTTTTTTAGAAAAAAAAACAAAAACTATGTTACAATTGTATAAAGGAAGACTTACTTAATCTTGCATTTCAAGAATTTTGACCATTGATGAGTCTCCTATCTTTTGGCATACAACAACTCTATCTTTTGAAGTGATGATACCGGATGTTTTTCCATGCTCTAGAGCAATCTGCAAATTCACCGATGCATTCATTTAAGTATAATCATTATAGAGGTTGAGTTTGTAGTTACTATTCTAATATCTTAGAGTATTCTTTCTTTCACTACAAAAAAATGACCCACATGTAAAGAATTTTCTTATATTTCTCGAGATATATATAGTACTTGTTATATTCTAATTCTTATTGATTGCATGAGATCAGATGCAAAAACAATTTCATGCAATATAGCAAAAGACTTCTTCACATTTGACTTACCTTTAGAATCGATTCATTGACATTATTAGTGGAACTGTCGGCTGGATGTCGAGGATCAGCAAGCATAGGAAAAAGGCCACGAGTGATCAAACATTGTCGAGCTTGTGCAGCACCAGTGAACGTCCATCGCATTTTATCAGTTGTCAATCTCGGAATAACAACCGTCAACACCGGCATGATAGGTCTATATTTTGATACCAATCTAGCAACTTTACCAGACGACGTAAACACAACAATAACTGAGGCCTTAACTTTAATAGCTGCTTTCACAGCAGAGGAGGCAATAGTTTCCAAGTACCCCATAGGTTCTCCAACAAATTTACACACCTGCCTAAAATAGAGTGCTTGATTAAACACTTTCTCAGCTTCGCCACATATCAACCGCACGGTAGTTACAGCCTCAACAGGATAATTCCCACGATACGTCTCCGCACCAAACATGATGCAATCCGCTCCATCGAGAACCATATTTGCTACATCAGTCGCTTCAGCTCGAGTTGGTCGTGGACTATCAACCATAGAATCCACGACACGAGTAATAATAATCGGTTTTCCAGCAAAATTACATTGCCGAATGGCTTTCTTCTGAAACCGAAACACTTGCTCAGCAGGGATATCGATACCCAAATTTCCTCGTGAAAGAATTATACCATCCGCTTCTTTCAAAATCTCATCAAAATGCTCCAAACCTTCTTGATTTTCAATCTTTGCATAAATATGTGTTTGTTTCAAATCCCCAAGTTTGCTAAGGAAACCACGCGTCAATCGTATATCATTAGCGTGACGAGTATAAGACAACGAGATGAAGTCTATCTGATTCTTCACACCCCACGTCTGAATAACTTTCTTATCCATCTCACTCAATGTCGGAAGCCCAATGCGTACCGCAGCGGCAACCGCAGTAAAAAGCGCTCCACTCAAGATCGCCGTGTTCTTGATCAAGCAATTCACATTTGGGCCATTGGTGTCAATGACTTGGAGCCATACAGAAGTAGTCTCACTTCCGGTGTACAAGTATTGACCAACAAAGATTTCATCGCCGGGTTTTACATGATAAGAGAGGTCCGAGTAGTTGATAGGAAGAAACGCCGAGGAGGTATCTTTGCTCTTATCCGGTGTCAGCACCACCATATTTCCTTCTTTGAGTTCTATGTTATCATTCTTGGTGTTTACAATGGAAAGCTCCGGGCCTATGCTATCAAGCATAACTGCGCATAATCGTCTTGTGTTCTTTACTGCAGTTCTTAAGTTGTCAAGCGTTTCTTGATGGAATGCTTCATCGCCCCATGTAAAATCAAACCTTGCAACTGACATTCCTGCTTTTAATAAACTCTCTAGTACCGCCACTGAGCGCGACATTGGTCCCAATGTACCCACAATCTTTGTTAGCGTTTTGAATGCCCCTGCTGGAGCTGGTTCTAATATTGAATCCAGCCGAAATGGTTCCTCGAGTAATAACAACGATTGCGGCATTTTGATCTACTTTTGAATGACAGTAAATAAGTTTAGTGATATTCTCAGTTCATTTGGTGATAGATATTCTTTTATATACTTGAGTGAGACAAGGTGTAGTCTTCATTTGAGATTTGTAATTTGAACACTCAATATAGAATTTAGAAGGATGAGTCTTTTCTTTTCATTGAAGAAATTTCTTTGCATGTATTTGATTACAACTCTTCTTATGTGAGTTTGATATATGAAAACATCCTTCTGTGTTGATTTCTCGTCTCATTTCATTCTTCTTCATCTCATTTGAGAATGTAGGAGTATCACATGGTGAATAGAAATATGGTTTGAACATCCTAATGTCCAGCATGAAGTAATATTGTGAAGATTTTGATGAGGCCTTCACGTATAGAATTCTGTTTTTACATTTGTTACATATTATAGTGGTGACAACTTGATCAATTCAAAGTTTAATTCTTCTATGATTTTTGACATAATTTTTGTATGCAAAGGACAATCAAAACCTTTTGAGATGATTATGAAAAGACATGATAATGGAGAGGAGGCTTTTGTATTAGATTCAAAAAGTCAAAGTCTTTCAACAAGTCCCATGTAACTCTGCGGAAAGTATCCTTAGCATGTCAAAAAGCATGAAATTAAAAAAGGGTCTTTATCCTAGGTCTAAGTATTATTACAAATACTACATTTATAGAGGAAAATAATCTCAAAGTTATGATTTCAAATTTTCATAATTTACAACTGGGAGTGGTTTGTAAGCTCAAAAGCAATAAGAAGGTAGATCTATATGTCTTTTAAAAATGGAATATTGACTTATGATTCCAAACCTAAAAGTTTAGAAACTTCTACTTATAAAATATCAACTCTCACTATCTTTACCAACACATATCAAAGGCCCCATCCACCTAGTACTTTTTTTAAAATAAAATCACAAATCATATTTTCTTCATTGCCAAATAAATTCTGTTGGTGTTATGAATACAAAAAATAACCCCAAACACTTTCACCTTCTGACTTAGATGAGTTTGTGAGCCACATACACATTCTCTCTTCCCTCCTTGAGCATCACAATACAAAAACCTCATTACTAGTATTGAATAAATAATGTCCTCGCATTTATTTCAAATGCTCTCATATGTGAACCATGTCTATGGTTCAATCCTCCATGCCCTTTGAGGGAATACTATGCCAGGCATCTCTAAAGCACTACACTAAATTTGATAATTAGTGTTAGATTATTATAAGATTTGAAAATGCTATAAGTTTTTACTTTTGTTTTTAAAAAATTACCAAGAGCATTGATTCTGATACTATATAAGGACCCCCATCTTGGCCAATATAGTGGGTAAAATTATTAAACAACAGTAAAAACTTATAACATGTTTATGTAAATTAGTGTATCTAACACTAATTATCAAATTTAGTGTAGTGGCTAGGTAGAAACTAGCAATAGTGTTTACCCCAAGAGGGGCTTGTAGCATTGGTGTGATGACCTCCGGGTATACCTCCAAGGATAGGTCGAACGAACACTCTATTCACATCAGCCTCTAAATAGGTTGGAGTTTCTCTTCTTCTCTTCTTCTCTTCTTCAATCCTACATCCTAACTTTAATCCTCTTTACCTTGGATTTCTAACACTATCCTTAATACTTACACAGAGTCAGCATCAGTCAAAAGAAATGGGTTCATCTGGAGATATTGGTACCCATTGAGTAAGAGAGCTATATTCACCTCAAGAAGATTGTCGGCCAGGTTTATGCCCATGAAGGAGCCCCTCTTCTTCATCGTCAGCTTCCACAGGAACTGGTTCAGCGACCGGTTTCGCCTTGGTCGTCGACTGCTGGTAGAATACACCGCCCGCAATGCAAATCAACAACCCCAGCGTTCCCGCAGCCGAAGCATGCTTCGTCCAAATGACAAGGTTGATTACCACCGTCAAGAGCTTGTTCACGACGCCGAGGACAGTAAACCCCGTCGCCGAGATCGCCCGCCGACAGCTCATGCCGAAGAACGAGATCGAGAATCCAAATGCGCAAGACAGCAACACAGGAAGCCACATCTTCGAAGACCACCAGTCGAGCGAAGAATCCGAAGTCTGGCTCTTCATTTGAAGTCCCTCTCCCATCACGAACAGCTCGATCGGGAACAGCAACAACGCTTCCAAGTTGTTGTAGAGCACCAAACCCCAGGTATTCAACCCGACCGTCATCACAATATGCTTGACATATACGAAATCGATTGACATGCTTGCGACGTAAAGAAACGCCCAGACGTAAGCGTTGATAGTGAACTGAGAGTCGGTGAGGACGTATAGGACCGAGCCGCCGAGGATGATGGCGAGCGCGGACCAGGTTTTCGTCGACGGCCATGGTTGTTTGAGGTACAAGGTTTCCCCGATGGCGACGAAGATTGGAACTGCGCTGCGGAAGACGATGAAGGTATCGACGTTGGCGTGCAGAAGAAGCTCACTGTTGGTGAAGAGGCTCATGTAATAGCAGATTGCGGCGGGAAGAAACTTCCACATGGTTTGAAAATCGAGCGGGTCGTGGTTGAGGATGTTGAGCTGGCCGAGGATGAGAACGCCGAAGGCCGCGGTGAAGTATTGGAGCGCTGTGAGGGACCCTGGGTAGGGAAACTCCATGATCGCCCATTTGTTGATGATCGAGAGGAGGGAGGCGGAGATGCAGTAGCCCGCTGCTATGCCGAAGACTTTCACGTCCACCCCTGTGTGTGCGCCGAGGAGGTTGAGCCATTGTGTTGCTTTAGTGTCGTCTGCTGGTTCGTCTTCTTTTACTGGAGCTAGTGGTTCCCCGTGTCCATCGCTGATCCGAATTTTGGCCATGGCCGATGGCCTTGATTACTGATCAGTGAATTCTGCACCTACTCCTGGACCACGAAATGAATCAATGGCACGATAAATGCGTTCCTGATTCAAAATTTTAAGCTGAAGAATTGCAAGCCACAATTATTTCAGACGGAAATCATGAAAACGAACTGAG
The DNA here is from genome assembly GCA_037043015.1 of Bryum argenteum. Lineage (NCBI taxonomy): Eukaryota > Viridiplantae > Streptophyta > Bryopsida > Bryales > Bryaceae > Bryum > Bryum argenteum. The sequence goes on along the minus strand of CM073328.1, from coordinate 10,671,311 downwards.
CATGGATTAGCCTGCTCATGGAACGATTGCCTACCATAAGAAGAAAAACTGATCGATGAAATTTGTCCACAATTTTGTCGTATCACGGACAGGGAGAGAAATGCCTCCATCACTAACCGCACAGGAAATGAGAAGCTGTAAGGAGAAAAGTTCTTACCATGAAAATTTCACGCTGGGGCCACTGTGACAATGACCGATGCACGACCGTTTAAAATTGACGGAACACCTTCACATTCTACATGTGCGTGACTGGTGAGATATAGAAGTTCATTAAAAGCTCAACTCCAGTTTATCCAGTTCCCAAGTCCAAACACCTCGAAGCCCTGCAAAATTAGTCATCAAGTCAAATTTGTCAATGAATGCAGAACATCTCATCTTCAAATTGTGAAAAATCTTGTTCCAAGGGACAAGACATCATTGTGACGCCGTGGTCACTGCGAACCTCAGCGTTCTAGACCCCCAAACTAACTAAACTAGGCATTCTTCTTTACATGCAGAAAAATCTCCTGCTATCACTTCCGTGACTGCGTTCTACTATCGGGCATCAACTCGAACAGAACATCCTCTACTGTAATTTGCGAGGAGTTATTGGCAAATTCCAGACTCAAATTTTTTCGAAAATCAGGACGAAAAAAAATTTCACGTTCTTGATCAGCCGAAAACCGATTCTGACACAATCAGCAGAAAAATATCACCGCAACACAACAAACCCCGAGACGACGATCTGCCCGAGGTAAGCTCAACACGCGACTGAAAGTACCAGAATAAAATTTTCTCCAACACAATTCTTCGTGGTAAGCAGCTAGACACTGAAGCCAACAACCGGTCAAATTCAAACACAAAGCTCTAACAAAGTAAACAACCTGAAACAGAAACACGAAAAGCGCCGCCCCCAAACTTACGAATTCGGCCCAGTCACAAGAAATGCTCAGCAACCGATGACAATCCGCTCCTCGCAAGTCAGACCTCGCTGAAGACGGATGCTCCGCAACTCCTCTAGCTCGTCAATTTAAGACCAGCAATTGGAGCAAAGCCGATCGAATATGGTACTACAGGCAGGCTAGCTAATGAATTGAAGCGGGAAGCATGTGCGCCTAAGATTTGTGGGGAGTAGCTCGTTGGCTATCGTGTAGAGCGAGCTGGTGGGGGAGATTCTATGAAGGGGGTCTTGTTTCATGGCATGCAGCGATGAGGCGGAGAGTGAGGAAAAAGAAGGAAGTGCTGGCGAGGAAGACCAGGAGGTGGTCTCCCTTGCCCTGCCTTTGGAGCTTTCATGGTCAACCAGCGTGTTTCCGGCCATTTCAGACAAAATACTGTACTTGTATACACTTGTCAGTTAATCTTTTTGTCCCAATTTAAACATTAGAGTAAGAAAGTGCAATTTGAAGGGAGAAACAATAATGGCCCCATGAGAGGTGTACGTAGGACTTCTATATGGTATAACTACTTATTCTTTTGCATTTAAGGAGTTCACTTTACTTATGGTGATTGCATGAGTGTTTTTTCTATTTTTCGAGGATTAATGATAAGATAAGATAAAGTTTCCCTATTTTTGTGGTGACTTTTAGCACGTATGAATTTAATATCATATTGTAGAAGTGATTTATATAGGTGTGCCATGATGAAAATGGTACTAATATATTCATTGCTATGAAAGAATCACCAACTAGAAAGTTGTTGACCTTCGTTTCAATTAGACATCTTGAAAGGAAATGATGTTAAAAAACTAGGCTCCTTGCATGAAAATGAATGCCATAACTTTATCACATCTTGGATGGAATTAAGGTTTTTACTAAAGGTACTAGATTCGGATTGGAATTCAACCCATAAAACAAAGTTGAGATCAAATAGTGGATGAATGAGACACTTCTCATCAAAAACCATGTATTTTGTTTAGTTTCTATCAAGATAAAAATTTCATTTCAAATATAATACCTAAATCATTCAAAAAAGAAAGTCTTCCAACTACAAGGTTATTCATCTTAAGATCATGCTTATGCCCTTAACACCTAAATCATTAAAAGAAGAAAATTGAAAAATATTAATGGGTGAGCCTAGTCGCGAGCATAGGGGCGCAAGGTTGGAGGAGGCTAGTAGGGCCAAGATCAAAAGGAGCAATGTTAGAAGGAAGAAGGATGTCAAATTAAGCACTTGTTAAGAGGGGCGAGAAAATCCTAGTGGTTTCTAAAGATCATGACAGGAAGCTCTACTACTGAGTTTCTGAAGATACCTAAGAATTCACCTAGTTTGAATTGAGAGAAGGAGAAGACAACATTAGAAGTGAGTCAGGTAGAATGGACTTGAGTGGGCTAGCACCTTCCGAGTCAAGCAAGCCATACAAAAGTTGGGCCTTCTTTCTGTTTGTAGGAGAAGCCCTTAATCCTACATCATAGTAAACAAGAGGCAGACCAATGCAACATAGATCGGGGGAAGACCGATGGCCTCTAATACTTGAAACTAAAAAGAGTGTCCTATAGTGTTATAAGCCTTTCTAAAGTCTAATTTTAACAGAACAAGGTCCTGATTTGAGATGTTAGCCCATTCTATGACAAGGATATACCGTTAGGCACAACAAAAGGGAGGAGAGCTTGGGACAAATTTCATAGCATGACTACTTGGAATAGTCTCAATTTCTAAAAAGAAAGTGCATCTACACAACTAAAATTCTTCACACATGAAGAGATTAATTATATTCTCATTGGTAGCTTGTAGTGGGATAAAGCCCCGGAAAGAGGCCTTCGGTAAAGTTTGGGTGACCTCACCGTATTGGAAAGAGGGCCAACAAACATCAGAAGGGTACTTTAGGAACAGAAAGGCAGAGAGCTCAGCACCAACCACCTCTCCTGCACATATCACACTTTCTCAATTCAAAATTTAACAACCAGCTCTCCAGAGTCAATGCACATTCCTTACATCTTGTTACCACGATTCATTTTTATTTCCTTACAATAAGATCAGTGCACTCAAAAATCTTGGAAATGAAGTAAGTTGCATGCTCATTATAGCAAACTGAAAATTGAGTGATATCACATATCAGTACCATGTACATGTACTGTACAGCTACATCCTGTAGCGTGACTCTCTAGAATATGTTTGCGTAGTCACGGTACTCACTCAAGGTATGAACACCTATTTTAGTGCATTTCAGCAATCCACTGTACTTGGAGTGGTGGAATGAGTGGCTTCCTATTTTTCAGTGATTAGCAATTAGAAAAGACTAAGTATCTTATTTTTTGAGGTATTTATAAGCACTCACGATAATGACTAAAAATTTTAAAAGTGACCAATATAGGTTAACCTACAATCGAGCACCCTTCTATGAGGTACATGAAGAAGGTGCTCAATTCTTCATCAAAGCAAGAATCTAACATGCACATCTTTATTTTTATTTTATTTCATTTTTATTTTTTGAATCAATCAATGTATTATTGATTGAAAAACAATACATCTAGTTCATAGCATACAAGTCTACAGAGTCTACGGCTTTTTATGATTATTGCATGATATTTGGAGGGGTAGAACAACTCGGTGAAAAAATGGGAGGGTAATCACAACCATGCTCACACAAAGTTGCCTAGTGAGGGGTACAAGATTGAGCGACTCAAGCGTTAGCTCAACCCTCGTATAAAACTTTGTGGTTGGCAGCCAATGTCAAATATATCTAACTAAATGAATGAATGTTGAGGGCGGCAATGAATAAGTGTGGTGGTGTGGTCGGAGTCGGGCGGTCTTGATGGTGTCCACAAACGCTCTCGAGATTTTAAACTCTCTGAGGTGCACACTCCACTCATCATCAGAGAAACACATTGCGTTCTTCTCCACCCACTTAAGCTATAGCACAAAGCCTTGAAAAACCATAAATTCTATTTGAGGTATGGTCTAGGCATACCTCCAAGCATGTTAGTGCCTTGGGACACTCAAAGAATCGATGCAGAGCGGTCTTCCGCCGTGGGTATCTTTACAACTCACGCAGCTAGTATCAAGTAGTCGTCTCATTTGCCACATGCAAGTGTTAACTGCTAAGGCCTTGTGATATACAAATCATATGAACGTTGCTTCCTTCTATAGCTTGACCTTGTCCTAGACTTCACTCCATCCTGGTTTGAAGTCCATGGGGCAAGTCCGGGCGCATTTCTCTGAAATTGAGCGTTTGAGCTTGAAGGCGAGGGCTAAGTAGAGGCATCCTTTCTTAGTCGTGTAGCCAAGTAAGGAAGTCTTCTTATTCCAATTCCCACTTCTAGCCCCTAAACGTCCCAGCCTATTTTTAGCAGAAAAGCACATTTCCATAAAAATCGTCATAGATGAAAATGAAGAGAAGCTAATAAGATTTCAACCGTACAAACTTGTAATAGACTTATCGAAGATCATGTGGACCAAAATTTGAGTCATGAGGCCTTATAGATCGGGAGATCATAACATATTAATACTAAAAACAAACTGCAAAATTTCATCATTTTCACTTTGAGGTGGAAATGCTACCAATATACCTATTGCAATGAAAAAGTCACCAACTAGAAAGATGTTCACCTTCATCTTAATAAGTCCTTTACCCAAAAAAAATTCATCAAAAATATTTCTTGGCTCAAATAAAAGCCATGCAATGGTAAAAACTGCCGAAAAATTTACAAAGGAAAAATAGTCCAAAACTAGACCCTTTGCATTCAATTTCATGCCTTATCTTCAAAACATCTTCGATCTTGTTAAGGTTTCTACCGCTTAGACTAGACTCTAATTGGAGGCCATTCCAAAAAATTAAGTTGAAATCCAACGGTGGATGAAGGAGATATAGCTCCTCAAATATCATCCATTTTCTCACTTTTTCTGTTGACAAAACATCATTGCAAATCCAATAGCAAAATCATTTGGATCAAAAAACTTCTCACTACAAAGTTGTTAAGAATCACCTTAAAATCATGACCATGAAAAAAAAATCATGAAAAACTATTTTTAATTTCACATAATTGGCTTGCAATGGTAATACATGCCCCATGCTTGGAAACCCAAAAACAAGAGCTGCCTTCACTAAAGTGCATTCCATTAATTCATACTTTATTGTATGGGCTTGCAAATTTTACAACACAAACTAGACTTGATTTGGAACCCAACACAAGTGATTTCATCCAAAACGGAGTTTGGATGAAGGCGTTATGGCTCTTCAAAGTTTCTGCCCTCCATCCAAAATGTAGAAAAACGACATTGGGGACGTTTAGGGGCTAGGATCAAACTTCAACCTTGCTATAACACCTGCAAACCAAAGAGGAAGGAGAGAGTCTTTTCTAGAGGGATTATGTGACAGAGAGATTCTAACATCACTATTTTATGAAATTAGTTGAATATCTTAAAGTTTTACTTAGTTTCGCTTTGGCCAAACATCATAGGATGGCAAGAGTTCTTAAAATAGGGAAAGGAGGAAAATTGAAACAGATTTCAATTTCCTGAAAAAACATTCCGTACAATAATATTGAGAACTTTTTCGATGGGAATGAATGGAACAATGACTTGATTGCTAGAGAAACATTATAGCGTCCTGCCACTTGGAAACATTCGATGTGCCCCAAATCTACAAATCTTGTTTCGAATCTACCAACACACAGAGTCTAAATCTACGAATATCCTAGAATCTACGACCTATCCTATCAATTGCTGCTCGAGCAGTCTTTTGCGACCGAATGCATATCCGCAAGCCCACTCAATCCCGATCTCCAGCTCACAATTGCACTCCTTCGATCAATTTTTAGTTCCAATTGTACCACAGAGATCGGTTCTCGTGTAGCATTAGAGCCAATTTCACTTTCTTGCGGTGCAAAATCTCAAGGCTCGATTGAGTCGATCGGTTACTTACTGTCGATGAATATGTCGTGATCGATCAGCAGAATTTCTTTTTTCGGCTTCCTAAAGCTTCTTCTTGATAGAATAGTAATCGAAATTGCTAACAATTACCGTGGTGGCACTCGGTAGGGTTCGAGCAGAAATGAGCAGTTTGTGCATTATCGTGTGTTTTCTGTTCTCTCGAATTCTGCGCATGCAGCTCGAGGACTGGTACTCTGCTGTTCTCTCGGCGAGGTTTCGATCGTAATAAATTTCAGGCTGTGGAGAGATTTTACGATAGTATGTTTGTTAACTCTTTCTTGATTTTCTGCTGCGAGAAATCCTTTGCTGCAGCGACATTCTAGGGTTGAGTCTTTTCCATTTACATCTAGTGTTGTCAATGCCGTGGCCTAACAGGAATGTATGTATTTTTTTGGATATACAAATAGACAAGTTACGATATTTCGCAACTCAAATGTCTACTGATTAGCACAATCAGGAGTTTAGGAAACAACATATCCTCCTGGAATGAATGGATTTGTATCGGAAGAACAAACTGCAGTAGTCTTAATCCCTTCTCTCGATTTGCCGCAGGTTACTTGTATCAAAATGGAAGCAGTAACCAACACAACACGGGCATGGAGCTCTATACGATTCAGGGAGGTACATCCTGAGGTTCAACGCCAATGTATAGTAACAACAATTCTGATTTCATGTGACAGTGCAATGGCGTTGTTGGAGAGATCATATATGTTCATTGTGAAGAAAGCATCATGTATTTTGACTTGTAGGGGAAGGAGAAACGGTGTTTGTCACATCTGTGCCAGGATCATGTAATTTATAGTATGGATTTTGTGTTAGAGCAGCCATCTCCTGACAATTGCTCCACCCTTCTAGCTCCGGTTGTTGTTCCGTTTCCAGTCTGTTGATAGTCTACTTGCTGCGTGTTATTATCATTTTGGCCGGATTTGTTACTTGATACTTTTGGAGGACTAAGTTTTTTTTACTTAAAAGTGAACAATTTTGGAATATTTGATAGTCTTGGATTTGATATAATATCAATTATACTGGTGTATATCTGGTAAGATTATGAATTAGAGGACTGATTGTTCCTTGTAATGTTATGCTGAGGTAAATCAATCTATTCCTGAGTACTTCAAAGATTCTCTTTACCTGTAGAGGAATATAAACTAAGTGTATAGCAATAAGTAAAATAGGTTCACAGTAGTGAATTCTCAAAATTTTAACACTAAATGGGTTTATTATGAATTTCAAAGTTCCGATTCCTCGACTCATGTGGTTGTGCATAGAAATGGACTATTTTATCTTACAATCAAAACTCGCATGATGATAAAAACCTATAGTGTGTTTTACTATGCAATTTCGTTAAACATACTAAGTTCAAAATAAGTCTTTGTCAATGAGGGATAAGCTTTTGACTATTTTGATATCTTCTTCAAGTCGTGTTCATGGCTTTTTCACATTGCAATCTAATCTCAATCATTGATGTCATGTTTGTTATGTAAGATTAGAGGATGTGCAAGTAACATTGATTTCACCTTCCAAATTGCAATATCAAACTCTACCATGATCTGTATACTAATTTCAGTTTGCAAAGGCATTGTATACTTCTTGATTATTTTGAGGCACTTGCATGTACCAAATTTGAAGTTATTCAATCACTTTTGTGAGGGCAACTACTCCCTTCTCTAGTTTTCCACACAACAATATGACCACACCTCTAATGCACTATCAACAATTACAATCACCATATCGTAAAAGGAGAGTTGAATGAAAAAAATAAGGTATGAAAGTAACATCTCCCTAAAGTTTGCAAGTGCTCATCTGTGATGGTAAATATCAACAAGTTGACGGGAGTTAAGGTTAACCCCTAAATGCACGAGGTGTACACTTGTTCCAAAGTGCACAAAAATGACTTTTGTATAACACAGGTGAAGTGTAAAGGGGTTCTTTGAAAATCTGATTAGTTTTTTTCACAAGTATGTAATGAGTTTAATGTTTCTTTTGTAGCAATTCTTACCTTGGTGATGCTAAAAATATAAGTATTAGAAGGTCAAAATCTCCTATTCTAGTTCTCAAATCTCTTTGCCATCATTAGACGTGTGCGAAAAAGGTAGACTTATGAATCTTAAGAATGTTCAAGACTAGCTTTACAACACTTTTGTAAAAAGCTTTGAGGCTAGAAACCTAAGTACTTATAGTATTTTTGGACTGACCTCAAGTCATCAAAAAACGCCATGCATCAAAGGCCTCTTCTTACTAGAAAACCTAACTTGTTGGTTTTTAGGCAACTTGTTTTCTTTCAAGTTTAAAGTGGACAACAACTCTCTTTGAATCAAGGTCACGCTTGATTTGAGATTGTTCAATTGACGTTTATCTTGGTGCATTGAGCTTGAAGCTTCATTTTCTTTGCAATGTCTCCGCAACGCAAGAGGTTATCTCCGTCACTTTTCATTTACTCATACAATTCTAGCTCCCTTCTAATCTTTACCTTCTTACACACTATTTCGATCAAGATTTAACTGTTACATACCCACAATGTAATTAGACGAATACAGTATGACAATGACTAACTACAAAAGTGACTAACTACAAAAGTGAGTAGAAGAGATTGTTAAGTAGTAGTGATGGGAAATAGCAATTTGCTATAGAAAACATCGAAGTGACGTTCCGGCGTTTTTCGAAGCCTTTCCAAGCCCGCTGGTGTCAGTTGGCAGCAGCGAGCGCCCTTCTTGATCTCTCGCTGCAATTTTGCCTCCGAAGCTCCGCCCCTGGGGTTTGGTACCTTTTTAGGTTTTTGGGGCATGTTGGGTTCGATGACAGCTTGATTTCGATTGAGGTTTGGGTTCTGGGTTTTGCTTGCCAAAGATCGTAGCCGATGCGAGCCATGCTCGAGCACAATCGGAGGCCTCGAGGGCCACACAATCTGTAGTAATTTGTCGGTGGTGGGCACAGACAGAAGGTGGCGTCCGGGAGCCGACGAGATCTCACCATGTTCGATATATCGAGAGTCCAGAAGGAGCTCGTGGAGATTGAACGTGACAAGAAATTGTCTGGAGTCAGTATTGAAATCTCCGAAGGCGACTTGACGCGCATGCGCGGCACCATCAATGGCCCTGTGGGTACTCCTTACGAGGGTGGCATCTTCGTTGTCGACATCCAACTGCCATGTAAGTAGCTCTAGGGTTTTCCTTTTTGATCGCTATTCATTCCATTATCCTCGTATTAATGAAGCCACTCTTGCTTGATTACAGCTGCCTATCCCTTTGAGCCGCCGAAGATGCAATTTGTCACAAAAGTCTGGTACGCTCCACTTCCTCGTACATTTCAATGCTTTCCAGGCTTGGTAGCTCATAAATCAACACGGAATGCTCATTTACGAGCTCGTTGATGACTCGCTTGTGAGCATGCATTGTTTAATTCGATGTCCATGAGGTGCTCGTCTATGTGCAAGGAAACCCTAAACAGCATTCGAGGGCTCATGAGCTGTTTTTTATTCCAGGCATCCGAACGTGAGCAGCCAGAATGGCGCTATTTGTTTGGACATATTGAAAGACCAGTGGAGTCCGGCTCTGACGCTCAAGACTGCCCTTCTGTCGCTTCAAGCACTTCTGTCGACCCCGGAGCCTGATGATCCTCAGGATGCAGTTGTTGCACAGCAGGTTCGTTTCTGATCTTTGTCACCATTCTGAAATCGAGTGTGCATTCGAATGCATATAGTACCATGGCCTTGTGCTTACAACATGAGCTCAACTGATCATTCTCACCATTTTGGAATCGACTTTCGGAATAGTGTAAGTACGTTCGAATGTTCATTGTTCATGGCCATGTGGTTGCAGTATCTACGAGACTATCCTACTTTTGAAGGGACTGCTCGGTACTGGACTGAGACATTTGCTAAGAGGGGCTCTCTTGGAATCCAGGAGAAGGTTAGACTCTCTGCTCCCAAATGCTGTTTAGATTTTCTTGCACCTTTCTGAATGATATTGAAATGCTTCCTGTTCAAAGTTCCCTTGCAGTCTTCGATATTAATGCAAATGCTCGCCTCGCATGCTGTTTAGGTTCCCTTGCAGCTTTTCAATGATTGGTATCAACTGAATCGCCTGCCTCCTAGGCTGTTTAGGGTTTCCTTGCAGCTTCCGAAATGATCGATATCAGCTTAAATGCTTGCCTCACATGCTGTCTAAGTTCCTTCGCAGCTTTCATAATGATTCAGATCAACGGAAATGCTTGCCCACTATGTTGTTTAGGATCTCCTTACAGTTGATATAAACTCGAATGCCCTCTCAGGGTGTCCTTGCGCCTTCTTGACTGATTGGTTTCAACTCAAATGCTCAAATCTTCTCGTCTTGGATCCATAATAGAGATGTTGCTCGGGTTTGCAGTTAGCAAAGCTGGTGGAGATGGGGTTTTCGGAGGACACAGCGAAGGTGGCGCTGGAGAGCTGTGGAGGTGATGAGAATGCAGCATTGGAGAAGCTGTGTAATGCTTAGAGTGTAGTCAATTCATTTTTTTAGGGTCCAGTGATGATGATGCAATTTTGGTTGTAAGTGCCTGCACTCTTGGCATGCATGGCTTGCAGTTGCTGAGACATTTGTTAAGGAGTCTTTGAGGGTTTCAGACATTCACTTGTATAGTTACTTTGCTTTTCTTTAGTACTCCTACTTTGGACACATGCCTGAAATTCGCCTGTAATCTGCATGCTTGACATGCTTTCTATGTTGGAGTTGCGATGAGATGAGAGGGAGTTTTGCAATGTTTCTTTGCTTCATTTTTCGGGTGTAAAACGATTTGAGCTCTTGTCTGGGACCGTAATTTGATGTTCACACCTGATTGCTCGCAATATTGATCTGTCAATATTGAAGGATATGTTGAACAAGAAGAACTCACATGCAAATGATGAAAAAGTTTGTGCGTGGAAATGTGGATTATGTGAGTTAAATAGAAAGCTCTGATTTAACTGTTGACCTCTACAATGCCTTAAAATGTAATGAAAATTGCCTCTGATTATTGGTTGGTTTAAGACTTCAAATAAAGTGTTGAATCAGGTACCGAAGACTTGAACTATTATGGAATTAATTTATTTGTTTGTTATCTTTGTACTATTGATAGGAACAATATTTTGGAACACAATCTTTACCTTTTGAGTTCCAACATTTGATTAAGGGTATACAACTCCTCAATGCACTAATTTGTCCCTATTTGTAAATGTTGGGTTTAGAGATTACAAGAGGAATCTATGTACGGTATACTTGAAAACTTAGTATGTCAATGGTTTAATGCAATTTCTAATTCTTTATACACAAATAGGGCAAGACTTATTTCAAGGGTAGTTACAAGGCACCAATTTTAGCCAATAAGGGCATTTCCAACGGACTTGCTAAAGAGACAAGATTGGCTATATTTACCCATGCAATCGTCATTTTTCTTTTCCAACGGAGTAGCTATACGACCTGCTACCTTTAGCGGCCCAACAAGAAACGCTCAGACTCGCCAAATATAGTCAAATGTGTCGTTTACTTCAAGTTAACTTGAATTTTGGGAGATTTCATGCTGCCTATCGAAAAACCTTAAACCTTTTGGACTTCTCCACTCAAGTACTTTTGAGTTTTTGTCTTAGTGTGATAGAAGACATAATATAGCATGGTCATTTAGCTACTCCGTTGGAAAAGAGTGCCGATTTGAAGAGGTCCTACATTTGGCAACCCCTCCTCCCTCCTACATTTAGCTATTCATTTAATGAGACCATTGGGAATGCCCTTAGATAATTTTACGAATAATTCAAATATTCATTCATTTATTTTCTCATTCGGGAGGAAAGTGGGAGCTTCCTATCTCGTTGGGCCTTAAGGGTTAAATGTTTTTACTCCGAAAACTAAATTAACCCCTAAACGTCCCTAGTGTCGAAAAACGACATTTTGGATGAAGGGCAGAAACTTTGAAGAGCCATAACTTCTTCATTCAAACTCCGTTTTTGACGAAATCACTTGGGTTAGGTCACAAATCAAGTCCAGTTTATGTGGTAAAAATTACAAACTCATAAAATATGTATGAATAAATGGCATGGATTTCAGTGAAGGCAACTTTTGTTTTTGGGTTTTCAAACATTTGGCATGTTTTACCATTGCAAGCCAATTATGTGATATCTAAAATAGTTTTTCATGATTTTTTTTTCATAGGTTTGATATTTACATGCGTCTCAACAACTTTGTAGTTGGAAGTTTTTTGATCTATATAACTTTGGTATTGGCTTTGCAATGATGCTTCTACGATGAAAAAAGTGAAAAAATGGATGATTTTTGAAGAGCTAGACCTTCTTCATCCACCGTTAGATTTTGACTTTATTTTTAGGGATGGATTCCAATTATAGTCTATTTTAAGTGGTAGAAACCTTGACCCAATCGAGGATATATTGAAGAAAAGGCATGGATTTGAGTGCGAGGGGTCTAGTTTTGGACTATTTTTCCTTTGTAAAATTTTTGGCAGTTTTCACGACTACAAGGCTACTATTTGAGCCAAGATTTTTTTTTGATGAATTTTTTCGGTACAAGAGTGTCTTTGAGATGAAGATGAACAACTTTCTAGTTGCTGATTTTTTGATTGCAAATTTCATGTTGGTAGTATTTTCACTTCAAAGTGGAAATGATGGTATTTTGTAGCCTGTTTTGCGCACTAATATGTTATGATCTCACAATCTATGAGGTTCCATGAGTCAAGTTTGGGTCCACATGATTTACTACAAGTCTATTACAAGTTTGTACTGTTGAGATCTGAATAGCTTATCTTTGTTTTCATCTATATCACTTTTTTTGAAAATGAGTTTTTGGCTAAAAATACCCCAAGGACGTTTAGGGGTTAAAAGTTTGTGAGTTTTCCATCCCCCAAACATACAATATATATGGCCAACATACAACAACAACCAAAAATAAAAAATAAAAAATCAGTAATAATACCTCGCCCAATCTATGAAGTTAGAAATATATGGGTAGATTTGTCTTCGAGCTCAATTTACTACTAACAATCTTAGGCAAGTCTTGTATGCAATAAGAAGGCTTGTACCGACAAAATCTTATGCTTCTTTAACACCTAAACGTTCCGAATGTCAAAAAAGGACATTGTGGATGGAGGGCAAAACATTTGAAGGTCATAACTTCTTCATCGAGACTTTGTTTTTGGATGAATCTCTTGCTTTTTGTCCCAAATCAAGTCTAATTGTGTGGTAAAAATTTCAAATCCATATAGTGAAGTATGAGTAAATGACATGCATTTTTGTGAAGGCAGCTCTTGCTTTTGGATTTTCAAACATGGGACATGAATTACCATTGTAAGGCTATTTTGGGAAATCAAATTAATGTTTTTATGATTTTATCTATTTATTATTTTAAAAAAATAGAATTATGATCTTAAGAAGAGAAACTCCAACCTATTTAGAGGCCGGTGCGAATAGAGTGTTCGTTTGACCTATCCTTAGATGTATATCCAAAGGTCATTATAATAATGGCGAGACTACTAACCCCTCTCGGGTTAAACACTATGCTAGTTCCTACCTAGCCATTGGTGCCTTAACCCTTAATTGACATCCTTGTTTTCCACAAATTGGAGAGAAATGCAACCTCATTGTCTTCTAGCCTTATTTCTGCACTGAAGGTAAAACAATTTTGAGAACCGGAAACGGTGGTTATCAAGGTAACTTGGTGATGTGACCAATGCAAAAAAGATCGATCACATCGGGTAAGATCTCAAAAAATGGCACCGTTGAGAAAAAAATGTTTTATTTGCTGATCATGAGTGAGAAATATCATATTGCTTTTTTGGTTTTTCTCCCCTTCGGTCATTTTTCTGAAAATTGGGCATCATAGAGCATGGTATAGGGATAAAGATCAAGATTTTTTATTATTTTGAAAAAAAATTGTCAAAAAAATAAAAAGAAAGGCCAAGTCAAAGAGTATTGACCATGGGATCACGTGGCCCCTATAATTTCGTGCGGATCACACAAACCTCAAGAAGGCGATCGGGAAGAAGCATTGGATTCGGAAAAACAAAAGAATAGGGGTGCCTTTGGACAAGATTTGCACCCTACCACTGTGTCGGACCCCAAAAGCAAAAACAATGACCTTGGTGACCAGTTTGGTCACTAGTGACAATTACGGGTTAAAGATATCCGACATGGTATTCTCCAAAGGGCCTTAAGATAAATGCTAACAACTTTCTAGGTGGAAGATGTTTGATCCAAATAACTTTGGTATTAAATTTGCAGTAATGTTCTTACAAAGAAAAAAGTGAATAAATGAATGATATTTGAAGAGCTACAACTCCTTTATCCACCGTTGGACTTTGACTTTGTTTTTTGGGATGGTTTAAAATTTGAGTCTAGTTTGTGTGGTAATTACCTTGACAAAATCAAAGATGTATCAAAGATTAGGCATAGATTTGAGTACGAAGGGTTGACTTTTGTGGCACTTTTCACCATTGCAAGGCCATTATTTCCGCAAAGAATTTTATCATGGATATTTTTTGTTTGGTGAGTGTTATAAAGATGAAGCCGAACGCCTTTGCAGTCGGTAGGTTTTTCATTGTAATAGGTCTATTGGTAGCATTTCTACCTCAAAGTGAAATTGTTGAGATATTTTGATATTTTCTGAGTACTAATATGTCATGATTTTGCAATCTATGAGGCCTCACAACTCAAGTTGTTAGCCACATGATATACAATATGTTTACTACAGGATTGTACGGTTATGATTTGAATAACTTACCTTTGTTTTCACTAATGACACTTTTTTTGAGAATGTGTTTGTTTTCATACAACTGTGTGAAACCATTTGAAGGTTAATGAAAATGCCCTTCTAGGAACAACACATCTTTTTATACAACACAATTTACGGTTACTTCAAAAAAGAAATCCAACACCCCAAATGAGACAAAGTCACAATCCAATACTAAAATTGGACAAAATGACAATACAATTTGGAATATCACCACTTCAACAAAATTGCGCGAATATTACAAGATGACACATGTCACATTTTCTAATACATCCTTGCACCAAGAATGTTTCCTAAACAACAACGTGAACCACAAGACAACCAATATATATCCGCTAACCATCTAAAGTATCAATATTCCCACACATCCTTCTTAGAAGAACCATATGAACAAAAAAAAAACAGAAGCATTGTACAAAGGTCAACAAAAGTATGAAAGGTTCTAATGAATAAGAAAATAGAAGAATATCATGGGACTCATCCTTTGTTAATTTTATTAGTGTGGGTCAGGTGTCCATTGAAATTCATGGTATATTTGGTTTTGATTTTTTGATTGGTTCTAAAAAAGGAGAAGTTTATGGTATAATTCTTTAACCCATGAAAAGAGGCTCTGCATGTACATTTAGTGTTTGCGTGTGTGGAATGTACATTGTTGTAAACTTGTGATTGGTTCTTGAAAAATTTGAAGAATAGGTAGAGGGGTCTACTTGGCATTGGATATTTGTATGAAATCATTTATTGTCAACCAATCGTTATGATTCTTTTTCACCATTGAAGGAAAAAAAAAAACTCCTAATTGGGGCTCATGGTTCATTGAGGACATTGCATGTTTCATCCTCCATGCCGACATGGTGCTCACCATCATGAACTATCAAATAATGGTGTAGGATCTTGAACCTCGTTGTATATGTACCTCAAAACCTTTGGTAAATAACATGTTGTTTGCAATTATCACACTCATCATCTCGGAAGGAGTTAGTGGTCACACCATTGGTACGTGTTGTGACTCAGAGCATCCGCACCCCTGCGCGGGTAGAGGTGCCATAATGCCCTATTCGGGGCCCAGGCAACAGAGGTTGCCCTACCATACCTCTCAAAACGGCTCGCAAGGCTATGGGGCCCTGAAATGACCTTGCGGGCTCACCAATTTCTTGTACTCTCCTCGCGGGCTCGCCAATTTCTTGTACTCTCTACTTCTGTTGTGTGCCTAGTTTTCGAAGGGATTCTTGCTAATTTTGAGTTTTTGACTTGTTGGATTGAGCGAGTCACGTGGCTAGTCGGGGGCAGTCAGTCAGTTCTCTATAGAGCTAGGTCATCGTGCCACCTCACCCAATGACCCCTATTGGTCAGGGTATGGGTGGGGGAGTGGCAAACTGCAGCTCGCGGTCGGGGGCCCTCAATTACTCATGGTGCGTGTCCGCACCTGGGGATTGGGGTAGGGGTGCGGATGCTCTCACATGCATGAACTTCCAAGATCCCGCCTCAAAATAAGTTTGGATTTCTTCTTATTCTTCAATCTTGTTTGTACACAAGTTTGGAGTTCTTCTTATTCTTCAATCTTGTTTGTACATAGTGCAGATGCGAATGCACTACGAACAGATGCTGGAACATTACAAGCCTAACAACGACTCGTCTTCCTCCTCAGACACTGAAAGACTCGTAAACTTACAAGAGGCGAGCAGCCGTTGGCTATGGCGGTGAGAGCTTCCTTTCCGCTTCTGCAACTCTGCAACCTTCCATCTTGATACAGCCGCCGCACCTACATTCCATACCCACTCGCTCGCAGATCAGACTCGCTCAGACAATCAACCAAGAAACTGACTCTGCAGCAATCGACCTACACTAGACGCTCCTCCACTCACTCTGCAGCACTTGGGCACCTTCACCAAGCAATCCACGTACTCCCTGGTTAGAATTCACCGATCTCCACACGTGCAAGCCAGGACGGCGGTCGTCGGAGCCAGCAATCATACTGGAACAATCGAAGATACTGGAAGTGGTGGATTGGGCGGCATCGATATACTCACCGAAGAGTCAGCGCTGTGGCTCAGAGACTGGAGAGTTCGTTAGCAGCCAACGAATGTTCGATTCGATTGCCTGCGCTTGATCTCATCGCATGCACGAGCCTCGAGAAAAATCTAGGGCGGGAGAAAGAGCTCTGCTTCAAAACCTAACGGCATCGACACCTGCCATAAAAGCAAGTCCTCAGAATCAGGAGAGTCAGACAGTGTACCAGTTTGCAGGAGAGGGAGGGAATGAATGAATGAATGCCCTGTCTGTCGGCAAGCTGGTCCTGAGCCTATATATATCGTAGTGGGTTTGGAGCAGCTGCCGAGCGAGTCATGTTGCGAGAGAATTTGCAGCTTCTAGAATCTTCTAAAGCCGTGATCAGCGCTCTGACTGGTGTAGGGTTCCCCTAACTGTCTGTGGTGAGTTTCGATTGCAGAGTTTGGGTTTTGCGATCATGGGCGGTGACGAAGCTCCAGTGAAGATGGTCGGAGTCGAGTCTGTAGTGATCTCGAATGGAACCAGTGCCGTTGGTGCGGCGGAGGCAACGACGAAGGAGGTTACGCTGAAAGAGCTCGCGCGTCGGATGGCTTCTTTCGCTGCTGCTCGTGAATGGGACCAATTTCACAGCCCCCGCAATCTCCTTCTTGCTCTGGTACTCATCATCGTCGACGCTCCCTTTCCGAAGCTTACCTACCTCTCTGCAGAATTCCTTTCTTCTTTTGATAACATGTAGCATTCTCTGTCACGAGCACTACATTCCCAGTCCTGACTGAATTCGGAAGAATGCATTCGTTGCTTGTAACGGTTTGTTACGGAGCTTGAATTGATTGTGTACATTCTTGCCTTTTGTAGTTAGCAACCAGGAATCGCCGTGACTGTTCTTCAAAAGCTTCTCTCTCTAGAATTCTTTTCGTGTTTCTCTTCGTAAGCATTTCTCGTTTATGTGCACTACGTTCTCAGTCAGGCTTCAGTCCACTCGTCGTTTGTACCGATTAAGGAAGTTGATCGGAAGTCTCCCTGATTCGAAAGCGTAGAGTCTTGCTGTCAGTAACCAGGATCATTCGTGTTCTCCAAGAGCTTGTTCCTCCAGAGTTCTTTCCGTGCTTGTCTTCAGAGGCAGTTTCCTTGGAAGTGCACAACGTTCTTTGTTTGGAACTTGATAGTCTCACTCGGAACTCCGAATTCGTACCTGTAGTCTTACTTTTTTTGTAAGTAGTAACAAAGAAGGATCACGAGTACCGACTTTGGGGTGTTCTATTTCGTGTTAGGGCTGATAGTGTGGGGTGCGTGCGTGCAGGTGGGCGAGGTGGGCGAGCTTTCGGAGATCTTTCAATGGAAAGGCGAGGTACCTCGCGGCCTCTCAGACTGGAACGACGCCGAGAAGGAGCATCTCGGCGAGGAGCTTTCCGACGTACTGCTCTACCTGGTTCGTCTCGCCGACGTCTGCAACGTGAACTTGGGCGAGAGCGCGCTTCGAAAGCTGGAGAAGAACGGAACCAAGTATCCCGTCGAGCTTTGCAAAAGCAACAGCAAGAAGTAAAAACGAACTTGCTTAATCACACCAGCGCCTCCGCCGCAACATGAACCAACACCCAAAGTCTCACTCACTCAATCACCCAAACTCTGACACACTAACACCTCCAATTTGCTTCAAACAGTGATAGGACATGATTTGCTTGAACAGTAGTAAAGTTACAACAGCCCGAACTCTCCTCGGGCAACTCCATTTTCCCCTTTTTTGCTTCAAGAGTAGTAAGTCAGTAGTACACGATTGATTACTGCTGCAACAATCACCTTGTTGTTGGTCCAGGCAGACTTGCTTGATGAATGATGTGCAGGTGGGGTCTCTCCGAGATCTTCGCATGCTCTGTGCACACAGACAGATCATTGTGTGTGTTTTTTGTACAAGTATTGATATTTTGCATAGAAATTGATGCAGACAGACCATGCTTGTGTGTGTTTTTTGTACAAACTATGTCCGATGTATGGGAAAGTAGAGTTGTATGTATGTGCATGGGCATGAGAGATGCATGCTGAGTCTTTTTCTCTTTTAGTAAAATAATAAGGTGGCATGTGCATGGCCAGGGACGTACATTATGCTCTGGGCCTTCTCTCTTGCTTTCTTCTTACATGCGCAATCATTGCGTGCTTCTTCTGGCACATTTCTTCTAAACTGGAATTGTTGTTGGTAGCAAATCCTAATTATACGACAGCGTACATACTGTCCCCAAGGGACTTTTAAGGGTTAAAGATCTAAATCTGTGTTTGAGTTAGTTATCAAAATGTGGTTGGATGTACGTCTTGTATGACATGTTCTCAAAAAACTCCAGTTTCTTGTGTATATAGAGCTAGTTTAACCTTTTCATGACCACTCCTGTTTTGGAAGTCGAGGTTTTTTTGAGGTGTTTGGATGTATTTTGGAGTGCATCAAACAAATGAAGGGTCAAAATTAAGATCCGGCCGTATAAATGTGTAGTGAACTTCATATACATGCTAGTGGCCAAACATGGGTCAGATCTACCGTATGAACTAGAGTATTATGATGTTCCGAGTCAAGTGTAGTACATAGCGTATACATGACCTCAAAG
This sequence comes from Bryum argenteum, assembly GCA_037043015.1. Classification (NCBI taxonomy): domain Eukaryota; kingdom Viridiplantae; phylum Streptophyta; class Bryopsida; order Bryales; family Bryaceae; genus Bryum; species Bryum argenteum. The sequence goes on along the minus strand of CM073328.1, from coordinate 10,652,119 downwards.
CTTTTTACTAGAATTAGAGACCAGAATATCCAGATTTGGGCAAAACACATGTGGTCAATATTGTAGAGAGTTTGAAGATCTATCCAACAGCACCATGAGCGTTGCATTTCGAGCATTTATGAAACTGAAATTGTGAAAAGAGACCAAGAACCGAGTTCCTTGTATACGGTAGCGCACGAGAAATACATCGGATATCGTAGCAAATATGGTCAGATTGAAAAAACAGACATGGTCACATTCATCAGACGGCGAGCCTTGACGTAGAATCAGTGTGCAAACAACATGTGGCTGATTCTTTTTGGGGAGGATTTCAAGTTGTACAAACGTATACGCTTTGATAGACGGTGTTGGGTTGCCAAAAGAAATCAACTCTTCTATTGACGACGGAGCCAATTGAGTAGTACCTCCATGTTCCCATGTTCCCAAGGGACCCTTAGAATTGGTGTCATGTGTCCTCGACAGCCGTATTCCCTGAATCTTTCTCAATTCTTTCTAGACCAGCTACTGTATCTCATACTCATCACCATGTATAAACAGCTCTATCAGGCGGAGTACGAGTCCAAATGCATCGTTGTTTTGTGTAGTAGATCCAACACACACTCCTCTTCCGGCGTTGTTCTCTAACATTTTGTTGTTTCTACACAGATTTTACTCAATCATGGAATAACCATACCTCAGCGACCATATTTGGTTGATTGGTCATGAAAGGGTTAACCCGGGCTTTTTTTCAAGGGAATCTGTTCTGTAGCTTTCACCGTACTCAACTTTTCACTTATATTTTGATGTCAAACTAGTCACCTTCTTATGATGCATTCAAAAAGCAAAATTTTACATAGAAAATTTTGTGGTTTGGAAGGATTGTGGTAGGTGGGTTGGGGTTGTGCATATTGACCTTATAGGAGGTTGCAAGCTCATCATTGATTGGTGCATTCATGATGCCCAAGTCTAAAGGATGGTGTGATCTAATTTTGGGCTGCTCGTTTCAGACCCCATGGGCGTTTAAGGGTTAACCGCCAGTGCATGAAAAAAGATATTTTCTTAGGGTTCTTTCGTTCTTGGCATTAGATACTTGTATTTCTCTTCCCACATGTACTAAACCCTTTTATCCCCAAAGTGAAGGAAAGTAGTCCTCCCTCTGTCCCATTATGATTGTTTAGTAGGTTCTCCCAGATCTACCTCTCTAGGTAGATCTGAGAGAACCTACTGGACAGTAATAATGGGACAGAGGGAGTAATTCTTTTGTACCAAAACTCTTTTGTGATCAATACAAACCGCCTTGCTTGGGAACAGCTTACTGATAAGAATGGAATATTCTACAGTACAATCACCACAGTGCAACTGTTTCAAATTCTTACAAACTAAAATTCCTTCCACAATCTCAGGAGAATGAAAACACAAAAAATGTATACACTTGTTGATATGCATGAAGACAAACCTCAAATTCTTCTACAGTACATGTAATCATGCGCCAACATTCTTTACATCATGGCTTCTTATTTCACAAAACAAAAGGATGCATTGGTAGCTGCAACCACGATCTGGGAAACACTTACTTGTTTTAGCATACCCAGAAAGAGTGGAACTCAAATGGTAGAAATCATAGAGAATGAAGTCTTTAATTTTGTTTACAGCATAAAAGACTAAAATCTATGAAAATCATTTTTTTAGAAAAATATTCCAAGAAATTAATTCTGTTCGTGATAAACCAATCGACAATGAGGGAAGATGTAGAGAGGGGGTGAGATATTCGGTCGACTAAACCTCCATTTTCAATTCCTATGTAATTTCGTGATAATGGTAATGATGGGCTGCCAAAAATTGGTGGTAACTAGAGAATATTGTGATTCCGCGAATATCTTGATTTCTGGTGAAATATCATGTGGGTGCTAAATGCACCCTTAACCAGTAGTCTAAAGGTGCATAATAATAGATTCAAAGTTTGATGTACTCATGTACTCCCCCATGAACATTTTAGACTGCCAGATTAATGACACGATTTCAGACAAGTTTCAAGAATTCATGACAAGTTGTAAAAGAGTCCAAAAATAAGGATTGCAATAGATCCAATCTTTTACTTACTTTGCCCATGCACAAAAATTGCTCGCACGACCAACTTCACTACATATGAGAATTTGCACCGCTATTTGCGATTCCCAATGCCACCGGATTAAAAAAATATCGAATAAGAAGAGTAATAATCTCTTACCGAGTTCAAGGAAGCCCATGATGATCTCTTCCAAAGTCAGCAACATCCATAGCTATCAACATTGGACTTCATTCCAGATTTAATTTTAATTTTTAAATATCAGTAGTAGGGACCAGGAGTGCTCAACTACCATATCACATATTGGCTCAGTGCAATCATACTATGATATCAAGCTCTATTTGTGGGTTGCGACATGCTACTCGCAAGTACTTACATGTCAAACCTCGCGGCATGGAAAGGCTCTCCTTTCAAATCCTACATGTGATATGGAACCCACGCACGTCTCCATCGTGCTTCACTCACACAAGACGCACTTGCGGAAACACTCATTTTGTGTATTCGGAGGAAGATGTATCATGTTGTCTACGACGATCGACCGACCGACGGGAAAAAGATCATGTTTGAGGTATCGGTATGGGTATCGCTATGGGAAAGAGATTGTGTTCATCGTAGAAAAGGAAAATATAGAAATTCAAGCTTTGTTTCGAGGATAGAGTGTTTGTTTAATTTTTTATTTTTTAATGTATATTTGTATGTTGTAGCATTAATGGTGAGATTACAAATCTCATTGAGAGTGAACACTATATGAGTTTTTTGACCTACTCACCATACAAGAGTTGTTGAGTAGTGTTATATGAAGATTAGCGTTCTTTACTAAAAATGAAACATCACACTATTACTCAATAGTTCCAAGATCAGTATTTAACCCTCAGAGCTCCTTGGTGTTTTTGGGAGCTTGAAAACTCGAAATTGCAATTTCCTACCTCTATGCACTCCGGGGGGTGCGGACCATATTTTCTTACTTCTTTTATACTTTCAACTGTAAGAACTTGCAACTAAGACTATTTATAATCATTGATCCAAAAATTGACAGTTGAATGTTTATCATTTGCAAGATCATAACATCCAAAGTTTGTTTCGAGTTTCTTTGAGCATTGTGGAGATTGGTTTTGAAAACTTTGGAGGCGACCCTTGTAGATGTGGTATACTTCTTGACTTGGATTCTTTTGAAATTTAAAGTAGTGATATAGTTTTCCAAAAAAAGCTCAAACTTTTGAGTTGCCCGGCTTGCAACCCAATGAATGTCCTGGAAGACTGAAGTAAAATTGGAAGTAGAATTTGCATATTTTACCACGTACACTTTGCAGTATAAGGAGAACTCAGTAAAAATCTTAAGAATAAAAAATATTACTTTGACCCCTTCATCTAAGTTGTCCAAAATTGCAAGAATCCATTTTGGTTCTGAAGGAGCTTTAGGGGTTAATTTGGATCAACATAGCATAAAATGTTCTTTGTCTTTTCTTAAAGTCACCAATTGCACCAACTCTAAGGACAAATTCTTTCTCTTTGAAGAAGATTCTCAAACTTTTCAATTATTCCAGTGTTTTATTTTGATGACTAGTGATATAATACTTAATTGAAAAGCGACATTTAGTGTTTTGGTTTGCAACACTCATCATATGTAGTGCCTCAAAAATCATAATATTGTTATCCCTCATGCAAAAGGCTCTAATTTTCAAAGTTCTTTTTTTTACGTCATTTGGGTTTGGAGGTTTGGTCATCTTAGATGGAATGTTGAAATTCTATTTTTCTCCTTTAATGGATGTAGAGAATTTGTATAGCTTTGTGGATACTAATCTCTAGAGAAAATAAGCTCACACTTTAGAAATCGTAGAGTTTTTAGTTTCAAGGTGAAAAATACTTATTATCATCAAAGAATGTGCTTTACAAGAATAATTTGGCAATGTACTTTTAACCAAACTTGAAAAACTACAAGGTTTTTACAATATGTTGGAGCTTCTATTTAAAATTGTTTTCAAACCACAAATGAATATTTACTTTATTACAAATCCTCATTGGCATAACCATTATTTTAGAATTTAGCCTCTTTCACTCATTCTTAGGAATGAAACATTACCCCTCAATATAAGAAATTTAATCTTTCTTGGATTATGTCACTTGTTGTATTTCTAGTAAATAGCAACTCCCTTAGTTTTGCCGCTTGTTTCATTTTCTTGATGGCGACATACTCCGGAGTATATTTGCATTTTGTAAAACGTGTATATACTTTGACGCCTTGACAATGTGACATTGTTTTGAAATCAAATGCATCAACTCCTGACAATATCCGTTTTGCCGTTTTACGAATAGTTTCTTCCTTATCACAAGTTATGCGGTACAACTTTCCAAAGTTATATTTTAGATCACTTTTTTGTTTTAAGTTTGACTTGTATCCAAAAACAACCTTTATGATCTTTTCACCATTGGTGTCATTAAGGATTTCATCCCAAAAACTCATTTTTGTTGTTGACGACATGGTCAATTTACGTTTTTAAGTTTTTTCACAAATTTTTTGTATAGAAGTTGTGAATAAATAAGGAAATTCTTTGGGTCTTTTGAAAATAGTAAGTATAGATTTGATCTACCATATAATGTGTATATATACAATTCCAAAAATTAAAATTAAAAATAAAAGATATGGAAAGTAAAAGCAAAGTTCTACGACATGCAAAGGAAAGTAATATGAGGTACCATTCTTATGTGGTAAAAACCTTGACACAATCAAAGATGTATTAAGCTTAAGGCATAAATTTGAGTGCAAAGGGTTAATTTTAGGACTATTTTTCTTTATATATTTTTTTTGGCAATTTTCATCATTGCAAGGCCATTATTTGCACAAAGGATTTTTTCCCATGGATATTTTTAGTTCAAGGGGTATTATTGAGATGAAGGTGAATACCTTTGCAAGTGGTGGTTTTTTCATTGCAATAAGTCTATTGGTAGCATGTTTACTTCGAAGTGAGAATGATGAAATTTTTCGATGTTTTTTGAGTAGTAATATGTTATGATCTTGCAATCTATGAGGCCTCATGATTCAAGTTTAGAGCCACATTATGTACAATATGTTTATTGAAAGATTGTACGATTGAGATTTGAATAACTTACCTTGATTTCCATTTATGACACTTTTTGAGTATGTGGTCAATTTTGTACAATTGAGTCAAATCATTCAGGGGCTAACACAACTTAGTCCCTACAAGTAAATAATAATTTGGGCTTTCTAGTGTATTTACAAGAATAAGACAAATGAACACTATTCACGCCAACCTCACATAGATTGGAGTTCTTCTTTTTTACTACTAGCCCTCCGAAACATAAATCTACTCTCCCCATAGAAATTTCACAAACAACTGTAACATAAGACAAGATGGGCGCAATCAACCATGTTAGTTGCAAGCATTGTCTTAAGCGCCCATTGTTTTTTGTGGTGATTATAATAAGGTTTAATACTTTTACTTTGTGAATAATGTCACAAATAGACATAGTAAGGGAGAGTGCTCAAAACTGGAGCCATACCAAGAGTGAAGCACTAGGCTTCTTGACCCACAGGTACACAATAGCTTCTTCACTCAACGGTAGCATGTACTCATGACAAACATCATAGATTGCAGAATTAAGGCACCATTTTACGACCCATAGATGAAGAAACGCACCTAAAATTTCATCCATCCATCCAGCATCTTTCCCTCCTCTCCACATTCAAACCTCCGGCGCACTCATCGGATCGTACACACTCAGGATCTAAATTTGCCGTTGCTGCAATTCGAGCATTAATTAGGGTTTCGACTTTGGCTCCAATCTCGCTATCAGTTCTTCTTTAATGTGCAAAAAGAATGGCTCGAAAGGATCACGATTTTGCCGTTTAGGTGGCGAACGAGCTCAATATTGCTCTGACACAAAAATGAGAGTATCCACCAATTCTCAATCAATTTGGCTCTCTAATTCTTAGTTCTAGATTTAATCAACGAATTCTGCTTTTAGGTTTGTTGAAGAGCAATCAATCCTATCTAGCTGTGAGCGAGGATTGATAATATGGAACGGCATTAGTTCCTTAGCCAGAGATCACGTTTCTTGTTTAATCTCCATTTGTTTCTGGTCGAGAAGTGTAGCTGTTGTGCTTCTTTGTAGATCGATGTAGCTGTAGGTTTTGTTTTGTGTTAGGTGGAGAGGTGTTGAAATGGAGCGACCGCTTGCTAATGCGCAACGGCATTAGTTCCTTAGTCAGAGACCAAGTTTCTTGTTTAAAGTCCGTTTGATTCGAGATTTCTGTTTCTGGTCGAGAAGTAGAGTTCTTTGTAGATTGAATAGATCGATGTAGGTGGACCTTGGTAGGGTTTGTTGACGAAGGATAACGTTGATTTACGAAAGAGGTTTAAATGCTGTGAGAATTGTGTCAAGTCATGTCGGATGAGCAACGTTGTGAGAGAGAATTGGTAATTGACGAGTTTTTGAAGAGTTCTTGATCCATGGTAGAAGCGAAAATGAAATCGAAGAGAGGAAATGGCACTCCTCATCCGAAAGGAAGAAGACGTTCAGAGGAGGTGGAGAAGGAGAATACAATGCAATCTCCAGGCAAGAGCTCGCTTGATAACTTGCTTCGTGTTCATACGCAAGTTACGCAAACTCTCCACCAGGTATCGATCTTGCACCTTACGCTGTTCTTGCATTGCGTGTAGTCGTCTCTGTCCCTGCCTTGCCTATCTTCACTATGAATGCGGTCTTTCTGTGAGTGGACTTGTTGCTTCGATAAATCATGACGCTGTATGAAGATCATGTGGCAGTTTTGATGTATATGGTCACATTTTCGCTTCTTGTGTATAGATCGACAAGATGGTGTTGAATATTCAAGAACTTGCATCATCGAATCATATACTTCCCGACGAGGTTGACGATTTCTCTGATGCCTTGGCCAGTATCGATTCAAATCTTCAGGTCAGAATCTTCGGAAACCTCTCTGCACAACACCTGGATGAACCTTATTAGTACTTTTCAACAGGTCATATGGAAACTTTTCGTGGCCCAAAATTATCAATGTTTGATTCAATTATAACATGATTAGTCTAAATGGTCATTCACAAATCATATACTTTGCTTTGTCCTGAGTCAAGAATGAAGACTGCTTTGTGATGGTTTTTATTGAAGTTATCTCTCAGGATTGGAATGAGTACCTCAGGGCAGCTGCTGAGCGACCATCCGTGGCCCATGAGCAAGAGCTTTCTGATACAACGAGCCCTGAGTCAACACCAGTGAAACGCAATGGCTCAGAACTTGGTACTATCAGCTGTTCTCCACTGGTTGGCAGTGGTGATCTCACAGACAATGCTAGTGTTATGATGATGAGTCCATTCCCTCAAACACCTATCATGCAGTCACCTCCTCGTTCGATCCAAGCCCTTTCTACAATCAGTGAAGGTTCATCGCTGCGTACTCCATTCTCTGCTCAAAAGCCTCAAGAAGCACTTTCGACGCCGGAAGGTCCTACTTGTCAGAGCCACTTGGTGTTCGATACCCCTCCAGCACATATGACTGGCCAATTTTGTATTCCAGAAACTCCAGGTTTCGGTAGCTCACCTCCGAGAACTTGTATACCGCTCCGGCTTGAAGAGATAGTGTCGGTGGGCTGTGACGGTGCTCCATCAACTCCTGTTATGACGAGTCCTTTCAGAACGCCTGGTAAGTACTTTCCCGATGAGTCATGTCTGCATTCCTCTACGAACTAGTATCGATGTATGTGAAGCTTAGACTAGTGATTAGATCAGAAGCTTAAATCATGAGTAGTTTTATTTGAACATGAGTACTGGGAGCTTCCAACGTACTAACACTTTTGAGCACGCAGTATTGATGGAGAATCATTACTTGCTGACATTGACACGTTGATGAGGAACCTCTTCACTCGATCCAATGATGGAATTTAATTTAATTTCTCATAATGTCCAGCCTAGCAGCATGAAATTTTTAGACCCTAAAACTTAAAATAATGACTTTGGCATTTTATGGGTTTCAGAGTAGCATTAAGACAAGGTAAGATATGCTTCACGGGTTGCGTGTTGGAGAACGAATTAGTCCTTGTAGCATTGTCAGCCAAAAGCTCGATTTGCTTAGTTGCATGAGCAGTTATGCACTTGAACTGAACAGCGTACAGTAACCTTGCGAGGATTTCAGACTGCAGTCCGATCCTGCAACTCGAGAGCTTACTAGTAAGCCTTTGCAGGAAAGCTTTGCAGAGGTGCTGCAGCCCGAGGAACCGGAATTTCGTTTGCTGACAGAAGTTCGACCCTGGTTTTGTTGTTACACGTCAATGATTGATATGGCGGTTGTGCAGGCATCTTGTTAGAGTGCGAGAGTTCTGAAAGCAGCTCTACTGGCTCTCCAGCAATTATAGACGATCTAACTGCCAGTACGGTGAAGAGGTTGGGACCAAGGGGCTTGCAAGAACGGCTCTGGCAAGAGCTTACAATACACAAAGCTGACATCCTGCAGCCCTCCGTAAAGCACAACAGGTAGTCCTTTGTTTATTCCGCCTGATGGAATCCAGCACCCGTATATATATTCTGAGCATATATTTACACGTTTACCGATGGACATATTCCCTTTTTGGGAGGACGTTAACTCAAAGCCACATATACTACTGAGAGTCGTTGTATAAACAAGTGTTGTGATATGGGATGGTAGTTTATCTCATCAATGATGAGCACCCGGCTTAGCACATCTTCTACTGACAAATATGACTTCATCATTCTTCAGTCAATTTTGTGTGGGCAGTTTTGCTGGTTTATAGGAGAGCAGGTAGATGACTGTTGAGAAAAATAGTGCAGGACGAAGTATAGAGTTGGAGAGGATCACGAGATTTTGTGGCCATCATACCTTAAAGTGCCTCTTTGATTTCATCACTACGTTGTGTGTCCATATGGTAGGAAGAATCATCGAATGCATGTCAACGGAGTACATGCACCTCAATGTATTTTGAGTAGAGAATAGATGCACTATGTTATATTCCAAGTACAAAATACATGTGCATCTACTTTTTTTGCACATGGAACATATATCCACTGGAATTTTGTATTTTCAGTCATAGGATCAATTTGGCTTGCATTGTGCAAGTTTCATAATATTTGCGTTAGTTATGTTCCTTTGTCCGCAAATGGTGAGATTTCTTGTTTTGTGACTGCTTGCATGTTACTTACGACCATCGATGAGGTGGAGGTGGTTGTGTTGGAATGTTACGAGTTTAAGTTTTAGCTTTGTGCAATAATTCCAAAGATAGTGTAATAAAGAATATTGTTGTATGAATACATCTTCCTTCATAAGAGCATCCGTTGTGTATAACCTCTAAAATTCCTTTGTAAGGGATGTATGAGCCCTTGTCTATTGGATACCTCCAATGGTGTCGGGATTGTCCCGGCGAGGGTTTGTAGAGTATGCCTACTACTACCCTTACCATTGATTATGTTCATTCTAGTTTCGCGGCCGCCATTTTGTGTTGAAAAGTAAATCTCATGAAGAGACAACAAGCCCAACAAATTGACTATTTGTTGCGAGGTGTCATTGTTGTACGCAGTCATGGGGGTATATCCCCTCTGATGGTTTTGTATTTGTTATGAATCACATGACACAAGGTTGGTCGTGGTGTCTACCTCACAAATGACTCGGCAACATTGCTCCTTCATGCCTTGCAAAAAGGGGTGCTTTTAGTGTTCGAGTGGATTGTGGACAAATTATCCACACGCGATTTGCATGGTGATGGGTGGCACCGGGGGTTATGACGCCATATTTGTTATGACATTGAGTAGAAGAGCTTATGTCCAATTCTTTATGTAACCCCCTCCTAGAAATAAACCTTTGGGTTTGTCATGCCCTCCCTTTGCGGAATTCCCTATGAGCCTACACGAAACTTTTCCCCCTTGATTTTCTAGGAGGGGGTTACACCGAGTGAGGCCCCATCATCGGGTTTCCGGCTGCTCATGTCCCTCCCTGCTCAAGCTCCCCCCCTCCTCGAGTCGGGTCCCTCACATGCTGGGAGTCCCACCGATGGGGGCCTCTCTCTTTACAACTTGAATATATTGATTGGTCAAGTGAAATATGATCCACTCCACATGAGAGCGAGCCCATAGCATTTACAATGACACATTATGTAGCCCCTAGCTTTAGGTTGACATATGATGCTTTAGGTTGACATATTTTCATTATCACTTGATAGTATCCATGACAAGAGTTTGGATTACTTCACAAACGATAAGACTCTTTTTTTGTGATGCAAGATGCTAAATTAAACTTAACATCACGTAATACAAGCACATATGCCATTCAATTGGCTCAACACATTCATTAGTGGTGCGAGTACAAATATTTTAAGGAGAACGCTACATTGTGGCGGTGAGTGGGGGTTTCACAAATACTGGTTGTTCTATCTTATCAGATGTATATCAGAGTAGCACAAAACCGCATGGAACACCACTGCTACATGTTTACTTCGAGAGTGTATGTTCACAAGCTCCGTATCATGGACACGGCTGTGTCATTGCACATCAACCTCAATCGTCCAAATGCTCCCGTATTCCCTGGATGATTTGAGCAGGTGTGCCTCTCTGAAACGAAAGAGACGTGCTTCCTGGCCATGAAAGAGCACAAGCATGCGAACCAGCAGATCCCCAAACTCACTGTAAACTCGTCGTGGACACGCAAGAAGCGCTTCAAACCTGATTGGAACGGCACTCACAATCAATTAGGGCTCCAATGCAGTAGCATCTGATACAACAGCAATGGCATACGGAGTCTGAATTAATCAATAAATCAATGTCGACTCGGAAGTTCTTCGTGGGCGGAAACTGGAAGTGCAACGGAACACGCGAATCAGTCAAAAAACTAGTCGAGGAGCTAAACGCGGCAACAATCGAGAAAGACTGCGAGGTCGTAGTCTCACCACCCTTTCTCTACATCTCCCAAGTCCGCAAGACCATCAAAGACGAGTACCAAGTCGCAGGCCAAAACTCATGGCTAAGTAAGGGGGGAGCATTCACCGGCGAAGTCAGTGCCGACATGCTGAAAGACGTCGGAGTACGGTGGGTAATCCAGGGCCACAGTGAGCGTCGCTCCATTATCGGAGAATCGGATTCCATGATCGCCAAGAAGACCCAGTATTGCCTCAGCTTAGGACTGGGTGTAATGGCTTGTATTGGAGAAAGCTTAGCGGAGCGAGAAGCGAATAAGACTACGGAGGTTTGTTTCAATCAATTGAAAGCGTACTTGGATGAGGTGAAGGATTGGTCGAGGGTGGTGGTGGCGTATGAGCCTGTGTGGGCGATTGGGACGGGGAAAGTGGCCACGCCTCAGCAAGCGCAGGATGTGCATCTTGCGCTCCGAGGTTGGTTGAGGGATAAAATCTCTCCCGAAGTTGCGGCAGCGACCAGGATTATCTATGGGGGGTCGGCAAATGCCCAGAATTGTCATGAGCTTGCGAAGATGCCGGATATCGATGGGTTTCTTGTTGGTGGCGCGGCGCTTAAGGGGAAGGATTTTGCTATTATCTGTGGCGCGTGTGTTGCCAAGCGTGATCCGGCTGCATGATCGAGCTCCTTATATCGCCTGCAAGTTCGAATGACCCCTTTTTATATCAGCGTTTTACCCACAGCTAGAGAGTATTGAGATTGTTCAAGTGATATTTACTACAAATTTAAAATAGTCTCAAGATATTTGTAAAATGGTTTTGACTTCTCAAGTTGTGATAGGTATGAAGTGAATGTTAATACAATCCACTTTTTGTCAGTGAAGAATAGAAATAAGAGGATTCACTTGTATTTGACTTGTATAGAACTTGCATAGACATTTTTGCCTCCAAATTACTGCAAAACTCAATTGCAGTCGCTCAATCTATTACAATGGAGTCTATTACATTTAAATATTATGAGCAGATCCGTCACAAGTGTTATTCTGATATTGTGATATCTACCATGAGATCTCCATGCATTATTTTTGATCTCTGTAGAGTCTAGAAGCACTTAGAGTCGCGTACCATATAGAGATTGATGTGCAACATTCGAATGTTCTGTTGGACGTACAAAAGTTCAGAACCAACGAGCTCCATCACATGTCGTACCCCCTCCAGATTCTGTTCAAATGGATCTTGGTACAGTAGCTGACAATCATCGTTGAACCAAACCGAAAAAACCACATTAAGATATCCATGAGAATTTATGGTCACCATGAAAATATGGGTTTCAAACCCTCCTCCTCTTCCAATTTGGAAGCACTTCCAGTTCAATAACTTGCCTTACAACTACTCTGACACTGTGATTTCCCAACAAATGGTTCTGCTGATAAGGTCTGGATCGAAAAAATGAAACCTTTTTACAATGGGGTACTGAACGTGGGAGTGAAGGCAAACACCACTCTCACCTCCAGGATGTTATGTCTTAGCGCGGGTGTAGGAGGCACGAAGCTCCAGCGCCGCTGCAACGCATCGAAGACAATGACATCATCAGCATTGGAGCTCAACACGTAGATCACATTCTCTCGCCCCACGCACACGAGGGACGAATGGTGTGGGCCAGGAACAAGCCTATGCAGAAATGCTTCCAGTGCAGGTTCAGTGGGCAGTGCTTCCATTCTCCGCCACTCATCCCCTCCTTCAAGCACCATGATCTCCAGCCTCCCATCTTTTCCGATTGGTCCCACTAGTGCGATGTTGCCAGAGCAGATCACCACTGTCGGGCTGCAGTGAAACAAAGGAATGACGGGTAACACCTTTTTCCACATTCCTTTGCCTTCGTCGTATGCTTGTACTCTGTTGGCGCAGCAGTCTAAGTAGTGAAAGCTCCCCTCCCAGAAATGGCACTGCTTCTGGACTCCAAACACCTCCTGAACTACTCAACTCAAGTTAGGCTTTAACCAGTAGTTAACATTACTCTGAAACGTCATGAGCATTTCATATGTATCAGCTTTGAAAGGTTACATCTCCTACCTCTTGATTGAACCTTCAATTCAAGTACAGTGAGCCCTAAAGGACCAAGGCTCGATATTGAGCAATTTTGTTGGAAGAACGAGGAATGAAATTGAAGGATGCTGCAAAAGTAGGTTTCCATCTGATTTACTGTAGGGAAAAATCAGAGAGGATACTTGAAAGCACAGTGTATGATCTCAGCCAGCACCTGAGGGAGGTCACCGCCGGATTTCCAATCGCCAGTGACGGAGTCGAAGAGATGAGTGGCGCGAGCTTCTTGGTCGTTGAAAGTAAGACTTTCTCCGGCGAGAATGAGTTTGTAGCTCCCTCGCAGTTTGTCAACATGTAGGCCGCAGACGAGCGGCGGCTTTGCAGCCAATGGTGGAAGTTGCCGCCAGGAGTTTGCAATAGGGTTCACGATGACAAACTTCACATCTTTCTGAGGCGACGCAAACCCCACCATGTAACAAAAGAGACCCCCATCAGCAGCGACGAGGTACACATCACCCTTCCAGAATTGGAGGCTGGGGCGGAGGTTGGTGAGAGGAAGTCGATACCACCTTCGCAATGTGGGGCTGTAGGTCGCAGCGGATGAGCTCTCATCGTCTGTGAAAACGAGGTTTGGTCTTTCGATTTGGCCTCCACCTCGCCACGAGCTCCATCGCTTGCACACGCATCGCAGTTGGCAGATCACTGGCACTGGCAACTTGTCCGCTAAGATTCCCTCCACCTCTTCGTTCCACACTGTCCCTTCATCAGTGCTGCTCATAGTGCCCTATCCTCCATCGAATTATGTCTACAAACTAGCCAGCAAAAGTGTTCACCACATCCCACTCTCGGCTACATAGGAAATCAAACGTGGTGCAAATTCAACTAAATTCTCATCGTAGACAGTCGTACCCATTCAAACGACCTCCCTTACACTCATCTCTCATTGTTCACAAAAAATCGTCACCTTTCTCTAGATATGATAAGTGAGCAGGAATCGATTTCTGCGTAGAAGCAATGAGTTTTGATGGTCCATCTGCACTAGTAAGTAATGGCTAGAAGGTAAGTGTGCTCGAGCTCTCAGCTCGTCTATTGAAGAGAAAGCTAGAAAAGATATGTTCGCATTGCTGAAAACATTCGTGATTGTTATCATAAACATCTCAGGGTACAGCGGTGACCATTTTCTCGCCAATGTTAACAACTCACACCTCAAAGCTCAATCAAGTCTGCAACACGATAAACCAGATACTTCATACCGGTGTGTTGGGCTGAATCTCCGTGTTGATGACGATTCAAGGCCCGCAGTCCACTCTAAGTCATTCGTCAGAATATACAACACGAATAAAACGTAAACCCAACAATGGATGCCTATACTCTGCGAAACCCCTTTTATGTTCAAATAAGAAACAGCTGAATTTCACATGCATACCAATCCTACATTGCTCCAGAAAACCAAGAAGAGAAATCAAGAGATGAACCATTCATGACTACAAGAACACAACGGTCAAATCTGATGGTGAGATAGCCTCATCTCCGCAATCACCAAGCCGTCTCGAAGAGTAAACTGAGTCGACATGAGAATCTGCTTGAAGGCTGCGGTATTGTCGAAGTGAAATCTCCATACTACAAAGTTCACAAAGTTCCCTCTAAATCTCTACGAAGACCTGTGTGTCCATGATCGTGAAAAAAAATCATAATATACAACGCTATCCTTGCATGATAAGTAAAGAACTATATCTATGGCCAGGTGGCAACGATAAAAACACCTGACCTTACATACGAGATGCACCTGTTAACGGTTTCAACGCCCATTCAAGTTTCTTAGCCACTTTGGGTACCTTCTTGGGCTTCGGTGTCACCAATGGTAAATCGGCAATCGATTTTCCTGCAACAGTAGATCATTCAGTATCTTACCGATTCCACAATGGTAGAGATGATTCAGTGAGGACCTCGCCACCCACCGTATATAGAGTGACAACAATAGAGTGGCAGAAACTCTATTGTTGTCACTATATACTTGGTGCGGTGACGAGGCCCTCACATTTTTCGGGCTGAATACGAGAGAAACTTTTTGAGGAGTGAATAATCAGTACCCTGCAGCCGCCTTACAAACCGGGTAAACTCTAAGAAGTTGTCTTCTTCCATGAGCTCTGGGCTGAGTCTCAAGTACGTGAATGCAACCACACTTCGGCTATCAGCTTCTGTGTTTGGCTTTGCGTTTTCCAAGATTTTGTTGAAGCCTCGCCTGTCGTAGCATGAAAGTGCATTTTCACTGGCCACAAGAACGTCAGCGTTCCAAGCATCATGAAATACCTGTAAGTAAATCATAGAAATGCATAGATCAGACAAATGGAAAAAACAACACATCATAGTCTGATCATGATTTCGGTAACTTTTCTATACATGGCATAACTTGCTGCATTTCCAAGCATAAAT
This sequence comes from Bryum argenteum, assembly GCA_037043015.1. NCBI lineage: Eukaryota > Viridiplantae > Streptophyta > Bryopsida > Bryales > Bryaceae > Bryum > Bryum argenteum. The sequence continues at coordinate 10,636,712 of CM073328.1, read as the reverse complement.
TCAGAGGAGGAAAACTTACTACTTGCACAGGAAAGTTAGTGCATATTTGCTAGATTTATTACTTGTACGGCATGCGGAAGTCAAGTATTCGCTCTTTACCTGCCTAACAAGGTGCTCCGGATCTGCCATCGCCTGCGGGCAATATTTGCTTTGCTCAGAGGTGAGAAGTTCTACACAAGTGAAGTTGAACGTTGCATGGTGTTTGCGTAGCATCTGAGCAATGGATGCATATCCACCCCTGTAGCTTGTATTGTAATATCCGCAGGTCAGTTCTGCAGCATGACTGGCTGTCTTATACCACCAATGGATCCCTGAAATCTGACAAACAAGGCACACTGAGGTCATTCGAGGTATCAGAAAAAATGTGGGATGGTCTAGGCGATGACATAACAAGATCTTAAAAGATGAGAAGATTTAGACCAAAATCGAACTCTCAAAAAAAAGACAATGTCCATAGAAGATTTCATATTTGGATGACGAAACATAAAGCAACACCTGGAATTATGCTTCAGAAACTCTCTCACCTTTGCAGCAATTTTAGAGCCCTCAAAAATCTTGTCCGCGATGCTTAAGACACGGTCTCCATGGTCAATGAGGAGTTGCGAGTACCACGTTAAGAAGAAGCGGCCGTAATAGCTGTCATAGTCGCCTCCATCCTTGAAAAATCCTGTGTCTTGTGGCTTATCGTTATACGAGCCAGCATTGGACGGAGGTTTTCCCCAATGGACATGCCCTTGCGCTTCCGCAGTTTCCTTCAAATCCTTCATCATGTACTTGTCATAGCACTGCATCCATTGAGAGGATGGACTAACATTTCAGTTACACATACAAGCGTGGTCAATCTTACTTACAACAAATCATAGAGAATGATGCCAACGAATTCAAGCATGTTCTAGCATAGCTATGCGCAGTTTCAAGACGACTACCTATAATAGACGCAAGAGAACATAGACGCAATGAAGTGAAAAATGTTAAGACCGCACGTCCTACCTGAAATTCACCAATGCCAGGAAACACCCATCCGTGGGTTTCTGGATATGAGGGATACCGAAGTTCACCACAAGGCCCTAAGCCAACATCAATCTCCGTGATAGTCCCATCATCAAAATACTCCTTCAATTCTTCTCGGAAGCTCATCATGTAGTCAGAAAACACCTGCAGAAGGTCGTAAAGAGTTTTAACACGTGAATGGCAAAGATCTACACGTACACGCATTCCCAAAAGACTTTGCACTTGGTCGTTTCTTGATAGCAAGCATACTTCACTTTCCACATTTTTAGCACATTAATTTAGCACATGTAATGGTTTGATTTTTATGAACCTCTAGTGCGGTTCGACCTCTCAAGACGGGCTCCTTGTCTACGCCCAACGTCAAACACTCTGAATTGCGTTTGCCTTTCCGATTTGTGAAGTAAATGTCCGGGTTTTCTTTTCCCACTTCCCGCACCCATTGAGGTAGGGGAATATAAGTATCATCTCCAACGTTCCCTCCACATTGATGGAAAGACATGACCACCTACAGGCTTAAAACAAATTTAGTCAGTTCTGAAGTTCCGCTTGCCGTGCTGTTCACGACTTTAGCGAGTATTAGGACGTAATCGCACCTGGAGCTTCAGCTTCTCCTCACGTACAACATCAAATAGATCTCTGTACCCAGACCAATCATAAAGCTTCGGACCCTTGGCCTCAACCAAGCCCCACCAGCAGTCCACCATAACTCCATCCACGCCCGTTCTCTTCAGCGCATTCAAGTTGCTTCTCAAACCTTTAGGGTTGCCTATTTTATTGGTGCTGTTAATAACTCCCAACTGCAGAAAAAAAAGTCATCTCCGTACACTTCCATGATGAGTGTAACCCTTCAAGAGGGAAGAAGAAGCCTCCAGTCTTGAAAGAGTTCATAAATACTCTTATCATTATATTATTGTAATCAAACTCACGTTCTAAAACGTATACTAATTGTATCCTCAGCATGGATCTTTCGTCCTTAACTGATTTAAGAGTATGAGTAGTTTCTGAGATCGGTTTGCCTAGGGCTGATCAATAGCAACGAGAGATCTTCCTATTCTATCATGAACATCGCTTAAAAGGGTGTGCACTTACTGGAAGCATGACAAATATCGGAATATATCTTGTCCCCGTATAATCGCGCTCAAGCTCAATCGTAATCACTTCTTCTGGCATCTGAAAGCGGCATAAAAGCGCTTAAATAAGCAGAATCGACTGCGAGATCAGAATTAGCAGCCTTATTGCTTGGAATTATGCACAAAAGAGAGAACATAATTCAATATACTGATTGAGAAGCTTGGATTACATATACCATTTGTTTCGGACGAGCACGAGTTGAAAGACTTTTCGGTAAGCACATATTGTTATCGTCTCCTCAATTTCATCATAATATTTTCCACAGCGAACTTTCAATTTCAGAGGATCTCATACTGATCTCCATCTCAAATTATCGTATAAAAATTTGAATAATCCTCGTAGCCTATTGACAGCGTCTCATCGATATCCTTTCCACCGCAAACTCCCGATTCACAGGAGATTCTCAAGCTATTCATATCTAAACCATTGTTGTCGCCTACATTCCCTAAGAAAAGGTTTCTCTATCTTAAAAAATTCAAGAATTCTCATTCGAATTTCTTATGCCGGATTCAAATTAGATAACCTCACCTGAGGAAGCAATGGAGTGCGGTTATCGGAGTACGGCCGATTCAAAACAACAGAAAAGGCGATTCCTTCATGCAAGAACCTCCGTCGATCTCTTTGCATACTCTGTTCGAATCTCCTGCCTGAGCGAGCGTCCTCCTCCTCCGCTTCATTGCGACTGGCAACTAAATCGCGAACTGCCACAGCGCAAGAACTCAGAATGTTCCGACGTTGCTGCTGCTGCACTCCTCCTCCGCTCCAATGTAGCTTTCCAACAACAGATGATCGTTGCAAAGCTGCCATTGCTTTGCTCAAATTGTGCAATTACCGTCATTTCTATGCAATTTTTGTTGATCGATTGAAGGTTTGCTGCAGAGCGGAAGCATCACACAGAGGAAGGTGGTGGCCTGGTGACCGAGTTTAATACCTGTCACCGTGCTTAGGACAACGATGGTCACTAAGTGCTCCTTTCACCGTGGATCTTCTGATCTTTAACTAAAAAGTTTCTAGCCTTCATCTTAAGATCATAATTGTGTTGAAATTTTATAAAAACATCTCTTCGATTATCCATAATTGTCGTACAGTGTTAAAACATTCCCCATGTTTGAATACTTAAATAAAAGAGGTGCCTTCACTAAACTCTATGCCATTTATTCATAATTCATTGTTTGGGTCTGCAATTTTTACCACACAATAGACTTGATTTGGGGACTCAAGGTCACTTTACACTATGGACCATGAAGATTGACAATGACCTTCTAAAGTTTGTGATTGAAGAGTAAAGTGCTCTTGATCCCATTTGGCTTTACACTACCTTGAAAAGAGGAGAATAACCAGTAACATTGAAGTCACCAAAGTATGTTAAATTTTACATAGTGGATAATGTTTTCATGGTATCCTTGAATAAAGTTGAGTCGAAGCAAATACCTCAACTCAACTACAATCAAGGAAACCATGAGGCTCAAGAATCATACATTGGCTAGTGTTCATCATTCAAAAAGAAAGGAGAAAAAAGGGGAGGGTAAGAGAGAGAATAATGAGGATCTACAGTAGAAAATTGAGCTTAAACTACTCCTGATCCAAATCCACTTTACTCTACAAGAGTAACCAAGCCACTCAATTATCCAATTTTCATGGTGTAAAAGACTATAGTTTGGAGGATTTTATCCAAATTGGACTTTCGATGAAGAAGTTATGACTCTTCAAAGTTTCTGACTTCATCCAAAATGTCGTTTTTTGACATTCCGCCAGCTTAAGGGTTGATTGTCACTAAAAGCTACTGAAGCGACTTGTGACCCCAGTTCTGACATGCAGCACCGAACCGCCATTGATGAAGCTGAAATGCCCAGTAATGTAATGGAGGAGTGATTGATAAGAGGAGCCAAAAAAGCCAATTGGGAAGCAAAACCCTAACCTAGAACTCGACCTCTAGACGACCACGACCATACCAGACCACCGACAGACCGACGACGACGAGACTCAACCCCCGGACCACGGACATACCGACACAGTCGGCGACAATCGGTGCGTTAGGCCGATGCATGCCTAACGGCAACGCGTACTGACCACGGGAGGATTTTTTTTGTATTTATATAGATACTTGTGATCGCATGAGATCGGCAACGAATGCTCCGTTGCTGAATCCGCAGAATCGTGGTCCAGCTGAGTGAGCACGAAATCAAGCTCATGCAATTCGATTACTATATATAGCTGAAGCTCCTCCGTCGCTCAAGGTGTGCGAAAACATCCTCCTCCTTCGAGAGCAGATTTCAACGGATGATAAGGAGCATCGATAAGTGCGGGACTGATACTTCAAAGAGGAAGATCCGTTCGATGACAGTAGAATCATTTCCTGGACGTACTGATACTGCACCCAGAATCACTTCGACTCCATCTTTCCAGTGAAACAAGACAATGTCTGACATGGACTGATACAAAAATTAGAATGTGGGGCAAGTGGTAGAGGAAGAAAAAAAAAATAGTGCATTGAGGCAAATTGTTACATAAAAAGCTAAGTTCTACTACCACTAAGTGATAGCAGACCTGCTTTGTTTCATATTGTACAAGAGGCATGTACACAAAGTGGGCAAAAAAAACCGGATTATAAAAGTAACCCTGAAATAATAAATGTCTCACTCAAACTCCAAAGCAAGTGCACGGTGACGTTGCATATCACTCTCGTAGTCATCCGTGTAGCCGTAATCTTCTTGCGACTCCGTGTCTGAGAACGCAAAATCATGGGACTTTGACAAAAGTCTTGCTACATGCTCTGATTTCTTCTCCACCGCATTCTCCGACAGCAGTTGCACTACCTGTGAAACCCCAAGTGTGACTTTCAGTCAAGTTTCTCTGCTCCCAATCAGAAAACTTGGCTTTCTGAAGCATGCACAGGAACTCTCTCAATATTTTCATGCAAAATTGCGATCTATCAAGGGCAGATAAGATAATGTGAGTCCCAAACTAACCTGGCCCATGGATGGACGCCAAGGAGCAGATCGGCGGACACACAAGCCAGCAGTCAACACCATTCGTTGCAGTTGATCGGCGTCGTAAGCACCGTCCAGACGTGGATCGACCATGCCCTTGGTATTGCCTGCACTCAAATAAGGCTTCGCCTGCACGTAAAAAGCATCCCCACATTCGATCAGATGTTTTCTAATCGAATGTGGTATGGATCCTGAAATAAATGGTACAATAAACAATGCAAAACGGGGGGCTGAAAATGCAAGAGAACTCACCCAGACGACAAGGTTCTGCTTCTCCGAATTAACAGGTCGACGTCCTGTAATAAGCTCCAGAAGTAGTACCCCGTACGAGAACACGTCCGTCTTCTCATCCACTATGCCGTGCATGAAATACTCCGGAGCCAAGTACCTAAACAATCACGAAAAGAAGTATATTAATACATGATCTGCTCCATACGAAGTTCGAACATTGTTGAAATAGTGGGTTAGAAGATGATATGAGGACGGGTGACACATACCCGAAAGTTCCTTCGATAGGAGAGACAGTGTGGTGCGTCCATCTATCCGGCAACCATTTTGACAACCCGAAATCGGATATCTGTACATCATCACCACAAACAAGGACTCAGTAAGTTTCAATAGACTCGGTAAGTTTCAATAGACTCGGTAAGTTTCAATATCCTCTGTGGATTGTAGTGGTAATTTTCTCTCGTTTGTGAAACTAAGATTCAGTTTCCAAGATTCCTGTAAACTGAAACTCCAGAAGCGTTATATATGATGATTATGTAAAAAACTATTTCGAATGTACCTCAAGATAAATTGAGAAACGCAAAAAAAGATGTAGCAAGTGTAAGTTTGTGGATTAATAATGTACCTGCGGCTCGTAGTCTGAGTCTAATAGAATGTTGGAAGCTTTGATGTCACGGTGGATGATCCGCCGTTGACACTTTTCATGAAGATAATGCATGCCTCGCGCCACTCCCACCGCCACTTTCATTCTCGCCTCCCACATTAGCACTGGCGACGATGGCGGTGCTGCATAAAAGTTACAATGAACAGAATGAGCAATGATCCTCTCCCAACCAAACATCCGATAATGTGGTTGTGGTCAAGGAGTTCTTACAATGTAAGAGTAGTTGGAGGCTGCCGAGAGTCGAGAACTGAAAGACCAGGTGAAGGCCATTTTCAATACAAATGCCCATCAACTTCGCCACATTCGTATGCGAAACGTGGCTCACGATGCCCAACTCGATCAAAAAATCTCGTTCCTTCTCAGCCGCGGTATCTCCTCGACTATGTTTCTTCACTGCTATCAGTTGACCAGTGCTGAGCACGCCCTTGAACACCTTCGCATATCCACCTTTTCCAACTAAGTTCTCTGCAGCACAAAGAACGATCCAAAATAAGAAACCAACCAGACTAGCATCATCTTGAATGTCTCAGCAATCAAAGAATGCTCACCTAGGTCAAAATTGTTCGTGGCAAGAGAAAGCTCTTCGTAAGAAAACGTCTGCCAGGACCGCTTGGCGCTTAACAAATCATCTACACTCTCTTCATGAAGCTCTGACGCGCCGTTTTGGCTCCTCGGTGAAGCTAATAACACTGGATCTGAGATTGATAGCTCCTTCTTCTTGTAGGAGGATGGAAACGACTGCCACTTTTTCGATGCAAAGCTCCTGTACAAAACTACCACATCAATAACGACCTTTGCACCTAAATCTGCGAAAGATTTCATGTTCAAAGAACATCAGTCGAAAAACAGTGCCTCGATGACTCAAAGCTCCTGGACAAAAGCAATAGCTCGTATCATACCAGCTTTCTGCACTCACAGCGACACCCTTGCACCCGGATTGGCACAAGACTTTGATGATCATTTTACGAGAAGAAGAATTATGTTCTACGGCTAGTCCACAACGACTCAAAGTTTGTGAACAAGGTCAGAGCTTCCTGGCATCCTACACTCAAAGTGACAACCTTTGCAACAGGAATGACAAAAGATTTGATGATAAAATGGCTGCATTTTATAACTAGTTCACACTGTGTTCAATGGCTAGTCCACAATGACTCAAAAAGTCATAAACTAATTGTAAACAGTCCGTGAGTGTGTGTGTGTGGTTTGAGAGTATGGTACCTCCAGAGACTTTGCATGCAATGTTTCTGAGACGGTTGCACAGATTCGTCGAACGGTAACAAGTTCTTCTTCGACGAGAAATCAGACCATCCACTCGTAGAACTCTCAGGACCATCAAGAACAGTTCGTGGCGATGCATCGTCGGTCCGCCGCTCTTCCCAGAGAGCCGCTTTGATAGGACCTGATTCATCATCGTCGATGACCACAGGCGGGACAGAGCAGAAGAGGTGTTGTTGAAGAGTGGTTCTCGGTCTGGGAGAATCAAGCGGCTCTTTCGCCACAGGTTGTTGCTTGAACATCTTTCCTGGTCCTGGAAGTGACTTGATGGCTCGCAGACACTTGGGCGCCTTGAACTCCTCGGAGACTTCAGTTGTCTTCTTCCATTCGAGACACGAGACGCAGTATGTCTGTTTCAACCTGCGCAGGGATTGATGAGGTCAGGGCTTGATTTGGTGGGGAGAGAGGAAGCTGTGGTGGGCAAAACCCACGGAGAGAGGGCGTTCCACCACTTGCTGCCGGGCTCCCCTCGGAGAGAAGTACTATTTTCACACGAAGGACAATGTGCCAATGGGGGCAGCTGAAGTGGGGTGAATCCAGAAACCCCACATGCTAGGCAGCTAAAGTTTTGTCCGCAAGCTCGCTAAAGCGGCGGATGCGGGAGTAATGTTCATCAGCGACCGGAGGAACGCAGGGCATGCCCCCTCTCCTAGGATGTTGTGGTGTGGAGAGAATGTTACCGGTTGCAGACGAGCTGCGTAGCACAGACCTCGCAGTCGTCGCCTGTTAGTGCCCAGCCTGCCATTAACTTCACGGCTATGGCGGTCTCGTACTCGCCGTCTTTCGATACCCCATTCTCATCCTCCATAGATACACCTCTTCAACGTTGACTGTGTTCGATTAAATTCCTTCCAAAACCAGCTACCAAATTCTCTGCAGGATGAACCGCCACAATCGATCAGACGCCACACGACTAACCAGCAAGAGATGACTCATATCGTTCATCGGGTCCGCACAATGCATGCAATTCAATCAGAAACGATTACGTCTTCAAGACTTTGACATCCCTGAAGATTTCGACGCTACGATGGCATTTTTCAATGCACTCTAAGATCAGTGCAGCTAAGATTCGTGGAGCTTAATCTTTCCGATTTTCTGTCATAATGTGTATCGCGGTCTGATAAAAATTCTGCAGCTTGCGGCCTCTTTGATGTTACAGAACAGCAACTAGCTTAGCTTTCACGTCCTGGTTCCTTTCGTCGAGTTGAAAATACAAATCCATGGGAATAAGTTCGACGATCGAAATCATGGTCTACAGGCTGGAAACTCACAGGTTTACTGTGGTTTAGGGCACTACAGGATAGGACTTAAAGGTGAACGTCATACTCTAGTCTCTCAAGCTAACAAAATTCACAGTTAAGGAATCTTGAGTCCGACTGTAGGTGAATTCTCCAGCAGGAAGACGCTCAATGCCTGTTCCAAGGGTGTGCATATCACCACACTCATTTCCAAGACTAATACTGCAAGCATTCCTACAGTATCCAGAAGTCCAGTTCCTACAAGGCAGATCCTCCGTTTGAACAATCAACTCACAGAGTGTCTGCATTCTAACAAAAAACCTCGCAAATAGCTAGAGACTCGCTGAACGTCTGAACATGAATGCATGACAATGCCGTAAACCACAGAGGATTCGAGCTCTCTAACATACATGCACAAAGCCTGCATTCGAACTCTGCAATTCTAGGAGTGCGAGATACTGATCCTACCAACAATGGTGCAGCAGAGGCTTCTCCATCAATTCTTCGAAGGTAGCTTGCAATGGGTCGCTTCTAGACTGCAAGCAACTAAAGCTCAACAGACAACTGCGGCGATTTCTCGAGCATCAATTGCGGTGATTGGAGGTATCAATTGGGAAAGTAAGCAATTTGAGGGGAGCGTTAATGAGCTGCAACGGCATGGAGTAGTGGCGGGGAGAGCGGGCGGTGGATGTGGAAGTGGGGGGAGGCGACGAACGAAGTGTCATCGTTCGTTCGCCTTCTCACGAAGTGGGTCGTTAGTTGACGAAGCCTTCTCGTTCGTTTGTCGGACGGACGGGTGGAAGGACAGAAGGGCCACGGCATTGTCTAATAATGGGCACGATTTGAAAGTGCTATTTACGAGGGGGAAGACTGAACATCATATTAAAATCGGTTGGGCTGCCTCGTTGGTTGCGTGGATTGAGGTGCCTGTTGATGTTGTTGCCCAACCGACTCCTTCATGTTGCTTCGCTTTCAAATTGTTAGAATTTTTGGGTATTTGAGCTTGGTCAATCATACGTTTTAATTTGAATAAGATTCCAAAGTATATCTAAAAGGAAGGATAAAAAAAAAAAATCAGAAAATGAGATTATAAATCAAAATGGATACCAAGTTGAAGTTAAGATAGTTATCAGTGATATTAAGCTAGATTTAATTTTGATATTTTAAGTAAGCCTTAACTAGTTTTCGTAGCATTTTGTGGGACTTGTGAAGTTCATTTGCATTTGTGAAATCTTGGGTCTATGTGAAATAAAAAATGAGAGAGGGGAAGGCTTATTTCTTTGATAAGATTGTCGTTTGGTTATTAGAAAATTAACCCCTAAAAATCCAGGGGTTTCCTCGACCTCCAGAACCAAAAACTGCCATTTTTCACCTTCGTTGGGAAATGGGGAAACGGAGAAACTTTTTTTTCCGGTTTTAGACTTTGAACCGTAAGATCTTGTACCTAACTTGTATACAAAGGACTGGTAAAAATTTCAACCGTTGGATGTTTGTCATTTGTGAGATCATAACAATCAAAGTTTCACCAACACTTTTTTTTGCCGCTGCGTGAGAGGCATTGTCTAAATGGTGCCAAGGGCAACTTGATGATTGTTATTCCAAATATTTTTCCCTCATTTTTTTTCATGTAGGTAATCAAGTTGGGTATGCTCATGCAAAATTTTAGAGACCAATTCCACTTTTTGACCTTAATGTAAAATATTTTATGAAAGAAGGTCTAAAAACAACCATATAGTAAAACAAGCACCACGTATGATATATTTAGTTTGAGAAAAATCTCGACGGTGAGAAGGTGCATTTATTATAATGTGAATTTTGAAAAAAAAAATCTTGGAAAAAATCCAAAATCTCGAATTTTGGCAATTTTTGAAAGAAAAAATTGTAAAATTACTAGAAATTGTGAAGATTGTTTTTGAAAGTTTTGGAGGCTGCCCTTGTAAAATTGGTAAACTTTTTGACTTCGGATACTTTGGAATTTGAATAGTAATTTGGTAATGAACATGTTTCTAAAAAAAAAAATTAAAAAAAATTATTTTAAACTGCCCGTTTAGGACTTGAAACCTAAAATTTCTAGGTGAAGGTTATAAAATTAAAATTTGACTTTGAAAATTTTACCACATACACATTACTGTATGGGGAGCACCCAATAAAAATCTTAGGCAAAAATATCAATTTAAATGCTTAAAATGAGCTGCCCGAAATCTCAGAAAACCGAATCAGTTTTTCTGGATTTTTAGGGGTTAACAAATTGTATTATGTAGGTAACGTAGGGTATTCACACCTATTCTCGGACACGTAGCCATTCACCATACTTGGGGCCACATCACTCCAAAAAATAATACTATTTTTCAGTGATTAGCAAATAGAAGAGACAATCTCTCACGTCTTGTGATACTGTTTAAATAATTCACCCACCAAAAGAATTATCGAATTTGACTATAAAAATCTCAAGATATATTAAGTTGTAAAGATCTCGAGATAAATTAAGCCAAACTTTCAGTTTTTGCAAAAACACCATATCATTTGTGGTCGATTGTGGTACAAACAACTTTAACTTTGGAGGTTAAAATCCAAACAAGGGATACAGAAAAGATTATTAACATGGCTATAAATAATTCTGCAACCCCACGTACAAGTATTGCATGCAACACGGTGTTGAATCACCTCTGTAATATCACAATCACTGTGGGGGCGCGTGCCAATAAAGAGGGGGGATTGAGATGAAGCAGACCCGTTGAGAGCCACAAACGGCCCCAATAAAGCCTGGTCTCCAGGCCTTATTGGGAAGTCCCAATTGGGCTTAATTCCGGTAAATTGAGAGATCATTTATTTTTGGCCGAACTCCAATTGTGAGCACATTTAATTAAATTGGGTACGGTAGAAGATATTAGGCCGTGAAGTCAAGCTCCTGCTGCCACCTTTTGCCTCACTATTTTAGTGGCTTAGCAATTGTCAGATCAGCTTATTGTCTCATTTATGTTTATTTGGACTTCATCAGTTCATGCCCCTGCCCTACCTGGTCTTGAAAGGAGGTCTTGAAGGGGGTCTTGAATAGGGTCTCGAATGGGGTCTTGAATGGGGTCTTGAATGGGGTCTCGAATGGGGTCTCGAATGGGGTCTTCAAAGGGGTCTTCAAATGGGTCTCCAAACAAGGCTGTTTAACTGAAGAATTTCTATTGTAATGCAGTATTCCTCCACGTAATTTACCATGACTTGGTACACTAATTAGGTAGATTAGTGTTAAATACACTAATTTATGTAAACCATGTTGTTTGTTTTTAGTGTTGTTCAACATTTTTACGGACTACATTAGTCAAGATGAGGATCCTTACGAAGTACTGGAATCAATACTCTTGGTAAATTATTTTTTTGGGTCAAAAGTACAAAATTCTAGCCTCTTATGAGAATCTAACACTAATCTAACTATTTGGTGTAGTTCTTATTTGTTGTCAATAATTGGCTTAACAATGTCCACCACACATTCTGCATGCTCTTCTTATGAATTCAAGTCGTAGAAACAAATAGCGGTGATGAATATGTATTGCAGGCTTTTGCATGACAAATAATAATGGAGAAGAGTAAATGCTCATTAATGGAAATTACCAAAATGGAAGATGTTAAAGCCAAGACTGGAGAAAGGCTCACTTTTAATTTCAGTTTTTTTCAATGATGTGTTCAAAGGTAGTTCCTGACCAACGAGTGGAGATGAGGTATAAGGACTCAGGCTAGACGAGGCTAGTGAAGCTTAAATAGTTTATTTAGCGCGACTCACACTAATTGGAAATATCACTCTAAATACTAATAAACCCACTTTAATAAAATCACAAATGTAAATTCTCACTCTATTTCACAAAGCCCTAGTAACATCTTAACATTGTGATTTTTTAATTTTTTTAATTTTTAGATATAGATATTTTGTGTTCGAAAGTAAATAGTTAGTCACTATAAAATTTGTGGCAAGCAATTACACAGTAATCCAAAGAAACAAATCACCGTCTGAGTGATATTTTCAAAGATAGGAGTCAATCTCCCAAATAGATCAGTAAGCGCACGGGAATAGGGGAAGATACTGTAGTTGTAAAATTAGGGTTACCGTTACTGCAGGCACGGAGGGAAAAGCATTTTGGTAGCATTTTCTTTATATAGCTTAAATGCCATGTGTTGAAATGGGGAGTTTTGTCTCATTAAAAAGCCCTGCTCTGCTGATTCCCCATAATTGGCGCTTCATTCCATTACAGACTCAGCTTTGAGTAGGAAAAAATCCTTCACCAGAATTGGGCCTTTGATGTTATTTTCTGGGATTTGGAAGGGTGCATGCCCAAGTTAAAGATATTAAGGTTTGATTTTTGGAGCTTTTGCACTGACAATGATTTAAAAATGTGAGAGGCCATTGAAGGAGTATGAATTATCTCTTAGAGTGTTTTTGCTAAAGGCTCACAAAGTTATGGTACATGTGCTATTGGAACAAAGGTCCACAAGATCTTTGGTGTATGTGCTATAGGGACAAAGGTTCACTTCTTTATGGTACATGTGCTATAGGGTCAAAGATTTTCTTTAACTTAACCCTTGAACGCCCAAGCAAGCCCCAGGGGCTTGTTTCCAACGGAATCAGTGTTCACTTACATTTTGATGTCACACTGGTCACCTTCTTGTGATGCATTCAGAAAGTGAAATTTTACAATTTAAATCGCAATTTGTGTGAGTGATTTTGTGCTTTGAAAGGATTGTGGTAGGTAGGTTGGGGTTGTACTTAACCTTGTAGGAGGTTACAAGCTCATCATTGATTGGTTCATTCATCATGGCCCAAGTCTAAAAGATGTTATGATCCAATTTTGGGCTGCCTGTTTCAAACCCCATGGGCGTTTAACCCCTAAACGTCCTTGATGTTTTGAGACCCTCAAAGTCCAAAAACTGTGATTTTTGACCACCTTGTGGATGCCGGTGTATGTTTCAATTTTTTTTCCTTTTTTGGTATTTTCAACCGTAAGATCTTGAAGCTAACTACCTGCACTACCACCATGTCAATTTTCAACCGTTGGATCTTTGTCATTTGTGAGATTATAACGTTTGAAGTTGACTGAAAAGTTTTTTTTGACCATGCCCGAAAGGCATAGTCTAAATGGTGCAAAGGGGGAATTGAAGATTGTTACCCCAAACATTTTGCTCATATTTTTTTCCATGTAGGTAACTAAGTTGGGCACCTCCACGCAAAAAATTAGAGGCTCATTCAACTTTTAGGTGCTTCATGCAATTTCTTTTGTACAATGTGGTCTAGAAGTTGAATTCTTGAAGAAATGGGGGGGTGGTGTGGAATTCTACCATCGAAACTACTTTCTTGAAAATCCCAACGGTGAAAATGTAGTTTCAAATGAATGTAAAAATTGGGTAAAAAAAAAACTCAAAAATTTCAAAATCTCTAATAGTGAGGAATTTTGAAAGAAAACATACATATATGTATTAGGAAAAATGACCGGGCACTTAGAAATAGTGGCAACCCCCTCTCACTTGAACGGGTCCCTCACATCCATGGTGTCAGAATCATAAATAGCCTGGCTCTATATATGCTTCTATTGATATAAAACTAATAAAATCCGTTGCACATTCAATGATGATGTGGGAGATGCTGTGGTGGAAACTGAAAAGCCCAAAGGGGGGGGGGCAGGTGGCCCTCAAAGCATGTGGATCACCCCATGTGACTTCGTGGCCTAATGGTCCGGTTACATGGGTCCGGTTACTAGAGTCAGAGTCAGTCCAATTGCTGCGACTCTCGGGTCGTATGTTTCAAAAAAAAAAAAAAAAAAAAAAACCCACTGCCCTCATCCAAAAGACCCTCCTTGCCCAAGCCGCTGCCCCGACTGACACCCTCTTCCCTCATTGGCGAAGTCACCCGCCCGTCCTGCCCAAAGTTGACCTCAAATCTAAAATATGGTCTAAAACACTCTCTATATGTAATTTGACTTTGCAATTTTTACCACACAAACTACATATGTTTATCCACATACCCTCCAAATTACAGCCCAAAATATTGATTTTTCCCCCTTCATCTATGCTGCCCAAAATAGCAAAAACCACAATCGGGTTTCCTGGTCCTTTAGGGGTTAAGGGTTTAATGCTTGTACTATACATTCATTGATGTTGTTGTTTTTAATTGTGGGTTTTTTTTTACCAACTTTATAACAAAATTTATTACTCCCTCTGTCCCATTATGATTTTCTGGTAGGTTCTCTCAAATCTACCTTTGGAGGTAGATTTGAGAGAACCTACCGGAAAATCATAACGGGACAGAGGGAGTATCACTTTTAACCAAAAATAATATTGAAGAAAATGTCATTCTTCATGAGTTCATTTCCTTAGGACCACAAATATTTATTATCAAGTAACTTACTTTATTTGGCAATATGAGCTTAATATGGTAGGAACAATTGTTTTCCTAAATTTAAGGAATTCACTATACTTGGAATGAGCGACTTCCTATTTTTCAATGATAAGCAAAAGGAAGGGACAAAGTTTCCCTATTTTTACAATTTTACCGAAAATTATAGTTACAAAATTTAGAAGTGACCAGTGTAGGCAGACCTGTAATTAGGCACCCTACTACATGTACGCATGAGGTAATCATAGGGAGATTAGCCCCTAAACGTCCCCAATGTCGTTTTTCTACATTTTGGATGGAGGGCAGAAACTTTGAAGAGCCATAACGCCTTCATCCAAACTCCGTTTTGGATGAAATCACTTGTGTTGGGTTCCAAATCAAGTCTAGTTTGTGTCGTAAAATTTGCAAGCCCATACAATAAAGTATGAATTAATGGAATGCACTTTAGTGAAGGCAGCTCTTGTTTTTGGGTTTCCAAGCATGCGGCATATATCACCATTGCAAGCCAATTATGTGAAATTAAAAATAGTTTTTCATGATTTTTTTTTTCATGGTCATGATTTTATGGTGATTCTTAACAACTTTGTAGTGAGAAGTTTTTTGATCCAAATGATTTTGCTATTGGATTTGCAATGATGTTTTGTCAACAGAAAAAGTGAGAAAATGGATGATATTTGAGGAGCTATATCTCCTTCATCTACCGTTGGATTTCGACTTAATTACTTGGAATGGCCTCCAATTAGAGTCTAGTCTAAGTGGTAGAAACCTTAACAAGATCGAAGATGTTTTGAAGATAAGGCATGAAATTGAATGCAAGGGGTCTAGTTTTGGACTATTTTTCCTATGTAAATTTTTTGGCAGTTTTTACCATTGCATGGCTTTTATTTGAGCCAAGAAATTTTTTTGATGAATTTTTGTTGGGTAAAGGACTTATTAAGATGAAGGTGAACATCTTTCTAGTTGGTGACTTTTTCATTGCAATAGGTATATTGGTAGCATTTCCACCTCAAAGTGAAAATGATGAAATTTTGCAGCTTGTTTTCAGTATTAATATGTTATAATCTCCCGATCTATAAGGCCTCATGACTCAAATTTTGGTCCACATGATCTTCGATAAGTCTATTACAAGTTTGTACGGTTGAGATCTTATTAGCTTCTCTTCATTTTCATCTATGACGATTTTTATGGAAATGTGCTTTTCTGCTAAAAATAGGCTGGGACGTTTAGGGGTTAGATTTTCAAATTAGTAAGAATCTAGCTTGCACACTTATGGGGGGCACTTGCCTATAGGTTCTCCTATCACAAAAGTTGTTCCAAATTTAAACTTGCTACTAGCTTTCTAGGCTTTGTACAATGAGAGAGAGTAATAGACTAATGGAAATCACGCCCCCTTCCACACAACTCCCTACGCAATATTGCATGGAGATGTCCAATTCTACAAAGAATTGTATGGAAGGAGGGAGGTTCTTAGTAGTGATACAATTCCTACAAACACACCTTCATGATATTGAAATTCTTTTTGTTGATATCTTCTTTGGTGAACATGTCATAGTTTGTGTCTAATCTAAAAACCAACACATGAGAAGGAAACTAAACTACAGGTAAAGAAGTGGAAACAAACACAAAAGACAACAAAGTAGAAGATAATGCTAATTTCACACCAACAAGAGTAGAAGTAAGAAGTAATTCAATGATTGAGAGGTTACAAATGCCCGATCTATATGATCACTTTCAATAAATAATTTACATGGGACCAAAACTACCACCACCAAAGTCCCTACAGTCTATAATTGGATGACATGGAAATAATAGAATAATCGAAGCGCTCTAGATTCCTCCCCAATGAAACTCATCTACAAAAATCCATAATACAAGAACCTGGTGACGCAAGTCCTTCACAAATCTGCATATCTTCAATAATTTGTAAAGGACGATTGAACCTGCAAGTGAAGAATCCCAATCATTCTGTCGTTCGAAGGTACAATATGATAGGTATCGACAATAATCAATATCGAAATACTAAAACTCATCAATGGACAGGTACTGAAAATAATGGATTCGCTCCTGTCGGAGAACTCTAACGAATATGTATTTAATGTGATACATGATTGTTCACATGCTGCAAGCCGTTTCAGTATCTCCAGTTTTCTTAGGAAAAAGTTCAGTAGATAATATACTAACCTGGTATTGACGATGTCCCTTTTTCAGCAGGTATCCAGCAACATTTAACTTGTCGATAAGCACATCCATATCCGGTACTTGGAGGCAGATTTCATCAGCAATACTGAAGAGCTCCTGCACATATAAAAAGTACATGAAATTAGAGACAAGCGAGATTCAATGTAGATACGTCAACTGTCTGATATGATTGAAAAACAGGTTATCGTTCACTTACTGCTATCGAGAACAAATTCCTCTCCTGTGCTGCAGCTTTGCGCTGAAGAAAGCTCAAAAACCGCTTTCCCTCTTTCTGCTGGCTCATACCTCCACTGCGAGCAATGTCTACTTGACCATGCTCATCTACTAATTTATCAAACAATGACTCTTTCATGATCTCCACTACATCCTGCAGGAAACCCACACCGACAACTATCATGTAATTTGAAGTCGACTATGTACGTGGGAGCATGACGTCCGTCTTACCACCAGCAAGCTTGGGAACAAGTAAACATGTAGACACGACTTGTTTGGAGGATGCATGTTCGAAGATAGTATACCTTAGCATCCTGCTTAGAGATTTCTTCACGAAGCTCCATACGAGCTCTAGCTTCAACAAGACGCACTAGACTCTCGAGCTGCCTTGCAGTAATAGGGCTACCATCTGCACTGCTGTGTTTTCTTAGTTGAAGATAAAACTGCTGCAAAACATCAGCAGCCTCCTTGGTCATCCTGCATAACAATTGGGGTTCGCAAGGTGACCATGAGGTGTTTCATTAGTTTTCATGTCTAAGACCTGCTCAACAATGTCCAGCTACGTGTTCTGAAATAATTTAGATTATATTATTAATTTATTCTAGTGATTACTGGCGAGCAATCACTCCAATCATGAGAAATCACTGCAAGAGAAGAGATTTTCAACCACTACAAGATGCACAAGCATCAAAGACGAAGTCGATATGAACGTGTTCGGTTGAAAAGTGCGCAATTCAGCTTAGTACCTTGGATTTGCATACTGCCTTGCATATGCTATATACTTTCTTAGAAACTCAGCCGACAAAGGCCTCAGGTCCTTATCCTTCACTGGGTCCAACTTCAGTCTCTTCAAAAGCGAAGAATCTCCCTCCAAAACTTGTTGCAAACTTCCTTGCGTAGGTTGCCTCGCTGTAGCCATACACGGACCAGACGACTTCTCATCAAAAAATTCGATCGCAAGGATACTGAAAAGCAAGAGTACGAGTTGAAGAGTAATGAAGAGATGCAACTATTCGATGAAGTAACTGGGAAGGATATAAGTTCATAAGAGATACTTGTAATTGGGAAGGTAAACATTTGAGCCTGCCCTCGCCTCTGACATGCTCTTCCTATAACATTTCAAGACTTACCGGTTTTCTTAATAGCCTTCTGGCGGCTTTTCGCTCCTCCATGAAGCTGCAAACAACAGTTCATTTATGATGGTCGTGAATAGGTCCAGAGTGACTTACAAGCACTAGTTCCTAGCTCAGAAGATTCTAATCATTTCCTGTACCAGAAGCTCGAAGGGTTCACTTCATTTGAGTCTCGTCACATTGAGGTACTAAATATTGATAGTTAAATCAGACACTCATGAAGTGAATGTGAAAATCTATCAAGTCATAGTCCAATGAATCCGCAGTAAAGAGCATGCTTATCATATCAAAGATTTAAACTGATCTATCTAGTAAACAGAATGGAGACATGTCATACCGCCATGATGTGCTCTGACAATTTTTGATCAAGGTCTTCGTCAGGTTTGTCAAGCAGTATAAATAGAAGATCAAATCTTGAGAGGATAGCTGCACTCATCTTCAGGTTTTCATTCACAGTTTTTGAGCGGCTGCACACAACATTCTCCTCAGAAACTTGAAGTATGGAGATAAAATTTCAGATCGCACAACAGAAGCAGAGGCTGAAAACCATTAAAACCAGTCCTACTAAAACTTCAAATGTGGTCGAAAGAAGCTGAAGTATCACAGGTGACGCAGGGTTTGTGACAATGCAAGCGACTGTCCAGACGCTTGAACTGACAAGGACAAAATGAAACAAGATGGAGAGAGAAATAAGAATCGTTCTTAAAAGCCAGTAGAGAGTAAGAGTTTACTTGTAATGCCCACCAACAGGATTTGCAGCAGCAAGAACTGAAGTCCGTGCAGCCAAGCTGGCAACTAGTCCCGCTTTCGCGACTGATACACTTTGTTGCTCCATCGCCTCAAGTAGAGCCTGGATTTGGACTAAAACATGTAAGTAAAGATCACTGAATAACATCACTACAATATGGAGCGCCTGAAAAGTCAAAATGCCGACTGAGCATTTCATTCGCTTGTGATATGGTCGTTTCACCTGATGCTCCGAAGCCATTTTGTCAAACTCATCTATGCAGCAAATACCTTGATCCCCAAGAAGCATAGCTCCTGCAGGTTTGTACATACAAGAGAAGGAGAATCTAGCATTAGCTTTTCGAACGCCGAAACAAAGGCGATTATGATAGAAGTAATCAGAAAGTACCATGACCAACAACTGTAGAGCAACGCCAGAACCAAAACCTGGCAATCTCAGGAGCCTTCAAAAAACTTTTTACCTGCTTCGAAAACCCAGTCTCCACTCAAAGCATCCTTGACAACTGCCACAGTAAGACCCGCAGTTGTAGTTGTATTTCCACATACGTATAAACCACGTGGAGCGACTGAAGAAGCGGCTTGTAGCAGTTGGCTCTTTCCGAGTCCTGGATCACCTGC
The DNA here is from genome assembly GCA_037043015.1 of Bryum argenteum. Classification (NCBI taxonomy): domain Eukaryota; kingdom Viridiplantae; phylum Streptophyta; class Bryopsida; order Bryales; family Bryaceae; genus Bryum; species Bryum argenteum. The sequence goes on along the minus strand of CM073328.1, from coordinate 10,616,892 downwards.
ACTAGCATCACTAGAACCTGTGAGTGAAATAACTAGATAACATAAAAGATCAAAGAATAGAATATAGCCGCGACCGTTTGAAAAGACTCAAAAAGTCTGGTTGAATATGACACGTGTCTTGACAACTTACCAACAATCATCACGTGAATAGTCCCTCTAACAGGGACCTTGTTCTTGTCCATCACGTGTTTCTGAACTCCGCCGAATAAAGCCAGAGCAATACCAGCTACACGAGAAAAATCGTGTTAGTTGCACATTTGTTTGAATCAAAGCATGATACATCACTGAAGACTGGTACCCTGCAACAAAGGGACTTGTCATTTACCCTTCACCATGTCATGGCCGAATATGGAAGGACAAATGGAATGCACAATTTGACGAAAGGCATCCGATCTGGCTCCCTCGATGAAATTTGCGATGGCCTCGTAATCTTGGGAAGTAAAGGCTTGTATTTTGGACGACATTGCCTTGTTTGCAGAATCTTCCGACTCTCCATCCTTCGACTGCTGACTCCTTGTGTTGATAACAGAGACTGCCTCGAGATAGAGATGATATAGACATTGTTTACCTTTCTTGCCTACAAAACAAATGAGATCAGGTGCAGTATGTCAATGGCCCAATTCTCTGAAATTGGAATGTGACTCTTTCCAAATGCTTCCTTGTAGCAGTGAGCTTCCTTCCAGAAACATGCGTACTCACCGCCACCTCCAACATCTACGTTAGTGTTGATGAAGTTCACAACACCACAAACTGTGACAATATCTCCCGGGACGCATACATCCACCAAATCCTCTGTCAATTCAACCTCCACATTTCTTGGCAAACGACCTTCCTCATAGTCCTCTTCACCTACAATCTCCTGGATTCTGTTTACAGAAATGATTAAAAATTGGCAGTTTGTAGGCTTTCGTACAGAGAGCTGAATTGCACAAATTGATCCTCGTTCTCTCGAAAAGCATCTGCTGAAAACAATTACAAGTTCTATACCTGAGTTTCTGGAAATCGATGCATTTTGATGTAAGTCTCTCAGGAGTAAAAGTCTTGCTTCGGCAACTGCCTCCACAGCCTGTGGGCGGCGAGAACCTCCCATCTTTAAATTGACGAGGAATAATTCGCTTACATTTGGGACACGAAAAATCCATACCAGTAACAAGTGGTTTCACCACGCTCATCCTTACCACAGTTCCTCGTACTGAAATTAGCCTACCTGGTCAATGAAGACATATCAGAGTTTTGTCTCCAGAAAGCGAGGGTGATGTAATAACCATTTTGTTGCAAAATTACCGAAAGTCGTAGGCTAATAGGACAATGATTTAGCTTCAGCGATTATAATGGCCGTAGAACTATCAACGATTTCAAAGTTCAGCTCAAGAGTCATCAACATACGATGGTTAGTTTGTTTCAATGCCCTATATTGTTTCCGTGAACCAGAAGAGTAACTGTGATCACAATGTTCTCGTAGGCAAAAACATGTTACCTATACATGATGCTTTCAATAATTTCAGTGCTAAAATAGACTCCGGATGGTTGTGCAACCTAACGGCGATCTTCCCAGGGTTTGCCACTTGATTCCCTATGCAAAATAATACCTGCAACAAAGTATCAATATTACCACCAAGACACTAATTTAGGATCCTATTCCTCGAAACATACTGGCCTTGGCTTCACATTCAACAGCACAGTCCAGCAAATATTGTGCTCTTTCGCATAAAATTTATTTAGCATAATTGAAATAGGCAAAAATTGTGGTACTCTTACCTCGTAAACGGCTGCTCCAATACATGCAAGAGCTTCCTGAGGGGCAAATGCCAGAGCTGCAAATAGTTCCTCATTTGCGCAACACTTCTGCAGAACTTGAAAGTCCACAGGCAGGCTATACGTACTAGTCTCTAGTACGACCTGTTGAAAAGAATCACAATAAAAATATTGACAGCAGATGCAGGTCATCCTACCTAACGTGTAATCTCCTGTGCAATTACAAATACACTCCAGTTCTCTACGGATAGTAGTTGAAAAGCACCTCATTCTGCAGCAACATTCTAGACCTTGAAATAATCCGAGGCAATTAATGCAGAACTATAATAGAATTCTCCAAATATGATGATTGAATTACTACTTGTTCATCACCAATGCCATAAGAACAAACATGCTGTGCAATCTTAATTTCAAAGAAATGTTACTGAACATACCTGCGACAAGAGCTGCTTTGAAGCACTTGTCTGGAAAAAATCCAATAAACTCCTGATAAGCAATGCTCTCCTGTCTTCGTGCCGAAACTCTTCTCCAGGAAAATACTCGAGCCATGAACTCGGAACATTATTCAAATGAGGATCGGCCGCCTTCTCAACCTCAGACTCCATAATTTCACGAAAAAGAGGAATCAAATTGTAAGACTCTCAACCTAGCGCCATCGAATCCTTACTCCCCGCTCTCTCACAAGCCTCTAATCTCGAAGGCCTTATCGCATGAATCTTTCACCTCAATTACCGCTCAAATCAGAAAAACCTTTAATTCATTGATCGTACACATACAGCGAATAATAGACTAATCAAGCACCACCGCCATAGCCGCACAATTCATAATAACAAACCCGCCATCACCAGAAGCTTCATTGACAAGCAATTTTGTGGCTTCGATGGCGGGAGACAGAGAAGCACTTTTCGATGAATGTTTGACCCTAATTCATCCATTCAGCTCGGATGATATAACGAAAGTTGGATGAATGAGACCCATGTTCCGCAGTCAAATCTGTGGTGGCTGACCATTCTATGACGGTATGACCGAAGCTATAGATGAATTTCATCTAGAGGTGGACAGAATGTAACCTAACAACAGATGTTTGAAGTATGGACACAGTGCATTGTCTTTCCGCTAATTGCTTCCGCGGCTTCACGTGGCAGCTTGAAGATTTGTTGTTGTAACAATCTTGATTGGTCCTTTTTGCTTTTGATCTGCATTGCATTCCCCTTTGCAATTCCGGGACTCTACGAAAAGCTGATATGGAAGATTTCTTCCCAACTTGAAGGAGTGTAGTAGGAATTCGAATTTTGCATGTGCTGTTTTCAATTGAAGTAATTTGCATGGATATGTAGTCATGAAGGCGGTGAGAGAGAACAATCACGAGCGTAAGTTTGTGATCTAGTGTGCGCTTTTGGAGCTTTTGGATATTGAGATTTGAGCCATGAGGGCGTAGGGTTTAGGTGTTGTAGAAATGGATCTGTGTACGCCGAGGTTGACGAACACAGCCACGCTAGATTTGTGGCGGGATGGGTTACTTTGCGCCTATGAGTTTATCCCTGCTATATCCAAGAAGTTCAAGGTAGGCGGAGAATTTAATTCGCAAGGACCCGTGCAAGGCCGATTCGATGCAGAATTTTCTTTGCAAACACCGAATGTATTGGAAAACAACACAACGGTAGATTCGGAGAATGCAAAGGTAGATGATTCGGAGAACAGAAGCTCTTCAGCGTCAACCTCTCCCAAATCGGCTGCTAGTAGCTTGGGAACAGAAATTCAAGGCTTTGTTGTGCGCGAGAGTCTGAAGAAAGATGAAGCGAGAGCTGCGAGAGCTGCGAGAGCACGACTTGATCATCAGCCGAGTGAAAAGAAGTCTCAGAGTAGTCAGTGGGTTCCAATTGGTTGGCAACGGCTGCAAGAATTGTTTCAAGGACTACAGGTGCGTAATTCTGCTCTTTGTGAGTAAATTGCATGTTCATGATCGTCATTCTCCTCAATTGTTGATTTTGTTTGCGTTATTTAGACAGTAATATACTGGTATTTTTTACAGAATGATACGGAATGGCCAATGGAAGAAGGAATTTCTGACTGTGATGACGCTGAGCTCAGCGTTGCCGATGTAGCACATCCATACTGGGAAAGACGAGCAGGGCCGACGTTCTGGTGTCATGTGGATGCAAGGCATCCCAGAATCCAACACTTCTTTTTGAATGCTCAGTGGTTGCATCCTGCTGTGAGTGTGGCTCTTCGAGATGAGAAGCGGCTCATCAGTGACCGCATGAAGCATTTGCTTTACGAGGTTTCCCTTCATTCTTCTCTTTCTTGGCACGGCTCTGAAGTGCTCTTTGTCTCTTTCTTAGCACGGCTCTAAAGTGCTCTTTGTTTGAATTCAATTTGAGTCTGGATTGTGCAGGTACCTGTGCGTGTGGCAGGAGGCTTGTTGTTTGAGCTTACCGGCCATTCCATTGGCGATCCAACTCGCGATGAAGACGATATTCCTGTGGTCTTTCGATCTTGGCAATCACAGAATTACCTCATCACATCGATGCATGTTAAGGGCATTCTACCCAACCTGAACGTGCTCGGTGTCCTGGAAGTTCAAGTAAAGTCCTCGTACCACCTCATAAAATAAGCATGTGTATTCTTGTCGTAATAGAGGCCACATCATGTCGTAGTTGAGGCTTCTTGTTGATGTTTTGATACGAACAGATGCAATGATTCTGTTGATCGAATTTGTGGACCTATTTGTATCAAATTACGGTTTATCACTTTCGGTCATTTGAAAACGGCGTCAAGAGGTTGATCGGATTGGCTTATCGCGTTTGCAGGATCTAGTGGGTGCGGGTGGTTCCGATGCTCCCAAGTGTGTACAAGAAGTTGTTGCGCAGCTTACCAGCCGCCTTGCTACATGGGATGACCGGTAAGTGATGAAAGGACCTGCTTGATTTGATTATGCAACATGTAAACGGAGCACCACTCAACCAATGTTAGCTATGATTTCGCAGTGGATTGAGAGACTTGTGTCAATGTGCTATTGATATCCATGTTACATTCAATTGTGGATATCGATTAATTATGCTTCTTCTTGCATGCAATGTGGCATATCATCTTACATTTAAATGACCCCTCCCCTGGTGTTTTCCTGAAGCAATTAAGTTCTTTGCAGGATGGCTCGGAAACACTTTTTCGGTGCGGCGGATGAAATTGAACTGAAATATGTAAATAGGTACGTGGTCTATGGTTGGGATTTGTCAATGACATCCATGACTGCGATTGAAGGTCTTCCAGGAGATTGAGTTTACCACCTTATTAGATCGAACAGCTAAGTTGTGGGCGTTGCCAAACAGGAAATCAAACGAGGATCTGGGACTACTCAGCATCATTTTGAATCAAGAAGTTCGTCGGCTTGCCACCCAGGTACTCATGAGAACATGCTTCAACAGTTCCTTGATGCGCTTCGGTTGCACACCATGAACGGATCGGATCTTAGGGTGTTGCAGCTATGCATTATGAGCTTGATGATTTTCTGATACGACCATGTTGACGAGTGCACCAGGTGATTGGAATAAAGTGGTCTCTGCATGCTCGAGAAGAGATTATTCACGAGCTAATGACACATTTGAAGACGCCGGACGCGTTGGTCATCCTAAAGAAAGTAAGGCAGAGTTTGTTCAGTCACCAAAGTGGTTCGTCCTTGCAAAGACCAAAACTAGGTTGATCTTAGCTGCATAACATTAATTTTGAAGCTGATTTTCTCGTCCAGATTCACAAGAAAACCCGAGAGATGCTGGAAGATCAGGACGCAGTGAGGGACCGCCTATTCACGGTCCAAGATGTGATGCAGAGCAACGTGAGGCAGAAGCTGCAAGAGAGGAGTGTTCGGGTGACGCACAATCTGTCGGTGGTTGGTGGGAGCGGGCTGCTTCTGTCCGTCATTGTAGGATTGTTCGGCGTCAACTTGGATGGCATTCCAGGCGGAAGCGATAATCCAAGTGCATTTGCTGTCTTCACTTTCATCCTGTTTGCTCTCGGTATAATCACCTGTTTGTATGGCATTCGGCGCTTGGGTTTGAAACCTCCTCCTTCGGAAGAGGCTGTCATGTCACGCAAGGCTGAGCTTCAAGACTTCGTTCACCAGTTCCAGAGAGCTGCTGAGGCTCATGAGAAAGTCTTTCACGTCAACTCGGAATCCTCTATTGAAGATCGTGAAAGTGCTAAAGAGAACGAATTTTATGTTTTGCTGCAATAATTTATCAGTTCTCTGGCAACTGGGGGAAATTTAGAATGCCATTGTTGATCTTGAACAAGATGTCTTGTCCTTGGAATACAGATGAAATTTTCTCCACACATGTTGTATTCTGAAAGCAGATTTGGCATGAATGCCAGGTCATTTAGGCTGGAAAGAGCGTTTGGAAACATACTTAAGTGAATAGTATGGTTTATTATACATGGCATGTTTAAAAGAGTCCAAACATGTACTACAAGAATCAAGGTGTATTTTAGACATAGGTGGCTCTACCCGTAACTGAGATTGTAAGTATTGGATTGAGCTGAAATGTATTGTTTTAGATTTTTACAAGGAAGTTGAATAAATTGAGAAAAAGCGATATTGTAAATCAAAAGCATGTGTAGATGACAATATTCAAAAGCAGAAGATCAGGATTTTGATGGAACTCATGCGTAGTTGGTAATAAACATCTTATAGAGTTTGTAGATTAGAGGTTTTTGATTGGTTGAATTGTCTTAGTTTTAAGACCACATGGGTAATTTGTGAGGTGATTATGGATTGACTATGGGAAGGTTGTAAAGGACAAGAAAAGTAAACTTAGTTTTTGACATTTTGGGATGTTAAAGAGTATTTTTATTCTTTTGAAGCCAATCACATTCATCGAGCCGTTAGTTATCATAACTCCCATGGGCACTAGTGTATGTTTGAGAACAATACAAGAATTTCACATTGATTTGTAACCAACTTTTATTCATCAAAGTAATCTCGTAAGACACCACTTAACATACATACTCATAAGAAGAAATGACTTCTAGTAAAATTGAAGGCCTACTTTGAAGTTGAGATTTTGTGATTCAATATGTGGCAGGTTTTTGCATATTGTTTGAACTTCGGACATTTTGTTTGTTTAATTTGTATGACACATCATTATTGCATTAGTAACATTTACAATGGAAGGACTCCATCCAATTGTCTTCCTCATGTCAATCTACCATTCAATAATTTGTGCCAAAAGCTTTTGAGCATCCTTAACACTTATTATGTTCCTTGACGTCATACAATTTATAGTGCTCTCATTGCAGTCAACACCAAAAAGTGTTTGGTTGTACATTCTTCAAACTAACACTACAACTTCACAAAGTCAAGTTTAAATCAAGATTGTGCATTTAGAATATCAAAATGAAAATATAATCCTTTATTTGAATTGATTGTATGAAATCATTCAATCTTGTACATTAACATATATCAATGTACAAAATTGAATGATTGGCCTCAACTACGTGATTTAGTTCAAATAATTTAGTTTAAGCCGAAATTGATAAGCAACTAGAGTATAGCGCAATAGATGGAAGTATCAACTCCTAGTCAACTCAACCTAAACCCCCGGCCATAGGAGGCCCTCAACCATCGTATCAGATAAGGTAAGCGCGGCGATAGGGTAACGCGATAGCACGGTCACCGGGGCATATTCAATCCGAAAGGGCTACAGGTTTCTGGACGCTTCACTTCGCTGCGTCCCCTCTCTCCTCAATTTGCACCTCAGTCTCCCGCACCTTCTTCAAGGTTAGTTGCAGAAATCTCAACCATTCTATCTCCGCAATCCTCTGGTGAACTCTTCTTTCTCAGGAGAATTCAAGTTTGTGGGTTCCTTCAAGTTTGTGGGTTCCTTCAAGTTTGTGGGTTCCTTCAAGTTTGTGGGGTTTTGGGTTTTACGTGCATTGGAATCTTTGAGGTTGGAAGTTGAAGGGAGGTGATTGTTTGTTTTAGGAGCTCGCAATGGCTGCCAATGCGATGCTGGCCAACAGGCTGAATGCCGCGCCCTTGTCAACGGCTGTGGCCTCCAAGAAGTCGATGGCGGGATTCCTGCAGGGGCGCACCCAGCCAATGAGGCTCCGAAAGGGAAGCCTCGCAGTCCGAGCTCAGTCGAAGGATATCTGCTTCGGTCAGGACTCGCGTGCCGCCATGCAAGCTGGAATTGACAAGCTCGCGGATTCCGTCGGTGTCACTCTGGGCCCCCGAGGTAGGTAATGGCGCAGTGTGACTAACAGGTCTAATTTTATGAGGAGAGTGCTGAAGAGGGTGTTGGCAATGGCAGGTCGCAATGTCGTGTTGGATGAGTTTGGTGCTCCGAAGGTGATTAACGACGGTGTGACAATTGCCCGGGCGATTGAATTACCGAATGCCATGGAGAATGCTGGAGCTTCTCTCATCCGAGAGGTGCGTGAAGTGCTCGGGCTTATTTTGGAGTGGAGCGCAATACTGTCATTCAGGAGTTTTTAGATAGAATTTAGTTCTTGAGCTTAGTATGGCTGTTGATAGCATATATGAGAGCTAGCTGATTCTTTATGGTGGTCTTTAGGTTGCGAGCCGGACGAACGACTCTGCGGGAGATGGAACAACGACGGCGTGCGTGTTGGCGCGGGAGTTGATCAAGATGGGGCTGCTGAATGTCACCTCGGGCGCCAACCCCGTGGCTATCAAGAAGGGCATTGACAAGACTGTGAACGCTCTGATTGAGGCTCTGAAGGAGAAGGCTCGCCCCGTCCAAGGCCGGGAAACCATCAAAGGTAGCGCCCTCTCTCCCACCATTCAGCACTGCAGCTGAGGTTCTGATTGTTTGCTGAGAGTTGATGAGTTCATACTGCGGAACTTGAAAGTGGATATCGTGGTGATGTAGCTGTGGCGTCGATCTCTGCTGGAAACGATGAGATGATTGGCACTATGATTGCTGATGCCATCGACAAGGTGGGACCTGATGGTGTTCTGTCCATCGAGTCCTCGTCGTCGTTCGAGACCACAGTGGATGTCGAAGAGGGCATGGAGGTATGCTGCTTTCGTCTGAAACTTCGAATCGTGAAATTTAGGTGTACGAGAGATTCTCAGGGAGGTATCTGGAGGTGGAGCTCTGGAAATGAAACATGTGTAGGTCCAACAAACCGAGTCTGGTGTAGTGAAAGCATTGTAGACTGAGTGTTTGCTGGTGGTGTGCAGATCGACAGGGGCTACATCTCTCCCCAGTTTGTGAACAACAATGAGAAGCTGCTGGTGGAGTTTGCGAACGCCAGAGTGCTGGTGACGGACCAGAAGATCAGCACCATCAAGGAGATCATTCCCGTCTTAGAGAAGACGACGCAAATGAACGTGCCACTGTTCATTGTGGCCGAGGACATCGCCGGCGAGGCTCTGGCCACTCTGGTGGTGAACAAGTTGAGGGGCGTCATTCAGGTGGCGGCCATAAAGGCCCCCGGATTCGGAGAGCGTCGCAAGGCCCTTCTTCAGGACATTGCCATCATGACAGGTACGCAGTTGCGTCCTTCACATTCCTGAACTGTGGCTTGCTCTTGGCCTTGTCCAGAACTTCCTTAACACTCCTGGGCCGTGTTCGCTCTTGGACCTGTCAATGTACCTCGTTGCTAACTAGAGGTTGGGGTGAATCTTAGGCTCGGAGTTCATCGCGGGTGACTTGGGCATGAAGGTGGAATCCACGGAGGTGGAGCAGCTGGGGTCCGCAAGGAAGATCACCGTGAGGAGTGGCACCACCACAATCATCGCGGATTCCGCAAGCAAGGACGAGATTCAGGCGCGCATTGCCCAGATCAAGAAGGAGCTTGCAGAGACGGACTCCGTGTATGACACGGAGAAGCTGTCTGAGCGAATTGCCAAGTTGTCCGGAGGAGTGGCCGTCATCAAGGTAAAGTACCAACAATCTAAAATCAACCCTGCACCTGCAATTATGATGACAAAATACCCCCAACTCAGCTAACCTTGTGGGCGGCAACAGGTGGGAGCAGCGACAGAGACTGAACTGGAAGACAGGAAGCTGAGAATCGAGGACGCGAAGAACGCGACGTTCGCTGCGATTGAGGAGGGCATCGTTCCCGGAGGAGGAGCAGCGCTGGTGCACTTGTCAGCGATGGTGCCAGCCATCAAGGACACGATCACAGACCCGGAGGAGAAGCTGGGAGCAGACATCGTGCAAAGGGCGTTGAGTGCACCGGCGGCGCTGATAGCCCACAACGCGGGAGTGGAGGGCGCAGTGGTGGTGGAGAAGATTCTGGAGAGCGCGTGGGAGATGGGGTACAACGCCATGACGGACAAGTACGAGAATCTGCTGGAGGCGGGCGTGATCGACCCTGCCAAGGTGACCCGATGTGCGCTCCAGAACGCGGCGTCGGTGGCAGGCATGGTGTTGACCACGCAGGCCATCGTGGTGGAGAAGCCCCAGAAGAAGACCGCCGCTGCTCCCGTGGCTGGCATGACCATGTAATCTCACTATTAGCCAACTAACTAGATGCTTAGGACTGACATTCATTGCACAATTTTTGAAGCAATCGATTTGATACTTTAGAGCGTAGAGCATGGCACAGTAGGATGTCTTCTGTTGTAATGAGGAGCAGTGCTCAATAGAGAGGTTTTGATTAGCTGTAGTATGAATACATCGACTATCCATAATAGTTGCAGGGGGAAATGCTACAACCTCTCCCTTGAGGTTTGTTTTGGCTGCAATTTAATATCGAGCTTTTCGGTTCGCATGACATGTTGCGCTGTTTCGTCTATTGATTGTTTTGTGTTTGTTTTGTCATATATTTCAAGTACACTGTGCTCAGTTCATGACAGTAAATCGATCACCTTCCGTTCTTGCCGTGCCACAACATATAAAATCCACGATGCAAGGATCCTTGATGAGTACTTAGTCTAAAAATATTACCTCAGATGCCTCACCATGGAACTCCCTACTTTCACAAGTTACACCCAACCAACTTGTCTTTAGTACACCGCTTGCACCCAAGCAACCTGAAATCTCCCCCACGTTCCTTCTGCTTCATAGTCCTTCGTCCAAGGCTTCAACTTTACAGAATCAGGAGCGTCTTTCGAGCGGGGCATCTTTGTTGAGCAAGATTGTTAAAAACCGCTTTCTCTGGCAAGAAGAATCCAAAGATCTCAAAAGAGCTGATGCTATTGCTTCGCTCTCTTGCTGGGACTTCGAGCCTGGCTTGTCCTCAACTCTCCGTCTTCTTCGATAAAGCCCAGACGATCTCTGGCCATATTCGAGAAACATATGCGAGTAATCTAACTTCGGAGTTGTTTCAGAAGTATATTTCGAGGCGCAGTGAATTATTTCCATGCCCACAGAAAGGATCTGACGAAGGGTATGTTCAGATGAGCTCCAATTATATAGCTTACATCTTTCGAGTGTCGGTGGGTAGCTCAAATAGTGAAAGTGACGAGTACTGTGGGCACCAGAGTACAGACAGATCACCAATGTGGGCACCAGAGTACAGACAGAGCACCAATGTGGGCACCAGAGTACAGACAGAGCACCAATGTGGGCACCAGAGTACAGAGATGCCTGTTTTGAATGGGAGAGTCAAGGCTAAGTATCGTCTCTCTTAACAGTTTCACTGTATTTTGGAACTCGAGAGGTTGATCGGAGCATGTAACTTAGAATCACACAATCCAAAATAGGAGCCATTTCCTCATGTTTGAAGGCCTTGGAGGCATTTTCTCAGAGGAAAAGGATGCCGTGAGGTCATTATTTTAATTTCAATTACTTCCACTGAGGCTAACAAGACCCCAAGATCACTGCTGAAGAAAGTTCACGAATATTCTAATAGAGATATTATGCACCATTTATAGTGCAGCTTCACTCCGTCACATACGACAGGAAACATACTCAAAAACAATAAGAAACAGACTCAAAGAAGGCCATGGCGGAGGATACTCTCACTCAACCATTACATAAAACCTTTTTTTATGTATTTTTGCACTGTACAATTTCCTTCAAATATCAGCGCACAAGCGCAGTACAACTGCGCTGATAGCCTTACTACTACGGGGTGACACATCTGTACAGATAAGGAACCCTAAATTCAGGTTCCTCAATCAACAATCTGAAACCTTATACTGGCCTGAGGTAACCCTTCAGGAAGTCTAAAATCCAACAATGAGGTCAATACACGAGTGTGCTTGCCTTCAATACCAATCAGATAATTTGAATGAAAATGGGTTACCCATGTGGCTAACATTCAATGTAGGCATGAAGAATCTCCTTCAGGGAAACTATGGATAAACAGCACTGCTATAGACGTCGGTCATAAAAAAGACTTTTCTTACGCACTGAATCCAGAAGTGAGGGGGGTCCAGAATGCACTGGGGCTGTATTGGCAAGCCTGAGATGCTGCCACCGCCATCTTCGCAGGGTCAACTCCGGCGTTGCAAAGGTTTGCAAATGCACGCATGTGTTTCATGCCATACTGGGTCAGTGCACCACAGCTTGCTTCGAAGGTGCGCACCTGTAATGCAGAAAATGAACACATGAGAAAGCTACAACAGAAGCACGCAAGGAACCAAAAACTGAAACTGAAAGAAACTTACGTAAGCCTAACTCAAAGGGACCCTGGAATTCTTACCATGGTCCTCAGGCATGCCCAGTCGTCGACGAGAACCGAGCCAGCTGGGCGGACCTCGTTGAGCTTGTCACCGTTCTCTCCCGCGAACATGATTTCACCGATAAGCTTCACGCTGTCATCCAAGTGCCTGCGATGTTTGATCGTTTTGGTGAGCTCTTCTGCGGCGTTTGCCTCCCTCCATGAACCCTTCTCAGCGTTTGTAAACTGCAGTTCCATATATTGAGAGAATTAGACTTACTGAAAGCAAATATCTGAAGTGAGAACGAATAACGAGTATCTTCGAACGTGTGTGACATTACCTTGTGCCTTAGGTGAAGAAGATCAGCTTCTCTCTGAGGAGCATTTGTGGTGAGTTCATTGGACGCCAGGAACTGTGGAAGCACAGGCTTGGTAACATTCTCATTTGCTGGGTCAAAGCCAAGGTAACGCTCCAACTCTTCCACGTTGATCTTGATGTCTCCGTATTGCATCACGTGCGAGCCAGACCGGTATGTGTTGTGGTTCGAGGTTCTCGACTTAACCTGCACAAGAAGCAAAGATCGAAGAATCAGTCTTCAACTCACTTGTTTAAAATGGGCTAATAAACCAATGAACTCTATTAAAACCTTAGCTTCTTCAAATGTGATGGTTCGAAAGCAGAAGGAATAGAAGCATGTAAACAAACTACGCAAAAATGCGACAGGTGCACCACATACACAGCACAAGATACTCATCCGTCATGACTTACAATGAGATACTGATCCGAAAGAGTTTCCTTCTTCAGGTTCTCCTTCTCGCTGCAAAAAAACCATAGCACATACGTATCAACCTTACGTTCCGAATCCAAATAGAGAAACAAGCCAGAATGCTACATAAAGAACAAAGCGAGCCTTTGGATTTCACGAGACCGAGAATTGGTCGACTTACGTGTCTTCCATCCATGCAACACTGTAGAGGTCGCCCAAGCAAGTTTCATATTCGGGGGGTGGTGGAGGGTTCATGCCAGGACAGTAAGTTCCCCAGCTGCTCTCCTCTGCGTTCGAGGCAGTGGTGACGTAGATGTTCAAGCCCTCTGGAAGCAGCCCCTCAAAGATACTGCCACTCTCACAAGCCTCGAGATAAATCACCTGCGACATGATCCAATTTCTGACTATCAACCAAAGATCCTCTCAAGTTGAAGATCAGGACAATTACCGAATAAACAGTTATCTACTTACCAGTTCCTTATAAGTCCCAGATGCAGCCTTCTTCTTCAGGGTGTCAACGAATTCATCGGCATATAGATTGGGCGAGGTAGGCATACCTGTTGGAGAACAACACCCGGTCGTTATCTGACTGTATGATTTATAATCCAGAAAAAATCAATTGAGCCCACACAAGTGGATATTCAGGACACACAAGCTCATTCATGCGCGGTAATGAAACATACCGAGAACACCAGGACCACCGTGATCGGTGTAGTAGATGAAGATATGGTCGTTAGGACCACTGTTCACAACCTTCCCACTGCCTCCTTTGATAGCATCCTTGTCTCCCAAGATGGCGGCATAGAAATTGCTCACAGTCACATCTTCACCCGTATAGTCCTGCACAAGGCAACGCCGTTCTTACAATCAGCTTTCTCGAAGACTCTAACCAGATAGATTGAAGTCAATTCTTCTCTAGAACACCACAAATAGGAACTTTAGTAGGATAAGAACACTTCAATAGTACGAGAAAAGTCTCTTCCATACATAGATCACACAGAAAAACCATGTTGAAATACAAACCTTGGGAACGCCTTCGTATACATTCGGTCCATCAGGTTTGTTGATAATTGACCCCTTGTATGGATTCTCCTCATTGTACGCAATATCATCATACATGAAGACAATGATGTTCTCGTCCTTCAAGCCTCCACGTTTCAGGATTTGGTATGCATGGCATACATCAGCCTTGCAACAAACAAAACAAAGTTCAGTCAGACACAAACAAAAAAAAAAATAGACCCTGGTTCCAGATATGCAGGGAATCAAATAGTACCTGATGACGGTAGTTCCAGTAGCCAGCTGATCCAGCAATAAGGATAGCCCAGCGAGTTCCCTCTTCTTTCGTCTCCTCAGTTGGCATCTGAATCATCCCATCCCACGACGGCGTCCGACCGGACACACTCCCAGCACAAAGAGCTACGAAGAGGACAAGCACCAGCGCCCTTCCTAACGCCATGGCTACTCACTCGGTTTCTGCTTCATCCAACAAAATACTCACATTAACAGAAGAATCACCAAAAAAAACTCGTCATCCACAACAACAGAACACTTCTAACTGAACAGTTCAACGTTAACAGAAAAGTAAAGCCACAGTACTCTTGTCTGATTCGTCAGATTCACGAGTACAAACTCCAGCGAGGGAAATGGCGAAATGAATACATTCAAAACCAGAAGATACCAACACTGCAACCGACCTCCTCCAAACACCCCAAAGGAATCAACAGAGATATACGAAAGAAGTAACCAATTCACAAACCTCACACAAAAGTCCGATTTCTACCAAAAAAATAATCAGATCAGGAGCAATTCTCAACGTTACAGAAAAGAAGATTTTCTTTCACAACCACACCGAATTAGTTACTACAATTTGCGTACATAATCAGTGGTATTTGAACTCAAAAGCTCTGCAGCCGACCTCCTCCGAGCAGGGCGTACCAAACCAAAGAAATTTTCAGAAATGACAGATTTCAGAGATCTCGCACAAGAATCGAGCGGTGGACCGAGTTCTACACAAAAATCAGGCAGTAGAGCGGATTCTACATAGATCGGGAGCAATTCTCAACGTGAAAAAACCCTCGTAACACGAATTCTTTTCAGAACCACACCAGATTAGTTACATACATGGAAGAGCGGTAACAAGATCAGAGCGTGAGGCACACGCAACAGGCTGCGAGCCGTTGTGTCACTGATTAGTCGATGGATCCACAGAAAAGAGTCGTTACGGCACCAAAATTGATGCTGAGAACTGCGGAAGGAAGGGAAAGAGATGCATAACAATCCAGAGAGGAGGGGCCAGTGTACCGATGGCGGGGAATCTGTGCAAAACCCGGCGGAGCAAGCGCAGCAACCAAAAGCCTGTGTCAGAGAAGGGCAAGAGCAGGGGGCCTTATCAGGGGCTTCGGGATCGCCGTATCTTTCCGGCTCGAACGATTTCTTTCTGAGATCTTTCCAAGATAAGCTGCGATTTCTTTCCGTAGATTCTTTTCGCTACTCGTCCTTTTCTTTTTTTTGTTCTGCCCGTTTCACTCCGACGGTCTGGGGATTCGGAATCGGGGGAACCCTATGAACCTTTCATTCTCTAGGGTCCTTTGGTGTTGTCCCCACGCTCACTCCATCCTAATTATTTTACTTTTGCCCTCCGCCGACCTTTTCAAACTCTTGCACTTGTTTACCATTTCATTTACTTTTAAACTTTTGAGCAATGCTTTGCACGGGGAGCCAAGCCATACATGGGGCTAAATCAAGGTAAATTTCCCTCCAACATTAATTGGTTCATTTTCAAAACTTTAACAGAAATAAAATTTGTATAAAAAATAAATTGAACATGTTTGGAGCTTGTCTTACTGAGCCGTGTTGCATCTTCCTTATGTTAAAAAAACTAAACTCTATTCAAAATTACCCTACAAAAGACATGTGCACCTCTACACAACTGTCAACTTTAATCTACCACTTCTAGGGCTCTACTAGGCCTACTGAAGCATTATATCGCCCTTCTACATTCCATAGAATACCCATGTGTTCAAACTTGTTACGTTTTGCAAAAACCGGATCCACTCATTTGTAGAATTCCTGTCAAAAGTGAGGTAAAACAAACGGGTTGACTAGGGTATATGTTGTTCGAGCAATGCAATCACCAACTCAAATGTAGACATAGAAACGAACATGTCATTGCACCGTGTGTGTAACGTGATGTGGATAGTCGTTACAAAGACTATGTCAAGAAACAAGTACTTCGAAGGGATTGCTAGCAACCAACACATATGAAAGTACTATAAATTCTCTTACACACACATCGAAAAAAATCAAAAACATGAATTTCTAATGAAGTTGGTGTCGAGATCCCCATCCCCAAAGTCCATGTAGTCCAAGATGCAGTTAAGATCCATACCAACCAGGAGGCAGACACTTTGCAAAGAAGTGCACGGTTTGAACTCCACTCAGGCATATCACATCAAAAAGAAAGGAATGAAAAGTGGAGAATTATGGGGTAGTGTACTTTTTAAAGTGGTGGATCCCTTAGCCTAGTATCATAACTAACAATCCCATAAGTATGGTGCATGGGCCAATTGTGGAATCTGCAACATATGAAAATTGTACAGTAAATAATCATCTAGCTTGTCAGTTATGTTTGAAAACAGAGCCCTTCTTTTGAGGATTCTTATAAGAAATGGCTCTGCCCTTGTGGTACTAGCCTACAAAAGGTTGGAGCATGATGGGGTGAGTGGCCAATGGTTGCGTGGTTTTGCCCACCTGTAAAAAAAAATTCTTCCACGAGAGAATCAATTTTGTAGGGGTCCCTTTACACTGTAGACCAAGAGCCATGACCATGATAAATCAAAAATGAAAGTTTGAGTGTCTCGATCAGTCTTGTAGTGTAAAGTGGGATTTGGATCGGGAGAAGTTTAAGCTAATGTAAATCCTCATTATTCTCTCTCTTTCCCTCCCCTTTTTCCTTCTCTCTATTTAAATAATTGATCAGTAGCCAATCAATGATTTTTGAGCCTCATGGTCTCCTCGATTGTAGTTGAGTCGAGGTATTTGCTCGACTCAACTATAATCAAGGAGACCATGATAATATTATCCATTATAAAAAAATCAGCATACTTTGGGGACCTCAAAGTTAGTGGTCATTCTCCTTATTTCAAGGTAACGTAAAGCCAAATGGGACCAAGAGCACTTTACTCTCCAATCACATATTTTAGAAGGTCATGGTCAATCTTCACAGTCCATAGTGTAAAGGGACCCTGAGGATGAATAGCTTGAGGTGTATTACTACAAATGCAATAATCATTCATCCTATGAGACATTTACTCATTCATATAGAGACAATTTTTTTTTTTTTTTTTTTTTTCTTTCTTTCTTTCTTTGCAAAATACTAGGGTGTCTAGAATTTTATTCAACTCTTAAAGGTCCAACGTATTTTGAATTTTTTTTTTAAAATAATAATAAAATAAAATCTTACTACCTTGTTGGTGCAAATTTCCATTCGAAGATTTCAGCTTCTAGAGTCGAGGCCAATGAGTCTCTAAGCCAAGGTTCGGGGAATGTTTTGACTTTTACTGGCTAATAACCGGCATTTTCCACATCCAATCGGTTATTTACAGATTTCTTCCCCAACAATTTTCTTATTTTATACTAAAAATATCATTCTTTTTGTAACTTTCATCGGTTTTTAGCGAGTGGTTTCAAAAATGGACCAACGAGTGAGCTAAATCCATCAGCTGATAATACACTAGCCGTCGGTTTTCCCCGATCATTGCTCTAAGCTCAATGTTCTTTGAGTGAGAATCTCACTTTGTTGTTCCCACTTGAGTATTCGCTCAAACTATCATGTCCTTGAATCCTAACCCACACACTTTTACTACCCTTCAACTTTCTCCGCCCATGTGATAAAATTCGGGGCAGCCCGTGTCATAAAATTTCCAATATGGATACATGGCACCATTTAAAATAATTAGTTTACAAGATAAACTTGAAGCAGGGGTTATCTGCTCACCCAAGCAACTGTTTGTACCAATGGGGCCATTTTACTTGAGGATGAGCACAAACTATCGCCCAATGACCAGGTTTACCTTGTTTATCCTCTTGCATGTCTTAAACATTATTTTAACACATCTAACTCATCAATTTACAGGGGGGGGGGTGGACTCTAAAGTATTTTATTATTATTATTGTTTTTGGCTAAGTAGACGAACGACCACTTGTTTAATCCAAATATCAAGTTGAGTTCGGTGTAGCCTTAACCCCTAAAGGTCCATGATACAAAATTGTTCAAATTATCAAAAAGAACCTTCTTCTACTTCAGGTGCAAAGAAACTCAATCTAAGCATTGATTAGAAGATCCAACCGTAGGATCTTGAAGTTAACTTGACCCTTTTCTCGAATGTCAAATTTGAACCGTTAATTTTTCTCCAATTTTGAGATTATAATGGTCAAAGTTGGCTAAATCTTCTCCCTGCGGAAATTCCAAAAAGCGATTTCCGCTTTCTTGGACCTATAGGGGTTAAAGATGGTTGAACGTTGTGTAACACACCATATTTTGTCATCTTGCTATTGCAATATTTGATAGCTAAAGTAAGAGCCTTGCTAGACTACCGGCAGCTCGCTGACCGGTGGTGGCTAGGATTAGAGCCTAGCCCTGCTCGGCCACATCAGCAAGTGTCGGAGGAGGTATCACACTCCTACTCCCACTCTCTGTCTCTTGGCCGATGACGTGGACCGGAAATGTTGGATTTCCAGGCACTTCCGTGCGGTAGTTTTTGGATGCGAGCTGGCAAGACAGGTCACACTGCCTCTGCCAAAATTGCCTGTTGTGTGGTAGTGACGCTCTCCTCTCCGCCAATCGCAGCGGCCGCTGCGTACTCACTGCCAATAGTCTGGCAGCAGCCTAAGATGCAACTTTTGACTATTATTAAGAACCAACACCTGAGATATTCCCCTTCCACAAATGGAAAGCTTTGCATTCATATCACCAAGTGGCTTGAAATATATAGGAAGCATACTTGAGGTAATTTGGTAAACATTACAGAGAAATTTTGCGGCATTCATTCTCATGGCGGCCAAAGTGGAGTTCATAATGTTTTGGTAACATAGGATTCTTTGTGTAAGTAAGGATCCAATTTTCCCTTGTCCAGTGGACATCGGGATATTAGCATTACGAACGGACACTTCATTCACGCCGGCCCCTTAGAAAGGGACCGGAGTTTCTATCTATCTATCTGTAAGTATGGATTAATGGGAAATTCATCTAACGTACGTAACAAACTTTTTGGTTTCAAGCCCGTTCATTTGACGAAAGCTCTTGTCCCAGAATGCCTGCTCTAGAGAGGGGATTACGGCATAACGCCATCTACAATTCTCACCTTAGTTACAGGAAAGAAACCCCCGGCACTACAACAAATTTTCATATAGAAATTGTCCTATGAGCATTATAATACATAAGCAAAGGAACTACACAGAAATTGACAAATTTCATTTCAATGTCTGAACGGGGCAACCGAAACTGGAAAGTGTGTTACGTCCGCGTTGGGTATCTCCTCGGCGGAATACCTCTTGTTATACATACAACCGTAGAATCTTTGCCATTGATTTTTTTGGCTCGTATTTACAATGGGCAATCCCCTAAATAAATAAATAAATAAATAATTCTTTTTTAAAAAGAAAGAAGTAACGTATGTGAATGTAAACGTTTGGAACACAAAATGGATGTGGAAAGAGGCTACATTCCATGGTTGAAATTTACATGCCCAGTAAGTGGTCCTTGTCCAAGGGTGCAGAATATTCAACTGATGGTGCTCTAGGAACATGACTGCTGCTGAAAAAGTTACAACAACCAAGTCTGAAATGAATCCTACCAAACAAAGCTCAGTTATCAATATTCCATTGACTAATTAAAAAAAAGAAGCAAAAAAAAAGAAAAAGAAAAAGAAAAAAATACAAGCAAAGCTCAGTCAAGTCCAAATGAGAGTTACAGCATCACGCTTCCTGTGGGGATGAATTCATATTGTAAACCATGCATGCAACGGGGGTGGATGGACGGCCAGTAATAAAAGCTGCAGCTATCCCTTGATCACTCAAATAGGATCTTTGGAGTTGAAGCAACCCACCCTGTTGTGTTTTTCTTTTTCCCCACTTTTGTTTGTCTCCTTGGCCAGATCTTTTCCTTCCTGCCAAGATTCCTAGTGGGAGGAATGCTTCTCCTTCTCTTAGAACGGTGGCTTTGGTTGGGAATTTTACTTGTGTGCAATTTGGGACTAGATTTTTATGTAACTCACATGTTTTGGTGGGAGATGATTCGTATTACTTTTTTATTGTTCTTTATACATTTGTCTCTATACGCCTACATGAGAGAATGACTTTTATGGTGCATCATGAATGAACCAATCAATGATGAGCTTGTAACCTCCTACAAGGTTATGTACAACTCCAACCTACCTACCACAGTCCTTTTCAAAGCACAAAATCACAAACTGTGATTTGAATTGTAAAATTTCACTTTTTGAATGCATCATAAGAAGGTGACCAGTTTGACATCAAAATATAAGTGAAAAGTTGAGTACACTGAGAGCTACAAAGCAGATTCTATAGGAAAAAAACCCCTCGAACTTCCTTGGATTTTTGATGATTTAAAGATTTTTTTGCAAAGAGTTAAACTATCAAAGTGGTTTCTTCAGCATGACATCAGCTGCCATGAATCAATTCAAGTCTTTTTTCCGTGCCATCAACACACCTGGTTCATTCAAAAGCCGACAACATGACCAGATGCATTGGTAAAAGGAGAAAGTGTGATACTAAGGAAGGGACGCTGTGATTCAGGAATTAAGTCTAAAAGTGGGATTTCTTTTTGCTGTTGAGATTTTACTATGGAGGTCACTTGAAACACTCAATCTCAACCACCTTATGATACTTTCTCAACTGCAGTTTATTCTAGACCAGTATCATTTGGTTCATGGAGATACTCCATGCAATGGAATCATGCAATTTCATATTGCGTGAGGGCATTTGCATCCTCGGCTGTACCTCAAGTACCTCGGAAAGCCTATTTACTGTGTTCAATGATAAAAATCTTTGCAAGCCTTTGCACGGATCTCTGTATTTTAGTCCTACGAGCGTTTTTCGGCAGCCAGGGAGGGGATGGGTAAATTGCCCCCTTATTTTTTGATGTATAGGCTTAAAATTCCAAGGAGAAGGCTCTCCAGGGTAATATGGGGTCGCAGACCTCAAATTTGAATTCAGAATCTCAAAATTGGCCATGGGGGGTCCAAATAGAAAATTCCAGGGATTTTGAAGCAAAAAGCCCATTGGCTGATGGGTGCTTTCTAGAAACGCTCGTAGCACTGAAATACAGAGATCCCCTTTGCACAATGTGTGATGATGTATTTGGTTATGAGGAAATATATTAGTGTTGGTGATCGAGTGAGGTTAGTATAGTGTTCATTTTGAGTGAGGTTGAAGGTTTCATCTTTGATGTTATGCCTTACAGTAGAGTAGTCGAACAGAATATGCGTTCATGAATGCTAACCTTGAGATAGGTTTGGTTTCCTTCATTGTTAATTTATTAGAAAATAAGGTACAGGAGGGTGATAGATGGATAACAAGTTCTATGTATGAGCCTTGACATGTCTTCATTGGTCTTATTTTGGATATAAAAATTATTGGAACCATGTGAAAAAGTAAACAAATAATTAGGATATAGAATGGTGGTGGTGATAAACAATTTTAAGTATTTGCATGTTTAAGAGACTAGCTAAGGTCTTGTATATAATGCATAGATGTGGATATATTAAGCTACACATATTTGAGGATATGAGATTTATAATACATACATGATTTTATTACAATTATTGTAACTGCATTGAAATCTTTTAGTGTACACTCGTCCCTCCCACACATGTTATTGATCTTTGTATTGTCATTCTTCCAACTTTTGTAATATCATCCTCTCAAACTTTTATTATGTTGCAATGAAATCTTATAATGTACCCTCGACCCTCATACAACATATTATTGATTTTTGTAATGTCATCCCTACAACTTTTGTAATATCATTCCCCATAACATCAACCCACTCAACCTTTATACTATTTCACCTCTGACCTCCATATTCTCACCCACCTCGTTATAACATACCACCCATTTTCCCTTTAAAATATCACCCTTCATTCTTTGTAATATCACCCGTCATCCCTTATTCAAATTACCCTTTTAACCTCTTACCTTGCACCCCTCATTTCACTTCTATATTGTCAACCCTTGAACCCAAGTGATTTTTTGTGTTTACTTGGACGATGGAGATTTGTTAGAAATCAATGGTTTGGATTATCAATCAAGACATTGTCGCTCTCGCTCTCGCGGGCGGCAATTACTGACAATTTCAAAATTTCTTCGACCAATCTCACCTCAGAATTCCAGCGATCGCACCTTTGCAAATGGTATGCATCATCAATCTGGATTAGCAATCTCGTGATACAGAATTTGTGGTTTAGCTTTATGAGGTCTCGGGTAGACGATCGCTTGTTTACACTGCAGTTGTGAGTCATTTCATGCTAAATTACATCGACAGAAGTGACGGAAAATTTTGATTGAGCAATTTCAAGTGAATTGAAGAGATCGAGGTGAATTGGCGCAGCTATGGATGCGCCTCATGCTTCCTCCGCAAACCAGGTCGTATTTGAGCACGAAGCGAGTGCAGCTGCAATTCTGAAGCCGAAATTTGATGGAGCGTTGTCCGATTTTGTTTACACGTCGTGCTATTGGTATGGTTCCTTTGCAGCCTCAGGTGCTTTGAAATTCTAGGGTTAGGTGAGGGAGTTTGTGAGGATGAAATTGTATCCCGTAGGTTTCGTTTTTCTTAATCTAACATTCGAAACTTGGATAGGCATGAATTACGATTGTGCAATGCATGAAAGTGAAGAATATCTTGTTTGAACTGGACGAGAGCTTCTGAAGCTTATGAGCCATTATCTGAACAATTGAAAGGGTTTTAGCTTTGCTTTGAGACATTGTTTGCTGACATTGTTCTCGAAAGTTGTCATGCTACTGCTTCTGATTTATATCTGGCAGTGGTTACTATTTATGTTGTGAGGACAGGAATCAGTTTTGATTCCTACGAAGTGGTTGGTGCACGAACGTCAATTAAATCAAATCATTTTCATGTTGTTGAGCACCTCGTAAGCTTATTGAACCTGTTGTGTGGCATGTCAGTGAGGAGAATATATACATGTTGTGTAAGAAATTGAGCGAAGTGGGAGTGGCTGCTCCAGACGCGTCTGACATCTTTGTAGTTTTTATCTCCAATCCGAATCGTCAGGTGAGTGTGAAGACCTTCAAAGTCTATTAAGAATTTGTTCTTCTCCTCTTTACAATTGTGTGAAGAGAAAAGCGTCTGACATTCACTTTAAAGAGCATGCATGATGGGCAAGCGCTTGTCTACTTCTTCAAGCATTATTTTGCGTCTCAGATAGTTAGTTTCTCAGGAATTGAGGTAGCTTCTCAAAGAATGGTACATAAATGATTCAGGACTTATGAAGGTTTGAAAGTGATAATCTTGGGCCTGAGAAGTAGAAACTATCATGTGTTTTTAAGCCTCGATCCCTGATGATATACAAGGGCATGCATATATTCGTCTTAAAAAGCTGCTGTATAATGAACAGATGTTGAGAAGAAGGAACTTCTGACTCGTCCATTTTATATGGAGTCTGACTGTAGTTAAGGGTTTCATGTTCTGTTCTTAATCACTAAAAGGGGGGTTGTTGGTCCGACGATTAAGGCCCTTCATTTCATTGTATGCTTCTCTGAATGAAGCCTTATCAATGTCGTTTGTGTCGTGAAGCCACCATTTTGTTAGTTTCGGAATAATGTAGCAGATTATGTGGAGTGTGAGGACTTTATTGCTGCTTTGGAACTCGAGTATTAAGAAAATGTAGTTTGCGTTTGCTATATATGCACATTGTTTTCTGTGCAGATTCCTATCTGGCGCCAACGAAGCAGCAAAGACATTGAAGGACTGTGCATCTGGGACTACCATGTTATCTGCATTCAAGTAATATCCCGATTCTATATGGGTTAACAAAGCTTATATTATCTTGGCTTTATCCCCTATATCAGATTTTACTGGAGAGTACTGTGCCCTTTGGAGAAGTCTAGTAAGGTATTAGCACTAAGAGTAAAGGAGCTCGAACTTTATGATTAGGACAATGCACTTTGTCTTCTACAGTGTTGTTGGCTCTTCTACCCGACTTTTCATACTGTCGATGTTTTCCTATTAGTGTGCTTTGAATTTTGTGCAGTTTATCGTGTATCAATGATTGGAGTTATTTTTTTAGCTAATTTGGATAAATTTGAACCTTTCCATGAACTGACGATGTTATTCCATGCAGAGAAAGGATAACGGCGTGCAGGTTTGGGATCTGGACACCACTCTCCCATGCCCGGCAAGCCTGGATGAGTACATAGCAGGAGCATTTCAGCCTTGGATATCTCTGAAGCCTGAGTTCTCAAGGTTGCTCACTTAGCAGATTAGTATTCAAGGTTTGCTTGTATCTTTGTTAGTTTTCTTCCTTTGAAAGTTGTGGTAAAATCTTGCTGAGTTCGACCTCGTTTGCAGGTTGTACAGGGTTATTGCCGCACCCTTGTATCTAAGGTTTTTTGCATCTGACCGACGGCACATGAGGAGAGCGGATGGAAGTTGGATGGCCCTTCCACCACTTTATGATTGCCTAGTTGCTGAGGGTAAGGAATGCCTCTCTTACAGTGCTTCATGACTATATTTATTACAACTTTCAATTTAAGGTATCTTGGAGTCTCAATCTAACATGTAGGACTACCTATAGTATGTATATCATCTTTCTCCTTATCCTAGACTCGGGGAAAGTAGTCTATGAATAATGTTACATGGCCATGTTCTTCCCTTTCAACAACCTTCCTTTCAACTGCATATCCTTCCTTCCAACATTTAGAATTTTCTAAGAACTTGCGCCGGTACCTTCACTTCATCTCATATTTATCTGCCAAGGTGCTGTGAGTCATCGACTGAACAATGTGTGTTACAATGTTTGAATTCTCATCGACGAAGTGGGTATGGTGTGACTTTAGATGGCGCGGTCCATAATTTGGAGGAGTTCATAACCATGGCAGTCGAGCAAGTCACACGCAATCTAAGAGAGGCGGAATCCTTGTTGCTGTTCCAGAAATTTGGAGTTCTTCTGGACGAGCAGGGTTTGCTGCAATTTTTCAAGCAGAGTGCATCTGTGCGGACGCTTACTATGTGATCCCAGAAGCAAATGCAGGCATGTGGTACGTGCCTGCATGTAGCATAAATAGAGATTATTTATTGGTTCTTGATCAACATTTAGAGGCGTTCCAGTTACTTCGTTCAGAAGCTAGCACTTTTAATTAGCTGATATGCAGGCAACATCCGTCCTAGGCAATTATAACCGAGTGAGAGACTTCGACCTCTTAGAATTAGACTGTCATTATTTAAGTTGCTTTACAAAGTTTCTGGCAGGCTTTACACGTTTTTGGCTACAGAATTACGGTTACTGTTGTCAATAAACTCTGTAAGTAATAAATTCAGACGATAATATGGACCGAATCCCATGCAGGGACTTATGGTGATGAAGACTGTCCTGCTGTTGGTTCAGCAAAAAAGAAGAAGACTGTCCTGCCGTTAAAGGTTCACCCTCGTATCTTGATTCGATAGAATTGAAGTTGGTTGTCATATTCGAGCCGTCAACTCCGTGAGGCGGTTAGTTAAGTTCCCATGCGTGCGCAGGAACTTGTCTGTTCGTGGGTTTGGGATACAGAAACCGAAAATTATGCAGGGCTTGTGGTGGCCAAGGTTTATTTTTCATTATTAATATACTAACGTGCAATATGTATTAAATGCGTAGAATACAAGAGTACAAATTTGTAGATTCAAGAGTACATATACGTTAGTAAATACAAACGCATACATAAAACTCAAGCAAAGAAACATATAATGCGCCTTTGATGGGTCCAATTGTATGGAGGATGTTATATGAACTGGTATGTGAGACAGTTTTCCAGCTAGCGCTGATTCTGGGTATCCCATGATCGATAGTCCATGCACGCATCCCGGAGTATGTAACGTTACTTGACTTGGGGAATCAAAGACTTTTTCTTTAGTCAAATAGATCCATGCTTTTTAGGAACCAAGATTCCGTCTCCGAGCTTTATGGGAAATTGAGCTTATTTATGAGGAATTATCGCAGTACTGGCGTCTTATTGTTATGAAGTTGTGTGTTTACTGAATTCAAGCTGATTGTTTAACGATTTGAAACGATAGGAGCCTTGAAGGATGATGACGATGATGCTCGCGCAACCTCCTTGGAGTATGCGAGCTACGGCTAGTGTGAAGGCACCAGCCGTGAGCAAGCCCTTAGTTGCTGATCGAGCCACTCGCACTCCTCACAGCGGGTACCTACTTTCACACTTTTCTATTCTGTAATTATCAATGACATCACGATTATCTGCTATGGCCACCCTAATGTACCAACCTTTCACTGCATCTTGTACATTCCTCTCATTCGTATTGATGCTTGCCGCCCTAACGCACCAACCTCTCGTTGCATCTTGTACATTGCTCTCATTCCTCTCTTGATTCTGATGCACAAGTTGGTTCGCTCTTGACGGAAGGGGAGGGAGGCATTGCATAAACTTCAGATACATTGATAATGAATGGGATAAAGTTGAAGTAGGACTACTTTCTTGAGCATGCTATCTTTGTGGTGTTTGTGCTACAACACTACAATTTTATGATGTCATTTCTACTGAGTTAATGCCCCTAGTTGTTTCCAAGGAAGTGTCTTTCCAAGCCTGTGAGAATTCTAATTTAGAGAAATGATAGTCTTCATCAAATGGATGAGGAGGAGGCTGAATAGATTGGAGTTTGATGGCAGCTACCACTTCGATGGCTCAAGCCGCTGGTTCTTTGAGGGCTGGTACTTCCAAGTCGCTCTACCGGAGGCCAAGCAGAGCTTTGCGTGGATGTACACTAGTGAGAATCCGGGGGCGGATGAAAGTGTGGAGGGGCCAACTTCCTGGTCATCAGGTGCCGCACAAGTCATGGGTGCCAATGAAGAATACCTATTCCAAGATGCCATGAATCTCAAGAATTTCTGGGGAGGTTAGTGAGGATCATACATTTACACCACGAACTCCATATAAATGTTAGCATCAACACCATATGTGGAAGCTTGAACCATTGCCCACCTACGTACTTCATTGTAGTTTCTGACGTCAACATCTCTAACTGCATATTCAAGCAACTGAATTAATCAAAGGATTATAATTCTGCTTTATTGAGGTCGAGGTGCATAGTGGAGACAAACTACCTTGACCATCACTTCTGTTTTTATAAGGTTAAGGTTGAGGTTGGAGTTCCTATACTGCAGAACATTAAATTTAAATTCTCTAAATAAGAAACTTTTCTAGAACGCACTTAAATTTGGCTCCTGAAGTTCTTGTGTTGTTAAATGTAGCTCAACATGAACTTGCCCTGGGCAATACTTACGTCGTTAAGCAAGGACTGGCTCCACCCAACTCTGAGGTTGCGCCAAAGGTATGGTTTTTCCATTTCACATTTAGGAGCTCTTGGTTGGAGTAGCTCTTTGGAGGAATATCATCTAGCATCAATTTAGAATTCTGTTTAGTGTCGTCTTGTGATTCTTCTCGACTCGAGATATAATCGATATTCAAATTAGTGTTAACTTATACGCAATGTGTCAAAAGCGTAGAAGTTTTTTTTTTGAGAGAAAATGTTAACTAGTACGTAAAATATCACGACCCTTTAATATTGATTCAGTATGTCAACTCGTAAGCTGGCCTTGTTACTATGAATCTCTTCATCATGGCCAAGGATTTGAGTCATGGAAGTTTGAGCAGAGCAGGAATTTTGGGAGCGTGTGGAAGAAGGATATCAAGTAACGCCTACTTGGCACCAAGGATGCTTAACTGACAATGGCCGGTAACTTTCTGAAATGATCACCGGTTGCTGAGGCTTTTGAATACTAGTATCACCAGTGTCATTGACATCTAATCTATCTAAGTTGAAGGCTTTCAGGATTAGGATGCATCTCATTGTGTGCTCTTTCCCCATCGACCAATACTATCAGGACCGAGTTCGCCAAAACGGTGAAAACAATGCGATGGGAGTATAGCACGCGACCTGTGTACGGGTGGGGTTCGGTAGGAGACCGTCAGTTGGCCACAGCAGGGTGGCTGGCAGCCATGCCTGTTTTTGAGCCACATTGGCAAATCTGCATGGCCACCGGCTTATCGACAGGTCTGTTTCCGGCCAGCAAATCCTTCAATAAGTGCATGGGAGATATGACTAGTATACCCTATGAGATGATTCAGGGTTTAAGATCTCCTTAAATCAGCCTTTCATGGCGTGTTTAGAGAATGAATTCCTCAAGTTCTTGGTTATTGAATGATGGTAAATTTGCACAAGCTTTGAACTTTGGTTAAAAGTTGACTACTCAGATTATCCGGTTTGCCAGAAGGGTTCAGTGTCTTAAGATCAAGGAATGGAAGCATTTCTTGAATGTTCTAAGACCTCGTAGTATTTTCTGATAGATGTTTTTCAGATCTTTAAAGTCTAGAATAAGCTCGATATTCCAAGGAGGTTGTTGATTGTGCTGTTTTTGTGCTGCTCCTCTGCTTCTGACTCGCCATACATACAGCAGGTTGGATCGAGTGGGGGGAAGAGCGGTTTGAATTTGAAGATGCACCTTCATACTGCGAAAAGAACTGGGGAGGCAGCTTCCCGCAGAAGTGGTTCTGGGTATGCCGTTGTTATACTTTTTATTCTTTGTTAAAATCTCCCTGGGTCAGAATAAGTAGTTAGCCAGGCTGAAATAGCTTCCAGATCATAGTGCTTCCATTTAAGAATATGTGATCTACCAGTAGCTTTTGCTACCTTCGTTATAGTACTCTCTATAAGTTGTTTAAATATATGGAAGCGACCACTGTTCGAGGTCAAGTACAAACATGGTTGCAATCATTCGTATATAATATGAGTAGAATAACTAGTCGTGTCTGTTGTATTGGTTATGCAAGTATATAAGGGAAGTCTATCGTTTTACACAGCCCTCTGCAAACTTTTGGTTTTTACTCGTGGATGTGGTGATCTCCAGATACAATGCAATGTATTCGATGGCTTTTCAGGTGAAGTTGCACTTACAGCTGGTGGTGGGCGACGAGAATTGCCTCTCCTCAAAAACGCCTTCGAGGATGTAGCTCTTGTAAGCCTGTCATTCTTGGATTCTTGTCCTTGAAGATGAGTATATTGGACGAACTTTGATCATCTGGTGTATAATGGTCTCACTTCATGCATGCCTAGATATTAAACAGCTACTGTACAATCAACTGTGAATGGCTTAGTCATATGTCACATTTGATTTGATAGATATCGAAGAATATTTAGTTGGCTCTAAATAATCTTTTGCTCCTCTTTGTACTATTGCAGGTATGCATACACTATCAAGGGAAGTTTTATGAGTTCGTGCCATGGAAGGGTGAGGTCAAGTGGGAGGTAGACCCATGGGGTTCGTGGAAGATGAATGCCCAAACGAAGACACATGAGGTAATATATAATGTGTTTGATTGGAACTTATGGTGTATTTTTGGAAGTGGTTGAACATGTTCAAAATTCTAGTGCCTGAAATTCAAAATTAAGTATCTCCTTTGTTTCTTTGTAGGTACGTGTGTTAGTAAATGTATTGTGGAATTTTCTATTGGTGTATCTTGGTAGCTACTTTTAACAATTAAGGTTGGAATTTTGATATTGTTGGTATGTGGTTTTTTATGCAATTGACCATTTTTGAATGTAATGAGTAAATTCTTGTGAATGTGCAACAATCTAGGTACGAGTGGAATTATAGAAAATATGCTGATCATTGACTTTTTGGTTTCTTATTTGAAGCAAATATTTTGAAGGCTCTATTTTGGTAACTTTCTTATATAGGACTTGTGTAGGAATTAATCTTCACATCCTTTAGGTATGACTTTGCAAGTGAATAATTCATCATGATATGGTATAGGTGAAGTTGGAAGCAACAACAGAGACAAGAGGTTGCCTCTTGCGATGTCCAACACGTGAAGGTTTCATACCACTGTGCAAGGATTCATTTTCAGGGAAGTTGAAATTGCAAATATGGGAACGCCATGAAAATGGGAAACGTGGAGAGGTAAGCACCTTATTTCTATCCTGAGGTTCAACTTACTTCCTATAATCTTAGAAATTGGGTCAATCTTGTTAATTTTATTGTTCCGGTATCAATTCATGTATAAAATGTTGTAGCATAGACCAATTGGGATGAGGAGTGTGTGATACTAGTTTTGGCTTATGAATCAGCTTATTCATTACTTCTTGAGAGGAACATCTCGTAATAAATATTTTACTCAAGTACTAACTTGAACTTTGCATAATGGTCAATTTCCTCCCCAGATACTCTTGGCCACTACAAGTAGCATGTGTGCAGTGGAGACCGGTGGTTCTCGTGATCCGTGGAAGGAGACTTGGATTGGGAAGGCAATAATGCAACAACCTTTAAAGACCTTACTACAACTTCCAATCGACCTTGATAAGGTTTTTTGCACAGTTCCTGCTTTTAAGCCACCAGGTTATTGAAATTTTTGAGGTCAAGATACCTATTCTCAATAATTAAAATATGATCAAGGATGGAGTTGTATCTTTGTATCTTCCTATGTATCAAACAAGGATGTTAGAATGACTAAACTCCAATTTAGTAATAGTTACAATGGTAGAGGTATAAAAATTAGTT
Organism: Bryum argenteum; assembly: GCA_037043015.1. Taxonomy (NCBI): domain Eukaryota; kingdom Viridiplantae; phylum Streptophyta; class Bryopsida; order Bryales; family Bryaceae; genus Bryum; species Bryum argenteum. Next base: position 10,585,982 of record CM073328.1, on the reverse strand, counting down.
TCTCCATCTTTCTATTGCGTGTAAATGGGTAGTTCATAGTATATGAATACTCGCAAAACATAAATATGGAAGTCTTTTGTAATGACAGATGAAACCAAGAAAATCTTCGAAACTCACTTCACTTCGAAACTCAATTGTTGTGCATTAATGCATAACCTACATGCAACTCAAGAAATATTTTTATGTTTTTAAAGAAAAAGAAGTGTGAACGAATGTTCCATCTCTAACTGAAGAATAAAATGTGAAGATGCAAATTTACCATTCAATAGAATCAAACTAAGATTCTCACTTTGATTTAATGCTCATAGTAACACAAATTAATTTTACACTAGATACAATGGATGGCCTCTACGTACACATTCATACTTGGTGGCCCTGGCTATGGCGTCTTAAGTCTCCTTGCGAGCTTCCCTGTCGCTCACTTCGACAGCCTTCGACTCAAGAGCCTCCGTCGCGTCCTCGACGCTCCACCCGAACTCTTGCGCCAGCGGCTCAGCGTCTTTCCTCGCGACTTCATCGACATCCGCAGTATTATCTACAGCCATGTCTGAGGCTACGTCGACAATACTCTCTCGCACGTTGCTATCATACGAGGCGGCGTCGGAGGCATCCTCCACTTTCGCATCGAACGCATTGGCACTCTCATCATTAGCGAGCTTCGAGGAGTCTTCCGCGACTTGCTGCCCGGACTCCACTGCCTTCTTTGAAGCGAGCTCCCGAACATTGTCGCTGTTTGTTAAAATATGCTCCACTCTGCCTAAACCCAGATCTAGCGTTCCCTTACGAGAACGTGTTCCCCTTACGAGAACGTGAGGACACGGACCTGAGAGCTTACACTCGAGGGTATTTAGGCTCTTTGTATTCTCTGTCTTCTTAACTGAATGTTCCACACAGTGTTACTAGTGTGCTTCTCGTTTATCATGGTATCAGAGCGGTCAATCGAAGAATCCTTCTACCTTCCTAGTGATCAGTGAGATCTGATGCAGGAGAGGAGAGTTCCTTGTTCACAGTGAGATCTACTCATGAGAGTTTGTTGGTTACTTGTCATACACGGCATCGATTGCTGTTTACTCCTCCTTTCACCCTAGCGTTCTCAGCGTTAGTCACTTTCTTCTTTCGTTTTATTCTTTGCCTCCACAGGCAAGTCTTTACGAGTCAGGGTTCTCTTGTCGATGTCCATATAATATTGATGTAGCAGATCGTTAGTCCTTCTCATTCCTAAGTACTATTAGTGAGATCTGGTAGTGAAGATCTCGCACCTCATTCCTACTATTGGTGGAGATATGGCAGTAACGATCTGATCATAGTGAGATCTCGTAGATCTCTGTTCATACCAATCTGGGAGCAATTTTTTCCTTCCTAGTCCTTGCTGTTAAAACTTCCACCTTCTCGATCTAATTCTTCCTCTATTGGTTACTCCTTACTCACTTAGTAACATGTTTGGTGATACGGCAACCAGTGAGGCAAGAAGCGATCCATCACATGGGTTGGCTCAAGCCACACTCAACAGTGGAAACACTGGCCGAATCTCTGTCTCAACAGCAGAAATCTCACTTCACGAATCATACCACTTTTTAGGATCCTCAAATTACAGTGTTTGGTCATTTCGCATGAGACACGAACTTCAGGTACATGGTCTATTTGTGTATTGCAGCACACCACCATCCATGCCAATGGGATCTGTGGAGCTCTCTGAGAGATCTAGATGCTTGAGTGCGATGATGAAAAATGCAAAAAATTCAGGTTTGAAACTTCTTAGAAGATACACTGATCCATTTGTCTGCTGGTCCGCTCTTAAGCGACAGTACGAATCAGATCAGGGTCCCAGACGTGTCATTTTAATAGACAAGTTCTTCAATCTCAAGAAACTTGTAGATCAGTCGATGGATGATCACTTGACGGAAGTAAAAAGTATAGCAGATCAATTAGAAGAGTTTAATTGTGGCCTTCCGGAGGATGTTGTCGTGTACATAACGTTGAAGAATCTCCCAAACGAATATGAGATCTTTCGTCGCATGCACTTGAGCAACTTGCCTTCGTACGAAGAACTGGAAGCCAAATTACTAGGAGAGGAGATATCACTAAATTGGAGCATTGAAGGGAGTACGGGAGAAGCTCTCTACGCTGGCCGATCCAACTTCAAAAGACCGCCACAGAGATCATGCCAGCCAAACTTCTTTGGTGGAGGACACCACTCTGGATCGAGCAGTCAACAAAACTTCGTTAGACGAAATTTTGGCCACTCACAGTCAACTTCACCAACAAGTCATCATTTGCAAAGCCCAGGAGGACAAGGTTCTTCTTATCAGCCACGATATCGGGCGAGAGGTCCTGAACTTCCTAGACATGCAGTATGTAATTTCTGTCTGCAGAAGGGTCATTTCGAACGCGAATGTGACTTGAAGGCAATGGTCGATCGTGTGAAGGACATTGAGTTCCAACTCCAGGAGAAGAAGAAACATCACTCTGGGCAGGTCAACGCGATTTCTCAGACCTCTGACAATGACCATCAAGACTCAGAAGAGCCTTACACGGAAGAAGAATTCATCGATCTTGATATGTCACATCCGAACATTGAAGCATGTTTCATTGAAGATCAATCAGTGTCGCTTCTTCGACTTGACTCCTTGTTCCAGTCAAATGGCGTAGAACTAAATCTTGTCAAATCAGAGTCATCGCCAAGCTCCTGGTACCTTGATTCGGAAGCCACTCATCACATTATTGGAAACCAGCAGATGTTCTCAATCTTACATCAGAGTTACACAACGACTGTGAAGACTGCCGGAGGCCATGGTCACGATGTCCTAGGAATTGGCAATGTCGACATCAAATTCCCAGATGGCGATGTACGGACCATCGATCAGGTCCTCTTTTCACCAACCATTCGCAAGAATTTGCTCTCAGTAGGAAATATTCCTGACAAAAATCTCAGTTTAGAGTTTGTCTCAGAAGGATGCACTATACGTGATCGATCCACGAAAGAGATTGTAGCTTATGCACCACGTGAGAATGGTCGCGGATTGTACCTACTTCAAGGCGACACGGTACCTTCACTGTCGGAAGTAAACATCATCACGGCTACGCGCTTGTCAAAATATGACATATGGCATAAACGCCTCGGTCATTTTCATCGAGACGGCATTCGCCGCATGATAGCATCAAATGCCGTCTCTGGACTTCCCAACCTGAAGATCACAGACCAACCTTGCATTAGCTGCTTGCAAGGCAAACAGGCTCGCACGAAGATCCCGAAGACATCACGCAACAGGTCAGAGTATCCATTGGCGTTGATTCACTCAGATGTTTGTGGCCCCTTTCGCCACAGCTCATTGGGTGGAGCTCGGTATTTTGTGAGCTTTGTGGATGATTATTCTAGACGAACATGGGTCTACTTCTTGGCACAAAAGAACGAAGTCCTCTCGAAGTTCAAAATTTTTCAGAAGGAGCTCGAAAGCAAGCATGGGCGTATTAAAGCTCTACGCTCGGACAATGGTGGCGAGTACACATCTCGCGAATTCACTGACTATTGTCAGTCTCAAGGAATTCATCGCCAACTCACTGTACCGCACACTCCACAACAAAACGGCGTTGCTGAACGAAGAAACCGATCCTTGCTAGATATTACACGGTGCTTGATGTTGGAGAAAAATCTCCCAACTTATCTTTGGGGAGAAGCTGTACGAGCTGCGTGCTGCATACTCAACCTACGCTCTTCAAAACAGTCTCCAGACCGGACACCAGAAGAATTGTTCTCAGGTCAGAAACCTTCTGTATCTCACCTTCGCGTATTTGGAGCAACTGCTTTTGTTCATGACAACTCTCCAGGTCATGACAAACTTCAAGCAAAGTCCGAAGAGCATATTCTTCTAAGCCATGATGACCGCACCAAGGGCTACAGGTGTTTCTCACCATCAAAGCAACGAGTGATCATTTCTCGCGACGTTCAAGTTATCGAGTCTATGCACGTGGACCTCGACAACCAACCTGATCCAGAGCTCATCGGCGACAGTTTTTTGTCTCATCCACCAGCGTTTAAAGGCGGATCGCTGGACTCTTCAGCAACAACACAAGCGCACCCGCGAAGTCAAAAAGTCACCTCAGAAGTCCAAGAGGATTTTCAACCAGAAGACCATGCCACTTCCGACACGTCAGAGCGTGATAGTCGTCACCACCAGACCAAGTCCATAGCTACAAGCCAAGTTTCAAGCTCATCCATGAGCATCCCAGGCTCATCCATGAGCATGCCAGGCTCATCCGTGAGCATCCCAGGCTCATCCATGAGCATGCTAGGCTCATCTGTGAGCATCCCAGGCTCATCAATTGATCAACCTCAACTTGCTAGTGTTCAACCACGACGTTCCAGCCGTGATCGACGCATTCCAAGCCACCTTGACAACTTCGTTCTCACTACGGAAGTTGAGATTTATCACATCACGGACGGCACTGGATCACATTTCAGTACAAGTGACGATCTTCAATTTGACGATGTCAGCAATCAACCTTTGTGGCAAGCTGCCATGCAGTCAGAGTATGATTCTATCATACAAAACGGCACGTGGGAACTTGTGGATTTACCACCAGGCAAGAAAACCATCTCAGCCAAATGGGTCTATAAAATCAAGCCTGGCCTTTCAGGTCAAGAACCTCGATACAAGGCCCGCCTTGTAGCGCGTGGATTTGAACAGCGCCATGGAGTAGACTACCACGAAACATTTGCCCCTGTCGTGAAATGGGAAACGATTCGAATCGTAACTGGCATTGCGGCACATTCAGATTGGCCAATAATGCATCTCGACGTTCAAACAGCATTCCTGAACGGGCTACTTGACGAAGAAGTCTATATGGAGCAACCACTTGGCTTCAAAATCTCAGGCCAAGAACTCAAAGTTTGCAAGCTCCGTCGCGCACTCTATGGACTTCGTCAAAGTCCACGCGCATGGTATGCTCGCATTGACAATTATTTACGCAATAAAGGCCTAACGCGAAGCAGTGCCGATTCTAACCTCTACTCCCAACAATCCGGTACCTCCCTAACCATCCTTATCTTGTATGTTGATGATTTGATGATCACGGGGAGTAGTTCATATCTGATCAGTCAACTCATCAACGAATTACAACAAGAATTTGTCATGACGAATCTAGGACCGATACAAACGTGTTTGGGAGTTCAGTTCCTACGAACACCAGAAGGGATTCTGCTTCATCAAACCGAGTATGCATCTAGAATCTTGAGCGAGCTTGGTTATCTGAATGCCAAAGTATCTCATATCCCCATCCAGGATGGACTCACAATTCGAAAGGAGATTGATACAGCCTTAGTTGATCCAAAACTCTACAGACGAGCAGTGGGTCTGTTGATCTTCCTCACTCGAACTCGATGTGACATTGCCTATGCTACAAATCTGGCTAGTAGGTACATGCAAGCTCCACAAGAAACACATCTCCAACTTGTTCAAGGCATCATCTGCTACCTTCGAACCTACCCATCACTCGGCCTCTACTTTGCAAAAGGGAAGGAATTAACACTAAGAGGATTCTCAGATGCAAACTATGCCCAAGACGCCGATGATCGTTGTTCCACGGGAGCGTACATCTTCTTCCTAGGTTCAACACCGATATCTTGGAGTTGCAAGAAGCAATCCACGACAAGCCGATCCAGCTGTGAATCGGAGTATAGAGCCTTGTGCCACTGCGCTTGTGAAGCAATTTGGCTTCGTCAACTTCTACTTGAACTGGAAGTAGATGTATCGAAACCAACCATGTTGGGAGTTGATAATCAAAGTGCGATTAAACTAGCCAAAAATCCAGTTTTTCACAATCGTACCAAACACTTTGAAGTGGACTGGCACTTCACTCGCCAGAAGGTCAAAGCAGGAGTAATTGCAGTTGAGTACGTCTCTACCGAAGAACAACCTGCAGATATGCTTACAAAGGCACTTGGAAGGAGAAAATTTGAAACTGCACGAGAAAGGCTCAATATGCGGACACCTCAAGAGATGCCTGATCTTACTTCTCAGAAAAACATGGAGCTATAGGGAGCCTTATCTTGACGTTAATTCAAGCTGTTCCACTCGAGCTGCATCAAGATTAAGAGGGAGGAAGATAGATCTAGGTTCTGTACTAAGAGGGAGGAAACCTTGACCTCGACCAACTATATAGTTCTTAGTATTAGATTTCTTAAATCAGTTTCTACATCTAGAATAAAAGTATGTAGTTCTCTGAGGTACTTGCAGTGTGTGCGCAAGAGGGAGTGTTAAAATATGCTCCACTCTGCCTAAACCCAGATCTAGCGTTCCCTTACGAGAACGTGTCCCCCTTACGAGAACGTGAGGACACGGACCTGAGAGCTTACACTCGAGGGTATTTAGGCTCTTTGTATTCTCTGTCTTCTTAACTGAATGTTCCACACAGTGTTACTAGTGTGCTTCTCGTTTATCAGTTTGTTGCTGCAAGCTTGACACTTCTGAATTGCCTGCGGAAGTTTACGAAAGAGCTTGACGATGTTGTTGACTGCCTCGACGTCAAGGTAGCGGGCACATTGTGCACCATGTGCGTCGTGCTGCAGCTCACTGTTGCGGCCATGTCTAAACCCTTGCTTCGGTGCGGTTACAATCTGCTATCCACACGAATAGCATCAGCACAAATTATGGTGTTAATTCTTCAACGATATTTGAGTCAGTGTTTAAGATTTGATGAATGCGTCATGACGATGCGGTCCAAAGCGTCATGTAATCACAAGAGAACGACATCTACCAGGATATAATAGAATTTTAACGTAGTTCGTGACTAAAATTGAGCAACTGGTTGAGGCAGAAGTTTGAGTTTGAATCTATTGCAGTATTTTAATATCAGAGCATGAATGCTCTGCTCTCCGTTACATTCAACTTCTGCAACTTAAATTGACATAGAGAGAAGTGCAATCAAGGAGAGCGGGATATTCAACTTCCAGAGACAGGAAACCTACCTTCGATTTTCGATAGCAATAAAATATACGTTGGAAGTGCGGACTTCGAAATGAATTAGTGAGTTTGGAGAATTTCGTGATCAAGAGCTTGTATTTAGAGGCTCCGAAAAGAGCGACTCCGCCAGTTGTCGCTACAGACACCAATTATAACTACGAAGTCTGCCAAGTGGATGCACAGCGACAGCGGAGGAGCACTTGGCGGCATCCTTCAGGAAAGACATGCGAGCTTCCACGCGGCGAAAGTGCGCGGTTGTTAAGCCCTCTTAGCACTTGATTTGTGAAGCATAAGCAGTTTTTGATGGATTGCATGCAACCAGCAAATGTAACTCGATTTCAATCTCAATTCGTTCAGAGCCGCACATCTCGCCGTGGCCGTGCTCCTGACAATTCGTTCACACTCCTGAAGCAGCTCCAGGAGTTTATTAAATCCACAATCTTAAAATATCTGGTGTATACGGCATCTAATATGTAGATGTTAGAATCATCTCTGAAACTAGTTGTGCTTAACTTAATCACGTTCGTTAAGCACAGCTTCGGTAAAGTAATGTACACGTCCATGAATCAGAGACAATCTGCTAATGAAGCGTTCTCTTTCATCTCATATATATCACTTGAGTTATGTGACGATTTCGAGGAGACGAGGCTCCACTCGCAGTAATCCCTCCATAATGAGGTCTTTTTTCTTGCGCGGCTCCTGGGCGGTTGCAACAAACGCGGGCCTCTCCATGCCGGCAGGGATGTGCCACTCAACACATTGCAGGCATACGGCTAAGGCGTACTGCACCGTGGTCGTGCCGAGGGTGGTCGCGGGACATTGCCGCTCGCCATAGCCGAACGGGATGTAGTGGAAATCCGAACCCTGCATCTTGAGCCCGGACAGGTCGTTCCAACGGTCGGGCGAAAATTCCATCGGGGAGTGCCAAAATGCAGGGTCGCGCATGATGGTGTACAAGTTGACGAGGACAGTGCTGTTGGCGGGGATGTAATACCCGCCGACTTCACATGCTTGGAAGTTCCTGTGGGGGAGCAACGTGGGAGCCGGGGCATGCAATCGAAGCGTCTCCTTGATGATGTTTTGAATGAATGGCAGCTTGGCGATGTCCGATTCTTCGACGAGGCGCTCCGTGCCGACGACTGCATCGAGCTCGGCCTTTGCCCGCGCGTAGATGTGCGGATGGCTGACAACTTCGTGCATCGATTCAGTGACGACGTTGGAAATGGACTCGTTTCCTGCGATCAGCAGCGTCTGCGTGCACAGAAGATTGGTCCATCAATTGATCAACATCTTCAAAAGAGATAATCATTTTTTGTTATCATGCCAACCCTCGCCAAGACTTGGCAGAAGGGCCAGTACCACACTACAAGCTTCATATGCTTGCAGCTGCTGCGCTGGTCGCTGTTCTTCCTCGTGCAAATTGGATACTTTCAGGTCTCGTTATCTTTTAATTCTATGTTCATCATCATGGATGTTCGCGGTTTTATCATCCTCATGCTATCAACGCTGCTACGAGTTACTTATTCAGATAAGTTCTGTACGTTCTTGGTTAATTACGGTGGAGGAATCAAAGCGGAACAAGTATTCCGACGATGGCGTTGCTGGAGTTGGAAGTGCTCGTTTCGGATATGTGATATTGAATTGTTGTTTGCTGCTCTAAGCTTTACAAAGTCGTTGAACTGCGGTGCAACTTAGATGTATTATGTTTCTGCTCTTTCTCATGTCTTGGACATCTCTAGCGCTTGAATTTGATGTTTTCTCTATGGTCCGGTTTAGTGTGTATTATAACCAGATTCTTTTAGATGGGACAATACTTTCCTTGGCACAATCAGAGGATCGGGATAGAAATTCGAGGGAGGTTAATGTGCTTACGAATACAACACTAATGAGCTGCTCCTCACTGAATCGATTCGCTCCTTCCACAGACAAGAGCTTGCTTATGATTCCCGTGTCTTTGATCTCCTCCGATGTACCCATGCTCATCTGGAGTTTCTTCTTCTCAATTAGAGTTGTGATACTCTGGCGCAGTTGAGCCTCCACTTCCCTCAATCCAGCCTCGATGCCTTGGAGATCGAATCGTCGAAGGGCAGGAAATACATCACTGATGTTCCTTCGCTGGACGAGTACCGACATCTGCACAACGTACAAAGCTCGTATTCAGGGTTTCATTTCTGGAAATCGGATGGTGCATGTGTTGAAGTGCTCCACGTACCTTGCGGAAAGTGCGAACCAGGATCTCGGTGTCATGAGCGTCGTAGTCTTTACCGAAGTTCATGCACAGAGCCAGGTTCATAGCAAGAGACGACACGGCGGTCGATACGTTCACGTGTTGTAAGTCTTGGACAATAGCACGCAACATCTTGAGCAGCTGCTCCCTCCGAACGTGTACCGTGGTCGCCACTTTTCTTGGAGAGACGATGTCGGTAGCAAACATGCGACGTGTAGGTCTGAAGAGCGGGCTGGTGTTCGACATGGAGCTCAATCCGGTGTCGTGGAATCCGATGTACTGGAAGGCAATGGGGTTGGGACGGTTCGCAAACAAGTGGTCGTGCGTCTTGAGAAACTCCTTGGCCATCCTCGCGCTGGACACCACCACCGTCGTGCGTGCCCCCATTCGCATCATCATCAGGTCGCCGTACCTCTCCGCAAGCTTCGCCAACAGAAGCTCCCGTGGAAACACTTTGGGCAGGAACGGAAGGCACCCGACGATCGGCCATGACCGCGGCCCGGGAGGGAGCTTCAGTCCCCTCGCTTTGCAGCCGCTTGTAATCCAGGTGCGCAGCAGAATCATACCCCCGATGATACCCAGCAATGTAGCTGCCATCCAGTACATCTCCTCGGTTCCGGCCTCGTGAATCATCATTTTTACGTCACTCTGTATCACCGACAGCTAGTTGATCTATTCTCAGGACCGATTGCAATCAAGCTAAAATTGCACTAGGGCGGTGATTGTACTCGATCGTGAATATATGCGGATGGAAACAACGAGTAAACTGTTGGTTCCGCGGGATTATAGAGCTTCATAGGGTCCGACAATTCACCCAGTCGGTGAAGAAAGTCGGCAGGTGCCGTTAACCATGCGTTTGGGGTTCGAACCTGCTAGCAGCAGGTGTAGCAGGTGCTTCATCTCGTGACGGATTCTTGAGAAAAAATTAAAAATATAAAAAATTAAAATCCGCGGCTGAGGGCTTGTTGTATATCCTTCGCAATGAAGTTACTTCCTGAGTCACGAAAGCTCTTAGTCGGCAAGTGCTCATTCACCCCAACGATACCCACTGTGACGGCCGACTTCAGCCGACAAAACCAGCACGACAGTCGGAGCACGCTCCTCATATCCGCACCGCGTCGCATACGATCTAGCAGTCCACCAGTCATGGACGGATTCTAAGTGACAGGCTTAGCGGTTGGAGTGGGGCCGCGATCGGGAGGCGCTTGAATGTATAGCTAGAGACGTTCGGTCATTAAGTGCACTATCGATTGGATTGCAAGGACGTCGACCTTCCAAGCTAGCTCAGTGGTGGTTTAGCATGGTTCCTTGCGCAATGACTAGTTCATCCTTGAACGCCCAAGGGTGGTTGGGACGTGCAGCCGGGAGCATTTGCAGGCGAATCTTGTCGAATCGGGCAGGACAAGTGAAGGGGATTGAACAGTGGAAATGGTGCTTGAAATCGAGCATGTCGAACAGCGCAACTAAGCGGAATTGAGATTTCAAGACTAGGACCATGTCTGTTCACCGTCGAAGACTTGCTGCAACAACATGAGAATATTGGGAACTCGGGGAGTAAGGGATCACGAAGCGGGAACAACCATGGAAACATGGGCGTGTCGATTGCCATAGACCAACGCATGCAAGAATGAGCAAAGGTCCAGAACAGAGTGATTCAACCCCTAACTCTCCTTGAAACCCGAAACGGGTTTTGGAGGTTCTCGCAGGAGAAAAACTCAGCCAACTTTGACCATTATAATCTCACAAATGAGGAAGAATGAATGGTTCAAATTTGGTATGTGAGAAGAATGTCAAGTGAACTTTGAGATCTTACAGTTGAATCTGTGGAATAATGCTTAGATTGAGATTTTTTGAGCTTAATCTAAAGGAGGGTCAACTTTTGTGACTTAGAGCGTTTTGCAACAAAGAGATTTAGGGGTTAACCCCTAACCGTCCGTGTGTATTTGGGAGCTTGAAAGTAGAAAACTGCAATTTTCAACCACTATGCACTCTCGGGGTATGGTCCAATTTCTTTAACTAATTTTAAATTTTCAACTGTAAGATCTTGTAGCCAACCCTATTTGAAAGTGTTGATCTAAATTTTCACCGTTGGATCTTATCCATTTGTGAGATCATAACGTTCGAAGTTGAATCTAAACTTTTTTTTGCCCTTGCCCGGGATGCATAGTCTACATGGTCCCAAGGGCAAGTTGATGATTATTACCCCAAAAATTTTGCCCATATTTTTTTCCATGCAGGTAATTAAGTTGTGCATACACATGCAAAATTTTAGATGCTCATTCAAGTTTTTGAACCTTCATCTAGATTGTTTCCTATAGGGAGGTTTGAATTCGCACTTTGTCCCTCAAAATGGCCAAATTCACATTTCCATTTGAGTATTTCAAAATTTTGAAAATTGAACGGTGAGATTGTGTCCTTATGAGTTTATGAATTTTAGGCACGGTTATTTTTTGAAAATTCAAAAATCAATGTTTTTTGAATTATCAAAAGATTAGTGCAAAATATTGGCCAAATTCTGAAAGGGGCAGCCATGGTATATTGGAAGTCTTGTTCTTTTGCCCGGGTCCATTGCAACAATTATGAATTAGCATGGCCGAGCAGGGTTTGGGGGGCAAGGACGCTAGTAAAGTCCCAGCTTGGGGGATGTCCAGCCAAATCGTTATCCAAAGTGCATCATGATGATCGGCCATGACCGCGGCCCGGAAGATAGGTTTAAATGTCAAAATTATTTCAACGGATGCTTTAAAAGCTTTTCACTTCACAAATGTTGTATTAAGCTTCCTAGGGTCTAGTGCACTATGGTCATTTAGTAAAAGCAAAAGTGTAAGAAAGAAGAAACACACACCCACTCAAGTAGCATGGTACTTTGGTTTATGATTGTATTTCTTTCACTTGATTGATCTACATTGATTGGTAACAAAAAAAATAAAAATAAAAAAATAAAAATAAAAATAAAAATAAAAATAAAAATAAAAAAAAAAAAAAAAAAAAAAAAAAATTAATCCTCCCACTTTGTCGCTGCCATCGAGTACATCTTGATTCCGGCCTCGTGAAACATCATCCTTTTAATTACTGACAAATAGTCTGTCTATTCAGACCGATTGCAATTGAACTTTAAGTATAGTTACTTTTAGCAATGAATTACTCGAGCGTGAATAGACACAAGTTATCATACTGCGGATTTCAGGGAATTGTGAAGCTTCATCGGCTCCGACAATTTACCCAGTCGGTCAAGAAAGTCAGCACTTGAGGGCTAAGCGTTCGTGGCAGCTACCAAGGAGGATGGGGGGAGGGATAAGGAGCCCCCTATTTTTTTACGTATTGGTTCAAATTGCCAAGAAATATGCTCCAAGGGTAATTTGGGGCCGCAAACCCCATTTTTGAATTCAAAATCATTAAAAATGACCACGGATTCTAAGGTGCCTCCTTGGTAGCTGCCACGAACCATCGCCCGCACTTGAGGGCTTGTGAAATATTCTTAGTGATTTCGCTAAGATTCTCCACAAGTTCTGGTAATCGACTTTCTACGAAGAGCCCATGCATTCTACTTAGTCGGGTAAGTGCTCATTTACCCAACCGACACTTACTGTGAATCTGTGATGGCCTTATTGTATCCACCACTCACAGACGGATCATTAGTGACACTCTTGACACACTAAAGTGGACCGACGCCATATTGCGGTCGTTTAGGGTTTGGTTTGACTTACTATTTTTGACTTGCATGATGTTGAAACTTTTTGCACATTAGAGAGTTTTTCCATACCTTTTCAAAAGGCCATTTCACTCTTCAAAACTCCTCATATTTTAGGAGAAAATGATGGTCAAATTTTGAAAATATTATTTGAAGTCTTGCTCAAAATTGCACGAAGAGTGGAATATGCTCTTTAATTCTCAAAATCTCCCCAAAATCATTGGAATCAAAGCAACTTCGAAAATTCACCAAAAATTCAGATTTTACTTTTACTCAACTTTTGTCTAATTGAGAATGTAAACAAGGTCTTATGGCATGATCTTACTGTTTGGATTTTTGATCCAATCATTCTTCACTCGACATTTTTATTGTCAAAGATTGGCCTTTGTAGTTGAATTACAACATTAATACTTCCATGTGAATCATCTCGAGCATTTCTTTGGGTTTTACAGATCGCATGAAGATAAAATTGCATAGGAGCTAGATTTCCAACATAAATTAGATTGTGCACTTTGGGATGCATTGATGATACTACTTTCTAAATTCACAACTCAATCATTTAAATTGATATGAGAAACACAATTATGAATGATCTAATCTCCTACAAACAATCATTTCCCATTTTCCACAAAATGATTCCCCTGCCGAAGGTTACCCATTTCCCACAAAATAATTCCTTCGACCAAATGTTACTCATTGATTTCTCCTACAAAGTGATTCCCGAGGCCATTGCACAACAGCATCTCCAACGGATACTCTGGGAAATGGCTCTGGCCGAGCCTCCCTCGGAGCTCGCGGAAAGTGGCAGAGGCCTGATTTTTCGGGCCAGTGGCACCACACCCACTGGTGGCTCTCGTGGAGGAGACTGAAACCTGTCTTATCTTGTGTCACAGGGCAACTTCGCAGCACAATACGGGAATATTCGCGTTGACCAGCTCCCAAGTGCTCTGTACAGAGCTCTCTATATCCTGCGATTTGGCCGTGCCCTGGGGCCTCTTGGCCGAGCCCGACTTCCACGCTACCGTTGCAGAGTTGACGGTGCGATTCTGTCTTCTGAGTTTGACAGTAGGTTCCTGTTGTCTTGCCTCTGAGAGTCTTTGTTGGAGATGCGCTAAGGAGTTTATTACAACAAAATTTGCACCATTACTACTGTGCATGTTACTTAAGGTACCATCACACCTGGCTGTAAGTAGCAACTGAGGAGCGGTACTAGCAGAAAAGTTTACCGTGCGGTTCACACCAGCGGTCTTCCATAATCGCCGAACCTACATGGCATCCCTCGTGGCAGGGAAATAAGAGCGGTTGTTAGAAAAGCTGTCAGCACTTAAATAGGAGATAAGAGCAAGTGGCAACTTAAAATTAAATCTAGGAAAATGAAGATTTATGAGAGAAAACTGCGTTCTTAAGTAAATGAGCTCCCAGTGCCCCAGTAACAAAGAGCGGTGTCTATTGTTGTGCCTAAAGGTACGCAATGGGAACGGCAATCCACAAAATCATGCGCATGATACTGTTCAACCATGCACAACTTTCGGCCCGTCGTGAAGATGGCAAGTTCGAACTGTTACGTACCTCGGCGGTTTACAGAGACACAGCCTTGTGTCGTCGCAGAACTTAAGGTCTGAATCCATTACTTCTGTACGAGCTGGAATGGAGAACAGCGGTACTTCAGCAGGTTTCGGAACTCGAATGGATAATATCGGAACTTCACCTGGATTCGGAACTCCCACTCGTCCAACGGCGCAGCCCCATGATGGTACGTACTGATTTAAGAACCTTCTCTCCTCTCCCATCTTGACCTGCACACACAACACACACACTCCGATGCTCCAGTAAGTATCTTTCTAAAATCATGATCTACACTCACTGTTTTGAAGTATACATAACACCGATCTGTATTGCAGGTTCGGTGGTGACTAGTATTCCCATGCCGCTGCGCGTAGGTGGGGCTGGAAGGGGACTCATCGGCATGCCTCGAGCCGCTCCTCCGAGCTCTGCTCCCGCCTGCAGCAGCCAAGCCAAACGTGTTAGAAGGGATAGGGGACCAAATTGGAACCCTCAGGAAATATTTGTGCTCATAGCAGCTAAAAGAGAGATGTACCTGCAAGAGCTCGATGCCATTGACGGGAGGGACTTGATGACCCCGGAAACAAGTAAATGGATGAGGATTTCGCAACAGGTTATGCATGCTGGATTCTCTCCATGCATAAGAGATGGTACAGCTTGTAAAACCAAATGGAACCAACTCATCCCCGATTACAAGCGTATTGCCGACTATTTGAGCAGGACCGGAAGAAACGTCCAGGACTACTGGGAGCTATCAGCGATGGAGCGCAGGACAGATGGACTGCCCAGACAGTTCGCCCAAGATGTGTTCGACGCTATTCATGAGTGGTTCGGCAATAGGCCAATGATTCAGCCCCCTCATGTGCGTGATCTGTTGTCACCTCAGGATGCCAATTACTGCACAATGCCACAAGACCGGCATGAGCTAGGAGAGGAATGCGATAGCGAGCCGGAGGCCGATGATCCTGACATGACGCAGCCAAAGCCTTTCGACACAACAGAGGAGTCAACTCCGCCTCGGTCACCACGACGTCTCATGGTCACTCCCCTACGAGGTACAGGGCAGTCAGATGCGGGAGGGAGTCCGAGCATGAGGCTCTTCACAGGGGTGCCTCCAGGGGTAACCCCACATGTTCTAAGCTCCTCCGACACTAGCCAATACTCATGCCAGAGGCGCCCAGGAAACACCGCAGTTCGCAGGAAAAGTTTGAGCGGTCACAGTGTAATAGCCGAAGCAACCAAGGCTACAGGAGCAGTCATGGCGGCCCAGATGCAGGAGATTGCCAATGCAAGTAGAGAGCTTGAGAGGTCAAAGATCGAAGTTCAGCTAAAGCTATTTTCAGAACAAATGGAGTATCAACGGGAGAAGGACAGGAGGCTGTATGAGAATTCGGTGGTTGCTAATGAGAATGTCAGGCTTGCAATTATGAAGCAAGGTGAGATGGTATCCTGCCTTGCACAACTTTCAAGTGTGCTTAGTCAAGGAATGACCATGGCATCTGGAAGAACATCGCCACATGGAGCTCCTGGACAGAACCCCGACAGTGGACTTCGACACCTCAGGCAGCACACACCGCCTCTGACCACCTCTACCGCTGGCCAGACTTACACCCCGACCCCCACTACAACTATGCATGCATATGAGACCGATAACATGACACCCCTCCCCCCTCCGATTGTGGCAGCACACACCCCCCATCCAGACAGTGCGCAACCTGTATTGAACCCCGAGCCCCCGACCAGTACCGCTCAGATGGTAGACTACGCTGCCGCAAACCGCTACTCCGACTGATCCCGCAGCCCCCGCAGATCGACTCTGACTGTAGTGCAAGAACGGAGCGGCCTTCAGTTCCTTCGACACTTTGGCTACACCTCTTCCACTGCATTGCTAGCAATGCCTAGTCACCTGCATAGAACTCCAAGTGTCAGTTCGGTTTAAGCATCTATGTAGTGATTTGGAATTCCCTGTTGCATGTGATATCAAGAAATGAAATGAAAAAATACAAAAAAATTGGATAAATTGATGTTCAAGGTAGAAATGGAACTCACTATGCATGCTACGGCTAATGATGGCGATGCGTTGTTAGAAAAACTCCAATCTGAGTTCTTTTTGCTGTCCCCGAAGCCTCCGCTACGTGGTCACCAATCACTTCTCCTCTCTCCTGCACTCCGACATCTTCATCTACCACGTTTCCTTCCAAACCTTCTCTTCGTAGAACTTCCAGTAGCTCCTCCACCTCCTCGTGGGATTGCCGAAGTAAGATGTTGTGTAGTATAGCGCAACAGAGCACAACATCAGGAACAAACGTGACTGATAACTCCGATTTGCCAATCAACTCCCGGAAAGTCTGCTTCATGATACCAAAGGCGTTTTCAACCACACCCCGACCACGTTGCAACCTACGATTGAACAATGTCTCCGCGACGCTCAGCTGACCATGTGTCCTGTGAGGCACCATCAACCATGGAAGCAGCGGGTATCCCAAGTCCCCCACGAGGTAGGGTGTGAAACCATCCATAGATAGTCCCGGGTCCATCAGCGTCCCTGTCATTGCAAGCTGGTACAGACTGGAACGTCGGAGCATGCGACAGTCGTTAGTGGAACCTGGCATGCCTACATATAGATCAAGAAACCGTTTTTTGCTATCTACTACAGCTTGACAATTTATGCTGTACCCTCCGGACTTGAAGTAGTAGTAGTCAGCAGGTACAAACTCCGGTTTCGAAATTGAAACATGCATCCCGTCAATCGCCCCGACAACCCCAGGCAAGCCACAAAGTTCAAAAAACTTAGCCTGGTTTTGCCGTAGGCGCTCGCCTGAAGGCCAGAGGATCTCGTGTCTCAGGCTCTCGTTGATTGCGTGCACCACCTCTCGGATAACCTTCGAGACCGTGCTCCGTCCAATTGCGAACATTTCGCTGCAGACACTAAAATTGGCAGCATGTGTTAGTTTGAACAAGGTGCAAGCAACACGAATGAGGACGGGAATAGCGAGTCTAAACTTGGTGTCCTGTTTCTGAACATGTGGGCTGAGTACAGCAGCCAATGCAAACACCGATGACTTCGTCATGCGGAACATCTCAACCCATCTTGTGTTGTCGTACTGATCCAGCAGAAACCGGGAGAACCAAGTTGTCGACCTTGGTTTCACCCAGTATCCCAGCTCCTCGTCTAGGTATGAGAAGGAGGTACACAGTCTATAATTGTGTAACGCCGAACTCATCTGGCTTGCATGATCGGAGTCTTGCGAATCAAAACTGTGCACCATCTCCAAGAGGGGGTCTTCTCCATCTGCAGCAGCCTCGACGATATAGGGAACCTCAAGAGATTGATAAATCCGGGGCAAAATCAACAAAATCCAGGACGTGATAGTCACACTCCCGGATGCATCATGTAGTGGCTCCATTCAGCGACCACCGTATACCCCCTCTGCTTACGCTCTGCTGCGGTCACGGAGTACCACTTGTCACTACACCGAAGGTGGTATGGTTGCCACAAAGATAACCCTAATGGCGATCGTACCCTAAACCTCAGACAATAACAACACAAAAGCGACACAAGACTGAAAGCTAAACATTCAGAAAAATAAACAACAATAAAAAAAAAATTACAAAAGATCGCCGATCAATCAACAATGCAGCAAATTGTGTACACAGATGAATTGACAAAGGGAAGCTGAGATGGGAGAATCTCACCTGTGAAGCAGTCACCGCCGAGACCGATTGTTGAGAATGCCGAAGACTATCACCACCAAATGCGATCCAATAAAGTGCGTAAAAACCAACGAAACCCCAACGCACAGACACGGCGAACCTCAGTAAACCCCTATCGACACAAAAAACTCCGAAATCCTGAACACACCTCCACCTCCCAGAACACCCCGATGCCAACTACAAACTTCTGCACATCAAATGTCCGGCGCTGTAGAGTTCACCGGCAAAGAAACCATGCACCGAGCGTAGGAAAACTGCAGAGAAGGAGACAATCTGAAGCGCAAAAGGCATCGACCACAACAAACATGCACACATGAGGACACACCCTCGACAGTGTCACCCGAATGTGAAAGGTGAGAAAAGCAAAAGTGACAAGCAAACACCGCCCCCCACTCCGGCTCAGATGTGACTCGTCGGTGTTAAAATTGATCATTACAGTCCTACGTGGCAAATGATACAGATAAGACCCCCATAGGTCTGAACGTGGCACAAGAAAATGTTACCGTGATTTACGGAAATTCACCCCCGTACCTGCCCCCAGTGTGAAACCGAATCCCACCCAAAACCTGATCGCTATTAGGCAGCGTCGTTAAAATTTAACTAGTGCCAAGTGTGTTGGTACCTTTAGTCGGCAAGTTGTCACTCTCCCCACGCCCTACCGTGATGGCCGACTTTCACGGACAACTCCAGCACATGCCTGCTCTTCATAATGCACACCGTGTGACGAGCGAGGTGCTGGAGCGGTGTACATAGGGTTTGCAATCCACACTGGAAGGATCTTGAGCGGCACTCTTAGAGCGCTACGCTCGATCAATATTTGCACTACTCGTCCGGACTGTTTAGGAGTCCTAGCTGTGGAGATCGAAGGAGGACATCAAATTCCAGATCAACAGATGGAGGGCAGAGTTGCACAGAGTGAAGTAGCAGCAATGACCGAGCAGTCGATGTCGTGTGAGAGGGCCGTTGAAGAGAATTACTCTGTAATTGTCGGGATCCCAAGATCATTGGAAGAGCGACGTGTAGACTTTTCCCGTCGTTGCGTTCATTGCGTCAAAGAAGCATGTCACGTATTATGCCCGGTATTTTTCTGGATATTTCGTTGGATACTCGCTGCGGCCATATTCACCTCAACGCTCGGGCTGATCGGGACATGGCTTGACTGTTTATTCCGGCCGCCCAGTGTAAGCCTGGAGGATGTGAAAATCCACGATATGGTTGTGTACCAGAACGCCACCGGCACGCCATATCAGGTATTATCATCGATTGAGCTATCAATGAATTATCAGCTAGCTTTTTCGAACAACATCGAATGCTCCAATCGGTTTGTGGCGAAGTTGAGATAGTGGGGATGGTGCGTACATGGCAGGTGAGGAGTGAGTTCAGCGTGAATCTCACAGCATC
Organism: Bryum argenteum; assembly: GCA_037043015.1. NCBI lineage: Eukaryota > Viridiplantae > Streptophyta > Bryopsida > Bryales > Bryaceae > Bryum > Bryum argenteum. The sequence goes on along the minus strand of CM073328.1, from coordinate 10,566,427 downwards.
GAATCATAATACGGCAGCAATATGCTTCGCCACTTTCACCACTTTCCTTCGTATGGTTGTGACGGTGGAGTTCAAGGGGCAGCAGATTGTGCGACAGGAAGTGCCACTGGGATTCGGGCTGAAGCAAACAAAGAGTCGCACCATGACGTTGGACTTGAGAGGAGACGGGTACCCATTAAAGAAGGAGTTTGCATTGTTGTTGGATCTAGAGCTTCGAAATGCAAGCGGTATGGGACTTACATTCTCCTTTGAGTCCCGGGTCATGAACTCTTGTCGCAAAGCTAGGTGGATAAGAAAAACATGTGATACGATCATGAGGACGCCACCCAACGGTACCTTCTCCCAAACCAATTCTACCGGTGGTTTGGCGTGGTCTTTGTGTGAATATGCTTGACTGCTATGAAGGGCTCAAAACCTTAAAGAGTCAACATTTGTTCATTCAATGTATATGAATGAGAGAATTTGTTAAGTGGAGACCAAAACTAGGTGCGGAAAAGTTTGGAGCTAATTCAAGACGGTATGATGTTATGGCATGTATTATACAGTAAGTGACTTCTATATAAATTGGGTTTCAAATCTTGGTGCATGTTTTGCTATTGCAAGACAATGATTTGAATGAGAAATAAATTCCTTCATGATTGCTTTTTTACACAAAAGTGATTTGGGATAGAGTTAAACAACTTTCTAGTTGGAATTCATTATGTAGTATAATTTTAGTGTAAGTTTTCTCATATGATTTTTATATTGAAAAAACCGAAAAAGTGCATGGTCTTTAATGAAGCTACATTTAACTACTTATGGACTCTGGACAAGCAGTTTAGAAGTAACACATTGGGGGCTCCCTTAATGGTTTCATTAACAAAATGTGAGTTAAATAAGAAATGGATTCATGGGATTTCTTAAGAATACATGTACAAGTACTCCGTTTCCTCAAGATTAATTTTCAACTTACTAACCCTTTCATAAAGCTGAAAGATCCAAACTTAGTTCTATATGAGATTTTGTGAATGATATTGGACTCGGTTGAATAAAGCGTATAAGTTGTACCTCTTTTATTTACCATGCGATTTCAACTTTCTAAATTGGGTTGATTTTTTATACATGTCTCGTTTGTGGTAAAGAACTCAGTTCAATCTAAGATGTTTAAAGACATGGCATGTGCTTTAATCCATGAGGTTCAACTTTAGATTAATCTTCTTCATGAATTTCTAAGGCAATGTTCACCAATACAAGGCTACTATTGAAACCAAGAGATTTTTGGTTACTGTTTAGTACAAAATTTCGTTGAAAAGAAGGTGAATATCATATATTATTGCAATTGGTTCAATTGTTGATTGTATTTTGATTGATGAATATGAAAATGATTGAAATTCAAATTCTTATTTGATTAGAAATTTACAATATCTTGCAACCCATAAGGCTTGAGCATGACTTCATATCTGAATTATATCATCCACATGATGAAGACATTATAGCTTATATTTCTAAAGATAAACATCAATGCTTGTCAACCCCTTTATGAGAAATTGTAACTATTGTAAAGTCACGAAAGGTACTATTGGTGGCAATTTGAAATTATTTGTACAATTTGAATTTCAAAGTTAGACCTCCATCCGAAATGATAGAATTAAACATATTTTGATGAGATGGGAGTCTAACCACTTGTTACACGCCTTCTCATGAAGAGGTAGGCAACACCGTCACATTTTGTGTAATTATAGTGACTTATCTGTAGTGACCCAAAAAAGCTTGTTTCATTGTGCTTTTAGAAACATCAAAGTAAATTATTACAATTGTCGATTCCCTTTAGATCTTTGTTGTTGCAATAAGGTATATTGTAGCCTACTATATCAGCAAAGTTTTCAAGAAATGTAATAAATATAACAATTTAATTTGGTGACGTAAGAAGTACAATTTACACAAGCACTCTTTTGTCACTAGGGACAAGTGACTATGAACGTCGCCTTTATGCCATATTACTAGTGATTTTGGCCCTTTGACAAAAAAAAGTCACAATGATCTTTACAAGTTCTTTACGACTTCAGGTTTGTACTTAAAGGCCTCAAATATGTAATTTTATATTCAATGTGTGATTTTGTATTATTCCCCTTAAGAAAAACAATAAAAGTGCATCTTCCATATTTTTGATATGACGAGTAAAAAAACAAATACTTGAAAAACAAAAAGAATCATGCCTTGTCAAATCAAAGTCACTTAACCCCTAAACGCCCAAGGGGGGGTAAAGCTCCTAACAATTGGTAATAATGCTGATTTTTTCAAAACTGCATAATAACAAATAAAAGATAAATATGGAAAATCCAACCGTAGGATCTTCTTTGGAGCATGGCAATTAGTATGATCACTAAGTTGCATGCCATTTGGAGGTATGGATTTCAAGATCCATGCAAAAAAGGGGTGAAGATCACACCACCAAAACTTTCATGAAAAATCTCTTTCGTCCACTCTCACAAATTGAGGATCAAGGTTTTTACTATTTATCCAAGGAGGGAGTAGAGTAAACCCACCGAGGAGTTGAGCAAAAAAAACGACGGATGAAAAATCGATGGGATGAAAGCGAGGTTGTGCACCAAAGACGGAGCCTCACATCCAGAATGTCGAAAAACGACACTGTGGGCGCTTAAGGGTTAATAGAGCCCAAAATCAATGTACGAATTTGATTGCTCAAACTTTGCATGTACCCCAAAAGATTACACCTAGGAGCTAGATTTCCAACATAAATTAGATCGTGCACTTTGGAACGCATTGATGATACTACTTTTCAAAATTCACAACTCAATCATTAAAAATGATGTGAGAAACACATTTATGAATGATCCAATCTCCTACAAACAATCATTTCTCATTTTCCACAAAATGATTCCCGTGCCGAAGGTTACCCACTTTCGAGAAAATGATTCCCGTACCAAAGGTTACCCATTTCCCACAAAATAATTCCTTTGACCAAATGTTACCCATTGATTTCTCTCACAAAGTGATTCCCAAGGCCATTGCCGAACAAGTTTATTACAACAAACTTTGCACCATTATCACTGTGCATGTTACTTAGTCGGCAAGTTGTCACTCTCCCCACGCCCTCCGTGATGGCCGACTTTCACGGACAACTCCGGCATATGCCTGCTCTTCATAATGCACACCGTGTGACAAGCGAGGTGCTGGAGCGGTGTACATAGGGTTCGCAATCCACACTGGAAGGATCTTGAGCGGCACTCTTAGATTATGAATCGAGCTGTGATACCGAGGGGCTACGCTCGATCAATATATGCACTACTCGTCCGAAGTATTTAGAAGTCCTAGCTGTGGAGATCGAAGGAGGACATCGAATTCGAGATCAACAGATGGAGGGTAGAGTTCCCAGAGTGTAGCAGCAGCAATGACCGACCAGTCGATGTCGTGTGAGAGGGCCGTAGAAGAGAATTACTCTGTAATTGTCGGGATCCCAAAATCATTGGAAGAGCGACGTGTAGACTTTTCCCGTCGTTGCGTTCATTGCGTCAAAGAAGCATGTCACGTATTATGCCCGGTATTTTTTTGGATATTTTGTTGGACACTCGCTGCGGCCATATTCACCTCAACGATCTGGCTCACCTTCACATTGATTTTTGGCTGTTTATTGCCGCCCAGTGTAAGCCTGGAGGATGTGAACATCCACGATATGGTTGTGTACCAGAACGCCACCAGCACGCCATATCAGGTATTATCATCGATTGAGCTATCAATGAATTTTCAGCTAGTAGCTTTTTCGAACAACATCGAATGCTCCAATTGGTTTGTGGCGAAGTTGAGATAGTGGGGATGGTGCGTACATGGCAGGTGAGGAGCGAGTTCATCGTCAACCTCACGGCATGGAATCTGAATTCGGCAAAATGCTTTACCACTTTCCGTCGTATGATTGTGTCGGTGGAGTTTAAGGGGCAGCAGATTGTGCGACAGGAAGTGCCACTGGGATTCGGACTGAAGCCGAAAGAGAGTCGCACCGTGATGTTGGACTTGAGAGGAGACGGGTACCCATTAACGAAGGAGTCCGCGTTGTTGTTGGATCTAGAGTTCCGAAATGCAAGCGGTGTGGAGCTTACATTCTCCTTTGAATCCCGGGTCATGAACTCCTTCCGCAAAGCTAGCTGGATAAAAATAACATGTGAGATGATCATCAGGACACCGCCCAACGGTACCTTCGTCCAAACCAATTCTAGCAGTGGTTTGGCGTGGTCTTTGTGTGATTATGATTGATTGCTAGGAAGGGCTTAAAACCTTAAAGAGTCAACATTTCTCTATCCAATGTATATGAATGAGAGAATTTGTTAAGTGGAGACCAAAACTAGGTGTGGACAACTTTAGAGATACATCCATGATGGAATGACGTTGTAGAATGTGTTTTTTAGCAAGTAACTTCAGTTTTAGGAGTTTGAATCTTGGGGCATGTTTTGCTATCACAAGGCAATAATTTGAATGACAAATAAATTTCTTCATGATTGTTTTCTTACACAAAAGTGATTTGGGATAGAGCGGGTAAACAACTTTCTAGCTGGACTTTATTAGGTTTGAATCATTTTAGTGATAGTTTTCTAATGTGATTTTTATATTGAAAAAACAGGAAAAAGTGCATGGTCTTTAATGAAGCTACATTTAACTACTTGTGGACTGCACGCAGTTTAGAAGTAAAATATTGGGGGCTCCCCTGATGGTTTCGTTAACAAAATATGAGTTAAACAAGAAATGGATTCATGGGATTTCTTAAGAATGTACAAGTACTCAGTTTCCTCAAGGTCAAATTTCAACTTACTAACCCTTTTATAGAATCATAGCACTCGAAGGTCCAAACTTGGGTTGATTTGTGATTCAAGTCTTGTTCGTGGTAAAGGACTTAGTTTAATTCAAGATGTTTAAAGACATGGCATGTGCTTCAATGCATGAGGGTTAACTTTGAATTATTCTTCTTCATGAATTTCAAGAGGTTATTTTCACCAATACAAGGCTACTATCGAAAGCAAGAAAAAATTTAGTTACTTTTTAGTACAAAATTTTGTTAAAAAGAAGGTAAATATTATTTATTATTGCAATTGGTTTATTGATTTTATTTTGATTGATGAATATGAGAATGATTGAAATTCAAATTCTTATTTGACTAGAAATTTACAAATATCTTGCAACACATTAGGCTTGAGCATGACTTCATATTTGACCTACATCATTTTTACTCACTTGATTACAAGATTGTAAGATTGAAATTGAATGTTTTACCTCTATCTACATACAAGACACTTTTTAAGAGATTTGGTTTGTAAGCTGAACATAGTCGATGACATATGAAGGTTAAATTTTGCAGAATGTTGTTTTCAGACATTTTAGATAACAACCTAAAACTTTGAGATTTATAACGTCTTCAACTTATGTCCATTTTTGATGAAGTTTGTTGGTTGAAGTCAAGGCTAGTTATAGTCATAAAAATTGTAAACAAATTATAGATTATATGAATCCACAAAATCATACATTTTCATCCTAGAAGCTTTTGTAATTATCAATAACTTATAATTCTAAAGATAACCATTAATGCGTGTCAACCCCTTCATGAGAAATTGTAACTTTTGTAAAGTCAAGGAAGGTACTATTGGTAACAATTTGAATTTCAAAGTTAGAGGTCTATTCGAAAGGATAGAATCAAACATTTTTTGACGAAATTGGCACTCTACCCACTTGTTACACGCCTTCTCATGAAGGGGTAGGCAAAAACATCAAAATTTGGAATTTTTTTGAGTAAACTTTACACAAAAGCGATCCATTAATGAAGAATTACACAAAAATGACGATTCATAGTGAATTGTTACCAATGAGGCAAGAGAGCGTGTTTCATTGTGCTTCAAAAAATATCAAAATAAGCGTTGATTGTTAATTCTCTTTGGATCTATCTTGGTGTGATGATCCATTCTATATCCTACTGCATTCGCAGACTTTTGAGGAAAAGTGATAAATATAACAATTTTATTTGATGTCGTTAGAAGCACAATTTAAACAAGCATCCTTTTGTCACTAGGGACAAGTGACTACAAACGTCACTTTCATGCCATTTTACTAGTGATTTTGGCCATTTGACAAAAAATATCATAATTATCTATGCAGGTTCTTTACGATTTCTTGTGTGTATTTGAAGGCCTTAAACATGTAATTTTGTATTCAATGTGTGATTTTGTATTATCGCCCTTAACCCCTAAACGTCCCTAGTGTCGAAAAACGACATTTTGGATGAAGGGCAGAAACTTTGAAGAGCCATAACTTCTTCATCCAAACCCCGTTTTTGACGAAATCACTTGGGTTAGGTCACAAATCAATTCTAGTTTGTGTGGTAAAAATTACAGACTCTCAAAATAAAGTATGAATAAATGGCATGGATTTTAGTGAAGGCAGCTTTTGTTTTTGGGTTTTCAAGCATTTGGCATGTTTTACCATTGCAAGCCACTTATGTGAAATCTAAAATAGTTTTTCATGAATTTTTTTTCATAGGTTTGATATTTAGATGCATCCCAACAACTTTGTAGTTGGAAGTTTTTTGATCTAGATAACTTTGGTATTGGCTTTGCAATGATGTTTCTACGATGAAAAAAGTGAAGAAAAATGGATGATTTTTGAAGAGCTAGATCTCCTTCATCCACCGTTAGATTTTGACTTTATTTTTGGGGATGGATTTCAATTATAGTCTATTTTTAGTGGTAGAAACCTTGACCCAATCAAGGATATATTGAAGAAAAGGCATGGCTTTGAGTGCGACGGGTCTAGTCTTGGACTATTTTTCCTTTGTAAAACTTTTGGCAGTTTTCACGACTACAAGGCTACTATTTGAGCCAAGATTTTTTTTTGATGAATTTTTTTGGTACAAGAGTGTATTTGAGATGAAGATAAACAACTTTCTAGTTGCTGATTTTTTAATTGCAAATTTCATGTTGGTAGTATTTTCACTTCAAAGTGAAAATGATGGTATTTTGTAGCCTGTTTTGCGCACTAATATGTTACGATCTCGCAATCTATGAGGTCGCATGAGTCAAGTTTTGGTCCACATGATCTACTACAAGTATATTACAATTTACAAGTTTGTACGGTTGAGATGTGAATAACTTATCTTTATTTTCATTTATATATTTTTTTTTGAAAATGAGTTTTTGGCTAAAAATACCTCAAGGACGTTTAGGGGTTAAACAACATGATATTTCAAGCTTTTGTTTATTTATCACAAACCATGATGTACTTTCTCAAATGCAAAATAGTAACAAATATATGTTTATTGACCCTTAAACGTTGACCATTGTGTCTGATAGACAATAGTTGTCTTATGGTTTTTGTTTTATGTAAACAAATTCTGATAATAAAATGAATATATTATTTTAGTATTCAACCTTACAAAAGTAAACTCAAACTTTTGTTATTGCAAGAAGTTGCACAAACATCCAACGATTCATAAAGAAAAAAGTAATTTCTAAATGATCATATATTGATAGTGAAACTTGTGAACTTTGGAGGATGTACTACTTTAGCCATCAATAGATTCTTGCAAGAAGTACTTCACTTTGAATGTAACTGGTCCACATACGCACGAGGTTATTAGCTTCCTAATGACATAACAAATGTAAAAATGAACTTCATATACAAACAATTATGACTGTTTTGCATTAGTGTACTTGAATATGTACGAAAATGCTCTTAGATTAAATGAGAAGTTCCAAATGTCAAGTGACAAATTAAGAATCATTTAACAATGAAGAATGTATTGATAACAAAGTTTGATCAGAATTTTACACTACAATCTTTGTCCATGTGTGCAACTTACAATATAGTATATGTATTTATTTAGTATGTTTGGAACTCAATTAAATCACAAAATGGCAAGAATTTTTGAAACATTGATATGGTAGAGGCACCTATACCCGACTGGCAACCAATACCCGATCAAGCCCAATTCCTAGATTTTGAAAGAACATATGTACCTCATTTGTATATTTGAGCATGTGATCGACTTTAGGTTCCAAGCAACTTTTCACTTTAAAAAATTATAACTATTTGAATAATACAAATAAAACCACGAAACTTTTTGCATTCAACAAGAACCCTATGTTTGCACACATGAAAAATTCTAAAAAAAATATATACCTTAATATCATTTGCTAAAATCCTTAAATGGTCGGGTATAGGTGCCTCTACCATAATGATCCAGTGAAACTGGGCCATTCATAAATGGGGTCAACTCAGAAGGACAGGGTCACCGCAAAAGACCGAGTCAACAACGTTCATCCAAGAAGGAAAGTCATCCACGAAGTTTCATCCACCGCCCTAGCTTCCTCTTCCCTCTCTTTCAAGCACTCTTCACTTTGGAGAGCTTGCCTGGTGTTTCCTGTAGGCATTGCAATGCCTCGAGGAGGACGACGACTTTAGGGTTCACTCATTCATCATGTGGTTGTCTCTGCTCCGGCGTGTTTGGTGTTGAAAATACACACACCACGCACGGGAAGAATCGAAAACAGAAACGAGAGGAAACGGACAGGAACCGAGGGAGTTAGCTTTGTTGTTCGTAGAGGACGGGAGCCATGTCGGACCTGGATCGCCAAATCGAGCAGCTCAAGCGCTGTGAGCCGCTTAAGGAGTCCGAAGTGAAGGCGCTTTGTCTCAAAGCCATGGAGATTTTGGTTGAGGAGAGCAACGTGCAGCGTGTTGACGCTCCTGTTACTGTAAGTTTCTGTTTTAGGTCTTTTGCGTCACAGAAACATTTTCTTTCCTCTTGTGTCAATGGCGGTGGATTAATTTTTTAAGCCTCTGGTTTCATATTTAACCTAATGGAGAATTGAAGCGTTTGAAGCTTCGCGCAGTCGGTCTTGTGCGAGGCTCTGCTAGGTTTTCGTGGTAGGAGCGTTTTTTTCGTCTTTTTGTATCCTTCTTTTTTTTTGGTTCAGTGGCGGTGGTGATGCGCAATCTTTGAATTTTGAACCTCTAATGATACTTTGGTTTCATCATTGAATTCAATGAGAATTGAAGCGTTCGAAGTGCAATCGTCGGCCTTGCGCGAAATATTGCGGGAGGCTTAGTTTGCCCTGTTAGCTACGAGTTGGTTGTTTGTGGTAGGAGCATTTTTTTCTTGTTTACTGTTGCCTTTATTTTCTGTTTCTATGGCGGTGCTGTTGCGCAAGTTTTCATTTGAGCCATTTTGGCTCCATCACTGTATGAGAATTGAAGCGTTTGAGGCTTCTGCGCAAATGTCTACTTTTGTGGCTTTGTGCAAATTCATAGAATTTTTCTGGAGCTTCTGTCAACGTAATGGGAGCTGATTTCTAGTGCTGTAGTCTGTTGAATTTGAAAATCTAGCTTGTGAGCGAATGCGAATTTCCCACCCTTTTTGGTACCATATTCATGTTGGGAATCTCTAGCTCTGAAGGCGGCAAATACTCAAACTTGCCAAGGGGTTGGTGTGGGTCTAACACTATTGCTGATTTCAAGGTGGTTTTGCCTTTTGTGGATCAGTCAGGTTTCAGGGGACTGATATTGGGCTTGCAATTGTTATGCACAGATTTGCGGTGATATTCATGGCCAATTTTATGATTTGAAAGAGCTTTTCAAAGTGGGAGGAGACTGCCCGCAAACGAACTATTTGTTCCTGGGTGACTTCGTTGACAGAGGATTCTACTCTGTTGAAACTTTTTTGTTATTGCTCGCTCTTAAGGTACATCTACTGGATGGATACATCACTAATATTATACAACTGGTGGAGTTTTAAATTTGTGATGAAAATGGACATTGTTATTAGTTCAGTTCTTTAGAATTGTTGCTGTTGGTGCAGGTGCGGTATCCTGATCGAATAACCTTGATTCGAGGCAACCATGAAAGTCGTCAGATTACTCAGGCAAGTCAATGGACGTCACGTATTTGTAGATTCTGCAATTTCATCAGCATCTGTGAAGGCATTTTCTTGACGTGTACGTGAATTGTAATTTCCACAGGTATATGGATTCTATGACGAGTGCCTACGAAAATATGGTTCCGTGAATGTCTGGCGGTATTGCACGGACATTTTTGACTATTTGAGGTTTGCAACACCTATATGCTTATCTCTCTTTGATTCACAGTTCTCCTTCAAACCTAGTCTCTTAGAAAGCTCAAAGCAGCTATTGAAGTTAAAATAAAGTTTCAGAAGATGATTCGTCGAATTGAGTATCTGCATTTGAAAGAGGAGAAGATCTATTTCATCTTGTGTGGTTCGTTTGGATGTGTTACAACTGTTCCTTACACTATTTGTTTTCCTTTCCAGTCTCTCAGCACTCATTGACAATCGAATTTTTAGCGTTCATGGTGGACTTTCTCCTTCTATTACGACAGTGGATCAGGTGGGTTTGCATCTCATATATTGCTTTTGTTAGTACACATGAAATCTTTAGCGGTGATACCTCAAATCATTCTACTTGCTTCTGCTGAGTTTTATCGATGATAAGGATTGTCTATGTGATTGGAATGATTTTCTGAATGAGTAGCTATTGCACGGCAGATTCGGACTATTGATCGGAAGCAAGAGGTGCCTCACGATGGTGCAATGTGCGACCTGTTGTGGTCGGATCCTGAAGAGATAGAAGGCTGGGGACTGAGCCCACGGGGAGCAGGCTACTTATTTGGCGGCAATGTAGCCACCACATTTAATCACACTAATAAAATAGAGACCATCTGCCGGGCTCATCAGCTCGTGATGGAGGGTTACAAATGGATGTTTAACAATCAGGTAGTCACAGTATGGTCGGCTCCAAATTACTGCTACAGGTACTTTTCAGGCCATTTTCACGTTTACAGGAAACATATCAGTTGAAGAAACCACTCTGAACAATACAATCTTTAGCATTATTAGCTTCTCGAGCGAAGTTTGCCTAATATTGGAAACTCAGGCTTGTATATATACGTTGATGTTGACATTCGTTCGACGATTTGCGAACAGGTGCGGTAATGTTGCAGCAATCTTGGAACTGGATGAACATCTGAGCAGGAAATTTACCGTGTTTGAGGCTGCTCCCCCCGTAAGTCCCTTCTGAACCATCTATTGTTGACTCTTGACAGGAGCCTCGTTGTATTGTGATCCCCAAGGATTCTAAACCATTTTAACGAAGCTTTTTTTGTAATTACAGGAAGCCAGGGGGGTACCATCAAAGAAACCTGTACCGGACTACTTTTTGTAAAGGTTTTTTCGAGAGCCGAAGAATTTGTAAGATTTAAACATTTTCGTGAGAGCCTGAACTCGATGTTGTGAAAGAAAGGGAGCATTCTACAAGGGAGGTTTTATTACAATCAAGGTGGGGCCGGGGTTGTTCAAAACCTCAATGTGGTATCATATTTGTAGCATACAGTCATTCAGTTGGGGATAGAATGCTACCTTTCAGAAAGCATGTTGCTGGAATGAGCTTGAGCTTCAGAGAGTCTTCGATACATATAGCTCATGAGAGGAAAGAGAAGTCTTACACTCGAACTCCGCTGCAGTTCAAGTGCTTGTACTTTGGATTGGTCATTCTCCAAGCTGAGTTTTAGGGGATCCTTCAACACTTTCCTACACTCATTAATATTCAATGCTTGTCACCAGATATCGCCCCAATTACCTCTGTGCATTTCTTATTTGGAATGATGACGATAGCCTTGTCATGTACTAAGTTACATTCTAATTTATGCTATGTCACGTTCAATCGATATGTGACTTGGAATCATGTGTCAAATCTGATGTCTCGTTGATTCGAAGCTGGTGTTGAGGGATGATGGGTAAGGCAGAGACACTGCTGCACACCTGTCTTCGTCACGAGGATGCATAAACCACATCGTCCTAGTTATGAGAATTGTAGGCAAGTGTATCGAAGAATGTATGATTTGAATACCGTATCAATTACTGGGTCTAAGTTTTATCTGTTGAGAAAATCTTGAAATTCTCACACATTGTAATCAATTTTCAAGTCCCATATACAAGAAATAGACTGTCTTTGAACGTTACGATTTAGTTTTGAACTTTACGATTTAGATTTATAGACTCAAGCTACGAGTTGCCAGATTTTGCTTATCATCAAAGCAGACCTCAAAATTGATGTGGAAATTCTATACTGAGATATTTGAGTATTCTTCAATTGACTATTGAGCAGAATAGAGTATAGGATATCTGAATTAAATCATATTATAATCCGTCCGCACGAGGGCCTATTACAGCAGTACAACGGTGCACACAGACAAATAGTTGCAATGACTAAATGGCCTCTTTTGAGGATCATCCCTGCCGTGGCATCCACGAAAGGCCACCACAAACAGTGCTGCGCAGGAAAGTCGTCCTCGTCGTGCCGACTATCTAAACCTCTGCAGACTAGCCCCAAGCCGACTGCTACCGACACTGCCTCAAAATTGATCTGCCCGATCCCCGGCAGTAGCAGACTATCAGCCGACTTTCGCTATCGATCATGAAGCCAGTTGACGCACAATTGCCGCATCCAGAATCATATGTAGTCCCTTTAGCAATCCGCTCGCTCTATCCCTTCCTTGCTTCCAACAATCTCTCTTCTCCAAGCCCTCGAACTTTTCCAGCAATTTGAGCTTCCGCCACTGATTGAAGAACCACAGACACTAGATTTCTCGAACTGATCGATAGAGAGGGTTTGGTGCGTGACCGAAATGGCGAACGACACCAAAATGTCGTTGTGGGGTGTTGTTGTATGCTAGGGTGTTTGTTTTTTGGCTTCTGGACGTTCTTCTCGATAGTGGGAGCGATTCATTACAGCAACTGGTCACCGAAGTTCAGTCTGGACGATGTGCACATCCGGAGCTTCAACGTGACGCCTGCAGGGGAGCTCAACTACGACATGGACATCTTGATGACGGCACGTCACTTCAGCTCCATTCGCCGCATAGAGCAGTACTCGTATGAGATTTATACCTCGCACATCGGGCCGAGCATGGGGTCGAAAAGGCAGAGCATCGGGTCGAGCAGTATTCCAGGGTTCAATCCGAAAGGGAAGACGATGGCGCTTACGAGCACGCAGAAGGGGCTGGTACCGCTCGGGAGTCCGATGGGGAGTCTTGTCACATCGGATTTGGCCTCGACCGGACGAGTGGCCATTCGGGTATATATTAGGGCGCAGATTTATACGCCGTTGTTTCTGGCGATGAAGAAACGCGGTGGGTGGACTTGCGACCTGATTGTCACTCCGAGTGCCCCTCCTGGCTCCCAAATCTATGATCGACTGTGTTGTAAACGGATGCGGTGTCTGAATTATGTTAGTAGCGGCGAGTCCTCGTATTGCGCCCTCTGGGCCCCGAATTGTTGCTTGTTGCCTCCTTCGAACTTGCGTCAGACGATTAGCATCTGCGGCTAATTGCGCCCCATTCGTCACTTTAGTGGCGATCGATCACGAGACTCCGGCATTTATCGATTGCAGTGCTCTGGACAGCGGCTTCCGCGGGGATCGATAACGGGGCTCCAGCAACTTCGGTGTTCGATGGCGGCACTTCGGCGGCTGGATGCGGCACTATGAGCGTCTTCAAGCGTCGGCGTCGGTGCGCGGGCAGAGGAACATCACTTTGCGGTTGATCGTGGCATTTGACGACACACGCCCGTCTTATGTTTGTAGTTTTAGTGGAGTTAGCTTTTGTGTTCTATTTTTGCAATTTGTATATGGAAAGTCTGATGTTTCTTGACAGACAAAAGAAAAACAACAGATGCTTGTATGATCATAAATGTTGGTAACTATATACATCATGATGATGTATTAGTTCTCGAAGTTGTCTGTTTTCTTTTGAGAGATTCGTTTTTTGGAAGATGTGTGCATTGGTACAACATCAAGCATCGTCCTCAAATTGTGTGCTGAAGTCGGCCATTACAGTAGTTGTCGGGAGGGAAGTGATCACTTGCCGACCGAGTTCAGTTCATTGGGTTCTCGTAAGAATTTGACTCTTTCGATGAAGAATCTTTGACAGAATCTTACCTCAAAATCTGAGGCTGCTTTCTTCGAAAGACCTCACAGTGCGGAAACGTTCTAGAGATCCCCATGACAAGGCTATCATCAACATTCCAAAAATAAGAAGCAGACTTAGAGAAGCGGGTGACATAGAATATTAGTAGTTGTTGGAAAATGTTGAAGGATCCTCTAAAACTGAGCTTGGAGAAATAATCCTATGTAAAAGCAATAGAACTCGAGCGGATTTCGAGGCTCAAGCTCATTCCAGCAACATGCTCTTCTGAAAGTTTAGCATTCTATTCCCAACTGAATGACTGTATGCCACTTATATGATACCACAACAAGGTTTTGAACTGAAAAGAGAGTATTCATAAGCTTTTTCAAATTGCATGCCTCTCGATGAATGGAACATGTTTGGTACATGCTGTGCATGTTAGATCAATGGAACGATTGATCGATCTTCATGCACGTACAGTCGCGAAAGGATCCATCTGTACGTGCTGGATGCAAAAGCTTTCGAACTGAACAAAGCCCTCTTGAAGAAGTGGTGTCAAGAGCAACAAGGGACAGAGAAGGGGCTCCAGAGCAACATTCCATTAGCCACCACCCAAGTGAAAGCATCGTGCTGGAATGGTCTGCTAAAGTCGGCCACTACAGTAGAACTTTGCCGACTAAGTTTCAGAGTTCACTGGATTCGTGTAGGAACTTGATTCATGGGAAATCTTTGACAAAATCTTATCTCAAATTTGAGCCTGCTTACTCAGAAAGACCTCACAGTGGAGAAGTTCTACAGATCTTTCGGAGCCTTGAAGCTAAACTGGTTCAAGTAGAATGCTCTTTGGATCTCCAAAAACCCACATACATGGCTTTGGAAGAGACGAGATGGGTGTGCAATGGCTCTCGGCAGCAGACACGGTGCTGTATCCTTTTGTCCTCAAGCAGAGAATAAAATGGCAAGAGTTTACAATTAACGAAGCTAACCAAATTGGACAAATCTTTGTTTTACCAACCCATAATCGATGACTGCAACTAAATCGACCTTTTGTAAGGAGCAGCACTTAGTTACTATCTTAGAAGACTACACTACTTGGCACAACAGCCATGCGAAACCACTAGTGCAGTTAGCAGTGAGCAGCGTTCTGACGATCGTGTCACATCTCTTGGTTATACAGCTTCCCTTTCGGTGGTGGACATGGCGGTAACGTTCTGAAGTTCACATCCTCCAGAGCTCCAGTCATAAGAAAGCTAGTAGGAAGAAGATCCAGATAGGTGAGAGCACCATGACAAAAACGAGTACATATATCAATAATCCACATGCGCATATGCATGCGGGTTTGACCCGAGCACAGCACCTCGTGTGCCAAGATGTTGGGGACTCTACGACGACACTGTACTTCTCTTCGATGGCCCTCTCACACAATATCGGTGGATCAGTAATAGCTGCTTCGCTATGAACCACTGCCTCCTCCATCCCTCGATCGATCCCAACAGAGCTATGACTTAATCGATCGAAGAGCGTAGCTAGCAAGAGATTCAAGCACCTCGCGACCGCTGCCCGACATGCACCAATTGCGAAGAGAGTCGTCAAATTCTCCGCCTGCGACTGGGATGCAAACCCTTCCCTGCAAGATCGTGTTAGTGTGAAGAGCGAGCATCGTGCAAGAATTGTCGGCGGAAGTCGGCCGCTACAGTTGCCGACTAGAGCAAGTTGGACGCAAGGGCTTCTCTTAGGCACTCGATTAAGGAAAGCTTTTGTTTGCGAATCTTACTTTAGATTTAGATTGGAGGCTGGTCAAAGCCTTGTTTTAGATGTATTGATTGTTTGTGAGCGATAAGTACGCAAAATGGACAAGGAAAAGGAAATGGTCATGTAACACGTGGTTTTGCGAAGTAATCACTGGGGTGGTAGGTGCTTAGTCCCAAGAGAAATAATCAAGGGTTGATATGTTCTCATTATAATATAGAAACCAAACTCCAACGAGTCTTTGTTTTCTTAAACTATTCTTTGATGATTAATACATAGATTACTAGTAAAAATAAACATTTATTAGACTTATTGAAGTTTTACAAAAGAGTTGTTGATTAGTGTCATAAACATTAATTGCAAACCATAACACTAAATGCCACACGGCACTGTAGTGTTACAGCATTGAGCATCAAAACATAACAGTAAACGTGAGAGCCTGCAAACTTTCTTGCAAAGTGGAAGAAATTATTGGAATTGGTGTAATTGGTGACTTGAAGAAAAGACAAGGAGCACTCATTACAAAGGTGGTCGAAAGTGAACTTGAATCTTAAAAGAGTTGATGTCCCTTAAGTTGAGTTAAGTTATGAAAATATTGTAGTGGCTAACTTTCGATAAAGTACTTTAATCTCCACAAAACACAAATTAACAACTCTTACATAGTGGTTACACCTCTTTCAAATATGCGACTTAAGTCCCATTCACTATTCTAATTAGGTAGATTTGATAAGCAAGCAAAAAAGTGTAGTCGAAATGTAACTTTACGCTTTACAACGATGGTAGGACAAGGTGGCCCAAATACATACTATATAGTTGAACTTGATTCGTAATGTGGTGAAAGAAGATTGCACATCCCAAAAACACGCATGTACACAATTGAGCTCCCAATTTATGCAAATGATAGCCAGGGTGGTTAAGTTAGTGCAGTTCCGTAGCTAAACAACCTAACCTAGAAGGGGGGTCGATAAAATTTCCCATGAGATGAAGGATGACCTTGTTTGGAAATGCACATTACTTTAATCCAGTGATAGTAAACTAGGAATACTCTAGAAATAAAAAATACGGGTGTATAATAGACCAACTAAGTTGTGTTGTACAGTGGGGATGATCTTGAAGGCTAAAATCTTCCTTGAGGGAAGATTAGCCTACTCCTCAGTTTCTTGTCTTGTGCTATTTATGAGCAGGTTTCTTATTGACTTATCTTTGGAATTCAATTCACGAAAGCTTTTCTTGGTGAATATGCATATTGGAGGTTCACTTGGAGTCAACGTAAGCCTTAGTTTGCATGAATTGGTTGTTTCCTAGTTTGGATCTGCATGATGTGCATGATTTTAAAGAATCATAAAGTCTCCGATATTACAATCTATAATGTGCATACAAGTAGGTCTTGCTCTTTGGTCTCCAACATTTACTTCAACAAGATTTTTCATTTTTTTAAAATATGATGTTTAAAGTTGTAATTGCACATACACTTAATATCACAAACTTACAAGAATGTTACATATGTGCACACTACACCGTATCACTATACCAATTGATTGATTCTATTCATTTAGAGTATATAAATGAAGCTAAAATTCTTCACTTGTAGGAAATATTTCCTAGGATTTCTTCCTACACTACCAAATTTGCTACTTTACAAAATTTCCAATTCCTATTTGTGATAGGACAAAGTCAATTGTAAGCCTCTCTCGCTCTCCCAAATCACATGTAAAATTGTGATTTTACATGCAACGTTGCCAAGTATTGTACATAAACAACGACTTGATTATGCTCAATCATGCAATTACTACATTTATCGTACTTAACTTTAACCCTTAAACGCCCATGGGGTCTAAAACGGGAAGCCCAAAATTGGATCACAACATCTTTTGGACTTGGGCATCATGAATAGTGCACTTTTTGATCTTGGGCACCATGAATGAACCAATCAATGATGAGCTTACAATTTGTGTTTTGAATTGTAAAATTTCATTTTTTGAATGCATCAGAAGAAGGTGACCAGTTTGACATCAAAATTTAAGTGAAAAGTTGAGTACAGTGAGAGCTACACGGAAGATTCTGTTGGAATCAAGCCCCTCGGGCTTGGTTGGGCGTTTAAGGGTTAAATACTACAAGGATTGTGCTTTGCTTGCTTTGCTTGCTTTGTTACATCATCACGGAAATTTCCCAATTTCTCAAACATGGTGGTCGACAATAAATATACAACTCAAGAAAATCTCAAAATGGCTTCAAGACAAAACAGAAAATACTCACTCCACATTTTAAATAACATCAATCGAAACACATATGAATATCACTTTTGGACCAAAAAAACTATATACGCTTGGATATTAAAAAGGTGCCATGTTTCAATGAGTCCATCCATGAAGCCTCATGAGTCCAAATCTCATCCTCAAAATTTTAAACATAATCATTCCAAGAATGTACAGCTGAGATCTAAATAGCTCACTTTCATTCTCATTAATTAATGACACTTCCAAAGCACTAATACTTTCTCAGTGAAATGACCTAAGATATTCTGCAAGTCAAACACTCGGTGACGTCAATCCAAATCTCAGTGGTGGCACCTCCTGTTGCACAATCTGCTACCCCCTTATACTCCACCCACATACTCCTATCGAATTGCGTGGCTAGCTAGAGATTCAAGCACCTCGCGATCGCTGCTGGACATGCAGCAATTGCGACGAGAGACGCCAAACTATCCGTCTTGGAACGCAAGCCCTCCACTGCATGTGAGTAAGCGATAACGGGTGCGTATGCATGAAGACCGAGCATCGTGGTGGAATAGTCGGTCCTAACTTACAGAAGTTGTCAGTGGAGTAGATTGGCAATTGCTTGCCGACTACGGTGTAAGCGGACTATACACATCCATTGTACCATTCTAACTACATTCCATTCAATCATTCTTCAACACCATTCGAATCGAACGGGAGACAAGTCATTGAACACTATTTCGACCACAACCAGGAGCAAAAGCACCAACAAAAACACAGACAAATAGCACTACCAGGTCGTTCTCTGAAGAAAGATTCCCGCTCGCATTCAACTTGATACAGTATTACACAAGTCTGATAGTTTCATTGTGATGAATCCTGATGGATGTTCAAAACTTCAATCATTCATCCACGTGAGAACCATCACATGGACCTATGCTTGTTTCAGAACCAACTTAGTGGCTGACGCTCATGTTACACAAATATCACACAGCCTACAGTCAGGACACACATGCCTGGAGCTTTCAAGGCTTTGATTCAGCAGCAGCAGCTGGGCAGTTCACTTGGTTATAATAAATCTCACTTCGTGTCTCCTCTTGTATATCCCCGGCCGCTCCTTTCACGATTCATCCATCCACAGGTCTGCACGCACGTCAGGAAACAAAGTATCTCGCAATTAGACCACTGCCAACAAGGAACAGAAATGCCAATGGACGTTTAGGTTATGATGTCTAAGCATACCTGAGTGAAGACATTCAAGAGCAGCGGAGGTCGTAGTGTCCCGAGACCGAACATGTATGAAGAAGTAGTGCCCTCGTAATTGATTGATACTTCAACCCACGGCAATCATGGATAGGGTGGTGCAAAGGCTGGTGTACATGCCAAGTATGATACAAATGGAACGAGACTGGGCAAGCAGGTTCCAATTATTGAGGTTCGTCAAAGCACAGTATGCCTTGCATAGGCCAAAGGGAATGGGGGCTCCATCAAGGCTCTTCGTCGACGGCTCCAATGTAGGTTAGGTCCGTTCGCCGGATCCTCACGGCTCCCTTCAACCATGCACACGCTTGCAAGTTGCCGACTTTGCCGCCCATAATTGCTGCTCACGAGAGTCGTCCACGTCGTGCCGACTATTTGAATCTCTGCCGACTAACCTCCAGCCGACTGCTGCCGATACTGACACTGACTCAGAAGTAATCTATCCGATCCCCGGCAGTAACAGACTATCGACTTTCACTATCGACCACGAAGCCAGTTGATGCACAATTGCCGCATCCAGAATCATATGTAGTCCCTTTAGCAATCCGCTCACTCTATCCCTTCCTTGCTTCCAACAATCTCTCTTCTCCAAGCCCTCGAACTGTTCTAGCAACTTGAGCTTCTGCCACTGATTGAAGAACCTCAGACACTAGATTTGTCGAACTGATCGATAGAGAGGGTTTGGTGCGTGGCCGAATTCAATGGCGAATGAGATCACAGATTGCGTTTTGCGTTGTTGTTGTGTGCTAGGTTCTTTTTTTTTTGGCATTCTTCTCGATAGTGGGAGCGATTCATTAAAACAACTGGTCACCGAAGTTTAGTCTGGACGATGTGCACATTCGGAGCTTCAACGTGACGCCTGCAGGGGAGCTCAACTACGACATGGACATCTTGATGACGGCACGCCACTTCAGCCCCATTCGCCGCATAGAGCAGTACTCGTACGAGATTTATACCTCGCACATCGGGCCGAGCATGGGGTCGAAGAGGCAGCCCATCGGGTCGAGCAGTATTCCGGGGTTCCATCCGAAAGGGAAGACGATGGCCCTTACGAGCACGCAGAAGGGGCTGGTACCGCTCGGGAGTCCGATGGGGAGTCTTGTCTCATCGGATTTGGCCTCGACCGGATGAGTGGCCATTCGGGTTTATATTCGGGGGCAGATTTACACGCCGTTGTTTCTGGCGATGAAGAAACAGGGTGACTGGAATTGCGACCTGATTGTCACTCCGAGTGCCCCTCCTGGCTCCCAAATCTATGATCGACATTGTTGTGAAGATATGCGGTGTCTGAAAATTGTTAGTAACGGCGAGTCCTCGTATTGCGAGCTCTGGGCCCCGAATTGTTGCTCGGTGCCTCTTACGAACTTGCGTCAGACAATTACCATCTGCGGCTGAATGCGCTCCATTTGGCACTTTACCTTAGTGGCGATCGATCAGGAGACTCCGGCAATTAACGATCGCAGTGCTCTGGACAGCGGCTTCAGCGGAGACCGATACTGTAGGGGGGCTCCAGCAACTTCGGCGTTCGATGGCGGCACTTCGGCGGCTGGATGCGGCACTATGAGCGTCTTCAAGCGCCGGCGTCAGTGGGCGGGCAGAGGAGCATCACTTTGCGGTTGATCGTCAATGGTCGTGACATTGACGACACACACCAGTCCTATGTTCGTAGTTTTCAATGGAGTTAGCTTTTGTGTTCTATTTTGCAATTTGTATATGAAATGTCTGTGATGTTTTTTGACGGACAATAAGAACAGATGCTTCTTTGATCATAATCTTTGGTATATGCATGATGATGATGTATCAATCCTCGAAGTTGTGTGTTTTCTTTTGAGAGATGTGTGCATTGGTACACTGCTTCCCCAAGGGCTTCGGTACAATCAAAGCAATTTGGTGTTGATGCAATATCATTTGATTGAGCTTTTGGAGGACGAATTGATAGTACAACTGTCGAAGTAGCTAGTTGCTTTTTGGAATTCGAACTCCACAATTGTTCAAGCGCGAAAGTGAACGGTCCAATTTCTTGCGAGACTGTGAGTTCCTTGTGTAGCGTTATCTTATCTGCTTGTCGATCACTTCGATGTCAAAATTCGGCAATGTTTTGAGTATATCAGTAAGTAAGATCAATCAGTCTAAATCCATCAATACTTCGGGTGCATCAACCCTTCAATCTAAGTTGATCACTGTTTTACACTCTATCAACCTTCTGATTCTTTTAGGTCACTCTGACCCCTAATCTCCTCGCTGTTTTGAGTGTACCAGTCAGTCTTGACCCTAACTCCATCACTGATTTGAGTTTGTCACTCGAAACCCTAATTTGATGACTACTTACTGTTTATCAATATTTGTGATCGCTCGGGACCCTCAATGCTATTATCAAGGTGTTCTCAAAATGGCGCAACCTAAACTGTTTGCATTGAGTCCGGTGAAATTCAGTCATGCACCTCCTGTAATTCATACCATGATAAGGCATCTTTGCCATCATCGAGCAGGCTACCTTAGGGAACGTTCTTATGTATAGGGGGAGGCCCTTTTGAGAGGGGCTCCCGTGATGGGAGGACCCGACAAGGAGGGCCGGGAGGCCCGACGAGGAGGATCCTCCCATCACGGGAGCCCCTCTCAAAAGGACCTCCCCCGGCGTAAAAACCCGCGGGCAGCCCGGATGGTCAGCCTCACAGGGAGCCTCACAGGGATGCCTCACAGGGATCCCTGTGAGGTTATGGGAGGGACCTCACGGGTGTGAGGCTCCCTCAAATTCTATTGCATCCTTGCCCGCGGGATTTTACGTCTTATTTCAGTGGTTGATTTAAATATTCGAGGTTGGATTATGAAATTATGTGTGATAGAGCCTTGTACAAGTCTTTTGGTGCCTTGAAGCTAAACTGGTACAAGTAGAATGCTCTTTGGATCTCCAAAAACCACATACTTGGCTTTGGGAGAGACGAGAAGGGCGTGCAATGGCTCTCGGCAGCAGACACAGTGCTTGTCCTCAAACAGAGAATAAAATGGCAAGAGTTTACAGTTCACGAAGCTAACCAAATTGAACAAATCTTTGTTGACCAACCCATAATCAATGAATGCAACTAAATCTACCCTTTATAAGTAGTTACTATCTTAGAAGACTACACTTCTTAGCACAACAGCCATGCGAAACCACATGCGAAACCACTAGTGGAGTTAACGGTGAGCAGCGTTCTGACGATCGTGTCACATCTCTTGGTTATTCAACTCCCCTTTCGGTGGTGGACGTCGTGGTAATGTTCTGAAGTTCACATCCTCCAGAGCTCCAGTCACAAGAAAATTAGTAGGATGATGATCCAGATGGGGGAGATCATGATGACGAAAATGAGTACAAATAACAAATATCCGCATGCCCACATGCACCTCGTGATCCAAGATGTTCGGAACTCTACGACGACACTGTACTTCTCTTCGATGGCCCTCTCACACAATATCGGTGGATCAGTAATGGCTGCTTCGCTATGAACCACTGCCTCCTCCATCCCTTGATCGATCCCCAACAGAGCTATGACTTAATCGATCGATGAACGTAGCTAGCAAGTGATTCAAGCACCTCGCGACCGCTGCCCGACATGCACCAATTGCGAAGAGAGTCGTCAAATTCTCCGCCTGCGACTGGGATGCAAACCCTTTCTCGCAAGTTTGTGTTAGTGTGAAGAGCGAGCATCGTGCAAGAATTGTCGGCAGAGGTCGGCCGCTACAGTAGTTGCTTGCCGATGACAGCAAGTTGGATGCAATGGCTTCTCTTGGGCACTCGAAAAAGGAAAGCTTTTGTTTGCGAATCTTACTTGAGATTGGAGCCTACCTGGTCAAGCCTTAGTTTGAATGGATTGATTGTTTATAATAAAAAAGTTTGCAAAATGGACAAGGAAAGGGTCATGTATGGACAAGAAAATGGTCATGTAGCACGTGGTTTTGCAAAGTAATCAGTGGGTGGTAGGTGCTCAGCCCCGAGAGAAATAATCAAGGCTTCATATGTTCTTCATATGTTCTCATGATATCTTAGAGACCAAATTCTAATGAGTGTTTGTCTTCTTAATTGCTTCTTTGATGATTAATAGATAGATCACTAGTAGAAGTAAACCTTTATTGAACTTACTTGAGTATTACAAACGAGTTGTTGATTAGTCACAATCGGTAATAGCAAATCATAACACTAAATGTCATACGGCACCGTAGTGTTACAGCACTGAGCATCAAAACATAACACTAAATGTGAGAGCGTGCAAACTTCCTTGCAAAGTGGAAGAAATTATTGGAATTGGTGTAATTGGTGACTTGAAGAAAAGACAAGGAGTAGTGATTACAAAGGCGGCTCGGAGTGAACATCAATCTCAAAAGAACTAATCTCTCTTAAGTTGAGTTAAGTCAAAAGAGTTGAAACTAATATAATGGGTAACTTTTGGTAAAGAACTTTATTCTTCACGAAACACTAATTAACAACTCTTCTAGTGTTGATACCTCACTAAATTCTACACCTTAAGTTCCATTCACTATTTTTATTAGGTAGGTAGATTTGATAGGCAAGCAACAAAAGTATAATGGTCCAAATGTAAGTTTACACTTCACAACTATGGTGGTGAGAATATATATTGTTACCCTTGAAGTTAAACTTTACATGGTCAGAAAAGATTGTTAGGCCCATAAACACGCATGTAGACAGCTGAACTCCCGATTTATGATACAAACCACTTGATACTTTAAGTTATCTCTCCAGTGTGAATTGAAACTGGTTAGGAGCATAATTACACGGTCAACACTATAGTTACATACATGGAAATGCGGATGGTCTTGAGCTAAAACATCCCTACAAAATCATCACGGCTACTGGTTTGCGAGAAGTTACCATTGGACTTAGGCGTTCTGGCCATTGCTAGTCCGAGTGGCCTTGTGGTTGTTCGAGACTTGAAGGTGAACCCAAGCCCAATGAATCTAAAGGGCTTGAGTTCCAGAGTTTAAAAACCAACAACCACAAAGCATTCCGTTCCCTGTCCCGATTCAACGATGGTAGAACTCACTCCTCACCAACCATGCCATCATCACCATACAAGCCAATTTATGATACAAACCATATGTCATTAATACATACTTGGTACACACCTCACGTTAGGTAGAAGTAATGAGTTTTCTCGCTCAACTTGTTTATTGTATTGTACACTAAACTTAGTGAGTGTGTCAGTGGAGGTAGTTAGTTACAAGTATGTAATAGTCTTAACAATAAAACCTCGCGGCAAGATTGTTACACCCATGTTACTATATAGTGAGTTCATTAATTCAGGGTAGTACCTGAATGAGTGAATGTTCCAACATCTCTACGATGACCCTTTCACACAATATCGGTCGGTGGATCGGTAGTAGCTGCTACATTGTGGAATCCTGCCCCCTCCATCCCTCGATCGATCCCAACAGGGTTATGACCTAATCGAATATCATAGCTAGCTAGATTCGAGCACCTCGAGATCGCTGCCCGACATGCACCAATCGCGAATAGTGTTGCCGAACTATCCGACCGTGACTGTGAAATGCGAAACTCTTCATTGCAGGATCGTATGGGATAGGGTTGAATGTGTAAATGGGCGGCCACCGTGCCGGAAAATGTCGGCTTCCCTGTACTGTAGTCGGGTGGGGAAGTGAGCACTTGCTCGCCGACTAAGTTGAATGCACAAGGGAATTTCAAGCGTATTTCCGTGTCAGCGGGAGCTATTTCTGGTGAGTTCTGCAATGGAAGAAATTTGTGTGGATTGGTAGGGGTAAGAAAACGTATTATTGGAGCCATTCTCCACACTTGGAGTGATGATATGTGTGATTTACCATTTTTTGGTAATTAGCAAATAGAAAGGAGAATTTTTTCACATTCTTGTGGTATTTTGAAGCACTTAGATAATTTGCTGGAATTTTATAAAAGCCTAGTACAATCTCACCTATAACCGAACACTCTAAATATGCATGGGGTACGTGCAAGGGTCGGCTAATCAAAAGAAGAAGTGAGAAATTCGACTAAAGGAGTTGTCTAATCAAAAGGGAGCAATTGGAAATAGATGGTTTTATTTTTAAAGTCAGAGGCAACAAGACTCATTCAAAATTTGAAATTTAATAATTAACTAGGAATACTTTAGAAATTAAAAAATCTAGAACATAAAGGGGTACCATAATCCAACTAAGTTGTGGTGTACATTGAGGATGCTCTTTGAACGCTAAAATCTTCCTTGAGGGCAGATTAGCCTACTGCTCAGTTTCTTGTCTTCCTTGGGAGCAAGTTTCTTATTGGCTTATCTTTGGAATTTGATTCATGAGAGCTTTTCTTGATGAATATACACATTGGAGGTTGGAGTCAATGTAAGCCTTAGTTTGCATGAATTGGTTGTTTCCTAGTTTGAATATATGTGATGCATATGAATCATAGGCTTTCATAGGGTCCCCCTCTATTACAATCTATAGTGTGCATACATTTTGATGTTGTTTTTTGCTCTACAAATCTCATCCTCAAAACTCAAAACATGATCATTCCAAGATTGTAGCTCACTTTCATTCACATAATTGATACTACCAAAGCACTAATATTTTCTCAGTGAAATGACCTACGAAATTCTGCAAGTCAAACACTCGGTGACGTCAATCCAAATCTCAGTGGTGGCACCTCCTGTTGCACAATCTGCTACCCCTTATACTCCACCCACATACTCCTATCGAATTGCGTGGCTAGCTAGAGATTCAAGCACCTCGCGATCGCTGCTGGACATGCAGCAATTGCGACGAGAGACGCCAAACTATCCGTCCTGGAACGCAAGCCCTCCACTGCATGTGAGTAAGCGATAACGGGTGCGTATGCAATGAAGACCGAGCATCGTGGTGGAATAGTCGGTCCTAACTTACAGAAGTTGTCAGTGGAGTAGATTGGCAATTGCTTGCCGACTACGGTGTAAGCGGACTATACACATCCATTGTACCATTCTAACTACATTCCATTCAATCATTCTTCAACACCATTCGAATCGAACGGGAGACAAGTCATTGAACACTATTTCGACCACAACCAGGAGCAAAAGCACCAACAAAAACACAGACAAATAGCACTACCAGGTCGTTCTCTGAAGAAAGATTCCCGCTCGCATTCAACTTGATACAGTATTACACAAGTCTGATAGTTTCATTGTGATGAATCCTGATGGATGTTCAAAACTTCAATCATTCATCCACGTGAGAACCATCACATGGTATGCTTGCTTCAGAACCAACTTAGTGGCTGACGCTCATGTTACACAAATATCACACAGCCTACAGTCAGGACACACATGCCTGGAGCATTCAAGGCTTTGATTCAGCAGCAGCAGCTGGGCAGTTCACTTGGTTATAATAAATCTCACTTCGTGTCTCCTCTTGTATATCCCCGGCCGCTCCTTTCACGATTCATCCATCCACAGGTCTGCACGCACGTCAGGATACAAAGTATCTCGCAATTAGACCACTGCCAACAAGGAACAGAAATGCCAATGGACGTTTAGGTTATGATGTCTAAGCATACCTGAGTGAAGACATTCAAGAGCAGCGGAGGTCGTAGTGTCCCGAGACCGAACATGTATGAAGAAGTAGTGCCCTCGTAATTGATTGATACTTCAACCCACGGCAATCATGGATAGGGTGGTGCAAAGGCTGGTGTACATGCCAAGTATGATACAAATAGAACGAGACTGGGCAGGCAGGTTCCAATTATAGAGGTTCGTAAAAGCAAAGTAGGCCTTGCATAGGCCAAAGGGAATGGGGGCTCCATCAAGGCTCTTCGTCGACGGCTCCAATGTAGGTTAGGTCCGTTCGCCGGATCCTCACGGCTCCCTTCAACCATGCACACGCTTTCAAGTTGCCGACTTCGCCGCCCCCACTGGGACCTGTGGACGCACCCACTCCATCTTCCAGCAGCGTCCAAGGGTCGACCTCCATCTCGGCAGCGTCGGGCGCGACCACAACTGCAGCTTTGGCTTTGCTTTCCAGCGGGTAGAGGCTCTTCTGAGCTGCTGGGTTGTTGTAGGATGTGGGGGCAGCCGCCGCCCTGGTCTGCAGCTGGGATACCACCGCGGCCGGTACTTGAGGCGGCGCTGCCGAAATGGTGGTCACGGGCGTCGGAGGAAGCAGCGGAAACGCAGCCTGCAGACGGTTCCGAATGCCGCAGGGTAACTGCATGTGCTCCACATCCGTCTGCCAGCCATCACGAACCCAAGAAAAGGTTAGCTTCGATCAGAAAGTAAAGCATAAAAGTGCCGTGAAAGTACATATGATACCAAAGGGTTACCTGCATGCGTTCAGCGGCCTCCTTGTCGAAAGGCAATATATCACGTACGGGCTTTCCAGAACCTTTGTTGCGAGGTTTGAGCCACACAGCCCACGTATTGCTAAGCAGAGCATGTAAAATGCTCAGAAGTCTATCGAATAATGGTTCACCGGCTGTAGCAGCTGCAGCAGCAGACGTAGCTTGCAAGTTTCGTTCGAAGTCAGATGACGAAGTGGATAATTGGTCCCATGAACATAATTGATCAGCGTCTTCCTGTACAACCCTCGTCCCTAGCAAGCGTAGTAACACCGGCGCCAGAGTCTGACGCTTATTCGGAACTGACTGTTGATCCCTGCAACATGGAAGCCAGCCAGCCAGCCAGCTTAATAAACTTGTCCAAGATTTAAAGCCCACAGAATGAGAAGATTGAGCGTTCGTTACCTTTCGCTGAGTATAATGGGCAGAAGTGGAAGCAGGAACTGCAGGCGCAACCATATAGAAGTCTGCAAAGCTGCTGGAGACACAGGAACAGCTTCAGGAACAGGGGCGGGAAATCGACGACCAAGGCCAGGGCTGCCAACCTCCATCCCACTGCGAGGACCTCTTCGTGAGCTGGGCCCTTTCGATCCGAGAATACCATCGCCACCCGGTAATGTCGACGTTGTGGTTCTGTTTCGAGTGAGGTTACTGATGTGCTGCTCAAGGTTGTTCATCTCCTTGACCAGTTCATATGCGAAGCCCCCGCGAGTATCCATGGAGCTTCGAGCAAGACAAGGAAGAACCAAGTCAGCCAAGGCTTTCTCAGTCGCGAAGGGCTTGGACGATGCGCCCGACAATCCACCACCAGCGCTGCCTTGTCGAGATGATTTCTCCTCCGCTTTCGACTGCCAATCCATTGCTTCATCTTCTAGTTCGCCTTCTTCCGGTGAAGCTTCCCGCCCTTGCACGGACGACGCCTGTTTCCTTTCAGATACCTCCGACGAAGCTACTCTTTGAGCTTGTTTTGGAGCCTGCCAGTCCCACGCCCTCACGTGCCGAATTCCCACGGGAAACCCCTTCGCTGCAATATTATCAAGAAGCTGCCGCAGAGACTTGCGACCCAACAACATGTCGTTGTTTTCTAGTACCCACTTGACCTGTTATTGATAACCTCATCAAATAAGAGAGTATCCATAGAGAGTAAGTTCAGATCGCTACCACTGGAGGACACTTGACTTCTAATTATAAGTCACATTCATTCTACAGTAGTAGAATTGGAGCTGAAAAGAGTAGCCCTGGCGACGAAGCGGAAGTACTCACATGCAGAATGAGGTAGTCTTCTAATGCTTTGCCCAGCAGATGCACCACTTCAGAGTAAAGCGCGGCCGCATCAGGTCGGACCAGTAAGCGTGTGAGCACAACCTCGGTGAAAGTCTTTTCACACTCATCCAACTGCTGACGATCGGGTCCTTGCATGGCTGCCTGGACAGCCTCTTGAGCACTCTGTGGATGGATCTTCAGCTTCTCAAGTATGACTTGCTCGTTCAAAAGTAGTCGTAGCTCCACCCACTGCCAATGAAATGTAGCTGCTTGAAGTTCATCCAGAACCTACAAAACACACAAGACTTTCATCATAGACTGCAAAGCATAAGGTAAGTTGGATGACTTTACGAGCTCAGAATGTGAGGCCACAGCGTATGATTAAAGTGATACCTGAACAACTTGCTCAATTTGTCCCGGCCCATTTGAAGAATGAGAACGATTCTGAACGCGCATATCATCCTCAGGCATCTTCCGGTCCAGGAGGGCATGCAAGAAGAGACGAGCGCGGAGTGGCACCATCGCCGACACTTTTTTGTACAGATCGCATCCTTGCCCGTCAAGCATAGCGGCAAATTTGCTCTCTCCCGAATCACTAGACAGACATCGATACAATGCGGTCGTATCCCTCAAACACACGTCTCGAAACGGCTCATGAGCCACCATGTCTTTCACCGCCGCATTGACTGCCTGAAATATTGCTTCCTCGCGGTTCATGTTGTTTACGAGACTCGACTGCTGCCTCCTCAAGGCAACCGCAAAGAGAGAATACGCCGGTGGAAAAACCGTCACTAAAGCCATAGATCTCTGCAAACGAGCTAATCCCAGAACCGCTGGCTGACCCAATAAATCTGCAACTAACCCGCCTAGAACTGTCCGAGAATCTCCGATCAATACCCGAAACCAGTTGATGTGTGCTTCTGGCACACTCTCCGCTTTGGCATTAGCCCCCATACCACTCAATTTTCCATTTGACATCGGACCTCCAGGCTTCTGAAGATGCAGATTCTCCAATACATCTTTTACGCGCAATAGGGATACCATCCGCTCAAGACTAGTTACCCCATTGACGACGAGACCTGCAACGAGAGCGAGAGCCGCTGCGGCTGCCATGTTGGGTCGCCCGAAGGTACCGCCAGGATCGCTAGTCAAGGTTGAGTTGGATTCGGGTGTTTCTGGAGACAAATGGAATTGAGACCGAGGTGCTCTCCCTGGCAAATGCCCTATCCCAATCTGCACAATCGTGTTTGATTCATTGGCTACTGCTACTTCCAACATCCGTATTTGCCGATCATCAATGGCACCCTTCATTAACTGCAGGCAATAAATATGAAACTGCAACATTCGGCGGCCGCCCCTACAGAATTTGACAGTAGTGTTACTTCAATACTCCATTCACAAAGGGTAATCGAGGGTACATAATCCATTCAACTGCCCTACTGCTTTCATACATGATGTACGATTCACTGTTCACAATGAACGTGCCGTTTATTACAATGTATATCAATATTGAGGTTTAAGAAACTCACTTCTCAGCAGAAATCGAAGCAGAGGCCGATTCACCAGTAGTGCTGTAACCCAAACTTTCCAGAATAGTGGCCACACTTTGACCTGCAAAATTAACAAACTGTGATACCGCATGGGCGACAAGTGCAGCATCAGCTTGAGAAGCGCCACCACTGTTCTGTCTGATGGTGTTCATTATACTCACTACAAGCGCATGACCAATCTGAAACACCTCGTCCATGCAATCTCCTCCTCCCTCTCGTTCGTTATTAATAATACTCTGGGTTGCACGATCTATAGTGCGTTGGACGGTTTCTTTCATGGTATTTCCAACTCGTCCAAGACGCCCTGTCAAGCGAGGCGCAACAGGATCATCTCGATCATCGCCCATGCTACTGACAAGTCCAAATCCACCCTCGCTATCACCAGCTTTCAAGGCTTCCAGTTCAGCCCGAAGCCGTTGATCGCAAGAAGCTTTCCAGTTTTTCTCCCATGCTTGCACGCTAGCGAGACTTCCATAATTCCGCAGGAGATCTCGAACGTAACACAGTAGAGCCGAACATCCGGCTCTACCTCCTGGGACGGCTGCCATTACATTAGCAGCTCGTTGCATGACTGCAGACAAAGCCTGTGGAAGCATATCCATAGCAGCAATGACACTTTCATACCTGTCACCAATCATCAGCGTTCATACTTCAGTAGTACTCAAAGTCAACATATCATGATTTCTAACTTCTGCTCATTTGCATTCCAAGAATCGAATATACACGTATATTGAGCTCATCTAATAGTTATAGAAGCAATAACAGTACCTTTGTAAACAGGATAACATTGCTGTCTCACTTACAGCACAAGGAGAGCTATCACTGCTCCCGGCATATGCAGGTATTCCAGGGTTCACATGATTAAAAGGAACAGACGAAGAGATTCCAGAAATAGGCAACAGCCAAAGCAAAAGCTGCACCAAGGTGCGGAGGTCATTGCCGACATCCATGATGTAGACGATAATTGCAAAATGCTCTTCTGCCAGCCTCCATGTCCCAGTGTCTGCGTCGAGGACCCCGCCGTTGGCCAACCCACGATTTGCCTGTATGTTTGGAAAGGAACTCCCTTGATTTGATAACAGGCTGCGCACTAGACTGTCCAGCCAGCCTACAAGCAGCCGATTTTCCGCCACCCTCAGACGCTTCATAGCCTCTCCAAGAGCACGCAGGTCACCTACAAAAAGATCGGACAGTGTGTTGGTTTCATAACCTCAGATTGGACGAATCACAAAGAAAACGTAAAGGCACCATAGTATACACAAACGGTAAAGAGTTGATACAAACGAAAGGATATTGACCTGTCATTTTAGAGTGTTTGCTGTCTTTCGGTTGAGCAGAAACACCACTATCTAAACTGGAATGATGCATAGGGCAGCTGACTTTTGGTTCCAGCACATGCGTGTTTGATGCTCCCTGATTGCTATCATTCCGAGTAAGAGCAATTTGAGCAAGACTTTGATTTTTACGCAAAGGCTTTTGCCGTCCTCGGGTAGTTTGCTTGGGTGCAGATTTCACAGGAGGCTCCAACTTTATAGAGTTTTCAACTACCTTCGGCAGTCCCTTCTTGGCCCACCAACACTCCTCCTCCTCCACTAAAGAGATTATAGACCCTGTGGCAACCCACTCCTTCCCTTCATTTGGTTTCTGCCTTTTCACCCGACTACACTGGTCACAACCTGGGGTGGCATCCTTGATTTCCCAGGAAACTGCCAATCTTTTAGACCCACTTGTTCCAACGCCTGTCTTCTCTTCAAACTGCTTTGAGCTGAATGAAGCTTCTGGGAGACGGAGGCTTGATGCAATGAGCTGCTTCACTTCTGGAAGCTTCAAATTCCGCTTCTGACTTTTCTTCCTTTCTCCGTACTCATGCACAGGTGGCCTCAAATCAGAACCTCTTTGAACAGACAACCCGGGAGCTGCAGTCTCTTGGGGTTGCTGTTTGTGCCGACGGATGCCCAGACCATCGAGTGCAAGCCGACGATTAATTCGGTAAATACGAAAGGTCTCAGACTGCTCGGTATCTTTGTCGTCCATTCCAATCAGCTCCCCAGGAGATGGTAACTGCTGTAACACGTATCTATGACGCGATGCCCGAGCTACCTCTGCGGCAGTAGACTGCTTGTCAAGGACCCCGTTACAAAGAAGCTGCCTAACATAAGCTTCCGGACTAAACAAGCCTTCGCGAACAAGTTCAGACAAGAGCAACGGTAACCTTTCTGATCGATCTCCTAGCCAAAGCTCGTGTTGATCCAACCAAGCATATATCAAGTCATGCATTGCAATTGGGCTGGAGTCATGCGCCGCAGAAAGCTCTCCATCAATTCTTTTAGCCGAATGATCCACAGGTACCTGTGAAGCATGCCCCTTTCTGCTCTTTCTGCTCCGAACCTGTACTGGCACACCGCCACGGGACACGGAGACACCGCCATCAGCTGATCTCGTGTCCGGGGAGTGAAAACTCATTTTAGAGTCCATTTCTGCAATCCTCATCCGTAACACTGAGACAGCTACATACACACGAGACATATCCCTGCAAGCACAATGTTTCCGTGCTGATTTACTTGAACTGCCTCTGCTATCTCGAAAGTCACAAACAGCCCATTCGCACAGGAATCGTACTGGGTAAAGCTCTGACGGATCGACAGGACCAGAAAGATTGAAAGCAGTACGAGAAGTGACATCCGCTCGCCAGTCGGCAGGCAGATTATCACTACTACAGAACTCCTCATCGTATACACTTCGATAAGCAACTGCAACGTCTCCTTTCTCCAAAGCTTTGTCCAGAGCCTGTACGATTTTCCCTTCATTGTTCCGTAATAGAGTTGGAGTCACTGCTCTTGACAACGAAGCGATACGCCTCCGTATCAAATCCACTGATTCATCCACTACAACCTCTGAATTCAACTTCCTCTTCCCCTTCGCATTCACCGTCAACCGATCTTCATTCACTGTGTTTACCCTCAACCCCCTGTCGACATCGTGCGATGCACTCTCTATGGTAGAGTTTTCACTGGCACCCGTACTCACACTATGGGGTAAAGGAAAACAATCTAATGCAACGAACGTGTCAGGAATGACAACAAGGAGGTAATGTAGTAGCTTCACTAAGGTCTCCGCGACCTGATTGTGGCGAAAATTATCCTCAGGGCTAGGAACATTTCCTGACGGGCAAAGCTTACGGAGCCACTGAAGACAAATCTCAATGATCAGCCGTGAATGTGTTTGTGATAGGGAAATGTCGTCGATGAGTTCAAGCACTACCGGCAAAAGAAGCTCTAGAGCTTCCACACTATCCTTTTCCTGCAAAATTTTGACCGAAGTACTGATGAGTGAATTATGTGCTCACAATCCCAAATCAACTGACCGTAAAATAAAAATCGTTATCCTAAAATGCAGATACCGACCCCACAAGGTATATCAGATCTCCACTGATCCACGAAATAAATATTATGTTGCAATTGCTTCGGAAGTGCTGTACCTGGAGTTGCTTCAAAGCCCAGTCAACAATTTGGGTCCGATTGAGCAGACCTTCTGTGTAATGCCAATGTGCCAAGCGCACGACATATCGCCATTTCGTTAGCACATCAGGCTCTCTGTCAGCAGAATCCCCACTTGTCGATAAAACCCGGGTTTGAGCTCCAGAAGATCCTCCAGGCTGACATAAATCGTCAAGCAACCACTGGGTATAATCTAACACATTTTTAGTCCAAAGCTCCACCCGCTTTGACTGTGATTTATCCGGGCCTCCAGCCGACATCCCGATGGACATGGGTTTAACCTGAACATGTCTCAAATACAAGCAAGTTCAAGTGTCTTAAACCTTGAAAACCTACCGAGTCGAATTCAACCTACAACTTATGAAAACAGTACAGGACGTTTTCTAAATTTTAGTACACCGTCCTTACTTGTGACACAATCGTAGTACAAATTTGAGGTACTTTACTTGAGATTTTAATTATATAGATACATAAGAAGCAAGCAGGTGCGTAAGGCAGGTTGCCATGAAACTCCGGGAAATGTACAACTGACCTGGTTAAGG
The DNA here is from genome assembly GCA_037043015.1 of Bryum argenteum. Taxonomy (NCBI): domain Eukaryota; kingdom Viridiplantae; phylum Streptophyta; class Bryopsida; order Bryales; family Bryaceae; genus Bryum; species Bryum argenteum. The sequence continues at coordinate 10,532,083 of CM073328.1, read as the reverse complement.
TATATGATTTTGATAAACCAAGTAGCTCGCAGAAGTGGAACGTCATGTCTGATAAGAGCCTCAAAAATAGTGCGCCTTTGATATCCATGTGGGACATGCTCGGCCAGAGACCGAAGTCTCTTCCGTTGTGAAAGATCCTGCGGTCGATGAGGCAGAACAAGTCATTAATAAACATAACTCTGATGACTTAGTCAACATTGTCAAGCCACTTCAAATTAAGACAATGGAGCAATTTCATCTCAAAGTGCTTTCTCTAAGGTCTACTCAGAAGGCAGAAGGCACGTTCCCACCACTTGACTGTAACCAGTTCCTTCCAAAACATGGCATTAACAACGTTGATTACAGCAAGGTCTGTTAGGAGTAAAGAATCAAAATTGCAACATAGAGGACATCGGGGCTTACTTCTATCCACTTTTTCCTGAAATCTTCTCCACACGTGCGGTGCTCTGGGAAAACGCCAGTTTTCGCTAACAATGTACCCGAAAGTGGAACGCCATAAACCTGACCAGCCTAGAGTCGAGAAATTGTACAGCAGTGAATAAAATTTCTAGTCTCGTTGGTGTATTTGATAGTAAATACAAGACGACGAGAACCCAACACGGATACAAGTAATCTATATCATACCTCACCTCAGAAACGAGGGTGATATGAATGCCTGCTGCATGTGCAACACACATATTCACCTTATTCATGCTCATGTGGCACAGAAAGTTTGGCTCGTGGCATCCCCGTGTAGACACCCGAGCCTCCACTAACAGCGAACTATATGAGTGCATATATTAAGGTATGGCAGATGATAAATGCTCACCTTACGTTTCCGTATTAGAGCATTATTGAGCTCCCTTAAGCGCTTTCGAATTGACTGCAAGAAACAGAACAGCGAGTAAGAGTAAGGACAATAAAAAAAACTGCTAAACTGAAACTCGCTGCAGAAACTTCACAATCAAAAATTCCAATGAGAAGTCAGAACACTATAAGGTTCTACCAGAGTAACTATAATTTCAGGTTGTGCAAGTTTAAGACCTAGTTGTATAGAGAAAAACAGAATTGGAGTTTATCTTAAAATTGCTCAATCCACGATGAATGAAGGACTCATACCTCTTTATAATGATTAACATTGGGTCGAGCCCATAAAGTATTGCTGTTTGTAAGAGTCAATAAGGCCTCCTTAGGTTCCTACACAGCGACGAATTATAGAAGCCTTCCAATGAGAAGTCTTCCAATGTACTTGTAACGAATCCATCCTCACAAAGCTAAAAGTACCATTCCAGCGACATATCTAACTTCTAGTATTATAAGTGAATCTAATACTCAGGAACAAGCTGAACAACTGAACAGCAATCAAAGAAGACGTAAGTCTGATCTTCATAAAGGATGTAAATAGAACTTCATCCCTCATCGAAGATGCATATCTAACAGATAGGCTCTAGCAACTAAGTAACAGATAGGCTCTCAGATAAGGAACAGATAAGAGCTGTATGAGAAAATGGGCTGAAGGTACTGAAGTGTGCTAGTGTTCTCAGGAAGGATACACGGGTGGATAATACATCGTAACAAGACTAGAAGGAAGACACGAAACTCTGAACTTATGCGCAATTTAGTTCCGCACGAGTAATTACTATAACATTGATAGCACTATAGAATGAAACTAAGTAAAGCGATTGTCCTGATAATCCAACTCAGCGTCACAGCTTAAACTCTCATTGGCGTTTAGTGAAAGTGACTAACATCAATATCTTCAATGAGTTCCTTGTAGCCGACTTGACAAGTATCCCTATTCAGAATCTCTTCAGCACAATTCGGTGTTGGAGGGTAAAAATCTGGTGCCCCAAGACTGCGGATTACATGAATTTGTCAGTAACAACATGATGATTTTACACATAGATTGAACTGGGGATAAATGACCTGCTAAGCACAATAGATCCATCTTCAAGGGGTTTTACAACTTACCGGCCACTCAAGGGCTCCCTTTCGCAGCGTAGCTTGTAAGGCTGTAGCGGAGGTGTGCGCCTGCAAACATGGTAATGAGAAGGCTATTAGAAAACCAGCCACCGGCCTCTCGAACAAAATGACATCCTTGATCACAGCAAGTAATCATCTCCTCAAATCATGTAATATCTTCGTCGTTCAATCGAGCCCTGTAATGTATCAGGCGTAAGGAAAATCGGATTTGGTGACCCTGTTAAACACTGAAGTCTGATCGCGCCAGTGACTACAGACACTTTCCAAATTTTGACCTCTAACAATGAAAAAATAGAACCAGATGCGCAAGCCTCCCGGTCCAAAACAAACTACTAGGAATAGAAATAACCAACAGGAACTGAGCTCACTATTCGTGATTGTGGAGCTCAAACATTCACTCCACATGGAGCTAATGGCTAATTTGAGCTAGGGTTTCCAGTACTAATGATGTTCTAAGTAGCACCAATAATCGCATCACAGCAGGGGTAGAAGCTGCATCATTAGAATAGGTACCCACTAATCGCAGAGATTCACCCTTGAGAAGATTGCTAGAATTTTATATCCTACGAAAATACTTAGCGAGAGAAATTAGCGCCTGATGAATGAGGAGGAGAGGAAGAGAGAATTAAGCTGATGTTTCGATACTGACAAAGGAACTACGAGTACATCTGGCTAATGATACAATGTCAAAGAGCAAAAGTTGACACCGGAAGCGTCTTCAGATTCTAAACAACGCCTACATAGGGTAAAAGCAACACTGACAAGCGCGAAAAATGATCACACCTAAAAGTAGGTATGACAAAGTCGACGGCAATACGGATGTAAGTGGGCTGATTAGGTTATAAAAATTGCAAAGGAATGGTGTAGGCTCTCGGATGAATAGTTAATACATCGCTTTCGCAGGTAATCTACTTGAGAAAAATGAATCAGAAAGGTAACGTTGGATGCTAGCTACTGGCATTAAAAACAATTTGTCACAAATACCCCCGGGTGATGGACAGAAAAAGGAGAGCTTGAGAAAGAGGAGGTACTTGCCGAGAAGCAAAATTGAAGTTGGAAGAGTTCTGAAAGGAAGGATCAGAGGAGCGCGGAGGTGGAGGACCACCTCCACCAGGCACGCCACTGCTGCTGCCCCCAGCAGCAGCAGGATAACGGTGCATCCCTCCCTAATGCTTCCCGCATCGTCCTGACTCCTGCATCCTGCTAACGCTCCTTTTCATAGAATAACAACAACAAGTACCTGTAAAACTACTCAATTCAGCCCCTCGTTTTCCTCTAATTACATTTTTTCCTCGCCGTCGCGGTAGCATGGCCAATCAATAAGATATCTCCTTCAACAACATCAACATTCCTGCTAATCTCCTATCCTGCAATATAAATACAAAATCCGCTTCTTCCATAAGCTGCTGCTTAACTTAATAGTCCTAACCCCTGGTCCCTGGTTTCTCCAGCTCAAATGTCGAACACCAAAACCTTAAGCAAGGCCCTAAATTTGCACTCTAAAACCCCCGTTGCGCAGCTGAATGTCCGCCGGAAACTCCGAAACCTAGTGTGCAAATTGAAAAGCTTCCACGGCTCGCCAGAATTGCGCACGCGCGCCAAAATCGACCAGATCAAGCACACTGAAAGAATGGCAAACCCTTCCGGCACACGTCTCCTGGTGCTCGAGGCTAAAAAACTTGCTATTGCGCCACCGCTCGCTCGCGGCTGTTGCGAAGAATGGCTGGCCGCGACAAAGGGAACACAAAGGCACCCGAATGCCGACACGCAAGCAAAGGATTGGCTTGGCTTGGCGTGGCCGCAAGCAAGCAAGCCGGTCGGTCTGTAAGAGTAAGTGCGATCGAACTAAGTAAGTTAAGGTCCGTTGGGACAAGCGTTGACAGAGCTCCTCGTCGTGCTGCTTCCGAACCCATATGCTCTCCTCGTGGTGCCGGGGACGCCGCAAAAAAGGTCGGGAAGGGACGACGACGACTACGGCGCCCCTGCCAGCCCGACCACCGTCGACGACCGCTCCCTGCCGCTGACGGCCGCTCAACGAACGATTATCTGCTCACACGTCCTCTCCACCCCCTCTCTCCCCGTTTGGTCCAATCAACCATTCTCAACGTCATTTGATTGCTTACTAGGAATAGGCTAGTCTCGATGTCTTTTTCCACTCTGAGGTCTTTGCAATGAGTGATTCTCTTTGCATCGATTCATGGGTAAGATTTACTTAACTATCCATTTGTAGCTTTGATGTTAAGCTATTCAGGTAACGATGTTCTTTGTTGCCTTGAGTTTGTAGACTCAATCTCTTGTTGTGAAATCTTTCATCACTTGATACAAGTCGATATCATAAGCTCGTTTAAGTGTTCAGAAAAATAATCATGCTAATGGGTCTTGGCTTAAGGCTTTTTTCCACTTGTTTTTTATTACTAAGAGCATTTCTACTGTATTTGCTGAACAAGTGAAAGCCCCTAAGTTTGCAGGTTCGATGTCAACACTCATGGACCCCTTGTCTGCCTTTCCAGATTTGAGTGACTTGCCATAAAGGAGTCTTTAACTCACCAGGTAGCCATCTTTAAATCTAGGCATCTCAACTCAACGTGCTCGATCGCCAACGAATCAAAATTAATGCGGCACTACTTAAATGAACGTGCTTGATCGGCAGCTAATCAAAATTAAGGACACACTACTTAAATGAATATGCTCAATTAGAAGCTAATCATAATTAATGTTGCACTATAAAATGTACGTTAATAGAATTAAGGCTAGGCACCTCAACTCAACGTGCTCAATCGCCAACGAATCAAAATTAATGTTACACCACTTAATTGAATGTACTCGATTTGCAGCTAATCAAAATTAATGTTACACTATCAAATGTACGTTAACAAAATCGAGGCTTGTTACGTTATCAACTCAAAGTTACTGTCACATTTTACCGAGCACATTGATGTCTCATTTGTCACTATAAATTAAGATCTCAAGCTCAAATAAATAATCAAAGGTTAATGTGGCATTAACCACCCATTTTTGGTATTGTCACATTAGTAATGATTGAGGTTTGTGAATATTTAGTGAGATTAATGTTGCTCACCTGTTGAAAAAGGGTGTAGACTCAAGGGTGAAGAAAATTTGACCACCTCTGTTTTGTCGCTCTATGTAGATAGCCCATTCTAGGAAGTTCTTAAAATCAAGACTTTTTTGTGAACCATTTTAATTAGAATATATATAAGCAGTTGCTTATCACATTTTGAGTTTTGAGACAACAAAATTGAAATTTGAAATATCAATAGATATGAGAGAACCTACTTGATTATCATAATGGGATTCAAGGAGTATTGTATTATACTAAAGACTTTAGTTAGCGTGGGTAACTTACAAGGGTGCCCAAATTAAAATTACAAGTTTCATTTGCACTTGAGCAACCGATAATATATTTTAAAACAATTTATAAAATTTATCTTAACCCTATCGCAACAGTTGCAACAAGCCGTGTTTTTTAGCTGTCAATACGCTGAGGAAACAAGACTTTAGGGACCATCTCACAATTGGTAAGTCTTGCTATTCTTTTCATGCAAAAAGTTATTCAGCTCGAAGCTCAAAGTATTTTGCTCATTAGCATTTGCTTGTGATGGAAAACCCTACTCATCATTTATATAAGAAATTTACCATTTGATGAAATTTTGATGTTATAATTTTTGCAAATGTAGTGTCACATACTCCAAAGACATATCATATGTATTTCTTGGCATGATTGGATCATTGAACAAGTTTTAAATAACAAAATTGCAATTGTTTAAGTTACACCTAAATTCCTTAAAAAGGAATAATGAAATTGACATCATATGTATCTTTATACATATGGAAAATCCTAAATTTGTACGTCTAAAGTCCAAAAGAAAATAAAGAAAAAGAATAGAAAAAGATAAATAAATTGGGAGGCACATGCGACAAACGGAGTGGAGGGTACAATTTTACGCGGTAAATTACAGTAGAGCATACGAATGGTCATAGGGTATAACCGTGAACAGGTACACAAGAGAAAGCAGTGCACACGGTAACACATGGCATTCCGCGGTGACGGGCGCCCAAACCAGAGGGGGGACCGAGTCAGTCAAGAAGCCAAATGCCACTTTCAGATTCTAAAGATTTATTGCATTTCGGCGATGGTGCGGCCGGCCATTTGCATTTGCAAATATCAGGTCGTCCAATTGCTAGAATTCCTCATTTAGAGAACTCCAGTAGTGGCGCTTCACTTTTGCGCTGAGAGCTCGCTCGCTGAGGATAATGCGAACGAGGATCGGTCCTATTGTTATTGTTAGTTGATGCGGATTGGCGAATCTTTTGTTGCAGATATCGGCCTCTTCTTCTTCAGACTTTTCCACAGCCAAGCAGTGCAGATTCTAGTTGCTTGTTGATTTTTGCAACAAATTCTGCGCTTCACTTTCCGTTGCTCCATATTTTGACACTGATGCAAAAAATTTGACAATTCCTCCGGAGCAGCATCAACGTCTGATTCCTTCCGAGATCAGCTCACTTCAAGGTTTCGCACCTTCTTGATCGCCGGCTAATGTATGCTTCTTGATTATTTCCAATTTGTAGAGTTTAGGAATTTAGTTCAATTTACAGTGAGGTTACGTTGTCGGTAACTAGATTCTGATTCAGCTAATTTGATTTCTCACTCCGATGATCGCAGGAGCAGAATCGGAGTAGAGATCAGCAGGTGCCAGAGGTATTGTATGTGTTACCGTGTGCACTGCTTGATTGTTTCCAATTGGTACAGTACAGGTCTTTTGGAAGCTACTTTGTCGGTAACCCGGAGAACTTGAGTCTAATCCTGCCAATTTGTTTTTCTGACTCTGTTTTTCTTTCTACCAGGATAAGAATCACTAGGAGAGATCAGCAGGTGCGAGAGGAGAGACTTGAAGTTTGTCCCGGGAGAGAGGAGACCTTCAATTTGGCTTCGAGAACATTTGGTAAGTGATCGCAGTAGTTATTGTTTGATTGGACTAACACCTTCGGTCGGTGGATTGACACCGACTATTAAGATGAAAGGGAAGTGATCAATTTGAGTTAGGGTTAGACAACAAGGTTGCTTTCCGATCATTGTGCATGCAAAGCTGATATGGGTTGTTAGGCCTTCTAATGAGTTAGTGCAGACAATTCTGACCTTTTGATTTGTTGCAGCGACCCTTGACAAATCTTTTGCTATTCATTTCTTTCTCTCAATCTGTTATGATTCAATGGCTTTTGCAAAATCAAAATGTTGTCAAGATCTGCTGGGAAATTGCAGAGACTTTCAGTCGCTCAGAAAGGTCTTGATAGATCGTGAGAAAATTGCTTTCATTGGCTACTTAAGGCCGTCCGTTACGTTGTGATTGAAGCTTCAGTGAGTTGGTAATGACGTATTTCGTAACATGCATAAATCGACGCGTTTAGGATCACAATCTACTGTCCAGTGCATGAACATATTCTGTCGGTAGAGTTTGTAAGTACTTAGGCAATGCATGAGTGCTGAACATTAGCAACCTGCTCTGTCTGTTTACCTCGTATGTGGTTGAGATTTGCAGTTAAACGTTGAATGCATTGATTTTACAGGGATGGCAGTATGATAGTCATATCACCTTTCTTCCTCGTTGATAACTTCTCTGAATGTAAATGTCGTCTGCCGACTGTTAAGTTGCTTCAATCACATTCGTGGGATTGAGCAGTAACTCTGACTAAAAGTAGGCCACTTTAGGATCTTCATGGGTTTTAATAGGTGTGATTGAGGTGAATTCATATATCTGCGCATCTGAGTATGCGACATGTTGGGAAATTGACCTGCTGAATGCATGAGATTAGGGGGGCACCAAGAAGTTAACCTACACGAAGTTGACCCTTGCACTGGCATTTCTGTAGGTGGTGAGAGGTGAATTTGCGTGCTTGCGTGACGGCAGTCGTTGGAGATGCAGCGGAGCTATCTATAGCCGTGTGAGGGGATCTTTGTTGTTGTCGATGGATTACTTGGAGACGGAGAAATCTCGTAGATATAATTGTGTTGCTCCAGTAGTCACTTATACCTTTGGAATTTAAGAAAATTCTGCCAGTCAACATGGGCGAGGAGAGGAAAATCAAGTGCACCAAGTGTCAGGTGGAGACGTTAGTGACCCTGCCTCCGAATACGAAGTCTATCATCTGCGAACACTGCTTCGCGGTAATCCATGTGACTTCTGCAATTCAAGCTGGTTCGACGTCTTCGAAGCCTGTCAATGAATCACCACATCCTGCTGTACCTTATTGGGAGGGTAGAGTTAATCCGAGTTCCCATCCTCACAACTCCCTTTCTGGTGCCATAAGTCTCCCTCCTCCAAATCAACAGCACTCGCCTTTTCATGTCCATCATCATCATGACCCCATCCCCAGCCAGCATCCGCTGGCCCAGTTCCGTTCCGTGTCCATGTCTCGGACACAAGTTCCCACACTACCACAACTTCAGCATCAGTCGTCCTTCAGAGGAGGAGCAACGACTGACACAAGCATGCTGAACCTCCCAGACATTGTGGTCTCAGAACCGAAAACAATCGAGGATCCAAGTTTGTTCCAGAACTCGCAGCCTGGCAAGCCTGTAGAAGGGAAAGCTAGTCCCAAACATCCTCCGGAATCGTCGCCATCTCCGAATTCGAGACGGCCACCAGTCACTCCGGTAACAAAAAAACCCCCAGCCCTCCCAACGCAAGGTGTGCAGCTTTATCGCCACAATTCGGCATCAAACCCGTTGCTACACAGTCCTAAGCTGTTCAATGCCCAGGGTACTAAGAGAGCGGTTATTTGTGGAATCTCGTACCGAGGAACAGCTATTGAGCTCAAGGGATGTTTGAATGATGCAAAATGCATGAGCTACTTGCTCATGTCGAAGTTCCGCTTTCCAGAGTCTGCGATCCTTGTGCTGACAGGTACGACAACTTCCCACATTTCGTCTTTTAATACCCTATAGTCGTTTATATCTCACTTGGATATGCACGAGAATTTTTTGTTGAAGATAGTGAGCTTTGGAGCACCTCGTGTGATTGTCCGTCAATGTTTACATTCTCTTAATGGTCACTTGATAGAAGTCAAACCTGCAGCTTTCAATGTGATGAAACCTTGTCGACCGTGAGCTCCTTCTTACGACTCGTGACAATTCTGATCATTATCTCGATAATCGTTCGACTCGGCAGAGATGGAAGATGGTCACCGTATCAATGTGCTCGTCCTAGATGTTTCGGTTGAAGTTGTGTTTTCATCTTTTGCGGCTTCAGATATTGACGTACAGTGTTGCAGAGGATCAGATGGATCCACGCCGGCAACCTACAAAGTACAACATCATGCAGGCTCTGGAATGGCTTGTACATGGCTGCCAATCTGGAGACTCCCTTGTGTTTCATTTCTCTGGTCATGGTTCTCAGCAGCCGAACTACAAAGGTGAAGAACTTGACGGCTTTGACGAGACATTGGTACCTGTTGACTTCATGACCGCTGGCCAGATTCTTGACGATGACATCAATACCACAATCGTTAGACCTCTACCCACTGGAGTTGATCTTCATGCCATAGTGGATGCCTGTCACAGTGGCACTGTCTTAGATCTGCCCTTTCTTTACAGATATAGAGGGTAAGCACTAAGATACTGGCCCAAGTCCAGTTTATTCATTATAAGCTTCGCTGTGCGGGTCTGTTTTTTTTTTATCACTATGGATTTCATAGTCTCCAGCAAGTCTTCTCGTTTATTCAACGTGACAGCAGTGAGAAAGGGGTGTGGACTTACCACCGTCATTGTCATTTTGTCAGACATGAAAATTTCGCTTGGGAGGATCATCGTCCGGTCACTGGAACTTGGAAGGGTACAGCGGGCGGGAATGTATATTCGTTCAGTGGTTGTGATGACCATCAAACGGTGTTTGATTCTATGGTAAGTATATCGTTAGAGCCGAATGATCGTCCTAAGAATCAGTGGAATGTCTTTGAGTGGGATTAATTCCGGCTTTGTTGCAAATCAAGAGCCTGTTAACTCAAAACCCGCAGGATCGACAGCAATTATGCCTTGCTGCTCTTCTAAACCGTTAACGATGTTTCATTACGGCTGTTCTATAATTTAATACTGTAGGAGGTGTTAGGGTCAAATGCTGGTCGAGTTGAAGTCTAGTGTTGTGGATGTTAGACTGAAGCCTTAGCTTTTCTTGTTGTAATTGAGCCCCGTTGTTGTGCAGGAAGATCTTGGGAAGTTGACCTCGACTGGAGAGATGACCTACTGCTTCATTCAGGCAATCGAACGAGGATATGGCAGCACGTACGGGAGCCTCCTAAATGCCATGCGTTCAGCAATCCATACGACTGAAGATCAAGTGGTCACATCTCTCATCGACATGCTTCTGAAAGGTGGCAGCTACGAAGGTGGTGATACACAGGTACATTGGTGATTCTTCATCTGAATCGTGTAGCCTAAAGGTTGCATCTCCTGTCTCTGTAGCAGCCCCGGAATTTGGAGGCGTTGTTGGACCAACTGAGAAAGTCATCTCGTGAACAGAGCCAAATGAAATAATTAGATTTGCATACCTCATCTAGAATCTAGCAGTGTTCAAATTGGTCGATGTTCTAAGTTCGTTTTCTACGAGCTCTACATCTTAGTATGTACCTTTCTCATTTTTAGAATTCATAAATGTAGGTAAGCTCTACCCTAACATTGTTGTTCAATTTGCCACAGACCTGGTTACTTTTCACATTCATACGAATACATACATGCTGACTTGTCTGATGTTGGTGCTTGTTTGCAGGAACCTCAACTGACCTCTTCGAGATGTTTCGATGTTTCCGCACCGTTTAGGTTATGAACGTGGGGGTCATCGTGAGAGGGTGATAACTTTCCATGCGTACTCGAAGATGCTTGGTAAGACCCTTTCCACAATAAGTACCCGAACTCTACGAGTTACGAGAGGGTTACTCTGTTCTTCAACCCAAAACTTGTACATACAAGCCTCGGTCTTAGTAAGTGCTCTTAGTCCCTGGTTGAGCATCAATAGACATACATTTGCAGGAGACCTGTGAAATCTAGTCACCCAGAAGTTTTGTCCTTAGTTAGAAGCTAGTCGTTGCTGTAAAGAGGATGTTGATGTCTGAAACTACGGAGTTAGCTCCCCCGACCAGGACGGGGTAATTTTGTCGAGGGCGTAAGTTTTGAAACGCCTAGAATGCGTGCACTCTCGAGCTCAACAATATGAGAGCCATGATTCGCCTTGATGAGAACCTTTGAGTTTGGATTGCAATCAAGGAGGCACTTTGTGAATGGTTGCAAGTTTGTTGTTACTAGTGAAATTTTGTCATAGTCATGTGCCAACCTTGTAGCTTACGTGGATGATAAGTTGTAGGCAAATATTTGAAATCTTATTATCTTTATTTCGCGTGGAATCTTAGGTTTAAAGTTCAAAATAATAGTTTCTATTTTGAAAAAGGTTGTTTAAATCAAATTACGTAAAACAAGCACACAAAGTTTTCATAATTCTCTGTCATTTTAACAAAACGAAGAAGACCTGTAGAGGTTGTTTTTTTGTGGATTGTATGTGCATAACTTAAATAGAGCTAAGCGCCCACATCTGGATGTGAGGCTCCGTCTTTGGTGCACCACCCCGCTTTCATCCCATCGATTATTCATCCGCCGTTTTTTTTTTCTCAACTCCTCGGTTTATTTACTCTACTCCCTCCTTGGATAAATAGTAAAAACCTTGATTCTCAATTTGTGAGAGTGGGCAAAAGAGATTTTTCATGAAAGTTTTGGTGGTGTGATCTTCACCCCTTTTTTGCATGGATCTTGAAATCCATACCTCCAAATGGCATGCAACTTGGCGGTCACACTAATTGCCATGCTCCAAAGAAGATCCTACGGTTGGATTTTCCATTTTCAACTTTTATTTGTTTTAACGCAGTTTTGAAAAAATCAGCATTATTACCAATTGTTAGAAGCTTTACCCCCCTTGGGCGTTTAGGGGTTAAGCAGAGGTCAAGTTCTCAATATAAATTTTGACTCTTTTTGAAGTTCAATCTCAGTCTAAAATTCACTCCAATTTTGAATATACGTTCATCGTTTCTATATTACTGACTTAATGTTAATGAAGTTCATCTGATGTTTGATGAACCTCCTCAAATCAATTATTAATAACTTCTTTGATTCGACAAACTCTTCTGCCAATTTCTTGTTTGTAATCTGTTAATTAGATTCTAAAACCTGTCTGAAGACAATTCTCTAATAATGCCCAGAATTGAACTCCTTTACCGACAACCAAGGTCACCGACTTACTAAAGTAACATCCATAAGCTTCCACTTATGAGTGTGCATGCTTCACACCACGTTACGTCATCAATATCCAGAAACCAATTGTTTTCTTAACTTTTTTGTTTCTTTTCTTGATTGCACATGAGCAAAAAGCTCTCGTGAGATTGTTGCATCAAATGGTAGGAGATCACGATAAGGATTCCTAAATGCAATGGAAGCCTAATGGATACCTTACCATTGCCAGTTGTTTAGGTCACTCGAGACCAGGTATATTGCCACGTCACTCGAGACCGAGTATATTGCCACTCTTTCAGCCTCGCCTCATGCTCCAACCAAGCTGCTTTTATTTGAGGGTGAGGGAGGATCCTATGCAACTTGGAGATACTATGCGTGTGATAATGAAGATCGTTTGTTTTTTTAGAATCTTTGTCTGCCAAAAGGGCTTGGCAACAATGAACAGGGAGTTTTGGGCTTGGCAACAATGAACAGGGAGTTTTGGCCCCGGTACCGACATTTAATTACAAGTTGGCGGGTTGATTTTGAGAATTTATGAATGAAATAGAAAAGTTCAGGATGTGGTTCCGGATAAAAGATGTACAATTTTGAAAACATACCAATTCAAAATTACAAATCTTGGCAATTTGGTAGTATATCCTTATTTTGTGCACTTTTAATAATTGGAAATCCTAAATATTACCGGAGCCTTACCTACCCTTATAGTCCATACGTTCCCACTTGCACGTTGTCCACTAGATGTGTTTACACCACATGTGTTTCCATGTGCATGCTCACTACTACATGTATTCAAACCATATGCATTCGCATGTCGTTCCCACCTTTTTTGCCGACCAATCACGACTACACGCTTCTTTTACCAAGCAATGTCACAACAGTGAGGAGAGCGAAAAGCACTAGGAGAGAAGTATTTTGTGCAAGCCTAAAATTGGGTGCCGGTAATTATAAGGGAGACTTAAGGTTGAATAGTGTTGTGTTTTTGAATGACTGCTCTCATTCTTGAAGGCAAACTTACAAAAGTTTCTATTATTTTCTATTAATCGGTCTCTTCATGGTCAGTTAAAATCGGATATCTTAGTATGCTTAGTTACTAGTTTAAGGTCATGAAAACCAACCAAGTTTTTTTGGGTGTCATCATTAAACCAATAGTCTCATTATTTTTGCATTATCCTAACCTAATTATGGTCCAAGTAACTACACTTTCATGTTCCAACTTTATACTCTAAATACGAACAATTTCGTATATCTTGTCATCTTTTGACCTCGTTCTTTGATGTTTGATTTCGAACGTTCCAGATTTAGTTCCTGCGGAACGTCCTTGACCGAGTTCTCGTTCCTAGTGATCTAACTTTCATCCACATGGATGAAAGGTTCATTTCATTCACACCTGCTTCGACCTCGACGGAAGCATGTCACCTGCGGCACCTTGATTGATGGAGTGCGGCGCAAGCTTGTCGTGAAGGATCGCACCGCAGGTTGGTTCGTCGAAAATCTTCCTGCTCCATTTCCTAGAGCTTTCTCCTCCCCCTTCTTATAAAGGCTGTGCTCAAGTCCCATTTGGAGTCCGTTGGTGGATTCCACCTTGAGTCGTCCCTCTGGTAAGCATCGCGCGCTTTCGATTCCGCCATCGCACTCAATAGACCAATTTGCATTCCCTAATTTTATATGTTTTGGACTTAGTTTGTGAGCTCGCAGTTGCGGTTTTGCTCAAATCAATCTTGTGACGATCTTGTACATTTAGGTTCTTGAGTTGGGCAATCAAAGCAGAAGAAAACAGTCTGGAGTAGGGTTCTGAATTGCAGAGTGAAGGCGATTTCACATAAAATTGTGAGTTCAGGCTTTCAAGCGAGAAGTGGAGGAGAATCTCGGGTTTCGAGGATTGGCTGATTTGTATTAAGGGTTTTTGAGTAGCAGAAGAGAACAGTTTTTGATTGTCAGAGTGAATGTGCTTTTGCATCGAATCGTGAGCTTAGGTCTCAACCGAGAAGTGGAAAAGATTTTTCTGGATTGGCTGATCTTGAAGTTTAGGGTTTCGGGCGCAATGCATTATGTTCACACGAAACCCGCACATTTAGCTTCTTGAGTAGAGGAATTAAATCGGAGGAAAATAGTATCACAGTAGGGTTTTGGGTTTCAGAGTGAAGGCGGGTTTTCATTGAGTTGTGAGTTTAGGGTTTCAAGCGAGAAGTGGAAGTGTTTTTTGGGTTTTGAGGATTGGCTAATTCGGGAGTGTTGTTGGAGTTTAGGGTTTCGGGCACAATGCATTTGTTCATACGGAACCTGTCGGGGAGGACACTCGCCCTGTGGGTGCCAGAAGGGTCGAGTACGACAGTGCAAGAGCTGAAGGAAGCAATTGAAGCGCGAGAGCACATACCCACACGCCACTTCGGAATCTCATACTTGAACAAGCAGCTTTCGAACGATGGAACTCTCCTCGCAAGCTACGAAGGCGCCACGTTTCACTTAACAGGGAAGTTGCTGGGCGGGATGCAAGCGCCAGTAGTACCGAAACCGCGGCTAGATTTTCTAAGCTTGCGACCACCAGCGAATTACGTCGCTGGTTTAGGACGTGGTGCAACCGGGTTCACGACTCGGTCTGATATCGGACCTGCACGAGCCGCACCCGATTTGCCGGACAGGACCGCGACTACAATCGGGGGTGCCGCGGCCGCACCAGCAGGAGCCGGTCGCGGGCGAGGAAAGGGGGGCGAAGAGGAAGAAGAGGAAGCCGAGGAAAAAGGCTACGATGAGAATCAGAAGTTCGATGAATTCGAAGGAAACGACGTCGGCCTGTTCGCTTCTGGCGAGTACGATGAAGACGACAAGGAAGCCGATGCGGTCTGGGAAGATATCGACAAGCGCATGGACTCTCGCCGCAAGGACCGACGAGAAGCGCGATTGAAGAAAGAGATCGAGAAGTACCGTGCTTCGAATCCCAAAATCACCGAGCAGTTCGCTGATCTCAAGCGGAAGCTCGTCACTCTCTCAGCAAGCGAATGGGACAGCATCCCTGAGATTGGTGACTACTCGCTCCGGAACAAGAAGAAGCGGTTCGAGAGCTTCGTTCCGCCACCGGACACTCTCTTTGAGCGTGCCAAGCAGGAACACGAGCATGCCACTGCACTTGACCCCCGCTCGCGCGCTGCTGGCGTGGAGACTCCATACGGCCAGACGCCAGTCACAGATCTTACTGCAGTCGGGGAGGGACGGGGTACCGTGCTCTCATTGAAGCTCGATCGTTTATCAGACTCCGTGAGCGGACTCACTGTTGTCGATCCGAAGGGCTACCTCACTGACTTAAAAAGCATGAAAATCAACAGCGATGCTGAGATTTCCGACATTAAGAAGGCGAGGTTGTTGCTGAAATCCGTGATCCAGACAAATCCGAAGCACGGCCCAGGGTGGATAGCAGCTGCTCGACTCGAAGAAGTGGCAGGAAAGCTTCAAGCGGCCCGGAATTTCATCCAGCAAGGATGCGAGGAGTGTCCTCAAAACGAGGACGTCTGGCTGGAAGCGTGCAGATTGGCGACACCGAAGCTTGCGAAAGCGGTGTTAGCACAGGGAGTGAAGGCGATTCCAAACTCCGTGAAGCTTTGGATGCAAGCAGCGAAGCTAGAGAGCGACGACATTAGCAAGTCACGCGTGCTACGAAAAGCCCTCGAGCACATTCCAGACTCAGTACGAATCTGGAAAGCAGTGGTGGAGCTCGCGAAGGAGGACGATGCGAGAATTCTCCTCTCGCGCGCTGTGGAATGCTGCCCTCTTCACGTTGAGCTTTGGCTCGCGCTCGCACGGCTGGAAACTTACGATAACGCGAAGCGGGTGCTAAATAAGGCCCGTGAGGTGCTCCCGACCGAGACCAGCATCTGGATCACGGCTGCGAAGCTCGAGGAGGCGAATCGGAACACCACCATGGTGGCTCGCATCATTGACCGTGCCATCCGAACGCTCCAACGAGACAACGTTTCCATCGACCGCGAGGCATGGATGAAGGAGGCCGAAGCCGCGGAGCGCGCGGGATCAGTGGCAACCTGCCAAGCGATCATCAACTCCACCATCGGCATCGGAGTCGAGGAGGAAGATCGCAAGCGCACATGGGTAGCCGACGCGGACGAGTGCAAGAAGCGTGGCTCGGTCGAGACAGCCCGAGCAATCTATGCCCACGCACTCACCTCCTTCCCTGGCAAAAAGTCCGTCTGGTTACGAGCCGCCCAGCTCGAAAAGAGCCACGGCACGCGCGAGTCCCTGGACGCCATGCTCAAAAAGGCAGTCGGATACTGCCCACAAGCCGAAGTCCTGTGGCTCATGGGCGCCAAGGAGAAGTGGCTCGCCGGTGACGTCCCCTCCGCGCGCGCAATCCTGCAGGAAGCGTACGCAGCCATACCAAACTCCGAAGAAATCTGGTTAGCAGCCTTCAAGCTCGAGTTCGAGAATCAAGAACCAGAGCGAGCACGCATGTTACTCGCCAAAGCCCGTGAACGTGGCGGCACTGAGCGCGTCTGGATGAAATCCGCCATCGTGGAACGGGAAATTGGCAATGTAGACAAAGAACGTGAGCTCCTAGAGGAGGGACTCGAGCGCTTCCCGCAGTTCCACAAGCTATGGCTCATGCTGGGTCAGCTCAAGGACCGCACCGGGGAGCCAGAGGCAGCACGAGAGACCTACGAGCGAGCTCTTAAGAACTGTCCACACAGTACGCCATTGTGGCTATCCGCGGCGGCCTTGGAGGAGAAGCTGGGTGGGTTGAGCAAAGCGCGCGCGGTGCTCAACAAGGCGAGGTTGAAGAATACGCACAACCCGGAGCTCTGGCTGGCGGCGATTCGGGTGGAAGCGCACGCGGGCAACAAGAAGGAGGCGGAGAGCCTGATGGCGAAGGCGTTGCAGGATTGTCCCACGAGTGGCCGCTTGTGGGCTGAGGCGATAGACATGGCGCCGCGTCCGCAGCGGAAGTCCAAGAGCGTGGACGCTCTGAAGCGGTGCGACCAGGACCCGTATGTTATCGCGGCCGTGGCGAAGCTGTTCTGGCAGGACAGGAAGGTGGACAAGGCTAGGAGCTGGTTGAACCGCGCTGTCACTCTAGCTCCTGATATTGGGGATTTCTGGGCACAGCTCTATAAGTTTGAGCTTCAACATTCCAGTGAAGATGTTGCTCATGATGTGTTGCAGCGCTGTGCTGCTGCTGAGCCTCGCCATGGCGAGCGTTGGACTAAAGTGTCGAAGGCTGTTGAAAACGCACATTTCTCCACGGAGGCCATTTTGAAGAAACTTGTGCTCGCCTTTAAGGACGAGGAAACCATGTAATGTTGTACCATTCTCCACATTCCTGGCCTTGATCCAGACCAGGGTTTAGGGTTTAAGCAGATCAGGGGTTTAGGATTTAAGGTACAGTAGAAGCGATAGCTCCCTGATGTAAATACTTCAGAAATCGTAATGAGATTCTTTCTGTCATGGCTGCTTGGAATCATTTGTGAAAGTCCATAGTAGGATATGGACTCAGTAATTTAAGAGAATGAACTTCGGACTTGAATGAACCTCGTGCACATGAGTAGTTCTAGGTCTTGCGTGATCTTCCTTGGGCGTATTCGTGAGTAATTTTACACTCGCTTAAGGATATTGTAGTCATAATTTCTTTTTATCTATGGGAGAACAATATTCATTTGCAAATTGGGGAGGTTTTGTATGATATACTGAATGTTCAAACCGCCATTATCAAGGATGAAGCTTTGACAAACCATTGGAGACCTCATTGACTCACCAGCCTCCAATTTGAAGTACAAATTTGTCGAAGATTCGCCATTTTTATTTTCCTGAATCTAATTCCCGCGAATACCGATCCACCGACAGGTCACAGTATCGATTGATGTCGATCTCGTTATCGATGGGCCAACTACTTAGCTTTTCTAGTAGAAGGTTGAAAACTTCAGTTGAGTTTATTAACCTCTTCTCCTCTCAAGTCAAAGATTCGCCATGATATGCTACACTAAATAGGTAGATTAGTGTTAGATTTTTATAAGATTTGAAAATGCTACAAGTTTTTACTTTTGGTAAAAAATATTTACCAAGAGTATCCATTCGAATACTAGGGAAGGATCCCCATTTTGACTAATGTAGAGGGTAAAAAAATTGACTAACAACAAAAGCTTATAGCATGTTTATGTAAATTAGTGTATCTAACACTAATCTACCTATTTAGTGTAGTCTAAATCCAGTTTGAATCATAAGAATCTAATGTACGAAACTTCGTCGGCAAGCAAGTGCTCACTTCCCGACCGACAATCACTGTATTGGCCGACTTCTGCCGACAATTCCAGGAAGACAATGCTTGTTATAAGGTGGTGGTTCCTAAAGTTCCTTGTCTGTCCCTCGGTGCTCTTATCTGCACTTGTTCGAGAAGCTTCTGTTATGCAGCTACATTGTAACCAGAGTCTTAGACCAGCAGTCTAGATAGCCCGCCCGGCATCGCATCATAAATTACTATTGTAGCAATAGATCTAGCGGTAGTGGCCTATTGATTGATCCAGCAGTCACAGACGGATCCTGTTAAGCCGCAGCCGCGAGGCGATACAATCTTCGATTGATCGATCACCTTCTCAAACTGGTCATAGCATTGTTGAGACCGATCGAAGGCGCGCTGAGGGGAGGGGACAGTTGTAGGATGTCGTGTGACATTGGCAAAGTATCATTTGTCATCTGCTTTGGGCTCATATTCACTTCTCAATTATGGCTCCCCATCCTAATACTCATGGTGCTGGCAGACTGTCAGGATACGCCGACGATGGACCTGGAGGATGTGAACATCCGCAACATGGTTGTCTACCAGAACAGCACCGACTCGCCATATCAGGTAATCTCATCGGTTGAGCGAGCTAGCTAGCTCTTTTACAGAAGATTTTAATCCTTCAATTGATTTGATTTCTCGCTAAGTTTCAAATGGGGTATTCATTTGGCGGTGATGCGAGACTGTATGGCAGGTGAGGAGTGAGTTCAGCGTAAATCTCACGGCAAGAATCCGAACTCGGTAACTAAATGCTTCACCACTTTCCGTCGTATGATTGTGTCGGTGGAGTTCAAGGGGCAGCAGATTGTGCGACAGGAGGTGCCACAGGGATTCGGACTGAAGCCAAAAAAGAGTCGCACCGTGATGTTGGACTTGAGAGGAGACGGGTACCCACTAAAGAAGAGGTCGGCGTTGTTGTTGGATCTAGAGCTCCGAAATGCAAGCGGTATGGAGCTTACATTCACCTTCGACTCCCGGGTCATGAGCAACGACCGTAAGGCGAGTTGGATAACCACATCATGTGACACAATCGAGAGGACTCCGCCCCATGGTAGTTTTTTGCAAGCTAACTCTACTCGTGGTTTGGCATGGTCTTCTTGTTAAAGATAGATAGATAGAAACTCCGGTCCCTTTCCAAGGGGCCGGCGTGAATGAAGTGTCCGTTCGTAATGCTAATATCCCGATGGCCACCGGACAAGGGGAAATTGAAACAATACTACTTCCCCCTCCTTCTTGTTAAACATTAGACCTAGAGTAGTGTAGTTGACCACTTATTGCTCACAATGTGAATATTTGACATTTTGGATGAATAGTTGGAATTTTCTATCTAGAGCTAGACTTTCTCCATTCTAAGTTTGATTTTGATGAGTTTTGTTGCATCATAACCCAAATCTTGATATAATATGCAAATCCATCCAAGATGGTATGAATTTATGGCGGGGTGCATTTAAGTGCGAACTACTTTTGTTTAAGATTTTGATAGAGAGCATGTTCAGCAATTGGAAACCGACAATTAGATTTTTATATATTTTTCATGGACAATTAGATATAAGAGTAATCTTAAGATGAAATCAAACAACTTCATAGTTAGAATTTTTTTGATTTGAATCAATGATATACTAAATTTTCAACATTTATTTTTGGGTTTCATTCCAATGGAAAGCTTAATCAATTGAATTCATTGTGACACGAAATTTTGAGGATATGTCACATATTTCTGTGCTAGAGGTCTAGGTGTGAATTGGTCCTCAATATGAAATAGTAGAAACACTCTCAACGATGCAAAGTGATATTCAAGTCCTAGAATTTTTATAGTGATGTTTTTGGTTCAAGGGTGTAACTGAGATGAGGGCGGATATTTCAATTATAGTTGGTTGTTTGTTTATTTTCAAATTTGTTTGTGGTTTTTTCAGTTTAGACTTCAAAGAAAGAATGTAGGCTTTTAGATGTTGTGTATTTAGAATAAATACATGTATTAGTATCTCTGAGACTTCATGACTCAAAATTCAATTCACATGACCTACAATAGACTATTTACTACAAAGTTCTAAGTCAGTTCGGATCTAAATAGCTTACCTTCATTTTTATTTAAAAAAATTGTAAAATTGTATTTGTAAGCTAAACATAACCTAGCCATTGAGGAATTAAACTACAACTTAAGGAATCTTGTCAAAATCCACATATGATGAAGGAGTTCAAACTTCTCAACGTTATAGGGTGTCATCCAACATTTGGCGCCTATGCTCATGTACTTTCCGTTCTAGGTACTTCGAAGCAGCTATCATCCAAGGAAGAGTGCTCAGTATTCAATAGGATTCAAATGTTAGATCTTTTGTTTTGTAGTGAAGTAATAGTGTAAGCAATTTTCATCATGAGAAAAGTAAATGGAAGGATATTCAAAGTGGAATCATCATTATTAGTCTTATAGGTGTTTCTATGATGGTGTCCAAATTGTGCACCTTATACATTTGCGGTAAGTACATTGAGTGGAGAGGCTATTAATATGTGCTTCATGGTGATGAAGCCTAATGCTCCATTATTGATACCGCTCCCTTAGAAAGAGCACCCATTTATATAACTATGTTGAAGTATTTTGTACCGACCCGTCTCATCTTTGAAGTCAAAGATTCACCACAAAATTATTTTTGAGTTTTGTTTTCATGAGAATCGAATGCATTCAACCTAGTCGGCAAGGAAGTGTTCACTTCTCCACCAACAGTGACTGTATCGGCTGACTAGTGCCGACAATTCCAAGAAGACAATGCTTGCTATTGGGTGGTGGTTCATGCTAGTATGTAGTCCCTTGTTTGTCCATTGCTACTCTTATGTGCACTTGTTCGACAAGGCTTTTTCACTTTGGAAGCTTATATATTACTTTAGGCAACACCTTTGTATCGGAGCCCTTGCCAAACATTTCATTGTTGTAGAGGTAGGCGCCCAAGGTGGCATTGCATCATAGCTTTAGCGGTGAAGGCTTTGTAGAGATTCAACACTAACGGACGGATCCATTTGCAAATTGTTCTTGTATAGCCGATTGAATATCTAGGTAGCTACGCTCAATTGATCGATCATTGCACTACTCTATTAGGTCATACCGTTGTTACGTTGATGGTGGAGGCGACAGTCGTAGCGGCAATGTCGTGTGAGAGGGCCATCCAAGAATATTTCCGGGTGGTAGTTGTGTTCCCAACATCATGGAGGGACCAACGTAGAGCCCATGGCAATGGGTGGAGACAAAAAAATGGAGAGAGTTGCAATAGGTGTGAACAACTGGGGGTGCACAAAATCATTGAAAAGCCCTTTTTGGGAAGATTAAAGAATGTAGAAGCAAATTACATGAAAAGAGAGAGGGAACTCTTTACCTAGTGTATGCTCAGAAAGTTGCTTGCGCAATGAGGGGTGCACAAAATCAAGTTGAAATCTCCATCTCTATCTTCCAATCTGCCATCACGATCATCATCCTATTGCTAATTGTGCCACCAGATTGTAAGGAGCCGCTAGAGCCGACAATCAAAGATGGGCAATGGTAAGCTTGGGGTATCACTTTTTGGACACACTAATTAGGTTATTTTTATTGAAAACCTCCAAAGTTTGTCTAATTTAGTCATTTTAATCAAGTAAAAAGACCCTAAAATAGAAAATAAAATATCATGCACCTCACTGAAATCAAAATATATATGCCTATAGATTTTCTTTTAGATTTTTTATTTTTTTTGGATCCATTCATAGATGAGGGAAAAAGTGTTGAATTTGGGGATTTGCAGGCATTATAGTGCACAATGAATTAATTTTTTATTATTAAATAAATTATTTTGTATTCTATACAAGAAGATGTAGGTCATATTCAAAAATTATATTAAAATAAAAATGGTTGATATTCCATTTGCTTGATTCTATGGATTTTAGGTTATTGGGACATGACTTACTTTTTTAACTAAAAAATCAAATAAAATTACTTCAAAATTTTTTTTAATTTTTAATTTTTTTTCTTGATACATTATAAGTATAGACAACTAAAACCACATCTAATGTAGTCTTATTGTATTACAGTTTAAAAATGGATATGTTTGTCACACCAGCATAGAGTGCAATTGTTCATGGGACAACCTTTTTGGGTACCCCAACCAGACCATCACCCAGATGTAAACATCCACAAAATAGTTGAATGTGTACCAGAACAATGCCAACACGCCATACCAAGTAGATCACCAATGAGGTTCAACATTGAAACCCTTTTGTGGCTAAGTTGGGGTATTGGCAATGATGCATGTATGGCAAGTGAGCACTAAATTTAGATTGAATCTCATGGCAAGGAATGTGAACACATTAACTAAATGCTTCACCACATTCCATCACCTGAGTTTCTCAATGGAGTTCAAGGGGCAGCATGAGGTTCGATTGGAAATCGGATTAAAGTCAAAAGAGAGTTGCACAGTGATGTTGGACTTGTTGGACTTGAGAGGAGATGGGTACCTATTGAAGAAGGAGTAGCGTTATTGGTGGATCTAGAGCTCCATAACTCAAGCAATATGAACTTCGTATATATTCAGCTTAAGCCTCGGTGTCATGTGTAATCATGGCAAGGCGAGTTGGTAGTCAATCGATGTAACATGATCACTACTACACCATCCAATGGAAATTTCTCGCAAGCTACTTGATGTGGTCCTTGTCTCACAAGTTTAGAGTCGTTAGCAACGACGACAAGGCCATTTATCCAACTAATTAATGCAACACGTTCGGAGTTAACCCCTAAAAATCCAGGGGTTTCCTCGACCTCCAGAACCAAAAACTGCCATTTTTCACCTTCGTTGGGAGATGGGGAAATGGAGAAACTTTTTTTCTGGTTTTAGACTTTGAACCGTAAGATCTTGTACCTAACTTGTATACAAAGGACTGGTCAAAATTTCAACCGTTGGATGTTTTTCATTTGTGAGATCATAACAATCAAAGTTTGACCAACACTTTTTTTTTGCCGCTGCGTGAGAGGCATTGTCTAAATGGTGCCAAGGGCAACTTGATGATTCTTATTCCAAATATTTTTCCCTCATTTTTTTTCATGTAGGTAATCAAGTTGGTTATGCTCATGCAAAATTTTAGAGACCAATTCCACTTTTTGACCTTAATGTAAAATATTTTATGAAAGAAGGTCTAAAAACAACCATATAGTAAAACAAGCACCACGTATGATATATTTAGTTTGAGAAAAATCTCGACGGTGAGAAGGTGCATTTATGATAATGTGAATTCAGAAAAAAAAAAAAAAAAATTGGAAAAAATCCAAAATCTCGAATTTTGGCAATTTTTGAAAGAAAAAATTGTAAAATTACTAGAAATTGTGAAGATTGTTTTTGAAAGTTTTGGAGGCTGCCCTTGTAAAATTGGTAAACTTTTTGACTTCGGACACATTGGAATTTGAATAGTAATTTGGTAATGAACATATTTCTAAAAAAAAAAAAATTAAAAAAAATTATTTTAAACTGCCCGTTTTGGACTTGAAACCTAAAATTTCTAGATGAAGGTTATAAAATTAAAATTTGACTTTGAAAATTTTACCACATACACATTACTGTATGGGGAGCACCCAATAAAAATCTTAGGCAAAAATATCAATTTAAATGCTTAAAATGAGCTGCCCGAAATCTCAGAAAGCCTGATAGGCTTTCCTGGATTTTTAGGGGTTAATCAACTAGTTGATGTGATATGTTTAGTAGGACACCACTTAACGGTAAATTTTCCCAAGCTAACTTGGAACATGGTGCTCTTATAACACACTACAATGAGAGTTTAAAATTACCCTAGGTATTAAGTGTTGATATTTTTATTTCAAGTGTTTGTATATTATTCAGTAGGACAAATGTTCTTAACATATGTCTATGGGGCATCCGTATAATCTTTTATGCAATTTTAGACTTTTGATATTTTTTACTCCAACCCATGAACGTCTCCAATGTCAAAATTTGACATTTTGAATGATTATATAATTTTTGAAGGAACTTAACTTATCCATTTAAAGTGAGTCTTTGACAAAATTTGTTGGATTGGAGATCATATTTAGTCCAGTCCTAGTGCTAATACATAGTTTTCATCCAAAACGTTGTGAGATTGTTGAATGCATTTTAGGGCCACTTTATACTTGGGGCCGAATTGAGGGCCGGCCTGAATTCTTCAAATTTCAACCAATAGGATGACTCGATTCTTTCAAATCGGGTCTAAGGGCTTTATACTAAGGCCCGACCTGAACTTCAATTTATCCTATGTGGCATCCTACGTGGCACTGTTTTGGCGCCAAAATGTTTGGGCCCAAGTGATGCAATTGGGACACGGTTTAATTACACCGGCCCGAACTTCCCACCTTGGACCCGAACCTTAGCAGTTCAATCCGGCCCGCTCTCCAGCCGGCCCCAGCCTGTGTATAAAGTGGGCCTTAGTACAAGGGCCTTTTATACACATTATATTCTCTATTGAAAACTCGACAAGAATTATTGATTAGTGATATATGAACATTAGCGTTATTTTTAGAAAGCCACACATTACATTATTTCTCAACCGTTATGAAGGTAGTGCCCAATTTCGGCAGTGAAAGTATATATTAGAGTGCTTTCACCTAAATATAAATAATAAAACAAATCAACAACATTCACAACTAAAGAGAATTTATCAATTATTACTATGCGACTACTTCACTCTAACAACACAAACCGACAAGTAGTACCCAAAACGTAAAAAGAAAGCCCCCGATTGAGAGGCACGTCGCAAGTGGCTCTTACTAATACAATCTCAGGAGCACCATGAGTAGCACTTTTGGGATAGGGTAGAGTGCAACCATTTGGTATTGATAATAACAAGTGCCCTTCTCATCTTGAGAAGGTTCTTTGGGTTCAATCTCAAGATGAGAAGGGCACTTGTCATCATCAATACCAAATGGTTACACTTTTTGCATACAAGAAGAAAGTGGTTCGGAAAGTAGCAATTGCCCTCCAACTGCAACCTTTCGCAAGACACCCCTTGTTGTACTTTTGGATAGGATAGAGTGCAACCATTAGAGTTTCAAAAGCAACAAATGTCTTAAGTGTCTTGAGAGGGTTAATTGACAACTCCTTCTTGTACTCTCGCAATTTTAAAAGGTAGCATATACCTTCCGAAGGCATATTCACACGGGGCGCTTGAATATTCTAGCTAAGCTTAATCGATCTATAATTGATCTCAGATTCGATCACAGACCCTCACTATGAATTTTGAGGTTGGTCCAGAGGGGACATCACTGAGCGATCCATGTATGAGAGCCATCGAAGAGGATGACGATGTGGTTGTTCATTTCGCAAGAAGGTGGAGAGAACAATGCTAATTAAGACGGTTGCAAAAACGTCGAATCATACGAAATCAAGAGAATACTTGGTTGGGCCTTGTTGCCCTCGATGTAATGATCGTGGTTGATAATTTTCACAAGGAGCCATGGCTAATCCTCAAGGATGTAAATTTCCGCAACATTGTTGCGTATTAGAACACCAGTAACACGTAATATCATTGATCTAACTACCACTAAGTCAGCTAGCTTTAGGAGACATTAGTCAGTAAACTTTTAGGCATAAACTCTATTGAATGAGTCATTGCAAACAAGTCATCATGGACAAAAAGAAAATTCTTGGGCTAAGTTCTCTACAGCATGGCGGGTGAGAAGTGAGTTCAATGTAACTCTTACGACGTAGAATACAAACAGGTTCCGGAAATGTTTTATCCGCATGATTGTATAGCGGATTTGGAGGAGGAGCAAATTCTGCACCAAGCGGTGCCACTAGGATTCAAATTAAAGCCCCAAGAGAGTTGCATCATTTGTGCTAGAATTGAGGAACAAAGGGTATTGAGTGAAGGAGTCCGCGTGGTTGTTGGATTTTGAACTTAGAAATTGGAATTATGTAGGGCTTGGGTTTGTGTTCAAAGTTTCGTGTCATGCGGAAATAGTGATAGGCGATTTAGCATATACCACAACGTATTTGACAAAAGGCGAGTTGGCATATACCACAACGTGTTTGACGGCTACGAGATTGTTGTCTTAGAAGGATATCTTCTCGTGAAAGTTTGCAACTAAGGTAATGAAAGAAGAATATTTATAAATTTATTTTAAGATTGGCATGGAAAAAGTATTTGTTGGACCTATTCTTGTATGTCTATGCTTAAAGAGCATAACATCAATGGTTGAATTACTCCCCCCTCTCGAGATGATTGTCAACCACATCACCAAATACATGAGTTACAACATAAGCCGACACATGAGTAAAATATCAAATCTAAACAATTCACAAAGTTGGTATTTAGTCTTAGGTTTTTCAATAATCATGTTCATATTAAGTGTTATTCTCTATTGATAACTTGGCACACAAAAGTTATTACTTAGTGTCTATGAAAATTATTCTTATTTTTAGAAAGCCACATAGTGTTCCTCAATAGTTATGAGATTAGTGTCCAATTTCACTTTCCATTGCAATTGAAGTACTTATTGGAGTGCTTTCACCTAAAGATCAATATCGAATCAAATCAACAACATATAAAACCAAATAGAAATTACTAAGAATCACTATGAGACTACTTTACTCTAACAACACAAACAAAACGTGTAAACAAACAAAATAGTACCTTAAATGTAGAAAGCAAGCACGATTGAGAGGCACGTCACAATTGAAAAGGCTTTAATAATAAGGTCTTGAGAGCACCCCTTTTTGCACTTTTTGGATAGGGTAGAGTGCAACCATTTGGGTTTATGGCATATACACCTATTTTGGTACATTTAAGGGATTTACTAGACCCCTGAAGTTGTGGAATGAGTGGCTTCCTATTTTTCAACTTATAATCACGTAGTTTACTTATATCAGTAATTACAATTTTAGAAGTGACTAATAGAGGATAACATGTAATCGAGCTCCCTACTAGATGTACGCATGGGGTACATTGATTTTAATTGTAGGGTGATTGAATCTTTATGATAGCAAGAATTTAGCATGTACGCTTTTTATTGGACATGAGCTTTTAGGCTCTCCTACCTTAATAGTAACAAGAACCCTTCGCATCTTGAAAGCGTCATTTGGTTATGGCACTTTTTGCAAACAATAGAGTGATTTGAAAAGTAGCAATTGCCCTCCAAGGGTAAGCTTTTGCAAGACACTCCTTATTGTACTTTCGGATAGGATAGACTACAACCATTAGAGTTTCAAAAGTTACAAGTGCCCTAAGCGTCTTAAGAGGGTTAATTGGCAACCCCTTGTTGCACTTTGGCATATGGTAGAGCAGTTTTAAAAGTAGCAAATGTCTCCAAAGACGCATCGATTTCTCGTGAGGCGCTTCAATAGTCTAGTTAGCAAAGTTCGATTGATTAGATCAGACCTTGACTATGAGTGTCGAGGATGGAGACGAGATAACAACGATCCATTGATGTCTTGTGAGAGGGTTGTAAAAGAGGATTATGACGTCTTGGTTCACTTTCCGAGAACATGGGGAGAGCTTAGGGACTATTGTAACCTCGACATAGACGAAGGTATAGAGGAAGCCTTAGATGAAGAAGTTGTAGACAAAGTCGCGAGAATCCTTGGTTGGGCCTTTTTGTTCAGGATTGTAATTATCATATGGATCACCGTGGTTGGTAATTGTCAGGAGCCGCCATGGCTAATCCTCAAGTATGTAAATCTCCGCAACATTGGTGTGTACCAAAACGCCACCGACATGTCATATCACGTAATATTATCAATCTAGCTACTAATAATTAATACAATTTTGACAGACATTATTGAGAAAATTGTTAAGACATAATGTGAATTCTTTCAGTTATTGCAAAAAAGTAACTATTGACAATTCTTCTTCTAGGATTGATGTTGAAGGTGAGGAGTGAGTTCAACGTGACTCTTATGGCATGGAATCCGAACACATTACCGAAATGCTTGACCACTTTCCGTCGCATAATTTTATCAGTGGTTTTAGAGGGGCAAGAGATTCTCTACCAAGAGGTGTCATTGGAACTCAAATTAAAGCCTCAAAAGAGTCGCACCTCAAGAGAAGCAAAGGGTACCCGGTGAACAAGGAGTCGGCGTGGATGTTGGATTTTGCACTCCAGAATTGGAAATCTGTAGAGCTTGGGTTTGCATTCAAAGTCTCGCGTTATGCACAATTATTCGAAGGCGAGTTGGCATATACCACGACGTGTTTGACAACTACGGAATTGTTGCCTCATGGTAACTTTTCCAAAGTGAAGTTTTGTGAATCTCTCTTGTAGAGAAGGTCGTAACATCTTAGGGTGACACTATGCTAGTTCCTACCTAGTTACTAGTATGTGAGATATGATCTACATGTTATGTAAAAGTTCACTTATAAATTTAGAAATAAAAGCAGAGGATTGATATGTGATTCTCATCTTTTGGTTATACTCATATATAATTCTAATAGGTCTTTAGGTTTCCAATTTAGATCTTTTTTAAGTACGCAATTAAGTTTCCAAAGTTTCCAAAATCCGTCGAAAAAATACCTCCATAATAGAATTTGTCTGCAAAAGCTACCCTATTATATACCAAAGTTTTCCATTTTTTGGCAATAAAAACACCAAAAGCATTCAATTGTTGATTTGAAATAATTGAATCAACTCTATTTGCCAACTAAATCACCAACTACATTACCAACTACATCACCAACTACATCACCAACTACATCACCAACTACATCACCAACTACATCACCAACTACATCACCAACTACATTAGTAAAATATCAAACCTAAACTAATAAAGTTGACAATTACTGTTGTGTTTTCTAATAATCAAGTAGATATTGAGTGTTATATTTACTTTCAAACACTTGGCACACACGAGTTGTTGATGAGTGTCATATGAGGACAATGTTACTGAGTGAAAGTCAAACAATAGACTACTTCTCAATTATTTTGAAATTAGTATTCAATTTCCGCTCCAATTGTAATCAATGTTCTTAGGAGCATACTATTGCCCAATAGTCAATACTAAAACAATTCTACAACATCCAAAACTAAATAGAAACAGTTCAAAGTTACAATGTGATGACTTTACTCTAAGAAAAAAAATAATTAAAAATGAGAGTACCAAAAACATTAAAAGCAAGCACAATTGAGGCATGGTAAAAAATGAGTAGGTTTTTAATAATAGTGTCTTGAGAGCACTTCCTGTTGCACTTTTAAATAGGGTAGAATGCAACCATTGGGGTTTAAAGAATTAGGAAGTCGCCAAGTGCCCTTGGCATCTCAACAGAGTTATTTGGCTATTCCTTGTTGCACCTTTTGTCGGAGGACTACTGTACGCTTTACACAAGAAATCAAGTTGTACATAAGGAGGCCAAGGGCAAAAATCTTTTCAATGTGATTAGTTCATTTTACGAATTACAAAAGGACCAATTACATTGAGAGGATTTTTGGCCTCCTCAAAGTCGATGTATAGCTTGACTCTCCATGTAAAGCATCCCTAAGTCATCCCTTGTTACACTTTTTCGCAGTTTCAAAAGTAGCAAGTGTCCTTAAAGGGCATGTCTATATATATAAAAAAACACGATTACCTGCTAGCGATCCTTTGCAGGTTGCCCGACCTGATGCAGCCGGTTTTCTCTGTTTGCCCTTGGTGATCCTTCCCGGTAGTAGGGTGGTTTGCCCATGAGAGTATACACGGTATGAAGAGTTTTAAAGATTTTGAAGGATTTCCGTAGGTAGTACTTGATTGTTATTAAGAATTTATTAAATCTCATTAACAAAACAAGAGTCGAAGGGACAAGGAATGTGGAACATGTAAAATGGAGCAAAGTAAGGAGTAAAAAGGAGATCAACGGAACATGGAACAAGAACTAGGAATTGGGCACGGAGAATGGGAACAAAAACAAATAATGAGAACCACATGTCAATGTATGATAGGAACTGGGAACAAATTATGGAAATCGGGAATAAATGATGAAACCAAGAAGGGAAATTGGGGGATGGCCGGATGGGGGAGCCGGAATCGGGAACAAATGATGGAAACCAGGAATGGGAAATTAGAGGTTCGGAGTGATTAGTAAATAAAAAGAGAATGGGGAACCAGAATAGAACAGAGGACAGCTGGGAAGTAGGGATCCATGGAATGAAGGATATCCTAAAATTCTTATGAAGCAAGGAGATACAATCAACGAGAGAATCAAGGATAGGGGTTAGTTCTTGAGGAGCACCAAATAAAAAGCTCATCCATCGGGATGAGGGGGAGAAATTAATCAAAGACATGCATGGTTATGGCCATTATCAGTTGGTCATGTATACACGACATAAAGAGTAACTGTTCTAAAGATTCTGAAGAGTTCTCTAAATGGTATGCGGTTGTTATTAAGAGTTTATTAGATCCCAATAATAAAAATACAAGGAGTTAAAGAGACAAGGAATATGGAACATAAAAATGGGAGCAAAGAAAGAGTCACTTGAGGGGAGATAAGGGAACATCGGAGGGGAACCAGGAATCGAGATTAAAGGATAAGAATTACGAAAGGAGGATGAGAACTACTAACAAATAATGAGAACCAAGAACGAATGATGGGAACTACACACAAATGATGGAAACTAGGAACAAATGACGGAAACCAAAAAGGAAAGTTGTTGAAACACAAAAGAAATGATGAGAACGGAGAACGGGGGTAACCCAGAAAAAGGGAACGCAGGACATGCTATAAATCTTAAAAAGTAGGAAGACCATTTACGAGGGAACCGAGGATAGGGTGTAGTTTTTGAAGAGCACCAAGTAAAGTGCTTACCCATGGGATGATGGGACGAGGGGAACTTACTCACTAATTAATTGAATACTATTTTTTATTTATTTTTTGTCCAAAAGACATCGGTATATAGAAGTCCTAACCTATATCCTTCGGACTAGGACATCAAAAAGGGCCGATCAATTTTTTTTTTTAAAACACGTAAAAAACTAAAATTTAAACTTAGGTATAAAAAGAAATACGTAGTTGGAGGATTCCCAATAGGGTATAATTATTTTTTATACCTAGGTCTGAATTTTTTACATGTTTTCATAAATTTTGATCTTACCTTTTTGATGTCCGTGTCAGGAGGACACGGGTTAGGACTTGTTCTTATATAAGAGGCTTTTAAATTATCACCTAGCCAAACTTGGCTTGGAATAGAGAGAGGTATCCGGAACGACCAGAAGGTGAGTCTGCATACGGTGATGTGTTCTACAATCACAACATTGTTCCATAAATACAACTTTTCTCAAGTAAAATTTCATAATAATCGAAATAAGGAGGAAGAAAATTTTCACACCTACTTTGAGGTTGGCATGGATAAAGTGTTCATTGCACCTGGTCAATAGTAGGACTACTCAATACTCTAGGATAAATACCATATTGGTTTCTACCTAGTTATTTATATGTAAGAGATTACGAGCATTTTGTATTAGAATTTAAATGATAAAAGTAGAAGTTCATGTAGTAGATGTGATTGCATGGAATTTTTTGTTTTCCAAATTGGAACATTTTGCATTTTCTAAAGTTTGAGAAATTCATCCAAAACCGTCTGCATGATAAAATATATTTGCAAAAGCTATCATATTGTACCTTGATGTTTCTGTGTAGTGTTGGTGAAATAAACAAAAGGTAACGTCAATTATTAGTTAGAAAAATATCATGGCAGTTGTTGCTAACTATATTTTAAATTTTTAGAACTAATTAAATAATTACTTGAAAATGAACAAATTACAAAGTTGGCCTTTGGTGCTTAGTTTTTGAATAATCATGTTAACATTGTGTCTCATATTCTCTATCAGACACCTGTAATCTCAACACTTCTGTGATGAGTGATAGTCGTGTGAATTCAACTCAATAATTTTTACCAAATATCAATTAAATAATTTAATATAGAAATGGGCATTAAAGTGTATGCAGGCATGTCTAGTGTCCTATTTTAAAAATAATTAAAAATAATAATAATAAATATACCTTTTCACAATCTCCGCATTACGATGCACAAATCAACATAATTATTACTTCTCATAGAGTTTATGAAGAGGTGCAATATAAATTTGAAATTGCTCTTGGGAATTTTTGGAACCGCAAAGACCCATAGTATTACTAACCAAAAGTCAAATATTACACTGTTTCTCAATGATTGTAGAATTATTCAGTGTTCAACTTCACCTCTTGGTATTACGATCAATGTGACCACCCAAAAGTCAATTTAATTTATTTATTTTTAAAAGAAAAAACTATAACATCCAATACTAAATAAAAACTATCAAAAAGCACCATGTGATTATTTTTAATTTTTTTAGAACAAACCAAAAATTCCTAAACTTAGAAGCAAGCACAATTGCGACACGTCAAAAAATGAAAATGCACTTAATAATAAAATCTAGATAGGACTCCTTGTTGCACTTTTTGGATAGGGTAGAGTGCAACCATTAGAATTTAAAAACTAGGAAGTGGCAAAGTGCCCTTAGGCTTCTCAAGAAGGTTAATAGTTGGCTGTCCCTAGTTGCACTATTTGTCTTGAAAGGGCTTAGCTATACAAGTACGATTTACATGAAAAGTGAAGTCGTAGATAAGAGCGAGGAGGGGCAGAAATTCTCTCAATGCGATTAAGTAAAGTAGTTTTAGAAGTCGCAAGTGCCTTCTTGCAATTCCTCGTTAGTCGTTACACTTTTTGCATTAAGTACAGCAGTTTTGAAAGGAGCAAGTGAGGCTTTTGAAATTCCTAGGTAGCCGAGCTCTGGTGATCGATAAAGCATCGCGCTACTCGATCAGATCAGAGCCAGGCTATGGATATCGAGGAGGTTGGGGAAATGACCGATCCATTGATCGCTTGCGAGAGGGCCTTCGAAGAGAATACCGATGTCGTGGTTCACTTTCCGAGAACATGGAGAGCGCGATCTAGAGACTGTTGCGATCTGATCAAAAGCCCGAAAATAAGTTTCATCATCATCATTGTCGTTTTAAACTTGTGCATTTGGACCCCGATCATCGTAGGGGTCATCGTGCGCGATGGTTGTCATCGGCCACCATGGCTAATTCTCGAGGATGTAAACCTCCGAGACATGGCTGTGTACCAGAATACGACCGACGCGCCTTATCAGGTAATATAATCGCTCGAGCTATCGTTGAATCAGCAAACCTTACAGGGCACTATCTGGATAGTTTGAGTCGTGAGAGAATTTCTGATTGAATCGAATGCATGCACGGCAGGTGAGGAGTGGGTTGAGCGTGAATCTCACGGCATGGAATCCAAACAAGGTACCGAAATGCTTTACCACATTCCGTCGCATGATTGTGTCGGTGGATTTCAAGGGACATCACATTTTACAATAGGAGGTGCCACTGGGATTCGGATTGAAGCCACGAGAGAGTCGCATGGTGATGTTGGATTTGCGAAGCGAGGGGTACCTAGTGAAGAAGGAGTTGGCGTGGATGTTGGAATTCGAACTGCGGAGGAACTGGAGCGATATAGAACTTGGGTTGACGTTCAAGTCTCGTGTCATGCGGAACGACCGGAAGGCGAGTTGGCATACGATGATGTGTTCTACGATGACAACATTGTTTCCTCAAGGGAACTTTACTGAAGTGAAGTTTTGTAAAAATTTAAATGAGGAAGAAACAAAATTCAAACCTGATTGGAGGTTGGCATATATAAAGTGTTCATTGCACCTAGTCAATAGTAGGACTACTAGATATTCTAAGGTGAATACTATGCTAGTTTCAACCTAGTTATTTATGTGCGAGAGATGTCCAACATTGTTGTACTAAAATTTTAATAATTCAAATGTGATTGCGAGGCACTTTTTGGTTTCCAAATTGGATCATTTTGCAATTTCCATAGTTTCATAGATTCATCCAAACCGTCTCCGTGATGAAAAAAATTACACAAAAACTATCCTATTGTACTATAAAAAAATTTGTTTACTATTGGTAAGATAATCACGAGGCAACAACAATTGTAAATTAGAAAAAAATATCATCGCAACTCTTATTGCCAACTACATAATCAACTATTGCCAACTACATGATCAACTGTTAACATTGATCATATTTTGAACATGAACAAATTACAAAGTTGACCTTTTGTGCTTAGTTTTTAATCATGTTGACATTGTGTATAATATTCTTCATCAAACACTTTGTAATCTTAATGCAACTTCTCTCTTCACTAATAGTAGTGTGTACTGTACTAGGCACCACAAGCCTTGGCTTGGTGGTTAGGGCTTAAGCCCCCAATGAGGAGGTCGTGGGTTCTATTCCCCATGCCGACGTGGTGCTCACCACTATAGTCCACCCAACTATTGTGGGGGGTCTTCGGACCTTGTCGTATGGGTACCTCAAAGCCCTTTGGGGGGATACTATGTCAAGTATCTTCAAGGCATTAGTAACTAGGCTAGAAACTAGCGTAGTTATAGTGTCCACCCTCGAGAGGGGGAAGTAGTATTATTCCGATTTCCCCTTGTCCGGTGGCCATCGGGATATTAGCATTACGAACGGACACTTCATTCACGGAGTTTCTATCTATCTAGTGTGTACTTAACTCGATAATTGTTACCAAACACCAATTGAGTAATTTGAAGTACTTTTGAAATTTTAAAAAATAGACAGGGGCACTTTTATATAGTGTATGCGAGTATGTCTAGCAAAATAATCAGTATAAGAATGCTCACCTCTTTACTAATTGGCCACAATAGATAACTACTTGATGAAAATTTTTGAAACACCTTACACTTTAGATTTGGTATTTTTAGATTTTAAAAAAATAAGAAGACTCATGCAATGAATTTTTAAATTTTTAACATATTTCTATATAGGTGGATTGGGTAAGCGTAATAAATAATGTTTATAGTTACGTTGACAATATGGTGACAATATCATGACGTTCGGTTACTTCACATGATTATTGACACTTTAGTGGAAGTACCAATATTTGAATGTGAGCTTCATGGAGGATATATTCCAGATTAGTGTAAGTTCGCCGATTGGGCCTCTTACACGCACCGATTGGGCCTCTTACACGAGCGTACACTGTATCATTCATACACCTTACCATTACACCATATCATTCATACACCGTATCATGGCCTTCCCGGCAGCAAAAGGTTGAAAGAAATAGTAAAGAGTATGTAGGAAACAATTATAATAACTCAAAAATAATCTATTACTAAATCATCTTATAATGGGAAAGAACCACATTATAATGGTAAAGGACAACATCCTTTTCATTCAATAAACTTCGTGCTTGGCAATTTGGATCAGTTTTGAGAACATAACTATTTGAAAATTGAAGTTATGTTCTCTGATTCTGTACCTTGTTGGTGGGTTCTGTGCATCTAAGTTCCAATTCTTGCTTCGAAGTGTCCATGGCTTACAGTGTGCTTGCGATAATTACCAGTGGACACATAAACTTGAAGCTATCTCTTCATAAGACCAAAAATAAGAAAGAAATATAGCACAATTACAGCTATGCCGCACCGGTCTCCAGTTCTCTACATAACACTGGGACTATCTCTCTTCAATCTAAAACCTAAATCACCTCTCAGACGATGTTCCACTGGGTCTCCAGCGAATTGCAAATCCGTGCGATGGCCCACATGGCACTGAGAGGATACTCCGACACTGCCACCAGATCATCGATGTAGTCCGCCTCTATCTTTCCATGCGACATTGCCCCAACCTGCTCGTTTGTACACACAAAGTGTTAATCACAACGACAAAGCTTCTGATAGAAAAACAGGAGGATCAAAAGAAACAAGGCGATGCAGCTCTGCTGAAACTCACCACAAACACGAGAGGAGTCGACTCTTTTGATGCAGTTATGTAGTCTCGCAATTGCACAACTTTCGGAGCACTGAATGACATCCCTGTGGACATGCACTCGTTGTTAAACAGATATATCTTCCGACAATACTCGATCGAGGTTTAACAAAGTCGGGATTCAGTGTCTTACCTATTCGGCGAGCACCAAGTGGCAGATGCCGAGTTACAGGTTGTTTCACCACTTTCATCAGCTTATCAGGCCCATTTGATGCTCGGATGGTCAGCTTCTGAAGCAATTGCACTGCAATGTTACGCCAATGTGAGTTGCTACAGAGGAATGTGATTGTCGAATTATGATACTAGGGTGTGAACACAACAACTAAACAATGTAGAGTTTTACAGCGAAGTAAGGTACGAAGTTGGCACTGACCCATCAAGCCGCAAAATCTCTTGAAAGTCCTTGGGATGCGAATGTGTGGGTTGATTTGGATTAGCACGTTCTTGTCTGTGTGTATGTACAGTCCTTTCAATTTGCCTGCCTTATTCATCGGACTGTCCAGAATTGCCAGCAACGCCTGTTAAGCAATAAACCGAGGTCAAGATACCACCACTATAACCCTAACTGACAGCACCCAGATACTGTAGTCGGCGGTTATCTCACTAAAAAGTGCGTAGACTTTTCCTCACTCCCGGTATGACATGGCTATCAGAATTCTCTTTCAATCAGAAAATTCTCTTGCGACATGATGGCAGTTCAGTAGACAAATAATATTCATTGTATCAAATGGTGAGCACCGAAACAGTGGTCGCAATTTCATCAACACCAAACCACGACCTCGTCTTTCGAGATAGAGATAATAATAAGTCTTCTTGCAATGAGAAACTGATGTTCAAGCAAAGTAAGATGAGTATTATTCGAGCTGCCACATACCTGATGAGTGATATCCGGGCGATATTGTGCAGGGTCTCGTTTATGCTTGCGCAAAAAATTGGCATGGTCATCACAATTCAGCAATTGGTAGGTCTGCAAATGGCAAGGCAGCAACCAGATGCACATGATCACAATACAAATTCAATAAGTAGAGAACTTACAGACAAAAATTTCTAGACTCACAGCAAAGTCAAAAACGCTGACTCCGTTCGGTGACTTGAACCCAACTCATACTCTGCAGCAATCTTATACCCTAAACCCTGAACTCGAGCTTTAGGACATGAGCAAGGCGATCGCGATGGCGATGTACAAGCATTTGGGATTGAAGTACGGGATTACTGAGTTAGCAGCTCAATGAACCTTTCACAGGTCGCGACTTCCTAAACCCTAAAATCTGAGAATAACAGCAACTCCGGACACCCTAAACCTCGATGATCTCATGCAGGTACTTCATAACTAAGATTTTTAAACAGCAATCCGCATTAGATTGTCCGCCGGCGCACCCTGCAAAGCTAACTACCGTCACGAATTACATTGGGATCGTAGAAAGTAGTGCGTACCTTCCCCACTTTGGCAGCTTCCAGGGAAGCCTTCTCAAGCACAAACCAAACGCCACCATCATTATCAGTAGGGGCGAGGCTGGGTGCAGTGGTGACTTCAGCGGTCACCTCCTCATCCGATTCCGCTGCCACTTCTTCGGTAGAACGCGGACGCTTCTGCCTTCCACTCATTCTGAAGCAGTTAAGGTTCAAAAGCAGAGCTGACTACACAAAGAACTCTGTATCGAATCCCCGCAGCGAAATTTCCAAGCGCCCACGGCACCAATACTGCTTTGGTTGGCCTCTTTTATTTCTCAATCCCCTAAAACATTGATTCTCCGAAACTCAGAGTAAGAAAGGAGGAGTGTGCGTCTCTCCAAGGTTCAAAAAGCAACAGTGAATCTCTTTCACCTCTATTGATTCATCAGTTCATCGCAATTTCTGGCTATCTTTCGTACTCCAACTTTACGGAATCGAATTGTGGCGGGTGGGATTACGGTCACTGCGCACTGCTGCAGCAACTTTATTGATTGATGCAACCAAAGTAAGTTACGTAGCCCGTTGCTTCTACAATCCTTTTTGTACGATCGAAGAAAGGTTCTCGAAAAAGCAAAAGGGAGGATTTGCAGCATCCTCTACTCAAACTCCGCACCTGCGTTTGTGTGGGGTTCAGGGTTTAAGGATTCATGCAACTCAAACACCTTCCGAAACCACGTAGGGTTTAACGCCCAAGAGAACTACTCTAATAATGAAATATAGTATTAACGGCACTAATTAATTCATATATGCTATTATTTTTGTTATTCTTCATAAAATTATTTACTTACTATGTTTCTATGGATGTCCGCATGTAAGTAGTAGGTGTTGTTGTGGTTTTAGTAAAACAAATCATTAAAATAAGAAAGTTATTGCAAACTGTAGCCATGTCATGTGGCAATGATTCATCATCAAAGTAGTCCTCATTTAATGCAATGTTTTAAAAACAAGATCTCACCAATTTCGATGTGAATTAACTTTCGTACTTGAATTTGTGTATCATTCCCGTTGATCATGGTAGGCAAGAAATTATTTTAGAAAATGACAATATTTTAAGAGAACAAGTTTTTAACTTTGGTAAATGTGGAAATAAAATTTTATACTAAAGTTCTTGATTTTGACACTAAAATCGGATATAATTTATTCAAAGAAGCAACATAGAAAATAAGGCTACGTTTGACAGTCCAATAAAAAAATAGCGTATATTTTTTACAACCTTAATTGATATTGTGATTTTCACATATCAAGATAATGAAAATATGAAGGGTGGTTTGGCAACCTAAGGAACACTTTACATGGGGAATCAAGCCAAGCATGGGGCCAAAGGAGGGCAAAAAATTTCTGAATGTGATTGGTCTACTACGTGTAGCTCAAAAAATGAACCAATCACGTTGAGTGGATATTTGCTCTACATCACTACCATGTACTGTACAGCTTAACTCCCCATTTATACCATTATTTATAATAAAATATTGTAATAGTTTCTAGACCTCTATTTTCACTCTTTATTGTAATTTTCACATATCATAATAATGAAAACATGAAGGTGATCCAATGATAATGGCAATCCAATGATAAAATATTGTGACAATAGCACAACCTCCATTTCCACTTTATGGTGGGGAGCAAGGGCACGACCAGTGGGGCTCAAATATTGAGGTCGAGACCTCTATATTTGTTTCCTATGTAAATACATGAATTTCATAATATCATGGTTTTGGTTATCGTGATAATGATGGGTTGCCAAACACATGATTCCGAGTGAAAATTGTGATTTTGAGAATATTTCTATTTTCCATGTAAGATGATTTTTTAAAAAACATCATAATATATTTTATCTAGATAATGAAGGGTTGCTAAACAAATGGTCAAGAACAATATTGTGATCTTGGGAAGATCTTGATTTCTCATGAAAGATCATCATCTTTATTATTATAAAAATATAGGGTTGCCAAACAGATTGCCACTCAGGAATATTGTGATTTTGCTAATATCTTGATTAAGGGTGCGGTTGGTAACCACGTGAACATGCTATGTCTCACATACCAAATTTGAACCGTCCATTCTTTCTCACTAACTTTGAGATCCATCCCAAATAGTGTCGAACGACCCGACTTTGCGACTGTATATGCAGCGGATGAGCGGGAGCTCAAGGCGTTAGACGATTTTATTGCGTACAAGGATAGGTGTATTCAAAGATTGCAATACGTGGAAGTCAACTGTGATGCAAAACATGAGGCACAAAGGTTGAAACAATATTTAGCAGAGTTTCCAAAAAAGAACCGCAACGCCGATCACGAGTCATCCCCGTTTTGGCCATCCTATGAGTCCAAAGCCCAACCTTCAAGATGCTTCTCTTCGATACCGAGAGAGAATACTATTGCTGAAACTCGCGAGATAACCGTTATTGATCAGATTGTGGGCATGCTCCCGAGTGCAGAGCCTCGTTGAAACGGGACTGAATTCTCTCTTTGGTCACAACTCATACACTGCTAACCTAACAAGATCTGAGAAAACCGGACTAAACAAGACCGAATAGACTTGAATGTAAGTAACAAAGCAGTAACTAAAGAAGCAAAGTACAAACCAAACTTTGAGAGAGAGGGACTAAGGCGCGCACGACCGAATGCCTCCAAATGGCCCCGGCCAGTTCTATTTATACCGCCTAACCGCCCTTGGAACTTTCTAGAATGTTCCAATGGCGGGCCCCACCATGGAACTTTCCGGAAGGTCCTAGAGGTGGGCCCCACCTAGATAACCGCCCTTCTAGAAGACTCTAGAGGTGGGCCCCACCTTCTCGAAGCTTCTATGGTGGGTCCCACATAGGCCATCTACCTCAAATTCTAAAATTTTCTAAAAACTCCTAAAATGGTTTCAACTATCTATCTACTTTTCTAAAGAAACACAAAAATCTAGTTTTTGCCTGTTACAATTAATCCTCCGCTAATGCGGAACGTCCTCGTTTCGCTCCTGATGATATCTCCAAATGGTTTCTTGACAATGGGTAAGGTTGTGAACGGGCTCCCATGTTGCATCGTGGATGGGATAATCTTTCCATCGGACTTTGTATTGTAGTTGCGGACGTCCATTGCCACGACGAAGATAGCGGTGTTCCAAAATGCAGTCCACTTCATATTCCTCCTGGTCTTCAATCACTACCGGTGGCGGCGGAGGCCGATGTCGGCTCGGAAAGCGCTCCGATTGATATGAAAATTCTTTGAGTGCGAGACATGAAAAACTGGATGGATGTGGATATGTGGCGGAAGCTCGAGGCGGTATGCAACATCAGATATAACCGTAGAGATTCGGAAAGGTCCAATCCACCGGGGTGCAAGTTTACGGACTTGAGTCGATGTAGCTAACGGAAGGTTGGCATTTGAGAGCAGAACCAAGTCATCTACTCGAAAGGTCTTATGTTGCCGGTGGTTATCTGCATATTGTTTTTGTCGATTCTGTGCAGTAAGGAGCCGATGTCGAGCCTCTTGCAACGCCGATGTTAGTCGTTGTATAAACTCCTCCGTTGTAGGGTTGTTGGTGTTGATGGGGCGGTGGAGCGTTGCCGGCGTAATCGG
This sequence comes from Bryum argenteum, assembly GCA_037043015.1. NCBI lineage: Eukaryota > Viridiplantae > Streptophyta > Bryopsida > Bryales > Bryaceae > Bryum > Bryum argenteum. Next base: position 10,490,724 of record CM073328.1, on the reverse strand, counting down.
GTGCTGACCAGCGTTAAGAAAGAATGGTGAATGACCCGTGCTTGCTTGGGAACTATCATTATAGGCGAACTCCAAAGGGGTCAGATACTCATCCCAGTCGTTGTGGTGAATTGCCACAAACGCCCGCAAAGATATCCTCCAAGGTCCGGTTAGACGCTCCGTGCATTCATCGGTCCCGAGGATGAAAGGTCGTGGACATAGCAAGTCGTGTGCCGAGAAGCTTGAATAGTGCTTGCGAAACTCCTGTGAAGCGCGGATCCCGATCTCGAGATAATGACACGAGGCAATCCATGATGACGGAAGACAGTGTCGAAGAAGACGCAAGTGCAAGTGTTGGGGCATCAATATCGAGCGCATCATCGCGACCAAATGAATTTGCTTCAAAGGCGGTCCACAAAGACAAAGAACCGCAGTGTGATGACGATGCTTCGTGGCAAACAAGTAATGAGATCCATGGTTACTTGTTCCCATCGTCATCAAGTAGGTAGTGGAATCGGCCGCAGCAGATCCAAGAGGTGCGAAGATTGCGTGCCTTGTTCCGTTGGCATAGCTCACGAGAACGCACAAAAGCTCGAACATCACGATCCAAGCCCACCCAAAACCATGTTCTAGAAATCCGTTCTAAGGTCTTCTCACGTCCGAGATGTCCGGAGATAGGAATGTCATGCCCTTCTTGAAGTATGCGGGTTCAAGTTTAGCATCGTTAGATACATAAACCCGCTTCTTAAAATAGAGGAGGCCGTCAACGAGGTTGTAATCTTGATATTGCACATCACCTACCTCTACTCGATCGATTACCATTGTGAAGTAAGCATCCCGGTAGGTGGCTTCCTTCCATTCTCTCCTCTGGTTAGATCCGGAACAATACTACTAATGGTAGCAATCTCCCTCGTGTCCTCCGATTGATTTGAGATCGGTCTCCGAGATAAAGCGTCTGGCACAATATGTTGTCGCCCTTGGTTGTACTGAAGTTGAATATCAAACAGCTGCAACTGTTCTTCCCAGCGGTGGTGTCTCGATTTCATATTTTCTAAATGCAGATCATGTAGTAAGGGCCGATGATCAGTCCAATTGTCACGAGTTTCCCAATAGATAGTGCCGCCATACTTTGGTAGCATGTACAATTGCTAGTTGTTCCCGATCACGCGCGAGAATAGTTGCGCTCCGCCCTCTTAAGTTTGCGTGACTCATATGCTACCGGTTGAAGGCCCCTACCAAGTCTTGTTGGAGGACCGCGCCTATAGCAAAGTCGGAGGCGTCAATGTCAACCGCATACGGAAGGTCGCGATCATATGGTTGCGCAGTGGAGCGAGAGTGAGTGTCTCCTTCAAATTATTGAAAGCGCCTTGTTGTTGTAGTTTCCACTCAAATGGAGCCCTTCTCCAATAGATTTGTCGAGAGAGCAAGAATGAATGCGCAAACCGCCGAACAAAACGACGATAGTATCCGCGAGGCCTAAGAAAGAACGAACTTTAAACATCCTTGGGAGTTGGCCAGTCCTTCACCGCATTCACCTTAGCTTGTTCCATGTACACACCCTCGAATGATACTACATGCCCCAAAAAGGTGACCTCGGACTTCCAAAGTTCACACTTTGATTGCTTGCAATAGAAGTGACTATCCCAGAACCGACATAGCACCTCCCGTAGATGTTGGTCATGCTCTTCCGGGGTTTTACTATAGATCAAAATGTCGTCAATGAAAACAACTACACACTTGTCCAAAAGGTCCCGGAACAACCGCATTCATGTGACCCATGAAGGAAAGCTAGGGCATTGGTGAGACCAAAAGGCGAACGAGCCACTCAAAATGTCCATATCGCTGCACGAAATCTTTGTCTTTTCAATATCCTCTTTTGCAATTGGTATCTCACAAGATTCACTTCAAGATCTAGCTTGCTAAAAATGGTTGCGCCTCGAAGTTGATCAAGAAGGTCATCCACACGCGTGGGAGTGGATAAGCATTTTTGATGGTCCGCTTATTAAGGCCCCGATAATCGATGCATAGCCGCAATCCACCATCCTTTTTGGGTGCAAAAAGGACAGTGCTCCCCCATGGCGATGTGCTTTACCGAATGAAGCCCTTCTCCAAAAGCTCGTCCAACGTCTTCCTCGACTCCTCAAGTTCGTTTGGTGCTAGGCGATAAATTGGCCGATTTCTTTGGTTTAGCTTCCGGCATTAAGTCTATGTGGAAGGGAGCACTCGATCGGGTGGTAAACCACTAGGTAAGTCGGCGGGAAAGACATCTCGAACTCGGCCGATAAGTTGCTCAACTCGTTCGCTCCTTGGCTCTCTTCTCTACCATTGAAGCAATATTTGGAAACCACCACATACACCGCCGCTGCATCAGATCTGTTTCTTCATGAAGGCCATCCCCACCAATATGCCTTTAATTGTCAGTCGTTTCTTCAATCCACTTGATGTTGAAGCATGGAGAATTATCTTGTGCCCACCTTTGTTAAAAGAGATGGTTCTTGCCAGCCAGTCAATCGCTTATTTCCCGCCTCCAACCACGGCATTAAAGGATAACATCATATCCGAGCCGTTACCTTAAATTTTCCTCGTAGTGCATAGGCATCACACAATCTCAAAGTCTCTTCTTCACATGTCTCACTTAAATCATTTTCCCGATCGTCTGCGAGGTATATAGTCCCTCCGGTGATCACCTTAGTCTTGATCCCAAGTCGGTTGACAATTGCGGTCGAGATGCAATTCTCCGTAGAACCGCAATCCACTAGTACTCGACACGGTTGTCTTCTAAGTCGACCTGTGAGACATATCAGCTGACCTTTTTGAGTGTTGCCCGCGCCATCTTTGTTTGACTACGAGAGACAACGACTATCCCCGATATTGGTCCTCGGTGCCCTTACTGGGGAGCCCCGTTTCCTTGCTCCATTCCTTCATCATCTTGGTCAGCCTCGAGGTTGTGGATCCGCCATGGTTTGTTGGCACCGGAATTCTGACGTTTTAGACACTCTCCAATCTGATGGCCTGACTCCCGACAGTAGAAGCACAATCCCTTTTGTGCCAATAATTGTCGTCTCTGTGGCGTCAATGGTCCTTGTAGGGCGTCAATCTCCATTGGCGTCGGTTGTTGGGCTACCATAGTAGGTGGTGGCGTAGGGTTCCATACTGCAGGTCGTACTCCAAGATTTCTAAAGTTTATGGCATCAACTCTTTCTGCAATCCTAACCGCCTCCTCAAATGTTTGAGGGTCTCTTAATTCCACTTCTCGTTGAACGATCGGCTTCAATCCTCGAACAAATCGATCCATCATCTCTCCCTCCGAAACATTGGGTATTTGGAGACATATGGATTTGAACCGGGTGACATACTCTTGCACTGACCTTAGCTGTGTCAAGGTGGCCAACTGATCGCGCGCTAACTTCTCCGCATTGATGGGCCGAAATTGGTTTGTGAGCTCGGTCTCAAATTCCTCCCAATTTTGAAATCCGCCTTGAGCTCCATAGTTTTGAGCTCGAAGTCGCCACCAAATGGTCTTGCACCCTCAAATAGTCGGGTTTGCATATATAATTCCGTCGGTTGAGTTCGCCCGGGACGAGTTGGAGATATTGTCGCATCTTTGAAAAGCCATTGAGATACATCATCTTGTCTTGAAGTTCTTGAATATGTTTCAGGCTTGCTCAACTTCAGCCTCGCAGTTGTGAATTCTCTAGCTCTAGAAGCGTCCGCTTGTCCTTGTAATGCAACAATCTGGTCTAGTAGGTGTTGAATCTGAGTCTCCATATGAGTAGGTTCCGCCATTTCTCCCATGATGCAATTCTTCCGACGACTGCTCACGCGACGCCTTCTCTCGTTCTAGCCAAATCCTTGAAAATAACTCCAAGTAGATCCAAGGACAAGACTTGATGAAACCACAATGACTGACTCTCAAGTAGACTCTTGCTAATAGCACCTAACGTAAGGATAGACTGACACTCGCTCTGATACCAATGAAACGGGATGAATTCTCTCTTTGGTCACAACTCAAACATCGCTAACCTAACAAGATCTCGAGAAAACCGGATCGAACAAGACCGAATAGACTTGAATGTAATGTAACAAAGCAAAGACTAAAGAAGAAAGTACAAACCAAACTTTACCGAGAGAGAGGGACTAAGGCGCACGACCGAATGCCTCCAAATGGCCCCGGCCGAGTTCTATTTATACTCGCCTAACCGCCCTTGGAACTTTCTAGAATGTTCCAATGGCGGGCCCCACCATGGAACTTTCCGGAAGGTCCTAGAGGTGGGCCCCACCTAGATAACCGCCCTTCTAGAAGACTCTAGAGGTGGGCCCCACCTTCTCGAAGCTTCTATGGTGGGTCCCACATAGGCCATCTACCTCAAATTCTAAAATTTTCTAAAAACTCCTAAAATGGTTTCAACTATCTATCTACTTTTCTAGCAAACACAAAAATCTAGTTCTTGCCCTGTTACACTCGTGGATACTTTGGACCACGAAGGGAGAGACCATCAAATCAAGCAGTGCATACTGCACGAAAAACTAGTCGACATTGCGTTTACGAAGAAATTTCAACTCAAGACCAAGAAGGAGGTAGCAGCGATCCATTTCCATCACTTAATCCCGAGACGGACATCAATACTGGTCAATTTGTTGCACTGAGTGTTGTTCGAGAGGATGTAGAAGCAGACATACCCTTTTACCTAGGAAAGGTGATTGAAGAGGGGAAAAACTCATGGAGGTTAAAGATTAAAGCATGTTGGTATTGCCCCATTACGAGAGAAGGGGTCGTTGAAGAACCGGAGTCCACCAGACAACGCTATGCGAATTGCATGGAGTCCTTGTGGGGGCCATCTGGTGAGAGGCACAGTTGGGTACCAAAGGAGGCGTGTATCTTTTCATGGTTTGACGAACAACCCGTATCGGAGAATGTCGTTCAACCGTCGGAGAAGCGCATTGTACACGGAGTGCAGGTAGAGAAGAGAGTTCGTATTCCTCAATCCACAAAGGCACACATTCTGGAATATATAGCCATGCAAACGGAAGCTATTGACGACGAACGCTTACAGGCAGCCTTAAATACCAAGGAGTAGGTTATGATCATAGTACATTTACCGTGGTTTGTATGGTAATTGATATGAAGTGTTCATGTATGAACATGTTAAATGTATCTAGTGAAGATATAGTCGTAGACTTAGAGTCAGAAATGATTACAAGGATTGATGTAATACCAATATTTGTATCTACAAGTATACTTACAAATGTACCATGTTTATTATTTTCCGTGTATTATGTCTCTTGTTGCAAGTAGAACTTCACCATATTATTAAGTGACAAATATTACAAATAATTCTTGAGGACATTGGGTAAAACTATTTATTCTCTAACATGTATCATTGTACAAAAACTATGTGGTTTTCAACTAGTGGAAATTTTTACCAAAGAACCCATTCTCCGAGCCAATCATATATTTGGGTTTTGAAGTGCACATTGAAGACTACTTACATAAGTGCACTTTTATACATACAAGTGCACAATTGCTTAATTGAGTGTTACTTGTGAGATTATAATGGTAAAAGTTGGCTGAGTTTTTCTCATGTGAGAACCTCCAAAACCCGTTTCGGGTTTTGAGGAGAGTTAGGGGTTAATGATTTTGATATTATAACATGTTTTCATAAACTCAAGAGTGAAACCTTGTGTTTGGCATATTAGAAGCCTTTCATCCAAAGTATTTGACGCAATAACAAATTCTCTATAAGAATTTAGCCCTTAACTTTCAAATAGCAAACAAAATGGAAGTCTCAAGGAAGAATGGAATTGGTTAACTATGCAATTTACAGCATAAACTAGTATGTTCCCGCGGTGTTAGCACGCACACTAAACCCCTAACTCTCCATGAAGCCTGAAATGGGTTTTTGCGATTCCGGGCAGCATGTATGAAGGGGTTAGAAGTAATATTTTTGCCTAAGAGATTTATTGGGTCCTCTTTATACTGCAAAGTGTATCTGGTAAAATTTGCAAAGTCAAATTCCACTTTTTGAGTCTTCTAGGACAATCCTTCGGTTGTGAGCCGAGATGGGGCAGCTTAAAAAAGTAAATTTTTTGAAACATGTTCATTACTGAACCACTACTCAAATTTCAAAGTGACTCAAGTCAAAAAAATTACCAATTTTACAAGGGCAGCCTCCAAAAATTTCATAACCAATCTTCGCAATGCCCAAAGAAACATAGAAGACAAACTTTGGATGTTATGATCTCTCAAATGGTAAACATCCAACGGTCAATTATTTGAACGATAATAAAGCATATTCTTAGGTACAAGATCCTACGGTTGGAAGTTATAAAAAAGGAAAAGAAATTGGTTCACACCCCCACGAGTGCTTAGAGGTAGAGAATCGCAGTTTTGAGATTTCAAGCTCCCAAAAAACACCAAGGAGATTTAGGGGTTAAGTATGTTGACCATGCCCCTCTTGTTTTTCTGCTAATTCTATAATTATAATATTTTGTAATATTTTGTGATTTTGGGGCCAAATTTACTTGAAAACTAAATATCTCACAACTTGTCAACTTGGTTTGCAACCCGATTTTTTTCCACTATTCTATTAAAAACGTGCTTTGAATGACACCTTATGCGCCCTCATCCAACCATCGGTGCCCAAGATTATAATCTCACGTCCAAAACAAAATAAAACAAACAACCTGCCTCAAATAATAGACTAGTATGGCTCGCAACATTGCCTCAAATATATTTTTTATGATTATGTCATTTATGGAAATTCCTGTGATATGGGGTCATGTATACTTCAAAATTCAATATCTTGAAACACGTCTACCCGTTTTGCAATCCAATTTTTTTTTTTCACAACTTAACAAGATCCCACTTTCAACAACATATCATGTGGCTCAATCCAAATGATAGTTTACAATATTATAATGTTACTTGCAAAACAAAACAAACAAATCAAACTACCTACCTTAAATATTAAACTAGTACGTTCCTACAGCGTTGCCATGCTCATGAAAATAAATTTTAGTACATTTGAGGACATAAACACTTTGAAATTCATTATCTTAGGATTCATAAGTCATTATGCAATCCACTTCTTTTTCACAACCATACAAAAAACTTGCTTTCAACAACAAAATAGAAACCCAAGCAATTGGTTGAGAGGCCAAACTTTTTTGTTGTTGAGTTAATATTAATTTTCAATATAATACTCAAAAATCACTAATAATAATTTTCACTAAACTTCTCACTCCACCTCTTGACCAAGAATGAAAGGAGTTTGGGCGACGACCTCTCGATTTGTGCGACAGAGTGTGAATCGACCCTTAGTCCTACAACTTAAAAAGTAAATTTTGTATATTATCTAACTTTGAGAGTTTAATAATTTTTCATATGGATTGGTCCTTTCGATGTTGGAATAAAGAATATGGTAGCTTAGTGACAATTTGATCCACGAATCTCTTAAAATCAATCCTTGTATTGTATCCACCTTTAAGATAGTCTTAAAGTTTGTGTACATATAAGAATAGTGGGATTCAATTTACTCTTTTCTTTTCTTTTCTTATATAAAGAGAATCAAAAAAATTTATCTTGATTTTCAATTTTTTTAGCAATCAATCAAATAAATAAACAAGGTTATTTATCTTAACCCTTAAACGTCAAGCCCCTTTGGAAATACACTGGGAACCAAGCCTGAGGGGCATGCTTGGACATTTAAGGGTTAACTGGTATAGTAGAGTTCATGATGAAGCTTTAGAGTTTCTTGATGTATATGCACACAAAGTTACAACACCAATGGTGTAACTACAAACTCTCATGTTGTGAATACAATAATAGTTTCCAAAATAAACGTTTTTACAAAAAACACAAAGGCTGTAATTATAGAATGTCTTTTACTGGTTTAAAGTATAAATAAAATTGGAGCCTTAACAACAACCACATATAATATCTTATCATAGAAATAAATATCCTCTCCATATCAATATGATTCAAAAGATGTAGTCAACTCCGAAATCACCCCTATACAATGTTATATAATATATATGGGTATAATATTGATATTTATATAATTGGATTATACTAAGTTTATAAAGTTGATAAATTTCACCATGTTGTGCTTTATGTATTACATTATAATTATATAGAGATATTTTGAAACATCAAAATTACGTCGACATTATTTTTGACAAAAAATACTTTGACGTTTGAATAAAGTATACGATGTTAGATGTTAGACATTTATCATCCAGAACGAACGAAAATCATCCATAGATAGTGACAGCGATACGGCGGGAGCGGGACTTTGATTTGGAGGGAGATTCGAACTTCCGTACGGGAACAAAGTTCCTCCAGGTGGGAACGTAAGCTCCATTTCCGGTCATAAATACAAGAGCCTCGTCTTCAATGCTCCTCACCTGCATTCTCTGTCATTGAATCGTACTTTCCGCTGCACGTTTCTGCCATTTCTGCTCCAAGTGTTCGAAGCTCTTTCGTCGCTTTCGTCATCATGTCAGGAAGAGGGAAAACCAACAAGGCCCGGAAGACATCCGTAAGGAAATCGGTCAAAGCTGGGCTTCAATTCCCTGTTGGAAGGATAACTCGTTACTTGAAGAAAGGGCGCTATGCTAAGCGCGTGGGAGGTGGAGCTCCTGTGTACCTTGCTGCCGTCCTGGAGTATCTTGTTGCTGAGGTGAGTAACTTTTGAGATGGTTTACACTTTGGTGGCTGTGGCTGCCTCAGAATCTGAATTGTGGATGTGATTGATATGCAGATTTTGGAGTTAGCTGGAAATGCCAGCAAAGACAATAAGAAGACGAGGATCATCCCGCGCCACATCCAGCTCGCTGTAAGAAACGATGATGAGTTGGGGAAGCTCCTGCATCATGTGACGATCGCATATTCAGGTGTGCAGCCTAACATTCACAGCGCCTTACTGCTGAAGAAATCCACTGCTGCCGCTAATGCCTCACCAAAACCGAAGACCGAAAAGGCGAAGCCCAAAAAGGTGACTGTACCCAAGGCTGGCAAGCCGTGAACCTCGTACTGAGCAGTTGCGATATCAAATTTCAATGGTGTTTCATAACACCACCTTCTCTAAGATATTCTCGCTCTGAAATTCGAGTGTCTTTCTTTCGTCACGAGTTTCTTGCTGTAGGTACACTGAATTGTTAGCGTCAGGGGATTTGTTTTTGTTACGCGTGATATCACTTATAATTATTTCTTCTGATTTTGCTCTTAGATTGTGACTTATTCTGCAGACATTTTGCCGAAAGGTATCGTCCCAGAGTCGAAGAGTCATGCCGTCATAACTCAAGCATGAAGAACATTGCTTACACTTGATTGAGGTTTAAATAAAACTTAGATCAAAATCGGCTGCAGGTTGCAACGTTAGTAGACTCAGTACATCCCCCAATGGGAGATATCATAATTTTGACCATGAAGAAGAATACGGAACACGCTATACTTCTGTTAAATAGTATAACTAAAAAAAGAATAAAAGAAGAGTAGGTGATGCGGTGCATGAGCTGCGATATGATGGTTAAGTGAAATGCCTAACTTGAACTTCACTAATCTTCTCCCATTTGCACCTTCCATACTTAGTCGTAGAAGAATTTCAGTAGATCTGGCAATGGTATCATATCATAGAGTCAAGGTTAGTCTCCACTGAGTCGGGTAGATTCACATTTTAGATGATCACATGAATGCTATGCACATTCTAGTATCGGAGCTCCAAGTGCTCAGCATCTCAGGAGGGCTCTGCCTGTTGAATCGTAACCTCATGGACTTCATTGTACCATCCTGAAGCATGATTGAATGCTCTTTCTGGACATGCCCTTACAATAAACATTGAATAATCATGGTTAGTCTCCATTGTAACATCCTCAAGCAGGAGGGCTCTGTCTGTTGAAAGAGGTTCGTAGAACTCCATTGTAACATCCTGAAGAATGAATAAATGCCTCTTACAATATACATGCCCTTACAATATACATCGATTAACTTTTCTCTTTCAAATGTTCGCACAGAATAGTGCCCTTGTCAATTTGTATGAATTCATTACGCAGCCGAAATAATATCAATCGGTACCCTCACGTGCCATTTCTCTCCTAAGCTCTGCTTGTCGAGCTGATCATACTCCCACCAAAGCTTTACAGAGCTTTTAACCTAGTGTGTTGCCCTTGCCCTCAAAAATCGCACATGGATACAATTCGAGTCCCGCATGCTCACCTCTCAAATGTGGCCAAATCAGTAAACACTATCACAGTTTCAAAAAGTAACCTCTCACTGAAGAGCCCGCCATTTTCATTCACAAACCGGTGAACATTCTTACCATTTCGAACGTCGCAACCTTCTGCGCACTAATCGGGCCAAGTCAGTAAGCATTTTATCATTTCGAGTAACAGCCTTTTGCGTACAAATCAGTAAAGGGAAGTTTCGTCGAAGGGCAATGGCAGAGGCAGAGTCTCGGTCAAGCCTGGAGGGGGGAGGGAGGGCGGGGAGCAAGAAGGCGGGAAACTAGTTCGATTTGAATTTGCGCGGGGGAGAGGGGACTCACGGGAGGTTTGAAATTACGTTCTCGGGTGTTCCCATGCCGTTCCCGATGGGACTTATAAAGACGGGGTCCTTCAGCCATTCTTCATCCTCATCTTCCGTTGTCGCATTTTCTATCTGCTCTCTAGTCTTAAGTTATTCGCGCTTCCTTTTTGCTATCTAGGGTTCCACCATGTCTGGAAGAGGCAAGACCAACGCTGCACGGAAGAAATCCGTGACTAAGTCTGTCAAGGCTGGGCTCCAGTTCCCCGTCGGAAGGCTTGGACGTTACTTGAAGAAGGGGCGATATGCCCAGCGTGTGGGATCTGGCGCTCCCGTGTACCTTGCTGCCGTTCTAGAGTATCTAGCCGCTGAGGTAAGCGCTAGTTCTTAGTGATGTTTTGTAAACTCTTCCTCAATTGGAGCCGGGTTTTCGTTATATGCTTGAGAGTGGAGATTAATGGATGTTATGCTGTGTCCAGGTTTTGGAGTTGGCCGGAAACGCTAGCCGTGACAATAAGAAGAGCAGGATTATTCCGCGTCACATCCAGCTTGCCATCAGGAACGATGAGGAGTTAGGAAAGCTTCTGGCTGGTGTTACTATCGCCTACGGAGGTGTGCTTCCTAACATTCACAGTGTGCTGCTTCCGAAGAAGTCCGCTGCTGGTACTGGCGGAGCAGAGAAGCCCGAGAAACCTGTTAAGGAGAAGAAGGCGAAGGCCGAGAAGCCTGCCAAGGAGTAGGCGAGATCGGCCGTACCAAGAGAGTTCTCTCTCTATTTTCAATGGTGTTTCATAACACCACCTACGCAAAGACATCATCACTCCTTGGACAAGTAGAGTATGTGTGGTTTTCTAACACTCGGTCCATGCGTATCACATGACTTTGCTCTGAGATCCGCGATGATCAAGGAAGGATTCATGGACCGCCCAGCCTATCACGTGCTTTCTGACCTACGTTCTCAGTTTGTCGTCATGCTTAGTTTCTTCATGCTTAGTTTCTTCTAGATCGAGCCAGAGGCCACATGATACTGTTCGAGATAGTCCTGCGCCTGTGGTTTTCATCATGTCAGTCACATGGTCAGACCTTCTAGATACAGAGTTCAATCACTGGGAATCCTCTATGGGCAGGTGACTTTTAAGTAGTGGGAATCATCAGAAATGGCATTAGGAGCCCACTGTGGCCACGTAGACATCTGCTACAAGCTCATGGGTAAGCCAATTCTCCCGTTGGGAGTTAAGAAGGTGACTACACGAAAGGAAGGGTAGGATTTTCGAAATCTTAATAATTACAAGCCATTCGTTTCCGAAGCTTGCGAATTCTCAGATTCTGGAGCCGGAATCGAGAGGTCGGATAACTCGATTGCGGCAAAGAGCGCATGATAAAGGATAATCAAGCGTGCCATCTCTTCATAGGGCACATTCTGTAGAGAACTCCTGAACTTACAACAATTGATATCGGAGTACTGCTCCCGACATGACCTCTCCTCCCAGTACTGCAGTTGTTTGTGGGCATCAGGAAGAGTCTTCCCCTTCCAACGATTGTTAGTGGGACTGGAAGAAGTTTCCCTCTTCATGTGCTACTAAGACAAACTTCAGAGAGGGACAGATCATTTTCTTCGTCAGCAGTGGAGTACTGATTGAACTGGTTGTTACTCAAGGCGTTGCGTATGAAGTCCTTCGTGATAATGACCAAGAGATTGGGGGCCCTTGGGAGGATGATATGGATGAAAGCCATCATCAAAGATCATCAACTCGGTCTCCTTTGACCACTTTCATGATACTTAGTATCAACCATGGCTTGAGAAGTGCTATATTTTTCATTGCTGGAGAGCTTGTAATTTCCCTTGCTATGGTCCACATTGTCTTGATTTGTACTTAATTTTTTGAAAGTAGGGCATGTCAAGTTTTTTTTGTAAGAACCTAAAAGGTCATAAAGATCATCGATGTCCTATGTTTAAAAATTGATAAATTTACATTTTGTTGAAAACATTCAATTTGAAAAATCACCTCCTACCACATTAGTTGAGATGTGCATGTAGGGTTCTATCAAACATTAAGTAAAAGACATTCAAAAGTGACGTATATCAAACATGGTGTCAATAAGAATATAATAGGAAAGCAACTCAAAAGCTGTCACCATATTCAATGTTTCATTTACTATAACATGTGGTATATGTAGAGCCACCATGTAGTGAGCATGATGGGGTTCAATGTTGATTTTGTAAACTTTCAGGGGGACCTGCTGGCTGATGTCATTTGCATTTAGAATCGCTAATGGCAATTTTATAGAACTTTGATTCCTTACAGTTGCCACCGAACAACAATATGCTAGATCACATTTGTAGTCAATGCTAAAATGTGGTGTTGTAGAAACCAAAATGACTGCATTCTATAATTTGAATGAGTTGGTGAAAATGGGGTCATAGGAGCATACAAACGCACAATATCAACCCTATCGCAATCAAACTTTTGGAAGCTTTGGAATCCATTGCTAGTTGTCGTACCGAACGCATGTTGCCCATTTCATAATCTGTAACTTGTGTTTATGATTTTCTTTTGCATTTCAGGACTTCCATTTCATAAAAGCCTTTCTTGTGATGAAAGCTTTATCCCATTTCACAATATCATAGAATTTAAGGAATGATTTATTGTGACGGTTCCATTGATTTCGATTTACTTTCTGAAACATGTGGCATGATTTACTATTCCAATCCTGTATTTTGAACCAAGGAATTCTTTTTCGTGAGTAATTTTTACACAAATGTGATTTCCAACAACTTTCTAGTTAGAAGTTTTTGAATCAAATACTTTTGGTATTAAGTTTGTAATGATGTTTCTACAATGAAAAAAGTCAAAAATGGATAATTATTTAAGAGCTATATCTCCTTCATGCACCGTTGGATTTCAACTCTATGTTTCAGGATGAATTCCAATTGAAGTTTAGTTTTTGTGGTAGAAACCTTGACCCAATCGAAGGTATTTTGAAGGTAAGACATAGATTTAAGTGCAAGAGGTTTGGTTTTGGACTATTTTTCCTTTGTAAACCTTTTCGGAATTTTCACCATTGCATGGCTATCCTTTGAGCCAAAGGATTGATATTCTAAACAAAATAAAGCATAAAGGTGATTTGGATGAATGTGAACATATTCCTAGTTGGTGATTTGTTTATTGTAATTGGTTCATTGCTAGTAATTCAAAGTGAAAATGACAAAATTTTGTAGTCTCATTTGAGTACTATACATTACGATGTTGCAATCTATGTGGCCTCCATGACTCAATTTCTGGTCCACATGGTCTAAATTGAATCTATTATCAGTTTGTACAGTTGATATCTAAAGAGCTTACATTCATTTTCACTTAATATGACACTCTTTTCAAGATTGTAACTAATGGCTAAATATAGCCACATGCATATAGGGGATGTCCATAAACATCTTTGTAACAAAAGAAGTTCATTAGAAAAATGGTGACAGGTGCCTAATCATTCACAAAGAGAATTAGCAATCTTACACGAGTGTTATTATATCTTGTGGGTATATCATCAATGGTAGAGGTATATTAACTTTTTTTTAGAAGGGTAAATTGAACATTTTGTTCAGACCAATGACAATATTGATTTGATGTTCTTGACTTTATTTTAATATTTTCCTAGTTCCCTTTCATTCATGCACTTCCACAATGTATGTGTTCATAATGCCTACCGCAACAATTTGGCTTGCACAGCACTGAAACTCATAAACCAATCACGACCTCGTAAAATCCACCAACTCCAAAAATTCAAAAATTCAAAAGTTTATTGTGGCTTACATGGGACCGCGTCGCGAGAACATCCGCCGTCGAAAACGAGGTCTCCCGGAGAGAGCCAAAAAGATGAACACGCCTGCGCCTTCCGTTTGGCTCATGGCTCTCCTTCCCAATTCGTGTATGCAATACAAACCAGCAATTGCCCATGTGTGGTGGACAGCAGGTCACCCAATCACTTTCCCAACAATACAAGCCCCCTTCCCTGACCGCTCTCGCATTCACGAACCTTCCACTCCTCCCTTTGCCCCCACACAGAGCCTCTTTAGCCCAGGGCCACTCTCCAGCCTAGAACCATTCTGCTCAACCGATTGGGGTCAATTCGGAGGACGGCAGAGGGCTTCTTTCGTTATCAATTTGCGGTCACATTGGTTTTGGAGTTGGTTGGATTAGAGCTATGGCGACGGCCGCCTGTGGGTCGATGGTGGGAGGAGTGCAAGTGAATTGGAGTTCGTCTAGTCTGGTGAGCGGCGAAAATGGCGTTAGGGAGCTTTACATTCCCATGCGGAGACGAAGCGTGGCGATTGCGGCCTTCCGTGGGCAGCCGCGCGCGATGGGTAACAAGCACGAAGGCAAGGGCATCTTTGCGCCGCTTGTTGTGTTGGCCAGAAACATCTTAGGCAAGAAAGAATTTAACCAACTCCGCGGCAAGGGCATTGCATTGCATTCACAGGTACATACGCATCTCCTATCCACCCTTACACACCATGCCTCCTCCGGCTTCTTCTCAATCTTGAAACATGCGCACGAGGGAACCTCAATCTTCTCTTGCTCATTTTTTTCAAACTAGTAGTAACAAAACGAGACCTGCTACACTTGAGCTCACCTACAGTAAACATTCCTTCATGATCTGCTCGTGGGTCTTCTGTGGAGGCTTCTGGGTTTTGTGGTCCTTTTGCGAGGTATGGTAGGTACATGTGGGGTCTACTTTTCACTCAGTCACATCACTAGAATTGAGAGAATATCCATTCGGAGTGTGACCTATGAACACACTTGCAGTATGATCTATCTAGCTGGTTTCCTTCATCACCTTTGTGTGGGTGCTTATGAGGTTTTGTGGGTTCTAATGTCCACTGAATACACATCACTAGATTTGATTGACATGCGACACTTGAATTCACCTTCAGCATGATATCTGTAACTGCGTAGAGTTTTCTTGTCATCTGCTTGTGGGGTTCTTGTTAGTATTTGTAGTTGTTGTGGGTACCTCTGGGCTTAGAAGTTTTCTTCCTTTTGATGGGATTTGTAGGTTTTCGTGTAGATTTGTGGTTTATCGTGGGTACCCGTGGGTTTTTGTGTCGTTTCTTCCATCATCTTTTTGTGGATTTTTGTGAATTTTCCCTTCCATCTTTGTGTACGGACTTCTGGGTTTTGTGTAGTTTTTTTTTTTATCATTGTTTCGTGGCTTTTTGTGAGTACACATGATTAGTGGTGGGTTCTTGTCTATCTATGCACGACGTCAAGTATGAAGTATCTGACTTGTGAATGAGCTAGGGTATGGAACATGTACTGAATTGTTTTGTTCTGGATGAATCAGGTGATCGGCGAGTTCTGTAAATCGATCGGTGCCGATGCAAAGCAGAGGCAGGGACTGATCAGGCTGGCCAAGAAGAATGGCGAGAAACTGGGCTTTCTGGCTTGAGCCATTTGTATGTATGTAGCAATTTAAAATTCACTTTCACAATCTTTTCTCCTAGCAGCCGAATGGCAAGCCGTTGTAGAACACTTTCCTTTTTGTAAGTTACGGCTGTGTTACAGCATCCATTAGAGAAGAGGATGCTGGTGTCACTTACTCATAGTTTACCCTATTTTTTCTCTTTCGATCAACAAGATTTGCACTGAGATTTGAACATGAATAACTTCTGGATTGTGAAAGTTGATTCTGGTTTCTGTAGGTTTTGTAAGGATCAAAGTCTGAGTGTATCCTGATCATGTACTTATCCAATTGTGTGTGGTTACGAAATGAATTATTTCGATTAAATTTGACATGAGAGGAGTGTTTGAAAATCTGTAAGACACTTGAGTCAATGTACCATTGCAGGTACTGAATCGAACCGTAGAAAAAGGATGGCAGCGGAATTGAAGATACGGTAGTACACTAAATTTGATAATTAGTGTTAGATACACTAATTTACAGAAACATGTTATAAGTTCTTACTGTTGTTCAATAATTTTACCCACTATATTGGCCAAGATGGGAGTCCTTACATAGTATCAGAATCAATGGTCTTGGTAAATTTTTTTAAACAAAAGTAAAAACTTATAGCATTTTCAAATCGTATAATAATCTAACACTAATTATCACATTTAGTGTAGTGGAAATGATCACCAGCAAATTTCTGGTTGTTTTTCGTTGCAAGGAAATACTTGAATTTTGAAGCCATCGCCTTATTTTTAATATTTATGATGACCCTTCCCTACAAGACAAAATAACTTCTGTTGAAGGAAATTTAGATTCAGTACCATTTAACCCTTAAACGACCACGGCCACCGATTTGGCTTTTACCGTCATGGCCAAAAACAGATTTACAGTCAACTTCAAATGTTGTGATCTCACATCTAGTGATGATCCAACAGCTGAAATTTTTTACACTACTACCGATGGTAGTCTACTTCAAGATTCTATGGCTGAAATTATCAAAAACTTCCAAATATATTGGATGCAACCCCATTAGTACATAGTGGTGAGTTTTGGGATTCCAAGCTCCCAAAACATCGTGGATCTTTAGGAGTTAATTCATTTCCATACATGGGTAATAAATGAAGCTTATGAACATTAGAATTTGCATGTGAAAGGTTTTGGTAAAAGGTTGGTGCTATGCCAGATTGAGCGCGTAGGTGTCAAGTCGGTCCTCGTTCGTGTGCTCCCGTAGAAGCCATGGCCTAACACAAGCCCTGTCTAGAATTGTCCTCATTGATGTTCTATGGAGAGCCCGCTTTAAAACTTGTGATCCACTCCCCTTTAACCTTGAAAGGCCCATGAGGTTTGAAATTGGCAGCTCAAAATTGGATCAGAGTATGTTTTGGACTTGAGTATCATGAATAGTGCACTTTTTGAACTTGGGCATCATGAATGAACCAATCAATGATGAGCTTGCAACCTCCTACAAGGTTATATACAACCCCAACCTACCTACCACAATCCTTTCAAAGCACATAATCACTCATACAAATCACATAATCACTCATACAAATCACATAATCACTCATACAAATCATTTGTAATCTCAATTGTAGAATTTCACTTTTTGAATGCATGGTAAGAAGGTGACGAGTTTGACATCAAAATATAAGTCAAAAGCTCAGTACAATGAGAGCTACAGAGCAAAATTTGTTGACAACAAGCCCCTCGGGCTTGATTGGACAGTCAAGGATTAAACTCCCCTTCCCACCATTATAAGTCACCTTGATAAGCCTCCCTATATCACACACGTGGTTCCCAAAGGAGTGCATTGACCCCACCAAGTGACTTCAAGTTGGTGTGAAAACACTCCAATTGATGAGCCATTCCTTCCTGCTCGCTCTTGCCATCGTGCCTTTACATTAGATTTTTTCTCGTTGGGCCTGCCTACACCCATGACTCTTTCCCGTGCAAGGCTATTGATACTCTCAAAACCATAGCATCGCACCAACTTCTACATCAAAGTGCATGACACTTATGTGAAGTTCTATTATTCACTACACTAATATAGAAAGCACCAACTTCTACATCAAAGTGCATGACACTTATGTGAAGTTCTATTTTTCACTAGACTAATATATAGAAATTGCTGTAATGGATTGTGCAACACATTTGCAGTAGACATAATGAACTAGTGTTTCATCAGTTCTTCGACATATACTCGTGAGGAATAAACACCTAATTTTGTGCATTTGAGGAATTCACTATACTCCGAGTGGTAGAATGAGTGGCTTACTATTTGTCAATATTTAAGACAAAGTTTCCCTAAATATTTTTTTACAATATGCACAAATACTTACAATAATAACTACAAATGTTAAAAACTGATCAATACAAATCAACCTATAATCGGACACCCTATGCAAAGATTACATTGCAAGGTGATCAGATCTTCCCTAAAGCAAGATTCTACCGTGCACGATTATGGGGTACCTGTCTCGTACAACCTTACTTGAAATGGATCATCGTTTCCAACCATGACATGTGTGCAAAACCTCTAACTTCACACCGCAAGAATGTCAGATTTGCATCTGGAAATGCCAAAGGACAGTCACGGAACTATCAACGCCTTGGGAAGTACGGGGAGCCATGGAGTTGACACCCTGATTCAAAAACTCATTTGGAGTTTTGCAACTCACCCATGTGATGATGGAACACACAGCCATTCACGAGGCCTACATACCTCATGCTCTCCTGCATCCAAGTGTCCATCATGCCTTAGTTTACCATACACTGGCCTTGTACCAAGAAATGGCCAAAGACTCTCACCATTGCAGGAAATAAGGTAATCTGCTCAATAATGGAGCAGAAATCAGCATAATGAAGTTACATGAGTTTGAGTAATTTGTGTGTATGGGCAAAGTAAGTAAATTGATTATACTTGAATCATCGTTATTGTTAAGAGTGAGTGAGGCAACACAAGCCTTAGCTTGGCGGTTAGGGCTGATGGCTTCCCCTGAGGAGGTTGTAGGATCTATTCCCCATGCTGGTCTGGTGCTCACCACCATAGTTCACCCAACTCTAGTGGGGGTTCTTGGACCTTGTTGTATGGGTACCTCAAAGTCCTTTTGGGGGCATGTACCATGTTGGGTATCTCTAAGGCACTAGTGGCTAGCTAAAGAATTAGCATAGTGTTCACCCCAAGAGGGGTTAGTAGTCCTGCCATTGGTGTGATGACCTCCCGGCATACATCCAATAATAGGTCAAACGTACACTCTATTCACGTCAACCTCTAAATAGGTTGGAGTTTCTCTTCTTTATAGTGAGTGACTTTCATTAAGAACATCCAATTCAATTCATCCAATTCTACTGTATGTTAAGCTTTGAGGCTGCGTATTCCGCTCATTTCGAGCTAGATTGTTTTCCAGAATCGGCTGATTTCGAGCTAGATTGTTTTCCAGATTCGGCTCGCTTTGCCGATTATTTTTACTGCGGATAGTTGCAGGGCATTCACAGATCGAGAAGTTCAACAGTCATTCAAAATCATCGTCCATTCCATCATTTTGAGTTTGATCTTTCGAGAACACATCCCAAGGATATCATAAACATATCAATGACAAGGAATACTCAGCCTTAAAGCTTAACCCTTAAAAGTCCCTTGGGGATAGTATGTACGCTGTCGTATAATTAGGATTTGCTACCAACAAGAAACTCTAAAATGGAATCGTAATAGCTCACTAGAACTGCATTAATTCAAATGTCAACTCCTTCTTTGAACTCAAACCCATTAAAGGTGTGCATTCACTCCAAATACAACCAAAATACACCGTATTCTATTGGTCGCCACGGCACTCTCAGACCTTTAAGAGTTAACGCCAGAGAGCGGTCGAGATCTGCTGATTCTGCAGACCAGCTCGCCCTACGGGCTCGCTAGTCTACAAAATCAGCATAACCCTGACCGCTCTCTAGTACTCCCTCTGTCCCACTATAGTTGTCCAGTAGGTTCTCTCAAATCTACCTCCCGAAGTAGATTTGAGAGAACCTACTGGACAATAATGATGGGACGGAGGGAGTACAACATGAACTATTGGGCACGATTTTTGTTCATCTCCCTAGTCCCTACCAAATTTGAATTTCACCACTGTATGACCCGGGCATACATAAAGTGGTCTTGACCCCAGTCCAGACTAGACTTGGAAAGCGGTCCACCTTTTCTTTATAGTGCAGTAAATCAAGGAGTCTTGGAAGCAAAGTCTTCAATCATTTGCAAAAGACTGGGCATCTTTCCCCAAGTCAGTGCCCTCCCTCACTCTCCCACGATAAGAGATTCTCATTCTTCCAAACGTGTGGTGGAGCATCTCACAGAGCTACAGTATGTGGGCCTTTGGAAGACCCCAACCACTCAAGTACACTTTAAAATATTCCAAAATAGGTCTAAAATCAAACAATATTAGTACTCCTCGAGCCACCCCATATCAAAACTTACAAGAAGAAAACTTAAAATTTCAATTTTTTCTCTAATCAAATATATTGCTTCATGAAAAGTGTTCCAAAAAATATTAAAAATGATTTGCCTCTACTTCTAAGCCATGTTTCCCTACATTAATTCCAAGGAAAAATATGGGAATCACATGGGCCCATGTTACACCGATGAGTCCACTAGAATCTCGCATGACCAGATTCCTTGCATCCAAAAACGAGAGGATGAAACTCATCCAAAAGAAGAGCACCCCTGAAGCCGCGCACCTCAGCACGATTCTTCCCCGAGGCGATTGCACCACCCTCATTTCGATGAATCGTCATCATGGCATCGTCAGTGACAGATTTAGCTCCTCACTCGAAGTTGCCGGATCGGATATGGCAACGGATAACTTGCTCAGACATTCCATTGATCGATCGGCGCTTTAGGAATTGATTGATGAATTGGGGTTTAGTTAGATTGTTAGTGTGATGGGGTCGTTGTGTTGTTGCTTGAGCGCCGACCACTTGGAAGATTATGTGCAGCCGTATCAGCGTGATTGCCCCTGCTGTGTTCGTTGCTGCATGCGCTGGTTTTTCAACTCGGTTAGTCACTTCAATGTTGCTGTCATCACTCTTTGTCGAAGGTCTTTGTTGCTTTTTCGGTCGAGGCACCGACTTTTGCTACTTACGTCTGTCTCCTTTAGTTATAGGTGTCTAAATTTTGGAATATTCTTGTAGGCAAAGTGCAAGAGGATTTCAGCGCATCAAAGAATGTGTGATTCTGGGTAATGTATGCAGAAGCTATTAGGAATCAATGTTTCTTCTGGAAAATTTTGAATTCTCGACGCAGGGATAGGTGCACCTCTATTTGCTCGATTATGTACTTTACCTCTTCCTGCCCATTCGAAGCATGAGACTGTCCAATTCTCGAGAGAATGGTTTCGTTTTAGGAACACCCAAAATAGTTAGATTAGTCTTCGATGCATCTAGAGTGTGTGTTCTGAGCTCGCTTGAGTTAGGGTTTACTAAAGTGTGTAAACTTACTGTTTCGTTTTCGTAGTCTGCCTTGGATAAGCGACGTTTTCCGACTGATCTTAGGAGAATCATTATGCATTTTACCGACACTCGATTTGGTGATTACCATTGAGCGATTTCTTATCAGGCACTAGTGTACTCTGATTGATCGTTTTCTCATAGAATTGCTTAGCAATGTTTTTTTCTGTAGTATCAAATGTTTCTTCTTAGCTTTTGAACGCTTGTGACGTGAATGATAGCCTCTTAAGAGGAGAGTGAATACCTCTTACTGAACTTTTTCTGAGAAAATCACATTTGCAATTGTTAAAACAATGTGCTTGAACGTTTAACTTTTGAACAACTGTGAGGGGTTAAGCGCCGCCACGAGGAAATTTCACGCGTGAGAGCCCAGCGTGCTGAATTTTCCCGATCTACTCTTATAATAGAGCTTAACCTGTCGTTGAGTGTGCAAGGAGATTGCACCTTCACACTTGTAACAGTGCACTGCACCATTGGACCCTGTATAATGGGATATAACAAGTTTCATTTCCTAGGAGAGTTCTGTTCGCAAAGGCTTGACGGTGTTATGAAGCTCTTGAACTAGTGTGCTTCAACCTCTGAACCAATTGAGCTTTCGAACTCTTGTGCTTCCACTTTGAGCTAGTGGTGTGCTTGAACCTATGAACCAATGCTGTGTTTTGAACCTCTGAAGTAATGGGGTGCTTGAAGCTGTGAACGTATGGTGTGCTTGAACCTACGAATAAATAGTGGGCCTGAACATTTGAACTGTTGGAATGGCGCGCTTCAACATCTGAACTATTGGATTGGTGTGCTTCAACTTTTACCTCCATCAAAACTAACACCGCGCTTATGGGACGGAACCGCACAGCATTACACAGCGGATTTCGATGAAGTAGAGCACGAGGAAAACATATTCCCAATTCAAGCATCGACATCAACCGGAGTAGTAGGAGGCAGCAGTAGCAATAGCAATGTCGACACGATGTCGATGCCGGAGGTGTTCCAGGCACCGCCACCACCACTCCCATACGATGCCGACCCCCGTTACTTGCCCCGAATTGCTCGTGACGGGTTGATCTCCCGCAAGAGTGGCACCAGCCACAGCAGCAGCGATGGCACTGCCATGCAGAGACGCTTCAATGGTAGTGAGCATGAGGAGCTTCTGAAGTCGGACAGTACCAAGTCTGTGCTCTCTTCTTCCAAGGCTTTTCCGAGAGTTGAATCCAATCTCTCCATGTTGAGTGACGACGATGTCTGCCCCACTTGCCTGGATGGTATGTCAATCCTTCTCCTGTTGTAAAAGCTGCATCCGAAGACATCAAATTCAACAGTCGTAGCAAATCTCTATAGAAGATGTTCCAAAACACGAGTTCTTTCGATGTGCATGTTGTATTCAATGTGCACATCGATGAGGGAATCCATGCACTGATCTGGGAAGTGTTTTTGGCTGTTTGAAACAACGGAATAGTTCTAATCAGTTTCTAACGGAGGATCATATGAGATCTCAACCTTGGCTTTGACGGTGATCTTAGTAAGCGAACTCAAGGTCAATGCATTCTGAATATTGAATTCCAAACTTACAGAAGTTTTTTTCTTTTGGAAAAGACTACATAAGTACATTCTATATCCACGTTCTGTACATTCATACAACATGAGGAAATCCATGCACTGTATCAGTTGTTGTTCCGAAGTGTTGGTTGGCTGTTATAGAGCTATTTTTTTTGTTGCTTTACACTGAAGCTATGAGACCTTGACGTTGCTTTCTACCGTGGTCTTGGGACGTCACCCTAACTCACAATGCTTGTAGGGCTTGTGAGATGACCATTTCCGTATAAAAACAGGGTTCATGCTCGGTTAAATAAGCTTTTCTTCCGACTTGCAGGGTACACTGAAGAGAATCCCAGGATAACCACTGCTTGTGGTCATAACTTTCACTTGGCTTGTATTTACGAATGGATGGAGCGCAGCAAGCGCTGCCCGCTTTGTGACAAGGTAATGTCATATGCATTCATCACTTGGGCTATTTCTCAATTAAGTCACAGGCAAGATCATTGAAAAACCATGGCAGTATGCTGTTCTCATATACTTTTATTAGATGAAGTGTTCGTGGGATGACTGTTCTTATGCAAGCATTCATTTTGACTGCTCACTTTTTGTGTTACAGGAAATGATATTCAGTGAGAGCCTCTAGGATGGAAAGAAGAAATGGCTCATTATCAAATGAGCAAAGCCAAGCTGTGCAGGTACAAGTAGAAGTAGGACGTGGGGTGCATTCAATAATTGTATATATTGTCCATGTTTATGGCCTCTTAAATTTATATTTGAAAAATTTATACGTCCTGGTTAACCTGGATTTGTAGAATGTGAGTATCATGTTTCGAAACCCAAAAATCTTTGTGTGCAAGAGCCAAATAGCATTTATGCTTCTCATATTGTCTCTCTTTTTAATGCAATTGTGAGGACTACTATAAGTAGGCTATCTAAGTGAAAGGCAAATCATCTGAAAATTAGGGTGTTATGTAAGTGGTTATTGTCTGATTTGGTTTTCATGTGAACTTGTTGGCGGGAACATATAAATTTCCCATAGGAATATTTTGAAATTTGTAAATGTTGTTTCTTCATCACTATTTGAAGGCTTTAGAGGAAAAAAATGTTCCTTGTTGAGATGCATTCAAAGATGTAGTTATTTTTTCTCAGAGTTTATGAAGAAACAATATAGTTCTGGAATTACTCTTGGCTGTACCATATGATAGAATTGTTGAATCATGATTTTGATATGTGTTGAAAGGCTTAATGAAGGAACTTGAGGTGCATTACTTAATGCATTTGTAGGACAGTAAAATTATACTTTCTTGTCCATCTTAGATTGAACTATTTTACTTTCGTGTTATGGAAAGGTTGGAAGTGTTGTGATTATGTTTTGTTACAACATATCCAAGTTTCCATTATTGTAGAAATCACTACAAATCTCAATTTAACACATCCTCCAGTTCTATTACTAATGGAGGACTAGAAACTCACATTGTTGAAAATATAAAATGTTCAAAAACCTACAATACAATGTATTCAAAATTGTTCAATGATTCCAAAATTTTAAAGGTGCACAAATGACCTTTTGTATATTTGTCCTTATTGAGACTACAAACTTCCGGAGCATACTCTAAGAAAATCATGAAGAGATTCCAATGGTATAGGAGGATGTACATCTTCTGAGCATCGCATGAATTGTAAAAAAATGCATAATTTGGTTACTTGTCTTGTTTTTCAAGGATGGATACCAGTGTCGATGTTCTTATACACATTCTCGGCGATAGCCTTGCGAGCATCTAAGTCGTATTGCGCTGCAAGCTTCTCACGTTGATTCTCGGCCAACTTGTGATTCTTGTGTGCTTCAGCCTCTGCTTGACTCTCATGCTTTTGCATTGTTGCCTCCACTTTGCCCTCTTCGTTGTGGGCCAACACCTTATCAGCCTGTATTCCATCTCCATGCACACCAATTGCAAGATAAATAAGATTTACACTAACTTCCAAATCAACATGAATATGAAGTCTCGTAGGGTTAGTCATACTACTATCAGATTTTGTTATATTCTTCAACGTGCCATCAAGCATTAAAAAGTGTGCACTTTTCACAAAGTTAGATGACTTTTCCACCAAGAATCCACCATTATGATTGTGAGTAATATTGATAAAAAACCTTCTCATTAGCGGTTGCTTTGGTCTTGTCAAACTTTGCCTCAATTTTGGCGGTAGCATTAGCCATCTTCTCCTTCGCTGAGGCCAATGTGTGCTTCACCGTTTGCATTTTGAATTTATTTTACTTGCAAAATGAATTTACTGATATTTGTGATGATTAAGCTTGTGGAAATTGATTTTATTGAAATTGATCAATTACACCTATTATAACAATGGTAGAGAGTCCCATGTTTTTATACAAAAGTGAGATGCAATATGTTTGTAGATTTTGCAACATCTAGGTAATTGTGGCCACACTATATTGACATGTGGAGAATGATCTGCATGAACCTCACTTCAGTTATGATTTCAAAAGACTATAGTTGCCACATGTCTCTTCTTCAACTGGATGAATGCTCTTAGGAGTATGATAATGTATAAATTTCGAAAAGGAGGGTATAAAATTTCAACTAAAATTTAGAACTCCTTCACATCCCTAATTAATTTTCCTACTTTTTTCATTTTCCATGATAATTACCGTGGGTAAACAATACTATAGTGTTGATTAATAACTAAGTCTTATACAATTTTGACTTTGATAAATCTAACTATGTTGATTACGAGTTTGTGAGTAAAAATTTGAAAGAATCTTAAAATTATTTGAAGATTTGAAGTACATTTTACATTTTCAAATTCCTTGGAGCTCTTAAAATAAGTGAATTTGTGTCACATTGACCTTGCAAGTATGGTACTTAAGTTTAATTTGACTTATTAGAGAGAAGAAAAGAGAAGTATTATTTGCAATAATTAAGCCTGATAGCAACACATACATAGCTTTTTTTGTGTATGTAAGATCTAAATTTTAAAATGTCTTGTAAATGGAACTAGAGGAGCAAAGCTATTTTGATTTAAATGCTTACACCATAGTGATATAATTTTTTAAAAACTGTCAATATAGTTTTAGTTGATAACTCTTAACAAAAAAAATTGTCACTTTAAAGCTTGATGCAATATACCTCTATCTTCTAGTCTAAATTGGTATTTTGTAACAGCTTAAGGATATTGAGCCAATGCTAAATACTATCATAGTAAACTACTCATAGTTTTACTGTACTCTTGTAAAAGATTGTTAAAGTGTTCTGTTCAAGGAAAGACAATTGATTCTTTGTTATATAGTCACATGATTAATTTCTGGCCTCACTTCTGTCATAAAAATGTTTTGAGGATTCTAAGATACCACAAGGTAAACATGGATCATTCTAAGTGTTGAATAAATTTCCAAGCTAAATTGATATAATGAAATTTGACCACTTTCGATTAGAATTTCTTTATTTGAACGATTCTGCATAAACCTAATTATCCCATGTTAATAAACAAGACGTGGTTTTTTAGGATCTTTTTAATATATAATACATAATATTTGTTCATATGTACTCTATTGTCCTATTTTCTCCCATGCTTGCCTAATTAAAGACCAATTGAAATTAGCTAAGAGATACACTAACTTAAAATATCAAAATGATGAAATTGTGAATAAGAGAAATAAAATTACTAAGTATTATAGGTTGATAGCAAATCGGAAGTAGATACTTTCAAAAATAAAAGCCAAAAATTTTGGAACTTTGATTTTTCAATGAGATTATTCTCTTCAGTGAGAAGTATTAAGAGTTTTATGATTTTTATTAGCAGACAACATTTCACACATCAAACGATACACATGCTAAATTATACTGGAGAATTACAATAGTTCAAAAGAAATTCCAATTTTTGGTCAAAATTGTATAAATTATATTACAATGTACAACATTATGTTCTTGTCTTTACTCATATTACCACCATTTTTGAGAAAAAAATGGACCTTGGTTGATGAAGAAACTAATATCTCATGTATCCTCTAATTGTAAATATAAACAATTTTAAAAATCTTGATGCAACTTTGTACCATTCACACACGATTTCTTTTATCAATTCTTCAAGATACCACACTATCCTTATTTCGAGCATCCCCACAACATGATCTTATCTACTAGAAATAAATCTCTCCAAAAAAAAGGTTCGTTGATTCTACCATAGATGCACCTTCAACTAATTAGATCAAAACAAACCTATTGATATACTTATTACAAAATTAGCACTCAATCATTCCCAACAAAATTGTGCTAGTATTTGCTCAAGATATACCTTTGTATATTAATCCTCACCAATAACCTCTTATCACAAAGTTGGATACCACTCAAAGTTCTATCACTTAAGCCAAGAATGTTATTGTCAAGCTTAAACCTTTCACAAAACAAACCCTATAAAAACATCTATAAAAACTTCATCATTCTAAGCTATCATTGTGCAACCCACCATTCGGAAGGAGCAGAGTTTAAAGGCTCTAAGGAGTCAAAGACATCAGCTGTAAAGTTGGTAATTACGCTGTCCGGGCTACATGAATCCGTATTATCTTTTGTATTGCAGCCCCCATATAAGCTTGCATCCTCTGAATATAACATAGGCAGCTTCTCCCATTGATGATTGTTAGTCAAAAACAACGGAAATTCAGGGCTAAAAATCTGTACACTCTGCATCAAGGAGCCCTGATCCGATTGTAGCAAAAATTCAAGATAATTATTGTTATTATTGTTGTTATTATTATTTCCATTGTTATTATTATTATTACTGCTGCTGCTGCTATTTTGTTGTGAGTCCATTAGTGTAAGTCGAGTATGAGGGTTGCAAAAAGAATTAGGATTGTTGTTGTTGTCCGGAAGTTGTAAATTGGGGTTAGCTCCTTCACTGGTATTGTTGCAACAACAAGGGTCATTGGATGGTTTGTTGTCTATAGTGACAACGGGCTGCTCAAAACATGACAAAATGGTAGATCTTGTATCCCTTCGTGAGCGTGGCCTTCTCTTGATAGACCTTTGTGTTGTATTTGCCGTAGTAGTAGTCCGAGACGCCATTGTGACACATGGAAGCGCCACAGAAAGTGGTTGATGATGATGATGAAGGTATGGTTTCGTTTCCTTCAACTCCATAGTGTTCCCAAGTTCTTTCTCTGTACTTGTATAGGGTACCAACTCCCCTGTGATGGAAAAGTAAATTATAAGAATTAGAAAATCTTATGAATATATTCATTTTAAATGACGAAGATTTACTTATAGATAAAGTACACACAATAATTCAAGAAAATATTTAATTTTGAGAACAAGGGTAAATAATTAATTAAATATATCAACATATTAAAATCTCAATACTTGTTTTTATTTACTTGAGAAAATGATGTCTCCCAAATTCTTGAATTAAGATGTAAAAGGTTGTGTGTATTAAAGAAGATATGAGAAGATCAAATACATCGAAGTATTTTATTTATACCCAAAAATAGCAAGACATAAATTATTTTAACTTTTAGGTGTCATAGAATTTCATACAACATACAAATCAATATCAAAACTTTTGCAAATATTTGAATTCTCTTATGAATTTAAGGAACATTAGAAAATATTTTACAAACTAAATATTTAGTTGGTCTACTTTATACTTGCTAAACTAAGGAACCTATAAGTAGCACTCTAACTTGACCTTATCATAGATTACAGAGTCTTGCATTGTTGAGACAATCTTTTACTCTAGAATGAATAAGAACTCAAAGACTTGTAGGTTTTTGCCAATCTTAACTACTGGTTTATACAAATGTAGGGTTTTGATCTTACTAAGTCTAGTTTAGAGAAAATCAAAATGGACTTCAACATGTTGAGCGAAAAGAAATTGTCTAAAAATCATATTTAAGGAGGTTGGTATGAATGCTTGCCTGTAGCTAACTTGTGGCTACTCAGTATATCATCTGCGTCCATAGAGTTGAAAGCATGCATTCCAGAGTGGCGATGATGATGGTGATGCAAGTGTGAACGAAGCGTATCCGAGGCATCCCGAAATTCACTATCACCTTCAGCAAAGATAAAGTGCGGACCTAAGCCATTACCCATTAAAGAAGCCCCTCTTGAAGGACTATGAACCTGCAAAAAATAACAACAATGATAGACTTTAATCATAAGTTTATAAGCTTCAATATATATTATCAATAAGTCATCTTATCATTAAATATTTTGTTGCTTTATTTGTTTAATCTTCAACTTTCAAACTTTTAAAAGCCATTTTTGGCCTTGTAAATGTTGACATCGCTTTTCAAAGGATTGAATCTAATTGTTCCAATTTGTTCTTAATGATAACTCTTAATTCATTATCAGTGATTCTAGATGGTATATTGATTTTCTCCAAACATGCGGAGCTTCAAGCTCATTGCCAGCTCCACCTATATGAGCAAGACTCATAGCTATGGAAGATTGATATCTAATGACATTTTTTTTCAACCAAAAAGCAGTTTTCAAAATCATGGCTATGTATAAAAATGCATTGTTTTAGGGCTATATCTTCTAAAAGGAACAACCGTATGATAAGATTTTTATCCCTCTAAAAACCATGTAGCATTAATATAGATAAAATTTGAGCATAAAATTGATAAAATAAGATAATATCCCAAAACTCCTAGAGCAAGACTTTGAAGATTGTAGAGAAATTTCTATAGATAATTTGTTAATTTGCTAGTTCCAAACCAAAAAGCTATGTTTCCTTCACCTACTATAGTTGGATAACTTGGATTATACAATTCATAATTGAATGTAAGTTACATTTATCTTAGTTAGAGTTGAATAATTATACATAAGTAGAGTAAAGGACAAGAGGAGTAACCTGAAATCCTCCAAAGTCGGTCAATGAGGGATCTTTGCTTAAGTCGGAGGTGTCAGCTGAAGCATCAGTACTACCTGAAGGCATTTTTGGGCGTTGCAATGCTCGCAAGATGCGCTTTTGGCGTGTACTCCAAAAATTCTTTACATCATTATCGGTACGACCAGGTAAACAACTAGCAATCTTGGCCCACTTGTTACCCAACTTTGCTTGCATTTCTACAACCAACTTCTCTTCTTCCGGAGAAAACTTGCATCCACTCCTACATTTCCACGAGTTTATAAACAACTTCAATTTGCATATAGCTGCATTTGACTAATTTGGAAGTTTAGACCTTTTTGATATATTATGAAGAATTCATTAGTGATGCATGCTTAATTTCAACATTAAATCAATCAATCTCTTAAATAGAATATATCAAATATCCTCGTTTTTAAGAAGAAATAAAAAAATTCTTTTATTTGAAGAGCAACCTTTGTTGCAATTGATTATATCTTGTGAAATTGTTTATGAGTAACACCTAGACTTATTTGGACCTATCTATTTGATTTAGGGTTTAAGGTAAAGAAAAACATGTTCTTAAGTTTTCTAACTTTTCAAAAGAGAGCTTATTTTTGAAAAACATTAGTACATTATTTTGAGTTTACAGCTTAACATGTGATTAAAATATTTTATAATATTATATTACTAGGAGTGATGCTTAGCTATAACATAAGGAAATTCTATTTAGCATTGACTTTGTTTACATGGCAAATTCTTATTAAAGTCACTCCTCATAGCATGCTCAAAAATTGGGGTAGATCTTTCTTTGATTGTAATTGTACTCCATATAAAAATTAATAGACTTTTTATTAGAGAAATTCTCAAAACCTATATATTTTCTCCATCCACTTTTGACATGAAATATGATAAACTTAAAGAGACTTCTGCTAATTTGTGGGTGGTACATTTATTAATTTGAGAAATATCAACTGTCAATTTTGGCTTGGCAATTTAAGGGGAAAAAATGACTTTATAGTAGCAACTTGCTAATTTTTAGGTAGAATTATTACAGTATGTAGATGTGACAAATATAACACCACATTAATAGATCACATGACAAGAGGATCAATCTTCAACAAACCTTTTAAGATCAGGTTTGAGCTTATTCACCCACCGTAATCGGCAAGACTTTCCTGTCCTAGGCAATAGACCCTTGGTTCTAATAGAACTCCAATCACGAGCTCCAAATTGTCGAACATACTCTACTAGTATTTCATCTTCTTCAGGCATCCATGGTCCTTTCCTTAACACCTCGTCTCCATTTTGTACGGATTTTAAACTCATCTTGAATCCAAGGTTTTCGCCCCTTGCTCCTTTCTTTCCCCACTTTTGGATATGCCACCTTCTGTCTATCACCACATGCTCCAAAATTGTACATAAATGATGATTACGTCATTGCTTGAAAATTGTTTCTTGATCATTGTATTGTCGTCATATCATAAATTGGACTTCAAAAAGTTTTTAATTACATCAAATTCTTTGTGTCACAATCCAAATGCATTCTTAGAAGTAGAATATTAGTTCATCATAGCTATGAGAATGTTGATTCTATGATGGTTGTGTTCTCTATACAATTACCTACTTTCCATACCTACACATTTAGTTACATTATAAGCAACACATCTTATGATGAATTCTAAAACTATTTACACTTGTATATATACATATTGGTGATCATTTCAAATCTTGTTTATAAAGCTCAGACATATAATGACGATTACAATTAATAGATGTTTCAATCTTGTTGTAAAGAAATTAACTCAACATAGCCAACAAATTGTGATTGATTGCCAACAAATTTCATAGAGTTGTTGATTTATTGTTATCACCTCCAATTGTCACGTTTGCAAGAGCAAGATTCTCTAATTGTGTGGTTGCCTGAGCAACAAGTATGATTATTTGTGAGTATCCAATCATCAATGTGAACAATAGATTGAATGTGCTTCTCTAAAGACCCAATAGTTTATTACGTTAATTGTGATGTATAATCAAGGTAATATCTCAAAAGCTTTAATTTTTATATATATATCTTAAGCTCATACAAAAGCATCATTAATGAAATGAAATAGGCAAGTTTGTTGTTTTACAATGCTCATGCTTTGAGATGTTTATATAGCTTGCCATCTTTGCCGTTGAATTGACATCATGCTAAAATTTTGTAATGAAGCTTGAGGTGAGAAGATTGAAAGCTGGATAACCAAGAAAGCTTGAATATTTTTCAATTCATCTGTGTAACCAAACATGGTTTTAGTAAAAATCATACCAAAATTTGCATCAATACATCTTGCCAAGAAGTTAGTCATTTATACAACCTGGTTGTCTCTCAATCAAAAATACTCTTATAAACTTCAAAATGTTCATACAAATGCATATATTGTACAATACAATGTTAAGAATGTTTATAAAGATCTTAAGCTTCATTTACAAATTGCCATTATTATCAAAAGTCTATGCTTCAAATGTTATATCTATTGCTTTCAAGCATCATTTACAACATAGAATTGCAAACAAAAATGATCATATGATTCATTCATCAATAAAAAGGAATCGTACATAATGAAATTTCAAGAAGAGATAAATACCTGACAAATTTTTTGAGTGTACGTGAAAACCTTAGTTTGAGTCAAATATTTAGCTCCAATAATTCTTGATAAACAACACTTGTTGAAAGTAGCCCCACAAACTCACATTATCCTCAAGAATGCATCACAAATGTGCTTGCCTTGGTTGCATCATTTGATTGTAGTGCACAACAAAGTAAAAAACAAGAATGCGTATTTCTTAAAGAATGTACACAATCAAATACTTCTTGTTTTATAGTATGAGAATGACATTGGCAATTGACTTTTTTGATATAAATCTTGGATGAAATAATTATTATGTGTATGCATCACAATTTGTTGATCATTAAAAACAATGCTTGACATTTTCATAATTTGTGAAAAGATAAAACCCAAGAATCTTCCGCCATCAAAAATTTTGTACAACCTTTGTGTAGACTTGAAATTTTATATATTGTTAAGTGTGTCAAAACCTTGCTTCGAGACACAACTATGTACATCTTTTAGTACACAAACAACTGTGATGTCAACAAAGAATACATTTGCAATATGATTTACTTATTTATAAGCATTGACTTATTTGTGTCTATAATGGAGGAAGATATTCTTGGCAATGCTACAAGTGACTGAATGTTGAGATAGTAAAATAATTTGATTGACTTATGATCCTCCTATAAGTAATGCAATATTATCACAAAAGGTCACATTTGTTCATGAGAAAATGAAGGAAGTGAGCATATTTTAAGGAATGTAGACGATTGTTTTGTTGAGTTTGAGAAAAGGCCGGAGAGATAGGTAAAGAAGGAATAGAGCGGTTACCGTAATGTTTAAGTAACAAAATCATAATAATTATTCATTTGGTGGTTATAAATTATACCAAAATGTTATGAAAAATATTGAGTGCTCTATATTTTGCTATCATATAAATTAGGTCAAACATGTTCTAATTTGATTGTAATCATGCACATGTTCCAAAAGGTAATTTAATGACATGAATTTCTATAAACTTACAAAGAAAACCAAGTGTTCACAACATTTTCAACAATAATATGATTGATTTTGTAGATAATTATCTAAATACGTAAAGTAAAAATAACAAAATATAATTAAAAAATGAAAAATCCTTATTCTTTATCCTTTTCTTTTGTGATCTTGATTTAAAATTTGGTCATAAATTTTAGATTACTATATACATCTACGTATGCAACATTTGTTTGTACATACATTGTTTTCAAGAGAGTTCCTACTAAACTGATACGTTGTTAGTAAATAGTTATGTTTTAACAATTTTACTTAGGAAAATTCAATCCAAGAGTTATTATTTTATTTTTAGTTTTTTGAGAAGGGTCTATAGAATTAAAATTTGTAGATACAATAATGGTGAGGTCCTTACCACAAGCGGAGGTTTTGAATCCATGAAGCAGAAGTATCAAATAGAGTACTTTTGGCTTTATTATACTAAGCCCTTATGGAAATCTTGAATTTAATCAAAGAAAAAAAGAAGATAAATATATTTCTTGTCTTGATCAACACTTTCTTCTCAACATGCATTTAACATTCATGAAGAACTACACTCTATAACAACTTCATATCTTACGATACATCAACATTTCATGGAAACTGTGATGAGGTTTTAGCTTCGAGTTGCACTTTTCAATTCACAGACTTTCCAATCATTCACTAGTGACGCGTTCGTAACAAAATTGGAATATTCCATGCTAAGACGGATACCCAATTTATATTATTTTCAGTGCCCATAATTCTTTTATGGTAATCCATCTACTCATACTAACTTTGACAAGATGTACATTATTTCTTGGTTTGCTTAAACACACAGTCCTATAAGTTTTTAATAATAATCTTACGGCATAAGCATAGTAACCATGCAACAAATGTTAACTTTTGAAAAACAACTCTCATAATGAAAGGACATACATCAAATCATTGCTTCAACAATGTGCATTCGTACATGTATCAGCAAAAGTTATTTCCAAAACTTCCTCTTGAGATATATTCAAGAGGTATATAACAAGCCTTCAAACATATCCTCAACAAAGAGAGGTTAACCCTTAAAACACCCACGGGGTGTGAAGCGGGCAGCCCAAAATTGGATCCCAACATCTTTTGGACTTGGGCATCATGAATAGTACACTTTTTGAACAAGGGCATCATGGATGCACCAATCAATGATGAGCTTGCAACCTCCTACAAGGTTATGTACAACCCCAACCTACCTACCACAATCCTTTCAAAGCACAAAATCACTCATACAAATTGTGATTTGAATTGTAAAATTCCACTTTTCGAATGCATCATAAGAAGGTGACCAGTTTGACATCAAAATATATGTGAAAAGTTGAGTACAGTGAGAGCTACAAAGAAGATTCTGTTGGAAGGTGACCCCTCGGGTCACCTTGGGCGTTTAAGGGTTAAGACATGCACCAATCTCACCTTCACAATCAGTAGAACTGCCTTCACGGAAAAATATTGTTGATAGTTAGAAGAACATCTCAAATCCTTGGTCAATTCATGTATGTTCATAGACCAATAATATTATCAGTTGAACAGATTCCACAGAATTGACTACAATGCCCAATTCCAGAGACTCAAATTTAGATACAGTAGCCCAAAACACGAAAATCCAAGACACCAGAAGATACCAGAAGCAAGCAAGCTTCTTTTCTGTATTGTTACACCAAATGTAATCTTACAACATCCGACCAATTCTTACTCTAAATCTACAACAGCAACATCTTCACCATCCTCAAAATGTCAGTGCTTGTTAGCCTCAATTACCTCCCGATACTCCTTTTTCATTTTAACTCCTGATATACTTCTGCACAACCCCAAAAAGCACGAAAACACAACATATTAGAACATCCTGTTTTCAAAACAATAGCAAAGATGTAGTTGAGAGTTACGTACTTAATCAATTGCTTGTTCTTGAAGAATTGGACGCACGGTGTGCCCATGATACCACCAGCTTCCGCAATCTCAGGGTCCTCCTCAATGTCTATCTCCACAAAGTGGACGTCATTTGAATATTCATCGACCACCTGAACACACCAACTCATTAGACTAGTTCCCGAATGACCGGTTTTAAGGCATCCGATATTTGTGAAGGAAATCGTAGTCTTTGTGAAGGGATTTGTGATATCAAAGTACCTTGTTCAAAATTGGCTTGAGAGTTCTGCATGGCCCACAAGTCGGTGCGGTGTAGAGTACACTGATAACACGAGGACTCTCATGGTAAAGCTTCCGAAGCGCATACTGCATCCACATGTCCACAAGGTTAGCAGAAAATAAATGTTCCTAATTACAAGATCTTTATTGTGGCATTTCCTCTCAGCTCAAATTTTCACTCAATTTTAGGTGCCAAATTCTTTTTGTCTTGGAATGATACGATCATAAAGTGTAAATTCAAATCATAATTTGTATGAGGTTCGAGGTTGCACGTAGGCTTGTAGGAGGTTGCAAGCTTATGGTTCATGGTGCACTATTCATCATGCCCAAGTTCAAAAGATTCTGCAATTCATTTTTGGGCTGCCCAGTGCAGCAGTGGAGAACTACAAAAGTTGATGAATGAAAACGCACCTGGCCTTTGTGTTTCGTCATTGAGATGTCGAATTTCATGTCGATGTCTTCTTTCGTGAGCTCTTTCTTCTTCACCTCCTCCTGTGCAGGCTGCCAAACCAACGTAGCATATGACACATTCAGAATCAGAGCCCCAGTATTACTACACTGATGGAAAATCCTATACGATAAAAAAATCGTCATTGAAAAGTGGTAACAAAACGTATGCAGCATTCACAATCGCCAAAAAATGGTTGAAAGTGGCTGAGAAAAGGGGAGTACACGTACTTGGTGGAACTCGACAAGTAGGTCATTAGCAGCCAGGTAGCGCTCAACAGACAATGCTGCCATGCATCCTGATCCTGCAGCTGTGATAGCTTGCCTCCACTCATGATCCTGTGCACAAAAGCACGAACATCAAGAAACAAAAACATCAAGTTTCCTACCAAATAGATGCTCAAGCACAGCAAGGGTGGTGTTGCAGACCTGGAGATCCCCAGCAGCAAAAACGCCTTCGACGCTGGTATTGGCAGTGCCAGGCTCCACAACCACGTAACTGGCATCGTCAAGCTCCACTTGACCCTCCAGGAGCTGACTGTTGGGGCTATGTCCAATCCCATAGAACAACCCTCGCACTTTCAACGACCTTTCTTCGCCCGTGACTATGTCTCGTAGCCTCAAGCCTCCCATTTGGCCCTTGTCATCCGCCTCTATGTCCACCGTCTCTGTGTTGAAGTGCACTGTCACGTTCGGATTGTTCATCACTCTGAGCACCCACCATAAACCCCAAATCACAACCTCAATCGACTACACATACTCAAACAAATCTTTATAATTAAACTGTGCATGAAACAAAATCGAACTGCAGCTGGGCGTTACATGAGTAATAGAGCATCGATGAGTGAGAAAAGCATCTACGTATTGTGTAAAATATGGTAGACACCTAAAATAGTGACTCTTGCTACTACCTCCTATTTTTCGATTATTAGAACTGTCAGCTTTTTACATATTCTTGTAGGCAAGTGCAAAAGGATTCCAACAAACCAAACAACATGTCATTTGGATATTGTATGCGAAAACTATTGAGAGTCAAAGTTATAAATGAACCATTTTGAGTTTCTCAATAGATGTTCCAAAACAATCATCTCCCAATTTAGGTCGGCCACCATTTTAGCGGTCTCTACCTTAACTTAAGCTTGTCTTCTGTGACCAGCATCGATGAAGAATATAGCATGTGTCGGTGATACAACAATTAGATTTCGTCGTTGTAGAGGTGGTGCATCAACGTACCTGTCCTGCATGGCTTTGGAGGCTCGCAGTTTATCTCGTCGAACCAAGAGGTGCACATGACCAGCATATTTCGTCAAATAAATGGCTTCTTCGGTGGCAGTATCACCGCCACCGACAACAGCAAGCTCTTGGCCTTTGAAGATTGGCGAGGCGCCATCGCAGATGGCACAAGCGCTGATACCCCGGCTCCAAAACTCGTGCTCGCGAGGCAATCCTAATCGCTTAGCTGTGGCACCCGTCGCAATAATTATGCTGTGACACTTAACCTGAACCAACCCCAACTTCTAATACTCTTAGCCACCTCCTACTCCTAAAAACCCCTCCTCTCAAACATTGCAAACATCTCCCTGGAATGCCAATGAATTGGGATGGCAATTACCTCGCTCTCGCTGCTTCGGACCGTGAATGGTCGGTTTTGCACGTCCACGAACTCTACGTCCTCTGTTCGCAATTCTGCGCCCCATCGCTCAGCTTGCTTCCTCATCCTGCATCCAGGTACTCTTTTAGAATCTTTTTCTGTGGCTATGGGTTCAAAAGCAGAGTAGTTGAGATTGAGTTCTTTGGCGATGACTGCGTGATCGGAAAGGAAGGCAATCAAAGATACAATTGAAGCTCTGTAGTAGTACTGCATGATTGAGAGTTTCCCTTGAGTCCACGAAAGTATTTATCCTGCACCCGGTTACGCTTTCTAAGAGTTTTGTGTGTCTCCCGTGGCTATTTGATCTTAAAGCTTCGAAACAGAGTCTGTCGAGATTGACGATGACTATGTGATCTCACAGAGATGCAATAAAAGATGTACTTGGAGCTATTGTGGGCACTATTTCGTACTAGTATTGCATTATTAAGGATTTCAGTGGAGTTCACCGACTCATTCATCCTGATACTCTTTTTGAGTGTTTCCTGTAGCTGTTTGATCTTAAAGCTTCAGGACACAGTTTGTTGAGATTGAGTTCTTTGGAAACGACTAAGTGATCTCACAGAAATGCAATCAAAGGTGAGATCGCAGCTCTTGTGAGAACAATTTCGTGACAATTGCATGTAGAGATTGAGTTCTTCAGCACCAACTATGTGACCTTACAGAAATGCAATTTAAGCTTGGCTTGCATTTTACCTGTCCATCAATTCGGGTCCACTGATTCCTTCAGGGAAGCCGGGGAAATTCTCCACTTCGGTGGTCGTCATGAGCTGGCCTCCACGAACTCCACCCACTTGGTACCCTTCGAACATGACGGGCTTCAGATTCGCCCTCGCTGCGTAAATGGCTGCAGTGTAACCTGCTGGACCTGAGCCTATAATCACCAAATTCTCCACACCTCCCACGGGCTCTGCAACCACACTCATTCCACTACAATCAGCTGGCAAGCAAAAATTAGAGTATCCAAGATAATCAAGAACCTGATTGTATCCAAGACATTCCAATAACTGCTTGTAATCGAGGTATTCAATCAAGAATTCTACATAACGCTAATGGCCAAGAACCCTGCTCTTAAAGAATTAAACTCAGAGAGCGCTCCAGTCAGTCATATCGCGACCGGACCACAATTCCATACGGAAGCTAATGCAGAGTCCAAATCTCGATTTCCATACAGCGACTACCACTATCAGCTCATGCTGTAAGCTTCTCTACTACTCCGTACAAGGTAGACAGGATCCAGGGTTTATGAAATCGATCGCCATTTCAATCAATCCCATCAAGCAGTTCATAATCAGTGAGGGGAGGGACTAATTCGTGGGTTGCTTCCAATTCTATTCGATAAAATTACCACTCAATTTAGGGTTAAGCAATTGCATTTTCTTGTTAAACCCAAAAATGGAAGGGACCGGAAACCTCTGATCGATTGTTTTCCCACCTTGAGGAGCCCGCTTCTCCCCGGCGGCGAGATTGGAGGCATCAGCACGGGCGACTCCAGCAGCTAAGCCATACCGTCTGGTGGCGATCGATTGCCTACGAAATAAGACGCGTGCATTCGAGGAAGATCCAAACCAAAACGCGCCACTACTACTGCTACTGCTAATACTATTGCTGCTGCTCCTGGAAAGAATCCCAATGGCACCGCTGGGCAGCGCAGCAGGCGCCCATGCCAGCACCATGGCGACGAAGCACGGACGAGAGCTCAGCAGGGGAGAAATGAAGCGAGAATCATCGCAGGACAGGGAAGCGACTAATTGGGGGGCTGGGCCTTATCCGGGGCAGCAATAGAATGAGACAAAAGCGGACAAGCTCGCTTTTGAGAGCAGGAAAAAGGGACCCTGTGCAGCTCTCGATGGGGGAAGACTATAAGCTCTAGATGGGGGAAGACTATAAGCTCTAGATGGGGGAAGACTATAAGCTCTAGATGGGGGAAGACTATAAGCTCTAGATGGGGGAAGACTATAAGCTCTAGATGGGGGAAGACTATAAGCTCTAGATGGGGGAAGACTATAAGCTCTAGATGGGGGAAGACTATAAGCTCTAGATGGGGGAAGACTATAAGCTCTAGATGGGGGAAGACTATATCCCCTGTAGTGGGACAGCCCCACGTGGGCAATGGTTCGTCGCAGCGACCTAGGAGGCACCCTAGAATCCGTGGGGACCTCCCAAGGCCGTTTTTGATAATTTTGAATTCAAATTTGAGGTCTGCGACCCCAAGTTGCCATTGGAAGCCTCCTCCTAGGCATTTAATGTCTATACATCAAAAAAGTAGGGGGCTCATTACCCCTCCTCCATCCTCCTTGGTAGCTGCTACGAACGCTTACCCGTCCCGCGTGGTCCCCCTTGCAAGCGCGATTGCGCGGTTCAGTTACCGCCCGCCACTTTCCAGTTACCACGAGGTAACATTCCCTGCCCGCCCAGGACACTGCGCCCGCCAGAAGCCCTCTTTCCGCATGCCACCATGCGCCACCATGCCCCCATGCCATCCACATGCATATGTCACAAATCTGGCGACGCTAGGTTTAGATGTTGTGTCACAACTCTCGAGCCGGTATTAGATCTAAATCCGATGTCACGGAAGTACACAGTCTCGCAGTGTTTTGGAGTATTGCCAACGATTTCAGGCGTCTAGAGGGCGTCTAATATAAGCGTCTAACGTTTATACTCAATTCCACCTACACATCTCGGTTTCTCAGTTTGGGCTTCTGCTCTACTGCAATTGCATCAAACATTCGAACCGGAGACTACTCCATCATTTTCTCAATACTCAATATGAATACTTACTCATTCTGGAACTTTAGAATTCCCTAGATCTCAGTCCGTTGTCACAAATGCGCCAGTCTTTCAGTTCTCCAAAGTAACTCCAACGACGTGAGGCACGATTATACTCAATTCTACGTATACATCTCGGTGTGGGTTTCTGCACTTCTGTTGTTGCATCGAACCGGAGACTACTCCATTACTTACACAATACCAATCGCTGAATCTTTAGGTTTTGCTAGATCTCAATCCGGTGTCACGAATGCGCCTAGTCTTCTAGCCTTCCGGAGTATCTCCAACGATTTCGGCCGTGGACTAAATACTGTTGTATTGAACCAGACACCGCTTACAATCGCATTCAAAACCAATCACTTTTTGCATTGCTTGTGGAGATCCGAGCCTACGCACTCACAGACTGAGTCAGTGGCCGTCGAATCTACTCTCTTTGAATACGACGCTGCTTCTCCATATACTCCCCCGCTGCTAACTAGTGAACTGAAATTCTTACTCAATTCCTTCTACGCTTGTCTTCTACAATTTTTTATTGGTGTGTCACGATATTCGTTGTCGCCCACTCACGTTGTGGCACAAAATCCATGAGCAACTTCATGACTATATGACGTCTTGTCTAACGAGTATCGCTATTGCAATCGCTATCTCTCCGTAAGAACCCGCATCCCTAGTTCTCTACGCGCAGATCTGATGTCACAATTTCACATCTGCTGAAACTTACCACTTCAAAACTACGTGACACATGTTTCAATTGAATGATGTTCTATGTGTGTGATACAGTTGTCTCTTCCGTCATGTTCGATGTTGTTGATGCCATGGTTTCTCAGACCCCCCATTTTGCTTCGGTGGTGCACTCACTAGAGAGTCATGTCCGAGTCAAGCTCAGTAATGCGGAGGCTAAGATTTTGGCTCCCATATAGTCGTTGGTCAAAGATCTCAAAGAGGGTCCATCTGGGGTGACTAATCTCCAATGGAACAAGGAACATAGGGCACGTCGTGGGAAACATGGTAAGGATCACGAAGTTTGATATTGTTATGTGTCTGCAAAGAGGATAGAAGATTTCATCGCTGGATTCAAAATGGTAGCGAGGGGACACAATGCGTTTACCGTGAGACTTAAGAGAACCACAAGCGCCCAGAGGATGCAAGGGAGGGCGCCCGTACATCGTTGTATTTTTCAAGATCAGGGAACTTCGGTTCATGGACCATTTCGATATTTTATAAGTAGAGTCATTCTATCAGAAGATTGGGTCTATTTCTTATAAGTGCGACTACAGCAGTATTTCACAGTGAGCAGCAATGCGTGACAGTATTCAGCACCGGATGACAAAAGTCAACCTCTTTAGGATTACGTTTGAATTGGCCGGACAATATTAGTTGTTTGAAGTAATTTCTGGAATTCCATACACTTTCATTGTTCATGCATGGTTTACTGTATGAAAATGATAAGAACTAAAATGCTTAGAACATTGTTCATGTTCATGGTTTACCAATACTTAAAATGTTATGATGTCTTTGCAGGTGGCATTGCGAATATGGTCCACAGGACTACTCCGGCGGTACTGTTAAAACTATCACACCGGATCTCCTCCCCAGCGCTAGAAAAAAATTGATCATCTCTTGCCAAGCAGGAGTGAGTTGCACGAAAAGGCCCGCGGAAATTCAAGCCCAAACCACACCCACCAAACAACATCGATTGCAACGCAGTCCCTGCGTGTGTGACTCTTATAGATCCTCCCAAACCATCACGTAGGAGAGTTTTGAAAAGT
Organism: Bryum argenteum; assembly: GCA_037043015.1. Lineage (NCBI taxonomy): Eukaryota > Viridiplantae > Streptophyta > Bryopsida > Bryales > Bryaceae > Bryum > Bryum argenteum. The sequence goes on along the minus strand of CM073328.1, from coordinate 10,448,481 downwards.
ACATCGAATGGGAGTGTTGTTGATGGAATTCTTGTGACCAAAAAGAAATTGATCTGCAAGAAACTTGGGTGGGTTCTTCATGATTCTCCCCGTATCACGCATACCTCACAACTTGCGTTCTCCCCTTGGATGAAGCTCGATGCGGTCCATTGTCAAGGAGGATCGCTAGAGAATGGGGAATGTGCCATTCATGTTGATGAAAAGGATTTAGACATCATTGACACTATTCCTGACCTTAACGAGGACCCTGAGTTCTCTAATTCCGCAGAGTTTGGTAATGGTGAGAATGCTTACAATTTTTCCACATCTTCAATTACAGTGCTAGACTTGGTTCTGTAGTATTTCATCATAACCGCCCATTTTGATTATTAATAATACAGTGTCACTGTAATATTGTCATTCTCACATCATGAGTGCCCCTGTTATATGCAGGTGCCACATTCTGGGTTCCTCAAATGCTAAATGTGAACAAGGACGACCTCACTTCGCTCCCTACTGCCACCTCACCTAACAATGAGGCAAACGCAGGTATTTTCATCTTATCAAATATTACGAAATGTTTTGTATGGCATTCCTACTATCACAACCTGTGTTATGTCTTTTGGAGTGTTGCATTAGGCGTGTGCTGGTGTTACAAAGTGGATTCATGGACGCTGACTAGTTTCTAAATGATATTCTAGATACCACATCCGAACCTCCCATTGTCACCGGTACGAAGGTACCTCTACATGGGGGCTCTGTTGGGGTCAAGACAAGGGACTCGAGGAAGATGTGGGGCATGTCTATGAAGCGGGGATGTGAGACTCGGTTTACGGTTAAGATCCTTTTACATGCACCGCACATTGCTGAGTTGTGTGTCCTTCAGGATCAGCATGTGAACAATAATGGCGTCGTAGTTCATGGTGGAATGAAGCTTGGTGACCCTGGAGCGTTATCGGCTCACTTATTGTCGGTGATAATCAATTTTGTAGATCATTGCTTGCGTGAGAACTACACTGTTCACCAGATAATGAAGAAACATCTTAAGTTCTTAAGATCTTGGGAGGCTGATGGGAAGGTTATGACTCGTAACAATCTTATTAGCCCGAAGGAGGTTCGAAACATTGCACGGAAGCATGCCAAGGAGACGTGGATGTTGTACTCAAATGACGCTCAAAGTGTACACATGTGGTCCAGAAAAACATGGACAAGGTCTTCCATTACAGTGAGACAAATTTGTGTGATCCGGAGGCCATGGAGGGCATCTTGACGGGAGTCAACATGCCGCTTACTATTGGTATACAAACTCCGTGGCAGAAAAATATGATGGTTAAGTATGGTCACGGAGGTGGTGTGTCTATAGACGCCACATTCGGGACAAATGAAAAAAAGGTACGTAGTCATCGTGTCTTCTTGGAGTCTATCATATCTCAATGCCATCTGTTGTGGCTGAGATGTGGTTGCATTTTGTTTTTGACTTGCTTATTCGATCTTCCTACGATTTATAGGTAGCTTTACTCCAAACTTATTGTTATAGGACTAAGTTTATCTTAATTACCTTTCATGTCTCGGTGTTACAATGTGTCACTGTTACACTTTGCTAATGTTTATCATTTTTTCCTCGCAGTTCCTGTTGTACACAATCATGGTGTTTAACGAGTGGCAACAAGGGATTCCGGTGGCTTGGATACTCACGTCTAGGTGTGCTGAGACGGACCTCACTCCATGGATGCGTGCCGTGAATGTCCGGATGACAACGGCTAATCCCGGTTGGGAGCCTCTTGCATTCATCGTCGACTGCGCTCACGGCAAGATCAACGTTTTAAAGATAGTTGTGACACAACAGCTCAGTTTGTTATAAACTCACAACAAACGAAAAAATACCGGTTTAGATATCTTAAAATTTTAAGTTGCCCCCATACTGAATTCCATTATTCATTTTATCAGTCCATGAAGTTGGTTACCGAACTGCTAATTGCCTCTAAAACTGCTATATGCCCCAGAATTTAGGTACCATTGAAAAACTCATACTTCTAGCACCTAGACAAGACACTATTAATTAAAATAATCATATCAATGAGCAATTTCATTCCATTCGCACTGTGTTCAAAATCAATCGATGGTAATACAAAAAGTGCACTTATTTCCATGCATCTCTCCAAAAATTTGAAGCATGCAGTTTTTTTCGTGAATGTACAAACCAACTAACATTCCGTGCATCACTCATGTAGTACGTGCTTCCAATTACGGGTGTTGGGTCTAGTAGGCAGTCAATTAAACAATGTTTTCGATTTGTGCATCATGACGAACATATGAGGTGGTTCTCATTGTGTCCTCATTTTATTGATGATTAGATTCACATATCGTATTTGCCGCTGACAATGAGCGGTATGTGTTGTGTACAGTATGATCTAGCCTACGGTCCCAATATTTCTATGCCTTTGGCATGTCCGGCGTGCTTGGCAATAACATACATGTTACAAAATCAAAGATGCGCACGCACGTGCTGCGGTTTTATGTGACATTGGTGAAATGATGTATGATCGTACCTTGCCATCAGGACCCGGCTCCCAAACCTGGGCAGCTACAAGAATTGACGACTTTAGTCGCAAGTATTCCATGGAGGTCGAGTTTTGGTAAAACATGAAGGTCTAGTCGTTGAATAAGGTCCACATTTGAGTGGTAGGGTACAGAAACTTACCTTACGCTCGCCAAGACACTAATGTGGCTATAGAAGGATACTACGGATTTCTTAAATCTGTGCTTAAGTCCAAGAAACTCGGATAGTTGGTTGCCGCATCGATTGGAGTATCACCACTCTCACGGAAGAGGTCCACGACCATTTCAGGTATAAGCAATTGCAAAAAGAGATGAGTTTTGCGGATAACAAGAAAATGCAGGATGTTGTCGTATTTGCGCTTGTAAGGGCACACAACCTTTCCGACTCCGATGTTTCTCTGGATCAATTTCCTAGGACCTATGCACTTGTGACATCGCAGAGCAGCCGTGACACTCGGTACGTGTTTCATAATCCCGACGAAGAGTGGGCCGGTTGTAATTGCATGTGCGCTCCGCGAGGTAATATTTGCAAGCATTTGGTTAAGGTTTTGTTGATGATACTTCCCGATATTGCGGAAAGAACAATTGCCAGATTTTGCGCTCGCTAGGCAGGTAATGCCGAAAGAGGTATGGGGCGTGTGTTACTTACCATCATAGAGAAGGATACACCATACATTCTTCTATCCTCGATCTCCGAGTCGAAGCAGACTCCAGTCAAGAGGAATCCTGTTGTTCTCAATGTAGCCAAAACACTCCGGCATCTGATACTTTCATTGTACGTTGAGGTCACTGGGAACCCCGTGTTAATGGAGCATTTTGTGGCTAACTTAAACCAGGTTGTTGGCCGCATACGCGCACTCAAGGTGGAGATTCGACATGACACAATACATCCTATGGTTGTCTCTCTAGTATTACGCGTTGTCGAAGACGGCCGTAACTTCTCCCTTCTTCGAGGCAAGGGCTTCCTCGAACGGAGACGAAAGTCTGTAGTTAGGAGTTTGCGATTCCCGGGTGTTTGACCAAAACTGTCACTTCGTTATTATCCGCGATACCAGCACAGTCCAGCAATTTCAATATGTCGCGACATCGTGTATGTCACGAAGAATTTAAGACACAATTTGAATTGTGCACAAGGGTCGACGTAAGTTAAGTGTTGACCTCTTCATTAATATTCCCGGTATGCAATATGGTTTATATAAGTAGTAAGGTACCCGTTGTCCCAATGGGGAAGCTCATTATTTGATATTTTTAAAAAATGATCTCATACCCCCGTATCCTTGTTTTTTATTTTTATATAAGCATATTATTATTTATGGTCACTTAAGTTCTGTGACATTACTTACATTCCGTCGTAAGACTCACTTAAGTCCCATGATAACACTCCTTTAAGTCTCGTGATAACACTCACTTGAGTTCCGTGATACCACTCACTTAAATCAAACTTTGCCTCACCAAATGGACAATCGAATTTTATCATATAAGTAGAAATATAAGTATTTGGAGCGTTGTGATTGGCCGTAAGGAACGAGAAATTTCAGATTTATTATAGGTAAAGAATAATGACTTTTACCTTACTAATTTGTAGTTAAGTTAACATTCGCTCTAAGTTGAAACACTTCTACTTCGTCTTCTCCACAACTATGATGTATATATAGTTGGTCAACCTCAATTCCGTTAAAATGACACCATTCCGTATCCCATTTTAGCGTAGCTCAAGTGCCATATTGTGCGGAATGTGCCATTTTAGCGGCATATGTTGTTATATTCTGAGAACTGCAGAGCGGGTGATAATTGGGAGCACTAAGTGTTGCTTTGTAATATCACACCATCTCTGTAATATTACATGCATTCTGTAATATCACGGCACTTTGTAAATCTGTAACACATGAATTCTGTAATATCACACTATCATTATAATATCACATGCATTTTGTAATATTACACTATCACTATAATTTATCACACTATCTATGTAATATCACACTATCTCTGTAATATCACATGTCCACACCTTTCTACAATCATGTCAAGATAATTACAACTTAGTATTATTTTAAGTATTGTATACAAAACCCCATGTATCATAGGATGCACGGTACTTCACTATACCTCATTGAGTAAACTAATAGTCCCTAATACTTCTTATGTATTGCCTCTATGGATTTCCACACATCAACCTTCGACGTTGTAATACGTTTTATTTAGTATTCACAGCTCGGTAGAGCAAGGCACGACCCTACCCTCTACAATCAATCGCTCAATCATGACCTTCACATGCTTCGACTCTCCTAGATTGCAATCCGCCGTAAATTGTCTACAGCAAATTTTACTTGCACACACGGCGCAACTTGTATGTTCTTCTTTGTCGACCTTGGCTTCCATGACGCTAAGATGCTGTCTGTTGATGTGTAGTCCGCCACAGTGCATGTTGCATCCGCCTTCCACATGAACCGTTTATGCGTGTTTCAACCTTGATACATTTACTCAATGTCGCCTGTTATTGCATATGGTATGTTTCACTTCAGAGGAACCTCTCGAAAATAATCTTGTGTAGGATCAAACTGGGGGTTGTCCTCTGCCACTCCCAACCATACATGCTTTCTTGTCTCAGATGCAGGTCTTACAAAGAGGAGAAAGTAAAGCATGTATTTTCAGAAACTTAAACAAGGATATTCTGTGCGACTAACTCCAAAATCTGAAAAAATTAAATATTTTTATGTATATCAACATATAAATAATTGGATGACGTGGTAGTTATTTAAATACAATGTGTATTCATTTATAACAATTTCATTACATTTACACTAGGCACTTAAATTATAGTCAATTTCTATATAAAATTATTTAAGTAATAAATATTGACTAAGAGCATACTAAAGCTGTAAATTGAATATGGTAGATTTATTTTAAACATTCTCTTCAATTGCATATCATTAATTGAAATTTAATTATAAAGAAACTCAGAAATTCGTTGAAAAAACTATGAACTTTATAATTTTTACTGTGTTAAATATATATCAAAATTTATAAAATATGAACATTTACTTTCATTGTGGTAAATAAAAAATGTACATTTATTAAAATGTAGGATTAAACTTTAATTTATGTAAAACAGTATTATTATACATATGCAATTGAAGGTTTATAGTCCAAATACAAATCCAAATTTAAATATAGAAAACAAAATATTCAACATTGTGCATTCCTCTATACACAAAGAAAAGTAAAAAGAAATAAAATCTAAAAAGAAGCATCATAAATTATTTTTGAGACTATATATATATATCAAAAAAGTTCTAAAATAAAACGTAAGAAATTTATAAAATATACAAACCTACAAAGACCTAAAAAATGTATCGACGAAGACAGACCTACAAAGACCTATAAAATGTATCAACGATGATCCCTCCAGAGGCTTGATCGGGCGGCTAGGAGAGCAGTAAAACATCTTCCCACTCTCTTGATGTCCGTATATAAAATTAAAGTCATTAATACCGTCACGTAGCTTCTCCAACAATAGATCATAACCTTGAAAAAATGTAGACTTTTGAAACAACGCAATACTCGATTGTCCAGATTATCCACTAGTTTTCGAACAATGAACTATATCATTGCTCTTGCACGGAAGAATATCTCTTGTAGAAGGATCAAAATGGTACCCAATTCCTGGAAAATAAAACCTCGTTTCATTTCCAGCACAATAAAATTAAGTTAAAAACTTTACAAAAAAATAAAGACAAAAGAACAAAAAATGAATTGTAAAGTTTTAAAAATATTAGAATACTTACCATTAACTATCAACCATAGAAAAAACCGTAGTTCAAATCTTTATTGTCCTTATGAGGGTTACAAGAATAATCCTTTGTAACACCTATTGTTGTGTAAGAGACTTTACCAACACCAGCTGGTAAATTGTCTTTCGACTAAACCATCTCTGATTGCTCCAAGACTGTTGAAAATAGTGACTTTAAATGGTCGTAGAGCATAGAACACTACAAGAGAACTCGAGCTTTAAACAATTGATTTTTAAGAGATTTTTGCCGTTGTAGTCTGTTCAATCGGACGTGCTGCTTAGGACAGAGGAACAGATATCAGTTGTTTCTCTGGGGCCTAGTCCACGTAACTCAGATAACGTGGATCCGGTGCAACCTGTCTCCACGTCGGACGGCATGTGACTTGCACGACGAATTAATACGATCGTCCGTTCTTCATCGACATCTCGTGATTTTTGCGAATCATTATTGCGCGCGCAATGGATACAATTGTTTTCGTGACTGGCAACGCGTGTGGCTGTGAGGCGTACTGTCATAGGTGCAGATGTTGAGCATTAGACGATACACGTATGTGGGAAAAAGGTTTAAATGTCGGTATGATAACACTTGATTAAAGAGGCGGTTTTGTCGGTTGAATGTCGTGGCTTGACGAAAACATGCATGCGTCGGTGAATTGCGGTGGCAGCAGATAGACATGATACAGACGGGGCAAACATGAGGCATACAATTTTTGAAATAATCTACATCGACGAATCCAGAGCAATAATTAAAAAGATGCATGAAATCGCGTAGCAACGAATCGCATAGCAATCGTAAGTATCCTAAAATTTTGATTTGTTTGTTGAAGCATAATATTGATTAATATGATAGTGTAGAAAGTCTGCAATAGTGGCATTGACTTGATTTCAAATTCAGATGGGGGCACTGCAATTAATAGCCTATCTCTGTATTGAAGAATCAATATCAATTTACATAAATTGTTTACGTGATACTTATGCTTAGAGATTATATGTATAATTTAATTTTTATTTTCTTTTGTATAGGACTTCGGAGATGTATGCAAATATGCATACTTTAGATATAAATGAAGATACTATATCTGAAGTAAAAACTATTTCGCCGTGGAAGCACACTTTTTGGAAGAGAGAGATAATATTTCTCTTGAACAAAAAGATGATTATGGTGAAAGATCAATCAAGACACGTATTTCATGTAACAAATTATATTTGTAAAAAATTATTTTATAAGGTTTTAGACTTAAAAAATTATTAAAGTTGAGTTTTTTTCCTATAATAAATCTTAAATTCTAATTATTTACATGTATAAAATAGAATTAATGATTTTTGTATTGTTTTTATTTTAGGAAGAAAGAAAAGAAGACCATGTCAACAACAGAAAAGAAAATATGAGAAGGTATTTTTTTTTTCAAACACAAAATCTACACGACTTAGAATAATTGAAGATTTTAAGAAGATTACTGCCAAAAAAACATTAGTAATGGAGCGATCTCGGATTGAACGGTTTTCTGAAGGCTCGGGTAAAGGTCTTCGATTATACAAAGATTGCATTGTTATTTAAGATAAGCACAGTAAAGAAACTATTTTGATTGCTTTATTTACACCTTTTGAAACTATGAAGCTGCAGGAGAAGAAAAAATTGAAATTTTTTTACAACCAGTTAGGTACAAGAAATATTGTTAGGTTCAAACAAAATTACCAAAAACAAAACTCACGTAAATGGAACAAGAGATATGCATAGCTTGGGATGGACGCTTGAATATGATAAAGACTATTTCTTTTAATGTTATAATATATCATCTGCTCTATTGAAAACACCTGGAGGCCTAAAGAATTGGGCAAAAAATATGGAAGTTATTAGACCCTGGATCGGAAATTTTTATTATATAAAATTTTCCAATCTATGTAACCTAGTATATGAGGTAACTCTTAGAGAAGCTCAAGAGGCTGAATCCTTGATTTTGGTAAAAACTCCATATATATAATATAAATGAGAAATATATATTTCGTATCTACGTCAATCCCTTCCTGTTACAATGCCGAACGCGATCGCAAATTCCACACCATTCTCTCTTGATTTCCCGCGCATGAAATAATTCACTTCTTTTGATGCAACGAGTCCTATTCCGACTCCATTGAAAGAAGACCTAAGACAATTAGAAAAGCGATCCTTGTTTTTGACACTTTTATCTTTATTCTTACTTGTTTGCAAATAATTTTTCTTTTAGTGGAAGCTAGCTTATCACTATAAAGGTAACACATAGGCTCATATTACTTAAATCTGCAAAAATATTTTTAAAAATAACATTTATAGAAAAAATTTGAAAAGCATTAAATCACAAATAAAAAAATAAAAAAATAAAAAAATATATAAGAGTACAATCTGAAATAATAGAACTTACCTTCTAATATAGCCGTAGCTATAGCGAAAGTCATGGCACATCATTTTCGTGCGACCTTTTATTACTTCATTTTTTGGATCTTTTCTCACAACATTATCAAGGTTTAATGTGAAAGTAGTCATGTTCTGCAGATCATTTTCATCGAATTATCCATCAACAATTTAAAGAAAAAATTCATTCGTACCATTGCATAAGATAGTGGTTAGACATGTAAGTTTCTTATAATCCTCTATGGATTCAAGTAAATCAAAGTTCTTCGAAAAATTCCTATAATACTTTTGTTCATTTCTTACTATAAATAACCTTTAATACTTGAGAACCTCTCTACGCTAATGATGATGGAGGAGGGTAAACAGGTTGAACAGTAGAGAAGTATTTTTTGAATACATGAAGTTCAAGTTGTTTACAACGTGCCTCTGACAGCACTCTTTGGAGCACTTGAAACCCTTTCTCCCTTCCATCCCATCCAGACCTTGTTTCAAGAGAAAAAGGTAAAACAACTCCAACTTTTTCATATTTTTGTGAATTTTTCTTTTGAAATGATCATCAAGTTCTTGTCGAGTAACTATTTTACTACATGCTGAACAGAAGAAATCTTCATCTTCTCTTAATATCAAATCTTAACCACTTGGTAAAGTAACATTCTCACGAGGACGTTTGCTCGCTTGGTATAGTAACATTCTCGCGAGGCCGTTTAACCACTTCGTAAAGTAACATTCTCACAAAGTCGTTTAACCACTAGGTAAAGTAACATTCTTACGATGCCGTTTGTCCACTCAATACGGCAACATTCTCCTGAGTCCAAGAAGTAAACTCTCTAAATATGTTTAATATTTTATTTTTATAAAAATTAACTATATAATCTTAAGAATGTATATTATATTCATTATAATATGTATAAATATTTAGTGCCTTAAACTCTATTGCCTTATATTTCCTTGCTGTATAATTGTTCATTTTGGTATAAGGATGGATAAGCTTGTAGTACATGGACAAAAAAACCTTATAATTGCACAAGTTACTGTCCTTAACTCCATAAAATCTCAACATGTTTTGGAGTTAATTTATGAGTTTAAAATCAGAAATTGTAAAATCCCACAACACATTCAAAAATTGTTCGATTGTTTGTATATTATTCCATACAAAAAATCCTTAGAGTGACATTATTTCCATAAAATATTTATGAACCCAACATCTAGAGTAGAATTGCCTATTCGTACAAAATTTGTAGTCTTTGCCTTAAACAAACATTACATTGTCTCATATGTGAAAAATTATTGTACCTTGCTTTGTCAAAACACACAAAGTATATTTTTGATACATTTATCACGAAAAATACTCAAATAACTACTTAACAGGATTTTCATAATATTTTTCATCAATTACAAATATATTTTACAAAAAAAGAGTAAAGAAAACAAAAAAAATGTCTCTTTCATAGAAGATACCTCAATGTGCATCGATGCAAAAGTGATATCTTAAACTATCTATTCTCCAGAAATTCGATATAAAAACAGACATAAAAATTAAAATCAACTACACAAGCATTCTAGGAAATAAAAATAAAAAAGAAACACTATATTGTACGAATAACAAATTTGAAAATGCATGGCAAAAAGTTTATGAAGACAATCATTTCATACCAACATCTACTACTTCATTATTATTAAATGGTAATAAAATAATAAATGAAAAAGTATTAAATCTAAGCGATATACGTTTGATATTTTTTTTTTCTTATATATATTTTTTAATATTATAATAGATTTTTTATTTATAGTAAAAAAAGTAATAAATCATGTTTACTTCTGCATCAATTTTGAAATTTGCAAATTTTATAGCATTACTTTCTAAATTCGTCAAGATCTATGTCGGACATTTTGGCTTTTAAAGATTTTTCCCGACGAATTTTTTCATGTTAAAAGCATGAGACTAAACCTTGTGCTTATATTCGAAGTAGCCTTAAAAGCGAACGTAGTTGATTTTTATAATCGCCTTTATTTCTTTCTTTAAAAAATTATTGTTGTGATCTAAATCAACGCTTCTTTAACCCCTAAACGTCCTTGATGTTTTGAGACCCTCAAAGTCCAAAAACTGTGATTTTTGACCACCTTGTGGATGTCGATGTATGTTTCAATTTTTTTTTCCTTTCTTGGTATTTTTAACCGTAAGATCTTGAAGCTAACTACCTGCACTACCACCATGTCAATTTTCAACCGTTGGATCTTTGTCATTTGTGAGATTATACCGTTTGAAGTTGACTAAAAAGTTATTTTTCGCCATGCGCGAAAGGCATAGTCTAAATGGTGCAAAATGAGGATTGAGGATTGTTACCCCAAACATTTTGCTTATATTTTTTTCCATGTAGATAACTAAGTTGGACACCTCCATGCAAAAAATTAGAGGCTCATTCAACTTTTAGATGCTTCATGCAATTTCTTTCGTACAATGTGGTCTAGAAGTGCACTTCTTAAAGAAATGAGAGAGTGGTGTAGAATTCTACCATGGAAACTACTTTCTTGCAAATCCCAACGGTGAAAATGTAGTTTCAAATGAATCTAAAAATTGGGTGAATTTTTTTTTCAAAAATTTTAAAATCTCTAATAGTGACTTAGAAAAGGTGGAGACCCCCACTTACTTGAACGGGTCCCTCACATCCATGGTGTCAGAATTATAAATAGCCTGACTCTATAATTTATTCTATTTATATAAAACTAGGGAAATATGTTGCACATGCTTCCATATTGAATGATAATTTGGGAGATGCTGCGGTGGAAAGCCCAAAATGAGAGAGCTACTTTGATGCTACTAGTGGCTCTAAACATGAACCAAATAACGGGGGGGGGGGGGGATTAGTGGCCCTCAAATGCATGTAGATCACCCCCATGTGCATCTTGTGATGTGAATCAGTCATGATTGGATGATGTTGGCTCCCCTTCAAAGGGGATCATGCAGGCCGTCGGTGGCAAGCTTTTGCCGGGCTTCTCCTCGATCAATAGCTCCTTCCACTCCAGAACGCTGCTGAAGCAGGGTTCAACTCCTGGATCCCCAAAAAATTGCCAAAAAAAGTTGACATGAAATTTTAGAACCAAGAATCATGAAATTCAATTCATTGGAAAATTAGCAAAAATTAACCTACAACACAAACCTCCCATGTTGCATAGAATTTTTTTTAAAAAAAATATATACATAAAAAGTTATGAACTTGATTCATGCCTAAACCTCCTCCGCGCTGCTCCTGCCTCAGGCTAAACCCTAAACCTCCTCCGCGCAGCTCCTGCCTCAGGCTAAACCCTAAACCTCCTCCGCGCTGCTCCTGCCTCAGGCTAAACCCTAAATCTCCCTTCTCAGATCTCCGCGCCGCACACGCCTCAGGCTAAATCCTAAACCTCTCTCGAGATTAACCTCTACTCTCCGCGCCACTCAGCTTATCCTCTCTACTCCTCCGCGCCGCATCTAAATTGCGGAAGGCGGTTTTAGGATCAGTGCGCCGTGTGTCTGCAGGGGGCGAACGCGCGGTGTGTTTGCAAAGGACGGATTCGCTGTGTGCTTGCAAAGGTCGGACGTTTACGAGACAGATGCGCTGTGTGCGTTGTGTGCTTGCAGGGGACGGACGTTTACGAGGTCCCGCTTCGAGTCGCGGTGCGAGTTCAGCAGGAGCCCTACTGCGCGCCCCGGCCCGAGTCCTCAGCGCGTCCCGGTACGAGTTCTGCAGCTAGTTCCGCTTTGTCGCGGTACGAGTTCCGACGTGGTCGAGTGGCGAAACCGGCCACGTCCCAGAGTGGCGAGTTGCAGGGGACGGACACGCCGTGGGAGGGGATGTCCAGTGAAGTGACATGCAGCGAGGCGGGAGCGGTTGTTTCTGAAGAAAGAAACGGGTATGTTTCAAACATTCTTGATATATACTGTTGAGACTAAGGATTTCAATTTCTTGTGAACTAATTATAATTATAATTTAAGTAATGTATGATTGCATAAAAAATGAATGAGTTGGGATACTAAGTTTGTAACTTGCACATGTAGAAAATTGGATATGCTTCGAGATTATGTTCAGAGCATATTTACCCACATAAATGGTTTTGAAGAGGAGTATCAAGTGCATATGAAGAAAGAGTTAGATCGAGTGCAGACTGAGTTTGATATTAAACTTGCAGACATCCAAAGGGAACACGATGCAAAAATCAATGCCTTGATGAAAAAAATTGAGAACTTGAAAAGCTCATTGACATTAGAAAGTGCGGTATGTATATTGAATTTAATTTGACATGATTTATTTAGTTGATTATTTTATATATCTAATATGTAGTGTTTATATGTACAGAGACGGCGTAAATGTTATAAATCCACGAACAATCTCCTGGATTTTCAAAGTAATGCAGACAAGACCTTTTCAGCAGCATACGCAGTGTGGACTGAAGCGAAAAAATACTCAACGCCTCTAGTAAGTGAAACACTCATTTATGTAGTTATGTGTACGGAAATGTTAACTATTAGATGATTTAAAACTTCTAATGCATTATCTCTTGATTCCAGCGTCTAAGCCGATGGAATGAAGGCGGAGAGTATTCCAGTACAGCAAAACGTGTACAATGCGACCCATGCACTAACGAGGAAGCATCAGAAGCCCGCACTCTTCCGCGTTAGACAACGTGAAACCCTCCTTATACGCAAAACTACTAGAAATACTTTATAGGGTGATGGTCCTATACGGGTTCCCAAAAGGATTGTCTCCAACACTTTACCAACCACTTCCTCTCCGTAGTGCCCACATAGTTGATTATTTTTTTGGGTTTTAACTCCATGTGAATGGTTCCCTCTTATAGTAATCCCGTGTTCTGCCTCTACAACTGGTCCCAAAGCTCTTGGATTATTTTATGATATCCTACTCTTTCCTTTTCTCCTAAGAAAGGAATTTGTCTAAATTCCTTTAAAAATTTGAAAGGATAATAAAGGACAAGAAGTACTCCACATCTTTGTGTCAAAATTGGGTAGCTGAAGTATTAGACTTTAGTTAATATGGTTATAAATATTGCTTGTGTTATATTTTCTTTTATTACCATTAACTCACTAATAAAAGTCTAGATTTGACTGTTTTCTAAAAGTACACCTAATTCCATTGAAAATCGATGTATGATTTATCTTTTTTCTTAAACCTGATCAATATGATCATTTGAAAGCTTACAAGGTGTCAAAATTTGTAATTCTGTGATATGTATCTATGTTAAGAAATGGGGCTTTTTAAGTCCCTGAAGGACTTATGAAGGACTCGAAAAAATCCAAAACATGTGAAAAAGTGTGGAAGGGGACTTTCTTGCCACCTGTTAGAAAGAAATCTTGGGCAAGAACCTGAAATTTGAAGTAATGGGGGGGAGTCCGAAAGCAGCCAATCATCACTCAGCGAGATTGGCCAATCTGGTTACCAGACGAACGAGTGGCCAATCATCACGGCCTAGACGGTGGCCAATGCCGACACCAGCTGGCACCTCAAATACTACCACCTCATGTACCTGCATGTTCGTTCAACTTGCACCGCCGGATTGAATCTCCATCCAATGGTAGACCGTAAACTCCATACCCTACACCCTATAATCTAGACCCTACATCCTATAATCTACACCCTAGACCCTCTATTTACATGATTGAAAATGTAAAGCCTATTATATTCCTATATGTTACATTTAAAAAAGACATTTTTATAAAATGATAAGTATGAACATTTTAACCTATAAACGTGTTGAATGTCGAAAAACAACATTTTGAATGAAAGGCAGAAACTTTGAAGGGCCATAACTCCTTCATCTGGACTTAGTTTTGGATAAAATCACTTGAGTTGGGTCCCAAATGAAGTCTAGTTTGTGTAGTAAAAATTTCAAATTCAACAATGAAGTATGAATAAATGGCATGCATTTTAGTGGAGGCAGCTCTTGTTTTTGAGTTCCCAAACATGGAGCATGTTTTACCATTGCAAGCCAATTATGTGAAATAAAAAATAACGATATATTTAACTAAATATGGACAGTCCACGGTTTACAATTACCAGCAACAACTGCAAAATGATTTCTAGAATCTAGGTTTTAAGAAGATAAACTTCAAATATGTAGATTTTAGGGTCATGGATGGGTGGATCCCCCCATGTTTCAAAGTCCACAAATAAAGCCAAAGTCCATAATTAGTTAAATGATGCTTAATAGTTTTTCATGAATTTTTTTTACATGATCATTTCTTTTAGATGACTCCCAACAACTTTCTAGTTGGAAGCTTTCTAATCCAAAGAACTTTGGTATTGAATTTGCAATGATGTTTCTATAATGAAAAAAGTGAAAAAATGGATGATTTTTGGGGAGCTATATCTCCTTCATCCACCGTTAGATTTCGACTTTATTTTTTGAGATGGATTCCATTTAGGGTCTAGTCATAGTAGTAGAAATGTTGACCAAATCAAAGATGTTTTCTAGATAAGGCATAGATTTGAGTGCAAAAGGATCTAGTTTTGGATGATTTTCCCTTTGTAATTTTTTTGGAAATTTTCACCATTGCAAGGCCATTATTTGCGCAAAGAAATTTCTCTTATGGATTTTTTTTGTTCAAAGGTGTTACTGAGATGAAGGTAAACATATTTGTAGTTGGTGGTTTTTTCATTACAATAAGTCTATTGGTAGCATTTTCACTTCAAAGTGAAAATGCTAAGATTTTGTGATGTTTTTTGAGTACTAATATATTGTGATCTTGTAATCTATGACTCTATGAGGCCTCATGACTCGAAATTTGATCCACATGATGTACAATATGTCTACTGTCTACAAGATTGTACAGTTGAGATTTGAATAACTTACTTTTATTTATGTTTCTGGCATTTTCTTTCAGAGAGTGTTTTTTTTTGTACAAATGAGTCAAACCATTTAGGGGTTAATTATTTTAATTGAACACTTATTTACATATGTATGTGTATTGATTGAATAATTTAAATTACGTAAAATCACTGCATTACCAACAACCATCAATATAGTCTCTATTCTATAGTGTAATTGGAAAATATCAAAAAATGAAATAAACTAAAATAAAAATAAAAATTATTAAACCTTTAAAATTTTAAAAATAAAAAAATAATTAAAATAAGATATTGAAGGGGCATGTCCATTGAAAGGGTTCTTTATGAGTTGTTTTCATGAATGGGCATGTCCATAAAAAGGGTTTTTTTTTAGTTGTTTTTATGAGTTGGGTTCATGAAGGCAATTTTCTTTCACAAAATGTCTTTTGAAACTAGTATAAAAATATCTTGTATGTTATACTAAATGTTTTTAAAAAATTGTTGGATTCATTAGTGTTTGATGTTGTAATTGAATTCAACATATTTTGCAGAGATTGTAGACTATTCTCAAATTAAACGGGCACAATTCCGTATGAAGGACTATGGATTATTTTTCTGTCCAACGTGTGGGACCATATGTTATGATGCTTCAAAAATAAACCATGGTACAATTCAAAATACAAGGTACAAGCAATATGGAGTTGCCCTCTTGGTGAAGCCCATTGTTTTAAAAGGTAACTTTCCAAAATGTCACTTTTTCATTTTTAAATTTTGTTTATTTTATTGTGGAACAAAGTTCTATTAATATAAAATTATGCATGTTTCTTTGTATTAAATAAAATATCTATTTATATTCTATTTTACTAAAAATTCATATGAATTTTATTTTAAATGATATTTTCCAATAGTCTACATAATAATGGTTATAAACTACACAAAGTAATAAACTACACAATTCAACAATGCTATCTAGTAATGTTACTTGATTACATCACATAATTAGTGATGATTAATTGATTCATAAAAGCTTATTCTCTTACCGTAACACCATAGCACGTTCGTTCATAAAACAATTCCCCAAAAACCAAAAAAAAAGAAAAAGAAAATTATGAAGTTCTAAAAACGAAAATAGAATAAATTTTTGTTTGTGATATTTTCTAATAACTAAACCATTTGAGGTTATTTTTAGTGATTTTTTGCTGAAAAACAAAATTCAAGAAAATCAAAATTTTAGGGACAAACCTTATTTTTCCAATTATAGTATAGATTCCAATTATAGTCTAGTTTTAGACTTTTAGTTAGAAACCTTGAACTGATCAAAGATATATAATTGAAGATGAGGCATGGAATTTGAGTGCGAGGGGCTTAGTTTTGGACTATTTTTCCTTTGTAAAATGAGTGGTTGTTTTTACTACTGCAACTCTGCAAGGCTACTATTGGAGCCAATTTTTTTTTTTGATGAATTTTTTGGTACAAGAGTTTCTTTGAGATGAAGATAAACAACTTTGAACTTTCTAGTTGGTGATTTTTTTATTGCAAATTTCTTGTTGGTAGTATTTTCACTTCAAAGTGAAAATGATGGTATTTTCACTAATACGATATAATCTTGTAATCTATGAGGTCCCATGAGTCAAGTTTTGGTCGACATGATCTATAACAAGTCTTACTATTACAAGTTTGTACGGTTGAGATCTAAATAGCTTATCTTTAATTTCATAGATCTATGACATTTTTTTTGAAAATGAGTTTTTGGCTAAAAATACCTCAACTGAAGGACATTTAGGGGTTAAGCAAAAACAACTATTTATGTAAAAAACAATTACCTCTAAATATGTTATAAGCAAAAACCTCTATTTATGTAAATTGGACTTTGGTTTTGCAAATTTTTGCCATATACACCCAATATAGGGAGCATCCATTGAAAATCCAAGCTGCCCAAAATTGCAAATACCCATCTTGGGTTTTAAGGAAAGTTAGGGGTTAAAGAAAGGTAATATGTTTCTGGACGATACATTCCATCCGGTAAATCTTCGAAACTACGTGACGTTTTTAGGGTCCTGCCTATGGCGACGTCCCATCACTCCCATGCAACTTCATGATGCAAGTTTCAACGGTGCACATTTTGTCTTTCTCACAGTAGCGCGCATTTCTTACTCACAAGTTTTGATTCTTGACTGTTAGGTTAGAGTGAGTTCAGACGCGATACAAATGCAGTGAGTTGCAAGGTCTGCTAACTTCGAAATGTATAATGTGATCTTGTTCAGCCATGCTTAGCGTATCAGAGATGTAGTACCGTAAAGTGAGTTAGAAATCCAAGAGTTAGTGCAGAGTGTTGAAGGTGGGTGATTCTTTCTTGATCTTGTTTTCCTTTCATCTTACTCACAAGATGAGGAGCGTCCCGTTTGGATTTAGACGTCAAACAAGGGCGGAAAGAACTTTCACTGAAGAGGTTCTCAGGGTTTCTGAAAATAGACGTAAGAAAACACTCTGCAGGCGTCGTAATAGGGCACTGGAGAGGATTTGTAGGAGTGCATCGCAGTCCGTTGCAGCGTCGGTGGACAATGTTGAACATCTGCAGCACGTGTAGCTCAACAGGGCAGCCGCAGTCCATGCTAAGCGACTTGCTCAGACATTTAGTGAAGAAACAGGTACAAGAGGGGTTGAGTATCAGAAGGCATTATTTGAAAGGCTTCTTCAGCAACCCGTGCTTGCGGATGTGCTTCCTGATTTTGTAAAGAACAGACAAGAATTGGAGCTTTGTGGAGTGGTGTGCAATGGGTTGGCCGAGGCTTGGTCTGGATTAAAGTATGGGATTGGTAAAGACAAGTACCTTGCGAGAAATGTGATAGAGGCAGCAGTGATGTCGATAGAGGATGATAGGTGTTTACGAGCAGCGGCCAAATGTGTAGGAATGAATAAGTTATGTAATAAAAAGAACAAATATACATTTCTCTAAGAAAAAAAAAGTTGGTACATTTCTCTAAGGAAAATGAAGTTGGTACATTTCTCTAAGAAAAAAGAGGAAACATCCATTTCTCTAAAAAACAATAAAAATATATACATTTCTCTATAAAAAAAAGAAGAAAGATACATTTCTCTAGGAAAAAAGAAGTTAGTACATTTGTCTAAGAAAAAAGAAGAAAGCTACATTTCTCTAACAAAAAAGAACAAATTTACGTTTATCTAAGTTATGAACATGAATTCATGAGATATATTTCTTTAAGTAAGAACCCGTAAAAATGAGGAATGCCATACATAGTTACATACTTACCTAAGTTCAGCGTTGGCGTCGAATGTGAAGATCGGTGTGTCATCTCTCAAAACACCCACGTTGAAGACACATTCATTTGTCGCCACATTGGTGACAATAATAATTTGGTGCATGTTGTCGACAAACTACACATTGCCTTCGTAAATTTGATCTTCTAGAAACGCATATTACCGGTTCACGTGGGATTGGAGGCAAATCGGGAGGTTGAGAGGTCCTCAATGGCCACCCTACAAGTAGTGCTTTACATAACCTTTTCTTGAATTGAAGATGGGTCATGGGAAGAACCGCTTCCGGCCGCCGCACATTGAACTTCACAACGGAATCTAAGTAATAAATGTACATATTCACCACCGAGAGGTCCAATAAAAAGAAAAAAATACGATGCCACCATTTGTGACTCCGCACTTGGCATAAATAAGACGCCCGGAGTTGATCGGCAACATCTACACCCCGCATATGAGATGTGTATTCCAATAATACCGGTGAAGTTTGAATAAACTCCCGAAGCGCTCCATTTTGCTGGGGAACCGTCACCACCTTCTCACATGTAGCTTGAATGGGTAGAGAATGCGTAGCAATAAGAAGGACCGGTTTTTTATCCTTCCACATAACGCATGAAATAGTCCCGGAGTCATGCATTCTCTATAAAGTTCTGCCTTGAGACACATTTTTGAATGCATTTGTGTTTTTCAAACACAATGGAAGGCCAATACAATTTGCTCTTATAGTTCCACATGCGTACATTCCCTTAGCTAAAAGTGTAGTAAATAGTCCAATGCTTGTAAAATAATTGTTCATAATCACACAATGGCCTAAACCCCATAGTCCCTCTAGCAACCTCAAAGCAACATTATGAGCCAATCGTGCATCCCCTACAAGTGGTTGTGGTTGCTGTAAGGTTGGAGGAATTATGCCATTCTCTTTTCCACAATAAATTTCAAAGTTCCAAACAAACTTTGAGCAAGAACATGCTAGACACCATACCTTCAAGCCCCACTTTTGGGCTTCTTAGGCATATATCGGCGTATAGGAGAATAAGTCCCCTTATATCGTATCATCATCTCATCAATTGTTAGGAATTTCCCCAAATTCCATGCCAATTTGCACCTCGCACGAATAGCATCAACAAGCCACCTTATTTGCTCAATTTTATCATAAGCCGGGTCATTTCTAGATATCCCCTCCATGTTTGTAAGATGTAAACACCTTCTAATATCCTCATACCGCTTCCTAGTATATATGCTTGATATGACTTTGCAATTGAAAATGTCATTACGCATCCAATAAGATCTCAAATTTGGTTGCACTTTCAATCCCTTGAATATGACTAGGGCCATAAATGCTTTGAGGCCACTTATGGTCAAATCCTCCCAATCACGGCCTCCCTTAGTGTGCCCAAATTCATCTAATGGAACATTAGCATACCGGTTTGTCTCTTGCACAATAGTAGACAATATATGGGAGGTCCAAAATAGCCCAAATAATTCCATGAAATTGGGTAGTACATGGTGATTTTGTGTATGGCCTATTCTATTACCCAAAAATGGATTAGGCATAGGGGAATACATAATACTTGGGTTTCTCCAAGTTTCCTCCCTAAATTCATGTTTTAGTCCATTTTGATGTACATCTTCCCCATCACTATCTGGGGCACTTTCTATGTCTGGAAAGTCCTCACTATCCCCACCATGCACATCAACCAATCCACCATTGTTGCCTCTCCCCCCTCTACGTCCTAAAACTGAACCATCGTTATTGCCAGTTATATATTCTTCCTCATTAGTTTGATCTCCAGTAAGAATAAAATGATCGTGAATGTCGCTGGGGCTTGACTCCCCTTGAAAAGCATCAATATCAAAATCGCACCAGTGCCGCTGTGGTGCTTCAAATTGGAAATTCCTTGACGAGGACGCGTGGCACGTGCCCCCCCTATACCAAATGTGATCCCATAGTGACCGGCCGTGAGGCTCCGTAAACTGCTATCTTGGCCGCCAACTAGGCTGGCCGGCGGGGGTCCAACAGCCAAGATGGCCGTTGGGCTGGCCCTCGCGGCGGCGCTGGCCATTGAGCTGGCCCCCCCCCCAGCCGAGCTGGCCGCCGCAACCGAGCTAGCCAGCGGTGGTTCTGCAGCCGAGTTGGCCGTTGGGCTGGCCGGCGGGGCTTCCGCAGCCAAGTTGCTGTTGGGTTGGCCGCCTCCGCCCTACTGCAAGTGGTAGCTGAGCTGGTCAGAATGGGGACCGCAAGTCCTCTCTCCGGCCGAGCCTCGCATGCATGCGTCAGTCTCTCCTGTCGATGGCCCAACCTCACCTGCCTGCGTCACTCTCTCCGAAACTCCTCTTCGAAGTTGATCGAAGACAACATCAATTGCGCTGACTTCGTCGACTTGTTCATCATCATCTCCACCCCTCCTCTTCATACCTCTTCTCCCATAGTTTCTTGCGTGCATCATAACTTCAGGTGGCCACAATATTGCTTCGAGTCCTCCATTCTCACTGTTATGATCAGAATTCTCTGCATCTAGAAAGTTGTTGTCGCTTGAGTAGTATTCATAAGTTTGTTCTTGGGAAGCCAAGTAGTTCTCATTGAATCCAATGTTAGTATCCGGTAGGTTGTAAATCTCAACTCTAGGTCCCATTTCTGGTAGATCATCCGTCTGCACAAGTAAGATTTCTTCCTCTTCGCTAGAGGGTGGAGTAAGAGGAGTCAAAGTTGTTTTTGCTTCTTGGATTAGTCTTGAACTCCTTCGCACGGGAATACCCTTCCACTCCATCTGTACACAAGTAGCACAAAGTCAGCTCCTAGATTCAACTTCTAATGTCATGATTTTGTTAGTTTGTGTAGAGAATTTCATGGAGCTTTACCTCTTTTCCCTTCTTCCATGATCTCCGTCATGGTGGCATGACTTTCGTCTGGAAAGCTAGACCTCACGATCTCTACAAAGTCGTGGTCAAAAACTTGTTGCTCGATCCAACCTAGAATATGAGCAGTTTGTCTGTAAAAGTGATGTCTGAAATTGTTAGCTTGTGGCACCTTGGGCCACGCACGGGACTTCTTCCGAATTCTAAGATTACGTAAATACTGCTTGTCAAGAAGTAAGACTAAAGATTCAATTTGTTCTTCCCGCATGCGCTTACGCACACCCCACAAGCGCAACTGCTCTGCAGAAGGATGTTGATTTTGATCAAGCACTAGATCTCGCACTGATGCATAGGTTGCAGCAGGCAAGCTCATACACGCCTCCGTTGCCACAAGTAGACAGACCTCATTCGCACCTGGCGAACTCTGATCTAGCGCAGGTACCTCCGATGGAGGATGTTCACCTCCTGTGCTGCGGGTCTGCGGGGGTTTGGCACCATCCAAGTTTGATGATCTGCGGCATCGTCGCACCTTTGCTGCAGGCAAATCTGCGCCCCCTCCGCTGCTAGACTTGAGCACCTCCGATGCCGACCTCTTGCGGGTCTGCGACACCTCCGTTGCCGACCTCCAGCTGGTCTCCGGCACCTCCGATGCTGCTTTCGGTCCTCTACCGGCGGGGCGATACTCGCGGCTGGATAGTCCAGGCGCCGCCAGGTCCTCCTCAGATGTCGACCCCCCTCGCAGGGCATCCACTGCTGTAGACTCGCCGACTACTGCTCCTGTCCACCCCTCCGATGAGGCTCCCAACCTCCCGACAGGCTTCTGATTATCAATATCTATGTTCTCTATCTCATTTGCGCCTGCAGGTTTGATGCAAGTTCCTCCATGTACTAGCTCCAAGTTGTGTTCCTCACTGACTGAACCCTCCATCTTCTAGATTTGATGACTTTGTAATTTGAAGCAGTGATGTTTGAATTTCGAAAGCTCTGAGTTTGTGTATGATAGTTTGATCATTTTGTAACGTTCATTTTGACTCTTTGAATTTCAAATCTTCATGTTATTGATTGTGTTGGTAGTCGTTGTTCATGAGATTTGCATTCAACCTCATAATGGTTGGTGGCCCTTTTTTGTCAGCATTTAGTTCATTGCAAAGCTGGGTTTTGCCAAACCCATTCTAAACCCCCTGCCCTCATACAAATCACCTTTGTTGCCCGAGCTACTGCCCCATCTGACACCCACTTTGTTCATTGGCGAAGCAACCAGCCCGTCTTGCCCAAAGTTGACTCCAAATCTAAAATGTGGTGTAAAAACCTTTCATTTCTAAATTTGGCTTTGCAATTTTTACCACACAAAGTATGTACATCTGTCCACATCCCCTACAAATTACAGCCTAAAATATGAAGGTTAGACCCTTCATCTAACCTGCCCAAAATGGCAAAAAGCACAATCCGCTTTCCTAGACGTTTAGGGGTTAACACATTTTTTCATTCTCATCATTTTAAAAAAAAACTATAAAGATTCTCCACTAAATTTGGTGTTATGAATTTATATTCGAATAAATGGTACAAATACATATTTTATTAAAAACAAAATTAACACCCAATGAAGCAATTATGCACTTGACCATTTAAAAGTGCACTTGAGGTAGTGAGACGATCATTGTGTGCAAAAATGATTTTTAAAATTTACAACTTGAATTTTTTTATAAGAAATTTGTTATGTAAGAATATTGTGAATATAAGTTGTAATATAGGAAGTCTTTTTATAGCATTGTCAACCTAATTTTGGCATAAATTCCTATAAATAATATATTTATCTTTGTCCAAGGATAATTGAAATGTATATTATATGTTGTAAAAGTTTAGTCTAGATTGTAATTAATATATCTCTAGTGAGCAGAAAGACGTAAACACCAAATTGTTTACAAAACTAGATATAAAAAATATAAAAAATTAAATGAATGGCTGATTTCCTCCAAGGGGAGTGCGTACGCAGTAGGACCATTACTGGCACTCAATAAGATCAGAACATTTCTTACATCAAAAATGCTCCCAAGCCCGTGCTTTAAGAAACAAAAGAAAAAAAAACTATTGAGTACTTCGTTGCAGAGTATGAAATCTACTGCGACACACCGTCATTCTTGGCAAATGATCAAAAGGTGAGGTTCTTTGACTTCTTGTTGGAAGAAGCAACCATAACTTTCATGGCTTGGAAGAACCCCTGAGCTGAGAGAGGTCCAATTACTTGAAAAGAGTTGAAGGATTGGGCGCTCGCAACGTGGCGGAAGCCCCATCAATGCTTGATGGATGCTTTGAACCTAGACGCCATAATGTGGAAAGGGATAACTTGGCGGCCTATGCTAAAAAAACAAGAACAAATACATTCAGTACTAGTGTAAGGAGAACGCCACCAGAAAAGTTATGACAGTTTAACTCGAGTTAAAGTTTAACCACAAGGACAACATGTCGTATGATATAAGGAGAGTTGCAGATTCACCGTTTACCACCATGGCAGTGACAAAAGACTATTCTTGCAATCCTCATACTACTTATGAAATTTTGAGGTATGGTTTTATTATGTGGTTAATGTCAAACGGTAAGTCTTTTATCTTTATTTTTTTAAATAATTCATTTTTGTTGTTATAGAAATATTATTTACTATTGTCACTATTATTAGTTTTTAAAATTGTTTACACTTGATTATATTGCAGGTTTAAAAGACTCCAAATGTAATGAAAGTAAATTTATCTTTCCTAGTTTAGGTTACTGCATGGAACTTAGGAGTGCGGATATCTTGCTGTACAAAGGTAATGAATTAGTACATTGTACTAAAACTACAGAAAATCTAGGTCAGTTGGGTATTGCCCTATTTCAAAAATCTACGTTTTTCCGCGGATATCATATTTTGATGGATAAATTAGATGAGGGTATTGAGGATGAACTGACTTAAACTTGGAAAGCATCCGAGATATATTATGGTGATATATAAACCATTTGATTTATTTTTTAAAATTTTCTACAAAATAAACAATACTTGATTAATGGATTTTCTTTTTGTTGTCGTTTAACTTATACTGCTTCAATCGAGATTTTGTATGCTTGCATTATAAAATTTAATAAAAGATCCAAGACCCCCTCTCACTTAGACTGATCCAAAGACTTCAACAAAATTGCATAATTACATGTTATAGTTTATTGTCAATAAGTGATCTGTTCGAAACTTGTGAAAAGTGATGCACTTAACAAGGTTTATATGTGATCTGGTAAAGTGTTTGTGAAAATAAATTTGCTCCATAATAGAGAAGGTCTTCCACATTGCTGTCAATTTTTGATACATGTAAAGTTTCAATGACATCAAGTAATCAAATAACTAATTATAGTGTTACTTCAAAAGTCTACTAAACATTCATTTTGTGAGCGATAATAAATAAATAAAAAATTGTTTTGTATGAAGTTGTTTTTATGTGTGTTGATATGAAAATTTATTTTCAAGCGTATAAGTTCATTTACAAGTTTTAGACATGAAATGCACAAGAGATCCTCAAATCGGTCATATTCTTTACTATTGATTAGGCTCATTCTCTTCTCGTCTACGGTTTGTGAATGCATCATACTTAAGAAGGTGACTTAAATGATGTTTCAAATTTAAGTGGTAAGGGAGAATTATAGAAAAATAAAATATATATATATATATATATATATATATATATATATATATATATCTAAAGAATACTCTGTAGAGAGTAACTCTTTTGGTATTGTTTGGAAACTTAATTCGGGCTAGGCAGACTAAGTTAAATTTAAAGTTGTACAAAACGTAATTCACTGATAATCGGAGGAGATAAGTCTGAAAATTGTAATTAGTACAAATTATTTATGCATGAATGCCTAGATATTATATTCTTAAAACTTGGTTAGGAGCACTTCAATAATACTTGTAGATGATGAAATAATATCAATGTTATATAATCTAACTTGCATGATTGGGCGGAAATAGTAATACCTCTCTTAAATATAAATCCTCAAGGAAAACAAATTTTTTGCCTATGCAAAAACATAGTGGCATACTTTAAAGTGACTTTGAATGAAATAACAAGGTTGATTGGAATAATTGAACTAAGTTTTGGATGGAATATAATAAGAAATTTTGAGAAAAACATGTGAATATTGAAACATATTAATGTGATAATAGAAATGTAAAAGACTATATTTAAATAGAAAAAAGGGTTGCGAAAAGTGTAATCATAAGTCGGTGTATCCAAGCAATAATGACTTTAATCTGATTAGAATGTAAATGCGCCGGTTATCATGGAGCATGATGTCCTAACTCGATCATGATGGCTGCCCGAAGGCCGCTGCGCCGCCAAGAAAAAGTTTTCTGCCGGACAGGGAAAAGACATTCGAGAGCGATGGAACTGCTCCGCCCATTTTGCGCATTTGTTGCTCTCGCATGCGGAAGTTTGTCGCTCTCGGATTATCGTGCTCTCTCTTGTTATCATTTGTGATTTCGCAGTTGCTTTGTATCCGTTTGCTTTCGTTGTTTCCGTTTTTGTACCCGGTGATTCCCTGCGGCGCGCGAGGTGAAGACGCAGCTGGAAAAGAGGATTATCTGCGGCGCGAGAGGTGAAGAAGCAGCTGGAAAAGAGGATCATCTGCGGTGCGCGAGGTGGAGATGTTGCTCATCCAGAGGTGAGTCATTCTATCAGTTTTAGCTCGCAGTAGTTTCTTTTATCGTTGAGCTTGTGGCTGCTACGATTGCGGCTGCTGCATATGAATGTGTTGTATTGAGAATTGAGATGCACCTAGCGACTTTGGCGAGACATGAGGTTCAAGCTTTCTACGTTTAGTTTTTCGTTGTTTTTGTTGTTTCCGTTTCTGCACCCATTTGCTTTTGAGAACTTAGGTTGCGCTTGAAGGTATATCGGGCTTCCGACAATTGAAGGCTAGAGTGCTTTTGTTGCTGAATTTGTGGCCGTAGGTGGACTCGACTGATTACTTTTGAATATTTTCATTTATTTCTATGTGTTTGAATAGTACTCGGTGGGTGTTGTGAGTTTCAGTAGTGAATTCTAGTATGATAAGTTTATGTTATTGCTTCTATAAATGTGCTTGTTTGTGCATATTACATGATTGTTATTGCTTCTGCTAGTTTGTAAGATTTCCTTTTTTTGTGCTATTTTCTACTTGTTTGTCGTTGATTGTGTTTGTTTGTGATTGATTTCGTAGTTTAATTTGTGATTCAGTGTTTATAATAACCTCGTTTGGTTTGGAGAGATATCACTCTGATTCGCGTATTGGTATTCGCTTCTCAAGAAAGCTCGACAAGCACTCGAGAAAAACGAATCCCCCCGAATTGATTGTATTCTACCAAAAAATCCACCAGAAACTTTAACCTTATGGAATGGTGGGCTACTTCTTGGCAAGCCTCGATGAGAACACCAAGAGAAAGGTTTGGAAGAGAAAGAAACTCCCAACTAACATGATGGAGTTGTTTGATGCGGTCATTCAACTCGGGGATGCTAGGGAGGTAGGACGTCAAGGTGGCAACCCTCAGAACAAGCAGTTTGAGAAGTCTTCTCAAACTCATCATGGCCAAGGTTTCAAGAACAAGAAATGGGGTCGCAGTCAAGGTGGCGGCGGCGGCGAGAACAAGAATTCAAGCACCAAGCGTGATGCCAAGGTCTCTAAGAAGAGAAAGGCAAGACTCCTCGTCGAAGCTTAGGACAAGAACTTGTGCTATATTTGCAACAAGCTAGATTATAAGGCTACAAACCGCCCTCAAAAGAAGCAGTAGATAAGTGCCTTTGAGTTACTTGAGAACTCGGAGTCCGCACTGACTGAAGGGTCAGTGGAAGAAGTAGCACTCCCAAGACGAAGTATTAGGAGAAAAGTGAGATAAGGAGGCTTCTAAGCCTCCCTTTCAACCATCAACCCTCATAAGGAATTGGTATATCTCAATACTTTGATTATGAGTACTAATTTGGCTATATTGGTTGACACAGATGCAAAAAACTCTTTCATGATTCCAAGGTGTATTGTGAGGTTGGGGTTGGTGAGTGAAGGGACGGCGGAGCCTGTTCAAGTCAAATTTGCTCGAAGCCGCGCCGTAGCAACCAAGGTGGTGAAAGCAGTGGGTTTCAAAGTAGGAAAATGGAAGTTCGAGGAGAGCTTGACGGTGTGAAAAACTAAGCGGCTTGGATTGTCTGTTGGGAAATACATTTTTAGACTTCTATGAAGTAGAAGTTAGAGGGAATCGAAGGCGAGAAGTAGTGTTGGTTAGCGGAGATGGGATACCAAACCTACTTTCTTATACTATAACTCCTAGTTTAAGCAGCGTGGGCATCAAGTTGGTTGCCGAAGTTGAGCTCGAGGAAGAGCAATATGTTTTAGTTATGAGGGATCTATTCCTCTTAAATAATGAAAGTCCCGTGTTTCCTCAAAACGAGTCCATTGCCATTCGTGAAGTGTTAAGTCAATTTGCAGATGTTCTAGCGGATGAACTTCCAGAAAACTTGCCTCCTAAGGGAAGGTGGATTATAAGATTGACTTGGCTCTTAGAGCGGTGTCGGGTAGAGAGAATTAGCCCTAGGAAAACTCTGGGTTTCTGGCTGCACCTAAGTCAGATGAGAAGTAGGAGAAGCAGGAGAAATTATCAAACTATATAAGAAAGTCATTGTAAATAACACAAACAGTATTAAGGATATGTTAAAAGATTAGTATTAATGTGTTAAGTAAACCTTAATTGAGATTAGATTAGCTTAATTAATCATAAGTGATTAGACAAAATATTAGTTGACTAAATAGGATTAATTAAAACTTCTAACCTTGATTAGTCTCTAACTGTGATTAGATTGATAAAACAGAGTTAATGTTAATTAATTATGATTAGTGTTAACAAACATGATTAAGGTAATTATTTCTAATTACCCTTAACCCTTTAAGGTCCTTACCCTTAGATACCTGCCCCTTTTATACCCTCTTCTATAAGACCCTTATCCTAGATATACCCTTGGTATACCCTTTGTTAGTTTAAGTAAACTCTAACCGTGGTTTTCCTCTTACTTTGGTTAATCACTAAACCTTCATACGAAATTAGAATCAAGCAAGCAATATGTTGATAGAAAGCCACTAAAACATACTACAAGCATACCAAATCTCAAGTCTTGAAGGTTATCACACAAAACTCTATGGACAGTAGAAGTTAGGAGATCAAATTTTTCAAGGCAGCAGACCTTTCTTCACTAAAAAGAGTGCCAACTACACTCAAAAGCTCCAAAGTTAGTGCGTGATAGCTCTATAGAAAGCTGACAAGTTATATTACAAACCCTCTGAATCTCAATCTCAGAAAGATCACACAAAAGTTATGAGGTCAAATCAAAAAACGGTCATCTCAAAACCGCTCCTATGTTAAGAGAGGAAGAAACCCTCTCTACTTCAAATCGGCACCACGGCCTCATACTATCTTCAAATCACACACTTGATAGTTTTTTACAAACACAACCTCAAGATGCACAAAACCTTCCAAATGTCACACTTAGAAACGGTTTTTACAAAACGTAGTGACTCCTCGAAGTCACGGTAATCAAAAATACATGGCAGCAGACCTCTTTGCACTAAAAAGAGTGTTGCTCCTTCCTCACAAAACGTATGAACTCCCTTGATACCATTTCGGAAAGCTCTCTTAACACTATACAACACCCTCAAAACTTAGCAACTCACTCCAAAAACTCAAAACACACTACTCCTCCAAAGCCAGCAGCTCCCAAGGAGAAAGGAGAGAGAGAAAGGGGGGGCCACCAAGGCCCATACCATGCCCATGTGGCATCTCTCATGCCATTGGGCATGGATGGTCACCTCCATGCTGCCCCTTATCTCTTATTATCTCCTTAACTAATGAAATACAAAATACTCTATTCTACCTATTCGGTACCAACCAAATGGTTGGATTTCCACCGAATTATTCTATATATTAACATTATGTAAGAAACTCAACATCAACTCCAATCATAAATAAACTAAATGAGTTCCCACTAGGATAATTTCACCCCACCACGCCCTCGGGCTCGTAGTTCCGACTCCCGATGGTTGAATAAATCCGCCGCTGCTCGATATACAGTCGCCAAGTCGCGGACTTGGTTGGTTGGCTTGAAAGTCGATGCTGCGTTCTGTCGGTCCGGGTTCGAACCCCGCTGGACCCGTTGAGCGACACAACCAGCTCGTGACTTGGCTCTACTGGCGAGAGTAAATGGCAGGAAATAATGCCACCAACCGGCGCCCTACCTCTCCATCGCGACAAGATGCACGATTGCCTCCAAGATACGGCCTGTCACGAAAAATTTATTATCCATTCCTCTAGGCCTATACTGTGGTTCTCACCACAAAACATATTTTTAATCTAATAATACACTCATATATTTACCACGTACCAGGTACATGGAAAACTATGAGGTTATCAACTTATATTTAGTTTTTTACAACATATAACTGATATCATCACGACATGCACCCCCTCTAAACCTGCACATCCTCCGGTATGTGCCAACCTTTCACTGTTCATTGTCTTCATCTCCATCTGTGTTATCTTCTGCTCCATCCTCGTTGTCTTCAGACTCAGAATATAGTTCATTTGTTTCATCATCTTCTGTGCTTTGAAATTCTGCAATATCTTCTCGATGAAATCTCCCATCTCTACGTTTGAAGGCTTTAATGCGCTTCCCAGCAATTGGAATTTTTAACATAGTCCCATCAAGTTCTCGAAGAGTGTAGGTCCCGTTATCATGAGTGGTTACAACCACATACGGTCCAAACCATCTTCGAGAAAACTTCCTCACACTGCTATGTTGATGCTCCAAGCTGCTGTCATAAACCAACACCCAATCTCCTGCTTCAATGCTTTTGGTCCTTAATCGATGAGTTTTATCAAATCTTTCTTTGTTATTCAACCGAGACGCCTTAATTCTCTCCAACGCAAGCTTATAATCTTCAGGCAATCTCTCGAGTTGTTGAATACGAAGTTCCAAAAGCTTCTCTCTGGCAATGCCATCTCTCCATTCCAAGAATACCCAAGTGGGTACCAAATCTTCTGCATGCATAATTGGTTTCTGCCCCAACATAAGTTCAATTGGCATATAACCAATCACTGTGCTGTGAGTGGTTCTATCAGCCCAATTTATAAGGCGAAAGGCAAAAGCCTTGGCCACTGTTTTGGCTTTCCTTTACAAGCTTTTACAAGAGCATTAATAATAGGAGGATGTCATCTCTCACTCTTGCCATTAGCTTCAGGATTATAAGTCGTTGTTAACCGTAGCCTTACACCATATCTTTCAAAGAAAGTCCTTGCCTCTGCAGCATCTAATTCTCCTCGATCCGCTCTCATTCTTCCAATAGCACCATATCTACTGAAGATATCTTCTAGTATGAATCTACAAACCCCTTCAGTAGATTTAGTTCTTAGTGCTCTACCCTCCACATAATTTGAGAGCTCCTCTCTGGCCAAAACAAGATACTTCATGCCCCATAATCCCAATGGCATTGCAACCAAATCAATTACCCACTGAAAATGTATAGAAAGTGGATATGTTGGATGTAATTCATCTCTGTAACGAACTTTGGACTGAACTTGACACTCAGTGCACGAGGCTACAAAGTCTTCAACATCCTTGTAAAGGCCTTTCCACCAATACCGCTCCTTAATTTTGTTATAAGTGGCCCAGATACCTCTATGACCCGCCCAAAACGTATTATGGAACTCCGTAAGTATTTGGGTCTTAGTATCTCCATCACCGATAACTCTTAGCGGTACTCCATCCTTCCTCTTTGGCCGTTTCCATAGTACTCCATCTCTCAAAAGATAAGCATAAGACTGGTGTCTGATATCTTTAAAAGTCTTGTCCGCCCAATCATCTTGTCTTTTAAGTGTACTCAGATATATGCCAATATCTCTAAGCCTTCCTTCATATAGATTTGCACTAAAAGGCATAATCTCTTCGATTAGATCTGCCACACTTGTAGCTAGGACCAGGGTTGTCTTATTAGACACAATTTTGGGAATGTCTGTCTGAATTGTCGTATTGGACATGTCTGTTAGACGTCGAGTCGACGAAAATGTCGACGGTACCAAAAATTACATAGTAAAAAACTTGCTGAGATTTACCTTGAGGTAAAAAGCTATTATCCTACGTGGCGTAGGGTTGATAATGACGTGGAAAATAAAAAAACACGTCACAGTGGGCGACCGGCGGTGGGCGACCTCGCTAGGCGACTGGCGGTCGCACCGGGGCGATCGTCGGTCGCCTACTGCGACCGCCGATCGCCCTGGCTGCCGCGAGAAGGCGACCGGCGGTCCAGTAGGAAGACCGGCGGTCCAGTATGGAGACCGGCGGTGGCCCTAGCAATCGCTAGTAGGCGACCGCCGGGTCCGAGATTGGCGACCGACGACGCCAGGGCGATCGTCGGCCGCTTATCAGATCGGCGGTCGTCTGGCAGCAATCGCTATGAGGCGATCCCGGTCTAGTACTTAGCGACCGACGATCGCCCAGGGCGATCGTCGGTCGCTTATGGCTATCGGCGGTCGCCCTGGGGGTAGCGCCCATGTGACCAGCATTATGGTTGTATATGAAACATGAAAAATATATCCATAGTGGTACAAAATGAGCTTCAAAGCATTTTTATGAATACGTTTTTAATTGGAAACAAGGTCAATGGTGCATTTCATAGTACAAATTTGCGCATGTCTATAATCATAGTATTCATATATATGATGTAACTATTACATATACCAAACTATATGTATTATACTCCCGAAACATACTAGGATACCAAAGTATTGTAAGCTAATAGTTGCCCCTACTTAAAGATACATTGTAGTATTGTACCGCAGTACTAACAATGAACTTCTTGCTTCCAATCCAAAATAACAAAATTCTAATAACCCGTCTTTAGGTATCCTTCAATGTATACGTATCGTCGCTTGACACTTCATCTGCGTTTGGATCGGTTTCACCTAGAGAGTCATCGGTGCTTTGGTCGCCATCCTCGTCTTCATCCTCTGTCTCATTGCGAACTTCACACTCAACCTCACTCGCCAAATTGCGCAATTCCGTGTCCGTGGTTGTTTTCTTGTTCACTGTAACGAGGCGCTTCAAGGGCCGTGAAGCATTAGTGATCCCGTTTGCGTTCAGTGGTAGATGGCGCATTGTACGTGTATTCGGATTATTGGATGAAGCAATCCCAGCATGGACTTCTTCATGTACACGTGCTCCTTTCCGACATCGTCGATCGTGTGCCTTCCTCAAACGCTTCTGGCCTCGTGTAATACGATTGCGAGGTTGTGTAGATGGCCCGACGTCTCGTGCCACTGCCAATGCCCGGTTGCATGTTGGACTTGTTGGTTCTATCTTGACCTCCATCTTCGGCAATACCATACGTGTTGTATGGGCCCCTTTAGGTTGGGTAACCCTTGGGAACAATTGTTGTAGAGGTACATCGGAGTCATCTCCGTTAAGAGTTGAATTCCTTGATCGAATGGTTGAAACTCTAGGTGACCCCACTTCCATGCAACCTGAATTGGATACATCGTTAGGTTCCACTTTAATTTGGTCCATTTGAACCCCTGTCGTGGTAACCGTGCCCTTCACACTCTCAAGTTTATCGTCGTTGTTAGAGTGTGGGCTGCCTTTAAGTGGACCAATGTTCTCTTCATCCATCCGGTTTACCAAGTCTTGTTTCGCTAGGCAGGTACTCTCTTGGAGTTGTAAATTTGCCACTCCTTCTCCTTCTGTGTCGCTGGCAAATACCGCAAACTGGCGAGGCAGTTGTGGAACATCCTGGTCGTCATCGAACTCAAACGGGTCCTTGACATGAATAGTCATGTTTCCTTCGTTGACGTTCCAATTCTCTAGGTCGTCGTGTTCGAAACCGTCGTTGACATAATTGTCGTCATCTGCCTCCGAGTTATCCATGAATACACCATCATCCCATTCATTGTCGGGTACATAGTCTTCTTCGTCAGAGTCCTCTTCTTCTAAGTAATTTTCGTACCACGTTCTCGGCGATCTGGTACGTTTCTGGCGCTCGAGTTTGGCGTTCGCATAGATGTACACAAGGTCCTCTGCTTTGGAAGTTGACAACCGATTCCTCACTTTGTTGTGCACGAAAGAGTACATGCTCCAGTTCCTCTCACATGATGAAGCTGAACATGTCAATGCCAAAATCCTCTTCGCAATTTTTGGCAAGGCATTCCCCCCGACTTGATGCCACCATTGATGGGGTAACAAGTCGTGTGTGAGCTGGATCGGGGCCTCGAATTGGTGTTAAATGGACCCGTCCTCTCCTCATATTGTATGAGTTCCCGCACCACTTCCTCATAGACCACTCCCATTGGGGCGCTAAGCTTCCTTATGACCCGGTTTAGAGCTCTTCTTGCTTCTCCATTGTTTTGAATTGCTCCAATATTTGTCAAATAAGGGTTCAACAAAGCTGCTGCATAGTGGAGGTCTGTGAGCATCATCTCCCATCGTTTTTGAAATGCATCCTCGTATTTTGTAGCAATGTCGTGGGATAGTTCGAATGGAGGTTCACGCAAAGAGAACACGTGTTCCTTAAGGTCCGACATGATCACATACGCCCAGGCATGCATTTGGTACTTCCCCGTCGAACTCCCGAAGAGCTAGAGTCTTGGTTCAACTACGTTGACAAACTTCGTACAATTCTCCCTAACTCATCGCTCCGAATGCTAATCCGCACATTCCTTGCCTTTGTCTCAGAATCGTGTATTTGTTTTGCGTGTTGAACAATGTTTGGACAAACGCATGCCACTCCGGATCGATCACCATGTTGTTCAGAGGTTGTTGTAGCTTTAACAACCGCTCTATCATCAAGTAGTTTGTTGCAAATCGAGTCCGAGGTGGTACCTTGAAGCAGCCTTCGGCGAGTACTTCCGAATAGAGCCAGGGGGACGTGGGACCCCTTAATAAATGTGCACACTCTCTTGGCTTGCTCCACCAATTGCTTAACCCATGCCTCTTTCCCCAATCTTCGAGAAGGAGGTCTAGAATATGTGCCGCACAACCTTGTCCATACAAGTGAGGATAGTCTATCTCGCAACTTCTTCACAAAGACCTAACATGGAGCTTGCATTGTCGGTGCATATCCGCACGATGTTTTGTGGTCCAACCTCCTCTATGTACTTCGCCATTTCATTTGCCACATAAGCAATGTCCTTTTTCTTCCCCGTAGTATCCACTCGATCCCAAAAACACTTCTCCCCTTTGGGCAAACAAGCATCATGTTAATGAGTGGTGCGCTTGTGACATCGGACCACCCATCCGAGCATATTGTTCCTCCGTACTTCTCGATAGAAAGTTTTGTTCGATCCTCT
The DNA here is from genome assembly GCA_037043015.1 of Bryum argenteum. Lineage (NCBI taxonomy): Eukaryota > Viridiplantae > Streptophyta > Bryopsida > Bryales > Bryaceae > Bryum > Bryum argenteum. The sequence continues at coordinate 10,413,439 of CM073328.1, read as the reverse complement.
ACCGACCTTTGCGGCCGCCTTCTTCGCATCGAGCATCGTAGTCCTAATAGCATGATACGAGGGTGGTTGATATCCACCAATACCGGCCTTTGCTGTCTCTTGAACGGCACTTATGAATCCTTGGATGTCGACGACATTGAATGCAATGTTTGCCTCATAGAAAAATGAAGCCCACTTTGCATCCAAATTTTGCCTAATGGCAAGATCAAAACTATCCTCCATACTCCTTTGCCCATGTCGCCGTCCACTAGAGAGCGTAGAGATCCTTTGTCCATTCCGCCATGACTCCCCTTGTTAGAGGATGGCACCGATTAGACCTTAGGTTAGGGGGATGGTACTTCTCTGAGTTGATGTGAGGGGTATCTATGTTCTCCGTAGTTTCCCTTGCCGCATATGGTATGCCCGCATCCACTCGTGAGTCCGGAACAACATCCGCATAAGAAATGTTGTTCTTTGGAACTATCCCTCCATGATCACGGAATAGCTCGAGAACTCCACGGGCAACCTCGCACACGGGGTAATGGGGAATTGTGGGGATATCCGAAATGAGCTAATGCTCGTTGCCTTACAAAGATCGTGCTTTTCCCACGAATAAGCACACGCGAGTATTTGGCTTGTCGTTCCGTTCCGTGGATACTCGTAGCCACTCGTCCCATTTGCGAGTGTCTCTTCTATTATCGGTACCCGTTGGATTGGGAAGAATGCTCCATGTTTCGAACCGCACCTCCGCCGCTGCAAAGAAACCGGTGGCGACAACACGCACTAGAAGGGCTGAAGTTACTCTTTGCACCTATAGACCGAGCAGGGGGCTTCTCATGGGGAGACCCAAGACAACGGGCCAAGCGCAAAGGAAAGTGACTTGAGCCCGTGAACGACCCCTTTATATATGCGCGGCCCGGATCGGCGGTCGCCACGCCCGAGATCGGCGGTCGCCTAACTCTTATTTGTCGCGCTAATCAACCGCGGTCGCCTCGGGCGTTGACTTCATCGCGCTAGCTGGACCGCCGGTCGCCCTAGCCCTACCCACTTGAACCGCCGGTCGCCTTAGCGATGACTGTTGGGTATCTTTATTTCTCCCCTACGAGCGTGGCTCGGATGCCAGGCTCGGTGGGGATCAATTTTCTGGCCCTTCCCGTTTCCCCCATTTGGGGCCATTTTTTGAATTATTTTTTGCAAAATTTGGGGCCTGTCCAAATTCCATGGTCCACCGTCCACATAGTAGAGCTATTAATAACTAGAATTCCGGAGACCATGTGGCTCAAAAATGTTTGATTTGCAATAATGCTTTTCTTTTGAAAAGAAAAAAAATTAATAATAATAAAGGGAACATGCGAAGGCAAGAGAGAGAACAATAAGGACTCATATTAGAAACTAGAGTTTTAACTTCTCTTCCTCCAAATCCAAAAATTAAAGGGATGAATATTGCTCAATCCACGTTTCCTAAATAATTAAGAATGATAAAAATTGCCATGTATCGATGATGGTACCTCGGACATTGAAGGTTTTTCCTTTATGCTTATACCACATGCAATAGTGAGATTGCATTCACCAAGAATATTTAAATTGAAGAAAATCAAAAAGTTCATATTCACATTCAACGTTTTTGCATACAAAATGGCAATTGCACTTAGTGTTTGGTATCGAGTACACTACTTTTCTACAATTGCTAAAAAAACGTGATTAACTAACTACTAGTCAGTCTTCGCTTGGGCCCCCTTCATTGTAAATTTGGCTTGGCCCCCCTTCTGTACAAACTTGGCTTGGCCCCCCTTCATCAAAATGTGCCTGACCTTCCTCCATCGTTTGGTTCGGCTCCCCTTCATCCACTTCTCGGCCTTCGGTCCCTTCTTCTTCCGAATCTGACCAAACTATGTTCTCATCAGCGATTCCTCCTTTGTAACCCCTAGGTGTTGTAAGCCCTTCTCGTGGGTTGGCCGCTGGGTAAGGAGCTCGCGGAATATGCGGTTCTTGTGGCTTAATTGTTTGAGGGGATTTTTTAAACGTCCTCCAATCCACGTCCCTCTGCAAAATTACCTCCGCGTACACCATTTGTGCTATGTTGTACGATACCTCGTTGCTCACCACATGCACACCGGCGTAGAGGAACTTCCACACTTCAATGCATCGTTGCACAAATTCATCGTGATGGCAATAGTGCAAATTTGCGCAATTCAGGCGGCGATGAAACTCGTGACGATAGTGTGGAAATAAATGGCCGATGTGGCACCAAGCAATGTACCACTTGCAAGTCTTGAGGGTCCACGGTTCCTCTACTTGCGCCCACCCCGGAAAAGCCTGTAGCGTGGGATCTATGAGAATCTTGTGGAATCTCCTTTGCATCTTTCCTTTCCTCTTGCGGTCCTTGTCTCTCGCTATCTTCCGCTCCTGGCTAGGCATCATGGTCACCGAAATGCTAACGAAGGAAGAAAGTTTTTAAACTATTTCAAAAAAATAGTTATATGTATTCCGTGGACTAACACAAAATATAGAAAAGTCGAAAATCGGGCAGCATGTATGTGTGAAATGCACACGTGTGGCACGTGTGTGCCACTCACCGCACGCTCTAGCGCTCGCACAAGCAGGTGGCAACCCGAGGTCGACACCAGACAATGCGCAAGGCCCGACACGTGGAGGCGGTGAGAAATGGCGACTGGCGGTGTCCGCCCGCGTATATGTAACCCTGGTTCTAGGGCGACCGCCGATCCAGCTGAAAGGCGAGCGTCGGTCGCCAGGGCGACCGCCGATCCAGCTGATGGGCGATCGTCGGTCGCCAGGGCGACCGCCGATCCAGCGGACGGGCGACCGCCGGTCCACCGGGTCTGCGACCACTGGTCAGAGGTCGCGACCTCCAAGTGGGAGGGCGCGACGTTTGCGTGGGGCCGCGACCTCTGGATCGCGCGACCGCCGATCCAGCTGGTGGGCGACCGCCGGTCCACCTGGTTATTAAGTACTTACCTTCTTCCCAGCGTGTGTGTCAGAATTATCAGAGTAGTAACGATTGTATATAAGGTAGATCAGCCTATTGGCGTGCGCTTCCCAAAAGCGTGCCCTATAAATGAATGTATCCACAAACAATTTCTCACCTAAAACTGTGCACACAAGATTCTATTTCTAAAATAAATCCAACACAAGGCATTCATTGATTGGCACAAGCCAACAAAAGGTGAGGTTTCCTTTGTGCACGCTTTTAGGAGGAGTCTATGCACACAAATAGGTGTCTAGCCATTTAATACTTTGAAAATTCATATCTTTTTCATATAGAATGAGAAAAATATAATTTCACTTGGGCTCAACTTTTTTTCTAATTGCTAATATGCTATAAAAAAATCAGCATCTAAATCCTATTGGAAATAGACAAATTCCTTAAACGCACGGAAATAGGCTGTTCCACCTTAATGACTTTTGGTGGCAAGTATTTGGAACCATCAAAACTAAAAACAAAAAAAAAATTTAAAAAAAAAATATATATATATATATATGTGGGGCAATAATGTGATTTTAATACTTGGACTTCCTAATAATGACCCTATGAAAATGATATATAAGTAAAAAGGGAGTAGAAGGGGTGTTGATAACTTTCCTAGGTGATTCATATTGTGTAAAAAATATAATATAAATCTTAGGGGCATAGCAGGAATGAAAGTATTTTTCCCGAATTTCCAATAATTACATACTCATGTGAAAGTAGGCTTTGTGCGCACATGCATACGAAAACAAAGTGGGGAATGTAATTTGAACATTTGGATTACACTAAATAGGTACATTAGTGTTAGATTTTTATAAGATTTGAAAATGCTACAAGTTTTTACTTTTGGGATAAAATTTTTGCCAAGAGTATCGATTCCAATACTATGTAAGGATCCCCATCTTCACCTTTGTAGAGGGTACAAATATTGACTAATAGTAAAAACTTATAGCCTATTTATGTATATTAGAGTATCTAACACTAATCTACCTATTTAGTGTAGGTAATATGGATCATATAAAAATGATGGAACCATCAAAAGTATTATAGGACAACCTGTACTATTTTTCCCAAATTAATATAGAATTTTCGAAGTAAGTAGAGCTTTAAATAAAAGATAAAAAATAGTTAAATGGAGAGAAAAAATATTTTAAAAAGAATTGGACTATGTAATAACTACCTTATGAACATGATGGAGCTATGAAAAAGAATCGTTGGAGTAAAGGATCTATAGGTTGGATTTTGGTTGGAAGCACTTAGAAACACCAAAACTTCAAAAAATAAGAAAAATTAGATAAAGGGGGTAAGAGGATAATTTAAACCCTTACACTACCTAATGATGACCCTATGGAAATGATGGTGTTATTTAGAAAATCAAGGGGATATGTCACCTATAGGTCATCATTTGCTTGTAAGTCATTTGAATGAGTAGAATATTGAATGATGTACGGAAAATAGATTTGTGGAAAGAGATAACGATTTTAAAACTTGTGTTGACTAAAAAAGACCTTATAAAAATTATGGAAGAACAAAATTTCCCGTAAAAGAAACGTATCTACATGTTATGATTTACTTTGACTTTGTAGGATGCTAAGTAATAGAGGAAGTTATACTAAAGGGGGGAGGAGGTGGTTTTATTATTTTCTCTAACCGTATTAAATATATTAAATCATGAAAGAAGCCACATGGAACTTGGATTTACATGGAAGGAAATACTTGGTGTTAATTTGATTCAACCTTGGCATGGTGTAGGTCTATAGGATACTTGGTGTTAACTTCATTCAAAACCTCCAAATCCCGCGCCCGCCAATACAGCGGATGGGCGATCGTCGGTCGCTAGGGCGACCGCCGATCCAGCGACCAACTGTGACAGGGCGACCGGCGGTCTACGTGATGGGGTGCACCAAGGAGATTTGTGTCCGCGAGCCTCCTCGCACCCTCCTGCTGGGGCGACCGCCGGTCCAGGCGATGGGCGATCGTCGGTCGCTAGGCGATCGTCGGTCGCTAGGGCGACCGCCGATCCAGCGAACGACGGTGACAGGGCGACCGGCGGTCTACGCGATGGGCGCGAATATCTTCCCCCCTTTTGCTACAAATCATTTTCTGCATATTTGAAATCATGTACGAATCATTGCCTTTCGAGGTTTTGGGGGGTTTGTAAATATATTCATTGACTCTAGATACTTGCAACTAAATCCCACCATATATTTATACGTAACTTTTACAACTTAGGTACGATTCCAAATTTTTACAAATTATTTATCATTACTTCATCGTGGATTAATACTAATCAAAGCTTTCCAAAATTCAATATCATTATATATACATATGGAATGGTATACACGACATAATTTTCTAAAAGACCACTGTCCAAAGTATCCACCAACCTACCAACATACAAACCTACCAACTTAAATAATTACGAACCTACATACCATTCTAAGAACCTCCTTTTAGATATTTCCAAATCATGCATTTCAAATAAAAAATAAACAAATAAAAAGAATAAACAAGATGATTAAAATAACACCGTGCGCATATATACAAATAATAAACATAACATCGTTCAACGGGTATCTTACTAGTAAAAACATATCATATAATCAAAAAGATACATTGTATAACATCCAGCCTAGCACTTATCTCCCAACTTTCAGTTCACAAATAAAATAAAGTAAATGGATATAACCAACACACCAACGTCTTTCTAAAACTTGATTCCGCTTACTCTAATCTTCTTCCATTGTACTTTAGATTTTTTTTAGATGGTACCAGCTCCGACATTTCTCCTTTGTCTTATTTGCAATACATAGATCTTCGATCCTTGCATTTAAGAACCTCTCCTCTTCTGCGAGCACAAGTAGCTTTTTGACCAACTCCTCGGATGTTTCATTGCGCTGTGAACTTTGACCCTCTTCTACAATATCCACGGTTCCATCTATTCCATTGAGGACTAACTTTTCCTTCTCCCCCTTCAATCTTATTGATGCTAGGTTCACCCTTTCGATCTCAGCTCTCAAGGCATCGCATGCCAAAATGAGTTCCTTTAGCTCCTTCTCAAAATGACCTTGGTCCTTGGCTCCTTCAACCATAAAATCCTTCTCGCGACCCCAATCATTGACCACAAACCATTCGTCGACATGTCTGTATCTCTTAAGCACATCCTCGAAATGTTTCGTCTTCTTTATGAGCTCTTCCTCATAATCGACTTGATCTGATGCAACCAGAGCTGGGAGAACATTCGTCGCCTCCTCTTGGATCTTCTTTTTTGCGTCCTTGATTACCTTTATGTCATGTTGGAGTTCAACACACTTTGCCCGTTCGTATGACAAAGCATGAAACAAATATGAATAATTCTCAAAAGCCTTGTTCAACAACTTCATGTACGAATCATCGTTTTCATTCGGGCGTTTCGCTTTGAAGACTACTTGAACTTCCTTCTCCAGCTCTACTTCTTCATTTCCTTCTCTTTCTGATTGTTCAATCGTTTCCATTGGATATTCTAGAGTCCCATCCTCTACGCTAACATTTGTTTGAGGAGAGGCGCTCATAACGGGCCGAACTATAACTTCGGGTGTTCCCAAAGTACAAGCACCAAACATTGCTTCAACCTCCATGTATTCAATGCCATCCGCTTCTCCTTCTGTTCGTAGGTCCTCGATGTGCTTCACAGGTGCATCAATCACATCCAAATCTTGCACGCTTGTTTCACCCACATGAAAGTGTTCGACGCCACCAATAGAACCTTCTACAAGAGGAGTATGATGCTCCCTCTCGTTAACCTCTTCTTCATCAGAATTAGGATTTACCCAAACATACACATCATCAGCATCTCCATCTTTCCGATACCTTGCTGCCGTAAGTCTTTCTCGTGGGTTTTCTCTCAAAGGGGCTCTTGGAATATCTTGCTTGGTTGGAATGAAGATTTGAGGCGATTTTTTCATTGAGCTCCAATCCACCACTTTCTCCAATATTACCTCTGCATACACCATTTGAGCAATATGATACGAAACCTCGTTCTTGGTGACATTCTTGCCTTTATAAAGGAACCTCCACACTTCAATACATCGTTGCACGAATTCGTCATGCTTACAATAGTGCAGATTGGCAGCATTTGATTTCAAGTGCGTCTCATGTCGAAAGTGTGGAAACAACTTGCTGATGTGGCACCAGGCGATGTAATTCTTCACTGTTGTCTGACTCCACACACCCTCTTCGGTCTCCCACCCCGGAAAAGCGCGTTGAGTGGCATCTTGGAGAATACGGTGATTCCTCTTCTGAGTTTTCCCTCTCTTCTTGCGTCGCTCCCCAAGTACTATTTTACGTTCCGCAATTGTAGTCATTGTTACCTCCGATCACGGTGATGGCGCTATGATGTGATGTTAGATACAAAACACCAAAAATGGTGCAATCCACGTTGGCCTCCAATCGAGCAAGCAAGTGGCAACTTTGAGTCGACACCAGACAATGCGCAATTTCACGGCACGTGGACTGAAAAGTGACGAGAACGGCCTATTAGGATTGTATTTAACCTCCTGTGGCAGGGCGACCGGCGGTGTCCCGGCGACATCGTTAGGGCGACCGCCGGTCCAGTGTTTCCTGCAAGACTCGCTCCAGGGCGACCGCCGGTCCAGCTACAGGGCGACCGCCGGTGCAGCTTCAAAAGAGTTTCGATACAACCAGAGCGGAGCGCTTCGGGGCGACCGGCGGTGTGCAGGGGCGACTTCGCGAGAGCTCCCGCTTTTTTTCTTGGATCCTCTTTTATGCAATATTCAAATTTTGAATTAACGGATTCAAGCATCTCCCCCATTCCCCCTTCAATCCCCCTCATCCCCCTCATTCCCTCTCATTCCCACTCACATCTTCCTATATCTCATTCACAATTGAAAATGATTCTCATGGTCATGGGCATTTTGCCAAGAGCGGTGACCATGATACATGAAAAATGATTTTATTCTCATTGGATACTCTTGTGGTGTAATATGGATTTAGATCGATACAAGTTTAATCACAATTTACGAAATTATAATTTTCAACATTCTCAAAATTCTCAACATAAAATACTCATCAAATATTGGTTCCAAAAGTACCCTCATTACTGGGTTGATAAGAATGTCCGCAAATCATTAGTCTTCTTGACTTCAAATATTTATCTTCATATAGTGGTCACTCATTTTTTCTCCAAACATATAATATGTCATGATATATCACCTTTTAATTTGGTAAGCTACTATTTCTCTCAGTGCTTGCTAGGGTATATGCACTAATCCCATTCACTTAATTGTATTTCGAGGCCTTATTATTTGACTTGCCAAAATTTTCAAATTCCTCCCCCCACTCAATTTAAAAAATTTCATAATGTTATGAGCCCATAAACTCATTGCAAGGATAATCTATCAATGGGATATTATATACGGAGATCTTATAATATATTAAAGGCTCCACTGATATAAAAAGAAACTAGAAATTGTTATTGAATGTGATGTTAAAATAAGAGGTGCAGTTTTGTACAGAAATGGTATCTTATTTAGATGCTACGAATTGACTACCTAGGATTACATGCTCAGATTGTAGGTATTGAATCGTTAGATTCATTAAAGTGTTTTCATGCATTGAAGAGGCTGATGCTCTATAAATGATTTCACATTTTATCAATTATTATAACTGATTAGGCACGATATGACTTCTTAAAATATACAAAGATACAAAATAATATATACCATTCATGCCTACAAAGAGGACGAAAAACTCTCACCCCATCCTTCCTCCCATACATTATTATCCATTTACACATCTCTTGTCCATTTCTTAGGAATTGAATGATCATAAAATGGGAATTATGGGACCCACGATCCGAAATTCATACCCTATGCATACATTCCTAATTTTTAAAATTAATACATTATAAACTAAAGCGCTCTTTTATTCCTCCCCATCCAATATTCATCCTCATCTCATGATTTTCATCCTCGTAGGAGAGCTGCTATGAAACCCGATGCCCTCGCATTCAACATAAATAGGTGAAATAGGGCGACCGCCGATCCGGTGATGGGCGATCGTCGGTCGCTAGGGCGATCGGCGGTCGGCTTTGGGCGATCGTCGGTCGCTAGGGCGACCGCCCGGTCCGATTCATGGGCGATCGTCGGTCATTTTGGGCGTCAGCCCGTCCGAGATAGGGCGATAGCTGGACTGGCCGTGAGCGGCCGCGGTGTGCACATTTCGTAGACCGCCGGTCGCCTTAGCACTCGCTTAAGAACGCGACAGGCGATCCATTTTCACACTTTGCGAGTTCCTCCTTTTCGCGCATTGACTAGTATCGACTTGAGTTCTCGCTTGCTTGCTCGTAGAGAGGGACTTTGCGTTTTTCTACGAATTTTTGTTATGGAGGCACTACCCGTTGTAGCGGGCACATCCATGGTGCGCCATGACCGAGGTCGGATTGCGAAGAAGCGCAGGGACATCTTGAAGAATCCAAAGATAGTAGCGTTTAGAGGATGGGAGGAAGAGACGGGGCCGTGGTCTTTTGCCATATGTGAGAAATATGTGGAGTGGTGCCACATCAACAAGCTCTTTCTCTACATTGGCACAATATTCATCGGCACAAGAATGAAGCTAACCTCCGAGAGTGCCATCATTACGAATTCAAAGCGAGATGCATCTATGCTTGGCATATGATATACGGTAACAACCATATTTTTCAATATGAGGTTCCCTACTTTTTGGCACAAATGGCATATGCGGAAATGATTCTCGGGAAGGAGGTGCATTGGTGGACGCATCCACGTTTGCATATACAAGAGAAGACCGAACCAATAGAGGTTGGAGAGACATCAAAGACTATTGAAGGAGATGGAATTGGAACGGTACCTATGAGTCCTAAGGCCGACGCGGAATTTTACACAGCAGGGTCGTCTTCTGAATCCTCGGAGGATGAACACACACACGAATACGAGCTCGATGAACCAAGTCAACCAACTAGTCCTCGACTGCATTGGTCTGAAGCAGTACCCTTTGAGGTAAATCCATTCCGAAAAGTGGGTGGAAGAATAGGCGAAGCCATGGATACTTTGATCCTTGTGCACAATTTAGGTAGAGTCACATGCATCGACTTGGATTTAGTACTGGAGAATAGAAAGGAATTGGAAGCCCTCAAAGAAAGAGCCCTTTCTACACCATACGATGTACAAGAAGAATGTCGGGAGCTTTTCGAAAAAGCTCTAGACTGCATAGCTGACATGGAGACCATGCTTGTGCTACAAAAAGAGGCTAAGGAGAAGTTTTTCGAGAAGAAAAATTCAAACAGCCTTTCCGTAGAAGACTACGTAGAGTTCTGGACAGCTAAACATGATTACCTGAAAGGGGTCCTAGCTGAGAGGAGGGATAAGTTGACGGATATTGAAGAATCTATTGCTCTAGAGGTAGATAAAGAGATGCTACGCATTCGGGATTTGGCATTAGCGGGTAAGTATGGCAAGACTCCAGAGGAAGTTGACAAATTAAAGAGCCTGGTGAAATGGAGTGAAGACCAGAATGTAAAACTCGCAAAGAAACTACGTGTAGCTGAGGAGAATGCTCGATTTGAGGACGCATGGGCAGAGTGGGCTCATCGTAAAAGTAACGCAAAAGATGACATCAACATAAACGCAATCGACGTTGATTTGGAACCGCAACGATCACTTTTTTCAAAGGGCAAGGAAAAAGTTGAAGATTCTTAACGTAGAGGCGATGGACTTACAACCCCAACATTCAGCGAACGATATTTGATTTACGTTATTTAGGTGTAGGGAAAGTGTACGTAATTTCTTCTATGTACTTTTTTCGCATACTTTTTATATATGGAAGTTTGTTTTTACCTTTCATCATGCGTAAGTACGTGTTTGTGCATTGGTACAAGGGGTTGGGTGGGTTATATGGACTATGAAGATGTAAGATACAATAAAAGCTGACAAAGTACAATCGATTGACCACAAGCAAAGGAGCGAACCAAATACATACCATTGATTTAATCGATGCAAAAAGTAGTACAATAGGAAATGAGATACATTGTTGCGCAAAAAGCTACCACTCGATAATACTATAATGGAATATAGTCCTATATAGCTAAAACCATACGCTATGCTCGAGTGTATGGATTCACAATATCGTAATTATCATTCACTAGTGAGGTTGGAGCATTCTCCAACAAGAAGTTTGCGCTTTGCACGAGTTCGATTGAATGGACCATCCGCATTTAAGATCGGATCTAAAACTCTAGAGTCTTTCAACTCCCGCAAAGTCCTTCTTGTGAGGGGACTATGTACATCCAAGTAAATAGTCTAGAGCTTGAGATCGGTATCGTGGCCCCCAAGTAGACTCAAAGATATTGACACTCTTCCAAATCTTCCATGGAGGCACGACCTTCACCGTCGGTTACTCTTTTCCCATATTGATTCCATCGATGTCCCATTGGATGGGGCCCCCACTTGAATGTATTAGAGCTCACATCAAAATAGCCTCCAAGGCATTGGAAGAAGAACATCCGATTACCCTCATGTTGTGGACCATGTCCGGCAAGTATTGGAGCAACTCTTAGAATCTCGTTTGGGTCAGTCTCCCAATTCAATTGGGAGCTAGGAGTACTCTTCTCGAGATCATGTTCACCTCTACGCCAACTCCAAATAAGGTCTTTACCCCAGAATCGAGCCTCGTCAGTAGTCTGAGCATTGTGTTCCCAAGAAGGCGGCATATAAGTTCTTAGATTGAACATGTCGTAGAACCGCTCGTGAAAAGGCGCTTTGCATATAGCACAACGACTTTGAGTCAAACAATGAACTAAAAGACACTGCGGATGATACATATGGACACAAGAGCCTAAAGCCCATCCACCCTCGGGTCCAAATGGATTTAGGCATATGGGACACGTAGAGTGATCCAATACAAACTGCGGAGGGTTGGGCCACAATAATGTCTTGGATTCTACATTAGCATGTGCCGACATGTGGTGTTTGAAATTCCACCCGGCCTTGCTCCAATCTACAACCTCTGTAGAAGTGTCATCTTGCATCTTGATGTCCATCATAGGAAGATTATCAAACAATGTATCCACACTCGGCCACGAAGTCATACCAAACGTTCGACGACCAGCTCCACTAGTAAAATTCTTATCGATCTTCTCGAGCTCCGCTGCAACTTGTCTCCCTCTATCCACCGAAAGTATACATGCCACCTTCCAATGGTAGTAAGTGGCAGACAATTGCTCCAAACGCGCTTGCAGTTGTAGCTTTTCCTTTAATAAGGAGTTGTATCCATCAGACGGCATGAAAGGGGGATTACGGATAGGGGGGAACAGCGGTAAAGATAAAGAATCTTGAGAATCACATCGTACATCTTCTTCTCGTTCGAGGCCCGACATATTAACAACACATGGCTGAGCTTTCACAGGACGATGCAATGTAGGGCGTTGCGGGGACATTTCTCCAAATGCCAAGTCCTCTGTAAGGTTGAAGACAACTCTATCAACATCCGCCATGTCAGATTTTTCTACGTCTCCACGAATGTTACGTGCGTGAGATAGTTCTTGCATCTTCTCGCGCATACGTGCATATTCCACGGAAAGCTGCTCCCCTTCTTTCACCTTCTCCTCATACATTGCTCGTGTTTTTTCGAGATCCGCTTCCAATCTTGCTATGACGTCGTCTTTACTCTTCAGAAGAGCTTTGAGATCAGAAGATGAGTCAAGTTCTTCCAATGGTAAGATGTCCATACCATGGGGCTCTACTACGGGTGGATGATTACTAGCTATTGGAGGGCGAGAGCCACCTATTTCAGGAACGCGGCCAGGTAAATTACGACGATGATCCGCATCAATCACAACGCTAGCGGGAGGAAGAGGTTGTCGAACTTGACGCACCGCCTTACGAGGCCGCGAACCATCCGAGTCATCGTCCTCTTCCGAAGTAGCACTATGATGGGCTGCCTCTTCCATAGCCTTGCTAATAGACCTCATCACCGCCATGCCACCATTAGGAGCGTCAGGAAATCTTAGAATGCCAGTCGGAATGTCACTCGTTGAAGGTCGTGTTACATGCTTCCCCTCTTTGATAGTTGTCCAATCCACTCGTTTACCAAGAGCAACCTCGGCGTATACTCCACGAGCAAGAAACAATGGAACCTCGTTGCGCTCCACACATGGCATGCCATACAGGACTTGGTAAACCTCAATGCATCGTTGCTTGAAGTTTGGGCATTCGCAAAACTTAAGATTTGCCTTGTTCGTGCGCCGGTGAAAATAGTGACGAGAGAGAGGGAATTTCTTGTCAATGTGACACCATTCAATGAACGATTCGCAAGTGGCCATCGTCCACATATCTGGTTCATCTTCCCAACCTCTGAAGGCAAGCTTATTTGGATTTAGAAGCACGTGTAATCTTTTCCGTTGTGGAGCGCCCTTCCTCTTCCTCTTCTTGTCGTTCTCTTCCTTCCGAAGTTGGCCGAGAGTAGCCATGGATGAAATAGCCAAAAATGGCAAATAGTAATTACCTACCCCGCACGAGCAGCGCAAACCAATTCAATGGATGTAAGACAACGCGCTAGGCCAAGAAACCCAAATAACAAGTTTAGGTACTATGGGGAATATATACGGGGGCGACCAGAAATCAAAGGCGGCCGGCGGTCCGGATAGAAGTATCGCGTTGCGTGGCGACCGCCCGGTCCGGTGAGAGCGCGACCGCCGATGCGGACTAATCGCGGCAATGGGGCGTAGGGCGATCGCCGGGTCAATTATTCGCGGCAATGGACGTAGGGCGACCGCCCGGTCCCGGTTTTCGCGGCAATGGACGCAGGCGAGCCGCCGGTCCATTTATTCGGATGCGGGGCGAGGGCGACCGCCCGGTCCAGTATTGCGGCATGCGGGGCGTAGGGGCGACCGCCGGTGGCGATCGTAGGGCGACCGCCGGTCTCCAAGGATATATAAACCCCAACGCGCGGGTTTGTTATTACTTTTCCCCAAACCGCTACCGAATTCTCTTCCGCCCTGTGTCCTTGCTCGTCTTTATGATGCGCACTGCCGGGTCGTCTGAGGAGTTTTTGGGGTTTGGTGCACATTGATAGCAGGGGGAGATTTTGCGGTTTTTTCAAGATTTTCGACGATGACTAGATCCAAAAAGCACGGGAAGGGACAAAAAACATGGGATCTGGATGCCCCCGAAACATTTGCACCAGACGTTGGAGGGGAACAACCTAGTGGAAGTGGAGGCCATAAGAGGAAGAGGAGACACCCGAAAGAAGACAGACCCGGATTCCCAACAACAGATTATACTAAGTTTGCGGAAAAAGCATGCATGGATTGGTATGAGGAAACGGAGGCTCAATTCCTAGAGCACAACTACCTCAGGAATGTTAGCACGGGCAAAGACAGACTGAAGAAGAAATTGACGGCAGTAATTTTGAAGGCCATGGAGGAAACGGAGAAATACCAAGATGTGGATTATCATTCGCAGTACGATTCGTGGATGGATACTACAGTTGAACAATGCATCTTCAATGTCAAGGAGTTGTGGAAGCAGCGATTTGGAACGAGGCATCTAACACAAGAAGAAGAGCAATTCAAACGCAAGATGGATTGGTGGATACACACAATCGGAAAGCTTAGCAAGTGTGAGCCAAAAAACCACTTTGGGGTGGCAATTGGTCACAAGGATCAAGATCACAAGAGAAATGAAGAAGGGAAGAAGGGAAACAAGGAGAGGATGAAGAACAAGGGAAAGAACAAGAAGAAACCACCGGCCGGATGCATTTTTAAGTACCCTTCAGATTCTAGGCCGCCATTTCTCCATCCTAGCTCGGAATTGGGCGTGCATTAGCTTTTTAGAAAGCCAACTTAATTGTGCATCTACCCTGAAAATCTCAAAAGCATAGGACAAAAAACCTAGGACTGATTGCCATTTGACTGGGCCTTGTTTTTATACCATCCGGCCGAGAACACCTTCAACACTACTGACTTTGGGAGGTGATTTCTCCCTCCCTACAGATCGGAATTGGACGAGCCATATACCAAAAGAAAGCTACTGAGGAGATCTACCAGCATCCCAAATCTCAATCGATTTGGACTAAAACCGAGGGACTGATGGCTATTTGATCGAGAGGCACTTCCAAGGAGATGAGCAAATGACAACAATCTACAAGGAAGAGCAAAAACAAGGAAAGAGGGGAGCAAGAAGAGAGAGAAGGAGGCCCATGGCCTTCCTTCTCTTCACTAACTAAGCATTAGAAGAGGGAGAGGGAGAACACCAACATGAATCAATGAACAAGAGGGGAATGGATTGATTGATTGATTATAGCTTGAAAACAAGCTCTTAAGTACAAATGGAGGAGCCGCCAAAGAGGCGGCTCACCCTAACCCTAAGGCCCTAATCTAAGGCCTCCATGGATGAATGACGCTCCATCCTCCATGGCGCTCCATCCTCCATGGCCCTCCACCTTGAAGAACCCCTACAAACGAATGTAACTCACAATTGCCACCACAAAGTCAATTGGACAAGACCAAAACAATCAAGTCTCAAACACAAATATGAACACCCGAGGTTAATTGTGCAAGACCAATGGTAAAACATCTAACTCTTAATCAAGCAACTAACCCTATTTCTAATTAAGGATCCACTAGGGGGATTCATTCCTCCTCTAGTCCTTCCCCATCAAACTATGGATCCACTAGGGGATTCATTCCTCCTCTAGCCCTTCCACACTAAATCTAATCTAAAGCTTAAATAAATGCCAAACATCCTATCCAAGGCCTTACAACAACCATCCTCAAACATGCATATTGTATTCAAAACTTAATTATCTTAATTTCACCAATCTACTTCAAAATGACATTTGCTAATTAACAATTCATTCATAAAAGTAACAAATAAACAATAACATCAAAAGAGAGCAATAACATGCTCTCACTGTGGCGGCCATCTCGGGACGACTCAAGAGGAGAAGAACCCCAAAACTATGCTCAATGGGCAACACGGTCATATGATAATTGCCTTCCAAGCAATGGACCAACAAGGCTAACAAGCCTACAAAGAAAGCTCCAGCAACGCACCAATTTGTGAGCCAAAAAACCACTTTGGGGTGGCAATTGGTCACAAGGATCAAGATCACAAGAGAAATGAAGAAGGGAAGAAGGGAAACAAGGAGAGGATGAAGAACAAGGGAAAGAACAAGAAGAAACCACCGGCCGGATGCATTTTTAAGTACCCTTCAGATTCTAGGCCGCCATTTCTCCATCCTAGCTCGGAATTGGGCGTGCATTAGCTTTTTAGAAAGCCAACTTAATTGTGCATCTACCCTGAAAATCTCAAAAGCATAGGACAAAAACCTAGGACTGATTGCCATTTGACTGGGCCTTGTTTTTATACCATCCGGCCGAGAACACCTTCAACACTACTGACTTTGGGAGGTGATTTCTCCCTCCCTACAGATCGGAATTGGACGAGCCATATACCAAAAGAAAGCTACTGAGGAGATCTACCAGCATCCCAAATCTCAATCGATTTGGACTAAAACCGAGGGACTGATGGCTATTTGACTGAGAGGCACTTCCAAGGAGATGAGCAAATGACAACAATCTACAAGGAAGAGCAAAAACAAGGAAAGAGGGGAGCAAGAAGAGAGAGAAGGAGGCCCATGGCCTTCCTTCTCTTCACTAACTAAGCATTAGAAGAGGGAGAGGGAGAACACCAACATGAATCAATGAACAAGAGGGGAATGGATTGATTGATTGATTATAGCTTGAAAACAAGCTCTTAAGTACAAATGGAGGAGCCGCCAAAGAGGCGGCTCACCCTAACCCTAAGGCCCTAATCTAAGGCCTCCATGGATGAATGACGCTCCATCCTCCATGGCGCTCCATCCTCCATGGCCCTCCACCTTGAAGAACCCCTACAAACGAATGTAACTCACAATTGCCACCACAAAGTCAATTGGACAAGACCAAAACAATCAAGTCTCAAACACAAATATGAACACCCGAGGTTAATTGTGCAAGACCAATGGTAAAACATCTAACTCTTAATCAAGCAACTAACCCTATTTCTAATTAAGGATCCACTAGGGGGATTCATTCCTCCTCTAGTCCTTCCCCATCAAACTATGGATCCACTAGGGGGATTCATTCCTCCTCTAGCCCTTCCACACTAAATCTAATCTAAAGCTTAAATAAATGCCAAACATCCTATCCAAGGCCTTACAACAACCATCCTCAAACATGCATATTGTATTCAAAACTTAATTATCTTAATTTCACCAATCTACTTCAAAATGACATTTGCTAATTAACAATTCATTCATAAAAGTAACAAATAAACAATAACATCAAAAGAGAGCAATAACATGCTCTCACAGCAAGAATAAAACCCGGGGGAAGTCATGGGAAAAAACCGCTTTGCTCGCCACATTTGAACGAGACACAGGGTCAGGGGTGGTGTGGATTCCTCAAGAAGCTACGATAGAAGCTCTACCAGGCCGCAATATGGAGGGAGGCCATGGACTAGTGCGGAAGGTGAAGATAGTTGGAGTAGACCACGTTCCAGACCGTGTCGAGTTTGCAGCAAAGCTTTCCAAGAATATGAATCTTCAGAAGAGGAGGATAGAGACTGCTGCAGAAGCTCTTGTATGTCCTTTGAATCATCCAGGAATTATCAAGTTTTGGGCGTTGCATACAAGGACATTCGAAGCTTACTCGTACTGGTGGAATGGGGGATCACTACACGAGATGTTGAAGTTGGATGAGAAGGTCGGCGACAAACATCTTCACTGGTCGAAAGTGAAGGAAGTTCCGGGTCTCACTAAAGAGGAGGCTTTCAGAATTACCCTTTTCCGTCAGCACAGGATGAAGTTAGCTTGGGGTTTAGTATACATCATGAATCTCGTGCATAAGACGGAAGTTCTTCACAACGACCTATCGCCCTCGAACATACTATTGCACTTCCCAAGTATGGGAGGAACCAAGATTTGTATTGGAGTGTGTGACTGGGGGATGGCATCTCGTATAGTAGAACAACAGCCTTCACGTTACGGATACCAGAAGACGGAAAAAATGAAAGAAGATATGACACGTCGATGGTGGGTGGCGCCCGAGTTGTTCTATACTTATGGACCTGAAGGTTCAGATACAAATTTGAACGTCCAGGAACTTCTACATCCAACCACGGTAGCATCAGATTCGTATGCGGTTGGCAAGCTCATCCAGCTCATTGGTGTGTATAACGAATTCGACAAAGAATTATTACCGAATTCGACGGTGCGGGATTCATTCCTATCCAAAGTGTTATCACTGACCAGGCATGAGTTAAAGGAGAGAATGACCTGTTCGGAGGTGGTGAACCGCTTGATGGCAAAACCATATCATATGCTTCCACCGGAGCTTGTATTTAGAGAGGACAGTTATTAGTTTATAATATCAGTATATCATCTTGCAATTCATAGACTCCTTTGGATGACCATCTCACGTCATTGAGTGCTCATTTAGCCATGTAATTCACATTTCATACTTGCAATATATACAATCTACTTTTTGACATATTGTTCCAATTCTAATAGATTTTTGCAACTCTTAAAATTATGCTCCCTTTTTACACTAGTCACGTATGTATGTCACCACATTTTGTGTTACATGAGTTTCAAACCTCATGGTAGATGTTAGCCTTTCTGCAGGGGGTTTGTGGGTTGTTGTAATTTGTTTCATCTTGAATTCTTAATGCTTCATCTATGTTTAAAAACGTGAAAAGAAGAATTTTGGATAATGTGCGATAAAAAAATTGACTTATTATACTTGGGGAAGCCTCCAATGCAAGGCCACCAGGCGACCACCGGTCGGGGGGCGAGAATAAGCGATCGCGGTCAGCTAAACCGCCCGGTCCCCGAGACCGCCCGGCCGCCGCCGGGCGATCGTCGGTCGCTCGTGGGCGATCGTCGGTCGACCACGGGCGATCGTCGGTCGACCATGGGCGATCGTCGGTCGACCGATGGGCGTCGTCGGTCGACCGTGAAGCGATCGTCGATCGCTTGCCGCCGAGGCGACCGCCGGTCCCGCCCAAGTAGACCGCCGGGTCTGGCCAAGGCGATCACGGTCTAGATGACACGACCATTACGGCCCAGTCCTACATGGCGTGTCGCGAATCGATTCTTGAGTCAGACACATGCCACGTGGCAAAGCCACGCGTAGGATGCAACGCGACAGGGTAAATCCAGGGTAAAAAAAAGATTCTGTAGATTCTATTAGACATTTTGAGGCTCAATGTCTGTCTGACATGTCGTGTCTGTCTGACGTCCGTCAGTGTCTAGCAAGACAACCCTGGCTAGGACATAACCATAATCATCATCTTCATTATTTTCATTCACCTCGTATGCTTCCATGTCTTCTTCATGCAAATATCTAGCTCTTGATAACATATCCGCCACTGAATTCATTTTGCCCGTGATATGTACCAAGACTGGATTCAGTGATTTTATGTAAGCCATCCACCTTAGCATAGCAATATCTGGTATCGAGCAATTGGCAATCATACCTAGCAATGGCAAACAGTCGGTCTCCATCACCACATTTGCACCAATCAAGTAATTTCTCTCTGCCTTAAGCGCTGTAAGTGCACCTAAGAGCTTCCTCTTTACTTGTGGATACGCACGCTGCCTCTCTGTGAGAATCCTAGCTCCAAACCTGATAGCAAATCGTTTGCCATCTCCGTCATCCTGACCAACTGCCCATCCAATCGCAATAAGACTAGTATCCACAGTGACAATCACCGGTCTTTCTGATACATATTCAACTTGCCTTAAAACCGGTGGAGATCTTAAAATCTCCTTGAGTCCTCCCATAGCCATTTCATGTGCTTGCTCCCATTTAAACTTGGTTCCCTTTCTCAAGAGTTTGTATAAAGGCTCAGCCAAGTGAGCAAAATGTGGGATCCAAATTTGATAAAACACACAAGCTCCCAAAAACCTCCTTACTTCAGTAGTGCTAGTACATGCTTTTATTCTTGCAATAGCATCTACCTTTTCAGGGTTAGGTTTTCTTCCATACCTTCCACATAGATGGCCAACAACAATGATCTCATCAAATCCAAACTTAGACTTGTCGATTGATAGCGTTAAATCCACTTCTTCAAGCCTTTTCAAAATTTGATCGACATCCATAATGTGATTTTTTACGAACGCTCTGCAGCCATCTCCATCCAAAGTCAAGTCTTTGCTTTCTTCAGAACATCCTTTTATAGGTATATCATCTACAAAAGGAATAGTCTTTTCGGGTATGAAGTCACGTAGAATCTGGTTCATAGCACTTTGCATATGCGCCACCGAGTTTGTGGCACCTTGCGGCAATGTACACATTCTTACAAGTCCTAATGGAGTCTTCATGGTTGTCAGATCTCGACTCTCAAGAGCAAGCTGAAATTGATCATAACCAGAATACAAATCTCCAATAGAATAAATGGCATATCCAGCAAAAGCTTCAGCAACTTCATCCACAATAGGCCCCGATCCTTTATTTCTGATCGTAACCCTATTAGCAGGTTGCATATCTTGAATAAATCTTAAAGCTCCAGACTTCTTTGGTACGGTAAACCAACGGTTTGAATATAGAGCCATCGAAGGTTCAAGTATACCCATCTGCATCTTCTCTTTTAAAAGATTCACCAACTTAGGTAGCAAAGCTCGAGGCACTGGAATAGGCTTCAAATCCCATGGCACATGTGGCACTGTGAATATAACCATCGGTGCAACTATACTTGGTTGCACGCATCCAATTTCATCTGGAGAAGAGGCAAAGGCCTTACCATGTTTAGAAAGCATGTCTTTGAACACCTTCTTCTCTTGCTCATTTAAGAACTCACCCCCTCCAATCTTTAACTTAGATATTGTCTCATCAGTGAACTTGTGCCCAATCTTTCTTGCTTCTCTCACTCTTGGCTCCTTTCCAGCTTGCTGAACATGATCATCAGTGTCAGGTGGAAGTTGTGTAGCAACAGGCCTAACCTTCTTCGCCACGGTCTTATATTTGGTATTCACAATACCTTCAGTCCTTATGCCACAGTTTGTAATCAAATCAACATTTCGCACTGCCTCCGCAATATGATCATAAACTGTCCGTGAATGAACTTCAATAAAGACATCAGAAAATACACATTCTTCATTTTGGAGACTTGATAAAACCTCCAATATATCATCTCCAAGTCCTTCTTCTTCTACCACTCCTGAGATAGCTTCATTACTCAGAAGTAAGCCAAAACTTCTCATACTTTTCTCCACTCTTTTTATCATTTTTTTATATATAGGATCCAAATCTTCAACACGCATGAATCTCACAAACCCACACTCCGACATACTCATAAAACCACACCCAACAATATGTACATTGGGGAATTTCAAACTCCTAGAATCATATGCACTCGCGAATCCCCAGGCTCCACAAGTGCTCTTTAGAAATCCACAAACTCATGTGGAGATGTCAGCATTGGTCCATCTCTCAGTTGAACCCGATGTCTCTCGTTCTCACATCTCACAGTCAGAAATTGAACAGACTTCTTGCCATCAAGACTTCGAATTCGTGCATAATGAGACCCATTATCCAACACCTTGGTCTCCATCCTCGATGCTGTGATGTATGGTTGGCCCAAGATAACCGGATAAGTTCCTTGATTTGAGACAAAGAAGTTTTGCTCCACTTCCACATCTCCAATCTTAGTCGGAATTGCTGGACAGGCTCCATATAATTGAGTTCGTCCACAATTAGCTGCTCTCATCACCCATCCATGATGTGTATCAATAGGCCATTTGTCTTTCTCATACACATCACGAGACATAACATTAATCTCTGAGCCATGGTCCACAAGAGCCAAAAATGAATCATCACATCCTCCGAGCTTCACCCGTGTCTCCGTAGTAGCTCTAGCCTGAAATGGCAAGATGTAATCCGGCTTCTCTCCACGCTCCAAGTCCATAGAAAAAGTATCAACATGATCAAAGGCATGCAAATCATTGCAAAATTTCATGTTGCTTACTACTCCTTGCTTTTCCGCCACAGTGTCATCATGAACCACAAGACCTTTTGTCTTGTCATTATCTTTCATATTGATGGCACAATCTTTGGATAACATGAGCAGCATCTCATATTCCTCTTCATCAGTCATACCAAGATCATCTTCTTTTTCTCCATCATGTGTAACTATTTGTTTATCACCCACCGACTCAACTATCAAGGCAAACACTTCTCCAATCTCTGTCTCTTCATCTTTTGTTAGACGTTTGTCCAAAACTTCTATCATAACAGTTTCAGCTGTCATTTGTCTCTTCCTTTTGATGATGTCTATGATCAATTCATGGAAGTCCTTCTTGGCAATACCTAGAGCCTCTCTGAGTGTGAACTCAATTTTTGCATCTAGGATTCTTTCTTCCAAAACTCCCTTTAAGTCCACTGAAGACTCAATATCTGATTGAAGCTTGTAAGCAGGTCCTCTTACCTTAGCTTTCCCACTGTCTTCAATTTCTTTGCCCTTCTTGCCACTGCTGCGTTCTTCCCACTTGTCTTTAGGAAGTGGTGTGTCTCCAGGATGAATATGCACGGTCTTAGAAGCCCTCTGTCGTGTTTGAGCTCCAGACTTCTCTCCCATCTCCACATCGTTGGGCAACTGAACTCTCCTCTTCTGAGCAGGCTCTTCACTTACTTCTCCTTCACCAGGTCTCCCTCTCTTCTCCTCCACTGAAACTTCATGTCGCTCATCATCGCTTTGCACTTCTCCCAAAAATGCTTTAATACTCAAAGCATCCACAGGATCTTCCCATCCAGTTGCCATTCTGAATGCACGAGCTCCTCTCTTCATCACCTCCGTAGTTATAACTTTCGTAGCATTGGTTGGACAACAATCCACCTCAATGCCAAAAGTTTTTGCATCATGCACATGCAAGGCACTTGTCTTCCCATACTTCTCCTCGAGTAACTTCTTCATACCTCCTTTGCCATAGTTAGGAGGCAAAGGCAAGTCTGTAGCCACTTCATGAAGCTTCGAGTCTTTAAAATACACAATGTTCTTCTCAATAGCTTCATCAAGTGCCACACAATCACGTAGTCTGTGATCATCACCTTCTTTCAATTCTTTGTCACAGAATACACATCTCTTCACAAATTTCCTCCCACCATCATATGATTGAGAAGAACTTGTTGCACGAGCCCTTCTCAGCTCACTCATCTCCACCTTTAACTCCTTGAAGCCCTTAATAAGTTCTTCAAGAGTGTCTTCATTAATTGGTTTGGTTACCTTTGGATTAGATGATGAGGCTGGATGTGATGATGTTACCTTAGGTAACTTGATACCCGGTGTAGGTGAATGCGATGATCGTAATGCCAAACATCTTCCCTTCACTCGCTGTTGTTTAGCCACCAAATTCACAGTCTCTTCAATTCTCCTCCAATCATTTGTAAAACCACCTTCCGTAGCTCGATCACCCAAGAGGAGAAGAAGTCTATCTCCAAGATCATCATCAGCTGCTTGAAGAAACAGCTCCGCCTTCCTCGCATCCAGAAGATTTCTTTCAGCCATGGGGAGTTGGTTATACTTACTTTCAAACTCCCGAAGCAGTTCATTTGGGCTGATACTTTTGCCAGGCTGCTGCTCCACCCAGTCAAAAAAAGATCTCTTCGTCATTCTTTCTGAATCTTCATCAAAATATGCATCTCTCAGCCTTTCTTTGAAATCAGCCCAAGTGATCACAGCTACATTCTCCATAATCTCCCGCACTCGATCGCGAATCTCAGGTACAACAGCAAGACAAAATGTCTGGATCATTCGGCGCTCGGGGACTTGGTGCACCTCCATCTCACACAAGTACACCTTCAGAAAGTTAGTAATATTCTTCCCATCAAATCTTCCAATCTTGTCCACAACTCCCTTCGGGGCCTTTGTGGATCCATAGCCTCCAACAGGTTGAGCTCTCTGCTGCTCCAATATTAAAGTCAATGCACCAAGTATATTCTCCAAGCTTGGTTGACCTCTACTCGAGGTCCCTCCAGTGTCTCCCATCCTGCCAAACTGCAAATAGGTGCCATAAAGCTCTCTCAGTGGAAGCACCAGATGTCGAATAGAGAGAATTAGCCCTATGAAAACTCTGGGTTTCTGGCTGCACCTAAGTCAGATGAGAAGTAGGAGAAGCAGGAGAAATTATCAAACTATATAAGAAAGTCATTGTAAATAACACAAACAGTATTAAGGATATGTTAAAAGATTAGTATTAATGTGTTAAGTAAACCTTAATTGAGATTAGATTAGCTTAATTAATCATAAGTGATTAGACAAAATATTAGTTGACTAAATAGGATTAATTAAAACTTCTAACCTTGATTAGTCTCTAACTGTGATTAGATTGATAAAACAGAGTTAATGTTAATTAATTATGATTAGTGTTAACAAACATGATTAAGGTAATTATTTCTAATTACCCTTAACCCTTTAAGGTCCTTACCCTTAGATACCCTGCCCCTTTTATACCCTCTTCTATAAGACCCTTATCCTAGATATACCCTTGGTATACCCTTTGTTAGTTTAAGTAAACTCTAACCGTGGTTTTCCTCTTACTTTGGTTAATCACTAAACCTTCATACGAAATTAGAATCAAGCAAGCAATATGTTGATAGAAAGCCACTAAAACATACTACAAGCATACCAAATCTCAAGTCTTGAAGGTTATCACACAAAACTCTATGGACAGTAGAAGTTAGGCGATCAAATTTTTCAAGGCAGCAGACCTTTCTTCACTAAAAAGAGTGCCAACTACACTCAAAAGCTCCAAAGTTAGTGCGTGATAGCTCTATAGAAAGCTGACAAGTTATATTACAAACCCTCTGAATCTCAATCTCAGAAAGATCACACAAAAGTTATGAGGTCAAATCAAAAACGGTCATCTCAAAACCGCTCCTATGTTAAGAGAGGAAGAAACCCTCTCTACTTCAAATCGGCACCACGGCCTCATACTATCTTCAAATCACACACTTGATAGTTTTTTACAAACACAACCTCAAGATGCACAAAACCTTCCAAATGTCACACTTAGAAACGGTTTTTACAAAACGTAGTGACTCCTCGAAGTCACGGTAATCAAAAATACATGGCAGCAGACCTCTTTGCACTAAAAAGAGTGTTGCTCCTTCCTCACAAAACGTATGAACTCCCTTGATACCATTTCGGAAAGCTCTCTTAACACTCTACAACACCCTCAAAACTTAGCAACTCACTCCAAAAACTCAAAACACACTACTCCTCCAAAGCCAGCAGCTCCCAAGGAGAAAGGAGAGAGAGAAAGGGGGGGCCACCAAGGCCCATACCATGCCCATGTGGCATCTCTCATGCCATTGGGCATGGATGGTCACCTCCATGCTGCCCCTTATCTCTTATTATCTCCTTAACTAATGAAATACAAAATACTCTATTCTACCTATTCGGTACCAACCAAATGGTTGGATTTCCACCGAATTATTCTATATATTAACATTATGTAAGAAACTCAACATCAACTCCAATCATAAATAAACTAAATGAGTTCCCACTAGGATAATTTCACCCCACCACGTCCTCAGGCTCGTAGTTCCGACTCCCGATGGTTGAATAAATCCGCCGCCGCTTTCGATATCTGATCGCCAAGTCGCGGACTTGGTTGGTTGGCTTGAAAGTCGATCTTTGCGTTTCGCCGGTCCGGTTTGAACTCATTTGGACCCGTTGAGCGACACAAACCAGCTCGTGACTTGGCTCATTTGGCGAGAGTAAATGGCGGAAATAATGCCACCAACCGCGCGCCCTACCTCCAGACTGTGACAAGATGCAGTGCCTCCAAGATACAGGCCTGTCACGAAAAATTTATTATCCATTCCTCTAGGCCTATACTGTGGTTCTCACCACAAAACATATTTTTAATCTAATAATACACTCATATATTTACCACGTACCAGGTACATGGAAAACTATGAGGTTATCAACTTATATTTAGTTTTTTACAACATATAACTGATATCATCACGACAGCGGAACCCCAAACAAAACGCTCTTCCGGCTAAACCAAAAAGAGGATGATCTACCGACTGATTTCCTCCAAAAGGGGTGCGTACGCACACCTTTGGAAAAAAAAAAAAAAAAAAAAGAAAAAAAGTTTCTTTTTTTAGGGTTTGTGGCGGCAGCGGCGGCGGAAAGAGAGTGAAGAGAAAATGGAGAGAGAGGGAGAAGAGAGAGGGAGAAAGAAGGTGGAGGGAGAGAGAAGAGAAGGTGGGGAATGTGAGAGAAGAAGAATGTTGACATGAATATCGCTTCAACAGTGACGTAAAGTTCACGTCAACATTGAAGTGAAGATTATATGAACCTTCTTCATCTTCTTCTTCTCCACTCTCTCTTCTTCATCCTCTCTCCCTTCTCTTTCCGTCCACCTTCCTTCTCCCTCTCTCCCCCTTCCCCCCCCCCTCTCTCTCCATCTTCCTTCCTTCTCATAGCTGTACCTCCTGTTGTCGCCGCCGCCACCACCACAATTTTTAATTTTTTTAATTTTTTAAAATTTTTTTTAATTTTTTTTTTTTTTTGCGCCTCCAGGGAATGCTCCAGGGGTGTGCGTACGCATTATCCTTGGAGAGAATCAACCATCCATTTTTTTACTTTTTATTTTTTTATTTTTTTTCATTTCTTCAACTCGACATACTATTTGCACGATGACTTCATAGCTGAATGCAATATTTTCTTCCTATTATTTCTCTTACATTGAATTCACATGGGTTCTTGAGCAAATCGCGATAATAATACTTACTAAATATATCTCTTCTTTTTGAATCATCAATTTTGTTCTTGTTCTCTTCTTCGAATGCGCAATCATCTGTAGACACGATACATACAAACAATCGACACCTTCGCTTTATACTAATTCATTTTTACTTTTTGTTTGTATAATACATTACAATTGTAGTGTTTCGAATATTATCTATTCATTCTTTCCTAAGTTTGTCTTCAATTACAAATAGAAATATTTCTACTAATGTTTTCACCTCATATCGTACTCGTTACCATTGCCTTTGCAGGAATCTGATTATTCCACAACAATTTTTCGGTTGTTTCCTACCAATCTTCCTTTCCTTTCTTCTTTCCCGTTTGTTATCCCGACGTTTGCACACAATCATACCCACATTTTCTTTATCCACCCAAAATTTGAATCTTCTCAAACTACCAGGACTTTATAAACATTGATTATTGTTAAAATCCGTAATCTCACTTCTGCACTTCTTTACTTGTTGTAACGCTTGTAATTTTTTTCATATCATCACCACGAATCCCTATTTTTGACTACAGTTATATTGTACTTTAACTTAAGTTGCATCACTATACCACACTAAATAACTCATCCACCGGCTTCCGTCTATTTTACATCATATTCATATAATCAACTGTAATAGGAAAAAAATTCGCGAAATCCGCACCTCAGCTCTGATGTTTGACTCTTTGAATGCAGACGGTAATAACTTTTAAAAATAAAATAACGATGTGTGTGCGTATCTACAGTGACCTTCCAAAGTGTCCCAATGTTTATAATTTGAAAGTTTGGTGAGTCACCACATAGTGATTGCATGCTAGACTGACATGGCATCAATTTAGTTACATAATATCATTAGTAAGGTAATCAAGGAGCAAGGCTTACCACTTGTCTCTACATGTATGTGCATGAATTGAAGCTCTAGATATTTTCTCTTCATTGGGACAGTTTTGAAAGTACATATGAGTGAATCTTGTATGCATAGCAAGTGAAGTGTACATGCATTGTGAATTGCTTGGTTTGTGTTCTGTTGTGTGTATTTGTTCTTCTTGCGTCATATATTTGTTTCTTTCGTGTTTATCTTCACAAGTGAAAATGGTGAGACCATTGTCCTGGAAGGAAGCAACAAGGTATACTCTCTTTGCTTCAAAAAGGTTGTAGTGTGAGAGAGATAGCAAATTCTTTGCATGTTGGTAAATCAAGTGTACAGAGGCTCCGTAAGAAGCATTTTCCAGATGCAAAGCTTTTAGTTGGAGGTAGACCACGCAAGTTGACAAGTGCAATGGAGCGGTCTTGTGTAACTAATATAACAAGAGGGAAGGTGTCTCTGCAAAGAGAAGCTACTAAACATGTGCAAGAAGTTTTTGGAGTACAAGTCAGTGAAGTTACTGTACGCCGTGGACTTTGTAGAGCAGGTTTGCAATCGCATGTGAAAGAAAAGAAACCACATTTGTCACGCAGTAATATTAGGGCTCGCTTAGAATTTGCGAGAAAGTATCAAAGACTATACTATTGATGACTGGAGTCACGTGATATTCTCGAGATGAGACTAAAATTATGATTTTCTTGGATGGGAGAGTTTGGTGTTGGGTTCGTGATCCACGGGAACTTTCGTGAGCGGACCGTTATTCCGATCGTTAAGCATGGTGGTGGTTCTCGTGATGATATGGGGATGTATGTGTATACATGGACTGGCATGATGTGTAGAATTGCAGGTCGCCTCAATCAGCATGGTTATCAAAAAATCTTGGAGGAGCATCTCCATGGTACAATTCAAAAATATAATTTAGATCCATCAGGAGTCATATTTCAACAGGATAATGCACCTATACATACCAGTAATAGTATGAAACAATGGTTTTCTAGGCAACCTTTTGGTGTCTTATTTTGGCCTGCTCAGTCTCCAGATTTGAATCCTATAGAAAATCTATGGGCAATTTTGAAAAGGAGATTGAATCGATATGACACACCACCAAAAGGGATACTTGAATTATGGTCTCGTGTGGAAGAAACCTTCCCTTCTATCACTGTTGATGATTGCAAGAGACTTATAGAATCAATGCCCAGACGAATAGCAGCTGTATTAAAATCCAGAGGAAAATGGACAAAGTGGTGAGGAATTTTCATGTTGGACGTTCAAAAGTGTACCAATGTACAGAGTAGCTTTAGGTTTTTATCCTTTCTCATTGAGCGCTTCAATTTTGTTGGAATTTTTGTAATCAATTAGTACATTGTATGTACTATTTCAATAAATTTACTACATTCCATTCCATGAGTTTCTCTTACCTACATTATTTTTTGAATGTAACATGTACAAACATTGGGACAGTTTTGAAGGTCATTGTATGCGCTGAAGATGAGATGAATCTCTCTCTATCCGGCAACTGCAAAACTCATGCAAACGTCCTGGAAATACCAGATTCTCTTGCTAATCTGTCATCACTTGAATTCTTCGTCAACAATACATTTGAATTTGAAAACCTGCGGAACTCTAAAAGCAACTTCAAGCCCAATTTGAGCACAACCAACACCTCCACCTTCCACGAACTCCAAGCGAGTGACTCAGTTTTTGTGTATCTGATTTTCAAAACTTGCAAGAATTCAACACAAAAATCCATCAATTGGCATCTCAACTTCGACTATGCGGAGAACGCATGTAGAATGCGGAATTGACTGACAAGACACTTTCGACGTTTTGTCAATCGCCATTGTCACGCAACAGTACCGCAACGTGCGTTTTCTTATTCACTTCGAACCAAAGTCCTATCTATTTATAGCGGGAATGCATCAAGTCATCCTACTCAAAAATGGTGAATCTCACCCACTCAAGAAGTACATGCAACCACAATGACTACCGCGCCTGTTGTAACACCCACACCTATCTCAACCACCACACCCACGGCTACCCAGAATCCCATTCCAATGCCTACATCGGCGCGTAAAGCTCAATTAAGCGACGCTGCTTGGCATAATTCACGCAGCGGCGGCTAGGGCGGCGGCTACAATGGCTGTAACGACTATGATAACAACAATTGACATGATCATAACTATTCCGATAGTCGTAGATACTTCAACTCTCAATCATATAAATATCACTATCACCGACACATACCACATGGTCGTTCCAATCTCAGACGGTTGAGTCAATCCAACATCTCAGATTCTATTACTCGGTTAAGTCCTAGTCCTGCCACAAGCGTAATAGGTAGGGTAATTTTGCTAATTGACGCACTTCTAAATACTTTGTTGAGATGTACCGGGAACTCCAACATCTTGAAAAGGGGAAAAGTGAAGTGCACACCCTTCATCCTTCCTCCTTCAATGAGTTGAACCCGAAGAATTACATGACTCAACTTCATGATGCTAACAGTAACTTAGACAATGCTCTATTAGACATTGGGTCATGTGACAATATTCTAGCTGTAATATTAAGGCAAAATAACAATATTCTTTTTTTTCTAACTCGAGACATGTTCCTCGGAAGACTTTCTATTGAGACTTCTGTGATCGAGGAGTGTTAGGAATAGAATGCGATCCCGAAAGTCCAGGGTTAGAAAGTAGCAGTTAAGGCTAACGGCAGTTGACATTGAGTCGGCGGCGCCACCTACCACCACCATCTTATACTTATGCATGTCATCATGACTCTACATATCATGGGCCCACTCACTACTCTCTCTTTTGCTTCATTTCTTCAACTCAACAAAAAGAAAAGAAATTGGTGGAGTCAAAGGGGTTGGGGGTAGGTTCAATTAAAGGTACAGGAGTCACGTAGTCCTATACCACTATTGTTAGGTCCTATGGGCATATCATCAAGGGTAGGTCGAACGGACACTTTATCCACGCCAACCCTTACAGGTTTGGTGTTCTTCTTCTTCTTTGTACAGGAGTCACTTTTATTTTTATTTTTGTGGTTTGGCTGGAGCGTTGGGGCAGGTGCCGTGCCGCTTGACTTGGCTGAGGGCTGGCCAGGGCTTGGAAAGAGTTCCTCTGTCCGCTGCTAGAGGGGTCACGGCAGGGGCACGGGTGGCTAATGAGCCCTCGCTCAGCCGTGTTTGAGCCCCATGTGCGCGGCCCAGCATTCGCCTGATCTTACAGCTGGGCTGCAAATTTGAGCTGAGCTTTCGCAAACCCTATCGCCATGAGTGGGAGACAGAAGCGTCCGCGCCCTGCAGAGGTGGTGCCTGCGGAATCCGAAGAAGATGACACCGCTGAAGCCACTACCGCACCTGAAGTAGAGAAAAGCCTCGCCCCCGCTGATACTACTGATGGTGGCGTTTGGTTCGTGCTCGAGAAGGCTTCGCTGGAAGCAGCCAAAGTGGGCAAGGTACCCATTACTCTCCACGATTTTGATTCAGTTCCTGCCCAGGGTTTAGCTTTTTCTCGTTTACTGTTGGTGCACCATGATATAGCGGTGAACAATCAAAAGCAGATGGATTCTGGAGTAGCTGCATGAGATCATCGGGGTCTAGGGTTTTTGGCTCCCCTTAAGTTGCAGGGTTTAAGCCGGGGTTCTCAAGGTTTAGGGTTTAGGTACACCCTAATTGAATTCTACGCTACCAGAAACCAATGCGCTTACATCGCCATCCCGATCGCCTTGCTTATGTTCCAAATTTTTGAAGTGGGGTTTAGGGTTTAAGCTTGCCGCGAAGGAGTTAGGGTCACCTGTGGAGCATTAGAACGAGGTTAGGGTTTCCGACTCGTCTGTGAGTCTAGTATTTATGCCAATTACTTCACCTACTTCGTGTTTATTATTGAATTTGTGTTGTGATCACATGCATTGTCATCTGCAGACCTACCAATTGCTGAATTGTGATGACCATGCCAATTTTTTGCGCAAGCATAAACGAGACCCTGCACAATATCGCCCGGATATCACTCATCAGGTATGTGGCAGCTCGAACAACAGTCTCATCTTACTTTACTCGATCGTTAGTTTCTCATTGCAAGAAGGCTTATTATGCCTCTACCTCGAAAGATGAAGTCGTGGTTTGGTGTTGATGAAAGTGCGACCTTTGGTTTGGTGCTCACCAATTGAAAAAGTGAATTTCTATTGTCTATTCAACTGCTATCATGTCACAGATGAGTTTCTCATCGCAACAGATTTCTGATGGCCATATCGTGAGGAAAAGTGTACGCGCACTTTAGTGGGGATAACCGCCGTGATGTCAGTCAGGGTTCTAAGGTGTAGGAGTCAGGGTTTTAGTGATGGTATTTTGACCTTGATTTTATTGTTGATTAGGCGTTGCTGGCAATTCTGGACAGTCCGATGAATAAGGCAGGCAAATTGAAAGGACTGTACATACACACAGACAAGAACGTGCTAATCCAGATCAACCCACACATTCGCATCCCCAGGACTTTCAAGAGATTTTGCGGATTGATGGGTCAGTGCCAACTTTGAACTTTACTTGCATGAGCTTAACTTCGCTTCACAAGTCTACATTGTTTTGTTGTTGTGTTCACACCCTAGTATCATAACGATATTCCTTTGCAGCACCTCTGTAACTTACAATGGCGTATAAATGCAGTGCAATTGCTTCAGAAGCTGACCATTCGAGCATCAAATGGGCCTGACAAGCTGATGAAAGTGGTGAAACAACCTGTCACTCGGCATCTGCCTCTTGGTGCTCGCCGAATAGGTATCACACTGAATCCCAAGTAATGAAGCAACTCTTTTCAATCTTAATAGAGTATTTTCAGAAGATGATGTTTTAACAACAAGCGCATGTCCACAGGGATGTCCTTCAGTGCTCCGAAAGTTGTGCAATTGCGAGACTATATAACTGCTTCGAAAGAGTCGACTCCTCTCGTGTTTGTGGTGAGTTTCGATAGTTGACAGCGGATGTAAGAACTCTTTGATATTGTTCTTTTTGAAGCCTCTTTTCTTATCGGGTGCTCTGTCGTTGTGTAAAACGAGCAGGTTGGGGCAATGTCGCATGGAAAGATAGAGGCGGATTACATTGATGATCTGGTGGCAGTGTCGGAGTATCCCCTCAGCGCCATGTGGGCCATCGCACGAATTTGCAATTCGCTGGAGACCCAGTGGAACATCGTCTGAGAACGATCAAGACGTGGTAGTAGTTTAGGTTTTAGATCGAAGAGAGGAAGCCTAGTGTTAGAGGACCGGAGAGCGGTGATGCTTAGCTGAAAATTATGGTTGTAATTGTGCTATATTTCTTTATAAATTTTGGACTTGTGGTACGATTGTTCTAATTTCATATGGCGACTGACTAATTCAACCTAGCACGTGATTGATGTGTGCCTATTATGTTCCTGTTATTCAAATTATTACAAACCTCTTCCAACCTCATCGAATCAAGATGATCACAGTCATCAATAGGGCCAAAAGAAACTGCATAGTTTTCATACTTCTTTGGTATCTATACAACAAGCGACTCCTCGAAACTAAAAATTAATGTCACATGAACAATATCTCTCGCACCCTCGCAGTTCCTCCATCACATTCTTCGCAATTGTGCGTGTTTACCTACACGTGATGTGACTAGTGACCAAAACATAGCAGCGATGAGTGCCATGCTACCTTACTATAAAACATGCATGACACCAATTCCTGCACCACCTACCTGAATGATAGAAGCTCCTTTCCATCCCACGTTTGATGCACCGGTCACTTACGAGGTGCCGTCTCCAGGAGATCCAGCAGTGTTGAATCCGCATGCCATAGAAGTTGCCACAGGCTTTGGTGCAGGAGTAGGCTTAGTTGATTCAGAAGCTGGTCTACTTATCGAAGCAGGAGTAGGTTTAGCCGAAGTAAGAGCAGGTTTAGCCAAGGCAGGAGCAGGTTTAGCTAAAGCAGGAGCCGAAGCGGGAGTGGGTTTAGATAATACAGAAGCCGAACCAGCTGTCGGTTTAGTTGATACAGAAGCAGGAGTAGGTCTACTTGATGCAGGAGTCGAAGCAAGAACAGGTTTAGTTGGTGGAGTAGCTGACGCAGCAACAGGTCTAGTTGATACAGGAGCTGGTCTAGCAGGATTTGCGACAGACATTGAAGCAGGAGCTGATTTAGTACTTGCTAAAGCAGCAACAGGCTTCGAAGTAGGTACCGGAGTTGATACAGATACAGGGGTCGAGGAGGTCGCCTTAAGTACAGGAGCCACCGCAGCCTTAAGAGCAGGAGATGACGAAGACGAATTCACTACAGGAGACGACGAAGCTTTCGTTGCAGAAACAACAGGAGCTGTCTTTTGTTGCTGAGGGCTAGAACCACGTACAGACGGCTTACTAGCTTGAACAACACTGTTCCTCACTGGTACAGTCGGAGCAGACAAAGGACTTGAGTTTCCCGAGTTATAACTCCCCCGGTTGCTCGGATTCTTCGCCAAATGGTGCGGAGGACCACGCGCAGCCATAGAAGCACCACCTGAACAAGATAACATACTTTTTAGAGACTGATGCAGCAAAAGTGGTTCAAAACTCGAAATAAAGAATGGAGGAGGAGCTCAACCTGAGCCAGTGCGGATGTAGTGCACGATTCCTGAGTTATTGCCACTGCTAGGCTGACCCAACTTGGACCTAGGAAGACCACCACTTCCAATGTGCACAACGTTACCAGATTGTGCAGCTTTGAGAAGAGAGGCAGCGGTGGCGGCCGGCGCAATGCGGGCTCCAGCGGCCATGGCAGCGGCTTGGATCATAGGATCAGGACCTCCTCGTGCCACGCCGCGAGGAGCCGCGGGCACTGGAGCGGCTGGTCGCGGCTGCTGCTGCTGCTGCTTGTGCTGCACTTGTTGTTGTTGCACTCGCATAGTTGTTGCTGGAGCTTGCGGCCGCTGTGAAACGCCGGGTGCCGCCGCTGCTGCTGGGATTCTCTTGCTCACTGGCACTGGCGATGGTGTGGTCGATGATACTGGTTGCTTTATGGGCGTTGCCACTGTCCCTGCTGGTTTTCCGGTGCCAAGCTGTGAGCCTGAAGGTGCTCCTGTTATTGGGACACTTGTTGATTTGAGCGCTGCTGACTCTGGTCCCCCTCGTAGGTCCTTGTATCCTGATGCTAGTGGACTCACTCCACTGCCTATTCCGTACCCTGCTTTCTCTTGCACTTCCCTCCTCTTCCTTATCAATGCCCATCTCTGCAAATCAACAAAGATGATACATCAACACCACAATGTACATCATTCCCTGCAGTTTTTAGCAATATGATTCTATGAAAGTTGGGAATGACACTAACTGTTATTCTTCATAAGAAGGTCATTCATTGTTGAAAGTAAAGAATATATACATCACATATATCACGGAAAATAGTTACATCGGATGGTTACTGTACTTGTTTTGTATACGAAGAGAAGATCATTCAAACTTGTAAGTGAAAGACTACCAGTGAAAACATTCATCAGAACTAAAAGTGACACCACTGTTCAATTTAGTGGTTACTGTAGTGATTAAACATTACTCTTAACAATCGCATAGGACTCGAGCAGGTCACCCATCACAGCAGTATTCGAGCTCATAAACGATGAACTTAAGGAATTTGTAGATGAAGTGAAAGGACGGGACCATACCTGTGACAACTGAGAAGCGGTGCGGTCGAAATCATAATGGTTCTTCAGAACGGTGGTCCAATTACCCTCACCGCACTTGTCGACAGCAGCTATGAGGGCCAAGTCTTCCTCAGGAGTCCACAGCCTCCTCCTCTTCCTGTCTGCTTGGTTGTTGAGGGATCCGGAATACGGCACTTTCGTGCTCGTCGAGCAGGTGAGTGGGGTTGTTGTTGTTGTTGCTGTTGCTGCTGCTGATTCCACTTGTGGTGCTGCACTCTGCATTACGAAGCCATTAAACCCTAAACCCTAAACGAGCACAGCGAAGAATCCAAATTACTACATGTGGGGGTCTTGAAGCAATTATTGGCTGTCTTCATTTGCAGGATCTTCGCGAAAGATCATGCGAGCACAGAAACTAATCCAGAACCCGGAGTAAAAGAACCAGCTATATCACAATCACTAAGACATGTGAGGGTGGGTCTTCAAGCCAGGATTCGGTGGCTTCATCTGTGGAGGTCTTCAGATCAGCTCTTATATAGCATGCTAAAGATGATACGGCCAATCCATAATCCGGAGTTAGAGAACTGGCTATAACACAACTACTGTGACATGTGGGGGGTGTTGAAGCCAGGATAGGGTGCCGGGGTCTTCAAATTGGAATGCTGAAGACAAGGACAGTTGACATACCTGTTGCAATTTGGCAGTTGAATGATCTGCGATTCTCTGAGCAGCAGTCTGCTCTAATCTTGCGTCTTCAAGTTCCTGTTGCTGCAAATCTGACTGCAAACAAGAGCTTCATCACGATCCCAAACACATCTTATTCATAAGTGTTATTTTGTCACTAATCAGTGGCAGCTGTTGAAATGGCCAAGATTAGGGTATACCTTCACATAACTAGCGATGCTTTCAGCCACAGCCGAGCTCACAGACGGAACAGGGTCCAATTCAATGTCTAGATCGCTATCATCCTCCTGCAGAATCGAACGAAACAAAGAATAATGTAATGTAAGCTAAGCAGTAGAAGTTAAACCCTCAGCTACCAAATGAATAAAATCAGAGCCCATAAAATGAACCTAATCAAATGGCATGTCATCGAAGAGGAAAAACAAATAGATGGCAGATTCGAATAATGAGATAGAAACAAAGAAACCACGTCTCACTTAGGGTTCTAAGAAGCTAAACCCCTCGGCTCGCAATCCAATAAAATCAGACACGCTCATCAAACAAATGGCATGTAATCGCAGGTGAAAATACTGAATAATTGAGAGAAAGAATGCACGTTTGAATAGAAACATGAAAACCATGTCTCACTTAGGGTTTTAAGAACACTAAACCCTGAACTGAATAACCAGATAATTCAAGAATCGTTTCCTGAGCTCGGAGAAGAGAGCCATACCAATGGAGAATCGTTATTCTCATCATAAGAATCCTCAAGCTCAGCACGATAAGCAATACTTCGCCAGAGCGCTTGATATTCCTTGGGGTTAGTAATACCCGTGGAGGTTCCTTTACAGAGCATGACCCAGTCCAGCTTGGAGGTTTTGCATCTCGCAATCTCCCGTAGCATCGTCACAATCGTGCTCGACGAGTACCTGCCCACATCACATCACACAGTCTTTTAACATGAAATCACACATTTCGTAACAAAATATGGAAATAGAATTTTTTTTAGAGAGAGTATGAGCATACCGTTTGGCAAGCGGGGTCAAGTCGGACTCCGTGAAGGGTAGCTTGACAGGACCCATGGCGACGAGTGCGAGTGCGAAAAATTGGTGGCTACATGATCGCGAAGATCTCGATGTTTGGTTTCATGTTGAGAGGAACTTGATGTGTGAAGGTTTGATGCTGTTGCGGGTTGTTCGATTCTCGATGTTTTTGTTGCCGAACTTCGAGCTTTGATGCTTGCTTCAGGTTCCGTGAGATTAGTGATATGGGTATCGTGATCAGTGATCTGGTGTTACCCTTTTCAGTGTTTTGAGGTACCGTGTTTAGTGAGTTAGTTACTGTTGGGAGTGGGTTCCATCTGAGGCCGGCTTTTATGATTTAACCCTGAAACGTACTAGAGAGCGGGCAGGAGCTGCCTGTTCTGCCGCGCGCGCGGCCACAGGTCTCGCCCTGCCGGGCTTGCACGGCAGAACAGGCAGCTCCTGCCCGCTCTCAAGCGTTAATAGCGGGGCGTTAATAGCGGTTAATAGCAGGGAATTTTCATGCAATTCATTCTGACCGATTCTCACGACAGAATCAGCACCCTCGTCGAATTCGAAAAAATGGTTGCAGATTCTGTCACCTAACAGTGACGTGAAAACAGCAGAATATGCCAGCCCTCCTATTAACGTCCAAGGAAGCCCGAGGTGCTTTTTTCCAACAGAATCTGTTGCTCTCACTCTAACTTACTCAACTTTTCACTTATATTTTGATGTCAAACTTGTCATCTTCTTGTGATGCATTCAGAAATTGAAATTTTACGATTCAAATCACATTTGGTATGAGTGGTTTTGTGCTTTGAAAGAGTTGTGGTAGGTAGGTTGGGGTTGTACATAACCTTGTAGGAGGTTGCAAGCTCATCATTGATTGATTCATTCAATGATGCCCAAGTCCAAAAGATGTTGTGATTCAATTTGGACTGCCCGTTTCAGACCCCATGAGCGTCTAAGGGTTAACCCTTAAAGGTCTGAGCGTGTCGTGGGGACCAGTAGAATACGGTGTATTTTGGTTGTATTTGGAGTGAATGCACACCTTTAACCCCTAAAAATCCAGGGGTTTCCTCGACCTCCAGAACCAAAAACTGCCATTTTTCACCTTCGTTGGGAGATGGGGAAATGGAGAAACTTTTTTTTCTGGTTTTAGACTTTGAACCGTAAGATCTTGTACCTAACTTGTATACAAAGGACTGGTCAAAATTTCAACCGTTGGATGTTTTTCATTTGTGAGATCATAACAATCAAAGTTTGACCAACACTTTTTTTTTGCCACTGCGTGAGAGGCATTGTCTAAATGGTGCCAAGGGCAACTTGATGATTGTTATTCCAAATATTTTTCCCTCATTTTTTTCATGTAGGTAATCAAGTTGGTTATGCTCATGCAAAATTTTAGAGACCAATTCCACTTTTTGACCTTAATGTAAAATATTTTATGAAAGAAGGTCTAAAAACAACCATATAGTAAAACAAGCACCACGTATGATATATTTAGTTTGAGAAAAATCTCGACGGTGAGAAGGTGCATTTATGATAATGTGAATTTTGAAAAAAAAAATCTTGGAAAAAATCCAAAATCTCGAATTTTGGCAATTTTTGAAAGAAAAAATTGTAAAATTACTAGAAATTGTGAAGATTGTTTTTGAAAGTTTTGGAGGCTGCCCTTGTAAAATTGGTAAACTTTTTGACTTCGGACACATTGGAATTTGAATAGTAATTTGGTAATGAACATATTTCTAAAAAATTAAAAATTAAAAAAAATTATTTTAAACTGCCCGATTTGGACTTGAAACCTAAAATTTCTAGATGAAGGTTATAAAATTAAAATTTGACTTTGAAAATTTTACCACATACACATTACTGTATGTGGAGCACCCAATAAAAATCTTAGGCAAAAATATCAGTTTAAATGCTTAAAATGAGCTGCCCGAAATCTCAGAAAACCGAATCGGCTTTCCTGGATTTTTAGGGGTTAATGGGTTTGAGTTCAAAGAAGAAGTTGACATTTGAATTAATGCCGTTCTAGTGAGCTATTACGATTCCAATTTAGAGTTTCTTGTTGGTAGCAAATCCTAATTATACGACAGCGTACATACTATCCCCAAGGGACTTTTAAGGGTTAAGGTAGATAGTTGTTTTGTTTGCGAGTGAAATCATAATCTCAGGTGACAATATAATCTCGGGCACTGGAGGCCAAGGCTTGTGGTGCCTAAAAATGGTGTAACATAACCCACAAATGCACAAGGTTGTCAATTACGTTGAAAAGCATGCTCTATTGGGCTTGTTTGGGTGTTTGAGAAATAACAGAGAATACATTAGTCTTATGGTGTTATGATGTGTGATATTATGTAGGTCAGAGGGGTCATTGTAGAGGTTGGAGGGAGTGACATTACATATGAGGAGGGTTGATACTATGAAGATTATATATATATATATATATATATATATATATATATATATATATATATATATATATATATATATATATAATTTTATTTTTTATTTATTTTTAATTTCTGAAAGAATAAACATGAAGAGTTCTTTGTAATATCTATCTTCTTTTTTTTATTGTCTTCTATATCAATAAAAGTCAATCACATAAAACTCAAGAATCTTATTTATTCATCTCAACAAAATTCTAATGTTTCATAAGATAACACTAAGTTACAAACTAACTTTAAAGTGTTTATACACAAGAATTCTAAAGAATGATTCCATACGCATTATCAAGACAAACACCTTCATTAACTGTAACATCGGTTCGCTTCCTTCCAAACCATTCTTTAAACCTTGTGCGAGCACCTTTATTTGGATCAAGGTCTTGCTTCCATCCAATGTCTTGATTTCCTGTCATTGGTTTACCAAACTCTGCAGTAGGCCCAAGATCCTTCCGGTGATGCTTAATTTGTTGATCTTTCATCTGAAATTATCCAGCAAAAATTAAAACCTTGGAAAAAGAACTTTAAAAAATAAAAATAAAAATAAATTTTTTAAAAGAAAAATGCAACATTGTCTTTTAGATCTTGCAATATTTGGCATTTGAACTTGTCAATGGGACCCTGAGTTCTCACAAGAATATTCCAATATGGTAAATGCCATTGCTGACTTCATTACTAATTGCAGGGTTTAGAAAATAAAAGTTAATTTTTGAAATCCCCTTGTTAAGATGCATCTAAAAACATAATTATTTTTTCTTATAGAGTTTGTGAAGAAGTGCAATGTGATATTGAAGTTCTTATTGGGAATATTTGGAACCTCTCCCTATAATGTATTTGAGGCTGACTATTGGAATATGACAACTTTGTACTTAGTTGTGACCAATATAAAGTCATAAAAGAGGAGCTTTGTGCATATATTTGAGTTAGAGAACTCTAGGCTTGTTTGAAGGTTGGTGAGAATAAAGTAGGTTTTAACCTAACTTAATCTAAGATGGTAAGTCATAGTTCTTACAGTAGGAACACAAACCATTTTAAGGGTTTTTTGCCGAATGCCTACGAGACAATAACATGTTGTCTCCCTTGAAGGCCACTATTCTACTTACAAAATGAGGTTTGTGAACCCTTGACCATATTAAATAGTTGGGAAAACATAAACGATGAGGAGCATGCCAACATGGGGATGCAAATCCATGATCACCTCATTGGAGACCATAAGCCTATCACCTATCCAAGACTAGTAATGCCATTCAACAAAAGGCATCTATAAAGACAATCTTAAACGTGCGTTTTTTGAGATTGATCTCTATATTTGTACCGAGCTTCTAAACTTGACATGCTTCTACTTGGTGGAATAAATCTACAACATTTGTGAAACTTTTTTCATCCAAGTCAAAAATAAGAGCAACTCACATTAGCAAAAGAATTCTCCAAAGGCAATGGCATTGGTGTTTTCCCTGCATTTTGATAGATGGTTATTTTAGATATAGCATGTCTCCAAAACTACTCTTCAATTGTCATTTTAACTCAGCATAATTATTTAGAGTATTTGTACAACTAATTATTGCCAGTCATCCTCATTAATGAAAATTATAATAGTAATACTACTAGATACTGAGGTTGAGTACAAAAAACAAAACTGACATGCAAATATAAGTACAAACATGTTATGGAATGTCTTAGAGATGAGTACTATGAAGATCAGTTTATGTACCCTAACTCAGTTATTACAAATCATAATCATGACATTTTATAGATAATGATATTGTTGCAATTCTATGAGAGTATACTTTGGAAGTGAATAATCTCAATGATAAATTCCATCAGTTAAATAACACGCACCATCTCCAACAACGTATGAGTTAGGCTTTGCACATTTGTTTTTCCCCATATCTATATAATCCAAAACCATACAAAATGAAACAGTTCAAATAAGGCTATAACACTAGCCACTTTAGTACAACATACTATTTAAGTAGTTTCATTGAACATGAGGCCATTACAATTTGCGATACAATATTTATTTGCCAACAAAGACATATTTTCCTAACGTTTTGGCTAAATCAAGTAAAAATAGCAATCAATGGAATTGATGATTTTGTAGTTAGTATGACTTACGTATCATGTGTTTGATTCCACATGTAAATTCATTAATGTCAATACGTCCCGGTCTATGAGGGTTTCCAAAATCTATAAACCTAAGCTATACAATAAACACAAATTTTAGGAATTGAATGTATTGACAATGAAAATACTTAAATTTTTTGAAGTCTTAGTTGTAAAATCTTGCCTTCCTGATATGTTTATATTTTTGCCATTTATCAACTTTAAACTATCAATAACATCCAAGTTTGCGAGTTTGTGGCCATTCTATGATTGTGTTTAATTTTTGTTGAGAGTATTTTAATACTACAATCTTGAAAGAGTTTCGGGTTGAGCAACTGACTTCAACACAAATTGAAGTTCATATTCCTCCAACTCTCTGCCCATTGCAATTGCAAAAATCTTCGGCAAATTGGCTCTTCTACAACAATCTACGTTCCCA
Source organism: Bryum argenteum (assembly GCA_037043015.1). NCBI lineage: Eukaryota > Viridiplantae > Streptophyta > Bryopsida > Bryales > Bryaceae > Bryum > Bryum argenteum. Next base: position 10,371,503 of record CM073328.1, on the reverse strand, counting down.
TTGATTGTTGCAATTTGCTTATACGCTTTTATGAAACATTCCTCGGGGTATTCATGTACTTCTTTGTAAATGGGTTTTCTCATGTTGTTCCTTAAGTATTGGGCATCGCCCATGGAGGTCATGCCAAAAAAAGTCCCCGGCATGTCTCGGTCAAGTTTGGACACGTAATCCTCCAAGTACTCCGTTTCGGCTCCCATATTGTTTCAAATATCCAACGTTTGAATATCTGCAATTTTGGAACACAAATAACACAATTTAGGTCAAGCTACTCTCCATGGTGAAATTCACAAAGGCTATGTAAGCATTTAGCAGCTATAATTTAGAATGGCAACGAAAAAGATTCCAAACCTAATTCAAGGCCAACATGAATAAATCACTCTTTCAACCTATCCTTGAATGTATGTCCCGAGGTCATAACATCTAATCAAGCAAACATTTGCTCATCTGCACACTTCACTATCATATTATACTATGCATTCATATGTTTGGAAAGCTTCCATAGATGTAATTGAATGTAATTTCTATGTGACCTAAAACACACAATGTGAATTTGTGTTTCTTTAAAAATTGCATATTATTTTTTTCAAGGAATGAAGGAGCTTTCCGAGTGAGGTTAAAAGAAAAACAAATAAAAGTTTTGTTGATCATTCATATATTGAACATGTTAAGAACTTGTTTACACCAAGGACTACTATTTTGATGTCACGACCTTTACAATGTTCATGTGACATTGAGTTATTTGTTGTCATGTAGAAGTCAACATAAATGCTTAATTAAGATTAGGATACTAACCACAAGAAAACGAGTGGAATTCTAAAGAGTTTGTATGAAGAATCAATGTATTATTCTTTACCTAAACTTTGTTAGTACTCTAGTTACACAACAAGGTTTCAAGAACAGATTGGGTTCATTACTATGACCAACACCACTCTGACTTGAAGGTTTTATTGTGACCAGTTTTATGGTTCTTGACTCCATTCTATACATTAGGCAATACTAAAGGCTTGGGTACAAACCAACTGGTGAGACAATAAATAGTTTGAGTTCACCATAGACCATTCTTCGATACACTAAACCAATAATCACGACACAAATAGCCTCAATCATTCGTATGATTGAGATAGTAGTTTGGATTTACCTTACACCACTCTTCAATATGTCAGGATTGCAAATCATGACCATGACTCCTATAGTCTCAACTATCCGTGTGGTTATATAAGGACAACAAAGTGAATCAACTCTAAAACCTACAACTACAATACAAATACGGTCAATCGTAAACAAAGTACCATAGTGCCTTGATATTGAGAAAGTGAAAATTTGATAGAAACGTAAAGAAAAGAATGTCAAATTTGAGCCTAAGCCCTAAAAGCAAACCTCAAACTTTGAAAGGAAAGGGAAAGAGAAAGATAGAACTAAAAAAAGGAGGGTTTCCCAGAAAGATAATGCAGTGACCCCATCGTCCTCGCTCTTCATCTTCGAAGCTCCTCACTCTGGAGCTTGAAATCAACGCAAATTCTTCTACTCCTGACTCAGCTATGGAATCGCATTAGGTCTTGCGAGCTATGGCGATGCAAGCGTTCTAAATTCTAGTTTTCAGCTTCTCATCTGCAGTATTGTCACCTCAAGCGCACCTTCAGGTTCAATACCCACCTCCTCAATTGTGAGTTTCCGCAATCCTTTTTCACGCTCGTATGCTTCTTGTGCTGCTTTCAGCGATTCTCTCACATGGTAACATACTCACTGTGAAGAGATAGCATCTCTATCCACGTACAAATCGGTGTGAGATCAATTCAGATCACAAGAGCCAAATCCAGTGCTTCTTGATGCAATTGGGAGGTTCTAGATCGCCAGTGGATAGAGTGTAAGAAATTAGGGTTGGGGACATCGTTCTTACATCCAACGTGCTGATTGAAGTCAATCGAATGCATGTGAGCTTCACGCAGATTCAATTGAACAGAGGTTCTAGATTTGCCATTGAGTGGATAGCAAGAATTAGGGTTCGAGACATACTGTTGAGTCATTCTTACATTCAACGTTTTGCTTTGGTTTCAATTGAAGACTTTGATTCGAATGTAGCCGATTCAATTGAGTGTTTATGAAGAGATTATTTTCTACTGTCATTCATCGGGGGATCGAATAAGGTAATTGAATCCTCTAGTTATTAGTTTGAGAATGGAGCAGTCTCTTGTAGTACTGTAGGTCTCGGTTTGTTAAGTTTAGGGTTTAGGGTTTTATCTCAAGCCTTTTGAGCTTGTGTACGTTTCTCTTTAGCATTTTCGCGTTACACTTGCTTTTAATTGATCAGATTTCTGAGAATCGAAGACTGAAGACATATTGTTTAGGTAGATATATCCAGGATTTTGTTTTGAGCCTTTTGTTCTTTAGGATCATTTTAACTGATCAAAGCTCCGAAGAGTGAATGGGTCTTTCTGTCGATTGAATCGGGAGCTGAATTCTATCCGTTTTGCCATTTGATTTCAATATAGCCAATGCAATCGAAGAAGATGACTGTCTGTTATCAATCATCAGGTCTTAGTTGCTTCTACTTCACCATCATAAATAATGAACAGTTTCTTGCTCTAGGTCCCAGATTGTTAAGTTTTCTACCAACAAATTCTCTGTGTTTGATCTAAAATTTGAGATTTAGGCTTCGGTCTCAAGCCTTTAAGCTCGGTTTTGTTATTCTCCAACATTTTCTTGTTGAGGACTTGATCGATCAGAGCTGGACTGGGATCTGAAACGTGCTGGTTTTGTTTGTTTGAGAAGGAAGTATTGAGAAAGTAGGCCAAGATGCCGAAACGGAAGACAGGAGCGCGGAAGAAGGCGGAGGGCATGCGATTACGCCAAAAGGAGATTTCCAACAAGAAGTATGTGGTGGATCTAGGAAAGCACCCGTGCAATCAGACCATGACGTGCGATTACTGCAACAGGGGACAGAAGAACCGCGCGTTTTGCTACTTCTGTGGCAGTTATCCCAAAACCCCCGTGTGTGCGCAGTGTGGCAAAATCAAGTGCATGGCCTCCAGTTCTGATTGCGTCGTCAGACATCCAGGCCGCAACGTCAGTGGTACGTTATATGAAAGACTTTCTCCTTTTACTACAGATTCTTTGAAATCATTCATACTATGGTCATGTAGCCGCCTTTTTATCCTGAAGAGGAACTTGTCAATGCAGCAATCAGTCTGCGGATTGGACCCATCTCATGCTCATGTCAGTCAACCAACACAAGGAAAATGTCTTTCCTCTTTTGAATCCTTGAATGAGTCGAACCAGATGAAAAAGATTCAAGTCAATTAATGAGGTAGAAACGGTTCCTATTGAAACTGAAAATAGTAGATAGAAACTGCATTATCCAGGCGTCCAGGCCGCAACGTCAATGGTACGTTTTGTGGACACTCTGTATTCGCTTCTTGACTAACAAATGCTTGGATGTAATAAACGGCTCTCTCTGAATAATGTACTTCACAGTACGTTTAGTCATTTCAAACTATGAGATTGTGGTCAATTAGGGGTTAAGGAATCCGAACCAAGCCGGCTTCATATCAAGCAAGCTACTGCTTCGAAAAGAATGCAGCATATGGCAATGATTCTGCGTTTCATGAAGACTTTCTTTGTGTTTTTGTGACTAACAAACGCTTGTTTCCTTTAAGATGTAATGTACAGCCCCCTCTGAATCTTGTAGTCGACGTTACGATCAGTCATTTTTAAGCTACGTACTTGTGCGCAATCAGGGTATCCGAGCCAAGCCGTCTTCATATCCTGAAGATCAACTTGCAACGTGATGCAACTTAATGGTTAGAATACAATGCAGCATACAGCAATGAGTCTGCGATTTATGGAGACTTCCTTTGATTAACAAATGCTCTGTCCTTCACTGACTCAATATACAGCCCTCTCTAAATCATGTACACGATCAGTCTTTTAAAAAGCCATGTACTCGTGGGCAAGCATGGGTTAAAGGTATTCGAATCAAGCCGCTTTTATATTCGAAAGAGTAACAAGTTATTGCTTTGAATACAATGCAGCATATAGCAACGTTATATGTGGACTTTCCTTGCCCTGTTCTTCACTGATGTAATATACAGGCCTCTCTGAATCATGAAGCTCGATCAGTCATTTATGAGATATGTACTTGCGGTCAATCAAGTATCCGAATCGAGCCGCCTTTATATTGGAATGTCTAACTTGTTGCTGCAGATTATTGCTTCGAACACAAATGCAGTATTCAGCAATAAGTTCCATCGTCTTTGTATCGCTCTCCCTACACAAGGAGTCTTGGCTTGAATTCTCTTGCTATGTGTGTGCAGGTTTGGGATTAGTGGGAGCCATATGCGATTTCTGCGAGGCCTTCATATGCCACTCCCGAAAATGTCTGACAACACACGCATGTTCATGTCCACTGGTGGACGCCACATGCATAGAGTGTGAGCGAGTGGTATGGGACCACGGAGGTCGATTGTTCCGCTGCTTTTCGTGCGACATGTGGTTGTGCGAGGATGACCAGTTCGAGCATCAAGCCTCCTGTCAGCAGCTCGACACGGAGACTTTCCATTGTCTCTCTTGCAACCGAACTGGGCTTTACACTTGTCTGCGGTGCAAGATCTGCTTCTGCGATGAACATGTCAAAGGTGTCACCAATGTTGCCAAGCGAGGCGAGGTTTGTTCGCTCAACCATATTCGTCGCCTGTGTGGTGGGTCTCATTTTTACCTACATGGTGCATTCAATATAACAGTTCGTTGTTTTTGTCCTGCTTTATAATCCATTCTTTAATCTAATGAATGAATTTAGGTTCCATGTCCTTCGTTCGGCATGGGTGGAGAATATAGGTGAATGGAAAGAAGTAGTAAAGAAGTGGGGTATTTCTACCAAGTTGTGGAATGACTCATTCCACCAAGCTTTTTACCAAGTTTGGTGGAATGAGACATTCTTGGGGGAGCTTTTGGTGAATATATTTGGGAGATTGGTGACAATATCAGACTTTCCTTGGTACCGCTGACCAGGTCAAATACTAGTTATAGGGTTCATTTTGAAATGGGTTAGTAGTTCTTTACCATTGATGTCCTCTATACGACCCTTTACAAGCCTACGACCTTCTACATGTCAAAGTGAGGGTTGAAGCTGAAATAATGTCCTTCCTTTTTTTTTTTCCTCCATAAACCGAACAGAGGCCATTTTGAAGGGCATGTATCATGGATGCTTTTAGGTGGTCAAATGGATACTCTAATTACAATTGTTTACTTCTCTCATAACATGCTGAGAGTCTCTCTTTAATGGGTTCCTAATTCACATTGTTGGCTGGAATTTTTCGTAGGCTTTGATGTGCAAGAAATGTGCCTATCCATTGAAGGAGACCAAAGACATCAGTGTGTCAGTGCGGATACACAAGTTTGGGCGGCAGGTAAACAATCTTCCTCTTGCTCGTGTGTTACATTCATACATTTTTCTCGTCAATCCAGTCACTTTTGTGTGATCATCCAAACTTGTGACTAGATTCAGCCATAGCTTCACGCTTTCTCTTTCATGATCCTTATCCTATCAATGCTCCATAGTATCCTATGAAGTTGTCATCACACTAATCATCACAGGAAGCGTAGTAGCCTGCTTTCTGGCACTGAAGAAGCTTTCATGGTTGCTTGTGTTGCAAAAGGCGACGGGTGGTGGGGACGGAGGAGGGTACGATGACTTCCAGGAAGGAACATCGAGCGGCTACGGAGGATACAGTGGCTACAGCTACGGAGGTGGCGACTACGGAGGAGGAAACGATCACGACGATGAAGATGATGATGAGGACGATGACGAGGAGGGCTCAGATGAGGACGACGACGAAGAGGATGAGGACGACGACGATGAATACGGCGATGGAAGCGGCGCAGGTGAACAACTGGGCATGGCTGCTCTCAACATCAAAGAGTTCAAGATCGAAGGGAGCAGCGGGAGCTCTACTACTACTACTACTACTCACAAGGGCAAGTCCACAAAGTAGCTCTCTCTCACTCTCACTCTCACTCTTTCCTTTTTCCAATTCATTGATTGGAATGTTGACTGTTACTATTATAATCGTCTGTAGCTTGAACGATAGCAGTTTTGGATCTTCACGCAATAAGAAGCTTTTGTCAAGATTCATGCGCCACATCTTTCTTTTCACCTAACGTAATACTTTCTCGACAATCCCATGTGTCTATATTTACACTCTGAGTAATGCAAGGTGAACCTTGTTCTATACCCAAGATTGTTGACCTACAGTATGTTGACTTGATCCTCGAAGGAATTCTTGATCAGGATCATTAATTTGCTGACTTGATCTTCTATTTTTAAATCCTTTAACCCCTAAAGTCGAGTGGACCTCTCAGTCCTACTGAGTTTTATCAAAATTGACAGTAAGGATGTTGAGATACATTTCAGTATTCTGGAACAACATTCTGTTTTGATTCGTAACGACCTGAAATGAATTTCCGAAAGCTGTGAATCTCTCATAGCAACTTGATTCTTCTGATTCTTGAACAGGAATCAGTCAAGATATAACTTTGTTTGTTTGTTTCCGACTTGATTCTTAAAAAGCAAGGATTGTACGTGATCCTCAAGGCACGTGTTGATGAGGATTCGTATTTTAATTTTGTATTTTCTACTTTCGTGTTGCAAACAAGATAATTGTTATGGAATCCAGCAAAGCTGAGTGGTTGCATGGAGTGTCAAGGCACTCTCCTGCGTTTGATTGGTGAGCACGAGCCTTTTATGTAGTGAGTGGGCCATGCAAGGGTTTCGTGTAAGCAACTGGATTGGAAGTTTCAGGGTTGGGTTATCTTTTCCTTCTTTCTTGGAATGTTGGCCGTGATTTATGGTTTGATTGCTCTGATTTCTTGCTTTTGGTAACGGAATTTTCTATGAGTTTTGTCATGAACCTTTACGGTCGAAGTACCCATAACCACCAACATAAGAAAATTCGCTAGCTGGTCTATTTATAGTGGGTAATTTTTTGGGGGTGGCAAGATAGTTTTTAGGAAGGTTTGTAAATTTTTTTATATTTTTTTGTAAAACACGTGAATTCATACAAATTTTAAAACAGTAAAGTACTGCAGGACCCGTAATCAACCTACAGGGTACGCAAAAACCACCTTAGCTGGTACAAATTTCCATTCATGATTCGACCCAAAACCACCAGCTTTTTGATTGTTTTGATTGGTCAGTTTGAATTGAGTGTTCGGACAATGCTAGTTCAGGCTAGGTGCGGTTATGGGGAGACCTATAGGTTGATACTGGTGGTTTTAGGTACTTCTACCTTAGCTGTTGTTTGACTAAAGTTTGGATAAAATTTGCTTGCCTTGGAGGACCTGTCCCATGAGGGTACCGTATGTACTTTCCTGCAATGTGATTCCATGTTGATTATCTGTTACAATTAAAAAAATGTTGAAGGAAATTATCTGTTACAATAAATAAAATTTAAAAAAATATAATTAATTTATTAATATTATTTTTTAAATTTTTTTTTGTTTAGTGGGTTCGTTATAACTTTTTACTTCTGATAAATTTTTTAGTGAGAAAAGGCAAACTATTTATTCATTTCTTTTTAATTAAAAAAACCCTTGAAGAGATGGTATTTACCGAATTGAAATATTCCTAAGGGAATCCGGGGTCCAGAAAACATGTTCAAATGTACAATGTACCATTGTGGATACATTGGCAACTTCATCATTTTCATTGCAAAAGGGGAACTTTATTCCATAACATGCGCTCTATTAGATTGCCAGGCATAAATGAGATTATGTAGGGGTGTACTTTGATGTTATCCACTTAACCCTTAAAAGTCCCTTGGGGATAGTATGTACGCTGTTGTATAATTAGGATTTGCTACCAACAAGAAACTCTAAACTGGAATCGTAATAGCTCACTAGAACCGCATTAATTCAAATGTCAACTTCTTCTTTGAATTCAAACCCATTAAAAGGTGTGCATTCACTCCAAATACAACCAAAATACATTGTATTCTATTGGTCGCCACGGCACGCTCAGACCTTCAAGGCTTGATTTGCCTTTGGTCTAGCTTGCCACTTTTCTCACTTTTTAAACCATGAACTTATAATTTCGGTAAACCATAAAAAATTACCCTATTTGTAGCACAAATTGTTGTCATTTTACACTAGCTCGTAAAGAAGAGGTAAGCATTATAATTTATTTTTACAAAATGAAAAATGGAGAAAACCAAAAATTGTCCAACCCTGCAACTGGTCGTAAAATTCCAGAGTCGTCAAAATCCTCAATCATTGGTGAGACACAATTTAGATGAGATTTACATTTAAGACGTCTTCAATGTATCAAATGTATATCTCATTTAAATTGCGTGTGACAAATGAATAGGAATTTTATCTGATAAGACAACACTGTAAAAATCTACCCTACCCAGTAATAACTAGGTTGCAGAAACTGAGCAAAAATAAGGAGAAATACTACTTATTTTTCAACTTTTGTGTTCTTTTAAACTTGAAAGTGATGCCAAAGCTTGTCCTTGAGTCATTTGCAAAAGAGAGTTTCTCTTGCTTTTTGTTGTATAGAATATCGATAGGATAATTTTGTAGAATTTGACCATCAACCATATGCACAAAGAGACTATAATTTACTTGAGTCACGTCAAAGACTAAAGTAGGTATGTCAATGACCGCACAAGCATGATTCAAGACCTTCCTAACAACAATCCAGAAACTTTCAAGCTCTCAAATTTTGTGGGACTGTAATTTGTGAGATTGGTATTCACCTTTAAAAAAAAAAAAAAATCAAAAAAACTTATTACAAAACTTTTTATAGCATTTTAAAGAGCGAGGGTTATAATTTCATGTGATATTCAGTCTCAACCCTTCCGGTTGCTGTGCGGTCCGTGGGGTATGTCCGGTTATTGGCATGTATACCTTAGGTCCTCTCCTACTTACCTTCATTTTCAACTATTCACACGAAGATTGCAACACTTTATACATAAGTTAGGGCCGGCCGGAGAGCGGGCCGGATTGAACGGCTAGGGTTTGGGCCCAAGGTGGGAAGTTCGGGACTGGGTAAACCTTGTCCCAATTGCATCACTTGGGCCCGAACATTTTGGTGCCAAAACAGTGCCACGTAGGATGCCACATAGGATAAGTTGAAGTTTGGTCGGGCCGTAGTATAAAGTCCTTGGGCCCGATTTGAAAGAATCGAGCCATCCTATTGGTTGAAATTTGAAGAATTCGGGCCGGCCCTCAATCCGGCCCCACGTATAAAGTGGCCCTAAGAGACACCAACACAAGTGGAGAGGGCCACCAGTCAGTCAAGAATTTCAACAAATCACATTCCAAGAGTTTCAATTACAATTTCTTCTTGATTTTTTTGACCGGTGGACTTCTCCACCGTAGTGTAAACCGGCCCTTACCAAGTAAAATAATTTTTCAAGTATTTGTGAATTGAAAAGAGGCGGTGAATCAATCGGTATCAAGGGGCAGTACAGAAAATAGTACTGGTACTTGTACTCCAAGCTTTTTCATTATTGGGCCATTGTCAAGGCCCCCATGTACCTTACCAAACAAAAATATGTTTGAATACTTGTGTAGCACACAAACTTTGTGAAGGGGTTTGTTCGCATGTCACATAGTGGTTATGTTTTTCACGGCATTTGTGGTCCCCCAACAAATGAAACCAACAACATGAAATGAATGATTGGGACTACATATGTTTATGAAAATCCTAATATAAAGCTCCATCTTGACTTTAGAGATCCAAGAGTACCAAAGTGGGCTTTTGGGATTTTGGACATCCTAGGTGAAGGGTCTAATTTTAGATATATATATATATATATATATATATATATATATATATATATATATATATATATATATATATATATATATATATATATATATATATATATATATATATATATATATATATATATATATATATATATATATATATATATATATATATATATATATATATATATTTTTTTTTTTTTTTTTTCATATGGGTGATTGGTTTCAAAGGATGTATGAGCATTGGATGTGGAATCCAAGCGGTCATTTGCAAGATTGTAGGACTTCCTTAAAATCACTCAAAGGGGATCTGAAAAATAAGTGCACGTAGGCGGAGAAATTATGGAAAATATGAACACAATACCACAAACTACCTGATACGTCTTATTTTTTCCAGGAGGGATTTCAAGTGTGTATATCGTGTGACCCATGTCAAATCTTTCGAAATGGGACCTATCTCATTGTCTTCTAAAATGGGCATTAGTGAGTGTAGCAATACATATAAGTTGTATGTGGTAAAATTTGCAAAGTCAAAGTTAAATTTTTGAGTCTTCTAGGACAATCCTTTGGTTGAGAGCCGAAATGGGGCGGTTTAAATTTATATGCACATTTTTTTCAAATTTTTTTCAAGGAGTATGTTCACAACCAAATCATTACTCACATTCCCAAGCATCTTAACCCCTAAACGTCCTTGGGGGTATTTTTAGCCAAAAACTCATTTTCAAAAGAAGATGATATAGATGAAAATAAAGATAAGCTATTCAGATCTCAACCATACAAACTCGTAATGGACTTGTAGTAGATCATGTGGACCAAAACTTGACTCATGGGACCTCATAGATTGCGAGATCGTAACATATTAATGCGCAAAACAGGCTACAAAATACCATCATTTTCACTTTGGAGTGAAGATACTACCAACATGAAATTTGCAATCAAAAGATCAGCAACTAGAAAGTTGTTCATCTTCATCTCAAAAACACTCTTGTACCAAAAAAATTCATAAAAAAAAAATCTTGGCTCAAATAGTAGCCTTGTAGTTGTGAAAACTGCCAAAAAATTTTCAAAGGAAAAATAGTCAAAAACTAGACCCCTCGCACTCAAATCCATGCCTTTTCTTCAATATATCCTGGATTGGGTCAAGGTTTCTACCACTAAAAATAGACTATAATTGGAATCCATCCCAAAAAATAAAGTCAAAATCTAACGGTGGATGAAGGAGATCTAGCTCTTCAAAAATCATCCATTTTTTCACTTTTTTCATTGTAGAAACATCATTGCAAAGCCAATACCATAGTTATTTAGATCAAAAATCTTCCAACTACAAAGTTGTTGGGATGCATCTAAATATCAAACCTATGAAAAGAAATTCATGAAAAACTATTTTAGATTTCACATAATTGGCTTGCAATGGTAAAACATGCCAAATGTTTGAAAACCCAAAAACAAAAGCTGCCCTCAAATGGTAAACATACAACGAGACAATTTTTGGGACAGAAACTATCAATAGCTCAAGGGTATATGTTCCCACATTTGGAAGTTCATTTCAAAAAGAAATAAAAAAATGGTTCACACCCGGGCAATGGTAAGCTTGGGGTATCACTTTTTGGACACACTAATTAGGTTATTTTTATTGAAAACCTCCAAAGTTTGTCTAATTTAGTCATTTTAATCAAGTAAAAAGACCCTAAAATAGAAAATAAAATATCATGCACCTCACTGAAATCAAAGTATATATGCCTATAGATTTTCTTTTAGATTTTTTATTTTTTTTGGATCCATTCATAGATGAGGGAAAAAGTGTTGAATTTGGGGATTTGCAGGCATTATAGTGCACAATGAATTAATTTTTTTATTATTAAATAAATTATTTTGTATTCTATACAAGAAGATGTAGGTCATATTCAAAAATTATATTAAAATAAAAATGGTTGATATTCCATTTGCTTGATTCTATGGATTTTAGGTTATTGGGACATGACTTACTTTTTCAACTAAAAATCAAATAAAATTACTTCCAAATATTTTTTTTAATTTTTAATTTTTTTTCTTGATACATTATAAGTATAGACAACTAAAACCACGTCTAATGTAGTCTTATTGTAATACAGTTTAAAAATGGATATGTTTGTCACACCAGCATAGAGTGCAATTGTTCATGGGACAACCTTTTTGGGTACCCCAACCAGAAAATCACCCACCCCCCCTTTGAAGTGCATAGAGGTAGAAAATCAGAACTTCGAGGTTTTAAGCTTCCAAATAACACCAAGGAGATTCAGAAGTTAAACTTTAGAAGTTCAGGTAATTTAAACCTCCAAAAGATTTATAAGCTTGCAAGGAAGATTCAATTGCTTCATTAATTTGAGAGAAATAGAAACCCCAGCATCCCACTGACTCTTCCTGTCCAATATTTGACACTTAATGTTTTTTCTGCATGAAGATTGAAGAGATTGCAATGATGCTTTTTCCTACGTTCATGGCAATCAATACTTTGAGAATCAAATCATTGGAATTTGCATGCCCTGCATGTCTTTGAAGCAAAAGTACTTTCTTGTATTCCTACTTCTTACCTTTTTTTATTTTTTTTATTTCCTTTTTCTTTTGGTTCGCACTTTGCCATGGCCCTTGTACATTGTTTTTCATCTGCAGTAAAGGTTACCCTTTATTTGTGTCTTAAAAAAAAAAAAAAAAAAAAAACGATGAAATGAGATTAAGACAATGTTTAAAGAAATAACAAAGTTGAGGTTTGCATCAGATTTGTCATCCTCCCAAAAAACAAAGCGAATCATCCTCCCAAAAAACAAAGCGAATCATGCTCATGTCTTTTACCCTAGAACGATGAATTAAGCGGACACAAAGTGTCCGATGAATGAATTTGAGATCTGATACTGAACGATAGACAACGTTTTTTTAATCCAGAATCATCTTCCCAACTTCCTCATCATCTACTAACAATGATGGGCTCCAATGTTCCAGGGTTAAACTTGTGGAGGTTCTACATGCAACACAAAGAATGTTCTTGTACTTCAGAACTGTATCTATGCCAGAGATGCCACAAGGTACACAAAATGCTGAAATTAGGGTTCAACAATAATGTAACATCATTTCTAGCTTATAAAATTGAATAAACTACATTAGTATCATACTAATGATAAGAAACTTTATCGACTAAAGTAAGACTCCTTAACCCTTAAAGGTCTGAACAACCATATTTTGGTTGCTAGAATACAACGTATTTTGGTTGTATTGGAATGGATTAGATAACTGGTCGAGCCGCGTAGCGGCGAGTCGGTTATCGTTCATAACCGGTTGTGCACTCTTTAATCACAACCCTTGATCTTCATGATCCAAGGGTGTAGGATACAAGTTGATAGGAGAGAAGGTTATGAGTTGTAATTTGTGATGGTGATGGGACGGGTTGCGCAATGGGATGAAGCCACGTAAGCATTGACAACGACAGCAACCGGTTATGAGTGCATACCTTAAATAGATTTGAGTTCAAAGAACAAGTTGACATATAAATCCATGCGGTTCTACTAAGCTTTTAAGATCACAATATAGAGTTTCTTGTTGGTAGCAAATCTCAATTATACGCCACCGTACATACTATCCCCAAGGGACCTTTAAGGGTTAAAGTGAGGTCAAATTTATGATCTCAAACTTATCCATTACATGCAAGCTAAAGCTCTCTCAAAAGTAATTCATGTAGTTCCCTAAAATCATCCCCCCCCCAAGTCTTTTCCTAAAACATCTCCAAGCCATACATATTTGCTCCCCTAACTAAGGCTAAATGCGGGGACTTCTTAAGTATGAGCACGTTGGCGGGACCTCCGACTTCCATATGAATATTCTCATTTGGTAAGTTCCACTATTAGAAGAAAGAATTTGTTTTTTTGAATCTCCATTCAAAAAACATAGAAATCTTTTCTCATAGAGTTTTATGGAGAGGTGCAATGTAATTTTGAAATTGCTCTTGGGAATATTCGGGACCCCAAGACCCTGCCATTCGATTCATATCATCATTAATAACAAATAAACCATGACTTACACACCTAATTTGGAACGCAAAGTAGATGCAATCTTCCCAAATACCAAAAAAAGCTTTTCACTACACTAAATAGGTAGATTAGTGTTAGACACACTAATTTATATAAACATGTCATAAGTTTTTACTGTTGGTCAATATTTTTACCCTCTATATCCGCCAAGATGTGGATCCTTCTTGAGTATCGGAGTCAATACTCTTGGTAAATTTTTTTTACTAGAAGTAAAAACTTATAGCATTTTCAAATCTTATAAAAATCTAACACTAATCTACCTATTTACTGTAGTAGAAAATGGTGTGTCCGGAATTACATAGTTATTTTTTTTACAACTTTGTATCCTCAAATCAATCAACACAACCACCAATATCTCCTAAATTTTTACCAGTGTAGTAGACCAACCTACACCATTATTGAATCAGCAAAAATTTGATCAAATTGTGATAATTGATTGAGGGACACAAAGTTATAGATTTTTTTATTTTTTTAATTTTTTAATCAGTTTTGTGTAATTCCGGACATGTAACTTTTAGACATCATTTTCTACTAGTGTTTTTGTATCAATCACTTTATGTATACTGCTTCTTCGGTGGATGTTGACTCAGCCTACCGCCTACGAAGATTGAGTGATTAACGAACACGTGAACTACGGCACGATTCTTGCGTCATACTCCCCAACAAAAAGCAACACAACATCCTCAAGAGAGAGTGACGACCAAATAGAAACATCCATTGATTGTTCTTCGAAGAGAATAAAGCAAACAATCACGTTTTGCACTGGTCATCCCCACCACCTGACGGTACCGTTGCTATAAGTATCAGTAAAGTGGGGCGCAACCCAGTCTCTCAATCATCCTCCCTCGTACTGTACCACGCTCCGTCCATTCCATTCAAGAGATTCATCATCAATACATCGTAGTCGACTTGATTGCAGTAACTTCCTCACTTGATTGTCGATCGTTCAGTTTTCCCAACTCCATTGATTCTTCGTCTCTCTGTCTGTCTTGTTGTGGGTCGAATCCAGTGCATCGTTGCTGTCTTTAGCTAAGGCGGCTTGTCCGATGATCGAACGATAGGTCGTTCCGCATTCTTTCACGAGGTATGGAGTTATTCAAGAGTTACTGCACACGTTCGATTGTGCAGCTTTTCTTTAAGTTTTTGATTTCGTTCGAGCCTGTTTTTGTTGAACTTGTGGTCAGAGGTTATATTTCGTGTGATGGATCGATCTAAGTTAGTGATGGAGACAGTTGGTCGAACGATCGATCGATCGCGGCAAGTTGTAAGTTGATGTGTTTTGTGATGATCTTAAGTTGAAGATCGAAGTACTGCACATGTTCGATCGAATTTCACTGAGCCTGCAAGAGCTTGCGGTCGTACTGACAGAATCTAGAACTCCAGATGATTACTGTTGCTTCGGAGCTTCTACATAATAAGTAATGGATTCATCGATACATCAGTAAATTCTTTCTTCGTTTAAGTTGTAGAGTGATTGTTCAACCTTTGTTCGATCGATCTACTGCTAAGGTAGAGGCACCGAAAGTGCCGCTTCTACATAGAACGGAATAGAATCTTGTGTGCAGGATTCCAGTGCATCAGAGAACACATGATTTGTATGCACATCAAACAACACATGATTTGTATGCACATCAAACAACACATGATTTGTATGCACATCAAACAACACATGATTTGTATGCACATCAAACAACACATGATTTGTATGCACAAGAGTCAATACTCTTGTTCGAGTACATTTCAAAAGTCTCATCTACAGTACCGGTTCATACTCCAAAACAGTCGCTACTGATTAGATACGAAATCATATGCCTGAGCCACTTTAGTGATTTTGTTACATTCTTGCTGTTGGCTCAACATTTCATAATCTGATTTTTTAGTCACAAGAATTTTTTGAAGAATGAATGTTGGCTGATTTTGTACTAAAAGCTTTGGGTTGATGAGACTTTGATCAGTTATTAGTGAGGGTGAGATTATAGTCTGCAAGTTGATAGGACAGTCTCTTTTCAGAAAGGTTGAGGTACAAAGTAGCATGGAGTCTTCTGTCTTTCTTTCTTTTAATTGAATGTCAACAAAGTTATATTATAGTTTTGAATTATACTAGAAACATGAACAGTGGAACGTCCAAAGTTTTGTTTTTTTGTTCTCGATTTGAGATTTTATTGTTATATGAGGAAAAGTCTTTGAAATAATATTCGTTTTCTTGTTGTTTGGTGGTATGTTGATTTGCAGAATTTTAGGGCTATTTTGTCGAGATGGGTCGAACACGAGGAGGAGCTTTGGGAGTGATTCTCGTTGTTTTATGTTTTGCATCGTTTGCAAGTGGTGAGGAGATTCCACTTGTTGCTAGATCAAGTTTCCCTAAGGGATTCATCTTTGGCACTGCAACGGCTGCTTATCAGGTATTTGAAGACTTTCCATATTTGTCATATTGGAAAAATCACTATTCATTTCATGTCCTGTAGGACAAGTTACTATTTATCAAATGTACCTTTCAAGTACATGTATTGTATAGTGATTTGTTCAACCATGTCGTACAATCATTTTGGATAATAGTCTTTAAAGAAAATTACTCAATCTGTCTCTGAAAAAAATTCATGATTTGCTGTAAAAATGAGTGAATTTTCTTCAATGGTCACAATCAACAACATGGTTTGGATTACTCATTATTATTCAAATCTTGGTTTCTTTTTGAGACGAGGAAATTATATTAAATTATGGTTTTTTTTCCAAAGACAAAGGGGAGTATAACATAACAAATATTTAAAGAGGTGTTTAGCACCAAAATGAAAATGTCAAATACAACAAAGATTGTAATACTACGGAGGTTTAATTAGTGTGGTTTTTAATTCTTTGTGTTAGTATGAAGGCGCTGCAAGGGAGGATGGAAGGGGCCCAAGTATTTGGGATACTTTCTCACATCAAGCAGGTAACATACAATTATTTTATTTCATTACAAAACACATTTTTAAATCAATGAAAAGCACCAATTAAAAGTGGCATTTATCTATATTTTATTTTAAGTTGTATGTAGTTACCACTTTAGTTTACCTTTTTCTTAGTAATATTTGTGTATTTTTTATTTTTTTTGGGTCTCATTGTTGATATTTTGGCTCTTGAGCAGGAAAAATAGAGGATAATTCGAATGGAGACGTTGCTGTGAATCAATATCACCGTTATAAGGTAAGAACCAACTAATAAATTTAATTGTTCTTTATTGGAAAAGGCTTGTACATTATTATTGGACGTATATAAATTTGCTAATACACCTTTGTTATAGTCCACAATGACTCAAACCAATCATAATTGGCCAATTTTATGATTGATTTACAATTTTTAAGTCATTTTGTGGATAATGATTACTAAAACATGACAAGTTGGGTTTCTCAATATTTGTGCAATGTATATATCTAACAATATTGAAGAACCCATAATGTTGGTACTCCTTTATCAATTTGTTGAGATTCCCACACAAAAAGATTCTCCATAGGAATTGCTATATTCTTACTAGTCTGGAGATAGTTATTTTTTGGTATGAAGGAAGTCATGGTGTTTCACTCCTTATTAATGTCAAATTTTTGTACACTAACGTTTCGATAATGTTGGTTTGTTCAGGAAGATGTGTGGTTGTTGAAGGATTTGAACATGGAGGCTTACCGGTTTTCTATTGCATGGCCACGTATCTTTCCAAGTAAGTATCATATTTCTGAAAAACTATGGGTTTAGTTTCTCTTATCTTTTTCTTTTGAGTAAACGTGGTTTTGTTTTTTGCCTTACAAGTTGCTACTACCTCTTCTGATGATTGTGGATGTGATGTCAATTGTTGTAGAGGGAATAGGTGAAGTGAATTGGGAGGGAGTCCAATATTACGACTCTCTCATCGACACGTTGTTGGAGCATGATATTGAGCCTTTTGTTACTCTATATCATTGGGATTTACCTCAAGCTCTTGAAGACTCAATCAATGGATGGTTGAACCCCAAAATAGTGTAAGCTTCATCTATTCAAAAGTCCAAAATTAGAGTATTTTGTTAGAAACATTGGAAGATTCTCATGAAATGCATGCATATAGATTTCTCAAATTCAAATTTTGGTCACGTGTTAAGAAAAACTTAACGATAACAATTTGAATATGTTGCGTGATCATAAATACGTTAGTATTAATAATCTACTTGTCTAGGTTTAGAACATGTTTTTTGCAAAGACTTGAATCATGGCAACAACGTAACGAATCAAACTAGCACAAAATTTTCCATAGAAACATAGCATATCATATTTCAATCTAACAAAGTATAATTATTATATTTAGTGACGCATTTGGGCGGTACGCGCGATTTTGTTTTGAGAGATGGGGGTCGAAAGTGAAGCATTGGATTACGTTCAACGAGATCCATAGCTTTGCATTGAATGGGTACTACATGGGAAATGCTGCACCGGGACGATGCTCCGATCGTAAAGTATGCGCAAGGGGCAACTCCGATGCGGAGCCGTACCTTGTTAGCCATCATGCATTGCTTTCTCATGCACTTGCGGTGGACATATACCGAAAAGAATTCAAGGTAACTAATCATTCCATGTTATTTGGTTGTCCTAAATACTATTTTCCAATTAATACAAATTTCTTGTTATTTCTCAAGAATCGTTTCTTTCTTATTCCTCTAAATTTCCTTAAATATTATCATATTTTTTTGGAAAAAGCTAGCCACGATAAAACTTAATGATGTTATGATGGTTGTTTTATTTATGAAAATACAGGATACCCAGGAGGGTATGATTGGCCTTACCGCCGATTGCGCTTGGTTTAGGCCCCTCGACGAAAATTCACCCTCGGACCGTAAAGCCGCACAGGAGGCACTTGAAGGCTTTTTAGGATGGTAAGTTCATGTTCACATGTAGGGTTGTCTTGCACGACACACTTTCGGTAATGTCTATCTAAATTATCGTGTTTGACATGTCCGTCTGATGTTGGGAATGTCCGACTATACTAGAAACTGCATAGTAAAAACATGAATATTTGCCTCTTCAATGTTGTCTACCTCCTCCGAGGGAGGATGACAAATTAGAGGCAAATTCGATAATTTGATGTATTTTTTTCCTTGTTTTTTTTCAGGTACTTGGATCCGATATTTTTCGGTGACTATCCCGCTTCAATGCGAGCAAGGTTAGGCTCAAACTTACCAACTTTCACAAAAGAGCAATCCGCACTCATCAAAGGCTCGCAAGACTTTATGGGCATCAATCACTACACTTCAGAATATGCAACGTACAATGAAAGCACAGGAGAGCTCATCAAAACAGGTATATATAAGCACTACCCCCAAAAAAAAAATTTAAAAAATTCAAAAAAATGATAATACCAATTGTTTTTGGGTATATATAATTGAAGTATATAAATTAATTGCATTTGTGGGTGTATTGCAGCATACAAGGATGGCGTTTTGATTGGAGAACAGGTAATCTCATATCCTCATACTAATATGCTTATTTGTTATAAACATGAATAAATATGGTTCCGGATTTTGCTAAGGTAGAGGCACCTATTACCAATCATGTAAAAATGCTTGCATGTATATTAAGAAGAGAGTCAATTTGGATACGAGGAGATTTAGAACTCATCTTATTAAAATAATGAAATTTCATTAGAAAAGTTGGTCCTCACATAATACTATGGCGACATTATTATGATGCATGTAATAGAAACACATGTCAAAAGTACTACTACGTCGTGAAATTAAAGCAAGTGATTGGTAAAGGTAGGGGTTCCATACTATGGTTTTTAGGATGGAAATGGGTGCTTCCAATGTAATAACATTCTTTTTTTTTGTTGTCGAATTTGCAGGCGGGCTCATCATGGCTTCATGTAGCTCCAACTGGAATGCGGACATTATTGGGATGGATCCGTGCACGGTACAATAATCCGATTGTGTTTATCACCGAAAACGGGAGGGATGAAGTCAACAAGGATGACTCATTGCCACTCATAGAGCAATTGAAGGACCCCAAGCGAATTCAATATTACCACGACTACTTGCAAAATCTCATCTTAGCAATCCGGTGAGAATTTTTCGTTCAAAGAATTGTGGGCAATTTAGTATTTTTTTGACACATGTTGGGTTTCTTTTGCTATTTTACCATACATAAGTAAATACTAATGTCAAATTATATATCCTTCTTTAAATGTTAAAATTGCTTACACATGTTTTTGGCTATTGCAGGGATGGTTCCGATGTGCGTGGCTACTTTGCTTGGTCTCTTTTGGATAACTTTGAATGGTCCGCCGGTTACACAAAGCGATTTGGGCTCTACTACATTGACTACAAAAATGGGTTAGCAAGATACCCAAAGAGCTCGGTTCATTGGTTTGCCAAGATTCTTCAGAAGATGCATGACGACTCGTAATCAGAAGATGATACAATTGTATAAGTTAGCATAGAAGTGTGACTTAATTGTAAGTAGCAAGCTTTTAGACCAATTTACTTCATGATTTATTCATTTTTTTGTCAATATATGGTTTCAAACAAACAGTCATTTCATGTTAGGAAGAATGTCTTTCATAAAGTGCTTGAAGAAATTCCAGAGTAGTTTGTGGGGTATGGTGATTACCATGATTTTGGTGTGGTTTTTAACGTTCAACCAAAAAACATTGTTGTTGAAAAGCCTTTTCTGAATGATCACAAAGAGAGAGTATCCTGTGACTGATCGCAAGCTGTGGTGAACATTAAGATAAATACAAGTACATCCACTCCTTTTCGTCAAGTATAGAAAATCCATATCATGCACTGCAATACTCTCGCAACACGGTCCACGTGGGTTCTCAACTCCTAATCTGCGATTACAAAGTGATAAGAAACATGGACCCAAAAGCAAAGCCACTTGTGACAACATGCTTATGTAATGAGAATGAACCTCGCCAATCACTAACACATAGAGAATGTAGCAAAAGGAGAAGAAACCAATGTAGTTTAGTTCAAAGGTTGACACTCCTCACCTGTAGCCAGTTTCTTACTGTACAAAGGAAACTCGAAGAGAAATACAGTCTTGAGCCACTTGGGCAGACTCCCATAAAGAGCAGGTGGGAGCGGAATGAGTGGGCTGTCACACAACATAGTGTTAATGCATTGAGGATGAAAATGCATTACAAAATCCTCCTGTGAAGCTATTCACGTACCTCGTTGTATTTTTGTAGGTTCGATATGCTGGGTTACCTCCATGCTTCTTATCAGCTGATGCCTAATACAAAACAACCATATAATTCTTAGATCAAGCTTGCTTGCTTCTTACTACTATCGAGTGATGGATATCACACCCGTTCTCTTAGGATGAGTCAATACGTTTTCCAAGGCAGGAGAATTATGCACCTACTTAACAGTGGCAAGATTGAGGAGTACAAATATCAAACCCAAGCTGAAGTCGCACATTTCCAAGAGCAACTTATTTGTACCATTCAACGTATTGTGGAGCACACAAATTCTGTTAAAAGGACAGTCTCAAGTCTTGAATATCATGAATTGTTTTCTCACGAGCAGAACAAATCTGTGTCTATTAGGATTCTGATGAGTAAGGATCACAGATAGTGAACAAAGGACTTGCTGAGGTATGTAAGAGATGCAAACCTCGAGTATTGGAATGCCGCTTAGGAAAAGGAGAAAAAGGGTGATGAGAATTGGACTCGCTATAGCTCCCCATTGGCCACCTTGCAGCAAGGGCGTAGAAGCCACGAAGATCCCACACCAACACAAGATCTGTCACACAGGTTACACTCATTTGTGACTAAAACGTTCCGCGAAAGAAACTTAATGTCTTCTGGTTCTGACATTATATACCTCTCCGAAGTAGTTTGGATGCCGAGACCACTTCCACACACCAACATCGCACCATCTCCGCTGGGCATCTGGATGCCTTTTCAACTGAAGCTTTTGCTGATCGGCAACTGCTTCAATGGTCACACCAATACACCACAGTACCCACCCCAACACATCCGCAGTTTGAATTCCGGGATTCCGAGTTACTATTCCATTCACGATAGTGACTGGGAGGGACACGGTCCAGACCCATATGCCCTGTCATCACACTTCATAGCCTTAGACTGCAAGGCCGTTAAAGGTCCTATGATGAAGCTGAGATTCTGGAAAACGATCAAATCTATACCTGGAGAGTCCAAAATACAGCGAATCTAGCAACATTGTCTCGCTTGCCATCCATGCGCTTATCCTCGCCCCATTCCAGTATTCTGTCTCCAAAGCCACGACAACAAGTTGAGATGCATAGTGCATAATCTCTGACATGAAATACTGCTTACAATCTTGTGAGTCAACGGTCGCATTAAAATCCAAGATGTACGCTCCTTGCGTTCAACAGTTCCAGTGTCAAAGCCCACATACACATAGTGCATAAGCAAATCGACAAGCAAACAAAGAGATTTGTAAAACTGCACATGCCCTCAAAGTATGGAACATATACAAAAAAAAAAATTCTCTCAATGTTGGATAACGTGTATATGTGCTATTATACCGAGTGTAAATCCCCGCTATGCAAGAAGAAATCAGCCTCCCCAACACGTTGAAACAGACATCTAGCGATGTCTAGCTCAGAAAAATTTCGTACCGCATGAGAAGAAAGATTGACAGTCGAAGGCCCCACGCTACAACCATGGACGTAAGCACAATCTGCAACATGGAACTCCAACAATGTCATTACACTGCACATTCTCTCAAAATTCTGTCTCTCATGAATAATGAGGATCAAATTATGAAACATTGACACGTCTTGAACGAGGAACGCTAAAAATTTGTTAGAACGTCCATCACTGACCTGGCGAAGGTTATGTGCGGTACTGAGGAAGAAGGTTGTCACAGCAAGTATTACGAAATTAAATACACCTGATCGAAAGGGAGAACTCTCACTGTTAGCATGCACCTTACGATAAACTTGAAGCTGAAATCAGCTGAAATTATCTTGCACTTGAATAAGAGTCTCATCAGTACTATATGAAACCGCTCGTAGCTTTCTACCCCGTTTGAATCATTTGATAGAAAGCACAGTAATCTTACCAGCGAAATCTGTCACCTTATCAATCTTCAGTGTTGCTGCAACAACGAAAAACGTGAATTGAAACACTGCCTGCAGAATCCACCAGTCAAGTAGAAAGAACCACCAAGTAAGAAACGGTTCAGGAAAGGGTGATTCTCCTTATAAGAAAATAATTTCGACAACTACTAGTTTCGTAGCTCGATGCTACTGGTATCCATTCGCTTGAGCGTCTGCACCCAGGAGCAAATATCAACTAGAGATACCTACTTCTACCATATCTTTGTATTCCATTCTAGACAACGCTCGATGAGAGAGAAATGGATAAAATTGACGACCTGCTACTCAACTTTCCACCTTTTGCTACTCGTATCAAGTACATACGGATGATAGTAATTACGTCATTGACCAAGGATCCCGCTCTGTTCTTCCTTCGACTATTCATGTATAATCTCAATCTCAGCTAGATAAACCATGTCCTATAGCAGCAATGCCAAACATCACAAAAGCAATACTAACGACACCAAAACACAGCTCAGAGTACTGGACAAAAGAAAGCTGCCAACTCCGATTCATATATGCACAGAAACCGAGAGATGGAAAAATTACTTAAGGAAACGTCCACTTGACGTACAACCGATCCTCTTCTAAATTACACCAGATGCTGCGTTCGAAAAGAAAATCGAGCTCCTATCCCTTCTCTGATGTTGCCATCATGCTAACTCCGCACCGCCGTAACTCTAAACTTATCCACTATCAGATGCAAACGCAACATGACTGAAGCAAGTATCATTCCAGCTCAAAGTTCACCAGTAGCAAAAACAAGCTAATCCACTTAACGTTCTACTTCACATTTCTATCTCTGCTCTTATGCTACTACCGTAGCAGTAGAAATCCGTGTAGCTATTTCACGATCCCGTAAGCTTGCAGATACCAAAAAAAACATGAAGTACTGAACGTTAAAATTCAGCAATAGAGATAAAAAGCTAAATCTTGATTCAGGCCGCATCAGGCTCATCACCGTCATCCTAATCCAAATGAAGTATTAAAATGCATGTTTTCTAATCTTTAAGACGAGACGCTGATTTCGAGGCTGCACTCTAATTCTTAATTCGAACTTTTTTGTCGCCAATCAAGCTCAGTCCTCTGCTATCTCGCATTCTCGCTCGTTATTCCAATCTCGACGAATTCTTAAAGCACGGGCGTTTTTTACTGATCATCTGAAGCTCCAACGTGAATGTGTCACAATTGGCTGAGCTTCCACACGCAAAGAGAAATTGCTCGTGAAGCAGTAGGAGTAGCAGTAGCTAATCCAGCCGCATCAAGCTCATCGCCGTCATCCTACTCCAGATATCATTTCAAAAGCACATACATGTTTATCGATCATCTAGCACGAGGAAACCGATCCAGAGTGCACTATAAATCCTAATTCGCCGATCGAACTCATTCCTCGGTTATTTATCGCCCGTTATTCTCATCTCGGCGCACGGGCGTGTTTACTACTCATCTGAAGCTCCATTAAGAGTGATTCGCAATTGGCTGAGGTTCTACAAGCAAGAGGGAACTTGCTCCTACAGAAGTAAATGAAATCATCATCAAAGAAGCTGAAATAAGCGGCATTTGAAAGAGGACAATCACCGTGATAAGGGCAGTGAGGCCGAGGAAGCTGACATCGCCTTCCGCTGCCATGATTCCTGCTGCACAATCGCAATGTTCACAATAGCAATGTTCGAAGCGTTCGACATTTTGCGGACGAAGAAGGCGCCCAAAAGGGCGAGGATGGATGAAGAGATAAAGTGGATGAAAGTTGGTTCTGTGGATTGTTGTTTTATTACTGTAGGTGCCATACTAAGAAAAAGACGAATACCATACCCTTATGGGTTGTCGTAGAATATACTATCCTCAACTCGGCATCAATTTTTTATTTTCTTTTATTTATTTCTCATTTTGCCAATAGCCTTGTATAGTATTTTGTTTGAAGCGTTTTTACCCATTTATCCTTTAATGCTCCAACTTATTTTTAGCTAAGGGATTTTTTTTTCAATAATAAAATGTTATAGATGGAGAGGAAATCAACTCATTTAGATCTTAATCATACGATAGTGTATTAGACTAAGTGTACATGATTAGAGTCAAATTTTGAGTCGAGTTTGTAAGACTATAACCTATTAGTATCCAAAAAAGTTCTCAAAATCTGCTCGTTTTTTATTTGAAGTGAAAATGCTACCAATAAACTTATTGTAATGAACAAATCACCAACTAGAAAACTATTTGCCATTAAACTAATAGTTAATAAGGGCCTTGAATTGAATAAAATTGCATCAATAAAGCTTGCTCCATGTGTCAAACCCTAAAGGAGTAGTTGCTTGCACTAGAATGCATGCCTAAATTTAATACCACTTTAGAAAGATTTGTAAGTTTTACCACAAATTAAACATGACTTGGAGGTCAATTCAACAAATTTTGTAAATAATGGATGTTAAATGAAGAAAATCTATAATTCTTCAAGAGTTTCTATTTATCATCCAAAACGTAGAATTATGAAATTCGGTGCATTTAGGACTTTAAATATGAAAGCTACTTTTGTTGGCTTGATAACATGAATCACTACTATTCTTCAAGAACAAGGTACTAGATTTTCCCTTAGAGTCATAAAGCTCTCTGCCACTATAATTGAATAATAGTGTATTTTCACTAATATGATTGGAAAGTATTATAAATTGTTACTAGTAATGAAGTTTTTAACCTAGAACACACCTATCTAAAATACATACAAAGGGGACTTCTTGTCAACCCTTAAACGTCTAAGGTGACCCGAGGGGTCCTTTTCCAACAGAACCTTATCTGTAGCTCTCAATGTGCTCAACTTTTCACTTATATTTTGATGTCAAACTGGTCACCTTCTTGTGATGCATTCAAAAAGTGAAATTTTAGAATTCAAATCACAATTTGTATGAGTGATTTTGTGCTTTGAAAGGATTGTGGTAGGTAGGTTGGGGTTGTACAATACTTTTAGGAGGTTGCAAGCTCATCATTGATTGGATCATTCATGATGCCCAGGTTCAAAAAGTGCACTATTCATGATGCCCGAGCCCAAAAGATGTTGTGATCCAATACTGGGTTGGCCAAATCCGTATAGCCTGACGTTTAAGGGTTAACATAACTAAATCTTAAGAGTAAAGTTGGAACTTTTTTGTGTTTACTAGTTCATCTTATATAATTATTCATTCTTTTAGTGTACAATGAAAAAGGTGACAAATTCCACCAAGCTTTCAACCAAGAATATCGCACAACACTTGCCACACTTTTCACCAGGTGTTTCACTTTTCATACTTTTCATTGTTGACACTCTCACTAACACCACTCTCTATATGCAAAACTATTTACTATAACTGGGAAGCGTACAGAAAACCCACCTTGGAATCGGGAACAATTTCGAAAGAAAGGAAACATGTAGCTAGAATTAAAAAGGAACTCCTGTAATCAACTATAAGTCCTGTAACTGAATAGCCATACTAGAATCATAGGACAAAAGTTATCCTCTGCCTACTACCCGGCCTAGTGACCCAGCCACGAAAGTTCCTTACCCCACATTGGTAGGGAGCGTTGAAAATTCGCAGCTCCTTGGCAGACTTTCAGAGCCTTGACCTCACCTTTTCCATAAATACACTCAGTCGGTAATACCTCAATACCGTAGGAGTCGAGGTCTACCACCTTTGCAAAGCTTTGCACTTGTCCTTTGTGTTCGGCGCAACAACCTCACTCATTCACTCGTTCACCTGCCGCGTGGTCTGCTTCCACACATTATGATTAGAATCACTCGTTCACACTGTTCCTTTTCATCATCTTCATCCTGCAAGTCAGAAAGCCCTCATTTAGTTAGTTAGTTATAGCGATGGAATCACGATCGAGAGCTTGTTGCAACCTGAGTGTACAGATCTGTGGAGCTGACTACCTGGTCTCATTAGAGTCGGAGAAGTTCATGAAGGCTCTTGCCTGCACTAAGCGTTAGGGAAGGTGTTGCCTACCGCCAGTGCCACCGCGTTGATAGGAGGTCATCTGAACATTCATGTGTTAGTGATGGACTTCGTCGGTACTTGAGGAGAAATCCTTCGAAGGTGAAGAACGACTTCTACGCGTCCGGTATGTGCACGAGTTGTTTTTGGGTCAGTCCCAGGATTACAAACTGATACAAATGATATTTGATGAAAGTGACATAGCTTCTTGCCACCATAGCCAAACGCATTTGTGGAAAACTGTGGTACTTCCACCAAGGGCTTCACCAGTTTTTCCACCATTTCCAAGTTTGGTGGAAATCTGAGTTGAATGAGTCATCTAGGTTGAGACATACTAGTGGAATGAGTCATTTAGGTTGAGACATACTAGTGGAATGAGTCATTCAGGTTGATGGAATTACCACACTTCTCCACTGGCGATGTTAGTCGGATCGGCTTCCTGCTGTGGCGAGGGTAGGACTGTAGAATCTCTTATCAAATCAGTACCACAGCTGCAACAGTGCTTTGAGATTTCGGCATGAAAGATGGTGAATTGAACTGATCAGGTTTTAGGGTTTTGACTTACAGGTGGTGGTGTCGGCTAGCTGATTGAGGTTTTGAAAGTATGACTGGTCCCAAAATTTTCGGATCTTTTCTTTCAAACGGATTGCATCGGAATCCAGGCACGAATCGTTACAGACGGGAGTCTCAACAAGTCGAAGAGCAAATTGGAAATCCAGCCACGAATCGATACAGACGGGAGTTTCAACAAGTCGAAGAGCATAGTGGAGGACGAGTCGAAGAGCATACTGGAGGACGAGTTGAAGAGCATGACGAAGGAAGTAGTGAGTTCGAAGGGCGTTATGAAGGACGTGAGCAGCAACGAGTCGAGGAAGCAGCTTCTGGAGCTAGTGATAGCAGCAGTTCAAATAATGTCGATTATTTGACGATTTCTATATCGAGTGTGCATCGAGTCGACGAACTTCTGCGCAACCAGAAGCAAATTCTCAACGAGTTTCAATGCTTGGACCTGTTAGAGAAGCTGACAAGAGCGGTACACAACATCAAACGCCTGGTTCGATTCTCGGAGATTGAGAAAAAAGCCTTCTGTTACGGCTTGAGGAACTTGTTTCGCATAACCGAAAATGCCAAGAGGCTGGTAGAAGGCTGCTGCTGCAGTGAGAATGAGAATTGGTGTCGGGCAGCTGCATTGCAGATCAACAACGAAGAAGCATTTCGGGAAATATTGGTGGACGCAGGGTTGTGCTATGACGAAATCTGTAAGGAATTAGTTGGAGGAACATCATCGAGCCTCCAGGAGCTGGAGGATCTTCGTCAGTCTTCAGCATTTTCACCTGCCACGGCTACTGAAGTTCGCAAGGACCAGGAGGAGCTTTACAAGAGACTCATGGCCTTGGTCGTGGCAGAGCCGCTTCATTGGACCCTGGAGCTCGTCCAGCGCCGGCGCCTGGGATTGCACTTGCTCGAGCGACTTCACGCCATGCTTCAGAACGAGAATCATCGCGGCCCTAGATCTGAGTTGGGAATCGCCAGGGATACTTTTCATATCAATTCGTGGGGGACGTCCACCCCCCTCCGAGATGGGGTCTTCAAAACCACATGGCTCGGCATAACTTGCGCGAAGAAAGTCTACAGACCGGGCGAATGGAATCTTAACCATTTCCAGATAGAGGCCAACCTTCTCCCGACGTTGAACCATCCCAATCTCGTCAAATTTTTTCACTGCGAAAAAGACAAGGAGGATCGCGAGTGCTTCCTTGCCATAGAGCTCATGCAGGAGAATCTGCAAGACGTGATCCAGAAGAATCTGGATCAAGGTAGTCAGGAATCTCCATTCTCACTTCCTGTCGCAGTTGATATCATGATCCAAATAGCCAACGGCATGTGTTACCTTCATGACCATGAAGTTGCCCACCGACATCTCGAGCCTGCGAATGTGCTCGTCTCTCACCACGAGTTTCCGTATCTTCCAGAGTACTTTCATGTGAAACTGGCCGACTTTGGTCTTCTCAAGGCAGAGAGCCGAGCATCAGGAGGATCCTTAAAACCTGCTATCAGAACGACGGTGTATGGAGCACCGGAGGCTTTCTCTCAAGACGAAAGAGGCTCGAAGATCGCCATCAGGAGCGATGTGTACAGCTTTGGTGTGCTTGCCTCACATATTCTCACTGGCAGGAAACCATATGAGGGCATTCCCCCCTCTCGGCTGAATGAGGCGATTCTCAACAATGCCAGACCCCAACTGCCTCCTAGCTGTCCCGAAGAACTGGCCTCCATCATCCGAGACTGTTGGGTCAAAGATCATCGAAAGAGGCCTCTCTTTGTGGACATCTGCTGGAGGCTTCTGAGTGTGCGAAAGAGCTTGA
Source organism: Bryum argenteum (assembly GCA_037043015.1). Classification (NCBI taxonomy): domain Eukaryota; kingdom Viridiplantae; phylum Streptophyta; class Bryopsida; order Bryales; family Bryaceae; genus Bryum; species Bryum argenteum. The sequence continues at coordinate 10,342,268 of CM073328.1, read as the reverse complement.
ATCCAGCTCCGCACCACGACTTGGATCCTCCTATTTCCTCGTACGCTCACGGAGTGTGCAGTGAAAGATCCGCTGTTCGCCAACGAATTACCTTGGGTCGCAATGACAAGGTGAGATTCTCATTTTATCATTGTTGCTTTCCCTGGTAAGAGACTCGCTGCTTTCGATTCATAGCTTACCGAATGTTATGTTGCTTCACTGTTACCAGAACTGGTCGAGAGTGTCGGACGTACATTCATCGAGGTCGCTGCCAACAATGGCTGCGGATGGTGCAGGAAGCAGTAGCAGTGCCGGCTCGTCATTTGTTTCTGATTGGTCTCATGTTAGAAACAACTCCGAACAACTTCCGGCTCAGGTAAGCGAGAACTTTTCAAGTTCTTCCACTGCAGGCATCAGTTAGTCATATAATTATGCTCTAATGATACACTTCAAATGAAATGAGCAGGTTGACGTCTCGAAGCTTGTGATTGAGCTCATCAGAAATTTGTCCAGCCGGAGAACTGAGGTGCATCGAGATGCTGCAAATCAACTAAGGTGTCTGGCAAAAATGAACAGCGAGAATCGACTTTGCATTGCTAAACATGGAGGCATTCCTTTTCTCGCCAGCCTTCTACGGTCAACTGACAAGATGACGCAGGAGCACGCCATCACCGCGTTGATGAATCTGTCCCTGCAGGAGAGCAATAGAGTCCTGATTATGAGGGCAGGTATGCACGTATCACATTTGCCCCCCCCACCAATCAAGTGAATCGAAGACTCTCAATTCCATTGTTAAGTTGGCGTTATTCCATGTGCCATTTTTCTTCACAAGTAGCAAGATTCCAACCATTAGGCTACTCTACCTTCCCATACGCTTCATACGCTTTATATCTCAGAATAGTTTCCCCTCTCATAGTCAACTGCTCCTTTTGCAACACATACCGCCAATTGAACAGAATTGAGACCTGTTCAAAAGGAAAAGCTGAGATCTGACCTCGAGATGTTTGGTGTTGTTGCAGGGGCGATTGACGGCATCGTTCACGTGGTCAAGTGGGGGCAGAACATGGATGCACGTGAGAATGCTGCAGCAACAATTCAGTGTCTGTCATATGAAAATGCGAACAAAATCTCCATCGGTAATACAGGGGCGATACCTGCGTTAGTGGAGTTGCTGCACAAAGGAACTGTGCAAGGGAAGAAAGATGCCGCGAACGCGCTCTGCAACCTCGTCAGCCATCAAGAAAGCAACAAGAGGCGAGCAGTTCGAACGGGCATCATCACTGTCCTCATGGACATTCTGAAAGACCACTCCACACACGAGTTGGATGACATCTCCCTCTCCATTTTATACAATCTCTCGGTTCTCGTCGACGGTCTCGTTGAGATCGGCAACTCCGAACCTGTTGCTGTGTTGATAAAGTTCATCACCCGTGGATCTACCAGGGGCCAGGAGCTTGCCACCGCACTTTTGTGCAAGCTCTGCACGGACGACCCAGCCTTCATTCAGGCTGCATATCATTGTGGCGCCACCAGCCCCTTGAAAGCTGTGCTTAGGAACGAAACAGCCACTCCCCGCTGTAAACGCAAGGCCAAACAGCTTCTTGATCTTCTGAGATAGTAGCTCTGATAGGAGTAGGTTTGCTAGGAGTAGATTACCTGATTCTTTTCAACCATTTTGTAAGAATTTTCACACCACGATTTCTTCGTGCCATTGTAACATTACCTCTTAACTGGCAGGTCTGGCCATAGATGCTCTCAAGTTGTTCGGTACCCAATTCAAACACCAAGACTAATCTGAGATGAATCAGAACATGTTCAATCAGTGGCTCTCAACAATCTGGCCGGAGTGTACACAGTATGCACAGCAACTTCGGCAGATTGCTGTCCCGGAGAACAGAATAACAGATTGCAGAACATACCCGACACCGCGAGAACATGAATACGAGCAAAGCAGGAACATAAATATGCCCTGGTGATGTTCATAATGAAAATTATGTAAATGCACATCTGCTGCCTCTCTGCCAGTCCAAATCAATAAGCTCGACCTACCACACATAGGAATATATAAAGGACTACGCTTTGATTCGACTCGATTACCGTTTCAACACGCAGCCCGAAGGAAGTAGATAAGTCAAGCATTAATCTCTCTTCTCTCAGGCTTCTGCAGATAAACTTCCGGCTTCAGCACTCCAATGCAAGGTAGAGTTCGGAACCGTTCCGCGAAGTCCATCCCGTAACCAACTATGAAAGAGTCCGGACACTTGCAAAAATGAAATGACAAGAATGAGACCTTTACTGCTGAGAACCCTCAAAGGAACCACTTACGCTTGAGCAGAGATTAATCCTAAGCACCATTCATGGCTTTGATTGCCCCAACAATATAAATCAGAGGTATCCTACACAACTTATCAAGCATAGATACATTTGCAGGTGAAGTTGATGACGAGTAACATTGAAATTAGATTCTCAAGATGGAGCTTGAATATACCTCAAACCCCGCATAGTATTTCCCCACGCCTGAAAGCTTGAGGGGTACAACACGACGAGACGTTTTGTCGAGCAGCACGCACGCTGAAACGGAAGCCGCTCCCTTCGATGCAAGATGATGCACCAGCTTTGTGAGGGTGATGCCAGTGTCAATCATGTCCTCTACCTGGTGTTACCTCGTCCAACGTACACAAGACTTATGATCAGGAGGTATAGTTATCAGGTTGATGCATGTTACTCATGAAGAGCATTTGCGAGTTTATCTCCCCAGATTCGTATCTGATCCTCTCTTTTAAATACAGAAGCCAAAAGCTAAGATTTGGGAAAGGTGAACATACCACGATGACATGCTTGTCTTTCAGGTCAATCTTGCAATCTGTGCTGATGGTGGCCACACCTGAGGTTTTCGTGTCGTTTCCATAAGATTGAACTCGAATAATGTCCACTTGCACAGGCAGTGCAATATACCGCACCAAGTCTGCCAGAAACATAAACGCCCCGGTTGCAACCTGCAAGAAATACAGGCGCCATGATCACGCCAATGCAAAAGATGCTAACAAGTATTCAGAACGGAACACCGCGATCGTAAGTCTAATGCAAGGAAAAACCTTCATGCAAATACAAAGAAGATCTCTTTGTACAGTACACAAGCCTCTTGTGCATAAGATGCATTGCTGAGAGGCATAGTGTGGACCCGAGTATTAAAGAAGGTGAACAAACCCTGAAAGCCTCTTTCTCATGGCCCGATTCCCAAACTTAGGAACCAATTGGCGAAATTATGAACGACCGCATTAAGGACTCGGAAGCACAAGAGATTTCAAACTGATGCGATCAAACCGATTCAGCAAAAAGCAAATAAACCCCCACGCACATGAGCGGAGCGGTTGCGATACAGAATAGGAATCGCAACAACTTATTACCCTTGCAATTTGGAGAGATTGTCAAGATTGTATTTACCCCAAGAACTACAACAGGACGTCCGTCGAAATCCGTGGTGATGGCCTGACCTAGCTCCGCAACTCGAGCCTGAATTTCATCCACCCTCCACAGCACTCTCTCCAGCAGTTCACCCTCTCGTTTTTTCTGCTTCCAGTTATTATCACAAATTCCCACTTCCACTTTTGCACTCTGACACCTAATCACACAATCACGGCGCTGCTTGGAAACCGGAGGCAAAACCAGTGGTAATAATCGACTTCCAACTGGTGTACTCTCCGCGTACCTCAGGCAGCAACCATGTGCATCTGCCAACCTCGTTCGAACTAAGTACTGCTCCATCGCTGCCACTTCCTGAAGCAATATTATCGCTTCGTCACAGCAATGAAACCGTCACAATGCTGGAGAAGGCACTCTACAATCTTTCAGAAATTCTGATTGCTCTATCAGAATTATTAGCATGCAACGCTGCGGCATATGTAAAGTCCATCAACATTGCCCCTGCTTTTCCACCGTATATGCATGAGCGTTTCCGAGTACTGTACAGTAGCCTCACATTGACCTAATAACTCTTCAGACTTAAGTAAGACCATAAGAGAGTAGCTTCCAGGAAAATAATTGCAGTTAATAGTACTAATTTAGGGTACACCAGGAAGAAGCCTACGTACGCTTCAATACTTGATATTTCGTTCATACTGTATGTGATATCATATTTCAGTGCGTCGGAATCCTCCTGAAAACCAAGCAAGATTCACAGTTATCCGATCAGTAACTGAACCTTTTAACTGGGGATGAAAGCCCATTGCATCTACAATCGGGTTCCAAAAAGTGTTGACTGCTTTCCACCTCTTACGTAATGATCATGAATGTGTGAGTTCCTTCACATGTAACAATATCTCACCCAAGGATCGTTGAATTGTAATTGTACGTGTACACCGGTGTCGAACCTAATTCGGTATCTAGCTCAGTGATGGATTTTGTTTCGGAGCGTGTACAGTTGTCATAAAAATGTGTAAGTCCCGACTGTGAGTGATGAGAATGGCACAAGCTGGGAAGTTTACTTCGAGTTCATAGGGTTACGAATGCCCTAATTGTTGTCATGGTCGCCAGCTTAAACTACCGAGACCGAGATGGTGCTGTATGTGTGTCAGGGCTGCTTCCTATCTCCTTAAGGTAACTTATCTTCGCTGATCGGCAACGCAGTCGTGACATGTATATGTCAAATGCATTCAGAATATCATACTCCTACATCAGTACGCAAGACATGAGAATCGTCTTGTAAGGTATACACAAATGTCCTTCAGAAATGCTTCTGAGCAATTGCTGTACACATACTTGACTTCAAGTACCTCTCGAAAAAGGTTGTCCAGGGGGCGAAACAGATTAACGTTGCGGGAACGTAGAATTAAGATGAGCGGTGGTCAGGAATTACCCTACGATATCTCTGCCTCATCTAAGACCAAGGGACTGTCAAACGATGTTTTATTGACCTTTGACAGGCATGCGATCACGATCTGTGTAGAAGCCCCGATCTGTGATGGCCTTGTCAACAAATTTGTCGCCTACTATGGATGCTCTTGGCGAAAGTTAACTGCTCTGATCGTTTATTTTTTGGTAGACTTCTTTTTCCCAGCGACAGCCCTCTTCTTGCCTTTTCGTCTAGTTCGTGCGTTGCACTGCGTATGTTGGCCCCTGCAGGGTAAACCCGAAAGATGTCGTCGCCCTCGGTAGCATTGAATGTCGATCAGCCTTTTGATGTTCAAAGCGTTGAATCGCCGCTGGAAACACGAAAAAAAAAAGATAGCTCAACAAAAAAAATCACAAGAGAAGATGTAACAATAAGTGGTGGCTAAAGCTGTTCAAATAGACAGTTGAAGGGGAGTGCATGGCCGACCAATTCCCCTTCGATCATGTAGTTCTTAAGCTCGTCACGGATTTGCGTAAGCTCCTCTTCCGAGAGTTCTGATGTGATCTTGTTTTCCAATCCCACGCTGAGCAATACTTTTCGAGCCGTAGTTTGCCCCACTCCATGTATATACTGCAGAGCAGTCTCGATGCGCTTCTTTTTCGGCAACTCTACGCCTCCCACTCGAGCACATCGGATGTTGAGGACCTTGAACCCTGTCCTCCACTGTTCACAGCTCCAAGCGAGAACAATCCAAAAACTCGTGATCAAGAAACCGTGAAACTAAACGTACGTGGGATCGGACGTCCACAATAGCAAGGTGAAACTGCAGTTCCTCAAAGCGGCCTTGATCTCGTCAAGCAATGACCGCCTCTCTACAGAGAACAAAACCTAATGCAACTTCATCGTTCGGGCTACGCGAATTCTGGAGAACAGAGCTTAGGTTGTTTGCATGGATATTTGAAAATGCAAAGGCGTTTTCCCGTAAGTTTTAAGTAGTTCGAACGCTACGATAGGCAGATGTAAGGGAACTTAATTTGAAGCATCCGATCAGCAAGAAAGGTAACCGATCGTCCAGATTCCGTCATCAAGAGAAGGCTCAAGAACAGTCTTACCTTCACGGGAAAGCTCACTTTCAAGATCGAACTCGAGACATAGTGATTGGATCCAGGTAATGTAACGGACGAGCAACTTAAAGCCCCGAAGATATTTGAGTGACGACCTGCAATATTCACAGCCATTGCTCTACCCAAGACCTATACAGTGAGACAAGAAATGACCTTATTCCCTGGTACTATCCCTAGAGTCGAGTATCAAAGAATCAGAAAAGGCGGCAGGTCTAGCGTATGATGGAATCTTCTAGAACAGCTACAACTCTGTAGCGGTGGTGATTTCAGTCACTTCTTGCACCAGAACTTGAATCACACTCCTCCTTCACAGATTTATGTAACGGCTGCAAGCCGATCTTGAATCCGCTGGCATTGGATGTTCACATCAATTACGTAACAGAAGTCAAAACACTGTTCCCCGAGTTTTCTCTGGTATTTCATAGTGATTAAACTAGACCTGATGTCGGCCATTGAATGAGAAGTTCCATTCTTTCTTTTCACATCCAGAGTGATGCAACGGTTTGTTCCGCCCTAGGAAAAGAAAGAGGTGAAATGTCTTTCAAGCGCCTCTTGCTTTCTAGTAGGATTTGTAAGGTTATGCATCCTTGATATCTCGACTTAAATCCACCTCCTCGTCCTCCAACAGTTGCAGACAGCGCATCGTAGTCTTGTGAGCTCATGCAATGAAAGAACTCACACAGAAGCAACTCCACCGCTTAACCTTGGCGATCCTAATTCCGTGCACAAATATGCGATCAGCACGGAGATCGCACGCTGACGCCTGCTGATCAAGTTCCACACCTCGCTTCCTCCATCGCAAGAAATGGTAAACAGAGCATACGATTCTTTTTCCGACATCTCTCCAGTCGCATTCACTGTAGATCTACAAAGACGACCATCCTTAAATTATTTGATTCGATTCAAGAGATGTATTTTCCGTTTCTGCTGTGGTTCAAAAAGAAGCGGCACATACTTGTGCATTTCTTTGTGTCTCTGGTCTTTCCGACTTGTCCAGTTCTTCACAGAAGCGACATTCCGCCATAAGCTGTGATAGTTTAGTCAATGCAACAGCTAAAGAACACCTGTGAACACAGATATACTGTAATAAGATCTACAAAGACGACCATTCTTATATTTGCCGCTACTATTTGTGACACAGCAGAAATGAGGGAACATCTCTTAACAAGACTAAAATTCTCTTTCTGTATTTCTCTGTGTCTGTAGTCTTTCCGACTCGTCCAGTTCATCAGTGAAGGTTAGCGGCGTTCCGGCATTGGCTGTAATAGTCGAGTCAATGCACCAGTGCTATGGTAGTTGATCCTCTCCACTGCCTCATGAATTCTCCTCAATCGAGAATCGGACTTTGAATCGTTTCTTGTGCTTGCTTGATTGCAGACAACTCGAAAGATTTGTACATGCAAAATCTGCACCTGCGGGACGCACAATTGCCCGAGGTGGCCGTCATGGAAATCCCCGGATCCGTTGAAGCAATCTGTGATCCCGTTCTGCGAGGGAGGCAAAATCGGCATCACGGAGTACGTCGATGAGTATGTGCCGAAGCCAGTCCATCCGCCTTGCCCCGATCACCCGAAACAATTCAGGTTTTCTCCTCTTCCTCCAAACACTTCTGCTTTTCTACACTAGAAGAAAATGGCTGTCTAGGCTTTGAGTCATAGTGTAGACTTATGACTCCAATGTGATCTCAATCATAGTGGAGACTTTAGGGCCGCTTTACAAGGGGCCAAGCCATTGACAGGCCAATTCAAGGCCAAATCCTCTCTTGTGATTGGCCCAATTCTTGAAATTGGCCCGAAGGGCTTTACATGGGGGAGTCAGGGCCAATTTTTCTGAAATTAAGTTATAATGGGAGAGGGACAAGTTATGACACGGCCCACGCTCCAAAAGCTGAGAGGTACAAGAATAGAAAGCAAATTCTTGGCCAAGAGGTCGTTTCTAGATTTCAATACAAATTCATTATTTCACATTGTGAACAAATCAAAAGCATGGATTGTAGCGAATTAAATGAATTGGCCCCCATGGCCTTGTTTTTCCTTTTACAAATTGGCCACAAGGGCTTTACACATGGGGAAATTGGCCCACACTTTCTTGATTTTTTACTATGTTCTCAAAGTTGCCCATGGAGCAAATTGGGTTCAAAATGTGAGTGAATTGGCTTGGAGATTTGTTGGCCTTGACTCCCCATGTAAAGCGTCCCTTAATTGATTACAGCGGATAAGTTTTTTTAGTGCATCCTAAACATATTGTAGAGTTTAGTTGGTTGTGACAGACAAGTTTTCCTTTTAAATATTATCTAAGTACACAAAGATCAAACAATCGTACACTTTAGTCAAATCATCCCTCTCCTCCAACATCTTTATAACACAAGGTGTAGCAGACATTTCAATCTTGCCAGCCTTCTTTGATAATCATAATTAGGTTAAAAGTCTCATACTTACTTACGATAATTGAGAAACCTTCCAATAGCTTACATATGCATATATGTGATTATATATGTGATGAGGATTTATTATGGTGATTCGATGCATGTGTTTGTTTGTGTGCGATGCAGATTTGCACATCCAAGACAAACCACCTACATTCACCATTTTCCATGGAAATGTCCGGCGGAGCATCCATATCATTACAAGAGGTGCCCAGAGAAGAACTTGTTCAAGGGCGTTTCTATTTACGCCTCCAGCTATACCCCTCCTCCGAATTGCCCCATCTGCCCTGTGCCTCCCTTTTTGTCACAAAAGACCACTGTTGACAATCAAGGGCACAGGATTTATGATTGATTGATTTAGCCAAACCAAAGAAATGGGCTGGTTTCTGTGTCATATTGATTTATAGTTTGAATGAGAAACTAATTCGTGTAGGTTGGTGATCACAAACTCTAAGAATGCTTGAAGTTTTGCCTTGTACTAAAAAGAGGTTGTTGTAAGGTAAGTTCAGATGAAAAACAATGAAAGAATTTATTTTTTTTGTTTATGAATTTTTTTTGTGAAAAATAATCATTTGCACTCGGAAAGAATACCATCGATAAAATTACAAAAACACAATTTTAAGATAGGTGTAAATTTATGGTATACTTGGAGTCATGGTAAGTATGTGATATAAAGAGTTCTACACTTGGAGGTCACTTGTATCAAGTATTAAATTAGAGAATAATTTTCTATATCCATCAACAATCGTGTGTGTTGGCTGTTAACACAGACAGGTGGCAGACTGCTGACATGGCAAGGCCAGCTAAAGCCATCAAGTGCAACGGATCAGTCTGTTAGGACTCTGTTACGATTGAACTGATTGCTTCTCTTGAGAGAGCAAGTAGGCTGCGTCAGTAAGCATGTATTTAAGCTGAATTTTACAGTAATACAATCATCTGTTTATTGTCTCATACCTGTGATTCTACATGGTATCAGAGCAAGGCTCTGGAAAGTAGGTGTCCTATTTCAGGGTCTAGAGCTAGAAGCGTCTGTCCTAAGTTAATAGAGAACTACTAACTGAGACTGAGAGAAACAGTCAAGAGAAAGGAGGTGACTGATACTAACTTTCAAGAATGGCATTCCGAGAGAGTCAGATAGCAGATTCGTCCAAGCTTGAAGGCATTCCCAACTACTCAGTTTGGGAATTCAAGGTTCGAAGTGTCTTGAACAGGGATGATGTATGGAAGTTGGTAGACCCACCCCCAGGGGCAGTTGCTCCCACTGATCCTGCAGAGATTGCAGCTTTAGAAATACAGAAAAAAAAGGCACTAACAATCATAGCCTTGTCAGTTAAGGACAATGTCATACCTTATATATCTCACATAACAGAACCGGATGTCTGCTGGAAAGTCTTGCAAGATCTTTACTCTAACAAAACTAACTCAAGGAAACTGTTGCTTAAAAGGAAACTAACTAACCTTAAAATGGAAGAAGGCACCATTGTGTCTCAATTTCTGCAACAATTAAAAGAGCTTGTTAATGAACTAGCATGTGTAGGAGAAATCCTCAATGATGCTGAACTCGTAGAACGCACACTAATGGCCTTACCAGAAAGTTTTGAAGGTTTGGTTAATAACATCATGTACCGTGAGACTCTTCCTTCTCTGGCAGCACTTACAGTCATCATGTTACAAGAAGAAACCAGACGGGAGCTGCGTAGCAGCAAGAAAATCGAAAATGAAGCACTGCTGGTCAAGAATGGTGGCCGCGGCACTACTCATCGCAGATCTGGAGACGAAGGAAAGAAACAAAAGAAGCCTGGAAGCAGCTGCCATTACTGCGGCAAGAAGGATCATTGGCTCCGTAATTGCCCAGATCTTGCAGCGGAGCTCAAGAAACGGCGAGCCAGCCGCAAAGAGCCATCTATCAACTTTGTGGACAATTTCAGCTTCAGCAGCAATGACCTCGGCAGCGGCGACTCCGATTCCGGAGGAGACGATGTTCCTGGTTCATGGAGTCAATCAGAAGGTCGTCCTGTTCCAGTAGATGAGCCTGAGTTAGCGCTCAATGTGAGTGAACTTCTCCTAGCAGATCATTGGGAGAAAGAAAAAGATGAGTGGTTCATAGATAGCGGGGCAACTAGACATGTTACGGGGAAGAAAGCCCTTCTGTCAAATATCAGAGAAGGGAGTAGTTCAAAGATCAGTACAGCCGGAGGAGAGAGGCTGAATGTAGCCGGAAAAGGCTCGGTGGACATACCCACCGTTTCTGGATCAATAACATATGAGGATGTTCTTTACGTGCCCGGAGTAACCAAGAACCTCCTCTCAGTCGGAACAATGACAGACAATCCAGAAAACCACAAACTGCTATTTGACTCCAAAAAGGTGTGGATACTTCGAAATTTTCCGTCGCCCGAATCTCACCATGTCATCACAGAAGGAAAGCGTGATCCCAGGAACGGCCTATACAAGTTTAATTCACCAAAGTTTCTTGTCAACAGTGCTACACTGGAGGCTAAGGAACAAGAAGCAAGACTCTGGCACTATCGACTTGGCCATGCAAACATTCAGATTATACAGTTCATGGCTCAAAAGCATAAGGTAACTGGAGTACCCCAGATTACTACCTCCAAGCTTTTCTGTGCAAGCTGCCAACTTGGGAAGCAGAGCAGGCAGCGTATCCCGCAACAACAGGTGAAGCTACGCCCTCCTTCTGGCTCAACAGGAGGATCTTCTTCGGTGCCCCATCCGGAAAGATCTTCCACTCGCACCTCAGGACCACTCCAACTGCTCCATTCAGATATCTGCGATCCATTCTCAACTCCGTCACTCTCAGTTTCGAGATACATTCTCACCATCACAGATGACTTTAGCAGGTTCACATGGTTGTTCTTCCTCAAACATAAGAACGAAACACTTACCAAGTTCAAGCAATTCAAAACCATGATTGAACTACACAAAGATCTAAAGATTAAGGCCATTAGATCTGATCGAGGAGGCGAGTACATATCCAAAGCTTTCCAGGAGTTTTGTGATGAACATGGCATATTACGTCGATTCACACAAAGCCACACTCCACATCAAAATGGAGTGGCTGAAAGAAAGAATAGGAGCTTAATGGAGAAAGCAAGGAGTATGGCATTTGCAAGTCAAATTCCTACTCACCTATGGCCAGAAGCAGTCTCTACAGCGAACTACTTAATCAATCGCACTGCCAGAAGAGCAAACTCAGGAGACACACCTTATGGGAAGCTTACAGGTATCACACCATCGCTACATCACCTTAGAGTCTTTGGATGTAGAACCTTCGTCCTTAACACAAACCCTCACAAAAAGAAATGGACACAAAAATCTCGTGAATGCATATTTTTGGGATATGACCAAAACTCCCGAGTTTTAGAAATTACCACCCTCCCACTCGCAAAGTCATCATTTCTAAAGATGTGGTTTTTGACGAGAATACCTTTCCGTGCAGCATGCACAAGTCTGGATTAGACCATTCTAACGATCATCCTCAAAATTCGCCCATCTGGTTCGATGAGCAGTCTCCCACCAGTCCCTCTGAGTCTAATTTCAGTAAGCCTGAAACAAGCCAGCCTGCCATCCCGCAAGTCTCTTGCTCGCCCACCCAGCTCACTAGTCCATCTTTAGATCCACAGGTCACGAGTTCACCCACCATGACACCTGCTCCTGTAGACTCCACGCCAGATCCATTTTCTGTGCCCCAGACTCCGGAGCATCGTGCAGAATCGAGCTGTCAGCCGTCCGTTCCTGTTCACGTTCCTTCACCATTTCCCAACCTGCAATCTTATCCAATCTCGGACTTTCACATTCCACTGACACTAGATCCTGATAACTCGCACTTAGCACAAGTCCCTCTTCATACTTACCAACGACGAAGTTGCGTCCTCCCTGAGCCTCTCCCTGTCCAGGAAGAAACTCTGTCTCGTAGTATTCGACCTCGTAAGCTTCCCAGCCGGTTTGCTGATTTCGATCTCCACTCTGCTGAGACAACTTCGACTCTTCCATTACCTGAAAGTGTTCACACAGCGCTTCAGCATCCAGGATGGCTTAGTGCAATGCAAGATGAACTCTCTTCAATTCACAAGAACGATACCTGGGAACTTGTTCCGCTACCACCAGGCCGCAAAGCAATTTCCACGAAGTGGATCTTCCGTGTGAAAACGAACGCAGATGGATCCACATCAAAGCTCAAGGCGAGACTCGTCGCCAAAGGTTTTCAGCAGCAAGCCGGGACGGATTACACGGAGAATTTTGCCCCGGTTGTGAAGTGGAACACGCTTCGCACGATTGTGGCGCTCGCAGGTCATCATGGATGGCCGATTTTCCACTTGGACGTAAAGACAGCTTTTTTGAACGGCGTGATTCACGAGGACATCTATGTGGCTCCTCCACCCGGGTTTGATGATTTCTCTCGACCTGGACTTGCATGCAAACTCAAACGAGCCTTATACGGGCTGAAGCAAGCCCCAAGGGCTTGGTACAGCAAGGTGGATGGCTACTTACTCAGCCAAGGTCTCACGAAATCAACCGCTGATAAAAACTTATACTACTTCGAGGAGGGAGGTAAACTCACCTTGTTGATTCTCTACGTCGACGATGTATACATTACTGGTGATCACTCCTCCCATATTGCTGAAGTTCGTGCTAACATCCAGCGTGAGTTCGAAGTGTGTGATTTGGGATTGCTGTCCTACTCTCTCGGCCTGGAGTTTATTTTCGATACTGCCGGCATATTGGTCACCCAACGCCAATATGTACGTGAGCTACTCACGGAGTTTGGGCTTTCCGACTCCCGCCCTGCCTACACACCCATGCAGGAGAAACTGAAGTTAGAACTCGACATGTCAGCACCTTCTACTGACACTACGACTTACCAACGTATGGTGGGAAAATTGATCTTTCTCACTCATACCAGACCCGACATTTCGTTTGCTGTCGGTCTCGTGAGCCGCTTCATGTGTCGTCCACAGGAGCCTCACCTCCTCGCCGTGAAGCATATCTACAGGTACTTAAAAGCTACCTCCGAGTTTGCCCTGTTGTATCAACGAGGGGGGGTCAGCAGCCTTTGTGGATTCACCGATTCTGACTGGGCCGGCGATACTCTCGATCGAAAGTCCACAACTGGGTTTGTGTTCCTCATTGGTGGTACACCCATCACCTGGAACAGCAAAAAACAACCTACTGTGGCGTTATCATCAACAGAGGCGGAATACATGGCTATCACGGAGGGTACCAAGGAAGCTATCTGGTTAAGAAGACTCTTGGGAGAACTGAAGCTACAGAATCTGCAATCTCCAACAATGATCAGAGGCGACAACCAAGGCAGCATCAACTTGGCACATAATCCAATCTACCACGGGAGAACAAAACACGTAGAGGTACGCCATCACTTCATAAGGGAAAAGATTCTGTCTAAAGAAATCTCCCTTGAGTTTGTACCTACTGGACAACAGTTAGCTGATGTTTTCACGAAAGCACTCGGGAGAATTGCCTTCGAGAGAATTCGAAGCAAGCTAGGGTTTGTCAAAATCAATGAGAAGAAACAAGCTGAATCGATTCCATGGAACTCGCAGCCATCTGATTGATAGGAAGATGCTACAGATTGTAGAAATCGGGACACTCCTCTGCATCAGGAGGAAGCCCTTCGATTGATACATAGCAAGGCACAGCCTTGACAGAAAATTAGCATACGAAACCCTAGCCTCTATTTCCTCGAAAATCTTCAGCTAATAGGTACCTGTAGTTAGCAATCGCCGTCTTCCAATCGATCCAAGCCAACAGGTGTTGCTGCGCACTCTTTTCTCGAGTCGATCAAGGCGAAAGACAGGGCACTCCACTCCAGAGTGGTGCAAACGAAACTGTGCCATCGCTTGTTGATATAGCAAAGGCGCGGCAAGATCTCGGGAGCGCACGCAAGGACTGGCCATACCTTCTCTTCGACAAGCTCATCTGGCAGTGCAGGGATCAAACCTCCAGCACTTGACCTAATATCTGCCTCCTCTTCCCCATCATACGACAACGAACTTGCAACGTCGCCACCAAGCGAAGAAAGTTCGGAGGAGACTGGAGCATCACCAATTAGGTCCTCAAAGAACAATTGCAATAATAACGAGGAAGCAGCATCAGCTAATTTGCGAACGAGAAGAATCAGCACCCACAGAAAGAGCACGAGAGTTTGTCCAAGCGAAAGACTCGTATTCAGCGAGTGCAGATTTTCCACCGACTGTCCTCTGGGAATCGGCATTGTGAATATCATAGCCAAATCGCCCAGCATTGTAGTCACATACTGGAGCGAGAGGGGGTGTTGGCTGTTAACACAGACAGGTGGCAGACTGCTGACATGGCAAGGCCAGCTAAAGCCATCAAGCGCAACGGATCAGTCTGTTAGGACTCTGTTACGATTGAACTGATTGCTTCTCTTGAGAGAGCAAGTAGGCTGCGTCAGTAAGCATGTATTTAAGCTGAATTTTACAGTAATACAATCATCTGTTTATTGTCTCATACCTGTGATTCTACAGTGTGAATATAGAAATGGTGAGGCGATTCAATCGTATTCATGAGTTGGAGAGAAGGATGGAGGCACACCCCGGAAAGGGCTTAAAATTGGGAGGAATTGGGAGTAATAGGGCTAATATTGCAAAGAGATTATAAAATTGATAAGGTTTTTTAAAATTCTAATTACTTATTTATTTAGAGTTTTCAATTTGACATGCCCTCATGTGGCTTGAGCACCATAAAATCCTTAATATCTGTAATTCCAAAAGTACAATAAGCAAAATAATGAGAAGAGAATTTTAGGCAATCCACAAAGTGGCAAAGTTTGGTTGTTTTCAAAATGATAGAAAAGGAAAAATTGAATCACATATCAACCAAACAAATTAAAGATGTATATAGACCCTAATGGTATCTCAAATTTAGTGCAAAACATGATCCGGAAGGAAAACAAGTGACCATGATGGCGTGTTTTTGTACCTCACAAGAGATGCACTAGGGATCGTAAAAATCAACTCAAAGCTCTTCAAATTCTTGCTTTCCAAATCTTCATGGCTCTTTAAACTCTCATCAAGCTTAAAATGTGGGCCTCTTTCAAATTTCATGTATTCTTGGTTGTTGACAAGGTTATCTCTAAAATTATAGTTTGTCGCATTGTCTAGCTTGCATTACACCTTCACAAACAATGCGGAAGTCGGAGAGTGGCACTATGAAAACTTTGAAGTGCTCAAGGGTCAAGATTACACCAGTTACACACCTAGGAAACAAGATGGTCACTACCAAGATCTAACAAGTAAGAGTGGAGGCTCCCTAAACCACTAAAACTCCATATTCTTCCAAATAAATCTCACGATCTCCAAGGTCATGAAAGTCAATTTAAGCTCATAAATAAACCCATATTCCATGATTCTCCAAGGTTAATATGCCAAGAAGTCAACAAACCCAAATTTAGCACAAGATCACCAAAATTAGGCTCTTCACCAATGGGTTGACTTAAACTCCAAAAGCGACTCTAGGGCCCAAATGTTATCCATACCATTCATAAACAACTCATGAGTAACTTAAGAAAATGTGACGTGGATTATTATAGAAGAGAGTGAACCTTAAAGATGCTAGCACAGTACATTACTGATCATACAAGTATACTGCAGTCGGAGAGCCGCAGCCGGGCGGCAGCGGCGGCGGCGGTGGCGGGGGGAATCAGACAGGCGGAAAGCTGGTGTGGGGCTTGTGGCTTGCGCACGCGCACCTTCGTCGGAGTTCACCCTTCACAGGCTGGAGTGGGGTCCTGGAAGGTTGGCCCGTTTGTCCACACAAGGGCATGTGCTGCGCAAGCGACTGTCGGAGTGCGTCCTTCCGGCACTCGATCACATTCTTCCAGTAAAGTGACCTTGTTTGTTTGTGGCACAAGGAAGAGACACTTTAAACTTGTCGTCCCTGGGCTTTGTATTGATTTCTCTTGTTTTTAATATTACCTTAAAGAGAAAGTACAAACCCATTTTCATTGAGTAGGGACAAGTGGGGTAAGCGTTCATAGCAGCTACCAAGGCGGATGGAGGAGGGGTAATGAGCCCCCTAATTTTTTGATGTATAGACATTAAATGCCAAGAAGTAGGCTTCCAAGGGTAACTTGAGGTCGCAAACCTCAAATCTGATCTCAAAATTATCAAAAACGGCCTTGGGAGGTCCCCACGGATTCTAGGGTGCCTCCTTGGTAGCTCCACGAACCATTGCCCGGACAAGTGAGGGAACTTGGCAAACTCCTTTAAGATATTGTTTGTTTGCATTCTGAAGATTATGTGCAAATAAAAATTATGGACGTCACATAGGGAGGGGTACAAAATATGAAGGCCCAATTGGAAGATTCTCCTCACCACTTGACGTAAATGACGTGATTTTAGGTAAATCTCTTCTCCGATGATTTTTTTTTTTTTTTTTTTTTTTTTTTTTTTTTTTTTTTTCAAACACACAATTTGAGTTTGGTTTCAAGTTTCCTCTTGTGGTAGTTTTTTTATTGACTTCACCAAAACTCTATCGCGAGAGAGATATTTGTAGCGGTTGTTTAACATGATAACAAAATCCACACTTGTTGTTGATTCATTTCTTGAAATTGCCCCATGCAAAGTGTGTCTAGGAGGTGCTTTACACAAGGGGCCAAGCCATTGTTGGGGCCAATTGATGTTCAAATCCTCTCTTGTGATTGGTCCAATTCTTGAAATTGCCCGAAGGGCTTTACATGGGGAGTCAAGGCCAATTTTTTGAAATTATATATTAATGGATGGGGGAAAAGTTATGACAGGGCCCACGCTCTAAAATTTTGGAATTACAAGAATGGAAGGCCAATTCATGGCATAGAGGCCATTGCTTGATTCAGTAAAAATTCTTCATGTCATATTTTAATGTGAACAAATCAAAAGCATGGAATGTAGCAAAGAATACAAATTGGCCCCATGGCATTGTTTTTTCCTTCTAGAAATCAGCCGCAAGGATTTTACACATGGGGGAATTTGGCCCTCACTTTATTGTTCCGAAGTTGCCCATGGAGCAAATTGGGCTCAAATTGTGAGTGAATTGGCTTGAAGATTTGTTGGCCTTGATTGACTCCCTCATGTAAAGCCTCCCTAAGAGCATCTCCACCCCTACTCGCACAGTGTTTGACACACGCAATAAGTGAATGAGAAATGTTAAGGGCCCTTCAAAAATGTCTTGTGACTCTCTACTGTGGTGCGTCAAGAAATGGCCCTCCAAATCTAAGTTTAGTTGACTAAATCTGACATTCTACTTGCTATTGGTGCATTGACTATTTCACATGCACTTCTGGTGCTTGAGGAGCCTTTAAGGGTGGGGGAGTGTGATTTCAAGGGCTCTTCAAATATAGATGAGCTTTTTTAGCGAGTCACCTTTAGCGAGTATGGGTGGAGATGCTCTAAGTTGACAATTAGAGCGACACAGGGAAAAATTAGAGAAATTACTGTGGGTGGTCCTGCCAGTCGCGGCAACTTCGGCGCTTCTTTCCCGCCACCGCCCTGGCAGGCGCGTCAGCTCCGCTCAGCTGCCACTTGAATGTCCTAGCCTAGCATTCCAGACTCGCTCAGATCCCTGCAAGCCTCTTGCAGTGTCTGTCTTTGGCGGTGATTGCTCGCACGCACATGCTTCCCTGATCGTCACTGACCAAGCTGCTCGCAATGGCGAAGCCGTCCGCTGCTGCCATCGCCTGCTTGCTGCCACTGCTGCTTCTAGCGTCCGTCGCAGAGAGCGCCGTCATCATCGTCGGAGGCTCCACGGGATGGACCACGGGCTTCAACTACGACGCCTGGGCTACCGCTCAGAACATCCAACCCCGCGTTGGCGATAGCCTCGGTACCTAACTAGCACCCATCGATCCATCTCCCCGGATCTCGTGCCACTAGTTGCAATGAATCTCCTCCGTTTTCTGCATTTGAGGAGCATGGAGCTGGGGTTTGTGGCATTTAGAGTTATCTATATTTTTCTGTTTATTGTATCTTTTCGGAGGTCAAGCTGGTGAATCGTATGATATGATGGTTGTTGCAAGAATTTCGATTAGTTGCAAGAATTTCGACTAGTTGCAGTGAATCAATTTGGGGCGGATTTCTCTTTCGTGAGGAGCTTGGAGCTGGGTTTTCTTGTTATCTAGATTTACTGTAATAGATGAAATAATTTCTCGGAGGTCAAGCTCGTATGATTGATGGAGATGATCATGTGTGCAGTTTTTAAGAATCCGGATTCGATGACGCACACGGTGGCGATGCTGAGCTCCCAAGATGCGTACGACAGGTGCATTCTAGGAGGAGCTACCGGTACTACGCCTATTGCACCGGGCACCAATGTCACGGTATGGAACTCCATCCTCTTTCTTTGAGATCTATTGTCGGGTTCTTAGATTGTCGCAAGCAAAGATTCGACATCCTGATATTAAAGAGCCACAAAATTGGTTTTTCAAGCACTGATGAATGGACTTCGAATGAGATAACAACCACACCTGGCTATATGAAAGTCGATATCGCACGTGACTGAAACTCAACACTAGGGCCTTGTACACAACAGTGAAATTCGTAAGTTTCAACCATTTTATATCTTCCAAGCGACCCACTGGGGTCAGTGGGTTATTGGATTCCATGATCGAAGAACTTGACATCTCGATCGTGTGAATGAAAAGGATATGCCTCTTTCCACATTGTGTAAGTTTGGTGAGAATGTAATGTCATGAACTACACTCTTGTGTACCGAAGACCTTATTGTAGTCCAGAACTCTGCACAAGCCTAACTTGGGAGGACAACGAATTTCATTATCTAGTGAGAGAACTGGGAGTTACAAGAAGTAGCATTTCATCCATATTGCAAAGTACCAATGTATCACATGCATTTACTTCTCTGGAGTATCCCTATCCTTGTATTATTACCCTCTTTTGTTACCCCGGCCCTGAAAGTGCCATACAAACTGAGTTTAATAGTCTGATGCGGTGTGTAACTATACAGATAGTGATCCCAGCAGCGCTGCAAGATACGACGGTATACGCAGTATGCACCATTCCCGGCCACTGCACAGACAGTCAAAAGATCAAGGGCTTGGTGCTGCCCAAGTTGTCGACGAACGGTACTTCGCCTCCTGGTGCTGCAACTCCACCACCCCCATCGGCCCCCGGCACCACGCCCGCCAACGATGCCGACGTGAACAGACTCATCTGCTGGACCACGGCCATTCTGCTCATTGTTGCTTGCTTCTGCAATCTCAACTAGCTTCCCTTTTTGGTGTGTTTTTTTTAACATTCTTTATCATTTCAATACTACCAAAGGTATGTTGACAAATACCTTTTTGTCATGTATTTTAGGCTCTTCGCTTGTTGGTAACTGTAGGTTTTTACAGATAATGAGAGATGTAGGTTGATGAAAGAAAGAGGTGTTGTGTTTTTCTTAAAGAATTTATCAATGATTTAATCCCCTAAGTGGGATGGGATACGGTTATAGTCGCCAAAGTGTTGCTATGGTTGATTCCAAGGTTGAGTGTTACTCAAAAATCACTTTTAACCAATGTTTGACATAGTGTAGGTATGATGTTTTTATATCAGGATTTTTACAATGTTCAACTAATTAATGTAGGAAAGTATTGCCTAAATGATAAGAATCTTGGATTATTTACTTTTTAGTTCAATGAATTTTGGGAAGAGTTGGTTCGAGAATGTGTCTTTGATTGAATCCATGAAATGAAACATAGAAGGGTGCTCAATAGTGGCTCAATACGGGAAATCTACGGTGAAATCTGCAATGCAAGGTAAGTGAGTGGAAAGATAGAGCAAGTGGAATCATCAATTTTGGACTCTTTTACAATAAGTTATACGTTTTTGAAGGTGGAATTGTAGGTGTATCTAAACTAGTGTCTTAAAATTGCACCCCATAATGTTTGCTCTTGGTACATGGTATTTTCGATTGGGAAGCTATTATGTACCTCTTGGTGACAATTACTCAAGTTCTATTTATTGAACCTCCTCTATTTTAGAGCCTGTACTCTCTTGTAAGCCGATTAGGAACTTAAGCTTATGTTTACTTGAGCATGAATCTTCAAGCTTAAAAATTAAGGTAGGAGGCTCATTAATTGCTCAAACTTAAGAATGGCAAGCTCATTAGGGAGTGGCCAAGGAAATCAATTTTGGAAGATGTGCAAAGTATGTAGTAGATTGAACAAATTAAAATTCGACATTAAGTTTAGACGTTAGTTATTTTCAACATAGAATCCAAAGGTGTTCCTAAAAATCAATCAATCTAGAGTGTACAACATGAGTAAATTGGAAACTCAAGTTAAAAGTTATAATGTACTTCTACTTGAATGCACCTTGTGAGCATTGTGTGGATTTAAAGCCTCCTTCCAAAATTGGTTGATGATCCAACCATAGAGGTTAGAAAGTGAACTCAGTGCTAGGTCAAACGAACACTTTATTCACGTGCCATAAAAATGTCTTCTTTTGAATAAAGAGTACCATGAATTGTATTCTAAGAGAATATATCACCTTTAGATGTGTCACTAACATTCACAAACACCACCTTGAACAAGAGTTCAACATAGAATACATGTGTAGTCATTTTTTTCAAACATATACTTATACATCAATAATGGTCATTCATGTTGCCATAGGGTTTGCTATAAGGTTTTAAAATATCATCAAATCTTTAAAATTGCAAACATTACATTTCCAACAAAAACACACTCCTAAAGCATATGCTTTTGTTATGAGCACAAGTAGCAAGACATTCAAGTCTGCAAAACTCGAGCGCAATGGAACATGTGAAAGTACATCTTGTAGAACGAGGAAAGTGTAGTAGTTCCACACTTACTAAAGATAGATAGAAACTCCAATGAATCCTTTTCTAAAGGGCCGGCGTGAATGAAATGTCCATTTGTTATGTTAATAACCTGATGCCCATCGGACAAGGGGAAATAAAGACAATACTACTTTCCCCTTTCGAGGGTGGACACTATAACTACGCCAGTTTCTAGCTAGTTACTAGTGCCTTAAAAATACTTGACATAATATCCCCCCAAAGGACTTTGAGGTACCCATACAACAAGGTCACACTTACTAAACAAAATACAAGATCCGTGAATAATCATCTAGCAAAGATCTTGCTTTGTTTGCCATTACAAGCTTAAAGAATATCAATCGATATGACACTCCATGTGTCCATGTTCCAAAATGTTTGATCGATATGTATTTTTCATTTTTTCGCAAGACTGATTGATTTGTAGCAAGTTTAAACAGAGCATTTTATTAGGCCCTTTGATCACCTTACTAAAATCTATAAGAAGTCATTTGATCACCACATTAGACCACTAATTTTTTTATTTCTATTCTCACATTTTGAATTAGCTAAAATGAACTTCCAATGCCTAAAACAATTGTTATTACGTAAAAAGCTCATTGTTCAAGATCTAATTTTACATCTCTTATGCTCCTCCTTCGTGAGAAGGACAAGTTTTGATGCTTGACCAAGTTTTACACTTATTACACCTCTCATTGTGCTCTCCGCGAGAGGATACTTGATGAATCAAGTTTTGCCCAACCTATCGTGTGCCTAAACTTTATGATTAAATCACATGACGCTAGAACGTTGTAGTGGAGTGGTCAAAAATGGGGTAGGTTCCACAGTGGAGCTCTAGTAATCTTCACTTAGAGGTACATAATAGCTTCACCATACAATAGTACTTTAGGGCAACATTTTAAAACACCTCTATACCCGACCTCAAAAATTCATAACTCATTGTAGAAGAGTCCAAGAATGATGATTCCACTTGCTCTATCTTTCTTCTAAATTTCCCCCCATGCACAAAGATTGCTTGCACTGGTAACATCCCTATAGATTTCTAGTGCTTCAAACTGAGCTATTATTAAGCACCTAACCAAACTGGTGAGAGCTATCCATCCAGCTAGACCAAGACTTTTAATTAATATCAAGATTGAACTTAATTCCATGGAGTTTGCATCATCAATAAGACATTTTGAGACAGAGGTAGTAACGCAATAACAAACATCAGATTCTTGAATCATAAAAAACATTCAACAAGGAACACACAGAAGCTTCCAAGGAAAATGCTTCTTGCTTTCAGCACAAGTAACATGACATTCATGTCCCGAGAATTAGGGTTTCTTAGTAAAAGTACATCCTGTAGAATGAAGGAAATACTGTACGTGGTAATCCAAAACTTACTGTACAATCTGGCAAGTTAATAAAGCAATGGCATGCACCAAACAATCGAAAAAAATCGAACATAAAAGAAGGATCACACTACAAAAGAAGCTTCCGAGGCAAATGCTTGTCTTTTCAGCATGAGTAACATAGTCCCCAAAACTAGGGCACAATGGTACATGGTAAAAATACACTCTGTAAAATGAAGAAGTCCTTCACTTACTGTCCTTCACTTACTATACAAATTTAACTCCATAGCCAAGAGCAATCCCCTGGAGAAACAGCTCAAAAATCATCGAAACCTGTACAAGAATCCGACGAGCTCGACACCTGCACAAGAATATGCAAAAGGTTTCGATGCTTAGATCGAAATCAGGAGCCCAACGGAGCTGTCGATGGAGCAGACTAGGGGAAAAAGGTGCTTGGTGAGATAGATCAAGCGGTGCCCTGAACGAGATTTCGGTGAGACTCTTGATGCAAGTGTGTTCGGGAGGACGAAGAAGAAGTAGAGTGGTGGCGGCTATGGTGTTGCTTGGACTGGGATTTGTACAAGCTCCATTCACGAGCCATGGCTCGCTCCCACTCAGCTCGCTCCCGAGCCTCCTGTTCCTTACGAAGCCTCCGTTCAGTAGCGGCAGTCTGCGCCTCCGCGACGTAATTCAAGCACTTGTCGTGACGAGGAGTCTGCTCGTGGTGAATGATCCTTCGCAGTCCTAGCGCCAAGTTCAATCTTATCAGCACTGCCTTCTCACTCAACCTCGCACTCGCCTTCGTTATCTTCTCCTCCGCTGTCGCCTTCAAGTCTACCCACTTCTCTGTCGCTGTTACTTTCACTCGTGGACTGTTGCTAGATGCGTCGCTGCCTGTACTAGAGCTCCGACTGAACATGCTTGCACTGGAGCTTGATGCCCGCGGACTCGAGCCTCGACTCCCATTCGACCTCTGACTACTGCTCGCCATCGCTCAGACCCAACCCAATTGCTCTGCAAGTTCGGGAGACTGTACGAGGACTGAAACCTGACAACAGACTGAAGCTCTGCACGTTGAAACTCTGTCAATCAACTCAGTACTTCGGAATGCTCTGCAAGAGACTGTACGATTACTGCACTAAACTGGAAGGGGGGTGGGTGATGATTTATAGAAGTGGGAGAGTAAGAGGCAAGTTCATTGGCGTCTGGGGCACGAGCCGTGGGGACTGGGGAGATTCGATCGTTTCCATTTGGTTGCTTCATGAGAAGGAGCAGAGCGAGTATAGAATGTGAAAAGTAAGGAACATGTGGGTGAGCGATGGCGTCAACGGCTGCCGATGGTGAGGATGTGGCGATGAAGTGCGAGAATGAGGGACGGAATCCGCCAGTTTTTCCGCGTGACTCGGAGACGACTGGGTGCAGCAGTAGAAGCAAGAAGGAAGCTCGCCGCGTTCCTTCTTCTCCCGCAACGGATTGGAGATGATAATTGAAAATATGGTTGATTTGGCATGAGAGAATTGTTTCTTAGAGACATGTTCCTGTTAGAATGTGAAAAAGCGCTTGATGGACATTGAATGCGTGGGCTCAAAGAAAAGAGTTTGTAACAGAAGGAGACCTGCTCAATACCCAAGCAACAGTCAGAATGCCAAGTTTCTTGTGGAGCGGGTAAGGAATCTGTCGGAGAATGTGTAGGTGACCGGTGATGGAGGAATCATATTTGGATTTTTTGCACTTTAACTATATATATATATATATATATATATATGAAAGTTAGAAGGTGATACTAAAATAGATTTAGTTTTGGTGTACATTTGGATATAAACTTCAAGAATAGAATTTTCCTCATGGGCAAATGAACCTAGTGATTGGTTCTTGATGTTACTTGGATTTTGAGCACGTTACCATCAACCCTAAGCAATAATTAATTATTGCTCGTCTAGGGGGTGCCACATGGCCGGGTGTACATGGTGGTTTATCTCATACTGTTTGGTAGAGAGGGTGTCTTTTTGGGCATACAAGTAGTCATTTCAAAGGGGTTCCCTTTTGGTGATAGAAGGGGTGCATGTAGCGTACATATATAAAAAATCAGCATCTAATTCCCATTGAGAATGGACATACCTTCTCAAATGCATAAAAATAGGTGTTCCTACCCTAACACAAGGTCCTACACAAGCCACCACCAAGTACGCACTCAGAAGCCCTACAAACCTAACTCTATCATGTAGGGTGACTTCAGGCTCAAGTATCAGAGAAACCAATACCTCTGCATAGTCACCTTCCACCATAGAAGCCTCCATTCGACCATGTTGAGCTGGACTTGAGCTGAACGCCACACCTTCACCACAGAATGTCAATACAAGTGTGTAGTTTCCATGATACTCGATATCAACTTCTAGAAACATGTACTAGCCAGGGCTTCTATTGCTCGGAGTGATTCCAGTTTGCTTCCGGGAGTTGCCGCTTCGATCTCTCTTTTGGCCGAGCCGCGTACTAGAGCTTCGATCGAGACTGATTGATTAGTTTTTCACTCTCCATGAGCTACGAGGAATTATATGTGCTCAAATCTGCTGTTCTGAAACCTGTAAGTAGACTGACTACCTTATGGACTATCTGCACGTTAATTTTCTCACTTCAAAGTGATAGTGTTCCTGCCTACTTTGTGTAACCTCTGAAATTCTTTGTTATTTTTCACGCCGAAAGGCGAGCTACGTCTATTCTGCAAAGGAATTCGTACTTATTGGTTTTTAAATGTGGGATTCAACAGTCGGAGCTTTTAATTAACGTCGAAAAGGTTATGTTGGTAGAAACTAATTCATAATTTATCTTTCCTGGTTGAATCATTTTGAGAACATGGCAATACCGTGTTGGTGGGTAATCTACTTACCGAAATGTACTTCAACTTACAGCACTCTTGTCAACCTTGCAACCAAGTTAGCAAGGAAGTGCAATCTGTGTAACTTAATGATAGAAAATAGTCATTATAATGTACATATTGTAACTTAAAATCAATATTTCAGCAGAAGGGTAATGTCGGTCACTAGATGGGCAATGGTAAGCTTGGGGTATCACTTTTTGGACACACTAATTAGGTTATTTTTATTGAAAGCCTCCAAAGTTTGTCTAATTTGTCCATTTTAATTAAGTAAAAAGACCCTAAAATGGAAAATAAAATATCATGCACCTCAATGTAATCAAAGCATACATGCATATAGAGTTTCTCTTAGATTTTTTATTTTTTTCGGATCCATTCATAGATGAGGGAAAAAATGCTGAATTTGGGGATCTGCAGGCATTATAGTGCACAATGAATTAATTTTTTTATAATTAAATTAATTATTTTGTATTCTATACAAGAATATGTAGGTTATATTCAAAAATCATATTAAAATGAAAATGGTTGATATTCCATTTGCTTAATTCTATGGATTTTAGGTTATTGGGACATGACTTATATTTTCAACTAAAAAATCATATAAAATTACTTCAAAATATTTTTTTTAACTTTTCATTTTTTTTCTTGATACATTATAAGTATAGACAACTAAAACCTCATCTAATGAAGTCTTATTGTACTACAGTTTAAAAATGGATATGTTTGACACACCAGCATAGAGTGCAATTGTTCATGGGACAACCTTTTTGGGTACCCCAACTAGACCATCACCCAGATAGATTAACCCGTAAAGATCCAAGAAAGCCGAAATGGATTTTTGTTGTTCTGGGCACTTTCGTCGAGTGCCTTAATCATTATTTGAGGCTTCAATTTTTATAGTAGCTTCTCGATACTAAATAGTTTGTGTGGTAAAAAAAAATGTAGATGGTTTCTGATTGTAGAATTTTTTGGAACATGCTTTAGTATTATGCTGCTGCAAATCCGGCTACCATTTGCACCAATGCGGAGTGAGGTTGTGCCAGGGACGGCCATGAAGGTCAGGAGAAAGGGTTAGCACAAGGCAACCACTTAAGGATGGATTTATGCTTAACCCTCGATTACAGTGTTGTCTTATTTGACAGAATTCCTATTCATTTGTTAACCTCTAAAGATTCTTGTGTGTTTTTGGGAGCTTGAAACCTCAAAACTCCAATTTTCTACCTCTATGCACTTCAAGGGGTGCAAAACAATTTTTTTTAGTCTTTTTTAACTTCCATCCGTAAGATCTTGTACCTAAGCCAATTTGTAGTATCTGATTCAAAAATTGACGGTTGGATGTTTACCATTTGAGAAATCATAACATCCAAAGTTTGTTTACAAAGTTTTTTTGGGCATTGTTGAGATTATTTTTGACACTTTGGGAGGCTGCCGTTGTAAAATTGGTACTCTTTGTGACTTGGAGCCCTTTGGAACTTAAGTATTGATTTGGTTATGAAAATATTTCCAAAAAAAAATCTCAAAAAATACTAAATTTAAACTGCCCCAGTTCCGCTCGCAAACCAAGAATTGTCGTAGAAGACTCAAAAATTGGAATTTGGATTTGCAAATTTTACCACATACACTTTGCAGTATAGGGAGCACTCATTTAAAAATTTAGGCAAAAATAAAATTTTAAACCTATTCATCTAGGCTGCTCAAAATAGCAAAAGCCCGATTTGATCCTCTTGGATCTTTAGGGGTTAAACAAAATTTAGATGAGGTGTACACTTTGATAAATTGAAGACATTTTAAATGTACATCTCAACTAAATTGTGTACGACAATGAATAGGGTTTTTGTCTGATAAGACCACCGTGAACGAAGGGACTTGACATGGTAGCACTCACCTACCATTATATTAGCATGGTCTATTAGCCCTAGTTACTGACAACTATATAAATGTGCACTTTCCAAAAGCTCATTTATAATTAATTTATAATACATTTCCAAAAGCACTTTCCTGTAATCTATTCAGATCATAGTTAACGTCAATCCAGACGGCCCCATAATCAGACAGCCCTGATTGAAGATTTTCTAGGATAGGATAGTATGTTCCTCATATGTACATGCGGTATGGTGACTTGACTATAGTCTTAATAAAAATAAAAATAAATTATTATTATTATATATATATATATATATATATATATATATATATATAAAATCAATTGAGAGGAATACATTCATGAACCAAACTAGCAATGCTACTCGGCATGTAAATTTCTTGTTTTATTATGTGCTTTTACTAATAAACCTCCTACGACTTAGCTAAGTGACAAATCAACACTTCTCCATGTGGTAGAACCACTGCACAAGTGACTTAGAAGCTCTAAGATACTAATGTGGGCCACGTGAAATTGGATGAAGGCCTCACCACCGTTCAAATATGTTGCGGTTGGGTATGTACCACTTGCCCCGGTCCCTTTTTACTCCTAGATGTTACCCGACTGACGTCATCGGGTAACCACGGCGGCCAGAGCGGAGGCAACAGCGGCAACAGGGATAGCTCAGCAAATTCGGCGGCGGAGGCACGGTGATTAAGCTGCGAGATGATGGCGGTCGATAAGGGCACCGTCCTGGTTGCAAAGATATCCGCGGCAGTCGTAGTATAAAAGGAAGTAGAAAATAGGAGAGAGCGTTCTTGGGTAGCCACCGTAGAAGCATAGTTTCGCCATACACTGAGCACACACTCACATGTATCTTGAATATGATGTTTTGAATACAAAGGCCAAGAGCCGAAGCTTTTCTCTCCCATGCTTGTATTCCGAATTCCCTCTCTCTCTCTCATTCACTCAGTCTGCTGCCGAGAATTCCGATAGACAACCTCGGTTAAACCCTAACCTCCTACTTGATTGTGTGTCCCTGGAGTCCCCGGCTTTCTTTGGGGGTCGCATGTCTCTTCCGTTGCCTTGTCGAAATACCGAACCAGGGAAACAGCCTCGGTAAGACTCGGTAACCTGGGCTTCGGGGTTTTCACACCAACGACAGAACACTGTGACTACCACCCACCTCCGTTGTATCAGAAGGAACCGTGGTCTCTGTATTCAACTGATCTCAATCGGCGCCACAAAAGTCAACTCCGACGCTTTGGCTTAAACGGGCACGACCCACCCCCTTACCGATTGCCTCAAAAATCACAGAAAAAAGCTATCTTCGGTGCCTTGAGCTCGTAAAGCATTCCATCCCTCGTTAACCCAGAACAACATTTTGGCGACCATGCTGGGGATGGAATGTTGAGTCAGTCCGAAGAAACAGGAAAGAAACCAAACAGGACACAATGCCTCCGCGAAAAGCAACCGAGAAAACTGCGGAACCCGAAGAGGCCGCACCACAAGATGACCAGGATACCACGAGAGAATTGCTCCAGTGGATAAAACAACAAATGACAGATTTGGCGGCCAAAAACGACGCCACCAATGCCAAGATCGAATTGCTAAACTCACACTATCTCCAAGGAGTGGGAACTTCTACAACTGTCCCACCTATTGCCACCATGGCCGGACCATCACAGCTACCACCAATGGATCCAGCCATGGCCGCTTCTATGGCCTCTAGAGAAAGAGACCGGCTCATCAAATTGCCAAAGATACCTTACCCGGTCTTGACGACCGACTCGGTGACCGATTGGCACGCGTCGCAGATTTAAGGTGATAGCGCGGACCAACGGTGTCACCAGCACCGAAGACTTACAGAATATCTTCGGAACCACGCTCCAAGGTAACCACATCAATTGGTACATCGATTTCGAGTCCGAGCACTTGTTACCAACATGGGACGAAATGGAGCGAAGTTTCTTACAAAAATTCCGAAAGCTGAAAACAAGCTCGGAGATACTTCGAGCTTTAGGAAACATACAGCAAGAAAGAAACGAACCTGTCGACAAATTTTATGACAGATTCAAGCAGCTGGCCGACAAACTCAGTCAAAGACCTGAAGAAGATTACCTATGCGAATGGTTTAAAAAGGGCTTGCTACCGTGGATACAACAAGGCATCATTATCCGCGGTGTTAGAACGTTACAGGACATACTCACTGCTGCCAACGACATCAGCAGGGAATTCAGCGTCCTTGATAAGACACCGACACCGTTGCTTCCGCTACCAACAACGAGGGTGCCTATCCGGGCGACAACAACACCATGTGCGACTTGCGGCAAACTACATGCAGGACGTTGTTGGTTTTCCAATGCCCCCGCGAGAACGGAAGATACTCGGCCCACGCGAACTAAAGCAGCATCCATGTATCCAGAAGAAGTCGACGTGGACGCGTTCCAACCTGGCCGAAATGATGGATGCTGGGAATGCGGATCCCCGCACCACCGACGAGGCCAATGCCCGGTGTTAAGACAACGCTGGGCCAACACCCGTGCCACCGCGGAAACCAAGGCACAGTCCGGCAGCACTGACGCTAATGTGGACAACAGAAGGGGGGGGAGTGACACTTACAGAAGTCCACGGCACCAACGTGGCTACCATAAGCATTGCCGCGGTAACCACCAGATCCAAAGCTAACTTGGAGAAAGCTGACAAGCATGTTATAGAACATCGCAAGCCTTTCGCAAAACAACATTGGGAAAGATTAAACAATCTGCGAATACAAATCCAAAACGACTTGGAAACAGCGGTGGTTCCAGACCTGCAGCAGGTATTAGAAAAAACCGATGTCCGTATTACATTAGCCGATCTGTTGAAGATTAGCCCGGAATTGCAAACATACCTGCAAAATATGCACAAACTCACAACCACGGCCACGACGACCGTAGAGATTAATGCGACAACCATAGACACCGATGCCGCTGTCATACATGTCCGATTGGGACAGCACCAATTGGCCAATGTATTAGTTGATGGAGGCTCCGGAGTCAATGTTATCAGCAATCACCTACGTCAGCAGCTAGGACTGCCACACCCAACAACAGCCCAGTTCGTCTTAAGGATGGCAAATGATGCTCCGGTGACTCCATTGGGGATACTGTCCACCGTAGCCATCACTACTCACGGAATCTCTACACCGGCAACCTTTGTTGTCATCGACATGCCGGATAGCAGCAATTTCCCTATGATTTTGGGCCGACCTTGGTTAAGGGACATGAATGCAATTCATGACTGGGCCAGAAATCATATCAGAATTCGAAGATACGGGAAAACCATGATTATTCCCGTGGACAGCTGCATCACTAGAGAAAGAGTCAAACAGATCAGGAATCAGGCTGGTACAGCCTGGGGGGGAGGTCTCACGCACGAGCAAGAAGCCTTGGTGTTCCACGCCGACCCCGATCTGATCCCGCTGGCAGAAATTCACTTGGCCAGCGTGGTCTCAGAAGAAGATACCGTCGATATTCCTCCCAGGTTCACCACCGAGGTTTCCGAAGGCGTCATCATTGATAAAACTCCAGCAACCGAAGCATTAAGTAACAAGGTAGTAACCGGGTGGACACATGGCTCCACAGAGCAGGTACAGTTGGTCAACCTTGGCACCAAAAATGAACCAAAGAATGTCAAAATCAACGCCGACGCACCTTATGATATCAAACAGGCAACCATAGCTCTCTTCAAGGAATACCAGGATATTTTTGCCTGGACACACGAGGACTTGAAGGGGATACCGAGGAATATAGCCGAACACACCATCGATCTAGTGCCCAATGCTCACCCAGTGCAACAACGCAGGTACCGCATGAATCCAAACTACGCTGCCAGAGTCAAAACAGAGCTAGACAAGCTGCTCGATGCCAAGTTCATATCACCGGTAGACTCGGCACCATGGCTGTCTCCGATGGTCATCATTCCCAAAAAGAATGGCGCCTTGCGAATCTGTGTGGACTTTCGTAAACTTAATGCGGCAACCAAAAAGGATCATTATCCTTTACCTTACATGGAGGAAATCATTGACGAAGTAGCGGGACATGAGATGTACTCATTTCTAGATTGTTTTTCCGGCTATTATCAAGTCGCCATGGCGTAACAAGACAAGAGCAAAACGCGTTTTCCACGGGTGGGGTCCTTACCAATTCGAGAGAATGCCGTTTGGAGCAAAAAACGCACCCATGACATTTCAACGAGTCATGGAGTTGATTTTTCGTCCCTACTTGAAGAAATTCTTCCGCATATACCTAGATGATGGCACGATTGACGGGCGAATGCAAGACCATGTTAGCCAATTAAGACAAATTTTTCAGGCATGCAGAGAAAACGGGGTTAGCCTAAATGCCGACAAGTGCATGTTTCTGTTCTTCGCAGGAGTCATCTTAGGTTATATTGTTTGCAAATATGGCAAACTCCCGGACCCCTCCAAGATCCAGGATATCCTAGACATGACTCCACCCAAAGATCAAAAAGGTGTCCAAAGATTGCTCGGCATCTCACAGTTCAACAGAATGTACATCGAAAAGCTAGCACACCTGACGGCACCGATAGCTGCCTTAAACCATGCCGGATATTCCTACCCCCGAGACTGGACCCCGGCAGCCCAGACAGCGTTGGATAAAATAAAACAAGCATATTCACAGGCACCGATACTATTGGCACCTAATTGGGCCAAACCCTTCCACGTCCACACAGATGCCTCCAAGATCGCCGTTGTCACGGACATGCCATACAGGGTATTATCCACACCCCATGAGTTTACCGTGATCAGCCCTACTTCTCAAAGATTTCCTAGTTTCCGTAGATTTTGCAAGTTCAAGTTTTCTGGAAGGTTCTAGAACCTTCCACTAGTTTCCAAAAGCTTCCTCAAGCTTCCGTATAGCTCTAGTAGTTTCCGGAAGCTTCCACAAGCTTCCAGATAGTTCTAGTAGTTTCCGGAAGCTTCTCTAAGCTTCCGGAAGGTTCCATAAGGATCCAATTGTTTCCGGAAGGTTCCATAAACTTCCGGAAGGTTCCGCTTGACCTTCCTAGATTCCGGAAGCTCCCACGAGTCTCCGGAAGGTTCCATAGGAGCTTCTAGGACCTTACTCCGGAAGTTTCTTCTAGCCTAGTATATATAGAGAGTTGAAGGTCGTTGTTCTTCACTCTCTTCAACACCAGTTGTACCTATTCCTCCTCTTATCAATATTACTTCTTCTTGTCTTCCTTCCAGTATCATCTTGAGTCTTCTGTGAGGAATCTCCTCATTTCTAGTCTTTCTTGGTCCCCATTTGAGGTCTCCCCTCAATTCTCTGTCGAGTCTTGTCTTTGAGTTGCCGTCCGCAACAGTTTGAAGAGAGTGGCTAACCACGTTCTTGTCCGTGAGATTCTACGTTTAGTATTTCCTAAAGAAGTTCTGTCTTAGAGTTTTCATGAGAGTTTTTGCATGGACTTGAATCGACTTCCTTTATCCCCAAGTCCTGTTGTTCTAGAAGTGCGTTTTCTCTTTAGATCAAAGAGTGAACTAAGAGATGTTCTTATCCGACAGAGGAGTGAAGAATTCTATTTGAACCTCTTGAGATCACTTCTTCCGGTCATTATCCCTAGAGTACACAGCCGAAATCTCTGTTACTTCATCTACTTGAGAATCTCTAGGCTTTTCTAATCTAAGATGGACGACGTTTCAAATCTTGAGATGCACGACATGATCGCCTTGATACGACAACTACAGCAAGAGAATGCCAACATACGACATGCCATGGAACAACACCAAGCGACTCTCGCTCAAGTCCACGTGGCAGCCCCTGTTGCAAGCCAAGTGTCACATCCACAAGCACCTAAGGAGCAGGGATGTCAATCCGGACGTCTTTTGGGTTTTTTTGGACGGACGGACGTCCGTCCGTCCGGACGTCCGTCCAGGACCGTCCGGACGTCCGTCCGGGGGGTAAATCGGAATTACTATGCATGTAGTAAATTTTTTAACCGTCAGATCGTATTGAAAATCGTATCGTAGCCGTTCAAATAGTGTTGTGAGGGTAGGTGATTACCGTTGGATTGAATCGGACGGCCCTGGACCGTCCGATTGGCCTTGCCGACCGACCGGTCGACGCCGTCGGATCGGTCGGGCCGGTCGGCGTCGGCCGTCCGATCGGTCGGCCGATCGGTCGGTCGGCCGCGGCTGATCGGTCGCGCCGGTCGGCGCCGGCCGTCAGATCGGTCGGGCCGGTCGGCCATCGGCCGTCCGATTTAGGTCGCCGGTCGGCCATGCGACCGCGGCCTATATAAGACCGCGCGGCCTCCACTCTCCTCACTTCTTTCCTTCGTTATCGAGTGCGGAGTAGTCAGAGGTTGGAAATTTTTAATTTTCATCCACTGGCTCATTATCCTGCGGAGGAAAGAAGTCTTTTTCATTTTGTAAGGGGGAGATTTTGCTTTTTTTCACAAAGATGCCCAAACATGGGGTGGGGGTAGTGGGGGAATCGAGGCGGAGACCAAGGGTTGTTAGACATTTGGAGAAGTGGGAGCACCCATCCAATAAGTGCAAGAACTTTCTTGGGAGAATGTAATCGTGCGATTTTATGAGGCTATGATCTTCCACGTTTGTTTAGCAAATACGTGAGATACAAAGAGGAAGTGTGGCCAAATTCAAGGGACGACATGATGGACCTCATGATGGAAGCGCTCCAAGATCCGGTGTGGAGAACGGAGCGATAAGCGTGGTTTTACTGATTTGGATGGAGGATAGATTAATTGATGCTATCCGGAATCTTTGTCGCCATATTGAAGAGGTATGAGAGAACCACTCGGCGGGTGATGAGGAGTTCGGGGATGTGGTATTGAGGCGGAGGCTTTTCAAGAAGCGATGAGGCCGTATTCCAATAATGCAAACCGGGTTGGTTCCATAGGATGGTGGCGCACGGAACAAGGAAGGTTAATGGAGCTGGTTCGCATCACGAATAATTTGGTGGTAATTCCTATGACGGCCCGTATCATCGAGCTTGAGAAGAAGACTCTAAGGGGAGGATACGGCGCAATTTCCAAAGTTCACATAAGAGGGTTGCGGGTATTGAAGAGTTTTGGGAATTTCTTTGCAAAGACTCCCATCCATCTTTTGTGACACGACCGGACTTGGCCAAGATGGAGCATCGAATGAGGCGCTTCTTTGTGAGGATACAACATCCCGGTGTTATTCGTTTTATAGCCATTCATGCAAATAAATTCCAAGGCTATACGTATTGGTGGAATGGCGGCACGATTCGATCGATGTTGGCTCTTGATGCAAGATATGGAGATGATGTTCATGGAGAGATCGGACTCTCACCTCATTCTCGATGATGAGCTTATTCGAGCTTGGCGGTTGGTCCGGTTCCGCAAAAAACGAAAGAGAGCTTGCTTGGGCTTTAGTGCATATCATGTGTGAAGTCCACCGGTTGAACTACCTCCACAACGATGTGTCTCCGGAGAACATACTTCTTCACTTTCCTCAAGATGAATCGGGTGTATATTGGAGTATGTGATTGGGGGCTAAGACGAGCATGGATGATAAAATGAGGTCCTTGTATACGTTTACAAAACCCCAAGAGCGAATTGATACTCTACAAGCACGATATTGGGTAGATCCTCGGGTGGCGTACTTGTACAAACGGAGTGATGACATTCACATTATTCCCGTTCTTGATTGCAAGATCGGAGGAGTTTGCTACGGCACGAATAGCACAACGCATCCTCAAGAAGAGCATGTCGAAGGCCTACGAGAATTGCCAAAGTACAACGGGGCCGACCGGTGGTGCAATCAAGACTTGGCAAATGCTTTTGACCAATACTTGGAGATGGTGGTCGATGCAAAGTATACGTTGACCCACGTTGTCAACCGCTTCATGGAATCATTCCATTGGCGGTGCCAAATGATCATTATCGCACCAAGTATGATTAGCAAATTAGTTATGCGCATTTCTTTTAGTTCTTCCGGCTTTATTAGATTTTTAGATTCTTCATTGAAGTTCTGATGTAGATGTAGGCAAATTTTTTGTAGTAAAGTGTATTACATGCCTTCTATATGTATCGGCTTCAAGTACATTCTTGTTTATATATACCTTGCACCAATGACTTCTTCTCCATTGTTTGTTATTTTAATTTATTACTTCTTACCTTCAATAGAAATGTCTCCAAATCTTCATGAACAATATTTGAGAATGTATAATGAATTGTGGAACTTCTTCATTACATCAACCTTGCGTAGTTGCGATATTAATGGTTTGTCCGAAGTCAGCTCAAGCATAATATGACTTTTCTTACATATGCTTTTTTTTGAATGAATTGATGAACATATTATATGTTAGGTGAGAGTGTGAGACTGTGAAAAAAGGCTTAAAGCCAAACAGAAGAAATTATTACCACCAAGTGAACTTATAGTATAAAATACAAAGAAATTGCCATAAAATCCTTGAAATAACAAATTACATAGTATATTAATATAGAACGATATAGTCCGATATTGGATAATCCATTCATAAACAAAATATGGATTTCTGTATCCTCAAAATTGGCCCCTAGCAAGGCGAGAATGGTGTAGACATTATCCGCTGCCAAAAACTACATAACCTTCACTACAATGACACTATGTATAATGATTTGTCATTCTTAATCCGATTCTTCATCATCGTCTTTACGACTTGGCCCAGCGCCGTAAGAAGGTGGTCCTCGAGAAGATTCTCCAAACAAGTACGTTTGCCTAAAGTTTCTTTCGGCCTCGAGCATTCAATGTATTCCTGCTGACTTAGAAGTGTGGCTTGTTGCAGATCTTGTTGGTACCTCGCCTCTTCGTCCTCCGGAGATAGATAAGGTGCTGAAGGCATGTCGTTACTTCCGTATGCATTCTGACCATATCCATAATTTGTGTAGCCAACAATGTCTGATCTTCTATCATATTGACCTCCATACTCGTATGTTTCCTTCGGGTGTGATGGCCTACGGTACTCGGGACTTCCGAATGTTGTACCGTATTGGTTCCCACGATTGTATGGGTTTATAGGATGAGTTGGGCTTGAGTTGCATTGAGCATTGGATCCGCTACCCTGCTCACCTCCTAAACCATGTGTACCTCCTGTATACATTGGAGATGGGTAGTTTGAACTAGATCCACCTCTACCGTACTCGCGTTCGGCTCCGTACGTGTTTTCGCTGATGAGGTGGCATATAACTCACCGGAGTACCGAATTGGTGGTTTCCATGGTAATACCCCTCACTTCCGTGCCAAAGGATCTTTGGTGCTTGACGATCGTCATGGTTTGAGTCTTCTCACGAGAGTGCCCCCATATGCCCTTGGAGTTCCATGTTGTTGAAGTTGGGCATCCATATCAGCTGAACGTTCTGAATACGTAGTATAACAATCGCTTGGTCCCATCCAATTTGTGGGAATGAATCGGTTGCTGCGATCCAATAAATGCACGTTCAAACCTATCACAGTTGGTCCAGTCAATGTCCTTTGTGCGGGACTATTTCAAACCAGCCCACACCATGGCCATGGTAGAATACAACATCAATTCTGGCCTTGTGTTCTTGATTCCAACTGCAATTGTGACTTCGTGATATCTGTGCGCAAAATGGTCGCTCTTGCAACTCTTCACTGGGCCTTCACGACGAGGACCATATTTCGCTCGCGTCGTGCCGCGGCCATAACTTCATGATGTGGTACATCTTCACGTACTTCTTGCACATGGTGCAATTCCAAATGTCCGCCCTCTCCTCACGCCAACCCGGCTCTGCAACACAGTTTGGGTCACTCCATGCTTCCCAATCCATTTTTGGAGGGTCGCCCTTTGGTCGTGGAGACTTGGCCTCGCCCCTCGAACGTGAAAAACTCGGCGCCATTTCAGCAGCCGACAAGTATGCGCGGTGAGGGCGTGGGTGACCCACGCGGACTCGAGTAACGTGATCGATGCGGCTTTAAAAAAAGCCGCAACGCATGTACTGCTCGTTCGCGAGTGAGGACAATGAGCCCCTCCCCTTCTATTTATGCCGACCGGATCGGACGCCATTGGCTACCGGGGCCTTGGCCGTCCGATCCCGGTCGGGCAACCATCAATCGGCGATCCGCGGCCGGCGACGCCACGACGACCGATCAGTCGCACTTCCGATCGGTCGATCGGGGGGCCGATCGATGGCGCGCGGCCGTCGGTCGATTAAAGCGCGCGATCCCGGCCGGCCGGCGACCGGTCGGTCGGCCGGTCTGGGCGACCGCATCCGCCACCCGACCGGGCGGGCCGACCGGCGACCGACCCGACCCGGGCGGCCGGTCGGTCGATCCTTCCGCGTCTCCCCTTCCCCCTCCTCCTCTTCCCTCACCCAAAAACTCCTTGTTTGCACAACTTCGAACACTTCCTCGCCTTGCATACTTGCATTTTCAAAATTTCTATATTTAGCCCCTTTGGTCCACGTGGCGTCTAAATAAGGACAGGGAATGTTCTGACAAGGGAATGTCGGGAATGTCTTTTCGTCATAAACGGGAATGTTTTATGACAAAGATACTATCGGCTTTAAATAAACCTATTATAAGGGATTCTTTGCAAGAGGAGGGAAGGCCAACAAATCTCCAAGCCAATTCACGCACTTTTTGAGTTATGTTGTCCAATTAGCTTTAATTGAACAATACATTTAACAACCAATTTAGTGGGGCCAATTTTCCGAGTCATGAAGTCCTTTGGAGTTGAAGCCCATGTCTAGAAGGAGAGCCAAGGCCATGGGGCCAATTCTTATTATTAACTAAAGTCCATGTTCTTTTTGGTACACATTTATTTTTTATTTTTTGTTTTTTGGAATTATTCTTCCCTAACATCTTTACAATCATGGCCACCATTTCGTCTTTTATCGTCACGGCCAAAAAATGTTTCATATTCAATTTCAAATGTAATGATCTCGCATGTAGTGATGATCCAACGGTTGAAGATTTCACACTACTACATATGGTAGTTTACTCAAGATCCTATGGTTGAAATTATAAAGTATATCCAAAAATATTGGACATAGCCCCTATGTAGTGAAACCACCTATTCTCGTACACTTAAGGAAAATTGAGGGAATCTATATACTTGGTGTGAGAAAGGAGTGGGTTACTATTTTTCACGGATAGGAAATAGAAAAATTTATCCATTCTCACTAGGAGATTTTGTCATGTCTTGGCCCCCATTCATGACTTGCCCCATCTTGTGTACCACCGAGGTGGCCCTAAATCCCCTCTAATTACATTCCAAAAATTTTACCTAGTCCTTGGTGAGAATATATTGATGTCTCACATTGGAGAGATCCAAGTATATATGAAATGTAGGTGATCATGTGTGAGCATTTACTTTTCATAACTTTGGTCTTCTTGAGTTTGTCAATATTTAGACATTCTATTTGGGCCTTAACATTTCCACATTGTATGGTCTATATTAATTGATGGGTATTTGGAAATTACTCCGTCGTTGTGTATTCTAATTAGTAATACTTATTATAAAAAATATGGTGCATAAACAATTAATTCTATTATTCGCTATTTTTTGTTTGACAACCTTCAACTAACCTAGGAGAATATATATAATCTAGTACATATGATTAATTGTAGCATTATTCTTATTGTATGGATTTGAATAGTTACTTATTTCCCTCTTACCAAGGTAATTGAAATAAGTTTTCATTGTTACTATTTTTGCAATCATAAAATAAGAGAAATAAATAGGGAGACCAATAAATTTTAAAAAATATCCCACCCTCTAAGTGTTTAACATATGGCAATAATGGCATCAACTCCTAAATTTTAAGCATATTTGATATTGTACAAGTATAGTACATTAGTACTAGGATTAGATGTTATATGAAATTGATTATTCGTATACTATGATTGATTGATTTAGGAATAGAATATTTTGAAGAGCCATCACTTCTTCATTTACTGTATGTAATGGATACATTCTCTTGAGGATAAACTTTAAGTTCTTGGTTAAAGATGTATGAATTACTATGTAGGCCTCTAGGGTATAGGGTTTAGGGTATAGGGTATAGGGTTTAGGGTTTAGGGTTTCTGGTCTTGAGGATTTGGGGTACATTTCATTTTAATCCTAGTTTTTGTGTTGCAAAGCTTTGCAAACACAATTGTGTGTGGATGTAAAATAATGGATTATTGTATGTATGGTGTAGTTCTCAATTATATTTTACATGGATACAAGTTGCACTTCTCTACATCGCATAGTTAATGTGTGCAAAATAATCTATTTTGTATTTATCATTTTTGATTGAAGATGTTATTGACATGGAATAAATCACAAATTTATTGCAAAGAATATATAGGTACTATATTAAACATCAACATACGAATTATGATTCCAGAGTCTTCAATCTCATAGCCTATTTTAAACCAAAATTGGAATAGAGTTACTATTGTAGGTCATGTGGCTTAGAGTTTAATTCATACGACCTCATAGATCATAACGTATGAAGATCAAGTAGTGTTTGTACGAAACATTTTTGAATTCGTGAAGATCTATACTTTTATGGAGCTCACTCGAAATGGTTATGAACTTAAAATTTAAAGTTCAAATGTATCCGTGAAAAAAGAATACTTAGCATTTCGGAAATCAACATAGGATTCCTTTTTCATTGTGTAGTAATTACTGAAAATCGAGTAACAGAAATCTTTGAGAAATAAAAAAAGGATCCTATGCAATTTTATCTTTTTTTAGTTATGTATTTAAGGAATTTTTTTAAAAAAATGAAAAAAAAAACTGTACTTTGGCCCCATTTCGATTTGGCGCCATCGGGCGGCGCGCGACATCGGCCGGCGTCCCGCGACCCGCCCGGCGACGGCGACCGGCCCGGCGTCCGGCGGCCCGGCCCGACGACCGCCGGCCGGCGTGGGGACCGACCACGCGTCCCCGGCGACCGGTCGGTGGGTCCTTCCGCGTCCCCCTTCCCCCTCCTCCTCTTGCCTCTCCCCAAACTCCCGTTTGCACAACTTCGATCACTTCCTCGCCTTGCATACACCGCATTTTCAAAACTACTATATTTAGTCTTTATGCTCCACGTGGCGTCTAAATATGGACAGGAATTTTTCGACAAGAGAATGTCGGGAATATCTTTTTGTCCCACGCGAGAATGTTTTATGACAAAGATACTCTTGGCTTTAAATATATCCATAGTAATGGACTTTCTTGAAGGGGAGTTAAGGCGAGCAAATCTTCACGCCAATACACTCACTTTTTGAGTTGTTGTGCCCAATCGCTCGAATCAAGTAAACATTTAACAATCAATATAGTGTGGTCAATTTTCTCATTTGTGAAGGCATTGAGAGTTCATGCCCTTGTTTTTAAGGAAAGCAAAGGCAAAGGGGTCA
Source organism: Bryum argenteum (assembly GCA_037043015.1). Lineage (NCBI taxonomy): Eukaryota > Viridiplantae > Streptophyta > Bryopsida > Bryales > Bryaceae > Bryum > Bryum argenteum. The sequence continues at coordinate 10,301,624 of CM073328.1, read as the reverse complement.
ATTCTTATTATTAGTTAAAGACCATGCTTTTGATTGTACACCTTAATTTATTTTTGTTAAATTATTCCTTCTTAACCCCTAAAGATCCATGGACACCAAAGTGGAGGTTTCCTATTTTGGCGACTTATATGAAGAGGTCAAAAGTAATAATTTTTTATTAAATTTTGACTAGGTGGTCCTTACACCGCAAAGTGCATGTGGTAAAATTTGCATATCCAAATTCCAAATTTACAACGTACATCTATAATTTTTACGTTTGAAGTCCATTAAGGGCAGTTAAATTTAGTCTTTGTTTGAAATTCTTTTTTGGAAATATGTTCATGAACAATTTACTACTTCAGTTCCAAAGTGACCCAAGTCAAAATGTTTGTCTATTTCACAAGGGTACTGTTGAAAGATTACAAAAATAATCTTCACAATTTCTAGTAATTCCCGATATAAGTCATATAACTCTTTCTTCGATTGATTGTTTTGAAAATATAAAATTTTAAATAGGCATCTCTTCTTCATTTAGAGTATCTAGTGGATAAAATCACTCGTGGATAGGATTTGTGGTTTATGGTTTAGGATGTATGAATAACTCTTTAGGATGAGTTCCAAAATAAGTGTCCTACATTAAGATTAGGATACTCCAATTGACATTCTCAACCATGCAATATTGGAATAGAGTTACTATTGTAGGTCATGTGGTTAAAAGTTTGATTCATGAAGCCAATGGTCAATTAAATTACAAAAGGAAAATAAAGAAGAAAGATATTGATTCGAAACCAAATGAATGCCTTATGTTTGAAACATCTATTAATTTGTGAAGATTTACACTTTAAAGAGTCCACTGAAAATGGTTATGAACTTAAAATTTAGAGTTAACCCCTAAACGACCACGGCCACCGATTCGGCGTTTACAGTGAAGGAAAAAAAAATTTCCAGTCAACTTTAAATGTTATGATCTCACATCTAGTGATGATCCAACGGTTAAAAATAATCACGGTACTATCAATGGTAGTCTACTTCAAGATCCTACGGATGAAATTATCAATAATTTCCAAAAATATTGGACGTACCCCAAATAGTACATAGTGGTCAGTGTTGGGATTTCAAGCTCCCGAAACATTGTGGATTTTTAAGGGTTAAGATGTATCCGAGAGAAATAATATATTGCATTTCAGAAATCAACATAGGATTCCTTATTTCAGTGTGTAATAATCATTGAGAATCAAATAACAAAAAACTTTGCGAAATAAAAAAGGATCCTATGCTATGTAAGATCTCTGAATTTTAAATAAATAAATAAATAAATAAATATATATATATATATATATATATATAATTTCTAATTTTTATTTTTAAAAAAATTGAAAAAAAATTTAAAAAAAAAACCGCAGCGGCCGCCCACATCGGTCGGCCGCGTTGGTCGACCGGCATTGGTCGGCCGGCATCGGTCGGCCGGCATCGAGCGGCCACGATCGGCCGGCCACATCGGTCGGGCGGCGACGGTCGGCGGCGACCGGCCGCCCGAACGACCGCCACGATCGGTCGGCCGGACCGCCGGCTTGCCAAGACGGTCGCGGCCGTGATTGGCCGAGCGACCGGTCCGGGCGGCCGGTCTCTAGGGTTGGGAGGGAGGGGGGATAAGAGGCCTTTGGGGCCTCATTTCCTCTCACTTCTCCTTGTATTCATCCATCTCAACTGAGCTGCAACCGTGGGCATTAGCTTCTCGTGTGCTGCATTTGTGGTGGCGGGGGGAAGTCAGCGTGATACTTGCGGCTGCTGCATCGAATTTTTGCATACTTGGGATATTTTGGGGGTATTTTAAATACTCCCTACTCTTCATGGCGACGGATATTGATAACACGAACATGGAGGCTGGTACTGAACAAACCTTGAGGTCACCTGCGACAGAAACCACAAACGCAGGATTGGTGGGGACTGAGTTGGTTTTACATGAGACACCGTCAAAGAGAGTGAAACCAAAAGGAGCGAGACATGAGTTGCACTACGATATCTTGGATAATGAGGCCATGAAAGCTGAGAGCGGTTGGGCCAATGAACCGGAGGAATACTGGAGAATGGCGACGTGCAAGAAATATGTGAAGATGTATCACATTGGGAAACTTTGGCCTCGAGAATGTCACAAAGTTAATACCAATAATTTTACTTGCAACCCTCAAACATGCAAGGATGATCACTTCCTTCATCGTGCTGAAGAAGTTTGGGTGGCATTGTTTGGAACTCGTCCCAAGAGCAAGGGTTATTTTTCATATACGCTCTTGAGCATGGTGTATGCTGAGCTCATATTGAAGCGCAAGGTGAACTGGAGCACATTCACGGCGAGTAGTGCATATCCTCTTCGAATCGGGAGAAATCAAAAGGATATCGCGATAGGTTGGATCCGAATCAAATTCTACAAAGGCCTTATTGCGAAGATTTGAGGAGGAAAACTCATGATACGGCGGAGAAGGAATCTCCTCCAACAACCACGACACATCAGGAGGATGGAAGGAATATGGTTGCTACGGATGCCCCAATCGTAGAACCAACTATAACTGATAGGCTCGAAGGTGCAAACGTAGTTGAAGAACCTCGTGAAACCCCGGTACCAACACCAGGAGGAGCGGGGCCAAGTGAACCACGGAAACCAGAGCACCAACTTCTCCCATGGATGACATGGATCTCGATTTGGGTGCGGCGCCAATGTTCGAGAGGTATATGACTTATGAAGTACCGGATAACACATTGGATGAGTGGATGAAAAAAGCAAAAAGTTTGGCAGATTGGTGCAATGAGGTAGATAAAGAGGAAGGTTTGGAAGGGAATCATTGGCACGAGACCACGGGTGAGCAGATAACTAATCTAGGGTACAACTTAAAGATGGGGTCAAAAATACTTGCGGATATGGCTCGAAGATTTGTGGGGCTGGCTCATACTTTTGCGGTGTCATGCCCAACATTCTACTAGTCGCCAACAATTTTGAGGTACTCGTAGATCGGTTTCAACCTCTCTTGAAGGACCGAGTGAAGATCGAGCTAATCATTGTGAAAGGAGAGAAACATGACAAATTACGCAACGTCTCCTAGACGAGTTCTACAGGGAATTGCGGTTGTTTGGCCAAGGTCCTGCTAGCAAGTATGAGGCGAAGTACCAAGAAGCAATCCGCCAAAAGGATGCGGTAGAAGCATGGGCGGATGACCAATTCGCCTATGTTCCATCAGAGAATGACACTCAGGGGGCTTCATGTAGTCATGTTGTTCCAGAATGTGATGCGGGTGGTAAAGACGATGGTAAAGAGGATGGTGAAAAGGATGGTAATAAAGATAAGGGGAAGACCATTATCGGGACTTCTGATAGTCTTTTTCTTTCACAAATTGATGGGGGTGGTAAAGAGGATGGTGAAGAAGAGACGAGAAAGACGTATATCGTGGATTTATCTCCTCTCAAAGAGGTTAGTGAAGAGGATGGTAAAGAAGATAAGGGAAAAACCATTATCGAAATAGACGATGATGACGATGATGAAATTCGGGGGGAATTGAAGTTAATATCACAAAAGGAGATAGATGATGCACAGATTGAGCGACAACGAGCATGGGCGATGGAGTTCGTAGCACTGAAGAAGGAGAGAGATGTTACAGTTGCGAAATTGGAGGAGGAAGCAAAAGCATGCTCAATGAAGTTGGAGGCTACAAGTAAAAGAGAGAGATGAGGCAGTCGCTGAATTGGAGGCATTACGGAAAACCTTCAAAACGGTAGATTCTACAGAGGCAGCAATCCACCTTCACCTACGCATACTACCATGGTTGGGATGGGTTCATCGACTTCAAGATAAGAGGAGCTTGGTTTCGAGAGCAAAAGAAGATCTCGAAATCGATTGCATCTACATCAAAGGAATCACGTGAAGTTGTAGATGCTTCATTGGAGAAGTTCGTTAAGAACGGATCGAAAAAACGATATGACCCCATAGAGGTCACTTTTTGGGGATATTGAAGAGATGATGGAGCGTACAAACTACTCTAAGATGGGACGAAACAATGATGTTGATTGGACTATGGAGATAGAGGAAGGATGGGCGCCGTATAGTAGATTCTCATCGCACCTACAAGAGTCACTCGCATTGTAATCAACACATGCGACCCTCCTCCCGCAATACTTAAAGACAAATGTGCGGTGTGCCTACATAATTTTGGTCCGGAGGGCGCATACACGTTAGGCCAATGTGGCCATAACTTTCATGTTACTTGCATATGTCGATATGCGATGACTAAATCGTTATGTCCAGTATGTCGCTCCCCATTTAGCACGAGATTCTACGAGATGATGGGCATTCGAGATCTTATGCCACCTGGCACGAGTTCAACCGATGGAATCTTCCATTGGATCAATACCGAAGAAATTTCTAAACTACTCGATTGGGAAATGCTCTTACCCGAGTACATCCGAATCAAAACACCAACTAGCCATTCAATTTGGTGGGGATCATGATCGATTATTTTGGATGACACGAGATTACGAAATAGAGATCGGGCGAGGAATATTGAAGGTGATGAGCAACGAGAGTTGTTTTGTCGTAATTTCGGGGGCATTGGAGCATCGAACACAACCGTTTTTTCGATTTCCTCCAAAGAAAGTGGAAAAGGGAGAAGATGGTTCGTGGCACGAAATAACCGATTCAACAAGGCTTTGGTGAAGAGTACAAGAAGTACGATCATACTCCAATTGGAAGAGCTCGGTACTCACGAAATTGGAGGAGGCCGCAATATTCCGGATTTCGATACCGGAAAATTCTTTTGAAGATGTGGAGGTCTCTTATTGGGATGCGGTGAAGAAGTTTGATACGCGTATCGATGACGCCATTACATTTTGGAGAGAATGTCTTTTAAACCCAAAAGACACACAACTTCTATTATTGGATGAGTTTGAAGGTGTTGTACAGGATGTCATTGCAAAGATTGAGAAGGCCATGGAAATCTTACGTAACAAACAAGTGGATCCGAGCAAAAAGCGGAAGAGGCAATCGGGCGACGATGGGGAGGATAGTTGGCAAGCAGGTATGAGAGGCGAAATCGCAGCGGTGGATCGAGAGTATGAAGAGGGCGGTCGAATTGCCCGTCCAAGTCAAAGACCGCGTACTCGCAGTGTAGGCATGTGTAGCTCAGATTGGCCAATCGGATGGATCTTCAGTTTGAAGTTAGAACGGATGTTGGACCTTAAGTTCCACATATATAACTATATATATATATATATATATATATATATATATATATATATGCTTTTTTTAGATTGTATGGTTGTTGTTTTAAAAATGATGCAAATGCCACCATTGATCCATGGGGCCTTATTTTTGAAGTAAAGGGTTACAATCTTTTTTGATTTAATGTGCATTTCTTTTGTATGCTTGAGACAATTGAGAGTGAAGACTATCGTACGACAAGTATGTAAAAATGTATGTAATATTTTTCAAAACATTAAATGCAGTCATGTAGACAATAGAATCTCCAAATGCATTTGGAGTATAACAATAAAGTACTACAGTAAACTATAACTACAATTTCTATAATAAGTATAAGTCCTATGAACCTATACTACATAAAGATGCCAAATTCAACTACTCATCAGGACCAGAGGATTGCTCATAATCGCTATCTCCTTCACTTCACTCTCCACTGGATCCCGTAGGATCATATTCATAATCGCTTGGAACCTCCTCTTTGATCTTGGGTTTATTCTCCGGACATTGTATATTCCCATACTTATGCCAAGTATCAAATTCGGGAGATTAACAGGATCTTCGTTTTTTAGGCGGAACAATTGGAACTGTTGCAGATTTCCGTTTATGCGACTTGGAAGAGCCAAGCATGTGCTGTAATCCCGTGGCAGTACGAAGAACATTGGCATTCTTTAAATACCTGCCCAACGGTACATCAGAGTCACTAGAGATGCTCCCATATTTGGCTCTTGAAAGGGATACTAAACCCTTAGACGATTTCTCCAAGGTTGTCGTAACCCTTGTAGTAGAGGGTTGAAATAAAGCGCGGGGAGTAGCACATTGATCAGATACTTGATCCTTACTACCGGATGCAATATTCTCCGCGACCGGATCAGAGCTCATAGTGCCCGCAATTGTGTTGCACGCCGCCATCATCACTCAACTTATCATTCGCGAGCAATTTCGAGTTGGAATATATGTAGACCAAGTCATCAGCTCTGCCCGGTAGTAACCGATTCCGTTTCTTGTCGTGAACATAAGAGTAGCTACTCGATTGCGTTCATGGTCGACGAGGACACGGTCTGTGCTAGTATTCCCTTTGCAATTGGAGAGAGGAGCTTAGCACAAGCACCTTCAAACTCCCACCATGCATGTGGAGCTAGTTTTTGAGTATTAGGCTCCAACATGTCATGGAATGGTGGACCCCTTACTCGAAACGCAAGAAATTCACTCACCACGTCTGCGTAATCCTCCGCGGGACATAATTTTTGTAAAACACGCTTGCAAGCGATTGTAAGATCGGGATCGTCAGCTAACTCTTGGTCGTGTAGTAAATAAGGATTTAAAAGTGCAGCCGCACCATGTAAATCCGTTGTCATGAGCCGTTTCCGATGGTAAAACTCCTCTTTTGCGGTGGCCACCTCAAGTGGGTCCAATGAGATGGGCGGTGCGTGCAAAGTATGGACATGTCTCTCAAGATCACGCATAATATGCCATGCCTTGCCCGTACTAGGAGCCTTGCCGTCGAATTCTCTCGGAGCGTACACCACGGGGCAACCATATCCCGTAGTCTTTTGCATTGCTTCCAAAACTCATCGCTCAACACCACCTTCTTGACCTTACGTGAGAATATAAGCTTATCTCTAGCAGATACCGTCTTCTTCGAGGCATAGGCTGTGAACATAGGGTCGACAACAACTTGCTCCAATGATTCCTTGACCTCCAACAAGCGATCTATCATTTATGAATTGACTAGCAAATCTTGTTTTCCGGGCATCGTGAGGTGAATTTCGCCTCGTGTTTTACGCTCTGACTAGGGGCATTTGTCGCCTCTTGATAAACTTGACCATTTTCTTCGCCATGACCAAAGTATTCGCCATCCATCCGGCCTTTCCCCAATCCTCCAACAACAAGTCCATTGCATGTGTCGCACACCCTTGCATGAAAATGTGCGGATATTTCTCAAGGACTATTCTTGAGGCATTGAGCATTCTGAAGCATTGTCATGCATACTTGAACAATGTTCTCTGGTCCAACTTCTTCTATGTACTTCAACATGAGAGTTGACATGTACACATTTTTTTTCTTGGCCGTAGTATCGACAAAGACCAAGAAAAAGCTCTCCGGCTTGAGTCACGAGCATCGCATTTACCAAAGGGCGACTAGTCACAGATGACCATCCATCCATAGTCAAAGTTCCTCCGAACTTCCGAAGGCTCTCAGAGAGTCTACTATCTAGTTTCTTTTGTAACTCCGTCTTTACTTCTCCTAACAACCTTGTCCGAATGTCATGGTAGGATGGTGGAGCATAGGATTTTCGAAATCCCCAGAGTCTTCATCACGGTGACTTTGAACGCATCATTGCGGGCATCGAGAATGGTATATTTGCTTTGTAAAAAAATTTCGCCCAGAGTTTATCCAACTCCCGCCTATCCGCTTCTGCAAAAGTAGCTTCAATTGAAGATTGCTTCGTTTGCTTCATAGATCCAAACATCGGGCGAGTATCCCTTATTCCCCTCATATGCATGGAAGAAGCAGAGGTTGACCCTACCAAAATTTTTGTTGAATTCATGGGGGTGCCTAGCGAGGACCCTACACAAGAGTCACTCCTAGGGGTTTCAGGAATGTCATGTTTTGAAGCACCTGGAACGTCCGTGGATGGAGTGAGAGAACATTCACCGAGAAATAGTTCCAATTCTCCGTTATATGGGAGGAACTCCCACCACATCTTAAAAATAATCGCCTAATTTCCTAGGCAGCTTCGGGCAAAGGCGGAACTCGAATCCCTACGCCCGGGAATCTTCTCGCACCCATAATGACTCAAATTCCGACTCTTCTTCTTGAAACAATTACACGACATAGTGAGATTGTAGAAAGGACCCAGACGCTTTGCCTTCCTTCTCGATGTCTCTAAACCAAGGCTCATGTGGAGCAGGGCCCATTTTGATAAATAGGACGCCTCAAAGTCTTAAGTAATGGTGGGACCGTGACGGAGAAAAAATTGGCAAGAGTTCCTTACGGAAATCCTCACTTCCGAACTCAATACCTACCAAGAAATACACATAAAATGAATTATGTGGCTCGTAGCTCTTGGAAAGTGTTCAAAATTCGGAAGTGAAATGAGACTCAATGTGTCTTCTCTTATATACCATCCAACTCCGAATATGACCGTTGCAATTTGAAATTGAAATGCTCCTAAACCGTTGGATGCTCAAAAGGGCCATCTGGCCGTTGGCGGTCGCAGGATGCGAGGGCGATCGGATGCATGGTTAACGGCCGGTCGCGCCGGACCGACGGCCGGTCGCCCGCCGACGACGGACCGGACCGGACGCCGGTCGCCGGGCCGACGGGCGGACCTAAGGTCGGTCACTCATGGCCGACGGCCGGTCGTCGGCCGACGGCCGGTCGCCCGGGCCGACGGCCGGCCGCTTCTGCTGGCCGACCGGCCGGCTTCGGCCGACGGAGAGGTCGGGACGGTCCGACGGGGTGGTTCGACCAATGAACGCACCCGTTGGTCATTTACCCTTGGTAAAACGACCAGATTTTCTAAGTCACGGACGGTCCCCGGACCCCTGCCGGACGTCCGACGGACGTCTTCCGGACGTCCGGACGTCCGGACGCTGTGACATCCCTGCTAAGGAGCCTCGAGTGAGCTTGCCAGACAAGTTTGATGGAGATCGCACGAAGCTTCGAGATTTTGTGAATCAAATTTGGCTCGTCTTCCGTCTCCAACCTCAAAGATACTCAACGGAAGAAATACAAGTCGGATTCATCGGGACCTTGCTCACTGGAACCGCGTTATCGTGGTTCTCATCTCTGCTGGAGAAAAACTCTCCACTCTTGACAAGCCGTGACCAATTTTTGGAAGAACTAGGCAGAACGTTTGGAGAAAGGGATCGAGCCCTGGTAGCGACTGCAAAACTCCGTTTCCTACAACAACGTTCACGCCCGGCTTGACCCACGTTGCGCGAGTTTCAACAAATTTCTTGTGACCTTGATTGGAACGATACGGCTCTCATCACTATGTTTCGATGGGGACTTCGTGACGATATCAAGACCTTGTTGCTGAACTTGCCCAAGCCAACCACGTTATCGGAGGCTATTACTCAAGCGATCGATGGACAACCGATTGTTTGAAGCAATGACAAGAGCGACGATTGCTCTTTGGATCGTATCGAGCGGACTACACAGCTCCTCTCGCCAGACACCACTCAACACTTCGACGGTAGAACCCATGCAAATCGACTCTTCAAAGGTCAAGAAGTTATCCGAAGAAGAGAAAGAACGACGTCGTAGAGAACATCTATGCTTGTACTGTGGAGAAAAAGACCACGGCTGGAGGAACTGCCCTGTTAGACTCCAGAGATCGAAGCCGCACAAATTTCGTGGTACTATAAGTGCTTGTGAGCAGAACCACGAGGAGTTCATGTCGGAAAACGACAACGGCCAGCCACAGTAGGGACCGTGCGGCTGACAAGTGTTTCTACGTCATCAGGTCCTATCTTATCCTCTGAACCCTCTCGATGTTTTAATATCCCGCTTATAATAGATTTCCATCCGCATAGTATAAAGGTTAAAGCTTTGTTAGATTCGGGAGCTTCCGCTTGTTTTATTGATAGAGACCTTGTCAAACGTCATAATCGCCCTACGATTCTAAGAAATATGCCGTAGTGAAGAGAGGTCATTGACGGTAGGTAGGCGATTTCAGGAGATGTTACCCACGAAACTAAACATTTGAGTATTATCTTAGAAGGACACCAAAGTACTGTTGTATTTAATATCATTAGCTCTCCCTCTAATCCTCTTGTCTTAGGTCTCTCTTGGTTAGAAATGGTCAATCCAAGTATAGATTGGAAGACACGAAAACTTACATATCAAACTATAGCTCCCTATTTCCCTTCACAACATCCTAAGAATAACCTCTGATCTTCTTGCCTTCCCAAGCCCAAATTCCTGAGGTCAAAACTCCGCTCATGGTCGGTGCCCGAGCCTTTATGAGGGCTGCCAAGGACGGGAATATGTTTGCAATTTATGCAATTCCGTCATCACAACATATCCAAGGACCAGCCAAACTACCAGCTGAGTATGAAGAATTTTCAGACGTATTCGAGAAGAAGAATGCTGACATACTTCCTCAACACCGACCCTATGATTGTGGCATCGAGCTTCAAGAAGGTGCACAACCACCATTTGGCCCGATCTCTGATCTTTCGCAGAACGAAGCTTTGCATTGCGAGATTACCTTGATGAAAATCTTGCAAAGAATTTCATCCGACACTCCAAGTCGCTGCCGGAGCTCCTATTTGCATTCGTCAAGAAGAAGGACGGTTCCCTTCGGATGTGCGTGGACTACCGCGGCCCGAATAAGGTTACGATCAAGAATCGGTATCCATTACCACTCATCTCGGGACTCCTTGACCAACTCGGTCAAGCAAAGATCTACACCAAGATCGATCTTCGTGCGTGTCACAACAACCTGGTACGTATCGAGGAAGGTGACGAGTGGAAGGCGCATTCCGAACGAGGTATGGACATTTCGAATACAATGTCATGCCTTTTGGTCTTACCAACGCACCTGCCATCTTCCAACACTTAATGAACGACGTATTCCGAGAGTTCCTGGACGACTTTGTTGTTTGCTACCTCGACGACATATTGGTGTTCTCCAAAAATGAAGAAGATCACACCAACCATGTCCGATTGGTATTGAAGAAGCTCTGTGGCTTGCGGGTTATACGCCAAGTTGGAAAAGTGCGTCTTCCATCAACCTCAAGTCGAATTCCTAGGCTACATCATTTCTGGAGAGGGTCTATCTATGGACCCAAAGAAGATTCAAACAGTCATTGATTGGCAGAAACCAACTACCGTTCGAGACGTACAATGTTTCCTTGGTTTTGCCAACTTCTACCGAATCTTTATTCGAAATTACTCTAAGATTGCTGCTCCGTTGACCCGATTGACTTGCAAGGACAAGCTCGAGTGGACTACAGAAGCAGACGAAGCTTTCGAGGTTTTGAAGAAGGCGTTTACGACAGCGCCTATTCTCACACATCCTGATTTCCAGAAGCCGTTCTTCCTAGAAACGGATGCTTCTGATTTTGCCCTTGGAGCGGTCCTTTCACAATCCGACGACGACGGACGCCTCCATCCTGTCGCGTTCCACTCGCGAAAATTTACTGCTGCTGAGATCAATTACGAGATTCACGACAAGGAGCTTTTAGCTATCGTCGACTCTTTCCAAGAATGGCGTCACTTCTTGAAGGTGCTTTCGATATCCGTCGTCACGATTCATACCGATCACAAGAACCTTGAGTATTTCATGTCTGCAAAGTCGCTGAATCGTCGACAAGCCCGTTGGAGTACATCGTTGTCGCGATTCAACTTTGTAATCACGTACCGCCCCGGCTCTCAACAAATTCGTTCCGATGCACTTTCTAGGCGAACATACCTTGCGCCTAAAGAAGCGCGATGCAAAGATACATACGACCAACAGAGGACTACCTCATCAAGCCCGAGCAACTTCATTTCAAGACCGTGCGCACCACAATTTCAGTGGATGCATCTTTTCTCGAAGATATCCGAGTAAGTTTACAATCTGATCCTTTGGCCTCGAAAGTCAAGAGCAATCCTAGCGTCTCCAATGTTGAAGAATCTCCATGTCGGGACTCTCAAGTCTCAGATTCAGAGGTTATAGATTCGGAATCCCCGAATCAACCTGCTTCCAGTTCACAAGCTTCCACGTCGCGTGAAACTCCCCAAGATGATGCAGATCCAAGATTCCAGTTTCGAGATGGCCTACTATATTATCAGGGACTACTCTATGTCCCTGAAGGCCTATCCCGACTCCGAGTGCTCCAGTCTCGACACGACTTTCCATCGGCGGGACACTTTGGTTACAACAAGACCATGGAGCTGTTATCCAGAGACTTTTGGTGGCCTCAAATGTGGAAAACCGTGAAGGACTATGTCACAACGTGTGACATCTGTTCTAGATCCAAGATCCTCGTCATCGGCCAGACGGGTTGCTTGGCCGTTGCCGATCCCGTAAACCCATGGACATCCATATCCATGGACTTTATTGTGGACCTTCCAATGTCCAACACCTTTGATTCCATCTTCGTTGTTGTGGACCGGCTGACCAAGATGGCTCACTTCATTCCGTGCCACAAGACAGTTACCGGAGAAGAGACAGCAAGACTCTTTGTAGACAATGTCTACAGACTCCACGGCCTTCCCAACGACATCATTTCCGATCGTGGAACGCAATTCACATCAAAGTTCTGGCAGTCTTTGTTCAAGATTCTAGGCGTGGAGATCAAGCTATCTTCAGCATACCATCCTCAGACTGACGGACAAACCGAGCGCGTCAATCAAGTGTTGGAAGAAGATTTTGCGGTGCACCATCAACTACCATCAAGACAATTGGGTGGAGTTGTTGCCGCTCGCCGAGTTTGCCTACAACAACACGTTGCAGGGGTCTACTCAACAGACCCCTTTCTTTGCAAACTACGGCCATCATCCCAGGATTGATCAATTCAATCTAAACATTTCTGAGAATCCAGCTGCCACAGATCTTGCTACTCGATTGTCTGATATCCAGAAGCAGATGAAGCAGAGCCTCCTCGAAGCCCAAGAGCACCAGAAGACAAACGCTGACAGGTCTCGTAAGGAACATCCAGCCATCTCTATTGGTGACAAGGTATGGCTACTGCGTCGAAATTTGAGGACTCGCCGGCCATCTGACAAACTCGACTACCGTCGCCTTGGACCATTCAAAGTGGTCAAACAAATCAACAAGGTGGCTTACCGGTTGGAGTTACCGGCTTCTATGAAGATTCATCCAGTTTTCCATGTATCTCTCCTTGAACCGTACAAGGAATCTACGTTACCGGGCAGGATTCAAGAACCTCCTCCACCGATCGAGATGAAAGGCGATGAAGAATTTGAAGTCTCGGAGGTTCTAGACTCTCGCATCCACCGTCGACAACTCGAATATCTTGTGCATTGGCAGGGCTACGACGTCGTGAAAAGAACACGGGGAGCTCGCCTCAAACCTCAAGAACTCTCCTGAGTTAATTCAAGAGTTCCATCGCCGATACCCTCGAAAACCTAAAAGCGTTTAGGTTCAATGCATCTGAATCGCCACCGGCACCAAGTCTGTAAGTTTCCTCTTGGTGCGGTGCGGATCTGAGACTTTGAACCAAAAAGCGGTGGGGGTATCGGCGAGGCGACGACGCACTTGTCTAGCTTCGATTTCTGAGGGCGGGCCTTGAACTCACGTTGGCCGAAAATTTGGTAAGGCCGCGAGCGCCACCTCGCCGATGTCTCAAGTCGCCAACCACATGGTTTTATACCGGTCCGTCGCTTTGCGTTCTACCACGTATCTATAAACAACTCACGACTTTCCGCCGCCAGCTCCGACATTCGATTCTCACGGTATTCGTATCCCGTATATTTACTCTTTTTGTCTAGTCCACGTGAAACCCACGTGAACATTCTCGTTTTATGTTTTATTGGTTCGTGTGGGAACTCGTGGAACTCGTTTCTTGAAAAGGGGGTGATGTCACGGACATGCCATACAGGGTATTATCCACACCCCATGAGTTTACCGTGATCAGCCCTACTTCTCAAAGATTTCCTAGTTTCCGTAGATTTTGCAAGTTCAAGTTTTCTGGAAGGTTCTAGAACCTTCCACTAGTTTCCAAAAGCTTCCTCAAGCTTCCGTATAGCTCTAGTAGTTTCCGGAAGCTTCCACAAGCTTCCAGATAGTTCTAGTAGTTTCCGGAAGCTTCTCTAAGCTTCCGGAAGGTTCCATAAGGATCCAATTGTTTCCGGAAGGTTCCATAAACTTCCGGAAGGTTCCGCTTGACCTTCCTAGATTCCGGAAGCTCCCACGAGTCTCCGGAAGGTTCCATAGGAGCTTCTAGGACCTTACTCCGGAAGTTTCTTCTAGCCTAGTATATATAGAGAGTTGAAGGTCGTTGTTCTTCACTCTCTTCAACACCAGTTGTACCTATTCCTCCTCTTATCAATATTACTTCTTCTTGTCTTCCTTCCAGTATCATCTTGAGTCTTCTGTGAGGAATCTCCTCATTTCTAGTCTTTCTTGGTCCCCATTTGAGGTCTCCCCTCAATTCTCTGTCGAGTCTTGTCTTTGAGTTGCCGTCCGCAACAGCCGTGGGCGTTATGTTGGCACAAAATGTCAACGGCAAACATGATCAACCGGTGGCCTACGCTAGCAGGTTGTTAAACCAAGCAGAACGAAATTATTCAACCACGGAGAGAGAAGCGTTAGCGATGGTCTACGCAGTCAAGAAATTTCGACATTACTTGTTAGGAAACAAGTTCAGATTCATGGTAGATCATCATAGTCTATCTTACTTGGTGAACCAACCTTTGATCACCGGAAGAGTCGCTCGGTGGATCATGATTCTCATGGAATACGATTTCGAGGTAGTGTTTGTGCCAGGAAAACGACACATCGTCGCAGACTATCTTTCCCGCGACACCAATGCTACCGAAGAAGGCATAGATGATTCATTTAATGAACCATATATACAAGCTGCTTCAGTACAAGCCTCCATGGATACCACGGAAGCACTGACCGATTACAGACAGGACATCATGGCTTACTTAAGCCAAGGACTGATTCCTCATGGGATAACAGGCACCCAAAAGGTCAGTTTTGTGCGAACCACGCTACCCTATACAGTGATCGACAATAGACTGTACCGAAAAGGTGCGGATATGGAACTCAGACTCTGCGTACCCACCGAGGAACAACAACAGGTCATTGATAGTCTCCACGCTGGCCCCGCGGGCGGACATCAAGGACCAAACACAACAATTCACAAAATACTTGCTGCCAAATATTGGTGGCCCACGTTACACAAAGATGTCCACGCATACATTAAAAATTGCCACGTATGCCAAACCGCAACCACCAATTTTCAGCATCAAGGAAAAGTACCACTCAAATCGATACCACCGTTGGGACCATTTCAACGATGGGGACTGGATTTTTTTATCGGTCCAATTAAACCAGCCACAAAGCAGGGGTACAAGTATATTTTGGTAGCCACGGATTACACTACCAAATGGGTAGAGGCAAAACCTTTACGCAACAATACGGCAATGGTAACCGCGGTTTTTCTCTACGAAAACATCATTACCCGCTTCGGGTGCCCCTTGGAGATTATCTCAGATCAAGGCACCCATTTTGTCAACGCAGTCATCGAAGATCTTATGGACAACCATCTCATCAAACACAGGACCAAGATCTGGTTTACTATCCTCAAGGAAATGGACAAGCGAGAATCCACCAACAAAACCATTTTGACCACGCTGCGCAAATTTGTGATGGCTAACAGGGCGCGTGGGATGATTGCTTTTCATGAAGACTATGGGCCTACCGGGTGGCTACTAAAGCGACCACCCAATACAAACCCATTCGAGTTAGTCTACGAGAGATGAAATACCATTGTTATCGGCGTAATATATTGTACCCACATTCCAATCCATACAACCTCGGGACTATCACCACCGCATTTTGGCGTACTCGTATACAAGACCTACATAAACTCGAAGGATTCCGTGGAGATGCCAAGATCAACATCCTTCAAGACAAGAACGAGTGCCAAGTATTTCCAAGGTACTAAACCCCCGCGGGTGTTTCAAAAAGGAGATATGGTACTATGGTGTCCAAGAGATCCAAAATTAGGAAATCCAAATTAGGAACAATTTGGCACGGACCCTACAGAGTGCAATTAGTTTTGCCAAACAATACCGTCCTCTTGGTCAACAACGACAACTATGATGACCAGGCAACTATTGTCAACGCAAAGAAAATTAAAACAATATCATTCCACCATTCCGGACCAACGACCAACTGTTAGTCCGGGTCAACTAAAAATTTGTTGTCCACGGAAGCAAAAGAACGAAATCCACATCGGATCTCACCGATTCAACAAACCTGTGGAGACCAAAGATGCATCAGATAACACAGGGGCAAGCCTACCCCTTATTTATTTAAACCATGTCCAAGGATTATTTCGACACAACGACATCATACTGTAATCATCACAGGGACACCGAGGAAAATATCGCCCAAGGAGGAGACCTCCTCGAAAGGCCTACACTAGCCAGAGGGTACCATCAGCAGCCATCTACCGCCGCCGAAATGGCCTTTGGCCGATTGTCACTGACAGTCATAAACTCCACTCAGCCGCCTTTTACTCCCACTACCGCGGAAACCGAGGACATCAAAAGGCCGTTGAGGTCTCACTGCCCTCATTCGCGACCTTACACAGCGCCTCACTGCCTCACTCCTCGTGCCTCCTTGCCGCGCCGCCTTTGTTTTCTACAGCCTTCGTCCTTGCAGTTTGAGCTACGCAATTCCTCCATCCGGTGATTGCCCACGGTATCCATGGCTTCACGCAGTTTGACTCCGTAGAAACCGAAGCCAGAGGCGCCCTTCTTCATGCCGAGGCACCTCCTCGATTGGCGCAGTAGAATCGATGGTGTGTGGACACAAAACACAGGCCTTCACCGATTTTGGGAGGATATGAAGACTTGGAAGCTCAATGTGAACCATTGCAGGCAATTCGTGGAGACCATGAAGCCTCAGAGCTGCGGAGGAACTTACCCCACCGGCACCGTGGATGGCGTGGAGGTGCATTTCTCTGCAGCGTACCTATACCACCAATATGGGTGGGACGGCACCGGCATCACACAGTGGACCGAAGACTGCGGTTTCCAAAAGCCTGACAGTGCGTAGAGGATACCGGGGTTGGAACCAAGGGAGAAGGGTTACGACACCTACGCTGTGGAAGCCATGCTGAAGGAGCCGTGGTTTTCACGAATCCGCGGCATCATCAGTCAGATTTACTGTCGGTGCAACTGCAATTACGTGTTGCCCGCACAATTGGAGCTGCTGTTTCTCGCAGATGCCGGAGCTAAGGTGAACTGGGGCATGCTTTTCGAGGATCACCTACGCCTTGAATTGCAAAATCATCAAAGATTCACCGATTACTCCAGCCCCATCGGACCTTTTCTGTCCACCTACATCATGCGGTATCTGCAGTACCACAAGATGAATGGAAAGTTGCCACCGATGGCAACATTCGTGGAGATACAACGCAGGAAGCTGCCATCACCGATGAAGCCTATCAGGGACACCGCGGCACCAAGCACACACAAGAGGCAGCGGACAGATGACGAGGGACCCTCCACCGACACACTGGCGGACCAACTGGAGGCTCAGGCGTCGGCTATGGCAACCTGTGTGGACAAGGTTCTACGGCACTTGCACGCTACCGAAGGACAACAGCGGCAGCTACAAGATGAGAAGGACCGATACTCCAAGACTACGCAAGACCTGCACACACGATTGCGCAAGCAGGAGGAGGAGTTAGGTCAGGCCATACAAAAGGTGGAGGAGGCTAACCGTGCTGCTCAGACACTACAAAGCCAGCTCGCGGCCAAACAAATTGACATACAATCGGTGACATTCAAGCTGGAAGGAGTCACTAAGGAAAGGGATGGTGCAAAAGAGCAATTGATATCCCTGACAGCGCAGAACGAACAGCTGCGGCAGCAGTGCCAGAATTTGATCGACACAAATCCATCAAATCCTGAGGCACAGAGTTTGGAGGACCGGCGCAGAGCCTTGGTTATCGAGGAAGAAAACTTCGAAGCCAACAAGCAAGCTTGGGTCCACGATGTCGCGGGGGGAGATCTTATTTAGGGCAATCCAACGGGATCCCCCACAGACGGACGACATTGCAGTCAACATGGTGGCCGCCTGCATCGAGGAGACGCTCACAAAATTGCAGTTAAACGCGGACTACGAGGGAGAATGGCAAGAATCCAGCCATGATGACACAAACCTACCCACGGAGACCACGGTGGATACCACAGTCACCGGACACCATCACTCACCACAGCACGTTACCGCGGCACCAGACTTCCCCGAAATAATGGCGCAGGAGGACATCACAGGCACCGAGGCGGAAGGTCAGGGTATGGACATGCCATTGGAGCAATTGCAGGATCGCGTGCACATCCCGGAACACCTTACCGACACCGAGCAGACACCACAGGCATCGCCGAGGGTAGCAGAGGAGAAGGAGCAGTCACCAGCACACCCAACGACATCCACAACGACATCCACGGCACAGCCATCAATCCCAGTAACTCCTAAAATTTCATTTGCATCTCACCGACAGGCGTTGATTCAGCTATCGGATGATAACACCTGGCATGTGGAACCTGAGAATGACAGCGATGCCGATGAGGAGTATCAGGATGCACACGATGAAGTTCAAAAGTACTTCAACAACCACCCGGATTTAGCACAACGCTTTACAGATCACACGGCTAGCGATGTGCAGTGTCCAGGTTGTAACAAGATGCTGGGTAAGACAGTCCACGATGTCCATGAACACGCCAACACCATCCGAAATCGACGCTTGCTACATAGGGGCATTGCCGCGGCCATCCGATCGCTGTACGACAATCAGCCCCCACCACGCCGACAACAACAACTGCCACGGGAACAGACTCGTCCCGACCGGCGACCAGCAGAACGACGTGCCAGGCACTGAGCAATCCGGGACGGATTGCGCTCTCACAGGGAGGGCAAAATGTTACCCGACTGACGTCATCGGGTAACCACGGCGGCCAGAGCGGAGGCAACAGCGGCAACAGGGATAGCTCAAGCAAATTCGGCGGAGGCACGGTTAGATTAATCGCAGATGCCTCAGCGATCGATAAGGGGCACCGCCTGGTTGCAAAGATATCCGCGGCAGTCGTAGTATAAAAGGAAGTAGAAAATAGGAGAGAGCGTTCTTGGGTAGCCACCGTAGAAGCATAGTTTCGCCATACACTGAGCACACACTCACATGTATCTTGAATATGATGTTTTGAATACAAAGGCCAAGAGCCGAAGCTTTTCTCTCCCATGCTTGTATTCCGAATTCCCTCTCTCTCTCATTCACTCAGTCTGCTGCCGAGAATTCCGATAGACAACCTCGGTTAAACCCTAACCTCCTACTTGATTGTGTGTCCCTGGAGTCCCTGGCTTTGCTGGGTCACCTCGGTCTCTTCCGTTGCCTTGTCGAAATACCGAACCAGGGAAACAGCCTCGGTAAGACTCGGTAACCTGGGCTTCGGGGTTTTCACACCAACGACAGAACACTGTGACTACCACCCACCTCCGTTGTATCAGAAGGAACCGTGGTCTCTGTATTCAACTGATCTCAATCGGCGCCACAAAAGTCAACTCCGACGCTTTGGCTTAAACGGGGCACGACCCAGCCCCCCCTTACCGATTGCCTCAAAAATCACAGAAAAAAGCTATCTTCGGTGCCTTGAGCTCGTAAAGCATTCCATCCCTCGTTAACCCAGAACAACACTAGACGTTCCTTGCTGAAGCGAGCATTGTTGCCCCCTCCTTGAACGCCTCGGCCCGCCCCCAACCCCCTCGGCCCGCCCCCAACCCCCTCGGCCGGTCTTCCGTTACTCGCCTCCCCCGCCGTCCCACTTTCCGCCACGCTAGCCCTGCCAACTCCGCTTCCATCTACTGCTCCCTCCTTCAGTCCACCGCATGCATGTTCTATTGGCTACGTCTAAAAACCTCTCCCAACCCCACACCTCACAAATTATCTATGTTTAACCAATTCCGGCTCCATGGCGTCACAGCACACACAAATTTTTGTCTCTTTGGAGAACATTTGGTTTTTCCCAACGTTAAATTATGCAATTGCCTTATGGTAGAATGACCACATAAAATCCAATCCCACAATCTCGAGCCTCATGTAGCTTTAAACTTGTCAAGAAAAATCCGGTTAGGCGACGCCCCCCATTCACCATGCAAGTTAGGACCACCCTTGTCTCTAATTAAGATTTGGAGGTTACTAGGTGGGGTCCAAGATCATACACACATTGTCCTTTATCATCATGTCATTCTATATGAGACGCATTTTATCTTTGCACCACATGTGCTCATGCTTACCAAAGCCCAAAGAATATTACGTACTTGTTTCAAAAGTCTTCCATACATATGTCCTTCTTTGTACTTTTCAACTTTTTGGCATATTTTGATTACAAGTACTGTTTTCTTTATAAAAAAATGTAGCTTCCAAGCTGTAAATACGTATATGAAAGTATTATTAAATATTTTGTTATTCAATGATCTGGCTTTGACCCACAATGAAAATAAACTTGTATGTAAATCCACCTTACAATACATACCATTTTGGTTGTTATACTACAAAGTTTTTAAAGGAGTTGACGTTTGGAATTGAGGTGTAACAATCAATGGCACATTTGGAATACAAGTACCCAACACCGTTTGAAACATTGTAAATCACAAAACCATATATGGCTATATTCGTTAAACCGATACTTTTTCAAGTCTCATTTCAATTTTATATTGTTGTAAGCCGATGAGGAGTAAAGGTAAAACACAACAAAATATTATGTGCACAAAGTAGCATTATAGGTCCCAAGAACCTCATATTGTGTCGATTTAACCAATATGGCCTTATATGCAGAAATGTCATAGCTCGTTTCCAAGTCTAAGATATCATGGAATGATTTTCAAAGACCGAAACAATAATATGTTGTGTCATCATGGCCTAATGATACAATACCTTTATGATTGTTGCATAATTTTAGTAGAGTTCCGATGAATTTTGTTTCGGTGTTTCGCTATTACCTTGTTGTTTCCAAAATAGTCATCAAAAGATTACAACATCATTTAGATCATGGTATGATTAGGATTTATTTTAGTTTTTTAAAGAATTTCAACCGAGAATTTTCCTCTTATAGACTAGAATTAAAATGATGGAGTTAACCCCTAAATTTTCTTGAATTACCAAAATTACAAAATTTAACTTTCTTCTACTATAGGCCTAAAAAAAGCTCAATTTAAGCATTATTTAGCTTGAATCTTAGATTTAACTTGATGTTCGAGTCACGTATCAAGATTGAACTATTGAATCTTCTTCATTTATAAAATCATAATGCTCAAAGTTAGCTGAATTTTTCTCCTTCAAGAACCTTTGAACCCATTTTAGGTTTTAACGAAAGTTACTAGTAATTTATTTATTTTTTAAATGTTATATATATATATATATATATATATATATATATATATATATATATATATATATATATATATATATATATATATATATATCACTAAGATGGGAGGATTTGAAAATCTACTATCATTTGAGAGAATGATTTTAGCATGTCCTTTTACTCAGCCTACCTCATCTTCCAATTGTACCTTGCACTTTTCAAGATTTGAGTACTCTTGTATTGAAAAGACATGTTACTTGGCCACTTGATAGTTGACCAATGACATATGACAATGATGGCATAGTTACATAGTTGAATTTAGCCGTGTTACATAGTTGACCAATGACATATGACAATGATGGCATTTTTGCCAATTTCATTCTCAAAATTGTACCCAATTGTAAACAAAATAAATATAGTTGTCTTTTTTGTACCCTTTACCCCCTTAAATTTCTTGATGCAAAGCTACTTGAATCATAGAATTTGACCTTCTTTTACTACATGCCTAAAAGAGCTCAACCTCAACATTTTTAGAAGATCCACTAGTAGGATTTTGAAGTTAACTTGACATTTTATTCACGTATCTATTCTGTGTTGTTATTTGTGAAATCATAGTCGTCAAAGTTGGCTGAAAGTTTCTCTTTTGTGAACCTCCAAAACCCAAATGTTAGGAATTAAGGTCTCTAATGTTTTTGGTTTCGAAACATTTTTCTCAAATCTCATATATGTATTTGAAGATGAGCTTTAAGAAATTAATTTGCATGAAAGGCGTTGCTACGGCTAGAGAAGCACTTCAAGGGCATATATGGTAGAAGTCCCTAAAACCACCAGCACCCCGAGTATCAACCTATAGGTCTCCCCATAACCGCACCTAGCCTGAACTAGCATTGTCAGAACACTCAATTCAAACTGACCAATCAAAACAATCAAAAAGCTGGTGGTTTTGGGTCGAATCATGAATGGAAATTTGTACCAACTAGGTGTGACAATGGGAAAGTCTACAGATTAGTTTTGGGTCACCAAGTACTTTTGCCTTTGCGGAAAATTAGTCTATTTGTGTATTTCGGAAAAAAAATTAGAAAAATTTTGCATTTCTATGTTCAAAAACCTATTTTCTACACGTGAAAATTACACCCCTGAAATTACCATGAAAAAAAAGGCTCAAAATCCTTAAGTTGGTGGTTTTAGGTACTTCTACCATAAAACTAAAAGAAAGTTCCTATTGCAAAATACGATAAAGTCCATAAAGCTTTTAGACTTACCAAAATTGGGTTCTTTTGTAACTAGTGGAGTGTGGACAGCTCACTCTTGTACTTGAACTTGACTTCAGAAAAAATTGTACTTTTCTTACTATACTTTACAATATATTTTTTCTAACATTGTAAGGTGAAAGTTACACTATTTGGATATTTATATACCGACAAGGAGTAATCATCGGTAAGTTGGCAGCATTCCAAGGAGGAAAAAAAAAAAAAAAAAAAAATTAAAATAAATAAATAAATCTTTAACAACTTTTGATCATTACGATCTCATAATTGGTAAGGAAATTGAATTTAAGATTTGACATATACAAGTTCGATACTAGATCTTATGATCACATACTCAAAAATACTCCAAAATTTGTTTTTCTCTCAATTGTTTAATTCATTGATTGGTTTTTTTTTTTTTTTTTTTTTTTTTTTAAAAAAAAAAATTAAAAAGACATCAAAAGTTAAAAAGTTTCTACATTATGCTGAAAGAGGGTATTTCTAGGGGTTTTGCGCAATTTTAAGGCCTTTCGACTTTAGGGGCCAACACTATTGTCGACATAGCCAGTTCACAAACACACACATGCCTTTGAATGTGTCTAAGACACTTAACCCTTAAACGCCCATGGGGTCTAAACCGGGCAGCCCAAAATTGGATCACAGCATCTTTTGGACTTGGGCATCATGAATAGTGCACTTTTTGAACTTGGGCATCATGAATGGACCAATCAATGATGAGCTTGCAACCTCTTACAAGGTTATGTACCACCCCAACCTACCTACCACAATCCTTTCAAAGCACAAAATCATTCATACAAATTGTGATTTGAATTGTAAAATTTCACTTTTTGAATGCATCATAAGACGGTGACCAGTTTGACATCAAAATATAAGTGAAAAGTTGAGTACAATGAGAGCTACAGGGAAGATTCTGTTGGAATCAAGCCCCTCGGGCCTGCTTGGGCGTTTAAGGGTTAATGCCAAGAAGCAAATACTTCCTAAAGCTTTGGATGACTAAAAAGAAACCCACTTTGAATCTCTCCAAATTTCATGGGTCAACCAACAATCCAACAAAAAGTCATTGGCAAGAAAAATCATATGTTCAAGTTCCAATGTGAACATTCAGGTTTCTTAGAAATAGAGAGGACATTAGAAGCAGCTAAAGGATTGGGGGGCCCTTTGACTTTTTCCTTGTTGTCAAAGGTTTGAGGCCACCAACATTGAATAAACTTTTTCCTTTTACAACCCAAAAGATCAGTCTATGGACACAAAACTTTTGCCTCTTTCACACATGAGCATACCACAAGGTCTTACGACCCCAAGATTGTAATGCTTGAAAGTTTCACTAACCAAATATGTCTTGGAAATCAACCTCCTTTTTGTGTTAGATACTAGTACATCCCGTGGCGTTGCCACACTCGTATAAATAATTTTGAGCATTTTTGGGGTCAAAAATACTTTTGAAATTCCATATCTCGAGATTCGTTGATCTGCTTTACGATTTGATTGTTTTGAATTACTTTATAAAACTTATCCGCTTTCGACAACTTCTCTTGTGCCTCGGTCCGACTGGCCGTGCCCAAGATCATAATGTCACATTTAGAAAAAAACAAAATTTATTTCCCTTATAGTAAGTAATAGATACATATTATTTCATTCATGGAAACCAAAATAAAGGTTAAAATTTATATTTCCAATATACAATCCTACCCCCTTATAGAGTTGGGAGTGATTTGTTATATGGCCTTCAAAGGGTTCATAGATATTGGAGTTTAGGGTGTATGTATTCCGAGACTTTTTATGCATTCTATGCGTTTCAAGGGGATGCGTTCCGAGGGATTATACGACCGTCGTAGTAGAAAAATTGCACAAAATGTTTGTATCCTATTTTCGAGTCTCTATATGTATGTGAATTATAATAGGATAAGAAAAGTCAAAATTCAAGTCACCTATATTACACACACAAACTCTTGTCCTTATTGTACAGTACCCTCCAACAAGTGTTGCAACACACTCTGTTTTTTCACTTAAAACATATCCCAGGGCCTGTTTTAGAATGGTGGTGTTGGCATGATAATCATCACATCTCCATGAGATTTTTTGCATCATGGAAGGTGTTCCAGTTACCTTCATACACCAAGCATTTTCTAAATATAAAGAGGCATCCATTGCCATGTGTCTACCAAAATTGCCATCATGCTTAAAAATCTTGGAAAAGGGTACCCTTCTTAATGTGATCACTTCTTCTCTGGGATATCAGATTTTGAGTATGTTTGAGCTTGGGAGGGTCCAGAGATACACATACTTGTTTGTAAGTCATCTTGATGGTACACATTTCTTAGAAAAGTTGTGTGCAACAAGTCCTGTTTTTGTCAAACATATATCGTTTTACGTGTTGTTGTTAGGACCTTTTTTATCAAACTTTTTGTGGATGTAAGTGTTGTTTGAGGATTGTGCACCATGACAAGGAGTTATGTATCAAATGATATACGACACATGATAGTTGGTATGCGAGAAAGTGGCATGTCGGTGAGTGAAATTGGAAACATTGTAGGAAGGCCAAAATCGACTATTTCAAGGATTCTCAAGCGATTTAGAATTAGTGGCTCAGATTGCCAACAAGTAGATCCGGTAGGCGAAAAACATGAGTGATTGAGATAGGAGAAGGCTCCATAGAGATCTTAGTAGTAATCGTCGTGCTCCTCTTGCAGAATTGTGCAGCAATGTGACATCTTCCGTGGGCATGTCAACTTTACGTAAAGATCTTCATGAGCTTGGTATTAACAGTTGCATTGCAGTGAAGAAACCATTCTTGAGTGACATACACAAGGCAAAGAGGTTGGCTTTTGCAAAGGGGCACTTGCATTGGACGATTGACGATTGGAGTAATGTGATTTGGACCGATGAGTCATCCTTTGAAGTTGGAAAACCATCACGCCAAATTCGTGTCTGGCGAAAAGCATATGAACGCTACAACTACAATTGCTTAGCACCTACATTCAAATCCGGAAGGACTTCAATTATGGTATGGGGTGCTATCACTGGCTCTTCTAAGTCTTATTTGGTGTTAATTCCTCCTAATAGACGCACTGCCAAAGACTTTGTAGAGATAGTATCTCAAGGAGCATTAGAGCATTATTATTGGCACCATGACCACTATGAGCACCTCATTTTAATGGAGGATGGTGCTCCAGTACATGGTAGTAATATACAAAAAGATTGGAGACAACAACTTGGATTGAAAAAGCTTGAATGGCCACCAAATTCTCCTGACCTTAATCCTATAGAGAATGTCTGGAAGCAAGTTAAAGATCAAGTGCAATAGAGAAATAGACCACGAAACAAAGACGAAATGTGGACATCGGTCAATCCGGCTTGGGAGGATATACCTCAAGAAAGCATCAAGAAGTTGATTTCAACAATGCCAACCCGGATGAAAGTCGTAATAGCGGCTCAAGGTGGTAGCACTCGATGGTAGTAGGTGTTCCATTTTCTTTGTAGAATATTTGTTAGTGAGTAAGACATATTGTAAACTTCATATCATATTAGGCTTCTATACTACTATAGCTTTGTAATGATACCTTATTTGACTTTATTTGATCAAATTTTGATTTAATATATGAGTTTGATTTCCTTAGCCTAGAATATGAATGAATGGAAACTATGAAAATACTTTAGAGCCACATAGAGGAGAATTTTACCTACATAGTATGCATCTTTGTAATACCAAGAATGTGAACAATGATATATCCTATAGATTGGTGCAATCAAATTTTAAAAAATCATCATATATATTTCTCAGTTAATTTTTTTTGAAATTAAGTGAAAAAGATAAAATAATTCATCAAAAATAGAGATTTTGTTTTTTAACATTGACATTTTATGAACACGTGAAGGGTCCATAACACAAAAGATTTAATAGGATAAATTTGATAAAATCCTCCCATTTTGAAAATGAATTAGAGAATTTCAAGAGTTCACAAAATGGTTGCAAGACTTGTTGGAGGGTACTGTACATGTCACAGGCCTTCGATGTAGATAGATATATAGATAGATAGATAGAAACTCCGGTCCTTTCTAAGGGGCTGGCGTGAATGAAGTGTTCGTTCGTAATGCTAATATCCCGATGGCCACCGGACAAGGGGAAATTAGAACTTCGATGTACATACTTTGATACATTCCCCACAAGCAATAAAAATGGTAACATCAATCAATGTGAAGTATATACCTTTATAGACACAAATGCCTCTTTTGTACGAAACCATCAACAACATAAAAGTAATTATAAAAATAAATCTAATGATATTAAAATGATAAATTTTCTGCAATGCAGGGTTGACATATATAAAGGTGGGTCACAATTTAATTTTTAATAGGAAATACTCCTTTTTTGACAACTCATTGTGAGGGCTCCAATTGCCAAAGTAGTATTTTCATTTAGGGATTGGCCTCTAAAAGTGCCAAATGACGAAAACGACATTTTGGATGAAGGATAGAAGCTTTGAAGAGCTCTAACTTCATCATTTTGACTTTTTTTTTGGCGAAAGTATTTGGGTTGTTTCCTAATTCAAGTCTTGTTTGTGTGGTAAAAATTGCAAACTCATTCAATGAAATATGAATTAGTGGCATCCATTTTAGTGAAGGCAAATCTTGTTATTGAGTTTTTAGGCATGTGGCATGTTTTACCACTGTAAGGCGATTATGGGAAGTTAAGATGATTTATTTATGATAATCTATTTATAGAATCTTGATCTTAAGATGAACACTAACAACTTTCTAGTTATACAAATTCTGATCCAGATGACTTCGGTATTGGATTTGCTATGATGTTTCTACAGTGAAAAAATTGATTAAATGGATGATTTTTGAGGAGCTATATCTCCTTCATCTACCGTTGGATTTTGACATTTATTAGTTGAGATGATTTCCAATTATAGTTTAGTTTTTTGTGATGAAAACCTTGACAAAATGAAAGACATATTGAAGACAAGGCATTGATTTGAGTGCAAAGCGTTGACTTTTGGACCATTCTTTCTTTGTAAACTTTTTGGAGTTTTCACCATTGTAAGTTTAGTATTTGCGCCCAAAAAAAATAAAATAAAGTAAAAATAAAAATAAATAAAAAATAATTTTTTAAAAAAATCTCATGAATTTTTTTGTTCAAGGGAGTTATTGAGATGAAGGTAAACATCATTGTAGTTGGTGATTTTTTAATTGCAATGAGTGTATTGGTAGTATTTTCACTTCAAAGTAAAAATGTCAAGTGAGATTTTGTGATGTTTTATGAGTACTGATAAGATTTGACCCACATGATGTACAATAAGTCTACTACAAGATTGTATAGTTGAGATTTAGATACCTTACCTTTTTTCCATATATGGCACTTTTTATTGAAAATTTGTTCACTTTTCTACAAATGAGTCAAACCATTTAGGGGTTAACAATCAATTTTGAGAATCAGTCATGATTTTGCTTTGCAAATGTAGGTGCATCAATGCCTCTATTTTTTTTTTTACATCACCAATGACCAAAAACCCACAAAAGCACCAAAATCAACTCAACAAAAACGAGATTCCGTAGCCTCCACCGTATTTTGGCAGTAAATAATTGATTATTTCAAGAGACAAAAATCTTCAAAATTCCAATTGATTAAAAGAAAAAGGAAAAAAAAATAAAAAAATCAATATTACATGTGATTAAATTTCATAATTGATTGTATAGTTGAGATTTAGATACCTTACCTTTGTAGTGTAAAACCAAAAAACAATAAACTCTAAAAACACGGTGATGAATTATGTATGCGACAAATAAAGATTATTTTGTTCTGACAAAAGCCAACTTTGGTTAAGGCTAATCAAACATTGAATTGAACTTTGGGTGCTCAAGAGCATCTCAAATACCTCTCGATGTTGCATTGTTTAGTTGGAAAAAATGACATCACTAATTGAAATTCATGTGGTTTAAGTGTTAACATGCCATGAACAAAGCAAGTTTGTTTGTATGAACAAAAATAATGATGCAGTAAGGAAAATTATCACATCAAGGAATAATCTAGGTGAACAAAATGTTTAAATTGTGTCAAAAGTTACAAAAACTTGACTACATGATTACATCAAGAGGTCAAGCAATTCCGTCAAAAGGTTAGGAAGCGTGCAATTCCGTCAAGAGGTTAGAAAGCGTGGAATTCCGTCAAGAGGTTAGGAAGCGTGGAAATCGTCAATATGTTTGGGCCCTCTAAAATGTTTAAAATTCCAATAGACTCTTTTTGTCCCAAAATCATACGCGAGTCATTATCCTTAACGGTTCAAGAAACCAAACACTTGTTTTTCAATTCAAATTTGTAAACAAGTTGTACTTATACAATACATACCTCCAATTTCCAAAATTTCCACCACCATGAATTTTTGCTCACCATCGCTTGCAACCAAAGAATGACAAAAGAAAATAGTTTTTTTTTTAAAAAAAGCGAAAACGCACGACCAAAAACATTGATAGCATCATGGACGCAAAATCATACCACTTATGCAATTGCGCAAAAAGTACATGAAGGACCCCACACCACACAACACATAATGTACATGTACACATCTCGTAGCAACAACCCATGCAAATGCCACATTCAAATGGAACTAGCAAGCCCAGTTTCAAAATAGTCAAACCTCCAGTCAAATTAGTCAACATCATCCTTGTTCCCAACCTTGTCCCCATGTCCAGAGAACATGTTCCCCACTCTTGTCTCCATGTCCAGGGAACATGTTCTCCAGTCTTGCATGGGGTAAGGCTGTAAGCATTGGTCCAGGGAACATGTTCCCCATGTCTAGGGAACATGTTCTCCTGTGTTGCCCCAATACAGTATGTGGGGGAGGTAAGGATGCAAGCATTGGTCCAGGGAACATGTTCCCCGGTCTTGTTCCCATGAGAGGATATTATGAGCGGGTAGTAACATCCAGGGACATTCCCACTGCCCCGATACAAAGCCGGGCGGCTTCCTCGATCGATCAATTGAGGGATGTTTGTGCAGATGCCGCAACTGTAGAGTACAGACAAAGGATTCCGATTGCGACTGATCTTGACTCCGGGGTTGGTCGGAGAATGATTGAAATCGATAGGTAGTGGACCCTGGATAAGAAAACAGACAGGTGCTGGGTTCCTGCATCGCCGGAGTTTCTAGTACAGCTCCAAGGATACGTGCCTGTTTGCATGACTAGGCCTGGACCGGAGGTTTCGTGCATAATCCAGAGATCTAGCCGATCACGACGATGTCGATTAAATTGAAGTGATTGAAATAGGGATCGGAGCTGCAGTACATGAGTTCTCTGCTGCAGCCAGGAGAGCTTTCTGTCGCGAGATGGTGTAGAGTACTGTCCGAATTGAGATCTGGGGCGTGGGTTGAAGGTCAAGCTAGCTGCAACTTCCCAGGCAGCTTCTGTTGCGACTTCAAGGATTTCCGGAGAAGATTTTTTCCATGGGTTGCATGATAGCACACAGCAGTGATCGCGGACTAGATACGAGCAGAGAAGTTGCGAATATCAACAGAATGGTTTGTTGTTGTTCTCCGTCGCAGTAAAGTACAGTGCACCGACAGGATCGTCCGCTATGGATCTGGAGTCTGGAACTCCTCGTCAGGTACTGAATCCGACACCAGGGTCGTAGTAGTTTAGCTTTCTTAAATGAACCGTGCTCTTCATGATCAAGTGTGATGCTTAGAGACGGGGTTTTGAGGTTGAATTTCGCTCTGCTGGCGTAATTGCAGTCTGTGAGAAGGAGGGCGATTCTCCTACTGGCATACCAGAGCTTCGGTGTGGTGTATGGGGACTTGAGCATGTCGCCGCTGTATGTGTTCCGGAGCGCGTTTGCGGGGGATTTGAAGAACCACGTGACGCAGGATGAGATTTGCGGCGTGCTGTCGCTCATCTTCTGGACGCTCACGCTGGTGCCCGTCGTCAAGTACGCGCTCATCGTCCTCAACGCCGACGACAACGGCGAAGGTAAGTAACACTCGATCGAATCATGCAGTGTTCTGACAGACCAGTCCGTCAGTGCTGGCCAGAAATTGGGGGTTACTGATCAATCGATGAGGCGGTCAAATGCATGCAGGAGGCACATTCGCGCTCTACTCGTTGCTATGCCGGCACGCGAAGCTGAGCTTGATTCTGAACCAGCAGACGGCGGACACGGAGGTGTCGACGTACAAGCTGGTGGAGCCACCTGACACGGCGCGCGGCGAGCGCGTGCGAAAGCTGCTGGAGAAGCACGTGTTCCTGCGAACGGGACTACTGCTCATCGTCCTCCTCGGCACTTGCATGGTCATCGGCGATGGCGTCCTCACCCCTTCCATCTCAGGTACCACCCACCAGACAGTAGCTAGCTAGCTTCCAAATCCATCACCCTATGTTCCTGGGACCACTACTGTATGCTAGCTAGCTTGCCATCTGCTTTGATTGAATGAGCTTCTCGATACCACCTGCTCAGTCTCGAAAAAGTTGCACACTGTTGACAGAAGATCGTAACTAAGGTACCACCTGCTCAGTCTCGAAAAAGTTGCACTGTTGACAGAAGTTCGTAACTAAGGTACCACTTCCTGAAGAGCTTTTGATTCCATAAGGCGCTTTTAGACTGGATTCTTCTATCAACGTACTGTACGTCGTTCAAAATGCTTGGAGAGGGGTAGTCGTCAGTAGTCAAACGCACATGCACAAATTCATGATATGAGTACTTGGATCGAACGGCCATGACTTTATATGCTTCCGAGTCACATCTTGACTACTTTCGATCGTGAACAAACATCCTATCACTTTAGAAATTTGGTCAGCACTGCAATCCTTGGAACAAAACAACTGACGTCAATGGAAAATGACGTCAAGTTCGCGGTTTTTGCTGCAAAATGAAGTAGTGGGACGACCGTGAAGGGAAAGAAAACCACTCATTGATAGGTTGGCAGTTGAAAAGCATAACCTTTTTGGACTCTGTGGACTGTACATGACACACATAATAATGCAATACCAACAAAATCAACCCCTGAAGTCGAAGTCGATCGCAATTTGCTTGAAGCTTTGCCAAAACAGAAACTTTGACTCAAGATCCGTTTGATGAAATCTGATAAAAAAAAAATTGTGATTATGCTAATCACACAGTTCTAACTTCTAAACAAGATTCTACGGTTGGATTTTCAAATTTGAGTTTGAAAAAATCATTTATTCCCGGATTATTTTCAGTTACATGGCTGTCTGCAGGGTCACTGTAGAGCTTCTTGTCCTTAAGGATAATTGTTGCAGAGCTATCTGAAAATGCGTGAATATAGTTGCAGCAACCCTAAGTAAGAAGTGGCCTGTCCATCGAACACTGCAACGAAGCTTTTAGACATTGCGATGACATGGACAATTTTGTAGTGTAGTAACCAATCAGATGTCGGTGTGGTCAATAATGTTGTGTAAGGGAGAGTGCTCAATAATGGTTGTAGTGAAGTAACCATCGTAAGCACTTTTTGTGCATGGGGAAAGTAAACGGAAAGATAGTCAAAGTGGATTTATGAATGTCGAATTCATCTACAATCTGCTGTGAATTTTTGAAAGGCAGTCTCACAGGTGTTTCTAAAACAGTGCCCTGAATTTGCACCCTGTAATATTTGCCTTGTGTACATGATACTGTCGAGTGAAAAAACTATTAAATGTATCTATGGGTGACGAAGCCTAGTGCTTTATTATTGATACCGCTCCACTTTTAAGCACTCTCCCTTCGTAGCCACAATCAGTATGATTATTGATATTGTGTATTTGGTGGCTTGTGGCAGTGTTGTCAGCCATATCGGGGATTTCGGTAGCAGCGCCTCACTTGCACGACAGTGAGTTGCACCTCCCTCTCTGTCTCTCTCACTCACCAATAGCTTGTCAACCAGTTCCCAGGTTTTGTTTGCCTAGATTACAGTGGCACTATTGTCAGCAACAATCATGACAAATATCCAAAAAACAGATCAAGTGTAATTAAAAAAAAAAACTTAAAAATGGGGTTCAATTACAGTATATTCTATTGAGAAAAAACCTCAATTCCGTTTAAATGGCAGTATGCATGTGTCATTTTGTCACACCAAAACTTGCATTTGCATACTTAGAGAATGGTATACTCTATAATATCACTCTTTTTTACTTCCTGTAGTAGCACTCATATTTATATAATATCGTTTATATTCTGTAATATCACCTTTGAATCCTGGAATGTCACATGGTTTTTGGACCGCTAGTTTAGGAAAATAACACCATTTTAACGGAATTGGGTTTAAAAGTAAATCTCAAGTAAGTAATTGAGGTTGGAACATCAGATTCTGAGAGTCTTTTACTGAGAAAAGAAGTCAAATATGTGAAAGTATTACACTTTTATAGATAAAATTCCAATCTTAAGTTTTGAAAATCAGCCAAATATATAGGAATATGGTAACTTAATTTTAAGTTGGATCTGATGTTAAAAAAACGAAAATGTTTTTTTGCGTATGAAGGTATAAGTGTCCTATGTCGTCTTTGGGTGCGATGACGATAGGATGCGGGGAAAATGGATGGGAATGGGATGTTGTTCTGGCAGATATTGTGGTGGTGGTGTCATGTGTCATTTTGGCGATGCTATTTGCCTTGCAGCATATAGGCACAAAACGCATCTCCTTCTTGTTTGCGCCCGTGGTGCTCGTCTGGCTAATTTGTAACGCTGTCATTGGTGCCTACAACCTCTTTGCGCACAATCTATCCATTATGCGCGCTCTTTCGCCTTACTACATTTACAACTTCTTCAAAGTCAACCGCAGAGACGGATGGATTTCACTCGGTGGCATTCTTTTGTGCATCACCGGTGAGTTCTCCCTTCTCTATTTGATATTCCTTAGTGTACACATAGAATTCATCTCCATATTCAAAACTTGTAAGCGATGATATTAGAATTTGACCCCATTTTCTACGGACCTTGTAGTTTCATAGTAGCCATGTTTGGGGAGTAGCTTGTTGAAATGTAGCTTTTGAAACTACGTTGTAGGAGGAAACATGTATGTTAAGATGTAGTTCAAGCTACTCCCCAAACGTGGCTTCTATGAAAACACAAACATAGCAAATGGGGTCAAATTCTAGTAGTGGATATATGACACACATAAATTTTCTATGAACAAGTCTCTCATTTGCGATGTGAATTGAACCCGTGTAGGATCGGAGGCGATGTACGCAGATTTGGGTCACTTTTCTCGCCGATCCATACAGGTTCGTCAAAAATTTGACCATGCTTACATGATTGTGTTGGGCTCCAAAACGTAGAACCCCAATTCCGTTAAAATGGCACTATGCCATGTGCCATTTTGTCACACTAGATCTTACATTTGTGCTCATACAAAATGGTGTATTCTGTAATATCACAATTTTTTTTGTGATATCATTTCTTTATATACATTGTCTCTCATTTTCCCTAATATCACCTTAAAATTCTGTTATATCACATGGTTTTTGAACTGCAGTTCAGAAAGTTGAGGTGTGCCATTTTAACGGAATTGGGGATGTAGGAAAAAGACGAATTAAATGTTTTTTTGAAAGAATGACAATATCAATCGATGAATGCAGGTTGCATTCACATGCATGGTGTACCCTAGTCTGCTGCTAGGATACGTTGGCCAAGCTGCGTATTTGTCGAAGAATCTCAACCACGTTGACCATGCATTCTATTACTCCATTCCAAGTACACATACTCTCCTTCCTCCTTAACTCCTACCTCTCCTTGTTGCAAAACGGTCTAAGTCACAAAATTTGACCTTCCTTTAGATTAAGCTCCAAAAATCTCAATCTAAGCATTATCTGAAAGATTCAACCGTAAGATCTCAAAGTTCACTTGACATTCTTCTCACGATCTAGATTTGAACCGTTCATTCTTCCTCATTTGTGAGATTATAATGGTCAAAGTTGGCAGAGTTTTTCTCCTGCGAGAACCTCCAAAACCCGTTTCGGGTTTTAAGGAGAGTTAGGGGTCAAATCCCCAATTCCGTTAAAATGGCATTATGCCGCTAAAATGGCACCCCTCAACTTTCTGAACTGCAATTCAAAAACCATGTGATATAACAGAATTTGAAGGTGATATTATGAAAAATGAGTGACAATGTCTATAAAGGAGTGATATTATCAAAATAATTGTGATATTATAGAATACACGACTCCATGTGAGCGCATATGTAAGATTTGGTGTGACAAAATGGCACATGGCATAGTGCCATTTTAACGGAATTGAGGTTCCAAGTTTTTGATAATGAATAAAACTAAGGGTCCAATTTCCTTGGCCTTGGTATAAGTTAGACATGTACAAGTGTTTTATGTCACTTTCTTACAATGTTCACGACTTAGTTTTTTCTAATTTCTCGAAGTCAGTATTGTAAAAGAAAAAGGTGATTGTTTTTTTGTGGCTAGGTTTTCATGATGAATGGATGTTGTTTTGCAGAGCCTGTATTTTGGCCAGTTTTCATCATTGGTAAGTTGTTGTACGCGGCTATTGATTGTCAATTTACACTTTTGTGAACATGCTTGTTTTTATGATTGTAAAGCAAGAGGACGCTATAATCATAAGTTGAAGGTTTCTTATATAAAAGAAAAGAGGGGGGTTTGCAACGTTACAAACCTTGTTTTTGTGTAAACGCTGCTAAAGTCTAGCAACGTCTTGGAATCTGCTTGAGCAGCGTTTAAAAAACAAACGTCGCAAACCCCCTCAAAGTGTAGTAGAGATAATAAGAAAGATAGAATAACAAGGCTAATGATGTCATGTTGAATAGCAAGTTCTCCACATGTTGTACATAGCAAGTGGACCCTCGTAGGTATTCTATGCCTTTGTAGGAACGAGCAAAATAATAAAGAGTGACACAATTGTTGTTGAATAATGTTGTGTGTGTGGTCGGTTGTTGGATGGATGGATGACAGCTACATTGGCATCGGTGGTGGGGAGCCAAGCCGTGATCTCGGCAACCTTCTCCATTATCAAGCAATGCCAAGCGCTTGGGTGCTTTCCGTGGGTGAAAGTGGTGCACACTTCCAACACCATCCATGGACAGATTTATATCCCGGAAGTAAATTGGATCTTGTTGGTCCTCACCTTAGCTGTTACCGTTGGATTTCAGAACACCGTCGAAATTGGCAATGCTTATGGTAAGAATCTTGCTCAATAACCCAAAAAAATCTTGTTAAACTGCTAGAATCCTTGCTAAAATAGTGACAAAAACAGTTTTTGATTGGGATTGGCAAAGCATCAAGAAGGCGCATGATTATAGAAATGTCTACGTTAGGTCTAAAAATGTTCAACCGTGTGTATCTTGCAGGGATTGCGGTGATAGTGGTGATGTTAGTAACCACATTTTTGACGACGCTCGTAATGTTGGTGGTGTGGCAACGGAGCTATCTCCTCGCGATTACTTTCTTCTTCACCTTCTTCTCCATTGAGGCATTCTATTTGTCGTCGGCGCTGTTCAAGGTGCCCCAAGGGGGTTGGGTGCCGTTGGCGCTCGCGGGCACCATCATGTCTATCATGTACGTATGGCATTATGGCACCACAAAGAAGTACAAATTTGACCTCCAAAACAAGGTGTCCATGCAATGGCTTCTCGCCTTGGGCCCCGGCTTGGGCATTGTGCGCGTACCCGGGATGGGCTTGATCTACACGGAGCTCGTCACCGGTGTCCCCGCCATCTTCTCCCACTTCGTCACCAACTTGCCAGCTTTTCATCAGATCTTGGTTTTTGTTTGTATGAAATCGGTGCCCGTCCCTTATGTCCCCCCAAATGAACGCTACCTCATTGGACGTGTGGGTCCCCGAGATTATCGCATGTACAGGTACGTCCAAACAACTTGCTCTAGATGATCCCAAAGCATGAGTATAGAGCTATTAAATGTACCAAATTCTGTATGTCATAAATAGGAGAAAATTCAGCCAACTTTGACCATCTCAAAATTAGAGAAAATTTCACGGTTCATATTTGACATTCGAGAAAAGGGTCAAGTTAACTTCAAGATCCTACGGTTGGATCTTCTAATCAATGTTTAGATTGGGTTTCTTTGCACCTGAAGTAGAAGAAAGTTCTTTTTGATAACTTAAACAATTTTGTATCAAGGACCTTTAGGGGTTAAAGTGGCCACATCCTGAAGCCTCAAAAGTTTCATTCCCAAAAAAAAACCAATTTTATTCCATGTTATTGGGGAAAAAAAAAAGAAAAAAAGAAGAGAAATAGCTACCTCCAATGCATGTGCAATAATTTATTGTTCAATTGTGCAGATGTGTGATACGGTATGGATACAAAGATAGGACCGGGAACGACGACACGGACTTTGAAAATCAGCTCGTCCACAATTTGGCCGAGTTCATCCAGGCGGAGGCGTCGGCACCATGGATTCCCTCGAGCAGCGAGATGTCACTCGATGGTCGCATGTCGGTCATGGGCACCTTGCGGCGATCTAATGGCGAAGAGTTTCGTGGAGCTTCCAACGAGTCCCTCTCCTTGGACTCCATTTCCGAACCTTCTACTACAACCATGGACAATCCACCCTCCAACGGGGGAAATTTTGAGGTATTTAATTTAATATTCTTAAAAATTGCAACTAGCTTTTCTTTTTCTATTGGTTGTTGGGTACCATAGAAATCCACCAAATTACATTATGTCTAGATGGTTTTTTAAGTGTTGATATTGTATCGTTGGCTTGTTGCATGATTTCTAGTTATCGAGAATAGTCACACTGGCCAAGAAGCACGTGCAATTTGACATTCCGTGCAAGGAGGAGGAAGATGACCCTGAGCCTGAGCTTGACCACGAGATGTTGAATGAGTTGAAGGACCTTCGCAATGCTAAAGAAGCCGGAGTGTCGTACGTTATGGGCCGTGCGTATGTAAAGGCTACAAAGTCATCTTCGTGGGTGAAGAGAGTGGTCATCGATATTGGGTATACTTTTCTTCAGAGCAATTGTCGAGAGCCGGCTATGAGACTCCACATCCCTCACACAAGCCTCATTGAAGTGGGTATGGCGTACTATGTGTAATGGGTATACACCCTCCATTTATCGTGCGACAAAACCATTAGTCATCAAATCTTGTAAGTGAAACTGTACACTTTCAACTCATTGTTCAATTAATCTCATTTTTTGAATTTTCAAATTCGCAAAATAAGTGGAGGAACTGAAGTTTTCATTATATTATGTAAGTAAAGGTGACTAGTATAGCATGATCACTTTCTTCATGTAAATAGCTAACCTTATGTATGTTGGTATTTACTAGGTGATTAGAGGAAGTTTGTCCTCTTTGTGAAGGAATAGCAAGGAAGGAACATCCAAGAGTTTACAAGAGGACATTTTCAACATGGCAAATGTCAACACCTTGATGTTTGAAAATAATAGGGATATAGAGAAGTTTTGGATGTATAGCAAAAAAATTGTGCACATGCATTCATCAAGGTTGAATGTATAAATTAGCAAGTTATTTGTAGAAACCACCAAAATGACAATATAAATTGGGTTTTACAAAGTCAAAAGACCTAATGCTAAACTCACGGAACAAATTTGAAATTAACAGATACTCTCCAAGAGTTACTCACTTACTGAATTCTTGATATATAATTGTGAAATCTTGTTGGTTGAAAATAAATATTCCTATTTTACAGGAAAAGATCAAACCACTAGAACATATTTAATCATCATAGATTTACATTCTTTCACTCCAATGAAGGGTGGGTGATACACTTGTTATTAATAGTTGTTATTGCAATTATTCGGGATAATAGTGGTGACCTTATACATAGTATGAATATTGCATGCATTGTAACTAATTCTTCCTCCCCTAGATTGTGAGGAGCTTAATCATAGCTAGACCGGCCATAGTTTGTAGTCTATGTTGTTTAAAAATTTGTTGTTGAGAGAATTATTTTTCATTCCCGTACGCTTTGCAATAAAACCTATAGACCTTTTTACTATTGCTACTATTGCATTGTAATTGTCAGTGACATTGATATAGTGCTTCTTAAATGCAGGAATGTATTACATGACACAATTTCCGTAATTTTTGTCTAAATTGTCGTGTTCAACATGTCCGTGTGACATTGAGTTGGAGGGGAATGTCTGACCATACTAGAAAATCCATAGTAAAAACATGAACATCTACCTCTTTGATTTCGTCTATCTCTTTTGAGGGTGAATGTGTGTTTGACTCTCGTATCTGTGTGACGTTTGACAATCTCGCATAAGACAACCCTGCTCAAATGTAGTGATATATACCATTGTAGAACAAAGGATAAAGTTTCTCTTTCCAACTGCTGATGAAAAAAAAAGCTACATAGCTATCTAAATTTCCTTCCTTCGATTACAGTTTGGTCTGGAACTTGCCCACTTTCCATTTTATGCCATTTTTTTTCCCTTTTGAGATGAAATGTTTACCTTTGTTTAAGACAAAAACGAGGACGGTGACAAAATTTCGAAGCACATTATAGAAAAGTTTCACTTGCTTTATTCTTCCACCTATTTTCTTCATGCACAAAAAATTGCTTGCATTCTTACCTACATTAAAGATTTGCATGCTTGAATATGGAATCATTATTGAGCACCTTACCTTATAAGTCCGCACAAGTACCTTATATTCATGTGAGTACCATATATTTTAAAGTGTATACACTCACGTTAGGGGTCTTGAAAAAGACAAGAAACCGTTGGGGAAAAACCGATATTGGAATGAAAATATTTCCGTAGATTGTTTATTTTTTGAACGTGAAACGATTAGTTATTATACATGGTTCATCTTCATTTCCTTATGATGGTATAACTTCTAGTACCAAGTCTTATGTACTCCCTCCATCCCATTTTTATTGTCCAATAGGTTCTCTCAAATCCACCTCCCAAGGTAGATTTGAAAAAACCTACTGGACAATAAAAATGGGGACGGAGGCAGTGTATATAGGAAGGACGAAAGAAGACTAATATTGGACCTTCACACATTGCGAACGCAGATTGTCGAGTTCCCCGTTCCCCGTTCCCCTCGTGATCGAAGGCCCTTGGTGATCCCTTGAGAACAAACGGACGGCTAAGATTTGCGGAACCTCAACCTGTTTCTCTCGAGGGAGACTTTCCAAAACCCCGTGACGAGCACATTGCCCCGATCATTCGGAAGAGCCTCCTTTGCAAGCTGAGGAATCCTCTGTCTGAATTACGAAAGCGGCAAGATGAATGCTCCCGATCGATATGAGCGCTTCGTGGTGCCCGAGGGCGTCAAGAAGTGCGTTTTCCGTTGCCTTGATCATCCTATTCATTCATGCTTGTATACAAATTGAGAAACATCGATTGTGATCGTTGTAACAATTGCGCTTCTTGCTCTTCAGGGTGACTTACGAGAGGGATATGAAGGTTATGAACGCCGCTACTTTTACCGTTGAGCGTGAAGATCACACTATCGGCAACGTCATCCGCATGTACGTGCATTGCTGCTCTCTTGAGTAGGTTTCTAGGGTTTAGGATTTTTTTCAACAAATGGTGCTCAATTAAGTGTGGGATTTTGTTTGTGCGCTGTGAGCAGACAGCTGCACCGCGATCCGAGTGTGTTGTTTGCTGGTTACAAACTGCCTCACCCTCTGCAGTATAGGCTTGTGCTCAAGGTTTGATTCTTATCACAATCTTTCTTTTCCTTTGAATTATCTTTCGACCGTTTCAACTTTCTTGCAAATTTTTGGTAAGTTTGAATGTTCTGACCTTGAAGCACCTTCTCTGTCTCTCGTTTACAGATTCAGACGACAAGTCAATCTTCTCCCATGCAGGCTTACAACTTGGCCATCACCGATTTGACGAAGGAGCTTGATCATCTCAAAGCGGTCTTCGAGGTATGGCCAATTCATTCATACCCCTTCTCTGTGTGTAGAAAGTGCTTATCGTAATGGAAAGATAAAGCTACTGGTGATGTTTTAATTAAGTTTCTAACATGCGACCATCTTACGCTTTGTGTCCGCAGCAAGAGACGAGCCAGAAACAAGCAGAATATTACTAGGCTGGGTGGCCCATTGCAAACACGGATTCCATATACCTGCTTTATATCAGCTACAGCAGAGGCTTATGTTAGCCCCTTTTCTCTCGTCTCTCCAAAGTAGACGATGGTAGAGGACGCGAAAAACTGTCACATAGCTTGAGGCTCTTACTTGCATTTCCAGCAGGAACCTATCTGTTTTCACCTGGATTGACTCAACGCCACCAAAGCGTGATGATGCTGAGTGATTTTTGATTGGAACGGGTTATGTACCGTTCTCTTCGAAGTTTCAGCTTCCGACATTTGACGCATTTAGGGGTTAGAGTGAAGGTATCCTCTCCCCAAGCACAACTGTAAATCTCCTGCTTTTTAGAACGGGTGCCTTTTTTTCTTTTTGACGAAAACAATAACATAAGTACGTACACAAAATGCATGGGATTAGTGGATGGCATATGTATTCCAAATGGAGTCCTTGCAAGCGAAGTTAAAGATTCATTCTACACGAAACTTTCTATGAAATGTTTTTGGTGGAAGTAGTGGAGCAAGTCATCATACATCTGCTCCAGGGTCTGGAATTGCGTCAGCCCCAATTGCTTGATCTTGGTGGTATCAAACTTATGGTAGATGTCATCTCCTATCGTGTCCGAGCACCTGAACCATTGACAAGGAATTCATCAGAACTAGTGCTGTGTAATATCGTCCTCAGATATAGAGAAGTTTCCGAGAAGAAGCCAACCTTGAAGGAAGTCGAAGTTTGGGATATTTGGCTTGCAGCATGCTCATAATGTCCCGATAGTGGGCAACCTCCGAGGAGCATATGTACCGACCGCGTGCTTCAGGCACCTCCATTCCAAGTACATGCGCCTTGACAACATCGTCAATGTGCACGAATCCAATCCTTGTGTTTGGATACTGTTCTGCACCTGCTTTCCAACCCTAGCACTCGTTAGTAACCACGAACAGAAGGTTTGCTTCACTCTGTAGAAAAATGAGCTAAAAAGTGGCATTTAGGGTTGAAGGGTACGATGATCAATCGGTGGAAACACCATACCTTTCAAAAGGGCGAGGATCATCGACGTGGTACTTGTGGGCACAGGCGTGCGAGCAGGACCGATGACGAATGACGGGCATATCACCACCAATTCCAGCCCCTCTTTGGCAGCGTACTCATGAGCGTTCTTCTCGGCCAACGTCTTTGCCAATGCGTACCACATCTGCGTGAATGTGCACATTCAGTACTAGAAAAATCAAAGAATCGTCGATGCAACTAATGTCCTCAGCAATAAAGGTACCTTATGGTCTCGAATATATTCAAGATTGCTGAAGACCGATTCATCAAGTGGAGCGTCCTCCGGGCTGCGGTTGTAATCGTATCGAAGAGCTGAACTTGAGCTCGTCATTACCACACGCTTTACAGAAGGTGACTTGGTGCATGCCTGCAGCACGTTCGCGTTTCCTTTCAGAGCAGGATCCAGCATTGTCACCTGCACAAGTCAATGTTTAATAAATGAAAATTCTGATAACCACCTTCATATTACACCGAACAAAACAGGAATGCTTGGGAGGAGAAAGATGGACTCCATAGCCAGTGCTGTGATAGTCAATGCCACTGATACGGTATTCCGTGAGAGAGAAAAATTAGAAGGGTCACCTGAGGATCACCGTTGGGATCGTACACAACTGGGCAAGCAGTGTGAAACACAGTATCCACTCCGTACACAGCTTCATCGAAGCTGCCTTCGTCTAGCAAATCCGCCTTGAAAATTTGGAGTCGCTCTGTGGCACCAGGGAACTCCCACAGGAACCCAGTCTTGGTCTTATCATCTACAAAAGCCCACATTGACCACTGAGTCTGGTTCGAGTTCTACACCCAATCAATCCAGTTCTAAAAGAGCCGAAATTCGATGTAATCGAACACCTGGAGATGCAATTTGAGTTTACAATTGAGCATGAGGAAAGCTTTTTAAGCGAAGAGAACACTCACCAGGATTTCTGGCGGTCGTGCGAACTTTGTAACCTCTCTGAAGTAGAGCATAAATTAGAGATGATGCAATGAGACCAGTACCGCCAGTTACACACACCTCCTTCCCCATACCAGGCTCCATTCTCAGAACTACTACTGAAAGACTCTTGCACGATTGCTCGCTCAATCACAAAAACCCTAAATAAATTTAGAATGTCCTGTTTTTAAGCTTGTCTCTGAAAGCCATCTGAAGTCAGCACTCGCCTGTCGGTCGTCATCATTCACGTAATGGAGCAGAGTGACCGAGCAACCTACCTCTTCACGTGATCTTGGTGCGTTGATAGCCACTGATCTGATCCACGGATGACCTTCATCATCCATGGGGAGCCCCTCGCCACTTTCATGACATTCTCATTGTACGAGCAGAAGTTCAACAGGCTCCTTTTCGAACAGTGCTTATTCAAAGTGCTACGGTTAGCCCAGACACGACGGATTGGTGACTCGTGCTCAGAAACTTAGATATGATTATACCGGTTGTAGGAATTGTGTCAAGTACCTTAATCTGGATTTAGAGTCTACTACGATGTTATGTAGTAGACATTTCCACCCAGGCTGCGAATTTGGATCATCGATTTGAAGGATCCAAATCTTACGTTTTAACGTGTACCTGATTCTCGAGAAGACGATTATCAGATTCTTGACAAGAACACACAGAAATGGACAAACATGCTTCTTGAATAATAGGCCTTGGAAGAATATATTGATGCTTTCTCTTTATACAACCCAGGATGTTCACGAACCACGTTCCCAGATTGAGAATTCTTCTCTTCTTCGTGGTTCTCGCAAAAGAATCGGCGGTAGGCTGATCCTAAATATGTTACATGATTGATCACCACGTTAATTAAAAATCTGAGATACAATCAGGGACCAGACAAACCTGACATTTGATTACACGATCAAGAACTATATATCCTGGACTAACCATAAATTCCACTTGTGCGGTAGGTGATGACCACCTATCAGTGGGAAACAATTCAGGTGGAGTCTCTAGAGGCTCCATTAGTGCAGCTTCAAACTTTTGGTTGGTCTTAGCAATGAAATAACTTGCAACGGGGTCAAACGCAAGGGCAAGATGTTGAGCCCGCCATACATGCTTCGAGACCTCCAGCAAGTCCTCCATCAGCTCGTCAGGCCACTCTGTGGGCCACTCCAATACGCTCTGAATAGCGTCGAATTTCGCTAAACAGAATATTCGAAATTTCTCAGAGTCATCGTCACGACGGTGGATAAGGTCACGAGGATCTGAGAGGGACAGCCTTCGATACTCTGCCCAAGCGCGTCGCCTTGCCGCAGTACCCAAAATTCGATCTACATTTCAAGAAGATTCAGGACGTGCAGGGTTTGCATTAGAAAATACCGAGCTCAATGTGAAGAATCAGAATTTCACAAACAAGTCGTTCCACAACAGTGAAGAATGTCTGCAAATTCAGCAAGATAGCCCACATCATCGTAAAAGTAGACGACGAGAACAAACACAAGAACCTCTTTACTCCAAAATACAAGAACAAAGTCGATTCCTGAAACACTCTGTACCTTCTGACTTGTGTGCCTCCTCCTTAAAAATGATCCGACTCAGCCACGCTTGAATTCCATATTTGAAATGCCCACTGTTTGCGAAATCAGCGCGAGGGAACAGTCGAGCAACCACATCATGTAAAGAATTGATGTCTCCAGCTTCGTAGTCTACATCTTCTGACAGGGGGAGATCATCTTCAAACTTCACAAGTGCTTCAACAAACTTGCGAAGGTAGTCCCTCTTCACCTTGATCACTTCTACGAAAAGTGCTGCACTGGGGAGCTGAGCATTCTCGCTATCCTCCTCAGGTAAACCTGAATCCCAGTTCACCCTCATCTTAGGAACGGAAGTCGCTCTTCGATTCGAATGATGATGACCGTT
Organism: Bryum argenteum; assembly: GCA_037043015.1. Lineage (NCBI taxonomy): Eukaryota > Viridiplantae > Streptophyta > Bryopsida > Bryales > Bryaceae > Bryum > Bryum argenteum. The sequence goes on along the minus strand of CM073328.1, from coordinate 10,257,192 downwards.
CTCACGTAAGGGTGCAAGATTCGATGCCCCGTAAGTCTGTCTCCTGCTGTGTCCAAGTTCAGGAACTCCATCAACTCCGGTGGTAACGGCCTGAAATAAAGTTCGCCGCCGTGAACCCAAAAGTGAGGTGTCTTCTCTAAGAGAATCACTTCTCTTGAGATCTCGGTAGATTTCTTGCACACCCTGGCACATCTCCCTCACTTCGTTCATTTGACTTTCCATGAGCTCCCGGAACGATGCCCATTCGTTCTCCCAAGGTGGATGTGAAGCATTATTTTTTGGCTTGAGCCTAGAGTAATCATTTCAGTTCAATACACAAACGTCGTCAACACACACAAACGTCGTCAAGAACCATCAAGTACTCTTTTGAAAGCTCTGTAGCAGGAACAAAGCATGGTGACTGGAACATAATAACTGCGCTATATCCTCTGCGAAGTCCGTGAACTCGCAGACCTCTGGGCAGCCCATCTTATACAAGTGACAAAGTACTGATAGTAGAAGCAGACCTGGAAAATTTGCCAGCCAGCACTGCTCCCAAACTCTTAGGCTCCTTTATTTTGAAAGACCCCGTTGGTGGCTCTCTACTAGGAAAGCGAGAAATCTTATGACTATCATTGAGTTTACCAGCGCATGGGAATCCGCAGCACCTTGGGTTCACCTTGGTGGGTTCATTACTTCGTGCTGCTCAAAACACAAAGTTGAGATGTCAGATGGTTCCAAGAGTATATATAGTGGGCTCCATCCAACCAGCTTTCGAAGATCAATGAGGAGATACACGCTGATCCTTACAAGATCTCGAATTCTCTCCGCTGAATGTTCTTGGAACTGCAGTAGTTGTGGAGGCATTTGTCCTTTCTATATCCCGCGAACGCAAAGTGGATTTGGATCGTGGGCCCAAACGTTTAGTGAAGGGATCTTCATATTCTGGCTCCTCTTGCTGCAAGCTCCGTCGATGTTGCATGATGTGGGAAAATTTGCCTTCGTTGTGTCTCTTCTCTTCTTGTATTTCATCTTCTTCATCATGCTCCCCCCGGTGCATGGCTAAATACTTCACTGGTCTTACAAGATCATCGCCTACGAGATAGAGCAGATTGAGAATCAGAAATGAGCTTGCACTAATCCCAATGGGCGCAATAAGGCCCGTAATCAGCTCGCAGAATCAAGCCTTAGAACATGCTACTCGAAAACAAAAGTTTAGGCTTAACCCCGCAAGGCCCGAGATTTTACGGTTCTAAGATGACAAAGTTACTTGATTTAATTAGGAAATTCACAGTATACAAAAATATCATCTTCTTATCACCGACGAACATTCCAAGTGCTGAAGAAAATTGATTAACATTAACATAAAGAAAGTCCCAACTGGAACCACTCAGAAGTACTAAACAGGATAATGAACAATGTTGACTTCCTTAAATGAAGAAACAGCAAGATTATTATACACGATCGCTACTTACCTTATGCAGAAAACATAGAGATCAATTGATGATGTGCATGCGCTCCTTGCAAGCGACGGCCGCTACATTATGGTACCACTCGCCAATGACTGTATAGTTGAACCTGATTGCAGATGAAGCAGGAGGCGCAGAATGTCTCCGGATGGTAGGGCCTGCTCCTTCAAACTTCCAACTCTCGATACCCAAAAGCGAGATTGAAGCATATCATATACTTCTCACCAGAAATCATCTGTTCCAAACAAATGGAGCAATGACATAATGAGCAGAGCAATTTGTTATCAAAATTGGTTTGATCTATAGGCGGGAGAATGCGTCCTACTACATATTCATAAAATGTTTGAGCAAATTGCTACTGTCTGAAACACAAATAGCGGTCAGTGTAACAAGGTCAAGATAGTTTATTGTCGTCGTTCTTCCTAATAATGTACTTGCAAAAGCCTTTGAGAAGAAAAGGAATGCACAGAGCCTGAATTGGGGGCCCAAATAAACTCAAATACTTTTTTTTTATCATTTCATGAGATGACTGTCATAATCGGCCATTTTTTCGTATGCTATGCCTGCCTATATGACGATAATCATCGTATATGCTAGAATTGCTCTGTTTCAAATTGACCTAGGAAAGTTATGCAGGCAACTACGCTTAATCAGTCACAAATGCTCTAATGGGCAATATATACTGATACATAATGACTGACAATGAACTCACTGAATAAAAAACTGTTCAACAAGTTCAAACTATGAACTTAGAGGCAGTACAAAGATAACATTGTATCCTTGCCGATATGCTAATAACTTGGTCATGGAACAAGCACACATACATAATTGTCAACTTCTTGAGAACTGCTCTCTTAACCCTTACACCAATGACATCAATCCAAAGTAACTGTCCTTGACAACAACCACACAAATGAATCGACACGCTAAGAGGATTTGTCAAATCTCAATCCATCCCGACTTCCCAGATTTAGATGTCAAACCAACTGCAATTGCACTGAAAGTTCTTCAAAAGTTGAGACCTAGTCTCAATTTCACACAACAGCTCCTCAAGTCCTAAGCCAGTTCCTCACCTACATAGCCTTCTCGTAGTCCTCCATGTGGAAAACATTACCAGTCTAAATCTAACAAACAGTCAACTCGATGGAAGAATCAAATTCCTCCGAACGAGCGAATCATCTCTCCCCGACTTCGTTTCTAGAGTACAACAACCGCCTTCCTGTCAACAATTTAACTCCAATGCCTCTCCGATCACCTAATCAACTAAAGACCTCGCTCCAACGAACTGTACTTCCAGCCTACTTCCAGCTGATCATTCCAGTCACGGAATATCACAAAGAGCGAGTGACGAATGCGACTCAACAATCTGGTTCCTCAGCTACATAGCCTTCTTAGACCACTCCTGCATTCGGATTACATTCTCACCATACACAGTCTAATTCATGACAAACAAGTTATCCCGAAGTGAGAATCAATTCTCCTCCAACTGAGCACATAGCCGACCAGAATCTCTCAGAGGGTTCATTTCTAGCGAAGAAGAACCGCCTTCGCATCAACGACTAATCTCCAATTCCTCTCCTATCACCAAAACAACTACAGAGCTCGCTTCAACCAACCGTGACTCCTGATCACTCCATTCATTCAAGGAAAAGTAACACAACAGCAATCTTACTACATCACAAAGTAACGTAACAGCAATTCAACTCGTTCACAAAGAACACCAATCCTCAACCGAGCTAATTCGCTACCTCTCTCCCTTTCTCTCAAGACTAACTCCTAACGGAAAAAACGAAACAGCAAATCGCAATTCTTCAACCAAGCTTATTCGCTATCTCTCTCTCTCTCCCACTCTCTCAAGATTCATTTCTAACGGACAACCGAAACAAAACAGCAAGTCGCAATTCTTGAACCGACCTATCAATGCGAGCAACGGTCGGAGTCCAAACAGTGATCGCGCAATCCAACTCACTCGCAACGCCGGCCGACACCGCTCGATGACGATCAAAGCTCTGGCTCGATCATTAAACTGTCAGAACGGAACAGCGAAGCAGTGGAGCGCCATTTTGAACGAAAGACACGGTCCGAAAGCGGCGGCGACAGAGAAGACAGCGAGGAAGCATGCAACTGCTGCAACCATCTAGAACAGGCATTAAGTAATTCGCTTCTACCATAATAAAGGGGGGGCCTTAACAGAAGCTCTACAGCAGGCTTAAATAAGTAAAGCTGTCGCCACTCCAACACTTCTTCTTCCTTCCTTCCTAGTCCTCCGCCATAGCTTGCTCCTCTCCTCCAATGAATGGATTCGTCGGAGATCGTTGCGAGGTTTTCTTGCTTTCCTCTTTCCTTCCTTCCCGACCATGGTTGGTCTCGTCTGCTAGCTCGCCACCATCGCCACCACTTCCATATTCCCGCTCCAACAGTTCCCGGCTATTCGGTTACTTTTGACTTTTTACTTTTGCTTTCTCGTCCTCGATTAATGCGGTGGATGTTGACCTTTTTTCTTCGCCGGTGTACGGTTTGGTGGACTTGTCATTATGTGTCCCCCTACTTTGATTGCATGATCATGGTGAACATTTGAAATCAGAAAAATTTTATTTAAAAGAACTCCAACCCTATTTTGAGGTTGGCATGAATAGAGTGTTTGTTTTACTTAGTGATGTGGTCATACCAAGGCTACTACACCAGATCCCATCAGAATTCCGAAGTTAAGCACCTTTGGGCCGGATGGGTGACCTCCCGGGAAGTCCTGGCGCTGCATCCATTTTAACCCTGAGAAAGGACCGGAGTTTCTATCTATCTATCATCATCTTTGTTTTACTTATCCTTGTCACAAAACCAATAGTGGGATTATTACAGTGTCTCGGAGTGTACACTATTTGCTAGTTCCTTCCTAGCCACTAAACTGAATAGGTAGATTAGTGTTTTCAACATTAGGAGCCAATAGAAACGCTAATTGTCAATCGTCTCCATAATGTGAGAAGAGTAAATGGTGACTCTGACACCAATTGTATCAAGTAATAACTTTTTATTATTTACATAAGCGCATTTTTTTATTAGATGGAATATTGTAAATCTTGGAATGAGAAACTAAAGGAAGAACATAGCCAGAGGGGATAGATAGACACACATGAAGCACAAGCCCAACTCTTTTAAAGTTGATGCGAGCAAGCAGTTTGCACTAAGTTGATGCAAACATAGTGTTCAAGAGCAAGCATGTGGCAATCAAAGCTAATGCAAATAGAGGCTTACGCGAGCACATAAGTTAGATATAGGCTTATCACAGCAAGCAGGTCAAGGACAATTGTTTTGATAGTTCGAGTAGCTCTCACTGTCAACCGAGCAAATATTGCAAGTTGTTCATAAGTTATAAGTCTGAATGGAAAGGGATTAATTATAATTATCAAAGAAAGTTCTACATTTAGATTCAATTAAAAATACCAAGCTATAGAGGTTGGGCAGAATTTCTAATCTTAAGTTAGAACTCTAATTCAGAACTCTATCCAACACTAGTTAAGATATCAGCTAACAATTAGTTCTAATTCAAAACTCTATCCAACACTAGTTAAAAAATCAACTGAATATTAGTGCTTTGAAGAATTGTTGCATCCAACACCAATCTTCATATAACACTAATCTACTTGCTTAGTGAAGCAAGTTCCACATTTAAATTCAATTGGAAATACGAAGCTATAGAAGTTGCGCAAAATTTTTAACGCCACGTCAAAACCTAATTCAAAAAACTCCCATCCAACACTAATAAAAATATCAGTTGACAATTAGTGCTTTGAGGAATTGTTTCATCCAACACTAATAAAAATATCAGTTGACAATTAGTGCTTTGAGGAATTGTTTCATCCAACACTAATCCTTATTTAGCACTAATCTACATGTTTAGTGTAGTGTCTTACTAATATCCAACTTGAAATTACCTCCAAAAGGCTTTGAGGTACCCATATAATGAGAGCCAAGAATCCCCACCATAGTCAAGTGGATTATGGTGGTGTCACCACGCTAGCATAGGAAATAGGACCCACAACCTCCTCATTGGGGGCCATGAGACCTAATGGCCAAACCAAAGCTTGTAGCGGTTAATTTTTTTAAAATTACCGGAATATGTGATATGTAAGCATTGATTTCACCACTATGTTTAAATGTTCATTTGTGTAGGGTGCAATGAATGATTTGTAAATGATATAACATCTTGTATTTGATGCAAAATTCACCGTGAGGGCAAAGATAATATGGCATCGAAGTGAACAACAAAATATTCTTAGATAATATTCACTCTTTTAGGAAAAAGAATTTTAAAAAATAAAATTAATAATAATCTCTCAGTCAAGTGGCCGCACTTCTATGTTTTGCATTAAACACTACACTAAATTTGATAATTAGTGTTAAATACATTAATTTGCATAAACATGTTATAAGTTTTTACTGTTGTTCAATAATTTTACCCACTATATTGGCCAAGATGAGGGTCCTTATATAGTATCAGAATCAATGCTCTTGGTAAAAAAATTTAAACAAAAGTAAAAACTTATATCATTTTCAAATCTTATAATAATCTAAGACTAATTATCAAATTTAGTGTACCCTCTTCTATTGCAATTTTCAATTTGTGATGTTTTTTGAGGAAATATAACTGCAAGATCTAGTGCGTGTACTCAAAATCCTCACCATTCTGAAATTGTGAAATCACAATCTTTAAATGTTTGTTTTGTTTTCTTTAAACGGCTCATTTTGACTCTCCAAGATCTTGTCTTATTTAAATTGGATATTGGTTTTGTAAATTTTATCATGTACACCTTATATATATTGTTTCACTCACACCAAATTGTAGCCCAAAATACCAATTTTAAATCCATCACTAGGTTGCCCAAAATCCCATAAAGCGGATTTTGTGTTAAAAGAGCTTTGATATTTAAGTCAAGTGAGAGGTTAAAGTTTCTAAAATATATATATGCTTATGGAAAGATTTTGGAAATTAATGAGGATATAATTCAATTCTAGGCAGATTACATCATATCCGAACATGATTCCTAAAATAGAAGAGTAAATAAGTCTTGGAATGTAAGAAGTTCTGAATTGCCCACATTTATTACGCAAAGATATGAGGATTCACTTCAGATTTTAACTTCTTGGTGTAAAATTTGACTCGGTAGTTTTTCAAACAAAGCCTATATAGAGTACTTTATGCCGCTTTGAATTTTGGGGTTGAGTAGTGGTTATCATTTCCTTAATAGTCTCCTTATTTTTGTTTAAATCATAGAATGGAAATTTGAAGTTTTTGATAAGGTTCTTTAAGTTATAGGGAAATTTTGAAAAACATATAGATGTTCCTTTAGATGGTGAACATATAGAATTTTATTATTAAAATCAAAAGATAAAGAAAAGTGGAATCCGTCAACAAGAAGGTTGTTTGGGGTGGCTTATTGCCCACTGGAGGATTGACATAAATGCAATGAAAGTGGCTCTATTTGTTTAGAATAGCATGTTGCAACTTGTAAAAAGTCGTTTCAAAACCACATGATAGTAAAAAATCTAAGGGGAATTATTGAATAGGAGTGAGATTGTATAAACAATACTTATAATACAAAAATGAGTGTGATATTACGAAGTACACCATATCATATGCATACAAACACAATTTGTGGTATGACAAAAGTTCTCTTAGAATAACACCACTTTTTTACAATTGCCTTGTTCTAACCTTGATCTCTTCGATCTAACTGCCATATCTGTTCGACATACCCTTGATGATATGCCTATTCAACATAACACCAATTATGGTGTAGAACTAGTGACCCCGCTTAACACTATATGGTAAACACTCTAGACACATAACTTGAGATAGAGGTAACTCATTAATGTATAACTTCTAAATCTCAGTTATTTAAATTTGCATAAAAGCAATCAAATCAATTATACAAAGCATGCTTTATTAGTCACTATCCATTCATACAAGTGTTCGCCACACAATTACTACAAGGAGAAAAAAGTTTTAAAACTATGGTTCTAATCATATTGTTCAAAGTGAATATTCAAAATAATTAAGAATATGACAATTAATAATCATTTGACTAAGAATATGACCATTCATAATCATCGAAACCATTCATCGTCAAACAACCAACTCCAATGATTGATAATAATTATATTTTTAATTATATTGAACGAGACTATAACAATAGGACTACAACCATGGTCAAGAACACCTTGTTTTTTTGTAGTGAACCGTTTTTCATCATCACACTCATACGCTTAAGCATCCTTCTATCCGTTTGTGAAAGTTCAAAGTAAATGAAAGCTACACCGCAACAAACTTCATAATCATACATAACCTTAAGTGCCTCAGGGTTAAAGGCCCATAAACAATAAATCTCTATACGCAAAAGAATATGTGTATGGGAATCCATACATGCATGGTCATGATAGTTTGGTCATGTATACAAAGCATGAAGAGTTTTGAAGATGTTGAAGTGTTTTTGTTTTTTATGTCAAGAGTTTATTGGATCCCAAAAATATATCAAGGAGTCAAAGGGACAAGGAATATGGAACATGAAAAATGGAAGCAAATAAGGAGTGAAGCGGAGATCAAGAAAACATCAGAGGGGAACTAGGAACCCATGAAGAAAGGATAGGAACTCGGACAAAGAATGAAAACTGGGAACAAAGGATAGGAATTGGGAACATATGATGGGAGCGGGAACGGGATTTTGGAGATAGGGAAGCATTATTAAAAAAATGGAGGATGATGAACTAGAAGAGAAGACATGGAACTAAGTACAAGGGAACACGGGAACGGATGACATGCTATAAATCTTCAAAAACAAGGGGGCCATCAACAAAGGAGCGGGGGATAGGGGGTAGTTTTAAAAGAACACCATGTAAAGAGCTCACCCATCGAGACGAGGGGACCTTATTCACAAATTAAACACATACTCTCTTTTTTTTGCGTGTCCGGAGGGTTTAGGGCCCGGAGGACACAAGTGTATAATAGTTGTTAATAGTAAAAACAAGATAATATTTATGAACATAAATAGTCATTTTGGACTAGCACCGCATTCTTCTCACACGAAGGTGTGAATTAACTTACCAGACTTGTGGTGGAAGTCCCGTGTTCGAACCTCGACGAGGGCATCTTTCGGTTTCGTCCTTGACCGCGCCGTCTTGTAACAAATTCGACCATTTGATCGAAGCTCTGTTTTCGAATCCACGCTTCTCATTCTGTTCGTGTTTGCAGCCCCCGATCGGAGCGATGGCGCACCAACTCCGCCCGCTGGCCGTGCGATCGGCATCGGCGTTCCGACAGACGCTGGCGCCTTTCTTCCAGCGCTTCTCATCAACGGCGACCACGGTGCTGGACGACCTCCGCTACGCCAAGTCGCACGAGTGGGCGAAGCTGGAGGGCGACGACACGGTCGTCATCGGCATCACGCACCACGCTCAGGAGGCTCTCGGAGACGTAGTTTACGTAGATCTGCCTGAGGTCGGAAAGCAGATCGAGGCTGGCGATGCGTTCGGCAGCGTGGAGAGTGTGAAAGCCGTGAGCGATGTGTACGCGCCTGTTTCCGGCGAGATCGTGGAGGTGAACAGCGAGCTCACGGAGTCGCCCGGCTTGGTGAACAAAGGCCCGTTCGACGAAGGCTGGATGCTCAAGCTCAAGCTTAAGAATCCCGCCGAAGTCGAGTCGTTGCTTAATGCCGCAAGTTACAAACAGTACATTGAAGAGGACGCGCACTGAATTCTTCTCCCTCTTCTTGATTAGGTTCTGGAAATAACTGTCCCTACACATTTTTCTTGATCTCTCTGTAAATTCTACTTCGGTATGGTATGGTAGCTCTGACAGGTGTTTAAGATCGTCAGTGCAATAGGTATTGCAGGATTAAAATCCGAAGCAGAAGCATGTGTATGTACTGCTGTGAGAATTGAGGTACAACGCTGAGAAATTCATTTATCATTCGTCTTTTACTCGTCGATCTTGAAAGTCCTCTTGAGGCGATGACGAATCCCGCAGAAGTTTCAAATTATTGTTGAATGCTGCCAGCTACCAGCGCTGTATCATGATTCTTTAAGCTTGCAGCCCTAATGTGCTTTTCGGAATCTTCCTTCCCTGTAAGCTCTGACATTTTCTTGCAAGAAGCAAGAAAGCAATGAGGTTATGAGAAGCTCAGAACTTCAGATGCTTTAAACTTTTCTTAAGGCGGTGACAGATCCCGCAAAGGCGCAGAACCTTCGCTAATTGCTGCGAGCTGCCAACGCTGAACTGGTTCTTAGGGCTTATAATCTGCATTTCTCTTTCGAGATTCCTTCGTAGTTTTTCCTTTCCGACATTTTTTTGCAGAGGCCAGAAAGTGATGAGGATTGAGCAGACACGCAATGCCTTGATTGAAGCGTTACAATGAATTGCTCTTTCTGCTGTGAAAGATTGAAGGTTATTCCGATAATGGTACGTTTGCGGCAACGGATCGCTTTCTGATCGAAGTGCCACTTGCAGCTGTGTAATGTTAGAACGAAATATACATGTGGCTTCCGATCTCTATTTCTTGAGGTCGTGTTTCTTACGCCGCTGAAGAAGTGTCAATTCTCTTCATGTGCTCCATGTGGCATCAAGCATGAAGTAATGAGCTTTTGCTTCTGTATCCTGAGAATCGTAGAATATGTGATATCCCATTTCCTAACCCAGACAAATTCGCTGTGGATGTCATAGAATTTGTGTAGGTATATTGTAGATTCTTGTCTTTGAATCGGTCATCCTTCTGACTTCAAGAATAGAAGCTTAGATTCCGAGACAATGAATGCTTCTGAAGCTGTTCGCTTGCGACCTTTTGAAGGTTATTGAAGACTTTGTCAGTAGATTCATTATTGTAAGGAGATTCATAGTTGTAAAGAGCAGCAATGTGCTTCTAATAGTGTAAAGGTAGGAGGCTCAAAAACCATATAGGATTGAGAATCGCACACTATGTGTATCCAAGTAGGAGGTACAATTTAGTTCTCGATTTCAAACTGCGAAGGAACTATAGTGTTTAATTTAGAGTGTAGTTCAAGGTTTACCTACAACTACCATTTTCAAATCTCACAAAATAATTGTAATTTATTTTAGAATTCATGATTATAGCTAGTCTTAAGATGACACTTTAGGGCCGGTTTACACTACGGTGGAGAAGTCCACCGGTCATGAAAAGAAGAGGATTTATTGATTGTGATTGGTTGAAAGCATGCTTCTTGACTGGTGGGTGTTTACACTAGGTGAAGAAAGCAATGGTGGTGAACATTTCTCATGGATGATAAAATGACATAGCCGCCTATGTGGCGGCACTTTTTGAAGAAAGAGTTCTCCATAGGTGGAGTTTTTGTTGGGACCAATTTGGATCTATTTTTTATAATAGAAACCTTATTAATATCCAAGATGTAAGGAAGTTATAGCATTCACTTTTGTGCAAGGGGCCTAGTTGTGAACATTTTTTCCTTTGTAAATTTTTGAGCAATTTTCACCATCGTGAAGTCATTTCCGCAAACAAAATTTTCTCATGGATTTTTCAGTAGTACATTATGAGCTTACAATATATGAGGCCTCATGACTAAAATATTTACCCACATGATGAACAATATTTCTACTACAAAATTGTACGGTTGATATTGAGAAACTTAAATTTTTTCTCTTTTATGACGCTTTTTTTGAGAATGTGTTCTTTTTGCTACAAATGAGTCAAACCATTTAGGGGTTAACATCCAAGAAAAAATTTGTTTCCTTCACGAGTTTAAAATTGACAATCTTTTTGGTAAGTTCCAAAAAACAGTCGTATAAACTTGAACACAATATTACCATGTGATGTCATCTTAGTATTTGAAAGTAATGATGTATCAAAAACTTGTTATTTACGGCACAATTGATATGCAAATTGAAATAATTCTTCTCCGGCACATTCACCACTTGCTTCATATAACCATGTCTTGGCCAAGCATTCTTGACCGACCGGAGGCCTTCTCCACCGTAGTGTAAACCGGCCCTTAGGCATAATTGCTTTGGCTTCTTAAGAGAGTGCCAAATAGAGTATTTTTTGAGCTTGGTCACATTGTAAAAGCACACTCCTTAACCCTAAATGTTCTTGATTTCAAAAAATATGTTGGATGACGACTTGAAACTTTGAAAAATAATAAATCTACACATGAATATTGTATTTTGACAAAATTGTATTGCGTTGATATAATGAGCAAGTGTAGCTTTGTAGTGAGAATTGCAAATCCATCAAGGTGACATACATTAATGTCATGCATTTTGAGACAAGCAACTTTTATTCTAGGAGGAGTGTTTTATTACTTTAAGCCAATAATGTGTATTCTAGGTTAAGAGCATGTCAGTCAATAATCATTTTTATAAATTGTAGTCAAAATTAATAGGAATATTTTCTCAAAAGACAGTGTTGAATTGACTACTTCTACATCAATATATCATATAATTAAATATAGTCAAATGGACTATTAGCCTACAATAATCATGATAAGTGCTTGGACTAAATTGAATGCCATATGTTACTCACATTCAATTTAGTCCAAGCAATTTAGTTTCAGACTCTTTTTCTAAGAAGGCCATTACTCGGGTTACAATTTTATTATTTTCTTTCTTTTTTAGGAGTTCTTTTTTGTACAAGGGTGTTTAAGAGACGAAAGTGAACAACCTTTCACTTAAAGATTTTTTGATTGTGGTAGGTTGTTGATACCATTTTCATCTTGAAGTGAAAATGATGAAATTTTGTGATATGTCTAGAATACTCATAAAATTTGAAGTGAATTCGAGAGTTTCAATCTATGAGGCTTCATAACTCCATTTGAACAACATGACCTTCAGTAAGTCTATCACACAATCAAACAGTGAAAATTTTACCTTCATTTTCATTTATGACACTCGTACAAAATTTGTGTTTCTAAACTAAGAATAGCCTAATATGATTAAGGGAAATGAGAATTTTTTTTTGGTAAAGAAATGGCTTCCGAGAATGCAATTTCGGAACGATCGAAGGACGGGCGGAGCAGGAGTGCCGAATGGACTTGCAAGTGCGGAAGATTCTTCAGAATCCATTCATCGACTTCCCGTTTGCGAGGATTTTGCAATGGACCTTGCCAAGTGTCTTCCGGTTCAACCGCGCTTAAATTTTTCTCTAGTGAGAGGGGAACAATGCGATGCAGTGTATAGGAAAGGAACAATTGCGGTGCAATCTTCTTTTGGGTCGCCACCCAATCGTCAAGATCGTATCGTTTTACGAGGAGGAGCTTCTGATGGGAAGTCGAGGAAGAGGTACGCCATTGCTGCTGCAATACCCGCAGACTCCGATGAGGGCCCCTGCTTGTACCTCAAGGGCTCGGTGCCGTCCGGCAAGAGCATTCGGCATCCCGGTCCTGTCGTCGTAAGTAAATTGCGTCGAAGTTATAAGTGACCCTGCTTCTTCTTCTTGTTTAGGTATTTTCTGAGATTGCTAATGTGCTGCAGGTGCTGGGAGACGTGCAAAAAGGAGGTGCCATTGTAGCAGACGGCGATGTCGTTGTACTCGGTCGGCTCCAGGGCGAAGTCCACGGTGGGAAGAACGGAATCAAAACTGCGGTTGTGTACGCTAATCAGCTGGACGATTCTTGTCACGTTCTTATCGCCGATGTTCTGGCTCCGCAATTCGTTGGCGGCCCCGCAATTGCCTCAGTGCAGCAAGACGGCACACTGAGGTAAGCCCCCTGCACAAACCCTATCCTTCTCTTGATGGTCTCTTCAGCAATTTGTGCAAGTGCTGCGATGGTCTCTTCTGCAATAATCAAAAGCTAAAGTGGATTGGAGCGTTTAGAGAATTAGATGATGAGCACTTGAAGTGAGTTGGAGGGTAGCTTCCGATCTAGCTTAGATACATACAGCGATCGATGCTCATGTTTACAAAATTATGTGCATGTTAATTGCATACATATGGTGTCTTTGTTTGTAGCATGCGTGCAGCAGCAGAAGCCCCAATACTAAACAGCAACAAGGAAGCTCCGAAATATGCGACAGCTGCAGCTTCAAAGCGACCAGCAAAACTGGCACTGTTCACTGGCGGGTACATAACCTTGGTCGGCCTGGCATTGCTCATCTTCCCAGCGCCTCTCTTCGGTAATTAACAATCTCCATTCTCTTCGCTCGAATCCACCGAAGATCCTGCTCATGGAGGCGAAGTTCTATTCATTTTTCTCGACCCGCGTTTGAACGCAGGGTGTGTGTTCGACGTGCGGAGTGTGACGGTGGGATGGATACGAGTTGGAGCCATCCTGGCTGTGGTAATCATTGCCCCTAATAGCCATTTTACCCGTTAAGAAATGCTGAGTCCGTCATGTATCCGAATGGACAGATATTCGACCCTCTCACATTTGGTGATCGATAACCTTGCAGGTGTTTGGAGTTTATTACATTGGGACTGCCATGGGTGACATGCGAGGTAGCTCCGGCGCTCGAGCCTTCTACATGTCCACCGTTGTCGGCCGCTTGGTAAGCACTCTAACTCCTTCTGCCACCTTCAATAAACCCTGCTGATAGTCTTTTTACATGACGGTGCCGAGGCGAAACCTTCACATCTGAACCAAGCAGGGTAAGAAGTCTCCTCATGAGCATTGTAAGGCGGGCTACAACATTGTGGTACAATGTGATCGGTCCAAGGAGACAAAAAATTTCTGCAAATGATCGATCAAATCAGTCACCTTTTTCTGGGAATTTTTCATAAATCTCATTCAGTCGACCTCGTCTATGTGCGGAATGTTCATTCTTCTAGATGTCCTCACTTCAAATTAAGAGCTGCGCGCTCTCAGAAGCATGAATCTAAGTCTGTCTCGTAAGTTCTCACGAGTGAGACTTGAGATCTTCTTGAGCTACTGAATATCTCTATCATAGATGAACTCGTTTGTGGCAAGTGCAAGAGCCACTTTTGTGACACTGTGGTTCATTTTTGAGATCTTCTTGAGCTACTGAATATCTTCATCTTAGATGAACTTGTTTGTGGCAAGTGCAAGAGCCACTTTTGTGACACTGTCATTTGTGGTGCAGTTTCTATTTATTGGTTTCAGCTGGCTTGTGGCTGTTGGCGCCGCTCAACGCGCTCTCCTGCTGGTATTTCATCTTCTTTTGGAGCTGCCATTCTGCTTGTGGATAGATTTCATTCTCGGTATCGGTGAATGTCTGATGATGTCTTGCCGTTTGCTTACATTGCAGGTTGGAATTGTAAATTTGGCGGGAGCTCTGTCCATGTTGCTTGCTTTGAGACAAGATTCAACACGAAAGGCTGAATAGATACGAAGTACATCAGCAATTTGTAAAGAGAGTGAAAATTTTTCTCATGTGTTAAGGAGTATCTTATGCATCTATCAAGTTTGTGAGGGTGAACATCTTTTATTGTTCACAACTTCCTCTCATAATTGTGCAGTATTTGTTGCTTGTGGGAATCAATAACCGCCTTGCATTGAGTTTATTTTGAAATGAGGTTGGGTTTAAACATGTGTCGGAAGCCATGAGAGTTGCAAAGCCATACAAGGCCTTCAACTCCCGAGGCCTGCAATGTGCCGTTTGCTTGACAAGGCCATGAAGTTGGCTTACCATTTTGGGAGCTCTCCTTTCAAGAATCTTAGTCCGTGTAAGATCTTCATGTAAGAAGAAAAAGCTCATGTAGTGTATGCATAGCCATTGAGTCCTTGAAAACAATATGGAATACAACTATTGTGAGTTTGCCTTCAGGAACGAGGGCCACTATTTGAGCAAGTAATGGTATTTCGCTTCCAGGCTCGATCAAAATTAGTAATTGCTTGTCCTTGTGTGTGCATGGAATACCTCTTCGTGATCTTTTTGGAATTTGTTATGACAAAAGAGGCTCTTGGGAATGAAAGGAGATGACAAGCGGCTGGGACATACAGTGCGGAGTGATAGGAATGGTAGGGAACTCATGATAGGAACACATTCACTGCAAGTATGAGTAAGATCGTAAAAATATTTAAGACTCTTGATTTGGAAAGCAATTGTTTTTAGTGCCACTATTGAAATTACAAGTGGAAGTGCTCTACAAAAGAATAGTATAAGAAATGTATCATTTATATATAAACATAATATATAGTTGGCCTCTCATTCCAATGTAGACTTATCAGGTGAATAAGCTCAATCCGATTGGCTCCAAAATTGGACCCCGCAGGGCACGCCCATTAGGGGTGCGCGGGTTTGGGTATCCCGGGGCGACCTTTCCGCCCCCTTAGCCAATCGACGAGCTTCGCTGCGTTCATCACTCCCCAGTCCCCACTCTCCACCCGCGTTTTCTGGTTGCAGAATCTGGAAATCGACGGCCATCGTGCTCCCTCATTCTCAAACGGCTGCGATTCTTGGAGCCCAGTTCGTTTCTCGATTCCATGCCTTATCCACCCACACTAGCAAGCACCAACCGGAGCAAGGCCCTCTCGCCTCGCTCTCTCCTTCCTTCCCAAATTCGAGCTTCCCAATTTTCCAAGCGGCATTGAGCAGGATTTGCAGGAGCTCGAATGGTCATGGCAGCAATGGCGGCCCAATCCGCTTCGAGCACCTTCAAGCCCAGCCTCACCTCCTCCTTCACGGCCTCCCACTCACTGCGGAGACCCGTCGCTGTCCCGGTCCTGCAACAACGACGAAGAAATGTGATCGTCTCCGAAAGCGCCACTAGTAAGAACAATGTTTCTTGATTTTAAGCATCTTGGAAAATTGTAGAAAATGTGGATTGGATTCTTATTGGTGATTGTTCTCAGAAACTAAGGAAGCTGCAGCGAATGTGGACACCAGCTCCGACCCCCTTCTTCTCCGCGCCGTGCGAGGGGAAGAAGTTGACAGGCCGCCTGTCTGGATGATGCGACAAGCCGGCCGATACATGAAGGTATTTACATTTCTCTGTTCTGATAGCCTTTAAGAATTTGAACTTCTTTGAGAATTCTTTCCTGCAAATGCAAGTGAATTCGCTTGTCTCTTCTATCTTTGCAAGGCAATTTGACCTCGTCCTAGTCTTAGGGTTTATAGGTATGTCATGCGTCTTAGGAAGTGATATTTATGATTGACCGATTTGAGGCACATTCCTTCTGTACACGGAAGAATGTATTTGAACAAAAACTCTCATGGATCTTGAAGGACTGAATTACCACTTATTCTGCGAGTTTTTTATACTCATGGGACGAATATTAGCTTGTCAGAAGCCGCTCCAAATCTTTGATGTAATTGAGCAAATCCTGACAGGGAATAGTTTCAACCGTTCGGTAGTCGTCTTCACATTCGTGTGAATCAGAATACTTGGATGAAGCTTATCTGGGCCTCTCCTTGACATTTTTGTTTTGAGGAAGAGATCGCTGCGAGAGTTTGCTTGAATGATAAACTTGTCTTACGGGCGATTATAGACATTGGGAACTTATTAACTTACTCTAGACTTGGGAGTCAGTTTGACGAATGGACGAAGCAGCTGACCTGACTGCTAGTCACAAATTTTAGTGTTCGAAATAAGGATCCGGTTCCACATTGAATATTATTGCAAGGTGCTTCTCTATTTTTAGGTGTTGAGTATATGAATACAGTTGCTGGATTTTAAATTGTCATTCACGGTCTATGAGCGATAATCTGAGAGACCTCTGGCTTTTATGTGGGTAACAGGTGTACCAAGAGTTGTGCGAGAAGCATACCACATTCAGGGAGCGTTCTGAGAATGTGGACTTGGCAGTCGAAATTTCATTGCAGCCATGGAAGGCATTCAAACCTGACGGAGTATGTCAGATTTCCTGAAATGTATACTTACCTTACGCAGCAATGATTCTTGCATTTCTTTTTCTGAGCAAGACAACCTCAGACTCTCCTCGTTCTGACTTGTTCATGCTTTTGCAGGTTATTTTGTTCTCAGACATTTTGACGCCCCTGACTGGCATGAACATCCCTTTCGATATTGAGAAGAGCAAGGGTCCCATTATTCACCACCCTATTCGTACTGCTGCTGACGTCTCTCAAGTGAGAGAGTTGGTACCGGCTGAAGCAGTTCCTTATGTTGGTGAAGCTTTGACTGCCTTACGATCTGAGGTGAGACTCACTTTCATTGCTGTACCTGTAACTCTTGTGATTTAAGCTCACTGCATATTGAAAATTCTTCGATTTTGCAGGTTGGAAATGCCTCTGCAGTTCTGGGATTCGTTGGAGCCCCCTTTACTTTGGCATCATACATCGTCGAAGGTGGATCAAGCAAGAACTTTACCATCATCAAGAAGATGGCTTTCCAAACTCCTGAGATTTTGCACGCTCTTCTTCAGAAACTGGCTGAGTCGGTTATCATCTACGTGCGTTATCAAGCGGATGCTGGTGCACAAGCTGTTCAGATCTTTGACTCTTGGGCAACACAATTGAGTCCAGTCGACTTTGAGGTCTTCAGTTTGCCGTATATCAAGCAGATTGTTAGTGCAGTGAAGGAAACCCATCCTGACCTTCCACTGATTTTGTACGCGAGCGGAAGTGGTGGTCTCTTGGAGCGAATGGCCACAACTGGAGTCGATGTCATCAGTGTTGACGGCTCAGTCGACATGGCCGAGGCTAGGCAGCGCATTGGCACTCAATTGGCTGTTCAGGTATACTTTCTCTTCCTACTTACAGAAGTTCTTACGCGTAGTGATAGCCTGGGCCTTAGTATTCACATGCTCCGTGCTTGCAGGGAAACATGGACCCTGCTGCCCTATTTGGAAGCAAGGAATTCATCACAAAGAGGATACACGACACAGTAGCTAAGGCAGGGCGTCACAAACACATCCTCAATCTTGGACATGGTGTTCTGGTAGGCACGCCTGAAGAAGCCGTAGCGCACTTTTTTGAAACAGGTAAAAGTGTACGATACTAGAGACTCACGGTACAACGGTAGAAGGAAGGTAGATGTAAATGTCAGAGAAGGTCGATCATGAGAATGCCATTTGACTGCAAAGTTAAGTGCGTCAACATGGTTAGCCACAGGAGAGTGGGGATGTTCCACATGTAGTAGCAAGAGAATTTGAGATTGTAGCTTCAAGCCGGCATCAGATAGAGGTCATCGTCTTTTGAAGATGAGCTAGAACATGGGGGTTCCCCACCTGACGTGGAAAATGATTCAATGACACTGAACCATGAAGCCTTGGCAGATTCGGGATCAGTTTACTTTCTAAAGACTTCGCGTTTTATTTTCTTTGGGCTTTCTCTGTATGTGTTTCTAATTGCACTGCAGGCTTCTATCAGTCTGGTAGCAATATAGAAAAGATTATAGTTTCAAGCCATAGAAGTGATCTTCGTTTCAAGGTGAGCATAGGACAGGGGGTTTTCTTTTCCCCTCTGACGTGGAAAATGAATCATTGAGGGTGAAACATGAAGTTCTGTTGGCTGAAACATGAAGTTCTGTTGGCTGCAGGATCATAAAATCTTCACGAGATCTTGTGGTATATTACTTTTAGGCTATCTCTTTCTCTTGTATATAGCTGTCTCTGTATCTGTTTTGACTTCCAATGCAGAATCGTATCAGTGGTGATCATATCTGAGCAAATTTGTTCCGTGGCGATTGATCAAACTTCAATAATTTGAGCGTCTTGTCATGCATTATCTGAGCGTCTTGTTCACTTCAGAAACAAATGATTGCTCCTGGAACTTCACCTCTCTAATCAATAGCTCTTCAACTGATATTTGGTTATCACTACGCAATCAATTAGTAAAATATCTTCATCCATTTCAATAGGAATTAAAACTAATGTGTTCACTTAATAGAGTCGAAGGTAATGTCAATTTGTAACAAGGAAGATAGGATTTTTTTGTCATGCAAGAGGTGCCTAAGTGACCGTAGACACCTCCGCTCACCACTGATCCCACACAACTTTGTCAACAACATATTGGTATGAATTGGCACCTTTTTATAGAGGTGTTACCAATTCATAACAAGGGAGAGGGGACTATTTCATCGAGGTCGAAGTGAATGTTGACATACCCACTCACCCTACATCCACAACGACTTTGATATAATGTAAGTTACAAATTGGTTTGGATTGGCGAGCTTTCATAGAGGTATACCAATTTACAACGAGGAAGTGAGAATTTTATTTGTCGGGGCCTAAGTTACCATCGGCATATCTCCTCACCTCTACAAAAATTTGTCACCACAACAAAATGGTTTGAGATGACATATTTTTACGAGAACATCATTAATTTATATTGTGAAGTCAAGGTTTTTTCAGCACTCAAAGATCTTTTTTGAACCATTATCTAAACAAAAATGTTGTCATCGCTCACTATACAAATATAGGAATTTATTTATTAATTTTTTTTGGAAGGAGATTTTATTTCGTTGCAAGGTACTTTACAAGCCCTTATTGTTGATGAGGGCATGATACCCTCCACGACTTTGTCTAAAGAGTACTCGACAAATTGGTTCATTATTTTTTATTTTATTTTTATTTTTTATTTTTTATTTTTTCATATGGATATGACCAATTCAAAAAGATGAAGAAAGGATTTTTCTTGTTTGAGCCGTAGTGAATAATTGTTTGTGTACTTGACTTTGTCACAAAGTACGCAATCAAATGGTTTGAATTGGTGTGTTTTTATAAGGATATGACCAGTTTATATTTAAGAAAGAGTACTCAATTTGTTGGGCCTAAGTGACCGTTGACATGTCCGTTTCACCCCTTATCCCACACGAATTTGTTACATAGCAATATAGTTTGAAATAATTTGTCCTTTCATAACGGTGTTTCCAATGAGGAAGAAAAAAATCACTTATCACGGCTAAGTGACCGTTGGAATGTCCACTCATCCTTATCCTACAAAGCTTTTGTCAGAAGAAAGGCGGCCCAACAGTCTAGATTGGTGCGTTTTGCAAAATGTCCTTTCACTTTATAAGAAGAGGATTTTTGTCGAGGCCGATATGGTTGTTAAAATGTCCGCTCACCTCTTATCCTAAAGAACTTTTGTCACAAGATACGCAACCAAATGGTCCAAATTGGTGGGTTTTTGAAAAGGTGCTATCAACTTTTAAGAAAAGATTTCTTGTTGGGGCGGAAGTGAGTGTTGAGACGTTCCCTCACCCCTTATCCCATACTACTTTGTCGCAAGGTGCGTAAAAAATGGTTCGAACTCGGTTGGTTGTCGTAGAAGTATAACCAACATAAAAAGCAATAATTGTCGGGATGTCATAAAAGGATTCTTTTGTCGGGAACTCCATTATCTCCTTCAACCATGTACCTAATGAAGATTATTTGTCGTGCAATAAATAAACATCGGAACTTGAACTTGAAACCACAACACCAAAACCAATAGGGGTAAAACCAATTATCAATTACCTCAATTTAAAATGATCACTCACTCAAATAATTCTAACTTGAACAAGCTCTAATTTGAAACAAAGGCCTTCCTACGATATTAGAAGTTTACATTCAGCCATTTTCAAACAAAGATAATCATTCCACTCTAGAAATCCAAAACCTACTTTAGATGAGAGCCATTAAATAATCGAGGCCATTCAAACTTGAGTATGAGGGGTCAAAGCGACTTCCATGCAAGAGCAAAGGGTAATAAAAGTGGCAAGCAACCGAAACCGAAAAGCATTCGAATGATCTTGATTCCATCATCCTCCCTCCAATTGTCCTCACTAACAATCTTCAAATGCAAGGAGCACCGAAGTGGGACTTCGCAGTCGATCGCTCTTCCTCGAGAAGAGAAGCCCATTCGTTTCGCTTTCCGACGATGCATTGATCGAGCATTGCACAGGTACGGGCTCAAGCTCAAGGACAAGGAAAAAAAGCATGCATGTCCCCGTTTTCAGGGAGCTCTAGGCGTTTTCTCTACCTTTCCAGCTACTTTGCTTTCTTGACGCTCCGGATCGTAAGTTTCCGCGGCGCAAACCAGTGCTTCTCGTGTTAGTTAGGTCCGGTAGGGTTTTGGTGGCGGTAGAATTTCGGTTTTTTGTTGAGTTTTTTTCCTGCACGTTTTAGGTTTCAGTTTCAGTTGCAGTTGAGAGAATTGAGCTTTGCCTTGTTTCTTTCGGTTATGAAGTTAGAATGAGGAGGAGGTCGTTAGAGTTTTTCTTTTGCTTCTTTTAGTTGTTGCGCACATTTTAGGGATTAAGCTTTTGGAAGTGTTTCGGTAATGCAGACCTGACTGACTGAAGGTGAGGTTCGTAGTTGAGAGAGTAATCGCGGTGCCATTGCAATGGGAGAAGGCACTGCGGACAGTGGCGGTGAACACGATAAGGTGTGTGAAGAACCAAAGGTCGTGGACGAGCAAGCAAACGTGTCGGACGAGCAAGCAAACGTGTCGGGCGAGCAAGCAAACGTGTCGGACGAGCAAGCAACGGTGTCGGAGCAAGCAACGGTGTCGGTTGAGCAAGCAACGGTGTCAGATGAGCAAGTAACGGTGTCGGACGAGCAAGTAAAGGTCTCGGACGAGCTTACACCGAAGGTGTTGGAGGACGGGTCTCATGCGATGGTTGTCGAGGATGAAAATTCTCAGCAACGGGAGCAGGAACGTGCTGATGCTCCAGCAGCAGCAGCAGCAGATATTGCAACGGTGGACGACGATGATCACATTGAATCCTCATTATTGTCAGAGTTAGAGGCGCAAAACCCTGAGAGGATGGGAAGCCCCTCACAGCAGGATGAAGTGGAAGAAGGTGTCAGCCATTTGTTTACTGAAGCAATGAAATTGCAGTTGCGAGCTCAGATTCTCGTTCTCGGAGACTTGTTGTAAGTGAAAGCTTTTTCTTAATGACAGCATACACTTCTTTCGTTTGTGGCAAGAGAGCATACTCGTCCTGACCTTGGAAGTTACTTTTTCGTTTGCTTAAATTGGACGCTCTGATCTACAGGAAGGGTGTCACGCCGAACCCTGAGTGGTTGGAGGACGCTTGTCTGGAACCTGCCATAGGTGTGTTTTATCTTCAACTATTTCGCTTTCGGTCAATCATTTCAATAAGGTGGTTAGTTGCCATCGTAGGTATATGATTACGGTATATTCTTTCTTGATCTATAGGCTGATGATGGTGGTACACGCCAGTTGATGATGCAGTAAATATTGGTATTAGAGAATATATCTGGAGCAGCTGTTGTTTTTCTTGGTTCTTGTTTGGATTCATTGTTGGTGAGCAGATAGCTTCGCATTGCATGACATATGGTTTATGTAGCAGTCGTGATCTGAAACCAGGTAACACTGAATGTTACCGTATTAAGGAATACTATTACGTATTTAGGTTACGTATTAAGTGTACTTATTAATCTCGTTCGTTATTCTGTCATCTCGTGTGGCTCATAGCACGCGTTGATTCTGCAGGTAATGATTTTGTGCTTCTCGACCCTGTTGATGGTACACTCGGTGCTCAGAATGATGATATTCCAGCAGAGACAAATACGCAGAGAATAGCATCTGATTTTCAAGACACACAACCATTGGAAGATATACCATCCACTGGGGACGGTATGAAAGACGAGTTACGTTCTTCAGAGAGATCAGAGCCATCGTCAAGTGGGAAAGATATAGATGATAGTTTAACACAAGCGGCAGAGGGGCAATTGGTGATCGCATATGACCACACACAGATAGCCAGGTCCGACTCTGATGCGGCTGAAGATTCTGATCGAGCCGCTGAGAATCGTATACTTGAAAGTGATAAGCATCTTGATTTGGCACAGGCCAGTGCGCAGGATGCTCTGACAACTGCCACCTCCGCTCTTGCTCAGAGTCACATGGTGTGGGCTCGATTGCATTCCCAGGATCATTCAGAAGAAGGGATAGCACGCGATGCTCGCTTGGCTTCTGTAGCGGCTACTGTTGCAGCTGCTTCCTCAGTTGCGAAAGCTGCTGTTGAGGCTGCTCGGGCTATCGCAGAGGTTTCAATGGATGCCTTCATTCAAGCTAGCGGTTACCAGATTGGTGATGCCGATGCAAGAACACCTCAGACTGGCTCAGCGAGAACGAGACCACTACAGGTTCTCTTTTGAAACGTCTTACGTTACTCTAAGCATGACAACAATCAATCAACCATTAACTAGACTCCTAGTGGTGCTGCGATGTAGATGTATGACTTTCATATCTTTGTACGTCTGATATGCCTCTGGATATCACAGGCGATAATATCATCTCTGAAGATATGTTAATATCTATAGAGTTGATGTGATTGATATCAGGAGAAAGTCTTATCCTTTAGTCAGTAGTGTGTTGCTTAAGATCGGTGATAGCTCTCTATTGTCACCACATGAAAGAGGTCCAGCTGATCGTTGTAAAACTGCAGGTGGATGTTTGGGAGCGAACTCCATACAGCAACCCCAGAGAGAACGCCACTCCATCGCAACAGAGGGCCGACATGTTGGAGTCTGTTGTACAAGCTGCCGGGAAAGCAGCCGAAGCAGCTGCACAGGCAGGAGAAGTTCTATCAAAAGCAAATCCAATGGTACAAACCGGTGGGTTCAGTGGATTTTGGCCTTCACGAAAAGCAGACGAGGCTGATGTAGTGAATGAAAAGGATGAAGCGAATGATATGGGTGGGGCTTGTGAAGTGGATGGAGAAGACGAAGTGGGTGCAGATATCGTCAAAGAGTTGGATGAACCGAGTAATGAGGATGCAGAGGAGAACATGGTAGACTTAGATGCCACACAGCCTGTAAGCGATGGACTGGAATTTGTAAACCAAACGGTAGAAGCTGTTGTAGCAGCCGCAAATGGAGATGAAGAGGCAGCCGCGATTGAAAATGAAGTGGCAGTCGCAGATGGGGATGAAGAGGTAGCAGCGGATGGAGTCGAAGAGGTTGCAGGTGATCAAGCCGGAGTTCCTGGAGACGAAGTGGCTGCAGTGAATGAAGTAACCGAACAGGATAAACGCTTTGGGCCTAGGGCAAGAAAGTTCAAAAGAGGCAGAGGAAGATTATGGGGAAACTCCACCAGAGCCAAAAGGTACAAGGTGTCAGGCGCAGGGCCATCTCCATTACCAGCTCAAACTCCAGAAAATGCAGAGCCTGATGAAAGTCTGAAAATTGTTCAAGATGAGAATAAAAAAGGGAGGAGACGGGGTTCAAAGCGTACGGAAACCACACCAGGGAAAGATGCACCCGCCGCAACACCGGACGATGCCGCCCACAAGGTTGTAGAGGCTTCGGAAATCCAACAGACTGCTCGAGATAGGGCTTTAAGAGCAGAGAAACGTAATGCTATGCATACACCTGCTACCACACCGGTTCATGTTCCAGAAGATGAAATTCACAAACAAGACGGCGTATCTACAAGCCGAAAGAATCCTCGAGGGAGATCCAAGTCTGCTACGAAACAAATCGAAAATAGACTTGCGAGCACTACCGGGGAAGGTGTAACTGCTACAGAGCCAGCGGCCCAAGGTCCAGTGGATGAACAGCCGAAAGAGGACGATGTACAGAAGAGTGGTCGAAAGGGTGGTCATAGGAAAAAGAGTGGTACAAAGAATGTTGAAACTACACCTGTAAGCACATCAGTGGGCGATACACCTGCCGCAGAACCGGAGAATGAGCTGCACAAAAAGGATAATTTACCTGCAAAGAGAAAGAATGCTCGAGCTGTAAACGCAAGAGTGAGGGCACGCAATGGAAAGCAGGCTGAGAACGCTACTGTGAGCTCTCCTGGGAAAGACACAGCTGATCCGGCCTTGAGAGACCCCGAAACCGACGCGAACACACACGAAGAAGCAGAGAACGCTATTCGAGAAGGATCTGCTGTAGAGGTGCGTAAAAATTGCTTGTGCATATAGATCTCTCTGTCTCGTTTTTTTTTCGTGTCAATGTTCGGTGGGATGATAACGAGGAATATTAAGCTGCAACCTGACGGGCTCTTTGCTTGCAGGTCATGATCGACGAAGTGGGTCTAAGAGGAGGCTGGTTCGCAGGCAAAGTTGTAAGGAGAATCACGAATGAAGTGTTCGTGGAATTACACGATCTTCTTACTGATGATGGTCAGTGTTCTGATGTCTTTTCATTTATTTCAGTTTGCTGCTTCTCTCTGTTAGGGGTGGATAATGTTGAAGCATCCCGTCAGTATTCTGGCCATAGTTCCGCTGATAGCCAACATGGCGCTATCTGCAGATAGAACATCGTTCATTACGCAGATGCCTTGTAACTAGATCTATCATTATTGTATCTTTTTCTCTGGTTTCTGGACTTTCTTACAAGGTGATGTTTATTCAATGGCAGGCAAAGCAAACATAAGAGAGTGGTTTCCTCTTGTGGAGGGGTTCAATTCAGATCATCGACGAAGACATGCCCGGCCTGTGCACCCGTTCACCATATTTAATGAAGCAGGCTCCAGAAAGCGACGGCGTGTAGCATTAGGTTCGCAAACTTGGCATGTAGGGGACCAAGTGGACGCTTTCTTTCAGGATGGGTAAGTTTCTTGAAAACGTTTCCTTCATTTATGTATTGTTAGCGATCGAACTCGATTATATGATAGGGTTGTCGAACTTTGGAACAAGCTAGAATGAGTATCTTTAGCCGCTGGCCATGCTGCTTGCTGAGAGATGAGGCCAGGATATAACTTCGATGAAAACTTCTTGGTGTAGAAGTGTTATCACTTAAATATGTTGCTGATGAGTATGTGGGTCTTGTGAGTTCAGTTGGTGGGAAGGAATCGTGGCGGAATTGAACGATTTAGATCCGTCCAAGGCTACAGTATATTTTCCAGGTTTGAACCTGAATGCCACTTGAATTTACGTGAATTCGTCCCTGGCTGTGGAAGTTTCTCTTATGCGACTATCAGAATCGTATTCTTGACTTAATTAATCCGCTGCTTTTTAAGCCATCCTCGCATGTGTTGATCCTCAAAGACCACGGTTGGGCTATGAGAAGAATGACGCTCAATGATATGCTTATGAACAGCTCTTGAAAATTTGTGGATGTGCAGAAGAAAACGATACACAAATCGTGAAGACCTGGGATCTAAGGCCCTCATTTCAGTGGAAGGATGAGAAGTGGATACCGTGGAAAAACCTTGCACTGGTGGAGGTAAGAAGTGGAACCACTTCATTTTGTACCTTGTTTCTCAACTACCATGTCAAGTCAAGTACATCAGTTATTGTCCTGTTTTGATTGAAATCTGGTTTGTTAGCCTAACCAGGACGAACGGGCTCCGAAGCGGCATAGAGGCCCGAACAAGGAGGTCAGCAAGGAGGGTGGTCCAGAGAAAGTGGCTTCTACTGGGGAGGCAAGAGCTGAGGGTTCGGGTTCCAAGACGCAAGAAGTTACCAAGGCAACGCCAGAGCCTACTGGCAAGGAGCCCATCATTGAAAGTAAAACGCCAGCTCAACGGACGCACTGGAAGAAGTCTGGGGGTAAGAAGAACGGAAGCACGGAACAACAGAAAGGAGGACCTAGTACAAGCGTAGCGCATGAAACGGAGGATGCGCTTGCACCTGGAACTTCTAAGCAGTTGGACTTCGCTGCAGAACCACCCAAAACTGACGAAGCAGCTGCAACTCAAGGAAAAACATCCGAGAAAAAGAAAAAGCGCAGGAGAAGAAGATACACATGACGATCCTTTGATCCACAATCTTGCTGGGGAAGGTGAACGTATCATCCACCTTCTGGCCGAATCACACTTTGGTGTTGTTTTTATTATGGACATAAATGGAGAGTTCTCTCTCCCTGACCATATTTTGTGTGGGAGGAATCGGATTTGTAGGTGGATCGACTCAGACACCCATGTATTGTTCAACAACTTTTTTTTCAGAGAGTCTGGTAGAAGATTGCTCTCACAAACTCTTGCAGGCTGGGCATGATAAGGAACTGATTGAGTGTTGAGATTTAAATTGGTGGTGTCAATGTCGTTGTAATAGAGCTTTTTGTAATACTCTGTAACAGAAGCTAGTGCCGGATGTGTTGTAATTAGCAGAGACTATTGTGTGTTTGTGGATATTTCTGTGTACTTTTACACCCGTTTGTCACCCCTTTGGTGACCAATATGCACGTAATTATGTGGAGGTTTTGTAGTGTTGAGTTTAAGTTTACAGGTGCCATGTGGAGTGGGGATGTTACAGGAGTAAGAGGAAATATGACACATTTGTCGACATCATTTGTTTACTGCTTAGCAACTGTATGTTAAATACTGTGTGTAAACGCTAATTTGATGTGTGATGAATAGAAGAATGTGCTTTTATCATCAATTATGTGCTGAAAAGGAAGTGAGCTACGTTTATTACACATTGATATGTGAGCAGCTTGGAGATCATTTTAATAACTAAGCATGAACATCACTTATCATGAACTTCTCTTTGAAAGCACTCTTACATTTTATCTCTTCCTAATAAAATACATTATTAAACATGTGGTTTGCCTAAACCGTCTACCCTCTATAAATGTCGACCCTTTAGGAGTAAACATTTCTTAACATTTAGAGTCATTAATGGTTAAGAGTTAGGAAGGAAAGAAAATAAAAAAAAGTCAAGATTTAGCATTTATAAAATATGAACAATTTCAGGAACATGAATTCGAGAAAATAATGTTTATAACTCGTGGAGTAATTTTGGCATTGTACATTCATTCGTACTGTGGATGTATATCATCTGTTTGACATTTATAAAGTCAAAATTACAAAGAGAGGAGTAACATTTTGATTTATAAAGTCAAAATTACAAAGAGAGGAGTAACATTTTGTTAACAATCAACACGTGTGTAATATGTCGAGAGTAGAAGAAACTTAACATTTAGAGAGGGTCAATACTTATAAGTGTAAAATTTATAGAGTATGTGAGGACACATGATACTAGCAAAACCCATCGTGTGTGTGTTCACTACCCCATGTTACTACACTAATTGGTGTATTGGCTAATTTACTCAATCCACCTTTATACCAAGGTTTTATCAACCATCTTTTGGAATTGCTTCCTGCAAAGCTGGCCGAACCTGCAATACTAAGGATTATCAGCATTGTATAGACAGGTGGTTTAGCTTGGGATATCACTTTTTGAACACACTAATTAGGTTATTTTTATTGTAAGCCTCCAAAGTTTGTCTAATTTGTCCATTTTAATCAAGTAAAGAGACCCTAAAATGGAAAACAAAATATCATGCACCTCAATGAAATCAAAGTATATATGCCTATAGAGTTTCTCCTAGTTTTTTTTTTTTTTTTTTTTTTTTTTTTTTTTTTTTTAATAATTTTTTATTATCCATTCATAGGTGAGGGAAAAAAAATGCTGAATTTTGGGATTTGCAGGCATTAGAGTGCACAATGAATTAAATTTTTTGTAATTAAATTAATTTTTTTGTATTCTGTACAAGAAGATGTAGGTCATATTCAAAAATTATATTAAATGTTCCATTTGCTTGATTCTATGGATTTTAGGTTAGTGAGACATAACTTACTTTTTCAACTAAAAAATCAAATAAAATTACTTCTATTATTATTATTATTATTAATATTATTAATATTATTATTATCATTAATATTAATATTATTAATAATAATGATAATATTATCATTATTATCATTAGTTTTTAAATTTTTAGATTTTTTCTTGATACATTATAAGTATAGACAACTAAAACCACATTTAATGAAGTCTTACTGTATTACAGTTTAAAAATGAATATGTTTGACACACCAGTATAGAGCGCAATTGTTTATGAGACAACCTTTTTGGGTACACCAACCATACCATCACCCTCATATGAAAAATTCAAGCAGATGGAATTAAACCTGAAAGGCAACTGGAGCCCTTGTTGAAAAAAAGTCAAATATATAAATTTGGTATGTTATTAGTAAGTTTGGTAACCTACTACTCTCATGGCTAGGTCTACAAAATGATACTAAAATTAGAATATAATTATTAGGCCTACTGTTGTGATATTAGGTATCTAGTAGTGCATTTTTCTGTAAGTTTTAAACATGGTACTTCAAGGGTTGAAAAGCACTAATAGTGGTAATCATGATGATTCGCTTGAAACCATATCAATTCATTTTCTCAATAATAATTTTTCACCTTGTCTACTTACTAATTCTCATACGATGAGTGCACCAAAAAGAGCCCAAATTTCAAGCTTGACTAGGCCGCATGGGAAGCCAATTTTGTGGAAATTATTTCAGGTGCTTAGCAAAGTATGTAAAAGCTCATGTGCAGAAATTTATCTTTTTATTTCTATTTTATCGACCTATAATTAAAACTATTCATAAATTAGATGGGTTGAGGGTCATGGGAGGGGTCATTAATTGAACTATTTATGCATTAGCAGCCTAAAGTGTACTCCAAAAAAGTGATTGGCTAGTGATGAGACAATTTAGTGCACTTCTGGAGGGGGTGCTTTTAATTAAAAGTTGGGCACTCTTCAAGGCTTCCACCACATTTAATTCAAACCCTTGATTAAACCACCTAACCCCAACACAAGTCAAATGTTATAAATTGCCATTTTAAATGACAAGTTCTAAGTATAGGAGCCATACTCCTTTTATTAATTGTCCAGCCGTTACAAAGAAGCTTGTATTGGTTTTCAAATCAAGTTCACTATAAAATCTCATTTTCTTCCAAGATGGTAAGAATTGTTGGCATTTGTTTCTCGGCAAGTAACCACTAGTTCAAGGCTTTAAGATATGGGCATGTTTTGCAATTGCAAACTTATATATCTCAACCCCTCTCTGGCCCCCTGCCTCTTCAACTCAAAAATTTTGAACTACTTAAAATTATAATAAACAAGAATGAAACTAAGTTGTTCACATCTCACCCATATTAACATGTGTAGACTTATTACAGGTTTGTGGGTCAAATTTGAGTCATGAAGCTTCATAGATTGCAAAATCATAACATAATCATTACTCAAAGAAGATTACATAATTCATCATTTTCACTTTGAAGTGAGGATACTACCAATGGATTTGTAGCAATGAGAAAATCAATAAATGAATCTAAATAAAAATCTTGTATCCAAAGTAATCATTAAAAGAATTTTTTGTGGCAAAATATTTGCCTTGCCATGGTGAAAAACAGCCGCCAAACTTACAAAGGGCAAAAAAGTTCAAAAATAGACCCCTTGTGCTAAAATGCATCCCATGTATTCCTCACATCTTGGATGGAATTAAGGCCCCTACCACAAACTACGTCCAAGTTGGCATTCAATCCAACAAGCAAAGTTGAGATTCAACGGTGGATAAAGAAACACTCTACAAGAACCATGTATAAAAGTTGTTATTTCAGTGCGGAAACGTCATTGAAATTTTAACCCCTAAAAATCCAGGAAAACCGATTCGGTTTTTTGAGATTTCGGGCAGCTCATTTTAAGAATTTAAATTGATATTTTTGCCTAAGATTTTTACTAGGTGCTCCCCAAAATCTACTGTGTATGTGGTAAAATCTGCAAAGCCAACTTTTAATTTTATAATCTTCATTTAGAAATTTAAGGTTTCAAGTCCAAAACGGGCAGTTTAAAATAATTTTTTCTAAAGTATTTTTTTTTGGAAATATGTTCATTACCAAATTACTATTTAATTTCCAAAGTGTCCAAAGTCAAAAAGTTTACTAAAAGTTTACAAGGGCAGCCTCCAAAACTTTCATAAACAATCTTCACAATTTCTAGTAATTTTACAATTTTTTCATTCAAAAATTGCCAAAATTTGAGATTTTGGATTTTTTCCAAGATTTTTTTTTTTTTTTTCAAAATTCACATTCTCATAAATGCACCTACTCACCGTCCATATTTTTCTCAAACTAAATATATCATATGTGGTGCTTGTTTTACTATATTGTTGTTTTTAGACCTTCTTTCATAAAATAATTTACATTAAGGTCAAAAAGTGAAATTGGTCTCAAAATTTTTGCATGAGCGTACCCAACTTGATTACCTACATGGGAAAAAATGAGGGGAAAATGTTTGGAGTAACAATCATCAAGTTGCCCTTGGCACCATTTAGACAATGCCTCAAGCAATGGCAAAAAAAAGTGTTGGACAAACTTTGATTGTTATGATCTCACAAATGACAAACATCCAACGGTTGAAATTTTGACCAGTCCTTTGTATACAAGTTAGGTACAAGATCTTACGGTTCAAAGTCTAAAACCAGAAAAAAAAGTTTCTCCATTTCCCCATTTCCCCATTTCTCCATTTACTTAGTTGGAAGACTAATTACTCTTAAATGAATTTGGTTTTGTACTTCTATTAAGGGGATATTTGTTATTTTGAGACAATGTGGACATATTGAGATGTTGAGATACACACACGCAAGGGGAAAAAGGGAAAAGTTGTTGAAGTATTCAAAAATATGAAAGTTAAATCCACATGCCAGGCTAAAAAAAAGAATTGAAGGGTCCAAAGACAAAGCAATGTCTTAGAAAATGAGATCTTACTATAAATAGAAGGAAGTACAGATTGATTTGGCAATTTGATATTTCTAAAAATAGACATTGAACAAAACATAATCAAAAATCACATAGGAACCATGCCCTCTTTAATTCCCATGAGAAGTCACATTTAGTCCAAGTGTGATTATAGTTGAAAGACATGATAAAGGCTGTATTGCAATATAAAGAATACATACATTTGTACACTTGTACACTATATTTTGACACTAATATATCGTGAAAGTATGAAATAAGAGAATGAATGTAGAGGCATTAAATGTTGTGCCCTTAACAATACTAAACATAGAGTAATTAGAAGAAGGTATGTAGGATATACGAGGAATATACAAGGAATATACTAATCACATACGAGCTATAAATGCATAGTCAAGAAAGGGAATACCGGAATAGTTCACAACTAAGCACAACTAGCTAAGCGCTAAAATCTAGATTTACTAGGTTCCACCAAAACGCGAAACACTTAATGTTGAACATATCCTGCCAATGAAGGATATCGAAACCGAGTAGGAAGACCACGAAGGAGCTAGGAACATTAACTAAGGCTTTTTCTCTTTAGACTTAGAGCCATTCAGCTTGGTTGAATTCTCCAACGACTTGGCTTCGGCCTCGTGTTGCTTCATAAGTGCACGAATAAGATCATTGCGACGGGAGATTGTTATGCAATTAGTACCCAAAGTCTCACTCCGACAAGCAATCCAGGTGTAAAAACATTCCCCATCACGCCTACGAAGGGAGTCAAGAGAACGCGAAGGACGAGAAGATGAAGGAGAGGCCAATTCCCCATGTGCAGGGTAGGAACTAGGAACGGGGTGTGCAAGAAGCTTGCCTTGATGGTGGGGGATGCGATGCTAGTAGCTTTGCAAGAGGCAAGAAATCCCCCTTTCAAAGAAGTTGTCGCGGGGCACCAACGAGGGATCTTGTGGACCTACTGCTGTTATAATTATTGACTCGGAACGGGGATTGTGATCTTTTGGATGTCCCACCTACATTAATGGTAGAAGGATATGCTATTGAATCTCGCAAAGGAACGTCCAGGGCAACCCCCATCGTAGTACAGCTGCCTCTGAGGTGTTTTTGAAGTGAGATTATCCGGCGACATTGAGCGCTGCTGCAATGGTGATGTACGAAGCCACTTCAGGGGGGGAGGGAGAGCAAACATGAGTCTGAAGAGGACCACGACTCGGTGGGCTGTTGACAACATTGTCATCAACACTGTCTCTTGTAAAGTCCATCGTTGCAGATGCTGCGTCCGTAGCCGTGAACATATCAAAATGCCTCAAGTGACGCGAGAGAGGCGACCACACTTGCTGAAAGTGAAACAAAACATTTGGGGACGGAGGTCCGGTTGGAGATATCATCCTCATCACTGGACTCGTTGGGGATGGAACGCACCTTGACCTGTAGAACATAAAATAACAAAACTAGAAAGCCAAAGTGTGGGTTAAGCGCGCACAACAAGAAAAGATGGACGCAGCAACATGCAACAGTTAACCACAAAGCGGGAATAACTTTGGTCTGAAGCCTTTGCAGAGAAATAATATTCTTGCATCAGTCAATGAACATCGGGCGACCGCCCGATCCTATGGCCGAATTTAAATCCAAGCATATTACAGTATCACACACACAGTCTAGGCTGCTGCACCTCGAAGAAAACTCCATTCGTCTAAAACATCTCACAATACATTTCCTGGCGAAAACAAACAGACATGAGCTCGAACAAGCTAGAGAACATTGAAATGAAAAATATAAAATTTCATCAGTATATCGTTCATATAAATTTACATTCTCCAAAGTACGTAATATGGTACGCCGAAAAAGTAGAGGACACCAAACATCTTGTTTATGCGAAGTAGTAAAACCCAAACTAAAACCAATATAAACCTCCCAAAGTGAACCGACGTCCACAACATCTCGGCGTCTCAAGTCGTTCTAAGAATAAAAAATGCCCATCGGGCGATCCCCCGATGATGCACCACTCACTTGCCTTGTCATGAAAAATCCGATTTACGGATCAACAATGTTCGCAGTCGTCAAGTTGATCAACGCACGAGCTTAATCGCTTTTGGAAATAGAACGTGACTTTGGATTTGCTATCCTAGAAAAAGACGCACCTCGAAGAAAATTCATTTCGTCTAAAACATTTCACAAAACATTCGTAGCGAAACATGCACACATCAGCTCGAACGAGCTAGAGAACATTGAATTGAAAAATATAAAATTCCATAAATTTATCGTTCATATAAATTTACATTCTCCATAGAATGTAATATGGTAGGATGAAAAAGTAGAGGATCCCAAACATCTTCTTTACGCAAAGTAGCAAAATCCAAACTAAAACCACTAAGAACCTCCCAAAGTGAACCGAAGTCCACAACATCTCGACATCTCAAGTCGTAGTAAGATTGAAAAATGCCCATCGGGCGATCCCCCGATGATGCACCAATCACTTGCCCTGTCATGAAAATCCGCTTTACGGATCAACAATATTCGCTCTCGTCAAGTTGACCAAGGCCTGCGCTTTATCTCTTGTAGGAATAGTACGTGACTTTGGATTAGCTATCCTTGAAAAAGGCGCGTACAAAACAGCATCAACATCAATCCATTTGGGACGGCGGTTCTCGACAACCCACTTAGCTGACCAACAATTCTCATACTTCTTAGCCATGTCTCGTGCAGCGTTCTGGGGCTCCCAATACTGGATAAGGAACTTTCCAAAGTTATCATCCTCTTCACACTGAAGACACAGCCCTTCGCAGCCATACTGGACATACTATAGGGTCTAAGAAGGACCCACTAGAGAGGGGCAATGTGGCGCCAAGGATTAAATCGCTCTTTGGGCCGTTCGTTTGCTGGCCCGCAGTATGCCTCGAGTTCTTCGTCCTCAGTAGTTGAGTCGAATGGTAATAGAGTCAAGCGTGGGATGGTGACCAACGGCCCTCGCCAATCGTGTAGGGGCCAAAAGCCCTCCACAAGATGCGACGGTGTTGGAGGGAGAGGCATCTGAAGCTCATGGAGAACTCGAGACCAGTATTCCACATACGGTTCGAATGCAACAGCAAACGTCGAGCACCTTCTACGACCACTCTCCCAGTACTCAATGTACTTACGGATTCCGGGCATCATGAAAGTCCGCCTCTCTGTAGCTTTTGCTGCAGACTCTCTTGCCTTCTCCTGATTCTCGGTTGCTGATGGAACTTCGCTGCCCCACATATGCTTGAAAGGGACTGGATTTAACGGACGAGTCGGTAGTAATGAACGCCTGTATTCGTCCTCTTTCCAAAGTCGAATTGGTGGCTTGTTTTGCGGTTGCCACTCGGTATCCACCGCTGATTTCTTCCATCTCATGATCGGCCAACCATCAGAGTCAATTCCTGGGACTGCATAAATGCCTTCATCAGGTCTACCAGTACGAAAATATTCTTGTTTTTGAGTGCCTTTGATAGATGGCTAAAATACGCATCGATATCCTCATGAGTATGTCCCACTAGAAGAAATCCCACCTGAATTTCCTTGAACACCCTCTTTGCCGTAAGCAAAGATAGGAAGGCCATCAGGAACTGGTTCTTTTTGTCCTTCGCGGAATTATCCAATTGAAGATACAAGTTGGGGGGAAGCGGAGATTCGGAGAACGGCCAGTACATTTGTTTGGATCCAGCTGCGTCAAAGCATCAATGCACCTGGACTTTCCGCTTAGCAATGCTTCGAATAGGGAGTTTGCTGGGGGATGGGGAAAAGCTCCCGTGACTCTCGGAGCGGTGGCTCTAAAAGCTGCCTGAATAATCTCGCAAGAGAAGAAATGGTGGCCTTGGAATTGCACGGCCAGCAATCCGGTGAGTAATGCGCGTACGCTCCATCGCAGTGGCCATGAGCAACCATCCCAGTAACGTTCATGGGAAGCTGTCCCAAACCTGAGGTCGCCTTTGTTGTAGTTGGCATCCTTGGAAGAGCTGTCTTGGCTGTATCCATTTTGTCGTGAATTACGCAAAGATGTTCTTGCGGATTTTGCTTCGATTCTTCTTGCCAAGATGCGTAGAGTCGACGGCATGACGCTTGATGATTCAAATGCGAAGTTCATTGCTTCAGGAATGACACATACTCGGGGCTGCCCTTTGGACACCTAAGAAGAAACTGCTGTAGTGTGTCGCATTCGGTTCATTTGACAAAACTGCTTCCTACTGGTTTGATAGCAACGTTGTTGAAATGCCTTTCTTGATCCGGCTTATAGCAGACTGGCTGACAAGCGGAAGGCCGTAAGACACGTTTGTCTAGTAGTAATCAAAGTGCATAAGTTAGCTTACATAAGAATAAAGTAAAAGTAATCGACGCACTTCAATGCAAGCATTGGGGGATCGCTCGATATCCATATTCTGAAGCTGACACAACAATAAACACTCCAATAAACAACTACGGTGGAAATTGTACCTCATTTGCATCAGCATGTACTCGAGTCCAATTGTTTCCAGACGGCAGATACTTCAAAGTATCCATTCGCCTGTGCTTTCCAGTTCCATGCATCTGGTTAGGCATTTGATCCGCGTTCTCTGCCGCAATAGCAGCAATTGTGCCCATGGCCTGAATTGTCCCAATTAGGGGCCGCTTGCATCCTTTATTTCCATGCTGTCCAGAAAGTACGCCTTCATTGTACTTCTCCATGTAAGAATGGAATGTAGACTTGGCAATACCATGAATTTTATACCAAGCAGTAGCACAGACCTCAGATCCCATAAGCGTCATATACTTCACTCTCATGTTCCCCTCCATTGCATGCATGTGTCCTCCAGCGGCAATGGCATACTCACGACGATCTTCATAACTCTTCAGATAAAACAACTGTCTGACAGCCCGAGTCTCAGCCTAAGGGAACATCTGGCAGCATCGAAAAGTGCAACACTTCTCGGCACTGACCAGGCGAATCTCAGAGTCTTCAATCTTTTTGGTATAAAGAGATACCTTTGGATCTTCACAGCGCTTTCTGTTGACGAATCGATACAGAGCTTTCTGAACTCCTCCTAGATATGCGTCAGGGTCGACAACTTCAGGAATTGAAGCAAAACTACTAGGTAAATACTGCATGATTAATATGAGTTACTAGGTAAATACTGCATGATTAATATGAGTTATTACGTAAATACTGCATGATTAATATGAGTTATTACGTAAATACTGCATGATTAATATGAGTTATTACGTAAATACTGCATGATTAATATGAGTGACTAGGTAAATATAGAATCTACAACTCTACAAGTTGCAAATACAAATTTGCTCACAATGCTTGCAATCCGTACAAAAAATATAAGAGTATCGTCATGAATCATGGCATAATGTTTTGGGTAATACTACATAATTATGAGTTAGTAGGTAAATATAGAATGTAGAAGTTGCAAATAGTTTGCACAATACGATCATGTTCTTGCCTCAGAGCAAATTTGCACACAATGCTTGCAATTCGCATAGAAAATATAAGAGTATCGTCAGGAATCATCGCATAATGTTTTGGGTATTACTACATGATTATGAGTTACTAAGTAAATATAGAATCTACAAGTTGCAAATACCTTGCACCATACAATCATGTTGTTGCCTTTGAGCAGGAGTATTCTCATAAACAGATTAGACTATTCTGCCATGTATCAATACACAAGTTTGAACATGGTAATTATCATATCCATGTAGGAATATTAAATTTTGATTTTGTCTTGAATTTCAAGCAAAAAGTGTGACATTGTTATTTTCAAAATACTAATAACAAACTAGTTCAATTTTTTAAAAAAATACACTTACAGTAAATTGTAAATACAGTAATAGTAAATAGTAAATACAGTAATAGTAAATACAATAAAAGTAAATACATATAGTACATAGTAAATATAGTCACAGTAAATATGTCTCGTTAGAGAAGTGACTCGACAGCGTCGACGTGGCAGGACCTCGTTGGTGGAATTTGGCGGCTGAGAGGAGGACAAAATGATGTTCTGATGAAGAATGATGAAGAGTGATGAAGAGGAATGATGAAGAGGCGTACATCATTTCCCGCGCTCCCTCAGTTTCACTCCCCACCTCGAGTTTCAGTTTCTCCTCTCATTTTTCGGTGAGTTTCATTCTGTCTTCTTTCGGTTCAGCGCGAGTGAGTGTTCAGGGCGAGTGAGTGTTGCCAGGAGTGAGTGTTGCCGCGAGTGAGTGTTGCTGCGAGTGAGCGTTTCGGTAGAAGTCTCGCTGCTGTTGGTGGTCCACGTTTGCTGCGGTTGCTGTCGAAGGCGCAATTTTGCATCTTAAGTATTAGTACAGTTTACGGGTTTTGCTAATCTGATTTTTGCTTCGGTGAGGTTTAGGTATAGTCCGAGTGAGATTGCTGCCCGCCAGCAGCAACCTCCCTAAACGACTCAAGCTCACAAACGTAGCAAGAATCGACCCACCCAATCGAGAATTTCGTTAAACGTTCAATGTTGTCAAACCAGTGCAACTCCCCAGTGTCATTATCTCTCGCGGACGCTTTTTTCTCACAAATGCTGCTTGCAATCTAAATTTCAAACCTAATTTGTGTCATTAGGTGCGTGGGAGTTGTGCAGTCTGCTTGCTTCTGCTAGAAACCAAGTTGAAATTGGTGGCGGCAAACATCTCGGTGCTATCGGTGGTCGACGCTTGGTGCAACTGCTATTGAAGGCAACATTTTGCATCATACAAGGTAATTGTGTAGTGTGAGGGTTTTGCTAACTTCATTTGGGCCTTTATCTAGGACTTGGAAGTATTGTCAGTCCGAAGTCCATATCTCTTGCGGACGCATTCTTTTCACGATCGCTGCTTGATAATGTAAACCTAATTTTTGTCATTAGGATTCGAGATAGCGCAACGTCAATAGATCTTTCTTTACTAAAAAATGGCCAGAATACGTAGGTTTTTAGTGACTTCTTCTATTTGTGAACCGTGCAATCAAATCTGTTAGTAAGCTGAGAATGTAAGTTGCTTCTCAGACTGAATCTGGCTTCTCAAACTCAGTTACTATACACTCCAAATCATTTGAACTAGATTTCACGACATTGTTACATTGATCCATGATCCAAGATCATTAGAATTATAATAACAAAAAATGCAAAGGCTTGTAAACCCAATTAGGATGTCGTCCACATACGTCCGACTGAGAGAGTGGTTCTTGGTTTTCACATATGACTCATGTATACATTGTGAACTCAGAACGGTATCGACTACGAGTTATCAAGCCTGGCGCGTACAAAGAGCACCGCACGGATAATTAGAACAAGCCCTGACAAAATCAAGATGGTGTTTGAGCAACGGCAAATAGAAGCAATCGACGTACCGGACTCCATCAAAAGAGACAATCATACTGAAATGGAGTAAGTCGGAAAAATTAAAGCCTTCAAATTGTGATGTTCAAACACCTTGATTTACACAATTCACTGCACCGGGGGATCCATAGATGCATTGTCCGTACAACTCATGCAAGAAAACTATGTGATTGATTGCCAAGTCACTGCCTTCTGTATCGGTTAAGCATATGGGGCAATCGCCCGATGCTGCTAAGCAGATGGGGCGATCACCCGATGTTGCTAAGCAGATGGGGGCATGGGGCGATCGCCCGATGCTGCTAAGCAGATGGGGCGATTGCCTGATGCTGCTAAGTACTAAAAAGTACTCAGTACTCAGTACTAAAAAATAATGGCGCATCCCATTATACATTTCATTAGATTGTGCTTATAGTTGATTGGCAAGAAATATTATATTTTTTGTGTATATAACGCATAGCCTTGCTTTACTTCTTGGTAGGGGCGATCACCCGATGTTGCTAAGCAGATGGGGCGATTGCCCGATGTGTTTGGGTGGATGGGGCTATCACCCAATGCTGCTAAGCAGATGGGGCGATCGCCCAATGTGTCCTAGTGGATGGGGCGATCCCCCCATCATAAGTGTAGGTTGCATTTAGAGAGATAGAGCAAATTAGAATTTACATGCTAAGAAACTAATGACACAAATTGTTTCTTGCAGTCAACCAAAGTATCCAGAGGCACCTGCCGAACTTTAGCCAAAGCGCCTATTCCGATATGTCAATGCGTGGCATTGTGATGAAGTCTACGAGTTGGATGACGGGACCTCTCTGAGGATGACGTTTATAGCTGATCCCATCTTGAAGCCTGGGGGTTGATGTGGCAAAAAAGGTCAGACGAGCGAGCCCGTATCGTCCCAGTAATGGTGGCAGCAAGGGGGAAGTCTAAAAGTACAACAGTAGGTGTCCAAGTTCTTGGGATGCAGGTGCCACAAAATCGTGGGCTTCAGATTGTCTTAATAATCGAAGAACTACCACTTGGGAAAGAGAAGGATAGACGACTCTATCGACTGCTCGTAGACGCAATCAAGTTAGACTCAACATTATCCGCATCCGTTACTGAGAGGGGGTATGAGATTTACGACGATCCACTGCGCACGGTAGAGGATATTGAGAAGTCGTGTGAGCTTCTCATTGATGCCTAACACGAATATGCTGTTGTTGGGGAGGACCCGCCAGCAAATCTTGCAACCTCGAGCAAGAAGCGGAAGTCACCGATGAAGCTGAAGCGGCCGAAGAAGAATACAACCAAAAAAGACAAAATCGGCAAAAAACCTGGGTTGACAGTTGATACTCGCAGATGCAGTGAACTTCTCGGCTGAAGACAATAAGCGTTTGGCTTCTGAGATGAGAGGAGAAATCAGGAAGCTATAGGATACCGAGTTCTCCCCTCTGTATATTCATTATTCAACGGAAACAGTCGGGATGGAATCATGGAAGGGTGAAAATGGCAAAGAGCTTCATGTGCACTTCGACCATCTTCACCGCGCTCCTCCCGGGATGATAGTGTACCGAGGCCTGGTTCAAAATAGGGTTGATCGCGTTGCGATGGTCGTAGAAATCGTTCCAGACATTATTATGGTAAGAGCTCAGGTGATTGTATTGCCACTTAAGGGTTTTGCTAACGACAAGCCGATCTACTTCCCAAGCAAACCCGACAAGAAGGACATTCAAGCATGTATACACTACTATATCATTGGCGGCCAGCACACAGTAGCAGCTCACCAGAAGGTTCTGTTGAGAAGGGATAAAATTTCTGACTATGTAAGGCAGAGTTGCTGTCAAAGTTTAGCATCTTCCCAGTCTAGTGCCCTGAGAGTCAGTTCCAAAAGCTCCTGTACCTATTCCGTGTATTGAATCAAGATGTAGCGGGGGGGCGAACGGAACAAAGGTTTATGCAACAGCTTGCAAACGCTCGAGTGGCGTGGCTGGATATGGGAAAGCCGATGCCTGCATGTGGACGCGTGCATTCCTCTAAATTTAAGGTGAGATGACCTCAGTATGCACATACTTCTAGGTGGTGGATTCTGAGCTTTAGTTTTGACATAGACCATCGGGCGATCTCTTGATGTACTCAATGATTAGAGGTTTTCCTGTAATTCATGAAGTTTTAGTTTTCTGCAAGGTATTAGTCTAAGTTTGTTTGAGTTGGATTACCTCATCGGGCGATTGCCCCATGCGAATTCAGAGTTGCTGGACACTAGGACATTGCATGGGGCGACCCCCCCATGCCATACAGCCTTGCTAATAATGTTTTGTTTCTTGAGTCTAAAATGACTTCCTTCCAAAGGTAAAGCTTATATTCCCGGGAAAATCAGTGAAAGCAAAGAATGCAGGTGACGGTAGGCTTCCATTGCTTTACCTCGAGAGCGATCATTTTGACATGTGGGTTTCGATTGAGAACGAGTGGTTAGGAGGAAGACTTCCTGACCAATGGGGAAGGGTAGTAGCTCCGCATGAGCAAGGATTAAGCGGCAGGAAGAATTTTGTTGAAAACGACTTGAAGATTCTGCACAATATGCAGAATGAGGACGTCGAGGTTGTTGCGACTCATATCCTGGAGAAGAGAATCTGCGTTAAGAATACAAACTCCAAGAGCGTTATGAGTACAAACTCCAAGAGCGTACCTGCAACTTTGATGTCGATTGTGGATTTTTGTAACCAAGAGAAAAAGTTGCCTGTCATGAAAGATGAGCTTATGAATCTCTTCAAGGATTCTCCGCTTCCTAGCAAGAAGGCAGAATATGTTCCTTATTGAGCGGCTAAATGGGATGCTCTGGCTTTGGAACAGAATTACACTCGCGACACTATGATGGCACTACTTTCGCGAATTTTGAAATTCTCTGAGGGAGAGCTCTACTTCAGTCGCTGACTTGACAACTTAGTGAAGAATCCGAAGGAAGGCGACCTCCCCGACCATATCAAGAGCGTCTATATGTCCTATGTCGTTGCGGAATCTGACCGACTGGAACTCGGAGTCGATGATTCTTTTTCCAAAAAGTACAAATGCGCGACATTTGACTGGTTTAAAGGGAACCTCAGTGCCACGATGAAAGGAAAAGGCGAGGTTGTGGACTGGATGATGGACAATGCCGAAGAAGTAAAATTCCTCTTTCTCTGTTTCTGCTTTACATCTGTAGAATATGGAAAGTCTAAGCGAAGATTGCTTGAAGACAAAAGACTTTCATGAATTTTAGACGTATGCGAGGTGAAGGAAAACGCGGAAGTTGATATTCAGTCACCTGCAATCCTTATTACGGATGTGCACGGAATGTCACAAATTGCAAAGGAGATAGAAGTGCGGAAGAGAAGATCGAGCTCATCATCATGGGATTATCATGTCGTTCACTACCTTCCACAACCTGATGATGAATTTCCTCCATGTGACATTGGAGCCCAGGTTATGGTATATATCGTTTTCATCTTTGGCAGAACCTCTCGAGGAAGTCGTACAGACTTTGATTTCTACTTCGAGAAGGAGAAGGGATCTAGAGAGAAGCTTTCGGCCGTCTACTCAGCAGTTGAGTATTCAAAGAGGGTAGCTAGGGCGTGAGCAGAGAGCGGTGAGCGGAGAGCGGTGATTAGAAAAATGACACTGCGGAGAGCATAAATATGACCAAAATTGGAAGATTTTGAGTATATTCTGAGAATATCAAATATAATACCTATTACCGTGGATTTTTTATATTTTATATTTGAAACTTTATATGTAATATTTTGCCTATAACCGTGGATGTTTGGACCTGTAACCACGCATATTAAACCCTTCTACATTTTGATATATCAAACTTAATCTTAAAGTTTCCAATTTATAATTTCCACGTAGCACACTTAATATGACTATAAGGAAATGCGTTTAAAATCGACCATGTGCGGGGAGAAGTTGGAGGTCGTTTGCAACAATTTTGGCTAATTTCGTTTAAATCATTTCTTCATCAAGTACAAAAACGTATGACTAATTGACAAGGTAATTAACAAGTTCATGCAAAAATTGACAACCACACAAACTTGGCATATTTAAATCTACGAGCAAGGAAGCATGCTAATTATAGCTACAAGATTAGTAATAAACAAGTGGATTGGCATATATATTATAATATATAAATCATATTATCAAGGATTATAAACTCGTAACACTTACAACAATATATCATCATAGGCCTAAATCTGGCCTATAAGTAATAGTACCAAAAGAAATAGAGCTTAGGTAGTTGCATGTAGTAGAATACCCGACTCTAATGCTAACTTGATCTCATTGAAGCTGAAGGTTGGTGCGTGAATAAACAGATTCACGTCAGGATCAAGAGCACACACGGTTAAGAGAATGTAGTACAAATGCTTGCACGGTCGAAAATGCTT
Organism: Bryum argenteum; assembly: GCA_037043015.1. Lineage (NCBI taxonomy): Eukaryota > Viridiplantae > Streptophyta > Bryopsida > Bryales > Bryaceae > Bryum > Bryum argenteum. Next base: position 10,213,705 of record CM073328.1, on the reverse strand, counting down.
CCCTTTTCTACCGAACTCTGACATTGTAACCTTAAACGCATCGCAGTTGCAATCTGGATAAGAGCTGATCACCACGTTGTAAACGGATTCCGTTGGACTTGGTTTGGACTGCAAACGAACAACACAGCCAAATCCAGGTTGGGGTATCATGGTCACCTTAAGAATGGTCGCGTTCATCGCTGCTGCAGAACCGATATTCAATTTCATCTTCGAAGAGGGGGCCGTCAAACTCCTTCGAATATTCTTAGACTTCCTCGACTTGGGAAATACATCTGGATTGGGCGGAACTGGGACATTTGAGAAGTTATGAGGAGGTGGAGGGGCATTGTTGAAAAGACGGTTGGGTGGCAAGGTTTCCTTTTGCGGGAGTTGAAAGCCTGCATTCTCAAGTGCAAGGATCTCAGGAAGAGTAAGCTTGGTACCAATCTTGACAGGCCAGATATTTGGGATTGGTGGGCGATCAATCGTATTATTCAAAAACGGCTGGATCCACTTGCGGCGAGATCCCTTTACACACCTCTCGATATCATCCGGACAGAAAACGAACTGCATGAATTCTGGAGCTGGGGCCTTGTAGTGTTGCCAAACACCAGAGTAGGTTGGTACCGGTGTGCTCTTCGCGTTTTGGATAAGTCGATTCTCGCATTTCTTCTTCTTCACGCGACTGTTGCGCCCAACAAGATTTGCGGAAGATCTTTGGAAGTCGGGAAATATGCCAAACTCTTTCATTGACCTTCGATTCGATTGCTGACGCTTGTTACTCGACGAACATCTCTCGCTACGGCGACGGGTTTGGCAAAGAATCTTGAACATCTTCTCAGCGTCTCAACGATTGGAGGTAGGGTACTTGTGCGAGCTCTAGAGACCCTCTTCCCCACACGAGGATGAGAGAAATTAACGGTATCTGGTCGATGCGTTTCTTCTTCAGCTCCAATCGGGAGATCAACATGACGTTTTTTGGAACCAAATACTTCCTCTCCTTCCAAATGAGCATCCCGGTTGCAAAACACCTCAGCTCCTGGCATGTCCATGACCGCCTTGTTGAGGCACAAGGGGTCCCCTGTACAATTTGCACGTCGTTGGGCAGCCCTCAAGGCATTCCTAAGACGTAATTCTTCGACGCCGGGTCCATTGCCGCCAGCACTCCAATTTTGAAATGGTGGTATCCAACAACTTGCGTAAAATGCCGCACGTAGTCATCCACGGCTGCAACGTAGAGATCCCCACCGTTCTTGCCGGATGCTTGCATCCACTTATTGTGGACCGTCTCCGCAAGATTGCATGATGGCATCTCGGCGATTTGTTCTGGCGTAAAACGTTTCTCCTATAAAAAATTGAGGACAAAGATTTCAGCACATAAAATCATCAGTTGGCATTAACTTCATGAACCAATAAAGAAATAATAGTGACTAGATATTATGGAAGAGAACCTACCAATTCCATGAAGTTCCCCCACTGCCGATAACGATATTGCCAGAATACAAGCCAGAGGGTGAGGGAACGAATTTCATTCGAGATCTTTGCCACCGATGTCCACTGTGCCTTGATAGCCATGAACCTTGTTTCAGCTTCAGCCATTGAACTTGCATCCTTGTATTGTTTGCACAGAAGTCTATGTTGATCCTGCAGATCATGAACAATGTACTGTTTGGTGTGTTTTTCCATTGACTGTGTCCAATGGAATAAACATGTTCGTTCATGACCCTCCATTGGGATGCTTGGATCTCCGCTGCCATACACAATCCGAATAGCATTCCAGTTGGCTTGTGCACTGTCCGCCATGAAGCCTTGAAATTGAAGATTGGGAATCCCATTTCTGGCCATTACATGGTTAAGATTCTTCCAGAAAAGGATTTGTGCTTCTCGATCCTCGGATTGAAAATCACAACATGCGATGGTCATGACGCGCTTGTATTTCGAATCATAAACGTGGCAGGCCATTGTGGTCCACTTGGCAATGCGTTTAACATGGTCAAACATGATCCATGCGTCCTCAAGTTTGCCACCAGGTTGCATCCTGCGGACAAGGTCCACTCCACTACCTGGTCCAACCTCGGACATTTTGAAGATGAACACTTTGTCTCCGTCATCGCCTTGGCCAGGGAACACGTTGCGCTGCACGTACGCCCAATTACTAAGTCCTCTAAGCTTTGTGATACCGTCCATGACACCAAACTTACGGAGATATCGAAACGAAGTCACACGTTTCCTTAAGGCCGGGGAATTGAGCTCTTTACAGCTATCAAAGACGGGCTCCAACTCTTGCAGCGTGAGAAGCTTAGGTTGTTCATCCTCATTGCGAAGAAGGTAGTTGCCAAGCAGCTCTTTGCTAGTCTCCAGAACTATCTTGGAGCATGTTGCCTGTGGTGTACGTTCGACTTGCTCTTGAATAATTTGGTCTATGGTAAACTTCACCTCTCTGTCGTCTCCAATCTTAACGGGATGGCGATGTTCTCCCAGATGAATGCATGCACGTTCTTGATCATCTGCGCCGTGAACATAGAATATCTTGGCATCACAATTAGAAATGCAAGACGGAGGCTCCTTACAGATCTTGCAGACAATAGTCGATCTTGCTGGTGGACATAATCCAATGAGAAAGGAGTCCTTGGAGGTTCCTTCAAATTCCACTTCGTTTGTTGCTAAAGCTTTATCCGTCCGCTCCAAGTAATTGCACTTGTCGTTGACGCATTAGAAGATTGACCTCATTGCTCTTACGAACTAGAAAATGTGAGGATATACGCAAGGTCTGTGATCGACATTGCCAACTCATGTAATTGTTCCGATGTTGCAGATAAACGAGATGGAGTTGGAGATCACGCACACTACACTTTCTGCAATGCCTGAGGTGCGTAATCATCACAAAATTTTGTGGTTCAATTTTAGGGTTTCAAGTTTGAAGTTGTCGTATTCTTCCTTTGCCACTTTGCCTAGAATATGTTGTCTCGGTACCGAGATACTATCAAGCAGCTTAGAATAAGTATCACCGTTCAGCTCCAATCGGGAGAGTGTATTGAATTCTCGTAGTTTTAAGCTGCAAAGTGTGGCGGTGGTGATGAGAATGAGGCCGCACAGATAACATCGAACCCTGTGCATCTCGCGGGGACCACCGCGGGATCACATCGATCCGGCTTGTTCAATCTGGCGGAATTGTTCAATAGATCCTCATTTGCAAAATTACTTCAAAAACCTCAATCTCATGTGAGCATCTTCTTGCTCGATGGTGACAGAGTCGTGACAAGTAGGGTGGACGGAGGCGGGAAAACTTGGATTACGTTAGATGCACGAGAGCAAATGGGTAGAGCGATGATTGGGAAGTGTGTGTTCATGGATGGTCTTTAGAGATTTCTTGATGCTTCACGGGCGGTGGGGTGGATGATGTGCGCAGAGATGAAGTGGTTGTGTTTCTGGTTGGTTTTGTTAAGCACATGAAACAGCTCACACAAATTCAACAAAGACCAACAAAGAAGCAGTGGTGGGAACATGCAGCAAAGCAAAATCCGGACGACTCGCAGAAAAAGCAGTGCAGCAGGATCGGGTGGGGCAAGTGAATATGGACGTTTGAACTCATTCCGTCCGAACGACCTCATTTACGGTGGGATGGAGCCGAGTCCGAGCACGAACAAAGACCGCAGACTGAAAGGTATAGTGTTAAATTACTCGTTAAGCTGCATTTATTTGTTCCTATGGAATATGGCATTCTGGCGAATGTGAATGGCAACCTTGGGGGTTATGAAATGTGCTCGTTATGGAATGTGCTTGTTCATTTCAAGGGAGCTGCGGAGCCGACTTGAGCCTACGTCCATGTCTTTACCCAGTGTACTAGGTGATCGCAGTGTTGTGTGGTAGGGATCGGATACATGCAGGGACCGTGTGGAGTGTGGAGACGTTGCTCTTATGAGATGGCATGGTTCGTGGGTGGGCTCCTGGCTGTGCATGTTGCCTTGGTTGGGCAGAGTGTTCTGTTTCGTTGCTCTTGCTTGACCTACCATGCTTCTGCTGCATGATTTCGTTGCCGTGTTTTCTTGTCGTGATGGTGTGCTGGTTTGGTGTTAGCTGAATTACGACAGGGAACAGAGTGAGGGAGATGGTCATGGAGGTGTCTATTAGATTCAGAGTGGTGTCGATGTTGCTGTTAATGTTGATGAGTGTGGGATTGAGTGATGGTGCTGAGTTTCACCGCCCAGAAGCAATCCAGCTGCGAGTCTCCAAACGCCGAGTGGGTGTCAGCTTGTCGACGAATGGGTTCCGTGGATTATACTGTCTCGGTACCGAGACACTATCGAGCAGGTCAACGTTCAGCTCCAATCGGGAGAGTGCATTATTTTCGTAGCCTTCAGCTGTGGAGTATTGCACACCGCCCGATCTGAAATTTTACGCTTGAGCAATAGAATCCCGATTGGCGAATTGATAGTTCGGTGAGAGAGTGTAAGCTACGGGAGAATCATGAGTCATTTATCAGCTTGCGAGGAAGTGGGCCGCATCGTTGTCTGAACAGGTTAATTCCCAATGCGGGTAATGTATCGAATAGTGACTAGTAAGCTACCTAAAAAGGAGCTTGCTCATGTAAATCGGAGGGTCCACCGGGAGAACGGTTCTGTTCGATAGGTCCCGGACGATCTAGCGATCTGCTGCAGTGCAGTATGACTTCGGCTAAGTTAACTACGGTCATCAGCTTGTCGACGAGTTGTTGCCTAGATATTACTGTCTCGGTACCGAGACAGTATCAAGCAGGTGAGAGTGAGTATCCCCGTGCTAAAGATTGTCCGTCAGGAGGGCGCCAAACTTAAGCAAGTGCAGTGGCTAGGGAGGATGAAGTTGTTTAGTTTATCAACGACCTCCATTTTAAAATTGGTGGGCCTGACATGGCACCTACAAAGCGCAGATTTCATCCCAACACTCCTGGAATAATCATACTAACCCCATTCCCCTGATCTCTCTCTCTCTCTCTCTTTCTTAGTCCTCAATGATCAGCACGTAATGTATAATTTGTGTAAGTAGAGTCTTGTTTTGTGAGATTTTTCAGTTTTCTACTATCAGAAGAGTTACTTGTCAATGCAAGTGGACGTTTTGATGCTTTTAAATGAGTCGATGATTATCTGAAGGCATTTTTGGGTTTGCTGACAACAACTGTAGCTTTGTCGAAATTGAAAGCCTTGCCTTGCAATTCCCCCCTGGCGTTTGTTTACTTGCAGGGATGTCTGTCAGAGCAGTTGTACGTTAGATCAATGATGGCGCTGTGAACGTCCTGAGCTGGATATTTGGAGCTCTACTACTGTTTGATGTTACTGTACAGCGTATGTTATGTTGGTACAATGGTACCTTTGTGTTGCTGGTATAAGATTGGAAGTAGCTATATACATATTGAGTTAGAAGGGTTGCTAGCTATACGTTGGACATCGACCTCAGAGTGTATGTTTGGGGTGTTGCACTTTATCTTTTCTTATTATTGTAGTAGCTGTGTCCATAATTTGTGTCTGTAGCTTTTGTTGGTGATGAATTCATTGCAGGTTGTACTATCAGCTCTTTGTTGATATATTTCTCTACTGGCCTATGTATCAATGTTGGAATGTTTTGGGATTTTGCTTTGAAGAAGAGTAATAATGAGTCTTTGCTTGGCTTGTATTACTTACTAGAGATTACTAAGCGTTTTTCTTTTGTAAAGGGTTTAGGATTTAGGGTTTAGGGTTTGTTGATTTTGACGAAATGCCTGTCTCGGTACCGAGACTCATATCGGATGTCATGGATGCTAGTCTCACGAAATGCCTGTCTCGGTACCGAGACTCATATTGGGGATGTTGGTTCGGGTCAGCAAATCGCGATGAGGTCGTTTGGGATGCTGGTTCGGTTCAATATGTCAACACCTACTGGTTCGGTTCAATATGTCAACACCTTCTGATGTCACGGGTGCACACCACGGAATCTTGCTGGAGAGCAGAATTTTGTTGAGATCTAGTTGTAACAAGTTGGAATTAGTATCACTTGGTTAATCGTTGACAGTCATTGATTGATTTTTCTCAGGTGCTACACATGGACAGTGAGAAAGACTACTATGGTGGAGACGCGGCCTCTTTGATCGAGAACCACGTAAGTGTGTAAAGTTCAATATCTCGATGGCAGATTTTAATGTTGGCGGTAGATTTTTGTTTTGGCTAATGATTTTCAATTCTGTTTGAAAATGTCGTGTGCATTCTAGTGAGATTAATCTTGTAGATAGTTTGATTGAGTTAATTATTGTGGACTTAGTTATACCTTATACCTTGGTCCTTCATCATTTAAATATTGAACTTTGTTTTGTAGGTAGAGAGTCTCGCTGCCCAGGATTTACCCGCTAATTCTTCACCAAAGCAGATGATTGAAGCTTCAAGAGAGAATGCCATTGATTTAGATTTGATGAAGGTCAAGATGAGGTCAAGAGGGGTTTGAAGAAAAAGATGCATTTGACGGAGATGAAGATGACATCAGATCCCGCCAGAAATTGAATTCTGTGACCACGATCTGTCAACTGAGAGTCCAACCTTTTAGTTCATCGAGGTTCAATATTCCCCTTTGTAGGATGTTGGCCATGCCTATAGTGAGGCCAACACTCTCCACTGATCTTGCTAAATTAGAGCAAGAATTTATCCATGGCTATAGAGAAGGCTCATCTGTTTTCTATGTGACAATAACAGATGAAGAAGGCAAAACACATGAGGTTACTCAAGCTGATAAGGCATCCTGGGGTCCCATTTGGAGTGCCAAAAATGAAGAATTCAATTCTTTTCTTCAGTCCGTTCCGGAGTTGGCTAATTTCAAGAATTTGATGTTCTTTGTATGTGACGGGAACCACAGACGCCAGGCTTGGTTAAATCATATTCAAAGGCTTCACAACAAAGAAGAAGCTTGGCATTACTCAGTCGATAGCATCCTCCTTGACACAAAAGGAAAAATTGGTGTTGTTATGCAAGTGATGCATAACATTAACAAGTAAGTTTTATTTCTTGAGTTGAATTCTTCTCTATGTAAAATACTTTGATTGCACCAGTATTATAATATGCTAATGCCCTCTCTTTGATTGATAATTGCAGACATACTGAAGACTCTCACGTTAAGACCAACCTTGTTCACACCCTATTTAGAGTTCAGAAATACGGTCTCATGCCACTTGAACAGTATCAAGATATATTGACTCCATCGGAGATCAAGAGGTGCAAGAAATCTCAAAATGCAAAGAAGACGTGGTATACATTGAATCTGCATGTATTCACGAACTTCATCTTCCAGGTATGATCTATATGTAAATTGGCGCACTTTCATATATTAGGGATGAGGATGTCTCCTTTGCTGATTTGGGTATATGTTTTCACTAAAAGTACAGGTGACGTTTGATATATTTTGTATATTGTTGTATGCAATTTGTTTAACATATGATATATTGATATTAACTTAATTAAAATGACAAATAAATGTGTAGAATTATAGCCTTTTGAGTGACAAAGTCTACTTTTTTTGCAGCACGAACTTGGACTTGCAGCAGATGAGGGTGTTCGACAACTTGTGGAGCAATCAGACGGAAATGTGTCCCGTCATTTTAAAAAAAAGCGATTGCGATGAAGGTCGCTACTAAAAAGAGAGCCGAGGCACTTCACAAGAAAATGTCAAAACTAGTTGCTGTAGCAAACCCGGAGTTGACAGAAGGATGGCTTCGAGAGGTATGAACTCTATTTCTAAAATCCATTTTTTATTCTTCAATTAATACTATGACTCCCGTGGTTCTAATAAATCGCTCTTTTTTTTACAGATTGGGCGCCACTATAATCTTAACTCGATAACACCAGAACTAAACATAGAGAAGCTGCAGTTGATTGTTACTGCAAAAGCATCTGCCGCTTATAAAATCAAATGGTTGGAATATTTTAATTCTTCTGCATCAACACGCGAGGCCCGCAAAGTGCCCCCCAAGCCCACCAACGAGGAGAAACTAGGTGTCTTCCTTGCAAAAGCGTGCTTTTGGGCCGGAGTGAGTTCGTTATATCAAACTGTGTTGATTTTATCAAATGAGTGAGTTCGTTATATCTGATATTTTGTAATTACAAATAAACATTGATTTCCATATAATCAATTCAAGTAACAATACTCCTTCTTTTCCCACAGATATCCGAGGAGGCTTCGATTATCTTTGAAGAAATTGTGCGTCAAGATAGACTGGTTATCGATTTTGAAAAACCTAGCGAGCCCTTAACTTTGGCTGCATACATCGAGGACTGTAGGATGAAGTTATGGGACAATGCGTTCCATACTTTCTTCCGAGGGGCAGGATGCTTTTAACAAAACTCACGAATTTGTGAGTTTTAATGGAACCGACTTGATTGTGCGAAGAGTACTCTTTCGGTGAGTATTTCTTTCCAAATTTTATTGTTCTTATATTTCGCTTAGTGATTTAGTTTATCGTGTTTAAAACATTTTGATTGCAAGGTATACATTTATGACCTTATTTTTACTCGCAGGTATTTCAAGTACGAACTCTTTTCAAAAGGAGCAATAAGCAAGGAAGATCTCCCCATATTTCTATCTGCATGGCTTGATAGGTCAAATTCAACGTGCATGTTTCTCAAGAAATCAACAACAAGACGTGGTCAACCTCGCACCTCACGGGAGGTGGATGGTACCTTGATTGCGCTCCCGTTTCACTCCTTCCTTTGAAACCGAACTAAGGAAGTCGAGGGATGCAGTTGGAGAATCTGGTGTTGAGATGGTTGATTTACAAGGCATAGAAGACGAGCATGAGAGGGCAAAGGCGCTCTCGCGACGTCTAGAAGAAGATAGGAAGAAAGCGCTTAAGGTGAAGGAAGCAGAGGAGAAAGCGGCACAGAAAGAAAACGAGAAACTTCAGAAGTCTCTGGAGAAGATTAACAAGAGGGGGAAAAAGAAGATGAACCCTCCTCCAGAGTCAGAAGGTAAAAGCCCACCTGGGCATAGTCCCACATACGACTCTGGTTCTCATGCTCCAACTCAATCAAGAGGAACCAAACGTGATTACTCTTATGAGCAGCTAAGCCAAGGAATCCCTGTTTTCACATCAATTGAGGAGGATGATGGCCAAGTCGGAGAGTGGATACAAAATAGCTCACTAGAGCAAGTCCTTGGTGGCGACACGGGCAACTTTAGCCCTTTATTTGACGATTTGAAGAGCTTCATTTCCAAGGTACTACTGTGTTTAATTATCTTGTGTTTATAATTGTTGGACATGTCGACCCCTTTTTGATAGAGTTTTTGGCTAATTCCTTAAGATATTTATTAGTTCTTTACTGCATTGATGTGGTAAGTTTCATTTGAATTCATGTATGTCTCTTTCTGTATATTATAGCTCCAAGTTGATTAAGTTGCGCATACTTTATTGTTTTTTCTGAGCTTTCACATAACAAAAACATTGTTTATTCATGCGCAGCATTCAAGTGACAAAGCCCGGCGTTATAAGGGATGTGCTGCGAATGTAGCCTGCGTAGACTTGATTCTTGCAGATCTTCCAGAGGGTCTTCCTGTTCCAGGAATTTCGAATCCACCTTCGTCTATCCCTTCCTGGAACATAGAATCTGAGGATTGGTTACAAACACTCTTTGATTTTGCAGACCATCACCTGCAAGACGATGGAGCAATAATTCTATTTCATCCATTTCGAATGACTACGAAGTCAAAAATACTTGGATACTGTTCCACGTATGGATTTGTTGTTCGTAAGGAGTGGTGGGGTATGAACCGCCTTCACCTGACGTCCCCAATTAATCAAGCCTTAACGGTATGATTAAGTTTGTAAAACTAACTTTCCATTTCACTTGTTGAAATATGCATAATGATTTTTATCTTCTGTTGTAAGTAAACTAATAAACCTGTTTTTGTAATTTGCAGACCATGAGGTTTGGGATAACCTTACTTGTAAGGAGCATTCCAGGGGTGTCTGCCTCCAGATTTTGCTTTCAACACATCCCTGCACTAGACCGTCTCGGTGTTGATGTGGCACGTGATGACATCCTCCAGAACTTGGTGTCAAAGGAGGATCAACTGATGGATGGACCCATGCCATGGCGTGGTCCTCGTGAAAAATCCGTCGTTCTTATGCAGATGCTCATTGTGGCAACTTCTTCGCCTGGAGATATTGTTCTAGACTGCACTGCAGCTACGGGTATGTTTACAGTCTCTTCCTGTTTATATAGGTAATTGTTAGCAATTTCATATTAATATATTTCATTGGTGTTTGAAAGCTGAACTTCATTGTTGTTTTTATCTTGCAGGAGCTTCTATTCATGCGTGCCGCAATGTGAACCGTCACATTGCGGCATTAGAGGCTGATGCGGCAATATTTGATGCCTTGATTGCTCCTCTAATTCGATTTTCTCCTGCTACTGAAGGGATATCAAGAGATGTTATATCTGAGGATCCCGATAGCGAAGTCATTGTTGTTCAGAAGATCGTGAAGAAGTCAAGGTTTAGTAAGTGAGTATAGCTATATTTCTTACTACTAGCGTTATATTTTATGATTTACTTGTGTATGTAGCGGTTTTATGAACATGTTGTCATTTGCATTTGCAGAAGCGGTAATTTGAGATACCCTATTCACCGCCCTTTTTTTTGTGACCCTAAGTTCTATCCAAGCCCTCCAAAGTCTTGGGAACTCCCTTCGTACGCAAATGACGCAGCCAATCAGTTAGCGGAAGGTGCATATCGTATATTTTTACACCTAAGAAGTTGATGCTAAGAGGTATTGAATATGTTGATTTAGAAGAAGTTTGTTGAGTCCGAGGATGAAGGCTCTTGAGGGCGGAGAGTTCGTCCAAGTCTCTTTGGCATCATCCGATTAAGTTATGTCATTTTGATTATATGTTTTACATGATTTTATGTCTTATTGCCTATATGATATTATCTCTTTGTTTTTGATTGTTCAGTGTTCTTTTTGTGCAATGATCTTCATGAATTCTCTCAGATAATGTATTCTATTTTAAAATTTGTTCATAAATATAGGGTTCATTTTCTATTCTTTGGTACTAGACATGTGTATTTCAGAATATTCACTCAATGAGCGATGAACGTTACATATTTTGTTATAGAAATCTATTCTCAAATCTCAAAGCAGTCACGGTCATTTGATGAGATTTGAAAACTCGTTATGTGTACCCACTTGTCTAACTTTTCTTATAACAATCACTCCCTTCAGTTCTCAAAATTCCCCCCAAGTGCATGTACCTCGGACATAGGCATAATTTTTTCCCTAAAATGTTTATTTATATTCAAATTTTACTACCTAAACCAAGGTCATAGGGTATGCTTCACTCAACAATAAATTCCAAAATTTCAGTAAATGTACCTCTCACCGCTTAGATAGATAGATAGATAGATAGAAACTCCGGTCCCTTTCTAAGGGGCCGGCGTGAATGAAGTGTCCGTTCGTAATGCTAATATCCCGATGGCCACCGGACAAGGGGAAATTGGAACAATACTACTTCCCCCTTTCGAGGGTGGACACTATAACTACGCTAGTTTCTAGCCTAGTGAGAAGTGCCTTGAAGATACTTGACATAGTATCCCCCCAAAGGACTTTGAGGTACCCATACAACAAGGTCCAAGGACCCCCCACAATAGTTGGGTGGACTATAGTGGTGAGCACCACACCGGCATGGGGAATGGAACCCACGACCTCCTCATTAGGGGCCTAAGCCCTAACCACCAAGCCAAGGCTTGTGGTGCCTTCTCACCGCTTACTAAATAGCTTTTTCCACAAAGAATGACGTAAACCCTAAATACATAAGAACTGTCATATTCACTTAATAATATTGATTATCTCAGAAGTGGTGAACTAAGACCCTTTTCCAATACACACGGGAGCAGAATCATCTACCACGGGTTTGGGGTACTTAATACCCTAAAAAAATAAACAATTAAACATTTTAATACAACCCATTCAGCGGTAATAGGGTCTTCATCTTCGATAAAAAAAAAAAAAAAAAAAAAAAAAATTCAAATTCAAAAAAAAAAAAAAAAAAAAAAAAAAAAAAAAAAAATTCACGCTCACCGCTCTCCGCTCACACCCGTGCATTCCCCAGTATTCAAATGAGACCGCGAATGGTGAATTCAAGGAACTGCATCTTTGAATTTGAGCACTGCATCGGCAATGTTGAGCTGTTTTCTGAAGAAGGATATACTTTTTATCAATCTGCATGGATGACCTAATATTACTTACGTCGGATTGGTGAGTTATCAACTTTTTCAGCGACAGTAGTGTTTTGATTTATTTTACATCTGTCTATGATGAAACACCTGCGAGTTCAGGGGGGATCGCCCCATCCTTGTAGAGGATTTTACTAACCTGATTATGTCGCTCTAACAGTGTAACTGTCATGCGCAGAGAAACAACGCCACGGTCTTGGAATTTGTGGACAACGATTCTAGGCTCAATGATGCTAGAAGTTGGACAGAAAGAATGTGGGATGTCATCACCAAAGACGCCTTGTTTGAGAATCTTGTGCGTCAATCTCTCCCTTGGACAAGTACTGGTGCATTTCTTTATCGTTCAACGGACCCTTCCACGACTTCGATGCATAACACTAGAGCAGCTTTCGGTCGCAACGTTGATGTCGAGATTGTAAGCAACAGCAGTGGCAATAGCATGGACGGGGCTGACGAAAGCCTACGCAAACCCGCTATTGAGGTTGATTTAACTTCCCTTGCACCCCATGCACAGTCAAGTGCATGTAGGAACAACTATGTCTGCGGTCAGGACACCGTTTCAACTGGGCAATGACGCAGCTTGAACTGATGCTGCCGGAGATTCAAGCCTCACTGGTAAGATAATGATTTCTAAGCTTTTCGTAAAGAGAAATATGGCACTGTATCGATTCAACTTTAATTAACTTTCGCCAACTCTACTTGTTCTGTGGCCAATGCAGGAAGTATTGTTCCATGATAATACGTATGTCGGAAATCTTACTAAGTCTGATGCTGATCTCACTGATGAAAATTCGTGGGCTCAGTTGTCTGGATCAGGCTATAGGGATTCCATCCCTATAGCTAGAAAGTATGTAGAGCAAGTTCAGAAAAGGCACCTACCATTGCGTACTCTTGCGTATGACATGCAACGTATGCATGCAGTCGGTGACATGGTAGCTGACCTTGGCACTACATCGACCTTAATACATGTGAATCGAATTGGACAGAAACGGAAGTCTTCATCTTAGAATTCCGACGTTGATGAACCTCAAAGAGCTGAGAATCCCATCGAACGTTCTACTGCGCTGCGATCGTAAGCTATCCCTCGCATCGGTTCTAACCAAGTTGTATCATCAAGCAGACATGATGCTTCACAATCGCAAGAAGATGCGATGGCAGAGTCACCCCTAAATGAAGCTAATGCGGATGTTTAGGCTTCCATTTAAGGAAACCCATTGGAGGGATCAGTCCCAGAAACATTGATAGTTTTAACGGGGTTATCGGGGGATCGCCCCATCATTGATGATGCAAATGCAGATGTCGGCGACGTAGAACCTCTGGACTCATGCATGGTGGACTCCATGACTGATCTCGAAAAAATGAGTCGAGCTCGCGATCCTGGAAGTGAGCATCCTGATGGAGCTGGTACTCAGGACATATCCCCAATTCCGTTAAAATGGCATTATGCCGCTAAAATGGCACACCTCAACTTTCTGAACTGCAGTTCAAAAACCATGTGATATAACAGAATTTTAAGGTGATATTATGGAAAATGAGTGACAATGTGTATAAAGGAGTGATATTATCAAAAAAATCGTGATATTACAGAATACACCATTAAATGTGAGCGCATATGTAAGATTTGGTGTGACAAAATGGCACATGGTATAGTGCCATTTTAACGGAATTGAGGTTACATTCCTTTAGCAGGCGGTGACTGTATACTACCTATGGACAAAGCCGTTTCCGCGGAAGTTGGAGATACTGCAATGGAGGAATCATCTGCGAGAGCTGAGGTGGTGCAGCCTGATGCGGAGATTGAGTTGGACGCCTAAGCTATTCGTGAAGAACCTCGCGGGAAAGCTTTGTCATAGACGCAGGAGTTAGAGCCTTCAAACAAGCGGAAGGCGAACGTCAGGGACTTGTTGACAGCTGAGGGGCGAGAGGAAGAAGGGAGGTCGACGGTGAAGAATACTCCGGTATCAAAACCTTCCCGACACGTCAAAAAGTTGAATAAATCTCGACATGACACTTCACCACTTATTTCTGAGGTATTGCAAAGCAAGTCGTTGCGTGTGCTTGCACATGAATGGTTTAACTTTAACTTCATTCAATGATTCCTAAGGCTGAAATGCAAATGTAAATGTCAATCCGGTATTGATTAATATTGGTTCCCAAGGGGAGCACTTAATCGATGTAAACACCTTATCGGGGGGTCGCCCGATCTCAGGTGCTGCACCAAGTGCGGTTAGGCCTGTGGAACAGGTGGTACAGTGTAATGATCCAAAGGGTACGTAGTTAAATGCCTCATTGTTCTTGCTCATAATTTCGGCTTCTCCCTTTACCTTATTGATTAATCTTCCGGTTCTCATTTTGATTTTTTGCAGAGAAACTCTCGAAATGAGTTATTGGGCCGAGCCTCCCAAAAGAAAAAACAAAGGTACCGCCACGGCAATACATTGTAGTGTTTGACTTGAATGGGGTCCTCTGTTGTAGAAGCCCTTTCGAACTGGGTAAGCAAAGGATAGTTTATCCTCGACCTGGTTGTGCGGAGTTGATGAATTTTGTAAATAGCCGCGTAAAAATTGTGATATGGAGTTCCGCCACCGCGAAGAATGTCGCCAACATGGTCAATGTGGTCTCCAAGGGTTGCTCCTTCAACCCACACGAGCTTCTTCAACTTTCTCAAGCTGATTGTACGTTCGCTGAAAACGTGGTCGATAATAAAAAAACGTTGTATCTCAAGGATCTAACCGTTGTGCAGCGGCGTTTGTCTATAAGTACTCATGATCCTATTGTATTAGTGGATGATTCTCCGTTGAAGTCTGCGCTCAACGCCAATCATACCGCAATCCACCCACCAAGGTACCAACTTGGCAGGGTGATCAAGCCGATATCTTCTTAGATTCCGTCTTACGGCCTTGGCTACAAGGCCTTTTTGACTCATGTCTATTTGTTCAAGAATATGTGACAAGCAATCCGCTTCCAGGTTGCCAGGAGATGCCATCAGACAAGAATGTTATGAGGATTTTGAAGTCTGTAAGTAGGTAGTGTTATGGATTGAATATAGTCACTGACCTCTTTTGCAATTTCTGTTTCATGTTTTAGTATTTTTTTTTGTATTTTGAACAATGAACTTAGAAGATTGAACTACAGTGGCCACAAACGTCAATGAGGCGAGGCCGCCAATGCCAATGGCTGGATATCGGGCGATCCCCCGATATGATCAATAGTCTCTCTCCTTGACTAGTAGTTTTATAAGTTGTTGTAATAGAACTTAATAAGTATGTTTCTTCTATTAATTACACTTGTTAGGTTGATGACCATACCATAACATTAATTTTCATCCAATGCCTAGTGCAAAGGTATTAGTAAATGAAAGAATACTTTTCTAATTTTGAGATACGATACTAGCCTTTGATTCATTATACTTTTGAATAGTAGTTAGAATGGACATGGACGTCGATGGGGCGATCCCCCGATAGGTATGGCTATTGGTCATTCATGCTGATTTCTTCTTGGACTTCGCTATCAAGTTCGTGTGATACTTAATAACTATGTTTCTTCTAAGTACTCTTTTGTTGGGATTTTGACCATACCATAATATTGATTATCATCCAATGCTTAGTGCAAAGGTATTAGTCAATGAAAGGTTACTTTTCTAATTTTGAGATACATTACTTGCCTTTGATTCATTATACATTTGAACAGAAGTTAGAATGGACATGGACGTTGATGGGGCAATCCCTCGATAGGTATGGCTATTGGTCATTCAGGCTGATTTTAACTTGGACTTCGCTATCAAGTTCGTGTGACATTTTATAAGTATGTTTCTTCTAATTACTCTAGTTAGGTTGTCGACCATACCATAACATTGATTATCATTCATTGCTTAGTATAAAGGTATTAGTAAATGATAGGTCACAGTTGTGGAAGGGGATTTTCACGAATTAATTTTTTGTCGTCGCTTCACATATCATCAGCACAATTCTTCTCTTTTTTTTCTTACTCAAGTTAAGGACAATAAGTTGCTATGAACTACTTCGTTGCAAAGGATCGGGCGATCTCCCGATATGCTATTGTAACTCTTTACCAAATGGATATCACGTTAACACTTGCATCGGCTATTGCAGAACGTGATTGTGTTTCCAGTCAACGGTGTACTTTGCTTCGAGGATTACATGGGCATCAACCCTGCGGAGTTCGACACAACGAGAATCCGTCGGCGTCCCGGACTGCATGGTTTTCTCCGGAAACTCATGAATCATTTTTATATCGGCATTTGGTCATCGATGCCTCCTAGACGACTTCGACATGTTATTGAATTTTTGCTGCCGCAGGATATTTCTTCGCAGCTATTATTTGTTTATGGACGAAATAAGTGCCGTAAGCCAGACTGGTACACATACTGCGAGAAGTTGATGAAGCGGCTAACGAAAGATTCCAGGACTTGGAAAATTTGTCGTCCGGATCGTATATTGATGGTGGATGACTGCCAATGGAGGAATAGGCGGAATGGTGATTCATGCTGCTATTTTCCAAGGTCCTAATTGGGGGAGCTTGAGTTTCCAAATTCTCGAAATGTCATTCCAAATATTTCTACAACGTTGCTTCCCTTTATTATGCCTCTTCTTTCTTATGATAGTGTTAGTCAATTCCTCTTGAACTCTGAGATGGATGGAAGATTCCGTCACTGACTCTTGTGAGAGGCTCCGCCGCACTTGAGTCCTTTTGTATAGGTGTAATTGGCTCTGATACCAATGAAACGGGACTGAATTCTCTCTTTGGTCACAACTCAAACACTGCTAACCTAACAAGATCTGAGAAAACCGGACTAAACAAGACCGAATAGACTTGAATGTAATGTAACAAAGCGAGTAACTAAAGAAGCAAAGTACAAACCAAACTTTACCGAGAGAGAGGGACTAAGGCGCACACGACCGAATGCCTCCAAATGGCCCCGGCCGAGTTCTATTTATACTCGCCTAACCGCCCTTGGAACTTTCTAGAATGTTCCAATGGCGGGCCCCACCATGGAACTTTCCGGAAGGTCCTAGAGGTGGGCCCCACCTAGATAACCGCCCTTCTAGAAGACTCTAGAGGTGGGCCCCACCTTCTCGAAGCTTCTATGGTGGGTCCCACATAGGCCATCTACCTCAAATTCTAAAATTTTCTAAAAACTCCTAAAATGGTTTCAACTATCTATCTACTTTTCTAAAGAAACACAAAAATCTAGTTCTCGCCTGTTACAATTAATCCTCCGCTAATGCGGAACGCCCCTCGTTCGCTCCGATGATATCTCCAAATGGTTTCTTGACAATGGGTAAGGTTGTGAGCGGGCTCCCATGTTGCATCGTGGATGGGATAACCTTTCCATCGGACTTTGTATTGTAGTTGCGGACGTCCATTGCCACGACGAAGATAGCGGTGTTCCAAAATGCGATCCACTTCATATTCCTCCTGGTCTTCAATCACTACCGGTGGTGGCGGCGGAGGGCGATGTCGGCACGGAAAGCGCTCCGATTCGAGATGAAATTCTTTGAGCTTGAGACATGAAAAAGCTGGATGGATGTGGATATGTGGCGGAAGCTCGAGGCGGTATGCAACATCGGATATGACCGTAGAGATTCGGAAAGGTCCAATCCACCGGGGTGCAAGTTTACGGACTTGAGTCGATGTAGCTAACGGAAGGTTGGCATTTGAGAGCAGAACCAAGTCACCTTCTCGAAAGGTCTTATGTTGCCGGTGGTTATCTGCATATTGTTTTTGTCGATTCTGTGCAGTAAGGAGCCGCTGTCGAGCCTCTTGCAACGCCGATGTTAGTTGTTGTATAAACTCCTCCGTTGTAGGGTTGTTGGTGTTGATGGGGCGGTGGAGCGTTGCCGGCGTAATCGGGTGCTGACCAGCGTTAAGAAAGAATGGTGAATGACCCGTGCTTGCTTGGGAACTATCATTATAGGCGAACTCCAAAGGGGTCAGATACTCATCCCAGTCGTTGTGGTGAATTGCCACAAACGCCCGCAGCATATCCTCCAAGGTCCGGTTAGCACGCTCTGTCTATCCATCGAGTCTGAGGATGAAAGGCTGTGGACATAGCAAGTCGTGTGCCGAGAAGCTTGAATAGTGCTTGCCAGAAACTCCCTGTGAAGCGCGGATCCCGATCTGAGATAATAACACGAGGCAATCCATGATGACGGAAGACAGTGTCGAAGAAGACTCGTGCAAGTGTTGGGGCATCAATATCGGAGCGTACCGCAGCCAAATGAATTTGCTTCAAAAGGCGGTCCACAAAGACAGCAACCGCAGTGTGATTACGATGCGTGTGTGGCAAACAAGTAATGAGATCCATGGTTACTTGTTCCCATCGTACCGTAGGTAGTGGAATCGGCTGCAGCAGTCCAAGAGGTGCAGTATTGCGTGCCTTGTTCCGTTGGCATAGCTCACAGGAACGCACAAAAGCTCGAACATCACGATCCAAGCCCACCCAAAACCATGTTCTAGAAATCCGTTCTAAGGTCTTCTCACGTCCGAGATGTCCAGAGATAGGAATGTCATGCCCTTCTTGAAGTATGCGGGTTCGAAGTTTAGCATCGTTAGGTACATAAACCCGCTTCTTAAAATAGAGGAGGCCGTCAACGAGGTTGTAATCTTGATATTGCACATCACCTACCTCTACTCGATCGGTCACCATTGTGAAGTAAGCATCCTGGTAGGTGGCTTCCTTCCATTCTCTCCTCTGGTTAGATCCGGAACAATACTACTAATGGTAGCAATCTCCCTCGTGTCCTCTCGATTGATTTGAGATCGGTCTCCGAGATAAAGCGTCTGACACAATATGTTGTCGCCCTTGCTTGTACTGAAGTTGAATATCAAACAGCTGCAACTGTTCTTCCCAGCGGTGGTGTCTCGATTTCATATTTTCTAAATGCAAATCATGTAGTAAGGGCCGATGATCAGTCCGAATTGTCACAGGTTTCCCCAATAGATAGTGCCGCCATACTTTGGTAGCATGTACAATTGCTAGTTGTTCCCGATCACGTGCAGAATAGTTGCGCTCTGCCCTCTTAAGTTTGCGTGACTCATATGCCACCGGTTGAAGGCCCCTACCGAAGTCTTGTTGGAGGACCGCGCCTATAGCAAAGTCGGAGGCGTCAATGTCAACCGTACACGGAAGGTCATGATCATATGGTTGCAGAATTGGAGCAGTAGTGAGTGCCTCCTTCAAATTATTGAAAGCGCCTTGTTGTTGTAGTTTCCACTCAAATGGAGCGCCCTTCTCCAATAGATTTGTCAGAGGAGCAGCAATGTGCGCAAACTGCCGAACAAAACGACGATAGTATCCGGCGAGGCCTAAGAAAGAACGAACTTCAGAAACATCCTTGGGAGTTGGCCAGTCCTTCACTGCATTCACCTTAGCTTGTTCCATGTACACACCCTCGAATGATACTACATGCCCCAAAAAGGTGACCTCGGACTTCCAAAGTTCACACTTTGATTGCTTGCAATAGAAGTGACTATCCCGTAACCGACGTAGCACCTCCCGTAGATGTTGGTCATGCTCTTCCGGGGTTTTACTATAGATCAAAATGTCGTCAATGAAAACAACTACACACTTGTCCAAAAGGTCCCGGAACAACCTGTTCATGTGACCCATGAAGGAAGCTGGGGCATTGGTGAGACCAAAAGGCAGAACGAGCCACTCAAAATGTCCATAGCGCGTACGAAATGCTGTCTTTTCAATATCCTCTTTTGCAATTGGTATCTGCCAGTATCCACTTCGAAGATCTAGCTTGCTAAAAATGGTTGCGCCTCGAAGTTGATCAAGAAGGTCATCCACACGTGGGAGTGGATAAGCATTTTTGATGGTCTGCTTATTAAGGCCCCGATAATCGATGCATAGCCGCAATCCACCATCCTTTTTGGGTGCAAAAAGGACAGGTGCTCCCCATGGCGATGTGCTTTCTCGAATGAGGCCCTTCTCCAAAAGCTCGTCCAACGTCTTCCTCAGCTCCTCAAGCTCGTTTGGTGCTAGGCGATAAATTGGCCGATTTGCTGGTTTAGCTTCTGGCATTAAGTCTATGTGGAAGGGAGCACCTCGATCAGGTGGTAAACCACTAGGTAAGTCGGCGGGAAAGACATCTCGGAACTCGCTGATAAGTTGCTCAACTCGTTCTGCTCCTTCGGCTCTCTTCTCTACCATTGAAGCAATATTTGGAACCACCACATACACCGGCTGCTTTCGTCGCATCTGTTTCTTCATGAAGGCCATCCCCACCAATATGCCTTTAGTTGTCTGTCGTTTCTTCAATCCACTTGATGTTGAAGCATGAAGAATTATCTTGCGCCCACCTTCGTTAAAAGAGATGGTTCTTGCCAGCCAGTCAATCTGCTTATTTCCCGCCTCCAACCACGGCATTCCTGGGATAACATCATGCTCGAGCTTCGTTACCTTAAATTTTCCTCGTAGTGCATAGGCATCACACAATCTCAAGGTCTCTTCTTCACATGTCTCACTTAAATCATTTTCCCGATCGTCTGCGAGGTATATAGTCCCTCCGGTGATCACCTTAGTCTTGATCCCAAGTCGGTTGGCAATTGCGGTCGAGATGCAATTCTCCGTAGAACCGCAATCCACTAGTACTCGACACGGTTGTCTTCTAAGTCGACTGTGAGACATATCGGTGACCTTTTTGAGTGTTGCCCGAGGCCATCTTTGTTTGACTACGAGAGACAATGACTATCCCCGATATTGGTCCTCGGTGCCCTTCTTTGGGAGCCCCGTTTCCCTCCTCCATTCCTTCATCATCTTGGTCACCTCGAGGTTGTGGATCCGCCTTGGTTTGTTGGCACGGGAATTCGGCGTTTTGGACACTCTCCAATCGATGGCGACTCCGACAAGAGAAGCACAATCCCTTCCGTGCCAATAATTGTCGTCTCTGTGGCGTCAATGGTCAATGGTCCTTGTAGGGCGTCAATCTCCATTGGCGTCGGTTGTTGGGCTACCATAGTAGGTGGTGGCGTAGGGTTCCATCTTTGCAGTCGTACTCCACGATTTCTAAAGTTTATGGCATCAACTCTTTCGCAATCCTAACCGCCTCCTCAAATGTTTGAGGGTCTCTTAATTCCACTTCTCGTTGAACGATCGGCTTCAATCCTCGAACAAATCGATCCATCATCTCTCCCTCCGAAACATTGGGTATTTGGAGACATATGGATTTGAACCGGGTGACATACTCTTGCACTGACCTTAGTTGTGTCAAGGTGGCCAACCGATCGCGCTAACTTCTCTCCGCATTGATGGGCGGCGGTTTGTGAGCTCGGTCTCAAATTCCTCGCAATTTTGAAATCCGCCTTGAGCTCCATAGTTTTGAGCTCAAGTCGCCACCAAAAATGGGGCTGCACCCCTCAAATAGCTGGCTGCATATATAATTCCGTCGGTTGAGTTCGCCCTGGACAGTTGGAGATATTGTCGCATGCTGAAAAGCCATTGAGATACATCATCTTGTCTTGAAGTTCCTGAATATGTTTCAGGCTTGCTCAACTTGACCTCGCAGATTGTCAATTCTCTAGCTCTAGAAGCGTCCGCTTGTCCTTGTAATGCGGCAATCTGGTCTAGTAGGTCTTTGAATCGAGTCTCCATATGAGTAGGTTCCGCCATTTCTCCCATGATGCAATTCTTCCGACGACCCTGCGCACGGTGACGCTTCTTCTCTCGTTTCTAGCCAAATCCTTGAAAGTAACTCCAAGTAGATCCAAGGACAAGACTTGATGAAACCACAATGATCGACTCTCAAGTAGACTCTTGCTAATAGCACCTAACGTAAGGATAGATCGACACTCGCTCCGATACCAATGAAACGGGATGAATTCTCTCTTTGGTCACAACTCAAACATCGCTAACCTAACAAGATCCGAGAAAACCGGACTAAACAAGACCGAATAGACTTGAACGTAAGTAACAAAGCGTAACTAAAGAAGCAAAGTACAAACCAAACTTTACCGAGAGAGAGGACTAAGGCGCACGACCGAATGCCTCCAAATGGCCCCGGCCAGTTCTATTTATACTCTGCCTAACCGCCCTTGGAACTTTCTAGAATGTTCCAATGGCGGGCCCCACCATGGAACTTTCCAGAAGGTCCTAGAGGTGGGCCCCACCTAGATAACCGCCCTTCTAGAAGACTCTAGAGGTGGGCCCCACCTTCTCGAAGCTTCTATGGTGGGTCCCACATAGGCCATCTACTTCAAATTCTAAAATTTTCTAAAAACTCCTAAAATGGTTTCAACTATCTATCTACTTTTCTAGCAAACACAAAAATCTAGTTCTTGCCCTGTTACACTTATGGCAGTCATTACAACATTATGTAGCTTTTGATGGCTTCACGGGGGGATCCTTTGTACAATTTATTGCTCCAAAATTTGGGGAAGGAATGGCATTTGATATTCAATAGAAATTCATACTTCAAAACCTTTTACTAAATTACTTGTTAGTGGGTGATGTTTATTATTTGCTTTTCTAAATCCTTTAGGCATTTTGCAATTGGTACTTAGCACTTCAATTTAGCAAATTGTTTCAATTCACTTTGGAATGTACACTATGTACAATAATTTCAATTTTATTTACCTTTAAACCATTTACAACTTGAATTCTATCACACGTTTCCCTCATCTCCTTGAATAAAATATATCTCAAAAAACCCTTTATTGCCCAAAAAAAGAAAAAAGAAATAATGAATTTTAAAAGAATGAAAAAGAATTAATCTTTTAATGCCCAACTCGGACTTGAAAACTAAAATTTGCAAAAAAGAAATTTGTGGTTTGGAATTTGACTTTGCAAATTCCCACAAACACACACCTAGTAGTATCGAATACACCTAGTAGAAATCTTAGGTAAACATCTTAGTTTTTTGAACTCCGCCTTCATCTAATTGTTCAAATCAGTAAAAACCCCAATGAGCTTCCTTGGACCTTAAGGGCTTCATTTAGCAGGTGCATCCATTCTTGGTCTGAGGGTGTATTTAAATAAAAAAATAAAAAAATAAAAAAATAAAATTGCTCTTTGCTACTTAAATCACAATACTTGGCCTTAATAGGCAGGATTCCCTCTTTAGTTTCAAATCAAGAATCCCTCTATTTGACGCCGGGAACTACTACAAGTTTTGTGAAAATTGGTTTAGACTTTTATTGATCTCTTTTACATGAGTATCAACTTATGATGTAATTTATCAACTTCATTGAAAGAAGACTTTTATTTGATAATACTGGATAATAGATTTGCAATGACGTTTATTCACAATTGAACAAATCAAAAATACTTGGTGTTCAAGGAGCTATTTCTCCTCCATCCATTGTTGGATTTCAACTTTATCTCCCGTTGAGTTGAATCCCAATTTGGATCTAGACTTGGGTCGTAAAGACCTTGAATCCATTGAAGATACAAGGAAGCCAATGACATTGAATTGAGTACAACGGGTATAGTTTCTAACACTCTTACCTTTGCAGATTTTGGGGCACTTTTGACCAATGCAAGGCCAATATTTGCACATTGAAATTTTTCTCATGGATTTTTTGGTTCAAGGATGCTATGAAGATGAAGGTGAACATCTTTGGCTTAGTAGCAACGAAATTCTCAAATCAAGATTAGAGACCAGAATCTTAATGTTTGAATGTGAAGAGAGTAACATTCGATGAGAGTCTCATTTTGAACTAGAAACGTTTAGGATCGAGAATAAAATTATCCAACAAGATTAAGATGCAACTTGCAAGAGTCTCCATTTTCTTTGCTCTTTACCACAAAAATTAAGACATCATTTTCAGTATTGTCTTTACCACACTATCTTTGGGTGTTGAAAAGGGCTATATTGAAGTTTTCTTTTGGAATGTATGATTACATAAGGAATAGTTGGCAACATCCATAATATGGCAAGTGCATTCATTGTCTTGCTAGCAAGAAACTATACAAAATAGTAGTTGCTACCAAATTTTCATAAGGACCACATTGTACCTACCTCGTGTCTCAAGATATAATTCTTGAAACCCCGTAAAGTGGAATACCTATTTGGAGGTTTCTTGTCAAAAGCTTTAATCGTCCAAACAATGCTCACTTCCATGGAGTCCATACGGCCTTGTTACTAGTAAAGTAAGCTTCTTCAAGATGGTATGGTGAAATGATCCAAAGCATTGCACCATATAAAATTGAAAAGTATGTGATCTTGAAGTTGAAGAGCTTTTACTACCGTTCACTGGGGCTTCGAAGAGTTTTGCATTTCTACGTAGAAGCAATTAGCCTCCAAATTTAAGTACTGGTGTGCCTGCAACGAAACATATGATACTATGTTATTGTTGCCAAAGTTTCAATGAGGAATTCTCTTAAATCTGTATCCGGGTTGAAAAACGTGACATTGTGAACCATACAGAATGTGGCATGGGCAACAAAAAGTTAAGCAAGTTAAGCATAAGTTAAGGAAGTTAAGCATATTTCTATTTGACATATTTCGGTTTTCCTTAGAAAGTAAAAGCAAGATTATAATGAAGCAAAAAAAAAAAAAAAGAAAAAAAAAAAAACACAAATTATGGCTCATATTTTGATATAATTAGAAACTTTTGGCTTATACTTTATACTTTATACTTCTGAACTTGCCTTTAATGAATTTGAACATTGGGATGAGCAAAAAGAAAAAACCTGACATAAGATAAAACAAGGACTCACGTTGGAGCGTTGCACTACAACTGTTGTAGTAGGCCACACCACAGCTCTTGTGAATGAACTGCCCTCATGGAGGGCCAGGCGGGACAGCAAGCGAGGGCCTCCGGATTCGAGCCGGAGACCTCCTGGCACTCACAGGTAGCTCGGTGTCACTACCACGGTATCCGGTTACTCACTCCCTGGGGCTCGCTTGGTATCCCCGGTCCCGCATGTCTCCACCCGAGATTACAGCGTATATGTACGCGTGTTGGAGCATGAAGTTCGCCGTGGTCTGGCGGTGCGGAGGTGGACTTGATGCAGCCATGATCGGTGCATTTCCGCACCTCGTTGCTCTCTCCATGCCCAAAGCTCGGATCGCCAAGGACGACATGTAAGTTGCAATCCATTCAAGTCCCATGAGCACCCACTCACCCACTCTTTAGCATCACCCCTTTGGAAAAGTGTGTACCAGAGCAATGATACCACATCTGATCTGTCTGCAGCGGGAACAGTAAATATTTTGGAGAAAGAGCTGGAACTCGACTCTACCTCTAAATGATATAGTTCGGAGGAACTTCAGAATGCAACCAATAGTTTCAACGAAGCTTTAGGTGAAGGCAGTCTAGGTCCAACTTCCCGAGGTAGATTATCGGACGGGACGGACGAGTCGCCATCAAATTGCGTTCAACTAGTCTACATCTTACAGCTGATTCATTCCTGAGAGAGGTACAAATGGTCTTTACAGCATGTTACGTGAAACTCATCACAGTATAGCTGCCCCTCTCGCAAGATGATAGCCGTGTTTGAGTTGATTTGAAGCTCACTCCTCGCTCCCTCCTAAGATGTGCACTTCATTCAGGTTTCCATTCTGTCTTAATTACGCCATCCGAACCTGGTGCTTCTAAACGGATATATTGTTTGGTGGGTAAGCAGCTGTTCGTAGTGTTCGAGTTCATGTCTCACTGGAGGTTCACTGAAAGATCATCTCTACGGTAAGAGACTTTTGTTTTTTTCACAATGTCCCACGGTTTTGACTTAAGCGGAATGACATTATTAGTATTTGCTACTAAGGACATACTGTGTCTCTGGACGTGCTGCTGAACATTTAGGACCCCTTTCAAAGCTCCAACCAATGACATGGGAGCAAAGACTAACCTCAGCTACTGGAGCTGCTGCGGGTAACTAAACCAGCCTCCTGATACTCGATTCGAACATATTTTCGATTACTAGATCTCGTCAGTGAGGGCATTCAGAAGTAGTCTTCCGCACAAAGCTAATCAATATATCTCCTGCTACTTTTTCATCCGAATTTATCTTCTATGGCAACTCAAACTAGAATCTCGTCTACAATAAGCCGCTCTCTTTAAATCTTGAGGACAAAGTTTAACCTCTGATCTACAGGATTACAATATCTGCACTGCATGTGGCGGTGACTTGAAGCTTTTACATCGAAACGTGAAAAGCTCCAATATCTTACTAGGTCCCAATTTCGTTTCGAAGGTCGCCGATATCGGTCTTTTCAAGCACGTGGAAAAGAAACTCACCAGGGGCACAGCAGGCTACCTTGACCCTGAGTAAGACGGCAACCTTTCGTGATCTAATTTCACAAACTATCCGATGTGAGGACGTTTTGACCTCTATAAATTTTGGCTGGACACGCTCCAACTTCTTATCAGAGGCCTTTACGCAGATTGTTTTCGAAATTGGCTGCCTTAAGTCTTTCACTGACACATGCGCTGGATGTTCGCTATTGTACATTTCTGATTGAAACATATCCGAAAAGAGATAGTCGTGTTGCAAACATTCTGCTTATCAAATGGAGCATCAGACAGCACATGTAAGGCATTTTAAATTCATTTATTGATAAATTCTCTGATTGTTTGAAGAGCTGGAAATTTGGCCTCAGGTACTTCGACACCTCGGAGTTGACCTGAATAGAGCGACGTTTTCGGTTTTGGAGTTGATCTGATGGAGATTCTTTGTGGCCGGGAGCCGCTTTGCAGTGATGAACCTCCAGATGCGTATAACCTTGTAGCATGGGTACTTCCCAACCCTGCTATCTCAATGTTACCTCTAAGGAAACTAAATGGTCAATCAATAAATCTAATAAATCAGCTTCTTGTGAACAACATAGAAAACTATGATCATCTTAAGCTATATTGAAAACCCATTGAGCTAAAGCACCTGTCTATACAATGCTGATAATCCATGGTATTGCAGGTTCGGCCAGCTTTACAGAAAGCAATTCCAGAAGGTGAAACCTCAGTTGTGGACAAGACGTTGGAGAACCAGTTTGTACAGCAAATTCTGGCAATTGTCGCCAACGTCGCTCTTTAGTGCACTGAGAGGATGAAGCCAACACGCCACCGATGTCCGAGGTGGACAAGGAACTCAATCGAGCCCTGGATGCTGAAGATCTGATTCCAATCATTATCGAGCCTTCTCTTTCTTTCGATACTCTCTCTTCTGTCCAGAGAAATACGAATTTTATGAAGAAGGAAGTCAAAGTCAAAGCATTCTACTCCCAAGAATTTTTCCCTGCTCAACGCTCTGCCAACGTCGCTCTTCGTTTCACTGAGGAGGGAGAGAGCGCAGCCATCGATGTCCGAGGTGGTCAAGGAACTCAATCGAGCCTCGGATGCTGAGGATGTGAATCCGACCACCGTCGAGCCATCTCATCCTATGAAGACTGTCTCAACTATCCAGAGAAAGACGAATCTTACCGGAAGAAGGAAATCAAAATCAAACCCTTTCATTCCCATGAATTTTTCCCGGTTGAACGTTCGCCAACATAACCTATCGTGCCCGATGACGAGTTCAAAGCAAAGAACAACAGGATGTGCTAAAAACACAAGAATGTTCCATTCTCGACGAGTAACCTCTATCCATTCGTAGATAGTGCTCTTATGTAAATTATCTAACCGACATCGCCAGGTAGTGTTCTCGTATCCCAATCGAGAAAAGAATGGACTTACGAGACTCGGACACCGTCGAGAATCGTGTCCGATGATTTTTCTAACATTTTACTTGATTGGATTTGTCTATCAAGGAGAAAGTAACATAATACAAAGTGAGTTCTCAACCTTGCACATCCGTTCCGTAGATAACAAATGTAGCAGATAACGTAGTATTACGAGAAGCTAGTAGACATATTCCTAAGAGAAATGTCGAATAAGGGACACTCATAAATAGCTAACACTCGATGAAAGTGCAATCGTTAATAATGCACCTCAAGCTGATCGAACAGCCAGCCTATCTGTCGCAACCCTTGCTAGCTCACCTTAGCTTACACCAACTTTTTCCCAACTCTAGCAAGTGTCACGAGCGCTAACTCTGCACATCCCCCACATGCACAAAGTTAGCTCTCCATACCAACCACCAAGCTCACCGCTTGGTTATCAATCCCTCCTACTCATGCAACCGGGACTCAACCCCTTCGTAGGTAGCCAATGGTTAGGTGCGGACTTCCACTTATGTCCAAGGCCCAACTTGGTGGCACTCCCATACCACGCGGCCTAACCGCACTTGGTGGTGTCTCCTCACCACCGCCCATGACCACCATGGTGACCCCAAGGCCACCAAATAATCACAACGCCGGCGGTGAGACACCACCCCACATCGGTAGCACTCATGGTCCTCATTTTGCCTATATGAGTCCCCGTGGTGAAGCCCCAACACTAGCTCCCCCACCGGGACTCACCTTGTCCTTATGAGCCACCGTGGTGAAGCCCCAACACTAGCTCCACCCACCGTGCCTCATTTTGCACTTTGAGTCCCCATGGTGGAGCCCCAACACTAGCTCCACCCATTGGGACTCACTTGGCTTGGGAGTCCCCATGGTGAGGCTCCAACACTAGCCACACCACTGGGACTCCCACCTTGGTCACCACCAAGGCACCATGGGAGTGGGGAGGAGACCAGCCCTCCCCATAGTATACTCTGTGGGATTCGGCAGCCCCCTGGTCCTAGGTGAAGGGCTGACCCTCACACCTCTTAGTTTTGGAAGACCACCCAATCTCCCAATGCCTTAGCCGCTGGAAGGCCCCGGGAGACTTCCTGAACCTTCCAGGGCTCGTATCTACCTCGTCCCGCATCCAAACGCGACGAGCGACCACTCTATCGACATCTACTCGTCAAGTAGATGCCGATAGACACCTTACTTGCCTCATTCCGACAAGTATTGAGGGAGTTATGCCCCTCTGAAGATTCGGGAGTCCCGGGCCAGCTTCCCAGTCCAGCACTGTCCCTGGACAGCACTCCCTTTAGTCCCACAATCTTCCAACTCCCATAACTTTTAGCTCACACCTCCAAATGAGGTGCTCCTTAGCATCCCGGAATCGTGGCAACATGAGCTTCCATAATCTCATGTCCATTCCCTCGTGGCTCCTAGTCTCCGTGGGTGAGAGGCGTCTCCAACGCCCGGGGTCCTCTCCCACACTAGGCCCACTTAGGTTCCCTTCACCTTGGCACCCCAAGGCCCGGGCGTCACTCCGGTGTCCCCTTGGGCCCTTGGTGTTGCGGGCACTCCTCAAGGAGAGGTGCGCGACACTCACCCCCACCTAATGGAGTCGATGCCCTCATCGACTATACTTGTAGTCGGTCACACCAATTCTTGGGTTGCCATCCCCATTGGTGCAAAGATTGTGTTTCACTGGGCGCGACCCCACAATGCACTCTCAAACTTTGGCAAAGTCTCAAAGGTGTCGTCACTAGGTGGTCCGTTTAGAACCCCGGACTTCTTCCAAGGCAACTAAACTACTCTAGACCCACCTACTTTGAGACCCTCTTGGATTGCCCTTACCTTGGCTCTCCAAGTTAGGCTCCACTAGCCTAACACTTCTTCCTTGACTACTAGGCTGGACCTCAATGCTTCCACCAAGTTGTCTTGGTTGCAAACCCAAGATGGCTTTTACACCACGACTCGATCGCACGGGGTAATGCCAAGTTCCGCCCAACTCGGATCCCACTATCTCTTTCGAGGCATGGGTTCATGACTCCCATGCACTAGCTTGCACTAGTTTGTGGGAGTGGCGCTTTTATGAGCACGCGCCATTACCTTGTCCCCGCCCGACAAGCCCAAGGCCAAGGGACTTCATGGTTTTATCCACTCTTTCTCCTAGCCTTGGTCCCCATTACTCGGCCTTCCCAACTCGGTTTCACATCTCTATTCCCCTCTTCCACCAACTTAGCACAAGTACAAGACTAGGACTCCATCTCATACTCTTCTCTTTGCACACACCAAAGCCAAACTTTATTGCCAAATCCAAAGAACAAGTACAAGTGTTGTGGATCTACGCCCAAGCTACAAGTCATCCTCCCCACTACGGAGGTTGATGTCCTCATCAATGCCTACGTTGCTTCTTGTTGGAGCTCCTATTCTTCTCAAAGTTCTCCACCACCTCCTTAGCATTCACCATGTCCTTTGCCGCCACCCACGTTGCTTCTTTCTCGTGGTATCTCGCCACTTCACAAGGTATTCCTTGCTCTTGTTTTTGAGGTTCCTACTCTTGAGGATGGCCTCTACCTCATATTCCAAATGTTGTCCAACCAACTCGGTGGTGGCCGAATCACTTGCTTGCGATCCGCCACAAGGTATCCTCCTTGAATGGCTTTAACAATGAAACATGGAATGTTGGATGCACTTTGATCTCGGGTGGTAGCTCCAACTTATACACATCTTTGAACACCCGTTCCACAATGGGAAACGGACCCGCAAACTTGGACATGAACTTTGGAGTGAGGCCTTCGGGCATGGTGAAGTTCTTCACATTCAACAACACCTTTGTCCCACCTCATACTCCACTTCACGTCTTCCGCATTGACTTGCTTCTCATAGCGCCTTCTTGCCTTCTCCAACAACAACTTGGTTTTTTCCAACATATGTTCCCGCTTCTTGGCCAAGTCTTCACCATCTTGGTTGAACTCGTGTTGAATGTGCCCCCTCGAGAGCTAAGTCGCAGTTGGAGTGGCTCCACCCATAGGCCACTTTGAAAGGTGACTCCTTAGTCGCCGAGTGTGTGGCCGCATTGTAATCGAACTCCGCCAACCCCACATAGTCTACCCAATCACGTTGGTCCGCACTCACAAAGTTCCTCAAGTATTGGTTCAAGACCCCATTCACCCTTTCGTTTGCCCATCTGCTTGGGGATGAAAGGCAAGTGCTAAATGTCAACTTGGTTCCCACCTTCCTAAAGAAGTGTCTCCAAAATGCACTTGTGAACTTTGGGTCTCGATCCGACACAATCACTCTTGGCAACCCGTGATGCTTCCACCATGCATCGAGAAAGATCTTGGCGGTCTCAAGCGCTAGATAGCCAGATTCCTCTAGTTGGCACCATATGAGCCAACTTGCTAAACCGATCCACCATCACTAAGATGGCATCATACCCTTGCGACTCGGGAAGGCTTGTGATGAAGTCCATAGACACACTATGCCAAGGACCCGGCGGAATTGGCAATGGTTGCAACAAGCCCGCTTGCTTTTGATATGAAGCCCGGTTAAGTTGGCACTTCACACAAGTCTTCACAAAGTGGATTATGTCATCTTTCATCCCCGCCAATAGTACCTCCTTGACACCGTTGCAATGGTAGCCTTTTCTCCCTATGGCCGGCTATGGGACTATCATGTTCCTCCTTCAAAACCAACAATCTAAGCTTGCCTTGAGGAACATACACCCTACTTTGCTTATACTTGAGCAATCCATTCACCAACTTGATCTCCTTGAGCTTCTTGCCCTTCCTAAGATCACCAAGCATTTGTTGTGCCTCGGGGTCCTTCATGTACCCTCTCTTATCCGCCGTTCCCAATTGCCTTCACCCTTATACATGAGCCGCAAGACTTGGGTGGTGCTCATGGCATGAAACTCTTCCTTTCTACTTAGCGCATCCGCACCACATTGTCACGGCCCGGTTTGTGGATCAAGTCCACATTCATGAGCGCCAAAGTATCATGCCACCTCAATTGTTTGGCACTCATTTGTGCTTGTGTCTCAAAATACTTCAAAGACACATTATCGGTGTAGACCTTAGTCTTGTGCAACCCCAAGTAATGTTGCCATGTCTTCAAACAATGCACCACCGCAAAGAGCTCCTTCTCGTGAGTTGGCCATCTCCTTTGACACCCATCCAACTTCTTGCTCTCATAGGCAATTGGCCTACCATCTTGCATCAAGACGCTCCAATGGCAAAGTCACTTGCATCCGTGTGGACCTCAAAGGGCTTATCAAACTCGGGAACTTCAACATCGGTGGAGATGACAACTTGTTCTTGAGTTCCTCAAAGGCTTGGTAGCAAAATTCATCCCATACTTGGTTCACCCCTTTTTCAACAAGTCGGACAAAGGCTTGGCAATCTTAGAGAAGTTGCGTATTAAGCGGCGATAGTAGTTTGCTAGGCCAAGGAATGACCTAAGTCCCTTTTGTGTAGAAGGCCGCTTCCACTTGAATTGCCTTCACCTTCTTCATGTCCGGCTTGATTCCATCTCCAGTAACCACATGGCCCAAGAACTCCATCTCAAGTTGTGCAAACTCACTCTTTTTCCCCATTAGCATAAAGCTTGTTGTCTCTAAGCTTCATGAGACGCCTCAAGGTGCCTTGCATGTTCCTCGGCCGTCTTGGAAAACACCAAGATGTCATCGATGT
Organism: Bryum argenteum; assembly: GCA_037043015.1. NCBI lineage: Eukaryota > Viridiplantae > Streptophyta > Bryopsida > Bryales > Bryaceae > Bryum > Bryum argenteum. The sequence goes on along the minus strand of CM073328.1, from coordinate 10,181,205 downwards.
AGACAATCACAAAGTCATCCATTTCTCTCTCGAAAGATGGTGTTCATAAGGGTTGTGAATGTTGAGGGTGCATTGCACAACCCAAAGGGCATCACAAGGAACTCATAAGACCCATACCTTGTGCGGCACGCGGTCTTTTCCACATCCGCATCCGCAATGCGGATTTGGTAGTAACCCGACTTCAAGTCTATGCGACTAAAGTACTTAGCTCCCGCCAATCTATCAAAGAGATCATCAATTCGAGGCAAAGGGTAGTTGTTCTTGATGGTCACCTTATTCAAGGCCCTATAATCAATGCACATCCTAAGCTTGCCATCCTTCTTGTCCACAAAGAGGACCGTGCACCATATGGTGACTTGCTTGGTCTCACATAACCCCTTTCCAACAAGTCGTTTAGTTGCTTCTTTAGCTCCATCAACTCTTTTTGGTTTAACCGATAAGGTGCCTTAGAAGGTGGCTCACTCCTGTGTAGCACCTCGATCTTGTGATCCACTTTCTTCTTGGGGTAGCTCTTTGGGTAACTCATTGGTAAGCACATCCTTGTACTTGGCCAACACCTCTTGATTTCTTTGGGAAGTGGTTGTTGCACCCCTTCCCCTCATGCCCAAGTTGCTCTTCACGAGCCATCACCACAAATTGATGTTCCAACATTTGGTCTAAAGAGACCAAGTTTAATTTGCCTTCGCTATTGAAGGGCCACGAGTTAACTTCAACACTAACTCCTTGCCATCACGGCGCACCACTAACCGTCTTTGGCTTGCGCCTCACATCCATGTGTGCGCTCAAAGAAGGTATCCCCTAAGATGAGGTCTACCTCATCCATCTCACATAATGTGAAATTCTCAACAAACTCCAATGTCCCACACTTCAAGGTCACTTGCAACGCCACTTCCTCCGTCTTGTGCGGTTCGCCTTTGCAAAACGCACATTGATGGGCTTGCTTGCCTTTTGCAAAGTGGCAAGCCCAACTCCCTTGCTAGTTTGGGACTCATGAAGGAGTGCGTTGCCCTCGTATCAACCAAACATGAGACATCTTTGTCCTTCACTTGGGCCTCAAGAAACAAGAGGCCCGGCCTTGGCTTGAGGCTACTTGCCTTGGCCACAAAACCTCCTTCTAGTATGCGGTCTTCAACACAAGCAAGACTTGCAATGGTACTCACCTTCTTGTCGGGCACTCCGCAATGAAGTGGCCAATCTTGCCACAACCATGGCACCTCTTGGCCTTGGTGTCATCACCTTTGTCTCCCCTTTAGATGGCTTTCCCCTTGGTGTTCCCTTTTGTTAGAGGCTCCACCATCCACTTGTCCCTTGTGTTTGTTGCCAAAGCCAAACTTCTTGCGCTCTTTGCCTCGAGCCGCATTCCTATTTGATCCGCTTTGTTGAGAGGGGCCACTTGACTTCCTCTCGGGTCCATCACCTCAATCCTTTCAACAATCTTGATGATGCCCGCCACATCCTCGAAGTTTTGGGAACTTGAACAAGGCATCCACCACCCACTTTTGAAGCCCACCCAAAAAGATGCACTTCTTAGAGAACTCATCCATCTCTGGGTGTGGCATTCATTTGGGCATTGAAGTCACGCACATAGGCCTTGAGAGACCCAATGCGCCTCATTTGCACCAAGTTCATGCCTTCCTCAACTCCCGATACTGTGTGAAGCGCTCACTCAACAAGTCTTTGAAGCCACCCCAAGTCAAGTTTGCCACCAACTCCGGCTCTTGCTCCTTTTTGCTTGTCCACCATTGAAGAGCATGATCCTTGAGAAATGTCACCGCAATGGAAACCTTGTCCTCCTCATCCGGCTTTTTGACATCATAGTAGTTATCCATCTCAAGAAGGAATTCCTTCACCTTCCTTGCCTTACCAAGTCCCGAGAAGGTGCTTGGCATGTTTACCTTAGCCAACTTTTTTGGTGGAAGATGAAGGTCGGGACCCTTGCATCATGAGGTGTTCAATCAACCTCTCTTGGCGATCCCTTTCTTCCTTCCCACGCTGAGCTCTCGATTCACGGAGTCCATGAACTCAAGCATTCTCATTTGGAAAGCCAATTGAGGATCTTGTTTTTCCACCCTTGGGAAGACTCTAGGCGTCTCGACCTAGAGCGCTCCTCTTCACCCAAGGGCTCCTCTTGAAGTGACAATTCCATTTGCTCATTGCCCTCACTAGCGGCAACTTTGCTCATTGAGTCATGAGAATGAGCCTCACTTGTAGGATCGGGTCTTTGTTCCCCCCGCGCGCGCCGCTGGAAGCTCCAGCTCATCACCCTCAATGGTCTTCTTTTGCCCATTGCTCCTCACAACTTTGCACTTGGGTACTAAAAGCCCGCTCCGATACCAAGTGTCGCAACCTTGCTAGCTCACCTTAGCTTACACCAACTTTTTCCCAACTCTAAAAGTGTCACGAGCGCTAACTCGCACATCCCCACATGCACAAAGTTAGCTCTCCATACCAACCACCAAGCTCACCGCTTGGTTATCAATCCCTCCTACTCATGCAACCGACTCAACCCTTCGTAGGTAGCCAATGGTTTAGGTGGACTTCCACTTATGTCCAAGGCCCAACTTGGTGGCACTCCCATACCACGCGGCCTAAACCGCACTTGGTGGTGTCTCCTCACCACCGCCCACGACCACCATGGTGACCCCAAGGCCACCAAGTAATCACAACGCCGGCGGTGAGACACCACCCCACATCGGTAGCACTCATGGTCCTCATTTTGCCTATATGAGTCCCCCGTGGTGAAGCCCCAACACTAGCTCCCCCACGGGACTCACCTTGTCCTTATGAGCCACCGTGGTGAAGCCCCAACACTAGCTCCACCCACCGTGCCTCATTTTGCACTTTGAGTCCCCATGGTGGAGCCCCAACACTAGCTCCACCCATTGGGACTCACTTGGCTTGGGAGTCCCCATGGTGAGGCCCCAACACTAGCCACACCACTGGGACTCCCACCTTGGTCACCACCAAGGCACCATGGGAGTGGGGGGAGGAGACCAGCCCTCCCCATAGTATACTCTGTGGGATTCGGCAGCCCCTGGTCCTAGGTGAAGGGCTGACCTCACACCTCTTAGTTTTGGAAGACCACCCAATCTCCCAATGCCTTAGCCGCTGGAAGGCCCCGGAGACTTCCTGAACCTTCCAGGGCTCGTATCTACCTCGTCCCGCATCCAAACGCGACGAGCGACCACTCTATCGACATCTACTCGTCAAGTAGATGCCGATAGACACCTTACTTGCCTCATTCCGACAAGTATTGAGGGAGTTATGCCCCTCTGAAGATTCGGGAGTCCCGGGCCAGCTTCCCAGTCCAGCACTGTCCCTGGACAGCACTCCCTTTAGTCCCACAATCTTCCAACTCCCATAACTTTTAGCTCACACCTCCAAATGAGGTGCTCCTTAGCATCCCGGAATCGTGGCAACATGAGCTTCCATAATCTCATGTCCATTCCCTCGTGGCTCCTAGTCTCCGTGGGTGAGAGGCGTCTCCAACGCCCGGGGTCCTCTCCCACACTAGGCCCACTTAGGTTCCCTTCACCTTGGCACCCCAAGGCCCGGGCGTCACTCCGGTGTCCCCCTTGGGCCCTTGGTGTTGCGGGCACTCCTCAAGGAGAGGTGCGCGACACTATCAAAGCCTCAAAGTCCATTTGTGTTTTTCCATTCTCCACCAACAAAAATGGTGATCCAGGTAAAGACTGAACTCTCTAATATCATATCATTGCTCTGGTATACACTTTTCCAAAGGGGTGATGCCAAAGAGTGGGTGAGTGGGTGCTCATGGGACTTGAATGGACTGCAACTTACATGTCGTCCTTGGAGATGTCGGAGACGGCCACAGCTTGGCGACCGAGCTTTGCAAATGGAGAGAGCAACGAGGTGCGGAAATGCACCGTTCGTGGCTGCATCAAGTCCACCTCCGGACCGTGGATAGTGCGCCGCCCACCCGGCAAACGCCAGACCACGTCGAACTTCATGCTCCAGCACGGGTACAAATAAAGGTGCGTTCCCACTTGGCCTTAGAGGTGGTGTTGGAAGGTGGTCTTATCTCCTTAAAAGAGTGTGTGTCCACACCTACATTCTTTGTTAATTACCAATCCTACATGGATGCCCACATGGCACACTCTAAAACTTGGAGGACAAAAAAAATATTAGCTAGTATTTGGGAGGACAAAAGATAGTTGAGCATTAGTAGGCAAGTGTTAAGGAAGCACCACAATTAGAAATATTCTCAAGTTTTGAAAACTTAAGAGTGGTCTTAGTTAATGGGGCCTTTGAGGAGCCATTATGTAATTGAGGTTACTTTTCAAGACACTTTTCCAAGCCTCATTGATGAGGCCTTCCCTAAGAATAAGGAATTTCCCCAAAATTGTAGAGGTCTTAAGTTTTAATGTATGCTCTTATCAAAGGCTAAGTGGGAAAGGGCCTTAAGCTGTAATCTCGGGCGGAAGCATTTGGGACTGGGGATACCTAGCGAGCGCGAGGGAGAGCTTACCCGGATACCGTGATAATTGTTACCGTGCTACCTGAGAGTGCCAGGAGGTCTCCGGCTCGAATCCAGAGGCCCGCGCTCGTTGTCTCGCCTGGCTCTCCATGAGGGCAGGTCATCAACCAGAGCTGTGGTGTGGCCTACCACAACACTGTGATGCACCGCTCCAACGTGAGTCCTTGTTTTATCTTCTCGCTTTTCTGCTGATTGATGATTGGCAATGACGAATTAGCCTTCTCCGCGAGTCTTCCGATAATTCATCAACCCTTTACGAATTCAAATAATGCGAGTGAATTCAAAAGCATACACTGACGCCGATCAAGAACAAAGCCAGTTCGAGACGTGTCACCTACGCCAAACAAAATTCAAATTCCATCACGACAAATTCCTCATTCTTCAGCTCTAGAAAGTGTGGCATTATCACTCAAAACCTCAAAACCCTAAAAGCAACAAACAAACCAAAATTCCATTCCGGAATAGTGCAAAACCTGACGGCATCTGCTCTTGGTTGCCTTCACCACCGCGGCTTCGACCGCCGCCACGCCCTTCTCCCTGCGCCCTGCCACGTCCTCTACCACCACCCCGTCCCCCCGACTCTGGTTCTTTTTCCCCATCGCGCTCTAATTGCTTGCTCGACTAAACAATAAAAAGCAGAAACGAATGCCGCAGGGGATAACAAGCCGATTTCGGCTCTGATTTCGAAGAAGTGACTGCAATGCTGGGTTCAGAGGACTTGGAAATTGATGAAATTTGTGGGAAAATGCGCGCTACGGCTTTTGAGATTCACGATGAGTTGCTAAATTTTGAGCGTGAGGAGCAAAATTTGGAAGACGGAGAGCTTGACTCGCGTCCTTGCCCTGAAGTGGCAACCAAGCCATGAACTATTCATCCAATGGATGAATGAAAATGTGATGCTGCTTACTAGTACTGGAATACTGTATGCCTGATAATGTGCGGAGTTACGTTTTTTCATCCGGCCTTCAAATTTGGGCGGTTTTAGAGTGAGGTTAGAGAGTTTTTGTGACGAGAATCATCCATAAATACATGTGTTTTTATATTTAAATTATGATGTAAGGGACAATATACAAAATCAAGTATTTTCAAGAACAAAATCTAATTACGTAAGTTTTATAAAACAAATATGGAATAGTATCTAAAAGTATAAAGAGTGTTTTCACATGGTTGATGATGTTGTTTCCTCCACTGGGTGATGATGTTAGTTATTGATCCGTTTGAAAACGTGAGATTGTATTAACCCCTTAACCCCTATACGTCCTTGTGGTCGTTTCGATACATTTTGAAAAAAGGACTTTGAAGAGGCATAACTTCTTCCTTTGAGGTCCGGCCGCTTTTGACAAAATCACTTGGGTTGGGTATCAAGCATATTTCCCAAAAACAATGATCACAGATAGTCTAATTGTAAAATAATATTTTTGAACTTGAATCCCAAAATTTATGAAACAAAGTTTCAAGATTGAAATTTGGCGGGAAATTTGGCTTTGCCGTACAAAGACCACCGTGAAAACTCTTAGACAAAAATATTACTTTTAACTCCTTCATCTAAGGTGCCCTAAATTTCAAAAATGCATTTTGGGTCTTAAGACTCTTAGGGCTTCAAGGATCTCAAACTTGTATATAAATTTAGAACATTCTTCCTACGAGGATCTTTCTTGAAAAAAATCTTTCGTATATCCTTCCTCTATGTCATTGCAATTGCATGAGCCTTTTTGGTGCCTCGAAAACCTTCACGGCTACATTCATTTATTTGGGACTTATGGATTAGAATTTTAGATTAGTTTCAGCCTTGTCGGTGCAAGAATTGTGTGGAGATTTGGCCTTGAACAACAGGCATTGACAACTCATTTGTCCAAGTACTTCACGACTAATCTCGGTAGAGGGTTTGATGTGATTTTGAGATTTATGATTAAAGTCCCAATGTAAAGTATTTGAACCCTAGAGGGGAGTGAGCCCAAATCAGGCCAATTTGACTTTGGTTCAACCTTTGATTTGCTATTTATAGATCGCATGAAGTTGGAAGTGCTTGCAGGTTGTAGAGTTTTTCCGCATGTTTCTCAAAAGTCATTACTTTCTCCAAATTTCCCCAAACTTGAAAAGATATTCATGGTCAAAGCATGAAAATACTATTTGAAATCTGCCCAGATCTCCCCAATCTGCACAACATGCTCATTTATTCTCAAATGTGCCCAAATTTATATGGATAGCAATCTCTTCAAAAATTCACGGAAAAAATTAAGATCCTCTTTATTTTCAAAATTTGGTTTTTGTACATGTAGAACAAGTAGTAAGGCATGATGTCACTATTTGGATTCTCAATCCATGAATTTTTTTACATGCCTTTTCAATTGTTGGAACCGGGCCTTTGTATTTGAATTTCAGCATACCTTCATGTGGACAATTGAGGATTTCTTCAAGTTTTGGAGGTCCTATGAGAGTTAGAATTACATAAGCATATTCCTTACTCAACTAGGAATATGAGCTTGATACATCCCTCTTCTTTGGAATATATATAGAGAAGTCCAAATTAAAAAATATACTAATATCTCAAATGTGGTTAAATTGCTACTTTCTCGCTACATCAAGACTTTCGGCTCGAAAAACCACCCATGCGCTTAATTTCCTTTTGTAACACTTCATGCAAGGTGGCACGAGTTTAGTAATCACGACATCCTCAAACCAAGAATAGATACTAGAATCTTAATGTTTGAGTGTGAAGAGAGTAACATTCGATGAGAGTCTCATTTTGAACCGGAAATGTTTAGGATCGAGAATAAAATTATCCAACAAGATCAAGATGCAACTTGCGAGAGTCTCCATTTTCTTTGCTCTTTACCACAAAAATCAAGACATTTCAGTATTGTCTTGACACACTATCGTTGGGTGTTGACAAGGGCTATTTTGAAATTTTCTTTTGAAATGTATGATTACATAAGGAATAGTTGGCAACATCCATAATATGGCAAGTGCATTCATTGTCTTGCTAGCAAGAAACTATACAAAATAGTAGTTGCTACCAAATTTTCATAAGGACCACAATGCACTTACCTCGTGTCTCAAGATATAATTCTTGAAACCCTATTTGGAGGTTTCTCGTCAAAAGCTTTGATTGTCCAAGCAATGCTCCGGGCAATGCTCACTTCCATGTAGTGGATACAGCCTTGTCAATTGTCACTAGTAAAGTAAGCTTCCTTAAGATCGTATGGTGAAATGATCCAAAGCATGTGCACGATATAAAAGTGAAAAGTATGTGATATTGAAGTTGAAGAGCTTTTACTACCGTTCACCGCCCGGGCTTCGATGAGATTTGCATTTCTACGTAGAAGCAATTAGCTTCCAAATTTAAGAACTCGTGTGCCCGCGCCGAAACATATGATACTATATTATGGCTGCCAAAGTTTCAATGAGGAAATCTCTTGAATGTGTGTTTGGGTTGAAAAATGTGAAATTGTGAACCACACAGAATGTGGCATGGGCAACAAAAAGTTAAGCAAGTTAAGCATATTTCTATTTGACATATTCCGGTTTTCCTAAGAAAGTAAAAGCATGATTGTAATGAAGCAAAAAAAATTCAATAAATTAACAAAAAACTTTGGCTCATGTTTCGATATAATTAGGAACTTTTGGCAATTTTTAAACTTCCGAACTTGCCTTTAATGAATTTAAACATAAGGATGAGCAAAAAGGAAAAGCAGGACTTTAGATGGAGCGGTGCATCACAAGTGCTGTGGTAGGCCACACCACAGTTCTAGATGATGACCTGCCCTCATGGAGAGCCAGGTGGGACAGCGAGCGCGGGCCTCTGGATTCGAGCCGGAGACCTCCTGGCACCCTCAGGTAGCACGGTAACAATTATCACGGTATCCGGGTAAGCTCTCCCTCGCGCTCGCTAGGTATCCCCAGTCCCAAATGCTTCCGCCCGAGATTACAGCTTATTTGTACCCGTGTTGGAGCATGAAGTTCGCCGTGGTCTGGCGGTCCGGAGGTGGACTTGATGCATTTCGGCATTGTCAGTAATCGAGGTTCAAGATTCTGGATAAACCTTGATTCTGTGACGCTGTGCAGAGGATTACACGTCGGAATTGGCCGTAGCTCACGTGAGGAGGACATTAGATATTGTTGCTTGCACACACTTTTTTGGTCCGTCGTCTTAGCAAGCAAAATCGAAAAAGATTAGTCAGGTCCAATTGAAAGATGGAGTTTCGGAGCAGGACGATGGTACCAGGAACGAACTGGCGAATGGAGAGTCGCCTGCGGAAATTGATAGCAATGTTGCTTTGGAAAAATAGGAACCGACAGGAATTTTGAAAGGAAAGCCCGAGGCTATGGCCGCAATGGCAGCAGCTAAAGAAGCTACTGAAGAGGGAGATATGGCGGGAATGTGCCCTCCCTCCAAGCTTGGACAATTTTACGAATTCTTCTCATTCTCACACGTTTCACCTCCTATTCAATGTGAGTTAAGCGGGAATCTCCTGTTTAGGGTTCAAGGATTAAAGAGCTTCGACCTGATCGCATTGCATTTCTGATTGGTTGCAGTTATCCGGCCAACTTCAAGAAGCTTGTCAGAGAATATATTCGGAGATAATTTTCTTGTACTTGATGTGAGACTCTGTAATGGGAAGCTCGTTACGGTAGCAGCGAATGAGAAAGGCTTCTACAGCTGTACTAAGCAGCATCTGCAGGTGCATACTTTGGTTGCGCTCCTTCGCCACTAATTCAATGCCGCAGGGGATAACAAGCCGATTTCGGCTCTGATTTCGAAGAAGTGAGTGCAATGCTGGGTTCAGAGGACTTGGAAATTGATGAAATTTGTGGGAAAATGCGCGCTAGGGCTTTTGAGATTCACGATGAGTTGCTGAATTTTGAGCGTGAGGAGCAAACTTTGGAAGACGGAGAGCTTGACTCGCGTCCTTGCCCTGAAGTGGCAACCAAGCCAATAACTATGCATCCAAAACTCAATACGTCGCTCTTTTCGTCCAGCTCCGAGGTGTCGAGGTACCTGAGGCCACATTTCCAGCTCTTCAAACAATCAGAGAATTTATCAATAAATGAATTTAAAATGCCTTGCATGTGCTGTCTGATGCTCCATTTGATAAGCAGAATGTTTGCAACACGACTATCTCTTTGCGGAGATATGTTTCAATCAGAACTGTACAATAGAGCGATCCGAGCTTTGCGCATGGAGAGAGCAACGAGGTGCGCAAATGCACCGTTCGTGGCTGCATCGAGTCCACCTCCGGACCGCCAGACCACGGCGAACCTCATGCTCCAGCACGGGTACAAATACGCTGTAATCTAGGGCGGAGGCATATGGGACCGGGGATACCTAGCGAGCGCGAGGGAGAGTTTACTCGGATACCGCGATGATTGTTACCGTGTTAACTGTGAGTGCTAGGAGGTCTCCGGCTCGAATCCGTAGGCCCGCGCTCGCTGTCCCGCCTGGCACTCTATGAGGGCAGTTCAACTACAAGAGCTGTGGTGAGGCCTACCACAGCACTTGAGGTGCACCGCTCCATCTTAAGTCAGGTTTTTCTTTGCGGCCATATGTCTCGTTTTTTGGTCGTGTCAATGTTCGGTGGGATGATAACGGGGAATATTAAGCTACAACCTGACGGACTCTTTGCTTGCAGGTCATGATCGACGAAGTGGGTCTAAGAGGAGGCTGGTTCGCAGGCAAAGTTGTAAGGAGAATCACGAATGAAGTGTTCGTGGAATTACACGATCTTTTTACTGATGATGGTCAGAGTTCTGATGTCTTTTCATTTATTTTAGTTTGCTGCTTCTTTCTGTTAGGGGTGGATAATGTTGAAGCATCTCCTCAGTATTCTGGCCATAGTTCCGCTGATAGCCAACATGGCGCTATCTGCAGATAGAACATCGTTCATTACGCAGATGCCTTGTAACTACATCTATCGTTATTGTATCTTTTTCTCTGGTTTCTGGACTTTCTTACAAGGTGATGTTTATTCAATGGCAGGCAAAGCAAACATAAGAGAGTGGTTTTTTCTTGTGGAGGGGTTCAATTCAGATCATCGACGAAGACATGCCCGGCCTGTGCACCCGTTCACCATATTTAATGAAGCAGGCTCCAGAAAGCGACGGCGTGTAGCATTAGGTTCGCAAACTTGGCATGTAGGGGACCAAGTGGACGCTTTCTTTCAGGATGGGTAAGTTTCTTGAAACCGTTTCCTTCATTTATGTATTGTTAGCGATCGAACTCGATTATATGATAGGGTTGTCGAACTTTGGAACAAGCTAGAATGAGTATCTTAAGCCGCTGGCCATGCTGTTTGCTGAGAGATGAGGCCAGGATACAACTTCGATGAAAACTTCTTGGTGTAGAAGTGTTATCACTTAAATATGTTGCTGATGAGTATGTGGGTCTTGTGAGTTCAGTTGGTGGGAAGGAATCGTGGCGGAATTGAACGATTTAGATCCGTCCAAGGCTACAGTATATTTTCCAGGTTTGAACCTGAATGCCACTTGAATTTACGTGAATTCGTCCCTGGCTGTGGAAGTTTCTCTTATGCGACTATCAGAATCGTATTCTTGACTTAATTAATCCGCTGCTTTTTAAGCCATCCTCGCATGTGTTGATCCTCAAAGACCACGGTTGGGCTATGAGAAGAATGACACTCAATGATATGCTTATGAACAGCTCTTGAAAATTTGTGGATGTGCAGAAGAAAACGATACACAAATCGTGAAGACCTGGGATCTAAGGCCCTCATTTCAGTGGAAGGATGAGAAGTGGATACCGTGGAAAAACCTTGCACTGGTGGAGGTAAGAAGTGGAACCACTTCATTTTGTACCTTGTTCCTCAACTATCATGTCAAGTCAAGTACATCAGTCATTGTCCTGTTTTGATTGAAATGTGGTTTGTTAGCCTAACCAGGACGAACGGGCTCCGAAGCGGCATAGAGGCCCGAACAAGGAGGTCAGCAAGGAGGGTGGTCCAGAGAAAGTGGCTTCAACTGGGGAGGCAAGAGCTGAGGGTTCGGGTTCCAAGACGCAAGAAGTTACCAAGGCAACGCCAGAGCCTACTGGCAAGGAGCCCATCATTGAAAGTAAAACGCCAGTCCAACGGACGCACTGGAAGAAGTCTGGGGGTAAGAAGAACGGAAGCACGGAACAACAGAAAGGAGGACCTAGTACAAGCGTAGCGCATGAAACGGAGGATGCGCTTGCACCTGGAACTTCTAAGCAGTTGGACTTCGCTGCAGAACCACCCAAAGCTGACGAAGCAGCTGCAACTCAAGGAAAAACATCCGAGAAAAAGAAAAAGCGCAGGAGAAGAAGATACACATGACGATCTTTTGATCCACAATCTTGCTGGGGAAGGTGAACGTATCATCCACCTTCTGGCCGAATCACACTTTGGTGTTGTTTTTATTATGGACATACATGGAGAGTTCTCTCTCCCTGACCATATTTTGTGTGGAAGGAATCGGATTTGTAGGTGGATCGACTCAGACACCCATGTATTGTTCAACAACTTTTTTTTCAGAGAGTCTGGTAGAAGATTGCTCTCACAAACTCTTGCAGGCTGGGCATGATGAGGAACTGGATTGAGTGTTGAGATTTGAATTGGTGGTGTCAATGTCGTTGAGGGAGCTGTAATAGAGCTTTTTGTAATACTCTGTAACAGAAGCTAGTGCCGGATGTGTTGTAATTAGCAGAGACTATTGTGTGTTTGTGGATATATCTGTGTACTTTTACACCCGTTTGTCACCCCTTTGGTGACCAATATGCATGTAATTATGTGGAGGTTTTTTAGTGTTGAGTTTAAGTTTACAGGTTCCATGTGGAGTGGGGATGTTACAGGAGTAAGAGGAATATGACACATTTGTCGACATCATTTGTTTACTGCTTAGCAACTGTATGTTGAATACTGTGTGTAAACGCTGATATATAAAAGAATGTGCTTTCATCATTAATTATGTGCTGAAAAGGAAGTGAGCTACGTTTATTACACATTGATATGTGCGTAGCTTGGAGATCATTCTTATAACTAAGAATGAACATCACTAATCATGAACTTCCCTTTATATATAAGAGAGAGAATGAAGGGCTTGGAGATCACTCTACTGTTTACTATCTCTTTGAGGGATGGTATGGAAAAATGTAGTTGTATATATAGATGAGGAAAAAAAGCTCTGCTTTCTATTAATCAACTCCTCATGGCTTGGCCGTAGTGAGTATATTTATATACCAAGGTTGTGACAGACAATGTATATTTTTTTAAAAAATATACCTCATTTTGTGAGTTTTAGGTTATAGATTTCGATTATCATCTTGCGAGAGGGGCAGCTATACTCAAACACGACTATCATCTTGATGCTAAAGAGTGGGTGAGTGGGTACTCATGGGATACGGCGGACTTCAGTGGACTGCAACATGTTGTCCTTGGAGATGTCCGAATTGGCCACGACTTGGCGATCCGAGCTTTGCGCATGGAGAGAGCAACGAGGTTCGGAAATGCATTGTTCATGGCTGCATCAAGTCCACCTCCGCACCGCTAGACCACGACGAACTTCATGCTCCAGCACGGGTTCATATGCGCTGTAATCTCGGGCGGAGATATACGGGACCGGGGATACCAAACGAGCGCGAGGGAGAGCTTAATCGGACACCGTGGTAGTGACGCCGTTCTACGTGTGAGTGCCAGGAGGTCTTCGGCTCGAATCCGGAGGCCCGCGCTCGCCGTCCCGCCTGGCACTCCATGAGGGCAGTTCATTCACAAGAGTTGTGGTGTGGCCTACTACAACACTTGTGGTGCACCGCTCCATCTTAAGTCAGGTTTTTTCTTTTTGCTCATCCTAATGTTTAAACTCATTAAAGGCAAGTTCGGAAGTTTAAAATTGCCAAAAGTTCCTAATTATATCAAAATATGAGCCACAATTTGTGTTATTTTATTTTGTTTTTTTGCTTCATTATAATCTTGTTTTTACTTTCTAAGGAAAAGCGAAATATGTCAAATAGAAATATGCTTAACTTCCTTAACTTATGCTTAAGTTGCTTAACTTTTTGTTGCCCATGCCACATTCTGTATGGTTCACAATGTCACATTTTTCAACCCGGACACAGATTTAACCCTTTCATGACCACTCTTGATTTGGAAGTCGAGGTTTTTTTGGAGGTGTCTGGATGTATTTTGGAGTGCATTGAACGAATGAAGGGTCAAAATTAAGATCCAACCGTATAAATGTGTAGTGAACTTCATATACATGCTACTGGCCAAACATGGGTCAGATCTACCGTGTGAACTAGAGTATTATGATGTTCCGAGTCAAGTGTAGTACATAGCGTATACATGACCTCAAAGCTTTTTACTAGAATTAGAGACCAGAATATCCAGATTTGGGCAAAACACATGGGGTCAATACTGTAGAGAGTTTGAAGATCTATCCAACAACACCATGAGCGTTGCATTTCAAGCATTTATGAAACTTAAATTGTGAAAAGAGACCAAGAACCGAGTTCCTTGTATACGGTAGCGCATGAGAAATACATGGGATATCGTAGCAAATATGGTTAGATTGAAAAATCAGACATGGTCACATTCATCAGACGCCAAGCCTTGACGTAGAATGAGTGTGCAAACAACATGTGGCTGATTCTTTTTGGGGAGGATTTCAGTTTGTACAAACGTAAACGCTTTGATAGACGGTGTTGGATTGCCAAAAGAAATCAACTCTTCTTTTGTCGACGGAGCCAATTGAGTAGTACCTCCATGTTCCCATGTTCCCAAGGGTCCCTTAGAATTGGTGTCATGTGTCCTCGACAGCCGTATTCCCTGAATCTATCTCAATTCTTTCTACTGTATGTCATACTCATTACCATGTATAAACAACTCTATCAGGCGGAGTACGAGTCCAAATGCATCGTTGTTTTGTGTAGTTTATCCAGCACACACTCCTCTTCTGGCATTGTTCTTTAACATTTTGCTGTTTCTACACAGATTTTACTCAATCATGGAATAACCACACCTCAACGACCATATTTGGTTGATTGGTCATGAAAGGGTTAACAGAACTCCTCATTGAAACTTTGGCAACAATTACATAGTATCATATGTTTCGTCGCGGGCACACCAGTTCTTAAATTTGGAAGCTAATTGCTTCTACGTAGAAATGCAAAACTCATTGAAGCCCCAGTGAACGGTAGTAAAAGCTCTTCAACTTCAAGATCACATACTTTTCAATTTTATATGGTGCACATGCTTTGGAATGATCATTTCACCATACCATCTTGAAGAAGCTTAATTACTTTACTAGTGACAAGGCCGTATGGACTCCATGGAAGTGAGCATTGTTTGGACGATCAAAGCTTTTGACGAGAAACCTCCAAATAGGTAGTCCACATTACGGGGTTTCAAGACTTATATCTTGAGACACGAGGTAAGTACAATGTGGTCCTTATGAAAATTTGGTAGCAACTACTATTTTGTATAGTTTCTTGCTAGCAAGACAATGAATGCACTTGCCATATTATGGATGTTGCCAACTATTCCTTATGTAATCATACATTCCAAAAGAAAACTTCAATATAGCCCTTTTCAACACCCAAAGATAGTGTGTCAAGACAATACTGAAATGTCTTGATTTTTGTGGTAAAGAGCAAAGAAAATGGAGACTCTCGCAAGTTGCATCTTGATCTTGCTAGTTAATTTTATTCTCGATCCTAAACGTTTCTGGTTCAAAATGAGACTCTCATCGAATGTTACTCTCTTCACACTCAAACATTAAGATTCTAGTATCTATTCTTGGTTTGAGGATGTCGTGATTACTAAACTCGTGCCACCTTGCATGAAGTGTTACAAAAGGAAATTAAGCGCATGGGTGGTTTTTGGAGCCAAAAGTCTTGATGTAGCGAGAAAGTAGCAATTTAACCACATTTGAGATATTAGTATATTTTTTAATTTGGACTTCTCTATATATATTCCAAAGAAGAGGGATGTATCAAGCTCATATTCCTAGTTGAGTAAGGAATATGCTTATGTAATTCTAACTCTCATAGGACCTCTAAACCTTGAAGAAATCCTCAATTGTCCACATGAAGGCATGCTGAAATTCATATACAAAGGCCCGGTTTCAACAACTGAAAAGGCATGTCAAAAATTTCATGGATTCAAAATCCAAATAGTGACAGTGTGCCTTACTACTTGTTCTACATGTACAAAAACCAAATTTTGAAAAAAAGGAGGATCTTTAATTTTTCCGTGAATTTTTGAAGAGATTGCTATCCATATAAATTTGGGCACATTTGAGAATAAATCAACATGTTGTGCAGATTGGGGAGATATGGGCAGATTTCAAATAGTATTTTCATGCTTTGACCATGAATATCTTTTCAAGTGTGGGGAAATTTGGAGCACATATTGACTTTTTGGAAACATGCGGAAAAACTCTACAACCTGCAAGCACTTCCAACTTCATGCGATCTATAAATAGTAAATCAAGGATTGAACCAAAGTCAAATTGGCCTGATTTGCGCCTCACTACCCTGTAGGGTTCAGATAATTTACATTGGGAGTTTAATCATAAATCTCAAAATCACATCAAACCCTCTACCGAGATTAGTCGTAAAGTACTTGGACAAATGAGTTGTCACTGCATGTTGTTCAAGGCCAAATCTCCACACAATTCTTGCACCGACAAGACTGAAACTAATCTAAAATTCTAATCCATAAGTCCCAAATAAATGAATATAGCCGTGAAGGTTTTCGAGGCACCAAAAAGGCTCATGCAATGGCAATGAGATAGAGGAAGGATGCACGGAAGATTTTTTTCAAGAAAGATCCTCGTAGGAAGAATGTTCTAAATTTAAATACAAGTTTGAGATCCTTGAAGCCCTAAGAGTCTTAAGACCCAAAATGCATTTTTGTAATTTAGGGCACCTTAGATGAAGGGGTTAAAAGTATTATTTTTGTCTAAGAGTTTTCACCGTGGTCATTGTACGGCAAAGCCAAATTCCAATCTTGAAACTTTATTTCCTAAATTTTAGGATTCAAGTTCGAAAATGGCATTGTACAATTAGACTATGTGTGATCATATCTTTTGGGAAATACGCTCAAAACCCAACCCAGGTGATTTTGTCAAAAGCGGACCTCAAAGGAAGAAGTTATGCCTCTTCAAAGTCCTTTTTTCAAAATGTATCGAAACGACCACAAGGACGTGTAGGGGTTAAGGGGTTAATACAATCTCACGTTTTCAAATGGATCAATAACTAACATCATCACCCAATGGAGGAAACAACATCATCAACCATGTGAAAACACTCTTTAAACTTTTGAATATTATTCCATATTTGTTTTATAAAACTTACGTATTTAGATTTTGTTTTGTGTTCTTGAAAATACTTGATTTTGTATATTGTCCCTTACGTCATAATTTGAATATAAAAACACATGTATTTATGGATGATTCTCGTCACAAAAACTCTCTAACCTCACTCTAAAACCGCCCAAATTTGAAGGCCGGATGAAAAAACGTAACGCCGCACAGTATCAGGCAGGCATATTCTAAGCAGCATCACATCATCATCCATCCATTGGATGAATAGTTCATGGCTTGGTTGCCACTTCAGGGCAAGGACGCGAGTCAAGCTCTCCGTCTTCCAAATTTTGCTCCTCACGCTCAAAATTTAGCAACTCATCGTGAATCTCAAAAGCCGTAGCGCGCATTTTCCCACAAATTTCATCAATTTCCGAGTCCTCTGAATCCAGCATTGCAGTCACTTCTTCGAAATCAGAGCCGAAATCGGCTTGTTATCCCCTGCGGCATTCGTTTCTGCTTTTTATTGTTTAGTCGAGCAAGCAATTAGAGCGCGATGGGGAAAAGAACCAGAGTCGGGGGGACGGGGTGGTGGTAGAGGACGTGGCAGGGCGCAGGGATAAGGGCGTGGCGGCGGTCGAAGCCGCGGTGGTGGAGGCAACCAAGAGCAGATGCCGTCAGGTTTTGCACTATTCCGGAATGGAATTTTGGTTTGTTTGTTGCTTTTAGGGTTTTGAGGTTTTTGAGTGATAATGCCACACTTTCTAGAGCTGAAGAATGAGGAATTTGTCGTGATGGTATTAGTGGTGAAGAAGGAGGAATTAGTGGTGAAGAAGGAGGAATTAGTGGTGAAGAAGGAGGAATTAGTGGTGAAGAAGGAGGAATTAGTGGTGATGGAATTAGTGGTGATGGAATCTGAATTTTGTTTGGCGTAGGTGACACGTCTCGAACTTGCTTTGTTCTTGGAGGAGCGCTTGGCGATTGGGAAAATCCTACACCTGATCGACGTCAGTGTATGCTCTTGACTTCACTCGCATTATTTGAATTCGTAAAGGGTTGATGAATTATCGGAAGACTCTCGGAGAAGGCTAATTTGTCATTGGCAATCTTCAACCAGCTAAAAAGCAAAAAGAAAAACCAGGACTTAAATTGGAGCGGTGCATCACAAGTGCTGTGGTAGGCCACACCACAGCTCTGGTTGATGTCCTGCCCTCATGGAGCCAGGCGGGACAGCGAGCGCGGGCCTCCGGTTTCGAGCCGGAGACGTCCTGGCACTCTCAGGTAGCACGGTAACAACCACCATGGTATCCGGGTAAGCTCCCCCTCGCGCTCGCTAGGTATCCCCAGTCCCATATGTCTCCGCCCTAGATTATTGCATATTTGTACCCGTGCTGGAGCATGAAGTTCGCCGTGGTCTGGCGTTTGCCGGGTGGGCGGCGCACTATCCACGGTCCGGAGGTGGACTTGATGCAGCCACGAACGGTGCATTTCCGCACCTCGTTGCTCTCTCCATTTGCAAAGCTCGGATCGCCAAGCTGTGGCCGTCTCCGACATCTCCAAGGACGACATGTAAGTTGCAGTCCATTCAAGTCCCATGAGCACCCACTCACCCACTCTTTAGCATCACCCCTTTGGAAAAGTGTATACCAGAGCAATGATATGATATTAGAGAGTTCAGTCTTTACCTGGATCACCATTTTTGTTGGTGGAGAATGGAAAAGCACAAATGGACTTTGAGGCTTTGATAGGCTGGCTGTTCGATCAGCTTGAGGTGCATTATTAACGATTGCACTTTCATCGAGTGTTAGCTATTTATGAGTGTCCCTTATTCGACATTTCTCTTAGGCATATGTCTACTAGCTTCTGTAATACTACGTTATCTGTTCTGTTGTTATCTACGGAACGGATGTGCAAGGTTGAGAACTCACTTTGTATTATGTTACTTTCTCCTTGATAGACAAATCCAATCAAGTAAAATGTTAGAAAAATCATCAGACCTGTGATTACTGACGATGTCCGAGTCTCGTAAGTCCATTCTTTTCTGATTGGGATACAGAACACTACCTGGCGATGTCAGTTAGATAATTTACATAAGAGCACTATCTACGAATGGATAGAGGTTACTTGTCAGAATGGAACATTCTTGTGTTTTAAGCACATCCTGTTGTTGCTGCTTTGAACTCGTCATCGGGCACGATAGGTTATGTTGGCAGAACGTTCAACCGGGAAAAATTCATGGGAATGAAAGGGTTTGATTTTGATTTCCTTCTTCGTAAGATTCGTCTTTCTCTGGATAGTTGAGACAGTCTTCATAGGATGAGATGGCTCGACGGTGGTCGGAATCACATCCTCAGCATCCGAGCATCAGAGGCTCGATTGAGTTCCTTGACCACCTCGGACAGTGATTTCCTGCTGGCTCCCCCCTCAGTGAAACGAAGAGCGACGTTGGCAGAGCGTTGAGCCGGGAAATTTTTTTCGGAGTAGAATGGTTTGATTTTGACTTCCTTCTTCATAAGATTCGTATTTCTCTAGATAGAAGAGAGAGTATCGAAAGGAAGAGAAGGCTCGATAAGGATTGGAATCAAATCTTCAAGATCCCGGGAACAGGAAAGCACAAGATTGGAAGTAAAGAAAAATCGCTAGAGCCTGAGATGTGGCCAACAAGTGTCCATAAAACCACAAAGAAGGCAAATAAGTCCAACCTTTTCGCATCATAATTTGAACGCTCAAGCGTCTTACTGTGCGAAGCTCAATTCCGAATGTGAACTTTGGGATAATGAGAAGATATATGGCTTGATGGCGTTACAGGACAGAAGAAACGGGAACGCAAGGAAATGATTGCTATCAAGCGACAGGAACGTGCACTTCAGCGGGGTCTGGACCTGCAAGCTATCAATACGGTGCAACTTCTGACCTGCAAAGGCAACTTAGAGGTATGAACGTTCTTGTGGTTGAGGTTTACGTAGATCGCAAAGGCAACCTAGAGGTATGGATGTTCTTGTGATTCAGCCGCTGTTGTTTGTAGGTGGTGCCTATTACCTTCTCTCTGGCATACTGATGGATTCCTTGGGCGGTTGTGCAGGCTTTAGAGGCTGTAGAATTTAGAACTACAGGTTTAGGATTCATGGAACAAGAGTCTGCAGGTAACGATTCTGACGACGGAAGAGTACCAATGAAGGATGATGTCGAACAAGATATTAACGATCATAAGGAGAATGTAAAGGTAACTCCTAGTAGTAAGAAGGACCGACAAGGGCGTGAGAATACTGCTGGGGCGGGGAGAAATGCCGGACATATTACCATCGGGAGTGTGAAGATCTTCAGTGAGGCGGGGGATCTTCATTTAACAGATGAGAGTGAAGAGGATCCCGATGAATGCGTAGACTCCGAGTTAGAGGACATGGTAGTATTTGGAGAACATGTACGCAAGACAAAGACGACCACTTTGTTGAAGAACTTAGAGTTGGAGGATAGTGAGGAGGATTCCGAGGATGACGATGACGTTGCCCGACTCTTTGATGTCATGGAAGATGCACTATTCACACCAGGTGCATAGTCATTGGAGATTCTCAACCCGTATCTTCCCCCCCACGACAGGATGCAGTAACTGGTCTCAGCGTCATTTTTTTTATTGTAATGTAGATACTAAGCTTGCACTAACGTGGGTATTCACATGGTTTTCTTCCAGATAAGATCCCCGGAACAGGAAAGCAGAAGATTGGAAGTAAAGAAAAATCGCTAGAGCCTGAGATGTGGCCAACAAGTTTCCATAAAACCACAAAGAAGGCAAATAAGTCCAACCTTTTCGCATCATAATTTGAACGCTCAAGCCTCTTACTGTGCGAAGCTCAATTACGAATGTGGACTTGGGGATAATGAGAAGATATATGGCTTGATGGCGTTACAGGACAGAAGAAACGGGAACGCAAGGAAATGATTGCTATCAAGCGACAGGAACGTGCACTTCAGCGGGGTCTGGACCTGCAAGCTATCAATACGGTGCAACTTCTGACCTGCTGCATGTATAACTTGCCTACGATGTGGACCTCACCAATTCATGAGATTATTATCCATCTTTTAGACGCGCATTCAGAGCAGCCTTTGCAGATGTAGAGGTTCGTCAGTTTTGCAGGTCATGTGTAAAGAGCTCTTAGTTTGCAAGGATGCTATCATTGTCGTTATAAGCTTAGAGGGAGCCTTTTCTGCTCTTATTGCACAAGCATTGGAGGGCATCGTTGAGCGTGGCACTGATATATACGCGTTTGCCCCTATGGAAGATCGAGATCGCGCTCAGGTAAAGCCATTTTTATCGTTCGTCAAATGTTCCTCTTCCCTCAAAGTCTATTGGCAGTCTTCTTTCAATCAGTATGTAAGCTTATATGTGCGTTTCTGATTGATCAGATACACAAAATGGCTGCAATTTAAGGATTGAAAAGCGCCAGCCAGGGCCCGGGCAAGAAGAGGTGACTGCAATTAGTTGCTTCAATCGAACAGAAACGTTCTACACTACAAATTGAGGCTAACGTGTGGTCTTGCCTTCCAGGGTTACTGTGGTGACTCGCACAAAGCACACCGGCCTGCCTACAGGTGTTGACATGTATCGGCTCGATATCAATTCTTTATTTGATGCCGAAGATTACACTCTTTACTTCATCAAAAAGCAGCACGTAAAAGCAGCACGTAGAAGCAAAACAATGTCAAGAAATAGCACTATTTTTACTGCGAAAAGTCTATCTCATCATTATAATCTTCCCTATCCATGAATGCTCGGATCATGATGTAAATGAGCGAAACTAACATGATCTTTGATTTAGCTCCGCCGTTGAGCCTGCGCGAGTAATGCCTTTCCCTTTGCTGTGCAACAATGTCCGAAGACTTCACACAACGAACATACGAATCAGTTTATTTGAACACTCGGAATACTTAGGCATCTCATTCTCGGAAAACTGCTCTGCGCTCACCTGTTATCATTCATAGCATTTGCACCCCCGTCGGGTTGTTCGATCAACCTCCACATCGGTAGGTACATTGTCTCCCTCTGTAACAGGGCCAGCCGCTTCAGCCAGAACGACATATCCTCTGTGGCGGACAAATACTAGTCCCAAGGAGGCAGTGTCCTGTAGCAAGCAAAATCGTTCAGTCAAACTGAAGGCATGAAGACCACTGTTGGTCCTGTAATTGAGAAATCTACCAATAATAGCAACAGTGAGGATTTGATCACATGAATAGTGGTGCTCTCATTCGCTGTAACACCCTTCAGCAGATTCCTTCTAGCAATATCCGATTCCCCCAACCCCTGGAATTGGCTAGCTCCAACCCTCAATTCCGCTTCTTGCTCGCATCTGAAGCATCTCTTCGTACAGAGAATTTAATGTGCCCTTTTTCTTCAGAGAATGGTTCTTCCTTAGAAGGGCTGTCATGATACTGTTGTACAATTTCTGTCGCCTACGCACAGCAGATAAAGTAAGAATCCGGGATTCTTCGAAGATGGTAAAGGGACTCCCTGTAAGATGTGACAATGCAGTACCTCCGTAACAGCTCGATCCACAAAAATGCTGCGCAAAAGAAAAGCTTTTCTATCACGAATTTCACGCTCCTCTGGATTCGCACAAGGCATAGCGACAAGGGTAGCGAAATCCTGTGCCCAGTTTCGTGTACAGCTTGCTTCATCCTTTCCTCTACCACCTCCATTTCCACCCCATGCTGGATCTTCAATTGGAAGCAAAGGAAACTCGACTGGAGAATCGGCTGCCACAGGGGGAACCCACCCAGGTGTTGGAGCGAAATCCGTAGGGCAAGTTTCCAAACTGCAAAACGCGAGGTTCAGAAGATCAGAACTCCATGTTCTCGCAAACTTTAGAGAGGAAACGATGCAATGTGCACAACTTTCCGAAGCTGCACAAACGTGGTTTGTAGACTTCGAATTCAATTGAATTACAGACTATCAGAAACGAAGCAATCGAAATGCGCACAACTCGTACCCTGTTTCCCTCCAGAAGCGCTCTCATTAAATCATCATAAGCCTGCAGAAGAGGGCCCGGGTCAGAATCTGTATTAAAACCCCGTGCATTCCTTAGTAAATTACGCAACAACGATTGATCACCTTAGCAAAAGCCTTGCTCAAGGAGCGAAGGAGCGCAACCAAAGTATGCACCTGCAGATGCTGCTTAGTACAGCTGTAGAAGCCTTTCTCATTCGCTGCTACCGGAACGAGCTTCCCATTACAGAGTCTCACATCAAGTACAAGAAAATTATCTCCGAATTTATTCTCTGACAAGCTTCTTGAAGATGGCCGGATAACTGCAACCAATCAGAAATGCAATGCGATCAGGTCGAAGCTCTTTAATCCTTGAACCCTAAACAGGAGATTCTCGCATTACTCACATTGAATAGGAGGTGCAACGTGTGAGAAGGAGAAGAATTCGTAAAATTGTCCAAGCTTGGAGGGAGGGCACATTCCCGCCATATCTCCCTCTTCAGTAGCTTCTTTAGCTGCTGCCGTTGCGGCCATGGCCTCGGGCTTTCCTTTCAAAATTCCTGTCGGTTCCTATTTTTCCAAAGCAACATTGCTATCAATTTCCGCAGGCGACTCTCCATTCGCCAGTTCGTTCCTGGTACTATCGTCCTGCTCCGAAACTCCATCTTTCAAGTGGACCTGACTATTATTTTTCGATTTTGCTTGCTGAGACGACGGACCAAAAAAGTGTGTGCAAGCAACAATATCTAATGTCCTCCTCACGTGAGCTACGGCCAATTCCGACGTGTAATCCTCTGCACAGCGTCACAGAATCAAGGTTTATCCAGAATCTTAAACCTCGATTACTGACAATGCCGAAATGCTGTTGCCGTACAGAAAAAGTTTCACACTTACCTTCTACGATGGTAGGTACACACGGCTTCAATGCAGAAACCTCAAAAGTGTCCCGCAATCTACTCCCCCGAACCTGCGCAGTCGAAACAGATTGACATTCTTTAGACTTCTTTTCGCAGACTCAGCGGCGAATTCGTACGTGCACCTCATTAATTTAAACCTCGAACAAGAATTCGACCAGCTGCTCAACTTCAACACTTGCCTCATGAGTGAAGGAGTTATTGGTTAGATGGCAGGTATCGACATTCACTGCAAGTAACCGCCGCACATCGAGTAGACGATCAGTAGTGATTGCCTGCACGAAACAACACAGCACCAAATCAATCAAACAATAAAGACTATAAAAATAAAAATAAAACGAACAAAAAAGCAAAAGGCGACTTTCGCCACTAAATTCGGAACACTTCCAGCATTGGATTACCGTAATACTCACTTTGAGACCGACTTGATTCTCGTTGGGCAAGCGATACCAAGCGAGCGCGAGGGAGAGCTTCACCGGATACCGTGTTAGTGACACCGTACGCAAATCAAGAGATGGTGCTGCAACGATCTTCTACGAGCACGATATCGAATCTTTCTTCAAAGATTACACTCTCCATTTCATAAAGCAGCACGTAGAAGCAAGAAAATGTCAATTACAACACAATTTTCACGAAAATGCTTGAGTGAAAAGTCAATCTCATCCGTACAATCTTCCATACCCATGGATACTCCGATCCTGATCTAAAGGAGCGAAGCATACATGATCTCAACTTAGAAACAGAAATGCTCGAGATCGTACCGATTTTGAAGGGCACCCGCATGCGATGTCCATCGCCACAGTAAAGACAACCACATTAGTTAGCTACTAATGCTCTTAGCTACAAATGCTCTAACTTCCAAAATTGGCATGAAAATCTTATAACATCAATGCCTCAGATGTAGTATCGGTACTTCATCGCCGAAGCTTAGAAAGTCCTGCTTTTCATCACTGGCATGAAGTCCTCTCGCTATATTCAATACAACTCAAGATGATCATGGTTTTCTAACAAATCAAGAGGATCATGGTTTTCTACGTTGTTCACAAGAAGCTGATTTATCAGATTGGCATTCATTGACCATATAGCTTCCTTAGAGGTAACATTGAGAAAGCAGGGTCGGGAAGTACCCATGCTACATGGTTATACGCATCTGGAGGTCCGTCACTGCAAAGCGGCTCCCGGCAACAAAGAATCTCCATCAGAACAACTCCAAAACCGAAAACGTCGCTCCTTTCAGTCAGCTCCGAGGTGTCGAAGTACCTGAGGCCACATTTCCAGCTCTTCAAACAATCAGAGAATTTATCAATAAATGAATTTAAAATGCCTTACATGTGCTGTCTGATGCTCCATTTGATAAGCAGAATGTTTGCAACACGACTATCTCTTTTCGGATATGTTTCAATCAGAAATGTACAATAGCGAACATCCAGCGCATGTATCAGTGAAAGACTTAAGGCAGCCAATTTCGAAAACAATTTGCGTAAAGGCTTCTGATAAGAAGTTGGAGCGTGTCCAACCAAAACTTATAGAGGTCAAAACGTCCTCACATTGGATAGTTTGTGAAATTAGATCACGAAAGGTTGCCGTCTTACTCAGGGTCAAGGTAGCCTGCTGTGCCCCTGGTGAGTTTCTTTTCCACGTGCTTGAAAAGACCGATATCGGCGACCTTCGAAACGAAATTGGGACCTAGTAAGATATTGGAGCTTTTCACGTTCCGATGTAAAAGCTTCAAGTCACCGCCACATGCAGTGCAGATATTGTAATCCTGTAGATCAGAGGTTTGTCCTCAAGATTTAAAGAGAGCGGCGTATTGTAGACGAGATTCTAGTTTGAGTTGCCATAGAAGATAAATTCGGATGAAAAAGTAGCAGGAGATATATTGATTAGCTTTGTGCGGAAGACTACTTCTGAATGCCCTCACTGACGAGATCTAGTAATCGAGAATATGTTCGAATCGAGTATCAGGAGGCTGGTTTAGTTACCCGCAGCAGCTCCAGTAGCTGAGGTTAGTCTTTGCTCCCATGTCATTGGTTGGAGCTTTGAAAGGGGTCCTAAATGTTCAGCAGCACGTCCAGAGACATAGTGATTATCTTCTTAGTAGCAAATACTGAATTATAATGTCATTCCGCTTAAGTCAAAACCGTGGGACATTGTGAAAAAGACAAAAGTCTCTTACCGTAGAGATGATCTTTCAGTGAACCTCATGATACTCGATTGTAGCGGCGGCCGACAGCATAAGATCCCGCCCGCAGCTGCAACGGCAACTACGGCCACAGCTGTTCCGATTCAAGAACTGACAGCTCCACATAACTATCAGCTCGTATGCTCCCATGCTTCTTCTAAGCTCGTACCTCCCTCCTCCAGATACTCGAGCTCATTAAGCACATAATATTTTCAGCACAGTCATCAAGATTCTGCAGAAAAGAAAAGACAATGATCGTAACAATTTGATGATCGATGATTTGGAGCCAGTGTCATTGACCTCGAAACTCATACTAGTTAGATTCAAACGCTCTGACACCGGAACCTCCGGGCAGTAGATCATGGAGACTTGAAACAAAAAATTGACACCTCCGAAACGTCCTTACCACTGCAAAAAAGTACCAGGAACTTATTGGGATAGAACTTCAAGATTATACTGATTATACTGAGATATACTTTTCGCAGTGAAAATTGTGCTGTTTCTTGACATCATCAAAAAGCAGCACGTAAAAGCAGCACGTAGAAGCAATATGGAGAAGCAATATGAAGCAATTTTGAAAGCACGTAGAAGCAATTGTGATGTTTCTTGAAATCAGTACTTTCTGCTACAATCAGTATAATGTTTCCTATCCACGAATGCTCGGATCCTGATCTAAATGAGCGAAACATACATGATCTCAACTTAGAAACACAAATGCTGGAGATCGTACCGATTTTCAAGGGAAGCCGCATGCGATGTCCATCGCCACAGTGAAAGTCATAAGTAAACCATTTCAAAGACGGTGGAGATGGCGACCATGGCGGGAGGTAGCTGTAGATGGATGAATATCATCTAATGTATATCAATCATTGAGCGGGGTGAGACGGATATAGGGCCCATAAGTATGCCCTTCACACTTCATAATTGGATGCAACATCGGCTTTGATAATTAGGGTTGGACATGTTCTTCTTTGTGAATAAAAGATTCACGAATGGTAATTCCATACACTATTCTTGCTTGTTCTTTCTTGGTGTGTATTTAAGTATTTAAGGACAACTCCTTGACCCGAACATGTTTGACCATCAAATTTACTCATGTGCACTAGAAAACCTACCTTCACAAGGTAAATTGGAAAATTATTGTATTGATTTTTTATGATTGTCCCAGTGAGGTCATATTAAAAAACCCAAGGTTGTCCGGGGTAATGAAGGCAATGTCAAGAGTCATCGGGTTTTCCTTTTAGTTGAATTCTTATTGATATTATTAGTTTTAGGATTAATAATATCATTTAATTGCACACACAAAGTAAACAATAAGGAGAATTATCTTCATCCTCGAGACAAACAAAGAAATTGAAGAAGAAAAGTTCAAATACCCAATAGATTGTAATCCTAAAAAATTAGAACAATATAAAGTGTTAAATTCGTTATAGTGAGACATTAGCATAGTCTTGTTTTGACCCCTAAGAGCATTTCCAATAGTATTGCTAAAGGACTCGTTGAATATAGCCAAAGAGTAGGAGTTCTTAAATGTACCCCTTTGATTCCATAACCTTTTCCAAAGCACTCGCTAAATGATCATGCTATGTTCTATATTCTTTACACGCCCAAGGAATTGAAGAGATGCTCAATAAGATGAAAGACGATAGGAAGATGTCGAACAAGAATAAAAAAGATAAACGCTTAAAATAATGAATCATTAGAAATGTGCTCTACAAAGATAAAGATAGAAAGATGCTCAAATGATGATGTGAGAGGGACATGAGAAGACAAGACACAAGAAACTCTTGATATAACTTGAAAGAACTGAGATTAACAATAAAATCACAAGAACACAAAGAGGTGTGAGATAGAACTCTAAGAGATGCATTGGCGTGAGGTTACCCTTAATATACATATGCTCACTAAAAATAAAAGAAAAAGGACATTCAAGAAAATGGAATAAGTTCTTTAGAATCTTCCATGACCTATGACTTTCTAAGACTTTCCTAAGTATATGGCCGCAACATGATGCAATCATGAAGGAAGTACTTTCGATAGTTCTTATGGTTTCAATATGCAGGGGTGGGTGTCCGTAGCTAGGCTTTGGTTGGTTTCAACATTAGTCTTGTCTCTTCAGCCACTCCGTAGGAAATGGTCCAAAGGTCCAAGTGTGCTTTTGGAACCAAAAAGTGCACTTTTTGATCATTTTTTTGCAAGTTGAGGTATGATTCCACATAATTTACTTTCTCGGTATTTCCAACCGTAAGATCTTCAAAATGACTACTTGCACTAAGACCATGCTTATTTTTACTCGTTGGATCTTCAGCAATTGTGGAAACGTATCATTCAGAATTGATGAGTCAAGTTTTTCTTCAAACTTTGGATCATGCTCTTGTAAATTTTGAAGGTTGCCCTTGTAAATTTGGTAAGAGATTGAACTTACTTTCAAATTTTAGTAGCGATATTATCACAAACTTATTTCATAAAATATATCTCAAAAAACCCTTTATTGCCCAAAAAAGAAATAAGAATCAAAGAATTTTAAAAGAATAAAAAAGAATTAATCTTTTAATGCCCAACTCGGACTTGAAAACTAAAATTTGCAAAAAAAAAATTGTAGTTTGGAATTTGACTTTGCAAATTCCCACAAACACACACCTAGTAGTATTGAATACACCTTGTAGAAATCTTAGGTAAACATCTTAGTTTTGAACTCCGCCTTCATCTAACTATCCGAATCAGTTAAAACCCCAATGAGCTTCCTTGGACCTTAAGGGCTTAATTTAGTAGGTGCATCCATTCTTGGTCCGAGGGTGTATTTAAAGAAATTAAAAAAATAAAAAAATTGCTCTTCGCTACTTAAATCACAATAGTTGGCCTTAATAGGCAGGATTCCCTCTTTAGTTTCAAATCAAGAATCCCTCTATTTGATGCCGGGAACTACCACAAGTTTTGTGAAAATCGGTTTAGACTTTCATTGATCTCTTTTACATGAGTATCAACTTATGATGAAATTTAACAACTTCATTGAAAGAAGACTTTTATTTGATAATACTGGATAATAGATTTGCAATGACGTTTATTCACAATTGAACAAATCAAAAATACTTGGTGTTCAAGGAGCTATTTCTCCTCCATCCATTGTTGGATTTCAACTTTATCTCCCGTTGAGTTGAATCCCAATTTGGATCTAGGTTTGGGTCGTAAAGACCTCAAATCCATTGAAGATACAAGGAAGCCAATGACATTGAATTGCGTACAACGGGTATAGTTTCTAACACTCTTCCCTTTGCAGATTTTGGGGCACTCTTGACCAATGCAAGGCCAATATTTGCACATTGAAATTTTTCTCATGGATTTTTTTGGTTCAAGGATGCTATGAAGATGAAGGTGAACATCTTTGGCTTAGTAGCCACGACATTCTCAAATCAAGATTAGATACCAGAATCTTAATGTTTGAGTGTGAAGAGAGTAACATTCGATGAGAGTCTCATTTTGAACTAGAAACTTTTAGGATCGAGAATAAAATTAACTAGCAAGATCAAGATGCAACTTGCAAGAGTCTCCATTTTCTTTGCTCTTTACCACAAAAAATTAAGACATCATTTTTAGTATTGTCTTGACACACTATCTTTGGGTGTTGACAAAGGCTATTTTGAAGTTCTCTTTAGGAATGTCTAATTCCATAAGGATTAGTTGGCAACATCCATAATATGGCAAGTGCATTCATTGTCTTGCTAGCAAGAAACTATACAAAATAGTAGTTGCTATCAAATTTTCATAAGGACCACATTGCACTTACCTCGTGTCTCAAGATATAATTCTTGAAACCCCGTAATGTGGAATACCTATTTGGAGGTTTCTCGTCAAAAGCTTTGATCGTCCAAACAATGCTCACTTCCATGTAGTGGATACGGCCTTGTCAGTTGTTACTAGTAAAGTAAGCTTCTTCAAGATCGTATGGTGAAATGATCCAAAGCATGTCCACAATATAAAATTGAAAAGTATATGATCTTGAAGTTGAAGAGCATTAACTATCGTTCATTGGGGCTTCAATGAGATTTGCATTTCTACGTAGAAGCAATTAGCTTCCAAATTTAAGAACTGGTGTGCCCGCGACGAAACATATGATACTATGCTATTGTTGCCAAAGTTTCAATGAGGAATTCTCTTAAATCTGTGTCCGGGTTGAAAAATGTGACATTGTGAACCACACAGAATGTGGCATGGGCAACAAAAAGTTAAGCAAGTTAAGCATATTTCTATTTGACATATTTCGGTTTTCCTAAGAAAGTAAAAGCATGATTGTAATGAAGCAAAAAAAATTCAATAAATTAACAAAAAACTTTGGCTCATGTTTCGATATAATTAGGAACTTTTGGCAATTTTAAACTTCCGAACTTGCCTTTAATGAATTTAAACATTAGGATGAGCAAAAAGAAAAAACCTGACTTAAGATGGAGCGGTGCACCACAAGTGCTGTAATAGGCCACACCACAGCTGTTGTGAATGAACTGCCCTCATGGAGTGCCAGGCGGGACGGCGAGCGCGGGCCTCCGGATTCGAGCCGGAGACCTCCTGGCACTCTCAGGTAGCACGGTAACAACTACCACGGTATCCGGGTAAGCTCTCCCTCGCGCTCGTTTGGTATCCCCGGTCCCGTCTGTCTCCGCCCGAGATTACAGCGTATATGTACCCGTGCTGGAGCATGAAGTTCACCGTGGTCTGGCGTTTGCCGGGTGGGCGGCGCACTATCCACGGTCCGGAGGTGGACTTGATGCAGCCACGAACGGTGCATTTCCGCACCTCGTTGCTCTCTCCATGCGCAAAGCTCGGATCGCCAAGTTGTAGCCCTCTCCGACATCTCCAAGGACGACATGTTGCAATCCATTCAAGTCCGCCGTATCCCATGAGTACCCACTAGTACAGGTTACCATTATATAAACATATTTATGACGTTTTTATGACATTTCGAAAACGGGAAAAAAAAAATCTTTTTGTAAAACACGTTTTAACTATGTCACATGTTCGTTTTAAGAATGGAACAAAAACGTCAATAAATTTGAGATTAACATATTTTTGACGTTTTTGAAACGTTTTTGAAAAGGCAATTGATAGTCACAAGCAACCGGATTATAGCACTAGCAAAACATTGTATTGCAGCTCTGTTACAGCTTTGTAACGTCTGCAAATGGGTTGGTGATAAAACATAATCGTTAACATACTAATCTATGGCACAATATCAAATCTTTAAGACACCTTTTAAGATGATTAAAAACGATTCATACCTAATTGTTTGCCAAAATGTTTTATATTGCATGATTTATATTGCATGATTTTTATTGCATGCTTTATATTGCATGCTTTATATTGCATGATTTATATTGCATACTTGCGGAATGAGCAAAGATGGAGTTTTGTTCAAGAAACAAGTTGACCGAACGAGTACACGCATTTCACAGCTTGGTAATCTCAATTTTCTCTTTTCGTTTTCCTTTTCTGCTTACTACGCAACGATCAATAAGCACATGTGGAACACCATACAAAACAGTACTTGTACGATTGCCAAACAATCACAGGACTGAGCCAAAACTGAAAGAGAGGGGATGAAATGGAATTGTTTATTATGTAACAGCCATGAATGGTGTAATATATGAAAGCCCCCACACTGAGACCATAATCATGATCTGACTCAAATTGATCCAAAGAGAGAAGCTTAAACCCTAGGATCACGACAATGCCTAATGATAACCTGTTGCTGATACCGCTACCTAAGAAATGAAATGAGTGACTTTTTATGATTGCCAAGGATCTTTCTCAGTGAGAACTTCCGAAGCCTCAACAACCTCTGAAGCAGCAGCAGCAGGGGTGTCCTCAGCAGCAGATGATGACGACGCAACTTCCTCGAGGTCTCTGAGAAGAATACATCAGCACGCTATATGATGAACAAACAGCAGTTAATTACTAAACAACATTCTTGTCTCTGCCGATTACATATCCAGAATATACTTCTCAGAAGGAGATTTCTGCTGGTTCACGAAGATGTAAAGAAGCTAAATATACAATGAGTTGCAACCAACCTTCGGCTTGTCTTCAACACCCTCTTCGCTCACTGCTGCTTCTTCCTCTACCTGTTGAAGATAAGGAGTATTATATTAGAATAGAATCAATTCTAACGACGATACCACAAAGAAAGGCTCTGAGAAGAAACGAGATATACCTCTTTCTCACGAGACTTCTCCTGCCAGGTGTAAATGGGGAAGGAAATGAACTGGGAGCAGTTCTTCACAAGGCTCTCGATTCTGATAGCGTCTGCGTATTTGAACTTATCATCTTCCTGCAGAATTCACACAATTATTAATCAATCACATTTGAACTTCCACAAACATACCAACTTACTATTTCCATGCTGATGTCACTACAAAGTGTCACTCAAAGTTACCTTAAGGTGGAGAGTGATAACAGTTCCTCGGGGAACCATCTTCTCCGCATCGGTCTCTTCACGAACAGTGTAAGAAGTCGAATCAGCCTCTGCTTCCCAGACACAGACATACTGCTTATCAGACTTGGCGCTTTTCGTTGAAACGGTCACCTGCCGAGGTCACAAAAACACGATATGTACGTGAAATTAGGAAGAGCACACTGTTCCAACTATTTCAACAATTTGAGCAATCGTTCTGAAATTTTGGACAGTTTGTAGCGTTGCATAACAAGTACTGCTTCAACACGAATTGTTGAATTCTACTTGAGCAACGAGAGATTGTATGTAAGCTTCTGGTAAAAGGAATTCTATAACTACCTTCTTCGCTACCAAAAAAGCAGAGTAAAATCCGACTCCAAATTTCCCGATCAGGTTGTTGTCCTTGTTGTCCTTGCTCTCCTGCAAACAATTTCGGTGAATTCAAATTTGGAAAATAACATCTAAGAGTTCTCACTTCGCGAGAAATTCTGCTACGATTCAAAATGCACACGGTTGGCATCAGAGTCATTCTACACTTATAGAAGTTGACCCTTGAAAGAATCAATTAAGCTACGATGGGATGAGCTGAGCTTTCCAGCAATTCAATCACTCACCTTTATCGCCTTCATGAACTTCGCGGTTCCACTCTGAGCAATTGTACCCAAGCTAGTATTCTGGTTGTCGCCCCTCCCGGTCTCTTCTCGTTTTTCAATCACGTCTTCAGATTCCAAATGAACCTGGCGACACAGTTAGCATTACTTCTGCCAACCAAACAACAACCTTGCATCATTCTAAAGACAAGTTCTACTATTTCAACGGCTATAGTTACCTTGGCAACAGTCAGATCACCGCCGCTGTTCGAGAGAGACGAAATCAGCTTCCGAAAATTCTCTGGAGCTGGTAGATAATGTCCGCTATGTGCTTCCATCAGCTGTATCACGATGAGGAAATAGTATGTGAGTTTTAGCTAATGAAACCTGAGTGCCGTTACTACTTCTACAGAGTGAAAGTTCAAGGACATTTTTCGTATGCTTCTCTCTAATGGATAATTGCCACACTAAGATATAGAATAAGCTATCATGGATGGGTATGCTTAGTTCGTACCTGCAGAACGCCGTAATTCACAAGGAGGCGCCCAGCTGCAGTGGTGAAGCCTCCAGCTAAGAAACTTGAGTGTTGGAATGTGCCTTTCACTTTCTGCTCATCATAATGTATATGGGCGTTATTGTTCGGCCTTTCGGTTACTTAGCTATTGGTGTGAAACGGTGTAAAACTCGAGTACCTTGCAACGTAGAGCTTGCCGCAAGGGCTCATGACGAACATCCATCGATCGCCCTTCGGAGTGTGCACTAATTCACGACTTCGTTTATACACTAGCTTGCCCTCCTCGATGATTACTTCATACGCCTTCCTCTCCTTCTGCCATCACAAACCGAGAAAAAGAGCGTTAAAGCTGAAGGCCGGTTGCAGCTTTAAAGTGAGGTAGTGAAGATGGGAAGCTTACCGAGACAAGATATTTGATACATTGTGCTTCTAGATTCTCCCGAGAGCACACCTCTAGATCCAAATCTTTCCCTTCTCCATGGTCCAACCTGCAAGACGAAACAGGCTTCAGAAATTACAAACACAGCGAAACAATGAGTGTACGTTGTTCTCGCCGATACACACTAGTAATAAAACGGTTCTATCGTTTGACTTTTGATCCGGACTTCATAGAAGAATCGTGAATTGTGTCTGTAGCGGTGCTTGGGGTCGATCTGCATTATCACTGAGAGAGACTTGTAAGCCAAATCGATGCAAGCTTGACATGCTCTTGATTAACAAAATCAATGTGGTCTAGCATACCGCATAAACCTGACATACCAGGTGGGAGGGACTCGGTGTAGATGCGAGACTGTTCAAGTGCCATTCACTTGACAATTAGCTCAAGGAACACCCAAGCCATAGGAAGGACATCATCGTACACAGGTCCAACACGGTAAGTAACCTTCCGCCTGAACATGAGCCACACAAGGTGTCAGGATGTGTTCAAAGATCTACTCAAAATTTTGATGTTAGTTCAGGAAAGACTAGAATTGCAATGAGATTGTGTACGTACTTACCTTGCTACGAGCAAGACTACGCCAAACACTGCATAGCCTTGGATGTACAGGCTCGTGACGTCCACCGAAATCATCAAATGCATAATCCACATACTGGACAAGATATCGATTTCTGTCGGCTCCTTCAGATGTTTCTCCTTGTACTCTGTGAAGAATTCAGGAACCGATGGCAGCCGCTCGCCCGCGATGCGCGGCACGTACCCCTTCTCAACGTACCCTCTGCCACGCCCCCGGCCTCCTTGAACGTCCAGAACAGCGGTGGCGGCCGCGGCAGCTTGATCACCTCCAGCTTCCGCCCCTTCGCGTCCGTCGTGCTCGTCACCCGCTCGTACGCGTCCATGGACACCTCGTACTGTGGGTCGTCAACGTCGTCTGTCCATGCCAGCAGCACCACGCCCGGCCTCACGAAGCAGCAGAAGTTGTCCACATGGCCGTTCACGACGCCGTCGTCGCCCATGATGCCGCGCCACAACCAGATGATCTTGTCCAGGCCCAGGTAGTCCTTGAGCACCTTCTCGATGCCCTCCTTGCCCAAGTGCGGGTTCCGCGACGCGTGCAGCAGGCACTCCTCCGTGCACATGATCGAGCGTCCTGCAATGCCAAGCCGTGTCAGGCCACCAATAAATTAACCATGCATTGTAACCATACAATCATCGATCGGGAACATGGTAATTACATTCTCGGAGCATCTGCAAGTGATCACGTACCCTTGGCCGTCGGAGTGAATGGAGCCGCCCTCCAGATGAATGGGCGCCTCGAACACCTCCAGGCCATTCATTTCCAGCAGCGCGCAGCCAGCCTTGTAGTCCTTGTCCCAAGTGGGCATCACGGTGGGCAGCCCCAGTTTCTTCTTCAGCAGCCCGCCGTAGCAGTCATAGTCCCAGCGCACACCCGCTACTACACGCTTGCCTGTGGCCGGGTCATCCTTGGAAATGCACTGCAATACACACCAAATCCATCACAACACATTCATCAAAGTCAAGTAGCAGAGTAAAAGGGATACACCGACGGCGAGGTTTATCATAGTGTCCGGAACATGTAGGTGAGAATGCAGGCAGGTGACTGACCGAAGGTCCCCAATCGCGCGTCCAGCCATCCTCGATCTCAAGCTCGACGACGGTGACGTTGGGCGCGTCCTTGAGATACTCGCGGGCCACATCCGCCGGCTGCCATGGCAAGCACAATACACATATCAAGCGTCGTGAGCTTACATTGCACAATCGATCACCTCATTACACGATTGATCCGTTCATCTCACTGACCACTTGTCATCGGAATGATGAAACTTACCCGCAGCAGCTCCAATAGCTGAGGTTAGTCTTTGCTCCCATGTCACTGGTTGGAGCTTTGAAATGGGTCCTAAATGTTCAGCAGCACGTCCAGAGACACAGTATGTCCTTAGTAGCAAATACTAATAATGTCATTCCGCTTAAGTCAAAACCGTGGGACATTGTGAAAAAAACAAAAGTCTCTTACCATACAGATGATCTTTCAGTGAACCTCCAGTGAGACATGAACTCGAACAGTAAGAACAGCTGCTTGCCCACCAAACAATATCCGTTCAGAAGCACCAGGTTCGGATGGCGTAATTTAGACAGAATGGAAACCTGAATGAAGTGCACATCTTAGGAGGGAGCGAGGAGTGAGCTTTAAATCAACTCAAACATGACTATCATCTTGCGAGAGGGGCAGCTGTATTGTGATGAGTTTCACGTAACATGTTGTAACTCTGTAAGGACCATTTGTACCTCTTTCAGGAATGAATCAGCTGTAAGATGTAGACTAGTTGAACGCAATTTGATGGCGACTCGTCCGTCCCGTCCGATAATCTACCTCGGGAAGTTGGACCTAGACTGCCTTCACCTAAAGCTTCGTTGAAACTGTTGGTTGCATTTTGAAGTTCCTCCGAACTATATCTTTTAGAGGTAGAGTCGAGTTCCAGCTCTTTCTCCAGAATAATTACTGTTCCCGCTGCAGACAGATCAGATGCGGTATCATTTCTCTGGTATACACTTTTCCAAAGGGGTGATGCTAAAGAGTGGGTGAGTGGGTGCTCATGGGACTTGAATGGACTGCAACTTACATGTCGTCCTTGCAGATGTCGGAGACGGCCACAGCTTGGCGATCCGAGCTTTGTGCATGGAGAGAGCAACGAGGTGCGGAAATGCACCGTTCGTGGCTGCATCAAGTCCACCTCCGGACCGTGGATAGTGCGCCGCCCACCCGGCAAACGCCAGACCACGGCGAACTTCATGCTCCAGCACGGGTTCATATACACTGTAATCTCGGGCGGAGACATATGGGACTGGGGAAACCTAGCGAGCGCGAGGGAGAGCTTTACCCGGATACCGTGGGAGTTGATACCGAACATCCTGAGAGAGCCAGGAGGTCTCCGGCTCGAATCCGGAGGCCCGCGCTCGCTGTCCCGCCTGGCTCTCCATGAGGGCAGGTCATCAACCAGAGCTGTGGTGTGGCCTACCACAGCACTTGTGATGCACCGCTCCAACGTGAGTCCTTGTTTTATCTTCTCGCTTTTCTGCTGATTGATGATTGGCAATGACGAAATAGCCTTCTCGGAGAGTCTTCCGATAATTCATCAACCCTTTACGAATTCAAATAATGCGAGTGAATTCAAAAGCATACACTGACGCGAATCAAGAACAAAGCCAGTTCGAGAAGAGTCACCTACGCCAAACAAAATTCAAATTCCATCACGACAAATTCCTCATTCTTCAGCTCTAGAAAGTGTGGCATTATCACTCAAAACCTCAAAACCCTAAAAGCAACAAACAAACCAAAATTCCATTCCGGAATAGTGCAAAACCTGACGGCATCTGCTCTTGGTTGCCTCCACCACCGCGGCTTCGACCGCCGCCACGCCCTTCTCCCTGCGCCCTGCCACGTCCTCTACCACCACCCCGTCCCCCCGACTCTGGTTCTTTTTCCCCATCGCGCTCTAATTGCTTGCTCGACTAAACAATAAAAAGCAGAAACGAATGCCGCAGGGGATAACAAGCCGATTTCGGCTCTGATTCTGAAGAAGTGACTGCAATGCTGGGTTCAGAGGACTCGGAAATTGATGAAATTTGTGGGAAAATGCGCGCTACGGATTTTGAGATTCACGATGAGTTGCTAAATTTTGAGCGTGAGGAGCAAAATTTGGAAGACGGAGAGCTTGTCTCGCGTCCTTCAGTTGCCCTGTAGTGGCAACCAAGCCATGAACTATTCATCCAATGGATGGATGATAATGTGATGCTGCTTAGAATATGCCTGCCTGATACTGTGCGGAGTTACGTTTTTTCATCCGGCCTTCAAATTTGGGCGGTTTTAGAGTGCGGTTAGAGAGTTTTTGTGACGAGAATCATCCATAAATACATGTGTTTTTATATTCAAATTATGACGTAAGGGACAATATACAAAATCAAGTATTTTCAAGAACAAAAAACAAAATCTAAATATGTAAGTTTTATAAAACAAATATGGAATAATATTCAAAAGTGTAAAGAGTGTTTTCACATGGTTGATGATGTTGTTTCCTCCACTGGGTGATGATGTTAGTTATTGATCCGTTTGAAAAACGTGAGATTGTATTAACCCCTTAACCCCTACACGTCCTTGTGGTCGTTTCGATACATTTTGAAAAAAGGACTTTGAAGAGGCATAACTTCTTCCTTTGAGGTCCGCATTTGAGAGAATCACCTAGGTTGGGTTTTGAGCGTATTTCCCAAAAGATATGATCACACATAGTCTAATTGTACAATGCCATTTTTGAACTTGAATCCTAAAATTTATGAAACAAAGTTTCAAGATTGAAATTTGGCTTTGCCGTACAATGACCACGGTGAAAACTCTTAGACAAAAATATTACTTTTAACCCCTTCATCTAAGGTGCCCTAAATTACAAAAATGCATTTTGGGTCTTAAGACTCTTAGGGTTTCAAGGATCTCAAACTTGTATTTAAATTTAGAACGTTCTTCCTACGAGGATCTTTCTTGAAAAAAATCTTCCGTGCATCCTTCCTCTATCTCATTGCAATTGCATGAGCCTTTTTGGTGCCTCGAAAACCTTCACGGCTATATTCATTTATTTGGGACTTATGGATTAGAATTTTAGATTAGTTTCAACCTTGTCGGTGAAAGAATTGTGTGGAGATTTGGCCTTGAACAACATGCATTGACAACTCATTTGTCCAAGTACTTTACGACTAATCTCGGTAGAGGGTTTGATGTGATTTTGAGATTTATGATTAAAGTCCCAATGTAAATTATTTGAACCCTAGAGGGGAGTGAGGCCCAAATCAGGCCAATTTGACTTCGGTTCAACCCTTGATTTACTATTTATAGATCGCATGAAGTTGGAAGTGCTTGCAGGTTGTAGAGTTTTTCCGCATGATTCCGAAAAGTCATTACTTGCTCCAAGTTTCCCCACACTTGAAAAGATATTCATGGTCGAAGTATGAAAATACTATTTGAAATGTGCCCATATCTCCCCAATCTGCACAACATGCTGATTTATTCTCAAATGTGCCCAAATTTATGTGGATAGCAATCTCTTCAAAAATTCACGGAAAAATTAAGATCCTCCTTTTTTTCAAAATTTGGTTTTTGTACATGTAGAACAAGTAGTAAGGCACATTGTCACTATTTGGATTTTGAATCCATGAAATTTTTGACATGCCTTTTCAGTTGTTGAAACCGGGCCTTTGTATATGAATTTCAGCATGCCTTCATGTGGACAATTGAGGATTTCTTCAAGGTTTAGAGGTCCTATGAGAGTTAGAATTACATAAGCATATTCCTTACTCAACTAGGAATATGAGCTTGATACATCCCTCT
The DNA here is from genome assembly GCA_037043015.1 of Bryum argenteum. NCBI lineage: Eukaryota > Viridiplantae > Streptophyta > Bryopsida > Bryales > Bryaceae > Bryum > Bryum argenteum. Next base: position 10,141,978 of record CM073328.1, on the reverse strand, counting down.
TCTTTGGAATATATATAGAGAAGTCCAAAATAAAAAATATACTAATATCTCAAATGTGGTTAAATTGCTACTTTCTAGCTACATCAAGACTTTCGGCTCGAAAAACCACCCATGCGCTTAATTTCCCTTTGTACCATTTCATGCAAGGTGGCACGAGTTTAGTAGCCACGACATCCTCAAACCAAGAATAGATACTAGAATCTTAATGTTTGAGTGTGAAGAGAGTAATATTCGATGAGAGTCTCATTTTGAACCGGAAACGTTTAGGATCAAGAATAAAATTATCCAACAAGATCAAGATGCAACTTGCGTGAATCTCCATTTTCTTTGCTCTTTACCACAAAAATCAAGACATTTCAGTATTGTCTTGACACACTATCTTTGGGTGTTGAAAAGGGCTATATTGAAGTTTTCTTTTGGAATGTATGATTACATAAGGAATAGTTGGCAACATCCATAATATGGCAAGTGCATTCATTGTCTTGCTAGCAAGAAACTATACAAAATAGTAGTTGCTACCAAATTTTCATAAGGACCACATTGTACTTACCTCGTGTCTCAAGATATAATTCTTGAAACCCCGTAATGTGGACTACCTATTTGGAGGTTTCTCGTCAAAAGCTTTGATCGTCCAAACAATGCTCACTTCCATGGAGTCCATACGGCCTTGTCACTAGTAAAGTAATTAAGCTTCTTCAAGATGGTATGGTGAAATGATCATTCCAAAGCATGTGCACCATATAAAATTGAAAAGTATGTGATCTTGAAGTTGAAGAGCTTTTACTACCGTTCACCGCCCGAGCTTCGATGAGTTTTGCATTTCTACGTAGAAGCAATTAGCTTCCAAATTTAAGTACTCATGTGCCCGCAACGAAACATATGATACTATGTTATTGTTGCCAAAGTTTCAATGAGGAATTCTCTTAAATCTGTGTCCGGGTTGAATAATGTGACATTGTGAACCATACAGAATGTGGCATGGGCAACAAAAAGTTAAGCAAGTTAAGCATAAGTTAAGGAAGTTAAGCATATTTCTATCTGACATATTTAGGTTTTCCTAAGAAAGTAAAAGCAAGATTATAATGAAGCAAAAAAATAATAATAAAATAATACAAATTTCGGCTCATATTTTGATATAATTAGAAACTTTTGGCAATTTTAACTTTTGAACTTGCCTTTCATGAATTTAAGCATTAGGATGAGCAAAAAGAAAAAACCTGACTTAAGATGGAGGGGTTCACCACAAGTGCTGTAGTAGGCCAGACCATAGCTCTTGTGAATGAACTGCCCTCACGGAGTGCCAGGCGGGACGGCGAGCGAGGGCCACCAGATTCGAGCCGAAGACCTCCTGGCACTCACAGGTAGAACGGCGTCACTACGACGGCACCTGATTAAGGTCTCCCTCGCACTCGTTTGGTATCCCCGGTCCCGTATATCTCCGCCCGAGATTACAGCGCATATGAACCCGTGCTGGAGCATGAAGTTCGCCGTGATCTGGCGGTGCGGAGGTGGACTTGATGCAGCCAGGAACAGTGCATTTCCGCACCTCGTTGCTCTCTCCATGCGCAAAGCTCGGATCGCCAAGCTGTGGTTTCCGACATCTCCAAGGACGACACGATGCAGTCCATTCAAGTCCGCAGTATCCCATGAGTACCCACTCACCCACTCTTTAGCATCAAGATGATATTCGTGTTTGAGTATAGCTACCCCTCTCGCAAGATGACAATCGAAATCTATAACCTAAAACTCACAAAATGAGGTATATCTTCAAACAAAATATACATTGTCTGTCACAACCTTGGTTTATAAATATACTCATCACGGCCAAGCCATGAGGAGTTTATTAATAGAAAGGAGGATTTGTTTTCCTTGTCTATATATACAACTATACTTTTCCATACCATCCCTCATAGAGATAATAAATGTTAGAGTGCTCTCCAAGCCTTCATTTTCTCTCTTATATAGGGAAGTTCATGATTAGTGATGTTCATTCTTAGTTATAAGAATGATCTCCAAGCTACGCACATATCAATGTGTAATAAACGTAGCTCACTTCCTTTTCAGCACATCATTAATGATGAAGGCACATTCTTCTATTCTTCAGCGTTTACACACAGTATTCAACATACAGTTGCTAAGCAGTAAACAAATGATGTCGACAAATGTGTCATATTCCTCTTACTCCTGTAACATCCCCACTCCACATGGAACCTGTAAACTTAAACTCAACACTAAAAAACCTCCACATAATTACATGCATATTGGTCACCAAAGGGGTGACAAACGGGTGTAAAAGTACACAGATATATCCACAAACACACAATAGTCTCTGCTAATTACAACACATCCGGCACTAGCTTCTGTTACAGAGTATTACAAAAAGCTCTATTACAGCTCCCTCAACGACATTGACACCACCAATTCAAATCTCAACACTCAATCCAGTTCCTCATCATGCCCAGCCTGCAAGAGTTTGTGAGAGCAATCTTCTACCAGACTCTCTGAAAAAAAAGTTGTTGAACAATACATGGGTGTCTGAGTCGATCCACCTACAAATCCGATTCCTTCCACACAAAATATGGTCAGGGAGAGAGAACTCTCCATGTATGTCCATAATAAAAACAACACCAAAGTGTGATTCGGCCAGAAGGTGGATGATACGTTCACCTTCCCCAGCAAGATTGTGGATCAAAAGATCGTCATGTGTATCTTCTTCTCCTGCGCTTTTTCTTTTTCTCGGATGTTTTTCCTTGAGTTGCAGCTGCTTCGTCAGCTTTGGGTGGTTCTGCAGCGAAGTCCAACTGCTTAGAAGTTCCAGGTGCAAGCGCATCCTCCGTTTCATGCGCTACGCTTGTACTAGGTCCTCCTTTCTGTTGTTCCGTGCTTCCGTTCTTCTTACCCCCAGACTTCTTCCAGTGCGTCCGTTGGACTGGCGTTTTACTTTCAATGATGGGCTCCTTGCCAGTAGGCTCTGGCGTTGCCTTGGTAACTTCTTGCGTCTTGGAACCCGAACCCTCAGCTCTTGCCTCCCCAGTTGAAGCCACTTTCTCTGGACCACCCTCCTTGCTGACCTCCTTGTTCGGGCCTCTATGCCGCTTCGGAGCCCGTTCGTCCTGGTTAGGCTAACAAACCACATTTCAATCAAAACAGGACAATGACTGATGTACTTGACTTGACATGATAGTTGAGGAACAAGGTACAAAATGAAGTGGTTCCACTTCTTACCTCCACCAGTGCAAGGTTTTTCCACGGTATCCACTTCTCATCCTTCCACTGAAATGAGGGCCTTAGATCCCAGGTCTTCACGATTTGTGTATCGTTTTCTTCTGCACATCCACAAATTTTCAAGAGCTGTTCATAAGCATATCATTGAGTGTCATTCTTCTCATAGCCCAACCGTGGTCTTTGAGGATCAACACATGCGAGGATGGCTTAAAAAGCAGCGGATTAATTAAGTCAAGAATACGATTCTGATAGTCGCATAAGAGAAACTTCCACAGCCAGGGACGAATTCACGTAAATTCAAGTGGCATTCAGGTTCAAACCTGGAAAATATACTGTAGCCTTGGACGGATCTAAATCGTTCAATTCCGCCACGATTCCTTCCCACCAACTGAACTCACAAGACCCACATACTCATCAGCAACATATTTAAGTGATAACACTTCTACACCAAGAAGTTTTCATCGAAGTTGTATCCTGGCCTCATCTCTCAGCAAACAGCATGGCCAGCGGCTTAAGATACTCATTCTAGCTTGTTCCAAAGTTCGACAACCCTATCATATAATCGAGTTCGATCGCTAACAATACATAAATGAAGGAAACGGTTTCAAGAAACTTACCCATCCTGAAAGAAAGCGTCCACTTGGTCCCCTACATGCCAAGTTTGCGAACCTAATGCTACACGCCGTCGCTTTCTGGAGCCTGCTTCATTAAATATGGTGAACGGGTGCACAGGCCGGGCATGTCTTCGTCGATGATCTGAATTGAACCCCTCCACAAGAAAAAACCACTCTCTTATGTTTGCTTTGCCTGCCATTGAATAAACATCACCTTGTAAGAAAGTCCAGAAACCAGAGAAAAAGATACAATAACGATAGATGTAGTTACAAGGCATCTGCGTAATGAACGATGTTCTATCTGCAGATAGCGCCATGTTGGCTATCAGCGGAACTATGGCCAGAATACTGAGGAGATGCTTCAACATTATCCACCCCTAACAGAAAGAAGCAGCAAACTAAAATAAATGAAAAGACATCAGAACTCTGACCATCATCAGTAAAAAGATCGTGTAATTCCACGAACACTTCATTCGTGATTCTCCTTACAACTTTGCCTGCGAACCAGCCTCCTCTTAGACCCACTTCGTCGATCATGACCTGCAAGCAAAGAGTCCGTCAGGTTGTAGCTTAATATTCCCCGTTATCATCCCACCGAACATTGACACGACCAAAAAACGAGACATATGGCCGCAAAGAAAAAACCTGACTTAAGATGGAGCGGTGCACCTCAAGTGCTGTGGTAGGCCTCACCACAGCTCTTGTAGTTGAACTGCCCTCATAGAGTGCCAGGCGGGACAGCGAGCGCGGGCCTACGGATTCGAGCCGGAGACCTCCTAGCACTCACAGTTAACACGGTAACAATCATCGCGGTATCCGAGTAAACTCTCCCTCGCGCTCGCTAGGTATCCCCGGTCCCATATGCCTCCGCCCTAGATTACAGCGTATTTGTACCCGTGCTGGAGCATGAGGTTCGCCGTGGTCTGGCGGTCCGGAGGTGGACTCGATGCAGCCACGAACGGTGCATTTGCGCACCTCGTTGCTCTCTCCATGCGCAAAGCTCGGATCGCTCTATTGTACAGTTCTGATTGAAACATATCTCCGCAAAGAGATAGTCGTGTTGCAAACATTCTGCTTATCAAATGGAGCATCAGACAGCACATGCAAGGCATTTTAAATTCATTTATTGATATATTCTGATTGTTTGAAGGGCTGGAAATGTGGCCTCAAGTACCTCGACACCTCGGAGCTGACCGAAAAGAGCGACGTTTTGAGTTTTGGATGGATAGTTATTCGCTTGGTTGCCACTTCAGGGCAAGGACGCGAGTCAAGCTCTCTGTTTTCCAAAGTTTGCTCCTCCCGCTCAAAATTTAGCAACTCATCGTGAATCTCAAAAGCCCTAGCGCGCATTTTCCCACAAATTTCATCAATTTCCAAGTCCTCTGAACCCAGCATTGCACTCACTTCTTCGAAATCAGAGCCGAAATCGGCTTGTTATCCCCTGCGGCATTGAATTAGTGGCGAAGGAGCGCAACCAAAGTATGCACCTGCAGATGCTGCTTTGTACAGCTGTAGAAGCCTTTCTCATTCGCTGCTACCGTAACGAGCTTCCCATTACAGAGTCTCACATCAAGTACAAGAAAATTATCTCCGAATATATTCGCTGACAAGCTTCTTGAAGATGGCCGGATAAATGCAACCAATCAGAAATGCAATGCGATCAGGTCGAAGCTCTTTAATCCTTGAACCCTAAACAGGAGATTCCCGCTTAACTCACATTGAATAGGAGGTGAAACGTGTGAGAATGAGAAGAATTCGTAAAATTGTCCAAGCTTGGAGAGAAGGCACATTCCCGCCATATCTCCCTTTTCAGTAGCTTCTTTAGATGCTGCCATTGCGGCCATAGCCTCGGGCTTTCCTTTCAAAATTCCTGTCGGTTCCTATTTTTCCAAAGCAACATTGCTATCAATTTCCGCAGGCGACTCTCCATTCGCCAGTTCGTTCCTGGTACCATCGTCCTGCTCCGAAACTCCATCTTTCAGTTGGACCTGACTAATCTTTTTCGCTTTTGCTTGCTAAGACGACGGACCAAAAATGTGTGTGCAAGCAACAATATCTAATGTCCTCCTCACGTGAGCTACGGCCAATTCCGACGTGTAATCCTCTGCACAGCGTCACAGAATCAAGGTTTATCCAGAATCTTGAACCTCGATTACTGACAATGCCGAAATGCATCAAGTCCACCTCCGGACCGCCAGACCACGGCGAACTTCATGCTCCAACACGGGTACAAATAAGCTGTAATCTCGGGCGGAAGCATTTGGGACTGGGGATACCTAGCGAGCGCGAGGGAGAGCTTACCCGGATACCGTGATAATTGTTACCGTGCTACCTGAGAGTGCCAGGACGTCTCCGGCTCGAATCCAGAGGCCCGCGCTCGCTGTCCCACCTGGCTCTCCATGAGGGCAGGTCATCATCTAGAACTGTGGTGTGGCCTACCACAGCACTTGTGATGCACCGCTCCATCTAAAGTCCTGCTTTTCCTTTTTGCTCATCCTTATGTTTAAATTCATTAAAGGCAAGTTCGGAAGTTTAAAAATTGCCAAAAGTTCCTAATTATATCGAAAGATGAGCCAAAGTTTGTGTTATTTTATTGAATTTTGTTTTCTTCATTTTAATCATGCTTTTACTTTCTAAGGAAAACCTAAATATGTCAAATAGAAATATGCTTAACTTCCTTAACTTATGCTTAACTTGCTTAACTTTTTGTTGCCCATGCCACATTCTGTGTGGTTCACAATTTCACATTTGTCAACCCAAACACACATTCAAGAGACTTCCTCATTGAAACTTTGGCAGCCATAACATAGTACCATATGTTTCGGCGCGGGCACACGAGTTCTTAAATTTGGAAGCTAATTGCTTCTACGTAGAAATGCAAATCTCATCGAAGCCCGGGCGGTGAACGGTAGTAAAAGCTCTTCAACTTCAATATCACATACTTTTCACTTTTATATCGTGCACATGCTTTGGATCATTTCACCATACGATCTTAAGGAAGCTTACTTTACTAGTGACAATTGACAAGGCTGTATCCACTACATGGAAGTGAGCATTGCCCGGAGCATTGCTTGGACGATCAAAGCTTTTGACGAGAAACCTCCAAATAGGGTTTCAAGAATTATATCTTGAGACACGAGGTAAGTGCATTGTGGTCCTTATGGAGATTTGGTAGCAACTACTATTTTGTATAGTTTCTTGCTAGCAAGACAATGAATGGACTTGCCACATTATGGATGTTGCCAACTAATCCTTATGTAATCATACATTCCAAAAGAAAATTTCAAAATAGCCCTTGTCAACACCCAACGATAGTGTGTCAAGACAAGACAATACTGAAATGTCTTGATTTTTGTGGTAAAGAGCAAAGAAAATGGAGACTCTCGCAAGTTGCATCTTGATCTTGTTGGATAATTTTATTCTCGATCCTAAACATTTCCGGTTCAAAATGAGACTCTCATCGAATGTTACTCTCTTCACACTCAAACATTAAGATTCTAGTATCTATTCTTGGTTTGAGGATGTCGTGATTACTAAACTCGTGCCACCTTGCATGAAGTGTTACAAAAGGAAATTAAGCGCATGGGTGGTTTTTGGAGCCAAAAGTCTTGATGTAGCGAGAAAGTAGCAATTTAACCACATTTGAGATATTAGTATATTTTTTATTTTGGACTTCTCTATATATATTCCGAAGAAGAGGGATGTATCAAGCTCATATTCCTAGTTGAGTAAGGAATATGCTTATGTAATTCTAACTCTCATAGGACCTCCAAAACTTGAAGAAATCCTTAATTGTCCACATGAAGGTATGCTGAAATTCAAATACAAAGGCCCGGTTCCAACAATTGAAAAGGCATGTAAAAAAATTCATGGATTCAAAATCCAAATAGTGACAGTGTGCCTTACTACTTGTTCTACATGTACAAAAACCAAATTTTGAAAAAAAGGAGGATCTTTAATTTTTCCGTGAATATTTGAAGAGATTGCTATCCATATAAATTTGGGCACATTTGAGAATAAATCAACATGTTGTGCAGATTGGGGAGATATGGGCATATTTCAAATAGTATTTTCATGCTTTGACCATGAATATCTTTTCAAGTTTGGGGAAATTTGGAGAAAGTAATGACTTTTGAGAAACATGCGGAAAAACTCTACAACCTGCAAGTACTTCCAACTTCATGCGATCTATAAATAGAAAATCAAAGGTTGAACCAAAGTCAAATTGGCCTGATTTGGGCCTCACTCCCCTCTAGGGTTCAAATAATTTACATTGGGACTTTAATCATAAATCTCAAAATCACATCAAACCCTCTACCGAGATTAGTCGTGAAGTACTTGGACAAATGAGTTGTCAATGCATGTTGTTCAAGGCCAAATCTCCACAACAATTCTTTCACCGACAAGGCTGAAACTAATCTAAAATTCTAATCCATAAGTCCCAAATAAATGAATATAGCCGTGAAGGTTTTCGAGGCACCAAAAAGGCTCATGCAATTGCAATGACATAGAGGAAGGATGCACGGAAGATTTTTTTCAAGAAAGATCCTCGTAGGAAGAATGTTCTAAATTGAAATACAAGTTTGAGATCCTTGAAGCCCTAAGAGTCTTAGAACCCAAAATGCATTTTTGTAATTTAGGGCACCTTAGATGAAGGGGTTAAAAGTAATATTTTTGTCTAAGAGTTTTCACGGTGGTCTTTGTACGGCAAAGCCAAATTCCCCGCCAAATTTCAATCTTGAAACTTTGTTTCATAAATTTTAGGATTCAAGTTCAGAAATATTATTTTACAATTAGACTATGTGTGATCATTGTTTTTGGGAAATATGCTTGATACCCAACCTAAGTGATTTTGTCAAAAGCGGCCGGACCTCAAAGGAAGAAGTTATGCCTCTTCAAAGTCCTTTTTTCAAAATGTATCGAAACGACCACAAGGACGTATAGGGGTTAAGGGGTTAATACAATCTCACGTTTTCAAACGGATCAATAACTAACATCATCACCCAGTGGAGGAAACAACATCATCAACCATGTGAAAACACTCTTTATACTTTTAGATACTATTCCATATTTATTTTATAAAACTTACGTAATTAGATTTTGTTCTTTAAAATACTTGATTTTGTATATTGTCCCTTACGTCATAATTTGAATATAAAAACACATGTATTTATGGATGATTCTCGTCACAAAAACTCTCTAACCTCACTCTAAAACCGCCCAAATTTGAAGGCCGGATGGAAAAACGTAACGCCGCACAGTATCAGGCATACAGTATTCCAGTACTAGTAAGCAGCATCACATTATCATTCATCTTTTGGATGAATAGTTCATGGCTTGGTTGCCACTTCAGGGCAAGGACGCGAGTCAAGCTCTCCGTCTTCCAAATTTTGCTCCTCACGCTCAAAATTTAGCAACTCATCGTGAATCTCAAAGCTTTAGCGCGCATTTTCCCACAAAATTCATTTCCAAGTCCTCTGAACCCAGCATTGCAGTCACTTCTTCGAAATCAGAGCCGAAATCGGCTTGTTATCCCCTGCGGCATTCGTTTCTGCTTTTTATTGTTTAGTTGAGCAAGCAATCAGAGCGCGATGGGGAAAAAGATCCAGAGTCGGGGGGGACGGGGTGGTGGTAGAGGACGTGGCAGGGCGCAGGGAGAAGGGCGTGGCGGTGGTCGAAGCCGCGGTGGTGGAGGCAACCAAGAGCAGATTTCGTCAGGTTTTGCACTATTCCGGAATGGAACGTTTGGTTTGTTTGTTGCTTTTAGGGTTTTGAGGTTTTTGAGTGATAATGCCACACTTTCTAGAGCTGAAGAATGAGGAATTTGTCGTGATGGAATTTGAATTTGGTTTGGCGTAGGTGACAGGTCTCGAACTGGCTTTGTTCTTGGAGGAGCGCTTGGCGATTGGGAAAATCCTGCACCTGATCAGTGTATGCTCTTGACTTCACTCGCATTATTTGAATTCATAAGGTGTTGATGAATTAATGGAATACTCTCGGAGAAGGCTGATTTGTCATTGGCAACCTCGAATCAGCTGAGAGTCTTTTTTGGTCTTATTTCGAAATCGGAATGCATCAGTAGAATCGAGCAGTGCTTGGCATCTCTAAGTAAGAAGCTGTACCTGAAGTTCAGTGTTCAATATTCTTCTACCCGCTCTTTCTTCCGCGCTAGAAACTAGGATTGTGCTCACCTTGAGAGGGCGCTTACTACTAGTGTAAAGACTGGTGTGGTATGATTTATGGGCACAAACGTCAAGGAGAGGTCTAACAGATACTCTATTTACGTCAGCCTTGAAACAGGTCTAGAACTCCTCTTCTTTTGCACCAGACGCTCTGGTGGATATCATCCTGAGCTTTTTGTGGTGTGGTGGTTTTGTTGTATCAGCTAGTGGCAGAGGAGGAGGCAGAACGCCTGAGGGAGCCAATGTAGGTCCGAGGCCGGGCAATAGGCGGGGTTCGCAGGGCAGCCCAGTGGTGACCAGACCTGCACAGAATTTTGTTAGCTTTGACTACGCACAGCTTGAAGGTCGGAGAGGAAGTGCTATGATTACTCCTGTGAGTGCTTGCTCACTCACTTACTCTCTATTTTCAAAAGTTAGATGGATCAAAGCAAGAATGTTTGTGTATCATGTATGAGTGCTACGATGCTCCTGGATTTTCTCAATCAGTGTCTGCCCTATTTATATAGTGTACTGGATGTGCGTTTGAATGCGTCTCTGATGTTCCATAATTGCAGGTGAATAATTCTTGTATTGAAGAGGTTAGCGCATCAGCTTCAGGAGAGAGAGAGATTGTTGTTCCAGCTATTGAAGGCCGAGTTGAGGTTTACATAGATCGCAAAGGCAACCTAGAGGTATGGACGTTCTTGTGACTTAGCCCAACTGCTGTTGTTTGTAGGTGGTGCGTATGACCTTCTTTCTGGCATACTCATGGATTTCCTGGGCGGTTCTGCAGGCTTTAGAGGCTGTAGAATATAGAACTACAGGTTTAGGATTCGTGGAACAAGAGTCTGCAGGTAACGATTCTGACGACGGAAGAGTACCAATGAAGGATGATGTCGAACAAGATATTAACGACCATACGGAGAATGTTAAGGTAACTCCTAGTAATAAGAAGGACCGACAAGGGCGTGAGAATACTGCTGGGGCGGGGAGAAATGCCGGATATATTAGCATCGGGGGTGTGAAGATCTTCACTGAGGCGGGGGATCTTCATTTAACAGATGAGAGTGAAGAGGATCTCGACGAATGCGTAGAGCCAAGTTCTAAGAAGAATCGGAGGGGGAGACGAGAGCAGCAACGAGGGCAATGGCTGGAGGAAACTTTCAGTGAATCCGGAGAGAGTGTAGTGGATTCAAGTGACGACTCAGATGTGGATGACGACTTAGTTGAAGACTACATGGCCAATGTTGAAGGCGCAGAGGAGATGTTGGACTCTAACTGGCTGCTGAATAATTCGCTGCACCATGCTGCAGTTGAAGACATGGACTCAGATAATTCGGAGGAGGATGAAGATGATGCTTCATGTTCTGGTTCAAGTGACCAGGATTCAAGCGATAGTGGTGGTGCTGCAGAGAGAATGTGGAGACAGAAAAGGCAGAGTAAAGGGAAAGAGTTGATGGACACTGACGATGATGATTTGGACTCCGAGTTAGAGGACATGGTAGTATTTGGAGAACATGTACGCAAGACAAAGACGACCACTTTGTTGAAGAACTTAGAGTTGGAGGATAGTGAGGAGGATTCCGAGGATGACGATGACGTTTCCCAACTCTTTGATGTCATGGAAGATGCACTTTTCACCCCAGGTGCATAGTTATTGGAGATTCTCAACCCGTATCTTCCTCCCCACGACAGTATGCAGTAACTGGTCTTAGTGTCATTTTTTTAATTGTAATGTAGATACTAAGCTTGTACTAACGTGGGTGTTCACATCGTTTCTTGCAGACAAGATCCCGGGAACAGGAAAGCAGAAGATTGGAAGTATAGGAAAATCACTTGAGCCTGCGATGTGGCCAACAAGTGTCCATAAAACCACAAAGAAGGCAAAAAAAGTTCCTGGTAAGTCCAACGTTTTCGCATTATAATTTGAACGCTCAAGCCTCTTACTGTGCGATGAGAAGATATATGGCTTGATGGCGTTACAGGACAGAAGAAACGGGAACGCAAGGAAATGATTGCTATCAAGCGACAGGAACGTGCACTTCAGCGGGGTCTGGACCTGCAAGCTATCAATACGGTGCAACTTCTGACCTGCTGCATGTATAACTTGCGTACGATGTGGAGCACACCAGTTCATGAGATTATTGTCCATCTTTAAGACGCGCATTCAGAGCAGCCTTTGCAGATGTAGAGGATCGTCAGTTTTGCAGGTCATGTGTAAAGAGCTCTTAGTTTGCAAGGATGCTATCGTTGTCGTCATAAGCTTAGAGGGAGCCTTTTCTGCTCTTATTGCACAGGCATTGGAGGGCATTGTTGAGCGTGGCACTGATATATACGCGTTTGCTCCTATGGAAGATCGAGACCGCGCTCAGGTAAAAGCCATTTTTATCGTTGGTCAAATGTTCCTCTTCCCTCAAAGTCTATTGGCGGTCTTGTTTCAATCAGTATATAAGCTTATGTGTGCGTTTCTGATTGACCAGATACACAAAATGGCTGCAATGTACCGATTAAAAAGCGCCAGCCAGGGCTCGGGCAAGAAGAGGTGACTGCAATTAGTTGCTTCATTCGAACAGAAACGTTCTACACTACGAATTGAGGCTAACGTGTGGTCTTGCCTTCCAGGTTTACTGTGGTGACTCGCACAAAGCACACCGGCCTGCCTACAGGTGCTGACAAGTATCGGCTTGCCGCGGTAAAGCCTCAACCCTTCTCCCTATTTTATTCTTTTTAGACGTTGGCTATTGTCCGAACATGATGAGATAGCCCATCTCTTTCTTCATTCTCTGATATTGGAACTGTTCGAATGCAGATGCTCGATCGAGAAGGTAACAGCGTAATTCCACTCACAGGCGAGGATCGTCGTATGGCCAAGAAGTTCAAAAACGCTGCTCGCCAGGCTTTTCTAACCATGCAGACGCCCACTCCGAAGGGCAAGAAAAAGAAAAACTTCATGCAAGGTGAACCACTTTTGCGCAAATCGAAATCCAAGAAGGCTGCCACATCAGGTACATCAAATAGCTCCTCCACTAACATTCTCTACAACACCTCAGTAAGTACATTCCTGAAATAGCGTTCTATTCGGTTGCAGCAGAGAAGAGTGGGGCGAAGAAATTGAGAACACCCAAGTATGCCAACAATCCCATGTCCTTCATTTCCTGTGGAACAATGGTCACCGAAAACGATGCAACAACAACAGTGGTCCAAATTGGCCAGGCCTCCTCGAGCAGTAGCAAAGTGGCAGCCACTTACACGACAATCGGCACTTTTGAGGCTCACACGAAGGGATTTGGATCACGTATCATGTCCAGAATGGGGTTCGTGGAAGGTGGAGGCCTTGGTAGAGACGGGCAAGGCATCAATAGTCCTCTGGAAGCTGTGAAGCGGCCCAAGTCGCTCGGTTTGGGTGCTTATGCTCCTCCTCCACCACCTTCTGCTTAGGTGCACATTGGCATGACTCCTGTGGATTTTGTATTTTGTACAGTCCCTCCTTCAGTCTTTTTGTACACAGTAGGTACCACAAAAAGTGTAAACTGCATTACGGCTTCGAAATTGCTGTGAACTGGAGTGTAAAGTGCATTCGGAGCTAGTGAAGTCTACTTGCAAATCCTGAAATTTGAATTTTTCAGAGTTAAGTGAGTCACTTATGTCCAAAACTGTTCTCTTCATAAACCGGTAAGGTTTTTGTGGGAAGTTATCTAGTGCTACCACCTTACATTTTGATAACTACCTTCATATGCACAGGCATGCTTGCAATAAGTAGAAGAAAAATTGTTGCTGGCAATAATGACTTGAGCATAGTTTTGAAGCACACATCATGGTTGCATTATGACTATAGAAGTCACTGTGGACAAAGTCGTATTGTATCAACTTGCATCTTGGTTGATTCTTGATGAGAGCTTTTGCATGGTTTGTATGGTTGATTCTAAATGATAGATTTTGCATGCTTTGTACGGAAGTCAAGATAGGGTTGATTTGCAAGTTAGGGTCTCATTCATGTGTTACCAACATTTCTTTTATCTTGGATTATCTAGGTGATGTTCTAGTGCAAGTGCACAAGTAGAATACGTCAAGCAAGATGTTATTCTTTTTATTACACAAGAATAAAGAGGACAATGTTAGAATGTTGAATGAACCCTCCTAACCATTTATAGTGTGCAGCTTTGACTTAAATTTGGAGTTACATCAAGTTACAAATAAGTCACTATCTTGACATCAAACCTTGATTTGGTGGGACTTGTGATTGTTTTTTTCTTCTTTTTTTGGTCGCACTCCCTTCTTCATAACTCCCTTCTTCATCTGGTCGTTTTCTTTTCTTTATATTCCTGGATTTCAAATTAGATAAGTGGTTTAGAAATCAAAGCAATGATCAACTTCATTATTTAGTGAATAACATATGCGGATTGATGAAGTGATTAAGAAACCATACTTGATTGAACCAATGTTAAAGATTGAACTTTGAATTGAGATATATTAGGAAACTCATGGTGTGCGGTTTTTGAGACGTGAACACATAGTCTGTGGCTATCCATATCAAATAATGACAACAATGCCAAAATAAAAGAATGTTGTAAAAATTCTTGTGTTATTACCTAGATTTTGATATCCTAGGTTCAGTCATTGGCGGAATTAGCAACATCATATAAACATGTGACTTTGTAGTGCTACACAAGTTAGTGCAACAAGACATTGCTTGAAGTTGCTGAGGGGTTGTAGAGTAGTTTTGTTTGCGTTCAAGAAATGTACTTTCTTTTTTAAAAAAAAAACTTTCACGGGCCATTTACCTTTTGAAGCATTTTATTGTGAGCTACTACTTCATAAAATTTCACTTACTTTAAGTCTTTAACCCTCGAAGAACCAAAAGAAACTCATGTCTAGTCTCTTGGCTCTTCTGGAGGTAAAGCCATCATTCTCTCAAATATTGTTCTCATCTATATTCTTTAAACCAAGTCTATGTAATGACTTTTGTTTAATTTTTGTATCCATCTAATAGACTAATAATCTAGACATATTATTAAATTATCCATAATGTTATCAAACACTTCCTGATTGATTTCATTCTATGATGCATTGAAGCACTTATTTAATTTTCTATTATTTGTTTCTAATTTCATACAAGATTCTTCAACTTCTCTTATTATTTGTTGCGCTTATCATACAAAGATGTGTGCATGCTTGGCATAAGTCAACCTCGTTTCTTGTTTCTAGTATTATTTCTATAAGAAAAGCTAAACTATTGTTAAGGATACAAATTTGTGTTAATTTTCAATACAGACATATGGTGGTTAGGGGTTCTCCAAAGTGGTGTTACTCCTTAAAAATTAGGGGACTTTTCATATTGGGGAACACTTTTGCAAAATAATTTCAAAGAAGGGAAACAAAATTATTATTTGAACTTATTTTCATGATTGGTAAACATCTTGAAGTTAATGTGAAGAAGTTTGACATCTTAGTAAATTGAAGCTAAATATAGCTTCTTTTTTCTCCTTTTGAAGCAATGGCGGAAGTTTTCTATTTCCCTCATTGCAAATATTTGAGTTTTTTCCCTTATTATAAATGTTTTAAAGAAGTGTTACCTTGTATGAGAATTCCCCTAAAAAATAAGATGATTGAAAAAAGTTTCTTCTATGTATAAATCAATATCTTTGCATCTAATTGATAATTGGTTTGGAGGTTTTTGTTGAATGATTCATTAAGAGCGTCTATGATAAGGTATTATTACATATGAAAATGCTAATGGTTTAGAAAGTATATCTTTTGTGTCTAGATACCTTTGACAAAATTATTATCAAGCAATCTTATAACGTGATTATACTTTCTGCAAATTTTCTTACTTCAATTTTTCAGCATGGACAAAAGTCAATTGGTAAGCCCCTAAAAATTACCGTTTACACGTATCAGGTTGCCATCGAATCCTTTGTTGATCATAATCAATTACAAATAAATGCTCTTGTAATTGAGCGGCTGAAAACACACAATGAAGAAAAAGTTTTGTAATATCTTGTATAGTATAGATTCCAATTGGAAATTTATGATGAAAGTTGTCTTGAATATTTTAATATTTGTAAAACATTATTTACTTCTTACATAAGAGAATTCCACATATGACAATTCTACCTTGTGTGTTCTCACCTTTACTTTTAAAATTATCTTAAATACTATTAAAAGATTAACTATGATAGGAAGAGACGAGTTTATTATTATTAGAAATATCAACAATGAGTATATTTTTATTGTTATTTATATGTTAAATATTCAAATTTCTATTTCCATTAATTTTTATATTATATTCTAATGCACATATTTTAACCAAAGATCTTTAGTCATATAATGTGGTTTTCTATAAATCTTTAATAGCAAAAGAATGAGTACCTCCAAGTATAGACTCATCAGGCAATCCAGCTTCTTCAACTACAAAATTTACGCATATCCTTTGGTCCTGTTACTTACACCATCAACAATGAAGTAATTTTATGCTTTATTATACTATTTCTAAAAGCCCAATTAAATCAATAAATCACCTCTTAACCAAATTATTGGAAATATTAGTAAGCACTTGAATTTGTAAAACACAATTGGTAAAAAATTATCATTATTGCACTATTTATTCTAAATACTTACACTCATAAAATACAGTAAATAATTCTGGGGTTGAATCACAAAATATCGTATTCCATCACCTTCGGGATCATTAGGCATTCCTTGGATGCCAATTGATATAGTTGGAAATTGACTAGATATTGGCGGTCCTACATTAGGATCAGTATATAATCCCTACAAATAATCATACACTTATAATTAGCAATTGTTCTTCCAAGTTCATGATGTCTCATTCTAGATTCATAATTTACATTTGTGTATACAACAACAACCAAGAAACATACCCACAATCTAGACATTTATTGCTTGTCACTAGTTGTTGATGGATTAGCTAAATGTACAATCATGAAAGTGTGATTATGGACATCCCATATCCAAATTTTGTAAATAAAAATGACAAAAAAAGTGTATAAACATCAAATAATGTAATATACAAGAATTAGGTTCTCTTTTCCTTAAATGTATGCATAGTGTAGAATTTAGTTAAGTAAATTCTAATTTTTGGAACCAAAGGCTTGATTTAAGGTTATTATCACACATACTAGACTTGAATTCATCCAACTTTACAAACCTCATCAAAAGTGAATATTGGATTAAGAGCTTATGGCTCCTATGAGTTTCAATTAATGATCCAAATGGTTGAATCTCAACAACTGGAATGTTTGGAAGTCGAGAACTACTCAATCTTGATTTAGTCAACAAAAATCTATATTCTAAAGTCTTGTATATTCTTAGCATCCATATAGCATATTGTTAGCAACCTTGTTTTCAGTCTATTATGATTTTATAGAACTATAGTTTTAAGACCAAAGATAGGTATCATGTATACCTCAAGGGGTTTCCAACATTGTCTTGGAACACAGTCTTTGTTATTTTGGCAAACTATCATTGGCATTATATCATATCCTTTTCCCAGAAGATAAAAATCTAGCTGACCTAAGAGATTGACTGACCATATATCTTTGAGTATTATAGGAAATGACAACAATCTTTTATTGATATATGCTCATTTGAATTGTAACCATTCTTATCAAAAAGTAATAAGACATCATTTTGATTCTTAGAAAAGTGTACATCATTACAAGAAAAACATGATTCTGACCATAGATGTTGTCATATTGTTCAAAGGATATCATTGAAAATGACTAAGAAAATGATTAGCTTTAGGCAATTATTCTGACTTAAAATATGATTATTTGTAATCATGTGACTATAATAAATCATAACATTCACTTCAATAACTATGAATATTCATATTTTAACTCATTTTGAACCAATGGCTTCAAACAGTTCGACTACATCTATGAAAATCAACACCTTCTCTTCTTGTAGTGCATGGTACACGAGAAAGTTTATCTTGTGTTATCACATTAATATAAATGTAAATATTAGAAATTTTATTTCGATGTGTATTTCTTTAAGTTAAACTTAATCATGTCGTGAGAAAGAATTACAATGTAAGAATGTACCTCATCTATTATTGGATAATAGAAATCGTCTCGGAAGTATGAAAAAGTGGTTCCAGTATCAAGTACCAACTTAGAGGTTTTACTTGGAATTCTTTTTGAATCGAGCTTTTTGCCGTCAAATGTAACAAATAATGGAGTTACCATAATTACACAATCACCATAACTGTATGGAATACACATTGTGTTAGAAAGTTTTAAAGAGTTTCAAAACAAGAAAAGAACACAATTCTCTACATCAATGTTAAAAGTGTAATTTTTTATAAGACTTACTTTATAAAAGGTCTTAATTTGGCCCAAACCAAATTGTTTTCGTTCCCTTCAATCTTAAAATCAGCTCCCATAGAAACATAACCTATTTCTTTTTTGTTGTCTATCGGTCTTTCATTTATGTCTCCAATACAAATTCCAACTATATTTTGGCTAATAAATTTCAATTTAGCCCACTGGGCCGGCAATGTCATCTCACAATTACCAAAACCAAACATTCCATCATAGACAACTGGAGGTTTTTCGGGCTCTTCCATCTCCGTTACGCAACTGATAAGAATTCAAGTTAGAGCATTAATGATATATAAATTTTTGAAGGTATTAGAAGTACTAATAGCTATTAGCTAATACTGATAGAATGAACTTACACATACATACGAGGTAGATTCATTGAAATGTCAAGTAGAAGAATAAATCAATAGCACTAACATTCTCAATATCTATATTTACACACATTTTAACCATTTTACATTTATAGGAGAAAGTTATAGGATGTAAACAAATGATCAAGAATTGATTACCCAAAAACCCCATGCCCTATAATTTCATTGTTGTTTTGATTGCGTAGTATGATAATTTCATGAACAAATCTACCTTTGTAAACGGCATCATCTGCATATCTCTCAGAAAATACACAATTAAAGTTATATTTTTCTTTGCATTTCTTGAAACTTTCAAGGGCTTTACATACTGGTTCATCCTCTCCTACACACTTTAATATTGTTTCGAGCCTCGGTTCAAAAAACCCATTAGGTCCCTACAAGTATATTTGAATTAATGTGGAGTGTGAGACCACCTCAACAATTATGCATATTGAATATCAAATATTTTATTATTTAGAGAATCTTGAACCCTACAATGTTATCGGCATGATACAATAAATTATAATGGTAACATTCACTAATTTTGAGAAATGATAGTTTAGCTTGAGTCGAGCTGAATGTGCCCACAGAGTACATTTGGCCCAACTCAAGCTCAATTGTCATCGATTTGATAATTTGAATATTCCCATTATAACGAAATAAGTGTTTAATCACTATCAAAAATAAAGCTACATATCCACAAAATTTAATACTAACCACAAGCTCGAGATTTTTTGAAGGGACACCGGGAATTTTGCAATATACCCATGAGTGCTTACTACCTGTGTCAATATTCAAATAGAATACTTCATCATCCTCACCCAAACTTAGTTCGATAAAAAGAGACATCCTGTAATTCATTATATTAAAGGGGAAATCTATAAATAATACAAAAGCATGAAGTATTCAATTCCTCCTACTTTCAATTTATTAACACGACGAAGAAGATTTAACATCATCTTTATGTTATAAAATAAGTTGAAATTGATCCCAATGTTACAGGTATTTAAATATGTGCCACTTCAAATTAAATATAAATTAAATGTACTACCTAAGTTCATAGAACAAAGGTGAGACTTCATGTAACCTCCTCCTATTGAATGGCCTACTTTTACTCCAAGATATTTCTTTGGCACTAGTGTTTTGTGGTTGTGCATAATATCCATACAATGGAAATACAAATCCTGGTTGATGGTCATTATTAGACACATTAAGTTGTAATTTCCATAAAATAATTGAAACAATTACACCAAAAGCAACATAAGCTCCCTTGTACGTATAAGTCTTCAAATCTCTCCAAAGTATAGACTTCTGCATATATGCATACCAATTATAAGAACACTTTTAATTCAAGGTCAATCAGACACATGTGCAAATTCAAATGCTTCCTATCATTTATTCAATAATGTTTGGAAATTTTGATAGTTGAAAGAATCATGCATTAACAACGTTACCAAAGGCAGATCATCACATTGCCTCGAGGATGCTTGTAGATGGTAAGCACTACCTCCTCGCCTCATTATTTATAAAATACATACTAAATAGAGTGGTTCCAACCATCAATTTGTGTTTGTGCAACTACGTTATGTTTCTTGAAAATGAATTTCTTCACTTTCTAATTTGGTCCTGTAATTTGTTAATTGCTACATGAAGAAATCTTGATTTCCTTGCCTCAATTTAGGTATCATTTACTTATTATCAAATACATGGTATTGTTCACAATATTAATCAACAATCACTTTGAAAGAATATAATTAATATTGTCACTCACTATGCTCTTATTAATGCCAGAATGAGCAGTTAAATAATAGGAGGAGTATGTTTATTGATTAAATATATGTTTGAAGTAAAAATGTTAATTTAAAGTATTTCTTATCATTATTAAATTGGAAGTTGACATCACTAATTATAACATAGTCCAAAGTACATTTAGTAACTTATAACTAATAATCTAGTTTTCTAATGACAATTCACGTTGATTTTTTCTTTACCAATCAAATTTCAAACCTTTAGTTGCAAAAATTGGATTTTTTGAGATTTGGTCATTTTAGATAAAGTATTTATCTAAATTCTATTTTTACTTTTTGCAAAAAAATTGTGGATGTAGAAGACTTAAGGAGCTTTAATTGGAAACTAATTATTATTGAATCATAGATAGAGGGGTTATTTAAGAATTGTGGAACATCTTAGTTTGGAAGCCCACATCATGCACCTACGAATTTTTCACTTTTAAGATTTTGTGATTTCTATGTTTACTAAGTGACCTAAGTTGAAATATTTTGAAATGTACAAGGGCACTCTTCAAAGTTCACAAGAGGTGATTTTGAGACTTAAGTTTTGTAAATTTACATAATCTTCCTTTTAAAGTTTGTCGAAAAAAATTGAAATTTAGAATTCTAAAATAAACCGTCTGTAATAACTCTACAAACTCACAAAAGCACCTTATATTGTTTAAACTTTCTTTACACCATTAATTTTTAACTATATGCATGTCTTACTTTCTTACGCAAACAATATTCTCACACAGTTTTCTAAAAACAATTTGATTGAAAATCAAAACAAAGTAATGAATCTCAACATTATTTTATGCGTTGTATGATAGCATAGTCATTTTCTCTTAAAAAATTAAACCGAGGTGACATTAAAATTATGTTCATGATATTATTTCACTTTAAATTGACAACCCTTAATATATTTCTATGTCACCTTGGTCTAAACTATTGACTCAAAATGGCTCTTATGTCTTTTAGTGATGGGCATATCCAACTTTGTGCCCTTCAAAGGAAAAAACTATGAGCAGAATGTTTTGGTTACCAATCATCAAGTCCCTTGTACACAATGTAGATGCCTCCCTTGTCAAGCACAACCTTCTTCTTTATTTTATTTTTTATTTATTTTTTGATCCAATAGTTAGCGCAACCTTTAAATGTTACTATTTCATAAATGGTGCACATTCAAGTGTTGAAATTTAGAAATATACTTCTACATAAGGTAGGTACATGGTGGAGGGAGTTCTAGTACTTTATCTTTGCAGAGAAGGGAGCCCTTTATTTCTGTCAAAAATAAAATAAAATAAAATAAAAACTATACGGAGTTTTATTTGGAGTGCAATAGATGATATTCTATTTACTCCTATTTTGTGTACCAACAAGTATTGAGTAACATTTACATATAACAAGTATATGAATCATATGGCAAGGCCTTGGGTCCCAAATAGACCAAACCAAATAAACTTCAAAATAATATGCACATGTTTATAAACTCAATCAGAAAAGAATTTTTATGATTTTCTTTGCATCTTAACAAGGAGAATCAAGAATGCAACTAAACCTTTCAAATAGTGGTGAAGTGATGGCATTTACATAATTCCTCTTGAAACCTAAGGTCCGCCGATAGGTTCATACATTGAAATATAATTTCTACCTAATATCTAATCTTAAATGAGGACTCATGCAAAAGGGAATATAGATAGAAGATAAAGTATCCAAATTAAGTATATTTTGTGTAATAAAAATTAAAGATCCATACAAAGATGGCATGCATTTTTAGTGACAATAGCTTTTGATTTTAAGATTTCAAAAATTGGGCATGTTTTACCATTGCAAGCCGATCATGAGAAATCAAAAATTGGTTTTCATGAAATTCTCTTACATAAGTATAATCTCAAGATGGATTTTAAAATTTTCTAGTTAAAAGCATTTTGATACAATTAAATTAAGAATTGGATTTGCCATGATGTTCACACGATGAAAAAAGTAAAAAACGGATGAAGTTTGAGGAGCGATATCTCCTTCACCCACTCTCAGATTTCAACTTTATTTTTTTGGGGTGGATTCCAATTAGAGTCTTGTTTTAGTGGTAGAAATCTTGACCCAATTGAAGATGTTTTGAGAATATAGCGTAGGTTTGAGTGCAAGAAGTGTAGTTTCGGACTACTTTCCTTTGTAGTTTTCTTGACATATCACCATTTCCATCTACGACACTTTTTTTGAAAATGAATCTTTTGGCTAAAAATTGGCTGGGACGTTTCGGGGTTAAGGAAGAATCTCATGCATTCATAAATTAATTACTCAAATCAAACTACAACTACCATTCAAATGAGCACTTTAAGTTACTTCGCACTATTAATGTGTAAAGTTTTCACAAAATTTTAATCTCTTCATTCTAAATTAGCCTATTGAAACTAGGATTACCGTAGTACACATAATATATGATATTTGTTCTAGGAATCTTTCACAATCGTACTTATTTTAAATATTCTGAACATAAATATGTACAAATACTAAAAATAATTTGTAAGTACGTATAAATTTAGCCAAACATACCTAGCCAACATTTGGATAATCTTGTACTCCGGTAACCGTGATTAAAACATCTCAGTCAGTCTCAATAGTTCCTTTCTAGCCCTGGATTTTCCAATGAGGGCCTGTAACTTATCCCTGCCATGAAATTTATTCCCATCCGAATAAAATAAAAACTTAAATTTAAATAAGAATTTAAAAAGAATAAAAATAATAATTGGGAACCAGTACAGTACAACATTAATTTTTAAAAGAAAATGATGAGCAAAAGTTAAAGGGCTATGCCTTTTGTTGGAGGAATTGGACAAGTACCATGTCTGCATTGCATGTTATTCACTTTACGACCAAAAGTTGGATTGGGTTCACAAATATCAAGCTTTTGGAATTAATTGTTTGACAAGAATGTTGACATATTTTAATCTTTTAACGCCCAAACAAGCCAAAGGAGCTTTTTTTTTTCCCAACAGAATGTGCTTCGTAGCTCTCACTGTACTCAACTTTTCACTTATATTCTGGTCCCCTTCTCATGATGCATTCAAAAAGTGAAATTTTACAATTCAAGTCAGAATTTGTATGAGTGATTCTCTGCTTTGAAAGAATTGTGGTAGGTAGGTTAGGATTGTACATAAGCTTGTAAAAGGTTGCAAGCTCATCATTGATTGGTTCATTCATGATGCCCAAGTTCAAAAAGTGCACTGTTCATGATGCCCAAGTCCAAAAGATGTTACGTTCCAATTTTGAGTTGTCAGTTTCAGTCCTCATGGGCGTTTAAGTGTTAACCCCTACTTGTGACAATTGTTTAAATTTAACATCTTGGATAACTAGAATCATTTTAAGAGTCTTATCTTATTCATATACAAAAAAAAATCTAGATAGATTATGTTGGCTTAATGAAACTTCCTCCGCTCCTTGGTGTTTTTTGGGAGCTTGAAACCTCAAAACTGCAATTCTCTACCTCTAAGCACTCGTGGGGGTGTGAACCAGTTTCTTTTCCTTTTTTAGAAATTCCAACCGTAAGATCTTGTACCTAAGGATATGCTTGATTACTGTTCAAAAAATTGACCATTGAATGTTTACGATTTGAGAGATCATAACATCCAAAGTTTGTCTCCCAAGTTTTTTTGGGCATGATTGCGAAGATTGGTTTTGAAATTTTTGGAGGCCGCCCTTGTAAGATTGGTAAACTTTTTGACTTAAGTCACTTTAAATTTTCAGTAGTGATTTAGTAATGAACATGTTTCGAGAAACAAATTTTTGAAAAGTTACTTATTTAAGCTGCCCCATCTCGGCTCGCAACCCAAGGATCGTCCTAAAAGACTCAAAAATTGGAATTTGACTTTGCAAATTTTACCACATACACTTTGCAGTATAAGGAGGACCCAATAAAACTCTAAGGCAAAAATATTACTTCTAACCCCTTCATTTAGGTTGCCCGGAATCTCAAAAACCCATTTTGGGCTTCAAGAAGAGTTAGGGGTTAAGCAAGACAATAATGCCAAGTCAAAGGTTGGTAACACAAGAAGGTAGGTGGCTTGAAACCACTCAATCCAAACAAGATATACATTATAGTTTCCACCTCAAATTTTGATCTATATACTTTTAGACTAAACAATTATGAGTTTCACTTCCAAATTCATAACTATATTAAAATGAATTCTAAAATTCATGACTTCCATTGGTCTAAATTCCTACATACTTTGTATAATTAATTCCAGAACTATTTTCTTTGGTTCCTCTCCAATGAACTTACCAAATTGAAATTAATTTGAGCGGTTGTTGAGCCACCTACCTTACCCTCAAAACAAATAGAAAGCTCAATTTTCATTCTCTTGGCACTCAAATGTGTGCCGCTCACTACATTCAATCTAGATTCTCCAAGGGGTGGGGCTCCAATTTTCTATTTTTTTCCATTTTTGACCCCCTCAAATTTTGTTTTCTTTTTTTCCTTTTTCTTCTTTTTTGTCTATGCCCCCATTTTATCCTCAGGCCTCTCCATGGAATTTAAAGGGCTTATACACCAAAAAGAAAATACCGATCACCCTTTTATTAGCCCCTTCATATTTGAAATTTTGAGGTGAGAAACTACGTTGAATTTGATGTCAAGCAAAAGATATTCATGACATTAGTGTGTCGATTAATTGGACCATGTAACAACTCCTTTAATTGAAAAGTACTCTTTATCTCAATTGATTTATACATTGATTATTTTTAGAAAATAAAATATATAACAACAAAATAGAAATCACTTTCCATTCAAGTAAATATAAATTAGGGAAAAATGAAAAGAAACGTGTTCAGAATAAGAATCAAATCGGATCTAACTTTTTTGACACCAATTTATTAAGAAACATGAGGGGACCTTGGGTTTTTCAAATCTCACCAAGCCCCTTGGGTAGTGCCAAGTGTTACAATGGGAACCCCTCCAAAAAGCTGACAAACATATCTCAACTTCTCAAAAGTGGAAAAAAATAAAATTAAAAAATAAACAACAAATCCCTAGATCAAAATTTTAATTTAATATTTAAAAGTAATTTATTTAAAATTTAATAAAACTAAAGGCCCCACCTAATAAAATCTACCGTTTTTAAGGGCCGTGTAAACTTGGGGTTTTAAAATAATAGTGGATTTTATTGGAAAGTGGAGACCATGCAAACTTTGTTTTTTTCTTTTTTTGAAGTTCGAGTGAAAAGGCAATGCATAGTTTGGGGGAATTGGAACTTGGAAGCCCCACGAGGACATGAGAAGGTCATAGCTTGACTTATAATTGTCTATCTATGGTATGTGTCTTGAATGCTAATGTATCCCATTTTGGATTCTTTTTCCGAAAGTATCCTATACAACTTTGTTTTTTGGATAAGAATCTTTTGAATTGTATATGGGATGCTTACATTAATAAAATAGTAAATATATAGTAGACAATACAATTCATTCATTTATCAATTTGGATGTGAAGTAGTTCATGACGCTGAGTCTTAAAATAAAAATTAAATTACTAGAAAAATAAAAAATAAAATCATATATATATACATACATATATATACATATACACAATATATATTAAAGAGGTTGTGTTCAAGTACGCTATAAACTGTAAAGTTATAATAGAAAAAACATGAAATCTATTTGCTAATCATCAAAAACCTTCTCCAACTTTGTTCTATCCATATAAAGTTAATACAATGCCTTCTTAAAATAGAACACTATTGTCAAAGAAAAAAACAACAAGGTTTCACTAGGAAGTTCATTATAAGATATGTGGCTTGTTGGATAAGAGCCTTTTCACACAAGCACTTATCAAGCAAGGAAAAAAACTCTATAATACAGGAGCCAATATATCAAATTGATCCTCCCAACTTTTTGGTGCACCTTATTGTATACATGAGAGAATACCTATTGTGCCAAACATAGGTGTGCCTAAGATCTTCTAGTAAAGAACTTAGTGTAAACATGAACCACACACTTAATTACAATCACTGACTATTTTTCACTTACATGATTACCGGTGTGAATAGCCCGTAAGGTCTTAACTTGCCTCGACCATATATAAAATTGCTCGTCGTGAAAGCATGCCCAGCCCTGGGCTCTAGGCTAGGTTGGCAAGTTGCATTGAAACCCTCAAGCGCCGATTAGCGAGGGCTGGGAACCCCACCCCATGTCGGAAGACATGCTGGAAGACAAGCAAGCCAAAGACACTGCACCAATCACATTTCTGACAAGTGGGTTATGATAGAAACCACTTTTTGCCAATGAAACCAATTCCACATGGCTTTCTCATACTGATTGAAGGGAACGTTTACCAAAATTTGAATGAAGGCACGGGATAACTTGGAATTATGGTGTGCTAGAACAAAGGGGACCACAACCCTCTTGGTTGGGTTGGAGAGATACTGCGTGGGATGGGACTCCTCATACTTCAAACCAATCTCCCGGCTACAGTTTGGGTTGGGCATGCTCTTATACAGTAAACAGCAAACAAATTTGCTCTTTAATTTCTTCGAAACAAGGAAAGAAAAGGTATAATAAATACTCATAAAATATCATTCAACAACAATCATACCATTACATAGTGAGCAAAAGTAACAAGTTTCATAAATTAAAATTAAAAACAACAAAAACCACCTACAATACTCAATACTCCCAAACAAAAATCTACTTTCACCATCATACATGCACACTATCATTGACTTTACCACACATGTACTCAAGATCAATCACAAGAGCTGAAACAGCCCCACGTGAAAAAGTCGTCAAAAAGGAAACATTTATCCCACATGCACTTTCATGCACCTTTTAGAAAGGGTGGTTTCAAGATACTTGAGTAAACAAATAAATCTCAACTTTAGTTTTTATTTTAAAATTTATTACTTTACACAAGTATAGAACAAACCTCAACTTTAGATTTTATTTTTATTATTCTACACAAGTAAAGGACAAACCTCAACTTTAGATTTTATTTTTATTATTTTACACAAGTAAAGGACAAACCTCACCTTTAGAGACTCGATGTCCATGCGCACTGCTAACATTGGCCTATTGCCAGCCTTTCATGCCACATGGGTTTGCATTATCACTAACGAACAAAATACACCAAAAGGGAAAAAGAACAATAAATAAACGGGGGGGAAGGGTTGGCTTCCCAAAATATCACCGAACACACCCTATCATGTTGGACTGTCCTAGATTCTGGGGCTCGAAATCTACCAGTTTCGGGTGACCAGAGCTTGAGAATCAGTATTGAGAAAAGCTATAAGGCCACGTCGCGGTCTCTGAACTCGTCACTTTCGCAGTCTCCAAGTTGGTTGTTGTCATTGCCACTTGCACTGGCGGTGTTTTCTACCTGCCGGTCTCGATAACTTAACTCTAGCATGCTTGCTTTTGAATCTAAAATGTTTCTGCATTCAAACTGATATTGAGTTGAAATGTTTTTACAGTGTGAATCTTCTGGTTGTCGTTGAGGACGAGAGTTTGATTTGCGAGGTACTAGAGTACTGTTTTAAGTTTACTGCTGAGCGTCCTTGTGTTTATCGGTACTGGAGCCAGTTTTGTGATGCTGTCGGAGTTGAAATCAGTGGACTGTGATGAGCCTGCGTCTGCATTTCGTTTGAAATCCTGAGGACATTTGAATGAAAGCTGTAGTCTGCCTGTTGAGGGTGAGTGTTTAGAGTTTGTTGATGAGCTACCGAAGCTGTGTACGTAGCACGGTTGATATGTAATTCGATATTTCATGAAAAAATGGTGTAATCGCTTTTACTGTTTGAAATTCTCCGTATGAACTCAAGAAGTTTTACCACCATAGATTTTGCGCTAGTGTGTGTTGGAAGTGAAGCGAGTCCAGAGTTTGAGTTCTGAATGTAGTAGGCGCATTCTGACCCAGTTTATTACATTGAGAATTTCTGCAGTCCTAGTATACGAAGGGATTGTTGAAGTTTAAAGTCTCGATATAATGAACACTGAGTTTAATTTGAGCATTTCGAATATTCTTGAGTATCCGTGTCAGTATGGAATTGTAGTCGTCAATGTTCGATTACCAAAAGCTCAAATAGCTTGAGTTCACTGTAGAAAGTCGTTATTTGATATGCTTACGTTGCAATTGAAACTAGACACTCTGAGTTTAGCTCGGCATCGAGATCAGAGATTGACAGATCGCGAAGAGTTGAATCAGACAGATAGTCGTCGACTTCCCTTTACAAGTGCAAAACACCATGGTTGAATCGAGTATCAGTATATTGTTGCAACACAGTGTTCCAACCATGCCCTAATCTCAAGGTTGAAACACTGTCAACTGGTCGAACCACCCCACCAGTGGCATGTTGAAACGCCAGTGCAGAACAACGAGCGTCTAGTAACTATGGATGCGCACCATACTGATTGGTGTGCATTCCAACATACTGAACTTGCTTGTACGAGACAACTGCGAAGGAAATTTTTGAATACTCACAGCGATTTGTCCGGTTGAAATGTACAGAATGTGGCCAACGCAAGGCGGCGGCAGTGCCGCGAGGTTTCCAAAGCTCAGCCGCGTGACTGAAAACAATCAGAAGGTGAAGAATCATCTCCTATAAGTCTCTCAAACAATCGTTCAAACAGCATATATACTAACACTCCCTTTCCGGGTGAATCGGCACCCCTGCAGTGACCACGGGGAGCTTCTGGACTTGAAAGAAAGTCATGTAGCCACAATTGATGGTGCAGAGTAGCAGATGCAGACACATGGTCCGATCGTGGACTTGAAAGAAAGTCACATAGCCACAACTGATGGTGCAGAGGAGCAGATGCAGACACATGGTCCGATCGCGAAGCTGATTTCTTAGCAGGGCCGAATTTCAAGAAGGGAACGGAGATTCATTCAGTGTAGACAGACAGTGGCCAGATTCATTCAATTGACAATGTTGAGGCTCAATACAAGAGAGTTTGTTGTAATGTATCGCCACTCTTTATAGAGATAGTAAGAGTTTGGGGGTGCAGGAATACACAGATGCAGAAAATGATCATCGATCAGCAGCTTCATGAGTGCCCAGTTGCCCACCTGAGAAAATATTTCTGTCAGTCGATCAGCAATAGTAGACTTCAGTGAATCGTGCCGCAACAACGTGTTGTTAACGAGGTCTGTCTGTTTCTTTAACAGTTTATGACATTCCTCACTCAGATACTCGAAGCTTGATCCTCCCCTCTTTCATCATGTTGTGATTTTCTTATTGGTGGTCTATCGTGGGGAAATGGCACGGTGAAAAGGAAGAAGAAAGAAATGATGAGTATTGGAGGGGGAAATGATATTATTATGTGTTTGTTCTCTAGAGGGAGTGAGGGGTCTCCAGATTGCCTAATCTGAAATTTGTGAACAAAGTTTTTTCGTCTTATTTAATTTTGGGAAATCTAACTGTATGATTTTGTTTATGATTGTTTGATTAGTCTTCTTACCAATTTTTATCGTGTTTCAGCGTACGGATCGTGAGATAAATTGAGTCAAAGTTTCAGTTTTTGTTTAAATAAATCATATCGATTTGATTTGAGCGTCTCTCTTCTTGAAGGGTTGATGGTGAGGAGTTTGCATATTGGACATAGAGAAGGATAACCTTTGTCATGATAATATGATATTTAAGACTATCGATTCAGTTGAGAGGTACATTATGATAGGTAAATTTAGAGTACTGTAGAAATGTGTGGATTGTTTTGTAATGTTTAGCATTTGTTTGAAGGAATGTGATTATTTTTATTTTCTCGATATTGGTAGGATTTGTCGAAATAGATGATGTAATTGTGATCCTTTTTATAGTTTTGTCAGTCTCTAGAGATTGGTGGTGTTTTTGGACTCCTAAGTACAAAATAACAAAAAAATTTACTCTTAAACAGTCGTTATAAATTACTATTGTTTTTTTCATTTTACTACATAACAGAAACTATCTTGAAATCAATAGGAAAGGAAGTGTATTTTGGATAATTGGAAAATCTGATTACTTTCGCGGAAGTTTCGCGGAAGTTTTGCGGAAGGTGTTGAAGAATAATGGGGAAGAAAGTGTATGACAATTAGACACAAAATGAGTGCCTTCTGGTGGTCTTTAGAAATTGGTACTACCTAATGGATGATAAGACTTGATTCAACAAAAACAATAAACTCATATTTTACAATTCAGAATAACATAATCTACTTCTATAATAAAATATTGTTCAGCAATCCTTCCTACCCACCAATGTACTAACCTACCAACCTACGAACTTACCAACCTACCTACCTTCTTTTATGTATTAAAAAAATATGAATAAAGAGAGAGAAAAAGGGAGAAAAAAAACCGTTTGAGGAAATGGTAGACACGGGATACATTTTTTAAAGTACCATATAAAGACCTTTTTCGTCGGGACGACGGAAATATACTAGTTGAATAATAAATAGGATCTCAAAATAAAAATTAAATTAAAAATCCTAATCCTTTCAAAGGTTGTACAAAGCTCTAGAAAAGCTGTTTATATTTAGTCATAATTACTTAGATTCACGGATTTTTAGTTTTTTTTTTTTAATTTATTTTATTTTTTAAGGTAAAAATTCCCTGTACTAATTTTTGGGTAAATGAAAAGGTGGAAGAGTCCAAAAAGGTAGTATAATGTGAAAAGACAAGACACCCATGGGATAAAATGTGATTTGCTACTCGTTGCGCATGCCTTTTGGTGAAGAGATGCACTAGTTGAACTTGAACCCAAATGATGCATTTCCCTTCCAAACTCAACTTTTCAACTTCAAGCGTCACGACTAACACCGCTTCCGCACCCAAGTAGCCTTTCATGTCCTTTAAAAATCTTCACAAGAGCTACTTTTGAGCTCTTATTTATTCATGATGCTTTTCCTTTTCTCTCTTTAATTGCTACTAGGTACATTGTGAAGCCATGACGACACCAAGACGTTCCATAATATGGGACGCCATGGTGCATATGAAACGTAAGAATGGAGCCACCTTTGGAGAGATTCGTAAACATTTAGAGACCAACCACAAAAAGGTGATGCATATAGTAGAATATTAATTTTTTAATTTACCATATAGCATCAATCGTATATTGATAATACCTTTTTAGATATTTATATTTTTCTCAAATCTAAAATAATGAATTATCTCCATGAAAACAGAAACTAAATTCTACAAACAAGAAGATCTTGAGCTCAACTTTGCAAGGGCTTGTACAATCCGGGTTAGTAGAGAAGAAAGGATCCACGTACAAACTTGGACTTATTCAAGCTGCTAGTCGTAATAAAACTACCGAAGATGTAGAAGTACCAGGTTTGTTGTTTTAATTTAAATTTGTCACTTGAATAACTAATTCATCACCAATGTCGTATTTAGTTGATCAGTTACGTATTTAGTTAATACTATGTCATTTTATATATGCCATCTCCATGGAACACATTTATAAGCCTACAACATATTACATTGATTGCACATAGTAGATTCCATCACATAAACAATTTCCACATGTAAAAAGATAACAAACAATGGATAAAGTATCTTCTTTCTATATTTTAGATGATTTTTGTTTACTAACTCCATGTTTTGGTTGATCTTAGCACGTAAGAGAAGGCTACCAAAAGGATATTGCAAAACGCATCATTTTACTTACAGAGGTAAGAGAATTCATTGGAAAAAAATTTGAATCATAGTTTCCTTGCTACTTTTATACTCTTTTAAAAAGATCAACAAATAATTTTGAGAACATTTTTGTTGGTGCAGGACGAAGAAGAGCATTACCACAAGGATATTGCAAAAAACATCGTTTTAGGTATAAGGCGAGCCGACGTAGAGGCAGTCGACGTAGGCGTAAACACCATAGGAGACGCCACCACATGAGACGCCGAAGGTAGTCGTTTCCAAGGAGCATCTTCGATCAACATTATATCTCGCAATTACTTTTGAATTGATCGATCCAAATTAGTTTGACGGTTTTGAGAAATCATGATAAAACAAACATATGCCAATATTAGCTTATTTTACATTTGATAAGAGACAACCTTGAAACTGTGAAGTAATTATGAGATATATTTTTGTAATAAATTGGGTCTTTTGACTCTAACTAGATTCGGTGGTGCTTGTCTTACAAATGGCATTACTTTGTTTGTAGTATTGCCACCTAGAGGTTTAGCACTTTGTTATTAGTTGCTAGCAAGCATGTCACATAATTTGTGAGATCAATTGAAAATGTGAGCACTTCATTTCTTGGGTTTGAATAATTTTGTTTGTTTGCTTCGCTACATTCAAAGTATAGGAAAGACACTCATTGTTTTACTTGTATCAATCAGTGGCTTTTAGCACAAGGCATTTATATTTTTGAATGGAATTCATCTCAAGTCCCTCACACTCATGCAGTCAACCTCCAAAACCTTTTGGTCAAATACTATGACTTTCAACAACATTTCCTTTTGATGTACAAGCTTTGAGATTTTAGAGTTGATGATCCCAATCATGCTTTCCAACCTAATGGCTTTAGCCCAATTTGGTTTAAGACTCCCTTTGTAAAAACACAATGGATCTAATGGTTATGTCTTCAAATTTTACTCTATAAAGTTTGCAAAATCTGTCATAATTGAATTGTTGCTACTTCAAGCCTAACAAACCTCAATCTTATAATTTATTTAAAACATAGTCTTAAAATCTTAAATTAAACTTGATATACCGCTCACTTACCATAATTGAATGGTTTGTTCTTCTTCAACTATTTAGTTACAAAGTTCAAGGTTAATAAAAGAAATAAATAAACCCTTAAATAAATAAATATATTAGTATTTTCTTTTAAAATTTGGAACGTGACCTTGTACAATTAAAGGATATTATATCTTGGATGAATAAGAATTTTGAGTATAAATTAGGTTGAGCATATAATGCACAAAGAATTAAAAACTACATGGCCATGAATACTTCAAAGTTCAATATTGCCGGACTCGTTGACCTGTTTCGCGTTTTGCGATACGATTGTTTAACACAACTCTACAAAAAACCTTGCTTTCAACAAAACCTCATGTGGCCCAACCCTACTAGTGGTCCCCAAGATCATAATGTCACAAAACAAAACCCTAAAAGTAATACTTGTCTTTAATAATAGATTCCACAAAGCTTTTAGATTATCTACATTCACTAGAAGCTTGAAAAGGAAAAAATATGACATTACACCAAAACCCCTTGAAGCGTGTAAACAATAAATTAACCCCTAAAAATCCAAGCGTTATTTGGTCTTCCAAAACCAAAAACTGCGATTTTCTACCACCTTGTTTGAATTGAGATATGATCAAAAAAAATTATTGTTTTTCTGTACTTTCAACCGTAAGATCTCAAACCCACCTACTATTTGTACTACCATGTGAAATTTCGACCGTTGGATCTTCACCATTTGTGAGATCGTAACATTCAAAGTTAGTGCAGAAGATTTTTTGGGCATTGCTTGTGAGACATTGTTTCCATGGAGCAAAGGGAAAATTGAAGATTGTTACCCCAAACATAATTCTCATATTTTTTCCATGTAGATAATCAAGTTGGGTACGCTCATGCAAAATTTTGGAAACTCATTCCATTTGTGTGACCTTCATGCAAATTATTTCCTAGAAGAAGGTCTAAAAACAACGATATAGTAAAACATGCATTTCATTCAATATATTTGGTTCAATTAAAAATCCGAACGGCGAATAGGTGCCTTTATGAGTTTGTGAAATCTGAGAAAAAAAAAAATGGGAAAATTCCAAAACCTCAAATTTTGACAAATTTTGTAAGAGTTAATTCAGGAATTACTAGAAATTGTGAAGATTGTTTTTGTAATTTTTGAGAGCTGCCCTTGTGAAATTCACAAACTTTTTGAGTTAGCTCACTTTGGAACTCAAGTAG
Source organism: Bryum argenteum (assembly GCA_037043015.1). Taxonomy (NCBI): domain Eukaryota; kingdom Viridiplantae; phylum Streptophyta; class Bryopsida; order Bryales; family Bryaceae; genus Bryum; species Bryum argenteum. Next base: position 10,107,631 of record CM073328.1, on the reverse strand, counting down.
TGATGTGGTCATGAACATATTTCCAAAAAAAAATCTCAAAAAAAAACTAAATTTAAACTGCCCCAGTTCGGCTCGCAAACCAAGAATTGTCGTAGAAGACTTTAAAATTGGAATTTGGCTTTGCAAACATACACTTTGCAGTATAGGAGCACCCATTAAAAAAATTGGGCAAAAATATTACTTTTAACCTATTCATCTAGGCTGCCCAAAATAGCAAAAGCCCGATTTGGTCCTCTTGGATCTTTAGGGGTTAAACCCCTATCAATCCTTGGGTAATTTTAGCTAAAAAATACATCGTCAAAGAAAGTGTTATGAATGAAAATAAAGATAGACTATTCAGATTTTAACTCGACAAACTTGTAAGTTGTAATACTTGTAAGTCATGTGAACCAATATTTGAGTTAAAGACCTCATATATTGCAAGATCATAATGTACTAATATGCAAAACATGCTACAATATTATGTCATTTTCACTTTGGAGTGCAAATTCTATGAACAAAGCTACTACAATGAATAAAATGCCAACTAATAAGCATTTAATCTTCCTCTCAAAAACACCCTTGTACCAAAAAGTCATCAAAAAAGTGTTCTGACTCAAATAATAGCCTTGCAATGGTGAAAACATCCAAAAAATTTACAATAAAATAATAGAGTAAAACTAAAATGAATACTAAACCTTCTTCACATCTTGGATCAAAAAAATATTCTTACGACTAGCAAGAACTCAAAATAGAATCCATCCCAAAATAAAAGTTGAATGCTAACAATGGATGAAGGAGATATAGCTCCTCAAAATTCATCTGATTATTCACTTTATCCATTGTACAAACATCAATACCTTAGTTATTTAAATCAAATATCTTCCAACGTATTGGGATGCATCTTAAAAACATATTTATGTAAAAGAAATTCTCGATAAACTTCATCTACTTTCACATAACTGACTTGCAATGATTAAACATGCCCCATGTTTGAAAATCCTAAAACATAAACTACATCCACTAGAATACATGCCATAAATTCATACTTTTATATTTGAGTTTGCAACTTCTTGCACACAAACTAGACTTGATTTATGACTTAGTCTGAGCAATTTCGCCAATAACAGACTTTGAATGAAAAAGTTATGATTCTTCAAACTTTCAGCCCTTCACCTTCAATACCAAAATATACCAAAATATACCAAAATATACCAAAATATACCAAAATATACCAAAATTATACCAACATTATACCAAAATTATACCAAAATATACCAAAATTATACCAACATTATACCAAAATTATACCAACATTATACCAAAATTATACCAAAATATACCAAAATATACCAAAATATACCAAAATATACCAAAATATACTAAAATAATGAAAGTGGCCTAGAACATGGCAATGACAGGGATCACGAGGGATGGGAAAAGATACATTCACGGATGCAAGTACATTCAAAACTGCGGATCACAAAGTGATGAGTTTCCAGGTAGTTATGTGCCATGCAGGCAAGAAAGGAAGACCATGGCTTTTAAGGGAAAAGCTCAACATTGACCTCCGAACGGCCATATCTGGAATCTGTGGACAAAGTAATTCTGAATTTGATTTTCCAACAGTAGGATCTTGTACAAAACTGTCTGATTGGTACAGACCAATCGAATGTAATTCTTTTTAAGGAGATGGACTCCAATTCGGGCCTCTCTCTCCGTTAGGAGCTAAGATTCACGATGATGGTGGAGTGTGATCATGGTGCTCAACACGAAGTGTTACTTTCTGCTGCAAAACACCAAACCAAAAATGGTGTTGGGTGCGTGCCAAGAATCAATGCTCCAGCCGGAGCAAGTGCCAACACTTACAAAGACTAAGGAAATGCATGCCAGTGCTCGTGCAGGCTCACAATATGAATTTTCCTGCACAAATCCAGTACTGCGTGAAGCAGCATGTCTGCAATGGGCGCTTCCAACAACTAGTTGAAGAGGATCTGTATTCCCACGATGATTAGATTCATTTCTTCATGTGTTTATGAGATTCATTTACACTGACACGAGCCCTCCGTAGCTGCACTTCGAGCGCTCCATATATCATTTGATCGAAACTCAAGAGTTTGCGATCAACATATGTTGGACTTCAACGAGAAGTTGCACAAATTGCTTACTTAGTCTGTATTAAAGTCTTGCAGACGCAGTGATTGGCCACTCAGTTTCCTCTAGCGAGGCATTTGTGAAACAAAGCTGCATCCGTTATACTAGCAAAAAATAACAGGGTACACAATAATTGGCTTTGAAAATTCAGAGTATCCTACAACTGTACAATGACTACTCCGGATCAGTATCACGAAGTAAGAGTCTTCTACACCAGAGGGCCAGTTTTTGAGATAAAAACCGACAGCCTCTCAGAAACAATACTTCTATCGAAAAGCTTAAGAGATGAAATGCGATCGAGCTCCAGCTCTAAGAAAATGGCAAGAAACGCAATAGATTTACATATATAATCAGAGCAAGAGGGGAAGCTCCTGCTCTACAAGATAATGAGGATAATATTAATAATACAATCCGAGCGGAAGGTAAGCTGCAAAAATGTAGGAATGAGTACCTTCATCAAGAGCCACAGAGAAAGCCGCGGCGTTCCAGGTAATCAAGCATCTGCACCGTCATCTCCTGCGGGGAAGCACAGACACCATTCACAGCCTTCATGACAATCTCAGCTTCAGGAGGAGTTTCATAAGGATCATCAACACCAGTAAATCCCTTGATCTTTCCAGCACGGGCAAGCTTGTATAAGCCCTTCGGGTCTCGCCGTTCACAAACTTCCAAAGGCACGTCCATGAAAACCTCTATGAAGTCTCCTGGCGCCATGAGCTTCCTGACCACGTCGCGGTCTTTCTTGTAAGGGGAAATGAAGCTGGCTATGCAGATTATACCTGTGTCTGCGAATAGTTTTGCGACTTCGCCTATTCGCCGGATGTTTTCTGCTCGATCCTCGAGACTAAAGCCCAGGTTGTTGTTTAGCCCGTGCCGGACATTGTCCCCGTCGAGTACGTAGCTTAGCTTGCCGCGCTTTAGGAGCGCATGGTCCAGTGTGCAGGCCAGGGTAGATTTTCCTGAGCTGCTTAACCCTGTGATCCAGATTACGCATCCCTTCTGGTTCAACATTCTTTGCCGCTGTTCGCGACGGACCATGCATCCCTCCCATGCTATGTTTGTCGACTTCCCTACCGTCGTCAACGGCGGGAGTATCAACCCTGGCACACACACACGCCACCTCGTTCTTTGATAAGTTCATGCCCAAAGAAAGTGTCTTCCAATACATCAGAATCTTCGCTCCATACAGAGCAAGCGGATTGAAGGTACAAAAAAGGACCCTCCTGCTTGAATAAGCTCAAACTCAAACAGGATTCTCTCCCTGATTACAGTCTACGCTTCACAAGGAAGAGACAGTGGTGCATGCCTGCATAAAACGAACTCTTCGCTCAAAACAACACCATAACGCGGAATAATTAAAAGATTGGCGGATTATCTACCTGGTCACAGTCTACGCATCACGAAAGAAAGGTTCTGGAGCATAGTTTCAAACATCAAAGTCTTCGCTCCACGAAACGCAAGCGACAGTGAAAGGACAGTACACTGCCAAGAATCTCTACCTGGACTGAAGCCCGAGGTGGAATTTCTAACTAATTACAGTCTACGCATCACAAAAGAGAGGCATGAGGTTCATAAAACGAACTCTTCGCTCCAATTAACCGAAAAATGGCGGATTCTATACCTGGAATGGAGCCCGAGGTGGTCGTGGACTCCAGATCGGAGCTTCTGCCATTCGAAGAAACCTCCTGCTTCACATCGGGGCTTCTGCCATTGGAGGAAGTCTCCTGCCTCACATCCGGGCTTCTGCCGTTCGAAGAGGCGACGATGCACCTGGATCCAACCCTAATTGGCCGTCGCTTCAATCTCCTCGATGGGAGCAGTTGTTGCCTCCTCGGAGCGTCTACCACGGGCGCATGCAATGCCACTCCCACCGGCTCCGCCACACAACAACGCCCCTGCATGGCTCCAAAACCAAAATTCCTCTCACAACAAAGAATCCTACAAGATCCCTGCTCCCTCCTCGCCCTTGCTCTCTCCTCTTCAATCCTCGCTCGCTCACTCCCCGTGCTCCCTTCTCCTTCAATCCTTGCTCGCTCCTTGCTAGCTCCTTGCTTGCTCCCCTTCGATTCGGGGTAGTGGGTTGTTCTGGACGGGGAGTTTTAGGCGGGGAGTGGCATGCTAGGACTAGGACAAAGACAGGAAGAGCGGGGAGCAGGTGGCGATGGCGGATGTGGTTGCTTGTTGTAAAGGGGGGGCCGCCATTTCTCGAGCAAGCCAGAAAGGGGAATGGACAGTCCCCCAATAATGACTCGTTCCCACGACAGCCAGCGCCATCCCCGAGTGTTTTTTTTCAAATTTGTCGGCCTTGGTTGGGGGTTCCATTCATTCCCCGATTCAAAGTCAATTGTGAATCTCACCTTGGATGTGGGACGGCTGTGGATGAGCAATAGTGGATGAACTTTTCAAAGTTAGGTGAGTTAGATGAAGTTTAGTTTACCTCGTGATTTTGTATAGCAGGAGCCCCCGACGGGAGGGTATTCCGCCGGGGGAGATACCCGACGCGGAGGGCGGTAGCCCGACGTGGAGGGTATTCCGCCGGGGGAGATACCCGACGCGGAGGGCGGTAGCCCGACGTGGAGGGTATTTCCCCCGGCGGAATACCCGACCGTTGGGGACTCCTGCTGCGTAACACACTGCCCGGGTTTCGGCTGCTATTTGTCAAGTTCCTTTGTATTTGCGTTTCTTATGTAATATAATGTTCATCATACAATTTTTATAAATTTTTTTGTGTTGCCCGGGTTTTTTTCTGTAAGGTGAGAATTGGAGAGGGCGTTATGTCGTAATGCCCTCTCTAGAGAGGGCAGAGGGCATTACGGGAGGGGAGCTCCCTTCAAATGAAGGCGCCCGAAACCGAACAGTGTGTTACGATAATTGATTGATCTATCCTCCTCCACTAAAATCAAAAACAAGGTTGTATCGTCTTAATCCACCGTTGGATTTCAACTTTATATGTTTGATTGAATTCAAATATCATTTTGTTTTTGGAGTATAAACCTTTTACCTATTTCAAGATATATCAAAAATATGTATAGCAGGAGCCCCCGACGGGAGGGTATTCCGCCGGGGAAGATACCCGACGCGGCGGGCGGTAGCCCGACGCGGAGGGTATTTCCCCCGGCGGAATACCCGACCGTTGGGGACTCCTGCTGCGTAACACACTGCCCAGGTTTCGGCCACTATTTGTCAAGTTCCTTTGTATTTGCGTTGCTTATGTAATACAATGTTCATCATACAATTTTTATAATTTTTTTTGTGTTGCCCGGGTTTTTTTCTGTAAGGTGAGAATTGGAGAGGGCGTTATGTCGTAATGCCCTCTCCAGAGAGGGCAGAGGGCATTACGGGAGGGGAGCTCCCTTCAAATGAAGGGGCCCGAAACCGGACAGTGTGTTACGTCATTGATTTTAGTGCAAAGGGTCTACTTCTAGACTATTTTGCCTTTGCATCTTGTTGGTTTTACTATTGAAGGGCCATCAATTAAGTCAAGAAATTATTTTAATATTTTTTTTTGGTAAATGTGTTACTGAAGCTAAAGTAAATTCTACTCCGAGGTTTCTTGATTGCGGTAGGTCTGTTAAAAGCATTCCCACTTCGAAGTAAGATTGATGAGATTGGGTAAACTTTTTTGAGTACCACTATGTTATGTTTTTGCAATCTATGAGAAAGCATGAATCACATTTTGATAGAGATGACTTACAATGAGTCTATTACATGTTTCTACTATAAAGATCCAAATAGCTTGCTCTCATTTTCAACATTTTTATTACCTGAACGTCCTAGTCTATTATTAGCCAAAAACATATCCTCAAAAATAGTGTCATATTTGCAAAAATGAAAATAAGCTATTTAGATGTCAACTCTACAAGCTTGTGATAGACTTGTTCTAGATCAAGTGGACCAAATTTTGAGTCATGAGGGATAGATAGATAAAAACTCCAATCCCTTTTTAAGAGGTCGGCGTGAATGAAGTCTTTGTTCGTAATGCTAATAACCCAATGCCCATTGGCCAAGGTGAAATTGGGACAATGCTACTTCCCCCTTTTCAGGGTGGACACTATAACTACGCTAGTTTCTAGCTAGTTACTAGTGCCTTGGAGATACTTGACATAGTATCCCCCCAAAGGGCTTTGAGGTACCTATACAACAAGGTCCAACAACCCCCCACCATAGTTGGGTGGACTGTGGTGGTGAGCACCACGCTAGCATGGAGAACAGAACCCACGACCTCCTCACTGGGGGCCATGAGGTCCAACTATCAAGGCAAGGCTTGTGGTGCATTTTATGTCATGAGGCCGCATAGGTTGTAAGATCTTAACGTATCAGTATGCAAAACAAGCTACAAATTTTCATCATTTTCACTTTCAAGGGGAAATTCTACAAACAAACCAATCGCGATCAAAATATTACCGATTAGAAAGTTCTTCACCTTCATTTCAATGATACCATTTCACCCAAAAAAATTATATACATACTGTATAATATAAAATAAAATAAATTCTTGGCTCAAAAAATAGCCTTACAATGGTGAAAACTGCCAAAATATTCATAAAGGTAAAATAGTTCATATCTAAACCCTTGCAATCAAATCTACGCCTTATCTACCAAAAATCTTAGATTTGGTCAAGACTTCTACTACTAAGACTAGATTTTAAATGGAATCCATCTCAAAAAAAAATTTGAATTCTAACTAAGAGTGGATGCATGAGATATAGCTCTTCAAAAATCATCCATTTGTTCACTTTTTTCATTATGGAAACATCATTGCAAATCTAACACCAAATGTATTTAGATCAAAATATCTTCCAACTAGTAGGTTGTTGGATTATATCTCAAAATCATGATTATGTTTAAAAATAAATAAAATAATGATAAATAAAAGTAAAAATAAAATTCATCAAAGAATATTTTTGGATTCACATAACTGGCTTGCAATGGTAAAACATGCCTAATGTTTGAAATCTGTTTGACAAAATGTTGCCTTCACTAAAATGCATGCAATTAATTCATACTTCTATATATGGGTTTGGAAAATTTATCACTTAACCCCTAAAGGTTCTTGATGCAAAATTGTAAAAATGGACATTCCCTTACTTCAGGCCTAAAAACTCTCAATCTAAGAATTATCTCAAAGATCCAACCGTAGGATCTTGAAGTTAACTTAACCTTCCACTCACTTGCCAAAATTGAACCGTTGATTCTTCTTCATTTGTGAGATTATAATGGTCAAAGTTGGCTGACTTTTGGACTCCAAAAAGCAGTTTTCGCTTTCCTGGACCTTTAGGGGTTAAAGCGGACTTCATTTGGGACTCAACCCAAGTGACTTTGTTCAAAACAATGTTTGGATGAAGGAGTTATGGCTCTACAAAGTTTTCGCCCTTCATCCAAAATGTATTAAAAATGACATTGGGGACGTTTATAGGTTTAAAAATGTTTGTTTTGTGGCTAAAAATATATTATATTGTATATTAGCACTTTAAATTGGAAGTATTTCCAATTCTAAATAATAATTTGTCCTTTTTTTTTTTTTTTTAAATTTTTTTTTTAAGTTCTCTTTGAGTACTAATATGTTATAATCTCAAGATATATAAGGCTTCACGATTCAATATTTGATCGAGATGACTTACAAAAAGTTTAGTACAAGTTTGTGCACTTGAGTTTTGACCAACTTGCCTTTATTTTCATCTGCAACTTTTTGTTCTAAAGAATGTTTTTTTTTGGCTGAAAATAGGATGGGAAGTTAGAGGCTACGCATTTTAAGGCCCTTCCATGACCTTAACTTTTTTTACTTCTAAAATTTTAGAGACAAACTTAGATGTGTTAAAGTATGTACATTTTATTACTACCATCTAATTTTTCTTAAAATGATAATTTTTTGAAAATTTTCAATATCGTAATAATTCTTACACTACTATTTATTTACTTTGTATTGAATTTAAACACCTACAATTGGAGATTCAACAAATTTTATACTTTTCATGATGCTAGTTGAGAACTGAAGTAATCAACACTACCATATGTGATAGGCTAGTTTGAAGAAAATTATACCATATAAAAATACCGTAATATTCATCAAAATTTAATTATAAAAAATATTAGAACTCAAAAAATTCATAATTGGCACAGTCAAATTGAAATCTCAAAAAAGTATAAACCATTCGACAACAAGGTGTCAAACTAGCCTATCATATACAGTATATGCTAAATGGGAAGGCCCACTAATTAGCTAACAAGAGTAGCATTAGTTTCACAAGATATTAGATTTTCTAAGACTTAATAAATCTTGCCTTATTTGTGTTTTATGATGGATAAAAAAATCTTTGAATGCACACAAATTTTTCTAAAGTGCATTCAAATCACAACTCATCACACTTTGAATGATTTTTTTAACACTTCCAAATATATACTAAGTTTAGTTCAGACAATCATCTCAAAAATACATTCATCATAGATGGCAAATTGGGCTTTCAAAGACATCAACTACAAGTAATCAATTTGCGATTCGTTGAGTGTACCATTATACCTCAATGCAATGCCTACAATTATATTCACATAACACACTACCCCCTCATTGTCACACCTTGTGTTTGCTTCTTTTAATATCACAACTCTCGAGTGAGACATATGTGTAATGGCCAATGGGACATGTCTACCTTGGCCCTAACCCTTAAGATTTACCACCAATATGAAATTAGGGAATGTAACATACCCTAAAGATAGTCAAGTATATTCTGCTTACACTGCCTATGCAAACACAAAATTTCAGCAATTTCTGATACTTAGATCTTAGGGGCACCTTAAACTGTGGATCAAGAGCCATGACCATGAACTTCTAAAATTTGTGATTGGATAGTAAAATGCTCTTGGTCCCATTTGGCTTAACACTACCTTGAAAAATTGCAAAAGTATGCTAAATTTTCCACACTAGATAATGATTTCATCATCTCTTCGATTATAGTTGAGTCGAAGCAAACTTAAGTAGGCCATCAACTTAAAGAACATTGATTGGCTAGTATTGAATCCTTCAAATAGAAAGGAGGAAAAAGGTGAGAGCTAAAGAAGGAATGATAAGGATTTACTTTAGAAAATTGAGCTAAAACTTCTCCACTTTACACTACAAGAGTGACCAAGCCACTCAAAAGTCCATTTTTGCTTTACCATGATCAGAACTCTTCACCAAGAGCCATGACCATGAAAATGATTTCGATTTTCTCGATCATCAATCTTGGTTCATAGCGTAAAGGAACTCTTGAGCTTAAATTTGTCTCGATGCAAGCCGACTTTAACTACAAAGAGTTACCAAGGCACTTACAATTACATTTTTGATTTTTCATGGTCACCGCTCTTGACCAAGAACCATAACCATGAAAATGATTTACCTTTTGGCAAGAACTATGGTAAGGTGTCCTATAATGGCGCAATTTTCAACACATAAAATCTACAAGAATGTTGCCAGTGCAAGCAATTTTTGTACATGGGGAAAATTAGTAGAAAACTAGAGCAAGTGGAATCATCATTTTCCCACTCTTCTACAGTAAGTAATGAATTTTTAAATATGGAAATATAGGTGTTCTTAAAATGGTGCCCTAAAGTGACACCCTATAATCTTTGCAGTGTGTACATGGTACTGTTGTAGGGAGAAGCTATTATGTACGTGACAGTGAAGATTACTAGGGCTCCATTTTCGGCACTGCGCCATTTTTGGCTGCTCTACCATAATTGTTTTTGAGTGGTCGGGTACAGGTGCCACAACCTTACATGCAGAATGGGGAAGAACCCGCCCTAAAGATTCGAGGCAGGCTATTAGGGATAGAAGGCAAGAGCATCTGATTCTTGAGCAGATTGGCGCCCAAGGGGATCTGTTTGGCGCCCTCGGTGGCTCCGTCCTCCACCGATTCCCATCCGCCATAGCCATCGCTCGATCGCCACTCGTAATCCCCTCTGCAGTGGGACCAGGTCTAAAGCCCCTCTCCTTACTAGGCAAGCTAATAAGAAGCTACGCTACCGTAGTTACTCAGCGGCTGGGAGCGCATTGTTATGGACTGACGGGACAACGCGAGCCACTTTCTAACAATCAGCACCGATCACAGCACCGAGCAGCCAGGAAAACTTTCTTGAAAAATTGCTACCAAAATTTTCCGCCACGAGTTTCTTCTTGCTGCTTCGTCGCCATGTCCACGCCGTTGCACATCACCTGCTACTATGATCTCAAGTAAGTGCCTCAATTTCTTAATGTGCCTGTTTTTCCCTTTCTACGAGGATTTTAGTGTTGATTTTGTTGAAAGGTTTATCGATTAATTGTCTGAGAGATAGCCGGTTCGCCTGTCGTATTTCACACGATCTTTTCTGTCCTTTACTCCCCCGGTATGTGGAGTTTAAGCTCGATCGAGCATTCAGATTTTTGCTTACTACGAAGTTTTCCAGTGTCGAGTTTTTGTTAAGAGGTTTATTGGATTGAGAGATAGCCGGTCTGCCTGTTGTACTTCGTACGATCTTTTTTGTCCTTAAACCCCCGGATTTGTGAAGATTTAGGCTCGATCGAGCATTCAGGTTTATGATATAACGTGTTTTCTTGTGGTGATTGGTGAGGTTTTGGCAGTTTTACTATTTCTTTCTTTTGTTACGGTCAATTTGTTTTTGCGGGAGATTTTACTATCTCCGGTAATATTTGAGCTCATGGTGTCTCGTTCTCGTGTTTTATTTCAGAACTCTGGTTTTCGTCGTCTTTGTTGCCTATTTTTCCTTCTCGTTGGCAAGAATAGCAGTGTTGAGGTTTTTGATACTGAGCACATTTAGATGTTTCTTATTTAGACGAGAGATAGTCATTCTGCTTAATGTACCTGTTCTGTCCTCAAATCCGCGGGTACGTGAAATTTAAGCTTGATTGAGCATTTAGGTTTGTATTATATCGTGTTTTTTTGCGGTGAATGGTTTAGTTTTATTTCATTCGTTGTTGTTAGAGTGCAGGTTTTGTCCATCTTGTGAGGATTCTATTATCTCCGATTAACGATAAAGTGAGGTTCAAGCTCATGAGACGTCTATCATTAAATGTCTGGAGAGGCGGGAGAGAAATGAACAGCTTTGATCGCCATTATTATCGGCATCAGTTTTCTCGAGCATAAACCCTGTCAAATTTCAGCTTTAGTGCTCAGGAAGATTTTTTGCACAAGTGATTGAGTATCTTGAATTGTTTCTGCAGAGCATGGGCCAAGAAACATCGGCGATCGCTGTTGGTAGCAGCGGGACTGGTGGGAGGAGGAACGGCGGTCTATTACGGCTTGCAGTATCTTGGATTGACTACAGAAGCACGCAAAGAACGAGAGGCCGCACGAGCTGCATTATTGCAGAGAGAAGCAGACGATCGTGCTGAGGCTCAGTAAGCTCACACCCTTGTTTGTTTCCTTGGTCCGGTGAGATGATGAAGCTTGCAGGTGTTGTGGTTTGGGAAAAGTGAGCATTGAACTGGATTGGTTCCAGGTTGCAGAGCCACTTTGAGCACATTCAGAGGATATCGGACACTACAACACTGCCATCAGTGCTACCACGATTGAAGGCTAGCCTGTTTTCGAAGATCGACCTCTCAGGGTTGACTGAGAAGTTGATTCTAGGCAAAGATGACCCTCAATTGTTGAGTCAGAGGGATAAGGTGCAGCTATGGCAAGAGTTGAAGACTATAAGTGAGTGAAGCCAACTGTTACTCAGTGTGTGTAGTCTATCATTTGTTGAGGAACATTCAGCTTCTTGATTGGTGGCGTTTTGAAGTTTTATTCGATGCTATTGCTTATTATGTTGTAGTGTGCTAGGGTATGTCGGCTGAATCAACTTTTTGTGTATGTAGGCTTTGCCCGCACAGTTTGTGCCATGTCAGCACTCAGCCTGCTGGACCTCTTCATCCGAATTCAACTGAACATTCTGGGGAGACATGTGTATTTCGATACCGCTAGGAATTCGTTGAATTCCGAGGTATAGGGTTGAATTTTTTTGATGCAATTTATACTCTTCATAAAGGCTGGTTGTCTTTTATTTACGGCTGCTCTCAAGTTGTGTTATAAGACCATCGCTCCATGTCAAGCATTTTCTTTCCTTCAATTTGATTCTTTAGAGAGATCTTACTTCTGTTTATTTTCCATGATTTGCAGGAAAAGCATGCTTCTTTGTCCATCGACGTCCAACATAAGTTTATATCCTTTGCTGGATACTTGCATCACAAGGGTTTAGCTATTCTGGTTGCAGATATTCACAAGGCGGTTGGGTTTGTGCTGAGCGGGTACGTGTTTATTGAGTTTGGACTGCAGCAGCAACCTCTTGCATATGTCATGTCATGGAGTATTTTTAACAACACGTTAAGATATGTATCTTTTATAGCTTAGAAATGCATGTAATTAACGTTCTAGTAAACCTGTTACCCTTGTGTCTTATTTTTAGATTTCATCGGATACATGGATCCCTAGTATTATCAACTAGTCTAACCGTTTTTACATGTGTGGTTTTCAGCAAACAACTGAAGGAGCCTTATACACTTGACGATCTGAGGGATGTATTCATGAGAATTCGAGCAACCTTGGAAACCAACAGATCAGCCTGGGTTCAATATGTTCTCCCACCAGATAATGTTCTGCCTGACGACTTGGCATCAGGTTCCTCTTCATCTGGAGATGCATCGAACTCATTTACAGACGTGGATTCTCATGACAATGCGGAGCTAGACCAGCTCATGAAGGAAACCAGAGCAGTTTTGGCAAGGTAATGACTCAAATGCATGACCCTATACGTCTTGTTAGTTGAGAGCTCTTGCAAGTACCATTTTGGTTTTAATCGATGTGAGTATGTCCACTCAATCGAGGTCCATGTAATCGTTCACGTGATCCTAGGATGATGATTTTGGTGCTGAACGCCCTTTACCAAGTATAACCAATAATTATAATTTTCTAGGACTTGTTTGTCATTGTAAATGATGATCTGGTATCTCGTGAAAGTCTTTGCTGCAGCGCTTTCCCAGTTGGTTATATATCACCTGGATTTGGTTAGGTTACAGTAACTTTTCACTGTATTTTGAGGGTCAGAATCGGTTATAACAAATGGCGCTAGTTTCTTACAATCTGAGTGGCGAATGTTTTGAGCAGCAACGAGTTCCACGACGTGTTGGCTGTCTGTCTGGACGCTATGTTGGATGGAGTGATGGAGGAGCTTTACACACTCTACAGAGGATCCTCAGATAGTGGCATCCCTCTTGCGAAGCTGCTTCCTCCTGTTGCAAGCGCTGGAGCAACTCTTTTAGAACATCCTGATGAAAATCGTTTCATAAGAATTTTGGCGAATTTGCCGCAAGTGCATGCTTTTTGTGCCTTGGTGTTCACTAATCTAAGTGAGGAGGCAACGGTATAGGGTGAGTTTATTACAATGAAGCCCGTGCCACAAACGCCTGTATGTAAAGTTTCTAGAATATTCTCAGTTGCCCACCTTGATCTCTTCCGTAACTTGTATCCATCTCACACGGAATTTCCTGATCTGGTTGTTGTTGATGAACAGCTAGCAAGTCAAGGAGGAGTGCATTTGTTCAAAGATAGTTATGATAAATTTATGACAGATCGGTGAAAGTTGTAGTGGGCTTACTACCTTTCTTGAGAGTCTCTGTCTTCAGCCGATACACTGCTTGCAAGAAAGCGTCAGGTTTTTCAAGGTACTTTTGACCTCTTGCACTTGTCAAAAGCATCAAGTCTATTTAGGACCGACTCTGGTGTTAGCGCTTTCGGAAGTGTGGGTATTTTTTTCTCCTTTCAGCATTAGAAGATCCTTCTTGTGAATTCTGCAATTTAGGTGAAAAGAAATTGCTGTAAGCATCTCACTGTACACCATCTTTGTTTTGCTGCAGCATTGTCTCATCATAAGGCTGGAGAGTTGAGCAGATATTGAATATCTCATGGAGGCATAGTTCCCTTGGCCGGTTTTCAGAATGTTCACTTACGATGGTAATAAAAATCACTTGAAATCTGCTCACTTTCTGTAAAGGTTCAGACTCATGCCTGGTCGACAAATTCAGCACCTATCTATGCACTTAGCATTAATGGTAAGTGCAAGGTAACTAAGCGATAACTATTCTTCATATGACTGCATGTAGATAATGGAAATTAGTGTATGATGGCAATACCGTACTCTTTCCTGGCCTTGAGAAAGTAGTTGGGAATATGGTGCTTAGGTTAGAACAAATGAGGTGATCGTCATCATCCCTTTTGGGGTCTGGCACTAAAGATGCACTAGTCCTACGTGGAACTGCCGGTGTCCTTCTGACCACGGTACTTCTTGCATCTCCAATGCGAATCCTCACATTTGGTGTTGTTTATTTAGTTTCAGAATTTGATAGAAACCCATGGTTCAAATCGATTTTAGTTCTCAAAGTAAAATAACAATCGAATAGTCGAAATTCTTGATAGAAACTAGAGGTTCGAGTAGGAGCATATGTTGTATCACAAAGGTCTGATATCAAAGATTTTAATCAGGTCCAAGAAAATGACCTCATTTAAGCCGGATAAGGAAAGGAAAGGGCTTGTTGGAGAAGCAGAGCAGCCTAGGAAGCTTGTTTCCGCTTCGGGATTAGGAGTTAAACTGACAAGTTCGGAAATATAGGCTGCAGAGGAGGCTGAGTAGACAGTCAGAGCCGACCTAGCTCAGTTGGTAGAGCGCGTGGCTTTTAACCACGTGGTCGTGGGTTCGAGTCCCACGGTCGGCGGAGCTTCTTTTTCCTCAGGACTTCTTTTTCCTCAGGACTTCTTTTTCCTCCGGACTTCTTTTTCCTCCGGACTTCTTTTTCCTCCGGACTTCTTTTTCCTCCGGACTTCTTTTTCCTCCGGACTTCTTTTCACTTAGTACAAGTTGTTATTGATTTTATTTTGCATGATACTAAAAGCATTACATCTTCAATTTATTGTACGCCTTTAAATTTGTAAAAAAATTCTTATAGACAGTTATACTTGTAAGCATCCCAGCTCATTCGGAAGCTGATTGCAGGGTGCGTGCCAAGAATGTGTCCAGGCACAGAGACGTCGCTTCGGCTGTGTGGCTATGGCATGCTATGAGAAACGGTTTCAGGAGGTGCTGTTTACGCGGGAAATCTGGAGACAACAAGGCAAGACGTGCCATGTGGCAGCCATGTCAGATGCCAACTGGCTTTCAGGGTCACCCTAATGAGAGTGCTGACTTCTTGGGTGAACGACCTCCTACGCATAACCCAAGATCATGAGGACTAGATCTCGTCTTTCCAGGACAATACCAACTAATAATTTTTATTTTTATTTTTTAGATTTTGATTCTTTCTTTGTTGGAACCATTGCTGTTTGAATCAATTCAGAATAATATAATTATGAACTATGCATAAATGAGCAAGCTTTAACCCCTAAATTTACTTGTTGCAAGTCGGTCTAAGTTACAAAATTTGACCTTCCTTTAGATTAAGCTCAAAAAATCTCAATATGTGCATTATTTAAGAGATTCAATCGTAAGATCTCAAAGTTCACTTGACATAGTTTTCACATACCAAATTTGAACTGTTCATTCTTCCTTATTTGTGAGATTATAATGGTCAAAGTTGGCTGAGTTTTTCTCCTGCGGGAACCTCCAAAACCCGTTTCGGGTTTCAAGGAAAGTTAGGGGTTAATTCATGAGACTATGGGATATTGAAGAAGGCAAGGGTTGCATATATTGATTAAATTTCATTTACAATAGTTTCGTGACTACGGGACTAATATTAGGGAAAGGTGTAAAGTTTTTGAAGGTTCTTAAATTTAAATTACAATCTTTTGAAGTGATAATAGTATTGGGTAACCGTTCCTTGATGCGTGCACCCTCGAAATGTAGTCTTGTGCCTCTTTGCCTCAAAATGTGCGCCTTGTGATAGGGGGGAAATTTTAGACCACAATCAAAGTTTACAATCCATACTTAATCATTAAGAAAAAAAGGAAAACAAAGATTTCTTTGAACTTAAGAAAGAGATTGCCAAAAACATTCCTAGTTTTGAGTAGTGTGATTATTAGTCAATCAAGCATTATTACCTACTCCAAAGAATTGCACTATAGCAAGCAATAAGTTGGTACCTCCCTATGATTGTGTGTTTCCATCTCCGAGAAGCAAGACGAATATTAAGATTAATCAATCATACATTATTACCTACTCCAAATAAACAAATAAACAAATAAAGAAATGAATGTAAAAAGCATAAACCAGGTGAATTGCAAAGTGGTCCAGGTGGTGAATTGAGGTGCACAAAGAGAGAGTCAGCCGTGAGAGTGCTGACGGAGTGGTATTGACTGGCAGTGGATATGGTTGACTCAATCTCCAATAATGGAAGACTTTCGGACAAAAGCTTTCGAATACAGTGTGGTATGGCAATTTCATGTGGGAAGCCACTGGCCTTGTACTTCATCACCTCCAACAAGTTGAAAGTGTCCCACATAACCACCCCATCCTGTGGCTGTATATTCTCGTACTATCTCAAAAAATATTCAGCTCACCTCCTTTCGCACTCTAGTACAAAAGCTTAGAGCGTGCCCAGCCCTGTGCGTCAGGTTGGACCGCTCGGGTGCACGGAAAGTTTGCGGGCGCCGCTCGGGTGCACAGAAAGCTTGCAGGCGCCGCTCGGGTGCACGAAAAGCTTGCGGGCGTCGCTCGGGTGTTCGAATGGCTTGTAGGTGCGGCTCGGGTGCACGAAAAGCTTGTAGGTGCCGCTCGGGTGCACGAAAAGCTTGCAGGCGCCGCTCGGGTGCACGGAAAGCTTGCAGGCGCCGCTCGGGTGCACGGAAAGCTTGCGGGCACCGCTGGGGTGCACGAAAAGCTTGCAAGCGCCGCTCGGGTGCACGAAAAGCTTGCAGGCACCGCTGGGCCAGCCGTCGGAACCCCACCCCAGGCCAGGAGATAGACTAGTGGAAAATGCCTCTCACCAATCACATTTGCTGACAAGCAGATTATGATAGAAATTATTTTCTGCCAATAAAGTCTATGCAATGTGGCACATGATAACTTGGAGTTATGGTGTCCTAGACTTTAGGAGACCTCACCCTCTTTACCGGGTTATAGGAATTATAGTGTGTGGGTTGGGGTTCCTCACACTCTAAACAAGGCTACACTCTTTGGCTCACAGTGTGGGCTAGGCACGCTCTTATGTAGTACAGGGGCTTGAAAGTCCAACCAAATGAAGTTTAGCCCTGAAACGCCCATGAGGTATGAGACGGGTTGCCAAAAATTGGATCACACCATCTTTTGGATTTGGGCAACATGAATAGTGCACTATTTGAACTTGGGCATCATGAATGAACCAATCAATGATGAGCTTACAACCTCCTACAAGGTTATGTACAACCCCAACCTACTTACCACAATCCTTTCAAAGCACAAAATCATTCATACAAATTGTGATTTGAATCGTAGAATTTCACTTTTTGAATGCATCATAAGAAGGTGACCAATTGACATCAAAATATAAGTGATAAGTTGAGTGAGAGCTCCAGAGAAGATTGTGTTGGAATCAAGCTCCTCGGACTTACTTGGACGTTTAAGGGTTAGCTTTGCAAGTAACC
The DNA here is from genome assembly GCA_037043015.1 of Bryum argenteum. Taxonomy (NCBI): domain Eukaryota; kingdom Viridiplantae; phylum Streptophyta; class Bryopsida; order Bryales; family Bryaceae; genus Bryum; species Bryum argenteum. The sequence continues at coordinate 10,089,938 of CM073328.1, read as the reverse complement.
ACATTCTAATTTCCTTACCGTCGCACCTTGGGTGTCACACCCTATATGATAGTACACATTTGGATTGTTACATGTAGACATTGGCCAATTAGAAATGCCCACCCTAGTCCTTGAATGTCAAATTATATTCCCAAATCATGAAATGCGAGAGGAAGTAGGTTTGAATGTACTTGCACAAACTGAAATCTGCACATATTAAGCCAAATATATTTGATGAAATGGCATGTTTTACTGTATTGTTGTTTTTGAACCTTCTTCTAGAAAATAATTTGCATGAAGGTCAAATTGTGGAATGAGTCTCGTGAATTTTGCTTGAGGGTATATAACTTGATTACCTACATGGAAAAAAACATTCCCAAAATATTTCATGATAACAAACTTCAACTTGCTCTTAGCACCATTTACACTATGTGTCCTAGGCAATGGCCAAAAAAACTTATGCATCAACTTTGAGCATTATGATCTCACAAGTGGAGAAGATCCAACGGCTGAAAATTTTAGCCATATCTAATAAAAAAAAGGTAGTTTTGAGACTTCTTGCACCCAACACAATGAGGAAATTTAGGGGTTAAATTTAAGTCTATCGAGTTGGTTGAGGGTTCACTATTAAGAAATTTACAAAATTGGAAGTCAAGAAGGAATGTGTTGTTGTCCCCTTTTACATTATTTTGTAAAATCTAGGCTTTGACATCTGTAATGCCTCCTTATGACCTTGATATTCTCTCACCTCCGACCTCCATGATATGACACCTCAAATCTTCATATTCTTACCTCCAACTTCTATGATAGCGCACCTCACCCTCTTCCCTTCCCTCTACGGTAACCACTCCTCCCACCTATATGTTATCACCCCTTCAACTACATTGGTGAACCCTTAAAAGTCCCTTGGGGATAGTATGTACGTTGTCGTATAATTAGGATTTGCCACCAACAAGAAACTCTAAACTGGAATCGTTATAGCTCACTGGAACCGCATTAATTCAAATGTCAACTTCTTCTTTGAACTCAAACCCATTAAAGGTGTGCATTTACTCCAAATACAACCAAAGTACACCGTATTCTACTGGTCGCCACGGCACACTCAGACCTTTAGGGGTTAACCCCTAAAAAACCCTTGTGTAGGAACTAGCATAGTGTTCATGATAAAAAGGGCTAGTAATCCTGCCATTGGTGTGGTGTGATGACCTCTGGGCATACATCCAAGATAAGTCGAACAAAGACTCTATTCACGTCTACCTCAAAATAGGTTGGAGTTTCTCTTCTTCCTCGTGAAAATAAAATGCAGCACACCTGCAGTGGCAAGGACAGCAATAATAAGCGAGAAATTCAAATAAGCAGAAGAAGGGGTGAATGATGGATGATTGCGGTGATTCGACACCCGTGCGGCGGATTCCGCAAGACTCGGCATACGAGGAATCACCACAACAACGGAAGCAACTCCCAATTCTCTAAACAAAAAGCAACAGTGACAGCCCAGCTCAGCCATGCCGAATCCCCAGCTGCCACCAACCTCCCCCCTTCACCTTCACCTCTGCTCACCCCAAGCTGCTCCTCCTCCTCCCCCTCGTGCACTTGGCGGCCAGCCAGCTAGAAAATCCTCAACAGAGAAATACTTCTGCCATAGCCAATCTACCTTTCATCACCCTACTTTTCATTTGGGGAGCTCCGAATTCTGGTAGTCTTTCCCTCCAGGTACTATACTCACTTTTGCCATTGAGAGATTTCATGCTCCGAAGAGTTGGTTTTGAGTGTCTTGAAGAGCATTGGATTGTTGTAGCTTCCTGTTGAGTGATTGGTGCGGGTTTTGTGAGCCGTGATGTTTGACATAGAACAATAGCTTGCTACTACTATCAGCTCCTTTCATCACCGCTACTCCTGATTGGGGAGCTTCAATTCGGAATCTTTCTCCTCCAGGCACCCACCCAATTCTTTTTCCCGTTCCGAGATTGTGGCGTGAGCAATCTCCGAAGAGTTCGTTTTCTAGTGTTTTCAAAGAGCATTGGATTGTCGTTGTAGTAGCGACGAATGTGTTAATCAGGTTGAGTGATCGATTTTTGAGTTCACAATCTGTTTTGTGTTTTCTTCACTTCTCTCTCCTTTTTATCATCACCCTAGCTAGCTAATTTTTGATCGGGAGCTGAGAATTTGGTATCCATTGCGAGAGAGAGAGATTGCGAGGATGATTGCGAGAACGGAGGATGACTCTTCGAAGAGTTGGGATTTAGTGATTAATTTTAGCATTGGATTGTTGTTGTAGCTTTTGAATGTGCTGCTGATTGGGTCGAGTAAGTGATTTTTCATTCCGGTTTCGTGTTTTTAAAAAAAAAAAGTGAGGCTTTCGTGCAGTGATGGTTTGATAGAAGAGACGATGACCATGGCGCGGAGGTTCCGAGGTGTTGTTGCGGTATTAGTCGTTTTCTTCGGTCTCGCCATCTCCGCCACCGCTTATCCTCTTTGTGCCAAAAACCTCGGTACAGCTTTCTTTTCCTTCTTCTTCTTTGCCTGTTGTTGAACTGAAAAAACTGGCAAAAAGTCATCACTTTCTTTCTTCTTCTTAGTTTTTAAAAAAAAAGTGACCTTTTGAAAGGAATAACAACACTTTGACCTGTCAACATTGAAGAATGTTGCAAAAATCTAGCATCATTGTTGACAGGATAGAACAAAGATCGGAACTCTAGCTTTTTTCATAGTGTATTTGAATTGTTTTTAGGAAAGACCTAATCAAATTGCTAACTTGCACGTAAGGTAGGTAAGCCTGATCCAAAATTTGAGCAGTATCAACTCTGTAGGATGTACATATTAGCTTTGAAAGTTGATCGTTAAGTTGATGTACTCATTGTGAACATTCTAGACTACGCCATTTCGAAACACCTGTTCAAAATGAATATTAGAGGAGTCTAAACTTTAGAATTTCATAATGAATATTAGAGGCGTCTAAACTTCAGAATTTTATAATGAATATTAGAGGAGTCCAAAATTGCTGATTTGAGGTGGTCCAATCTTCTACTAACTTTGCCCACACACACAAATTGCTTGCTGACTAACTCGAATACGGGTTGAAATATGAGCCATTATTGAGCAGGTTACCTTACCCTATAATGCAAAAATAACAATCTTGCATTGCTTTTAGATCAGTTTGTGGGAGTTTTTAATTCATTGAGCTTTTTGTTTGATTTATTTTCTGGTGACTCATTTTGCAGAGCCACCAGGGAGAGCGAGTAGGAACTTAACTTTCTGCTCGACTCCAGCGTACGCTACAAGAGGATGTTGCAGTACCACCGATGATAATCAAATTAAAGCTCAATACGATGCACTCAACATCACCGACGCCACATGCGGAGCTTACATGAAACAAATCTTGTGCTCGGTACGTCCCACCCCCTTAGAAACCGCCCCCGTAAAACATTTGTCATTGCGTCCCGTAGCACAAACACTCAAAAAACCCCCACAAATCTAATGGTATGCACACTATTTACATTATCACTACATTTGTCGATTCATTAACGAATCATATGAGGATCGTGGGGTAGTCAATTTTCCAAAGTTAGGTTTTCATGATCATGGTAGTTTCTATCCCATGGTTTTAGGAATGTATCCCATAATATCATATAATGGGTGACTTGTAAGATTACCGAGGGTCATAGTCTCATGTTGCTTAATCCGGGTAACTTGCGATTTTGCTCGAGGTCTCAATCCGGGTAACTTGCGATTTTGCTTGATTTGGGTTTCGGGTGATTTTGCTCGAGGTCTTAATCCGTATTAAGTTGCAAGATTGTTGACGGTCAAGTACGCTTTGTGGGTACTCTTTTGAAAATGATATCCTATCATGCTTGAAAAATGGGGATTCGGATAGCTAGTGCTAGTGTACGTGATGCGCACGCAAGATTGTTGGTCATAACAAGAATGTGTGTACCCTTCTTGTGACAGTAAAACAAGTACTAGGTGACAACACACAATGTCCTCTCCCTAAATCTAGGTCACTGCCTAGGAAGTGAAGTTTTTTTTTTAAATTTTTTTTTTAAGAATCTAAATAAGGAAATGGGTCAAGAGTCTACTTGATTGCCCTGGTCCATCCAACAGGAACTGCTGAATTTTTCTAGGGGTACAACTAGACTATATTTCAAATGCTTTTATAAAAACAAAAATAAAAAACTTGTTTTATATTTTATTTTTCATATTTTTGTTATATTCAAAAACTCAAATATATTTTTATGATGCACTGAGAAGTGGGAGCCAAATGAAGAAGATTACTTTGTGATTGTGCAGCTAAAGAGGTTGAGGCTTATTTTAAGGGTGCCAAATGCACAAATTTTAGAAAATGAAAATGAAGATAATGGCTATGGATATAAAGGGAGAGTGCTCAAAATTGGAGCAGTACCAATAATGGAGCACTAGGCTACTTCACCCACTGTTACATAAATGGCTTCTTCACTCAACAGTAGCAAGTACTCTTGGCAAACATTATATGGTGTAAAATTAGGACACCATTTTTCAAAAATTCATAGCGAATTGGAGAAGAGTCCAAAAATTTATGAATCCACTTTGACTATCTTTCCATTACTTTTCCCATGCATGAAAATTGGGATATCTGAAATTTGAGCCATTTTTGAGCACTCTCCCTTACATACATACATGATGACATTTGTTTGTTTTTGTTGATAGAAATGTGATGCGTACTCGGCGGATTTGTACGGAGCCACGCTTTCATCGGCAACTCGACCGGTGCCGTACTTGTGTAGCAACGGCACGGGCAGCTACTGCAACCGAGTGTGGAGTGCGTGCGCCAATGTGAACATCACCAACTCCCCATTCCAGACCCTCGATGCCAATGCCCAAAATTCCGCTACTCTCGAAAGCATTTATAGCAATGACACCACTTTCTGCGCAGGCAAGTGCCTATTGCTCTTATTTATTGAAACAATTAATGTATTAATCAATTGAGCAATCACTACAACATGACCCGTTTGTAATTTTTGTGATTTTTTACACTTTTTTTATGAACGGAGGAGTGTGCAGATTCCACCAATATTTCCATCAAGAATGTCTCATTTCACCAAATCTGAGTGGAATGAGTCACTTAAGCTTGGTGGAATTGCATTGACTTCTCCACCAATGTTTGTTAGCCTTTTGTTGTTAGCTCATTTGGAACATAACATTCTCAACCCCTAAAGGATTGAGAAAGCACTTTAAAATCGTGTGTACGATTGGTGGTAGAATATATAGCAAAATAAGTACCAATTCAAGGAGGAGTTATTCATTCACACAACTAGATTAGAAAATGGAAAAAATTATTACTCAAAATTTCAAAATAAAATTGAAAAAATGTCTTCCTTTTCCCTTTAGGGGTGAAGGAGATGGAGACTCATGGGTTAAGAAAAATGTTTGTGTTTTTTTGGCTAGTTGCATTGAATAGCGCATTGTCTAACATTGTTTTTTATGTGAAATATTAATGGGTTGCAGGTGCAGCACCTTTGGCGTCCGAGGGGAGCTTCTGCTTCAATGGCACGGCGTTTACGGTGCCACCTCCAATAGCGCACACCCCCGCAGCGAAGATGTGCATCGAGAGGATGGACAATGCGACGGCGGGGAGGGGCTATTTCCTAAACTTGGTGCCGCACCCCGACGGGTCCGACCGTGCTTTCATCAACAACCAAGCTGGGCAGATGTACTTGGTGGACATCCCGGAGCCCGGGTCGGGAAAACCATTTGGCATCGACTACAACACGCCATTTCTCGACATCTCGGCGAAGACGATAAGCCAAGGGGAGCTTGGGTTTATGGGCATCGCCTTCCACCCCGACTTTGTGAACAATGGCCGGTTCTTCATATCGTATAATTGTGATTCTACCATACATGCCAATTGTAAAGGTACATGCGGGTGTAGTACGGTCAACAATCGGTGTAATCTCACGGTTATCGGATCCGAGGGGTGTCGGTATTCCGCCGTTGTGTCCGAGTATACCGTCAACGCCACCGGAGTCACACCATCCACGGTGAGCTATCTCCCTCCTCTCATTGATGGGTCGTTTTGAAATCTTGTATATGCTAGTTAGAAGTCCGCATTCTTGATGAATTTTCTTTGCTTCAGAGTTGACGAACTTGTTTGTTCATTGATAAAAATGGATGGGCATCGATAATTGACTTGTAAGGGGGGATATTGTTTTCGGTTTGTAGGCTACGCAAGCAAATCCTAATGAAGTCCGGAGGATTTTCACATACGGACTTCCATACGATAATCATCATGCGGGAGGCCTATGGTTTGGTCCCGAAGATAAATATTTGTATTACCCTCTTGGGGATGGAGGTTTGCGCGACGATCCTTGGAATAATGGTCAAAACTTGAACGTGCCTTTAGGGAAGATGATGCGCTTGGACATCGATAACTTTCCAGGTACTCATTTTAATGCAACCATTTTTTTTTTCTCACTTTGGATAATGATACATGGAGACATCTAAAGTGGGTATTTTTTCATACCATCATCACTCTAAGAGGCACGCCTTTGTTTATGATTTTGAATTATTTATAAGTTGGAATATTACATCTTCATAAAACTCCACTTTATTAGGTTTTAGTATGTGTTTTGAGAAATGAGCATTTTACGAGGTGTTGTGTGTTGTTTGCATTTTCAGCTACAACAACAAATTTATTTGGAAACTATAGCATCCCCGCGAGCAACCCGTTCTACGGAGTGAATGGTACTCGGGGGGAGATTTGGGCATATGGGTTGCGGAACCCATGGCGGTGTGCGTTTGACCGACAAAAGCCATCCTACTTCTATTGTGCAGATGTTGGCCAGGTCATTTTACTTCCCTTTTTGTAATTCCTCGTTTGGTTTTTTAAAGTCTTTGCATCAACCAAAAATCCCATAAAAAGCACAACCCGCAAATTGTTCCATTTATAGAGTAATGCCATGGGAGTTTAATGGGGATTTTACTACATTCTTTTTTGTACTCTTTTTTGACAGGGTTGTCTTATCAAACGAAATTCCTATTCATTTGTCGAACACAATTTAGATGAGATGTACATCAAAGTCGTCTTCAATGTATCAAATGTACATCTCATCTAAATTGTGACTGACAAATGAATAGGAGTCTTTGTCTGATAAGACAACACTGCTATTTGGTGATGATTAAGAAGAGGATTTTGAGCCAACCCTTCATTTCATTTGTTGTTGTTCTTGTTTATGTAACAACAAATAAAATGAATTTCTTTGTTAGATGAAACCACCGTCATGAAGTTTTTTTATCATAGCAAATTTGACTATCAAATGATATGTGCATCACTTCAAGATGTAGCTAATTTGCGATATTCTACCAAATAGAACAAATAGTGTAGCAAGTTGGCTCCAAACTTGAATGGTACATTATATTGAATAGGGCACGCGAGATTCACATTCTTTGTTCTTTCAGGAGCAAATTGAAGAAATAGACTTGATATCGAAGGGTGGAAACTACGGTTGGCGAGTTTACGAAGGTACAAATGTGTTCACGCCAAGGGAGCCTAAGGGGGGCTTCACCAATGCTAATTCCATCAATGCCATCATGCCCATCTTGGAGTACAACCACACATATGGCATTTCCGTTTGTGGGGGATATGTTTCGTATTCTCGACAAGATGCTTGTGTTTACGGAAGGTACGTCCACTAGCTCATCGCACTATTTTTCTCTTTTACTTCTTTCAATTAAAGATTTGTTTGTTTTTTTGTAAGGGACTATATTCGAAGGGAGAAAGTTTGATTGCCTTACTAAGATAAATTGTACTTGATAAGAATTAATGATAATATAAGATATGAAGTTATACTTGTATAAGATAGCGTACAACTTTGAGAGCTTGATTTTTCGAAACCACAATATATTTTGAAATAGAGGGAGTACAAATTGGTACACAAAGTATAAGTTCCAAGTTTTTGTATAAGGTTTCGGTTTCTAAGGAATGCACCACTAGCACATGGTATGTGAATCTGCTCAATTTATTGTCATCATATTCAAAAACCAATCATCATAGATATCACATTTTAGACTAGCTTTGTTGAAGCCCTTTGGGGGAATACCATGTCGGGTATCTCTAAGGCAGTAGTGGCCAGGTAGGAACTCGCATAGTGTCCACCCCGAGAGGGGTGAGTAGTCCTGCCATTGGTGTGATGACCTTCAGGCATACATCCAAGGATAGGTCGAACGAACACTCTATTCATGTCGGTCTCTAAATAGGTTGGAGTTTCTCTTCTTCTTTGGCTTTGTTACATTTTTTGACGATATGGAAACATGGTGTGGCAGTTACCTTTATGGCGATTTAAATGGAGTACAATGGTCAGCATTTGAGAATCCACCAAATAGTGGAGTCTACACCTTTAGCAATTTGACATACCAATGCTCACCCAACACGCCCATCCCCTGCAACCCGGGCGATTCAACAAACGGGCTCATCTCCTACGGCGAGGACGCAAAAGGCGACATCTATTTACTCGCAGTGAATGGAGTCTATCGCATGGTGAGCCCAAGTGCTTGTAACATAACTTGCGACGCGGTCCTCCCGGAAGGTCCTGCACCTGCACCGTCCCCGACGGCTCCCGAACCCCCGGCGCCCCCGGGCTCCGATGCTTCCTCCGTCTTTGTCATTGTCCGAAACAGTGCGTTCTGTTTGGTCCTTGCATTATGTGCTCTAGTTTGGCTCTAGGATTTATTTTCCAAACCCTTTTCTTTCTTGAGTAATAAAACTCCGGTCAAAGTGCCTTGAATTGTACAATATTTTTTGCAAGGAAGACAAGGTGATTATGGTACTTTGGGTGCAAGATGATGATGTTGATATGAATGTGAAAGTGTTTTTCTGGGTTTTCATGTCTCATTTGAATGTGTTTATTCATTGATGGTTTGCATGTTCAAGAGTCAAATTGATGATTCATTTTGTGTGATCTCGATGAGGTACTGGAATTGAAGAAATTCTTATTTCGTCCTGTTTGTTGTAAATTATGTACAGTATTGATTTGAAGTGGTGATGCTTGCTAAGGAAGAACATTTGGGAATGCAATCTATGGAGTATGAAAACTCTCAAACATATGACGTCTGAGGTCTGATGCTTAAAAACCAAAAACATTCCTCCTTGGTAATTTCGATGGGGAGAGGCCAAGGAAAACAATTGTGGGAAATGTGCGTAGTATTTAGGAAACTGGACTATCTGGAATCATAATTTTGGATTCGTTTTAAATTGACTGTAAGGTTGGGAAGTGGAAGTGAAAATTTACCAGAACCATACACTCTAAAATGTCCACAGCATGTACACCAAAATTTGAAATTGGAAACTGTAATGTACCTCTTACTTGACATTAGTATGCACTTTCCGGCCCAATGATTGTGGAGCATCTTTTCCTATAGAGGTCTCGGCCTGTGACATTGATGCATTGCAACTATAGTCAATTTCTAGTTTTTACTTGACGTTCACATATGCATGCATCACAAATATTGAGTGAGATACAAAAACGACAATTATCAAACTTGCTTTACAAGCAGCATTGGGAAGAGCAAAGTGAATGAAGCTGCAAAGTGATGGTAGGTTGCTCTCAACGGCTACACCTTCGAGATCCAATGATAAAGAAAAGCAGTGAAACACGGGGACAATGTGGTCCATTCCTGCCACTCCTGAATAAATGATCATGTACAACAACGGAGGGCAAAAGAACTGGAGATCTGACCTATGAGTAGATCTATGCTCAGAATCAAAATTCTCGGCGTGTAACACTACAACCTTTCCGTGAGATCAAGGTGTACGAAAAAATCGAAACAATGTGTTTCCAGTCAGTGAATGAGGTATGGTACACTCCAGCTCAGTCTCGGTACTTCTTGTAGTATCCTGCATTAGAGCAATCTCAAAAATGGCTTCGTGACCTGCCTTTAGGCCATGGCCTGACTTGTAGAGAATAAATCGGAAGTAATTTGTGGAGGATGGAAAGATGTCATCACTGCACGAAACCGAGACGAATTCCGGCTGCAAGTTGCAGAAATTGATACATTCGTAATGTCTCCCTTTGAGTGTAAGCATTCCATCCAGGAGCTTCTGGTTTGACATCGTCTTCTGCGATTTCGGCCTCAGCTCGTAAGTGCCGATAGCAAGTCGACTTGCTCACTAATCTTTGCCCTTTACAAGCCTTGCACGAGCACAGCACCTTCTGGTTGCCCCCGCCGCCGCTCGATGCCGCTTTGGCAATCACGACTCCGCGTGCTTTCAAGTTATACGATCGCCTCCGCGCTGGCTTCGACGTCGCCTCCCCTCGAGCACCACCACGGCTGCTGCAGTATCGACTATCGGCAGAACTGGAGGTGTCGCTCGCCGCAGTGGTTGCAAGAGACGATTCCGAAGACATTGTGAAAAGAAAGCTCGTTGCTCCGATTACAAACAAACACGTCTGTCGATCGAGCTGTTTAAGCAATGCAGCAAAAAGAAACGTACAGCACGTTTAACTCTTTGTAGAACTTGCTCAATATCAATACTGACTGCTTCAAAAAGCGACACGAACCTTTCCAGGTTATCAATTGGAAGTTTCTCACTCAGTCAATTCACACACGCTCGTCAACAGGTCCTCTCCAAGAAAATAATAGAGACTGACTACAGAAAGAACTTCTCCTCGTCCACAGAAGTACAAATCAAGAACAATGCAGCCGGAAGACTCTCCACTCAGGACAGACTTGTACTTCTCTCTTTCTGCTTCAAAATTTCCAATATCAATCGAAAGCTCTTCTCTCAGTCAAGAAAAATCACGTTCTAAGACTCTCAACTCAGGACAGACTTGTACTTCCCTCTTCCTGGTTCAAATTTCTACAATATCAATCGAAAGTTCTTCTCGCAGTCAAGAAATCACGTTCTTCCAACTCAAACACCCGATTCTCTGCAACCGTTCAAGAACAATGCAGCAAAGAACTGACAGGTGCAGGCGACTTTCAGAAGGACAACAACTGTACTGCTTTCTTTCTGCTTCAAATTTCTAAGATCTTCTGACAGTCAAGAAAACACGTTCTTGCTAGAGTAAAAACTCAAAAACTATCAAACTCAGTTTGCAACGGCCTGTTTTCGAGCAGTAGCGGCTTCAATTGCGTTTGCGGAGTCGGCGATGATCGAGGGACGGCAACTCGGGTATCGTTGCGACGGTGAAGCTGCGTCTGTATACAATAATGCTGTTGAGAATACAAAATTTCGGAGTGCGTCATCCTAGTCTAAAGGGGAATCCGTCGCCTCTCTACAGAAGGCTTATGCTATTTCCGGGGGGAATAGATATGACCGGAGGAGTTTAGCCTCCCTGCCTCGTCACTAAGGGCTGTGCAGAAATGGGGGAGCGCGGAGCTGCCCGCCCACACTCGCTGCCCGGAAGAAATTCTTAGAAATACGATTTTTGCATTTTTAGAGGCCATACAATATTTTTTTCAGATTTTGAGTTTAAAAATGGGATCTGCGACCCCAATTTACCCTGGGAGGTATCTCATGATGACATTGGTGACATCAACAACAATAATTTAGGGGGCAAATTATTTTATGCGGGCAGCGAGTGTGGGCGGGCAGCTCCGCGCTCCCCCATTTCTGCACAGCCCTTAGTGACGAGGGCCTCCCTGGTTGCTGGTACCGTACTGTACACTCCGCCATGGTTACCTAAGATTAGCCTTAACCAGGGTTAGTTAGTCATTGTGGTTAGTCCACTGGCTTGAAAAAGTGCTGCTTACTTGGATTGCTTGCCTATGACTTTCATTGTAAAGTCTATTTTGCGGAGAATTTGTATTCTTCTGTAAATCACCAATAATAAGTGTGGTGTTGATTTTCTTGGTGGTGAATGGATGTTCCATGGTTGAAAAATTCATTATCCAATTTTGACTTTCTTGGGTATTTCTAACGCAAATGAAGGAATTTGCATACTTCATGATGGAATTCAAGTAACAAAAATTGCATGAATTTTTGGGGGTTTCACACCGATCAAAGTTTCTTTGAAGGTGGATAAGAATTCTACAAAACAATTTTTACTATAAATTTTGGAGGTGGATAAGAATTCTACAAAAAAAAAATTAAAACGAGGGATTTTTTTTATGGCGAGCTTGGGTTTCTGATAGTATTTTGGCCAAAGTCTTCTCGAGGAGATAAAGTGTGATTGCTTCCGTGTTGGCATTTTTGGGAATTATTGGCCATTGACCTTTTATCATCTAGGTAAGATGCTCCAGACCAATAAGTTTACACTAGGGACATTCAAGCAAGAGGTACATTATAACTTCCGAGTTCAAAATTTCAATGTTTTCATGTTGTATATCTTAGCCCCTAAAAGTATCATGAGGCCTGTTTTTGGGCTGATGTGGCTCTCATTAGCCTCTTAATTACTATTTCTAGTTTGCATGGATTTAGAACCTTTTCTATGTTGTAGATGTTTTTCGTACCTTTCTAGAAAGTGATTTAGTTCCGCATACTTTAGGAGATATTCATGGTCAAAGTTTGAAAACAAAATTCAAAATATGTCCAACGCTGCCCAAATTGCAAAATATGCTCACTTATTCTCAAAATCCGCCCAAAACTGCCCAAACTGCGATATATGCTCAATTATTCTCAAACTCTGCCTAAAATCAATTAGATAGTAGTTAACTATTAGATCCTACAGTTACATACCTCAAAATACAACGTCAAATTGAAAATTGCATAACATGTCTTCTCATTATTTCTTCACTAGTTCCTAGTAAATAATTATATTCTCCATGATGTTTATTCGAGTATCACCCTACCGCAATGAGTGGACTCTGTTCAAAGATTCAGTTCCATTAACACACCTGGTAATTGTTTAAAAATTATATAAAAATAAAAATAAATTAAAAACACATGGTAATTATGCAGATTGACTGTTTATCTCTTTTACCCAGAATCAGTGGATATGCTAAGACATGTGCTCGGAAACATGGTTACTAGAGTACAAAGAATATGTCGTATTTGTTTCAGGAATGTGACTACATACATGCAATTTTTTTGTACTTCTAAAGTATTTAAAATATTCTGATGATGGGTATTTAAATGCACAAAAATTAGTCTATAAGTATGTATATATTTATCTCAAGATGCGCAACATGATTGTTGAAACATGACAACCCTCCCACTAAGCAAAAGATTCAATTTTCTTTTAGAGAGTTCATTTATAAAGTTATTATCCATTCTCTAGTTAGTGTTATGAGGTAGGATTCCAAAACCAACCACATAATCACACATTGCTTTCAAACTTCTAGAAGTGTAGATTTTCACCCCTTTGCACGAATGGTGGTATGGATCATGCTTTTGTATAGTTTTGAGAACTTTAAACCGCATGATTTTGAAATCAAATACTAGCAAAACGTGCTACATCAAATTTTAGATGTGCATCATTTGTGAAATCATAATGTTCAAAGATTAAGCTCGTCGTTTGATGTGAAAGCTCTTCTCGCATTGCTTGATAAAGATCCATATTCTACTTGCTAAAGGAAGACTCAAGGGACACCCTTTGCTCATCATATAAATTGTTTCCACCGTAGATTTTGAGACGCAAGTCATTCATTTGTTGAGTAGGATATCTCAAAGCGTTTCACATAGTACACTGGTCCAAAATGGAGCACCTCCCATAATGAAGCTCTAGTAATCTTCACTCATGGGTACATAATAGCCACCACTGCAAACATCATAGGGTGTCATTTTAGAGGACCAATTTAGATTCACCTATCAAAAATTCATAACTCATTGTAGAAGAGTCCAAAAATGATGATTCCACGTGCTCGATCTTTTGACTCATATTCCCCCTGCACGAAAATTGCTTGCACCTTATTACAGTTTCTAGACTTGGCTCCAGTAATCTTCACCCATAGGTACATAGTAGCCACATGTGCGTACATTATAAGGGTGTCACTTCAAGGTACCAGTTTAGATTCACCTATTAAAAATTCATAACTCATTGTAGAAGAGTCGAAAATTGATGATTCCACGTGCTCGATCTTTCTACTCATATTCCCCCTGCACGAAAATTGCTCGCACCTTATTACAGTTTCTAGACTTGGCTCTAGTGATCTTCACTCATAGGTACAGAATAGCCTCTAGTGCAAATATTATAGGGGTGTCACTTTAGGGCACCAGTTTAGATTCACCTATATTTCAAAAATTCATAACTCATTGTAGAAGAGTCCAAAAATGATGATTCCACGTGCTCGATCTTTCGACTCATATTTCCCCTGCACGAAAATTGCTTGCACCTTATTTCAGTTTCTAGACTTGGCTCTAGTAATCTTCACTCATAGGTACATAATAGCCACCACTGCAAACATAATAGGGGTGTCACTTCAAGGCAACAGTTTAGATTCACCTATATTTTAAAAACTCATAACTCATTGTAGAAGAGTCCAAAAATGATGATTCCACCTGCTCGATCTTCCTACTCAAATTCCCCATGCACAAAAATTGCTTGCACCTTATTATAGGGCTCTAGTAATCTTCATTCCTAGGTACATAATAGCCACCACTGCAAACATTATAGGGGTGTCACTTTAGGGCAGCAATTTAGATTCACCTATATTTCAAAAACTCATAACTCATTGTAAAAGAGTCCAAAAATGATGATTCCACGTGCTCGATCTTTCGACTCATATTCCCCATGCAACAAAAATTGCTCGCATCTTATTATAGTTTCGAGACATGGCTCCCAAATGGCAGGAGGATGATGAGCTGGTCGGGGATGGTTTGTTTTTCAGCACATGGAGCCACATGAAAAAAGAACGGACAACCCCCCCCCCCCCTCCGAAATGGTCCGAGGGGGTTCAATTCTTTTGAAAAAGTGCCACCCAGGTGGTCCACTTTGAAGACTCTCGTCTATTCTATTACAGCCGTGGTGGTCTCCCTGATTCCGGGTAATGACCCATGTGCGCAAGGTTGTCTTGTACAGTACTATATGATCAGTGGGTCAATGGACATGCAGCCTCATGCAACATTTTTTCCTTTGCGAAGAAGATGTTAAAATTGGTTTTTTTTGAAAAAAAACCAAAAAAACAGGAAGTTAGAGATCCACTGCAGCTTTGGGTTTTTTTCAATTGATTTTATTCTCAAAAATGACGGTGAGATCGAATAAAGAAATTGATGGGTTTGTCCAAAGATACCTTGGGTATGGTAGACTAATATGTTACCCACTCTAATTGATGTATAACTCCTATGCTTTATTTTTTTATTTTTCTGAAAACATGACTTTTTTTTTGGATCAAGAAAGTTCCTGATGTACTTTCTGACTTTAAAGTAATTGACCTGGTGTACTTTCTTACTTACAAACTATCAAGAGTAAGCACACCTGAATTTGAACGCCCCCCATAATCGAACAACCTATAATGAAGATTGCCTTGTAATGAAATGTTCCTCACACGTACATGCAACACAGTGATCAACTACAGGTGTACCTATATTATTCACTTTTGAAATTTGTAATAAGTACTTAAAAATGCCTCAAAAATAAGGAAACCTTGTCTTTTCTATTTGCTAATCATACTGAAAAATGCTAAATCGCACGTGTCATCACTCCAAGTATGGTGAATGGCTTAAGTGTCCGAAAATAGGTGTACCTACCCCAGGTATTCCCCTTTTCGGACCAGAAGTCCCTGTTGGGGCAACAGTCAAAATATCTTGAAACTTCAGGGCACCTTTCTGGCAGGAAAGTACCCTTCAGTTGAAATTTTATTCAAATCAATTTGTCAAAAGGAGCTTCAACTTTCAATGGGTTGTTTTGCTATTGTAATAGCAACCCAATTTAGCCTGATGCACCCCCCCCCCCCTCCCCAATGCATGCATGGCAATTGGTTTGGTGTTAGAGTCAAATTTATTAGTCAAAATGATTTCCCTTTAAATAAAGGTGATCAGTCAGGAAGTTTTGGTCAAATCCTTCTTTTTTATCTTCTTTTTCGTAGGGTCAATTTTCACTTTTTGGAACTTTCCTGGCACCAATTGCTATCATTTAAGAAGTTTATCTTGGATTCTAATGAAGGAATACTACACTAAATAGGTAGATTAGTGTTAGATACACTAATTTACGTAAACAAGCTATAAGTTTTTACTGTTAGTCAATATTTTTACCCTCTACAATGGTCAAGATGGGGATCCTTACATAGTATTGGAATCAATACTCTTGGTAAATTTTTTGTACCAAAAGTAAAAACTTGTAGCATTTTCAAATCTTATAAAAATCTAACACTAATCTACCTATTTAGTGTACTTCCCCGATTATGAGTAGTTAGTCAGCTTTCTACCTCGCAACTACCATAACGATAGTTTCTTGTTAGGAAGTCCTAACTAGCCGTAATAATAATCTCGTAATAAATTGCTTTGGTGCATGTGCAAAGTACAAACCAAAGGACCAATGTTAGTTAACCCCTAAAGGTCTGAGCATGCCGTGGCGACCAGTAGGATACAGTGTATTTTTGTTGTATTTGGAGTGAATGCACACCTTTAATGGGTTTGAGTTCAAAGAAGAAGTTGACATTTGAATTAATGCGGTTCTAGTGAGCTATTACAATTCCAGTTTAGAGTTTCTTGTTGGTAGCAAATCCTAATTATACAACAGCGTACATACTATCCCCAAGGGACTTTTAAGGGTTAATTAAAAATTGATGATAATGAACAATGGGTTGGGTTAACTTTACATAGAAGAAAAATATTTTTCCTCACTCTCACCTTGTTTATCGCCCCTATTGTGAAAACTTGCTTAACCCTTAATCGGGCCGAATGCCGAAAAACGACATTTTGGATGATTGCAGCAACTTTGAAGAGCCATAACTTCTTCTTGCCGAGTTGGTTTTGGACGAAGTCACTTGGATTGAGTCACAAATCAAGTCTTATTTGTGTGATAAAAATTGCAAACCCATACAATAGATTATGAGTACATGGAATGCATTTTAATGAAGACAGCTTTCGTTTTGGGATTTCAAACATTTGGCATGTTCTAAAATTGCAAGCTAGTTATGTGAGATCAAAAATAGTAATTCATGATTTTTTTTGGGCAGAATCATGATTTCAAGATGAAGGCTAACAACTTTCTAGTTAGAAGATTTTTGATCCAAATAACTTTGGTACTGGATTTGCAATGATGTTTCTACAATGGAAAAAGTGAAAAATGGATGATTTTTGAGAAGCTATATCTCCTTCATCCAACGTTGAATTTTGACTTTATTTTTTGGGATGAATTCCAATTAGAGTGTACTTTTAGTGGTAGAAATCTTGACACAAGCAAAGATGTAATGAAGACAAGCCACAAATTTGAGTGCAAAGGGTTGAGTTTTGGACTATTTTTCCTTTGTGAAATTTTTGGAAGTTTGCAAGGTCATTATTTGCGCAAATAAATTTTGCTCATGGTTTTGTTTTGGTTCAAGGGTGTTATTGAAGGTAAACACCAGTGCAGTTGGTGATTTTTTGATTGCAATAAGTATATTGGTAGCACCTCCACTTCAAAGTGAAGATGTTGAGATTTTGTGACGTTTTTAGAGCACTAATACGTTACGACCTTGCAATCTATGAATCCTCATGACTCACAATTTGACCCACATGATGTAAAATATATATACTACAAGATTGTACAGTTGGGATCCAAAAGACTTACCATCAGTTCCATTTATGACATTTTTTTTTAAGAATGTGTTCTTTTCTCTACCAATGAACCAAACCATTAGGAGTTAAACCCTAATTTCTCCACAAGAACAAACCTCAATATATCAAGAAAACCAAAACACTTAGCTTGGATAGCAAACAAGAATTCAAGATACACCAAAACCCATGGGATCAAAGCGCGAGGTGAATGAATGACTTGTTGGAAAATGTCGAGATGCAATAGAGCCTCATTGAATCATCAAAAATAGGTGGATTGTGGTCGTCACATTGTCTTTGAACCTTTTGGTTTATGATCCTTTGTGTACACACTAATTATGTAGTGGTTCACAGATATTGTTGGATCTTCAATACAACATGTATCATAGTACTATATACATTAGCGGTACGAGTGTAGTGGCCAACTTGGCACCAACATAGCATTCACTTTGAAAGGAGTTAGTGGTCCTACAAATGCTGTCATCACTTTCATGCATAAACATCCAAGAATAGGTTTAACGAACACTCTATGCACATCGGTCGTAAAATGAGTTTAACCCCTAAAGCTCCTTAAAAACCGAAACGGTCTTTTGCTGTTTTGGTCACCCTTAGTTTCTTAGTAAAAATTGATATTTTAGGGTGATTTTTTGAGGGTGTGTGAGTTACCCTCCAAGGTTACTGCTACAAAAATTGCATCAAAAAATTTGTATTTTATGAGGTTATTTGGCAAATTTTAGAATTGGGGGTCTGAGAGGGCAGGTCGGGCTGAGCTCTGCACCAACGAGCGGGAGGTTGGAGAACATGGCAGACAAGGGGCACAACAAACAAACTTCTCACGGGGCAGGGGGTTTAGGGTCTGATAACGGACTGACCCGGCATTCCAGAGCTCTTATTGACAAGAGTTCAACCACCTAATTATCCTCAATCCAATCCTAATCCTCCAAAGCACCTTCATGCCCATCCATCATCAATTTATGTCACTAGCCTTTTCAAATCTTGGGCATGTGTCAGGCACCTCTTGCCTTTCGCATGATGGACCCCTTTAGGAGGGGAAGGGAGCCCAGCCTCCATGGTTGCCCCTCTCATTTCACTTGCTTTTTCCTTCATTCTTCAGTGGAATCTCACAAATTCTTGAGATTTGAAGTTTTTGAATTTTTTTTTTTCACTAATACATTGCATGTTCATAAAGCAATGTCCTCACCGTACATTTTCTAGAAATTCTAAAGTGTCATTCCACAATGTTGATATTTCTAAAACCGCACCTCTAAGCCGATATTTGACCTTCCATGTACATAACAATTTTACTTTTTGCCTTACAAACAAGGGCAACCTCCAACATTTTGCACACGCATACTCAACTTAGATACCTACTTGGAAAAAAATATGACCAAAATGTTTGGCCAAAAAATCATCAAGTCCCCCTTTGCACAAAGTGGACAATGTTTCTCGGGCAAGGCCAAAAAACAAACTCCGCATCAACTTTGAACGTTACGATCTCACATCTGATGCACATCCAACGGCTGAAATTCTGAGGATTGTTTCACAACGTAGTTGTCTTTGAGATCTTACGGTTGGAGTTACTAAAAATTGTAAAAAAAAAATTGGTTCGTGCTCCCATGACCTCAAAGTGGTAGAAAATAGCAGTTTTGGGTGTTGGAGCTTCCAAAAACACAAGGATATTTAGGGGTTAATTCCATATTCAA
Source organism: Bryum argenteum (assembly GCA_037043015.1). NCBI lineage: Eukaryota > Viridiplantae > Streptophyta > Bryopsida > Bryales > Bryaceae > Bryum > Bryum argenteum. The sequence goes on along the minus strand of CM073328.1, from coordinate 10,070,651 downwards.
TAAACTAGGAACTTTGCAAGACTATGGAACTAAGGAAGGGAATTCATTGAAATAAATGAACATAGTATAATGAATAGAACAAGAGTATAAATGCAAACACTCACGTGTAGATGTTCATGTATTCAATAAAATCACATTTAAAGATCACAATTATAAGGAGGTTGATATAACTTGATAGGTAGACTAATTAGACACAAATTTACTAAGAATTTAGTGTTAATAATCTTAGTATCCTATATTCTGATTACTACACATTAATTCCAGAAACAATCATTTTGGACCTCTCAAATTCAGGGGTAAGTAAAGTACACTCATACCCTTCCAAGACAGACTTTAACTTATTCCAAGAATTAGGGCTAAAGTGGGTATCTTTAATCTATTTTAATTCCACATTTCCAAACGTGTGATGTTATAGAGGTGTGCTACTAGAGTTATAGCAATATGGCGACTATAATATATGGTGTCATTGAGATTGTTGTTGTTTTCCTTCTTGTGATTAGAACCCTAAGTTAGAAGAAGAGGTCAGACACTAAATTCAATCTAGGTTCTCTCATGGAATTTCCAAACATGGAGGGGGACTAATAAAAAGGTACCCGGTATTTTTACGTATAACATTCCATTGAGAGGCCCCCTAAGGTAAAATGGGGGCATAGACATTTTATTTTATTTTTTGAAAAATGAATAAAATGAAAAATGAAAAATTACAAAAATGAAAAAACAAAAAAAAATGGGCCCAAAAACTGGGGCCCACCACCTCCGTGGTGAACCCGGATTGGATCTAGAGAGCGGCTCTTCTTCGCCGCCTAATGAAAGGTCGGTGATAGCACCGTTCTCTTTATCAACACGCACTTGATCCCAATTCCTTTCTTGTCCTGCACCTTTTGCCTGCAAACGCCACAGTAGTACTACTTGCACTGCACAACACCACCTCAAGTCAGTCCACTTCAGTATCACATCAGGCCGGCACCCAAACTCTCAGTCACTTCAACCGGACCTCAGCTTGCTACAATGGCCACGATCCATACATCGATCGACCGGACGACGGGACCAGCAACAACAACAATGTCGACTTCCCCAAACGTACAGTAGTCACACTAGCTAGCTCGTCACAGAGTCTCCGGTAACCGAATGGAATATCGTAGCTCGACATTCCTGCCATAGTCTCTCGATCGTTACAGAGTTCTGGGTAGACTATTTTCTCGGGAGTTGTGCTATAGATCAGACTACTGCGGGACCGATTCCTCCACTTTCCTGGTTAGGTCAGGAAGCTACGGCAGGCGCATGTCAGGCGCCGAAGTAAGCACGAATTCATCGACTGACCCACCGACATACATCGAAGTATGGCAACAATTCTACAGTAACTTCAAGTGTGTAAACAAGTGCTCAAAAGCAGATGAGTCTCTGCATAAGGTTGGTAGGGTGGTGTCGAGTGATCGAAGTATGGTACTGCAAAGAGCAAGTAATGAGAAATTGAGAGACAATCAGATGAAGAAGACTGATCTGCAAAGTTGACATTCGATACTGCGGTTGGCCACCCGAAGTTCGGCCGGATCGATGATTGATATCAAAGTCAAAATAATTGATTAAGTTTCGGGTAACCGTCGTTTGTCTCTTTGGGCAGTGCCAATTCAGAGAACGTACAACAGAAGGGGACTAAGACACAATTGAAGGGTTGTTCTATCCACTGTGGTGTGAAAATCTCCCCGACCATTAACTTCAGGGGCTAATTGTATGTAATGTTCTCCTAATGAGTTGTGTTCACTGCACAAACATTCCTTGCTGAAGGAATCAAGAATGCTACACCACATGATGACCAGTATACATCGAAAATGTTTCATAGCCTGCTACAGTGGGGAATAGTAGTGATTCAACTTGACTATTCCAATGAATTGTATGTCTAGGAGGCTTCAGCTGTGTCCTTCATCATGCGCTTCTGGTGGTGCTCGCAGTAGTTGGAGTTCGGCGGTGCCATGAGAGGGCATTGCCAGTTCTTACCATCCGACCTCTTGCACGGTTTGCCACCAACAGCAGTTTTGTACATGCCTTTTAATCGAGGTTTGGCGTGGGCTTGAACGACAACTTCAGGAGAATCATCGCTCTCTTTCCTTGTGAGGCAGCTCTCGTCGCTTTTCCAACGAACCGGTGGTTTGGACGACCTACTACTTGCACCGCCAGGCTTGCTAGAGGAGTGATTGTGTCGGTTCTTTGCAACACGGGTCCGTCCACTGGCGTTCATTTGCGCCCAGTACCTTGCTGTTCCTTCTCTTCGAGCCATAGCCGCTGCTTCTTTCCTGCTATCCGTGTTTGTTGGCGGTGGTTTGGGATGTTGTTGCTGTTCCTGTACATTGTTGATGATTTCCGGCAACGGTGATGGTGTGGGTTGCGTCACACCAACTATAGCTTCACACAATATGTACCTGCCTTCCCCTGCTTGGAAGTAATACGGATTGTTGCGGATTATCTTGCCAATCTTAATCCGTGGCTTCACTAATCCCTGAAAGACTGCACCCAACCCTGCATCCTCTATCCTTGTTGCTGCCTCCCGTGCTGTTAGCCCCCCTCTTCCCGCTTGCAAAAACACCTGGTACGTTATGTATACCAAGCTGTCTGCTGGTCTCTTGCTTGGATGATCCGGTGCTAGCTCTAATACCGGCGTCGGTGATGGCTTTGCCACTACTGGTTCCGGCACTGATGTTGGCTGCCGCTTCGTACTATTACCTGCAACATGAACTTGACAATCAGAATCTTGCCACTTGAAAAGGTTCTAAGTGATATACAGAGGGCAATGAAATGAACTCGCACCATTTTCCATCTCAGAGCTTCTTCTTTTCAAGCCCGACCTGCCATGACCACACGAACATGTTAATGATCAGAAGAATATACTCGCGCACTACTACCTACTCTGTCTTCAGACTCTACGTTACGCATGAGCAGATAAGGTGCTTTTCTAAAATTGAAGTTTGGGTTCTGAATACTTTAATGAAAGGGAGTAAATGCATTCAGTATTCTCCTCCCTTCCATGATTCCAAAGAAAACTTAGAGAGACGACCTCACCTCTGCTGCCGGTGCTCTTGCGTAACGACTCTCGCCTCCTCGAACTTGTACAGCATTTGAGTCTTAGCTGCGTACTGTAGTTAAAACATAAGTTAATACAATCAAAACCGGACCCTAAAAGTACTCATAATACAATCGAAGTAAGAAAGTCATGACATTACAACACCACCGACCTTTGTACAGTCGAATTGTCTCGCAAATTCGGAACAAATATGCAACAGGTCAGCAGGAGCCTACATAATCTCAAACAAATCAATCAATGCACGAAACGATCGAAACAATAATCGAACAACAAAACGAAACTGTCGAAAAAGCTCAAAGGCCTTACATTTGTTGCGAGGTCAGAGACGCTTCGTCGATTCCTGGTAACAGCAGGAGCTTTAGAACGAGCAGGCGGTGGTTCACTAGCGAAAGAGTCCAGCAAGCGTACAGAAGCTCGTACAACTCCATTCTCAGCAATAGACTTGGTAGCAACAGGATCCTCTTCCGAAGACCGTTCCGAAGCACCAGACGTCCATTGCAACCGGTCTTCCTCTCCACAAAGCTCAACCCTTGCATTCCCATTCCCATTCCCATTACCATTACCATTACCATTACCATTCACATGGTGAACCTTAAGAACATGCTCCGGTTGCAGGAAGCTTAAAAGCTTTCTGGACTTTCGGAGGTTGCTGCTGGTGCTCCCTGACTTGTTGGCATTATTAAACAGGACCTTGCACGTTTCCTCGAGGCTTATCACATCCGAGCATTGATACGATTCTAATCGATCCACTGCAGCAGGCAGAAAGCCATTTTTCAGCAAAGGAGCAAAAACATGGCAGAAATCAATCGGGAGAGTTGAGGTGCTGCTTGCTTACATGAGACGGAGTTTTCGTCTTTTGTCAAACCCTTGAGGAATAGGAGCCTGTCGAGCCAAGTATAGGAGGAGCGTGCTTTGAGCACAATCCCGGCGTCGGAGTCCATCATCTCCATTTGTTCAAAACCGCGCGGCTGGCGCTACAAAATGGAGGATATAGAAAAAAGCGGAAGAGAAACGGTGCGGAGCGGCGACAGAGGGCGCGGGCACGCCCCTGCGATACCGGGGAGGAGGCGCACCATTCAAAACCCTAATGCCATCGCCACCGGAGCTCATACAAAGCAAGCAAATGGGTATTGCAATCAACTCCTCACTACTACTACTCCTCGCTCGCTTTGCCTCCCCCTCCGCCTCTCTCCATTCTCCCTTCATTCTCTCTTGTGCTCCTTTTATAGTGTAGGGGCATTAAATAATGTGGGATGCCCAATTTGGATGAATGGAACAAAAGGTTGAGTTGTGGTTGGTAGATCGTAAATTTTTGCGCACGCCATTGATTTGGTTGTTGACGAAAGATTTGATAACAAAGTTTGAGTTTTGTTGTTGCGGAATATGCTTTGTTAGATCCGTTGAATCTCTGCCAATTTAGAATTTTTGGCAGAAGGGAAAAAGGTTGGAGAAGAGTGACTGCACGTCGTTGATTTGGTTGTTGATGAAAGATTTGATAACGAAGTTTGAGTTTTGTTGCTGCCGAATATGCTTCATTGGATCCGTTGGATCTCTGCCAATTTAGGATTTTTGGCAGAATGGAAAAAGGTTGGAGAAGAGTGACTGCACGTCATTGATTTGGTTGTTGGTAAATGGACGGCTGAAGATTTAATAACAAAGTTTGAGTTTTGTTGTTGCTGAATATGCTTCATTGGATTCGTTGGATCTCTGCCAATTTATGATTTTTGGCAGAATGGAAAAAGGTTGGAGAAGAGTGGTTGCACGTCGTTGATTTGGTTGTTGGTAAATGGATGGGTGAAGATTTGATAACGCAGTTGAGTTTTGTTGATGGCTTATATGCTTCATTGGATCCGAAAGATCTGGTTGTGTGTCAATTTGAAAGTTCTGACTGAGGGGGAAAATGATGAAGATGAGTGAGTGGTGGTTGGTAGAGCGTAAATTGTTGCACACGTTACTGATTTGGTTGTTGGTAAATGGACGGCCGAAGATTTTATTTTGAAATTAGTTTCCGTTGGAGTTTATGCTTTGGCGGATCGGGAAATCTAGATTATTGTGTATGACGTGTTATCATTTATTAGGTTTCTGTTGCCTTGTTGGTACAACCAATTTGAATATTGGAGTAAGGCTTACTTCTAGAATGAGAGAAAAAAAATTTGCTTTTAGAGAATTAAAGCTAGTGATAGGAAGGTTACTAATAGATAGTAAACAAGGTGTTGCGTTGGAGATTGGTTGTTGTAAATGAATAATTGTTACATCTAAAGATGAAGTTTGTGTGGTTTTATTTTAATATGTTGGGATGGATATCAAAAACATTGAATCCAAATGTATTTGACAGATTATCTTCTGAGAAGATTTGAAGGGCATGAAATTCACCTTATCTTCTCAAAGGTTTTGAGGGCATTGTGTTTACCTTCAATTCATATGTAAATTTTAAAAGGAGTTGGAGGGTATTGGTGAACTCAAGTTTACTTGACATATAAATTTGTAAGAGGAGTTGAAAGAATTGGATCATAATTTTGGATGTCGTGTTAATATATACTCTCGACAAGATCAAAACATCATTAAATCAAGAATTGATTGGCCAATTATACTTTAAGAATTGTGTTAATTACTGTAGGTTATCATTACGGGCATAGATCAAGGATAAGTCAAATCGATTTAAGTAAAACACAACTTGATTTCAAACTCACCGACTCATTATGATATTTTTGGGTATTTTTATAAAATTTTGAATTTTGAGTTTAAAATTACAAGCCTAGTAGATCATTGTTTACACATCCAATGTTTGTACTATAAATAAATGATCGGTAGGTAAATCTATTGACTAACATATATTTTAAGGAATGATGCACATCAACTTTGTGTGATGTTGTGATGTTTGGTCAAGTCCGTAACTCAAATATTTAAAGTACCCAAATTCCATACTCTCTTAATCCATTTGGTGATAATTTTTGAAATTTTTTTGGTGAAGCATCTCATGATAGTGCTCATTCTTGGGTAAGTTAAAGGTTGGTATTCACTTGAGCCAATAGATAGATTTGGTAATTTTATCAACTCTCACCTGAAGTAGATCATCTTAGAAAGGTGTGATTAGGTAAGTTTCAAATTAGTTGTATGGAAACTTTTTGAGTCAGAAAGTGGCCTTTGTTTTCACATAGAAGCTTATTTCAAGCTAAAACTCATTACATTTTTCATAATTCTTTCTTAAGAAATTAGTAAATAAAAAAAAGTCCTTATTAAGCCTTGGTATCTTGATTGCATATGAAAATTTTCATATTTGTACATGGTAGTGTTAAATGACAACATTTTGTTGGGGCTGTGATTTAAATGGGTCTTGTAGTGCCCGACAAAAAATAAAATAAAAAATATTTTTGTCACAAATTGATGATGCTCGTCAAAAATTGTGTCAATTCAAATTTAATTTGTTGTGTATTCTTTGACAAAGTTGTGTAGGGAATGTGAATGAGCGGTCATGTCAACGATCACTTCGGTTCCGACAAAAAAGTCCTTACATCCTCGTACCGATGTGAAAACGCGTCACTTTCAACCAATTTGTCGAGTACAATACAACAAAGTTGTGCAAGGGTGAGCAAAAATGTCAAAGGTCACTGAGGCCTCAACAAAAGAATTCTTACTTTCTAATTATAAGTTGGTAATACCTTTATAACCTTTCAAACCATTTTGATGTGTATTTCATGACAAAGTTGTATAGGATAAAGTATCAACGGACGTGTCAACGATCACTAGGGGCTCGACAACAAATAAATTACTTCCTTGTTATAAAGTGGTAATACTTGTTTTGAAACGCTTTTTCATTTTCTAAATGTTCTATTTTTAACTTTTGTAGTTATTGGTTGGTAGAAAGTAAATAGTTGTGTCAGTCATTTATTGTTGTTATGGAAAAATTTGATGGTGTGGTTTTGTACACAAATTTGTTGTAGCATATGCTTGGATAAGTTTGTAAGGTATTGGACTTATCTTAAATTTGAAGGATTGTTTTGAATAGGTTAGGTTGTCTTGTAATAAAGAAGTTGTTATCCAAATATGTTTTGGTCTAAATGCCATTGGATGTTAAAACTACTTTTTCCAGTTTTATTTTGAAGCTTACATCTTCGGCGTTCTGCCATTCTCAAGTTTCATTTATCCATATCCCTCAATTGAGGTTCCTTATTCCAATATTCTTGTGTTTCCTCATTTGTTTATCCACTTGTTTCTTTGTCTCCTCGTCTCTTTGTCCTTGTTTCCTTTCCACGTTGATTAGATTTCATTAGCTCTTACTACAAACCAGATTCGACTCAATAGAACTCTTCAACTCCTCAAACCTCTTCAAACTCCTCAAAACTCTTCATGCCGTGTATGCACAACCAAGGGACCTATCACCCGAGATCGCCGTACGAACAAAGGGACAAACATACAACATTCTCTTTTTATTGATTAGATAACATGCCAACTTGGTCAGTCGGATGTATGTTTTTGTAATGTAGAAGTATACCTTATACACGTGTGCATAACAAAAAATACCTAAACGCGATACATACATTAATTCGAATTTAAAGATAAACCCCAAGACTTTGTAAGGTTGTGTGTGATAAGATGCAACTTCTTATTGTGATTGGAATTCCACATCAACACAAATTTCTAAATGCAAATCGAAAAGCTCTTCACGCTCGAGATTGATATTATGATATCATCGTATCACGATGCCATTTTTCAACATGTGTAAACTCATCAAAGAAATTTCAAATGACACTTTTTTAAGATGATATAACTCAAGATAATAGGTTTTTGGTTGGCAGGAGGTTGCATATGATCGAACATCCCAATTTTGAAATCTTGAAATTTAAATCAAACTAGGTACTTAACTTCATGTGGATTACCAACAATAATCTATAAAATGAAATGCTATGATTTGTAATATATTATATTGATAAGATGTATACCAATCTAAGTTAATTCTTTAGAAAAATCGACTCAAAACATCAATATGTTCATATATTCATATATTAAAATGACTAGAATAAGTAAATTGTTTTACCTATCAAATGAGTGATTCGGTATAAAAAGTTGATTCTTTAGGTAATAGAGTCTAATTCTAATAACTTTAGGTGATACTATCATGCAAAATCAATTGTTGAACCTAACTCTATTACTGCAAGTTTTCATGAAGTAGGTGATTTCTAAGGATATGAAAATTGAAACAAAATTTCTTGTAGTTTTTAGTACAAAAAGTGTTCATATCTTAGTTCTTAATATATACAATCATTGTATTCAAACATTATATACCTCATTAATATTTTGTAAAGCATGAGTAAATTTTATCATCAATTTTATATGATTCTCTAAAATAATAATCAATTTAAGTATAATGGGCAAATTACATGAGTTGAGTCATGAAATTCATTGAATTTTATGACCGTAAGACTAAATGTATGTAGACTATAGCTTCATTACTATCTAGTTTACTTGGATGATCATTTTGCAAATGAGCTTTACACTCCTTGTATTTTTTATTGTTTGGAATCATCAAGGAATGAAAAAATGATAAAAGAAGTTGTAACTATAGATTAAAAATCAATATATTGCTTTCTCCTAGAATATAAAAAATGGTTCACGTGGCTCCACCGGGAGGATGGACCCACGAGCCAATCCATCCCGACAAATGGGCCGATCAAATGCTTCGAGCATGGAAGGTTGGTTGATCTTTTTACATCAATGAATATTTTTATCAAAAATAATAAAAGTAGAGTCTAGATAGTTTACTACCATAGTCACTTATCAAAATGCAAGAGAATTTTAAATTATGAATATATTAAATTGTTTTTTTACCAAATAAATCTAGAATATCACGAAAAATACTTAACATCATATATGCTACACTTAGGTTGCTACTTATCACAAAGGAGTGGGAGTAGCAAAAAGAGATTTGTCGCTTACAAATATTGGTATCCACTTTGATCTTTGAAGCCTTTATAATGTCATCGGGAATAACTACGATATGGACATTAGACATATTTTCATAAAAAAATTCAGTCTATATTTATCAATATCTAAAAACTCAAAAGAAATACTTTTCTCATCATCAACAGATAGCGCGGAACCGGGTGAGCTAGTAAATACACCAAGATCCTTACAAGCATGTCTTCTCCTTGGCATCGATCCAGCAGAAATTCAATATCGGTAAAAGATGTTGTTGAATATTTATGCATGAAATCTAATATTACATTCAAGAAACTAATCAACCTTGAAAACTACTACTTACTTACAAGGTTGGTATACACCAACATTTTCCATAATGAGTCAGAACATGTTTCTAAATTTATAAACAAAACAATATGAGCATAGTATTGAATCGTCTTTTACATACTTTTGAATTCTAGAGACTTCGCCTACTTTACAGAAAGAGGGTTGTCAAAAGAATTCCAAGCAATGAAATTCCAATACTTCGAAAAAGAAAGAAAAGGTCATGCACTAAAAGACCTTATTTTGTTCAAAAAATATATGTAATATTGATACAATATAAAACAATATTATCCGTTTAAGTGTGAGGTGAGTTAATCTCTAATGGAGAAGCTCAATACTAACCTCCTAGATGGCCATATCTGAAATTCGTGGACAACAAATTTCCAAATTTTCTTGAAAATTAAGTTGTAGAATGTTCAACCATAGAATTTTGTTTGTAACCGTCTAATTAGTCTACCCACCGACTTTATCAAATTTTACTGTATGGATCTTGAAATACATGCTGTAAAAGTTTCCGTCTATGTACAAAAGTCATATCTTATCCAAGCAAGTTGACCCGATTTGGGCCTCTCTCTCCTTTAGGGGTTAAAAGTTGATAAATTTTTGTTTGTGCAGAAAAGGTGGATCGATTACTTGCCGAAAGAAATAGGATTATAGCTGAGAAAGATACCGGAAGTATTTTAATTGCCGATGGACAAATCATGGGTGCAGCAGCTGCAAGGTCTGGAGAAGGCCAGGGTCCAAGTGATTCCGCTAAAAAGGTTTGCTTCTATAAGATACATACATGTTTGTACTAGAAAAACATGTTATTTTTTACGATCCGAGTTACAATCATTTTTTTAGTATAACGTAAAGAATACCCAACAAGGGCGTTCTTGATTTTAAGGAGCCATGTGTCGGAGAGGGCTCTACCCAACCTTGTAGATGCAAGCTCCTTAAAACGAGTAATGCCCAAGTGGGTATTGTATACCTATCGTAAGCACGTGCCAAAATTTCTGCCACTATCCGTTCAAATTGGCCGGATTGTGGTTGCCCGGTCAAATTAAGGCTGTGAAACGCTTACACATTTGATGTAGAACTTACAGCTACTGCTTTAGGTTATTGTTTATACTTTTGACCAAGTTTCAATTGTGTTCCTAATTGCATCCTATAATATAGTTGGTTTAATTGATCAAACAAGTTATTATTCTAGTAGTTCAAGGTGAGGTTCAATCTATACACTACGGTTGCAAATTTGTCATGATTTTCATTCGTGATAGTTCATTTTTAAAAAATTAAAATTAAAATATCACACTTATTAAGGGTTATGAAACTATCTCAATTAATTCTAACATGAGTTTTGGATCGGAAACTTCTTAAAACTTTGAAATATAACCATGTGAAAAAGAGTTTCTACCTCTTTCTAAATGTGTCACTTGATGGACATCATAAGAAACTATGACTTGGAATATATTTATATAATAATAAGTGTTTAAAATTTAAGTAGGCTCTTCAAGCAGCTGAAGCAGCCAAGAGGCGTGTTGAAAAAGAAAGAGAAAAGAAAAAACAACAAGAAGAAGCTGCTAAAGTACGCTCTAATTTTCTATGACTTGATTACTTGCTTCTATATAGTATATAAAAAGAAAACTTCAAAAACACATTACTAAAGAAATCATATAGAGTATCCACTCCATATACAAACTTACAGACATGAGCACTAAATTTGGCAAAACTTTCAAACTATATCATATTAGACTTAGACGGACATCAAAGGTAGTGATATAGGACTTCATTTCTTGAAACTTCGACTCCACTTCATTTGTTCTTTAGAACAATATGTGTAGATCAACACAATTGGATTGATAGTACCAAGGGTACAAGTAACAAACAATTATTACCTTAGAGTGAAATAATCTTACGATGCAATGCTGCATATTTGTTTCCCATTTAACGCTACTTAGTGAATATCCAAAAAGTGGGTGTCTAAACACAAAAATTGAATCAATTATGGGGATTGTTTAGTAGTGTTATTTATTAAATTATGAAATATCATTGAGTATTTTTTAATGCATCCTAATCTACACCTATTTTATTTGCAACTCAATAGATCTAATTATCAGAAACCTATCAGAAAATGCAAGAAGATGCTGCTCGAGTGGCTGCAATGCAATTGAGAAAAGAAGCTGAACAAGTAATAATTATTGTTTAATATTTACAAGTAAAGTTTCTATTTCAAACATCTCAATCATACTTCCAAAGTTGTATTTTAACCCCTAAAGATCCTTGATACAAAATTGTCTAAATTATCACAAAGGACCCTCTTCTACTTCAGGCCCAAAAAAACTCAATCTAAGCATTAATTAGAAGATCCAACCGTAGGATCTTGAAGTGAACTTGACCCTATACTCATATGTCAAATTTGAACCGTTAATTTTTTTCCGATTTTGAGATTATAATGGTCAAAGTTGGCTGACTTTTTTTCCTGCGGAAACCCCAAAAAGCCATTTCGGCTTTCTTGGATCTTTAGGGGTTAATGTAACATCTTGGTAGATACTAGCAAATAAGAACTATTAATAATGGTTATCATTATGTCATCATCTCAGAAAGAAGCAAAAAAGAGAAAAGATAAAGAATTTGCTGCACAACAAGCAGCAATTGAAGCTAAAAGACGAGAAGAGGTGATATTCACTTGGAACATATCTTGAAAATTATCCGTCATATATATGTGTATGTATGTGTATGTATGTATGTATGTAGTATGTTGTATGTAAGTAGTTAGTATGTATGTGTGTATGTATGTGTGTATATGTATGTGTGTGTATGTATGTATGTGTGTGTGTCGCTGTGTGTATATAATATGTGTGTGTATGTATGTATGTATTCAAAGAGCCTTGAATCATAATATTAAGTTTCTTTGTAAATTTTTGTCTAGTAGGAAGAAGAATTGGAAAGAGCTGCAGCAGCATTGGCAAAAAAGCAATATGAAGAAGAGTTGAAATTGCAAAAAGAAAGAGAGATAGTTGCGGTAAATAAATTTAAAAAACCTTATAATATGAAGCTTAGTTGTAACTTTGTAATGTCAATATTTTTGTTAGAATTTGACTTGTATGTAAGTTATTTTTATATTAAATAGAAAAAAGCCAAAAAAGCAGCACTTGCAGCAGCTAAAGAACGAGCAGAAAAACAAGAAGCATTCCGAAAAGAGATAGAGAAAATGCAAGAAGCTGTATTGCAGGTACTACTTTAAACTTTGTTACATTGATAAAGCTTCTAAATCATTTTTCTTTCTAGTAACTCAAGTAAAAAAATATATAGTAAAACCTCATTACTATGATTTTATTTTATGGAGAAAAGATAACGTTGAGTTTTTTTCACTTCTCAAAAATAAAGTGCAACAAGAAGTCTTGTTGTGAACTTTATTGCAATCAGAGTACAACAATAGTTTTAGTATATTCTGGAAAGGCACCAGAAGCCTTGGCTTGGTGATTAGGGTTCATGGACCCCAATAAGGAGGTCGTCAGGTTCCATTCCCCATGCCGGCGTGGTGCTCACCACCATAGGCTATCCAACTATGTTGGAATGTTCTTGGACCTCATTGTACGGGTACCTCAAAGCCCTTTGGGGGATACCATGTCGGGTATCTTTAAGGCACTGGTAACTAGGTAGGAACTAGCATAGTGTTCACCCCAAGAGGGGTTAGTAGTCCCGCCATTGGTGTGATGACCTCCGGGCATACATCCAAGGATAGGTCGAACGAACACTCTAATCACGCCCGCCTTTAAATAGGCTGGAATTTCTCCTCTATATTGTGGAAAACATTGGGTCTTGTTGAAAATTTGCACAATTATATACTTACTTAACATACCATTGCAATTTATTTTATAGCAAGCTATGGAAAGGAACAAGGAACTAGCGGCAAAAGATGCCGAAAGAAAAAGGATACAAGCAATCAAAAATGAAGAAATAAAGAAAGTGAATGCTATAGCACGAGCTGAGGCTGAAAAGCGTCAAGCCGTAGCTTTACAAGCTTATTATGATTTGCTGCAAAAGAAGAGGGATGATTTTGATGCAAAGAATGCAGTATGTATCTTTTCCTTTTTGAAATTGATTGAAGCTTTTGGTAAAATTATTTTTTACAAGATTATGGTTCAATTTCTTCTTACAACAAGAAATCTTAATTTTATGAAGCTCATACAAATGATAGAAGTACATGAAGAAATTCTTATGTATAACAATTGTTTTGGAAACAATAGGCAGTAGCAGTTCGACAAGCTGAGAAACAAGTGGAGTTAGATAAGCAACTCAAGGAGAAACTCATGATGCAAGAAAAGAAGGAACAAGATAGACAAAAAGCATTGGAACAAGCATATGCAAGAAGAGAGAAGCGTATTCAGGTAAAGTTTCTTGAATCTGTAATATGTTACAACGGTTCAGTCTTGTGGGCATATCATCAAGGGTAGGTCGAACGAACACTTTATTTACGCAACCCTCACGGGTCTGGTGTTCTTCTTCTTCTTTACAACAGTTCTGTTTCCTTGTTCTTATGTTCCTTCCTTCTATGTTCCCTTGTTCCTGAATTCCCTGTTTCCCTTGTTCTCGTATTTCCTGGTTCCCTTGTTCTCTCCTTTCATGATTCCTTTGTTCTCATGTTCCCTTGTCTCCTTGTATTCATATCCCCTCATCTTAACGTCCCCTCATATTCGTGTCTCCTCATATTCATGTCCCCTTGTATTTGTGCCCCTTCGTCTCCTTCTCTACTCTTTCACAAAAAAACGGTATAACCACGTCGACACTCATTCTTTTATTCTATAGATAATTCTGTAGATCAATAATATCCTTTTATGATTATCATGTAACACAAGGAGAAGCTAGATGTGATAGTATAGAAAAAGGTAATCAGTATCAATGAATATTAAAATTATATATTATTGTGTATTAGAATTGATCTTATGGTTGATTTACAATTGAAAAAATTTAGGACATTGAAACCAAGGCCGCACATAAGAATAAATTGTTGAGAGCATATTTGGTAAAACAAGAAGAAGATCGGCGACGAAGAAATGTTCAAATTAATCTTGAATATACAAAAGCAATGAACATAGTGAATCAAACATCACGAAAACAGGTATATGATCAAATTAAGATATCATAGTTGTAAGATTGATCTAATTTGAAGCTCTACAAGTCAATGACATAATTTCCCAAGCATGAAAGCTATTAAAAAAATGTGAGGAAAAGAAATTTGGTATAATTTCACTTTTTTTTTTTTATATAGATAACATCACTAATGAGCTAACAATATTTTTTTGGATATATAGGCTCTACATAGAAGACAACTATTGAGTCACATTGAAAAAGCTACTGAAAGAATACGACAATTGCTTCAAACAAGAAAAGATATTCAAAAACAACGACAACTGTCTGAAGCAAAAATGATGTGGGCTCAAGGAAGGGAGTAACAGGTAGGTTGTTCATCTATCATATTATTATTTTTTGTTGTATATAACTTATACTAAGTAAGTAATTTAAATTGTTGTCAATGTATTATTTGCTTAGTAGTTGTTGGTTCAATGTAAATTGAATCTTGTTAGTTTCTTCGTTGCTATGATTTTCAAATGTTGGTATGCAAGTTGATAGGAAGAAAGTCTTTATGTATTATAGCTTTAAGTATATTATTGGGTATTATTTTGATGTGGAGCTTATAGTCTTCTTGCGCTTTATATATATTATGAACGATGTTATACATGTGATGAATGACTTAGCTATATTTAGGAAGTTTCATAGGTGTTCACAAAATAGTTTTGTTGATCTCAAAATTCAATCACAATAAGTATTTCAAAATTGTATTTGTATATCTTTTACAATTTGAAAGAAAATTTCAAACTTTGTGTTGTATGATACTTTTCTCAATAGTACTCTAATAACCCAAAATTATCAAAATTAGTTATTGATCATTTATTGCATTTATGACATTACTCATTGAGTAAAATGAAATCAAAGTAACACAAAGGTACATGAACAAATTGTTTGCCTGATTTATGTATATTTGGTGCCTTTTTGGGAAAACTAATAAGTGCACCTAAAAAAACTAGATTGAAGGGAAGCCAATTCGAAATCCAACTATATGAAGCTAAAACAATGAAGTTCTAATCACTTAATTCAAAATCATTAAATTCAGCTATATGATCCTAAAACAATGAAGTTTTAATCAGTTAAACCAAAATGAATAAGTAGAACCTGTTTATATTTAGGATATCCAAACCTAAGCAAGAGTCTTATTGGCAAGTGTTCTACTCAATCAATGTTCATGTTCCCAAAAGTGGATTTACTTTTAAGAATAATCAGAATTTTAACATTGAATACGTAGAATCAACTAGTCTTTTAACTTTTCAAATACTTTTAAATTGTCTTCACAAGAATGTTCATTTACTTCTGTGGAAACTTATATACATCTCAAAATCACATTCTAAATAGAGTAATCCGTAATTAATATAGAACATGGATTTTCTATTAGTAAGCAATGACTAAAATTTTTGACTTATGTATGATACATCTACTAATTAAGCCAATTTTCAAATATATTGTAATCCTCAAGTGACTCGGAACAAGGTCAACTCCACAACATAACATTTTACTCCTTAGGCATATTATTTTTTACTTTCAGATTTCAATTTTTGTTGAACCAATCAACAACAATTTTTAAAATTTCAAACCACAATATTCCATCATGAGTAGAGTTCGACTTAGGATTTATCAAAATTTCTCAAAATAGTATAAAGTGGACCTGTCTCTCTTTGTTTTCCCTTCCAATAGTAAAAAGAGAAGTGCAATTTCACAAAAAGCATTTGCAAAAGTTCAAATCAACATCCTAAATAAAAACATTTCCAAAACCTTCCACCCTTCTAAAATATCAAAATATAAGAACATTTGACATGTAATTTCAAGAGCAATAGGCATTGCAACATATTTAATCCCTAAACGCACCAAATGTAGAAAAATGACATTTTGGATGGAAGGCAACATTGAGGTCCGTTTTGGATGAAATCACTTGTTTTGGGTACCAAATCAAGTTAACAAACTCCACACTTATACAATTAAATATGAATTAATGGCACGCATTTTAGTGAATACAGCTCTTGTTTTTGGATTTTCAAGCATGGGCCATGTTTTACCATTGGTAACTTAATTATGTGAAATCAAAAATAGTTTTCATGAATATTTCTTTTAATGGTCACGATTTTAAGGTCATACCTAACAAAATTCTAGTTGGAAGTTTTTTATTCAAATAATTTTGCTATTGGATTTTTAATGATGATTTGTCTACAAAAAAAGTGAAAAAATGAATGATGTACTTCTTCATCCACGTTGAATCTTAACGCTATTTCTTGCAATGGCTTCCAATTAGAGTCTTGATGTTGGTTGTAGAAACCTTACAAGATCGAAGGTGTTTTGAAGATAAGGCATGAATGTGAGTGCAAAGTGTCTAGTTTATTCAAATTTTCCTTTATAAACTTTTTTGTAGTTTTCTTCATTGCAAGGCTCTTATTTGAGCCAAGAAATTTTTTTGGAGCAAAAGTTCCAATGAGATGAAGGCAAACAACTTCGAAGTTAGTGATATTTTTATTGCGATTGGTTTGTTGGTAGAATTTCCACTCTACAGTGAAAATGATGAAATTTTGCGGTTTTTTTTAGTACTAATACGTTTTAATCTCTTGATTTATGAAACCTCATGACTCGAATTTTGTTCCACATGACCTACAACAAGTGTATTACACTTTTGTAGGTTGAGATCTTAATAGCTTATATTCATTTTCATCTATGACACCTTTTTTTAAAATTTGTAATTTGGCTAAAATAGGCTAGGACGTTTAAGGGTTAAAGTTTTATGACAATGTGAGTCATATTGATTTTGACTAACTAGTGTCATGTTGTCAAAAGCGACTAAGAGTAAATGACTCAAAATATGACTATTGATAGTAAATGGCTCAAAATATGACTATTGATAGTCATTAGCCATGTTTTGACTGTTCGTAATCACATGTCATTAAAAACACACACAAACATGACTGCAAGAGGACTACCAATACGTCATATTTTGAGTCATTTTACTCTTACTCTCTACAAACACGAAAAACACTCTCAAATGTTAGACTAATTCTCAAGATGGTAATTATTTGACACAACAAAGTTGTAAAACAAGAAAACCCCAAATATCCACAAGTGAAAATGTGATTTCAAGAACAAATACTTGTTATTCTTTTCTCTCACATCATTAAATAGACTACTTTTACAAGTTTGTTGTCTTAATGCAAAGATGGCATATCATGCATTGCAATAAAAGTACACCACTTCAAAAACATGCACTTTAAGGGGAAGCAAATGCATTCAAACATTCAAATGAACTCTTATATCCCACTTAGGTCACAAGGATCAACCAAAAAGCCTCATAACCAATAATCATAACATTATTTATACATTTAAACTTGATCGAATCCAAAACACTAAGAGCCACTCGAATACAAGACGGCAAATTATAATGTTCATTCCGCCATACAAAACTAGAATGAACAACATTCGCATCAAACACAAAACTTCAACTATAATCATTCAATCCTGATGAACATGCCTTAAAACCGAAGCAACGACAACCGAATCTAGTGGAGTAAAATGCAGTATTTTACTCCCATGAATGTAGTTAATATGACGTGGTCATTATCCAAGTAAGAAAAAAAAAAAAACACCATTTTCAGATAAGGTCCAGAGAATATAAGCTTCCATTGGGTTGATTGATAATGCATATAAAAGCAGCATTCACATATCAGAGAGGTATGGGCGTCCTCCTGCCTGGTCAAGTACAAATCTCTGACATGGATTCAAATCAATAGCCAAAATTTACAGTCCCCTCGGTAACTGATGAATACATAGCAGTTTCCAAATAATATGGACAACGAAACCAATTTAATCCCTACATACCTCACCAAACAAAATGCATTCCGTTGGCTCCAAGAGAGAGAAGAGAGAGAGAGAGAGATGGCAACGCTCCTTGACAGCGATGTCAATGTACAGTGAAAGAAAGAGCCAGAGCTAAGTGAACACAAAACGCAACCACCAGCTTGAGCTGGTACCGGCAGCAATTCACTTCGAAATAGCAAGGAATGATCAGCTTAGCCATCGAAGAAGCCAGTCTGCCGAAGCACAGCATTACGAACTCGACTCAAATCCCTTCCTTTCAACGTCCTTCCTGCACCTTCACAAACAGAGAATGTGGTGCTCTGAGCGTACTCACGTTGGATCTGTAAGTGAGGAGGTAGCCTCTCTTCTTCCGCATCTTCTTTGTCACTGTCTAGATCATCTGCCCACTTGTTCTTCCTCTCTGCTCCCAAAATTTTCGACCAGTCTGGCACGTTCACAGGCGCCGACTGGTGCATCATTGGCCTGGGAGAGCTATTCTCCCTGATCTGAGCAATGGGAGGAATCATCCTCACTGCTGCAGATCTGTTGTCACGGCTGTTGGAGTATCCTCCCACCAGCTTGTGCGGTGACAGTCCGTACGGCCTTGAGCTTTCTGCGAACGCCACCGACAACCCTGGCTCCTCTCCTATCCCCAGCCATCTCCTACTCCCTGCTGCTGATGAATTCACGTACGAGCTCTCTGCTCTGCTGTTGCTGCTTGGGAAGTTGTCCCCGTCCGTCCCTAAGTTCCACACGTCCTCCTCGTTCAATTCACTCACTGAATCTGTGTCGTGCACTGCATTGTAAGAGGACGATGAGTATCCCAGAAGCTTCCCTGCCCTGCTGCTTCCGCTTCCTCTCTCAGAATACCGGCTGTCGGAGCTCGATCTTGCCATCACGACCACCTGCGAAAAGCAAAAATGCACATTCTCAAATACTCTTACGAATAGTAACTTCCATCTAACCGACTTCAGAAAGGAATTAGAAACCCTAATACAGCGATCCTACGCAACTTCTTCCTCCGCGGCACTTACAGCTCTCTTCTTCAACCTGAAACAGCAACCTCTCTTTCTCCGACACGCGTGAAGCTGACAAAAAGCTACTCCGCCTACAGTCCTCCTGTTCGTTCCTGCTCCTCCTCCGCAGCCACTTCAACATGAGTCCTGCAACACCGAAACAAAACACCCAAAAAAAAAAAAAAAAAAAAAAAAAAAAAACTACGATTCAAAACACTGCCGTCAGAAAAAAAAAAAAAAAAAACTATCACCATGATCTCCTCACAAAAGACGGCGAAATTGAGATGATAATCACACCAGCGGCGCCTCAAAAAGACTAACAAACAAACATCTTACACAAACAAACCCTCGTAAGGAGACATTCTCAAAAGCCGGGAAACAAAAAACATACATTACGTTAACTTGCCTTTGAGGCAACAAAAAGTGAGCTCCGCGATGGCGAAAACCAAATTCCGAAAGAGCAAGTCGGAGAGAGAGAGATCAGGAGGAAGAAGCTGTAAAAAACAACAACAATAAAAGCTGGCTGGCTTCTCCGTCGGAGTGCAAACACTCCTAGCACGCCACTCTCTGATGCCTGACGACGGCCGCTCCCGCGCGGCGGCGGTAAAACAAGCGGCACACGCCATCTAATTTTCCAGACGAAAAAGGACTGGGAGATGCCGCAGCGTGCCGCGGCGAGCCGTCCGGGGGTGGAACTGGTGGCTCGGGTTGAATTCGGTGGGGTCCCCTCTTAATAACATTTTTTTATTCCTTTCCATTGGCTCTCGTTTATTTTTAGCTATTTTATTGTTATCCTATCATTATATTGCTATTAATTTAATATTGTTCTAGGATTGGGGGCCCCTTGACCTTCTCCTTCTTTGTTATGTAGTCCAAGTTGGGGTTGGAGGTTGGGATTGCAGCCTCAAGTGTAGGACAAAGTGGATTGGATCCAACTTGATTATGAGAATCTGGCCCCTTGTGACTCCATTTCCATGTGCCAACCCCACCCCTACCTCTCTCTTCTTCTCATTAATTAATGATTTTCTAATTATTATCCCTTTAACCCTATTATTATTTCATCATTGGCTCCTTTTCTTACAGCTCACACGTGCTTTGCATACGAAAATGATAAGAATTTACCCAAAATCCATGAGGGAGGGAATACTTTTGTATGTTTTCAACAAAGAAGAAGACTCTAGCTTTTTATTTATGAAAATGTCATTGTTAGTAGGAGCATGAAATTTGGGGGTATGCTTTGAGGTGCATGGTTTGAGTTTTTATTTTATGTAGTATTATGGTTATGAGAGAGACTATTACCTTGAGGATCTTCTTGGTACTTTGAAGTATTAAAAAATAATGACAAATAGGAGGGATTTTTCACATGGCATGATAGTCTTAAGTTGCGTTTTTGACAACCCAATATTCAAATATCACGAACTTTCAATATTGTGATAATCTCGCAATATTGAGATATCCCGATATTTGAATATTGCGATGTATTTGGCAACCTCGTACAAATATACGAGAATGAGAAGGGGAAAATCGATGAGAATGGAAATGTGAATGAAACTAGATGTGCTTTGGAGCAAGTTTTGAATATTGTACAATATATATGTGAGACTTGAGGATGAAATGCGACGTGTCGCATTTGAAACCAAAGTGCGTAAAATCAATTATTTGTTACACCCCTCTAAAGTGAAATTGAAACATGTCCCTCTTCTATATGACTTATTAAAACCTTTTATACATGCGACTTTATCGGCTTTTTTTTTTTTACTTGAATAACAACATAATTTCATTTGTTGATGCTTGTTGTGGTCTTCATATGCAATTTTTGGTGCCTTGGATTTATAACTTGCATGAACTATCTAATATGAGGAAGGAGTTTTTGTGACATATTCCATCTAAAAGAA
Source organism: Bryum argenteum (assembly GCA_037043015.1). NCBI lineage: Eukaryota > Viridiplantae > Streptophyta > Bryopsida > Bryales > Bryaceae > Bryum > Bryum argenteum. The sequence continues at coordinate 10,049,493 of CM073328.1, read as the reverse complement.
CACAAAAAGAATCAAGTGATGCTTGATACCTTGGCAATACCGATATTATGCACATAAAATAAACAAGTCCCCTTCAAGTCCATGTGAAGAGGAGGCTAGACGTGGGCTCTGTCTCAAAGAGTGATTTAGAGGTGGGCTCTGCGTCAGTTAAGTGATGCTCCAAGGAGGTGGAGATGAGTCTTTGGAAGCACGAATACTTTGTACATGACATAGACTATTCACCACCTGCCCATGTGAAGAGGAGGCTAAGGTGGGCTCTGTCTCAAGAGATAGACTCTGTATCAAAAACCGATCAGTTAAGTTATGCTCGAAGAGGATGGAGATGAATCTTTGGAAGCACAAATACTTTGTACATGACAATGACTATTCACCACCTGCCCATGTGAAGAGGAGGCTAGAGGTGGGCTCTATGTCAAAAAGTGATCGAGACGTGGGCTCAAAGAGTGATCGAGAGGTGGGCTATGCGTCGGTTCAGTGATGCTCCAAGAGGGTGGAGATGAATCTTTGGAAACACAAATACTTTGTACATGACATGGATTATTCACCACGTGCCCATGTGAAGAGGAGGCTAGAGGTGGGCTTTGTGTCAAAGGCTGATCAATTAAGTGATGCTCCTAAAGGGTGGAGATGAATCTTTGGAAGCACAAATACTTTGTACATGGCATGGACTAGTCACCTAATGCCCATGTGAAAAAGAGGCTTAAAGGTAGCTCTGCTTCAAACAGGAGTCAATTAATTGATTGTCCAATCAAAAGTTTGCTAGAAACCTTTGGAAATAGCAATACTTTCTACATGACATAAAGAAGTCACCTTGTGCCCATATGAAGAGAGGCTAGAAGTGGGCTTTGTTTCAAAGATGGACCACCTAGTTGACGCTCCAATCAAGTGCTTCCTTGAAACCTTTGACAATAACATTGCTTTATACATAACATATACAAGTCACCTCCTATCCATGTGAAGAGGAGGTTAGAGGTGAACCTTTGGCAACATAAATACTTTGTACATGACATGGACAAGTCACCTCCTATCTATGTGAAGAGGAGGTTAGAGGTAAGCTCTATTTCAAAAAGGAATCAACTTATTTATGCTCTACCTCGTGTAAAATTGTCTTGAGACTATCTGATATGAGCACACTTGACCTAAGTAGCACTTAAGATTGTAATTAGATATATATATATATATATATATATATATATATATATATATATATATATATATATATATATATATATGTATTTATTTATTTTGGTACTCTTTGTGTAAAGAGGTTCTAAGAGAATCCTTAATATATGAGGTAACAATTTACTATGGTGCTCAACAAAACACTTATTAATTAATCGTTGATTCCTATTTATTATCTTAATTAATTGTTGATTCCTATAAGATAATTTTTACACGTGATTTAGAGACCTACTTTAAAGTGTAACCTTCTACTCAGCAAAACTCTACTTTAATTTTTAACGGTTAATACCTTTAACTTATATGATTCATAATTGAGCCATAGGTGACATCTGAGATATCAATAATTCATACATGATTGTTTTTCCAATATCATCTATTAGTTGGTGCTAAAATAATTTGAGCACCCAAGGATAAAGTAGAGTTGATGGTTAACCCCTAAATTTCTAAGAAACCCAAAATGGCCATATGAGATTCCCTTAGGAAAAATATCAACCAAATTTGACCATTAAAATCTCACAAATGAAAAAGAATCAATGATTTAGATTCTACATCCAAATAAAATTGCAAGTTAAGTTTAAGATTCTATTCTTATACTTAGATCAAGCTTTTATTGGCCTAAGTAGACAAAGGTCATATCTACAATTTAGGCAATTTTGCGTTACGGATCCCTATGAACTTTTAAACCACATAAACCTCCTTCAAAAAACAGAAAACAATTTCACTATCACAATACTACACTAACTTGAAAATCTTGAAATCAAATTACTAAAATCATGCAACAAGCTACCCAACATTCAATAGTGCCTTTGTGTGAACTCAATGGATCAAGACATATCACAAATATCGACATAAATCTTCTTACTATGCAAGAACCATCATAGGGAAGTGAAATCCTCCAACCGCACCTCCAATCACGCATTGTGTAAACTCGTTTGTTGAACATATCAACTTATTTTTCTCTCGTTTAACCCGTGAAGGTCCAAGAAAGCGGAAATCGCTTTTTGGAATTTCCGCAGGGAGAAAATTCAGCCAACTTTCACCATTATAATCTCAAAATTGGAGAAAAATTAACGGTTCAAATTTGACATTTGAGAAAAGGGTCAAGTTAATTTCAAGATCCTACTGTTGGATCTTCTAATCAATGCTTAGATTGAGTTTTCTTTGCACCTGAAATAGAAGAAGGTTCTTTTAGATAATTCAAACAATTTTGTATCAAGGACCTTTAGGGGTTAACCCCTAAAGTCCAGACTGACCCAAGTTGGGACGATTTGCTTTTGGGCAACCTATGCCTAATTAAATATAGATCTCATGAAGTTAGAACCTTAGGCAAGTTGTAGTGTTTTTCTATACCTTTCCAAAAAGTTCAACTCGTGCTTTTAAATTCCTCACACTTTAGGAGATATTCATGGTCAATTTTTAAAACACTATGTGAAATTTGCCCATATTTGCCCAAACTACAGAATATGGTCATTTATTCTCAAAAATCTTGTCCAACATTAATTCAAACAGAGAGACTTCAAAATTTAACCAAAAGTAGAGATTTTACTTCTCTTCAAGATCTTTTATTTTCTTTTTTTGTACATGTAGAAATGATAGTAAGGCATGATCTTACCATTCAGATCTTCAATCCAATAATTCTTTACACTCCTTTTTAAGTGTTGAAAATGAGCCGTTGTATTTCAATCTCAGCACACCTCCACGTGAAAGATCAAGCAATTCCTCAGGTTTATACGTCACACGAGGGTAAAAATTGCATAAACATGTCCTAACTCACCTAGAAACATTGAATGTGAAGAGCCTCATGTCAAATTTCCTTTTCAAACATATTCCTAAGTTTATTTGGCCCCCTAATAATTTACTTTACCATTCTACAACATGGAAAAAAAACCATTTTCCAACTTTGAACGCTATATTCACACAAATGGTGAGAAAAATTGACTTCAAATTTTGGTACGCATGTACATGTCTAAGTTAAGTACTACATCCCACGGTTACATACTTCAAACCTTGTAAAGATTCAAAATTTTACATCTCGCCTCTTTTGAGGGTGCTCACCTTTAGGGGTTAAAAATACAAAACTCAAAAGAGAGGGAGAGGTACGGACGGATATTTCGCAGCAAGATAGTGTAAATTAATTCGAAATCGTAACAGAATTCTGCTTTCAAAGAAGCGGTGCCACGTGAAATGCCCATTTTTTCTATAACTAACATGGCTGTACTACTACGAACGAATCTGATGCGAAGTTTTTTTGTATGCCATGAAAGTATCGTAACATTGGACCACAATAACGCCACTCTGGCAGCGCTCTTGAAAGTCGTGTGTCCGTTTGTAAGTGGCCATGGTCATCATCATAATGCACAAAATTGTACGGTACTATCGGTGCGTATGCGGATGTTGAGTAGACGAGTTGACTCACCGCGAGGACGAGATTCCATGTAAGAAAATTGTACCGTAGTGTTGTTGTATCCGTACGTATGTGAATGTTGAGTAAAAGAGTTGACTCACCGCGAGGACGAAAATTCCATCGTAAAAAAAATTGTACCATGGATATGCTCTTTGCACTACATTCTTTTTTTTTACGAGTTGCTAGACGAGTAATATTCTTTTAACGGATAAAATTGTACGTGGATATGCTCTTTGCACTACATTCTTTTCTTTTTTACGAGTTGCTAGATATGTAATATTCTTTTGACGAAAAAATTGTAACCTTAGTCTTGTTGTATCCGTACGTATGTAAATGTTGAGTAAAAGAGTTGACTCACCTCGGGAGGACGAAAATTCCATATAAGAAAAAATTGTACGTAGATATGCTCTTTGCACTACATTCTTTTTTTTACGAGTTGCTAGAGAAGTGATATTTTTTCGCGAGAGTCCAATTTTAATGTTCCGTGTTGTGTGTACATTGCAAGAAGATTCTAATTCACATTCCTTGGATTATGTGCTCACATGGCATATTTGCTTTGCATCATTCCTTGGATTTTGTGCTCACATGGCATATTTGTTTTGCATCATTCCTTCCAAAAGCTTCACATGCTTCATTTTCTTTTTTTAATCATTTTGTTGAAGTAATCTTTGGACACTCGATTATTATGGTTATAACCAAGAAATATAATGTAGAAAGTAATTGTAAACCTTGGAAATTTAGGATGTTCAATTTCAAGATTAAATTTTTGTTTTGATATAAGAACTTTTGTGTAAGGGAGAAATTGGAATCTTATAATTGAATGATTGTGTGGTGAAAGAAGAACTCGAAACCTATTTTTGGGTCGACGTGAATAGAGTTGTTCATTTCACTATCCTTGGAGGTCATCACTCCAATGATGAAACTATTGACTTTTGTTGTGATGAACACTATGCTCATTCTTAACGAGCTACTATACAAGAGTTGTTAATTAGTGTTACGTGGAGATTAGTGTAATGGATGAGTTCTGGAAATAACATTGTTTCTCAATGTTTTTGAGATTAGTGTTCACTTTAGGTCGCCATTGCAATCATTGTCCCTTGTCTTTTCTTCAAGCCACCAATTGCACCACTTCCAATAGATTCTTCGACTTGCAAGAAGAAAGTTTGCATGGTCTCACATTTAGTGTTATGGTTTGATGATTAGTGTTGTAACATTATGGTGACTTGTGAAAATTAGTGGTACCGTTCGCAATTAACGTTTGTAACATTAGTTAACAACTCTTGTATAGGGCCATAGAGGCTCTCGACATGTTGTTTCTCAAAGGACTTTGAGGAACCTATACAACGAGGTTCACGATTGTCTAGCGCACGAGAATTCTAAGAATAATCGTACATTTGGAGTTTAAAATTCTATGTGAGCGTCATTCAAATCATTTGATTTTGAGTAAATAAGGATAGAGGAGTTCGAGATGGTTGAAAGTGAAATTACATTATTTTGCTTAATACTTCATTAAAGTTTCTTTGAAAGTTTAACTTTCGAGAATTCTTAAAAATGGAATGGATTTTTAAGAGTAAGGGCTTGCATGAAAAAAATTCAAGTCACCTTTGACCATTATGATCTTATGAATGAAGAATAATCAACAATTCAAACTTGATATATAAGTAGAGGTCAAGTTAACTTTGAGATCCTACAATGAATAGTTTAGATAATAAATAAAGTGAGCTTTACCAGACTTGAAGTAGAAGAAGGTTACTTTTGTGATTTCTTTCCTTTAGTATCAAGAATCTTTAGGGTTTAACAACATCGTAAAATTCACCATAAATTAACCCCTAATGTCGTAAGGCCTCAAAACTGTCAAAAAGCCTCAAAACAGCCATCAGTCATTGCAAGGTGTGCAAATTTGTAACTTTTAAGAAATTTTTCAGTGTGTAACCGTAAGATATAGTACCTTACTTGTACGTGTATGTGCGTACCAAATCTTAGATTCAAATTCTTTGCCATTTGTGAGATTGGAACGATCAAAGTTTAGAAAATAGTTTTTCCCTTACTTGTAAAATAGTTACGAAATGTTATGTGAGCCAAAAAAAAAACCATTTCTAAGAGTGGATTTGAGTTGAGGCTCTTTGAATTCTTGTTCCAAAGTGATCTAGGATTATGGTTATACAATTTTTACCCTTATTGGACCTATGCCACATATACTGATGCTTAACGTGGAGGTATGTTGAAATGCAAATACAAAGGCCGGTCTTCGACCCAAAAAAAAATAAAAAAAATAAAAATAATAAAAATAATAAAAATAAAAATAAAAAATGGTGAGACCATGCCTTGGTACCTCTTCTACATGTACAAAAACCAAAACTAGGAAAAAGTAAAATCTCAGTTTTTGGTACTTAGTTTTTGAAGTTACCAAGATCTAATTGATTTGGGGCAGATTTCGAGAATAAAGAAGAATATATCTCTGTTTGGGCAGTTTTGGGCAGATCCTAAAAGTGTTTCAAAACACTTTCAAAGTGAATATCTCCCAAAGTATGAGGAATTTTGAAGCATGAAATGACTATTCGGAAAGGTCTAGGAAGTTTCAACTTTACGATATTTATATTTACTAATTGAGGGCCTGAGTCAACTCGACCCTGTTAAGGCTCATTTTAGGCATCATGGTTAAAGCAAAAAAAAAAGGTTCTTTAGCAATACAGTCAAAAGAAAAGGAGTCACCATCCATTGTCATAGAACATCACATTCTGCAAATCAAAAGTGAAAGTGATACTTTGTACAAAAGATCTAGAGATATCAAATCCCAGAAATTAAATTAAAAGCGAATAGAGACAACATTTATTCAAGATTCACAAAAAGCGAAAATGAAGGAGTCATTGTTCAACATTGTATTTAGCAAATTTGTAGCCATGTTTAGATGCAAGTAATTTAAACACTCGGAATCCAAGCATGTTTTTTGGAACTTCATAGGGTAAGAGAACCTATATTTGAACGGCCCCACATAATTGGACAACCCAAAAAGAAGATTTCCTTGTGATGGAATGGAGATTTTTTTGGAATAATATGTTCCTCATATATACATGCAGTAGGGTGAACGACTATAAGTGTACATATATTAGTCATTTCTAAGAAGACTAATCAAATATGTAAGTACTTAAAAATACCACAAAATAGAGAAACCTTGTATTTCTATTTGCTAATCACCAAAAAATATTAAGTTACACGTGTCATCACTCTAAGTATGATGAATAGCTTCAGTGTCTGAAGATGGATGTACTTATCCTAAGCAAAAACCATGGTCTTCTACTACTTTGTTAGAACTTAGTGTATGGTATGCTCTTTTAGTGGATTTTGGTACTTTTTATCGTGCAATCTCAAACCTTGCTACTATTTCAAACCTTGCTATTGTAAGTACTACCATAAAAATTTGCAAATGTTGGATATGTACCATTTGTGAGATCATAACATCAAAGTTGATGCATAGCTTTCTTTTGGGCATTCTTTGAAAGCCATAATCTACTTTGTGCAAATGGGAACTTGATGGTTGTCACCCAAACATTATGCTCGTATTCCTTTCCATGTGGATAACTAAGTCGAGTCGTCTTATACACATATAAGAGATTTAGTTGGATCTTAAACCTTCATGCATTTTTTTAAACAAGGTCTAAAAACAACGTTTCGGTAAACATGCATCGCTTTAATTATATTTTGTTGATGGAAAAAAAGAATGGTGAGTAGGTACTTTTATATATTTTTAAATTTTAGGCTAAATATATTTTGAGAAATTCTCAAATTCTCAAATTTCGACAAAAGAAAATTTGTAAATTCCTATAAAATGTTAAGCTTTCTTGTGTAAACTTTGGAGGTTACTCTTGTTAATTTGACAATCAAAATTAACAAGGTAAATCTAAAATCTCAATGGTACACTTTAAAATATGATCAGTGTAGCCACACTAAATAATTGGGGTTTGCTCTAACTTATTCCATTTGATAATTTTTTAATCAAATTTGGGCAGATTTTAAGAATAAGGAAGCATATATCGAATTTGGGCAATTTTTTGCAGATTTCAAATAGTGTTTTCAAACTTTGACCATGAATATCTCCTACAGTATAAGGAATTTAGAAGCATGAGATGGCTTTTTAGAAAGGTATGGAAAAATTCTACAACCTTCTAAAGGTTCCAACTTCATGAGATCTATATTCAATTAGGCACAAGGCAAATCGGCGTAATTCGGGTCGGTCTCATCTTTAGGGGTTAAACGAGAGAGAATAAGTTGTTATGTTAAACAAACGAGTTTACACAATGCGTGGTTCACGCACTTGTTGAGGTATAGTTGGAGGATTTCACTTCCCTAAAATAGTTTGTGCATGGTAACAAGATATATGTCGAAATTGGTGATATGTCTTAAGCCATTGAGTTCACACAAAAGCACTATTGAGTGCATTGGGTAGCTTGTTGCATGATTTTAGTAATTTGATTTAAAAATCTTCTAATTTGTGTAGTATTGTGATTAGTGAAATTGTTGTGTTGTTTTGTGAGAGAGGTTTGTGTCATTTGGAACTTCACTAGGATAAAGCCCAAAAGATCGTGATGCAAAATTGCCTAAATTGTATATATGACCTTTGTCTACTTAGGCCAATAAAAGCTTGATCTAAGTATCAATAAGAAAATCCAACTATAGTATCCTAAAGTTAACTTGCCATTTTTAGTTGCATGTAAAATTTGAAATGTTGATTCTTTTTCATTTGTGAAATTACCATGGTCAAAATTGATTGTTTTTTATCCCTAGGGAACCTTGTAAAAGCCATTTTGGCTTTCTTGGATCGTTGAGGGTTAACCAACAACTCTTCTTCTTCTTGGCCTTGGGTGCTCCAATTATTTTGGCAAAAACTAATAAATGATATTAGACAAATAATCATGTATGAATTATTGATATCTTAGATGTCACCTATGGCTTAATAATAAACCATACAAACTAAAGGTCTCTAAATCACGTGTAAAATTTATCTCATAGAAATCAACAAGCAACTAAAAAAAATTTGAACAAAGTGTCTGGCTTAGCCCCATAGTATACATTTACATCACACATTAAGGTTTCTCTGAGAACCTCTTTACACAAAGAGTAAAAAAATTAAAAAATTAAATCTGCTACTTAGGTGAGGTGTGCTCAGATGTGATGTCTCAAGACAATTTTACACAAGGTAAAGCATCACTTAGATGATTATTCTTTGAAGCCGAGCCCACCTTTAGCCTCCTCTTCACATGAGCAGAAGGTGGCTTTGTCAATATCAATGTACAAAGTATTCACGTTGCCAAAGGTTCACTTGTAACCTCCTCTTCACATGGGCAGGAGGTGGCTTGTCAATGTCATGTAAAAAGTATTTAGGTTGCCAAAGGTTCACGCGTAACCTCATCTTCACATGGGCACAAGGTGGCTTGTCTATGTTATGTACAAAGCAATGTTATTGTCAAAGGTCTAAAGCAAGAACATCAGAGCCTTCTTTGAAGTAGAGCCCACGTCTAGCCTCCTATTCACACGGGCACGAGGTGACTTATTCATGTCATGTAGAAAGTATTTGTCTTGCCAAACCTTTGACCTCCTGTTTACATGTTCAAGAGTTTTCAAAAAATTAATTTCTCTAACGTGGTGCATGATTTTCTACTTCATTGTTTTTATACCTTCTTCTAAACATAACCGGTTATTGTCGTTGTCAATGCTTACGTGGCTTCATCCCATTGCGCAACCCGTCCCATCACCATCACAAATTACAACTCACAACCTTCTCTCCTATCAACTTGTATCCTACACCCTTGGATCATGAAGATCAACGGTTGCGATTAAAGAGTACACAACCGGTTATGAACAATAACCGACTCGCGACGCGACCGATTATCTATTCCAAAATTTGCATGAAGGTCAAAACTGCTGAATGATTTTGCATGAGCGTACCCAACTTGATTACCTACAAGAAAACAAATCTAACCAAGTTGTTTAGGATAGCAATCTTCACAAACTTTTTCATGCCTAAATAAATTCCTAAGCACCTCCAAGTGTGAATACCCCATAAGTTTCTTATTATCAAACTAAATAAATATAAATAAATAAATAAGAAAACAAATTAGGTGACCAAACTTGAGTGTAGTGTAACGGAAGGTCCTACCCACCCACGTGTACTGACTCACCACCTCATCCAACTCCTGTAATTCCAACATTAACTTAACCCACACACTAACTACCAAAGTAATCAAAATTTAAAAAAATTAAAATAATCAAATCACATTTGTCACTCAAATAGGGATTAGTTTTTTATTTATTACTTTTTCATGAGTTAAGTTAACTCCATAATGGGGTCCTCATCATTGTTTAAAATGGCACCAATCATGTGGAGGTACCCCAAATACAAAAGGTGGCAATTACTTTTCTCAGTCAGCCTGGCAGTGCCACACTGACTGGCACGGATGAGGCAGTTTTAAGTAAATGAGGCCCAATCACATGCGTCCACGAGGGATTTTGTCACGTTTCCAATATTCATGACTCGGCTTGGGAATTAGATTCCTCCTATTTATATCGGTGTATTTATGGTTACAAGAGTACAAAGAATATGCCGTATTTGTTCTAAGAATTTTTAGTACTTCTGAAGTACTTAGGGTATTTTGTGGATCACTGTAAGTCATCGCGACTACACTAAAAATTATATTTAGTGTTGGCGACACTGAACACCAATTGTCAACAAGGTTAGTATTGTAGCAACTCTAATTGTCAATTCCAACACCAATTGTGAGCAATAGTAAGAATTAAAGAATTGAAAATTGAAGAATTTGACATCTAGTGTTAGCCTTAATCATCCAACTTGCAACAATGGCGGCTGAAAGGGAGGTAGCCATCAAGAAATGGTGGCCCCCAATACACTAATTGTCCACAAGTTGATTAATAGTGTTGAAGTACGATGATGGTAACTACACCAATTGTCATTCAACACTAAATATAGTTTTTAGTGTAGCGCTTTTGGCGGGCAAGGGAGGGGAGGGTAAAGAGCCTCTAAGTTTTTGATGTTTAGGCTTAAAAGGCCAAGGAATAGACTACTAGAGTAAAATGGGGCTGCTGGTCCTTTTTCTGAATTGAAAGTTATCAAAAGCGGTTGTCGAGGGGTCCGAGTCGAAAATTCCAAGGATTCTAAAGACAAAATCTCATCCGCTGATGGGCCTCCGAGAAATGCTGGTAGTACTAGTTTACAGGTGTCCGTATTTTGTTGATGGGTATTTACAAGTATGAAAAAATAATCTATAAGTATATCAAAAATTTAACCGAAAGTACATATCCGGAATTTGAAAGTACAAGGTATTCTTGTACTTCGGTAACCTTGATGTAGACCGCAAGGATTGTGTAGTCTATACTGTAATGATCATCTTATTATTTACATGTATGACAAGACTTGTTGAGTGAATGATATATTTCAATGTTATATCATAATCCTTATCTCAAACGGTTATTATTGGGTCAAATGAAAACTTTGGAGTCTTGCCATGGCTACATCATCCAAAAGTAGAAATATATGAAGTAAAAGTTTGGTGAGTTGACTATCATATACAAGTTACATATCTTCATTTGGGTTTGTAGTCTTTTTTGTATAAGCTTCCCACTGAACGAGATATTTCCATGGGCAATTTTAAGGTCATTGTATGAACCAACTTTTTAAGTAATGGCATTAGATGCGTAACCCCTCGAAGTGCCCACCATGAGCATAGGCAATAGGGGTAAGAGGGTTATCACTTTGTCAATCCCCATTTCTAAACCCCCTGAGAATCTTTACATTTTTGGGAGCTCCAAGCTTGAAACTCCGTTTTCTACCACCATATTGGAATTAAGGTATGGTCAAAAAGTTTACTTTTTTAAGGCAAACAAAATATATTAAAAAATTAGAGGATTCATGAATCTCAATATCCACAAATTTTGAAAGAGAAAGAAGAGAGAGAAGGTGAAATCATGAAAAATATTGAAGCTAGCTACTGTAATTTTTGGAGGTTGCCCTTGTTGAGTTTAGTTTATGACCAAGTTTGGTCTCTTGGAGTTCTAGCCTCAATGTCATGAAGATCATGTCAAATTAAAAAAGTCCAAAAAAATGTCAATATGACAAAGTTTATTTCTACGGAGTTGGGTCTTAAATAACAATTCGCAATTCTAAAATATTAAAATTTGAATTTGACTTAGCAGTTTTTGCACATACACCTTATATTATAGGGACACTCCATAATAATATTATTTAATCCCTTCATATAAGTTGTTCAAAATAACAAAAAACCATTTTGGCTTTCAAGGGTCTTCAGAGGTTAATCAAAAAAGAAATTCTTATCTATACTTGTGCTTTTTTTTAGTCACTTTTAGTTCATTATGTGTTAAAATGCAGGTCAAATGAAGAGTTCCTCGGGACAACCCTCTATATCATATTGTGAATTGTTTTTATAAAATGCTTGGTATTTGTGTACCTTTGCCTATTGTAAGCCTTCAACATCATGTTATGCCTCTCCAATATCTAAGAGATAGTAGATGAATGGTAGGTAACACTATTCTATAACATAATTTTTGAGGCGACCATGTTTATATCTTTGAACATTGCTTGGTTGAAGTTCCTTGCTCATATATTTTTAAAGTGCTCAATAACGACAAAGTTGTTACACAATTTTTATAATATTATGTAGGTATAAGAGATCAAAAGTATTCTTTTTACAAAGAATGAAACTTCAAATGCATGTATCCCAGGATTTTCATGGTCAAATTTGTTGAAATTTAGAAAGAGGACTAATGTGGAAGATTCTATCAAAGATTTTTTTTTTCTTTTTTTTCTTTTTTTAGAAAAAATAAAAAATCTCTAATAGAATTTATATACTAATTTTGAGTAGGATCATTTAGAGGTGGTTTGGGCATGTATTACTCTTTTGAACTTTTAGGGGTTGATAATCTTCTAAATCCAATCTTCTTCAAAATATCCTACTTGGAATCAATTATGAACCAATCAAATAGGGACTTATATTCCTCAATTTGAGAGCATAAGGCAGTTAGATGTTATTTATTATTTATTTTTTATTTTGATTAAATCAATTTATATGAGATAATTTATTACATTTATTGTCTCGTCCTACAACATCCAATTCATGTAGCATCAATCTTACGACCATTGAGTGTGATTTTTCAAATTATACATATAAGGTTGATCAACTTGTCCTTTTGACCCCTCATGTTGATATTTTTGGCCCACTTGGGCCGTAACATTGATTCTTTTGATGCTATTGATGTTGTTGATACCTTTTGGCCCCCTTGGCCGTGACATTGGTTCTTTGATGCTATTGATGTTGTTGATACCTTTCGGCCCGCTTGGCCGTGACATTGATTCTTTGATGCTAGTGATGTTGTTGATACTTGTTTTCCCCTTATGGATGCTATTGATTCCTTTGACCCACCTATAGCCTCTTTTTTATTTGAACCAAGTGAATGACGGTTCAATTGATTTGACACTATTCAATATTCCAATGTATGAAGTAATCATTATTATGACTTGTTTGATGTGATTTGGTGTATTACCTAAAGCACATTGACTAAGTTTACCCCTCCTATTGATACCTTTGTTCCCTTCGCTGTGACATCCTTTCATTCTTCATTTTAGAAGAATTATTTTAGACATTGAATCCTCTCATTTTCATTATTAATGATGAGCCTACCTTAGGAACAAATGCAAGCAATGACATTCGAATGAAACTTGAGTTGACAAATAAGCAACAATGCTAAGCGCAAGTGGTCGCAAATGCAAGTCTAGTAGAGATTTTCAGGATTTTTAAAAATCTTCTAAAGTATGATGCTCGAAAACCACACAAATTAGAAAGCTTAATAAGGGGTGTTCAAGGAATATTCTTTTGGAGAATTTGCAATGTATGTAAGAGATTGGACTTATTGAAAATTGTTAATTTTGGATATATCTCTAATTTTTTAAATTTTTTATTTTATTTTATTATTATATATATATTTTTTGGAAGCTAGAGTAATAGGTGTACAAATAACTGTGTATACAATAAACTTACACAGTATGTACATTAAAATTTGAAGTTGAAAGCTATACTGTACCTCCTTGCTTGAATGATCATAGCGTACATTTTGTGGTCTTGTACAGTTTTAAGCATCCCACATTATGTAAATTCACCAATCTTGTCAAACAGATTAAAAAAAGAAAATCAAGAATGTTATACCGATAATTAGTTGCTTGGGCAACAGTGGCTCCTACACTACTTTCTACCAACGGTCCAGATCGATGATAAGTGTTTGAAAGGTTTCCTTGTTCTTAGTTTGAAACTGAATCTTTGTCCGTGGTAGTTAACTCGCTAAACTCCAAAGAAAGACAAGATAAGATCAAGGAAAAAAAAGGCTCGCAAATGTAAGTTATTCTTGACAACGAGGATTCAAAAAAGAGGAGAGTGGGTAATAGACAAACATAGGCTTGTCAATAGTCTTCCACATCTTTCCACATAGGACCAAAAGGGAGCGAGGTGCCATTGTGGCATCCCCATGAACCGCCAAAACCAAGGCCTCGCTCATTGCGCCCAATGCAGCAGCAACAAACCTGCCGCCCATGCCGAGCGAGCTATGGAGGGCGACCAAATCCCTTGCGACAAACGAACGAACAAGACGGAGTCATCATCCGCATCGTCGCAGCAAAACAAACGAACATTGGAATTTCAAATGCGCAGCCGCCGAGGATAACCAGAGAGAATCTGCCAGCTGGGCCCTGCGGGGAGGATTCAGCAGCATGGACCAGCGGCCAAGTGGCGCCGTCTCCGATGACCGCCTGGATCACTGATTCCTCACCCAATGGCCCTTTTCCGCCTACACAAGAATCATTGATTCAAACCTCGCATGAATCTTTTCACGGACGTTCAATCCAAGGATCGAACGCATCACTATGGCCCCTTGGAGTTTTGCGCTCTTGGCCCTGCTTCTGGGAGCCGCAGTAGCTGCTGCGCCCGCCCATTTCGATGTAAAGCAACACATCTCTAGTTCTACCAGGTCAGCCATTCCAAATCCTTTTTGCCATTCCAAATTCTGTCCACCTTTGAATTTGATTGTGTCCACGCTTGAATTGGTCGCTTGCAAAAGAGCCTGATTGAGACTCTTGATTAGGTCAAGTTACGAGAGATTCGTTTTCTTGATTGCTGTTACATTTTGAATTTTGCAGCTACGCAGCTGGAAAGAGCATCCAGTATGGGAACGAGAAGGTGGATAGCGCACCAAACGGTTGTGTTCCTGTACATATCAACCTCGTGGTAAGTTCTGTGGACTTAAAGCGAAATTGAGCGGGAAGGAATATTTGAATCGATTAGGGTTCAGAGGAAGCTTCTGTAAGTGGAATTTTTATGATTAGGGAGGATTCTCAATTGAGATGTACGAGGGATTACTCGGCAATGTATGAATGGGTTGTCGGGAGAACTGAAGGGGGAATCATGTTTGTAGGCAAGGCATGGATCACGTAGACCTACGAAGAAGCGAGTGCAGGAGTTGGAGATGTTTGCGGAGAGGCTTCGATATCTATACACCGAGGCAGCTAAGACACAAACGGACGCTACTTCATTGCCACCGGTTTGGATCAACGATTGGAAGTCGCCATGGTCGGGCAAGCAGATCGGAGGAGAGCTGCTTCCTAAGGGAGAAGAGGAGCTCTACGATTTGGCGCAGCGCTACAAAATGCAGTATCCTGACATCTTCTCTGAGAAATATCACCCTGATGTCTATCCCATTATTGCTACGCAGGTACTGCAGACAGTTTCACATTTGAATGGTTAAGACTTGCTTGTAGCATTTGGTGTCTTCCACCTGTTTGATACGGAGCTCAAGCTGTTGATCAAAGTATAACTTCTCTGTAGAAGAGTAAGGATGCTGAGGGAGCTCCTGAGTAATGATTGTGTGGTGCTTGTTTTGAGCTCAGGTTGGTAGATCTTCTGCAAGTTCTGTGGCATTTGGGATGGGACTGTTCGCTGCTGAGGGCACCTTAGGCTCAGGAAACCAACGTGCATTCTCTGTCATTACCGACAGCAAAGGGCGTGATATTCACCTTCGTTTCCACGACACCTGTATGGCTTATAAGGTTCGTTTTGTTAAGTTGATAGTTTTGTGATATCGTAGGCATTCTTCTTCAATATTTCTATACTTTGGTATGGAAGATATCGAGCAGAACCGGAAGTTTCCAGCAAAATAGAGCTCACCTTCTTGGAGTGAGAACTTCTTAAGCTAGTTTGGCTCCATACCAGGGCTTCAAATATGCTATAATTTTGCATGACTGTTTTGAATGTGTAGACATTGGTGCAATGGTATTTTTCTTCAGTGATATTGATGTGGTTGTGATTTGAGCTACTCGCAGGAGTCGAAGAGATTGCGTAAGCCTAAAGTTGCTGGCTGGCAAGCGCAAGTGTACGAGCTCGTTGCAAAGGCAGTGCATGGCCGCTATAACTTGCCAGTCACTCCTCATGACGTGACCACTCTTTGGTTACTATGCAAAAATGTAAAGAGCTCCTTTCTTGCATGTTAGTTTTGTATGATGTTTCTTGCACTCCTGTAGTTGCAATTGACCTCATGTAGAATTTTTGCTTTTAACAGGAGGCTTCTCTATTGGATGTGACTGATCAAGCGTGCGGCCTTTTTACAGCTGAAGAGGTAAGCTTTAGTTCGATGTCAGTTGTTTATAACTCAATTCTAAGTACCTCTAGGCTATAACTGCGTAGCGATTTATCCAACTTCAGCAACATACTTCCGTTTGTCGGTAATTTCAGAGTATGGTTTTATATATATTTATTATGCTGTGGTTAGAATGCTTCCTAGTATTTTTGTTAAGTGTGTGTCGGTGTATGTTCAGATTGAATTGCTTGAATGGGCTGATGATCTAGAGATGCATCATCTCAAAGGCTACGGAGAAACCATCAATTACCGAATGGGCATTCCTCTACTAGATGACATCATGAAAACCATGGAGCGTGCTATGGCAGCTGATCGTACGTTTCCTGTGAATGCTTTTCAGTTCCTTTGTTAGCACATGAATCATCGATTTCTGAGCAAGTCGTGCATTGCTTTGCTAGTAGATGATGACCTGAAAGTCGTGTAACGCTTTGTAATCAACAACTAAGCCCTAGCGAATCGGACTTTCATGTTCTGACTTTTGTCCGGTCCCTACAGAATCCCACAAGTTAGTGGAGAAAGCCCGGTTGCGGTTTGCTCATGCAGAGACCGTCATCCCATTAACTTGTCTCCTTGGCCTGTTTCTGGAAGGCACTGGTAAGTCTTGTACTATTGATATTACATCTAATTCTTGAAGTATTTTTCTATTTCGTTCGTACCTATCGCTAAGCAATGCAGGAATTAGACGTAGCAGCTTAACATCTCTAAGAATGAGCTGAAATGTGTAATGAAGAAAAGTGGTAATTTGAGACTGTCATTTGAATATGATATCGGAGGATTGTAGTAAGGAAAGGGACTTATGAATGATAATTGAGGCTTGAGGGAATTTCCGTGTTAGTTTTTCTTTTCTTACAGTTTTGCGATTTGTTGTGATGCAGATATCAAGCAGGTGCAAAGTGAGAGTCCGTTAGATGCTCCTCTGAGACCACCCCAGCAGCGCCTGTGGCGAGGTGCTCTTGTAGCGCCCTTCGCAGCCAACACTGCTTTGGTACTGCACAAGTGCCCTGCGGATAATGAAGCTGGAGTGAAGTACTTGGTGCAGGCTTTGCACAACGAAAAGCCTGTCATCATGCCGGTAAATACTGTTCTCTTATCTTCTTGCTTTGAGTATCAACTCCAATAGCAGCCAAAACAGTTTCTTTCGATTGCAAACAGCCCAAATATTTGAAAACATGACGCAACAAGTGGTAAACAGTTTGATCTAAGGAATGCAAACATACAACCTAGGCAGGTAGACTGCTCCAAGTTCACCTTGTATTGAGCAGGGCTCGTTCGAGGAAAAAGAAATGTAAGAAACTGTAGAGGCTTTTGTCCTCTTGCCCATTCCAGGAAGACTAACACGGTTGTTTTTTTTGTGTACACAGGCATGTAACGGCACATACTTCTGTCCAGTTGAGACGTTCAAGGTGACGGATCTTTCCTTGAAGTTAGTAGTATTCTAGTGCGAATCGAGAACAGCCCTTTTTCCTGTATGCTCAAATTTACTAGTTCTATACTGACTTGTGGTGGTCGATTGAACAGGAGCATGTGGTTGCGCCCCACATGCAGCGGAGCTTTGAGTCCATTTGTACCATGCAAGTGGTGCATGAGCCAGCTCACATGACATTTTTCCAGAAGTTTTTCTCCATTCCTTCCCACTTGTTTAGATGGCTCTTTTGGTCATCACCTGCTCAAGGGAGTGTGTGCCACTCAGAGTTGTAAGCGGGAATTAATAATCTCAGGTACTGCAGTGCTTTTACTTGCAGTAATTTTGAAGGTAGTGTACTTTATGTACCTGTACATTGAGCCTTTTTCATTCCTTGGGGGCTAGGTAATCGCTTTCTGTTTTGAGTAGAACTATGTCTCTGATTTGAAAGACACTGGGTTAAAGGCTAAACGCTCCAGGCCTTTTTCCCATGTGAATGTCATTAGATACATAGTATGGTTTGTATTGATTCTAGAGATCCGAAGGTAGCTTACGGAGGTGTCAAATATTGACTGAGTTCAGAAGGTCCAGTGCGAGCAGTTGTTTACCTATGTGGAAACATCATGTGGAACCTAATAGGCTCTTATGTGGTTCTATCTGCTTAATTTTGTATATCCAAATTGTCACTTTACAAGCTTATTACACATGTGTTTGCAATGCCTTCAAGATTCTTAGCAAATCTATGTTGTAAGGTTTATGTTATGGCTCTAGTTAAAAATTGGAAGGTTGTGCAATGTTTGATTGTGTACGATAGAATTTGTGCACCATCTTATGAAAATCAAAGCAAAAATTCAAGGTTTTATTTTAGAATCATTGCTTTATTGGTGTAGACAAATAGGTATCAAATAACTCCTAAAGTGAGTAAGTTGTCCATAAATTTTGTAGAATCCATGAGCTTAGCATACGACTTTCTTGTTTATATGCACATTTGAGGAGGATGCTTTTAGAAAATTTGTACTTTTAGAGCAATTGGGGAATGGAATTCGTTAAGTATTGCTACAAAACTAGTAGAAATAGAAGTTAATCTTTTGTTGCGTTGATAATGAAGACTTATTATATCAAAAGCACCCATGTGTAGATCCTACGTGTAATGTTATGAATCATTAGCACTACTTATTACAGAAAATCTAATCTCAATGAACAAGTCTGTATACTTACACAATTAATTTGATATCATTCACCCTTGGATTTCTACCAAAAAATTATGTGACTCTTGATAACTTTTGCATACAATATCCAAATCACATGATTGTCGTTGCACTCACACAATTCTACAACAAGAATACTAGAAAACTTGACAGCTCCACAATTTTTTCTTACAATGTTAAAAAAAGGTATTCTTTTTATTGCAGGTTGATAATGTAGAACTCGTTAAAAAAAAGTATAGGGAGAGGAAGATTTGTAGTCTCTTAGGTGCTGGATCAATTTACTTTGTAGTCAAGTACAAAATAAATTGAAGCATAGCACCTCTTTACCAAGGGCTTGAAATGCTCAAAGGCTTACATAAGCACTAAAGTACTAGGGTTGTCTAACATGACACACTTTCCGTAATGTCTCTCCAAATTGTCAAGTTTGACGGGAATGTCTGACCATACTAGAGAATGCATAGTAAAAGCCGTTTGATTTCATCTACCTCCTCCAAGGGTGAATGTTTGTTTAACTCTTGTGTTTGTCTTACGTTTGACAGTGCCTCATAAGACAACCCTGCACTAGTGTATGCATAGGACACTCTTAGGGGAAGTCAATTATGTGCATTCTCTTTGCGTAAGTATTTGAATGCCAAACAAAACTATCGTATTGAAGGGACTCACTCAAAAAAAAAAAAAAAAAAAAAAAAAAACCAAAAAAGCTTTTGAATAAGTTTTCTACGGTTAGCCCATTGTGTAAGTGGCTGCAGGGAAATTCATGACGGTGCTCTTGGTTTTACACATCATGTTGATACTGTTGGTGATGCCTTGCGAACCCACACCACTATCTCGCAAACCCTTTAACATACACAACCCCGATGTTAGAATCACAAAAATCTTAACTCAAAACTACTAAGAAAGAACGGGGCCGTTTTTGCGTGGGCTTATGACACTTTCACGTAAGGTGTGCTTAGTAATGGCACAAATTTCAGCATGACAAATGTGTAATGAAATTAGCCATGCAAGTAATTTGTATGCATGGGCAAAGTAAGCATTTAGAGCACCTTACCTTACCTTTGTTGGTTGTGACGGTCATACTATTTTTCTAGTGAATTTGGGTGAGTATCAAATTTATTACGAGAAAAAGATATGGTTGCTAAAAGCTTACTTGGAAAGGGAAGTGATCTGGTCCACGACCAGGAGCCGAGTTGATTTGAATTGTTCCCGACTCCATAGCGTCACTTATCATAATAGCTTTGTCAAAACTCTTTGTGAAAACGCAACCCTGGTACCATAAAACATAGGCATCCATTTTTTTTTTTTTTCAATTTTGAAATGAGGGAGAGCTTTTTCTACTGCACAACTCTATTAGGAAAACAATTCATTACAATAAAATAGAACTACATAAAATGCATGGTTTCAATGAATAATAATAATGACCTGCAGGGCGAAGTTGTTGGCATTGCAATGGTGGATGCCTTCTTCCACGGTCTTGATGCGGATAACCGGCAAAATTGGTCCGAACGGCTCCTCCCATGCGATTCTCATATCCGGTCGTACGCAGTCGATAAGGACGGGCCATATCAAGTTCCCTTCTCTCCTCCATTCCTGCACAACAACATCCAAATCGCAACAACGATTGGAAAAAAAGGCTCTCGATATGTATCCCAAATATGGCAATTTTAATTTAAAAAATTATTTAAATATTTAAATTGGTAACAAAAAATTAGATATAAATTTATTTAATTTAAAATTGCTATATAAAAATTATGAATGTACGTAGAGGTGAAAATTTCTATCATGCTTTTAAAATATCAATTATAGCTTGGAATGAGTGCTTGGAATGGATGATGGTCATGTGAAGTGGAGTGGTAGTTAATAACCTGGTGGAACCTTGCGCCCTTGTGACGGGCATCCTGCACGAGACCCTCGATGAAGTTGGCGGAAGTTTCGCTGATGACGGGAGTGATATCGCAGTCGTCTTCCGGCATGCCCACCGTCAGCTTGGCCACTTTGGCATTTATCTTGCACACCAGCTGATCTGCGATGCACTCCATTGCCAACACCACCTTCACCGCCGTGCATCGCTGCCCACTACGCATCATCATTCAAACCCCTCAGTCCCCGTTAAAATGGCAATATTCCGTGAGATTGACAAAAGAAGAAGAGAAACTCCAACTTATTCTGAAGCCGGCGTGAATAGAGTGTTCGTTCAACCTACCCTATGCCTGGAGATCATCACACCAATGGCGGGACTACTAACCCCTCTCGAGGTGAACATTACGCTAGTTCCTACCTAGCCACTCGGGTCGTAGAGATACTGGACATGGTATCCCCCAAAGGGCTTTGAGGTACCCATACAACGAGCTTCAAGAACCCCCATACTGTCGTGAGTGGACTATGGTGGTGAGTACTACGCCAGTATGGGGAGTAGAACCCACAACCTCCTCATTGGGGGTCGTGAGCTCTAACCACCAAGCTAAAGCTTGTGGTGCCTCGTGAGACTAACACTTTTAGGGACA
Organism: Bryum argenteum; assembly: GCA_037043015.1. Classification (NCBI taxonomy): domain Eukaryota; kingdom Viridiplantae; phylum Streptophyta; class Bryopsida; order Bryales; family Bryaceae; genus Bryum; species Bryum argenteum. The sequence goes on along the minus strand of CM073328.1, from coordinate 10,028,091 downwards.
TTAGATTTCAGCACGAACGAGAGGTGGTATTTAAACAAAACCCCGTGAGGTCAGTTTTGGAAGCATGACCAAATACGCCACCAAAATGACAAGATGGCAATTTTTGGTACGTCAAAATGGACTCCTTTGGTGATGAGATTGTCCATTTTACGGATCAACCGGATAATCATATTCCTAATTTAAGTTTTGCGACCGTAGTTGCGAAAAAGAAAAGGATGGACACAAGGTTTTTAGTGAGTGAAATACACGAAATACCTGTAAGAGAAACCACCTTTGATGATATTAGTGGCTGCCAGTTCAATGTCCGCATCCTCGAGAATGATGCAGGAATCTTTACCTCCCAACTCCATTTGCAATGGGATCATGCCTGCTTTCTTAGATATGGCAATTCCTGTGTCACAACCTCCTGTGAAACTGTCTCACACACACACAGTAAAAGAGGCTTTTCAGTTGATTTTTTATTTTTAATCATTTTTTATTTATTTTATTTATTTTTAAAAAGTTTAACTCAGCCATTTCATCACTTGTATTTAAGATCTACAGAACGACCAGAATTAGGGCATGAGTAGCTCTAATCATTGTTGTGAAACATCTCAAAGCTTATCATAATACGTCTGGAGATGCAGGGTTGTCTTGTTAGACAAAATTCCTATTCATTTGTCAAACACAATTTAGATGAGATGTACATTCAAGTCGTCTTCAGTGTATCAAATGTACATCTCATTTGAATTGTGTCTAACGAATGAAAAGAAATTTTGTCTCATAAGACAACAACACTGCTGTGTTGTACAACACTTATTTTTATTTTAATGAACCTGATGCAATTGATGCCTGGATGCATTGTGAGAAAATCTCCAATGTCGGAACCCTTGCCAGTCACTGCGGATATCAACCCCTTTGGAAATCCTGCCAAATGGAATGTGTGTACCATGTGCAAGCATGACACAGCTCCCTGCACAAGCACCATAAAATATTCACATATTAAACTTAGGGTTTAGGGTTTTAGCAACTACATCGGTTCAACAATGTTATAGTTTTGAATGAAATACTTTCTTTCAATTGTGCGGTACCTGTGTAGGTGGCTTCAAGACGACTGCATTACCGGCGATTAGAGCAGGACCCATCTTTGACACGGCCAAGTTGACAGGATAGTTGAAAGGTGGAATGGCTAGCACAACACCTAATGGAATCTAACGGAAACAAAAAAACAAATAAAAAGGCCATGTATGAGAATGGATAACTTTATAATTGTAAGTCTCTATACATCTTGTGCAAAACATTTTCATGTACAGTATACAACTTTTTACATACCTCTAGTTTAGGGTTGTCTTATGCGACACTGTCAAACAAATTTTCACCCTCGGAGGAGACAAAGAACATCAAAGAGACAATTGTTCCTATTTTTACTATGCATTTTCTAGTATGGTCTGAGATTCCCGTCGAACTCGACATGTCAGACATGACAATTTAGACAGACATTACGAAAAGTCTGTCATGTAAGACAACCCTGCTCTAGTTTGGGTTTTTAGAAAAAAAATGGTCTCTAGATACCTTGGATGAGAAACAATATTTGTTTCGATCATTTCCTGGAAATGGATCCGAGACCAAAAACTTTCCCTCAGCAAGGATCCTGATGCCCTCCTCAGCCGTATACGAAATCAGATCACCAGATCGGACCACCTGAAGTTCATGGAGAATTGATATAATTACGTGTAAGACAACCTTTATTTACACTTAACCATGGTTGCCAAAGTGAGTATACTCTTGTACTTTCAATATTCAAATACATACATATACCTAAATCACACATACTTGAAACATATTTCTTGAACCCATAGTTGGAGTATTACAAAAAAAATACTTGAAATACAAAGAAAAAATGTATGTACTTGGACAATTCTCGACACAAGCACATGATATTCCTTGTACTCTGGTAACCATGCACCCAACCAACAAAAAATTTATAGACTTACCGCATATGAATTGAAACTACCATAAATAATAAATGTCAAAATAATATTTCTAGGGAAAGATCTAGAAAGTAGATTTATTTCCTATGCAAATAAGATATATATACCGGTGGACCCAAATGATGTTGTGTGGGTTTTTTAAAAGTTTTATTATTATATTATTTTTATATTATTCTATTATTTATTTATTTTACCTCCACGACGGCATCCTTGAGAGCTTTGGCGACCTCTTTGACAAGACAATCGGCAATAGGGGCTTTTTGTTCTTTCATGATGGCGGCCACTCGGTGGAGAGCTTCGGCCCGTTTCCATAGAGGTGTCCGGGCCCACGTTTTCTGTGCAGCTTTGGCACTGTCGATACATCTATTCACTTCATCTTGTGTACATGCTGTTCTCACATCACAAATTGCTCGCGACATTTCAAACCCAACTTTGATGCATACCAAATGCAACATCCATCCACTTTTGAACATGCAAAAATTTGTGCTTTCAAATTTAAAAAAACATGTACTTGTGCATGAAAATTGTACGTGTTTAGAAACTATGTTGTGTACTTACACATACCCACAATGAAAACGTTGTAAATAAGTAAAAGTACAAAGAACGTATATATGTAGAATATTCTTGACACAAATGCTTGCACGCTCGTAACTATGCAAAGAAAATGATAGTCTCTCTTTAGAAAATGATGCGGGAAATCGGGACTATTCATGAGCCCCTTAGGTCTATGTACATGGTTTGTTTTATGTCTCTAGAGTCCATCTAGTCTTATGTCTCTAGAGTCCATCTAGGATTTGACAATTTGTTTAGGGACCGTGACCATGAGCTAGTGCAAGATATTTGATATTAACGTGTGATAACATTTTATTGTTGTCGTATACGATATAAAGTGAATGATTGAAGAATTTCATAAGATTCTAAATCTTTTGCTTAAGTGTTTGTATAGATTTCATACCTTGCACTTTGAAAATGGGTTTACGTGTGGAGGGATTGGAAATGCTGACGGCTTGTCCGGAGCATGAGCGTTTCCACTCGCCATCCACATAGTATTTGAAGCAATCTCCATCAAGGATCTCCTTGAAGATGCCCTTGCCCGCCATGGTGCTCGGGCCCAAGGAGCCGCAACAGCTGCATCCCTGTTGCCTGCCTTGGTTCGTCGTTTTGGCCTATTTTTCTAAAGTCCTGGCTTCCGCCGTGTAGTGTAAAATAGAACTATGTGGTTTGGACTTCTAATTTATTCTACTCTAATCACAAGCTTGCAGCAAACTCATTATTTACATGTATTAAATTGACAACACCTTCATGTTGACCTTTGCAACATTAGCGCAACATATCTATCATACTTTCAAACCTAAGTTATTGTATAAAATTTGGCCTTGTTGATACTCAAGGTGTTTGCGTTAACAAAATGATGCACTAATTGTGTTGTTTTCTACTCTAGAACTAGAAATTGATGCACATTTATGATCTCTGCAATTGTGCTAAACTTTGTCATTATGACAAAGTTTTAGGAATCACCTTACTTTTGAATTCACTCAAAGTCCACCATGTCCTACTATACAATTGCTATGGCTGTCTTCCATTTGAATATTTCTTCTAGCTTCTCTTCTAAACATTCCTCTACGAAAAAAAACGAAGAAATTTGAACAAGCTCTTTACTGTCTTCATAAGTCCTAAATCGACATGTGAAAGGACATGAAATAAGAATATCAGAAGTTGAAAAGGTTTTACGAGGGGTATAATTACAAGAGAATTACAAGAGTATGAAAAGACACGATGTTCAAAAGGATGAAGCGACATAGGTGGTAGAATGGAACGGTTGGTTAGAAGATTAGTTCCATCGATGGCCTTACTACTATTTTCAAGTTTAAAATTCTTGACGACCATCAACCTTTGAATAATAAAGTTATATGGTTTCACCTAATTCAAATAAACTATGCCATAGACTCCTTAACCCCTAAAGTTTGAGGGGCCAAAATATGGCCCTATTAACTTTGGTCAACCACTTAATTACTATATTTAGCTCTTGTGAAGTTGGAACCTTTTGCAAATTCAACTATTACAAATAGATGGTCCCCTTAGTATAATGATAATGAAATGATATGTATTTTACGACATAATATTACTACGGTGGTCTAAATACTTAATTATCAAAGCTACTAACATATCTTGAGAATAGAATTAATTCAATTAAATAGTATACACAAAAGCCAACATGTTCTTGAGCATGCCTTATTCCACAACTACTTATGAAATTTTACTTAGAATCTAGACACGACTCATTGAGGAATTCCCTTAAAGATCATCCATTTTAACCCCTATACATCATTAGGTATTTGTGGTCAAAAACACATTTTCACAAAAAAGTGTCATAGATGAATATAAATATATTAAGGTATTTAGATCTCAGATGTACAGTCTTGTAATAGACTTGTTGTAGGTCATGCGGACCAAAAGTTGCCTCACAAATTGCAAGATCATAACATGATGAGCAAAGACACTGAAAAAACTCATCAATTTCACTTTGGAGTGGAAATTCTACCAAAAAAGCTTCTACAATGAAAAAAAATCACCTACTAGAAAATTGCTCATATTATCTCAAGAACACTCGTATACCGAAAAATAATTATCGAAAAATTTCTCTGCTCATATAATAGCCTTGCAATGGTGAAAATTGCAAGTATTTACAAAAAATCAAATTAACATAGTCCAATACTAGACTCTTTGCAGTTTGCACTCAAATCAATGCCTTATTCTCAAAACATCTTTGATGTAGTCAAGATTTCTACTACTAAATCCAGACTCTAGTTAGGATCCTGTATTTAGGGGCACTTCACACTATGGCCAAAGGGCAAGAGGCCGTCGATTTCAGCCAATGAAATTGCAGGAAACCCTAGTTTCAGCCTCTCGAGCCTTCACACTAGAAGCCAAAGTCCACCGGCCGTCACTCTCCAAATGGCCTATGTGGCAGCACTTTTTGACCAAGGCGACGGCCTCTCGACGTTTGTTTGGGTCTTGCATTTTGCAAGACCCAAACTATGGTCGAGAGGCCGTCACATTTTTTCCACAAAAAATTCAAAAACTGACAAGATCTTGGCCGTTAGATCAAAAGGATGCCTTGGACAAGGAATAAAGTGATAAAGGTTTGGACTGTGTGCTTGGCCTTTGGAGGCTTCATATTACGACCGTCCAAGTTGAGAGGCCTTGGGAGTTCATGGCCAAAGCATAGACTTTGGGCTTGGCCTTTGGAGGCTTCACACTATGCCCGGCCAAAGGCTCCAATTACAATATTTTATTGGTTATTTTCAGTAAATTCCTTTGTACTCTCAACAAAGTTTGGACTCTCAATTCCACGGCCTCTCAACTTGGACGGCCATAGTGTGAAGCGCCCCTTAGTTTGTGTTGGAGCATGTCTGGGAGGCCGCTTTTGAAGACCCCATGCGGCTCCTTTACCCTACCAGAATGTCATATGCAGGTAATGAAAGTGCACAAATCGCTCGGGTCATTCACTGAAATTCCTTCATGTCTTGCTTCAGATACAATGTGGGTAGTTAGATCTGTGGTCGTTACATTTCGGTGTTGCGTAGAGCTCTCGTATACATGCCGGACGGATTAGATGGATGGTGAAGATGTCAATCGCTCACTGTCAACTGATTTCAAGGTAATGAATCATGAGGACGGTGTGCTTATCCTGATTGATCTTTCTTGCAGATGAAAAACGGACTTTGGATCGGAGTTAAAGGTTTTGGTTTCTGGAAGGGCTCCGCAATCGAATGACTGCTGGGTAATCGAGCTAATGCGGTTATCTGTATAAAGTTTACACGTTATATTATTGCCTTCTGGCGAGCACCGAATTTACGCACCGGTTTGACTGCCGTTGTCGGTAGAGTCCTCAGGCTTGAGATCGAGAGATCCCAGATTGCATGCTGGAATGGATCGAGGGTCCAACCGTACCCGTAACTGGCAGGCCATCGGTGCAGAGCTTCACACACTTTGTGCTTTTAGTGCTCAAAATCCCCCGGCGCCGTTTTCCATTTGCCTGTGGTTGATGATCACAATTCCTGCCACACCTCTCGAATCATCAGAGCGTCCAACTGGATCTGCTGATGATTGATCGCTTGAAGATAGAACTTGCCTACTTGGTGACAGGTACTTACTGCATGGTCTCCGTTCATTCATATTGATATTTATCGTTTCATCCATATCACTGGTACAATCGTATTTTGGTGTCAACGTCTTAGGCACCCCAGTAATATGATACACAAACCCCACAGGAATGATACTCACAAAGCTCCTGGACTTCGAAAACTTGTGTTGGTGCATGCACTTGTACTTATGCTCTTGATATTACTGCAATCGTACATAATCTTGTAGGGCGCAAGTGGTGAGACTTGATAGAAGCGGCCCCAGCTTTCAAAGTGAAAGCCTGTTTCTCAAACAATTCTCTCGATCTAAGAGAACCTACAACCTACAATTCTACTAGTGCCGGAGCTGCAGTTTGAACCATACCAAACTGTACCTCCTAAAAATCGATCATGGCAGACTCGAGGGTAACCCCTACTTGAAAAACATAATTACCCAGTATGTACTACTTCGGCAATGGTAGCAGCGCTGCTGATTCTCATCCCTCTTGCTACCGAGTGACTGTCAAATGAGAGCAATGCGCATCAATCAAAAAGACCTGCAAGTCGTGCTCATAAAGAGAAACCTGCACTGATATGTTTGCAGAATCGTTACAAGAGCATCCTTCCATTGACTGTTCTTCTCCACATCATGGTGTGCTCATCTCCAAAACTTCCTGTCAAAATTTTCTGTACAGCTGCTTCGGTCGATCGTACTCTGCCGGCTCAATCGTTGCCCGAAGCTGCAAGCCCCAAAGTTCAGTGGTCAATACAAGCTTGACAGAATTTCACACAATGTCAAAGCCTTACATCAAGACAGGGTTCATCTTTAACGGAAGATTCCACTAACAGATTTAGAATTCAGTGAAACGAAGTTCAAGAGACTCACCATTATTGGACCGTAACGCACTTCACTTCCACAACCGGTGTGCCGTTCTCGAGTTCATTGTGCGACGACGACACAGAATTTACCAGCTTGTCATCGACTTCGTGGATGTCAACTACTGGCTTCGACGGCTCCTCAGCAGCTTCAGCGCTAGCATTGCTGTCAACTGTAGGGGTAGGTAAAGTTGCCTCATTGGCATCCTGTCTTTCAACAGGTGCAACTGCTACTATATTCTCCGTTGAGGTCACTGGAGGTTGCGCAGCCGACAATTTGGGACTCGTATCCCTCAAATAGGAGGGAATGAATTCTTCTGCATCGGGATTCATTCTCTTCGTCCCCATCATGATGGGCGAAGGCACCTTCGGCGGTCCCTCGACTAGAGGGGGCTGCGGAAGAGATTGAAATGGCGGCAAGTTACCGTGCATGACTCCCATATATGGCTCATGGTACTGGTACGGGATAAAGGGAGCTGCATTGGGCATCTTGCAGATTGGCGTAACAGCCACTGTAGCAGGGACCTGCAGAGGCGGAAACACAATCGGCGGCCGGAAACCTGCAACAGGTGGACTTCTTCCATCCTTGATTGGCGTAACTGCCACTGCCCTAGGTGCAGGTACCGATACCTTCATCGGTAAAACTCCATTTGGGTTAAATGGTGGTGCAGCCGCTGATAGTCTCTTAGCGGCTGCTGCTGCGGCAGCATCTTCATCACTTGTTGGTGGGGAGCCCTCTGCTGGCGTATCTGTTACCAACACAGACTTCTGCTCTTCAGCTGGCTTGCTGTCAGAAAGCTCAACTTCGGCCGGGGTCGAGTCAATAGCCACTTCTTCAGAGCTTACGGAAGAATCCGGAATTGCTTGAGAGCTAGGAGAAGGCTCGACAGTTTCAATAATTCGTTCCTCGGGTTCTACTTCCTCAAGTACACTCTCTGTCGAAGTTGGAACAGAGCTACTAACATCGACTACCTCGTTAGACTTCTCATCTGAGCTGTTTACAACTGGAGAAGCTTCGACCTCCACAGGTGTAGCTTCTTCCGGAGTAACGTCCTCTGACTTCCCGTCTTCAAGTGGTACGGCAACAGCAACTTCAGTAACTTCAGTAGCCACTGGAGAGTCCGAAACAACAGACGCTTCCGATGAGGAGCGAATTTGCAACATAGATCCAGGGGAGGTAAGTGCAACTTCTTTATAGGAGAATGATCCCTTTCCAGGAACTAACTTGATCGAAGGTTGACGAACTGGAACGGTAGGTTGGGCAACCGCGGCCTCCGGAGTCTCACTCTCAATAACCTTTTTCTCTGACGTGGATTCGGGTACTGCAGGTGCAGTAGCTCGCACAACAGGTGCCTTCGTTGCCGGCACAGTCTGTGAAGGCGTAGGAGACCGCCGCCTCGGGACGCTACCAGGCAATTTTCCTGCTAGTGGCTGCTGATTCTCTGTGTTCGGATTGTTACCCTTTGAGCCTCTCCCTGCACGATTATACTCTCCACCCATACCTCGGGGTCTGTAGTTAGACGGACCCTTCTGAGATACTTCTTGACCATAGGCAGGTCTCCTTTTGTTTGCTCCAAATGATCTAGCCCGAGGCACGGCTTCCTGCCAACCCTCTTCGTCATCTAAAGTAGACACGGGACTTTCTGATTGTTGAACTGCAACCTGGCTGGTTGGCAACGGGGAAGGCACATTCTCCTCTCGGATTATGGGAGCATCTGAAACAAGAGTAATTTCGGGAGAAAGTACAACCTCCGCTACAACCTCAGAGACATCATTTTCAGTCTCTGTAGCCTCCTCAGCCGTAATTGAAAGCGGTTCTTTACCCTGCAGCTGTTAGCATTCGGTTGGTAAGGAACGGCAGGTGGTGGATGTAAAGATTGAGCAAGTACTGAGAAGTCGAATGTACCTTTGCTTTACGAGCCTTTCTCCTAAGAGCATCCTTGTCCTTCTGCTCAGCTTCATTGATATACTCCAAAAGATCCGAGACACTATCAAAAACGAGAGGCTAATTGTTAGATCCAATAGTATTCGGGGTTTCTGAGGCGCTTCTGGGAGGGAACTATAGAATGCAAGCTTCGAAGTTGCATACAGGAATCCTCAAAAGGCACTCATTTCTAGCAAACCCATAGCTGAACGTGTAACCTTACGACTCAAAGCAAAACGTAGTTATTGATATGAGGAAGTTAAGCTGAAATCAGTAAGCACCTTAAATGGCCCTTGCTAGCTATGGAAGCATCTGGTTTCGGCATGCCCATCCGAGCAGCTTCTTGCTGCTCGAGTGCTTTCGAATCGAAATATTCCAGCCATGCGGCGGCATCCTGCAAATCATTTAAGATCAGTAATCATAACAAGAAATAGTCGAGTCGACTAGAAAACTACTTTTGATCGCCCCAGACAATAACTGAAGGTCGATGAAGAAAGAAACCTGAGTGCGAAGATCATCTGAACCAAGTTTGGCCTGAAGAATCTGTAGTGTAGTCTGCTCATGCTGAACACTGAGTGAATACGCCTCCATCAAAGAGAGCGCAATAGCAATGGCGTGATAACTGGCCGCAGTCTACAATCACAAGGTCAAACATATCGTAAGACACAATTTCAAACCATGAAACTATTACGATGAAAATATCAGGTTAGAGTTCGACGTACCTGAATGTGGTCAGCACCAAGAAGCCGTTGATTGCACTTCAAAGCCTCATGCAGATACCGGAGAGCTACATGAATGTTTCCAAGGCCTTCTTCCATCATTGCAACGTTGATGTAGGTAGCGGCAGTATTTGGGTGTGAAGGGCCACAAATCAAATGTAGCAAGTAGAGTGCCCGATTGACGTACCTACAGGTCAAAATATTGATGTAAGACAACTTGTTCATATAACACGAAGGGCCAACGCGTAGGAGGAATGTACTCACTTGAGAGCCAATTCGGTGTGCTGAAGTCGGTAGTAGAATACAGCTAGATCACCGTAGCTTTTCATGGTGTCCGGATGATCAAGACCAAGCTCTCGCTCATTGATGTCCAGGGCCTTCTGCTGATAAATAGTGGCCTGATTGAAGTCTCCTGTGTGATAAAGAACGACTGCAAGGAGGCTGTATGCTCCTGCTGTCATTCGATGATAAGGACCGCACACAGCCACTAACTTAGCTAACGCCTTCGTCCCATAAGCTACAGCATCATCTAATTTACCCTTGTCGAGAGCAGTCTTGGAGGATTCCAACAAAGTCCTTCCGTCAGCAGAGGAGCAGGCAACTTGCTTGTAGACCGGCACCATGCTAATGATATCAGACTTCTTAAATGGTGTTGAAGTATCCAAGGCGTAATCACGTGGAGCGACCTCAATTCCAACCTTGTGACATAAACCCCTCAGAACTGCATACTTACGAATCTCTGCATTCTCCTGCCCTCTATCCAGGTTCCAGGCAAACCGTTTCTTCACAAAGGTCTTGACCCATTGAGAAACGAGTGAATTCTCATCGTCAGCAGCTGTCCCGAGCATCAAGTTAAAAGCTTCGGCAATATTTTCTGACAGCTCAGATGTTGACTTCGTTGCCGCCACTAAAGCTTGCAACAGATGCTTGTAAGCACGTACCACCATCTCATGGACGCAAAGAGCTTGCACATGAGGCAGCTTCACAGCCAGGTCAGCCTGCGGGATGGAACAGAAAACATAAGCCAGACTCACAAAATGATGAACTAGACGAATCGAAGAGAATGCTTGATCCTGCTACTCACCACTCTTCCCAAGGATCGCATTTGCAACCCTCGTGTGTGCATGAAATCTGTAAGAGTACGCCCATCCACAGGAGAAAGCTCCAGAGATCCGAAGTCAGCCACCTGCAGTCGAATTCCAAGATTGAGGCAAAACTGATGACAGAGTAGATGGGGAGGCGTACAGAGGAGATCGACAATACGAACGTCTCCTGGAAAATCTTGCCAACCAGAGGATCTAGATTCCTACTCACGACGAATAACTAATAAGGTCGTGACCTAAAATCTTCCGATTGGGAACAAGAATGACACCGTAAGATTAGTGTACTCACCAACTTCGGGAGTGCAACATCTTCATAGTAATGCCGGGCACCATCCATCAGCTCTTCCAGAGACTACAGAAAATAAACCAGTTGATTAGAACTGGGAGAACGGAAAACCAAGCGCGAGAAGATAGTGCACGATCAGTGTATGTACCTTGCATTGCAGCAATGATGCAGACTCGTTGAGCCGAGCAAGAGCACAAGACGGTAAGTACTTCATCAGTTCTTCCGGGACAGCGAGCTCAGGTGCTGCTTTTCCGGCATCCTCCGCAGAGTCCTCTCCACTTTGACTCTGCTCTGTTGCAGGTTTAGGAGCAGCCTTTTCACTTCCATCTTTCGCATTCGCCTCCTTTTTCTCCTTAAGAGTAGCTGCTTCTGATTGCATATGTTGCACCCAGCAAGCACCAAGCTCCCACCGCATTACTGCAGGACGTCTCTCTTCTTCTTCCTCCAACGAGGCAGTGCTCGTCTTCAAAATTGAAGCAACGAGGTCCTGTGAACTTTGATTAAGCTCGGCCGTTGAGCCTGCGCGAATAATGCCTTTCGCTTTGCTGTGCAACAATGTCCGAAGACTTCACACAAAGAACATACGAATCAGTTTATTTGAACACTCCAAATACTTAGGCATCTCATTCTCGGAAAACTGCTCTGCGCTCACCTGTTAACATTCATAGCATTTGCACCCCCGTCAGGTTGATCATCAACCTCCACATCGGTAGGAACATTGTCTCCCTCTGTAACAGGGCCAGCCGCTTCAGCCAGAACGACATATCCTCTGTGGCGGACAAATACTAGTCCCAAGGAGGCAGTGTCCTGTGGCAAGCAAAATCGTTCAGTCAAACTGAAGGTGTGAAAACCACTGTTGGTCCTGTAATTGAGAAATCTACCAATAGTAGCGACAGTGAGGATTTGTTTACATGAATAGTGGTGCTCTCATTCGCTGTAACACCCTTCAGCAGATTCCTTCTAGCAATGTCCGATTCCCCCAACCCCTGGAATTGGCTAGCTCCAACCCTCAATTCTAACTTCTTGCTCGCATTTGAAGCATCTCTTCGTACAGAGAATTTAATGTGCCCTTTCTCTTCAGAGAATGGTTCTTCCTGTGAAGGGCTGTCATGATACTGTTGTACAATTTCTGTTGCCTGCGCACAACAACTTGAGTAAGAATTCGAGCTTCTTCGAGGATGGACAAAGGACTCTCTGTAAGATATGACAAATGTAGTACCTCCGTAACAGCTCGATCCACAAAAATGCTGTGCAAAAGAAAAGCTTTTCTATCACGAATTTCGCGCTCCTCTGGATTCGCACAAGGCATAGCGGCAAGAGTAGCAAAATCCTGTGCCCAGTTTCGTGTACAGCTTGCTTCATCCTTTCCTCTACCACCTCCATTTCCACCCCAAGCTGGATCTTCAGTAGGAAGCAAAGGAAACTCGACTGGAGAATCGGCTGCCACAGGGGGAATCACCCAGGTGTTGGAGCGAAATCCGTAGGGCAAGTTTCCAAACTGCAAAACGCGAGGTTCAGAAGATCAGGACTCGATTTCTCGCAAACGTACAAATAAAAAGATGCAATGTGCACAACTTCGTGAAACTGCACTAACGAGGTTGATAAACTCAGAATTCAATTGAATTAAAAACTTTCAGAAACAAAGCGATCGGAATGCGCAGAACTCGTACCCTATTTCGCTCCAGAAGCGCTCTCATTAAATCATCGTAAGCCTGCAGAAGAGGGCCCGAGTCAGAATATGTATTAAATCCCCTTGCATTCCTTGATAAATTACGCAAAAACGATTGATCACCTTAGCAAAAGCCTTGCTCAAGGAGCGAAGGAGCGCAACCAAAGTATGCTCCTGCAGATGTTGCTTAGTGCAGCTGTAGAAGCCTTTCTCATTCGCTGCTACCGTAACGAGCTTCCCATTGCAAAGTCTCACATCAAGTACAAGAAAATTATCTCCGAATTTATTCTCTGACAAGCTTCTTGAAGATGGCCGGATAACTGCAACCAATCAGAAACGCAATACGATCAGGTCGAAGCTCTTTAAATCCTTGAACCCTAAATAGAAGATTCTCGCAAACTCACATTGAATAGGAGGCGTAACGTGTGAGAAGGAGAAGAATTCGTAAAATTGTCCGAGCTTGGAGGGAGGGCACATTCCCGCCATATCTCCCTTCTCAGTAGCTTCTTTAGCTGCTGCCATTGCGGCCATAGCCTCGGGCTTTCCTTTCAAAATTCCCGTAGGTTTCTCTTTTTCCAAAGCAACATTGCTATCAACTTCCACTGGCGACTCTCCATTCGCCAGTTCATTTCCGTTGCCATCGTCCTGCTCCGAAACTCCATCTTTGGATTGCACCGGACTACTATTTTTCGATTTTACTTGCTGCGACGACGGACCAAAAAAGTGTGTGCAAGCAACAATATCTAATGTCCTCCTCACGTGAGCTACGGCCAATTCCGACGTGTAATCCTCTGCACACAGCGTCACAGAATGAAGGTTTATCCAGGTTTATCTAAAATTCGTTTACTGACAATGCCGAATCACTGTTGCCGTACGGAAAAAGCCTCACACTTACCTTCTACAATGGTAAGTACACACGGCTTCAATGCAGAAACCTCAAAAGTGTCCCGCAATCTACTCCCCCGAACCTGCGCAGCCGAAACAGACTGACATTCTTAAGACTTCTTTTCGCTTGACCGCTGCGAATTCGTACGTGCACCTCACTAAATTAAAACTCCAACAAGAATCCAATCAGCTGCTCAACTTTAACACTTGCCTCATGAGTGAAGGAGTAATTGGTTAGATGGCAGGTATCGACATTCACTGCAAGTAACCGCCGCACATCGAGTAGACGATCAGTAGTGATTGCCTGCACGAAACAAAACAGCACCAAATCAATCAAACAATAAGGACTATAAAAAAAATAAAACGAACAAAAAAGCAAAAGGCGACTTTCGCCACTAAATTCGGAACACTACCAGCATTGGATTACCGTAATACTCACTTTGAGACCGACTTGATTCTCGTCGGGCAACACAACCTGAAGTTCCAAGGCCGCCGGGAGAACTGCAGTGCACACAAAAGTCGACAGTTTAATGAAACAAGAATTCACTCTAATCAGTTCATTGACGAAACACAGCCGTCAAAACGAAGGAGTCCAATTCTCACTTTTCTCCTCTCTCTTCTTCTTCTCGCCCTTGGCCTTGGGCGCCTTGGCTTTCCCCGTACGAGGCGCCATTACGCGGCGGTTTTTATTGCTGAACCTGCGACTCTAGGGGGGGAAAAACCTCAACTCAACCTCCCGGTTGCTGCAGTCACAACATGACAATCAATCAAAGACTAGTGTGTTCTGTCTGTTCTAGTACTCTTGTTCTAGCGAGCTTATCTCAGTCGCCATGGTGGTGGGGGGAAGAAGTGCTGCAACAGAAGGTGGGTTCGGAGAGAAAAGCAAGCATGATCCTGTTGAAGATGAGATGGGATGATTTGATGGATGAATTGAGTAGCGCCGTGGCCGCTGCGGAGAGATGATTGATACCGGGGTCCATCCACCAACCGCATGCTCTGGGCCTCTATCCGGTCTTTGTGGTAGGAAGCCAGGGGCTCACGGGACCAGGATAAGGGGCCGTTAGATCGCCCTACGACGTGTCGACCTCTTATCTCTCATCCGGATGCCGACGCCAGCCCCCGGATTCGAACCCATGACCGCCGCTGATTTCACATTCCCCCCTCGTGCAAGCCACCACCACCTTTTTGTTGGGTCCATTGATCCTTGCTCGAGTATCGCCACCGTGAAATTGATCGGTGCCGTGGAGCCTATGAGCTTGAGTATCGTGTTACAGTATCAGTGAATGCAGCTCTCTGCTGCTGCTCCGACCATTCATGTGTGGTTTCTGTTCCACAGGTGCGTGCTTATCACAGGAGCCTCACAAGAGGCCGAATCATGCTCACGTACTTTCGTACACGGTTGTAGTAACTGAACTGTAGTAGACTCCACATCATCACCACCTTGGATCATTCCAGTCAAACTCTCCTTTCCTCTCATGCTTTGTGCGCACAGCATGCATGTCACTCAACCTCCCTAGAATGTGGTGGATCTTCGCCTGTTAATCTCTTGCGATTGTGGATCTAGCACTGTATGAGATTTTTGAGGTCTGAGTGAAGATATGATTCTCGCTAATCTAGTGTGGTGATAGATATTCATAGCCTGTGATTTGAGTCAAAGTGACGCATCTTTTGTTGGCGCTCAAAGCGAAGTTATCTCTATATGTTGAACATTGTTAACGAACAAAAGATACATGTTTCTTACTAGTAAACGACAAGATATTATGGTTAGAATTTTTCATTCATTTTTTGAGAAACCCTAAAATTCTCATTTTGACTTGTGTATTTTGGGGAAGTTCAAACTTTCTAAGCACTTGGGTTTTTGAGGGGTTTCTTGCTAGGTATTTATCACGTTAAGGCTTTGTCGTGAACATTCATAAAGAACTCAAAGACTAAGGATTTGGGGTGCCATGATAGCACTAGTAGAAATATTGTTGTCCTAAATGTTGTTTAGAATGATGACAAAAAGAATTAATATCTTAAAAATGAGCGGTGGAATGCTTGAATGATGTGGTTGGGAGGTTGTCGGTTTACTCCCTCTGCATTTAGGTCTTTGATTGACATCAATGGTCATTCTCGCTTGCAAGTTGTTTCCTCCCTAACCAACCAATTTTGGCCACAACTTGTATCGTAAGCTTGTATCGTAATCATTCTGTACATTACATTTTTAGGGATACCTTTCTCGAACTTACTTCTCTCTTCTTTTCATTGTTTTTTTCTTGAATGGCTCGATGAGGGCCATCAAATCTTAGTTGCTCTCATGGAGGTATTGACTCTCTTGAATAGACTTGTTCCTTGAGAGAAACATCTCTAGAGTCAGATTGAAGACCATGGGACGACGTCCATCTTGCACTTGATCATAATGGACAGATAGATTGGGACAAACTCAAAAGTACATATAGGACATTTATTTTCAGACGAAGGAGTAGCATTTTCAAAACGATTGGTTTGTGTTCTTGAGATATCAACTCGCTCTTAATCATGTGATCAAAGTTGGAGATAAATAACAAGATTGTACATTTTTTTTTATCATGGACTAAAAATAATCCATAACAATAGAGGATAGTAATATGTGACCAATAGTCCTTATCTACACAAGAGAAAGAAAAAAGAAAAAAGAAAAAATAACAAACTCAACGGTGCCATTGCTGGTACAAATATCTATTATTTAAGGCAGGTAGTTTGATTTGTTGTATGATATTATGATTTAGGAATGTCAAATCAGACCACTTTGATTTTGGAAGCAAGTTATTTTGTAGAGATGTGGAAAATAATCAGATTGCAAAACGGGTCGACGAGATACTGAATTTTGAAGTATTTATGGCCCTCAAATCAGAGAAATTACAAAAATGACTTAATTGTATATCAAGGAGAAAAACAAGAGGGGCATGGACAAAGTATTCAAGTGGGCGTGGCAACGCCGCAAGGGCATACTAGTACATGGGTACGGTTCTTATATGGGTACCACTAAGACGCGTCTCATTATGTGTGACCTATGTTTAATTCATCAAATATGTGCCAAAAAATCCTTTTTTAACTACATGTATACAACTATAGCCATGTCACCTATAATACCATCTAGTTAGAATAATTTTTCAATATTGATTGTTTATCAAAAAAGTAGTTTCAAAAAAATTACACTATTTAGGAGGGGGTACCCATATCAGAACCGCACCCACATATAAATAATGAGGTATTGCAAAATATAAATCGAAACCTTGTAATTTTGCATAGGAAAAGGGGGAGCTTAAAAGTTATTTCATCCGAGCAGTTTGTTCATTCCTTTATGTCCAAATCAAACAAAAAGATTTGTACCCAACTTAAACTCAAATATACAATCCAAATATGAACTCTTTGAGCTTGGCCAAGCTAGCAATCTCTTGTTTTCCGAAGCTCTTTTTGGAAGGTGGTGGTTCTACGTGTGGCGTGAAATTTGCCTTCAACTTCCCCTTACGTGCAGAAATCGTGACTCTTTCCACGAAGGTCTAAAGTTGAACTTTGTCCATCTTCAAGGTATGCTTTATACCATAAGATCTCGACCGAGTGTTGTTGATAATCTATGTTTGAAGCATTGCACCTGATTGCATAAGAAGAAGAGGACCTCCAACCTATTTAAAGGCCGTCTTGAATAGAGTGTTTGTTCAACCTATCCTTGGATGTATGCCCGGAGGTCATCACACCAATGGCAGGACTACTAACCCCTCTCAGGGTGAACGCTATGCTAGTACCTACGTAGCCACTAGTGTCTTAGAGATACCTGACATGGTATCCCCCCAAAGGGCTTTGAGGTATCCATACAATGAGGTCCGAGAACCGCCATCATAGTTGGGTGGACTATGGTGGTGCTTGATTGCATAACCATACAACTAGTCAAAGAATCCACTTTCTATTAAAAACATCTCAGCTCGACACGGACGCAGATATAGACAAGGGCACAGATACGGACACAGACATGGACATAGACACGGACCCGGACATCAAGAAAGGTCATATCAAAAATTATAAAATGTGTAAAAAATCTAGACTTAGGTATAACAAAAATAACAAAGTCGGAGGTTTTTGGTGATGTTGAGATTATGTGATATGCAATCAATATGCAAGTTCTTAGTTGTCCATTCTATTTGAGATTTATAACATGTCCTCCGTTTCTATTTTTTCGGTTTTTGGTGTTTTTGAAGATTTGTAGCATGTCCTCCGTTTTCTCGTCCCATTGTTCCTAGTTCCACGTCCTCTATTATGGTTCTCAATTATTTATTTTTTTCTTATGGGTTTCCTACCTTCAAACTCCCGTTTATGGTTCTCATCTTATGTTCTCAGTTCCTCTTTCCCCGTTGCCCAACTTCCATCATTTCCCATCATTCATTCTTAGTTCCCATCATTCGTTCCTAGTTCTTGTTATTTGTTTCTAATTCCCATCCTCCTTTCCCAGTTCCTATCATTTGTTCCTTGATACAATACAATGAATAAACCACCAACTACAAAGATGTTAACCTTCATTTCAATAACAACTTTGAACCAAAAAATTCCATGAGAAAAATTTACTTGCGCAAATAATGGCCTTGCAATGGTAAAAATTGCCAAAAAATCTCTAAAGAAAACATAGTCCAAAACTCAACCCTTTGCATTCAAATCTATGCCTTATCTTCATTAAGTATTTGATTTTATCAAACTTTCTACTACCAAAACCAGACTTCATTTGGATCCATCCCAAAAGATAAAACACAAATCCAACGGTGGATGGAGGAGATATAGCTCTTCAAAAATCATTCATTTATTCACTTGTTGTTTGTAGAAACATCATTGCAAATCTAATACCAAAGTTGATTGGATCATAACCTTGCAGCAAGAATTCTTTTAAATTTCATCTTATGAACATGATTAGTAAAAAAATATATATAGACATTGATTTAATCACCCATAATTGCCTTTTGATGGTTAAACATGCCCCATGTCTCAAAACTCAAAATCAAGATTAACTGAAATGCATGACATGTATTCATGGATTATTATATGGGTATGCAATTTTTATCACACATATGGAACCCAACTCAAGTGTTTTCATCTGAAACCAATACTTTAAATAAAGAAGTTATGGCTCTTCAAAGTTTATGCCTTTCATCCAAAATGTCGTTTCAACAACTTCAACAAATTGGAAGTTTTTGATCCAATTGCTTTTGGTATTAGATGCGTAATGATATTTCTCCAATAAAGAAGTGAAAAAATAGATGATTTTTGAGGAGCTAAATCACCTTCATCCACCGTTAGATTTCTACATTATTTTTGGGGTCAGACTCTATATAAGTCTTGGCTTAGTGATAGAAATCTTAACCCAAACAAAAATATTTTGAAGGTAAGGCAAGAATTTAAGTGTGCATGGTGTAATTTTGGACCAGTTTTTCTTTCAATAGATCTTGGCTTTTTCACTCTACAAGGCTATTACTTGCACCAAGAATTTTTTTATGTATGTTTTTGGTAGAATAGTGTTAACGAAATGAAGGTGGACAACTCTAAGTTGGTAAAAATTTCATTGCAATTGATCTATTCATAGCAACTTCACATCAAAGTGAAAATAATAAAATTTTGTAGTCTAGTTTGAGGAATAATACATCACAATTGCAAAACAAATGAGGCTTCATAACTAAGGTTTGGTCCACATGACACAGAATAAATCAACCACAAGTTTGTACGGTTAACATCCAAATAACTTATCTTTATTCTCATCTATGAAAATGTTACAAAAAATGGGGTTTGCAGCTAAAATACCCTATGACGTTTAGGGTTGAAAACTCTTCATGTCGTGTATGTGTATCCGTGGAACCCTATCACTCCACTTCACTTTTGGAAATCAATACCATGTAGGCAATTGTGTGGTTTAGTAGATACGAAGGGTCCATTTTCTTTAACTAGAGCAATTTGTCTTTACAATTATTTCTTAACCAGACATAAAACCCTAAAATCAAAAGGTTTTGGAACCCCCTCTTACCTCAAAATAATTCCTTCATTCATCCTCAAATACAAAAAAAAAAAAAAAAAAAAAAAAAAGAAAAAAAAAGTTGTCAAATCATCCTCAAAACATCGTCCAAAAGTATTAACATTATGAAGGGATGTCAATAAAAATTATACCCAAACTATAAACTAGTCCACAATGTTCATAGTCTCATATTAATGAAATAACCACTCTATTCTCTATCAACAAAAACATTTCCTAAATTTAAGTTAATTGAATGGAATTTATTCCTCAATCCAAAAAAAATGTCCAACGCTTTTGGGATGGAGGGAGTAAAAGGATTTGCACCGTTGAAGCGCCATGCGGCACTTCAGATGAAGTTGACAGGGGCTAATTGGTAGATACGAGGCCCTCGATCTACGAACGGCATAGATTTAAGCTCCAGGTTGTCGACTCACACTTGAGGCATTGTCTGTCCGAGTTTGTGCATATCCACTTGGACGATGAACACGAATCTCGTCAGCTATGGCGGGGGATCCACATTCTCGAGAACCCATAACTTTAGTTTAGCCTTTCGTTGATGCAACTCTGCAGGAAAAGAAACAATCAGGTCAGTACCCAGCATTCAATCTGCTCATTCCGAGCTTCCGATCGATTGCTCCAAGTTACCCTCCTTCTCGATCTCAGTGCCCCCACAATCTGAGCTCATCAAATTCTTCTTTAGTTCGATCATCGCAATTTTCTTATATATTAGGGTAAGGGCAATTTGATTGCGATTTAGGAGGTTTTGACTATTCTTGGAGAGGTTTATTGATTGCGTTATCAAAGTCGAGGTTGTTGTGATCGATGTTTTGGAGTTTTTGGTGCAGTTGTGGCGGACATGGCGGTGAGCGCTCCTTTGGTCGTTGTCGGATCTGTGAATGCAGACATTTATGTGGAGATTGAGCGGCTTCCGGTGGAGGGCGAAACTATAGCGGCCGCGAGTGGTCAGACATTGCCTGGCGGAAAGGGAGCAAATCAAGCTGCGTGTGCTGCGAGGCTGTCCTATCCTACATACTTTTGTGGTCAGGTACAGAAATTGAGATATGACTGGGGGAGTTTCATCATGCTCATCTTTAAACAGTTGATGTTGATTCTACGCAGGTCGGAGACGATGCCCATGCCAACCTCGTGAAGGATGCACTTGCAAGTGCAGGAGTTCGTCTAGATTATGTGAATACCGTCGATGCTCCTACTGGTCATGCCGTCGTGATGTTACAGCCCGGCGGATCAAACTCGATCATCATTGTTGGAGGAGCTAATGTTGCATGGCCGACGTTAGACGACGGCAAGAGTAGACTTGCAACAAATGTACAGGAGTTGATCAAAGGAGCTGGTGCTGTGCTTCTGCAGCGGGAGATTCCCGATGCTGTGAACCTTGAGGCTGCTCAGGTATAGAATTCACATCAACGTTCAATTACCATGTAGCGTCTTGATCCTCTCTATGAAGAATAGCTCTTTTTTGATTGGTCACACTTGGGGTGTAGATTGCCAAGAGTGCCGGCGTCCCTGTGATAATGGATGCCGGAGGGGCCGACGGTCCCATTTCAAAAGAGCTCCTGAGTGCTGTGACTATCTTGAGCCCTAACGAGTCAGAGCTGGCGCGTTTGACATCAATGCCAACGAACTCTCTGGAGGAGATTCTCCAAGCAGCGTCCAAGGTTCAAGAGATGGTATGCATCTTTCAGATACTTTTGTGCACCATCAACACGCTTGATTGGGACATGGAGTTTACATTCGAGCTTCTGTTACCTTTGCTTTACATTCTTCGTTTTGTATCAGGGTGTTGCGCAAGTGTTGGTCAAAATGGGAGCCAACGGCTCAGTACTTGTGCGTGATCAGGAGCCTCCAGTTTTCCAGTCTGCACTTCAAGCTCCAGTAGTAGTTGACACAACAGGTGCCGGTGACACATTCACAGCTGCCTACGCTGTTGCTCTCATTGAGCGTCAGCCATCTGCCGAAGCCCTCAGATTTGCTGGTAAGCTTTCTACATCCATTTCGAACGTAATGTGGTCTCCTGGACTACTTTGAACTCCCCGAAATCTCTGAATTGTGGTTTGAGAAGTATCTGGTCAGTAGAAATTGCGGGTACGAGGAAAAGTATGTTACAACCAAAATGTGGTTGTGAGGAGCCTTGTAGCAATGTCTGATTCGTGTTTTCTTCGTCGTTACAGCTGCATCCGCATCGATATGTGTGCGGGGAAAAGGTGCAATGCCAAGCATGCCAGATAGGAAGGCAGTTCTGGAGCTATTGAAGGAGCAGCCTTCTGTTGCGGAGGAGAGCTTTTCCTTGCCAAATGTAGGGAGTGGGCAACGCACGAGAGCTACCCTTCAAACGAAAGGAGGAGCCTCCCTGTCTATGACTGTGAAAGGTGATAGCCTGAGGGGCAGAGGCTTTGGAATAATGCGTACATCCTTACCTGGTGCTGCGGCATCACGGTTGAATTTGCCCTTTCAAGTCGTTACATCTCATAAAGTCCTCCCTGTGAGGTTCGGCATGTTTGCCTTTTGAGGAATATCCAGGGCTTCTCGTTGTCTTCCTGAAGGGAGCAAGATTTCTACTGAGAGAATTGCTCTTGCGATATAAATGATCTGTATGTTATGGCGCTTATCTAAGTAATTGTTACGTTGTAAGATTATGTGGTGTACGTCAATTTCGCAAATCTCTCTGGCCTAGGTGTGTTTTGAACTAGAAACATGTGCTAAGGTAGAGTGCTCTAAAATAAAACAGTGCGGAACATAAAATTCTAGGTTTTTTTGCATAGGTACATAATAGCCTTGTAATCCAACAATATTGTATATTTACTGCAAACACTCACTATAAGGTGTCATTAAAAGGTTCCATTTTATGAACATCTCTTGAGTCTAGGTTCAAAATTTCATTGTAAAGTGTAGAAGACTCCAAATATGGTGATTACACTTGGTCTACCCTTCCTTTTACTTCACCAATGCACAAAATTGCTCGCATCGATAACTTCAGTACAAAATTCCCATGATGAAAGCACCTTACTACAAATCTGATATTCGTGTTCCACATATACTAATCATGTAAAAATTAACAACATTGTATGCAAATATATTACAAAATATGGAATGGCTTTGCTTCACATGTGAACTGTACTCCTAAGAGACAAATAGGTCTTGAGGATTTTGGAAGTCATTATTTTTCAAATTTGCAATTTCTTGTGATAGTTTTTCAAAATCCAACTCCTAGTTGTCTCATTCCATTTGGTTGATTTGAAAGCATTACAATACCTACCTTCACAAGATAGATTAGGTGCGAACCATTGTAAGATTTCGATTATGAGGTGATTTTGTAAAAATGGTGACTTTAAGACCGCTCGAAATATGTAAATATGGGTCTTTTTGGGTCAAAAGTTGGTGAGTCAACAATATTTTAAGCTCATGAAAGGAAGGTGATGCTACATGGGACATAGACTTCGGTATGGAAAACAAGACACTTGGGGTACCACCCTTCACACCCAAAAAGGCCCAGTTGACCATTTTGTGGTTTAGATGATTTTAGAAAAATACAACAATCAATAATTATAGCTTATTTTGGGAAATTGAACACGTTGTAAGTGGAGTCTAAAGAGTTCAAAATTGTATGAAATTTACAAATCATTAAACATATTTTATATGCCTCCAAAGACAAACTAGGCAAGATTTGCTTTGTGATTAAAAGCTATCTTACTATGAAACTAATGATTTCGTTGGTAACTTAATAGTGGCATTTTCCTACTGCCCCATATAATATGAAACAACGGTGCTCCCACAAGTGTAAGATTGTCACTCTTATTCTCAATTTCTACAAGTACTTGAGAATGTGCTTGGATTGTGCTATGCAAGAGGTATTGTAGATCATAGTGGAAGCATCATCCTTTTTCCAAGCAGATTGATACTACCCTCACACAAAATAACTTCACGATTAAGGCTAAGGGGCATTGTTGGGCATTTAAGATTAAGAAGCAAAACACTTATAATACCAAACAATACACTCAATTACATAATAGGTACTCAGAACAAATATGGAGCAAATGGAAATTACAGTGACCTAATGTAATACACAGGTATAATGATTCATAAAGCAAATACTAGGATATCATGGCCATATAGCCCTGATGCAAAACTAGCTATCTGAGGAGCTGTCTCCAAAAGTGCAGAGCTTGAAATGGCTCTCACAGATCCGCCGACTCGGCCTTCGGAAGTCTAGAATCCGGAACTCCTCTCCACAACTTTCTGAGCCACCTTCCCGCTTTTCTTCCGAAACTTTCACCGGGGGGTGTTGGTGCCCCTGAATTCGATTTTCGTGGCGTCGTCTTTATCTTAAACTCCCCATCTCTTGATTCTTACTTCCCATCTCTTGATTCTACCGTGATAGTGGCATAATCGAGGCAATCATCAGATGACAAGATGTGTCTGAACGTTGTTTCAATGCTGAGCAAAAACTCCCGATATGTTGAACTCGGATCGACATGTACGGTATAATCTTTTCCGTCGGCAAGATTGGCAACCGACCTGTATATACCTGTAGTACCCTCCTTAATAATCAACATCTTTCCTTGTTTGAACCATTGCAAAGTGCTGCTCCGTCACCTGATCGCAGTCAATTCAACGATGTATTTAGTCAAGAACATTCGAAAAAACCCGTGGTAAATGAATCTCATCATCACATCACAACATGACAGGAAGACTCACCAAAAGACTTCACTGAGGCTGGTCAAGGATACTTGTTACACATGACTGCGCTGAGCAACCAAGCAAAGACTGCTGATAGGATTATCAAGAATGATATGAAACCCAAACTGACAAGACGAAGCTCCACCAAACCTTGTTTTAGTTCCTTCGCCCGGATAGGTGAGGGGTCCGATAACTCGATTTTGGACCAATCTGCCCCCAGCCCGTTCTGTTCAAATAGATTGATGTGTCTTTGTACTACCTGCGAACGAAATAATCATGTGATCAAGATCCCAGTCCTCAAGCACTGCGTATCAGAATAATCAAGAACCTTCACAAAACTGCAAAATTAGGATGGTCGAGGGAATTACAGATAAATGGAGTTTATCCTTCCGATAACCATTTTTTGCTTTATAGATCTTTTCAAACTTGACATAAACTCCAATGATAGTGGCAAGAGAAACCAACACCGACGCGATGATGGGGAGTGCAGAGGCTCTACAATTCGGCACTAATGGATTCTCATGGGTCTGCGCTAATGCAACAACCGATTGGAACCACACTGCTTGAAACACACTATCAAATCCTACTATTTGATAAATGTCCGACACAACTTCCCTTATAATTGCTCTTTTTTGATCTCCTCGATACTGAACATTCTTAAAATCCTCTATGAACTTCTTATATGCAAACACTTTCTTTCTATGATCTGGCAGAGGAGGAGAATTGCTTTCAAGTTCTAGTGCCCACAAGTTATCAATATAGCTTAATCTAGACATTTCCTAACATTACACCTACAAATGAAGTGGAAGCATGACAAGAGTGCTTGATGCTTCATATCAATTCCAGTATTGTGTTCTTTTGAACTCCTGTCATGCATGGGTACCACAGCAGTAACATCACAGTAATATTAATGATGATAATAAGATAAAATAGTTAGAAACAAATAACTAGAAAAATAAAAAATTGCACAATGATGTCGTGTGAAACGGATCACAAAATATTTTGGACTTAGGCATCATGAATGAACCAATCAATGATAAGCTTGCAACCTCCTACAAGGTTATGTACAACCCCAACCTACCGACCACAATCCTTTGAATGCACAAAATCACTCATATAAATTGTGATTTAATTTGTACAAATTTCGTTTTTTGAATGCATCATAAGAAGGTGACTAGTTTGACATCAAAATACAAGTGAGAAGTTGAGTACAATGAGA
Source organism: Bryum argenteum (assembly GCA_037043015.1). Lineage (NCBI taxonomy): Eukaryota > Viridiplantae > Streptophyta > Bryopsida > Bryales > Bryaceae > Bryum > Bryum argenteum. The sequence continues at coordinate 10,002,614 of CM073328.1, read as the reverse complement.
GCTACAAAGCAAGATTCAGTTGGAAAACAAGCCCTTGGGCTTTCTTGACTGTTTAAGGGTAAATGAAACAAGCTTCTGACATGGAAAACGCTGATAGAGGAAGATTCGTTCAAACGTCGGAACAATTCGGAGAATACACCAGAGAGAAAACAAAACTGAAACTGGATGAACACGGTAAAATCTTCCGGCATAAATTCAGCTTTTGAACTGTTTAACAGCAGCCGCACGCAAAGAGCACTCACCCGATCGATATGTGAAACACGAACTGCCCTTGCGATCACCTCACTAACTTAGCAGCCGCGCCGTAACCCGGGGTGCATTTAGACAACCTTACTCACACGCAGCTGCTCCTCTGCGGTCCAAACGAAACCGTGAAAGCGGACCTCCTATCGAGCGTTACGAAAAAAATGGCAGCAGGATAAGTAGAATCCGCTTCACGCGCGTTGGTAGCACTTGCTAGTGACGGACTACCCCGGAGTTCTAGTGGTACAAGATAAAGCGAATCGCGGTGGAACTACCATAACTTATGGCATCCTTTCACGGGCACCGCACCTGCGCTCGGGGAGGAGTGTCCTCTCGCTTCCCTCCCTACTTGAGGCCCGGTCTCGGTGAAGAGACCTTCTTTGATGTGTGCAATTTTGCTCATGTTGACTGTTAAAAGGAGAGTGAAGCGGGTCGTTTGGACTCTCCTCACAGTTATTAAATATAGACAATATGAAATTGGAATTATTTGAAGATGGATCAATGCTACAGACATTTCTTGGAGGCAAGGAACAGGGAGGGGTAAGGAGCCCCCTAAGTTTTTAATGTTTAGGCTTACAATGCCGAGGAGTAGGCTATTAGAGTAATTTGGGGCAGCAAACTCCATTTTTGAATTTAAAATTATCAACCACAGTCCACATCAAGGGGCTATGCAAGAGGTATGGTAAATCATTGTGAAAGCATCATCCTTTTTCCAAGGAGATTGATACTACCCTCACTCAAAATAACCTCACGATTGAGGCTAAGGGGCACTATTGGGCATTTAAGATTAAGAAGTAGAACACTTACAATACCAAACGATACACTCAATTTAATGATAGGTACTAAGAACAAATATGTAGCAAAAGTAAACTATAATGACCTTATATAATGCACAACTATAATGATATATAGAGCCAATACAGGCATGTCATGGCCATATAGCCCTGATGCAAATCTAGTTATTCAAGTAGCTGTAAAAAAAAGTGCAGAGCTCGAAAAGTCTCACACAGATTCACAAACTCGTTCTTCGGAAGTCAAGAATCCGGACCTCATCTAAACAGCTTTCTGAGCCACCTTCCCGCTTTTTCTCCGGAGCTCTCACCGGGGGGTGTTCGTCCGACATGTTTCACTAACGCTATTTTCCCATATCTTGATTCTACGGTGATACTGGCATAGTTGACGCAATCATCAGATGTCAAGATGCGTTCGGAAATTGGTTCGATGCCTGCGAACATTGATTCGATGCTTTCGTTCACTGGTTGGATCACTTGCATGCATACGAATCGTTCGTCGCTCTCTTGATATTGAGTGCCGCGTTCGATGCCTTCCAACGGTGGTTCAATGCTGAGATAATACTCCCGATAATTTGAATTCAGATCGACAGCTAGGGAAAAATCTTTTCCGTCGGCAAGAGTGGTAACCAACCTGTATATACCTGCATTACCCTCCTTAATAGTCAACATACAACCACTCCTGTTGAAGATCCTTGTTCGAACCATTGCAAAGTGCTGCTCCGTCACCTGATCGCAGTCAATTCAACGATATATTTAGTCAAGAACATTCGAAAAAACCTATGAGGCGTTCGGCGCATGGTAAATGAATCTCATTATCACAACATGACAGGGAGACTTACCAAAGTAACCCACTGCGGCTGGTCAAGGATACTTGTTACACATGACTGCGCTGAGCAACCAAGCAAAGAGTGCTGACAGGATTATCAAGAAAGATATGAAACCTAATCTGATTAGACGAAGCTTCGTCAAACCTTGGCGGAGTTCGTTATCCAGATTAGGTGAGGGGTCCGATGAGTGGATTTCGGACCAATCTACCGCTGGCCCTTTCTGTTCAAACAGATTGATGTGTCTTTGTACTACCTGCAAACGGAATAGGCATGTGATCAACATCCCAGTCGTCAAGCACTGCGTATCAGAACAAAACTGCAAAAATAGGATGGTCGAGGGAATTACAGATAAATGCAGTGTATCCTTGCGATAACCATCTTTTGCTTCATGGATCTTTTCAAACCTGACATAAACTCCAACGATAGTGGCAAGAGAAACCAACACCGAGGCGATGACGGGGAGTATACAGGCTCTACAATTCGCATGGGTCTGCGCTAATGCAACAACCGATTGGAACCACACTGCTTGAAACACACTATCAAATCCTATTAATTGATAGATCTCCGACACAGCTTCCCTTTCAATTGCTTTTTTTTGATCTCCTCGATACTCAAAGTTCTTAAAATCCTCTATGAACTTCTTATATGCAAAGACTTTCCTTTTATGATCTACCGAAGAAGAAGGATTGCTTTCAAGATCTAGTGCCCACAAGTTCCCTATATAGCTTACTCGAGACATTTCCTAACCTTATGTACACCTACAAATGAAGTAGAAGCATGACAAGAGTGCTCGATGCTTCATATCAATTCCAATATTGTGCTCTTTTGAACTCCTGTCATACATGGGTACCGCAGCAGTATTAATATCACAGTAATATTAATAATGATAATATTAAGATAAAATAAAGATCAAGTTTTAGAAACAAATAACTAGAAAAATAAAAAATTGCACAATGATGTCAGAAAGGTTCCTTTGGAGGCCTCTCCATTGAACTCCTGTCATGCATGGGTACCACAGCAATATGAACATAATAATATTAATCAAGTTTTATAAAAAGTTTAAAAAAATAAAAAGTAATAAAAAGTAATAAAAAATTATAAAAAATTTCACAATGGATCGTTTGGAGGCCTCTTATATGTATGTCGCTATGAGATCAACCCTTAAATGCGCCCAACGGGTGTGAAACGGGCAGCCTAGAATTGGATCACAACATCTTTTGGACTTGAGTATCATGAATAGTGCACTTTTGGAACTTGGGCATCATGAATGAGTCAATCAATGATAAGCTTGCAACCTTCTACAAGGATATGTACAACCCCAACCTATCGACCACAATCCCTTGAATGTACAAAATCACTTATACAAATTGTGATTTGAACTGGAAAAATTCACTTTTTGAATGCATCAGAAGAAGGTGACGAGTTTGACATCAAAATACAAGGGAAAAGTTGAGTACCGTGAGAGCAACCTACAAAAGAGATTCTCTGTTGGAAAAAAAAAACCCTGAGGCTTCCTTAGGCGTTCAAGGGTTAATGAAACAAACTTCTTACATGGACAACGCTAAGTCCTAAAAGAGTATTCGTTCAAAAACCAACGGAACATTTCATCAGAGAGAAAACAAAGCTGAAACTGAATGGCCACGGTAAAATCTTCGAGCATAAAATCAGCTTTTAAACTGCCGAACAGCAAAGAGCACTTACCCGATCGGATGAAACACGAACAGCCCTTGCGAAGTTGCGATCACCTCACTAACTCAGCAGCCACCGTAACTTGGGGGTGCATCAGACACCCTTACTCACACGCAGCTGCTCCTCTGCGGTCAAAACGGACCTCCTATCGAGTGTTCCGAAAGAGTCGCAGCAAGATAAAGTAGCATCCGCTTCACACGCGTTGGTAGCACTTGCTAGTGACGGACTGCGCCCGGAGTTCTAGTTGTACAAGACAAAGCGAATCTTGCTGGGACTACAGTAACCCGGACTTAGAGCATCCTCAATGGACACTGAATAAGCTCCCTCTAAACCAAATTCTATCTTTTGACTGATTTAAAAATTAAAATTAAAATTATCATCATTAGAAGCGCATGTAAATAAACGTGAGATATTTCTCAAGAATTTTTTTTGGTGAAATTGGAACGTAGGTGAAATCCCTCATTGAAAATACCACATTTTCAAAATTTAGAGAGAGTGCACCAAATCTTGCTTAACCCCTAAACGTCCCCAATGTCGTTTTTCTACATTTTGGATGGAGGGCAGAAACTTCGAATGGCAATATCTTCTTCATCCGAGGTCCGTTTTGGATGAAATCACTTGGGTTGGGTTCCAAATCAAGTCTAGTTTGTGTTGTAAAATTTGCAAGCCCATACAATAAAGTATGAATTAATGAAATGCACTTTAGTGAAGACAGCTCTTGTTTTTGGGTTTCCAAGCATGGGGCATGTATTACCATTGCAAGCCAATTATGTGAAACCAAAACTAGTTTTTCATGATTTTTTTTTTCATGGTCATGATCTTAAGGTGATTCTTAACAACTTTGTAGTGAGAAGTTTTTTGATCCAAATGATTTTGCTATTGGCTTTGCAATGATGTTTTGTCAACAGAAAAATTGAGAAAATGGATGATATTTGAGGAGCTATATCTCCTTCATCCACCATTGGAATTTCAACTTAATTTTTTGGGATAGCCTCCAATTAGAGTCTAGTCTAAGTGGTAGAAACCTTAACAAGATCGAAGATGTTTTGAAGATAAGGCATGAAATTGAATGCAAAGGGTCTAGTTTTGGACTATTTTTCCTTTGTAAAATTTTCGGCAGTTTTTACCATTGCATGGCTTTTACTTGAGCCAAGAAAATTTTTTGATGAATTTTTTTTGGGTAAAGGACTTACTAAGATGAAGATGAACATCTTTCTAGTTGGTGATTTTCTCATTGCAATAGGTATATTGGTAGCATTTCAACCTCAAAGTGAAAATGAAGAAATTTTGCAGTTTGTTTTTAGTATTATTATGTTATGATCTCTCGATCTATAAGGCCTCATGACTCAAATTTTGGTCCACATGATCTTCAATAAGTCCATTACAAGTTTGTACGGTTGAGATCTTAATAGCTTCTCTTCATTTTTTTCTATGACGAATTCTATGGAAATGTGCTTTTATGCTAAAAATGGGCTGGGACGTTTAGGGGTTAAAAAGTAGGTGACCCCCCCCCTTATTCCCTCTATATTTCTGAAATTTAGAGGGAGCGTGTGAGGATCTTCCCATTTTTAAGCAAGATTTGGTGCACTCCCTCTAAATTTTGAAAATGTGATGTTTTCAATGAGGGATTTCACCTACGTCCCAATTTTACAATTTTTTTTTCTTGAAAAATATCTCACGTTAATTTACATGCGCTTCTAACGATGGTAATTTTAATTTCTAATTTTAAATCAGTCAAAAGATAGAATTTGGTTTGGAGGGAGTGTATTTTGTGTCCATTGAGGATGCCCTTAGGGCATCCTTTACCTGCGCCCGGCAAACAGCATGAAGCGGGGAGGAGTGTCCTCTCGCTTCCCTCTCTCTACAACTTGCTCTCAGGCACGGTTGAAAGACCTTTTATGGGAGCAATTTTTGCTCACTTTACCCCTTCAGGAGAGTGAAGCTCATAATGGGTCGTTTGGACTTTGGTCAGCCTCAAAGTTACTAAATATAGACAATGTGAAGTAGGAACTATTTGAGGATTGTAAATTTTTCGCCACACCTATCTAAAAAGTCATTTCATGCTTCCAAATTCCTTATACTATGCTACATTTAACTAAATCCGGACTCAGTCACGATTTCTAAACTAGAGCAGATTCAGGAAATTACAATTTTGTGAAATAATCATTGCACCAATTGAAAACTTATATTGGGGAATGTGATTATCCTTATATTCTCTAAAGATCCTCCGATTTACATTTCCGTGTTCACACTGTATCTTACTCACATGAGGATGGGGAGATCCCCGTTGCCTTACTTCGGGACTGCTTCACTTTAGAAGTAGTTAAATGTTTCATATACTTTAGGAGATATTTATAATCAAAGTTTGAAAACACTATTTGAAAAGTGCCCAAATTGCGGTATATGCTCATTCATTCTCAAAATCCGCCAAAATCAATTAAAACAGGAAAACCTTGAAAATCCACCAAAAATTGCGAATTTACTTTTTTTCAAGTTTTGTTGTTTGAGCATGTAGAAGAGGTTCTAAGGCATGATCTCACCGTTCGGATCCCCAATCCAATAAGTCTTCACATGCCTTTTCCTGTTGTCAAAACTGGCCTTTGAATTTGAATTTCAGCATACCTTCATGTGGAAAATCAAGCTATTCAGATGTTCATATGTTCAGATGTTCCTAACTCACTTAGGAACAACCCCCTCAAGAGAATCTCTCCAAAAAATATTTGAAAATGGTTTTTTTGCCACTCAATTCACCTTATCTGCGTTGCAACAGTGGTATAATTTAATTTATTTTTTTGAGTAAAAAAATAAACAAATTAACTTAGAGTGTTGTGATCTTACAAAACGGTGAGCAATTTGAAACCTAAATTTGGTATGCATGTGTACATACAAGCTAGCTACAAGATCCTGCAATTAAATACTTAAATCTTTGTCAAAGATTGAAAATTTGTTTGTTGCATCTAAGGAGGGCAATTTTTGAGGATTTTTGGCAATACTGAGGGTTTTTGGAAGTGCCGGGCCTCTTGACGAGGCGCACAGCGCATGCTCTTACACACTCTATCTCTACCATATATCGGCTGGATCTACTACAGTAATGCCAACTTGTCACCCAGGATTCGTGGCAGCTTTCAAGGAGACGCAAGCCTTGACTTTCTTATCGGCTGCCCTTACCGATTTACTGTAGGTTCAATTATGGACCTCCCTAATCTTCCTGCGCTCCCAGTTCCCTCCTCGCGCTCGATTGTCTGCAATGGCTGTCGTCCGTCATCTCATAGTTCGGTGACTGCCATCCTGATTTGTTCGACGCGCAAGAGAGGCAGACGCTATGTGCATCGGAGCGTTTCCATTTCATCTCTCGATCGAGGGATTCTGAAAACTTGTCACAGAAACTAAATTCCTATTACGTGCGACAAGTTTTTGTTTCTGAGGTGAGACTTTTGGTGATACTTGAGAACTGATTGTTTCTATGGTAACTAAATTTTTAAGTTACCATAAAAACAATCAGTTCTCAAGTATTCGAGCAAGTCTTCACGCACTGGGGTGCTAAGGGAGGGCACTGAACACCTGAAGATAGTACCTTTAGCTCTATTCATGAAGGGTTCAATTCATGTACCATTATCTATTAGCTCAATTTTATTCTGTCGTGTTATTACAGATTTGTGCACTTCCATTTCAGATTCAGTAATTTCCAAAAAAAGTAGACACGCGCCATTCAGAATTGGTTGTCTACAAATATGAGGCTAAAGTATGGTATTTTTTTCCAACCAGGTTAGTACGCTACATCGGATTGACATTCAAAAGAGATTCCATGCATGACCACACAATTCGACCTCGGAAGCTGGCTCCGCACGGCAGATTTTTGAATTGACCAAAACACTTCGATCAGAATACCATCTCCATGTACACACGTTACAGTTAAGTCTACGGGGTGAAATATACTATCATCTCAAAACAGCCTCCAGCCTAAAGTGAATCCCACAGCACGCGATGTGGAAGACTTAACTTCGAACTTCACATCCAAGGTCTAATATTGGTGTGATTGAGGAAACACGAGGAACTCATTTTGAAACATCTCTACAAAAATGTTAATCAGGATGCACTGCAGGTCAAAAATCAAGCAGCTGATCCTCTGAAGTGCCTATGATCTGCAAACAATGTAAGAAGATATAATTAATCTGCAAAAGAGTCTGATTGTAACCCGTCTAACTGCCTCTCCCTCTTGTAAAATAAACAACCTTTTAGGACGAAACATAGCCTGTAGAATGTAAATAATAAGGTTGCAAGTTTAACAAACTGGAGTTAAATGCAACTGAGGATCCTAGGAAAGCTGTGTAGTAGTTTACCGAAAGACTTGTAACGTTACCGCAATGTTGCTGCGGTAACAGCTGCAGATGTCATCACGACATTTGAGGTGAGGGTATAACTTCGCTGACCAAGGACCTTCGTCTTCTCAATAATTTGTTCGTATCTGGAATGCAACAAATTAAGACGAATAAGTGATGATAAAGCTACTAATGAAGCTGTCAAAGATAGTGCAAATATGACCGAGAACTGAAAATGGTTTCTCTGAGAGCATGAGATGATAAACTCCCATCTGGAAATGGTTGGTAACGAGACTCACATGTTAGGATGTTGAGTGCCCATCACAACAGTTCCCATCTTCGAATCGACCTTCGCATCCAGACGGGCATTACGGATCAAGTTCACGATCCATCTTTCGGCATCATCATAGTTCATGTTCAACTTCTGTGAAAGCATTCCAATGTCGATGCACTGGTGGATGCGGCAGTAGGTCTCAAAAATGAAAAGGCGGGCGTTCTCCATAAACTCATCCCGCAATGGAATGGTCACAAAGCCGTTCTCAGAGGTTTGCTTCCCCAAGAAAAAGTCGCTCACAATCAACTGCACAAAACAATCCTCGAGAGTTGACAAAATCGTTCACAGAGAAGAAGGTTTCCAAAAGAATCTGTCAAGTGGAACTTCGACAAAAGAAAGTAAAAGAACAATATTACATATAAAACCAGATTCATTATAAATGGCAAAATGTACTGTGTCTTACCTCTTCACATTCACGAAGCTTCTGTTGTGCTCCTTCAAAGTCATAGTTTACATATAAGCATTCTAAAAATTCAGTAACAGGGTCACTGTAGGTATAGCGCTCCTGTTGGATAATCTTGATCAACTCCTTCAACATGTTCCTCCTCCTTTTGTTTACGATTGCAGCTGTAGCCAGATAACGCAACAAATGGTGTGCATTCGTTTGGATGGCATTTAGATATCTACAAAGAGGATGAACACAAAGTGAGCATTAAACGGAACAATTCGACAACTTTGTGTACATATAGGCAATCAACCTTAAGTATGCAATACCTCTCAGAGAAAAACAAATCAATGATGCCGTTCCTTCCATTGTCATGGTTGAAGAAGATGAACAAACTCCAGTGCATTAACCACGTCCGCTGTTGCAGCTGATTCAGTGGAGAAGCAAAATTCTGCAGCGGAAAAGTCCATCACTGACAAGGTCAGATCCCCGTGTACATGAATCATACCCCTCTTACAGTTGAGTTCTCTCATGCCGTACATAGTTGAGTAAAATAAAGAGACACTCGATGCATATACTAAGGCTGTGACTTCATGCATTCTTTCTTCTCGATAAAGTTGAACTTCTCATTAAAATTTGGTCCCTTGCGGTTTAAAGCGAGCCACCTACCTTGGAGTCAATAATCTCCTTCAACCGATTCAACTCCTCCGTTGCTACATCCCAATTCTGCATCAATATCTCACAAGCAAGCTTCCCCCAAAGAGCGCTGATGCTGCGGTCACTGTTTGTGCAAAGTGTGCGGTACTGGTACAAATAATCAGATGCACCTGAGTAGTTACCACACTCGAATTGGAACTTGGCATACTGATAAAGAGCCTCAATTTGCTCAGAGCCAATCTGCAAACAAACAAGCAAACAAAGGTTGCCATACTTAGAGATTGATAGTCTACAGAGAAAAGTAGACGACCGCCCTAAAACCACAATCAAAAGTCAAAAACGGTACTAGAAACTTCCAGCCCTCGCACAAAAGCAAGAAACAAAATCAGAATCTGCAGCTTTGCACCTTGCACAGTTCTCCAAAAACCCTAAAAATGAAAATAATAGTTGATTAAGACTAACCTGATAACGTTCTTGCAACATCTGAAGATTGTACTGCTTGTCAGAACGCAGCTCTTGAACAAGAGCTGGATTCTGTAAAAAGCTGATCAAAGGCGCTGCTGATTCCTCTAACACCTTGAGTCGACCAACTACCTCTACTCTCCTGTCCACCATCTCTGTGTCATAGATGTGACTCATTTGTCAGTAAACCTGCCCTCTAATTAAGTTTAGAAGCACAGCGAATTGCCACAAATAAACCTCAACCGTAGCTTCCGCCAGAATATCTTAACCAACGTCGTAAAAAAACTTATTTCTCACTTGAATAGAAGCTTGCAATGCAGTCGTAATTATATCTAGCTAGCTCCAGAATCTAATCGGAAGAAATCCTTACAAAATAATCACACTCCCTGTAATCTCACAAACACAGGGAAAAAAGCAAAAACTGAGAAACCCTAAGAGCGCAATCAAGCTCGCTCCGGACCAATTGCCTCGACAACTAATCCGAAGAAAAAACAGCTTAAGAATTACTCAGCATCGTCATGAACACGAGAGAGATGATACAAATTGATTCACCCTCAAAGATTGTCCGAGCCACTACTCCGAAGAAAGTAAGGAAAAGTTATTCTAACAATCTATTCACGGTCCCGAGCGGACTGACCTTGTGGGACGTCCTCAGTGTGGTAGAGGCTCTTGTGAATGTCCATGGCGTAGTCAACCATGTTAGTCTTGGCTAGGAGCTCGATTTTGGCTTTGAGGATTTGGTCATCGCTGTAGAGCTGCTTGTCCTGCAGAAACTCCAGCAAGGGGAAGACGAGGTGCCGGTCCAAGAAAGGCGACACGCGATCGGTGAGGTCGAACTGCGCCATGGCTGCTGCTGCCTGGCGATGGCGAGGCAGGGGATGGCGAGAGAGACGAGAATTTGCGACGGAGGCCCTTGTCCGGGCAACCCTAACAAGTTCTGTGTCTCCCTCCCTTGCTCGTTTCGTCTCCCCTAAACCCTAATTCCATGAAAAATACATGACCCTAGGTTGATAGCAGGTTCGACAATAATTGTTTCTAAAAATAAAAGCCAAATTGATTAGGAAATTATCTTACAAAAAAATGTTAATAAGATTGAATCTTGCTACTTTTAGCGAGATTCCGAATGGGGTTTTTAGATTGAATAAGTTATTCAGCTAAAGGAGTGTACACCCGTGTCCTCCAAATGCACACAAAAATAAAGTGAAATTCAAATAAATCGATGAAAGTTGGTGTCACATAGTCCAAGAACTTATATTTCAAGTTTCTTGTGTACTTTATTCACTTCTATTTTTTTTATTTTTTTTTACTTACTTTTGTGCTGGTTGTGATTCATTTGCTTTGATTTAATGTTCTGTGTGTGCTTTAGTCGATTTGAGTGCAAGGATTGCTCTACTTCTCATTACTGTAGATCCTCACTTGAACACAGTAACATAAGTAATCTCATTAATGAGTCAACATTCATTTCGACGGTTTCGAGGTAGTTGAACCTCCTATGCACTTGAGCTTTTATTTATCAGTGTCAGCGTCTCAGGGTTATCAGTATTTCTATCGGGACCATTGAGAAATTAAGCACATTGCTTGTCTTACTTTGGCTACGTCACTATCTTGTTAGGTATTAAACTAATCAATTACCACCACAGGCGTCTTTCAATGAAAGTTTTGAAAATGCACACTATGTCACGTGTTGCCCAAGCTCGAAAGTGAAGACAATGCTTCAAGGTGCATGAGGTGTCGTTCGAAGCGGGTTATTTTGTAGAGTTATGGAAGACAATCGGATGGAGAAGCAAGATGGACGGATCCAAAAATATTGTATTTTGAAGTCTTTATGGCCCCCAAAATAGTTGAAATCATTTGTACGAGTAGAGCAACACTGCACTGACGTACTAGTCTAATATTTAAGCCGTGTAGTTTGTTTTGTTTTTTTTAGTTTGTTTTGCAAGTGACATTATGATTTTGGGCACCGCTGGTCGAATCGGAGCGCTTGAGGTTACGTTGGAAGTGGGCTTCTTGAAGATGTTTGGGCAACGATCGAGTCGCAGTTCCCACCAACAAGTCTCAAGATATTGAATTTTGAGGTATTTATGGCCCTAAAAATATTGAAAATTATTTGTATGGGTATGGCATCGCCGTGGGAACGTATTAGTCTATTATTTAAGGTCAGTAGTTTTTTTTTTGTGTGTGTGTATGAGTAAGTGATGTCATTATGATCTCATGCAGTGCTAATTGCAACTAGCCGCAAAAGGTGTCGGTGGAAGCGGATTTCTACTTAGGCTTGCTTGCAACAATTAGATTGCAAATCAGGTTGGATAGATCCCAAGATACTAAATTTTGAAGTATTTATGGCCCTATGTACATTGGAAATTATTTGTATAAGCGTGGAAATGCCACGAGGATCTACTAGTCTATTATTTAAGGCAAATAGTTTGTTTTGTGTGCGCATGAGTAAGTAACATTATGATTTTAGGTATTGCTGGTCGGATCGGGCCACATGAGGTGTTCTTGGAAACCGACTATTTTGTAAAGTTGTGGAAAACAATTTGGGTACCTCAAAGCCCTTTGGGGGGATACTATGTCAAGTATCTTCAAGGCATTAGTAACTAGGCTAGAAACTAGCGTAGTCATAGTGTCCACCCTCGAGAGGGGGAAGTAGTATTGTTCCAATTTCCCCTTGTCCGGTGGCCATCGGGATATTAGCATTACGAACGGACACTTCATTCACGCCGGCCCCTTAGAAAGGGACCGGAGTTTCTATCTATCTATCTGGAAAACAATTGGATTGCAAAACTGGTCGATGGATTCGGAGATATTGAACTTCGAAGTATTTATGGCTCCATAAAAATTGGAAATTATTTGTGTGAGGGTGGCAACACCGTGGAGGCATTCTATTGAAAAAAGAGAAAGAAAAAGAAAAAGAAGTATTGTATTTTGATCACCACTCCTAAATTGTTTTTTAGTTGGTGCTAAATTCTGAGAGTATAGGCAAGCTTTCATTTTGTGCCTTGAAGACATAATTTCCTTTTCTTTGATTTACTTAATACTGAAAAGGCCGTGTTTGAATATCTCAACCAAAATTTACATTTTTAAAATGAGTTCGACAAATCCACTAATTTACTGACCTCACAATGTTTATTAAGTACATGACATCTTGGATGAAAGGCATAAACTTTGAAGAGTCATAACTTCTTCATTTAAAATCAAGTTTTAGACAAAATCACCTCGCCTAGGTCCAAAATAAAGTCTGGTCTGTGTGGTTGGAGACCCATAAAATGAAGTATGAATAAATGACATGCATTTTAGTGAAAGCAACTTTGGTCTTTATGTTTCCAACCATACAACATGTTTAACCATTGCAAGCCCTATTATTTAAAATTAAAAAAATATAAATAAGAAGGAATTTTTTAATTCATATTCATGATCTTAAGGTGAATATCAAAAGTTTCTAGTTGGAAGATTTGAATCCAAGTTAATCTAATATTAGATTTGCAGTGATGTTTCTATAATTAAAAAGGTGACAAGATGGATGATTTTTGAGGAGCTAAATCTACTTTTTTCAACTTTGGATTTCAAATTTTTTTTGAGATGGGTTCCAATTCAAGTCTAGTTTGAGTAGTAGAAACCTTGATCCAATCGGAGGTGTTTTGAAGTTGAGTACAAGAGGTGTAGATTTGGAATAATTTTTACTTGTGAAATTTTTGGTAGTTTTATTATTGCAAGGCTATTATTTAAGCCAAATTATTTCTTTGTGCAAGAGTTTTACTAAGATGAATTTGAACAACTTACTATTTGAAGAATTTTTCATTACAATTGGTTAGTTAGTAGCATTTTCACTTTTTTCACTTCAAAGAGAAAATGATGAAATTTTGAGTACTAATATGTTATGATCTCACAATCTATGAGGCCCAATGAATCCAAATTTGATCCACATAATATGCGGGGAGCTATGAGTCATAGACTTTGCCACTCCTTAAACAACCTTGGTAACTTTGTAATTCAGATGGTGTTCTACCTTCCATTGCCCATTTCAAGATTCATCCACATTTCAGATGATAAACATTCAGTTTAAAGATGACGGACATCCAGCTCAACGATAGTAGCATCCAAAGGAATGAAAATCATCCAGTTTTGCGAATGAAGAAGAAGATGTGTGAGGAAGAAGGTGGCGATGGCGGACGAACGGTGAAGATGATTGCACAATAGCTTTAACCTCCGGAGTCGAGGTTTTCGCTGCTCACTGGCCGGGAGGCGGGGCGGAGTGCATTGGCAACGGAGCCAGATTGGATAAGAGAACGCTGTGGCTCACGACAAAGCACAAGGCTCACAGTCCACAAACCAAACACGCAATTTCATCAAAGAACACCAAAACTCAAAAAACCTCCGCAACTCAATCCGAATTCTGTTTTGAGTGTGAAAATACTGCCCTGCAATGGCGACGTCCATGGCGAGTCTTGCTTCGTCGTGCTCGGCGTTTCTGGAAGGCGACGCGCTCCGCGTCCGCTCCGAGAGTTACCGCCGCAGCTGTGGCTCGCCGAAATTATGCATCCAAGCGAAGCTCAGCGACGGGGAGAAGGCTGGAGTGATGTCCAGAAGGCAAGCTGCTTACGCATTGGTTGCAGGAGCGCTTGTGCTGCCCGTCGCCCCTATGGCTCGCGCTTTGCTCGAGGCTGATGATGACGACTCGCTTCTTGAAAAGGTCAAGGAGGACAAGAAGAAGCGTATTCAGAAACGGTCTACTGCGATCAACGAATTCGTGAAGGAGAGCGGTACTTTTCTTGTCCATTTCACAAATTGATGTTTCTGCAACTTCGTCCGCGTGTGTGATTGAGCAATGTTGATTGAGAAGGAGCCAGGCTGTGAGATAAGTTAGCGTTTTGACAATGCTGAATGTTATTGATTCTGGAATGGCGCATCTTGAAATCTTGAATCGGTTGTTAAGGATGCTGCACGCTTTAACGAATTAAGGATTTCTTAGTAATGGTCAACAACGATCAACGATTTCGTGAAGGAGAGCTATCTTTGTTCAATCCTAGCTCGGCGAATCTCGTCGACTCAATCTTAGGTCTGTCTTGGTTCTGTGTAAGCACAGTGACGGTTAAAGAGAAGCTAGTGTGAGTAAGAAGGTCCCGGGTCATTCAAGAAATCTGACCTCTTCTAATTCAAAGTTCAGTTTTTCATAAGTGAATCAGTGTTGAGGGAAAACTCGTTTTCGAGTCATGGAGAATCACAGAGCATCTGTACAAGAAGTAATGTAGCTCATTTGGAATATTACCGGTGTCTTTGTAGTCTGTAGGACACTAATGAATGAGAAAGTCTCAAGTATTGATGAATCAAGATACATTAGCATTGTTATACCAGTTGACTTCCTTGTGGGAAGATCGTTGTGTTTGCTGAATGACCTGGTCTCTTGTAAATAGAGAAAATCTTACAGAGAAACTCATGCGAATCTGCTGTTAAGTCAAACTGGGATCAGACAGCAAAAAGAGTATGGGAATTGATATCTCCGAGCCGTATTGATCAGAATTTGTGCAGGCGGCTGTGTATAAGCTGAGTGAAGCAGGGCAGGCCATTGATGGAGGTGACTTCAGCAAAGCAACATCAGTCTTGGCACAGCAGAATGCTGATTGGATCCGTGACATCCAGGCAGCTCTAGACAAGGTCTTAAAATCATTGCCTTCGCTTTGCTGTTATTCACTTCTTATTTTCATCTGATTATTCAGCTACCTTCAATGGAGGACACAAATAGAGTCTGATATGGGGTTTGGCCACAAACAGGTGAGTTCGGATTCGGACGAGAAAGCCGTTGCCAGCGACTTTCGCTCAGCTCTCTCTTCTCTCCAAGCAGCAGGTAAAGTCTTTGGTGCTGCATGACTTGGTTCTGGTCTTGAAAATTTTCTCTTCCTTTGTCAGTGCCTTATTGGAAATGGACGGTAAAAACAGCTTGAACAATTTTCCATCATCCCATAAACTTGACAATTCCTTCCTTCCTATGACAACTCTTTTAGAAAGGAAAGGAGCCACTTGTGGTCACCAAGGGACTCACGGTTCAAGTGCCAGGAGTTTTCTTCTTAGAAACATGATTCTTTGAACATTGTTTCTAAACCTTTGGGGTTCTGTGCTTCAGTGAAATCAGGTGATTCGAGCTCGTCACGAACCGCCTTCGTTGCTTCAGCAGAGGCATTGGATAAGTGGACAAGACTAACCGGTTTGGCGGAGAAAGTGGTGGGATTGTAAACAATTCCTACAGGTCTGGACAATCTGCTGTTCACGTCTTGCAGTGTTACACTTCACTTCATTTTTTCTCAATCCCAATTCTTTTAAGCAGTCTGTAGCTTTTTGTAGTGGACGAGCCCAGTTTTGCCTTCTGTAGCTAGAGCCAGTTTTTTCAACTGTACAAGGTTGTGCCAATAATTGATTGTGCAGTCACGCGACTGTTCTTCTCCTTACCGCTTTGATCGTTCCGTGGACACGCCACTCGCTCAAGTATCTCATGTTTCTATTATTTTGAGGATATGTGCTCCACTTTCATGTCGACATCAACTCTTCTCAAACATACATTTCGTCCCCTTTGTGCTGAAGGTGATGCTTCGCCTCCCGAGGAGAGGAACCCCATGGTCTTAGTTGCGGATTTCTTAATTACAGCTTTTACCAATATGCAACACAGTGTGATTTTAGCCTCAATTTATGAGGCTTGTTTCGGAAGGTCCCCTCTTATTTCTAGGAAGATGTGGAAGTGCAGAGGCTCTTTTGAAGAATTTAAAAAGCCACCACATACAAAGAAATTCAATTGCATCTTTCTTCGTTAAGAAGTAAAAGACACCTTGCATGTTTCCTCGTAAAGGAGTAAAAGACACAATTCAATATGAAGTACGTTTGTCACAATATCACCACTCCAGCGCTAAATTTAATTATTGTCCCATCAGTGTGTGTCCAATATAGAGTACTGCAAAAATTACCATAATAATACATCTCGATTTATAAAAGTACACGATTAGTCTGTCCTTGACAATGCATGGTCATCGTCATCGTCATTTGGTCATGTATACATGGTATGAAGAGTTTTAAAGATTATGAAGAGTCTTTGTAAGTGATATTTGATTGTTGTCAAGAGTTTATTAGATCTTAAGAATATAACAAGGAGGTGAAGAGACAAGGAATATGAAACATGAAAATCGCAAATCGTGTTCTTTTATATATAGAGATAGTCAAGATGTAGGTTAATTGTATAAGTTTCTCAAAGCATTTGAGGAAACTAGTAAATGTATTCCATTGGTTAATGTTAGTCACAAATGATGTCTTGCTATTGTACTTGTACAACAGACCTACCTTGACACTTGCATGGATGATAACCATTTGCTACTAGTATTATGAGACAACGAATATACTTATGTAGTTTTTTCATCAAAAATGGATATGAAGTTGAGCTTCTTCTTGAAAAAAGTTTGTTAAACCCCATTGGTGGAATCAATTATTGCATTTTTTATATATTAGCTTAAGAGATACTTAAAAGGAGTAATTCCATACTCATTATGAATATATTTGGAAGTGCTTTGTAATTTATTCAAAAGTTACAAGAACATTGTTTTGTTAGAATTGATCCAAAAATTGAGAAGACAAGATTAAGACTAGCAAAAATTGTCTCATTTTTTATTTTATTATTATAATATTTATTATTATAATATTATTTATTTATTTATTTATTTATTTATTTATTTATTATTATTATTATTATTTCTTTCTGGAATGACTAATTTGTGAGAAGAAAAGAGTGCCAACTCAAAATTTGTTTCCAATGATATAATTCAAATTCACAAGCCTTTCTAGATAATTTTTTGGACATTACTTTTGCTAATGTAATTTTGATATTAATAGAAGGTAAACCGAAAGCTATAAAACTAAAACTTGGTAAAAGTAAAAAGCATAAAAATTTTTAGTTAAAAAGGGTGACATTTGTACACACTAATGACAAAGTCATCACATCAACTTTTTCATATGTATAGAAGGTTGATAGGTAAATAGAATGTGATTATAGAAATCATACAATTATATTAAGTATGATTGTTATTTGAATTTTTTTTAAAAAGGGCTAGGTCAAAATGAACACTTCATGGCCGGCCTCGATAGCTCTGGAGTCCTCTTCTTCTTTACTTTTGAGAAAGTAAAATTGATCTCTAATAGACCTTTGGTTAAAACCCTAAACCTAACCATACACACGCTATGAATGCAAATGCATTTCCAAGAGTTCTTTAAAAAAAAAATGTGAGCTTATTATTTATTTTCTCCAAGTTGTGCAAAGCATTAGTTTGTATGTTAAGATGAAAGCGCTTGGATTATCTTTGTTGTACAATTTTCTAGGTGAGTATGGTTGACGCGTGGTTAGAGCCATCACTTAATAAGTCAAAACCCTAGAATTGCATTACTATTTGCTGTTTATGCTTCGACATGATTCAAGGAGATCTCGTGAGTAGCTTGTTCTTTTCTTGATTAAGTCTGAGTACCTCCAAATTCCGTTTAGATAGGAAGGAGACAATATTAGGTTTTGTGAATAATACTTCTTGTTCTTCATACGAGTTTTTTTTCGAGTGTTAGGTAGAGGAAGAATTGCACTAAGCTATGGATCACTGCGCATGGTCCCCTTCAAGCAAGCGTCAAGAGTCATGGCTTAAGCCGGTTAAAATCGGGTTGTGGTGCACTTTAGAGGAGCTCTACAACGGAGTTAGGAAAAAGCTGAAAATTACTAGGGAAGTAGTTGATGAGGCTACTTTTGGAAAAACAAAAAAAGAGGAAGAAATTCTTACGATTGATGTGATGCCTGGTTGGAAGCAAGGGACACTTATCACCTTTAAGAAGAGAGGTGGCGTATTGCTAGATCCCATTCGGGGCATGGTAACCAGAGACTTAGTAATTGTACTTGTGGAAAAGCGTCACAAAACCTTCAAACGCGTTGTACACGACTTGATTATGAAGAAAGAGATCTCTCTAGCAGAAGCTTTGGGTGGTTGCAGGTATAACAATTACGATCCTTTCTTACATCATGTAAAAATTTCTATTTTGAAGCATGGTTGGATAATGTTTTTGCTCTACAAATACTTGCGATTTAGGGTTTGTTGATTGGGTAGATAATTGCTTTGAAAATTTGTGAAGTTTCTAATGCTTTTTCATTGTTTGCTTTTAGGTTTGACATTGGCACATTGGATGGAAGAACATTGACGATAAGCTTGGATGAGATTGTGCATCAAAAGTACCAAAAGGTAGTTTTGAACGAGGGAATGCCATTAGCTAAAGATTCCGGAAAATATGGAGATCTTTTCATCACTTTCCAAGTGACATTTCCGAAGCAATTGAGCATTGAGCAAAAGACAGGCTTAAAGATGTTGTTGGGTGGGAAATGAGTTTCACACATGATACAAGGATTTGTTGTAAGACTTGACTTTTCGCATATCAATAACAATCCTATCAGTTTAAGTTCACGGAAGTATCATACGATTTCTTTAACATTCAATTTGAGCTCATCTATGAGGGACCTATATTGCTCTCAAGTGAGATTTAGAGCTTTATTTTTAAAGAATCTACACAAGTAGAAAGGTTCGGAATAACTACTCAAACCACATGATTGTGTGTTTTAAAGACATAGTATGTTGAGTCATTCATTTTTTTCATATTTCAATTGAGCTATGTATTGAACTACCTTTGTAAAGTCATTTCACACAATTTTTGATACTGTATGAGGACCTATAAAAGACTAAATGGCCTTTTTATGATGATGACATCGCTACAATGTTGAAGATTGGCAATAAGGATCTATGCAATAAAAACTAAATGGTTTTCTTGGTGGGAGAGAAATTTTTAGTCTCTTTGTCGAGAATTGCGGATGCATGATCTTGAAAATAACCATTCGTGTGCAAAGATGTGCTCCAAAGTAAGTACGGCGTGGATACTCCATGCCGATAACAATAATGTGAGGTGTTGTATCTTCTTGATCTAAAGTCATACTGTTGCAAGTATTGGTTCCACTGCAACTACCTTTTTCCAAACTTTGCTTCTATGGAAGATCTTCGTTCTTCTTCATCATGGACTCTTCAATGTTCTATTGTGTGGAAGTTCTAGTGCTCCTATGGTTACGTCTGACGCCAACTACAATAATATTCCTTGTACTATGGCTCCCTAGTATGGACGATTGAATGTCAAGATGCAGTTTTGCTGTGATTGTATCGTCGAGCTTGCATGTCTATCCCCTTACAGATGCATCAGTGGCAGTGACGATCATGTTTAAAGAAAAAAGTGGCCTTTCGGAGTATTCTACACATACCGGGATCTATCTGGGAGTTATTGGATCTGCTGCCTTCACCACCATTGATGCACAAGCAAGCCGTTGTGGCGCAGAGAATTGAAGAGAGAGAGACAATCTTGATACGTCCTGTTGTATTTGGTTGTCCTTCCAGGGGAATGGTGTTGCCATCGGTTGTAATGGCATTCCAGAAAGAGCTCATCCACCAAACAAATGGCTCTCGTGTCGAGGAGCTTCGGCAATAGATCAAACTCTGCACCTTCGATGTCCATTTTCACAACCAGGAGGTCATCCTCATCTGCTAAATTGCGAAACCATTCGGCAATGTCAATTCCCTGCACCTCTTTGAATCTTCCTTCGATCTTCTGCGGCAAATGATGGATTCTTCCCATACCTGTATAATTGTTGTCGCTCCCAAACATCAAGCTCTCATTTCTAATCCAGGCTGCATATGGCATGAAGTTCACCTCCGAGTGGCTTGCATAGCTCTGTCTAAACGTGCTATCTGCCTCAATTGCGTAGATGGAGAAGTTGCGGCCCTGCTTTGGATATGCCTTTTGGAACCAGCTGCCGATGCTCGATCCATAATCTCGGGCTCCGATGTCGACGTAGATACAGCGCCTGTGATGCCCAATTTCGGTGATCGTCGGCAGGTACTTCACCGATTTCATGTTCTTCTTTAACGTGATCCATGGCTTATCCGGCTCTGTCAAAATTAAAGGCTCCGCCTGCTTCAAGACAGCCGTTTCCACCTTAGAGCAAGTTTTCGCCAAGTTTGATTTCTTTCGCATGACCACTTCGGTATCCAAGCCAAATGCATCAACTCGACGGGCATACACGATCTCCGAGTGTTTGAAAAGAGCCAGAAGCGCATCGACAGAGAGAAGATCATTAGCTGAAAATCTGTCCGACCGTGTATGAAGCGCAACGTGCAACACCGCCACGCCGGAAGGTTTGAGAGTGCGTTCGATTTCAGAAACAAAAAGCTGAGGGAACAAGGCATGGTCGAAAACATTGGAAAACTCTAAGTCGAATGTGCCATCGGGGAATGGATGATGATGAATATCGCCAAAGATCACCAGCGGCAGTGCAGGAACAAGATCGATACCAATCGCATCGGCTACTCCGATTTCTTTAAACGCCACAACTTCCTGTCCCATTCGAGCTCCAATGCACATCACCTTATGGTCACGTTCTACCAAGCCATGATCCAACAGCCGCCGGAACATGGAAGAGAATACATTGATTTTGCGACGCCAATCAACGGTGCGCCACACCTCCCGCAGCTTGGCATTGAGCGTTTTGTTCAGCTGCAGCTCCAAATACTCCTCATACGAACTGAAGCTATGGCGAGGTCGGAGTCCATTGTCTCGGAAGCCAATATCAGGCGCAATCGGCGAGACTCGACGTTCATGATGCGGATAGACCAGGAAGAGCGACGGAAGAAGAGCAAGAGCACAACTCAAGCATAGACAGGGGAGGGGGAGACGACGCCAAATAGAGTCCGGACGAAGCATGGTGCGGAACATACTAACCCTAGGAAGAGCGAACAAACCATCGCAACTGGCAGCTGAACAATGCCTATCATTCAATCACAACTGAATGAGCTTTACTCTCAAGTAGCAAATCTTGCCGAAACAGCATGCCATGATTGCACGGCTCCAATGGACAGAGTGAACAGAAGGAAATGCTTGAGCCACTAACGTGATCACCATCAGATTGACCAATGGCTGATTCTAAATTGCTGAAGTATGACCAATTTTAAGGTGAAACTTTCAATGCTATCCATGCTCCGATTCCTCAAGCAAAAGCACCAGGCCCATCGGCATGTCTATGATGCATGCCACACGGATATTGTCAAATCTTCTCACCATCAAGGAGACGTCCGTGGCTTCTTTATTCGTGTGATTCCGAAGCCCACATACCGGACTACTACGAAGGTTTCATTTCAATGCCGTCGGAAAACAATGGCCACGACGTTCGGCCATGATGTCTTCCCGGAGATTTCTTGTTGCAAATGTTTCATTGCATGAGATGCTCAAAAATTGCATAGGATCAAATACTGCACACACTATGGGCATATAAACCAAAGGTATCTTGTAACTTTGAGTTTTAAAACCTAATGTGCCCATGATGTACATTTTAGAGTGTGGTTCATGGTAAACTTACAGATTTCAGTTTCAAGATTCATAATCAATTTAACCCTTAAACGTCCGCTGGTAGCCACAGTATTCTACACGTATTTGTTGTATTTGAACATGATAAGGTTAAGATATTGACATGCCTCCAAATGAAAGATGTTAGTTGAAGAATTTTCAATCTGAAGGTGTAACTCTTGCGAGACTTTAGTTCCTTTTTGGTGTTCCACAGAGAAAAATACGTCGCTGTACATACGGTTCCCAACTGACGTTTAAGGGTTAAGGTAAATCAACAATGTATGATTCCAATTGGTCTAATCTCCTATATGCTTTGGACATTTTTCAAATTTGTTTTTCTTGGCCACTCTCTAATGAGCTTGCCAATTTAAAACTTGTGCGGTTTGGGCATTAAACTTTATAAAACAAGAATTAATATTAGAATACTATAACAAAAATGTGAGCATATCTTGCAAGGGATTCTCTATATATAGTACTACTCTGAAAACATTTACATGGTGTTAAAGAATACAAACTTGGACTTGTGAACGTAGAGAGTCAACATTTTACATGGAGCACTTGAGGGCTTAAAATAGTACATAATGGTATAATTATACATGGTTTAGTTACCATTGAAGGGAGTCGATGAGTTGAGTCATTTCCTATCTTTGATTCCTACTTTAACTTGGAAAGAGCAACACTTGTCTAAGGGGCATTTTTGTTAGTGTAATTTGAGAGTTGAGACGTGTAATAGTCAAGTTATTCTCTTTTTGTAGCTAAAAGTTATTTATAAAAAATGAATTAAAATTATCTTCTTTGTGTTCATTTGAGAGTTGTACAATAGTTTGTTAAAAAACATGGGTATCTCCAATAAATTTGGAAATTTTAATGAGAAAAAGACATTATCAAATTAGAAACATTTGTGCCTATTATATTCAGTAGTGAGTGCTAAAAATTTCCACATTTAGCAATTTTTTTATAGATGTCATCTAGGATGTCAAAAGTTACTTATATCCTAAGGAACCAAATTAACATGAGACTATATAAAAATTTCCATTTTACTAATATTTTCCCTTCTAATAAGATAACAATTACAAAAGGAACTATAACATTTGTCTCTTAGTAAGAAGGTTTTTATGCATATTATTTTTAGATAATATGTATGGACAATTTTTATAATTTGATATTATTTGAAGAATTACAAGACGTAGTGCACAAAATATATGGGTTCAACAATACCTAAGGTAAAAAGGAGGTGCCAAAAGCTTTATATCAATAAATGTAAAGTGTAATAGGCAACACTATATGTGTCCTATGTAATCAATTGAAAAAGAACTAGTGGGACCCGTGCCGTTGAGCACGTTCAACTTGGATTGCCTAAACTATAAAACATTCATAAACTTCAAATAAGTTGATACAGAAAATATTAAAAAATACATATCGAATTTATATATTTAGAATAATAAAATATACATCAATGGTCTCAAACATGGTCTCTATTTTATTTTACGATAACATTCCATTGGATCATTCCTCAAAATGAGTATTGACCGTTGAAATCCCTTTACTCTTTGTAAAAGGGTATTATAACGTTCGTTTGCAGGTTCACTACTGAGCAACCGTAGGCCATGAGTGTATATGTCATAATCTGTGGACGAAATGTTGACGGTTGAGCGGGAAGTCTCGACGACAGATTCCAGCCCGGAACCGTCGTGTGAGACAAAGCCTCCTGTATTGTAATAGAGATAATGCGAACTTTAAAAAAAATTGGAACGTAAGTGACTTTTGGCATCAAAGAGTACTTCTCATATAATAATACTCTCGTAGCCCAAAAGTCCTTTAAACTCATCTACCGTCAAAAACAAAGTTGCAAAGTTTCTCAATATAACGAATTCGGTGTTGTATAGTAATTTTCTTATTAATTTTCAAATTCTTACGATCTTCTCAATTTTCATCCATTTGGATCACTATATCCTCCATTGTCAATATAAGACTTGTGTAGCATTGAGCTCAATATCAATACCTCATTCCATCACCAATACGTGGTTGTTATATCAATGGAATGCCTATCGTCAATTCTACTAATAGTGTTCTTAACGATGATGCTCAAAATTTTAATTTAAGTTACCATTTTTTAAAAACTTGGCTTGAAGTGTTCATAATATCTTAGACTAATAAGTAGATAGTCAAGTTTGAGGTTTGGAGGAGAGTGAACATATTTATTCACCAATTGAATGATAATGTACACCTTGCTGAACAATCTTGAAGGTTTGCAAGTTTTATTACTCTAATCAAATTGTTGAGTTGTATTTGAGAAGAAGTTAGTATTTAATTTTCTCCACCCCCAACCTTAAAACATGTAATTCGTTATAATGGGAATATTCAAATTATCAAATCGATGACAATTGAGCTTAAGTTGAGCCAAATGTACTCTGTAGGTACATTTAGCTCGACTCGAGCTAAACCCCCATTTCTCAAAATCAGTGAATGTTACCGTTGTAACGAATTACGTGTTTTAAAGACTTCAACAACTTACATGCAAGGATCTATATTGCCTTACTATCTCTCAAAATTTCACTAACGCCGTGGAATGCGGGCCACAAATCCCACCTTAAAATGTGGAGGGGTATGGAAGGGTCCAGTTGGAGGGTCTTGGGGCGGGGTCTTGGGGCGGGGGTCTTGGGGCGGGGGGTCTTGGGGCAGAGGGTCTTGGTGCAGGGGGTCTTGGGGGCTGGGGGTCCTGGGGGCAGGGGGTCTTGGGAGCGGGGAGTCTTGGTGGAGCAGTTTACCCCATATCATTTGTAGCTCTTCCTCCCTCGAGAAAGTACAAGAGCGCTGGGGGCTACACTCCCAGAAGAAAATTTACAGAATAAATCGCACTCATGGGTCCATGTCCCTCTGCATTTTAAGGCGGGATTTGCGGCCCGCATTCCACGGCGTTAGTGAGATTTTGAGAGATAGTGAGTTCCAAATTTTACATAATCATTCTTCTATTAATTCATATACATTATCTGATCAAACCATACCCGTCCAATAATAAGGTTGCCTAACTTGATTTTAGATGTTTTATTGCTTCATAAGTATGACGGAAGAGGACCACATCTAAGAGTAACCAAAAAACTGGTTACATGAGTTACAACTTACAAGTTCAGTAGACATGGTGCTCTCGTTCCATAATTACAACAACAGGGAACTCAAGGACTACACCGAAGAGTATCCAAAAAATTGGACAAGTTCGATAAACATGGTGCCTGTCGGTGACGGAAAGAATAATTATGAAAAACAGACCTCCTTTGCAACCTGAGTTACATGGTTGCTAAAAGAATTCTATTCGCAGTGTGTTTCGTACGAAGGAAATTGATACGAGTACAGTTCGTTCCTCATAATCAAGTCATAGTACTCGAATGACTGCACGTACCTAGCACATTACATTATCAACATATGCATATCAACACTTAATTCAGTCTCAGATGTTTAATTATACCCCAGATGAAGATAGTTTACATCATGATCGAATTCCACATGAAACTGAAACTATGCTACAGTAACAACCCCACATGGTATAGGGCGCTTAACAAAATAATATACAGTAAAACACAAGTGTCTCATAAATTTGAACTGCTGGGTACGGGAACAATTGGGTCTCGAATAGTGCGAGAAGAATATCGGACCTAGGTCGATCCTTGGCGTCTGATCCGGAAGCTGATGAAATACTGGCGATCCTCAGTAAGTTCAAGGCACGCGTAGTAGAAGTACTGAAAACAATAGGTAATATCCCCTCTGATGGTGTCTGGCTGGTTCAGATCGAGCAGACACACAGCAGTGAAGTTAAGTACGACAAAATCGCCGGGCCTTTTCTGAAGCTGCAGAAAGTAAGGCCGATTGTTGATAGTCGTCACGCATTGGTAGTGCAGCGGATTTGGGGGAGGTTCCATGGGCCTCTGTCGGTGTTCCCGGAGCCTCTGCCGAACGGATTCCAGAGAAATCTGCTCATACGGGATAAAATCCCTGGGCGACACGGCGTCGTCTTGGGCGTTGATGGGCAAATGCCGAATGAACCAGTTTCCAACGAATGACAGCACCTCGCACACTCGGGAATGCGCCATTCTGAGCTATGAACTCTGCACACAGAACTCCCTCATCAATCCAATCGTGCACAATGGTAACCGTGACAAGTATCTATCCGGACATACACACAACAACTTATGACTCCAGTCAGCGAAACAACAATATCACTTCGAAGGCTACAACATCTGAAAGTGCACAATTATACCAGAAAGTGCAGTCGTTCCGTTCCTGAAAAAACGAGATTCTCCGGCTTCGTTGAGGCGAGAATTTTTAGCAACCAATCAAGCTGCGGATTCAAACGACCTGGTAATTAGATGAAATTTAATGTTATGCGCATGGCAACGCCTGAAAACCGATCGGCTAGAACCGTGACTGTAATTGGAGTCACCGTGCTCTCGACTCTGTAGTACACACATCAACTCACGTACTGTGTAGGAGACGGGCAGAGAATCTCGTACAGCAACTACAAACCAGAATTGGGAAACACTATTTCAGCTCACGATCTCCATTCGACACGGCCAGAAGTTTAATTCCCAAGAGAGACGACATTAGATGGAAGGAAATCTCACCAGAAATAGCAGCGATATAGTTCCACGAACGGGATCGTCCGGCCGAGTGAATCCACTTATTGTCGACCTTCAATAAATTAGCTGCGGATACCAATAAACAGGTCGTTAGTGATCTGAAAAATGGCAATAACTACTGAACACCAAGAGCAAATCGATGGAGTAGTTCGCAACTACATTTACAAATCTCACATTTCACCTCCACATCCAGCATCAACTCACGGACCTGAATCGAAACGACGAGGAACAGGAATTTAACCACGCCGGAGAAACGCTAACTAGAAACTGGACCAGATTGGTTCCACGTACCGCTGCTGCATCGAAATCTCCGCGCCTCGTGAAACACCCCGCCCTGATCTGAAATTTGGCAGCAGAAAATAAATCCGAAGTTGAACCGATCGACTCGAGACACAATTGGACTCTACGTGCTCTGCATCCACCTGCACATGAATTCCATTCTGCATACAATTAAAGGCATTCTTGATCGGTGATATTACGGAGGTAATAACAGTTAATAGAACGTGTTTTTGAGCGGTGATATTATGGAGGTCAATTTAAACGGTAACGATAGACATCAACTGACGAGAGTTATAAGCTATAAAACGTTCCCACTGGATACTAAAAAGCAGGTTTCAAGATCAGTCAGATATATTTCTCCAGAGCGAGCATGTGGTATAGTAGGGTGCTCAATAATGGCTCAATTTTCAGCACATGGAATCTTAGGGATGTTACAATTGCAAGCAATTTTTGTGCCTGGGGAAATTTAGTGGAAAGGTAGAGCAAGTTGATTTATATAATCAGTTATGAACTTTCATATATGAATCAGTTATGAACCTTCAAAGCTGGACTTGTAGGTGTCACTAAAATAATGCCTGAAATCACACCTGGTAATGTTTGCTCTCAGTATATGGTATTGATATAATATTGTTAATTTTTAAGTATATATGAGGGAAGATTACTAGAGCTCTATTATTGTACTTGCTCCATTTTGAAGCAATCTACATGGTAATCAATCAATCATATACAAAAATCTTATCTAGTAACATCTTTATTTATGTTAAGTAATGTAGAGGCCACCACTTCAATCAACATGGTATACTCTACAAGGCTAAATGAAAAACTCAAACACAAAGACATTCCTCTTATAAAGCTTCACTAATTGACTCACAAGAATATACCTACACTGCATTTTATTGGACTTCAACTATTTCATGCCTCCGAACTTGCTGGGGCTCATCGATTTCATAAGCCCTTGCAATCCTCCGATGCCTCCCATCCGTTTCAACAATTGTTGTGGAATCATTTTGCTCATGTGTTGTGCATTCATGTTCGTGGAGGACTTCAGTCCTTTTATATTACCACATATCTTTGTCAACTTCTTGTATTCCTCCAGAAACTGTCTTACATCGCTCTCCATATGTCCTGAACCCCTAGCAATCCACTTGATGTGCAAGTCACTGAACAACTTTAGATCTGTACTGTCAAGCTCTACAACATAGTTACAAATGGAATTGAGTTTGGTTACCTATTGGCACTTCATGCATTCAAGTCAACTTCTATATACCAAATACGTAAGGAGTTTTGAGAGCACGAGACCAAACCTACATATGTCATGGAATCCATCATCACCATGAACTTCTTTATGTTTGCCTGACCTAACTCTCCACCGCTTCTGGCCATTGGATTGCTACCCATACCTCGAAACATGGACATCATTTACCAAATATTATAACATGTATATGAGTTAGTGAATAAAGATGACACTTGCATGAGGTCATAAAAAGAGTAGAGGGTGGCTAGCTAGTAAACAATTACCTGACCAAGACTCCCGTTCTGTAGGTTTTGAAATATTTCATACATGGTGCGCAATGTGAACTTGTCCTCCAATAATTGATGATCCATTGGTACAACCTCCTTGACCTTCTTCATCAATCCCGACCAGTCATCAATACCTGATAGTTGAGATCAATATAAGTGAGATAGTCACTATGCAGCAACATCTCACAAAAAGATGTTGCTTGGTTGCCACACTGCAAGATGTAACTCATGTAAGGAGAGGCCTCTTGACACCAAGTGACCACCGTGCAATCTTGCACCAATTTATCTGAATGAGCTCCTCTCCTAAAACTGACCATGTTAATTTAAGAATTAACGTTTTGCACGCAACAAATACCAATACCTGGCAGGTGAAAGGCACATGCATGTTCGATTCATAAACACGCATTTCATTTCTAGAACTTCCTTGTTCTCAATCTGTTTGCATGACTCTCTTTTCTTCCCAAAGTTCTCCCCCTCCACTTCCTTGTAGCCATGGTAGTTCTCCAGGAGCCAAGTGCTACAGTATGATGTCATCACCACAATTTACTTTTGTTCTCAGTTCCCATCTACTTGTGTTGGAATGAAATTTCTGAGGGACTTTTCCCCAAAGCGGCCTTCCTGTCGTCCGCTGCTGCCATGAGCATGCCAGCACTCACCTCCTCCTCCAACGCCTTCCAACTAACCAAGCACTTCGGTGTGGCTCACAGCTCTGACATGGCCATTGCTCTGGCCACGGCCGCGTACATGTGCGGCGACGGAACTCTGCCCGGAGAGAAGATGGCGTGTGCCGTTTCCGCCGAAGCCATGACTACCTTCCTCTCGAGCGAGCTCGGACCCCACGTGAAGGTGCCGTCCACTTCCACATCCGCTCCAGCCGTCAAAGCGCCAATGAGTGTAGTGGACGTGACCATGGGAAGCGTGACCAAATGAAGCGTGGCTCAGGGCAAGACCATCGTGGTGTGCCATGTGGTGGACTTCCCGTCGGCTCTGTACTACTGTCACCGAGTGACAGGCACCAAGGTGATCAGGGCCACAGTCATGCCTCCTGAGACTAGCAGCAGTCTCATCGAGGGCGTTGTTGTATGTCACATCGAAACTTCCTTGTGGTCAGCACACATCCTGCTTTCATCGCCGTCAACATTCTCCGTGGTGTCTGAGGCCTGCCACTGACTGGTGGACTCGGACCTCGTGTTCGTGCCGCCCACGGCCAGTGCAACTGAGTGACTGAGCGGTGTTTGGGCTGCACGTACCAACCGTGCCTGTTACATGTCCATACATGCATGTAGTAAGTTTACATTTACAGTGTCGAGGCGATCAGACTATCTACTAGCACCATTCAACTGGACCCGACTTTCCATCATGAGGTGTTTATGGTGATAGCTTAGTAGATTTGTGACACTGACAAAGTAGCTAGTAGAATGTGTAGGCTGCGATGAGACTCACGGATGCACTGCAACCGGATTTACGGAGCCGCTTGAATAAAAGACTGAGTGTGGGTTGCTGACAGTTGAGGGGCTATTCTTACTGAAGACTTCTTGTGCGTGGACTAGCGGGTCTTGAGTGATCAGCCCCCCTACTTTGTGTGTTGAGAGTCCGATGAATAACAATGATCGCATTCCGTGTGATCGAGTTTGGATCTCTGTTCTTGTGTGTACTGGTATGATGTTGTCGGTTGAGCACATGTGATGCCATAGTCGTCATAGCTGTCATTGTAGAGATTTTTTCGAGCATGTAGTTGAGATTCAATGAGAGTTCTTGAATATGTATATTATTCTATCGCGAGGGATTTTTGGTTCGTACAATTACCAGTTTTTTGAAAAATGAGTAAGTACCTCTGCAAAAAATACCAGTGGCCTTGGTGATGAGAGGAGATTCATTGTGTACACTGGAGGTGTGGGGGTGGAGCAGATTGAGGCAATTTTGACCCCGTTCGTGGTGGAGAGAAGGCGGGCTCCGTTCAGGCGTTCACCTGCCAGAAGATCAACCGATTCGCAGTTCGGAGTATTCACAAACATCAACTTATCGTCAAAATTACAGAAATAACCTCAATTCCGTTAAAATGGCACTATTCCATGTGCCATTTTAGCAGAGCTAAAGTGCCATATTGTGCAA
Source organism: Bryum argenteum (assembly GCA_037043015.1). Taxonomy (NCBI): domain Eukaryota; kingdom Viridiplantae; phylum Streptophyta; class Bryopsida; order Bryales; family Bryaceae; genus Bryum; species Bryum argenteum. The sequence goes on along the minus strand of CM073328.1, from coordinate 9,971,923 downwards.
ACGTGCCATTTTACAAGCATATTTTTGAAGTGAAATTCAAAAGTATTTATGCTTACAAAATGGCATATTTATTAATATCACACATGTACTTCGTAATATCACCAAAATTTCTGTAATATCAAAAAAAATTCCATAATATCACACTTTTTTTATGGTTTTTGACCTTCGGACACAGTAATAGGCCAATATTTCTGAACGGCCGTTCAAAAACATTGTTGTTTTTGAACGACCGTTCAGAAATATTTACCCTATCATGTCGAAACTCGACGAAAACCAACATCAATTTTTTCATTTTAAGCACCCAAAAAGAGCCATTTTAGCAGAATAACATTATAACACCATTTTAACGGAATTGAGGTTAACTTCAAACTTCAGCAAGATGGTGCATGGTCTAGAGGAGGCGAGTGATGCACTTGGTGCTCAGATTATAAGCCTCGGTGATCATTAAATTCTAGATAGTGACTTTTTATGAGTGGGTTCCTTTGGATATATAGGTTTTTTGGTATTTTTTCACTAAACACGATATTCTTTATATTAGGAAAATTCCATGATTTTGGGAAAATGCATACAAATCATAGACGTTATAATGACTGTGAGAGGTCTATGTCATTCCAAACATAAATTTCTTATGTTATATTGGACACATAATTCCAAGTTACACTTTAGGTCCTAGCTTCTACTAGTGTGTGAACTACTATGGCCAATCACAATATATCAGAGTTACATTATATTGACTTTCTTTTAGTATATAGTGTTAAACAATCATAACACGCAATTAAGCAATTATGCACTTTGCCAAGTGCACTCAATGGCATGTCAAAACAACAACATTTTCCTCCAAAATGAAAAAAAACAACAAAAATTCCACACAAAAAAAAAAAAATTTAAATGTGGAGGCACTAAACTTAAACTAACGAGAAATAGTATTTTTTTAATAACAAATTTGTTGCTAAATCATGTTTTATTGCTTTGTAAATACTACCAAATTATTATATTCAAATATTGCCAACATCTATTTTATTATTTTGTGTACCATATAAATTTTTGGAATACAAATCCCAATGGATCAATATGAATGACAACGTCACGTCTTGGAGTGCAAAAATTGAAATTTAAAGAATTTCAAAGATTCAATTTTGTCCTTGAACTTCCTATAGTGTTTCTTTTTAGATTCAATGCAATTTTGATTATGAACTTCTACGTTGTACATTGCTATATGACATTTATATACTATTTTTGGCATTTATACAATAGACATACTTTATAAGAGATAAAAGGCCAACATGTGCTATTCAACGAGAAAATATGTAGCATCTCGCTCTATATTATATGAAAATCCATACATAAAATTCATAAACGTATTTTTAGGAATCGATAGTAAATACTATAATATAACATGCATAATACTATAACCAAACATCTCATACTTTACTCAAACATATCAATCAAACCTAACATGCCACCTAAACATCATATTGACTTGCTACTTATAAATCTCGATGCTTCTAATCATCCTCCTCCATTGTCCTACCCCAGATCGCTTTCATAGGCCTCATGTACCATACGATCCACTGCGCTTGCCGACATTTGGGGATCAATAGAATCTTGAAGATCGATGGGACGCAGACTCTCAAACGCGTGAATCGCCCGGCTCACCGTGGCGAGTGTACCTTATGCCATCGGTGTTATAGTAGAAGCCGTCTCTAAATGTCATCATTGGTGCAAGGCCTCGTTGAAAGCTATGGTGTCCGCCGATTCCGTAGATTGTGGAATGGATGGCACCATTGGTCTCGTTTGAATTGGAGTATCTAGAACCACCTCTCGTATCTCCGATCCTTCCTCAAAGCCATTAGGTTCCTTGACGAATGAAGCCCGTCGTCGTCACATGAGTTATGATCGGGCGGCAGACATCCGCCATACTCACGCGGTTTGTCGTGACATTTGCCAATGTGTATGGTCTTTGGAATAGAAGTATCCGCTTCATCTCCAAGCTCGTCCTCGTCACTACCGCCTTCCTCGAACCTATGTTCATCGGATCTTCACCCGGAAATGCCAACGCTGGCGCTTTCCTTGTTGCACTCCGTCATCTCGAGGGATCCGAAATTGTCTTGGAAGTTGTCAAACAACTTTGTATACAAGAAGTTTAGCCTTTCCAGCGCTATCGTCACCGATAACAATGATCTCCGATCCATGGAAACCTCCACGAAGGATTGTCGGAATGGCCGTTGTAATGTTATACGCAACCAAACCCCAACCAATTGGCAAATACGCATCCACCTGCTTCTAGAGAGCTCGGATGGCGATCGCCGAGTCTATCACTCCTCCGACGGTTGATGTGTGCCTCACCCATTGATCGTGAAATACAAGTGGTAGTGGACGGTCCCTTAAACATAATACGGTTTGGGGAAGTATCAGCAGGGTGTTGATATATGAACAACAACACCTCCAAATGGTTCCACCGCCATTCAGAATCGACCACCCCGCAGAAAGTTGAGGCAGATCTTGATCAACCGAGTTTTTGCGCCAAACGCCCAACATCCATGTCGTTGAGTGCCACCACCGGGAAGTTTGAGCTTCGCGAACAACTCGGCGACAAGAACACGGGCCGCGGTATGAAGAGAACATTGTTCCATCGTTCAACGCCCGTCATCCATCGCCGACAATTGTGCAATAACTTTGGTGAATCGCTTCTTCTTCCCAAGCGACCGTCTCCACGCTTTCCCCACCACGCCGACAATCAACAACCCACAAGACGATTGTGTCAATCACGGACATCGGATGAAATAATCCTTCCTGCTCGAACCATAAGATGATACGGTGTCTTGGTCGAGTTGGCCTTGAACTTCAGAACACCCACTTCCACGTGTGACGGTGAGTGGCACCACCTTCATCTCTTGATGCTTCCACTTCTCCATGTGTTTTCACAGAATGTCCCGATAGTGAACTCATGGAGGTGGGAATAAGTTCACTTATATCCGCCAACTTGGACACCTTCTCTCTCGTGTGTAGGTTTTAGCCCATGCGGCTTTTTGTGTCTTTAGCCAAGTCCTTGCCAAATGCATCAATTTCTCCTTCTTGCCGGGAAAATAATTAATTCCTGAGATATGTGGAAGAACTCTTCTTGTGGAATTAGGTGAAAGCTCTTTGTTGGACACCATTAACCAACGAGTGATATTAGCGACCGCTTCTTGTCTCCGTGATCCGGTCAATGCGACTGCATAAGACGGGGATCCCTGAGACGCATCCTTGATGGCGTGAAAGTAATATGATTGTCGAGGAGTGCGGTTGTCCTCCCCCACTGGGCTTAGGCTGACAAGACTTGACTAGCCGTAGATAAGCGGTGTGGAACCACGTTGAGCGGCCTCAACCAATTCATGGTCATTCGCCCGACGCTCCCGTACATCCATGAGAGGGATCTAGGTTGTTTCTTGTCGCAAACGCCTTCCACTTCTTCTCCTCTTCCTCGCTATAAAAGAGATAGCCATCTTCGTAGTCCTTGACACACGAAGGATAGCTTCAGAACACTCGCGCCGGCGATTCCACGCATGAATGGTCAAGTCACGATCCGCTTTGCCAACCTCTTGATTGTTATACCTTTGTTGCCTCAACAAGGTTCTTCAGACCGCATTAGCCGCGACACACTGCAGAGCTTTAGCCCCTGCGTTCATCGTCTGCACGAACCAAGCTATCGCGCTTCCCATACAACTCCCAAATCTCGCGTAGCTTTCTCAAGTCCTCATCCATGGTGGAATATTTTGTCCTATTCCATTCCTTCTTGTTGACCCGCGCGGACTTCGCTAGGTACAATGCAGGATCATCGTATACGACAAATGTTGCCTCCCGCATTTCAAAGATGTTAACAAACTCGATGCGTGAGAGTTTGTGTTGGGCAACCTCTTCCTTCGCAAAATTGCAGGCTGCAACTATGTGTTGTCCATCCACTGGCTCCCAAATGATCCTCTCCTGAAGCCAACACAACTGAGAGTGTGTTGTACCGTGAATAGACGCTAATCCCGCAGATCAAATATGCGTTGGAACTCGTTGCGCTCTTTTTCGGGGAATGACACCTCTTCTCGCCGAACCACACCATCATCGAGAGTGACATCCACAATGATTGACGGACGAAGAACCAACTTCGCTTCACACAAGTCTTGTTCTCCGGATGTCTCATAAAGTCATAAACCTCTCTAACTCTCTTTGTAGAGAGACCGATGGTTTGTCAAAGGACTCTCCACTTGGATAATCTTGTCGATCTTCACCTCGAATACAATGCCCCCCCCATAGCGATCCTTTCGCATTTCTCGCTCAGAGGAGATCGGTGCTAGGAACTTACTTGACGTTGAGGCCTCCAACGCCATCCTCGGTTCCGACTCAATCCTCTTCGTCCCTGGTCCGACATTTTCAAACTCGTCCCTCCACCGCCGATACATTCAGCCAAGAACTCGGTACATGTTAGATGCCCACGCCGAAATTTGAAACCTCATGGTTGTAGACCCACTACCCCTACCACGCGCCCTCGATCCTCGTCCGATTGACCTCGCACCACTTGTAGCCACATTCGACGATCGTCCACCCGAACCCAGATGCTATGCCGCTCTCTCACGTCGCGCCGCTTTGAAGGACGTCCTCTTCCACATAGAGAGAACACTTCCTACAAAGCGGCTCGATAGTCGCGGACGGACGGGCAGACAGATTATTGCAATCCTTTGAAGTGGTAGTAATCCAACTCACTTCCAATAACATAACTACGTGAATTGGATCCGTCTCTTCAGTTCATTTGGTGGACCTTGTGATGTTGCATGTGTTGGATCCGCCTCTAGTAATGCTTCCGTACTTAATATGGGCATCCATAAGAACCATTGCGCGCGCCACATCCTCCCGCGATAACCCTAGACAATGTGACATACGCTCCCGCCTCGCCGACGCATGCGGGAGCGATATTCACCAAAATTTCTCGCAAGGTATTGAGAAATTTCACGGACCTTAACTTGCAAGCAAAGATTCCGGAATGGATGCAAGAAAGAAGTCGCCTCGACGGAGAAGTCTTTCGCATTGCTTCATCAAAGATCGCGACACACATCACATATATCACGTCGGGACGATGGGCGGGTAGTAATTGCTTGAATCTCGCCAAAACGCTTGCTGCCTAACGCCGACGTCACGGTCCCTTATTTTAAAAGGTTGGTGCGTCATCCACAAATAAGGCTTTGAGGGGTCCTCTTCTACAATCCACCATCCGCTTCTCCCACGTCTTGTCGATTTTGCGGTTGGTTCCGACGTTGCGAGGCATGGCAACAACGATCATCATTGGAACACAATATCATAATGGTTAATATGGTGTAATTTAGAGTCTATTTGACAATTGTTTTGATTTCTATTCAATAAAATATTGATAACTTATACCAAAATTCACCATCCGACCACATGGTTCATGTGAATATAGACAAACATAGGCCATTTTGTTTGTTTTGATTCTAATATGACTCCATGTGGAAGTTGTTTTATGATTGACGACTCTTTAGCCCCGAAAAGCCTAGGCCATTATTCTTCAAGAAACACTTCAAATCATCACTATCAAAAAGTGGCTTCAAAATCTAGTTTTAGAGTGAAATTTAAGACTTCTAATCCTAGAATCTTAAAATAAACATTGATATAAAGCCACCAAATTTTTTAGGCTACTATGCATCGGAAGTATTAAAATATTATAGCATTTGAAATCATAAGAATAATTCATTTGCTTAATTGTATTTAGTGGTCAAAGACACTTTAATTTCACTTGGCTAAAAAAAAAAATTCACTATACAAGGTCTAACTTCTTTAAAATCGTGATTGGCATGATCATGTTGGTTACCTTAAAACCAATTTCTAGACATGGAAAAGGTGTGTAGCATATTCAAAACAAATATACAAAGGATCGAGATTGAAATTATTTGACAAAATTTTATGCCACATTTTAATCTTTTGTGAACTCAACATGCTTTAGAGTGAAAATCCAAAATGATTGATAAGAATTTATTTATCACATAAAATTTTAAAAAAAAAAAAAAATTTAAATGAAGATCTATAGGTTTTATGTAGAAAATAGTATTTTTTTCTTTCCTTGACCAAAATGTGTGAACACGTTTGATCAGGGTTAAATGCTCTGTTCTGATGAAGACAATTTTAGAAATTTGGAATCGTAAAAGAAGGTAATATTTTTAGTCTCAAACGATTGTATGTGAAAGATGTTAGTTCTACAATATCTACATTAATATTTTTACTATCATGTGTTGCTAAATGTTTTCATTTTTCTTGTTCTTAAGCAAGTAACTATAATGTATGACGGGTATCAATATGGCGGGTATCCCTCATAGGCGGGTATCGACGTTTGAAATGACTTTAATATAGTAAATGGGATGTTTATTGGAGTTCACTTGGTTGATTGTTTCAAGGGTGTGTCTTGCGCGCACACCCCTTGCAATCTCTCGCTAATTTTTTTATTATTTATATTTTTAAAAGACTTTTAAATTTTTTAGGGTTTAAGGTTTTAAGATTAGGATTTTGGTGGCTTTGGTGGTGGTTTGCATGGTCGCAACAAAGACCACAAAGAGGATGAAGGGAGGAAGACGAAGATTTTAACATATCGAGACAGAGTGGACAACTTGAATAGTAGCGTCACTGCACAAGAGCGAACAAGAACCCAAAATGCACGCCCGCATGATAGCAACAATACCAGGTGATAGCAATGAGGAATAGCAACAAGATCGTGAAGTAGCAAGCATCGATTCGATAGCAACAAAGAAAGCGGCGATCTGGTACAATAGCGGCAAAGGCGATTCGGTACTACTAACAAGCGGCGATTTGGTACAACAAAGAAGAAGCGATAAGGAGAATCGGCAAAAAGATTTTTGGTTGCAACAAGTCACGAAACTCTCCTAGTGCTCTACTGATCGCCCTAGCAGGCGTTCTTTAAAACACGAGCAAGAGCGGAGGAGGAAGAAACGGCAACAACGACCTTCAAAAACACGAGCGAGGCGGAGGAGGAAGAAGCGGCAAGTGTGCGGAAGATCGAAGCGGGGAGGTCGGATGGAAAAAAAGAGAGGAGGTGGTAGAGGTGTTCGCCGGGCACCGCGCCCCCTGCGCTGGCGGTGGCCTGCGGCCTCGGCGACAAGCGACCAAGCCACATGCGCGCGTGCGTGTTCTGTGAGACAGTAGTATCGGCATGACACTGCGTGTCACAGAAACAAAACGCGCGGCCTGGGGGCGCTTGTCGCCGAGGCCGCAGGTCGGCCCGCCAAGAAGGCAGGGGGCAGTGCAGGCGAACACCTCCACCTCCTCCTCCTTTTTTTTTTTTTTTTTTTTTTTTTTTTTTTTTTTTTTTTTTTTTTTTTTTTTTTTTTTTTAATGAAATAATGTCATTTTTAGTTGAGGATGTCTAATCAAAGGTATTTTTATTCTTCAGTATTATAGCAATTTTGTTGTATGTTAAGTTTTTTAAAAACTTTCTATAATTATGAAAACAATTGAATGATTTTAGTAGAAGGCTAAATAATGTAATCTACAAGTTATTGTTTCACTAAATTCTTGAAATTTTGTTGTATGTTGTGAATCATTTTTTAATTCTTAAAATTGATTTGAAAATTAATTTTTTTTTTTTTTTTTTCTTTCAAATTCCAAGATGACTCAAAATGTAAGTTACTAGTTGAATAATCTCTAACGCACAAGTGTTTGCATTGCTAAATTCGGTTTATTTGTTGTATGTTTCCAAGTCTATATATTTTACATCTATTGAAGAGCATGTCTAAGAATGGACATGTGGTGTGAACACCACTTGGTTCTAAGCCCTATAAAGCTAACTCATTGAGGTGGGAATAATTTAGTTCCAATTTGATTTAATATTTTTTGTTCTTCTATAAAACTTTGTTCCTACTTGAGTGCAATTGAATCATTGATTGCAAGTTTTATTCAACTTTCAATTTTATAATGTAGTAGAAGTTAAAGTTAAAGTTTAAAATTACCATATTTTCCAAACAATAATATATTGCATTCATACAAGAACACATGATAATTCTATCCATCGCTATGATAATAGATCATACAATGAATATTGCAAATATTATTTTTCTTGCAAATTTAATTGAACCTATAAGTAAGTTGTAACTTTCTATAAATCATTGTCATTGCAATAATTATTCCTTTATCCTAAACAATACCACCATCTTTGTGGTTTTTGCACGCTCAAAGCATGATGTAGGATTTATAATAGAAATTGCCATAGGTACAAAGTAAATTGACGCCATTTCATGTTGTCATTGTCTTTTTTTATTTCAATCAACGATTTTTAGCAATGTATTATGAAACGCAAACAATCCAATTCCTAAGGTGTAACATAGTCTTGGACAAGGTATCAAACATGATTATTGTTATTTCCATGTAATCAAAACTTAGCATTGTATTATTTTATCCAACACAGGTTTGTAGAGGTAGATAAACCGTTAATTTATATATAAATAAAGTACACAAGATAATCCTAAGTAATTTAACAACTTTAAACAATCTTAACAATTATATACAATATCATTACGAACTTAGTAACCAACATTAACAATCATGTTTGGAAGCAAAAATTTATGTCCTAGAATATATGTTCGTTTGAATGAATGATATTTTCTATCGCTTACACACATATTTTCACATGTTTGTAATGTATAGGTTCCTATTAGTTCAACAACGACAATGGATACCCAATTTCCAAATCCCTTTTAGACATCAAAACACCCAATCTGAAGCGATGTCATTAATCCAAACGGTTGATGTGGGAGCGCGATTAATCTGAAGACTTCGTGCGTCTGGCGGATTGGAGATGGTATTACTCGCGTCATTTCATCTCAATTGGGAAGGACATTTGAATTGTTATCGAGAAAGAAGAGAAGTTGTCGCTTGGCAACTAGGGAGTATACATTTCAAACCCGCGCGCAATCGCATGGATCGAAGTTATTCCCGTCCGTGGTGGCGAGAGACGCATCACTAGGGTAGACGATGCATTGCGTTGGGTGGAGAGATTGTAGGAGAGCGTCTTGGAATGTGTGTTGGATTGATCATCCGTTGGCACAAGTCTTATCTACGTGCGATAGCCGTGGAACCCACCATTCAAAATGGCGAGGGCGTATTGAATGGGTCTCAAACGCCAATTGCACGGAGGTTGGCACAAGAATTTGATTTCCATGACAACTTCAAACACACCTGGATCCACTGATAGGTCTCGGCGCAGAAGATAGCTTCAAACCCCGTAGATTTAACTCTCCATTCTCTCAAATCTTCCTTCCAACATCCGAGATTTGCCCCATGTAGATGGGCTTATTCATGTCGAGCGGCCCGACGTCCATATTCTATCTGAAAATAGAAGAAGCGAGAGATTCCAGGGAGACATCTTCAGAGAAGGTATATCTACAAAGGTATCTCTTCTAAGCGTCGTCAAAGGCAATAGGGCGAGGAGGATGCAAACAAAATTGTTTGAGACATTCAAGAACGGTATCTATTGGACATGCGTTAATGCGCGTGGGCTTCTACTTACGCAATTCGAAATCTTGGATGAGACAAACGCCGCTTTCTTTTTATACACGGACGGAACGTTTCCAACGAGATAAATTTGTCGCAAAGTTAGATGGCAAACAAGTTTGCAATGCTTGTTATCTTTCTGGGATTGGATATTCACAAAGACGGTTTAAACAATGAAGAAGGAGTCTTTAATATATGGAAGAGTGGCGGCGATTCACGAAATGACCTTTCAAACCCGCCCGGAGAAGACTAGAATGTCGGTGGCAGAGGCCTCATTTAAATCATTTGTGATGGTGGTTGGTTCTCTCAACCTCATCGTTCAATTTTTCGTAAGGATGACAACGAAGTGGTGCCTCTTATTCTCCCGCGCCATGAATACTCGGAAGTCCTCGATATATTCAATTACGTGAACGAGGAGGTGAAGAGAGTTCAGAACGGAGAAACCATTTCAATTAGCTCGTTCCGGAGGATGTGGCGATCGATATCCTCATGTGCCCGCGTACCCCCATTCTCGAGGTTTTCAAAGTGTTATCATTCTTTGGGAGTATAAATGTGCCGTGGAGGAACCACGAATGCGGATCTTTCGGATCAAAATAAAAGAGTTGTTTATGATGCATCTGCGTATTCGGATGGAGGAACGGAGGGATTATTGGATATTTAAGAGGTCGTGCTATATCGGGCCCGGAGTTGTACATGTGCATCATCGTTGATGGCGTGGATCAAAACACTACTGTGGTACGAGAATCGTCAAACCGTGAAGAACATCGAAAGATCGGTTTGTGAAGACCCATTTGTGTGGAGCCCTCGTACATGGGATTGGTTTATCTTTGCGATGTGTGGTTCGGGCGCGCACCACAAACGTGATAGCAACCAGGGTGGTGAGACATTGTTTGACGCGTGATAGGAGATGTGAAGAGGAGAAAACGCTTTTTGCCTCCAACATTACGTATCAGCGGATAACGCAGACACGAGAGAATAAAAACATTTACATGTTTTGCTCTATGTGTTTCATTGGTGGGATTGGGTTTTTTCAAGAGGTGGAGCTCTCTTTCCTTATATAGTGGGCCATACACACGAAGATATCGACCAACGCTTTAGTTGTATATCTAATGTGTTGAAGAGGTCGGACATCGACTCATTGAAAGAAATGCTTAGTCTAATAGAACAAGGTACATCCATAACAGAGGCGTTTGTTAGCGAGGACTCTTAGAAAATGTGTGGGACTGGAAGTCCTTCATAACCCCTCACTTATCGACGGGTGGGGACTCTTTGGTTGGCATAACCTTTTCCGCACCACATGCGATTCTATATGGACAATCGAGAGGGGTCGGTAAGGTTGAAAGACAACACAAACATTATAGCAAGGATAAATGGGGACCGAGTTAGGGACAAAGACGTTGCGAGTCGCTACCAAATAAAGAAGAACGACCATCGTTTGCAAAGGTGTTTGCGGTGATGAAAGGGAGTTGAAGGCATTGGATGACTTTATTGCATACAAAGAAAGGTGCATTCAAAGATTCCAACATCCGGAAAAAAAATGGTGAAGCGAAAAGAGAGGCCGAACATTTGAAACTATACCTAGCCGAATTTCCAAGCAAAGATCGTAGCAACGAGCATAGTTCTTCACTTTTTGGCCTCGAGAGGTATTAGAGACATCACCTACTATAGATGCATCAATAGATGTTATTGACGATCGAAATGAATCAAACCACGAGATTACTATTGTGGACCAAATAGTGGCGATGCTTCCAAATTCGAGGCTAGAGGATACTTTGGTCATCAAGAAGAGAGGCCACCTAACCAAGCGGTCGTAGGGCACAAAGAAACGGCTCGTGATCACATCTTTGATGGAACGAAGAAAAAAGCGGTATCGAAAGCATCGACGATCCTTTTCCCAATTTGATCCTCAATCCGATATCCTTTTCGGACAATTTGTAGCCCTCGGTGTTGATGCGCGTAAGTAGACGCGGGTGTTCCATTTTATTTAGGGAAGGTGATTGAAGACGGAAAAGGCCGGAATAAAATCAAGATGAAAGTTTGTTGGTATTGGCCAATCATACGAGGGGAGTTGTTGACGGACCGAGATCCTCTTTACAACGGTATGCAAGTTGTTTGGATTCATTGTGGGAGCCATCCGGGAGAATCACGATTGGATAGAGAAAGAGGCATGTATTTTTCATGGGCGGACGAACGAGAAAGAATCATGTCTGGCCATAGACAGGGGAGAAACCGCAATGTCTTTGGAGTGCAGGTTCCAAGCAACATTTGCATTATCCAATCTGCGAAGGCCCACATATTAGAATATATCGCAATGCAAACCCAAGCTATCGACGATGACCGGTTGCAAGCCGCATTAGATATTAGTACGTAGTCCATGTGTTTTGTGTACACATGGTGTTTCTAAGTGTATATACGTACTAGATAGTACAAGATTGCAAGGATTATTTTCAGACGTGTTGTTGCGATGGACATATGGGTTGAATTTAGTTGTATTATCAGTTATATACATAACTTGGTATACGTTTAGAATCTGTGTATTTAGATACTTTTCTACCACATATATACAAAGCACAATATAGAGTATATTTTTATTAAATGTCCATTGGAACAATTTGGTGCCTACTTTTATTAACAGTTTGGTGCTCGCGTCATTTTGCTCACCAAAAATATATTAACTATAATCTACACAATTTGTAGCATATACTAAGCATTTCAAATATCCCTGGACAAAAATATTTGTATTATTCACATGGATTTATACCAAAAATATGTTCACAATGCCATTAGAAGTCTTTTTATATTACCACTTCTGACAATACACAATATTCTTTGCAAAACACCTTTTTTTCCAGAAAAAATCAAGTTTAAAAATAAAAAATTCCATTTTTGCAAGCAATAGCCATCGTAGTACCGAAGTGCACTTTTAAATAGCCGGGTGCATAATTGCTTAATTGCGTGTTTCATAGGTTTGAAATGCAAGAGGTTTCCTTAGCCAATGATGATGTTTGTTTATAGATGAATGTGTGTTTGTTGCAATTTTGAATCAAAGTGTCTATTAAAAGGTAAAATTTGTCACTTGATGATGTATGTGAAGAATATGTATGTTTAAATTATGTCATCTTAAAATAATCTTGGTATTTCTTTTGACTTGCCCAAATTCTTTATGCTTTTAGGGATGTAGTTTACTACCAATGTAGTATTCCTCACCCCAAGCTAATAAATTTTGCTGCTACTATTTTCCTTGTATGTTGAGTTCGAATCCATCATATTTTTGAACACTTTGAGAAACCTCTTCAAGGCCATTCTATAAACCTTCAATCAAACGACCATAATTTGAGATACACACTATGTTTTTTATGCAATACCATTCAATTTTTTGAATGTAGGGGTAGAAGCGCACTAAGGTTGGGTGCACTTTTAGACAACCAATTGTAGTGAAAGGGTATTAGGTTGAATGGTCCAAAGTTTAGTGGTACTCTGAATACAAAATCTCTTTTTAACCAAATAATTTGGAGCCAAATAAAGAGAATTTAATGCAAGTAGCTCACATGTACAAGTCTTTCGAAAAGTTTCCAATTCTAAAGGTAACCCCCAATGAGTTGCAAATCCTTTATAAGCAAAGGTTGCTATTAGCTATTATGAGGCCAGTTTGTACTTATATGGAAATTAAGAGGTGTAAACAGAAGAATAAATCTACACTGATTTTGACCAAATTTGCCCTGGCTCTAACCATTTGTTGTACGCCTTTTAATATTAAAGTAAGGAAAAAAAAAATGTTTGAATCAATTATTAGTTAATTTTGCCTAAAACTAATTTTAGTGCTCACGTGAAAATAGCAATGATAAATTTTTCTTGATATAACCCATCTTCATTTCAAAGCTTAAGTATATTTGTATTCAGTAAAAAGTAATAATAAATTAGAGCTTCAATTGCATTGACATGGCAATAATCTGCAAACATGGCACTTTTTGGCTCTATAGCTTTACTATTTTTGGAAGGCCTCATTGAAGTGTCAAATTTGAAAGGTGAGTGATACTAGATAATGTGAGTGATGTTACAAAGAGCAATGGTGACCTTATAGAGTAACTACAATTTTATAGAATGTCGGAGTACTATTGTAGAATCTTGCCATTTTGCAAGGAGAAATTGATACGCCTTGATACTAGCTACGTTCCAAATGAATATAAACCTTTGGTATGAAAAATAGCCACTTGAAGTGTTGTTATTTGAACATAAATGAGGGTCAAGAAATTTTAAGAATAATTTACAAGGTACACCATTTCATTCATATAGAGTGTCTACTTCATCTACAATATAGCTCTATAGTAAAGAATGCAAGGTAACCTCTATCTATGAGTTATTAAAAAGATAAAAAATAAAACCATAACTTTATTTTAGATGAGAGATTGGTGAAGTAAATCTTTTCCAGAAGAGGAAGTAAAGGGATTCAAGGTAATCTTCATCTCAATTTTAGAATCTCTAATTATGTTACCGTCACAAATAGCATAGCCCACACTATTTGAACGTTGAATGCACCGGAGGTTGATTTGGGACGTTTCCTAGGCACATTGAAATGTCCAAATCGGTCATCAGTTCTAATTAATATGCCTCGTTGGTGTCGATTCTGCCTCAGAAATCTGCATTTAGAGTGCTAAACACTAAGAAACATGGGGATGGGGTTTATTATTTGTACACAAATCAGCCTCCGGTGCATTTAACGCTTGAGAACGGGCCGGGTGCGGAAGATTCCGCACCGTTCACGGTCGTAGGTCACGCCCTCTGGGCTCGCCCAAAGACTGCTTATGTTGCGGAATCTTCCGCACCCGGCCCGTTCTCTAGTACAAAATAGTGTAGACTACATAGGCAAGAAAGTAAAGAAAAAAGTACAAAGGAGTAAAAAAGCATTGAGCAGGGAGCCGTGGGGCGAAGAACGGGCGGTCGGTGGCTAGCTTGTGTGCATGCAGCACTTCTCCATCACCTAGTTTTCGTCATCAGCTAGTTTGTCGTGATCAGGACTCGAGGGAAGTGCTCGTGCCGCAGTGTTGCGTTCTGCAGTTTATCGTAGTCAGTTCAGTTCCCGAACATTTATTTCGTAATGGCAGGATCATCGTCTGCAGCAAACGGAGATGATCAGCAACATGCTGCCGCGGCGGAGGAGTCGAAGAAGGCTCGCAAGCGGAGGCCCTCTGACGGCGATGACAATCGCGATGAGGACGAGGGGAATGGAAAGGACTTTTACGAATGTCGCTTCTGCCACTCATTTTTCCAGAAGTCGCAGGCGCTCGGCGGCCACATGAACAAACACCGCCAAGGTACCTGTCTTCCGATTGCATCGCATTTCAATTCGCTCAGGGTTTGATTTTCGTTACTTTCAATGACAACGAACTTCCTGTCTTACTGCAGAACGCGAACACGAGACATTGCAAAAAGCTCAGGATTTGATTAACGTTTATCACCATGTGTCTGTCTCGGCGCAAGGATACACGAACAACATGAACAACAACATGTAAGTTCGATCGATCAGCGTTGTTTCAGTTTTGGTTATGTAGTTAGTTCGGTTTGATTACCATTGTTTTGGTTTTGGTTATCTTGTTGGTTTGGTTGGCATATTGTGGTAAATTTTTTGTTAAAATTTTCTTGTTTGTTGTTTCTTTGTTGTTTCATTACTGTGATGGTTTAGGAGCAGGTCCGGACAACTATCGGCAACAGAGATTGCTCAGAGATCGGGGTTGCAACCTCGACGTGCACAATTCTATAATATGCCGGCGACGGCCGCCTATTTGCATTCGACGGCAACGGAATTCGTTCAAGCCAATACATCATTTTTGGCAGCGCAACAACATTTCAACAGTACGATGCCGACAAATTCCTCCAACAACCACAACCACGTGCAGCAGAATCGCGACAACACTATGAATTCGAATCATTCGAATCATGGCTACACTATGAATTCGAATCATGGCTCACGAGTTGCTAGCACATTCGTGAATGAGCCCACGCAGAATCGCGACAACACTATGAATTCGAATCATGACTCACGAGTTACTAGCACGAATGAGCCCACGGCCACGGCTAACTTGTACCACCTTCAGCAGCTTCAGCACCACAACATGTTTACTGATGAGTTCATCCAGTTCTTGCGTGACTCCTCTCCAAGTACTCCATCCGTCTATGAGTCTAATCCGTCTCATCCGTAACCAAGTGAGCTTCGTTGATCTTCATATGATATGTTTGTGATCCATAAGTTCTGACATGCTAATCTGATCTATGCATGTAAGTATAAACAGTTGCACACTGTGCCATTGAGTTGTAGAGTGTTTTTGGTGAACTCTTATTTGTAGATATAGTTCTTTAAACGTATGTGTGGTTCTTCTTGTGTCATACACAATGATGGAACTAGCTTGTAAAGGCAAGTTGTTTTTATATCTCTTATTCCTTGACTTTACAAAGGAGCTTTTTAAAAATTAAATACTAAATATGAAGTAGGAAGCTTGTTTTCTTTTTGAATGTGTGAGTCAAAAGTTTGTAAGTCATAATTCAAACATTATTGAACCACATAGATGGACACACATGTTTGTATTTTGGGAAACAACCCATTATATTTGGACATTCGTGATATGATAATTTCAATAACTTTAACTTTCTTTATTACAAGCTTAGTTGGTTGTAGTTCTTGAGACAAGGAATTATGAGACTAATTAACAACAGTTACTAACCATTTAACGTGAGGCTGGCCTAGAGTGGGTCAATTTACATGTATTATCTCACTTTTCATGACATTTATTGCATATTGATCTTTGAGGTTCTCTAAACAAATAATCAATCACAATTTGGAGTTGTATAACTCTTGGAATAGCTAAAAATATAACACAGAATACAGAAAAACATTAAAATACAGAAAGTATATACAACAAACTATGTTGTATTTCACACAAATGGATGATTCTTGATCTCTCCTCACATTGAGACCCTCCCAGTAGATCCGTATAATTTTAGAACGTTATTGTACATATTCAAGTACACTCATGCAAAATAGTCATCATAGATAGCGTATAAAGCCTCTTCTCACATATGATATGTCATTGCAAAGCTATTGACCTAGTGCACATGTGGACCAATCCCATTCAAAGTAAAATATTTATTCTAGGAATATATAGATGAGTAAAGTAGTACATCCTTCAAAAGTTACAAGTTTTATTATCAATATATGACTAGTTTATACTATAAACATTATAATCTTGTATATTAACCGTGGGATGTTTGTGCGACTTCTCGCAACCATAAAGTTATAGTTTGGGTTTACTTTCATAAGGTTAGGAATTAGAAGGTATTCAAATTCCATCAAAATCTGTTCAAAGAAAAAAACATAAGAAAACTAGTGTCCACATGACACCCGTTAAAAAGTTAAACAGTAACCATGACATTTTCCTATTTCGTTCCAATTATAATTACAGGAACTAAATAATTTTTGAGTATTCTATGAAAATCAAGTGCTCTAGGAGTGACGTTGACGACCAAAAATCGACTTCAGAGTAATACTTTGGACTATATCCAAATCTGAAGTTAGTGAGACTAATATTTCGCATCATTATAAATAAAGCGAAAGGATCAACGATCCGAACTCGAAGAAAGTAAAGTACAAATTCAATCACAGGACAGGGCAATCAACAAAAGCATCACGTTGGCAGAATACACTCGTGTAACTACAAAACAAGACAGAACCACAAAAGATAATAGCAAAATTTCATGTTTTGTGTGAGGTGATTCCCATTTCTAGGCTACAAAAACAACGGCTCCCCATTCACTTCCTCCAGGGGAGTGACGAGATCACGCCCTGACTCCAAAACTTTCACATCTAAAACTAAATGCACAGTGTTGTTTAACACCTTCTGGAGCTCCATTCGAGCCACTGTTCCAATTCGCCTGACCACAACATTGAAACTCCAAGTTAGTACAAACACTCAAATTAGCAGTGAAAGAAACGGGTAGTACATAGAAGGAATGAGAGCAAAGTCAAGGTTCGAACAATATGACAACGACAAGAGTATATTTAGAGCTCAGAAAACAGGACAATTAAGCAAAAGCAGAGATATTACAGAGAACTGACCTGATTACATCTCCGTTTTTGCCTATCAAAATTTTGCGGTGCCCTTCTTTCTCAACGAGCAGAAGATGATGAATGCGGATGGACCCATCTTTCAACGTTCTCCACGACAAGTGTCGTTGCTCTATTCTGTATGGTAGCTCCTGCATTTAATTACCGAACATGCCCGTCAGCAAAACCAGAACGAGGGCTCATAACTTTTGAACGGTATACCAGCTCACCATTTTCTTGTTATTCATTATCTGAAACAGAATTCTTTGTGCTTCAAGATGATGACAGAGATTAAGATTACTCTTGTGATGTTTGAAGTTTGTAGGAAAATAGACCTTGTGCAAAGAATCAAAGATATGTTGTCGGACAATTTCAAGAGCTGTTGCCCGTTCTAATCGCTGCGGCTTGGCTTCTGCTTCTTCTTCCCAAGGTCTAGGCACCGCCTGCAGATATCATACACAACCACTACTTCAACACCTGAAGGTTTTCTGGTTTTCACATCATATTACACTTTACTTCGTAAGTAGATAGACATACCTGATCTAGGAGGTAATCCTGTAATGCATCGACGCCATCTCCAGACAATGCTGAGATCATGAATGTGCTGAAAACGGGAAATTAAGATATTAGGAATCAATTTTTTTCGAATATACAGTAAAGAATATTAAGGCGGATCTACCTGTCAAAAGCTGGATAACGGCTAAACTCTTCTGCCAAAGGAAGCAATAGTCTCTTCGGATGTACCAGATCCACCTACAACACAAATAGACATTGCGGCAATGAGCTCAGACCTCAATAGAACCGAATGATCCACAATAACAAGCATGCGTACGTCCTTACATTCATGTTCATAGTCATAGAAGGTGAAATGCATCACTAGGAAGGTAAACCATGTGATAATTGTAAGGGAGAAAATCCACTTTGAACAGTATAAACATGTTTTGAAAGTCACAGCAATCGACTGTTTGCCGTGATCACAAATTGAAGTTCCAGTTGAGAAGCTGAAAATAAGCAAAGAATACGACATACCTTATTGAAACACAGAATTTTTTTCTGTGAGGTTGACTCTTCGGTCCCGAGCTTCTCAATTAGACGAGCTACGCGTTTATCAGGTCTGCCGAGGAAAATAGCCTGAAATTATTATCCCCTACTGAAAGTCCATGCCCAAGAACTGTGGAAGCACCAGTTGAATGCCAAAGTCGATCGATTGTACACGGAGACCATGCTTCAATAAAATTACCTCTCAATTTGGCGATGAGCATCGACAAGCACAATGAGAGCCTCACAAAAGTCAGCAGTCTGCCAAGCACTACGCACTCGGTTGCGGTTGTCCTTCCGCAATGGATGTCCCCTAATGTCCACCGTCAAACCTGGAGTGTCAAAGAAAATCTGCCAAAGAATTCCTGAAAATTACAGTCGACTCATCATAAATCGTCATCAAACAAATTCAGTTTAGGATTTAGAGGACCATAAAAAAGTAGAAACTGTACCAATTGGCTGTCACCCTTCGTTAGAATGCCCATGTGCTCCTTGTGCGTTGTGTTCGTTTTCCGTGAGACTGCCGATACCTTAGATCCAACCTGCGATCAAAAGAGCATGAGAGCAATGGAGAGAAGTTTCGAAAAGTTGGAAGGTGTAATGGCTATGGCGGCTCACCATGTAATTTGTGAGAGTGGATTTGCCAGAATTTGGCGATCCTAAAATACCAACGCGGAGCGACTTCTGATCCTCCTCGCTGATAACAACAGGCTCCTCACTTTCACCTTCACCACGAGGCCCCTCATCGTCGTCGACTTCATCCAGTGCGGCGCTCAGTAACGCCATAGCCTGCTCTTGCGCCTTGGAATCTCTCGCCCACCAGCCCGCATCCTTCACGGAGCCACGCCCCGACGGTCCTGGAAGATTATCATTCTCTTCCGCCACCACTTTCTCCCATGTCGCATTGCTTTCGTCATCGCTACTCTCACTCTTCGAGGAAAAAAATAGCCGATCGAATCCTGACCATGCTGATTTCTCAAGAACTGAGGGACCAGTCCAAACACGATAGTTCGTCCGCCGAAGCAATCTCGTCACTGTATGCATCTCACAAAACTTCGAAATGTCCAAAATTCTCAACTCAAAGAAAGTGGTCCCTAAAATTTGAACGATGCTTTGATTGTTCACGCTTCAATTCAAGAAGGTCCAACTCAATTGCCTTGATTCAATCGACTGTTCTAAAACCCTAAGGGACGGCTCCCACACTAAAACCCTGCGGTCATAGGTACGATTGCCACATACCAATTATCATCCATCTAGTTCTCATTCATCTAGTTCCGTTACGGCAAAGAGCCCCGCCATTTTATCCCCCGCCTTTTCTACCCTAACCCCAAAATCTCTTTATTATGAAGCTAAGCGTAGATTTCAGAGCTGATCATCTACGTTCTGTGACATATCTTCAAACAGAATGAAGATTTGTAATTATGAGGAGGGAAGCTGTGAAGAGGGGTAAGGCAGAGCGAGCCTTCACAAGTCGAGGTTTCGGATTACAGTCGGAGTTTGGATTTTCGATTTGCGGATCCGTTGCATAGAAAGGTAGTGTGATGGAGGAGGCGAGCACGAGCGGAGAAGTGGTGATGGAACAAGCTTCGGCTTCAGGTGCTGCTACTGCGGGGGAGTTGGAAGAGGCGCAGCGGTTGTACGACGATGGCTGCGAGTTTTCTCGCAACGAGGCTTTCGATGACGCCGCCGAGTGCTTCAGCAAGGCTCTTGAGATTCGGTAAAGCGTTACTTTGAGTTCTTTGATGCAACGGGTTGATACTTGATAATGTGCGCCAGTTTCTCGATTTGCTATTATCTTGAAGTTGCATCGTTGCATCTCAGATAGTAGCTGATGCAGGTTGATTAGTTGAAAATTTTACGCAATTGAAGACAATGGAGGCTGGTTTGTTGCAGTATCCGGTTTAGATACTTCTTATGCTTCAGAGCTCAGAGAAGACTCGATCGTTTCGTTGATCGTTTTCCTCTGCTTGTGGCGAGGAAGTGTTTCTGATTTGTTGATCTGGCTTTTGGTATATGAGTTTTTGCATAGCGATGAGTCTTGAAACTTTTGCGCTTGAGAATATGGTGCAGTATTT
This sequence comes from Bryum argenteum, assembly GCA_037043015.1. NCBI lineage: Eukaryota > Viridiplantae > Streptophyta > Bryopsida > Bryales > Bryaceae > Bryum > Bryum argenteum. Next base: position 9,951,178 of record CM073328.1, on the reverse strand, counting down.
TTTCTGGTGGATTTTCTGCATAGTCAATCACTTTCTGGCCTTATTTTTTGAGGCAGCATCTAGAAAAGACCGTTTGAGCTGATTGATTTAAGCTGATCGGGTTCAAGGGTAGCGAGACATCGCCTTCTTTGGGAGTATGTTGAGGGAATTGAATTTATACTGTAGGTTTTTATCAGGGTTTACACCTACTGGAAAATGTGGGATGTTGCAAATAACTATCGACGTTTAACAATTGATTGCTTGGTTTATGCGAGCTTTATTCTGAATGAGAGGACAGTGAGGGTTTTAGACATTGAACGCAAGCTGTGAAGTTTTTACGTTTGTGAAGAGGGATTGGACGTTCTGGATTAATATGCAGTTCCTACCGTGTTATTTGAACGGATTTTTCACATCAAAATTTGAAGTAGACCCTACTAGTATCGTTTAAGGTTGAAAGTGAGGCAAAGCATGTACAGTACTATCTGTGTTCTCCACTTCGTATGCAGTCTTATTCTAGTGGTTATTCTGACTGCAAATCTACTGGACCGCAATGAATGATGTTTTCACTTTTCTCAGCTGTGGTAACTCTCTGAGAGGAGTCATGTTAATGTGCCATGCGCCTGAATGCCGCAGGGTACGGCATTTTGGGGAGCTTGCGCCAGAATGTGCGACAACATACTACAAATATGGATGTGCTCTATTTGACAAACTTCAGGATGAGGCCGATCCTCTCGGCGAAACTGTCAATCCTGCTAATGCTGTCCCATCCTCCAATGGAGAAGGTTCCTCAGGCAAAGGCACACCAGATCCTCCTTACGGTCTGTTGTGTAATTGTGATGTGGTATCTGCCTGTTGATACAGAACATGATCGTTTGCTCTACTGATGAATATTCATCACAGTATTTTTTGAAGTCTGTCAACAACCGAGGAGATCTTGACACTGGCGATTTTTTCAGTTCGTCTTTTACATCATCAATATGATGGGGCGATCATGCAATATTAACGCTTTTTAATCTTTTACAACTGCAGTAGAATCGGAGGTCACGGGCAAGGACCCTGAAGAGGCTGATGGAGATGGTGAAGAAGGGGACGAAGATGAGGGTATGGGTGAGGGTGAGGAAGGTAAGGAAGAGGAGGAAGGAGACTTGGAGGATGCTTGGAAGATGTTGGAATTTGCTCGAGTTATTCACGAAAAGCAAGGCAGCTTCACAATTGAGACTGTTGACATCATAACCAAGCTTGCGGATGTAAATTGCTTCAAAGGTAAAGGACCGCACAGGCTGTTTTGATCTGCAAATTTTTCTGCTTGTCCACAATTCTTTGGATCTCGTATGGTAACTGAAAACGGTTCATGATTTCCTCCTCATTTTTGTTTCGGTAGGTTGTTCTTTCTGACCTTGCCTTTCTGTGTGCAGAAAATTACGAGTCGTGCTATGCCGACTACGCTAAAGCACTTGAAATGCTGAAGAACATCGTTGAACCTGATTCGCGCATACTAGCCGAACTGTAATGATTCATCCTGTACTAACAATTTGCATGGCTAGAAATGTAGCTACTCATTAACTTTCAGTACGATGTGTTAAAAAGTCTGTTTCTGAATCACTTGCTTGTTATCATAACAGGTACTTCAAGATCGCCATTGCTCATCAACTAGATCTAAAGCCTAAGGAGGCTCTGAATTACTGCAGCAATGCTGTCGCTGTCTGCGAGGCTCGTGTACAGAGGTTGAAGCAGGAACTTGCGAATGCACAAGCCGAAGCACCAGGATCCTCAGGGGCTGCCACTAGTGCGGAAGGCAAGCAACCGGAACCTGAGACGAATGGAAGGATGAAGGAGGTCCAAAATGAAGATAACGGCAAAGACCATGAAGGCAACGAGGAAATGGAAGAGAAGTCTGGAACAGAATCAGTGGTCACCGAGATTAAAGATATTGAGGAGCTGCTGGTGGATCTTAAAGACAAGGTGAAGTATTTATACAAGTTCTTCGACATGTCATGTTGTTGTCTGTCCAGACGGTGAATTTTGGTTCATTAACGAATATAAATTGCATCAGGAACAAGAGTTGAAAGAAATGGCAGCCGCTCCGAGCTTGGTGGAGGCTTTGCAAGCAGCAAATCCTGAAGCGGCAGCGAACGTGAAGCAGCTATTCTCGCTAGCTGCTGGAAGCCAAGCTAGTGGTCCGGGCTCATCCTCATCTGGAGCAGCCGCGGATGGCATCACAGTGTCGAATGGATTCGATCAACCATCACTCACGAATTCCACCTCTTCAACAGCTGTTGTGACCGACCTTGGAGTTGTGGGGAGGGGTGTCAAGCGGGCAGAACCTGTTGCAGTTACTGGAGGGAGTGCCCTACCATCCAAGAAACGCTCGTTCGATATGCTCATGAACGGGAGTGGCAATGGTGAAACCCAGGTTGGGTTTGGAGATGCTTCTGTTAAACCCACAGGTGAAGGAGCAACCTGATGACCATTCTGCACGGAGTGATTCCTAAGATTCTTATCTGCAGGAAACACCCTCCCATCATTTTTTCGGCTTCGTCATGATGATAGTCTGCCACTTCCTACACATTTTTTGTTGCAACTTCCTGCTCCAACATCAATGCAGACAGGGACATGGACGACTAAAATTTCTCCCAGTAAAGCCTTTCAGTAACGGAAGTGTGCTGCTTCTGTTCTGAATTAGCTGCATATTCCTGGTTGGGGAGGAGCGCAGTAAGCCAACTGTTTTAGTCGTGCTTGTGGGTCATCTCGTGAATGCGTTAGCACGGTCATTTCAATCGAGCTTGGGTGTAGGACTTCAGCGGGGTTTCTGGTGATGATATATTTCCACATGCAGACGATCTTAGTTCACGGGTTTGCAGTTTTGAAGATTCTTTTTTTTTGTTAATACACACGTCTTCTTGCTATCAATATCATGACCATTATGGGCTTCATGCACAGATATGGATGCTAGTGGCATTTCATCATGAGATTGCGTGGGCTTCGTTAATTAGCCGATTGACAGTCAGGACCTTGTTGCTGCGTTGCACACCTTCTCTGTCTTGCATTTCCATACCTTGTACCCCATACATACGAAACAATTACGTCGAGGGCAATCTTCCCAAAACACGTCAATGGACGATGAGGGCATCACTTCACGGAACAGCGATTTTCTGCGATTTCCTCAGGTCAGGTTCTGAAAGTAAATACAACTGAATTCCTTGGTTCAAGTTCTGGTTTTGTGAGTATTTACACACCCAAAAGAACAACGATAGCGGCAGATTGTGTCAGTAATCATTAAAATAGTATGCTGCGTATCTGTGCTTTCAATTCGAACAGTGTCTCCGAAAAGAGCCAACGAGTAGCGTATGATTTCATAGGTGTTGTTAAGTACAGCCACCTATCAAACGCGTTTCAGAGATGGTAAATATTCTTACGTGTAGTAAATTAAAGCAGCCCCGATTTACCGAAAACGTGGCAGTTTCGCTGTGTTTTACTGAACGGTCATTGCCAAGTGAACGTGAAAGACGAATAACGCTGAGGAATTTGAATGCCCATGTAACAACCTCGAGCATAGAAACATTGTAAATTTTAATGAGGAAAGCTCTACTTGTATGAGGCAATCCTTAAGAGGTGGCAGAAACACCGTCACAGCGGCCTTGTTGAACGTGTTCGACTCTGGGCGTGTGGATGCTGTCGCAGCACCTGGTAGATGGGTCGCTGCTGTTTTTTATCATGCTCTTACATTTACTCTATTCCGCAGTCGATAGCTGGATATGAATGTACTGAGTTTGTCATGTTGATGCGAGCACTCACCAACGAAATCGATGAGCCGTTTTCCGTCAGTGTAACGATCGGCGGCATGGCTACGGAACAGAACCTCCTTCCGTTGTTGAAAACGAGATGCAAAGTCGGAATGGTATTGTTATGTCCTTCATACTGAGCTTTCAAACATTATTCTTCAGTGTCACACACAATATCTCTAAGCATTTCACACAACTAATTGAAAGAAGATGAATTAGCTGGGAGCGTTTTGGTTCTTACTTTAACAAGAGCAATAAATTTTGGGGATGGTCTTGTTGGTGTGATGCACTGGCTCAGGTATTGTTTCATTGCAACAATCAACTTCTGATTTGAATCATTTGCTTTCAAACTAGTGTGAAAAAGACCAATATGCGCTTTAAGTTTTGCAATCAACAAACAACACAGTCAATACAATAAATTAGAAAATGGAATTTAGCCCCTAAAGGTCCTTGATACAAAATTGTTTAAATTATCAAAAAGAACCTTCTTCTACTTGAGGTGCAAAGAAACTCAATCTAAGCATTGATTAGAAGATCCAACAGTAGGATCTTGAAATTAACTTGACCCTTTTCTCAAATGTCAAATTTGAACCGTTAATTTTTCTCCAATTTTGAGATTATAATGGTCAAAGTTGGCTGAATTTTCTCCTTGCGGAAATTCCAAAAAGCGATTTCCGCTTTCTTGGACCTTTAGGGATTAAAATGTAATGGGCGCCTACAAATTGGTGTGCACAATTAAGAATGAAATCTTAATGGGGGAAGCGGGAGGCATTCTCCAGAATGCACCTTCACATAGTTGCAAAGCACTTGTGTTTTCAACGCATACTAAGGGTTTGTGTAGGGCTTTACGTAACATCAGTCTCAAATAACATGTTTGGGTGCGAACAATGTAAAATCTCAATAAGTTTTTCATGTATATATTGTAAGAAATGCTTTGATACATTTATGTTGACCCCTAAATCTCGGCTTGAGACTAAATGGGTTTTTGCACTTTTGGGTAAGCTTGAATGAAGTGGTTAATACTTAATAGTAATTTTTTTATTTGAGATTATTATTGGGTGCTCTTTATACTCTAAAGTTTTGTAAAATTTGCAAGGTCAAAATCCAATTCTGAGTCTTCTAGGACAATTCTTGGATTGCGAGCCAAAATTGGGCAGCTCAAAAAAGTGATTTTTTTGAATTTGTTTTTGGAAATATGTTCATTACTAGATCACTACGTAGGCAAGGTATTTACCAAATTAAAGTATGCTAATTAAATTTAAATTTAAATTTACCAAATTTACAATGGCAGCCTCTAAACATATCAAAAACAATCTTTTATTACAATGTCCCAAAAAACTTGGGAGACGAAGTTCGGATGTTATGATCTCTCAAATGGTAAACATATAATAGTCAATTTTTGAAATAGTAATCAAAGATAGGCTTAGGTATAATATCATATAGTTAGGAGTGTAAAAAACGAGAAAAAAAAATTGTTGACAATGGGAGTGCATAGAGGTAGAAAAGTGCAATTTTGATGTTCCAAGCTCCGAAAAACACCAAGGAGCTTTAAGATTCAAACAATGAGTAAGGCAATAAAATTGTTGTGAATACTTACAAACACGATTTTGAGATTTCATCTTAAATGATTTACTTACATAAAATCGACTATCATTCTAAGGATCCATGAGGAAATGACATCTGACTTCGAAAAAAAAAATCAATTTTTTTGAAATGACATTGCAAAATAGAATTCCACTTTTTTTAGGGTTTCATGGCGAGGGCCTTTTAGCGTTTGATATAAGGTTATTACTTAATCCAAAATAACCCAATTACCTCCGTAATAGACCTATATGAAAGTTTGGATGATAATTAATAATATAACGTAAAAACAACTAATACCATAGGAATAAGGTTGATATGGTATTTTCGAATGGCATTCAAGGATTGCAACTAGCATTATTTTGATTATAAGAAAGAAAATATTGAGGTTGGTGGTAAATGATTGTTTTCTTTTCCATGGATGATTTCAAAATGAAAGAAATTCAAAAGTAAGATCCATATTTTATTTGTGGTTCAACTTCTCTTTAACTCAAATAGAATCAAATGGAATACATAGTAAATAGAATCAAACACAATACATAGTAAAATTGTTTCCTCTTTTTGAGATCAAGGATTATGAGGTACCAAACTAGGCCCAAAAACACGAGATGCTTTAAAAAATTTATCATAAAAAATATTGTTTGTAATAGTATCTTATTATGACTACACACCTCAATTCTCTAAAAATAGCGATATTTTGCCAAAATGGCGCGTTTTCGGGTGAAATAAATGAAACAAGTAACTCATGTTTTTGGGCCTCAAAGGACAATATACGTGAAATGCAGTTCAAGAACATTAGTAAAAATATTTACCCCTTCGACAAAAAGTATACTTAACCCCTAAAGATTCTTGATTCAAAATGGCTTAAATTATAGAAAATGACCTTTGCTTACTTCAGGCCAAAAAAAGCTTAATCTAAGTATCAATTAGAAAATCCAACCGTAGGATTCCAAAGTGAACTCGCCTTATTACTTGCATGTGTAGTTTGAACCGTTGATTCTTTTTCATTTGTGAGATTATAATGGTCAAAGTTGGCTAACTTCACTCCCTGCGAGAACTCTAAAAAGCCATTTCGGATTTCTTGGATCTTTAGGGGTTAAGAGGCTGCTCAAAAACAACAATGTTCTTCGAAATGCCGCTGAGACTTGAGAAACACTTACCACTTCGTCAAACTTTGTGAGCGGCCGTTCAGAAAAACAATGTTTTTTGAAAGGCCGTAGGAAAATATTTATGACTTCAACGTTACATTTCTCATCCGCCGTTCAAGAACAACACTGTTCATTTATTAGTTAGAAATATTGCCCTTTGACTGGTTTTTAAATGTCAAAAACAATCAAAAAGTGTCATATTAGGGAATTTTGGCGATAATATAGATTTCTTTTTATATATAATGGAGAACATGTGTGATACTAAAAAACATGCAATTTTACAAGTATAAATATTTCTCAAGAAAAGTTCAAAAACATGCATGTAAAATGGCACGTTTAGAAGTGGAGCCAAATTGGCACGTTTAGAAGTCAGGCCAAAATGGCACGTTTAGAAGTTGGGCCAAAATGGCATGTTTAGAAGTTGGGCCAAAATGGCATGTTTAGAAGTTGGGCCAAAATGACGTGTTTAGAAGTTGGGCCAAAATGGCATGTTTAGAAGTCGGACCAAAATGGCACGTTTAGAACTCTGGCCATAATGGCACATTAGGGTTTTGGCAATATGGCATATGAGATTATGCCACTATCACGTGATAGAGGTTTATATGAGTTCTTTTGATGTCAGTACTTCTATAAAATCATCATTATAAGACAGTAGGAATGGTTTGATTTTATAAAGTTTTATCATTGAAATGTACCCTATAGTAAGCAATACTATTATGTAAATATTTCACCATCATTCATGTAATAAACAAGTCATTCAAATTTTAAGAAGTAATTTAAGTTCATTCCAAGAGATTTTAGTTTATGGAGGTTTTTAGTATTAGCAGATGTGAGTACCTTAATCATTCACACCACTTAACAACATTTGTTTGTAAATTGTCTAGTTGCGTAAGATAAGAATTGATAATCATTAAATCTAAGGTATGAGATATTTTACAATATTCACAAACAAGTATAGAACTTTAATGTTGAATGTTTATATGCCAACTCCACATATTATGGTTTTCACATTGGTATCATTAATTAGATTTGGAAACTAGATATTGTAAAAGCTCCAAGTCTAAATAGACATGAATAAATATAGGCCAGAAAAGAATTAGATTTCTTTCAAATATCTCAAAAAAATACCATAAAATTTGTATTCATTCAAGATTGTAAGCTATTTTTTCATTTAAATGCTTTCAATAAGCTTCTATATTTATAGATTTAGACTTATGATTTGGTCTAATTCTTATCATTGTCATAAAGAATCACAATAGTAAGTGCATAAGTAGGATATTAGTTTTAGTGAGTAGATCTTATAAGTAATGGTATAAATTCAAAACTATAAGTTTTATCACAAGTATTAAGTTTTCTAATGGTTTGCATACCATAAGCCGTTCCGATAAAAATTAATCTATTAGTGATTTGTATTTCATAACTACTAATTGTAAGTATTTTCTTTATGCATATATTATAAGCTAATATATATGTCTTTGATAAGGTAGCTTCAACTTTTTCTTTAACCACTTAAGGAAATTGTGATACTTAAGCTTTCATTCTCTAGATTGAACTGTAATCTCTACACTCATCATTACATTTGTATCCTCTTGATTCTTTGATGTTGCTAATTGTATGTTGATTGTGATAGATATGCCACAAATTGGTGCTTTGTGGGAGGATAGTCGCCGAATTCGCCATTGTTGTTGACGTGCTCAATGTAAACTTCTTAGTGATTTATAATCTATAAATGTGATGGTATTTTGTTTTTGTGTAGCACAATGCAATTACGGCAGTCTTATTTGAAGAGGGTTATAAACTAATTTGAGTACAAAATGACGATTACAATAGAGGATAATTGAGGGTGGAGGATAGAAGTTCAATGCTTGACATGAAGATTTCTTATCTTGCACTCAATGGAGTTCGCAACCTAGGGTTACGCACTCAAAGTCTTAACCTAGTTTGCACCAAGCAACGTTATTTATTAGGTTTAAGTCTTAACCTAGTGTCCACTCACAGTCTCAACCTAGTGCGCACCCCCGGGTTCCGCACTCAAAGTCTCAACGCACTGCCACTACTAGAAAAGAGAGGGATTTGCAACCTTACAAACATTGCTTTTGTGTAAACGTTGCTCAAGTCCAACGTCTTGAAACTTGCTTGACCAACGCTCTTCTTGACCAACGCTCTTTAGAAAATAAGCAACGGTTACAACTAAAATAATAAATAACGTTGTTTGGTGCATACTTATATTCTTGAGAACGTTGCTAGTAAATAACACTGCTTGGTACTAACTTATATTCTTGAGAACATTGCTCAAGCAAGTTCCAAAACGTTGCTAAACTTGAGCAACCTTTTGAGAAAAAAACATTGCAGACCCCTCAAATTGTTATAGTGTGTGCGCCCCGCAATCACTACTAGAATGTTTCACTGCGAACTACGTTCCGGAAGCTACGTTTGAAACTTTGGCCTCATTTTTGCGTAACATTGCTACGTTTTGTTCGAGCTTGAGTTTCTAACCTTCGCAACTACGTTATCGCTCCGCTTGGTACACAACGTACTATGTTAGGGTTACAAATCGCTGAAATTCCTACTGCATGTAACTCTATCTATAATCCTAAGTAATATTTTATTGGCTTAGCGCTGTGTACGGTCCTGACGATGATATGAGACAAGCTCATATATTGTACAGAGATAGAACGTAATGCAGAGGAGATTCTTGCTAGAATATTGCAAGACTTGGCGAACGAAGTAGAGCAGGAGGACGATCAAGGAAGCAGTCCTGTTCAGGACAGACCGGGACTCGCCCCTTCCTCTCATTACTCTTCTTATCGCAACGAAGTTGAGATTGACGACTTACCTTTTGAGTTGTAAGATGACGAGGAGTTGAGTTTACAGGCCAACTTCTGGAGCAATAGCCTGGACGAGACCCCGGTCCAAGCGAACAGCATCAGGGCTCCTGCGAAGGCAGCTCATTTGAGCCTCTAGGCGGATCTCCACCAACCTACAGGTCAAGAGGCTATCCCGAAGGCGCCGGTCCTGCCGTAGGATCTTCAATAGCTACCGACTCCAGCACATGCTTCGAGTCCTGCAGAAGGCCTTCGATAGAAGGTTTTTTTCTAGCCATGCATGCGATGCAAGGTGTTCAAAGCAGAGGTATCGGCCAAGTTCAAGTACCGGTGGAGTAGAGCGATGTGAGCAAGGTGGCCTCTAGACTTGCGGCAGTTTGCGAGGAGCTCACGGAAGATAATATTATATTGAGAGTGTAATAATCAATGAACATTTTGATATTAACGTAAATTCATATAATTGATTTACATTTTCAATGCGCAAGTTAAAAGGCCATTCTCTCAACCAAACTCTTACTTAACCAAACTCTTACTTTTGGATGTGCTAAAATGTATAAATTTCTTATCATCGCAAGATTCAAAACTCGAACTTCACTGGCAATCCGTTTTACTATGGCCATATTACTACAGTTAATATCCACATAACAAACACGTTTGAGTATTGACTGTGTATATCGGGTTTATCAAATTACAAAAGTGTTGGTATAGACTACACGGGTACCTTCCTGAATCACACGTATGTATTAACTACAAATCTATGTGGAGATTCCTACATGGACACTGAGTTCTTTTGTTTATTTTGTTCTACCTTGATCTTCGTACTCAACAAGTATGCGAACTCCTACTGCAAGCCCACTCTCTAATGGCGTTCATGTCTGGCAATGGTTGTGAGTCACATCGTATACATTCCATTTGATTGTAGACTTCCGTTAGAATGAGTAAAGATAACATTATGTCTAGAATACTCTTGTAATAGAGCTCCAAAAAACTACCCAATTTATTTAGTTCATTCTGAACTCGCCTCATCAAGTACATCACAGAAAAGTTAAAACCAATATAAGCAACGTAATGATTATTATATGCTATTATTACTAATGAGGACAACGGCGAGTTAATGTTCAAGTGAAACTCGAGCGTGTTATGAGTACTTTTTAATTTACGTTACGTAATGATTTCTGGTTTAGGTCATAATGCGCCCACCACCTTCCTCTCACACGGGTCTGCTAAGAGAGCTCATTCTTGTGTTTGTTTGAGTTGCTTTCAGTTGTCTCAGTTGTTTCTTTGTGTTGAGCTCTGATGTTCCTTGCTTTTCTTTATTCGCATCCAGTTTGTTATCACCTCACCTGCGCTGAGTGCATCGCATTGTAGGGAGCGAGCGGAATCCACCAACTGCGCTTTATTTCCTTCTTTTCCACAATTTCCGCGAGTTTCATGTGCAGGTTTCCTGCTCCGCCTATCATTGTGGAAACCGAAGCCCATTTTGTGAAGGGCAAACAGTAGGATAGCAAGACACATGCATTAGGAAGTATATTAGAAACAAGTAGGAGCTTCAAGACTGCAAACCTATAAAGTAAGATCATATGCATTTGGACATATATTGAGAAATGGAGGCGTCAAAACATGTATCTCACATAATTTGAGGAGATTTGCAACATTTTCTTCTCAAACGTTGCTCAAGTTGAGTAATGTTTTGGGACTTGCTTCAGCAACCTTCTCAAGAAAATAAGCAACGTTATCAATCACCAATTATTAACGTTATTTATTATAGTTAAAAAATTGATTTTATTTCTTGAGAACGTTGCTCAAGAAAGTTTCATAACGTTGCTAGACTTGAGCAAAGTTTACACAAAAGCAACGCTTGTGACGCTGCAAACCTGTAGTAGTGTACGTTTGGGGGTGATAATGGCCTGCAGAACATATGTAGAAATACAGAAGTTAAAAAGTTGTTGATAAGACAAACTTCCACAACAACCTCAAAGTTCATAACTCTGTGGCTTACACATTAGCAATTTGCTAATTACTTATAGCACCAGCAACACATTCAACCCTCATACAAGGAGTCCTCAATCTCTGTTGTTGTTGGCATTGCGGGCACTCCTCACAATTCGGTGATCTTTGTTGCATATAAACTTCTTCGCAAATCAAGACATCAAGTTTCAGACACACAGATATACACTTTGCTATGATTGCAAAATGATAGAAAAAAAAAGGACTGATGAATGAAAAGAGAATACGAATGTCACATCATTTTACTACTTTACCTCTCTACCAAGCCACCAATTGATTCCGAAGTGTCTACACGTTGCTTTGAACGTTGTAAGGGAAATCTTTAGCTCAAGTGTTGTTTGATCAAGTGGAAGAGAGGTCGTAAGTCCAGTAACCTCTTGGATGGAAAAGTTCGTGGCATCTCCTTCACATGAAAAACGAGTGAATGATTGCATCATGAACATTCCAAGAAGAAATGCAAATGCATGAACACTACTAGAAGGGAGGGGGTTTTGCAACGCCACAAACTTTGCTTCAAATAAACGTTGCTTGAACAAGTTTAGCAACGTTTTAGAACTTGCTTGAGCAACGTTCTCAAGACAACAAGCAACATTCTCAACTTAGATTACAAATAACGTTGCTTGGTGATAAGGTAGCATTGCTTAGTTTCTTAAGAACGTTGCTCAAGCAAGTTCAAAAACATTGTTAAACGTGAGCAACATTTGAAAAGAAAACATTGCAAACCCCCTCTAATTGTAGTAGTGGAAGCAATGGCATTCAAAACAATAAAAAGTTTGTAGTTCTTACATTGTAACAATTGTGGAGTACAAGGTCGTGGGCGGGGTCCTCCAAAACACTTGTCCGCGCGAGTGGACGACTTCAAGTCCATTCGGTTTGGGAGAACATGTAGATCAGCAATCAATTCCTCGAGTCGAGGATCAGGTTGGCTAATGGTGGTAGTGACAGTGCATGGTGTGGCTATGGTGGATAACTCGTTTGTTGGATTTAACGATAGCCAAAATTCTCCCATAGAACAGCAGTGGGTGCAAATCGGAGAGCTTTGACTCCATGGGGAGCATATACACCCTCATTTTGTCGTTGGAAATAAGTTACAACATTGGAATCATGCTATCCTCTTCACCGACACAACCAACTGTATAGTTCTACAATACCACAGTTAAATGTTGTAGTCATGTTTTACTTGATCGCAAAGGAAGAAGACTATGAACATTGGAGATGTGGAAAACATCAATGATGAATTAATCACTTTGCCCACACGTTCTAGACTTTGAGTGTGTCACCCCTAGTTGCGTTACGCACTGTATTGATGCTTTGAGTGCCTTACCCTCATTTACGCACTAAGGCATTGACTGAGGTAAGACTTTGTGTGCCTAACCTCCAGGCACGCACTGCGCTCTGACTATGAGTGCATAATCCTTGAATGCGCACTTGTTTCAAAGTCTAAGTGTGTCACCCTCGTTTGCACTACACAATAGGTTAAAACTTCGAGTGTGGAACCCTCGGTTGAGCACTGGTTTGAAAATTTAAGTGCGTAACCCTAGGTTGCGCACACGATTGAGTGCATGATAAGCAACCCTCATCAAGCAGCAAACCTGTGCCCTCCACACCTAATCACCTGGCCTAGATCATAGTTTACATTTTGTACTCAAATCAATTTACAAACTACTTTAAACAACACTGACGTAACTGCATTGTGCTACACAAAAACATAATGCCATCCCATTTACAGATTAAGCAGTTTACATTGCGCACCTCAACAACAGTGGCAAAGTCGGCGACTGTCTTGCAATTGTGTCCCGCAGCAATGAACCAATGTTGTCCTATCCAAATCGGAACCTTCTTCTGCTTGTTTCCTCCCATAGCGGCACAAAAAGCACTAATTTTTGCCATAGCTATCACAGTCAACAAACAATTAGCAACATCAAAGAATCAAAGAGATACGAATGTAATGATGAGTGGAGAGATTAGAATGCAATCTAGAGAATGAAAGCTAAACTATCACTATCAATAGAGAGCTAGGTTGTGGTTTGGAGAATGAAGGCCCGGAGGTGCAAGCCGTAGGGTTTTACTATTTCACGCACGCGCTCGCCATGTCCACCATGTCCACCATGTGCTCGAGGTGCACCATGTTCCGAGAGGTGCACCATGTTCGCGAGGTGCGCCATGTCCGACACGTCTGCCATGTCCGGCATGATTGCCCTATATCCCGACTCCCATGACCGTTTTAAAAATGTGTCAGCCATGATTGTATTGGAGAGCTTCCTCTTCCGTTTATCAAGAATTTAAGGTAGCTTCATCAAATGTTGTTTTTGTGGATAATGTATATTCTAATACGGGATGGTGTTTCGTGTAAATTGACATAAAATTATTTTCCTAGTAATCCATGTGGTAATAGAGTAGATGCAATCCAACCAATCAAAAAACTCTAATTCAAAGAATCTAACAAATATTGATCATCAACTACATAGGGATGATAGGTTTGGTATAGAATTTAACACAAGTCCTCCTTTCAATAATCTTATAAATTGCATGCTTATGCAATGTTTTTAACCTTCTCTTGTTAATCTATAAATATTAGTTTCTATCTAATTTTGACAATCTCCTTCAAGTGATTGAAGGAAGAGTTGAAGCTACCTTATCAAAGACATATATATTAGCCTATAACATGTGCGTGAAGGAAATACGTACAATCGATAGTTATGAAATACAAATCACTAGCAAATTAATTAGTATCAAAATGGCTTGGTATGCATACCCTTATAGAAAACTTAGTCCTTGTGATACAACTTCAATTTTAATTTGAAATCATTATCTATAAGACCTATTCACCAACTCATATCCTACTTATAGATTTACTATTGTGATTCTTTATAACAATGATAAGAATTGGACCAAATCATAAGTCTTGTTCTATACATTTAGAAGCTTATTGAAAGCATCCAAATGAACAAATAGTTTATACTTTTGAGTGAATACAAATTTTATGGTATATTGTTGAGATTCTTTGAAAGAAGTCTAATTCTTTCTTGTCCTATATTTATTCATATCTATTTAGAATTGGAGCTTTTACAATATCTAGTTTTTGAATCTCTTAATGATACCAATGTAAAAACCATAATATGTAGAGTTCGTTTATATTATATTTGGAATTGTAGTTCTATTCTTGATTGTGTATATTGTAAAATATCTCATACCTTATATTTTAAGATTATCACTTGTTATCTTACGCAACTAGATGATTTACAAAAAAGTGTCGTTAAGTGGTATACATGATTAAGGTACTCACATGAGCTAATACTAAAACCTTCTAAATCTCTTGAAAAGAACTTAAATTACATCATATATTGTAAGCGACTTCTTCATTACATGAATGATAGTGAATTATTTTCATAATAGTACCGGTTACAATAATATGACACATGTTAATAATAAAGCTTTATAAAATCAAACCCATCTTACAAAAATAGATGATTGCACAAAAGCATTGATACGAGAAGAAGTCATATAAACCTCAATTCCGTAAAAACGGCATGATTCCATGTGCCATTATGGCCGGATTTCTAAAATCTTTCCAAAACAAGTTTTTGAACTTTTGTTCAGAATCATTTATCCATGTAAACTGGCATGTTTTTTTAATATCACACACGACCTCCATTTCATCAATTTATTTCTATAATGTCACCAAACATTCTCTAATATGACCCATTTTGATGATTTTGACCTTTAAAAACCGGTCAAAGAACAATATTGCTAAAGTCTAGTTCAAGATTATTGTTGTTTTTGAATAGTTGCTCATAAATATTTTGTCAGAGAGGTAAATATTTCTTGAACGGCCTTCCAAAACAACAATGTTTTTGAATTGCATTTCAAAGATATTGTCCTTTGAGGTTAAAACTGACAAAAATCATGTTACTTGTATTGTTTATTTCACCCAAAAATGCGCCATTTTAGTGGAAAAACCTCATTTTACATTATTGTGGTATATAGTTATGCTAAAAACCAAGTGCACACAATATTCTTTAATACAAAATTTACAAAGCACCTAATGTTTTCGGTTCTAAGATGGTACGTCGTAAGCCTTGATTTCAAAATGAGAAAGAAAATTTACTATGTATTGCATTTGATTCTAATTAACATTTTAACCCCTAAATGTCCTAGGTAGGGGTTGCCTAGCAAACAGGTAAAGTACTTGGCACTTCTTGCGCACTTAATAAAATATGTTGACTTATAGCCAAACTTTACATTGCATGTCGTGTTTGCAATATGAATTAAGTTTGATATGGAATACGCTTATGCATGAGTATTAGGCATTAATATTGGATCGGTTTGCTATTATTTGCACACAAGGTGAATAATGAGGGTAATACAAGATTTGAGTTATGCAATTGGTAAAAAAAAACTAACTTGGTAAGAGTTGGAGGAGTTGAAAAATTTAGATGTTGCCATTCGTAATTAAAGGTAGAAGACTTCTTCTTGAATTCACAACATATGGGGTTTGTCTCCATTTTAGTCCAAGCTTTCTTCCATTTGCTTTGTTTCAAAAAATAGAAACATCTTTCTACTATTTCTTGATTTCGATACAAGCATTGTAGAGATGCAATACTATGAAGGGGCTATACACCATTTTTGCAATTTTTTATATAAATGTTGCTCACGTGAAGCAACATCTTGTACTTGCTACAATAATGTCTTAACTTCCAAATTTATGAAATTCATTGGGAACAATTCTTATCAAGATGGTAACGTTGTTTAATTTGCTAAAAGCATTGCTAAGAAAAGTTTCGAGATGTTGCTTTAATTTAGCAATACTTACAGAAGAAAAACATTCCAAGCCCCTTAAGATCTAGTAGTGGCGTTATTAGGGTTTTCAATAATCTTTTACACCTTCTAACATGTCTTTTTGGAGCAGATTCTCTCCTCCGTGTATTTTTTCCACTCAAGTCTGACAAATCCTCAAGTCTGAAAATTTAACTGCCTGTGTCCATGGTGGTTTTGGCCATTAGAGTTTTGATAAAGTGAAGTTCTATGTGAAGGCTTCCGAGGTTATAAAGCTGGCGATTGACAGCATTGGGGTTGATGCTAACGTTTCAGATAAAAAGTGATTTGAGTGCGCAAACGTTTTCGAGGGTTTGATGCCGATGAAGAGGAGTTCGGTGTAAGAGCATGCATTGTGCCCCTCGGCAAGAGGCCCACGAGCTGCTTTTATAGGGAGCACTTGCGTATTCTCGCCCTAGTGCCATCCACAAGGCTGACATCATTTTCTCCGTCTCTCGCTATCAAGTCCTCCGTTTCGTCAAATTCACCTCACTTGCCATTAGTTCTTGCTCTTCGTGCATCAACAGCTCTCTCGTTTATCAAATAGGCAAAGCCATCGCTTACAAGCCGTCTCTCTCGTGTGCGCCTCCTCTAAATCCACATACTATTTCAAGTGCCTCACCATCACCCTCCTCAAGTGGGCTTTGCACGGTGGTCTAGGGAAGTGCGACGAGAGATGCTCTGGAAGCATGTAGTATGCAGTGACTTCGGCAATTAGAAGATTATGACTTTTTTTATTTCAAAAAATTTTCTTTTTTATGTACAGTAATTCTTTGTTGACGGAGATTGCCAGTGGCAGTCTTGAAGACCCCAATTGCTAACCACTGAAGGTTTTATGTTTTCCGTAGAGGTAGCATTATATGGTAAGTCTCACGAGTTTGTTTATTCAAAAAACTCATAAAATCTATATCAACGGGATATTGGTACTAAATATCCCTTTCTATCCAAGAGCAACAAATTGAATGTGCATGGAAAGTGTGTCACTTTGAAAGAGTTTCAATATGAAGAAATCATATGAGAGAGTGAGTGAGAGAACCTTCAAACAAAGTTATAACTGAAAAAAGTGAGGTCTTAGTTTGCTAAGAAGAAGAAGGACAAGAAAGCTTGAGTGTAAGTAGAGAGGAAAAAAGGGAAGGTGCTAAGAAAAAGACTTCATACCTTTTTGCACATGAGACCAAACGACGTGATATCGTTAAGAGAGTAATGGTTGGAAGTGATACAAAGTCTTTTGTTTGTAATGTGGAGTATTGTTTATCAATGAAAGTTAATGTTTCACATCAATAATCATCTGAAACTAAAAGTATATGAGTGTTTCAGGAAGAGGAGTGATATTTTTTTAAACATTACATATCAATGTGTACACAAACCATGAAAGAAAACAACTTTTTTTCACAAATTGCACTTTCAATCTCTAAATTTGCAACTTCGCTGCTGACTTACATCATTCATATTGCAAAGGTTTTGAAAACTATTCACATCCCATACCCACATGTAAATAGCAAGCTTACAATGATCTATCAACCAAGATCGATCTGACTCTCATTAAGCTCTTATTACACCCTAATAGTATGCCAAACTCTCATTGTGCAAAATAGCATTTCCTACTCTCCATCCTCTTCATTCTCCATTGCAATATTGTAGCCAATTGAGGGTTCTTGAATGTTGGTGACGAGACGCTTTGTATTTCTAGTGACTAATTTTGAGCCCTACATGATAAACATCTCATTAGTCCAAATAATACAATAATACTCATTCACAAAACATATGATATAAAAAGCAAACTTTGTATCGAGGGTAAAGTATTGTATTACCAATACATGTCTCACTTGCGTTGGTGTACCATTCAGAAGCCAATCTTGTTTCTTCTTCAACACCTTAATGGTTCGCTTCATCTTCATTGTTGCATCATCTAGTTGGTCATCCCTAGCAAGTGCATAGTCCCAAAGTCGTATTTCTTTCTCCAAGCACCTCGTCTACAAGTAGTAGCAAAACTATCCAATATTACAGCCTCTTATTGATACATGAACACATTTTGAATTAAGCTCAATTCATATCCAAATTTCAAACTCAAAATACATGGAGTTTGGTCATGAGGTTAAATAACATGTTTAATCACAAACACAAGAAGTAGAAGTAGTTTACCTTTTGCATTGGCCACGTTTTAATGCCAAGGTTTCTACATGCAAACTTGAGACTTGTGTAAGAAATCTTCATCTTATCTCGAACGCTTTGTGCAAAGAGATGAAAGTGAGCCCGAAAATCTGTAATACTTATTCTCCTCTGTGGACTTGTTAAGCTTGCCGAAATAAATAATCGAAAAACGTTTGGATAATTATAAACCATTAAGAGAAATGGGAAAAATAAATTTATGCAATTACAAGAGATGAGTTTGTTCTCCCAATGAATACTTTGTGAAATTGTGCATCGACTCGTTCCTCAAGGGCACTCGTGTGGATAGACGGCTGCAAGCCAATGTCATTAGATTCTTCGGAGGCTATGGGTAACTCACACTCTACCTCAACCTCATCTCCTCAACAGTAGGTTCTTCCATGATTGGGCGACCACCCTTGTGGGTCTAGCATGAATAAAATGCCCGTTCGACCTATCTTTGATGATATGCCCACGGGACATAACAACAATGACGTAGGACTACTAACCCCTCTCAGGGTGGACACTATAACCATCCGTTCTCACATACCCTAGTCGGCGAGCATTGGTCTGCAATGCCACTCACAACAATAACAAACATCTACGAGATTGTGCTTCAGAATGATCCTTACATCATATCTAAACGCTTCTTACAAGCATTTCTATATTTGTAGTAATGGTTACTATCTAACTCAAAGACAATAAATCGGTAAAGAGTCTTAAGAATACGCACGTCAACAATTTTGACAAATTCGGCAATTGTCTTGGTCGTGTATTGCGCCGCGCTAAAGTAGTGTGTCCAATTAAAATCGTGAACGCCTTAAAATTGCGTCTACACAAAATACTTGAGAGTAGGGAATCCACTTGGAAAGGAAAATGACCTTTGGGTGGCTAAATGTAGCCTTTATTGCTCCTTTAGCAAGTCCTTTGGGAATACCCTCAGTAAAGACTCTTAAGCGTTTCTCTTTTCAACATATGCGAGCTTACGTAGAGACTTCATGCTACGTCAAGTACATGCTTGGTTGCCATGTGCATAAGTTTTAAAGAATGAGCACTTCCATGTATTTATTATAAATAATCTTTATATAATTCAATTGTTGTGAAGTTGCATTGAAAAAGATTGTGATATTTCATTAATAGTTTTTCTAAGTCAAATGAAATATTGTTCCAAGATTTCATAACAAGATGACAGTTACTTTCAAAAGGCTTATTTATTTCTTTGAAGTAACATTGCAAACAATAGTACTTATATACAATTTCTATATGTGGTTTTCATACAGTTATTATACGGTTTGGTGCACGATACAATTTGTAGTGTTTTCTTGCACGAAAAATGAGAACTTCCGACCAACTTTGTTTCTAGCCTCCCTTTCTATTTTTATATATTAAAGTGCAAAATAGGCCGCTAGTCCTAACTCTTTACCATAATCAACACCCCTTAACTTACACTACATATGCACATCTCTACTTTTAACCCTTAAACGCCCAAGCAAGCCCGAGGGGCTTGATTCCAACACAATCTTCCTTGAAGCTCTCACTGTACTCAACTTCTCACTTATATCTTGATGTCAAACTGGTCACCGTCTTGTGATGCATTCAAAAAGTGAAATTTTACAACTCAAATCACAATTTGTATGTATGATTTTATGGATTGAAAGGATTGTGGTAGGTAGGTTGGGGTTGTACATAACCTTGTAGGAGGTTGTAAGCTCATCATTGATTGGTTCATTCATGGTGCCCAAGTTAGAAAAGTGCACTATTCATGATGCCCAAGTCCAAAAGATATTGTGATCCAATTTTGGGCTGCCCGTTTTAGACCCCATGGGCGTTTAAGGGTTAATACCATAGTAAGGATCCTAAAGTTACTCTCATATGATACTAGTAGTTGAATAGTGAGGCTATATCTTGAAAATACTTGTGTAGTACTAAGTCGATAAAAATTTTGCTTGCAGTTTGGAAATTTGCCGGCTTCACATATTCTTTGGTACAATTCACCCTTCCTAAAATGGTACTACTATGCCCTATGCAACACTAACACACTCTAAACAAATATTTGGAAATTTGTAGTACTCTTCTTATTCCTCTTCCGAACCCCATTGGTGTCATTGTCTTTGTCCTTGTCTCAAATCCCATTTAAAGTTTTTCCTTGTCTCAAATCCCATTTAAACTTTGTCCCTATCTATGTCTACATCCCCATCGCAAACCCTGTCTTGTCTTTTTCTTTATCCTAAACACCCTCCCTATCCTCATTCCAAACCTCCTCCATGTTCTTCTCCCAGACCTCGACCTCGTCCTGAACCCCTTCTTTACCAGTTTCACCCAAGATCGCCAAGATAAGAAGGTGGAAAAGCTTTGTCTCAATTTACTTTTAAACTTTTAGTTAATTTTGGAATTTAAAGAATTTTTAAAATCATAAATATTTTGAAACTTCATATCTCTCGATTAAGACATTTAATTCATGATCCACTTGTTGATGACACCATTACACACTTCCAACGACACCTCCACTTCTCCAAACTGACTTACGCCCTCCAAGATCTTGTTGACCACGCCACCAACCAACCAAATTAACAAAATCAAAACCGCCTTAAATACAAGGATTGCACATGATCTTCCAAAATTTCAAATGAAGAATATTAATGTGAGGTTGGCAAAAATAATTCCTACGGTAATATTTAAGTATCGGATATGGTGCAAAGAAGAATTTGAGATATAATTTCCATACTATTTAACCCTTAAAACGTCAAGCCCCTCTGAAAATACACTGGAAACCAAGCCCGAGGGGCATGCTATTAAGGGTTAATAGGGTAATCCCAACTCAATGAATATGGTGATAAAAGTGCAAAGAAAAATTGCATTGCTTTTGAAAGTGGGACTAAAACCCTACTCCTTAAACCCTAAACCCTCCACCATCCTGCGAGTCGGGCGAGCGAGTTCGTCGCATTCTGTTCGAGAATTGTTGAGAATTTGCAGGAGCGATGGCGGGTGTGAGTCGGCACATGGCCCGTTCATTTATGTCCAACACTGCCAGAGCGGCAGGGCGTTTTTGCGGTAACAAAACAGCAGCGGCCACTAGTGAAATGGGTGCAGCAGCTCGAGGAGGAGGAGCGCCATTTCGATCTGCTGCTTCGCCCAAATCCTTTTTCATGGAGTCTCGCCCCAGACCTGGAGCTTTCTTCGCCAGGTACAATGCACTCTATTGCTGTTGAACCATCCAATTTGGATATGGCACCCATTCGCATCCTGAAACCTAACACCTTGAAGCATTGCTTTAAGGCTAGAACGGTAGCACATTAAATAGGACCCAAATACATGTGAGGCAGTTTAATTATCACACTCATTCGAGGCTGAGCTAATTCTGATCACTATTACGGTGGTGAATTATACCTTTCCTATATGAAATTTTGTCGAACCATTTAGTGATGCTGAAACAGGGAGGGTATTGATTAGCTCACACATGTAACTCATGGCAATGCAACTTACTGAAGGCGATTGTGAAACAACCACATAGGTCATCATTCGATCCACATTACCATGATGCTCTGCCTTGGAAGAAAGCAATGTGTCATCTCATTTAAGCAATTTAAGGATATGATCATCTGAAGATGAGCTGATGCTGGTGGGTTACACTTCTCTATCTGTAGGGGTGCTGGAAAGGCTAGAACGGCAGCACATTGTTAAAGTAGCTTACAATTGTAAGTCGTTTATTTAGAATACAAATTACAACTCACTACAGGAGATCAAGAAATGGCCACAAGGGTTATAGCGTTATCTCAACCCATGATGCTCAAAATTTCTGGTTGGAAGAAAACAATGGACCAACCAAAGCAACTCGAATTATCACTTTGAAAAGATATGATGTATTTGAAGCTTAGATTATTGCAGTCACCATCGTGAGGAGATGTATGCTTCCATATTGCGAGGATTTATGCCGATGCTCCAGATTGCTTTTCTAAGTGTGGTTGTTTCGTTGTCATTAGGTTGCCAGGGGAAATGGCATGTGTGCAGTCCTTGCTGCCATTGCACAATGCAACAGCTTCAGCGCGATTGGTGTCGCAGCTTCGGTCCTCAGCTGGCGCCCTCCTCCAGGGTACGCACATGGATATTTCCTGATGGTATTTTTCGCCCAACATTGTAGATCATTTGCACAAATCTTTGTTGCACTTCTTTGTATGATGAAACAAAACATCGGTCTCTGAGCTCCATCCAGCAGTCACAGTAGCATAATTCAAAAGTCTGTCCAACCTTAGCGAGGTAGTAGAGTGGCAGTTTTATTGTTCTTCACAGAAGCTAACAGAACCAGGTCAATAGATCGGATGTAGAAGCTGGTTCGATTCTTGGAGGCCATCACTTCAGTACACTTAAGCAGTTTTAGAAATATACTCGACGAGCTATTAATAATCTATTTCACAGTCTAGACTCTGCAAGCAAGCAAGCGAGCAGTTTGATACTCAACATAGTCATGCCGCAGAATTTTAGTGTTTACTGTGGACGGCTGTAGATTAGAGTGCACGGTTCATGCATTTCGTATTTTTATCTGAAATCAAGATGAAGTATGGATAGCAAGATGAAACGTTAGAGGGCTGAGACTTCATAGTTTTCTTTTTTATTATGTTCGCCAGTGCCTATTATAGAAGACGATAATGTTTAAACAGGACAGTGTCTCTGACAAGATTTTCGGGAGAATGCAATGGTAGCTCACGAAAGATCTTCTCTGACAAGATCTTCGCAATGGTAGCTCACGAGTGTGATGTTGGCCGTGCATCAGACGGTGAGGACGGCACATAAAGCAAATTTGGTGCGATTCTATTATTCTATTGTTCAATCCCATGTCTTAGAAGGGCCCTTGCCAACAAACAAACATGTCAATAAACTACATTCCTGACACTACGCCTCCTTCTCTTTATAATCCCAATAAACTACATTCCTGACACTACTCCTTTCTTCTCTTCATCATCCCAAGTGTCAGACCTGGTCCGATTCCAGATAACTCTTGAATGTTCTGGCAGCATCCTCCTCAATCGACCCTGACACATCCCATAATATGACCACATTTCATCGCCTGCTGAGTCTGTTGCACCCCAAATAACACAATTTAAAATGATCTCTGTTGTTTTATATCTAGTTCAGGTTCTGATCTTGCTTTCAACCATTTCTGTCCGAGTCATAAATATCAACCTGGTTCTATCGATGCAGCTGATGGTTTTGTTGTGTGTGGACAATCAATGGCTTTTGTTTTCAGTAGAGTTTGGTTTGTATGAGATGAGAGCAAGTGATCGTTGGGTGAGGGTAGTGGCCACCTGGTCTCTCGTACTTCGGAGAGGGTGATTGCATGGAGAAAGTGAATCGGTGGTGGTGGTGTGTGGTTGTCAGGACTATGGATTATTGACGATGCCTGACTGACAACAACAACCATCCTCCTGCCTGCTCGACTCGTCTTTCTGGGGATTCGAACCACGTGCGCTGCATCTGTAGATCCTTCCTCTCCCTTCCATTGGGAAGCACAAAGAATGTGAAGCTTTCCGCAGGTTTTCCATTTAATTCTTTTATTGCACGAAATGGACTATTTTAAAATTGGTTCCACATCAAGCTCGTGCTGTACTGTTGATATTTTGATGTCTGGTGCAATGATGGTTATCTCAATGGCCTCTTTCTAGCTTGTGATGATCCATGTTTATGATTAGGAATGAGAAGGTCGTGGTTGCTTTTCCATTGACAATGCATGATTATCAGGATTGGTATCACTGATGTTTCTGGACTAAATTCAATTCATCCGCATCGAGTGCAATGGATTTGAAGTTGCTTCGATCCAAGTATGATTTTAAACTGTCATCCGCCTGGTTACCCACTTAGTTGACAGAGTGGGTTGGTCTTTCAAGGACATGGAATGACATGAGTTATATAGCAGGGTACTTTGGTTTGTTGGCAAATTTGAAGCGAACATTCAACATGATCTGGTTAGAAGTGTTTGTATACCTTTAAGGAATGACTCTTTGAGTTTCTAAGGTGCTTCAACTGTAAGGAATTAACACATTTTGTAAAATGGATACTATCACATTAGAACAGGGTTATGTGTTGAATACCACTCATTGACATTTCAGTGTGTTTAAGAGTCCCACCCTCATTGACATTTCCTATGTACCCTACATCAGGGTGGAACCAAAAGTTTGGACGTTTTCATGTTTAAAACAAACCATCATTCAATGGCACTTTTTGTTATTCAATCACCGTGTAGCATCAGTGTAAAAATAATCCGTATCAGTCACAGAAGTGACTGGATGACGAAAATGATGTTTGCAATATTCAGATCTCAATGCCAGCCACAATATGGAATGAGATGCTCCTCATTTATATTTCTCTTCATTTTCTGTATCAGAAAACTAGGGTGACGAGATATGAATCTATACGCAGGAGTTACCTAGAGGAAAAAGTGACTGCACATTACTGTGCAATCAGCCAGAAAGGTATAGGATGCAACTGCCATTTCGTACTAACGTGCACAGCAAAGGACCAGGTACATTACGAAATGGGCATCACGTTTGTACTTCTGTACAGTGAAAATTCTCCCACATCATCAGGATTCATTTCACTTCTGTTCAGTACGCAATTGTGTCATTCAAGATCAACAGGAGAATGTCAGCTAAAAAGATTATGGACAGGCAATCATCCACCTAAGTTGAACCCCTGCGTGGACGAATCCTTATCACCAGGAGAATGTCATAACCTCACCCACCAACCTCATCAATAAAATACAAAAAAACATCTTTCTCACCAACGCCCGTTACAGTGCGCAATACTGACTTGACATGAACCCTGGCACTCATTACCGTGTGACATCTGTGAAAATATCATCTGCGAAGTATCAATCAATCAATGTGCATTACGTATGAAGACTTCACATGATATTAGAGGATGCTTTTATTTTCACAAATGTTGTGGTACAAGGTGGAGCTCGTAAGAAAGAGCTCACGGGTAAATTACAGAAGAAACATCTGATTGAGAAACGGTTACAATAAGATTACAGGTTCACATATCTGTACAAGACTAAAGGCCGTCAGAAAAAGAAAAAATTGGACAAAAACTCATCATGTACTCTCTCTCTCTCTCTCACTCGCTCACACTCGCCGAGGAAAATAACCCAAAAATTAGGATAATTTGCCAGTTTCCTCGCTCGCTCGCTCACTCAGTAAATGTGTCTAAAATTGCTAGCTAGCTAACTGATCCATCGATGATGTGTACAAATGGAAACCTCTCTCTCAAATACAAAAACAGCCCTTCAGCCTTTTCCCGGAAATTTGAACATCGGCTGGACAATGAAGAAACCTTCATGAGAATCTGTACCTTGTATGTCTCAGCCACCGAGCCGCATTGGTTGGTTGTTGTGGTATGTGGATATGAGCCTCCCTCCCTCCCCCCAAAAATAGTGACAATCGCTGCCTTACACTCAGTTTACCTACAGATGGAAGTCAATTCTCATGCAAGAATCGAGACTTTGGAAGCCATTGATTGTCATGCAAGAGTCGAGACTTCGAGAGCCATTGATTGTCATGCAAGAGTGGAGACACGAGAGCGCGAATCGGGTCCAGCTGAAGCGAAGCCTTCCACGCGCACCACCGGATTTCCACCGAAGGAGGTGGGCCCACGGTGTGACAGCACCGACTGTGCTCTCTGCTGCAGAAACTCCACGTCGTGAATGAGTGGGTTCCCTGTCCGACTCGGAGGCGAGCCGCTGAAGTATGGGGGTGAACAGCCAAAATTGGAAATATCTCCACAGCCACCCTGCAGCAGAAGAGATACACGTTGTAACTTGTGAGTACCATTCAGTACCATTCATAATCGGTACCATTCACAATAAGTGCCATCAAGCATCATGTGGTCTCCCACCACCAGATATCAGATGCAACTTCCAATCACCACGTAGTACATACATATCAATCCGCTACCAGTACTGATATCAGTCCGCATCCAGTACAGAGATCAGACCGCTACCAACACAAATAAAGTGAGAGTACTAAAACCGTTAAGGACCTCTTGTATCAACTCCTATAACCATCTTGGTTCGCCTTAGCCATTTGTCTACAACCACTCACCCTTGAATGAAATTCAGGTTCTCAACTATTTCTTCAACCTACTACCTACTTTCGATATACTAACAAGAACTGAACACGTCTACTTATAAACTTAGGTTGGACGTGTCGTTGACGTAAGCATAACGAGTGGACGTCTACGACCACTTGGTATTCCGATGCTTATCTGCAACCTCTCATCTTATACTAACTTCACTTATGAACAGATTGATCTTGTGAGACTTCTACTATGTCAGGAACCGAGGCCATCTTTCGTAAAGAAAACACGCGAAAAAGTTCAAAGAGGATCCTGTGTTCAAAAATCAGGAGATTCAAGCGAAATATTCTAACCTTGCTGAGAAAGATATCGAGTAAATCAAAGCCGGCATCTCCCTCTGGTCTCACAGTCGCTTGACTGCAAACACAATCACGAAAGATAACACCACATGAGTTGACGAAACCATCGAAGTGAAAAGTCGATCACATCCGTGCGAAGGGGAAAGACTACAGACGGATAGCAACGCAGTTATACCTTCTTCGCCGCCTCGAAGGTTTCAGGTACTCATTGACAGGACAGGAGATAGTGGTCGGCCGCCGGGGCTTGGGACAAATAACTTCTTCATCGTTGTTCCCTTCGACACGAAATCCCGTGAGCGAGGGGCGCCGCCCATCGTTCATCTCGGAACGAT
The DNA here is from genome assembly GCA_037043015.1 of Bryum argenteum. Classification (NCBI taxonomy): domain Eukaryota; kingdom Viridiplantae; phylum Streptophyta; class Bryopsida; order Bryales; family Bryaceae; genus Bryum; species Bryum argenteum. The sequence continues at coordinate 9,924,138 of CM073328.1, read as the reverse complement.
TACTATTCTCCAGAGAGTTCCAAGCCCCAGCCAACTGCTGGACACCACCAATGTTCCTTGCAATATCCAGCTTTGCGACCTTTACAATTATCGTGACTGATCCAAAAAATGTACAAAATTGGTGTGTTGTTGTCTCTTCATGTACAGCGGCCGCATATATATATATACACAAATAAGCGGTATGCACACCCTGTGACAATAGACAAACACACTCGTCAAAACACCGATCTCCATTCAAAATTTCAAAAAATGGCGGCTGAAGTTCAAAACGTACCGGCGTGAGGCAAACACGCTCCAACTCCTCGTTTTCCAATCCTCCACCGTCCAAAGAGAAACCTAATTAGAACCCTAATCCTGTAAAACAAGCCCCGCCAAATCAAGATCAGTATCACAGAAGCCAAGATTCGAACATGGAGGGATGGCTAATGCGCGAAAACTGAAACAAGCGCCTCCATGGACGATTTTGAAGGGAAAATGGCCATACTGATCCAAAGCTGGCTCAAAAAAGTTCAAAAAAATGCGAAAAAACGGCCGTTTCAAAGGGGGACTTGAGTATTTGCGAAAGCTAAGAGGAAGGAGAGGCGATCTGAGAGAGAGCGTACCAACGTCTGCAGTGACGGACGCCCCTCTCCCGCAACAATGAAATCAAAAAAGGAGCTACGGTAGTGCGGACCTTCAAAGGTAGAGGCTCGACCCCAGCGCCTCCACTGCCTATCGTCAGGTTATCATCCACTTTTGCAAGTGGATGGCATAATTCTGGATGAATGATGGATGTGGTTGTCCGGGTTTACGGACGAAGTACATCCATGTGATGCGCACTCCCGTTCGGGGGGAAAGATATTTTTATCCCGCGGAGTTACTGGGGTTTTTGAATATTTTACCTTCGCGGTAAAAAACCTTCCCACTAGCGTGGTTGGTAATGCCTCGCTAGCTACTCGCTTGTGATTGATGTATAGGACTTTCAAAAGTTTTTGATTACCATATCCGATTTCATTCTAGACTATTTGGTATGGAACTACTTATTTGGAGAATGTGAGTTTATTTCCCTTTTTTATTCAGTAATTAAGTTTCAACTTTAATAAATTTGCCCATGAGAAGTAAAATACATTTTTTCTTGAATGTAATGATTGAAGTAAGCTAGTTCCATTAAACGCAAAATACATTACTAATCATTTTTCACATGGCTTAGAATATGGCGTGTTTGTCAACTGGAAAACGGTTTCACTTGATATTCTTTCAGATGGGCATAGTTATCCCAACTTCTCTAAGTTTGTAGCAATTTTAGTTGGAGTGTATGCCAACCGCTTTGACATGGTGATACTTATTCCAACTACGTTAAGTCTGTAGCGGTTGGTTTCAGCTGGATTCTATCCCAGCTGCTGCAAGGTGTAGCGGTCTCAGTTGGAGTTTATTCCAACTGCTTTCAGATGATCATGCTTATTCCAACTACTGCAAGGTGTATCAATTTTAGTTGGAGTTTATCCCAACTCCTTTCAGATGGAGATAGTTATTCCAATTGCTTTTAGAGTGATAGTTACTCCAATTGTTTCCAACGTGATAGTTATTCCAACCACTGGAAGTTTGTAGCAATTTCAGTTGGAGTGTATCCCAAGTGCTTTGAGATGGTGATAGTTATTCCAACTATAGCAAGTTTGTAGCGGTTTTTGTTGGATTTTATCCCAATTGCTTCCAGATGGTGATGGTTATTCGAACTGGTGTAAGGTGTAGCGGTTTCACTTGGAGTTAATTTCAACTGCTTTCAGATGGTCATAGGTATTTCAACTGGCGCAAGGTTGTAAAAAGTTCAGTTGGAGTTAATTCCAATCACTCTCAGATGCGGTGGTATTTATTCCAATTGCTTTCCGTGTGATAGTTATTCCAATTGCTTTGAGGGTGATAGTTACTCCAATTGCTTTCAAATGTTGATAGTTATTCCAACTACTGCAAGTTTGTAGCAGTTTTAGTTGAAATCTATCTCAACTGCGTTCAGATGGTGATAGTTGTTCCAACTGCTACAAGTTTGTAGCGGTTTTCAGTTGGAATTTATCCCAACTACGTTCAGATGGTGATAGCTATTCCAACGGCTGCAAGTAGTGAAAGTGGGTTTCTTCGAGAACAAGACATGTCGTCAAAGAGATTAGTTATTTCCATATCCTGCTAATCAGATTCGCACTGCCAGAGAGATTCGCAATGTCGTAGAATATGGCATGCTTCTAAAACATGGACAAGTTTGTAATAGTTTTCAGTTGGTTGGTACTCTTGTTGACGATGAGAGTTCTCCCATTTGTTAAATTCACTTTGTTTACAAAAGGCCCCACCTGAGAGCCGTCAACTTGTTGGTCATAGAATACACGTCAACACCTTGTTGCTTGTGCATATTGGTTCACCTTTTAGGAATCATGTAGAATGTCTCTACTCCCTATAACCAACTGACAATCAAACAATTCGCTTACACAAATGCCCTTTTTTAACAAGTTAGAAAATATGATAGGTTTCTCAAAGTTGGACAAGCTTATAGTCTAAAATTGGTGCTTTCTGAGATGTTGGCAAGAAGGCCCACCTCAAAGCCCTCAACTTGACGGTGAAAACATATACATTGCCCATGTTGGTTCACGTTTTGAGATTCATCTAAAAGGACCTCAGTTCTCTCCTACCACTCCTACCAACAAAGAATCAAGTAGTATGCATACGAAACCACCTTTACTCACAACCCTTGAAACATTACACATTATCGAGAGTTAAACAAGCTTAGAGTACTACGTTGGTACCTTCTAAAAGCCCTTCGTTTGCTAAAAATGAAACAAAAAAAAAACAAATAGAAACTCACCAATGTAAATTTGTGAATCATCATATCCAATATGATATACACACAAGTCATACCAAACTTAAAACTCATAGCTAACCAAAACCAACCCCTCAAGAGCACTTTTTTAGTTCATACTAAAACACATACCAAGTTTATTTCTTAAATTTCATTGCATATAGTCGAGGATAAAATTTAGGATACATGATATAAGTTCAATACAATAAAATTTGTCAAATAACTATAGAGATGTAATGGAGTATCCTAGTAAATTAGTTGGTTTACCAACTCGAAGCAGTAAATTAGTTAGTTTACCAACTCCCAAGCTAATTTCTCTTGCCACAAAACCATGAGTAAGTGTTTAGAGAATGGGCATACATTCAAATTTAGTAAACAGAAAGACAACACATCATTCCTTCCCTATTTACATTCTATAACACGATTTGATTCTCCAGTCTAGTGGGAATTAACGCGCTTGACACCTCAGCATCACCATTTGTAATTTTATTTCATTTAATTGTAAATTCCAGCCACATAGGATTCACCCCCAAGTTGGCCTTTCAATAGATTTCATTATCATGGAATTAAATGTGAATGGAGTTGAGGATTCTTGGTTAGGTGCCACATTGGTAATCAATATGAGCAATCAGGGTGGTTCACTTGTAATGTTGGGCGTTGCATGTGCTAAAAGTGAGTTATTCCTTCTAGTTGGGTGGCACAGTAAACCGAAAGTGCTTGAATGTGAATTAACTTAGTTTTTTAAAATTGTGAAGTGCATCTGCTTCGAGTACATCAAAAAGGGAATTTATGATCGCATGTTCATGCAATTATTATATTTGCCAGCATCCGAAGGTGGGGACTGTTGGCAACCGTCCATGTTTCTGAGTTTCCTGCTATCAAATCATTTTCTGATCTCAGCCCTGGAGTGTCTCCATATATAAAATAATAAAAATCAATAAATTTAACTTTCTCTTGAGTTTATAAAGATCGTTATATGGAAATAATTTCCCTCTTAGACTTGTAGAAACTTAGAGTATGTTGCTCGCAAACTAGTCCCTCTAAATGGAAGATGGCAATGAGTTTTCATGTGAGCTTCAAGGTGGTGGAAGTTGTTTACGCAATTTCTCCTAAACGTTGCCCGCGAATGGCGAGAGAGTCGAGTTGCAAGCGACGGCTTTGCGAACTTCTATTTGACCGGCTAGAGAGTTGTTCAAGAAAGCAACTATTTCCACGCGCAATAGGGCAAACAAGGGTTTGTTGTCTTGTTGCTACAAGGAGAGCGAAAACTCATGGCAAGTGAGGTAAATTTGACCAGCTTGAGAGCTAGTTGGCCTGAGACGAGAAAATGACGAGAGTCTTAGGGATCACGACTGGGGAGGAAAACTCAAGTGCTCCATGCAAGTGTCGTTTGGGGGCCTCTTGACAAGTCCCAAAGCGTGCAATGCTCTTTGACTTGAACGAGTGCAATAGTGTGAAATAGCGGATACTCTCTGACTTGAACGAGTGCAATAGTGTGAAATTTTTTCGGTAAGAATATGTAAAAATTTAATGTAAATCCAAGTAAAAAACCAACTATGACAGATGCATTTTGATGATGGGGAAGACTTATATTTTAGTGAATGTTGGACCTATCCTTTCTAAGGTTGCTGAGAAATCAAATATTGCACATTAGGATCAGGTGTTTGTACCTTAAATGGAGTGCCAAACCTAACACTTCAAGACAAAAAAGGTAAGATGATTTTTGTTGGATCCCCTAGTAGCATCAGCTCATAGAGGGGCGGTTTGAGCTCGAAATCAACCACAAAAGATAAGTTGTTTACGCAAAACTGAAACTTTGACTAGATATAACTCAAGATCGTTATGGTGACATTTGATAAACATCGATGGGTAGGTTTATCACACAATTGTAAAGATCCTAAGGATGGATCTCCCGAAATCAACTTGAAGAAACTTTGTTCACGGATTTCAGATATGGTAGTCTCAAATCTTCCTTGAAGGGTTAAAGCAACAGATATGGCCATCTGGAAGCTTCTCCTTTGGGGGTCAAGGCACAGATTTCGGATATGGTCGTCTGGAAGCTTCTCCTTGAGGGGTTAAGGCAATTGTTGCTGAAAGCTCGGTTTGGAAAACCACTTTTCCCAGATCATGCCAGTACTTCCTGCCAATGACCGGGTAACCTCATATGCCCCTTGAGAAATGGGTCATTCTTACTCGTCTCTCACAATTGCAATTGCATTTTTAAACTATTCTCATTTTATTTTAAAAAAATTAATGGCATGCAAAAACTGTTGCACCCAAATAGATGCTGAATCACCCATGCTTCCTTCAAATGCCTTTTTTTTCTTTTATTGTCAAAATTTGTATGTTTTTTTTATGTAAATTATGAAGGCATCAAAGTGGATTTTATCTAGGCTTTTTAATCACCTACGAGGGCAAAAATTATGTAGACATGTACCTAATTTGACTAGGAACAAGTGTTTGAAGAGCCTTTTATATCTAAAAATGCTTCGTTGGTTTCTCGGATATTTTTTTTTCTTCTAAAAATTAAGAAAATTAAAGTTTTGCCAGCCTTTAACATCTGATTTTACAAATGATCAAGAATCTACTTATTTGTAAAATGTGAAGTTGTATAATATCTTGTATGTATTTATTTCCCGTTTTCATTTAGTAATTAAGTTTCAACTTTGGTAAATTTGCTCGTGAGAAGTAAAATACATTTTCTCTTGGATATAATGACTGAAGTAAGCTAGTTCTATATTAATCGAAGAATAGATTACTAATCATTTTTTACATGACTTAGAATTGATGTGTTTGTGAACTGGAACAAGTTTGTAGCTGTTTCACTTGGTATTCTTTTAGATGGGCATAGTTATCCCAACTACTCTAAGTTTGTAGCAGTTTTACTGTTGGAGTGTATCCCAACTGCTTTGAGATGGTGATAGTTATTTCAACTGCAGTAAGTTCGTAGCGGTTGGTTTTAGTTGGATCTTATTCCAACTGCTACAAGGTGTAGCGGTTTCAGTTGAAGTTTATCCCAAGTACTTTCAGATGGTGATAGTTAGTCCAATTGCTTTCAGGGTGATAGTTATTCCAATCGCTGCAAGTTTGTAGCAATCTCTATAGGAGTGTATCCCAACTGCTTTGAAATGGTGATAGTTATTCCAACTACAGTGAGTTTGTAGCGGTTTCAGTTGGATTTTATCCCAATTGCTTCCATATGGTGATAATTACCCAATTGGTGCAACGTGTAGTGATTTCAGTTGGAGTTTATCCCAACTGCTTCAGATGGTCATAGGTATTCCAATTGTCGCAAATTCGTAACAATTTTAGTTGGAGATAATTCCAATTGCTTTTAGCTGCAGCTACTGATAGTTATTTCCAACTGCTTTCGGGGTGATAGTTATTCAAACTGCTTTCATGGTATTAGCTATTCCAATTGCTTTCATGGTGATACTTGTTCAAACTGCTTTCAAAAGTGGAAGTGTAAATTTGGTAGCCTTTGAGCTTCTTTATTTTCGTTGTGGATTAGATTAGGGTGTGACCAAGCTCTTGTGGCGCTTAGCATAAGGGTTGCTTCGAGGACATCACCACTTGATACAACCAATAAAGATGGTAACGACAACATCCCCTCACGTCAAAACACCAAAAGCCAATGGCCAAAAACATGTCACTTCAAAAGACTCAAGTAGGCACAACAATTTTCCTCTTAGCTTCGGTTGGGTACTTTATGCACTGCAAGTTGTGACTTCCATTCTTGTTTCACATATGTCATGCTTACCTTGGCCCAAAGCCATGGCAAGTTTAGTCGCAAAACTCCAAGTGACAAAGTCTTGTACACCAGAGTCAATGTGTTGTACTTGTTTACCATGCCTAGAATTGGAGATGCTCATACACTCTACGTTGTACTGTGAGCAACACTAACTAGAATATGGAGCGTAGTGACTAGGATATTAAGTGCATTCTTTTTCCCAAGATCTTATTTATTCATGGAACAAGCTTCCAAGAGCAAAAAAAAAAGTTGAAAATCGCATGAAAAGGAGCTGATCTTTGATGCTGCACTTTTAGCAGGGGGCAGCAAGCAACTAAGCCACCACAGGCCGTGCACAACATGCGGTTGCCAACAATGGACACTCCAAATTTCATCCAAATTTCATCCAGATGTCATCCATATGTCATCCAATCCTATTGGGGCCCTCTTTTTTTTCACTTTGTAGAGTGGGACCAGAATTGCACGCTCACTTTCCAATCCTGACCCAATGACAACAATTCCTTCTCCAAAAAGCAATGCCCACCCCTTGGCCTCCCTCTATCACTAGATGGAATCATCCATTTGCCTTTGACCCCCCCCCCCTCCCTCCCCTTGTGGATGAGTTCCCTAAAACACTCCTCCATGCATTTTAACGACATGGTGCTTTCTAACCTTTGGCGCTTCATCATGAAATATCTTTAGTCAAAAAGTAAGAAAAATCAATGGAATGAATAGAAAATTTAATTATTCTCTAAAACTTAAAATGGGTTTTTAGGATGATGAGGTATCTAATTTCATTTGAATATGTGTTGGAAGTGTAAAGAGCTTTGTAGAAAATTAATTCTTATAGAAAGAGGAGTTATGGGTTAGGAAATATGAAACAAAATGGAATTGCAATCTAAGCTGGATACGCTTTTTATTTTTGAGATATTTATTAAGAATTTTTTGTGGATGTGTTTACGACCGGATTTGTACCCAAGTACCCAACTCAAGATTTTTCAAGAGTAACCTTCGAAGTTACAAGACCAAGTTCTAAGTTTCTAGTATCTTCTTTCAAAATTCATTAAAATTTGAGAGATTTAGGGTCTTCTCATTTTTCTCAAAATTCACGGACTCGAATTGAGCATCTAATTATAGTTCATTATTTTTTTTTTCCTAAACCAAATATGTCTAATGCAATGCATATTTTACTACATCATTCTCTTCATAGCTTTTTAAAGAGAGTAACTTGCACAAAGAGCAACATAGAAGGGTACTACTGAGCCTCTATATTTTTGTATGGGCGTACCCAACTTAGTAACCTACATGGCAAATGTTTGGGGTAACAATCTTCACGTCTCCCATTTGCACCATGCAGGCAATGCCTCTCAAACACTGCCCAAAACAACCTTCACGCAAACTTTTGATGTTATAATCTTGCAAACGACAAAACATCCAACGATCAACATTAGAAATATGACTACAAACAGGCTTAAGTACAACGTCTTACAATCAAAAGTTTCAGAAAAAATTTGATTCACACCTCCAGAAGTGCATAGAGGTAGAAAACTGCAATTTTGATTTTCCAAACTACAAATAACACAAAGATCTTTAAAGAAATAATCACATGAATTAGGTCAAAAGCTCTCCTCTCTTCTTTAGCCGCAAGACTCCATTGAAATCAGGTACTCAATTAATAGATTGGTTCAGAAATAGCAGAAATGTGCTCACCGAGTAAAACAAAAGATTGAGAGTCCCTAGAATTGTGTGTTTTTCTTAGCATGTGGGAAGAAGATCTGAGTCAGGAGGGGAGTGGATGAATGAAACTTGACTTCTAAATACCAATAATAATAATATTATTGGTATTAAAAGGAGGAGGGGTAAGAGCATGACCAGCCCTCTACGGCAGGCCGGCCCGCAAGGCCGTCCCAAAATGCGAAAGGCGCCGCCTGTCCGGGGTTACGAAGCCCAGCCCAACACGGAGGGCAGGGCCCGCTCACTAATCACCCACCAATCACACCACCTCACATTCCACTTTTCATAGCTTTCTTTAGAAATCATTTCTTGCCAATGAAATTTCTGCCACGTGGCTCTCACTCATTAGTTAAAGGGGACACTAAAACTTGAGTGGAGGCACGGGATAACTTGGAGTTTTGGTGGGCTAGAATTTAGGGTACTGCAACCCTCTTGACCGGGTTACCGGGTTAGTGTGTGGGCTGGGGCCCCTGGCACTTCATATCCGGCTCCATGCTCCGGCCTGCAGTGCGGGCTGGGCATGCTCTAAAGGAGGGTTGGGACAATAACAATCTGGAAAACTGCAGGAAATGCGGTTGGGGAAGCTGCTGGAAATAGGGCCTTGTATTGTAATGGCAACGTAATGCAGCCCATGATGGGCACCACATGACGCTTTACACTACCCCCTCACTTCTCCTTGGCCCTCGTGCTCATCCCCAATCAGACAAAGTATTTTGAGGAATGTCGTCATTTTTAAATTTATTTTATTTTATTTTATTTTATTTTTTGTTGCTATTTTTTGTTGGTTTTCAGTTTTCTTTTTTGAGAATTGGCTACTTAGTGGATGAGAGGAAATTCGATTACAAGTAGGTCTTGATGAGCAAGTGGTATTCATGATCTTTTCGGCCCCTTTATTATTTATTTATTTATTTATTTTTTATTTTGATACCTACATGAGCGGAGTAGAGAACTACTCGAAAAGAGGATTTTTCATTATTTATATACATATTTAAGTGGTTTAGTCTCAGAAAATCTTAAAAAGAATTTGGTTTAATTCTGCCGGGCTTCGGCTCTGGCTCTTGTATGTGTTTAACTTCAGTAAAGCATATACTGTTCAAGAAAAAAAAGAAGAAAAGAGGATTTTCTGTGTGCAAATATTGGTAAAATCTCACTGCAACCTAAGCTAGAAGTAAGGCAGTCACCACTTAAAGTGGTACCTAAGGTATAAGCACCCATAACCAGAAACACATCCATGACGAACAATTAGAGTTTCCCATACACGCAAATGGCTGTACCAAAAACAATTTTAATACCATAAAGTGTAAGGACCATGATGGCTTTGTGGTGAGGAAGCTGCCAAAACATCAGCACCCATTTTTGATGACTGAGAGTAGGCGTGATCGTGTTCACATTAGAATATCCACTTATCGGTTATAGGTCCACAGAGTGTTAAATTTTGTATTGCATTCAGGCTGAAAATTCATATTTATGTGAGTCGAAATTGCTCTAAGTGTTGTCGGTCATGGGTGAAGCTATATGTTTGCCATGGGCTCTGAACAACTTTTGCAAAAAAGAATTTGTAGTAATTCTAATATTACTTAATTTATTTTTGAAATATCCTCATTCGTCATGAACCTTGTGTTACTACACACAAAAAATAATTCCTTATTGATAACCCAAGTTCCGATATGTTGAAATGCTTAACTTTTCGGTTTACAGGTGCTTATACCTTAGTGTACTAAAGGATTGTGACCATGAATAGCCCGAGCTTTAGTGCTAAATGAGTGTTGCTCTATATGTTTAACCCCTAAGATGCCAGATAGTTCTCAATTAATTGATACATTGATTGATTAAAAAAAAAGAAAAAAAAGAAAAAAGAAAAAAGAAAAAAGAAAAAAGAAAAAAAAAAAAAGAAAAGAAAAGAAAGTATAATCTTATATCTTATATGTATAGTCAGTTCCAAATCTTGATGGGATGCTCTAGACTAATGAAAGTTTCTCGAAACTCTTTCTTTGTTGATTTTTTAAATTTTTTTCTTTATTTTTTTATTTTTTTCTTTGATCTTTAGAAATTTTGACAAGTTGCGGAACCACATTCTATTTATGAAACCTTGTTTGGATTCATTGATTAGTTATAGTAAGCCTTCTAACACAATTATGGCAAGGTTTTTAAGTGTTATAAAAACTTACTATTTTGGGAAACTAATGGTGTGCTATTGACTTTATTGGTGGCCTTTATTTATTATATCATGAGATATCTTACTTTAGGCAATCATCTCAATTTTCAAATATAAATGATAGAAGTTAATGCCAACTAATTTTAGATGGTGATTGTTATTCCAACTGCTGCAAGTTTGTAGCAATTTCAGTTGGAGTTTATCTTAACTATTTTCAAATGGTGATGGTTATTCCAACTGCTGCAAGTTTGTAGCAACTTTAGTTGGAGTTTATCTCGACTACTTTTAGATGGTGATAGTTATTCCAACTGCTGCAAGCTTGTAGCAACTTCAGTTGTAGTTTGCAGCAACTTTAGTTGGAGTTTATTCCAACTCCTTTTAGATGGTAATAGTTATCCCAACTCCTGCAAGCTTGTAGCAACTTCAGTTGGTGTTTCTAAAAATTGATAGTAGTTATATCATCTAGTGAAAGTGAGTTTCTTCGAGTACAAGACATGTCGTCAAAGAAATCATTTGTTTGCATACATTGCCGGTCAGTTTTGCAATGTTCGTAGAATATGGCATGCTTCTAAAAACATAGACAAATTTGTGATAGTTTTCAGTTGGTACTCTTTGAGATGATGATAGGTCTCCCATCTGCTGAAAGTTAGTTTGTTCAAAAAAGGCCCCACTTGAGAGCGGTCAACTTGCTTGTAAAGGGATATCCGTCAACATCTTGTTTCTTGTGCATATTGGTTCACCTTTTGGAAATCGTCTAGAATGCCTCAGCTCCCTATAACCAACTAGCAATCAAGATGTCTCTGCTTCGACAAACTACCCTTTTTTAACATGTTAAAAACCATGATAGGTTTCTGAAAGTTGAACAGGCTAGTTGTCTAAGATTGGTGTTTTCTAAAAAGTTGGCAAGAAGCCCACCTCAAAGCCCCCAACTTGATAATGAAAACATGTACATTGCTCATGTTGGTTCAAATTTGAAAATTCATCTAAAACAACACTAGTTCTCTCCTACCAACAAAGAATTAAGTAGTGTGCTTAGAGAACCACCTTTACACACAACTCCTAAAACATTACATGTTTTCCAAAGTCCAGACAAGCTTAGAGTACCAGGTTAGTACTTTCTAAAAGCTCTTTGTTTGCTAAAAATAAAAACTCACCAATATAAATTTGTGAATCATCCTATCATTGAATATACATACATGCAAGTCATATCAAACTCAAAACTTGGGGCTTGCTAAAACCAACCCCTCAAAAGCACTTTTTCACTTCACAGTAAGTCACATAACAAGTTTATATCTTGAATTTCATTGCTCATCTTAGTTTCCTATTTCTTTTCTGAGAATTGGCTAGTCGATGAGAGGAAATTCGAAAAAGGAAGTGATATTCATGGTCTTTTTGTCCCACATTTTATGTTTTATTTTCATTTTTATTTCTTTTATTTGTATTTTTGAGAATTTAAAAATAATTTATGTATCAATTAATTGAGAGATACATACATGACCGGAGTAGAGAATTACTCCATGAGAGAATTTTTGTGTGCTTTTATTAGTTAAATCTCATTACAACCTAAGCTAGAAGTAACACGCAGTCACCCTTTAAGTGGTGGTACCAGCTGCACTAAAAGATTGTGAACATGAGGAGCCCGAGCTATAGTGCTAAATGAATGTTGCTCTACATGGTTAACCTCTAAGAGTCTAGACAATTCTCACTTGATTGATACATTGATAAATTCGAATCCTGCGTTTCAATAGGTTTATGGATCATACGATTTTGAAATAAGAATATTATCCTTGGATGTTTCTTTGCAATGAACTTCTAATATTATAATCCATTATATATTAACTTAAGATTATCAACTTTTTAGTCCAAAGATTTTTCATATTAGTTAACATATTGCGGAAATGTTTTGTAATTATTGAATATTGTAATTTATAATAATCTGCAATGGAGCCTTAGCTATTTCCAAAGTATTTGAGAAGTAATGTATGGTCATCAAAATTATAATTTTTTATAATATATATAAAATTAAATTGGGTCCGTCCCACCAACATACAAACATACCGACTTGCCAAACTTCTTTTTTTGTTTTTTGGATTATGTATAAAAAAGTTACTTTTAAAAATAGAAACGGGCATATATAAAAGTAATAAATATAATACTGTTTGAGAAAATGGTTGACACGAGGTACTTTTTTAAAATTACCATATAGAGAGCTTCTTCGTCGAGACAACGAGGACCTTATTAGTGTATATATATATATATATATATATACATATATAGTTATTGTTCTCCTTTATAGTATTTGATATGATTCAATACGATTTAATATAACTCAACATTTATATGATAATAGTAATTAATGAAATAGTCGCTACGATCATAATAACAAATAGTACACCAAATGTCAGCAAGTAACGTACATTTCAAGATTCATTACATCTCTAGTTAATACTGAGTGTTGGGATTGATTGCTCATAATATGTTGCTATATGTTTTCCTTGTTGACATTTAATGCTAGAGTTCCTTAATAATCTATATTACCCTAATCAATTTAAAAATGTGGTTAGAAGGGACAAGTCTCGTTGATGAATGATATTAAGTTATGGCTATGTAAATCACTTAAAAGTGAATTCATAGTGACTTTGTACACTGGTTAGATGGAACTTCCCTCTATTCATGGAAACCCAAATTATAGTTTTTGTTCCATCTAACCAGTGTACAAAGTCAAAAGCATCAGATAGACACACTGACGCTTACCCCAACCACATAAAGAAGGCAAAAACTACCTACAACTAAGTGCATACATTCTCCCTACTCTACTCTAGTTGGTAACAAAGACACTATTCTCTCAAAGGTGCACTTCCCTACTTCAGACAAGCACACATATCATGATAAAAAGGGTTCAAAAACATGATAAGAAAGATTCAAGTGATGATAAAAAAGGTTAAGAAATTGAATGGAAATGTGGGTGGGGAGCAGCGGAGCAAGCAGGGCAGACACTGCAGAAAAAGGCGGATATATCAATCAATAGTTGAAAACAAGTGGCTAAAAAAGTATCTTTGCGTCTCCTGATAACACTGAGCATTGAGTACTAGGCAAAATTAGAAAAGATGCCTCCTGAAATGCGTTCATACTCTACAGTGCCAGTCAACTCCAAAAAACATCATCATAGCACTCCACCTGCAATCCTGCATTTTCTCATCACAATTATTATTAAAGAAATCAAAGTCATGCTGGTTGGAAGTGGGACTTTCTCAAATCCTTAAATCTATGGGGACCACCGTATGTAAAAAAACATAAGAGCCAGGTAACCGACACCATCCTTGAAACAATACCACTCGTGGATTGCGTGCTTTGAAACTCCACCATTGAATCGAATCCCTGCCATTACAGTTATCTATCCTTTAACCCCCCAGTTTTTGAGCTTTCGGCATTCATTACTGATTTTGAATGTGGAGAAACAAACCTTTTGCTAGTTTTTGAGTTCTTCCTGCAGCTCTTTCTCCAGTTGTGGAATGAACACTTTCTCGACCATGGGCTCATACTTGGCTGCTTTTCTGAGAAGGTTCAGTGCCTCCTGTTTGCGTCCTTCTTGACTGAGAACGCTGCAAGATAAGCAACACGTAACCGTGTTGAAAGAGTAAGATATAACAAGCTATTTGAGAATAATAACATGCAATTTGAAAAACATACGGAAAATCAGATCTGGTAAGTATAGAGATAAGAATTTTATCGTGTGTAATGAATTTAGTAGAAGTTTTTAGGTGAGAAAATTAGCCCACTTAATACTAATATATAGGGTTGCCAATAACCGCCAATTTAGCATAGACACATGTAAACCAAATAAGAGTTTAATCCTTGAAGTTGACGGTCCTTTCTAAAATCAATGTGCACATTTTTTTAGAGCTTGATTTATAGAATTCAACCTAAAGATTTTCATTAGTATTGTTTAATTAACAATGTGACTGTATGAATCTTGACATGCATTTAGTCAAAGGTTCCATATCTTTGTAAAAACAAGATTTATGTTTTGAGTCATAACAACCCCAATCCAACGCTTTTTGACTTTACGGGTTAATATTGCTGAAACGAGGTACAACGTCACATCCCATAGCTTACAAATATAGGTGACTCTATTCATTGACTTCAAAAATGGGTGCCTGTACCTTAAGAGACAAAGAAAATAAACAAATTTCTAGCTATGACCATAAATTGCATGCGTGTTGAAAGACAATAGCCGAGCCAATACTGAACAGTGGATTAGTGGTGCGCTAGCCAAATGAATAGGACGAAAGGTCCTGGTTATCTGGGACCAAGTCTGAACATGCTCGAAAGCCTTTTTCTTTCTTTTTGCATCCATCAACCAGTTGTCAGGAAGCAATTAAACACGACAACACGACCAAACGCATGGAGAGCTGATTGGGATGCCGTTTTAGATTGTGGAAGAAGGAAGAAGAAGAAGAAGAAGGTTAGGTCAACGTGCCTGCTAAGAGCAATACATGCTTTGAAGTATCGGTGTTGTGAGCGTGGGTCCTTGGGTACCTCCATTTCCAGAAACACTGACATGATATCTAATGCTTCTGATCTCTTGCCCTGTGACAGAAAAGGTTAGTAGCACAATATCAGGATAAAGAAAATTTGTGCACCATGAAGAAAAGTCGTATGTATCAATAAGTGGTGCAAAAGACATGTTGCATATTTTAGATCCATTTCGAATCATTCTCATACAAAGACAAAAAGAAGTATACTCGAACCCACTTTGTTTCATGATTTTGTGGAAATGGTTTTCAATGGCAAGCATCCACTTCTGAAAATGCTTATTAGATGCACATGGAATAACAAGTTGCTTTTCGAATGGTGGTTGATAGCAGGCATCAAAATGGCATCTGAGTTTTTTAAACAAAAGATCGAGGGTGTTTTAACATGTTAATTAAACATGTCGATATCCCTGCAAAGGGCAGAGCATACCAGATTGAACAGTGCCACTCCAGCTCCTAGAGATGCAGCAATTACCAATTCTTTCTCCTTCGTCTGCAATACCAAAGAAATTTATATTAGAATGATGTGATTTTTTCTTCTTTCGTGAATCATGAAAAGAAATAACTGCACCTTCTGTAGGACAAGGCCGTGATACTCCGAAGCTTTCACCCACACTTTTCTGTCAGTGTAGATCTTGCCCAACGCAAACAAGGCTTCTACTTTATCAGGAAACTTCTTCACCGTATGACTGCACAAGCAAATGGAAAAAAAGATTTATAAGAGCCATCTTGATATTATTATAGAAGACACATTACTAAGGAAGTGTATCAAATTAAAAAAATTCTTACTGAAGGACTTCAAGAGCTTCGTCTTCCTTCTGCGCTGCGACACAGTTTGCTGCTAACTGCACAGTATCAGAAATAGGCTTAGCAATTCATCCATGTAAGTTTAGATCTTGATTACTTGAAAAGCAGGATTCTAACCAGAAGTATTACCACAAGGAGATCATCTGAACTCATGTTCTCAACTGCCTCCATCTTCAATGAGCTAGTTTCAGGTGAAGGTGATGGAGAGGAGCTTTTCGGTATGGAAAGCTTTGGCAAGCCCAGAGCTCCACGAACACTTGGCTGCCGAAGTGCAACTGTCTGTACACACAAAACTATGTCATACTAGTCCCAACTAAACTGGTCAGATATTTACAGAACTGATAGCAAATCACAAAAAGCATGAAAATTACAATATAGCTCGACGTAACATGGCTTTTTTTGGCATCGAAAAGCACTGCTTAATTAAGAGGCAGGGACAACAAGGTGCACCTGAGCAAGAGTCCAACAATTGTTTGTGATCCAATACATGAAAACACCCTGACCAAAGAACACAGAACACGCTTAGTGGTCTAGTGACTAATCACAAATCATTTTTTGGATATCAATTTGACAACATGGGAGAATGTTGAATACCTGTGGGAGGTAAAACCCGAAAATGAATGCTGGAATGGTCATAGCCTCCAACCACCATTTGTAAAACTGCTCAGAGAACCACACGAGATTGCTGCTTTAGTACCGAAGAAAACTACATAAAGATACGATAAAGATTGAAGAACGTGTATGGGTAGAGTTTTATCGGCGTACCTTCATAACAGTGCCCATCACTCCTTGCTGTTTCTCCAGACCTTTGAAAGATATCTACTGCAATCAAGCCCATCCGTATGGACCACATGTAATCGCACACCACAGACTCAAATTAGAAAGACGAGTTGAAATAAGAGGATTAACTTACTTCCTTCCAGGTCTATTACTATGATTTGTGGTCCTTATAATTTAGATACAAATGGCAATTCTATTCATGATCTTTCAATAGGGTAAAGCGAAAGGCGAACAAGTAATGATTCTCAACACTCATAAAACATAAGAGGACTCGTTAAATCTTACACACAAATATCTTGACAACTTCTAAGAACGCAACAGAAGAAAATGGACCAAAGAAGCGAAATATGAATTGGCACCTGCAGATTTGTGAGGTAAGTAGCGGCTACAATGACTGGAAAAAGCGCTCCCAAGGCACCTTGGACCGGCACTGTAAGATCAGTAAACCACAAAACTCCCCCCTGCAAAATGAACTTGAATTAGACATTAAGAATAAAGCAACAGCAAAAAAAAAAAACACTCTGATTGAAGATACTCCATATCAAGGGCGAAGATGATTACAGTTTCAAAACCCGGGTGTGCAGCTATCGCCATTTGTCGAACAGCAACAATCCAGTAAATGAAGAGAGGAACCTGCAAAAATCAGCATCTCCTCAAAAGTTTGTACGGGCATTGCTCGATCACTTGCCTTGGATTTCCTACAGAAAATCAATTAAAAGGGAGACCTGGATGAGGGGACCAGCAATAAGCCAAGCTGGGCTGGGTACTCCGAGTTCCTTTCGCCGCTTTGTGAAAATTTGATATTGGGAGGCCATAGTCAGTCCGGAGCCACGAGGAGGAACAGGTGGTGGCACTGCAAGCAATTTCGTAACGAAGTCACAAGAAGAAGAATAGATTCAGGCCCTTTTTCGAGATTTGTGTGAAAAAAGTATGGATGTTTAGTACTAGTTTCTATAGTCATTAGTGCATACAAGACAACAAACATATAAGCTTTCTAGGTACCCATACAACAAGGTCAATGGACCCCCATTATAGTTGGAGCAATGCTTACATTGATTCCCAAGGCGGGCGAAGAGGGATGCTTTTCGTAGCTGAGTGACTGTCAGTGGGAAAAGAGCGGCACGCAACGCCAGAGTGGATCCGATAATTGTAAGCCACCTGCATCCACAATGAGGTTCAGGGTTTAGGGTATTGAAGTTTATCTAGTTAGATGCTACTGAAAATGCAGTTCCAATAAGATCGTCATTCAAAGTGGTTAAGAGTACAGCAAGAGATCATACATATGTGTGGCAAACAAACAGTTCTCTGGTGAATGATAGCTCGTTGAAACAATCCGCTTCTATCAAGCTATTACTCATATTCGTGAAGGATTCGGCGATCAATGGAACAGGTCTCATATGATGCCCGGAAGCAACCACCAAAGGACCTTAACCAATCGATAGAGTGGTGAACCCCATTACAAGCATCGAATCTGAACACAAATCGATATGAAACCGAAATTATGCTTCGAAAGAGAAAGCAAATGAGCTTGAAAACAGCAAGGATTGCACGTACCAAGGAACTTGTGTGGCAGATTGAAAGCGATCGAGAGTAACGACGATGGCATCCACGGGCACTTGCAAAGTGCTCCAGAATGCACTACTACTCCCTTCAATCATTCCATCATTGATGCTTGGTGACCCATCTAGACGAGGAGAAAATACATCCTTGCTCATCTCCACCTTGCTCTCATGCCACGGAAATGCTTCCGATCCAACCTGCTCCTCACCAATACTGGATTCCTGCTGAGCCGGTAATGCTTCCTGCTCCTCGCCGATACTGGTTTCCGGTGTTGTTGTTTCTTCCTCAACCTGCTGAATTGCTGCATTGTTTCTCCACCAAGAGAAGTGACGATGGAGAAGCTCTCGAGCTCCTGGACCCCCTCCACCATAGCTAGGGTGTCTCAAATCCGCTACAGGCAAACCTACAAAAGGATGATGAGATCTCGAAGGAATCTGGATGAAGCGTCGCGCAATTGCTGCCACATGCGGTCGACATCGATTTGCAAACGCCATGACACTAAACCCTAAACCCTACATTTGCATGCCAATTCGCAATCCGAAGTTGAATACAATCATTCTTCTTCGAACTTCAGTTCAACCTATGTTTGCATGATTACATCACAGGACATGCTCAAATCCTAAAATCCCCATGATCGCAATATCTAAGCACATCTGGGAAATGCGGTGAAAGATGTTCCTGTAAAATGTTCAAAGAATATGTCGAAATCCACATTCCCCTCCGATTTTTGTGTCTACCTTCAAATGCTTTTCCAGTCACTTGATCGAGGTGCAGTTACTATGTTCAAAGTTACTGCCGATTTTTCGGAATAACGAACTCATCAACTCCGGAAATAGGGTTTTGACCGATGAGACCTCGTTTGGGCCTTCAAATGTGGCCGAACAGTAATTGCATGGCCGATTCCTTCCATGCAATTGTTGGGGTCGGAGAATAAGCCTAAATAGTTGTAGTTCCTGGATTCTGTATGTACGCCCTCACTGGTTTTTGTAAGATAGGAACTATTACAGCGTTCAATTTGAGAGGTTCCAAAACACACCTGGAGTTCTTCTTCTTAGATTCTGGGTTTTTAGGGCTGGAGCTTTTTCTGGATTGCACATTCGATCAATTTAGAATGCTTCGGAATTGAGTCGTATCTTTTGGTTGAGGGATTTAGTGACAGATTCTCAAATGGGAGGTAGTGCTTGGCGAGATTTAACATTAGAATGGATCAATAACCGTCATGGCCAGCTTCAAGATCAGCAATGGCGAGATTGACTGAACAACAGCCATGCATGATTGAGTTGAGTTGAGGAGGCGATGGGGGTGACGTTGCAAGCGGGGTTTCTCGCTTCCTGCGTCGTGTTCGGTCCCATGGCTATGGCGGGTTGGCACTTAACGCGTAACCGCGTGCTTTTCTTCAGTGGCTCCCTCTTCATCGTGCTCGCTGTCTCCGTCCACATCTTCCCCTACTTCCCCGTGCTCAACAGCTTCATCCCCTCCCCTGAGGCTTCTTCTTCGACTGTAGTAATCACTGCCTCGAATCCCATGAATGCTACTCTTAGAGATTACTGCATCTCCAACCTGCACAAGGTATGATCCTCTCCTCTCTCAAATCGCTGGATCTTTGGATTGGTCTTGCCATTTTGACTCACTATCAACCCTCATACTGTGTGGTTCAATGTTTCGTAATCGATCACTGTTGCTGTTTAGGTTGCATTGCTGCTAATCGTCTTCCATTTTGAAGCACAGAACCCTTTCATTCACACTCTGTAATTGCTCATTTCATGTATATTATACCATGTTATGTAGACGATCTCTATACTCAAGTTGTGTGCCCATTTATCTACTCCAAGGAAATGCCAGCAGAGTGTGTTGAAAGCTGTTGAAATCCTACTGATCTGAAATGAGCTAACTTCTCCGCAGTATTAGAGAAAGAACTTATAAACAGAGAAGAAACTCATACGAATGCCTTAGATACCTCATGTTAAGCCTCTGTAGCAACCCACAATGTTTGCTGTATTTGCTTATGTAATGAAGAACTTCTATATGCCAACATTTAAACAGATGTGGGAGTGCAGTAGCCTCATTAGAGAGGGTTATGTGAACATGCACATGGCTCGTTTTCAAGTTTCGAGCTCTTTTGCAGGTGGAGTTCGTTGAAGGTTCGAATGAGACAGACTGGGATCACTGGGACTGGCGATGGGAGTCTGAGCCACACCATCGCTGTCAATACCAGAAGCTAGATAGGAGCGAGGCACTAGAGTTACTACAAGGGACATGGATAGTGGTAGCAGGCGATTCACAAGCGCGCCTTCTCTACGTTTCCCTACTGGAGTTAGCTCTCGCCTCCATCGAGCCACTGCGACCACTGCTATTCAAGCGACACAGCAACTTCAATTACTCATTGGAGAGTCACCGCATTCGAATGGACTTCATCTGGGCGCCTTATATTGTGAACTTGACACAAATGGTGCGGAGCTTCGGTGCCCAGTCTCCTGACATCGTTGTTGCTGGTGCTGGTCTGTGGCATATGCTCCATTCGGGGAATCACACGGAATACGGAAAATCGGTTTTGAGGCTTAAGCATGCTCTTGGCTCTTTGGCCAGTGGCGATGGATTGAGCCCGCAGCTGTTCTGGATGAACTTGCCGACTTTGGTGCCTTCCTTGTTGCAGAGTGAGGTTAAGAGGCAGCGTATGACGAGCTTGAAGATGCAGTTGTATGGGTACGAGAGTAACATGTCCAACTTGACGACTTTGCTTGATGTGCGGCTCTTGAGTCGTCGGTGTGGTGCTAGGTGTACCCTGGATGGTATTCATTATTGCCAAGCTGTCTATCGAGCTGCTTTGCATGTTATGATCAACAACTTGCTCATTGTCACCAAGCAGACTCCTGTCACGTAACAATCACATGGTCAGCATACTCTTCATTTTCATAAATTTTGGACCTTCGTTGCAAGCATTTTGCAACCACAAGAAGCCCCTGTCGCCAATGGCGTTGGTAGGGAAATCAGGAGCAATTTGCTGGAGGGGTGCCTCGTTAGCCCCATTTTCATATGCACAGGGTTGATTGTTCCTGTAGTAGATATTCCTGGCGGTGCTCTGTTGCAACAATTTTGCAACCACAAGTAGCCCCTGTCACAAATGGCGTTGGCGAAACCAGGAGCAGCTTGCTGGAGGGGTGGCTTGATAACTCTATTCTCATATGCGGAGGGTTGATTGTTCCTGGAGTAGATTTTCCTGGCGGCGTTCTGTTGCAACAATTTTGCAACCAGATGAAGATATGGCGATGGTAAGGAATTCTGGAGCAATCTACTGGTGGGGGTAGCTCGTCACCACCAAATCCATATGCAGAAGGTAGATTATTCCTGTAGTAAATTCTCCATGCGGCGTTTGGTTGCAACAATTGTGCAACCACAGAGACCCCTGTTACAAATGGTAATGGAATCAAGAGCAATTTGCTGGAGGGGCGACTTGTCGTCATATGCAGAGGGTTGAGGTGACTTCCTTGCTCCATCTTCATATGCAGAGGGTTGATTGTTTTTGCAGTGAATTTTGCAACAATTGTGCAGCCATACTAGAGCAATTTGCTGGTATGGTTAGCTCGTCAGCTCCATTTTCATATGCAGAGCGTTGCTTGTTCCTGAAGAAGATTCTCCTTCCTGCAATAATTGTGCAGTCACAAGAAGCCCCTGTCACAAAGTGGCAGTAGTAAGGGAATCAGGAGCAGTTTCATTGCAGATTTGCTAGCTCAGCAGTTGCTTGTTCCTGCAATATATTCTCCTCGGTTGCAACCTCAAGTTCTTCATATTCAGAAGCCCCTGTCACTAATGGCGTTGGTAAGGAAAATCAGGAGCAGTTTCTTATGCTGGTGGGGGTACCTTATGAGCTCTAACGCAGAGAAACGATTGCTCCTTGTGGTGGTAGCCTCAAGCTCTGGTTCATGATTTTAGCCATTCTTGTCTGAAGTTTTGTTTCAATCTGCACTTTCACTTCTCATAGACGTGAAGCTTGAATTCAGGTCTTTTTAGATGTGCAGGTGTCACGTTCCCACATGGTATTTGAAGTATTGATAGTACAAATATTAGCAATGAACTCAGACATACATATGAACTAGACTGACATACATATGATTCGTTGTGAATAGTGCTAAGTGGGAATGTTCCAATCCAGCTTTGTGTGTTCGTGTGTGCGGATACTTAAGTCGTCGCTTTTGAGCAGCTAGAGAGTCCCCACCGCAATTATATTAGTACTGTGACAGGAGGTAAAAGTGTAGCACTTTATACCTACGCTCATGGTCTTTACTCTCATTTGATGTAAGGGCCATACAGACCTTTCTTACCATTGAGTTGCAGATTTTATGCTTGGCTTCAAGTGGAATGGTATCAGGATGCATGAGGCT
This sequence comes from Bryum argenteum, assembly GCA_037043015.1. NCBI lineage: Eukaryota > Viridiplantae > Streptophyta > Bryopsida > Bryales > Bryaceae > Bryum > Bryum argenteum. Next base: position 9,901,637 of record CM073328.1, on the reverse strand, counting down.
TCTTTGGAGAGTTCTTTAAAAGTCTTTGTAGAACAAATGCTCCTCTTCTTTATTATAGATAAAACCCATAACGGAAAATAGTAAAAAAATGTATACAAATAAAATTTCATTGTTAAATACAAAGAGATTTTGGGACTAAATCACGATGAATACAAATATTTCTTAACTACAAATATACATTAGTATTGAGGATGTATATAATAGAAAAATTGGCACCTTTTTACAGGCACCATCACCCTATGGTGATTTTTGGAGCTGATGACCATTAATATGGTGGTTGTTGAACAAATTTGTATGTAAACATAGTTCAATTCAAAAACCTTGTCATATAGGTACTTCCAAAATCTTTAGTTAAATGTAAACTCTTCATTTTTGGTACTAGTCTCATACTAGGCACATGTTATTTTTTTAGTACATATTTGATGCACTCAGCGTCTTATGATACCTAACCTGAAGGTTTCATCTATAAAATCTATCTTTATATGGAGTTATGCCTTTAAGAGCCTATGAATCAAACATTATGGAATAGGGATAATATTTATCCAAATTATGTATATTTTTTATATTTATTACACTAAAAATATTGGAAACTCCTAAATATTTTTAGTACCATTTTTTAACATGGTTCATGTCAATAATAAGACATATCCTCATTCAAATTACTATTGTTTTTTACAAAGTGTTAAATATGGCATTTTGTATGAATCCACACACATAAGGCCCACTACTACAATGAGGGTTTGCAACATTTTCTTCTCAAGCGTTGCTTAAATAAAGCAACATTTTGGAACTTATTCCAGCAACTTATTACACGTTGCTTGTCATTACAATCTAGGCTTAAGTAATGTTACAGAATAGCAACATTTGTAACGTTGCAATCCCCGTCTTCGCTAGCAATTACATCTCATAACAAAAATCTCAATATACAATCAAATCAAACCCCGAAGAAGGGTTTGCAACTTGCCTTCCATGAGCAACAACGCGCTTCAACGCATATGTTCAATACTTTATTTGCCTCTAGATCTGAAATGCATTATAACTGAAGCCAAATGCCGAAATCACGCATATGGATCCTGGAGTCAAGGATCACGCATCAACACATTCGCCAATATAAATCCGTTAGATTACTATAAATGCCAATTTTATATACAAGTAGAACGACAACATGCTCATTTTAGCTATTACTGATCATCATGAAGCAATCTCCACGCACATACCAGATTATCACTTACTTGTTTTAGCGAATGCTGATATTACTGCAATTTTCCCATACAAATTGAAATATGTTATCCTTGTTGCTGAAAATTTTCTAAGCAAGTAGAAATACCATTTGTTTAGTGTAACTCTGAGTGATCTTGTTACCTTTTGGTTGACGAGCCTTTTCTCCAGCATTGACTTCTTTTCTCGCTGCAGTTGACTGTGAACAGAGGCTCACTAATCCCGATGGGCCAAGCAACCCAATCCCGTTTTCTGAGTCATCAATTCGATTCTCATGCACTTACGTCGATGAATAAAGAAATGGTAAACCCCAAGTCAAGGTTACGTCGTGGATTTTGGTAAATAAATAAACTCGAAGTCAAATCCCAGTTCAAGAGGGAAACGAAAGGCGACGGTATCAGGACCGAATCCTCGCGCTTTAGTCAGCAATTTGATCAACGGCGAGACCTTCATAGTTTCCTCATCTGCATCAGGTAACCCATTTCCAAGTTTCCTTGTGCCGAAAGCATCTGTGTTGTAGCTGATTTTCGAGTTCCCGACTTTACCCTGGTGTCACTACTCGTGACCTCCGAAGCTTCAAAATCTCGAGAACACCCTGGATGAGCTGAAGTCAGTGTACATCAATCCTCGATAGAATGGCACCGTAGAACTCGCATTTATGGATTGTGGATCCATTTTCTTGTCACTGGGATTTCACAGATTTGCAAACAACTTATAGCGGAAGGAACCTGAGAGTTGAGAGGTGATCAACCTGGTTGGATCTGCAGGTGAGGAGAGATTACCGTTTATGGCAGTTCAGTGAGTACGTAACTTTGGGATCATGGAGCGGAGGAGAATGTCGGATGTTGGGGAAAGGAGTACCTTTGGGATCATGGATCGGAGGAGAATGTCGGATGTGGGGGAAAGGAGACCACTGATTGATTCGCAGAAGCTTCGAAGTTGTAGGAGCAGGAGTACTCCAGCAAGCAGGCCTCTTTCCAATAGACCTGCCTCAGTATCAAGCATCCAGCGTGCAGGCTCAACCAGAAGCAGCACACTGAAGCCGATTGCAGAAGCAGGGCGATTACAACCGAGTGCTTTGGACCGCTCTCAATCTGCCCCACATCACGCTCGCTCCATATCAGTGCCGCAATACGCACTGCGATCTCCCCAGTACCGAGTGAACCCGGTTGTGAAATTCGACGTGGATTGTCTCGTTCCGAAGCGGATGAATTATGGGATTGCAGGGTACAATACTAGTCGACCTCGGAGCTGTTCGGGCTACCCAGAGAAAGTTGCAACGGAACGCACTAGACCGAAAAGTATGTCGGATCTCAAATATGAGCCTCCTCGATCTCGTACTGTTTCTGTTTCTAACTTGCGACCTGCAACTAGGCCCGTGATCTGGAGGTCTTTCACCCGTCGAGTTCGTGATAAAATGGGGCGAATTCGAGTGCGCGATACCTGCTCCAAACTGCTGTCACGACTCCGAGGGTGATTGGTTAGGGTTTAGTTATTGTATTCTACTGCATCGAACGGAGAACTCCGTTCGATCCCCCTTTCCTGTGACTGGAGTTTGTTTTCCACTACCAGGGACTTTATGGCAGATCAGAGTATATTGGTCGCTTAACAGTAGAAATGCGCATGTATTTTAATTCAACTGTGAATATTTCAATGGTTTCTATCATGTTAGATTGTCACGCACCTCAACTTGGTCCGTTTCTCTTTCTCATTGATTTTTGAATCTAGATGGGCTTACACCCAGTCGAACCTGCAAAAGTTCATGAAGTGTTTCTGCTACTCAATCAGAGACTAGGAACTTCGATTGGAGATTTGGACTCTTAGTGTAAGCCGACTGCAGTGACAGAACTCTCAAAAGACGTGACCAGTCTCTCAGTTGCTCTTAGAATGTATCAGAGATGGGACCGTCAGCTGGCTGTCGACTGATCGCTGAAGAAGATCAAGTTCGGACGTTGCCACGTTCCTGCTCACTGTCATTCTGACACTTCGTGTAGAGATTTGTTCATGTCCGATGCGAATCACTTCGGGACGGCAAAATCTGTCTTCGTTAAACAGAGAACGATGGAGGTCTCGCGGAGGGAGAACTTCGGAAGAAGCTTCTTCAAGAAACCGTGCATGGAGATGTGCTTCCCGAAGTAGTTCATACGGTCATACAGGTCTGTCTCATAACTTCGGATGAAGCTACGGGAACTTCGGAAGAAGCTTCTCAAAGAAACCGTTAGGAACTATACTCGTTCTTTTCTCAAAAAAATTATAGCTGGGAGATGCTACGAAGAGCATTTTCATGCACTTACAATATTACCCAAACCAACGGTACGCGTGTAAGTGAATTGCAAGGAGCAGTGTCCTGTAGCAACTACAAAGTAATCGAGAAAGGCGCCATTCTCAGCTTCGCCATGCATTTCGAACCTTCCGGGAATCGGTCCGTTCCGTACTCCCGCGGTACAGAGCAAAGCTTGGCAGTCAGCAACGATGCATGACGTCAACAGTGCAAAGCGATTGACAGCAATATATGGTAAACTTTTGAAAAACGCTGACAATATCTAATGAATCGGCCACACCTCATAGTCTAGGAAAACATTTTCTTCCTTGAAAACGGACCGTCCTGCAATGGTGCAGATATCACCAAATTAAGAATCTAGGATAACTTTAAATGGGCTGTAGTATATGCGAGACTAAAATTCACTGAGGTGTGAAGTATTTCAAAAGACCCGTAGGCTTTTGACTTGGTGTACTCTGTCCTCCTTGCTCCTCCTGCGGTTTCTTGACTTCGTCCTCTTTCTTGGCTTCAGTGCCCAGGTTAAGCGCCTGAACTGCCGGACATAGCTCTGCGAAAGTACAATACCGACACTTCCAAGTTTCATCTTCGGGCACATAGGCTGGTTCCCTAAGCCCGTGCCAAAACTCAAGATGCCAGCCTATTCGCAGGTCCAACCACTCTCGCTCAATGTCGAATTCATCCTGCCCCAAAAGCGAACGATCTGCTTGCCACTCATATCTGCCAACAGAAGTCCATATATCAGAAGTCAGGAACCCCTTCTATCCAAATCTCCTTTATATCACAATGTCCTCTAGACAACAAATGAAGCATTTTGCCCATTATACAAGTCCATGACATCTCTCAATCACAGCAACGAAGTGGCTGAGTTTCAAGAATTACTTCAAAATATTGTCAAGAAAGATGGATCTGAATATAATGATGAAATTCTATAAATATTATGAAGCACAAATGGAATCAAATTCTATGAAGGCATGACAAAATCTATATTCGGAACAGAATTCTTATTTCGTTACTTCATTGATGATATCCAGTAGAGACTACAGTATACTTAAGTAAATAGTAGTTACGATTAATGAGGATAATGAGGATATACTTTCATAGGAAGCAACAGTAGTCCACTGATTAATGCATACTTGAATATATCTTTAAAACTCTCTAAGCGTATAATTCACTACTACAAGGTTGTTAACACCTTACACTTGATCTTATCTCAGTTCGCCTTGCTCAGAAAGCATTCAATCATATAAGGTACGTGCATAAAAGGTAGGTGCCTCTCAAAGTGACCTTGAATGCAGAAGCTACCTTATCTACTGCTAGCAAGCATTAAGATTCTTGACTCGGTTGCCTTTGTACACAAGGATACTTATAGATGCACCTACCTTCTATCAAAGGTACACAAGAATTAAGATTCAGCACAATAAAACAACAGAAGGGATCCTAGACATACCTTAAGAGAAGCAAACTGTGAGATTCGGGAAATGTGACACACTCTTGAAGATACATCCGGGCTACATCTTGTAGATTCTGGACCTGCATCATATCAGGAATTAGAATGTGCGACCTGAGTGAGAAATGATCAATCAAATTGGAGTAGCAGGTTTACCTTGGCATCGGGGAAGATTTCTGCAGCATGAACCCTGATGTCTTCTCCAAGAAGGTGTTGTGGTCGCAGCCTGAAGTGCTCAAAGAAGTAGTCGAAAGGAACTCCAGATGTTACAATGTTGTCCCACAGACACTTATAAACCATTAGCTGCATCCTGAAAACAATCAGAGCAAAATCATCAAAATGCACATAGGAAAGCATACTGAATCATACTAAACCATTTAAGGACAATCCTGCAACCAGGCTTCAGAATGACTCAGTGTCATCATACTTAATTAAAAACTACATAGTGTATCCCTCTGGTATATTTCCTTGAAAGTGGTCACAAATGCTCAATATAACCTTGTATTGAGACTATGGCATATATCCAGACCACATTCATTATGCACGTAGGTTCCCAAATAGTCTATATTATGTTTCATATCAACAAAGATGAAGTCTAGATCATGATGAAGTGGGCCCTTGGCTTTAGGAAGGGTTAAGAAAGTGATTGACTACCTTCCATTTTGTTTCTGAGGTGCTGATGGTGGTGTAGGCTTGTTGCGTGTTTTGGTATCTATTAATTGAGGTCGATGCAATCCATCCTTATCGCACATCTTCAACTCATCAATGATACCAACAACCCACGCACCTCCAATTAAACCAACTCTGCATCCGCAAACAACAACAAATCAATATGGTGCCACCAGGGAAATAACGATACAAACGTCTGTACAATACCCCATCCCATTACTGTTCCGGTCCTGAACTGCTTAACTTGAGACTCAATCAACGGGTATTGGCCATGAAATGTGCCAGTAAACTGTAATTGAATGATCTTGAACAGATTACACTAAAAGCAGGTTCACGACTTACACAGGCAATTCCCGCGTCATTCCTTCGGTTAGCATTTGTCGTGCACCAGTTATGAAATTGATCAACTTCATTGCCCATGTGTCTTCCTTGGACGTTATTTCAACTTCAACCTTTTTCAGTACCTGTTTCAGAGAAGGAAATCAATAGCCACGAACCAAAAAAATCAAACTAGTGAACAAATGTTCACTGTGTGAAGCAGTATACACATAGAAAGGCATACGCATTCAAAACATTGTAAGAATCCATACCTCTATTTCAAGCTCTGCATGTCGAGCACTTCCTGCTTTCATTGCTTCCGTTTGTTTCGGTTTCCCCAAAAGCTTCGTGAATTCCACTTGTTTTTCACACCATTCCTAAACACATCACTCCCTACATGAATTTTCAGGTATGCATGGCAAGAACAGCAAGATAAGATCAAAGTACATATAATCGGCGCTTTGAGGAAAGGTTTCTTACAAATGCGGTGAAGTCAGTTACGGAGAGAACTCTCGGCTTTGGTTCTGGAGGCGGCTCTGCTTCCTGGGTCTTTGATGCATCTTTGACACCTGGAAGATCTTCAATATCTGGGACTACTGTAATTGCTGGCTCCTCAACCTGACCAGAAACCCTCGTCACTTGCTTCGTTACAATCGACACTTCAGAGCTAGATTGGTCCACCAACTCACTTGAACTACAACACTTAATGGAAGCACTATTGTTATTGCTACGACCTTCAAGCTTCGAAGAAAAAGAAGCTTCTGAGCTGGACCGAATTTCAACAAGAGAAACGGAACATGTTCCACCATCTGAGTTTCTCAGATTCGAACATTGCTTTAGCCAATAATTCGCAGACTCGGCTAACGAGCGCCCTGGTTTCAACGGCGGAGAGTAGAGTATGGAGGAAGCGAATGGCTTAGACCGCTGAGACTTGGAAGAAACTTGAAGAAAGGCTGCCTCGATAGCAGCCAATTCGTCGTCATCCACGATCTCGATGGAGATGCTGTCCTCTACACACATTGCTCTCTCGCTCACAGCTTCCATTATCGCCTCATGCTCAAGTACCAGCAGCGAGTCATCGATCAATGACTATTGCCCGCTACCTCGAGCTCTTCACATCTCCACACACACACTCTATCACTCTAAACCCTAAATACTCACCTCCCGCTCCTCACTCAAATACTAAGAGCAGTCGCCCCTCACACAAAAGACCAAAAGCAACCGCCCCCTGCCGTCTACTCCAATCCTGTTCACTCCAATTCTCCAATCACCGTCTACTCCAATCCTGTACACTCTAATTCTCCAATAAGTGTCTCTGCTAAAGACTGAGTACCACTAAGGCAAAGCAATCGATCAATCAGTGGTGACTCTTTCGAAAAGCATTTCCACCGCGAATGCTCATTGTTTACTGATGCCAAATCGATGACACCAACCCAAGCAATCTAACAAGTGATGAAGCGATATTTGCAATGCGTTGCTAAAATCGGAAACAGCAGAATTGAAGGCATCAAATGTTAAGAGAAGTGTTAAATTCGAGCTCTAGAGCTGTTGGAGCTAATTGCTAGGGTTCCAAATTGGGCGGGCTCCAAGTGGGGAGTGTGATTTGCATTCACCGACGAGCTAGAATGTAATGGGGGAAGAGTGAAAGCGGATCTAACGACTGCAATTCAAATCAGCGCGCCATTTCTGAGCTTGAGCGCGGGATTTCTGCCTGCCTGGCACATCAGGTGGTGAGTGTGATCTCGAATTTGGCGGGAGAGCGACGAAACTTGCAACAGAAGACTCTTTGTCGTCGTCGTTTCGAATGACGAGATGTTCTACTGGAGTTCGTTCGTCCATGCTTTTTCGTTGGCCGTTCCGTGATGAGTGGCGGTGGGGTGATGTTGAATGGGAAGTTCTTCAAGGGGGAAGTTACCGTGTTAAAAGATGGTATGACTTAATTTTTATTTTTTTTCATCTTTGTTTCAATGCACACATGAGCAAAAGTGGTCACCATAGATATTTTGTATTAAATGGTAAGGAGGTTCATTCATAATTGAATCTATAATTTTGAGGTGATGTAAACACATCTCAATAGAAACACTAATTGTACCTCAAGTCATCTACTCAAATCCTTAATCTTGCTTAAGTACACTTTATTCCCTTACAAATTTGGTTACTAATTTATTGCTTAGTCTTTGGACTTTCTAAGTCTAAAATGCCCAAAATATGCACCCTTGAGTTGATTACTTATGAAGGGGTGAAAGTTTGTTTATTTATACTTATAATGGTAAGTCTCCTGTCTAATCTATTGAAGGTGACGTGCCATATCTCAAGTGATCATGTTACTCCATTTACAAATTTAGTACATTCAAAGTATGGGAAAAAAAAATTAAAAATATAAAAAATTAATAATAATAATAATAATAATAATAATAATGATAATAATAATAATGATAATAATACCCTTAGTTTTGCCCTAAATACAAAGTTGCCGTTGGCTAATGTGGAATGGAATGCAAAGTGGAGAAGAGATCATAAGGGAGGAAAACACACCTTAGAGTCTTGGAGGAGCTTGTGGGACTTAGCCGTTTTGGAGGAAGGGATCGGGGAAGCTGGAAGGAGCTCACAGTAAACTCCCCCCGATGGCAGCCCTAAACAGCTCGCTCAGAGTACATCGTCGAGGTATCTAAGGGCCCAGGTATCGGGGCGGGTATGGCGAGGGCTGGGCTGTACTACAGGGGCCACGAGGAGCGAGGCGAGGACGCGAACGGGGGAGAGCAAGAGCCTGCGAACGGGGGAGAGCAAGAGCCTGCGAACGGGGGAGAGCCCTCTAGTGGTGAGGATAGCCGATGTGGTCATAAACCCTCTCTAGGGTTTGGAGCCTCATCACCCCCATTCTCTTGATCGCTCACGCACTTTCGTCAAATTTGTCGCCGTCCATCTTGCTCATCGCTCTCTCTCAAGGTATTCTTCACAATCTTCCCCTCATTTTGCAGCTCCACATTGAGCGATAGTGCATCTTTTTTGGTGAAAAAAACAGATTGTTTGCTCACTCCCTTCCTGTCAGTACTCAATCCTCACTCCCCAGCGCTCACTGACTCCCTTCCTTACCCATTCCTCTTCTCATCGCTCTTCCAGTCGCGCTCGTTTTCCTCTTGATTCCATTGAGAAGAAATGTCCATTTTAGGGTTTCTGACAATTCAAATCTTGTTTGCAGGAATTTTTGCATCAATTTGAATCCATTCAAGATGCAGGCTGTGCGTGGTGCCGTATTAAAGCACATGCGAGCGGCGCCATGGGTGCAAGCGCCCCTTTTGAACTTCCGGCTTTTTTCCACTGAGGCGCAAGGGACTTACTTGGACAAGCACGTCGTCACCGATCGTGTTTTGAGCGTTGTCAAGAAAATGCAGAAAGTTGATACTGCTAAGGTACTGTTCAATCATTTGACAGATTTGATGTTGGAGTGGTTTAGTTTCGGGGCTAATTGAGTGTGTAATTTGTGTTCCAGGTGACTCCGAGTGCGCACTTCCAGAACGATTTGGGACTCGATAGCTTGGACACTGTAGAAGTGGTTATGGCCTTTGAGGAAGAGTTCGCTATTGAGATTCCTGATGCTGATGCTGACAAGATTTTCTCTTGTGCTGATGCCATTGAGTATATTGCTTCCCAACCTCGGGCCAAGTAGGGTTACTTATTCTATCAAATGCTTTGCCATAGTCTGGCTTTTGTTGGTGGCTCTTGAATAAATGATGTCAATAGTTGTGCAATCCAATGACGTGCTCTTTTACAATGATCCTATTCGTATTGCTCGTCTTCTTGTTGTGTGTGGAACTATCTACATCTGTGAAGAAGAAGTTAAGATCTCCAAGTACATTTCTATTATTCTAATTGAGCAAGTGATGAATCTCTAGCTTGTCGGTATTCAAAGACGAGCTCATTCAAAATGAAGAGAACCAACTATTTAGTCTCCTGCATCATTTTTGATGGGGGCAGGTAAGGGCGATTGGAGGGCAACTGCTTTCGTATTTACCTATTCTATGTGATGTAGAACTTGCGTCTTTCAATGGCCCTAATCAAGAATCTTCGGGGTTGATTTGCTCAAATATTGGTTGCGTGACTTGCGTCTCTAGTCTGCAGGTTTTGAAACAGAGAACAATGCGCGGTGCATCTCGGGTAGGATATTTACACTCGGTGCAAGTTCAATTGGGCATAATAGAGCTCAGTCTTTATGATGTCAAAGAACTCTGACCAAGCTCTGCATCGAATTGCAGTGTGCCTATGATGCAACTCGTATTTTTCATCAGTTTGGAATCGAAGGGCAACTATTCTCTACTTTGTTTACCTGATGTTGGACCAGAGGGCAACTAGTCTCTTCTTTGTTACGAAGGTCGTGCATTTATGGTTTCTCGAGAAGTAAATGGCCTGAGTTTCACCAGGGCGCAGGAATCTCTCAAACATCGGTTGTGAAAGTCTACAGGTCTTGAGTAAAATGACAATGCTCGGAATATGCCAAGTACGATATCCTCATTCTGTACAAATTGTTTCGTGCATGATACAGCTCAGTTTCTGTATGATAGTCAGCGGACACCAACTAAGCTTGCATTGACTTGCAGTGTGCCGATGATGCAACTGTCTCCTGTATTGTTTCTAGTGGAGGCAGGAATAGGCAACTGGAGGCCAACTTCTCTCCTCTTTATTGACTTAATGTGCTGAATAACTTGCGTTTGGATCCTGTGACCGAGCGCAAGAATCTGTCACTTGATTTGTTCGAACATTGGTTGCGTGATCTGCAGGGTTGAAACACACAACAATGCTCGGTGTATCTCAGGTACCATATCTACACTCAGTACTAGTTTATTCATGGAAGATACAGCTCAATGAAAGGCCTTGGGGGGGGGGGGGGCAAGATTTATTCAAATATTGCCTGCGTGACTTGTGTTTCTTACCTGCAGATTATGACATGAACAACAATGCCCCCGGGTACAAGTTCACACACCTCAGTTTCTGCATGATATTCAAAGAACTTTAACCATGGACTCGCAGTGAGCTTGTTTGCATCGGCAAATCTTTCTGCTATATAAGCTCTCAAGAATTGAATGGATCCGATTCTGGCATTAGGGCTCAACAATCTTCAAGTTGATTTGGTTGAGTGAATTGAGAGTTTTTAATCTGCAAGTTATGAAGTAGACAACAATGCTCGATGTATCTCGAGTACGATAACTACACTCGGTACAAGTTTATACAGCTCACTTTCTGTATGATAGCCAATGAACTCTAAGCAAGGACTTGCAGTGTTCGGCTGATGCAGCTCCTTTCTAAACTTTGAATTTGTAAAGAGCTCTGATCCTGACAATGAATCACAATGTGGCGCAAGAATCTTTAAGTTGATTTCTTGTGTCACTTAGGTCTCTAATTTGCAGGCTTTGGAACAAAGTATGAAAGTATGAATGTTATTATTATAAGTATCAGATCTTCCAGATGTTATTATTATAAGTATCAGAACTCTCTCGATTGTAGCATCAGATCTTCCACTCCAGTTCATGGTACTTCTTCATACCAATGCCGTAGATGATGCGATTGGGAGGGTACACTCGGGGCACTTTCTTGGTGGGCGGTTTCGGAGGCCGTGGTTGTTGACGCTGAAAGAACTTGGGATACCTCCGACCCATCGTAACCTGTGGCCCTGTGGAGAACGTCCGTTTGATGTTGTAGGTCTGTGGGCCTGGGCCGACGGGGATGTCTCTCGGCCATCGGTAGCTTGGAATGGTGTACGCGGGCACTTGAGGTAGTGTTGCTTCTTTGTTGGGATCGTATGCTCCAGGCCCTGGATAGTCGAATATGATGAATGCCATACAGCTCTTCTTTCACTTGAAAGAGAAAAACGTCCAAAATGTTGTCAAAATTTCTCCTTTTTATGCCTGTATGCTTGATTCTAATGATAAGTTCTTCGTGTTTGCGTTGAAGTTTCAGAATGTTCTCATCAACAAATTACTGGGGTTGAAGCCTGAACCTTTGAATCTAAAGATTGTTTGTAGAATATGAACAACCTTGTTGTATAATCCTCTTGATTGTGTGACACTTATCAATTCGATTTTGTTAAGTATTACTTCATTCGTGTTGGTAACATTGTGAAGTAGGAAAAACTTTATTTTATATGAAGTTGATTCAGGAGATGTTGTATATTGAAGAAGATCAAAATTTTATCTTTTTGTTCTTCAATCACAATGTACATTCGAGGTTTTTATTCTAAAGATGATGGTGCACGCTTATTGTCAAGGAATTCAACAAGTTGTGGGTGGTGTTGATTGGAGCTCATTGTATTTCTGCCATAGTTGAGAGCACGAGGGCAAAGGAAAGAAAAGAAAGGGACGAAGCAGTGATTGATGTTGGGTGAAGCGACATGAACTAATCTATACAAAACTGTGTCATTAGTGATGGTTGAATGATATTTTGTTACTTAGTGTGATAAACCTACGTATATGCATGGAGGACTATGAGAGGATAGTTTTGAAACTTTTCACACTTTTTTAGGTGCATACATTCAATGTTGAACCTTTGACACTAGCTTTAAAGTGACACATTCAAGTGAAGATACTCCTCAATGAATGAGATTGGTACAAATTATATCTATTTTAGAATCTTCAATCTATTATTGTTTTGGGAGGAATGATTATATTGACATTGTTTGTAGATGTAGTTAAATACATCTCGCAATTTGTTTGAGGTAATTGATGATGCTCACTTTTTTAATTTTCTCTACTTTGATGTTGTGAATAAATCGACCTCATGTTTTTTTAAAAACTTAAATTGGCCTTAAGTTTTGTCCTAGGGAATGGCCTAAATTTTTGGAGTTAGTTGTTTAATGTAACATTTGAATTATTGAAACAACGTAATTAATAAAAATTATCTAGTTCTTGTTTTGATCTAAGTAAATGTTTGGATCATACAATCCGAAATGTAAAGACTCATAGTACATCCTAATTAAGAATTTTGACACCTTATTGAGCAAGTTTTTTTGATGGTTACTGAGACTTGATGACAAGCAATATATTGTAAAGAAGATTATGTCAAGCAATTTACTCAAAGAAATGAGTACAAAGAGTGGCACTGCCACAAGTATATACATAAGTAAGAACAACCAAGTGTTTGGATATTGAAGAATAATTTGAACTCAAATATCAACAATGGAGAGGACTCTAGATTGCATAATGAAAAAGACCCGTAAGTACTATTAATTAAGGCCTTAGACTTGCAACTAAATAAACTCTTTCCATTACAAAATTATGGCGCATAAGGTTTTGAAGTGTTCAGTGTTCAAATTCTCTACTACATTCAAAGTTAGGAACTCAAGACTTGATTTGCACACATGCATTGCGAGTGGAGAATTCAATGAAGAAACGACAAGCCTTGCACATTTGCAAATTTCAATATTTAATGAAAAGAGTTACTCAAAATGTAGTGCATAACATCTTCACATATGGTAGGTTTTTATATTTCCGCAGTCAATACGTAACAAAGTCACCTCAAGATATCAATAAGCTCTCGCAATTTTCATTAAATACATATATGTTGATGAGGCTTTGACATAATAAGAATAGTCTACAAAGAAGACTTATCTTCTATGTCTTCTGTATTATGAAATGTGACTATTATAAGGAGCATTTAAACTTAAGATTTATGTATAAGATGGTTTGAAGTATTTTGAGAATTAGGTTAACTAGACTTTCATTGTTGAAAGAATTTTACAACTCATTACAATGGAATGATTATTACCAATAGCATATATGATTGAAAGTGTTACAAAATTACAATGATAACAGTTGTACCTAGAAACTATGATATTTTTTAGGGTTGTGTGCTTGAGCAATTGTTATTCTTAAGTCATCATTTTACAACTATTTGGGTTGTACAACAACATATAAATCTCATTTGGAAGATATGAATGAAATTAATGAAGAATGTGGATAGATACTTGGATTGAGGTTCACTTCCTAAGTAGAATACTACACAAAGGTTTAATATTACGATCTCATGCAATTTTTGAGCTTGTAGTGTTCAAATTCAAATACTACTACAATTTTAAGCCGAGAATCAAACTAAGATGAACTTTTCATATGAGTAATTAGTCCAATGTAGATCTTGTATCTGTCACCAAAACTTGCAAGATGTCAATAATGAAAGAAACTAAACTACATGATGAACCTTCTTTATTACCAACAATGTTTGCATTTGGAAGTGAGAAAAATTCTCCATACAACTTTGCGGGTGAGCTTGTAGAGGGACTTTTGATTGCAAAAAATGGTCTATCAAAGAAAAACTTTTTAAAACAATATTGTCAAGGCACTCTTGGAGCTTCTTTGGATGAACCATGTATAATAAGTGTTTTGGTTGGTTCAAGAGATGCAATTCACAAGTGGTTGCGCATGTCTGGTTATGCAAGATGCGTTTTGTGGATTGAGCATGTTATCTCAGAAAGTTGTAATGTGAAAGTTGTTTCCTGTCCAAAATTGGAACTAGTTTATAGAAAAAGAGACTATGAAGTCTCGCATGTACAAATATTGCAAGGATGCAAGCTATTCTTATCCTTTCCAGGACTATTGAATAATAAAAAGAACAAAACAAAAGAGATAAGTGAAAATGTTAACAAATTTGATTCAATTGCATTGCAACAATGTGATCTAAAGCAAGTGGATTACAAAAATGAAAGTAATAGCATAAAGTTATGGAAAAAAACAAGGAGGATGCAATGTTATATCTTAATGAAGGTACCTTCATTTAAAAAATTAAAGAACATGCTATCTCTTGGTGGCGCTCTCTGGGAATTTCGGCGCCTTCTTTTACAAGTAAGAAAATATTATTAATATATGATTCAATACAAGAGTAGAATATTTCTATAGGATAAATTTTATTTTTTACTTATTTTAGCAAAAATAACTTACGATTGAATATCAAGTATGATATGTATGTCTACGTACTCAATAATCCAAGTTTTCTTGAACTTAGTTGTATATTGTATATAATATTTTGAAAATCATACTTAATAGGCTAGTTTGATACGCTAAATAACTATTTTAGAAGCTATTTTCCAAACTTAAAAGCTAAAAAAACCCTCTTGGTGTTGATTTCAAATTTTTTGAGTGTTAGTATTAATAAGAAATTTCTTGAAAATTTTGACAATCTCAAATTAAGAATATTTTCTCTTATAATAGCCTATCAAGTATACTATATTATTTCCTAAGTGATTCAAAATATTTTAACATGGTCCTTATACAAACAATAAGAGTTGAGTTTAAATAATACTTTAGTCCAAATTAAAAAAATACAATATAGGTATCAGATCTTCCCGAGTTTCTTGACATTGATTTTCAAAGTATAAATCTACAAGAAAGACTTACGCACCATCCATATGCAGTTTTTCTAAGTGGACATGATGCCATAATGACTCGTAAAACATCAAGTGGAAATTTTATTTGGAAGGTTGTGAGGTTCAATTTTGAAGAAGGAACAGTAACACTAGCTGGAGGAGAAACTTTGAAGGAACTTTTAAGTTGTATCACAAATTATATTCATCCACGGTTATTGGATCAAGATCATTTAGAAACCATAGATCAAAAAGGAATTCATCAAGATTCAGTTGCTTATGAGAATACTACGTGTTCTTTAGATTGGGCAGTATGGCGAGGAGTCTATCAAGCGGGACCTTTGGAGACAATTCTTACTTCTGCATTTGCCAATGAAGATGATTGTATGGTACTAAGTTCTTTGACTTCGTTCTTTTCCAGATGGAAAGATAAGGATCCTTGTAGATGTTGTGTGGAATGTGATTTGGGTACTACATTTCGAGAATGTAGAAGCAATATAGTTAGAAACTATACTTCAAAGCTTTCAGCAAAAGAACAAAAAGCAATTTCTGAACTACGTAGTATAAAGCAAGAAACTCGTTGGAAAGGTTTACGGTTTCTATTAAATATGTTACTTAATGAAGTCAAAGACTTAAATATTTGTGGCTTACAAAAATCTACTCTAAATACTCCTATAAAATCAAAGAGGTCCACGTCAATAAGTTCAAAATCTAGTATAGATTTAGAAAATAATCCTTATTTTCAACAAATTATTGATTCCAATAGACGACACCATGTAGAAGAGAAGGAAAATGCAAGCTTGTTGCCAGGATTGATGGGAGTTATGGATCGACCTTTTAACAGAAATGATCTTAGAAAAGAAAGAAAAATTATTGGAAGTGAAACTCAAAGAGCTTTGGAGGTAGCGGAAATGAATTGGAGGTGCTTTGAGGAAACAAAGTCTGAAAGATCAAGTTCACTTGGCGAAAGAGCTTATATCATGAATCAACCTGTCCTTGGGTGGGAACAAGTTCTTGAGTGGATAGATAATGGATTTCTTGAAGTCTTATTGAGAGAAGGCGTAGATTCTATAGGAGAAGGTGGTAAGGTCGAGTTCACAAATATAGAAGATTTAGCTAATGCATGCTTACAAGTAATTAGGATACTTCCTCGTGAAGGAAGTAATCGCATTGTGAGTTATTTGATTTTAAGGCTAAAAACTTTCTTTGAATATTTCACTACACAAAAAACCGGGATCCCAAAAGATATAATATTTGGACAAAAACTACCATTCCAACATAATTTAGATAAGCTTAAAAACACTCTTGAAGAGATAATACATTTTTGCAAGTTACTTGCTACTTTGGTAGCATATTCAGTATCAATAGCTTCTGGGCTAGCTATGTTAGATGGAATATTTCTGGTATTGAATTTGTACTCTACAATTGTGAAGTACTTTCCAAGTGATTTTAATACCATAAAAATATTGGAAAAGAATAATATTATTGAAATCATACCTGGTAGGGTATTTGAAGTTGAAAAAGATTGTTCAAAGTTGTCAAAATCTTGTACTTACAATAACAAAAGGGTTACATGGATTCAAAGTCCAAAAGCAAATAAAATAGAGGAAAAGTTGCCTTTGCAAGAAGTATATGTGTCATCTTGGAAATCTAAAAATTCTCCAATTAACGCAAAGGTTTTAGATACAAATTTAAATAATCGGGTTCAACCTAATATCCCGAAGATAAATTTAGTTGGTATCTCTAAAGGAGGGACAATAGCTAGTGATAGAAAAAATGGAGCTAGAGCCCACATGTATTTGCAACGAACATCTAGAACAATACTTGATATTGTGTGGGAAACAAAACACTACCTCCTGCAAACCTTTATTACTGTGTTTGAATTCCAAAGTATAAACCTAAACAATTGCAAAACTACAATGAAAGCAAAACTTCATGAAGAATCAACAGGTCTAGAACTTTTAGCTTTGCTTCTTTCAGATTTGATTGGAGGGTACTTAAATACATTTCCTTCACAAATCACATATAAGTTGAATAAAGCGATATTCAAACTTATTTATTTACTTGATAAAGATTTTGTAAACAAGTTCTTGCCTATTCAATGTCACAAAGAAGACCAACTTAATTCTCAATATAAAGAAGAAGGTCCACTGTGGAGTGGTCCGGGACCTCCTCCTCGAAGTAAATCCCCTCAAATAAAGCTATTGGGCTTATTGTTAGTTGAACTAAAAGAAAGAATGGATCATATATTGGCAACCTTGATAGTAACTTTACCTGGCCATGTATTACAAGGTGGCAAAAAACATGTAAATTATAAAAAAATGATTAAGGATAATGCAAATTTGGATTATGACATCTTATGGATTAACTTGGCTCAATTGTTTACAGTTTTATCAAGCTATATAAGTTATTGGCCAACAAAAGAGTTCAAATTTGAGCATGTTTTGCGGTGTTGTGGCGGACATTTTCACCAAACGTTGAGTCTCTTTGCAAGTTTAGGTCCAATTGCAAGTTGGACTCCTGCTCATATTCTTGCTTTTCAAAGTTTGTTGAAATTGTTGAGTTTGTGTATAGAAGAATCATTAGGTATTGATGCAAAAGAAAATTGGAGTGAATATGAAAAATTCTTATGGGAGATGTTGGTTGAGACTTGGGCTCATTGGAATTGCATTCAATCTTATATAAGTTGGATGGCATTTGAAGTTTGTCCGGGTTGTTTGATTCGCAACATTAATGATTTTAAAAGGAAATTACTCAAACCTGTATATTCGTATTACCTTGCAATTGAAAAACATATTGGTATGAAAGGAAGCAGTGAATGCCTTCTTGAAGAATTCGAAGAGCCAGACATTCTACCATTAAAAGCAATGATGTTTTTGCATTTGGTTATTATCTTGGCACAACGAAGACTTTACAATCATGATAAAAGACTTAAAGATGGAAACACATATTTATGTTTTCGTGACAATGTTTTGTGGTTTCTTCATGAAATTATGAATCCTACACATGGAGTTTTAATCATGACAATCAAGAGTAGACCTTTTCAAACATGTATGGATTGTAAATTACAAACTTCTAATTGTTGTATTTTACTAGAGATTTCTTCTGGCGTGGAGAAATGTAGTCTAATTCTCCTCGCTCAAATATTCAATTTCAATCTTTCTACCACTGCTTCTTGTGAACAAGAAAATTATAGAAATCAGTATACAAATATATATTTATCTAAGAACTATCTCACACCTTTTCTTCATATATTGTATTCAAGATTTAAGATGCTATACATAAAAGTGACGGAACAAGGAAGATTGGAATCATCATGTTCATTTCAAGAGAACAATGCTTGTGTAGATGAAAATGTGGGTTCATCTACAAATCATAGTAGTGTAGAAAGCGTGGCATACAATGTCAAGAGTGAACACTTAGCAATAGACGAGATAATACTTTTGTGTATTTTGCATGCTCAAGTATTGCATGCTGTAGCAAGGAATTTGAGTATAGATGGGAATCAAATCTTCAAAGATTTGTGTACCATGGAATTTCTTATCCAAGAAATTTCGCTTGAGTATGAATTTTCTCAAATTTTAGATACCAAATGTGATTCTAATGATGAAAAAGTAACAAACTCTACATGTTCCAACATTGAAGGTAACATTCTTCAAAAGGATTCAAAAGTAATAAAGGATTTGGAAGGTTCAAATTCAAGCTCTAATTCTACTAGAGCTTGTTGCATGATTCCAAAACTAACTCAGGAATATCATTTGAGGAACAGAACTGTGTTTAGTGAAGAGTCTATGCCTCAAACAAGTTTGAGTAAAAATGGTATCAACAATGAGAATCAGTTTGCATCACTTGAACATTGCTACATGAAGTCTCACATGAATACTAGAAGTGCAAGTTATTCAAAAATATTGAAAAAGGATGCAAATGACGCGCAAAAGAATGTACATATCAATGAAAATGATGCTATTGGTGAAAACATCCCCATAAGATTGTCTTGCAATCCTATCTACGGAGCTGTAAATTTTGGGTCAAAGTTTGAAAGGAAGGATAGCGACAGTTTATGGGGGATTGAATATACCAAAAAAATAGTATATAGTGGTCGATTCTTTGATTTGAATGAAGAAGTTGAACGTGAACTTGCAGAAGAGGATGATATGTTGGGTGATGAAAACAAACATCTACCACTTGAAGAAGTTGAACCTCTCAGCATCAATAGACAACTACAACTGAAAAACAACAAAGATACATCTGTTTCACCATTGTCTACACAATCAACTTCATCTAGAAGTACAAAGAAAGTTATACAATCTATAACAAATAATCGTCCTTGGGTACCTAAACTTAATTTTTCATCTGGTCTTCAAAATGCTCAATGCACGGTGGCTAGCAATTCTCCGGAGGAAAAATCACAAAATCTATATGAAGGAGAATTTTGTAGCAACAAAGATAATAATACTATTAATGAATACAAATCTCCAAACTTGTGTAGCTCATATGAAAATGAAAAATTGAAGAGAACCATTTACTACAATTCAAGCTTACATATTTTATTGTTGGAGCTTATTATAGCTTTGATGATTAATCCACAGTATGTATCTATATTGTTCAATACATCAAAATATTGATTGTAGATTATTTTTTAAAAATAAATTCAAAATAATACTAGAATATTAAAACTCATAACACAAATTGGTTTATTTACAGAGGCTCATTGGAAGTGCACTACTCTGATCGTTTCCCAATGGAACACAAAAAAATTAATGCACCTTTTTATTTATTTTATCGTATCCTTATCTAATGAAATATTTGTAGAATTATTGCATTTGTTGAGAGAGTGCTCAATAATGGCTCAAATTTCAGATTTTCTAATCTGTTGGAAGGTTGTCTTATCAAACAAAGTTCCTATTCGTTTGTCAGACACAATTTAGATGAGATGTACATCTGAGACATCTTCTATGTATCAAATGTACATCTCATCTAAATTGTGTTTGATAAATGAATAGGAATTTTGTTTGATAAGACAACACTGATCTGTAGTGAAGTAACCACTGTAAGCAATTTTCGTGCCATGAGGAAAGTAAATGGAAGGATAATCGAAGCGGATTCAAGAAACTTTGGACTCTTCTACACTTTGCGATGAAGGCACTCTCATGTGTGTTTCTAAAATGATGTCCTAATTCTGCACCCCTATGATGTTTGTTGTGAGTACATGCTACTGTTGAGTGAAGAAGCTATTATGTATCTCTGTGTGAAGAAGCCTAGTGCTCCATTATTGGTACCGCTCCAGTTTTGAGCACTCTTCCTGTAGTGCTTCTTTAACATATCTAAGTAGATATCAACCATCCGCACAATGAATATGTGATGCCAATCTTGGCAAAAAATTTGGATGCTTTCCATCCTTCTGCATGCAGAATCCTGAAATTAACATGGCAAGCCCTTTTTGATCCGTCTTTGTATACAAATCGAATCAAAATTGCTCAAGGAGCTTTGTCTCAGGTGTGATACCTTTCCATATTGTAATCAAGATATTTGGTGTGATTAATTACATAAAAATTAATACTTGGTATGATTCATGTATCATGTATGTGAAAAATTATATCAAAATGAACTTATAACTAACACAAGAAGATCAATAATAAACATGTTATTTGTAGTTTTATGTAATAATGAACATGTATATAAAAATTGGAAACATGTCTTAGAGTGCAACTCCAAAATATAGAAACTTTCTACATTACTACGTCAAAATGTCCGAGCACTCACTTATGCTTAAAACCACTTCAGTCTTATTTTATGATTCTAATATTTGTGTATTATGTGTTGCAATATAATTAGGTCTACACTGCAAATAGAGAAATAATCAAAGATGGTGTTAGCAACAACGAGTTGGTTGTGTTGAAGGTGAATTCTATTTCCAATTCGGAATACCATAGCTTTAGGTCAGATTCACCACTTTTATATCATAAAAATTATCCCTTATTTATCTACAATTGTTTACTATGGAATAATTCATTATCTAGAGATATATTCATCAAATACTAAACTATAAATATTAATATCTTTGATGCTTATTCCTATTGTAGTTTAGTCATTTTCAACTACAACATGACATTTATATGTGTACTAAAATTATATTGAGTGACTAAAGAACCCCAATTGGATATGTGCAACTAATTGTAGTCTTTTGGCATCATCTTTAGTGTACAATGACATTCATATATAGAGATTGTTTTCATGAAAATCTCTAGAATTTGTTTAAATTTTTTTAATAAGCTATAGCCTAGTTTAGAAGGGCCATTGTTGATCCTCAAATCTTTTGATTAAGCTTTTGGATAATCCATGAGATAATTCAATCAAGCATCAGGTTACTTCCATTGATAAATATGTTCAGTTTCAACATTATGAGATACCACACGTGATTGATTATATGCGATCCAAACTTAGGCACCACAAGCCTTGGCTTGGTGGTTAGGGCTCATGGCCTCCAATGATGAGGTTGTCAGTTCTACACCCCATACCAACATGGTGCTCACCACCTTAGTCCACCCAACTATGGTAGTGCTCACCACCTTAGTCCACCCAACTATGGTAGGGGTTTCTTGAATCTAGTTGTATGGGTACTTCAAAGCTCTTTGGAGGCATACTCTGTCAAGTATCTCTAAGCCACTAGTGGCTAGGTAGAAACTAGCATGGAGTTCTTCCCGAGAAGGGTTAGCAGTTCTGCCATTGGTGTGATGACCTCCGGACATACATCCAAGAATAAATCGAACTAGCACTCTATTCACGCTGGTCTCTTTCCTCTTCTCATCCAAACTTTGGAGTCCTTGCACACACTATAATGTAATGTAGAGCTTCATTTTGAATGAATTTGTGAGAGACTAGACTTTAAAACTCTCATAAAATATCTTCTTAGAGAATGTAAATCAGTCACTTTAAAACCCTACTCACTTGTTTTTGTAGTTCTTGACTGTTATTATTTTTATTAATTTACATTATATCATTACAAAAATACTAGTTAGTTACAATTATAAAAAAAATCTTTAAACTTTAGTAACTTTTTTATTGATTATATGTTGTAATTTTGTAACAAGAATTTTTAAATTTCATCAGTTAATATTTCTAAGCAAACAAGTATCCATAGTATGTAGTAGGTAGATTAAAATTGAATTTTCCTTTTAAGGTATTCATATGTTTGTTATTATAAGTCATTTTTTTTCAAAAATTGGTTGGAATACTCAAAACGTATGATCAAATTAAACCCATTCACAAACTCTACTATACTAAAGATACTTTTTAAGTTTTCCATCGGCTTTTGATATGAATGATATGAAGTAGAGCTACTCAAAATCACAAAACTAATCATATGAGGTGTATTTAATTTCAAATGAGTTCAATGATGTTCATGTAAATTTCCGTTGTTAGATCTAGTAGGTATTGGAATTGAATTACTAATATAATATTCCATGTGTATAAATGAAACTATTCATTTTGACTATTGAATGACACATTCTTAGTAAGTTGAATCTTCATATACCCCTCAACTACACATTAGTGCTCCTAGTTTAAGTTTATGTTGAAATTCCATAACTCAAAAGAAAAGATAGGTGGTTCTTTTTGTCGTCATTGAATTTCAATTATATAAGTTAACAATAGCACGTGCATGTAATACATGGCATCAACAAGTTTGTTTTTTGTTGTATCCTTTGCCTTTATATTTTAGGTGGTGGCATTGCCAAAGGGGCCGCATGAGCCGTGCAGTTTCTTTGATGTGTATTCAGAAGTTGAGATCTTGGAGAGGTTTCAAGGCGATGCACGTGTGTGCCAAATCCTTGATTATGGTGTGGAACATGATGCTTTTATTCTTGTACTTAAACATTACAAGTGTAGTTTGCGAGCTTGGCGCCAATGCCATACGAAACACAAGAGTTTTGAAAATACACCTCTATATAAGCGACTTCCACTCTATCTCCAAGTGTATGCCGCTGTGCTTCAAGCTGTGAGTATTTCATTTTTATGAATAAATTCTTATATCTTAGGTTCTCCAACTTTAGCTTATTTTTAGAAAATGATTGAATAGATTACATTGTTGGTTTTGAGGGACCCTAGTGACAAGACTCATTGTACTCAATGTTTGCATGTAATTGTATTATGAATATTGAGCTTAGAATTTAGAGTGATGTGAGACTGCGTTACTAGTAAGTTGTAACCTACTTCTTTGTTTGAATTGCTTTTATATTATGATCAATTTATTAGAATCACAAAAAATTGAATATGTATTGATAGTTTGTAGAAGAATTGAAGAAGCTACATATATTTGTACTTAGAATTAATTTCTTCGTCAATAATATATTAATCTAATAAAATACCACTTGTCCATTTATTTTCTTATTGAGGATTATACCCTACATTATCTTTATCAAAATGTATCTCAATATATTTATGATTGTGTTTTAATCCAACTTGCTATTGGGTTGTAGGTGAAGGCCTTGGAATTGCATAATGTTGTACACTATGATTTGAAATGTGATAATATCTTGTTAGAGCCTCTAACATCTATGGTGTCTGAAGAGGAGTTTTGGCACCCACAATGGCCTCCATCAGATTGGACATGTGCCATCCCATTTTGTGTTTCAATCACTGACTTTGGGCAAAGCAAGGTCTAGATTTCTTTGACCAAGTCTTTGATAATACTAAGCTTTTGTAAGACAATATAGTTTCAAATACTAAAATTGATAAAAGAATCCATTAAATTAACCCCTAAAGGTCCAGGAAAGTGAAAACTGCTTTTTGGAGTCCAAAATTCAGCCAACTTTGACTATTATAATCTCACAAATGAAGAAGAATCAACGGTTCAATTTTGGCAAGTGAGTGGAAGGTTAAGTTAACTTCAAGATCCTACAGTTGGATCTTCCAAATAATTCTTAGTTCGAGAGTTTTTAGGCCAGAAGTAAGGGAATGTCCATTTTTACAATTTTGCATCAAGAACCTTTAGGGGTTAAACCTCAATTTTAATTAAAAATAATGTATTTTCCCTGTGAGGGGAAAGTGGTTTAAGTATGTAACAATGTGAACACTTGTTTTTATACATAATATTGTTGGTCTATGCTATATACTCTCTTTGTTAGCAATATGGAAGTAGCTAGTTGTAAGTACTTGATGGTCGTGAAACCACTGTTTTTGGATTTGCTTGCCAGACGAATTGAAAAAGAATAAGAAAATATCACGGTGTAGGAATAAAATATTAATTAAGAAACTAGGAAGTAGAAAATGAGTCAGGAGTCTAATGTTCTCTATAGTTGGTTGGTGAAAAATATTGGGGTGGATCTCTGAGGAGATTGGCTAATAGATTGCATATATTGGCTTGAATTTAGAAGCATAGTGAACATCATTATATTTGGGAATGTATTGAGTGAATCCACCTCATTATAGAATCATCCGTTTATTTGATATTTTTACAATTTTAACTTAATTATAAGATTGTCAAATACTATCAGAACTTTGGTTACAAAAACATTTCATTACAATTATTCACATTAATTCCTACTTACACTTTCTGATGATGTTGTATAAAAACTCAGGTATCTTATGTCGAAGGAGGAGAATGCACTACTCGAAACAGAGGGACGGAATGTGTGAAAAGCCCTGAAATGCTCAAATTGCTTAGTAACAATAGTAGAATGGATGCTCAACAAGCTAATACTCCAAGGATTGAGGACGAAACCTCCCTTGGCAAGGCTGTTGATATTTGGGGATTAGGGTGTCTACTGTATGAGCTTGTCACGGGAGAATATCTTCTATATGACGACGATTGGGTTCGCTTCTTTATGCGTGTGACTTTAGCAACAGAGGTAGTGCATTTTAATTTTTATAAATTTTTTCATAGTAATGTATTAATTTATATTATAACCTTACAAACATATACCTAATAAAATAAAAAATTCAAACACATATAAAATACTTCATGGACCTTATGACCCCTAAAGATCCGTGCAATTTTTTTATTGTTTAACCCTATATATCCTTGGAGTATTATTTAGCCAAAACCTCATATTTCAAAAATTATCATAGATGAATCGTACAAACTTGTAATAAACTTGTTGTAGATAATGTAGACCATAACTTGACTTATGAGACTTCATAGATTGAAAGATTATAAGGTGTTAGTGGGCAAAGCACACTACAAAAACCATCATTTTCACTTTGAAGTGTAATTTACCACCAACAAGGAATTCGCAATAAAAAATCACCAAATTCAGAAGCTTTTTATATTCATCTCAAGAACACTCTTATACCAATAATGTTGATAAAAAATCTTGGTCAAAGTAGTTGCCTTCCAATGGTGAAAACTGCCAAACAATTTACAAAGAAAAAGTAGTAAAAAACTGGACCCCTTGCATTCAAATCCATGACTTATCTTCAATATATTTCTAATTGGATCAAGGTTTCTACCACTAAAATTATACTATAATTAGAATCTATCCCAAAAAATAAAGCCATCATCCAACGGTGGATGAGATAGCTCTAGCTCCTCGAAGTTCATCATTTTTTTCACTTTTTCCATCGTAGTAACATCGCTGCAAATCCAATACCAATATTATTTGTATCCAAATACTAGTTGTTTAAGATGCATCTAAATATTATACCTATTTCAAAAGAATCTATGAAAACTAAGTTAAAGTTCATGAAATTGGCTTGCAGTGGTAAAACATACCAAATGTGTGAAATCCCAAAAACAAAAGCTGCCTTCGCAAAAATGCATGTCATTTTTTAATTTTTTATTTTATGAGTCTGCAGTCTGCACTATATACCGCACAAACTAGACGTAATTTGTGACCCAATCCAAGTGATTTTGTTGAAAAGAAACTTTGAATAGCCATAATTACTCCATCGAGAAAAATTCTCGATGGAGTGATTATGGCTATTCAAAGTTTCTGCCCTTCATCCAAAATGTTGTTTTTCGACACTAGGGATGTTTAGGAATTAAAAACCCAAATCCACAAAGTTATAGACTTTGACCATAAATATTTACTAGAGTATGATGTCTTTTGAAGCGTGAAATGACTTTTCGGAAAGATGTGGAAAAACTTTACAACGCGCAAAAAGTTTAAATTTTATGCGAGCTAAATTTAGAAAACAAGAGGATGACCAAAGCCAAACTAGATAGTTTCTATCCCTAGTTGACTTCAGGGGTTAAGGATCTCTAGGAGTTAAGTGGTTTAACAATTTGTGAAGCGTAAAGACATCTCTTATTTAATATGATAATTAAAAAATACAAGACTCTTATCATATTATAACTCAATATATAGAGTAAGGAATAATTGATTCAGTGACGTCATTATGATCTTATGAAAATCAATCCGACCTTCACTTTTAAACTTCAATGTTTTTGAAATGTGGTACAAAATTTATGCACTAGTTTATGACAAAGCGCCAAGGATCTTAAGACTGCACTTACCTTGCAGGAGCTAATACCTGATGAGAAAGCTGCCAAGTTGGACAACTATGTTCCCATCATTGACCTTCTTCGATTTATTCTTGTAAGAGATCCAAATTGTCGGCCATCATTAGATGATCTTATAAAGAACTTGAAAAAATTACAAGCACAATTTAATGTAAGCAACTCAAAACAACAACAACAAGAAACCCAACCTCATGAGTCTCTATCACTTGAGACTTTTGACAAATTGGCATCAAATGTACGGGATATTGAATCTCAAATTTTTGAACCTTTTAAAGATACCTATCCATCAATAATGAAGCATCAAACAACCTACAAACGATGTCAAACTCCATATATTATGGAGGCACATTGTGACGATGGTTGTTCCAATATTGTCCAAAAAACAAAGAGGAAACGAAGGCTCTTAGGGCGTTGTTGTGCATGGTGTTGTAGGGATTGATACAACTTGTAACTATGAAAATTATATTGGATGTTTTCGGGTTCAAGGCTTATGTTACCGACCTATATGAACGTAAATTCTGAGATGATTGGGTCATTTGATGGGTCATAACCATAGTTTAACTATAGGAAAAAGAGCTTAATTCTATATTTTCACAAAAGGTTATTGGCTAATAGCCTCTCTTTCAACTTGTGAAAGGTGATAATTTATCAAGTGTAATTGATCCTTTCCTCCATATACATTAAGCAAAGCTTGCTCTTCTAATGCTCATTTGATGAAGGGAGAATAATCCGATTTTATGAAACTTTGGAAGGAAAGAAAAATAAAAGATGTGATTTTGTTTAACAAAACTTGGCTACTTAATCATATATCTAATCTACAAATATTATACTCATGAAGAATGAAAGAACTATTTTGAGGTTGAAAAAAAATTTAACAAGATAAGTTGGTTCTACAAAGAAGAAAAACACAAACATGCCACATAAGGCAACTATGGTGAGCGTTCAAATTTAACGATTCAACATCTTTTAGTTAATTCAAAGATACCCAAGTATAGTGGTAATAAACAAGAGAAGAGTTTTTTAAAGGTCACACAATATGACTTGGATTGTATGCTGAAAGTATCTTATACAAAAATGATAAATGATAAATGGTAGCCGTGTTGTGACATTTTGGATTCTGAAGTATAAATAGAACTAAAGAATATATGAATTATGAAAACATACTCCATGGGTTTGCTCTCAATCATAAAGCCTTAATATTTTAAAGATTTTTATTAATCAATATTAATAATGATTGAGTGTAAGCCAATATTTTCTCTTGAATGTGTATGTATTGGTGCAGGCACTTTCTTCTATTATGAGGTTGATAGAAATTGAGCCTTAGATGTTGGAGGGGTGGATATATTGGTGGTATAGAAGTGGCACATTTGGAGATAATGATAGATGAAGGCCATTTTGGAGAGTATAATTGGGGCTTGGGAAGAATGGGTACCCTTCGTTCTTATTATGTGTAGATTAGTGAAATTGTTTTTGAGTTTCTTGCCTTCTTGCTCTCCAAAATGCATAATAGCAACCATGTGAGACCTAAATGTGTCGGGATGGAATACCTTCTCGGCAAAATACTCGCCATGTTTGGACCTGATCTCAACTTATTGAGAGATTTTTGGCTACTTTTTACTCAATCTAGCCTCTTCAAAACTGCCACTTTGTGTTGTAAACCTTCAATTTAAGAGAATTGAGGTAAGGTATGGATATCTATGGCTGACAATAATCGTTCCTTGATGAGGCCTTAGACATTGCAATAATATCGCAAAGAATTTCATAACACAAATAGGCTAGTCCAAACATATTCTTTATGGCAAATACTACAACCATCCGATAGAACAGTTAAACAATCACAAGGAACATGTGTTAAATACTAGAATCTCATTTAGCTATTTTGTTTTTATGCACATCTTGATGTGGCATGAAAATTTTTCAAAACTGACAGCCAATCAATACATGGAAGAGTAAGGAATACTTTATACAAGGATTCAAGCCATTCATGAGGATTAAAGAGGGCAAAATTTCTATTGTGTAATTTGTTCATTTAAGACAATTACAAGAAATGACATGAGAGGATTTTTGTCCTCCTTAGGCCATATGAACAACTTCGCTAGCTCAAACCACTTCAAGAGAAATACATGCGGAATAAATTTCAATTTGTGAGATGGAAATCATTGCGCCTTCCTTGTAACTTACACCACAATTAGTGCCCAACACAACCAACATCATCAATACCAAGTCCACCATGTAGTGAAGCTCCTTTACAAGAAATATTAAAAATGTCATCACTAGTAAATATTTGTGTTTTATGACTATTCCACAATAACTAAAAGACTTGCAAACTAGTAATAAACGATTGTTTATCAGTGCTTTGAATCATTGAGAGTTAGTCACATGACTAAGTTTATCTACTTGTATATTCAATAATTTTGTCATGAAATTGGTATATGCTTGTCAAATACATTTATGCATAGAAACAAATGAACAATAGCACCATGGCAGTTATGGCACTCAAGTTAAATTCCTTCCTCACACTTCAGCCATATCATTATTGAGAAAATCCAAGTCAGAAATTTACCAATTATACAAGGGCAGGCTTCAAAAATTTCAAAAACGATCTCCACAAATTCTTGTGATTTTACAATTTTACTTTCAAAATTTGTCAAAATTTGAGACTTTATTTAAAAGGAAAAGACTTAATTTGAGACTTAATTTCAAGTTTCAATTTTCAAAAGAATAAAAAAAATAAAATCAAATTTACTTTTTTCAAAATTCACAAACCCATAAAGGACCTACTCACCATTCAAGTTTTACTTTAACCAAATATATATAACGAGGTGCATGTTTAGATGTATTGTTATTTTTAGACCTTCATTTAGAAAATATTTTAAATGAAGGTCCAAGAAGTAGGATGAGTTTCTAAAATTTGCATGAGCGTACCCAACTCAACTATACACATGGAGAAAGATATGCCCAAAATATGCCCAACTCGATATATGAAATATTTTGGAGTAACAATCTTTGAATCCCCCTTTGCACCACGGTGACCACGCAGATGGTGTCTTTTGGGTAAGGCCCAAACAAACTTCGGCTTAAACTTAGGATATTACGATCTCGCAAATGGTAAGCATCTAACGGTATTCTCTCTCAAAGTTTGTAAACATTATCTAGGCGTGCTGAAATCTGCCCAAAATTGCGGTATATGCTCATTTATCCTCAAAATCTGCCCATCCTCAAAATCTGCCCATTAACAATAAGATCGCAGAAACATAACAATTCACTAAAAGTTGAAATTTCACTAATTTTCAACTTTTGCTTTCTTACATGTAAATATGGTTCTAAGGCAGGATTTTACGATTTGGATCATTGAGCAAATATATTTTTCATGCCTTTTTATTGTAAAAGACTTGCTTTTTGTTAAATTTTAGCATACCTCCATGTGAAAATCAATAACTTCTACAAATTTTACAACTTCTGTAGTGAAAAAAATCACCAACTAGAAAGTGGTTCATCTTCATTTCAAAAATACTCTTGTATCAAAAAAAATTATCAAAAAAATGTCTTGGCTCAAATCATAAACTTGTGATGATGAAATTTGCCAAATAATTTACAAAAAGAGGGGTCTAAAATTAGAACTCTTGCACTAAATGAATACCATATCTTCTTCACATCTTGGAACACAAACACTTACTTGTAAAACTAGATGTAAATTGGAACTTGAACCTAATAAATGAAGTTCAAATCCAATGGTGGATAAGGGAGATACATCTCCTCAAACACCATGTATTTTTTTGATATCTTTCTTTGAAAAACATCATAGCTTTTCTAGTGCTAAAATTAGTTGGATCAAATCTCTTCCCATTACAAAGTTGTTGGAATTTATCTCAAGATCATACTCATATCAAAACTTTCATGGAAGAATATTTCTTATTTTACAAACTTGGCTCACAATGAGAATATTTCCTATGTTTAAAAGCCTCAAAACAAAAGTTGCCTTCACTAAAATGCATGCCATAAATTCAAAATTTCTTGTACAAACTAGACTTGATTTGGGAGGAGAGGTTGAAAAATAAGGTTATTCCAAAAGGTGGGATGAGATTTCCCAAAAATAAAGTTAACTTGAAGTAAACAACTCCTTTGAGTGGAAGTTGGATGGATAGCATGGATGTGGCAAGTCTCGAGTTGAGCCTCTTTGTGGCTGCTCGCAAATTAAAGGCCACGGGTTGAATAGTTTATTCATTGGGAAAGAAAAATAACCTTTGCGAGACTACATTTAGCCACTATATATTGTCCCTTTAGCCACCCCGTTGGGAATGCTCTAAGGGTGGCTTAGTTTCCAAATAACTACCTAAAAACCTTCTCATTACAAAAACTCAAACTCCTTCTCTTCTCTTGGTCTACCTTTCAAAAATATAAAAATTTGGAAAAATCTCACTTTTGTGAGTATGCAAAGAGAACATTTTATAAGTGTGTCATGCTACTTCTAGGTACCACTTATGCTCAAAACCTTTCACAAATCTCATCAAAAGAATGATAAATCACTTGTAAATGTATCCATTTGCAAGTGACAAAAACCTCATATTGAACCACTTCAACGTACATAGCCTTTTGGAATTTCAAACATAAAGCACAAAACATGGATGTGACCTATACAACTTGTATGCCATGTTCTAGCCGTTGTGCACACGATGATTGAGGTTTTTGAATTCAAGCAATATTATTTTCAAATCCATTAACTCCTATGTACAATTCATGAAATAATCTAGCACTAGTAATGAGTTCTTAGAATTGTATAGTAATAGCTTAAAAACCAGCTTATTTGACAAGAGATAGATCAATTGTAACGTGTCTACCAAAAGATGGGACATCTACATTAAAGATATCCATTTTTATAAAAACCAAGCTTCAAAGCTCACCATACGAATAAGCAACCTTATGCTCTAATCTATATAAGTGCAACAACAACCACTCTAAAATTCTCAAATATTTTCAACCATGATTGATATACTCACACCAAACCAAAGAGATGGGTTGTAGAAAATGCGACAAGTCATATTGTTCAAAAGCTATGTCTTACAAAGAAAAATCGCTTCTCAAAAGTAAAAATGTACAAAGATGGTTGTTTGGTAAGTATGTACCTTGTAGTTGCCATAGCGTGCTAACGGAGGTCACCCGAACAACCTTACGTTGTGATAAGTAGATGAGAGGTTTCTAAAAAGAGGTGGCAAGCTAATCAATTATGAAGAGGAAGCCCAACAAGCGTCTATTTGAAGGAAGTAAGACAAAGTATTTAAAGGATTCAATTGGATGGGTGTTGGCAAGAGGTAAGGTGATTGTAATGGTGGGAGGAGGATGTCAATTGTTGAAGGGGCATATCCTGAGACAAGGAGCTAACCCCTAAATGCCCATGCCCTTTCAGTCATGCAAAAGCCTTTCAATACTTAATTACAAATTTCTAAGATTAAAATTTAATTAATAAAGAAACCAAAGAAATCAAATTTCTAAAATTTAGATGGAGAGGTGTTGCCAAGATGTAGGCTTAGTGATGGTAGGAGGAGAAGGTCTAGTGAGGAGTGGGGCAAGTGTTGACCGGATATGGGCCAATATTGACGACTTGGAGTTCATCCTTAAATGCTCATGCATTTTAAGTCACTCAAAAGCCTTTCAAAACTTAATGTTTTGGAATTGGAAAATTAGTAAGGAAATTAAATTGATCAAACTTCCAAGATTTATTTGAACAGTTGTTGGCTAAAGGTAGGCAAGTGACTTCAAGAAGAGGAGGTCTAGAGAGGAGTAGGTGAAGTGTTGGCTAGGAATAGGTTGTTTCTAGAGATAAGATATTAACTCTTAACATCCATGTCATTTTGAGTCACTCAAAAGCCTCTCATAAGATATTTGTACAAGATTGGAAAACTAACAACAAAGCTTAAAACCTTAAAATTTTCTCTTCCAATATGTAAATAGATTTAGTCCATTGAGAATTTAATTTATTACATGCAAGGTTATAAGGCTTAACTAGAGCGGGCAAGTTAAGGTTACGAGAATTTGAGGTACAAAACAGGTGCCTTAGAGTGGTCATAATTTTGATTTCAACTATTGAATCATAAAAGTTCATATAAGGTACATAATGGTTGCAATTTTACACAAATTCATTACTACCAATCAATTGTTGATGAACTTGAAAACAAAAAGTATGCCAAAACTACAATGCATTGTGATTGTTAGGCAACCAAGAACAAAACTTTGGAGATGAACGGTCACTAAAAAGTAACAAAAAGACTCGTTCACAAAGGGCCACGTTGATGTTCAAGGAAGTTTGAGGGAGTTCCAAAGAATGCCCCCTCTCTGAGAATACATAGTATTTTTTGGCTTTCACCAAGTCATTTTACATACACAAATTATTGTATGAAACACATGATTCAAATAGAAATTAGTAATTGATGGATAATGCACTTGAGTTTGATGAAGTGTGATTTTCTTTTGAACAATTGTAGATCACAACATTCTTTTGAGGCCTCGGAATGAACATTGATAAAAAAAATGTCGCATGGACATTTAAGGATAAAAGATCAAATGGGTTATAACTAGTTATCTTAGAGTACCATGTACTCATCCCAAACACGATAGGGTGTCAAATAAGGGCACCAGTTTAGAGTTCCTATTAGTCCATCATCAAAAATTCATAGAAATTTGTAAAAGAGTCCTAAATTTATGAATCTAGTTTGACTATCCTTCCACTTACTTTCTCCATGCATGAAAATTGTTGACATAATATACTCTACTACAGAATTATGTACCATGAAGATTGACCAAAGCCTTTTGAAATTTGTGATTGGAGAGTAAAGTGCTCTTGGTCCCATTTGGCTTTACACTACCTTGAAAAAAGGAGAATGACAACTAATCTTGAGGTCCACAAAGTATGCTAAATTTTGCATAGTGGATAATGTTTCCATGGTCTCCTTGAGTACAGTTGAGTCAAAGCAAATACCTCGACTCAACTACAATCAAGGAGACCATGAGGCTCAAAAATCATTGATTGGCTAGTGTTCAATTATTTAGGAAGAAAGGAGGAAAAAGGGGAGGGTAAGAGAGAGATTGATGAGGATTTCTAAGAGTGAATTGAACTTAAACTTGTCTCGGTCCAAATCCACTTTACACGATAAGAGTGACCAAGCCACTCAAAAATTCGTTTTTGATTTATTATGTTCACGGCTCTTGGCCAAGAGTCATGACCATGAAATCGATTTTAATTTTATTGATCATGGCTCATGGTCTATAGTGTAAAGGGACTCTTAGATGCTCTTAAAGTGTGTCTCGATCTATCACAAGGAATCCTTCACCCTTAAACCCATGGGTCTAGACCAACATTGGATCACAGCATTTTTGGACTTGGGTATCATGAATGGCGCACTTTGTGAACTTGGACATCATGAATGAATCAATCAATGATGACCTTGCAACCTCCTACAAGGTTATGTACAACTTCAACCCGCATACCGCAATCCTTTCAAAGCACAAAATCAGTTATACAAATTGTGATTAAAATCGTAAAATTACACTTTTTAAATGCATCATAAGAAGGTGACCAGGTTGGCATCAAAATTCAAGTGAAAAGTTGAGGACAATGAGAGCTATAAAGGAGTTTCTGTTGGAAAAAAGCTCCTCTTCTTGCTTGGGCATTAACCCCTAAACGACCACGGCCACCGATTCGGCTTTTACGGGCAAGGCCAAAAAACATTTACAGTCAACTTCAAATGTTATGATCTCACATCTAGTGATGATCCGACGGTTGAAAATTTTCACACTACTACTTATGGTAGTCTACTTCAAGATCCTACGGTTGAAATTATGAAAAAATTCCAAAAATATTGGACGTACCCCCATTAGTACATAGTGGTCAGTGTTGGGATTTCAAGCTCCAAAAACATTGTGGATCTTTTGGGGTTAAAGGGTTAAGTTTTTTCCTCCTTTCTATAGTCCCTAGTCTCTGTTGACCGAAAACTTTTTAAAGGGAACTTTATATAATCGACTCGAAGGATCTCGTGGCTGACCCTCGCCTCTAAGGGCGGGACAGTGGAGGACCTACGCCCCACTGCCCGCCCATACTCGCTGCCCGACAAAAATTCGTGTAAATATGATATTTGCATTTTTGGAGGCCTTACAATATTTTTTTTCAAATTTTGAGTTTGTAAATGGGATCTGCGACCCCAATTTACCCGTGGACGTGTCCCATGAAGACATTGGTGACATCAACAACAAAAATTTAGGGGGCAAATTTACTCCCAAATTATTTTATGCGGGCAGGGTTTTGTGGGCGGGCAGTGGGGCATAGGTCCTCCACTGTCCCGCCCTGTCAATAGCGGACAATAGCGGACTTCCCCGACACGGTTTGTGTCTGTACCGATAGTCTGCAAGCCCTGTCAATAGTGATGCAAATCATTCAGTGATACTTGGGATTTGTCACCCTTACAAGCCCATGGTAGATCACCTGCTTATTGCTTGTTTCTGATTAGTGAGTATCCATCGCCAGCTATGGCGACTTCAATAGATATCGGAGACTTGTGGACGAGAGGAGTGAAGAAGGTCAAGAACGTCAGAGCCAGAAAACAAGCAAGAAGGAAGGCCCGCCAGTTTCAGCTATGGGAGATAATGTCTCGCCTAGTCGCCGTCGTGTACGCTGCCGATAATGGAAACTGTGGGCCTGTTTCAGAAATGCTGGACGAGTTGGATTACGAGAAGTGCGCCAAGTGCGACTTGAAAGAAGATTTCGGGATCTGTGACGAAGATATCGACCTAGCAGCCGACCCCACTTGCAAAATCCGGTTCATGGTCTTCCGACGCCGATTCCGTAAACGAGATGTCGTCCTTCGACGGACCAGCGTGCGGCCAAAGTACGTGGTGGCTATTCGGGGTACCAAACCGAAGTGCCAGCAAGATGTCATTGACGATCTACGGCATTTTACTGAGACATTGTACCGCAGTCCCCAATACAAGGTGCTTCTCAAGATGACGGAGAAAGTATTCGCAAGGTGCAAAGGTGATGAAACGGTGTGTGTTACTGGTCACTCGCTGGGGGCAGCATTCGGCCTCCTAGTAGCAAGAGAGATGGAACTTCAAGGCAAGCATGTGGACGCTCACTTCTTCAATCCACCTTTTTTTACCCTGGGGTCGGCTGCCAAGAAAGCGGTGAGGGCGATCGTCAGTATGCTTCCACGGCCACTTCGGGAAGGTATTCAAGCTGTTGGCCGGGGTTTGCGTACAGTAACGGAAATAATATCGCCTCGAAGTCTGGACCAAATAGGGCAGGAGTATAAGCGGCTTTGCACGTGGAGACCGCACTTATATGTGAATGAGCATGACATCATTTGCAATGAGTACATCAATTACTTCGAGCGGAACATTCCGCAGTATAGTTCTGGAGTGGCGAGAATGTCCGGAGGTCATGCAAAATCCTACCACTTGATGCCTTCTGCGGTTCTGCACATCAATACTAGGGTTGTCGCCGGGAACACCATCAAGAGAGGAAATAGTAGTCACAAGAACGATCAGTGGTTCAAGCACCCGCTCGAAGGAT
Source organism: Bryum argenteum (assembly GCA_037043015.1). Taxonomy (NCBI): domain Eukaryota; kingdom Viridiplantae; phylum Streptophyta; class Bryopsida; order Bryales; family Bryaceae; genus Bryum; species Bryum argenteum. The sequence continues at coordinate 9,865,341 of CM073328.1, read as the reverse complement.
ACGCAGTACGGGAGTATGCCCTCCTCAAGAACGGATCTGCAAGTGCCTAGCTCGCTGCTCCATAGCCAGCTCTACTGGGCTCTGAATAAATGCCTGCTTCGACGCTTGCTATTCCTTTCGATTATTGCAACGTTCATACCAATCCAGGAGTGAACACGACTGGCAAGAGTCTCTGGAGCGGAAACAACAACGAAGAGATGAAAAGCTCTAAAGGGTCGAGATGTAGACAAAATTGTTGGACAGCTTGCTCGGCCCGATCGGAGGATCCTGCAAGAGCTCCCTCCTCTTCAGAGCCCGGACGATGTAATGCATCAGGGATAATCTGTCTTGATTACACATTTGAAGCGGCATGAGGAGAATGGTGCCCCTACATATACATATCACCAATGAGTTGGTTGAGCTTCTCATCGACAATGATCATGCAGGGCAACGAAGGGTGAGCACTTCCCTCGTCTGCAGATTTGTGTGCTCATGAATATCATTCTGCATTAACATCATCTAGCTGCTTGAATAACTGTCTCGAGAGGATTTTCTTAATGTCAGACTTTTATTTCGAATGTAGCCATGTCTTTGATTTTCCAGCAGTGTATCGTTATTGCTACTGCTGTAAGATGAATCAATTGACTGTTCTGATTCTGTATGCGATAGGCTGTCCGAAGAATTGCATTGAAAACTATATGCCATTGCCATATCCATAGAACATGCACACGCACATGACTGTATTTGAATGAGCAGAGAATTTCGTTTTTTTGATAGGACAAATACGTAGTGATCACACTTTGACTAACAAGTGCTCCATTGTTTCTGTGTTTGCATGATAGAGCTTGAAGAGCTTGGACCTCATCCACGGTGCCAAGTACATGATGTGCAAGATCTTCATTTCCTTGTCAAGAGCAGGGAATGATCGACACTTAGAGCTCCAATGGTTTAAGGTAATCCTTCTGCGGCGAAACCCCTATCCACGGATGCTGCTCATTGGAAATGGAGGATGAAGATGACCTTATACTTACGTTTCACAGGGTCCGATACTGTGATTCAGTATCTATGCTCATAAGAATCCTTGTTATGCACTGTCTTGTGTTGAAAAGTACGAACACTTATAGAAGTGTTCTGTGTATACCACATGAGTACATTCCGAAGTGGCGAATTACATCCAAGGTGAGTGTAAATGGCTATAAGAGGTTACTCAATGCATGTACTCGAGACACTTTTCTAGTAGTGAAATGTCTTTTAGCTAAACAGAAGAGTAATAGCCGACGGAGGTGGTCATTGTCAATTGTCTTTATAGAAATGTCTTTTAGCTAAACTCAATAGGTGCTGGAAAGAGTAATATCCGATGGAGATGGTCATTGTCGATTGTCTTTATAGTGCTAGAACACTAAATGTCAACTCTAACACTATTTGTACCTATTAAAAACTTCAAATAATTGCATGAGCACAATTAGTGTTGGATAATATATTGTGAATTTTGGAATGAGGAATGAAGGAAGAAGAATAAGAGAAACTCTGTTCAATGATATATAATGTGCTCAAAATTAAGTACTACAAAGTAAAATATAAATTTTAATCTAGAAATGCATTTTGTAGTCAAGCAGGTAGTGAGAGTTTGAGCACAAGCCCCACGCAAAAGCCATGATACTAGATAGATACTAGATAGCGAGAATTTATTCACAAGCCCCACGGACAAGCCACGATACTGAGAAGTTGAGGAATACCCACCGCTCTCAAAGTTGACACAAAGTTGCCCTAGGTCGTCACATGTTGAAGCTTCAACACGCTCAAAGTTGGGACAAAATTGGTGTGCTTCCTCAAACACTTAAGCTTCGGCACACTTGAAGCCCTAGATTTGGTTGTCTGAAACAACTTTCACATTGAAATCAATTTGAAGCATGTCAAATCTTAGAGGCAGCCTCAACCCTAATTACAAAACCTATCCAACACTAATAATAATTTTCGTTGATAATTAGTGTTTGGAGTAATTGTTGCATCTAACAGATAGATAGATAGATAGATAGATAGATAAGAACTCCAATCTTCAATTGAAGATTGGCGTGAATACAGTGTCTGTTCGTAATGTCATTACCTCGATGGCCACAGGACAAAGAGGTAAAAGAACAAAACTACTCACCCCTCTCGGGAATAGAGTTGCATCTAACACTACCTAACTATTTAGTGTAGTGCCTCATTGTAAATGAGCTTTGACATTCCATATCTAAGCTCGCTTAGATGCTGTATGTATCAACTCACATCCTGAGTCACATGAGTAATGGCTAAGGGGATCACGGCGAATTGCACATTTTAAAGATACAAAATTTCCCATTGTCAAAAGAAAGTTACACAATGGTAAAACTCCCTTTATGATATAAAAGAAGTGTATAATTTTCAAATATTAAGAGGCTTAGGCAAAAACTTCGAAAGCATTTAATAAAGAAGAACAATGGAGCACGTATTGACTTGATCCGTGCATGATTTGACTTGTTTATACCAAAACAAACAAGTTTTCAAAAAAAGTGTCATAAATGGGAACAAAGGTAGGTAACTCAACTCTAGACAATAAAATTTTGTATTACACAGATATTGTACATCATGTGGGTGAAATTTTGAGTCATGAGGCCTCATAGATTGGGGGATCCTAATGTATTAGTACTCAATAAACCTTCATAGAATCTCAACAATTTCACTTTGAATGAGAATGAATGCAAATAGACTTTTGCAATAATCACCAACTACAAAAATGTTAACCTTCATCTCAATAACAATCTTAAAGAAAAATAAAACCATGGGAAAGAATTCCTCTGCGCAAATAATGGCCTTGCAATTGTGAAGATTACCCCCAAAATTTACAAAGGACAAAAAATGTCCAAATCTAGGCCCCTTGCACAATAATGAACACCATGTCTACAATAGAATTACGTTCACTACAACAAAAATGAAATTCCAATTGGAATTCCAACCCATGAAAGAAAGTTGGAATTTAACATTGGATGGATGAAGAAGAAACTCCTCCTCAAATACCATGTATTCTCTTCTATTTTCTGAAGATTGAAATCTCCATGCAAATCCAATCCCTATACTATTCTAAAAATCTCTCAACTACAAAATTGATAGATTTAATCTTGAAATCACTCTTATACACAAATATATCATAAAAATTTAACTCCAATTCCACATAACTGCCTTGCAATGGTAAAACTAGCCCATGCACGTACTCTTACGTCTACTTACTCTCCACACTTTAAAGAACTAAGTACACTCTTCAACTATCTTGCCGTTCTAAGACAAAATGCATTAGTGATCCATCAAAGATGAAGTGTGTAGGACTCCATCATTCTTCTTGGTTCATCGGTCAATTCATACAAGAAAAATGTTGGCATGGTCCTTCAAAGCGATATCCTTTACAGTACAAGGACTTGTATAATTTTCGTTCCACCAATTTATTACGCTGCATCATATAAAACAAACCCATAATATATGTGGTTAGTGAAAATTATATGCATATTGCCAATATAAAATATCATACATGCACATAAAGAACTACTACTAAAAGTAGTGTATGATCTACCAGTAAAAGTTGAACAACTTCAGGATCACCATCAAGACATTGTTGTTTCTTTACTATGAGCTCATTGCGTATCTTTGTCAAAGACTCTCTCTTTGGGCCCCTCATTGCAATTTCGTGCTCCAAGTTGTGGATTGTCATTTCCAAGCTTTTCATCTACATGAATGATAAAGTAAGTCAATACTTGGTATATAAGAAAATAATGCAATTCAAATTCTTAATAAATTGTGTTGGTTATATAACTCACCTGACGGCTAGGCCAATGTGGAATGTTGACTTTTCTGAGCTTTTTCTTCAATTGCGTTGCCGAAACCCCTAGCTTTTTAGCGGTTTCGACTAAGCTCAAACCAAAGTGGCGTGATACTCGTGGGAGCGTCAAAAGAATTGGTTTCTAGTATTCATAGAGAGAAGTATAATCAATTAATATCTCAAAATAGAATAATCTAAAGACATTGAATGAATACAAATTTTGCCAGAGGGAAAAGAGATCGACTTACTCTGTTTGCTCCATTCCTTCCAAGCCTCATAAGATACACCCCATCATCTATGTCACTAGAGTCTTCACTCTTCTCACTATCAACATCAAGACTACCAACATCTTCATTCGGAAACAAATTTGTTGGTGAAATGTCCTCCTTGATACTTGTGTCAGAGAACTCCCCATCAACATAGTCATGCGAGGGATTTTCAACACTTTGCTTATTACTCACGTCGCTAACACCACGTTGGCTATGAACATCATTGTCATTCTCGCAAATATGTGAATCAAGGTTGATGCTTGTATAAAATGTTGGTACCATGGATTTCCTAACAACTACAACCAATTCCTTTACACTCTCGGGCATGTGTAAATTACAGCTCTCAATAATGTTTTTCACATAGCCAAGTGTGCTCTGCAAGTCAATGTGTTCAAGCTCACTACCATCACTGTTAGCCAAATATAAGGAATGTATGGTATCATTTTCTCCAACAAAATTAAGCCTCCGTGCGTTTGTCTGCAATGTCACCATCAACAATAAGCGTTATTTAATAAGACTCGAATTTTCTTCTTGTACGATTGACTCATATCTTCCTAATGAAAAGCATGTAAAATCTTACCTCGACAATTGCGATAAAATCCTTGAGGGTCTCCTTTGAATATTGGGTTGATCCCCATTGAAACTTTCCTATCCTCACAACAATCCATAGCGTGCTAGGTGGACTAGGCACAACCAAATTAGGAACATCTTCTATGCCTCCCATGCTTGCGTACTCTGCCATAGCTCTCAAAAACTCACCTAAGACAAGTTTAAAAGTAAACCTAGGTAAGGCTTTATACCTCTTTTGCTTTTTGCAAATCCTACTCACGAGGAACGTGTGAATATTATAGTCTAAGAGTTTTATTAATTAACATAATTATTTTGGTGGAACTTTTTTTAATGTTTATCAATAAAAACAAATCACTTTAATATCTTAGTACTTATCGACTTGAAATATCCACTTAATTTTTTCTCTTCGAAGACTTACTCCATGCTAATAGGTTATGGTTGACTCTTCATTATTTGTGAATTCTAAGTTGGATATTGTAACTGTGAGCAATCTACTTAGCCTTTCACCCTCACATGTTCACTTTTGGATGATGTATGATTTGAATGATTGTTTCACCCTCCTCCAACCAAGAAAGCATTTGGTAATGACCTTTGGATAAAGTACCATATTCAATGGTTACAATGTAATCTAATTGTGTGATGCAAAACATATTTTGTTATTGCAACTTACCTTGTTGGAAGCCAAAACTAATTGTGTTTTTTGAGAAATTCCTTCAAAATTTAAGGAAGCTCTTGTAAGTCTAAAGTTACATGACTTTTTTTGTCCGAAGTTTTGTTTTTGGTTGCCCAATAGTCACCAAGTGGTGTAGTTTTTTAGAAACTCTTGGTTTACAAGTTCATTCAGAGTTAATTGGTAAGAATTAAAATATAGAGTTTGCAAATAACATGCATATTTGAAAAGGTATGTCTTTCATAATCTATGCTCAAAATGTTATAATTGCGTGGAGATAGTCATTTGAGTCCTCAAAAGGTCGATGACTGTTTGTGTCTACTCTAGAGGGCGTTAAAAATATAAGCAAGTGTAAACTTAAAATATCGTCAGCAACATTCAATTTTGATATAAATGAGTTTATAAATTATTTGAGTACTTAGAGGGAAATTTAATTGAAAGTATGAATTTTAAAGAATTTCTTATCCCTCACAATGTTTTTGTACTACAAAGTTTTAAGAGGCTTTTCAGTAACTCAAAAGAGCTCAGTTCTCCAAGGGTCACTTAAGGTCTAACTCTTAAAATTATGTTGGAGATGCTTAAGTTATTATTTATTGTTTTTTAGTATTATTTTATTCTAATAATTAGATTTTTTCTCGACCATAGTCTTTAATATGCATCAAATAACCTATATTCCACAAGGCATCTTCAATTTTCTATTTCAGTCAATTTATACACGAATGTCCATGTTTTCCAATGATAATCTCAACTTATTGTTGTCTGGGCTTGTTTAATGAAATTTTTATTACTGCAATCAATGTCTATATTCTTTCACCAAATACAACTCCATGAATCTACAACTAGTAATTCAACATGAATGTTATCTCAATCCAATACTGACACTCCTATTATTTATTTATTTATTATTTCTATTAAGTTTGTTGGACAACGATTTGAAAACAAATTGCTTCAAAAATAAAAATAATCACTCAATATATACATACACATTATATTGTTGTGTACTTTGAAGAATGATTGAGTTCCTTCCCTTTAGTTTTAATTCTTACTCTATTTCTAACCTTTTCGTATCTCATGTCTTTGCATTTTCTGTCTTTTCACTTCATTATAAATTCAACTCTGATTGCATTCATATTTGTGTATAAATACTAGATAGAATGCAAATAGATAATTTTAACGACCAATATTCAAGGACTTAAAGTATGACAAACAAATTTATACTACGCGAATTTGGTATTTTACTTAGGAAGATGAGGCTTTAGCAACACCAACTAGAATATTTAGGAGGATGGCAGACGCTTTTACATCTTCCTTTGAGTATGACGTTTTTGAGATACATAGATTGAAAGGTAGTTCGTCCCTTCAAGTCACACAAAACACAACATGGTCATATTTTCATAGTTTGTGCCTTGAAATGACTCAAATTACAATAATGATCATGTCGTTTCAAAATAGTGGACATATTGCATCCTTCTTGTATTACACACATACATTTACAAATGATTATTTAACACTAAAATGAGACTCTGGTATTGATTAGCTTTACAAAAAGGCATGCCCAACTCTGTTCGGTCTTCAACTTTGAGGTTTCATTTCTTGAGCTCTAATAGGGCTATTGAAGTGCTTCAAGCAATGCTTAGCTTCTTACATACCATAGAATAGTCTTGTGATCAATTGAGTTCAACTTGCCAAAGTCCGATAAACTCATGTTTAGAATTTTCGTCAAAATAGGAGTAAATTCAACTACTTGACTGAATTTTGGGTTTTAAAATCATGAGAGAATGGAGTACTCTCTCTATCTCAAAATGTTTAAATAAAAAGTTCTATTTAATTGCCTGAAAAGGTCTCATCTGTTCAAATGAAGTACAAAATTGAGGCCTTTGATCACTGAACTATAAAGTATTGAGCCCTTTGATCATCTCATGGTGCTACTTCACTTTTTCTATGATTGTGCATTATAAGCTTGCAATTGGAAGAAACAAATTTCAAATCCTAAGCCACCAATAATATACACAACATACAACATGAACATGCTTCGAGGAGTTTTGCCCAACATTTGGCAAGCCAAATGTTTATGATTTCTAGAGCATATGTTATCAAATCATATGTTGCTACAATTGAATTATAATAAGAACATGTCATGAATATGTGATTTAGTAATGAACATATTTAAATAAAAAATCCAAAAAAATAATTATATTTTTAAACTGCCCAACTAGATTTGGAAACAAAAATGTTTCTTAAGCCTCAAAAGTGCATATCTAACCTTGCAATTTTTACCACACATTCTTTGTTATGTTCTCTACCTCCATCAAAAAAATGGGACCCCAAATTCTACTTTTTTGTTGTTTTAGCGAGGTTGTCGAAAACATGACAATGTTGTTTTGGATGTCGTGGTCGTTCAAGGGTTAACCATTTCGTGGGAAATGCCGTAATAATTCAAGAAAGCCAAAATGGCTTTTTGCGATGTGAGTTCGTCTAAATGAAGGGATTCAAAGTAATAATTTGCCCAAGAATATTAGTAAGTATTCCCAACTCTACAAGGTATATGTCGTAAAACTTTGAAAAGCTAATTTCCAATCTTTGATCCTTCATTCAGATTCTAAAGTTGTCAAGTCCACAAAGGGATTAAAAATCACTTTATTTTTTTAATGAAATGTTCCTGACCAAATCACTAATCAAATCCAAAGTGACCTAAGTCAAGAACCTAATGTTGGAAACAAACAAACAAAAAGAATTTTAAAAATGAAATGAATATTATTTAATAGGAAGGGTAAGCATTTTTTTTTCTAGGAGTACATATGACTTGAGGAGTTGAGGCTCTTCCAATGCTTGTCTTTAGTGAGTATGGATATGCAAGCATAATTATTTATATGGAGATATGTTAAAATTCAAGTGCAAAGGCTAGTCTTTAAACAATAAAAAAGGCATGTGAAGAATCAATGATTTGAAGACCCAATCACCCAAATGGTAATATCATGTCTTAGAACCTTGTTTACGTATACAAAAAACAAAAACTTGAAAAATAATAAAAATCTCATTATTGGGTAACTTGTTAAATATGGGAGATGGATACCAACCATGTATTAAAATAGTAGAACAGTTGCCCTCACTTATATTATCAGATTTGACTTGTTGGCTGAAATAATCACATCCTCGTAACGAACTATGTTGATTAACATCATAAGTCATGAAACTTTCAGGACCTATGAGAAAAGCTTACACTAAGGAATAGACCCCATGAGATCAATATCCGCACTTCTATATATAACCTCCATGTCTGAGTAGAGTGACATGTTTACGAAGTACTTGCACTTGAGTTTCACGGCAAGTAACTATGACCGATTACATGTGCAAATACTGTGTAACTAATACCAAAAGTTGCAACATGAGAAATGCTACTACAATCATAGAGAGTTCCTTTTAACAGCCCCAGAAGTGTCTCACACATATTTACAAGTAGAGAATCCGATATGGGGCACCCAAAAAAATTTATACTACAACTCATTCTAAGTCCGCAATATGCACATCAATCAAACAAGGAACAACAACTCAAATAATTTTCTCCACCGAACAACAAGCCCTACAATCAAACAAACAAAATCAATGTGATTCTCTCACAAGAGAATAATCTAAGCTCTTCCTACGCTCCTTAACCGGCTTGTAACAAGAAACTTGCTTACATCATGGACATACGGGACTTACACATTCGCTCCACTCCTTGCACATTCATGAGGCCATGAGTTATTGGTATAATTAAAAGAGAAGAATTCAATAGTGAAGAATTGTTGTGAAAACATCTTCACACATGTATCTAAGTGACCACCAAGCCACTTAAGGAGCTTGAAGAGAGCTTAGATTATTCTCTTTTGAAACTTGTGATTGTAGAGTACTTAAAGTGCTCTTGGTCCCATTTGGTTTTTCACTACCTTGAAATAAGGAGAATGACCATTTACTTTGAGGCCTCCAAAGTAAGCTAAATTTTCCATGATGGATAATGTTCCCATGGTCTCCTTGATTATAGTTGAGTGAAAGCAAATGCCTTAACTCAACTACAATCAAGGAGACCATGAGGCCGTGAAATCATTGATTGGCTAGTGTTGAATCATTTAAGAAATAAAGGAGGACAAAAAGGGGAGGATAAAAGAGAGGATGATACGGATTTATATTAGAGAATTGAGCTTAGACTTGTCTTGGTTCACATCCACTTCATAACAAGAGTATTTTGATTACTGACTAGACTAAATAATTTTGCATACTATTTGAAACTAAGATTAGCTATGATGATTTCTGAAATGAAATCGGGACTTGACATCAACCAATATGAAAATATCGAGTCAACCAATAATTACTCACGTAATTTCATTTGAATCATATAAGTTTAATCACATTACAATATCAGTAATATACAAGACATCAATCTTGTATAGAAGATACGGGTTGACATGTCCTCCTCTCTTTTCCCTCCTCTTCCATCATTCAAGTTTCAAATATCAATATCAGATTCTAGTAGTCATTCACTCAATCAGAGATAGTTATATGATTGAGAGCAGATCCTCACTGATTCATGAGCATGTAAACTTGCGGTCATTTTCATTCTTTTCTCAGTAACAGCTTACACGCAATGTGCAGATTGGCCGGTGAGCGAGAATTCACGGATCACATGTGATACGACCTCGCACGGCCTCGCTCGACCTCGCACAGCATCGCACGACCTCCCACGGCCTTGCACGGCATCACACAACATCGCACGGCCTCACACGCCATTGCACGGCATCGCTTGGCCTCGCACTCGCACGACATCGCAGGACATAGCTTGGCATCGCACGGCCTCGCTTGGCCTTGCACGGCATCGCTTGGCCTTGCACGACATCAAACGGCATTGCCTCGCACGGCCTCGCACGGCCTCGCATGACATCGCTTGCTTATGTGAGATCCCATCAATCCAGTGATGAGAACCCCCCCCCCCCCCATTTGAGCATGGGCCCAAAGAATGTGCACATGTTGCACCAAAAGTTTTACAATGACTGGTGATGGACATCACGCATCAATATCAACATTTTACTTACAAGAGCAAGTCAAGTTGTTAAACGGGGTTTGTCTTATTTTTGCATACTATTTGAAACTGAGAATAGCTATAACGCTTTCTGAAATGACATCTGAACTTAACATCAAAATATATAGATGTCACATTATTATGGTATTTGACCATGAAGTCGCCACATGAATTAAGCCATGAAAAAAACTCTGAAATATTGCCAAAGCGTTGGGATTTGTAAATCGCCACTTGCATTCCACGGATGAGGATACTGCAGCCTATTTCATGGGCTGAATTCAACAACAAGAACAAAAACACACAAAAAACACACACAACAGGCCACTTAACCCTTAAACGTCAGACCCAGCCCGAGGGGTTGGGTTTTTTCTGAGAGAATCTTGCTCATAACTTACACTCCATTATACCAAATGGAATTTTTAGAATTCCAAACTGAGCACCTTAAAGAGATCTATACTTTCTTAGAATAGAGCTCAAGCAAATGAAAAATAGAATAATGCTAAAAATGGAGTTTAAAAGAGATTTTGGGTGTGGTATCAGGAAAACATATGACGTTTAAGGGTTAAAGAGCGTTTTGCTTCATCACAAGGATTCCTTAACTTCTTACTCCTTCCTGTAGTCCCTGTCGAAAAAAAGCTTTGTAAAAGGCACTATACATGCTCGACTCAAATGATCCCGTGGCCGACTGTAGCGGACTTCTCCAACTCGGTTTGTGTCTGTACCGATAGTCTGCTAGCCGTGCCAATAGTGATGCAAATCATTCAGTGACACTTGCAATTCGTCACCCTTACAAGTCCAGGCTAGATCACCTGCTTATTGCGTGTTTCTGATTAGTGAACATCCATCGCCAGCTGTGGCGACTTCAATAGATATCGGAGACTTATGGACGAGAGGAGTGAAGAAGGTCAAGGAGGCCAGAGTCAAGAAACTAGCAAGAAGGAAGGCCCGCCGGTTTCAGATACGGGAGATCACGTCCCGCCTAGTCGCAGTGGTATACGCTGTCGAGAATGGAAACTGTGGGCTTGTTTCAGAAAAGCTGGACGAGTTGGACTACGAGAAGTGTGCCAAGACGAATTGAAACAAGATTTCGCGATCTGTGACGAAGATATCGACCTAGCAGCCGACCCCACTTGCAAGATTCGGTTCACGGTGTTCCGATGACGATTCCGGAAACGAGATGTCGTCCTTCGACGGACCAGCGTGCGGCCAAAGTACGTGGTGGCTATTCGGGGTACCAAACTAAAGTGCCAGCAAGATGTCATTGACGATCTACGGCATTTTACTGAGACATTGTACCGCAGTCCCCAATACAAGGTGCTTCTCAGGATGACGGAGAAAGTATTCGCAAGGTGCAAAGGTGATGAAACGGTGTGTGTTACTGGTCACTCGCTGGGGGCAGCATTCGGCCTCCTAGTAGCAAGAGAGATGGAACTTCAAGGCAAGCATGTGGACGCTCACTTATCCAATCCACCTTTTTTTACCCTGGGGTCGGCTGCCAAGAAAGCGGTGAGGGCGATCGTCAATATGCTTCCACGGCCACTTCGGGAAGGTCTTCAAGCTGTTGGCCGGGGTTTGCGTTCAGTAACGGAAATAATATCGCCTCGAAGTCTGGACCAAATAGGGCAGGAGTATAGGCAGACCGCACTTATATGTGAATGAGCATGACATCATTTGCAATGAGTACATCAATTACTTCGAGCGGAACATTCCGCAGTATAGTTCTGGAGTGGCGAGAATTTCCGGATGTACATATTCCAAAATCCTACCACTTGATGCCTTCTGCGGTTCTGCACATCAATATGAGGTTTGTCCCCGGGAACGTCCTCAACAGAAAAATTAGTAGTCACAAGATCGATCAGTGGTTCAAGCACCCGCTCGAAGGATACTCAGAACAGGAGTACGCCCTCCTCAAGAACGGATCTGCAAGTGCCTAGTTCGCTGCTCCTTAGCTAGCTCTACTGGGCTCATACAAGTCCTTGTCTGAATAAATGCCTGCTTCGATCATGCTTGGTTTTCCTAACCCTGGAAGCGTGAACATGACTGGCAAGATCGATTCTCTGGAGCGGAAACAACAACAAAGAGATGAAGACAAGATTGTTGGACAGCTTACTCGGCTCGATCGGAGGATCCTGCAACAGTTCCCTCCTCTCCAGAGCCGGACGATGTAATGCCTCAGTGATCATTTGTCATAATTATACATTTGAAGCGGCATGAGGAGAATGGTGCCCCTACATATACATATCACCAATGAGTTTGTTGAGCTTCTCATCGACAATGGATTAGATAACCGGTCGAGCCGCGTAGCGGCGAGTCGGTTATCGTTCATAACCGGTTGTGCACTCTTTAATCACAACCCTTGATCTTCATGATCCAAGGGTGTAGGATACAAGTTGATAGGAGAGAAGGTTATGAGTTGTAATTTGTGATGGTGATGGGACGGGTTGCGCAATGGGATGAAGCCACGTAAGCATTGACAACGACAGCAACCGGTTATGGTCATTCAGGGCAACGAACGAAAATTGAGCACTTCACTCTTCTGCAAATTTGTGTGCTCATCAATTTCGTTCTGCATGAACATCATCTAGTTCTGCATGAACATCATCTAGTTGCTTGAATAACAGTCTCAAGAAAAAATTTCTTAAGGTCGGTCTTAGATTTCGAATGTAGCCATGTCTTTGGTTTTCCAGCAGTGTATCGTTATTGCTACTGCTGTAGATGAATCGATTGACTGTTCTGATTCTGTATGCGACAGGCTGTCTGAAGAAATGCATTGAAAAGTATATATGCCATTGCCACATCCATAGAGCTTAAAGCGGTGTACGTATATGCACATGAGTGTATTTGAATGAGCAGAGGATTCCGTTTTTTCGATAGGACAGATACGTACTAGTGATCACACTTTCATTAACAAGTGCTCCACTGCTTCTGTGTTTGCTTTATAGAGCTTGAAGAGCTTGGACCTCATCCACGGTGCCAAGTACATGATGTGCAAGATCTTCATTTCTTTGTTAAGAGCAGGGAACGATCGACACTTCAAGCTCTCGGGGTTTAAGGTATCCCCTTGCGGCTAAACCCCGATCCACGGATGCTGCTCACTGAAAATGGAGCTTGAAGATGTTTTTATAACAACGTCGATACTGTCATTCAGGAAATATCTATCCTCATGTCCGGAGTAATCTCAAGTGGCACTGATGGCTGGAGCATTGTTCGCATATTCCTCAGCTAATTGGTTGAAGTAATTGGTGCAGAGGTGCTTGGCCTGGATTTGTCCCCGAAAGATTTGGATCATGAACCAATATACTCATATTTCCGTTCGATGTAATTATCATTCGCTCAATTCCGTGTTGAAAAATTACAAACTCTAGTAGAGATGTGTTAAGAGCATAACACATGAGTACATCCCAAAGTGGGTGTACTCATCGGTAATTCGGTATAATGCATGTACTCGGTATACTTTTCTACTTGTGAAATGCCTTTTCCCTATCATGGTAAATAGGTAGACGAGTGTTGAAAAGAGTAATAGCCGACAGAAACGCCCCTTGTCAATTGTCTTCATAGTGTTAGAACACTCTAACACTATTTGTGCCTATTAGTAACTTCAAATCATTTCAATCATGAGCATGATCAATGTTGGATAATATTTTGTAAATTTTGGAATGAGGAATTGAACGAAGAAGAATATGAGAACCTTTGCTCAATATGTAACATTTGTGCTCAAAACAGAGTACAACAAAGTTATATATGAAAATAAATTTGAAAATGCAGTTTGTAGCCAACGAGGTAGATAGCCAAAATTTGAGCACAAGCCAAGATACTATGAAGTTGAGCAAAAATCCAACGCACTCAAAGTTGACACAAAAATGCCATAGGTTGTCTGTGTCACACGATCATGAGTCACATGTGTTTGTGGCTACAAGAATCAAGGTGAATTGCAGATCTTATAGGATCTTATCTCATTGTGAAAACTAAGTCATAGAATGGTGAAACTCCTTTGATGATCCAAAAGAAGTAAATAATTCTTCAAATATTAAGAGGCTTAGGCAAAAACTTTGAAAGCATTTCATAGTGGAAAAGAATGGAGCACATATTAACTTGACCCGTGAATGAGTTGACTTGTTTTTACCAAAACAAACAAGTTATCAAAAACAACATTTGTCATATACGGAAACAAATGTAACTTACTCAGCTCATGACAATCCAATCTTGCATAACACATATTATACATCATGTGGGTGAAATCTTGAGTCATGAGGCCTCCTATATTGCGGGATCATGATATACTAGTACTCAAAAACCTACACAAAATCTCAACAATTTCACTTTGAATGAGAATGAATGTAAATACAATCATTGCAATGAAAATAATCACCAACTACAAATATGTTAACTCCTTCATCTTCATATCACCCTAGAAGGAAAAAAACCCATTAGGAAAAACTTCCTTTGAGCAAATAATGGCCTCCCAATGATGAAGATTGCCCCAAAACTTACAAAGGAAAAAATTGGCCAAATCCAGCCCCCTTGCACAAAAATGAACACCATAACGACCTCACATCTTAGATGGAATCACATTAACTGCAACAGAAATGAGATTCAAATTGGAATTCCAACCCTAGAAAGAAAATTGAAATCTAACATTGGATGGATGAAGGAGAAACTCCTCCTCGAATACCATGTATTCTTTTCAATTCTTTCAAGATAGAAATATCAATTGTGCATATCCAATCCTCACAATATTTTAAAAATCTCTCAACTGCAAAGTTGATAGATTTAATCTTGGAATCATGCTTATACAAAAACAAATCATAGATAACTAACTTCAATTCCACCTAACTAGCTTGCAATGGTAAAACAAGCCCATGCACCTACTCTTACTACTTACTCTCCACACTTTAAAGAACTAAGTACACTCTTCAACTATCTTGCCATTCTATGACAAAATGCATCAGTGATTCATCAAAGATGAAGTGTGTAGGACTCCATCATTCTTCTTGGTTCTTCGGTCAATTCATACAAGAAAAATGTTGGCATGGTCCTTCAAAGCGATATCCTTTACAATACAAGGACTTGTATAATTTTGGTGTCACCAATTTATTACGTTGCATCATATAAAACAAACCCATAATATATGTGGTTAGTGAAAATTATATGCATATTGCCAATATAAAATATCATACATGCACATAAAGAACTACTACTAAAAGTAGTGTATGATCCACCTGTAAAAGTTGTACAAGGTGAGCATCACCATCAAGACATTGTTGTTTCTTGACTATGAGCTCATCGCGTGTCTCCGTCAGTGACTGAGTCATTCGACCCTTCTTTGCAATTTCGTGCCCTAAGTTGTGGATTGTCCTTTCCAAGCTTTTCATCTAGATACATGATAAAGGAAGTGAGTACTTGGTGTATGAAAAATAATGGAATTCAAATTCTCAAATAAGTGTGTTGGTTGTATAACTCACCTGACGACTAGGCCAACGTCGAATGTTGATTTCTCTGAGCTTACTCTTCAATTGCGTTGGCGAAACATGCAGCTTTTTAGCGGCTTCGAATAAGGTCATACCAAAGTATTTTGATACTAGAGACAGCGTCAAAAGAATTGGTTTCTAGTATTCATAGAAAGCAAAAAAACTTAATCAATACCTCATAGTAGAATAATCTTGAATACATTTAATATATACAAATTTTGCCAAGGAAAAAGAGATGACTTACCCTATTCCCTCCATTCCTCCCAAGCTTTATAAGATACACGCCATCAACTGTGTCACTAGAGTCTTCATTCTTCTCACTATCAACATCAAGACTACCAACATCTTCATTCGGAAACAAATTTGTTGGTGAAATGTCCTCCATAATGCTTGTGTTGGAGAACTCGCCATGAACATAGTTGTCACGTGAAGGATTTTCAACGATCTGATTATTACCCACGTCGCTACCACCACGTGGGCTATAGACATCATTGTCATTCTCGCAATTAGGTGAATCAAGGTTGATGCTTCTATCAATTGTTGGTACCATGGATTTCCCAACTAAAGCAATCAATTCCCTTTCACTCTGAGGCATGTGTAAATTATACCTTTCTATGTAGTTTTTCACATAGCCAAGTGTGCTCTGCAAGTCAAGGTGTTGAAGCTGACTACCATCACTGTTAGCCAAACATAAGGAAAGTATGGTATCATTTTCTTCAACAAAGTTAAGCCTGTGTGCGTTTGTCTGCAATGTCACCATCAACAATAGGCATTATTTAATAAAACTTGAAGCTAATTGTTGTAAGATTTACTCATATCTCACTAATGAAAAGCATGTACGCTCTTACCTCGACAATTGGGATAAAATTCTTGAGGGTCTCCATTGCCAATTGGGTTGACCCCCATCGAAGCATTCCTATCCTCACAGCAATCCATAGAGTACCAGGAGGTGGACTAGGCAAAACCAAATTAGGAAGAGCTTCTATATCTCCCATGCTTGCGTAGTCCGCCATAGCTCTCAGAAACTCACCCAGGACAAGTTTTGAGAGTAAACCTAGGTAAGGCTTTATACTTCTTTTGTTTTTTGCAAATCCTACTCACGAGGAACGTGTGGATATTGTAGCCTAAGAGTTTTTTAATTCACATGATTATTTTGGTGGAACTTTTACTAATGTTTATCAATCAAAACAAATCACTTTAATATCTTAGTACTTATCGACTTGAAACATCCACTTAATTTTCTCTCTTCAAGGATTTACATCATGCTAACGGGTTATGGTTGACTCTTCATTATTTGTGAATTCCAAGTTGGATATTGTAACTGTGAGCAATCTACTTAGCCTTTCACCCTCACATGTTCACTTTTGGATAATGTTTGATATGAATGATTGTTTCACCCTCCTCGGACAACCATATTTGACGTTCCAAAAAGCATTTGGTGATGTCCTTTGGATAAACTACCATATTCAACGAAAACAATATAATATAATTGTGTGATGCAAAACGTAAATTGCTATTGCAAATTAGCTTGTTGGAAGCCAAAATTAATTATGTTCTTTGAGAAATTCCTTCAAAATTTAGGGGACCTCTTTTAAGTCCAAACTTTTATCACTTTTTTATTCAAAGTTTTGTTTCTGGTTGCCCAATAGTCACCAAGTGGTGTAGTTTTTGGGAACTCTTGGTTTACAAGTTCATTAAGAGTTTATTGGTAAAATATAGAGTTTGCAAATAACATGCATATTTAAAAAGGTCTGTGTTTCATAATCTATGCTCAAATTTTTATAACTGCGTAGAAATAGTCATTTGAGTCCTCAAAGGTCTATGACCCTTTGTGCCTACTCTCGAGGGCGTTAAACATTTAGCAAGTGTAAAATTATAATATTGTTAGCAACATTCGCTTTTTGTACAAAAAAGTCTATAAATAACTAGAGTAATTTGAGGAAAATTGAATTGAAAGTAAGAATTTTAAAGAATTTCTTATCCCTTCCAATGTTATTGTACGACAAAGTTTTAAGAGGCTTTTCAGTGACTCATAAGAGCTCAGTCGTTCAAGGGTCATTTAAGGTCTTACTCTTAAAATTCCGTTGGGGTCTTGGGGATGCTCGAGTTATTATTTTATTGTTTTTTAGTATTGTTTGATTTTAATAATTAGATTTTCTCTCCACCATAGTCTTTATGCATCAAGTAATCTATATTCTACAAGGCATCTTCAATTTTTTAGCCAATTAGTACAATAATTTCTATGTATTCCAATGATAATCTCAAGTTATTGTTGGTCTTGTTTAATAAAAAATTTATTATTGCAATCAATGTCTATATATTCTTGCACCAAATACAAATCCATGAATCTACAACTTATAATTCAACATGAATGTTGTCTCAATCCAATATACTCCTATTATTATTTACTATTTCTATTAAGTTTGTTGGACAAAGATTTGAAAATAAATTAGTTCAAAATAATAATAAAAACACATAATATAAAGATAAACAATACACATTCCATTGTTGTGTTTGAAGAATTATTGAGTTCCTTCCCATAGTTGTATTTTTGACTTGTGCTTCTTACGTTTTTATATTTCATGTCTTTGTATTTTTGTCTTTTCACTTCATTATGAATTTAAGATTAAAACCATTCATATCTATATTAATAAAAGAATACGATTACCTGCTAGCGATCCTTTTCCGGTTGCCCGACCAGATGCAGCCGGTGGTCTAGCCGTTGAGTTTCTTGATTGCGCGCTCCGGCAAGAACTCGGTCAAGCAACATAACCAGCACCAACGTCGCTTCAAGAACTCCTTTTGTGTTTTTTCTTGTGCCGTCTTCCTCGACGCAACTCCTCCCGTCCTCTCGCGTTCCCAGATCGGTGAGTTTCTTTTCGCGCACTTACATCTCCTGCACCTCAATCTCTTGCACGCATCATATCTCCAATTTTCCCGTTCAAAACAGGTATCTCTTTTGAACAACGTGCAGGGCTGATGGTAAGGAATATGATCGATCAGTCATGCGAGCACGGTTGTTTTGCAGAAGAGGAATGGTTGGGTTCTGTTGCCGTAGATGTGTCGATGCATGAGTAGGTTGCAGGAATGTACAATAGGCGATGGTATTGCATTTTGATATCGTTGGGTGTTACATGGATGTGGGTGCGGGCTGTACAGAGATTCCAGGCACTTGATCCTCAATTGAGATCCACACTTCTTAATCTGATCCTGTGTGGAGTACATTGTCGGGAATTATTGGAAGCAGTCTCTACTACTGCTGATCAATATAAAAGCCTTTTCCGTACATGTGAATGGCTTTCAGTTGTTCAGAGTCGAAGCCGCTCGGATGTTTATGACGGCGTAAGTTCTACTAGCCCGGAGAGTTCAAGTGATTTATTCAGTTTTTTGAGTGTTTATTGTTGTATTTTGAATGGTGGTGTTAAAGTTTGCAACAATAAATTGACAGCTCAGCCTTAAAAAGATTTGAAGATTGAATCCACTGGAATGATAATTTTTCTCTATCTAAGGTTTTGAAGCTGCAATTTTTCGAGGGATGTGGCCATTGACATGCAATTCTTCATCACATTGCAGCGTGAGAAGTGAAGAGTGATCCTGAAGATCCTGCCCCGAACATTGATCCTGCCAAAAGAGAGGTGAGACTCCAATCTTCTTTTCCAATTCTGTAGACTGTAAACTCTGTCATGCATTGGAGTAACTGTATTAACCCCTAAAGTGAATACTAATCTACTGTGAATACTAATCTAATGTGGTGTAGTTTTGTGTAGAAAGGATCTTTCGATGCTGGAAAGAAGACACTGCAATTACAGAGTATTGTTCTTTAAATACTTCAATTTTATTCTACTTCTAATATTGTATGCTCATTATAAATTATGCTCATGTTGTATGCTCATCATTATTTATTTTTATATATACTTCTACTCTTGTATGCTTATTTATTCTCAAAATCTGCTTAAAATCAATTAGATCGCATGAACTTTAAAAGTTCACCAAAATTTGAGATTTTACTTTTTTTCAAGTGTTTTTTTTTTTTTTTTTTTTTTTTTTTTTTTTTTTTTGGTGTGTATATAAGGTACTAAAGCATGATCACAATGTTTGGATTTTCATTCCAATAATTTTTCACATGCCTTTGTTATTGTCAAAAAGGGGCCTTTGTATTTAAATTTGAGCATACTTCCATGTGAAAAATCAAGCATTTCTACATGTTCTATAGGTCTTTTGAGGGTTAAAATTGCAAAGACGTAATCCTAACTCATTTATGAACAAAGAATTGAAGAGCCTCATATCAAATTTACTCTAAAAATTGGTTTATTTGGCTCACAAAACACTTCGAACCCAAAAATACGATCAATTAACAATATCCTCCATGGAATCAACCTTAAGTAACACGTGGCAACTCACAAGCCACAACCAAACTTACAAAACTACACTAATAGTATAATTAGTGTGAGGTTATTATAAGATTTGAAAATGCTATAAAAAATTACTTTAGTCTATAAAGATTACTTTAGTCTAAAAAGATTACTTCAGTCTAAAAAGATTACTTTAGTCTAAAAAGATTACTTTAGTCTATAAATGGGAAAGATCTATAAATAGGAAAAGAATATAATAACCTTTATGAACTGATTAAAAATGCTTTATTGTAGATTGATTATCACGAATATGGATCAATTTCAAAGTAAAGCTATAAGTATGCGCAACCTACGCAGTATGGCTAGAAATCATTATTCACGGTCAGAAAGAAACAAACAAGAAGCTTTGGTCCGACGTGCGAATAGCCAACGCAAACGCATGTTGCGAAACAGAAATGTAGCATTCGAAATTTGTGCATTAAAGAATAGAATGAAAAATGAACAGAAAACTTGCCATGAACGTAATAAAGCAATAGCTCTTACTATTCGTAGACAAAGGCTAGAAGAAGAGGAATGTGCTAGGTCGTTGAAAGAAGAAGCTATAGCAACATATTGCTTAGCAATAAAAAATGATATTCCTTTGTTGCTGCAAATGTCAGATTGCATTTGAGGAACAATTAAAGAAGAAGTTAACCTACAATGATCCGTAAAAACCAAAATAGGTTTTTGCAAGTTTGAACAACCTAGATGAAGGGTAGAACCTTAGTATTTTGCGCTATACTTAGGTATGAGTATAGTAATACAAACGATAAACAAGTGATAAACTTGGAAAGCGAACTTCTAATTTGAAAGACTTACAATGCAAATTTTGGTCTTTAAGTCAAAATTTAAGAATTTGAAACTTTTCGAGAATAATTTTGTTCTAAAATCAGAAACTCAGATATGCACCAGATCACCGTTTACCATTGAAGACAAAATACACTTAATGTGATGCATGTTGGACTACATCATTAGAAAACAATCTCAATGAACGTTATTTGATTCTAAAAAATCTTGATAACAAATTCACTAATTAAAACGTAAAGTGACCAAAGCTAAAATCTATTCCAAGTTTGTAAGTTGAACCTCCTAAAGTTGTAGAAAAAATCCTAAAAGGATTTAATATTGACTATCTTTCAAATCTTGGGAGGATTTGAGATTTTGAGACTTTCCAAAATGGAGTTTGCTCAAAAATCACAAAGCTAGAAGGGCAATTAACCCCTAAATGTGAGTGTCGCCCAAATCGACTAGATTTGACAATGTGCGAATATAATTTTTCTTCTTCTTTCATTTTTAACATTATGAATTTGAGTTGTTTAGATAGTGTGATTAGAAACTTTTTATTACTTTAGGACTCACTTTATTGTGCTTTAATGGAAAATAGCTCGGTTCTTCCAATGGCTCAAACGAAACGTAGTGCTCGATCTTCTGGTGTGGATGATCAATTTAAGAGGAGGTCACAACGACTCAAGGCGAGGGCGTTAGCAAGCGGAATCGTAGACATCAAGAATAAAAAGCATGAGCTTTCTGAGAAGAATGCTATGATAGACACAACAAAAGTCGAGTTGATTAATGCATGGTGTATGGTTAGATGTTTTTTTGGGACAATAGATGGGTATGTCCAGTATATTGAAGATTATGGGCCATCAACCATATGGGACATGGGGGATACATGGACCAATTTGATGGATGGTGAGGAGGTCACGCGTTCAAAGTACGAGCGTCTTGAGACAAACAAGGGCGCTATAGGAGAGATTCTAATATCAATTGAATCTCTACAATTCTATGTTGAGAATTTGAACTTAGAGGCTATTCCTTATTCGTTATTACTAGCTACTATGAAGAAAGCACAACAGCTGAGGGCAGAAACTAGCAAATTAGTTGAATAGGTGGTTTCTTTTTTCTTATAGAAGACAATTTTCATCCCGACCATTCACCTTTTCTTCATTTATGTAATTTTCATATGATATTGTCAATTTGTTTATAATTGTATGTATTTTGTATGTATAGTGTATGTATAATTTATAATGTATGAATAATGTATTTATAACATATGTATAAGTGTATAACATATAATATATGTATAATATAATATTTGTATAATGTATCATGTATGTATAATGTGTGTATAATGTATGTGTAATGTAGGTATAATGTGTGCATGTATTGTCTAGCTTTTGAGGAATTGTATGTATTTTACTAAAAATAATTCTTAGAAACTTTAGTGCTATTTTTAGTAAAGACCACCAAGTAAAGAGCTACCACGTACCTTACTTGAATAAACAATGTTAATACTTTAAAAAATATATATATAATGCTAAAGTTTTATTTGGATTGCAGGTTGGACAATTGTGTACATTGCTGATATCATAGGCGTCTCAGAGAATATGCATAAACTCCACCACTCATGTTGACAGAGCACCCTGAAAGTCCAAGATCTAGACGCAATCGCTATGTACGAGAGCGTCGTGTGCTCGGCATCAATATTGAGCGGGAAACAGACAATGAGAGACGAATACGAAGGCGTGAAGCGCAAGAAGAGCCGCCGCCACACGTGTTCACGATTGTCTCGCTCATGGTGTCTAACGAGCTGTTTAAACGGAAGTTGAAATAGCGGTGCGTGAGCACAACCGTCAAGCACACCAGGAAGCCAGTGCAGACCACCCCGAGATTCCACTGGCACGGCGGCCATTCGATGGTACTGAGGGGAATCTTTGCCAAGTCCTTGACCGTATGAATGTACGGTGCCCATCGTGTTGAGCCCTCCACTGGATGGAAAAGCGCATTATTGAGCGTGGGTCAACACGCGCAAATCTGCGGTTCACAGTGTGCTGCGATTGTGGAAAGGTAGGCAACATTCCTCCTGTGGCAGCTCCATCTGAGCCGCTGCGGAGCCTTCTGCAGGATCAAACGCCCGTTGCCAGGGCTTTTCGCACAAACATTCGCGCCTACAATAGCGCTTTATCATTTACTTCGATGGGTGCGCATATCGACGACAGATTCACCCGGGGTGGAATCTATACTTTCCGCCTACATGGCGAAATGGTGCAACAGATGGGCAGCCTTCTTCCGGCCGCGAACAAGAACCGCAAGTTTGCCCAGTTGTACATAGCGGACAGCACCACTGCCCTTAATGGTCGCATGAATGTGTTCAAGAGACTTGATCGACGGATCTTGGAGGAACTACAGACAATGCTGCAGCAGCACAATACATACGCACGCCTCTACATGTGTCACGGCCACGTGCTAGTGAGGCAACTTAGGAAGGTTCTAGAAAGTTCTAGAAGCTTGTGGAAACTTCTAGAAGTCTCTGGAAGTTCTTGGAACCTTCCGGAAGCCTTTAGAAGGTCCTGGACTTCTCTGGAAGTTCCTAGAAGTTTCTGGAAGTTCCTGGAAGTCTCTGGAAGGTCTTGGAAGTTTTTGGAAGGTCCTAGGAAGGTCTTAGATTGTGGAAGGTTCTAGAGAACCTTTTTCCAAGCTAGTATATAGGAGTCGAGACTGGGGGCAACCTCAGTCTCGACAACGCATCTCTTGGAGCTCTAGCTCACACCTCTTGGGGTTGTTGTGTACTCTTCTTGTTAATTTGAGTTCCATTTGAGTTATATCTATAGTCTTCTTCTCGTTCTAGCTTTTCTCGTATCTTGTATTCTCGTGTCCCTGACAACATGCATGTTTCTCATCGATTAGATGCCGAGCCGGTTGCGGAACTCTCATTGAAGCTCCTATCGTTGCGCACGCAAGATCGGCGTCGCTACAACCTGCCAACGGCTGATGAGGTTGGTGCTATTATGGAGGGCGACGGGCATGATGGCAGCATATCAGACCGCGACATTAATGTACAGAAGCGTGACGGGCTACTGCGGCGGATATCAGCTCTTTACTCAGCATACACACCGTTGCACTAGGTGCTCCTTTTCCGTGACGGTCGGCAGGGATGGACAATTACTATGCCGTTATTAGGTATGGAATATAACTTCGAGGAGGGAGCCTTTGGGATTAATAATCCGCAAGCTGTACAAGGGAGAGGCGGCGCCAGGCGATTAACGCATATGCAATATTATTCATACATGTTACATCAATATGAGTGCGGTGAGCATATTTTTCTAGCTGGGCGCTTGCTGCAGCAGTACAGGGTAGACGAATGGGCATGCGCAGAGCAGAACCGGCTGCAGTATTTCATTCATCACCAGACGGACCTTTGATGCGAACTGTACTCAGAGTTGATGGATGCACTTAACGCTGGAGATCACGACGCTGGACAAGTCGGCCTACGCATGATCCTCCCATCGACATTCTGTGGTGGTGATCGACAAATGAGTCAGCTAAACCAAGATGCAATGGCCATTGTGCGCCACTTTGGCAAGCCCGACCTGTTTGTCACTTTTACGTGCAATCCGAAGTGGTTAGAGATTACGGCTGAGCTTGAGGCAAGGCAGACGCCGCAAGACCGCCCAGATTTGGTGGCTAGAGTGTTCAGTCTCGAGTTTGAGGAGCTTATGACCGACCTCAAGGACCGCAAAATTTTTGGTACTATCGAAGGTTTCACTTGGGTCATTGAGTTTCAGAAACGTGGGTTGCCTCACGCGCACATTCTGCTCATCCTCGACCATGCATCAAAGTTGAGGACGCCCGAAGATATAGACTCTGCAATCTCGGCCGAGATTCCCAACCGCGAAACTCACTTGGAGGCATACAAAACAGTAACTCAGTGTTTGGTCCACGGACCATGTGGTAGACAACACCCTTACGCGCCATGCATGGATGAGGGGAGATGTACAAAGCGGTATCCTAAGCAATTCCAGAGCGAGACTTGCGCGGAGGTTGATGGGTACCCCGAATACAGGCGACTTGATGATAGGTGTGTTTTTCTTGATTCGCAAGGACGCATTGTAAGCAATATATGGATCGTCCCGTACAACCTGTACTTGGCATCAAAGTTCAATGCTCACATCAACGTTGAGGTGAGTAGCGGCGTTAAATATCTGCAGTAGATACATTATAGAGCAAATCTAACTACTTTTTTTGTTGCAGAGTTGCGCTTCAATCTCTGCAGTGAAGTATCTCTTCAAGTACATTAACAAGGGCCATGATCATACGACCGTGCTCCTAGAGGACATCAATGAGATCAAGGAGTACATTGATGCACGCTATGTGTCTGCTCCAGAGGCGGTTTGGCGGCTATATGGTTTCAAAATGCACGACCATGCCCCGCCCATCCAACGATTGCAAGTGCACTTGCCTGATCAACAACGCGTGATCTTTACCGCAACTGGCAACCTTGCACACGCAATTGAGAGGGAAGGAGCACGGAAGACAACATTGATTCAGTGGTTTGAAGCAAACCATACCAACCCGCGCGCAACGAGTGTGACATATCTATATTTCCCATCCAAGTTTGTTTGGAATCCTCGCACGAAGGAGTGGAAGGATCGCGAGCGAGGAATGGCCATTGGGCGACTATATTTTGTCAATCCAAATGCCGGCGAGCAACTTTTCCTGCGCATGTTACTGACCGTGGCCACGGGTGCCA
The DNA here is from genome assembly GCA_037043015.1 of Bryum argenteum. Lineage (NCBI taxonomy): Eukaryota > Viridiplantae > Streptophyta > Bryopsida > Bryales > Bryaceae > Bryum > Bryum argenteum. Next base: position 9,839,582 of record CM073328.1, on the reverse strand, counting down.
CGAGCTACGACAACCTCAGGACTGTGGATGGGACGCATCACAACACATTCAAGGTTGCATGCGTTGCACGCGGGTTGTACGAGAACGACGACGAATGGGAGTTGTGTCTTTGCGAGGCGGCAATGATGCAGACTGGAGCGCAGTTGCGGACGCTTTTCGTGATAATTTTGACGCACGGCCCACCTTTGGGAGCGGTTTAGCAACAATTTGTCAGACGATTGTGGACACCGACTCCGTCAGACCGGCGGCGTATTGGATCGGACACCTGACCAGGTCACCAGTCTTGCGCTGAATCTAATTGCGCAACTCCTTCCCTTCGAGAAGTCATTGGTAGATTTTGGTCTACCAGAGCCATTCTTTCAGATGGACGAGTTGCAAGGAAATCGCTTCATTGCAGAACAATTGGCGTTTGATGCCGCTGAATTGCGAACTGAGGCCGAGCGGGAAGCTGATACTCTCAATGTAGAGCAACTGGATATGTACCACCAAGTCATGCAATCTTGTGAGCAGAATAGTGGAGGTCCTGTGATGTTTTTTATCGATGGTCTAGGCGGAACAGACAAGACCTTTGTTGAGAACCTATTGCTCAAATTGGTCCGTGGGCAAGGCCATATTGCACTAGCAGTCGCGTCATCCGGAATTGCATTGTTGTTACTGAGACAGGGAAGGACAGCACATTCACGGTTCAAGATCCTGATCGAGCTCACTCATGCGTCTGTTTGCGCAATCAACAAGCAAGGTGATCTTGCTGCAATGATTAGGCGTGCGAAACTCATACTTTGGGATGAAGCACCAATGATGAGCAAGTTTTCTTTGAAGCGGTAGACCAAACGCTTCGCGATCTCATTGACCGAAATGTATCTTTCGGAGGTATCATATTTGTGGTGTGTGGCGACTTCCAACAGGTCATACCTGTAGTGCCGAAAGGCATGCGTCCCGACATTGTTGCCGCTTCGATCAAGGAATCTTATCTTTGGAGTGAGGTGCATGTGTGTAGGCTGCACCAGAACATGCGTGTTGTAGTTGCAGAGCCAAGGGCCCATTTGGGAAACCGCACATTCGCGGAATGGCTGCTCGCACTCGGAGAAGACAATTTGCCGAAGATGAAGGAGTCTGATCACATTCGTTGTCCGCAGGCGATGATTGTGCCTGATCATACGTTGGATGGCCTTATCAATGCCATCTATGGGGGAATCAACGACGCCGACCAAAATGGACGTGAATATTTCAGTGGCCGCGCCATCCTTGCCGCACGCAACGAAACTGTGGCCCTGATAAATGCGGCGACGCTCAATAAAGTGCGCACGTGGCCAGGTCTATGAGTTTCTGAGTGCGGATAAGGTTGATGATGTCAGAGGCATCGATACCATCCCGATCGAGTACCTCAACAACCTTGAAGTAAGTGGTTGGCCTCCACACAAGCTATCATTGAAATTTGGGACGCCGGTGATGCTACTACGCAATTTAGATCCAGCTAATGGCCTATGCAACGGAACACGACTTACTGTTCGGCGCTGCTCGACTCGAGTTATTGAGGCTGAAGTACTCACTGGAGAACATCTCAGGTATGTTGCTTTCATCCCACGTATTCCCTTGATTACGGAGCAGGCTGGGCTTCCTTTTCAAGTGCGACGCAAGCAATTTCCAATTCGTGTGGCATACGCAATGACTATCAACAAATCTCAAGGCCAGACACTTCCTAAAGTCGGGATTTGCTTGACAAAGAATGTTTTCTCACATGGCCAATTCTATGTTGCTTTTTCACGCGCAACATCTATTGAAAACGTGTCCGTACTTCTAGAGGCAGACTCTGTAGAACAGTCTGAGGACCAAATCATGCGAAATGTTGTCTATATAGAGGCACTTCGTTGAGCTTGCACGGTAGTGTTAGATTTGAGTCCTCAGCTAGACTTGAGATTTTGATAGCTATAGCACTATACGATATATGTAATCAAAACACCACGAGACGTATGTCTTGGTGGTATAATATGTAGCTTGGAGGGTGAAGGAAATACATTTGAGTGGAGCACTTCCCTTTTTTTATACGATATTGAACGTCCTCCAACTTCTACTTTTTTTTTATACCTAGGTCTAGATTACTTACATGTTTCTTAAATTTTTAATTAACCTTTTTGATGTCCGTGCCCGGAGGACACGGGTAATGACTTGTATGTACATAAATAACTACATAGAATGCGTTTAGATTATATTAACAACCAATATTCAAGTCAAGGACTTGAAGTATGACAAAGGAAATTGATCCAAGCGAATTTGGTATTTCACTTACGGGAATGAAGCTTTAGCAACACCAAATAGATTATTTAGGAAGATCGTAGCCGCTTTTAGATCTTCCTTTCACTCAGATGTTTTTGAGAGACACCCATTGAAAGGTAGTTCGTCCCTTCAAGTCACACATAACACAACATGGTCATATTTTTCATACTTTGTGCCTTGAAATGACTCAAAATACAATAATGATTATGTCTTTTCAAAGTAGTGGTCATGTTGCATCCTCTCTAAATTACACACATAAATTTAGAAATGAGTATTCAACACTAAAATGAGACTTTGGTGTTGCTCAGTCCTACAAAAAGGCATGTCCACCTCTGTTGGGTCTTCAACTTTAAGTTTTCATTTCTTGAGCTCTACTAGGGCTATTGAAGTGCTTGAAGCGATGCTCACTTTCTGACACCCAATAGATAGTCTTGTGATTAAATAGTCGGATTCTCATTTGTAGAATTTTCTTCAAAATAGGGGTAAATCCAACTACTTCACTAAATTTTTAGGTTTCAAAAACATGAGAGAATGGAATACTCCATCTACCCCTGAATATTTGATCGATACGCAGTTTGTAATTTGTCCCAAAATGTCTGTTCTGTTTAAAATGAGTATTAGGTTGAGCACTTTGATCACCAAACAATAATGTATTGAACCCTTTGATCATCTCATGATACTGCTTCACTTGTTCTATGATTGTGCATTATCAACTTACAACTGGAAGAAACAAAATTCAAATCCCAATACCAACCAGCAACATACACAACATGAACATGCTTAGAGGAGTTTTGCCCAAAATTTGGCAAGCCAAATGTTTATGATTTCTAGAGCATACGTTATCAAATCATATGTTGCTACAATCAAATCACAATATGAATATGTCATAAATATGTGATTTGGTAATGAACATATTTAAATAAAAAATCCAAAAAAATAATTATATTTTAAACTGCCTATCTAGATACGAAAACAAAAAATGCTCCTTAAGCCTCACAAATGCATATCTAACCTTGCAATTTTTTCCACACATTCTTTATCATATTCTCCACCTCCACCAAAAAATTGCGACCCGAAATTCTACTTTTTGTTGTTTTATCGAGCTTGACAAAAACTTGAAAATGTTGTTTTGGATGTCGTGGTCGTTCAAGGGTTAACCATTCCAGTGGGAATGGAGTAGTAATTCAAGAAAGCCAAAATGGCTTTATGCGATGTGAGTTCGTCTGAATGAAGGGATTGAAAGTAATAATTTTACTAAGAATTTTAGTAAGTGTTCCCAATTCTACAAGGTATATGTGGTAAAACTTTGAAAAGCCAATTTCCAATCTTTGATCCTTCATTCAGATTCTACAGTTGTCAAGTCCACAAAGGGATTAAAAATTAGTTTCTTTTTTTAATGAAATGTTCCTGACCAAATCACTAATCAAATCCAAAGTGACCTAAGTCAAAAACTTAATGTTGGAAACAAACAACAAAAATGAAATGAATCTCTTCTAAGAGGAAGGGTAAGCATTTTTTCTAGCACCAAATTCTAGGAGTACATATGACTTGAGGCTCTTCCAATTCTTGTCCTTAGTGAGTATGGGTATGCGCGCATAATTATGTATATGGAGATATGTTAAAATTCAAGTACAAAGACTAGTCTTTAAACAGCATGTGAAGAATCATTGATTTGAAAACCCAAATGGTAATATCATGTCTTAGACCCTTGTTTACTTGTACAAAACTCACAACTTGAGAAATAATACAAAACTCCATATTGCGTCAATTGTAAACCTTTTGTGATGGATGTAATTTTGAGCACATTTTGAGAATATATGAGCTCATACCATAGTTTTATGCAGATTTCACTCCACCTAAGTATTCCTTAGAAACTTGGCCTGAAACTTTGGACCTAAACCTCAATGTAATAATGCCTTCAAGGACCATATTGCATCACTTACACGTTCTTACAAAATTCCTTGCCAGAGGAATATTAACCATGTATCAAAACAGCTCACTTATATTATCATATTTGACTAATTAGCTGAAATAATCGCATCCTCATAGAGTACTATGATTATTAACATCAATAGTGATGAAACTTTCAGGACCTATGAGAAAAGCTTAGACTAAGGAAGAGACCCATGAGATCAAAAATCCGCACTTTCTATATATAACCTCCGTGTCTGAATAGACATGTTTACGAAATGACTTGCACTTGAGTTTCACGGCAAGTAACTATGACCGATTACATGTGCAAATACTGTGTAACTAATACCAAAAGTTGCAACATGAGAAATGCTACTACAATCATAGAGAGTTCCTCTTAACAGCCCCAGAAGTGTCTCACACATATTTACAAGTAGAGAATCCGATCTGGGGCACCCAAAAAAATTTATACTACAACTCATTCTAAGTCCGCAACCTTCAAATCCATCCATGCGCCCTGTGCACATCAATCAAACAAGGAACAGTAACTCAGATGATTTTCGCCACCGAACAACAAGCATGCAGCTATTCATTCAAATGGTAATGAAAGTATCCCAATAGACTAAATTCACGCAAATAATCCATAACTGTAGCATTTAATGTGAAAATATAGAGAGCATAGATGGTACCTCAATCAAGGGCCTTGCTCCATAGGAGATGGCGATGACTTGGAAGCACTGCAAACACAAAAACCAACATTTCGTTACGATTACCTCAGAGTAACAGATTGAAACAACCCAGTGCTTTTGATATAAAAATGATCAAAAAGGAGCAATGACGTATGTATCTGGTTAACCTGCCAAATATGAACGTTGTATTCATCAGAGAACCCAAAAAGAAACAGAATCTGCACTTACGAGACTTGACGATGAAGCTCGGCGTCACTCCAATTCCGAAACTTGGCACTCAGACGCTCCGAATCAATCTTCGGTAGCCGTTGTTTCGCTCGCCTCCGGTAAAGCACGTCTTCAGTATCGAGCACATACGAGACTTTGAAGTTTCGACACGACATCTTAATCTCAAGTCCATTCCTGGTCATCAAATTAGGATCTTCAACTTCATCGTCCACCTTGCTCTTCACATTCCTTCGAAGGTACACTCCCGGGGTATCCCACATTGGAGTCTTGGAGAATGTTTCCAAGTACCTCTGAAAGGGACTCCCTAAACCATTCACAGGGAAGTCCAGTTTCTCAGGAGTCTCCATGAGCTGGATGAGTAACTCGCTGGGATTCGAGGTGTGCTCGAAACGGTAGATGTTCTCGTCTCGGAGGAGAACACAAGCATTGGCGTAGTAGACTGAATCAACTGCTTCTCTCTCGTATTCGTAAGTGTTTAGAATGAGAAGCTTTTGTAAGGTCTCATCCGCAGCTGCCGTCTGCAGCTGCTTCACGAGCTTGAAGATTAGTTCGTCAATTGTGAAGAGTACGAAGGATTTCGTGCCGATGATCGCCCTGCACTCGTCCTCGAACGTTGGGTTGTCGAGGGAGCCATCGAGTAACCCGTATAGCACTTGCATAAACCTTGAGTATAAGTTCGGAGCAGCACCGCCATCGCTACTTTTCTTCTTCGCTGCCACTTCTGCGTTCACTTTCGCTGACAGAATGCGCTCATATAACGTTTGGTACAACCTGAAATTGCTCTTATCAGTGAGATGAATGGAAAGAAGATGGTGAGGGAAAGAGAGTAAAAAGGGTATAAGAGAGACTTTGTACCTGCAGAGGATGTATGACATATCGTTCCCGTAAAACACTCTGACGGCTTTCTTGGACTCGGAACGAGGAGTAACGGAAGGAGGGTAAACTGCGACTGGCTTGCAATTCGAGAAAGTGTACTCTGGAGTTGCTAAGGAGGAGTTGCCATCCTCATCTTCATTGTCGCCATCTGCCATGTCTGCTTCTCCTTCGCTCTCTACCTTGTCTTCTTGCTCGTCTTCCTCCTCCTCGTGCTCGGAATGCTCTTCACTTGACTGCTCGCTTGAGGAGGGTTCACTCTCTTCACTTGACTTCTGAGCGCTTACTTCCCCATCGTCATCTTCATCTAGAAACATAACAGCAGAATAGTTCAAGAAAAAGAATAGACATCTTAGTTACTGGTTTTCTGGTCATTGTGCTCTGCCGCAGTTTACTATGGCTAGTCTATAGAGCTTTTTCTATATGACAGAAATATTCCTAGCTTTGAAATGTCTTCAAATGATTATCCATACTACAAAGAAATAAAGAAATGCATGAAGATTTTTTATTACTCTTTATACTCAGTGTCATACTCTCCGTTCGAAAAAAGGTGAAAATTTTTAGTGTAGACATACACTACGTATCAGAACAGAGGGAGTAGAAACTACAAGCGCAGGATCGTCATTATGGGTTAGTATGTTCTTTTGATAAATCTTAGATGATGCCCGTTATTCGATCAATGAAAGTAGAAACTACAAACTATAGGATCATCATTGATAGGTTAGCTCCTTCTTTAGATGATGCCAAATAATATATCAGACAATTGTACCTTGTTCGTGGTCCAATTCAGTTCCACCGACACATTCACCATCCTCTTCGTCGTGAGCAGAAGTCTCCACGCCACCATTTCCTTCTACTGCAGCCCGGTTCGGACTAACCTTCACCTCCTGTTCCGAAACTGGTGACATTTCCCCTTCTTCCCTGTCTATAACAACTCGGGTAGCTTCACTTTCATTACCAACTGAAGGAACTTTCACTGGCTTCGGCACAATATTGCTATTCGCAAAACCTTCAGTTCGAGCAGCAGTCCCTCCCACATCCACCTCCAATTCCGAGCCTTGCTCGATCTCTGAAACTCCCTGGTCCTCGATAGACTCAGGCACCGTTTCATCACCTTCCTCATGCTTGGTTTCACCCTCCGGAGCCTTCGGAGGTTTCACAGCCTCATCGTCACTTCCCGGACGGACGTGGATTCCCAGCATGGCCGCGGACACCGATCTCAACACTCGGGAGATTCTTTTTGTAAAATCAGGCGAGCTATTGATCTCCTCGGATGAGTATTTGATGATCTGTGCCACGTCGTTGTGGATGCTAGCGTCTCCGAACTCGAACCGGAGGTCGGGTGAAAGTGGCATCCGGTTGAAAGCCAGCATGGTATCGTCCTCTTTCTTCCTCGTCTCGTTCACGTCTCGAATCTCGGAGAGGAGTCCTTTTGTGCTCAGATACTTCTTGTCTTGCGTCTTGAAGTGGAAGCTTCGGTGGTCAAGCGCCTTGTTGACGTTGTTTCGGTACACCTCAGACCAAATCTTGTTCATCTCCTCACGGCCTTGTGTCCACTCCTCCAGCTTTTGGACGAGACGTGAGTGTATTACCGGCATAGCTCGTGCTGGGCATTTTTTCACTTGTTCGATGATGTCCATCCCGTGATCGCCGTAGATTCGCTCTATGCACCTGAAGTGAATCGCTGAGAGTAATTCTTCGACTGGGGGGAGAGGTTCGGAGCCGATCAGTTGCTTCTGCACGTACTCACCCACCACGTTCGCTGTCGAGGCTGTTGTTTCTCGAAGCATGTCGAGTTCGTAACGATCGTCTTCGCAACGGAATAAGTTCTCTTCGTGGACGTTCTTTCGCATGTGCTTGAATGAGTAGTCTTCGCTTCCGGAGGTTACTGAGACCCAGTTGTCGTTCAGGACCGAGTTTCCGAGCGGTGTGCGATGCTGCGAGACGAGTCTTGGGTAGTTCTTCGGGAGAAGTCGGTAGCTGGGTGTGCAGCTTTCGCAGTTGGAAAGGTCGAGTTCGGAGATCGGCTTGTTCAGGAACTTGTCTTTCTGAGAGGCTGCAACCACTGCTTTGTGCTCCTTCGCGATCTGGGCTGGTTTCACATCACGCTGATGCTGCTGCCGGTCTTTCTCCGAGCGCTCCCTTTCCTTCTCCACAATCTTCGCTCTCTCCTTCTCCCTCTCCCGTTCCGATCGGTCCTTGCTCCGATCGGTGTCCCTGTGCTCTGTTTTCACGGCCTTCAATGTCGGTGCCCCTTCTGGAAAGTCCCCGAGCCTGCGGTTGGCACTGAACACGTTCGCGAGATACCCCTCCACATTCTCGCAGTGGTTGAGAAACTCGTTGAAGCCTTCGAGGAGGTCTGTGTGCTTGCCGAGTAAGTCGGCAACGAGCTGTTGAAGCTCGTCCCGACCGATAATCTCCTGGCTGAATATGTTGAGGCACTTGAGAAACTCCTGGTAATGGTCTCGGGAACGAAGACGTGCTTTCACCTTGTCGAAGAAGGGGTAACCTTGCGCTGGTTTTATCGGCTTTTTGTCGTCGGTTGACAGTTGCGGTGCTGCTCCACCACCGGGGAATACTTCACCTCCTTCGCCGGCTTGTGACTGCCGACGAATTGCATCACTTGCGTTTCGGGCTGACACTCTCTTCGGCTTATGATGTTCGGCAAATTCATTCTCTCCTTCCTCACGTTCCATCCGCTCTTTTCTCTCCCTGCTCTCCTTCCTGTCCCTGGCCACAAAAAATCCCCAACAAATCAGCCAAAGAGCATGGATTGCTAAGTACCGAAAAAGGCAAGCACAGAAAGTTATATACGTACCCGATGTCTTTCTTCTCGACCTTGCGTGCTTTCTCCGCCCGAAGCTCAGGCTCACGGCTGTGCCGATGCTTAAATCCTCGCGGCTCCTGGTGGTGATGGTGCCTCGGCAGCGGGGTAGGTTTGTTGCTCTGGATAGTGGAACCATTAGTATCCGGCAAAAAGTACGTAAACTCCTCCAACAGATCGCTGTGATTCTCAAACAAGGACGCCACTTCCTGATACACTTCGTTAATCGTCTTATTCCCTTTTCTATACATATTCAGAATCTCGAGAAACTCCTTATACACATGCTCGTCTTTCTGGAAGCGCGCCTTGATCTTGTTCACGTAGTTAATCGCCTGATCAAACTCCACCGCAGGCTGCTTCTTGCTAATGTTATTTTCCTCCTCCGGCGACATAGTAATCTCATACCCTTCCGGAAGAAAGGCGTTGAAGCCGAGTATCAAGTCCCGGTGACCTTGAAACAGCGTTTTCACACGCTTAATGACGCCGGCGGTATCAATCCGCTGCGCCTTGAAGTCCTTCATCACCTCCAAAAAATTCTCGTACTTTTGATTATCATCTTTGAATATATCTTTCACGTCTTTGAGATAACCCAACGCATCTTCGGTTGTGAGCCGCCCCTGACCACCACCTTGACCCACTTTCGCCGACGACTCCGCAGCTCCTCCTCCTCCTCCTCCTCCTCCTCCTCGCTTCCCTCCGCTCATCTCATCCTCGCCTCTCTCCAATCGTCTCTTCATCCTGAGACAACTCTTTTCCTAACAAGATCCTGGCATGGTCTGGGAACATCAATTGCGAAAAAATCAGAAAACGGAAAAAGAGGGCAAAAATCCAATCCGTGGAAGCAATGCACATACCGTGAATTGCTGGCAATTGCGAGGATCCTGCGACTGGGTTGTTGTAGGGTTGCCGATATGAATGCTGCGAGGCGCTTTGATATGAAATGAGAAACGGCAGGCAGAGGGTTAAACAACCCGGTTTCTAAAGCAGGGAAGCTTGGGCTATGGCGATGATATGAAAGAAGACAAGGTATGTGAACAACGAGAAATGAGAAAAGAGTGAGAGTGGGCAGCGGAAGGGAGGCGCTGAAGACTTGAAACAAACGCGTAGTAGCAAGCTGTAGAAGAACAACAGAGGAGTTTTATGAGAAAAGCTCTGTGCAGAGTGCGGAGGCAGCTGAGTGCCCAAAAGTAAAAAGGCAGTTTCGGCGCCTTTTACTTTTAAAGTAAACATACGTGTGTCTGTGCGGAAACTTGCTGCTGCTGGTCACCCCCCTTGGTGACTCAACCTTGTCACTATGAGACTATGCAATGTTTGAATTTTAGGTTGGTGAAGGTACCTTGGGAAATTCTCAAATTGGAGTTTGAGACTATGTAGGTTTGAATTTTAAAGGTAACTCTGTAAATTCTCAAATTGGAGCTTGTAGGTTGTTTTCTATGGTTGGAGATATTTTTAGTTTTGAAGTTATAAATAGGATTTAATAATATATAAAGTAAAAGTTGGTGTTTGGAGATGGCTTCTTTACAAGTTAGATAGGTGTGAGTAATTTTGTATTGGTGAATCAACTTGGTGGGATGGGTATGTTTGAATTTTAGGTTGATGAAAGGTAACTCTGCGAATTCTCAAATTGGAGCTTGTAGGTTGTTTTCTATGGTTGGAGATATTTTTATTTTTTTTGAGTTATAAATAGGATTTGGTAACATATAAAGTAAAATTTGGTGTTTGGGGATGGGTTATGTAAAAGTTAGATAGGTGGGAGTACTTTTGCATTGGTGACTCAACTTGGTGGGATAGGTATGTTTGAATTTTAGGTTGATGAAAGGTAACTCAGTAAATTCTCAAATTGGAGCTTGTAGGTTCTTTTCTATGGTTGGATTTATTTTTATTTTTTTAAGTTATAAATAGAATTTAATAATATATAAAGTAAAAGTTGGTGTTTGGAGATGGCTTCTTTACAAGTTAGATAGGTGTGAGTAATTTTGTATTGGTGAATCAACTTGGTGGGATAGGTATGTTTGAATTTTAGCTTGGTGAAGGTAACTTGGGAAATTCTCAAATTGGAGTTTGTAGGTTCTTTTTTATGGTTGGATTTATTTTTATTTTTTTGAGTTATAAATAGGATTTGGTAACATATAAAGTAAAATTTGGTGTTTGGGGATGGGTTATGTAAAAGTTAGATAGGTGTGAGTAATTTTGCATTAGTGACTCAACTGAGTGGAATGAGTATGTTTAGATTTCATGTTGGTAAAGATAACTTAGGAAATTCTCAAAATGGAGTTTGTAGGTTGTTTACTAAGGTTGGAGTTATTTTTATTTTTTAAGTTATAAATAGGATTTGGTAACATATAAAGTAAAATTTGGTGTTTGAGGATGGGTTCTATACAAGTTACATAGGTGTGAGTAATTTTGTATTGGTGAATCAACTTGGTGGGATAGGTATGTTTGAATTTTAGCTTGGTGAAGGTAACTTGGGAAATTCTCAAATTGGAGTTTGTAGGTTCTTTTCTATGGTTGGAGTTATTTTTATTTTTTAAGTTATAAATAGGATTTGGTAACATATAAAGTAAAATTTGGTGTTTGAGGATGGGTTATGTACAAGTTACATAGGTGTGAGTAATTTTGCATTAGTGACTCAACTGAGTGGAATGAGTATGTTTAGATTTCATGTTGGTAAAGATAACTTAGGAAATTCTAAAATTGGAGTTTGTAGGTTGTTTTTATGGTTGAAGTTATTCTTAGTTTTTTGAGTTATAAATAGGATTTGGTAATATATAAAGTAAAATTTAGTATTTGAGGATGGATTCTGTGCAAATTAGACGGGTGGGAGTGATTTTGCATTGGTGACTAACCTTGGTGGGTTGAGTATGTTTAAATTTTTCCGTTGGGAAAAGTACTTGGGAAATTCTCAAATTGGTTCATGTGAATTTTGAAATTTAAGTTGGTGGAGGCAATTTCAAGTGAGAAATTCTTGTACATGAGACAAAATTTGCAAGTAATTGTTAATTGTAAACAAATAGTTGGTAAATTAGTTTATGCTTACTCAAAATCTAAACTTAAAATTTTGAAATAATAGCTAAAGGCCGCCAACCACTCTCCTTTGATCTTCTTACCGTACCTAATGCACACTACTGATGTGAGCGAATTGGTTTAACTTACTACCCAACCACTAATATTAACCAACGGATTTAACTTACTAACCAATTGCCAACCAACATGAACCAACTAATATAATCCACGAGCAAGGAGAACCAATGAATTTAACCTACCAGCCCACTATTAACGTAAACCAATGGACCTGATCCACCAACTGACATAACCCAATAGATCCGATTCACCAATTAGCTAACGTGAACTAACAACTTTAATATATTAGTCGGCTGTCAGTCAACGTAAACCGTAAACCAATGGACCTGATCCACCAACTCACATAATCCAATAGATCCGATCCACCCGTCACATAATTCGACAAATCCGATCCACCCGTCACATAATTCAACAAATCCGATCCACCCCTCACATAATTCAACAGATCCGATCCACCCAACAGCTAACGTGAACTAACAACTTTAATATATCAATCGGCTGTCAGTCAACGTAAACCAACGTACTACCAATGTAAACTAATGGACCTGATCCACCAACTAACATAACCCAAGACATGCGATCCACCAATCAGGTAACGTGAACTAACAACTTTAATATATTAGTGGGTTGCCAGTCAACGTAAATCGTAAACCACTGGACTTGATCCACCAACTGACATAATTCAACAGATTTGATCCACCCAAGAGCTAACGTGAACTAACAACTCTAATATATCAATTGGTTGTCATTCAACGTAAACCAACGTACTACCAACACGTCAACCACTGGACCTAATTCACCAACTTGCATAACCCAACAGATCCGATCCACCTAACACCTAACGTGAATTAACAACTTTAATATATCAGTCGGCTGTCAGTCAACGTAAACCAACGTACTACCAACGTCAACCACTCGACCTGATCCACCAACTGACATAATCTAATAGATACAATCCACCGAACATCCAACATGAACTAACAACTTTGATATATTAGTCAACTGTCAATGAATCTAATCTAAACACCAATTTAGATGGATATAGTAACCTATCAATCTATTGGCCAACTACGAATGTGAAATAACGAAGCTAAATTGCCAGCTCCCTTAAATTTTAAAATCAACCTATTAGCCAATTGCCAATATATTCTAAGAACCAATTTCATAACTACTACTTACGTTTGTACTAACTTGAACTAAGACATCAACCTCTAGCCATTTTCATTTTGCAACAAAATTGCTTTCATATGTTATAAATAAATAAAAACAACCGTCAACTTGATTTAATGAACCTAATCTTCCAACCAACTTGAACCAAATGAACCCATTAGCCAATGAACCTTATCCACTTGAATTGTAGCCATGCACAAGTACACCATTGCCCTAATTCTTATTGGGTAAAGAAAACTTCAATACGGTGACTAGCAAGCATACGAAAATAATAGTGTGTTGACATCAGTGATTGCTTCTAGGTATTTTTATCTTAGTTACCATACTTGGTGAAGGCAATAAAGGATTCAAAATATTGACTATTAGAGACAAAAGAAAATTCTATGCAATGAATGTTTTCATATGTTTTTATTATTCTTGCATATATAATACTAGCTACAATGTTCGGTGGGTTAGACGAGAGTTGTCAATTTGAGATGTTCACATCCAACTCCAACAAAAACTTTGAAATTTGATCATTTCTAAGGAACTTCACACTCTTAGTGGACATTTCTTTTGTTCATCAAAGCCCAAAAAGAAAGAGATTCATACCTAGTATCATTTTTTAGACATGTTTGTATGTAAGTTGGTGATTTCACAAAAGCTTTTAGAAGCACATGTTCATGGCTCCAAGAACAATCATCTTAAAGAAGATGCTTACACCAAGTGCCAAATGATTCACGAAAATAACTTAACTTCAATACATAACTTCATCATGCTTTCTTGAAGTATAATTAAAAAATCCATCAAAAAGCTAAATAATTAGGGCATAATGCGAACATATAATTTCTTACATGACACAAAGGTTCTATCATTTTCAATAATTCTACAAAAATATGTACGAAATCTAGATTAGTAAACCCAAAAATTTAGAAGATTGTTTAGACTAATCTCAATCATCTTTCACATTATATTTCTTTCATATGGGAAAGACCTAACTAAAAATTTAATATAAAACATCTACTAGTACACCCCCGGCTCATTGCCCCACCCACATTTATACTTTGACCATGTCCCTCCCACCTACAATAAGAGAGAGAGAAAGAAAGAGAGAAAGGAAAAAAAAAAACAAACAGAGATTCTACACTTGTAGGCACACTTTTTTGGTAAATTTTCTAGCATGGTTGGGTTCCTCTTGTGTTTTTGCTCGGCCTAAAATTAGATCACTTTATGTAATTTCCTGAAACCACAAATACTCTGAAATTCAATATCTCAAAATATGCAGGCCCAATCCCAATCCACAACTAGATGCTCCTACAATACCTCATGCTGCCTGATTCAACACCTCTCACGCTGGCCCATCCGACGGAAAGTCCCCGAGATTGTACCATCACAAACAAAACAAACAAACTATCTACCTTATACAATAGAAAGAAGAAGATATCAACTAATCACACCTCTAAATGGAACCACCCCAACAGTACAGATTTGCACCACACACTCCAAATACAACTATTAGTGCAGCAACATCAAAATTAGTGCAGGTAGAGTACACTTATCGTCACCCCGGACACTCCGGCCTTTCGGCTGTTGGCTACCGAGGTACTCCATCTATCGATCACTCATCGAAAAAGGATCCAATCTGGGCATCACGCATACATCTCAAAGTAATCATTGTTGTTTGTTTACAAAATAACCCACAATTGCTAAAAGAGAAGAGACGAGAGACCATGGCTGTCAAGAATGGAAGCATCAGCTATGCAGCCGATCTGGAGTCCATTCGGGAAGCTCGAGAGCGCATTGGAGCCCATGTTCACACCACCCCTGTCATGACTTCTTCCTCTCTCGATGAGCTCGCTGGATGTCACTTGTTCTTCAAATGCGAGCTTCTGCAAAAAGGGTAACGAAATTGCTCACTTCTAGGGTTACTTTTTTAGCATTTCAATGGGTTTTCGAGTTTTTTGATTTTAGGATTTGGATGCTGTGCTCATGAGACTGTGGAACTTTTGCCTGTCTGCCTGCCTGCAGTGGCGCATTCAAGTTCAGAGGAGCTTGCAATGCTGTTCTTTCTCTGTCGGATGAGGATGCGCAGAAAGGAGTCCTCACTCACAGCAGGTTTGTTTCGTTCCTCATTCCGAAAAGAGGATTTCTTATGACTTGATGAGGTTTTTTTTGTTTGGATTGCACAAGGGGAGCATCTTTGCTTGTGATGAACTGATCATTTCTTTTCATGATTGAAGCTCATTGTGAACGTTTGAAAGAGAAGAGGAATTTTTTAACAATGAAAATGGCATGAGGTGAAGAGATTCTTGAGCAATTCTTGAATAATTTCGTTGCGCAATGAGGAGCTTCATTAGAATATTATGTTTTTTATGATTTTGTTCCAGTAATTTGAATTGCAGTCGAGTGGCAATCATTGTATGATATTGCCATGAAAGCGCAGAGTTAGACTAACCTTGAATCACAAGTGGAGAATCTTCGTTGTTGATAATTAGTTGACAAGCTCATAGTAAATGTAACACTCTAATGCCATAAGTTGAAGAGCAATTTTTGGCTGCATCTGAATCTCTTCAAGGAGGAGCCCATACTTCATGTTTTGGAACATTATGTTCCATAGGGTTTGGCTGGCAATCTTGTACAGTGCATCTACTAAGCTTTCAATCATGAGTTAGAATCTTAGTTTTTGATGATCGGATGGCCAAGCTCACTGTAAATGGGGAAGAGATGAGGAATCTAAACACTGCAATGAAAGCATGAGCTGAAGATTCATTTCTTGAGCAATTCTGGCTGCATATGAATCGTTTGCTCATGTTTGCATACAAATTTGACTGGCTATGGGGGTGGGTGGTATAAAGTGGCAATCATGCAGCCGCAGTAGCATTGGCAGCGAGGATGCGGGGAGTTCCTGCGTACATAGTGGTACCCAAGAACGCAGCCGCTTGCAAGCTGAAGAATGTGGAGCGTTACGGTGGGCTTATCACCGTGTGTGAGCCTACATTTGAGTCCAGGGAGCGCACTGCTGCCCGTGTGCAACAAGAAACCGGTGCTGCTTTTATTCATCCCTTCAATGACCCTCGAATCATCAGGTGCCTCTTTTCTCTGCAGATTTCCATCCTCATTCTTTTTGGTCACAGGTTGTTTTTGACCGGCACTGTTATCAATCCCGCTCTTGAAGATGCATTCTTTTCATAATGGAGTCTCCTCAGCAGTGTGGCTAGACTTCCCAATACGTCAATTTCTTGAGAGCCTTGTTTCAAAGTGGGGAGTGTCATGGACTGGATGAGGGTTATGAATTGTTAACGATAATGTTGTTTTACTGTTTTTTGTGTGTTGATAGTGGACAAGGTACAGTAGCGTTGGAGTTTTTGGAACAGGTCCCAAACCTGGACGTCATTATTGTTCCCATCAGTGGTAAGAAATTGTAGCTTAGACCCACACTTGAAGTCAAGCTTATCTTTTATCAAGCACTATCTTGTGCAGTTCTGCAAAGTGGAAGTCTGTATATAAACACCCAAATCTGTCTGATTACACGAGCCCTGTCACAAGCGAATTTACAATCGAGCGAAAAGATCCTCAAAGCCTAAGAACATACTAACAAACACGAGAGAAATAGAAGGTCATAAGGTCATAACTGATCACAAGATCCTCAAAGCCTAAGAGCTTACTTAACAAACACGAGAGAGATAGAAGGTCATAACTGATCACAAACCAGCGAAATTAAGTGCTGCTTGGGTCTTACTAAGAAAGGTATCAATTGAGTCTTCATCAAGAATCAAAGTTCACCCCTAAATGGCCCAGAAACAATACATGCAATGAACTTCAGAAGTGTTTCCAACCTCAAAATCTGAAAGTAACCACTAAATGGTGCATACACATGATTGATTTTGTTTGCAGTTTTATGCATGTGCTAACGAAGTTGGGGCATCGCACTTATAATGTTGCTCTTGTAAATAGTGTTGATGTAATCAATGGGTGAGAGCCTTGAGAGTGTTGATGATTTGTGAATGGCAGGAGGAGGTTTGATATCTGGAGTTGCTATCGCTGCCAAGGCTCTGAAGCCAAGTATCCAGATCATTGCAGCGGAGCCATCAGGCGCAGATGATGCAGCTCAGTCCAAAGCTGCGGGGCATTTGATTCCAATGTTGCATCCCAACACCATTGCAGATGGATTACGAGCTTCTCTTGGTGACCTCACATGGTGAGTGCCAATTCATAACATTGTTACTTCCAATGGTAAAAATGAACACCAAAAAATTATTCATTAAGTGCATGGTTTTTCCACTTGTTACACGTCACCTTAGTGTCACAAACACTAGTCGTCAAACCATATTAGTATATGTGAGAGCATGCAAACTTTCTTGCAAGTGGAAGAGTTTACTGGAAGTGGTGCAATTGGTGGCTTGAAGAAAAGACTAAGGACATTGATTGCAATGGCGGCCCAAAGTGGAACACTAATCTCAAGATATAGTGTTCTTTCCCAAAAGTTACCCGTTACACTAATCTCCACGTAACACTAATCAACAACTCTTGTGTAGTGCTCGTTGGACTTTAATGGAAGGAGGTCCATGTTGAGAAGACCTTCATCAATAGTCTGCTCTAAAGCTTTTATGAAAAGTCCTTGGAAAACAATGGAACATGATGATTGAGTAAGGATCGATATAACCATGAAATAGTTTTTAAGATGTTGTGATAACTCTCCAAGAATGTTGTGGAGTTGCTACGGATTGAGAACAAATAGTTATAAACTGTTGTGCATGCAAAGTATTGTGACATTCTTTGTTGTGAAGTCATTTTGAAACTACAATTGTAAGGAATTTTGCTTTGGTTCATGATAGTTTTGTGATTTTGTATTGTTCTTTTGAGAGCAGAGATGATTGTAGAAATAGAGGTCTGAGTTATTTGAAAAGATTTTGTGTTGTTAGTTTCCTAATTATTGTGCTTTGTGAAACTTACTAGGCCTGTGGTACGTGACCTCGTGAGCGAGGTAATCACCATTGACGATGAAGACATAATCAAAGCTTCAAAGTTGTGTTTTGAGGTTCTGAAATTGGTAACGGAACCTAGTAGTGCCATTGGACTTGCAGTCGCTTTATCCAAGAAGTGTAGTAGTCATCTTAGAGGTATGAATGTAGGCATAGTTCTTTCAGGTGGGAATGTAGATTTGGAATCTTTATGGGTTGGTTGGAAGCAAAAACTGTGATCTTTCCATAAAAAATTAACTTGTTTTATATGGATGTTTAACTTATTTGTTGAGATTAGAATAGAAATTTCATAAGGGAGTTACTTCATGGATACTAGTACCAAAAATGTAGATTTGGATTCTTTATTTGGTATTTTAAATACAAAACATTGATTATTCAATGTGTATTCTACTTAGCAGGTAAGATTGCTACTAGGATTCAAAATAAAGTACGGATTTTGGAAGTCATTTTTTAGGCCATTTTTGTGTAATGATACTCCATACCAAGAATCAGGTATGAGTTTTAAAGAGCACACATAGTTTGTCATAAACAATACAAAGTACTTTCAATCATCCAAATCTTTGGCCATCACCACCTTGAATTTCCCATTCATCATTCGCATCACGTGGTTTCATCTATAGTATGATTGATAAAATTCTTACCAATTATTTCCTCATTCTATCACATTACACAAAAGTTACAGAACATGCCAAAATCTACACTTAGTTGGCTACACTTATATTGCCTACCTTAACTTTGCTTATGGTCCAAATATATTGAATGATGGAATCTTTGAAGATTCATTGAGAATGACTAACAAAATATAAACTACGAAGAGACATAAATGGTGAGAAATTAACGTCCTTCCGATAAAAACCAAAAGACATATTGTGAGAAATTCAACTCCTTTAGATAAAAATCAAAAGACATAAATAGTGAGAAATTGAAGTCCTTTAGATAAAAACCAAAAAGACATATCTTCGAAAAGCATGAATAAAGAATGAGTTGTATTCGAAATCTTCAATTCTTCATTGAACACTTGGGAAAACATGGACATTTTTCTTCAGATACATTGCAGCAAAACTAAAGTAGGTCCTCTATCTACAGTAACAAGAAGGCTTTGGGTATACTGAAGACTGAAAGATTACTCACGAAGTCAGCTATCTAGAAGTGGATGATGAAACAGCTTCAGACATATTAGAGACCTATCCTCAATGGTAGGACAATGGAGTGACACAGCTTTAGGCAGATTAAGGGCCTATCCTCAATCCTAGGACAACGATATGACAAAGCTCCAGGCAGATTACGAGGCTATGTTCCAATGTAGAACAATAGTATGACAAAAATCTCATGACGCTTTTAGGCTCAAAATATTCCTCAAATACTCTCGTAACATCCAGAGGACGGCACTCCCTAAAAGCGATGGTTGCCATTGTGTGAACTACGTCCCTTCAAAAGCACACTAAAAAGCTTTGCATCTACCGAGCACCCTACTCAAGAATACAACTCACGATCAAGAGACGATTGCTGTTTATTACACCAAAAGATTAGACCTTGAAAAAATGAAGGGATAATGAAGAATCGCTTACAAGCTTCCAGCTCAGAAGTTTTTCTTTTACAAAAACGAGAGTAAGAGTGGTGCTCTGGGAGATTTGTACTGAGCGCAGTTAGTTAATCTGGACTCTGGAAAATAAAGGACGCGTACCTAAGAATATAAAAATGACAATTTACAACTCCTATAGTACAAGATGGAGATGGTCTTTTTTTTTTGTCAGCTAAATTGCACAAGTGATGCCTACAACAGATTGAAGAGCTCCGGGTGATGCTTACAACAGAAGGGCTTCGGTCTGGCTCATTTGCGGAGGCCAGATCACCCGCACCTCTCTCTCCTCCGACAGCACGTTGTGCTTGGGAACCATGATCTCCAAACCTGCACACGCCTCGGCGTAGAAAGCCTTCAAATCTGCATTCTCGGGGATTCTTGTGGAAAGTCCAATTTCTCGCACAAAATCCCCTGGCGGACAATGTTCTGGATTCGGATCGGTCAACTTGAAGGTTCTGTCACCCCTGATAACTGTCTGCGTCCTGGCCGTGCTGGTACAGTGAATCTTAAGAACACCATGTGTTGCGGTGTTTCGCCACGACACCCTCAGCCTTTGCATGTCAGTGAATGGCAGGCTCACCATGACAAGGTACCCATTCTCGTCTTCGTAAATGCTCTTGGCTCCTGTGACGGGGCCACAAGCTTCGGTCATGACTCCTGAGAAACTCGAAAGCCAGAACGGTTCAGTTCCGGGATGAAAGTTTTCTGCACCCGCGTAGCTGACGACGGGCACACAAGAATCAACTTCATTGCCACAGGGTAAAAGTCCAGTTGGAAGAAATGAGTTCGTCTTCTTTCGCTTCCCTCCTGGACTCAAGCTGCGACTCCCACTGCTGGCAGGGCTTGGCAACTGGCTTACAACATTCGCCGTTCCATCGTTCATCCGCCCTGATCGAGTTGACGTCAACTTCTTTGAATGTCCATTCGGAGGCTTGCTCGGAGACGGTGAGCAGGTACGCTCTAAGTCGAAGTCGGTGTTGGGGAGACTGCGCCACTCCGAAAACCCTTCAGCATCAGGAGGCATAACGAAATTCATCTCTCTGCCCGTCAACTCCATCCACCGTTTCAGGTCATCCTCCCCAACATTCAACAGATTTGGTGCTCTCACAACCTCCACACCATGAACACACTGAGGGTTAGATAAGCCTCTGTAGTGCTTCCTCTGCATTCTGTGGGATCTGGCGAAACCTTTGTCTGCGCTGAAAGGAAACTGCGGTTCACCGAACCTTGCATGACCGTTCATGTAACTCCGAAGCTGCATCTTCCCAAGCGCATTCTCAGGTCTCTCTTTGAAAGCCCACATGTACATGTTTTCCATGTCATGCTGGACTAGGAAAAGATCCAGTCGCAGATCAGATCTGTCCAAGGGAGGGGCCAGAATGCCTTCTCGTAGAAGTTTGCTCTGACGTTCGTCATTTAGTGCAGGCCTGAAATAGTGGTTGAAGAAAAACCAAGCTCCCCAGATTGTATCCCCCCGTCGCACCCAGCGTCGTCCTTTGGACGAAGTCAAGGTTCCCAACTCAAGATTCTGAGTTGGTGCTAAGCCGGTATGCAGCAAGTCCGAGGGCTTCAGGCTCCAAGGGTCTGGGCAAATCTCGATCGACAGTGGTAGATTTATATCCGGTGGTCCTCCCAATAGCGCTTGTTCTCCATCCTCACATTCCTTGTGGCCATTAGAATCCATAGGCAGCAACGTCAGAAATGAAACTCCTTCACTGCTCTCGTCACTTAGCTCGGGTGCAGTTTCACTGGATATCCTGTAATGAGGACAGGGTATGACACATAGCACATTAAGTAGACTAATCCTCGACGTCATACTTTATCTCGAGAAGATTAAACAACGCATGCGTGCGAACATGCATTCTCTCAGTAAACAAGTTGACGTAGAGAATACTTCTACATGAAAAATAACAGACGCTTTCGTCACCCAAAAATTTTGTAGAATGTCTCAACATAAATGAGGGCTTAGGTACTTCCAGCATGTACAGGTTCAAGCAACACAACGCGCATACTTGCGTCGTCAGCATGCATGAATACTCCGTAAGAGTACTGTAACGTACGTATACCTAGGTATTTAATAGGTATAATCTAACTACGTGTGGACAATACAGATCGAAGACCGTCATTATTGCTCAACCTTGGAATGCGAACACTTCCAAAGTGCAAGCACATTATAAAGACTTCTATCCAAACGCGAACAAGTACTTACAGCGAGCGAGAACTTCAAAGATTTGGCTGATGACTTGCTTGCAGCTAATCACTTGAATAAAAGATTGAATATCATTGTCCATCAGCGAGAACGCTATTATCGATTTTGCAAGGCAATCTGCAAGAGAGTAAACCACCTGGAATCTCCCTTCTTGCAAGAACAGCACACAGAGTGAATTCGGGGAAGATCAGCCCAGGCGCACGAATAACGATCTTCCACGTTACTCAGCTGTCCGCATGTATCAGAATTCAGTCTGATTGCCACCCAAGAAGAAAAGAACGAGTTTAGTGCACAGAATCTCATATACAGAATACACAACAACCGACTGTTCTGGCAAGCAATAAAACGATATATCAGAACTGGAGCAATGCAACATAAGGACAATGCATTAACTGGATACTGACATCCTGAATAGAAGTTGAGCATGAACGTCAGAACGTGCACTGATGCAATTAAACGGTGCACGAGTACGGTCATGTGAATAAGCAGAGCTCAACAGAATATGAGTTTGTAGTGGAGAATCCGCAAGTCACACAATCACACGCAAAATCACACGCAGAAAGAAGTGTAGGAAACTCCGATCCGGAAAAAGAATACGGGAAGCTAATTCTCGACGGAAAACTCCAAAGAACGATCATACGGTCTCATCGACACGGAAGCTCGACACTTGTGGTAGCAATGCGACAAGAGATAGGCGGGAGACAAAGTTCACCAAGAAGATGATCTCAAAACACACCTAGCGTGTGAAGAGCAGGCAAAAAATAAAATTGCGACACAGAAATTGAACCTACTTCCATTCCGTACGTCTGCGTCCAGAAGAGAAAGTCACTTGTCATGAGCAAATCCAAAACCAAGGTTACCAGCACACTTATTTGCGAAGATACTGTAGACTGAATCTTCACCATCACCTCCGCATCCATGTCTACAACCTAAATTATCGGCAGATGCCAGCATATAAATTAGAGAAAAGCAGAAGACAAGATACTTACAGAAGCCATGGATGCGTGTTGGCACTATCCAGCCTCGCTACCTGCTACTTCCTCGCTCCAGCTCCTACGACACGCAAATCTCGTTTATCGCAGCAGGAGATCGTCGTCGAAGAAGAGTAGCATATGCCTTTCCACCTTTAACAGCTGCCAAAGCCATATTAAAATACCTTTCAAGTACTCGCAAGACGTAATATGTGAGCGTTTTATTTCAGTGCTGTCGGTGTCGCCGTTCGTGTGTTAGGCTATTGACAACCTCCACACCTTCTCTCTCGCATACACAAAATGAAAATCGATCTCCTCGTGCGAATCTACTAGACCACAGGACGGACACTTGCCAAGCCCTCACTGAATGGAAAACAACAAGACAAGGCGCATTCGAAAGTGCACCGCAATGGCAACCAGAGCACCGCAACGGCGTGCAAAAGCGGGCGTCCAAGCTCCTGCGACCTTGTAACCCTCGATAAGCCAAATTCCAAGCCCTCACTCCACAAAAGATTGCACAGAATGGCTCGTTAGAAAGCGCTCGGCGGCTGTAGTCTGACTCTCCTCCTTACGTGATTCGGGAAAAGAAAAGTAGAGGAAAATGTGGTGTCTGCAAGCAGCAGGAAATGTGTTTTATGTTCGGGACTGAGACGGCCCAGCTTCGCCATAGCCAGGCCAGGGGGGGGCCATGGCCGTCAGCTCAGATTCTTCGAAACAACGTGAACCCTAGGATGTACACCCTCCCTAGATAATCAGAGTGGAGCCAGATCTATGAAATCAAAAATATATGGTACATCTTGAACGTTTCCCCTTCGACAAGACTTCTAATGTTTCTTGTCACACCATTTATTTCCGATGTGTAATTCAACATTGTCATGAAATGAATTGAGCAATTTTCAAATTATGTTATTCATTAACATTGATCATTTACTCAACTCCTAAAAGTTTCATTAGCTAAGGTATGGTTGTGATTTTTTTAAGAATCTTATTAATTTGGTGTTAATAGAAAAATGAAAAGTTTCATGTTTTTGTCAACGGGATATAGAACTATTCATTATAGAAATAAAAGTATTACCACAATGCATTCCACTACCCAACAAGGCTCTTGTGAGTTGACTCTTGGCCTCAACATGAAGTCCTTAAATCTATTTGGAAATCTTAAATTTAACCCCTACAAACCTAAGCGTGTTATTGAGCTTTCAATACCATAGATTGTGATTTTTTATCACTTTGTGCGGTATGATTCAATAGTTTTACTTATTTGGTCTTTCCAACCGTAAGATCTTGAGAATAACTACTTGTCCTAAAATTTAAACTGTTGGATCTTTACCATTTCTAGATCATGACGTCCAAAGTTGTTGTAAGAGTTTTTTTGTTCATGTAAAATTTTTTAGGGTGCCCTTGTGAAATTGGTGAGAGTTAAAACTTGAATTTCTTTAAAAGAAAATTGGTAGTGGATTATAGATGCATTTACTCGACGTAATAATTAACATATATGGCCACCACAACAATTTGAGTATTTGTGGCGCATGTGATCATTTTAGCACGTGTCACTTACATTTACGCATTTGTTATGCTCGCGCTAGCAGCAATGGTTATGATTATTGTGTCGCATATTTTGATCTTGATGGCGTGTAATGATGTTGTTGTGTTTGTGATAGCATTTGTGTAATGAGGATCGCACGTGTAGAATGTGTAATAGTGCACGTTATGTTTGTGGTAGCACGTAAGATGTTAATACTTCATGCCGTTTGGCACTCATGCTATGCCAAGTGACTTACCGTGTTTTAAGTGGCATCATTCTTATCTTCCATTACTTTAGAAGGACTGATTCTAACATTTAAACTCACGTAGGTTTGTGACATTTCAAGAAATGCCATTCACAACAAAAAACGAGACCTTTGATTTTATACTTCAGTTTATCAAGTATAAGACCTTCAAACTGACAAAAACAAAAGAGTGGGTTATAAGCTCAGTTTTTACACCATTGAGAACAAGTAATATCTCAAAATACAAATATGATCACAAGGATCAATGCTCTCCATTGTGGCTCAGTATTCTTAATTCCTAAATACACAAGGGTTTTGGAAATAAACTTAGGTGTGTTAATATTCATATTGTCATTCTTATGAAATTTTGCTCAAAAGACAATATGAAGATACTAATGCTTGAATTAGATCAATATAGTTAGATTCCTAAAAGATAAATATTATTCATTTTACAATAAATTGAAGAGAATAGAATTTTGAAAATCAATATAAAGTCCTATTATTAGTAATTTCCAATGATGAATGGCTAAACACATCTATTGTTTACAACAAGTAGTTGTGTCTGAGTGAGTGAGTGAGATCATGATCTCCGACACTGCCAGTCGGATTGCGTCACATGAGTTGTTGTTGGAAGCGGGTTTTCTTGTAGGGGTGCAGGCAACAATCATATTGCGATTTTGGCCAACAAGGTTTCCAGAAACTGAATTTCCAAGTATTTACAGCCCCAAAAAAACTTTGGAAATTATTTGTATGAGCATGGCAACGCCGCGGGGTCGTACTAATATTGTATGATAATGTAGAGAAAGGCTACTAATAATCTACCATCCGTTTCTTAAAATAACAAGTTTCTAACACTAAGGAAACTTTGCCCTGTACAAATTTGAAGGCTAATTGTGAACATTCTATGAATCCAAACACGGTTCCATAAGTTGAATGTCCTTTCCAAATCACTAAACTCATGGACAATTTTATTTTATTTTTTTTTTAATTTTATTTTATTTATTTATTTTTTAAATCTATTTCTAATCTGCTACACCTCTTTAGATTTTGGACTCAACCATGAAATGATTGATTGGGCGCTTAGGGGTTAAAAGATTGAACCAAATTTCACAGCAATAGAACACGAAATGAGCCCGTATGAAGATTCCATAGCCCACCAGAGTTGACAGAGTATAAAAAAGTCGATGAAACTTGGAAGTCTATCATTTCTCAAAGGTTTTTATAAGTTGTAAGTCTCTTATCATATCTTCATTGAATCAAGTGCTTGATCCTTGGAATAGTTATAGATTTAGAAATAATTTGGATAGTTAACCCTAACAAAGAAAAATAAAAGAAGAAGTCCAATTTAGGTAGATTTGAGTTTGGTCATGCTCTCATTGATTCTATATGAAGTTGAGGTTTTTTGTGAATAGTAGAGTTTTCTCACACCTTTTTTAGAACATTAGTTATGTTTCAAAATTTCTTATAGAAGAAGAAGAACTCTAATATCATTCGAGGCCGACGTGAATGGAGTGTCTGTTTGACCTATCTTTGAATGCATGAGGTCATAACACCAATGGTGCGACTACTACTTCCTCTTGAAGTTGAAACTATAGTAGTTCCTACCTAATCCCCAGTGCCTTTGAGATACGCGATGTGGTATCCCCCCCACACTACAATAGTTCCTACCTAGCCGCTAGTGCCTTTGAGATACGCAATGTGGTATCCCTTCAAACGGCTTTAAGGTACCCCGACAACAAGGTCCAAGAATCTCACACCATTGTTCGGTGGACTATGATACTGAGCACCAAGCCAACATGGGGAGTAGAACCTACAATCTCCTTATAGGGGGCAATTACCCCTGACCACCAAGCCTAGGCTTGTGGTATCTAAATTCCTTATATTTTAAGAATTTTTTATCCTTAAAGGTAGAGACTGTAGTCAATGCATGCTAAAATCTTCTTAAAATAACTACATTAGATAAACTTTATTATTCATACGAATCATATTTTCATTTTTTAAGGTTTTGGTTCTTGTACATGTAAAAGAGATATAAAGACTTTATCTCACTGTATGGTTAACCAATTCAAACTAAAAAAATTCTTGAGGCCTCAAGTCATAGATATTGTACTTTAAGAAATGGTTTTTAGCTCATTTCTCATTTTATACTGAGAAAAAGTAAAACTTCTTTTGACATTCTAAATATTCTGATTTTACATGTGGTGAGTAACTTAAATGTGAAATTTGATATATTCTAAGGTTGGAATCCAAGGTTACAACTTTAGGATATGTCAAGAATTAAAAATTTGTACCTTGCATAAAAAAAATGTTGTTTTGAGGAGTTTTAAGGTGCTAAGGCCATTTCTCATATGAATAAACCATAGGTCCTATTACAAAATAATTCTAACTAACACTCTCTCATGTGTGTTTGACAATTCTTTCTAAACCTTTCACCTAAATTTTAAGTAAATATTGAACACCACAACATATCACCCAATATGTTTCTTGGAGAATTTTTTTTGAAGTAACTATCTCTTATTTTACCATGCCAATAATCCTCTCACCTACTAGAAGTTGAAATATGAAAGAATTTTTGTAGTATACAATGATTATAATGTATATACTTGTATCTATAACAATCTTGTTAGTAGGTATGGTACAGTAAGTAACATGTTTAATACACATTTTGAATAATTTAGCCTTCATCTCAAGTCATGATAGTGCTAGCTAGGGTTCATTAATAGAGTAAACGTTATTTGAAATTTTGATGATCACAAAGTCCATCATAATCCTAGTATTCATTACAAAACATGACGTTCTTTGAAATTTTGATCATTAAAAAATACATCACAAAGAACGTCATGTCATGACAAAAAACATCATGTTAAAAGTAATAATTTCTAGAAAGAACGTCACAAAGAACGTCATCTAGTTATTATTACATGCAATGTAACGCACATTAAAGGTGACAAACTCTACTCATAGAATTCCATATATACTAATTGAGCTTAGGAGTACACTATGTTAAAAGTAATATATTTCTATAAAAATTCAAATTAGAAACCACTGCATAAATATTTGTGATGCAATATCAGTTGCTATCAGTCATTTGGTCATACTTGAACTGGGCTTACAATCAAAATATTTGAAGCACACTTTTCCTTTCCTTATAAGGGTTTAACCCCTAAAGGTTCTTGATGCAAAATTGTAAAAATGGACATTCCCTTACTTCAGGCCTTAAAACTCTCAATCTAAGAATTATTTGGAAGATCCAACCGTAGGATCTTGAAGTCAACTTAACCTTCCACTCACTTGCCAAAATTGAACCGTTAATTCTTCTTCATTTGTGAAATTATAATGGTCAAAGTTAGCTGAATTTTGGACTCCAAAAAGCAGTTTTCGCTTTCCTGGACCTTTAGGGGTTAAACATTACAAAATATTCCCAGCCATAGTGACGCTTAAAATTTTCCTAGCATCATTACAAAATACGTATTTACATAGTTAATAGATACATTAAATTTACAACATTAATAAAAAAAACTTGGATGCATAAGCTAAGTATAGGATCTCATGATTCTAAGAAATAAATATAAAAATCCTTCATGGACCAGATTTTAAAAAGTTTCTTTTGCTTAACCCTTAAAAGTCGCTTGGGGATAGTATGTACGCTGTCGTATAATTAGGATTTGCTACCAACAAGAAACTCTAAACTGGAATCGTAATAGCTCACTAGAACCGCATTAATTCAAATGTCAACTTCTTCTTTGAACTCAAACCCATTAAAGGTGTGCATTCACTCCAAATACAACCAAAATACACCATATTCTACTGGTCGCCACGGCACGCTCAGACCTTTAGGGGTTAACCCCTCAAATTCCTTGTTGCAAAACTACCTAAATTACACAAAATGACCTCTTTTCTTACTATCAAGAAAGCTCAATCGAAGCATTATTGAGAAGATCCAACAATAGAATTTCAAATCTCACCTCACATGTTACTACATGCTAAATACGAAGAGTTGATTCTTCTTCATTTACGAGATTATAGCGTTCAAAAACTGGCTGAATTTTGTTCTTGCGAGAACCCTCAATACTTGTTTTGAATTTTAAGAACTGGAGGGTTTAATCATCAGAACTTCATAAATTCCATACACTTTTATGTTCATTGTTATACATTATTACCACTATTTTTTTGTTCTAACCCAACAAAGAGGTTGAAGTTTTAGCCCAAAATGTATAGCCCCAAAACACCGTCCGTTCAATGAAGATTTTTATGAAGTCCTTAATTGGAACAGCTTATCCGCTTACGTGCCTATTGATTGAAGTGAACTCCAAGGCATGATGGATGAAATTCAGACAGTATGGATGAAAAAAGTGAACAGAACTCATCCTCGTCGTCGTTCACATACAGAAAGCCCCGTGACAAGCTAGCAAGCCTGTGGCTGTGTCGCGAGACTCGCAACGTCATTGATCACCTCCAATTTAGCTTTTTGCGGCGTGGAGCTTCCATACAATTCGTGGCTGTGCTCATTCAACAGAACTTTCGATTTGGTATGAATCGCGGTTTTAATCACTTTCCATTTCATAGTTCGCTTTCCAATGTCATGACGTAGAAATTCTAGCGCATCAAGGTTGCTTCTATCACTTTTTCCATTTCATTTCGAGCTCTGCAGAGATTTTGAATTCGCGTGTAAATTTTGAGACTATCGTTTTTCGGTGATTTTTTAGTGCGGTTGTATGATTTTCTTGAAACTGATTGTTTAGGGCTCAAGAGCTTCTTGTCGAGCTTTGTGCCGAATTGGTATAGCTCGCGCTACATTTCTGTTTACTTCAGCTTCTGAGAATTTGAATCTAAATTTCATGGTATACGTGTTCTTTTCGATGAAGGTCACTTTTTCCGTTTTGTGAAGAGATTTCGGCGTGTCGGTGATTTTTGCGGTTGCTCGATTATCTTGACGTGAGAATTATAATTTTATCTAGGGTTTAACAGGTTATTGCAAGAAATTAGTGTGTGTTCGGTATGGATTAAATTTTTTTCTACTACTGTCTCTGCTGGAATTGGAGGTTTTGACGTGATGAATTTTGATTATAGAGTAGATTCTAGAGTATGTAGAATGAGCGTTAATGGCTGTGCTCATTCACTAGAAGTTTTTGATTTCGTTACAATTGCGCTACATTTCCTTCTACCTCAGCTTCTAAGGTGTCATGATTTTGGAATTCTTGCGGAGAAAGTTGCTTTTATCAGTTTCTCCATTTTCAATTTAGGTAGAAGTGTTCTTTACTGGTGCGTGAAATTTAAGAATCATGTTGATTATTATTGCGGTTGTCTGATTTTTTGCGTAGGGTTTAACAGCTTCGTGCAAGAAACTGTGTAGAGCTATGTGTTTGTTCGGTCTTCCTATTCTTAGTCGTGCTGGTATTAATCTCGACGTGATGAATTTAGAATTTAGAGCATGTAGATAAACTGCTTAAAGACATGAGAAGTATTCTTGGATGTGAACGGCTTGATTATTTTTGCGAATTGTTATTGTGAGAGTTGATATTTCTCTTGCAAGAGTTTTGGTTATGGCATGAGTCTTACGAATCACAGGTTTATAAGTCCGGGTTTTCATCGTTAAAGAGTTTGTTGTGAAATTTTGCATTCTTAAGTGAAAATTGATGACATGTGGCTGCAGGGATGATGCTGGAGATTTGCTAACGGCATAAGATTCACAACAATGGCGCAAGCGGACATAGGAGTTGCGCCACAGACCAAAGATCCGATACTGGAAGCAACAGTGAAGGTGGAGACAAAGAAGCCACGGAAGAGCATAACCTCATTTCTAGCAGGTGGAGGAGCTGGCATGCTGAGTACGACGTTCTTACAACCACTGGACGTGGTGAAGACACACATGCAAGCAGCGGAGAATGCCAAAGACAGGCACTTTAAGGTGGTAGTGAACCGGATTCTTGGGGAAGATGGCGTGAAGGGGCTATGGCGAGGGACGGGGCCAGCGTGTGTCCGAGTGGGGCTGGGTGCAGGCTTGTACTTCGCAGTGCTAGGGCCCATGTTGGAGACCATGCGATCTGCATTTGACAGCGGCAATGTCAACAGTGGCGGGGGGACTTTGCACGACAAGCTGCCTGCTCTTGTAACGTTGAGTGCCGGCGCTTTAACGAGGTCCATTGCTTCGTCTGTCGTGTGCCCCATTACTGTTATCAAGACTCGCATGGAGGTAAGTTGCTCTTGTGGTCTTGTAGTTGCTGGTAGGGTTTAGGGTTTTAGGTTGCGAGTGCTCACGTAGTAATGGCTCTGGGACGTCAGGTCTCCGTTCTTCCTTGATGGTGACAAGCGTGCAGCAGGGCGGGGGTGCAGTATGCGGCAGCGTCGGGCCTTGTTTATCGCAACACGTTTCACGCCGTTCAGACTATCACATTAAAAGAAGGCCTTCCTGGTTAGAACATTCCTCCACCTTATTGACCATGGACATCATCACCATCCTTGGAATCACGAATTGAGTATTTTGTCCTACCCTTCTCACTCGCTCATCTGGTTTGGTTTTGCAGGGCTTTATAGTGGATTGATACCGACACTAGCACGAGATGCACCGTATTCTGGCCTCTATCTTCTGATGTACAATCGCATGCAGATTTATGTTAGAGGTATTGACTCCTCGTTTTCAACCAATGTCTCAAGTTTGAATATGTCATGCGAAGATGATACAAGCAGTCCTTATCGTTAATTTTGAAGTTGACTTTATTTCACCTCGATGATGTGCAGAGAATGTTCCTGCTGGGACTCCGCAAGCACCCGCCAATTTCTTAGCAGGTTCGTTATTTCGTACTCGTAGGGAGCATGAGTATGATCAAGATAATTACTAGTTCAAGGGAACGACACATGTCTGTTGAATGCTCTGTAACGTAATTGTTGTTTGTCAGTGCTAGTTTTAGTAATAGAAGTGTGAGATTACAGGCTAATCAGCAAGATCTGCTTGACAGGTGCCGTTGCTGGAGGTGCTGCGACACTTATAACTCATCCTCCGGACGTGGTATGTTGATGAACTAACGTTGATTGTGTTTTGTCAGTGGTTTTATATTATCATCATATTTCTCCTGAAATGGGGAAGTTTGTGCACCTCGGTTGTCAGCCCACTTATACTGTATGTGAAAATTTGTCCACTATTGAAACTCACTGAGTGCATCTGTCATACAGGTTCGGACAAGGTTGCAGTTGGAGCAAAGTCATCAGTCTGGCATTATCTCCACAGTCAAGCACATTGTTGAGGTTTGGACCTATCAGTTAACTTTGTGCTTCCTATGAGCATGTCTGGAAATCATGTTCTGTTGGAACTGGGTATTGTGAAGGTTTTGGTACACTTTCTGGTTGGAACATGGCGTGGTTCTTCCTTGGTACGCGTTGTGCACTTTATGATTGTTGTATAACTAATAGGAGCTTCCACTCTCATGCAGGTTCATGGTTTCAAAGGATTATTTGTGGGAGTAATGCCTAGGGTTGGGAGACGAGCTTTGCAGCAAGCCTTTGCTTGGTATAATGGCTGACTATCTTAAATATTTCTGACAGTTCTGTAGTTGGAGGCATAGATACAGTGTTCTACGCAGTTGGTAAATTTTCGCTTTAGTAGCAGATTACCTTGTGACTATGGTTGTAGGCTAAGCTCCATTCTGTGTCTCATGCTCATTCCATTTCATATGTTTCTGCAGGACAATTTACGAGGAGATAGTGCAACGTGTTTCTGGCAAGAGTTGACCTTCGTAGTTCTGTTGAGCATCATGTAATTGATGTGAATTTTCTTTGTTGAAAAAATGCTACACTCTAAGAAATTGTTCTTCCTTGGAGAATGAGGGGATTCTGAGATGTTATTAAGTTGCAATAGCAGTGCTGAATGCTATGCTTCAATTCCTGTACCGTCTGCTTTCTAGGCATTTCACGCTGACTCTTGGAATATGATTTTAGATACTTCTTTCACTCGTGAGTTTAGAAGGATATATTAATTCCAACAGATTTTTTTATTCTTCGAAGGTAGTTAGCAGTTAGAAACAGTTTCTTATTTGAGCGGTCGGTGCCACCAAGGTTAATGGGAGAATATTCATGCTTTGCTTTTAGTGTGTGATGCTCCAAAGTTGGTTTGTGCCATTTAGAGGAGGTGCAAGTAAGGATTGTTCATGCACTGCTTGTGTTTTCCAAGCACAATCAGAAGAGAAGTTCCATGACATGATCATTCTTGAAATACAATGGTAACATCACAATGGTAACATCGGCCAACACCCTTATTTTCTGTACGATGCGGAGGTAGCAAGAGTGTTCAACCATCCACTTCTTCTCTACTAGTGATTTATGAAGCTAAGAGTGTCTCTACTAGTGATTTATGAAGCTAAGAGTGTAAGACACAAATCAAACTTTTTATAATATACATGGTCAACAATACTGGCATGGACCCTTGGCACGATACCCTTTTGAACACAAGAACTTGTATAAGCCTCCTAACACCTCACGAGCATCCTTCACCACATACAAGCAACGAATTGTGTCATTACATATGGTTAAGAACAAAAGTTATCACCATTGTAGAAATTCGAAGTATTCATTTATAATTGTTATGTGAGTTGTGTATTATTACCTGTGAATGTTGAAGAGCAACACGGTTACTATCAAGACATTGTTGCTTAAGGTCCTTGAGCAAGTTGCAGAATTCCGTTATAATCCCCATATAGGACCTTTGGCCCCCACGTACATGTTCGTGCTCTAAATGGTGAATTGCCCTTTCTAGGCCTTTCATCTAGGTGTATGAAGAAAAACGTCAATACTTCATTTTTTAAACGGGTGCAAGAAACTCAAACATGTAGATATGTGATTACAAGGAGTGATAGCAAGATGTTGCTTGTAAAACTCACCTCATGACCAGGCCAACGTAGAATTCCAATGAACCTAATCTTTTTCTTCAATTGCGAGGGCGATACGCGAAACCTTCTCGTAGCTTTCTTTAAGGTGAGACAAAAGTGTTGAGACACTACAGCCTGGAGTGTTACACGAATAGGTTCAAATGTATCCTGAAGTTCCATAGAAACAAAGAAGAATAATCAGTACCTCAAAAAAAAAAACTCACAATGCATATTATATGTATCAACCTTTACAACAAAGAAAATATTACTTACTGTATCCCTTCGTCCTCCCACAAGATAAACAACATCACTTGTGTCGCTTGGATCTTCACTTTCCTCGCTAATGTCTTCACTCCCTTGTAGTCTTGACTCTCCCCGCAATTGTGCTCACTTTTCTCGATACTCTCTTCAATCTCCTTGCTATTGTCTTTGCTATTTTTGCTAGTGTCTTCTCTATCGTGACTATTGGCATCAAGACTAGTAAAAACTAAATTTTTAGGAGGATTGTCCTCTGAAATGTAAGTGAAGAGTTTCGGATCTACATTTCTTGATGCGAGGGGTCGGACAAGACGCTCATTAGCGTTACTCATAGCACCACGTGGGTAATAAACATCATTACCTTTGTTGCGTACACATGAAGTTTGGTTGGCGCTCCTCTTGCGCTTATCATCCCTACAAATTGGTGAAACTAGGTCGAGGCTTGTGTTGAGGATTGGTGCCAAGGGTTCTCCAAGAACGGCAACCAATTCTATGTACCGGTTGAGCATTTGAGAATTAAACATTTCAATGTTCCTTTTTACATGGCCAAGAGTGTCCTTCAAGTCAAGTTGCTCATGCTCATTGCCATCAATGTAAGCAAGGTGCAAGGATAATACGGTCTTATCCTTTCCAATGGACTTAAGCTTGTGAGCATGTTCCTACATACCACCTCTAAGCATGAGCGCTATTTACCAATACATTGCAATCAAGCTTCATATCTTTGACTTGCACATTTCTAGTTGAAAAAGTACATAAACTTACCTCAACAGTCGCTTTGAAATTCTTGATGGTCTCCTCTGAGTGTTAGTAAGATCCCCATAGATCACTCCCTATCTTCACAGAAATCCATACGGTGCCAAAACTTGGAGGAGCAAAAAGTAAATTGCCCTTTGCAAAATCAAACATAGTTGCCATCTAGTTGAATGAGAGAGATGATGAACAATAAGTCAAAATACTTACACCTTGGTGGTGATTTATATGATAAGAGTGCGTACGCTTTCTTGAACTCGTACTTACACCTACGTGTTCTTATCCTATTCAAGGTTTTTCTTTTAAAAGAACACCAAACATGTGGCAGAAGGCCAAAGTTATGTTACGAAAAGATTAATGTCCTCATTACACCCTATGAGTAGACCAAAAGATTGCCGTGGTATATAGGTAGTAAACCCTTGTCACAATTGTCATTATCATGATAACCGTGGGTTGTCAGACGGGTGGGCACTAGTGAAAATTGCGATTTTGAGAGTATCTTCATTTCCATGAAAGATCATGATTTTTGGGAATATCATGATATATATTATCATGAAAGTGAAGGGTTGCCAAACGGGCGGTCAAGGTCAATATTGTGATATTAGAAATATTTCCATTTCAAATGAAAGATCATGATTTGGAAATATCATGGTATTTATTTTATGAAGATGAAGGGTTGCTAAACGGATGGTTATTCACGAATATTGTGATATTGCTAGTATCTTGACTTGCAATATCATGGTATTTGGGTGACTACCAAACGCACCCTTAGTAATTTTGGAGTTTTTTCTTCCAATATTTACCAAATTTGAGAATTAGGACCTCTTGAGATTGTTTTGTGTAAAAACACAAACTTGTTGTTTTACCTTACTACTGATCATTATTTTCCTGAACCAAATACGACCAAAATGATGCATGATTTACTAAAGCTACGTATGGCAACCCAATAAGAAAACTATCATGATATTTAAACGACCTTATTTGTACTCTTTATTGTGATTTTTAAATATCATGATAATAAAAATATGAAGGGTCATTTGGCAACCCAATA
Source organism: Bryum argenteum (assembly GCA_037043015.1). Lineage (NCBI taxonomy): Eukaryota > Viridiplantae > Streptophyta > Bryopsida > Bryales > Bryaceae > Bryum > Bryum argenteum. The sequence goes on along the minus strand of CM073328.1, from coordinate 9,804,123 downwards.
ATAAAATATTTACACGACCTTCATTTTCACTCGTTATTATGATTTTCACTCATTGTTATGATTTTCACATATCATGATAATAAGAATATGAAGGGTCCTTTGGCAACCCAAATACACGACCTCCATTATCAAAAAATTTAATTAGAAGCTTGCAATAATTTTCAGTATTTTTCAGTAATTTTAGTTATTACTACATTCTCAGCAATTTTAGGATCTTCCATTACATTTCCACTAGATACCAAGGGTGAAAGGCACGGAAGGGTAGACAATAAGAGGGAAGGGCTAGAAGATTGAAGTCAAGACCTCCATTTTCATTTCCTATGTAAAATTATGGACTTTGGAATATCATTAATTTCAATAGCATGATAATGATGGGTTGCCAAACGAGTCGTCACTAGTGAAAATTGGGATTTCGGGAATATCTAGATTTCGGGAATATCATGAAAGATCATGATATTTGAGATTATCATGATATATTTAATTATGAAATTGAAGGGTTGCCAAACATATGATTAACTGCAATATTATGATATTGGGATTATGTCGATTTCTTATGAAAAATCATGATTTTAGAAGTACTATGATATTTAAAAATTAAAAAAATGAAGAGTTGCTAAACAGATGGACAACCACATTGTGATATCGCATATATCATGATTTGAATAAAATATTATGATATTTGGGTGGTTGCCAAGCGCACCCTCAATGTCATCTTCATACCTTCTTATAGAAAATAATTTGCATGAAGGTCATAAAAGCATAATGATCTTCAAAATTTTGCATGAGCATACTTAACTAAATTATCTACATGGAAAAGAATATGATTAAAATGTTTGGGGTCACAATTTTCAGTTCTCCCTTTGCACCAAGGAAACAATGCCTCTTGAGTAATGCCCAGTAAAAACTTTTACACAAACTTTGAATGTTACGATCTTGCAGATCATAAACATTCAACATTCAACTTTTGGAACATAGACTAATAGTAGGCTTATTTACAAGATCTTATGGTTGGAAATTCAATAAAGATAATATACTTAGGTTTCAACACCTAAAAGTGCATAGAAAAAATTGAAGTTTTGAGGTTCTAAGCTTTCAAAAAACTAGATAAATAGGGGTTAATAAATGGAAATATTATATTTGTTTTCACCTTATAAATGCACTTTAGAAACTTATGAATTTTATAATTGTTGTTACAAAAGAATACAAAATAAATTAGTTTATTTTTATTTTTATTTTTTTATTTTTTTATTCTTTTTCTTTTCTTTCTACTAGTGTCTTAGTTGAGCTCTATTCCACATGAAAGAGAAATTTGAAAAAATCCCAAAAGATTATATCGATCAATTGGTGGGCCTCGTAGTTCATAAAAGTCAACATCACCTTCACCATTCAAATTGCACCTCTTTATAAACTCAACAATAAAATAAACTTAGGCAATGTTTAGCAACCCAATAAACAAATATCATGATATTTAAACAACGATTGGTAGCCACCTCAATATCATAATATTTCACCCAAAATCATGATATTAGCGATATCACAATATTTATGATTGACCATGTGTTTGGCAACTCTTCATTTTATGATAAAATATATTTTGAAATTCCCAAAATCATGATCTTTCATGGAAAATTGAGATATTTCCAAAATCGCAATTCATCAGTGACTATACATTTGAAAATCCATTATTATTAAGATATTGAAAATATTGATATTCCAAAATTCATGATTTTACATAGGAAATGAAAATGGAGGTCACCTTAATCTTTGAGCTCTCGCCTCTCATTGTGCACCCTTCTATGCCCTTCCCCTTTGCATTTACTCAAGATGTACTTAAAGTTACTAATGCTTTGTTGAAAGCTTCTAATGAATATTATTGAAAAATAAGGTCGTATAATTGGGTTGCTGAAGGACTCTATATATTCTCTTAAGATCATGATATGTCAAGATCATAATAATGAGGTAGCCCTGCTACCCATTCAATTTCCACGAACGTATCATTCACTTTAAGTTAACTTGATTTCTGACTTTTGGAAAATTTAATTTGGCTTTTTGGGAAAACTTTAAATTTTTGGACTTTTGAACTTCAAGTACTTTTGAATTTGTGTCATGGTGTGATGGAAGGCAAGTCATTAACCCATTTCGTTAGGAAAGAATGTGGATTTAAAGGGGATTTAATTTAGCAACCCCTCTTTTGTTGCTTCATCTAGTCAATCCTTTAGCACTTCGTTGGAAATGCTCTAAGGGCAAACTTAAGAGTCAAAAAAGGTGATCTAGAGAATGTGTCATATACAAGCGTCCCTACCATTGTATGGGAAAAAACCTATGGCCTTGACCTTTCAAGACTCAACATTTTATATGCCCTATCCACAACCATGAGTTTGATATGTTAAGCATACATGGCCAAACATTTTGGGGTTAGAAGTTTTTCTCGCCTTTGGTAAATTTGGTTGGGAAACTTTTCAACTATCTTACTCACTCATTTGTAATTATAGTTTTCTCTATAACTTGTTTTTTTAAATTTTGGTTTTTAGATAATTATTTTTGCACTTGTAAATTACCTTTTGGAAATTTTGAGAAAGTACAAAGATTAACTTCTTAGTAGTGAATTATATGGGGAGTCAAGCTGTATATGAGGCCTAAGAAGGGCGAAAATTCTCTCATGTGATTCCTTTATTTCTTCAAATATCCTGAATTGACCAATCACAAAAGAGGAGTTTTTCCCTTTTAGGCCTCAAGAATGGCTAAACTCACCCATGTTAAGTGTTCCTAATCCAAGATTGATTTTGCAACTTTTTACAACGGCTCACTTAGAAGAGCTTACTTAATTCCATCTATTATATCGTATAGGTAGAAATTCTCTAAGTTTTCTTATATTTGACATGATGGATAGAAGTCTAAGAGGTTTACAATATTTCACAATGTAAAATCTAATTATCTTTAATTATCAAATCTACTATACGTCTAAAACTTTACAATTTAAAAAATTTAATTGGAATATTAATATTTGATAGTTATAGAAGCTAAAATATGTCAATGCAAATTTAAAGTTGTCAAAATTTATCAAACCGAAATTGATAGGAAGTAAGCAATGTCAATCCTTAAATGCCTCAGCCTTTTTATGTCACTCACAACTTTTTTATACAAAATTGATAATATGAGTGAAATATTTTAAGATTTCAAAGTTCCAATCGTATGATAGCACTTAATTTATGGGTCGAAAATTGATTGGAAGTAAGCAATTTCAATCCTTAAACGCCTCAGCCTTTTTATGTCACTCACAACCTTGTTATACAAAATTGATAATATGAGTGAAATATTTTAAGATTTCAAAGTTCCAATCGTATGATAGCACTTAATTTATGGGTCGAAAATTGATTGGAAGTAAGCAATTTCAATCCTTAAAGGCTTAAACGCCTCAACCTTTTTATGTCACTCACAACCTTGTTATACAAAATTGATAATATGAGTGAAATATTTTGAGATTTCAAAGTTCCAAATGTATGATAGCAAAGATGATTCACATACTGTCTCGTGCAATTGCATTGTTGATTTTAAAGGTCCCGCCAATGGGGCAAGTACCAAAAGATGAAAAATCACCTAATGTTGTCACATTTAATATCCCTTCTACACAGGTACATGTCAACTTTATACATAGTATTTCAAAGGCAACACTTCAAATAAAAAACATTAAGTTCTTAATGCATTTGCCCTTAAGTAATCTTCTCCTTAAGACTGTTGGAATTCCAGTGACGTGTCGCGTGTGTATACATTAAACTATACTTTTGAAATTTGCAAATGTGATTTCCATGGAAAATCTCCAACCGATATTGTTGATTTATATTTTGTAGACTGTTATTGTACAACAAAAAGCATTGTGCAATGAATACACGCAACATAAACGTACAATATTATATGGATGTATTGCAAATGTGTTTCTTGAAAGTATAGCAATACATATTTTATTATTTAGTGTAACTGTGCACAACTTGCGGTCATGAATAGTAATGGTACAGTCACAAACGTAATGATTGCTAAACCATGTGAAACATGGTGAAAGGCAAACACATTTTATAATATATTTTTCATCACTATGAGTAATATAAAACTTACTATATTTTGTGTACTTCCAAGAATGTAGGAAGTCTATGGGCATCACATACATGTACTCAAATGAAGGGAATGCCTTCGATGTAATTTTACATAATACATACAACTTACAATATGTGTTCAAATACTTTTGAACACACACGATGTGTAAGAAATTAATGTTATAGAATTCTATCCACTTATTATCAAAGAGAAATTTTATTTCATAAGCAAGTGAATTAGAAAAGACCTAACATCAACTTCTTGTGATCATTGAAATCATAATATCAAATGATTACAACATAATCAGTTAATCACTGACTATAGGTATCCATATTTTATTTATTCAAGTTCAAGACTTTGGTTGACAAAGAGATACAAGGTCTTGCACACAATTTCATCGATTGTATGAAATGAGGAAATATGCTCAACTGCCCAAGATTATTGCATGACCAGCAATTGCCCATAGAATCAACTATCTAGGTCTGAGGTACAATCTTCTATTTATTTCACCTATGAACACAAACACCTTCTCTGATTACAGATGTATATAAGGCTACACAATTATTGATCACAAGATCGTGTACTCTACATCATGTACATTATGGTGTGTACAAATGTGCTCACTCGTAACTGATTGCCGAAACACAACGTTTTTTACTTCTCTAACTTGCATCTCTTTTAACCTGCTATGTATATACACCTAAGATTGATACCTTTGAAAGATTTTTGTTTCAAAACCAAAACCAAAGTCTATCCCATGAACCATCTCGCTTACAAGGACAAAGTGGATTTCGCAATATGCTGAAGCCATGGCCCCTCTTTCTCAAAACGGGGATACCACTTCTTTCCATGCCTCAAAACATAACATGTGCAACCCGTCCTTCCTTCCTCCACCACCATTTTGCCCTTTCCAGCCTTCTGCATGCCCACCACTCGCACATCATCAAACCGCACCTCTCTGCCTCTGCGAACCGGCACCGGCGGCGATCCCTCACCATCACTTCCATCACTAGTACCATCACTACCATCACTAACAGTATGTGGTGCAATGTCTATGCTGTGTTCTGTGGCATTGGCAGAGTTATCTGCCCGACGGACGCACTCCTCCCTGGTGGTTACATCGGTCTGGATGCCGATCAAGCCATTGCAACGTTGGCATTCGTCGCCAGAGCGTAGGACTTCACCGTGACGAAGCGGGTATTCCTTTCTGAGCATTGCTCGAGAATTCTGCACAATGCACATCTAACACCATCGGTTCATATTTTGCTTATTCTTACGCTCATACATGGTCATGTACCACAGCTCAAATCATGGACTGGGTCTAGCGGTAGATGTTTCAAAACCCAAGGGGGGTCGGTAGAAGTGAAACTATGGACGCGATGTCTCACAGTCAAACGCAAAATGGTGCCTGGAAGTATATCGATTATCGATTCTCATGGTGATCCACTAGCATACACCATTAGCTCGACATGAAAAGGTGTAGAGATTTTACCAGAACAGTGTTCATCTGCGCAAGAGTACCATGCAGCAGTCTCTTGTAGCACTTGTTCAGAAAGTTGAGTCGATTGATGAATCCCGCTACCTGAACCCGTTGGCCCCCTTCAGCAACTTTAAGCTCCAGCCTCTCGATAGCCTTCTGCAACCGCCTCACCTGAATGCATGATGCCCGAGACAAGTGCGGTCAAAACAGATTGTCTATTGTGCTCAGTGTGTGTGAGCATCATTGTGCAGCCGTTCAATGACTACTATTTACAGGAACTTATTCACTGCAGTGCAGTGTATCTGCAGTGGATCAACATCTGATATTGCAGTGAACTCCTTTAGACAGAGGGTAGTATGAGAGTGAAAGCAGTGAGGGAGGAGTTATCGTCCCTTTAGCTTACCTCAGAGCTAGGCCAGCGTATGAGTCCCAGAATCTTGTAAAGATTCTTGAACTCTGGTATGGGAATGCGCAGCTCTTCAGCAGCGCATTCTTGTTCGAGGTGGAAATACGGAGACAGATCCGACAACTTCACAACAACGGGTGAAGTTACTTGTTCGCCCTGGTTCAATGGGACAACAACAATGAGAACCTGATCGATAATTACCACACAGAATGAAACACCGAAGGAATGGACAGCAAGAGAGTAATTGGGCTCACCGTCTTGATGCTCTGCTTTACAATAATTGCTGTCCAGTCTTCGGAATGTACACCATCGATGGTGTTGCCATTGGATACCGCCATGACAGTAAGTAGATGCTCTGATGCTGGAGACGGCGACTTACCCTGGATTGTGGGAATGCTGCTGTTTGAGTATGCAATCTTTAGATGCTGTTTAAACCGGGCTTCATTGCTGCCATCGTCTGCAGTTTTAAACAGTCGCTTGGTTTGGTCGTAGGGTTCGATGTCGGGACGAGGCGCTCCCGACATGGTCTTAGTCTCGGGTGGCTCCATCGCCCCCAACAGGTTCACATGATGCCGGGCATGTGGCTGGATCCTCGAGGGCCGCACAGGGTGGGAATCGGAAGAGCTCTCCATGGTCACGTTCATAGAGGGTATGCTTAGAGGCTCATGCTTGGTCGAGCTTCCTCCACCATGAGTCGCCATGGCAACCGACTTGGTCATGGCGACTAGGGCATCGCGTATGGTCGACTGACCATTGCCATCGTTGGATCCCGCATGGGAAGAGCATCCTGTGTCGACGCTCTGGATCTGAGATGCATGTGCTTCAGCACGTGAGCTAACAACCTTCGGGGCGGGCAAATTGGACTTGCTCTCAGAAGGTTTGCCACAGAGCCGAAAGGTGGCGTTCTCATCTGGAGCGACGGTGTTTGTGAGGGCACGAGGAGCGCCATGTTGCACACCGCTGCTGATGCTGAAGTCGCTAGCATGTGTGGCTTTGGCGATGGGCGATTCTTCACTGGCGATGGTGGAGAGGGCGGCTGCAGGTGATGCTGAATTGTTGGGCTTGGCTACAGCCACCAGATGATGACCTTTCATTCGCACGATGAGATCTGCAAGTATGAGGTTGAAGTCGAGGTCCTCCGGCTCGGAGTCTTGCTCATTAGAAGCAAGCTGCACGAAGGTGATGCATGCATCGTCCTTGACATAGCATAGGTCTTTCTGCAAAATAACATACAGGCATCAAGAACCATGATTGTGATAGCAATGAAAAGCGTGCGAACAAATTGTGTAGTAGGGTTGATCATACCTCAATCTCAGCAACGAGATCGCGAACTGTAGCACTCAATGGTATTAGAGTACGGAATCTTCGTTCGCCCACGTGAATGGAAAACAACTTTGCTGCATCGGAGCCACTACCTACAATATCGTCATCGCCAATTGCTTTTGGAGAGCGGTTGCCTTTATTGTGACGCGCCTGCTTGCCGCATCTCTTTCTACCCTTGGCCATACTTAGAATTGCTCACTTTTACAATTGCGCGTATGAAACAAGAGATTTGTTACGCAATTCAAGCGATTTTTTGTGACAACCTCTCTATCTAACGTAGCACACCCACGTACTTAGTTGGCAAGATGTATCGCAAAAAGCATCGGTGACCTATTTGTAACAACTCAACTCGGCTAATGTAAGGTAGTGGGAAAAAAGACAATGACCTATTTGTTACAACGCATGACAGTGAAATGAAGTGTTATTTCGAGGTAATGCGAAAAGCACTCTGTCGTAACCTATCTGTTGAAAGGAAATTTAGGAGATAGAGTTTGTGTGTTTGAACGTAAATAAGGTTCACTTTGGATTGTGATGAGGACCAATGATAAGTTAGGTTGAAGAACGACACATTATAGATTCCATTAAAAAAAAATTGAGACACAAAGGGTTTCATTATATATACAGAATGGACGCTTTATTGCGAAGTCAAAAACATTCATAAAAAGTTGACACAAAAATTAAAACACAACTAGGATACAATGATTGGAGTACTTGAGATCATTTTTGCCCAAAAGTCAAGTACTTTAAAATCATAGTACAAATTGTGACAAGGAAGGAAGTCAAACCCATCATTTGAAAAGGCCGCTAGCAAGATCTCATTTGTTGAGTTTTTTTGACCCCTAGCTGACTAAAGCAAAAATCTTATTATGAATTATTTGATATTTAAAATATAGATTGAATGAAGTTGAAAGCTTTTGGGGATTATAGAGTTTTTCTATCATTTCAAAATGACCATTTGTATTTCAAAATGCCTCATAATTATGTCCTAGATTTTAACTGACACTAAACAATTGTTGATTAATTTCTAAACCAAGAGTGTGGCTAAAATTATTATGCATGAATTATTGCTGAAGAACGAGAAACAAAACTTAAGAGGTGAATGGTCACGAAGTTTCTATGAAAGCATGGTTATAACATATTAAAGACGTTACCACATGTTTCCATGGTTACACATTTCCACATAATTAGTCTCTATAGTTCCATGTTGCAAGTTAGTCAAAATTGTTGATACTGACAACTTGCCACTTATAGCCTTCTCCATCTCAATCTAAGCATTATTTAGAACTGTTTGTAGGATCTTAATCCCGAAGGGCTCAAGGGCGTACAAAGTTTGAACTTTTCCCAAAATGTGCAAGTCATTAAAAAAATTATAAGATTCATTTAAAAGATGATCTAAAAGCTCATAACTGATTCTATTTTGTAGTAAAATATCATGAAATATAATAATTCAAATAATTCCAATTTTTTCGAACATACGTGTACACCTTCAATTTTGAATGTGATTCTTTTGAATGACAACCCAAAACTTTTAAAAGCCGCATTTTTTTCTTTCAAACTTCCGTTTTTGAAGAAATTTATTTGGTTACAGTGCAATTGAAGTTTACTTTTTATTGGTAATAAATTAAAGTTCTTCTCTCTAGTTAAGAAGGTATACATTTATGGCATCACATATTTTGCCAATAAGCATTGGTTCATACAATGGTCATAAGACTGCTTATGAGAAAATCCTTACCATGTTTGTGCTAAGAGGCTTATGAAAAAGAAAAAAGAGGAAAAACAAAAAAAAACTCCACACCCAAATGAAGATATGTATACTGCATGTGATAAACAACTCTCTAAATTTTTTCTCCATAGTTACATATAGTTTTTAAAAACTCTTAATATTTAAGGTGTATCAACGTTTCAAACTTCATACTCAATCACCAAGTGGTCATTAAGGCGTTAGGGGTTAAACTTGGTATTTGTTATTTTTTGTAAATGTCAAAAAACACCTCATATGCTCTATTTGGACAAAATTTGAGTAAGTCATGTCCATTTGAAAGTTTTGACAATTGGTGAAAATCAAATATCATGAATATTGACGTAACTAGTGCATTGTAACAATTGATATGGTATGCCTTGTGATAAAGGACCAAATCTCATACTTATGTTGGCAATAATTCCTTAATATACCAAAGTGTAAAAATATTCATTTATACGAGTTCGTTCACTGAAACTTCAAAGAATACACTATCTGGAGGATATGCAAGTTATAACTTATAAATTACCAAATGATTGTGTAATGAAAATAAGATAAAAATTTTACTGTCGTAAGATCACCTCAAATCCAAAACCAAATCATCTCAATTAAAAATCTTTGAAATGAATAGTTGTTGGACTTCATCTTATCATCATATACATTTAAAGAAAATAAATTAAGAACTAATTCCGACCCTCATAATTGGCTTCAAATAGTAAAACAAGTCCTAAGTCTTATCATGAAGCTCCAAGAACAAAATTTGCCTTTATCATTATGTCTTAAATAAAACACTATTTAGATCTTTGGTCATAGGGCAGAAAGTATGGTTGTCACATTGGACAATTTGCTATTCATCACATTGAACACTTTGGACAACTTTTTATCTTAGCCTTATAATCGAGCCAATCTAAACGTGATAGATAAAACTTTGTTTATTGTGTTCAATGTGATGAATAGTAACTTGTCCAATGTGACAACCCTCGTAGAAAGAATACTAGACAATGTTTTTGCACTTTGCGACAACCAATTGTACGCAAAAATAATTAATCCAATCGTTCAAAATTTAGTGGTGCTACAAATAAACAAAGAAATTGTGTAGATACTTCAGAGGCAAATGGGTAGAATCTAATGTGAGTTAGCTGAACGCACAAGTCCTACAAAGAACTCCAATTCTAAAAGTAACCACCAATGAATTGGAAAGCTTTTATAAGAAAAGGGTGCTTTTTTGAGGCTTACAAAGGTACTATTGAGAACAATTTGCACTCATATGGAAAATACAAGATGTATCTAAAAAGATGAATTTACACTCATTTTGACAAGACTAGCCCTCTACCCACTTGATGCACACCTTCTTGTGAGTAGATAAGCAAAAATAAATCAGATCTTGGAATGTTTTTTTAGTGAACTTTTCCTTGTACTAATTTAGCTCACTTATCGTTCAAATTTATGTGAGTTCTAATGATTGTTTTCAGGATTTATGTACAAGAGAATTATAATATTTATAAGTATTGCCAAGATTGTTGCTAAAGACGTTAGTAATTTTTTAGTAAAAGGACTTTGGAATGAGCCATTGAAGTTTGGTAACCTTTGAAAAACCCATTGAAACTAGTGTACTAAGTATTCCTCCCTAACATGCTTTTATCTATAGAAAATGAATTCTTAGAATATAAAGAATGTGTACATAATAATTTGGCTTAATGTGACATATTAATGTGACATAGACATACAAATAGACTTGATGTTTGTAACCCCAACCATGTTACTTATATTCTTTGTATTCAATTAACTAAGTTGGAATTGCCCATGCATATTTTAAAGAATAATCACATTTTTGACCCTTTGTGCAAATAAGATTCAAAAATGAATCTCTAGAATTTGGCTTGGAAGTACATAACTCCTAAATGGTTTGACTTGTTCGTAGAAAAAAAGAATACATTCATAATAAAAAAGTATCATAAATAGAAACAAAGATAAGTTATTTAGATCTTAACCGTGCAATCTTGTAGTAGACATATTGTACATCATGTGGGTCAAATTTTGAGTCATGGGGCCTCATAGATTGCAAGATCGTAACGTATTAGTTCTCAAAAAACATCACAAAATCTCAACATCTTCACTTAAAAATAAAAATGCTACTAATTTACTTATTGCGATAAAAAAATTACCAACAATTGTTTACCTTCATCTCAATAACACCCTCAAACAAAAAAGAAATCCATGAAAAAATTTCTTTGCGCAAATAATGACCTTGCAATGGTGAGAACCGCAAAAATTTTACAAAGAAAAATAGACTGAAACTTAATCCTTTGCACCCAAATCTATGCCTTATCTTCAATACATCTTCAATTCCGTCAAGGTTTCTATCACTAAGACTAGACTCTTATTGAAAGCCGTTGTAAAAAATAAAGTCAAAATCCAATGAGGGATGAAGGAAATATAGGTCCTCAAAAAACATCCATTTATTCACTTTTTTTCAGGATAGAAACACGGTTGTAAATCCACCACCATATAATCTTTTCATTCACCATTGAATTAGAGCTTGGCTTGTTGGACAAAATTCCAATATGAATTCGGTTTTTGTAGTACCACCCCTTACTTCCAACTAAGATTTGAAGAAGATATGGCATGTATTTGAGTGAAAGTGTTTTAGTTTTGGATTTTTTTCCTTTGTAAGTTTTGGGGGTAGTTGTCACCATTGTGATTAATTGATTACTTGAGCTACATTTTTTAAATTTTTTTTTATGAATATGTTTAGTACAAGGGTAATAAATAATAAGATCACTTGAGAGGAACCACTATCTATTCAAAGATTTTTTCATTGCAATAGATATATAGGTAGCAAATTCACTTGAAGATGAAAATGATGAAATTTTGTAGTCACTCTTGAATAAAAATTGGTTTTAAACCTTGCAATCTATCAATGAGGCTTCATGACTTAGAATATGACCTACATCATTAACAATAAGTCCACTTGAGGACTTTAGGATCAAGATTCAAATAACTTACCCTTGCAATTATCCATGAGACTTGGCTTGATTGACTTTTTTGACTAAAAATTGGCTTGAACAAGTAGGAACCCCTAAAAAAGTAAAAATCCAATTCAACTAGAATGGCTTTTGCTATTTTGGATGACCTAAAAGAAGAGATTAAAATGATTATTTTTGCCTATGAGTTTCACTAGGAGGAATCATACTTCAACTCTATAAGGTGTGTGTGGAAAAGTTGTCAATTTCCAATTTGTGAAGTTTATAGTGCAAATTTAATTTTCAAGCTCTAATGGGGTAGAATTTTTTTCTTATTCACAACTTTTTTTTGAATTCTTTCTTCAAAATTAAATCACATCCATCTTCTTATTAAATTCCCAAGTGACCCAAGTTGAAACTTGTACAAATTATACAAGGGCAGGCTTCAAAGAGATAGATGATAGATAGAAACTCCGGTCCCTTTCTAAGGGGCCGGCGTGAATGAAGTGTCCATTCGTAATGCTAACATCCCGATGGCTTCAAAGATCATAAGGCTAAGCTTCACAGTTTCTCTGACTTTTTTCTTTCTTTAATTTTTTTTTCAAAGTTTAAAGATTTAGAAATTTTTCAAGAATAATTTCACCTCACATTGAATACTTATCAGTATTTTATTTCATATGTACATCAATCCCAATAACATTGGAAACTAGCATAAATTTGTACTTAATACCATTCAGAAAGTACATACAAGATTACCAGGCAACAAAAGAACAAACATAGTTAAATATCATGATGTTTTAGATAGGACCATCAACAAAGATAGCGAGGATAGGGGATAGTTTTTGAAGAGCATCAAATAAAGACCTCACTCTTGGGGACAAGGAGACCTTACTCACGAATTACTTAACCCCTAAAAATCCAGGGATACCGATTCGGTTTTTCTGAGATTTCAGGCAGCTCATTTTAAGCATTTAAATTGATATTTTTGCCTGAGATTTTTATTGGGTGCTCCCCGTACAGTAATGTGTATGTGGTAAAATTTTCAAAGTCAAATTTTAATTTTATAACCTTCACCTAGAAATTTTAGGTTTCAAGTCCAAAACGGGCACTTTAAAATAATTTTTTTTATTTTATTTTTTTAAAGAAATATGTTCATTACCAAATTACTATTCAAATTCCAAAGTATCCGAAGTCAAAAAGTTTACCAATTTTACAAGGACAGCCTCCAAAACTTTCAAAAACAATCTTCACAATTTCTAGTAATTTTACAATTTTTTCTTTCAAAAATTGCCAAAATTCGAGATTTTGGATTTCTTCCAAGATTTTTTTTTTTTTTCAAAATTCACATTATCATAAATGCACCTTCTCACTGTCGAGATTTTTCTCAAACTAAATATATCATACGTGGTGCTTGTTTTACTCACTACTAGAATCTGACATGGAGAACTACGCCAAAATCGTAGCAATTTGGTCTGTAGAATACCGAGGACAGCGTCCGTAAATCGTAGTAGAAGTTGCAAGCAGGCGTAATTAAAAATTTCATTACGTTGGGGTGTAGTCGGATCTACGTGCGGTTTTCGGATTGGGAACGGTATGTTCCCACAATGCAGGCGTTCCCTCGGAAGTGGTAATTGACTGTTATCGCTGCGGTTTTCTGGGGATGGTAATCGGTTTCCCTCAACGCGGTAAGAAGTATTCTTACTACAGTTTAAAAGTGTGGAAATTGTAATTTCTATTTGCGGAGTTCACCTTCTACGGATATTTCCATTATTTACTTCTGTTCCCAATGCAGTAATTTTCTATTGTATTTTTACATCGGATTTCTACCTCACATATATGGAATTTTTGCCGGATTTAGATGTGACAGTGATGGACACGTGTAGCAATCGAAATCTTAGTCACGCTAAATTTAGTCATTCCTGTGGCTAATAGGAAAGCAACATGTCAGTTTGTTATGGAATGTAATTGGCTCTGCGCAGGCATCGACTGTGGTTCCCCTTTTTTATCTCGCGAGCTATCTTCTTGTGAACATTCTCCCTACTTTCTATATCGAAGGATTCTGTAACTACATTATCCGTTTTATCTTTACTACATGCATCACATACACCGACGGGAACATATGTCATACTATTTCGCAGTCCGAATCTGTACAAAAGAAATTGCCAATGGCATAATTCACAATAGCCCTGGAGCGCAGTCGACAAAAAGGGAAAGCCTAGTCGATAGCAAATGTATATGTAAAGTATCTACAGAGATAATACGTTAGTTCAGAATGAACCCCTCGAACAGAACTCTGCAGTGGACTCCCTCCTATAACAGACAACGGAGAAACGGATCAATTAGCGTGATCCGAAGTAGCACCATCTGACGAATTGTCTTCACCTTCGTTATCGTGATCCTCCTCATCGTCTTCGGTTTCCAACTTGTCTTCTTGCTCTGCCGAATCACTCCCGCCGCTGTCATTGCCTGTATCTGCAGAGTCAGTAGAGCCAGAATCCTGTTTTGATGTATGCTCCTCCTCCTCTTCGTCTGACGAAGTCCTTGCACTGTCTTCGTCATTGCTGCATTCGGAAGACGCAACAGGGGTCTTCCTCCTCCTTATCGATGCTGCCGGTGTTCGTGATCGTGCCTTGTCATCTGCACCTCTGTGCTCTTCAGCTGCTGCGTCCTCTGTTCCGTCGATTCGGCTGCGAACTCTGGCAAACAATGTCCGCATGCCCTCCCGTTTTGCAAAACCCACTTCCTCTTCTGTGGGTACCCTCTGAAATTCTTCCTCCTATAAGACATATTGTACCACACAACTTATATACAATGAAAACACACTGAAAATGCCAAATTCCATCACTCAACTCTTGCCTAACATGAATGTACAAAATGGAAGGGAATGTGAGTAGACTTACAAATTTTTTCACCAAGCCTGCCACTCCCAGTGAGCCCAACCTGTGGGTGTACTTGATCCGCTCGGTTCTTGCATCGGCAGCAGCTTTGCATTTGTTAGCCTTATCCTGGTACTCTGGGTTAGAAATTGATGCCCAAATATTATTCCA
This sequence comes from Bryum argenteum, assembly GCA_037043015.1. Lineage (NCBI taxonomy): Eukaryota > Viridiplantae > Streptophyta > Bryopsida > Bryales > Bryaceae > Bryum > Bryum argenteum. The sequence continues at coordinate 9,789,077 of CM073328.1, read as the reverse complement.
TGACTTCTTCGTGAGACCATGAGCGATCGGTGTAAAATTCTTGGAGTTATTCTTCTTCATGTGGTTCTTAGTTCTCTGCCTCCTCTGCCTAATGTTAGCAGCTACATCCTCCATTACGTAATCTATATCGTATTTTCCCGGATATAACAACTGAATCCTATTCGCAAAGTTGCGCTTCATTTCCTTTGGTTGTTTTGGCCACGGGAGGTCCCATTCAAACAACCAAGGAGCCCTGTTGTGTGTGTAACTCTGCATATGCTCCCAAAATCTGCCTATGGGAGCCCCCTCCGCATTTACCTCACACGGTGGCACATCCTTCACGGTGTCCCACATTCCTATTGAATGAGGATCTGAAATTACATTAGTCTCTGTTAGTAAACTAGGAGTGGAAGAGTCTACGGAACCGGACTTTCTTTTTTTTCCCCTCTGTGACTGGCTTACCTTAGTCCCCTTCGACACTTCGACTGGGACCACTGCTCTTTTCGATGCATGGCCTTTGCTGCTTTCCCGTGGGGATGGAACTGCAACCTTTCCCTTGTGCTTGCCTCCACCTACCAGCGCCGCCTTCTGTTTCTCTAAGTCCCGCATGGCCTTCTCGATCACAGCCATTTTACGTTTCTTCTCAGCCTCTTTTTTCTTCCTCTTGAGTTTCCTTGCTGAGGCTACTTCTTCGGCTGCAGCGGCTTTCTCCACTTCTGCTTGGTCCTTCCGATATCTAGCCTGGTTAGCTCCTTTTCCGGCCCCCAGTTTTGCTTCCAATTCCTGAACAATAGTTCAAGACAAATAGCAGAATTCAGAATTCAGTAAACATGCTAACTAGAAATTTAATTGGGAGGAACATTATATTACAATGGCTTTCTTCGCGAAGTAATCTGCTACTTCCTGTGGAGGTAATTGGCTGAGAATGGTGTCCAGGCTTTTGGCTACATCGAACGCCGAGCCACCTCCCGCTCCCGACCTGGACATGTCCTCCGCTTTGAGGACTAACTTCAATTGGCTTGGTGACAACTCCTGCCTTGGTCGGCTTGGTCGCGGCGGTCGACTTGGAGGGCTTGCCTCTGCCTGTGCAGTTGGCGTTGGTAGCGGTGAAGGACTTCGAGATCGCTCCTTGGCCTCCCGTATGGAGTTTAGGCACTCTGCAACGGTGATCTGACATCGTGGCTGAATTCCCATGTTCGAGGGGCCAGTGAACTCCTTGGTAGGGCTCGTCACCTCCTTCTGACCTTCAGAAACGTCCTTCTGCGGCTTCTCCTTCTGAGCTTCAGAAACGTCCTTCTGCGGCTTCTTCGTCCTATTAATAGGATTCAGCGTGATTTCCTCGGAAGTAGTACGCCGCTCCTCTGTATGGTCGTCTTCCACCAGGTCGGGAAACTCAACCCTCGCAACCGGCTCCTGTGCTAACCCCGAGGCCGTATTTGGAGGCTGTTCCCGGTCGCCTTCAGTCTCTGTAGTTGGAGGCCTCGGTGTTTGTTCGGACTGCAGTGCCCCTCCCTCATGACTACCACCCGCATGTGGAAACGAAAATTGGGCTACTTCTACATTCAAAGTTCAAGAATTAGTGTCTGAATGTCGAAGTCCAGAAGTGCAATATAGATGTGTTCATAGTTTGGGTTTCCACCATACCTGCTTGATCTTCCACCGGGGAGTGTGTAGATGTTGGGCTGCTTACCATCTCAGCTCCTTCAAATTCGACTAAGTGACAAGCTTGTGGGGTGCTAACCAGCTCTGTTTCTCTTGCGTCGGCAGAAATCGGTGTTGATAGTGTAGACGGCTCACCATCTGCTTCGACCACACCCGTCGCTGCTTTTCCTCGGGTTGTCACCATCCACGACTCATTCAGCGGAGGAGCTTCGTGGGTTTTAGAAGAGGTTTCTTTGTGAGGAGTGCGGCGGACTCGTGGATTCTTGGGGCGGACTCCGTTGGGGCCCCGATTCATTGGGGTGTCTCCATTGCAGTCTTCGCAATTGTCTCCGGCTTCTCTGACTCGACCACGGCCAAGCTCAGGTGTGCCGTCGACATATTCTCTTTCTCAGGCGTTGTGGACTCCACCATTGGTGCCGTGACTGAGGGTTGCACGAGTCCCAGAGTGTCGTCCAAACACTTTTTGGCTCCCTCCCCCGAACTCTTCGAACGGCGACTTCGCCCTGCCTTACAGTTTGGTACAAGCTCCTTTCCTGCAGACTTTGACACATTGTCGTCTTCACCTGCAACAATCACTGTGTCTCCGCCATTCGAAGCGGTGCCCGATACGCTGGACCTCCGTATTTCGGGCTTCGCGGTAGTCGACTGCGGGCGAGGGCTGTCTTCACGGCCGCCGGAGTCTCCTCCCTCCGTGAGCTTCAGGTACCGCCGCCGGCTCTTGCTCTTCACCTTCGCAGGGGACATGATTGAGAGATCAATTACTGTATCCGCCGACCACAGATACATTGTGATTGTCTCTTCCAGTTGCCCTGCAGTCGATCGAGTGAGCCGCGTTTTTTTCTTCCACGCCGGTTGCTTTTCACCTCCGTGCTTCTGCCTTTTTTTCGCCTTCCTTCTCACCTCGGGCTGTCCAGACTCCTCAGGGTGTGAAGCCTTCGGCGCCTCCCCTCGATAGGCGTTGTCAACCTGCTTTACCAGCAACACTGCGGTATCATCTGCAAACGCCAACAGTGCTTCCCCATTCCCTAAGTCCTTACTGGACGGGTCCGGTTGCACCTCTACCTCGGTATCACTCGGCATTGCCACTAGTTCCAAAACCCTCCACCCCGAAACCAAATACAGACAACCTGTCTCTGATCTTCACTTCCACCGTCAGCACCTACAAACTCCGGAACATTCGGTAAAGTCACTCACTGAAAGGTACTCACCCTCAACTCTCACAATTACCCGACATTGCTATGTACTCACTCTAAAACCCGTGACCCTCGCGACTGAATTACCGGAGTATGCCTTGCAGCTGTAGTTCCACCCTAAGTGATAGCAGTGACAACGCGAGAAGCTTTGTAAACAGGTACTAACTCCGCTCTCTCCTACACTCCTGACTCTTAGAGAACTAAACCACCGATACAATAGCAAAAACAACACGACAGCCTTGAGTGTTTACTGAAGCCCGTCGTGGCCTTGAGTCGCTCTCACTGTGATGAGGAACCCCTCAAGATCAGAATGAACTTCGGCTCCACACTGATGACAATCCTGCAGGAAGAACAAACGAAGCACAACACTCGAAAATTCCTCGCACAACAGTGTCGACTACTCCGCGCGCTTCCTACAGGGAGACGGACCTTGTGCGCGATTGCGGTGAGGGTGAACGGGACGCGAGGAGGAGGAGAAGGAAGTAACGCAACAACTAACAAAGAGAGAGAGATAGAGAAACAAAAACATCGATCAAGTGATAGCAAAACTCGGAGCGAGAAGAAGCGGGGGAGAAAAACCGCAGAGGAACTCGAAAATGAAGGCGACCAGAGACCCCTCTCGGTGGAGGGGGTGGGCCATCATGCTCCGGGACCACTTTGTAATCATAACGTAACGTATGCAATTAAGTTAAAATCCCATGATGGACTTTCACATGAATGTAAAATCCTTACGGTGTTCATTTCAAATAATACCATATATTCATCATCACCGATATTATTTTGTTGTCTTGCCTCGTGGATGTACTAGAGGACGAGATATTAAAATGAACTTCACATATTGGATAGTATTAGATAATACTTTTAAGTTATCGAGAATAGGAAATGGTTTTTTTTTTAACTCATGAAAAGTTTTATTTTAAAAATAAAAAAATTATCAACTTTGATTAATTTCGTAGGCAAAGACATGTCTTCATGAATTTTGTATTACTTGACTTTTACAATGTGATTCATAGTTTTGTTTAACAATTATGAGTAAGTGTTATTTGTTTTGAATCATTATAATAATTAGTCTTGTAAGCTTGTAATAAAATCCGTTGTACATACTAATCTTGAACTTAGACAGGACTTGCAAAGATGCCTCGTAGACACAAAGTGGTCAATGCCGCACATTGCACTCCAAGCACCTCCATAGATGTGCCGAACGTCCCAACCTCTAGAGATTCACCGCCGCCGCTTGGTACATCGGCAAGAAAAAGAAGACGGGGATTGATACGGTATACGATGATCAAATACAAGACCCGAATTCAAGGTGTCTTGCCCATGTTGTAGATGTGCGAGAGAAAGACAAGCCAAGCATGCGATTCCTATCAATCGTTGATAAACATATCAAACATTTTAAAATGTCCGATAAGTATCGGGTTAGTTCCATACCGTCTGCACGTATTGGTTGACACCTTCAAGTACATGTATATTGGATAAGTCTTGACTTATGAAATATCGCAAAATTCACCAAAGAGTAAAATATATTATGAAATAAATAATAATTAGGACGCATGATTCCGAACTCCTTTCCGTTTTCGCTTCTTTCACGATGGGGTAAAGTTTTTTTTAGAGTCGAGCTTCCATCCTTTTCTCGTATTCCAACGGTGGGGTACGGTGATTTGATATTGTTGCTAAAATAACATGTCTTCGGGGCTTTTAGAATTGTATAATGGAAGTACACCGACCACTATATTATTCTCCCCGTAGTGATATTTAAGGACGTTCACTTTCTCCAAAAATAGGTGTTTGTATTTATTCAGAAAATTTGGAGGTGCCCACTATAGTACTGATTCTAATTTTCATAACGTAGGATTAGGCATCCTACATTAGTTGTGGGTAAAACACTATGGAGATTTCCAACATCACACGAGAACATAAAATCCCCCTTTGAATGATAGAAGGCGAGATTGAATAATATAATTACGTATACATGTATGGGGTGACATTGAAAGATACCTTTTAACTTCGATGGATGAATGTTAGTTTGATCATCTCTTCAAATAATGAATCGAGCAAAGAGGGATAATGTGATATGGTTATTCCATGTCCTCAAACCCGAGTTTGTAAATGTTAAAGGAGTACGTCTTCAAATTCTTAAATAATATTCAACCTTTGGATTGTAATGGTTTCTTTACTAGTTAATTCATATGCACATGACTTTGGCTAGAACAATAACTTGTAAGATAAATAAAATGTAAAGTACGAGTCTTTGAGAAATAATATATACTTCCCTAACACCAATTACATTTTCTTCATTTGTAGAGTCCATGACGAGGCACAACGATTATGTGTAGACCTGTTGGGTATGATCCTTCATTTGAGGGGATGACGGATGTTGATCAACCCGATCACTCCCAAGAAGATGTTAATTTTCATTGGGATGAAGACTTTGTCTTAGAGGAATATATGAATCTACTTCGTGGATATCTTTGAAGATGGTGTCCAACTAAGAGAAGAAGAAAGCGAGAATATCGCAATAAAAGTATCGAGCTTGAACAAGAGGCGGGAACCATGATTTTTCGGCGGAGCAACATCAAGTCGATTATCCATCATTTTTTTGTTTCTTAGTATCCAAGCGAGAGAAACAAATCTCTAATGTGGCCATGGATGCTATTTTCAAAGCCATTTCCGAGAAAATCATACCACCCCACTTAAATTCAAAATTTCCTACGTCTCGTCTTTGAGGCACGGAAAATTGTAAGTGATGTGGGCCTAGACTACAAAGTTTACCACTCCTGTCCATGTGACCTAACACTTTATTATGGCCCCTGTCAAAAAAAGATTGGAAGGTTTGTCCCAAGTGTAATCTTTCACGGTTCAACGATACGACACAAAGCAAGCAAGTCCCGAGGAAGGTATGTTATGGATCAATTGAGTAGTGGGTTATGTAATTTTTTTTTTTTTTTTTTTTTTTTTTTTTTTTTTTTTTATGTTAGCATAAAATTTTCATATAGTATATTTCTCTTCCTTTAGTTTTCCATATTTATTAACAGAGTTATTGTTGGGATGATAGAAAATGTGGTATTTTCCACTAATACCACAATTGTTGGCATATTACCGGAGCCCAACACTATCTCCATGCATGGTTTGGCATCGTGATAATAGAAGCCATGATGAAGTCATGCGAATACCAAGTGATAGTCTAGCTTGGAAGGCCATGGAGAGCAGTGCGAAAAAATGAGAGATGCTCGAAGTGTAATGCTACAAGTCAAAGTGAGATGGCATAAATCCGGCGGGCCTTAATTCAAACAAGCCATTCCCTTTGGCCCATCACATGTACTATTTTGAATTTGAATCGAAGCTTGCCATGCATAAAGGTCACATTCTCGTTATCCACAATTGTACCAGGTTTGAGTCCTTACCTCCAAAGAACTTATTAAGAGATTTAAGTTTCCTTACTATTGAAATACCCGTATATTTCATACTAATTCCGCATGAACAATAATGTAGTGCACATAAGGATTAGAATGTACAAAACTTCATGTACTTCCTTTTTGAGGAGATACCAAAAATGCGGTGCAGATCCCGACTATGACTAGAAAGTTGCAACACATACAAATAAGCTGATTAGTGGTCCATATGTGAGGTAAAAGGAAAGTAAAAACTTCAATACGTACATGGAGCCTCTCATTGATGATCTTCTCGAGACTATGGGTGGATGGTGTCGATGCGTATGACGCGAATACAAGAGTTAATTTCAAACTACATGGTATGATGCTATGGTCTGCATGATTTCCCAGGTTATGGCGTGTTTTCGCGCTTCAAACCCAAGGCACGAAAGCATGTCCCCCTTGCGGTCCAAATGCTATTGAGTGCGAAGTGCATGTTCTTGAAGAAGGTCTTGTATTATGGGCATAGGAAATACCTTCCAATGCACCACAAATTTAGGGCAACGAGGAACCGTAAGAAGTTTAACGGTGAGTCATATAATAAGGTTCCTAAACCTATGAGAACAACAGCGAGTTTCGGTTAAAAATGTGGAACAAGGTTATGAATCGAAGTGCGGTGAAAGACTCGGCATGAAGGATGACTCCATCTTGTTTCGTCTTCCTTATTACAAGGTATGTTGAAAATTCAATATAGCCATCCATTCATTTAGATATATGAGTTTGGTGAAACCCGTATTACAATCCAGGAAATGGGCACAAGGTTGTGTAATAAGTTTAATCAAAATTCCGGACATGTTCATGGAACGTAGAAAGAAGTAGTAACTAGTAAGGTCCGGGACAAGAGAAATCAAATATCTGATAGGAAGTACGGAAGGAACGACAAAATCATTTTTAACTATTTTTATTTAGAAGAATCCTATAGAATACACATATATACGAGAATGCATTTATAGGATGTAAGTTAATAATTGTATGTACTACATATAGCCCGAACCCCTTGCTTTTTCATTGGTAATTTTCTCACTTTTCACCATGAACCCATAGAAATTTCTTTAAAATTGTGCCAATACACGCATTGCTATTATTGGGAATCTAAGTAATTTTGTGTTTGGGGTGTTCGGCGGATACCTATTGGTTCCTCATCTTCTTGATGTTATGCATACGGAGAAAAACATATGCGCATCACTATTTAAAACCTTCCGAATTGCAAAGGCACAAAATCGATTCCTTGGCGTTAAGAAGGTCCTTAAAGCATTTCAATGTCTTGCAACGTTTTCACCCGAGAGGAAGACGGAGTAGATGACAAAGGTGCAACCAAGTGGACTTATCCCGCCGCCGACCGGATTTGGACAAACGATGAATATGATTCAATCATTGACATGATATCTAACACTCGGGCACCATTCGGGTATGGCTCAAGCTTTGGTACAAGTTCAACAATCGGAAGGTGATAGGTTTCAAAACCCATGATTACCATAATTTGCTTCATGATTTACTTCCAATTGCGGTGAGGGGCACTTTTTGAGAGGAAATTCGCCGCATTGTGTACCGATTATCGGCTCTATTTCGTTGGGTGTGCTCAAAGGAAATTAAGATCTTGGATTGCCCTAAGATGAAGTTGAGGCGTCGAAATCCTATGTGAAATGGAAATGCACTTACCTATTTTGTGTTTTGACATTCAAATGCATAATATTCTCCACATAGTGGAAGAAGTGGAACTGGCAGGCCCGATTTCCATCCGTTGGATGTATCACATAGAGAGATATTTAAAGGTCGTGAAAGACTTTGTTCGGCAACGAGCCCGGCCCGAGGGATCTATTGCAGAGGGCTACATATGTGCGGAATCAATGTTTCATGTGAATGAGTATACTCTAAGGTTACACAAGAATGCTACACGTCTCCAAAAGCCAACCGAGGAGGATGCACGATCTATTGGAATAGTCTTACCTAAAATATCAACCCTCAAACCTTTGGATAACATATTCATGGAGCAAGCCCACCGTTTCTTATTATTGAATGCACCATGTATGGAGAAATGGAGGGAGCGATATGAAGTAGAGTGTGAAGAAATGGCCGAAAAACCTACATTCAAAGACTGGGTACAAGCAGCAGTCAGAGAAGACATAGCCTCTGAGAAGCCAGTTCCACAAATGGTTATTGACATTGTGGTTGGACCAGGAGAGAAGGGCCAATTTTTTACTATGTGTTGGGCATATGGTTCCCACTTTCGTGTTATGGCTAGGGATTTGAACAAAAAAACTACGTTCGACTCAAGGGTGTCAGTTGTATATGAAGTTGGGGGGGAACAAACTGAGTATTATGGATACATAGATACCATTGTGAAGCTAAATTTTGATAGCTTTGAAACCGTACTTTTCAAGTGTCAGTTCTGGGATTCTATCATTAGACAGCGTGGGTCGAATGCCACTGTTTTTGAAGATGAGTGTGGCTTTAATCGCGTGAAGGCAGGAGACTTTATAAGTGCATCGTCTGTTGACGACGATCCTTTTATATTCCCGAAAGATGTAAGCCAGGTTTTTTATGTAGGAGATCAAATCAACCGAGGTTGGAAAATGGTTGTGAAAGTACAACCACGTTCAAATTTAGTAGTGTACAAGAGGGCAGCAGGGGGTGATGGAATTTCCGTCGAAATGAATCCTAATTTCAACGCCCTTGTCATACATACTGAACAAATGGCAGGACCGTCCACCGTTCTGTCTGATACGCTGAGAAATAGGTCGGATTTGGTGGCCATCGAGGCCGATGATGATGCAGGCGAAGGCTTGAGTCTCGGTATAGACGACGACGATGCTGTTGAAGTACGTGACGAAGAAGACGGAGACGAAAATTACCCCGAGGATGACGAGCCGAACCAATCAAACTGGGATTTCCCTGTGGGTTTCGACCAATTCGAGGTAGAGGACGAGTTAGTAGAGATAGAAAGTGATGGAGAATTGGAGGCCAACCAACCTCTGCCGATTCTGGATTCAGCGCATCTGTAAACATGTAAGTGGATAGTGGCAATGCAACATCTGTATCTTGGTTACATCAGTTTTTCAGTCCTTCGAGTTTTTCGGTAATAACGGTGTCGTTATCTTACTGGTATCTGCAGATTCGACGGAGAGTAGACGGAGTAGTCGGGCAAGTTGTTCCGACAGAAGAACACATGGAGCAGCAGAAATGGCGCGTCAAGGGAATGTAATTGTGCGATGGTTTTTTTGTCGTAGTAAAAGGCATGCGTCTCCGGTCAACACATGCTCCTGTGAGAATGTAAAATACTTCAGCAGACGCCGAACATCGGTTCTGAAAATCGAACGACTGCAGTCACCATTGCAGACGACGCAGAATTGATAAATGTTACTGGATAGAAGGATTGGGGGGGAGGGGTTTGACTCTGAAATTGACGTATGCTCAGAACAGATAGAGTTTCCCTACGAACGGCGTGTTGCAGGGACGGATTTCGGACACACAGAACGTGAGGATTGGACTCTACCGAAGGAGGAGTTGTGCAATATCATTTTGCACAAGTGCATCACATTTCTGGGAAACGGGAATGGTAAGCATATTCTGCTTTGCGGTTGTTGACGAACTATTCACGATTCTTTCGCAATTTAACCTGGTTATGCTAGGAAGAGCTTGTACTCCTCAAATACACCAGGGTTCGTTCTACTCTGATACCGCTCCATTAGGTTTCCAGAACCGTTTGTACAGAAATTATGAGTAAGGTGTCATGGGCCAAGGCCTCGTTGATAAACTCGGATGTTCACTCGCTATTAATTTTATAAATAGAACTTCGGCAGTAGAACTAAAGTATAGCCTCGGCAGTAGAGCTAAAGTATAGCCTCGGCAGTTGAGCCAAGAGATTAGTATATAAGGGACTCTTATTCATTGTAAACCTAAGTCTTGGATCAATATATTTTTTTTGTAATTTTTGCTTGTTTTGACAGCTAGACTCTTACATAATCCAAGACTTCTTTTGATTTTCTGAAGGGCTTCATCCTCCCTTGTTTTTTCAAACGACAAAAGTAGGACATTGATTAGATTGAGGAACTTATCCACCCTCGTGGTAGTGATTGAAGATAGCCACAGAACCGGGACGCATTTGAAGGCTTTGCGAAGCCTGAAGAGTTGATTGAGAGGTGTTGCTTTTTGAGATGGAGAACGCCCAGATGATCGATGATGAGATCTTGCAGCAGCAGCAGCAGGCGCAAGGAGAAATTACGGCGGAAGACTATCAACAGGAGATCGTGAGGTTGCGACACAACTTCAAGCTTCTCGCCAGTCGAGAAGTTGGCTATTGAGCGATTGGTTGCACAATGATCGCAGTGGCTCCAACTTTTGGACAATTCACGAGTTTAGGAGGTCCGTCTTCATCGCGAGATGATGCCGCAATCGATGCGGCAACAATATGGAGGAACTGCCGTCGCATTGCGCAAGCGATTGCCAGATATTTCAAAGTTTGACGGGAGTCGCAAGGGCTACCCGATATGGAAGGTCGAAGCAGATAACAAGCTTGAATTGATGGAGTCTGACTTGGTACACCTCAAGATCAAGCCGCATACTTGTTTTCGAGGATGGGACGCGAAGGCGCGGATGATGGTAGTATCTTTCTACCAAAATCAACGTGGTTGCAATGCGGCGACTTTTATTCAACATCTTGACAGCGTTTACATCGACCGAATGCGGTGTGTGTGGCATTGAATCGACTTCAAGCAATGAAGCGGGTAGGGAGTCATTCGCAACATTCTTGCCCAAGTTTGAGAAGGAGCTTGGTGAGAGTCAACTTACCATGGTTCCGGATGTGGTGAAGATAGGATATCTTCGCGGTGCTCTCAACTCGAGAGATGCAACGCGATGATTGGACCTATGACGTACATCGATTATGGTATGTTTGTCCAAGCTTTGTTGGCGGTCGGCTCTCAACTTGATTGCTTGCTGATATCGGAAAGGTCGTGCGGCTCCGATCGCGACATCAAATCGCGTATGGTGGATGGAGATGAGATGGATTGGATGCCTACGGTCCAAATAAGCAAGCTTCGAGACGCGTCGACTTTGGACGAACAACAACGGTGTCGCCAAGAGGACGCTGTTTTTTTATGTTTGAAGCAAGGCCACCGTGCAAAACGATTTGTTCATCTAAGCGAGTGAAGGCAATGAGAAGAAGAAGAAAGAGAGCGCGGACAAAACTTCGATAGTGCGCAGTGAGAAAAGAAGAGCAATGTCAAGATAGAGGAGGTCAAAGAGATGGAGAGTTGTGACTACGATGTAGAGTCGGAAAAACGAGCGACTTCCGGCATAAGACTCGGTCGGGCGTGGAAGCGGGTTGTCAAAGTTGAAGAATCTAGGAGACACCTTAGACACGGGTGGTATGTATGTTGATGTTTTAATAAACTCAACTATATCTCGCTTCGTCTTTGTGTGATTACGGATGCCAATGCTTTTTGAATCGTATGCAGCAATTTGTTCGACGGAGAGGGTTGGATCGTCATCTATTCAACCTAGATCTTTGGAGCAATTTACGACAATGGAGAAGCGGCCTATGATTTGCCAAATTGCAAATTTTATGGCCGATATTGATGGTATGGAGGAGAGGATTGTTGCCTATGTTATTCCGGGACGGATAGATGATATAATCTTGGGAAAAGGTTGGATGGAGAGACATGATGCAAGTGTTCGACCTTGCTAAAGAAGAGGTTTGCGTTCGAAAACCTTTCAAGATGATTGTGAAAGACTCGACCGATTCACGTTGGAGCCAATGCAAGAGATACGTCATCGATGATTCAAACTTTGCGGAGAAGCGGTGAACCAGGTAGAGGTTTTTAGTGCCAACTTGGTTGACATCCGGAAGGCACTACAAGAGTGTAGGTGTATAGGGACCCGCACAACATGCTCGACCGGCTCATGCGATTATTGACGCTTTTAATCGACAAGTTGCAAAGTCGTTGCAGATAGGAAAGGGTTGATCACGAGATCAATCTTATTGAAGGAAGACTAATGATGACATCCCCGCCATGCATTTGTGATCGGATGTCCAAGGATCAATTATTAGTTTTTTGCGCAAGACCCTTACGGAGTTGTTGGATAATGGATTTATTCGCGTAAGTAATTCACCCGCAGCAGCTCCGGTCGTATTTGTGAAGAAACCTGGCGGAGGATTGCGATTCGTGTTGACTATCGGCGATTGAACGAGATGAGTCGGAAGGACAGCTATCCGATTCGCGCATTGATGAGACGTTAAGATCCATTCTTTGCGACCAAATATATCTCCAAGGTTGATGTAATCTCTGCGTTTTCACCGGATACGTGTGAAAGAAGGTGACGAGTGGAAGACGGCGTTCAAAACACGCTTTGGCTTATATGAGTGGTTGGTCACACCGTTTGACCGACGGGCGCGCGCTGCAACTTTTCGGCCGATATATCAATTGGATCTTGCGATTTAATTGGATATATCTTTGCTTCTGCGTATATTGATGACGTGGTGATCTATTGTGATACTCAAAAAGAACATCGTGATGCGATTCTCGAGGATCATCCGTAAGCGCTTAACGCAGGCTTCAACTTGATTTTGATAAGAGCGAGTTTGAAGCGGAGGCACTATTAAGTATCTTGGATATTTGGTGAAGACCGGTTGGGGTTTTTGCGGTGATCCAAAGAAAACTTGAGGCAATTCGTCAATGGGAGCCGCCAACAAAAGTGAAAGGAGTTCGTGGATTTTTAGGTTTGTGCAATTATTATCGACAATTCATAGATGGATATTTTAACATTGCGTAACCTTTTACTCGACTAACGCGGAAAGATCAACCTTTCCATTGGACATCGAAATGTCAACATGCCTTTGATTGATTGAAGGAGGCATTAATTAATTCATGCGGTGTCTTTCGTTAAATGGACTCCAGGTTTGGAAACAATCATTGAATGTGATTCCTCTGGTTATCTTTGTTGGTGGCACCTTAATGCAAAAGGTGGACGGACTTTGGCATGCGGTTGCTTATTTTCGAAGAAACACAACAAATGTGAGTCCAATTATCCGATCCATGACAAAGAAATGCTAGCGATTGTACATTGCATCCGCGAGTGGCGTACATTCTTGTTGGCCAACATTTTGAAGTGAGTTGGATCATCGCAATTTGGCTTATTTTTGAAGAAGCAACATTTGAGCGAGAGGCAAATCGCGTTGGGCCTACGAGTTGAATGATTTTGACTTTGAGATCGTGCACAAGCCTGGCAAGGATCAAGTTCAATCGGATGCACTTTCTCGTCGGGAGCAGGATCTTCCCAACACGCACGATGATGATCGAATCGTGAATCGATATCATCGACTTTTGGACGGAGATGATGACGCTTTGAAGGTTGTCGCTAAATCCGCATGGATCGAGAGATGGTGATGCGATTCGAGGAGAAAGAGGCTCCGCTCTCTGAGTCGATAATGACCCCGCGTCCCATATGTCCATTTATTGACGCGAGAGATGATTGCATTATGGGATGTTGCCCGCAAACAAATCATCGTTATTGGAAGATGCGAAAGGCGGTTATGGATGGTGGCGCCGACTACCTAAAGAATGGGGCTTACCTATCACGATTAGTGAGTGTTACGTAGATTCAGTCATCGATTGCGTTGGCGTGGACGAATATGGATTCCGCGCGCGAACCTCTTGGACGCGTTTGATCCAATCTACCCATGATTCACCACCAGCAGGACATCCCGGTCGTGAGGGTGCAGCGTGACTTGATTGATTGGCGTGAATATCGTGGCACAGGTTGACACAAGATGTTCGGAGATTTATGCGGAATTGCAACGTATGTGGGAAATCGAAGATTTTGGCGGGGAGCGAAGCGAGGGTTGCTAAAACCTTTGCCAATTCCGCACGGATTTGACCGAGCTCTCCATTGATTTTATTACGGATTGGCACCAAGTTCGCCATCTGAAAATATCGTAGTTGTGATGGACCGTTTGTCCAAATCTATCATTCTTTGTGCCTATGAAGACAATTCGTGCACTTGATGTGGCTCACAAACTTTTAGAGCAAGTTTTTCAAGATCACGGATTGCCTGCAGCAATTGTGTCGGATCGTGGTAGTCAATTTGTTAGTCCGCTTTGGGTAAGTATGCAGATTGATGAAGATTACGCGTCGGTTGACGGCGACTTTCCATCCGGAGCAGATGGTGCAACAGAGAGGGCGAATCAAGAGCTTGAAACATATCTTCGTATTTTCACGACATTTGAGCAAGAAGATTGGGCTTTTCGATTTGCCGATCGCGATGATGGCATTGAATAATCGTGTGTCGCGATCAGTAGGTATGTCTCCGCATTTTTATGACTCACGGTTATCATCATTCGGTCATAAATATTACTATACCCGAGGAGCGGGTTCTTCGTTGTCACCGGCGGGAAAAAGGTCGCAAGCTTGTTGAGATTGGCGTAATTCAAGTGAATCGGGCAACAATGGCAATGGCCATTCGCAAGAGACTCAAGAACGTCGATCAAATACACGACGTATTTCGGTGGCGAGGATTTTCGTCCGGGTGATCGTGTGTGGTTGAAGTTGAAGAACATCACACGCGTCCCCGCCAATCAAGAAGCTTGATTGGATTGCTCTTCCTTATCGTGTATTGGAGTGCGTAGATACACATGCGGTTCGTTTGAATACACCGTCGGTATTCATCCATTTTTTCATGTGAGTTTAGTGAAGAAGGCGGTGAGGATCCGTTGCCTTCCCAACTACCTCGTGATAATGAGCCCGGTGTTGTTTTGAGCAATCCCGCTTCGAGGCATCCACTAGCGAGGACGAGTATCTTTGTTGAAAGAGTGTTGCAACATCGACGTCGTGGCGCGGTTGACAACTACTTGTAAAGT
Organism: Bryum argenteum; assembly: GCA_037043015.1. Lineage (NCBI taxonomy): Eukaryota > Viridiplantae > Streptophyta > Bryopsida > Bryales > Bryaceae > Bryum > Bryum argenteum. The sequence goes on along the minus strand of CM073328.1, from coordinate 9,773,958 downwards.
GGACGGGATGGCCGGAGCCTACTTGGGAACCGGTTTGCCAATTACAAAATGTCATGGCCTTAGAGCGATTACGAGCGCTTGTTGCGCGCGGCCAATCTTGATATTCCTTGGGCACATTCTCTTGTATGACACTTGTTAATTCATCAGCATATGAGGAGGAGGAGGAGGAGGCATTTGTCATGGGCCAAGGCCTCGTTGATAAACTCGGATGTTCACTCGCTATTAATTTTATAAATAGAACTTCGGCAGTAGAACTAAAGTATAGCCTCGGCAGTAGAGCTAAAGTATAGCCTCGGCAGTTGAGCCAAGAGATTAGTATATAAGGGACTCTTATTCATTGTAAACCTAAGTCTTGGATCAATATATTTCTTTTGTAGTTTTTGCTTGTTTTGACAGCTAGACTCTTACATAAGGGTAGGGAATCAGTTAAACCTGCCGTCTCAGTTTACATCCTTGTCTAGTATGTGCCGAACTCTCGGATAAGACTGAAGTGAGCATTGTTAGTACACAACACTCGTCCAACCATAAGGCACAATACTTCTGTTCCTGTACAGGAGTACAATAGGAACCCCTCGAAAGAACTGTACAATTCGTGATGTGGAAGGAGATGCGCACGCCAGGTCTTAGGTTTGTATGATGATATCTTTTATTTACACATACATAGAATGGTTAGTGAAACTGATCAGATCTGTCTTGTAGGATTTCGGGAGAATGGACAATAGAGCTTCAACAGGCGGAGTCAGTGTCGGCAATTATGGGAGGAGACAGCGAAAGCGCACGGTGCACGCACTTGGAAGTGAATACCAAATTCACGGTAGCAATAAGCGGATTACTATGGAGCAGGCTCGGAAACGAAGTAATGGGGACATTGACTTCATTCCTGACCATGGTTTTGAAGGCCAGGAATTACTTCCCGGAATCCCAAATGTTATAGTTGCAGAGGAGGTGTGGCCAAAGATACGCACAGGTAACCCAAACTCTCAAGTGGAGAACATTTGAACATGAGACCGGTGTCCGAGTTTCGGTGTGCATTTATAGATCGTGACGATCCGATGGACACGCATTTCTTTGAAATACAATGAGTTGGTCCATGGCGGTTTAAAGAAGCTCCGGGCGGTTCGAGTTTTTTCGTCTCGTTGAGTAGAGAAATAGGGGGAGTTAGCCCTTCTAGTCTATTGAAACTTTGCTTCCATCAGCTAGAATGCTGTATCACGATGTTGTTTTAGCATAATGATATCTACACGATTACTTTCTGAAGTGCAGGATTCAATGGAATGTAACCGATGGGATGCAAGCCACATCCAGTCCTGAGAGCGTTCAAAATTCTGCTACCAGTAGAAGTTTCTTTACTTGTCGAGCAGTTTCCTTGATCACTTTTATACGGGATTTCGTAATTGTACATGTGTGTGCTCTACGAAGGCACCAGTGTCGTCAGACTCAATCACTTTTGTTTTTCTATAACCCATTATGCATAGTCGATACAGAAACGTATTTGATTATGTGGATATTAACTGTATGAAGTTACAGCAGTATAACGAGATGCCATTGAAGTTCATGGTACGACGGTTGTTCGAATTCTACCTTCTAGCTCTTTACCACAATCAACCGTAATAGTTACTTCCAAGTAATCGCCTAAACCATTATCATGTACAATGTAAATCAACCCTATGAATCTGTTTGATTATTACACTCTACTTATTCTGTGCAGTACCTGACATCGCAAGCCGAAATCTATAAGGAAGGTAAGAAATTTACAAGGCCAAAAGGTAATGTACTATTTCTGAACAGTGTAGATAAAATACATCGAGGAATTTCGGCGAGTTATGCAAGTTTCACCTCCACGTTCGGGATTTCGATACGCAAATCCGGGGTTTCAAAAGCACAGTATTGACGAGGGGTGATGGTCTGGTTGGGGTACCCAAAAAGGTTGTCCCATGAACAATTGCACTCTATGCTGGTGTGTCAAACATATCCATTTTTAAACTGTAATACAATAAGACTTCATTAGATGTGGTTTTAGTTGTCTATACTTATAATGTATCAAGAAAAAAAATTAAAAATTAAAAAAAATATTTTGAAGTAATTTTATTTGATTTTTTAGTTGAAAAAGTAAGTCATGTCCCAATAACCTAAAATCCATAGAACCAAGCAAATGGAATATCAACCATTTTTATTTTAATATGATTTTTGAATATGACCTACATCTTCTTGTATAGAATACAAAAAAAAAATTTAATAATAAAAAAATTAATTCATTGTGCACTATAATGCCTGCAAATCCCCAAATTCAGCACTTTTCTCCTCATCTATGAATGGATCCAAAAAAAATAAAAAATCTAAGAGAAAATCTATAGGCATATATACTTTGATTTCAGTGAGGTGCATGATATTTTATTTTCTATTTTAGGGTCTTTTTACTTGATTAAAATGAATAAATTAGACAAACTTTGGAGGCTTTCAATAATAATAACCTAATTAGTGTGTCCAAAAAGTGATACCCCAAGCTTACCATTGCCCCCTACCTCAATCTTATGTGTCACTTCAAAAATCTCCAATGTAAAATTGCTACAACAACACATTCATCTATAAAAGAATATTTGGATTAGCCAAAAAAGTAGTTGCATGTTGAAATTTGCTCCAATGATGAGCAACATTACCTTCCATCATCTACATTATGATGTGCGCAAAAGAACTCAAGTGCGCTCAATGAAATTTGCTCCAATATTCAGCAACATTACCTTCCATCATCTACATTATCATGTGCACAAAAGAACTCAAGTGCGCTCAATCTCAATTATAGATTGCTAAAACAAAACATTCTATATTTTCTTACTGAAAGGGATATAAACTTTACTGTCTGAAACACCAATGATTGGTACCCGAGGTCACATAATTCCGTTCCGAAACCAAGACCAAGAACTACCTTGGAATCCATGCATCTCTCAAAACCTTCAAAATCTTCTATGGATCACAAGGACATAGCGGTTTTAGCAATATGCTGGAGCCATGGTCCCTCCCTCTCAAAACGGGGATACCACTTCATTCCATGGCTCACAACATAACATGTGCAACCTTTTGTTCCTTCTTCCGTCACTATTGCGTCCTTTCCAGCCATCTGCAGGCCTACCACTAGCACATCATCGAAACGCACCTCTCTGCCTCTGTGAACCGGCAACAATCCCTCTCATTGGAGTTCCCACTCGCAGTGTCCCCTGCAACTGAGCTATGCTCTGTAGCAGAGCCATCATCCAAACGGTCACATTCCTGCACGGTGATTGCATTGCACTGGATGTTGATCAATCCATGGCAACGTCGGCATTTGTCTCCGGAGCGACGACTTCAGCGTAGAGACCCCGGTATTCCTTTTCGAGCATTGCTCGAGAATCCTGCACAGTGCACATTTAACACCGTGAAATCCATGTTCTCCTTAAACCGTCGAAGCTCGTAGTTGGTCATGTAAGACAGCTGAATTCGTGGACTTGATGAGGAGGTATGTCAAGTAAAGACGCGATTTAACGATGTAAAGACGCGAAATCTTTAACGAGGCAAAAGTGAAACTCTGGCCTTTGGCCTCTGTTTTAGAGACACATTCAAGTAAACATTCACAGAACTTAACAAAGCCACGGTTTCTAAGAACTGTAGACTCAATACCATAAGCTCGACATCAAAAGGTTCAAGAATATTACCACAATGGTATTCATCTGAGCAAGAGTGCCATGCAGCAGTTTATCGTAGCATTGTTTCAGAAAGTTGAGTCGATCGGTGAACTCCTCCACCTGAAGCGTATGGCTCCCTTCAGCAGCTTTTAGCTCCAACCTCTCGATGGCCTTCTGCAACCTTCTACCCTTGGAGCCAGGCCAGCGTGTAAGCCCAAGATTCTTGCACAATCTCTTGAAGTTTGATATGGGGATGCCCCATTCCTCGGCAGCGCAGGCTAATTTGAGGTGGATATAAGGTGATAAATCCGAAAGCTTCAATGGAACGGGTCCAATTTTGCCCTGGTTTAATAGGATGCCCAAGGACAATCAAAGTCGATTACTACTTCTCAAAACAGGACGCCATGAAAGTGCAGGTTATGGGAGCAGTCATTACTAAACAACAAGATAGTGAGTAATCGGCTCACCCTCCCGATGCTTTGCATCACAAGAAAGGCGGTCTTGTCTTCGGAAAGCTCATTGTTGGTGATGGATGACGCCATTGACGCCATGGCTGCAACTACATCCTCTGAAGCTGCCGCCTGCTGGGACTCACCGTGGTTCACGTGAATAATACTCTCAAACACATCGAGATTTTGTTCACAGTCAGCGGCAGCAATGTGATGGTGGATTGGTGGCTACTCACTTGTGCAATTTCAAACTGCTTGGTTGAGTGGCAATGATCTGGCAGCGGATCCATGTCCAGACAAAGCGTTCCCAACATGGTCGTCATCTCCAATGGCTCCGTCGCCCCCCTCGGGGTCACATGAACTTGAGCAAGTGGCACGGTCTTGGAGGATTCTACACTCAGAGAGCCTGTTGCATACAGAGGACATCGGGAAAGCATACAGAAGGTATGCATAGAGGCAACTGCTTCGCCGAACTTTCTCCAGCATGTGTCGCCATGGCACCCGACTTGACTATGGCGGCTTGAACATCAGGTGTGGTTGACTGAGCATCTCCATCGTCGGCAATGGTGGCGTCGTATGCGTGTGTGACGTTGGCGTTGCCGATTCTAGAAATGGCTGGTGCTCGTGGTGCTCCTCGTGGGGCTCATTTTTTGGATTTGGAGATGGCCACAAGATGCTTGCCCTCCATGCATGCACTAAGTTGACCTAGCGTGAGTTCTGTGTCTAGATCCTCGAGCTCACGATTGTCCTCTGATTGAAGTTGTAGGGATGCAATCAAAAAACTTCTGTCCTTGAAGTAGTCAAGCTTCTCTGCATTGCGCTGCAAAATCACATACAACCATTCAGTACATTGCAACAAAAAGGCGCTCGCAACTAAATAGTGTTGAAGATCAGATCATACCTGAATAATGTTGATGAGATCAGCGACTCTCTTGTTTGAAGGCTGCGCGGTAGTTAATCTGCGTTTGTCAACACCAACACAAAATGCCGTCTTGGCATTAGAGCCACGAACTTCCGCCATCGGGTGAGCACTACAATTGTTCACCACACTACTACACTAGGCTGATGTTGTTATTGGAAAGAATGCCGTGATAGTCTATTACGTTCATGGAACGTGGCGTTGGGTGCACATGTGTGGTTGGACAACGGACATGTCCATCACTAAAAATTCAAATTTCAAATACTTGATACTTCCAACCGCTTGTAAATTGTTCTTTTTGTTTGGGTACTATAAATGATTCTTGGAACTCAATGCAAAGCCTTTGGAAATGTTGTGCTCATCTAACGCTTTGGTTGCCAAAATTTTCCGATTTCTATTAGACTATCATTACTTTTGGATGGATTTTTTATATAAAATGTGCCTCTATCCTTTGCCTCATAATGGATGTTATATTCTTATTACTCAAATTTATCAACCCTTTAATCATCGTGTGTCCTTTTGACACTAATCTTACAACTATCAATTTACCAAACTTTACGGTACTAGAAAGCTTTTCATGTATTCTCCCAATAGACATTAATAACACCAAAATAAAATACCTAAAAGCTTGTATTGATTTCAAATATTTTGAGACATACATGTCACATAAAATAGTTTCTAGGTTGTGTATTGATCATTGCTTTGGGTTTTGTTTTGAACGTCTTTATCTGAACTACAAATAACTTAGTGGAATTGCATCACTCATTCTAAAATAATTAATTCTGTCAAAATAGACGTTCGAAAGAAAAAAAATGTGGCTTTTGAAACTCTTGTGTTGTCATTCAAAATAATTAGATTCAACATCTAAAATGCTCAAAGGTGAAGGTGTAAGTACAAAAATATTTATTTTAAACTCTAAATATAATGTTGGAGGGTGAACACCTTCCTTCCAAACAAAGGGTCAAAAAAATATGAATAAAAAAAAGTGGATACGTTGAAATTTCAAACCGGTCTCCGTTTACTATAAGCTTGGTACTTTGAGTACAATTGAACAAGTGTAAGTGTGCAGTTTTAGCGACTAGATATTTAAATAAATTCACATAATTTGATAATTTTAAATTCATATTACAACAATCAACAGGTTCTTATGCTGTGTGATGGTTTTAGTTATTTTGGTTTTATTTAATAAATTAGCCTTTCTCAAAAATAAATTCTCTTGTTTTGAGAATATTCAATAAATGTAGCAGAACGCACAACACGAATGTGATCATCATTTCAAAATATTAAAGTTTTAATGTGCAACATTGCCAAATGCCAATCAATCACATGTATTAAGTAGTGGCATTTCAAATGTGTGAAATTTATTTGTCCTACTTCCTTAATTTTTCTTAAGTTTGGCTAAGCATATAATAGGTGGGTTTGCAAGAAAGTATTCAATGTGTATTGGATGTTTTTGTAAGAGGCATGTAAAAATCACAAGTTCAATAACAATACAATTTCAAATCATGCATTCATGCCTTCAATTTTCAAAACAAACAAGTAAGATTGAATAAATAACTGCAATATAAAAATAAATGCCAAGATCCATTTAGTCTATTTTGGGAAGCAACATGATGAAACAACTACATATTCCGACCTCTCGGTATTAAAAATTTTAAAATATGATACTCCATCTAGAGTGAAACCCTCAAAATATTTTATTCTTAATTTTAAATAAAAAATCAACTTGCAAGTAAGAACTCAATCCCCACAAGCAAAAAACTCAAATATGGTGTTTCTTATTTATACTCCTACAATTTAACCCTAATGCCCTTGGGTACTTAAATTAGCCAAAAAACAATTTTTCAGAAAAATTTTCATAAATGAAGATGAACATAAGTCAATCTTGAGTCAAGAAACAAAACTTTCTATGCTAGGTCCCCAAAAAAAATAAATTCATAAGGAGATTTTCAATGAAGAACTTTTTTTTAAAGCTTGAGCCCTTCATCCTAAATGTCAAAATCAACCTTGTAAGTGTTTAGGTGACCAAATTATTGTGACAAAGGTACGATTTTGTTCTTTAGACTACCTTAGATTTCATACGGTCGATTATTATTGCTCGTAGTGACCAATATATACTCATCTCAGAATGAATTTCGAGTTGAGTGGTTTCTATAGAATTTGTGAAGCCAGCAAAATACAGGTTTTTCACAACATGATGCATGGCTCAAGGTAGAGTGGGCTAGTTGCTCACATGCTTATCGGATAATATGGGTAATTTGCAACTTGGTTTCTAGTTTGATATCAAAAAGGTAATTAACAAACCTTTTGTTATCAGACAAAATTTCACTTATATTTGCTACCACCTTAGTGGCTTCTTGCTACTCAGACGTGTAGGAAACAAGCAGCTGAGCTTCCATGAAACTGCAGGTGTATACTGCCCGCAACATTCAGACTGTGAAGTTGGTACCCGGAGAAGATTTAGCTAATGCTATTATCGGCCCTCCAGCCGTCTACATCCCTGAGCTGGTATGATCGTTTTCTTTTACATTCAACGAACCTAAATTTTAATCATTTTCAATATCTGTTCTATCCTTGGAATCTACAAGATTCAGCTTTGCTTTGGGCCCATGACAGGATGATGTAGTCGAGCAGCTTTCATGGGAGTTGGCAGCATTACAGAAGGATGCAATGAATGGTCGTGGCAATGTGGTGTTGCTAACTCTTGGTGCTGGTAAGCCATTTCATCCACGCGTGTGGCCGGCTTTTGTACGTGTTGTTGATTGTGTTTATACACTTTTGCTTGAACTTGACCTTCATGTCTTTGCAATGGCAGGTGATATTACGAGCGTGGGCCCTCGGCTGATACAGGTCTTGTCAGTTCCAACCGCATAGTAGTCATCTGAGAGGCACCGTGCTTTTTGGATGCTGGGTTGAAGAAATCCAACCTCTATGATGGCCATGGTATAAAAAACGTTTATGTCTTGAGAGATGATTGAGTAATACAACACAGTTGTTATTGTACTCATACTATTCATACACCAAAACTCAGAATCCATTGCATGACATAAATTCATGACATAAATGAATTAGTGAATGCATGGGGTGAGGGGTAAGGGGTCAGGGGGTGTATGCTATGCATGGTATGAAACTGGGGATATGGGTGGTGAGGACTGAGGAGAATGTATAGAAAGGTGACTATGAGGGTATATCGGTATACTGGAGAGATTTTCTTTTCAAATCTTTTCAAGTACCTGCTTTGATGCTCCAAAATTTGAGTGCATTTGAGAAGCCATGTGGGTTGATAATTTGATATGGTCTGAACTGGAAATATATTCAGAGAAAGCTTTTCAATTGAAGCATTGTGTAAAAACCTTACAAATTCAAATCAATAATAAAAAGGAAGTAACGAAAGAATCTTCATAGGCTGAAAATAATATCAGTTTCTGTTCAAAATGACATACTGAAAGGCCTGAAGTCAATCTATTGTACATAATTGGAGTACATTGTGAATTTGTGATTCTCCATACAAGTTCACCAAATCTTCAAATACATAATTATATTCAAGAGCTAACTCACAAAATACTAATATCTAGAATCCAGTGATCATGGAGGCTTATCAATCTCAACACTAAGACCACGCACCATCTTGTTGAGCAATCTTTGAGGTTTCCAAGTTTGAGCATTGTAGTCATGTTGTAAGTTTTATTGCATATTAGAGTACGGGATTTCTCCACATGTATCCTTGAGTTTATAGGGTCCTGATATCCTTGTTGGACCCGAAGAAGATTCAAACATACTTACATGCAAAGATCTGAGCTGATCGACAATGTTCGGTGGTCAAGTTGCAAGATGCGAGGGGAGACACTGAACGACCACCAGACAATCTTGCATGATTATATGTGAGTGATCTCCTGAAAATTGACCACATACATTATATTGAGGAATAAACAACGTGCACGCAACAAATACAATGCCAACTAAGCTACCGTGGTAACTGAAGAGCACATATGCGGTTCTTGAATGCGCAGGATATCTCATCCCACTCACCTATAACCACTCACCTATAAGTGACTTGATCTCAAGCACTTCATCACACTCATTTCTAGCACACCTCCCCTGCATCCTTTTTCTGAATCTGCTTGCAAGCCTTTCTTTCCTTTTGCCTCCATTTCTTAGTCGCGATGGCACTTCTCCGCCTCGACCTGATCTTGCTCATGGCCATCACGGTGGCTATCATGGAGGCGGCCACAATGGTAAGATGTCATGAACACAATCTGCTTTTCTTCTTGGTTCCCATCCACTTCTCTGGTGAATTTTTTTGCTCCATGTCAAGATTGTTGATCATTAAGTATATTATGAAACACCAAGTTTGCTTGTGCAATTATACTACACCATCATATGGTGTCTACTTGCAGTGCATCCTCAAAGTGTTAGAAGCGTAGGGATCAATGGGCCACCACCAGCACGCTAGAGTGACTCTTGAAAATCGAACCGGAACTTAGTGAACCATGTTCTATGAACCGTGCATGTATCATTCTTGTTGCTCTCCCTTACATTCAAGTGCTGCAAAATTGACTTTTTAAGCTGATGCTTGTGACTACTCTGGATGCTTGTTGCTCTTCTGGCTGGCAGGTGAACGGAGCCCGCCTTCTCTCCACCACGGACGACGCCAAAGTTGCCGCAGTCTGCTCCACCCCACACCTCCGCTGTGAGGAAACTCCTCTCACCACCAAGGCCACTGGTGTCACTCGTGACCCCTCCATCCGCACGATCAATGATCTCCAGAGAGATTTCTTCCTGGAGTCCGCTCTTGTGGAAGGAAACACCATGACTCTCGCGACGAGCCTCAGGGATTCTGCCCCAAAGCGGGCCTTCCTGTCGTCCGCTGCTGCCATGAGCATGCCTGCACTCACATCCTCCAACGCTTTCCAACTCACCAAGCACTTCGGTGTGGCCTCCGGCTCCGACATGGCCACTGCCGTCGCCACGGCCGCGTACATGTGCGGCTACGGAGCCCTGCCGGGGGAGAAGATGGCGTGCGCCGCTTCAGCTGACGCCATGGCCGCCTTCGTCTCTAGCGAGCTGGGACCCCACGTGAAGGTGCTGTCCACCTCCACATCCGCTCCCGCCGTGAAGGCGGCAGTGAGCATCGTGGATGTGAGCAAGGGAAGCGTGGCGGAGGGTAAGACCATCGTGGTGTGCCATGTGGTGGACTTCCCGTCGGCTCTGTACTACTGTCACCGAGTGACGGGCACCAAGGTGATCAGGGCCACTCTCAAGCCCGCGGAGTCCAGCAGCAGCGCCATCAAGGGCGTTGGCGTGTGTCACATTGACACATCGCTGTGGCTCAGCACACATCCTGCTTTCACCGCCCTGAACATTCCCCGTGGTGACGAGGCGTGCCATTGGCTCGTCGAGTCCGACCTGGTGTTCGTGCCGATCGCTGGCGGTGCATTTGGGTGAGTGAGTGATGTCTGATTGGCAAGGACAGCACCGTACCAACGGTGCCCATTGCATGGTCACATATACATTGTGTTAGCATTTACAGTGTCGAGGCGATCCGTCTTCTTCTAGCACCACTCACCTGGACCCGGCTTTGGATCATGAGGTGTTGATGGTGATAGCAAAGCAGACTTGTTTGATTGTGTAGCTAGTAGCTTGTGTGTACGTAGGCTGCGATGAGAATCACGGATGCACTGCAGCCGGATTCACCGAGCCGCTTGAATAAAAGAGTGTGGGCTCATGACTGTTAAGAGAGTAGTCGCGCTAAGGATTTTATGTGCGAAGACTAGCTGGTCCTGAGTGAGGGGCTCACTTTGTGTCACTTTGCTAGGAGTTCGATTGAATAATAAAGATTGCCTTCAGTTTGTGTTTGAATCTGTGTCCATTTGCATTGTGTTCTGGTATCATGGTGCCCTTGCATGCGCAGATTTGATGATATAATAGGATTCGGAGGTGATGATACATTGCTACTTCGATTCAGAAGTTCTCTGTTGACTTTATCATTCCATTAAGAATTTATGATATATCGAGGAATTCTTGATGATCTGTGTCTATTACTATCTGTGAGGGGGAGGGATCAGTTCATTCACGCACACTCCGCACCAGGTATTATTCCACCTCAAGTAGTACATAGAGGATTATGATGAACACCTTTGCCCAAGCAGTACTTATAAAGTGGGATCGATGCTGATGTCCTGCACTGGGAGATGAATATCAAAAACTGAACATATGAAGAGCTCTAAACTTCATGGCCCCCCACTATCAGCTTTGCATATGAAAATATTTAGTATTGTCGATTCAACTCCCCAAGTACTGTACACTCGCTGGAACGTCAAAGAAGATACGTAATGAAGATTTGTATGAAAGTTATTCGGCTCTTTGGTATGACCACATCAGCAAGCAACACAGTGCTGTAATTTTCAATCTTCTCCTGAGAGATGATCAATCATCCTTTATAACAAGACCATGATATAGGTATTGATTTGTACATCACGTCCAAAAAGCACAGTGCCTCAGAAGATGTTCTGTGCTGTCGGAAGTGACAATGACCTTGTAGGCCGAGGTCCCACTGGTACTATCACCTGCCATGCATGGCGAAAAGATGAGATTTCAACTTCAATCATTTTTATTTAATATTTTGGATTGTTTTCAACACAATCAGCAAGACACACAAAAGCTCACAGGAGAGGGTGATGGCTGTGATCCCCGCCCCAAGAGCTAGCAACACCACGTTGCCACGAGCCCACGATCATTCATTGCATTGTTCTGTGATGCTGCCACCTCCCATTGATAGAAGCCGCTCGACTACATCATCTTGTCAATCACGGGGCCAGAACGAGCCTGGCTTTTGTAATTTCCAAGTGCTCAAAGAACACACATTGGGATTGCGTAGTAGAACGGAGGTCAGTTCATGCAATGTCATAAGATTGAAGGATCATACCAGCTCAGGGATGTAGACAACTGGAGGGCCGATAATAGCATAGGATAATCTTCTCCGGTTACCATCTTCACAGTCTGAATGTCGCGGGCAGTTATTGTAAGTTGCTTATTTCCTCCACGTCTTAGTAGCAAGAAACCATATTATTTTGCACTAAGCTGGTACCCAAAATAAGTGAAGCTTTCAGGTTTTCAACCTTGATAACGAAAGGTCTGTTACCTATTCAATAACTCAAATCCGACCTGCCTATTACTTCATCAGATGATTATTCATATGATTGAGCAACGAGCCCTCTCTACCTTTCAGCCTTGCATCATATTGTGGGAAACATACATTTTTCTGGCATGGGCTATGGAAATACTCAACCGCAACTATGATCGGTACTATCAAATCTCAAGGTGAAACTAATGCTATCCTGCCTTTGTCACAATTACTCGGTTGGCAGTATTGAAAAAAATAGCAAAGTCTAGTGGGAATGTCGCCATCCGACACTGTGAGTGATAACTTACAAGTCACAATGATTATTCTTCAAAACCTTTCAAAGTATGGAAGACATGCAAAATGACTAGTTACAAATTTTCATCATGGAAAACGACTAGCTACAAATTTTCATCATTTGCACTTTGAGGTGGAAATGCTACCAATATACATATATTGCAATGAAAAATCACCAACTAGAAAGATGTTCACATATATCTCAGCAATGCTCTTGCCCAAAAGAAATTTATTTATGAAAAATCCTTGTAAACATTGAGTATAGAAACATTATTGCAAAATAATCCAATAAACACATAATTCGTTATAATGGGAATATTCATATTATCAAATTGAGCTTGGGTTGAGCCAAATGTACTGTGTGCCCGGTACATTTAGCTCGACTCTATCTATACCCACATTTCTCAAAATCACTGAATAATATCATTATAACGAATTACGTGTTAACACCTAACATATTCAAATAAAAGATCTTGCAACTACAAAGTTGTTGAATTGTATCCGAACTCAAGATATCCTAAGATCATTTGTATGCAAGAGAAATCCTAAAAATCTAAATTGGATTTTACATAACTCTCTTGGAATTGTAAAATAAGCTCCATGATGTTTGAAAACCCAAAGATAAGAGTTGCCCTCACTAAAGTGCTCTCAATAAATCCATATTGTGTTGTATGGGACTAAAGTTTTTATCACACAAACTTGATATGGAATTTAACCCAAGTGATTTTATCTAAAGTAGACCTTGGATGAAGAAGCTATGGCTTTAAAACTTTTCCCTTCCATCCAAAATATTGTTTTTGGTATTTGGCGCAGTTAGGGGTTGAAAGCATCATTCATATCGATGGGCTAAATGCTCAAACTCAGAAAAAATTGAAGATCTGAATTAAAAGCCTACAAGCAAAATAATTCATACAGGTTGATACTTTCAAGGAACTACAAGATGTCCAAAAGTGCGCCACTAACCTCAATTCCGTTAAAATGGCACAATTCCTTGTGCCATATTGCCAAAGCCATGTTGTGCCAATTTGGTCGCGTTTCTGAAACGTGCCATTTTACCGGCATATTTTTGAACTCAAAATCTCAAAGATTCATGCTTGCAAAATGGCACGTTTTTTTAATATCACCCACATCTTCCATTATATCAACAACTTTCTGTAATATCATCGAAAATTCCATAATATCACACTATTTGATGAATTTTGACCTTCAAATTCTGTCGAAGGGTAGTTTTTTCTCAACGGCCGCTCAGAAATATCTCTGGTTTTTGAGCGGCCGCTCAGAAAAATTTGCTCTATTATATCAAAAAAATGACAAAAACGAGTGTTGTTTTTTTCATTTTTTCCACCTTAAATCGTGCCATTTTACCAGAATAATGCCAAATTAACGGAATTGAGGTTCACTTTAGAAAGATTGTATTCATAGACTAAAATTAGACCAAGATGTTTGGAAATCAATGCCTAAACTTGCTTGATGTCGAGTTTTGACATTTGCAATGAAGGTTAGTCATTTGAGATATCTTCTATATTTGAGATTCGTCTTCAACAAATTTGTTGGATTTTATTCCAAATATAGTTCAATTTTTGTAATGAAACTTGCAAAACAGTGAAATATGGTATATACCTATGGCATGCATCTTAGTAAAGGAAACTTTTGTTTAAGAGTCAGAAACATGAGGATGTTTTACCATTCATTTGCTAGTAAGTTAATTATTTGAGATGAAAATAAGGTTTTCATGAACTCATTCTGACAAGCATATTTTTAATATTAATTCTAGCAACTTTCTTGATGAAATCTTTGTTATGTAAATAATGTTGGTATTGGGTTTGCAAAGATGTTTCTATTTTGAAAGAGTAAAACAATGTACACGGTATTTGAGAAGTTCTTTCTCCTTGATGCGCCTCTTAGATCTTAACGTTATTTGATGGTATGGAATTTAAGTGGAGTCTAGTTTTATTAGTAGAAATCCCAACTCAAATCAAGGTATTTTGTATACAAGGCATGTGTTAATAAGTGAAAAGAGTCTTACTTTGAACTATTTTTAGCTAATATTTCAAAATTCTTTTGTAAATTTCTGGCAATTTTCATCAATGCAAGGCTATCATTAAGCCAAGAAGTCGATAGTATACCTTAATTTTCAACTATGACACTAATAATAATCTCAAATTTTAGGCTAATAATAGGCTAGATTATATAGGGATTTGATTCACAATATAATTCAACGGTCCCTAAATTTTGTTGGGTATTTGGAAGCTTGAAACCTCATTACTATGGTATACTACCTTCATGCACCCCGAAGTGAGTGAACCTAATCTTTTACTTTAATTCAACCATAAGATCTTCTACTTAAGCCTATTTTTAGTCACTATCCCATATTAATTGTGGTATTGATAATCATTAGCAAGAGCTCTTTGTACAAGAGTAGAGACGACAAGTTTAGAGACGACAATTAGCAAAATATTCATGACAAAGATTTTTTGGTTGAAGGAAAAGTGAACTACGATAGGTACCTTTACGAGTTTGAAATTTCTAAGGAAAAATTAGATAAATCCGCTAAGTAGTCCCTAGTGTAGACCCCAGTTGGTCTCCAATCCGTTGTTTTGTGCTCTATTTTCAAATATCTGCTAAGTAGAACGCATTGGGGACCAAATGCACCAAACTCGAGACGAGATATTCACTAGGGACCTTCACACACATATGAGCAACAATTGTGTTCCTTCAGTCTTCTGTGCATCACGCTACAAACTAGGCACCAAGTTCAACTAGGGACCAAAGTCACCAAACTCAGAAAACCATCAAAATCATGCATTTTTCAATTTAGTCCCTAGTTTGATTTTAGAGTAAAAATTTGGTACCCAATTCGACGTTTGGTCCCCAATCCAAAAAAACCTGGGCGTTTTAGTCCCCTAATCTGTTGTACTTAGCGGATTTCTCTATTGTATGAAAAATTCCAAAACCTTGAATTTTGAAACCTTCTTGAAAGCACTAAAAATTTGACTAATACCTTGAGATTATTTCTATAATTTTTGGGAGCTATCCTTGTAAAATTGGTAATGTTTTTGACTTGATTTACTTTTAATGTTTTTGACTTAGTTTTTAATTGAAAGTGAGAAATTCAACCGGTTCTAAACATGTAAACATGTAAACATACTCCTACAATTTAACCCTAACGTCCTTGGGTACTTAAATAAGCCAAAAAACAATCTTTCAAAAAAAGTTTCATAAATGAAGATGAACATAAGTCAATCTTGAGTCAAGAAACAAGACTTGCTATGCTAGGTCCCCCACTCCCCCCAAAAAAAATATTCATAATGAGATTCTTGATGAAGAACTACTTATTAAAGCTTGAGCATTTCATCAACACCTGTCCAGTCAACCTTGTAAGTGTTTAGGTGACCAAATTATTGTGACAAAGGAACGAATTTATTCTTTCTACCTTGGAGATTTGAATCATTTGATACTATTGATTATTGTTGCTGGCAGGGACCAATATATACTCATATCACAATGAATTTTGAGTTAGGTGGTTTCTCCAGAATTTGTGTAGCCGGCAAAATACAAGTTTTTCACAACATGATGCATGGCTCAAGGTAGAGAGGGCTAGTTGCTCACATGCTTAATTGGATAATATGGGTATTAATTTGCAACTTGGTTTCTAGTTTGATATCGAAAAGGTAACAAACCTTTTGTTATCAGACAAAATTTCACTTATTATTTGCTACCAGCTTAGTGGCTTCTTGCTACTCAGACGTGTAGGAAACAAGCAGCTGAGCTCCATGAAACTGCAGGTGTATACTGCCCGCAACATTCAGACTGTGAAGATGGTACCCGGAGAAGATTTAGCCAAATGCTATTATCGGCCCTCCAGCCGTCTACATCCCTGAGCTGGTATGATCTTTTTCTTTTACATTCAACGAACCTAAATTTTACTCATTTTCAATATCTGTTTTATCCTTGGAATCTACAAGATTCAGCTTTGCTTTGGGCCCATGACAGGATGATGTAGTCGAGCGGCTTTCATGCAAGTTGGCAGCATTACAGAAGAATGCAATGAATGATCGTGGCAACCTGGTGTTGCTAACTCTTGGTGTTGGTAAGCCATTTCATTCAGACGTGTGGGCTTTTGTACGTGTCGTTGATTGTGTCAAACACTTTTGCTTGAACCTGAACTTTCATGTCTTTGCAATGGCAGGTGATATTATGGTATGGTGCTCTATAATGGCTCATTTTTCAGCACAAGAAATCTACAGGGATGTCACCAATTCAAGAAATTTTCGTGTATGGGGAAAACTAGTAGAAGAATAGAGCAAGTGGAATCATCATTTTTGGACTCTTCTACAATGAGTTATGAATTTTTGAAGTAGAAAGTATAGGTGGTCCTAAAATGGTGCCCTAAAAAGATACCCTATAATATCTGCGATGAGTACATGATACTATTCCGTGGGGAATCTATTATGTACCTCTGACTCAAGATTACTAGGGCTCCATTTTCGGCATTGCGCCATTTTTGGCACTGCTACCATACGAGTGTGGGCCCTCTAAGCTGATACAGGCCTTGTCAGTTCCAACAGCGTAGTAGTCATGCTTTTTAATTGCACCGTGCTTTTTGGATGCTGGGTTGAAGAAATCCAACCTCTATGATGACCATGGTATAAAACACGTTTATGTATTGAGAGATGATTCTCAATGAGTAATACAACACGGTTGTTATTGTACTCATACAATGACACCAAATCTCAGAATCCATTGCATGACATAAATTCATGAGCCGTGCACGCATGTTCTATGAGCCGTGCATGCATCATTCACTTGTTGCTCCCTAGGCCTGTGGGCCTGTGGTCTACAAGGAATATAGCTCATACATTCGAGTGCTGCAATTTTGACGATTAACAATTTTAGCTGATGCTTGTGACTGCTTTGGACTTGGTTCCTCTTCTGGCTGGCAGGTGAACGGAGCCCGCCTTCTCTCCACCACGGACGACGCCAAAGTTGCCGCAGTCTGCTCCACCCCACACCTCCGTTGTGAGGAAACTCCTCTCGCCACCAAGGCCACTGATGTCACTCGCGACGAGTCGATCCGGACGATCAATGATCTCCAAAGGGATTTCTTCCTGGAGTCCGCTCTTGTGGAAGGAAACACCATGACTCTGGCCACGAACCTCCGGGACTCTGCCCCAAAGCGGGCCTTCCTGTCGTCCGCTGCTGCCATGAGCATGCCTGCACTCACCTCCTCCAACGCTTTCCAACTCACCGAGCACTTCGGTGTGGCCCCCGGTTCCGACATGGCCACCGCCGTCGCCACGGCCGCGTACATGTGCGGCTACGGAGCCCTGCCCGGAGAGAAGATGGCGTGCGCCGCTTCAGCTGACGCCATGGCCGCCTTCGTCTCCAGCGAGTTAGGATCCCACGTGAAGGTTCTGTCCACTACCACATCCGCCCCAGCCGTGAAGGCGGCAGTGAGTATCGTGCATGTGAGCAAGGGAAGCGAGGCGGAGGGCAAGACCATCGTGGTGTGCCATGTGGTGGACTTCCCGTCGGCTCTGTACTACTGTCACCGAGTGACGGGCACCAAGGTGATCAGGGCCACTCTCAAGCCCACGGAGTCCAACAGCAGCGCCATCAAGGGCGTTAGCGTGTGTCACATTGACACTTCGCTGTGGCTCAGCACACATCCGGCCTTCACCGCCCTGAACATTCCCCGTGGTGACGAGGCGTGCCATTGGCTCGTCGACTCCGACCTCGTATTCGTGCCGATCACCGGTGCCGGTGCAACTGAGTGAGTGAGTGGTGTTTGCTCCGCAGGGGCAGCACGTACCAACCGTGCCGGGTATATGCATGTTCAAGTATGTAGTGTGTATGTTTGGATTTCTGTCGAGGCGATCAGACTGTCTACTGGCACCATTCAACTGGAACCGACTTTCCATTATGAGGTGTTTGTGGTGATAGCTTTGTAGACTTGTTTGACGGTGTAGCTAGTAGCTTGTGTGTACGAGGGCTGCGATGAGAATGACGGATGCACAGCAACCAACCAGAGGCATCGAGCCGCTTGAATAATGGATTTCTGGGCTCATGACAGTTGAGAGGGTAGTCCTGCTAAGAATTTTATGTGCGAGGACTAGCTGGTCTTGAGTGAGTCCCCTCTCCCCCCGACCGTGTGTGTATAGATTTCGAATGATATAATAAAGATCGCCTTCAGTCACTCTGTGTTGACATCTGTGTTCTGTGGTACTGATTTGATGTTCTCGCGTGTGCATGTGTTATTCCGTCGGCGTGAAATAGGAGAATTACAGTGAACATTGAGTATGTAGTGTCGAGAAAGTTGCTGGATTGTCGAGGTACAGAGGCCCAAGGCTGACAGAGGAACATGTTATGGTAGAGCTAGCACTATATAATATTTGTCAGTGTGCTGGGAACTTAAGTTTGACCGTTTCCTTTGTGTGGCATGAATATTACCAAGTGATTGAGGATATTATTAATGTTAAACATTTTGCAACAAATGACGAGAAGAAATAAAAGACGAGTCTAATCTCCTGAATAGTTTTTCTGCACTAATTAAATTTCTAAGTACTTAGGAATTTTCAGCATGCGAAAATAATTTATCGTCAAAGGAAACAATTTCTGTCCTTCACGTTCTGAGAACAATATTTGTACTTGCATTTTCTCTAAATAATAAAATTTATAGTCATGTTCGTGATTCCACAATTTTATGACGGTTTGCCCATTTTTGTTTAAGTAGGGTGAATTGAACAGTCACAAATAAGGTCTGAGTGGGCTTTTCAGTATACAATTGTACCGACTTCAAATCATTTTGCTTCATTTACTCCAATTATGAGGTTTACAAAAAAAACAAAAGGAGAAAGGAGCTATTCTCATTATCCCCATGGTTGATTGATATCTGAGATTCTTGAGGCTATTGCTAGTACTCTAGTTCCCAATTGTTGTATTCTTTTTCCACTGATGAGAGACTATATATTGATTGGTTAATTAGAAAAAAAGGTATGAAGATTTTATTTTATGAAGGTCTTGAATATATAGTCTCTCATCATCACAATATTTCTGTCCATACATTCATCAATTTTGTCAAAGATAAGTAAGTTTCTCTAAAATCAAAAGCATATTTTCTATGACGGTAATATTCATGAGACCAAAATTATGGTTTGTATGTACATGTGACTTGACAATGTTTTTTTCTAAAGGTCTCCACTGTGAAAGGTTTAACTTGAAGGATAAGCTCTCAATTACTGGAAGTTATTTCTGTGACAAAGGTAGGATTACATTCGCTTCACCTACGTGGAGATTTGTTATCGAACACGTAATTCGTTATAATGGGAATATTCAAATTATCAAATTGAGCTTGAGGTGAGCCAAATGTGCTGTGTGGGTACATTTAGCTCAACTCCACCTAAACCCACATTTCTCAAAATCAGTGAACAATACCATTGTAACGAATTACGTGTTACCGGTGATTGTCAGGTATCAATTCATGCTCTTGTGAGGATGGGTCGTGATTTCCCAAACCAGTGTAGCCAGGAAAATTTATGTTCTGCACAATATGATGTTGGGCTCAAGATAGAGAAGTGCTGATTTCTCATAATATATGCTTATTATTTGATAGAATGAGTAATAAAATTTTCGGAATCGAGTTTGATATCGAAGAGATAACAAACCCACAGTTATCATTCATGTTGAAAACATGAAAGCCTCACCTGTACTGAGTTTCCATGGTACTGCAGGTGTACACTGCCCGCAACTTTCACACTGTAAAGATAGTAACTGGAATAAAATTTAGCCGATGCTATGATCGGCCCTTTAATTAGCTGTGTACATGATCCGTGAGCTGGTATCATCCTTCCGTCTTCTTACTTTGAGGTAACCTCATTGCTAACCTCATTAGAGATATCTGTTCCTTTCTTGGAAGTTATGTTCCGTGATTGACATGAGGATCTGTCGAGAGCGCCCGGCTTCTACGCAAGTTGGCACTTGGCAGCATCACAGAAGATTGCACTGAATGCTTGTGGTAACGTGGTGTGGCTATTTCGTGGTGCTGGTAAGCCATCACTCTCTTTGAGCTTTTGTGAGTCTAGTTGATTGACTGTGTTCAGACAATTTTGCTTGAACTTGAAATTTCCTGTTTTTCGCAATGGATGGCAGCCTGGGGTCATATATACGAGTGGGCCCTCGGCTGACAAGGCTCCAATGTATAGCATAGATCAAATTATCTTGTGACTGAGGCACTCTGTATTTCGGATGCGATGTTGTAGAAATCAACATCTATATCCAGAGAAGATTGTGTACTAGTATGATGTTGTTTTTCTAGGAGCACCATTCACCTGGACCCGACAAGTTTTCGATCATGAGGTGTTGGTGGTGATAGCAAAGCAGACTTGTTTGACTGACTGTGTAGCTAGTAGCTAGCTTGTGTTTACGTAGGTTGCGATGAGATTCATCGATGCATGTAATCTGGACTCGTCAAGCCGGTTGAATAATAATCTCAGTGTGGAACAACTACAAATAAGGTATACGAGCATTTCATTATACGATTGTGTGAACATCGTACTATACTTCTACTTTACTCACTCCAACTATGGCAGAAGTTTATAAGAATGCTATCTCCATAAATAATCTTGGTCTTTTGGGGCTGAAGGTATATTTGGTACCAGCTTCGTCGCTTCTTGCTACTCAGATGTGTAGAAAATGTCTGTTCTATCCTTGGAATCTACAAGAATCTGGCTTTGCTTTGAGCCCATGACAGGATGATGTAGTCGAGCGGCTTTCATGGAAGTTGGTTGCATTACATAAGAATGCAATGAATGATCGTGGCAACGTGGTGTTGCTAACTCTTAGTGCTGGTAAGCCATTTCATTCAGGCGTGTGGGCTTTTGTACGTGTTGTTGATTGTGTCAAACACTTTCGCTTGAACCTGAACTTTCATGTCTTTGCAATGGCAGATGATAATACCAGTGTGGGCCCTCGGCTGATACAAGCCTTGTCAGTTCCAGCAGCATAAAACATCATCTGAGAGGCACCGTGCTTTTTGGATGCTGGGTTGAAGAAATCCAACCTCTGTGATGGCCATGGTATAAAATAACGTTTATGTCTTGAGAGATGATTGAGTAATACAACACGGTTGTTATTGTACTCATACTATGACACCAAACTCAGAATCCATTGCATGATATAAATTCATGACAGAAATTAATTAGTGAACGCATGGGTTTAGGTGAGGGGTCAGGGGCACTTTCAAATCTTTTCGAGTACGTGCTTTGAGCCTTTGATGCTCCAAAATTTGAGTGCATTTGAGAAGCCATGTGGGTTAATACTTCAAATGATGGTCTGAACTGGAAATATATTCAGAGAAAGCTTTTCAAATGAATCATCGTATAAAAACCTTACAAATTCAAGTCAGTAACAAAAGGAAGAAGAAAAAAAAAAAAAAAACTTTATAGGCTGAAAATAATATTAGTTTTTGTTCAAAATGACATACTAAAAGGAAGTCAATCTATTGTAATTGGAGTACATTGTGAATCGCCATACAAGTTCACAAAACCTTCAAATATATATGTTCAAGAGTTCACTCACAAAATACTAATATGTAGAATCAAGTGATCATGGAGGCTTATCAATCTCAACACTAAGTGCATGAGTGCCTCCCCTAAAACCACGCACCATCTTGCTGAGCAATCTTTGAAGTTTGCAAGTTTTAGCACTATAGTCATGTTGTAAGTTTTATTAGAGATTACAATACTGGATTTCTCCACATGCATCCTTGAGTTCATTGGGTCCTAATATCTTTGTTGGACCCTAGGAGATTCAAACATACTTACATTATGGATCTATATTGATCCACAATGTTCGCTGGTCAACTTGAAAGATGCTAGGGGATGCCCCTTGACACCGACTGGCCACCATGCAATCTTCCATGATTACATGTGACTGTGAGAGTGAGCTCATCTCATAAAAACTGACCACATACATTATCTTGAGGATTTATGAATGTGCACGCAACAAAGACCACGCCAACTAAGCTACCATGATGGTAAGTGAAGAGCACATCTGAGGTTCTCAATTGCGCAAGATATCTCATCCTTCTCACCTATAAGTGACTTGATCTCAAGCACTTCATCACAATCATTTCCAAGACACCTCCCTTTTTCTCAATCTGCTTGCAAGCCATTCTTTCCTTTTTCTTCCACTTCTTAGTAGCGATGGCACTTCTCCGCCTCGACCTCATCCTCCTCATGGCCATCACAATGGCTATCATGGAGGCGGCTACAATGGTAAGATGTCGTGAACACATGTCGTAATCTGCATTCCTCCTTGGCTCCCATCCACTTGTGTTGTAATAAAGTTTGCTTCAAATCAAGATTGCTATAAAAGTCTGAGGGATCAAAGAGGCTGCTTGTCAAATTTTACTACACCAACACATAGTATCTAGTATTATTTTACACTGCATCTCATCATGTCAATTCTTGTAGTCTTATAGAAGTCCATGAATCCATGAGCCACATTGACCAAGTTAGAGTGTCTCTTGAAAACCGGAACTTAGTGAACCATGCTTTATGACCCATGCATGCATCATTCACTTGTTGCTCTCTAGGCCTGTTGTCTACAAGATGTATACGGGCCATACATTCGAGTGCTGCAATTTTGACAATTTTAGCTGATGCTTGCGACTACTCTGCACTTGGTTGCTCTTCTGGCTGGCAGGTGAACGGAGCCCGCCTTCTCTCCACCACGGACGACGCCAAAATTGCCGCAGTCTGCTCCACCCCACACCTCCGTTGTGAGGAAACTCCTCTCGCCACCAAGGCCACTGGAGTCACTCGCGACGAGTCGATCCGAACGATCAATGACTTGCAGCGAGATTTTTTCCTGGAGTCCGCTCTTGTGGAAGGAGACACCATGACTCTGGCGACGAGCCTCAGGGACTCTGCCCCAAAGCGGGCCTTCCTGTCGTCCGCTGCTGCCATGAGCATGCCTGCACTCACCTCCTCCAACGCTTTCCAACTCACCAAGCACTTCGGTGTGGCCCCCGGCTCCGACATGGCCACCGCCGTCGCCACGGCCGCGTACATGTGCGGCTACGGAGCCCTGCCCGGAGAGAAGATGGCGTGCGCCGCTTCCGCTGACGCCATGGCCGCCTTCGTCTCCAGCGAGCTCGGACCCCACGTGAAGGTGCTGTCCACATCAACATCCGCTCCAGCCGTGAAGGCGGCGGTGAGCATCGTGGATGTGAGCAAGGGAAGCTTGGCTGAGGGCAAGACCATCGTGGTGTGCCATGTGGTGGACTTCCCGTCGGCTGTGTACTACTGTCACCGAGTGACGGGCACCAAGGTGATCAGGGCCACTCTCAAGCCCGCGGAGTCCAGCAGCAGCGCCATCAAGGGCGTTGGCGTGTGTCACATTGACACTTCGCTGTGGCTCAGCACCCACCCCGCCTTCACCGCCCTGAACATTCCCCCTGGAGATGAGGCGTGCCATTGGCTCGTCGACTCGGACCTGGTGTTCGTGCCGGTCGCTGGTGGTGCATCTGAGTGAGTGATGTCTGCAAGGCAAGGGCAGCACCGTACCAACCGTGCCCATTGCATGTTCACATATATACAGTGTGTTTGCAATTACAGTGTCGAGGCGATCCGTCTTCTTCTAGCACCACTCACCTGGACCCGGCTTTGGATCATGAGGTGTCGATGGTGATAGCGAAGCAGACTTGTTTGATTGTGTAGCTAGTAGCTTGTGTGCACGTAGGCTGCGATGAGAATCACGGATGCACTGCAGCCGGATTCACCGAGCCGCTTGAATAAAAGAGTGTGGACTCATGACTGTTAAGAGAGTAGTCGCGCTAAGGATTTTATGATTGTGCGAACACTAGCTGGTCCTGAGTGAGGGGCTCACTTTGTGTCACTTTGCTAGGAGTTCGATTGAATAATAAAGATTGCCTTCAGTTTGTGTTTGAATCTGTGTCCATTTGTGTTCTGGTATGACCAGTGTCCTTGCAGGCGCAGATTTGATGATATAATAGGATTCGGAGGTGATGCTGCTTCGACTCACAAGTTTTCTGTTGACTTTATTATTCCATTACGAATGATATATCAAGCAATTTTGTGTCCATTGCTATCTGTGAGGGGAGGGATGAGTTCATTCACGCACACTCCGCACCAGGTGATATTCCACCTCAAGTACTACATAGAGTATTATGATGAACACCTTGGCTTTCCCCAAGCAGTATAAAGTGGGATCGATGCTGATATGAGTGATGTCATGCACTGGGAGATGAAAAGAAAAAATGAACATACGAAGAGCTCTCAACTTCATGGCCCCCACTATTAGCTTTGCGTATGAAAATAGTATTGTCGATCCAACTCCCCAAGTACTGTACAGTCGCTGAAACGTCAAAGAAGTTACGTAATGAAGATTTGTATGAACGGTATTCGGCTCGTTAGTATGACCACATCGGCAACACAGTGCTGTAGTTTTCAATCTTCTCCCTAGAGATGATCATCCTTAAGTTTATAACAAGACCATGATATAGGTATTGCTTTGTACATCACGTCCAAAAAGCACAGTGCCTCAGAAGATGTTCAATCTATGCTGTCGGAACTGACAATGGCCTTGTAAGCCGAGGTCCCACAGGTACTATCACCTGCCATGCATGGCGAAAAGATGAGATTTCAACTTCAAGCATTTTTATTTATTTTTTATTGTTTTCAACACAATCAGCAAGACACACAAAAGCTCACAGGAGAGGGTGATGGCTGTGATCCCCGCCCCAAGAGCTAGCAACACCACGTTGCCACGAGCCCACGATCATTCATTGCATTGTTCTGTGATGCTGCCACCTCCCATTGATAGAAGCCGCTCGACTACATCATCTTGTCAATCACGGGGCCAAAACAAGCCTGGCTTTTGGAATTTCCAAGCAAAGAACACACATTGGGATTGCGAAATAGAACGGAGGTCTGTTCAATGTAACAAGATTGAAGGATCGTACCAGCTCAGGGATGTAGACAGCTGGAGGGCCGATAATAGCATAGGATAAATCTTCTCCGGATACCATCTTCACAGTCTGAATGTCGCGGGCAGTTTTTTTTTTATGGAAGCTCAATTGCTTATTGCCTCCACGTCTTAGTAGCAAGAAACCATATCTGCACTAAGCTAGTACCAAATATAGGTGAAGCTTTCAGATTTTCAACCTTGATAAGGAAAGGTCTGTTACCTATTGAATAACAAAGTAAAATCCGACCTGCCTATTACTTGTTTCATGAGATGATTATCAACATGATTGAGCAACGAGCCCTCTCTACCTTTCAGCCTTGCATCATATTGTGGGAAACATACATTTTTCTGGGCTACACATCTGGAGCCTATTGAGATCAAATCTCATCCTGATATGGAAATACTCAACCGCAACAATGATCGGTACTATCAAATCTCAAGGTGATAAAAATGCTATCCTGCCTTTGTCACAATTACTCGGTTGGCAGCACTGAAAAAAGTAGCAAAGTCTAGTGGGAATGTCGCCACCCGAATGTCGCCACCCAACAGTGTGAGTGATAACTCACAATGATAGAGGGCTTATTCTTCAAACACTTCTAAAGTATGGAAGACGTGCAAAATGACTAGTTACAAATTTTCATCATGGGAAACAACTAGCTACAAATTTTCATCATTTGCACTTTGAGGTGGAAATGCTACCAATATACATATTGCAATGAAGAATCACCAACTAGAAAGATGTTCACATTTATCTCAGCAATACCCTTGCCCAAAAGAAATTTATCTATGAAAAATACTTGTAAAAATTTAGTATAGAAACATCATTGCAAAATAATCCAGTATCTAAGATATTCAAATAAAAAATCCAACAACTACAAAGTTGTTGAAATGTATCCTAAGATATCCTAAGATCATCTGTATGCAAGAAAAATCCTAAAAAACTAAATTGGATTTTACATAAGTTCTCTTGTAAAACAAGCGCCATGTTTTTTTTTTTTTTTTTTTTTTTTTTGGCACAAATGAAACTCGTACATTTCATTGCAAAAGGAACCAACTTACAAAACCCAGTCACATGTGACCTGGGTCTAAAAAACAGAGAAAAACTCCCCAAGCAAGGACAGTACAGGGAGCAGTAAGACTTGCGCCCTAAGCTACCAAGCACTGTCATCGCTTGCCCACCCCACAACCCCTCCCTCTATCCTCCCCAAACAGATCAAGACATATTCAGAACAAAACCTTCATCCGGACCTCTAACCTGCCACTTCGGCAAGTCTAGCCTGAAGGTGGCAAAAACTTCGCCTCTACCCCTTCTATCTCTAAATTGGTCAAAGTCTCTCGCTGCTTGATCAGGATGGAAGATCCTCCTCTGTTTGACCTTGCTCCACTCTACTCTTCCGTAATCGATGATGCCCGACCACACCACCTGGTACATCTTCTCTGGCGTCCAGCTAGTGCCATTAAAAAGCAAGCGCCATGTTTGAAAACCCAAAGACAAGAGTTGCCCTCACAAAAATGCTCTCAATAAATCCATATTGTGTTGTATGGGACTAAAGTTTAATCACACAAACTTGATATGGAAATTAACCTAAGTGATTTTATCTAAAGTAGACCTTGGATGAAGAAGCTATGGCTTTTATAGTTTTGCCTTCCATCCAAAATATTATTTTTGGTATTTGGCGCATTTAGGGGTTGAATGCATCGTGATATAGATGGGCTAAATGCTCAAATTCTGAAAAAATTGAATTTCTGAATTAAAAGCCTACAAGCTTGCAAAATAATTCATACTTTCAAGGAACTACAAGATGTCCAAGAGTGCGCCACTTTAGAAAGATTGTATTCATAGACTAAAATTAGACCAAGATGTTTGGAAATAAGTGCCTAAACTTGCTTGATGTCGAATTTTGACATTTGCAATGAAGGTTTACTTAGTCATTTAAGATATATATCTTCTATATTTGAGATTCGTCTTCAACAAATTTGTTGGATTTTATTCCAAATATAGTTCAATTTTTGTAATGAAACTTGCAAAACAGTGAAATATGGTATATAGTTACCTATGGCATGCATCTTAGTAAAGGAAACTTTTGTTTAAGAGTCAGAAACATGAGGATGTTTTACCATTCATTTGCTAGTTAATTATTTGAGATGAAAATAAGGTTTTCATGAACTTGTTTTGACAAGTATATTTTTAATATTAATTCTAGCAACTTTCTTGATGAAATCTTTGTTATGTAAATAATGTTGGTATTGGGTTAGCAAAGATGTTTCTATTTTGAAAGAGTAAAACAACGTACACGGTATTTGAGAAGTTCTTTCTCCTTGATGCGCCTCTTAGATCTTAACGTTATTTGATGGTATGGAATTTAAGTGGAGTCTAGTTTTATTAGTAGAAATCCCAACTCAAATCAAGGTATTTTGAATACAAGGCAATCCATGTGTTTATAAGTGAAAAGTGTCTTACTTTGAATTATTTTTAGATAATATTTCAAAATTCTTTTGTAAATTTCTCGCAATTTTCATCAATGCAAGGCTATCATTCAAGCCAAGAAGTCAATAGTATACTTTAGTTTTCAACTATGACACTAGTAATAATCTCAAAATTGGGGCTAACTATAGGCTAGAACATATAGGGATTTGATTCACAATATAATTCAACCCCTAAATTTTGTTGTGTATTTGGAAGCTTGAAACCTCATTACTATGGCATACTACCTTCATTCACCGTGAAGTGTGTGAACCTAATCTTTTACTTTTAACCATAAGATCTTGTACTTAAGATCTTTAGTCACTATTCCATATTAATTGTGGTATTGATAATCATTTGCAAGAGCTCAGTCTATGTATAAGAGTAGAGACGACAATTAGCAAAACATTCATGACAAAGATTTTTTGGTTTAAGGAAATTAAAGTGAACTATGATAGGTACCTTTACGAGTTTGAGATTTTTAAGCAAAAATTAGAGAAATCTGCTACGTAGTCCCCAGTTGATCTCCAATCCGTCGTTTTGTGCCCTATTTTCAAATATCTGCTAAGTAGAACGGATTAGGGACCAAATGCACCAAACTCGGGACCACGTATAAATTAGATACCTTCACACACAGATGAAAAACAATCGTGTTCCTTTGGTCTTCCGTGCAGCACGTTGCGAATTAGGCACCAAGTTCAACTGGGGACCAAACTCAGAAAACCATCAAAATTATGCATTTTTCAGTTTCGTCCCTAGTTTGATTTTAGAGTAAAAATTTAGTGCCCAATTCGACGTTTGGTCCCCAATCCAACAAAAACGGGGTGTTTTGGTCCCCTAATCCGTTGTACTTAGCGGATTTCTCTATTGTATGAAAAATTACAAAACCTTGAATTTTGAAACCTTCTGAAAGAACTAAAAAATTGACTAATACCTTGAGATTATTTTATAATTTTTGGGAGCTATCCTTGCAAAATTGGTAATTTTTTTGACTTGGTTCACTTAGGAAAGTACGTAAATTCGGTTCTAAACATGTATAGGTAAATAACATTGATAGAAAGAACTAGAGATAAGCTGTCCTTTTTGGCTCAATATCCAAGAATTACCAATGGAGGATTCAAAGTTGGAATATTGCTTTGTAGATTTTACCACATACACCTTGTAGGTACTACCACACTCATACAAAATTATAGCCCAAATTTTCAACGTTAAACCCTTCATAAGGATTGCTCAATATCCCAAAAAACCTATTATAATGTTTGGGATGCAATCTCATTTCAAATCAAGCCAAATGTCCAATTTGACATTTTGGACGACAAGTTGAAACTTTAAAAACCACAACTTCTTCATGGCAGGGTTGTCTTGTGCGACAAACTTGACACGACGTCAAACACGACAATCATGTCATACAGACAACAGACCCTTTGTTTGAGAATATACCATATTCCTAGAATATACTTAAAATATTCTAAATTATGCCCACATATTCTTGGATATCGAGCATATTTCATCCAAATTGTGTAACGTACCAGACACCTGTCAAACACGAAGAACACGACAAATCGACAACTCGACAGACATTGCCAAAAATGTGTCGAAGAAGACAAACCTGCTTCATGGTAGTCAAATTTCAATAAAAATAGTTAAATTAAATTTGAATACCTAAACAAGCCAAATATAAAATAAATTATGGATGACAAGGGACAAGTCTGAAAAGCCATCATTTCTTCTGGCAATAGAATGTGTTTTAGATGTAATCTCTTTGGTTGAATCTAAATTAAATCTATTTTGTGTGATAAAATTTTTATACTCATACAATAAAGTAGAATAACATTGGTTTGGTGAAGGAAACTCTTGTTTTAAAGTTTTTAATAATAGGGCATGTCTTACCACTAGAAGCCAAATATGTTAATCAAAATTTCTTCTTATGAATTCCATCACATATGTATGATCTAAGGGTGTCCATAAGCATACTAGGGCCGCTCTATGCTAGGCAAACTAAATGTCAAAACTCCAAAGCACAAAAGCCACTCTTAAATATATGGAATTCGAAACTAGGCCAAAATTATCAAAATATAAAAAAAGAGCCAACTTACCCACCATCTTTTAATTACTCCCTAAATTGTTTGATGGGTTGAAGCACACTAAGGTGGATCACTTTTGGACATGTACTTGTACTCAAGAAGTACCAATTCGCAAATGAACACCTAATTTGGTTGAGTGTTGAGATGATGGAATTGAGGAGAATGTTAGTATACCTAGTTGTGGAACAAGGATTAAAGGCACAATAATGACTCCCATGATTCCCATTGGAACTTTTTAATATTGGAAGAGAGAGAGCATGAGCGAAGTCCCAAATCTTGAATCCTAGAAGTAGCCTTTGATGCCAAAAACAATTGTTTAGCACAATTGCTTCGGTGTGTATCGTAATACTATGGTGGAATGGAAACAAGTCCACATAATTTTTTTTGACTAAATTACATCATGTCAAAGATTCCACACTTTGATTGAAAAAGTAAACATCTAAGGAATTAGTTTTGGAGAAAAAATGATACAACTTGTTCAACATAAAGAGGTGCTCTATATGACCAAATATATTTTTTATTACTTTGCAACTATAGTTTTACCAAATTAGAGTGCTTTGAGACATTTTTGATTGCCATGGCATACTTTAATTAAAAGCAAGACATGCGTATTACAATATGTTCCTAATCTTTTTGGAAAGAAATAGTCAAGTGATTTGCGGTTTTGTACACTTCATCGCGCCGTTAACCTTAAATCTACAAGAAAAAAGAATAGTACTTTAGGATACATGTGGAGGGTCCAGGAAAGTTTGTTGAGCAAAGCAAATCACCCCAATTTAAAGGGCGTAATGTACAAATTGATCCACTTTAATGTGCTTCTACCTTTATAATTTTTTTTTTTTTTTTTTAATAACAAATTTATAAAAAAACCTTTTCATTAGAAATAGTGTCAAGGTAGCTTTAAACATTTTTCAAAGTGAAGTTGTTTTATGAAAAATTCTAGATCTCTAGTTTCAAAAACTTTTGAAAGAAAAAGTTGGGAAGTTATAGAAGAGTAGGAAGATCAACCTCTTTAGTTGAAGCTTGCCCTTGTAACATAAATTGGTAGAATTTTTAATTTTTTTTACTTGATAATCTTGATAAGAATTTAAATATTAACCAAATCAATAAAAAAAGAAAAAATGCTTTAAGATCCCAATCAACCATTTTATGGTGGATTTCAAAATTTGAGGAGTTGTATGAGAGTAAAAAAAGATACTTATCTTTTCTTTTTCTTTTTTTGAATTATTTCTTTTCCCCTAGAAACTTGGTGAGTTGGAAATCACATTCATTTCACCAAAACCCATTTGAAATCATAGATTGTCACAACAAGGCTTCAAACACAATGTGGGTAGGTTAGAGAACAAGGTTTTCTTATTGCTAGAAAACTTTCTGTTTTGGAATACTAATGGTGATCACTTTGGGTTGTTGGTGGCCTTCCTCTATTTTATCATATCATATATGAGTGTAGCCAATCGTCTCAATTCTCAACTACTAATAATAGAGAAGACATCCTCTCATGATTTTCAAGTTTTAAGTGTCTCTAATTTATAATTGTAAGATAAATGGTTTCCTTAATATTTTAAGGAATTTAACGGTATCGATCTAATTTAAGCATTAAGGTCTTTATATTCTTTATGGAGCATAGTGTTCGTAAGAGTTATGGATTGCATACTTTATAATGCATCTAAGTTTCTCTCCAAACCCCTTGAGCCTTTAGGAGTTAAGTGATGTTGAAAAAAAAAGAAAGAAATTTTGCTTGTTATAGGCATGAAAATTGAAGTTTGCATTTTAAACTTCAATAATTTGATACTAATCAACATACTCTTGTAGTATTAGAAATCTTGAGTAATAATCTTAGGCAAAAATAATGATTTTAAGAAGAATCTATATTACAATACACGAGGCTTTGTCTCACACGACGGTTTCGCGCTGGAATCCGTCGTGGAGACTTGCCTCCTGTATCCACACTTCTGCTCAACCGTTCAACCAACCGCTCAATCAAGCACCGTCAAGGCTTATTGGTGCACAAAGACGTCCGCGAATTGTGTGGACAACGCACAGACGGCACCGCCATAGCGAGGCTTTGTCTCACACGACGGTTCCGCGCTGGAATCCGTCGTGGAGACTTGCCTCCTGTATCCACACTTCCGCTCAACCGCTCAACCAACCGCTCAATCAAGCACCGTCAAGGCTTATTGGTGCACACCGACGTCCGCGAATTGTGTGGACAACGCACAGACGACACCGCCATAGCTTGTGTTCAGGTCCTTTTACATTGGAATCAGCATCCATAAGTTGCTCGATGAAGCCACTTTAGGCCGTCTCCTCTTACAATAGAATTTATGCAACAGGTATTGTGGCCTTCATCCTGCCGTCTCCTCTCACAATAGAATTTATGCAACAGGTATTGCGGCCTTCATCCTGCAACATACAGCATTGTGAAGAATTTCTTAGAGCGGTAGCAATCTAAGTAACTACTCTAGGTTGTGAAGGGTTTCAGGATATTTTTAGTGAGCAAAACTGTTTCTCAATCTTAATATTGTTTCTTTTGTTCGATCTCTTATCGACAATATCTACAACAACATTGGCGATATATCTTCTCATGAGGATCAATATTTTCGAGATCGGACTATTTTAAGTGCTCGCAATACAGATGTTGATTTGATCAACAAGGAGATTTTGCAATCTTTCCCCGGCAATCTCAAAACTTTTAGGAGTGCTGAGAGGTTCGAAAGTCTTATTTGCGAGGAGGTCAATACTAGTACCACTAATTTAAAAAATTGGATGCTTCAAGAACTTTTAGATCCTTTTGATCCCAATTTTGACTCTTTAATGACAAAAATTTCATGGTTTGATGCCGAGTTGACATAATTAGTAATTGAACCTCATAGATTAGTACATGGGATAAACAAAGATCTGTTAGATGGATCTTTGTTGCATTTCCTTCCACTCGATACAGAGGTTATTGATTTGAACGGTAATAGGGAGGTTGCTAGAGGTAGCTACGGTGTGATTTTTAAGTGTCACATAATAGGAGTCGATTTCATTCCAAGAGAAGAGGAGTACGCTTGTAAAGCCTTCATTAGTACTGTTCATAGAAATAGTTTTCAATCAATGAACATAGAAGCCACAAGTTGTCCTCTGGTCCATCCTCCAAACATTATTTGCCATACATCCTTCTAAACCGCATGGATATATGCGATGGTGGAATGCTGGAACTTTGAGTTCTAAGTATGGTCTTGAAGTGCAATGGAAAATCACGTATGGAGCCAGGAGTGGATGCTGACAATGTGAAGTTGTTTCAACGACTACGAATCCGACTGTCTTGGCACAAACTTTTTATTTGGTATGCTATTTCTGTATAAAAATGGTAGCATACACTGTGATTTGTCTCCCGACAACATCTTATTACACAAAGAAGAAGATAATATGTACATAGGTGTTTGTGATTGGGGATTTGCATGTACGATAGAGTTTCCTCTGCTATCCAACTATGTATATCCATCACAAAAAGAATTGGAGGCAGATAGAATAAGACGGCCTTGGGTGGATCCATCTTTAATGACTGTTTATGGTTCAGAAGTAGCTAAATTTAGTTTAGCTATTGATGTGTATGTTACATCAAGGATAGCATCTTGGATTATAGGGCCTTTTGATGAAGACAGTGACATTTCGTCCACAGATTATGATATATACACTCATGGCCTACGGTTGCTCAGTAGTGAACCTACAAACGAACGTTATAATACCCTTTTACAAAGAGTAAAGGGATTCCAACGGTCAATACCCATTTCGAGGAATGATCCAATGGAATGTTATCGTAAAATAAAATAGAGACCATGTTTGAGACCATTGATGTATATTTTATTATTCTAAATATATAAATTCGATATGTATTTTTTAATATTTTCTGTATCAACTTATTTGAAGTTTATAAATGTTTTATAGCTTTAGGCAATCCAAGTTGAAAATGCTCAACGGCACGGGTCCCACTAGTATATAAATAATAAAGGAGGATAATAATAATAATAAATCCTTCATTCTAGGTTTTTCAAAATAGAAATTAGCCATTTTTTCTTTCTTGGTTTTTAAAGGGTTAACCCCTAAGTGTCCTTGATGTCAAAAAACAAAATCAAATAAAAAGTTAAAACTTCGAAGAGCCATATTTTAGTGACCCAAAGTTTGTTTTTATTCAAATCACTTGGGTTGGATCCAGAATCAAGTCTAGTTTGTGCACTAGTAAAATTTGAGGATTCTATTTAGAGAATTATTAATTAATGGCATGCATTTTGGGAAGGCAACTTTTGTATTTGGATTTTCAAACATCAAGTATGCATTACCATAGAAAACTAAGAATTTGGTGAACTTGACCTACAATATGCTCAATACGAGATTGTACTATTCAAAGCTAAATTGCTTAATTCCATTTAATTTCATAATTATATTAGACATTTTATGCAGATGTCTTTTCTTTGGCTAAAAATAAGTTGAGACTCTTAGGTTTTATTGGAAATTTCAAGTATGTTTCTATATTGAAATATTAAAAACGCAGATGGTCGTTGAGGATTTGTATTTCCTCCTTTTACCAATTGATTTCAACTTCATCTGTTGGTCTAAAATCCAATTCAAGTCTAGTCTTTATGTCATAAAACTTAGTTTAATCCAAGATGTTTACAAGAGTGTCATGCATTTTGGCGCAAGAGGTATAGCTTTTAATTAATTAATTATTATTTTTTTTTTATTGTTTTTTTTTTTTTTTTCTTTAATTTCTTTTCTTACTTTCTTTCTGGTAAGATAGTAATCACTCCAAGGCTAATATATGAGTTGATACTATCTTTGGTAATATCTTTTGGTTCAAGATTGATATTGTGATATTAACGGTAAACAAATTTCTAGTTGGTAATTCTTTAATTGTAGTTGCTTTTTTGATAGTATTCTCAATTCAGAGTGAAAATGTTGTAATTTTAAACTTCATCATAGAGTAAAGTTACATTATTATCTTGCAATTTTTGAGGCGTAATGACTCCAAGTTTAATCCACATTATCTTCGATAAGTTGTTTCAAAAGATTATACAATTGAAATTTGAGTTTTTTACTTTCATATATTTACAATCTAAGTGAGGTGAAATAAGTTTTTGAGGCGTAAAGACAAAAGATAGGCCGCGACCTTTAGAAATATTAAGATTAAGTATATTATATTTACTTGCCTAATTTTTGTGTATTTAGGAAATTTCAAGAACTTTGACAAAAACTAATTGGAGAAATGAAAGATAGAGAATAATGTTATTGTGAAGGAGTTAAGAAACATCTTAACCTAGTTTAGATTATGACAAAAACCCCTTAATTATAGGATATTTTTGAAATTATTTCTTCTAATTTGCTCATAACCTTGCAACCCAAACTCCCAAGTCCCAACTTAGTTATTTCCAAGAAAAAAATTTTAACTTTTTAAGAACGTTTACCTAAGAGCTAAAAACAAATAAGGGATTAGAACACAAGATTTAAGAAAATAATAGCAATGAAATAGACAGAATTTGAACAAGTAAAAAGTATACCATAAGTCCATAATTCATTTAATATTGATATGATTAAAACATGCAAGTTCTTCACATGCATCATGAAGAGGCAAATCCTACGTCTTGTGTGTCACTTCAATGCAAAATTTCTACAATATGACATTCATTTATAAAGGAACATTGGGACTAGCCAAAACCACGTCCTACATTTTCAATGTATGATTGTTGAAATTAAAGTATAAACTAGATATTCAAAAGAAATTTAGTATGTTATAATTGTGATACACTCATTGTGATTAGCCATACACGTCCACAAAGTACCAAAAAGAACCTCAATTCCGTTAAAATGGCACTATGCCATGTTGCATTTTGTCACACCACATCTTACATATGTGCTCACATGGAATGGTGTATTCTGTAATATCACAATTTTTTTGATAATATCACTCCTCTATATACATTGTCACTCATTTTCCATAATATCACCTTAAAATTCTGTAATATCACATGGTTTCTGAACTGCAGTTCAGAAAGTTTAGGTGTGTCATTTTAGCGGCATAACGCCATTTTAACGGAATTGGGGATTAAAGGCAAAAACCTCATAATTCTATCAAATACAACCCACTTGTATAAGGTCAATATTTTCAAACCTCATGATCATAATTTGAGGAGCCTTCTAATGAATACCAAGTGTATCACTGCCTCTCCTAAGACCATACACCATCTTGCTGAGACATATTTGAGGTTTCAACTGCAAGATTTAACACTCTAATCATAAAGTCAAGTTGAATTCATTGGGTCCCAACATCCTTAAGTTTTTGGACTCTAGAATACGTCAATGAATTCACGTGCATGGATCTATATTGATCCACACTGTTCAGTGGCACTGGCCATGTTGCTAAATTCAAAGGGAGGTCCCTTGACACCAACTGGCCACCCCACAACTTTGCAGGATTACAAATCAGTGACTTCGTATCCTCAATACCAACCACATCTTTGGCATGATTGAGCGCCCTGCAGACAACAAATACCAAGCAAATAAAGCACATGCCCGGTTCTTGAACATTTAGGATATCTAATATTACTCACCTATAAGTGGCTTCATCTCGAGCACTTCATCACACTCATTTCCAGCACATTCAGTCACACACTTCCAGTGCTTCCTTATTTTCAACCATCTGCTTGCAAGCCTTGTTGTTTCTCTGAAGTTCTCCGCCTCTAGATACTTTCTAATAGCTATCATGGCACTTCTCCGCCTCAGCCTCATCATACTCATGGCCATCATGGAGGCGGCCACTACGGTAACACTTCATCACCATATCTTGCTTTCCTTCTCGTTCTATCTACATGAGTTGTGTGCAAGGGGTTATTGAGGGCTCGCTACTTGGTGCTAGAATACCAGGGCCAAAGCATGCTAGGGTGGAACACTTAGTACATCACCCTGTCTTTCTGCAGGGTGTAGCCAACTTCAAGGGCCTGTTTAGCATAGATCCCACTCCTAAAGTACTAATTTTATAATGGTCGATGATAGCAAAACTTGTGAAGTTTATTAATTTAATTGGCTCCACCTCAAAAAATGTAGGGAGCATCTCCAAATTTGTACTTTTCCACCTTTTCTAGGGTACAAACCTCTCAGAGAAATTAACACAAAAGTACAAAGTTTATGATTTATAAGATAGAGTAGTACAAATTCACCCATCAATTATGGAAATATATGTATAAAGCCATCATATGCACACTTGGAATGTTGGTAGAGATCTACCGCTTATAGTGAAATTTACGGTCAAAGTGCCCAAATTCATTTTGAATGGCATTCACTCAAAAATTATCCAATTTTTGTTTTTTTTTTCTACTCCCCCTGTACAGTGTGTATTGCATGTGTGTAAACGGTGGATTTCATCGAAATGAATGTGATTGTATAATTTGTAGACACCTCTCATCTTCTACACTGGTACAAAATTTGTACCAAAGGTACCAGTTCGGGAAAGAGAAGTGGCGCTTCCTGCAATTAATGCGACTGACAAGGCATTGTCGACGTCGGTTAGAGTTAGTTAATTTCCTTCGGATTCTGTCACGTTCATGACAGTCGGCGGTGCATCCTCTTCTGTTGTCTTGTCAGAGAACGTTCGACGAAGGCGATCTGAGTTTTGGAGGGAGAATTTTCGGGCCTCTCTGTGGCACTGTTCTGTTTTGCGCGATCGTGTTTTGCTTGTGATGTGAGGAATTGTTTTGCGTTATTTGCGGGAGTTCCGTTTTGTCGTGAATCTTGAGGAAGGTCCAGAAGATCACCGGTTATGGGGAACGCTAGAATGGGACAACGCCGTCGAGGCATTTCGCAACCAGGACCGCAAGTTCGGGCTGCAGCGGCTATAGCTGCAGAAGCCAAGCGGGTGCTGCGATGCCAACAATCGCGTGTTAGGCAAGCTCGAAGGCGCGCACGGTTAGCAGAAGAGGCAGCGGAGGCTAACCGACTTGTAATGCAGACGCCAGACGATTTCGAAGCAGTTGGGATGACAGAGAGGTCATCATCTCGCATAGCAGGCAAGCTTGCTCGTGCTATCAAGGAGGAGTTGAGAGATTGCCCTACACTACAATGTAGGCGTGTCATCGTTGAGAAATTGTTGAATCACAACACCTTCTGGCCACTGATGCCCGAGTACTATTCCAGACCACAGGACGCCAAATCGGTGTTTGTTTTCGTTGAGAGTATTCGGACGGAGCTCCAAGCGGTGAAGAATGCAAATTCGAAGGTATTCTTGGCTAGAAAGGGGGCCCTGCTTGATGCCGCCGTCAGCGAAGGCTGTGATGGGTCGAGAGCTCTGGGGAGGGTGCTTCAAGTTCATCCACGGAATATCTGTGCTGCCGTAGGTAGGAGGATCGGTGTAGACCCAGCAAACCAATTTCAGCTGCTCGAGAGAGCTAAGAGAGCGGGTGTGTCTGATTACGTGAAAGAGAACTCAAGGTGCTGCTGTGGTGGACTCAGCAATCCCGAGTTTCTCCAAACAAGAAGGACATCACACGAAAGCGGATTGGTAGAAACGAATATGATGTGCATGCCACTCATTACCTCACCGACACTCAGGTGCACATGCTTACTTACTGATGTTTTGGTTGTGAAAATGTGTTATGTGATGGTGTACAAAGTTCCATGAATATACATGTTTTTTTATCATATGGCTCATGTACAAAGTTCTGTGAATTTGTATTAAATATGTGTTGTTTCCATGTTTTGGGCAGACTCAACTTTATTTGGGATTTCGAGATGCGCATCCGGAGTGCAGAATCAAGCAAAGGGCTTTTGAGTATTTAAAACCGTGGTTTGTCAAAACCCTTAAAGACCAGAATACTTGTTGTTGTATCTATCATGTTGAGATGGATATGATGAAACAGGGCTTGATTGCCTTGAGAGACTCAAAGACTGGTTTGCATTCTTCTATACAATGTACATGTCTCTGTTATGTGTGCGGTACTAATTCCACAGATTGTGAAGCTCATTCACATGTTTATGACAGTTTGACTAGCATGTGGATGGCATGTGTGTGCCCGAAAAAGGACTTGGACAAGTGGCATCGTTTGGAGTGTTTGATGGGGCGCTGCCAGGACTGTGGAGTGAAGAGACTCGAGTTTTGTCCTCATGAGCTGTCCCTTTGCTGTGACCAGAAAGTAAAATGGAAATGTTTTGAGAAACTAACGTTTGGAGTGGATGAGGAATCTGGGCAGGAAAGAAAAAGGATTCAAGAGGTCTTTAAGGAGACCGCACCGGGTGAGTTTGTGACATATTTAAGGTCTAAGGTAGGCACTTTTGTAACCCATAATTTTGTGGCTAACTGGCAAGATGGAGAGTGTAGAAGAATGATGGAAAACCTTCCAGTTGGTGTGTTGATTTCGCACATAGATTTTGCTGAGAACTACTCCTTCGCAATCCAGAATGAGGTACAATCCATGCACTGGTTTAGCACTAGTATTACTATTCTAGTTCATATCACATTGTATAGAATACCTCCTGTGATAGATGGTGAGGAAGGTGAAATTGCAAAGTACACACATTACTACATATCAGATGACAAAAAACATGATAGTTTGTTCGTTCAAAGATTGTCTTCTTCTTTGCATTGGGATTGGATGCTTGCCTCGGTGTTCGACCTTGAACATTGGGTGTATTCCGATGGTTGTCTTTGCCCAATTTAAGGGCGCTAAAGCCATGTATTTTTGTGGCGCGTTATCCTGGGCTAACCGGATGCTCCATGCGGTGGAACTATTTTGGTAGCGGCCATGGTAAAGGTGAGTCATAAAACCGTTATTGATGTAGTAGTTTCATACTTTTGTTAGACGGTCTGGTATTGGTTTTATTGCTATAGATATTTATCGTGGTCTTGGGGTGAAAGTGATACACAAGTCTTTTTCTTCTTTGTTGTTCACACACTTGAGTACAAAATTACTCTTTAGAGTGAATCTACTCTTTTAGGTGGCATTTTTAAATTAACGTGGCACACCCGAGTATAAAGTTTGCCAAACAGAATAAAAATGGTAGGTATTTGAACTGTGAAGTCTTGTGTGAGTACAAACTTTTCCACTTAGAGTATATTTGGGAAGGTTTGTACTATAATGATTGGTGTTAGTGCAAAGTCGACCACATAGAGTCACATTGGTACTATTTTCTACTATAATGTAGAGTGTGGGTATGAATGGTATAAATGGTATGAATGGTATAAATGGAATGAATAGTATAAATGGTATGAATGGTATAAATGGTATGGATGGTATAATTGGTATGAATGTTATAAATGCTACGAATTATTGTGGTACAAAGTAGTATTATTATGGTACAAAGTGGTACGAATGGTATAAATGGTATGTGGTTTGAATTTGGTGGCCCTTGATGAGTACGAAATCTGGTATTTGAGAGACAAGTGGTACAAATTATTATACTCTTGAGGCCTACATGAGTACAAAATTGCAGCAGCAAATATACACATATTTACCTTGCTTTATACCTAGTTTGCCTATAGAGCTACTTTATTCAAGTGTATTGTACTAATTTGTGGCGTGATATTTATCTCATTGGCGGGTGAATGGGATGGTCTTTGGGGCGGTTGTCAAGAGGGCCTTGAGGACGCACCAAATTCAAAGACCACGAGGATGAGTTATCCAATGCCCAAAATTGTGTTAATTTCTTAAAGACTAAATTATCACACCGTGCCTTGAGTTCATATGAAGGATCAAAAGTGGTGCCTGTTTCTCGTGAGTTTTGGCATATTGCTATTGATGATGTAGACAGGACCATTGGTGGGGTTGTAGAACACTCTCGGCTCACGGCAACTTCACTCTATATTGGGGGCATCGAGGTGATCCTACGCTATTGCTAGTTCGAGATTTATCGTGCTTTTGTGCACCATGTATAGGGCAGGATTGGAGTAATTGCGAGCAGCAGTCTCATGTACAATCGTGGCGGGCAGTTCGTTTGAGGCCTTATGACGTTGGAACTGTTCGACAGCAAATAGAAGCCAATGACGACCCCACGAATTGGTCGCATGGTGGAGTTGGTGTTCAACATGGTGATTTAACACAAGTGGGGGATAACTTCATGATACCTTTGAGTAGGAAAAACGCTGAAAAAGTGGAATTCTATATACTTCAGTGTGTAAAAGCCAAGGTTGAAGTGCGTGAGGATTTTCATTGTCCATGGGGTGGATTTTTTAGAAGGGGTGATTCCGTGATTTGCGGTACCTATTACCAAAAGTACGGTACGGGACATGATACTTATGTATTATTAGAGAAGTCGAAAGTAGCATATGTCGAATCTCATTTAGTCAGGGCTTATAAATTTCCTATGATATTAGCTCCCCATCAAGTGAAGGGTAACCTTGCTGTTTATAAGCTAGGGATTGAGAGCGAAATTGTCATTAAGGAGGCACTCACCCAATGGTGGTCGTGAGTACATGTAGGGGCTTTGTTGCCTTGTGATAATAAACTTCATATTCAAAGGCAGTTTTTATTGCCATGCATAAAAACCTAAGAAATGTCATTGTGTAAGGCTTTGGGCATGCGATAAGAATAAGAAGATTTGGTGTTGTGAGGGATGGGTGAGAAAGTAGTTGAAGTTAGAATGGTTGTTGTACACCAAAGAAATTTGGCTTGAGTGGTAAGTGAAGGTAGAGGGTTACTGGAAGTGCAACAGACATGTAATAAAATCTCATCATATTCACATTAATGGACAACACTTTACAAAATCTAAACCAATTCCACTTCAATATGTGACTTTTCATTTTCACATTCACACAAAAATATGGGCTAAGTCACATGATTATCACTTTAATGCACATGTCTTTGCAAAGTCATTTAACATCGAAACCTTTGCAAAGTCACACCAATTTGTTACAAATTGTTTACAAAGTGAAAGTTTACAAATTCAGTGTGCCAAATTCGCTTGATATACAAAGGCAATGTGCATTCTAAAGCTCGCATTCACATAAGTATCAGGTCTCGGTGAGAGGTTTTAATAGCTCTCAACTACAGCAAGTACATTCCAGTAACCAACTGCACTTCAAGGCAATTTCAATGGGCAATGGAAATTCAAAAGGAGGATCGAGAAGGACAAAGTTCGTCTCAGTGAAGTCTAAACTGAGTATAAGTAGTAATTCCGCCCTGGAAGTGACGTTGTTCTCTCTACGTACACTATATACATGCTATTAGCACCATGGTAAACAAACTATGCACCCCTGCAAAATCTTATCCTCCTTTGAACCTTCCGCTCCACTTTTGGTTTAGGTGTTGAACTTGCACTTGGTTTCTGGCCTCGGCAGTGTGGGCTCCCACAGTAACAGGGGGCGCTTCCCGATTCTTCCCAGAAAGCCGATCCATAGTCCTGATTCAAACGTAGTACAAAATCAGAGAGTGTATACAAAAACCAGCATA
Source organism: Bryum argenteum (assembly GCA_037043015.1). Classification (NCBI taxonomy): domain Eukaryota; kingdom Viridiplantae; phylum Streptophyta; class Bryopsida; order Bryales; family Bryaceae; genus Bryum; species Bryum argenteum. Next base: position 9,731,566 of record CM073328.1, on the reverse strand, counting down.
CGAAGATTATTGGCATTGCAATAGTGATTGGGATATTACCCAAGTGAGTTCTTCGAGGGCATAGATGGGTCTCTTTGCAAAGAAAGCCACGTGATAAAAGCGGGGGTCACTCCTTTCAATCCTCACCGGAAAGTCCACCAAGTTCGCATCTTCACACCTGTGATTGACAAACCTCCCAACATTCCCCACAGAAAAGCCGTCCACACACAAAGCATTTTTGTCAGACACTCCAGCCTCACTTTTCCAGTCAGCATTCAAATCGAGTGTGTAGCGACCGCAAAGAATTGAATCTCCATGTTTTTTTAAAAGTTCCTCACTACTACAGATTTCACCCACGTACTCAAACACAAAACCTCCCATCGGGATAGCTTCGAAGGTCCTAACACCCCAGCCTTTTGGACCAGTCCAAAAAACCCCCACTTTCAAAGTCATTCCATGCTGAACAACTCTATTTCCACAAGACCGGTGGCAGCCACACGTCATGGTACACTCCCATATCATCTTTCTTGGAATATGCCCATGACAAGCGGCTTGTTTTTCAGCAATAACACCCGACTCAAGGGTTAGGTGCGCTTCATAACACCCCTGCCCTTCGTCACACCAGACCATCTCTGGTTCCCCCTGGTGCAATGCAAGAGAATTGAAATATAAAATATCTATAAAATGTATAAAACTAACTCAATTGATTTGATGGTGAAGCTTGGAGAGGGAAAGTCCTCGACGTACCTGACGGAGCATGTGGGCAGCCAATCTTCCATCCGCCGAGTACACAAACCTCCCCCCATTCTTCACTGCGCATGTACAACCACCTGATTCTAGCAAGCAATTCCGAATAGTACAAGCGCACCTGCTTTCCAGGCCATCATCTAATACTACATGCTCAGAGAAAGCACTTTTAGTGACATATGAAAATTCCATCATGGGGCAAGGGCCGGCCACGGGACAGAATACGGGTATCGCATGTTGTTCCTTCCCCTTAGATATATCAGTCAAATCTAACCATGGAACCTGTAACCATGAAACAAAAGTCATAAACTTAAAATCCACATAAAGCATACAATATCTATATTGATAGTTAAAGCAAGATAGGAATGGCCCTATCATTTACAAAATGCGTATCTCCCGAAATAAAAACCATGATACTACTGCTGATACGCACACTACAAAACACATTCAAGAAACTAATATTTGGCAAAGTCACTGTTTTACCACTTTTTTCTTGCCCACCGCCTTTGGTTTTGACACGCGTGCTTGTAGGCTGCAGAGGTGGAGCCTAGTGAATTCATATGCCGAACCTTCTTCTTAGGCCCTTCGGTCCCGGTGATTGTCAACATCCATGACAAGGGCCTGCGGTGCATCATCTCGACGCCCAATGATCGCCTAACACCGCTAAGTCGTCGATCTCTTTGGGACATCAACATTCATTGCCTCGGTAGCAGGAAGAGGCGTTGCAATCCCTTCAATTCCGTGCTCACCCTCATCTGACTTACGATGCTGCGAGCGCGTTTTGGGACGATCAACCACTGCAAGGCTTTCATGAGGTGTAGACAACCCTTCCCGATCCAAATGCAGGAGGTTGAGATCAGAAGGGGATTTTTCGTGCTCGACAGTTGGTGGTGTTGACTCAGGCAACGCCATTGTTCCCTCACTTTCTTCCAACCCCTCAAACGGCACAGGCTGGGCTTTGTCGGCCTGCACATGTTCAGCAACATGTAGCACAGGGGTATCTTCGCTCGCACCTTCTTCCAATATGGGCTCGCACACAGATGGCAACTGCAAGTCCTCCGGCGTATCTCCTTCTTCTTTGCTCCCACCATCCTTGTCCTCTTTTGAAGAATCCAAACCCCTTCTATCCGGTGAACTGGGGTCATCATTGGGAATTGCATTTACAAGGCCTTGCATTACAAAAAAAAAAACCCAAGTCAAAAATCCAAACAATTAAGATCCTCAAAAAATCAAGCACCTAATTGTAAACGGTTGTCTTACCTTGATATGAGAAAGGAATAGTACTTGTCGATGGGGCTCCTGTCCCACATGGGCTTCTGGAGAGAGGGTGAGTAGCCCACGCCGGTCGAGGCAAAGGTGCTACAAATCCCTTCACTTCTGGCTCACGCCTTTCCTCGTTGGCCCTGCAACCAACATCTGCAACTCGTGCTGAAGTAGGAGTATGCACAACTGAATCCTTTCTCAGAGGAGACATTTTGCTCCCCACTCCAATGCCACGTAAATCCAGCTTAAAGTTTGGTGAAAGGTCTGCACATACCACTCATACAGTAAAAAATTAATTATTGTACAACCGACAAGTACAAAATAATTTAGTGCATTAACATGACTAAAATTATACAACCTGTGCTGCAAATTGTACTCCGAAACTAAATGTACTCCGAAACTAAAGATTTAAGTCACTCTTGTACAATATATACATTCAGTGTACTTCAAATACTACAACCTACCCCTACTGTACCAGTAGTATATTTCTAATACTTACACATCCCTTGTTGTACCCTTGTTATTTATTTGAACTACCTTGTATACTCATTTCAACCATTGTACTACATTTACAATATGAAAGTTGACCAGTTCTGTACATAGAGTATGTAAACAAAGTACAAATGTACATTTCTTTCCATACTGTATCTATAGTATTTAGAAACTACAAGCAAGTACTTAAACTATCCAACTACACTATCATGTACAATCACTTCTACACACTTCTACACACGTTCAAGTTCATTGCTACTATCACTACACATTTTCCCTTGACTGTACCTGGAATACACAAATTAGCTGTAAAACAGTTAAAAGGGGTACTACTCGGTGCACATCAATTACTTTCCACAGACATTGGCATGGAAGTGAGAAACCATTGTACCTGCATGCACTTTTGGTCGATAACTTGACGGCTCGCCTTCGTTCCGCTCAGGGGACTCATGGCCGATGACGGTCTCAATTGGCGGGTCCGCAGTGTCTTCAGCTGTCCACCCCCACCCAAAACTCTTCTGCCATTTGGGGTCGGCTATCTCATTACATTTTGGTTCCACACACTTAGCTCCTTTGCTGAAGACCACTAGAGCACACCATGGGTGATAAAGGTGTTGACAGCTAGCAATCACTACGTCAAACTGAGGAAACTCAAATGTACACAAACTACAACGAGTAACCAAAATATATTTCTTATCTAAGAGAGACCCGGACGGTTTTGGATATGATACAGGCCATGGTTGTATGGCTAACGGGCGACTTCCACTCTGCAACTTTGACTGCTCTTCGCTGAAAGCAGAAAGCTGACGCTGCTTGAGCGCGAGCCTGTCCTGAAGTTCTTGAAGCTGTTCTTCCTTCTTCTCGGCATCACGCTTACAATTCACCAACTTCATCTCCTGCTCAGTCTTCATTGACATCAAAATGGACTCCTTGGTGTCGATTACTCCTCGTTCTTCATCATCTGATGAAGACATCTGCAAGCATCGTAGTTGTCCCTCGAGTCCCAGGAGGAATAACTCCACACTTCGAGCCTCCTGTGTGGCGATGTCTCGGTCCTTCTGGGTTGAATGCAAGCTGGCCCGTGCTTCTTGCATCTCCGTAGCCAAAGCCTTCATCATGTCGCTCAGTTGAGAAACACGCTCTAAGACTCGAGAATCCATGTCGTCCTCAACCCGCGTTGGAATCCTGGATGCACAAACTTCTGAATCTTGCTACACACGAGGAAAAGAAATGCAATTAGAGATTAAACAGGTTACACATTCCCACAAAAAATACAATGTACTATCCTAAACAAAGGGAAGATCTCAAATTTAAGCAAAGGTAAAAGTATCTTACCCGCTTTGAAGAGCCAGCCCTTCCAATCGGAGCGCATTTCTCAAGTTTTACCTTCTTGAAGGCGCCCTTAGTCATTTCGACACCCTTACGCTTGCATAACAAAGAACTGCGCGTTGAGTATCCCACCTCGTTCATTTGCTTTTGATTGGTCTCTTGGCCGTATGTTGCCCAATTGACCTTCCCTCTTCCCTCTGCATGTTCGACTGCAATGCCTTGTGCAAAATGTATCTTCAAAAAGCTCGGCATACAATCTTTATCGTGTTGATACACAATGGGATGTAACTGCCTCACTCGGGCTAACACCAACTTGTCTGTACAATCTTGCCATTTGTAGCCGGCCCTTCCACCCTTCCCTCGGCGACGTCCGAATAGGCCAGACACCAACTCCTCTGGAACTTCTTTCTTCTTGAATCGATGCGGGTTCACACCAGTGCCCTCCAACTTGAAAGTATTCACAAAATCTTCAATGTGGAGAAGCAAAGCGCGTTCCCTCAATTTCTCAAGTGCTCCATCGACGTCATAGACATCGAGGTCTTCCTCTGAATCAGAGGGAGGCTCGTCCTCCCTCGCCTTCCCAACCGATACAGACTTCTCACCAGACCCTTTAACTTCACTATGCTTCATACGACCCATCTTAAACACCACCGAGACTGAACTCACAGACACAGTGCAGACCACCAAGGCTAAACTCACACACCGAGACTGAACTCACACACCGAGACTGAAATCACACACCAACGACACTGAACTTACACACTCTAAACTCACACACTACCGAGACTTACACTACCTCGACTGAACTCACAGTTTGACAATGAGATTGGCTCATAATCACCTCGTGAGATCACTATGGTGAGACCAGTAAGCTGTCAAGTTCACAACCTAAACCTGTCTACTTCGAAACCGAAAGATTGGGGCACTCAAACAAATCTACTTCAAATCTACTTAATCATGCACAAAATCCAGCAAGCGCAATCACAAGATCCAGCAAACATACAAAATCCAGCAAGCATACAAAATCCAGCAATGCAAGCACAAACACAAAAACGAGCAAGCATTGAAGAAAGCTTGCGTAAACCTGGCTCCTGTCGAGGCGCCCTCGCGCCGCTCCTGTCGAGGCGCCCTCGCGCCGTCGCTCCGTCGCTACCTTCTACGTGCCTCCTCGCGCCCTCCTGTTCGGGTCCTTCTGCCCACACGTCGCGCACTTGCGCCGCCCTGCGCCCTCCACCACCTGAAACGGAACCCTCACACCCTCCTCGCGAGACTGGACTCACACACTACCGAGCTAGCAATGCGACCTTAATCCCTCAGAAAACCTAACACTCGCGTTGCCCTGCCCCCTCCATCACCCTTAAACAAAACCCTCACACCCTCCTCGCGAGACTGAACACAGACTACCCTCACACCCTCCTCGCGAGACTGAACACAGCATGAACATGGACCGATCTCAGCAACATTGGCGACCTTCAACCCTCACAGGAGACTGAACACAGACTACGAGGCAGCATGAACATGGACCGATCTCAGCAACATTGGCGACCTTCAACCCTCAGAGAACCCAACACTCGCGCTGCCCTGCGCCCTCCATCACCCTTAAACAAAACCCTCACACCCTCCTCGCGAGACTGAACACAGACTACCGAGGCAGCAATGCAGCATGAACGTGGACCAATTTCAGCGGTTAATGCGACCTTCAACCCTCACAGATTCCAACACTCGCGCCGCCCTGAGCCCTCTACCACCGTGACCTCAAAGACTCACACCCGGCGAGATTGAACTGACTACCGAGACCAATGCGTCTAGTGCACAGTAATAAACCCTCGCGACGTGAGCAAACAGGAGCATGCAAACTCAAACCCTCGCAACGTGAGCAAACAGGAGCATGCAAACCCTCGCGACGTCAGCAAACAGGAGCATGCATGCAAAATCAAAAAACATCTGAGAAGGGAGGAATGGCGCGCTCCACAGGTGCGAGATGAAGGTGACTGGTGGTCACCAGTTGCACCACTATCGCAGCTGGTGATCACCGGTCACCCAATCATGACTCGACGCCACCAACCACATCGTGTCAGTGCTTTCCCACCACCTTAAATGCCTTGTCCAATAACGGCATAGTAACCGGTGATCACCAGTTGGGATGATGAGGATACCGGTGATCACCGGTTGCCATGTCAGAATATTAATTGCCCCAAAGCAATTGGATAATCTCTGTAGTTACTTAGCACTGATTCCCACTCATTCGGGATTAATTAGCGCGATTCTCAAAACTGACACCATCTTCTTTAGATTAAAATAGTAATTTTATACCCAAAGTACTTCTGAAATTTGCTTTCTCAGACTTAATTGACTTTACCACTTTTTGGGTACTATGTGTTGTCCGAAAGTGAGACACCCTAGCATGCTTTCACCCACCAATCAGTTGCAATACCTCACCATCACATGTTGACTAGTTGTAGTGTATCCTTTTGGTATCGCTTCTAAATGCGCACATAGATTGATTTCATGAGTAATATGGCAGACTGAACTGAACTGTCTTTTCACATACTGAACTTGCTGAATCTAACTAGTCATACTTTTAGAGCATGTATCACTCTTGCTGCTCAGTCTCTATTATTATAATATACCAGATAGCCCACACATTTACGTGCTGCAATTTTGACAACTGAAGCTGATGCTTGTGACTACTCTGGACTTGGTTGCTCTTCTGGCTGGCAGGTGAACGGAGCCCGCCTTCTCTCCACCACGGACGACGCCAAAATTGCCGCAGTCTGCTCCACCCCACACCTCCGGTGTCAGGAAACTCCTCTCACCACCACTGGTGTCATTCGCGACGAGTCGATCCGGACGATCAATGACTTGCAGCGAGATTTTTTCCTGGAGTCCGCTCTTGTGGAAGGAAACACCATGACTCTGGCGACGAGCCTCAGGGACTCTGCCCCAAAGCGGGCCTTCCTGTCGTCCGCTGCTGCCATGAGCATGCCTGCACTCACCTCCTCCAACGCTTTCCAACTCACCAAGCACTTCGGTGTGGCCCCCGGCTCCGACATGGCCACCGCCGTCGCCACGGCCGCGTACATGTGCGGCTACGGAGCCCTGCCCGGAGAGAAGATGACGTGTGCCGCTTCGGCTGACGCCATGGCCGCCTTCGTCTCCAGCGAGCTCGGACCCCACGTGAAGGTGCTGTCCACTTCCACATCCGCTCCGGCCGTGAAGGCGGTGGCGAGCATCGTGGATGTGAGCAAGGGAAGCGTGGCGGAGGGCAAGACCATCGTGGTGTGCAATGTGGTGGACTTTCCGTCGGCTCTGTACTACTGTCACCGAGTGACGGGCACCAAGGTGATCAGGGCCACTCTCAAGCCCGCGGAGTGCAGCAGCAGCGTCATCAAGGGCGTTGGCGTGTGTCACATCGACACTTCGCTGTGGCTCAGCACCCACCCCGCCTTCACCGCCCTGAACATTCCCCGTGGTGATGAGGCGTGCCATTGGCTGGTCGACTCGGACCTGGTATTCGTGCCGGTCACTGGTGGTGCATCTGAGTGAGGAAGTGGTGTCTGATAGGCAATGGCAGCACCGTACCAACCGTGGCCATTGCATGTTTATACATACAATATTCTTACAGTGTGTTTGCAATTACAGTGTCGAGGTGATCCGTCTTCTAGTAGCACCATTCAATTAGACTCGACTTTCAAGTTTCAATCATGTGGAGATGGTCAAAGCTTAGCAGACTTGTTTGACTGCGTAGCTAGTTTGTGTGTATGTGTAGGCTGCTAAGAGGATCATGGATGCTCAGCAACCGGATTCACCGAGCAGCTTGAATAATGGATTTCTGGGCTCATGACAGTTGAGAGGGTAGTCCTGCTGAGGATATTTCGTGCGAGGACTAGCTGGTCTTGAGTGAGCCTGTCCCCCTGACTTTGTGTGTATAGAGTTCGAATGATACAATAAAGATCGCCTTCTACCTGTGTCTAAACGTGTGTTCAGGTGTGTACTAGTTTTTTAATTCTTGCTGAACATTTGTGTACTACTTTAGGGACAGTGGTACATTTCTCATTCGTTGCTCCTGGCACAAACTATAGTTCTGTGATGGTCATCACATACAGATTTAATTTGATTTTAACATCATTATATCCAAAGAGCACAGTGCGTCAGAAGATGTTCTATGCAGTTGAAACTCACAAGGCCTTGTCGGCTGAGGGCCCACTGGTAATATTACCTGCTGTTGATTGCTGAATTGTCAATTTTCTTGTTCCTGCAAAATAAATTGCTTGGACACGATGAACAAGACTGAGAAAAAGCGTAGAGGAGAAGATGATGGCTTACCAGAGTTACTGGTCAGCACCAAGAGTTAGCAGATTAATTTGCCGTGCATGCAGTCATTCTTTCGTAATGCTCCCTGGAACTCCCATGAAAGCTGTTGGACTATAGTGATTAGAGAAAACACATCATTCTCATGTAGCTTCTAGAAACTAAGAATGTTCCACATCAACAATACAATCTTCATGAACACAAGTGAATCACCTTGAAAGGACACACTGTAGTTCTAGTGCGATTATACAAAAAGTAATGTCATAACTCATAACTTGCACCAACATAAGTAGTGCCATATTTTAAGTCATAGACGAATGTGAGTTATGGAAATTTTTCTTTTCACATAGTCGGCTATTATGTGCTACATAGATCTCATATGATAGTCTAACAACATTCACTACATCACCTTGACATGAGGCAAGAAACATGAAGCAAAGTCTAGTAGCAAACTCTGAGATTAATTATGAAGATAGCATTTCTTATGAAGTTCATAGTTGAATTCAGTAAATTAGAAGTATATTGAAAAGTTCATACAATCATATAATGAAATGCACGTAATTATACCTTATTTGTGGTTGTCTCACACTGAGCAATCCACAGCATTTCATTCAAGCGGCTCGACGAGTCCGGATCACATGCATCCATGAATCTCATCGCAGCCTACGTACACACCAGCTAGCTACTAACTACACAGTCAGTCAAACAAGTCTGCTTTGCCATCACCATCAACACCTCAGAACACCTCATGATCGAAAACTTGTCGGGTCCAGTTGGATGGTGCTTCTAGAAGAACAATATCACATTAATACACAATCTTCTCTAGCTGGATATAGATACTGATTTCTACAGCATCACGTTCAAAAAACAGAGTGCCCCAGTCACAAGATAATTTTGATTCATAATGTTGGAAACGATAGGGCCTTGTCAGCCGAGGGCCCACTCGTATACATGACCTGCCAGGCTGCCATCCATTGCGAAAACATGGGATTTCAAGTCCAAGCAAAATTGACTGAACACGGTCAATCAACAAGACTCACAAAAGCTCAGGGAGGGTGATAGCTTACCAGCACCGCGAGTTAGCCACACCACGTTACCACGATCATTCATTGCAGTCTTCTGTGATGCTGCCAACTACCGCTCGACAGATCCTCACGTCAATCACGGAACATAACTTCCCAGAAAGGAACAGACTTCTGTAATGAAGTTACCAATAAGATTAACTCAAAGTAAAAAGACGGAAGGATGATACCAGCTCACGGATCATGTCCACAGCTTATTAAAGGGCCGATAAAAGCATCGGTCAAATCTTTTCCAGTTACCATCTTCACAGTGCGAATGTTGCGGGCAGCGTACACCTGCAGTATCATGGAAACTCAGGTAGAGCTTTCAGGTTTTCAACATGATTGATAACTAATTAAAAGGTTGTTACCAATTCGATATAGCTTCATAATTCTTTTATTACTCATCCTATCACATAATAAGCATATGAGAAACCAGCACTTCTTTACCTTGAGCCCAACATCATATTGTGCAGAATGATCATACATTTCCGGGTTACACTGATTTTGATGATCAAAACTCATCTTCACAAGGGCATGAATCGTTCCGTGACAAATCCCCACTTAGGTGAAACGAATGGAATCCAACCTTTATCAGGATAAGTCGATCGAGAGCACTCAAAGTACGAGCGAACCGACTCTGTCACGGAGGCATCTCTCAGTAATTGAGAGCTTATCCTCAAAACCATTCATAGTGCAAATCTTGAGAAAAAAACATTGACGAGTGACAAGTTACATGTATGTACAATCCATACTTTTGATCACATTAATCTTACCGTCATAGAAAATATACTTTTTCTTTGAGAGGAAGCTACTTATTTTTTAGAAAACTGATGATTGTATGAACTCTTACTAGCAACAAATAAAATCTTCATACTTTTTTGTTCATTTAACCAATCAAGGTATCATCAGTGGAAAAAGAATACATCAATTGGGAACCAGAGTACAACAGCCTCATGAACTTCGGAGATCAATCGAACATGGAGATAATAAGAATAGCTCTCATTTTTGGAGTGAATGAAGCAAAATATTTAAAGTCGGTACAATTGTATACTGAATCGCCCATACCTTATTTGTGACTGTTCATTTTACTCTACTTAAACAAGACAAGAATAGACAAACCGTCATCAAACTTGTGGAAACTCTAAATTTTATCATCTAGAGAGAATGCAAGGACACACATTATTCTGGGGTTGTAAAGTACAGAAATTGTTTGCTTTGACGACAAATTAATATTTTTGCATGCTGGAAATTTCTAGGTACTTAGAAATTCAATTATTGCACAAAAAGATTCAGGACTTCAGATGATACATCATCTGTTCTCTTTAAATGTTGCAAACTGTTCAACATCAAAAATATCCTGGATCACTTGGTAATATTCATGCCACACAAGGAAACCGGTCTAACTAAAGTTCCCAGCACATTGACAAATTTTATGTAGTGCTAGCTCTGGCATAAAATGTTCCTCTGTCAGCCTTGGGCCTCTGTACCTCAACAATCCAGCAACTTTCTCGACACTACATACTCAATGTTCACTATAATTCATCTGATTCACCTTAACGAAAGAACACATGCACACGCGAGAACATCAAACCAGTACCCAAGGACACACTCAGATGTAAACACAGACTGAAGGCGATCTTTATTGTACCATTCAAACTCTATACACAGACGGTCGGGGGGGACGGAGGGCATACTCAAGACCAGCTAGTCCTCGCACATAAAATCCTTAGCAGGCCTACCCTCTCAACTGAGTGTCATGAGCCCAGAAATCCATTATTCAAGCGGCTCGATGCCTCCGGTTGCTGTGCATCCGTCATTCTCATCGCAGCCTACGTACACACAAGCTACTAGCTAAACAGTCAAACAAGTCTACAAAGCTATCACCACAAACACCTCATAATGGAAAGTCGGGTCCAGTTGAATGGTGCCAGTAGACAGTCTGATCGCCTCGACAGAAATCCAAACATACACACTACATACTTGAACATATAACCGGCACGGTTGGTACGTGCTGCCCCTGCGGAGCAAACACCACTCACTCACTCAGTTGCACCAGCACCGGTGATCGGCACGAACACGAGGTCGGAGTTGACGAGCCAATGGCACGCCTCGTCACCACGGGGAATGTTCAGGGCGGTGAAAGCAGGATGTGTGCTGAGCCACAGCGAAGTGTCAATGTGACACACGCCAACGCCCTTGATGGCGCTGCTGCTGGACTCCGCGGGCTTGAGAGTGGCCCTGATCACCTTGGTGCCCGTCACTCGGTGACAGTAGTACACAGCCGACGGGAAGTCCACCACATGGCACACCACGATGGTCTTGCCCTCCGCCACGCTTCCCTTGCTCACATCCACGATACTCACTGCCGCCTTCACGGCTGGGGCGGATGTGGAGGTGGACAGCACCTTCACGTGGGGTCCCAGCTCGCTGGAGACGAAGGCGGCCATGGCTTCGGCTGAAGCGGCGCACGCCATCTTCTCTCCGGGCAGGGCTCCGTAGCCGCACATGTACGCGGCCGTGGCGACAGCGGTGGCCTTTCCGGGTTAAAGTCTTATTTGTAAATTGGTACTCAAAATTAGATAATAGATAAATCAATCAACTAACAAAATTTTGAGATTTATAAAATTCATAAAAATTTGAATAACTTGGAATAAAATAAAAATTACTATCCAAGACTGGAAATTTCACAAAAGTACTCTACAATTCATAGATGAGATGTTAAAAGTACTTTAAGAAATCAATTAGTAGAATAAGTATATTAAATGCCTCCAGAATTTGTATTCCAATGCCGCCCATAATATTGAGAGCATTACAAAATTCTTGGTCGAAGTTCACGTAAAATTTTGTACAATCCATATTATAGTCAAATTTTAACATTATTTTTAGTTTTTTTTTTTTTTCCAAGCACGTTTACAAAAGCCACTTTTTCAGTTTCAAAAATTTGAGAGCAAAATATGACATGTGGAGAGTAGGTCAAACGGTTGGTCCGTAAGCAGTACTTTCTTTTCCCTTAAGAACAAAATAGATTTGTAACTTTTCCATATTATGGAAGTTGAATATGACTAAATTGGTATAAAATACTCTAACTCGATAGTCTATCTTGAAATGTCTCTTAAAACATTTACATTTATAGTCGAGATTATTCAACTTTAAGAAACGAGTACTAAAGCTTGACTTTGAGTACTTTTGGTGTACTTTTTTTTAGCTTTTTTTTCAATAAAATATTATTCGGATCTTTGGTCATAGGACCGGAAGGACACTAGGGTTTTTGCACCTTTGCACAATCAATTGTACTAAAAAGTAATAAATCAAATTGTTTAAAAGTTAGTGGTACTACAAGCATTGAAATTTGACTAAATACTTTGGAGGCAAACAGATAGAATCTAATGTGAGTTGCTCAAATGCACAAGTCTTACAAAGAGCTTCTAATTCTTATAGTAACCACCAATAAATTGCAGATGCTTCATAAGAAATTGTGCAATTATGAGCTAACAAACGTACTATTGGTAAGAGTTTGCACTCATATAGAAAATACAAGGTGTGTCCAAGAGGATGAATTTACACTCAATTATTTTATATATATATATATATATATATATATATATATATATATATATATATATATATAGTTACATGATCAATGTGTGAATTTGTACTTTCCTCCCTAAAACAACATGATATTTGTGCTATCGTTGTTTTTTTGCAGATTGGTATGTACTTTCTAAATGGTATAAAAGTATAACTTCATGCTAGTTTCTAAAAAAAAATTGGAGTGAAGTCCAATAGGAATATATTATTCAAAATTATTGCCAAGATTGTTGCCTACTGAAAAAGTACTAATGTAGGAAGACTTCTAAACAAGCCATTGAAGTTGGGTATACCTCGACAAAAACCCATTGTGAATTTGTGATGTACTAAGTATTCCACCCTAGCATGCATCTATCCATAGAGAACAAATTCTTAGAATATATAGAATGTGTACATAATTATATACCCCGACGTGACATAGTCTTCTTTGTACAAAGGAAGACTTGATGTTTGTAACCCTGACCATGGTACTTCTATCTGTATTTGAATAACTAAGTTGGAATCGCCCATGTAAATCTTGAAGACTAATTACATTATTGAATCTTCATGCAAATGGTTTGTTAAGAAGAATTTGTAAAAGTACGTAAACTTAATTTGACAATGATTTATCACAACACACATCACGTTGATTATATCAAGTATAAATGAAAATTAAACAATGATTAGGTAGCTTTATAATTTCTTCAGGGGATATTGTTCCTGAAAAACTCTAAATCTTAAAATTTTGACAATTTATATAAAGAAAGAGAAAAGAAAAGTTACAGAAACTATGAGGCTTAGCCTTGTAAACTTTGGAACCTGCCCTTGTATACTACGTAAAAGTTTCACTTGGGAATTTAATAGGAAGTTGGGTGTGATTCAATTGTGAAGAAAAGAATCCGAAAAAAAGTTGTGAATAAATAGTTTTTCTATCTATTACAGCTTGAAAACTAAATTTGCATTAAAAACTTCACAAATTGGAAATTAACTATGAAAACTTTTCCACATATACCTTATAGCATGATATCTCCTAATAAAAATATTAGTAAGGCAAAAATATTCATATTCATCCCTTTACTTAGGTTCACCAAAATAGCAATAAGTCATTCTAGCTAAATTGATTTTACTTTTTTTAGAGGTTCCTACACGTCCAAGCTAATTTTTAGCCAAAAAAAGCTCACTTAAGCAAAGTCTCATAAGTAAATGCGAGGGTAAGTTATTAACCCTTAAACGTCATATGCTTTCCTGATACCACACCCAAAATCTCTTTTAAACTCCATTTTTAGCATTATTCTATTTTTAATTTGCTTGAGCTCTATTCTAAGAAAGTATAGATCTCTTTAAGGTGCTCAGTTTGGAATTCTAAAAATTCCATTTGGTATAATGGAGTGTAAGTTATGAGCAAGATTCTTTCAAAAAAAACCCAACCCCTCGGGCTGGGTCTGACGTTTAAGGGTTAAAACTTCAATCGGAAAGTCTTATAGTATACTTATTGTAAGTCATGTGGGTCACATTCTAAGTCATGAAACCTCATAGATTGCAAGGTTGTCAACAGCTCTACATTCAAGAATGATTAAAAGATTTCATCATTTTCACTCTGAAGTGGAATTGCTACCAGTAAGTCTATCACAATGAAGAAATTTTTAGATAGAAAGTGGTTCTCCTTGATCTTCTTGTTATTTCCCTTGTACCAAACAGAATCATATTAAATAAATTGTGGCTCCAATTATTGATTTGCAATGGAAATCTACCTCATAGCTTACAAAGGAAAAAATCCAAAACTAAAACTCTCGCAATCAACTTCATGCCATGTCTTCTTCAAATAGTAGTTGGAATTGACGGTATTACCACAAAAGCCAAATTTTATAACAATCAGCTTTCAGGCTGTGTTCGTACTCCCATCGATCTTCTTTGTGTGTACATGCAAGTCGCATGAGCATGTGATTTCTAGAAGGCTACTTTTGGAAATGATCACTGCGTATGTCGATTCGAAGTGATAACAAACATAGAGCTTGGACTAGCCGCTTCACAACGGTTCCCCTTCCAATCTTTTGCAGGCCATTGGAAGTGTTATAGGGAATTGTTAGCAAATTAACAGCAGCGCCAGGGTCACATTCGTAATAAGGTGACCCTGGCCCGGCACAGAGGACTGTGTGGATGCCATTTCTACTAAGCAGTGGAGAAGCGGTACCATTTGCAGATTCTCTGAATAATGAAACTATGATAGCGATCAAGTCACAATGGTAGAAAGCCTTCAGATTTTCAGATAATCGGCAAGTGCCAGCCCACATTGCACATAAAAGTGATCTCGATCAATGCCGCCATTGCAAACACAGACATGCTGAAATAAATGAGGCCCTCGCAATTCCCTCTGATGACATACGTGAATGTTACAACTTGACAAAGTACTCAGAGAGCTAAAAATGAATCTCTTCGCACAGGCCGTGCGTGCGTTCGAGACTGCACCTCTACCAGTCTGCTTTGCCACAAGAAATCACATGAAAACAAGATATGGCTAGGCAACGTTATGTCCATTGTAAAAATGTCAAGTTGCAGCGCACCTGTGCAACGTAAGTCACAACTTTGTCAACACCTGGCATTAAATTGGGGACTCTACGAGCAAGTCACTTGTACACTGGACACAAGCGAAACAAGGATACAACCAGTTCGTCCACGTCGCGGACGTGATGAACCGGAAGCGGGAGAAAATCACTCATGGTGTAATCAAGGACACGCAGGAATATCCTATAAGTATATCCTGCGCTGTTCAGTATAAATATGCTGCGCAATATCTGAACCTTAGAGTAACTGGAACTGAGATTGTATTCACACGGACAAGTCACTCGAACATATGGCATCTTGAACGGCGACACGCTGGGTTGGACAAGATGAGGAAGCAGGACATGTAATGGCCGGAAAGACGACATCGGAACCCTACATTTTCAGCAAACAACGTCTACACTCGAGCGAAATAAAAAAGCATAATGACAGGACTTGATAAGTAATCGTTTGGGATGGTGGTGTTAAATAACACCAGAAAATAGTCGCCCAGATAGATCAGCGTCTTAGCCGCCGAACCCGTACAAAGTACGTCCCTGGCGCTTCAGAGCATACACCACGTCCATGGCCGTCACCGTCTTGCGCCGGGCATGCTCTGTGTATGTCACCGCATCGCGAATCACATTCTCCAAAAATATCTTCAACACACCACGAGTCTCCTCATAGATCAGCCCACTGATACGCTTCACACCGCCTCGCCTGGCCAGGCGTCGAATGGCGGGCTTGGTGATGCCCTGGATATTATCACGCAACACCTTCCTGTGGCGCTTGGCGCCACCCTTGCCCAAGCCCTTGCCTCCCTTGCCGCGTCCAGACATGGCGAAAAACTCAAAAGTGCTCACGAACCAACTCCGGCAATCCGAGAAGAGAGAAAGAGGGAGTGCACAATGGAAATGGGAAGGGGAGAGGAGGGCTAGGGTATAAGATGGGAACGGATGGGCTCAACCGATGAACGGGCGGGGCGACGGGTGCCCGTGGCGGGAAATTTTTGAATTTCAAACTCGAGTTCCCGCCGGATATGCAATGTACTCAGATTGAACGTGCCTGAGATTTGAGGATACAGAAGATAACCTGCTTAATAATGGCTCAAATTTTAGCATGGCAAATCTGTAGGGTAAGTAGTTTGCGTACTTGGAATAAAACACTGTAAGTCAAATATCGAAGATACTAGAATAATCATTATTGTGAAGTTTTTGAAGTTGGAGTTGTTGGTGTTTCAAATAGAGCACAATTTAAAATACTTGTTATGAATATTTGAGAACCAACTTACAAAATCATCAAGTACCTCCTTGGAATTTATTATAGTTAGCAATTTTTTGTAAAGGTCACTCTAGTGAGCCATTTCTGGTGTCGCTACATTTTTGACTAAGCCACATGATAAGAGTGTGGCGTAATATTCTCTATAAATTTTACTTACATATAATAATAATGTCTTTTGGGTAAATATCCCCTATACTATATGATTATATATATATATATATATATATATATATATATATATATATATATATATAGCTTTTGCAATAAATTATCCACAAAACAAAATGTTTTGCATGGTTATTCAAAATATAAATAGATCGCCACAAGAAGCATATATCACATTTAGATTACTACTAGATGGATTGTCCATTGTAACTTCAAATCCTTAAATTAGAGATTCCATGACTTATTTATGTAAGATTAATTCCAATCACCATAACGAGTCATATAAAACAAACAAAGATTTAAAATGTTGATCAGTGTTATTTTAACCTTTTATTCTGAAGATCAATGTGTTTTTCGAGGATTAAAAACCCAAAATTTGGATTCTTTACCTTCATGTACGATGTGAAAGTATGTTAATAATATTTTTACTTCTTTCATAACTTCAACCGCATAATCTTACGTAACCTCATCAATGTGCAATTAATGTGCACTTACTTCAATCTCTATATATCACCATTTCAAGAGCTCAAACTTTTCCAATAGTCACACTTAATCTTTGAATGTCACAAGTCTCCAAAATGCACTGAAAACAAAAGTCGCTCGTGTTTGCATTATTTTTGAACTCCTAAGAGGCCAAGGGGTTTGGGGAAAAACTTATATACATGTTATAAAGAATTCATTTTGTGACTCTTATGAAGTTTGCTTAAAAGACAATCTCAGGATCTCAGTCCTGAAATTAGATATGTACAGTTAAATTTCTTAGTCTAGAAAGTACTCCCTTTGTCCCATTACAATTATCTGGTAGGTTCTCTCAAACCTCCCTTTGAAGGTAGATTTGAGAGAATCTATTCCAAATTAATAATAAGACGGAGGGAGTATTTGTTTAACAATAAATCAAATGAACTAAAATTTTAAAAATCAATAAAGAATGTATTTTTAGTTATTAGTATTTGGAATTTGATATGATTGTCCTAAAATCACATACTATATGATGATATCAATAAATGCAATGATAACCTAAAATCAAGACCATTAGTTTTTTGAAATAGTAAGTTTTTCAACAGTAAGGAAACATTGCGCTCTTTGTGTTTGAACTCTTATTGCGAATAATCTATGACTTCAAACAAGGTTCCATAATTAGATGTTGTTCCAGACTCACCAAACTTATGGAATTTAAAAAGAGAAAAAAAAAAAAAAAACAAAAAAAAGAAGAAGAAGAAAGAAAGAAAGAAAAAAAAAAAAAACATCTTTCTGGAATCAACCATTAAATAGTTGATTGGGCTCTTAGGGGTTAAAGGTTAACATACTCATCTTGGACGTCAAAGATTAAAAACTCTTCCTTCATGAATATATCCACTTTCTAGAATTTATTTATTTAAAAACATCATGATTGAAATAACTTCAAAATTATGGTTGTTTTGATGCCATGCCTTTCAAACTATTCAAGAGCCTATGAGAACCTATTTGTACAAAGATTGGTAACAAAACCAAAGAAATCAATATTCCAACTCTTTGATCTTCATGTTCATTCTATAATTTTGTAATTCGGTTTCCGAACTCTAAAATATGTTTGCAATTAGCAAGATCATAGGGTTTGACTACACAAATCTTCTTGTTGGCTAGAGCATAGCAAGCAAGGTTCTCATAAAGTGAGTATTTTGGAGAGTAATTTTTTTCTTACTTGAACTATTAATCAACAAAGGTTCATATAATAAGCACATTGCTTGCGTTTTTCATAATTTGATTGTCACCAATTGTTGATGAATTTGTCACCCAAAAGTATCTAAAAACTATAAAACAATTATAAGTGATACTGTGGAGGTAAAAGGATATTGATAAATGATGAAAATGTGGTAAAGCAATGTCCAAGTTTATGATGGAGATCATTTCACGAAGGTTCCTAGACTGCCTCGTCTCTCTAAATCAAAATTTAATTTAAAAATTAAAGTTTTTATCTTAAGATCAAAAATCTATTGGCTTCATGAAGTTAATCTGCATCATTATTTATTACATATAACTTTTACCAGACAATATTGTTTTTGCATAAGGTAGTACACTTGGTGAGACAAAACTTTGTCTTCTAATGTTATTTCAAAGCCTTACAATGAACATCAATCAAAATTTATTGTCATATGGGCGTTGAAGGGTTACTTGCTCAAAATTGATTGATACGCTCAGTAGTCATAGAATATTTGTTAATTTTTCAAAGAACTAAAGAGGCTAAAACTTTGAAAATAAATAAAATTTAACATTTGGTTACTAATAATAAAAAAATTACATAATTGGTTGAAATCATGAATTATAATATGGAATGGAATAAGGTCATTTGTATCAAAGCCTTGGTGTATACACTCTATGAATCTAAACAAGGTCCGTAAATGGAATATATATCCCAAGTGACAAATATTTTTAATAAAAAAAAAATGATCAAATATAAAACATCAATCATGCTTTTTGGTTTGGCAAAGCTCATATGTAAAAATTTAAAATGGATCACAAAAATTGTTGATTGGGCTTTTAGGGGTAATAGATAAAGGATAAATATAACCAAAAAGATTGAAGGCAATCACCAAAGGTTGTGAAAATTCAACGAAAAAGTTAATAAGGCCAATGACTGGAGATTTTTGAGATAAAAAGTTGTCTTTGATGGGCACAACTAAATTTTCTGGTAAATAATCTCATTGTAACAAAGATTTTTGTGGCATGGATAATTTACCTCATCAAACAACTTCTCATCAACCTAGATTGTTGTATGGTAGAGATGCTCTACATCCTATTTGGGGTTTGACCTAAATGATTGTGAAAAGGTAAAGAAATCCTTGATCTATATGAAAAATCATCATAATATGTCGTTTTACTCCTGGTATTGTAGGATAAAAGGAGGAATGAAAATTCAAGAAGAGGTAATTACTTAGTTCAACATGGTCTCAGGTAATTCTGCACCATGCTAGTTTCATAAAGAGACTTAAGCAACTGAAAGGGCAACAAAATACCTCGAATACGCTACCTACGTAGTTTTTGCTTTTCGCCTAGAAGTGGGTACAAAAATACGTGTCTTCCTTCCGCATATAAGTTGAGAAAACCCTCAACTTCTCCTCAGTCTTGTTTGCTCCCCTCTTGTTTCTAGGTGTATCCCTTGCTACATCCCAAGGTATCGTTGTATGCTTATCACAGATTGCGGGTTTTCCTTCAACTTTTAAGCTTTTTTAGAAGGACCATCATTTCTCCGTTTGGTAGGAGGTATGTTTACTTGTATGTATGGTTATTTACTTGTTGATGAAGTGAAACGGAGTATCCAATTTCGGTACTTACATTTCTTCATGTTGCATTTTAGGTCTCAGCTATGGAAGCAAGTTTCCAATTTTCAAAGCCCCTTGCTCAAAGGATGTGGCTTGAAAAGCAAGAAGAGGAACTCGAGGCGGAAAGATTGTGGTGCAAGGAGGTGAAATTGCTCAAGTATTTGAAGAGTTTGGCAATTGAGGTGAATGAAGATTTGTGCGCACAGTTTATGGCGAGTGCGATCCGCCGCTCCAAACGAGGTAGCCCACGGAATCTTATAGGTACTGTCAACGGGGTTGAGATCTTTTTTTGTCGCGAATTCCTCATGGAGATGATGGATTGGAGTTTCATGGACGAGATGGATTGGAACACGGACAACCTTTTGGAGGATGGCAACGACCTTCGCCCAAGCCCTGACTTGGATGCCTTCTTCCAAGTTACCGCAAATTCAAACGACAAATACGACCTTGATGAGATTGCCAAGGTCAATCCTTTTTGGAGTGTGCGTATTCGAGGTTTGTTGTCGGGTGTGTGGCTTTCGCGCAAATTCAAGTTTGTTTCTGAAAAGAAACTTGAGTTGATCATGCGTGCGAATGCGGGAGAGGTTGTGTGTTGGGCTACAATTGTTGAGGCTGCATTTCGGAAGGAGTTCTTTTACTTGATGGAGTTTCCGGATGAAGCATGTGAGAGTCCAATTGGACCATTTCTCACAAGCTATATCGATGCATACTTGGCAAGAGAGGAAAAGAAGAATCGTGGCGGTGTTACGGAAACCACAGCTACTTCAGGAGAGGCTCGTAGAAACATCGAGAGCGTATGATGGTGAAGTTCTTTCGAAGGGCATGAAAGAGATTCATTAAAATAAGGTACGTATAAAAATCCTCTTGCCGAGGTCAGAGGGGTTTCGGGGTTTGGTGCACATTGATAGCAACACCCCGATTTTTTGCCGTCTAAGTTATTTTTTTGAAGCGTGTAAAGTTGTATGTTGTGAATATGGTCTTAAAGTAGGCTTGGTTGTGTTATGGAGTTAAAAGGCCTTATAGAATAATATGGAGAAGGAGCACACTAAAGTACAGTGAACTGGAATGGAGAAAGAGATATAGATTTCCGAGAAAGGACTTAAGTGACAAACTAGATATCAGATTTGTTGCAATGTGCATTCAATTCAGTTTAGGATGTTATTTCCGGAATGCACAACTAAGTGTTAGTTTGAACCGCCTGAGATTGAACTTGAAAGAAACTAAGGCAACTTTTCAATGTGTGATTGCAGAGATGAAGTCTTGGAAGGCTGAAAACAAGAACGCTATGTGAAGTACATAGGTTCCTCTTTGTAGAGATCAGGAATGATTTTTTATCTTTTTTTTGTCATGGGTTTTATTAGCACCAACCATACTTTGAGATAATGTGAATGAAGGTGGTGGTGGCTCTGTGAAGAGTTATGATATAGGTGGAGACATCAAGGAAGAGACAAATGAGACACAAATGATAGAACTGTGTTGAGTGATGTATAATTTGGACTCCTATCTATTTGAAATACTATTTCATCATCATCTTAAGAGTTATTGCATGTATGAAGTATTTGTGAGTTTATATAGTAATTGCATGAAACTTTTTGGAGTTCCTATCTGAAGTTTGTGTAGTGATTCTTGATATTCACTGAATTGATGATAAGAACTGTAGTTGTTATGAAGTTCTTTTTTTCTTTGATATCTATAATTGCTGAACATGTTATACCGGTAAGTATTCATCATTACACTAAATTTGATAATTAGTGTTAAATACACTAATTTACATAAACATGTTATAAGTTTTTAATGTTGTTCAATAATTTTACCCACTATATTGGCCAAGATGGGCGTCCTTATATAGTATCAGAATCAATGCTCTTGGTAGATTTTTTCAAACAAAAGTAAAATCTTTTAGCATTTTCAAATCGTGTAATAATCTAACACTAATTATCAAATTTAGTGTAGTATCTTGGATGAGTAATAATGTTAAAGTAGATCATGATGCATGCATATATATATAAAAAAGACACCAAAAGGTTTAGTTGCCCGTTATACCAATCAATAGGTTCTTTGTGAAATCCGAAAGCGTTCCATCGATCACCGTTCAGAGTATAACACAAATCTACGACGATTGACCATTTCAGCTACATAACCGGTTGTTCTCGTTGTCAATGCTTACGTGGCTTCATCCCATTGCGCAACCCGTCCCATCACCATCACAAATTACAACTCACAACCTTCTCTCCTATCAACTTGTATCCTACACCCTTGGATCATGAAGATCAAGGGTTGCAATTAAAATGTGCACAACCGGTTATGAACGATAACCGACTCGCCGCTACGCGGCTCGACCGGTTATCTAATCCATATACAGTATAATCTGTAGTATCGTTACGGATGAATATTGGATGAATGCTGACGATACGGATGAAAGTACGATCCTTCCGTTTCTTCATGTCGGTTTGCAGAGCTTTGCGTACAAGCTCAGCATCCTCACAGCAAGTGGGAAGATCCCGCCATCGCACCCGCCGCATTGTCCCAATCCGATTGCATTCATAGCTATCTTCACCTTAGCCTCCCCTTTCATACTCACCTTCTGATTCTTCGATGTTTTTCCGGATTCGCACCTTTCACTTGATGCTGAAATTGTCGAATTAGGGTTCAGTGGCCCTCGCAATCTTTCGGAGGAGCAATAAAATTCCAGTGCCGGTGATAATCGCCTTTCCGTCTTTCACTTTATCTCCTGTAAGCTCTCGTTTTCCTGTACATTGTACGGCACTTAGTTATTATACCTGTTCTTTGAATCGAGCCAGTCTTCTTTTATTAGAGTTTGTCTTTGGCAATTGAATTCTCATGGAGAAGAATTAAAGTATCTGCTGTCTCGAATTTTGATTTTCTTGTGTCGTGGTGATTAGGGTTTAGGTGAGCGAAACGTTGTTTTGATTTGTTTGCGACGTTGAAGGGCTCGTAATTTTGCTTTCTGTGCGTCGGAGTTTGGTTATTCCCAAATTTGGCTATTAGTTTGTTACGGCTGTTTGAAGTAATTGCATATTCTTCACTAATTCCGGCATAGTGTAAGACAGCTTCTTGATGTGTAGTAGTCGTTCGGGTTTAGGTTATCGTGGAATGCCATCGGATTAATTGGTGAGTGGATGCTGTGCAGATAATTGCATTTAGAGCGAGGGTTTAAGATGTTGCGCAGCATTTCGAAGGTTGCAGGTAATATCAATGCTCCGGAGTTGGATCAGCTTTTAGGAAGTTTATAATCTGTTCGAGATTTTTGTAGTTGCAGATTTTACTCTATAAGATGTAACTTGCTGCGGTGCTGGTTTTTCTAAGCTTGGGTACTTTTTCACCACAATCATATTACTATATGATTGTGGTGAAATTCTTGTTTTTTGAGGATCTTTTGACCTAATTGGTGATGATTTTGCAGGCACTGCAGCGGCAGCAGCTGTCGCAAGTGTATCATCACCTGCTGCTGCTGCGCATGTGGACTCAGATGCTGCAGCAAGACATCGAGACGCGTCACGCCTGTCGAAACCGTCTTCAGGACCTCACTACATGGACGATGAGTACGATTTCTGCCACGAAGAGACGCCCATTGCAGTGAACCATTTTGCGCAGTTTGGCGGAGTGCCTACAGCGGAAGAGGCTGATGAGGCTGCACGAGAGTTGAAAGCAACATTCGTCCAAAAGTAAGTGGAGAAAGTCCTCTGCTTATGTCTCATATCTTCTGTGTTTCCTTATTCTACGTTCCCTATCTACTCTCCGCACTCCTTATAGATTGCAGACTGTTGCTCTCTTCAACCTCGCAAGGCTCAAGAGGCCCACATTGGGCTTCCTGCTTTCAGAGTGCTTCATACGGAAATGGTTATCCAGGAGAAGTAGTTCTGTTGGTGTTTACCTCTTTTTGATTTTTTTACACAGGGATACAGGCAGGACAAGTTCTCCCAGGAGCATTGGCCCAGTTATCAACGATGGGCCATGTGCAGAGGTCAATTCTGTGAGTATGGCAACAGCCACACAAGGTTCCTTCGATGTCCAGGAGCTGTCTACAACACAGATGGCCAGCTCGTCTGCTGACCATAACAGCGCGCTAGCTCTTGTTGCACCGGGAGGAAGCCATGTTGTTAGTCGATGTATCGATTTGCTTCAGACCGATCCCGACATTCAGGTATCATTTCAATCTATGGTTTTCTTTTCATTAGAGTGCCTCCGAAACTATCTGTGATGCCAGTGTCCTGAATCGTCTCCTATGCCAGAATTTGCCCCTCTTCATTGGTGATTACCAGCTTCTGATCCTTTTGCGTATAGTGTTACTCGTGATTATTGAGATAACCTGTGTTTGAATGTGCTGTAGGCAGCAGTGGTGTCACTGGCAAGGGATCCAGCAATCTGGGATGCGTTTGTGAAAAATGAAAAGGTCCAAGAGCTCATGCGAGCTCGTACAATGAATGTCGCTTACACTGGAGGTTAGTGTTAATGCCATCACTTCATATGTCCGATATGTCCGATGCTGAAATCTATCATCCATCTTCGCTTGTTCATTTGTCACTGAAATGTGTTGTTATTTTGGATGTAGGTTATGAAGAAGTGTCGAGCTCTTCTACTTCAACGCAACCACAGCCGCGCGTGAACCCATTCCTGGTGGCGTTCAACTGCATAAGGAATGTGCTGTGGGAGGTGATGGATACCATGGTAGACATTGTAAACGGTGTGTTCGGATTTGTGGACCGGAAGGTTTTTGGTGACAAAGACAGCGACCCAACTGACGTCCCCTTCAAGGCCTGTATGGTGCTTACCATCCTTGTGCTTGCACTCGTTGTATTGAAGCGGAACCCGACACCACTTTAGAAACGACGACCCTGCTTTCATCAATACGCATTAGTGTTGTTTGTAGATATTGCTTTTATAGTCTAATACACGGTTAAGATAAGAAGGCCGTAGTGTAGAGTTTTAGAAATACAAGCTTGTGCTTTCAACTCAGATGTTAGTGCACCGCACTTCTGGAGTGATTTTATTTGACGACAAACTCGAAAGAAGTGCCAGGATGATTTTCTTTGCCTTCTCAGACATCAGTAACCTTTTTTATGTACTTCTTTTGAATCAATCATGCCAGTGTTTCTTAAATGCTGATTCCCAGCCTCGGGATGATTAAAGTTCATCTTAGAACATCAGTGGTGCATGTGAAAGTGACAGTTTCGATTCAAAATTTCTATTTCACAGTCTTGTGGCTTGTTGATTACATATTTGTTAAGCACTTTCTAACAATCCGTCGTGGGCGTCCCACTTACATGGCGGCCACGTGGTAGTGCCATTTGGCAGCCTCGGTTTGGAACACATCGAAACTCGCCGGTGCATCGAAAGTAGCGAAAAGGGACGCACCAAACGGTGCACTTTACCCGGTATATCGCATTACGATACAGGGTCCCGTGCCGTGCTGTTTACGGAGGAACTTTGCTCCACGCCGTCCCCAGCACGCTCATTGCTGATTGATCGCCACAACCATCGTCACTCAGGTTGATGAAGCCATGTAATCAGTTCATGAAGCTACTTCCAGTTTTGCAGTTGACATTGCATGTATTGTAATTCCAATTTGCGTTTCGAGGATTTGATCAATTAGTTTCTGCGAGCAGTTAGCTTTTGCAAGCAATTAGCTTTTGGAGCATTTGAAAGTTGGACTGGCGATGGCGGAGCATGGCGTGAAGACGACCGCTCCTTTGGCACCTGTTACTTACAGTCGTCCTGTTGTGAGAGATGGCATTGGCCTCGAAAAGCCTCGTGAGTCATCGTCATTCCCTCATTGCCATTAGAATTGGAGTTCTTACAGCATTTTGAGCTTTGAGTGAATTCTGTGAATATCGCTTTTAGATTATTAATTCTGGTTAAGGCGGTACTTTCCAAGCTGCGACCTGAAAGTAAGTGATGATGGTTGTAGATGTACCCCGAGCGGTGGAGGCAGTAGACGCCGATCACCCGAAAGGAACTCCTGGCTACAACAACAACGGCTACACCGTCCTTCAGCAACACATCGCCTTCTTCGACCGGAACAACGATGGAGTCATCTACCCCTGGGAAACTTTTCAAGGTGCGCCATGATTCTTCCCTCTGTGATGTTCAAGACTTCCAGTCAGTGTTGTGGTGGGCTTGCTAAACTGTTCAATGCTTTGCAGGGTTTCATGCTCTCGGATTCAATGTCATCATCTCTCTTATAGGCATGTTGTTTATCCACAGTGCTCAGAGTTACCCTACCCTCGATGTAAGCAGTTTCTTTTCCTGGCCTTTTTGTGTCAGAACCATAACATCCATCGAATTTAACGTCAATGCAAGTAACAATAGGGTATCTCATTCTGCTAGAATTGAGTGGACAGTAAGTCATTGAGTTTGCACACTTCTCAGTTTTTTGCAATTACGAAGTGGCTAGCATCAGAGTGCTTCAAATTTTCCGTTGGCTTTGTTGGAGAAGAATGGAGTAATGCTGCTAACGAGTCTTAATGTGAGATACATACAGTCGTGGATACCTGATCCATGGTTTCCAGTTTACATCAAGAACATCCACCGAGCGAAACACGGCAGCGACTCCGAAGTCTATGATTCAGAGGGCAGGTGATTGACGAATCAATTTCGGTACCATTCCATTTCTTTGGATCAACGCAAACCAAAGATATCTTTAGGTCGTGCATATGGATCCATATACAGTTCTGATTGAAAACATTTCTACAGATTTGTGCCTTCGAAATTCGAGGAGATTTTCAGTAAGTATGCTAAGACGGAGAAGACTCGCATGACATTTTGGGAATTGATGGACATGACTGCTGCCTGTCGAAATGTTGCCGATCCTTTTGGCTGGTATGTAGCACTTGATTATTACATTGATTCTTCAAACTTATTGAGGAAGACAAAGACCAATAAGTTGTCGGTACTTGGTCCTAGTATACTTTACCTTACTAGGGTAAGAATGACTGCTCTGAATGCAGGATTGCGGCAAAGGGCGAGTGGAGCGTCACTTACTGGTTATTGAAGGACGAAGACGATTTCTTGACCAAGGAAGCCATCCGTGGTATGTTCGATGGCAGCATTTTTGAGCAAATAGAACAGAGGAGAAAATTGAAGGAGCTCTAAAAGATATACTATACTGCTACGTAGAAGTGTAAAGAACTTGAGCCAGTATTTGACATGTACCATGTAGAATTTCAATTTTTTTTGATTGATTTATACATCCTATAGTGTACACATGATCCATGCGCTACATATTTGGTGAGACTTGAGCAATCACAGGACAAAACTACGGCCGCAATGACCCACTACGAGTATGGTAGAACTTGAACAATCATGTCACTTCTCTGACAAGACTACAGCTTAGACGTAGGTTTGGAGGATCGTCCCGCGATAAATTCCTGCATGGCAGCAAACTCCTCCGGCTTCATGTTGGCGTAATATTCATGCCCTCGTTCCTACACCAAAAGCAGTCAGAACAAAACAATACAAATAAGAGCAAAGAGGCTTTGAATACATGCATCCACTTTTGTGTGTGAATGTGAGTTGAATTCGTGAGCTGGTACCTGTTCAAGCTTGAGGGCGTGGCCAAGAGGAAGTTCGAATCCATCGTTGATGACGGCCTTGTATTTGAGCACAAGGTGGTCGTGGTTGCGGAGAATGGCTAGAGCGATGTCTCGGGCTGTGAGAAGAAGCTCTTTGGGAGGAACTACCCGGTTCACGAGGCCCCATTTCTCAGCTGTGTGTGCATCCAGAGGAGTTGCTGTGAATGACAGCTCTCGTGCTCTGTACGGGCCTATGGCTCGTTGCAATCTTTGCGACAACCCCCATGATGGAAATATCCCGAACCTGCAATCAACCATGCACTTCTATAGCTCTCTAAAATAGTGCAGGTCCCACATTGGAGCTCTAGTATTCTTCACTTCCATGTGTATAATAGCTTCTCCATTCAAGAGTATCATGTACTCATTGCAGATATTATAACCTGCCACTTTAGGGTATCATTTTAGGAATATTTATATTTCCATCCTCAAAAAATCATAATTAACTCTAGAAGAGTCCAAAAATGATGATTTGACTTGCAGCTCTAGCTTTCTACTAATTTTCCCCATGCACAGAACTTGGTAGGACCCCTATAGACTTTTGTGTGGTGAAAATTGCGCCATTATTGGCCCCCTTACTATATGTTGAATTCCTTTTTGGAGTGACTAGAAAAGAAGAGTGACAAAATCTAGAAACTTTGGGAGCCTCCAAGGCATTTTCACGGGAACATGATAGCACTACTCCAAGTAACAACTTTGCTGCAACTAATCTATGGTAAACTCATAATCTTCAAATGCAAAACTCTACCTACAAGTCAGGGTCCTCCTACATGGTAAATGTGATAAGTTTAAATTCTAGGAAGTTTCATGTATGATGTAGAATACAAGTACTTTTGGTTGTGTTATGCGTGGATGTTATTCAAGGCTGTGATGCTAAGTTGTACTTTTTTTTTTCTAGGATGAACTCATTATTGAATAGTGGTATTTATTAGTGGTGTTTGTGAATTGCTTGAGTTTGTTCCTATCGAGCACTTGTTGAGGACTTATTATCAAGTTTTAAGGTAGTAAATTTGCTTCGGTACTTGTATATAATGTTGAATTGGAACAAATTGAGGTGGTTGTTTACATAGATTTTGTTTTGTTACAAGGATAAAATTACTTACTTGGCATGTGTATCCAAGAATTTTGCTGCTGTACTTGCTATTAATATGTCACACCCTAAGGCAATTTCAAAACCAGCTGTAATACAATAGCCATTGATGGCACCAATGATGGGTTTCCGACACTTTCGCATTTGTACCAGTGTATCATGGTCCTCATTCATGTCACCTTGGAAAACATCAGCTGCTGTTGTCAAATCCTGCACAACTTCAAACAAGAATGTCGTCCTAGTACATACACATCCAAGTTATGATTATCTAAATAAAGTAAAAATAAAGCCTTGTAATGGTAGATGTTTGAATGAGAATGATGTATGCCACTTTCATAGTACTACGTCAATTTCTTATTCAACATAGCTAACACAACTTCATTCAATTCATACACTTGACTTCAAACTCTAAAAGATATATGCAATAGTTTTTTTGTATTTAAAACACAATCACCACATTGACATTCAGAACTACACATTAAAATGAACTCTACGACACTTACTTCAAATATATTTGAACTTGAAAACCACATTCACATCGATAAGAAAAGACGACTTTTACATTCGCCATCTCCAAGCTTGTAATTGGGTAATTACATTCAAACTTAAGCACACAAGCTATCCACTTCAAAATTTATATATTAAGAAATGTTCGAGCTTACGATTCCGGCAGAGAAAGCGCGGCCGGCGCCTGTGAGGATAATGACCTTGACATCAGCGTCCTGGTCGAGACGAGCGAAAGTGGACGACAGCGAGATGAGCATCCCCGGGGACAAAGCATTCAGAGCGTGGGGTCTGTTAAGAGTGATTATAGCGATGCCATTGCTGTTCTTCTCCACCAATACGAGCTCCTCCTTCGCCATCTCCTACCATTCCATCCATTGTCAGTGCCAACAAATTCAACCGGTGGGTACATTCTCCGACTCTACGATTGTTCACAATCAAGAGAATCGATAGCATGAGTCCAGAAGAAAAGTGGGGGCTGCTCACTTGAATGCTCGAACTGTCTCTAGCTCTGAAGCAAGATGGCTATGGTGAATCAAAGGATCGGTGATTTTGAAGAGGACTTGGTGGTGAAGAGAGTGATTGCATGACGATTGTGTGAGTGGGCTGCGGGACCCGGCACCGTTTGTGCCTTCATCCTACTTCGGCGCTGGTTTGTGTAGGTAGAGATGTTCTAAGATGTTCATTCTGGAAAGATATGGTAGAGCCACCTATTTCCGACCGGTGATCTCTAGAAGTGAGTCTATGAGATACCTAAGCAAGGTCCAAACCTTTTCAAAGTCTTCCTTATTGTCTAGATTTCAGGAGGAAGAATGTACCTCCACTACTAGGATTTTGAAAGGGGGGTTTGCAATACTTTTTTGTCGAACATTCATTGTTACTTTCTCGTACTAGCAACATCTGGAGCAAATGAAGTACTAAGCTTATTATTTTGATAAGCATGATAGTGTTCATTTGAGGTTGAGAATGTTGTTAAAATAAGAACCTCGATGTTGCTTAAGGTATATAAAACACCTTGCGAATTCCTCCTTGGTTCTAAGAGTGCTCTTGTGCACACAAAATTCTGCAGTAGTAGAAATTCTGTCCAATTATGTTCTTTACAATGACAGACTTGTCCGTAATGACATAAGTGATTTATGTTTGATTTAGCATAGACTTGCATCATTATAAACATACTTAGGTCTATAATGACATAAGTTTATGTTATTTTAGACATAAATGTCTTATGAGATTTTGAAGAAGTGATTGCAGACAACGTTTTTGAACGGTATTCCTACTAGTATTGTGATTTGAATTAGGTAATTTTCCACAAGATATAGATGACACAAAGTTGTTTGGATAATCACCCAATGAAAAAACATGGTCATTTATTATTATTCCTATAAATGATTCCAAGTTCAATTCAAATTTTGATTGTAACTATATTATAATTCATAGTTCGTGAACTAATACAATCTAAAGTTCACATAGTCTAATTAGATGCATTCAAAGTCTACAACCATAATATATGTCTCGAATGCTTGGAATCTAAAGAAGACACATTATGTATTGCAAGTTGTTTATCCATATCAAACTTTTTTACCTCTCTCTCCACTTGGGGACAGGGCAGATTGATCTGTAGTAGTAATTTGAAGTTCAACCTCCACAACACCCCACAGTATTCACTAAATCTATTGAAGTAATAGGTATATTATAAACTGTAACTTTATTGATGTAGTCATGATGTTTATTTCAGCTTGAGTGGTCTTGGGTATACCTTTAGGTACAGTTTCTAAGATTCATAAGTAATTATATAGTAATCCAAAATTAATGAATCCACTTAATTCAATCCCCAACATCTTTGCACAATTTCCAAAATTAATTCCCTTGGCAACTCCCAAGGAGGTCACTAGTTTGAAATTTGCGCAGTTGAGCTACTTACTAAAAATCATTTTGGTGTGCGTGTATCCAATGCAATCCTTCAATCTCAATAAAAAAAATCGTAGCATCATGAATATATCATAATTCCTTGGTATTTCAAAGTTTCATTTCAGCACACACGTTATCACAATAATGAAAATTAAATCACACGAGTTTTACTTACGTCACGGTCAAGCTTTGCATAATCCATGATATTTTCTTTCACTATAGTTATGAGTTAGACCTTTTATGAGGACTTTTTTTAAACTATGCCTATATGTAGAGTTTGTTCTAATCCAACCCGTAAGATTCCTTTGAGTTGTATTATGAGAACAACAAAGTAAAAATATAGTTTAAGTCTGGTTATTAAGAACACTAAAAAAGGTTTTTTAAAAGAAGCTATACGAGTGTGTCCAAGTTTATTTTTATTTATATTTCCTATCAACATCTTCAATTTAAATGTATATATGCACCAAGTATTTCAAACAAAGTCATCATCACAACCAAAAGGATTTATTATTTCATTAGGCATTAATCACACTTGCCACTAAACTTGCTAGCTTGGCTCCCTTTTCAAAATGCATTTCCTGTTTGGCAATTTCTCTACTTTATAATGTTCCTCAAAATATTAAACCCCTATATAGATCCAAAAATATATTAAATTTAGATATAATATATTTCCAAATAAAATCTTTACTTTAACACATCAACACAACATACAAGTTTCAATAAATCTACATGTGATTATTTATAGCTTACATTGTCATTTGCTCATGTTCTATAATACCAGTTCGTTTCTTATACAAGATTCCTTTGGATGTTCAGTCTTGTCGCGATCAAAAATTTTAGGTGAGACTTCAACTTTTTCAGTTTAGTATAATTTTTCAATAAGACTTCTCGTCCTTTGAAAGAAAAAGGCGAAGACATGGTGTGGTGCAAGAAAGTGAAGTTACTGATTTACTACAAGAATGTAGCAGTTACTGTAAATGAAGATTGGTGCGAACAATTTATGTCAAGTGCAATCAAATGCTCTAAAAGGGGCAGCCCACGGAATGTCATAGGTACAATAAACGACATTTGGCATCCAATTTCATCGCAAATTTCTGATGGAGCAGATGGGTTGGAATTTCATGGAAGAAATGAATTGGAACTTGGAGAACAATTTGGAGATCACAAACCCTCTTGGTCCAAGCCTTGACTTAAATGCATTCTTTCTAGTTGTTGCAAATTTGAAGAATAAGTATGACCTTGATGAGATTTTTAAGCTCAATCTGATTTGGAGTGTGCGCATTCGAGGTTTGCTTTTGGGTGTGTGGCTTTCCCGCAAATTCAAGTTTGTTTCTAAGAAGAAACATGAAATGATCATGCAAACCAATGCGGGAGAGGTTGTGTGTTGGCCAATTGTTGAGGCTGCATTTCAGTAAGAATTCTTTTATTTGATGGAGTTTCCTGATGAAGCATGTGCTAGTCCAATTGGACCGTTTTTTACAAGCTACATACGTGCATATTTAAGAGAAGAAAAAGAGGCCTCTTCTTCTAGATGCATACCTTCCGTTCTATAATTAGGCTCTATTTTTTGTCTCTTAAATATGCATGTATGTAGCTTGTAAGAAACGGTCCAATTGGACTATCACATGCTTAATTAGGGAACTCCATTAAGTAAAAGAATTCTTTCCGAAATCCCTCCTCAACAATTGTAGAACAACACACAGACTTCTCCACATCAACATGCATGATCAATTCAAGTCTCTCCTTAGAAACAAACTTGGACTTGCAAGAAAACCACACAACCAAAAGCAAACCTTGAATGCGCACACTCCAAATAAGGTTGAGCTTAAAAATCTCATCAAGGTCATACTTATTCTTCAAATTTGCAACAACTAGAAAGAATGCATTTAAGTCAAGGCTTGGACCAAGAGGGTTTGTGATCTCCAAATTGTTCTCCAAGTTCCAATTCATTTCTTCCATGAAATTCCAACCCATCTGCTCCATCAGAAATTTGCGATGAAATTGGATGCCAAATGTCGTTTATTGTACCTATGACATTCCGTGGGCTGCCCCTTTTAGAGCATTTGATTGCACTTGACATAAATTGTTCGCACCAATCTTCATTTACAGTAACTGCTACATTCTTGTAGTAAATCAGTAACTTCACTTTCTTGCACCACACCATTTCTTCCCCTTTTTCTTTCTCCTCCTTTTGGAGCCACAATATTTGTGCTTGTTGTGTTAAGCCGACAACCATTGATATTAACAATAGACTAAGCAAGTAACAAAAGTCTTATTGAAAAATTATACTAAATACTTAAAAAGTTGAAGTCTCACCTAAAGTTTTTGATCGCAACAAGACTAAACATCCAAAGAGATCTTGTATAAGAAATGAATTGGTATCATTTTGTTTATTTGATCCTTTTATTCTCTCGACATGAGAAGACAAAGGAACAAGAAGATGAGGGGACTATGAGAAGGGGAGGACCAAAGGAGGAATCAAGGCGACGAGGATACCAGAGAATGGAAGGACAAGGGGAAAACTAGAAGAGGAGGGGACAAGAAGAGGAGGGGACAAGAAGAGGAGGGGACAAGAAGAGGAGGGCACAAGAAGAGGAGGGGACAAGAAGAGGAGGGGGGGGGGGTAAGAAGGCAAGGGGGCGAGGAGACGAGTAAACGAAGGAACTAATGAAGAAGCAATCAACAAACAACAAAAGAAGGGTCGTCGTTCTTACAAAAGCGCTCAACTTGAAAGAAATTTACACCTATTGGAGTCCAAAGTTCCACATTAGTAAGAAAATATATACACATCTCATGAGTATAGAGGCATTGATCAAATTGCTCCTTTTCTTTTGCTAATATGCTACAACAATAATTTGAACGCTAGAATCTATCATAGTATTTAGTGAGAAACCTTCGTAATAAGAGAGAGGGTTTGTGCATTTGAATAATAGTGGTAGCTACTAATGGAACAATAGGTGCTATTGTGATAGAAGGTGTTTGCGCAATCTTAAGTGTTAATAAGATAGTAAGTGCTAGCATAATGAAAGGTGCTTGCGCAATGGTAGATGCTAGTTGAATGGCAAGTGCTAGCAATGATGGATGCCATCTCAATTGTAGATGCAAACATAGTAAGAATATATATTTTCCACCACCAACCATGTAACTAATGTATACATGTAACCACCTATGTATGAATGTAAAAATCATGAGATATAAGAAGAGGATCACTTTTGAGTACACTATGATGTTTGGTTAGTTTAATATAAATCTATAAACAACACGATATGTAGAAACACTATCAACCAATCGTCAATTATTTATAAAAAAACTTGAAATGATAAATTTTCATATGTTGAGATTAATTGTAGCATTTGTTAATGTGATTGTTAATGCATTTTCATTAAATTACACCAATTATAGTCAACCATGGTGAAGGTTATAAAGACAAAAGGCACCACAAGTCTTGGCTTGGTGGTTAGTGCTTACGCACCCAATGAGGAGGTCGTGGGTTCTATTCCCCATGCCGGCGTGGTGGTCACCACTATAGTCCACCCAACTATTGTGGGAGGTCTTTGGACCTTGTTGTATGGGTACCTCAAAGCCTTTTGGGGGGATACTATGTCAAGTATCTTCAAGGCACTAGTAACTAGGCTAGAAACTAGCGTAGTTATAGTGTCCACCCTTGAGAGGGGGAAGTAGTATTGTTCTAATTTCTCCTTGTCCGGTGGCCATCGGGATATTAGCATTACCATTACGAACGGACACTTCATTCACGCCGGCCCCTTAGAAAGGGACCGGAGTTTCTATTTATCTATCTATCTTATAAAGACAACTTTCTTAATGATTTGATGATTGAGCATGAACATTGTTGAGCATACATTATTCCTCAACTTCGTTTTAAATGGTGTTAGGAGAAAAACTTTGAACACTACATTAGTCAAAATACAACACTAATTAACATTATTATTTATGAGTGGAGATAGAAACACGTCAATTTGTAATTTAAATCGAGAAATTTATTGATTATGTTCAGTAAAATTTAAGATTGATGGTTGCCTCACACTTTTGCAAATACATATGGGGTGACTCATGTATGCTAATCAAGGTAGACAAAAGACCAACCCAATATGAACACATGTAACTACACTAAGTCTTCTTTACGTGAAGTTAAAATTGCTAAAAGTTGGTATAATGTTACCTTCCATTATTGTGATACTCATTATTACAATGCAAATGTATACTGTCAGCAGATGATTAATAAAGAGTTCGTATGAAGTAAATGGTTACTATTATAGAACGTAGTAGTTTCTTCGTAGTGACAACAAAACAATTGCCACCAAATTGTACCTAACACAAGAATTCTTTATTCTAAACAAAGACATGCATAGTTGGCAAGCGAAAGGGAGGTGTACGTACAAATTACATTCATTGGCTAGCATAGTCAAAAGCCATGTAAAGCCATGTATAAACACCCCAAGCTGACCCATGATGATACCCTTACTATCAACACAATTTCTAGAGTTATGCAACTTGGCTCCATAACACAGAGTGTGAACGAGCCTCTAAGAAACTAATACTATCAAATCAAGTAGTGAAAAAGGAATGGACAACTCATGTCAAGTGAGTGACTTTAGGACATATCTATTCATTATAGACTTCCACTTCCCATCGGTCACAGATTCGCTCTCATCACAGATTCGCTCACATCACAGATTCGTTTATGTCGTCACAGATTCGTTAACGTGAGTTGCAAGAGAAGGATTCAAGGCCAGATTCGTTTGCGAGAGTTGCAAGAGAAGGAGTCATGGCCAGTGGGGGTGTTGGTCGCAGTGATTCTGGATGGCTTTCATGCTTTCGAAGTGCACCATCTTGATGTCCTCGGGGGGGAGAATGGAATCGTCGCGAGGCTCATACTCCATCTGCCATTTCAGGATGCAGTCGTCGCCGTTGGAGCACTCCACCACCTTCATGCTCGTCACCAGCTTGCTGTAGCGGTGGTCGTCCACCATCTCCCATGCCATGGTGCCATTCTCCTCGTCGTACTCCACCACCCGCTCCGTGTTCGTCCTCTCTTCACCCCCTGTTATCGCTGCCCACACACACACCCCCCACCCCCACCACTCCACTGTCACTCATTGATCGATGATCCATCCAGGTGCCGCCCTATTTCGCCACACACAGGCTCGACACATTTTGCAAGTTGAACGTCGATTCCGTCAGAATCGACCGTTAAATAAATCGAGCTGTCGTTGTGGAAGCATAATGCACCAAAGGGACATTTTGTGAGATAGTTTGGGTATGTCAGAATGGCACTTGGAATATTACCATTAGGAAGAATTGCCCATAGTGTGATGGATTGGCTTCACAATTGGATGATCAGATCGATGAGATGCACCATGCCACAAAACCCTACTCTCTCAAGTGATCCCAAACTATTGCATCGCAAAGTGAATGACAGACTCTATGTGCCGTACTGATGTATAACGAGCGACTGATCAGAATCGACAAATATTATAATGGATTGGCTATGGTGCATCAGATCGATGTAATCACGAAACCCTACTCGATCACTAGACCTCTTGAATTGGGTGTTGAGAGAATTAGACAGTTAACTTACCAGGGCCGAGGGTCATGAGTCGGATGGTGCCGACTCCACCATCGCCCTCCAGGCGCTCGGTTTTCTTGAAGAACTGCGGCAGAATTTCCGGGAGGATCAAGTCGGCGTCGCGAGCGATTCTCATGCTCCGCTCTAGATCACATCCCCGTGACACCCATTGGTACATCAGCGTCCCCATCGATGCGCGATAGCTTCTCTACCTGCAAAGTCCAGACCCCATGATCACACTAACTTACATCGTTCCAAGAGTATCGTTTTCCTTTCAACAAGAATTACAAACACAGTCGATCATACCGTTGATTGCAGGCGCTTCAGTTTCAGTCTGACCTTGAGATACGAGTCTGTCCGATCCGCTCTTGGAGAAGTGAGCTATGGCAGGATCAAGCACAGCTACTGTACCTGGTGATTGATCGAAACGTGCTACTTTCAAGATATTTTTGAATGCCGCGAAGCTTCCGAAGGATCTCTGAACGGGTATTTTACAATTGCTAGCCCTTAGTTTAATAGACTTGAGCCATTGGTGGAGCATGCACTGCATATACCTGCTTCGGAATCAATCAAGTTCCACCGGTCCAGTGGTTCCAGGACTTGTACTTCGGTACGTCACCGTAAAATCCTCACTGGATAAACTTTATGAGTTCGAGGCTGATTCTTAGATTCTCTATTGAAAAAGCATTAGAGCATCGAGTTTGATAGAGAGTCCCTATGGCCCCCCCTCCAGTGTGCTCTATAATTTAAGTTAGAGCTTTCGCTTTAATATAGAGAGGTACATCAATCTTTATTAGACGCGTATCTTTGTAAGAGGTAAATGTGAAGAGGGTCTTCCAGCATTGTTAGAGTTCTTTTGCTGTAACTCTGTATGGTAATGGGATGTGAGAAACATGAGTATGAGAGTGGATATCTATCTTTACTCTAAGACCTCTGAGTAATTTATATCTTTATTTGGAGAGGGGTTGGTAGGCATGGTGATCACACACACCAAATATTGAAATTAATCATGCAATTGCTCTTTGAACTTTTTGCTTGGAGAGTAACTGGCAATGATGCTCTTATGAAGGTGTGTAAAGAACTGCAACTAAACCTAGACTCTAGTTTGCACTTGGTGCTCTTTGCAAAGGGCTCAAGACTCGTTATTCACACGAAGTGCATCAAATGTTGGGGTGGTTTCTATCACTTTGAGTATGTATCACGTATTCGCACATAGAACATTGCTCTATATCTATATTTGTTGAGAAGTTAATCAAAAGCACAATTCATTGTAGTATAATTACAAGTTTTTCTTAGAAACAAAAGTAGACACAAAATAATTCTTTGTATACATACTTACAACCTCAATTTCGTTATTCCATGCACTGTTATTTTGGTGAGATGTGCCATATTGGCATGCGTTTTTAAGCGGTCATAGGGTAGATATTTGTAAACTCCAATATGAAAAGTTGTTGTTTTGGAACTGTCGTTAGGAAAATATTTTGTCGATTGTTGATCGCAAATATTTCTCAATTGCGGTTCAAAAAACATCCTTGTCTTAGAAGACACTTTAGAGATATTCGCTCTTCATTAAATGTCAAAAACTAACAAAAACATATGTTATTTGTTTTGTATTGAGCACCCGAAACACACCATTTTGAGGATACAACTCATTTTAATCGTATTGAAGACTTACAAGTCTCGTTTAAGAAACAAAAGTCTTTAGAGCAACTAATTATGATAGAAACACTAAATTTCCTTCACTATGTTGGAAGCTTTCTTGTAAGACAAAGAACCAAAACGATTGACGTTTTTTTTTTATCTCTCCACATTAGTAAGAATGTTGTTAATTTTAGTATTGTGATTAGTGTAGTGTTTAAAGTTTTCCTCCTAACAATATTTTACACGTAGTTAAGGAAAAATGTATATATGCTCATCAAAAGTACTAGCCCATTCGATGTTCATGCTCAATTGTCAAATCATTAAGGAAGTTGTCTTTGTAATCTTCACTATTGGTAATTAGTGATGTAATTTGATAACAATACATTAACAATCACAATGATAAATGCTACACTTAATCTCAACAAGATGAAAATTTATCATTCCAAGTTCACTATAATCGGTTGATAGTGTTTTTACATTTCATGTTGTTTCTAGATTTTTATAGATTACACTAATCAAACATCCTAGTATACTTAGAAGTGATCCTCTTCTTATATCTCATGATTTTTACATGCATGTATAGTTGGTTACATACTTGTGAATAAAGAGACTAGATACCTAGACAAGGAAGGCTCCTAAGGGCTTGGCTAGTGCTTTCAAGGATGACAATTGATATCTCTAACGTTTTGTACACCTACAATCGAGTAATCTACACATCTATCCACAAGCAAGATTCTAGCTTACATTTCAAATTCTAGTGTAGTGTACCTAGAAGCTAGGTATATTTAAAAGTTAGGGTATTTGATTTGAAGTGCACCTACAACTCGTTCCTCTGAAGTGTATACAAAAATAAGATAAGTTTAATAATTATGGATCCCGTTGGTCCATTCTCTTACAAAATTTGCACATCTTCAAAATTTGATATCTTCTGCCACTCAACAAAGAGCTTGGTACAACAAAAAAATTATTGGTATCAAGAATGTTCCCCTAGGCTTGAGGACTCATATGAATGTGGTTCAAAAATTTTAAAAGAAAATTTTAAAAGAAATGAAAAATGTTGCATTACACCCATAATTATGTCGTGCTCCAACGACTAAATTGAAAAATTGCATCTTATTGTGGTAGATTTTAGAGTACTTCTTTGGAGAGAATGCTAAAATTAGCATTGAAACATGAAGAAAAAGTACCACCTATCTTGAAAATTGTTCACCTCCTCTTGTTCAATCGAATAGTGTAATTAAAAACCTACCATTTTCCAGGTTGTATTGTCGATCTTCTCTCACCCTTGAAAAATAATGGGATTCATGCATTTGTGTACCATTGAATGTTTGTGGATAAGGTCATGGAGTTAATACTGTAAACATAAAAATATCATGTTTGTCTTATAATTTTGATAAAATTGTCTTTGAATACGAGTTTTAGAGGTGAATATTGCAAAGATATTAATATGATACCTTCTATATTCTTTTCTAGATGATGTATTTGAACTTAAAGCTATACCTTAGCTTTCAAGCTTCCATCAAACTCTTAAAATTGATTTATACGTTGTAAATGCTTTAAGTAGGGTGATATTGTACAATAAGACAAAAATCATTCATTAGAAGGAAATTGAACTTTAATAACTCAATGAATTAATTGTCAAATTTTATTTATCGACATTCTTCAAGTCGTTACACATTTTGTGAAATCCCATTACACATTCTCACTATCATACAAGAAATACATTATCATCACAAATATCCTTAAAACCAATACTATAACATTATAATATTACTTTGAATCGATTTTTTGATTGACATTAATTAAAATAAGAAGTGTAGTTCATTGTTGCAATAGAATAGTAGAATTGTAACATAGTAATCATGTAATTTTTAAACTTTAACTTTGTTCAAAACTTATCCACCATGTCATATACTTCAAGCTACATGGTTGGTGGTGGAAAATAGAGATCTTACTAGCTTTGCATCTACCATTGAGCTAACATCCATCATTGCCCTAACACTTGCCATTGAGCTAGCACCTACCAATTGCGCAAGCACCTTTCATTATGCTAGCACTTACTATCTTCCTACCACTTAACATTGCGCAAACACCTTCTATGACAATAGCACCCATTTTCCATTAGTAGCACTAACCCTCTCTTACTGCCAAGGTTTCTCTTTAAATACTATGCTAGTTTCTAGCGTTGAAATTATTGTTGATGCATATTAGCAAAAGAAAAGGTGCTCTTTGATCAATGCCTCTATACGCATGAGGTATTTATATATTTTCTAACTAGTGTGGAACTTTGTTTTCCAGTATGTAATTTTTTTTTTCAAGTTGAGCACTTTTCTAAGAACAATCACCCGTCTTTTGTTGTTTTGTTGATTGCTTGTTCATTAGCTCGTTTGTTAACTCGCCTCCTCACCTTCTTGTCCCCTCTTCTTCTTGTTTTCTAATTGTCATCATGTCCATTGGTATACTCGTCGCCTTGGTTCCTCCTTCCCTCCCTCCCTTCTCATAGTCCCCTCATCTTCTTATTCCTTTGTCTTCTCATGTTGAGAGAATAAAAGGATCAAATGAACAGAATGGTACCAATTCGTTTCTTATGCAAGATTTCTTTGAATGCTTAGTCTTGTCTCCATCAAGAACTTTATGTGAGACTTCAACTTTTTAAGTTTTAAGTAAAATTTTTCAATAAGACATTTGTTACTTGCTTAGTCTATTGTTAATACCTATGGTTGTTGGCTTAACTTGGATTAATTACACACTTTCATGAGTCCATCTAAACCTTTTATTGTAAAAATTTCATTTTTCTTTTCTACAGCAATGGCACTAAGGTTCTTAACACAACAAGTACAAAAAATGTGGCTGGAAAAGGAGGAGAAAGAAAAAGACAAAGAAATGGTGTGGTGCAAGAAAGTGAAGTTGCTAACCTACTATAAGAGTTTGGCAGTTTCTATAAATGAAGATTGGTGCGAACAATTCATGTCAAGTGCAACCAAACGCTCTAAAAGGGGCA
The DNA here is from genome assembly GCA_037043015.1 of Bryum argenteum. Taxonomy (NCBI): domain Eukaryota; kingdom Viridiplantae; phylum Streptophyta; class Bryopsida; order Bryales; family Bryaceae; genus Bryum; species Bryum argenteum. The sequence goes on along the minus strand of CM073328.1, from coordinate 9,690,211 downwards.
ACCCTCGTAATATCATAGGTACTGTAAACGGCATTGACATCCAATTTCATCGCAAATTTTTGATGGAGCAGATGGGTTGGAGTTTCATGGAGGAAATGAATTGGAACTTGGACAACAATTTGGAGATCACAAACCTTCTTGGTCCAAGCCCTGACTTGGATACATTCTTTCAAGTTATTCCAAATTTGAAGAATAAGTATGACCTTGATGTGATTTTTGAGTTTAATCCCATTTGGGCTATGCGCATTCGAGGTTTACTTTCGGGTGTGTGGTTTTCTCGCAAGTCCAGCTTCGTTTCTAAGAAGAAACTTGAATTGATCATGCGTGCCGATGCGGAAGAGGCTGTGCATTGGTCTTCAATTGTTGAGGAGGGGTTCCGAAAAGAATTTTTTTACTTGATGGATTTCCCTGATGAAGCATGTGATAGTCCAATTGGACCGTTTCTTACAAGCTACATACATGCATATTTAAGAGAAGAAGAAGAGCGCCTAACTATAGAAACGGAAGGTATGCAATTAGAAGAAGAGGCCTTTACAACCACTCTTGAGAAGCAACAATTTGACGATGGTGTTGGAGATACTCAAAAAACTAATGACAAGGCTCCTACGGATGAAGGTACAAATAAAGTTCCTGAACTTGTTATTTTAGAGGAAGTTGCAAATAATGTTAGTGAACTTGGTAGTCTAGTGGAAGCTGAAATCAACTAGACTATAAAGAAAATCGCAATTCTAAATTGAAAGGTTGGATGGTTGAGAAAGAGCTCCAAGAAAATGCTGAGTACGAGCAACTCTTCATCGACTTGCATGGGCACTTGGGCAATTTGCGTATGTGTACTGATAAGATGAACAAGGAAATTCATAAAAAGGACAAGGAGATTGTTGATCTGCGCACTCAAATTGATGAGAAGGACAAAGAAATTGCCGAGTTGCATAGGAAATTGGCAATGAACTCTAATGGTAAGCATAAAGAAGTTGTGGCGAAGAATGACCAACTGGCAGAACCCTCTAAGGATGAGAGCACAGATATACCAGATTCCATGACACTAGAACAAGCCTGGGAACAGCTGCAAAATAGAACTCTATAAATGGATCTTTTACAAAACATGAGCAAATGACAATGTAAGCTATAAATAATCACATGTACACTTATGAAAACTTGTATGTTGTGTTGATGTGTTGAAGTAAAAGTTTTATTTGGAAATATATTATGTCTAAACTGAACATATGTTTGGATCTATATGGGGGTTCAATATTGTTGAGGAACATTCTAAAGTAGAGGGACTGCCAAACAGGAATTGCATTCTGAAAAGGGAGCCAAGCTTGCAAGTTTAGTGGCAAGTGTGATTTATGCCCAATGAAGTAATAAGTCCTTTTGGTTGTTAGGATGACTGTTTGAAATACTTCGTGCATATGTACATCCAAACTAAAGATGTGGATAGAAAATGTGAATAGAAGTAAACTTGGAGACGCTTGTATAGATTCTTTCTGAAGACTTTTTTTAGTGTTCTTCATGACCAGATTTAAACTATATTTGTACTTTGTTGTTCTCATAATATAACTCAAAGGGATCTTACGGGTTGGATCAAAACAAACTCTAAATATTGGGAGAGTAAAAATTAAGATTTTATAGAATAACTCATGACTATAGTGGAAGAATATATCATAGATTATACAAAGCTTGAGCGTGAGGTAAGTAAAACGCGTGTGATAATTAGTTTTCATTATTGTGATTACTTGTGTGTTGAGATGAAACTTTGAAATACCAAGGAACTATGGTACATTCATGGTAGCTACAAATTTTTATTAAAATTGGAGGATTGGGTTGGTAAAATGATATATGGTAAGTGGCTCGAAACCGCTCAAATTTTTGACTAGCAACCTCATTGGGAGTTGTCAAGGGAATTAATTTTGGAAGTTGTGCAAAGATGTTGGGGACTGAACCAAGTGGAATCGTTAAGTTTGGATTACTATTTGATTACTTATGAATTTTAGAAGGTGTACCTATAGGTATACCCAAGACCACTCAACCTGAAACAAACATCATGACTACATCAATAAAATTAGAGTTTATAATATACCTCTTACTTCGATAGATTTAGTGAATACTTTGGGGTGTTGTGGGGGGTTTACTACATATTACTATTACAAATCAATATATCGTGACCCCAAGTGGAGAGAAAGGTAAAAAATCTTGATATGGATAAATAACTTGCAAATTAAGATTGAGTCTTCGTAAAACTCCAAGACATATATTATGGGTGTAGACTTTGAATGCATCAACTTAGACTATGTGAACTTCAAATTGTATTAGATCACAAAATATGAATTACGATATAGTTACAATGAAATTTGAATTGAACTTGGAATCATTTATAGGGTGAATTAACATGGTCATTTATCATTTGAATTAAACTTGGAATCATTTATAAATGACCATGTTTATTCATTGGGTGATTATCCAAACAACTCTGTGTCCTCTGTATCTTGTGGAAAATTACCTAAATCAAATTACAATTCTAGTAGGAATACCGTCCAGAAATGTTGTGTGCAATGACTTCCTCAAAATCACAATACAGATTTATCTCTAAAATAACATAAACTTATGTTATTCATAAACCTGATTATGTCTATAATGGTGTAAATTCATGTTGAATCAGAAATGAATCTCTTGTGTCATTTTGGACAAGTCATTCCAAACAACATATTTGGACGGAATTTCTACTAATGGAGACTTCTATGAGCACAAGAGCACTCTTAGAACCAAGGAGGAATTTGCTACGTGTTTATATACATTGTTTAAGGAGAGCAACATTGAGGTTCTTAATCTAACAACATCAAATATACACTATCATGCTTATCAAAATCATAATCTTGCTTCGTTTGCTCCAAATGTTGCTAGAGAAAGTACCAGGACAACATTTCACTCAGCCAATGTTCTACAAAAAAGTGTTAGAAAACCCCCACCCTCAAAATCCTCGTCCTCGTGAAATTTAGACGATAGGCAAGACTTTGAACAGGTTTGGACTCTGCTTAGGTATCTCATACACTAACTTTTAGAGATCACCGGTCGGAAATAGGTGGCTTTACCATATGTTCCCATCCTCAGTAGGAAATACCACAAATTTCCACTAAGTAAGTAACTATAATAAATGTTGCTATTGTTCTATTGTAGGAGAAGAGTCCGAAGCATCCGAGTCTCAAAAGGATGTGCACCGCTTCCGCAGTAGCAACTTCTGTCTCAATTACGGACACCATTGCTAATTTCATCCAACAACAAACGGTATACATACATTTCCACTCCCAGCCTGGCCATTGACCGAATGCAATTGTACTGTGATTGTACTGCAAAGGTCCCACATGAGACGATATTTGCCTCGTTAATCCAAAAGCAAGCATCAGCATGGAAGTCAGTCTAAGTTGATAGGCCATTCCATTCTAAAAGCAAGTATTAAAATGGGCGATTATCATTTTATATCATAGAAAGTCGAATTAGTCCACTTGTGATGACGAAGTATCACATTGACTTGAGCTTTGTGTAGCTCGATGCAGTGATTCGGCACAATTATATGGTTAGTTAGCAGTTACATGGTGGCAGATGGTGCATAACACAAATGGATAGAAAACCTTTTGAAATCCGATCAGATCAGAATACCGAACTAAGCTCATTTTAAGTGTTCAGGATTTGGACCGCTTTCGGTATCTTGCTCAGTGCTCATGTGGCTATTTGCACATGAGAACCAACCCTGGGTGTACGTAATCGTTGAAATGATTTTCTAAAGTACTGTTTAAGACAGCCTTATCTCGATGAAGCTACCTATCACTGGGTCACTCACCTAGGCTGATGCGGAAAATCCTCATAGCTTGCTTACTTGCAAGTATTGAAAGCCAAGTCAAGTGAGGTGGTCCACAATTTCAGCATGCTCCCAGCAATTCTGCTTTCCAACTTGTACAGTACTGTGCACATGTCGTTTGCATGAATGTCAATTCATCGATATAAAATCTAGACCACGATTTGTTTAACACAGATATGCTGTATTCGCAAAAGCTGAAAAACTGAAACTTTGACTCAATATAATGTACGATTTGTACGGTCAAAAGCGATAAAACTTGGTCCTTCGCCAATTGAATGCCTCTATACAGGACCTTACAGTTGGATTTCTTAACATGGTGCAACGATTTCAGAAAGCCTCGTTTGGAGGTCACTATAGACCTCTGTGTAGACCTCTCTCCCTTAGAAGATAATCATATGAAAGCAGATAATCATTCTCTTAGGGAATACCAGCAATTACGAAATGTGAAGTCAGAGGTAGAAGCTCGATCATCCGGCGTCACACATTGACATACGAGACAACATCACCATGCAAACGCTATGAAAGACTGAAGAATTCAAAGCAGCTTCAAAACTCGTGGCAATCGAGACCAATTATCTTCCACAATCTTAGAGACAGAGAAATAGATCATAGAGAAGACATACAGAAATGAGAATATACTAGGTCTTTACAATGATGTTCCTGAAACACGTTTATTTTACAAAAAAGCCCTGCGAAATGGGGTGATTCAGCACTCGTTTGACCCATTTGTCACTCAATTTGCAGCAACAGTCACTACATGATTGTGACCGAATGGACACAAATCCAAATCTCGCAGAATCCACGTCTAATGCTATTGTACACGAGCCATTTCTGTAGCAGCCATCATGAACGCACCCACACCTTTGGAATCATTTGTAACGATAGGCTCACTAATGTAATACTCAAAAGTGCCGTTACGGTAAGGAGTACCTCCGAGACCTCCGACACCACAAATTCTGGTGTAATTCAATCCGAAAGGGGGAACCTTCACTACGAACTGCTTCACCATCCCTTTCCAACCCTTCTTCGCGACATTCAGATAGCTCTTTTTCAAGTACCCTTTCCGCACGCTGCGTGCATACGAGTACACAAACATCGCCGAACAGCTGGATTCCAAGTAGTTTCCTTTCCTGTTCTTCTGATCCAGCACTTGCCACCAGAGCCCGGAGTTTGAATCTTGCACCTTGCTCACGGCTATGGCGAGCCGATCGAGAATAGCCATAAGCTTCGCACGCTTGGGATGGTACACCGGGAAAAACTCCAAAGTGTCGACGAGAGCCATGAAGTACCACCCCATCGCACGACCCCAGAACGCCGGCGAATGACCTGTCTTCGGATCCGACCAGTTCATGGCCCGGCTCTCATCGTACCCGTGATACAACAAACCAGTCTTGGTATCCCGAGATCGAGCCTCCATGATAATGAACTGGCTCGCGATGTCGTTGAAACCGGAGTACTCATGGAAGAGCTTGGCGTACTCGGCGTGGAAAGGCTCAGCCATGTAGAGTCCATCGAGCCACATCTGGTAGGGATAAATGAGCTTGTGCCAGTATCCGCCTTCCTTGGTCCGCGGCTGCTGCTTCAACTGCTTCCGAAGAATTGCCGCCGCGGTCTTGTACTTTGCCTCCTTTGTCTTCTCGTAGAGCGTCAGCACGAGGCGCCCTGTGAGGATGTTGTCCAAAGTGTACTCCGTGAAGTTGTAATTGATGGTGCCGTTCGGGGCAATGTGCCGGTCCACCTTGAACTTGATGAAGTCGATGTACTTGGGGTCCTTCGTTTTCTCGTAAACTAGCTCAATTCCGCGCAGGAACACCCCGAGCTCGTATTGAAAGCGATCCTTGTTTGGTCCCACGACTGCCCACTCCGTCATCGATGTGTTGGCCATCCGCTTCGCCAGCGTAATCGGGGAGTCTGCTTCAGCCATGGCCGCGGGCGCCACGCAGAAAAGAACCGCTAGCAGGGCTAGGCACCTCCATGACGACCCCATCATTGCCACCTCTCGATCGATCGAGCCTCTAAACTAGATCGATCACAACCTGATTAGTATTGGATTCTAGCAATCAAGGAACAGGGTGGTGGGAGATTGTGACTCGGTTGGATTTTTCTCCTGGAGGAGAACAGAGGGATTGTTGTATTGGTCAGCAGGAGTGATGGGGTGCACGAGGGCGGTCCCGAGGGATTTATAGCTCCGGACAGGAGGCAAGGCAAGCGAGGGAAGAAAAGTCGTGGGTGAGGATGTTGCTACAGTGATTGCGCAAGTGTCATAGATCGGAAATCGGTAGGGTTGTTTACCTTGACGAGGTGAAAGGATGCGGTGGTCGTGGGACCGACTGCTCACACGCCCGCGTCCGTGGCGCATCCGGCGTTGAAGTCCTCCTACGCTTTCAAGTCTGCTGATAGCGGCCAGCTTTCAAGTCTGCTGTTAGCGGCCAGGGTGAGACGTTTTCTTCTTCTAGCCCGATAGATAGATACTCCGGTCCCATTCTAAGGGGCCGGCATGAATGAAGTGTCTGTTCGTAATGCTAATATCCCAATGTTCACCGGACAAGGGGAAATTGGAACAATACCAATTCTTCTAGCCATAATTATGTTTACCTTATAACCCCGATCTGGTCCCTTCTACTACTTTGTTAGTTTTGTGCTGGGCGATGCCAATTAGATAAGGTAATTTATCTTGGATCGGGTGGAAGGAAACGTGAAGATTGATTGTAATTGAGCAAATAAATACAATATGAGAGTTAGGTGAAATTTTCTAGAACACAAGTAAATAACTCCCTCTATCTATTTACCTTTATGTAAGTTGAATATGATATACTCATTTTTCCTTGTGAGAGCACCTAAATTTAGTCAATAATAGGAACCCAGCAATAAACATAGTGAAATTTAGATGTTCATTTGATCTATCCTTATTTATATATATTTCTGTTCAAAGCTCATTTCTCTAAAGGCTCAACTATCAACCCCTTTTTGGGTTAAACACTGTGCTAGTTTATTTTTAACTTGCATAGAGATTATTGCCCAATTTTCAACTCTTTGTACGACTCATTTCAAAACCGTCACCATTTGTGAGATCATAACATTCCAAGTTGATTATTTTATTTATTTATTTTTTAACTTTTTGTCCTAATTGCAACAGGGATCAAGGTGTTTTGTGCGCCCAAAAAACGATTGTAATTTTTTTTTTGAAGCGAGTCTTTTCAAATTTGTGTTCCTAAGTAAGTTAAGTACATATTTACATAATTTATACCCTCACATAGAACCTATAAAATCTAGAGAAAAGCTTGATTTTCACTAGCTGGATTTCAAATACAAAGCCGGCCATTGACAATAATATAGGCATGTGAAGAATGCCATGAAACGAAACACAAGACAAACAAGACAAATGTGTGGCCGCTTCCATTTGACTTCCGCACAACGCGGGTATCGAGGAGCCCCAGGCAGCCAGCTACCTTTCGGCGAAGACGTATCATCGACTTCGGTGCAAACACACACAAAGGCTCCGCCCCGTCATTACTGCAAATTCAATCTCCCCTTCAATCACTACAGTCAGTTGATTACTTGCAATAAAGTCTGGGAAAAGGAGAATCATCGATATCACTGCGGCGTGCCACCAAGCAAATAAACTTGTATTGACTAAAATGGTCAAGTACCAAACCTACGAATATTCAGGTGCTAACTCGCAGAATCAGTGGGGTGTTAATCTACCCTTCGGTGGGTCCGGTGGTGGTGGCGGCCTATTCCGTCACGTTGACAAACCTGTCAATGCCGAATCTTCGACTGTAATGATGCTCCGAGGAGGTGGTTTTTGCATGTTCGGCGATCCGAACTTGTCAGTTGACCTCACTGCCCATCCGACTAAAGTCACTAGACACGGCAGATACATTTTCACCGATATAGGGTACAGCATGTAGTACAGCCAAGTCAAGACTTACGCCGGAAAGCATACAAAATCACTAGATACGATAGATACGTTCATAGATATACGGTAGCCAAGTCATACCTTATGCCGGGTAGTGTACAGTTTCGCTGACATGGGCACCGTTTACTGCAAAAATCTTAGTAACAATGATTTCTCATCTGTGAATCCCACAGAAAGAACCTCAGAAATGCTAATGTAACAGACCCAGTTAGTCTAGATTTCCTGGTCTATCTATATTGTTCAAATTAAGAGAGAGAGGCGATGTCATTCCACCGAAAAATCTAGAGATTTGTGCATAGATGCTCTTTTCTGCCGAATTTACCAGGAGTTAGTTACGTTGCTGAGGAATAAAGTCAAGGTACAGTACTATACTCCAGAACGCAATCTGGAACCTGTCAAGATAAAGTAACAATAAAATATAAATAAAAGAGGGAGACAGTAATGTCAACAGCTTGACATGTGGCACTGGCAACCCAAATTGGGCTTATATTAGCAAACTTGTGCGAATATCGGCTGTCACTGGATGTAGATTTCAAACGTCCATGGACAATTTTAGACGCTAGACAAATCATCGTGTTTCGCAAGTCCATGTGATGCCAACTACCAGTACGCCTTTAATTGGGCTTTCCATTCAATCTGCTACTGTCAAAACACCAAGGAAAACCTTATGTCTCACGCCTTCAAGCTACCATAAAGTACTGATCAACTCTTCTTCTTGTCTTTCGAAACAATCCATGTATCATCAACTGAGAGATGCGTCTGTACCAGAGCAGGTAGAAACTTAGTATTGATCATTTCATAAGCCGTAGGAATTCCGATATTGTTGACATTCTGCTCAGTGACTAATCTGCAGCAGAAGTATGCAAAAAAATACTGGTAATCTTCAATTGAACAGTAATAACCTTTTTACTTATGTTCTCCATTGTAATGATCGTCATCCATGTGCTGTATGGTGGGTTGACTTCAGTGCCACTTTGACTCAAGCCCACTTTCGGTAAATGAGCGTCTTTACGGAATTGATCACGAAATAATTGCGGGCCCACTCTGCTTTTGATGATCAAAGCTCAAGTAGTGCCGCTCAAGCGAGTTTCAATCAGAGCAATAGATACCCTTCCGCTCTGGGGTGGACAAATGGAGTATGGACATGGTTGATAACCGTATTGTAAGATACAAGAAGTGAACCTTTCAAACCGATTTTGATTTCGAGACGGGCTTCTTCCGTCTCTTCGGAAACGCAGGCTTTGAAGGCTCCACACCAGGTGCTTTGAGCCAGCCAGTGACTCGTAACCTGGTGCCGCGTCTAATCATCTCCAGAGCCATGTACGCCGTGTTCTTTGCGTCCGCTAGTCCACTGTGAGGTCGCCCCTCAAATTTAAGACCCATCATTTCTATAGACTTTCTGAAATTCGCTTTCACGTTGCTGCCATAGATCTCTCGGTGAGGTACCTTCAAATTTATCCATCTGCACAAAGACAAGTCTGGTAAGTCCCCTTTCCAGAGTAATTGAAGAATGCAAGTTACAGTACCAATCCTGATTACCTATTTCAATACGTATATGGTTTTTGAAACCTCATACCGATACCCGTATCAGGTCTTATTTCCTATTTGTGGAGCTTATTGCCAACCATTTGCATTGCAAGCTAACCAACTCCCTACTGATTTCTTTAACAAGACAAATGATCAGCCAGAGTCAAGTTTTCTGACAAACTCTTGCCTATGTATCACCGAGAGGTACAGGCTTTTCTCAGGAAACGTGAAGAAGCTTCCGCATGATAATTGGGACCAGAAGAACCTTTGTAAACAACTGACCGAATCGTGAGAAAAGGGAATAACAATATGAACACAAAACTGTGATGCTGACCTGTTATAATAAATTGGCTTCTTCAGACCTTTGTACAAGCACTCGGAATCCAGCATGGTTCCACAATCCCAATCGGACCACGTTGCAACCACAAACCTTTTGCTCTTCACATTGTTCTTCTCTAACCAAGAGTCAAGCATTTGAATAGCCTTTCCGAGCAGCACCCCATCGTCTACCTGCAGGAAAAAACAATGAAACCATCCGCTCTTTTATGTCACTTCAGACAGATCTAAGAAGCTGATCATTCGAAGCCAAATGGTGACCAACCTGGTTCTGTTGGATGCCCGTGAATCGTTTACAAAAGTCGGTGAGCATGGGATGGTACACAGGCTTGACGAATGTGTGAAAAATGGACTCCACTTTTCGTGTGAGAACATTCACAAGTATGGCAGGAAACTCGATAATTTCTTGAGGACATACTGTCACTTTGTGGTCACATGTGCACTCAAAGTCGATTGCAATCACGTAATCAAAGTCTTGAGATGGTCTTATGATCCCCAACGATGAGGATAACTTTGATTGTGTTGCATCTGCATCCCCTCGTCGTCGTTTACTTAAGCTTGGTGATCGTCTTGGCCCCTTTTCCACAATTTTGGATGCTTCCACAACATTTTCTACAGCAACCCATTCTTCATTCATCTCACTTTTAGATTCAATATTCACATCTGCAGAAATTGTGCTCTGAGAATTTTGAGATGCAGCAGCTTCACCTCCATTTCGGGCTCGCAGGCGCTCAAGTGCAGCCTGTCGATTCTTCTCCATCCTTTCTGCAATCAACATAGGCCACAGACTCTGAGCACCCGAATTAGCAATTCTAGCAAGAGCGTATGAAAGAAACTGCTGTACATCGAAATTCGCAAAAGTTCGAAAACTCAATCTGCAATTTCTGACATGAGGACGTAAATGCAAACTCACAGACCACTATAAGCTTGAATGCATCGAAGTAAAGTACTGCAGTAACGTTAATAACGAAAAACTCGAAAAGAGAGTTAGGTGATGGATACGAAGTTATAGAATTGGCAAGGTCTCATGGAACTTGGAACTTTCTTCTAGAGGTGATTTTCTGATATGAGAATGTGAATGCAAACTCACAAACTCTGAGCTTGAATTCATTAAAGTAACGTACTGCATTAACATCAATACCGACAAACCCTAAAAGGGAGCCAGATGATCAAATCAACCAACAAGAATATTCGGCTAAAATTTGCGGAACTTCGGTCTCTCTTCTGAAGATAAATGCAAGGTTTGATACGGACAAAACTCCCCAAAAGGGAGTCAATTCAACTAACATGGGAATTGGGTTAGAATTTTGCACCTCTTTGAGCGTCGTCCATGGCTGATCGATGATTTGCTCAATAATAATTGTATCGTCAGGCTACTTGAGCTTCACTTTTCAAGTCTCCCATCTCATAAACCCTAAACCTCGTCTGGAACTATAGAACCTCTTCGAAATTGTAATTCACAGAACACGGTTGAAAATTGCACCTCCATAGCCACGCATTTCAAAAGAAGCGTTTTGCAACAATGTCACATTGAGTGCATGAAAAAGTGTATGAAAAAGTATGCTTAGGGTCGCCAAAGTAGCATTATTAGCGGATAGCTGTCGTATGGTATAATCCGCACTAATTAAGGTATGTTTCCACTTGGTCGTAGGGGTGGCCTAGAAAGGTGATCTTATCTCTTTAAAAGGGTGTGTGTCCCCATCTATATTCTTTAGAAATTACCAATCCGACATGAATGCCCACGTAACAAATTCTAAAACATGAAGAATAAGATGATTTTTAGCTAATATTTGGGACAACAAAAAAAATATTGAGCAATAGTAGGCAATTGCTAAGGAAGCACCACAATCTTTTTCTTTTTAAAAAATTTAAAATAGAACATTAAAAAACAACTTTTGAACCCTTAAAAGTGTTCTTAGTTAATGTGGCACATTAAAAGCTATTATGTAATTAAGGCTACTATTCATAACACTTTTCTAAGCCTCATATGACAACTTTCCTATGGAGAAGAGATTTCCCCCAAAGTTGAGGAGTTGTTAGGTTTTAATGTTGCTCTTAACAAAGGCTAGGTGGAAAGGGACCTTTAGATACATGATGCAACATGAGATTTTGGTTTTTGTGATTTTCAGATGTGAGGAAATTCATTTTTTTGTGGTGTTATTTTCACTTGTTGACTTTAAATAAAATGTGACATTTATCCTTTATAGAAGAAGAAAAGCCCAAGGCTCTATTTGGGGTTGCTTGAATAGGATGTTCATTGAACATACCTTTGACAATGAAAAGACTTGTATAATGATATTGAGTAGTATTGCCAGATTTTAAAGTCAAAATAGTACATAAGTATATTAATTAGAAAATTAAATAAGAAGCTATTAACCCTTTGATGCCTTTATTCTTATGAGTAACTTAAAAGCCTCTTATAACCTAGTTGTACAAAATTGAAATGATTGATATGGAGACTAAGGAGATCAAACTACAAAATCATAAGATCTTGAAGTTGAGTTCCCTTATGGTGCTATTGAGTTGTTCAATTATTTTGCAATTTGCAAGGTGATAAGATTTGGCCATACAAATTTGGCTTGTTGAGTATAGCATGGAGGGTTTTAAAGACTTTGAGATAGAAAATGAGTGCCCTTGATAAATAATATTCCAATCAATGAAGGGTTGAAATTCACGTAAGGTGCACTTCCATGTATTTACTATCACCAATTATTTGTAGATCAATTGGCAAACCAAAAGTGTCTTGAAAGCACATCACATGATAGAGTGTTCACCAACCAAAAAGAAAACTTTGGAGATAAATGGGCATCAAAAAGTAGTAGAAGCTTAGATGTGCAAGGGCCACATTAATGTTTGGAGATGTTTAAGGGGAGCTTAAAAGTTCCTATTCTCTTTCTTTTTTCCTTTTTTTAGAAATAAATAGATAATTTATTTATTTTTTAATCTATTTGACTTTTATCAAACAAGAAGAATTATGATGCATGCATCGTACACAAACCATGATTCACCAAGTTCTTGCATGTGATATTAGGCATAAGTTCAAAATGTAAGATGTGCTTCTAGCCGATCAATCATGTCCTTTCAAATATATATGTTATTGTAGCACTTTGCATGGAAAAAGACAACTAAGAAGAAGGATTTGTCTTTTGATAACATTGTGATAAACATATCGTTTTCAAACATATGAACTTGTTAGTACTTGATGTGCTTATGATTTTAGAAGTATAGTATACTATTCATGAAGGATTTCTTATTCGGACCTTATACTTATGAATGCCTTCATTTCTTATATTTACACTCATATTTAACTCTCTAACGGTGAGATAGCCTAAGTTGGCTCAATTCCGGCACTTCAACTTAATTTTTGTAAGATTCATTAGGTACTTGGAATGAATTTGCACGAAGTTTACACAAACAATCTTTATAGTTTGGAGTTATATACCTCTTGGAATTGTTAAAATAAAACACAAAATACAGTCAAAACATTGAATACGAGACAATGTACTTTGTTGTATTTTACACATGGATACAAATTCTAGTGTAAAATTTTTATGAGACTTTTTTTTTTTTTTTGAAACATTATTCATTGTTTCTTGATTCTTAATTTCTCTCCTTACATTCAAAACTTCCAATTTGATTTATATAAATTTGGAAGACTTTTGTACACATTCAAGTTGACCCATGCAAAATAGTCACCATTGATTGTATATGGATCTTCTCTCTAATCATGATATGTTTATGCAAAGCTATTGACCTAGTACACATGTAACCAAAATACATGTGAAGCTCTTACTAGTAGTTGTACGATCGTGTCAGTAGCCAACTTACAATTTCTTATTCTTCTTGAGTCGGGTTAGAAAACCCCCTTAACAAATAGAAGTCTCAAAATGTATAACAATCGAGAAAAATGACTCCATGGCATGGGCATTCAAGGGTTAAAGTATTTTATGTAGGTAAATGCCAAAGTCAAACAACGCATAAAATTTCATGAACATTGTCATGAAATTTTACAAGCAAGAGAAAAGTAATATTTTAGAGAGTTTTTGGAAAGAAGAAAGAAGCATGCAATAGTAGAGATCAATTTTGTGTTTGTCATGTAAGGGTTACTTGTAGACAACTTTCAACATGTAGAACAACTTGTGTGCTAGATGAAGGTACAAACTAGATGCATATAAATTACTCAAGACTAAATTGGTACATATTTAACTGATAGGGACAAACTATCAAATATTCAACAATTTTGCATATCATGAAAGCAAAGTTAAAATGAAACTAATTAGAAGTAGTCTCAAATCTACAAAAACCAAAAGTGAAAAGAACTAAGGAATTCTATATTTAAAGCTGGTATGTTATTACCAAGGTGAAAAAGAGTGGCAGAAGAATGGAGAATGTCCTTTGTTAAGTTTTCTAATGTTAAGAATGTATAGAAGAATAAAGTATAAATGGATCATTTTAGAATGACCTTGAACAAAAATACGAGGACTAACATATGATGATAGTGGCATGGTATTCATGAGCCTCAATTGCTAATTTGATCCCTCATTGTTAAATCTCTCACCACATGATGTAAATCCACCCTTGAAAAATACATAAGTTCGACTTAATATATCTTAAGATTCTTTCATGTCGAATTTAATAAAATTTGGTGGGAAAACTACTTGAGTATTTAAAATCTTTAAAGTCAAAACCGACCACAATAGCTTGAAAATGATACGATGTCTTTGCAGAAACTGAAACTTGGACTCAATATATTTCAAGATCCTTACCATAAAATCTGATAAAAATTTGCTGCAAGACTAATTAAACAGTTATAAACAAGATCCTACGGCTGTATTTCTCAAAATCAAACTAAAAAAAAACATTGCCCAGAGATTTCAAATATGTCCGTCTGGAGGTGCCAAGTAGAGCTTCTCTTTAACCCTTTCATGACCAATCAACCAAATATGGTCATTGAAATGTGGTTATTCCATGATTGAGTAGAATCTGTGTAGAAATAGCAAAATGTTAGAGAACAACGCCGGAAGAGGAGTGTGTGCTGGATCTACTACACAAAACAACAATGCATTTGGACTCGTACTCCGCTTGGTAGAGTTGTTTATACATGGTAATGAGTATGAGATACAGTAGCTGGTCTGGAAAGAAGTGAGAAAGATTCAAGAAATACGGCTGCCGAGGACACATGACATCAATTCTAAGGCTCCCTTGGGAACATGGGAACATGGGCGGTACTACTCAATTGGCTCCGTCGACAAAAGAGGAGTTGATTTCTTTTGGCAACCCAACACCGTCTATCAAAGCGTATACGTTTGTACAACCTGAAATCCTCCCCAAAAAGAATCAACCACATGTTGTTTGCACACTGATTCTACGTCAAGGCTCGGCGTCTGATGAATGTGACCATGTCTGATTTTTCAATCTGGCCATATTTGCTACGATATCCCATGTATTTCTCGTACATTACCGTATACAAGGAACTGGGTTCTTGGTCTCTTTTCACAATTTCAGTTTCATAAATTCTCGAAATGCAACGCTCATGGTGTTGTTGGATAGATCTTCAAACTCTCTACAATATAGACTACATGTGTTTTGCCCAAATCTAGATATTCTAGTCTCTAATTCTAGTAAAAAGCTTCGAGGTCATGTATACGCTATGTACTACACTTGACTCGGAACATCATAATACTCTAGTTCATACGGTAGATCTGACCCATATTTGGCCACTAGCATGTATATGAAGTTCACTACACATTTATACCGTCGGATCTTAATTTTGACCCTTCATTTGTTCGATGCACTCCAGAATACATCCAAACACCTCAAAAAAACCTCGACTTCCAAAACAGGAGTGGTCATGAAAGGGTTAAGGGGTTAACAAAATCCTAATTTTGGATTTATGAGAATAAGATTTTTCAATAAATAATCAATAAAAAAAAACAAAACTCAATAGTTTCATAATACATCATTTGGAGGTCGCACTGCTCCACCCACCTTTTAAGAATTAACTTTGAAACGTCCACGGGCAACCCAAAATTGAATCACGACATCGTGTGGACTTGGGCATCATGAATAGTGCACTTTTCGAACTTGGGCATCAAGAATGAACCAATCAAGCAACCTCCTACAAGGTTATGTACCACCCCAACCTACCTACCACAATCCTTTCAAAGCACAAAATCACTCCTACAAATTCTGATATGAATTGTAAAATTTCACTTTTTGAACGTGACTAGTTTGACATCAATATATAAGTGAAAAGTTGAGTATAGTGAGAGTTATAGAGCAGACTCTCTTGTAGAAAGCCTTTGGGGCTTGCTTGGGCATTTAAGGGTTAAGAACTGAGATTATGATACCACATATGCACTAGTGTAGGTAGATGAAAGAAATTTATAATGAAATCGTTTACGGTCCCGCCCGTGATGACAAATATGAATGAAGTGTGATACATCCCCTTGTACTCCACTCGTTCATGTTGCCTTCTGGAACCACCCACTCTCCGACCTCTCAAATCCTTTATCATCTCGCTCCTTGAGAGGTCACATTTTTCAATTTTTTTAATATACTGTCACATGACATTCCTTGAAAAGTTTTGAGGAAGCTAATTTGGATCACAAGAAAGAAGAGCAATCTCATTCAAAAGATCGTGTCCCTCCATGTTCCCTTTCTTATTGGAGCCATTTTGACATATTGTGTGCTTCAAAATTTGATATCCCTACTTCTTTGAGTTGAGAGTAGCCTTACTACTAATGTACCTTGTCTCCTTGAGGGTTTTCCATGGACTAAAGCATGCATAAATGAGACCTATAGTCATCTTTGAGAAAAACGTTGCAAAGCTTAAAGTTCCACGTCTCGATTTTTAATATCTACTTTAGAGTAGCTCTAAATGATGTGATTCTTGCATGAAAGGGTTTTTCTCTCATTTTCTAATCATTAACAATGTTTAGTGATTTTCACTATTTTTTATGACAAAAAATACTTGGAAATTCTATATATTGTCATTCGCAGGTTGAAATTGCATGAGTGCCGACACCTAATCCCTTCCAGTGACACTTTTGGTAAAAGAAGTACCAACGTTTCTCTCACTCTTCCAATTTAAGTATTTTTCACATGCTTTTTCTATTGTCAAAGACCAGCCTTTGATATGGGTTGTAGCATACCTCCATGCGAAGAATCATGCATTTCTAAAGGTTTCATAAGTCCACTAAGGGTAAAAACTCCTTAAGCACTTACAAATAAGGATTTGAAGAGCTTCGATTCAAATTTACTCCTAAAATTGGTTTTATGGTCCACTAAACACTTCAAACCCATTTTGTAACTAAGGATTTTTTTTTTTTTAATTTTTTTTTTTTTTTTCAGCTCTAACCATTATAATCTCACTAACACTAAGGGACTTGAATCTAAAATTTGAGATACACATACACGCACAAGTTAGGTACTAGATCCTACAGTTACATACTTGAAAATTTGTCAAAATTTGAGAATTTCCACATGGCTTGGAATATGAAAGAGGGCAATTTTGAGACTTTTTCGTGATTTTTGAGGCCTTATGTCATTAGGGATTAAACTTTAGAAAAATTTATGCAAGGTTCAAGGAGGTTTGATTGTGAGTTACCACGAATCATACACCAACACAATCACTTTCACAATGAAGAACCTCATCTTGTCCACCTCCACCTCCAGCCGTCTCTCCAACCACACTCCGACACTTCACTCGGATTCACATGCTACCTTCGGCCTCATTTCCTTTCCGTCCTTCACTCCTTCTGCTCCTGATCGCATGCAATTTCAATATATCCGCTACAGTTAACTTACGAACAAACACGCAGGATAAAAGATTCGACCCCATCTGCCGGTGCATGTGCAGTGTACATACAATAGTAGCAGTTCTAGCTGGCCCAACCTTTGCTGTGCTGTTGTATCTTGCAAGGTACCCCTTCTCTCAACCTCGCCCAATTCCCACAATTCTGTCACCAGCAGCAGCAGCTTAGACAATGGGAGCAACAACTGGGTCGATTCTTTAGGTCAGGCGCACCAGATCATGCATCGTATGTCTGATCAGAGAGCTTGTTTGTAGTGTGGAATCAGAGGATTTCGCCATAGCTGAGCTTCGACTTTAGGTTCAGTCACTCGCAATTGGGTTCTTGTTTGCTGCAGGCGAGCTTTTGATTCACTTGAATGGGAAGCAGGAGAACCTAATTCGTCAATCGGATTCCAGGTATGGACAGCGAGGATTTTGATGCTCCCTGTGGCTATGGAAAGAGAGGATTTTTGATGCTTTTCGTGGTGCCATTGAAGGAGAAGATTTTGATGCTTCTTGTGGCTATGGAATGAGACAATTTCGATGCTTCTTGTGGCTATGGAATGAGACAGTTTTGATGCTTCTTGTGGCTATGGAATGAGACAATTTCGATGCTTCTTGTGGCTATGGAATGAGACAGTTTTGATGCTTCTTGTGGCTACTGAAAGAGAGGAAATTTGTGCCATTTTGCATTCAGGATGAAGGCGACGGAGACGGTGATCTTGTCCTTCATTCTTTTAGCGGTGCTGTTACTGGCAACGCAGTTGTTTGAGAAGCCCAAAACGCCACCGCCATCGCCGCCGCAGCCGCAGGTACAAGCAAGCTTCCATCTTTTTATGGGGTGAAAGATTACATAATCAGAGTGCTGAAGTTGTGCAATTGATGATTCAGGAAGAGGAGTACAAGCTGCAGTATGCATGTGATCCCGATGGGCCACCGGAGTTATTGTTTCCGTTCTGCAACACGAGCTTATCAGACGAGGACCGCGTCACGGACGTAATCTCCCGGCTGACCATCAGCGAGAAGTTCGAGCAGCTGATCAACACGGCGGCGAATGTCTCCAGGCTGGGCATTCCCGATTACGAGTGGTGGGGGGAGGGATTACATGGCGTGGCTGTCAGCCCTTCTGTGCACTTCGGCGGCTCCACTCCTGTGGCTACCAGCTTCCCCTTGCCCATCTTGAGCTCCGCTTCCTTCAACAAAACCCTCTGGAACAAAATTGGCCAGGTACCTATACCTCCAGTATTCATTCCATTGCATCGAATCAGTCATCAGTTTCGAACTCAAAATTAGGGTAACAAAGCCTTCCAAATGAGTCAATGTTGTTATCAGAGATAAGGTATCCTGCTCAATCATGGCGCAAATTTCAGTATAGCAAATCTGAAGTGAAGTTAGGTGTTTTTAAAATGGCGCAGTGAGAATTGAAAATCAGGCTTTAGAGCTATTTACCTCCTTACCTCCTGCTAGTGGACCATTTCGTTGCTGCGCCAGTATCAAGCAGGACACCTTATAAACATCAAATTATGCTTTAATTCTGAGGTTGGTCAGTGAGAACTTAGTACACTTGTATCGAAATGCAAATCCACTTCCTGGGACCACCATGTTGATGTTGTTGCGCACACCAAGTTGTGCAAAGATTCATTATTTGAAGTTACTGTACTGCACGCGAGCTTTACATGTTGAGGAAGAAAGCATGTTGATTTCGCTGCTGTGACTGCATTTTTCAGAGATCGATTGGATGAATGCTTTGATTGATTTCGGATTTGAGGGTGCAGGTGACTTCTACCGAGGGACGCGCAATATACAACAATGGCAGGTCGGGGGTTTCATACTGGTCGCCGAACATCAACATTGCCCGAGATCCACGGTGGGGGCGAACTCAAGAAACCATAGGTGAAGATCCCAAGGTTGCCAGTACGTATTCTGTCTACTTCGTGAAAGGATTGCAAGAAGAAGGAGACTACGATCCCACTCAGCCTCGAAAGGAACCTCCTCGGAGGCTCAAGATTTCCGCTTGTTGCAAGCACTTTACTGCTCATGACCTTGACAAGTGGAAAGACTATGATCGCGATCACTTTGACGCCAAGGTCTCATTCCCTTTCTTTCTTTCTTTCATATTCCATATCTGCTTACTTGATCATTCTCACTTCGAGGTTTGCACACTTTTGAACGAACGTTCTTTTACAGGTAACGCTGCAAGACTTAGAAGATACATTCAACCCTCCGTTTAAGAGCTGCGTCAAGGAAGGGCAGTCAAGTGGTCTTATGTGTTCCTACAACCGTCTGAATGGCATTCCCATGTGCACAGACTATGATCTCCTCACGTTGACGGTTCGCAATCAATGGGACTTCGAAGGGTATGCATCCCACTATCCTCCAAATATTCTCGTGCTTCCACATTTAAGAATGTGCTTTCAGAAAACCTACTTCCAGGAATTGTGTCCTTTGTAACACCATCTGACACTACAAGGAAAAGAGGGTGTTGTTTTTGACTATAGATGTAGTCATACTATCATACTACCAACAGTCATTTTGGACCATTCACCTCGCCTCAAACCATGTAAAAGAATCTCGTCTGTTTTGCTGCTGCATTGAGGTTTCTTTAGCTTAATGGCTGATTGTTGGCTTGCAGGTACATTGTCTCAGATTGTGATGCGGTTGCACTTATTCATGACTACATAAACTACGCACCTACACCTGAAGATGCAGTTTCCTACGTGATGTTAGCTGGTAAGACTCCAGGGATCCTTGAATGAGTTCCTTGTTTTAGAGAGCACTTTTTTTTATGTTGCATGTGTTGTTGCGGTTTCAGGTATGGACTTAAATTGTGGATCGACATTATTGGTGCACGGCATGAATGCACTGGAGAGGAAACTGATATGGGAGGAGCTCATAGACATGCGCCTCCGCTACCTCTGGTCCGTGCGCATGCGACTGGGATTGTTCGATGGGAAGCCATCGACGTTGCCGTTTGGCTCGCTTGGGCTGGCTGACATCTGCACAAACGATCACCAGCAACTTGCTTTGGACGCTGCCAGACAAAGCTTAGTTCTGCTCAAGAATGACAAGGAGAACCTTCCGTGGAAGAAAGTGAAGGGGCTGAAGCTTGCTGTTATCGGTCCTCATGCCAACGCCACGGAAGAAATGCTGGGCAATTACAAAGGTGAATTAATACGCCCTTCACCCTTCTTAAGGGTCCAACCGAATATGAATACTCTATTCAAAAGCTCCCAGCTGAACAGTTTTATTATGAAGTATGATTTCTGCTTTCTATTGGCATTTTGTAATACCTGCTCATGACCAATCTGGGCTACTGTGAACTGCTTATCTGAAATCTAGAAACTCCACTTTCGAACGTAATTTCTTTGTCTCAAGAATGTAGCTTCACTGAAGATATGGAAGTGGGCCAGTAGACGAATCAAAAACTGCTGAATCAGAATCCCACTGTGAGAACTATTAGTGGATTAATATCTAGATGTAAGATTATCGTTTGAAGAATGGAGCTTCCTTGAAGTTTTTAAGCATATGGAAGCGGGCCACTGTAGACAATCAAACAGGATGGTTTTACTAATCACTTCAGCTGATGTTGCTCTCGCAAAATGCTAAAGAGGAGGATTGTTTGTGAGTGCAGGAATTCCTTGCAAGTTCATATCGCCTCTAGAGGGGCTATCGACCGCGCTGTCAAGCCACTCAGCAAAGATCGTTTACGAGCCAGGGTGTGTCGATGTGGTTTGCAATACCTCCTCGCTGATATCCGCAGCCGAAAGCGCCGCTAAAGAGGCAGATGCGGTCGTGTTGGTGGTAGGAATAAGCCAACTGCAAGAAAAGGAGGCACGCGATCGACTGACTTTGCTTCTACCAGGATATCAGCAACAATTGGTGGAGACTGTGGTGGAGGCCGCTTCTGGTCGCCCTGTGGTGCTTGTGGTTCTCTCCGGAGGGCCATTGGATGTCTCTTTTGCTAAAGAAGACCCTCGGGTTCATAGCATTCTGTGGGCAGGGTATCCTGGCATGTCTGGTGGCCAAGCCATCGCCGATGTCATCTTCGGAGCCGTCAACCCAGGTATCGATTCCTGCCAGTTTTTTTTATAGCTTCTCTGCTTTTGTGTGTGTGCTAGACATTGACCTGTTTAGTTTGTTGGAACTCGCAGGAGGTCGTTTAACACAGCAATGGTACTACGAAAACTACACCAACATCGACATGTCCAACATGAACATGCGGCCCAACAAGACTACGGGCTATCCAGGCCGAACATACCGTTTTTTCACCGACACTCCCATCTGGGAGTTTGGGCATGGTTTGAGCTACTCTGAATTCTCGTACTCCAGGTTCACAGCACCCAAGTCGCTCATGGCTCCCCCTTTACGGCACCAGCTTTGCAACTCCGACAGGGCCGTCAGGAAATCCGGTCTCAAGTGCCTCGATGAAGAGAAAGGTGATACATCTTGATTCCTTCTTATCAAAGCTTTATGATCTCACCCTGGGTTTCACTTGAATCTGTACACTTCCATGTGGTGGTTGTTAAGCTTGCAAATAGCACACAAATAGATAACTAAGAATATGAGGAATCTATACTGTTGAGTTTAATAAGTGTTGATGACATTTAAGTGTGAACTGTTAATTTCTAGGTGGTATCAACGAAGGTACTTGGTAAAAAAATATGTGTGGAATGAGACAAGAACACATCGAAGGCTGTTATATCCTGGAAACCTACATTTTTCTATAGCAGACGATGTCAAATTGACCAGAAAAGACCTATCAAGGAGAAGCACATAAAGTGGTTAGCAATCATGAAGACAGATTATGAGTTCCTGTCAACCATAATCTTAGTAACCTTTTGTGTGTGCTTCTCCTTGATACCTGCACAGGTCTTTCTAAGTAGTAGAAGAAACAATGGTATACTTGTTAGATTAGTGAAGAAGAAGATTCATATCAATTATA
Organism: Bryum argenteum; assembly: GCA_037043015.1. Taxonomy (NCBI): domain Eukaryota; kingdom Viridiplantae; phylum Streptophyta; class Bryopsida; order Bryales; family Bryaceae; genus Bryum; species Bryum argenteum. Next base: position 9,667,842 of record CM073328.1, on the reverse strand, counting down.
CTCATACTGTTTGCATTGTAGGGGCATGCGAGGACTCAATATTCCATGTGAGGCTATCGGTACGAAACAAGGGTCCAGTGAGTGGCGACCACGCAGTGCTGCTATTCGCAAAGTCTCCATCAAGCGGCGTGGACGGTGCGCCATTGAAGCAGCTAGTGAACTTCGAGCGAGTGCACTTGGAACCAGGGACGGAACAGGAAGTGGTGTTCAAAGTGAATCCATGTGAAGATCTGGGCATCGTTGGAGACGATGGAATTCGAACTGTGCCTCTGGGTGTGCATACTCTCATGGTTGGAGATGTCCACCACCAGCTAACCATCGTAAGCGCCCCTCTTATGTACTCCATTCTTAAGAATTGTGTGGGTGATACTAATAAATGGTACCATGAGTTGGATTGCAGGAAGACTGGAGCTCAGGTCATGAGCAACTGTAGATGCCAGACAACTTTCGACTCTGACCAATTGAAGAACGCTTCCCATGTTCATCATGTTGAGGATTCACCTCGTAAGTGCCGTAACCTCGGATGGCTTTATTGAAGAATGCACAGCAGTACCAGATAACCTCTTTCTTGTAGAATGCATAGCAGCATCAGATAACCTCTATCTTGTGTCTACGTACAGGTGTGTTATGCGAGAGATATCATCTTCACCAACAGGTTTGATTTCGTGTAAGGTTTAGGTTTAAACTGTAGATAAATAATCTTATGAACAGTTGCGTTTCCAAGCGTTACCGTAGTGTGCTTGATGTTCAGTCTTGAGTAGCAGGAAGATTACGTTTCTAAATTACTGGGTAAACAAATGTTTGATTCTGAAATTCGACTGTGGACTTTTGATGGTATTGGAAACACTTCATCTTAAATCACTCCACTCATATTTCCCATGATATGTTTGCATCATTCGATCACGTGTCTTGTAAATGTGAACTGCCTTTTTGAGTTAGTGTTGTGTTGATTTATTATCGTTTACAAGTAATGTCCCCGTCATTCCGACTGGGTAGCTCTCCAGGTTCTGATATGGGTACCCCCTCCAAAATAGTGTGATTTTTTAAAAACTACTTTTTTGATAAAAAAACTTTATCGAAAAATTATTCTTACCATATGGTATTATAGGTGACATGGCTATAGTTGTATATACATGTAGTTAAAAAATGGAATTTCTGGCACATATATTATGAATTACACATAGGTCACACATAATGAGACGCGTCTTAGTAGTACCCATATCAGAACCGTACATGATAGCTTTTTTATAAAGCAAACTACAAAATAAACAGATTGAATGACCGAATAATAAATATGCAACATCAACTTGAGAAAGATATAACAACAATTACTATGCATCTAGATCATTGAGCAACTACAAAAAATCAACATGACACTTCGGTACAAAAGCTTCCAAAACCACTTGTGAAAGGGTAAATGTATACAACTTAAAATGATAGTCTAGCATTCCTCATGTGATGTAAACAAACTTCAACTCCACCCACCCAGCCTAGACCTGCCTCATGACATACTTGCTTGAGCAAAGTGACGTGCGAAAGTTCTGATCTTTGCTATGTGCATGGGGAAGATACTCTGAAATTCCTCTAAAGTAATACCTCCAGAAGTTTCAAAGCACGAGTTTATCAGCATTTCAATCCTCCTACGAAAATTTCTTTAATAGTTTCTCCTTAGAGCTTCCACCTCACTGATTTCAGCCTACTCCGCAAGATTCATATGATGCAGTGGGACATGGTACCGGCAAAGAGAGGCATGGGGAAAGTAAGTGGAAGGATAATCCCAGTGGATTCATTATTTTTGAACTATTTTGTGGGATTGGCAGCGGCCATGATGGAATGAGAGAGCGACAATCGAGTGGGATCTGCTGAATAAGTATAATTCGTCGACGATTGTGCGTAGCAATGCGTAGCCCTAGTTATATATTGGATATTCAAGATACATGTATTACTTTTAGATATAAATATATCCGTTTAAAAATCCAGAATGCCCATGGTCTTGTGACTCTTCAAATATCAATATGTTTGGAATGTTATTAGTGGTTATGAAAACAAGGCATTCAAATCTCAACCATACAATCTTGTAGTAGAGTTAGTATAGGTTATGTGGGTCAAAATCAAAGTCATGAAGCCTCAACGATTGCGAGATCATAATTAGAAAAAGCCACCAACTAGAAAGATGTTTACTCCCATCGCAACAACCCCCTTGGACCCTAAACCCCTTATGAAATTATTATTTTAAAAGAAAAACTAAAATAGATTTCACATAATTGGTTTCTAATGATAAAACATGCTCCATGTTTGAATACCCAAAAACAAAAGCTTCCTTCACTAAAATGCATGCCATAAATTCATAGAAATTTATTATTTCTTGTATGTAATTGCATAGGTACCACACAAACTATGCTTGATGTGGGACCTAACCGAAGTCATTTCATCTGAAATGGAGTCCAAATGAAGAAGTTGTGGTTCTTCAAAAAAATTGCTAGTCATCCAAAATATTATTTTTCAACCCTGTAGACACTCAAGGGTTAAAATTCATGAAGAACGGGTTACATGCCGTGAGACCATAGTTGGTTCGTTCCTTGTGAAACAAATACTTATTTTTTTGGAAAAATAAGGTTCGTCTCTTTAAAATTGATTTTCTTGATTTTCGTTTTTAACTAACAATTTACTAAAAATAACTTCATTTGGCTTAGACATGACAAAAAAACAGAAAAAACAATTTATTCTATTTTCGTTTTATGGTTTTCATAATTTTCAATTTTTTTTGTTTTCTATTTTAGGAATTATTTATGAACGAACCAGCTATGGTGTTACGGTAGCTCTTTGTGCATTTTTCTAACTTGTATGAATGGGGAAACATTAATTTGTGTGGCTAACGATTAGAAGAATCAGTTTATAAAAATGAAAAAAAGTGAGTTCATGTGAGTTCAAACCAGTTTATAAAAAATGTAATAACTTAAAAGTGAGATCTTGTGAGTTCATAGCCGTTGGGCCATGTGGACTTCATGGACTTTCTGACATCACAAGAACTGGGCAGGCTCTAAGTTACAGTAAGTTATTTTGGGGAGGGTCGCTCCATGTCCCTCCTCCGCTCGATTTGTCCTCCATCTGATCCGACGGCTGAGAGGCCTCGATGAAAGAAACGGTCGAGATCGCCTCTGCTGTAAGGAGACGGCACATGTCGGCTCACTTAGGGTTTCCCTTGCGGCCATATTTCCTTGCCCACCCTCAAAGCTTGCGCCCTGTTCCCTGGCTCATCGACTCGAGACTGTTGTGTGATTTGCGTCTTCTTCGTCTTCATCGTGTGAGTGTGAGTGACTGTCTCTTGCGATTGTTTCTTTGCGCTCTGTTTCTTTGCAATCATCTGATTGTTTCTTTGCGGTCCTTGGTGCTATCACCGGCTCCCGCGCCCTGTCTGTCTTACTGTTTCTGTTGGTTTCGATTGTTTCTTGTTTCTGTTAAGTTGTTATCGCCGGCTCCCGCGCCCGGCTTGCTTGACTGTTTCTCGTTTCTGTTGTCACTATCGCTGGGCGCGGGGTATGTCTCTGTCTCGATTGTGTTGAGTAGTCCCTATCCAAGGCTATGCCCTTTAGCGGGCCTTGGCGCCCGCGCCCGGCTCTGGCCGGGCCGGGTCTCTGCCCAGATGGACCCATGGGGCTTTGTATATTAGGCTCTCTTTTCTTGTTTTATACTGTATGTTGTTTTGTTTGCTGTGGTGTTGACTGTATGCGATATGGCTCGGAAGGTTCCCTTTGTTGCAGCGGCGCGCCGTGTGGTTCAGTCTGATTTTAACCCTCTCGATCTTTTTGTGAGGATGAGCACCTACCACGCGGACGGGAGGCGGCTGGTAGGCGTTTTTCTTACCGGATGTTGCAGCACAGTGTATGCCAGTAATTACTTTACCCGCATGCAACTGAAAGATTTGAGGGGCGACATCCAAACTGACCTTGCCAACTTGAAGGACAAGATTGGCGCCCTTGAGGTTAAGGTTACGGAGAAAATGTGTGACTTAGAAGTGAAGGTGGAGAGACACAATGGAGAAGTCACAAAGGAACTTCAAGACATTAAATCGATCCTTCAAGAACTCCGTCATCCATGTAAGTTGATTTCAGTCATTTCTGTCTCAAATTGTTCTAGATCTCAAATGTTCTTTGATCCCTAATCTTTATTTGTACAACTTTTTTTTGCAGGAAATGGGAGCTCCCTAGGCTGGGAAGCCGATTTGTTGAAGATGTTAGAAGAAGACTGATACAGATGTTTCCGAGTATCAGTCTCGTCCTCGCTATCATCGTCCTCATCCTCCTCATCATCATCGTCTTCTTCATCCTCATCCTCATTCTCAGCAGCTTTCTACTGTGGTCTTGAAGGAGGTGCAGGTTTCGTCTTCGGAGAAGAAGGTTTGGTAATAGCAGGAGGGGCACTCAGAGGTGGAACTGTAACCTGTCCGGCTTTGACTGGACCATCGTCGGCTTCTTCTTCAGCAAATGCACTCTTGATTGTAGGCAGGTTTACTTCTTCGAAGCTCTTGGCATCCCAGTCGTCTTCTTCTTCCTCTTCCTCTACCTGGACAGAACCAAGTGCCGAACCTCACTCAACACGCTACCCAGCAAAAACCATCACTCGACTTAACAAGCACAGTGTAACCAATACACTATGCACGAAGTTGTACAAAGTTACATTACCTCCATTGGGGCTGCCGGTAGGGGTTCGGGTTCCGGTTGCGGTTCGGGCTCAAGCTCAGGCTCAGGCTCTGGCTCCGGCTCCGTAGCTGGTGGCTTTGTTATTTCAATTTCTTCAGCAACGACGGGATCGGCATCGATTGCTTGCCCTGCTACAGGAGGCTTGCGCTTCTTCTTCGTTTCGTACTTCGGTTTCCTGGGAGTGGATATCTCCTCTCCTGTTGGGCTCTCCAGATCTGTAGTAATCCCAAACTGCTCACGCATGATGGCTAATCATCGAGCCTCTTCCTTCTTCTTTTCTGTCAACAACTTTCCATCCTTCTTCTTCTGCAGAAGCTTCTCCTTCTCACGCTCCTTACGTCTCCGCTTAATTTCTTCTTTCTCTCGCTCCAACTCTTCCTGCCTTCGCTGCTCTTCCTCCTCCTTGCGACGTTTCTCTTCTTCCTCTGAATGTCCAAACAGCAACATTTCTCAAGATTTCCAGAGAGGACACCAAACCGCAATTTCATCCTGATGCTTGCCTCACGCACAACCTCCAAAGAAAGACTACTTCAAGGCAGATTCCTCAAATGACGTCGACCATCTTAGGCCCGAACAACGTTTAAGATGGCGGAAAGAAATAGTACCTTGGATCCTCCTCTCCTCGGCTTCTTTCATCCGAGCTAGCCGCTCTTGCATCTCTCGCACATGCTTTGGTACTTGCTTGGACTTTCCTTTGGTTTCCTCTACTTTCGATGGAGCTTTCTTCTCCTCCACTATGATCTCCTCTGCAGGTTTATCGGCTGCAATACAGACAAAGTAAATGACAATAAATGATGAAATTCTCGGCCCCCGGAATATAATACTCACAACACCGATACCCAGGACCTTGCACAAAGTGGTGCTGCGTACTCGATCAATCCGAAGAGTGCTTGTATTGGCCTCTTGTTGTTTTTGTAGCACAATGGCTCTCATCTCGACAACTCGGCAAGAGTTATCCTCTACAACCAAGCAAGCATTATCCTCCAAAACGGAGTGAGGTTTACCTTCCGCAATGGGACAAAGGGTATCCTCTTGAACAAGGCGAGAATTATCCTTCAGAATAGGGGGAGGGATAGCTTGCAAAGGCTCAGGGAATCTATAAAGGGAAGCCTCTTCAACCGCACGAGGGATGTCTTCTATAGCCAAGCGAGGACTATCCTCCGGAAGCGGACGAGAGGTTTCTCTTAGAAGCGGGCGAGATGTATCCCCTAGAAGAGGGCGAGAGGTATTCCGTAGAAGCGGGCGAGAGGTATTCCGTAGAAGCGGGCGAGAGGTATTCTCTAGAAGCGGGCGAGAGGTATCCCCTAGAAGCGGGCGAGAGGTATCCCCTAGAAACGGGCGAGAGGTATCCCCTAGAAGCGGGCGAGAGGTATCCCCTAGAAGCGGGCGAGAGATATCCCCTAGAAGCTGGCGAGAGGTATCCCCTAGAAGCTCGCGAGAGGTATCGCCTAGAAGCTCGCGAGAGGTATCCCCTAAAACCAAGGGAGGGTCATTCTCCACAACCGGCCGAGAATTCTCCTTCACAACCGAGCAAGACTCTTTCCTCACAACCGGCCGAGAATTCTCCTTCACAACCGAGCAAGACTCTTTCCTCACAACCGGCCGAGAATTCTCCTTCACAACCGAGCGAGACTCTTTCCTCACAACCGGCCGAGAGATCTCCTCCGTTCCTACAAGTACTGCGTTTATGTAGTTCGTGAGGAATGGCCCAATTGCAGTATCACATGCACCTGGATCATTCATCAGATTCTTGAAGACCTTCTCGAATGAATTTTTCAAAATGAGAGGCCAATATATCATCTCTCCCGCATTTGCACACATGATGAGTTCAAGCTTTCTTCGGGATACAGACTTGAGCTTTTTGGAAAACCATATGCTGGAAAGCAAACCTTGAATCCGGACACCCCACATAGGCCTGACCTTGGAGATCTCGTCAAGATCGAACTTCTCCTTCTCGTCTGGATCAACTTCAAAGAACGATCTAAGATCAGGGCGTGGATAAAGGCTTTCTTCAACTTGGGTGATGCCGTCCATGGTAAAATGCATCTTCTCCTCCAGATGCTCGTTACAAAATGGAATCTCCTTGCCATTGACTACACCTACGATGTCGCGTGAGCCAGTACGATTAACGCGTTCAATTGCACTTGAAACAAATTGCGCACACCAACCTTCGTTCACCTCGATTGCTAAACTCTCGTAGTAAGCACGCAATTTCGCTTGATTGACCCACAACTTCTCCCACGCTTTGTCCTCCTCGTCCAATTCAAACCACCTCTTTTGCGCTTGTGGTTTAGCAAATTGTGGATTGGTCGCCATCACTGTTACATGAAAAAGAAAGGAAAGAATGCTTAGTATAACTCGTGATCATGCAATTAAATCAACTAAAAAGAAAATTTATATTTAGATTTCAATATAACATAGATCGTACAGGGAAAAAAGGAACCTAATTTACAAATGTGTTTGAAACTTGAAAGGTTCAAGAATAGATGTGCAATTTCAATCAAGACACAAAACGACCATAAAAGAAAAAGCAAGAAAATTAGTTACCGAAAGAAAAATAATTAGTTTGACGGGAGATTGACAAAAAGTACACCCTAACTTGGAAGTCCAAACGCAAGCATGTTTGAGCTTTTCGCTCGCGCACATGAAGCAGATTTGCCTCTCCTTCGCCTCGCCTCTCCTTTGCTCGCCTCACCTTCGCCTCGCCTCACCTTCGCCTCGCCTCACCTTCGCCTCGCCTCACCTTCGCCTCGCCTCACCTTCGCCTCGCCTCACCTTCGCCTCGCCTCACCTTCGCCTCGCCTCACCTTCGCCTCGCCTCACCTTCGCCTCGCCTCACCTTCGCCTCGCCTCACCTTCGCCTCGCCTCACCTTCGCCTCGCCTCACCTTCCCCTCGCCTCACCTTCGCCTCGCCTCTCCTTCGCCTCGCCTCTCCTTCGCCTCGCCTCGCCTCTCCTTCGCCTCGCCTCTCCTTTGCCCGCCTCACCTTCGCCTCACCTCTCCTTTGCCTCGCCTCTTCTTTGCCTCTTCTTTACCTCTATTATGCCTCCCCTCCCCCCTTCTTTGCCTTCGACTCCGTTGGGAGAAAGACAATGAGAAAATACGTCGCCAACGCCGAATAGGATATGTTAATTCCGACAACACCGTGACGCTTTAATAATTTATTTGTTTAATACCTAATAACTGACAAAAGACATGACCCACTTGATGCAGTTTCCGGTAGCCACTTCAAGTAGGCCAAGTAGAGACGCGAGCCCATGTGCGGGGCTCTCTCACCGCCTCTTTACCTCCCTCTCCATTGGCAAAGAGACAATGAGAAAATACGTTGTTGACGTCGGCTTGGGTTTGTCGGTTCCGACAACACCCTGACGCTTCAATAGTTTATTTGTTTACCTATTAACTCACAAAAGACATACCCACTTAATGCAGTTTCCTGGTAGCCACTTTAAGTATGCCGAGTAGAGTCGCGAGCCCATGTGCTAAGCTCTAAGCTCTCTTTTGTTGTTGTTTTCAAATAAAGAGAATTAGTATGAACGCATGTCTTAAATTATTTTGCACCCATACAGTGGAAAGTGCCACTCAAGGAAAAATAAGCTTAAGCTCCAAAAGGTAATTGAAACCACTGGTTCTTCTTGGAACCTTCCAAGCTTTAGTCTTACACATAATCATAAAAAGTATGTTTTTTTAAAAGTTCCAAATTGTAAAGGTAGTTGCAAAGGTGCAAAGCAACTATCATAAAGTGATAAGTTTTAAATTGAAGGTAAGAAGACAAATTCTTGCCGTTCTTCAATTGATGAAAAAAAGGGACAACAAAATTTGGTTATAAAGTGTTTTGTTGAGACCTCTCAACTTTTCATTTGAAGGTCGGGTAATAAATATCCATAAGCTACCAAAGGTCCAATTTTGTTTTTAAATGTATGGGTGAAGTTGCCTCAAGGTAACACACCCATGTCTTAGTAGCATTGTGGAGCTTTGGGAAAAAAATTCAAAACCATACATTTGACTCTTTGTGTAGAGTAGGGACGTCCTTGTTATTATTTAAGGCACATGGTTTGTTTTGTTTTGTGACATTATGATCAGTGACCCGTTAAGTTGGATCGGCTTGCATGAGGTGTTGTTGGAAGCGGGTATTTGGGTAGAGTTGTAGAAAACAGTCGGATTGTAAAACAGTAGGTTGACTCGTACTCAAATATTGAATTTTATAGTATTTATGGCCTCCAAATCATTAGAAATTACGAAAATGACTTGTTCATAGATATAGGAGAAAAACAAGAGGGGAATGGTTAAAGTATATAAGTGGCTGTAGCAACGCCGCAACATGTTTAAGGAATACTCTCAGCTATGACCAAGTGAACTTGTTAGCGGGACCCTAAATCTCCATAGGAATATTCTCATATTGTAAATATTATTGGTCCTAATTAACCATAAATAAAAATAAAAATAAAAATAAAAATAAAAATAAAAATAAAAATAAAAATAAAAATAAAAATAAAAATAAAAATAAAAATAAAAATAAAAATAAAAATAAAAATAAAAATAAAAATAAAAATAAAAATAAAAATAAAAATAAAAATAAAAATAAAAATAAAAATAAAAATAAAAATAAAAATAAAAATAAAAATAAAAATAAAAATAAAAATAAAAATAAAAATAAAAATAAAAATAAAAATAAAAATAAAAATAAAAATAAAAGTAAAAATAAAAGTAAAAATAAAAATAAAAATAAAAATGAAAATGAAAATAAAAATAAAAATAAAAATAAAAATAAAAATAAAAATAAAAACCAACTTTTCTTGATGCATACAAAATCACAAAGGTTTTTTGTTATAGAGTTTATGATGAGGTCCAATATAATTTTGAAGTTGATTTGGGTACATTTGGGACCTTCAGGCCCCGGAGGATCCAAATAAGAGCAATCAATAATATTATAAAATTATATTATAGTATTAAAGTATTATAAATTGTACTATTGGAAACCATAGAGACATGCTTAGACTATAAGAATGTATGATTTATATTAATGATATTATGTTTTTAATTACGGTGTCTCTTTGAGTGAGTATGGGATATTATGACAAATAAATTTTGGTTATGCAATTTATCAATAACCTAAATGTCACATTTTTTTTTCAATTCATACATTGTGATTTGTGGTAGGTTACCACATTGTATCACAAAAATCAAATGTCTCATTTTATATTCATTCTAAGAAACCTTTCACAAAGATATTGAACTTTTAATGTTTTGACCCTAAGTGCTCAAGTCCATTGGTTCGCTCAAAGGCAATAAATATAATAACACATTATTATCATAAAGTTGTGATTTCATACTGAACATTCCAACAAATATTTACAAAAAAGGTACTTTTTATACTGCCCTATTTCATAATGCAACCCAAGAATTGTCTTAGAAGACTCAAAAATTGAAACCTGACTTCGCAAATTCTACCACATACACTTTGCAGTATAAGGCGAATCGAGTAAAAATATTAGACATAAATTTTATTTTTAACCCCTTTATCTAAGCTGCCTAAAATTGCAAAAGCAAATTTTCTATTTCAAAGAGCTTCAAGAAGAAGCTTGACGAGCCTTTATTGTTCCAATTCTTTATTAATAATGAAGGATTTTAAAACAAAGAAAATAAAACATGTGATGACTTGTTTACATTTTAACAAGACCCCTTGCAAATCCCAAAATGATAAACTTTGTAGTATGCCTTTTAACTCCAATGCAAGTTTATTCTTGGGGAGTACCCTGTAGGACTTCCGACAATATAAATTTGGATGCATGAAAAAAGTGAGTGTGTACCAACACAAGGAAAATTTACATCAACTTAAAAATTGAACTCTTGGACATTTAGGGGTCCAAAATTAAAGATTACTATAAAACAACAAAGAGCCTCCTTTGTTCTCGTGGATTCCAAAGAATTAATCTATTTCTTGTGTGGGATTAAAAAGGATAGTGTGTATTCTATCAATTTTCTCTACATTAGACTTTTGGTGTTTCATGGCATTTAGTAGAGCACAAAACAGTTCCAATTAAGAAAAGAGAATAAAAATGCCTATGTGAGAATCTTGTAAGATCAAACCCTCATCTCTTTATAGATTTGGCATTTATATAGTAGTCTTTTTTGTAAGGAATAACTAAGCCTTATTATGGTTTTCAACATACTATCAAGAAAAAGTATATATTACATCAATAGCCATTGGGCAATGGTAAGCTTGGGGTATCACTTTCTGGACACACTAATTAGGTTATTTTTATTGAAAGCCTCCAAAGTTTGTCTAATTTGTCCATTTTAATCAAGTAAAAAGACCCTAAAATGGAAAATAAAATATCATGCACCTATGAAATCAAAGTATATGTGCCTATAGTTGTTTTTTTTTTTTTTTTTTTTTTTTTTTTTTTTTTTTTTTTAATCCATTCATAGATGAGGGAAAAAATGCTGAATTTTGGGATTTGCAGGCATTGTAGTGCACAATGAATTAATTTTCCTATAATTAAACAAATTATTTTGTATTCTATACAAGAAGATGTAGGTCATATTCAAATATTACATTAAAATAAAAATAACTGATATTCCATTTGCTTAATTCAATGGATTTTAGGTTAGTGGGACATAACTTACTTTTTCAACTAAAAAATCAAATAAAATTACTTCAATTTTTTTTTTTTAATTTCTGTTTTTTTTTCTTAATACATTATAATTATAGATAACTAAAACGACATCTAATGAAGTCTTACAGTTGAAAAATGGATATGTTTGACACACCAACATAGAGTGCAATTGTTCATTGGACAACCTTTTTGGGTACCCCAACCAGACTATCACCCCATTCCAGATAAATATGATAAGTATGTATGTAGTTGTATGGTATGTATACTTTTGTAAGGGCCTCTTTATACGAGGATCATCCAATCAAAAGGTCGTGGGATTGAGAGTCCAAAGTAATATAATGGTCATGAAGTATGTCATTGTGGCCTTTCTGGCATTGCAAAAACTTGCAATTTTTCAAAAAAGTGTACAAATGATGATGATGACAATTTCTATTACACAAGGATGGAGGGTGAATCATTGAAGGAGATCGTGGTATTATAAAAGATATGGAGGTATTTTGGACGAGACGCTATTAAGGTAGTGATTTTGAGAAATAGATGAGAATGAGTCACATCTACATTTTAACATTTATGTACTCTATGAAGACATGTTTTGAAGAAAAAGGATACACATTTAAGAGATAATATTAGTGTGGGGCCTAGGATTGCAATTACTCTTGCTCGATTAGCCAGTGGTAAATTCATTGCAAATAGCTGATGATTTATTTGGGATTGGATTGAGTAGAAATTCTATTATTGTAAGGGAGTGTTGTGAAGCAATTAGGATTCATTATTAAGAATTTATATGTTCTAAAAAAACAAACTCTTGGTTGGATGAATGAAGTTGGGAGTAGAATAAGAGTATTTTGTTCATCTCGAACTGATGAACAAATTTATGTCTTTCAATCTACCTCTATGGGCCAAGAAGTTACATGATCCACCCAATTTTACTTTCGCACAACTTAAGGATATAATCATGTGTTTTAATGTGCCTCTCTTGGCCAAGGAGCTACTTGAATCATCGAATTCTACTCTCAAAGGCGAGTGCCTTCAATACCTCAGTTGGCTCAACCCTTAATCCAATTTTTATTTAAATTTTGATAATTAGGCATCCTTTTAATCTAACGGTCAAGATCTTGTCAATTTTTGAATTTTTTATGAACAAAGTCTGATGGCCTTTTCATCATAGTTTGGATCTTGCAAAATGCACCAACCAAACCAACGTCAAGAGGTCGTGGCCTTGGTCAAAAAGTGCTGCCATGTAGGCCATTTGAAGAGCAATGGCTAGTGGACTTTGGCTTTTAGTGTAAAAGCTCGAGTCGCTGAAACTATGGTTTTCCGCAATTTCATTGACTGAATACGACAACCTCTCGACCATAGTGTGAAGCAGCCCTACAACTAATGATTTGCAAGAGGACGTCAAATTCCTTGAAGTGGTGCAAGTCTTTCTCATAATCTGTAAGAAAATTTCAAGAAGAACAAAGAAAACCACCATTTCCTTAAGAAGTAACATGCAATAATACATTTTGGCTCTCAACCCCTAAACGCCCCACTCTAATTTTTGATAAAACACAACAAAATCATTAAGCGTCATTGATTGCAAGATCATGGCGTATTAGTACTAAAATTAAACTTCCAAATTTGCATCATTTTTACTTTGAGGTGGGAATGCTATCAATATACCTATAGCAATGAAATATCCAACAACTAGAAAGATTTTCACCTTCATCTCAATAACACCTTTATCCAAAAAATATTCATGAAAGGAATGACTTGGCTCACTTAGATAGTAGCCTTGCAATTAATTCTCTCATCACAAAAGTCACGATGTTATATCCTCATGAACGCATGTACATTTAATAACAACTCCCAAGAAAATACAGTCCCTACATGGCTATTACAATGCGAATGTACACAACAAAGATGTCATTGCAACACTAGATTCAAACCGGATATACCATGCGTTAAAGGTCTACCACACAAAAACGACCCACCAACACACCCATCAGACAACCTCACACTTCAATTTATAGAATTCACATATTGGAACGATAGATTCTCTCAAGAAACAATTAATAACAAAACCGACAAATATCAACCACTTCTTGATAATCTCCGTAACCTAGGATGGAAAGTAGACCCCCTCATAGTCATCACAGCGGGTGCTAGAGGCACAACACACAAACCATCAATGAAACTTTTTGCAGAAAAATTTAATTTATCAAAAACATGCATAAAATGCACATTCCATGAAATAAATACCATTGCCATTCAACACGCCGGTTCAATTATTTTACACAAAAGGAAAATTGAGAACAACCAAACAATTCCCACAATAATGTAACAATAAAAGGAGGGGGGCGTGAGAATTGGTGTAAACCACTTCCCACAAGTATAGTCACACTTGTCTCAGGTAGATGGGACGGGGCCGATTGATTGGTACAAATTTCCTGCCTATGTATAATATACTAGCAGCACCAAGCCATGTACATCACATTCAACGCTCAAACGGATCCACCGAGTATCGAACCCGGACCGCTTATTTGTGACTCGAACATTCCTACAAATCAACCAGGAATCATGGCTTGGCGATCATACCCACGATAAAACCTTACACAAACTTAAGCAATGTTCTTTTGACTATTCTAGGGTTACTTTTATTTCTTCTGGCTACTATAGTGTCTAATCCCGAAAGGGGTGAGTAGTCTTGCATCAAGGTCCTTCTGTCCGGTGGGCTTTAGGTCGTTGGCTTGACGAACAGACACTCTAATTACGCCGGTCCTGAAAAAGGATTGGAGTTTTTATCTATCTATCTATCTATCTATCTAGCCTTGCAATGGTGAAAATTGCCCGAAAATTTGCAAAGGAAAAAAAATTTCAAATTTAAGACCTTGCGCTAAAATGCATGCCATGTCTTCCTTACATCTTGGATACTATTAAGGTTTCTACCACTGTAATTAGACTCAACTTAGAGTCTAATCCAACAAACAAAATTAAAATTCAACGATGGATAAATGAGAAACAACTTCTCAAAAACCATGTGTTTTTAGATTTCTTTAGTATAGAAATATCATTGCAAATCCAATACCTAAAATCTATTAATCAAAGCTGGTAGTTTGTTTTGTTTTGTGCGTGACATTATCATCTCGAGCATAGCTCATCGAATTGGGATGCATGAGGTGTCGTTGAAAGGAAGTATTTTTATAGAGGAGCGGGCAACGAACGTATCGCAAATTTGGCTTTTGAATCCCAAAATATTAAATTTCAAAGTATTTATGGCCCCATAGTTACTCCAAATTATTTGTACGAGTGTGGTAACGTCGCCTAGGCAAACTAATATTCAAATAAAAAAAAATTCAACTACAAATTTGTTGGATTTTATCCTAAGATCATACTTGTGCAAAAAAGACATTCATGGAGAATTGGAGTTGATTTACATATTTGGCATACAATGTTAACATGCCCCATGTTTGAAAACTCAAAAACAAAAACTGCCATTTTAAAAATGCATGCCATAAATTCTTAATATCTTGTACAATTTTTACTACACAAACTAGACTTGATTTGGAACCTACTCCAGGTGATTTCATCTAAAAGGACCTTGGATGAAAAATCTATGGCTCTTCGAAGTTGTTGTCTTCCATCCAAAATATCGTTTTTCTACATTCAGCACGTTTAGGGGTTAAAATCATACAAACCAAATTGCTGAAAATGATTAGCAATAGTAAAATGCTAATACATATCTGTTAGAGAATATTCTTCCTCTAGTGAATTCTCAGATGTACCATATAGTTGGATCCCAAGCATGTGCATCCTGAGTACACTCTGAAATTGGCGGGAGAAATTTTTTGAATTCAAAATAATCCCGCCACGGGCACCCGCCCACCGGGTCACCCGTCGCCCGACCCGTCCGCCAGGTGAGCCCACCCCTTCCCATCTTATACCCTAGCCCTTCCCTCCTCCCACCATTTCCATTGCGCTCTCCCTCTTTCTTTCTACTCAGATTGCCGGAGTTGGTTCGTGAGTACTTTTGAGTTTATCGCCATGTCTGGACGCGGCAAGGGAGGCAAGGGCTTGGGCAAGGGTGGCGCCAAGCGTCACAGGAAGGTGCTGCGTGATAATATCCAGGGCATCACCAAGCCCGCCATTCGGCGCCTGGCCAGGCGAGGCGGTGTGAAGCGTATCAGTGGACTGATCTATGAGGAGACTCGTGGTGTGTTGAAGATCTTTTTGGAGAACGTGATTCGCGATGCGGTGACATACACAGAGCATGCCCGGCGCAAGACCGTGACGGCCATGGATGTTGTGTATGCTCTGAAGCGCCAGGGACGTACTTTGTACGGGTTTGGCGGCTAAGACGCTGATCTCTCTGGGCGACTATTTTCTGGTGTTATTTAACACCACCATTTCCTAGGATTTCTTATCAAGTCCGTCGTTTCGATGCTTGTGCTGTTTTTGTGTATTTGTGCAGTGCGTATTAGGGTTTCAATGCGTCTTTGTGTGACTTTGTCACATCTTGCTTGTCTGGTTCATGTTTGCGTATCACGTATGTTTCTGGAGATCAGATCCTATCAGAGTACTTCATTCGTTCAGTCAGACTCAGAAGTTGTAGAGAACCACTGCATTCTAACTTGATTTTCGAAGTCGGACACGGACAGTATGATTATGACTTTTTTGTTCCATATTTTGTCTGAGTGCCTTCAAATATCTTGTATATGCGCTTATCTCCGTGTGACTTCTGATCGCAAATTCGAGCGATAGGACGTGTCTGGTTTGTGAAATTGGTGTGTTTGTGAACGGCAGCTAGCCACATTAGATGTGGTATGTACAGTTACCTTGCGAAGTACTTCTATCGGCCCGTACATTTGATTCTTTGAGTGACTTGCACGACAGATGTATCGCAAAGGACATGCATAGTCTTCTCTCAACATTCATTTCAAATTACAGATTTCTTGTTTCAAGGGAATCCTTCCATCTATGAGAACTTGCTGTTCTGCAACGTGTGTCTAACTGGCACAGCACTTTCTCCTAAGCGTTGCCACTGTGAGCATGCTAAATTCACTCAATACAAATTCCGGGTACAAATTCAGCGGATACATCTGGAAAAAAATTATATGTACGATTGGATGAAAAAATTGGCCTGTAAGTCCAACGCGTAGTGAACACGTTTAAGCCTCTTTCAGTGGTGTGCCCCAGAAAGTGGGTAAATCGAAGTAAATGACCTGCTACGGCATGGAACAACTTGCTCCATGCTACAAAACCCTAATTTCTAGAAAGTAAACTTAAGATACTCGGTTTTAAATTCATGATATGGGTTCATACCATCTTGGTCTTGGATCCATGGGATGGGTTCATACCATCTTGGTCTTGGATCCATGGGATGGGTTCATACCATCTTGGTCTTGGATCCATGGGATGGGTTCATACCATCTTGGATGAATGTGCCCTTTTACCTATAGATTTCAATTTTATGTTTAGACAAACTTAATACCTCAAACTTCTGCATGTGCTTGAGGTTTGCTGCTGCCGCCATAGTTAGATCACATGTCCTTAAAGTGGAAGGAGGGGCTTCAAAAATCTCATTTTTGCCTTCATTTTTCAAGGAGTTAATGTTTAGAGTGTAGTGGTTTTCAAACCTATTTCTATACTGTTTTTGAATGATTGTAATTTACGATAAGAGGATAGTAGTTGTAAAGAGAGCCATAGTGGATTTCAAACGTATCATGTAGAAGACTATGAACAAGGTATTGCTCTAGAAGAAACCTTGAAACTTGTAGTATTTGATTTGTTATAGAAGAAACCTTGAAACTTGTAGTATTTGATTTGTTATAGAAGAAACCTTGAAACTTGTAGTATTTGATTTGTTATAGAAGAAACTCTAAGACATACAATTCTTGATTTGTTGTGGAAGAAACTCCATTTTTTTTAGTATTTGATTTGTTGCGGAGGAAAAACCTAAAACTTGCCGTAGTTAATTTGTTCTATATGAAGCCCTAAAGATGTCTTTAGTAATGCCTTCAGTAATGTTTTTAGAAATGTCTTTAGTCATGTCTTCAAAGATGTGCTGTCTCCAAAGATGTCCATTAGTCATGTCTCCAAAGATATTTTTAAAGATGCCACTGGTCATGTTTACAAACATTTTCATCGTAAGTCAAATGCATAGACATTTACATGGGCGACAACATTAGAGGGATACAAACTTGTGGGTGTGTAGTGAATCACCGTTGTGGGTAGAAGTATGTTTACAATATGTTTTTATGTTTGGTTTCTCGATTCATAGAGACATTAGAGAAAATTTGGGGTGTGAGGAAGGCCAGTACTTTTGGCTCGAAAATCAATAAATTTTTTTCGATAAATGCTGAAATTACATATAAATGGTATCGACCCGAGTTCACATCAAAACTGCCCGCCAATGGGGAAGAAGCAGCATGGCCTTGGTGGCAACGTAGTGGGCCTAGTTGACCACCGGATTGAAGGATGTGGCAATTAAGAAGGACCGGAATTCATGAGTGGCGGCCGAGGTGGCAACGGCCGTGCTTGCCGCACGAGTACCGGCACAATGAATGCTCAATAAAATAACGATGCTTTAAACTATTTTATGCCCACCTCGTAGTACCACAACAATGTAAATGTAAACGTGAAAAAGGTTTTACTCGTTGGAAAACGGAATCCACTACCTTAAATCAACATACCGGCGTTGTAGAGGGTGATGGGGAAGTCCTTTTGGGTTGACTTCACATTCCACGTGGACATGCCAATTATAATTGTGCACAAGTAGAATAGCTTCCCGCCAAATGAGTCGGCTACATTCATGTTGCTCCTAGTTTGCATGGCATAATGTTGAGCGAGTGCGAGTCAAATGCTCTCCCGCCAAATGAGTTGGCCTCTTTCGTGTTTCCACCAAGTGAGTTGGTTTCGTTGTGGCCTAGGGATATCATGGCACTTCTGCATGTTTCCAACAGAGGTCAAGGAGTTTAGAGTAGAGTTGAGCGTAGTTTTGCTCCACATTTATGCATTAGCTTTAGCTGTGTATTGCCTAGACTTGCTCATGTGAACAGGAAAGGTGTTCGAAGTTAGCTTAGTGGTACTACGAACAGTGATAGCAACTCTGGATGTTTGAAACAGGGGTCAAGCCGTCAAGGTTGTCAGTCTTGTTTTATAGCTTCAGGTCTTGAGCGGTGATTTACTTATGCGGTGAAAACAGGAGTTCGAAGTGAGTGTAGTTGTGGCCTAGGGACAGTTATGGCACTTCTGGATGTAACCAATAGAGATCAAGGTAGTAAGTCCTATTCAGTAGCTTTAGCTCTAGAGCGTAGATTTGCTCCTGTGGTGAGGAAAGGAGTTCGAATTGACGAACAAGTGCCGAAATCACAATTTCCAGCCTTGAGAGATTCTGGAGCCACCAACATTGACCTGTGGGTGGATGGTAATTTGTATCCATCACATCCACACACTAGAAAGCCACCTGAGTTTCATAGTGTGAAGTCACTTCTAGAATTTGTATGTCACGGAGAATCTGGCCTATTAGGATATGCTAAGAAACTTGTTAATACAAATGATGTTGTGAAGGGCTTGGAGTGTGAATTGAGGAAAACACGCGCCTCTATTGCACTCTTGAGGCATGATGTTGATGTTGCTAATGAAAGGTGTACCCTACGTTCGGAGGAACTTCTTGGAAGTAGTAGAGAAGAGATTGCAACATTGAAGAGTGAATCTGACGTTTTGAGATTTCGATGTTCTTCGCTAGAGCAAGAATTAAAGAATAGCACAGAATCTCATGCGGTTAGCCTTGCAGTAGCATTCGATGAGGGACGACAAGCTGCAGATGAAGAGTTGGTTAGACTAAATCAGGATCTTGAAGTAGCGAAGAAGGCGTTACTCAAGCTTCAGAGGAAGTTAGAGAGGATAGTGAACACTCCAGTAGGTACGCAAGTTAGAGCATCGAAGGGTCTGTCTGATTTAGCGAAGTGTGGAGGCGCAGCCAAAGCGCGTATTGCAAAGATCCGAAGCTTGTTACAACCGGCTGTTGTTCAATCTGTGCATGTTGGAAACAAGACGTCAAATGGGAGGAAACGCTTGTGTGGTGGCAAGGATACACAAGATGAGACCGGGCAAGCACTTGGACGATTACTATCACAAGGAGAGACATGGACATTGCTGTCTGAACCGCGAAACAATTTTGCTGCCACTAGGATGACAAACTACTACCTCAACAGAATTGGGGAAGAATTGGGAACAGAAGGTATATTGGCGGCATGTGATATGACTGGAGTATCTCAGAAGGGATATGGTGAGATTTACAAAACAATCAAGGGGCGAGTGCAACTTGTTGACAAGCGCTTGAAGCCAACATTTTTACCAAACCCGCACAAGGTATCAGATGAATCCACCCCATTTTATGATTCTTCTTACATTGTCTTCAAAATCAGTATTATTTACAGTAGGTTGAAAACAAACTTCAAGTAGATCTACTTTGCCAACATGCTAACATATGTCTTCTATCAGGTAAGTTTGTTGCGACGAGAGCTGAATTCAAAGTTGATGGATCTTGTTGGTGACTACTACTACATCGAAAGTACATTGGAGATTCAATCAAATGCTCCAATGACAAGTACAAAAGAGAAGAAGAGGAAAGCAGAGATAATTCGGGTTGTCTTGACAGCAAAGAATTCTTTGTTTGTTGATATTGAACACGTGCAAAGGACTATGGTGAAGTTGTACGGTTTTACCACGGAAGGTAATTAACTTCTACAGAAAATTCTGAGAATTTAGCGTGATAGAGTTGAATGAGATGTCTTGCATAATGGTTAATGGGTTTCTAGATATTAACTCCAACAATCTGTTTGAATTCACAGAAGTTGGAAACAAGCCGCTGGTGTTCGTGTTGAAGATGGATGAAGCGGAGATTATGCATGGAAGGAAGTTTGAAAGGGTTAGCATAACCCTCATGAATCGTGCGTTAGACACTAGCATTCAGAAAACTGACGATAGGTATTTCTCAGTCCAATCTGAAACAGAGATATGGCCTATTGCGTGTTTTGAGGTTGCGAAGGAGTCCCACGAAGTGCTTCAGTGGGTGCTCCAACAAACACAATTCCCTGCAGTGATCAAAGCACAAGATGAAGGTCAAGTACTTACAGTGGAGGGTCGAGTGGCATTTGTCCGCGGACATGAAAACAATCAAATGTTTGTATGGGTTGAAACATGGAGCCAATGCCAAACATTCATGTATTTATTGCAATCAAGAGCGGACGAAACCTGTGGTGGGATCAGCTGGAAGTGTTACTTTGGAGGCTAAACAAAGGAAACATACATGGCATGGAGGTTTATTTGCTAGTAACGTACACTGTCAACCATTGTCCATTAGCAGAGAGTTACGGTGGAAGCCTATTCTACCAATGCCACTTGAGAGAGTACATATCTGCACTCTACATGCGTTGACGAGAATCATGGGGAAGATTCTTCATCTGCATTTCATTTTCATTTGGACTATGACAAATGAGGCCCGTCAAGAAGTTGCCATAGAGAACATGGAGAAGAGCTTGTCAGCAGCTGGACTTCATGGTGGCAACGTCCGCATTATGAAGGATCCAAAGCTAAGTGGTGTTTCCAGCAACATTCCTATCAAACCCTCCCTGAGTGGCGTGACTGCAGTCAGGATGTTCCAACCATCTACATGGTCAGGACAAGATCGGGTTTGGAAGGATGTCCTCCGCTCAGAAAACAACACCCTTGACCAAGGTACGCAGTATTTGGACAAAGTCGAAATGTGGCAAGCGTTGGAAACAATATTGCCATATCTTGTGGGCCTTTCTTTAGATCAACAACAAATCGATACTTTTAGAGGAAAAATTAAGAAGTGGGGAGCTCTATGTGAAGTGCTTTGGAGAAAACCATGTCACTCATTATATGGTGAGTTTCCACTTTTGCATACTTCTGTAATTTTTGGTTAATAAGCCTACTGCCATCTGGGCATATCTACATGTTTGAATTCTCCCACTAATTTCTCTTATTATTGGCTTTGCAACATAACCTTGTGCGGCATGGTCCTTGGTTTGTGGAAACATACGGTAGCCTTGCTGTCTGGAACAATCAAGGCATGGAAAAGTCACATCATGCAGCAAAGGCGGCTAATCAACACCATACTCAGCATGGTGGTACTAAAGACAGAACAAGTGCTATTGTTCAGCAGTACCAGCACTGGTATAGAAATATTCAGCACAGGTTTGCTAAGCAAGAACAATTGCAAGCAACATGCAACGTCAGATCACAAGAAAATCAAGCACCGTCGACAGCTCTAATGGAGAAGAAGAGGATAGCCTATAACGCAAGTAATGCAATGGAGGCAGCTAGAAAGTGGAGGGAAGATAGAGTACGAGTAGGTAAAGCTTGGGTGAGAGAAGTTGAAGGGTGAGACAAATTCAACCACGTGTTTTACTTCAGCTATTTCATTGCTGGCCGGTACCTGTGCACATGTGTAGAGCGAGTGGTGCTTGATGCGCGATGTTGTAACCGTCCTGTTGGATGTGCGATGTTGGAAAGCGAAGCTAAACGGTGGAGGACAAGAAGAAGGAGAGCATACGACGGGGCCTAAAGATGACAAAGAAGACCGGCTCAAAGAAAGGCAAAGTCACATCCGGCGTCATCAAAGGGGCGCAAGGTGTCCAAGTCAGTCCAATCTAGTAGTCTTGACGACGACGTTCCTTTGAAAGACAAGCAATTTAGGATAAAGAAGAGGCGACTCCTACCGTAGGCGAGGGTGAACCACTGCTAAGGTCTTTGAAGCAACATAGCACTGTATTGCCTATGGCCGGTAAGGGAACTTACACTCGTTTAATTAAGCCATGTCATTTGTTTGCCCATGGTAGTGCACATGTGTGAAGGACATGTTCCGTACTGTGTACGTTAACGCAAACTTGTTCTTGTGCAGGATGTGGTATGTTGGAAACAGAAGCTAAAGCGGTGGAGGACAAGAAGAAGGGAGAGCGTACGAAGGGGCATGAAGATGACACCGCGACCAATTTGACGGCCAAGAAGAAGGTAGAACGTACATCTGACAGTCCTTCCCTAGTTGGCTCACCATCATGTGACAGTGGGTCGTTAGAAAAGGTGAATTCCGTGATTGAACAAGTGTGCTCAAGCGCAGATTCCTGAGAGCTTAAGTATATTACAGTGTGTCGTTTAGCCGCGCCGGACAAGGTGGAAGCAATGTTAGAATTTATGATTTTGACTTACATATTTTGTCAATGCCAAACATTTGGGTGTGGAATGAAAAATCCTTATTTACACATTAACCTTGTTTTCGTAACCGTTGGAAACATCACAACAGAGCAAAGGTGATGGAGAAAGTGAAGCTGAACCACCTACAAAAGCGACCTCTCCAAAGCCGCAGTCACAAATAAAGATCTTCTTGGAAACCAGCCAGCATGTCATTTTACACCAATGAGATTCCCCGTTAAACCGCGTTCATCAATTCAACACCCAGAGAAACGGGCACCACCAGTGAAACGGGCAGGTAAAAAATCAACCACTATATCGGCGGTTTTTAACGCACAACTAGCATACAAGAAAGGCATCGCCCCAGGCAAATCAATACTTATACGATAAAAAACAACCATATTCAATTTCGATTAACTTTTAACTTTCAAATAAAGAGGGATGAATTGCTCAAGCATGCAGCATGCTCTTGTCCATGTGTTTGTTGGAATGCTACTCTGTCTCTAAACGGATGATATCTTAGTGATGCTAGTTGTGTTCTGTTGGATGAGGCAGCACACAGAAGCGATGATGTTTCCAACAGGTCTCGTTTCTCCTTCAGACCTCCACCAGATGCTTTTGAGCCACCATTGTTTATAGACGTTAAAAACCGAGGTATTTGCCACCTCCGGAAGACATAGTCGACCTTGATTCCGAACCGTGTTCGCGTATATGGAAGCCTGCAAGGGAGCCTGTAAGGGAGCATGAATGGGAGAAGAACTCTGAATCACCGGAGGGAATAGTGTCTCGATTGACCAACAACTCTCAAGCAGCATCCTCGAGCAACAGCCATGAGACATCTGCAGCGACATCGAAGTCTGCTCAAGTACTGGGAGATGAGCTACTCGGTTCTCCAGAAAGTTCGCAAACTTCATCAGACTTCCTATCCTTCATCGAGAAAGGTTGTTTTCCACCTACTGCTTAGGCGAAGATTGCAAATTTTATCTACAAGTTGAAAGCGCCTTAAGTTTAGAGTCGGCCAACCAGACATGTTTTACCCAGAAACATGTGTAGGAAAAAAAGAAACATTTTTTCCTTGTTTAGATACCTGTTGGAAACATCACGTTGTAAACTCAAAACATTTATTCTACTACATATTCTAAGACCACCCTTCAATGCAAAATGCTCACAACAAAGAAGTAGTTGTTGCCACCGGATTTGTGCAGGCGCTACAAAAAAGGCATTGTTTTATAAATACCAAAAGTCCAGCCTTCTCGTGATCCCTATCACAGATTTAAGGCTGTTGGCCACATATGTATAAGTCCGTCCGACCGCCTTCGTACACAGGCACTTGCATCAACAATACTAATACGATCTAATTTCCGATAAGTCACTCTTCCTAGCAAGCAATATTTCACCTAGCTAGTAACTCCTACTATTTCGAATGCCCAGGGAGGAAGGACTCTTGCTACGGGATGGACATTCTCGTGTCTGCGATTGATGTTGACAACCGGCACGCCGGGTTTCCGGAGCCTGAATCGAAAATCCACTGGAACAATATCCCCCAATGTAATGCAGACCTCTCGACGAATATGTGACAACGGCCATGTTTTCCCCACTTCAAACGTCGCCACTGTCACACCTCCAAACAAACAAGGAAGAAGCACCAAATCCTCCTCTTGAACTTGGTCAATCTGTTGCCAACTTACACCATCTTGCCCTAGACGCTCTCTCCCATACTTTAAATTTGCGTACAACGTCGATTGCCCCACATGGTACCTGCGTTGCACAACAAACCGCGTTTAGGGTTTTAATCTCCAAATCGGTTTTCCTTGACAGCCGCTCCCTTCTCTCAAGCTTGACGATTAGATTTTACTGGCATTAGCAACCTCACGCACTGAAGGTAGTAAGTGTGCATCAATATCGTGCACCTCACGATATCTTTGCCAAACACAATTTTTGATGCCAACCCGGATCCATGAGGCTCAAAAATAGTTCATCGAGATGGATTTTTAACGATATACAAGGTGGTCAGACGCCTCATGTTTGCCTCCTCAGTGCAAACAAATCGACAAAGACATGCAGTGGTAAAAACCACTGCAAATGCCCCATTCGGCTTCCAGTGGTGGGCTTTGTAACGGCCTAAAAATCTTGGCGCAACTTAAAGCGAAACGCTTCGCTGGTGTGCATGTCGGGGAGGGGCCACTCTGAGTCGGTGAACGCCGGCAAAAGGAGTGGCTCAACTGATCCATAGAGCAGGCCTGGTGTAGGCGGAACATACACAAGATTAGAGTAAAAAATTCCATTGTCGAGAAGCTCGCTGTAAGATCTGCCATTGCGAGTGGCTTCCCCGATGTCGCTGTGGAGAACCACAATGGGTCCGAGTATAGAATCGGGGTCTACCCAGTCCTCGAAGAATGACTGGAACAAAACTGTTTCCAACACGGAGCACATCACACAAATTAGTATAAAAAAACACGTTCGGAGCGTTACAGAAAACAATTTTCCTAACGGTGAATCACAATTGCAATGCACGAGTTCTTACAGTTGCATGGAACCCTTTCGCGTGGAATTTCAGGATCCAAGAGCACTTGATGCCGCTGGTATGCGTGCCTAACCAACACAGACTCCATGGCAACCTTGTTGCCAACATGCTTCACCTTGAAGTCCACAATTTGGGCTTTGTAGGACCCTCTCATGCTCTCACCTCCATACTTGCGAGCCTCTCTTGCCCATGTTCCATTTCTCCCTGGATTCAGCCTCACCCATGACAACCTCTCATAACGCGTTGGAATCCACTCTCCGGCCTCATTGTGAGTGTTAAACAGCGTAACGGCACTGATCTCGCTCTGTGGTCGCCGATTCTCCATAGTGACTAACACGACAAAAAACACTGACAAGGAAAATTGGCTGCAAGAAGAAATATGCAAGCCTATTTTTCCCGCCATTACTTTGAAATTGGCCGTCACCATCCGCCACTAAACCACGGTATGCACGACATGTCATTCTCATTTGGCATCATGAGGCATACAACCGATGGTGCCGCACCAAGGACGGTGCTCTCACTCGTGCTAGCAGTACCTCCACTGGGTACACGAATTTTATATACTTTTCACTCATTTTGCTTTGATTGGTCAACACTTGCGCAAGATATGATGTTGGCACTTTGTGTGCCAAGGTGGAGGGCTGATTTTTTGAATTAAAATCGACGTTAATTGAAAAAGGAAGTTGGCCTTCCTTACACCCCAAATTTTCTCTAATGATACAATCTTGACAATTGAATCAAGATTTTGTCTTGTGTTATTAATATGAAATGCAAGTACATAGAAGCGTATATTAGTATGTTGGACATTTCTAAAAATGTGTAATTTCACGTTTGAAAACACTATTCTATGAGGCTACCAAATTTTATGCGAGATGTATTACACAACTAGATATACATGGTGATATTTTGATGGTCTTCAACAATGTCAGGAGACATGTTTAAATGGTCACCGGAACATGCTTCACCACACGTCTACCTATGCATTTGATGTCTTGAAAGACATGATGTACAGTAAGTGCAGCTGTTTTCTAAGACGATTATGCAACTAACTCCTCTGAAACATTTCCCTAGACATTGTATCAAACACCTTAGAAGCCATGCCAAAGATAAAGTTGAAATCCAATGGTGGATGGAGATATAGCTCCTCACATATCATCCGTTTTTTTCACTTTTTTCATTGATGAAATATCGTTGCAAATCCAGTAGCAACAGTATTTGGATCAGAAAAGTTCCAATTAGAAAGTTGATAAGAATTACATCAAAATCATGATCATGAAAAAAACAATTATGAAAAAAAAATTTTAATATCACATAATTGGCTTGCAATGGTAAAACATGCCCCATGCTTAGAAACCCAAGAGTTGTCTTCACTAAAATGCATGCCGACCATTCATACTCTATTGTTTGGGTGTGCAGTATGTAAAACACAAACTAGACTTGATTTGAGACCTAAACTAAGTGATTTCATCCACAACGGACCTGAGATGAAGAAGTTATGGCTCTTCAAAGCTACTCCTTTCCATGAGAAACCTACTTTTCCTACATTTGGCACGTTTAGGAGTCAATCTCTTAGTTCTTAGATACATGTGATAATAATAACTTGCAATTATAGTGCATCATCATGGTGTCCATTTGGAGCGCACCCTTATGGTGACACACCCAATTCCATGTGCCATTATCCGCATGCTAATAGAGCCAAAACTTGATAAAGCACAACAACCTTTGTTTTAGGAAGTGTTGTGGCATGTTTACTATACTCTTTATTCAATGAGGGCCAAAGATGAGGCATGGAAGACTCACATGCTATTAAAAAGCCCAACAAGTATCACTTTCCAATGAAAAAGTGAAAATGTTTTAATATCATATGAAGTGTGCTAGCCCTCTTAACCATACAACTTTGAAAGGCCAAAAATGGGGCGTACAACATTCACAAGGCCACAACCACTACACTAAATAGGTAGATTAGTGTTAGATATACTAATTTATATAAACATGTTATAATTTTTTACTGTTAATAAATATTTTTACCCTCTACAATGGCTAAGATGGGGATACTTTCATAGTATTGGAATCAATACTATTGGTAATTTTTTTCACCAAAAGTAAAAACTTGTAGCATTTTCAAATCTTATAAAAATCTAACACTAATCTACCTATTCAGTGTAGTTTCACTGCGGTGTACGGTATGGATAAAGATGCCCTTCCAAAAATCAGCTTAGAGAAACCTTCGAGGCCAGAAAGAAAGAAATACTATCCAGGTCCCTAGCATCACGTGTACCAGGACCTCGATCAAGACCTCGTTGAAGACCTCGGTGGCAGAGGTGAGCCACCAGCCCACCACTGAGCTCCGGAAGCACATACTCCACAGATTCTCAGTCTTCGTCTCGGATGCTTTTCTGATTGCATTCCTCGTCGTCAACGATTCCTTCTCTCCGCATTGATGTACCGTAGCAATATCCGGACCGAAATGCTGAAGACTCACCATCCGCACGTTCCGACTTGCCTCTTTTTACAGCTTCGCTAACGGCAGTCATTCGCCCGGACCTCGTCACTTGTGAGCACTTAGTTTATTATTTCTGGCTCACTGAGAGTTTTGTTCCGACGAGAAAAATTCTGCTGCCTCTTCCGCAAGAGTTTGAGCATTCCGACATTGTAGTGCAACACTGCCGAAGTGTTTCGAGTGCTTATGGTTTTACAGGTGCATAATTTGAAGTCACTGTTCCGGTTATTTCAGTTTGACGAGTAGCTCCGAACATTTGCCGAGAAGGAGATTTTCGCGTTCAATCCTGTAACTGAGGGTTTGAATCTGCGGGCGCGTGGACGGCGAGTATTTAATATGATAATTGCGATTTTCCGGTAGTTGTTTTGGTATCTTATCCATTTTCGGATCGGATTCAAATGGGGATTTGTGCAAGGACTCGTTGACCTGGGGCTGGGGAGATTTTGTCAAGCTAGGGTTTATGCCGGGGAGCCATGGGCGAAATGGTACATTATGAAACTGTGCTTTGGATTATTTTTTAGTTTTTCTAGCAACTGGCTTCTTCTTGAAACAGATGCTCGTTTTCAGTTGTGTTTTGATATCGTCTTCATATTGGAATTGTTTATTCGCAGGTCGAGAAGAGTCGCAATTTTGTGCAGAACGTAACAGATGTCTTTGGTAAAGCGGATGGTGGTCGATTCAAGTGTCCTCGATGTAAAGGAAGTGGATTCAACTTTGGCAATCAGATGTGGCACCGGAATCAATCGTCTGATTCGTGCTGGTTTTGTGAGGGGTATGTTTTCTCAATCATGCTCAATAATTCTGCTTAGAACTCACCCGTCTGAATATCTTGTGTCTCCTCATTTAGATTCGCCATTATGAGCAGTAGCTTAACATCTGAACCGACAATGATCGTAATAATGGTGGATAACAAGCCTGAATTGATACATTGCATTGCTGCAGTCGAAGGAATGCAGTACTTGTTGGACCCATTTTACTTTGACCAGTGCTCAATTTACTAAAAGAGTTAGCTTGGAATCCAATTTCAAATGTTTATTGCATGCCTTACAAGAACCTTGTATGCACCAGGACCTTATGCTTTATTCTCATATTTAGAATAGTGTTGTTTAACTGACTTTGAGGGTGCACTAAGCTCATCAAGCACCAAGTTACCGTTTGTGTGCAGATTGTCTCAGTCTGGATGCCCAATGCAAGTCTACTGGATTGCTTGATTGAATACCTTGTATGTAATGTACGATCGCAAGTTGGCGTTGAGTGTGAGTATGTTTCTTTTGTTGCAGAGTTGGGGTGATGCCACTTATAGGTTTGAACGGCTTCATGATAGGACGTTGTAAGCCTGTCATAATTACGAAGAATCTTAAGCCCATGCCTACGTTACCCTTGAAAACGTTCCTCTATCTGGGGAAGTTTCCAGAGACGAAGTGTAAAGTGAAGACTTACAAACCCTCTATGAACCTTGGTGATATATTGTACAATTCAGATCATTGTCCTAGATGGGCAAGTGGAGAAGTTAGTACCTTAATTAATAGTCCTTCTTTAGTCACTCAAGCTTTGAAGCGTGGAGACATTAGAACCGGAGTGAAAAACACTAATTATGAGGCTCTCCTATCTTCTCGTAAACCAAGTTCTAGTGCAAATAAAATTTTACCAAGAAGAGCTAGGGTTGTTTCACCGCGAAGAACATGGAGTGGCGGTCTATTGACGACTGTGAGGAAAGGCGCAAGCTTTGGTCTAGTGAGCATGTCATCTTCAACAATGATGAGCAGATTTGAAGGTCAGGCTGATTCAGTTCTAGGTTTGGCACGAAACATTCCTCTTTTGCGAACCTCAAAGAGCACAAAAGTACGTAGGAGGGAGAGGAATCGGGTGAGGGAGGAGGCAGAGAAGGAGGCTTTGCTAAGAGCATACAAGTTTCATACTTTTCCATCAGACGCAAGCAACTCAACAGTGGTTGAGTCTCCAGGTACGTTTTACAATCAATTTGACAACTGTTTGTTGCTTTTTTGTTTGCTTGCTATGGATTATAAGGGTGACTACTTTGCATAAAAGTTACTAAATATCCAATTATTTTGTTGCCCCTCTCTTAGTAGTTGCGCTGAAACATTTAAACAAGTAATATAACTTGATGTAGAATTGTCATATACACTTGTCTAGTGTGCATCCTTAGTATCCATTCTAGAGTACATACCCAACTTTCCGTTTAGCTAACATATGTTTTCATGAACAAGAGTTTGTTATCAGGATGTGTTTAAAGTGTTACATTTTGGGTGTGAAAGCTGTATTTTCATTCTTTAACATGTTAGTGTAGTGTTGCATACTCTTGAAACTCTTGCTCACCATTATAATTCTGTTCACCATTTGTGAACCTTGCTTCAGTGGATTGCGACTTGCAACTTCTTTCCGTTTCTCTTTATCATCCATATGAACTATTATTTCGTAACAATATTCATAACGACATTCGTATACGACATCCAAGCTTATAGAATCCATATGATCGTGGTTAAGTTCTGAAGCAAGGACCGGTTTTTGAGTTTTCTCCTTATCACATTGTTGAGTTACGATGTAGTTCAAGCCTTAGATGCACCAGTCTGAACATCATGCGGAGGCAGTGCAATCTTTGAAGCCTAGGATATCTGTGTATATACGTAATGGGTACTTATTTAAATTACCTGTTGCAATGTTGCTGTAACAGATTCTCGGCAGACCGGTGATGAGAAATCGGAGCGGGCCATCAACTTATCTTTAGGCGGCATAGGCCTCATGAACAAGCGGCCGGTGGCCATGTCAAGCAGAAAACTTTCATCGGATGCAACCACCATCAATCAGTATGCTCTGGGGAAGGTTAAAGATGGGCTCATAAGAACTCCTACACTAGGGAAAGCATTCTAGCTGCACCAGCGACCATGAAATACACTTCCACATTCGTGGAGTATTGTTCCAGTTGTTGCGAAATAAAGTCATTGGAGTCAAACTCACGCGACTGCGATGATTGTGTCCGAGCAAGTTTGTTTTTCTCATAAGTTCATTTTATAATTATCTCGAGAGCAGGCTTGTATCTGCATTCACCCAAGGTATGGGTCAATCGATGTGCTGTAATGTACGTGGAAGGATTATTATGTACGAAGAATTGAAAAGCGAATGCTTGCAGACTTGATTCGAGGAATTAAAGTGACAATATATCATGCAGAAATGGCACTTTTAGGGGTCAAGATTCAACTGAGAGAAAGGATGGTATCCGAGAAAAAGTGATACTTCCGAGAAGCAGTGGGTGCTCCAAAATGGGAGCATCTTGGGAGCATACCCAAATATTTTACCATGACAGAACACAATTTTAGTGTGCCAAATTGGTACTTGGAATATTAGTCTTGACATATTTAGACAAGATTGCTCATTGAATTTTTAGCACTAAACTTGGACAGGTTGTCAAAAGTTGAAATTTTTACTGCAGACTCAGTAACAAGACTAAAGTTGGACATGAGGTTTTACCGCGTATGAAATCTCTGGACCCGGTCGGTGATCGAACCATCAGTCTTGGAGAGCAAGCTAACTAATATACATTGCAGGGTATACTAACTCGACGAACGTGTGGAAATTTGTCTTTAGGAAGAATTAATATTGTATGAAATCTCACCTGCTCACTGTTTGGCATGATCCATTTGGATCTTGAAGTCAATGTAGGAATCGAACCCGCACATACTGTAGTCGGTATTCGTCATCTCGAAACAGATGCTACTGGGCACTCTTGTGATTACTCGTGCTGGTCACGTATGAAGCGCGAACGGCGGGCACGAGTCCAATTTATAAGTATTCTGAGCATCCCTCCCTTGGGTTCATGAACCGTATTCCTCTCAATTGATTAATACATTGATTGTTTCAAGATAAAATTCAATATAATAAAGGTATGTTACCACTTGGTCTGAGGGGTGGTCTTAGAAAGTGGTCTTAAAAGCCTCACCTACATTCTTTAGTAGTTACCAAACCTATATGGATGCCCACATGGCAAACTTCAAAGAATGGAGGACAAGTTTTCTTTTGCTAATGGGAAGACAAAAAATAATTGAGCAAAAGTAGAAACCACGACAATTAGAAGAATCCACAACTTTTGAACACTTACTAGTGGTCTTAGATAAAAAGGCTCTTTAGAAGCTTTTATGTAATAGAGGCTACTATTCATGTTGTTCTTCCAAGCCTCATAGATAACACCTTTTCTAAAAAGAAGGAATTTCTTGACTTTTGCGAAGGTGTTAAGTTTTGATGTATGTTCTTGACAAAGGCCATGTAGGAAGGGGCCTTAAGTATTATGAGCATTTCCTTGATAACTTGGGTGAGATATTATAATCAATCTTGGAACACATATCGATACTTCGCTTGGCTGCCCATCGATGAATTATGTAACAAATTCTTGGAAACGATCCCTTGCTAGAGTCATAATATAACGCACTTGCTTGGTGTTAATGTCAGCCAGTCCATTGGCCATCCAAGTGACAATCAACGAGGAGACTACAATACTTCCAATTTCCAACTTATTGAATTCGGGGATATTGCCTCATGCATGGTAGGAAGAAAAATGCATTGAAGAACGATAGATACATTGGAAAGAGAAAGATGGTAAACAAGGGAGGAGAAAGTGAGAGGAGGTGGGGTATTAGTGGGGTGAGCTTATATCTAGCGAGTAACTAGCTGGAGCCAATGATGTCTTTATACTAGCATATGAAGATATTCATTTTTGAGCTCCGAAAGGTCATCTTTGAAAGATTTGAAGCTTGCACCCTCATATTTCTCATGAATTTTTCACTTGAAATTTTAAAACTCGACATTCACAAAAGGGCAATTGCGACTAGATCACTAGCTTATTGTAACAAATTAAGTATAAATTGCTCAAAACATAAATATTTGGAAAATTAGGATATGATATTCAATCACCAAGAATGCACCTTTAGGGTGTGGTAGAGTTAGGATAGAAACACCAAACATACATTCTCCATTCTAAACAACAATTTAATTTAACCTCCAACCAACTAAGAACATGAAGATTTATATTTTTTTATAGAGTTGATGTCAGCATGTCAACTTCAATGATTGATGGCCAAATTTTAAAATTTCCACTACTCATTTAGAAAAGGATGATTCAATGCAATACAATTTTATTCACAACACCCTTCGTATCAACAAGAGGCTTACATCACATGCCTTTAGTGACATTGTTGCCAAAACACTACTCCCTTTGTCCCATAATGTGATATCCATAGGTTCTCTTAAATCTACCTCTAGAAGTAGATTTGAGAGAATACATTGATGTGACATTATGGGAGAGGAGGGAGTATCTTACAATATGGTCATAGAAAGCACTGGAGGATAATGAAGTTTCAAATATCTAAGTTAAGGGTTGAATTAACAACCTCTAACCAATAAAAACCTTACAAATACCTCACATATGTTACTAGTGTAATGTGCTAGTTCAACCCCTAAAGTAGTAGGAGGCCAAATTTTGACGTTGTGACTTAGGTGAGCCTTTTATTTACTATAATTAACTCTTATGAAGTTCAATTTCTTGCAAATCATAGAGTTTTGCCACACCTTTCTAACAAGAATTTTCGTGCTTCAAGAATCCTTATAGTTTAGGAGATATTCACTCTCAAATTTGAAAACACTATTCAGGCATGTTGAAGTTTACCAAAACTACAAATATATCCTTGTGTATTCTCAAAAGTCTACCAAAAAACAATTAAATTGCAGAAGCTTCAAAAATTCACCTAAAATGGAGATTTTACATTTTTGAGCTTTGTTTCTTGTATGTGTGAAGAAGGTACAAGGCATGTTCTTACCTTTTGGATATTCTATATGAAAATTACTTGCATGCCTTTTTATTTGTAAAATATGAGCCTTTGAATTTGAATTTTAGCATACCCCCAGGTGAAAAACAATTTTTTTTCATAGGTTTTATATATCATAAGAAGGTGATAACTATATGAACATGTACCTAACTTGCCTTGGAACAAGAAACCAAAAAGCCTCAAATCAAATTTATTCCTAAAATGGTGTTTTTGGACTTCAAATCACTACTTTCCCATTTGACAACAAGAGACAAAATCATTTGTTTCAACTTTGAGCCTTATGATTTTAGAAATGGTGGAGAAAATTAGTTTAAAATTCAGTGTATATGATCACATACAAGTTAGGTACTTGATCATACAATTACAATCCTCATGATCGTTATAAAGTAAAAAAAGTCTCGCTTGGATTGAAAGAGTGCAGTTTTGAGGGTAAAGTAGGCCTAGTTTCTTTAGGGTAAGAGGCTTCATCAACTCTAGACCAACTCTCATGCATGTTTTCAAATTCATGGCATCAACCATTGGAAGTGCTTAGACTGCCTAATTGGGCCCCAATATCCTGTAAGGGGCTTTATAGTGATGACTAACCCAATACTTCAATTTCTTATGTGTCAAGTGACATGACTAGTCTAAAAAAAGAAGAATTGGACCCTAGCCAATAATACGTGATGAAGTTCAGAAGGCACCACAAGCTTTGGTTTGGTAGTTATGGCTCATGGCCCCGAATGAAGAGGTTGTGGGTTCTGTTTTCCATGCCGACGTAGTTCTCACCACCATAATCCACCCAACTATGGTGGGTGGTTCTTGGACCTTGTTGTATGGGTACCTCAAAGCCCTTTGAAGAAATACCATGTTGGGTATCTATAAGGCACTAGTGGCTAGCTAGGAATTGGCTCGAGTGACTAGTTAGGAATTAGCATAGTGTTCACCTTGAGAGGGGTTAGTAGTCCGGCCATTGGTGTGATGACCTCCGGGCATACATTCAAGGATAGGTCAAAAGAACACTCTATTCACGCTGGCCTCTAAAGAGGTTGGACTTTCTCTTCACTTGACGAAGTTCAGATTCTCACGTAAGGCATAATTTCATCAATGTTGTTTATTGTTTCCAATCAGTGAATGAACTACAGGTGACCGAAATCAGGAGTCTGCCTGGAGAAGAACATCACTTTAGCTGAAATTTCAGTTTTGAACTTTGCATTTGGGCTTAAGGACTTCATTTAGTAAAGCCAGACCTAATTCATAAGTTAGAGCCGAAAGGGTCCTGACGGGATTGAAGTGGTCGTGAGGCCATTCCGTACCATGAGCAGAGGTACTGGAGGTACAGTACATTGCAACAGGGGCAGTAAATGAGCAGCAAATGAGGCAGATTTCCGGCTC
Organism: Bryum argenteum; assembly: GCA_037043015.1. Classification (NCBI taxonomy): domain Eukaryota; kingdom Viridiplantae; phylum Streptophyta; class Bryopsida; order Bryales; family Bryaceae; genus Bryum; species Bryum argenteum. Next base: position 9,633,096 of record CM073328.1, on the reverse strand, counting down.
CGTCGGCACAGGAGTGACTTTGAGCCTGGACGACGAAGCTCCCCAGAACACGACCGCCGCCATCGTATCACCTTCGCCAGACAGCACGAAGAAAGTGCCTCTGCCCCTACAAAGTCACAAAACACTCACCCCCCCCTCCCCCGTCCCTCCCTCGACCACGTCCACAACGCAAGGTCGCACTTTTGCTTACTGTACCGCGTCCCGTTCCCGTTCCAGGCCCTTCCTCCCATCTCCCCTGCTCCTGCTCCTTCTCTTCCTCTGACCTTTGCACCACTATATCCCACCCATGCTCACAAATCCACCCACCCAGCCACCCACAGAGCGTGACCCGCACGCCCAACCATACCATCCATCAACCGCTCTTTTCTGTCGGTAGCCGGCCCCAAGGTCGGATCTTTTCTGATTGCAAATGTGATTGTAGGTTGGATTTTGAATTGAAAGAGAAATAGTTTTTGGTTTGGTGGTCGAGGAGGAAGCGAGTGGGGGTGGTCATGGCGGCGGAGGAGGAGTCGTCGGCTTTGGCCATGAAGTCGACTCCAGTGCAACATGCGAGAGCAGGGTGGCCGAATTTTACTCAGCAATGCAAAGCCCTGTTTTACAAGAATTTTCTCTTGTCCCGACGCAATTTGCGTGCCACAGGTGTGGCTAATGATTCTTTTACTCAAAGTGGTTTTCTTTTTGGCAATACAGCTAAACCCTGACCGCTTTTTTTTGAACATAATTTATTCGAATGCTGAATTTGAACTGGAAAGAATTAATTCCTCAGTTCGGATTCGCTCAATATGATAGTCTGTGTGTTGTTGCAGTGCTGCAGCTGGGATCCTCCCTGTTTTTCATCTTCCTCATCTTCTGTGTGGATCTCTCGAACAAAGCACTCCAACGACGTACGACAAACTACAAGAATCTATTTAATCCGACACCAACAATGGTACCTGGAATTCCCGCTTGCGAGAATGGGTTTTACATCAAACCTGCGTGCCTCGACTTCATCTGGATAGGAACACAAAGTCCTCGATTGCTGCAACTGGTCGACAACATTCGAAACAACAACCCAGGCCGACGCATCCCATCAACAAAGGTGCAATTCTCTCTATCTCTCTCTCTCTTACCAATCTCTGTTTGTATCAATCTCTCTCACACTGCTGGAACAATTCCAGGTGATGCATTTCGCCACGTCTCAGTTATCCGATGAGTGGCTTTTAGCGAACCCCATGACGACAACAGGCGCTTTGTACTTTGAAGAACGAGGCACCACCATAGCTTACGGTATTCAGACAAATTCTACTGCAACTGGAGATCATGGACGCTATGAAGACCCTAATTTCACGTATCAGATACCGTTACAAGTAGCGGCCGAGCGTGAAATTGCCCGCCTTGTCTCTGGAGGTACCATATCTCTCCAATCATTCAATTTCCAATCGTATGATTTAGTGGCAATGGCTGATGATAATTTTGTTGTTTGCTGCCAGATCCAAATCTGGAGTGGAAAGTGGGCTTCACGCAATTCGCCCATCCTGCTATCAACGCAGTTTCAGTGGTTGGAAGAGTTGGTCCTGCCTTCCTTTTGGCCGCTACTATGTTTGGTTTCGTCATTCAGCTCAGTAATTTGGTTACTGAGAAAGAGCTCCGGTTGAGACAGGTGAGGTTAAGTCTACCAATTCATTCATGTTCTCGAACTGAGCCATTCTGCATTAATTTTTTAGACCTAGGTGACATGAAATTATGTTAAGAATTGGCAATCCAAAGTGTAATGATAGTTTCCAACACGGTTTCATGTTAACTTTTTACATAAAATGGCTTTTCTCTCCTCTAATAAGCTTCACTTTTGCTGACATTTTGGCTTGCAGATGATGGCTACCATGGGACTCATCGATTCTGCCTACTGGATAACATGGCTATTGTGGGAGGTCGTGTTGGTGCTCATATCCTCCCTTCTGCTAGTGCTCTTCGGCATGATGTTTCAGTTCAATTTCTTCATCAACAACAACTTCGGCATTCTCTTCTTCCTGTTCTTCTTGTTCCAGCTGAACATGGTAACATCACCTCTCCCGTTTCGTTGCTCTTTCTACCATGACAACTCGATCTTTCGTATTGAAAATCGATCGCTCTCCTGACTGCAGATTGGTCTGGCGTTCATGGTTTCCACTTTCGTCAGCAAGTCAACCTCGGCCACGAACGTTGGATTCTTTGTCTTCATCATCGGTTTCCTTACACAGGTTAGCAGAAAGCAGTTTTTGATTCTATTTGAGTAAGAATGTCGAGGTTTTGAAAGTGGGTGGTACGTATTCGTGCAGCTGGTGACAATCTTCGGCTTTCCTTATGATAAGAAATTCTCCACTGGACTGCGAGCCATTTGGTCGTTGTTTCCACCGAATGTATTTGCAGCCGCTCTTGATTATCTGGGACTTGCCACTTCTACTGCACAAGACCCCGGAATTCAATGGAAGGATCGTGGTCGGTGCTCCTACCGAAGCGAAGAGTGTGTTCTGACCATGGTAAGCGAATCTCTACTTACAAAGCTACCGTCGTTTTGTTTGTTGTCGTTTTATTCAGTGGCTGATGTTTTTGGTGTTTTTTTTTTGCTTGTAGAATGATATCTATGGCTGGTTACTTGCCACCTTCTTTTTGTGGTTCGTGCTGGCAATCTACTTCGACAACGTGTTTCCAGATGTGAACGGGGTGCGTAAGCCCTGCTTCTATTTTCTATCTCCAAACTATTGGCTTGGAAAGGGGGTGAAACTCTTCGAAGGTAATTGACTTGCACTCACTGGCTGGCTTGCTTAAAGAGATGTTGCAATATCCACCAGTTCGTTTTTCTTTTTGCAATTTTGGTATAGTAAGCGGTGTGTGTGTATATAGGTGGCCGTTGCTGCAGCTGCACTGGCTCTCTGCCCCCTCCTCCGTCTGAAGAATTTGATGACCCGGATGTTTCTACCGAATCTGCCCTTGTCAAGCAGCAGAAGGAAACCGGATTCAAGGTACTCTAAAAGCTATAAAGCAGTGTTAACCACACTAATTAGCTGATAAAAATAACACTAATCATTCCGTAGTTTTAGCAAATAACCTTAGTCATATAGTATGGTATTAATCTTCATCACTTTCAGAGTGAATCTCAGTAAAAGGAGCTGATTATCCAGGTTGTGATGTGCATTGTTTTTGGAGTTGCAGGATCCAAATGTTGCAGTGCATGTACAAGGGCTGGTGAAGACCTACCCTGGCTCACATAAATGCGTTGGATGCCGGATGAAGGCGACAAAGCCGTATCATGCTGTCAAGGTTTTGCACTTTTCCTTATTACAGAATGGTTTTTCTTGAAGTAGTTTTTACTCATGTGGACCGTTGCTCATAAGAAGCATTTTTGTTGAAGTAAAGAATATTCAATTTCATTTTGGCAGGGGTCTTGGTTCAACATCGAGAAAGACAAGCTGTTTTGCTTGTTGGGCCCTAACGGTGCAGGTAAGTATTGAACTTATCTCTCTTTGGCCTCTTGCATACTCTGTTTAATTCAGTTCTACAACTTATTCGACATGTCATTTCTGCAGGCAAGACAACCACCATCAATTGCCTCACTGGTACCATTCCAACATCGGCTGGTGATGGTAAGACTCTTCAAACCGATAAGGAGGTCATAGTTAAATGAATCATGCTGCCGACATCGTTGTCATCTAAGATCTTTCATGTTGCAATCTCCATGTCTTTTATACATATTTGATGTGTGTGGCAGCTATGGTGTATGGAGAATCTATCAGAAGCACTTCCGGTGTTGCTAACATACGCAAGAATATGGGTGTCTGCCCTCAGGTACACATACATGATTATCATATCATCATTTCATCTTCATTTTTGTGTTTTGTTACTCGCAGTTTTGTGCTAACAGTAAGTTTGCGACGTCGACAGTTTGATGTGCTATGGGAGGCATTGACAGCGCGTGAACATCTCTACTTATTCGGGTCTATCAAAGGCTTGCCACCTTCAGAAGTCAAAGAAGTAAGTATGAGAACCCTCATTGATTGCTAGCAGTTACAAATCGAATGTTCGAAGATTTGACTCATGGTTCTTGGGTGGTGGCAACAGGGAAGTAGTCTGCTTCTGGAGCAGGTAAAGCTGACCGAAGCTGCAAACGTGAGGGCAGGAAGCTACAGTGGTGGCATGAAGAGACGATTGAGTGTTGCCATTGCTCTCATTGGCGACCCTAAGATCGTTTACCTTGACGAGCCTGTAAGTCGATCACTCTAAAACCCCAAATGATATGGACAGGCTAATCTGGACAAATAGACAGACAATGGGACAGTGGAGGACTAAGCAAGCATGTGGGTTTGTTGCAGACAACGGGCATGGATCCTGTGACGCGCCGGCATGTGTGGGATATCATCGAGGCATCCAAGAAGGGGCGTGCGATTGTGTTAACGACGCATTCAATGGAAGAAGCGGACATTTTGGGTGACCGAGTGGCGATCATGGCGAGGGGAAAGCTTCGGTGCATTGGGACGCCCATCCACTTGAAAACCAAGTTCGGCGCTGGTTACCTTGTGAATGTTAGTGTGCGGCGTGAGGATGGCTTGCAGCAGCCCGGCGAAGCTGCCCGGGAAGAACTTCGCCGAACAGGAGTCAAAAATTTCTTCCAAGAGGTAACCAACATGGCACTCCACACTGCATTTATAAGGCTCCTCATACTCGAAGAATAACCACTTGGACCTCTTCGACTTGTCCACAATGACTGAAAACAGTCGTTTTGTACTCACAAAGTGTGCTTGATGACTGCTATATGATTGTTTAAGTCATTGTGGACAAACGACACATTTTCTTCTAGTGTTAGGTTCATTGCATAATCCCAAAGTGTTTCTGGGGTTGATGAGTTCCTTGTTATTGGTGCAGCAACTTGATCTTGTCCCCAGCGATGAGAATAAAGCCTACATCACATATACTGTACCACGGGAGAAGGAATCGCAGTTACCGGTAACTCCATCACCCTTATTGTTCTTTACTGTAATATTTGAGTAACAAATCTGTGGGTTCTGACATGCGGTTTTCTTATGCAGGGCTTTTTCAAGCTGTTGGAAGACAGAAAGGCCGAGCTGGGAATATCGGATCTGCAATTGGGCCTGACGACCTTGGAGGAAGTGTTTCTTACGATATCCCGACAGGCAGATCTGGAAAATGCTGCTGCTGAAGGTCGATTTGAGACGTTGACTGTGTCCGGGAAAACCATCAAGGTATTATCAACAGCCACATTTCACATTGATTTTGCATGGTTTCTTTTACTTGAATATAAACAGTGTCCAAGGTTACTGAACAGAAACGTTCCAATTGAATCTCCAAGTAGTGAACTTCATCAAAACAGCGTTGGTTCGTGGCCATGTGCTTCCTTTCCCCGGTCTTCCTGAGCCGTCCATCAAACACTAAAGAGCTGTCCATGCCATGATCGTTAACATCATACTTTTGGGACCGTAGTCTTGAGAAAATATTCTGAGATAACTGCATACATTCTCTTACTATCAAATTGTAAAATAATCTCAGCTAAAGTCAATCAGAAATATAGGATCATAGAATGTAAACAATGAATATTATGAAACAGTACTAAGCATCAAACTGAGACTGTAAGAAATCTTTCGTTATATTGATTATGGCCTTTGTCCGATGGAGTTATACTAGTGAACATTTTCTAAGGAAATGTACTAGATGCATACATGATGACGGCTTGCTTGATGTTTCATTTCGATGCAAGTCTCATCGCCTTCACTTAATTGCCGTAGTGTTTTAAAAGTGCACATATTTTCGTATCCAGGTGCCAGTAGGAGCTCAAGAAGTAAGAATCCCAGACTCGGTATCAGACACAGCTCCGCACGGGATGATGGTGAACGTGTTTTGGCAACAAGACGACGTGGGGGCGCTCAAGATCGTCCGCCACAGTGAACCCAGGCCTGCAACGGAAGTGTTAGATTCAGATCCTGGCCAAGCTTGGCGCTCTACGTCCATCGGCAACACCAGGAGTCTCCGGGAGCCTTCCGCCAACCTCCCTGGAAGGTGAGCCATACAACAATGCTCAAAACTGCACATTCTTTCACTTCCAGAACCTTAACAAACATCGTAGAGTCGACCAGATACTCAAAGTCTGCAAACTTTTGAACCTTGTGGATGGATCCTTACTTGCCAAAATGCTGTTCTGTACAAGAAAGAGGTGTATCAAGTTTTTGGGAGCTTGTGAGACTGATTTGGATTTGTTTTGAACCCGCGCAGTGTGCAGATGACATCTCGATAGATGACGATACAATTTTAGGCTTTTCAGTCTCGCTTCGAAGTGTGTGTTGTAGATTACGATACATTATTTATTGAATAAAAGGTCAATCTGTCAAAAGAATGGCTTCAAGGTCATTGTAATCGTATTGTTGATGAATATGAAGGATAGTTGTATTGCATCTTTCCAGTGTGAGATCGTAAAGGTCGTAGTTGGCAAATCTGCAAATTCTGTAATGACTCGGAGAAATCTGCACCTTTCCTTGAGTAGAAAAATGTACAAACTGTTATATGATTGAAATATGTACAAGGGTATGGTCTAATTATATAAAAGAATGTTGTTCCAATAATAAGAATAACAAATGTTAGTCACTCTCTCCAGTTCTATACTGTTAGTCACTTAGTCAGAGCAGTCATAATCATGGTGTTGACCGTACTTGTATTCTCCATTTCAAAACGTCGTTCAAAGCCTGTTTTATATTAACCCTTGAAGGCCCATGCGTTTTTTGGACCTCTGAAACCAAAAACTGCGATTTTTGACCACCTTGTACAAGTTGAGGCATGATTCACTTCAATTTACATTTTTGTATCTTCAATCTTGTAAGATCTGGAACTTGCACTAATACCAAGTAAAATTTATACCGTTGGATCTTTATCAACTATAAGATCACAATTTTCAAAGTTGACTGAACATGTTTCTTAAAAGAAATTTAAAAAAAATCTCAAGTAAAAAGTTTTTCCCTGCCCCGTCTTTTGCCCCGTCTAGACCAAACTTTGGGTTTAAAAACTCTAAAATTGGAATTTGACTTTGTTAATTGTTGCTCACACACCTTGTTGTAAAGGGTACACTCATTGAAAATATTAGTCAAAAATATTAAATTTATTCCAAATCCTAAGCTACCTGAAATGGCAAAAGATCATATCAGTTTGCAAGTATAGTTAGGGGTTAACAAGCATTAAAGTAAACATACTAACATATGCAACCAAACAGAACATGGAATTTATATCCATGTTTTAGAAAGCCTAATTTCAAGATGATTGCTCACTATCAGAGGGATTGCCTAGGAGGATGTTGTCATCCTTATCATTTGACTTTGCTGCTATTGCCTTCTTTTTCACTAGTAAAAAATGGCACTAAAAGTGATGGCCATGATGACTTGTTCGTAATAACACGAATACCCTATTTTAAGTGTACTTTGAATGATATCCAAAAAAAATAATTATATTTGTCACTTTTTTGTAAATTTTCATTTTGTTATGATAAAAATTTAGTGTTTTGATGAATTTTTTAAAAATAGAATAAAATAAATGAAATTGTTCTAATATTTTTTTTCTTTAGTGCCATTTTCTTCTTGTTCCTACTCCTCGTCAAAGGACCCGTTTGCTATAAAGTCCGATTGTGAAGGCTCTCTTGTGCGCATCTGAGTGTTAGTTGCATGTGATGTAACGGGGCCGGAGCATTGTGCTTTTGAATTGTCATATTCTTTAACAAAAGCACGACCTCCAGAGATGCCTTAAACATTGGCCTTGCACACCACTTTCCCTATCCCCTCCTCAACCACAAAAAAGACTTGTTATATGTGAATGGGGAACGCGGAAGAGTTGGGATCCAGAGGTAATTTGGAGTTTATAATTTGCAAAATTCATGGAAATAAACCCATGTTGATCCATGTCTTTATTATATTTTCACAAAGTTTTTCCTTGCAATGCATGAGGTTTAACGTGTGTTTACTAAGCAAGTTCTACACCAAATTCAAGACCATGTTCAAATCTTGTTCATTATATATATATATATATATATATATATATATATATATATATCCTATCAAATGTCAAAAGTAACCTTTGAAAACATTTATTAACGTTATCGGAGTGAAAGCACACTATGGTCGGTGCACTTTTGGCCAACTCATTGTACTAAAAAAGTACTAAATTTCAACGAGTTTGGGGGGCGAAAATTCTATAGTACTTTGGGTACAAATTTCTAAGGGTTTCAAAAAATTCTTTGGAAAAAGATGAAAGTCAATGCAAGTTGCGGTAATGCACAAGAACTAAGGTAGAATGACCTTAAACCGCGCAAATAAGAGATTCAATGGTTGTGGACCTCGTGTGTACTGTTTGTAATTTTTCTTGGATGGAAAAACAAGAGGAAGAGTGAATGCAAAAATTTCGAAAATAGAATAGCAAAATTTGAATTTACTACAAATTTTTGAAGTCAAAAGTGTACATGACCTTAAAATGATGAGTAGAATCTCCTTTTTATCCAGCAGACCAATACTTTGTGGCGGTCACGCATGTAGCTAAAACCGTGCAAAATAGAGTTAATGAACCATGAACCAACCACCTCCCTACACAATTCCATATCGAGTCACTATGCACCCTCAGATTTCACAACTGCTGTGCGTGCAATAAGGTCCACGCCATGGCAGCTACAGGGGCGGTCTACCCTGCGCTTCTCGGGGGCCGCGCAGTTTAAGGTCATTCTACCTTACTGCGGGTTTTAAGGTTTAGAAAAAACAATTGATGCATGTTACATTTATTCAAGAGAAAAGGGGCCTATTAAGAGGTCAGCGAAGATATTAATGGTAACAACTTGCACTTCAACACTAATTTTAATCAAAATTGGCCCCCTACCTCCATGCTAAAGGCATTGTTAAGAGGGGGTGGGAAAAAATAATCAAGTTTGGGTTATTTTTGAGTGAATTTTGTCCAGAAGCGATTTCAACACTTTGACCACTTTGACCGTAAATATCACCATGAGCAAGAGAGTTCTACTCACATGCTTAGTGTGCTCTAAAGGCTCCATGCAAGTATTAATATAATTCATGTGTGAATTTCTAGTATGCTTGTTAATTCAAGGTAAACTTTGTACTTTTCCAATTTTCTGGGAAATGCAAGTGTACTACTGTACTATGAAGATGTAGAAGTACAAATTTGTGAGTGTTTCCTTAAAATTTTGAAGAGATGTACAATGAAATTGTAATATTCACAAGTATTGAAATCATTGCGCCTAATTAAAATAGTACTTTTAACCCTTAAATGCCCAAGGGGGTCTAGAACCTAGATAGTCATTTTTTTGCAAAGTGTCATAAATGAAGATGAAGGCAAGCTATTTAGATCTCGACCATACTATCTTTTAGTATACTTGTTGTAGGTCATGTGGATAAACTTTAGAGTCATGATGCCTCAAAGATTGCGAGATTGTAACATAGAGGTACTAAAAAAAAAATCACAAAATTTCAGCATTTTCACTTTGAAGTGAAAATGCTATCAAAAATATATTGTATTGAAAAATTCACCAACTAAGAAGTTGTACGGCCTCATCTCAAAAACACACTTGTACATAAAATATTCATCAGAAAAAATTCTTAGCTCAAATAATGGCCTTGCAAGGGTGAAAACTACCAAAATATTCAGAAAGGAAAAAGGGTCCAAATCTACACTCCTTGCACTCAAATTATTGCCGAATCTTCAAAACACATTAAATTCAATTAAGGTTTTTACAACTTAAAGTAGACTCTATTTTGAATCTATCCCAAGAAACAATGTTGAGATTCAACGGTGGATGAAGGAGATTTAGCTCCTCAAAAATCATTCACTTTTCACTTTTTTTCATTGTAGAGACATTGTTGAAAATCCAACACTAAAAGTATTTGCATCAAAAATCTTCCAACTACAAAGTTGTTAAATTTAACCTTAAGATCATGATGATGTAAGAAAAACTTATGAAAAAATATTATCGACTTCCCATAATTGCCTCACAATGTTAATTCGCATCATGCTCCGTTTACACATGTTCATGTGAGTTTTTTTAGGCGCATGGTGCACGGTTTTCATGACGTTATAACACATTTAATTGTGTGTTACATAGCATTTTAAATGATGTCCGATAAGCATTATATTGCCTTTCATTAAACACGCAAAATTTACATTTTGATATCCTCTACTCCATAGCATTATTAAAAAAGCACACAAACGTTTAACACATGCAAATAACAATGTCTAAATGCGTTATAATAAACGTCTAGAACGCACTTCCGAAACATTCCACCATCATGCCATGTATTACCATCTGAACCTTTGAAAAATGCCACGTACGTAAATGAAATGGTTGATGGCGGGAAAAGTCCACCTAAGCTCTGATGTGGATTAAAGAACAACGGGTTAGAATTTTGCCTTGTTCCAAATGTCCATATTAAACACCATTAAATGCCCCTTAATCATCATCGTGTTTGACACTGCTCTGCTATAGTGTTTCCTCCTCTTTCAAATCTAGATTTAGAATGAACAATCCAGGTTATCTATCCTATACTTGTCCAAGTTATCTATCCTACTATGTGAATGCATTTCCATCAATGCTTGGATCTCCTCTTCAATTAGCTCTCGTGTTACTAGATGAAGTCCTATTTTAGGTCCCGAAAAATCCAGAAATTTTCCAAAAAATAGAAAGGCATACTTGTACTCACAAAACCAAACTCGCAAGGAAACAAGTTTGCCAAATTCAAAAGCACACAATTTTTACAATTTTTGCAATTTATACTTTATTATTATTCGGCACTGTAATGACGTGATGACCATGCGGTTACGGTGATATAGGGTCTGGTGGTGGTGGTTTGAGGCAACGGAGTTTCTCTTTTTTTTCTTTAAAAAAACGATGTATTCTGTTGGGTTGGGGTATTTGGAGTTCTATTGGATGTAGTGGCTCTCTCTCGCGCTCCTGTTGATACCTCTCGCACTGGTCTTCGGTTTTCTCACGCCTTCTCACTTCTCTCTCGCGCTTGCCAACATTTCTCTCACGTGCTCCCACAAGTCTCTCGCGCTCCGCAACGTCTTCTTCGCGCTCCGCAACGTTTTCTTCGCACTCCGCAACGTTTTCTTCGCGCTTCATATACTCCAGGCACGAACTGCATTTGAACTGCAATCATTTCAGAAGCTTCTCAGTTCTACTGTTGAATTCGACATTTCGTTCCTCAACATACTTCTGCATACCCTAAGATACTTGCTCAGATTGAGGACACAACCTTGCAAGCTGGACATAGTAGGATGACATGATGAACCATGTAAGTGTAATTGCTACATCATTCAGCATGAATGAAATTCAGGTTCCAGACATATTCAAGTGTTATTGTTGCGTTTTGTAATCAAGATTTGCTCATCGACATATCATTTTAGTGTCTTAGTCAGGAGCACACAACACTGGATTTAACGCCTCCTACCGTACCTCCATATGGGTTTCTGCAGATGTCCAGGCTCTAGCCCTTTGATCAAAGAACTAAGGAAAGTCTCGATGCACATTCATTTGAGACACATTCAATCTTTCAAAGTCCTTGCTCCATGTCCTGTGACTCTCCTCGCTCCAGCGCTTTGTACCCACAAAATCACTAGAATCTGTCGCCTGCTTTGCAGAATTACCCAATTAGGATTATACGAGTTCCACTCAAAAGTCTTTCTTGGACAGAACTCAGTAGCTCAAAATACTTCCCTTGAAGACCGTGTATCAAGATATCATTTGCTTAATACATGTAAGCACACTTTCTCCAATCTAATGAGCAATCCCAGTTCACAAGTGTGGAGCTATTAGATAAACATAAGCACCAACAACTAAAATCACCTCCCTTTTGTGGAGAATGCCAAAATAATACCATCAAACTACCACATATCTCCGTGTTCCATAAACTCAGATTATCTCAAATACACTAGATACGAGACAACCATAGGACATACTTTATGAGACAGAGGAAGTACATGGGAACGGTGATGAGCAGACACAAAGAGATTAAGTATACTTGCCTCGTCTTGCTGCACAATTTTTTTCCCTTACAGTATGAAACCTTCGTTCTGCTCAATTCATGAAGCTTGCCAACTATAATTCTTGCCACACTTTTTGCGAAAACTGCTGGCTTGTTACAGTTCTCATCTGGTTCGTAAACAGGACCACGAGCATCCAAAAGCTTGAATAAAGCGTCCTTCCATGACTGAAGTTCAACCTTGCTTAGCCTAGACTTATATGGGATTCTTTTGGACATTATCTCATTTGTTCTCCATTCTGCCCATGTACTTATCCAGTTCTTTTGGTTAACGGAATCCTTCAAATGCTCAGGTCTGAGTTCAAAGAAAACAGGAAGTAGGTAGGGCACTCCGTTCCCATTCTTTGATGTTGTGTAACTAGCAGCCAGCTCGAGCATAGGTGCCTTACTTGCGGTGAAATACTCCTCTGATAGCACCGCCACAACAATCTTGCATTTCTTTGCATGTTCGATGATGTTTGAGCTAATCGAGTCACCATGTTTGATGGAGTCTTTATCAAAGAAGACGGTACAATGCCCGTACTTTTGAGCAATTTCAGTGACTACTTGCTCCACAAATGGTTTTTGGGCACCACTAAGGCTTAAGAAAATGTCATAAGGTTCAGACATTGTCGGCAAAACTTAAATTCTTTCCAGGCAAAATCAAGACCAGTGCAGTTCTCGTTGTTGCAATACAGGCATACAGCCACCAACCTTCGAGTAGACGTCAGTCACCTTCCATGTCTAGAACCGAAAAAGAGTGCTTCCATGGGACTCGCAAGGTTGTCCACCCGCTCTCCATGTGATGCAAACTTGCTGACAACACCCATGCGGAAGAGTCAATGTGTGAGCCCCTAAACAGACAAGGGCTCCTTGGTGCCAGTGATATCTATGATACTTACATGTATGTATATAATTGAATGTTCGGCCTTCGACCTCTTTTCGAGATCGCAAGATATCTTTACAATCTACGCAACCAAGCAACCAAGCAAAAGAATGTTATAGTAATGGCAACAAAGTAAGAAAGTATGCAGATACGTCCTGCAGCTTTGCTAATAAAGTGGTTATGATTCTTTGCTTCAATTGATGCACAGATGAAAGTGACAAGTATTGAAGGTGCAGAACTGACCTGTCTGGAGTGGAAAATATATATCATCCCCTCCGCAAACAAGTTGGTTTTCATTAACTAGACTCTAACCGAGTGCTCTGTTTCCACTGTAGCTACTTGTCCATCACACCCTAACTACACTGAGCAATAAGATTCGGCGGTTTTTGGCTTACGCACTACCATTTCCGCTGTTAGGTTGGCAACGTACAATTACAACTCAATCCACCAGCACAGAGTATGCACTTCACGTCATTCCACATGATTCCACTACCATAGGATACAACAGTGTTCTGCAATCTACTGACAAGCGCGGATTCCCGTTGGGGGAGCTTCTCCAGATCCGAAAAACGCGCATGGTGTCTTCGAAACACTAAGGACATAGATCTAGACGCTGGGCGGTTGAACAAATGAAGTTCTTGTGAGCGATGGGTCACACGGAGAGAATCACTAGGAACGACAGTGGATAGTACTCAAGAGGACCGGATAACCCTCAGCCTGCGGTCAACGCTCAGTACTCCCCGTATCATACCAAGCTTCAAGAGATCAGCTCGATTTTGAGCAACCCCAAAGGCGGCGTGCACATGAGGAGCAGCAGTTGCTCCGACAGTGAAAGAGCACACGCCGAGGTATTCGGAAATAGGTACGAATGTAATACTCCCTCTGAGATGGGTAGTGAGCTCCTACGGCGCTCCAGTCACCATTTGACCTACAGAGGCGGCCGTTGCTGTCCACCATGTCAAACCCCATTCTAGTCCATCTTTGCTCTGTCCTACACAAAAGTGTCCAAAAACCGTATCAAAGCTTTAACCCTTAAACGTCAGGCTATACGGATTTGGGCAGCCCAGTATTGGATCACAACATCTTTTGGACTCGGGCATCATAAATAGTGCACTTTTTGAACTTGGGTATCATGAATGATCCAATCAATGATGAGCTTGCAATCTCCTACAAGTATTGTACAACCCCAACCTACCTACTACAATCCTTTCAAAGCACAAAATCACTTATACAAATTGTGATTTGAATTCTAAAATTTCACTTTTTGAATGCATCAGAAGAAGGTGACCAGTTTGACATCAAAATATAAGTGAAAAGTTGAGTACATTGAGAGCTACAGAGAAGATTCTGTTGGAAAAGGACCCCTCGGGTCACCTTAGACGTTTAAGGGTTAATCTAATTCCACCTGTCAAGAAAGAAGGCAGAGAGGTAGGAAAAGAAAAGGAGGGTTGGTAATTCAAGGGTTGCAATTACGATAAAATAATCAATACCCTCAAAACCAATAAGAAGGTGCCACGTCACATTACCAAGCCTTGGTCACCGCTACTTACCATAATGTCTCATCAGGATCGGAAATAGGTACAAATAGAATACTCCCTCTCTTCCATAATTTCTCATCAGGATCAGGATTCCGGCAAATAATCTCATCCTTACTTACTAAGAGCATCACCACCCATCTCTGAAAAGGGAGGGTGGATCATCCTCACAATAAGTTGAGTTGAGTTGGTTTGCAAGCCAGGTGCCCCACCTATGACTTGTATACACGGTGATAAAACAAGGAAAAAAAAAAGCAAGATGAATCTCATTGGCACCTTGGAAATCGGAGAGGAATATGGAGTTAGTCCTTTGTTTGTCCTTTGTCATTTAGTGGGCTCCTTTTTTGTTTTGGGGTTGGAGCTCCGCCCCTCAAAATGACCCCAATTTGCAAGCCAACCTCAACTTCTAACCTCAAAACAAGTTGAGCTCATCCGTTTTGCAGGATGGGTGGGGCTTATTTGAGGGCCGCCACTCACAATATAAGTTAAGTTCATCCGTTTTTCAGGATGGGTGGGAATGCTCTAAACTTATATTGTGAGTGGCGGCCCTCAAAAGTGCCCCACCCATCGTGCAAAATGGATGAACTCAACTTGTTTTAAGGATCGCTTTACATGGGAAATCAAGACCAACAAATCTACAAGTCAATTCACTCACAATTTGAGCCCAATTGGCTCAATGGACCGCTTGGTGAACACATTAAACAATTAATACAGTGTAGGTCAATTCCTCCATATGTAAAGTCCTTGGGGCTGACTTGTAGAAGGAAAAACAAACCCATGGGGCCAATTTATATTATTAGCCACATTCCATGCTTTTGATTTGTTCGTAATGTAATATCTTAGTGAGATAATAATTTTGTAATAAAATCAAAGAGACAGCCTCACAAGGCCATGCTTTGGCCTTCTAGTCTTAAATCTTCCAACTTTTGGAGTCGGGGCCGTTTCATAACTTGTCACTCATTCATTATGATATTATTTTTTTAAATTAGCCTTGGCCCCTCATGTCCAACACGTTTTACTTGAAACTATTCAGGCAGCTCCCTCACTTTATACTGATTATAGAAAATTTCCTATAATTTTCATTGGTGTTTAGCAAATGGTTTCTGGTGAGCTATTTCCATCAGTTGATAATGAACTAGGAGTACTAAATTATGGTTGTTTAGCTGTAAGCAACTGTTTCTTTTCCCTCCTGTGAAGCAGGACACAAGTCTAGGACAAAGTTATAGTTGTTAATAAGGAGTGTTTAGTATTCTCCAAAAAAACTGATCAAATCCGATCCAATTTAAGGCCACTATAACTATGATGATAATCATACCTTGCACCATAAACATGATTAGTGTATGGTGCAAGGAAGGATTTGTATAATGCTTTATTGCATGCTCTAATTTTTAAGTTTTTAATAAAACAATTATGTGTACTGATTATGTCTATCTAAGATTGTCTTTTTTAATATGTACAATTAGTTGTGGTTAAGGTACTCTTTTCATCACAAATAACCAAGTATATATTATCGATAATACTTTACCACACCATACACTAATCAATGTCATTAATGTAGCTTATAACTCATAGATCCAAGTAGAAGCTCTTAAAAAGTGACCATAGGATCACTAAAATAAAGCAACCAAAAGCTCGAGCCTCACCAATCTACTTTGATTATAATGAGCAGTCCATACAACTATATATCATCTACCTTGTCTTCACTTAGGCTTCCATGTGGACAATTGCATGCTGATGAAGCAAAGACTCTATCTTGACACGACATTTTTTCAGGAGTATTAGCTTTGGCCTAGGAACTTTTCACCTAAAAGCTCCCGATGTCACCATTGTTTAGACATGCTTTGTTTACCTTCAATACAATTTGACAATCTCTAAAGTCAAGTGAAGTCTGATTCTCGTTGATTTGAGTTTGGTTAACCCTTAGTTTACTAAATTTAGAGTATACAAAGTTGAAACCTATTGCAGATTGTAAAGTTTTTCTAGACCTTTCCGAAAATACCATTCATGCTTCAAAATTTAGAATTTAGGTGATATTAACGGTTAAAGTTTAAAAGCATTATTATGGCATGTTGAGATTTGCCTGAAACTTTAATATAATTATGCTTAGGGCCGCTTTACACCAGGAGTCAAGGCCATCAAAAGGTGGGGCCATTTCAACCAAAAAATCAGCCTAAATGGCCCCAAGTTCGGCTTCAAGTGGCTATTTTAATAAGATTATAATTGGGGGCAAGACTCTTGTGTGTAAAGGCCTTGGGGCCAAAGAGTCAATGGCGTTGTATAAAGCCTTGAAAATTTCAGCCCATCTCTTTCTTTCTTTTTTGTTATTTGCTCTTCTTCTTATTTTCAAGATGGATATGAGAGCGTGAAAACGCCTTTTTGTTTAAATCTCGTTTGTTGTTGCTTTTATGAGTGAATTGTTAACAAGGAAATGCAACCTTGGAGCAATTTGGTGAAATTAAGCTAATTAGGTTGTGGACACAATATGTATAATGAAGGATGATTGTTGTAAGGCCTTTGGTAGCTCATTTATCTTCAATTTCAAGTTTAGATTAGGTTAAGATGGGGAAGGACTAAAGGAAGAAGATCTCCGTTAGTGAATCCAATGATGACGGAAAAGTATTAGAGGAGGGAAGATCTCCCCTAGCGAATCCGAAAATTAGAAGTAGGATTAGTTGCTTGATTTTGAGTTAAATGTTTTACCATTGCCTTACACAATTAACTTTTGATATCCATGATTGTTTGTATAACTTGATGACCTTGGTTTTGCCTATTTGACTTTGTGGTCGTCTATGCAAGTTACATTCATTCATGAAGGTAGTAGGGTGCTTCAAGAATGGGGCGCCATGAAGGTTGGGAGTAACATTCATCCATAGAGGCCTAGTTAGGGCTTGAGCCTTAGTTAGGGCTAGGATGAGCCGCCTCTTTGGCGGCTCCGATTTTGTACTTAATAGCTTGTTTCCAAGTTATCTTGATCACTCAATCTAGTTAGAGTAGGAGAAGGAAGGCCATGGGCCTCTTCTCCTCCATCTTGTTTGTCTCATCAATCTCTTGTTTGTCTACCTCTTCTTCTTTGTAATGCTTAGTCAGAGTAGGAGTAGGGAGGTAAGTGGACCTCCCTCTTAATTCTGTTCTCTTGATTTCTTCTTGAATTACTTAGTTGTTGGTAGAAGAAAGAGGCCGTGGGCCTCTTCTATCAATTCTCTCAATCCCCATTAAATGCCTCTCAGTTTTTTCTGCCTTAGTACCTCAATTTTTGTCCAAATACTTCAAGATTTAAGATGATGGTAGATCTCCTTAGTAGCTTTCTATTGGTGTATGTCATGCCCAAATCCGAGTTGTAGAAAGGGAGAAATACGCTCCCAAAGTCGGGGTGTTGGAAGAGTACCCACCCCGGCAGTGAATAAATCAGCGATATTCAAATAACAATCAGTCATAGAGTTTTTGTCCAATGATTTTGATATTTCTAGGACACGTAGAGCTCTAAGAAATATTTTTGAAGGTATATAGCATGATCTCATCCGATTGTTTGAGAGGGAGAAATCGGCTCCCAAAGTCGGGGTGTTGAAAACGGTTTCCCCCGGCAGTGGCGAAAAAGAGCCACAGTTAAATGGCAATTAGTTCTGAGTTTTTAACCCTAGGCTTTTGAGATTTTAGGAGTGCATGCAAAATGAAGTTAGCTTTGTAAAAAGCTATGGCACGCTCCAATTGGAGTTACGACGAAGAAATGGTGATCAAAAGACTAGAGGTCACTTCCAAGGCATGTGGCCGGTGGTTCTTTTCTTCTTTCTTTCTTTCTTCCTCATTCTCTTCTTTTCTTCTCCTTTCTCTTCTTTTTTCCTTCATAAAATCTCGTTTCCTAAAAACCCCTTGTAACCAATGGCCACTCCATGGTAATTTTTTGGCTCACAATGGATGAGCAAAGACACAAGACACTTGTGGCTCTTGTATTCTTCATGGCCATACGACATGTTATGTCTGTTGTTGCAATATTGCAGCAACTTGTTTTGAACCAACATTATGGTGCTATAACGATGATGTTTGTGGTTATGGTTGGAGGGAGTGGAGTTCGGAGGGGGCCACACAATGTTTGGATGGTTGATCGGAGGACCAATTTTATGGAGAGGCAATTACTGGGGAGCTATTCAACATATGTCTTCAAGCAACATACAAGGTTACTTCTAGAGACTTTTGAATATTTGTGTGGCGTGTTAGCTCCTTCTCTCACATACACGCCTGCGATTACATGCACGCTTGCGATTGGTCATTCCTGTTCAAACTCAATTTGCATTTTCACTCAATAGGCTTTGTAGTGGAAATTCATTGCGTGGGTGTGCTGAAACATATGGTATTCATGAAAGTACTGCTTCCATAATTGTTAGAGAATTTTGTACTGCAATTGACAAACATTTCAAACCATTAGTGATTGAAAAGCAATTAGCTCATACCTTGAGGAGAATGGCAGCAGAGTTTGAGGCATTAAAGGGTATCTTATATGTGATTGGGATAGTAGATGGAAGTCATATTCTTATCATCGCACATCCTATAGATCTCACCTCATATTATCGTAGGAAAGGCTATTACTCAGTTTTGCTTCAAGGTATAGTTGATAGCAAATGTCGATTTTGAGACTATGACTTTGAATGGGCTGGCCGTTGTCACGATTGGACATCATTTCAAAATTCAGATATTGGTAAAAGGATAATGAGAGGCGAGTTATTACCTTATAAATTAATTGGTGATGCTGCTTATCCAATGAGATCATGGTTCTATTCACCTTTCAAAGGTGAAAAAGAAGGGTTGCTGAGAGCAAAGTCTCACTGGAATTTCATTCAATCTTGTACAAGAATGGCTGTGGAGAGAGCTTTTGGTATATTGAAAGAACGGTGGAGAATTATTTTGAAGAGAGTTGATATGCCTTTACGACATGTACCAAATCTAGTCGCAGCTTGCATATGTCTCTATAATCTTCATATCATTCACAAAGATAAATTTGATTTGGATTGGGCGAAGGAGGGTGAGAGACTCATGCAAAGGGAGAGTTTGGGGCGAATTGGGCAGCTTGAGAAACCAGACATTTTCATGGGAGCGGTCGAGGCTACCAAAGAAATGCGTCAGTTATTGGGATTGGAACAACCGAACAAGGCATTATACCTACAGAAACACTTAATGAACCTTATGACATCAATGACAAAGACACTCAAGAAATAGTGGAGACAAAGAAAGAGCGAGAAACAAGAGTAAAAAATGTGCTGGTTCAAGCTACCAAAGCTCATGAATTGATGACAAATACATTCTAGGAGGCGCATTTGACGGCAGAAGGTAAAGTACTCTTCCCCGAGCCATCATCTGATTCTGAAAAAGACTAGAATGTCAAACATAGAACCTAGAGTCTATAGTCTAGGGTTTATCAATGAGCCTATCCATTTGTCGTTCTACCTTCTCCAATAAAGCATTGATTTTCTCAAAATTCTTTACCATGAGTGAGCTGTTCTCAACCATTTGGGTAAAAAGACCATAAGTTTACTCCTGAAAATTCTTCTTACTACTCTTCAGTAATGACGTTGGAGTTGGCTCTAAAATTTGTTCTTTCTCTGCTTTTTCAGTGTTGTCTTCGATATAAGTTGAACCATTGGCAGATGCGGTGACATGCTTCATCAGAGTACCTATTTGATGCCACCATAGGTCCTATGCGTCGTAAAATTTACATACGTGACGATCCGAACCGCATACCCCATTGGCCATCTTGTCAAGCTAGTACTGTTTATGAAAGACATTAAATTTCTTTTTGCATGCTTCGGCAGTTCGATTCAATCCAGGAATTACAGCTACCATTAGTGCATGCAACTTCAACCAAACATCCACGCCTGCGTAGCACATTTAGAACCCTAAAACATGGTAATGAAGTACATTTAGGCTTGAATTGACCTCAAAACTGTGATTTGCTTGAAAATTTCAGCAGTGATTTGTGTACAAAAGCATAGTTATTGTGTGTTTATACATCCAGCATTTGCATTCCTTACAATCACCAAACTGTCAAGTCCTGTATGGATATCCGGAGCATAAACAAAAAAGAAGGATGCTAACAGCAAAAACATACAACAAGAAAGAGTCATATCAATCTTGAACACGCTGCCTTCTTAAAAAGAACAGCAAGAAGTGATACAAAAAAAAGCCACATATATGAATCATTTCACATGCAGCTATCATTGGAAAATTCAAAGACCTTTAGCCTCGAGCAGATGAGGTGCACGTGACAAACATTCCACTTCACATGGGAAAATTCAGCACATGAGAAAATTCAGCAAAACAGAAAAATTCAACATACCTTACTTTTTTGCATTCTTGAGAAACTCGGACTCCATATCTCCACGCAATGCGATCATCACCTCAACATCAGCATCTCTCCAATGGTTCTAGTCTTCTTCAATTTCTCCCTCATTCTCTTTCTTCATAATCTTCTTTGTCACTTTCTTTGGTGTTGTTTTCTTCTTCGGAGCAGTAGGTGTGACAATCTGGACATCATCGTCTTCATCGTCTTCAACGACCTTCCTCTTCGAACGAGTCAACGCCGTCTCTGAAATTGATGGCCGTGAGGGTGGAATAACTGTTCCTGCATTCGGCTGAAAAACTTGAGGCATTTGTACATGTTGCTGCAAAGAGAGATTGAAGGGTTGAAATGCGTGTACTCCGGCACTGTAATACTTCTGCATCGCCTCAGACTCCTCTTCATTCCAACCACGAATTTCTGAGGAACCCTCCATTTTCGTGAGCTATGGAGCTGCTGCGACGAAGGCAGAAAAAAAAAACTTATTTTATTGGAATTTCACAACGGCCCCAAGGCAGCGAAGTGGCCTTCCATTCTCGATAGACCCAATTCTTGGAATTAAGGCCGTGTCAGACCTTGTCGTTTAAATGTTAAAATAATTCTTTTTCTATCGGTCTTGACTCATGGTGTAAAGGCCTTGGGGCTGATTTTAGAAATTCAATCAATGGGCAACAAGGATTTGGCTTCAAAACGGCCTTGACTCCTAGT
Source organism: Bryum argenteum (assembly GCA_037043015.1). Classification (NCBI taxonomy): domain Eukaryota; kingdom Viridiplantae; phylum Streptophyta; class Bryopsida; order Bryales; family Bryaceae; genus Bryum; species Bryum argenteum. The sequence goes on along the minus strand of CM073328.1, from coordinate 9,611,622 downwards.
GTAAAACGGCCCTTATATATTCTCAAAATTTGCCCAACATCAATCAGATCTCTGAAACTTAGAGAAAAATTCAAAATTTGAGATTTTGTTTTTTTATCTGAGTCTTGTTTTTTGTGCATGTAGAAGAAGTACTAAAGTAGGATCTCATTGACCTAAGTTCTAATTTGATAGATTTTTACATACCTTCTTTATTATCAAAGATTGGCCTAAGGCCCTAAGCATTTGAATTTCACCCTAACTATGTGTCAATAATCAATAAATTCTTTAGGTATCATAGGTATAAGGGTAAAACTTACATAAACATACTCCTAACTGGGTGTATTCGCGTAATTTGAAATTACCAAGTGTACACGTGTAATTTGAAATTTTGACAACAACTTACCGAATTGGGTCCATTTGTTTTGGGAAAATATGTTGTTTCTGCAAAAACTGAAACTTTGAAATTTGGACTCACCATATCTCAATATACCTATGCCGAAATTTGATTAAAACCGGTGAGTAGGCTACTTAGATAGTTATAAGTTACAAGATTTTTGGGTTTGATTTCTCAAAATCAAATCTAGAAAAAAAATTTATTCTTGGATTTCAGATATGACCGTTTGGAGGTTGACCACTGTAGAGCTTCTCCAATAACATCTGTAACACCTAACGTTACCTCATGTTACCTAACGTTATACCAAATGTCACACATCATCATATTGTTACAACACTAAGCGTCAAACCATAAGAGTAAATGTGAGAGCATGCACACTCTTTTGCAAGTGGAAGAATTTATTAAAAGTAGTGCAATTGGTGGTTTGAAGAAAAAAAGAAGGGACATTGTTTGCAATGTCGACCCAAATTGAACACTAATCTTAAGTGAGTTGAGAAATAGAGTTATTTACTAAAATTCACCCGTTACACTAATCTTTACGTAACACTCATTACAACTCTTGTGTATTGAATATGGATGTTTATGCCTAGAGCATGACATTAATAATTAAATCAGTAACCCTCTCTCTCGGAGTGAAGCCTGTACAAGTTACTTCCCAAAATGGCTTTGAAGTACTCATACAATGAGATCCAAGACTGAATTCCACTATAATTGGGTAGACTATGGTAGTGAGCACTACTCTAAACCTCAATTCCATGTGCCATTTGAGTGAACAAGATAAGAGAGTTGGCCAAATGTCAAAGAATAACAATAATCTTTGTCATTTGGCAATGATTGGATCCACGAGAATGTGCCGTTCTGGGAGAGTAACGCCATTTTAAGAAAATTAGTTTCTAACATGGAACATCAAAACACAACCTCCTTAGGGCGAGTTTCCATGCTTGAACCAACCCGTCATATTTCAAGGTTCGTACTGTAGCAAACCTTCTTTTAAAATTAAGGAGGAGAAATAATCGGTTGTCCTTATGTGAGGACCGTGACGTGATAATCCTCCATTTGATTTACATAAATGACAGAAAACAACTAATGCAAGCTCCTCAAACAAAGGAATTCCAAAAAGCATCCTAAATTGAGGGAAGAATAATCCAAGATAATCTTGTTGTATATCTCAGAGCTTGTCCCCATGCTTGAACCGACCCGTAATTAATTGAAGGTGAGGGTGGCTCGCATGTAATTTGGAGACACTCGACCTGTCAAAATAATCACGGTTGTTTAAAAATAAAGGGGGGTTGCGAAGAGACGGTGGCAACCTTCACAAAAATCACAGGTTGCACCATCTTACAAAATTAGGTGATGGAGTGTGTGCTTCATGCTTTAAGGAGAATAAAGTATGATTGTTTTTCTAATCAAACATGTTTTTGTCCTTTTGTGACTATCAAGTGGGAGTCCGTCCCCACGTTCCCTTATTCATTCTTTTTCCTTACCACATGCTTTGTCTTTCTCTCTTTATTATTTAATTATTTGTCTACATGTATATAATGGGACCGTCTCCCAATGCAATGCCCCTTTTTTTGCATTTAGAGTTGGAGCTTTTTATTTTACAGAGCACCATTTTCGAGTTTAAGCATTGGTTATTAATGCTTGACAAAACTTTTATTCTTTTGTCAATTAGATTCATAAATATTTTCAAACCGCCACTTTGATCATGTCTTTGGCATGAATGATGTGTATGCCTGGATGCCTCCACTTTGGTCATTGTTAAGCTTGTGGATGATGTGTAGGTCAATATTAAGCTCCTATTTGTAACAAAATGAAGACTGTCAATATTTGAAACAGAGATTAGGGCCATCATTGATTTGAGCATGCCCAACTTTTTACCATATTAAAAGAGCTCTCCTTCTCTATCACTACAAATGTCAAGATGTACAGAACTGATGGAGATTGGAAATGTAAACATTGACTTAACATTGTTAACAATACTTTCAAATTATTTGAGTCTCTAAATTTTAGCATAAAAAATTCGGAACATACTAATGAAAACTTGGCTGAAACAAGCAACAGTTAATACTTCAAAACATAAATTCACTACTAGTACATATAACCCCACTCCTTCAAAATAATGCTATTTTAGGCACCATTTTGTCACACCATATCTTACATTTGGTGTATTCTGTATTATCACAATTCTTTTGGTGATATCACTCCTTATACATTATCACAATTTTTTTGGTAATATCATCTGTAATTTTTGTAGTATTACATGGTTTCTGAAGTGCACGCCAATTTAGTGACATTATGCCATTATATTGGAATTCGAGTTGTGTCTTGTTTGTGTATATTATAACAATTGACAAAGGTTACACCTACACATGGTTTCGTGAAACAGCATTGCAGACCCCAATAAGGAGAAATTTTTAACTCGAATCCAGTTTATGAGTTCATCCAAATAATATTTTGAAAGTGCTAGAATATTTGGAAGCATTATGATAGTGGATAGTGTAGTTTTGTGTACTAGAGGCTAATACTTTCAGTCCATGATGTCTTTAGGATGTCGCCATGGTGCATTTTGCAATTTTGTCAATTCATGTTTTTACATAAAGTTGTATATGACTAATGACTTACATGTATATGTATATCTAAATTTTATGTTAGATATTATTATATATATGTATATATCTTGAAAATGGATTTTAAGTGGAAACTAAGACGTGTATCTTGTTGTTTACTAGGCTCTTAGTTTTTTCTTAGACTATGGGTTCTTTCAACCAAAGATCCAACCAACAATGGTGGGAAGGGAACACTTCTGATGTTCCTTCTTTTTCATCTCAAATCCCGTTAGATTTGAATTTTGAGTCTCAAATGGAAGTAGAAGAAGAATCTGCATATGGAATTCAAGAGACTCAGAATAACCGGGAGGACGAGATAATTGGAGGGGCAGGAACGTGCAAGAAGACCTCGTGGAGCTTGTCAGAAATTCTTGTTCTGCTTGATTGTAGGAAAAGCGACTAGATTTCATATGGGCCCGGAAATGTAGGGGCCAAAGCTTGACATTTGCCTCAAAAGCAACGAGGGGCTGTAATTGCTAACAAATGTTGGGAACAAGGAGTCCATCGATCACCGCAACAATGTCTTGACAAATGGGATGGTATACGAAGTGATTGGCAAAGTGTTTGGGATTATGAAAGAGCTATTCCAAGCAGGCGAAAAAGTTATTGGGAGATGGACTCTGGTGAAAAGAAAGGTGTGCACAAGAGATCAATTTTTCAGAAAGAAATTTTTGATAATATTGCTTTGTGGTTGCCCGCCTCATCACGAAGTGTTGAGCCCGTGAAAATTAAAGACACATCATATACCGGTATGCTCTAATACATTTGTCTTGTGTTAATTTACATGTTTAAAATAATTTACAAGATTTTCCATGTTATATGCAATTTTCAAATTGGTTATGTCAAATATTAATCTATAAAAATGAAGAGTGAGTGTTTGAGGATGACATCATGTTTATACATTTTACAAATATTTGATTGTTTCATATTATTCTTAGAATTTTCTAATACCAATAACTTGGCATGTATGGATTTGTTGAATTATAATTTTGAAGACCATGGTGAGGGTTCTACTAGGGCATCTGATCCCTCGAGCACTGGTAAACGGTGTCGATCATTGACAAGGGTAAATGATTCACTAGCCACTTCACTTGAGGCTAGTAGAAAAAGAAACATAGAAACAATGATTGATTGTGAAGTTCAAGCAGACAAGCGTCTCAAGGAATTGTTGGAGTTTGAATCCAAGAAACACGCAGAGAACATGTTACTACATCGCCAAACACTGGAGTTACAGGTCTTATCAAACAACAAAATGTTGGAAGTGGAGAAAGAGAAAATGGCTGCAACAAAAGAAGCTAACCAAGGGTTTATTCAAGCATTTAGGGCTATTAGTAAGGTAATGGCAGGTGTCCGTGAAAATATATAGAGTGTACTACAATGATATTTAAGTACCATAATATAGTTATATGGTTGATTTTCTATAATTAACAGTCTTATTGAGTGGTTTCTAATCCATAACTTCTTGTAGTATGTAGAAGTTGATGTTTTGTAGCTAATTCTTTAATGCGCTAGTATTACCAATTTGTGTGTGTAAACAATTGATTATACATGTGATATATATTATAAGTATTATTTATATGGTTTTATTGTATTGAAGTATAAAATACCAATGTATGACCTTCGAGTGTTTAACCCTAAATGACCATGGTGTTTTGTGAGCTCCAAACTCCAAAATTGCAATTTCATACCACCTAGTAAACTTTGGAGTATGAGAATATTTTTTAATTTTTTTGAAACTTTCGATTGTATGATCTTCAAGAGAACTACCATTAGAGGTAGTGGCTGAAATTTCAATCGTCAGCTTTTTGCCATTTGTAAGATCATGGTTGTAAGATGATGGTAAAGCATGCACCACATTAAACGACCATGGTTTAGGGGAAAAATGAACGGCAAGTATGAACCTTCTTGAGTTTGTGATTTTCAAGAAAAAAGACATTCAAAAAATTCCAAAATCTCAAATTTTGGAAAATTTCCAAAGAAAAAATTGTAATATCATAGAAATTTTAAATTTAGCTCATTTAAATTTTTGAACGGTGTCCTTGTAGGATTAGTTTCAACTTTCAACTCGTGTCACTTGGAAAACTAAGTAAAAAATTAATCAAGACAAGATTTTTTTTTTTTAAAAGAAAAAATCCTAAAAAAGGTAAAAATAAGAAGTTTTTTTTTGCCCGCTCTAAGGCGGAAAACAAAAATTTGCGTTCTAAAATTCCAGAGGTGGAGTTTGACTTTGCAGTTTTCCCACATACACCTTGTAGTATAGGGAACATCTAGTAAAAATCTTAGGCGAAAACATTACTATGAACATCTTTACTTAGGGTGCCCAAAATCACAAATCTCCTAAAAGAATGCCTTGGTAGTTTGAGGGTTAATATTGTTAATTATTACATTAAGAAAGGGAAGTGAAAAAACATTAGTACTCATACCTTCAATGTAATATAGATATACGAGAATGGATACAGATAGACACATAATTGATGAGCTCATTAAATATATGAAATCATCAACTAAGAAAGTAATAAATCTAATTATGTAATGGTAATTGTCCTTAGATGTTCCATAGATGCTCAACTATGGCATGCCTAATAGCTAATGCCTCGTCTGATATTACACTTCTATCTCTAAATCTTGGAATTCCTTCATCGTGATGTCCAACCAATGGTAAATCTTCAAGAACTTCAGTTGCCTTGTCTAACATAATATTGTGTAGTAAGCAACAACAATATATAATATGTGGTATCATCTTAATCTCTACCGTATGCATGGTCCTTTTTAAAATGCGTCATACTCCTTTGAGAATGCCAAAAGAACGTTCAACACACATTCTAGTGCTAGAATGTTTGAAGTTAAATTGATCGTTACTTGTTGCCAAATTATAGCCTGGAATTGGAATAAGCATCCATGTACTTTGCGTATAACCAGCATCATCGAGTAAAAGCTCCGAGATAGGAACACCATTTATGATTCGAGGTGTACCATTAAGCCGTTCACCACGGTCTACCATAGCTTTGAAACCGGAGTTTGAAAAAACGAGTATGACGCATTTTAAAAAGGACCATGCATACCCCAATTCTTCCCAATGTTGATGATGATAAAGGGGACATATTTGGAAGCATAGGAATATGATGTTGTTGGTCATCTGGAGTCTCCGAGTTTACTTTTAAGGCCCACCAATAGAAGTAATTGCGGCGGCCACTTTTGTAAATCTTGATGGCTCCATTGTCATATATATCTTTCAAAGCAATATTCAAAAATTTAGATCAACATTTTCTTTCTTCGATAATTTTTTCGTTTCTATTTAAAATACATGGGTACAAACAAACAATTCTACACTCATGAATATTACAAGGCAAATGTAATTAAGATTTTGATAAAATAATGAATAAGAAGAAACTAAACATAAATCTCTTAAATAAAGTTTGTGATGTTCACTTTAAGTTCACAATATCCAATATACACAAACATGACATAACCTCAATTCCGTTAGAATGACGTAAAGCCACAAAATTGGCATGCACTTCAAAAACCATGTGATATTACAGAAATTACGAATGATATTATGGAAAATGAGTGATAATGTATAAAGAGTGATATCACCAAAAAATTGTGATAATACGGAGTATACTATTTTGTAGTGATAGAGAAGGAGAGCTCAACTTTTATGGTAAAAACTTTGTCTCAAATCAGAGTTGGCCCTAGACTCTGTTTCAAATTATTGACATTTGTAGTGATAGAGAAGGAGAACTCTTTTAATATGGTAAAAAGTTGGGCATGCTCAAATCAATGATACCCTAATCTCTATTTCAAATATTGACAGTCTCCATTTTGTTACAAATAGGAGCTTAATATTGACCTACACATCATCCACAAGCTTAACAATGACCAAAGTGGAGGCATCCAGGCATACACATCATCCATGCCAAAGGCATGCTCAAAGTGGGGGTTTGAAAACATTTATGGATCTAATCGATAAAAGAATAAAAGTTTTGTCAAGCATTCTTACCAATGCTTAACCCTTAAACGCCCACGATGTCGAAAAACGACTTTGTGGATGTACATTCAGAAACTTTGAAGAGCCATATCTTCTTCATCCGAGGTCCGTTTTGGATGAAATCACTTGGGTTAGGTTCCAAATCAAGTCTAGTTTGTGTTGTAAAATTTGCAAGCCCATACAACAAAGTATGAATTAAGGGAATGGACTTTAGTGAAGACAACTCTTGTTTTTGGGATTCCAAGCTTGGGGCATGTATTACCATTGCAAGCCAATTATGTGAAAATAAAAATAGTTTTTCATGATTTTTTTTTTCATGGTCATGATCTTAAGGTGATTCTTAACAACTTTGTAGTGAGAAGTTTTTTGATCTAAATGATTTTGCTATTGGATTTGCAATGATGTTTTGTCAACAGAAAAAGTGAGAAAATGGATGATATTTGAGGAGCTATATCTCCCTCATCCACCGTTGGATTTCAACTTTATTTTTTGGGATGGCCTCCAATTAGAGTTTAGTCTAAGTGATAGAAACCTTAACAAGATCGAAGATGTTTTGAAGATAAGGCATGAAATTGAATGCAAAGGGTCTAGATTTGGACTATTTTTCCTTTGTAAAATGTTCAGTAGTTTTTACCATTGCTTGGCTTTTATTTGAGCCAAGAAATTTTTTTGATGAATTTTTGTTGGGTGAAGGACTTATTAAGATGAAGGTGAACATCTTTCTAGTTGATGATTTTTTCATTGCGATAGGTATATTGGTAGCATTTCCACCTCAAAGTGAAAATGATGAAATTTTGCAGTTTGTTTTTGATATTGATATGTTATGATCTCCCGATCTATAAGGCCTCATGACTCAAATTTTGGTCCACATGATCTTTGATAAGTCTATTACAAGTTTGTACGGTTCAGATCTTAATAGCTTCTCTTGAATTTTATCTATGACGATTTCTAAGGAGATGTGCTTTTCTGCTAAGAATAAGCTCGGGCGTTTAGGTCGAAATGGTGCTCTGTAAAATAAAAAGCTCCAACTCTAAATGCAAAAAAAGGGGCATTGCATTGGGAGACGGTCCTATTATATACATGTAGACAAATAATTAAATAATAAAGAGAGAAAGACAAAGCATGTGGTAAGGAAAAAGAATGAATAAGGGAACGTGGGGACGGACTCCCACTTGATAGTCACAAAAGGACAAAAACATGTTAGATTAGAAAAAACAATCATACTTTATTCTCCTTAAAGCATGGAGCACACATCCCATTAGCTATATATTTTAAAAAAGAATTATGGTGAGGCTCTCACATAAGGACGAACTGTAATGTGGATTTCTTAATTTGTTAGTAGGTTTGCTACAGGGCGAACCTTGAAAGATGACGGGTCGGTTCAAGCATGGAGACTCGCCCTTAGTGGGGACGTTGAGCCCCAGCCACCATGACAAAATGAGCGGTGTTTCTAATGTATTACACCACAGTACATAGCATTTAATTTGTATTCTACATAAATAAATAAAATAGTAAATTCATGGATTTGTAGGCATCATTCTTTGAAGGAGTAAAGAATGATCCATGATAAGTGTGAGTACTTTGAGCAAGAAGAAGATGAATTTTGAACATGTATTCGAGGCAAGTGTGTATATACAGAGTGTTTGTTCTACCTATCCTTGTATGCTTTAGCCTCAAGGTCATAATACCAATGGTAGGACTACTCTCCTTCTCAAGGTGAATATTAACCGCTATATTTCCTTGTTTTATTGAGAGCAAAAAGTCTCAATTCTGCCTTTTGTACGTCCGGTGCACTAATTTTTTCTCGAATTTTAAAGCTTCACCTGTAGGATTTAGCACCTTACTTGTTTTTGAGCAACCAATTTTAAACCATTGGATCTTCTCAATTTGTGATATCATAATGTTCAAAGTTGATGCAAAAGTTATTTTGGCCACTGCCCAAGACACATAGTTTAAATGATGCCAAGGGCAAGTTGAAGTTTGTTTCCCCAAACATTTTGGGCATATTTTTTTTCATGTAGGTTATTAAGTTCGGTACCCTCGTGCAAAATTTTAGAGACTCATTCCACATTTTTTACCTTCATGCAAATTATTTTCTAGAAGAAGGTTCAAAAACAAACGATATAGGAAAACATGAAATTCATTAGTTAGATATGTTTGGTTTAATGAAAAATTGAACGGCGAGTAGGTGCCTTTATGAGTTTGTGAATAATGAGAATTTTTTTTAATAGATTCCAAAATTTTGAATTTCAACAAATTTTGTAAGAAATAATTCCAAATTTAATAGAAATTGAGAAGATTTTTTTGGTAATTTTTTGAGGGTGTTCTTGTGAAATTGACAAACTTTTTGACTAAAACCACTTTGAAACTTGAATAAGGATTTCTTGTTTAAATTTATTTCACAAAATAAATTCATATAAGTTCACTATTTTTATTGCCCTTTTTAGACTCCAAAGCTTACATTTCTAGATGAAGGTATGAAAATTGGAATTGGGGCTTTGCAAATTTTATCACATACACTTTGTAGTATAAGGAGCACCTTCTAAAAATCCTAGGCAAAATTATTGCTTTTAACTGCTTCATTTAAAGTGCCCAAAATTGCAGAAACCCAGTTCTGATTTAAATATACTTAGAGTACTCTCAAGTATAGTGAGGGCTTGGAAGACCTTGTTGTACAATGCCCTACATTTTGCTTAGAAATTCTTGTATAATGCCCTACATTTTTCTTACAAATTCCTTCCTAAAAGGAGTTTGTGAAAAGTTCAACAATACATTGGGAACTCCAAAATGATCGATTACCGATTTTGATTGGGAAATCGGTAATCTGTGTTGGAATCACATCACAGTGTACTACAATATTATGGTAAATTATCAATTCCTCTTTGTAATATGTTTCAACATATTACAATTACTTTATATACGCCATCTACCATCTAAATGCCTAAATTGGCCATATTCTTAACCCCTAAAGATCCAAGAGGACCAAATTGGGCTTTTGCTATTTTTGGCAGTCTGGATGAATAGGTTTTAAGTAATATTTTTGCCTAAATTTTCTTAATGGGTGCTCCCTATACTGCAAAATGTATGTGGTAAAATTTGCAAAGCCAAATTCCAATTTTTGAGTCTTCTACGACAATTCTTGGTTTGCGAGCCGAACTGGGGCAGTTTAAATTTAGTATTTTTTTGAGATTTTTTCTTGGAAATATGTTCATGACCAAATCACTACTTAAGTTCCAAAGGGCCCCAAGTCACAAAGCGTACCAATTTTACAAGAGCAACCTCCAAAACTTTCAAAAACAATCTCCACAATTTCTAGTAATTTTACAATTTTTTCTTTCAAAAATTGCCAAAATTTGGGATTTTGGATTATTTCCAAGATTTTTTTTTTTTCAAAATTCACATACTCATAAAGGCACCTATTCACCGTCCAGATTTTTCTTAAACTTAATACATCATATGTGGTGCTTGTTTTACTATATTGTTGTTTTTAGACCTTCTTTCATAGAATAATGCACATTAAGGTCAAAAAGTGGAATGAGTCTCTAAACTTTTGCATGAGCGTACCCAACTTGATCACCTAAATGGTAAAAAATGAGGGAAAGATGTTTGGAGTAACAATTATCAAGTTGCCCATGGCACCATTTAGACAATGCCTCTCGGACAACGGCAAAAAAAAGTGTTGGACAAAATTTGATTGTTATGATCTCACAAATGACAAACATTCAACGGTTGAAATTCTAACCAATTCTTTCTATACAAGTTAGGTACAAGATCTTACGGTTTGAAGTCTAAAAAAAGAAAAAAACTTCTCCATTTCCCCATTTCCCAGCGGAGGTGAAAAATGGCAGTTTTTGGTTTTGGAGGGTGAGGAAACGCTTGGATCTTTAGGGGTTAATTTTAGACTTTTCACACTCTCAATTTAATGCTTGATTACATGTTTCACATCGATTTCTTCAGTAATCCCAAATGTGTAATTGGCATTTTTACAATACATGAGAAGGTTATCCTTGACATGACGATAATCTAAAGTTAGAAAGTTTAAAGAAAGTCTGGATTGCCTCAAGTTAGTTGCTAAAATCTTAGGGCAAAAGTCTCAAAATGATCATTTGTCTCCAAATAACAAATATGGTCTTTTTATAGTCAATTCCAAATTTTAAGGAGTTGAAGCAGACTAAAAATAATATTCTTTAAAAATATGTATTTTTCCCAAGAAGATTGGTGAGTAAGGAACCACATCTAATTTATAGAACCTCATTTGGATTTATAGAGTGTTCACTATTAGCCTTCAAAAAAAAACACGGCAAGGTTTTCTTAGTGCTAGAAAACTTGCTATTTTAGAAGACTGATGGTATTCTTCTTGAGTTATTGGTGGCTTTTCTTAACATTATCATATACTATGTATATGTTAATGTAAAGAAAGGCCACCAATAAGATCTAAAATGGCACCTTCATGCACATCGGCATTCACTATCGTATACTAAATTACCTCATACATACTAGAAGCAAAGTTTAATCAAGCTTTCAAAACATTGTAATCAAACCATAGAATGATAAGAATGTTGTTTTTCTTTCTTCTTCTTTCTTTGCTTTGTTTTTTTAAAGTATTTATTTACTCATTTAAAAATAAAAATAAAACTCCAACAAACTAAATACTTTAAAGTTATCAAATTAATGATATCTATTTCTACGGACTTTATCTGAAGATAGTCAGTTGTGTAATCTGCTCAACTATGCATATATCATAACAAAGAAAATGTAGCTCAGAAAATCTCATTCTCAATCTCTCTTAACCCCTAACTCTCCTTAAAACCCGAAACGGGTTTCGGAGGTTCCCGCAGGAGAAAAACTCAGCCAACTTTGACCATTATAATCTCACAAATGAGGAAGAATGAACGGTTCAAATTTGGTATGTGAGATGAATGTCAAGTGAACTTTGAGATCTTACGGTTGAATCTTTCAAATAATGCTTGGATTGAGATTTTTTGAGCTGAATCTAAAGGAAGGTCAAATTTTGTGACTTAGACCGTTCTGCAACAAGGAGAGTTAGGAGTTAACTTAAGACAGATTCCGTTGAATCAAATACTAAGAGTATTGCAAATGAACCAGTGACTATTCAAATTAGTGAGTCTTAACCCCTAAAGTTCCTTGTTGCAAAACGGTATTAGTCACAAAATTCGACCTTCCTTTAGATTGAGCTCAAAAGATCTCAATCCAAGCATTCTTTAAAAGATTCAACCATTACTTACATACTAAATTTGAACCGATCATTCTTCCTCATTTGTGAGATTATAATGATCAAAGTTGACTGAGTTTTTCTCCTGCGGGAACCATCAAAACCGGTTTCAGGTTTTAAGGAAAGTTAGGGGTTAACCCTTAAACGCCCGAGCAAGCCCGAGGGGCTTGATTCCAACAGAATCTTCCCTGTAGCTCTCATTGTACTCAACGTTTCACTTATATTTTGATGTCAAACTGGTCACCTTCTTCTGATGCATTCAAAAAGTGAATTTTCACAATTCAAATCACAATTTGTATGAATGATTTTGTGGTTTGAAAGGATTGTGGTAGGTAGGTTGGGGTGGTACATAACCTTGTAGGAGGTTGCAAGCTCATCATTGATTGGTCCATTCATGATGCCCAAGTTCAAAAAGTGCACTATTCATGATGCCCAAGTCCAAAAGATGCTGTGATCCAATTTTGGGCTGCCCGTTTTAGACCCCAAGGGCGTTTAAGGGTTAAATCACAAAGAGGATGTTCATCTATGATGATATCATTCATCGTAACTCATTTATGGTAGAAAGTCCATAATTTTGGAGTGCTTATTCTGATTGATATGAAAGTTATAATCAAAATAATGTGTAGAGCTTACTTTGCTCTTTGCTAGGAAATGATCTAGAACACAGAAATCTATCATAAATTCTTCATGGTCACTCGCATAGTACATCAACATCTCTCGAAAGATACACACCGATGATTGCGTACTTTCAAATGGTCGGTGTCCAGAATTTCTTTCTACGGTTTGTGCTTTTAGAATCAGAGAAGAATCGGAGCCGAAGCCAGCTTGGCCTTCAGACGGAAGAACTGACAGAGTACTGTTTTTGTACTAAAATTGTTTGAGTACATGCACACTGAACTTCGAAATGAACTGCCGAGTAGTATCTGCTTCCAGAATCTCCAGCTTAGCCTGGAATTTTGACTATCTTCCCTGATTCATGATGTCTCGTAATATATTTAGCTCATCTGACAGTAAGAAAACTCTAATAATTCATGTCAGCCAAGTTGCATTGATGCATCATTTAACTAAATATGGACTTTGGGCTTATTTATGAACTTTAAAACATGGGGAGATCCCTCCATCCATGACCTTAAAATCTACATATTTGAAGAGTATCTTCATAGAACCTAAATTCTAGAAATCATTTTGCAACTATTGCTATTAATTGTAGACTGTGGACTGTCCATATTTAGTTAAATATATCATATTGTATATAAAAGAGTCAACCTTAGAGTCACTTTCGCATGCAAAGGTGCTTTTCTGAAGGGAATCATGTCACTTCTATGTTCATACGATAATCCTAATTAATGTTAGTAGTGATGGACTTGTCTTTTCCGTCATTTTTTGACACTATTAGGGTGATGGTCTCGTTGGGGTACCCAAAAAGGTTGTCCCATGAACAATTGCACTCTATGCTGGTGTGACAAACATATCCATTTTTAAACTGTAATACAATAAGACTTCATTAGATGTGGTTTTAGTTGTCTATACTTATAATGTATCAAGAAAAAAAATTAAAAATTAAAAAAAATATTTTGAAGTAATTTTATTTGATTTTTTAGTTGAAAAAGTAAGTCATGTCCCAATAACCTAAAATCCATAGAATCAAGCAAATGGAATATCAACCATTTTTATTTTAATATAATTTTTGAATATGACCTACATCTTCTTGTATAGAATACAAAATAATTTATTTAATAATAAAAAAATTAATTCATTGTGCACTATAATGCCTGCAAATCCCCAAATTCAACACTTTTTCCCTCATCTATGAATGGATCCAAAAAAAATAAAAAATCTAAAAGAAAATCTATAGGCATATATACTTTGATTTCAGTGAGGTGCATGATATTTCATTTTCTATTTTAGGGTCTTTTTACTTGATTAAAATGACTAAATTAGACAAATTTTGGAGGCTTTCAATAAAAATAACCTAATTAGTGTGTCCAAAAAGTGATACCCCAAGCTTACCATTGCCCATTAGTGCATCTTAAAAAGGTGGAGCAATGCTAATTCTTATTTACTTGAGTATGCATGAAAGAGTAATTTTGAGAAAAAGTGCACTTAATATTTGATGCTAAGCTACAAGAAAAAGTATTGGCAGAAGAATGGTTAGGTGTTACATAGTAGCCTACTCTTATGGTAGTAGACATAGTAATTGAGTTGATTCCAAGGGTTACAACAAGTCCATTATTATTCTCAAATATTGACAAAGATTGACATAAAGTATTACGAATTTCTTTTCTTTTAAGTTAATATCTTATACTAACGCTTAACAAATATGGGCAATTTCATATAGAAATTTAGACTATCTTGGCCCGAGAATCATTACATTGTCTTGTAGACAATCTCGGTCCGAGAATGATTTGTACCAATTCATGCCCGATGTATTGGTGGAAGGTCATGGTGTCCATCAATAGTCCTTCTTGGTCCAAGAATATGTAGATCGTAAAATTAAAAAGAGACTTAAAGTAGGCTATTGAGGCATTTGGGGTTTGGTTAGTCCCTGACTTACTATTTTTATCTTCAGATTCATGAAGTTGAAACTTTTTGCAAGTTGTAGAGAATTTTCATATCTTTCCAAAAAGTCATTTCATGCATAGACATATTCCTACGGTCACATACTCACATACCTTACAATACGTAAAAATCTAAAAACTTTCACCTTGCATCATCAAACGTAGTATGTGCAAGTTTCAAGACTTTCTGGTAGTTTTGGGGAAAGTCCACTTTAGGGGTGAATTTCTCGTTTTTCTATAACCCAAGGATCGGATCTGTCGAGGCCGCTCTGGAAAGCTTCATTTCATTTCCATTCGTGTTATTTATTGATTCGCCATCACCCCGAGAAGGGATTCACAAAGAGCTTCATTCTTCTGTCGCAAGCAACATCACAACGACGGTGCCAATCGCCGAGTCGCAAGTGTAGGCCATCGACGTGTACCGACTACATGCGCGTTCCACTGCTGAGTTGACTTTATACCCTGAGTGAGAAGCTCCAAGACGGCCATAATGCCATATCTGAAATCTCTGGATAATTATTTTTGAATTCGATTTTGGGGAATCCAACCGTAGGATCTTGTTTATAACTGTCAAATTAGCATACTCACCAATTTTTATCAAAATTCACCGTGCGGATATTGAGTTATATTCAGTCAAAGTTTCAGTTTTAGCAAGAACAGCATTATCTTTTTTTAAGCAATTCGACCACAATGTGTTCCATTTCGACTTGAGGAGATGAATCGGTGGACCATTTCATCGTTGAAAATAATGCAAGTTGCACGAAGGCGGGAGTAGTAGGTGACGATTCATACGAATCTTTAGCAAGAGACACTGCCGACAAATTCCTGAGATTCTATTGCAATTCCATTGCTGCGGGAAGATATATATGAACGAGTTCCGATGAGCTAGTGTATCCTAGAATGCTTAGATTGTGTGTAGCTTGCTCCGGTTACAGATATTCGAGCTTGACGGTCCGATTCCCGACCCCGTCCTCAGATCTCTTACCTGGTATGCCTGTTGCCCTACTTCAGTCTTTCATTGCAGTGTGTAGTGAGTGATGAATGTCTGTTCCTCTAACAGAACTAGTGCGTGTTTCATTTCTTGTTAGACCGTCAGCTAACTCTTCGTACTTTTTAAACTGGTATCGTAGCCGAGACTATTTTTACGGGACCTTAAGTTCATGATCTTGATCTAACATCAAACTTAATACACCTTCCTTACCCAAATATACGTAGTTAGTGGAAGTCATTCCACAACTGGATTTCGGAAAAGTTTGAGGAACACGTCTTGCACAACTTGGACATGGTGTTAGCTATGGTGTCGTGTAGTTTATCTGACCTAAAAGAAAATGAAAGTTGAATCGTAACGTGATAACATCAATCTTTTCCAACTCGCTTTGCCAGTTCTGAACTAGCCTTATTCACTTCATGGATTACCTTGATGCCGACTCCTGTGTGGATTATGATGCAGATATCATCCCTCAAAGGTATTGGGTGAATTTCACCGACAGTCGAAGACCAGCCAGTCGTGCTCAGTCTCAGACACGTGCTGACAACAGGAAGATGAGGTATAGAACCCATAGCCCACTGACATAAACGTTTATTGCTCTTCTTGCGTATCCACATTTCTCTCAGCTCTAATATACGATCTCTCTGCTGCTCAAGCACCATGATTCCTCATTCGTTTGCTGAACCGACATACTGACCGTTATATTAATCAATAGAGGCGTATTGTGTGCACGAACTAATGGAGCTTAATGAAACTTAAGAAGCGTAGGTACAGAAAGAAAAATAAAGAAGAGAACGGAGACCTTAGAAGGGCGCAAGTAACAGTAAGGCGGTAAATAACGTAAAAGAATAAAAGTGATTGCAAGTTGAGCTCCATTTTCACCCCTAATTCTAGACTACCTGACATGGGCACGAGCATAGAGAATTAGGAATGCGTCAGTGCACAGATTACTCACTGACTGGATCTCCTGTGAAGCTTGGACAGGGACCGAGGGTGGTTCGCGACTGTAGTGCTAGGCGTCCTCTTGCTGTCTGAGTGCGCGACAGTAAGCGGAGTGAACGTTACAGTTCTAACCAGCCAGCCCGATACCAACTCGCTGGCAGTGAATGATACCCTGGTATCAACGCCGCTAGGACATTTCGAGCTCGGAATCTTCGAGTATGGGGATTCCGCGTACTACCTGTGCATACGGTATAGACTTCCGATCCAACAGGTAGTGACGTGGGTGGCTAACCGGACTACGCCCCTCTCAAGCTCGGCGAGGCTGCGATTCTCCGCAGACGGAACGCTCAACTTGATTGACACGAACAACGACAACTTCGGTTCCGGGTCAATTTGGTCATTCCCAACTTCTACCCCCAAGGTGCCTGTTCACTTGATTACTCACCAATCACGTTACTTAGAAGTACCCTGAATATATGTATCAGAGTTTGAGCTACATGTAAAATTTCATATACATTATTGAGCATGCATTTCTTATACATTATTCTCACTGATGTAGGGATGTGGTTCGAGGACTACTTACCTCGCTTCTCAACTTGTTATACTTTCTCCTAATACTCTTTAATTCTGGTATAGTGTATTAGAATGTACTCGTGTCTCCGTACGCATCATCTCAGCCTTCAGCCTTTATAATATCACAGCTCTGGTCTATGTAATGTCACCCCTCTGACCCTGTCGCCCTCTCACCGTGCGACCCTTCGCCAAGGACCCTGAGACCAGTATTGTTTTGTCTGACAAAATTCTTTTGTCAAACACAATTTAGATGAGATGTAAATTTGATACAATGAAGACTTCTTAGATGTACATCTCATCTGAATTATTTTTGAGAAATGAATATAATTTTAAAAAAATATTAAGACAACCTTGCCTGTGACTACTGTGACCATCGAATTCTATTGTAGTGCAAGCTGAGATAAGTAGTTGCAATCACACCATGTGCACCTTAGTAACGAAAGGTCGGGAAGGGTCAACTTATCATTTCTATCATTTACTTTTCAGGTTGGAGGCGTCGCCGTGAAAGCTCAATTGTTAGACACAGGAAATCTTGTGGTGCTGGACACATATGGGACGACGATCTGGAACAGCTTCAACGACAGTTCACCCACCGACACTCTCTTACCAGGGCAGTTTTTGTACCGGAAACAAAATCTGAAGCTGATATCATGGCAAAAGGATGGAAGTCCGGCAACGAACAATGGAACCTACTCATTCGGGTGGGAGAAGAACATCCTATCTCTCTCCTGGACAACGTCCAAGACCTTCCTCATCTGGAAAGGAGGATCTTACATCCCCGCTCGAGATGTACATCATGCGCGCTCCATCTCCGATGTGGACTTTGTCTACTTCCACGCTACTCTCGGTCATCTCTACATCAGTAGCTCACCATCGAACACCGCCATTCTCTCTGGAGGACCGGACAAAGTCAACGCGACGATCCTGAAGCGCATCACGGTCGATAAGGACGGAGGATTTCGGATATGGCAGTGGACGATCGGGCAGAATTCGACTTCGTGGACGGCAATGGCGAACTGGGTGGTGTCGGAGCGGCCGGACAGTCGCAGCCAGTGCACTACTTTCGGAACTTGCGGACCGTACGGGATGTGCACGAGCCCTGTAGACTCTCTTGATCTCGTCCAGTGCGAATGTCCCAGGGGGTTCCAGGCTATCAACGCCATGGATCCAACACAGGGTTGTGAGGTTAAATTACCGACTCCGGACAACACGAACTGCATAAATGCAACTATGCTGGTTCTCAAGGACGTGGATATGCCCTGGGGTGGCGGCATTTATAATCTCACAGGACCTGACTCTGCCAAATGCATGGAGACCTGCATGAGCGATTGCGATTGCACTGGGGCTGTATATTCCAGCGATGAGCAGTATTGCTGGCTGAAGACAGGGATAATGCTCAACTTAAATTATCCAACTGTCGCATTGCACGGGAATGATCGAACTGCGTTCATCAAGGTGCTCTACAATCCTCCAAACAAGCCAGCCGATCCAGTGAAATCACCGAGAAAGACCCCCTTATCTCGACAGAACACAATTCTTGTCGCGGTATTCGGATCTCTCGCTGGAATCTTGTTGGTGATTATCATTTGTGGAGTGACCAGGAGAAGTGGCGGAGGTTGTCCGTTGTGGTGTTGTTGTCGGATACACGAACCAGTAGGCGATGGACCAGTAGGTCCTATTAATGTCCGATAGGTGGAAGTACGAGTTCTTAGGGGCACTTCACACTATGGCCGAAGGTCGAGAGGCCGTCGATTTCAGCCAATGAATTTGCAGGAAACCCTAGTTTCGGCCTCTCGAGCCTTCACACTAGAAGCCAAAGTCCACCGGCCGTCACTCTCCAAATGGCCTACGTGGCAGCACTTTTTGACCAAGGCGACGGCCTCTCGACGTTTGTTTGGGTCCTGCATTTTGCAAGACCCAAACTATGGTCGAGAGTCCGTCAGATTTTAATAATAAAAAATTCAATTACAATATTTTATTGGTTATTTTCTGTAAATACCTTTGGACTCTCAACAAAGTTTGGACTCTCAATTCCACGGCCTCTCGACTTGGACGGCCATAGTGTGAAGCTAAATAGCTATTGGGGCGCTTCACACATTAGTCAGAACGTTCAATGATGATTTTGTTCACCATCAATTTCTTTTGTAAAGCATGCAAGGTTCTTTCAATCATTTGTTATTTACAATCATGTAAGTTGTTCAGAAACATAACTTATATCCTCGTATTCATGAAACTGAGACACTACTACAATTGGAGGGGAGGGGGTGTTTGCAAAGTTTTTTTTCCCAAACATTGCTTACGTGAAGCAGCGTTATGGAACTTGCTTCACTGACATTCTCATGAAAATAAGCAACATCACCGAATCATCAAGCAACCTTATGTATAATTTCCTAGATTTGAGGTTGAAAACATTGCTTGAAAAAGTATCAAAACGTTTTTTAATAAACTTGAGTATGTTTAGAGAAAAAAAATTAAAAAAATAAATTGTAATGTTGCAAATTAACCCCTCTCTCAAGATTCTAGTAGTAAAACAAGTTGGTGCATTTTGATTTTTCTTCACCTTGATACTATAGAATGGTGTCACATACTAATATCATTCATTTTTAATTGTTTGTGTACCAAAGTAGTCATGTAAATTACCGTCAGTTGCCATGAGTCCTTTGTAACCAACATCCATGATTATGCGGTTTTAGTCATAATCCATAAAAAAAAACAGATTGTAGCAAAAAAAAATATATATGCATATGGCTATGCAAGAAATGCATAATTCTTCCAATATATTGTATATTAAAACTCTTCCAATTCATTGCAAGACGTTCATGCGGTCCTCATCTCTTGAGTTCCTCCAAACTTTGGCCCCCACATGATTGTCCACTCTACTTTCTGTTATTTTACTTTCTTGTAACTAAAACTATGCATCATGTTTACTAAAGCCCAAATTGGTGACTTGAAGGCATTCAATATTTTTCTTCAATTGGGTAACATAATTTTATAGTGTACCCGTCGAAGCTACTGTGACCATCAGAATTCCACCCTACCTAAGTTCACACAGTACGTTGTTATAGGAAGAAGATCAACAATGCTCAAAATAAAGGCACTACATGCATTCGCACAAGCCATGTGAGTTTTAATTCCCATGGAGTTTGGTACTCACCTCCTTAGTCTTCTCATTCAAATATCGTGCCTATTCAAGGATGTCGTTGTTCAAGGATGTTGTTGTATGGATGCCTTCAAAGTCCCTCAAGGAATGACATATCAAATGTCTCCTAGCTTGGGAGGTAGGAATATTAACCAGCATACTCTTCATCCCAAGGTTAATAGTTGGACCCTTGATGTTATAACCTACAAGGATGTTGTAGGTAAAAAAACACTTCATTCACACTGTTCAAGTCGAAACATGTTTGAAATTCTTCTTCTTCGTGCTTAAAAGTTACCATTTCCTTCTTTTTTTCCTTCGTAATTACTAACATGATGCCCACTGGTTCATAATTCAGATTCTTCTTATTTTTTTCCCTAATTTTCATACAAACGGAAGTATGCAATAACGAAATGATGTTCTCTTCTCGTTTGCTCATCACCGTTCCCGTGTACTTCCTCGATACCGTGGTTGTCTCAAATCTAGTGTAGATATGGGACAAACTGCGAGAATGTGGTAGTTTGATTAATGTTGATTAAAAGACGTGAATGTAAAGTCTGGAACTTGGATATCCTTAAGTTCTGCGGGGTGATGAAGCAACCAATCTATGATCAAGCATGATCAGTTCAAGAGTTTGTCCTCCTCAAGCTCGGCGAGTATCTTCAGGTTTGAAGGAGGAATATTGTAAGAACGAAGTGTCAACTCCAGAAATAGAAATGGGGACGACATAATTCTCCTACGTATGGTGAAACTCCTGGTCCGATAGATAAAAGTACGAGTTCCTGGCGAAAAATTGGGTGACGTTGCAACTTCTGAGCTAACAAGATAGAGAATGCCTTTGGATGGACTGAAATGGATCAATCTGGAGAGGATTCTTGGAGTTGGGTCAATAACAGGAAGTGAAATTGTCAATGACGGGACAAACGTTAGCCAGAGCGTTCGTGTTGCTTTCGTTCACCATCATAAAACACTTGTAAAGAACTTAAGAATGTTTTAAGCCAATTGTTATGGCTGCGATTTACCCAGAAACATAACTTACAACCTCACATTCATGACAAGTTGGTGGGATAATTATGAAATTTCTCCAACTTGGTGCTATAGAATGGTGTGAGCTTGTGATATCAAGCTACGAATCCATTCGTAATTGTTTGTATAGCAAACTAATTAAATGCTGTAAATCACTGTCAGTGAGTTGCCATGAGTCCCTAGTTTGGGACCAACATTCATGGTTCTATGGACACTAGTGGAAAAGAGTTCCGAGTAAAGCCACAGTGCCCGGGCATGGCTTTAACCCCTTAGAAGCATTCTTAAAACCCAATTATGGGCTTTTGCGATTATGAGCAGCCATTTTGAAGGGGTTAAAAGTAACATTTTTGCCTTAGATTTTTACTGGGTGCTCCCTATACTTTGAAGAGTATGTGGTAAAATTTGCAAAGCCAAATTCCAACTTCAAAACTTTCATCTATAAATTTTAGTTTTCAGTTCTGAAATGGAAATATACATTTAAACTTATATAATTCTTGTAAAGAAATACATTCATAACCAAATCATTATTCAAGTTCCAAAGTGACCTTAGTCAAAATATTTGTCAATTTTACAAGGGCAACCTCCAAATATTACAAGAACAATCTTCACAAGTGCTAGTGATTTCCGAATTATCTCTTAGTTACAATATTTGTCAAAATGCTAGATTTTGGATTTTCCATTTATTTATTTTTTGTCCCAAAATTCACAAACACATATAGGCATCTACCTGCCGTTCAGATTTTTCTTGAACCAAATATATCTAATAATATGCATGTTTCACTATATTGTTGTTTTAGACCTTCTTCCAGAAAATCATTTGTACAAAGGTCAAAAAAGCAAAACGAGTCTCTAAATTTTGCATGAGGGTACGGAGCTTGACTTACCTACATGTGCTCATAACATTTTGGGGTAACATACTTCAACTTGCCTTTGGCACCATTTACACTATATATCCCGGCAATGACCAAAAAAGTTTGCATTAGCCTTTGAATGCAATGATCTCACAAATGGAGAAGATCCAGCCGTTGAATTTTTTTGAATAGTAGCTCAAAACAAGTAAGGTATAAGATCCTACGGTTGGAAGTCTAAAAATAGTAAATATTGATTCACATGCCTAGGAGTGCACAAGACTTAAAAAAGGCATACTTGAGACTTCTTGCTTCCAAACAACAAGGAAACACTCATAGAAATGTGAACGGCAAAAGGTGACCGTCACGGTTTTGGCTCAAGTGACATAATGTCAAAGTTGATACTTTAGATAACGGGCCTCTATTTTTGGTAAGAGAAACAAACGTAAGACACTGTATCAAGTCACAGATTTGTCAAAGGTGACTTGTCCCATTGGACATTTCTGCAAATTGTCACAATCAAGTTGACAAGTGACAACCAAAATGACACAAATCCTTGTCTTTCTGGACATCACTTTTTTGCATTCTTCTTCTAGTGAAATTTAGGGGTTAATATGCCACTATGGCTTTACTTGTGGTTTTACTCAAACAACCTTTCCATAATTTGGATTTAGTTATAATCCATGCCAAAAACAGATTGTAGCAGTATATTGGAGTACATTGATGCATGAGATGCATATGGCTATGTAACCCCTAAATGACCCTAGAGTTTCCCTGAAAGAAGAACCGTCTTGGAGTGTCTTTTTTACATGAATTTCTAGATGCACATGGGAGATCGATTCTGGAAATCGGACCGTATGGATGTGATGGTACTTCGACGTAGAAGAATCATGATTTTTTGGGGCCTGCACTTCTATGTCGGTGTTGGTCAGATTGTCACTCTTCTAAGGATTGCATCGATGGTTCAGGGTCGACGTATGTTACTTTACAATTTTGTTTATTTTATTATAGCCGGTGTATAAATCATACAACAATGCCATTTTGTGCACTGGGTTGGTGTGCGAGTGCAGAATATTGTAAATTTTTTATTTGATTTTTATCACCCCAACAAGCAGCATCGCGAAGTACGGTCAGTACATGCAGTCTAGAGCACCGGATGAATTACTTAGCACTGGATAGAAACACCGCGAAATTTAGAGACCGGTTGTCGGTGATCGGATCCGTGGATCTTCTACAATTGTGATTATGCAATGATAGGGTCAAATACTGTAAGAATCTAACGGTGCATTTCTACGAAAATGGTGGTCGAAGTTCAGATTCCGTTGCACCCGGCAAAGTGGAGGGTGTATGGAAGAACATTGCGAGGTACAGCATACGTGGCAGAGTTCACCTGTCTGCGTCGGGGATCCACGGTTGATTTCGCGCCAAGGAAGCAAGCAGACACGCAAGACGGCCGAACCGTTTCCCCACAAGGACATCGAGCGCAGGGTGTGTGCATCGAGCGCCTTCTCCAATTGCCGCCGCCCAAATTCCACTACTCGCACTCAAAGCGCACTTGCAAGCATCCAATGCAAAAGCACAAGGACCCCTAGAATTCTACAGGCTGATGTCTCCCATGTCATCGTCCTCGCGCAAGAAATATTGTTTTCTGTCTTGCAGAAGGAGAAGGTGGTGGACGGCGCTGGATAGAATAATCCCCACCGAAATTTGGCGCCAACGGATATGTCCCACAGGACGGACATCGATAACCTAACGGTATTTCCCCGGGTCAACCCCCCCGGGTACCAATCTCCCGCGTCCCAGGTGTCAAGGCCACCCTTTGCCATTTTGGGCCTGCCACTGCCTCCCATGTGAATTGTGGTTTTCCATAAAAAAAACGACACGTCGGATTGAAAATCTGATTGCACGACCCAATTGAGCATTCTACAAGGAATGAATTCATACTTCACACTTTCCCAATTTGCGATTAAATTCATGCCCTACAATCAGCCAAAACATTCGGGAGGACACATTCTGTCCTCAGGGTCATTTAGGGGGTAAGAGAGACAGGGTTAAATTTATTGTATATAACTCGAACTTTTCCAACTCATTGCAAGAAGTTAGTTTGTTTCTCATATCTTGAGTTCCTCCAAACTTCAACTCCCACATGATTACTTTACTTTCTTGTGACTAAGGTTGTACTTCATGGATACTAAAGCCTAAATTGGTGACTCGAAGGCATTCAAGATTTCTCTCCAATTGGGTAAAATATTTTTTGGTGCCATCGTCCAAGCTAAAGTGGCCATCAAAATGCATAACCTCGCACATTGTGCATTGTTGAAGGAACAAGACTCAAAGTAGAGGTACTAAGGGAGCATGCTCAATAATGGCTCAAAATTTAAGGTGGGATATTTATAGTGAGGTTTACACTTTTGTTCATGTGAAAAGTAAGTAGTAGGATTGTCAAAGTGGAATTACATTATTTTTTGGGCTCTTTTACAATTTGTTATAAATTTTTGAAGGTGGACTTATAGGTATTCCCTCACTAAACACTCTGTAATGTTTCAGTGAGTAAATGATATTGTTGAATTGCGAAGCTATTATCATTAATAGAAAATGATACTAGAAGTGACGTCCATAATGATATAGAGTACTTGTTTCAATTGTGCTTCTAATGACATTAAAGTAAATTATTTTCTTTTTCAATATTTGTTTTTACTGAGTCTTGTAGGCTATAGGATGCTTACTACAATCAAAAAAATCTAAGGAGAAGTAACAAATGTAATTATATATCTTGATATGAATAGAAGCATGATTAAAACAAGCACAGTGTCCGGCCATCACCTTAGTATTTACAAATTTGTGGTGGCTCAAGGATCTCCTTGTATAGGTACCCTTCAAGTCTTTATAGAAATCATAAATTGGTTGTCTTCTAGTTATTGGTGACTTAGAAGAAATGTTAACTAGCATTCATAGTGTTCATCCCAAGAGGGGTCAGTAGACCAATCATCGACCGTGTTATAACCTCCCATGATAGGTCAAAGAAACTCTTTGTCACGTTATTTTGAAATAGGTTCAAAATTCATCTTCTTCTTTGTGCTCGAAGTTCCCTTTTTCACCATGATGCCCACCGTTCCATAATTCAGTACATAGTAGTACTTCACTCTGTTGCATCATTTTGATGCATAGGTTCTTTCAACCTCCCAAAGCCAATTCGAGTCAACTTATGCATCAGACATTGTGGAACAGAGGAAGTAACACCATATTCGCTTAATTGGGACTATTCCTTAAATTTGGGACTAAATTTATATCGAAATTCATAGTAAAAGAGTTATAAAATTGCTAGCTGTTCGAACTCTCACCCTATAAAATGCGACATTGTCAATACTTATCTAGTTACTATTATGATTCGGAAATTTAAACCGGAAACCGTAAAACAAAAATAAAGTCGATGTGCGTTCGCGCTTGTAATTCCACCAGTGCAGGGCTTTTCGCAGTAACCATGTGTAGGGTTTAACTCAACATTTGCAACGCGCGGTACCTACCTCCCTTTAGACAATTTCAGGCATGATTGATATGGGGCCAATAAACGTTCTCCCAAAAAACGCTCTTGCAATTGGGCACCCTTTGCAACGAAAATAACTTAAAAGGCGATATTCGTTACATTGAGACGATTTGGAGTCATATTCGATCTGGGGATAAAGAAAAAAGGTTCAACATGTTCAATATATAGTGCACATATTGTCTCAATGTAACGAATATGACCATTTAAAGTGTACAAAAGCTACTCTTTCCAATGACATTGCAGAAGATGAAGTTGATAATACATTGATTGGTGCAATAAAATTTAATGTAAAAGTTCAAGGTACTTCCACATGAGTTTGAATGTTACCGTGGGCTGATGGTGAGATGGAAATATGACAACACGTTTTTGTAGTAGACTTCCTATCCTCTTTATTCTAGATGTGAGCCTAATACTTATGTTTTTCATGTATTGTTCTACCGAATGTGTTTTTGAAGATTGAGTTCATGTATCAAGTTGCACTCAAACATGAGGTCCGATTCTTTTAGTTCCGTATAAAGATGTCTACTCTACAAAGGTAGAGCCAATTTAAAAATATCTAACTAATTATGGACTAATTAGAAAATAGTATCAACGCGATCTTGAGTCTCGGCTTCCGGGTAAGATGCTAGTGGTTGCGTCTTCAAACGAGTCCGTTGGGGTTGAACGTGGACCAAAGACGACTACAAACGTGTCACACCTTAACCACCGTAGGATCGAACGGCGTGATGACGACGTATCCACCAATATCACATTTATACACCCATTGAACAAATCGCACCACAAATGGATAGTATATCTTGGTTTCTATAGTTAAATTACGATTACGTGTAGAGTTTGTGTCTATATCCGAAAGGGATGAGTAGTTTTTTTCTTAAACATCTTTGTCTTGTGGCCATTGAGGTAAATACATTACGAACAGGATGTAGAAGAGCCGATCTTCGATTTGGATCTTGGAGTTCTTATCCATTAATACATGCGGACTTTTGAAAACGATATCATCTTGGTTCATTCGGAGTTTATTACTATTGTATTGGTTGCCGACATATACTCATAGCATACGAAGACTTCCAATCAATTTCAAGAAAAGATTTATACAAATCATAGTTTCCGTAATTGTACATTGCTATGTGAATTTCTTTCTTATTGGAAGATTCTCTCTTTGTCTTTTCACTTGAATCTTTGTGAGTTTGTAGATTTTGTGGTCTTAGTATGACACAAATTTGTATTTTTCAAATCCGTATTAATAGGCCTTTCTTCTCAACTATTATTTTATGATACACCAGCACTATATAGTACAGTCTACCCTCTATTGTTACCTCTCGAGAATAGATCAAAGTTAACATAATTATATAGAGGTTATTAGTTAATAGCTATAAAAGTACTTTTTTGAGCAATTTACAAATATTAATATTTATAAATTCATGCGTTTGTGAAGAGTTCATGTGAGAATTCCATTGAGGATGTAGTTTTGTAGGATGTCTTTCATTATTAACATTTAGAGTCAAATTTACAAAGAAGGGAGGAATCTTCTGTTAATAGTCAACATTCATAATGTGCAATATGTGGGGAGTAGAAGAAATTTAACGTTTACAAACAGTTTATATGGTACTTGTGAAAAATCTTATAATTATAATATTGGACTAAATCATAGCAGAAGTGTTGTTAATTACTGTAACGTGGAGACTAGTGGTCAACACCGAAAGTGACTGATTACACTGTAGTATCTCTAGGAACTCTCATGAGTAGTATTCGCTTTTGGTTCCCATTGCAGTCACTGAGACTTGTCTTCTCATCAAGATACAGATAGGTCCATTTTCTGTAAATTCTTTCTCAAGAAAATGCGTAATATACATTATTCTGAAATCGAATATGCCAACTATACCTGTCTTTTGTAACAATTCTTATGTGGTAATTGTTTGTCAAATGTTGATGGTTCAATCATTATGACGTAGAGCGGGAATGATTATTAGGGAATGTGGGCCTGGCGAAGGCCGGGTATAGTGAAGTTCTTGCACCTTTGTTCATAAAACGTAGTTCATGAACTTAGCAAGAAAATTGAGATTTTTAGTAGCTCTAAATCACTGTGTTAGTGTAGTACCATAAACGGTTTTTGGCATGTATGATGTCAAAAAATGTTCTATAACTTCTTATTTAAATCAATTCCCAAAGGGATACATTATACAGCAGAATGCCAGATGGTCTACATGTATACTCGTATTGTAATGCACTACCCAAATCTTGAGACGAATGGATCTAAAATTTCTTACACTAAACTGAAGATGATAAATTTCATGTAATTTGTATATATTATTAAATCTAGTACAATACATCTGAGTTCTATACTAAAGGAGTGCGCAATATTCTCACTTATTGATTCTACAACTTATTAGTACATTTATTTTAAATTTTGTATCGTGGGAGTCGCTAAGAATGTCCACTGCTCTTCATGGTTGACTTCTGCATGTACGATGATTGACAAGCATGTACAGCTCTACGACGATGACTCCATGTCTGAGATATATCTAATGACCTTGCGCTTGCGGCGTTTATGCATTACCCAAGTCGGGATTTGGTTTTACACGCACGCGCATATATGCAATCCACAGTCATGCAATGCAAGTTAAACACCAGTGTAATGTTTTTCACCATATCACATCATAAACCTCAACTTTGTACACAGAAATTACAAAAGTAGACTGCAGTTAAAGAGTTAACTACAGTTTTTTTTCTACTTTACCTTGCGATGATGGTACCGTTCATCGTCATCAGCTCTATGGCCCTGAGCATTGCAAATAATATAATCATTATTAGTGTCCACTACATGTTCCATATTTCCCTCAGGGAAATGTTTGGTTCATGTGACCCATTCCACGGTCTTGTCTGTCTTCAAAAATATTCCTCATTATTTTTTAACAAAGAGAAACCCAAAGAAAATATAAAATTATAAGTCCGCAAAAAATGTTTTATCGGGTAAAGTCCAGTACTATAAAGTGACTACCCTCTATTCACATATGCTATGAATAGCACAAATGACGCTATAAAAGGCTATGGGTATACGCGATCTTCATAGTCTTTGAGGCACATCTCTGTGACTTCATAAGACGCATCGGGTTGAAGTTTTTCAATTTCTCTGTAGGCAGACCCCACCCTTTCATTTAATGTGGGCAACATGACTCAGAACAATGAGAACGTGTGGTTAAGGCGAGTAAATGAGGGATATGGTAATGGAACTAACCTCAAGGACATTCTCTGCATTCAGTGAGTCATCTCGTCCCCGTAGTATGGATTCCTGTCATTCCACAGTTGTTTTCTAAGTTAAATTGCTACAATGAGGATATAAAGAAAATTTCACATGTAAAAACCGACACACTGGGTACATGGAATAACCTCTTCTGCAGCTGGTCGAATTCTCGGTGGGCATACCTCGGACCCCGACAACTCTGGTGTCGATGCAATGGAGGTGGTGGCTTGGCCCGGAAGTGGAGTAGACGGGGTGTCAGTATACTCTCCCCTACTGATGACGTGACTCAACCCAGCACTCCTGATAGTTTTCTCCGCTTCCTCGAGCTCCTTCTGTTTCAACTCAAGCTCCCGCATCAGTTTCCTGTTCTGCATCTCAAGCTCACGGCTTTTCAGGCGGTTAGCTCTGTTCACGGCGAGCTTCTTCTTGCTAATTGCCCTCAGTTGAATCCTCAAAGCCTTATCTGCGACAACTTCTTATCATTCGCTTTTGCCGATATTTGATCATCAATGACACCTTCCGACAACTCCGAAGACTGGTCCGTGGGATATTCCACAACTGTCTTCTTATAATGAAGATCATCCTCGTCACTATCGATTAAGATGGGATTCTCAATATTTGAAGGTTTTGGGCCAGAAATCTCTTCCTTTACTGCCCGTAGTGCAGGTAATGGTCTTTGCTTCACGGCGTCAGTGACAAACAATGGACAATGGCACAATCTTGTTCGATAGGAGAGCGAACACCTTACGGAATGGAGATGCGGGTCTCAATCACGATGGTCTTCTCCCTGCGATCCTGCATTCTCTGGCACTGGGCAATTGACCACAGCCAAATTTGGGTGCTCTTCGGCGCCCAACGTGTTCAAATGGCTGTTGCCACTGGGAGAAGGATCATCGGTGGGCGTAGGAGCAGCGACAACGTCATCGGTCGTAGGAAGCGAGGAGGTGATTTCAAAGACAAGCGATTGATCGATTGGGTCAACCAAGCTCCTTCAATAGGTTGAAGCCTTGGAAAGCCAAAAGACGGAGTTCCATCCGTTGAAGTTTCACATGCGGTGTTGGGACCACTTTGGGATATCAAATGACGTCGTCGCCGCGATCAGGACCCCACCAATTAGCGGTTGAGCCATCCCGAGACCGTCACGGCGAATAGGACCTTCCCGAGATGCGGTCGATAATCGGAACCTACAAAATCCCGACTTTCGATTTACGGGTCTTCATGATTATATCCATCATCACAAGAGCAAACCGCTACGCCAAAGTTTCTCATTTTGCGCTCGTCTTTGGCATCGAGGCGCATTTGGGAGAAAACAGCGAAGAAAATCACCTGAGCCACGAATGCGTCCCATCATCAGAGAGGACCTTTCCGCCGCTGCCATCTCCATAGCCGTCCTATGGCCATCCTCAATGTCTGGCAGGATATTCTTCGAACTCTCGAGCAATGTTGCAAACCTCTCCGGATATGCGAGATCTCCTTCGAAGACTGAAGTCACTTTAGTCGCAGGTGAATACTCGGCAGAGTCTTTGCCGTCCTCACCTTCATCCGCATCGTCCTCATCTTCGCCTTTACATTCACGAATGAGTGAGTATATCACCATATTCGTTTAATTGGGAATTTCTGCGAGATTGGGACTCTCTAAAATCTATAACTACCATAGATTTTGTGGAAAAATCTATACGAGTTGTAGATTCTAAAGAGTCCCAATCTTGCAGAAATTCCCAATTAAACGAATTTGGTGATGTATACTTAGGTAAGCAGAAGAACTTAAACTTAAAGCAGCAGAAGAGCATAATTATAGAAATCGAAATATGAAGTGGGAAATACTACCAGACTCTGAACAGATATCCTCGAATGTTTGGTGCACTTCATCATCTGCACATTCGTCTTCTGCAGCTTCGGCGTCCTCCCTAGCCAAAATACCAGCATCGAAATTTGTCGTGATGTCTTCGTGGCAACCAGCTGAGGCACTCTCATCCGAGTTCTCGGGATTCAATTCTGTATCTTTAGATTTCCAACTCAGGCCATGATGATCTGAGACATCGGCAGTTGATTTTCCGGGGTGGAAAAGGTGCGCAAACCCTGTTAAGTTACATCCGAACTTGTAACTGAAGGCTAACATATCAAGCGAATCTCCCTGCAGAGCGACAGCTATAGGTTTCAAACCATTCATCTGCCCAAAACAAAAAACCGGTTAGTGTAGGAATCCCTGCCACTGGGCCATAGCCCCCTGGAATTTACAACTGTTCGAACCATAATAATACAAATAGGACTCGCAACTGCAAACCGATATATGTCAAGACTCCCTGACAGTGGGCAATTGCCCAGTGGATCTACAAACCGAAATAAAAAATGTGTGCGACCCTCTCACCACCGCTGCGGCGATCATCGCTTTCGACCCGCGCACAATGCGAGATAATCTTCTGGGGGGATGTCATCTTCGGGAGTTATTTGAAGTCGCTCAATGAAGTCTAGGTAGACCTCCATGCGCGGCTCATCCTCGTGAGATGGGTACTCTCACGTGAGCCAATCTTCTTGAACTTCTCTTCACTACGGAGAACTTCTTTCCAAGCCAAGGGTTGGCAACCGTTCTTCGAATAGATGAGCACAACAACCCCATTTCCCTTCTTGATCGTGCTATTCAAGAAAAAATATTTCTCCACCGTTGCCGCTATGTATTGAGATTCTTGCACTGTATAGTTCGGAAAATACGCTGTCAACGCGCGTTGCACTTCCTTTGATTTGTTACAGTGCGAGATCACCAACCAGTGTGACGGGGGATGTAACAAATCTGCTGGCTTCAGTAGCACGTCCAAGATGGATTTGTAACTGCGCCCACTCATAGCATCAAACTCAAAATCCTCCTCTTCCAGGAATTCGTCGATGGGACGGAAGTCTAAAATGCCACCCGCGATGTTCGATGACAGTTCGGTTTGCCAATCCTCCTGATATACTTCACCCCATACGTCTTGGTTTTCCACATGGATAACCTTCGAGAACTTCGTGAAATTCCGAGTTTTCTCCAATACGCCATACAGGGGTGCAACGTCGGGTCGGAGAAGGGGTTTCTTTTTCAGAACACGACTGATCTCCGCTAAAAACCCAAGCGGAGGGCTCTCTTGCTCGCGCCTCGGGTTGTCACTAGCTTTCATGAACTTTGCCAGGTAGAGCTTAGTACCCCTCCGGATCAACTCGTCCATGTGGGCGGAGTTGAAACCTATCTCCGTCTTGAAGCGTTGCCACGCCTCCGGATTTACGTCATCATCTACCCAAAGCATAGCCGGGTAGTACTTGTTTATCCAGCGAATCACGGCGTTCTTCTCGCTTCTTCTCGCCGATCCACTCCTTGATCGTAGCGAGAATTTGTTCTTAGGTCATTCGACCCAATGTATACTTTGGGCGGAAGAACTACTTCTTCATTTTTCGGCGTTGGCGTCGCTCACCGTTAATCTCAAGGCCTGTGTTATTCGTGCTACAAGCTTGGTCAAACTATACGTTCCCATACCACGGATACACTTGAGACGTGACTGTGACGGTGTGTTTGCGTTCCCATGGCTTGACATCTTCCTTCCATTTGTTCCCGTGTCCGGATTAATAAGATCGCCACTTTCGTATCAGGTGGAAGGCATCCATAATTCGATTGTGCAAAGACATCAGCGCACAAATAACTCGAAACTCGCCCGGATACTCTTTTGCGGTCTTGTTCGCATTCCTCTTTGTCATTGCGTTTAAAGTCTCCATCGCTTTCAATTGGAACTCCTACACAAGCAATAGCAACGAAGATGATCCTCAATTATTAACGTTGATATACACCTTAGCTGGGTGGGCAATTGCCCATTTGGATTGCAAACCTTAATCCAATAACGAACAAGAAAATGATAGATGACATACCTTCCGGTTTGACTTGGATTTGCCATCGGAAGTTGGGTTACCGTAGTGCACCCATAGGTCCCAGCGTCTTGAATGTGGAGGAGGTACTACTGGGAGTCCCGAGTGGAAGAGATTTGTGTTGTTCACCCTTCTTGAAAGCTCGACAATAAGAGGTTGTCATCCGTCCATACAAAATCGCATGTCCACGTTACGTATATGTCCTTGGCAGTTGAATCGCGTCCTTACTTCGCTTGATGAGTCCGGGCGCGCCGCCACGAATCGCTTTGCCATTGATGATATAAAAACGGCAGATTCAAAGCGACTTGAACGTTTCCGGTTTCTCATCACAAATGGGCATGAGTGTAAGTGTGCGCTTCCGTGGGTGTACGGACGTCAAGAAGACTTGGAACAAGTTGTCTGCAGTCTTTGTGAAATGGGCGGTACTTCATTTCCTTCGGTGCGAGTCTCATACGTTTCACGTCCACTTCGGCCGTGAAAGATTGTCCCCAAATGTACATGGGCTTGACTCGGTCCCTGAACTCAATCAGCTCCTCCTGGAAAGTTTTCACGTCTATCTCCTTGCCTTCGGGTACTTTCGTGGGGTGTTTCTTTGGATTCTTCTTTGTCTTCCTCTTCGGCTTCTTTGGTTTAGTTTCCTCTTGTACCTCCGCTGATGAACCGCTTTCTTCCCGAACCTGCTTCTCGGACTTCTTCATGACGCTTGGTCCGGTCCACTTCCTTTTGGTTTTCGGAGTTGCTTTCTTCTGGCCTTTGGAATGTTTAGTTGAGACGACCTCCTCTACCTCCTCTTCCTCACTATTCTCAGTGGGCAATTGACCACCGGGCGTATTATCACCTTCAGCACTAAGAGGCTTGGTCGTATCTTCACCGACTTCGTCTTCATCATCCTCCATCGCCACTTCTTCTCCTTTTAGACCGCTGCCCACAACTTGGCTGTCGACAACGACAATGCTAGGTTCCGCCTCTGCTTCCTTTTCCTCATCTATTCTTTTTTGTTTGTCCTTCTTGCGGCTGCCTGCTGGAGGACAAGCAATCGTTGGTGCGGAGGGCCTTTTTCGACTTCGGGGTGTGGCTTCAGCAGTGGCTTTCAAGATTACCGCCTTGTTGATTTCAGCAATTCTTCTCAGCAATGCTTCTAGTGTCCTCTTCTCTGTGTCTTGCCGTCGATTCAAAGCCCGCGTTTCGTCCCAGGGTAGAATAGGACCGCGGTGAAACTCGGATATTCCCTCGCCGTGGACTAAAAGGCTGTCTAAAAGTGGCCGCGGCTCAAACTTGTCTTCCTTGAAGAAATAGAGGTTGGCAACGCTACCAGATGCATTGACCAGCCATACAATGAGGTTGTCGCCATGCACTTTTACATCCGTCACAGTTACGGACGCCATTGTCGTATACGCCACTTCAGTACTGGGAGGCAGCATGCTGTTCACCACAACTCGTAGACAGTACCCACTGTCCTTGGGCATCTTCTGCAGCTCCATCGACCATTGCCGAGGAGTGGCTAAAGCCTGCTTCAGTTGGTACTTCTTGCCCACATTGCAGTCTCCACGGACATTCACATCTCTAACTACATCGAACAACTTCTTCAGGGCACCTGTGTATGGAATGTCAGGCACCCTCTCCGTCTCCTTTCGCTTCTTCATCCCCTGTTACAAAGATACTTGAAGTCACTAACAATGTCGCAAGTTCCAGTGGGCAATTGCCCACTGGGTGCAATATCTTGTTCTATCTACCTCTAACAAAAAGTTAATTTCCAGCTATTAATTAATTTACTTCCCAACAAGAAGTTATGACCAGTGGGCAATTGCCCACTGGTCTGATGGAATTTTCATTCCAGTATAGGAATATTCTCACATTAAGTGGCACTAAATGTCGCAAGTTCCAGTGGGCAATTGCCCACTGGTCTGATGGAATTTTCATTCCAGTATAGGAATATTCGCACATTAAGTAGCACTAAATGTCGCAAGTTCCAGTGGGCAATTGCCCACTGGGATCAGTTTCTTGACGTACTATCTAGTACTTTTCTAACAAAAAGTTAATTCCCAGCTGTTCATTTACCTACTTCACTAACAAGTTAGGACCAGTGGGCGATTGCCCACTGGTCTGATGGAATTTTCATTCCAGTGAAGGAATTTTCGCACGTAAAATACACTAACAATGCCGCAAGTTCCAGTCAGCAATTGCCCACTGGGTGCATTTTCTTGTACTATCTCCTCTAACAAAAAGTTAATTCCTGGCTGTTAATTAATCTACTTCCCTAACAGGAAGTTAGAACCAGTAAAGTTAGGACCTGTCCAATTTCTAAAATGCTACTTACGGCATTAAGATAAAACATTCTACAAACTTGGGAATTAGGAGCTTATATTGTAAAAACTTACAAGAGTCGTTGAAGATGTCCGCGAAACAGAGATCCAAGTTCTGCTGGTAAAAGTCCTATTTGATGGTGCTAGATTTCTGCACATGAAAAGTTGGAATGGTCAATATCTACAGAACGGTACGTATTCAACAAAAAAGAAATGTTGAAAGTCACAGTGTCAGTCTAACAATGTCACTAACAAGCTTCGGTGGGCAATTGCCCACGGGATGCAGTTTCAGACTGAACTTGAATTCTGTGCACCACACACTAGTGCGACCCAATCACTTTAGTCTTCCTAAACGCCCTTCTCAGTAGTCAATTGCTAACTCGCTCCCTCCACACACTAGTGCGACCTAATCACCCTCATCTTCGTAAACGCCCTTCCGAGTACTCAATTACTAAATTGCTAACTCGCTCCCTCCCTGAGTCAGGCCGACCAATAACCATGATACTAAGAAACGCTATGGCCTACGAGACTAATCTGCACCAGAACTCCTTCGTGCTGCAAATTCCTCACTGCCCGAACTAATTCTGGATTAGTCATATGCATCACATACAAGTGCTGCCCGGTCAGTCGATTTTTTCTAAACGCCCTTCCCAGTGGTCAATTGCCCACTGGAAGTGTACGAATTTTGTACAAGTTGTACTATACGACGTCGAATTCAATTTTTTATACCATAATTATACATTTAGAATACAGTGTATAAAAATATTTACATCAAAAGAAATACGAGCTCGTGAACTCAAAGACGAACAATGTACGCTTCAAAAGAAAGCACTCACCGTTGCAATTAGGTCATCACATATGTAAAAGAAGATTAAAGAATACGTCGCTTGCAACTGGCACGCTTCAACACACCGCTGATACGGACCGGTTCAAGTCACGGAACCACTGCATGCAAGCACAGATTCATTCTCAGACAAGAAAACAGCTTTTCCTCGGTCACAAGGAAAACAACTACTCAATCCAATAAAGCTTTTAGTAATCATCATCAAAGGACAATCATAAAACGAATGTACGAGCTTTCAATGGGAGTAGTGTATTACCTTTTCAAACTTGCAAAGATCCAACAGATGCCTTGTTTCGAATCCACAAAACAATATACAAGTCGAAAAGATCCTTAGCATTCACTCCTTTTTGTGTCCTGGAAACCACAACCACCATGATAAGATTTCTTTCTTCGTGCAGTTAGTCGACCTTCATAAACTCATGAATACAAAGTGTAACCTTATCTACACGATCTGGTGCTTACGACAGCCTTCGAAGGCATTGCAAGGTGTCTGTACACCACTCACGCGAAGTCCATACCACTCATCTTCAAAGCATATAAAAAACTGATCTCCTTTCTTGAAATCAGTACAAAAAATCAAGATGTGGTGGAATCGATGGACTAAGAATATACCAACACATGTAGCCTAAAGTACACAATCTGATGCTTACCGACAGGCTTCTGAAACTAAGCATATTACTCATGTTTGACGACAACATACTTATACCTCTTAGAAACCTTGAGAGAGTTCAATCATTATCCTTTATGGTTCAGTAGCCTTCGTAGTATACAAATTTATTTAGTAGCCATCTGGTGTATGTGAGCAGGTGGGAGCGCAAAGTGTGACGAGGAGCATGCAAGATGCTTTGCCTATTACAAACTGGGCATCATCTCTACACAAAGCATTTCCGACTGGTGCACCACTAAGAAATAACCTCCTTACAGTCTCCTATACTTTTACAATCATCGACCATCTAACTGCGAGATCAATTTTTATTCAACCTGAATCATTAGCTAAAGAGAAAAAGAAAGTACGAAAGGGAAAACGATTACAGAACAGAACATCGATGAAGTAGTCTCTGGCGAGCCAAATAATTATTTTAGAAGAAAAAGCTCCTGTCGTCTATGAATCAATATTAATCGTATTTCTGACACAAAGCTCGTTCGGGAAGCATGTTCTTAGTAATTTTACAGTAATGTTGAGCATCATCATTATCTAAAGGAAGTGAGATTTGTAAACTATCACAAACCGTTGCAGCTGAGCTAATACTGGCAGTGTACAACCTGGGAGCATGTCTCTACTGCACGTACTTGAGTAAAGTCGTAAGACATGCTTCCCATACACTCTTTGATGAGATTAAAAGTGTGTATGTAATCTAGGTGCATTCCAAATCAATTACCGTCTTCACAAAAGTGACATCATCCGAAAACTGAAAATGGTTCATCGACAGTAAAAGCTAGATTGCAACCGTCAGGGTATGTGATTTCCTGGCGCACTCACATGCATTACATCAGCTGGAATCGTTACAAAAGGGAAATCACACGAAAACTGAAAAGACTTTTGAGGACAAGAAAAGTTAGTTTCCGTTTGAAAGATAGCAAGTATGTGATTTCGTTGCCGAGTCGGTGTATTATTACACTACTCTGACAATCTCCTAAAGCGTGATTAACGTGCGCAAATCGGACCAAGCAAGTGCTACAATTATTGAGTGGCAACACACACGCAAAGATATGAGGAAGTCCGCAATCAAATACAAAACTCATGCAACGACGATGATGGGCGGCCACATACCAGTTCTTGAGATTCACGTTGGCATTGTTTTTGATGTCGGCGTTCACTTGCTATTGACGTCGCCGCCCTGTTCTGTCGGCGTTGCTGTTGACGTCCCCGACGAGCAAGCGCCACGGAAAAACCCCCCGCCAAGCGCCCGGAACAACCCCACGGAAGCACCACGGAAAAACCCAGCAAAGAAGCGCCCGGAACAACCCACCAAGAAGCGCAAAGGAAAAACTCTACCAGCAACCGAGACGGAAAAACTCTACACTGTCACGACATAGAAAGCAACGACACGGAAAAACACGAGAACTTCAGTACTTCACAACGAAACCCTGGAAATCGAAATGGGAGGGGAGAGAAGGTGCGCCACCAAAACACATCGGGCCAGGTGATACCCGCGCCCACGCCCACTTGATACCCGTCGCCCACGCCCAGGTGATACCCTCGCCGACGCCCAGGTGATACCCGTCGCCCACGCCTAGGTGATACCCGTCGCCCACGCCCGCATGATACCCATCGCCCACGCCCGCATGATACCCATCGCCCACGCCCGCATGATACCCATCGCCCACGCCTAGGTGATACCCGCGCGCAGGTGGTACCCGCGCCCAAGTGGTACCCGCTTTCTACAACATGTGGCATGGTTCACTAATTCATGCGCTTAATTTGAATGAAGAAATTTTTCCGGGAATCCCTTATATTCCACGATTGCAATATATGGATGTTATGCAAAAACTTTCTAGTTGTAAGCACTAATTCACTTTCTATTTTTGCACCCAAACATTCTACGTAAGTCTCGACAATCTATGCCAACTCGTATCTGAAATTTTGGTCCAAATGGTTAATGATATGTCTATTACACTCTGCACCCTTTATTGTCACACCTTGGGTGACCAAAATGCATGTGATAGTGAAGAGGTCTCTAGTGTTAATTTCGATCTGTGATTGTAAAGAATTAATTGTAAGTGTGATATTATGGAAGTGTTTAGAAATGTAATGAAGAATACTTTTAGCATGCATAGGTATAGAATATGAGATTTACTAAAAAAAAATTCACTACACTTTCAATCTCTTCAGACTCATATGCTCAAGTTTCTTATGTATGTGCCAATCATCACCATCTAAATGGTATAAGAACATGGGTGTTGACATCAAGGTAAAGAGTCACATGCCAATATTCTAACATGTGATAAGACAACAATAAACTGAGCTCTAATCATATTTTGTATCCTCTTTGTTACAACTTTCTGAGGAATAGATCACCTCTCATATGTCTTGAAGTGACAACAATCTATTTGCATCATCATGCACGAGATAAAATAAAACTCTTCTAGTTTGTTTGTTGTGAGGTAAACTTCTTCGATGCTTGTTGAATTTGTGATGCTCTTGCATTCACCATGAACCCTTCAAAGTGGATTGCATATTTTGTTATACTTCAAACTCCTACATAACAAGAAAAAAATCAATCAACACTGTAGTCATTTGCCAAACTTATCATATTTCCTCCTAGCCTTCCAAGGAAAAAACATAAGTTAGCACTTAACTACCAGAGAGCATATTAGAAATCATACTTTCCAATTAATTGTCTATTGAACCTAATAAGTAGAATATAAATTGGAATAGCAAACTCAAATCAATGTTACAAGTTGCAACCTTTACAATGATGAACATAGAAGCAAAATGATAGAAAGACTTACCTTACTTGCGAGCCCTATTGAGTTTCAATCAATTAGCATAAAACTTCTGATATCAGATGACTTTGTACAAGTCACATGTGCAACACACAACTTCGAGAACTTGTCACAAATTCGTTCCATCTGCAACAACTCTGCACAGGTAAAACTTGAGGATCCCTCTCCTATCATATAATCCAAACACTTCTGGGCAGCAACACGAGCTTCAACCACTTGAATTGTTGAGCGCTCCATGTTGTTTTTATCAACTGCTTCATCTTCATGATCTTCTTCTTGGTGGTTCTCCAACACTGGTGATGATATTTCACCATTCTCTACTAACTCTATAATTTCTGAAGTAGAGTATTCACGCCGGTATTGTCTTCAGCAACCATAGCAATGTAATCAGAAGCTGAAAGCTTCTGGATAAGATTGCCATCCTTCGATTTGCCAAGATCCAAACTTCCAATAAGCTTTTCAAGTTCACCAATTTCAGTTCTATCCTCTTCTTCACCTTTTCTGATGATATCCGCATTCCAATCTCGAGGCAAAATATTGGAGATTCTCCAAGCATTACGAAATGTTTCACCATCAAGCTCACTCCATGCTCCAACAATCCATACCATGGAATGCAACAGGTCCGTATGGATAGATCCCAAATCTTGTGTTACATCGGTAGCAGAATATTGCTCTATTGTCCAAGCCACCAGCTTCCTTTTATAACGCAATTTCAAGGAAGCTATAATCCCTTGATCCAATGGTTGGACTACCAAGTCACATTCTTTGGAAAAATAAAAGGGTAATATTGGACAAAACATATGCCTCAAACTCACCAATCAATGTCTTTTGGATGCCTTCAACTTGATGGCTAGGAGCGTTGTCCAATAAAATCAAGATTTTCCTCCCTTGTGCATGCATCCTTATATTTTCATACATCACCAAGTTTGTAAAAATGTCTTTGGTCATCCATCTTTGTGCTATTGTTGTAGTAGTGCACAAAGACATTAGGATCAAAAGTTTTAGGGAAACACCTTGCCGAGCGATTTGTGAATAAATACCATCTTGAATCTGCTCCTTTCGGAAATGTTAGCTCATGACCCCAAAGTGATACGATCCTTTGATTTCTTCATTCCCCTTGGACGACCTACATTCAAGGTTTTTGAAGGGAGAGCCCTATAAAACAAACCTGTTTCATCAAAATTAAAAACATCCTCCATGTCATAAGTTCCAATTATTGCAAACAATTTGTGTTGAGAAACACAAACACCATGAGCATCCGCATCGCTAGATTCACCATGAAGGTTATGACATGCAATTCCATGCCTTAACTTGAATTTCCACAACCACCCAGGAGAAAGCTTGAAGTCTTCTGCAGAGATGCCAAAAGCATCTCTGAATTCTGCTGCTTTCTCATAAAGCATTGCATCATTTAGAATTCCTCTTCTCGCTCGAATCTGTGCAAACCATAGCATCAAAGCTTTCTCTAGTTGAGGATACTTAGAATGCCTAGACCTCTTTCTTTCACCTTGATGAATTTCAGGTTCAAACTCAAGCCATTTCTCTGAATGCTCCAAAAATTTGGTGATTGTAGTTCGATTCACCAATCTAAAACCATGATGTTCCACCATATGCTGTGCAAGCTCAGAATGTGTCAAAGAAGGAAATTTTTTATGAACTTCACAAATCTTTCTTTTCTCAGATCCACTCAAATCCACACGATGTCTTGTTTTTGAAGAACTAGACATCTTTGAAGTAAGTGGTGTACCTACACGTACAAATTATTATCATTAGTATTCGAAGGGGAACTACTAATAGCAAGAATGAGACAAACACATCACAATCAATATCACCGCACACAAATGACATGTGTTTTTTGCACTCTATCTTGAACGGAGAGAAATGAGAATGGTTATACATATTGTATGGAACACTTTGCACCCTTTATTGTCATATTCTCGGTATTGACAAGGTTTGGGTTGCTAAAGAGGCGATTCAAGCGCGGAATAAGCGGCGTTGGAGTGATATATGATCATGAAGAGAGAATAATAGACTTACAAAGTTGGCAAATTGCGTGTCCGCCACTCCAGCGACGTTCGGTACTTGTTCAAATCCTGCGACTTCGAATGCTACGAATCTTGTCCGCTCCAATACTTGCAACACTCACTCAAACCTTACAATAACATAATTTCTTCAAGCTTGTCTTTACGTTTTGCAACACTTGCATGAAAAGCTTAAGCAACAATTCCGCTCAAGGAAGTGGTGCTTGAGAGAGCAAACGCCGTAAGAGGAAGCACTACATTCAATGTGAGTCGGCTAATTAAGACACGTGTGGCGCTTCTTTATTAGCACATTTGAGCGAGAAGTGCTTGTGACATTATCGGAAGTGATAGTGATGATTCGGAAGGAATTAAAGTCTATATGAAGACAATATGCCTCTTCAATGTTTTGGGTTGTCATCCAATATTATCAACTTAATATTTGGTGTGCTTAGATGTTAACTCTCAAATTTATTAGTTGGATTAGATTCCATTTAAAATTTTGTAATTTTGAAGAATAACTTAACTTTATCTTCAATGTCGTTAAGAGAGAACATTTATTTTGGTGAAAGGGTCTATTTTTCTTTATTTTTGCAAGTTTTGGGGTTCCACCATTGCAAGGCAATTATTGAATTAAGAGAGTTGTTTTATTTTTTTCTTGGTAGAAAAGCATGTTAGAAAAAAATACACACCTTTCTTGTTTGGTATTATTTGATTGCACTGAGAATAAGGGACCGTTTACATGAGCGTCAAGCGAGCATGGGGCCAAAGGAGGACAAAAATCATCTCAATGCGGTTAGTCCACTACTCGTAGTTCAAAAATGGACCAATTGCATTGATAAGAGTTTTGCTTTCCATCGAACCCATAGATAGTTTGACTCCCCATGTAAGGCGGTTCTAAGGGAGACTGCTCAAAACTAGAGCGACACCAACAATGCAAAGACTAGGCTTTTTTACTCGAGAGACACATAATAGCTTCTTCACTTAGAGATATGCAATAACTTCTTCTTTGAGAGATACATAATAGCATCCTTACTCAAAGATACATAATCTTCTTCACTTAGAAATGCATGATAGCTTCTTCACTCGTGATGTAGCATGCACTCACAATGAACATTATAGGATGCAAAATTAGGGGACCATTTTAGAAACACATATGAGCCTTCAAAATTCATGAATCTACTTTCATTTATTTTCTGCATGCACGAAAATTGCTTACACTAGGTACTTCACCATAGATTGTGAAATCTGAAATTCGAGCTATATTCAATCTCTCCCTTCTATGAGCCTGATCGAGGATGTTGAATTATTATTTTTGCCACCAACCAGATTGCTCGAAGAGGAGGGGCACAGTACGTGCTGGGGGAATAGGTGGCATGGCAGACTGCCTTCTTTTTTATTTTTTTTATCCTATATACTCATTTGAGAACACGTTTAAATCCTGTCAGTCATGGATGTATAAACATGTGAATTTCATCCGCACGTTCTGTCCGTTGACAGTTGGAATCGAGTTGAGGAATCAAGGGTTCATTTTTCAACCCTTTTTTCGAGCATGCCCATCTCTTATTTTATTACTTTGTGGTGGGGACTTCATATTTCGATGGGATTTTTAATTTTTAAATTTTTTTCAAACTATGTTTATTGACTACCAAATACTACATCCACCGTTGGGATTTTGAAAATTTCATGGTTATGTGTGAATAATATGGAGTCAAAAGCGTGCCTTTGTATGCATGTTTTTTCTTACCTCCTTCAACTCAATTTCACATTTACTACACTTAAGATTTTATAAAAATTCCAAATTTTTTTAAGCTTACTCGAAACTCAAGTAGTAACCTGGATCCGTAGAGCCTCATCCAAAAATAAATAGATAAATAAAAATAAAAAAATAAATTGATTTTGACCCTCTAAAATTTATTTGCTCAAATAATAGCCTTGCAATGGTGAATCAAATCAAATATCTACACATAAAAAGTCCTAATTAAAATCCTAACTACAAAAAAAAATTTAAAAAATCCAACAGTAAATGAACGAGATATAGGTCTTTAATAAACAACCATTTTTTCATTGTTTTCATCATGGTGTACATCATTGCAAATCTAATACCAGAAGTATTTGGTTAAAAAATCTTCTCACTAGAGAGTTGTTAGATTTCAAAAAAACCTTTTTGATATTGACATTTATTTCAAATTTTTTTTCCACTAACATGTTAACATCTTCACACTAATATTCCTGAATTACCCAAGTTGATTGATTTACGTAATTAACGAGGTAGCCTCTAAATTTTTTGAGCAAGGGCTTCAGAGTTTTGAGTAATTCTTCATATTAATCATTCAAAATTTATCAAAATTCGTGATTTTGTAATTAAGTTTTTATAAATTAATTGTGTGCTAATTGGTAACCTTGCGTTGGTAAAAATACCCCCAAATTTTTAGATTAAGAAAAATCAAAACTAGATTACTTGCACCAAAATTATTATAAATCTGGTATTCAATGGTTGATTGAGCAAAAATCTACCCTAAATCTAAATTCAAATTGCAATCCATCTTCACAAAAAATTGATATGTAACAATTGGTAAAGAGAATATGGCTCTTCAAGAAACATGTCATTCAATAATTATTTTGGTGTAAAAACATCATTGCAAATCACATACCAAAACTATTAGAATCAAAAACCTTCCAATTAGAAAGTTGTTGGAATTCAACTTCCGTTCATATAAATGTATCAATAATCATGATAAAGGAATTTGAAATTCAGATAATTAGCTTGCAAAGGTAAAACCTACCTTGACTAAAATGTATGCTAAATAATCCTTCATACTTGTTTGGAAAAGTCTCAATTTTAACAACACAAAGTAGACTTAGTTTGTAATAACAATAAAAATTATTGGCAAAAACAAAGATAGATAAATAGAAACTTGGTCCTTTCTAAGGGGGCGGCATGAATGAAGTGTCCGTTCGTAATGCTAATATTCTCGATGGCCACTAGACTTTACCATAAGATCTTATAAAAATCACACG
Source organism: Bryum argenteum (assembly GCA_037043015.1). Taxonomy (NCBI): domain Eukaryota; kingdom Viridiplantae; phylum Streptophyta; class Bryopsida; order Bryales; family Bryaceae; genus Bryum; species Bryum argenteum. The sequence continues at coordinate 9,567,048 of CM073328.1, read as the reverse complement.
AACGAAGTTTTCAAATTACCCATTTAGTTTGAAAGACTAGTTTTATTCCGACTTATATTCTAAATATTACCAAAGTATCACATGTATATTACCCAATTACCATGCAAGAATCAAATAGAATTATCGAATAAGTTTATGAAGAAGGGTAAACTAGCTAGATTCTCATCAAAAAACTTCCCGAACAACAATTCTTAATTAGGAGAAGTTACATCATGGTAATTTCATGAGTAGAAACGTAAATTCAACTTCCAATCAAAGCGGCCGATTTGAAATTAAGGAGCTGGGATGCGTGGGCGGCGGCGCATTGGCGGTGTGGTTGCATTCGCTGTCACCACTCTTCCCGAGCATCTACGATGTGGGCTCGCAATCGCCTACGGCGTTTCTCGTGGCTTTTCCTCCACCGCACCGTCGCCACCATTTGCCGACCTCATGTTGTCGATTGCCGACTACTTTGAGGTCTTTGGAGCGACAACGTTTTATTATTGTCAACGGCGCGGCGGTTCGTATTGCAATTGACTCTTTGTATTTAGGAGCATTCTTGCGGAACTTCTACATTAGCCCATCTTCTGTGGCGCACGATCTGCACCGACTTGATAAATTCGTTGTGCCTGTGAGTACACCTCTCCATCCGATACCATGTCTTTGTATGTAAGCTCCATCATCTTTGTCTCCGATTTTCATGTGCAAGGTCTTGTGGAGGGGTTAGAGAGGCGATCTTGCCGTCTTTGATGTGCACGTCATTGATTGCGAGGGTGGACCATGATTCACCGGGTCGGGGTGTTTGTCGATGTTGTGTCGTAGAACTCTGTGATGGTCAATGAGGTCCCGAACTCGGGAATGATCATCATAAACTTACTTTCGGGCATACGCCTTCATACGATCTCTATTCTTTCGATCTCCATTGTTGGGTACGTGCCGCAACAAATGCTCAATATGTAGTACTACTGCTTTGTATGAAGGTTGCCAATTGAGAAAACCATTTTCGAGTTTTGAATGATGTCACTTTGTGAAGACGGTGGCGATTTAGGCTACATGTTTTGGTGTTTTCGTAGTCCATCGACTCCACCACATCTTGATTTTGTGTACTGATTTTAAGAAAGGAGTTCAGTTTTTAATATGCTTTGAAGATGAGTGGTATGCGAGCATCTTGCTTCGCTTTGTTAGTGAGCGTCAGATCGTGTGGTTGAGGTTATACCTTGTATTTATGTGTTGGTGTAATCTTAACCCACCACATGGTGATTCTGTGTACTGATTTCAACTGCGGAGAGTGGTTACGAGGTAGGGAGGACGACATCATTATACACGGAAAGTATAATAAAACAGATCTTATCATGGTGGTTGTAGTTTCCAGGACACAAAAAGGAGTGAATGTCAAGGATCTTTTCGACTTGTATATTGTTTTGAGGATTCGAAACAAGCGTCTGCATCTGTTGGATCTTTGCAAGTTTGAAAAGGTAATACACTACTCCCATTGAAAGCTCGTACATTCGTTTTATGATTGTCCTTTGATGATGATTACTAAAAGCTTTATTGGATTGAGTAGTTGTTTTCCTTGTGACCGAGGAAAAATTTGTTTTCTTGTGCGAGAATGAATCTGTGCTTGCATGCGGTGGTTCCGTGACTTGAACCGGTCCGTATCGGTGTGTTGAAGCTTTGCCCGATTCAAGCGGCGTATTCTTTTATCTTCTTTTACATGTGTGAAGGCGTAATTGCAACGGTGAGTGCTTTCTTTTGAAGCGTACATTGTTCGTCTTTGAGTTCACGAGCTCGTATTTCTTTTGGTGTAAGTATTTTTATACTTTGTATTCTAGTTATATAATTATGGTATAAACGATTAAATTTGACATCGTATAGTACGACTTGCACAAAAATTCGTACATGGCGGTGGGCAATTGCCCCTTTGGGAAAGGGCGTTTACAAAAAATCGGCCGGTAGGCGGCACTTGTATGTGATGCATATGACTAGTCGAGAATTAGTTTGGCGGTTTCGGATATAATTCATCGAGGTTGTTAAAAGTTTGTGAAGGAAATAAGAAACAAATTGTCTTGAGTCGGAATAGATTTCATCTTTGGTAGCTTGGCGTAAAAACGACCACTAGCCATGAATATTTGATTGTCCAATAAACGAATGTTGATTGCTTGTTGTTTCTTAAGTGGTAGTGGACAATTGCCCATGGCATTTGTCTCCAACGGACATTAACTAGAGTGTCTTCATTTGTAAGGAGGCGTAAGAGGTGACCTCGGGGCGTTAGATCTCGAATATTCGGGAGAGTTGTTTGAATTTTACGCTTAAGTGAGAAACTCGTTTCTAATATGTGACCACAACTCACATGTTAAACACTAGGTAATTGATTAATTGAACAAGGTTGACAAGTTAGAAGCAGTGAGGAATTTGCAGCATGAAGGAGTTACAGTGCGAGATTAGTCTCGTGAGGCCATTGATAGCGTTTCTTAGTATCATGGTTATTGGTCGGCTGAGTCGGGAGGAACCAGTTAGCGATTGACTATTGGGAAGGGCGTTTAGGAAGATTAGAGTGATTGGGTCGCACTAGTGTGTGGTCTTTGAGAATTCAAGTTCGATCAAAGCGCACAGTCGTAACTAAGTATTATGAGTTTGTCAAATGCCGGAAGTATTTAGGAGACAAATACTCTAGAGTCGGAACGACTTCCGCCTTGGTTTCTTCAAATACATGACTAGTACACGTTTTTAGATATGATCATTATTTTAGGGATTTAAATGAGAGTATAATCTTTGAAGTGCCATTGGGCAATTGCCCTTTGGATTTGTCTCGTGGACGATCTGTGAAAATGTAAGTGTGTAATAGCTGATCTTTAATGTCGATTTTGCCAAATACTCATGAGGCGTTTGAATACTACGTTTCTTTTTAGTGAAACTTGTTTGCGGTTCTAAGCGGAGCGCTGCAGTGGGCATATTAGATTGTAGGCAATTGATCAATTGACAAAGGCTGATTAGTTAGAGCAGCGAGGAAATTGCAACATCAAATTACGACTACATAGGGACAGAATTGAAGTAATTATTCTAGTTAAGAATAAGTAGTATAGAAAAATTGATTGAATAGAGACTTCACTTAGGATACATGTATTAGTATTGTTATTCTTTAATCTTGTAATATAGTACTTAGGAACAACATTGATAGTGTAATATCATGCCCTATGTAGGTTAACATCGGGCTCTGTGAAGATCTGGGAGGCGGATTAGGCGAGACTGCTTTGCATCCTCACCATTTCAGGAGGTGCGTTGTATGCTTGAACTCTTGATAATAGGTATGCTTCTACTAGTAACCTCGAGTTATAATTAATCTTGTACAAAAATAGGAGTATAAATGAAAACAGTGACGAGCAATCATTTGATGTTGAATTACGAAGTCCCGGGATTGGGTAAAAGCGTTGAGTATCGAAGAAGTGAAAGTAGGGTGCAGTCCAGGAGCTTACGACCCGGTGGGCAATTGCCCTTTGGATCGGTAACAAGTGAGAGTAATGCATCTTTGGAGACTTACTACACCTAAATTATGTGAAGAAAACCGTATTGATGCATGTAGAGGTGTTACATGTGGCCCTTTTTGAAAATGCCAATATGGTTGTTCAATATGTATAGTGTAGAGAATGGTAGAGGTTGCAATGAAAAGCGGAGTAAAGTTCAAAGAGGCACTTACCTATTGGTGAACTACCCATGTATGCCAATCCAATTTTGTGCATACTTATTCCTCTAAATTCATTATCGGGTAGGATTCTCGGGCACCGAATAGTAAGTGTACTCATAAAAGCTTGCTAGGTTCTTCTCTACGACAGGCGCGGTGGAGGAATCGCGAGCGGTTTACAACCAACCTCTACGCCTTCGTAGATCTTTTTATATGCGGAGGTGCGACGACAAACTTGAGCTTAATAATAGGATGCGTGTTATCAACACTTTGAGTTAAAGTAATTTACTTGAGAAATCATGATTATCATTATTTTATTATTACATTATCGAGTACTAAGTAAGAATAGTGTCATTGGTAAGCATACGAGAGACATTTGGCAATTGCCCCTTTGCATTCGTGACTTAACTCGTCCATGTAATGCACACTTTTGAAACATGGTAAAAGTAAATCATGAAGGAAACGATGTTGATGTATAGGGATATTTGTTAGAAGTGGCACATTCTAATAATGTCGAAATTGTAGAATATGTATAATATAAGAATCGTTGAATGCAATCACATAGAAGTTCCAAAGCGGTTGCCCATTGGAAGGAAGACCCAAGTATACCAATCCAGCTGTGTGAACATAGCGGTCATGCATTCTATCTACGAATTCGTTAACGTCCGGGATCGGGAAATATTGCTTCTTTGGAATCATGAGTGAGAAGATGGTGATTTTTGAAGAATGTGCAGAGAACGTGGTTGTGGAGCATAAGCGAGTACAAAATCGGTCAAGCAATTATGGAGAGTGATGCATCTGCAGCGACATTGTGAGATTGTAGTCAAAGATTATGACTACTTTCAATGTCAATGTATACCCATATTTGTTTAAATGATGATGTATCAATATTTGGATTGGGATCTACGAAATCTACCGTGGTATTGATATAAATTTGGATTTGAAAATGATAAGAATGTGCTTGGGATAATTAGGAATAATAAACTAAAGCCGCCTTTGTTATACGGATCCCTTATGAAATTATTTGGATTGAATTGCGGGGGAAAGCGATTGATTCGGATGATGCTAATGCCGTGTATCATCGGCGACGAAGAGAGGCGGATCCCCATTTGCATCGGGATCGGTAGAGATGATTGGTGTAAAAAAAGTATCCCTTATAGGCGAGAAGGGATTGGTGGTGGGGTATGCGATTGTAGAGTTTTCAAAAGAGTGGGCAGTCTATAAGCGGTCGAACGGAACTCGGAAAGGAGTATGTGGGAGTTGTCGTATGTGAAGTTCTTTGAAATGCAAACAACATTAACGCCTCGTACACTTCGGCGGTGGCCTACAAGACGTGTACTTTACGAAGGAGTCGGTCTTTACGACCATGAGCGTAAATACAACGAAGGTCTAGATGCACGAGCGGCTCGCCGGGCGTCGTCGAGGAAGTCGGCGGTATTTCTCTGTTCGTAATACTTCATGTCCTCCCAACAAGAAGCGAAAGGATGTTCTCATTGACAAAAAAGTCGATCGTAGATACATTGTGAAGTCTTCTTGCAAGCGAGAATGCATAACGCCTTGATTTTTTGACTCTTGTTGAGACATTGCGCTACGAGTTGCACCGCGTAGACAGTAAGTTAAAAGATAGTATTAAATTGGCGGTTCATAAAAACTTCCACTATATACCAAACACATCAAAGAAAGTATGTGTTATAGAAGGAAGGTCATCTGCATGGGTGCATGGCGTATGATCGCGGTGTGTCAAGTCGATTTCTATAGGTATCGTGCATACGCGGCGAGTGGGCGCCGTGCACAATATCATGGATTGTCGGGGTAGACGGAAGACTTGAGTAGCGGCTCAAGCGGTGCGGAGACAATGTCAATGATATTGACAAATCTGTGAGTCGATGCCCACAAGACACGGACTAAAACATCGGGGTTAACGAAAGGTGAGAAGGTGGTTGAGAGAATTCTTCCAACAGTACAAAGTGGAAGAATATACTAGAGGACATTAATAAGGTATGTTTCCATAAGTATCATCATTTTCGAGAATAATGAAGTTGCTAGAAAAAAAGGGTTATAATGTGAGGTTGCGTATGAAAAAAAAAGAAGTGAGTGGATTATGTAGGATGAATTTAAACTATCCGATATTTGATCCTATTATAAAATCGTTTGGGTATATTGGGAACATGAAATATAGCCTTTGAATTAGATGATGTGAGTAAGTTGTGGACAATTGGTAGCTTTATCATGACATATATCTCCATTTGGACGAAAATGGTAAGTTCGAATATGAGACATTGATGGATTACAATTCTAAAACAATGGGGACTGTGTTGCAGATACAAAAAGAATGTGGTCAGAAACCCATATCGCAGTCCAGTTGTAGTAAGATTCGCAAAGAACACTTTTCGGAGTACCAAATTAAGCGACGAGGTGATAATTTTGCGCGGTGTGGGAGGTGTGACGAACTAACTGCATTGCGTAATGTCCACGCTCATGGTTCCCCTGGGTACAAACATGCGAACCAACTTCTCACATTTCACCTTCGGGAACAAGAAGCCTCGCGTGCGCACTACTATTTTAGTCGAGCTTTATCATGCTATCGCCCTGAACAAGTGTTGTGTATTATGCATGACAAAGTGGACCATTCAAAAACAGCATCTCCATGTTTTGCGGCAAAGAACAAAGCGTGGATGGACTTATGAAGCTTCCGATTTGATGCCGGGAATGTTGGCGCATGGACACGGAGACAAGAAATACGCTCACTATGCTTTGGACTTGTATCCATGAGATAGCAATCAAACAATTGGGTCTATCGCGAAGCTACTCCGATCTCGAAAACCCGCCAAAGTCAAGACTGGCAGAATCTTTATTTTTAGGTGCGAGTGCAAAGAGTTATACGAAGCAATACTTGGAGGTTTGAGCAATGTGTTAGATCCATATTGAAAAAACCTTCACTGCAACCGATCCGATCGTTACCTCCCATCTTACACGCATGCGACTTGACAATTGTTGGAAAGACAACAAAAGTCGACATATCAAATGCTTTTGGTCATTCTTTGGTTGGCAAAGGTATTTTGAGGAAATTCAAGTATCGTTTTTATTGGTTGGACATACTCATGGCGATGTTGATGCATCATTTGGACGGTGGAGCATGAAACTACGGAGAATGATTATCCAACAATTCCCCTCGATGAAATCGTACATGGATTTAGATGACGAACCGTTTGTACGCCTCTCATCGAAGAAGTTCCAGATTTTAAATCCTTCATTGATGGATATATAGCGATAGCGAACTCGCCGGACATTCCAAGAGGCGACAATTTCGGTTTTCTGGGGATGGTAGTGGATGGCCTCACGATGCAATATAAGCTGCGATGTCTTGATGAGAAATGGTGCCTGCCGAAGGTATCAAGTTATGGAAGCGAGACCATGAAGGGAAGCCCAAGTTGCCGCCGGGCACCCCACGTGCGGTGTTACCTCGTGGTATGAAGGGGCAAGACGACATTGTGAGAGGCATTAAAGGCTTCATACAACATTGGAAAGCGAGAGGTGATGCGGACAAATCGGGAGAGTATACGCGAAAATTTGCTCGCGTTGTGGATCTTGGAGTAAGTGAATGAAGCATTGAAAGAACCGAGAAATGGAGCGGTGGATGTACTTTGCATGGGATTTTGGTACGAACTAGACAATCATTTGAGGTACAAACATTATACAACGCAAATGGTGGTGCGTGGAATTTGCGGAGGGACGATCGCTATATCGGACAAGAAGCCTTAAACCAAAACCATCATTTCGGGTAGCCGGGAGGCTGTCCGGTGGATATCACATTCTTTATGCAGCGCGGTTGTAGACGATGATGCACCTATATGGCTAGGAGAAGCTCGTTGGACCCAATACTTACATTCGGTGATGTGAATGAGAGGATGATAAAAGTGCGGTGGTACAAGCCTTGCAAACGGCGAGGAAAGAGTCATGTCCTTATGACAATTGGGACAACTGCGGTAAATTTCAAATGGGAGATTGATGAGACATACGAGGAGCAAATGACTAGTGTCATTTCTATATTAACAGCGTGGATCCAAAACTAAGCGGAAGGATCAACAAGTGTGACCGTTCCAAAGCGTCGCATTCTTCAAGCTTTAGCTAGAATAGCTCTTAGCATCGGGCGTCCCCAAATGCTCCCGAAGTAGCTAGCTCGTCCCGGATAGTGAATAGGCTTATATGAATGGTTACTTATTAAATACGTTTAACGTGAAGACAATCGTACTTGTTAACGTACTACATTATGTATTGAAAAACTCCTTATATAAAAATATATATGTACATGGAAAAACAATAGTTTCATAAGCATTCTCTTTAATGACATTAATTACCATTGAATATCCAATTCCGTCAATTGGTATTTCATGTTCTATGAATATACTCACCTTTGTAACATTCGGAGGTAGTACAAAAGATTAGTGTGGAGTATACAATGTATCATACTAACTATAATAAACAAAATTAAATTTGGACACAAACTACGTTACGATGTTCTTAAAAACACATGAACATTGTCGCGGAGGTGGTATACAATACAAACAACTAAAACAACTTTATCATAAATACTCGATCACAAAATGTATGACTTCTCAACCTTATCCGAGATTAGCGGTGAGAACATGGTACAAACCTCAATAGTGTATGAATTTATCAAATGATGTGCGTAGAGATCATTGCGTTTATAGTTACGAGTGCCAATAAGTGAAATCAAATAATACATATATTTGTTTATGTGACATTGGAACATGAAGTTAATGCAAAAAATAATCAAAAGTACATTTGTCAAAAGAATATGGTGGAGAGTGAATGCATAAATAGATATAGCATGAATGTGTTCATTATATTGATTGTTGGAAGTGAATTTTGTATATGCCAAATATTGGAAACAACAATAAGCGAGACTAGAAAAAAAAACTAGATTTGTATAGTTCTGAACTTGCTCTCTATATATTATAAAAATCTTTTGCGGTTTATCTAGGATGGAGCGTCACATACATGAAGAAAATAATATCATAGCGAGAAGACCAATCATGTCACACATTCACAAATTTCTTAAAGTAGTTATACAATTTACCTCGCTACAAGAGAGCCCAGGTTAATAAAAATTTTAAAAAATGTAATAAAGAAATCCATGAGTTTCCTATTTTTGAGGAAGCTTGGACTTCTTTATGAGAGCATAAGAGCATGATCTGACATTGTTAATTTTTGCAACTCTTTCCAAAGTAACCTCTATCATAAAATAGTGTTACCAAATTCAAGTATATAAATGTCAACTTCCGTAACTTCCATAACTGTGACTACATTTACAAATGAAAACTTGGACGTTGGATTTTGATAGCGGGATTTTCCTCCTGAAAACTTCAAAACCTTTACGTACACACAACCAAAATAGTCCCCAATTAAAGGAATAGTCCCAATTAAGCGAATATGGTGTTAAGTACTTCTATTTTCTCTCGTTTCTATTCAAACTGAATGCTAGGTATAGTAGTGTGTTCTAGCAGAGTGCATCCAACAGTGATTTTCCACACAGGTGGCACTTGCAGCCTATGATTTTCAATGTTCTCATCATTTGTAAGTCAGGACTCGTTCACCGGAGGCTTTTACAAAGTCACAGCTGGAATTAAAGGTAGCACTTCTGAGGCATGATTTTTGCGGTAGTTGCTGTAGCTCGTGTTCATTATCGGTAATCAGCTGAGACAGTGCTGTTCGGAATTATATAGAAAGTATTGGTATTATTCCTTTCGAGGCCGGTTTTTCTTAGTAAGCAATGGGTGTCACAGGTTTTGGGGTTGTATCAAATCGCTCGAGCATCTTGTATTATTGGGTTCTGTATCGTTGCAGTTGAGTTTCGTGGAATTGATCAACACGGGGCTGCTCATATGAGAGGATTCGATCGTCTGACGCTTGATAGTACGAGTATGAGCGTTTAGCGAAGGCCACGGGATAAGGGTTTTCCTCTCTAGTTGAGTACTATTTACTATCGTTCTAACGATTTTCTCAGTGCAGCCCATGGCCGAGAAGAACCTCAATTATTCATTTGGATGTTTTGTGCCGCCCAGTCCGTAGATCTGTTTCCTTAGCACTTCGAAGACACCCTGCGCATTTTTCCGATCTGAGAAGCTCCCTTTAACGGGTTTTCGCGCATGTCGGTAGGTTGCCGAACACTGCTGGAACCAATGGTGGTGGAATCATGTGGATGAGATCTAGATTGCATATTCTGTGCTGGTGGAACTGAGTTGTAATTGTACGTAGCGAAAGTGACTGCTGTACTGGCATGCAGTGTTTAACCCAATTACAACCGAATCTAATTGAACATTGCAGTCAGATTGTGATGGACAGGTTGCTACAGTGGAAACAGAGCATAGGGTATTACTGAAGGAAAGATAACTTGTTTGCGGAGAGGAGATGATATATATTCAGTACAGACTCTAGAAAGGTCCGTTCTGCACACCTTTATGCTCGTCACCTTTATCTGTGGATTATTTCAAGCAGTGAAGCATTCCCTCTTTCTTAGCATCGCTATGGGACGTTGTGCGTATCTTCGTTGCCATTACATTGATGTATATTTGTATGGTTGCTTGGTTGTGTAGTATGTGAAAACATCTTTCATCATGTGTACCGTTATCTTTCCATTGTGAAAAGAGGTTGAAGGCTGTGTATTATATATTGGTTCTTCTGCCTGATGGGTGTTTCGAGCTACATTTCATCACACCGACCACAAGTGGACAAACTTGTGAGTCACATGGGAGCAATCTTCTTTGGTTCTGGACATGAAATGTGACTGATCTCTACTCGATGGTTGACTGCTGTATAGCAACAGCAAGAACTGCACTGGTGCTGACATTTACGGGAAGGTATTCTGCTCTGTAGACAATGTCTAAATCTTACGACATTTTCTTGAGCCATAGCGGCGCTCAGAAAGACTTTGTGGAGCAGTTGTTCTTAGAATTGACTCGACACGGGCAGTATAGCGTTTTCTTTGATAAAAACTCCCTCAACCATGGTGACTCGATTAAATCGAACATCGTGGAGCATGCAACGACGTGCAAGATGGCTGTGGCGGTGCTCTCGGAGGACTATTTCATCAGAAGTAAGTCACCTATGCTGGAGCTGGCTGCTAGTTACACAGCATCCCAACGAATGCGAACGGGTGCCTGCCTACTACCTGTCTTCTTGGAGCTCAAACCTGAGCAAGCGAAGACTTCCGAGAGGCAGTCAAAATGGGTAAGTACGTGGGGTGAATGGAGAAGGAATGAGCTCATGAGCGACCGATCCGAGCATCGGAAAAATTGGGTTGAGCCTGAGGTATGGAGGAAAGCTTTAGACAAGCTGTTGGATACTCGTGGTCTTGTTTACAAACCACATGAGAACAGTTACAAATCAGCGCTGTTTGCACAAAAGGTGGCAAGAGATATTGCTTGCAAGCTTGATGCATTGAACAATTCGAAGGTTTCATACAAGGCAAAGGAAAGTGTGGAACACAATAAGGCAAGAACACAATTTCTCTTCTTATGATGTGCTCATTACCGTTCCCATGTAATTCCTGTGTCCCATAAAGTCTGCCCGTTAGTTGTATCTTTGAGACAACCTGATTTCATGAAACTAAGGGACCATGGGGTAGTTTTAATTTATAGCACTTTCCAAAACTGGGACGTGACTTCAGAAGGTGCTTATGTTTATCTGGCAATACATTTGTGAACTGCTCTATGACCTAATGTGCCGAAGTGTCTGCCAACATGCAGTGAGCAAATGATATCTTGTGATACGGTCTTTACAGTCTCTAGTATTCTGGGTTACTAAATTCTTTCCAAGAAAGTCTTCTGAGTGAAACCTGGGTAATTCTAATTGGGAAATTATGTAAGCAGGCAAAAATCTTAGTGATTCTGTGGTGTTGGAGCACTCGAGCAAGAACCTCAACGGCTCTCTTCAGTGCTTTGATGGAATGGGAAAGCCTCGACGTCTGGAGGAACTCATATGGAGGTACGCTAGTAGGCGTTAATTCCAGTATGATATGCTCCTCCCTAGGATACTCAAAATGATAGGTCGATAAGCAACGTTGTAGGTCGATGAGCAGATCTTGATCAGAAGATGTTCTAAGAACACTTGAACATAGGAATTGGATTCGATTTTTGTTAGGTATCAGAAATCAATCATTTACAGTTTATCATGCCACCCAACCATATCCAGTTTGAAGGTTATGTTCTTTCAAATTGTAGCAAGTATTAGAGGTTATTTATGACAATGTTGAGGTACAGAGTGTCAGTTTTAGTAGTGGAAAATGATAGCTTCTGAAATGATTGTAGTTTGGACAGGCGTACTTGGAGTTTATGGAGCGCAAGAGAAATGTCGTTCAAGTACGTGAGAGGAAAGTTGAAGCACGTGAGAGATCCATAGACGAGCGTGAGAAGGAGAAGGACGTTCTAGAGCGCAAGAGAATGGCATGTCTATCAATAGGAGAAAGAAGAGTCCCTCTCCGACTTCTCGAGAATTGTTAATCGATCAGGTGAAAATGATTCTGATAGTGACCCAATGATCTATATATATGAACAACCTGATCTCGCTAACTACTACTACCCTCCGCACAAGTGGTGATTTTCGACAAACACCTCAAGTGGTTGGGATTTTTGGGACAGGTGGTTTTCTTTTCAAGTGGTCCTAGAACCAGTGGAATTAGAATTTGCCTTACCACCAGTAAGATTGATTTTTCGTCATGAACCCTTGAATGTCCCTAGGTTTTCTACATTTTTTATTTTTAAATTTTTTTTTGAATCTTATTAGTGTAACTAAAAATGAAAATTTGAAAGCTTAGCCAAAACAATCTTGTAGTACACTTATTGTGAATCAAACCTCATGAGGTCTCTCAGTGCAAAACCATAATGTATTTCACTAAATAGTGTGGTTAGTGTGAGGTGATGCATAATGTGCTTACCTCACTACCTTACGAACACTATTTGTCAATTTAATGGTAAATAGTATTGGCGACTACATGTGTTACCACCTAAATCTAACCCTAATCTGGAACAATTCATTTCAAGTTCCATTTCCTCACTCACACTACTATCCATATTCCAAAAGGTGCAAGGTCAAAATATTTACTATTCTTCATGAATAGTGCAGAATTCATATAAACTATTTTTGGAAAAGTAAGTTTTTGATATTTAGAGTGATGTCACAACTATGAGCCACACTAAAGACACTATTGAGTATAGTGCGCTAAAGGGGTTGTAAATTTCATCATTTTTGCTGGAAGTTGAAATACTTGAACAAACAATCATATTTCAATCAAGAAAACTCACCTAGGAAGTTACTTCTTGTGAAACACCCAAACCATCAAATAAAAATCTCAACTCAAAAAAATCGCCTTACAATAGCAATAATTTCCTCCAAATGTTAAAAAGAATTATTGTGTTCATAAGTAGATTGCTTGTACTAAAATGCATGTCATTTTTAATTTAAAAATAAGATGAAAGATATATACCTCCTTAAGGACAATATTTTTTTTTCAATACATCCTTACTACACTAAAAAAATATATTTAGTGTTGGTGTCATTAAACACAAACAAGAACACTAATTGTCAACAAGGGTAGAATTGTAGCAACTCTCATTGTCAGTTCCAAGCACCAATTGTGGTAACAATAAGAAATAAAAAATTTAAAAATAAAGAAGGTGATATTTAGTGTTGGATTTTGGAATATACATGTGCACAAATAGGATTGTGGAAGTAAACAATGGTTTGAATTAGCGGGGGTTTTGAGTTGCGGACCGCGTTCCATCCACTTTAGGACATGTTGACAAACATCAAGTTAAAGCATTTACGCTTTCTTGGCTTCCCATCTCCTAGTCCCATGCATATGTTCTCTAGGAAATGAATAATGTCCTCAACGAGGTTGTGATGCATGCAACATGTAAGCAAGAATTTGAGAACAATATTTTTCGTTGTCAAAGTGGCCTCTAGCCTAGAGGAGGAGCTATTATGACTTGAAATTTGCACAGCCAAAGTCATGGACTCCCATACACAACATCCAGCACATTTAACGGTAGAGTGGCTTCTAAATCTCAATGATCTAGTTGTCCATGTTGATGACAAAGTGTGTCTTATCCAACGTTCTCCATTAAGTTTTCATCAAGCTGGTCATTTTGAAACCTCTATCATGGAGCAACCCTAGATAATATGCAACCATTTTTGGGTTTAGATCTTTTAGCTGTTTGCTAAGCAATAATCGACCCACGTTGTAACAAAGGACTACATTATAAGAGATCCATAAATTGTTGGACCCATGGTGAGTAATCTTTTCGATTAAAAAGTTTATCATCATTAGGGTTCCTTGATTCAACATGATAGATGGAATCGAGAGGATGATGAAATTGACATTTCGAGAGTTTGAAGAGAAAACTCTCCGGGTACAATATGTCGAGAAGACTTGACAATTGTGGATACAACTATTGTAGTCCTTTAATTTACAACGGGGTCAGTCTTTCAACAACTCTTAAGGCCTTCAGCAAATTTATATCAGTTAATTCTTTGATGAAGGGTACATGACGGTTTGGTAAGCCACATGCCTAGAACGTTATTAAAGAAAATAATTGTCATCAGTCCATTAACACAGTAGATCATGAGTTGCAAACTCCTTTTAAGACCAAATATAGATGAAAAAGCAGGTGAGACAAGTATGACTGTATCGTTTTGTCAAGCGCAATCTTGACATACATGCAATCTATGGAAAGTCTTGAGTGTGGCGACAAGTATTGTGATAAAAGATCGTGAAGTTTAGAGCCATGCTTAATAATGAAAATCTAGAAATCAACCTGTTAAGATTTTTAAAATACGTATAATGGATTCTTTTGTCAAATGATTCAAGTCATTCTAAGCTTAAAATTCATTGATAACCTAATGTTTATAAGCATTGTATTCTTTTGAATTCCAATTGATAATTAGTGCGTGTTAGAAGTGTTCTACAATTTATCTACAATTTGTTTGAGTGAACTAATATCTGACACCCATTCAAGTGTTTTTGTAAAAATCATTCAAATACACAGCATATCAACCTTTTGCAGTTTGCAGATCATTTGACTGAAAAGAACTATTTGTTCTGTATTTTAAATCTTACACTCCATTGATTTTCATTATGTTGACAATTCGAAGTTAACTGTTTCATGTTTAATGACACGGGAAGAATCATGATTACATCACTGAAGTGCGTATAAATGAAAAGAGTTATCTGCAAAGAACACATTTCCGATCTATTTTACGGCAAAAATGGACATGCCACAAGCAATCTACAATGTTATGAACACAATAATTACAATGACAACTTGCAGCAAATTGGAGCGAAAAACCTCAACGTATAAATTGAATTGCAATGGTGTAATCACAGTGTTGAAGTCTTCTGACAACTCTTCAAATTGAAATGTCAATTCTCATACTTCATCTATCATGTTGATGATGATAAACTTTAATCGAAAATTATGCTATACTCAATTTATGGATCTCTATAATGTAGCTTGTTACAGTTGACATCCTATCTAAATACCCAAGCTATACTTTCAAAAAAGGTTTATGACCAGTGTGAAGAGGAACAACACGCTGTCTGCAATCTGAAACCATGGATAAATGCCCGGATATTGTGGGAGTCCCAATGGTTTGTTCAGAATATCTTCTCCTCTAGGATTCTCAAATTCTTTGCTTACATTACCTGTCAAATTGACACATTATTCATTTCCTAGAGAACATAGTAGGAGATAAGGACATTATGCATCACCTCACACTAACGACACTATTTAGTGAAATACATTATGATTTTGCAATTTATGAGACCTCATGAGGTTTGATTCACTATAAGTGTACTACAAGGTGTTTGGCTAAACTTTCAAATTTTCATTTTTAGTTACGCTAATAAGATTCAAAAAAAAATTTAAAAAATAAAAAATGTAGAAAACCTAGGGACATTCAAGGGTTCATGACGAAAATCGAATCTTGATTGGTAAAGGCAAATTCTAATTCACACTGGTTCTAGGACCGCTTGAAAAGAAAACCACCTGTCCCGAAATCCCAGCCGCTTGAGGTGTTTATCGAAGAGCGCACTTGTGCGGAGGGCTGGCAGTTAGCGAGATCGGAGTTGTTCATGTATATGAATCATTGGGTCACTATCAGAATCATTTTGCCTGATCGATTGGCAATTCTCGAGAAGTCGGAGGAGGACTATCTTCTTTCTCTGACCCGATAGACATGCGATTCTCTTGCGCTCTAGAACGTCCTTCTCCTTCTCTCGCTCGTCTATGGATCTCTCATGTGCTTCAACCTTCCTCTCGCGTACTTGAACGACATTTCTCTTGCGCTCCATAAACTCCAAGTACGCCTGTCCAAACTGTCATTTCAGAAGCTTATCATTTCCGCTACTAAAACACTGACGCTCTATACCTCAACATTGTCATAAATAACCACTATTACTAACTACAATTTGAAAGAACATAACCTTCAAACTGGATATGGTTGGCTGGCATGACTAAACCGTAAGTGATTGATTTCTTGATACTTGCTGAAAATCGAATCCAATTCCTATGTTCAAGTGTTCTTAGAACGTCTTCCGATCAAGATCTGCTCGTCGACCTACAGCGTTAGCTTATCGATTTATCATTTGAAGTATCCTGGGGAGGAACATATCGCCACAGTGGAATTAACGCCTACTAACGCTACCTCCATAGTAATTCCTCCAGACGTCGAACTTTGCTCCATTCCATCGAAACGCTGAAGAAGAGCCCGTTGAAGTGCTTGCTCGAGTGCTCCAACACCGCAGAATCACTAAGATTTTTTAGCACTGCTTACATAATTTCCCAGTTAGAATTACGCCAGGTTTCACGCAGAAGACTTTCTTGGAAAGAATTTAGTGGCAGAATAAAGAACCAGCGAAGACCGTATCTGAAGATATCATTTGCTCGCTGCGTAATTGGCAGATTTTCGGCACATTAGGTCATAGAGCAGAACAAATGTATCGCCCGAATAAACTGTAAGCACCTTCTGAAGTCACGTCCCTGATTTGGAAAGTGCGCCAAGAACCAGAGCTGCCCCATGGTCCCTTGAACTCATGTAATCAGGTTGTCTCAAAGAGACAACCGCGGGCGAACTTTATGGAGTTTGCAGGAAGTACATGGGGTGACGGTAATGAGCACATCATAAGAAGAGAAATTGTGTTCTTGCCTTACGCTGTTCCGCACTTTCCTTTGGCTTGTATGAAACCTTCGAAGTATTCAATGCATCAAGCTTACGAAGCAATATCTCTTGCCACCTTTTGTGCAGACAGCGCTGTTCTTGTAACTGTTCTCGCTGTGGTTTGTAAACAAGACCGCGAGTATCCAACAGCTTGTCTAAAGCTTTCCTCCATACCTCAGGCTCAACCCAATTTTTCCGATGCTCGGATCGATAAACAAATGAGCTCGCTCCGTCACCCCATGTACTTACCCTGTTTGACTTTGCTTTTCTCGGAAGTCTTCGCTTGCTCAGGTTTGAGCTCCAGTGAGCCAGGTAGTAGGCAGGGCACTCCGTTCGCATTCGGTGATGCTGTGTAACAGCGCAGCTCCAGCATAGGTGACTTACTTCTGATGAAATAGTCCTCCGAGAGTACCGCCACCGCTCATCTTACGCGCGTTGCATGGCATGTTCGGATTATCGAGTCAGGTTTTATCGAAAACGCTATACCCGTGTAATTCTAGGCAACTGCTCCGCGAGCATGTACTCAGAGAAATGTCGTGAATTTGTAGCATTGTCTACGGAAGCGAATACCTTCCCGTCGGCACCAGTGCGGTTCTTGCGGCAGTCGACCATCCGTAAGAGATCAGTCACATTCGTGTCAGAACCAAAGATTGCCTCCATGTGACTCTGGGATTTTGTCTGATAATGTAACTCGGTCATCGAAGACCAATACGCGGCTTCAACCTCTTTCACAATGGAAGATAACGGTACGCATGAAAGATGTTTTCACATACTACGCAACCAAGCAACCATACAAATATACAATGTAATGGCGAACAACGTCCCCCGCTAGCGATAAGAGGAATGCTTCGCACAAGTAATCCACGGATAAGGTGACGAGCATAAGCTACAGAGTCAAGTCTGTACTGAGTATATCATCTCCTCTCCGCAAACAATATCTTCCTTCAGTATACCCTATGCTCTGTTTCACTGTAACAATTGTCCATCGCAATCGACTGCAATGTTCAATTAGATTCGATTTGTAATTAGGTTAACACTGCGTATGGCGGCGTCGCCACTGTACTTGTTCACCAGCGATCGTCTCATCGATTCCACCGCCGCAGTTTCAGCGTTCGGCTTCGACATGCGCGAAGCAGGCTTCTCCAGATCGAAAAGCGCGAGAGTGTCTTCGAGATCTACGAACTGGGCAATAACACAAAGCTATCAAAATGTGAGGTTTCTTCTCGGCCATGGAAAAATCGCAGGACGATATTAAAAGTACTAGAGAGGAAAACCTATCCCCGTGACTGGCCCCTAAATGCTCGGCACTCGTACTATCAAGCGTCAGACGATCGAATCCTCTCATATGAGCAACCCCGTGTTGATCAATTCCACGAAACTCAACTTCTGATACAGAACCCAATAATACAAGATGCTCGAGCGATTTGACCAACCCCAAACCTCAATGACTCCGCCCATTCTTCAAGAAAACCGGGAATAATGCCAATACTTATATAATTCCGGCAGCACTGTCTCGGCTGATTACCGATAATGAGCTTACAACAACTACCGCAAAATCAATAACGCTCAGTCTGCAACAATTCCAGCTGTATTTTACCTCCGGTGAACAGTCTGACACAGTGATGAACATTAATCATGGGCTGCAAGTGCCACCTGTGTGGAAAATCACTGATCTTGCGCTACTATACCACAGCATTCGGCTGAATAGAAACGGAAAATAGAGCACCATATTCTTAGGACTGATTCCTTTGGTGGGGACTATTTTGGTTGTGTGTACTAAAGGTTTTGAAATTTTCAGGAGGAAAAAATCCCGCTATCAAATCAGCGTCAAGTTTTTCATTTTGTAAAAACAGTCGCGGTTATGGAAGTTGCGGGAGTTGAACATTTATATACGAAGTTGTAAACACTATTTTTTGAATAGAGGGGTTACTTTGGAAAGAGTTGCAAAAATTGTAATCTTTATATCCTCTCTATCTCGATGCGAAAGTCAACTTCCTCAAACTCATGGATTTCTTTTATTACATTTTTAAAATTTTTATTACTAGCTCTCTTATGGCGGAGTAAATATAACTACTTTAAAAATTTGTGAATGCTGTTTATGTCTACTGCTATGATATTATTTTCTTCGTAATGTGGCGTTCCATCCCTAGATAGCTACAGTATTTTTATAATATATAGAGGCAAGTTCGTAACTATACGATCTGTTTTTTTTTTTTTTTCTAGTACAAACTTGTATTGTTTCCAATATTTGGCATATACAAAATTACTTCCAACAATCAATATAATGAACATTCATGCTATATCTATTTATGCATTCGCTCTACGACCATATTCTTTTGAATATGAAATGTACTTTTGATTATTTTGCATTAACCATTCCAATGTCAATGTCACATAAACAAATATATTTGATTTCACTTATTTCATAACAACTTCTCATTAATGATCTCACGGCGCGTCATTGGTAAATTCATACACTATTGAGGTTTGTACCATGTTCTCCTTTGCTAATCTCGGATAAGGTTGGTACAAGTGCATTTTGTGATGTATTTTATGATAAAGTTGGTTTTAATTTTTGTGTGTATGCCACCTCCGTGACAATGTTCATGTTTTTAAGAACATATCGTCGTGGTTTTGTGTCCAAATTTAATTTTGTTTATTTATAGTTATGATGTTGTTATATCTCCACTAATCTCTTTTGTACTACCTAAAGATGTTTAGGTGTGAGTATATTCGTAGAACATGAATGCCAATTGACGGGTGGATATTCAATGGTAATTAATGTCATTAAAACGATTAATGAAACATTGTTTTTTTTTTCCATGTACATATATATTTTTTATAAAGCGGGATTTTCAATACATAATGTAATGCGTTAACGCAAATGCGATTGTCTTTCGTTAAGCGTGCTAATGAAGTAACCATTCATATAGTTCTTCACTATACGGCCAGGCTAGCTGCGCCGGGAGCATTTGGGACGGCTGCGATGCAAGAGCTATTATTCTAAATTTCAAAACAGAAGAATGACCCATTTGGAGCGGTGGCACTTGTTGATCCTTACGCTTAAGTTTAGGCATCCACCTTGTGTGTTATTATAGAAATGACACTGAGTCATTTTCAACCATAGTATGTCCTGTCAATCTCGTTTGAAATTTACACAGTCTTTGGTGTCGTAGGACATGACAGCTCTTTCCCTCGCGAGTTTGGGGCATTGCACATTTTGCACTTTTATGTGTCCTCTCCCCATTTCTGCATCACCGAGATGTAAGTATTTGGGTACGAGAACGAGGCTTCTCCTAGCCATATGGGTGCATCTTTGTCTCTCAGTTGCGTACAAACAACGGATATCCGATGACGGGTCTCGGGCTAAAGGAAATGATGGTTTTGGTTTAAGGCTTCTTGGTCAGATATAGTGATCAGTCCTCGCAAATTAAATCGTCGCGCTCACCATTTGCGTTGTATAATGTTTGTACCTCAAATGATTGTCTAGTTCGTAGCCAAAATCCCATGCAAAAGTACATCCACCGCTTCCATTTACGGTTCTTTCAATGCTTCATTCGCTCTGCTCCAAGATACTCCCCAAGCGTGAAGCAAATTTTCGCGTATACTCTCCCGATTTATACGCATCACCTCTTGTTTTCCAATGTTGTATGAAGCCTTTAATGCCTCTCACAATGTCGTCTTGCCCTTCATGCAAAGTGTGTTGCGTGGGGTGCCGTGACAACTTGGGCTTCCGCCGTGGTCTGCTTTCCGTAGCAGTGCAGCCAGTGAGACTGCATTTCTCATCCCAGGTGCATAGCGACATGTTGCATGAGGAGATACGTCCACCATCCACCCAGCAAGGCCGAAATTGTAATAAGCCCCTTGGAGTAATAATTGAGTTCGTCGTCCAAACATATATCCGTGATGAAGGATTTAAAATGGAACTTCTTCGATGAGGCGGGGTACAAGCGGTTGCGTCATCTAAATCCATGTGCGATTTCATGGGAGGGGAATTGTTGGATAATCATTCTCGGTTTCATGCTCCTAGTCCGATGATGCATCAACATCGTCGTGAGTATGTCAACCAATAAAAGCGATGCTTGAATTTCCTCAAAAATACCTTGCCAACCAGTGATGACCAAAAGCATTTGATATGTCGACTTTTGTTGTCTTTCAACAATTGTCAACATGCACGTGTAAGATGGGAGGTAACGATGGGATCGGATTGGTGAAAGGTTTTTCAATATGGATCTAACACATTCTTCGAACCTCCAAGTATTGCTTCGTATATCTTTCAGTGTCACGCACTAAAAATAAAGGTTCAGTTTGTCTTTGACTTTGGCGGGTTTCGAGATCGCGGGTAACCATGATAGGTAAGTGTTTGGTTTCTCTAGCTGGCGGATAAAGTCAGCGTAGTAGCGTATTTCTTGTCTCGATGTCCATGCGCCAACATTCCACCTTTTGAAATGGAAGCTTCGTAAGTCCATCCAGCGGCTTTGTTCTTTCTTGTAAAACATGGAATCTTTGTTTTGAATGGTCCACTTTGTCATGCATAATACACAACACTTGTTGAGGCGATAGCATGATAAAGCTCGACTAAAATAGTAGTCGCGCGCGAGGCTTCTTGTTCACGAAGGTGAAATGCAGAAGTTGGTTCGCATGTTTGTCGCCGGGGAACCATGAGCGTGGGCATTCTGTCCCAGTTAGTTCGTCTTTCCTCCCACACAGCGCAAATTATCACCTCATTAAGCAATTTGGTACTCCGAAAAGTGTTCTTTGCGAATCTTACTACAAGTTGGAAGCTGCGATATGGGTTTGACCACATTCTTTTTGTATACGCAGCAGTCCCCATTGTTTTTGGTGTAATCCATCAATGTCTCGTAGTAGGCTACCATTTTCGTCAAATGGAGAATATGTCATGATAAACTGCAATTGTCCATGTTTCTGCATCATCTAATTCGGTGCTATATTTCCTTGTTCCCAATATACCCAGCGATTTTATAATAGGATCAAATATCGGATAGTTTAAATTCATCTACATAATCATCACTTCTTTTTTTTCGCCGCAACCTCACATTTATAACCTTTTTTTTTCTAGCAACTTCATTATTAGGAAAATGATGATACTTATGAAACATACCTTATTAATGTCCTCTAGTATATTCTTCCACTTTGTACCGGTTGGAAGAATTCTCTAAGTCTATTCTCACCTTTCGTTAACCACGATGTTTTTAGTCCGTGTCTTGTGTGGCATCGACTGTTTGTATTTGTGATATCATTGACATTATGCATGCTAGCTTGTTGTGCTATAATCTTCCGTCTACACGACAATCCATGATATTGTGCGCGACGCCCACTACTTGCGTATGCACGATACCTATAAATCGACTTGGGCCTGCAAGTGGATCATCACGCCATGCACCACATAGGATGACCTTCCTTCTATAACACATACTTTCTTTGATGTGTTTGGTATATAGTGGAAGTTTTTATGAACATCAATTTAATACTATCTTTAAGCTTTCTTGTCGTGGTGCAACTGCGTGGCCCAAATGTCTCAATAAGAATTTGAGGCTAAACTGCGTTATGCATTAAAAACTGTGACAAGACTTAGTCGATGTATCTCTGATGCGACTTTTGTCAATGAGAACATCCTTTCGCTTCTTGTTGGGAGGACATGAAGTATGCGAAACAGGAAATCTGCCGACTTCCTCGTAATCGTACAGGTATTTGCTCGTGCACATCTGAACCTTCGTTGTATTCGCTCTCATGGTCGTAAGGTGACTCCTTCATGTAGTACGCGTCTTGTAGGCCATGGCCAGAGTGTACGAGGTGTTAATGTTGTTGCATTTAGCAGCCCACTCCCGACAAGCTCCCACATACTCCTTTCAGGGTTCCGATTCGTAGTTTATAGGCGCATCTTTTGAAAACTCTACAAGCATATCACACACCAATCCTTCTGCGTCTATAAGGGATACTTCTTTTTACCAATCATCTCCCGATCCCCGATGCAAATGGGGATCCGCCTCTCTTCGCCCGATAATATCTGGCATTATCATCCCAATCGGCTTGTTTCCACGCAATTCAATCAAATAATTTGATGGGATCGGTATAACGGTGCGGCTTTGTTTATTATTCCTAATTATCCCAAGCGCATTCTTATCATTTCCAAATTTATATCAATATACCGTAGATTTCGAGAGATCCCAATCCAAATATTGAATCGTCATCATTTAAACAAATATGGGTATACATTGACATTGAAAGTGTCGTAATCTTTGACTACAATCTCTATGTAAACTGGGGATGCATCACTCTCCATAATTGTCTTGGTGATTTTTATTGTTTATGCTCACATCCACGTTCTGCACATTCTTCAAAAATCACCATCTTTCCGGCTCATGATTCGGCCAAGCAATATTTCCAGTCCGGACGGTAAATGAGATAGAATGCATGACCGCTATGTTGTGATTGGATTGGTATACTTGGGTCTTATTTCCAACAGCTGCCTTTGGAACTTCTATGTGATTGTAGATTGGCGATTCTTATATTATCGTATTCTACAATTTCGACATTATTAGAATGTGCCACTTCTAATAGCGTCTCTATACATCAACATGGTTTCCTTCGTGATTTCTTTTACCATGTTTCAAAAGTGTGCATTCGTGGGCCGAGTTAAGTCGCGAATGCGTTGGGCAATTGCCAAAATCTCTGTTATCTTTACCAATGCACTATTCTTAACAGTACTTTCGATAATGTAATAATAAAATAATGATAATCATGATTTCTCAAGTAAATTGCCAGGAACTCAAAGTGTTGATACTTAGCATCATTATTATTAAGCTCGAAGTTTGTCATTCAGCACCTCTGCGTATAAAAGATCTCTCTGAGGCGGTAGGGGTTGCTTGTAATAGCCGCTCGCGATTCCTCAGCTGAGTCGTGAGAGAAGAACCTAATGACTTTTAGTCAGCAAACACTATTCGGTGCCGAGAATCCCTGCCCGATAAAGTTTAGAGGAATAAGTATGCTAAAGGTGGATTGGCGTACATGGGTAGTTCGCCCAATAGGTAAGTGCCTCTTTGAAGCTTTACTCGCTTTTCATTGCAACCTCTACCATTCTCTCGCTATCATATTGAACAACCGTATTGGCATTTTCAAAAGGGGCCACATGTAACACCTCTCATGCATCAATCGGTTTCTTGCATAATTTAGGTGTAGTAAGTCTCCAAAGATGCATTACTCTCAGCGTTTTACCCGATCCGGTGGGCAATTAATACATTGGCAAATGCTTTATCTTGGCACCCTACTTTCATGCCCGATACTCAACGTTTTTACCCAATCGGTGGACTTACGTAATTCAACATCGGTGATTGCTTTCGTCGATCGTTTTCATTTATCTCTATTTTTGTACAAGATTAATTATAACTTTCGGAGGTTACTAGTAGAAGCATACCTATTATCAAGAGTTCAGCGGACAACGCACCTCTGGAAATGGTGAGGATACGGCGGTCTCGAGTTCTAATCCGGCTCTCCAGGTATCTTATGGCTAAAGATGTTAACCTACATAGGGCATGATATTACACTATCAATGTTGTTTCTAAGTACTATATTACAGATTAAAGAATAACAATACTAATACATGTATCCCCAGTGAGTCTCTATTCAATCAATTTTTCTATACTACTTATTCTTAACTAGAATAATTACTTCAGTCTGTCTATGTAGTCGTAATTTGATGTTGCAATTTCCTCGAGTGCTCTAACTAATCGGTTGTCGATTGATCAATTGCCTACAATCTAATATGCCCATTTCTTGGCCTTTCTTGAGAAGCTGCGAAGCAAGTTCGCTAAAAGAAACGTATTGGCGCCTCATGAGTATTTGGCAAGGCGACATTAAAGATCGGCTATTCAACGCTTACATTTTCGGGCGGAAGTCCCACGAGACAAATCAGGTGGGCAATTGCCCAATGGCACTTCTTAGTATACTCTCATTTTAATCCTAAAATAATGATCGTATCTAAAAACGTGTACTAGTCATGTATTTGAAGAAGCGAAGCGGAAAGCCCATTAAGACTCTAGTGTATTGTCTCTAAATACTTCCGGCATTTGACAAACTCATATCTTTAGTTACGACCCGGGCGGTTTGGTGAACTTCTTGAATTCTCGCGCCACACACTAGTGCGACCCAATCACTCTAATCTTCCTAACGCCCTTAAAAATAGTCAGCTGCTAGCTGGTTCCCTCCTGACTGGGCGACCAATAACCATGATACTAGAAAGCTATCAATGGCCTACGAGACTAATCGCACCAGAACTCCTTCATCTGCAAATTCCTCCTTTGCTTCTAAACATCAGCCTTGTTCAATTAATCAATTCTATAGTGTTTTAACATGTGAGTTGTGGTCGCATATTAGAAACGAGTTTCTCTTAAGCGTAAAATTCAAACAACTCTCACCGAATATTCGAGATCTAACGTGCGAGGTCGGCTCTTACGCCTCCTTACAAATGAAGACACTCTAGTTAATGTCAGATTTTGGAGACAAATGCCATGGGCAATTGTCACTACAATTAAGAAACAACAAGCAATCAACATTCGTTTATTGGACAATCAAATATTCATGGCTAGTGGTCGTTTTTTCGTGAAGCTACCAAAGATGAAATCTATTTCGACTCAAGACAATTTGTTTCTTATTTCCTTCACAAACTTTTAACAACGTGATGAATTATATAACGCCCAAACTAATTTTGGACTAGTCATATGCATCGCGCCACAAGTCTTTGCCCCGTGACGATTTTTGTAAACGCCCTTGGTGGGCAATTGCCCCATTGACGCCGTCAATTTTTTGTGCAAATTTGTGCTATACGATGTCAAGTTTGTCGTTTATACCATAATTATATAAGCTAGAATACGAGTGTATAAAAATACTTACACCAAAAGAAATACGAGCTCGTGAACTCAAAAGGCAGACAATGTGCGCTTCAAAAGCGCTCCGTTGCAATTCGTCTTCGCATGTAAAAAGAAGATAAAAGAATCCGTAAACTCGCTATTGGGCGAAACTTCAACACCCGCTGATACGGACCGGTTCAAGTCACGGAACCACTGCATCTGGCAGATTCATTCTCGGACAAGAAAGCGGCTTTTTCTCGTGCAAGGAAAACAACTCTCAATCAATAAAGCTTTTAGTAATCATCGTCAAAGGACAATCGCCCAAAAGCAGATATGCGAGCTTTCAATGGGAGTAGTGTATTACCTTTTCGAACTTGCAAAGATCAACGAATCGGGGCGGCTTGTTTGAATCCTCAAAACAATATACAAGTCGAAAAGATCCTTGACATTCACTCCTTTTTGTGTGGAAACTACAACCACCATGATAAGATCATTTTTATTATACTTTCCGTGTATAATGATGTCGTCCTCCTACCTCGTAACCGCTCTCCCTTGATTGAAATCGATCTGCGGAGAATCACCATGTGGTGGGTTAAGATTACACCAACGCATAAATACAGAGTATAACCTCCAACCCAACGATCGCTCGCGCTAACAAAGCGAAGCAAGATGCTGCATACCACTCATCTTCAAAGCATATTAAAAGTGAACTCCTTCTTAAAATCGGTACACAAAATCAAGATGTGGTGGAGTCGATGGACTACAAAACTAAAACATGTAGCCTAAATCGATTTACCGTCTTCACAAAAGTGACATCATTAGCGAAAATGGTTTTCTCAATTGGCAACCTTCATACAATGATACTACATATTGAGCATTTGTTCGGTAGTACGTACACAACAATGGAGATCGAAAGAATAGAGATCGTGATGATGGCGGAATGCCAGTAAGTTTATGATGATCATTCCCGAGTTCGGGACCTCGTGACCATCGGCGGTAGTTCTCTGACACTAATCCGTGACCACCGGCCGGGTGAATCATGGTCCACCCTGCAATGATAGCGTGCGCATCAATGCGGCAAGATCGCCCTCTCTAACCCCTCACAAGACCTTGGCATGAAAATCGGAGAGCGATGCGATGGAGCTTACATCTGACACATGGTATGGATGGAGAGGTGTCTTCATGAGCGCGAATTTATCAAGTGGGGTGCGGATCGTGTGCGCCGGGAAGATGGGCTAATGTAGAATTCATAGAATATCCTAAATACAAAGAGTCAATTGCAATACGAACTTGTGCAGTTGACAATAATCGCGTTGTCGCTCAAAACCCTCAAGTAGTCGGCAATCGACAACATGAGGTCGGCAATGGGTGGCGGCAGTGCGGTGGAGGAAAAGCCGAGAAAGTTTCGCGGTGCGAGGCTCCATCGTAGATGCTCGGGAAAAGTGGTAGCGGTGAATGCAACCACCAAGCAATGCCATGAAAGCCCGTCATCAGCTCCTTAATTTGAAATCACATGACTTTTGATTGGAAGTTGGAATTTACGTTTCTCTCATAAATTACCATGATGTAACTTCTCCTAATTAAGAATTGTTGTTCAGGAAGTTTTTGATGAAATCTAGCTAGTTTACTTCTTCGCAAACTTGTTGATAATTCTATTTGATTCTTGCGTAGTAATTGGGTAATATACATGTGATACTTTGGTAATATTTAGAATATAAGTCGAGGAATAAAACTAGTCTTTCAAACTAAATGGGTAATTTGAAAACTTCGTTCGGGTGATTTTATAAGATCTTATGGTAAAGTCTAGTGGCCATCGAGAATATTAGCATTCTGACGGACACTTCATTCATCATAGCCCCTTAGAAAGGACCAAAGTTTCTATTTATCTATCTTTGTTTTTGCCAATAATTTTTATTGTTATTACAAACTAAGTCTACTTTTTGTGTTGTTAAAAGTGAGACTTTCCAAACAAGTATGAAGGATTATTTAGCATACATTTTAGTCAAGGTAGTTTTTTACCTTTGCAAGCTAATTATCTGAATTTTCAAATTCCTTTATCATGATTATTGATACATTTATATGAGCGGAAGTTGAATTCCAACTTTCTAATTGGAAGGTTTTGATTCTAATAGTTTTGGTATGTGATTTGCAATGATGTTTTACGCAAAATAATTATTGAATGACATGTTTCTTGAAGAGCCATATTCTCTTTACCAATTGTTACATATCAATTTTTGTGAAGATGGATTGCAATTTGAATTTAGATTTAGGGTAGATTTTGCTCAATCAACCATTGAATACCGCGATTTATAATAATTTTGGTGCAAGTAATCTAGTTTTGATTTTCTTAATCTAAAAATTTGGGGTATTTTTACCAGCGCAAGGTTACCAATTAGCTTTTACAATTAATTTATAAAAACTTAATTACAAAATCACGAATTTTGATAAATTTTGAATGATTAATATGAAGAATTACTCAAAACTACGAAGCCTCTGAAAAATTTAGAGGCTACCCTCGTTAATTGCGATAAATCAATCAACTTGGGTAATTCAGGAATATTAGTGTGAAGATGTTAACATGTTAGTGGAAAAAAATTTGAAATAAATGTCAATATCAAAAGTTTTTTTGAAATCTAACAACTCTCTAGTGAGAAGATTTTTAACCAAATATACGGTATTAGATTTGCAATGATGTACACCATGATGAAAACAATGAAAAATGGTTGTTTTATTAAAGACCTATATCTCGTTCATTTCTTGTTGGATTTTTTATTTTTTTTTGTAGTTAGGATTTTAATTAGGACTTTTTATGTGTAGATATTTGATTTGATTCACCATTGCAAGGCTATTATTTGAGCAAATAAATTTTAGAGGTCAAAATCAATTTATTTTATTTTTATTTATCTATTTATTTTTGGATGAGGCTCTACGGATCAGTTACTACTTGAGTTTCGAGTAAGCTTAAAAAAATTTGGAATTTTATAAAATCTTAAGTGTAGTAAATGTGAAATTGAGTTGAAGGAGGTAGAAAAAACATGCATACAAAGCACGCTTTTGACTCCATATTATTCACACATAACCATGAAATTTTCAAAATCCCAACGGTGGATGTAGTATTTGGTAGTCAATAAACATAGTTTGAAAAAAATTTAAAATTAAAAATCCCATCGAAATATGAAGTCCCCACCACAAAGTAATAAAATAAGAGATGGGCATGCTCGAAAAAAGGGTTGAAAAATGAACCCTTGATTCTCAACTCGATTCCAACTGTCAACGGACCAGAACGTGCGGATGAAATTCACATGTTTATACATCCATGACTGACAGGATTTAAACGTGTTCTCAAATGAGTATATAGGATAAAAAAAAAAAAGAAGGCAGTCTGCCATGCCACCTATTCCCCCAGCACGTACTGTGCCCCTCCTCTTCGAGCAATCTGGTTGGTGGCAAAAATAATAATTCAACATCCTCGATCAGGCTCATAGAAGGAGAGATTGAATATAGCTCGAATTTCAGATTTCACAATCTATGTGAAATTACCTAGTGTAAGCAATTTTCGTGCATGCAGAAAATAAATGAAAGTAGATTCATGAATTTTGAAGGCTCATATGTGTTTCTAAAATGGTCCCCTAATTTTGCATCCTATAATGTTCATTGTGAGTGCATACTCTTCTTGAGTGAAGAAGCTATCATGCATTTCTAAGTGAAAGAAGATTATGTATCTTTGAGTAAGGATGCTATTATGTATCTCTCGGTGAAGAAGTTGTGCATATCTCTAAGTGAAGAAGCTATTATGTGTCTACGAGTAAAAAGCCTAGTCTTGCGTTGACAGTGTCGCTCTAGTTTTGAGTCTCACCAGAACTTGCATACATGGGAGTCAAACTATCTATGGGTTCGATGGAAAGCAAAACTCTTATCAATGCAATTGGTCCATTTTTGAACTACGAGTAGTGGACTAACGCATTGAGATGATTTTGTCCTCCTTTGGCCCATGCTCGGAAGTGGCTCATGTAAGCGGTCCCTTATTCTCGGTGCAATCAAATAATACCAAACAAAGAAGGTGTGTATTTTTTTCTAACATGCTTTTCTACCAAGAAAAAAATAAAACAACTCTCTTAATTCAATAATTGCCTTGCAATGGTGGAACCCCAAAACTTAAAAATAAAGAAAAATAGACCCTTTCTTCAAAATAAATGTTCTCTCTTAACGACATTGAAGATAAAGTTAAGTTATTCTTCAAAATTACAAAATTTTAAATGGAATCCAATCAACTAATAAATTTGAGAGTTAACATCTAAGCACACAAATATTAAGTTGATAATATTGGATGACAACCCAAAACATTGAAGAGGCATATTGTCTTCAGTATAGACTTTAATTCCTTAAGCTTGTCACTATCACTTAGATAATGCGCAGCATCTGTTCAAATGTGCTAATAAAAGCGCCGTCAGCGTAATCTTAATTAATTCGACTTCGCATTGAATGTAGTGCTTCCTCTTCTGGCGTTCTTCTCTCAAGCGCCCCACTTGTGGCGGAATTGTTGCTTAAGCTTTTCCATGCAAGTGTTGCAAAGCGTAAAGACAAGCTTGAAGAAATTATGTTATTGTAAGGTTTGAGTGAGTGTTACCCAGTATTGAAGCGGACAAGATTCGTGGCATTGAAGTCGCGGGGATTTGAACAAATGCCGAGCGTCGGCTGGAGTGGCGGGCATAATTTACCCAACTTTGTAAGTCTATTATTCTCTCTTATGATATATATCGGCTCCAAGCCCCGTTTCTTATTCCGGCTTGTGTCTCTGCAACCCAAAGCCTTGTCAATGCAGAATATGACAATAAGGTGCAAAGTGTTCATACAATATGTATAACCATTCTCATTTCTCTCCGTTCAGATAAGAGTGCAAAAACATGTCGTTTGTGTGCGGTGATATTGATTGTGATGTGTTTGTCTCATTCTTGCTATTAGTAGTTCCCCTTGAATACTAATGATAATAATTTGTACGTGTAGGTACACCACTTACTTCAAAGATGTCTAGTTCTTCAAAAACAAGACATCGTGTGGATTTAGTGGATCCCGAGAAAGAAAGATTTGTGAAGTTGCAAAAAATTTCCTTCTTTTGATTACGACTTACCTGACATATGGTGGAACATCATGGTTTTAGATTGGTGAATCGAACTACAATCACCAAATTTTGGAGCATTGGAGAAATGGCTTGAGTTTGAGCACAGAAATTCATCAAGTGAAAGAAGAGGTCTAGGCATTCTAAGTATCCTCAACTAAGAGAAAGCTTTGATGCTATGGTTTGCCACTTCCCGGCGAGAAGAGGAATTCTAAATGATGCAATGCTTTATGAGAAGCGGCCGGAATGAGGAGATGCTTTTGGCATCTCTGAAGGCTTTCTTCTCACAGGTGGTTGTGGAAATTCAAGTTAAGGCATGGAATTGCATGTCTTAACCTTCATGGTGAATCTAGCGTGCGGATCTCATGGTGTTTGTGTTCTCAACACCATTGTTTTGCAAATAATTGGAACTTATGACATGGAGGATGTTTTTAATTTTGATGAAACAGGTTTGTTTTATAGGGCTCTCCTTCGAAAAACAGATGGATGGTGGTCGTCAGGGGAATGAAGAAAGAAGGATCGTATAAGCTTTGGGGTGAGCTAACGTTTAACAAAAGGAGGCGATTGAAGATGGTATTTATTCACAAATCACCTTTCGGCCAAGGTGTTTCCTAAAACTTTTGTCCTAATGTCTTTGTGCACTACTACAACAATAAGCGCGGCATGGATGACCAAAGACATTTTTACAAACTTAGTGATGTATGAAAATATAAGGATGCATCGCGAGGGAGGAAAATCTTGATTTTATTGGACAACGCTCCTAGCCATCGAGTTGAAGGCATCAAAAGACATTGATTGGTGAGTTTGGCATATGTTTTGTCCCAATATTACCTTTATTTTTTCGATAAATGTGACGATAGTCAACCCGTTGGATCAAGGATTATAGCTTCGGCGAAAGTGCGTTATAAAAGGAAAGGTGGTGGCTTGGACAATAGAGCAATATACGCTGCCGATGTAGCATAAGATTTGGGATACATCCCATGTTTGTTTGCATTCGTGGTATGGATTGTTGGAGCATGGAGGTGACTTGATGGTGAAACATTTCGTAATGCTTGGAGAATCTCAATATTTTGCACCGAGATTGGAATGCGGATATATGAGAAAAGGTGAAGAAGAGGATAGAGCTGAAATTGGTGAACTTGAAAAGCTTATTGGAAGTTTGGATCTTGGCAAATCGAAGGATGGCAATCTTATCCGAAGCTTTTAAACACGATTCGTTGCTATGGTTCTTTGAAGACAATACGAAGGTGAAGACTCTACTTGAGAAATTATAGAGTTAGTAGAGAATGGTGAAATATCATCACCAGGTGTTGGAGAACCACCAAGAAGATCGTGAAGATGAAAGCGGTTGATAAAAACAACATGGAGCGCTCAGCAATTCAAGTGGTTGAAGCTCGTGTTCTTTTGCCGAGAAGTGTTTGGATTATATGATAGGAGAGGGATCCTCAAGTTTTACTGTGCGAGTTGTTGCGGATGGAGCAATTTGTGACAAGTTCGAAAGTTGTGTGTTTGCGCATGTGACTTGTACAAAGTCATCACGATCGGGAAGTTTTATGCTAATTGATTGAAGCTCAATAGGGCTGCAAGTAAGGTAATATCTTTCTATCATTTTGCTTCTATGTTCATCATTGTAAAGGTTGCAACTTGTAACATTGATTTGAGTTTGCTATTCCAATTTATATTCTACTTATTAGGTTGATAGACAATTAATTGGAAAGTATGATTTCTAATATGCTCGGTAGTTAAGTGCTAACTTATGTTTTTTCCTTGGAAGGCTAGGAGGAAATATGATAAGTTTGGCAAATGACTATGATGTTGATTGATTTTTCTTGTTATGGGAAGTTTGAAGTATAACAAATATGCAAAGCTGGAAGGGTTCATGGTAGTCTGGAATCATCCGCGATCCAAGCATCGAAGAAGTTTACCACAGTTTGAAACAAACTAGAAAGTTTTATTTTATCTCGTGCATGATGCGCGGCTTAGGTGTGTCGCCAAGACATATGAGAGGTGATCTATTCTCGAGTGTGAAAGAGGATACAAAAATATGATTGAGAAACCGATTTATTGTTGTCTTATCATGTTAGAATATTGGCATGTGACTCTTTACCTTGATGTCAATCCGTGTTCTTATACCATTTTAGATGGTGATGATTAGCACATCAAAGAAACTTGAAGCGTATGAGTGAAGAAGATTGAAAAGTGTAGTGAATTTTTTTTAGTAAATCTCATATTCTATACTATGCATGCTAAAAGTATTCTTCATTACATTTCTAAACACTTCCATAATATCCTTTTTAATTAATTCTTTACAATCTGGTCGAATTGCTGAACTCTTCGCTCTGCTTGTGCATTTGTCTTCAAGGTGTGACAATAAAGTGCGAGTGTAATAGACATATCGACCATTTGGACCAAAATTTCAGATCTGAGTTGGCATAGATTGTCGAGACTTCGTAGAATGTTTGGGTGCAAAAATAGAAAGTGAATTAGTGCTTACAACTGAAAGTTTTTGCATAACATCCGTATATTGCAATAAGTGAATA
Source organism: Bryum argenteum (assembly GCA_037043015.1). NCBI lineage: Eukaryota > Viridiplantae > Streptophyta > Bryopsida > Bryales > Bryaceae > Bryum > Bryum argenteum. The sequence continues at coordinate 9,533,631 of CM073328.1, read as the reverse complement.
TAAAGGATTAGGAAAAATTTCTTCATTCAAATTAGCGTAATTAGTGAACCATGCCGCATGTTGTAAACGGGTACCACTTGGGGCGGTACCACTGAAGCGAATCCAGCCTAGCGTGCGGCGATGGGTATCGTGCGAAGCGTGGGCGATGGGTATCATCTGCGGGCGGCGATCGCGATCGTCGCGGCGTGGCGGTAGGAGTATCGCTAAGCGTGGAAGCGGCAGTATCGCAGGCGTCGGCGATCATCACCAGGCGTAGCGGCGGGTATCAGTGGTGATGGGCGCGGGTATCGCTGGCGATGTGTTTTGGTGGCGTTTATCTCCCCTCCCATTCGATTTCGGGTTTCGTTGTGAAATCTTTGTTTCGTGTTTTTTCGTGTATCGTTGCTTTCTATGTCGTGACGAGTGTAGAGTTTTAGTCTCGGTTCTTTGGTAGGAGTTTCGCTTTCTTCTTTGGTGCAGGGTTGTTCGGGCGACTTCTTCTTCGGGTTTTAAAGTGGTCTTCTTTGGTGGGGTTGTTCGGGAGGCGAAAAACTGCGGGCTGGGGTTCCAGTGGCGCTTCTTCGTCGGGGCGTCAACGGCGGCGCCAAGCGTGGCGAGCGGCGGCGTCAATAGCAGTGACGCCCGACATCAAAACAATGCCAAGCGTGAATCTCGAAGCTGGTATGTGGCCCCCGGCATCGTCGTGCGTTCGTTAGGATTTTGTATTTGATTGCGGACTTCGCCGTATCTGCGTGTGTGTTGCGCCGATAATTGTGGCGCTTGCTTGATACGATTTGCGCACGTTAATCGATTAGGAGATTCTTTGTAGTGTAATAATACGACTGGCAACGAAATCGCATACTTGCTATCTTTCAAGCGAAACTAACTTTCTTGTCCTCCAAAAGTCTTTTCGGTTTTCGTGTGATTTCACTTTTTGTAACGATTCAGGCGATGTAATGCATGTGAGTGCGCCGAGGAAATCGCATGCCGGCGGTTGCAATCTAGCTTTCTTGTCGATGAACCATTTCGATTTTCGGATGATGTCGCTTTTGTGAAGGCGGTAAGTGATTTGGAATGCACCTAGATTACATCTGTGACTTTTAATCTCATGAAAGGAGTGTATAGGAAGCATGTCTTACGACTTCTTTCCAAATGCGTGCGGTAGAGTGCTGTCTTTCGAGGTTATCTGTGCTTATTGGCTAGAACAGCGGTTTGTGATAGTTTACAAATCTCACTTCCTTTAGATAATGATGCTCAGCATTCTTTGTAAAATTACTAAGAACATGCTTCGGCAGGCTTTGTGTCGAAATACGATTAATATTGATTCGTAGGCAGCGAGGAGCTTTTTCTTCTAAAATAATTATTTGGCTCCTTGGAAGACTACTTCATCGATGTTAATTTGCATAATCGTTTTCCCTTTCGTACTTTCTTTTTCTCTTTAGCTAATGATTGAGTTGAATAAAAATTGATCTACATGATTAGATAGTCGATGATTGTAAGTATAGGAGGCGCCAAGGAGGTTATTTGCTTAGTGGTGCGCCCATTCGGAAATGCTTTGTGTAGAGATGATGCCACGATTTGTAATAGCGGCGTCTTGCATGCTCTAAATCGCACTGCTTCCCGCTGCTAATACGCAGGATAGCTACTAAATAAATTTGTATCTTACGAAACTGCGAACCGTAAAGGATAATGATTGAGGCTACTCTCAAGGTTTTAAGAGGTATAAGTATGTTGTCGTCAAGCATGGTAATATGCTTGGTTTGAAGCACTGTCGGTAAGCATCGGTGTGTCTTTTAGGCTACATGTGTTGGTATATTCTTAGTCCATCGATTCCACCATTGTCTTGATTTTTGTCTTGATTTCAAGAAAGGAGATCGAGTTTTTATATCTTTGAAGATGAGTGGTATGGACTTGGCGTGAGTGGTGTACGGACACCTTGCGGTGCCTTGAAGTGTCGTGTGGCAGGATCGTGTAGATAAGGTTCGCTTTGTATTCGTAAAGTTTATGAAGGTCGATAGCTAGCATGAAGAAGAAATCTTATCGTAGTGGTTGTAGTTTCGGGCAAAAAGGAGTGAATGCTAAGGATCTTTTAAGGCTTGTATATTGTTTTGTGGATTCGAAGCAAAGGCATCCCCAATGGATCTTTGAGGTTTGAGAAAGGTGTCAGCTATTTCCATTGAAAGCTCGTACATTCGTTTTTATGATTGTCATTTGATGATGATTACTAAGCTTTATTGGATTGAGTAGTTGTTTTCCTTATTATTAGGAAAAAGGCTGTTTCTTGTGCGAGAATGAATGCAGCCCAACTGCGTGCGGTGGTTCAGTGGCTTGAACCGGTCCATGCTCCCGGCCGGTGTGTTGGCGTGCGATTCTGGCGGCGTATTCTTTAATCTTCTTTTACGTATGTGATGACCTAATTGCAGCGGTAGTGCTTTCTTTTGGCGTCGTTGTTAAATTTTGAGTTAGCATTTCGTATTTCTTTTGATGTAAATATTTTTGCTCTGTGTATTCTAAATGTATAATTATGGTATAAAAAATTGGTCGGCGTCGTATAGTGCAACTTAATACGAAAATTAAATGCTACCTTCAGTGGGCAATTGACTTTTGGGAAGGGCGTTTAGAAAAAATCGGCGCAAGGGCGTGACATGTGATGCATATGACTAATCCGAGAATTAGTTGGGGCGGTGAGAATTTGCGGCACGAAGGAGTTGCAGTGCGGTTAGTCTCGTAGGCCATAGCGTTTCTTGTGTCGTAGTTGTTAGTCGACTTCGGGGAGGAAGCGGTTAGCGATTTGTGGTGAGTGCTGGAAGGGCGTTTCTGAAGATGAGGGTGATTAAGTGGCACTAGTGTGTGGAAGGGGCGAGTTAGCAATTGACTGCGAGAAGGGCGTTTAGGAAGACTAAAGTGATTGGGTATTTAGTGTGTGGTGCGCCATGGTGAAGTCGATCGAAGCTGCATCCATGGAGCAATTGCCCATTTGAAGCTTTGTTAGTGACATTGATGGCCCGGCAGCTTTGTAAACCGGCGTTTCTTTTTTGTTGAATACGTCTGGATGCGTAGATATTGACCAGTTCCAACTTTCGTATGCGAATCTCGCCATGAAATAGGACTTTACCCATTGAGAACTTGGATCAGGCTATGGACGTCTTGGCCTGCTGTCGGTTGTAAGTTTTTCTGATATAAGCTCGCAATTCCCAAGTTTGTAGAATGTTTTATCTTGTCTAGTAAGTAGCGTTTTAGAAATTGGGTCAGTCTGCTTTCTTTGATCAGCAGCTTCGCTGTAGGAAGTAGATTAATTGCGATAGGAATTAACTTTTTGTTAGGGAGATAATGCGAAAATTGATGTGGGCAATTCTTGGTTGGGCTTGCGGCATTGTTAGTGTATTTGCGTCCGAAAATTCCTTCCTTGGAATGGAAAATTCAATCGGCAAGTGAAGCGTCGGTGTGCAAGTCTGCTTGTTAGTGAAGTAGGTAAATGAGCAGTGGGAATTAACTTTTTGTTAGAAAATCTTAGATAATACGTCAGCCCGGTCGGTGGGCAAGTGCGGCGGAACTGCGACATTTAGTCTTCCTTTAATGCGAATATTCCTATCTTTGGAATGAAAATTCCATCAACCCGGTGGGCAGTACTTGCACTGGAGCTTTGCGACATTTAGTGCGCGGCAATGTGAGAATATTCCTATCTTTGGAATGAAAATTCCATCAGGCCAGTGGGCGATTGCTTGGTCATGTAACTTCTTGTTGGGAAGTAAATTAATTAATAGGTAGGGAAATTAACTTTTGTTAGAGGTAGATGGAAGCAGATATTGCCTTACGTTAGGCGATTCACGGCTGGAACTTGCGACATTGTTAGTGACTTCAGAGTATCTTTGTAGCGAGGGGATGAAGAAGCGAAAAGAGACGGAGAGGGTGCGACATTAAACATCTGCGGAGTGCCCTGAAGAAGTTGTTCGATGTAGTTAGAATGTGAATGTCAGTGGGCGCAGTGCCAAGCGAAGTACCAAGCGAAGCGAGCTTTAGCAGCTCTTCGGCAATGGTGATGGAGGCGGAAGATCTTACGAGGACGGTGAGTCTTGTCTACGAGTTGTGGTGAGCATGCGTCTTCTCCCCGTCGCGAAGTGGCGTATACGACAATGGCGTCCCGCTTCGTAGCGGATGTAAAGTGCGTGGCGACAACTTTCATTGTATGGTGGTCGTCATCGGTAGCGTTGCCAACCTCTATTTCTTCAAGGAAGACAAGTTTGAGCCGCGGCGGCTTTAGAGCGGTGCTTTAGTCGCGTGAGAATATCAAGTTTCTGGCAGTCCTATTCCAGGCCAGAATGACGGAGACTTGAATCGATCGGTATTACGAAGGAAGAGGACACTAGAAGCATTCTTTGAGAAAAATTCTTCCAAAATCAACAATGCGTATCTTGAAAGCATTTCTTGGCTCCCTTACTAATCGAAAAGAAAAAAAACTCCTCGCACCAACGATTGCTTGTCTCGGACGACATGAAGAACAAACAAAGAATAGATGAGAAGGAAGCGAGGGCGGAACCTGGCGTTGTGGTTGTGCGGCGATTGTTAATGGCGGTCTAAAAAGGAGAAGAAGTGGCGATGGAGGATGATGAAGACGAGTCGGTGAAGATCGACCCAGCCTGCTAGTCTTGAAGGTGATAATACAGCCGGTGGTCAATCATGCCACGTTTGAGAATAGTGAGGAAGAGGAGGTAAGAGGAGGTCGTCTCAAACATTCCAATTAAAAGGAGAAGAAAGCAAGCTCAGCAAAAAAGTGAAGTAGGACAGCGTCATAGAAGAAATCCAGAAGCAAGTTCGAGAAAAGCGATTCGTAGCGGAGTTTAAGAACAAGCAAAGAAAAGCGAAGGAAAGACAAAATCCAAAAGCTGTATCACAAATGCGAAAGCGAGAGATAGACGTGAAAACTTTCCGGGAGGCGATTGAGTTCGGGAGTCAAGCCCATATACGTTTGAGGACAATCTTTAAGCCAAGTGGGCGTGAAAGCGTATGAACTGTATGAAGGAAAAGTAATCTAGCCATTTAGCAGCTGCAGTAGAGCGAACTTGTTCCCAGAAATGCTTAGCAGTCGTGCATCACAGGCCCGAGCCAAACTGCAGCTACGAAACCGTCATACCCGTTGTGATGGCTTAGGAAAGCGTTGAAGCGCTTTGAATCTGCCGTTTTATATACATCGTGATGGCGGCGATTCAAAATGCGGCGTCGAGACTAACTTGGCGGTAGACGTCGATTCACATGAAGGACATACTCTGAAGCGTGGACATGCGATTTTGTATGGGCGGATGACAACACTCTTATTGTCGAGAAGCTTTGAAGGGTGAAACAGCGCAATCTCTTTCGGCTGGACTCACGAAATCTTCTCGCGTCGATGCGGGACCACATGGGTGCGCTCACGTAAATCGCGACTTAGATAAGCGAATCAAGTGTTGGAAGGTATGTCATCTCATTTTCTTGTTCGGATTATTGGATTAAGGTTTTGCAATCCGGTGAAGCGATTATACACGGCAAAAAAAATATATCAGCGTTAATAATTGAGGATGCGTCTTCGTTGCTATTTGTGTAGGAGTTCAATTGAAAGCGATGGAAACTTTTCGCCAATTAGTGAGAATGAGAAGCAAAGGCGCAAGAGTATCCGGGCGGGATTTGAGCGGTTATTTGCGTACGATGTCTTGCGCGTCCAATTATGGATACCTTCGGCCGATACGAAGGTAAGCGTCTTATTAATCGGACGTGGGAACAAATGGAAGGAAGATGTCAGCGATAGGAGCATAAAGCGCCGCCGTCAGCGTTGAAGTGTATCCGTGGTATGAGGAGCGTATAGTTTGACGAGCTTGTAGCGCGAATAACGCGGGGGCCTTGAGATTAACGGTGGCGAGGCGTAGCGAAAGTGATGAGTAGTTAACCATGCAGTATCATTGGTGAAGCGGACTGAAACGAGTGCTCTACGATGCGAAAGAGTGGGCGAAGAAGAAGCGAGCAGCCGTGATTATTTGGATAAGCAAGTACTACCCGCGGCTATGCTTTGGGTAGATGATGGCAGTGATCCGGGCGTGGCAGCTTGAGTCGGAGATAGGTTTTACTCACGCGCATGGGCGAGTTGATCGGAGGAGATGTAAAACCTCTCTGTGAAAGTTCGCGAAAGTTGTGACAACGGCGCGGCGAAAAAGCCTCGGCTTGGGTTTTAAGCGGAGATCGTCGTGTTGAAAAAGCGCTACTCGCCGTTAAGCCTGTGGCGTATTGGAAAAGCTGGAATTCGCGAAGTTCTCGAAGGTTATCCGTGTGAAAACCAAGGCGTATGTGAAGTATATCGAGGAGGATTAACAAACCAGCGTCATCAATTATCAGCGGGTGGCATTTTAGAACTTCCGTCCGTGTGGTCACCGGAAGAGGAGGATTTTGAGTTTGATGCTATAGTGAGTGGCGCGATTCTGAATCCATCTTGGGCGTGCTCTTTGAAGCCCGGCTGATTTATTCTTGTCAAATCTGGCTGGTTGGTGATCTGCGCCCATGTAAAGGAAAGTCTGCCCAGCGTTGGCGACGTATTTAGAACTATCACAGTCTGAGAATCTCTCAATACGTAAGCGGCAACGGTGGAGAAATATTTTCTTGAATAAGCGCGTCGAAAGGAAATGGGGTTGTTGTCTTTCATCCTAATCGAAGAAGCAGTTCTGCCTTGGGCAGAAAAAGAAGTTCTCGTAGTGAAGAGAGTTGAAGATTGGGCTCTGTGCGAGGTCACCATCTCGAGGAGTGAGCATGCGCGTGGAGTCTGCAACACCATTGAGCGGCTTGCGAACTCACGAAAGATGACATCCACTTGTAGTGCTCTTATTCTGCGTTTCGGTCGAGCGATGATCGGCTACATGGTGATGTGAGGCTAGCATTTTATTTGATTTTGTAGATCCGCTGACGATGTTACGGCTGTCGAAATCTTGGCGTATGTCGGTTTGCGATTCTCTTGAAGTCTGGCCCAATATTATTATGGTTGTGACGATTTGTAAATTCCAGGCGCTAGTGGCGATGCGGATTCCTCTGACTAGGTTTTTTTTTTGTTTGGATGAATGGTTTTGAAACCTATATTGTCGCTCTGCGAGAAGGTGCAACGATATGTTAGCCTTGATTCTGAAGTTCGGATGTAACCATGGGGTTGCGCGCCTTTGCCGGAAAATCAGCTAGATGTCTCCCGATCGTGTGCTTTGAGTTGGAAATCTAAAATCTGAGTGAATCGAGAACTCGGATGAAATTCTCAATTTGGTTGCGAAGACATGCGAAAAAATTCGATCTTTGGTATTTTTAGAGGGGCTGGAGAAGGCTGCGAAGGCGAATGTCACGAGGATGATGAAGTGCATGAGCGTTAGGATGTCTGTTGATGGTAGTAAGCATTCGAAAAGATTTCTATAATTATGTAATACAACTGTAGTTTAAGTTTAAGTTACGCAACATAGTATTTAAATTCGTTTAATTGGGAATTTAAAGGGTGGGGCTCTTTAGAATCCAACTCGTATAGATTTTCCCAAAATCTATGGTAGTTATAGATTTTAGTCCCAATCTCACGTCTCTGGTCCTGAGCTGTATCTTTATGCTATTCATTCGTGAATGTAAAGGGCGAAGATGAGGGACGTCACGGATGAAGGTAGGGGCGGCAAAGACTTCTGTGATATTACCGGCTGCGACTAAAGTGACCGATCTTGAAGGATCTCGCATATCGGAGAGGTTTTGACATTCTTCGAGAGGATTCGAAGAATATCGCAGGGCATTTGAGGATAGGCGTAGGGCGACATATGGAGATGGCGATATGGCGGAAAGAGTCTCTCCGATGGGGGCGCGTGCCATGGCTCGGTGATTTTCGCCGTTATTTTTTACCAATCTGCGCCTACGATTCCAGCGCGGCCTTGCCGAGGAGACCCCCAGCGTAGCAGTTTCTTTCTTGTGATGATGGATATGTCCTTTGAGCGATGGCGAAATCCCCAGGATTTTGTGATTCGGTGTCGGTGCACATCTGGAAGGTCTATGTCAAATCAGAGACGATCTCAGATAACTCTGGGCAGCTAATTGGTGGGGTCGATCAGCGACGGCGTCGTTTGATATCGATGAATTTACTTTAGGCATGTGGCTTCCATGGATGGGGCTAAGATCTTTTGGCTTTCAATATTACCTGTGAAGGAGGGCAGTTAGCCAGTCGATCAATGATTTCTTTGTCTACTCTACTTGAATTCTCTACGGTAGGTGACGTGCGCTGGGTCTGCAGCCACAGGTGATCCTTAAGTGCTTATGACCATTTAAAACCAACGTTAGTAATGAAAACCTGAATTACATTGTGTTAGTGCCCGATGCTTGAAGAATACGAGATCGCGAGAAGACCATCGTGTGTTGATAGAGATCTCATTCGAAGGTGTTCGAGCTTTCCTGCTCCAAATGAATTGTCTACCATTTATCGATTGGTACATCTTGCATTGTGGCAAGTAAGCGAAAGACCATTCATAGCGCTCGGAAGGCATTAAGGGAAAAGATTACACCCAAAACCTTCAAATATTGAGAATCATCTTGTCGATAGTGGCGAGGATGATCTTCGTTTATAAGAAAACTTGATTGTGGAAATATGCCGGACCCGATGCCTTGAGTTGTCGAAAGAGTGCTAGCGTGTCCCACAGGTATCAAATGACGATGATAAGAAGTTGTATGAGATAAGGCTTTGAGGATTCAGCGAGGCGATGCGAGCGAAGAAGGCTGAGCCCAGGTACTTGCTTTGAAAAGCGTGAGCAGAGATGCGGAGCGGAAGCGTCGGGAGAGCGAGTTGAAGCGAAGGAGTACCCGGGAACGCGGAAAACTATCGAGTCTTTGGGTTAGTCGCGTCGTGATGGGAAGAGTATCACGGCTGGCGTCTCCGCCGGCAGAAACCGCACCTCCATTGCGTCGACACGCGAGTTGTCGGGGTCAGGTATCCAGCGGAAGTCGACCAAGTACAACGAGAAAGAGGTTATTCCATGTATGCGGGTGCGTTGATTTTTCGTGTGAAATTTTCTTTATATCGCAAATTATGCTTGATTTAACTTAGAAAATTTGTGGAATGACGGCGGAATCAATACTACGGGGGCCGAATGGCTTCGCTGAATGCGAGAGAATGTCACGAGGTTAGTTCATTACCATATCCCTCATTTTACGCCTTAACGTTACCATCATTGTTGATCGTGTTGCCGCATTAAATGAAAGGGTGGGGTGCGCTTCGAAGAAATTGAAAAACTTCAACTCGTCGTCTTATGAAGGCTGGACGAGGCCTCCGGCACTATGAAGGCTGGTATACCCATAGCCTTTTATAGCGTCGAGCTATTCATAGCGTATGTGAATAGAGGTAGTCGCTTTATAATCTTTGGACTTTCTAGATAAAACATTTTTGCGGACTTATAATTTTATATTTTCTTTGGGTTTCTCTTTGTTAAAAAATAATGAGGAATATTTTGAAAGACGGTGACAAAGACGAGTGGAATGGGTCGCATAGACCAGACATTTAGGGAAATATGGAGTATGTAGTGGACACTAATGATTATATTATTTGCAATGCTCGGGGGCCATGGGGCGTGTGATGAGCAGTACCATCGTATGAGTAAAGTAGAAAAAAAGCGTAGTTAAGCTCTTTCTTTATGATCTCTTGTAATTTACGTGTACAAAGTTGAGGTTTATGATGTGATATGGTGAAAAACATTACCGTTTGGTGTTTAACTTTGCGTTGCATGGCTGTGGATTGCGTATGCGGTGTAGCCGAGTCACAGCGTTTGGGTAATGCATACTTGTCGCCAGCGCGAGTCGTTAGATATATCTCTGACGTGGAGTCATCGTCGTAAACTGTACATCTTTATCAATCGCCACATGCATAAGTCAACCGTGAAGAGCATTGGACATTCTTGCGACTACGCGATACAAAATTTAAAATAAATGTACTAATAAGTTGTAGAATCAATAAGTGAGAATATTGCGCACTCCTTAGTATAGAGCGTAGATGTATTGTACTAGATTTAATAATATAGCAAATTACATGAAATTTATCATCTTCGAGTTTAGTGTAAATTTTAGATCCGTTAAGTCTCAAGATTTGGGTAGTGCATTTACAATACAGTATACATGTAGACCATCGCATTTAACGCGTATAATGTATCCTTTGGGAATTGATTTAAATAAAGTTATAGAACATTTTTGACATCATACATGCCAAAAAAACCGTTTATGAGTACTACACTAACACGAGGTGATTTAGAGCTACTAAAAATCTCAATTTTCTTGCTAAGTTATGAACTACAGTTTACTATGAACAAGGTGCAAGAAGCTCGCTGCTCCCCGGCACCGCGACCAGCATTCCTAATAATCATTTCCGCTCTGCGTAATGTGATTGAACCATCATCATTTGACAAACAATTACACATAAATATTTACAAAAGCACGGTATAGTTGGCATATTCGATTTTGAAATAATATATTCGCATTTTGAAAGAATTTCTGAGAAAATGGACCTATCGTATCTTGATGAAGACAAGTCTGACCGATGCAATAAGACCACAGCGAAATCTGCGTAGGGATTCATAGAGATACTCACGATTATGTCGGTCCCTTTCGGTGTTGTTAGTCTCACGTTACGTCTGATTAACAACATGCTATGATTTGGTCAATATTATAATTATAAGATTTTACCATTGTACCATATATTTGTTTGTAGCGTTAAATTTCTTCTACTCCCCATATTGCACATTATGAATGTTGACTATTAATGAAGATTCCTAAAACTTTTGTAAATTTGACTCTAAATGTTAATAATGAAAGACATCCTACAAAACTCATCTCTCAGTGGAGTTTCATGAACTCTTGGCTAGCGCATGAGATTTATAAATATTAATATTTGTAAATTTCTCAAAAAAGTACTTTTATGGCTATTAACTAATAACCTCTATATAATTATGTTAAGCTTTGATCTATTACCGAGAGGTAACAATAGGGTAGGCTGTACTATATAGTCTTTGGTGTATCGTAAAATAATAGTTGAGAAGAAAGGCGCAATACGGATTTGAAAAATACAAATTTGTGTGTACTAAGACATAAATCAAACTCACAAAGATTAGGTGAAAAGGCAGGTGAGAATCTTCGATAAGAAAGAAATTGGCAGCGATGTACAATTACGGAAACTATGATTTGTATAAATCTTTTCTTGAAATTGATTGGAAGTCTTATTATGCTATGAGTATATGTAAACCTAACCAATCTGATAGTAATAAAATCGAATGAGGCAAAGATGATATCGTTTCAAAATGCTGCAGATGTATTAATGGATAAAGCTCCGTATCAAAATCGAAGATCGGCTCTTCTATATCGCATTCGTAATGTATTTTCCTCAATGGCGAAGGCAAAGATGTTTAAGAAAAAACTACTCATCTTCCCGGATATGAAGCGCAAAGCTCACAGCATGCTTGTAAACGCTATAGAAACGAGATATACTATCCGTTTGTGGTGCGATTTGTTGATAGGTGTATAAATGTGATATTGGTGGATAAATGCGTCAATCGGCAGATTCCGGTCCTACGGTGGTTAAGGTGTATGGCGTTTGTAGTCGTCTTGGTCAGCGTTGACTGACGGACTTCGTTTGATGCGCAACCATCTTGTCTTGCAGGAAAGGTGGGTTTCCACCTTTGCGTTGATACATTTTCTACAATTAGTCCATAATTAGTTAGATATTTTTAAATTGGCTCTCGGCTGTAGTGAACATGCTATCACGGAACTAAAAAATGAGACCTCGTGTTTGAGTGCAGCAATCGTAGGCTCAATCTTTGACACATTACGGTAGAACAATCGCAGAAAGTAAGTATGATGGCTCATACCAGAATAAAGAGGATAGAAGTCTACTACAAAAAGCGTGTTTGTATTTCCGTCTGCCATGATACAGTTAACGTTATTCATTATTGGAAGTACCTTGAACTTTTCATTAAATTTTATTCGCCAATCAATGTATTATCAACCATATTACCCTTGATGTCGTTTGGAAGAGTAGCTTTGTGCGCTTTAAATGGTCATATTTCGTTAATTGAGACAAATATGCCTTTATATATTGAACATGTTGAACCTTTTTCTTTATCACGGATCGAATATGACTCCAAATCGTCTCAATGATAACGAATATAAGCCTTTTAAGTTATTTTAAATTTAACGAAGTGTAGTGCAAGGCGGTTTTTGGGAGAAGCGTTTATTGGCTATATCGTCGTACGAAATTGTCTAAAAGGAGAGGTAGGTACGTAGCGTTGCAAATGTTGAGTTAAACCCCTCGCATAGTTCTGCGAAAAGCCTGCTGGTGGAATTCTATTGTGACAGCAGCGCCGACTTTATTTTTTTTACGGTTTCCGGTTTAAATTTCCGAATCGTAATAGTAACTAGATAAGTATTGACAATGTCGCATTTATAGGGTGAGAGTTGAGCGGCTAGCAATTTTATAACTCTTTTTCTTTATGAATTTCGATATAAATTTAGTCCCAAATTTAAGGAATAGTCCCAGTGCTTGAATATGGTGTTACTTCCTCTGTTCGCATGTCACGATGCGTAAGATTATTTCGAATTGGCTTTGGGAGGTTGAAAGAGCTATATACGCGTGAAAATGATGCAAGTGAAGTACCTTATCTTGAATTATGGGCGGTGGGCATCGTGGTGAAAGGAACTTCGAGCGCAAAGAAGAAGATGAATTTTGAACCTATTTCAAAATAACGTGACAAAGAGTTTCTTTGACCTATAAGTGGGAGGTTATAACGGTCGATGATTGGTCTACCGACCCCCTCTTGGGATGAGCACTATGAATGCTAGTTAACATTTCTTCTAAGTCCTTAATAACTAGAAGACAACCAATTTTATGATTTCTATAAAGACTTGAAGGGTACCTATCTGAGAATCCTTGAGCCACCATAAATTTGTAAATACTAAGGTGATGGCGAAATGTTTGTCTTGTTTAATCATGCTTCTATTCATGCTCAGATATATAATTACATTTGTTACTTCTCCTTAGATTTTTTTTGATTGTAGTAAGCATCCTATAGTATCTGAGGGCTCGGTAAAAGTAAATATTGAAGAAAATAATTTACTTTAATGTCATTAGAAGCACAATTGAAACAAGTACTCTATATCATTATGGAGCGTCGCTTCTAGTATCATTTTCTATTAATGATAATAACCGCCCAATTCAACAATATCGTTTACTCCTTTGAAGCATTCTGAGTGTTTAGTGAGGGAATACTATAAGTCCACCTTCAAAATTTATAACAAATTGTAAAAAGAGCCAAAAAATAATGTAATTCCGCTTTGACAATCCTACTACTTACTTTTATGAACAAAAGTGTAAACCTCACTATAAATATCCCACCTTAAATTTTGAGCCGTTATTGAGCGTACTCCTTAGTACCTCTACTTTGAGTCTTGTTCCTTCAACAATGCAATGTGCGAGTTATGCATTTTGATAGCCACTTTAAGCAGACGATGGCACCAAAAATATTTTCTGGTGGAGAGAAATCTTGAATGCCAGTCGCCCAATTTTAGGCTTTAGTATCCATGAAGTACTGGCCTTGAGTAAAGAAAGTAAAGTAATCATGTGGGAGTTGAAGTTTGGAGGAACTCAAGATATGAAACAAACTAACTTCTTGCAATGAGTTGGAAAAGTTCGAGTTATATACAATAAATTTAGCCACATCTCTTCTACCTAAATGGCCACGAGGAATGTGTGTCTCAGGAATATTTTGGGCTGATTGTAGGCGCATGAATTTGTCGCAAGTGGGAAAGTGTGAAAGTATGAATTCATTCCTTGTAGAATCTTTCAATTGGAGTCGTGTGATGATTTTCAATCAGAGCGTGTCGTTTTTATGGAAAGCCACGAATTAGCATGGGAAGCGAGTGGCGACCCCAAAATGGCAAGGTGGCCTTGACACTGGGGCGGGAGATTGGTACGGGGGGGTTGGCGAGGAAATCTCAGATTGGAGTTATCGATGTCCCGTCGCAATGGAACGTATAGTTAGCGCCAAATTTCGGTGGGGATTATTCTATCCGTACCGTCCGCTTACCTTCTCATACGCGAAATGACAATATTTCTTGCGCGGAGACGATGGCATGGGAGACATCGGCTGTAGAATTCTAGGGTCCTTGATAGCACCGTTGGATGCTTGTAGTGCGGCACTGTGTGGTAGTGGAAATTTGGCAATTGGAGAAGCGCTGTCGATGCACGCGCCTGGCGACCGATGTCCTTGTGGAAAGCTTGATTCGGCCGTCTTGCGTGTCACCTTGCTTCATGTGTGAAAATCAGCGAAGTGGATCTTGCAGCCTTGAGGCAATTGACTGCGCGCGTATCTTTGTCTCGCAATGTTCTTCCGCCCACACCCTCAGCTTAGGGTGCAGCAGGTCCCGAACCGACCACCCGTTTTCGTAGAAATGCGTGCAGGTAGAGTAACTACGGTATTTGGCCTACTCGTTCATGTCGCAGTGTAGAAGATCACGGATCCGATCATGACAAGCAGGTCTCTAAATTTGCGGTGTTTCTATCCGGTGCTAAGTAATTAAATCGGTGCTCTAGGCGCATGTCTTGACCGTCTTAGCGATCTTCTTGTTGGGGTGATAAAAATCAAATAAAAAATTTACAATAATACTGCTTGTTTCCTTGCGCCCATTGATCGCAAAATGGCATTGTTGTATGGTTTATCGCGGCTATAATAAAATAAACAAAATTGTAAAAAGTAACATAAATCGACCCTGAACATCGATCACGATCGCTTAGAAGTGACAATCACGACCAGCGAAAGCGTAGAAGTCACCAGGCTAAAAAATCATGATTCTTCTCACGATTGAAGTACCATCATCATACGGTCGATTTCAGAATCGTCTACATGTCATCTAAAATAAATGTAAAAACGCTCAAAGACGGTTCTTCTTTAGGAAACTCTACAAGTGCAATTTAGGGGTTCATGCTTACGTATGCATCTCGTGCACATCAATGTACTCCGATATCTTGCTACAATGCGTTTTTGGCATGGATTATAAGCTAAATCAAATTATGGAAAGGTTGTTGAAGTAAAACACGCCAAGTAAAGCCCGTAGTGGCGTATTAATACCAAGAAATTTCACAGAAGAAGAATCTGAAAAGTGATGTCGAGAAAACAAAGTTTGTGTCGTTTGGTTGTCGACTGTCCCGGCTTGATTGTGACAATTTGCAGGAAATGTCCAATGGGACGAAGTCACCTTTGACAGATACGTGACGTCTGATGTGCTACGTTTGTTTATAGCACCAAAAATAGAAGGCCGTTATCTAAGTATCAACTTTGACATTTATGTCAAGCGAGCCAAAAGCGGGTGGCCGGTACTTTAGGTAGCATTTACATGAGTGTTTCCTTGTTGTTTGGAAGCGAAGTCTCAAGTATGCCTTTTTAAGTCTTGTGCACTCACTAGGCATGTGAATCATATTTACTATTTTAGACTTGCCAGTAGGATCTTATACCTTACTTGTTTTGAGCTACTATTAAAAAAATTCAGCAATTTGGATCTTCTCGCGTTTTGTGAGGTCGTTGCATTGAGCTAATGCAAACTTTTTTGGTCGTTCTTAGGGATATATAGTGTAAATGGTGCCGGGCAAGTTGAAGTATGTTACCCCAAATGTTATGAAACGCGCATGAGTAAGTCGAGCCTCCGTGCCCTCATGCAAAATTTAGGGCTCGTTTTGCTTTTTTGACCTTTAATACGAAATGATTTCCCGGAAGAAGTGCAAACAACAATATAGTAAGCGTGCATATTATTAGATATATTTGGTTCAGAAAAATGTGGCAGCGGAGTAGATGCCTATATGTGTTTGTAAATTTTTGGACAAAAAAATAAATAAATGGAAAATCAAAATCTAGCATTTTGACAAATATTGTAACTAAGAGATAATTGAAATCACTAGCACTTGTGAAATTGTTCTTGTAATATTTGGAGGTTGCCCTTGTAAAATTGACAAATATTTTGACTAAAAGTCTTTGGAACTTGAATAATGATTTGGTTATGAATGTATTTCTTTACAAGAATTATATAAGTTTAAATGTATATTTCATTTCAGAACTGAAAACTAAAATTTATAGATGAAAGTTTTGAAGTTGGAATTTGGCTTTACAAATTTTATACTCTTCAAAGTATAGGGAGCACCCAGTAAAAATCTAAGGCAAAAATGTTACTTTTAACCCTTCAAAATGGCTGCTCATAATCAAAAAAGCCCATAATTGGGTTTAAGAATGCTTCTAAGGAGTTAAAGCCATGCCCGGGCACTGTGGCTTTACTCGGAACTCTTTTCCACTAGTGTCCATAGAACCATGAATGTTGGTCCCAAACTAGGGACTCATGGCAACTCACTGACAGTGATTTACAGCATTTAATTAGTTGCTATACAAACAATTACGAATGGATTCGTAGCTTGATATCTAAGCTCACACCATTCTATAGCACCAAGTTGGAGAATTTCATAATTATCCCACCAACTTGTCATGAATGTGAGGTTGTAAGTTATGTTTCTGGGTAAATCGCAGCCATAACAATTGGCTTAAAAACATTCTTAAGTTCTTTACAAGTGTTTTATGATGGTGAACGAAAGCAACACGAACGCTCTGGCTAACGTTTGTCCCGTCATTGACAATTTCACTTCCTGTTATTGCTCAGCTCAGAATCCTCTCCAGATTGATCCATTTCAGTCCATCAAAGGCATTCTCTATCTTGTTAGCTCAGAGATTGCAGCATCACCCAATTTTTCGCCAGGAACTCGTACTTTTATCTATCGGACCAGGAGTTTCACCATGCAATAGGAGAATTATGTCGTCCCATTTCTATTTCTGGAGTTGACACTTCGTTCTTCAATATTCCTCCTTCAAACCTGAAAGGATCTCGCCGAGCTTGAGGGGAGGACAAACTCTTGAACTGATCATGTGATCGATTGGTGCTTCATCACCCGCAGAACTTAGGATATCAAGTTCCAGACTTTACATTCACGTCTTTTAATCAACATTAATCAAACTACC